>CM051237.1:202824795-207824795 GCA_027917425.1 Gastrophryne carolinensis
AAACCCCTGCCTCTCTCCGACGGAGGCACCGGGCATACAACTCCCATGTCCAGAAGGTTTTTCACTTCTAACAGGAGCCCCTGTGCTGCCTGAGGGTCCGCGGGCACCCGAGACCTTAAAAATCTTGGAAGAGGCCAGTACTCGAACTCCAGTTTGTACCCGGAGGAACCACTTCCAAGATCCAATTGTCTGTGACCTCCCGAGCCCAGACCTGGAAGAAGAGTCGCAGCCGTCCCCCCACCCGAGCGGGTGAGGGCGCCCCTTCATTGCTGAGCTGGTTTACCCGCAGGCTTGGGTTTGGAACCCCAGGCAGAAGCGGGACGGGCCCGACCTCTGCCCCTGTTCCAGGAAGAGCCTCTGACACCTGAGAAGGCCAAACCTCTACCAGCTCTGGCACCTCAAAAGGAAGGATTGAAAGAGCCTGCCCCCAGAAAGGGACGGCGCTGTTTCTTCCACTGAGGTACCTTACCTCCCTTTGCCACAGCATCCAACTTATCTCCAAACAGCCGCGTACCCAAGAAGAGAAGAGCTGTGAGCGATTTCTTGGCCGCAAAGTCAGCCGTCCACTGACGGAGCCATACCGAGCGGCGCATGGCCACCAATAAGGCTGAAGTCCTACTACACATAACAATAGTGTCTTCCATAGCAGCCAAGACAAAATCCATGAACAATTCAAATCTTTTAAGCGAGCGTAGTGGCCGGATCAAGGTGAGCGTCATTTAACCAGTCCATAATCAGAGACCTAGCACCCACCTCCACTAGCGCAGATGCACAAACAGGCCGCAAAGCCGAACCAACACTGGCAAAGGCATGGTATGCCATCTGATCAAGGCGCCTATCCTCACCATCCTTTAGGGAAGTGGCGTCTGGGGTGTGAAGCACAGAGGAGTTGGTCAACCCTAAAACTGGCGCATCAACCTCGGGAGGAGAAGCCCAGCGCTTAACCGCTTCCACAGGGAAAGGATACTTCTTATCCCATCCCTGAGAAACACCCAGAAGCCGACTAGGTATCTCCCATTCCCTAAGGATCAGTGCATCAAAATGAGCCTGGGTAGGGAACTCCAAACAAGGCTTGTGGGCCCCAAAAAATTCCCCCTTCTTGAGAGGAGGCGCCTCAGGCGGCGCAATATCCAAAACCTCCAAGAGATGTGACAAAACCGTGGCCGTGTCAACAGCATCCCCCAGCGCCTGCCCAACATCAGCCTCGCCAAACCGTACATCTTCAGCCTCTGGACCCTCATACAATTTCCCCTCCTCCAGCAGGGAATAATCTGACATATCAAATGAATCATCATCATCAATATCCCAAGTCGCCTGGACCGACGACAAATGTCTCTTTTTAGCCTGGGCCTTCTTGCCCACCGCGCTAACCATAAATTTCTCGATGCTGGCCAACCTAGCACATACATCGGAATGCGACTCCCCGCTAGCACCAATCTCACTTGGGGTACGGATAAGGTGGGGAGGGGAAGGCGATGAAGCGGGGGGCGCCGACCCAGAAGGCTGGGCACCCGACTGCCACGATATGGCCTTTTGTGCACATAGTATACAAATAAGCACATTCTCACCCGTAAGGGATGCCCCACAAACCACACATGGATGGGATTGTCCCAGAGGGAGCCCGAGCCCGGTATCCTGCGGAGCCTCCATATGGTGATTTTTGTGGTCAGTCGCAAGACTGCAGGGAATTTAAGCAATAAGCAACCCGGGATGCCCCTTAAAAATCCCAGTGGGAGGATTGGTGGTGATCTATATTAAGGCTAGGGACCCCAGGACGTTTATGCACATAAACGATGCAATCTGAAACACACAATGAAGCATCTAAGTCAAAATTGCCTCACTATATATATATATATATATATATATATAAACATATATCCATACACACACATGCTAGAAAACAGGAGGCCCCCCTGCTAAAGAGGGGCCCCCGCATAAGCTAAGGAAGTGGCCAACAGGCCCTTACCGGCCAGGAGCACACAGAATCCCGCAGCAGCACCAAGATGGCCCCCGGAGAAGAGCCTCGTGAGAAGAGGAAGAGGAGGGGGGCGGGCCAGCGCAGACCGCGCGTCGCCAGGCCACGCCCCCCTCCCAGCAACGCAGATCCCAGCCATGGGCTGTCCCGCGGCATCGCGCCAAACGAGGGGGCGGGGCTACCGCGGCTGTGCCGAGAGCCCGGCCCGCCCCATCCCCAGGGGGAGAAGCTCCCCAGGCTGAGTGAAGGAGGCCAGTACCGTTATGGCCCTAAGAATAAGCAAACACCTGTCAGCACCAACACAAGTAAAAACACTCACACACACAGTGTCATACACACATAAAAACCAACAGGGTATACAGGCCAACCCCCCCCCCCCCCCCCAGAGGGAAGTAAGGGACCCGGAAGGGGGGAATACCAGCCAGTATCTGGCCATAGGAATGAAAGGGACAGGGCATCCCACACCGGGATCACCAAACCCGGGCAACCGCCTACCCCTTGTAATGGGGTCTCACGGTGGAGCAATGCTCCTTGCACACCCATAAGGTGCTACCTACCCTCACCAGGACCCGCAGCCAAGGCTGGGCGGCTTGAATAGGGATAATTTAGGAAAGGTCCTGGCAGCAATAGGGGCAAAAAATGGCCGGGCGCGCCATTCTGTCTTGCTCGCTTTCCTGCAGAGAAGAAACTGGGGAATTGGTGGGAGGTCCCAGGTATTTATGGACTGGGAGGAGCTCCTTTTTTGCATTCATCTCTGCAGAAGTTCACCCTCTACTGGAGAATAACCCAAATGGAAAAATGAGTTTGTACAGATCTAAAGTTCTCAAGAGAAGGAAGGGAGAAGCCGAGATATCCATAATCTCTATAACGGACTAAATGAGACCTTCCATCTGTTTTCTAAACTGCGAGACCCCTTGTGTAGAGGACCCTGAATCCCAAATGCTCTCTTCCCTATTGGAAGACAGCTTACCCTCACCCTAATAACTCATCAGGAAAGCATAAGTATCCTCCTCAGAATCAGAGGAAACCAAATACTTCCTCTTTTCGAACACCCTCCTTGGAACCGGTGGTTCTAAATAGCTTTGAATGTGGGCCAATCTCTCTACAATATCCAGCTGGACACTATCACCCCGATTATCCTTGCAAGTCTGGGCTACCGAAGGAGCTCTAGGTTGTGAGGGCCCAGCGCCAGAGGTTTCCTTAGGAAAACTCTCTGAAAGAGATATTGTATGGGCTGTCCTTGTCTGTGGGCCCTTGCATGCATACCGGACATGGGGGTGATCCTGTCTTCTAAGGTACCAGACCCGTTTACGCTAGATGCCTCGGTCATGGTGAAAACAAATAAAGTCTAATATCCCTGAGGGCCTAAGACTGAAGTATATAAAAGACCTTGATAGGAACTACTCCAAGACCTTAGGGGTGAACCATACCAATAAATATATAATATATATGGACAAAAGAAAGAAAAACATACTTGCTCCAGAAGCAGCAAAAGGAGGCCAGTGGTTGCAGAGAAGCGGCCCACTAGCAGCTGGCACCAGGAGACCGCAGCAGCAGCAAGCGAGCCGCAGCGAGACCCGAAGCGGCGGCCAGAGAAGCAGCCCCGCTATGAGAGGCAGCTGGCCAGCCAAGGGAATGGGCTGCGAGCCGCTGTGGGACCCGAAGTGGTGGCGGCTGGTGAAGAGGCCCAGCTACACAAGGCAGCTCCAGCGACCCTCTAAGGGGGGAGGACCAGGCAGCGACCTTTCCTAGCTGCACACACGGAAGGAAGTGTCTGCCTCTTCCTGCCGCCTAGCCCCCTCGCTCGAGCATCCCCGCCCTCAAAAATGGGTGCGAAATTCAAAAATTTTATGTGCCATAAATAAACTGTGGGAAAAAAGCAAGAAAGAAGAAAATTATCCCCTTTGTCCCCCTCTGCAGGCTCACCAGACAAAAACCTGCACTCACTGTTCCAACCTTTTAAAACTAAAGTGACACCCCATAATGTCTTAAGACCCTTGCGCCTACCCCTACCATCCTGATCTGCAAAAACAGCATATTTGAGGAGGCATAATGAGCCCACCAGTGGGATATAGCTGCGTGGAAGACAGGGGGGTTAAACCCCCCACACACCCAAGTAAATATCCTATAAAAAATGAAAAAATAAATAAAAGTAAATAAATTCAGATACACCTGTGCAGTCAAGTCCAACAGCAAGAATGAAACTGGGTTGCGGAGGTGCAGCTGGAATTATATATAGACCGGGAGGAACCACACCTCCTGTCTTGCAGTCCACGGCCTTTGGTTGAGAGGTAACCCATTTGTAACTGAATTCCTGACACCCTGTAGTGGAATAGGAGAAAATTGGGATGTTTGGGAACCCCCTTTCTGGGCACCTGCTAGAAATCCACCTTCACCTCAGTGGAGGCATTAACTTCCTTCTTCTGGTCTTGTTAGGGTTGACCTTCATTCCCTAAGAAACTAGGAGCACTTTAAAGCGGAAGTCCAGTCAAAAACAACTCTGCCATCCTCTTCTGATGCTAAGGCAAGACCCATGGTTCAATGCCACTCCCCCGTTTCTGTGCGGCCATCGCACGGGAAGTCACAAATCGGTATTTCCCAGCTCCATGGGCCGCACAGAGATGGGAAAGTGGCGCTGGACTGCGGTGCAATAAGGGTTTTTCTTTACTTTGTAACACTCCACCCACCTCAGTTGGTACTCTGTGGCAGGGTTGTTTTAGCCAGGAATTCAACTTTAATGCAATGTCAAAAATTAAGGTGTCAGCCCTGTTCAGACCTATAGCAAAAACCTAAATTAAAATTCAGTAAGTCTGAGTGTTCTCTCTCCTGCGACGCCATGGACCAACTGGTCCTGGCAAGCAGCGAGGTGAAAAGTTATATACCAAAAATAGGTTTTTAATTCACAGTGTTCCCAATCTTCTGATTGGTGGTGAAAACCCTTGAGTAATGTGTAAGAGGATAGAGGCACACAGTAAATACAACTTCATGCGCCAAATATTTCACCAATAAAAAGATGACTGCAATCTAAAAAAAAAAACAAGGTAAACACTCTAAATGAACCTCTGAACTGTATAAGCATTCCATGAATAAGATAGGTGTTAGAAAGGGGGGAAGGCTATCAGTATTGTTACTTTCCTTACACAACGGTGAACATTAATTAAGAATGCTTTGTCAATACAAAGGTATAGATATAGTTAAAATGCACATTAGTCTTTAACATGCAATAACCTGAGAATGTGAAAGAAAAGTTGAAAGCTACAAGATGGTTCACTGAATTAAATGTACATGTACTCACAGTGCCAGGTCGGGTAAAGTCAATGCTTTGAGCTGCACTTTGTCTCATCTGGCTATTAAAGAGCCGTGTACATACACTCTGAAGATATTCTGGAGTTATCTAAAATATAAACCAGTGCATTAAAAACAGTTTGCCAAATAATTATATTTAAGGCCAATGCTTTGACAAAACAATTCATTTTAAAACTTCATAGAGTCAAAAAATGGGTGGACAGCAATAGTGAAATCAAACCACCATCTAAACAATTACTAGATTATTTCAGAATTCATTGTAACCTCTTTTGTCACAAAAGATTCACCCTGAATGAATGGAGAACTACATTTTCTATTATTCCATATTCGTAATGATGAAATCAGATAGTAGGTCATGAATAGGCTATTGCTGAAAATACAGGGCATAAATGAATCAGGCTACGAATCAGACTATGAGTGAATAGGTTAGATCATGTTGACAAGCGTAAAACCAACTAACATTGGTATCTGTTGTGTTTTCAATTATTTTCAGCTATATGTACTATTGCACCCTCATCTACAGCTGTCTCATTACTTTCCCCATCCTGTTCTCTCCTTTTTCTTAATCTTCTCAGGTACTACTAAACTTACAGAGACCAAAGAGGCTCAAGTGGTCAGGGGTCCACTACATTCTATTATTCAGATTTAACACTCATAAAATATTAAATAACAGTCAATTTTCCATATAGTCTATACATTTATTACGATAAAGTTCATGAGAAATGTACATTTGCATCTTAAAGGGATATCCTGGGCAAAGGGTAAATAAGCCTGCTTTCTGCTCTCCCTATGCTGGCTGTCAAGAGCTGCATCTTTCATTCAGCCTTTATTCAGCTTGCGCTATATTACTCAAAAAATGTCCAGTGAAATCTGTCCCTTCTGCAACGCCTCCTCAGTAGCAGATGACTCAGAGGCAGCCCCAGAAAGCCAGCACGGGCAAGCAGAAAGTGAAGCTAATTTAACCCTTTGTCTGGAATGTCCCTTTAAGGTATTACAAAAAAAATGTCTCTTTTTTCAGTTTTTTTCAAAAATAATAATAATAATAATAATTATGTGTTAAAGTACTAATCCCCATCATATTGAATGGAGCACTATAAAAGGCAGTCAAGCTAGGGGCTTATGGATGTGGTTTACTCCATATTCAAATGATTTGAATTCTAAGTAGGTCTAAGTAGGAGGAAAGTTCATGTCATCCATGAGAATTTTTTTACTAATGCTTCCCATAGTGCAATTCAGAATTTTCTTTTAGCTGAATCTTTTAGCAATTTTTTTTTAAAATTTGCACAGCTAAAATGGTGCTGAATTGCACTAAGGAAAAAAAACATTATCGAAATATTTTCATCACAGAAAAAAGTGAGAAAGCCAATTCTTGAATTGTTGTTGAATCAGCCCTAATGTGACAGTTTAGTTGTAACTGAACTAATAAGCATATGGCAGGCCATTCACCATAATACTACTTCCTGTTAGTGCTTTTATGAATACTGGACAAAGGCTTTAGTAAAAAAAAAAAATTAAACATTTGCCAGTTTTGGCCAAACTTGGCTGGGGATGGAAGGTGACGACAAACTTTCCTCTGAGTATAAGTGAACTTGAAGGAACCTTGCTATACCCCTGCTGCCGCATTAAAAATATTAAGAGAGATACAATGAAAGGGAAAGTCTGCACTGCGAAGGTCAGATTTAAAAAGAACACACTGTCATTTAACCTTAAATTACACCACGCATAAGGACCACAGCCATTTCACCTAGAAGCATTGGCGGTTGGAATGCATTCTCAAACAGGCCGATGAACACGTCCTGAAATAAAAAGAGCTCTGCCAAATAGGCACATTATATTCTTGCATCTGTAGCGTGAAATTGAAAAATACCATTTTGTGAATACTCACCAGTAAAATGGATATTATTGGTGTGTCACATACACCCCGCTTCCAGTAGTAATAACGTTCGGGTAAACCATCTCCAGATGTCATTGCAGAGAGAGAGATCTTGAAAACTGGCCCCTCCCAGTCTATATATATCTGGGACCTCCCACTTAATCCCCAGTGTAATTGAAAAGCAGTAAGACAAGGTATCAGAAAATTAACCCTCAACAAAATTATAGCTTCACCAAATAGAGAAAACCAGGATACTAAAAAGGGTGGGTGAAGCGGGGTGTGTGTGACACACCAATAATATCCATTTTACTGGTGAGTAGTCACAAAATGGTATTATTCTTTGTGTGTCACACACACCCCGCTTCCTGTAGTAATAATGTTCGGGACATCCAAAAGCAGTGTCCCTAAAGGGTGGGTATCCAGCAGGAAGATGAAGCATAACTCAAACCACTGCAGTTTGCAGAACTTTGCGGCCAAACACAGCATCCGCTGAGGCTCGCACATCAACCTTATAAAACTTTGAAAAGGTATGAACCAAGTAGCCGCCTTACAAACTTGTTCAACAGAAGCCTGGTGCTGAAAAGCCCAGGACGCAGCAATAGCACGAGTAGAATGAGCAGTGATACGGAAGGGAGGAACTTTTCTCTTAGCCGTATAGGCGCTAATAAAGGCTTGATGAATCCATTTACTAATGGAAGATTTAGCCAGGGCCGAACCCTTCCTAGGCCCACAAGGTACAACGAAAAAGGCATCAGTCTTACGGAAAGAAGACGTAGCACGCAAATAAAAATGAACACAGCGAACAACATCCAAACAGTGCAAAACCTTCTCCTTGTCATTCTTGGGATTAGGACACTAGGAGGGAAGAACAATGTCCTGATTCAGATGGAATGCAGAAACAACCTTAGAAAGAAAATCCGATTTGAACCGAAATACCACCTTATCTTGATGTTTCTCAAGGTAGGGCGCCTGAATGGACAAGTCCGCCAACTCAGAGACACGCCGAGCCGAAGTGATAGCCACAAGAAAGACTACCTTCTGAGTCAGAGGAAAGAGCAATATCCGACAAAGGCTCAAAAGGAGGAGCCTGAAGAGCAGACAAAACCAAATTCAGATCCCAAACAGGTAGCAACGCCTTCCTAGGAGGCCGCAGATGCGTAACCCCCTGGAAAAAAGTCTTGACCAACGGATGAAGCGCAAAAGCCTTCTGAAAGAAAATAGACAAGGCAGAAACCTGCCCCTTCAAGGTACTAAGCTGCAGACCAGCATCCAGTCCAGATTGAAGAAAATCCAGAATTCTGGAAACAGAAAAGACTCTGCAAGGCAAAGATCTAGCCTCACACCAATCGATGTAAGAACGCCAGGTTCTATAATAGATAGCAGAGGAAGACCTTTTTCGAGCACAGACAAGAGTCTTAATAACTGAATCAGAAAGACCTTCCTCCTTTAAGATGGAGGTTTCAGCAGCCAAGCCGTCAAAGCCAGCGTTGGTAAATTGGGGTAACGCAGCCGACCCTGAGTGAGAAGATCCGGCCGCAGAGGAAGCTCAAACTGATCCACTGCCATCCGAACGACGTCTGCGAACCACATTCTTCTTGGCCACCTTGGAGCCACGAGAATGGCAGGGACCTCTTCCAGAATCAACTTTCTTAACACTCTTCCTAGCAAGGGAATCGGAGGGAACAGATACAGGAACCCCAGTTTCCCCCAGGCTCAGAGACATGGCATCCACCGCCAGAGCCAGAGGATCCTGAGACATTGATACAAAGGTCGGAAGTTTGTAGTTGTGACGAGAGGCAAACAGGTCCACCTCCGGTGTTCCCCACCGAAGACACAGAGCCTGAAAAACCTGAGGATGGAGAGACCATTCCCCCAGACGGGAGGAGCATCTGCTTAGAAGGTCCGCTTCTGTGTTTTCCACCCCCGGAATGTAAACTGCCGACAGGCAAGGAACATGAGCCTCCGCCCAGGTCAGAATCAGGGAAACCTCTCTGAGAGCTCCCAGACTGCGAGTCCCTCCCTGATGATTGATGTAGGCAACCGCCGTTCTGTTGTCCGAACGCACCTGAACCGGAAGGCCCCGGACATGGTGAGTCAGAAGAGAAAGAACCAGATGGATAGCTCTCAGCTCCAGAACATTGATGGGCAAGTGAGCCTCTCGAGGGCCCCACTGCCCCTGGAACTGAAGATCCTTCCAGAATCCCCCCCAACCCGAAAGGCTGGCGTCCGTGGTGACAGTCTCCCATAGAGGAGTCAGAAAGGACTTGCCCTTCAGGAGATTGTTCGAAACCAACCACCACTGAAGAGACTGCCGGACCCGGGAGGACAACTGGAAGAGTTGGTCCAATGAACGTGGACAACGGTCCCAAGACGCCAACAGATGCATCTGAAGCGTCCGAGTGTGAAACTGAGCAAAGGGAACTGCCTCGAAGGAGGCTACCATCAACCCCACCAGCCTCATCCCCAGATGGATGGACGGTCGAGGATTGGAGAGAAGAAGCCGAACCAAATCCTGAATCAAAAGTATCTTCGACTGAGGTAGAAAAACACTGTGCTGACAAGAGTCTATTGTCATCCCCAAGAAGGACGCCACCCTGGCCGGAGCCAGGGAGGACTTGGGATAGTTGATTACCCAACCGAAGCTTTCCAGCGTAGAAACCACCACACTGGTGTCCTTCTCCGCTTGATTGAAGGAAGGAGCCATGATGAGAAGGTCGTCCAGGTAAGGCAAAATTCGAATGCCTTGAGTTCTGAGAATGGCCATCACCTCTGCTAGAACCTTGGTGAATACCCTTGGCGCCGAGGTAAGACCAAACGGAAGAGCCACGAATTGAAAATGCCGATCCTCCACCATGAAGCGCAGAAAACGCTGATGGACCGGGCAGATGGGAACATGCAGATAAGCATCCTTTATGTCTATGGATGTCATGAAGTCCCCCTGCCGAAGAGAAGTGATGGCCGAGCGCAGAGTTTCCATGTTGAACTTCCGTGGACGAATGAACCTGTTGAGGAACTTCAGATGCAGGATAGGGCGCACCGATCCGTCCCTCTTGGGCACCGTGAAAAGATTGGAATAGAAACCGAGACCCAATTCCGAAGTTGGCACCGGATGGATGACCGCCAAATCTAGAAGATTCCTTACCGACACTCGGAGTTCTTGGGCGACCAAAAGATCGGTAGGTATTCGGGACCTGAGAAACCTTGAGGGAGGACGGGACTGAACTCCAGTTTGTAACCGGACGACACCACCTCCCGAATCCATCTGTCCGGGACCACCCGGACCCAAGTCTGGGAGAAGTGTCACAACCGTCCCCCCACCCTCACGGGTGAGGGCGTCCCCTCATTGCTGAGCAGGCTTGGGCGTGGACTTAGGCTTAGAGCCCCACCAATGACAGGAACAGCCTCGGCCTCGCCCACGGTTCCAGCTCGTGCCCCTGGTAGCGGGAAGGGAGGCACCTCTGCCTGCCCTGGCTCCCCGAAAGGAAGGATTGAAAGAAGAGGTTCCTCGAAGAAGACGCCGCGGCTTCCTGCGCTGAGGCAACTTGCCTCCCTTGGTGACTGAATCCAACTTGTCACCAAACAGGCGTAAACCCAGAAAAGGAAGGGCTGTAAGTGATCTTTTAGCACCAACGTCCGCCGTCCATTGACGGAGCCACACTGACCGCCGAATAGCAACCAAAAGAGCAGATGTCCTGCCACACATGGCCATAGCATCATCCTGGGCGGCCAGAACAAAAGAAGCAAAAGACTCCTCACATTCCGGATCAAGATCCGTGTACAAATTTTTGATCAAGGCTTTAAAGTGGACCAACACCCAGGATTTTGACTATCCTGGGTCTTGGTCCACTTCGATGGGGCACCCCCGATCGGGGTGCCCCGCTGTGTGAAACCCCCCCAACCCCCCGAAAAACTCACCTCTCCGCGCTCCCAGCGCCAACGTACAAGCTCTATTCCAGGACGTCTAAGCGGCTGCCGCCGCCGCCGCCTCCCGCGCGTCCCTTTTGACGCGCGCGCGCCCGTGCCGGCCATTCGCAGACGGCCGGCGCGGGCGCGCGCACGCCTGCAGGGGCGCGAGGGAGGCGGCGGTAGGGTAGGTAGGCAGGGGTAGTCGAGGGTTTTGGGGGGGTTACACCCCGCGGGACATCCCGATCTCGGATGTCCCGCGGGGTGGGGGGTGATCGGCCCGGGAATCTTATAGATTCCCGGGCCGATCACCCGTGGGTGTTGGTCCACTTTAAGAGCCAATAGGACAATGGAAGAAGCGCATACCGGACGCAAGGTCGAACCGGTACTGATGAAACCATGACGAGCCAGTTGATCGATTCTACGATCCTCTACATCCTTAATTGTAGTAGTGTCTGGTGAATGCAGCACTGAAGAGTTAGAGAGCCCCAAAACCGGTGCGTCAACGTCTGGGGGTACCGTCCAAAGTTTGACCAATTCCTCCGAAAAGGGATACCTCCTGTCCCAATTACCCGGGGAGCCAACAAGGCGGGTCGGCTGTTCCCATTCCTTAAGCACAACCCTTTCAAAATGTAGCTGACCAGGGAATGATAAACGCGGCTTAGGCATCTCAAATAGCTCACCCTTAGGTGGAGGGGCCGCCGCAGGTGGATCCAGAGACAAAATTTCAAAAACCTTGGAAAGGATAGAAGGAGTATCACAAGACACCCCGGTAGTCAAATCTGCCGAAGTATCAGTCAACAGAGGAGCATCAATATCATCCAAATCTTCCAAAATTTCCCCTTCTTCAGGCAAAGGACAATCTGACCAGTCTAACACCTCTGCTGCCTCCAAGGCCGGAGTCAGAGGAGGAGAATCAATGTGTTTCCTTTTAGCCGTAGCCTTATGAGCTACCTGTGCAGACAACAACTTCTCGAGAGTGGCCACTCGAGCGCACAACTCAGATTGCGAATCCCCAGCTGTGACAACATCACCCTGGGTCCGGAATAAAAGTGGAGGGGCAGGGGACGACTTAGGTTGCGAAGAGTCAGGAGCCGGAGTACCAGACTGGCGCGCAATATTCTGCTGTGCGCAAGGAACGCACAAAATGACATCATCCCCTGGGAGTGGAACCCCACAACCCCCACACTGCCTAGATTGCCCCGAAGAGCCATTTCTGGTATCATTGGAAGCCTCCATTCGGTGAAACTTTTTTGGAATTCGCAGAAACCAGGGATTTATGCTATAAGCTACCCGGGATGCCCCTTATTCATTAATTAAAGTCCCGGGAGTGGGAGGATTTTTTGTAACCCAAAATAAGACTAGCCAGGTATATCAGACTGGGAGACCCATGCAGCAGGGGTATCCCAAATCTAGAAAGACAGAAAAAAACCATGTAAAATTCATGAATAAACCGCACATGCACACAGAGAAATATACAATATTATCCAATAAAAACACGAAATATATATATATATTTTATATATATATATATATATATATAAAAATTAAAATAAATATGGTCACATACATATGAAGCATGCTGATGCCTAACTAAAGGATCAAGCATGAGATACAATGCATAATGAAAAGAAAACCACCATGGCTTGTTATAACTGACAAAAAACCTCCATTATATACTTATATGGACCAAAGCATAAAGTCCCCTAATGGGAATAAGAACTCATTGAATGAAATATAGAAGAGAAGGAACTACAATAAAAGACCTTTTTAACTGGCCGCAGCAGAAAGAGGCAGCGGGACCAGAGCACAGAAATTACCTCATAGGCCGGTGCGAGCGTTCCCACAGCTGAGAGAAGACGGGCAGGCCAGAGAGCGCGCGCGAAGTGCTCTGACCCCGCCCCGCCGGCCAATCACCGCACGGGCCGCGGCCCCGCCCCTTAAGCATGGATTACCTCAGAGAGGAAAAAAATGGCGGCAGAAAAGCCAAAACCGAACCCGGTCTGAGATGGGAACGCCGCACACACACTGACACGCGCGCACCGACGCCCACATATAAAAGCACAAAAAAATTACCTCAGGATAAAAAGACTAGCATATGCCAGAAAAGACCCCTCACCTCCCCCCCCCCCCCCCCTTCCCCCCTAACGGACTTCCCCACCAAAAAGGGGAGGCCATGAGAAGGAGAGAAGAGATATGGGGACAACGGAACGGGGCATCCCAAAATCCGGGTCACCAACCGGATAACCACTCTGCCCTAATAATGGGGACTAGTGGAGGAGATAAACTCCTAGGCACCACCAGGTGCCGGCTACCATTACCCAGTCAGCAGCCGAAGCTGGGAGGCTTCCGATAGTTACAAAATACTAGTAAAAAAGAACTGGGCAGAAATAGACCAGGGGGGGTGCCGGGGTGTAAGATCTCTCTCTCTGCAATGACATCTGGAGATGGTTTACCCGAACGTTATTACTACAGGTGTGACACACAAAGAATATAAGAAAATAACGATGGGCAGAGCAAACGAGTCTATGTCTGTTCTCCTCCGGACACTATTCAGAAACTACTTCTATTGGATTTTAATGTGCTCTATGTCAATACAAAACTTTATTGATAGTGTCCAATTTTCTCCTAAGAACACCACATCAAAACCAATATGTTCAGAATCAAGAGAAGTTCAAATGCCACGTCCTACAAGTTTACCAGAAGAAAGTACTCTTGTCCTTCTTGCCCTAGGGTGGACACATTTTTACTAGAGGCAGTGTCTGACGGTTACAGGGTAGAAGAGGAGGAAGGGCAGATTAAGCAATCACAAAGCAGGGAAACGGAGTTGAGTAGGGTTGGGTCCTTCATGCCACTAAATAGGGTAGCATGGTTTTGGCAGCATAAGATTCCCGGGCCGATCAGCAGTGGGTGTTGCTCCACTTTAAAGTGGACCAAAACCCAGGATTTTGACTAGGCTGGGTTTTGGTCCTTGCCCCCAGGACACCCTGAATGGGGGGGGGGGGGGTGCTGTGTGAAAACCCAAGTTGCCTGATCTGACTTACTCTTCCCTGGTCCTACAGCGCCTGTGCAGCCTCCGGCCCCTTCGTCTAAGAGCTTGTCTAAGGCGAGCAGACACAAGCGCACTGGAAGCCGCATCCCCCTCTTCCGTCTATTGTGATGCCTCCTTGGGGCAGATTTTGCTTTGTCTTACCAGCTTTCCATTAATGGTTGCTTCCAGAGAATCAACAAGTTCAGCAGTCACACCAATTAGGTTATGGTAGTCAGACTGCATTTTATTGAATCGCTTCATGTAGGTGATCGCTCTGTGCTCTGCCTCTACCAGTTGCTGTTGCAAGTCTGTACAAAATAGTAAATATATGTATATGTAAGAAATCAAATAGAACAAGTGTTAAATATAAAGCAGAAAAAAGGTGTTTAAAAAAACAAGACATTGAATGATGGCATAGGGTACCTGATTTCAATCTTTAAGTGGACCCAAACCCAGGGTTTTTTTGTTTTTACTATCCTGGGTTTTTGGCTGTCCCTCTGGGGCACCCCACTGTGCGAAACCCCCGTTCGCCAAATCTACTCACCTCTCCTCAATCCAATGGCTGAATACAATCCCCTGCCGCACACATTGGCAGCACGCAGCATCACTCTCAACCTCTCAGCCAGCCAAAAAGGGATGCAAATGATGCCGCCCACGCATGAGCCGTGGGCTCAATGGAAAGGTAAGAATTGTGGGCGAACTGGGGGGTTTCATACAGAGGGGCATCCAGTTCTGGATGCTCCAGGGGGAAGGAATCCACTTTAATAAATATGCTTCACATTTTAGACAAAAACAGATATCATATTTGGAATCAAATTTGTACTTTAATTTTCATAGTTTTACATATGAATGTAGTACAAAAGCAAGGCCATTCCAGCTAATCATAGGTGGTTAAAAAAAACCACTTTTAATACTCATGTGTTAAAAAGGATCCACTGGTTCATAACGTTCAAAACTAGTAAATAAATGTATGTATTATTACTACAACTTTATATACCGGTACCTAGCGTGTGCCCACCTAATAACCCCGGCCCCCGGGCAAATTGCAAGAGCAACCCATCCTGAACTGGGTGAAGCTCCCGCTGGACCAAACAGAGTATGAAGTTGGTGAAACCGAACAACCACAGGGAGGGGTGCAGCCTATGTGATGTGTGGCTAACAGAAGGCCACAGATCAAGGCAGTGTGAAAACCCCCTGGAACATAGGTAGAAACGCATTGTGCTGGGTAACGCAAGACAGCAGGAAACTTCACTGCTTCACTCAACAATGCCAGTGGGGTGGGCCACACATGCCACCAGGAAAAATACAATTCTGTGAAACTCACCTGTAGAATTGTTTTTGTATCCATCCAGTCCAGGCCGTCCCACTATCTTCACGATTGGGTGCTCGACCCTAGAGGGAGCTTGACTACAAGATCAAAGATGTAGCTCCTCCCGGCCCCCTATAAAGGCAGCTGCCCCTCTATCAATCCCCAGTGGTTTAAAAGCGGTACTAAATAAAAGAGGGCAGGCCGGGAGGTCTAGAAAAAGAAAAAACTTCACATAGCTTCAGCTTGTACTCTCTCTAATGCAAAAACTAGAAGAACTAGTGTCCTATGAACAAAAATGGTTGATCACCATAACAGGCATACAGGACATAATGAACACAAGGGCGGGGTGGGACGGCATGGACTGGATGGATACAAAAACAATTCTACAGGTGAGTTTCACAGAATTGTATTTTTCTCTTCCATCCAGTCCAGGCCGTCCCAATATCTTCACGATTGGGACATCCAAAAGCAGTGTCCATATGGGCGGGATCCCCAGTGCGGAACAGCATGTAGTTCATTTCACTACCGCCTGAAGCACCTTTCGGCCAAAAACAGCGTCAGCTAAGGCCCTGACATCCACCTTGTAAAACTTTGTAAAAGTATGAACAAAAGACCAAGTTGCGGCCTTACAGACTTGTTCCACCGATGCCTGATGCTGAAAGGCACAAGAAGCACCAATAGCTCTGGTAAAATGAGCTGTGATCCGAAAAGGGGGTTCCTTCCCCCTGGCAGAATATGATTGTACCACCGTCTGTCTGATCCACCTACTGAGAGTGGACTTGGCTGGTGGCAATCCTTTCTTAGAACCCTCTGATAGGACAAAGAGCAAATCCGATTTCCTGAAGGATTCAGTCGCAGCCAGGTAATACCTTATGGCTCGGACCACATCCAAGGCATGGAGGGTCCGTTCTTTGGAATTAGCCGGAGCTGGACACAAGGAAGGTAAAACAACTTTTTCATTAAGGTGAAAAGGAGAAACGACCTTAGGCAAAAAATCAGGTTTAAAACGAAAAACCACCTTATCCCTGTGCAACTCAAAGTAGGGTGGTTTCATACAAAGCGCTGCTAGCTGTGATACACGACGTACCGAGGTGATCGCTACCAGGAATACCACTTTGAGAGTCAACATAGACAATGCAGCATCGCACAATGGCTCGAAGGGAGGGCCCTGGAGAGCAGATAACACTAGATTCAAATCCCACACCGGTAATATTGACTTACGCGGTGGCCGGATATGGGAAACTCCCTGGCAAAAAGTCCTGATCAACCTATGGTTGGCAATGGATCTCAGGAAAAAAATGGCTAAAGCCGAGACCTGACCCTTGAGAGTGCTCAGCTGGAGACCCAAGTCTAAACCATGTTGTAAAAAACTCCAGAATCCTAGAAATAGAAAATTTCTGGCAAGGAAGGCTCTTGGCCTCGCACCAAGCGATATAGGCCCGCCAAACTCTGTAGTATATCATGGAAGAAGATTTCTTCCGTGCCTGAATCAGTGTATAAACAACCGTGGCCGATAACCCCTCTCCGTCAGGATTGAGATTTCAATAGCCAAGCCGTCAACGCCAGCGTCCGTAAATTGGGGTGCAGCAGCGACCCCTGTGTGAGAAGGCTCGGGTTGTCAGGCATGATGTAGTGATCTATTGACATCTGAGCTATGTCTGCAAACCAACTCCTTCTCGGCCAGCGAGGAGCCACCAAGATGGCTGGTACCCCATCCTGGGCTATCTTGCGCAGCACTCTGGCCAGGAGTGGAAACGGAGGGAATGCATACAGAAATTTGAACTCCGTCCAAGGGATCGCCAGAGCGTCCGTTGCTATGGCTAGAGGATCTCTTGAGAGAGAGACGAACCTTGGAAGCTTGTGATTGTGTCTGGACGCAAACAGGTCCACGTCTGGTTGGCCCCAGCGGAGGCACAGAGTCTGAAAAATCTCGCTGCTGAGGGACCACTCCCCCAGGCGCAAAGAAACTCCTGCTCAGGGAGTCTGCCTCCTGGTTTTCCACCCCGGGAATGTAGACCACGAGATGCAGGGAACATTCTCCTCTGCCCAAGTCAGAATCCAGGTCACCTCCTTGAGGGATCTCTTGCTCCGAGTCCCGCCATGCTGGTTGATGTAGGCCACAGCCGTCTGATTGTCCGAGCGGACCTGGATCGCACGGCCTCTTAAATGGGGAGTCAAGCGTAGAAGAACCAACCGGATTGCTCTCAGCTCCAAGAGATTTATGGGTAACCGGTTCTCCTGCGGACCCCACTGACCCTGGATCTTCTGGGTCTGCCAAACGCCTCCCCAGCCTGTCAGACTGGCATCCGTGGTAACTATCTCCCAATGGGGAGTCAGAAAGGACTTGCCCACCAGCAGGTTCCAGGAGTCCAACCACCACAAGAGGGACTGCCTGGCCAGGGGGGGCAGCGAAAAATACCATTTTGTGAGTACTCACCTGTAAAATGGGTATTACAAGTATGTCACACACCCCGCTTCCAACATTCATGACACTTGGTTAACCAGCCTGTAGAGGGCGATCTTGCAGAGATGACATGAGAAAAAGGAGCCCCTCCTGGTCCATAAATACCCGGGACCTCCCACTATTCCTCAGTCTTTTAAAAAAGCAGTGAAGAACCAGGAAGAGCAAATTATATAGTGAAAAATAATAAGAAACACCATATAAAGGATCCCAGAACAAAAAAGGGCGGGGGAAGCGGGGTGTGTGACATATTCGTAATACCCATTTTACAGGTGAGTACTCACAAAATGGTATTATTCCTAGTATGTCACACACCCCGCTTCCAACATTCATGACACCTGGGACATCCAATAGCAGTGTCTATAATGGGCGGGGATCCCACAAGGAAAAAATGGCATAACTTAAATTACTGCAGCTTGCAGAACCTTGCGACCAAAAGCAGCATCCGCTGAGGCCCGCACATCAACCTTGTAAAACTTAGAAAAAGTGTGAACCGAAGACCAAGTAGCAGCCTTGCAAACTTGTTCAACAGAAGCCTGGTGCTGAAAAGCCCAGGACGTACCAACAGCACAAGTAGAATGAGCAGTAACACGAAAAGGGGGAACCTTCCCCTTAGCAGAATAGGCCCCAACAATGGCCTGACAAATCAATTTACTAATGGAAGATTTGGCAGGTGCCAAACCCTTCCTAGGCCCAGAAGGCACAACAAAAAAGGCATCTGTCTTACAGAAAGCAGAAGTAGTAACCAAATAATACTTAACACAACGAACAACATCCAAAGAATGTAAAACCCTTTCCTTGTTATTACTAGGATTAGGGCACAATGAAGGAAGAACTATATCCTGATTTAAGTGGAAGGCAGACACCACTTTAGGAAGAAAATCTGGTTTAAAACGGAAAACCACCTTATCCTGATGCCTCTCATAGTAAGGAGCCTGTATTGACAGGGCCGCCAATTCAGAAACCCAACGGACAGAGGTAATAACAACCAAAAAGGCAACTTTCTGAGTGAGAATATGAAGAGGAACCTCCTGTAAAGGTTCAAAAGGAGCCGCCTGCATAGCAGAGAGCACCAGATTAAGATCCCAAACTGGAAGTAGGGGCTTTCTAGGAGGCCGCACATGCGTGACCCCCTGGAAAAAATTCTTAACCAAAGGATGAAGAGCAAATGACCTTTGAAAGAAAATAGCCAAAGCAGAAACCTGCCCTTTCAAAGTACTAATCTGGAAGCCCAAATGCAGACCCCGTTGCAGAAACTCCAAAATCCTAGGGATAGAAAATACCCTGCAAGGCAGGGACCTAGACTCACACCAATCAATATAGGACCTCCAAGTCCTGTAATAAACCACAGAGGAAGACTTCTTTCTAGCTCTAACAAGAGTCAGAATGACAGCATCATTAAGGCCTTCCTCCTTCAAGATGGAGATTTCAGCAGCCACGCCGTCAAAGCCAGCGTTGGTAAATTGGGGTAACAAAGTTGACCCTGAGTTAAGAGATCTGGAAGAAGAGGCAGAGGCAACCGATCCTCTGCCAGCCTTGTGACCTCTGCGAACCACAGGCGTCTTGGCCACTTTGGAGCCACCAGAATTGCTGGTGCCCCTTCCAGAACCAACTTGCACACCACCTTGCTTATCATGGAGAATGGGGGAAAACATACAGGAACCCCAGATCCTTCCAGGCAAGAGACATGGCATCCACTGCCACAGGATCCTGGGATAGACACAAAGGCGGGAAGCTTGTGGTTGTAGCGAGACGCAAACAGGTCCAACCGCGGAGTCCCCCACTTGTGACAAAGGAACTGAAAGACCTCGGGGTTGAGAGATCATTCTCCCTGGCGAGTGCATGCTCTGCTCAGGGAGTCTGCCTCCACATTCTCTATCCCCGGAATGTAAACTGCCGATATGCAGGGAACATTGATCTCTGCCCACTGAAGGATCAGAGACACTTCCCGGAGGGCACCCCAACTGCGAGTCCCTCCATGGTGATTGATGTATGCGACTGCTGTTCGGTTGTCTGACCGAATCTGAACCGGCAAACCCCGCAAGAGATGAGTCAGTCGGCGCAGCACAAGACGAATGGCCCGAAGTTCCAATAAATTGATTGGGGAGTGAGCCTCCAGACGCTACCCCTGAAACCGGTGTCTCCTCCAGATGCCCCCCCCCCAGCCCATAAGGCTGGCATCTGTGGTGACCAACTCCCAACAAGGGGTCAGAAATGATTTGCCGTCCCTGAGATTGCTCGAAATCAGCCACCACTGGAGGGACTGCAGGACGAGGGGAGACAACAGACAAGTCCGATTCAAAGACAACGGGCGCTTGTCCCACTTCGTCAGGAGAAAGAGCTGAAGCGTCCTCATGTGGAACTGAGCAAAAGGAACCGCTTCGAGCGTGGCCACCATCAACCCCACTAATCTCATCCCCAAGTGGATAGGCTGATGAGGATTGGACAGGAACAGATTAATTAAATCCTGAATCAGAACAATCTTGGACTGAGGAAGAAATACCCTGGCCTAAAGGGTATCCAGAATCAAGTCCAGAAAGGGAATCTCCCTTACTGGACAAAGAGAGGATTTGGCATGGTTTATCACCCAACCAAACCTCTCTAGTGTAGTCACCACTGTTCTGTGTCCAGTTCCGTCTGATTGAAAGATGACGCTGTGATGAGCAAGTCGTCCAGCAATGGCACGATGCGAATGCCCTGGACCCTGAGAATAGCCATCACTCCTGCCAGGACCCTGGTAAACACTCTTGGGGATGGAGTGAGACCGAATGGAAGAGCCGCAAACTGAAAATGGTGGTCTACTGTGAATCTGAGAAACCTTTGGTGAGCGGCAAAAATAGGAAACAAATAAACTGATCGAGTCGTCTCAGATCTAGAATAGGCCGAACAGAGCCGTCCTTTTTTGGGAACCGTAAATAGGTTGGAGTAAAACCCCAGACCTCTTTACGCTGGAGGAACCTGGCGGATAACATCCATGTTTAAAAAGTTCACCACAGCTGCCCGGAGCCCCTGTGCGATCACCGGATCTGCGGGCATCTGAGACCTGAAAAATCTGGGAGGAGGCCGAACCTCGAATTCCAGCTTGTAACCGGAGGACACAACTTCCAGAATTCATCTGTCTGATACCTCTTGACCCAAGCCTGGAAAAAAGAATCGCAGCCGTCCCCCCACCCGTACGGGTGAGGGCGCCTCCTCATTGCTGGGCAGGCTTGGAAGTGGACTTGGGCTTAGATCCCCAACTCTGACCTGGACGGCCACGTCCTCTTCCACTGTTCCATGCAGTCCCCCTTGGGGCTGAAAAAGGGCTGATCCTCTGCCCATTCTGGAACCACGAAAGGAAGGGTTAAAGGAAGCCGATCCCCGAAAGGAACAAAGTTGCTTCTTACGCTGAGGCAATTTCCCTCCTTTAATGACAGAATCCAACTTCTCACCAAAGAGGCGTAATCCCCCAAAGGGAAGTGCTGTAAGCGACTTCTTTGCCACCGTGTCAGCCGCCCACTGGCGTAGCCAAATAGATCGCCGAATCGCAACAAGCAAGGCAGAAGTTCTGCTACACAAGACCATGGAGTCATCTAAAGCAGAAAGTACAAAAGACACAAATAAATCACATCGCTTGAGAGCGGAAAACTCATCAGAGGCTGGATCAAGCCCTGAGGTATTCAATAGGTCTCTAATAACAGACCTAATAGCGACTGCCATAAGTGCCGAGGCACCCACAGGCCGCAAGGCTGAGCCAACGCTAGCAAACGCATGGCAAGCCATTTGATCAATATGTTTGTCCTCCCCATCCTTAAGGGAAGTAGATTCCGGAGAATGCAAACAGAGGAATTGGACAAACTGAGCACAGGTGAATCCACCAAAGGGGGGATGACCAATGCTTACAGTGCCTGCAGGAAAGGGATATATATATTTTTTTTTATCCCAGCCCAAAGGAATGCCAGGAAGCCGCGCAGGCTTTTCCCATTCCTTAAGAATGATATCTTCAAAATGTTTCTGATTAGGAAATTCAAAACGAGGCTTGGAGGCTTCAAATAACTCCCCTTTCTGAGGAGGGACTGCTTCTGGAAAATCGATAGCCAAGACCTCATATAATTGAGCAAGAGCTTTAGGGGTGTCAAAATTCTCCCCTTCACCTTGTTCAGCGTCAATCCCCACAAATTGCTGAACATCCGAAACATCAGATTCTTCAAAGAATTCTCCTTCTTCAAACGGAGAACAATCAAAACGGCCTCAGCGGCCAGAGCTAAATGTCTTCTTTTAGCTGAGGCCCTCTTGGCCACAGAGCTAGACATTTATTTTTCAATGTGAGCCAATCAGGCACATACATCAGAAAGCGACTCTCTAATCATGACAATATCACTGGGGGTATGGACAAGACAAGGCGGTGTGGGGGAAGAGGCAGGAGCCACCGACCCTGAGGCTTGGGCCCCTGACTGCTGCATTATAACCAATTGAACACAAGATACACAAAAAAAAATGCGTTATCCCCAACAAGGAATGCCCCACATCACAAACACTGGCGAGTCTGTCCCGCAGGTACTGAAAAGCCAGTATCCTGAGATGCCTCCATATGGTGTTTATTAAAATACTTAATTTTTTTTATAGTCACCAAGTATATGAGATTTTTTACAGCCGAAGCTACCCGGGATGCCCCTTAATAGTCCCTAGGTCGGAGGATTTTAAACAAGGACCAGGAGAAACCCCTATTAAGAGAGTTTCCCCCTGGAAGATAGAGAAAACACAATGAGCCTTATGCAAGAAAGAAATGACAGTAAATAAAAAAGATTTCCCTTTAGTATAACTAAAGGGTACTCACAGTGACCACAACGGCCCAGCGACAGCCCTGCGACCAATCGATATAAGAAAAGCCTAGCAGCAGCACCAACGCAGCAGCCAGGACCAGTGGAGGCCAGCACCAGAACAGGAACCAGCAAACCACATGTCAAACAGGAAGAGGAAGCAGAAATTTGATGCCGACTCGAAGCCCCGCCCACCACCTAGCACTGCTCAGAGAGCAGAGGGCGGGTCAGCCAAGGACAATAGCATGACATCATAGAACGGGGCCGAACGAAAAAAAGAGAAATTTAAAAAACCCAAAACAGGTATGTCACTTTCTTATCTTTTCCTTTTTTTTTTTTTTTTTAAAACAAATGCATAGGCCAAAAGATACTCCCTAAATAAAGATTCACCCCCCCCCCCCATCACTCCAGCAGGGTCCAGGAGGGCCAAAATGGGGGGAAAACAAACACCCAATAGGCACAAGGAGATTTGGGGCATCCCATGCCGGGGGACACCAACCCAGATTCCGCCTACCCCTTATTGGAGGTCTCACGGAGGGAGCAAGCTCCCATATACACCCAAGGGTGTATCTACCTTTGCCCGAGCCCATCAGCCAAGGCTGGGAGGCATAACATACATATCACAATACAAAAATGTGGCTTCAGGCAGAAATAGAAAAAGGCCGGGCGTAACCCAGCTACCTGCAGGAAGGAGAGTCATCTTCTGAATGCTTCGCCGACTGCAGAGACGAAAAGACTGAGGAATAGTGGGAGGTCCCGGGTATTTATGGACCAGGAGGGGCTCCTTTTTCTCATGTCATCTCTGCAAGATCGCCCTCTACAGGCTGGTTACCCAAGTGTCATGAATGTTGGAAGCGGGGTGTGTGACATACTAGGATTAACCTTGTTCTAGAGATTCCTGCGCCGGATTCCAGCTGGTCAGCAGGTTCAATTGTAGAGGTCTCATGTGAAATAGGGCGAAGGGTACTGCCTCGAAGCATGACACCATTAGGCCCACCAATCTCATCCCCAGGCGTACCGACGGCTGCTGACAAGACAGCAAGGCCTGCACCTGCGTCTGGAGACCCAAAACTTTCTGATGTGGCCAAAAGACCTTGACCTGAGCGGTGTCTATCGTCATTCCCAGGAAGGATCTCACTGTTGAAGGAGTGATAAACGACTTGGGGTAATTGATTACCCAACCGAAGGCTTCCAGGGTTGACAACACCGTCCGAGTATCGCTCTCAGCCTCCTGGAGGGACCAGGCCGAAATCAGCAAGTCGTCCAGATAGGGTCACACACGAATACCCTGACTCCTCAGGATAGCCATGATGCCCGCCAGCACCTTGGTGAACACACGGGGGGCTGAGGATATCCCGAATGCTACAAACTGGTAATGTTGAACCTCCAGCGCAAACCTCAGGAACTTCTGATGTCCCTGGAAAATCGGGATGTGCAAATAGGCGTCCCTGATGTCCACTGTGGTCATGAAGCGATCTCACCACTGACCACAATGTTTCCATGCAGAAATGTCTGACTCTTACAAACCTGTTGAGACCCTTCAGGTCCAGGATGGGCCGTAGCGTTCCGTCCTTCTTGGGAACCGTGAACAGGTTGGAGTAGAATCCCCGACCCTGTTCCTGCCGGGGTACAGGGCAAATCACACCTATCCGCAGGAGCTGTTGAACAGCCGTTCTCAATGCCTGAGCTTTTAGTGGGTTTCGGGATATCCGTGAACATAGGAATTTCATGGGTGGCCTGGCTGCCAGCTCTATGTTGTTACCGGAGGACACCACCTCTTGAATCCACCGATCTGAGACGTGACGCCTCCAGATCTGAGCAAACAGCAGAAGCCGTCCCCCCACCCGGATGGGTGAGGACGCCCCCTCATGCCTGAGTAGGCTTGGATGGAGGTTTGGGCTTAGCTGCTCAGGAGGAGTTGGGCTGGCTGCGGGACCTACCTCTGCCCCAGGTATCTCTGCGGCCACCTGTAAACGAAGATCCTCTTCCTCCTCGAAAGGACCGATAAGAAGAGGGGTTCCAAAAGGACCGAGCAGGCTTCCTTCTCTGAGGGAGTCTATCATCCTTAACCAGAAGGTCCAGGCGCTCCCCAAACAGCCGGCTTCCCACAAAGGGTAGACTTGTGAGGGACTTCTTGGCAGCCGCATCGGCCGACCACTGCTTCAAGCAGAGCGAGTGGCGTAAAGCAACAAGCAAGGCCGAAATTCTGGCGCCAAGCCTGACCAGATCATCCATGGTAGTAACAACAAAGCCAATGAAATCCAAGCAAGCCTTGAGTTCCTTATACTCCTATGCCCGCATGCGAGCCTTAGCTCTAGCCACAAGGTGTCTCACCTTTCTCCTGTTGGCTAGTGACACAATCGCCGAAGCACACGCAGGGCGAAAGAGAGCACCAGCAAAGGTGAACGCATGGCAGACCAGCTGATCCATGCGCTTGTCGGCCGGGTCACGTAATGAAGTACTGTCAGGTGACGGCATAACAGCGGTATTGGACAAGCCTGACACGGGAGGATCCACCTCAGGAGGGTGACACCATAACCGAACTAATTCAGCAGGAAGCAAGGGGTACGGCCTCTCCAGACCCTTAGGGATCGACGGTAACTTGTTGGGCCTTTCCCATTCCTTAAGGATCATGTTAGAAAAATGAGGCTGCTCCGGGAAGACCTGTGTTTGCCTCTCAGGTCGAAATAAATCACCCTGCTTCCTCTTAGCCGCTCTGGGAGGAACAATATGTAGAGTATCATCCGGGAGGCAAGAATCCTCGTCCGAGGAGGAACCAGAGATACTGTAAATCGCCAGCGGAATATTCCACCGCTGAGCGCGAATCATCTGGCAACTCACCTTCCTCCGCAGAACCCAAGCAATCAAAAAGATCATCATCCGAGTAAATCGGCTCCAGATGCCGCTTCTTACTCGAGGCTTTCATGGGGCTGTCAACGAGATCTGCTTCTCAAGACTAGCCAGCCTGTGCGCAAAATCAGTATGAGACCTCTTGCTGGCTTCACTAGGGGATGAATGCAGCAGCAGAGGGTCTGGAGAGGCCGACGGTAATACAGGGCTAGGGCCAGGAGCGACCGCACGCTCATGGTCCAAAGCAATGCCTCTGGCGCAAGTGGGACAAATAGTGCTGAATCCACCCAGAGGATTCTGTCTGCACAAGGGGCAGAGCCTGTCCTGCCCAAATGGGGCCCCCGGGTCACTATCCCCTGATGCCTCCATTATGGTGATTAAGAATAATAATAATACAATTCTGTGTTTACTCACCTTGTAGAATTGGCATTACAAGTATGCAGCACGTCCTGCTCCAGATAATGATTCATAACAGATGGGAATTACCTCCGCCAGAGGGAGCTTGACTGCAGAGATGGCAAAAAGAGGCCCCTCCCAGTCCCATATATACCCGGGACCTCCCAAAATTCACCAGTATTAAAAAGCAGTAAGGAGAACCAGGAGAAGCCAATGATAATTAACAACGTAAACAAGGATACCAATCACCATACAGAGGATCCAAGATAATGCAATCAGGGTGGTGTGGAGCAGGACGTGCTGCATACTTATAATACCAATTCTTCAAGGTGAGTAAACACAGAGTTGTATTATTCTAAGTATGCAGCACGTCCTGCTCCAGATAATGATTCATAACAGATGGGACATCCAATAGCAGTGTCCGTAAATAGGGTGGGATCCCCAAAAGCAACAATGTACAGTTCAAACCACTGCCACCTGCAGAACCTTGCGGTCAAAAACAGCATCAGCTGAGGCCCGAACATCAACCTTGTAAAACTTGGAAAAAGTATGAACAGAAGACCAAGTAGCAGCCTTACAAACTTGTTCAACAGAAGCCTGGTGCTGGAAGGACAAGGAGGCACCAACAGCACGCGTAGAATGAGCAGTAACACGGAAAGGAGGATCCTTTCCCCTAGCAGAATAGGCCCTAAAAATAGCCTGCTGAATCCATTTGGGACCCGAAGGGACCACAAACAAGGTATCAGTCTTTCTAAAAGGTGCAGTAGCCACCAAGTAGAACTTCAAATTCCTGACCAAATCCAGGGAATGTAAGGCTCTCTCCTTGGGATTACCAGGATTAGGACACAAGGAAGGAAGCACAATGTCCTGATTGAGATGGAAGGCAGAGAAAACCTTAGGCAAGAAATCAGGTTTAAAGCGGAAAACCACCTTGTCCTGGTGTCTCTCAAAGTAGGGGGCCTGAATGGAAAGGGCCGCCAACTCTGAAACACGCCTGACCGAGGTGATAGCCACCAAAAAGGCAACCTTAAGAGTAAGAATAGACAGAGCAGCCTCATGTACAGGCTTAAATGGAGGGCCCTGAAGGGCAGACAAAACCAAATTCAAATCCCAAACTGGCAACAGAGGTTTGCGAGGGGGACGCACATGACCAACCCCCTGGAAGAAGGTCTTGACCAGAGGATGTTGAGCGAAAGATCTCTGGAAGAAAACAGCCAAGGCAGAAACGTGACCCTTGAACGTGCTGAGCTGAAGTCCCAGATCCAGACCATGCTGAATGAACTCCAGAATCCTAGGAATGGAAAACAGCCGACAGGGAAGGACCCTAGACTCACACCAGTCAATGTAGACCCGCCGGATCCTATAGTAGATGGTAGAAGAGGACTTCTTCCTAGCCCTGATTAGAGTATCAACCACAGAATCAGAAAGACCCTCATCCCTTAAGATGGAGGTTTCAGCGTTTGTAAATTGGGATGGCATAGCCGCCCTTGAGTGAGAAGGTACGGCACCAAGGGCAGAGCATACTGATCTACTGCCAGCTGAACGATATCTGCGAACCACACCTGTCTTGGCCAACAAGGGGCCACCAGGATTGCTGGCGCCCTTTCCTGTGCCAGCTTGCGCAGAACCCTGTTCAGCAGGGGATGTGATTGTGGCTGTGGCGGGACGCAAACAGATCCACTTCTGGAACCCCCCAACGGTGACACAGGGATAGGAAGACCTCGCTGTTGAGAGACCATTCCCCCAGGTGAGAAGTCCCCCTGCTCAGAAAATCTGCCTCCAGATTCTCCACCCCCGGAATGTACACTGCTGAGATGCAAGGGACATTGTCCTCCGCCCAGGACAGAATCATAGACACCTCCTTGAAGGCACCCTTGCTTCGAGTCCCTCCCTGATGATTGATGTAAGCAACCGCCGTCTGGTTGTCTGAGCGAACTTGGATCGGCCGACCCCGCAGGTGAGGAGTCAATTGGGCCAGAACCAACCGAACCACCCTCAGTTCCAGAATGATAGGAGCATGGGCCTCCTGAGGGCCCCACAGCCCCTGGAATTGTAGAGACTTCCAGAAGCCCCCCCAACCTGACAGGCTGGCATCCGTGGTGACTGTCTCCCAACAGGGGGCCAGGAAGGATCTGCCCCCAACAGGTTCCTCGAGTCCAGCCACCACAAGAGGGACCGCCGGACCAGAGGAGACAGAACAAAGGCCTGATCCAGAGATAGGGGACTCTTGTCTCAGACTGATAGGAGATGGAGTTGAAGAAGTCTCATGTGAAACTGCGCATATGGAACTGCCTCGAAGCAGGACACCATCCACCCCACTAGCTGCATCCCCTGCCGGCTGGAGGGGTGAGGGCATGACAGAAGGGAGTAAACCAGAGCTTGTAGAGAGTCCACCTTCTGCTGAGGAAGAAAGATCCTGGCCTGAACAGTATCCAGATTCATGCCCAGGAAGGAAGTCACCAGAGATGGGGATAGGGAAGATTTAGGGTGATTGATCACCCAGCCGAATGACTCCAGAACCGTCATCACCACCCGCTGGGTATCCAATACCGCCTGCTGGAAGGACTGAGAAGTGATGAGAAGGTCGTCTAGATAGGGAAGAATGCGAATGCCCTGAGCCGAGCCATGACACCCGCCAGCACCTTGTTGAAGACCCTGGGGGCCGAAGTGAGACCGAAGGGCAGTGCCACAAATTGGTAGTGCTGGTCCGCCAGTGTGGTGCTGGCCAGGAAGGATCTGCCCCCAACAGGTTCCTCGAGTCCAGCCACAAGAGGGACCGCCGGACCAGAGGATACAGAACGAAGGCCTGATCCAGAGACAGGGGACTCTTGTCCCAGACTAATGGGAGATGGAATTGAAGAAGTCTCATGTGAAACTGCACATATGGAACCGCCTCGAAGCAGGACACCATCTGCCCCACTAGCTGCATCCCCTGCCGGCTGGAGGGGTGAGGGCATGACAGAAGGGAGTAAACCAGAGCTTGCAGAGAGTCCACCTTCTGCTGAGGAAGAAAGATCCTGGCCTGAACAGTATCCAAATTCATGCCCAGGAAGGAAGTCACCAGAGATGGGGATAGGGAAGATTTAGGGTGATTGATCACCCAGCCGAATGACTCCAGAACCGTCATCACCACCCGCTGGGTATTCAATACCGCCTGCTGGAAGGACTGAGAAGTGATGAGAAGGTCGTCCAGATAGGGAAGAATGCGAATGCTCTGAGCCCTGAGGAGAGCCATGACACCCGCCAGCACCTTGGTGAAGACCCTGGGGGCCGAAGTGAGACCGAAGGGCAGTGCCACAAATTGGTAGTGCTGGTCCGCCAGTGCGAACCTGAGGAATCTCTGATGCCCTGGGAAGACTGGAACATGAAGGTAAGCATCTTTGATATCTATGGAGGTCATGAAGTCTCCCGGGCGCAATGAACTGATCGCGGAGCGCAGGGTCTCTATGCGAAAGTGCCTGGTCCTGATGAACTTGTTGAGCAGCTTTAAAGTGGACCAACACCCAGGATTTTGACTATCCTGGGTTTTGGTCCACTTCAGGGGGGCACCCCGGTTAGGGGTGCCCCGCTGTGTAAAACCCCCAGAAAGCCCCCAAAACTCACCTCACCACGTTCCCACGTAGCCACGGACAAGCGGGTGACAGCGGCGGACAAGGCAGCGCGTCCGCCGCCGCCTCCCGCGCGCCCCTCTAACAGTGCGCGCGCACGCGCCGGCCATTCACAAACGGCCGGCGCACGCACGACTAGAGGGGCGCGCGGGAGACGGCGGCGACAGCGGCCGATGAGGTAAGTTTTTCGGGGGTTTTGGGGGGGGTCCCTCACCGCGGGACATCCCGATCTCGGATGTCCCGTGGTGAGGGAGGTGATCGGCCCGAGAATCTTATAGATTCCCGGGCCGATCACCCCTGGGTGACAGTCCACTTTAAGTCCAGGATGGGTCTGATGGACCCATCCCTTTTGGGAACTGTGAACAGATTGGGATAAAAACCCCCGACCTCTTTCCACAGGAGGGACCTGACAGATGACCCCCAAGCCCAGTAGATTTTGCACCGCCAGAAACAGCCCATGAGCTGCCAAGGGGTCTAGAGGAATCCGAGAACAGAGAAATCTTGGAGGCGGCCATGCAGCGAACTCTAGCTTGTAGCCGGAGGACAGAACCTCCAGAATCCACCTGTCTGAGACCTGTTGTCTCCAGACATGCGCGAAGAGCTGCAGCCGTCCCCCCCACCCGGATGGGTGAGGGCGCCCCTTTATGGCTGAGGAGGCTTGGCAACAGATTTGGGCTTGAACCCCCAGGAAGATCCGGAGCGGGCACAACCTCTGCCCCTGCCCCAGAAGTCTCCCCTAGAGCCTGCAAAGGAGACCCCTCTCCCGGGCCTGGACCCGCGGTAGGAGGGAACAAAGGCCCCCGAACGGGCCGCAACTGCTTCTTACGTTGAGGCAACTTAACCCCCTTGGCAAACAGGTCCAAGCGATCACCAAATAAGCGCAGCCCCTTAAAGGGGAGCCCCCTGAGGGCCTTCTTAGCAGCGTTATCAGCTGCCCACTGGCGCAGCCAAACAGAGCGGTGTATAGCAACCACCAATGCAGAGGTTCTACTACACATTCTAATGGTGTCATCTAAGGCAGAAAGGACATATGCAATGAACATTTCACACTGTGACAAGGCCCTGAACTCGGCACTAGCAGTATCATCAGGGGCGCCTTCCAACAGACCCTTGAGGAGAGACCTAATAGCAACAACAGTAATAGCAGAAGCACAGACAGGGCGCAAGGCAGACCCCACACAGGCAAGAGCATGGGAAGCCAGCTGGTCAATGCGCCGGTCCTCACTATCCTTAAGAGTAGTGGAATCAGGGGAATGGACACAGACGTGTTGGACAACCCCAATACTGGTGCATCCACTTCTGGAGGGGTTGACCAACATTTAACCACATCAGTGGGAAAAGGGTACCTTTTATCCCAGCCCTTGGGGATTCCCGGAAGCCGGCCGGGACGCTCCCATTCTTTGAGACCAAGATTATTGAAATGGGCCTGTTCTGGAAATTCAAGACGTGGTTTAGCAGTACTGAAAAGTTCCCCCTGTAACTTGGGAGCCGCAGCAGGAAGGAAGATAGAAAGCACACATCAAAAATCTGAGTTAACAGTCTATTGGTATCATCAGCATCCCAATGATCAGAGCCATAGTCAGCACCACTGAAATGCTGATCATCATATAACTCTGAGTCAGGTAACAATTCCTCAAGTGGGGTATAGTCAGACAAATCAAGGAAGTTCTCCGTCTCCATAGGAAAGGCAGACGCACCCGGCGCCACAAGCCGCTTTTTAGCCAGGGCCTTACGGGCCGCAGAGCTAGCAATCAGCCTCTCAATGTTAGCCAACCCGGAAGACACGTCAGGCTGAGACTCCCCACTAGTATTTAGCTCACTGGGAGTCATAATCAGGCGAGGGGGAGTGGGTGAGGGCGTAGTGGGCGCAGGCCCAGTCACAGATAGCCCAAAATGCAGCGCAAGCGCCTGCTGGGCGCAGGGTACACAGACTCGCACATCATCACTCACAGGGGCTACCCCACACACTACACACAGCCGGGCTTGTCCCGAGGGGACCCTGAGCACAATATCCTGTGAAGCCTCCATATGGTGATTAAGGTGGCACAACTGGCCGATAGGAATTACGCCGTACAAGCAACCCGGGATGCCCCAAATGTCTGCCAGGGAAATGGGGGGATTTTACAGTGTAGGCCTCCAATAAAGTTACTATAACTAATAGAGGGGACAGGACCGGGAGAAACCTCTCAAAAAACAGTTATCCCGCCTGAAAGACATAATAAAGACACCCCATAAGCACACCGAAATGACAATGGAATAAAAAGCAAGCCCGCAGGGGCACTCACGGGCCGCGGTGGGGGGCCAGCAATCACACCAGGCGAGGACCAAAATGGCGCTGAAGGAACCTCAGGGGGCGGGCCGCAGGAGGGTCCGACGCGGAACGCGCCAACAGAGCAAGTCATGCCCCTCCGAGATAGGCCAGAAGCTACAGCCAATGGGCGCGCAGGGATTCTTGATGATGATGCCGCCGCTGGCCGCGGACGCCAGAAGGCGTGCGTGTCAGCGGCGGCAAATTCAAAGTGAAAGACAGAATGGAGCCCAATGAATAAAGTGCAATCCACAACACATATACAAGGCAAAAAGCTGTCAAAAGAGACCCACCAATGACCAGGGCAGGGAAGGGCAACAGCGAACGGGGCATCCCAGATCAGGTTCACCATAACCTGCACCGCCTACCCTTTGGTGGGGGATTGCGGTCGAAACCAGGCTCCGCAAAGAGAGCACCTATGATAGGTGCTGCCTACCATCACCCGACCAGCACAGCCAAAGCTGGGAGGCATAAATAATAAGTGGAACGGGTGGGAATAGTCCTACAGGGCCGCGGGCTGTTAAGCCCCGCTCACCTGCGATAAGAGAAGCCATCTTCTGACCTTCGCAGCCGACTGCAGAGAGAAGAAACTGGGGAATTTGTGGGAGGTCCCGGGTATATATGGGACCGGGAGGGGCCTCTTTTTGTCATCTCTGCAGTCAAGCGCCCTCTGGCGGAGGTAATTCCCATCTCTTATGAATCATTATCTGGAGCAGGACGTGCTGCATACTAATATTCAGTAAGGCTACTAGACGCTAACGGCCTAAGCGAGGAGCGCAATGTGAAAGTCGCACCAAACACGCTGAACACACAAATAATAAAGCAGTGGGCAGGGAGGGACATATATAAAATATACACATTAGTGGTTCCCCATCAGGCTCACCAGAGGCCTGTGGCCGGCTTCCTTTTAGTAATAAGGTCTGCAGCCCAGAGCATGAACTCTGCCGAACGCCACAGTCCCGGCGTACACCCTACCGTCACGGATCCCCGTAGCAGCCAAAGGCTGGAAGGCAGGAATGGGTCAGAAGAGATCCATGGGAATAGAATCCTGCAGCGGCCGACAGGCTAGGTGGCCCCGCTCTGCTGTCAAAATCTGAGAGAGAGTGCCAACGGTCTTATGCAGCCAACTGCAAGATGAACAACTGGGGAATGAGAGGGGCAGCTGCCTTTATAGAGGGCCGGGAGGAGCTACATCTTTGATCTTGCATTCAAGCACCCTCTAGAGGCGAACACCCAATCGAGAAGATAGTGGGACAGCCTGGACTGGATGGAAGAGAAAAATGCACGTAGAAAGGTCATTCATACATCCCAAAGCAGTGTCAGTCAGCGTGAGGGAAGAGGCAAATAAATATCTGAATTAACAGAAGCTGACCACACTGAAAAACCAATTGGTGTCACCAAACATAGCCAAACCACAAGGAGGACAGAAGGTAAGAGCTTCCCTCCTGAACTATATGAATGTAGTTATACATGTAGTATATCAGGGAAGTGTAGGCAAGGTGTACACTGTTTAGAATCCTGTCCAGGGCATGGCCAGACTGTCCTTTCCAAAGGTTAGAGGTTCTCTTCCTTGGCTTACAAAAAATACATTTTTTTTTACTTATCTGTAAAATGGTTTTACCTTCGTTGTCCATCCAGGGACACTGGTCTGTCATGATTAGGTATTCTAGCAGCCGATGGGCAGGGACCAGAGCTCAAAGCTCAACATGGCCAGAGAAACTCAACAGCCAATACAAAGCCAACCTTGTAAAAGGCAACAGAAACAAGAGCAGTTGCAACAACCCTGGGCGGGTGCAGTGTCCCTCAACAACTAATATTTTACAAAAATTTAATTTTTCCTGTCAAGTTGTCCATCCAGGGTCACTGGTCCATAACAATTGTGAATGTTCAAAGCAGTCAACAAGGGTGGGAAACACTATAACATGCGATTTCCCCGAACCATTGACACAACTGTGGAGCATGTGCCAACTTTATTTTATTTTCACTAATTTTTATTCATTGCAGGGCCAGTGCTTGCTCGGCACAGGGTGCACAGACCCGTGCCCTGCCAGCATCCGCATGGGGTTGTCCACACGCTATACACAGCCTCCATATGGTGATTAATCAAGGCACAATATGCCAGTAGGGATTTACACTATAAGTAACCCTGGATGCCCCAAAGACCCGCTAGGGAAGTGGGAGAATATTACAAGGCCCGCTATAATTTTACACCGGGCCGGGAGAAGCCAATGGTGTTCACCAGTCTGAAAGACATAATGGGAATAAAGAGTGTCAGAACCATGCGCAGTAATCAAGGATCATGAAAATCGCTTACAGACCAAGGGAGGAGGCGGACCGCTACCACGCGTGCGTGCGACCAGCATCAAAATGGCGCCAAGAACCTGGAAGGGCGGGCCAAGCGGCTGTGACGCGGAGCGCGCCAAACCAGGTCCCTGCCCCCCCCCCCCCCCCCGAAGAGCGCGAAGCTCTGAGATAGTTTCAACGTTGTCACGAAGAGCGAAGTGTATGGCACACTTAGAAAATGATTTGCCAATGAAGACGCCGCAGCGTCTGAGGCGACGCCGCCGCTCTGCGCAGCACAGCAGTAAGGGAAAAAGTGCGCGTGGCGGCGACAGATACATAATAAAAATGCAAACAGCGCGGCTCTGACACCAGGAATACCAGTCAAAGACAGTACTAAGGCCATAAGCGTGTAAACATACACTGAGACCACCACACACCCCCCCCCCTTCTTTCCCCCCGGGCTACGGGGGGAACGAGAGAGGATGGCGACCCTTTGTACAGGGCCCACCACTACACGGGGCATGGGGCAATAGTGCGGGAGGGGCATCCTCTACAGCAGTGGTCCCCAACCCCCGGGCCGCTACCGGTCCGTGGCTCAAATGGTACCGGGCCCTGAGGCTACCCGCTCGGAGGTTCGCTACCATCGGGTGCAGGAGGAGGAGGACACGGTCACCGTGCGCCTCTACAGGTGGGTGACCATATATAGCAGGGGTACTCAACCCGCAGACCGCGGTCAGTTTGCGGACCGCGGCAGCTAGGTTTCCGGACCCCGCGGCCAGGCGGGTAGTCGGGCAGAATGAAAGAAAGCGGGGCGGGCAGGCACGTGGGAGGAAAGACAGTGGGCGGGGCGGGAGGGAGGTAATGACAGTGGGCGGGACTGAGGGAATGACAGCTTGTAAAGACAGCGGATGGGGCGGGCAGGCAGGAGGAATGAAAGCGCGCAGGCGAGCGGAAAAATAGGGGGCGGGGCAGCCGAGTGTGAAGAAAGAGCACGTGCATAAGGTAAAAGCTGGCTGCCAATGTCAATGATTGGGGGGAGGCGAAAACTGAATGTTTAGTTAATTTGGGGGAAGATTGCAGGGGTTTGGAATGCTCAGGAATACCTTTAAAGTGGAACCCACCAGCGGCTGGCCTGGAATCTAAAAGATTCCAGGGCTGGCCGCAGGCTTTTCCTTGAGGCATCCTGATTCGGGATGCCCCAGCTGTGTGAATCCCCCTTCTCCAGGGCACCTGTAAAAACTCACCTTTCCCCGCTCCCATCTCTCTATTCCCAGCTCTGTCCCACCCAATCTCTCTTTTCCCAGCTCTGTCCCATCCCATCTCTCTTTTCCCAGCTCTGTCCCATCCCATCTCTCTATTCCCAGCTCTGTCCCATCCCATCTCTCTATTCCCAGCCCTGTCCCATCCCATCTCTCTATTCCCAGCTCTGTCCCATCCCATCTCTCTATTTCCCCAGCTCTGTCCCATCCCATCTCTCTATTCCCAGCTCTGTCCCATCCCATCTCTCTATTCCCAGCTCTGTCCCATCCCATCTCTCTATTCCCAGCTCTGTCCCATCCCATCTCTCTATTCCCAGCTCTGTCCCATCCCATCTCTCTATTCCCAGCTCTGTCCCATCCCATCTCTCTATTCCCAGCTCTGTCCCATCCCATCTCTCTATTCCCAGCTCTGTCCCATCCCATCTCTCTATTCCCAGCTCTGTTCCATCCCATCTCTCTATTCCCAGCTCTGTCCCATCCCATCTCTCTATTCCCAGCTCTGTCCTATCCCATCTCTCTATTCAAACTCCCTCTAAGACATGGACAGGGCATCCGTGGCCATGGCCAGAGGATCCTGAGACAGGGAGACAAAGGCCGGGAGCTTGTGATTGTGACGGGAAGCAAACAGATCCACATCCGGTAGGCCCCAACGGTGACACAGGGACTGGAATACCGTGGTGCAGAGGGACCACTCCCCCTGACGGGACATGCCTCTGCTCAGGGCGTCCGCCAGCAGGTTCTCCGCCCCCGGAATGTAAACAGCCGAAATGCATTGAACATTGGCCTCCGCCCATTTCAGAATCTGAGACACCTCTTGGAGAGCACCCTTGCTCCGGGTCCCTCCCTGATGATTGATGTAGGCAACCGCCGTTCTGTTGTCTGAGCGAACTTGGACCGACAGACCCCTCAGGTGCTGGGTCAAACGCTCCAGAACCAACCTGACTGCCCGTAATTCCAGAATGTTAATGGGCAAATGGGCCTCCTGAGTGCCCCACGTCCCCTGGAAGCGCAGGGACTTCCAGAATCCTCCCCAACCTGACAGACTGGCATCCGTTGTGACCGTCTCCCAGGATGGGGTCAGAAAAGACCTGCCCCCTGTTAATTTCCTGTGGTCCAGCCACCACGCAAGGGACTGTCTGACCGAGGGGGGAAGCACACAGAACCCGTCCAAGGACGCTGGGTTCTTGTCCCAAATTGACAGAAGGTGAAGCTGCAGAGGTCTCAAATGGAACTGGGCAAAGGGCACCGCCTCGAAGCTCGCCACCATCAGGCCCACCAACTGCATTCCCTGCCGGATGGAGAACTGTGGGCTCGAGAGCAGGAACATCGCCTGCGCTGTCAGAGCTTCCACCTTCTGTGGAGGAAGGAATATCCTTGACTGAACCGTATCCAGAATCATTCCCAGGAACGGAGTCACCGAGGAGGGGGACAGGGATGACTTGGGGTAATTGATCACCCAGCCGAAGGACTCCAGGGTGGACACTACCAGCCGAGTGTCCAACTCTGCCTGCCGCAGAGACCGAGAGGTGATGAGAATATCGTCCAGGTAGGGCAGCACGCGTATGCCCCTTAGCCTTATCAGGGACATCACCCCTGCCAGCACCTTGGTGAACACCCTGGGAGCCGACGTTAGGCCGAATGGCAGGGCCACAAATTGGTAATGCTGATCTTTTAGTGCAAATCTGAGAAACCTTTGGTGTCCTGGAAACACCGGGACGTGCAGGTAAGCATCCTTGATGTCTACTGACGTCATGAAGTCCCCTGGGTGCAGTGAGCCAATGGCCGAGCGCAGAGTTTCCATGCGAAAGTGCCTGTTCTTGACAAATTTGTTGAGGATTTTTAAATCCAGAATGGGCCTGACTGACCCATCCTTCTTGGGTACTGTGAAAAGGTTTGAGTAGAACCCCGTGCCCCTGTCTCCAGGGGGGACCTTGCAAATGACCCCTAGGTCCATGAGACCCTGTACGGCCAGCAACAAGACCTGAGCTGAGGCAGGGTCTTGAGGGATTCGAGACCCAATAAACCTGGTGGGGGGCCGTACAGCAAATTCCATCTTGTAGCCGGAGGACACTACCTCCTGAATCCACCGGTCTGAGACGTGGCGCCGCCAGACGTGCGCGAAGTGCTGTAGACGTCCCCCCACCCTGACGGATGAGGGCGCCCCCTCATGCCTGGGGGGCCTTGGGAGGTGCTTTCGGCTTGGTTCCCCAGGAGGAACCTGGACGGTGTCCTCTGTTCCTGTGCCAGGAATCAGCGCGGGCCCCAGCGAAGGACGCCCCTCTACCCTGTTTGGCCCCACGGTAGGTGGTTGATAGGGAGCCTTGGCCACGAAAAGGCCGAGTCTGCCGCCTGCGCTGAGGCAACTTGCCTCCCTTGGCAAAGAGGTCTAATCGATCCCCAAACAAGCGCAGCCCTTTAAATGGAAGCCCCGTGAGAGCTTTCTTGGCGGCATTGTCTGCGGCCCACTGGCGCAACCAGACCGCGCGGCGTATAGCAACCACCAGGGCAGATGACCTGGCACACATCTTAATAGCATCGTCTGATGCGGACAGGATAAAGTTCACAAACGCATCACAGCTGGATAGAGCGTTGAAAGTATCAGGAGGCAACTCATCTGTGCCATCGAGAGCATTCCTCACCACGGCCCTGAGCGCTGCCGTAATGGCTAAGGTGCAAACCGGGCGCAGAGTCGCTCCCCCAAATGCAAAGACATGACATGCCAGTTGGTCAACACGCCGGTCCTCAGAGTCCCGTAGTGTAGTAGTGCCAGGAGAGTGCATAATAGAGGTGTTGGACAACCCTAGAATAGGAGCATCGACCTCAGGCGGCGATGACCAGCACTTGACCTAGTCAGCAGGGAAGGGATATTTCCTATCCACGCTTTTAGGGACCCCTTGAAGTCTGCTGGGATGTTCCCATTCTTTAAGCACGAGGCTATTGAAATGGGTTTGCTCGGGGAATTCCAAGCGAGCTTTAGCAGTATGGAAAAGATCACCCCTTTGTCGGGGTGCCGCAGCCGGGGGAGAGAGGGACAGAACCTCAAAGATCTGGACCAGCAGTCTATCGATATCATCTGAGGACCAATGCTCGGAGCCAGACTCTTCCTGACCCCTGGACTCATCGTCATATGACCCTGAGTCAGAGAACAGTTCCCCTTCGTCCGAGGGGATATGGGCATAAGAATGCAACAAATCATCAGGTTCTATAGGGAAGAGGGCCAATTCAGGGTTCAAGTGCCGCCTCTTGGCGGTGGCTTTACGCGCTAGGGAATTAGCAAGCAAGTTTTCAACACTAGTCAGCCTCGTGGCTAGATCAGGATGAGAATCCCCACTGGTATTGGGGGTTAGACTCAGGCTTGGGGGGAGTAGGTGAAGTGAGGCGAGGTGCAGGCCCAGCCACTGAAGAGACGGGAAGCACCGATAGCGCCTGCTGTGCACAAGGAACACAGACCCGTGCATTGTCACCGCTGCTAGGTAAGACCCCACAAGCTACACACAGCCGGGCTTGTCCCCAAGGAACCCCGTTCACAATATCCTGAGATGCCTCCATATGGTGATTTAATCGGCACTATATGCCAGTAGGGATTGACGCTGGAAGCTACCCTGGATGCCCCAATAACCCGCTGGGAAGTGGGAGTAATTTTTTATGGTCACGACCGGGAGCTACGCTGGGCCGGGAGAAGCCACTTGCGAAATCCGCGGTCTGAAAGACATAAGGGGGGAACAGGATGTCAGAGCCATGCGCAATGGGGATAGAAGTAAAGAAAAGTCGCCCGCAAGGGCACTCACATACAGAGAGGAGAGGACGATCTTCACCACACGCGCGGGAGAAGAAAATGGCACCAAGCGAACCTCGGAGGGCGGGCCTGAGCCGATCGTGACGCGTAGCGTGCCAAGCCGGAACCACGCCCCTCACCAGCGAGCGCGAAGCTCGTAAGGCATCTAGCCCATGAGGGCACAGAAAGTATGAAAAGTAGCAAGGTAGAAAAGCATAATGTAAATGGCGCTCGGAGCCAGGACAGGCACAGCCGAGAGCAGTACTCGGGCTCTCCTGCGGCTCCCCGTCAGGGAATGAACCCCGGTCTGTGTAATAAGACAGGCGCTCAAGTCAGCGCAATCTAGGAAGAGCCACTAAGGCTAAAAGAGTGAAGGAAGAAGAAGACGACGAGGCGTCCGCAAGCCGCCGCAGTACGTGCGGTGCGAGCAGAAAGCAGACTAATAGTGCTGCGGTTGACAGTAAGGCAAGAGCGCGGCTCTGATCCCCGTTCCCAGTGAAACACAGCCAAGCCATAAGCGTGTAAGTATACATTGAGGCCGCCATACACACAACCCCCCCCCTTTCTTTTCCCCCTAAGGGGGGAACGAGGGAGGAAGGCGACCCGTTAACATAGGGTCCATCGCTACATAGGGCGTGGGGCAATGATGCGGGAGGGGCATCCCCTGAAGGCTCACCATCGGCCTTGACCGCCTACCCTATGGTGGGGGATTGCGGTGGAGCGTTGCTCCGTAAGCACACATGGTGCTGCCCACCTTCACCCGACCAGCGCAGCCCAGGCTGGGAGGCACATCTCACTGCGAGAGAGTTGATACTTCATGTCTTCGCAGTCAGCACTGCAGAGAAATCTGGGGATTTGTGGGAGGTCCCTGGGTATATGAAGGGCCGGGAGGAGCCTGTTTTTGCATGTCTGCAGTGAACAGCGCCATCTGGCGGAGGATTACCCACGTGTAAGTATTATAGATGGAGCAGGACATACTGTATGCTTAGAATAGATGACGTAGTTTGCTTGTGTTTAAGTTGTGTTTACTATCTCCCCACCCTTCTGCTTCCTTCCTGTCTGCTGTCTCTTTTCCACCCTGCTGTACCTGCCCACCATGCTCTCACCTGCCCCCCCTAGCTGCCCACCATGCTCTCACCTGCCCCCCCAACTCTCACCTGCCCCCCCCAGTTGCCCACCATGCTCACACTTTGCCCCCCAGCTGATCTGAGCTTTCCTTCCAGACTGCCAGAAGCCAAGGGCTTCTCTGATGACATGCTTCCTGTTAGAGGGAAGCGCGAGATGCGTCCGCCAGCGCGCTCAGAGCTGCCGCTTAGACGCCCATAGCTCAGCGACCCTCCACAATATTTTTAGTTTCTCATGTGGCCCCATGGAAAAAATAATTGCCCACGCCTGGCCTAAAGCCATCGGAAAATAAATATTTCCGATGGCTTTAGCCGCTGAGAAGTCGCGCTACTGTCTGCAGCAGCGCTATTCAGCTGGAACGCACGCCGTTATGGATGCGCGTTCCAAACTGAATGCCACATGTTGTTATATTTAAACCCATGCTATGCCATGGTGAAATGTTATTTATTTGGAATTGCTGTTATGTTTAAACCCATGCTATGCCATGGTGAAATGTTATTTATTGGAATTAGTAATAAATATTTCTTAACATATAATTAAATATTGTTTAAATTATGTTTGATTTGTAGCAATGAGAATACATAATGCATATCAGGTATTTACATTCCAAATCATAACTGTAGCAAAATTACAGTTTTGAAGTTGCCACCAAAAATACAATTCTGTGATTACTCACCTGTAGAATTGGTATTATAAATATACAGCAAGTCCTGTTCCAGAAGATTCCTTACACATCCCCGACAGGGAAGCGACCTAGACTCACACCAGTCAATGTAAGCATAACATACCCTATAGTAGACTGATGACAAGGACTTCTTCCTAGCCTGAATCATGGTACTAACAGAGGCAGGCAGCCCCTTTTCCATCAATATGGAGGTTTCAGCAGCCAGGCCGTTAAAGCCAGCGTTTGTAAATTGGGATGGCGTAGCTGCCTCTGAGTGAGCAGGTCTGGAACCTTGGGCAGGGCGTACTGATCTACTGCCAACTGCACGATGTCTGCGAACCACACTCTTCTTGGCCAACAGGGGGCCACCAGAATGGTTGGCACCCCTACCTGGGCTATCTTGCGCAACACCCTGCCCAACAGAGGAAACGGAGGGAACACATAGTGGAGCTGAAAGCTCTTCCAAGACATTGCTAGTGCATTCATGGCCAAGGCCAGAGGGTCCTTGGACAGAGAAACAAAGACTGGAAGCTTGTGACTGTGACGAGACGCAAACAGATCCACGTCTGGCTGACCCCATCGGTGGCACAGGGAGCGAAACACCCTGCTGCTGAGGGACCATTCTCCCAGACAAGAAGTCCCCCTGCTGAGGGAGTCTGCCTCCAGATTTTCCACCCCCGGGATGTACACAGCTGAGATGCAGGGAACATTCTCCTCCGCCCAAGACAGAATCAGGGACACTTCCTTGAGGGCCCTCTTGCTCCGGGTCTCTCCCTGATGATTGATGTAGGCAACCGCCGTCTGGTTGTCCGAGTGAATCTGAACCGCCCGAGTCAATTGGGCAAGAACCAACCTTATCGCCCTCAGTTCCAGAATGTTGATGGGGGTGTGGGCCTCCTGAGGGCCCCACTGACCCTGGAATTTCAAGGATTTCCAGAAGCCCCCCCAACCTGTCAGACTGGCATCTGTGGTGACTGTCTCCCAGCACGGGGCCAGAAAGGATCTGCCCACCAACAGGTTCCTTGAGTCCAGCCACCACGAGAGGGACCGTCTGGCCAGAGGGATCCAGGGACACTGAGGTGAAGAGGTGAAGTTGAAGAGGTCTCATGTGAAACCGAGCGTATGGAACCTGCGTATGACCTGAGATGTATCCAGAGTCATGCCCAGAAAGGACCTCACCATTGACGGTGACAGGGAAGACTTGGGGTGGTTGATCACCCAGCCGAAGGACTCCAGTGTGGACACCACCAGCTGGGTATCCAGCTCGGCCTGCTGGATGGACTGAGACTTGAGCCATCCGGGATTTGATGAATCTTGGGGGTGGCCAGGCTGCAAACTCTATCTTGTAACCGGAGGACACTACCTCCTGAATCCACCGGTCTGAGACGTGAAGCCTCCAGAAGTGAGCAAAGAGCCGAAGCCGCCCCCCCCCCCCACCCGGATGGGTGAGGGCGCCCCTTCATGCCTGGTGAGCCTTTTGGCTTGGGACCCCAGGAGAGGCCAGGAGGGCCACGTCCTCTGCCCCTTCCCCAATGATCTCCGCGGGCCCCAGCAAAGGAGACTCTTCGGCCAGTTCTGGAACCACAGAAGGATGGGAGAAAGGCACCTATCCCCCCGAAGGGACCGGGACGGCCTCCTACGTTGAGGTAAGCTGCCACCCCTGGCAAATCCAAGCGTTCACCAAAGAGGCGCAGGCCCTTGAAATGGAAACCAGTGAGCGCCTTCTTAGCAGCATTATCAGCTACCCACTGACGTAGCCAGACAGAGCGGCGTATAGCCACCAACAGGGCAGAAGTCCTACCACACATTCTAATAGCATCATCCATGGCAGAGAGAATATATGCAATAAATTCCTCACAAAGCCGGAGAGATCTATACTCTTCTCTACCCGCATCCTCAGATGCCCCATCCAAGAGACACTTAAGCACCCCTTTACTGGCAATAGCCGTAATAGTAGAGGCACAAACCGGGCGCAGCGCCGTCCCCACACAGGCAAAGGCATGACAAGCCAGTTGGTTCAAGCGCCAGTCCTCACCATCCCGCAGGGTAGTAGTATCAGGAGAATGCATGACAGATATATTGGACAACCCGATAACGGGCGCATCCACCTAGGGAGGACATGACCAACATTTAACAACATCAGCAGGAAGGGATACATCTTGTCCCAACTCTTAGGCACCCCTGGCAGCTTGCTAGGCCATTCCTATTCTTTGAGCACTAGATTATTAAAGTGAGACTGCTCAGGGAACAGGCTTAACCGTATGAAAAAGCTCACCCTGCTGCTGCGGAGCCACTGCCGGGGGCGAAATACAAAGCACTTCAAATATGTGACTCAGTACCCAGTACCACCATAAATCTTAGATTGTTCCTCAGAGGATTCCGAATCAGAAAATACAACTCTGTGAAGTACTCACCTGTAGAGTTGATATTATATGCATACAGCACGTCCTGCTCCAGAGATAGTAATAACATGAGGGCAATCCTCCGCCTCCGGCTCCGTGCACTGCAGACATGCAGAAAACAAGCTCCTCCCGGCCCCACATACACCGAGGGACCTCCCACAAATCCCCAGCATTGAAAAGCAGTGAGAAAGAGAGGCCAGGAGAAAACAACCACCCAAAACTGGCAATAATACCAAAGATAATCACCAAACAGGGGATCCAGAACAAGGTGAAACAGGGTGGGGTGGAGCAGGACGTGCTGTATGCATATAATAACTCTACAGGTGAGTACTTCACAGAGTTGTATTATTCTAAGCATACAGCACGTCCTGCTCCAGAGATAGTAATAACATGTGGGACATCCAATAGCAGTGTCCGTAAAGAAGGGTGGGATCCCCAACAGAAGGCAACAGCAAGCTAAACTACTGCCGCCTGCAAAACCTTGAAGCCAAACACAGCGTCAGCTGAGGCCCTAACATCAACCTTGTAAAACTTTGTAAAGGTATGAACAGAAGACCAAGTAGCGGCCTTGCAAACTTGTTCAACAGAGGCCTGGTGCTGAAAAGCCCAAGAAGCCCCAATAGCTCTAGTAGAATGAGCAGTAAGACGAAAGGGGGAAGTCTTCCCCTTAGTAGTATAGGCTTGAACCACAGCCTGACAAATCCATTTACTGATGGTAGACTTGGCGGGAGCCAAACCCTTCCTAGGTCCTTGAGGCACAACGAAGAGAGCATCCGTCTTCCTAAAGGCCTGAGTGGTAACCAGGTAAGACTTGACACACCTAACCACATCCAAGGAATGCATAGGGTTACTAGGATTAGGGCACAAGGAAGGAAGTACAATATCCTGATTCAAATGAAATGCAGACACCACCTTAGGCAGGAAGTCTGGCTTGAAGCGAAACACCACCTTATCCCGGTGTCTCTCAAAGTAGGGAGGCTGAATAGACAAGGCAGCCAACTCCGAGACACGTCTAACCGAAGTGATAGCTACCAGGAAGACAACCTTGAGCGTGAGCGGCCTCATGAATAGGCTCAAAAGGAGCCCCCTGCAGGGCCGACAAAACCAAGTTCAGATCCCAAACAGGAACCATAGGTTTCCGAGGAGGACGCACATGAGTGACCCCCTGAAAGAAGGTCTTGAGAAGAGGGTGCTGGGCAAAGGTCTTCTGAAAGAATCTAGACAGGGCCGAAACCTGGCCCTTCAAGGTACTAAGCTTAAGACCCAAGTCTAGACCATGTTGTAAAAACTCCAGCACCCTGGAGACTAAGAATTCCCAGCAGGGAAGAGACCTGGATTCACACCAGTCAATGTAAGCACGCCATACTAGCCACAACAGAAGCAGACACACCCTTTTCCATTAAGATGGAGGTTTCAATAGCCAAGCCGTCAAAGCCAGAGTTAGTAAATTGGGATGGCATAGAGACCACTGGGTTAGAAGATCTGGCAACCTTGGCAGATCGTACTGATCTACTGCCATTTGAACCACGTCCGCGAACCACACTCTTCTTGGCTACCTTGGGGCCACCAGAATCGCGGGTACCCCTTCCAGAGCGATCTTGCGCAGCACTCTGCCCAGAAGGGGAATAGGTTGAAACACATACAGGAGCCGAAACTCCCTCCAAGACATTGACAGGGCATCCGAAGCCAGAGCCAGAGGATCCTGAGACAGGGATACAAAGCTTGGGAGCTTGTGATTGTGAGGGGACGCAAACAGATCCACGTCTGGCACACCCCAACGGTGGCACAGGGACTGAAATATCCTGTCGCAGAGGGCCCATTCCCCGACGGGACGACCCCCTGCTCAGAGCATCTGCTAGCAGATTTTCTGCCCCCGGAATGTAGACAGCCAAGATGCATTGGACATTGGTCTCTGCCCATGTTAGAATCAGAGATACCTCCTGGAGAGCACCCTTGCTCCGGGTTCCTCCCTGATGATTGATGTAGGCTACGGCCGTCCTGTTGTCTGAGCTTCCATGAACAGCCAGACCCTTCAGGTGCTGGGTCAATCGTTCCAGCACCAACCTGACCGCCCTGAGTTCCAGGTCATTGATAGGAAGATGGGCCTCCTGAGGGCCCCACCTCCCCTGGAAGCGCAGGGACTTCCAGAATCCCCCCCAGCCCGAAAGACCCAAGACTCCCAAGAGGGAGCAAGGAAAGGATCTGCCCCTTGTCAAATTCCTGTGGTCCAACCACAACGCAAGGGATTGTCTGACCGAGGGGGGAACCGCCCAGATCTCGTCCAAGGACGCTGGGTTGTTGTTCCATACTGACAGAAGGTGAAGCTGCAAATGGAACTGGGCAAAGGGCACCGCCTCGAAGCTTGCCACCATCGAGCCCACCAACTGCATTCCCTGCCGGATGGAGGGATGAGGGATCGAGAGCAGGGACTTCGCCTGCGTTGTCAGAGCTTCCACCTTCTGTGGAGGAAGGAATATCCTTGACTGAACCGAGTCCAGAATCATCCCCAGAAAGGGGATCACTGAGGAGGGGGACAGAGAGGACTTGGGGTAATTGATCACCCATCCGAAGGACTACAGGGTGAACACTACCAATCGAGTGTCCAGCTCTGCCTGCCACAGAGACCGAGAGGTGATGAGTATATCGTCCAGGTAGGGCAACACGCGTATGCCCTTTTAGTCATCACCCCTGCCAGCACCTTGGTGAACACCCTGGGAGCTGACGTAAGGCCGAACGGCAGGGCCACGAACTGATAATGCTGATCCAACAGCGCAAATCTGAGAAACCTTTGGTGCCCTGGAAACACCGGAATGTGCAGGTAAGTGTCCTTGATGTCCACAGATGTCATGAAGTCCCCTGGGCGCAGCGAGGCAATGGCCGAGCGCAGAGTTTGCATACGAAAATGCCTGTTTCTGACAAATCTGTTTAGGATTTTCAAATCCAGAATGGGTCTGACTGACCCGTCCTTTTTGGGCACCGTGAATAGGTTGGAATAAAAACCCATGTCTCTTAAGGGGACCTCGCAAATGACCCCGAGATCCAGAAGGTCCTGCACAGCCAGCATCAAGACTCGAGCTGAGGCGGGGTCCTGTGGGATCCGGGACCCAACGAACCTGGTAGGGGGCAGTACAGCAAATTCTATCTTGTAACCGGAGGACACGACCTCCTGAATCCACCGGTCTGGGACGAGGCGTCTCCAGACATGCTCGAAGTGCTGCAGACGTCCCCCACCCAGACACGCGAGGGCGCCCCTTCATGCTTAGGGGGTCTTGGGGGGGGCTTTGGGTTTGGGCCCCCAGGAGGAACCAGGACGGCATCCTCTGTTCTTGTTCCAGGACACTGCGCGAGACCCAGCAAAGGACACCCCTCTACCCTGCTTGGCCCCACGGTAGGGGGTCGAATGGGAGCTTGGGCCACGAAAGGGCCGAATCTGACGCTTGCGCTGGGGCAACTTGCCACCCTTGGCAAAGATATCTAACCTTTCTCCAAACAGTCGCAGCCCTTTAAATGGAAGCCCCGTAAGGGCCTTCTTGGCGACGTTGTCAGCAGCCCACTGGCGTAACCAGACCGCACGGCGTATGGCTACTACCAGAGCAGAGGATCTAGCGCTCAGCTTAATAGCATCGTCCGATGCAGAGAGGATATAATTCACAAAGGTCTCACAGGTGGCCAGAGCGTTGGTGGCATCAGAGGGCAAGTCATCCGCCCCTTCCAGAGCAGTCTTAACCACCGTCCTGAGCTCCACCGCCGTTATGGCTAAGGCGCAAACCGGGCGGAGCGACGCTCCCCCAAATGCAAAAGCATGACATGCCAATTGATCAACTCGTCGATCCTCTAAATCCCGCAGCGTAGTAGTGTCAGGGGAGTGCATAATAGAGGTGTTGGACAGACGCAGAATCGGGGCATCGACCTCGGGCGGCGATGTCCATCACTTAACCAGATCGGCAGGAAATGGATACTTCTTATCCACAGCTTTAGGGATCCCCTGGAGTTTGCTGGGGTGTTCCCATTCTTTCAGCACTAGGCTATTAAAATGAGTTTGTTCGGGAAACTCGAACCGCACCCTAGCGGTATGAAACAGATCACCCCTTTGCCGAGGAGCCGCGGGAGGGGGAGAGAGGGATAACACATCAAAGATCTGGGTCAGCAGTCTATCAATGTCGTCCTAGGACCAATGATCAGAACCAGATTCCTCCTGACTCCTGGACTCGTCATCGTAGGACCCCGAGTCAGAGAGCAGTTCCCCTTCCTCTGATGGGGAATGTGCATAGGAAAGCAGTAATTCATCAGATTCTATAGGAAGAATAGCAGATTCAGGATTCAAATGACGCCTCTTGGCAGTCGCCTTGCACGCCAAGGAGCCAGCGATGAAGTTTTCCACACTAGCCAGTCTAGAGGCCAAATCAGCGTGAGAGTTCCCACTAGTATTGGGGCTAAGGCTCAAGCTTGGGGGAGTAGGGGAAGTAAGGCGAGGTGCGGGCCCAGCCACGGAAGAGGTGGGGAGACCGGCTAGTGCCTGCTGGGCACAAGGGACGCAGACCCGTGCATTGTCACCGCGGCTAGGCAAGACCCCACAAGCTACACACAGACGGGCTTGTCCCAAAGGAACCCCGTTCACAATATCCTGGGATGCCTCCATATGGTGATTATTAAGTTCAATATGCCAGTAGGGATTGACACTATAAGCAACCCTGGATGCCCCAATAACCCGCTGGGAAGTGGGAGTAATTTCTTAAAATGGTCTGGACCGGGCGCTACGCCGGGCCGGGAGAAGCCACCAAAGTCCGCTGTCTGAAAGACACAAGGGGAACAGGGATGTCAGAGCCGAGCGCGAAGAAGCAAGCTAGGGAAAAAATCGCCCATGAGGGCACTTACAGATCTGCGAGGGGAGGACAGTCTTCACCACGCGCATGCGGGAAGGAAATGGCGCCCAGCGAACCTCGAAGGGCGGGCCAGAGCGGGCGACGACACGGAACACGCGAACCACCCCCGCCCCCCCCCCCCCCCGGAGAGCGCGAAGCTCGAAGGCGTGCAGCCAATCAGGAGAAAAAAGTAGTTATATCAGAATCACCTCAGAGAAAACATCTGACAGAGTGAATACACTCTGAGTGAAAACGCCGTAGCTTCCCCGAACAGGGCTGCCGTGCGCGCCAAAGAGTACAATAAAAGTGCTGCGGTTAGCTAAAAACTTAAAAGTGAAGCGCCCTCTGACACCCGGTAGCGGTTAAAAGCTATAGGACTCTAGTGTAATTAGGGCAAGGTTAGGCCATGGAACACACAACCCCCCCCTCTTTTTTCCCCCCACTAACGGGGGAATCTAGGGAGGAAGGTGACCCAGTATGCAGGGTTCACCGTTACATGGGGCGTGGGGGCACTGGTGCGGGAGGGGCATCCAACTGAAGGCTCACCACTCGCCTTAACCGCCTACCCTATGGAGGGGGATTGCGGTGGAGACTAGCTCCGTAAGCACACTAGGTGCAGCCTACCTTCACCGACCAACGCAGCCCAGGCTGGGAGGCATTAATTGACAATGAGGACGGGTGGAAATAGTCCCGCAGGGCCTCGGGCTGTCAAGCCCCGCTCGCCTGCGAAAGCGTGATACTTCATGTCTTCGCAGTTCCAGCACTGCAGAGAAATCTGGGGATTTGTGGGAGGTCCCTCAGTGTATGTGGGGCCGGGAGGAGCTTGTTTTCTGCATGTCTGCAGTGCACGGCGACGGAGGCGGAGGATTGCCCACATGTTATTACTATCTCTGGAGCAGGACGTGCTGTATCCTTAGAATAATAATTCCCCCTCCTCAAGTGGGTAAGGACCTGAGAGTAAGGGCCCGCATCTTCTACAGGGAAGAGGGAAACCGTGGGTGATAAATGCCGCTTCTTAGCAGAAGCCTTACGCGGGGCAGACCCAGCAAGATGTTTTTCAATGCTGGCCACCCATGCAGCTAAATCAGGTTGAGACTCCCCACTAGTATGCCCCTCGGTGGGGGTCAGATGTAAGCGTAGGGGGGGTAGGTGAAGCCAGATGGGGCGCACCACCAGGCCCAGTAACAGACAGCCCAGACTGCAGCGCAAGTACCTGCTGGGCACAGGATACACATACCCTGACATCACCTATGGGGGATACCCCACACGCAACACATAGCTGGGCTTGTCCCGAAGGAACCCCAGGCCCATTATCCCCAGAAGACTCCATATCGTGATTTGAATGGCACAACAGGCCAGTAAGGGTTAACGGTAAAGAGCTACCTGGGATGCCCCGAGAACCCGCTAGGGAAGTGGGAGATAGTGAGGGGAGATGGCCGGGAGAAACCACAGTGCCGAAGTTTTAACCCGCCTGAAAGACATAATAAAACATTCCCATAAGAATACAGCAGAAGGAATATCCTGGAAAAAAAAACACCCCGCCGGGGTTACTCACAGACCGCAGGGAGCCAGCAGCACACGCAGCTAAGGACAGTCAAAATGGCGTCCGCAAACCTCGAGGGGCGGGCCGTGGAGCCCCCCCCCCCCGAAGAGCGAGAAACGCGCCCACGTGATCTGGCCGGCCAATAGCGACCTGGCAGCTCTGAGGTAAATGTTGCCACCGTCAACGGAGCGCTGTACAGGCGTGCGGCGGCGGCGTACAAGCGACAGTACACAAAATAAAGTAAAAAAAAAACAAAATTACAGTCATTTGCACTAGTCACCAAACCCGCCCCCCCGGATATCTCAGAGAGGGAGAGCGAGACGAGGAAAATAGACTTCCAGGGTTACAGCAGCGCCCAGGAGACATGGGAGGAGTGAGGGTGGAGGGGGACACCTATCGGAATAAGGGTTAATAGCACAGGAAGCATGGCAAAAACCCATGGAGCAGGGGGGGCATCCCAAAAGGCTCACCATCAGCTTAAACCGCCTACCCTGTCAGAGCAGGGACTGCGGTAGGAGCACTGCTCCTCAGCACCAACTGGTGCTTACTGACCTACCTTCACCCGAACCTTGTCAGCCGAGGCTGGGAGGCAGTAATATCATACGGAACGGGTGGGAATAGTCCTGCAGGGCCGCAGGCAAATAAGCCCCGCTCACCTGCCCCACATAGAGAGCATCTTCTATCTTCGCAGCCCAGACTGCAGAAAAGAACTGGGGAATTTGTGGGAGGTCCCCGACTTATATAGGGCCGGGAGGAGCCAAAAGCTGTTTTCTGCAGTCCAACGCCATCTTGTGGATGTATAACCCATCTTCTGGAACAGGACGTGCTGTATACTTGGAATATTTTTTGGTTTGGGGTCACCGCAACATGAGGAACTGTATTGCGGGGTCAGGGCATTAGAAAGGTTGAGAACCACTGCCCTAGACAGTATACTGTATGTATTACAGGGACTAAACAATTACATAAAACAATTCCTAAAATTACCTAAAAGTTTTACTATTTACAATTGTCAGTTGCAAAATATGCCTAAAATTACCTGCTCTTACTTACCAATACAGGGCCCTGTATTGGTCACCTTCGATCTACCCCAAATGCCCAAATATCTCCAAAAATCTTTACAAAAAAACTCTTCCTGTTGGGAAGGAATAACAGCTCCCTTAGCCAGTCCATCTACTAACAAATGGATTTTATGGCCAGGAGTGGACTTCATTTATATTACATAATTAAAACTCTTACAAAGCTATTGTGTCTGCCCCACCGCAGACAAGAGCTCTGCTGTCTGGGCCCCTCTGCTGTGACTCTTTTAACCAAAACATCCAATCTTTCACCAAACAGGCAGCTACCAACAAAGGGCAGTGCAGTCAGAGTCTTCTTGGTAGTAGAGTCCGCAGACAAGTATGTCAACCACAGGGCACAGACAATCTAAGGCTTCTGCTAAGCTGTTTAGCTGTATCATCCATAGCCACCTTGGCAAACCTGACCAAGGCAGAATGTACAGGAGCTCGGTACTAAAGTCTTTAGGAGGTCCTATTCCCGGCCACTCCAGACCTTACCCGCCAAATACCACAGCAAAGTGGCAAAAACTGGATGTAGGGCCGTGCCATCAATGGCAAACATATTGTGAAGACCGGGTCCGGGCACTGGTCCATATCCTTGAGAGAGGTGCTATCAGAAGTGGGAAGCAGCGTTTCCTTGGCCAAACAGGCCACAGTAGGTGTTTGGGTCTAACACCTAAAAAGGGTAGCAGACATCCAGGATACGCGCCCTTTTGCCCAAGACATAGTAATGTCTGATCACATGATTGACCACGTGGACCGTCCTAGACAAGTGATGCAATCGCCGTCAAACTGAGTATCCAGCCTTGAAAGAATGTGAACCCTCCAACAGTCTAAAACTCAACCTGATATGTTGCCCTACCTATACCTACGATGATCAGGGTCTGCTTTGGACTGTCCTGAAAGAACAGCGTAGACTGCTAAAAAGCCAGGCAGGAGTGGGAAGAAAACAGAAAATAAAGATCGGTTATTCACTAAAATAAAAACAAATGAATCACGACAAAACAACATTATCACATTTTATTTTTCCTGGCGGCCATCGTAAAATGGCTCCAACCCTTGGTGACGCTGACCCCCAAAAAGTCAAAAGGCTAGAGTCCCCACTTTCCTGGAATTTTTGGCTACAAAAAACTATAAGGAAAAAATAATTGTAAAGAAAGAAAAATTATGTTTTAGTTTTCTCTTGCAAAACTGCAAGAGGTTACTGGGAGGTAGGTGAGTGTAGCCCGTGTATATAGGTGGCCGGTAGGGGCTTTAGCTCTAGATGTTTTGAAATCCCGTGTGTCAGCAGGATTTATCGCTCAAGTATCTGGCGCTCAAAGTCCAAAAGGAAAGAAAACAGATGAGACACAGACAGAACGGAGCTTCCTCACAGGACAAGGAAAGGGTAGCTCCTGGGGCAAGATGATCCATGCTTTTACAGTGTATGTCTTTATTCCTTATTGTAGGCTTGTGCTGAAATGCTTTCAACCTTCAATTCCAGATGAAATTAATTCTTCTATGTATTTACTTGGCAAACAATTCTGATTAAAGCAAAAATAGCAATTCAATCTGTTTAAGATTTACTCCTCTAAGTCTAAAGCAGTGTGAGACCACAAGTGTTCTTGCCCCAGACCACTGTATGGTAGATACAAATCTTAGCCCTTATTTGATTGCCCCACCCCACAACGCTGTCATCAACAGTCAAGAAGTTCTAGTCAGCTTAATTAACAGGCCAAGCAAAATGTATTAACGATTTTACCATGGAATGTTATGTGTCACAGCAGTGAGTTACCCCAACAAGCAGAAATATATTTAATAGGTTCTGTGTCAGCTTGAAGCCTCACAGACACCCAAAAGTTGTAGCACAACCCAGTTGCAGCCTAATTAATCCGTGAAACAACCTAACGTGCAGCCCAGGCAAATAGTAACTCAACTCCATTTTTCCGAGCTGGAACATTTCTCTTCTATGCAGTTTGCCTTGCCAAGGCTCTGGGTTACAGCTGCCACTACAGGTATTCCAGGTAAAGACATTTTTTCCTCACTTTGACCAGTCTATCTGTACCCCAACCCAAAACTCAGTCCACTCAATCTGTACTAGAATTCGATCACATTTAAATGTATTCTAATCCCACTTGCAATTTGATTTTACCAAAGGCAAGGTCACAGCCATAATTCAAGGCTTTGAGGGCTTTGAAACATATACATCCGACAAAAGAAGACTCTTTCCTGGTTCTGAGATTACAGAAAACAGTCACACCTAATTTCAAAAGTGCTCATTTTGAAATATGCTGTGACTTATTTGCATGAAGACAGTGGGTCAAACCTTCCATTTAATCACTGCATACTCCTTTTACAACACTATCTGATAACCATCAGTTTAATGTTCCAAAAATGTTGTTTTCCCTTAGACTGTGGCTCTTTTCCAGCCCTGAATCCAAAATATAAATTAACCCAGTATACCCTGAAGAAAATTGTTGGCGTCTACAAACAGAGATTATATATACATTTGCTGGTAAAGTATAGTAATTATATATATATTACATAAAAAGCACACTTTTCTAAAAGTTTTACCTTTCTATGGGGTTTTTCATTACACACCACTGAATAGGTTTCTTGAAGTTCAGTAGAAGACCGACATTAAATCAGATATATTTGGGTTATAACTACGTCAAACAGGAACCTTGGACTTTATTTAATAATTATTCAGAAAGTAAAAAGAATTTAGAACATTGACATGTGCACAATGGGAATACTTCAGAGTGTGCATGGACGCATGACTTTAAAGGGCCTGCAAAAGGTGTAAATATACCATATATAACACACACTCACTTTTGCCCCCGGCAGTCTGGCCCATAGAAACTAATAGTGTCAGAAAACGAGTCCCCCAGCACCCAGCTCTAATCACTGCAATTAAGAGGGAATGGCAGGCACTGTCATCTCTGTCTGCAAGTCAACACTTAACAGTTTACTTCCTCTACAGGAAAGACTAGCCATCTGGGAGATGTATACCCCATGTAGGCCTTGAGCCACAGGATGCATCTGACCATGACCAACAGGGTCTAAGAGCCATAAGAGAAATGTTTACTTTAACACCCCCCCCCCCACTAGGTCTTTTTAGCTTTAACTGATCTGGTGAATGCAATACATAGGAAACGGATTAGTTTGGGAAACACTAAGCAACCTGTTGGCCACACAACCCTGGCCGCTCCACCAAGTCATTTAAAAGATCTCCTTGGCACATTTGGCACATGTGAACCGCAGAGGTATGGGAACAGTAGCCATCTAAGAAAGTTACCAGAGCCAAAGTAATCATTAACAAAAAATTAAAAAGGAAAGAGCAGTAGTTCCTTGGTTATTGGACAATGAAAAGATAGACTTGCACATGCTGTAGTTAAAAAGTGACCAAGCACCTGGTGGTTGTGTTTTTTACCCAAATGTATAAGGTTTGACGGTTGTGTCTTCTATGTAACAATAAAAAAAAATGTTCTTCTTAGGTTTTCAGTTTAAAATCCGATAACTTGATCTGTTGAATGGATGTTCATATTGATTAAACCAATGTTTGCATTACCTAGGCTTATATGGAATCATGGACACATATAAGATTTTATTTTTGTTTGTTTTTTTATGGCAGTTATGTGTTACAGAACTCCACACTTATTTAGGCTGGTGCTAGTGCCAAACTTATAAGGAAGGGTATAGGTTTATGTTAAAATAAAGGCTAACACAGACATATATGTATATGGTTTACAGGTATTAGTGAAATAACCATTACCTTTGTTGTACTGCGTGCTCTCTTTCTGTAGAATACTGAAGTCAAGGAAAAGACGCTATGCAGTTCACTTATCATCACATCTCTGTATTAAATATGATGTGGAGTGTTTATGTCCATTACTGGGCAAGAAAAGGGTTTTTAATCTTTCTGAACATCTTACAAGCACAGCCAAAACAGGCAGCTCTAATCCTTATTACTACATAAGGTATATTTTAGAACTGAAAGATCCATGTAACTACACTAATATCACATCTGTTACACAATAATTAAAAGCCAAGTTTGAACCACACAACTGATATTTTTTGAGACCTCCATTGTCCGCTTTTTACAGGAGGTATACAATAAAGAAGATAAAGCAAACAGTGCTGTTGTAATTTGATTGTCAGAAACACATGCATCAAGGATAACTACAGTAATAATGGTTGTTTTTGCAAACATGTATTTGTGAGCAAAGAAGCAAATCCATATCCCGCAATATTACTTAAACTGGACCTTCACCATGATTTATTGAAAAGCCAAATACCCTAAAAAACGATTCCCCAGCATCTAAAATGTGTATATTTTAAGTTTTTAATCACTTACTTATTTTTTCCCCCACTGGGCTGAAACTCTGTTAAGGACTTTAGGATAGGGGCGCCGCCATCTTGACTCAGAAGCATCACACTTACTGAGAAAAGGAGAGTGAATAAAATACAGGGGGGGGGGGGGGGGGGTTATAGCTGTGCTTTGCTCAGACAGAGCAGAACTGGGGTCAGGAAAAGGTCAGCAGTCCCAGAACGCAGAGCAGCACAGTCAGAAGGCACTTCCTGTTTGCAGGCTACCTGGTGTTCCATGAGCTGCCATCTTGGATGCTTAAAGGCTCATAACATGCAGCAGATGCAGGTAGGATGATTTTTAATGTGAGCAATCTGTATGTGCAGGGTGTGGGAAACATAAGATAGACTCTTATTCGGAGTGAAGGACCGCTTTAAAGTGGAATAAAACCCTTTTAGTCTCCCCCCCCCTTCCTGGGCGCTGCAGCTGGCTATGCCCACACACCAATTTTAAGAACTTGATTTGCCATACCAAGAGTGCCAGATGATGTGACCAGCCGACTGGCCGCATCCCCGGCTTTCCTGGCCACTTTGTAGAGTTTCTGTCTCCAGCCTGTCTGAATGGCTAGGCGTGGAAATGCGCCACTGGATGAGCCCCAATGCATCTTGGGTTGCATCTGTTTATATTGCAGAGAAAACTGCTGTTTCTTTTAAAATGGGGCCTTATTTCTAGGTCTTTTAGGTTTTATGGGGAACATTTTAGTTCTTTCTGAAGGGTAGCTATCAATTCTTTCCCAAATATCAGGTTATCCTCAAAGGGTAAACTGCAAAGTTTGGCCTTGGATGCTAGGTCACCCTGCCAACTTTTCAAACAGACGACTCTAACAGAGTTAAGCAGTTCGGCAGTGGCTCTGACAGTCTCTGCAAAAGCATCTTTTTTTTTTTTTTTTTTTTTATTATTCTTTATTTTCATTTTGCAAAGTATAATCATATACAACATAGGGAAACACATAAAGGAAAGTGAGGCTGTCCGTAGCTCGCTGAGTACATTTTCCATACAGAACAAATATCACTATAAAACGATAGCCCAAGGCATATAAAGTTGTGTTACCCTTTAGCATTGGGGGGGGGGGTGTATGGGACTGGGCGGGGGTTACTTCCCCTCGAATCCGTCCCAATATTATTCCTGAGTGCTCTCACGTCGCTTTTCCCCTATGATGCTTATGGCAATGTACTTCGTAGATGAATAGATTCGTAACATGTGACATAGGATATATGGGGGAGGGGGGAATGGGGTAGGATATTCCGAAAACAGAGAAGGGTGTCTTCCTAAAAGGGGGTCGCTTGCTCCCGCCTCGGAGCACGATATGTGTCAGGGTCTCCACAAACGCCTCTATCCGATCACTATAGGCAATTTCAAACTATCTCCCACTTATTGACTCACTATCCCACAGGACTCTGTACTCTAACTCCTGAAAGACCAGCCAGGGTAGCCAAGCGCTCCTGAACTGCTCGTCCCTGTCGTGAAGGGATAAAGTCATATCCTCCATTTCCCTAATGGAGGATATGTCCCTCAACCAGTCCCTCAGCGATGGGGCTCCCTTTTGTTTCCATAGTCTCGGGGACCACTTGCTTAGCTGCATTTAAGAGGTGGACCACTAAAGATCTCTTATACTTCCCAATGGGGCAATCCACTAAATGTAAGAGTATGACTGCGGGGTCGCTGCAAAAGCATCTTCAAAAAGGAAATAGCTCTGCACATACATGGGAGCATGTCCAGTAATGCCTGTTTAGGGGTATCATTCTTAATATAACCATTAAGGTTCCGAAGCCAGACCCCTAGGTTTCTGGCTACGCAGTCGGATGCAAAGGTAGGCCTAAAAGTAAAGGAGTCCGAATCCCAGGCTCTTTTAAGGATTCCATGAGTGCGTCTGTCCACAGTGTCAGACAAGGTGCCCGAGTCCCCAAAACTAAGGTCTGAGGACCGGGAGACCTGAGCAAGGAGGGCATCTAGCTTTGGGCATTTGGACCAGACTTCAGAGGTGGATGCCTCCGTTTAACTGTATTTGATAGAAAGAATACATTCTCTGGAAATAGCTTTTTTGATTAGGTTAGTGAGAGAAGCGTGAATAGGAAAGGATCGTTCCTAGCCATTAGCTTATGGTTAACTACATCCTGAACAGACAAAGGCTGTTCTTCATCTGCATAGTATCGTATGTGTCAAACAGGAGGGCTGAGGTCTCCTCTGAAACCCTGCCCTTAGAAGTGCCCTTGTCATCTGAACCCTCACTCTCACTAGAGAAGATCTGTCCCTCACCATCCTTGGCCTCCTGGGTGTGACTACACGTAGCTGGAGGAGGCGGAAGCAAAACTGGAGCAGAGGATAATAAGAAAGAGGGTGTCTGAGGATAAGCTAAGGGCAATGTCTGTGTCGGAGAATACAGAGCCGTTGGGGGGGGGGGGATCCGACTGGTGCCATTAACTAAGAAGGTGCTTCACCCTCAAATTTGCTGTCAAGGCATGTTTGACAAAAGGATTTGTTTCAGGATTCTAGTAGAATAGTCTGACAATTTAGGCATAATTTGACTAATCTGGACCTTGAATTTAGGAGTAGTCTCTTATCTTCTGTTTATCTCTAGCCTTTAACCTTTCAGTTTAAGGGACCAGGCTAAAGGAGAGGAGAGACCAAAATGCTAGATTAACACAGACTGAGGTGTAACATAAGCATAGTAAGGCAAATAAATTCAGGAAAAATATACTTCTCGTCCTGGTAAGGCACGATGATCTGGCTGCTGCCTTCCAAAAATCCACCTGCCCAACCACTGAAATCTTCACCACTGCAGCCAAGATCATTTGCAGTGCACAGGGGTTCCTTAAGTGGAGGGACGTGGCACTACCAACTCAGGGTGACCTCGCCCCACTCCACCTGGAACCGCCGGCTCCCACATGCTCTCCGGGTTTCAGCTCGAAAGACGACGACGCCTAGATTCTCCACTGCCCACCTCCAGATATGCAGGCAGTCAGCCAGATTAAAAGGGATACACTGCTGCAGCTGACCGCTTGGGCGGCAGGAACCCAATCCTACTAAAGTGAAGCCCAGGGTCGGCGAGCACCACCCAAGGGACTCCTGGGTTGAAAATAAAAAAGGAAAGAATAAGCGTGACAACGTTCTAGTCCCAGAGGTTTCCTGGGGAGGAAACACAAACATACTGAGGACTGAGGGGAAGGGGTGGGGCTTTTAAATATGTTTGTGTTTCCTCTCCAGGGGGAGGAGCATCTCTCTGCATGGTCACCCTTAAGGACGAAGGGAGAAAGCCTGGGAAAAAAAAAATACATCTTGCCCCTGTGGAAGACCAAATAGGCAGAATACACAGAGAGGGCTAGCACAGCTAGAAAGACTCAAGGAAAGACAAAAGAAGGGTCCTGAAAAACATCTGGGAAGACTCACGGAAAGACTCAAAAGAAGAGACCTGAAAGGTTTACGAAGACCAGATACAGGGGATATGGGATCAACCAAACTGAACCTTGCGTGAAGGTCTAAATAAAAAACATCGAGGCCAAAGGCTTCTGGAAGAGAATAACTAGGGCAGAAACTTGTCCTAAAAGGCCAGTATGCATGCCTGGCTAAAGACTCAAGTCATCACACCACCTAAAATAAGCCTTGCAACACCTGTGTTAGACTAAGATCCAAGCGCCAGCAGACATCCCAGGCCATGCTTAGTCTGGAACACAGTTCTTAGTGCTTGCAAAGCATCTTCGGCACATCACTATCACTATTGTTATTAGGAATGAAGCAGCCTGTTCCACTTGTTTAGAATATGCAACTGAAGGAGTCTGGTATGGAACTGGGCATGTAGTACTGCTTCCATTGCCAAAATCATCAGCCCGAAAAAACCTTCAAGACCTTGAGAACACTGGACCCCAACAGAAGAGCTTTTATCTTTTGGAAATAACACCTTAGTGTTGGTGTCAAAATTCATTCCCAAAGGGAGAGACACACCTAAAGATTTCAAGGGTAGCAAACACAAAATGGACACTCAAGAGGAGGATATTGTCCAGGTAAGTAAGCACCTGAGCCCTTTGCTTCCTCAGGATGACTAAAACCACCTTAATGGATATGCAATTAGGCTTACTTGATGTCAACTGAGGCCAAAACTTTGCGAGCTGGACTGACCTCAGGAAATCCATTCTAAGGATTTGAGTAATAGCCTAAGCAAAGATCACAGGTGAACATAGACAGAGAAAAAGAGAGATCATTCCAGAGTCTTGTAACTGGTGGACAGCTCCCAGATGCTCAGCCTCCTTTTCTTACACAAGTGGTATGTGTGAAGGGAATAAGTGTTTGGCTGGAAAAGTATGGGTGCTCTTCATGCTGAGGACTTGGGGGAAACCCTGATTCCCCTTGAAGACGGATTTGTAGCTGCTATCAGAGCTTTCCTTCCTCCCTTGGGGTGTTTGTAAAGGCAAAAAGCAGCACAAAGTATATTTTGTGTAGAAGAAAACTTCTTTCAGGGTAGAATAGAACTACCAAGGGGTTACCTTAGTCTTCTTAAGAGGTGACATCCCATGATTTTCTGCAAAATAAATTAAAGTGGTGCAGACTTTCATTAAACTCAAGCCCCCCCCACACACACCTTGGCACCTAGGCAGGGAGGTGGGAGCTTACAAGAAAAAAAAAAAAACTTGCACATACAATTGAAGCCGGAGGCTCGTGTCATGTTGACACCAACTCTGTTATTGATAGGCCATAATGGTGCCCTCCACACTGTCTTTCAAGCCCAGCTCACTCCAATGCCATGCACATGTGTGCTTGCATTACTCAGCCCTGTCACTCCCATCAGCACAACAGGAGGTAAAACTATGTCTTAATTACTCTGGCAATATAGCTTCATTTTCAAAAAGGATTAAAAAAAATCATTGCCATGTGTAGCCCCACACAATTGGAATACTTTGGAGGATGCCTGGGCAATGAGTTTAAATAACTGTAAGCTACACCATTTTATAAAAGAACATGTAGCAATATCAGCTCAGTAAGAAAGAACTACCCTAATATATTGTAGATTAGAAAAAGTCAAAATGGATACATATAATACTAGTAGACGAGGTGTTGTTCCAGCTTTCAAAGTCACAGACAAGAACTTCTCCAGTCTTGATTTCAGCTCAGGAGCCCAGGAACCCTAACAATACAAAGTAAATTGTTTAAGCACAAACAGCTTGTAACAGTCAATTGTACTATATAGTATACCTATGTTGATGTAATTGGAATTATATTGGGACCATGTGGAATATGTCAGAAAGTAACAAGCAGTCAAATATGGTATGTTAACAAATCATTACCACCACCATCACAAACCAACTTGCACTTATTCAAGAGGCATTCCTCCAGTTACGCAGTCCAAATGGCATTGCAGACAGTGAAGGTATGATGACTCAGTAAACCAGAATGCTAACAAATCTTTGAGCAAATACATGTAGCACTTAATAGTACCATTATTAAAATCCATGCACTACAATGACCCACACATCTTGGGTGTTTTGAACACACAATTAATAGCCCTTTTTGGTGTGATCTACTGTATTATTCGTAAAATAAGCTACTACTAACACTTACTGTTAACTTTCTAACAGCCTGGCACAGTTGAAAAAGAAAGGTAGCGACCATTTTGGAGCTTCCTTTCCCAGCATCTCAGCCATGCTGCTGCCTGGATTCAACTGACTGATGTTAGAAAAGGGTAAATGAATTGTTATGTGCAGCAATCTAAATTGCTCTGGGGAGGGATGCATATGAGCACTATTATGTTGGTCTCGTTAAATTCATTTTTGACTGTTGGTTAACGCTAAGGTTCCTTTCCAGGCATTAAAATGAAGTCTATACTTACTTAATGTCCCCCCACAGCTCCTCTGTGCAGCGTCGGCATCTTCATAACTACCAATGAAGTACAATGAGCTATTCCATTACTTCAGCGTGGGCAGACATGGTGGTTTCCATCAGATTGGCCTCACATGGCAGCATCAGTGGGGCCTTGTTTATGCTCCTGTGCGCCCAATTCAGGTTTGGCACACAACCCCTAATGCAATGAATGGGGTAGACAGGTTATGTAGGGGCCGTAAACAAGGCCATATAAAGTAAATGAATAGGCACATAACAGTATTTGTCTGATGGGGTTAAACAAGGCAACACAGATGCTGCCATGTGAGGCTGCCAGCGACTGAAGACGGAAAGGGCCGGTTCCCCAGCCCCTTGTTAAGTATAAAGATGCAAGCACTGGTTGGAGGAGCTGGGCAAGGTACACTGTACCTGCATGGAAGAGCTGTAGGAAACAAAAAGGGAGTGAAGGATTTTTTTTGTTTTCATTTGGACAATCCCCTTAAACAGCAAAACATAAGTTATAAAATGTATTGCATTCTACCTGGCTAGTTATAGATGCCCTTTAAAAACGCTTAGATTTACTGTGCTAAATTCATTCACGTTTAATTAGAACAGTAATGGGTCAATTCAGCACCATTTGTGAAACATTCATTTTAGGGAAAAAATAAAATAGAAGTGGTAGGGAAGAACCCAGGTGGCAGAAATAATTAAGGAAATGTGAATGTTGGCATATAAGATAATATATACTTAAAAGATATTTTTAGGACCAAACAACATTATTCCTGTGGTACTTACCATCGGATTGGGAGCCCTTGCGGTGAGAGTCGCTAAAGCTCTGCAGTACAATATGTGCCTTTTATTTGTGAATGAAATGTGAGTGCAATCGTTTTTAGATTAAATTGGTTTTTTAAATTAGCGTTTTTGCACTAGATTTTGTTTCTTTCCATTCCCTATATATGCAATTGGGATTTACATCCTGTACGACCTTGAGTTTGAAAACTGGATTTTGGATACAAGGTATCAAACCTTATGCCACATGTTTGAGGAGTCTTCTCATTAATCTGAGAGCCTTTGAGGATTGAAAGCGCACTGTTTTTGTTGTTCTGGTAAGCCTCCTACCTCATAGGTGGTGGATTCACATTGGATGTTATGATCACTGGGTGACATAGAAGTTTTCAGGATTCACAATCTTTTCATTTACAAAGGACTTCATAAGGACTTTCTTTCACAGCTCTGTGTTTTTATTTTTAATTATTCATTGTATTTTTTGTTGGGGAGGAAGATCCCAATATTTGCACGTTGGAGCTTATAATTATATATGTTGATTAGCGCGGTATTGTCTTCTTAGTTTATAAAATAAAATTAGAACTTTATTGGCAAGCTGAAATGCAGCTTGCAATTCACAAATGTGCATCCAAAATTAAACCAGTAGAATAAAAAGTGCAATTTTCTGTGCCCACCTAGGGGTTAAAAACACAAAGCACTTCTATTTGAACTTTCACCTAAAGTGAACTTTTTTATAAATGGTGCCGAATTGACCCCAATGATTCTTCTCTACACTTGCAGTCTGCAAGTCTATTTACCTAACAATTACCTGGAAAAGTTCCTTAAAGGATGGGTGAACAGCTGGGTTAGGAACAAAGGGAAGTGCATAAAATGGAAGAAACTCTGTAGTCTGGCTTAAGGCTGCACCACTGGTCTCCAGGTAGGTCTTAAAGTGAGAAATTCGCTCTTCACAATCTGCCCGATCCTAAAAAAAAAAAACAAAAAGAACAAAAATGTATATATATATTTCCCTATACATGTATTTCATAAGCATTACATAATGTTTCACAGAAACATTGCCGCTCACTGGCGGCAATGAGGGCATGCCTCTCTATGACTGGATTGAGGAATGCCATTTACTGGCTGGATTGAGGAATGCGGCTCACTGGCTGTAATGGGGGATTGACTTTTACTGCCTTTAATGAGGGATGCCGCTTACTGGCTGTAATGGGGTGATGGGGAGGGTGTATTTTAGCACACCCTCTGGTTAATAATTTTCTTATTTTCTTCCTCTAAACCCTCAGGTATGTCTTATGGAGCGAAAAATGTGGTGCTGTGTGTGTGTGTCTTTTTTTTATTTTTTCTACTGTTGTGGACTGGTAAGCGGTCCGAGGGATCTGTTGTTTGGGTTTAGACTCTTTTATATTTATTGGTGAGAATGATTTGACCTTTCTTTGATTACACTCCTTTATCCATATATTTTACTGTTGCACTTCTGACTCATTTTACCATGTGCAGTAATAGTGTATTACTTGGTATACCCTTTTGTCACTTCTACCTTGTACAGCATCACAGAATATGATGGTGGTCTCTAAAATAAGGATAAAGATCTATAGTGGGCTATTCTAAATGACCCATTATACTGCCTGTGTTGAGACCATTTTCTAGCTTGGGGAGGGGGGGTCTCAGTTGAGCTACTGCATGATAGTAATAGGTAGTCGTTATTAGTGGTACTAGTAACAAAACAGTGTTAATAGTACCACTCATTGGGAACCCCTGATCTAGCACATTGTCAATTGTAGTGCTAGTAGTTAAAGGGTCTTTTATTCTTCATACAATCTGGATCACAGTTTCTCAACCTTCGGTATGCGTACCTCAGGGGATACTTGGTAAGTTTCAAGGGTGCACCAACAAGGGGGGTCTGACAGGTCTGGTATATTATTTTAACAGTAAAAAAAAAAAAAAAAAAAAAAATATATATATATATATATATATATATATATATATATATATATATATATATATATATATATATATATATATATATATATATATATATTTTTTTTTTCTTGCTTGAAAATCTGCTACAAGGCCAGTGATCTACTTATTTTGGTAATTAGTAATTGATCTCCTCCTTGTGGGTACTTGGTTGTGATTGCTTCTCGCTAGGGAGTACTTGGTGTAAAAAGGTTGAAAACCACTGGTCTAAATGAAAGTATGGTATAATCTGCACTTGACTAAGTGTGGTTTCTGTATACACTTAACTTTGATATAAAATCTCACGGCTAATTTACCTGGTATAATCTCTTATAGCAGAGCTTGTTTGGTCAGAAATCCCTGTTAGGGTCATTGGGTTCTGTTTTTTTTTGTGGAGAGTCTAAGTTTTAGCTGAGATATACAACTTGCAGATTCATTAGTTATATATAGGGTGTTCTATATATGCAGCTTCGAGACCGAAGACATGGTACTCGCAGACCTCGAGAGGGACTTCTGTAGTATGGTAAATACGTTTGACAAATATTTGCTGCTTGAACATTTGCAATAATGGATTGAATGGTGTGCAGCCAGTATTGTTAGTACAAATATTTTCTCAAATCTCATGGAAAGATTAGTAAAATAAACAAAGCAATTTTGTCGTTTGCCCTCTGACTCTGTAAGCAAATATCAGGAATATTTAAAAATCAATAAGGCTGATTCAGCACCCAAGATTTTTTTTTTTATAATGATTTTTCTTTCGTTCAGCACTATTTCTAGCTGTGCAAATTTTGAAATAATAAGCAAAGCTAAAATGGTGCTGAACTGCAAATTTTACATTTATTTTTACGAAAAAAACATGAGAAAAAAAAACATCTCACAGTGCTGAAGCCTTTTTCTCATCCTTGGGTGGGCAATCTCCTTTAGGCTCTTCCCCGATGCCGTCAGAGCGAAGCATATGGATTACTAATCATGTCTTTTTGGCCCAAGGGAAACAGATTTTCACTCTTTCAGAGATCCGCAGGAGACCACCTTGGGGTCTTCTACACAGGAAGGGTATTCTAACACAGGGTCTCCTTATGCATCCAAACTCAAACCGGTTTTAATTAACTGCTTGGCTTCTTTTGGAGTCTTTTTGGGGAAAGGCTGCTCAAACAGAGTGATTATGCCCTACTTTCCTGCTTAAACCGGACCAACACCCGTTTTTACCTAAACGGGTGTTGGTCCCGCTGTGTAGGGAATGTAAGATGCGAGGGGGAGCATCCACAATGCTGGAGCCCCCCTTCGCAGCAAAACACATAAATAACTTGCATTTATGGATCACCAGGGGGAGGTGAGCAAACAAAAAATTAAAATTACATTTTTCTCTTGTGTGGCATCTTTTTTTTTTTTTTTTTTGTTACAGTTAACCCTTTGTGAACTGGTAAGGGATCCATGAGACCCCTATACCAGTTTACAAGGATTAGGGTCTGTCAAGTCACCTGTGGTTAGTAGATGACTTGCCATTAACCCCCAGGACCCTATTTTACCTGCCTCCCCAAAGCCTGGGGGGGGGGGGGCAGAAGAACTTGGGGCCATTTAGGCTGTATGGGCTTGAAGTCTTGCAGGGCAGGGGGTCACAGAGGCTGACCCCGGGCTGGTTATGCTGGGTAGGGGGGGACCTCACGTCATTTTTTGGGGGGATTTTTAGGGGGTTTTAACCTTTAAAACTCAAAAAAATGCCCCCCCTCATTTTCTTTCATTTAACCCATATAGTGTGGATGGTAGTTCTATTTTATTTGTATATGTTATAAGGTGCTCTCTTTTGTTTTGGGGGCTCTTGGGCAGGAATAAGGGGCTACCTATACATGTGGTACAGTTACAATTGGGAGAAATGGGGCTTTCACATGCAATATGGTTTTCTTAAATAAAATCGGTGTTTTATTTCAAATAAACAAGACAATTTTTTTTAATAAAAAAAAAGTTGAGGGGCGCATGCCCGCGAAGCTGGCAGATGGTTGCTCACTGCTAGAGCTCCGCAAACCCGGGCTTAGAGGGGCGGCCTAACGCAGCGCGGAACACTGACAAGCGGTGCGGACAGTTGGGAGAAGATAAGGGGGTGACTTACCTCCTGTCGGAGTATGCGACAGACCCGCAGAAGCAAGCAAAGGCCGCCGAAGCCACATAAAGCCCTGCAGCCGGGAAGCAAGATGGTGGCCGCAGCACAGCCAGTCACTGCATACGCAGCACGAGGTGAGGAGGGAGAGGGAGCTCCTGTCCCCTTAGTGGCCCATTCGGAGGACTCTTTGGATTCGGGGGATAGCCAAGTCCAATTCCCCTCTGAATCAGTGTCCACAGATGGCTTTAGACCGAACCTCACTCCAGCATATTAGAGCTGTGATTCGGGAAGAGGTTGCTGCAATTACTAAGAATATCTCCCAGTTGATTAAAGAGATGAAAGCGCAGGGGCAGAGAATAGCGTCCCTGGAGAGCCATATAAATGATGTCACCACGGTTTTGAATGGCCATGAGGAGGAAGTGGAGATCTTGCATGAAGAGATTGCTGCTCTGAGGGATATGCAGGAAGACCTGGAAAATCGGAATCGCCGTTCTAATCTTAGGTTCCGGGGGCTACCGGAGTCGATGGAGGACGCCCAGGGCACTATTATGGCTTTGTTGCAAGAACTGACACCTAACATACCACTTGAAAGGCTGGAGTTGGAGAGAGCACATCGGGCCCTTACCAGGCGTAACCCTGATGGGCCCCCGAGGGACATTATCGTAAAGTTTATTTATTTTTGACTAAAGAAGCGGTGATGCAAGCAGCAAGAGATAAGGATCCTATAATGTTCCAGGGACACCCCTATCAGGTTTTTGCGGACCTTGCTCAATCTACAATAGCTAAGCGGCGAGCCCACAACTTAAGCTACCGGTGGGGCTTTCCTTTTAAGATGTCTTTTCTTTTCAATGGCCGTATTCAACAGGCTGCGAAACCTCAGGAGATAAAGGATCTGTTGTTGCAGCTTGGTCTTTCTGGATCAAAGGACATTCAGGGTTTACCTTCGGTCTCTGCTCCAAGTAGTAGCTCACAGCAGAGGAGGGATATCGCTGGCGCTGTGGATGATTCGCAGCAGAGGAAGCCGGGGAGGGACCGGTCACAAGCTTTAAGGAACTTATCCTCGCAGGTTTTCCAGTCAGCTTCGGAGGGATGACCAGCAAGTGTCTCCTGATGTTTGGTGTTATATCTCTGTGGGTGGAGGTCATGGACGTTCCCGGTTATCGGGAGAGTGGAGTTTGATTGGTTTAATACGCTGGATTTTGTTACTAATGTCCTTTTTTTTCCCCAGGCTGTTTGCTGCCGGATGATATTAAGCATGATAAGTTACTGGCTGTTTATCTGTATTTGGTGGTTGGGATGGCGGGGGGCCTGTCTCGGGCGCCCCGGTTGGCAGTCCCGGCGGGGGCGTGGGAGATAGGCCCTGGGATTTCAAAAGGAGAAAAATAGGAGTCGATAAAATATCTCGGGGTGCAGGTATCCACGCATTTGGGGAAGCTCTATAAACTAAACTATATGCCTCTCCTCAACAGCACGATGAAGAGTCTGGGAACGTATGCTAAAAAGCAGTACTCCTGGCTAGGGAGAACAAATATCCTTAAAATGGACGTATTGCCAAGGTTCTTATATGTTTTTCAGACTCTGCCACTGCTGCCGGAAAGGGGGTTCTTCAAGCAGCTACAGGCTGCTTTCTTTAAATTCATATGGGATAGCAAAAAGCCCAGGGTGAGTAGGGGGACGCTGTGTAGACCTAAGAACTTAGGGGGGCTAGGGGTCCCTGACATGAAGTCATATCACGCGGCCGCGGTCCTAGTGAGGCTGGTTGACTGGTTCCACCACAAGGGGAGTAAGCAATGGGTCGCACTCGAAAGCGATATTTCACCTGTTAGTCTGGCTGCCCTGCCTTGGGTGGACCCCGAGTGCCGTCCAAAGAGGCGGGAACTTCCATATTTAGTTAATCCTTTGCTGACCCTCTGGGATAGATCTCTGAAGCGGAGGGGCTTATCGCATAGACCCAGTCCTCTCACCCCGCTCTTCAATAACCCTGCTTTTACCCCGGGGCTGGACGCCAAGTCATTCCTCGTGTGGGATGCAACCCAGGACACAAGACTGGGTGAGGTTACCTCTGGATCTGGCCTGCCATCACTTTCTGAGTTGAGGGAGTGGGGAGAAAACTGTCTTGGTTCTTACATTCCCAGTTGAGCGCCTTCATTGGGTCCTTTGCCCCTGGAGCAGCCTTGTCCCGACCCTTGACGACCCTGGAGAAGATCCTCAGGGCCCAGACCCCCCCTTCACGAGCCATCTCAACCTTGTATAAGATTTATCTGACTGGGGGTATGGAGGAGGGGCTTCCACAATTCTGCAGGAGATGGGAGGAAGAATTGGGTCAGACGTTCGAAAGGGAGGAGTGGGAAAAATCCTTTACGCTGACACACAAATTTTCAATGGCTTGCAGGGCCCAAGAGAGGAACTACAAAATCCTAACCAGGTGGTACAGGAGCCCTGCAGACCTGGTGAGGTTCGGGGGAGCGGAGACAGGTAACTGCTGGAGATGTAACGGGGCCCATGGGACCTTGACCCACATATGGTGGGAATGCCCTGCTATAAATGCTTTTTGGGAGGGAGTGTTGAGGGTATTTGAGTATACGACCCTTGAGAGTGTCCCCAACTCCCCTCAAGTGGTCCTTTTGTCGATGACTCCGGGCTCAGTGGCGGAGGGGGGGGAGGGGCCTGCTGAGGCATATGCTTACAGCGGCCAGGTCAGTAATTCCCCGACATTGGCGCTCCAACACGGTACCCACCCTGATGGAATGGTATGAGGAGCTGGAAAATATCAAAAGGATGGAGGAATTGGCCCTTGATGGAGTCGAGGGCGGGGCCGATAGGCACTCCGAGACATGGACAATATGGGAGGTCTCTAAGGGCTCCCCGGAGATCCGGAGTTTACTGGAGAGAGATGGGTAATGTAGGCGTTCATTCTTTCTTCTCTCTTTTCTTTCCTTTCTTCTTTCTTCTTCCATACTTCTTGTGCCCTCTACCTCTTCTTTTCTCCGCCTTCCCTGGATTATCCCAGGGACGGACGGAGCTGTCCACAGTAATGCCGGTGGGATCACAGTTGGAGGGGTTGACGGTTGTTCAAGGAGCAGTGTCCCCTAGCACCGGGCAGTCACTCTCGAGCCTCCGATCGGACGGGTCCTCCCTTCTTTTCCTGTCTCTCTGGACATTGACGACGGAGGTACCCCTCGGGTCCCCCCCTTTTTTTTTACCAAAACGGGGAACCCGATAAACGGGATGGCCTTTCAGGCTCAAGGTGAGATGGTTACTGTTATTAATAATGTTGTAACGTATGTTGCTATTGACATTTGAACACAATTGAAAGGGGTTGTAGACCTAATTGGATAACTAGTTTTATTACTATAAGCGTAAACCCTTCAACAATCCTGTTATTTCAATGCTTGTACTGGCCTGCTTAATTGTATGCTCGAGGCGCAGAGGTTCTGTATTATTCTTGCGCTGTTCTTTCTGTCTGTATGTTTATGCATCTCTATATAAAACTTAATAAAGACATATTGCACAAAAAAAATTTGTTTTTTTTATATATAGCTAATAAAGCGAGTGGTTGGGCTGCCCCGTTGACCCGGGGGATATACCGTGCTTACCCCCTAGCATTCCCCCAGAGGCAAGACCCTGGTGGTATGCTAATTGTGGATTATTTCCACTGGAGGTTGATTGTCGTTAGTCTGTATATGTTTTTAAGCATTGTAGGTTACTATGTGTATTTTTGGATAATGTCTATATGTGTTTTATGTCTTGTCTTTTTTTGTTTTCCCCCTATCCCTAGCCCCTTTGACCTTGATCTTTCCTTTTCCCTTTGTCCTTTTACCCAGGGAGTTGCTGCTTTTCAGAGGATGGCTAATTGTGGTGAGTATAGTATTTTTAAGATCAAGAGATGTCGGTGAAGGTGGTCTCCCTTAATACTCAGGGCCTTAACTCTCCTAATAAGCGGTCAAGGGCATTTAGAGCTTTTGTTGCGCTTAAAGTGGACCAACACCCAGGATTTTGACTATCCTGGGTCTTGGTCCACTTCGGTGGGGCACCCCCGATCGGGGTGCCCCGCTGTGTGAAACCCCCCCGAACCCCCCGAAAAACTCACCTCTCCCCGCTCCCAGCGCCGACGGACAAGCTTCTGACTGCCGCGGCTCCTCCGCCGCCGCCTCCCGCACGTCACTCTTGACGCGCGCGCGCGCCTGCCATTCACAGACGGCCGGCGCGGGCCCGTCTAGAGGGGCGCGAGGGAGGTTTGGGGTGTTGGGGGGGGTTTCACCCCACGGGACATCCCGATCTCGGATGTCCCGTGGGGAGGGAGGTGATCGGTCCGGGAATCTTATAGATTCCCGGGCCGATCACCCGAGGGTGATGGTCCACTTTATGCAGATGTGGTGTGCTTGCAGGAGACACATTTTTCATCCTCATCCTCACCCAGGTATCTTCACCCGAAATATCCGCAGTTTTACCAGGCCACGGCTCAAAAGAAACACTGTGGGGTATTGATAGCTTTTCATAGAAATTCCCCTTTCACATGTTCTACACGGTCGGCAGATCCAATGGGTAGGTATCTGTTGCTAGTGGGGACCTTGCATGATGTGCAAGTTACGCTACTGTGTTATTATGCACCTAATACCCGTCAAGTCCGGTTTTTAGCTAGGGTGTGTGAATTGCTCAAGGTTCATGTGCAGGGAACAGTTTTATTGTGTGGGGATTCAAATTTAACGTTACCAGATAGGCTTGACAAGTCTTCTCTGCCTTCTCCTCACATGTTTGAGGACTCTAGGGCCTTTCTTAGTATAATTCAAGGGGTGCAGATGGTGGATGTTTGGCGCGAATTAAACCCGGGGAAGCGGGATTATACGCATTACTCTCATCCACATCAGCTTCACTCCCGGATTGATCATATCTTTGTAGGAAGGGGTTTGTTGTCACAGGTAAGGCGTGCAGAGATAAAACCCGTGCCGTGGACGGATCATGACATGGTTATTATTACCTGCTCTGGCTTGGTGACGCGTACTGGACCATCCCCATGGGTTTTGAATGAATCACTTTTAGCTTTTGAGGAAGCGGTTCAAGAAGTTAAACAGGTAGCCTCGGAATATTTTAAGCATAATATTGGCACTGTGAATTCTCCTGCGATACTGTGGGGGGCATTTAAGGCAGTGATAAGGGGGCATTTTTTGGGACAGGCCTCAAGAAGAAAGAGGGATAAAGTAGCACAGACGGCTCGCTTGGAGCGGGAATATTCTGAGGCTGTGCAGAGCTTTAAGGATAAGGGTAGAAGGGAGGAGGCGGTTAGGCTGGAGAAAGCGAGGGTGGCTCTAAATCAAGTCCAGATTAAACAGGCTGAAACCCGATATAGATGGTCGAGGCAGATATTATGCCTGTAGTAATAAGCCCAATTCTTTATTAGCGTCCCAACTTAGGTGTCAAGATTTTCCAACACCTCCTATTAAGCTGAAGATGAATGGGGGTAGTCTCACTACTAATCCTGGGAAGATCCTGGAGACATTTAGGGGTGGGTTATCAAGGCTGTATGGGGCCCCCCAGGGGTTAGATCGTAGGAAAGCCGCTGCATTTTTTGAAGATATTGAACTTCCGTTGATTTCTGAGCAACAGAGGCAGGGAATGGATGCCCCCGTCACTGCTGAGGAGGTGCGGAAGGCTATTGGGTCTCTTGAATCAGGTAAGAGGCCAGGTCCTGACGGCTTGACGGCGATCTTTTACAAGAAGCTTAGTCAGGAGGTGGTTCCTCCCTTGACTGCTCTGTTTAATTATGTTCTGGAAGGAAATCATTTTGAGAGTGAGATGTTGAAGGCTAATGTGGTTAGGATTCCGAAGCCCGGGAAGGACCATCAACAGTGGAGTAATTACAGACCCATTTCTCTTCTAAACACTGATCTTAAATTGGTTTTCTAAAATTTGGGCTACTAGAATTAATGTTTTTTTAGGCTCCCTGGTACATCGGGAACAGGTGGGCTTTGTCCCTCTTCGGCAGGCGGGAGATGGAGTCAGACGTATAATCCAGTTGATTGATTCAGTTAGAGGTACTGACCAAGAAACCATGCTTTTATCACTTGATGTGGAGAAGGCGTTCGACTCCATCTCCTGGGAGTACTTGCAATGGGTGCTGGAGCGGTGGGGTTTGGGGGTTGGACTTCAGGCGGCAGTGACTGCTTTGTATAATACTCCACAGGCTGCTTTGAAGTATGCAGGTGCGGAGTCAGCCCCATTCTCGAATCTTCGTGGCACTAGGCAGGGTTGCCCATTGTCGCCAATATTATTTATTATTATTTATATTATTATTCTGAATGCCCCATCTGGTTCCCCTGCCCATATCTATATTTGCGATACTATCATCTGTTACTATCTCCTAAATTTAAACTGACCACTATTGCCCCTTGTGTGTTCACTGAACCATAGCATCTAGCAACATTCCATTTGATGTTTTATTACCTTATGTGCCCCCCCTGACCAAACTTAGGACTGTCCGAGCCCCACCCTTTAGGCCCAAGTGTTGTGCATGAGCTAATCATAGGCACTTAGAAACTGCTCATATTGAGTGAATAGTGGCTGCAAAGCCACCATGGCTGCAATTCAGACTCCTTTCCAAGTCTGACTCCTTCTAAGTCTGCAGCGAATTTAACCCGAATTCAACCTGAAGGAAACCTGCACCGGATTCTGCTTGTCTGAATAGCCCAGCATCAACTAAAATGATCACCTTCTACCTCATCACACTGCTTCCTCTTACCCTCAGAATCCTAGACTCACAGTATCCCCCTGCTCCTGGTAAGTCCCTATATATCTCCCCCTCTCTGCTCTCCTCCCCCTACCTCTCTGCTCACGAATTCCTTTCCTTGGCAAAATCACACACCACCTCTATATCCAAGCACAAGGCACATTACTCCACCCTCAAAAGCCACAACCATCTCTTCTCTCTCCTTTTACTCTTACTTGCCGCCGGAGACATCAGTCCTAATCCAGGCCCACTCTTTCACCCCCCCTCCTCCATAAATATTCATCTTTCATCAAAGCCAAAAGTCTACAACCGTGTTAAACCAGGATACACACGCAACCTATCTAATCTGATACAGCTTACTCACTCTCCATCCCTTCCCGCCACTGTCACCTGCGCACTGTGGAATGCACGCTCAGTGCGCAATAAACTCACCTATATTCACGACCTGTTTCTCTCTAACTCTTTTACCTTCATGGGACTCACAGAAACATGGCTGACCCCATCAGACACAGCCTCACCCGCTGCCCTCTCACATGGGGGACTACATCTCAGCCACACCCCCAGATCCAACAACAAACAGGGTGGGGGCGTCGGCATCCTTCTTTCCAAACTCTGCTCCTTTAAACCACTCCCTGCCTTGCCATCTCTATCCTTCTCATCTTTTGAAGTTCACTGTGTCCGCTTACATTCTCCCTGTAACCTGAAAATCGCAGTCATCTACCGCCCTCCTGGAACTACTACTCTTTTTCTCGACCACTTTTCTACCTGGCTCCTTCATTTTCTGTCCACAGACATCCCTGCAATCATCATGGGTGACTTTAACATATCTGTTGACACTAGCAACCCTGCTGCCACCAGACTACTGTCACTAACCTCATCTTTCGGCCTCAAGCAATGGTCTACTGCACCCACCCACAAAGACGGCCACACAATTGACCTCCTCTTCACTAACCTCTGCTCTGTCTCAAACCTCTCATCCTCTTTGCTCCCCCTCTCTGATCATAATCTGCTGACTATGACCCTCGCTCCAATGCCTGCTAACCCCCCTCCACACAAACCCACAACTCAACGCAGGAACTTAAGAAACCTAGACCTTCAGTCCTTTTCTGCCTCACTTCAACCTCTTCAGACCTTGACCTCATTCACGGACATAGACGCTGCATCATCACACTACCATAATACTCTCTCCTCAGCTCTGGATTTTGTCGCCCCCCTCACCTATAGCCGTCCCCGCACCAGAAACCCACAACCCTGGCTAAATGCAGGCACAACCAGATTGAAACAGCTGTCTCGAGCTGCTGAACGGCGATGGAGGAAAACCAAAGCCAATCATGACTTTCTATTCTACAAACAAGCCCTTCAGGAACTCAGGACGGCCCTTTCATCTGCTAAGCAAGCTTATTTCTCTTCACTGATTTCTGCACAAGCCCGGAATCCCAAACAACTCTTCAACACTTTCAGTTCCTTACTCCGCCCACCACCTCCTCCTCCAACCTCCCAAATAACAGCAGAAGAATTTTCTGCATTCTTCAAAGGAAAAATTGACAACATTCGACTCGGCTTTGCCCCTCAGAATCCCTCACCACTTCAAACAATCCCCCCGCCTTACTCTCTTACTTTCTTCACTCCAATAACTGAGCTTGGACTAACCTCTCTCATATCTAGAGCCCACCTGACTACCTGCTCCCTCGATCCTATTCCATCCCACCTTATTCCTCAACTGTCTCCATCCCTCACTCCAGCCTTAACATCCATATTCAACCTTTCTCTCTCCACTGGCACCTTTCCTTCTTCCTACAAACATGCAGTTATTACTCCGATAATCAAGAAACCCTCTCTCGACCCCTCTGCCCTCTCCAGCTACCGCCCTATCTCGCTACTCCCTTTCTCCTCCAAACTTCTTGAACAACATGTCCACTCAGAACTGTCACAATACTTATCCGCTAACAACTTATTTGACCCCTTACAATCAGGATTCCGCCGTAACCACTCCACTGAAACTGCCCTCACCAAAGTCACCAATGATCTACTTACTGCCAAAAGCAAAGGTCACTACTCCATCCTCATCCTTCTTGACCTCTCCTCAGCCTTTGATACTGTCGACCACTCTCTGCTTCTTGATATTCTCTCCTCTCTTGGGGTTCAAGGGCTTGCACTCTCTTGGCTCACCTCTTACCTCTCTGACAGATCATTCAGTGTATCCTATTCTAACACAGTTTCTTCCTCCCGTTCTCTTTCTGTTGGTGTGCCGCAAGGTTCTGTCCTAGGCCCCCTACTTTTCTCAGTCTACACCCATGGCCTTGGCAAACTTATAACTTCACTAGGCTTTCAATACCACTTCTATGCGGATGACACTCAGATATATCTCTCAGGCCCCAATCTCTCCTCTCTACTATCTCGCCTCCCCAACTGCCTCTCAGCTATTTCTTCATTCATGTCATCTCGCTACCTCAAGCTAAACATGGACAAGACAGAACTGGTCATTTTCCCACCATCTAACTCCCCTCCCCTCTCTAACACGTCTATTTCTGTCAACAATTACACAATAACAGCAACTCCCCAAGCTCGGTGCCTGGGAGTCATTCTGGACTCTGCCCTCTCTTTCAAACCACATATTCACTCCCTGGCCACCTCCTGTCGCCTCCAACTTAAAAACATCTCCCGCATCCGTCCTTTCCTCTCACCTGACACCACTAAAATGCTAGTGCATGCCCTGGTCATATCCCGACTGGATTACTGCAACATCCTTCTTTGTGGCTTACCAACTAACAGACTGGCACCCCTCCAATCTATCCTGAACTCTGCTGCGCGCCTCATCCATCTCTCCTCTCGCTACTCTAATTCTGCACCTCTCTGCCAATCCCTACACTGGCTGCCAGTCCCTCAGCGAATCCTGTTCAAAACTCTAACTCTTGCATACAAAGCTCTCTCCAACCAGGCCCCTCCCTACATCTCATCTCTAATCCAACAGTATCAACCTAGACGCAGCCTCCGCTCCTCTGCCGACCTACTCCTGTCCTCCACCCTGGTCACCTCCTCTCACGCCCGCCTCCAGGACTTCTCACGTGCAACCTCAATCTTCTGGAATGCCCTCCCGCACCCAATCCGCCACTCCACAACCCTCAAAACCTTCAAAGGCGCCCTTAAAACTCACTTATTCAGACAAGCATATAATCTGGCCTAACCAATCTTCTCAAGGGTGCATGCCACAAAGCTCAATACTGACTGTTTGTGATCCTTCCCCCTCGTCTTCACCCCTCTTCCTTTAGACTGTAAGCTCGCAAGGGCAGGGCTCTCTCCCCTATTGTATCTTGTATTCAGAATATCCATTGTCAACTCTGTAAAACTGCATTTGAATTATTATATGTACCGTATGTTTCTACCCTGTCTGTAATTACTACTTTGTAAAGCGCTACGGAAGATGATGGCGCTATATAAATAAACAATAATAATAATAATAATAATAATTTTGGCAATAGAACCCTTGGCCATCAAGATTCGAAATAATGTGAATATAAGGGGCATAGTTTCTCCAGCTGGGGAAAGTAAGTTGTCCCTTTTTGCGGACGATATGCTGCTCTTGATTACGGCTCCCCATATTTCTATTCCTAATTTGTCTGAGTTTGTGGTCTTTCCGGGCTTCGGATCAATGATACGAAGTCGACAGCGTTGGATGTGTCATTGTCAGAGCTCACTAAAAGGTCTTTGCAAGCTAACTATAGGTGGACTTGGACACAACAGTTACCATATTTGGGTATTAAAATCACCCCTACTTATGAGACGCTATTTAAAGCTAATTATTCCCACATCCCGAAGTTAGTGGATTCGCTTTTAAATCCGTGGTACAACCTGAGGATGTCATTGCTTGGAAGGTTGGCCGCAATTAAAATGGTTCTTTTGCCTAAGCTGCTGTACCTATTTAGAGTGCTTCCAGTGAGAGTTCCTCTATCTTTTTTCACACCGTTACAAAACAGGGTTTTGAAATATATTTGGGGCCCAACCAGGCCGAGAGTTAATAGGAAAACATTGTATTATCATACTACTAAAGGTGGATTGGGTGTACCCTCGCTTTATAGGTACTATTTGGCGGCGCAGATTGCCCCGGTGTTACCTCTTCATGTAAAAGAAACTCCCCCATTGTGGGTTCTGGAAGAGGCTAGTAGGTCTAGTCCAATGGATGTGAGTGCATTACCATGGCTTCCCAGACGTGTTAGACCCAAAAATATATCCCCTGTTTTAGAATGTTTGTTGGGCAGGTGGGATAGTTGTAAGTTGCGTGCAGGATTGATTTCTGGGCATCTTCCGCTGACTGGGCTTTTTAACAACCCTATGTTCCCTCCTGGCGTGACTCATGCTTCAAATTTCAGTTGGTGGAAAGCCAATGGCCTGGAGGTGGTGCAGGATCTATGCACGGTTGGAGGTGTAAGATCCTTTGAAGACCTCAGAGAAGCAAAGCAGATTCCACCAGCTGAAATTTTTAGGTACTTGCAGCTTTCTCATTTTGTTAGAAACAATCTGAGAAGGGGCTCCCAACCATTTCGACAGACATACTTGGAGCAGATGTGTTATCAGCAGCCATTTGCTTACGTATATTTATGAGACTTTAGTCAACCAGGTGGACCCGCCCAGGCATGGGTATATGGCGAGGTGGGAGGCAGAGCTTGGGGCGACAATTGATGATGTGGCTTGGAAGAGGATCTGGAATTCAGTGCGCTCCACCTCACTTAATGTGTTGGCGACAGAGAAAGCCTTTAAGCTGGTACTGAGATGGTACTATACCCCGGCTAGGCTCCATAAATGCTCTGCCTCCCACTCCCCCATGTGCTTTAGGGGTTGTGGGGAGGTGGGGGATTATCTCCATGTATGGTGAGCTTGCCCGAGGGTCAGACCGCTCTGGCAGAGAGCATATGCAGTCCTGTCCCGGGTGGTGGGGAAAGTGTGTACCCTCAGCCCGATGGAAGTGTTGTTATCTTTGAAGCAGAATGCTCTTTCCAGGGATGAGTGGCTCTTGACTAAGCACCTTTTGGTGGCGGTTAGGCTCACGATAGCTGCAAACTGGAAGGCTTCGCGGCTATTATGGAAGGAGGTGGTGGCTAGAATGTCTAACATAATGGTAAATGAACAGTTGACAGCTATAGTCAATTCACGAAAGGAGCAGTATGATTCGGTTTGGGAGCCATGGCAGAAGCACTGTGCGCAACTGCGCTAGAAGTAAATGATCGGGAGGTTATCTGAACTGGGGACAGAGTGGTATGAACGTCTATGGGTTTAAGTGGGTTGAAGGATTTCTCCCTCCCTCTTTTCCTCCCCTTTCCTTTTTCCCTCGCCTCTCCCTCCCTTTTTCTTTACCCCCTTTGTCTACCTTCTCCCCTTACCCTTCCCTATGTGATCCGGTGTTTGTCTTGTTGGTTCGTGCTTTATGTTTTATATAATGTTTCTGGTACTCGTCTTGTAATTGTTATAAAAATGGAAAAAACACTCAAATTTACGTTTATTGTGCAGTTGTTGCTATGATACACTGTAATATGTTATTGCACTATTGTGCTATTGTTTCAATAAAAAGATTGTGAAAGAAAAAAAAAGTTGAAAAATTAAAAACAAGACATTACATGTTAAAGCCTAAACTCTGCTGCTGCAAAAAAAAAATATTTCTGGAAGATCCTGCAAAAATAGTGAAGAATGACCTGTAAACAGAGCGTGACAAAATCACAAGTAGGGTGGCAGTTACAAGGGTTAAAATTACCTATGCATTGTTCTGTTCAGGGGACCTTGTGCTTTAAGTTTTAATTTTTTTTTCTTGTTTGCATATTAATAGTTTGCGTTTGTTTTTTAATCTTGTTTTTTATACATTTTTTTAGGGAAACCCTGTGCAACCAAAGAATTCTACGAGGGATTATTTCCAGAAAGATGAAGCCACTACAGTAAACTGGGTCCGCATACAAAGCTTAACGCGTGCTCTCCGCAAATATATGGTTTTCTGGGGGTATTCCAAATGTAAAGGGTTGTTTTGGTTGAAAAAGCACACGGTGCACACTTAGAAACATAGAAGGTTGACGGCAGAAGGAGACCATACGCTCCATCTAGTCTGCCCTTATGTGTATACTGTATGTACTCTTTATCCTAGGATAGATGTGTGCTTATCCCAGGCATGTTTAAATTCAGTGACTGTTGATTTTTCAACTACCTCTGCTGGAAGTTTGTTCCAAGCATCTACTACTCTTTCTGTAAAACAATATTTTCTAACATTGCTCCTGATCTTCCACCCTCGACTAGCTTCAGGTTGTGCCCCCTTGTTCTATCATTAAGTTTCTTCTTAAAAACACTTCCCTCCTGAACCTTATTCAATCCTTTCACATATTTAAAGGTCTCAATCATGTCCCCCCTCTCCCTTCTTTCCTCCAGACTGTACAAATTAAGTTCTTTAAGTCTCTCCTGATAAGTTTTAAGTTTAAGTCCTTCCACCATTTTTGTTGACCGCCTTTGGACACGTTCTATTTGAATAATGTCTTTTTGCAGGTAAGGTCTCCAGAACTGCACACAGTATTCTAGCTGTGGCCTTACCAGGGCTCTATACAGCGGCATCACAACCTCCCTCTTCCTACTGGTGATGCCTCGAGCTATGCAGCCGAGCAGAGTAGAAATTTTCAAGTAAAATTACCATTACGCACATGCTTTACTTTAGAGTGTTTGTAACTTTTTTTTTTTTTTTTTTAGAAAAGTGTGACTTTGTTTCTGCTTTTTTATTCTTTTTTCAGGAAAACCCTTTGCCAAATAATGCCTTGAAGGATTACTTGCAGAAAACTGCGTTCGTGTCAACAAGCCTGGTACACCTAGAAAGATTGAGGTGTGTATTAGAGATTATATAGTTTGTGGGGTATTTCAAATGTAAACAAGCATTTAATCCCTTTTTGAAGCTGTCGGTTAACCCTTTAACCGCCAGCCTACCTTGAGATTTTGTCACCCTTTGTTGCCAGACCATTTTGCACTATTCTGCGCTCCCCATGTTCTGTGAAACTGACTTTTGAAGGGATTTCCAGGGATTTTCCAGGAAAGTGATATAGTTTTTTTCAGCAGATTCTGGGCATTAACATGAAATGTCTTGTTTGTCAGTTTCTAAGTGTATTCTCAATATTTTTGGGTGAAATATGTGCATAAAAATTAAAAAAAATATATTTTTTACAATTTGCAGTGTTTTTTTGTAATAAAAAATGTACGTCTGTAAATAAAATCTTATTGCGTGTGAAACCCCAATTTCTCCCGGTTACAGCGGTACCACATATGTATAGGTAGACACCCTTTCCTGCTCAGGAGACTCCCCCAAACTGAAACAGCGCTTTAGGAGATTTTCAGATAAAATACAACTATGCTATGCAATATGCGCACCTTGCAGTTTTTCTAGAAAAACAACCCTTTACATTTGAAATACCCCCAACAAACTATATATTCTCTGAAAGTACACACTAGGCGTACCAGGCTTGTTGACATGGGTGCAGTTTTCTGGAAGTAATCCCTCAATGTATATTTTGGTTGCACAGGGTTTCCCTAAAAAAAGAATAAAAAAGCAGAATCAAGGGGGGGCGTGGCTTGGCGATGGCCGTGTGAGGAAGCACACTGCGGAGCTCCTGCTGGAATAGCAAAAAGGAAGCCCTTAGGAAGCAGCTGAAGAAGATTCTGAACCTACCTGGAGACATGTCCAAGAAGAAGAGGGGTAGAGTGGCGACTGCGGGTCGAGGATCGGGCCCCATCACAGCTTTTTTCCCTCCTGAGGAGCGCGGAGGGGGCGAGGAGGTGGGCCGCAAGATGGCGTCTCCATCCGGGAGAGGACCCCTGCAAGCGGAGCCGCCTAAAAGAAGCCTGTCGGCTGCGGTGGAGCAAGAAGAGGTGGGTGGACGTGCCCCGTCTGTGTCCCAGCTGCCGTCCAGGTCGGCAGCTACACCGGAGGTGGAGCGGGCGGGCGCCCCACCGCTCACGAGTGCCGGAGGTGAGAGGGAGACGCGGCGGGAACCGACAGAGGAAGGCGGCGGAGGGGCGCGAGGTGGGGGACGAGCCCCCCGGCGGGGAGGTGGCGAAGAAGAGACCGCTCCTGCGGTGTGCTGCTGCTGGGGCTGGCGGGGACAGTGACAGCTGCTGCGGCGGGCCGGGGATGAGACCCCGCCGCAGCCCGAGTATACAAACACCTCTGCAGGCTGGGTCACTCGGCGCCCCCAGAGAGGGGGACAGCAGGGACCGCTCAGCCCCCCTGCCTGATCACGCGGTCTTCACTGGGGACCCACCACAGCCCTCCTCATCATCCCAGTCAAACTGACCCCACCCTGATGAGGGGGATAGACAGGGGCACCTCTCCCGGTCCCAGAGGCATGGAACTAGCATAGATGAGGGGGCGCACCTAGAAGAGGAGCTGGATGCTGCCCGCGGACCGTCCCCCTATAATTTGCCGTCCCCTGCCTGGCGGCGGATCCCGCATGATGGCTCTCGTCCCCCCTCAGTGGACTCACAGATGGACGCTGGATGGGGGAGCACGGGCATGCCTTCCCCCTCCTGGGAGGGACTCCGAATCCATCTCACCGGGACCGGGTTCCCCCCATGGGGCCCTGACCCCCCAGGAGCGGCCGGGGAGGGCGTACAACGACCGTCCGGGATGTCCGCCTCTCCATGTTGGTCTCCAGGATCTGCCAGCAGGAGTGGGATGGAGCCCGACGGATCCAGGATTGCCCCCTCCGAGATTGATCAGCACTGCATCAAGGCTCTTATTTCATCTCTTACCCACGCGGAAAGATTTCGAGACCTTTATCAACAGAATGGAGTCCACCTTCCGGAGAGAAATGGACGAAGTATCAAAATCAGTGTCTGAAATAGACAACAGGGTTACATCTGTGGAGCAAGCACAGGATTCGGTCCTTCAGCGGCTTACCGCACTGGAGAATAATCATAGCGCCTTGGAGGAGGCCCAGGCGGAGTCCACTCGTCAGATTGCGGGCATATTGCTTCACCAAGACGACATGGAGAATCGGGGGAGGAGAAATAACATAAGGATAAGGGGGCTCCCGGAAGCCCCTGAGTTCTCCAACCTCTCAGACACGGTGACGCAGATCTTCAATCAAGTTCTGGACCGACCGCCTGGGGCTGACATGGAACTGGACAGAGTGCACAGAGCCGCGGGCCCTAAAAACCCAGACCCGCGTAGGCCGAGGGACATCATTTGCCGACTATACTTTTACAAGCTGAAAGAAGCCATCATGCGCCAGGCGTGGATCAAAAAAAACCATTATGTTCAAAAGGAGCGTAGATCGTCTTGTTACCCGACCTGGCACGTCGCACGCTTCAGATGCGGAAGGTCATGAAACCGCTGCTGGAAAGCGCCAGGGCCGCGGGCGCCACTTACAGATGGGGCCACCCCTTTCATTTGATCCTCCAACTACGTGGACGCAGCTTTGTCCTTCGCAGCCACTCCCAGCTTGGGGAGGCCTTTGATTTCTTGGGTTCCCCGGCAGTGGAACTTGAGAACTGGTTGTCGCCCTCGTTGTGCCCGCCTGGGATACCCGGGATAGGCGGCCGCCGCATCGGACCTCAGCCCAGAAGGATCAGAGCAGGTAGACCGCGAGCACCCAACGCCGCTAATGATTGGGTTTGAGTGAGGTTCTTCCTTTTTTCTTCTCCCCCGTTGCGCTGGCGAGTTGTGGACTGCTGACTGGGCCCCCCAAGGGACGAAGAGGAGCTATTACGTTGCATCCTTAGCCCCTCTATCGGAGGAGTGCGGGATGACTGCTGTTTACGCGGTCCCCCCTGAGAGAGGCTCAGGACGTTGTGGCATTATCGGGCGTATTGGCACCGGTCTCGAGACTCTGATTAATCATCCGGCTTGGGCGGCTCTCACGGGTTCTCGCCTTCCACTTCCCCCCACTTAGGTGATTCCCTACCCTCCTCGGGAAATACCTGGGGAAGCGTTAGGGGATCTGGCGCTTCAGTGCGCTAGACTTGTTGATTGTTTTACTTGCTGTGCCTATTAGATCTCAGTTAGATTAACAACTGTAGTGACATAGTAAGTTGTGTTTTCATTGTTATTGCCTGTTTCCCCCTTTCTTTCCCTCTCTTCTCTGTTACTGTCTTCTGCGCTTTACCCCTCCCTTATCCTCCTTTCCCTTTACTGAAGTCCCCGCCTTTCCCCCCCTTCACAACCTCCACTTAGCGGTTTCCCTCTCTCCCAGCCACTAGGAGTAACGAAAGGCAAGGATGGCAAATTTAACTGTTTGCTCCTTTAATGTGAAGGGGTTCAATGCCCCCGAGATCTAAAGTTCTGTACGACCTCCATAAATGTGGTGCCAAACTGATTCTATTGCAGGAAACGCACTTTAAAGAGGGTCGAGTCCCGAACGTTAGGGACCGTTATTTCTCTTCTTGGGTACATGCCTCTAACCCGGACGCCAAATCCGGGGGGGTCTCGGTTGCAATCCACAGATCCTTTCCCCACAAGGTTTTAGACTTCAAGATAGACCCCAAGGGTAGATACATTTTTCTGAAAATATCAATTTGTACAAAGACTTATACAGTGGCGAACTTGTACAGCCCCAACAAGAATCAGTCCCAATTTTGTCTTGGGGTCTTGAAACAGTTAGCTGATTTTGCAGAAGGGATAGTCATATTGGGAGGGGACTCGAATATGCCCTTAAACCCGCAGATTGACACCTCCTCCGGCAAATCCTCCATCCCCCTGTCCAGACTTAAAAAACTAAAGTGTATGTTGTCGGACCTCCGATTGGTTGACGTGTGGAGAGCCCTGCACCCGGGTTCTAGAGACTATACGTTTTTTTCCAACGCGAACAACTCGTATAGTCGTATAGACTATCTCCTGTTAAGCCACCACGCTATGTCCTGGGATCCACAGGCCAGCATTGGAAATTTCCTCTGGTCTGATCACGCCCCGATCTTCCTGTCCTTTGAGCTGCCCGGATTGTACCCAAGTAGATGGGACTGGCGCCTTAATGACAACTTACTGAAGGACGGGGTCTGCATGGCAGCGGTTGAAAGCACCATAGAGCATTTCCTATCTGACCTTGTAAATGACGACACGTCCCTCCCCACCCAATGGGAAGTGCTAAAATGCACTCTAAGAGGCACTTTAATTCAGCACGGATCTAGGCTTAAAAGGGAAAGATCCGCTCTGATCAAGCAGACATTAGCCCAGATCCAAAACCTAGAACACGATCACAAGCTCTCTCCTTCCAACGCCCTATGGCTGGAGCTGGAGAGGACGAGGGGGATATTACAAAGTCTTTACAATCAGTGCTACCTACGACACAGGGATAGGCTTGGAGCTATGCTCTATGAGGGCGCCAACAAGCCAGGCAGATTACTTGCTAGACTACTTCACCCTCGTATTTCAGCCACATACATCCCCAGCATTAAACTGCAGGGGAATACTGAGACCTCCAACCCAGTGGGCATAGCGGGGGCTTTCAGGGATTACTATAGTTCCTTGTATAATCTACCCTGCTCCACCACCACTACAAAAGTGGCCGTCCAGGAATATATTGACAGAACCCCGCTCCCCAGGATCCCGCAGGAGGAGATTGAGACCTTGGAGGCCCCTTTCGGGGTGTCGGAGGTACTTAAAGCTATACAAAACACCCCTGGTGGGAAGAGTCCGGGCCACCCCTAGATTTTACAAACAGTTAGGTCCACGGCTGGCCCCTTTCCTGACCAGGGTCTTCAACGCAGTGGGCCCGGAGACTCCGTTTCCCAAGCAGTCATTGGCGGCAACGATTACAGTTATCCCCAAACCTGGCAAGGACTCCGCAGTATGCGGCAGTTATCGCCCCATCTCGTTAATAAACGTCGACGTTAAGCTTTTTGCCAAATTAATAGCTAGTCGTCTTCAGGCACAGATCCCTGACATCATTCACCCGGATCAGGTGGGGTTTGTCCCTGGCAGAGAGGCTCGAGACAATACAAACAAGCTTCTCACTCTGATCTCTTATGTGAAGACCAGAGGAATCCCCGCCTGTTTGCTCTCCTGCGATGCAGAGAAGGCATTCGATCGTGTGAGTTGGGATTTCCTCTGGGCTTCGCTTCAACAGATTGGAATTGGCCCGTCCCTACTAGGGAAAATTATGGCGCTATATAAGGATCCTACGGCCTCTGTCAGGACGAACGGTATTTTGTCAGCCCCCTTCCCCATTGGTAATGGTACTCGCCAGGGCTGCCCTCTGTCACCACTTCTGTACATCATCACGATGGAACATTTGGCGACAGCTCTGAGAAACAATCCGGACATACGGGGGTGGGGGGTAGACAGCACAAATTATCCCTATATGCGGATGATCGTCTACTGCATTTAACCGCCCCCGTGACGTCCCTCCCCCTCGTCTTGAAGGAATTTGAGCTTTTTGGAAAGGCGAGTAACTTAAAATCAATTATGGGAAGTAGGAGGCCCTTAACCTTACTTTATCACCGACAGTAGTGGCGGGTCTCAGAAGTAGCTTTTCATTCAAATGGCAACCGGTGAGCATTAAATACCTGGGAGTTCAGGTCCCAAATGACTTAACAAAAGTATACGAGCTGAACTATGCCACACTACTGAACAAAACAATTAGTGATCTTAAACAACACAACAGAAAACCTTTGTCGTGGGGTGGCAGGACAAATGTGATTAAGATGGACATCCTACCTCGCTTTTTGTATATCTTTCAAACTGCCCCTATAGTCCCCCCCAGCAGTTTTTTCAAGATCCTAAAATCTGCTTTCCTCAAATTTGTTTGGGGGGTCTCAAAGCCACGGATCCGTTTCAGTACCTTGTCTCGGCATAAAACGAAGGGGGGTCTTGGCATGCCAGACCTTAAGCTCTATCATGCAGCGGCGGTCCTAATGAGAATGTTGGACTGGGCCTATCAGGACACAAAAAAGATTTGGGTCACCATCGAGAAGGAGCTCTCCCCGTGGCCGCTGGTTTCTCTGCCGTGGACGAGCCCCCAACCGAGGAAACGGCTTAGGTCTCTGCCGTTTTGACTCAGCATTTTTTTACACTGTGGGACTGCATGACTGCTAGGGGCCAATCCTGGGAAATCCTGGTTTTGAACCCGGGGTGGGGGTGGAGTCTTTCCTGGGCTGGAAGGTCGAGACGGCCCCGAGGCTAGGTCAGTTGCTGAGTGGGGGGGGCCTCCCGTCCTTGGGCGAGCTGAGGGAGCGGAGTCCCGGGGTTCAGATGTCCTAGTTCTTGCATGGGCAGCTGGCGGCATTTGTGTTGGCGATAAAGGTGGAGTGTAACATGGAGGGCCCGCTGTCGGAGATGGAGGGGCTTCTCTCCTCTGCGTCCCCCACACCCCATTCCCTCTCCAGGATTTATTCCGCCCTGGTAAACAATATTCACACGGGGCCGTTGGGTTTTATCCCGAGATGGGTGTGTCCTTCTCGGAGGAGAATCAAGCTAAAATGTTCTACCTAACGCATAAGGCGGCGGTGGAGGGGGCCGCACAGGTGAGGAGCTACAAGATTGTCTCCAGATGGTACAGATGTCCGTCGGACATCAAGAGATTTGCTCCCCTCTCCTCAGACCGATGTTGGTGATGCCTAGATGCGGTGGGTGATATGACCCACATTTGGTGGGGTTGCCCAGCCATACGCTCCTTCTGGGATAGGGTACTGAGCATATATACGGATGCCACCGGCGAACCAATCAGCAACTCCCCTCAATTAACCCTTCTCTCCTTATGGGAAGGACCAACTTCACGCTTCAGGACGGATATACTCGGACACTTCCTATCAGCTGCAAGAGCAGTGATCCCCAGACACTGGAAATCACGTGAGATTCCCTCTTTGCGGGAATGGTTGACAGAACTGGAACGGATTAGGCGGGCAGAGGAACTGATCTGGGGAGACAGGGGGCTCAGGGACAAGTATGCGCTAACCTGGACCTGTTGGGAGAGTCTACGGGATTCGGATAGGTTTAAAGACAGGCTCAATCAGCTAGGGTAACGTTATAATGTTTTCACGGGAGCTGGTGTGAGGTTTGTCAAGTTAAAAGGTGGGGCGGGCAACGGATCAAGTGGAGTCAAGACTCCCCTTCCCTCTATCTTCTTTCCTCTCTCTATCCTTGTTTTACACCAAGAATATCTCTGCAGCGGAGTCCCTCTCACCCTCCTTACCCAGGCACCTGGGGAGCACTCGGACGGGGCCTCTCTGTGGTGTGATATAACTCATATTGTTGTTGTCCTGAACTATGCGCTGTTAAAAAAAAAGTCTTTGGTTTATTGTGTCTAAGATTTTTCTCTGTACCTAAACAGGGACTGTTCCCTATGTATTGTTTCTGTTTATATGTTTCAATAAAAACAGATTATACAAAAAAAAAGCAGAATCAAAACCACATTTTCCAAAAAACACTATATGCAAACAAGAAAAAACTGAAAAAGCAAAGTCCCCCAAACAGAACAATACCCAACATGCATAGGTACTGTCAAGGGAAGAGTTGCCAAACACTCTTTTGCCTTAAAGTTCTAAAAAAAAAATGGTGTGAGGTTCTCCCTACCCAGCATAACTAGCCCAGACACCAGCTATGGGGCTTGTAGAACAGGGTACAGGGCCAGCTTTGATGGCCCCCCCAACCTACCAGCTACAAGACCAAAAGCCTAATAGCCATGGGCTCTTCTGCCCCCCCCCCCCCGGGCTTTGGGGAGGCAGGTAATGGGGGGGTCTCGGGGTTAATGGCAAGCCACCCACTAGCCGCAGGTGACTTGCCAGACCCAGAGCCTTGTGAACTGGTATAGGGGTCTCATAGATCCCATTCACAAAGGGTAAATGTAAAAAAACACACTGACACAGAGAAAAAATATTTTATGTTTTTTTAATACTTACCTCCCATCCATCCCAGAGCACTGTGTCCCACGCTGATCAGTTTGGCTTCTGTTCTCCTGCTGCTGCTGGAAGCCTTTTATACCTACCGGGTGACAGGTAGCATGGGGTTAATTAAAAAAAAAAAAATATGACATAGGGTCCCCTCCCCATTTTTTGGGGAATTTTAAGGGTTAAAAAACCTTAAAAATCCAAAGAAAAAATGCCGTGAGGTCACCCCTACCCAGCTTAACCAGCCTGTGACCAGCTATGGGGGCTTGTAGAACAGGGCACAAGGGCCAGCTTTGGTGGTCCCTGGCCCTGCAGGCTACAAGCCACGGCACCTCTGCCCCCCGGGCTTTGGGGAGGCAGGTAAGGGGGGGCTCGGTGGGTCAATGGCAAGTCACCCACTAGCGGCAGGTATAACTGGTATAGGGGTCTCCCGTGAAGAGGAGAGCCGGCAGGAGCGATCGAGCACGAAGGTGAGTAAATGTCTTTTTTTTTTTTTTCACAGGCAATTCCAGCAGCTGGTGAAACGGGTGGGGGGGGGGGCACCCTATTTTGGGCACTCCCCTGCAGCCGAAGGAGCCCCAATGGGTGATCGGAGCCCCTCTGGTTGAAGATGAGACACGACCGGATCGAACGAGGGGTCAGGTGAGTGCCTTTTTTTTTACTTTTATTGCTAGCAGGGGGGGAAAGTCAGGCACGTAAATTTTACGTGGCTGGCATTTAAAGGGTTAATAGCAGCAAGCATCTGTGGGAGGCTATTCCACAGATTTATAGTTCATAGTAAAAGAAAATGATTGTCGGCTCTTGCCTTTAAAGAGGATTTTACCTGAAATAGTTTTTCCCCATATTTTTGGTATTTCCCATTTATATATTTATACAAGTTTATCATGTAACCCCTTCAGTTGTCTCCTCTCAAGACCAAAAATATTTAATTCTCATAATGTTTCCTCATAACTAAATTCTTCATTCCTCTTAGTTTGGTGGATCTCCTCTGCACCCTTTCCATAGTCAGAGCGTCCTTTCTGTGAATGGGTGCCCAGAACTGGATGGCATATTCCAGGTGAGGGCACACTAGTGCCTTGTAAAGAGGCAAAATTACATCTGTATTCCATGATTCCATGCCTCTTTTAATGCATGATAATATCTTGGTGGCCTCGGAAGCAGCTACTTGACCTTGCATGCTGTTATTTAGCCTGTGCTCTACCAGTACCGCCAGATCCTTCTCAACAAGTGATTCTCCCAGTTTTACTCCCCCGAGGACATATGTGGCCTTCAGGTTATTAGACCCCAAGTGCATGACTTTACATTTCTTCATATTTAACTTTATTTGCCATGTGGATGCCTAGACACTCAAAGTGTCCAAGTCAGCATGAACCTTGTTAACATCTTCAATAGACTGCACTGTGCTACATATCTTTGTGTCATCTGCAAAAATAGTGCATTTAATTCCATCTTCTATATTGTTTATGAACAATTTTAATAATAGTAGGCCTGGCAATAAACTCTGAGGTACACCGCTTACAACCGGTAACCATTCAGAGTAGTAGTAACCATTCAACTCTCTGCAAGCGATACAGCCTGTTTTCAATCCAGTTACTAAATGTATTTTCTAATCCTGAAGACCTTGATTTCCCCAATAAGCATCTAAGGGGCACAGTGTCAAATGCTTTTGCAAAATCCAGAAAAACTATATCTAAAGCCGCCCTTCTGTCCAGGCTTATACTCACCTTCTCATAGAAGCCAATCAGGTTATTCTGGCAGCTTTTGTCCTAGTAAAACCAAGCTGGTTGTCACTTGTAATATTATGCATAGTTACATATGCATAGTTACATATTTGTCTATGTAGTCCCTTAATAGCCCCTCAAGCAATTTTCCCACAGTGGATGTTAAACTTACAGGTCTGTAGTTACCCAGAGAAGACCTAGAGCCCTTTTTAAAAATGGGCACTACTACATTTCCTTGTGCCAATTTCTTGGCACTATACCAGTGGTTCGTGAGTCTTTAAAGATCAAGAACAGGGGTGATGAGATAAATTATTTTTTTTAAGAACTTTGGGGGAAGTCCATCTGGTCCTGCAGTCTTATTCACATTTAAATTATTTAGTTTTCTTGGATTATATCCATGTTTAGCTTGTTGAGTATTATACTTTGTCCATCAGTGGCATCTCCTGTGTTGGCTTCTTGCTCCTAAAGACTCCAATTAACAGCTCCGCCTTCTCTTAATTAGGGCACCGACCTGTTTGGATTTATTTTCCTTTGAACTTCTACATTTAAAAAAACATTTACAGTTTGTTTTGCTTTCTTTGGCCACATCTCTCATTTTGTGCGTTTGCCAACCATATTTCTTTCTTACATGCTTTATTTACTAATATATACTTTTCAAGGGTTACAGCACGGAGCTCAGCCTTGTAATTTTTTAATGCCTTTTATTGTTCTTTATTGCCCTTTTAACTGCAGGTGTCAGCCATTAGGGGTGTAATTTTAGCCGCTTATATTCATTAGCCATAGGAATAAATTTTGCAACTTTGGTACTCACATTTGATTCAAAGCACTCCCATATGGCATATGTATCCTTATTCCTCAACAGATGCTCCCAGTCTATGTCCTGCACTGCACTGCACTGCTCTGCACTGAGCCTGGGGAAGTTGGCTTTCCTAACATTCAGTGTTTTTGCCCTCCCAGACAGAAGAGTTACCAAGAGTTTCATGGACTATTAATATTACCAGATGCAAAAAAGCATCACCCCTAGTAGGTGCCCCCACAAACTGATTCATCTAGTTATCTTGTAGCAAGCTGAGGAATGCTCTTCCCCTTGAAGTAGAACCTGAACCATGCCTCCAATCAATACCCGGTAATTGGAAGTCCCCCCCCCCCCCATCACCACCACTGTACCAGCCTGTGATGCCCACTCTATCTGGTTATGCTGCTGACCCTGTATTTCCTCAGTTATGTTTGGGGGCTTATGGATTACACCAAATCGTATTTTAACATTGTGTACATTGCTCTGCACCTCTACCCGCAAGTATTCTACAATCCTCTTCTAGTATTCCTTCATAAACATATGCTTGGTTTACACTCCACCCCCTTTCATATCCGCTCTGTCTTTTCCGAAAGAGAGCAAAACATTGAAGATTGACAGTCCAGTCTTGTGTGGAATCCAGCCACGGTTCAGCCACACCAATAACATCAATATTTTCTTCAAGTACCAGAGCCTTAAGCTCCCCCACTTTACTTTAGTATTAGCTTCTGCAGTAATGCATCTGCCTAATTTTTCACTGCTGGTTTGCAACACATGGATCTCCATATCCATCATAGCAGTCCTCCCCTTCTAATACTCCAGCCACCATCATTTGATGTCCACTAAGTAACCTGTCTCATCTCTTTAGTTTAAATACCCCTCCACCCCTTCTAGTATACTCTTACCCAGCAAAGCAGCCCCCTGCTTACAGGAATACAGTTTGTACCCCAATTAAAAGTCAGCCCAGTGTTCTAGGAACCCAAATCCTTCTGCCTTGCACCAGAACTTGAGCCATGTGTTTAACTCTCTAAGCTTCCACTGTCGGTCATGTGTAGTGCATGGCACATGCAGTATTCCAGAGAATACAGTCTTGGAGGTCCTTCACTTCAACTTGGTGCCTAATTCTCTAAATGTATTCTTAAGGATCCTCCATCTCCCATTAATTCTGTCATTGGTTCCCACATGGACCACGACAGCAGGGACATCCCCAGCCCGTCCCAGTAATTTATCCACCCTTTCTACCACATGCCGACCCTGGCACCAGGGAGACAGCAAACCATTCGGATGAGGCGGTCTTGGTGACAAATTATTCTATCAGTCCGCCTGATAATTGAATCAGTATCTGCTAGTGTTGCCATTTCTGAGACTGACACTCTTGGATCATTAGCCAACTTGGCAATTTTGCCAGGGTTCACAGACACAGGTATGGCCTCCCTTTTACATTTACATTTACCCAGCTACTTATCTGCTCCTCCTGACCCATTTCTCCGGCCTCTGTTTCTACCCCACTTAATGCCCGCTCAGTGAGCATAATGCACTTTTCCATATTGTCAATCTCCCTCAGTGTTGTATATCCTCCCCCCCCCCCCCCCATCTCTAACCCGAGCTGCCAAGTTTGCAATATGCTCACATTTAACACTGCGGTACTCACCCTGGAACTGCTGCTCCTTAAGTGTATACATATGACAAACTGTGCAGTGAAGTAGACCTTCAAGGTCGCTGGCCATAATCCCAGTTACAAAAACAGCAATGAAAACACAACAACAGTTGCAGCAACTTTGGCTTTAAACTTCTTATTTCAGCTCTATAACACTTAGGCAATAAACAAGTCCACCAATATAAGTCCCTTAATGAAATGTTCTCTCACTAGAAAATACAACCAGAACACGCAAAAGCTCCTAAACTCACTTTAAAACAATCTTATTTAGAGCAAAGCAATACTTTCCTTCACCAGTGTCAGTCTCTGGCTAGTCTGGCAAAACAATATATCATTTTCCTGGGAAAAATTATCACAGGTGAACATGTGTAGTGCATAATAATGAAAAATGTTCTGGCAACAAAGGGTCACAAAAATGCTAGGTAGGCTGGCACTAAAAGGGTTAAAGGAGGAGATTAAAAAAAAGTTTTTGTGCAGTATGAGTTAGCACATGAAAGTGGATTTAAAGCCAGATAAGGGGGAAAAAAATCTCTCTCTCTATGCTCCCCCACCCCCATGAGCCACAATTAGGGACTTGACCAATAAAAAACACAAAATCCCAGCGAGGAGTAAATTGTAGTCTGACAGGTCGGCCAAACCTCCAGCAAACTTGGTAAGCTGCAGCTGCACTGATTGAGTGATGATACTGTGAATTATGATCCACAGGTTCGGCAGAAATAGATGCCTGGGACACTGAGACCAGGATAGTTTTTTTATACCCAATTTAGGCTTAGCCAGGCAATAGTTTCAAATAGGACTTGCATAAAACTAGACCAACAAGCATTTAACCAATATAGGTGTTAGTACTGTACAGAGCACGAAAAATTGTAGTAAAGCCGATACCAACAACCATTCTGCATTTAGAAGGGGTGAATCTTGCTGCAAAACATGGGGGGCTGTTTGGGAAAATAGGGTGCCAGCCGGGAGGGAGCAGAGGTGGCCTTTTACAAGTCAGCAGAACCCTTTTTTTAAGCCCTTTTAAGTCCTGTCCACATGTGGCAGACACAGCAATATTGCAAAAAAAAAAAAAAAAAAAAAGTCAGTCAATGACACATCTATGCCCCCTTTTACATCTCTCCAGTGCAGCAGAGAGGAGAAAAACACAGCCGCAAAATGTCCTGCCTGCTGCGTCCTGGGCCGAAAACGCATCACACTAATCAGGTCTATTAAAAGCAGGTGCAGAAAAAAACACACAAAAAAAAAAAAATAATGCAAAAGACGCAATTCTGTGAGTACTTACCTGTAGAATTGTTTTTTTCTGGGAATCCATTCAAGACCCTCCTTACACTTGGGATTATCTCCTTTTGGATTGGATGTGACTGCAAGACAAAAAAGGCGTGGCCCCTCCCGACCCCATAAGTAGCAGCTGCCTCCTAACCTAGATCAGTAAAACATAAATCAGAGGCAGGCCGGGAGGCCCCTATATAGGAGCCCATGTTACTTCACACGGAACTCCGACAGAATACTCTCAAAACATAAATCTCTTTTTTTTTTTTCTTTTTAATGCCAATGAAAATAATAAGTGGACTAAATACCATCAAAAAAGCATCAAAAAAGATAGATCATGACCCAAAACGGGTGGGCCGGAGGGTCTGGAATGGATTCCTAGAAAAAACAATTCTACAGGTGAGTACTCAAAGAATTGCGTTTTTTCTTCCAATCCATTCCAGACCCTCCTTACACTTGGGATCTCCAAAAGCAGTGCCATCTATGGGCGGGATCCCCAGCGCAGAACAGCAGGTAGTTCATTTCACTACCGCCTGAAGAATCTTTCGACCAACAACAGCGTCAGCTGAGGCTCTAACAACCACCTTGTAAAACTTGATGAATGTATGAACCGAAGACCAGGTGGCAGCTTTGCAAACCTGTTCCACCGAAGCTTGATGCTGAAAGGCCCAGGAAGCACCAATAGCCCTAGTAGAATGGGTCGTGACCCGAAAAGGGGGTTCCTTCCCCTTGGCCGAGTAGGCTCTTTTTACTGCCTGCCTAATCCACTTACTGACTTAGCATTAGCCAGAACTGGGCATAAAGAAGGTAGAATTACCTCCTGATTAAGGTGAAAAGGAGAGACAACCTTAGGTAAAAAGAATCAGGCTTAAACCGAAAAACTACCTTGTCTCTGTGTAACTCAAAATAAGGAGACTTCATACATAAGGCAGCTTTATTCAGAAACTCGCCGCACAGAGGTGATTGCCACCAAAAAAATCACCTTAAGCGTCAAAATGCTCAATGGAGCGACAATCATAGGTTCAAAAGGGAGCACCATAAAGAGCCGACAATACCAAATTCAAGTCCCACACCGGTAAAATAGACTTGCGCGGTGGACGGACATGAGCGACTCCCTAAAAAAGAAGTCTTAATAAGCCTATTGTTGGCGATACACTTCTGGAAAAAAATAGATAAGGCCGACACATGACACATGCCCTTATAGGGTGCTTAATTGTAGGCCCATTTCTTTTTTTTTTTTTTTTATATTCTTTATTTTCCATTTTCACTTTTACATTACAGAACAGTAAACAGCAATAAAGAAAAGGAAAGGAATACAGTCTCTGTCTCATGTTGCATCATTTGTTAAATGTTAAACGATGTTGAGTAGGTACGGTGAAGAAAATCAACGGCATACCGGGGTCGTCCCACCCGGAGCAGGGGGTCCGATGCCCCAGTGTTCAATGAAAGCTCGACAAGGTGGAGATCTTATATAGAAAAAAAAACTGTAAGACAGTAAGGGGTAAGGGCCATGGATGGGGGGGGGGGAAGAAAAGAAGGGGGAGGTGGAAGAGGGAAGACAGACCTAATTAAGAAAAGAAGGGAAGGGGAGTTGGAAGGAAGGGAAGGGAAAGGGGGAAAGACGTGCGGCAGAGGGAGGGAAGCACATAAAGCCAGTCAGAGGCCGTCCTCTAGGAGGGTCCTGTAGTCCTGTGTGGTCGTGAACTCTACCCAGCTGAACCACTTGAGACGGTGGATCTCAGTAGATTCGGTTCGTGCTGCAATCAGGCCCTCAAATCTCTCGATCTCTGCCACCCTATTTAGCCAGGAAGAAATGGTGGGGGGTGTATGGGATGGGAGGGATGCATGCCTTCGCGGCATTTGCCATCTGGCTTAAGACAGATCGCTGGTATTTTTTAGTGGGCATCTCCGAGTGGTGAAGGAGGAAGAAGGCCGGGCCCAGTGGGACCACCCCCTCAGTCATAAGCTGCATTGTGTTCCCAACTTTCTCCCAGAAACCCGACAATTTGGGGCACGACCAAAATATGTGGAGGAAATCTCCCCTCTCCCTACCACAACGCCAGCAGAAGGGGGAGACATCCGGGAACCACTTATGCAGAAGGGTTGGGACCCTGTACCATCTTGTCAGAATTTTATAGTCACACTCCTGATACTTTGTGCAGGTGGCTGTTTTATGCGTCAAGCGGACAATCACATCTTTCTGCTTTGGCGTGAGAGCGACACCTAAGTCCCTCTCCCACTTCACTAAGGAAGGCAGGGGGTCTTGGTCTTGGGGGCACACTAGAAGTTTGTAGGCGTAAGAAAGAACATGTTGAACAGGTCCCCTCTCTTCACAAAGCCTCTCAAACGGAGTGGGTTCCCTGAGCTCTCTGACCTGTTGCTTAAGTGACGATAAGAAATGATGGATTTGCATTTGCTGCCAACCGTCCTATCTAGGGAGGTCCCGGGATTGCACAAGCACTTCCAAAGATTCTCATCTCCCCTGGGTGCAAAAGTGTCTGATCCTGCCCATCCCCTCCCCCATCCATCTCTGTCGTCGCCCCCTTCATGCCCAGCGGGAATGTGGGATTCCCCAATACAGGGAACATAGGGGAAAATGCTGGTGACACGCCCTCAAGAGGGAAGTACTTTAGGCAGACTTTTAGCGAGGCTCCAATTGTAGGGTGTTTCAAGGGAGAGAACCTAAAGGGGAAGTTGAACAGTCTTGTTCTATATGAACCCATTGTTTGTGTTGCTTGTGTCTGCACCAGTCCACTATTCTCGTCAGATGGGTGGCAGCATAATAGAGGCCTGGGTCGGGAAGGCCTATACCCCCTTTGTCTTTTGTCCTAACTAGCAACCTTCTGTTAATCCTCGGGCTGTTACCCAGCCAAATAAATTTAGTAAAGAGGGCTCCTACTCGTTGCAGAAATGCGTTGGGGATATGAATTGGCAAGGCCTGCATCACATATAGGAGACGCAGAAGTATGTTCATTTTCAATGCATTGCATCTCCCAAACCAGGAGAGCTTTTTGAGTGACCACGTCTCTAGGTCATTAGAGAACACGCGGAGTAGTGGAGGGAAGTTTAGCGAGAATATCTTGTCAAGGGATCTGCCCAGGTTCGTGCCCAAATAGGTGATGGCTTCCTTAGCCCATCTAAAAGGGAATGCTTTCTGGAGGTTATCCTCTCTGATTGACGGAATGCTAATGTTAAGCACTTCTGATTTTTGCATGTTAACTTTGTAGTTTGAGAGGTTCTTCTAAATCTCCAGCTCTTTTATGAGGTTTGGAAGCGTCACCTCCGGGCTAGTTACAAAAAAGAGCAGGTCATCGGCAAAGGCCGCCACCTTGTATTGACCAGAGGGGAGGGAGATCCCCCGAATACTAGGGTTCCCTCTCACTTGACAGAGAAAGGGCTCTAACGTCAGGATGAAGATTAGAGGGGAGAGGGGGCACCCCTGCCTCGTCCCGATGCCGAAGGCCTCCGACAGCAGCCCGTTAACCCTAACTGAAGCAGTGGGATGTTGGTAGAGGCTTGCTATCCAGGACTGCATGCCAGGCCCGAGCCCAATATGGTCGAGGACCCCGAACATAAAATCCCAGCTTACTCTGTCGAAGGCCTTTTCGGCATCAGTAGCGAGAAAAATCGAGGGGGGGGGGCCCCTGCTAGGGCAGCCTGAAGTAAGTTAAGAGCCTTCGCCGTGTTATCGCGTGCCTCCCTATGGGGCATGAATCCAACCTGATCCAGGTGAATCACCTGATGGAGGTGGGGTGCCAGACGGGTAGCCCGGATTTTGGCGAAGAGCTTGATGTCAACGTTAAGGAGGGAAATCGGCCTATAGTTAGAGCTGATTGATGGGTCTTTCCCCTCTTTCGGTATGACCGAAATGTGGGCACGGAGACTATAGGGAGGGCGTTGTCCGTCTATAAGGAGTTGAGGACTCCAAGGAGTCTAGGCAATAGAATTGCCCCGAATTCTTTATAGTATAATAGGGGGAGTCCGTCTGGCCCTGGTGTTTTCCCGTTGGCTGACCCTTTGACGGCTAGTTCCAGCTCTTCCTGTGTGATAGGAGCCTCTAGATCCTGTATCACGGCTCGAGGAAGTCTAGGCATACCCGAGTTTTTGATATATTCACCTATCTCCGCCCCTCCCGCGATTTGATTGGGATGTGGGGATGTTGTATAAGGACTGGTAATACCCCCTAAATACTCCCGCCATGCCTTTGTCCGTGTGCACCATGTTCCCCTCCTGGTCGCGAATTTTGGGGATATATGTTCTGGCCCTTTCCCCCCTCAGAGCCGAGGCCAGCAGGCGCCCGCAATTGTCTCCAGTCTCATAAAAGATCTTCCGCCTCTCTATGAGGGGTTGGAGTTTGGTTCTGTCACTGTATATCGTCTTTAGCCGCTCTCTGAGGGTGGTCAGGGTAGCCAGGTGCGACACAGCCAAAGACTGCTTGTGGAGAGTTTCAAACTTCCGGATCTCCCCAAGCAGTTCCAGAATCTGTTTGCTTTTTTCCTTTTTAACCCTGGTACCGTGTTGAATCATCAGGCCCTGAAAAACACACTTATGCGCTTCCCAGATCATAGGTAAACTGGTGTCAGGGGTGGAATTGGTAGTAAAGAATTCCCGGAGGTTCTTTACCACGTCTTCTTTAATTAGCGGATTTTGGATAAGGGAGCTATTCAGTCTCCAGGACCAAGGACGGGGAACTTCCGACTGCACTGCAAGCTGAAGTGTAATTGGAGCGTGATCTGAGAAAGTGATATTTCCCATCGACACAGCCGCCACCCGAGGAAGCAGGTAATGCTGTATCAAGAAGAAATCTATCCTGGAATACATGTTATGTGGGGCGGAGAAAAAGGAATAGTCTCGGACCTCAGGGTTAAGAATGCGCCACGGGTCGATCAATTGGTGAGTGTGCAGGAGTTTCTTAATTTTCCTGAGTTTGGGGTAGGAGATGTAGGAGTGGCCCTTGGAAGTATCGATGAGGGGTTCTAAAGAGAGGTTAAAGTCACCTCCCACTATTAATTTGCCTTCCGTAAAGTCCACCATCTTGTCCAATACCTCCTCCAGGAATGAGATTTGCCCAGTGTTAGGTGCATACACATTGACGAATGTGAAGACCTCCGTCCTAATCCTACCCTTTACAAAGAGCCACCTTCCCTCTCCACCACCCAGAGAGCCCATCTCCTCCCAAGGAGTCCCCCTGGAAAGCAGAATAGCCACTCCCCTTGATCGCGAGTCTGGAGAGTAGCTATGATAGGAAATTGGAAATACCTTACTCCGTAGGGACGGGGGATTGGAGGCCTTGAAGTGTGTCTCTTGCAAAAACGCCACTTGAGCCTTCAGGGCCCTGAGGTTATTCAAAATCATAGATCTCTTTTCGGAGGTGTTCAAACCTTTCACATTAAAAGAGACCAGGCTAATTTCGCCCATTATGGCACGTATGGAAAGACCTCAAAAGGGAAGACAGAAATCGATCAAGGACAGGCTGATGACTAGACAGAGGACAGGAGAAGCTCCCCGACCTGCGCCGAGAAACTCTCCCCCCCCACTGCCAACCGCACCGAAGAAGGGGGGGGAACGGAAGGAGGGACAGACAAGGGTCAGCAGGTAGTGACAGGAGGACAAGGAAAATAGGGGAGAAGGGTAACAAAGGAAGAGGGTGGGGATCAAGAGAGGACAAATACAAATCAAAACACGTGCCCAGATAGAGCGCTAGGGGGAGTCAAAACTATATAATGAGGGGGTACAAAGAAAACCCAAAACTCGGTCCATCTAAAGGGCTAGGGGAAAACAAAACTAATTAGCAAATGCTCTTAGCTTCGGGCCTCCTCCAGTTAGGGGAGGGCAGAGCTTGGCCTAAGTGGGGGACTGTGTCTAGCGACGAACTTAGGGGTATAGTCTCCTAAGATGTTAGGGCACTTAGGTCTACTGGGCTACTAGTCTAGAAGAGAAACCGGCAATAGCAAACACTAAACAAATGTGAGTGGGATAACAAACCAAGTTCCCACGAGCAGTGGCCACTTATAAGCCCCCGACGCCCACCGGCAGAGAGAGGCAGGAAATCGCTCTCATTGAGGCTGACCGGGGACTGGATTGGGCCACCGGCCCCCTAGGGCCAGACGGACTCACAAAGAGCCACCCGCCGCCGCCGGCCATCGCAGGGCCCGGCCACGCTCGCGGAACAATCAGAAATCAGACAACTGGTTTAATTGAGACCTAGGGCTAAAGAGAGAGCTGATTAGGCAGTCCAAAACAGCGGCAGGGAAGATCAAAGTTCGTTATCAGCTGATTGCGGTCTTTGGATGTTACGGCCTCTCGGCCTGCCTGATCTAGGTTGACGGGAGAAGCTTCTGCGTTGCCTCTGTGGGAGAGGTTCAGATGCTGGTAACAGCCAATTGGGCACCACCACCGGGTCACACCCCAGGAAGGAGAAAAGATTTCCCAAGTCCTGATATGTCTTGAGGAAGAACGTTTCGCGCCCCCTAGAAACTATCAGGTGAAATGGGAAGCCCCATCGGTACGTGGCACCCGCATTCCGTATTGCATCTAGTACTGGCCTCAGCACTCTTCGCATTTGCAGCGTACGTCTGGAAAGGTCTGGGAGGATGTGAATTCTGGCTCCATCGAATTCCACAGGGCCATGTCTCCAAGCCCTCCGCGATATCTCTTCCTTTACTTTATAAAAGTGTATCCTGCATATAACATCGCGCGGGAATGCCGGATCAGGATTGCGCGGGCCCAGGGCCCTATGTGCCCTATCGATCTCGATTGGAGTGTCAATGTTCCTGCCCAGGAGGGAGTTAAAAATAGTAGTAATGATTTGTTTCACATCCTCTCCGGATGACGCCTCTGGTTTTCCTCTGAGCCGAAGGTTATTCCTCCTGTGTCTGTTTTCCAAGTCGTCGTGCATCAGTTGAAGCTGAAGGATTTGTGAACTTTGGGCCTCCACCCGCGCCGTTAGGTACGCGATAGCGGTATCGTTCGTCGACTGGTGTGACGTAACTCGGGCATCAAGCTACTGAAGCTGGCCCCACACTTCTGCGATGTCTTTCTTATACGCCGCCTCATATCTTGCTAGGAGCGCCTCAAAATCTGCTCTTGTGGGAATCTCTTTTAAGGAGGAGAGAGTTTCGCTGTGAATGTTTCCAGCTGGCGGTGACCTGGGTCGCATCGCTTCAGTGTTCCGGGGCGAGGTAGGTGGGCCCGGGCCCATCGGAGAGGGGAGGCCAACCCCATTCATAGGTGAGAAGTGCACTGTAGGGGAGAGGATTTCCTCTTGCGAGAAAGTTAGCAGGGGCGGGGGGCTAGGGACGCCGGCATCCTCTGAGGAAGACCATTCCATCGAGAGATCGTGGGGCGGATGGTTTGGGCCCGCTGTCTGGGAGGTTGTAGCGCCCGACGCTTCTAGGCTTTCGGCATGCCACGCCGTTTCCCCAGGTCTCGGGAGGCTTCTGGACCGTGGGGTTCTTTCTGGGAGACCCCTCCCGGGGGGCAGAGAGACAGGGGAGCCCCCCACAGGGAAGGGAAACCTGATGGATAGCGGAGAGGAGCGCGTGGGCGGCGGGTGCATTGCGGTGCCTCCTTCACCTCCATCTGGGACGTCGGTGAGCGGCGAGGAGGGCCATCCGAACACCAGCGGGCCGGGAGATGCACCACCGGCCTCATCGCGGGAGCACAGAAGCCTGGAGACGGTTGCAGCGGCGGCGGGGGAGGCGGCCGCCGCAGCCCGATCTCCCAAAATGGCGGCGGTCACCGAGGAGGGTCGGGTGCCGTCCCCCGAGGCGATGTCCGATGCACGTCGGCAGTGGCTGGAGTGCGGGGGAACGGAGGCTGCAGAAACGCGGTGCAGTGCCGGTATCGAGGATTTAACCCTGGTGGGACAGCTGGCCTGAGATACGCTGGGGAGACACTGGTGGGTAGCTCAGAGGGGACACCAGCCTGTTGAGACTCCTTAAGTCTAAAATGGGACGAATCGACCCGTCCTTTTGGGGATAGTGAACAGGTTGGAGTAAATCCCCCGACCTTCCTCCTGAAGGGGTACCCGACAAATTACCCCTTTTTGAAGTAGATGCTGAACAGAGGCTCTCAGGGCATCTGCCTTTACCTGGTTCCGGGATGCCCCTGACCAAAGGAACCTTGCGGGTGGTCTGTCTGCAAACTCGATCTTGTAGCCTGATGACACCACCTCTTGGATCCAAAGATCCGCCACGTGGCATGCAAAAATGCAAGAGCCGTCCCCCCACCCTCATGTTGGAGTGGGCTTGGCTGGAGGCTTGGGCCTACTTCTCCAGGCCCCCTTGTGCTATTACGAGCTCTGCCTCTGCCCCAAAAATCTCTACGGGGAGGAAGTTTGCCATCCTTGACCATACGGTCCAGCCGCTCTCCAAAGAGTCTGCCCCCTAAAAAAGAAAGATCCGTAAGAGCTTTCTTAGCGGTGGCATCCATTGACCATTGTCATAGCCATAAGGAACAGCGCAAGGCAACAAGAAGAGCCGAAGTTCTAGCAGCTTGCCTGACCGCATCATCCATAGCAGTGATAGCGAAGGAATTAAAGTCCAAACAAGCCTTAAAATCCTTGGACTCATGAATAAGCCTGCGAGACTTAGCCCTGGCCAGATTTTTCTTCACCTTCTTCCTTGAAGCCAAAGACACAATAGCCGTGGCACAAACAGGGCGCAAAAATGAACCAACCATAGCAAAAGCATGACGGGCCAACTGATCCATTCGCCCCTCTGTGGGATCTCTTAAGGATCCCATAGTAGCAGACGGCATGATAGAAGTATTAGACAAGCCTGATACTGGAGAATCCACCTCGGGTGGATAAGACCAAAGCTTAATCATATCCGCCGGAAAGGGATACCTAGCGTCTAGGATCCTGGGAACAGCCAGTAGCTTGTTAGGATTTTCCCACTCCTTTAACACCATCTTGGAAAAATGAGGCTGTTCCGGGAACACCTGCCTTTGCCTTACTGGCTTAAACAGGTCATCCTTCCCTCTTTTTGCCACCTCAGGAGGGGTAATATTCAAAGTTTCAAAAACTGATGAGTAAAAGTAAACACTCTGTTTCGTCTAAGAGAAGGGGATCCTCATCAGAAGAGAATAAAATAGAATTACTATCCTCCTCACCAGAGCGTAACTCACCCTCTGAGAGCTGCTCATCTATATACTCTTCCTTCTCCTCACCCTCTGAGAGCTGCTCATCTATATACTCTTCCTTCTCCTCAGACCCAAAAGAGGCGAATAAATCTCTTTCCTCAGAAACAGGCTCCAAATGCCTCCTCTTATAGGTGGCTTTCCTAGGAATGACCAAGGATAACTGTTTCTCTAAGTTATCCAACCTGTGTGCCACACCCGTCTGCGCCTCGCTGCCTTCCCCCTCTCCAGGGGATGTAAGGGATGGTTGAGCCGTCACACTCCCTGCAGCAATAGCTGGGCTAGAAACCTGAGCCGCCGCTCTATTATGGTCTAAACCAAGTCTCATGGCGCAAGCAGAACAAACCGTGCTGAAGCTAACCAGGGGACCCTGCTTACATAAGGGGCAGAGCCCGCCCTGCTCAAGTGGAATGCCCGAATCACTATCCCCTGATGCCTCCCTCATGGTGTTTTTTTTTTTTTTTTTTTTTTAAATTGGCAAAAAGAGATAAGGCCCCAAGCCTAAACCAATCCCAAGGGGACTGGGAGTAACCACAACCCTTCTTATCCTTCTTCTCAATATCTAAAAATAAACAGGAGAAAGAATCCTATTAGAAAAAAAAGAAAAGTAATTTCCCCTTTAATGCATACATTTTTAATATAAACATTTAATAAAATAAAATAAATATAATCTAATAGAAATAATCTAAGCAAAATATTTATAAAAAATAGATATATCTTGGAAATATGATTAATAATTAATACATTAAATAATACTAATAATAAAAATGATAAAAATGTTGATGTCCACTTACCACAGCAGCCCTTACACAATAGCCTAGGCAAAGAAAACCAGAAAGTATGTCTAAATACCTAAATGTATTATGCTGCTTAACTGAGACCTAAAAAAATAAACACAGCTATCCACTGGCCTTTTAAAAAGTTAGCTGGATCTTAAATGAAAAAGACAACGGGACCAGCCCGCAATGGCCGCGCAATGCCCTGCTATGAGCCTCTCTAGGCTCAGAAGTGCTTGGGTCCCCAGGAATGGACAGCGGCCTGGCCCGCAATGGCCGCCGCCATCGCACGTTGCAGCGGCCACACTGCCCAGCAAGAGAGCCCCTCTAGGCTCAGAAGAACCTGGGTCCCCCTGGATAGCGGCCGGGCCCGCAATGGCCACCGCCGCCGCACGCTGCAGTGGCCGCACTGCCCAGCAAGAGAGCCCTTCTAGGCTCAGAAGAACCTGGGTCCCCCCTGGATAGTGGCCTGGCCCGAGATGGCCACTGCCGCAGCCAACACTCTACAGCAGCCGCCCCAGCTGGGTCTGCTGTGCACCTACCTCCATAGCAAGGTAACTTTGCAGGGGAGCCTAGGATACAACCTCCCTCCAGCCGGAGAGAGAGAGACACACTGAGAAAAAAATACCATTTTGTGATTACTCACCTTTAAAATGGGTATTATAAGTATGTCACACACCCGCTTCAAAGAATAATGACATATGGGTTATGTCCAGTAGAGGGCAAACTTCTGCAGAGATGACTAGAAAAAAAAAAAAGGAGCCCCTCCCGGTCCATAAATACCTGGGACCTCCCACACATTCCCCAGTATAGGAAAGCAGTAAGGGGACCAGGAAGAGCCAATAAAAGACTAAATAACCAAACAAGGTTCACCATATAGAGGATCCAGAATAAAAATCAGGGCGGGATGAAGCGGGGTGTGTTACTTATACTTATAATACCCATTTTAAAGGTAATCACAAAATGGTATTATTCCAAGTATGTCACACACCCCGCTTCCAAGATTAATGACATATGGGACATCCAATAGCAGTGTCCAACAAGGGTGGGGATCCCAAAAAGGTAATAATGCACCAATTTAAACCACTGCAGCTTGCAGAACCTTGCAGCCAAAAACAGCATCCACTGAGGCCCGCACATCAACCTTATAAAACTTGGAAAAAATATGAACAGAAGACCAAGTAGCAGCCTTACAAACTTGTTCAACAGAGGCCTGGTGCTGGAAAGCCCAGGAAGCCCCAACAGCACGAGTAGAATGATCAGTGATCTGAAAAGGGGGAACCCTCCCCTTGGCCGAATAATGGCCTGACGTATCCATTTACTAATGGTAGACTTGGCGGGCACCAAACCCCCAAAGCCGGGTGCCTGGAAGGCACCACGAATAAGGCATCCGTCTTACGAAAGGGAGAAGTAGCCACCAAATAGTACTTCACACAACGAACTACATCCAAAGAGTGCAGAACCCTCTCCTTGTCATTGCTAGGCATAGGACACAAGGAAGGAAGAACCACATCCTGATTGAGATGGAAGGCAGAAACCACTTTAGGAAGGAAATCTGGCTTAAAGCGAAAGACCACCTTATCCTGGTGTCTTTCAAAGGGGCCTGAATGGACAGAGCCGCCAACTCAGACACGTCGAACAGAGGTGAAAGCCACCAAAAAAGCAACCTTTTGAGTGAGCATAGAAAGTGCAACATCCTGCACCGGTTCAAAAGGAGGCCCCTGGAGGGCCGACAGAACCAAATTCAAATCCCAAACAGGCAACAAAGGCTTTCGAGGGGGCCGCACATGAGTGACCCCCTGGAAAAAAGTTTTAACCAAAGGATGAAGAGCAAAGGACCTTTGAAAGAAGACCGCCAGGGCAGAGACCTGCCCTTTCAAGGTACTAAGCTGGAACCCCAGGTCCAGACCGTGTTGAAGAAAATCCAAAATCCTAGGGATCGAAAACACCCTGCAAGGCAAGGCCCTAGCCTCACACCAATCAATATAGGACCTCCAAGTCCTGTAGTAGATGCTAGAGGAAGATCTCTTCCTAGCCCTAACAAGTGTCTGAATCACATCATCAGACAAACCTTCTTCTTTTAAGATGGAGGTTTCAGCAGCCACGCCGTCAAAGCCAGCGTTTGTAAATTGGGGTAACAAAGTTGACCTTGAGTGATCAGATCCGAGAACAGGGGCAACCCATACTGATATACCGCCAGCCATACAACGTCTGCGAACCAAACCTGTCTTGGCCACCTTGGGGCCACCAGAATTGCTGGCGCACCCTCTTGAGCACCACCTTGCCCACCATGGAGAAGGGGGGAAACAAATACAGAAAACCCAGATCCCTCCAGGCAAGAGACAAGGCGTCCACTGCCAGGGCCAGAGGATCCTGAGACAGAGACACAAATGCAGGAAGCTTGTGATTGTGGCGTGAGGCAAAGAGATCCACCTCCGGAATACCCCACTTGTGACAAAGGGACCGGAACACCTTGTAGTTGAGCGACCATTCCCCTTGGCAAAAGAATCCCCTGCTCAGGGAGTCCGCCTCCACGTTTTCCACTCCTGGAATGTACACTGCTGAGATGCATGGAACATTGCTCTCCGCCCATGCAAGAATCAGAGAAACTTCCCTGAGGGCACTCCTGCTGCGAGTCCCTCCTTGGTGATTGATGTAAGCGACCGCAGTCCGATTGTCTGATCCAATCTGAACCGGTAGACCCTGGAGGTGATGCGTCAAACGTGACAGTACCAACCGAATAGCTCTCAGCTCCAAGACATTGATGGGGGTGTGGGCCTCCCGAGGACCCCACAACCCCTGGAACTGATGCTCCTTCCAGAAACCTCCCCAGCCCGACAGGCTGGCATCCGTGGTGCCCGTCTCCCAACAAGGGGTCAGAAAAGACCTGCCACTCAGAAGATTCCTTGGTTCCAGCCACCACTGAAGAGACTGCCGAACCAGGGGAGACATCCGAAATGACTGATCCAATGACAGCAGACATCTGTCCCAGGCCAACAGTAGATGGAGCTGGAGCGACCTCATGTGGAACTGAGCAAAAGGGACTGCCTCGAAAGAAGCCACCATCAACCCCACCAGTCTCATCTAGCCTAGCCGGATAGACGGGCGAGTGTTGGACAGAAGAAGACGTATCAGATCTGGAACCATCTGCACCTTCGACTGAGGTAGGAACACCCTGGTCTGAATGGTATCCAGATTCATGCCGAGAAATGCAATCTCCCTTTATGGGGAGAGAGAAGACTTGGGATGGTTGATCACCCAGCCGAACCTCTCCAGCGTTGACACCACCGTCCTGGTGTCTAGCTCCGCCTGTCTGAGAGAGGATGCCGTAATGAGAAGGTCGTCCAGATACGGCACAATGTGAATGCCCTGGGCTCTGAAAAGAGCCATTATACCAGCCAGCACCTTGGTGAACACTCTTGGTGCCGAGGTCAGCCCGAACGGGAGGGCCACAAACTGAAAATGCCGATCTCCCACCACAAACCTGAGAAATCTCTGGTGTGCTGGGAAGATCGGCACATGAAGGTAAGCATCCTTGATGTCTATGGACGTCATGAAGTCCCCCTGAGGAAGAGAAAGGATGGCTGAGCGCAAAGTCTCCATGCGGAACTTCTTGGCTCTGATGAACCTGTTGAGAAGCTTCAAATCCAGATGGGTCTTATGGATCCATCCTTTTTGGGCACCGTGAGGAGGTTGGAATAATAGCCCCGGCCTCTCTCTGATAAAGGCACTGGGCATATGACTTCCATGTCCAGAAGATTTTGCACTGCCAACAGGAGCCCCTGCGCAGCCCGGGGGTCCGAGGGGACCCGAGATCTGAGGAATCTGGGAGGAGGCCGGTACTCGAACTCCAGCTTGTACCCGGAAGAGACCACTTCCAAGATCCACTTGTCTGTGACCTCCCGGGCCCAGACCTGGAAAAAGTGCCGCAGCCGTCCCCCCACCCGCAAGGGTGAGGGCGCCCCCTCATTGCCGAGCTGGCTTGGCAGCGGGCTTGGAACCCCAGACAGGTCCTGGACGGTCCCGTCCCCTGCCTCTGCTCCAGGAATCACTTCTGAGGGTAGAGAAGGCAGCTCCTCTGCCTGCTCTGGCACCGCAAAAAGGAAGGATTAAAGGAGCCAGCCCCCCGAAAGGAGCGACACTGTTTCTTGCGTTGCGGTAGCTTTCCTCCTTTCGCTACTGAATCCAATTTATCTCCAAACAGCCGCATACCCAGAAAGGGTAGCCCTGTAAGTTACTTCTTAGCCGCAATGTCAGCCACTGGCGCGACCAGACAGAGCGTCGTATAGCCACAAGCAACGCCGAGGTTCTGCTACACATACATATTGTGTCATCCAAGGCAGACAAGACAAAGGTCATGAACAATTCTCACCGCATAAGCGCTGCAAATTCATCGCTGGCTGGGTCCAGCTGGGAACCACTCAACAGGCCCCTAACCAAAGACCTGGTAGCCACAACCGTGAGTGCAGAAGCACAAACAGGCCGCAAGGCTGAACCCACGCTAGCAAAGGCATGGCAAGCCATCTGATCAATACGTCGGTCCTCACCATCCTTAATCGTGGTGGCGTATGGAGAGTGCACCACAGATGTGTTGGACAATCCCAGAACTGGCGCATCGACTCGGGAGGGGACGACCAGCGCTTCACCGCGTCCACCGGAAAGGGATACTTCCTATCCCATCCCTGAGGAACACCGGGAAGCCGGCTAGGTCTTTCCCATTCCTTAAGAATCAAATTTTCTAAATGCTTCTGATTTGGGAACTCCAAACGAGGCTTAGAGGTCCCAAAAAATTCCCCCTTCTGCGGAGGAGACTCCGCTGGAGGAGAAATAGCCAGCACCTCAAATTAATGGGCCAGGATCTTGGGGGTATCCACAGCATCCACATGCCCCTGTCCAGCATCAGCATCCAAAAACTGCTGAGCCATCAGATTCCATAAACAGTTCCCCTTCCTCAAGCGGGGAATAATCAGACCAGTCAAGAAAATCATAATCCTCAAGAACCGGCGCGGCCGGTGACAGATGCCTTCTCTTAGCCGGGGCCTTCCTGGCCGCAGAGCTAGAAATCAATTTCTCGATGTTAGCCAATCTAGAACATACATCAGATTGCGACTCCCCACTAATGACAGTGTCACTTGGGGTACGGATAAGGCAGGGTGGAGTAGGTGATGAGACCGGCAGCACGGACCCCGACTGCCGTGTTATGGCCTGCTGAGCACATGGTATGCAAATCAGTATATTATCCCCCGTAAGGGATACCGCACAACCCACACACTGCCGGGATTGCCCCGAAGGGAGCCCGAGCCCGGTATCCTGGGAAGCCTCCATATGGTGATAATTATGGTAGTCGCAAGGACCAGAGGGAATTACGCTAAAAGCTACCCGGGATGCCCCTTAAGTTCGTTAGTGGGAGGATTTTAATAATAATAATAATGGAAATGCCCAAAATTTAGCCAAGGGACCCTAGGACAGGGAGAACCCCCCTTTTAACCAAGCAGGGTCCTCCTGAAAGACACCAAAAGAGAAGGGGGACCCCGTAAGCAAGGCACACTAACCACCGCAGTCATACATGCAGAATATTAAATAAATATATATATATATATATATATATATATATATATATATATATATTATGCATAAGAGACATATATGTAAATGATACTTGCGTCAATAATGGCAGCCGCCGCGCTAGACAAAAAAGCGCATAACACATAGCATGGATAAGAAAAAACAAGAAGCCCTGCAGGGCACTCACAACACAGTAATGGCGCCTCTCCGACCAGAGATGAAGACAGAAGAGGGAGAAGAAGGTGGGCCAGCGTGGAACGCGCCACGGCTGGCCTCGCCCCTTCCCCATCATCGCGGTTCCCGGCCAATGCTGGGCACCGCAAAGGGCGCCAGAGAGAGAGAGAGGGGAGCGGGCCGCAACCAGCGTGCGAGCGCCCGGCCCTGCCCCCTCCCCGGACAGCAAGGAGGGGAAGAAGCTCTCCTCCACCAAGCGCAGAGCCCGCGGCTCCCAGCGTGGTGTGGCTCCTAAATGGCGCATACAGTGACAAACATACACACCAACACACATTCACATGAAACAAAAAGGGAAGGACCATAAGTGAAGGACACAGGCACCCCCCCCCGTTGCGAGAAGGGAGTCTCACGGAGGAGCGTGGCTCCTATCCGTACACCTGTTAAGGTGTACCCTACTCTCACCCGGACCTGCAGCCTAGGCTGGGAGGCATAGGGGTATTTAACTAGGTCCGGGCAGAAATAGGATAAAAATGGCCGGGTGCAAACCCGGCTTACCTGCAAGGAGGAAACAGCCATCTTCTTACTTGCTCGCCGTCTGCAGAGACGATTACTGGGGAATGTGTGGGAGGTCCCAGGTATTTATGGACCGGGAGGGGCTCCTTTTTTTCTAGTCATCTCTGCAGAAGTTCGCCCTCTACTGGACATAAACCATATGTCAATCTTGGAAGCGGGGTGTGTGACATATTTGGAATAACCGCCCTCATGCTTCCGCATTTAGGCTCCGCCCCCTGTGACGACAGACCACGCCCCTTAAAGGTGCAAAATGTTTCTTTTTTTTTTTTCTTTTGTTAAAGAAAAAAACCTAACCTGAGCAGGAAGAAGGATGGGTTGAAATAAAAATAAAAACGTTTCTCAGCAGGTACACCAGAAAGAAACCTGCGGCTGATGTGCTTTCCAAGAAGCCTGCAGCCCAGAGCGCAAGAACTCTGTAAGCGCCCCGAGACCCCGGCACTTCCACCTTACCTCACGAACCCCAAACCAGCCAGACGCTGTGGGAGTCACAATTGGGTCTAGGGGATCCGTGGAAATAAGGCTACGCAGGAAGCCAACAGGGTGCCTTCCCCTGCTTGCTGCCATTCCTTGAGAGCTAATCCTGAACAACCTCACAGTCACTTGCAACTGCAAGAAAGAAACTGATCTAGGTTAGGAGGCAGCTGCTACTTATGGGGCCGGGAGGGGCCACGCCTTTTTTGTCTTGCAGTCACATCCAATCGGCAAGGAGGTAATCCCAAGTGTATAGAGGGTCTGGAATGGATTGGAAGAAAAAAATTAAATTATGTTGCAAAATGCATGCCGCAAGACGTGACCGGACAGGTGTGAACATAGCCTAACTGTCCCTATCAAAGTATTAATAGAATAGCACAGTAACTAAGTTAAGACAAACGTGTCCTGCAAACAGATTTAGAGAAATGACATTCATCATGGCAGAAATAAAGAAAAAGTAAATAGTACCTAGGAGAAAGATTATTTTACTTGGCCACCTAAGACAGACCCTTGAACTTATAAACTATGCATGGTTTATTGAAGTTCATTTTTAGCTATGGCATTAAGACATCCTGTAAATCACTTGTGTAGTCCATAATAGGTTTACAGGAAAATTAAGGGAGGATAATGACACTGAATGGGAGGATAGGAAATAAAGATTCACAGACAATGCACCATTAATATACCATCTAACATAGTCAAGACAATGATGTAAGTAGCTGTCTCTGCTGGGCCAAGAAAAGCAAGCCATTCCTGAGGCTGTGATAACATATACTTAATTTAACTTAATTTATTATAATTGACTGCCTACACCATGCTGACACCCTAGGGAAATGTCTAAGTAAAATCAACACCCATCTTTTTAGAGCACTGTGTTTGACTGCTCCCCGTCCCTCCCTTTTTATCATTGTCTAAAAGCGGAAGATATTTTTTTACATAGGCATCTTAATTTATTTTAATCTTAACAAGGAACTGTGGTAATTCTTACTAGACTCTCTCCTTAATAAGTATCAGCCCAGGTCCAAGCATGATCGAAGCATGGCACCATGCATGGCAGCCCGAGCTGGGCTGTTCAGCTGCTGCATATAAAAGAGGGCGTCTGGGCAAAATGACTGGAATTCCTCTTCAACTTATTTTGTTGACCCACCAATTTTAAAGTGGACCAACAGTAAGAAATTACTTACTAAGAAGACAAACCACCTAACCTCCCTTCTGCCGCTCTCATGCACTCTATTTTAAAATATTTACAGTGTACTGCAAAACACCCCAGCGCTTGTGAGTTGTTTATAAAATTTTAACTTGCCTGCTGCCATCTTGGACACGTGCTGTAAGACAGCAGGCGTCAGACAGAGCAGCTGCAAGCGCTCCCTCCTCAGCTGCTGTTTGCACTGCGCATGCAGGGATTGCAACAGCAGCCCATAGATTGAGAAGGCATGCAGCCAGTCAACTCGGAACGCTATTGCAGGTGTGACGGATTTCTAATGAATAGAGATTGGCTGCAGTGCTCGCCTGCCACATAAGTGGAGGCACCCAGGCAAGGCTGCCAAAAAATGAAAATCATTTGGTAAGATTTACCAAATCACGTGTTTGTAATACACTGTTGGTCTACTTCAAAACAGCACAAAACCCCTCCTCCCACCTGCCTCTGTTCTCATCTACAAAAAAGAAAGTAAAGAGCAACCAAAGCCAGGAGTGGCTGGCTGCTAGCATTACTCGGGGCATCTTGCTTCGGGATGCTCCGCTGTGGGAAGCCCCCCAGTTCACCCATAAACACTCGCCTTTCCACGTTCCAATGTCGCATGTGCAAGCTCTCATCCAATGAGAGCCACCTACTAAGACAACGTCATTCGGCAGATGGCTCTCATTGTTTTCAATCGGGATCGCATGCTGCCACATCTCCGGCCATGCACCCCATTAAAGTCAATGAGAGCCGTTTGCCAGAAGAAGTAAACAGAGCAAACGGCTCTCATTGGCCCGTTGCACCGTTGGAATGCGGAAGAGGTAAGTCAAAATCCCAGGTTTTGTTCCGCCTTAAAGCAAACACCTAACATTTTATTGATCTTCACCCTTCTCCACATTCCCTTTGTATACATAGCTGCCCCCTAATCTCTTGTGGTTGCTATCCAGGCAGACAGCTGACGCCAGTTCAAAAATCGAGCTAAAAAATGAAAATGCTGAATATTTTTCATGCACATTAGACAACGCATAAACTTTTCCCTGAAATATATACTTACAAGTCGAATGGAGTTATTCTTTAAAGGAAAGATGGCAAAATGGATGTTCAAGTAAAATTCCAGCTTCTGGGCCATGGGATCATTGCTCCGAGAGTCTGCAGGGACATACTCCTCCCACTTTTCAAAAAAGCTTTTCCTGTCCCCATCTTCAAAAGCATTAAGTAAATCTTTCTGTAAGACATTATAAGAAGCATTATAGGTTATATTCAGTATAAATGGGTCCACCGCTCATCCGCTGCGCCCCCCCCCCCCTCGGACAAGCAGCCGGGCGCTACTGTTGGTTTGGTGAAAGGCTCTCTCAAAAGTGGCGCAGCAGCTGGCTGGCTGCATTGGCACGTGTTGTGGGACCCGCTGGATCACTGGCGCCCCAGTGAGTTTCACACAATGATGCATCCAGTGTAAGACGCCCCAAGGGTAGGCTAACTTATTTAGATTCCAGGGCCTGGCCGTGCGGGTTTTGACCCGCTTTAACAGAAAATCCATGTTCAGCTCAGGATAAAATCTAGTTAAAAATTGTGCATGTCGTAAAAAATCCTTTCCTGAAGCCCTGTAGGAGTATAGGTGATGCACAAACTAGACAACTCGCAAATGTTGGAGCAAAATGTTGCATCAGCCAACCACCAACCTCAAGCTTAGACCCCAGAGCGGCATCGGCAGATGCCCTGACATCCAGTCTGTAAAACTTGCTGAAGGTGTGGAGAGACGACCAAGTCGCGGCCTTGCAGACCTGTTCTGCTGACGCCCTGTGTGTGAAAGCACAAGATGAAGCAATCGCCCTGGTAACTCTCGGGTATCACCCAAGTAATACTTTAATACCCTGCCAGAGTCGCTTCTTATGGAGAGTGGAACGAGAGCACAAGGAGGGTAGCACCATCTCCTGATTAAGATGAAAGGGAGAGACCACCTTGGGCATAAACTCCTGCTTAACATGAAACACTGCTTTGTCTTCATGCAGCACCAAAAAGAGTAATCTGATCGAGAGAGCGCTGCCAGCTCCAAAAGCCACCGTATGGAGATGATCGCCACTAGAAAGGTCACCTTCAATGTGAGTGTCGCAAGGTGAGCCTCCGCCATGGGTTCAAAGGGGGGCCCTTGAGATGCTGATAGGGCCAGATTAAGCTCCCAGGGCAGGGAGGCCGAACATGTGCAGCGCCATGCTTGAAGGTGGCAACTAATCTTTGCTCCGCCATCATCCGTTAGAACAAAATAGACAAGGCCAGGACCTGACCCTTAAACGTGCTGGGCTGTAAGGCCAGCGTCCAGGCCCTGCTGGAGGAACTCCAAAATTTTGGGTATGAAGCACCTCCTACAGAAGTGGCCCTTAGATTCGCACCAAGCCATGAATGTCAGAGGGCTTGAAAACACATTCTGGTGGAAGGTCCGCCGTCTCCCTGCTCCCACCCAGCCTGTGGATTTTTCATCCCTGGAATGAGAACTGCCGAGATGCACAGATGTGAAGTTCCACCCACCTTATGATGTGACTCACTTCCTGGAAGGCCTGCCAGCTCCTGGTACCCCCCTGATGGAGGGAGAGGAGAGGAGTCTTAAAGCAGTCCCACATGAGTTACCTAATGAACAGGTGTGGGACGGTGCGCTGACTCAGGGGCGGGGCATCCAGATTGCTGGAGATCCCCCGGCACTATGACCTCCACAACACCCCGAAATCCTTACTTTCACCTCGATCCTTGACTGAAATACTGGCCTCCTCCAGGCCGCCAGTTAAGGCAAGCCCGAATGATCGCCGGTGGCCAATCAGAGGACAGTATTTTGTTGAGGATCGTGGTTCAGGTAAGGATTTTGGGGTGTTGCAGTGGTCATTGAGCCAGGGTGCTCCAGCAATATGGTCAAAGCACCGTCTTGCACCAGATTGTTAGAAAACGGCTGTGGGGCAGATTTAAATGTTTCTTGATGGGGATGAAGACTTTCAATGCCTCAGGATCTAGACCCAACCCCAAAAAGGAGACCATACTTGGAGTCAGGGCCAACTGAGGGTGGAAGCCATGATCAACTTGAAGAGCAATGCTTCAAATTGAAAATGGCTGTCCTTTACTACAAACTGGAGAACATCCGATGAGATTAGAACTATAAGGGTCTATATGGGGTTTCAGATCATTACGGACAGGATTTTGGGCTCCCAAGTTAGACCCTGATGGAGCAGGATAGCGTTTGCTCCTTATGCACAGGGCTCACTTCTATCTTCTTGTAGATCTTAGTGTACATATTTGGTGTGTGGTTACTAATGGTAATAGAGGCAGAGAAAACTGCTTTTATAAAAACATATTTGCTAACATAAAAAAATACTTAAAACTAAAATATTCTGCACATCATTTTGGCACAAAAAAAAAAAAAATCACACTTTCAAAAAATGCCATTGAAACTGGATTTTCCTTTAAGTATAAGTGTAATACAATGAAATAAGGTCAAGTACAGCTCTACTAAGTATAACAGGGTTAAGTGATCGCTCATTATTCACTGTGTAATTAGACGGAATGTGTTCTTATCACATCCTGTAGCTGCACCCACACACCAGTACCATTTCACTCACCTCCACCACAGGAAGGATGACCTTATCCTAATTTACCCCTTTTGGTCTCAACAAAAAAGAATTAAGCAATATATCCTGAGAGACAAGACATTTCCTTAGCATTCACCACCCAGTCTGTGGTAGCTTGTGCCAGAAGGTGAGGATCTGCTCAGACAGGGTGTTGCTAAATGCTAGCAGAATGTTAACATTCCACACATCGCACATCTATCTGCTGCAGAAATACTCACAGCAGTCATACTAACCAGCTAAATGCTGAATTAAATTAACTAGGGAGACTACAAAGGTTTCAAAAACCAAGTAAATATGTACATATCAGACATTTTCCAAATGCATACAGTCATACGGACAGTTATATAATTTAGTACAAAGGTATAAAGACTGAAGTTTTAAGATGTTCTATACAGACATCCTTTAGAACAATGGTTCTCAACATTTTTACAAGCATTCCCTAGCAACAAGCAGTAACAAGCATGTACCCTCAAGAGGGAGATCAATTACTAACAGTACCAAATTAAGTAGGTCACTGGCCTTGTAACACTTTTTGAAGCAAGAATAATGCTTTACTGTTAAAATAATATACCAGGGAGGGGCGTAGCCGGCGTATGGCAGAGTGAAGAAGCGCGATAGCAAGGCTCCAGCGACTCAGCGTTCTTACCAGCTTCAGCGGGCAGTGGACAAAGGCCAAAATACCCTCCACAGGGGGCAATAAGAAGAGGAAGGCGGCGGGAGGAGGAGGAAGCAAGGCGGCAGGTAGAATGGACCGATTTCTAATCCCGGAGGACCGTCTCGCAAGGCGGCAGCAGCACCCAAGATCCCAAGATGGTGCAGACAGGGGAAGGACCAGGCCTCCCCCAGCGAGACATGTGCAAGCGGCAGCTGCCCGAAGACAGACAGCAGGCGGAGGCGAGCAGTTGGGCCGAGCGGACAGACACAGGTAGGAGAGAGCACTGCCCTGCAGCGTTCAGCTTCTTCCGATGCAGTGGAGGGAGAGGGGGGAGGGGGGAGCGACAGCAGTCGCCATGTGGGCTGGGAGGGACCCAACAAGCAGAGGGGAAGGAGGGCCCCTCACCCCTTCACGATCGGGGCAGTCCCCCACAGCTGAGCTGCTACTATTGGCAGTTGAATGGGGAATATGCAGCAGAGGGGAGACAATGGAGAGAGGGGGCATTGATCACACCTCCCCCTGATAACACAGATGAGCTTGGAAGGACATCATCACCACAGCTTTCCCCTTCTAGCAGAATTTCAAATGGAGTTTCCCCACATGGAGTCCGCTTCCCATAATTGGACACCCCTGCACAGCCCTACCCTGCCGCCTAACCACACACCGCCCTTGGCCTGGACCCAGGAGAGGGGCCCTCCGACACCCCCAGGGTCCAGCCCCAAAGTAACATAGTAACATAGTAACATAGTATGTAAGGCTGAATAAAGACTTTAGTCCATCCAGTTCAGCCTGTTTAAATCCTTCCAATGGTCTAGTAGCCATAGCCGGAAATGTTATTACATGCCAGGAAGGCATCAAGGCCACTTTTGAACATTTTTAATGTATCCCTCATTACTACCTCCTCTAGCAGCGAGTTCCATAGTCTCACTGCTCTTACAGAGAAGAATCCCCTCCTATGTCAGTGGAGAAAGCACCTTTCCTCTAACCTTAGTGGATGCCCCCGGGTTATGGTTACACTCCGGGGTATAAATAGATTGTGGGACAGATCCTTGTATTGACCCCGAATATATTTATACATAGTTATTAGATCACCCCTCAATCGTCTTTTTTCTAGACTAAATAAGCCTAACTTGGACAATCTTTCCGGGTACTCTAGCCCCCGCACTCCTTTTATTAACTTTGTTGCCCTTCTTTGAACGCGCTCCAGTTCTGATATGTCCTTTTTAAGCACAGGTGCCCAGAACTGTACACAGTATTCCATATGGGGTCTGACCAGTGACTTGTACAGGGGTAAAATGATGTTCTGGTCATGAGCACCTATGCCCCTCCTGATGCACCCCATGATCCTATTTGCCTTGGCAGCAGCTGCCTGGCATTGATTACTACAGTTGAGCTTATTGTCAACTAAAACCCCTAGGTCCTTTTCCATTGTTGTTTTACCAAGTGTTTCTTTATTTAGTGTGTAATCATGACACAGATTTCTCCTTCCCATGTGCATAATCTTACATTTATCTGTGTTAAACTTCATTTGCCATTTAACTGCCCATGCTTCCAATTTATCTAAATCTGTTTGTAGTTGCCTGTTGTCCTCCTTTGTTTTAATTACTTTACTCAGCTTAGTATCATCTGCAAAGATTGAGACTTTACTGTTTAATCCATACCCAATCCATACCCAATGTCAAAGTAGCCCTCAGTTCGGGCCAAGCGTTTTTTGATACTTCACCCCAATTAGACCCCAGCCTTAAGGTTCTTTTACAGTCTCTACCTATTAAAGCAGACCTGAAGGATGATTTAGAGGCAGTTGCACTGAGAATCGAGCAGGCTGTGAGGAAAGAATTGGAGGACCTCCAGCGGCAAACATCAGCACTGGACACCAGAGTATCTTTGCTGGTAAGTTCCAGCGCAAATCATGAAGACTGGATTTCTGAGCTGGAGTGGGCGTTCCGTACGCAACAGCAGCTATTCACTGACGTCCTCCTGCAGTCAGATGACTTGGAGAATCGGAACAGGTGCAACAATTTGAAGCTGAGGGGCATCTCCGAGTCGATTCCTTCAAACCAGCTGCGGACCACTGCATCCGACATATTCAACTCTCCGCTGGGAAACCCCAGGCACATGGAGATAGTTATTGACCACATACATAGGGTGACAAGCTGCCCGGCAGGAGAAGCAGAGGCACCTCGGGAGGTCCTGTGCCACATCCATTTCTTTACAGTGAAGGATGACATTTTGTGCAAAGCCTGGGAGCAACGTCGGGTCGAGTGGGACGATCACAGGATTCAGATTCTCCCAGACCTTTCCCGGCATAAGTTGCGCATGAAGAGAATCATGCGCCCCCTCTTGGATAAGCTTTGGGATGTCAATGCTTCTTACAAATGGGGCCACCCATTCCACTTTATCATCCACAAGGACAACAACTTATTTACCTTGCAGTGCAGGGTGACCTCCCCGAATTGTTTCTGTTCTTGGGCATCGACCCCATCGCAGTGGACTTTAGCATGGAGCCGCTCCCACATATAGACCAGCGGGGCGGGACGGGGGGCCCCATCCGCCCCGGGCCGCAAAGATAGCATGCTGGGTTTCTGGACCTGCACTTCCTGGCAGACTGGGTTTATCCCTGCTGCAGCCATACCCTTTATCTAAGTTTATTTGCATTAGACACGTTATATTGTATTACCTTGGTTGTGTTAATTGGAGGGAGTGACTTGCTGTCTCCACCTCAACAGCACCTCAGGGCCATGGTGTTAGCAGATTAAGTGCGGGGGTTCTGGAGTCTTGCCCTGCGGTGCTAGGGTGCTTTACCCCTAATAGTTTTCTGCTTCCTCTCACTGAGCTGAGGCCTGGTGGGAATAAGCAAAATAAGGAACAACAGTTCCATCTCTAGAACTTGCCCTCTCCTTTTGCAGAGGGCCTTTTATTTTTTCAGGTTCTATTTTTGAGTTCTTGGTCTTCATAGATTTCATAGCTTCATTTCTGTTCACCCCCCCTTTTTTTTTCTTTTGCCTCTTTCTATCTAATTCCCACACCCATTACCTTCAGCCCTTGGTCTATCTCAGTTCTTGAGGGGGCTTGGCGGCATGGCTAGCTTAAAGTGGACCAAAACCCAGTGGGATCAGCTCGGGAATCTATAAGATTCCCAGGGTGACCGATCCCTCCCCCCGGGGCATCAGGGGATACAGCCGCCAGCGCACTCGGAGACGCTCTGCTAAGACGTCGCTCAGTCGTGCATATCTCAGCGGCTCCGAGCGCACCGACGAGCAGCCGCGCATGCACCTTAGGACAAGGATGAGGTGAGTTTCCTCAGGCGATCTGGGGGGTTTCATGTCCCCCCCCCCAATCGGGGTGCCCCGGGGGAAGGACCAAAACCCAGGATAGTCAAAATCCAATTTAAGAATTTGCTCCCTTTAGGCCAAGGGACTTAACATCCCCGAATAAAGAGGCAAGATGCTATATGGGTTACACAAGGACAGGGTGGACATATTATTTCATGAGACCCACCTTTGTGTCGGGAGGATGCCTGGGGTTAAAAACAGAAACTTCACTAGATGGTGTCATTGCCCAAATCCTGATACCAAATCCAAATGGGTATCAACTGCCATTCACAGAGGCACCCCTCTGGAGCCTCGTGACTCAAAGGTGGATCCACAAGGGAGGAATATCTTTCTGAAATTCTCAATAGGTGGAGAGATTTACACTCTGGCAAACATTTACTTGCCTAATCTGCATTAAACATGGACAGGGGTGTGGTTTCATCGCCTCCTAGAGAACTTTCAGGCCACTTTGGACCATATTTGGACTCTTGAGCAGTCCCATAAAACTAAAAATGGCCCTCCATTGTTTGTGATGCATCTTTTTTGGGCCCACAGTCCTCCAATGCTGAGCTATGTCTGGACCAGGGCCCACGTCCTTCCATTGTCTGTAATAAGTCTACACCAAGGCCCAGGGCCCCCATTGCCCGTGCTTTGTCTATACCAGGGCCCACGGCCCTCCATTGTCTATGCTGGGTCTACACCGGGGCCTACAGCCTTTATCAACTGTTCTCCATTGCCTAGACCCTAGGCTTAGGGCCAGACCCTCCACTGTCTGCACTTGGACCCAGACTATCTATTCTTGTCTTGTTGTGTACGTTTGCCCTGTGTTTCCCCTCCCCAAGGACTGCCCAGGACCTGTGTATTCTCCATCTTTAGAGGTGCTGCTGAAGACCTAGGTTGGTTACAGGCTCTCCGTCGAGTACAGGAGCTCCCACGCCACGTGTGGTCGGTGGCTTGCCCCTTTGGCAGACAGGTTGTTTGTCCTCCATCCTTCAAGTTCCTAGTCCCCTACTCTGCTGTCTGGTCTGTTGTATATGTACCGACCCCTGCACAAGGGAATTCCCAAACCTCCCGGTATGCCCAGCGACTTAGTTTGTCAGGGCATGACAGGCAGCAAGTGGTTCAGAGGATAAATCCATGCCAGATAAAATAAGGAGGAGGCTAGGGCAGTCTTGGGACCAAACAGCATCTCAGACAGGAATCCCATGCAACATGCCCACTATAGCTTTAGCCTAGGGGCTTACCCATGCCCGGAATTCCTGATTGGCTAGAGCAGGCACGTCCCACAGAAGGGAGCAGGAATGCAGCGCCAGTGGCTCATACTCCATTCAGAATATTTGTTGCTCATAGCGGCATAGTAGAGCCATGATTGGCCAGTGGCCCGTGCATGCGCCATGGGATCTAAAGAATTCTTTTTTGGGGATAAACACAGTAGGGCATCCTGCCCTAAGCAGGTGAGCAAAACCCAAGATGAAGTGAAAATCTTGGGTTTTGTTCCTCTAATGTCCAACAGCAGCAAGAATTCCAATAAAGCCCAACGGCAATAATAGGGCATCAAGTAGCTCAGCTGATGCCTGTCCCATGTGCCTCTCCCCCATTTCCTGCAGTGCAATTTAAAAGCTGTAGCAGAGCTCCAAAGTTTGCCCTCCTTTTAATTTCATTTCCCAGGACCATGCAAAAAAAGTTGTCCGATAGCCACTGGTGGTCTCAGCTGCCTGTTGGGATTGGGCGGGGCCGGGGAGGGGTTTGCACACTGCATGTTATAGGGTGATTGGTGGGTGGGAAATTCTGACGCATTGCCTTTTATTGTGTGATTGGAGCAGGGGGGGGGGGGGGGAGGGTGTTCTCCACACTATCTGCTGCTATTGGTATTTTAGCACACAATTTGTATTGAAATTATTTTCTTATTTTTAACCTCTAAACCCTAGGTGCGTTTTGTGGTCGTGCGTGTCTTATAGAGTGAAAAATGTTGTCTATATATTGGCTGATTTTGAGATGATATGAAATGGCTCCTTTTACATTGTCCTGTGGGGGGGGGGGGGGCTGGGGGGGGGTTGGTAGGTGTGTGTCAGTTCAATAATTTGTGGTCAGATCTAGATATCTAGTCATCCGCAATGCAGTCACTGGAGTAGACTAGCACCAAATTCTCCTGTGCCAGTAACAGCCCAACTGTTAGGTTTCCATGTATTTGTATGTCAGTGCATCTTTTCTTTTACTCACTTAGCATAAGAACAAGGCTTTTGGGGGGGGGCTGCTAGTGAAATTTTAATTTAGCACAGAAGAGACAGACGACTAGATACATTAGCTAGATCATGAGACATTGTGTGCCACACCCACACACCTCTCAATTTCAGCTTCAACACCTTTATTCAGCAGCACAATGAAAGAACCTGAAATAACATGAGAAAACAGTGATGCATTTGTACACTTTATGCTTTCACTGTGTTTTATGTATCTACTCCGCTTTCTTATTTTATACATGAACATAACTCGCTCATATTATGTTAGGAGATATTTTGCTTTTGCTCATGTAGCCTCTCAACTCCCACACGTAAAATGAACATGGACAGTTTTCCTACCTGTATTAGTAAAGTTTTAGAATCCCTTGTAGCAGATGCTTCGTTTTTAGGAAGAGGCTTCCCTTTAACTTTGCATTCCTTAGTAAAGCTTTTCAGCGTCTCTTGGAATTCGCCAAAGTTTAGAAACTACAAAACAAAAAATGCGTCAATGAAGTTAAACACAGAGAATGTGCCAAAAAAAAACAAGCAAGGCACACATACAGTACAATCAATTAAACTATTGCTGTATATTTGTGTATTGTATTGTTTTCCGCATATCTTGTCTTAGGTTTCACTGTGCATAAATGGCAATTAAGGTAATTACTTAAGGAAATAGGGAGTAATTAGAGTCACATAATTATTTATGTATATAAGGAGAGCTACGTAGGCTGTGGTATATACTGAAAAACGGAAGCCTGAGCTAGGAGTGATTGTTTGATAAGGGGCCCAGTACAGGTCATGGGAGGAAAGAAAATAGTTCTACACATTGAACAAATAATATTTATATTCTGCAGACTCCTTTTCAGAAGTTTCAACTACTTCATATGAATATATGGGCAATTAGGAAGGAACTGCTGGGAATATAGGAGCTAGTCACTGACAAACTCAGCAAAAAAATACAATTCTGCGATTCTCATCTGTAGAGTTGCTATCTCTCTTCCACTCCAGGGGTGTCAGGAAGTCAGAAACAAATGGGTTAACTGTTGTCCAAAGGGCGGGGACTTCAAGATAAAAGATGTGTTTTCTACTGTCCTATATATACTTCCGGCTACCCTCCGCAATCCTGTAATTGAAAATCAGTAGACACAGCCACCCAGCAGGATTAGGCATCCTAAGAAGCCCCAAGTTTAGTTGAAAATTAGGGAGAGACGAGAAAAGCCCCCCCCCCCTCCTTTATTTTCCTCTGTTAATTTTTTTGTTTTGTTTTAAATGCTGATCAACTATTTACACATTTACAAGCTCCCTTAGGACTATCTAATCCGAGGAATGGATATAGCAGCCAGCAGATAAGGAGGGCCTGACGCCTTGGAGTGGAAGAGGAGAGAAGTCAATTCTACAGTTGAGAATCACAGGATTGTATTTTCTCTCATATTCCACTCCAAGGCTTTTGGAAGTCAGAAAGGAATGGGACCTCCAAAAGCAGTGCCCTTAATTCAGTGGTGATCTTATTCCTCTAAGTGAGGAATAAACCATTGTAAGAATCAAACCTTAACTAAAGAGCTAACTATTGTCTGTAATACCTTTCTACTAAGGCTCTCACATCTAACTTTGGTAAAATTTGGTAAATGTATGAACTGAAGACCAAGTCCCAGCCTTGCATATCTGCTCTCCCAAAGCCTGTGCTGAAAAGCCTGGAAGCTCCGATATCTTGTGTAGAGTGGGCCGTAACCCGAGAAGGAGATGCAGGCCATTATCACTGCTTGTCTAATCCATAGTGGAGCATGCCAATTGGGATGCCTCAAGCACTGGAACTCGGGAGACCCTGGAGTCTTTTAGACTCCATGGCCTTTGATGTTCCTCTTTAAGAGCTTTTAGGAGACTGGCCCGGTGATTAATGGGGGGGTAGCGATTGTAGTATTTGCGACCCTGAAAAAAATGATGTGATTATCTGATGTATTTTCATCATGGTCCTAGGGGTTCAATGGCGATTTACTTTTAGCAGCTGTGTGTATTCATTGTCTTTCATATGCAGTTAACAAAATAATATATTTAAGGGTCTAGGGGAACAAGCCCATTGTACATGGTTTTGAGCTGTGCCTACATACTTTTTTGGTTGCTACATATAAAAGGAGGAAACCTTCCACAGTGCCACAATAGGTTAATTCACTTTTGTGAATTACGGCCATTTTTTTTTTTTTTTTTTAACTTAGTAGGGGTATTTTAAGTAAGCAGGTATCACTACCTGCAATCTGTTGCTATTGGCACAAAGTATGTGCACCAAGATCTACAAGAACAAGGAGTTCAAACCTGTACATACAGAACACTGCTGCTGGACATGTGTAGGCATCAGAGAGCTCCCTCACCCTAGAAACGGCCATAGCAGCAGTGTTCTGTAATAGTGGAAAAGGTTAAAAAGGTCTCCAAGATGGTGACTGCAAAAGTTTTTCTCTTTATACAAAGCAAGAAGATCCTTACCTCCTTTACTAATCCAAGTATCTCTGCCTCGTGAGCTAAAATGTCAACCATTTTATGACAAGTCACACACCAGTCTCATAGCTAGAAAGTCTGAAACAAAGGGTTTAAGAAAACATGGGTTAGATTTTATAATTAATTCCAAGGCAAACATATTGTACAAAGGATGCTTCAGCATAATCCCCAGTCACTGCTTTGGGGCCCATTGGGCTGCTGCCCTCCATCCATTACCTGTCTCCTTAGCCTCCCCTACAGCCCCCTTGTAGTAGCAAGCCCCACTGTATCCCCCATTCAAGAATCCTATAGCCTCAGCATCTTAGCTTTGTGGCTTTGTGTGTGTGTGTGTGTGTGTGTGTGTGTGTGTGTGTGTGTGGGGGGGGGGGGGGGGTGGTATGTACGGACAACCACAGCGGCTCTGAGCGCGCTGGAGGCCGCCTCTCGCGCTTCCTTCTAACTGGGAGCGCGCCCGCGCTGGCCATTCACAAACGGCCGGCGCGGGTGCGCACCCTGCTGGAGTGAAGCCCGAGAGGCGGCCGCGGCCCGTGCATGCGCCGTTGGAACAAACCCAGCACTGCAGGAAATGGAGGGGAGACACAAGGAACAGGCATCAGGTGAGCCTTATTATTGCCATTGGGTTTACAGTCCTTTAAAAATGACACATACACCTTAACACACTGTCATAACGGTTAGGTACAGACATAAGCGTCAAATTGGGAATATACAAAAAATCCATATGTTGAATATGTTTACATTGTTTTCCTATAGGTAGTCAGTTTTCTTGGGGCGGACTAGTTTTGCCTTTGAGTAGGCTTCTTCAGCGCCCTGTCAGACACTCTATATATGTACAAAAAGCATAAACCTTATAAATAAATGTATATACAAACAGTGTGACATCATAGAATTTATCACATTAAATCATAATAAATACCTGATATGCTCAATAATGATCTTAGCCTGGATGACCCCTGGTCCACAGGTAATGTATGCTTATTGGTTTGAAATAATGCTCAAGTTTTGTTGGTATTGCGTTCCTCCACTGGTAACCAATGGATGTTCTGTGAAGTAAAACCACAGAGAGAATATTTGTGGTGGTACTTGGTTGGAACTTAGTGTCACTAGTGCAGCGGTACTCAACTTGCGGACCTGGGGTGGTTAGTAAAGGGGGCAGCACTGAGCACGGCAAAACAGAAGCAACTGAGTGCAGGGCTGTCAGGGCAGGGGTCCAGAAATCTGGCGCCGAGGTCCGCATTCGGACCCTGGTCCGCCAGTTGAGTACCGCTGCACTAGTGAGCGATAGCTCCCCGCCCGGACCTTTACCTCTCCCCAGATGCCTGTATATGGACCTTTAGAAGAAGTGGTTGAGTACCCCTGCTCTAGTGGGTACTTTAAGAACCACCACCCAGCACCCTTCTGATTGTTGTTAATAAGAAGATAAAATTACTTATCTTGGGCTATAAAGTACCTCCTCATGTAGCCTGCATTTTGCCCCCTGTATTCTCATCTGATGAGAATCCAGACGTGGGTCTGGTGCAAACTCAGAGACAAATGTCATCCCAGTTTGCACTGCAGTCATGTCCGAGTGAGACTGCCCACACAGCCTCTGTGCCCATTCAGTGCACAGTCAGAGGGTCGCAAGCTCACCCCCAGAGCAGTGCACAGCTTGGAAACTCACGCTGGCTCTCAGCATGTGAAGGGATGTACATTGAAGATTTTCCTTCAATATCTAGTTAAAGGATTAAAATATTAGATGGGGGACTGGGAGTATGTACAGAGCAGGGGATGCCACTCTGTGCATCAGTCTGTGGGGCTAATGAGGGAGCGCCAGTAACCACGCTGGATCCCTCGCAAGGTAACATTGTTTTGTTATAACCCAAAACTCTGCCTCGGTGCCAAGGGAGGGGGTACTTTTGGCTAATGAACATCTACTTCAATCTCTAAAAGATACCAGGGCCAGCCATTGGCCTTCCCCAAGGGCATCCCCAATTTGTGTTTGAACCCCAAAGATCAGCAGTAAGAGCTTACCTTTCCCTGACCCTCCAACAAGTGCCTATGTCATTTGGCAAACGGCTCTGATATTTGCAATGGTCGTTCGCCAAATGACACGACAGAGCAAACGGCCCCGATTGGACGACAGCCCACAAATGCACTGCTAGACAGGGAAGAGGTAAGAGGTTAAGGCAGATTTGAGTTTCACACGGATGGGCATCCCAAATTTGGGTACCCCTGGGGCACTGAACAAAACCCGGCATAGTCAAAATCCCGGGTTTTGATCCCACATTTAGCAGAAACAGATATTAAACACCCCATGCAGGTCCTTTCAGTAGGGAGCACACTGGGCGAAAGGTTCACCATGGATTGTTTAAACAAGAATAATGTTGCATTAGAAATTTGTGTCTCCAACCCAAAAGGTGTAATTTTACTTAGTGAAGATTAGATCAGAACCCCTTGTACGGGAGATTGACACAGGCTAAAAACATAACTTTATCATGCTTTGTCTGCCACTTTTCAGATCATTATACAGCTATTAGGGTTTCAACCACTAACAAACACAGTCTGGTTTGTATATTTATTCTGGGCACTACATTTTCCATAAAAAGCAAATAAATCAGAAGAAATTTATAAAGATGTTGTATTAACCTGTCAAACAAAACACAAAAATATATGGTAAATAAAACGGAGGAGATAATAAAAATCCTCGTTTAGCACAGCAGCATAAAGTGGACCAAAACCAAACCTACCAGTTAAAGCGGGACAAAAAAAAAAAAAAAAAACAGGATTTTGACTATGCCGGGTTTTGTTGCTTACCCCTTGGCTTCCTGATTTCAGATGCCACCCATGTGAAACCCCCCAGATGGTCCTGTAAAACTTTTCAGTTCTACGGCAAATGCTGGGGGCGGGGGTGAGCACACAGCCCAAAGATGTAGGGATGCTGTCCAATATTTACATATTCATACGAGTCAAGAAGCAGGTGAGTTTTGCAGCGGCCCGGGGGGGAGGTTTTACACTGCAAGGTATCCGGGTTTGGGATGCCCCAGGGGAAGTGGAAGGCCTTTGAATCTTTTAGAATCCAGGACCAGGCACATTGGGTTTGGTTCCACTTTAAAGTGGAAGTTCAGTGACAGGGTAAGGCCACTGCCACCATTGAGGCAGGCAGGGAGTTACATTAACAAAAAAAAAAGTCCCTATGTGGGATCCTGGGTGGTGCCATCTTAGATCTGATGCACAGAGTGGCTTACCCTGCCAGTTACCCAATATTCTTACCTCGCCAGCGAACCCACAAAGAATGGGCAGGATCTTACCTCACCAGCGAACCCACAAAGAATGCAGGGCTTTTGGCAGGATCTCCCTAGTCTGAGGGTGGCCACGTCTGCCATAGCTGAATGGCTTGCATGACCAAGCAAGCTATAAAGGGACGCAGGGGGTGCCACGTCAATCACGATTGCGGCTAAGCATCCACCGAGTTTCTTTAGCCACATTTTAATATGGGCTACCAAATAAACTGTTTCCCAAGGTGAAACCTAAGCCTTAAAAGGGGGTGCCTTATGAGTAACTTGACCTGGACAGTCTTCTGTCTCATAGCTAATGGGAGTGGTATGCAGAGAGCCAAACATCCTTTATTTTGTCAGGTGTAAGCCTAGGTTAGGACAACCATTAGCCTGAGGGAACCACTACTTATTATATACCGAATAAATGGGCATAGTAAGGGTCTAACAGGACAAGGCAAGAATTCTTCTGTGCCATGTCCTTAATTGAACTGATAGGACATGGCTTGACCTAAAGTGAGTAGTTCATTCAACACTGCACAGCATACCAGTCAGCTAAACAGTTCAGTAAAAAAAGAATGTGCCAAGATACCTTCAAGCTAATGTGCTGCACTGATCAACAGATACGAGAAATGTTTGGATGAAGTCACTGCTCCTAAAAAAGGGGCCAGCTTCCTTATATCTTAGTCACATCTTTCTCATAGCAGAGTTTCTTCCTTTTGGAATACGTGAATAAGAAATAAAGGGTTAGAATTTAGCAATAAGGCTCAGTGCTTGAGGCACAACCTGCGGCCCGGGGCCCTGCTGAACCTTCTTCCCACCTGACCTCTGCTCTTCTCACCTGAGCCCTGTCCATTTCATGGCACCTCACCCTTGTTTCCTCACTCTCTACTCTCACGTTTCCCATCTCTCCTCTATCCACCTCTGCTCAATTCTCAGTTCTACTCTTTTATCTTTTCTACCTGTCTCACCTCTGCTAACCTCACTTTTTCCCGTCTTACCTCTGCCCATATCTGCTGAACTCTGCATATACATAAAAACCTATACAGTACAACACTTTAAAGTGGACCAAAAGCCACGGCTGTCAGGCTTTTGGTCCAAGTCTGCCTGATCCCCCACATGCACAAGCCAAGACCACTGTCAGATATACCTTTAGCAAGGTGCACATTTGTGGCAGGCACTTGTGAATGGCCAGCACAGGCACGCACCCTGCAAGAGGATAGCAGGGATGTGGCCGCCGGCACACTCGACTCCCTACGGCTAGATCAGGGGTGGGCAATTATTTTTTCCATGGGGCCAAATGAGAAACTAAAAATATTGTGGAGGGCCGGGCCAAAAGGCTGAACTCAATTCTGCATAATATTAATTGTATTTCTTTATAAAAAGCAGTAAATAGCATTGTTTTGACAAGCTGGTACGAGTATATGTTATAGTTAAACAATGAAAAAGTGAGGTTGCCTTAACAAAAAAATTTAATTTATTAAATAAACCATTATTTTTATTATTATTGGTACCCTTCTAGGGTGGGGACCCCATTTTTTTTTTGGAGAGGTCCCCCCTACTCCACATTACCAGCCCAGGGACCAGCTATGGGGCTTGTAGAACAGAGCGCAGGGGCCAGCTTTGGTGGCTCCCCCGCCCCGCCGGCTACAAGCGCCAAAGCATCATATCCCCGGGCTCATCTGCCCCATCCCCAGGCTTTAGGGAGGCAGGTAATGGCCCCTTAAGCTTTGTGAACTGGTATAAGGCTATCATGGACCCCACCAGTTCACAAAAGGGTTAAATGTAAAAAAAAAAAAAAAAAAATACAATTCTGTGAAGTACTCACCTGTAGAATTGGTATTATATGCATACAGCACGTCCTGCTCCAGATGTAGTAATTACATGTGGGTAATCCTCCGCCTCCGGTGCCGTGCACTGCAGACATGTACAAAACAACCTCCTCCCGGACCCTCACATACTGAAGGACCTCCCACAAATCCCCAGCATTGAATAGCAGTGAGAATGAGAAGCCAGGAGAAACCAACCACCCAAACTGGCAATAACAACAATGATAACAATCACCAAACAGGGGATCCAAAACAACGTCAAACCAGGGTGGGTTGGAGCAGGACGTGCTGTATGCATATAATACCAATTCTACAGGTGAGTACTTCAGAGAATTGTATTATTCTAAGCATACAGCACGTCCTGCTCCAGATGTAGAAATTACATGTGGGACATCCAATAGCAGTGTCCGTAAAGTAGGGTGGGATCCCCAACAGAAAAGGCAACAGCAAGCAGTTCAAACTACTGCCGCCTGCAAAACCTTGCGGCCAAACACAGCATCAGCTGAGGCCCTAACATCAACCTTGTAAAAGGTATGAACAGAAGACCAAGTAGCGGCCTTGCAAACTTGTTCCACAGAGGCCTGGTGCTGAAAAGCCCAAGAAGCCCCAACAGCTCTAGTAGAATGAGCAGTAAGATGAAAGGGGGAGACTTCCCCTTAGTAGTATAGGCCTGAACCACAGCCTGACGAATCCATTTACTGATAGTAGACTTGGCGGGAGCCAAATCCTTCCTAGGCCCGTGAGGCACAACGAAGAGAGCATCCGTCTTCCTGAAAGCTTTAGTGATAACCAGGTAATACTTGACACACCTAACCACATCCAAGGAATGCAAGGGTTACTAGGATTAGGGCACAAGGAAGGAAGTACAATATCTTGATTCAAATGAAATGCAGACACAACCTTAGGCAGAAAGTCTGGCTTGAAGCGAAACACCACCTTATCCTGGTGTCTCTCATAGTAGGGAGGCTGAATGGATAGAGCCGCCAACTCAGATACACGTCTAACAGAAGTGATAGCTACCAGGAATACAACCTTGAGCGTGAGAACAGCGAGAGCAGCCTCCTGAATAGGCTCAAAAGGAGCACCCTGCAGGGCCGATAACACCAAGTTTAAATCCCAAACAAGAACCATAGGTTTCCGAGGAGGCCGCACATGAGTGGCCCCCTGAAAGAAAGTCTTGATAAGAGGGTGCTGGGCAAAGGTCTTCTGAAAGAAGATAGACAGGGCCGAAACCTGGCCCTTCAGGGTACTAAGCTTAAGACCAAACTCTATAGTAGATAGCAGAAGAAGTCTTTTTCCTGGCTTGCACCATAGTAGCCACTACAGATGCAGACAAACCCTTTTCCAGGATGGAGGTTTCAATAGCCAAGCCGTCAAAGCCAGAGTTAGTAAATTGGGATGGCGTAGAGACCCCTGAGTTAGAAGGTCTGGCAACCTTGGCAGATCGTACTGATCTACTGCCATTTGAACCACGTCTGCGAACCACACTCTTCTTGGCCACCTTGGGGCCACCAGAATCACAGGTACCCCTTCCAGAGCAATCTTGCACAGAACTCTGCCCAGAAGGGGAATTGATGGAAACACATACAGGAGCCGAAACTCCCTCCAAGACATTGACAGGGCATCCGTGGCCAGAGCCAGAGGATCCTGAGACAGAGATACAAAGCTCGAGAGCTTGTGATTGTGATTGTGACGGGACGCAAACAGATCCACGTCTGGCACACCCCAACGGTGACACAGGGCCTGAAAAACCTTGTTGCAGAGTGACCATTCCCCCTGACGAGACGATCCCCTGCTCAGAGCATCTGCCAGCAGGTTCTCTGCGCCCGGAATGTAGACAGCCGAGATGCATTGGACATTGGCTTCCGCCCATGTTAGAATCAGAGACACTTCCTGGAGAGCTCCCTTCCTCCATGTCCCTCCCTGATGATTGATGTAGGCAACCGCCGTTCTGTTGTCGGAGCGTACCTGAACCGCCAGACCCTTCAGGTGCTGGGTCAATTGTTCCAGCACCAATCTGACCGCCCTGAGTTCCAGGACATTGATGGGTAGATGGGCCTCCTGAGGGCCCCACCTCCCCTGGAAGCGCAGGGACTTCCAGAATCCCCCCCAGCCCAACAGACTGGCATCCGTTGTGACCGTCTCCCAGGAGGGAGCCAGGAAGGATCTGCCCCTTGTCAAGTTCCTGTGGTCCAGCCACCACGCAAAGGATTGTCTGACCGAGGGGGGGGGAGCACCCAGAGCTCGTCCAAGGACGCTGGGTCCTTGTTCCAGACTGACAGAAGGTGAAGCTGCAGAGTTCTCAAATGGAACTGGGCAAAGGGCACCGCCTCGAAGCTTGCCACCATCGAGCCCACCAACTGCATTCCCTGCCGGATGGAGGGATGAGGGATCGAGAGCAGGGACCTCGCCTGCGTTGTCAGAGCTTCCACCTTCTGTGGAGGAAGGAATATCCTTGACTCAACTGTATCCAGAATCATCCCCAGGAACGGGGTCACTGAGGAGGGGGACAGAGAGGACTTTGGGTAATTGATCACCCAGTCGAATGATTCCAGGGTGGACACTACCAACCGAGTGTCCAGCTCTGCCTGCCGCAGAGACCGAGAGGTGATGAGTATATCGTCCAGGTAGGGCAACACGCGTATGCCCCTTAATCTTAACAGTTTATAACTATTGCGAGCTAGACACGCAAGTCTTAACAGTGACATCACCCCTGCCAGCACCTTGGTGAACGCCCTGGGAGCCGACGTAAGGCCGAATGGCAGGGCCACAAACTGGTAATGCTGATCCAGCAGCGCAAATCTGAGAAACCTTTGGTGTCCTGGAAACACCGGAACGTGCAGGTAAGCGTCCTTGATGTCCACAGATGTCATGAAGTCCCCTGGGCGCAACGAGGCAATGGCCGAGCGCAGAGTTTCCATACGAAAATGCCTGTTTCTGACAAATCTGTTTAGGATTTTTAAATCCAGAATGGGTCTGACTGACCCGTCCTTCTTGGGTACCGTGAAAAGGTTGGAATAAAACCCCATGCCCCTGTCTCTTAAGGGGACCTTGCAAATGACCCCTAGATCCAGAAGGTCCTGCACAGCCAGCATCAAGACCAGAGCTGAGGCAGGGTCCTGTGGGATCTGGGACCCGACGAATCTGGTAGGGGGCAGTACAGCAAACTCTATCTTGTAACCGGAGGACACTACCTCCTGAATCCACCGGTCTGAGACGTGGTGTCTCCAGACATGCTCGAAGTGCTGCAGACTTCCCCCCACCCTGACGGGCGAGGGCGCCCCTTCATGCCTGGGGAGTCTTGGGAGGGGCTTTGGGCTTGGGCCCCAAGGAGGAACTGGGACGGCGTTCTCTGTTCTTGTTCCAGGAATCTGCGCGAGACCCAGCGAAGGATACTCCTCTACCTTGCTTAGCCCCACGGTAGGGGGTCGAGTGGGAGCTTGGGCCACGAAAGGGCAGAATCTGACGCTTGCGCTGGGGTAACTTGCCACCCTTGGCAAAAATATCTAACCTTTCTCCAACAGGCGCAGCCCCTTAAATGGAAGCCCCGTAAGGGCCTTCTTGGCGACATTATCAGCGGCCCACTGGCGCAACCAGACCGCTCGGCGTATGGCTACCACCAGAGCAGAAGATCTAGCGCTCAGCTTAATAGCATCGTCCGATGCGGATAGGATATAGTTCACGAAAGTCTCACAGGTGGCCAGAGCATTGGCAGCATCAGAGGGCAAGTCATCCGCCCCTTCAAGAGCAGTCTTAACCACAGTCCTGAGCGCCACCGCCGTAATGGCTAAGGCGCAAACTGGGCGGAGCGACGCTCCCCGAAATGCAAAGGCATGACATGCCAGTTGGTCAACACGCCGATCCTCCAAATCCCGCAGTGTAGTAGTGTCGGGGGAGTGCATAATAGAGGTGTTGGACAGACTTAGAATTGGGGCATCGACCTCGGGTGGCGATGTCCAACACTTGACCAGGTCGGCAGGAAAGGGATATTTCTTATCCACAGCTTTAGGAACCCCATGGAGTTTGCTGGGATGTTCCCATTCTTTCAGCACAAGGCTATTAAAATGAGTTTGTTCGGGAAACTCCAACCGCGCCCTAGCGGTGTGAAACAGATCACCCCTTTGCCGGGGAGCCGCGCCAGGGGGAGAGAGGGATAACACATCAAAGATCTGGGTCAGCAGTCTATCAATGTCGTCCGAGGACCAATGATCAGAACCAGAATCTTCCTGCCCCTGGACTCGTCGTCGTATGACCCTGAGTCAGAGAACAGTTCCCCTTCCTCTGAGGGGGAATGTGCATAGGAAAGCAATAAATCATCAGATTCTATAGGAAGTATAGTAGATTCAGGATTCAAATGACGCCTCTTGGCAGAGGCCTTGCGCGCCAAGGAGCCAGCAATTAAGTTTTCCACACTAGCCAGTCTAGTGGCCAAATCAGTATGAGAATCCCCACTAGTATTGGGGGTTAGGCTCAGGCTTGGGGGAGTAGGGGAAGCAAGGCGAGGTGCGGACCCAGCCTCTGAAGAGGTGGGAATACCGGCTAGCGCCTGCTGAGCACAAGGGACGCAGACCCGAGAATTGTCACCGCTGCTAGGCAAGACCCCACAAGCTACACACAGACGGGCTTGTCCCAAAGGAACCCCGTTCACAATATCCTGAGATGCCTCCATATGGTGATTATTATGTACAATATGCCAGTAGGGATTGACACTATAAAGCAACCCTGGATGCCCCAAGAACCCGCTGGGAAGTGGGAGTGATTTTTTAAAAAGGTCTGGACCGGACGCTACACCGGGCCGGGAGAAGCCACCAAGGTTCACAGTCTGAAAGACACAAGGGGAACAGGGATGTCAGAGCCAAGCGAGGAGAAGCAAAAGCTAAAGAAAGGTCGCCCATGAGGGCACTTACAGAACAGCGAGGGGAGGACCGTCTTCACCACGCGCACGTGAGAAAGAAATGGAGCCAAGCGAACCTCGAAGGGCGGGCCAGAGCTGTAGAGGACGTGGAACGCGCCAAACCAAACCACGCCCCCCCCAGAGAGCGCGAAGCACGTAACCAATCAGAAAGCAGCTATGCAACCGACAGCAGACCGAGAAAAAAACACCTCAGAGAAAAAACCTGACAGGGAGAATACAGAATAAACGCCGTAGCGTCCATAAACAGAGCCGCCGTACGCGGCAAGTAAAATACAATAAAGGCGCTGCGGCTAACTTAAACATAATAGTGAAGCGCGGCTCTGACACCAGGAAACCGTTAAGGGCTATAAGCCTAAAAGTGTATTTAGGGCAAGGTTAGGCCATCGTACACACAACCCCCCCCCTCTTTTTCCCCCCACTAACGGGGGGAACTAGGGAGGAAGGTGACCCAATACTCGGGGTTCACCGCTACACGGGGCGTGGGGCACTGATGCGGGAGGGGCATCCACTGAAGGCTCACCATTAGCCTTAACCGCCTACCCTATGGTGGGGGATTGCGGTGGAGCATAGCTCCGTAAGCACACCAGGTGCTGCCTACCTTCACCCGACCAACGCAGCCCAGGCTGGGAGGCATATTCTTTCATAAAGAGGACGGGTGGAAATAGTCCCGCAGGGCCTCGGGCTGTAAAGCCCCACTCGCCTGCGAGAGCGTGATACTTCATGTCTTCGCAGTTCCAGCACTGCAGAGAAAGGGGGATTTGTGGGAGGTCCTTCGGTATGTGAGGGGCCGGGAGGAGCTTGTTTTCTACATGTCTGCAGTGCACGGCGCCGGAGGATTACCCACATGTAATTACTATATCTGGAACGTGCTGTATGCTTAGAATAATAAAAATACAATTCTGTAGAATTGTTATTATGAGTATACATCACATCCCGTTCCGAAAGATATCCTTACACATGGATTATTCCCCTTCAGATGTCACGTGACTGCAGAGCAGAAAAAGTGGCCCCTCCCGGCCCATATATACCGAGGCACCTCCCACAGAACCCCAGTATTTAAAAAGCAGCTAACAAAGGCCGGGAGAATATAAACAACAATCACCATAAAGAGGTACCAAGAACAACAAGGGTGGGGCGGAACGGGACGTGATGTATACGATTGTGAGTAATCACAGAATTGTATTATTCTTAGTATACATCACGTCCCGTTCCGAAAGATATCCTTACACATGGGACATCCAATAGCAGTGTCCGTAAGGTAGGGTGGGATCCCCAAAAGCAACAGCAAGCAGTCTAAACCCCTGCCGCCTGCAGAACTTTGCGGCAAAAAGCAGCATCAGCTGAGGCCTTAACATCAACCTTGTAAAAAGGTATGAACAGAAGACCAAGTTGCGGCCTTGCAAACTTGCTCAACAGAAGCCTGGTGCTGAAAAGCTCAAGAGGCACCAATAGCACGAGTAGAATGAGCAGTAAGGCGGAAAGGAGGTTTCTTTCCCTTAGCAGAATAGGTTTGAATCATGGCCTGACGGATTCACTTGCTGATAGTGGATTTAACAGGAGCCTGACCCTTCTTAGGACCAGACGGAACCACAAAGAAAGCATCAGTCTTCCTAAAGGATTCAGTAGCCACCAAATAGAACTTCACAGCCCTAACTACATCAAGAGAGTGTAACACCCTTTCCTTGCTGTTACCAGGGTTAGGGCACAAGGAAGGCAACACAATGTCCTGATTGAGATGAAAAGCAGACACAACCTTAGGCAGAAAATCAGTTTTAAAGCAAAACACCACCTTGTCCTGGTGTCTTTCAAAATAAGGAGGCTTGATGGAAAGCGCCGCCAATTCAGAAACTCGCCTGACTGAGGTAATAGCCACCAAAAAGGCTACCTTGACAGTGAGAGTGGACAAAGCCGCATCCTGCAAAGGTTCAAAAGGAGACCCTTGCATGGCAGACAAAACCAAGTTCAAATCCCAAACAGGTAACATGGGCTTGCGTGGAGGACGCAAATGAGTAACGCCTTGAAAGAAGGTCTTGACCAGATGATGCTGAGGAAAAGATCTTTGGAAAAAAAACAGCCAGAACAGAAACATGGCCCTTCAGAGTACTAAGTTGAAAACTCAGATCCAAGCCATGTTGTAAAAATTCCAATATCCTGGGAATTGAGAACACCCAACATGGAAGTGACCTAGACTCACACCAGTCAATGTAAGCACACCAAACCCTGTAGTAAATGGTAGAAGAAGACTTCTTCTTAGCTCTGATCATGGTATTAACTACAGAGGCCGGTAACCCTTTGTCCATCAAGATGGAGGTTTCAGCAGCCAGGCCGTCAAAGCCAGCGTTTGTAAATTGGGGGTGGCGCAGCTGCCCCTGAGTGAGCAGATCTGGCACCAGGGGCAGGAAAAAACGATCTACTGCCAGCTGTACGATTTCTGCAAACCAAATTCTTTTTGGCCAACATGGGGCCACCAGAATGGCTGCCACCCCTTCCTAGGCTATTTTGTGCAGCACCCAGCAGAGGAAATGAAGGAAAAACATAGAGGAGCTGAAAGCTCTTCCAAGACATTGCCAGAGCATCCACTGACAGGGCCAGGGGATCCTGTGACAGGGAGACAAAGGCTGGAAGCTTGTGATTGTGACGGGGACACAAACAGGTCCACATCCGGCTGGCCCCAATGGAGGCACAGAGAGTGAAACACCCTGTTGCTGAGGGACCATTCTCCCATGCGAGAAGCCCCCCTGCTTAGAGAGTCTGCTTCTCCACCCCCGGAATGTACACAGCCGAGATGCAGGGAACGTTGACCTCTACCCATGACAGAATCAGGGATACTTCCTTGAGAGCCCTCTTGCTCCTGGTTCCTCCCTGATGACTGATGTAGGCAACCGCCGTCTGGTTGTATGAGCGGATCTGTACCGCCAGCCCCCGAAGGCGCGTGGTCAGATGGGAAAGCACTAACCTTATTGCCCTCAGTTCCAGAATGTTGATTGGGGCATGGGCCTCCTGAGGACCCCACTGCCCCTGGAATTTCAGGGACTTCCAAAAGCCCTCCCAACCAGTCAGACTGGTATCCGTGGTGACCATCTCCCAGCAGGGAGTCAGAAAAGATCTGCCCACTAGCAGATTCCTTGGATGCAGCCACCATGACAGAGACCGCCTGGCCAGAGAGGACAGCACAAATACCTGATCCAGGGACCCTGGGTCCCGATCCCATACTGAGAAGAGATGAACCTGGGGAGGTCTCATGTGAAACTGAGCGTATGGGACAGTCTCGAAGCTGGACACCATCAAACCCACCAGCTGCATTGCCTGTCTGATGGATGGATGAGGGCAAGACAGAAGGAGCTGTGTTTGTGACTGAAGACTCTCTACCTTCAGCTGAGGGAGAAAGACCTTGACCTGAGATGTATCCAGAGTCATGCCCAGAAATGACTTTACCCTGGAAGGAGACAGGGAAGATTTGGGAAGATTGATCACCCAGCCAAATGTTTCCAGAGTGGATACCACTGTCTAAATGTCCATCTCTGCTTGTTGCAAAGTCCGAGAAGCTACAAGAATGTCGTCCAGGTAAGGAAGAATGCGAATGCCCTGAGATCTCAACAGAGCCATCACTCCTGCCAGCACCTTGGTGAACACCCTGGGAGCAGAGGTAAGACCAAATGGCAGAGCCACAAACTGGTAATGCTGATCTTTCACTGCGAACCTGAGACATTTTTGATGGCCTGCAAAAATTGGCACATGAAGGAAAGCATCCTTAATGTCTATAGAGGACAAGAAGTCCCCTGGGCGAAGAGAATTTATGGCAGAACGCAGAGTCTCCATGCGAAAGTGCCTGAATCTGATAAATTTGTTGAGGAGCTTTAAATCCAGGATAGGCCTGACGGTTCCGTCCTTTTTGGGGACAGTGAAAAGATTGGAATAATAGCCTTTGCCCCTTTCCCGCAGAGGAACAGGGCAAATTACCCCCAATTCCAGTAGGTTTTGGACAGCAAGACACAGACACTGAGCTGACAGTGGGTCTTGAGCCATCTGGGATTTTATGAATCTTGGGGGTGGCCAGGCAAACTTTATCTTGTAACCGGAGGAGACTACCTCCTGAATCCACCGGTATGAGACAAGGCATCTCCAGACGTGAGCAAAAAAACGAAGCCGCCCCCCACCCGGATGGGTGAGGGCGCCCCTTCATGCCTGAGGTGGCTTGGGGGAGGATCTAGGCTTGGAACCCCAGGAAGGACCGGGCCTGCCCCCGTCCTCTGCCCCTGCCCCATAATTCACCCCGCCCCCCAGCGGGGGGAGCCCCCCTTCCTCTCCTGGGGGAATAAAAGGGGGACAGAGCAACTCTGGAACCCCGAAAGGGTCTGAGTGGCTTCTTGCGCTGAGGCAGCTTGCCTTCCTTGGCAAACAGATCCAGACGTTCCCCAAAAAGGCGCAGTCCTTTAAAGGGAGCCCCAGTAAGAGCCTTCTTATCAGCAATATCAGCCATCCATTGGCGCAGCCAAACAGAACGGCGTATAGCAACCAGCAGGGCAGAGGTTCTGCCACACATTCTAATGGCATCTTCCAGGGCAGCAAGAACATATGAAGTAAATTCCTCACAATACATAAGCCTGTTAAATACGTCTCTGCCAAAAGCCGCAGAATCGCCCTTTAAGGCACTTCTGATCAATCTTCTGATCGCAACAGTTGTAATAGCAGATGCACACACAGGGCGTAGCGCGGTCCTCGCACAGGCAAAACCATGAGAGGCCAGCTGATTAATGCGCCGGTCTTCCACATCTTTTAAAGTGGTAGTGTCAGGTGAGTGCACCACAGAAGTATGAGATAGTCCAAGTATTGGTGCCTCAACCTCGGGTGGGGAACACCATAATTTAGCTGTTTCCAGAGGAAAGGGATACCTCTTATCCCAGCTTTTAGGTACACCAGGAAGCCTACTAGGCTTCTCCCATTCCTGGGAAACGAGATTGTTGAAATGTGCCTGTGCGGGGAACTCCCAGCGCGGTTTAGCAGCATAAAATAATTCTCCCTGCTGCGGAGGAGGAGCAACAGGGGGACAGATTTCAAGCACTTCAAATAAATGGGCTAGCAGCCTGTCAGTATCAGCTGCATCCCAAGGCTTGGACCCAGTCATGGGATCATCATGAGATCTATTCTGATCCTCAGATTCAGACTCAGAGAATAATTCCCCCTCAGGGGAAAACCCAACAATGTCATCCATCGCTTCAGAAGTCATAGGGCAAACATACACATTATCAATCAAATGCCGTGTCTTGCCAATGGCTTTGCGTGGCTCAGAACCGCCCATCCGCCTCTCCAAATCGGCCAATCTAGTAACAAAATCAGATTGAGCATCCCCGCTAGCGTGCGCCGCAACCTGAGCTGTATGTAAGCGATGGGGAGTAGGTAAGGCCTCAGGGGACGCAGCCCCCAGAAGGGGCATCCCAGACAACCGCGCAACAACCTGTTGGGCGCAGGAAAGACAGACCTTGAAGTCACAAGGTACAGGGGAAACCCCACAATCAGTACAGAATCAGCCTTGTCCCGAATGAGCCCCTCATTGTTTTGAGAAGCCTCCATATGGTGATTATCGTGGCTCAATTGGACAATTGGGAATAATGCTAGAGCAAACCCGGGATGCCTCAATGCACCGCAAGGGAAGTGGGAGGATTTAAGGTATTAAAAAAAACTTCCCTCAAACGTATAGGCCGGGAGAAACCACTAGTTCTATAGGCCTGAAAGACAAAAGAGAGGATCCCGTAAGACATATATATAACGTAGGAGTATTAAGAAAAGATAGCCCGCGAAGGCACTTACAGACCGCGAATACGGAGACGCCAGCTACGCAGCACCACCGAGACAAGATGGCGCCCACATACACCTCGAGGGGCAGGCCACGGAGGCGTGACGCAAAAAGCGTCACTCGCCCCGCTCACCTCCCTCCGAAGAGCGTGAAAAGACACGCCCACGTGAACTTAACAGCCAATGACTGCGCCGTAGGTAAATGTCGCTGCCATATGCAGAGCGGTGTACAAGAGCGCGGTATCAGATTAAAAGAAAACAGTGCAACCAATTTAAACGGAGATCACTGCATAATGCACTCCACATAAGCGGGAGCATGATAACAAATGGTGCCACATAACACAATATATATATAGAAAAACACCCCCTTCCCCTAAGGGACTCAGAGGAATGAGGGGAGTCAGCGGTCATCCAAAAGGGAACCCACTGAGGGATATGGGGTGATAGGCACACGTAATGCGGGCAGGGCATCCCATAAGGCTCACCATGGCCTGAACCATCTACCATTTGGTGGGGGATTTGCGGCGGAGCACAGCTCCTTAGCACCTAAATATGGTGCTGTCTACCTTCACCCGAACACTACAGCCGAGGCTAGGAGGCAGTATAATAAAGACAGAACGGGTGGGAATAGCTCCACAGGGCCGTAGGGCCATAAGACCCCGCTCACCTGCCTAAAATAGAAAGAGCCACTTTCTCGTCCTGGCAGTCCGAGACTGCAGAGAAAATCTGGGGTTCTGTGGGAGGTGCCTTGGTATATATGGGCCGGGAGGGGCCACTTTTTCTGCTCTGCAGTCACGTGACATCTGAAGATGAATAACCCATGTGTAAGGATATCTTTCGGAACGGGACGTGACGTATACTAAGAATAATACATTTTTAGTAACATTATTTTTAATACTTACCTCCCATGGATCCCAGAGCACTGTGTCCCACGCTGATCACTCTGGCTTCTGCTTCAGCCCTTTATGCTGGGTGACAGGTAACAAAGGGTTAATTTAAAAAAAAAAAATGACATAGGGTCCCCCCTCCCAGGGAGGGGGACCTCATTTTTTTTGAGTTTTAAAAACCCTTAAAAATCCCCCCAAAAAATGGCTTGAGTTGCCCCCTACCCAGAATAACCAGCCCGAGGACCAGCTATGGGGGCTTGTAGAACAGGGCGCAGGGGCCAGCTTTTGTGAGCCCCCACCCTGCCGGCTACAAGCCCCAAAACCTCATCTCCCCGGGCTCTTGGCCCCCCCCCTGGCCTTTGGGGAGGCAGGTAATGGGGGGCCGGGGGTTAATGGCAAGTCACTCGCTAGCTGCAGGTGACTTGCCAACCCCCAGCCTTGTGAACTGGTATAGGGGTCTCATGGACCCCTTACCAGTTCACAAAGGGTTAAGTGTAAAAAAAAAAAAAAAAAAAAGACACAGAGAAAAAAAAAATATATATATATATATTTTTTTTTTTTAACACTCACCTCCGATCCTGTGTCCCGCGATGATTCAGCTCCAGCTGACAGCTGTCAGGGCTGATCACTGGAGGGGGGCTGGGGACCACATCCCCTACCCTCCAACCGCCTCCGGTGATCAGACCCGGCATCTGACGGTCCAGAGCCCGAAGCGGGATGACCTCACACGTGACTTCATAAGCCCCACCCACAAGAGGGCAGGGCCAGCGGTGAGAACGTCGGAGGGGGCATGTTTTGAGCCCCCTCCTCACAGCGAAGAGCCGGGGGGGGGCAATCAGAGCCCACCCCCCCCAGTGAAGAGGAGTCCCGGCCAGAGGGATCGGGCACTGAGGTGAGCGAATGTCTTTTTTTTATACTTACAGTGGCTGCCGAAGCGGGGGGGGGGGTATTTTTTGCCCCCTCCTGAAGCCAGAAGAGCGTGAAGAGAAGACCTGGCCGGTTCGAACGAGGGGTCAGGTGAGTGTTATTTTACTTTATTTTTTTATACTAGCAGGAGGGAAAGCCAGCCCGTAGGTACTACGGACTTGGCACTTGTTTGGAGAAGCAACCCTGTAGTATCTACGGGCGCCTTGCAGGCAGCATGAGGGGAGGGACTCCGCCAGCCAGCGCTGTCCGGGCCGGTAAGAGGCAATCAAAGGGGCATATATGGCCCACGGGCCGTACAATGCCCAGGACTTGGCACTTGTTTGGAGAAGCAACCCTGTAGTATCTACGGGCGCCTTGCAGGCAGCATGAGGGGAGGGACTCCGCCAGCCAGCGCTGTCCGGTCTGGGTTAGATTCACCCCTTAGCCAAGTCTTAGCCGATATTGACGATCGCAGCCGAGCCCGCGCATACACCATAGGACCAAGGAAAGGTGAGTTTTATGGGGGGACCAGGGGTTTCCAAGTGGCAAAGACAAACATCCGGGACAGTCAAAATCCACTTCAACGTTACAGCTTTCCTGCAGTAAATTGTTTACATCTGATTGCGCCCCCTTGAAGTAGAGTAAGAAGAAAATGCTGCCCTTAGACTTAAAGACTTTGTGCACCCCTGATCTACAGGGACTACCAGCAGAATTCAGGCAAGTTCCAATCAAAAACGACCCCCCATCCTGCCACCATGAGGCAGGGCAGGGGAATTACAAAAAAAAAAAAAAAGTCTCAAATGTCTCAGCAAGATAACAGAAAATAACGTAGCCTGGTGGAGGGAAGCGAGTATGCTGCCCTTTTGGATGTTTAGAAAAGAAGTTACCAGGTAACTAACTTACGTTTTCTCAAAAGATCCTTAGGGCAGCCTAGATATGCTATGATCCCGAATCCTTTCTGCCTAACGCAGCTAAAGGTTCCACCAGAACTTTGATAAAAATTCTCTGAGCTGACGCTGACTCGAAGGGTAGGTATACAAATTGGAAGTGGAGTATTTGGTCCCCCAACTTTACTGCAAATCTGAAAAAAGGCTTGAGCTGACAAGAGAAGATGGATTCCATGCGAAGGCGGCTGTAATGTACCAATAGATTCAGCTTCTTCAAATTGGGAATGAAGCAGAATCCTCTGGAGGTCTTCCTTACCCCAAAAAAATGCTTAAGTAGAGCCGTGGTGGCAGGGAACCTGGACAATCACTCCCTTATCCAACATAGAATATAGACTGCTGCGAATGGCCAGGCTTTCCTCCCTTCCGCCTGGGAGAGGAGTAACAAAGAAGTTCCTGGGAGGGACATGCATGAACTGAATTTAGAAACCCTTCCTTTTCCCTCTGGAAATAAAGGGGCAATCCAGTCTCCCACCTAATGTGGAATTGTTTTAACCGGGCACCTATTAAGGACCCTGCATCATTGCTTCTTAGGGACTAACCAAACAGAGTGGATCCTCTAAACTAGAAGTAGGAGGGGCCCCTCTAAACGAGTCCTTGCTTTAAAAAAAAAAAGTCTATAAGAGGACTGATCATTCCTGAAATCCCTACGCTTAGTGGGAAAACACCTGGCAAAGCAAGTAGAGGCTAGAATCAGTTTGAGTACAAGGTTCAGCCTGCCATGCTTACTTCAAGGGAGTATCCATCTTCTTGTTTAAAGGGTCTTTGAGGATCCCAAATATGGGAGTCTTCCTCAAGGAACGTATAACACCTCTTAAGAGCCCCTGGTCTATAAACCTTCTTAACTGGATCCTTCCACTCATTAAGGATAGCCTCCTTAACTGAGTTATGAATGGGGAATGTCATAGAGGAATCACGAACAAAATCGGGATAGAACCCATCATGTTTAATGACCATAGAAAGATTAACCATATGCAGGAGAGGAAAGAAATGTTACTGGTGAAACTGAATCAGAACCTGAACAAGGGCCCTCCTCATAGGAGGTGGAAGGGCCCTCATCCCCCTCAGCAAGGGGGGTATCAGAGACCTCCGACTCCTGCCCTCTAGAAAAAAGGGGGAGGTCTGATGTTCCTCTTTAAGCTGGGAGCACATGCATTAGCTGGGTCCTGCAGAAGTGCTTAGTGCTGACGCCATCGTCGCCGGGTGGAATCGCCCCCTGCAGCAGATCCCTCCCTCCTTCCATCAGGCTGAATTAAAAAGCGGAAGAGGTGCACGCGCATAACGCAGTCTGTCCTCCAACGAAAAGACCAGCACCAGCAGGCAAAAAGAACAATGCAGCAGCCCGACCGCCCGCAGCCACACATCCCACCGGAGTCGTGCAAGCCGTAGGCATTGGAAGCCTTGCTGTCATACGGAATTGGAGGAAAGCCTGCACATGCACTGTGGGATTGCCAGTGAGGATAGTATACTAGGCAAACCAGGGGCACATAGGGGTTATTCATAGTATGGGTTTTTGCTGAGCCCATGGCTGGAGAAGGGATTCTGGGTTTCCAATCAGGAGCTTCTGCTAAGTGGCTTAATCAGTGTTCAAGCCACAGTTCTGTGATTGGGTCACTCACAGGCACTTCACAAAGTGCCCTGGGATTGGCGCAATGTAAGATGTTTGTTTTTTTCTCAATTCCCAAAACAGGAAGGGAGGAATCTGCAGAGTCAAATTTTAGACTGCACTTCTGCTTAACCACAACCCAGGATTCCACCCCCCCACACCCCACAATTTACAGGCTGCTATATAGGAATACATTTAGGAAGGCATATTCATCTCAATCCTGCAATCCCATACAGCACACGTGCGGCAAAGAATGAACATTGATTTTCTGCTACATATCTCCCACTGACCGCTGCCTCTGGCTGTGCCCACCTGTTATCAGCCATCTGCATATGCCTGAGGTGGGTGTGCACAGGGGTGCAGCAGGTGCCAGAGGAGACCTGAGCATACACCATAGGAACACCAGATTTAACTTTCATACACATGGGATGCTCCTACGGAGCGCTTTCACCCAGCCTCTCAAGTCTTTCCACTATAGACTTTTCATTTAAATAAACTCACCTTGTCGTAATCCCACGGCACATGCATCACCGCTTCCCTCGGCTGAGGCAAGTACCCACGCCAGGCAATTCGGGATGGTTGGCATGGGTAAGCGATGGAATGCCTTGGGTGCCATACATCTTTGTGATGCGACTCTGACTTCAGAGCGACAAAACAAAGTTGAATGGAGCACAAGCTGCTGATTGGCTGGTGGTCTGAGTATTTTGACTATCCCAGGTGGTGGTCTGAGCATTATCACTATCCCAGGTTTTGTTTCTTGTCCTTGGGGCATCCCAATTTGGGATGTCTTGCTGTTTTGAAACCCACCAGATTACTCAGTACAAACTTACCTTTCCCTGTTCCTACAGTGCATGCACATGTTTGGCAAACTCAAGTGAGAGCGCTCAAAGCCCCAGCTTATCTGTGTCAGAAGTCCAGTCCCTATGTAAACACCCCACCCAATGTGACTGGTCAATCACTCAAGTCCAACTGTCACTCAGATCTATGGCTGTGATTCAGGGTCCTGCCCGCCGCCGGATTTAGGGGAATATTGTGGTGATCAGGTGATTTGGTTTATTATTTTAACACCTAAATTGGGTTTAGAACAGGGTAACAAAAAGATTGGAGATCATCTTTGTCATTTCTGGTTGAAGGTCCGCTTAAAGTGAAACAAAACCCAACAGGGCTAGCACTGGAATGTAAAAGAATCCAGGCCTTCCCCTCAGGCATCCCAAATTGGGCTCCCTGCTGTGTGAAACCCCCTCCCCCAGCGGGTGCAGCAAAACTCACCTTCTTCCTGGCTCCCTCACTGATGGTCTGTGAGTGCGCACCCTCCCCCTCCATTCAGATAGGCCGTGGGATGCAGCTGATTGCCTTAAACAGAGCCATTTGCCATGACAAACAACTCTAATTGGTCGAGAGCCAACGCATGTGGCGTAGGACCACAGGGCATCCCAAATTGGGATAGTCAAAATCCCAGATTTTGGTAAACTTTAAAGAAGACGAAAACCCTTTGTGGCTGTCCGTTTCCCTTTCTCACAATTTGAGATGCCCCACTGTGTGAAATCCCCCGGGATCGCCGTAAATGTAACTTTACATTGATCCCACAGCGCATGCACGGGCCACATCTCAATAACCTCTGGGCTGATGTGCACTATTTAGTGCCTAGCTATTTAGATAGACCGGGTGGCAGGAATGCGTGTCAGGCTGTAGAGAAAATGGGGATGCCACCCCTCCCTATGCCAGGCTCCAAACAGAGCTGTTTGCTCTGCGCCTTGGCGAGATGGCTATTTCAGGGATCCAAGGGGCTTTCGCACATGGGCATCCCAAATCAGGGAGCCCTCTGCAAAAGGGAAAGTTTTTCATCGTCTTCGATCCACATTAAACAGTATTAGCTGCCTGCGTATAGAGCAACGGGAGAGCTTACCCCAATGTGAGTCGCAGTCACCCCGCTGCGGGCGTTCGGGAGACAGAATAGAAACACTCAGTCAGGTAATGCAGCCAGCACGGCCACACAGACGGTTGCAATGTAACCAGGGTAACCTCAACTTCCGGACACCTTCCCAACCAGCCAATCACACGGGGCGGGGCGGCGCACACGGGGCAGCGCGTCTTCCTGTGAGGGATTTGCAGTGAAAGGCGGCGCGTGTAGAAAGATTGGGTCACGCTTTCCCGCCCGGGGAATTCGTAGACCCCCACCCCCTCCATTCCATGTACTTGTCTTGTAAGGTAGAAAGTGCTCCCTTACATATGGCGTCACAGCCTGAGTCCGTGTGAAGCCAGATACAAATGACGTCACTGCCTGAGTCTATGTGAAGCCAGAACTGGGAAGTGCTAGGTGCACTTTCTCAAAGCAGCGAGCTATAAAGAGGACCAAAACCTCTGTGAGGCCCCCTCGCTCTTCACAATTTAGTATCCCAGCTGTGTGAATGGCCATATACTCACCTCAACCCTACGGCGCATGCACAGGCTTCAGCAGCATCCTTTCTGTGTGCCAGAGAGACCTGAATGACTGCCAGTGAATGCGCACATGCCAATGATGAGAGCTCTCAAGCCATAGCACCCTGGGTGGAGGAGGGGGATCCTCTGTGGGGACTAGTGTAGTAAAGGGAGCACAGGCGGCAAAATGAAATAATCCACTTGCCAGTACTGTATTAAGTGGGATCAAGTCTGCAGGCTGCAGCCCCAGGGCCAACGGAACACTTCTCTCCTGGCCCTGAGCAACCTGTGTGGAAATTGGTGTGGGGTGCAGGGTGTATAAATCAGCATATTCATGCTTAGAGCAAAATAAAACCCAACGGGACCGGTCTTGGAATCTAAATGATTCCAGGGCTGGCCACTGCACTTCCCCCGAGGAATTAAATATGCATGGCAAATGGCTCTGATTGGACGGGAGCCTGTGCATGTGCCGTAGGAATGGGGAAAGGCGAGTTTGTATGGGCGCTCTGTGGGGTTTTACACAGTGGTGGTATAAAGGCAGCAGCGTGCCGTGAGGGTGCAAAGAAATACACCAAAAGCAGCTCTGGAGTTCTGCAATGAGCCTAATTCCCTTTCCGTGGTGCACCCCATTTGGCATGCCCCGCTAAGTGAAAACCTCCAGTCACTTGATATGCTTACTTCACCAACGAGCCCACAGTGCATGTGTAGCCGGTGGCAACATCACTTGTATCCTGTGAGCGCCTACCTTAAAGCAGACCAAAACCAACATTTTTAACTTACATCCCCTGAATTGTTCCCCCTATGAAGAGCACCTTTTGCAAATTTTCACTACTGCCGCTTCACTCTAATCCCAGATAATGGCGCCTGTTTTAGCTGTAAAGCTCTGCCTCCTCCATTCATTACATCAGTATGGCAATGACATAATTGCCACACACAGCAGTGGCAATGACTGATCGCCTGGCACCTTACAGACAGCAAAAAAATATTCAGTGTTTCAGGGCCATTCGAAAAGCGCAAATAGTTCCACTTTTCGAAGTTCTACACCCTAATAAGAGAGTATCGGCAGGAGCTTTGGCCAAATGTATTTCACAAGTTCAGTGGGTTTTGGTCCACATTAACTGAATGGCTGTCATTGCCACGGTTAGCCGAAGTATGTGAGTGATGCTGCGTGTCGATCATGTGTGTGGCTAGGATTTCATTCAGCTTCTCCAGCTGTGCATATTATGAAGCTGATTGGAGGAGAGCTACCCCTGTGCCATGGGCCTGTAGAAAGGAAGGGAAAGCAGGCCACGCCATGGGCAGGGTGTTGCAGTGGGGCATCCCAAATCAGGGGACAGACCTAATCCCCGTTATCCTGTGTTTTGGTCTACTTTAAGGGGTACTCCAGATGACAGAGCATTTTGGAGCCCAGGCATTCCTGATGGCAGCCCTGGTACATCTTGTTGGATGATACCTGGCTAAGACTTTCACACCAGCACAATCACAATCTAATCTCCCTGAAATAGCTAGGAAAGAGCTGCCCATAGTAACCTATGGGCTTTTTCACATAGCTGCGGGTGATAAAACTGACTTTGAGGCTACTGATCTCACACCAACTGTGAAACAGCAGTTTCCAATTTAGTTACCGTCTCTGCTTTTCTTATAGTACATTTGTATAAAGGTCTCACTTTTCTGATAGCATGACTGACCTAATGTTTTGAGGACTAACTAAAGGCACATGCACAGAAGCCTGGAGGAGGCTGTACACATCCTGCAATCTATTTGTACAATCTTACCAAAACATCATAGTAACAGAGCTCCGTCTGAACAATTTAACATATAGCAATATATCCGTTCACTGGTATTCTTACCTCACCATTGATCTCATGCCACATTAGCGGGCTCTCCCAGTAAGCACTCTTAGCCATGTGCTGCTAAGAAAGCTGAATAAAGGATATTTGCATGTGTTGTGGTATTTCCAGAAAGCTAGGATTCTTGGAGAATTGGGGGGAGGAGGCTCACACACACAGCGGGGCTTCCCAAATCAGGATGCCTTGTGTGCAGGGAATCAGCTGACCCAGTGTCTTATTAATAAGGCTGGTTTTGGTCCTCTTTGAATGGCATTTTGAGCAGAGGCTTACTTTAAAGTACTAGAGTACTTTAAAAAAGGACTATGATGGCGCTTTATAACTAAACGATAATAATAGCAGCTGGGTAAAAGTTATTTTCGCATTACTTTCCATTTTATAGGATTAGTAACACCACCAGGACACACGCCACTACCCCTGCTCCTTCAGTACTGGACCAATATGTTAGCGTTAGAGCAGTCTCTTGGACCAGTGTCTTACCAGGCAGAAGAGCTGGTAACATACAGACACGGAGTAGCTCAGGAGTAACTGGTGTCAAGGACGGCTATCCGTCAGGCAGACTCCCCCCCTTTGTGCCCGTTTTAAAGGTGGTCCCTGGGTGTCGTTCAGTCTTTCAAATCAGCCTAGGAGATAAGAAATACGCTAGGCAGAGAAACACAATCATTTGGAATGCGTTTGACCAGAGATGCATCTGGTGCTCCTCCCTTTGACGTTTTTATTTATATTAAAATAGAAAACGTACATATGCCATCTTGCAGGGGCATATTATATTAGAAAAAATGAATACTAATTGGTCTGTTCTACCTAACAAGCATACTGGAATGTGAGGCCACGCAAAGGCGTTGTCCAGCTTCCCAACGCCATCTATATAACAGTAATACATTAGTAGCAGCATATTCTATTATCTTCATAATCCTAAGCATTATTGTCGAGCAAAAGAGAAATAGTGCAGCATGAAGTGGCTGTCTGAGGGTTTATTTCACCTTTATTAGCCACTAAGCGAACAATGTAGAGAGATAAATAAGATAGACTAGAACAAATGAAGGGAGGTAATGTTCACTTTCATATGTTCAATTTATCATTTTTGACCTCCATCCATCACACTGGAGCTTCAGAAATAATATTAAACCCCAATAATTATCAACAGTCCATTTTTGCAGTAAAATCAGCTTCCAAAAAGGTTATCACAGGCAGGGGCGTAACTGTAGGAGGTACGACCACACTGGGGCACCTACGGTCAAGGGGCCCCACCATGGTGGCACCTCCACCTTATTTAGCAGATTTGTGCTTACATGGCACCCTGTACGGCTGTTTCACTTTTCGTTAATCTAGTTGTATCCAACTGAGTAAAAATGGCAGGTAAGATGTAACTGTAGGACCCATGACGGGGCCCTGTTTAATGTTTGCACCTGGGCCCCATTGCATTTAGTTTCACCCTTTATTTGCCCTCCTGAAAGTTTGTCATCTCTGTCATCACATCAGGACCTGCAGTTCGAGTAGCGATCCACCAGCAGCTTTCCCGTTATGTTTGAGTTCCTTGTGCAAAAATGTGTCATTGCTCAGGCACCTGCTTACTGCTGTCAAAATCTATATCCCCTCAAACAGTGATTTGATAAAGTTAATAACCATGTAGGATCTAAATGCATCCTTACTCTCTACTTCTGATCCACATACATAGTGTAGGGGCCTGGGTATAAATAGGAACAGGCCAGTGAGTTATCAGAAACCCATATACGTAGAATTAATAAGACAGTAAACCCTTTTATGGTTTCCAACCATTAACATGTATAGACATTGTAGTACCCTTAGTTAGACTCAAGATGGTAGTAGTGGGATTAGGCCATAGACTTGAATGGAGATTGTGTGAAGGCTACAATAGTATCATTGGCAATAATTCCAGGTGCAGCTAGGCAACCCCATTGCAGATGCCCCCCTGCGCATTAACGGCAACAAACAAGAAAAATCTTCCTAGGAGAAATCCAGCATTGTGATTGGCCACAGCGGTCATGTGGTTGTCAGCACTCGGCTGGCTCTTGCCTATTTGCTGAATCTCACTCCATGAATCAGCAAGCAGTCCATGAGGGGGGTGAGATGAGACTACACCTCACACAGGACATGTATGTTTTTAATAGAAATATTAAATGTTACGTTTTATGGTTTTGGTGAGCTGGACACCTGATGGGTCCATGGGGGGGTGTCAAAGAATATTTTTTCCTGCCTCAAGTTTCAGCTCACGGGATACCACGCTGACTGCTATGGGACATTTTCGTGGAAGGAACCTGGTTGATTCTTCGCTTTAGGTCAGTTTAAGGAGGAACAACAGACCTCAGAAAGAATAGGTCAATTTAACCCCTCCACAGGGCACCGGTTAATTTTTGGATGTTGGCGATCCTGTTGTTTTTCAACTCTCCTGCTCGCTTAGCCATCCCTGAGTGAAGCCTGTTTTCTAGCCGGAGCTCCCACCTGGGACAAATGCAGCCACAAGCCTTGCAGTGTTTTGTCTCCTCCCATAATAGACAATGGAGCAGACACAGACAGTGCACATGTGTGAGATTGGTGACAGGCACAGTGTCTGCTGGGAGAAGGAGAAAGAAGCAAGATGGCACTGCCCATCAGAGGGCACCTGGGGACAGATGGACAGACAGGCTAGCTGCGCTCAGCACAGATAGCCCAATATGTGAACTGGGGGGGAGGGGAGCAGACAGAAGAAGTTTTGGGAGCTTTTATTAGCTACCACATCCACATTCCTTTTTAAAGGAGCGCTATTGCAAAAAATGTCCCAATGATAAAAATCCATATAAATATGCTGGATGGTGGGAGGAGAGGTCACTTATACACCTGGGATCAGGAAGTATCCAACCAGGCTTGTTTTTTTATTTTGATGAAAGGAAGAGGAAATCAGGGGTGATGGGTTCTATCACCCCTGGATTTAATTCCTACCATGAGCGAATAAACCACAAGCCTGGCGGGAGTTTTATTTAGTTTGTTTGTGTATACGTGACCCCTCCTCTCATTAGCAGATATGTTTATTTGGATTTTTAATATTACACAATTTAGCGATAGTGCTCCTTCAATACATTCAGGAAATTCAATCTTGTTCAAGATTCTTTAACTTCAGCACCTAACATAACAGTTTACAGACAATAATCAGCAAAGATTGAATTTGAAGATACTCAAAGGTTTTATCAACCCCTGAGATATTTCATTTGCTTTATAGATTGTAAAGTAACCCCCACCCCCAGAAATGAAAGCTAATAAAACCATCAGTATATGAAATATCAAACTATCCATAATCATGCACACTATTCTCCCATTGAAGCCCAGGATTTTCACTATCCCATTTTTTCCAGGGGCACCAATTTAGAATGCACCGCTATGTAAAACCCCCCAGATCGCCCATAAAAATGTATCATTCCCTGGTCTTCAGGGTTTCGTCCAATCAGTGCCATATGCCGTTCATTTTAGTGTGGCTCTGTTTATACGCAGTGCTTGTTAAAAGTGAGCCGTACCCACAGTACCTGTTAGACGTGGGCGTGCTCCTACCCCCAGAGATGCTAGGGATGTAGCTGCTTCATCATACTTCACCGTGGGAGTCGGGGCAAAGGTGAGTTTTGCAGTTACCCAGTGGTGGTGGGGGGGAGGGTTTTACACAGTGGAACATCCCAATTTGTGACTCCAGGGCTGGCTGCTGAGGGTTTTGTTTCACTTTAAGCCTAGTTATACAGTATGTTATTCAAATATTATGTAGTAATATGAATCATAGAAAAGGTATGACCACATGCTGTGACACAGGCGCTATATATTTCTGGCTAACCACTTTTATATAAACAAAGTATCATTTAGGCGATTAAACAATCACATGGAAATGCAGAACAAAACCCACCTGACCTGGCCCAGAAATCTAAATGATTCCAGGGCCGTCTGCTGTCCTTCCCCCTGGGGCATCCTTTTGGAGATCTTTCCCCGGGCCGACAGCGCCTGCGTGGGCTCTCGTCCAATCAGAGTGAGGCACAGGGCACCAAGGGATGTGCCAGCTCTCGCTCCCCATTCTCACTAATCAGCTTAGCTTTCGTCCAATCAAAGCTTCCCCTGAAGTGATGTAATTTGGCGAGCTGCTCTGGTTGGATGAAAGCACACGTAGGCGCTGTTGGACTAGGAGGAGGCGAGTCGATTGTGGTAATATTGGGGGTTTCACACAGCGGAGTATCCCAAATCAGGATGCCCCGTGGGTGCAGAGAAAAGCCCGGGGAAGTAAAAATCCTGGGATTTGTTCCACCTTAACTGAGTAGCCTATAAATACTATATAAAAAAATATATGACGACATATAACAGGGGTTCCAAACCAGCAGTACTAGTAGCACTGGTGGTACTCAAGCTGCCCTCTGGTGGTGAAAGTGTGAGGGGGCATGGAGCACAGCAGACAGCCTGCTGCTCCAATAGGCTGTGCCAGGTGCAGAAAATACCATTTTGTGAATACTCACCTGTAAAATGGGTATTATAAGTATGTCACACACCCCGCTTCAAACATTAATATTTACACTTGGGTTACTCCACCAGCAGGTGGCGACGTTGCAGAGAAGTCTTGAAAAACGAGCCCCTCCTGATCTATAATACCTGGGACCTCCCACTTATCTCCCAGTTTTCAAACAGCAGTAAAGACAAGGTACCAGGAAAAAAAACATTGGCAACCCTCAAACTGTAAACGAAACTTCACCCTATAAAGAATCCAGGATACCAAAAAGAGCGGGTGAAGCGGGGTGTGTGACATACTTATAATACCCATTTTACAGGTGAGTATTCACAAAATGGTATTATTCTAAGTATGTCACACACCCCGCTTCAAACATTAATATTTACACTTGGGACATCCAAAAGCAGTGTCCAGAAAGGGCGGGTATCCAATAAGGCAATAATGCAAAACTCAAACCACTGCAGCCTGCAGAACCTTGCGGCCAAACACAGCATCCGCTGAAGCCCGCACGTCAACCTTATAAAACTTGGAAAAAGTGTGAACAGAAGACCAAGTAGCAGCCTTACAAACTTGTTCAACAGAAGCCTGGTGCTGAAAAGCCCAAGACGCCCCAACAGCATGAGTAGAATGAGCAGTGATACGAAAAGGGGGAACCTTCCCCTTGGCAGAATAGGCCCCAACAACAGCCTGTCGAATCCACTTGCTAACGAAGACTTAGCCGGAGCCAAACCCTTCCTAGGCCCGCAGGGCACCACGAAAAAGGCATCAGTCTTACGAAAAGGAGATGTAGTAAGCAAATAGTACTTAACTCAGCGTACCACATCCAAACAATGCAAAACCCTTTCCTTGTCATTCCTAGGCTTAGGACACAAGGGCGGAAGAACAAAGTCCTGGTTAAGATGAAAAGCAGAGACCATCTTAGGAAGACAGTCCGGTTTGAAGCGGAAAACCACTTTGTCCTGATGTCTCTCAAAGTAAGGAGCCTGAATCGACAAGGCTGCCAACTCCGAAACGCGCCGAACCAAAGTGATGGCCACCAAAAAGGCAACCTTCTGAGTCAGAGTAGAAAGAGCAATGTCCTGCAAAGGCTCAAAACGAGGAGCCTGAAGAGCAGAGAGAACCAAATTCAAATCCCAAACAGGGAGCAAAGGCTTCCTAGGAGGCCGCAGATGCGAGACCCCCTGGAAGAAAGTCTTGAGCAAGGAAGCCGCAGATGCGAGACCCCCTGGAAGAAAGTCTTGAGCAAAGGATGAAGCGCAAATGACTTTTGAAAAAAGACAGACAAGGCAGAAACCTGCCCCTTCAAAGTACTCAGCTGAAGACCAGAGTCCAGCCCCGATTGAAGAAATTCCAAAATCCTAGAGACAGAAAAGCCCCGACAGGGCAAAGATCTAGCCTCACACCAATCAATATAAGATCTCCATGTCCTATAGTAGATGGTAGAAGAGGACCTCTTCCTGGCACAAGAGTCTGAATAACAGAATCCGAAAGACCTTCCTCCCTTAAGATGGAGGTTTCAGCAGCCAGGGCCTCAAAGCCAGCCTTGGTAAATTGGGGTAACACAGTTGACCCTGTGTGAGAAGATCTGGCCGAAGAGACAGGTCGAACTGGTCTGTGAACCACACCCTCCTTGGCCACCTTGGAACCACGAGAATGGCCAGGGCCAGCTTTCGCAAAACCTTGCCTAGCATGGGGATCAGAGGAAACAGATAAAGGAACCCCAGGTCCCCCCAGCTCAGGGACATGGCATCCACCGCCAGAGCCAGAGGATCCTGAGAGAGCGACACGAATGTCGGAAGCTTGTAATTGTGACGAGAGGCAAACAGATCCACCTCCGGAGTCCCCCACCGGAGACAAAGCGACCGAAACACCTGGGGGTGAAGAGACCATTCCCCCCGGCGGGAAGAGCACCTGCTCAGGAAGTCCGCCTCCGTGTTTTCCACTCCTGGAATGTACACTGCCGAGATGCAAGGGACATGAGTCTCCGCCCAGGCTAGAATCAGAGACACCTCTCTGAGGGGCACTCAGACTGCGAGTCCCTCCCTGGTGATTGATGTAAGCAACCGCCGTCCGATTGTCCGACCGAACCTGAACCGGCAAGCCCTGTAAATGCTGTGTCAAGTGAGACAGAACCAACCTGATGGCTCCCAACTCCAGAACATTGATGGGCAAGTGGGCCTCCAGAGGACCCCACCGCCCCCGGAACTGAAGGTCCTTCCAGAAACCTCCCCATCCCGACAAACTGGCGTCCGTGGTGACAGTTTCCCAAAGAGGAGTCAGAAAGGACCTGCCCCTCAAGAGATTGTCCGAGACCATTCACCACTGGAGAGACTGCCGAACCCGGGAGGACATCCGGAAGGACCGATCCAACGACCGCGGTCGCCGGTCCCAAGACGCCAACAGATGAAGCTGAAGCATCCTCGTGTGAAACTGAGCAAAGGGAACTGCCTCGAAGGAAGCTACCATCAAACCCACCAGTCTCATCCCTAGCCGGATGGACGGGCAAGGATTGGAAAGAAGGAGCTGCGCCAATTCCTGAATCAAGAGAACTTTGGCCTGAGGTAGAAACACTCTGTGTTGGCAAGAATCCAAGGACATCCCCAGGAAGGACACCACCCTGGCCGGAACGAGAGGACTTGGGATAGTTGATCACCCAGCCGAAACTCTCCAGAGTGGATACCACCGTCCTGGTGTCCACCTCCGCTTGACTGAAGGAAGGAGCCATGATGAGAAGGTCGTCCAGATAAGGCACAATGCGAATCCCCTGAGCTCTGAGAAGGGCCATCACGCCCGCCAACACCTTGGTGAACACTCTTGGAGCCGAGTTAAGGCCGAACGGAAGAGCCACAAATTGAAAATGCCGATCTTCCACCACGAATCGAAGAAACCTTTGGGGAGCCGGAAAGATAGGAATATGAAGGTAGGCATCATTGATGTCTATGGACGTCATGAAGTCCCCCTGCCGAAGAGAATTGATGGCAGAGCGCAGAGTTTCCATGCGAAACTTCCGGGGACAAATAAACACGTTGAGGAACTTCAGATCCAGGATGGGATGAACCGACCCGTCCTTCTTGGATACTGTGAAGAGATTGGAATAATACCCGAGGCCCACATCCGAGGAAGGAACCGGGCAGATGCCATGTCCAGAAGATTCCTTACCGCCGCCAGGAGCCCCTGCGCGGACGAAGGTTCGGTGGACACCCGAGACCTGAAAAAAACCTCGAAGGAGGTCGAGACTCGAACTACAGTTTGTAACCGGACAACACCACCTCCCGGACCCATCTGTCCGGGACCGCCTGGTCCCAAATCTGGGAGAAGTGTCGCAACCGTCCCCCCACCCGCACGGGTGAGGGCGCCCCCTCATTGCTAAGCAGGCTTGGCAGGGGGTTTGGGCTGCCAGCACTGACAAAACCATGGCGATCCAACTGATCGATCCGACGATCCTCACCATCTATAATGGTAGTAGTGTCAGGAGAGTGCAACACAGCCGTGTTAGAAAGCCCCAATACCTGGGCATCAACCGCAGGGGGAACAGACCAACATTCTACCAAGTCCTCCGAAAAGGGATACTGCTTATCCCAACCAGGAGGGACACCAACAAGGCGCGTAGGCTGTGCCCATTCCCTAAGGACAACCCTCTCAAAAAGTTGTTGCCTGGGAAACACCAAACGCGGCTTGGGCACATCAAACAACTCACCCTTTGGCGGGGGGAGCGCCACAGGTGGATCCAAAGCCAAAATTTCAAACATTTGGGCCAAAATAGAGGGAGTGTCAAGAGACACCCCCGCAGCCTGATCGCCAGCAGTACCAAACAATGCTGGTAGCCAGGCTCATCCGACTCCTCGAAGAGCTCCCCCTCCTCAGCCGGGGGACAATCAGACAAATCCAAAACTTCCAACACCTCATTCTCCGGATCCGCGATGCCGGAGAAAGGTGCTTCCGCTTAACCGTAGCCTTCTGAGCTACTGCAGCGGAAAACATCTTCTCGAGGCTGGCCAAACGTGCACACACCTCGGATTGCGAATTCCCACCTATGACCACGTGACACGGGGTCCGGAATAGGCGTGGGGGGGGTAGGAGATGACTGAGGTTGCGAAGAGCCAGAAGCCGGAGTGCCGGACTGGCCCGCAATGTTCTGCTGAGCGCACGGAATGCACAATATGACATCATCCCCTGGGAGCGGAGCCCCACAACCCCCGCCCGGATTGCCCCGAAGAGCCATTTCCGGTATTGGTGGAAGCCTCCATATGGTGAAATTGTGGTATTCGCAATAACCCAGGGATTTATGCAGTATGCAACCCGGGATGCCCCTTTAAAATTAAAGTCCCGGGAGTGGGAGGATTTTTGCCTAGGGAAAACCCAAATTCTGAAATAAGACTAGCCAGGTATATCAGACCGGGAGACCCACTGCAGCGAGGGTATCCCAGGATCTGTAAGGGGAAGAGACAAAAATCAGTCCCCAGAGAGAGCATCCAACCGGACTACAAAAAGGTTGGCAATCATGCGCACACACACACACACTCAAAATAAGTAAAGCACTATGAAAATAAATCTACAATAATATACATATAAATGCACGATAACATCCCCAAGAAGGCAATCATGCACCCTTAGGGAAGGTCCAGCTCCAAGGCCAGCAGAGATAGGCTTTAGGTCCACTTTAAAAAAGTGCAACCACTAACCCAAAGACTTTAAGCCTCTATATGGGGAATCCCATTTAAGGATGCCCCCGTCTCATCCTGAGCGGCCTACACAGGAGGATGCCATCCACGCAAGACCGTTCCTAAACCACTACACAGCGCAAGGAACCTGAATTGGCAGCGAGCCAGGACCGCAACAAGCCTCAGCTCCGGAGCGAGGAAGAAGGAGGGCGGGCCGTGCACAGCGCGCGAAGCGCTCCGGGCCCGCCCCCCGCCCGAGACAGTACCACGCGGGTTGCGAAGGAGCGCGGTCCCGCCCCCTAGAAAACGAGCACCGCGGCCCGCAAAATGGCAGCGCCGCAAGTGACCAACGGGAGCCAAACAGGCACCCTTAAACACACCATGACTGAACAGTTTACCACACACAAAACTGAGCCCCAACAGCCCGGGCCACGCGCCCGCAGCAGCTGCAGCGCCGACCCCGCAGCTGCCAGCACTCACCACAGACAATCAGTCAGCAAAAAAAAAAAAAACACACCACACATGCCACCCTCCCCCCCACGCGAAGGGAGAAGGGACCAAGCGGGAGAAAGGGAGGCTAAGGGGAACGTCGGGACGGGGCATCCCAAATCCGGATCACCAGGCCGGATAACCGCGTTGCCCCACGCGGGGTCGAGCGGAGGAGTTAAATTCCTAGGCACCATTGCCCAGCCAGCAGCCAGGGCTGGGAGGCTTCCAATATTTAACTAAGCATACAAACAAAAAAGGCTGGGCAGAAATAGACCATGGGGGGGTGCCGGGGTGTTACCCCGGCTACCTGCAAGCAGGAGACTTCTTTCTTCTGTCTTGTCGCCATCTTGCAGAGAACAACACTGGGAGATAAGTGGGAGGTCCCAGGTATTATAGATCAGGAGGGGCTCGTTTTTCAAGACTTCTCTGCAACGTCGCCACCTGCTGGTGGAGTAACCCAAGTGTAAATATTAATGTTTGAAGGGGGTGTGTGACATACTTATAATATATTGGGATGACTGCATTGCTTGCCACTGTAGACCTTCACCCTACCAGGGAAGTCTGTATTGGTGGTGGTATTCTATGAAGAAAGGCTGGGAAACCCTGCCACATAGTATTCGTTGTAGAATCAATCCTCCCACATACAAGTGCTTGGGAAACAGTACAATTTCTTATGCACATCAATTTTTAGCTTTAGAATATGGTCACTTCCAAAAATTCACAGTATAACAAGGCAGCATGTAAACAGCAATGAGAAAGAACAGTTGATGTGGTCATTCTTTTTATTAGCCTAGTAAAACGTTATCTAATTGATTCAAGGGAATAGTTCAAAGGAAATTACTTGTTTTTTCCACGACCTAGAAGTGACTTGCTTGGCAGCTGTAAATATAAATAAGATTTTCTAAAATTAGGTTTCACTACAATCTTTGGGCTTTTTTTCTACTGCAGTGCTTCCATATGAATATGAATATCCTCCAGCGATTTTCATATAGAATGCCCCAAAACTGCATGCTTGTCTGAAGATGTCTCAAGTCAAATATGACTGTAGGTGCCAGGGCCGGCATCAGCCTTGAGGCTTACCTAGATAGGTCCAGGGCACCTGCAACTTGGAAGAGCCCATCTCACATGACGTGATCCGCCTCCTCTCATCCTATGTAGGATGCAGGGATAGTGCCCAGTAACCTGGTAGGTAACCATCAGGAGATAGTAAGAAAAAATACCATTTTGTGATTACTCACCTGTAAAATGGGTATTATAAGTATGTCACACACCCCGCTTCCATTATCATGACATGTGGGTTATGGCCAGTAGAGGGCGAACTTTGACAGGAGAAAAAGGAGCCCCTCCCAGTCCATAAATACCTGGGACCTCCCACACATTCCCCAGTATAGGACAGCAGTAAGGGGACCAGGAAGAGCCAAATATAAACAAACATAACACTAAAAGGTTCACCATATAAAAGATCCAAAATACCAATAAGGGCGGGATGAAGCGGGGTGTGTGATATACTTATAATACCCATTTTACAGGTGAGTAATCACAAAATGGTATTATTCCAAGTATGTCACACACCCCGCTTCCATAATCATGACATGTGGGACATCCAATAGCAGTGTCCGTCATGGGTGGGAACCGAAAACAGTAAAAGAATGTACCAACTTAAACCACTGCAGCTTGCAGAACCTCGTGGCCAAAAACAGCATCCGCTGAGGCCTGCACATCAACCTTGTAAAACTTGGAAAGAAGTATGAATGGAAGACCAAGTAGCAGCCTTACAAACCTGTTCAACTGAAGCCTGGTGCTGAAAAGCCCAGGAAGCCCCAACAGCACGAGTAAAATGCGCAGTGAACTTAAAAGGGGGAGTCCTCCCCTTGGCAGAATAGGCCCCAACAATGGCCTGACAAATCCATATGCTAATGGTAGACTTGGCGGGCGCCAAACCTTTCCTAGGCCCGGAGGGCACCACGAAAAAAGGCGTCCGTCTTCCGAAAGGAAGAAGTAGCAACCAAATAGTACTTCACACAACGAACCACATCCAAAGAGTGCAGGACCCTCTCCTTGTCATTGCTAGGCTTAGGACACAAGGAAGGGAGAACCACATCCTGATTGAGATGAAAGGCAGAAACCACCTTAGGAAGGAAATCTGGCTTAAAACGAAAAACCACCTTGTCCTGGTGTCTCTCAAAGTAAGGGGCTTGAATGGAAAGAGCCGCCAACTCAGAGACACGTCGAACAGAGGTAATAGCCACCAAAAAGGCAATCTTTTTGTGTAAGCATAGAAAGTGCAACATCCTGCACCGGCTCAAAAGGAGGCCCCTGGAGGGCCGACAGAACCAAATTCAAATCCCAAACAGGCAACAAAGGCTTTCTAGAGGGATGCACATGAGTGACCCCCTGGAAAAAAAGTTTTAACCAAAGGATGAAGAGCAAAGGACCTTTGAAAGAAGACCGCCAGGGCAGAGACCTGCCCTTTCAAGGTACTAAGCTGGAGCCCCAGGTCCAGACCGTGTTGAAGAAAATCCAAAATCCTAGGGATCGAAAACACCCTGCAAGGCAAGGCCCTAGCCTCACACCAATCAATATAGGACCTCCAAGTCCTGTAGTAGATGTTCGAGGAAGATCACTTCCTAGCCCTAACAAGTGTCTGAATCACAGCATCAGACAAACCTTCTTCTTTTAAGATGGAGGTTTCAGCAGCCACGCCGTCAAAGCCAGCGTTTGTAAATTGGGGTAACAAAGTTGACCTTGAGTGATCAGATCCGGAAAAAGGGGCAACCTGTACTGATATACCGCCAGCCGTACGATGTCAGCGAACCAAACCTGTCTTGGCCACCTTGGGGCCACCAGAATTGCTGGCGCACCCTCTTGAGCCAGCTTGCGCACCACCTTGCCCACCATGGAGAAGGGGGGAAACAGGTACCGGAACCTCAGATCCCTCCAGGCAAGAGACATGGTGTCCGCTGCCAGGGCCAGAGGATCCTGAGACAGAGACACAAACATTGGGAGCTTGTGATTGTGACGGGAGGCAGAGATCCACCTCCAGAAACCCCCACGAGTGACAGAGGGATCAGAATACCATGTGGATGAGAGACCCTTCCCCTCGGCGAGAGGATCCCCTGCTCAGGGAGTCAGCCTCCGTGTGTTCCACTCCCGGAATGTACACTGCTGAGATGCATGGAACATTGCTCTCCGCCCATGCAAGAATCAGAGAAACTTCCCTGAGGGCACTCCTGCTGTGAGTCCCTCCTTGGTGATTGATGTAAGCTACCGCAGTTCGATTGTCTGATTGAACCTGAACCGGTAAGCCGTGTAGGTGATGCGTCAAGCATGACAGAACCAACCGAATAGAGCGACCTCATGTGGAACTGAGCAAAGGGAACTGCCTCGAAGGAAGCCACCATCAATCCCACCAGTCTCATCCCTAGCCGGATAGAAGGATGAGGATTGGACAGGAGAAGACGTATCAGATCCTGAACCATCTGCACCGTGGACTGAGGAAGGAAAACCCTGGTCCGAATGGTATCCAGATTCATGCCCAGAAACGAGATCTCCCTTAAGGTGGAGAGAGAAGACTTGGGATGGTTGATCACCCAGCCGAACCTCTCCAGCATCGCCACCACCATACCTGGTGTCCAGCTCCGCCTGACTGAGTTAGGATGCCGTAATGAGGAGGTCGTCCAAATACGGAACAATGTGAATGCCCTGGGCTCTGAGAAGGGCCATTATGCCCGCCAGCACCTTGGTGAACACCCTTGGTGCCGAAGTCAACCCGAAAGGGAGGACCACAAACTGAAAATGCTGATCTCCCACCACAAACCTGAGAAATCTCTGGTGTGCTGGGTAGATTGGTACATGAAGGTAAGCATCCTTGATGTCTATGGATGTCATGAAATCCCCCTGACGAAGGGAATTGATGACTGAGCGTAGAGTCTCCATGCAGAACTTCTTGGTTCTGATGAACCTGTTGAGAAGCTTCAAATCCAAAATGGGTCTTATGGATCCATCCTTTTTGGGAACCGTGAAGAGGTTAGAATAATAGCCCGGCCTCTTTCTGAGAAAGGCACCGGGCATATGACATCCATGACCAGAAGATTCTTTACAGCCAACAGGAGCCCCTGCGCAGCCCGGGGATCCGAGGGGACCCGAGACCTTAGGAATCTGGGAGGAGGCCGGTACTCGAACTCCAGTTTGTACCCGGAAGAGACCACTTCCAAGATTCATTTGTCTGTGACCTCCTGGGCCCAGACCAGGAAGAAGTGCCGCAGCCGTCCCCCCACCCGCAAGGGTGAGGGCGTCCCCCTCATTGCTAAGCTGGTTTGGCAGCAGGCTTGGGCTTGGAACAGCAGTTAAGGCCTGGACGTGCGCGTCCTCTGCCTCTGTTCCAGGAATCACCTCTGAAATTAGAGTAGGCAAAGCCTCTGCCTGCTCTGGCACCGTGAAAGGAAGGATTGAAGGAGCCTTCCCCCCGAAAGGGGCGACGCTGCTACTTACGCTGAGGTAACTTTCCACCTTTCGCCACTGAATCCAATTTATCTCCGAACAGCCTCATACCCAGGGAGGGTAGCGCTGCGAGTGATTTCTTAGCCACAATGTCAGCCGCACACTGGCGTAGCCAGACCTATCGGCGAATAGCCACCAGCAATGCCAAGGTTCTACTACACATAATAATCGCGTCATCCTTAGCAGATAAAACAAAGGTCACAAATAATTTACACCGCTTAAGGGCTGTGAAATCATCACTGGCCGGGTTAAGCTGGGAACCACTCAACAGGCCCCAAACCACAGACCTGGTAGCCACAGTCGTGAGCGCCAAGGCACAAACAGGCCGCAAGGCTGAACCCACACTGGCAAAGGCATGGCATGCCATCTGATCAAAGCGTTTGTCCTCACCATCTTTAAGAGTGGCGGCGCCTGGAGAATGTACAACGGAGGTGTTGGACAATCCCAGAACGGGCGCATCGACCTCGGGAGGGGACGACCAGCGCTTCACCGCGTCCTATCCCATCCCTGAGGAACACCGGGGAGCCGGCTAGGCCTCTCCCATTCCTAAAGAATCATGCAATCAAAATGATTCTAATTTGGCAACTCCAAGCGAGGCTTAGAAGTCCCCAAAAATTCTCCCTTCTGCGGGGGATCTCCGCTGGCGGAGAAATATCCAGTACCTCAAATAGATGGGCCAGATCTTGGAGGTATCCACGGCATCCCCCAGCACCTGCCCAGTATCAGTATCCAAAAAACTGCTGATCCTCAGCATCAGATTCCTCAAACAATTCCCCCTCCTCGAGTGGGGAATAATCAGACCAGTCAAGGGAATCATAGTCATCAAAATCCAGTACTGGCGCGGCCGGCGACAAATGCCTTTCTGGCCGCAGAGCTAGAAATCAACTTTTCGATGTTGGCCAGCCTAGCACAAAACATCAGCTTGCGACTCCCCGCTAATGACAGTGTCACTTGGGGTACGGATAAGGCGGGGTGGGGTAGGTGATGAGGCCGGCGGCACTGACCCAGACGCCTGGGACCCCGACTGCCGCTTAATGGCCTGCTGTGCACATGGAATACAAATAAACACATTATCCCCCACAAGGGATGCCCCACAAACCACACACTGCCGGGGTTGCCCCGAAGGGAGCCCGAGCCCGGTATCCTGGGAAGCCTCCATATGGTGATTTTTTATGGTAGTCGCAATGACCAGTGGGATGCACCTTAACGTCTGTTAGTGGGAGGATTTGTAAAGCCCCTATTTGAGTGAGGGACCTAAGGACCGGGAGAACCCCCTTTTAACTATCAAAGAAGGTAATCCCCCTGGAAGACATAATATAAAAGGGTACCATAAGCAGGAAGTCATTACAGCAATCATACATCCAGATATAAACACAGTCATACAATATATCTGTATAACCTTAAAGTATATGTCAAGGATAACGCAGCATACAAGGCAGCACAACAGAAATACGATTATGCATAACAAAAAAGGCAGATAATAGAACGAGCCCCGCAGGGCACTCACAGTTAGGATGCAAGATGGCGACCGGACACCCAGCAGCATCAGCCAGGCCAGGGGAAGAGAAGGAGGGCGGGCCAGTGCGGATCGCGCGCCGCGCATGGCCCCGCCCCCTCCTGCTGGGAAGAGTAACCGCGGTTCCCAGCCATTGCTGGGAACCTCCGTGGGCGCCAAAAGAGAGGGGGGCGGGCCGCATCAGTGCGCCGAGCGCCCGGCCCCGCCCCCTCTCCTGACTAAAATGAGAAGCAAAAAACATGGCCGCGCTCCCACAAGGTTGCGGAGCCGGCCCGTGATCCGGGCCGCTGTCTGACAGACGCGGCCCAGCAACAAGTGAAGCAAACAGCCACAAACACATACACTCATACCACACTGACAGCCAGGCAAAGTCTGAGGTAAAAAATTGGAGGGACATGCCCCCCTCCCCCCCATGATCCAGGGACAGGGAGCAACGGGTGGGGGAAGTGACAAGCCACCTAATGCAGCGCAGGGAAATGACGGACAGGGCATCCCAAACCAGGATCCCAAACCTGGTATCCGCCTACCCCTTGGAGGGGGTCTCACGGAGGAGCATGACTCCTAGTTATCACACCACTAAGGTGTATCCTACCTTCACCTGGACCAACAGCCAGGGCTGGGAGGCATAGGGACTTAATAAAAAACAAGGTCCGGGCAGAATTAGGGAAATAAAATGGCCGAGTGTAAACCCGGCTTACCTGCAAGGAGGAGACAGCCATCTTCTGACTTGCTCGCCGTCTGCAGAGACGATTACTGGGGAATGTGTGGGAGGTCCCAGGTATTTATGGACTGGGAGGGGCTCCTTTTTTTTCTGTCATCTCTGAAAAGTTCGCCCTCTACTGGCCATAACCCACATGTCATGATAATGGAAGCGGGGTGTGTGACATACTTGGAATATAGAATTACTAAAAGAAAAACAGAATGAATGACAAAGTCAAAAAGAAAGAATAGGAGGTATGAAAGATGAGAAAGAACAAAAGGAATAACAAAGAAAAGAGGGAAAGAGTAGGATTGACAAAGTAAGAAAGAAAGATAGAATGCATGAAAGATAAAAGAATAGACAAAATGACAAATAGAAGGCATGTAGACTAAAAGTAAGAAAATGAATAACAGTAAGAATCAATAGCAGGCACAAAAGAATAAAAGGAATGTCAGTAAAAAAAGGAATAGAAAGAATGTCAGAAAAAAATAGAATAAATGTCAGAGAAAGAACAGACAATGTCAGAAAGAATAGAAAGAAAAAAAAAGAAAAGAAGGAATCATCTGCCATTCCCTTATTTTTTTCATTCAGTCTTCTTTCTTTCTGCAACACCAAAAGGGGCCTAATGAGACCATCGCCCAATAGCCCACCTAAACCTAGAGCCAGCCCTGGGAGGTGCCTTCTACTGCACAACCCCTAAAGCTCTTTAGTGAGCTGGATAGAAGAGCCCAGTGTACCTACCCCTATTAGGACCTAGTACCAGCAATTTAACCTTGTTAAATTACTTTCTACTTCATTTGTATGCTATTCTTTTAGCTACATCTAGAAGCATATGGAATTTGGAGCAGTGAAATGGTTAGGAGATTTAAATGTTGCAGATATACTTCTAGAAAGAGAACTACCCATGCAAACAATATAGCTGAATAGTGAATAAAAACAGACAACATAAAACAAAATGCTTGATCAACTTCACCTGAAAGGTTAATGCCAATTGTAGATATATGTAGATATATGTAGATATATATATATATATATATATACAGAGCAACCCATTGCCCTAAAATAACTGGCAGGTTAAAAAAAAAAAACTGTGCCGAACAAAATATATAAAAAAAAAGAAAAAACACTACCCCGTATTTGAACATCTGTCTTATTGAGAATCAGCAATACCAGCCTCCAAATCTCTAATATTTCTATACTATAGCCTTCCTTCATGTATGATTCAGCTAGAGGTAAATGTTTTAACACCTTTATTAAGCACTTCTCATATTCTCCCTTTTTATAATTGAATCTTAGTGTTAAACAGTGGCTCCCCCAGAATATAGCCTGCAAATCTCACTTTGTTATTCTACCAAATCCAAGATCTGATGTAATGTGGCCATTTAAAGGGTGTTGTGGATTAAACATCAGCCAGGAGCCAAAGGCATATTGTGCATTCTATGCAGCATGAATGCTATAGCACATGTTCATTATTTTCTGTGGATTATTTTCTCTTTACTCAGTTGGACTGTAAACTATTACAAATATTTTCATTAGTTATTTAATTATGATTTAGAAGATAGATGTGTATTGGCATGTTTCACTGGCAACGTAAAGCCTTAGTCTGCTGGTTTCACAATCTGAAAAGTGCTGATAAATCAGCTGCCATCTGTATATCTCATTGAGCGGCTTTAAAAAAGTCCACTGGCAACCACGTAGGTTATTTATTCCCAGTAAGAGCGAGGTAAGCAAAGACCTCCCATTAAAGTGGACCAACACCCAGGATTTTCACTATCCTGGGTTTTGGTCCCCTATCCTGCGTGAAACCCCCCCTGAACGCCTGATAAAACTCACCTCACCCAGCTCCTACGGCGCGCGCATGCGCTCACAACCAACTTTGGAACAAATCACCATAAAGAGGCAACCAAGAATAACGATAACAAGGGAGGGATGAAATAGGCCGTGCTGTGCATAGTAAAAACAATTCTAGAACATTCTCTTCTGCCCAAAACAGTATCAGGGACACTTCTTTGAGGGCTCGCTTTCTCCAAGTCCCTCCCTGACGATTGATGTAGGCTACCGCCGTCTGGTTGTCCGAGTGGATCTGAACAACCCGACCCCGAAGGTGTAGGGTCAACTGGGAGAGAACCAACCTGATCGCCCGCAGTTCTAGAATGTTGATGGGTGCATGGGCCTCCTGATGGCCCCACTGACCCTGGAATTTCAGAGACTTCCAAACTCCCCCCCCCCCAACCGGTCAGACTGGCATCTGTGGTGACAATCTCCCAGCACGGAGGCAGAAAGGTCCTGCCCACTAGAAGGTTCCTCGAGTCCAACCACCACGAGAGGGACTGCCTGGCCAGAGGGGATAGAGCAAAATCCCGATCCAGGGACACAGGGTCCCGATCCCAAACTGACAAAAGATGCAACTGAAGATGTGAAACAGAGCAAAGGGAACCGCCTCGAAGCAGGACACCATCAAGCCCACTAACTGCATCCCTTGCCGAATGGAGGGATGAGGACACAAGAGCAGGGCCAGTGCCTGCATCTGAAGGCCCTACACTTTCTGCTGAGGGAGAAATACCTTGACCTGAGAGGTATCCAGGGTCATGCCCAGAAAGGACCTCGCCAAAGACGGAGACAGTGAAAACTTGGGATAGTTGATCACCCAGCCGAAAGACTCGAGAGTGGAAGTCACCACCTGAGTATCCCTCTCGGCCTGATGAAGAGACTAAGCAGCAATCAGAATGTCGTAACCTTGTAATCTTGTAACCGGAGGACACCACCTCCTGAATCCACCGGTCTGAGATGCGAAGCCTTCAGACGTGAGCAGAGAGCCGAAGCCGTCCCCCCACCCGGACGAGTGAGGGCGCCTCCTCATGCCTGAGGTGCCTTGGGAGGGGGTTTAGGCTTGGAGCCCCATGAGAGACCGGGACGGCCCCAAGAGTCTCTGCGGCTACCAGAGAAGTGTGCGCCACGACCTCCCCTTGAGACATGAAAGGAGGAGGTGGAGGACCCCCGAAAGGTCCGGGACTGCTTCCTACACTGAGGCAGCCTACCATCCTTGGCCAGAACATCCAGACATTCACCAAAGAGAGAAGGCCCCGTGAAGGGGAGCCCAGTGAGAGACTTCTTAGCTGCAGTGTCAGCTGCTCACTGGCGTAACCAAAACAGAGCGGTGCATAGCCACCAAGAGGGCCGAAGCCCTACTGCCCAGCCGGACGGCATCATCCATGGCAGCCTGCAAAAAGGCAACAAAATCAGAGCAAAGCAAGAGGGCCCTATAATCCTCCCTTCTCCTACCAGCCATGGCGCCATCAGCGAGACGCTTGAGCTTCCTCATGGAAAAGCTCCCCCTCCTCTAGGGAGTCACGTCCGCCAAACACATCAAGGCCCTCATCCTCCTCGGCAAAGAGGGAAGGCGCAGCGTCAAGATACCGCTTCTTGCCAGAGGCCTTGCCCGTCACAGGTCGGGCCAGCTGCCTTTCAATGCTGGCCACACGTAGTGCCAGCTCAGACTGAGACCCCCTGCTAGTATCCCTCTCACTGGGGGCTAAATGCAGGTGCGGGGGAGTAGGAGATGCCGGAGGGAGCGCAGAACTGGGAAGAGAAACGCCCATCCCAGCCTGGTCCGCAATAATACCTTGGGCACACGGCACACAAACCGCGCCACCACCATTCAAAGGGGATGCCCCGCACATGACACTTAGCCGAGGTTGCCCCGAAGGGCCCCGGAGCACACTATCCCCAGAAGCCTCCATATGATGATTATCACAGGCACAATAGGCCAGTATAGGGTAAGTGCTAATTAAAGCCACCCGGGATGCCCCCCAAGGGATGCCCACAGAAAGGACCCAGATGGAAAAAAAGGGGGGGAGGGATAGGACCGGGTGCAGCCACAATACACTGTTATCCCACCTGAAAGACAATCAAAAAGACACAAGCATCCCGCAGCACATGCCCCAACAAGAAAAAAACCCATATGGGACTCACGGACCAAGAGTGCAGCGCGCGCAGCACACACAGGCAACCGGAGTAGTCAAAGGATCCGCGGAGGTAGATCAGGAAGAGCAAAAAGTCACCGCCGCAGCCCAAGTTGACAAGGACCACCAGAACACAGCTCACAAGCAATGCAGCATGCAACTAAGATGGCGCCGCGATTGAGCACCTCGAGGGGCGGGCCGCGGGGGCATGACGTGATATGCGTCATTCCCCGGCGCCGCCCCCATGCAGAGCGCGAAAATAACGCGCCCACGTGACCCGGCGCCCGCTCCATGACAGTCTGTCAGAACGAGAGGAGTAAAAGCGCCGCCCGCCGTGGAGCGCAGTACAGCACCCGTTGGGGGGAGGGAGAGCGGAGGAGAGAGCAGGCAGTGGCGAGAGCCGCCTAAAAGGGCCCAGATAGGAGGGAGGGGGGCAAGGGAGGCAAACACCCAACAGGGAAGAAAGTCAAACAGAAAAGGGAAGACTGGCTAGGAACACAAGTCCCCAAGCACAACTCACCCCCTACACCATAGCAACAGCAGTGCTTCGTCAACCCTCAGCAGGCTCACCATAAGAAGCCTATGGCCGGCTACCCTTTGTGGTACAGGGTCTGCGGCTTGGAGCAGCGCTCCCCGAGCACCTGACCCTAGTGCTCCCCTGCCATCACCCAATCTGACAGCCGAGGCTGGGAGGCAAATAGAGTCCAGAAACGGGTGAAAATAGGCTTGCAGGGCCGCAGGCTTGGTTGCCCCGCACCCCTGCGAAACATAGAGAGACATCTTCTATCTTCGCAGTATGACTGCAGAGGAAAACACTGGAGGTCTATTGGTGATTCCTGTTTTTATATGGGTCTGGGAGGAGCCACAAATCTTCTGCAGTCTACTGCGCCACCTTGTGGCGGAATACCCAGATGTAAGGATTACATGAAGCAGGCCGCGCTGTGCACTAGGAAAAATACAATCTCCTCCTAAAGGCAGCAGTGGGCGACAAATGTCATGCATTTCTCAGCATTGCTAAATAGGAAGCAAATTACACATTGTACATTGTTTAATATGGGCTGCAGTCAGAACAGGTGTCAGCACTAGGCAAACCTGGGCAGGTCCCGGCACCTCATTCCCTCCACCCTGGGCAGCCCCAGCCAGCTAAGGGGTTTTTGGACACCGCTTCATTTTTTCCCCCTCTATTGAAGCAGTTTTTCTTTGTAAAGTGTGAGAACCACCTAGGGCAGAAACCCATGTCAGAAATATAAGACTATTTTGTCAAGTAAGTCTGTTAGGATGACAAAGCCAGTCAGGTTTGTAACAGAGGAAATGGGGGCTTCTACAATCAATCTCCAGAATGGTCCCAAAAACTGATGCTGAGACACATCTGTCTGCTAAAACGGTGATCCCAATTGTCATATTGAACTAGGCAGACTGAAGCCTATGGGAGGCTTATCCAGGAAAGTGGGCATCTGACACATTGGTCATGGTGGTTACATTTTACCATGGAGTTTATCCCTACATTGCCACCGTGTCCTGTGCTCTTGGATGCAGCCAATGAACATATCCAATGGTCTTCAGTCTCTCTGCTAAGACAATGATCCCAACAGCCAGAGCTTTGAACTAGGATGGCAGACTGAAGCCCATGAGAGAATATGCAGAAAGGCAGGTATCTGCCTGGTAAACATAGCACTGATCTCCACTACAAGCTACTGGATTGCCAGGAAGGAGCAACCCTGATTCATTTGAAAATTGAGCCACTTAGGGAAAAATGATTGTACCAACTATACACTAGAAGCCAGGGGGCATTCTAAAGCAATCAGAGGACAGGTCTGGTTAATAACCTGTAAAAAGTACAAAAAGTGTCCATGCTTTAAATTCCACGTTAAAAAACAAAGTTTTGCACTATTTCAACTCAAAATGAATTGCTGGAGTGCAGCCATGTACACTGCAATTTTACAACTAGAATCTATGGTTTACTTGGCATTCTGCTTTAAGGATATCAATTACTAAAGGTAGATACACAGCTTTTCTTCATTTAGCAAACTGGAGTATGGGAAATCACCATAAGCAGCACAGCTTATTCTAATGTCAACAGAAAATTAAAAATCATACAAGTAGAGGTTGCTGGATTTTGTTAAGTATTTTATTTTGACAACCAGAGTTCATAAACCATCTGTAGGTCACTGAATTTTAGAACAGTGCCATGCGGGCCATGCATGTACAAACTGTTCCTACTGCTCTTCTTTTTGAAGTGTATTCAATCCTAATTAGTTAATCTTTTATCAGAACTGCTTAGCTTTGGAGCTTCCCGTATAGCAGAAATTTAAAGCACAACATCTTATATACAGACAAGTTGTTCGGACAGCAAAAGCTCCAGTTTTAAACAGTGGCTGTTTGTAGGTTTGTTACTCTTAAAGCAGACCAGAACCCACTGAACTTGTGAAATAATTTTGGCCAAAGCCCATGACAATACTTTCTTCTTAGGGCGCAGAACTAGAAAATACCATTTTGTGAGTACTCACCTGAAAAATGGATATTGTTGGTGTGCCACACACCCCGCTTCACTTCTTAAATATTCATCCATTAATGGGTTAATCCACCGCCAGGTGACGTAGTGCAGAGAGGAAGTCTTGTAACGAGCCCCCTTCCGGCCTATATATACCTGGTACCTCCCTTCAATCACCAGTATATTTAAAAAGCAGAAAGACAAGGTACCAGTATTCCACCGGTAACTTCAAAAATCAATTTTGATATAAATAAAAAAGGGCTTCACCATATAAATGCTTCGGTAATACCGAAAAGGGTGGGGGTGAAGCGGGGTGTGTGGCACACCAACAATATCCATTTTTCAGGTGAGTACTCACAAAATGGTATTATTCTTGGTGTGCCACACACCCCGCTTCACTTCTTAAATATTCATCCATTAATGGGACATCCAAAAGCAGTGTCCACAAGGGAAGGGCATCTCAAGGCCAGGTGAAGCATAACTTAAATGACTGCAGTCTGCAGAACTTTGCGGCCAAAAACAGCATCCGCTGAGGCCCGCACATCAACTTTGTAAAACTTAGAGAAAGTGTGAACAGAAGACCAAGTGGCGGCCTTACAAACCTGTTCAACAGAAGCTTGGCGCTGAAATGCCCAAGACGCCCCAACAGCGCGAGTGGAATGAGCAGTGATACGAAAAGGGGGAACTCTTCCCTTAGCCGAATAGGCCGCAGTAACGGCCTGACGTATCCACTTGCTAATGGCAGATTTGGCTGGTGCCAAACCCTTCTTAGGCCCATGGGGCACAACAAAAAAGGAATCCGTCCTACGAAAAGGAGCCGTGATAATCAAGTAGTACTTAACACAGCGTACTACATCCAAACAATGCAAAACCCTCTCTTTGTCATTCTTAGGATTAGGACACAAGGAGGGAAGAACAATATCTTGATTCAAATGAAAAGCAGAAACAACCTTAGGAAGAAAGTCTGGCTTGAACCGAAAGACCACTTTATCCTGATGCCTCTCAAAGTAAGGCGCCTGGATAGTTAAGGCCGCCAACTCTGAGACACGCCGGACAGAAGTGATAGCTACCAAGAAGACAATCTTCTGAGTCGGGGTAGACAAAGCAATATCTTGCAAAGGCTCAAAAGGAGGAGCCTGAAGAGCCGAAAGAACCAAATTCAAATCCCAAACCGGGAGTAATGGTTTCCTGGGAGGCCGCACATGCGTAACCCCCTGGAAAAAAGTTTTAACTAAAGGTTTAAGCGCAACACGCTTCTGAAAAAAGATAGATAAGGCAGAGACCTGCCCTTTCAACGTACTAAGCTGGAGACCAGAGTCCAGCCCTGATTGTAAAAACTCCAGAACCCTGGAGACCGAAAAGACCCTACAAGGAAAAGATCTTATCTCACACCAAGCGATATAGGCTTTCCAAGTCCTATAGTAGGTGATGGAAGAAGACCTCTTCCGGGCACTGATCAGAGTCCTAATGACTGAATCAGAAAGACCCTCCTCCTTCAGGATGGAGGTTTCAGCAGCCAGGCCATCAAACCCAGCGCTGGTAAATTGGGGCAACACAATTGCCCCTGAGTGAGCAGATCGGGCCGAAGAGGCAGAACGAACTGGACCACTGCCAGCCGAACGATGTCTGCGAACCTCACTCGTCTTGGCCACCTTGGGGCCACGAGAACGGCGTACACCTTTTCCAGAGCCAACTTCTGAAGAACCCTGCCCAGCATGGGCATCGGAGGAAACAGGTATAGAAATCCCAGAGCTCCCCAGTTCAGGGACATGGCGTCCACTGCCAGAGCCAGAGGATCCTGGGAGAGCGACACGAAGTTCGGGAGCCTGTGATAGTGATGAGGGGCCAACAGGTCCACCTCCGGGGTCTCCCATTGGAGACACAGTAAGCGAACCACCCGAGGATGGAGAGCCTATTCTTCCAGACGGGGAGAGCCCTTGCTCAACCGGCCCGCTACCTGTTTCATCACCTCTGGAACGTAAACCGCCGAGAGACAGGGAACATAGAACACTGCCCAGGTCCGGATCAGGGACACTTCTCTGAGAGTACTCAGACTGCGCGTCCTTCCCTGAAGACCAACGTAAGCAACCGCTGATCGATTGTCTGAACACATCTGGACCAGAAGGCCCAGAACGTACTGAGTCAGGAGAGCAAGCACCTGACGGATGGTTCTCAGATTCAGAATATTGATGGGTAAGTGGGGCCTTTAAGGTCTCCACTGCCCCTGAAACCGCAGCTCCTTCCAGAATCTGCCCCATCCCGACAGACTGGCGTCCGTGGTGACAATTTTCCAAAGGGGGGTCAGGAAAGGCCTGCCCTACACAAGATTGGTCGAGACCAACCACCACAGGAGGGACTGCCGTACACGGGAGGACAACTGGAAGGACTGATCCAGCGACTGAGGTTGCTGGTCCTAGCACGCTAACAGAAATAGTTGAAGCGTTCTCGTGTGAATTTGGGCAAAAGAAAGACACACTCCGTTTTGATGAGAGTTCAGGCCGGGATGAACCGACCCATGAACGGACAGTGAAGGAGGGTGAGACTCGAATTCCAGGTCGTAACCGGGCGACACTACCTCCTGGATCCATCTGCCTGGAACCACTTGGTTCCAAACCTGGTAGAAGTGTCGCAATAGTCCCCCCACCCGCACGGGTGAGGGCAGCCCCTCATTGCTGAGTGAGCTTATCAGCAGGTTTGGGCTTGGTGCCCCAGGACTGAGTGGGCCGGCCATGGCCCCTCCCCCGAGTCCAACCTGCGCCACTGGTAGCGGGAAAGGAAGCACCCCTGCCCGCTCTGAATCCTCGAAAAGAAGGCCTACCGGAACTTGCCCCCCTAAAGGGACCACGAGGCCTCTTGCATTGTGGCATCTTACCACCCTTTGTGACTGAATCAATTTTCTCCCCGAACAGACGCAACCCCAAAAAGGGGAGAGCTGTGAGCACCTTTTTGGAAGCCGTGTCCGTTGACCACTGACGCAGCCATACTGACCTGCGAATAGCCACCAGCATAGCTGCTGCCTTGCTACTCATCGTCCTGAGCGGCCAGGACATAAGCCACAAAAGATTCACACTGCTTAAGCGCAGTGAACTGTTTGCAAGCGGGATTAAGATCCTCATATAGCCCCTGAATTAAGGACTTAATTGCCAATAGAAGAAGGGCTGAAGCACATACCGGGCGCAACGCTGACCCGGAATAGATAAAACCATGTCGAGCGTATTGGTCAATCCGACGATCTTCCCCATCTTTAGGGACAGTGGTCTCAGCAGACTGTACCATAGCCGAGCTGGAGAGCCCTAGTACAGGGGTATCGACGTCAGGAGGGACAGACCAAAGCTTCACCAATTCTGGTGGAAAAGGATAACGCTTTTCCCAACTGGAAGGAATTCCAGATAACCGCGTGGGATGTTCCCATTCCTTAAGAACCACCCTCTCAAAGTGGTGTTGTCTGGGAAAAACCAAACGCGGCTGAGGCTCTTTAAACAACTGACCCTTTGGCGGGGCGACCGCCTCAGGCGTATCTAAACTCAAAATTTTAAACATGACCCTCGGGACAGGGGCATCCCGTTTCCGGATCACCATGCCGGATAGCCGCATTGCCCCACGCATGAGGTCGAGCGGTAGGAGATAAGCTCCTAGGCACTTAAAGTGCCATCTACCATTTGCCCGGTGAGCAGCCTAGGCTGGGAGGCTTCCATTCCACCATAAAGGTATACAAACTCAAACCGGGCAGAAATAGACCAAAAGGGGGGTGGCGGGGTAAGAATACCCCGGCCTACCTGTAAGCAGGAGACTTCCATCTTCTGACTTGTCAGCAAGCAGAGAGAAAAAATACTGGTGATTGAAGGGAGGTACCAGGTATATATAGGCTGGAAGGGGGCTCGTTACAAGACTTCCTCTCTGCACTACGTCACCTGGCGGTGGATTAACCCATTAATGGATGATTATTTAAGAAGTGAAGCGGGGTGTGTGGCACACCAAGAATATTAATATTTCCGCTTTTCGATTCATCCTGGAACACTGATTTTTTTTTGTTGTTCCTCTGTGTAAAATGGCAGGCTATCAGTCATTGCATTGGTGTGGCAATGACATCATTGCCACACACAACAGTGGCAATGAATAGAGGAGGCGGAGCTTTATAGCTAAAAGAGGCGCCATTATCTGGGATTAGAGTGAAGCAGCAGCAGTGGAAATTAGCAAAAGGTGCTCTTCATGGGGGAAGCAATTCAGGGGATGCAAGTTAAAAATGTGTTTTGGTCCGCTTTAAGCTTTCCTTATACACATTGAGGGAAAAACAAGTTGTTGGTAGCAACCTCGGGGAGTCCACTTTCGATGTGTGCCTGGTCTATCTTTCTCTCTTCTTTTCCCTCCCCCCATGAGGCAGTAGTGCCTACTCTATCAGCATGTATGGTGAGTGGCAAAGCAGAAGCCTGGTTTGGGCTTGTTCCTCAACTGCAATTACTCAGCTACTACATTTGGCTTAAAAATAAGCCTACCCCCCCCCCCAACCTTAGACTAATAGAGATAAGGGTGCTAGAAATGTACCAGCCAATATTCCTGACTTTGGGTTCCTGCAAAGACTGCCAATGTCACAATGGACCCACAAAGCACTGCCTCTTAAAAGTGGACCTTCACTCTGAATAAGAGTTTATCTTATATGTTTCCCACACCCTGTACATACAGATTGCTCACATTAAAAATCATCCTACCTGCATCTACTGTATGTTATAAGCCTTTAAACATCCAAGATGGCGGCTCATGGGACATCAAGCAGCCTGCAAACAGGAAGTGCCTTCTGACTGTGCTGCTCTGCATTCTGGGATTGCTGACCTTTTCCTGACCCCAGCTCTACTCTGTTTGAGCAAAGCACAGCTATAACCCGCCCCCCCTGCACTTTATCCCACTCTCCTCTCCTCATTAAGTGTGATGCTTCTGAGTCAAGATGGCAGCGCCCGTATCCTAAAGTCCTGAATAGAGTTGCAGCCCAGTGGGGGAAAGAATAATAAGTGACTAAAATCTTAAAATATATTAACTTTAGATGCTGGGGAATCGTTTAAGGGTTTGGGCTTTTCAATAAATCATGGTGAAGGTCCGGTTTAAGGAGATGTTGACACCCCAGTCCTAGAACACCAAATCAAAATCCAGACAGAAAGCAGCTTAACGTGCTGCTCTACATAATGGTCTGGCTCCTGTGCCAGAGGGGGCATCTGATTAACTAGAAGATTCAGGCACCAAATGCTCTGAGGGAGGGCTTGATTGGATGGCTGGCCCAATGGGAGGACTCCTGCCTGCCACAAATACCCCTCCTTTTGGGATGAAGGCAGAAAGTGTGTATATTTGACTGTCTTCTGTGCACTGACCATCTCAATCATGTCACAAAAATACAAAGTTGACTATCCAACAGCTGGATGGGCCCAAGACTGAACATATGACACTGGATGGCCAAAGCACAACTGGGGAGATACACAATAGGGGTCCACGAGACACCTGTGGCTCACAAGATACAGATTGGGGAACCCTGACACCACCAGCAGCAGGGTAACTAAAAAAGTAAAAGTAGGAAAAAAAAACAAAGAATCTTGATGCAGCAATGCTGTAGGGTGCATCCACCTCCCGACACAGATACTTCCATAGACATGGCTATAGTTAGGTCAGGTGTTTTCTACAGGACAAATTGGTTCTTGTTCGTGGTAACCAAACTACTCACTAGACCATTCAGAATTACAGCGATTATCTCACTTAGTGTCTTTCAGCAGCTCCCAATGATATAAACCAATATACAGCTTTTCTGGTTCCTGGTTAAGGCTATGTTTACACCTGTTCTGATGCGTTTCACAGATCTGCAGAAGTCATCATGTAATGCATCCTCTGGCCCGTTTCACACCTCCCCATTTTGATGCGGTTGGGTCAAAGTCCTGCTGCTTTCCAAATGAACTGTATATGCAGATGTATTCTGTGTCTATTCAATGGAACTGCAACTGCGAATAAAACGCAATTCAACTGCAAAAAACACACCTCAACCGCAGTCTGGACTAGCCTTAGTTAAAGTTCCTGTCCAGACAAACCTATAAGGATAAAAATACAATTCTGTGAGTACTCACCTGTAGAATTGTTTTTACTATGCATGGCACGGCCTGCTTCAAGAAGTCCTTACATATGGGATATTCCGCCACAAGGTGGCGCAGTGCACTGCAGAAGAGTTGTGGCTCCTCCCGGCACCATATAAAAACAGGATCCCCAATAGACCTCCCCAGTGTTGACAAGCAGTTATACAAGAAGCTGGGAGATAATAAAGGTAAAAAAGGTAACAACCCCAACTAACTTGGAACAACCACCATAAAGAGGCAACCAAGAATAACGATAACAAGGGTGGGGTGAAGCAGGCCGTGCCATGCATAGTAAAAACAATTCTACAGGTGAGTACTCACAGAATTGTATTTTTCCTATTGCATGGCACGGCCTGCTTCAAGAAGTCCTTACATATGGGACATCCAATAGCAGTGTCCATAAGGTAGGGTGGGATCCCCAAAAAGTAGCAGCAGGCAGTTCAAACCACCACCGCCTGAAGTACTTTGCGACCAAAGGCAGCATCAGCCGAGGCCTTAACATCAACCTTGTAAAACTTGGAAAAAGTATGAACAGAAGACCAAGTAGCGGCCTTACAAACTTGTTCAACAGAAGCTTGGTGCTGAAAGGCCCAAGAAGCACCAATAGCACGAGTGGAATGAGCAGTAACCCGGAAAGGAGGAACCTTCCCTTTAGCAGAATAGGCCTGTACCACCACCTAGCAAATCCACTTGCTGATAGTAAGCCGGAGGCAAGCCCTTCCTAGGTCCCGCAGGAAGAACAAAAAGAGCATCAGATTTCCTGAAAGACTCAGTAGCAACCAAGTAAAACTTCAGAGCCCTGACAATCTTGGAATTAGCAGGGTTAGGACACAAGGAAGGTAAGACAATGTCCTGATTGAGATGAAAAGGCCAGAGGATCCTGCGACAGGGAGACAAATCTTGGAAGCTTGTGATTGTGGCGGGATGCAAACAGGTCCACATCCGGCTGACCCCAGCAGTGACACAGGGAGTGAAATACCTTGTTGCTGAGGGACCATTCCCCCAGCCGAGATGTCCCCCTGCTCAGGGAGTCTGCCTCCTGGTTCTCCACCCCCGGAATGTAGACCGCCGAGATCCAAGGGACATTCTCTTCCGCCCAAGACAGTATCAGGGACACTTCCTTGAGGGCTTGCTTGTTCCGAGTCCCTCCCTGATGATTGATGTAGGCAACCGCCGTCTGGTTGTCCGAGCGGATCTGAACAGCCCAACCCCGAAGGTGCGTGGTCAGCTGAGAAAGAACCAACCTGATCGCCCTCAGTTCCAGGACATTGATGGGAGCATGGGCCTCCTGGGGGCCCCACTGACCCTGGAACTTCATAGACTTCCAAAAGCCCCCCCCCCAACCGGTCAGACTGGCATCTGTGGTTTCCCAGCACGGAGGCAGAAAGGTCCTGCCCACTATAAGGTTCCTTAAGTCCAGCCACCACGAGATGTCTGGCCAGGGGGGAAAGAGCAAAATCCTGATCCAGGGACACAGGGTCCCGATCCCAAACTGACAAGAGGTGCAACTGAAGAGGTCTCGTGAAACAAGGCAAAGGGGACTGCCTCGAAGCAGGACACCATCAAACACACTAACTGCATCCCTTGCCAGATGAAGGGATGGGGACACAAGAGCAGAACCCGTGCCTGCTTCTGAAGGCCCTCAACTTTCTGCCGAGGCAGGAATTCCTTGACCTGAGAGGTATCCAGAGTCATGCCCAGAAAGGACCTCACCAAAGACGGAGACAGTGAAGACTTGGGAAAGTTGATCTCCCAGCCGAAGGACTCGAGAGTGGAGGTACCTGAGCATCCTTCTCGGACTGATGAAGAGACTGAGCTGCAATCAGAATGTCGCCCAGGTAAGGGAGGATGCGAATGCCCTGGTTCCGCAACAGAGCCATCACGCCCGCCAGCACCTTGGTGAACACCCGAGGCGATACCGAATGGTAAAGCCGCAAACTGGTAATGCTGATCCTCTAGAGCGAACCTCAGGAATCTCTGATGACCTGGAAAGATTGGCACGTGAAGATAGGCATCCTTGATGTCCACGGTGGTCATGAAGTCGCCCGGGCGAAGGGTACTGACGAGCGTAGCGTCTCCATGCGAAAGTGCTTGAACCTGACAAACTTGTTGAGACCCTTTAAGTCTAGGATGGGTCTCAAAGACCCGTCCTTTTTGGGGACCGTGAAAAGATTGGAGTAGTACCCCTGACCCTGTTCTTGGGAAGGCACCAGGCAAATGACTCCTGACTCCAACAGGCGTTAAACCGCTTTTGAGACATCCGGGATCTGAGGAATCTTGGGGGCGGCCAGGCTGCAAACTCTATCTTGTAACCGGAGGACACCACCTCCTGAATCCACCGGTCAGACGTGGAGCCTCCAGACGCGAGCAAAAAGCTGAAGCCATCCCCCCCCACCCGGATGGGCGAGGGTGCCTCCTCATACCTGAGGGGCCTTGGGAGGGGGTTTGGGACCCCACAAGAGACCGGGACGAGCACGGGATCTGCCACGGCCCCAAGAATCTCTGCGGCTACACGAGAAGAGGGAGCCACGACCTCCTCTGGAAGCATGAAAGGAGGAGAAGGAAGCGGAGGGCCCCCGAAAAGGCCGAGTCTGCTTCCTACGGTAACCTCCCATCCTTGGCTAGAACATCCAGACGCTCACCAAAAAGCAGTAGCCCCGCAAAAGGGAGCCCGGTGAGAGCCTTCTTAGCTGCAGTGTCAGCTGCCCAATGACGCAACCAAACAGAGCGGTGCATAGCCATCAAGAGGGCAGAGGCACTACCACCCAGCCGGACCGCATCATCCATGGCAGTAAGGACAAAGGCAACAAAACCAGAGCAAAGCAAGAGGGCCCTATAATCCTCCCTCCTCCTACCAGCCATAGAGCCATCAGTGAGACGCTTGAGCTTTTTATTAAGGGCAATAGCTGTAATCGCAGCGGCTTGACCAGGTCAGCAGGATACCTCTTATCCAACCCTTTGGGCACTGCAGGCAATCTATTAGGACGTTCCCACTCCTTGAGCACCATATTAGAGAAATGGCCCTGCTCAGGGAACTCCAGACCCAGGGTCACTATCATACCCCTCCTACAGGTCTCCAGAGGAGTCAGAGTCCTGGAAAAGCTCCCCCTCCTCTAGGGAGTAACGGCCACCACGGGCATCAATTCCCTCATACTCCTCAGCAAAGAGGGAGGGCGTGGGAGCTAGGTGCCGCTTCTTGCCAGAGGCCTTACCTGGAACAGGCCAGGCAAGCTGCCTTTCAATGCTGGCCACACGAAGTGCCAGATCAGATTGTGACCCCCTGCTAGTATCCCCCTCACTGGGGGCTAAATGCAGGCGCGGGGGGGTAGGCGATGCCGAAGGGAGCACAGAACTGGGCAGGGAAGCGCCTAGCCCAGCCTGGGCCGCAATGATACCTTGGGCGCACGGCACGCACACCACGGCACTATCACTCAAAGGGGATGCCCCGCACAGCCAGGATTGCCCCGAAGGACCCCCGAGCACGCTATCCCCAGAAGCCTCCATATAATGATTAAGACAGGCACAATAGGCCAGCACAGGGTAAAGGTTAATAAAAAGCCACCCGGGATGCCCCCCAATGGATTGCCCCAGAAAAGGAGGAGAAGAGAGCGAGCAGGCAGCGACAGGAGCCGGGCCAGGGTGGGGGGGGGGGGACCCCAGAAACCAAACAAGGCAAAACAAGGGGATGACCAGAACACAGTCCCCAAAAACACTCACCCCCTCAGAAGCTAGGACAGGAACTCCGCATCCCTCAGTAGGCACACCATAAAGCCTATGGCCGGCTACCCTTTGTGGTACAGGGTCTGCGGCTTGGAGCAGCGCTCCTTGAGCACCTGACCCTAGTGCTCCTCTACCCTCACCCGATCTGTCAGTTGAGGCTGGAAGGCACAGAGGGTCCGGAAGCTGGTGGAAAATACCATTTTGTGAGTACTCACCTGTAAAATGGATATTGTCAGTGTGTCACACACCCCGCTTCCCCTATAATTCTTACGATAGGGTTATCCTCCAGCAGGAGGCGACGTTGCAGAGAGAAGTCTTGAAAACGAGCCCCTCCCGGCCTACATATACCTGGGACCTCCCACTTAACACCCAGTGAATTCAAAACAGCAGTAAGACAAGGTACCAGGAAATCCAAAGGTAACCTCAAAGAAAAATAAAGTAAAGCTTCACCATATAGAGGATCCAGGATAACAAAAAAGGGCGGGTGAAGCGGGGTGTGTGACACACTGACAATATCCATTTTACAGGTGAGTACTCACAAAATGGTATTATTCTCAGTGTGTCACACACCCCGCTTCCCCTTTAATTCTTACGATAGGGACATCCAAAAGCAGTGTCCACAAGGGGTGGGTATCCGACAGCAAAATGAAGCATAACTTAAATGACTGCAGTCTGCAGAACCTTGCGGCCAAACACAGCATCTGCTGAGGGCCGCACATCAACCTTGTAAAACTTAGAAAAAGTATGAACAGAAGACCAAGTAGCAGCCTTACAAACTTGTTCAACAGAAGCCTGGTGCTGAAAAGCCCAGGACGCACCAACAGCGCGAGTAGAATGAGCGGTGATACGAAAAGGGGGAACCTTCCCCTTGGCCGAATAGGCCCCAATAACCGCCTGACGAATCCATTTCCTAATGGAAGACTTAGCCGGAGCCAAATCCTTCCTAGGCCCACAAGGCACAACAAAAAAGGCATCAGTCTTACGAAAAGGAGAAGTAGTAATCAAGTAGTACTTAACACAGCGTACCACATCCAAACAATGCAAAACCCTCTCCTTGTCATTCTTAGGACACAAGGAGGGAAGAACAATATCCTGATTCAAATGAAAAGCAGAAACAACCTTAGGAAGAAAGTCTGTCTTGAAACGAAAAACCACCTTGTCCTGATGCCTCTCAAAGTAGGGCGCCTGAATCGACAAGGCCGCCAACTCCGAAACAAGCCGAACCGAAGTGATCACCACCAAGAAGACAATCTTCTGAGTCAAGGTAGAAAGAGCAATATCCTGCAAGGGCTCAAAGGGAGGAGCCTGAAGAGCAGAAAGAACCAAATTCAAGTCCCAAACCGGGAGCAATGGCTTCCTGGGAGGCCGCACATGCGTAACCCCCTGGAAAAAGGTTTTGACTAAAGGATGAAGCGCAAAAGGCTTCTGAAAAAAGATAGACAAGGCAGAAACCTGCCCTTTCAAAGTACTCAGCTGGAGACCAGAGTCCAGCCCTGATTGCAGAAAATCCAAAATCCTGGAAACCGAAAAGACCCTACAAGGCAAAGATCTAATCTCACACCAAGCGATATAGGCTCTCCAAGTCCTATAGTAGATGGTAGAAGAAGACTTCTTCCGGGCACATATTAGAATCTTAACAACCGAGTCAGAAAGACCCTCCTCCTTCAAGATGAAGGTTTCAGCAGCCAGGCCATCAAACCCAGCGTTGGTAAATTGGGGTAACACAGCCGACCCTGAGTGAGCAGATCGGGCCGAAGAGGCAGAACGACCTGATCCACTGCCAGCCGCACAATGTCTGCGAACCATACTCGCCTTGGCCACCTTGGAGCCACGAGAATGGCGGGCACCCTTTCCAGAGCCAGCTTCCGTACCACCTTGCCTAGCATGGGTATCGAAGGAAAAAGGTACAGAAACCCCAGATCCCCCAGCTCAGGGACATGGCGTCCACCACCAGAGCCAGAGGATCCTGGGAGAGCGACACGAAGGTCGGAAGCCTGCAATTGTGACGAGAGGCAAACAGGTCCACCGAAAAACTTGAGGATGGAGAGACCATTCCCCCAGACGGGAAGAGCACCTGCTCAACAGATCCGCTTCCCTGTTTTCCACACCCGGAATGTAAACTGCCGAGAGACAAGGAACATGGGCCTCCGCCCAAGTCAGGATCAGGCAACCGCTGTCCGGTTGTCCGAGTGAACCTGAAGGCCCAGAACATGCTGAGTCAAATGAAAAAGAACCAGACGGATGGCTCTCAGTTCCAGAACATTGATGGACAAGTGGGCCTCTCGAGGCCCCCACTGCCCCCGAAACTGAAGATCCTTCCAGAATCCCCCCCATCCCGAAAGACTGGCGTCCGTGGTGACAATTTCCCAAAGAGGAGTCAGGAAAGACCTGCCACTCAAGAGATTGGTCGAGACCAACCACCATTGAAGGGACTGCCGGACCCGGGAGGACAACTGGAAGGGCCGATCCAACGACCGTGGTCGCCGGTCCCAAGACGCCAACAGATGAAGCTGAAGCGTCCTTGTGTGAAATTGAGCAAAAGGAACTGCCTCGAAAGAGGCAACCATCAACCCCACCAGTCTCATCCCCAGACGGATGGACGGTCCAGGATTGGAAAGAAGGAACCGAGCCAATTCCCGAATCAGAAAAATCTTGGATTGGGGCAGAAACACCCTGTGTTGACAAGAATCCAACCGCATTCCCAGAAAGGACACCACCCTGGCCGGGGCGAGGGAGGACTTGGGATAGTTGATCACCCAACCGAAGCTTTCCAGCGTGGATACCACCGTCCTGGTGTCCGTCTCCGATTGATTGAAAGAAGGAGACATGATGAGAAGATCGTCCAGATAAGGTACGATGCGAATGCCTTGAGTTCTGAGAATGGCCATCACCCCTGCCAGCACCTTGGTGAATACTCTTGGAGCCGAGGTAAGGCCAAACGGAAGTGCCACGAATTGAAAATGCCGATCCTTCATCACGAACCGAAGAAAACGTTGATGAGCCTGGCAGATGGGAACATGAAGATAAGCATCCTTGATGTCTATGGACGTCATGAAGTCCCCCTGCCGAAAAGAACTGATGGCCGATCGCAGAGTTTCCATGCGAAACTTCCGTATACGGATGAACCTGTTGAGGAACTTCAGATGATCCAGAACGGGGCGAACCGACCCGTCTTTCTTGGGAACTGTGAAAAGACTGGAGTAATACCCGAGGCCCACCTCCAAGCGCGGCACTGGCCGTATGACCGCCATTTCCAGAAGATTCTTCACCGACGCCAGGAGCCCTTGCGCGGCCAAAGGATCGGTGGGCACCCGAGACCGGAAAATCCTTGAAGGAGGGCGAGACTCGAACTCCAGCTTGTAACTGGACGACACCACCTCCCGGATCCATCTGTCCGGAACCGCCTGGTCCCAGACATGGGAGAAGTGTTGCAATCGTCCCCCCACCCGCACGGGTGAGGGCACCCCCTCATTGCTGAGCGGGCTTGCCAGCAGGCTTAGGCTTGGCGCCCCAGGACTGACCGAGACGGCCACGACCCCTCCCCCGGGTCCAACCTGCACCCCTGGTGGCGGGAAAGGAGGCCCCTCTGCCCGCTCTGGCTCCCCGAAAGGAGGGACTAAAGGAAACCGCTCCCCGAAAGGAACGACGCGGCCTCTTTCGTTGAGGCAACTTACCACCCTTGGTAACGGAATCCAATTTCTCGCCAAACAGGCGCAAACCCACAAAAGGAAGAGCTGTCAGCGACCTCTTAGAGCTAAAGTCCGCCGTCCACTGACGCAGCCACACCGACCGACGAATAGCAACCAACAGGGCCGCGGTCCTGCTACACATCGCAAGCGCATCATCCTGGGCGGTCATGACAAAGGAAATAAACGACTCACACTGCTTGAGAGAAAAGAACTCATCACAAGTGGGATCAAGATCTTGCAATGGACCTGACAGCCATCAAGAGAAGCGCCGAAGCACAAACCGGCACTGATAAAGCCAATTGATCAATCCGACGATCCTCACCATCCTTAATGGTAGTAGTGTCAGGGGAGTGCAACACAGCCTGTTAGACAGCCCCAAAACAGGGGCATCGACGTCAGGGGGAAAAGACCAAAGCTTCACCAAATCCTCCGGAAAGGGATAACGCTTATCCCAACTAGGAGGAACTCCAACAAGGCGTGTAGGTTGTTCCCATTCCTTAAGGACAACCCTCACAAAGTGTTGTTGTCTGGGAAACACCAAACGCGGCTTGAGCACATCAAACAACTCACCCTTTGGCGTGGGGGGCCGCCTCAGGTGGATCCAAAGCCAAAATCTCAAACATCTGAGTCAGAATGGAAGGAGTGTCCAGGAACACCCCTGCAGCCTGATCGCCAGTGGTACCAAACAATTGCTGGTCTGCAGGCTCTTCCGACTCCTCTAGGAGCTCCCCCTCCTCAGCTGGGGGACAATCGGACCAATCCAACACTTCCAACACCTCAACCTCCGGAACAGGTGAAGCCTGGGAGACAGGTGCTTCCGCTTAGCCGTAGCCTTTTGAGCCACCGCGGCGGAGACAATTTTCTCGAGGCTGGCCAACCGTGCACACACCTCGGATTGCGAATCCCCACCTTTGACAACGTCACACGGGGTCCGGAATAGGAGGGGGGGTGTAGGAGATGACGGAGGTTGCGAGGAGCCAGAAGCCGGAGTGCCGGACTGGCACGCAATATTCCGCTGTGCACATGGAATACATATTATGACATCATCGCCTGGGAGCGGAGCCCCACAACCCCCACACAGCCTGGATAGCCCCGAAGAGCCGTTTGCGGTAATGTCGGAAGCCTCCATATGGTGAAATTGTGGTATTCGCAACAACCCAGGGAATTACGCAGTAAGCAACCCGGGATGCCCCCTTTAATTAAAGCCCCGGGAGTGGGAGGATTTTTAAGCCTAGGAGAATCCCAATTTGGAGAATAAGACTAGCCAGGTATATCAGACCGGGAGACCCACTGCAGTGAGGGGATCCCAGGATCTGTAAGGGAAAGAGACCACAATCAGTCCCCCAAAGAAAGTTTGCCAGCATGCGCCACACATATACACCAACACAACCAAACAGAATGTAACGGTAAAATATATAAACAATATATACAAAAACAAGAGAAGTATATACAGCCAATGAAAAAATATATATCTATACAGTATATACATGTATAATTAATATGTGCCTCCTGGAGGGGAAGCTATACAAAAGTGACAGGGTAACTGCGCAAGCGACCCCCATTAGCCCGGCGGGGGGCGGGGCCGGAGCGCTTCGCGCACTGAGTCCGGCCCGCCTTCCTTCCTTCTTCCTCACCCGTATAGTGAGGACTCCGGGTGAGGAAGAAGGAAGGAAGGCGGGCCGGAGATCCATACAGCGTGGGCCGCGACCCCACCCCCAAAACACGAGCAGCGTGGCCCGCCAAATGGCGGCACCGCGTGTAAACGGGCGCCAACAGACACCCCATAGGCATTTGTCACACACACAGACCAAGCGGGAGAAAATTTAAAATACGCTACAAGGAGCCCCAGCAGCTCGGGACACACGCCCGCACGCCGCGGCGCTGACCCCGCCAGCTGCCAGCGCTCCCCAAACACACAGAGAATCACCACAAGTGTAAAGCACCCCACACAAGCCACCCCCCCAACGCGAAGGGAGAAGGGACCAAGCGGGAGAAGGTGACCACGGGGAACACCGGGGCGGGGGCATCCCAAATCCGGATCACCATGCCGGATAACTGCATTGCCCCACGCGTGGGGTCGAGCGGAGGAGATAAGCTCCTAGGCACCATATAGTGCCATCTACCGTTGCCCAGCCAGCAGCCTAGGCTGGGAGGCTTCCGTCATCTATCTAGGCATATAAACAATAGACTGGGCAGAAATAGACCAAGAGGGGGGTGCCGGGGTTTGACCCCGGCTACCTGCAAGCAGGAGACTTCTTTCTTCTGTCTTGTCGCATCTGCAGAGAGAAAACACTGGGTGTTAAGAGGGAGGTCCCAGGTATATGTAGGCCGGGAGGGGCTCGTTTTCAAGACTTCTCTCTGCAATGTCGCCTCCTGCTGGAGGATAACCCTATCGTAAGAATTAAAGGGGAAGCGGGGTGTGTGACACACAGAATATAGACTTGCAGGGCCGCAGGCTTGGTTGCCCCGCTCACCTGCGCAATATAAAGAGCCATCTTCACAGTATCACTGCAGAGGAAACACTGGGGAGGTCTTGGTGATCCTGTTTTTATATGGTGCCGGGAGGAGCCATAACTCTTCTGCAGTGCACTGCGCCACCTTGTGGCGGAATATCCCATACGTAAGGACTTCTTGAAGCAGGCCGTGCCATGCAATAGGAAAAATACCATTTTGTGATTACTCACCTGTAAAATGGGTATTACAAGTATGTCTCTCACCCTGCTTCGGAATGATTAATAACATACGGGTTATGGTCCAGTAAAGGGCGAACTTCTGCAGAGATGGCTAGAAAAAAAGAAGCCCCTCCCGGTCCATAAATACCTGGGACCTCCCACACATTCCCCAGTATAAGAAAGCAGTAAGGGAACCAGGAAGAGCCAATAACAAATAAATCAAGGAAAAATATCACCATATAGAGGATCCAAGATACAACTCAGGGCGGGACGAAGCAGGGTGTGAGACATACTTGTGATACCCATTTTACATGTGAGTAGTCACAAAATGGTATTATTCCAAGCATGTCTCACACCCTGCTTCGGAATGATTAATAACATACGGGACATCCAGTAGCAGTGTCCAACATGGGTGGGGATCCCAAAGGCAAAATGCACAAATTAAACCACTGCAGCTTGCAGAACTTTGCGGCCAAAAACAGCGTCCGCTGAGGCCCGAACATAAACCTTGTAAAACTTGGAAAAAGTATGAACAGAAGACCAAGTAGCAGCCTTGCAAACTTGTTCAACAGAGGCCTGGTGCTGAAAAGCCCAAGACGCCCCGACAGCACGAGTGGAATGAGCAGTGATCCGAAAAGGGGGATCCCTCCCCTTAGCAGAATAGGCCCCAACATTGGCCCGACGAATCTATTTGCTAACGGTAGACTTGACGGGCGCCAAACCCTTCTTGGGACCAGCAGGTACCACAAAGAAAGCGTCCGTCTTCCTGAAAGGTGCGGTAGCCACCAGATAGTATTTCACACATCTAACGACATCCAGAGAGTGCAAAGCCCTCTCCTTATCGTTGCTAGGATTAGGACACAAAGAAGGAAGCACAATGTCCTGATTGAGGTGAAAGACAGAAACAACCTTAGGCAAAAAGTCAGGTTTAAATCGGAAAACCACCTTGTCCTGGTGTCTCTCAAAATAGGGGGCCTGAACAGACGAGCCGCCAACTCAGACACACGACGAACAGAGGTAATAGCGACCAAAAAGGCAACCTTCAAGGAAGGAGAATGACCAGTGTAGCATCATTCAATGGTTCAAAAGGGGGACCCTGATGGGCAGACAACACCAAATTCAAATCCCTAACTGGCAACATGGGCTTGCGAGGAGGACACACGTGAGTGACCCCCTGGAAAAAAGTCTTAACCAAAAGATGAAGAGCGAAAGATCTCTGAAAGAAGACCGCCAGAACAGAAACATGCCCTTTCAAAGTGCTAAGTTGAAAACCCATGTCAAGCCCATGTTGAAGGAAATCCAAAATCCGGGGGAGGGAAAACACTCGACAAGGAAAAGCCCTGGCCTCACACCAATCAATGTAGGACCGCCAGGTCCTGTAGTAAACATTAGAGGAAGATTTCTTCCTAGCCCTGACCAGAGTCTGAACAACCGCCTCAGACAGACCCTCTTCCTTTAGGATGGAGGTTTCAGCAGCCACGCCATCAATGCCAGCGTTTGTAAATTGGGGTAACAAAGCTGACCCTGAGTGAGCAGATCTGGAACCAGAGGTAGGACGTACTGATCGACGGCCAGCTGCATGACGTCTGCAAACCCCACCTGTTTTGGCCACCTTGGGGCCACCAGAATTGGCGGCACAGCCTCGTGAACCAGCTTGCGTACCACCCTGCCCACCATGGAGAAGGGGGGAAACAGATACAGGAGACCGAGCCCCCGCCAGGACATCGACATGGCATCCACTGCCAGCGCCAGAGGATCCTGGGACAGAGACACAAATGCTGGGAGTTTGTAATTGTGACGAGAGGCAAACAGATCCAGCGGCGTTCCCCACCTGTGACAGAGGGATAGAAAAACCTTGTTGCCGAGGGACCACTCTCCCCGGCGAGAGGCCCCCCTGCTCAGGGAGTCCGCTTCCAGGTTCTCTACACCCGGGATGTAAACTGCAGAGATGAACGGAACATTGCTCTCGGCCCATGAAAGAATCAGAGACACCTCCCGGAGGGCACCCCAGCTGCGAGTCCCTCCTTGGTGATTGATGTAAGCGACTGCAGTCCGATTGTCGGAGCGAACCTGAACTGGCAGACCCTGGAGGCGAAGGGTCAGATGCACAAGCACCAATCGGACCGCCCTCCGTTCCAGAACATTGATGGGCGCGTGAGCCTCCTGAGGGCCCCACAACCCCCGGAACTGATGGTCTCTCCAGTAGCCCCCCCAGCCCGTCAGGCTGGCATCCGTGGTGACCGTCTCCCAGCTGGGCACCAGAAAAGATCTGCCCCCCAGAAGATTCTTTGTGTCCAACCACCGAAAGGACCGCCGGACCGGAGGGGACAGAGCACAGCGGACATTTGTCCCAGACTGCCAAAAGATGGAGCTGAAGAGGTCTCGTGAAACTGAGCAAAAGGCACCGCCTCGAAGCAAGCCACCATCAGCCCCACCAACCTCATCCCTTGTCTGATGGACGGACGAGGAGTGGCAAGGAGGAGACAAATCGGGCCATGGAGAACATCCACCTTTGACTGAGGTAAGAAGATCCTGGTCTGAATGGTATCCAGAGTCATGCCCAGGAAGGAGGCCACCTGTGACGGGGTGAGAGAAGACTTGGGGTAATTGATCACCCACCCGAACCTCTCCAGTGTTGTTACCACCATCCGGGTGTCCAGCTCCGCCTGGTGAAGCGAAGAAGCTGTAATGAGAAGGTCATCCAGATAAGGCAAGATACGGATGCCCTGGGCTCTGAGAAGAGCCATCACACCCGCCAACACCTTGGTGAACACCCTGGGCACTGAAGTCAGCCCAAAGGGGAGAGTCACGAACCGGAAGTGCTGGTCGCCTGTCACAAACCTGTGGTGACCACATGCAGGTAAGCATCCTTGATGTCTATAGAAGTCCCTTGGACGAAGGGCGCTGACAGCAGAACGCAGAGTCTCCATGCGGAACTTTCTGGTCTTGATGAGACCGGTTGAGAAACTTTAAGTAAAAAATGGGCCTTATGGAGCCGTCCTTCTTGGGAACCGTAAAGAGGTTGGAATAGTAGCCCCGGCCTCTCTCCAAGGGAGGAACCGGACAAACGACCCCCAAATCCTGAAGATTTTGTACTGCCATGAACAGCCCCTGCGCAGCCCGTGGGTCCGTAGGGACCCGGGACCTGAGGAATCTGTGAGAAGGTCGGATTGCGAACTCCAGCTTGTACCCTGAGGAGACCACCTTCAGGATCCACTGGGCACATGTTGTGCCCAGACCTGCCGCAGCCCTCCCCCCATCCGCAAGGGTGAGGGCGCCCCCTCATTGCTGAGCGGGCTTGGCAGCGGGTTTGGGCTTTGTCCTCCAGGAGGACCCGGGTCGGGCACGACCTCTGCCTCTACCCCAAGACTCCTGTCTGGGTGTAGCGAAGGAAACCCCCCTGCCCGTCCGAGGGCCAAGAAAGGAGGTGAAGGAGGAGTTGAAGGAGCTAGAACCCCGAAAGGGCCAGCGTTGCTTTTTGCGCTGAGGTAATTTACCTCCTTTTGCCACAGAATCCGGGCGATCACCAAACAAGCGTAGTCCCGTGAAGGGAAGCCCAGTGAGCGCCTTCTTAGCAGCATTGTCAGCCACCCACTGGCGCAACCAGATCGAACGGCGAATAGCGACCACCAGAGCCGAAGTCCTTCTACACATACGGATAGTGTCATCTAAGGCCGATAAAACAAAGGCGATGAACATCTCGCAATGTGTCAAAGCTCTAAAGTCATCGCTAGAAGGTTCGAATTCGGCCCCATCCAAGAGGCTCCTAATCAAAGATCTAATAGCCACGGCTGTGAGCGCAGATGTACAAACCGGGCGCAAGGCCGACCCAACACAAGCAAAAGCATTAGAGGCCATTTGGTCGAGACGACGGTCCTCACTATCCCTCAAAGTAGTAGAGTCAGGAGAATGCACAACTGATGTATTGGACAGTCCCAGAACGGGAGCGTCAACCTCCAGGGGAGAAGACCAACGCTTACCCGCATCAATTGGGAAGGGATACTTCTTATCCCACCCCTGGGGGATACCAGGGAGCCGACTAGGCTTCTCCCACTTCTTAAGGATCAGATTGTTAAAGTGCTTCTGATCCGGGAACTCCAAACGAGGTTTGGCAGTACCGAAAAATTCCCCCATTGCGGAGGGGCCTCCGCAGGAGGAGAAAAGTCAAGCACCTCAAAAATCTAAGTAAGGAGTAAAGTAAGGAGCCTATGAGTATCCACATTATCCCCACGGTCTGTACAGATAAATCGAAATCGGAAAATAATTCCCCCTCCTCAAGCGGGGAATAATCAGACCAATCAAAAGCATCATAATCATCATAGTCCAAGGTCGGCGCAGGGGGCACCAAGTGCCGCCTCTTAGCTGGGGCCTTCCTGGCCGCAGAGCTAGCAATCATTCTCTCAATGCTGGCCAGTCTGGCGCAAACATCAGATTGCGACTCCCCACTAGTGACAAAATCACTCGGGGTCAAAGCCAGGAGTGGGGGCGTAGGCGAAAAGGCCGGCGGGGCTGATCCGGCCGCACGGGGCCCGGATTGCCGCGCGATCGCCTGCTGTGCACATGGTACACAAACCTGTACATTGTCCCCGACAAGGGATACCCCACAAACCACACACTGCTGGGGTTGCCCCGAAGGGATCCCGAGCCCGGTATCCTGGGAAGCCTCCATATGGTGATTTTAATGGTAGTCGCAATGACCGAGGGGAATTAAGCTATGAAGCTACCCGGGATGCCCCTTAGAGTCCGTAAGTGGGAGGATTTCTAATTAGAATCAAGAGAACCCCAATTTTTATATGATATCAAGGGACCTAGGACCGGGAGAAACCCTTTAATAGCCCAGGTAGTCCCACCTGTAAAAAATAGGTGGGGGTCCCATTAGCACGCATGCAAACAGTCATAAGACAAGGCAACTATAAAAAAATGTATACAGGATAATTCATATAAAAAAAATCTATATATATATATATATATATATATATATATATATATATATATATATATATCTGCCTAAATAAATATATATATTTATTATATACCACAATTGTATATCAATATATTGGCAGCCAATACAATGCACCCAGCACCAAAGGCGCTGTGACTGAAGGAACAAAGGGGGGCCCGAGGGGCACTCACAAGCTCCAGAAGATGGCGCGGTGAAGCAGAGACCAGGAAGAAGGAGGGCGGGGCTCAACTCTGAGCACGTGTCGCGCAGCGCCCTTCCCCTTCCCTACCCGGGAGAACAGAGCCCGCCGCGCTCCCAGCCAATGAGGCTGGGAGCCGGCAGCGCGCCCAAGCCGGGGGGGGGGGGGGGGGGGGGGGGGGGGGGGACGGGTATATCCAGGCTCGGAGATCGCCGGGCCCCGCCCCCCCTACTGACTTAACCGTAAAGCGCGCTCCCCGGCCAAAGGCCGAGGAGCCGGTACAGAAGGCAACGCGGCCTGCCGCAGCACAGAGCGAGCGTGCGGGCCGCAACTATAATTAAATAAAAAAAAAAAATTAACAAGCAATAAGGGTGCGCTGCCAGCAGCAAGCGCCCATAACAAGTGAACGCAACGCACGGTACCAAGGCACACAAAACGCGGACACAAACACACGCTAGGGGAAGGATAAAATGGAGGCCAGACAACCCCCCCAACTGGGAAAGGGAGTAAGGGGGAAGCCGATAGCCACATTTAATATATGTGGTGAGGGCTTAGGAGCGGACAGGGCATCCCAAGTTAAGATCACCAAACCTGACAGCCGCCTACCCCTTGGTGGGGAATTTGCGGAGGAGCATGGTGCATGGCTCCTAGTCAAACACCTCTAAAGGTGTTCCCTACCCTCACCAGGACCCTAAGCCATAGGTGGGAGGCATAGAGACATTAAGAAAATACCATTTTGTGAGTACTCACCTGTAAAATGGGTATTACGAGTATGTCACACACCCCGCTTCCAACATTCATGACACTTGGGTAACCAGCCTGCAGAGGGCGATCTTGCAGAGAGGACATGAGAAAAAGGAGCCCCTCCTGGTCCATAAATACCCGCGACCTCCCACTATTCCTCAGTCTTTTACAAAAGCAGTGAAGCAAATTATATAGTGAAAAATAATAAGAAACACCATATAAAAGGATCCCAGACCAAAAAAATGAGGGCGGGGGAAGCGGGGTGTGTGACATACTCGTAATACCCATTTTACAGGTGAGTACTCACAAAATGGTATTATTCCTAGTATGTCACACCCCCCGATTCCAACATTCATGACACTTGGGACATCCAATAGCAGTGTCTATAATGGGAGGGGATCCCAGAAAGAAAATAAGGCATAACTTAAATTACTGCAGCTTGCAGAACCTTGTGACCAAAAGCAGCATCCGCTGAGGCCCGCACATCAACCTTGTAAAACTTAGAAAAAGTGTGAACCGAAGACCAAGTAGCAGCCTTGCAAACTTGTTCAACAGAAGCCTGGTGCTGAAAAGCCCAGGACGCACCAACAGCACGAGTAGAATGAGCAGTAACACGAAAAGGGGGAACCTTCCCCTTAGCAGAATAGGCCCCAACAATGGCCTGACGAATCCATTTACTAATGGAAGATTTGGCGGGTGCCAAACCCTTCCTAGGCCCAGAAGGCACAACAAAAAAAGGCATCTGTCTTACGGAAAGCAGAAGTAGTAACCAAATAATACTTAACACAACGAACAACATCCAAAGAATGTAAAACCCTTTCCTTGTTATTACTAGGATTAGGGCACAATGAAGGAAGAACTATATCCTGATTTAAGTGGAAGGCAGACACCACTTTAGGAAGAAAATCTGGTTTAAAACGGAAAACCACCTTATCCTGATGCCTCTCATAGTAAGGAGCCTGTATTGAGAGGGCTGCCAATTCAGAAACCTGACGGACAGAGGTAATAGCAACCAAAAAGGCAACTTTCTGAGTGAGAATATGAAGAGGAACCTCCTGAAAAGGTTCAAAAAGGAGCCGCCTGCATAGCAGAGAGTACCAGATTAAGATCCCAAACTGGAAGTAGGGGCTTTCTAGGAAACCGCACATGCGTGGAAAAAAGTCTTAACCAAAGGATGAAGAGCAAATGACCTTGAAAGAAAATAGCCAAAGCAGAAACCTGCCCTTTCAAAGTACTAATCTGGAAGCCCAAATCCAGACCCCGTTGCAGAAACTCCAAAATCCTAGGGATAGAAAATACCCTGCAAGGCAGGGACCTAGACTCACACCAGTCAATATAGGACCTCCAAGTCCTGTAATAAACCACAGAGGAAGACTTCTTTCTAGCTCTAACAAGAGTCAGAATGACAGCATCAGAAAGGCCTTCCTCCTTCAAGATGGAGATTTCAGCAGCCACGCCGTCAAAGCCAGCGTTGGTAAATTGGGGTAACAATTGACCCTGTGTTAAGAGATCTGGAAGAAGAGGCAGAGGCAACATATCCTCTGCCAGCCTTGTGACCTCTGCGAACCACAGGCGTCTTGGCCACTTTGGAGCCACCAGAATTGCTGGTGCCCCTTCCAGAACCAACTTGCGCACCACCTTGGTTATCATGGAGAATGGGGGAAAAACATACAGGAACCCCAGATCCTTCCAGGAAAAAGACATGGCATCCACTGCCACTGCCAGAGGATCCTGGGATAGAGACACAAAGGCTGGAAGCTTGTGGTTGTGGCGAGACGCAGACAGGTTCAACCGCGGAGTCCCCCACTTGTGACAAAGGAACTGAAAGACCTCGGGGTTGAGAGACCATTCTCCCTGGCGAGCGCATGCTCTGCTCAGGGAGTCTGCCTCCACATTCTCTATCCCCGGAATGTAAACTGCCGATATGCAGGGAACATTGATCTCTGCCCACTGAAGGATCAGAGACGCTTCCCGGAGGGCACCCCAACTGCGAGTCCCTCCCTGGTGATTGATGTATGCAACTGCTGTTCGGTTGTCTGACTGAATCTGAACCGGCAAACCCTGCAAGAGATGAGTCAGTCGGAGCAGCACAAGACGAATGGCCCGAAGTTCCAATAAATTGATTGGGGAGTGAGCCTCCAGAGGCCCCCACAACCCCTGAAACAGGTGTCTCCTCCAGATGCCCCCCCCCCAGCCCATAAGGCTGGCATCTGTGGTGACCAACTCCCAACAAGGGGTCAGAAATGATTTGCCATCCCTGAGATTGCTCGAAATCAGCCACCACTGGAGGGACTGCAGGACGAGGGGAGACAACAGACAAGTCCGATTCAAAGACAACGGGCGCTTGTCCCACTTCGCCAGGAGAAAGAGCTGAAGCGTCCTCATGTGGAACTGAGCAAAAGGAACCGCTTCGAGCGTGGCCACCATCAACCCCACTAATCTCATCCCCAAGCGGATAGGCTGATGAGGATTGGACAGGAACAGACTCCATGCGGAACCTTCGGAAACAAATAAACTGATCGAGTCGTCTCAGATCTAGAATAGGCCGAAAAGAGCCGTCCTTTTTTGGGAACCGTAAATAGGTTGGAGTAAAACCCCAGACCTCTTTCCGCTGGAGGAACCTGGCGGATCACATCCATGTTTAAAAAGTTCGCCACAGCTGCCCGGAGCCCCTGTGCGATCACCGGATCTGCGGGCATCCGTGACCTGAAAAATCTGGGAAGAGGCCGAACCTCGAATTCCAGCTTGTAACTGGAGGACACAACTTCCAGAATCCATCTGTCTGATACCTCTTGACCCAAGCCTGGAAAAAAGAATCACAGCCGCCCCCCCCACCCGTACGGGTGAGGGCGCCTCCTCGTTGCTGAGCAGGCTTGGAAGTGGACTTGGGCTTAGATCCCCAACTCTGACCTGGACGGCCACGTCCTCTTCCTCTGTTCCATGCAGTCCCCTTTGGGGCTGGAAAGGGCCGTTCCTCTTCCCGTTCTGGAACCACGAAAGGAAGGGTTAAAGGAAGCCGATCCCCGAAAGGAACGACGTTGCTTCTTACGTTGAGGCAATTTGCCTCCTTTAATGACAGAATCCAACTTCTCACCAAAGAGGCGTAATCCCCCAAAGGGAAGTGCTGTAAGCGACTTCTTTGCCACCGTGTCAGCCGCCCACTGGCGTAGCCAAATAGACCGCCGCATTGCAACAAGCAAGGCAGAAGTTCTGCTACACAAGACCATGGAGTCATCTAAAGCAGAAAGTACAAAAGACACAAATCACATCGCTTGAGAGCGGAAAACTCATCAGAGGCTGGATCAAGCCCTGAGGTATTCAATAGGTCTCTAATAACAGACCTAATAGCGACTGCCATAAGTGCCGAGGCACCCACAGGCCGCAAGGCCGAGCCAACGCTAGCAAACGCATGGCAAGCCATTTGATCAATACGTTTGTCCTCCCCATCCTTAAGAGAAGTAGATTCCGGAGAATGCAAAACAGAGGAATTGGACAAACTGAGCACAGGTGAATCCACCACAGGGGGGATGACCAACGCTTACAGTGTCTGCAGGAAAGGGATATTTTTTTTTTTTTTATCCCAGCCCAAAGGAATGCCAGGAAGCCATGCAGGCTTTTCCCATTCCTTAAGAATGATATCTTCAAAATGTTTCTGATTAGGAAATTCAAAACGAGGCTTGGAGGCTCCAAATAACTCCCCTTTCTGAGGAGGGACTGCTTCTGGAAAATCGATAGCCAAGACCCCATAATTGAGCAAGAGCTTTAGGGGTATCAAAATTCTCCCCTTCACCTTGTTCAGCGTCAATACCCACAAATTTCTGAACATCCGAAACATCAGATTCTTCTTCCTTTTGGCCACAGAGCTAGACATTTATTTTTCAATGTGAGCCAATCAGGCACATACATCAGAAAGCGACTCTCTACCCATGACAATATCACTGGGGGTATGGACAAGACAAGGCGGTGTGGGGGAAGAGGCAGGAGCCACCGACCCTGAGGCTTGGGCCCCTGACTGCTGCATTATAACCAATTGAACACAAGAAGAGAACACAAAAAAAAATGCGTTATCCCCAACAAGGGATGCCCCACATCGCAAACACTGCCAAGTCTGTCCCGCAGGTACTGAAAAGCCAGTATCCTGCGATGCCTCCATATGGTGTTTATTAAAATACTTAATTTTTTTATAGTTGCCAAGTATATGGGATTTTTACAGCCGAAGCTACCCGGGATGCCCCTTAATAGTCCCTAGGTGGGAGGATTTTAAACAAGGACCAGGAGAAATCCCTATTAAGAGAGTTTCCCCCTGGAATATAAAGAAAACACAATGAGCCTTATGCATATGCAAGAAAGAAATGACAGTAAATAAAAAAAAGATTTCCCTTTAGTATAACTAAAGGGTACTCACAGTGACCACAACGGCCCAGCGACAGCCCTGCGACCAATCGATATAAGAAAAGCCCAGCAGCAGCACCAACGCAGCAGCCAGGACCAGTGGAGGCCAGCACCAGAACAGGAACCAGCAAACCACATGTCAAAACAGGAAGCAGAAATGTGACGCCGACTCGAAGCCCCGCCCACCACCTAGCACTGCTCAGAGAGCAGAGGGCGGGTCAGCCAAGGACAATAGCATGACATCATAGAACGGGGCCGAACGAAAAAAAGAGAGGGAAATTTAAAAAACCCAAAACAGGTATGTCACTTTCTTATCTTTTCCCTTTTTTTTAAAAAAAAAACAAATGCATAGGCAAAAAGATACTCCCTAAATAAAGATCCCCCCCCCCCCCATCACCCCAGCAGGGTCAAGGAGGGCCAAAAGGGAAGAAAACAATAAGCACCCAATAGGCACAAGGAGATTTAAAGGGACGGGGCATCCCATGCCGGGGGAAACCAACACCTGGCTTTCCTGAAAGAGGAGAAAGATAGCCATCATCTTGACCTCGTCGCCATCTGCAGAGACTAAGACTGGGGAATGTGTGGGAGGTCCCAGGTATTTATGGACCGGGAGGGGCTTCTTTTTTTCTAGGGTGTGAGACATACTTGGGATATACAAGTCCCTTCTCCCCTGTAGCTACCTACAAAACTCACTGGAACCTGAGTATTTGGTCCTGCGGCTCTAAGGCGCACCTAGTACAGAGGGAGTATTCCAAGTGTGCCTGCGACGTCCCCTCTGTTGTAGTAAACAAAGGACAGGGCAAGGTCCGCCAATTAACTTGTGAATGGGTGTGAATGGGTGTGCCAAGGTATCCTCAAGGGGGGTAGCATCCAATCTCGGGATCATGTGAGAATTAAAGGGCCGAACATAGCCAAAGCAGCTACAGTGGAGGAGTGACCATAATTAAGAATTGATTCTTTTTTTGTATTCAATAAAATCACTCAAAATACTTTTGTTTTACAGAATTTTATTTGAAAACAGACAGGTCCAAACAGTAACATTGGATCTCGGACTCCTCTGCATGAGGAGCAATAAGAGCGTGACAGACAACATGCAGCAAACGTGGAGGTTGCTGGTGGAGGCATTTTCTACAGCATCGTCATAATCCACAGAAACCTGCAAGAAACAATAAAACAAACTGTTTAACATTTTCTGAATACCTATTAACATACTTCAGAAAAAATACAATTCTGTGAAATACTCACCTGTAGAATTAATATTATTTGTATACAGTACGTCCTGCTCCAGATATAGTACTTACACTGGGGTTATCCTCCGCCAGATGGCGCTGCACTGCAGAGACATGCAAAAACAGGCTCCTCCCGGCACCTCAAATACCCGGGGACCTCCCAAAAATCCCCAGCATTGAAAAGCAGTAAACAAGAAGCCGGGAGAATTTAACCACCAAAAGACTGGTAACTATAACAATGATAAAAATCACCATACAGGGGATCCAGAAGAATGCAAAAACCAGGGTGGGGTGGAGCAGGACGTACTGTATACAAATAATATCAATTCTACAGGTGAGTATTTCACAGAATTGTATTATTCTTAGTATACAGTACGTCCTGCTCCAGATATAGTACTTACACTTGGGACACCCAATAGCAGTGTCCATAAAGTAGGGTGGGATCCCCAACAAAAAAGGCAACAGCAGACAGTTGAAACCAATGTCACCTGCATAGCCTTACGGCCAAGACAGCATGAGCTGAAGGCCCTGACATCAACCTTGTAAAACTTTGAAAAGGTATGAACAGAAGACCAAGTAGCGGCCTAGCAAACTAGCTCAACAGAAGCCTGGAGCTGAAAAGCCCAAGAGGCACCACAAGGAATAAGAAGTTAAGCAAAAAGGAAATATTCTTCCCCTTAGCAGAAGCCAAAGAATCTTTCCATGGACCAGAAGGAACCATCCCATCCAAGTAAAGACCAGGCAAGGCCGTCTAACCCCCCGAGATCAAGCGAGATCGGGCACAATCAAGATGGAGTGGCCGTAGGCCCAAGAAGCATCAGGTCTCCTAAGGACCCAGTGACTACCAAGGAAAAAAAATTAACACCAGTTCAAGGAATGCAGAACCCTTTCCTCAGCGTTGCTAGGAATAATGCACGGAAGGAAGAAAATATCCCAATCAAGGACATAAGACACCCCCTTAGGCAAAAAAGTCTGGCTTAAAGCTGAACACCACCATATCCTGGAGTATCTAAAGAATGGGGGCAAGATAGACAGAGCCACCCGCTCAGACACACGTCTGACCGAAGTAACAGCCACCAGAGGGACAACCTCGAGGGCAAGAACAGTCAGGTAGCATCCTGTATAGGTCCCAAGGGAACGCCCCACAAGGCAGACAGAATCATTTCAATCCCAGCAGGGACCATAGAATTCCAGGGGAGACGTACACGAGTAACCCCCTAAAGGAAAATCTTAACCAAGGAAAACTGATTCAAAGACTTCTAAGGAAGGCCGACAGGGCAGAACCTGACCCCTCAGATTACTGAGTTGGAGAAGCAACTCCAACTCATGCTGTAATAACTCTAGAACCCTGGGAACAGAGAAAGCCCGGCAGGGAAGAGACCTAGACGGAAGAAGAAGAAGCTTGCTCCTAGTCTTCCCATAGTCTCAATCACCGAGACAGGTAAGCCCGTCTCCATCAAGATGGATGTTTCAGCCGTCAGACCAACTAGGCCAGAGTCTGTAGATTGGGGTGACGTAAAGGGGGCCCTGAGTGAGCGGAGCTGGCACTCCAGGCAGAACGTACAGATCTACTGCCCTCAATACCACGTCTGCGAACCACACTCTACCAGGCCACCCGGGGGCCACCAGAATCACTGGTCCCCCGTTCCAGAGCAAACTTGCTCAGAAACCTGCCTAGCAGGAGAAAAGGCATAAAGAACAGAATGTCCAGCCATGACATTACCAAGGCATCATGACCACGGCCAGAGGATCCTCGGGCAGGGAAACAAGGCCGAGAGCTTGTAATAGTGACGGGACACAAAAGGATCCACAACTGGTTGGACCCCATAGTGACACCGGGATTAGCACATCCTGTCGCAGAGGGACTCCCACCGGAGCGAATACCACTGATATACAGGAAACATTGTCATCCACCCAGTATAGGATCATAGACACTTCCTGGAGGACCCTCCTGCTCCAGGTCCTTCTCAGATGATTAATGTAGGCCACTGTCGCCAGACAGACCCAGCGCCCCCGAACGGTCCGGCCCTGAAGAGGAGTAGCCAAGCGAAAAGGGACCAACCTGAACGCTCACTGTTTTCAAACAGCAATAGGTGTATGGACCCTCTAAGGGCCCCACCTCCCCAAGAACCGCAGGGAGTTTCAGAAGAAAAAAAAAACCCTTCAACCTGATAGATTGGCATCCAGGGTGACCGTCTCCAGGAAGGGGCAAGAAGGGAACAGCCCCCAGACAGGTTCCTTGAGTTCATCCACTCCAAAAGGGACCTCCTTACCAGAGGGGAAGGCACACAGACCCTGCTCCAGGGATGCTGGATCCCTGTCCTGTACTAACAATAGAAGTTGCAGAAGGGCCCAGGGGGAACTGAGCATAAGGGACCTCTTCCAAGCAAGCCACCAACGGGCCACCAGCCGCATCCCTGCCTGGTAAAGGGACGGAGACAGCAATGAGGGACTGAGCCCATGCAACCAGATTGTCCACCTTATTGCTAAGGAAGGAAGATTCTCGCCTGAACCGAATCCAGATTCATTCCTAGGAATGAGGTTACCAATCAAGGGGACAATGAGGACATGGGGTGTTGAACACCCATCCAAAAGACTCCCAGTGGACACAACCAGACAAGAGACCAACTCAGCCTGGCGTAGAGACTGGGAAGTGAAGGTCATCCAGGTAGGTCATAGTGCGGACGCCCCTAGGTCTCAGAGATATCGCCCCCGTCAGCACCTTGGCGGGCACTCTGGGACCTGAAGAGAGGCCAGATAACAAGGCCACAAATTAGCAGTGTTGGACTTCCAACACGAACCTGAAGAGCCTCGGTGTCCAGAAGACACAGGAAAGTGAACAGAAGCATCTTTTGAGCTCCACAGACGGCAAGAAGCCCCTTGAGCGCAAGGCGCTGATGGCCCAGCCCAGAGTATCCATGCAGAACTGCTGTAACTGGTGAACTGCCGCAAACTTGTGAATCCAGAATGGGCCAATGACCCATCCTTTCGGGAGACTGTGGAAAAGGTTGGTGTAGCGGCCCCTGCCTCTGCCTGTTAGGGGCAATCTGCAAGTGACCCCAAAACCCCATAGGCCCTGCATGGCCTGCACCAACAGCTGAACAGAGGCAGGGACCAGGAGTACCCTGATAATCTTGGGGGAGGCCGCGCAGCAGACTCTATCCTGTATCCGGAGGACACTACCTCCTGAATCCACCAGAATGAGGCGTGATGCCTCCTGATAAGAGCAAGGTGCTGCAGCCATCCCCTCACCCAGACGGGCGAGGGCGCCCCATCATGCTTGAGGGGGATTGGTGGAAGATTTGGGCTTAGCCCTGCCGGAGGGGCCAGGGCGTTGTCTGCTGCTCCTGGGGCAGGAGTCCGCACGAAACGGCAGGAAGGACACCCCTGGTTCCTGTTTAACACTAAGGTAGGGGGGGAGGGGTACCCCTGCCCCGAGGGGGCCGAGACGGCCGTCTGCGTTGGGGTGATTTGCCCTTTTTACCAAACAGGTCCAGACGGGCCCCAAATAGGTGTTGCCCTCTAAAGGGAAGCCCAGTAAGAGTCTTTTTAGTAGCATCGTCAGCACCCCACTGTCGCAGCCAGACCAAGCGACGTATAGCCACCACAAGGGCAGAAGTTCTTGCACAGTAAAGGTAAGAGACGCACGCGGCGGCGGCCGATACCCAATAAAAAATGCAAACAGCGCAGCTCTGACACCCGGTATACCAATCAAGGGACAATACAAAGGCCATAAGCGTGTAAACACCATACACTGAGACCACCACACCCCCCCCCCCTTTCTTTCCCCCCGAGCTACGGGGGGGAACGAGGGAGGATGGCGACCCTTTTCACAGGGCCCACCGCTACACGGGGCAATAATGCGGGAGGGGCATCCCCCTAGAGGCTCACCATCAGCCTAAACCGCCTACCCTTTGGTGGGGGACTGCGGTGGAGCATGGCTCCATAAGCACGCATGGTGCTTCCTACCTTCACCCGACCAGCGCAGCCCAGGCTGGGAGGCACATCACAGGGAGGACGGGTGGGAATAGTCCAACAGGGCCGCAGGCTTTGATAGCCCCGCTCACCTGCGAGAGAGTGATACTTCATGTCTTCGCAGTCGGCACTGCAGAGAAATCTGGGGGATTTGTGGGAGGTCCCCGGGTATTTGAGGGGCCGGGAGGAGCCTGTTTTTGCATGTCTCTGCAGTGCAGCACCATCTGGCGGAGGATAACCCAAGTGTAAGTACTATATCTGGAGCAGGACGTACTGTATACTAAGAATATATATATATAGTGCCTTGAAAAATAATTAATTTTTTAATGTTACAGTCACGAGTCCTGATTTGGGATGTTCAGGTAAGTGAAACATCCAGGATCGCCATAAACTCACATCACAACAGCGCATGCATGTGACGCTACCGCATTTCGCTAAATCTATGTGTATGTAACCTATGTAAGATATATATGTGCTCCAGGCATTTCTGTGCGGCATCTGAAACATATGCCTGCCCAAGATGACAACCGGGGCAAGATCAGTTCACGTTTGGTTCATGTATGCTTTTACCCCCTGTGAGCATTTGCCAACATAAAAAAACGGATAAAATAAATAAGCCCCTCACCTTAAAGCAGAACAAACCCAACGTGGTCGGCCCTGGAATCTAAATATTTCAATTGGGATGCCTCACTGTGTGAAACCCTGTTTGGATGCCAGCAAAGCTCACCTCCGTCCTGGCTCCCTCTCAAGTAAATGTCAGTGGCCGCATTACCAGCATCTTTTGGCTATGCGCATGCTCCCACCTCCGGCCATTCAGCACACTTGCTGCTGGGGATGCGGCCATTCTCATTGTAACAAGATACCATTGTTCTAAACTAGCCGTTTAAACCCCTCTCCTCACGATCTATTGCTGGGAGCAATTAGAGCCTAATAACAATGTAAGATAAAGAATCAAAAGAGAATTTAATTTCCCAATTTTTCCCTTTTTTTTAAGCCAAAATTGTTTGTATTTGTATCCAATTTATTACCAGGACACCAAAGGGAGTTGATACATTATTTTTTAACCTTCCATAGGACAAGGTTGGTTTTCTTTATGGCTGCACAATTACTGCCCCAGGGCATTTCAACTCGGAATGCCCTAGGGACTAGAACGCATCGGTCACCCAAAAGTTCACAGCTGCTAATTTGGCATTGTGAAACCCTAGTTGTGCAAGTGAAAGTCTTGAGGCCTTTAAAGTGGACCAAAATCCACCCTGGAGTCTATGAGACTCCAGGGCAGGCATACTCGCTCGCAAAAGACAGCCCCCCGGGGCATCCATATTTGGGATGACCCGCTGTGTAAAGCCCCACGCGTTGCCCAGTAAACTCCCCTTCTCCCCGATCCAACCAAGCAAAACCTCTAGCAGGGCGAGCACATGCAAGGAATTTGTGCATAGCCAACGCGGGGATGCTTACTGCTAGGGCGCCGATTGGACAACAGGCTGCACATTCACCGTAGTACCGGGGAAAGGCAAGTCAGTTCAGGCGACCTGGGGGGGGGGGGGGGTTGGGGGGGCTTGTAGTTCGTTGGGGTCACACAGCAGGGCATCCCAGATCGGGGTGCTCCAGAGCCATGGACCAAGTCCCAGGATTTTGGTCCACTTTAAGTCCAACTCCAGTAAATTGGATAAAGCTGACCTTCACCCTGAATAAGAGTCTTATATGTTTCCCACACCCTGTACATACAGATTGCCCATATTAAATATCACCCTACCTGCATCTACTGCATGTTATGAGCCTTTAAACATTCAAGATGGCGGCTCATGGAACATCAGGCAGCCTGCAAACAGAAAGTGCCTTCTGACTGTGCTGCTCTGCATTCTGGGATTGCTGACCTTTTCCTGACCCCAGCTCTGCTCCCTGCGCTGCTATAACCCACCCCCCTGTACTTTATCCCACTCTCCTCTCCTCAGCAAGTGTGATGCTTCTGAGTCAAGATGGCGGCGCCCGTATCCTAAAGTCCTGAACAGAGTTGCAGCCCAGTGGGGGAAAGAATAATAAGTGACTAAAAACTTAAAATATATTAATTTTAGATGCTTGGGGATAGTTTTATAAGTGTTTGGGCTTTTCAATAAATCATGGTGAAGGTCCGATTTAACCTCACCTGTGGAAAGGAGAAAAATACAATTCTGTGAGATACTCACCTGTAGAATTGGTATTATATGCATACAGCACGTCCTGCTCCATCTATAATACTTACACATGGGTTATCCTCCGCCAGAGGGCGCTGTGCACTGCAGACATGCAAAAACAGGCTCCTCCCGGCCCTTCATATACCCAGGGACCTCCCACAAATCCTCAGTATTGAAAAGCAGTGAGAAAAAACTGGGAGAAACCAACCACCAACTGGTAACAATAGTAATGATAACAATCACCATACAGGGGATCCAGAAAAAAGTAAACCAGGGTGGGGTGGAGCAGGACGTGCTGTATGCATATAATAACAATTGTACAGGTGAGTATCTCACAGAATTGTATTATTCTAAGCATACAGCACGTCCTGCTCCATCTATAATACTTACACATGGGACATCCAATAGCAGTGTCCATAAAGTAGGGTGGGATCCCCAAAAACAAGGCACAGCGGACAGTAAAGACGCTGTCACCTGTAAAACTTTGCAACAGGCATGACATGAGCAGAGGCTCTAACGTCAATCTCATAACAAGACCTTTGAAAGGTATGAACAGAGACAAGCAACACTCTAGTAACTTATTCAACAGAAAAAACCTGGTGCTGAATGGCCAATGGTACCCAAGCACCAATATAACGGAATAAAATTAAAAAGGGGAGATTCTTCCCTCTCAAAGGAATAGGCCAGTGTAACGACCCAACCAGCCCACAGGCAACAGAAGCCTCGTGGAAAACATGTAACTTCCCCTAAGGGGAATGAGAACTGGTCACCCGACCGAAGGCGGGAATACTGACCCCTTCACTAGCACGAAGCCAAGGGCTTTACTCAGGACCAGGAGGCATCCAAGAAGGATTAATCCAAAGGACGCAGTGGCGCTGGAAACAGGCGATATCAGGCGCATACATAAGGAGGCGCCCGCAGACTCCAAGGGCATCAGTCCCCCTAAGGGACAAGAAACCCTCAGGGGAAAAATTGCAACACCTGTTAAGGGAATGTAGACCCTCATATTAGCCTTATTAAGAATAAGGTCCGTAGTTAGACTAAACAGACTAACACCATGAACATAGAACACCACTTGGACCTGAGGTCCGGCGTAAGAAGGAACACCCCCACGGCATGGGGTGCATATAGATATATATATATATATATATATATATATATATATATATATATATGTATACATACATCGAGCCAAGGCTAAGTAATCAGATCCACCTTCTCAGGCACACGACTGACTGAGGCAGGAGCCCCCAGAGAAGCGACTTGGACTACAAGGCAGCTCAGACATTATCCAGCAGAAAGTCCCCAGGGAAAAATCCGCAGGGCAAACAAAATGAAAATTGATCCCAACAGGGACCATGGAACTACTTGGGAGATGCACCTAAGCAATCCCCAAGAGAACTCCTCACAAGGAAGACAAAACCAGACTCTCACAGGAAGACAGCCAGGAGAGAACCTGAACCTTCAGAGTCCCTAGATGGGGAGCCAACCCCAACCTATGCTGTAATGACTCTAGAACCCTGGGAACCGAGAACGTCCAACAGGGAAGAGACCAAGACTCATGCCAATCAATATGGGTATACCATAAACCCCAATAGACGGACGGAGCCCCCCATATACCGAGTCACCCAGAAGATAAGGCCCGTCTCCAAGGGGTGAATAAATCAGCTGTCAAGCCCCAGACTAGAGTCTGTATATTGGGACGACAAAAGAAGGGGCCTGACAAGGGCAGAACCGCACTCCTGAGAGAGCGAACAGGTCAGCAGACCACAGCAGAAGCATCTGCGAACCACAGTCCACAAGGCACCCAGGCCATTAATCTCACGGGTCCCTTTATCAGCACAACGTACGCAGGACCCCACAAGTAGGGTGAACGAAGAGAAGGCATATAAAATAGAAAGTCTATGCATAATTTTACTAAGCCCCCATGAGTCAGAATATTCTGGGACAGTAAAAACAAGGGCGGAGCCCCTGTGGTATAAGCGAGACCCCACAGAGCCACCCTAGTTGGCTCTCAGAGCGACACCAGGATAGCATAACCTGCCGCTGAAAGGCATCCATTGGAGCGAATACCGCTGAGAAGCAGGGAACGTAGACCCCCGCCCAAAGCAGGATCAGGGACCCTCCAGAGGGAGCATCCTGCTTCAAGCTCCAGACCAATAATAAGACAGGCCATTGTCTTCCAACAGGCCAGGAGTCCCCAAATAGAAAGGTCCTAAAAGAGGAGAAGTCCAGCCGTATAGAGTCAACGGAAGGCACACCGTTTCAACAAAACCAGTAGGTAAGATGGACCCTCTAGGGGACCCTACCTAGGAACCACGCCCCCCACCCCCCGCCAACCTGCGAGACTTGGTACCCAAGGTGACCATTCACAGGAAGATGCAAGTAAGGAAGGGGGTGCCCTCTGACAGGGCCCTTGAATATGATCAGCTCAAGAGGAACCACCTTACCAAGGGGGAATGAGCACAGACCAAGCCCCAGGGGTGCTGGAACCCCATGTAGGCTCAATAACCTACTGTGCCGAAGAGCCCAAGGGCTCGGTATATAAGGGACATCATCTGATATGCCACCAACGGGCCCACCAGCTGCCATCCTGCCTGGTGAAAGTAAGATGTCAGTAAAGGGGGACAGAGCCCCCGTAACCAGGAGTCCACTTGTTGCCAGAGAAGAAGGCTCAAGCCTGAACCAAATCCCAGGAATGAGGATAGCGAATAAGGGACCAAGAGGGATTGAGGTGACTGAGCACCCATCCAGTAACTCCCAGGGGACACCGCTGGCCGACCAATCCACTCGACCTGACGTAGAGACTGGGGAGTAAGGAAAGACGACCCGGTAGGTCCAAATGCAGACGCCCCCCCCAGGCATGGCCGAGACATCACCCCCCTTCGTGCCATGGCGAGTAGCCTGGGAACGAAAGAGAGGCCCAAAATAATTCCTCAATCCGCAGGGTTGGTTCTGCAACACTGTCTAGGAATGGTCTTGGTGTCCAGCAGACACAAGGGGAACTAAGAAGATCTAGTACTCCACAGGAGGCCGGAAGCACCCCTTGCACAGGGCGCCTGTGTCCCAAGACAGAGGTGTCATATAAAGACTACCTGTGAGAGTAGAATTGCCAGGCCTACCATAGGCCAGCGTGGCCCAGACTGCCTCCTACTGTTGAGGGAAGGAGGAAGGTTAAAATAGAGGCCAAAGCCCCATACCGTTAAGGGCAACCTGTAAGTAAGCCCAAACTCTGTAGGCCCAGTACGGCCTACCCCAATACCTGAGTGAAAACCAGGGGCTAGAAGCACCCTGACAACCACTGAGAGGGACCACCCCGCAAAGCAATCCTGTGTCCAGGGGAACAACCTCCTGGAACCACCAGAAGGAGAAGGTACATTCCTGGATGGTGGACAGCTGCTGCAGCAGTACCCTCGCCCAGAAGGGCGAGGGAGTCCCTTCAAGCTTGGGAGGTCTTGGCAGATTTGGACTTAGTCCTGCCAGAGGGCCCAGGGCATTGCCTGCCCACCCCATGGTGGAAATCCACACCGAACAGTTGGAAGCACACCTCAGGTTTGCGTTTGACACTAACGTAGGGAGGTGGAGGGGTGACCCTGCCCCGGGGAGGCCGGAGCGGCCTTCTGCGCAAGGGTGCTTTACCCTTTTTACCAAAAAGGTCCAAACGGGCCCCAAATAATCGCCGTCCTCTGAAGGGAAGGCAAGTGAGAGCCTTTTTCGTAGCATCGTCAGCACCCCACTGTCGCAGCCAGACCAGGCGGCGAATAGCTACCACAAGGGCAGAGGTTCTAGCACACATCTTAATGGTGTCGTCCAGTGCTGATAGAATAAACTTCACAAACGCATCACAGTCTGATAGCGCATTAAACACCCCCCAAGGGAGGTCCTCAGGATGGTGATCTAGTACTTTTCTGACAAGAGTCCTGGCGGCCACCGCAGTGATGGCCGCGGCACAGACCGGGCGCAGAGCCATCCCAGCACACGAGAAGGCGTGGGAAGCCAGTCTGTCAATGCGCCGTCCTCAGCATCCCGAAGGGTATGGTAAAAAGGAGCCGTCATGAAAGGGGGGTTAGTAACCCCTATAACCGGTGCATCCACCACAAGAGGTGCTGACCAAAAATTAACCACATCAGGAGGGAAAGGGTACTTCCAATCCCAGACCCCTGGGACTCCTTTAAGTTTACAAGGCGATTCCCATTATTGGAATATAAGATTCTGGAAATGATCCTGTTCTAGGAACTCCAAGCGTGGCGGCGCTGTATGGAAACTCTCCTTCTTAGGCTTGGGGGTCTCCCCAGGGGGGGAGATTGACAAGACCTCAAAGATCTTAATAAGAATTTCATCTGTGTCACACAGGCCCCAAGAACCAGGCCCAGAATCATCACAGCACCCGGGCATCTCGTTCGAGGAGCCCGAATCTGAGAATAGCTCACCTTCCTCAGAAGGATCAAGGTCCTGCATATCAGCAGAGTCATCGGTATCGTTAGGAACCGGAGAGCCAGGAGGCGTCAGGGACAGCTTCTTACCAGGGCCCATACGCTCCGCCAATCCAGAAAGCACCTGCTCCGCCGTAGGCAGCACGCGTGGCACGGATTGCAGGTAATCCCTGCTCGAGTGGGACTTATCAGGAGTGATATTTAGGTCCGGGGAGACGGGTGTATTGAAGGGAGGTGCAGCCATTGGCAGACCTGCCTGTTCAGCACACGGTCCGCAGACCCGTGCTCTGTCAGCCTCAGCCTGGGGCTGACCACACACTGCACACAGCCGGTCATGTCCCAGAGGGACCCCGGTTGCATAATTCTGAGATGCCTCCATATGGTGATTATCAGAGCAGTATGCCCGCAGGGATTTAAGCAATAGGCAACCCTGGATGCCCCAAGACCCGCTAGGAAGTGGGAGAATTTGTTATGTGGACCCGCTGTAATATATGTTAGGCCGGGAGAAGCCACCGAAGTCCTGGCGTCTGAAAGACATAATGGGACAAGAGGGGTGGTGTCAATGCCATGCGCAGCCGAATACACATAGAACCATGCCGCCCCAGAGGGAACTTACATGACCAAGGGAGGAGGCGGACCGCACCACGCGCGAAGATTGTCAAAATGGCGCCAAGCGAACCTCGAGGGGCGGGCCAGACCAGGCTGTGACACGGAGCGCGTCATGCCGAGTCTCCGCCTCCCCCAAAGAGCGCGAAGCTATAACCAACAGAAATAAGTAGAACAGTTGGATAGAAGGCGCATGCATAAAGATGCTGACACGCTGGAAATGATGCTCGCAACTGTATAGCAGGAGCGCGACACTGACACCCAATAAAAATAAAAACCAAAGGCCTTAACGTGTTACTTAACACTAGGACTGCCACACATAACCCCCCCCCCCCTTTCTTTTCCCCCCCGAGTTACGGGAGGAAGCGAGGGAGAAGTGGACAGCGTCCATGGACTAAATCTGTGAGGGGCACGGGCAAGAATGCGGGAGGGGCATCCACTAGAGGCTCACCATCGGCCTAACCGCCTACCCTATGGAGGGGGATTGAGGTGGAGGGGGATTGAGGTGGAGCGTGGCTCCGTTCAGCACACAAGGTGCTGCCTACCTTCACCCGACCCGCGCAGCCCAGGCTGGGAGGCATATTCTTCCGAAGAGGACGGGTGGAAATAGTCCCGCAGGGCCTCAGGCTGCAAAGCCCCGCTCGCCTGCGAGAGCGTGATACTTCATGTCTTCGCAGTTCAGCACTGCAGAGAAATCTGGGGATTTGTGGGAGGTCCCTGGGTATATGAAGGGCCGGGAGGAGCCTGTTTTTGCATGTCTGCAGTGCACAGCGCCCTCTGGCGGAGGATAACCCATGCGTAAGTATTATAGATGGAGCAGGACATGCTGTATGCTTAGAATAGTTAGAGAGTTAAAATAATTTCCTACATCCCTAAAGAATATCATGCAGCTAGCAGAACTCGGGGAAATACTTGGGTTTATAGTTGGCACCTACTTTTAGTCATCAATGTATTCAAAAGGCTCTGGCGGCTCAGGCTCTTGCTCTTCCTCCTCAATTTTGGGACCATGAGCAGCAACAGGTTCCACCAACTGTTCTTCCTCCTCACTGGTGTCTCTGAGGATTATTATGCCACCTATTGAGAGCTGTAAATAGAGAGAACATGCAGGCAAGACAATTACACACTGATGAAAAAAAAGATTTATGATCCTAGCCAACTACAATTATTCAATGTTAATATTCATGAGTCCACCATCAGGAGGGCACTGATCAATAATGGTGTGCATGGCAGGATTGCAAAGAGAAAGCTTCTGCCCCAGGAAGAGAACATTACTGCCTGTCTGCAGTTTGCCAAATATAACTTGGCTAAGCCAGAACACTAATTTAAACAATGAGTTACATGTGAGGAAAGAAACTGCAATTCATTATAAAATTCTCATATTCAGATTTGTGGCATTTGGACCAGGGCAGCTTGCCATTATTGATGGAACAATTTTGAATTGTACCAGCAAATTCTAAAGGAGAATGTCAGAACAAGTGTCGGAAAATACCATTTTGTGAGATACTCACCTGTAAAATGATTATTACGAGTATGTCACACCCCCCACTTCCCGATATTTATGACACTTGGGAACCCAGCCTGTAGAGGGCGATCTTGCAGAGATGACATGGAAAAAAGGAGCCCCTCCTGGTCCATAAGTACTGGGTTCCTCCCACTATTCCTCAGTCTTTTTAAACAGCAGTGAAGAACCAGGAAGAGCCAATTATATTCAATAATTGTAAAATTATTTGAAATAATAATCACCATATAAAGGATCCCTCGAACAAAAAAGGGCGGGGGAAGTGGGGGGTGTGACATACTCGTAATAACCATTTTACAGGTGAGTATCTCACGAAATGGTATTATTCCTAGTATGTCACACCCCCCACTTCCCGATATTCATGACACTTGGGACATCCAATAGCAGTGTCTATAATGGGTGGGGATCTCAAAGGAATAATGCATAACTTAAATTACTGCAGCTTGCAGAACTTTGCGGCCAAAAACAGCATCCGCTGAGGCCCGCACATCAACCTTGTAAAACTTAGAAAAAGTATGCACAGAAGACCAAGTCGCAGCCTTGCAGACGTGTTCAACAGAAGCTTGGTGCTGAAAAGCCCAAGAGGCTCCAATAGCACGAGTAGAATGAGCGGTGACACAAAAAGGGGGAACCTTCCCCTTCGCCATATAGGCCCCAATGATAGCCTGACGTATCCACTTACTAAGGGAAGATTTAGCAGGCGCAAAACCCCTCTTGGGCCCAGAAGGCACAACAAAAAAGGCATCCGTCTTGCGGAAGGCCGAGGAATAACTAAATAATACTTAACACAACGAACTACATCCAAAGAATGCAAGACCCTTTCCTTGTTACTAGGTTTAGGACACAAGGAAGGAAGAACTATATCCTGATTTAGGTGAGAAGCAGACACCACCTTAGGAAGGAAATCCGGTTTAAAACGGAAAACAACCTTATCTTGATGCCTCTCAAAATAAGGGGCTTGAATAGACAAAGCTGCCAGTTCAGAAACTCGGTGGACAGAAGTAATAGCAACCAAAAAGGCAACCTTCTGAGTAAGAATAGGAAGAGGAATATCCTGCAATGGCTCAAAGGGAGCAGCTTGCATAGCCGAAAGCACCAAATTAAGATCCCAAACAGGAAGTAAAGGCTTTCTGGGAGGCCGCACATGAGCGACTCCTTGGAAAAAGGTCTTAACCAAAGGATGAAGAGCAAACGATCTTTGAAAGAAAATTGCCAAGGCAGAGACTTGCCCTTTCAAAGTACTAATCTGTAATCCCATATCCAGACCTCGTTGCAGATATTCCAGAATTCTAAGAATAGAAAATACTCTACAGGGCAAAGCCCTGGATTCACACCAATCAATATAGGACCTCCAAGTCCTGTAATAAATGACAGAGGAAGACTTCTTCCTAGCTCTAAGAGTCTGAATAACCACATCAGAAAGACCTTCTTCTTTCAAGATGGAGACTTCATGCCGTCAAAGCCAGCGTTTGAAAATTGGGGTAACAAAGTTGACCCTGAGTGATGAGATCTGGAAGAAGAGGCAGATGGAAACGATCCACTGCCAGCCTTACGACGTCTGCGTACCACAGACATCTTGGCCACCTTGGCGCCACCAGAATTGCTGGCACCTCTTCCAGTCCTAGCTTGCGCACCACCTTGCTGATCATGGAGAGTGGGGGAAACAGATATAGGAACCCCAAATCCTTCCAAGCTAGAGACATGGCATCCACTGCCACTGCCAGATGATCCTGGGATAGAGACACAAAAGCAGGCAGCTTGTGATTGTGACTAGAAGCAAACAGGTCCAACCGTGGAGTCCCCCACTTGTGACAGAGGAACTGAAAGACCCTTGGATTGAGAGACCATTCTCCCTGGCGAGAACATCCCCTGCTCAGGGAGTCTGCCTCCACATTCTCTATCCCCGGAATGTAAACTGCTGATATGCAGGGAACATTGATCTCTGCCCACTGAAGGATCAGAGACACTTCCTGGAGGGCACCCCAACTGCAAGTCCCTCCCTGGTGATTGATGTAAGCAACAGCTGTTCGGTTGTCTGACCGAATCTGAACTGGCAGACCCTGTAAGAAATGGGTCAGTTGAAGTAGAACAAGACGTATGGCCCGAAGCTCTAATACATTGATTGGAAAATGAGCCTCCTGATGCCCCCACAATCCTTGGAACTGATGCTTCTTCCAGAAGCCCCCCCAGCCCACCAGGCTGGCATCCGTGGTAACCAGTTCCCAACGCGGAGTCAGAAATGACTTGCCCTTCTGGAGGTTGTGCGATATTAACCACCACTGAATTGACTGCAAAACGTGGGGAGACAATAGACAAGTCTGATTTAATGATAGTGGGCACCTGTCCCACTTTGCCAAGAGGAAGAGCTGAAGCGTCCTTATGTGAAACTGGGCAAACGGGACTGCCTCGAATGCGGCTACCATCAATCCCACTAGTATCATCCCTAGACGGATAGACTGACGAGGGTTGGACAAGAATAGACAAATCAAGTCCTGAATCAGCACCATTTTGGACTGAGGAAGAAAAACCTTGGCCTGAAATGTATCCAGAATCAGGCCCAGGAAGGGAATTTCCCTGGACGGACCGAGAGAGGATTTGGGGTAATTTATTACCCATCCGAACCTTTCTAGCATAGAGACCATCGTCCTGGTGTCCAACTCTGATTGTTCGAGGGAGGAGGCCGCGATAAGAAGATCGTCCAGGAAAGGCACAATGCGGATGCCCTGGACCCTGAATATAGCCATCACTCCTGACAGCAAGGCCGAATGGCAGGGCCACAAATTGATAATGCTGGTCTTCTATCGAGAACCTGAGAAATCTTTGGTGACCAGGAAAAATAGGAATGTGTAAATAAGCATCCTTGATGTCTATGGATGTCATGAAGTCCCCCTGATGGAGAACATCGATAGTTGATCGCAGAGACTCCATGCGGAATTTTCTGAAACAGTTAAATTGATTGAGTCTCCTTAGGTCTAGGATAGGCCCAACAGAGCTGTCCTTTTTGGGTACCGTGAATAGGTTGGAGTAAAACCCCAAACCCCTTTCCGCTGGAGGCACTAGGCAGATGACAGCCATGTTTAACAGATACGCTACTGCTGCCCGCAGTCCCTGCGCAATTGCCGGATCTGACGGCATCCGGGACATGAAAAATCTGGGAGGATGCCGGGACTCGAATTCCAGTTTGTAACCGGAAGAGACTACTTCCAGAACCCAATTGTCTGATACCTCCTGAACCCAGACCTGAACAACCGCAGCCGTCCCCCCACCCATAAGGGTGAGGCCGTCCCCTCATTGTTGAGCAGGCTTAGTGGCAGATTTGGTTTTGGACCCCCAATTCTGACTTGGACGGCCACGTCCCTTTCCTCTATTCCATGCATTCCCTCTAGGGGCTGAAAAGGCCGATCCTCTACCGGATCTAGACCCCCGAAAGGAAGGGTTAAAAGAGGCCACTCCACGAAAGGAACAACGTTGTTTCTTACGCTGAGGTAATTTACCTTCCTTAGTGACAGAATCCAATTTTTCTCCAAAGAGGCGCAATCCCACAAAAGGGAGCACTATAAGTGATTTCTTGGCTACAATATCAGCTGCCCACTGCCGCAACCACACCGACCGCTGAACGGCGACTAACAAGGCAGAGGTTCTGCTACACATGACCAGAGTGTCATCTAAGGCAGAAAGTACAAAGGCTGGATCAAGCCCTGAGTAATTCATTAGGTCTCTCACAACAGACCTAATAGCCAATGTCATGAGCGCTGAAGCACCAACAGGCAGCAAGGCCGAGCCCACACTGGAAAAAGCGTGGCACGCCATTTGATCAATACGCTTATCCTCTCCATCTTTAAGCGTAGTGGAGTCAGGAGAATGCAACACAGAAGAATTGGATAAATTAAGCACAGGGGCATCCACCACAGGTGGTGATGACCAACAGTATCAGCTGGGAAGGGATATTTCTTGTCCCAGCCCAAGGGAATGCCAGGAAGCCGCTCAGGCTTCTCCCGTTCTTTAAGAATAATATCAAAAAAATGCTTTTGATCTGGGATTTCTAAACGAGGTTTAGAGACTCCAAAGAATTCCCCTTTTTGAGGAGGGACCACTTCAGGAGGAGTAATAACCAAAACCTCAAATAACTGAGCAAGAGCTTTTGGGGTATCCACAACACATGCTTCACCCTGCTCAATCTCAGTACCAACGAATTGCTGTTCATCAGAAACATCTGATTCCTCATATAGCCCATATTTAGCTGAGGCCTTCTTAGGCACAGAGGTAGACAATGTTTCAAGATGAGCCAATCTGGCACATAAATCAGCATGCGACTCACCACCCATGACAATATCATTGGGGTTACGGACAAGACATGGCGGAGTAGGAGATGAGGCTTTAGCCGCAGGCCCTGAAGCCTGGGCCTCAGTTTGCTGCATAATAGTTAATTGTGCACAAGGGACGCAAATTATTGCGTTATCCCCAACAAGGGATGCCCCACATCCAAAACATTGCCGAGTCTGTGCAGAGGGAATTGCATGTCCGTTATCCTGGGATGCCTCCATATGGTGTTTAGTATTATACTATAATTGATTATAGTCGCCAAGTATATATGGGATTTACGCAATTGCTACCCGGGATGCCCCTTTAAATAGTCCCAAGTGGGAGGATTGAAACACAAATGGACCCCCAAATAAGGCTTAAGGGCTTTTTTATATAAGGACCAGGAGAAACCCCTTTTTAAATAAGGAGTTTCCACCTACAGAGAAAACAAAAAAACAGTCACCAAATGCACACATATAAATAAATGACAGAGAAAAACTCCCTTCAGCCAAGCTGAAGGGTACTCACAGCCCATGCAATAAGCTCACATCATGAGGTAAGGCCACAGGGAAGCAGGAAACAGGAAGTCAAACAGAGCATACCAGGTGCTCTCTGAATAAAAGCATGCCTAAGCCCCGCCCACTTCCAGGATCACATGGCCAAAAACGGAGGGAAAATTCAAATATGAACACAGCCAGAAACAAAGAGCTTTAATAGGAAAGCAAAAAATGCTGCCTAGACAGAGAGAGGAAAATCGAAAATCTAAATAAAACATTTCCTATAAAATAGTATAGTAAAGCATACATAATAAAAATAAGAAATAAAGACTTATTTTACATATTTTTTTTTGTGTGTGCATGGTGACAAAAAAGCCCAGATAACGCCCCCCCCTTCCCCCCTCCTTTTTACCCAGCAGGGTTAAAGGAGAACTAAGGGGAGAGGATAGAAATGCAGCCATAAGGCACAAGGGGATTATAAAGGGACAGGGGCATCCCATGCCGGGAACACCAACCGGAAGCCGCCTACCCACCTTTGGGTCTCACGGAGGAGTAATACTCCTGTATACACCAGAAGGTGTATGTATCTACCTTTGCCTGAACACACAGCCAGGGCTGGGAGGCATACAATATAACCAAACAGGTTTAAAGAGTTTCAGACAGAAATAGAGAAAAAAAGGGTCCGGGAGCAAGCCCGGCTACCTGCAGCTTGAAGGAGAGTCATCTTCTGAATGCTTCGCCGACTGCAGAGACGAAAAGACTGAGGAATAGTGGGAGGAACCCAGTACTTATGGACCAGGAGGGGCTCCTTTTTTCCATGTCATCTCTGCAAGATCGCCCTCTACAGGCCAGGTTCCCAAGTGTCATGAATATCAGGAAGTGGGGGGTGTGACATACTAGGAATAGCTGAATCTCTATCACCAGAATCACCATAAGCACACAAGTCTTACCAAAGAAGAAAAAGTTTTGGAATGGCCAAAGTCCTGGCCTTAATCCAAAAAATGTTGTGGAGGGACCTAAAGCAAGCAGCGCATGGGAGGAAACCCAGTGAGCAGTATTGTATGGCAGAATAGGTTAAAATTCCTCCAATCTGATGTGCTATTCCTGGAAAAGTTGGATGCCGTTCTTGCAGACCCATTAGCCTAATCCTGTTAATTCTTGCAGATTCACTAGCTCCTCCCCTTCTTCTAAAGAGGAAGAGTGTCTTATTTGCAAATAATTCCTTTCCTCCTTCTGTTGCAGGTCCAGATGCCTTAGTACCACAATGAGTCCAAACAGAGTAAGATATTGCTTTTTTCATTCTTTTTCTAACTGCAATTACACTCCTTCAGAGGTGACTGGAATGTACAGTTTAATTCCATTGGCAAGTCAAACCTCCTATTCCAGGTGATGAAAAATATTACTCACTTCTTTTACTAGCCAATACACTGGAGGGTTAAACACGATACAAAGCTGTCAATAGCACTGCACCAGGGAGTGCTAAGAAAAGAGCTACTAAAATTAACTAATTGCTAAAATTTAGGAGTGTACAAACTATACGCACTCTACACCAGCAGTGCTTTGGAACAGGCTGATTGGGTGCTGGTAGAACAAGGCTATTAAACCATTTTGTTGGTACAATATATTTTGTGGTTGCATTTTTCTTTCACAAGTAGCTCAAGTAATAACCAGCCAACAGCATGTGAAATATAGGAGGTTTAGCTAAACTCACAGGCTTAAACGGTTGGTAACGGGCGCCCTCTGGCATAGTGAGAACTTTCAGCTGGGCTGGCATTACACGAGCTGGGTTTTCTAGGAGCTGGAAATTTGGCTCTGGTTCCTTCTTTTTCTCTTCTTTTTTCTCGGTTTCATCCTGAAATAAATGTTCATTTTTAAAATGTATGGTAACATGTCAAATTTGCACGGGTCAGTGGGAACACCACAGAAACAGGTTACATTAAATAAAAGTCTAATGTTACTTAATGTTACTAAATCATTGTCCAGCCTGAGAGTCCACCACTGAGACACTAAGAATGGGGCAAATTTGGGGTGCCCTCTTGCCACTGGAGCTTGCAGGACTAAAATGGATCAAGTCTACAGGTAGGAAGTTAAATAGCCTTTTTTCATTTTTAATTATCCTTTAAAGTTTCAACTTAAAGCAAACCAACACCCTCGCAATGGCCAGCTTTAGTACAGGCTGGGGAACCGTAATCTTTACCTTAACCTTGCTCCCCTGCTGGGAATCTCTAATTGCAATTGGCAGTGACACTCCGGCTGCGGAATGCAGCACATTGCGGCACTGTCACTGCCCACCGGGCAGCCATTTGCAGCATCGGTCCTAGGTGGGGGAGCGAGGGTAAGGTAAAGAATACAGGCAGCTTGTCCTGTAAATACTCACCGTACAGTTCCTTTTATGGGATATTCACATATAACACAACCAGTCATTTAGATACTTGTGTTTTATCCACAGCTACTGTGACTTGGACTCTATTAAAGTTGATTGCACATAGGGTGGCCCTTATTCAACAAATTATGCCAGTTCAGAAGTTGTTTGTCCCAAACGTATTACAGGGATTCCTAGCAAAGCATATCCCCTAGACATCCCTAATAAGTTGGGTTCAAACTTTAAAGTCAAAACTCATTTAACTTAATGGTCAAAAAGGCTAAAACAACCTACTATTTCCATCTTCTCTTCTTCTTTCTTTTCCTTCTCTTTTTCCTTCTTCTTAGCTTTGGCTGTGATGGAGAGGACAGCAGTGGACACCTAGACAAGAATTAAGTGGGCAAATCAACAACATTTTACAACCAATGGATGTGCTTGTATATACTAAATGCCATTTGATGTACCCCTAAAATCTGTTACCGTTTGAGTAGCGGAGGCATCTGGTAGGCTAGATTAGCAAACCTGGTTGCCTTACAATAGATGAAGTGATGGTGAGCATGTTTGTTTTAAAGTAGGTGTACATGCATAAACAAAAACTGAAGTTCGCTTTAAAGGGATTGTCCAGGCAACTACCTAGACTATATAAATCACATAGACCTAAAGCTCCTAATGTTCCTCATTTCTTTTTTTTTCCCCCAAAACGAACCTCCCCAAAAGCAAAGAAAACATTTCGAAATGCTCATTGATTTTTGAAATTTATAAGCAGTGGGATTGACCGCTCTCCAGTACAATAGCTGGCAGTGTGTTTATATGAACATACTAAACATACATCATGCAATCATACAACACCTAATCACAAAGCTGCAATACACAGGTGGCCATAGGGGGCAGTGTTATAGACCACTGGTCGAGCGTTATGATTGGTGGTCTGTCTACTGTTAAAGAAGACCAGAGGGGTTTTTCTCTGCAAGAGAGAAGGACTTTAAACTGGCAACATGTTTCTAATGCTTTCTACATGAACATAAGTAATTGCAATATGTCCAATAAAATGTTATTCCTGGCAAAACAAACAACTCGATAAGAACTATTAGTGACAGATGACTAACAGATCAATCAACATGTAGCAAACGGCCTACCTTTTCCTTTTCTTTTTCCTTAGGAACCTCAAGGGGGGCCGGGTATGCAAACGTTGATGGCTTACAGTTTGAGCGATACTGAACCTTTGGCATCTGCAAATATTAAAAGGATATACAGAATTGATGGAAAGCACGTTAAGACTACTATGCAGCTTGCAATAGTTTACTACCTTATTTATTATATAGGCAAGAGCCCAGGCATTGTTCTGTATCCCTAAACCATCCCCTTAAGCAGTCCAGTGTGCTTAGCAATGAATTAGGTATCAGACACTATTAATTAGGACTCCTGAAAATATGGGCAGACAAATACAGAGGAACATTTTCCAGTGTGTAAAACAAGGACACTACCCCCACACCACTGAAAAAGCATTTAACAGACGCGTGCATTAGCAGCTCCCAGATCAACCTGTAAAATGGTCAGCAATTTTCAGAAGCCTTTATGTATGGAATGTTTTTCCTCATGTGATTTACCTCAGTTGCTACCATGAATGCTTAGCCATGTTTTAGATCATTTTATGGTCAGACACCTTTAAATGTAAGTTGTGGAATGGGAAAGTGTTAATAAGTCACATTATCTGCGCTGTCTGTCATCACTACAAATTTCTAATGATTGTGGAGTGATCCGGCATCATAAGGTCTATAAGAGGATTATGCATTTCTCTTTTATGTTTAGGGGGACTTGTGAAGCTACATTCACTGTAACCCATTCAGAGCTACAAAAATGGCTAGCACCTAACTAATTTTAAAAGGAATTGGGAGACCTACACCACAGAATGCTACCTGAAATGCTATAAAAAGCAGAGGGCGCTTACCTTTAGATCCTTATTTAAGCCAATGACACAAGTTGGGGTGAATGCTAGTGACAGGAAGTGCGAGAGTGGGAACCAAAACCAGAACTGAGTAAATACAAGGACTCCAACCACAGATGGCATGTGAGTGTGCCCAGTGCGAGACTGCAGCGATATGGTAACATTGTGTCCACCTGCACAAAGACATAAGATTTAGCGGGATAAGGGATGCCAACAAAATTCATTCACAGCATTGAAATAGCAGTGCATATTTACAGTATAATTTAACTATATATCTTCATAGTTTGTATACAAAGCTTAGGTAATGCCCGATATGCTCTGCAGGCTTTACTAAGGTTCAATGAGCAATGTCAGTCTTTAACAATGAGAATATTTGCTACAAGACAACGACATTGCACGTTTCTTCATCACGATACCTGTATAATACAGTCTGTGCCATAGTTATTTGTGATTTGAAAAGCTGTACCATTATAACTAAACACATTAGTAGCACCGTGGGAGCCAAGAGGTTAAATCATTGCCTGCATCCTAATAGGGAACAAGTGCAGAAAGTGATAGGCATGGTCATTACAACCAAGGTTCCAGATACCATTATAAAGCAATTATCTTCTGGTAGCTAGAGAAAATGAATATATATTTAAATACAGAATAACAGATGTCTCTGAATGCCTCTATCACAGCCAACAAAGGAACAATTCGAAAAAAAAAATAAATAAAACCCACACCTGCATCAAGGATTCCCTGTGCCAAAATGGCACCAAACTTTGCCATGACATCATCGTGTTTGTCATTAATCACCTTGGAGTACAACTGACGAAACTGGCTGACCTGTGAAACAAAATAAAAAAAAAAACCTGTATCAGAGAACAGGGCAGTGCAATGACTATGATGTGCCAAGTCTTATTGGTTCAAAAATACCATTTTGAGAATACTCACCTGTAAAATGGTTATTACGAGTATGTCACACACCCCACTTCCAAAGATCCATGACACTTGGGAAACCGGCCTGTAGAGGGCGATCTTGCAGAGATGACATGGAAAAAGGAGCCCCTCCTGGTTCATAAGTACCGGGTTCCTCCCACTATTCCCCAGTCTTTTTAGAAAGCAGTGAGAACCAGGAAGAGCCAATTATATTTAATAAATGAAAAATAATTTGAAAATAATAATCACCATATAAAGGATCCCTAGAACAAAAAAGGGCAGGGGAAGTGGGGTGTGTGACATACTCGTAATAACCATTTTACAGGTGAGTATTCACAAAATGGTATTATTCCTAGTATGTCACACACCCCACTTCCAAAGATCCATGACACTTGGGACATCCAATAGCAGTGTCTATAATGGGTGGGGATCCCCAAGGAATAATGCATAACTTAAATTACTGCAGCTTGCAGAATTTTGCGGCCAAAAGCAGCATCCGCTGAGGCCCGCACATCAACCTTGTAAAACTTAGAAAAAGTATGCACAGAAGACCAAGTCGCAGCCTTGCAGACTTGTTCAACAGAAGCCTGGTGCTGAAAAGCCCAAGAAGCTCCAATAGCACGAGTAGAATGAGCGGTTACACGAAAAGGGGGAACCTTCCCCTTAGCCATATAGGCCCCAATGATGGCCTGACGTATCCACTTACTAAGGGAAGATTTGGCAGGAGCAAAACCCCTCTTGGGCCCAGAAGGCACAGCAAAAAAGGCATCAGTCTTGCGGAAGGCCGAAGTAGTAACTAAATAATACTTAACACAACGAACTACATCCAAAGAATGTAAGACCCTTTCCTTGTCGTTACTAGGTTTGGGACACAAGGAAGGAAGAACTATATCCTGATTTAGGTGGAAAGCAGACACCACCTTAGGAAGGAAATCCGGTTTAAAACGGAAAACAACCTTAACTTGATGCCTCTCAAAATAAGGGGCTAGAATAGACAAAACCGCCAGTTCAGAAGTAATAGCAACCAAAAAGGCAACCTTCTGAGTAAGAATAGGAAGAGGAATATCCTGCAAAGGCTCAAAGGGAGCAGCCTGCATAGCTGAAAGCACCAGGTTAAGGTCCCAAACAGGAAGTATAGGCTTTCAGGGAGGCCGCACATGCGCGACTCCTTGGAAAAAGGTCTTAACCAAAAGGATGAAGAGCAAACGACCTTTGAAAGAAAATAGCCAAGGCAGAGACTTGCCCTTTTAAAGTACTAATCTGGAATCCCATATCCAGACCTAGTTGCAGATATTCCAGAATTCTAGGAATAGAAAATACTCTACAGGGCAAAGCCCTGGATTCACACCAATCAATATAGGACCTCCAAGTCCTGTAATAAATGACAGAGGAAGACTTCTTCCTAGCTCTAATAAGAGTCTGAATAACAGAATTGCTGGTGCCTCCTCCAGTGCTAACTTGCGCACCACCTTGCTGATCATGGAGAATGGGGGAAACAGATATAGGAACCCCAGATCCTTCCAAGCCAGAGACATGGCATCCGCTGCCACTGCCAGAGGATCCTGGGATAGAGACACAAAAGCAGGCAGCTTGTGATTGTGACGAGAAGAAAACAGGTCCAACCGTGGAGTCCCCCACTTGTGACAGAGGAACTGAAAGACCCTTGGATTGAGAGACCATTCTCCCTGGCGAGAACATCCCCTGCTCAGGCAGTCTGTCTCCACATTCTCTATCCCCGGAATGTAAACTGCTGATATGCAGGGAACATTGATCTCTGCCCACTGAAGGATCAGAGACACTTCCCGGAGGGCACCCCAACTGTGAGTCCCTCCCTGGTGATTGATGTATGCAACAGCTGTTCGGTTGTCTGACCGAATCTGAACTGGCAGACCCTGTAAGAAATGGGTCAGTCGAAGTAGAACAAGACGTATGGCCCGAAGCTCTAATACATTGATTGGAGAATGAGCCTCCTGAGGCCCCCACAATCCTTGGAACTGATGCTTCTTCCAGAAGCCCCCCCAGCCCACCAGGCTGGCATCCGTGGTAACCAGTTCCCAACGCGGAGTCAGAAATGACTTGCCCTTCTGGAGGTTGTGCGATATTAACCACCACTGAATTGACTGCAAAACGTGGGGAGACAATAGACAAGTCTGATTTAATGATAGTGGGCACCTGTCCCACTTTGCCAAGAGGAAGAGCTGAAGCGTCCTTATGTGAAACTGGGCAAACGGGACTGCCTCAAATGCAGCTACCATCAATCCCACTAGTCTCATCCCTAGACGGATAGACTGACTAGGGTTGGACAAGAATAGACGAATCAAGTCCTGAATGAGAACCATTTTGGACTGAGGAAGAAAAACCTTGGCCTGAAATGTATCCTGAATCAGCCCCAGGAAGGGAATTTCCCTGGACGGACAGAGAGGATTTGGGGTAATTTATTACCCATCCGAACCTCTCTAGCGTAGAGACCACCGTCCTGGTGTCTCTGATTGTTCGAGGGAGGAGGACGCGATAAGATCGTCCAGAAAAGGCACAATGCGGATGCCCTGGACCCTGAATATAGCCATCACTCCTGCCAGCATCTTGGTAAAGACTCTTGAAGCCGAGGTAAGCCCAAACGGACGGACCACAAACTGAAAAGCTGATCTTCCCCACTAACCTGAGAAATCTCTGGTGTGCCGGGAAGATTGGTACATGCAGATAAGCACCCTTGATGTCTATGGACATCTGACGAAGTGAATCGACGGCTGAACGCAGGGATTCCATGCAAAATTTCCTGAAGGATAAACCGACTGAGGGGCTTCAGATCCAAAATGGGCCGAACGGAGCCATCTTTCTTGGGCACCGTGAATAGATTGGAATAGAAGCCCAGGCCTCTTTCCGCGGGGGGGCACTGGGCAAATGACAGCCATGACCAGTAGATTTCTTACTGCCGCCCGGAGCCCCTGTGCAGCCAAAGGAACCCGAAGGCACCCGAGACCTGAAGAATCTGGAGCGGGACTACGTTGCTTGTTACGCTGAAGTAACTTCCCTGCTTTCGTGACTTGAAATCAGCCGCCCACTGGCACAACCAACCCGCCGAAAAGCCAAAAGCAAGGCCGAGGTTACGCATAACCATTGCGTTTTCATTTCAAGGACACAGACCAACAGGGGCTTGAACCCATGACCCAGAGAATAAGGGCATCATCCAGGGCGGCTAACACAAGAGACATGAATAATTCACACCGCTAAAGAGCGGCAAACTCATCACTGGCCGGGTCAAGCCTAGAAGTACTCAACAGGTCCCTAACAACAGACCTGGTAGCCACCGCTGTAAGCGCCGAAGCACAAACAGGCCATAAGGCTGAACCGACACTAGTAAAAGCGTGGCAAGCCATCTGATCAATGCGTTTGTCCTCACCATCCATAAGAGTGGTAGAATCAGGAGAAGGCAACAGAAGAATAAAATAACCCAAGCACCAGGGCATCAACCCCGGAAGGGGAAGTAAGTCAGGCTGGTGAGCGCCTCTAATAGCGTCATGCAGAGCCACATGTATTATCACGGGTGGCTCAGTGTATAGCGCTGGCACACTAGGTTCAGTAGCCTATGTAGCATGTGTCGCTCAGTAGCGCTCTCCCATATATTTCAATTGTGTTTCATTTGGTTGTGTTTAAATAGCGTGATGCTAAAGTAAACTGAAACATTTTTGGGTCAAATCATTGTGTGTCAGGAAGCCGAGTAGGCCTCCCCATTCCTAAAGAATAATACAAACGAAAATGCTTTTGATTTGGGAATTGCAAGCACGGCTTAGGAGTCCCAAAGAACTTCCCCATCTGCGGAGGAGCCTCCTCTGGGGGAGAAATCGCCAGAACTTTAAAAGGCTGAGCCGGGACCTTCGGGGTGTCCACAGCATCCCCCTACTCAATATCAGCACCAATAATTGCTGATCGGAACCATCAGATTCCTCAAATAATTCCCCCTCTACTGGCGGGGAATAATCAGACCAATTGAGTAAACCATAAACATAAAACTCAAAAGTTGGTGCGGCTGGAGACAAAGTCTTTTTTTTCTTTTTTTTTCCTTTAGCCGAGGCCTTTCCGGCCACAGAGCTAGAAATAACTTTCTGAATATTAGCCATCTGGCATACATATCAGATTGCGACTCCCCACCTATGACAACATCATCTGGGGTACGGATAAGGCGGGGTGGGGTAGAAGAAAAGGAGAAAAGGCCAGGGCCACAGACCGAGAGGCCTGGGCCCCCAACTGCTGCGTTATGGCCTCCTGAGCACAAGATATGCAAACAAGTACATTATCCCCCACAAGGGATACCCCACAATCCACACACTGCTGGGACTGCCCCGAGGGGAGCCCAAGCCCGGTATCCTGGGAAGCCTCCATATGGTGATCTTTAAGGTAGTCGCAATGACCAGAGGGAATTACGCTGTTAAAGCTACCCGGGATGCCCCTTCAAGTCCCAAGTTGGAGGATTTTCTTTTTTTTTTCAAATCTTTTAGGACTACTTAAGGGCAGACTAGATGGAGCATAAGGTCTCCTTCTGCCGTCATCCTTCTATGTTTCTATGTTGTTGGTCTTTAACACATAGAGCCAGGTAACATGAATCCAGGTCCACCTTACAGTGGAACACAAAACCAGAACATAAGGGCAGGAGGACATAAGCCAAACATACACATCACTCAAAACAATACATATATCTGTGTATCTATAAGACAGATTTTCTTCAGTAGTCAAAACCCAGCATATCCAGAGTCAAGGCTCCAAAGAAGGCTGGACAACAGGCCAGCTGCTCCAGCCACAAGTAATGGCTTAGCAGCAGTTAGGGTTGCACACAAGCGTTGGTGAGGCAGCTCAGCACAGGGGAGTGTTTACAAAGAAACTCCAGCCTGTGCTAATCCAAGTTTTGTCTCTCTAGACAGAGCTGGAGCTAGCTACTGAAAAATACCATTTTGTGAATCACAGAGTAAATATATACATAAGAATATATAACACAAGTGGCAAAAACTCACGTGTCCTGATCAACAACCCTCATATAAGCGAGGAAAGACAGGAGGGAGAGACAGGAAGGAGAGGGCGGGCCAGAAAAAACACAAGTGAAGCCAATATTGCTGAGCTCCTGGCCCTGCCCTCTCCTTAACCACAGCTGAGGAGCAGCAGCCTAAACCAGCTGAAAATCAACAATGGCCGAATTTGAAGATTTCACCATTTTAAAAGCCTTGCCACAAGCTGAGCTTCCTGCAATACAATGGCCGAATTTGAAGATTTCACCATTTATTTTAAAAGCCTTGCCACAAGCTGAGCTTCCTGTGATACTTGTCCTGTTGAACAGTGCTAAAACATACTTGAAAACACACACAGACACACACACACTTTTTCCATGTGATTTTTTAGCTTTATTATGGGAGAAAGGCCACCCCCCCTCCCCACCCAAGGGGCACGGAGAGACACTGCAGGGGGGGAACCCACACCAATAGGTGAAAGGGCAAAAGGGACAGAGAATCCCAAGCCAGGGATCACCAACCCGGACACCGCCTACCCCTTAGTATGGGGTCTCATGGGGGGGGGGGGGAGCTAGCTCCCCTATGCACCCAGAGGTGCTGCTCCCATTGCCCGAGCCTGCAGCTTAAGCTGGGAGGCATATTGTTATAGCTTAATTTTTAAAAGAAAAAGAGGTACGGGAAGAAATAGACATAAAAAAATGCCGGGAGTTACCCCGGCTACCTGTAAGGAGGAGAGAGTCATCTTCTGACTTGCTTCGCCGACTGCAGAGACGAAAGACTGGGGAATAGTGGGAGGAACCCGGTACTTATGGACCAGGAGGGGCGCCTTTTTCCATGTCATCTCTGCAAGATCGCCCTCTACAGGCCTGGTTTCCCAAGTGTCATGGATCTTTGGAAGTGGGGTGTGTGACATACTAGGAATAGATTCATTTATTCATAGTACTAGTTTGCTTCACCTATAAAAAATATGTTCCAGAAATAATTCCATTTACATTTATAACAAGTGTGATAACAGTAGTTCTTTAAGATCACATTAAAATTAAAGGTAACCAGAGCGTAATTTATACTGGTGGCAACTAAATTATAACACGGAAATAACTATAGATTTTTGGATGGAACAACATCATGGATATGAAACCACATTAGAAGTCAGGGTAAACACATTCCATGCCCATGTGGAGAGTGACAAGGACAGCTCATTGCATACTCTACATTCTGAACTATAATCACATCTTCAGGAAGCAGGAACACAATAAGGCAGATGTACACCAGACCTAATGCTCTGGTGGCGCCTGCCTGCCTGCTTGAAGGGCCATGTTCAGGATGCTGGATACAGGCGACGTCACCTCTACAGCATGTAAAGGAACATTGACAAATAGAGGCATGGTGGAAGGTACCTAGAATTAACATCTGAACAGTTATAAGTCAAAAAGAAAAAATAACCAGATCACGAGATTAGAAACCATTTTGGACATTTTCTTCATTCAATAGGGGGCTAAGAGATAGTCCAGGGGGCACCTTAGGGTGTCAGAGCTTGACTCACTACAAAAGCATTTGTTTCTTGCCAACCCTGTTAACACAGACTTTATTATCCCTTTTAACCCTTTAAGTGCCAGCCTACCTAGATTTTTTGTCACACTCTGTTGCCAGACTACTTTTCACGTTTTTGCGCTACACATGTTCAACCTTGATTTTTGAAGGGATTTCCAGGGATTTTCAAAAATCAAAATCAGAGTCTGGGCTTCAACATGAAATGTCTCTTGTTTGGCCTTTTATTAGTGTATTCTCAATACTTTTGGGTGAAATATGTGCAAAAAAAAAAAAAATCTATTTTTTACAATTTGTAGTGTTTTTTTTGTAATAAAAAAAATGTAAGTTTGTTAATAAAATATTATTGCATGTGAAAGCCCTATTTCTCCCGGTTACAACAGTACCACATATGCATTGGTATACACCCTTTCCTGCCAAGGAAACTCCCCCAAAGTGAAACAGCAGTTTAGGAGATTTCAGATAGGATACAACTATGCAATATGATTGCATAGTTGTAAGGGGTTAACTTAAAAAAAATGACATAGGGCCCCCCCTCCCCAGGGGGGGGGGACCTCATTTTTTGGGGGGGAATTTTAAGGGTTAAAACCCCTTAAAATCCCCCCCAAATAATGACGTAGGGTCCCCCTTACCCAGCATTATCGACCCAGACCAGCTCTGAGGGCTTGTAGAACAGGGCTAAGGCTACTAGCCCACATAGCCAGTAAGTGGCTCGGGACCTTCTGCCCCCCCCCTGGCCATTGGGGAGGCAGGTAATGGGGGGGCTGGGGGTTATGGCAAGTCACCCGCTAGCCACAGGTGATTGCCAGCCCCAGAGCCTTGTGAACTGGTATAAGGGGTCTCATGGACCCCTTACCAGTTCACAAATAGTTAAAAGTAAAAAAAGACAGACACAAAATTCTTTATTCTTTTTTTTACTTATACTTACCTCCCATCCAGTGTCCCAGGCCGCTGCAGATGACACTTGTCGGTAGTGATCGGAGCAGGGAGGGTGGGAGGCAGGGAGATCAGAGCCTCCCTGCCTGCCACCCTCCTCCGATCGCTACTGACAAGTGACAGATCGGAGCTCGGGTGCTGGTATAGAATGGCTGGATGACGTCATCCAGTTCCTCCCACAAGTGGGCAGGGCCAGCACCGGACAGAGAGGACGGTGAGGGCCCGTTGTTGGGTCCTCGCCCAAGAGTGTTAAGTCCGGGGGGGGGGGGGGGGGGGGGGGAGATCGTAGCCCCCCCTGGTGAAGAGAAGACCCGGGGAGAGCGATCGAGCTGCGAGGTGAGTTTGTGTCTTTTTTTTTTTTCTTTCACATGCAGCGGGGGGGGGGGGGGGGGGGGGGGGGTGGGGCTATTCCGGGCCCCCTCCTAAAGATCAGAGGTCCAGGGGCGAACACCAACTACGTGAGTCTCATGTAGCTGGCACTTAACGGTTGGAGAGGCAGCTACATGAGACTCACGTAGCTGGCACTAGAAGGGTTAAAGACTGTTTATTTAATTCCAGTGTGAAGTGCTCCCAGGCCGAATATGCTGGAGAGAGATGCATACCAAGGCGAGAAGGCAAGCTGCATCCAAAGGAGACAGCCAGTTCAGCAAAGCTTTCTGGAATAAATTAAATGCACTACCGGCAATACCAGGCGTGGAAGGCTGATGTAATATTTATGATGGGGAAAATTCAGCAGCATCAAGGCCATGTTGTAGGATTCTACAAGCCGTCAACCATGTATCTCCCTTGTTACAGCTCATTGAGATTACTAACCTCATGGAACGTTTTTCATTGTGCATGCCAGTAAAATAAGACATGCTTAAATTGGAACCTTCTCCAGAACCAAAATTCAAGGTTAGCAGATGAGAAACACAGATCTGAAGGCTGCTGAGTCCCAGTAACCAGGAAAACACTGGGAAGCTGGGAGATAGGACCAACATATGTAGGACAAAAAGAACATGATAGATCAAATACAGGTCCTTCTCAAAAAATTAGCATATAGTGCTAAAGTTCATTATTTTCCATAATGAAATGATACAAATTAAACTTTCATATATTTGAGATTCATTGCACACCAACTGAAATTTTTGAGGTCTTTTTTTGTTTTAATACTGATGATTTTGCCATACAGCTCATGAAAACCCCCAAATCCTATCTCAAAAAATTAGCATATCATGAAAAGGTTCTCTAAACGAGCTATTAACCTAATCTTCTGAATCAACTAATTAACTTTAAACAACTGCAAAAGATTCCTGAGGCTTTTAAAAAAGCCCAGCCTGGTTCATTACTCAAAACTGCCATCATGGGTAAGACTGCCGACCTGACTGCTGTCCAGAAGGCCATCATTGACACCCTCAAGCAAGAGGGTAAGACCCAGAAAGAAATTTCTGAACAAATAGGCTGTTCCCAGAGTGCTGTATCAAGGCACCTCAATGAGAAGTCTGTGGGAAGGAAACAATGTGGCAGAAAGCGCTGCACAACGAGAAGAGGTGACCGGACCCTGAGGAAGATTGTGGAGAAGGACCGATTCTAGACCTTGGGGGACCTGCGGAAGCAGTGGACTGAGTCTGGAGTAGAAACATCCAGAGACACCGTGCACAGGCGTGTGCAGGAAATGGGTTACAGGTGCCGCATTCCCCAGGTCAAGCCACTTTTGAACCAGAAACAGCGGCAGAAGTGCCTGACCTGGGCTACAGAGAAGCAGCACTGGACTGTTGCTCAGTGGTCCCAAGTACTTTTTTCTGATGAAAGCAAATTTTGCATGTCATTCGGAAATCAAGGTGCCAGAGTCTGGAGGAAGACTGGGGAGAAGGAAATGCCAAAATGCCTGAAGTCCAGTGTCAAGTACCCACAGTCAGTAATGGTCTGGGGTGCCATGTCAGCTGCTGGTGTTGGTCGACTGTGTTTTATAAAGGGCAGGGTCAATGCAGCTAGCTATCAGGAGATTTTGGAGCACTTCATGCTTCCATCGGCTGAAAAGCTTTATGGAGATGAAGTTTGCATTTTTCAGCACGACCTGGCACCTGCTCACAGTGCCAAAACCACTGGTAAATGGTTTACTGACCATGGTATTACTGTGCTCAATTGGCCTGCCAACTCTCCTGACCTGAATCCCATAGAGAATCTGTGGAATATTGTGAAGAGAAAGTTGAGAGACGCAAGACCCAACACTCTGGATGAGCTTAAGGCCGCTATCGAAGCATCATGGGCCTCCATAACACCTCAGCAGTGCCACAGGCTGATTGCCTCCATGCCACACCGCATTGAAGCAGTCATTTCTGCAAAAGGATTCCCGACCAAGTATTGAGTGCATAACTGAACATAATTATTTGAAGGTTGACTTTTTTTTTTATTAAAAACACTTTTCTTTTATTGGTCGGATGAAATATGCTAATTTTTTGAGATAGGATTTGGGGGTTTTCATGAGCTGTATGGTAAAATCATCAGTATTAAAACAAAAAAAGACCTGAAAAATTTCAGTTGGCATGCAATGAATCTCAAATATATGAAAGTTTAATTTTTATCATTTCATTATGGAAAATAATGAACTTTGGCACTATATGCTAATTTTTTGAGGACCTGTATATACATGCAAAAAACAGTGGCTCAAAAAAAAATTTAACAGACCAATGTGTGTGGCCACACACACCTCATTTACACACTTCTTACACTACAACTTCCGATTATTGCTCAATGCGTAACAATGATACATATTTAATCAAATGAAAGAAAATCATTGGTGAGGCAGTGTATATATAGTCTATGCTTTCCCAGCCTTATTTTGTCTCCAAAACTCGTGCTCCTCATTGGCTGGAAAAGAATACCAAGAGCATTAGAGCCACCAGCTACTAACATCCATCCGCAAAACCCAGCAGGGAGCACTCCAGCACATCATGGTGGTGTCTGATCACACTCGTGAATGCATTGAGGATAAGGGACCAGGCTTTTGTGAATGTTTTAGGAGCAGAACCATGTCTCTTCCTCAGGAAATTTAAAGTGATTCAGCAGGCACCAAAAGCAATCAAAGGGGTACTTACCTTTTGTCCCACGCCGCTGACCGGTGCCAGTAACTCACATGATCACTGGATCCGAGTCAGTGCAGCAGCCTTCGCATCCCAAGCCTGACCATGGATTGGTCTGACTAGGTCGGGATCGTGACCCACCATCAATCTCAGATGCAATGCCACGTCCTCTCCATCTATTGCAATGTAGTGAATGGGGGGGGGGGGGGGGGGAGGAAGGGCATGGAAGTGACTGAATGGTGTTTAGGGCTCTGGCTCAGATCCAGTAATCAGGCAAGTTGCTTATTGCCAGACTGGCAACAATTAGCTGTGAGTACTCACCTGTAAAATGGATATTGTCAGTGTCACACACCCCGCTTCCCCTTTAATTCTGACGATAGGGTTATCCTCCAGCAGGAGGCGACGTTGCAGAGAGAAGTCTTGAAAACGAGCCCCTTCCGGCCTACATATACCTGGGACCTCCCAATTAACACCCAGTGAATTCAAACAGCAGTAAGACAAGGTACCAGGAAATCCAACGGTAACCTCAAAATAAAATAAAGGAAAGCTTCACCATATAGGAGGATCCAGGATACCAAAAAAGGGCGGGTGAAGCGGGGTGTGTGACACACTGACAATATCCATTTTACAGGTGAGTACTCACAAAATGGTATTATTCTCAGTGTGTCACACACCCCGCTTCCCCTTTAATTCTGACAATAGGGACATCCAAAAGCAGTGTCCACAAGGGGTGGGTATCTGACAGCAAAATGAAGCATAACTTAAATGACTGCAGTCTGCAGAACCTTGCGGCCAAACACAGCATCCGCTGAAGCCCGCACATCAACCTTGTAAAACTTAGAAAAAGTATGAACAGAAGACCAAGTAGCAGCCTTACAAACTTGTTCAACAGAAGCTTGGTGCTGAAAAGCCCAAGACGCACCAACAGCACCAGTAGAATGAGCAGTGACATGAAAAGGGGGAACATTCCCCTTGGCCGAATAGGCCCCAACTACCGCCTGACGAATCCATTTGCTAATGGAAGACTTGGCCGGAGCCAAACCCTTCCTAGGCCCACAGGGCACAACAAAAAAGGCATCAGTCTTACGAAAAGGAGAAGTAGTAATCAACTAGTACTTAACACAGCGTACTACATCCAAACAATGCAAAATCCTCTCCTTGTCATTCTTCGGCTTAGGACACAAGGAGGGAAGAACAATATCCTGATTCAAATGAAAAGCAGAAACAACCTTAGGAAGAAAGTCTGGTTTGAAACGAAAGACCACCTTGTCCTGATGCCTCTCAAAGTAGGGCGCCTGAATCGACAAGGCCGCCAACTCTGAGACACGCCGAACCGAAGTGATAACCCCCAAGAAGGCAATCTTCTGAGTCAAGGTAGACAGAGCAATATCCTGCAAGGGCTCAAAGGGAGGAGCCTGAAGAGCAGAAAGAATCAAGTTCAAGTCCCAAACAGGGAGCAATGGCTTCCTGGGAGGCCGCACATGCGTAACCCCCTGGAAAAAAGTTTTGACTAAAGGATGAAGCGCAAAAGGCTTCTGAAAAAAAGAGACAAGGCCGAAACCTGCCCTTTCAAAGTACTCAGCTGGAGACCAGAATCCAGCCCTGATTGCAAAAAATCCAGAATCCTGGAAACCGAAAAGACCCTACAAGGCAAAGATCTAACCTCACACCAAGCGATATAGGCTCTCCAAGTCCTATAGTAGATGGTAGAAGAAGACCTCTTCCGGGCACATATCAGAGTCTTAACAACCCAGTCAGAAAGACCCTCCTCCTTCAAGATGAAGGTTTCAGCAGCCAAGCTGTCAAACCCAGCGTTGGTAAATTGGGGTAACACAGCCGACCCTGAGTGAGCAGATCGGGCCGAAGAGGCAGAACGACCTGATCCACCGCCAGCCGAACGATGTCTGCGAACCATACTCGCCTTGGCCATCTTGGAGCCATGAGAATGGCGGACACCCTTCCCAGAGCCAGCTTCCGTACCACCTTGCCTAGCATGGGTATCGGAGGAAAAAGGTACAGAAACCCCAGATCCCCCCAGCTCAGGGACATGGCGTCCACCGCCAGAGCCAGAGGATCCTGAGAGAGCGACACGAAGGTCGGAAGCCTGCAATTGTGACGAGAGGCAAACAGGTCCACCTCCGGTATCCCCCACCGGAGACACAGAGACCGAAAAACTTGAGGATGGAGAGCCCATTCTCCCAGACGGGAAGAGCACCTGCTCAACAGATCCGCTTCCCTGTTTTCCACACCCGGAATGTAAACTGCCGAGAGACAAGGAACATGGGCCTCCGCCCAGGTCAGGATCAGGGACACCTCTCTGAGGGCACCCAGACTGCGAGTCCCTCCCTGATGATTGATGTAAGCAACCGCTGTCCGATTGTCCGAGCGAACCTGAAGGCCCAGAACATGCGGAGTCAAATGAAAAAGAACGAGACGGATGGCTCTCAGTTCCAGAACATTGATGGGCAAGTGGGCCTCTCGAGGCCCCCACTGCCCCCGAAATTGAAGATCCTTCCAGAACCCCCCCCCCCATCCCGAAAGACTGGCGTCCGTGGTGACAATTTCCCAAAGAGGAGTCAGGAAAGACCTGCCCCTCAAGAGATTGGTCGAGACCAACCACCATTGAAGGGACTGCCGGACCTGGGAGGACAACTGGAAGGGCCGATCCAACGACCATGGTCGCCGGTCCCAAGACGCCAACAGATGAAGCTGAAGCGTCCTTGTGTGAAATTGAGCAAAAGGAACTGCCTCGAAAGAGGCAACCATCAACCCCACCAGTCTCATCCCCAGACGGATGGACAGTCGAGGATTGGAAAGAAGGAACCGAGCCAATTCCTGGATCAGACAAATCTTGGATTGAGGTAGAAACACCCTGTGTTGACAAGAATCCAACCGCATTCCCAGAAAGGACACCACCCTGGCCGGGGCGAGGGAGGACTTGGGAAAGTTGATCACCCAACCAAAGCTTTCCAGCGTGGAGACCACCGTCCTGGTGTCCGTCTCCGATTGATTGAGAGAAGGAGCCATGATGAGAAGGTCGTCCAGATAAGGTACGACGCGAATGCCTTGAGATCTGAGAATGGCCATCACCCCTGCCAGCACCTTGGTGAACACTCTTGGACCCGAGGTAAGGCCAAACGGAAGTGCCACGAATTGAAAATGCCGATCCTTCATTACGAACCGAAGAAAACGATGAGCCTGGCAGATGGGAACATGAAGGTAAGCATCCTTGATGTCTATGGACGTCATGAAGTCCCCCTGCCGAAGAGAACCGATGGCCGATCGCAGAATTTCCATGCAAAACTTCCGAGTACGGATGAACCTGTTGAGGAACTTCAGATCCAGAACGGGACGAACCAACACGTCTTTCTTGGGGACTGTGAAAAGATTGGAGTAAAACCCGAGGCCCACTTCCAAGCGCGGCACTGGCCAGATGACCGCCATTTCCAGAAGATTCTTCACCGACACCAGGAGCCCCTGCGCGGCCAAAGGATCGGTGGGCACCCGAGACCGGAAAAACCGTGAAGGAAGGCGAGGACGACACCACCTCCCGGATCCATCTGTCCGGAACCTCCTGGTCCCAAACCTGGGAGAAGTGTCGCAATCGTCCCCCCACCCGCACGGGTGAGGGCACCCCCTCATAGCTGAGCGGGCTTGCCAGCAGGCTTGGGCTTGGCGCCCCAGGACTGACCGGGACGGCCACGGCCCCTCCCCCGGCCCGGGGAAAGGAGGCCCCTCTGCCCGCTCTGGCTCCCCGAAAGGAGGGACTAAAGGAAGCCACTCCCCGAAAGGAAGGACGCGGCCTCTTGCGTTGAGGCAACTTACCACCCTTGGTAACTGAATCCAATTTGTCGCCAAACAGGAGCAAACCTACAAAAGGAAGAGCTGTAAGCGACTTCTTAGAGTTAAATTCCGCCGTCCACTGGCGCAGCCACACTGACCGACAAATAGCAACCAACAGTGCCGCGGTCCTGCTACACATCGCAAGTGCATCGTCCTGGCCGGTCATGACAAAGGAAATAAACGACTCACACTGCTTGAGAGAACCGAACTCATCACAAGTGGGATCAAGATCTGCGTACAAATCTCTAATAATGGACCTAACAGTCACCAGAAGAAGCGCCGAAGCACAAACCGGCCGCAGTTCCGATCCAGCACTGATAAAACCATGGTGAGCCAATTGATCAATCTGACGATCCTCACCATCCTTAATGGTAGTAGTGTCAGGGGAGTGCAACACAGCCGTGTTAGACAGCCCCAACACGGGGGCATCGACGTCAGGGGGAACAGACCAAAGCTTCACCAAATCCTCCGGAAAGGGATAACGCTTATCCCAACTAGGAGGAACTCCAACAAGGCGCGTGGGATGTTCCCATTCCTTAAGAACAACCCTCACAAAGTGTTGTTGCCTGGGAAACACCAAACGCAGCTGGGGCACATCAAACAACTCACCCTTTGGCGGGGGGACCGCCTCAGGTGGATCCAAAGCCAAAATCTCAAACATTTGAGCCAAAATGGAAGGAGTGTCAAGGAACACCCCCGCAGCCTGATCGCCAGCGGTACCAACCAATTGCTGGTCTACAGCTCGTCCGACTCCTCTAGGAGCTCCCCCTCCTCAGCCGGGGGACAATCGGACCAATACTTCGAACACCTCATCCTCGGGAACAGGCGATGCCGGAGAAAGGTGCTTCTGCTTAGCCTTAGCCTTCTGAGCCACCGCGGCGGAAACTATTTTCTCGAGGCTGGCCAATCGTGCACACACCTCGTATTGCGAATCCCCACCTTTGACAACGTCACACGGGGTCCGGAATAGGTGGGGGGGTAGGAGATGACGGAGGTTGCGAGGAGCCAGAAGCCGGATTGCTGGACTGGCGCACAATATTCTGCTGTGCACATGGAATACATATTATGACATCGCCTGGGAGCGGAGCCCCACAACCCCCACACAGCCTGGCTAGCCCCGAAGAGCCATTTCCGGTAATGTCGGAAGCCTCCATATAGTGAAATTATGGCATTCGCAATAACCCAGGGATTTACGCATTAAGCAACCCGGGATGCCCCTTTTATAATTAAAGTCCCCGGGAGTGGGAGGATTTTTAACCAATAAGACTAGCCAGGTATATCAGACCGGGCCCACCGCAGCACGGAAATCCCCGGACCTGTAGGAAAGAGACCACAATCAGCCCCCAGAAAATTATAATAAAAAGGGCTGCTGCAAGCTAACATACACATACAGACACTATACATTAAATAGACAAGGTATACTGAAAACACATATATATGAAAATATATATATATATAAAGATTTCTAGAAATTAACATGCAGCCCTTTATACCCCAAAGGCATTATAAACAGTGCACTATCACAGTGATGAGCCAGTGCAACCAATCCTATGAGTAATTACAACCATATGAGCCACAACATAGGAATATATATACTGCATGAAAAAAAGTCCAAACTTGCTACAGACAAAAGCAAAGTGTATACTTGCGCAAGCCTCAGAGCCCTCCTCAGCAGCTCGGACACAGTAGCAACTCCGGAGGAGGGAAGACGCAGGGCGGGCCGGACAAAGAGCACGAAGCGCTCCGGCCCCGCCCCCCGTCACGTCAGCACAGCGCGGGCAACGCGGCCCCGCCCCCTAGAGACGAGCACCACGGCTTCGCCATAATGGCGACGCCGTATGAGCGAGGCGGGTGCCCGCAAACAAAAAACAAGGCATCCCGCCCGCCCCAGAGTAAAACATACATACCACTAGACCACCAGGGACACCCGGAAAAGGAGCCCCCGCAGAGGAACTATTTTTTCCTTGGCCTCGCCTCTGAGCACTTTCCAGCTGTTTAGTACAGCCGACCACCATACTTGGCAGCCTCCCCTGTGGGCCCTTAGGGACAGTACCACCCTTTAGTATCACCAGCCCAACCTGGGCTCTCTACCTACCCTTTACAATGGCCATTCTGTATTATGTCCCTTTCCCATGGCTAACGGGCCAGGACACTTTTTACTAGCCCTGGGTCGGTACGCAATATAGCGCACTTATACGCTGCTCCCTGCAGCGTCTAGGTATGTGTGCGGTTCAATCCACAGGCGGCTGCCACGGTGCAGGCTTATTTATTTATTGCTCATTATTTGTGTTCATTGACAGTAGCCTGTATTTATGGCTCATGGGCACTATAAGTATACTCACCTATCCTCCCCCGATCACCGCTACCTCGGCTCCCTGTCAGAGCTTTGACAGCTCTGACGGAGCCTGCGCCCTCGTCAGCCTATCCAGGCGACCTAAGGGCGGATCTCACAGTACAGGGCATTCTTGCCCTTGCTGTGAGGTCACTTCCGCCTCCTCCTATTGGAGGATCGTGACAGGCCGGTTGCTATGCAACCTGTGTTTCAGTGCTGCAGCCTTCTACCATGCTGCAGCCCAGTGGTCTTCGCCGGGGGGGATTTCACAGGTGAGCATCTCTTATTTCCTGGTTATATCATTAATGTTTGTTGTATTCTTTATGACCATGTCTTTCAGTGCTGTCAACGTAATACTGTGACGTCATTATGACGTCAGGCGGGCTTTTTCCATGCCTGCCATTGGTTTATTTGTGTATATAATGTTGCTCTGGTAAGTGCCACTTGTTGTATGTATTCCCTGATGAAGGGGGCTCGCGGCAACCCCCGAAACGTTGGATTAATGGACTAATTGTTCCTGCTTGTATTTATTTTGTGTGCAAATATAATCCTATCCATCTTTTGCATACATGGAGTGCTGGTTTTCTTTGCAACTTATAGACCGCATCGCCGGCCCCACAAGCTATCAGCAGTGTTTAAAACATACAGACAAGGATGTTCACGCACATGCATGCAAGGCACACTCTAGTCAAAACAAGGCCAGTAAAGACACCCCCAAGGGCCACCCCCCCCCCCCCACGCTAAGGGAGAAGGGACCAGGCGAGGGAAGGCTAGGCTAAAAGGGGGGACCGGGACGGGGCATCCCAAATCCGGATCACCGGCCGGATAACCGCGTTGCCCCACGCGTGGGGATGAGCGGAGGAGCTAAGCTCCTAGGCACCATGAGGTGCCGTCTACCATTGCCCAGGCAGCAGCCTAGGCTGAGAGGCTTCCAGTATCTTTAACAGAGTATACAAAAAACAAGCAGCTGGGCAGAAATAGACCATAAGGGGATGCCGGGGTCTGACCCCGGCTACCTGCAAGCAGGAGACTTCTTTCTTCTGTCTTGTCGCATCTTGCAGAGAGAAAACACTGGGTGTTAAGTGGGAGGTCCCAGGTATATGTAGGTCGGAAGGGGCTCGTTTTCAAGACTTCTCTCTGCAACGTCGCCTCCTGCTGGAGGATAACCCTATCGTCAGAATTAAAGGGGAAGCGGGGTGTGTGACACACAGAATAAGGCAAGTACCTTTTTGGTTGTCTACCGAAATACTTTATTATGCTCAGTATTCTAGCGCAAATGCAGTTCCATCAAATGATTATTCAACCTGCGTTCTAAATCGTGACTGACCGATGCACGTTTATTGGCAACACCAAGATATGCTGGAACATTCACTACTGGGTATGTGCCAGACCAGTAGCAACCCCCAGAAACTCTTGGTACTTTTTTTTAATAGATGCAGAGCACATGCTTCAGCCAAGAGGACAGTATAACAGTATACAGGTAAGATAAAAATGAAAAAAATTTCCACCACCAATGTTTTTATCCTAAAGTTTATTAAGGTGGACAAAAAGTAATTTAGGAGTACAAAAAAAAAAAAAACACACACAAAAGCACAAAAGGGTACATATCTTTTGTTCCCTGGAGATGATGGGTGCTAGTCTGGCAATTGCTGGATCTGAGGCCACGCCACAGCCCTTGCTTCTTGCATCGCCAGTGGCCTGAACTCAGATTCCGCAATGCATGATGACCCCTGCCATCAGTCACAGGGGCGCGACCATGCCCTCTCCATTGACTACAATGGAGGGAGGTGGGTGTCCGGCCTCGGTACATTACCTCCATTGCAATGAATAGAGAGGACGTGGCAGTGCACCTGTGACTGATGGTGAATCGCAAACACGTGCTGCTAACAAACGCGACCCCATGTTCAGGCCTCGGATGATGTGAGATACTTATCGGCAGACTAGCACCGATCAGTTGCAGCGGACAAAAAGGTAAGTACCCCTTTGTTTTGTTTTTTTGCCTGCTGAATCAAACAAACCATGGGCACTGCTTATATGGCTGTAGTGATCGCCTGTAAGAAACCCAACGTCTTAAAATGGACCTAGTATCAAAAAGGAAAAACTGCAGTGCTCCAGAGATTAACTGATGTCCATTATCCCTAACCCACATGGAAATATCTGACATGGCAGCTCCTCGATCATTACTCCTGGACTACTAGTGCAGCCTAATATCTATGCAAATGAAAGGAAGAGGGACAGGGATAGCCAATATGGCTCTTGCAATTGCTTATTTTAAAGGCAAAATACTGCAAGTGGCAGTTTTTACCTCTGGTTGCCAGATCTGATGTGAAGTGATTTCACTTGTATGGCCCCCATAGATAAAAACACTACGTCCAATTTAATATATAAAAGCATAAAACCACCAAAGAAAAGTCCTTTGGGCATAAATTTGATAAAGGACTGTAAAAATGGATGTGAAAAATGTCCACATACAAGTGCTTGATAGGGCTACATTGGCCAGCTGAAGTGGAATTTAAGAATGACATAGAAACGCAGTACAAAATTAGTTATAAATCAATGCCTTGTGAAGTCAAGACAACCATTAACAAATCTACATACTCACTCACCTTGGGACAGGTAACTTCAGTCTGTTGAATCATGATTAGAGCTGAGGAGATCAGGGCACCCTGGCGCACATAATTTACAGGATCATTGGTCATTGGCTCCAGAAGGTTAATAGCTTCCTACAAAAAATGAAAATGCATCTTCAGCCTCCAAGCTCTGATTATATATTTATTTTTATAGTTCATGCTGCAGATAAATAAAAAAAAAAAAAAACCCACCTTGTTGCCAGTACCAGAACAGCAGATACCCAGAGCCATGGCAGCACCATAACGCACATGGGGGTTGTAGCTCTCAGACAATAGGGACACCACACTAGGACATTGTTCAGGTGTTCTGTAGAAGAAACAGTACAGCTAAGAAAAGTGTTTTTTTTAATTGTCCAAACCAAATACTGGGGGGTTGCATAGCAAGCTGAGAAGTACAAGCATGTAACAGGTTTTAAAGGAAACCATCAAGAAACTGCTAAAAAAAGAAGTCCTCCTAACTAGTCCATTAAAGCTACACAGATCTGTGTTTGCAAAACATGGACCCTTCACCCATAATCGCCCCTCCCCGTACCACCCCATGTCTGTTAACGTGATGGCAAAATAGCCTAGTGGATTATTTTAGACATTGGGACCCCGATAAGGTCCCCTGTGTTACCTAGGTTTAAGAAAACGTTCCTGCCTCTCTAAAATGGAACCAATTAGAACACAGAGCTATGAGCGCCTATAAACAACTTTGCAAGAGACTTTATTTTTAATCAGACAACCGTGTAGCACATATTTCTAAGATTTGTCAACGCTTAAGCAATATTAACAGGCATTCACCAGTTTTCTGTTTGAGCTACATTGAAGACAGGGCATCTACAGAAAGAGCAACCCTGTGCCCATTTATGAAAAAAACAAATGAGAACAGACCTGGCAAAGCATACCTGTTTGGGGGGTGTTTATTTTGAATATATCTAACCAGATTATATTATACAGCAGTACTGGAACATAATTGGAACAATGGCAACAGACAACTGAAGAACTGCACAAATGTTAACAAGCAACCTGCCATTATTGTAGGATCAATTTTATTTAAGGGTATGTAAAATGTAGGCCTTCTCATATTGGGGCACACCTATTATAAACACTTTTATAGCATCTGGCTATCTGCAGGTCGGTCGCTATACAGAATTACAACAGGATCTAAAAATAGACTGCACAGAAAGGCCTTCTTTGTATTTGCAAGCAGTCTCTAGGTAATAGGCTCATGTCCATATGTACTCCGGAAGCACACATAAACCTACTTTACTTTACCAGACATTTGGCAACTTGTCCTTTATTACTTGGATGTAAAAAATCAGTGTTAAAGCAAAACAAAACCCAGGATTGTCAGTTTCCCAAGTTTTGTTGCTGCATTGGGATGCCCCACTGTAGGATGCCCCATCATTCCTGCATTCAGACTCACCTCTTCCCGGTCCAAAAGCACCTACGCTGGCTCCCGTCCAATCACAACCGCCCACTGAAGTGACGTAATTCGGCGAGTGGCTTCGATTAACCCTTTAAGTGCCAGCCTACCTTGAGATTTTGTCACCCTTTGTTGCCAGACCATTTTGCACTATTTTGCGCTCCCCATGTTCAACTGATTTTTGAAGGGATTTCCACGGATTTCCCAGGAAAGTAATATATTGTTTTTTTCAGCAGAGCCTGGGCTTTAACATGAAATGTCTTGTTTGTCATTTTCTGAGTGTGTTCTCAATATTTTGGGGTGAAAATTGTGCAAACATTTTTTTAAAAAACTATTTTTTACAATTTGCAGTGTTTTTTTTGTAATAAAAAATGTAAGTTAGTCAATAAAATCTTATTTTGTGTGAAACCCCAATTTCTCCCGGTTACAGTGGTACCACATATGTATAGGTAGACACCCTTTCCTGCCCAGGAGACTCCCCCAAACTGAAACAGCGCTTTGGGAGATTTTCAGATAAAATACAACTATGCTATGCAATATGCGCACCTTGCAGTTTTTCAAGAAAAACAACCCTTTACATTTGAAATACCCCCAACAAACTATATATTCCCTAGAAGTATACACCTCAGGCTTTCTAGGTGTACCAGGCTTGTTGAAATAGGCAGTTTTCTGGAAGTAATCCCTCAACGTATTCTTTGGTTACACAGGGTTTCCCTAAAAAATAATAAAAAAGCAGAATCAAAACCATATTTTCCTAAAAAAACTATATGCAAACCAGAAAAAAACTGAAAATCTGAAAAAGCAACATCCCCCAAACAGAACAATACCCAGCATGCATAGGTTCTGTCAAGGAGAGAGTTGCCAAACACCCCAAAGTAAAGCATGCGCATAGCGGTAATTTTACTTCAAAATTTCAGCTCTGCAGACAAAGTGCGCACCTTGTGCTTTTTCTACCAAAACAACCCTTTACATTTGGAATATCCCCAATAAACCATATATTCCCTGAAAGTACACGTTAAGCTTTCTAAGCGTACCCAGCTTGTTGTAGTGGGCTCATCTTTCTGGAAGTAATATCTCGAAGAATTCTTAGGTTGCACAGGGTTTCACAATAAATTGTATAAAAAAGCAGAATAAAAAACACCTTTTCCTAAAATATCAATATGCAAATAAGAAAAAACAAGCTAAATCTGAAAGCGCAAGGTCCCCCGAGCAGAACAATACCCAACATGCATAGGTACCTGTAACCTTTTAACTGCCAGCCTCCTTGAGATTTTGTCACCCTCTGCTGACAGGATATTTTTCACCATTTTGCATGATGTTTAACTGTGATTTTTGCAGGAATTTCCAAGAAAATGGCATATTTTCTTTTTGTGGCAGAGTTTAGACTTTAACATGAAATGTCTGGTTTGTATTTTTTCTACTTTTTTTATATATTTTTAAGTAAATAAGTAAAACAAAAAAAAAATATATATATATTTTAAATTGTCTCCTTTATTTTAACAAAAACATTTATTTTATTAAAGAAAACCATATTGCACGAGAAAGCCCCATTTCTCCCGATTACAATGATACCACATATGTATCGGTAGCCCCCCGTTCCTGTCCAGGTGATCCCCTAAACTTAGAAGAGCACTTTATAACATTTACAAAAAAATACAACTACTATCCACATAGTAAAGGGTTAAATAAAAAAAATTGGCCAGACCCCCGAGCCTTGTGAACTGGTATAGGGGGTCACATGGACCCCTTACCAGTTCACAAAGGGTTAAAAGTAAAAAAAAACACACGTACACACTTTTTCAAATAACTTTATTAAAAAATATATTTTTTTTTATTATTTTTTTTCAATACTTACCTCCCATCCATCCCTGTATCCCACGCCCACGCCCTGTATCCCACGCTAATCACTTAGGCTTCTGCTCTCCTGCTGCTGGAAGCCTTATACCTACTGGGTTACAGGTAACATAGGGTTAATTTAAAAAAAATGACATAGGGTCCCCCCTCCCAGAGAGGGGGACCCCAATTTTTTTGGATTTTTAAGGGTTAAAACCATTAAAAATCCCCCCAAAAATGGCGTGAGGTCCCCCCTACCCAGCGTAACCAGCTATGGCGGCTTGTAGAACAGGGCGCAGGGGCCAGCTTTAGTGGCCCCTGGTCCTGCCAGCTACAAGCCGTCATAGCCTAGGGCCACGGCTCTTCTGCCCCCCCACTGGGATTTGGGGAGGCAGGTAATTTGGGTGGCCAGGGGTTAATGGCAAGTCACCCGCTAGCTGCAGGTGACTTGCAAGACCCCCGAGCCTTGTGAACTGGTATAGGGGTCTCATGGACCCCTTACCAGTTCACAAAGGGTTTAACAGTATAAAAAAAAACAGACACATTTTTGAAATATGTTTATTAAAAAAAAAATGTTTTACCTTTACTCACCTCTGATCTTCATTTCCTGTGTCCCGCGGCGATCATATGCAGGTGAAAGCTGGGCAGAGGAGGGGGGAGGCAGGCGATTGGATGATCGCCTACCTCCCTCCTCCTCTGTCCAGCCGTCACCGGCATCTGACAGCTGAACTGCCGGGTGCCCCGATGACACCTGGCGGTGACGTCATCTAAAATCCAAGATGGCTGCCGCCATCGGAAGCTGCGGCGGGAGGAGGGCTGTTATGCCCCCCTCCAGAAGACGGAAGAGCCGGGGGGAGCCGGCGGGCGCGGAGGTGAGTGCGTGTCTTTTTTTTTGCATGCAATCTCGGTGGCTGCTGAAACGGGGGGGGGGGGGGGGGGGCACCCTATTTTGGGCACTCGCCTGCAGCCGGAGGAGCCCCAATCGGCGATCGGAGCCCCTCTGGCTGAAGAGGAGACCCGGCCGAATCGAAAGAGGGGTCAGGTAAGTGACTTTTTTTTTTTTTTTACTTTTTTTTACTGTTAGTGGGGAAAGTTAGGCACGTAAAATTTACGTGGCTGGCACTTAACTGCAGGAGAGGCAGCCACGTAAATTTTACGTGGCTGGCATTTAAAGGGTTAAAGGAAATGGGGAGCAAGAGCAGCCACATCTTCTGCTGCCCCAAGATTGCGCCCCACCCTATCTTAATAGCTAGGGTGGGAGCAAACACCCAGCCTGAGGATGCAGGAATGCTCTCGCTCCCCATAGAAAACAATCAACACCACCTTGCTGAATCCCGTGAGTTCAGCAGATGGCTCTGATTGGACGAGAGCCGAGATATGGGCCATTGAACAGGGGAAAGGTGATTGATTACTGGTGTACTGGGAGGTTTCACACAGCGGGGCATCCCAGTTCAGGATTGCCTGGGGGAAAGCCAGTGGCCGCCCCTGGAGATTCCAGGCTGGCCGCTGGTGGGTTCTGTTCCACTTTAAAGAGGAACTTTGGTGTATTTTATACTCCAGGACAGAGTCCATCCCGCCCAGGGATCACACATTCCACTGACCTGCTCCCTAGTTCCACATTCCACTGACCTGCCTCACCTCTAGCTGAGCGCATACCAGTGCAAGGCATTTCTGAATGGGCGTCGTGGGCATGTCCACAGCTAGAAACCAAGCAAAGATGCGTCCAACGGCGCACTCTACTCTGTTCACCTTCATTCAGCCGTTCAGGCTGCTTAGCTACTAGCAGAGCCGAAGGGAGCTGGGCGAAATAGAGCCTGATCACTGGCTGTACAGGCAGCTTAGCCAATAAGCGCACTGTCACGGCCACGTCTGCACCGCGGGAACGCCGGTAAGGCGAGCTTTCCTGGCTAATTATAAAGTGTGGTTCCTTTTTAAAGAATGAGGGGGCAACATTAAACAAAATTAGAAAGTAGCACCCACTAGTAAACCACATTCCTGCCAATAACAGGGCTGGAAAAAAACTACCATTTAGATAGAAATTGGGGCTTAGAGATACTGCATGGTAAGAAATAGGACAAGTAACAATCCAACTGAGCAACATGTGACAGAGTCACAGAAATTTAAAAATAAGCTAAAATAAAGCCTGAAGTACCTGGACCCCAGATTGTGCTTCAGACCAGATTTAGGAGATCCCTCCAAAAAACAGGGTCAAACGAGGGGGAGAAACTGAATTTGACTGCTTGTACAGTCAGTTAAAGGGAAACAAGGCTTTGCCAACAATGGTCCACCTTTTAGGGGGAAAACGTTTGAGAGATCCATCTGACAACTATACAAGCCTGAGCTGGGCACGGATTTAACTGCAGTCCCACAAGATTTAACAGGGTCTTGAAATAAAGCCACACCTTGCCCAGTATAGGGCCTGCTACATGAAAAAAGGAGAACAGTAATCAAACACCAGCTGAATGGCCAGCGATTTAAACTGCAAAGGCGATATACGTGATAATCACCTTATACTGCAGTTTGAGGATGCAAGCCAGAACTGAAAAGAAATGACTGAAAAATACAATTCTGTGATTACTCACCTGTAGAATTGGTATTATGAGTATACAGTACGTCCTGCTCCAAATCTAATACTTACAGTTGGGATATACTCCGCCAGATGGCGCAGGGCTGCAGAGACATCGAAAATAGGCTCCTCCCGGCCCCTCAAATACCCAGGGAACTCCCACAAATCCCCAGCATTGAAAAGCAGTTAAGCAGAAGCCGGGAGCATTAAACAATCCAAACTATCAACTATAACAAGGATAACAATCACCATACAGGGGATCCAAGAAAATGCAAACCAAGGGTGGGGTGGAGCAGGACGTACTGTATACTCATAACACCAATTCTACAGGTGAGTAATCACAGAATTGTATTCTTAGTATACAGTACGTCCTGCTCCAAATCTAATACTTACAGTTGGGACATCCAATAGCAGTGTCCATAAAGTAGGGTGGGATTCCCAAGAAAAATCAGCAGCAGGCAGTTTAAACCACTGCCTCCTGCAGAACCTTGCGCCAAAAGCAGCATCAGCTGAGGCCCTAACATCAACCTTGTAAAACTTTGAAAAGGTATGAACAGAAGGCCAAGTAGTGGCCTTGCAAACTTGTTCAACAGAAGCCTGGTGCTGAAAAGCCCAAAAGGCACCAATAGCACGAGTGGAATGAGCAGTAAGGCGGAAGGGAGGATTCTTCCCCTTAGCAGAGTAGGCCTGAATCACAGCCTGACGAATCCACTTGCTGATAGTAGACTTGGCAGGAGCCAAACCCTTCCTAGGACCAGAAGGGACCACAAAAAGAGCATCAGTTTTCCTGAAAGGTGCAGTAGCCACCAGATAGTACTTCAGACACCTAACCTCATCCAAAGAGTGCAAAACCCTCTCCTTAGCATTGCTAGGATTAGGGCACAAAGAAGGAAGAACAATATCCTGATTCAAATGAAAGGCAGACACTACCTTAGGCAGAAAATCAGGTTTGAAACGAAACACCACCTTGTCCTGGAGCCTCTCATAGTAGGGGGGCTGAATGGACAGCGCCGCCAACTCAGACACACGCCTGACAGAAGTGGTAGCCACCAGAAACACAACCTTGAGCCTAAGAATGGCCAAGGCAGCATCCTGCACAGGTTCAAAGGGAGCACCCTGCAAGGCTGACAGAACCAAGTTCAAATCCCAAACAGGCACCATAGGTTTACATGGGGGATGCACATGAGTGACCCCCTGGAAAAAAAGTCCTGATCAGAGGGTGCTGAGCAAAGGACTTCTGGAAAATAATAGCCAGGGCAGAAACCTGACCCTTCAGAGTACTGAGTTGGAGCCCCATCTCCAACCCATGCTGCAGGAACTCCAGAATCCTGGAAATAGAGAATACATGACAGGGAAGAGACCTAGACTCACACCAGTCAATGTAGGCACGCCAAACCCTGAAATAAATGGAAGAGGAAGACTTCTTCCTAGCTTTAATCAAAGTATCCACAACTGAGGAAGAGAGCCCCTTCTCCATCAAGATGGAGGTTTCAGCAGCCAAGCCATCAAAGCCAGAGTTTGTAAATTGGGATGGCGTAGTGAGCCCTGAGTGATCAGATCTGGCACCAAGGGCAGAGCGTATTGATCTACTGCCAGCTGTACCACGTCTGCGAACCACACTCTTCTTGGCCACCTGGGGGCCACCAGAATTGCTGGCACCCCTTCCAGAGCAATCTTGCGCAGAACCCTGCCCAGCAGGGGGATTGGAGGGAAGACATACAGGAACTGAAAGTCCTTCCATGACATTGCTAGTGCATCCGAGGTCAGGACCAGAGGATCCCTGGACAGAGACAAAAGCTGGGAGCTTGTGATTGTGGCGGGACGCAAACAGATCTGGTTGGCCCCAACGGTGACACAGAGATTGAAACACCTTGCTGCATAGGGACCATTCTCCCTGGCGAGAGGTCCCCCTGCTCAGAGTCCACCAGGTGATTTTCCACCCCCGGGATGTACACAGCTGAAATGCAGGGGACATTGGCCTCCGCCCAAGTCAGGATCAGAGACGCTTCCTGGAGGGCCCCCTTGCTCCGGGTCCCTCCCTGATGATTGATGTAGGCAACTGCCGTCTGGTTGTCCGAGCGCACCTGAACAGGCAGGCCCTGAAGATGAGTAGTCAAGCGAGCCAGAACTAACCTGATCGCTCGCAGCTCCAAGACATTGATAGGTGTGTGGGCTCCTGAGGGCCCCACCTCCCCTGGAACCGCAGGGACTTCCAGAAACCCCCCCAACCTGACAGACTGGCATCAATGGTGAACGTCTCCCAGGAAGGGGCAAGAAAGGATCTGCCCCCCAACAGGTTCCTTGAGTCCATCCACCACGAGAGGGACCTCCTGACCAGGGGGGAGAGCACACAGACCCTGTCCAGGAACGCTGGGTCCTTGTCCCATACTGACAATAGGTGAAGTTGCAGAGGCCTCAAGTGGAACTGAGCATCAGGGACCGCTTCGAAGCATGCCACCATCAGGCCCACCAGCTGCATCCCCTGCCTGATGGAGGGATGGGGACAAGCTAGAAGGGACTGAGCCTGTGCAATCAGACTGTCCACCTTCTGCTGAGGAATGAAGATCCTTGCCTGAACTGTATCCAGATTCATTCCTAGGAATGGAGTTACCAAGGAAGGGGACAGTGAGGACTTGGGGTGGTTGATCACCCATCCAAATGACTCGAGAGAGGACACCACCAGCTGAGTATCAAACTCTGCCTGATGAGACTGGGAAGTGATGAGGATGTCGTCCAGATAGGGAAGCACGCGGACGCCCTGACATCTGAGCAGAGACATCACGCCAGCCAGCACCTTGGTGAACACCCTGGGAGCTGAAGTGAGGCCGAAGGGCAAGGCCACAAATTGGTAGTGTTGATCCATCAGAGCGTAGCTGAGGAACCTTTGATGACCTGGGAACACAGGAATATGAAGGTAAGCATCTTTGATGCCCACAGAAGTCATGAAACCCCCTTGTCTTAGGGAACTGATGGCAGAGCGCGGAGTCTCCATGCAAAAGCGCCTGCCCCTGACAAACTTGTTGAGAATCTTTAAGTCCAGGATGGGCCTGACGGAACCATACTTTTTGGGTAATGTGAATAGGTTGGAATAAAAGCCCTTGCCTTTTTCTCTTAAAGGGACCTGGCAGATGACCCCCAGCTTCAGGAGGCCTTGCACTGCTTGCACTAGCTCCTGAGCTGACACGGGGTCCTGAGGAATCCAGGATCTGCTGAATCTTGGAGGGGGACAGGCAGCAAACTCCAACTTGTAACCGGAGGACACTACCTCCTGAATCCACCGGTCTGAGACATGAAGCCTCCAGACATGAGCGAAGTGCTGCAGCCGTCCCCCCACCCGGATGGGTGAGGGCACCCCATCATGCCTGAGGGGGCTTGGGAGAGGATTTAGCTTTGGGACCCCAGGAGGAGCCAGGACGTCCACGTCCTCTGCCTCTACCTCAGAAATCTCCCCGGGCCCCAGGGAAAGAAACCCCCCTTCCCTGTCTTGCACCACGGTAAGGGGAGCAGAAGGAACCCTGACCCCGAAAGGGCCGAGGTTGCCGCCTGCGCTGGGGTAACCTGCCTCCCTTAGCAAAAAGGTCCAGGCGGTCTCCAAACAGACGCAGTCCTTTAAAGGGAAAACCAGTGAGGGCCTTCTTGTCAGCGTTGTCAGCAGCCCACTGGTGCAGCCAAACCGAGCGGCGTATAGCCACCACGAGGGCAGAAGTTCTGGCACACATTCTGATGGTGTCATCCAATGCTGATAGGACAAAATTTACAAAAACATCACAACTGGAGAGTGCATTCAACACCTCTGTTACAGGGCGCTGTCCCTAATTAACATTCAAATAGTGGTCCCACATCCTGCCATGCCTATAAGACACACCTAGCTGCCAGGAAGCTGCCTCAAACTGCTGGGGTGTTTTGCCTTGAATTCCTAGTCAGGACTTCAGACGGCCAATATACATTGGACACTGGGAATTGGCTGTTATTTCTGGGAAGCCTTGTAACTCCTATAATATGTCACTCATAACTATATTAATGAGAGATTCTCATTCAGAACTATTAGACCTTTCATTTGATATCAAACATGGCATACATATATTGTCCAGGGCTTGACAATCTACACAGTATTGGACCCTGGATGATATACATTTGGTGTTTGGGCTCATTTAACTAAGACATTTAATGGGAACATGAATTTCTTGGTTACAAGTTGATAGCATGCATATTGTGAGAGTTATGGCCTTTATGAAATATACATCTAATTCGTAAGTCCGGATTGGGGGCCGAGCTTGGCAGACACTCCCACGAGGCGGGGAATGCTGGCCACTCCCTCTATTCATACATTAGTAAGCTTTGTGCTGGGGGCCTGGCAGTCGTTGGATGGCGGGGGAATGAAAGGATGGACCTGAATGCCCATGAAATTTAAGTATCTTTGTGTATCTCTATCTGTCTATATCACTCTATATCCATTATAACATAGTGTACCGTAACTTACTGTAACTTTCATTAATGTAACAACTGCCTATATTTAAGGATATCTGGGAACTTTAGGAACTTATTGGGTTAGTAAGGTTAATTACTGTGCTACTAATTAAACCCGTTTTATATATACATCTTACTGTGTGTGTAGTGGATAATTTCCCACACAATAGTTTGTAGTTGCAAAGTGTTTAAGGTATTAATATATTTCTTTCTTAGGACAGGTCACTGGTTGTGTTGGGAGAGCCTTAGCGGCCATTGTTGTGAATCAGATTGGTGGCCGCTGGGCTGATATGATTGTTAGTATTTGCAACATTTATAGCATTGATCTCTAATAGAGATATTGGAGATTAATGGGAAGCAAATATCTAATAGTTAATCATATAATTCTCCTTTTTCACTGGCGAGCGGCGGCCCATTGTTTAATTTTATTTGTGCATTTTGTTTTATTAAGACGTGTGCTATTCAGGGAATTAAGATAAGTTGATTTGTGCATAAGTAGCATAGGTACACAGTGAAGTGTAGGTTGTATGCTGGGCGCAGACTTTGAAATTCAGAGTAAAGCACAAGTTTTTGTTTAAGGCTTAACACTATAAAATTTGAACATCGAACCTATTGTTGTATGAGTAATGTCTTTCTGTCTTATGATTTAATTTTGCTGTTTGGTTTTGTGGTAATTTCGTGCTGTTTATTGGAATTAAGATAAGTAGGTAGTGTGCCACAGCTAGGGACATGGTAAGTGTGACGCTGTGCACTCAGGCTTTGAAATTCGAGTTAAATAGCGCAGTCTGTTTATAGAACCAAGCACAAGTTATAATCTCCACAGAGAATCCATTACTCCAGTGTCTGTCCTATGGTATTAATGCCTTTTCCTCTTACTATGCAAAACCATTAAAACGGGGGGAGAGGTTGTGCTGTGAAATCTTCCTGAGCCATTTTGCTGATCTGCTGGAAAAAGGCGGGAAAAACTCCGGGGACAAAGGAGCATCTTTACGCCAGGACAAAGGAGCATCGTTCGTCAGCTGGACAGATATGGCACCAGGTAATGTACACAATCCCCTTTCCACTTTTGATAAGTTAGCTAAGCATAGTGATTTTAATCCAATATTGTTACCTGAGGATAAGAAATCCCCAGAAGTTTTGTGGGCAGTACTTTTAAAACAAGCCTTCTCTCATGATTTGTGCATTAAAAGAAATACTGTGTTTAATAAGAACTCAAAACGCCTGTATATGTTAGCCAAATTACTCTGTATATTTGAAGCTAGTGTGCAGGAGGTAGCATCCAATGTTCATTGTAGAGATTGTTCTGATACAAAGCAACAATTTCAGACAATGACCAAACAATTGGATAAACAGTATCAATGCATAAATGAAAGAGAAGAGGAGGTCTGCAAATTAAGGTCTGCTTTGTTGGTAAAAGAGAGTGAGTTGGGTAAATTCCACTCTCAAATAGAGGGAAAAGACGCAGAGCTGGTTAGACTTCAGTCTCAAGTAGAGGCATCATCCATTAAAAAGACTAGCCCTGATTTATGTAGGACTGTAAAAGCTCAGAGGTCAGAAGCCATAGCTTTGCAGGCCTCTGAGGAACAGAGAGGTGATTTCAGGGCTAGGTATAATGAAGGTAAATCAGGGGAAATAGGAACCAAGGCCCCTGGGGATACTAGATCCATTGCACCCATAGACTCAAGAAGTAGGTCTGGGCTTGCCCAGAGGGATACAGGAGCAACAGCGCTTCCTGGGATTAACAGTGCTAAACAGGTGAGTATACTTAGAGGGACACAGGGGGAGGTAGGTAGGCCTCCTGTGCCCCAACGGTATGTGAAACACATCACAACAAAATGCTTTTCCTGTGGGAAGATAGGGCATGTGTCCAGTTTCTGTAAGTCTTTGCAAAGTGCAAAGCCTGAATGTAGGCCCCGATACACACATAGACGGGATACTATAGTCTATTCAGCTAGATTAGGCACCCAGTACCGCAGTGTACAATCAGAATGGTTTCCCTTTTCAGTTACAAGAAATCCACACAGATCTTTAAGGGTCGATCTGTGTAATCCCATTTAGAACCACTATGGTGGGGTTATGGGGAAGGGTGTTTCAAATATCATACCAGATGGGAACTTTGAGGAGAGATAGCTGTGGAAGCGGGTTCAGATGGAATCATTAAGTGTTCATGATTGGAATGTTTTGGCGTGGACAGTTCATCTGCTGTGTTTCCTACGTTTACAGGCATTTAAGTCCAGGACTCATTTTCGGACGAGGGCGGAGGAGGAACGTGTTGTGTGACCAACAGACTTCGGGTGGCCTTACCGCGAGAATGACGGAATGGGACGATGATGCAGATTGACGATTGAAGCAGCTGGGATTCCACACCAGAAACATATTAACTGGACATTTATGAAATTGCTTATAACGCATAATTTATATGAGAGCTTTTTCAGGGTTTTCCATAGAAAAGGGTTTTTCCCTGTTTTTTCAGCTTCTCATGAGCAATCTCTTGGCAGACTGTTGCTGCCCAAAGTTTAATAATGGTATCCTATATTTGATCATAAATTGTTAAGGGACCTATAGGTTATTCTGAATTCTGAATATGTCAGAATAAATAATCTAAAGATATTATTCTGTCACAGGGGGATATGTTACAGGGCGCTGTCCCTAATTAACATTCAAATAGTGGTCCCACATCCTGCCATGCCTATAAGACACACCTAGCTGCCAGGAAGCTGCCTCAAACTGCTGGGGTGTTTTGCCTTGAATTCCTAGTCAGGACTTCAGACGGCCAATATACATTGGACACTGGGAATTGGCTGTTATTTCTGGGAAGCCTTGTAACTCCTATAATATGTCACTCATAACTAGACCTTTCATTTGATATCAAACATGGCATACATATATTGTCCAGGGCTTGACAATCTACACAGTATTGGACCCTGGATGATATACATTTGGTGTTTGGGCTCATTTAACTAAGACATTTAATGGGAACATGAATTTCTTGGTTACAAGTTGATAGCATGCATATTGTGAGAGTTATGGCCTTTATGAAATATACATCTAATTCGTAAGTCCGGATTGGGGGCCGAGCTTGGCAGACACTCCCACGAGGCGGGGAATGCTGGCCACTCCCTCTATTCATACATTAGTAAGCTTTGTGCTGGGGGCCTGGCAGTCGTTGGATGGCGGGGGAATGAAAGGATGGACCTGAATGCCCATGAAATTTAAGTATCTTTGTGTATCTCTATCTGTCTATATCACTCTATATCCATTATAACATAGTGTACCGTAACTTACTGTAACTTTCATTAATGTAACAACTGCCTATATTTAAGGATATCTGGGAACTTTAGGAACTTATTGGGTTAGTAAGGTTAATTACTGTGCTACTAATTAAACCCGTTTTATATATACATCTTACTGTGTGTGTAGTGGATAATTTCCCACACAATAGTTTGTAGTTGCAAAGTGTTTAAGGTATTAATATATTTCTTTCTTAGGACAGGTCACTGGTTGTGTTGGGAGAGCCTTAGCGGCCATTGTTGTGAATCAGATTGGTGGCCGCTGGGCTGATATGATTGTTAGTATTTGCAACATTTATAGCATTGATCTCTAATAGAGATATTGGAGATTAATGGGAAGCAAATATCTAATAGTTAATCATATAATTCTCCTTTTTCAACCTCACAAGGCAAATCATCAGGGGCACTATCAAGCATATTTCTGATTAGGGTTCTAGTGGCCACAGCAGTAAAAAGGGGCGACGCTGCTTCTTACACTGAGGTAACCTACCTCCCTTTGCCACCGAATCCAATTTCTCTCCAAAGAGCCGCAACCCCACAAAGGGAAGGGCTGTAAGCGACTTTTTGGACACAAAATCAGCCGCCCACTGGCGTAACCAAACCGACCGCCGGATAGCCATAAGCAAGGCCGAAGCTCTGCTACACATCACCAATGTGTCATCCAAGGCGGCCAGCACAAAAGACAAAAACAACTCACATCGCTTAAGGGCGGCAAACTCCTCACTAGCCGGGTCAAGCCCGGAAGAGGTCAACAGTCCTTGAGAGTAGTGCACTCCGGAGAATGCAGGATTGAGGAGCTGGACAACCCCAAAACGGGAGTATCCACCTCGGGGGGGGGGGGGACGGCGGGACCAGTGCTTCATCGCGTCCGCCGGGAAGGGATATTTCTTGTCCCAACCCGGAGGGACACCCGGAAGCCGAGTCAGCCTCTCCCATTCTTTAAGAATGATACCATCAAAATGCTTTTGATAGGGAAATTCCAAGCGCGGCTTGGTCACCTCAAAGAACTCCCCCTTCAGTGGAGGAGCCGCCTCGGGGGGAGAAATAGCCAGGACCTCAAACATATGAGCCAGGACCCTAGAGGTATCCAAGGACTCCCCCTGGCCCTGCTCGGTATCAGCACCCACAAACTGCTGGTCGTCTGAGCCCTCAGACTCCTCAAACAGCTCCCCTTCCTCAAGCGGGGAGCAATCAGACCAATCCAGGGAGTCAAACTCCTCCATATCAAAGGCCTGCGTGGCTGTATACAAATGTTTTCGCTTTGCCGTGGCCTTTTTGGCAACCGCACTGGAAAACAATTTTTCAAGATTGGCCAATCTGGCACACACCTCAGATTGCAACTCCCCACCAATGACCACATCACATGGGGTACGTGCCAAGCGAGGGGGAGATGGAGAGGATACTGGCAGAGCAGAACCGGACGCCTGAGATCCGGACTGCCGCGTAATAGACCGTTGTGCACAGGGTACACAAAGAAATACATCATCCCCGAAAAGGGATACCCCACACCCCAAACACAGCCTGCATTGCCCTGAGGGGGGCACAAGCCCAGTATCCAGGGAAGCCTCCATATGGTGATTTTTAAAATATGTATACGCACAGTGTCCCAAGGGAATTACGCAGTAATGCAACCTGGGATGCCCCTTTAAGTTCCGCGTGGGAGGAATTTTAAGCCAACTAAATTTAACCAGGGACCCTAGGACCGGAAGAACCCCCCTTTAATAGGATCGATGGTCCACCTGGAACACACAAACAAAAACACAATCAGACCAACATAGCAAATGTCCAAAGGGTTAATAACAGAGCATTGCCCAGCAACCCCAGGGAGGGGCATAATCAATAAGGAACTAATGGCCACAGGCCACTCACCCAACCGTCACCCCTCCGAAGTCCCGCACGCCAGGCAGTAGGGGGAGAAAGGCGCGTAGTGTGCAGAGGAAGAGGGAGGGCGGGCCGCCGGGCTCCTCTTGGGCGCCTTACAGCCGCCATGACACACGCCGGAGGCCAGCACCGGTCTGTGTGGTAAAACACCATGCACAGTAACACACACATTTATAATAATAAAGATGATCCATAGGGGACCTGGCCCCCCCCCCTCCTCTAAGGGTATCCGGGAGAGGGGGAATCCATGCTAGGGTAGGGGCCAAGGGACGGGGCATCCCAAACCAGGGTCACCAACCCGGTTAGCCGCCTACCCCTTGTTATGGGGTCTCGCGGCGGAGCGGAGCTCCTGAGCACCTAGGGTGCCGTCTACCCTTACCCGGACCAGCAGCCTAGGCTGGGAGGCAAGTAAGGTAAATAAAGGGATCCGGGCAGGAATAGAACAATAGAGGGCCAGGAGTCATCCCAGCTACCTGCAAGGAGGAGACATCCATCTTCTGACTTGCTCGCCGTCTGCAGAGATTAAAGACTGGGGAATGAGTGGGAGGTCCCAGGTATTTATGGACCGGGAGGGTCTTACTTTTTTTATTGACATCTCTGCAAGATCACCATCTAAAGGTCAGTATTCCCACATGTAATGAATGTCTTGAAGCGGGGTGTGTGACATACTTAGAATATACATATGGACAGTGTGGGGGCAGATACGTTTTTTTTTTTTAGGTCTGGGTGGGGGCACATGTACCTTCCCTTAGCCTTATGCCACGGATAATTCAAGGTCACAAACCCTAGCAACTGGAAATGTATTCACAAGGTGCACTCAGAGTAGACTTATGCAGAGGATAGAGAGAACTTTTAAGTTATTGTATAATTTGATGTATATTATATACTATTCTAAAGGCCGGATGTATTTTCTCTATTAAATTAAAAAATTAAAGGTTTTAAAAAAATACAAATTAGACAATTACAAGCTTTACAACATTTGCCTACATCTGCAGACCTGTAGTAAAGATCTGCCATCAACATTCCAAACCTTCCCTACTAAGATCGTCAAAAAGAACGAAAAACAATAGGGAGGAAGAACCTTCCTCTAGAAGAATAGGCCAAAATAACTGCCTAACCATGCCACTACAAGAGGGGGTAGCCATGGTAACTCAGAACTTTTCCCAACGGGGAATACATGTCCAGGTCGCAGACGGGACCAACAGAAGTGCTAACAACAGTATTCAGCAGAGCCGAAAGAGTCCTACAGGTCCGGAAGGACGACCAACCAAATAGGACCAGGCCAAAGGGCCCTTAATCCATGGAAAACGATCAATCCGGTACTTCAAGAAGGGGGCACCGGTAGACCCCAAGATAAGATCCCATCAGGGACAAGACAGTTCCGGCAGATCTCTAACCCCAGTAGAGGGGAACAGATCCCTTTCATCTCATAGTAAATCAGATCATAGTCCCGAGACCAAGGATCCGTCCAAGGCAGAAAGAATGAAATAACGCCTGAATCCAACGTAGTGTAAGGCGGGTACCCTCACCTCATGGTATAGATGTATATCAAGGCATGCATATATATAAGAAATATATATATTATATACAGTCAGGGCCAGAAATATTTGGACAGTGACACAAGTTTTGTTATTTTAGCTGTTTACAAAAACATGTTCAGAAATACAATTATATATATAATATGGGCTGAAAGTGCACACTCCCAGCTGCAATATGAGAGTTTCCACATCCAAATCGGAGAAAGGGTTTAGGAATCATAGCTCTGTAATGCATAGCCTCCTCTTTTTCAAGGGACCAAAAGTAATTGGACAATGGACTCTAAGGGCTGCAATTAACTCTGAAGGCGTCTCCCTCGTTAACCTGTAATCAATGAAGTAGTTAAAAGGTCTGGGGTTGATTCCAGGTGTGTGGTTTTGCATTTAGAAGCTGTTGCTGTGACCAGACAACATGCGGTCAAAGGAACTCTCAATTGAGGTGAAGCAGAACATCCTGAGGCTGAAAAAAAAGAAAAAATCCATCAGAGAGATAGCAGACATGCTTGGATTAGCAAAATCAACAGTCGGGTACATTCTGAGAAAAAAGGAATTGACTGGTGAGCTTGGGAACTCAAAAAGGGCTGGGCGTCCACAGAAGACAACAGTGGTGGATGATCGCCGCATACTTTCTTTGGTGAAGAAGAACCCGTTCACAACATTAACTGAAGTCCAGAACACTCTCAGAGAAGTAGGTGTATCTGTCTCTAAGTCAACAGTAAATTCCAAAAATAGACAGGCCAGAGTTAAATTTGCCCAAAAACACCTCAACAAGCCAGCTCAGTTCTGGAAAAGTATTCTATGGACAGATGAGACAAAGATCAACCTGTACCAGAATGATGGGAAGAAAAAAGTTTGGAGAAGAAAGGGAACGGCACATGATCCAAGGCACACCACATCCTCTGTAAAACATGGTGGAGGCAACGTGATGGCATGGGCATGCATGGCTTTCAATGGCACTGGGTCACTTGTGTTTATTGATGACATAACAGCAGACAAGAGTAGCCGGATGAATTCTGAAGTGTACCGGGATATACTTTCAGCCCAGATTCAGCCAAATGCTGCAAAGTTGATCGGACGGCGCTTCATAGTACAGATGGACAATGACCCCAAGCATACAGCCAAAGCTACCCAGGAGTTCATGAGTGCAAAAAAGTGGAACATTCTGCAATGGCCAAGTCAATCACCAGATCTTAACCCAATTGAGCATGCATTTCACTTGCTCAAATCCAGACTTAAGACGGAAAGACCCACAAACAAGCAAGACCTGAAGGCTGCGGCTGGAAAGGCATGGCAAAGCATTAAGAAGGAGGAAACCCAGCGTTTGGTGATGTCCATGGGTTCCAGACTTAAGGCAGTGATTGCCTCCAAAGGATTTGCAACAAAATATTGAGAAAATAAATATTTTGTTTGGGTTATGTTTATTTGTCCAATTACTTTTGAGCTCCTAAAATGTGGAGTGTTTGTAAAGAAATGTGTACAATTCCTACATTTTCTATCAGGTATTTTTGTTCAACCCTTCAAATTAAACGTTACAATCTGCACTTGAATTCTGTTGTAGAGGTTTCATTTCAAATCCAATGCGGTGGCATGCAGAGCCCAACTTGCGAAAATTGTGTCACTGTCCAAATATTTCTGGCCCTGACTGTATAATGACTAGGACCACCAATAGTGCCGTTCCAAATGGCACACCACTGTCTGGAGTAACCTCCCCAGAGGAGCAACCTGATGGAAGGAGCAGGTCAGACAGGGACCTGACTAAGACCTGTGGGAACCCTTGGTAAGGCTTCAGAATAAGTCCTCCCCCAAGGGAGGAACTAGGAACCCCCCAGGAATGTTCCTGAGCAGATCCTGAAGAATGCAAACAAAAGATTGGATCAGGTCTAGTAATAGAAGAACAGATCAGGCCCCAACCATAGACAGAGTCAAGGAGTGAGCCCATACCAAACACTGCTTGTAGGACCCTAATCCCAGGAGCAGATACCCTCCCGTCAGGGAAGGAGCTTAGATCCAGCGAATAGCATAGGGACAACATAAGCTAAACCAGCGTGGCCGATGGAAGAAAAATAAGGGGAAGAAAAATAAGGAGAAGACAAAGTCCAGAGCCTCCTAGGAACAAGACACCCCAAGATCTGTGATCTCCAGCAGGGTAAGCCCCAGATCCTGCCAACGCTAAGGTAGGTCTAAAGCAGACCTGGGCAATGTACGGCCCGCGGGCCGTATACGGCCCTTTGCTAGGCTCTTACCGGCCCGGGCTGAGCTGGCCAGTAAGAGACGCAGAGGAAGGGAAAACATGCCAGACTCGACGAGCCGAGTGGCCGATCGGCTGCTGCTTAACTTAGGTGATCGCCTGTGTACAGTGTGAGAGGCTTAGGTTAAGCAGCAGCTGATCGGCCGCTCGGCTCGGCGGGTCTGGCACATTCTCCCTTCCTCTGAGGAAGCCAGACCCGATGAGCAGGTGATAGAGACCTGGGGACTTTGGAAGGACAGAGTAGGGGCTCCAGAGCATCAGTAAGTCTGCTCAGTTGTTGATGTAGTTTGCTTGTGTTTTCCCTTCCTGCCTGCTGTCTCTTTTTCACCATGTACCTGCCCACCATGCTCTCACCATGTCCCCTTCCTGCTGTCCACCATGCTCTCACCATGCCCCCTTCTTGCTGTCCACATGCTCTCACCATGTCCCCTTCCTGCTGCCCACCGTGCTCTCACCATGTCCCCTTCCTGCTGTCCACATGCTCTCACCATGCCCCCTTCCTGCTGTCCACATGCTCTCACCATGCCCCCTTCCTGCTGTCCACCATGCCCCCTTCCTGCTGTCCACCATGCTCTCACCATGCCCCTTTCCTGCTGTCCACCATGCTCTCACCATGTCCCCTTCCTGCTGTCCACATGCTCTCACCATGCCCCCTTCCTGCTGTCCACATGCTCTCACCATGTCCCCTTCCTGCTGCCCACATGCTCTCCCCATGCCCCCTTCCTGCTGTCCACATGCTCTCACCATGCCCCCTTCCTGCTGTCCACATGCTCTCACCATGCCCCCTTCCATGCTCTCACCATGTCCCCTTCCTGCTGTCCACCATGCTCTCACCATGCCCCCTTCCTGCTGTCCACCATGCTCTCACCATGCCCCCTTCCTGCTGTCCACCATGCTCTCACCATGCCCCCTTCCTGCTGTCCACCATGCTCTCACCATGTCCCCTTCCTGCTGTCCACCATGCTCTCACCATGCCCCCTTCCTGCTGTCCACCATGCTCTCACCATGCCCCCTTCCTGCTGTCCACCATGCTCTCACCATGCCCCCTTCCTGCTGTCCACCATGCTCTCACCATGTCCCCTTCCTGCTGTCCACCATGCTCTCAGCATGCCCCCTTCCTGCTGTCCACCATGCTCTCACCATGCCCTCTTCCTGCTGCCCACCATGCTCTCACCATGCCCCCTTCCTGCTGCCCACCATGCTCTCACCATGCCCCCTTCCTGCTGTCCACCATGCTCTCACCATGTCCCCTTCCTGCTGTCCACCATGCTCTCACCATGCCCCCTTCCTGCTGTCCACCATGCTCTCACCATGCCCCCTTCCTGCTGTCCACCATGCTCTCACCATGCCCCCTTCCTGCTGTCCATCATGCTCTCACCATGCCCCCTTCCTGCTGCCCACCATTCTTACACTTTGCCCCAGCTGATATGAGCTCTCCTTCCAGACTGCCAGAAGCCAAGGGCTTCTCTGATTGGCTGGGAAATTATCACATCAGAACGTTTGAAGTGGACCAAAACCCTGCTTTATCAGCCTGGGAATCTTATAGATCCCCTCCCCGCGGGGCATCCAAAATCGGGATGCCCCGCTGTGTGAAACCCCCATGTCGCCCATAAACTCACCTTCTTTCCCAGTTCAACGGCGCATGCACGAGCTGCGGCCGCATGCCCGCTATCCCTCTAGCAGGGTGCGTGCCTGTGTCAGCCATTTGAGAATGGCCAGCGCGGGCGCGCTCCCTGTTAGAGGGAAGCTCGAGATGCAGCCGCCAGCGCACTCAGAGCCGCTGAGCTTAGACGTCGCTTAGACGCCCATAGCTCAGCGGCCCTCCACAATATTTTTAGTTTCTCATGTGGCCCCATGGAAAAAATAATTGCCCACCCCTGGTCTAAAGGCATCATACTATGTTAAAAAAATAGTCCTCATGAGGGAACTTACCGTTCAGCTGTACTCAGCAGAACTCCCTGAGGACCCACACCCCACTGGGCCTCCCAGGCCCCAAGCATAAGGTGCTGCTTGCCATCAGGGACTAGCGCAAGCTCTCCCCGCGCCCAGTAGGGCAAGGGTATAACATCTTCAAGTAAACTACCCAGCCAGAACCACTAGCCCCAACCAGGGCAGACCAATCTGGCCAATAACAGGGGTAGACCCCTGTAATAGAGGCGGGGTCCACAGAACCCTGCCAGTGTGAGCCCAGAGGCACACCAGAGAACCTCCCAAGGGAGGGATACTTCAGGAAGGACAAGGAGTATCAAGTCCCCTAAGGAATCAGGGTTCCCCTGGAAAGGATCCAGGCCCAAGAATTTCGCAGGAACAAGGAGCAACCACTGTCCTATTAAGGCAAAAATTCCCCCTCCAATGGACAGGTACAAGAAGGAATAGTCCCCAACTAGGACCCACAACGTGCTCCTTATGACCAAAAATCACCTGGGAAACCAGAACCTTCAAGGTCCCTTCCCATGAACCCCCCCGGGGGATTCAGAAGAATAGGCCCCCTTGTCATCCTGCCAGATTAGGTACCATGGTAACCAGGAGTAAGGTAAGCAGACCCAGACCCAAGGTGCAAACCCCACATCCAGGGCTAATGGCTAAGTCACCTCAGAGCCCAAAGATCCCCGAGACAAATGGTGTCAAAGGACGAGCCGCCAATCAGCTCACCAGAAGCGAAGCTGTCTGGAGGAATCACTATACAGGACGGAGGACACGAGGTCTCATACTCGTAACTCCTTATAGCCAAGGAAAAAAGGGCACTGGGTGAAACCTACTCCTGGTGTAAACCAGGGACTAGAGGGTGGAGCCAAGTAGGGCTCCGGTTTTGTCAAGTTCCATCCCCTAAGCTCTTTGTGAGGGAACAGGAGAGCCTGATAGGTCCCCTGTAGAACGCCCCTTGGTGCCGTGTGAGCCATCACTCCTGAACCCAGTGCGTACAAGGGCGCAACAGGGGGGGGGTTGTCTAAGTCTCAACGGTGTCATTGAACACCAATACCCGGTCGTAGAGGGCTCAGTATCCAGAAGGCTCCTTAGAGCCTAGAAAGAATCAAAACACGCCACCAGCGGCCAGAGGGCCCCTGGGGCATGGGGCACAGACAGCCCTGTCCAGGGCGTCAGGCCGAAAACTTATGGTACAGATGCCACACTCCCCTAGGTGTTCGGCAGGTAGACTCCCTCATCCTAGAAGGGAGAGAGGGGCAGACCCGCTCAGGGGCCCCAGATTCCATATGATAATGGCGTTCAGCAGGGAAGCCATACTTGACAGACCCAGTTAAGCCTGCACCCATGCCCGAAGAAGGGCATGGAACCACAGTCCTCCTAACCGACTCAGGGAAGGACCACCCAGCAAACACCGTTCCATCTCTGGGGGAACTACTTAAAACCACCAGAGTGAGGCAGGATGCCTCCTGATAGGAGTAAGGTGCAGTGGCCATCCCCTCACCCAGGTGGGTGAGGGCGTCCCATCATGCATGAGGGAATTCAGGGAAGGAAAAAGACTTAGCCCGACCGGAGGGCCCCTGGCCTTGAACGTCACTCCTGGGACAGGAACCCGAACCAGACCCAGCAGGGGGCAACCCCGGTTCCTGCTCAATGGAATGATATGGAGGGGGAGGGGTCTCCCTGCTCCGCGGGGGGCGCAACGGCCGCCTCTGCCTGGGTGGACTGTCCTGTTTCTCAAATAAGTCCAGACGTGCCCCAAACAGGTGATGCCCTCTAAAGGGGAGCCCGGTCAAGATCCTTTTAGCGTCATCGTCTGCCCCCCACTGACGAAGCCAGAGCAGGCGACGTATAGCCACCACCTGGGCAGAAGTCCTAGCACACATTTTTATGGTGTCATCCAAGGCCAAAAGGATAAATTTAACAAAAATATTGCAACTAGAGAGTGCGTAGAACACCTCCCAGGGTAAATCTTCAGGCTGATGCTCCAGTGACTTTCTTATAAGAGTCTTAGCGGCCACTGCCGTGATAGCCGCGGCACAGACAGGGCGCAGCGCCGTGCCAGCACAGGTAAAGGCGTGGGAAGCAAGCCTATCAATACGCCGATCCTCGGCGTCCTGCAGGGAGCTGTAAGCCGGAGATGTAAGGAATGGGGGGTTAGGGACCCCAATAATCGGAGCGTCCACTACTGGGGACGAGGACCAAATATCTACCATCTCGGGGGGGGTATTTCCAAACCCAGTCCTCCGGGGTCTTTTGAAGAGCAGTGGGACATTCCCACCCTTTAAGAACAAGAGCATGCAAGTGAGCCTGCTCGAGAAATTCCAAGCGCGCAGGCGCGGTATGAAAGCACCCCCCTTTCGGCCTAGAGACCGCACCGGGAGGAGAAACGGACAATACCTTAAAAATCCTGAGTAACATCCCGTCAATGTCAAGCGGGTCCCAGACATCCAGACCAGCATCATCCTGACCCCTCGGTCTCTCGTCAGGGGAGCCTAGGTCAGAGAACAGGTCCCTTTCTTCCGACGTGGTACTAGCATGTGTAGACAAGGACTCCTCAGAGTCCATAGCACAGGCCGAAGCCGCGGGAGTAGAAGGCCATGTCTAACTGGGCCGATCCGGCCAGACAAACCTTCCACGATCTGGGCCAGCGTGGGCCGCCTAGGAGAGGGATCTATTTGTAACTCCCCACTTGTACAAGACTCGACAGGAGCGAGAGTTAGGGAAGGGGTGGGAAGGAGCGAGGAACAACCGCAAGCGTCGCTCGCAGTTCCAGCGTCTGTTCAGAACATGACGCGCAGACCCGTGCCCCGTCCGCCTCGGCATGGGGGAGACCGCACGATATACACAGCCGGTCCTGTCCCAAGGGGACCCTGGTAACACAATCCTGAGATGCCTCCATATGGTGATTGTTTAAATATATGATGTCGATAGGGATTTATGCCGTAAGCAACCCTGGATGCCCCAACTACCGCTGATCAATGTGGGAGATTTAGGGAAGGCCCGCTCCTTATACTTATGAGTACAGCAATGTTTACGTATAAAGTAATATATGAATAGGTATATAGGTATATATGTATATGAGGCCGGGAGAGGCCGCCGGGAACTCAGCGTCTGAAAGACACAATGGGAAAGAGATGTCAGAAACATGCGCAGATGGGCAGACAATAATGAGAGGGATTCGCCCGCAAGGGCACTTACAGCTCAAGTGGAGGAGGAGACCGCCACAACGCGTGCGCAAGAAGCTAACCAAAATGGCGCCCGGCGAAGCTCAAATAGCAGGCTAAATACTCCGCCATGACGCGGAGCGCGCCGGACTAAGGCCCCACCCATTCTAAAGAGCGCGAAGCTCTGAAGTAAAAAATAAGGCAATGGAGCAAACAGCAGGCCTAACGTACCATAGAGCGGAAACCGACAATAAGCGCGGGCACCGCGGCAACAATATTAAGTGGCAATAAAAGTAAAAAACACACAGCAGCTTGAAATAAGGAGCAAGCAGCGCGGCTCTGACATCTCTGATCTAAGAAAGGGCAGAATAGAAGCCAAGAGCGTGACAGACCGGTACACTGGGACCGCCACACGCGTACCCCCCCCCCTCTTTCTTTTCCCCCTAAGTGGACGGGGAAAAGAGGGAGAATGGCGACCCGATAATAGGGTTCAGCACTACTCGGGGTATGGGACAATAATGCGGGAGGGGCATCACTTGGAGGCTCACCATCAGCCTAAACCGCCTACCCTATGGTTGGGGAATTGCGGTGGAGACTAGCTCCATAAGCACACCAGGTGCTGCCTACCTTCACCCGACCCGCGCAGCCCAGGCTGGGAGGCATTGATTCACAGAGAGGACGGGTGGAAATAGTCCCGCAGGGCCTCAGGCTGTCAAGCCCCGCTCGCCTGCGAGAGCGTGATACTTCATGTCTTCGCAGTTTCAGCACTGCAGAGAAATCTGGGGATTGTGGGAGGTCCTCCGGTATATGTAGGGCCGGGAGGAGCTTGTTTTCTTCATGATCTGCAGTGCACGGCGCTGAAGGCGGAGGTATACCCATACGTTATGAATATGTTCTGGAGCAGGACGTGCTGTATGCTTAGAATATAAGGGGCTTGAATAGACAAAGCCGCCAGTTCAGAAACTCGGCAGACAGCAACCAAAAAGGCAACCTTCTGAGTAAGAATAGGAATATCCTGCAATGGCTCAAAGGGAGCAGCTTGCATAGCAGAAAGCACCAAATTAAGATCCCAAACAGGAAGTAAAGGCTTTCTGGGAGGCCGCACATGCGCAACTCCTTGGAAAAAGGTCTTAACCAAAGGATGAAGAGCAAACGATCTTTGAAAAAAATGCCAAGGCAGAGACTTGCCCTTTCAAAGTACTAATCTGTAATCCCATATCCAGACCTCGTTGCAGAAATTCCAGAATTCTAGGAATAGAAAATACTCTACAGGGCAAAGCCCTGGATACACACCAATCAATATAGGACCTCCAAGTCCTGTAATAAATGACAGAGGAAGACTTCTTCCTAGCTCTAATAAGAGTCTTAAAGTGGACCAACACCCAGGATTTTGACTATCCTGGGTATTGGTCCACTTCCCCGGGGCACCCCGATCGGGGGTGCCCCGCTGTGTGAAACCCCCCCAGAAAGCCCCAAAAAACGTACCTCAGTGTCGGACAAGCTGACAGCGACGGACAAGCAGCTTGCCCGTCGGCGCCTCCCGCGCGTCACTCTTGACGTGTGCGCGCCCGCGCCGGCCATTCAGAGACGGCCGGCGCGGGCACGTCTAGAGGAGCGCGAGTGAGGCGGCGGAAGCAGCGGCTGGAGAGGTAAGGTTTTTCGGGGGTTTTGGGTGGTTTACACCCGCGGGACATCCCGATCTCGGATGTCCCGCGGTGTGTGAGGTTATCGGCCTGGGAATCTTATAGATTCCCGGGCCGATCACCTCAGGGTGTTGGTCCACTTTAATAACCACATCAGAAAGACCTTCTTTCAAGATGGAGACTTCAGCAGCCATGCCGTCAAAGCCAACATTTGTAAATTGGGGTAACAAAGTTGACCCTGAGTGATGAGATCTGAAAGAAGAGGCAGATGGACACGATCCACTGCCAGCCTTACGACGTCTGCGTACCACAGACGTCTTGGCCACCTTGGCGCCACCAGAATTGCTGGCGCCTCCTCCAGTGCTAGCTTGCGCACCACCTTGCTGATCATGGAGAATGGGGGAAACAGATATAGGAACCCCAGATCGTTCCAGGCTACAGACATGGCATCCGCTGCTACTGCCAGAGGATCCTAGGACAGAGACACAAAAGCTGGCAGCTTGTGATTGTGACGAGAAGCAAACAGGTCCAACCGTGGAGTCCCCCACTTGTGACAGAGGAACTGAAATACCCTTGGATTGAGAGACCATTCTCCCTGGCGAGAACATCCCCTGCTCAGGGAGTGTGCCTCCACATTCTCTATCCCCGGAATGTAAACTGCTGATATGCAGGGAACATTGATCTCTGCCCACTGAAGGATCAGAGACACTTCCCAGAGGGCACCCCAACTGCGAGTCCCTCCCTGGTGATTGATGTATGCAACAGCTGTTCGGTTGTCTGACCGAATCTGAACTGGCAGACCCTGTAAGAAATGGGTCAGTCGAAGTAGAACAAGATGTATGGCCCGAAGCTCTAATACATTGATTGGAGAATGAGCCTCCTGAGGCCCCCACAATCCTTGGAACTGAGGCTTCTTCCAGATGCCCTCCCAGCCCACCAGGCTGGCATCCGTGGTAACCAGTTCCCAACGCGGAGTCAGAAATGACTTGCCCTTCTGGAGGTTGTGTGATATTAACCACCACTGAAGGGACTGCAAAACGTGGGGAGACAATAGACAAGTCTGACTCAATGATAGTGGGCACCTATCCCACTTTGCCAAGAGGAAGAGCTGAAGCGTCCTTATGTGAAACTGGGCAAACGGGACTGCGTTGAATGCAGCTACCATCAATCCCACTAGTCTCATCCCTAGACGGATAGACTGACGAGGGTTGGACAAGAATAGATGAATCAAGTCCTGAATCAGAACCATTCCAGAATCAGGCCCAGGAAGGGAATTTCCCTGGACGCTGAATATAGCCATCACTCCTGCCAGCATCTTGGTAAAGACTCTTGGGGCCGAGGTAAGGCCGAATGGCAGGGCCACAAATTGATAATGCTGGTATTCTTATCGAGAACCTGAGAAATCTCTGGTGACCCGGAAAATAGGAATGTGCAAATAAGCATCCTTGATGTCTATGATGTCATGAAGTCCCCCTGACGGAGAGCATCGATCGTTGATCACAGAGACTCCATGTGGAATTTTCTGAAACTGATAAATTGATTGAGTCTCCTTAGGTCTAGGATAGGCCGAACAGAGCTGTCCTTTTTGGGTACCGTGAATAGGTTGGAGTAAAACCCCAAACCCCTTTCCGCTGGAGGCACTAGGCCGATAACAGCCATGTTTAACAGATACGCTACTGCTGCCCGCAGTCCCTGCGCAATTGCCGGATCTGACGGCATCCGGGACATGAAAAATCTGGGAGGAGGCCGGGACTCGAATTCCAGTTTGTAACCGGAAGAGACTACTTCCAGAACCCAATTGTCTGATACCTCCTGAACACAGACCTGGAAGAAGAACCGCAGCCGTCCCCCCACCCATAAGGGTGAGGGTGTCCCCTCATTGTTGAGCAGGCTTAGTGGCAAATTTGGTTTTGGACCCCCAATTCTGACTTGGACGGCCACGTCCCTTTCCTCTATTCCATGCATTCCCTCTAGGGGCTGAAAAGGCCGATCCTCTACCGGATCTAGACCCCCGAAAGGAAGGGTTAAAAGAGGCCATTCCACGAAAGGAACGACGTTGTTTCTTACGCTGAGGTAATTTACCTCCTTTAGTGACAGAATCCAATTTTTCTCCAAAGAGGCGCAATCCCACAAAAGGGAGCTTTTGGCTACAATATCAGCTGCCCACTGCCGCAACCATACTGACCGCCGGATGGCGACTAACAAGGCAGAGGTTCTGCTGCACATGAGCAGAGTATCATCTAAGGCAGAAAGTACAAAAGATGCAAACATCTCACATCGCTTAAGAGCGGCGTAATCATCAGAGGCCGGATCATGCCCTGAGTAATTCATTAGGTCTCTCACAACAGACCTAATAGCCACTGTCATGAGTGCCGAAGCACCAACAGGCAGCAAGGCCGAGCCCACACTGTAAAAAGCGTGGCACGCCATTTGATCAATACGCTTATCCTCTCCAGTAGTGTAGTGGAGTCGGGAGAATGCAACACAGAAGAATTGGATAAATTAAGCACAGGGGTTATCCACCCATGAGCAGAGTATCTTTTAAAAATCCAGTCTCTCAATTAATTAAATATTAATGCAAAGATGGCCATTGTATGCTTGGGCACACATAGGAATTTGTCCTCCGCATTTAACCCATCCGTGCAATGAGTGTACACATGCCCAGAGTGGTGGGCACAGGTGATGACGACCAACGCTTAACAGTATCAGCTGGGAAGGGATATTTCTTGTCCCAGCCCAAGGCAATGCCATGAAGCCGCGCAGGCTTCTCCCATTCTTTAAGAATATCATAATGCTTTTGATCTGGGAATTCAAAACGAGGTTTAGAGGCTCCAAAGAATTCCCCTTTTTGAGGAGGGACTACTTCAGGAGAAGTAATAACCAAAACCTCAAATAACTGAGCAAGAGCTTTTGGGGTATCCACAACACTTGCTTCACCCTGCTCAAGCTCAGTACCAACAAATTGCTGTTCATCAGAAACATCTGATTCCTCATATAATTCTCCTTCTTCTAACTGAGAAGGATCAGACCAATCAAGCAATTCACAATTGTCTGACTCACCTGCCAGAGCGGCATGAGTCAAGTGCTTTCTTTTCGCTGAGGCCTTCTTCGGCACAGAGGTAGACATTAATGTTTCAAGATGAGCCAATCTGGCACATAAATCAGCATGCGACTCACCACCCATGACAATATCATTGGGGGTACGGACAAGACATGGCGGAGTAGGAGATGAGGCATTAGCCGCAGGCCCTGAAGCCTGGGCCTCAGTTTGCTGCATAATAGTTAATTGTGCACAAGGGACGCAAAGAATTGCATTATCCCCAACAAGGGATGCCCCACATCCAAAACATTGCTGAGTCTGTGCAGAGGGAATTGCATGTCCGTTATCCTGGGATGCCTCCATATGGTGTTTAGTATTATACTATAATTGATTATAGTCGCCAAGTATATATGGGATTTACGCAATTGCTACCCGGGATGCCCCTTTAAATAGTCCCAAGTGGGAGGATTGAAACACAAATGGACCCCCAAATAAGGCTTAAGGGCTTTTTTTTTTTTATATAAGGACCAGGAGAAACCCCTTTTTTAAATAAGGAGTTTCCACCTACAGAGAAAACAAAAAAAAAAAAAAAACAGTCACCAAATGCACACAATATAAATAAATGACAGAAAAAAACTCCCTTCAGCCAAGCTGAAGGGTACTCACAGCCCATGCAATAAGCTCACATCATGAGGTAAGGCCACAGGGAAGCAGGAAACAGGAAGTCAAACAGAGCATACCAGGTGCTCTCTGAATAAAAGCATGCCTAAGCCCCGCCCACTTCCAGGATCACATGGCCAAAAATGGAGGGAAAATTCAACACAGCCAGAAACAAAGAGCTTTAATAGGTAAGCAAAAAATGCTGCCTAGACAGAGATAGGAAAATCTAAATAAAACATTTCCTATAAAATAGTATAGTAAAACATACATAATAAAAATAAGAAATAAAGACTTATTTTATATATATCTTTTTTTTTTTTTTGTGTGCATGGTGACAAATAAGCCCAGATAACGCCCCCCCCCTTCCCCCCTCCTTTTTACCCAGCAGGGTTAAAGGAGAACTAAAAAGGGAGAGGATAGAAATGCACCCATAAGGCACAAGGGGATTATAAAGGGACAGGGGCATCCCATGCCGGGAACACCAACCCGGAAGCCGCCTACCCACCTTTGGGTCTCACGGAGGAGTAATACTCCTGTATACACCAGAAGGTGTATGTATCTACCTTTGCCTGAACCACACAGCCAGGGCTGGGAGGCATACAATATAACCAAACAGGTTTAAAGAGTTTCAGACAGAAATAGAGAAAAAAAGGGTCCGGGAGAAAGCCCGGCTACCTGCAGCTTGAAGGAGAGTCATCTTCTGAATGCTTCGCCGACTGCAGAGACGAAAAGACTGAGGAATAATGGGAGGAACCCAGTACTTATGGACCAGGAGGGGCTCCTTTTTTTCATGTCATCTCTGCAAGATCGCCCTCTACAGGCCGGGTTCCCAAGTGACATGAATATCGGGAAGTGGGGGGTGTGACATACTAGGAATATATTCACATCACAATTTGTTCCTCTTGGAACAGTGTTATGAGGTATTACTCTAAAAAGCCAAAGACTATACTGAAAAATTATGCTGTGGGTGTAATTATTTTCTTGAAAAAGTAGATCTGTGGCATTGTGGCTTCTTTAATCACTGTTGATTTTTAGACCGAGAGCCACATTTATAGCAGCACTAGAAACATTTTTTTTTTTTTTTTTTTAGAAAATCGGTTCCTGTTGACTGGCATATGACACAGTTGTGTTCAACTATATTAAAGAGGACCAACACCCAGGGGTGATCGGCCCGGAAATCTATAAGATTCCCGGGCCGATCACCTCCCACCCCGCGGGACATCCGAGATCGGGATGTCCCGCGGGGTGAAACCCCCCAGAAACCCCAAAAACATCTTACCTGATCCGCCGCCGCCGCCTCCCGCGCGCCCCTCCAGACGTGCGCGCGCCCGCACCGGCCCTCTGTGAATGGCCGTCGGGGGCGCGCGCGCGCCGAGAGTGACGCGCGGGAGGCGGCGGCGGCGGAAGCGGCTTGGACGTTCCTGATCCCCGCCTGGACGTTGGTGGGGATTGGCTGCGGCGGTCACGCGGGAGCGTTGAGAGGTGAGTTTTTTGGGGTTTCTGGGGGGTTTCACACAGCGGGACACCCCCGATCGGGGTGCCCCGCCGAAGTGGACCAAAACCCAGGATAGTCAAAATCCTGGGTGTTGGTCCACTTTAACACCAGGACACCCTGTAGAACTAAAAGGCAATGATGCAGAGACCCACTTTATTTTCAGCTTCTTGATAGTGATCAAGTATGTTCTTAGAAGGAGGACAATTTACAATGAAGGAGGACAATTTACAATGAAGGAGGACAATTTACAATGAAGGAGCAGGAACAAATTTCTCAGAGATGGACAGGGAACTTCAACCACCAGAGCAGAGAGGACTTGACCTGCAGGGATGACGAATGACAACTTTCTGATAACCCAGCTCCATTAGCCATACTCCTAAGTGGCCCAGTGTTCACCCCTGGAGAAACAGGCCTGCACCAAGGGGAATTGGGGTTGGCGATCTGGCATGGCTGTTTTGCCTCCGAAACATGGGGAGCCCATGCCCCGGTATGCCAAGCTGTAGTCTTGGAGGGGAGACCTCAGATTTTTTTCTTTGTAAACAAACAAAAAAGCATGCAAAAAAATATATATATTTGGCTGCAGAACAACACAAACTTCTACCACAAACCATGAACACACAACTCATGCTGCAAAGGTATCCGGACAACTGTCAATGTAGCCTTAGCTTTGTAGCTTGCATCTGAGCCCCCGACATGCTGCTATTACAGTGAAATAAGACCAGGAAACTTTGTAAATGACATGTATTTCCTAACCATTCTCAGCTGGGCAAATTCACCTTTAGGTTTCCTGGCAGAGAAGAAACACTTTGTAAAAGCCTGCTCAGTGCCAACTGGGCTCTACCATTATACAAATGTGTGCAATTGCTGGATACAATTGTAACTACAGTTAAATGTTGTGTTTAGCAACATCTTGCTTTAAAGCAGTTAAGGAACTTGAAAATTGTTGGTAGAAATTCTAAGCCATAAGGATCTGAAAAAAAAACAAAAAACACAAAACACCCAAATGCGGTAAATACTGGGATTGTTATTTAGAAACTGTAGAAAATTATCCAGATGAACATCTACTAGCTGCACAGTAAACATGTTTTTATAAAACTAGGGGGGGGGGGGGAATTAATTTTGGCAGTTTATGTGTTGTGTAAAAGTAATGAAATAGTGGAATCATAGGAGCAGGGGAATATTTATTCATTTATGTTAATGGATGACATGGTATCATTCACAGTGTGTGCAGAAATATATACAAAAATACACACATTCCACCAAAATAAGTACTTTATTTTGCTAACAGACTGCACTTTGAGTCTTTGTAGAGGCATTTCAACACACTAACCCACCAATTTCCTTGGATTCCTGTTAAGGTTACACCCCTCTTGTTGCTGCCTGAGGTCTGATGAACGGCAGAGTCACACGTTATTAGAGAGCCGATTGTGTTTGTGTTCAGAACAGTACAACTAAAATATACAGCCTTAGCTATGGAAAGTAATAGCATACAGGTCTCAGCACAGGGGGAAAAAATGCTGAGTTCCGGTCTGCACCAAGTATAAACTAGTAGAATATAAAAACCTTACCCTATAAAACATCCAAAAGGTAAAGAAAGCAGCCTTGGGTGGCTGTAACGTGGGTTATGATAAAATATAAGTGACTGTAAAATGTTTTTTTTACAAGAATTGCTAAACATGGCACCAGTCAACTTGCCTAAACTGTAGAACTTTATTTAAGAAAGTATGCACAGAGGACAAGTAGCTCCCTAGCAGACCTGGTACACTATGTCCTAATTAGGGAAGGAATAAATAACCACTTCAGCAGAATTGTCTGTGACCCTGAAAGAAAGGACCATATTCTTCTCACAGTTGACCCCAGTCATCCCAATCGTTATTTATTTTCGGTTGGTAAATTTTGTTGCTGGACCTTTCTTCTTTACAACCTTCTGATACCCAACACAAATTAAATAAATAAATAAAAAGATCTATGTTCCTTGTGCAGTACACATTCCGCCATTCAGCAAATGCAGAGCACTTTCTGAATTTGAAAACTTGTGGTTTCCTTCTCCTTGTAGGAATAAAATTTAGGGGTGCTCTGAAGTTCCGGTGCCGGTTAACAGGAGCAGGCTTACACCTACTTACAGAGAGAGTAACAGACTGCTGTGAATATTTGTTCCTCCAAAGCCCATAAATAAACCACATGGTGAATATATAATATAATATATATTATATTAAGCTGTCCAACTCTGAGAACCCCTAAAAAATGGTCAGTTTCTATACACATCATCTGGCTCTACAATAATCTCTAATACCATGCTTTGCACCTCATAAACGTTAAGAGTCAAATGAGACAAAACACACATTCTAGATTTTGAAAGGAAAACGATAAACCAGCTGAGCCGCAAAAATGTTAATACAACACTTTCACCACATAAAACCATGTCTGGTCAGTCGGATGTCTAATTTTTGTCTTGTTTATGACTATTGCTCAGTGGGGACAGCAAATAACTCAGAATAATATTTCAAACAAATCTCTGATGGCAAAAAGTACATTTTTTGAAATGTTGACTCAACTTCTAATCTAACCATACTAGGTCTGCCAAGACATCATGCCTGAAAATGAAACGTAAGATTAAGAACACCTTTCTAAATAAGCACGGATCATCAGTTTGGAAAGTCTGCACCCCAGCCAAGAAAAGGTTTAACTGATCCCATTGCTGTCATTCTAGTACAACTTACTTATGTGCAGACAAAATAAAGTTTACATATCTAGAGAGGAGGCTCTTCACCGACAATAGCATTTTTGTTTTTATCAATGGGCTACAAAGCAGAGTTTCTTCTCTACAAATCTTCTGATGAGTTTGTCCTTGAGAATTTGAGATCACTAACACAGTAGTTGTTATTAAGGGCTTATGCACACCAGTCAGTTACCGCATGTGAATGTGCAATTGCGGTGGAACACATAAGCACAACGCATTTTTAAACGCATTTTTCAGCTAAAAAAGCACCTTGACGGCAAGGCAAAAAATGCTAAACATTTCACACAAATGCATCTGGACAGGTGGCTTAAAAAGCCTAAGGCTTTTTTTTATTGTAATATCCATTCTATGTACCCAGATCTCCCACAGCTATTTACTGTTCTAGTGCTTGGGAAAGCAAAATAAATACATATTTTTAATGAAACATTGCAGAATTATTATTAGGTTTAAAGCGGAACAAAACCCAGCACGGCTGGCCTTGGAATCTAGAAGATTCTTTCTCCCAATTGAAGTCAAAGAGCAATTTGCCGAAGAATATCAACACGGCAAAGGGCTCTCATTGGACAAGAGCCTGTGAATGTGCAGTTGGACCAAGGAGAGGTGTGTTTTACTGGGCAAACTGGGGGGGTTTCACACAGTGCGGCATCCCAATTCAGGATGCCCAGAGGGCATGGAACAAAACGTGGGATAGTCATAATCCATCTTTTGTTCTGCTTCAAATCGGACCAATCCCTTGCATGGTGGGGGAGTTGGTCTCCACCACTATATGACAGACTGGGGGAGGGGCATCCAGAACGCTCCCCCCCCCACGCACATAAATCTTACCTTGCCCTCGGTCCCCCACATGGATAACAGACGCCATTGTTCCAGCATTTGCTGCACTGGAGTCTTGGGGACCGAGGGAAAGTTAAGATTTATGGGGGGGGGGGGGGGGGGGTAGGCAGGCTCCAGCATTCTGGAGGCTTCCGTACCTGTCCGCTTTAAAGGTGAATCATCCCAGAACTGGGTTTTAGCTAGAATTCTTCATAATTGTAAAGTGCTGTGGAATATGCTGAAAACAATCACCACCCCCCAGTTGGATATAACGGATAATGAGCAGTGATCACACAACATTACTGTAAACCTATATAGCATATTGAGAGGCCGTGCCAAGATGTGCAATAAGTTTAAAGTGGACCAAAAGCCAACCTGGAGTCCTTGAGACTGCAAGGCAGGCATACTTGTCCCCCCCCCCCCCCCATGGCATCCAGATTCGGGATGCCCCACTGTGTAAAACCCAAGGCCGCCTGGAAACTCTTCCCAGCACAACGGCGCATATGTGAACAGCAGCCGCATTCCCGCTATCCCTTTAGCAGGGTGTTTGTAAATGGCCGGTGAGGGCACACTCCCTGTTAGGGAAAGGATAGAGGGGGATGCGGCCGTCAGTGCTGACTAAATGAAAGGCTATACATGTGCGGTAGGGACCAGGGAAGGGTGAGTGAGATCAGGCAATCGGAGGGTTTCACACAGCGGGGCATCCCTGATCGGGGTGGCCCGGGGGCAAGGACCAAAACCCAGGATAGTCAAAAGATAGTCATTTGGCTGTATGTTAGCTAAAGGCTTTTTGTTTGAAACATAAGAACATTTTGATTATCTTGACTTCTCTTCGTTTTGTCTATAGAAATGCAAAATCCCATGGCCATCATTTCCACAAAATATGGGCATCTTATGCCAAATACAGCCATTTGGTTCCTGCGATTACCATAGCCCCCAGCTTTTAAACTCATTTTTCTTCTGAACCAGGTTTTTAAAATGTACAATCTATGTATCTTCTGTTAAAATACCAAAAAAACTGGGCCCCAGATGACCCCAGAAAGTATCCCCTGTATTAACCATGTTGTACACGTATTACATGAAAGAATTTTATAAAAAAAAAAAGAAAATATATATATATATATATATATATATATATATATATATATATAGATATATATAGATATATATAGATAGAGAGAGAGAGAGAGAGAGAGAGAGAGAGAGAGAGAGAGTTTTCCTCCCATAAAACATATACACAAATGAATTTAAAAACACCACAGGTGTAGGTCTAGGCCAACTCTCCCTATGTTTTATATAATTACAGCCCAACATAGGGTTTCAATCATTAAAGTGGACCAACACCCAGGGGTGATCGGCCCGGAAATCTATAAGATTCCCGGGCCGATCACCTCCCACCCCGCGGGACATCCGAGATCGGGATGTCCCGCGGGGTGAAACCCCCCAGAAACCCCAAAAAGATCTTACCTGATCCGCCGCCGCTTCCGCCGCCTTCCGCGCTGCCCCTGCAGACGTGCGCGCGCCGAGAGTGACGCGCGGGAGGCGGCGGAAGCGGCTTGGATGTTCCTGTCCCCCGCCTGGACGTTGGCGGGGATTGGCTGCGGCGTTCACGTGGGAGCGGGGAGAGGTGAGTTTTTTGGGGTTTCTGGGGGGTTTCACACAGCGGGGCACCCCGATCGGGACCAAAACCCAGGATAGTCAAAATCCTGGGTGTTGGTCCACTTTAACGAGCCATCATTTAAATTAAAATGCGCACAACTACTACAACACTACAACTACCAAAAGACCAAAATACAAATACACTATAGCCACAGTATAAGTGCCTGTGCTCTATGTGCAAATAAATAAGAATTAAAAGTATCCATCAATCTTAATATCCAAAATGTCAATATTATATGTCATAAAAGATGTCTAGCTCAATGCTCAGATAAATAAAAGCAAAATCAAAGATGTATCACACAATGGCAACTATTCATATACAGTAATTAGGGAGAGCCGATATAGGCAGAGAACAAAAATCAAAAAAATCAAAAATACTAAATAGTAAGGCTCAAAGGGAGAAACGTGGCCAGGGCCATCCACTTGTGTAGAGGAACCCGTGCATTTCAAGACCACCATGGTAACTATCATGATGAAGTGACCACGACAGTTGCTATTTTGTGATACATCTCTGATCATGATGAAGTGACCATGATGGTCTCAGAACACATGGGTGCCTCTACACAGGTGGATTGCCCTGGCACATGTCTCTCCCTTTGAGACGAGTGGGTGCCTTTACAGGATTGCCCTGGCCACATCTCTCCCTGTATGAGCCACGCTCACACACCCAGCCATTCAGAAAGGCTGGGCACGGAAGTGGGCACGTACGCAGGGAAGCCGAGGATGGCATTGCAGGAACTGCCAGGATCAGGTAAGTTTACTGGCGCCTCCGAGGGTTTCACACAGTGGGGCATCCGGTGTAGGATCTCCAGGATGTAGGATCGGTGTAGGATCCTCTCCAGGATTCCAGCGCTCGGCCCCGTGGGCTTTGATCCACTTTAAAGAGGAACACCGCTTGGTATTTTCACTATACAGGGCATTGTGCCTTTCCAGCGGGGCATCCAGATCTGGGGCTGTAAAAACTCTTACGGCAATCAGTGGTTCACACTCCATTCCGCTTTTACTAGTCATTCTGCCATCTGGGCAGTGTGGTAAAAACTGAATTGCAAGCGAGTCATTGCCGGCTCCTACCACCCCTCAGGTGGAGAGGAAAAGGGATGTGGCCGCAGCCCGCTACATGGAATCACTGACCAGATGGGTATATGTGGATGGAAGTTTCTCACAAATAAGGATGCCCCAGGGAAAGGAAACTCCGCTTCCCTAAAGTCTTATTTTAGTGAAGCAACCACCCCATGCCTACCACTCAGATGGTACTTGAAATAATTAGAAAATGGAAAGTGGTACTTGATGAAAAAGAGTTCAGAACTCCTGTTCTAGTGTCACCCATGAATTAACAGATACAATCTACTGTGTGATAGGGGACACACAACTACAAAATAATAAAATAAGGAAACAACTTTAATTGGTTCTAACCCTTCTTCACTTCATTAAACAAAAAAAAAAAAAAAAAAGGTCTTTGTTTTAGTTAACAGGATGGTCTCAAAAGATTCACTTCTGATATTTTTTTGTGTAGTTAGATTTGCACAGATGAGTAATTGCAGCTCTTCATAATGTAAGCATGGGGAGACATAACACCAGAGCCACATATGATTCATCAGGTGCTGCTATGGTAAGCACACTAAGATTTATATGAAAACATATGCTCTTTTCAATGTCGGAATGTGCGCATCTCTGTGCTATGCTTGTAGAACGTGGCTGGAGTCACTGCAGGATCAACTGCAAGACAGATAGACCTCATCAGATGAAGCATATACTGCAAGGCATCCAGAAAATATTTTACATTTTGATGGAGATTACAGAGGTTACCAAGGGGTTAATGTGTGGGAAATGCCTGGGAAGCTACGAAGAAAGAAAAGTTCATTCATTTTCATTGGCGAGGTAAATGTACAGCCTGTCTGATGTATACAATATCTGCACATGAAACTCTCCAGACACTGCAGGAGACATACACAGGAGCCCAGAGGGAAGAAGTCTCAAACTACCATTGCCACACTACCCTTACATATATTGTTTAATAATATTAACATTAAAACAACAAAATATCTGTATGATTGGAAGAAAGCAAGTGCTGGAAAGATTGCAGGCAATATAAAAAGGGGGGATCAAAATATACCCTTTTTATTACGTTGAACGGGTGCTGCATTAATCTGCACTATAAAAACAGAAATATAATGTGTTATCCCCGTAGTCTTGGGTTTTAGGACGGGATCTGTGTTATCAGTAACTGGCAGTGAAGCCCCCAAGGGTGCAGCTGGCTGGGTGGGAGGGATAGAGACAAAAGAAAGGAGGGGGTAAGAAGAAATCAAGAGGAGTCTGGCTTTTGGCTGACCTCCAGCACTCAACCTCTACTAGACTCTCTTAAGGAGACTCAGCACTTCAACTCGGGAGTACAGATGTAATAGACGAACAGAGTTACTGGAGGCCAACCATGTGTCCCTGGGGTATGGGCATGTGTGCGAGTTTCTATCTACTCCCTGCACAGGAGGAAAAAGACAAGTGACAACTTCATTAATGTGACGCTAAGAAAGCGCAGAATTACGAGGAATGGCGCACAATGTTATCACACTATACTTTTCCTGCCGAGGACAGCTGGACAGTTATGGTAAGTACGGAAATGTATAATTTGTTTAACATACCTAATGCCACCTCTCTCGTAAATGTAACACTTACGGTAACAACCGATTCAGAATTTTAGTTTATATTTCACAGAACTTTAAAAACACAAGAGACAAGTTAGAGTAACTCCATTTAAACACATCTCTACATAATTAAACAGTATGTACTAAAGGAATATTTATATAATATTTATAATATATTTATAATATATTTATAATATATATATATATATATATATATATATATATATATATATATATATACATACATACACACACACATATATATATATATATATATATATATATATATATACACATACATATATATATATATATATATATATATACACATATATATATACACACATACATACATACACACACACGTACCTCCTGGATTTTACAATGATTTTAAAAAGATTACATACCCCTGTACAGTCCACTCAATCAGCTCAGTAACCTGACAGACCCAAATTTTAATGGTGTCTTTGGAAATATGGTACTTTTTTTAGTTTTACATAAGTGATGAATAGTCAATCTGTATTTTTCTTAATCAAAAAAGGTCTTAGAATTGGTAGAAAGAAAATATTTTTCTGAGTTTTAGATATAGTTTAGATGCCCAAACCATCCCCAGAGGCTATTCTAAATAGCCCAGGCACTTAAACTTAGGTACAAAGCTTTAAACAGGGTCAGTATATGAGCAGACCATATCCATCCTTGGCAAATGGAGGACTGTACAGCTAGATAAGCAAGGCTGGGCAAAACAGATGGGTTTAAATAACACAAATCCATCATCTGCCTCATTACAAGAGCTAAGCACTGTATTTACCTGATATTAAATCCAAGGATATTCTAAAAAGCATTATGTAGCTATAGATACACATGTCTTTTTTTACCCCGCCTAGATGAACTTGGCAACAAAGCAGACCATGTCACACCCGGACATTGACAAGACCTTCTGAGCAACGACTGCGGCAAAGAAAAGGTTAAATAAAACCTTTGACAAACTAAATCAGGACACTTCGCATGGCAAAAGAGATGGTGAAAGCTGGGGATTAGCAAAAACAGCATGTGAATACGCTCCTACTCGAAGAAACTGGAAAAATAAACCTACTTGTTTACATCTTACAAATTTACAACAACTTTAGCATCTATTTCATTGCAGTACCAAATACACAAGTCCACAACCCTAGCATTGCAAAGACTATACAACACAAGAAATGATGACTACTAGATGAGTATGTGGCAAGAACATGGGCTGGATGGATAAAATACTGAAAGGAACATGAAAGGAGCCGTTTTAATAAGTCTGCGTTTACCCCAAAGCAGCTCCTAACCTTAGCACTTTGCACAAAATGCCAGAACTCAACCATTCTTCCATAGGCAGCCTCTATAATATGACCAGGCCGGAGACCGCACCTACAAAGTGTTGGCTGGCACTTCTTACGCTTATGGTGATTGTTCCTACAATAGGCGGCAACATCTTAGTCATCCTGGCAATTTCACTGGAGAAGAAACTGCAAAACGCTACCAACTACTTTCTTATGTCACTTGCTGTGGCGGACTTGCTGGTTGGGATATTTGTGATGCCAGTTGCACTGCTCACCATCATGTATAGTAAGTATATCCTTTTGCTAATACTAGTACTAATTTATGTCCAGCTCCATACGGGCTGCTGCTTCTATAGGACAGATAACCGAGTCTTCTGATAATTAGCTACAAGTGTTTTTAGCTAGAAGAGTTTAGCTGTGGGATGAAAGGCAAGATGTTATTTTAGGTTTTGAAAAACTAGGGTGGGTTATATCATTTTCAGTATATGTTTTGATGGCTGTGATCCTAGGGGAGTCTTCAGTTCCTTTTTAGTCACCAGAGATCGTAAGCTCATTAAATGCAAAACCCATGTGTGTACAAAGACTGAAAGGCAGCGTAACAAACGTGTTTTGTTTTTTGTTAAGATAAACTTTATCTTCAAAATGTCCAATGAACGGACTGCTATTGTCAATTAGTGGATGTGGTTCCTATCAATACATTACCAAAAAAAGTACATAAACAAACCAAAAAGCACAACACTAAAAATGGTTGGCCTCTTTCCTACCTTCCCAAAAAGAAGAAAAATGAACAATTTTGGCTGGATTTGGCCTTTACTTGCAACCATCCATCTAAAGTATATTCAATTTCCTGAGGCTGTTGCAATGACATTCTTGAAAGTCAATTATATGTCAGTACTGTTAATAAAATGAAAACCAAGCGATGCTGGGTTATGAAAATAACTACAGAGTTTTTTTCCCCAGGGACGTTTTATGCTCCCTATGAGCAATTAAATCTCTGAAATTTTATAAAGGCAAAATACACAAATACTACTAATAGTGTGAATTGCTTGGGGAAAAAAAAACAAATGTAGAAGAGAACCAAAGCACTATGATATCTACAACAGTAGGAGTTTCTCACCCCCACACACAGAATTTAGAGAATTTTTCAGCTATACAATTTTCACTACAATATGTTGAGCAGTAGTCCATTCACTCAAGTCTGAATTGTCATCGGAGGGGAGGATAACTAGTCTTCCATGGGCAGTCTATGTAACAAAGAGCAAACTCAAATAATTCCTTCCATAAAAATATTGAGTAAATCCATGTTAAGGTACATTTTACAAAAAGCCATCTATCCATACATATATTTATAGAGGGTTGAAGGGTATATTGTGAGATGCATTTAGCAACCTTTGCTGTATAATAAAAGGTCTAGCAACCCCAGATACATCTTGGTTACACAAAATTCTGAAGTTTTACTGAAATCCCAAAAGTATGGCTTTATTAGACAGTATTTATACTATTCCATCATAAAATCTGTATATGCGGGCACAGACAGAACTGAGAGAACAGGAGAGAATTTTATATACACATTTCACACGTTTATATACACTAAGAACAAACGGCTAAATCTCTATAAACTGCGGCTACTGCATATAACAGACTGCTCAATGCATTTTACCGTATGAACACACAATCCAAGGACAAAGCATTAAAACGGTTGCCTGTTAGATTCTAATTTTAATATTATACACACACTTACACACCATCCTTGCAAAGCCCATCAGCTCTGAACAATGGTGAATGTTATACCAATTCCAGATCTACACAAGGATAAAAAATCCAGCATTAGTGTATTCTAGCTTTCTTTGGTAAGGTTTTGTGCATCCTACATGCTAAACTATCAAACACAACTTAGGAAAAGGCAAACAGGAAGTGTAATTTAAAAAATCCATCAACAAAGCAGTGTTGCAGCATGCTCATTTAAACCGGACCTTCAGCGTGATTTTATGAAAAGCCCAAACTCAGTTCCCCAGCATCTAAAATTAATTTTACGTTTTTAGTCACCAACTTATTATTCTTTTCCCCACTGGACTGCAACTCTGTTCAGGAATTTAGGATACGGGTGCCGCCATCTTGAAGCAGTCAAGAGAGGAGAGTGGGATAAGGTACAGGGGGGCGGGTTATAGCTGTGCTTTGCTCAGACAGAGCAGAGTTGGGGTCAGGTAACAGCAGTCCCAGAATGCAGAGCAGCACAGTCAGGAGGCACTTCCTGTTTGCAGGCTGCCTGATAAAATGGCGGCTTCCATAAGCCGCCATCTTGGATTTTTAAAGGCTCATAACATGCAGTAGATGCAGGTAGGATGATTTTTAATGTGGACAATCTGTATGTACAGGGTGGAGGAAACATATAAGATAGACTCTTATTCAGAGTGAAGGTCCACTTTAAAGTGGACCAACACCCAGGATTTTGACTATCCTGGGTCTTGGTCCACTTCGGTGGGGCACCCCCGATCGGGGTGCCCCGCTGTGTGAAACCCCCCCTAACCCCCCGAAAAACTCACCTCTCCCCGCGCCGACGTACAAGGGAAGATCTGGAACGTCTAAGCGGCGGCGGCCGCCGCCTCCCTCGCGTCACTTTTGACGCGCGCGCCCCCGCGCCGGCCATTCGCAGACGGCCGGCGCGGAGGCGCGCACGCCTACAGGGGCGCGAGGGAGGCGGCGGCGGCCGGCCGCCGCCGAAGATAAGGTAGGTGAGTTGGGGTGTTTGGGGGGGTTTCACCCCGCGGGACATCCCGATCTCGGATGTCCCGCGGGGTGGGGGGTGATCGGCCCGGGAATCTTGTAGATTCCCGGGCCGATCACCCGTGGGTGTTGGTCCACTTTAAGTCAACTGAAGTGTTATTAGCCCAATGCTATAATAAGTACAAGAACGAGGTTTGTTATTTCATTATTCATCTGCTAGTCTCTTATTTTGAGACAAGCTCTCTCTCCATTGTTATTTATGAAGGCTTTGTCAATGCACTTATACTATAAGCCAGCTGTTTCATATTTATTCTGGCCCCACAGCTTGTTCTGGTACTGACAAAACGTACATAATTTAGTGCCCAAGAAAAGCAAAATCAAAATTACCACCAAAGGGGGAAAGCTCTGTCCACTAGCAGAGAATAATGCATAGATGCTAAATAATTACAGACAGCTCTTACATTTCTGATGGCGCAGCAAGCACAACCGTTTGTAGCTAGAACTGAACATGGAAGTCTGACTAAACAAATGTGAACCTATCAAAAACTTAAAGAGGAGCCACACTCAAAAATAAAGCAGTTACCCTGAAATTGGTAGCTGATGGATGACTCATACCACATACTGGTCTGGGAAGCCCTGTCTCACCTACTTCCAGAATAACAACCCAACAAGACCACCAGCGTCCAGTGGGGTCTGCACATGATGTTGTGTATGCCTGCCCTGCGAACCACACTGGCTGCGGGTGGTCACGTGGGGCCCTGAAGCTCAATGGGAACAAGGAAGTAGGTATCTATGTGATGCAGCAATCGGATGCCCCCACTGCCTATTTAAAAGGACCTACATTCATTCTCATGTGTGGGTGTTTTTAAAAACCTGGTTTTCTAAAATCAATAAGGCACTTTTCACTTTACCAACCGTGGCCTGGGAAATGTGCTTCTCCAAGGTGCAAAGACATACAAAAAATATTTTACTGGAACCATGTAGGATTTCTTTATGCCTTTTCTTTCAAAGTACATTAACTGGTAGCAATTAGATTTTACGTGACAATGAATCCACATCATATGGACCATTGCATTTTTTTAATCTTGGCACTGCAGATAGGATATACAAGATTGTCTTCAAGAAAAGCTCCTTGTCATTATACCCTGTCTAATAGTTTCTACCTTGGATAAGGGAACCTCACTGGCGCAGCAGTAACTCTTTGATATACGCCTTCTTGCTTAAAGATTAATGGTCTGACTGGTACAGTAATATAAAAAACAGAAATGTCTGTAACACACACTAACTATACCCCACAGCAAAAGACTATTTAGGATACCCAAATCCCTGAAGTGAGGAATAACCATCAAGTCATTCCCACACTAGCATTTTCAAAGGAATCAAATGTTTGAGTAAGCCGAGGACTTTATTCTGTATAAATACTTTTCATAATGGAACCAAAAGGGAGGTTTGAGCATATCCTGGACATTGTCACATGATATTGCCCAACATATTACTAGAGTAGAAATTAGCTAACTTGTGAACTATTTCAGTTGGTTAAAACACAATGCCCACCTACCTCTGATATCATGGTTCAATTACTACTAATTGTCATGTTACCAGCTAAAATTCAACCAATGCTTAATGTTTCATGCATTTCAAATAGACTAAATGTACATAAGACTTGTTTCCATGAGCCAGTCTTTCACAATGCTGTGGCCTTTTTATTAATACATGGAGAGAAAATCAGGAATTCAACATGCAAATTAATGCTCAAACAAAAAACAAGAGTTTGAATGCGGGGCTGAACTGATTCTCAGGCCAATGACACCAAATGTAAGGGTCATTGTCAAGTCTGTGCTACCTGCCAGACCAAAAGAAAAAACAGGCAATATGTTTTGTTTTTACAGAATTGCTGAACAATTTAAAGCAGACATGAAGTCAAATATAACTTTAGGTCCATTCTCACATCCTCACCTCCTGGGGCATCAATATTTTGGGATGCTCCTCCAGTTAAAAAATAGGCAGCTCAAAATCAAGCAAAACACAGGCCCTTCTGCGTTCTGATGGCAGCAGATATGTGCATACCTGTCCATAGAACCTCATTGGCCACTGTCAGTCACGGAGTAACTCAGATTTTTAGCGTTTTATTGTTCTTAAACTGTATGTCCCTAGGATAAATATGTAAACAAAAGTCATTTTTCTTTTGGGGGGGGGGGGGGGGGGTTTAAGTAGCCAATGTGACCTACCACATTTAAAGCCAGCCTAAGTTCCATTGCCCCATCCGAATTTGTACCAGGCAAGGCCCGGGTCCACAGGCACACTAAACCTTTCCCCTTCACATGACTGGGCCCTGCATTAAAGAGACACTTGCCTTTTCCTAGCAGAGGGACATAACACTCACAGTATATTAATGTGCAGACATTACCCGATTCCCCTCATTCATATCTCTATAAGTGCCCGACATGGCACACGGTTAAGAGGCTTTATGCCCACTTTATAGTAAAAAACAGGGGAACACTGCTTACTCGTTTTAACTAAAACTTCTGATGAAGCTTCATATCCTTATGCAATATCTCAGAATTTCACAATATCAGAATTTCAAATGAAGTCCTGTCAAAAACTGTCTTGACCTCTTAAAGGAAAAGTTCATCTTCAATGAACGTGCTGAGCTGATAATACCATTTTGTGAGTACTCACCTGAAAAATGGATATTGTTGGTGTGCCACACACCCCGCTTCACTTCTTAAATATTCATTACTTCATGGGTTAATCACCTGCAGGTGACGTAGTGCAGAGAGGAAGTCTTGTAACGAGCCCCACCTTCCGGCCTATATATACCTGGTACCTCCCTTCAATCACCAGTATAATCAACAAAGCAGTAATACAAGGTACCAGTATTCCACCAGTAACCTCAAAATCAAATTTGATATAAAAAAGGCTTCACCATATAAAGGCTTCGGTAATACCGAAAAGGGCGGGTGTGAAGCGGGGTGTGTGGCACACCAACAATATCCATTTTTCAGGTGAGTACTCACAAAATGGTATTATTCTTGGTGTGCCACACACCCCGCTTCACTTCTTAAATATTCATTACTTCATGGGACATCCAAAAGCAGTGTCCACAAGGGCTGGGCAACTCAAGGCCAGGTGAAGCATAACTTAAACGACTGCAGTCTGCAGAACTTTGCGGCCGAAAACAGCATCCGCTGAGGCCCGCACATCAACTTTGTAAAATTTAGAAAAAGTGTGAACAGAAGACCAAGTGGCGGCCTTACAAACCTGTTCAACCGAAGCTTGGTGCTGAAAAGCCCAAGACGCCCCAACAGCGCGAGTGGAATGAGCAGTGATACGAAAAGGGGGAACTCTTCCCTTGGCAGAATAGGCCGCAGTAACGGCCTGACGTATCCACTTGCTAATGGCAGATTTGGCTGGTGCCAAACCCTTCCTAGGCCCATGGGGCACAACAAAAAAGGAATCCGTCCTACGGAAAGGAGACGTGATAACCAAGTAGCACTTAACACAGCGTACTACATCCAAACAATGCAAACCCCTCTCTTTGTCATTCTTAGGATTAGGACACAAGGAGGGAAGAACAATATCTTGGTTCAAATGAAAAGCAGAAACAACCTTAGGAAGAAAGTCTGGCTTGAATCGAAAGACCACCTTATCCCGATGCTTCTCGAAGTAGGGCGCCTGAATAGACAAGGCCGCCAATTCCGAGACACGCCGGATCGAAGTGATCGCTACCAAGAAGACAATCTTCTGAGTCAGGGTAGACAAAGCAATCCCTTGCAAAGGCTCAAAAGGAGGAGCCTGAAGAGCAGAAAGAACCAAATTCAAATCCCAAACCGGGAGTAATGGTTTCCTGGGAGGCCGCACATGCGTAACCCCCTGGAAAAAGGTTTTAACTAAAGACTTAAGCGCAACACGCTTCTGAAAAAAGATAGATAAGGCAGAAACTTGCCCTTTCAACGTACTTAGCTGAAGACCAGAGTCCAGCCCAGATTGTAAAAACTCCAGAACCCTGGGGACCGAAAATACCCTACAAGGAAAAGATCTCATCTCGCACCAAGCGATATAGGCTTTCCAGGTCCTATAGTAGATGACAGAAGAAGACCTCTTTCGGGCACTGATCAAAGTCTTAACGACAGAATCAGAAAGACCCTCTTCCTTTAGGATGGAGGTCTCAGCAGCCAGGCCGTCAAAGCTAGCGCTGGTAAATTGGGGTAACACAATTGACCCTGAGTGAGCAAATCGGGCCGAAGGGGCAGAACGACCTGGTCCACTGCCAGCCGAACGATGTCTGCGAACCACACTCGCCTCGGCCACCTTGGGGCCACGAGGACGGCGGACACCCCTTCCAGAGCCAACTTCCGAAGCACTCTGCCTAGCATGGGTGTCGGAGGAAACAGGTACAGAAACCCCAGATCCCCCCAGCTCAGGGACATGGCGTCCACTGCCAGAGCCAGAGGATCCTGGGAGAGCGATACGAAGTTCGGGAGCCTGTGATTGTGACGAGAGGCAAACAGGTCCACCTCTGGAGTCCCCCATTGGCGACACAGTGAGCGAAATACCCGAGGATGGAGGGCCCATTCTCCCCGACGGGGAGAGCCCCTGCTCAAGCGGTCCGCTTTCAGGTTCTCCACTCCTGGGATGTATACCGCCGAGAGACGAGGAACATGGGCTTCTGCCCAGGTCAGGATCAGGGACACCTCCCTGAGAGCACTCAGGCTGCGAGTCCCTCCCTGATGATTGATGTAAGCAACCGCTGTTCGATTGTCTGAACGCACCTGGACCGGAAGGCCCAGAACGTGCTGAGTCAGGAGAGCAAGCACCCGACGGATGGCTCTCAGTTCCAGAATATTGATGGGTAAGAGGGCCTCCCGAGGTCCCCACTGCCCCTGGAACTGCAGCTCCTTCCAGAATCCGCCCCATCCCGACAGACTGGCGTCCGTGGTGACAATTTCCCAAAGGGGGGCCAGGAAAGACCTGCCCTTCACGAGATTGGTCGAGACCAACCACCACTGGAGGGACTGCCGGACCCGGGAGGACAACTGGAAGGGCTGATCCAGCGACCGAGGCTGCCGGTCCCAAGCCGCCAACAGATAAAGCTGAAGCGTCCTCGTGTGGAATTGAGCAAAAGGAACTGCCTCGAAGGAGGCAACCATCAACCCTACCAGCCTCATCCCCAGACGGATGGACGGCCGAGGATTGGAGAGTAGGACCCGAGCCAACTCCTGAATCAGAAGAATTTTGGACTGAGGGAGAAACACTCTGTGTTGATGAGAGTCTAACCGCATCCCCAGAAAGGACACCACCCTGGCCGGAGCGAGGGAGGACTTGGAGAGGTTGATCACCCAACCGAAACTTTCCAGCGTGGAGAGCACCACCCTGGTGTCTTTCTCCGATTGATCGGGTGACGGAGCCATGATAAGAAGGTCGTCTAAATAAGGTACGACACGAATGCCCCGAGCTCTGAAAATGGCCATGACCCCTGCCAGCACCTTGGTGAACACTCTTGGAGCTGAGGTAAGGCCAAACGGAAGTGCCACGAACTGATAATGCCGATCCTTCATCATGAATCGAAGAAAGCGTTGATGAGGGAGGCAGATGGGAACATGCAGATAAGCATCCTTGATGTCTATAGACGTCATGAAGTCCCCTTGCCGAAGAGAGCCGACGGCAGTGCGCAAGGTTTCCATGTGAAACTTCCGAAAACGGATGAACCTGTTGAGCAACTTCAGGTCCAGGACGGGACGAACCGACCCATCCCTCTTGGGGACAGCGAACAGATTGGAGTAGAAACCGAGGCCCATCTCTAAACGCGGTACCGGCCGGATGACCGCCATCTCTAACAGATTCTCTACCGACGCCAGGAGCCCCTGTGCGGCCGAAGGATCGATGGGCACCCGAGACCGAAAGAACCGTGAAGGAGGGCGAGACTCGAACTCCAGTTTGTAACCGGACGACACTATCTCCTGAATCCACCTGTCCGGAACCTCCCGGTTCCAAACCTGGGAGAAGTGTCGCAATCGTCCCCCCACCCGCACGGGTGAGGGCGGCCCCTCATTGCTGAGTGGGCTTACCCGCAGGTTTGGGCTTGGAGCCCCAGGACTGGGCGGGACGGCCACGGCCCCTCCCCCGCGTCCAACCTGTACGACTGGTAGAGGGAAGGGAAGTCCCCCTACCCGCTCTGTATCCTCGAAAGGACGGCCTACCAGAAACCGCCCCTCTAAAGGGGCGTCGAGGCCTCCTGCGTTGTGGCATCTTGCCACCCTTTGCGACTGAATCAATTTTCTCCCCGAACAGCCGCAGCCCCAAAAAGGGGAGAGCTGTGAGCACCCTTTTAGAAGCTGAGTCCGCCGACCACTGTCGCAGCCATACTGACCGACGAATAGCGACCAGCATTGCCGCTGTCCTGCTACTCATAGCCAGCGCATCGTCCTGAGCGGATAGAACGTAAGACACAAAAGAATCGCACTGCTTAAGCGCAGCGAACTCATCACAGGCGGGATTGAGATCCTCGCATAGCCCCTGGATAACAGATCTTACCGCTAAAAGAAGAAGGGCCGAAGCGCACAAGGGGCGCATTGTTGACCCAGCATAAACAAAGCCATAGCGAGCATACTGGTCAATCCTACGATCCTCCCCATCCTTAGGGACAGAGGTCTCAGCAGACTGTACCATAGCGGAGCTAGATAACCCTAGCACAGGGGTATCGACTTCAGGAGGGACGGACCAAAGCTTCAGCAATTCTGGCGGAAAAGGATAACGCTTTTCCCAACTGGGAGGGATTCCAGATAACCGTGTGGGATGTTCCCATTCTTTCAGGACCACCCTCTCAAAGTGGTGCTGTCTGGGAAAAACCAAACGCGGCTGAGGCTCTTCAAACAACTGACCCTTTGGCCGGGTGACAGCCTCAGGCGGATCTAAATTCAAAATTTCAAACATTTGTGCCAGAATGGAGGGGGTGTCAAGGGCAACCCCCGCCGACCAATCGCCAATCGCATCAGCCTTAAGCTGACCTGCCGGCTCATCTGACTCCAAGAGGAATTCACCCTCATCCGGGGAGCCATCGGACCATTCCACAGGCTCACATAATTCGTCCTGAGGAGCCGAAGAAACCGGAGCCAGGCGCTTCCGTTTTGCAGAGGCCTTTAGCCCCGCTTTAACGGGCAATACTTCCCGAAGATTGGCTGAATTTACCACCACCTCGGATTGCGAATCCCCACCCTTGACAATGTCATGCGGGGTCCGGAACAGGGAGGGAGAGGCAGGAGATGATAGAGGTTGCGACGGGTCAGCCGCCGGATCAACAGACTGACGCGCAACAATCTGCCTTGCACAAGAAATGCAAATAAAGATATCATCAGCAGGGAGCGCAGCCCCACATTTTACACACCCCCTGGACGGCTCTGACGAGTCGTTTCCGGTAGTAACAGAAGCCTCCATATTGGTGATTTATGGTATCGCAAATACTGGGACTTTTAAGGCATAAGCCAACCCGGGATGCCCCTTTATAAGAATGTCCCGGAAGGGAGGGTTTTTATTTTTATATATTTTTTTTTTTTTTTTTTTACACTTTATATTTTTTTTTTTTTTTTTCAAGAGAAAAAGGTCCCCTTTAACAGTCTCAAAATAACTATATATACATATATATATGTATATATATATCCAAAATGTGCAATTTTATATCAAGAAAGACTAGCCAGGCAAAATAGAGCCGGAGGCCGCAGCAAAAGAGGGATCCCAGGATCTGAAAGGAAAGAAAAAACAAACCATCAGATCCCTTGTGAGAGAAAACAAAGCAGCATGTTCACAATAGTCCAACAAAGAGAGTGCCTCCTTAAAAGTCAGCCCCATGAGTAAAACTCATTCTGGCCCCACAAAAGCGAGACCGCTTACCTGTTACCGACGCCAGGAGCCAGCCGGAGGGACATGTAGCAGCCGCAGCACACAAACTCATGTGTTGCTGCAGCGCGCGCCCCCCCCACGTGACCTCTTTTCACCGCAACATGAAGGAAGTGAGGCTGAGGCCGCCGAGCGCCGCTTCCGCCGGCGCCGCTTCCGCCGGCGCCACGCCCCCCCGCGTCACAGGGAGCCGCCCTGCTCTAATCAACGGGGGAATGCCACCAGCTGCGCTGGCTGACACCGAGCCGGCGGAGGAGGAGGAGGGGAAAAGAGAGACACAAGCGCAGCCACACAGGCTGCCGCACGGAGCAGCGGGGTAGGAAGGGAGGCGGGAGGGAACCAACTGAGGCTAGCCGAGCGCGGTCCGCTGCCCCGCCCCCATAAAGCAGACCAAATACACTGGCCATGCCTAAAGCATCTGCCCGGAGCCCCGGTCAAAAAACAGTTACTATGTAAAAGTGAACACACAGAAATAACACACAGTGAAAACATCATACAAGATACACAACCCTCTATACCCCCCCCCCCCCCCCCCCCCCCCAAGTGAAGGGAGAAAGGACCGGAGCGGGGGAGAAAGGGCTACGGGGACCCTCGGGACAGGGGCATCCCATTTCCGGATCACCATGCCGGATTGCCGCATTGCCCCCAAAAGAGGGGGATGAGCGGAGGAGATAAGCTCCTAGGCACCAATAGTGCCATCTACCAATTACCCGGTGAGCAGCCTAAGCTGGGAGGCTTCCTATCCACCATAGAGGTATACAACTCAAACCGGGCAGAAATAGACCAAAAGGGGGGTGGCGGGGTAAGCCCCGACCTACCTGTAAGCAGGAAACTTCCAACCTCTGCTTGTCACGCAGAGAGAAAAATACTGGTGATTGAAGGGAGGTACCAGGTATATATAGGCCGGAAGGTGGGGCTCGTTACAAGACTTCCTCTCTGCACTACGTCACCTGCAGGTGATTAACCCATGAAGTAATGAATATTTAAGAAGTGAAGCGGGGTGTGTGGCACACCAAGAATATAAGTTTTTCAAATGTTTTCTTATGTTGGAAAAATGTTTTTGGAAGCAGTTTTCACTATCTGCAATCTGTTGCCACTGCCAACGTGCACCAAGTCTGTACACCAAGACGAGAGAAGTGAGCCCAGTACACATAGAACACTGCTGCTGGGCAGGTGCAAGTGAGCATGAGCGGCCATAGCAGTAGTGCTTTGTGTGTAAAGGCCATCACTACTTGGTTGTGTTGCAGAAAAAAAAGAACACTTTCAAAAATACAAACGCCCAATTTGACCACTGGCAACCTATCAGGCTTACAGGGCAGATGGGCAAACATTACTGTGCACATCACATTGAGTTGCAGAGCACTGGGGTGGTAAGTATTGACTGCTGATGAGCAGCGTGACATTCCAATTCTACCTGAATGCCGCCCATTCAGTTCAATAATTTAAGTGCACAGATCAAATAAGGGGCTTCTGTCAAACAAGGCTGTACCCAAATGATATGTAATGCATTGTTCATAAGACTAGGTTACAACTAACTTTGTTGTCAATATGATTCACATGTCCTAGAGCTAAATTGGTAAAACCAAAACTGTATCTGGTGAGCAATGTGTTGTATTAAAAAAGAAATAGACAAGTGACCGCAGATGTTTCTTTTATTTCAGAACCAGTTTGGCCTCTGCCACAGTGCCTGTGTGCCATTTGGCTATTCTTGGATATCCTGTTTTCCACAGCATCTATTATACACCTTTGTGCCATATCTTTAGACCGCTACATAGCCATCAAAAAGCCCATCCAAGCCAGCCAATACAACACCAGAGCAAAGACACTAGTTAAAATAGCAGTGGTCTGGCTGATATCCACAGGTAAGCTAAACTCAATACCATGTACATGAACAGTTTTAGTACCCGGCCATTAATGCACAGAAATCAACGAGCTATATATAATTATCAAAAGACAAAATCTCTATCGGCCCTAAGCATTGGAGTTAAAATACTTTTATACAATATACTGATAATTGCCACACAGTAGTTTATTTTCAGTTTGGCCACAATTCCACTCATTTAATATGAAACAGAAATGCAAGGGTCAATGACCTCCATATTTATCAGAGCCAGAAATGTTCTTGATCAATTCCCCTTTGGACTACAAAAATTCAGAATACCACCAATAAGGTCTTCTTTGTACACTTCCCTGCAAATTAGCCCATATAAACATCACTCACATCAATTGGAGTGCTGAATGGTTTACCCTGCTGGCACTTCTGGTTCATAAACATGACAACATCATAATCATCGCTAATGTTAACCCAATCAATCAAATTTATTAAACAACATGTTAGATAATGTACGTGTTCTACTTTGAGAACGGATGTTTTGCCTTGTTTTTAAAGTCCTCCTCCTAATACGCAAAACTGAAAGTTTATACAAATGTCACAAGCGCCGCAACCTCCTCTCTTAATCCCAGACGAGTAGACTAACTGGCAACAGCCTCTGCTAGTTAGAGGAGCTATGACAACCCACTGATCCTTGCTCAATCCTGCAGCTGCGGACAAGGCCCGCATAACTGGGACATGCTGAAAAATTATCCGCATGCTTCTCCACAGAACGGATCAGAAACACTTTGCTTTAATTTATTCTGGCCTGGAATAGCTTACAGTGCTCAATGATCAGATTACTTGGGTCTTGTACGATAGAGCTTTGGTAATCAGTCAACGGCAGCTGAACAGAAGGACAGGAAATCACATTTCAGAAAGATGTAACTAACCAGCAACAGGACCATGTGTTTTGCACTACTACGCAGTTATAGTTCGTTTGCTGCATAATTATATCATAACATATTTCTGTCCACATAAAAAAAATCCGTATGTGAGCTGGTCCATATTGAGAATATAGAACAATGTGTCAAATAACCTGTAAAGACCAACTACAATGCAGCTCAGATGATAAGTAAATTCTTTTTCTTTTCTCTTAGTCATTGCTGCCCCCATCCTGATCCAGGGTCTCCTCAGACCAGAAACCATTTTGAACGCACACAGAACATGCCTAGTCCGGACTGACCACTTCAAGTACTTCATTATTTATGGATCCATGGCTGCATTTTTTGCCCCGCTTGGCATTATGGTGGTTATTTATTTTCTGACTATTCACTTACTAAGACAAAAAGCATATCTGATTAAAAACAAACCCCCTCAGCGCATAACCTGGTCTACGGTGTCGACAGTCTTTCAGCGGGATATGACTCCAGGTTCTTCCCCAGAGAAGGTTGCCATGTTAGATGCTACCAGACGAGATCGAACACTGCCAATAAACAGTGATGAATTACCTATTCGGAGGCTATCCAGTGTGGGGAAAAAGTCCATGCAGACCATTACTAATGAACAGAGAGCTTCTAAAGTTCTGGGCATAGTATTTTTCTTATTTGTTTTTATGTGGTGTCCGTTTTTTATTACAAATGTGGCCTCAGTCCTCTGTGACCCCAGTGACTGTGACCCAGAGGTAATCCAGATGCTAATGGAGGTATCGGTCTGGGTTGGGTATATTTCATCTGGGGTTAACCCACTAGTATACACTTTATTCAACAAGACTTTCAGAGAGGCCTTTGGACGCTACATCACTTGCAATTTTCGTGGCATGCACTCTGTCCACATATTACGGAACTGCTCTACAAGGATATCGTTCCGAAACTCTGTGGCTGAAAACTCAAAGCTCATCATGAAACATGGAATGAAAAATGGGATAACCCCAGTCATGTATCCGAGCCCACTGAGATTACGCAACTCACAGCTCGAGTCCTCTGCCATTTTGCTTGATACTTTATTACTCACTGAAAACGAGGCTGGAAAGACAGAGGAGCAAGTAAGCTACGTTTAAGTGAGGCCAATTTTTGCAACATGCCAGCTGCACATCAAACCCCCAAACTGGCTCGTGCATTTATTTATAATTGTTACCTTTACTTGGATATAAAGGTTCTTTGCTTTTTCTATTTCAATCTGCACCAGAGCAGTTTTTACGCAAGTAAAAAAATCTGACTGCCAGAGGAGTTGAAATAGTTAAAGAAGGGCTACATACAAAATATGGCTGAAATCATTTTCATCAATTTTCAGAAATGTACTATGAAAAACAGCAAGGAAAAACATTTCAGTTGATGTCTGTTTTTAGATTGTTGTGCAGTTAAGCCAAGGGAGAACTGGTTTACTTTCTATATGCAGTATTCATACAAACGCAACTAATTTAATTTTACACTGAACCATAAGATGCCAGGTAAACATGATGGCATAACAGCTAAAGAGCTGCACTGATCTCTACAGGGTTATCAATCCTACAGACCATGAGACACAGACCCCTCACGTAAGTAGCAGCAACGAGAAGTAATGAGGGCACAATATCACACAGTGCACTGTCACTTTACCAGGCACTGCCTGTTTCAATATATTTTAATTGCTGTTCATTCGCAAGACAATAAACCTATGCTGGTTTAAAGAGTCATGTCTGTGATGGTATTCTATTACTGTTCACATAAATTACATACAATAATGCATACGTATTTAAAGTCCAGCAAAGAAACAGACAGGTTTAATGTTTATATCTTTATGGTGTGGCTTAGGTTACGAAAAGTTATGCTCAGGTTAAACAATGTCTGTTAGACCTGATTTGTAATAAAAAAAATAAAATGGGGCTAAAAACAGAGCCCTCAGGAACACACTTAGTGCCTGAAGCAGCCCATCATTTACATGGATGGAAAGCTGAAGACAATAAAGAGACAGAGGTGAAGCAGATGACGAGATTATATATATATATATATATATATATACATACACAGTGTATATATAGATCTTACACATACAATCTATACATTAGAAGATAAATTCCAACATCTATACACATAATCTTAATACAAGAAGTGGGCCTTTGAGGATTATGATAAAGGTTTGCTGTATCTAACAAACTTTCAACATGCCCCATAGCTGGCTGGCAGGGGCTGCATCTTTCATTCCCCCCGATACACCCTTACTTTCTGCTTACTTCCTTTGGCAGACTCATTTTTCAGGCTCCGCAAAAAGAACTGCCTTCCAAAGGGACCATCACATGTATAAGTCATCTGCTGCTGAGGAAGCTCTGCAGAGGAGACAGAGTTCACCGGGAGTTGAGAAACAAAGCATGCTCAATGAAGACTGGAAGAAAGGTATAGCTCCTGACTCCCAGAGTTAGGAGAGCAGAAAGCATGATAATTTAACAGTTTGCTTGGCAGAAAAGGGAGATTTTCAGAATACCTAGTCCTCTTTGTTGTTCTAAAAAAGGAACAAACTCCTATACACATAAAAGCAAGACACATAAGGGCAGAGGCCTAATTATATCAACTCGCAACGATTCAACATTACAAATGGTAAGAATGATCTTCCAGTGGCTGCATTCCGAATGATCTATTAAAGATCACAGAGGAAAATGAAGGAACTGAAATTTAAATAAATGCAAACTTTTCATTCTCATCACAAAATTTGCATTTTCTGACCTGGCATATTGTAAACACAGAGCTAACTGACCCACTTATTTGCAATTTTTTTTTTTTTTTTTAAACTTGAGCAACACTATATTTCACATTGTTGGTCATCATCCAGTTATCAATGTAATGTGTCTAGACATTTTTGACCTTTTACTAACAGGTGTGCACCTTCCCCATCTGTATACACACACATTACTAGATAGGCTGGCTCACAGTATGCACAAACTACCAACTCTGAATGGGGAAATGTGTACGCTGTCATTCTCATCCACCCTCTGGTAGTTTATACATATCCACACTACCAAGAAGCACCTGTCCTGCCCGGCTGAATTATGTGCAGAATGTCAGGGAGAGGGCCAGAAAAGTTCTTCTGCTTACTCCTACGTCCTATGCTTTTTAAATATTTATATTATGGAAATGGTACAAAAAAGTAAACTAATAAAAGCAGGTAAAACTAGAGGAAGAGCTGTTAAAGTAAACACTGCGAAAGGGAATGCCAACACTCATGTGGCTCCTTATCAAACAACTGCCCCCACATCAGTTATGGTGACTTTAGCATGGCTACGCCATTCATTTCAATGACACAGCAGCCAGTCGTTTATCCTGGGACTGAACACCAACTGACTCAATTTCGGGGTCCTGTAAGTTTTATGCAACTGGTCGATGACAGGCACTGCGAAAGCCAACGGTCCAGGTTTTGCCTAGAGATAATGAAGAGATAAGGCCAGAAAAGATAACCCCTTGGTCATGTGTATCAATTTCACAAGCAAAAAGAAAAGAGGGGGGAAAAAAGTTGCCACCAGCCAAGTGGGAGAGTGGGGTGGGGGATTTAAATTTCATTTAATAGTAGACTTAGACGTCGGATTGTAAGTTAATAGCTAGAACCTATGAGACAAGAATCTTGTTAAAGACAAATCAGGTTTATCAAAAAAAAAAAAATTAAAAAAAATAGATTATCCAATGTTTGTATAAATAATTAATATACAAGAAGGGTGGGGTAGGGGGGTTTTACTAAAGTGACAGCAGCTCATACATTTTAAACATGGTTACCTATAAGCTCCAAGACTCTAAATGATCTATTTGTTTTAAAAAAGATGATTTACTGCAGGTTATCCCCCTAGCTCATCTATCCCCAAGGACATCCTTGCCTTTTTTGGATGCAACAGACAACATAAAGCATCTGGAAAGGACTAATTCATTCTGTGAAGCATCACATAGGTGCATTTATTTAAGGGATGATTTCATTGGTTATCTTTTCATGTGAGCTCTGAGAAGACAAGTATCCGGGCCAACAGAGCAACGGTACAATAGTATTCGGGTCAACAGAGCAACGGGAGGAAGCAGTGACACAGTTAATGGCTAAATACATAAGAATGCACTGCCACTGTGCTAGCGCAAACAATGTCAAATGTAAAAGCCACGTTATTTTATCAGATGGCAAAGATGAGAATTTCATGTAAAGTATATGTAAAAGAAGATTTGATAAACACAAATTGCTACAATATTTTTTAAAGCATCATGCCAAACTTTACAGTGCTGGAGTTAATGCAAATAAAAATCTTTTCTCCCCCATGACCTGATACCCCAACACAGGCAATCAAGCCTCATTTCTTGCTTGGTAGCTAGAATATGAAATTTAACATAAAGGGCCTTTACTTTAAAGTGGACTGAAACCCAGCAGGATCGGCACAGGAAACTGTAAGATTCTAAGGGCGATCCATTCTCTCGCCGCATCCTAAATCGGGATGCCCCACTGTGTGAAACCCCCTAGGTCGGCTGCTACACTTATCTTAATCCCGGTCCAGCGGCGCATCCCCGCTATCCCTCTAGCAGGGCGCTGTTAAGAGGAAAGCGCGAGATGCGGCCTCCAGTGAGCTCGGAGCAGCTGAGCCTAGACATCGGGTTAGACGTCCACAACTCAGCGCCTCAGTCTGAAACTATTGGCAAAGATTACATTTCCTTCTTTATGTGTTTAAGTTGGGGGCAAGGCAGGATTGTGCAGTCAGAGCTAGTTTTGGCTGAAGTCAATAGAAATGTACCAACTCCAGCGTTAAAAAAAATCTCTTACTAGTAATTTAAAAAAATTTAATTTTCAGTGGACATTTCTCATTTGTCTACCTTGGGGCAGATTCCGTGTCAGACGAAAATTCACACCTGGTACACAATGAAAGCAATTGGCAGTTTCTCCTAAAAAGGAAATTAGAATTCTGACCTGGGTCTCAATTGACCCATTAGGATTGTTAATCAAATATATTTTATGTTCTATCAAAGTTCCTGGCTTAAAGCGGTCCTTCACTCTGAATAAGAGTCTATCTTATATGTTTCCCACACCCTGTACATACAGATTGCTCCCATTAAAAATCATGCTACCTGCATCTACTGCATGTTATGAGCCTTTAAACATTCAAGATGGCGGCTCATGGGACATCAGGCAGCCTGCAAACAGGAAGTGCCTTCTGACTGTGCTGCTCTGCATTCTGGGACTGCTGACCTTTTCCTGACCCCAGCTCTGCTCTGTCTGAGCACAGCACAGCTATAACCCACCCCCTGTACTTTATCCCACTCTCCTCTCCTCAGAAAGTGTGATGCTTCTGAGTCAAAATGGCGGCACCCGTATCCTAAAGTCCTGAACAGAGTTGCAGCCCAGTGGGGGAAAGAATAAGTAAGTAAGTGACTAAAAACTTAAAATATATTAACTTTAGATGCTGGGGAATCGTTTTTAAGGGTTTGGCCTTTTCAATAAATCATGGTGAAGGTCCGGTTTAAAAAAAAATTCAGTGATCACCAGCAGCGTATTTTAGTGGTGACAGATGAGAAGAACCCAGATTTCCCGTCTCTTATACAGGGTATCAGTATGGTGCCCCCAAGGTCCTTTGTTACGGCGACTGAAATGGTGCTGCACATGGTCTGTAGTAAGCATCTCCTCTAAAGACTAGAGAATGTTCATCAGCAAGCGTGTCTGCAGTCATCTCAGAAACGCTAGAGAACTGAATACAGAAAGCGTGTTTACATGGTGGACTGACCCTGACCATTTCTGGCCATTGTATTACTTGTATCTGACATTTTTGAGTATTTTTTTGCGATGCCTGTTGATATCTAGTTTCAATTTTCTCAGACATGGTAGATAGAGACTAGCTACCATCCACAGACAGAAAGGAGAGTCTGCTTCCTAATCTCTTATGCACATGGGCATGGAGGACATTACAGTAACTGTAGGTTAGAGTCTCTTTGGTGTCTTTCCTGTAATCCTATCTCACTCAATTTTGTTATTGTTAAAATCACTGGCAATTTAGGAGTCGGAGGCTGATAAAAGAGTTGGAGTCAAAACTTTGGCTTACTGATTCAACAGCCCTGGTTGGGGGGAGGGGTTCTGATATTCATATAAACAAATATATATGGCTATTGCATTAAAGTCCCTGCCCGGGCACATTACAACATTTTTAGACCCCCCCAATAGTTCCTCTAAGAAAAAATATTGAAAGAAATAGTTGATATGCATTAAGAGTTTTTTTTGTTTAAATGTTGTTCAGAGATTTAGATTTGGTGACCGGTGTAGTTTAAGAAAAAAAGTAAGCTACCACTGAAAGGCCAGCATTAGCCCCAGCTCTGCAGGAGGGGGTGTTTTGTACCACAGAAGACACTGATGCAGGGCTTTGTCCTGTTACACACTGCCACTCACTATCTCAGGCATGGACTACACTTCTTCATAAAGAACATAAAAGCTGCTGAAATCATTGCAGACCTGGCAGTATAGGCTTACATTTAATATGCCAACATGAGTCCCAATTCTCCCATGAAAACAGCAATTTCCGCTGTCTGCTACAATATGTTTGAAGAAAAAGTATAGAATTTGCAAAAATTAAAAAAATAAAAAATTAAAAAAAGAAGACATTTGAGCTTTTGACAAGCAAAATAAATACATGCATTGAGTGCTACATAGTGTCATTTTATATCCTGACCTGCATAGTATGTGTTCCTCTTCATCACCCTGGATACTGGCAAATACTATTAAGAGGAATGTTACTTTATTGTTGCCACTATTCTTACATTGCACTGGTTACTTTAAGCCGTAATAATCACAACCAGATTGACTAAACCAAATGGAGCATAACTTTATGATAGCAGCATATATTTATCCCCTATTCTAATATGCAGAACTAAAGTGTACCAAAGCCAGGCCTAAAAGACTTTAGGTTTGGCAAAAACAATTCCATAGAGGGCTCCCCAAAATGAGATGCGCCACAGTGCTCTGCATATGCCTAAAGGCATATGGGCTTCATGCCCACTGAATTTGGGATATTAAGCTAGTACGTTCCCTTCACACAGGGAATAGATCTGCTTGTCACATTTCCTGTGACATTGGAAAAGAGTTGCTATATGCCTTCAGGGTGTGAATAGATTCTGGGGCTGGCTGGATTTGTGCTTCTAGGAAAACAAGAAGAGTATTGGGGGGGTAAGTGTGGCTCCTCCCAGTGTATATATACTACCGGCTGCCCTCCAAATCCTGTAATTGAAAATCAGTAGGAATATCCACCCGGGAGGATGAAGGCATCTTAAGATATTCCACATATAATTGGAGAACAAGGGGACATTTGGAACTCCTCTCTTTCCTATTTTCCTCCTCTCTTCTTTTTTTTACATATACACAAGGCTTCACTAGGACTATGGCATCTAAGGAATGGATATAGTAGCCCAGTAGATAGGGTGGGTGTAATGCCATGGAGTGGTAGAGAGAAAGCAATTATAGAGGTGAGAATCACAGAATTGTATTTTCTCTCATATTCCACTCCAGAGCGTCACCGAAGCAGATACGAATGGGAACATCCAAAGCAGTGCCCTTGATCCAGAGTGGGAATCCTAAAGTGTCAACTCTATTTCTCTAACCTGAGGAGTAAGCAATACAGGAAAAAAAAAATCAAACCTCAGCTGAAGAGCTCACTACCGCTTGCAATACCTTCCAATAATAAAAATGAGCGTCATCTGCTTAGGCTCTAGCATCTACCTTATAAAATTTGGTAAATGTATGAACCGAAGGACAGGTTGCAGCCTTGCAGATTTGTTCCACTGAAGCTTGGTGCTGAAAGGCCCAGGATGCCTGGTTAGCCTGGGAAGAATGGGCCATAACCCGAAAAGGAGGACCCCCCTCCTTGGAATGTAAGCTGTAATCACTGCCTGTCTAATCTATCGGCTGATGGTAGACTTAACTGGCGATAGATAACTCAGTTTTATCTCAAATAAAATGACATCCGTGGTAACAATCTTCCACTGTAGCAGAAACTGCCCACCTGAAGAGGTTGGGGATTCAACTACCAGGCTAAAGACTGCCTTGCTGAGTGTGTCATGCAAAAGGGGTGATCCAGGGTCTCCGTGGTTTGATTCCAAATCAAGAGCAATTCAGACTGCAGGGGTCTTGTATGGAACTGTGCAAATGGCACTGCCTCAGAAGCAAGACACCATCAAGCCCAACAGCATTCCTTGATGGCTCGTCAGGTGAAACTGGTTTACTTTACATGTTGTGCCCCACTGTGACAAAGACATGTACTAGTCATGTGGGGCCACAAGAAAATGCAGTCCAACCAAGACATGGGAATGGAGACTGTGGACCTCAACGTAGGATTAGGAGAATAGCAGGGATACTGCAGAAAGCGTCCTGCAGTATCCCTGCTATTCTCCTAATCCTACGTTGAGGTCCACAGTCTCCATTCCCATGCCTTGGTTGGACTGCATTTTCTTGGTGCCATGGAGTGAAAAAAAAAAAAAAGGAATGCAGCAGGTCCCTTCCTTCATCAACACACACCTCATTAAAATAGAATCAGGAAATGTTTCTTAGGACTGGTATCTTTCATGGCCAGTATTGCAGCCATAACATTATTGTGGATTTCAGTATTCAGTAAGCGGATAAAATAAAAAGCATGCAAGGAGGCCGGGAGTTTCACTCAATATACATGGGTGGCAAATAGCTGTCAACAGCAATGCCAAGAAATCTGTACACAAGACTTAAAGCTGTAAAAAGGCACGTGCAGAATGTTCATTTTGTATATATTTGTAACAGTGAACAATTCATCAGAACAGGCCGCCGCTGGCTATAAACCCATGACCCCATAGCGCCATCTGCTGAGTACGCACGCAAATGAGAGAGCAAATACTACTTCCCTATACCTTCAGTCAGACCTATCTATTTTGACAGTCAAATATCTAGACTGTACCTACATTGTACTTGTATAATGTTGTGAATGTTATTTTAAGGGTAAATTGTAACAGATGGCTCAGATCAAGTCTCCAATCATGAGCAACAGAAATTCTGTTTATTTGCCTACAAATCATTAAGTGTTTGTTTCAATCCTCCCCTTGGTAAAGTGACCCACTTATCCCAGCAAAGCTCCCAAGATAGAAAATGATCTGTTCTCCTAAGCTATTCCTAATTTAGATCCACCATTTAAATGTATGAGAGCAAAAGTTGCTCAAGACCAGGTTCGTTTTCCCATACTAAGAACGTTAACTAGTATTTCACATGCAAATACAAGCGTTTTTATTTTTCTTAAATCACTGCAAACGTGTTACATAAGATAATTTCAGTGCAGTGTTGTGTATACAAGTAAGAAGTCACTGTTTATTTAAATGGGACAGGCATACACAAACTAGAGGGACTAAAATTCTTGGCGTCATCTGGAAAAATCCAAAGATCCTTGATTTAGATTTTAGGTAAGCTAAATGCAGCAAGGAAAATGGCAATACAAAACCTAAAAGCAGCACTAAGAGGTCTCGTCATTTTATTTCTAATAGGATTCACACTAAATAAGTCATCCTGCAGCTATGGCTGCCTCCAAACTCTGGGCTTTATAATGTAAATGTTTATGTTGTCCCTCAGTGGCGAATTTAACAAGCAAAAACGAGCTACACTTAAATGTGATTATACAATTACACAGATGATCACCAGGACACCCAAGAAAGTGGCCAGTCACAACAATATACTCAACTGAGGTGTGATGGAAAACTACTGGTTAAAGAGGACCCATTATGCCCCCGGGGGAACACACTTGCACTATATGCTGAAAACTCTACCTCTTGCCCAACAGAAATCCACAACCCACACTGCTGGCAGTAGCAGGTGCTCAGTTAGCTAGAACACAGAGACCAGTGCTGAAGCAGGAGAGTATGATAAAATAGTGGTGGAAGGGCCGATACTTCCGTATCAGAAGAGAATAAAACAAATTATATGAAATGAGTCCAACGAAAAAGAGGGAACAGGATCTAGATTTTTAAAGCAGAGTAAAGGTCCCAAAGGTCAGGACTTCCACTTCTGCAATGCCCAATCAGCAGCTGCAGACATTTGGGTGACTGGCGGCTATTGCACTGCACCCAAGCGGCTCCCTATACATTGCTTTATGGTTGTGTGTAGACACGCCAGCCATTCAGTTACACCAGACACAGACTAGATGGACGCAGGGCCATTTTGTGATTACTCACCTGTAAAATGGGTATTATAAGTATGTCACACACCCCGCTTCCAATATTCATGACACATGACATACGGGTTATAACCAGGAGAGGGCGAACTTCTGCAGAGATGACAGGAAAAAAAAGAGAGCCCCTCCCAGTCCATAAATACCTGGGACCTCCCACACATTACCCAGTATAGGAAAGCAGTAAGGGGACCAGGAAGAGGCAATACAAAAAAATCAACAATAAAAAGGTTCACCATATAAAGGATCCAGAATACACAAAAAGGGCGGGATGAAGCGGGGTGTGTGACATACTTATAATACCTATTTTACAGGTGAGTAATCATAAAATGGTATTATTCCAAGTATGTCACACACCCCGCTTCCGATATTCATGACATATGGGACATCCAGTAGCAGTGTCCAACAAGGGTGGGGATCCCAACAAGGCAATAATGCACAATTTTAAACCACTGCAGCTTGTAGAACCTTGCGGCCAAAAACAGCATCCGCTGAGACTCGCACATCAACCTTAAAAAACATGGAAAAAGTATGAACAGAAGACCAGGTAGAAGCCTTACAAACTTGTTTAACAGAGGCCAGGTGCTGAAAAGCCCAGGAAGCCCCAACAGCACGAGTAGAATGAGCAGTGATCCGAAAAGGAGGAACCTTCCCCTTGGCAGCATAGGCCCCAACAATGGCCTGACGTATCCATTTATTAATGGTAGACTTGGCGGGCGCCAAACCTTTCCTGGGCCCGGAGGGCACCACGAACAAGGCTTCCGTCTTACAAAAGGGAGAAATAGCCACCAAATAGTACTTCAAACAACGAACCAAATCCAAAGAGTGCAGAACCCCTTCCTTGTCATTGCTAGGCTTAGGACATAAGGAAGGGAGAACCACATCCTGATTGAGATGGAAGGCAGAAACCACCTTAGGAAGGAAATCTGGCTTAACCTTTTAAGTGCCAAGCACGTAACACCTACGTGCTGGCTTGGCTGGGCCTTAAGTGCCAAGCCCGTAGGTGTTACGTGCTTGACTTTGATCGCTTCTAGTTTAAAAAATAAAAATAAAAAATACTCACCTGACCCCTTGTTGGATCCGGCCGGGTCTCCCCTTTAATTTGGTGCCATCCGATCCCCCGTGGGGGGTCGGATGGCTCCAGGAGAGCCCCCGGAATAGGCCGCCCCCCCCCCGCTTCTGCAGCAGCAGCTGCTAACTGTAAAAAAAAAAAAAAAATAAAAATGACATTCACTTACCTCCATGTGCGCTGGCTCCCGCTGTCCCTCCTCTTCACCTGGGGGGCCTCCGATCCCCCCCCAGGACTTACCGATCTTCAGGAGAGAGCCTGAGAGGCTCTCTCCCCTTTGATCCTCGATGGCGGCCGCCATCTTGCCGCTAAGCCCCGCCCCTTGGGGGCGGGGCTTATGACGTCATCCCGGCCCCCGATATCTGGCTTCACCCTTCTCAACTTCTCAGATGCCGGTGATCGGCACAGGGTAAGGAGGTGACAGGAGATCCTCTGATCTCCTGCCTTCTCCTTCTCCTGTACCGATCACCGGCATCTGTCAGCTGAGCGGCGAGGGACAAGAGCTTGCAATCGAAGGTAAGTACAGTAAAAAAAAATTATTTTTTTTTAATAAAATACTTTTTTTTATTGTGTGGTGTTTTTTTTTTTACAGTTAACCCTTTGTGAGCTGGTAAGGGGTCCATGAGACCCCTTATACCAGTTCACATGGCTGGGGGGGTGGCATTGCCATTAACCCCAGCACCCCCATTACCTGCCTCCCCAAAGGCCAGGGGGGGGCAGAAGAGCCCGGGCCCACATAGGCTATGTGGGCTCGTAGGCTGCAGGGTGGGGGGGCCACATAAGCTGGCCCCCCCACTCTGTGCCTACAAGCCCCCATAGCTGGTCCCGGGCTGGTTACTTTGGGTAAGGGGGACCCCACGTCATTTTTTTTTTTGGATTTTTAAGGGTTTTTAACCCTTAAAAATCCAAAAAAAAATGGGGTCCCCCTCCCCGGGAAGGGGGACCCTATGTCATTTTTTTTTTTAATTAACCATTTGTCATCCAGCAGCTATAAAAGGCTTCTGGGCAGGAAAGGGTGTCTACCTATACATATGTGGTATCGCTGTAAGCGGGAGAAATTGGGGTTTCTCACGCAATAAGATTTTATTGACAAACTTACATTTTTTATTACAAAAAAACTCTACAAATTGTAAAAAAATATATTTTTTTTATTTTTTTTCACACATTTCACCCAAAAATGTTGAGAATACACCTAAAAAACACAAACAAGACATTTCATGTTAAAGCCCAGACTCTGTTGAAAAAAACAATATATAATTTTCCTGGGAAATCCCTGGAAATCCCTTCGAAAATGACAGTTGAACATGTGTAGCGCAAAACAGTCAAACTCAGTCTGGCAACAGGGAGTGGCAAATGCTGCAGGTAGGCTGGCAGCGAAAGGGTTAAAGCGAAAGACCACCTTGTCCTGGTGTCTTTCAAAGTAAGGAGCCTGAAACAACAACTCAGACACGTCTAACAGAGGAAATAGCCACCAGAAAGGCAACCTTTTGAGTGAGCATAGAAAGTGCAGCATCCTGCACCGGCTCAAAGGGAGGCCCCTGGAGGGCCAACAGAACCAAATTCAAATCCCAAACAGGTAACAAGGCTTTCGAGGGGGCCACACATGAGTGACCCCCTGGAAAAAGGTCTTAACCAAAGGATGAAGAGCAAAGGACCTATGAAAGAAGACCGCCAGGGCAGAGACCTGCCCTTTCAAGGTACTAAGCTGGAACCCCAAGTCCAGACAGTGTTGAAGAAAATCCGAAATTCTAGGAATCGAAAACACCCAGCAAGGCAAGGCCCTAGCCTCACACCAATCAATATAGGACCTCCAAGTCATGTAGTAGATGTTAGAGGAAGATCTCTTCCTAGCCCTGACAAGTGTCTGAATCACAGCATCAGAGAAACCTTCTTCCTTTAGAATGGAGGTTTCAGCAGCCACGCCGTCAAAGCCAGCATTTGTAAATTGGGGTAACGAAGTTGACCTTGAGTGATCAGATCCGGAAACAGAGGCAATCTGTACTGATCTACTGCCAGCCGTATGACGTCTGCGAACCAAAACTGTCTTGGCCACCATGGGGTCACCAGAATTGCTGGCGCACCCTCTTGGGACAGCTTGCGCACCACCCTGCCTACCATGGAGAAGGGGGGAAACAGGTACAGGAACCCCAGATCCCTCCAGGCAAGAGACATGGCGTCCGCTGCCAGGGCCAGAGGATCCTGAGACAGAGACACAAATGCAGGAAGCTTGTGATTGTGACGTGAGGCCAAGAGATCCACCTCCGGAATCTCCCACTTGTGACAAAGAGACCGGAATACCTTGTGGTCGAGAGACCATTCCCCTCGGCAAGAGGATCCCCTGCTCAGGGAGTCCGCCTCCATGTTTTCCACTCCCGGAATGTACACTGCTGAGATGCATGGGACATTGCTCTCTGCCCATGCAAGAATCAGAGAAACGTCCCTGAAGGCACTCCAGCTGCAAGTCCCTCCTTGGTGAATTGATGTAAGAGACCGCAGTCCGATTGTCCGATCGAACCTGAACCGGTAAACCCTGGTGGCGATGCGTCAAGCGTGACAGTACCAACTGAATAGCTCTCAGCTCCAAGACATTGATGAGGGTGTGGGCCTCCCAAGGACCCCACAGCCCCTGGAACTGATGTTCCTTCCAGAAACCCCCCCCCCCCAGCCCGACAGGCCGGCATCCGTGGTGACCGTCTCCCAACAAGGGGTCAGAAAAGAACTGCCCCTCAGAAGATTCCTTGGTTCCAGCCACCACTGAAGAGACTGCCGAACCAGGGGAGACATCGGGAATGACTGATCCAATGACAGCGGGCATCTGTCCCAAGCCAACAGTAGATGGGGCTGGAGCGATCTCATGTGAAACTGAGCAAAGGAAACTGCCTCGAAGGAAGCCACCATCAACCCCACCAGCCTCATCCCTAGCCGGATAGACGGGCGCGGGTTGGAAAGACGACGACAGATCAGGTCCTGAATCATGCACCGTCGACAGAGGCAAGAACACCCTGATCCGAATGGTATCCAGAGTCATGCCCAGAAATGAAATCTCCCTTGACGGGGAAAGAGAAGACTTGGGGTGGTTGATCACCCAGCCGAACCTCTCCAGCGTTGTCACCACCGTCCTGGTGTCTAGCTCTGCCTGTCAGAGAGGATGCCGTAATGAGAAGGTCGTCCAGATACGGCACAATGCGAACGCCCTGGGCTCTGAGAAGGTCCATTAAATCAGCCAGCACCTTGGTGAACACCCTTGGTGCCGAGGTCAGCCCGAACGGAAGAGCAACAAAATGAAAATGCTGATCTCCCACCGCAAACCTGAGAAATCTCTGGTGTCCTGGGAAAATCTGTACATGAAGGTAACCATCCTTGATATCTATGGACGTCATGAAATCCCCCTGACGAAGGGAGTTGATGGCTGAGCGCAAGGTCTCCATGCGGAACTTCTTGGTTCTGATGAACCTGTTGAGAAGCTTCAAATCCAGAATGGGCCTCATGGAGCCATCCTTTTTGGGAACCGTTAAAAGGTTGGAGTAATAGCCCAGGCCTCTCTCTGAGAAAGGCACCGGGCATATGACTTCAATATCCAGAAGATTCTGTACTGCCCACCGGAGCCCCTGCACAGCCCGGGGGTCCGAGGGAACCCGAGACCTGAGGAATTTGGGAGGAGGCCGGTACTCGAACTCCAGTTTGTACCCGGAAGATACCACTTCCAAGATCCATTTGTCTGTGACCTCCCGGGCCCAGACCTGGGTGAAGTGCCGCAGCCGTCCCCCCCACCCGCAAGGGTGAGGACGCTCCCTCATTGCTGAGCTGGCTTGGCAGCGACCTTGGGCTTGGAACCCCAGGCAGGACCAGGACGGGCACGTCCTCTGCCGCTGCCCCAGGAGTCACCTCTGAAGGTAGAGTAGGCAGCTCCTCTGCCTGCTCTGGCACCACGAAAGGAAGGATTAAAGGAGCCTGCCCCCCAAAAGGAGTGACGCTGCTTCTTACATTGTGGTAGCTTTCCTCCTTTCGCTACCGAATCCAACTTATCTCCAAAACAGCCGCATACCCAGGAAGGGTAGCCCTGTAAGTAAGTGACTTCTTAGCCGCAATGTCGACCGCCCACTGGCGCAACCAGACCGATCGGAGAATAGCAACCAGCAACGCAGAGGTTCTGCTACACATACATATTGTGTCATCCAAGGCAGATAAGACAAAAGTCATGAACAATTCACACCACGTAAGCACAGCAAATTCATCACTGGCCGGGCTAAGCTGGGAACCACTCAAAAGGCCCCTAATCACAGATTTGGTAGCCACAACCGTGAGCGCTGAAGCACACACACAGGCCGCAAGGCCGAACCCACGCTGGCAAAGGCACAACATGCCATTTGATCAATACGTCGGTCCTCACCATCCTTTAGCGTGGTGGCGTCCGGAGAGTGCACAACAGATGTGTTGGACAATCCCAGAACCGGCGCATCGACTTTGGGAGGGGACGACCAGCGCTTCACCGCGTCCACCAGAAAGGGATACTTCCTATCCCATCCCTGAGGAACACCGGGAAGCCGGCTAGTCCTTTCCCATTCTTTAAGAATCAGATTATCGAAATGCTTCTGATTTGGGAACTCCAATCTAGGCTTAGAGGTCCCAAAAAATTCCCCCTTCTGCGGAGTGGACTCCGTCGGAGGAGAAATAGCCAGCACCTCAAATAAGTGGGCCAGAATTCTGGGGGTATCCACGGCATCCCCATGCTCCTGCCCAGCATCATCATCCAAAAACTGCTGATCCTCAGAGCCATCAGATTCAGAAACCATTCCCCCTCCTCAAGTGGGGAATAATCAGACCAGTCAAGAGAATCATAATCCTCAAAACCCAGAACCAGCGCGGATGGTGACAAATGTTTTCTCTTAGCCGGGGCCTTTCTAGCCGCAGAGCTAGACATCAATTTCTCGATGTTGGCCAATCTAGCACATCAGATTGCGACTCCCCGCTAATGACAGTGTCACTTGGGGTACGGATCAGGCGGGGTGGAGTAGGTGATGAGACCGGCGGCACAGACCCAGGCGCCTGGGCCCCCCGACTGCCACGTTATGGCCTGCTGAGCACATGGTATGCAAACCAGTACATTATCCTCTGCAAGGGATACCCCACAACCCACACACAGCCGGGATTCCCCCGAAGGGAGCCCGAGCCCGGTATCCTGGGATGCCTCCATATGGTGATTTTAATGGTAGTCACAAGGACCAGAGGGAATTACGATAATTAAGCTACCCGGGATGCCCCTTTAAGTCCCGAGTGGGAGGATTTGTAAGACCCCAATTTATCCCAAGAAAGGCACATATCAACCATAAGGCCATACATGCAAACACCAGGGCTAATTATATATAATGTGTACCACATAATACCATAGCCTCGCCGCACATAGAATGAGGAGAGAAATCCCATTGTTCAAACACAATAAAGAAAAAAAAAAAAAAAAAAAAAAGCATCCCCACAGGGCACTCACAGCCCAAGGTAATGGCGTCGGCCACAGCAGCGAGAGGATAAGAGGAAGAAGAAGGGCGGGCCAGCGCGGATCGCGCGCCGCGCCTGGCCCGCCCCTTCCCATCCAGTACAAGCAACGCGGTTCCCAGCGAAGAGCTGGATGCCACAAATGGCGCCAGAGACAGAGGGGGGGGCAGGCCGCCCACCCCCCCCCCCCCCCAGTTGCGGGGAACAGGGAGACACGGAAATGGTGTATCCCAGGCTACAAGGTAGTGAAGGGATAACCGGGACAGGGCAAACCAAACCAGGATCACCAAACCTGGTAACCGCCTACCCCCTAAAATGGGGTCTCACGGTGGAGCACGGCTCCTATTATGACACCTGCTAAGGTGTAGCCTACCCTTGCCCGGACACACAGCCAAGGCTGGGAGGCATAGTTTTAAAATTTAATTCAGGTCTGGGCAGAAATAGGGCCAAAATGGCCGGGTGCAAACCCGGCTTACCTGTAAGGAAGGAGACAGCCATCTTCTGACTTACTCGCCGTCTGCAGAGACGATTACTGGGTAACGTGTGGGAGGTCCCAGGTATTTATGGACTGGGAGGGGCTCTGTTTTTTTCCTGTCATCTCTGCAGAAGTTCGCCCTCTACTGGTTATAACCCATATGTCATGAATATTGGAAGCGGGGTGTGTGACATACTTGGAATATAAGAAATTATTTTAGGTTAAGTATAGTAGATGCTTAGAACAAACTCCCAGCAGAAATCAACAGTAAGTAAATGGAAACATGCCTGAGATAAGCATACATCTCTTCTTAGATAAAGAAAACATACGTATACACATAAGGGCTAGCTGGATCTTGTGGTCTCCTCCTGCCATCAACCTACATTTCTAAATTTCTAAAAGGAAGAGGTGCTCAAAGTTAAGGAAGTTTCAGACAGGCATCCCTTTGGGAAGATGCTTACAAATTGAAGATCAAGTCATGAGGAATTCTGAAACCCTTCTCATCACGACAGGCAATCATGTGCCATCAAGGGTTATTGCATACAGCCAAGAATGCATTATCGAGTCAATTAATGCCTCGCTATGTGAAGGAATAAAAAAACTAATCTGTTCAGGCACCAACGGCTCATGCACTGCCTCTCATCCAATGAGAGGTGCCTGAAAGGACTACGTCATTCGGCTCTCATTCATTTACTAGAATGGGGACCGTGCGCTGTCACACCCGATGCGAAGTAAACAATGGGAGCCGACGTAGTTGTAGCAGAAGGCTCTCATTGGACAAGAGCCAGCCAGCAGGAAAAGGTGAGTTTTCATGGCTGCCTGGGGGGGTTCACACAGCTGGACATCCTGTTTCGGAATGTCTCAGGGAAAAGCAATCTTTTAAGTTTCACGCTGGCCATTGCTGAGTTTTGCTACACTGCAACAGCCTGAAAACATTTTTTCAAAATCTGGACAGCCATTTCCAAACCATGTGGTATAAGTGTAAACTGATTTAAAGTAAACGGTGATTGACTTTTCCAACAGACTTCAGAGCAGGCAGTGCCAAAGGTAACTAGAAGATCACCAAACTTAACCTCCACTCTTGCGCCACCAATGGACCACCCGCAGCACTGGTTTGTGAAAATGGGGAGCTACAGTTCTGGCCTTCCACTGGCAAAGGAGTGTGGCCTCTGTGAAGCCAGGTCCCATTGAAACAATGGTCGCCTTTGTACATGAAGTTCCTGGAGTACAGAAGAGCAAATTGTTTTCAATGGGAATTGACCACACAAAGGTCACGCCCATTCTCCACTTGGGACCAGGAAGTGCAACTCCCAGCTTTAGAAACTAGGCCTGCAGAAAGATGATCAGTAGCAAAGGAGCAGTGGTCAGGTAAAGGATCTTCTGGTTACCTTTTGCACTGTCTGCCCTGGAGTCTTTTGGAAAAGACCATGAATGTGGGCTTTACCTTCAAAACTAGCCCTCAGTTTCGAAATTTGGTAAAACACAAAAACGTACTTAATCATCTAAGAGATGTACTGCTGCATAGTTATGTACTTGCAGAACCCCTTATATTAGAGAATTATATTTCTATCCTACATACGTTTTTACTCCTCTCTGCCACAATGGTAGGTAGGTGTGAAAGGGGCCATAGAGGCTGGATTTTTTTTTTTTAGCGGTACCGCTGGGTCTGCCATGAGCGAAGAAACCAATACTGACACAGATTTGAATGAGGCCTTAGATGCCAAGTGTTTAATATCAATTAGGAGTTCATAATGAAAAAATGCTTATGAGCAGCATTAGAAAAAGGGCCCAACTTAAGTGTATTGAAAAACAAATGGACACCTTTGAAGCTGCCCTTTAAAGGAAAAAACTATTTCTTAACTGGTAGTTAAAGAGTTACCTGTGGCCTAAAAGCACCATTAACAAGGCTGCCTTTGCAGAGTTCCAATCCAAGCCCAGCCTGTATCTCATCCCCAGGGAGCTGTCACCGGCTGTATAAACACCAGCTTCCCGTCAGCAAGTTTAGGCAATACAGGGGCTTGTTCCAGGCAGCTTACAGCACCATACGAAGTAATTGCATAAACTACACATTAAATGGCAGTTACAGTTTCATCTACAATCATTGCCGTCTTTCAACAAAAAGGTTGCCTTGTAATGTTTATATGCAATATAAAAATACAATTCTGTGATTACTCACCTTTAGAATTGGTTTTATGCGTATACAGCACGTCCTGTTCCAGAAGATTCCTTACACTTGGGTTATACATCCACAAGATGGCGCTGGACTGCAGAAAACAGCTTGTGGCTCCTCCTGGTCCTATATAAGCCAGGGACCTCCCACAAATTCCCCAGTATTGACAAGCAGTTAACAAGAAGCCGGTAGAACACTAATAACCAGAATTCAAAAATGAACATATGAACAATCACCATACAGAGGTAACTAAGAATAATGATAACAAGGGTGGGATGGAACAGGACGTGCTGTATACGTATAATACCAATTCTACAGGTGAGTAATGACAGAATTGTATTATTCTAAGTATACAGCACGTCCTGTTCCAGAAGATTCCTTACACTTGGGACATCCAATAGCAGTGTCCGTAAGGTAACAGCGGGCAGTTTAAACCACTGCCGCCTGCAGAACTTTGCGGCCAAAAGCAGCGTCAGCTGAGGCCCTAACATCAACCTTGTAAAATTTAGAAAAGGTATGAACAGAAGACCAAGTAGCGGCCTTGCAAACTTGTTCAACAGAAGCTTGATGCTGAAAAGCCCAAGAGGCACCAATAGCACGAGTAGGATGAGCAGTAAGGCGGAAGGGAGGCTCCTTCCCCTAGCAGAATAGGCCTGTACCACAGCCTGACGGATCCACTTGCTGATAGTGGACTTAGCTGGAGCCAGACCCTTCTTAGGTCCAGACAGGAGCACAAAAAGAGCATCAGTCTTCCTGAAGGCTTCAGTAGTCACCAAATAGAACTTCAGATTTCTGACCACATCCAGAGTGCAAAACCCTCTCCTTGGAGTTACTAGGATTAGGGCACAGAGAAGGCAAAGCAATGTCCTGATTGAGATGAAAAGCAGATACAACCTTAGGGAGAAAATCTGGCTTAAAATGAAACACCACCTTGTCCTGATGTCTCTCGAAGTAAGGGGGTTTGATGAAAAGTGCCGCCAACTCAGAAACCCACCTAACAGAGGTGACGGCCACCAAAAAGACTACCTTAAGCGTCAAAATGGACAAAAGGGCCTCACGCAAGGGCTCAAAGGGAGACCCCTGCAAGGCAGATAAGACCAAGTTCAAATCCCAGACTGGTAACATAGGCTTACGTGGGGGACGCACATGAGTAACCCCCTGGAAGAAGGTCTTAACCAAACGATGGTGAGCAAAAGATCTTTGGAAGAAAATGGCCAAGGCAGAAACATGACCTTTAAGGGTAACTAAGTTGAAGACCCAAATCCAAACCATGTTGCAGAAACTCCAGAATCCTAGGGACAGAAAACACCCGACAGGGAAACGACTTAAACTCACACCAGTCAATATAAGCATGCCATACCCTGATCAAGGTATTAACAACAGAGGCAGGCAGCCCCTTTTCCATCAAGATGGAGGTTTCAGCAGCTGTCCCTGAGTGAGCAGGTCTGGATCTTTGGGCAGGACGTACTGATCTACTGTCAACTGCACGATTTCTGCAAACCACACTCTTCTTGGCCAACAGGGGGCCACCAGAATGGTTGGCACCCCTTCCTGGGCAATCTTGCGCAGAACCCTGCCCAGCAGAGGAAAAAGAGGGAACACAGAGGAGCTGAAAGCTCTTCCAAGACATTGCTAGTGCATCCATGGCCAAGGCCAGAGGGCCCTGGGACAGAGAGACAAAGACTGGAAGCTTGTGACTGACGGGACGCAAACAGATCCACATCTGGCTGACCCCAGCGGTAGCACAGGTAGTAAAACACCCTGCTGCTGAGGGACCATTCTCCCAGACGAGAGGTCCCCCTGCTGAGGGAGTCTGCCTCCAGATTTTCCAACCCCGGGATGGACACAACTGAGATGCAGGGAACATTCTCCTTCGCCCAAGACAGTATCAGGGACACTGCCTTGAGGGCCCTCTTGCTCTGGGTCCCTCCCTGATAACTGATGTAGGCAATCACCGTCTGGTTGTCTGAGCGTACCTGAACAGCCCGACCCCGAAGGTGTGGAGTCAATTGGGCGAGAACCAACCTTATCGCCCTCAGTTCCAGAATGTTGATAGGGATGTGGGCCTCCCGAGGGCCCCACTGACCCTGGAATTTCAGGGATTTCCAGAAGCCCCCCCAACCTGTCAGACTGGCATCTGTGGTGATGATCCAGGGAACGAGGGTCCCCGATCCCATACCGATAAGAGGTGAAGTTGAAGAGGCCTCATGTGAAACTGAGCGTATGGAACAGCCTCGAAGCAAGACACCATCAGGCCCACCAGTTGCATCCCCTGCTGGATGGAAGGATGAGGGCATTACATAAGAAGCCTGGCTTGGGCTTAAAGATGCTGAGGGAGAAGGATCTTGACCTGAGATGTATCCAGAGTCATGCCCAGAAAGGACTTGACCATTGACTGTGACAGGGAAGACTTGGTATGGTTGATCACCCAGCCGAAGGACTCCAGTGTGGACACCACCAACTGGATATCCAACTTGACCTGCTGAAAGGACCAAGACGTGATGAGAATGCTGTCCAAGTAAGGAAGGATGCGAATGCCCTGAGATCTCAGCAGAGCCATAATGCCCACCAGTACCTTGGTGAATACCCTGGGAGCCGAGGTGAGACCGAAGGGCAAGGCCACAAATTGGTAGTGCTGATCCTCAAGAGCGAACCTGAGGAATCTCTGATGACCTGGAAAGATTGGTATATGAAGGTAAGCATCCTTGATGTCTACAGAGGTCATGAAGTCCTCCTGGCGTAGTGAATTCACAGCAGAGCGAAAGCGTTTGAATCTAACAAATTTGTTGAGGCACTTTAAATCCAGGATGGGTCTGATGGACCCGTCTTTTTTGGGAACAGTGAAAAGATTGGAATAGTAGCCTCTGGCCCTTTCCCTCAAAGGCACCTGGCAGAGGACCCCCAACTCCAAAAGATTTTGGACAGCAAGGCACAGACCCTGAGCTGACAAGGGGTTTTGAGCCATCCGGGATTTGATGAATCTTGGGGGTGGCCAGGCTGCAAACTCTATCTTGTAACCGGAGGACACTACCTCCTGAATCCACCGGTCTGAGACGTGAAGCCTCCAGACGTGAGCAAAGAGCCGAAGCCGTGCCGGATGGGTGAGGGCGCCCCTTCATGCCTGAGGGGGCTTGGGGGGAGGACTTTGGCTTGGGACTCCAGGAGGGACCGGGACGACGGCCACGTCCTCTGCCCCTGCCCCAATAGTCTCCGCGAGCCCCAGCAAGGGAGACTCCTCGACCATTTCTGGAACCACGGAAGGAAGGGAGAAAGGAACTTGTCCCCCAAAAGGACCGGGACGGCCTCCTACGTTAAGGTAACCTGCCGCCCCTGGCAAACAAGTCCAAGCATTCACCAAAGAGGCGCAAGAAGGGAAAGCCAGTGAGAGCCTTCTTAGCAGCATTATCCGCTACCCACTGACGCAGCCAAACAGAGCGGCGTATAGCCACCAAAAGGGCAGAAGTCCTCCCACACATTCTAATGGCATCATCCATGGCAGACAGAACATATGCAACAAATTCATAGCAAAGCAGGAGAGATCTATACTCCTCTCCTCCCGCGTCATCAGAGGCTCCATCTAAGAGGCTCTTAAGCAGCCCTTTAATAGCAATAGCTGTAATGGCCGAGGCACAAACCGGGCGTAGTGCGGTCCCCACACAGGCAAAAGCATGGCAAGCCAGCTGGTCCATGCGCCAGGCCTCACCATCCCTCAGGGTAGTAGTGTCAGGGGAATGCATGACAGATGTATTGGAGAGCCCCTTAATCACCTCAGCCGGAAAGGGATACCTCTTGTCCCAACTCTTGGGCACCCCAGGGAGCTTGCTAGGCCGTTCCCATTCTTTGAGCACCAGATTATTAAAGTGAGTCTTCTCAAGAAACTCCAAACGTGGTTTAACCGTATGAAAAAGTTCACCCTGCTGCTGCGGAGCCACAGCAGGAGGAGAGATACAGAGCACTTCAAATATGAGCCAAAAGCCTGTCAGTGTCATCTGACGACCATGGGTTTTCCCCAAAGGGAGACCCGGTACCACCATAAGTCTTAGGCTGTTCCTCAGACGATTCTGAATCGGAGAATAATTCCCTCTCCTCCAGGGGGGAATAACCGGTAATGTCAAAAAATTCCTCAGCCTCAACAGGGAAGAGGGAAACCGCGGGTGATAAATGCCGCTTCTTAGCAGAAGCCTTAGCCTCAATGCTGGCCACCCGTGCAGCCAAATCAGGTTGAAACTCCCTGCTGGCATGCCCCTCACTGGGAGTCAGATGTAAGCGTGGGGGGTAGGCGAAGCCAGAGGGGGCGCAGCACTAGGCCCAGTAGCAGGCAACCCAGACTGCAGCGCACACACCCCGACATCATCACTTATAGGGGATACCCCACACGCAACACATAGCCGGGCTTGTCCCGAAGGAACCCCAAGCACATCCTCCCCAGAAGCCTCCATAGGGTGATTATCGTGGCACAACAGGCCAGTAAGGGTTAACGCTAATAATAGCTATGAAAAGTCTATGCCAGCTTCAGATACAACTTCCCCCTCAACACTGGCTCGGCAGCACGGAAAGGAGCGCTCACCTCCACATTTGTAGAAACGAAAGACAATGAACCGGCCAGCCTCCGTGTTGAATTAAAACGTCCAATTTAATAAGAGTTGCTTAAAATGTTCCTTGAGGTAACATCATAACAAGACAGGCATAAAATCTGCGATGGCGTCGACGCGTTTCGGGCTCAGCGCCCTTATTCATGACAGTTTAATGAATGCAGTACATCTCAATATAAAGACACTTATTATCAATTAAGGCTGATCAGGAAATAATGATATCAAACACCTGCTTTAACAATAGAACTCAAAACACTTACAATTAGAAGAGTACGCTCGCGCTTCCTTTCCCCGCCATGCAACACCTCCGGACCTGTCCCACGCCAGCCGGGGCCAGGCGTCCAATCCTCACAAGGCCCATGACGTGGCCCACACAGATAGACTGACAGCAGGCCACGTCATGCGCGTCAGAGAGAGGGCAGCCCGGCTCTCCATGCTACACGAGAAGGGCGGAAGTCCCGCACGGCGAGACAAGCAAAGCCAGCAATGAATAGCTTGTCATATATCCAATATCCAATACCAAATAACAGACAGCAATTAACAACACTTAACAGCACTCACGGTCCAGCAACATTTCTGTATAAATTGTATGCTATAATTACAAGTACAGTATCACACATAACAGATGAAAAATAATAAAAGTACAAATGTCAGTCCCTACAGAGTGATTGTTATTGTTGCTGTCTTGGCTAATAATAGCTACCCGGGATGCCCCAATGACCTGCTAGGGAAGTGGGAGTAATGAGGGGAGATGGCCGGGAGAAACCACAGTGCCGAAGTTTTGACCCGCCTGAAAGACATAACAAACATTCCCATGAGATAAAGCAGAAGGAATTCAGAAAAAAATCACCCCACCGGGGTTACTCACGGACCGCGGGAGCCAGCAGCACACACAGCAAGGGTAGTCAAAATGGCGTCCACAGACCTCGAGGGGTGGGCCTTCGATGAGACGTGATGTAAAAAACATCATCCCCATAGTCCCCCCCCCCCCGAAGAGCGCCCACGTGATCCTGTCGGCCAATCGCGGCCCGGCAGCTATGAGAAGAATGGCGTTTTACAGTATGACATACCAGGATTAAGTAAAACACAGGCTTTTACCACGGAACACCCCCCCCCCCCCCCCCGGAGATCTTGGGGGATAACAGCGCCCAGGGGACGATGGCAGATGCGAGGGAGGAGGGGAACACCTATGGTAAAGGGTTAACTGCACAGGATTACCTAGCAAACACCCAAGAAGCAGTGGGGGCATCCCAAAAGGCTCACCATCAGCCTAAACCGCCTACCCTGTCGGAGCAGGGACTGCGGTAGGAGCACAGCTCCTAAGCACCTTTTTTACTGGTGCTTACTAACCTACCTTCACACGAACGATGTCAGCCGAGGCTGGGAGGCAGTATATAGTACGGAACGGGTGGGAATAGTCCTGCAGGGCCGCAGGCAATAAGCCCCGGTCACCATCTTCTATCTTCTCAGCGCAGACTGCAGAAATGAACTGGGTAATTTGTGGGAGGTCCCTGGCTTATATAAGGCCGGGAGGAGCCACAAGCTGTTTTCTGCGGTCCAGCGCCATCTTGTGGATGTATAACCCAAGTGTAAGGAATCTTCTGGAACAAGACGTGCTGTATACTTAGAATATACACCAGTATAGATAATGTAAAAGCCATTAGTCTTCACAAGTTAACACCAATTCCATTAAAGTATTTAACCAACTTTTTTTGAGATCGCTAGAAAAAGAAGCTCAGGGGTACCAGTGCATTAATGATTTTAGCACCCAATGCCAACTCAAAACGCTGAAGGAATCTGATGTCTGTAAATTAGTCTGTGGGTGATCAGCATGGGCTGACATTAAGAAAGGTGCATGACAGGCTCTCCACAAAAGGTGCAACATCCCAAGGCTGCAGATTCAGCCTGACCGAGGCTGCAATCTCAGGAGATGCAGCCTCTGCTAAAACCAGAGATGAGAACTGTGTCTACTGCTTTAAGAGGACCAAAACCAGCCTCTGAACTCCCAGGCTGGCTGAATCCCCGCCGTTTGCCCCGGTCTTCTTACGTGTCCAACTTGAATCCTATCCTGGCTCTGCGTGGCCACACCCGCTGCAACAGAATGGCTGTGTGTGCCTGTGCACAGCCAAAGGATGCGGATGATGCCGCACGTCGGTCAAGTGTGTGGCTGGGATTCCATTCAGCTTCTCCAGCCGCACATTAATATGCTCGGCCTGAGAAGCTGATTGAAGTAGAGCCACGTCCGAGTTGTGGTTTTGTTGGATACGTAAGAAAAACAGGAGAACGGAGGGGTTTCACACAGCAGGGCATCCAGAACCAGGGTGCCTCAAAACCCAGGATAGCGAACATTCTGTGTTTTGGTCCACTTTAAGGGCTGACATTCATTTTAAAAACAGAAGTAATAACTCTGTGCCTTTCCTTTCTCTCAACGTTCCTTGCTATGCCTTGCCCTGGCTAACTCACATGAATAAACCAGACTCATTTTTTTCGTAAGCCAAACACAAAGGGGAAAAAAATTGTTAAAGCAGACAAAGTTAAATAAACTTTAGGTTTTGCTAAATCGCCTTCCCCCAGCTGCTTAAAAAAAGGTGATCACATGTGGGTATTGAAATTCACCAAGGACATGTACACAATACACTTGGAGGAGGTAAGGCTGAAGCTGCCACACTGTAGGATCTCAGAAGGTAGTGGAACTAAAAGTCTTTCAGGCTTCCTAGGGATGGGTTTGGCAGTGGGGACTTTATGTCCAGATTAACACTTGTTAACAAAAGATAACATTCTACAGTAATTTTTGTTAAGCGTCTAAAAAACCCGCAACCAATGAATTGGTTCTAAAAAAAAAGGTTCAAGCTGACAAGAGTGGCTAGCACGTGTTTTGGTCTGTACCCCCAAGAAAACTTGTTGGGATGACCCACTCTGAAAATAGTCTAGTTTTTCTTTCCTGGTATTCTTAACCGGCCAGCAATCCCATGCCACATGCAGGCTTCTTGTCCAAACAGCATTCATGGCTGTGTATATTACTAAATGCTGAATGAAGTGTTGGTGTGTACTCCTCTCTGGCTGTATGTAACCACATCAGCCAGTTTTGCTGGTGTTATGCAGGAGATGCCCCTGGTGCCCCACACATGTGCTGTGGGATAGCCAGAAGGCCAGATGGGATTCCCCACTGGCTTTCCCCTGTGCTAACCCCCCCCCCCCCCCCCCCCCCCCACAGGGCGCCGTTAGTAAGTCACCTTTCCTCTGTTTACTATGGGGAGAATGCGCTGCCGCACTCCCTGCATCCCCGATGCATATCGCCAGGGTTACGAAGGATGTGTCCGCACATGCTCTTCATTGAGCCCTTTGCCAAAGCATGCAAACATGGCAAAGGATTGGATGAGAGCCCGAGCATGCGCCATTGGACCAAAGGGAGGTGGGGAGGTGAGTTTACCTGGGCATCCTAATTCATGGTGCCATGGGCGGGCGGGGGGTGGGGAGAACAAAACACCGGAAAAAGTCAAATTTCCAGGTTTTGTTTCGCTATAGATAGATTGACCAATGCAGCAAGTGACTCATGGGAGAATGGCGAGAAGGTAAAAATAAAAAATCACTGACCTAAACAAAATGAATCCGAGCGATTCTACAGCTGCCCTTCTTACATCATCATTTACATCACTAACCTGAAATTAAGAGAAGACAAAACAAAGGTAAGATGTGTCATATAACCAGATTTTAAACATTATTAATTTATTCTCAGAGCCACTCCGGAAACTCCTGGATGGCTCTGGAACACTTCAAACTTCATCAGAAACCATACAGGGTTGCACATTGCCATTGCAATTAATAAGGGTTGGAATTACATCATGGAGGGGGTGGAGATTAAACACCATTGCAGCCTGATACGGTGCTTGTTCTTGTTTATCAGTATGTTTTAAAACTGTGGAGTATAAAAGGGGAGTATAGCTTTTTTTTGCCATTTGTTCTTGTTTATCAGTATGTTTTAAAACTGTGGAGTATAAAAGGGGAGTATAGCTTTTTTTTGTGCCATTTGTCTGGAAAATTCCTTGTTCAGGCATGGTAAATGTGAAAGGATCTGGCATTCACGAGGGACTGGATGTAGCCTATTGCCTTCTCTGGGACAGCTTTAGTGCATGCTCCTTCACTCAGTCACCAGGTAACTGTTTCCCTCACAGATTCGAGAAAGGTGCTTGCACCTAGATGAACACTGCTAAAGACCTTCAGATTAGGATCTTCCATCCATCCAAAAGGGGGACATGGCAGAACAGGCATTGGAGGCGGAGTGCTATGCTGGTCATATAGGTATATAGAGGGTAGGCTCTAAACACTGCACCAATAAACATCTCACATTTTCATTGCAGCAACATGGCTCTTACTGTGTCTGTTTAGCATTACTGTCAACATTGCAGTTGAGTTTAGGTCTTCTTCCTGGTCACCACTGGGTTTTATGGCATAGGCCTGCTTATTTAATGACCATGTCCAAGTGAGCCCTGTCTATTACTTCTGAGTACCCAGATTAAAAGTGGATGTCCTGCTGTGTGAACCCTCCCGGAATACTCCTTTCTAGACAACTGTCATGTCCCTGCCCACGGCCGCACCCCCGGTGAGTACACACTCCCAGACATTCAAGTAGGCCAGGAGTCCACAAGGAAGCCGGGGAGGCTGCCAGCTGGTTGGTCACATCATTCTTGAGATCAGCCCATCGCGGATCTCAAAAATAGCAGGTTAACATGGCCATAGAGAGAAAAAACTTTTTTTTCAAACCAGGCCACTGCTGAGCTGGCCAGCAACATTGCCCAAGGTATTTGGGTGAGGAGGGAGGGTGTCGAGGGGGGGTTGAGTGTTTTGTGTTGCTCAAACTATTGAGTAGAGTATGCAGAATGCAGACATTATTTCAATTCACATTTTCTTTAGGTGCATAACGTAGGTATCATGGTCCTCCCATCCACAGACAAAGTTTTAGTCTAATAACTTTGTATGACATTGAGATAAGTGGTAGTGCAGGCTACAGTGGTGGTAGGTAAATATGCTGTCAAGCTTCCCTTGATAAACTGTGGCACCAACCTTTCTCCTGATAGAGCCTAATTCTAAATGTGGAATGCTTTTATTACATTTATAGCCTTTCCTTTAGAACAGGGGTTCTCAACCTTTATTATTTTTTACAATGACCACTATTTTCTAAGGATATCAAGTACCTAGGTGGTCTTGATGGATTGTCAGTAAGCAAAACCATATCAAAAATAGACTAAACAACGATTTAAAGTACATGATATGCACACAAGAAGAGTTTCCATCACATTTTGTAGCAGTTTTGCATGGGTAAAGAATAGATGGCAGCAGATTGAATTGGAGTACAGATCAGTCTACAGCCATGCCGAGTACCACCTGATAGTATCTTGAGTGCCCTCCCACTGTACGTGTACCTGCTTGGGAACCCCTGCTTTCAAAGATTAGTAGTAGCAGCCATCCTATTTCTTTTACCACTGATCCTTTAAAAGGACGCCACAACGAAATACACAAGTGGCAGATTGCCTTCGTTTTAATTACTTTGGTATGCTGTTTAAATAAAACACTTACAGCAACATGGAGCAGACGACGGATAGCCTTATTATTTCCTGATCCACAGTATGCCATGGCCACAGTGTACATACCAGAACGACGTAGAATAGGATCCTAAAATAGAAAGGATGAAGAAAGAATTTCACTGGAACACGTATGTACGGGGATAAATCTTGGCATTGTAACAAAACGCTATATCAAGCAGCAGCAAACGTTCCTGTCAGCAGCAATTTGTGAGGTGTTTTGCACAATGATCTATAGGCTTCAGTTTCTTTCTGCTCCATTTATCTTACTTGACTCATTCAACTTAAAATTCATGTTCACTTTTACCGATTCAAACCTCTAGCAAACCAGAAGAATCATCTGCAAGAAAGCAGGTCAGTTCCTCTATGCAGTAGATAGGACATGGGCCCATTGTTTGACTGCTGAAGATATCATTTTTAAAATAAAGATCAGCGAGAAAGCCAAGGTCGGCAGAACCAATAGGCTGGCGTGACTTTTTTTTCATTACAACCAAATCAGGACATTTAAGCAAATAAACTAGGAGAAGGGACCTCATTTGAAATAGCACATTAAAGATGCATTAAGATACAGACAAAGGCAATTGTTATCCCATTGCGTCAGACTACGCTTGACAGTATCCTAAACAGTTTTCCCTTTTTAAATTGAAGAAGAAATGGCTGAGAGATCCAGGTTTACAGTTTTACCTTACGATTTCACATCTGAAGCATGTGGACGTGGCTCTTGGATCAGTATAATGGATGGGGTCTGTAAGAGCTTCAGACAGGCATTCTCAACACCCCGACTGTGTTTTTATCTGTGTTTGAATGGCTGCGAGAGCACCATTGCAACCATCTATACAGAGGGGAGTGTAATCTGGACTAGCTCCTCAAACTAGTATTGGTGGCCCACATTGGCATGAAGACGAATGAATAAAAACGCTAAACTAATCAATACAATGCACTGCTGATCAGGCCGGGGGGGCTAAGAACATTGCAGGTATTGAGGAGTTAATAAAAAATCCCCAAACCTGGCTTGCTCAGCTCCCTTGTCCCTCTGGCTTAGCACTAGACAATTTTAAACATCTGTCCGGTCACATCGCGCTTGGTATCCCGCGCTGGCTCCATGGGACAGCGCCATCTTACCGTCCCATCATGCTCTGCACTGCCCCTCACGCATGCGCAGTGTAACTGTATAGGCTGCCCCTCACTCGGCACAAATCCCGCAAGACATTTCAAGAGGGACAGCGAAGGGGGAGTACGGCTAAGGCTGCAGCTTAAACTCAGTGACAGCTAAGAGGCCAGGAACGCTGACGGATGTCTGCGTTTTTGATCACGCCGACATCCAATAGTCAGTAAGGGAGGGGGAATGTTTAGAGAGGAAAAGATGATGTTCCTCTTTAAACACTAAACAAATCAATATAAGCCACAGCGGATAAGGCCAGGAGACACTGTGCCACGCTTCTGGCTTCCATGCAGTTCTACAGGCCCTGAGTAACATATATGTCAATCACCTAACCCTGAATAAGCTACTAGCTCCACAATTCCTACCAAAAAAGTAGGGACATTTATGCACATTTGCTGGGAGGGCTGCATTGGGGAAAAAAAATAGAATGTTACCGATGCATTAGGCGATATGCGTTATGCGTGGCAAGATAAGGTAGAAAATGAGCCAAATGGTAAAGGAGCAGTTTAACAGAAACTATCAGTGAAATTGTGCTTGAATTAAAGTTGATAAAGAGAGAAATTGTTACCTTAAATTCATGCAGACATACCCAAACTACTGGAATTCATATTAGGAATACAGTCTTTGCTATTTTTTGTTAAATATCAGTAGACTCTAGCTTGTTCTTCACAATTACCTTGTCTCGGCAAAGGCTCTCAATTAGAGCATCTGCTTCCTCCATACGGCCATACATAACTAAGGCAATGCCCACCGCCAAACCACGAAGAATTTTTTCATGCTGTGTCTCCTGAGCATATCCAACCATGTCTTCAATGGCCTGAGCATTCTTAGATCCGAGCATAACTAAGCCAAGGGCCAGACCTGCAGCTTCCCCTAAGACAAAGATATGTGTAAAATACAGGAAACAATATAAAAAGCAAATTGCCTGTAATAAAAAAGGAAGAAATGTAAAACTCCTTCCACCTACCGGTCACAGCATCATCCTGATAAAGATTTGTTTTAAGCAGATCATAGACATCTTGACGTGCAGTACCCAGCGCAGCCAAACCCAAACCTAAGCAGCCACCATGCCGTACAATCTATAAGACACGCACAAAAGCATACACTAGATTAGTTAAGTAGAAACTGCAAAATAAGTGACTTGTTATTCATCTAAAACAAAACAAGAGAAAAATGAGGAGAGTTTTGAAAAGCAAACTGAAATGTCAAATACAAATCTACAAAGTATATTTAACTCAACCATCACACTTTAGTAAGATGCTTTAAAATCAGGCTGTACCAGAGCCTGGTTGTGGTTGGCTGAAAATGGAGGAAGGCCCCTTAGCCGTACAGGAAGCAATTCTTTTAAACAGTTTAAAAGAGTAGCAAACGTGTATGGCTGGCTGGTTGTGGCATGGCGCTGGGACTTGCGCACGGCTGCTTAGATTGCGTATGCTGCTTTACAGCAGTAAGAGCAGAACGCAGATGTGACAGGCTGGAGGAGGATGCACGGAGGGCGGAGTATATGAATATGCTAATGCTGGACCAGCAATTCTGTCCCTGCTGTGCAAAGCTGATTGGGGGGGACGGGATGTGAGGGGAGACGGGGTTCTACAGTAAATAGGCAAGCATAGTCTGTTTCCTACAACATTTAGAGAAAAAAATTGCGCTGACAAAGGGCCAGAGGTAAGCAGTGTATTGAACTGGGGACAGGGTGAGACTACACAAACACTTTTACTTTAGATTTCACAGGATTTAATGTATATCCCAAAGAAAATTAAAGAAGTTCTTATATTCCTATTTGTCTTTGAAGCAATCATTATAAAATGCAAAGAGTACATAGACAATTACTAGACCTATAAACATTCAATAATTACAAAACTCTCTGCATGGTTATAATATCTGTAGTGGCAGTCATGGCCTAAAGTTAAGGAAGCAGCCTTGCGCCACAAGGGTTGCAGGTTTGAATACGGGCCATGGAACATGACTGAAGTGCTCTTGAGCAAGACGCCTAACTCCCAAGTGCTCCCGAGTGTCATAGTTAAGGCAGGCTCCAGGCATGTGTACACTCACTGCACAGATGGGTTAAATGCAGCATACAATGGCCATCAAGGCCCCCCCAAAGTAAAATAAGTTTAGGGTCCATTTATAAGGGAAAGGGAAAACAGAAACATTATGGTACCTTCCTCAATAATAATACTCCTGTTTCTTACCTGATGCAATTAAACTATTCATGTTACTGGTCATTAAAGTGGAACAATCACAGGATTTTGACTACCCTGGTGATTGGTTCCTGCTCCAGGGGCATCCTGATGTAGAAGATGATTGGTCCACTTTAGGAGCAACACTGCCAACATTTTAAACTCATTTTTTTCTCCGCAGAGCTAAACTCTATTGCGTATTGCACAGTGCCTCTTTTGCAGTGCAGTAGTGGCTCTATAGGCTGCACAGACCACAGTATGTAGTTTCCTGCCCCCCCCCCCCCCCCCCCCATCAGCAGCTGTTAAGGTGGGAGAAAGACCTGGTAGTGGGAGGCAGTCGCAGAAAGACTGGGAAAACCTGTCAGCAGAACCCAGTGGTGGAAGAGGTGGTTGAGCTGCTGGCTAGTAAAAATACAATTCTGTGAAATACTCACCTGTAGAATTGGCATTATAAGTATACAGTACGTCCTGCTCCAGATAGATTACTTACACTTGGGTTATCCTCCACCAGATGGTGCTGCACTGCAGAGACATGTAAAACAGGCTCCTCCCGGCCCCTCAAATACCCGGGACCTCCCACAAATCCCCAGCATTGAAAAGCAGTGAACGAGAAGCCGGGAGAATTTAACCACCCAAACTGGTAACTATAACAATGAAAACAACCACCATACAGGGGATCCAGAATAATGCAAAACCAAGGGTGGGGTGGAGCAGGACGTACTGTATACTTATAATACCAATTCTACAGGTGAGTATTTCACAGAATTGTATTATTTTTAGTATACAGTACGTCCTGCTCCAGATAGATTACTTACACTTGGGACTTCCAATAGCAGTGTCCATAAAGTAGGGTGGGATCCCCAACAAAAAAGGTAACAGCAGACAGTTTAAACCACTGCCGCCTGCAAAACCTTGCGGCCAAAAACAGCATCAGCTGAGGCCCTAACATCAACATTGTAAAACTTTGAAAAGGTATGAACAGAAGACCAAGTAGCGGCCTTGCAAACTTGTTCAACAGAAGCCTGGTGCTGGAAGGCCCAAGAGGCACCAATAGCACGAGTAGAATGAGCAGTAAGGCGAAAGGGAAGACTTCCCCCTAGCAGAATAGGCCTGAATCACGGTCTGACGGATCCATTTGCTAACAGTAGACTTGGCAGGAGCCAAACCCTTCCTGGGACCAGAAGGGACCACAAAAAGAGCATCAGTTTTCCCGAAGGACGCAGTGACCACCAGGCAATACTTTAACACCTGACCACATCTAAGGAATGCAAAACCCTTCTCGTTGCTAGGATTAGGGCACAAAGAAGGAAGAACAATATCTTGATTAAAATGAAAGGCAGACACTACCTTAGGCAGAAAAAACTGGCTTAAAGCGGAACACCACCTTGTCCTGGTGTCTCCCAAAGTATGGGGGCTGAATAGAAAGAGCCACCAACTCAGACACACGCCAGACCGAAGCAATGGCTACCAGAAAGACAACCTTGAGGGTAAGAACAGCCAGAGCAGCATCCTGCATAGGTTCAAAGGGAGCACCCTGCAAGGGAGACAAAACCAAGTTCAAATCCCAAACAGGGACCGCAGGTTTACGTGGGGGACGCACATTAGCGACCCCCTGGAAAAAAGGTCTTAATCATGGAATGCTGAGCAAAAGACTTCTGAAAGAAAACAGACAGGGCAGAAACCTGACCCTTCAGAGTACTGAGTTGGAGTCCCGACTCCAACCCATGCTGTAAGAACTCCAGAACCCTGGGGACTGAAAACACCCGACAGGGAAGAGACCTAGACTCACACCAGTCAAGGTAGGTACGCCATACCCTGTAATAGATGAAAGAAGAGGTTTTCTTCCTAGCCTTCACCATGGTATCAACCACCGAGGCGGACAAGCCTTTCTCCATCAAGATGGAGGTTTCAGCAGCCAGGCCGTCAAAGCCAGAGTTTGTAAATTGGGATGGCGTAAAGGGCCCTGAGTGAGCAGATCTGGCACCCCTGGCAGAACGTACTGGTCTACTGCCATCTGCACCACGTCTGTGAACCACACTCTTCTTGGCCACCTGGGGACCACCAGAATTGCTGGCACCCCCTCCAGAACAATCTTGCGCAGAACCCTGCTCAGTAGGGGGAATGGAGGAAAGACATACAGGAACTGAATGTCCTGCCATGACATTGCTAAAGCATGGGAGCAGCAGGGAGACAAAGGCCGGGAGCTTGTGATTGTGACGGGACGCAAACAGATCCACATCTGGTTGGCCCCAACGGTGACACAGAGAGTGGAACACCCTGTTGCAGAGGGACCATTCTCCCTGGCGAGAGGTCCCCCTGCCCAGAGGGTCTGCCAGCAGATTTTCCACCCCCGGAATGTACACCGCTGATATGCAGGGGAAATTGGCCTCCACCCAGGTCACGATCAGAGACACTTCCTGGAGGGCCCTCCCCGATTATTGATGTAGGCAACTGCCGTCTGGTTGTCTGAGCGCCAATGAACAGGCAGGCCCTGAAGATGAGTAGTCAAGCGAGCCAGAACTAACCTGATCGCTCGCAGCTCCAAGACATTGATAGATGTGTGGGCCTCCTGAGGGCCCCACCTCCCCTGGAACCGCAGGGACTTCCAGAACCCCCCCCCCAACCTGATAGACTGGCATCCGTGGTGACCGTCTCCCAGGAAGGGGCAAGAAAGGATCTGCCCCCCAACAGGTTCCTTGAGCTCATCCACCACAAGAGGGACCTCCTGACCAGGGGGGGGAGCACACAGACTCTGTCCAGGGATGCTGGGTCCTTGTCCCATACATACAATAGGTGAAGTTGCAGAGGCCTCAAGTGGAACTGAGCACAAGGGACCGCTTCGAAGCACGTCACCATCAGGCCCACCAGCTGCATCCCCTGCCTCATGGAGGGATGGGGACAAGCTAGGAGGGACCGAGCCTGTGCAATCAGATTGTCCACCTAGTGCTGAGGTCCTTGCCTGAACTGTATCCAGATTCATTCCTAGGAATGGAGTTACCAAGGAAGGGGACAGTGAGGACTTGGGGTGGTTGATCACCCATCCAAATGACTCCAGAATGGGCACCAACAGCTGAGTATCCAACTCTGCCTGATGTAGAGACTGGGAAGTGAAGAGGATGTCGTCCAGATAGGGAAGCACGCTGACACCTTGACATCTGAGTAGAGACATCACGCCAGCCAGCACCTTGGTGAACACCCTGGGAGCTCAAGTGAGGCCGAAGGGCAAGGCCACAAATTGGTAATGTTGATCCATCAGAGCGAACCTGAGGGACTTTTGATGACTTGGGAACACAGGAATATGAAGGTAAGCATCTTTGATGTCCACAGAAGTCATGAAATCCCCTTGGCGCAGGGAATTGAAGGCAGAAGCGCCTGCCCCTGACAAAACTTGTTGAGAATCTTTAAGTCCAGGATGGGCCTAACAGAACCATACTTTTTTGGGTACTGTGAATAGGTTGGAATAAAAGCCCTTGCCTTTTTCTCTTAAAAGGCACCTGGCAGATGACCCCCAGCTCCAGGAGGCCTTGCGCTGCTTGCACTAGCTCCTGAGCTGACACAGGGTCCTGAGGAATCCGGGACCTGATGAATCTTGGAGGGGGATCGGCAGCAAACTCCAACTTGTAACCGGAGGTCACTACCTCCTGAATTCACCGGTCTGAGACATGAATCCTGCAGACCTGAACGAAGTGCTGCAGCCGTCCCCCCACCCGGATGGGTGAGGGCGCCCCATCATGCCTGAGGGGGCTTGGGAGATGATTTAGCTTTTGGGACCCCAGGAGGAGCCAGGATGTCCACATCCTCTGCCTCTACCCCAGAAATCTCCCCGGGCCCCAGGGAAGGATACCCCCCTTCCCTGTCTTGCATCACGGTAAGGGGAGGAGAAGGAACCCTGACCCCTAAAGGGCCGAGGTTGCCGCCTGCGCTGGGGTAACCTGCCTCCCTTAGCAAGAAAGGTCCAGGCAGCCTCCAAAAAGACGCAGTCCTTTAAAAGGAAAACCAGTGAGGGCCCCCACGAGGGCAGAATTTCTGGCACACATTCTGATGGGGTCATCCAATGCTGACAGGACAAAAGTTACAAAAACATCACAACTAGAGAGTGCATTAAACACCTCACAAAGCAAATCATCAGGGGCACTATCAAGCATATTTCTGATAAGGGTTCTAGTGGCCACAGCAGTAACAGCAGAGGCACAGACCGGGCGCAGCGCCGTACCCGCACATGTAAAGGCGTGGGAGGCCAGCTGGTCAATGCGCCGGTCCTCAGCATCCCGCAGGGTAATAGAATCAGGGGAATGCATGACAGAGGTGTTAGATAGCCCTAGGATCGGGGCATCCACCTCAAGGGGGGGGATGACCAACATTTAACCACCTCAGCAGGAAAGGGATACTTCCTATCCCAAATCTTTGGAGCCCCGGGAAGTTTACTGGGTCGCTCCCATTCCTTGAGCACAAGGTTATGGAAATGTGCCTGCTCTGGAAATTCCAAATGTGATTTTTCTGTATGGAAAAGCTCCCCTTTTTGCCTGGGAGCCTCAACAGGGAGAGAGATAGACAGAACCTCAAGGTCTGGGTCAATAATCTGTCAGTGTCATCCGGGCCCGGGGGTCAGAGCCAGAATCGTCATGACCCCTTGGTCTCTCATCAGATGAGCCTGAATCAGAAAAGAGCTATCCCCTTCATCAGACGGGGTATAGCCACACAGATTCCAAAACTCCTCAGTTCCCATAGGGAAAACAGTAACATTAGGCGCCAAGTGCCGCTTCTTACCAGGGTCCTTACGCGCTAAAGACCTCGCAATAATCTGTAGCCAGTCTAGAAGACACATCAGGCTGAGAATCCCCACTAGTATGCAACTCAACGGGAGTGAGATCTAAGCTTGGGGGAGTAGGTGAAATGAAACGAGGTGCAGCCACTGGCAGGCCAGATTGCAATGCAAGCACCTGCTCAGCACAGGGTACACAGACCCGTGCCTTGTCAGCGTCAGCACGAGGCTGCCCACACGCTACACACAGCCGGTCTTGTCCCAAAGGGACCCCGGTAACCTATCCTGGGATGCCTCCATATGGTGATTATTAGGCACAATATGCCAGTAGGGATTTACGCTATAAGCAACCCTGGATGCCCCAATGACCCGCTAGGGAAGTGGGAGTAATTATACAAGGCCCAACTATCAATTACACCGGGCCGGGAGAAGTCAATGGCTTCACCCGTCTGAAAGACACAGTGGGAAAAAGGGGTTTCGGAACCAAACACACTACAATGAGTATAAAACCACCCGCGAGGGCACTTAAGGACCGCGGTAAGTATAACCCCCACACGTGCGCGCTGACAAAATGGCGCCGAGAGCACCTCGAAGGGCGGGCCAGAGCGGGCCGTGACGCAGGGCACGCCAAGCCAGGCACCGCCCCCCCCCCCCCCCAAAGAGCGCGAAGCCCACAGACAAGCAGCCAATGATAACGCAGAAGCGTCTGAGGTAACGCCGCCGCCCGGCGCGGAACATCCAAATGAAGGAAAAGACGCGCGCGACGGCGGCATTTGCAATAGTAAAAAAGACAAGTCGGCGCGGTGGCAGACACCACATATACTAGTCAAAAGACATGACAAAACGCCGTATGCACGAATCACGCTACACACTCACCCACAGCCCCCCCCCCCTCTTCTTTCCCTCCCGAAGGCTACAGGGAGAATGAAGGAGGATGGCGGCCCTCTGTACAGGACCCACCGCTACACGGGGCATGGGGCAATAATGCGGGAGGGGCATCCATAAAGGCTCACCATCAGCCTATACCGCCTACCCTTTGGTGGGGGATTGCGGTGGAGCAGCGCTCCTTAAGCACACATGGTGCTGCCTACCTTCACCCGACCAGCGCAGCCCAGGCTGGGAGGCACATCAAACGAGGAACGAGTGGGAATAGTCCAACAGGGCCGCATGCTATTAGCCCCGCTCACCTGTGAGAGAGTGATAAATTCATGTCTTCGCAGTAAGCACTGCAGAGAAATCTGGGGATTTGTGGGAGGTCCCGGGTATTTGAGGGGCCGGGAGGAGCCTGTTTTACATGTCTCTGCAGTGCCATCTGGCGGAGGATAACCCAAGTGTAAGTAATCTATCTGGAGCAGGACGTACTGTATATAAGAATAAGGACCCAGCAGGGAATGCTGATGGATTGGGAAGCAGCGGTATTTACCTGCACCTCAACTGCAATACGTGCACTGCACTGCCCATAGGCTTCTATGGGATGCCTTATTCCCACTTTGTGGGTCAAAATGCTATATGCAGCATTTTTTTAAATGTGCAGCAACACAGCACATATAGATGGATATCCCAGGCTCACTTAAAGCGGTCCTTCACTCTGAATAAGAGTCTATCTTATGTGTTTCCCACGCCCTGTACATACAGATTGCTCACATTAAAAATCAACCGACCTGCGTCTACTGCATGTTATGAGCCTTTAAACATCCAAGATGGCGGCTCATGGAACATCAGGCAGCCTGCAAACAGGAAGTGCCTTCTGACAGTGCTGCTCTGCATTCTGGGATTGCTGACCTTTTCCTGACCCCAGCTCTGCTCTGTCTGAACAAAGCCCAGCTATAACCCACCCCCCTGTACTTTATCCCTCTCCTCTCCTCAGTAAGTGTGATGCTTCTGCGCCCGTATCCTAAAGTCCTGAACCGAGTTGCAGCCCAGTGGGGGAAAGAATAGTAAGTGACTAAAAACTTATAAACTTTAGATGGTGGGGAATCGTTTAAGGTTTTGGAATTTTCAATAAATCATGGTGAAGGTCCGGTTTAAGCGCAAGTTTTCCTTCAGGAACAGGACATTGAGCCTTGGTTCAATTGTCAAGGATTAAAATGTACCGCTGGGTCAGACATCCAGAGAGATTAAAGTTTTTAAGATATGGGGGCAACACGTGATCCAATGGATTGCAGGACAGACGGCACCCTACAAAGAGCATGGGATGCTGCCTCATTTATATTTAGACTGGCCCTGGAAGAGGATGGAGTCATCAGAAGTATGGAAACAAGGCTTAATAACCTTAGGTATTATTTGGAAGGTAAGAAATTTCCAAATAATGAAAGACTTACCTATTCTCTTTAGAGCTGTGCTCAAAGCTCTATGGACAGTTGTAAATTGACCATCAGACACATCTATTCAAAGGTTTGGAAAGGTTTTTTCTTCATTCTGTGAAACTAACAAACTAAAGAAAGGAGATATACCTACAGTTCTCGAATTCCTGCAGGAAGGGTTTGAAAAGAGCCTAGCAGTACGCTACTCAGACGTCAGCATTATCAGTTTTTCTAAACCGCCAGTTGAGACATCAACTCAACTCGATTTCTTAAGGCAATTACCTGTATAGGGCCAGCACGCTTTTAAGGGTTTTACAATATAGAACTTAATCGTCATATGAGAAGGTTACTGGAACCTCCATTGACCCATTGGAGGAAGTCCCAGAAAAATGGTTGTGTTGAAATTTTGTTTCTTGTTTGCCATCACATAAGCCAGGCAAGTAAGTGAGCCACAAGCTCTATCAATGAAAGAACCCTACCACACAATTCTTCCAAATAAAACCATATTGATCTCCTGTCTGCAAAGCATCAGGCCTTTGGTAGAAGGGACTTACTAGCAGTGTCCCAACTCCTAGGGTATAATTACTTGCCTAATCCTCTCTGTATGTCTTAACGAAGGATGAAGGGAGAAAATCTGCGTTAGACTCTACAAATCCTTCACGGCGACCTCTTAGTTCCCTCCCATTATCCTACGGTTTACCTTCTGTTACTTGCTTAAAGGAGCACTATAGCGAAAATATGGCCCAAGGATGAAAATCCATATAAATATGCTGGATGGAGGGAGGGGGGTCACTTATACACCCGGCATCAGTAAATATCCAGCCATGATTGTTTTTGTTATTTTAATTAAAGGAATAGGACATCTTGGGTGACAGGCTTTGTCACCCCTCATAGACTAAACCTGTAACCCCAGGATTTTATTCCTACCAGGGGAAGAAAACCGAAAGCTTGGCGGGAGTTTTATTCAGTTCGGGTGTATAAGTGACCCCTCCCCTCATTAGCTTAATTGTTTATTTGGATTTTTAATATTACACAATTTCGCGATAGTGCTCCTTTAAGACTGAGGTAGGGCGGAAGGGATGGGGTTTTATACCTCTGTTCAGTTTGTATTTCCTCCCAGGGGGTGGAGCCACTCTCTCCGTGGGTCGTTGTGAAGGATTCGTAGAAAAAAAAAAAACTTTACTGGTAAGTCGAACAGGCATGTTTTTAGTTGAGTAAAATTAAAATAAATGCCAGTAATATCACTAACGACAATTCCTATGCAAGTGCAGCACTTACATCATTGCTTGCATTCTTGAGCTGGTTGAGTAGATAGTCTATTATGTCGCCTCCATGATTAGCATGAATAAGCCCTAAAGCATATAAGCCTCCCCCTTCCTGGTAAGCCGAGCCAGGTGATGTATCCTTAGGCAAATAAGTAGCCATAAGTTGTAGGGCTTCCTTTTCGTGGCCCTAAAGAAAAAAAAAAGGGATTGTCAAAAGCCACAAATTACAAACCATAGACACAAGGAGATACTAATAGGCCTGGGACACTCACCTTATGGATCACTCCCAGACTAGCAGTTGCTGTGAATTTTGCCCAGTTTGTTGCTCTTGCCAACCATTCTAGATTATCTCTGCAAACAAAGAATGCATTCCGTATAAGAAGCGATATCACTCAAGTGAAAATGAATTAAATCATACGGAAATCCAAATTTGGTTTGGACTAAGGAGGACTAGTTTAAAGAGATGTAATTAAACTATAGTGACTAAAAAAAATATATATATAATTCTGTGAAACTCACCTGTATAATTGTTTTTGAATATATCCAGCCCAAGTCGTCCCAGAAGTGATGACAGTTAGGTAGTTCACCACCAGGTGGCGCAGTCACTGCAAGACCCAGAACTGTAACTTCCCGGCCCCCTATAAAAAGAGCTGTCTCCATAGAATTCCCAGAATGTCAAAAAGCAGTAAATGAGACAGGCCGGGAGGCCAAGAAACCATGTTAACTCTCATAGCTTCAGCATGTACTCTCTCCAACAAAAAAAACTAAGGACAATGGTCCAATATAAAAAGGTAATCACCCTAAAAGGCAAACAAGAGATAATGAAACAAGGGTGGGGTGGGACGACCTGGACTGGATATATTCAAATTCTACAGGTGAGTTTCACAGAATTGTATTTTTCACTATATCCAGTCCAGGTCATCCCAGAAGTGATGACAGATGGGACATCCAAAAGCAGTGTCCATTTAGGGCGGGATCCCCAGTGCGGAACAGCAAGTAGTTCATCTCACTACCGCCTGAAGCACCTTTCGGCCAAAAGCAGCGTCAGCTGAGGCCCTAACATCAACCTTATAAAACTTAGTAAAGGTATTAACAGAAGACCAAATAGTGGCCTTACAACCTTGTTCAACAGAGGCCTGGTACTTAAAAGCCCAGGAAGTACCAATAGCTCTAGTAGAATGAGCTGTAACACAACAGGGGATCCTTCCCCTTGGCAGAATATGCTTGCACCACCTCCTGTCTAATCCACTTACTGAGAGTGGACTTGGCCGGAGGCCTTCAGTGAGAACAAAGTGAATCCGACTTCCTGAAGGAACCAGGTAGTACTTAAGGGCTCTGACCACGTCCAAGACATGGAGGGTCCTTTCTTTAGAATTAGACGGTTCTGGACACAGGGAAGGCAAAACAACTTCCTCATTAAGATGAAAGGGAGAAACGACCTTAGGCAAAAAATCAGGATTAAAGCGAAAAACCACCTTATCCTTATGCCACTCAAAGTAAGGAGGCTTCATACAAAGAGCGGCCAGTTCTGACACATGGCGCACCGAGGTGATAGCCACAAAAAAGACAATTCTGTGAGTACTCACCTGTAGAATTGCTTTTGCCATGCATGGCACGGCCTACTTCACGATTTGGGTATTCCGCCACAAGGTGGCGCAGAGCACTGCAGAAAAGTTGTGGCTCGTCCAAAAAAACGGAATCACCATAGACTTATCCAGTGTTGACAAGCAGTTATTCAAGAAACCGGGAGATAATAAAAGTAACAAGAAAACCCCAACTAACTTGGAAAAATCACCATACAGAGGCAATTAAGAACAACAATAACAAGGGTGGGGTGAAGCCGGCCGTGCCATGCATGGCAAAAGCAATTCTACAGGTGAGCACTCACAGAATTGTCTATTTCCCATTGCATGGCACGGCCTGCTTCACGAAGTCAATACATCTGGGACATCCAAAAGCTGTGTCCATAAAGTAGGGTGGGATCCCCAAAGAGTAACAGGCAATTTAAACTACTACCGCCTGAAGTACCTTGCGGCCAAAAGCAGCATCAGCTGAGGCCTTAACATCAACCTTGTAAAACTTGGAAAAAGTATGAACAGAAGACCAAGTTGCGGCCTTACAAACTTGTTCAACAGAAGCTTGGTGCTGAAAGGCCCAAGACGCACCAATAGCACGAGCAGAATGAGCAGTAATCCGAAAAGGAGGTTCCTTCCCTTTAGCAGAATAGGCTTGTACCACCGCCTGACGGATCCACTTGCTGATAGTGGATTTAGCAGGAGCCAAGGCAAACCCTTCCTAGGTCCAGCAGGAAGAACAAAAAGAGCGTCAGACTTCCTGAAAGACTCAGTAGCAACCAAATAAAACTTCAGAGCCCTTACAACATCCAAAGAGTGAAGGGTCCGCTCCTTGGAATTAGCAGGATTAGGACACAAGGAAGGCAAAACAATGTCCTGATTGAGATGAAAAGCAGACACAACCTTAGGCAAGAAATCCAGCTTAAGCCGAAACACCACCTTATCCGGATGCCTCTCAAAATAAGGCTCAGCTCAGAAACTTGCCTGACAGAAGTAATGGCCACCAAAAAGGTCACCTTAAGAGCCAGAATGGGCAAGGCAGCCCCACAGATAGGCTCAAAGGGAGGACCCTGCAGAGCAGACAACACCAGATTCAGGTCCCAAACCGGTAGCATAGGCTTACGTGGCGGACGCACATGAGTAACTCCCTGGAAAAGTCTTAACCAACCGGTGATTGGCAAAGGATCTTTGGAAAAAAATTGCCAGAGCTGATACCTGTCCCTTGAGGGTACTGAGTTGAAGGCCCGAGCCCAAACCATGTTGCAAAAATTCTAGAATCCTGGGGATAGAAAACACCCGACAAGGAAAAGACTTGGACTCACACCAGGCAATGTAAGCATGCCAGATCCTGTAGTAGATAAAGGACGAAGACTTCTTCCTAGCCCTAATCATGGTATCAACAACAGAAGCCGGCAAACCCTTATCCCTCAAAATTGAGGTTTCAGCAGCCAAGCCATTAAAGCCAGCATTTCTAAATTGGGATGGCACAGTTGTCCCTGAATGAGCAGATCTGGATCCTTGGGCAGGGCATACTGATCTACTGCCAACTGCACGACGTCTGCAAACCACACCCTCCTTGGCCAACAGGGGGCCACCAGAATAGCTGTTACCCCTTCCCGGGCTATCTTGCGCAGCACCCAGCCCAGCAGAGGGAACGGAGGGACCACAGAGGAGCCGAAACTCCGTCCAAGACATTGCTAGTGCATCCGTGGCGAAGGCCAGAGGGTCCTGTTACAGGGAGACAAATCTGGGAAGCTTGTGATTGTGGTGGGATGCAAACAGATCCACATCCGGCTGACCCCAGCGGTGGCACAGGGAGCGAAATACTCTGTTCCTGAGGGACCATTCCCCCAGCCGAAACGTTCCCCTGCTCAGGGAGTCTGCCTCCAGGTTCTCCACCCCCGGAATGTAAACCGCCGAGATGCAGGGGACATTCTCTTCCGCCCAAGATAGTATCAGGGACACTTCCTTGAGGGCTCGCTTGCTCCGAGTCCCTCCCTGATGATTGATGTAGGCAACTGCCGTCTGGTTGTCCGAGCGGATCTGAACAGCTCGACCCTGAAGGTGTGTGTGGTCAGCTGAGACAGAACCAACCTGATCGCCCTCAGTTCTAGTATATTGATGGGAGCATGAGCCTCCTGGGGGCCCCAACGACCCTGGAACTTCTGAGACTTCCAAAAGCCCCCCAACCAGTCAGACTGGCATCTGTGGTGACAGTCTCCCAGCCCGGAGGCAGAAAGGTCCGGCCCACTAGAAGGTTCCTTGAGTCCAGCCACCACGAGAGGAACTGTCTGGCCAGGGGGGACAGAGCAAATTCCTGAACCAGGGACACAATCAGAATGTCGTCCAAGTAAGGAAGGATGAGAATGCCCTGACTCCGCAGCAAAGCCATCACACCCGCCAGCACCTTGGTGAACACCCGAGGGGCCGAGGTGATACCAAACGTTAAGGCCACAAACTGGTAATGCTGATCCTCTAGAGCGAACCTGAGAAATCTCTGATGACCTGGAAAGATTGGCACGTGAAGGTAGGCATCCTTGATGTCCACTGAGGTCATGAAGTCGCCCGGGCGCAGGTTACTGACCGCCGAGCGTAGAGTCTCCATGCGAAAATGCTTCAACCTGACAAACTTGTTGAGACCCTTCAAGTCCAGGATGGGCCTCAGGGACCCATCTTTTTTGGGGACCCTGAACAGACTGGAGTAGAACCCTCGCCCCCGTTCCTGGGAAGGCACCAGGCAAATGACTCCTGACTCCAACAGACGTTGAACCACAAGGCGCAAACCCTGAACTGACAGAGGGTTTTGAGACATCCGGGATCTGATGAATCTTGGGGGCGGCCAGGCTGCAAACTATCTTGTAACCGGAGGACACCACCTCCTGAATCCACCGGTCTGAGACGCGTAGCCTCCAGACATGAGCAAAGAGCCGAAGCCGTCCCCCCACCCGGATGGGTGAGGGCGCCCCTTCATGCCTGAGGGATCTTGTGAGGGTTTGGGCTTGGGATCCAGAAGAGACCGGGACGACCACGGGATCAGCCACGGCCACAAGAATCTCTGCGGCCACTAGAGAAGAGGGAAGCACGACCTCCTCTGGGCCTCTGGGAGCCGAAAGGAAGGGAGGAGGATGGAGGACCCCCTGAAATGGCCTCTAAATCAGAAGTAAGAGTACTATAGTCCCCTTCCCCCCCCCCCCCGCTACCAGCTGTAGCACCATCAAGGAGACGCTTGAGCAGCCTCTTGAGGGCAATAGCAGTAATGGCAGCGGTACAGGTCGGACGCAATCCAGCCTCCACACAGGTAAAAGCATGGCAGGACAATTGATCCATGTGTCGGTCCTCACCATCCCTCAGAGAGGTAGTATCAGGGGTATTGGACAAGCCTTCTTAACAAAATCAGCAGGAAAGGGATACCTTTTATCCAACCCTTGGGCACAGCAGGCAGCCTGCTAGGATGTTCCCATTCTTTAAAGTGGACCAACACCCACGGGTGATCGGCCCGGGAATCTATAAGATTCCCGGGCCGATCACCTCCCTCCCCGCGGGACATCCGAGATCGGGATGTCCCGCGGGGTGAAACCCCCCCAAACCCCTTACCTTATCTTCGGCGGAGGCCGGCCGCCACCGCCTCCCTCGCACCCCTCTAGACGTGCGCGCGGCCGCGGCGGCCGTCTGTGAATGGCCGGCGCGGGCACGCGCGCGTCAAGAGGGACGCGCGGGAGGCGGCGGCGGCGGAGCCGCTTCTCCGCGGCTTGTCTGTCGGCACTGGGAGCGGGGAGAGGTGAGAGGTGAGTTGTTCGGGGGGTTCGGGGGGGGTTTCACACAGCGGGGCACCCCGATCGGGGGTGCCCCACCGAAGTGGACCAAGACCCAGGATAGTCAAAATCCTGGGTGTTGGTCCACTTTAAGTACCAAAATGGTAAAATATTCCTGCTCAGGGAACTCTGGACGTTGTTTACCAGGGCGAAAGAGCTCCCCCTGCTTCCTCTAAGCCACCTCAGGGGCAGCAATGTGCAATATATCAAAAATATGTGACAGCAGATTATCAGTGTCCTCAGGGTACCATGAATCCTCTCCGGACACCGACCCAGGGTCACTATCGCAACCCTCCTGCTGTTTCCCAGAGGAGTCAGAATCCTGGGAAAGTCCCCCCATCTCAAGGGGGTGACAGCCACCAAACTCATCAATCCCCACATACACCTTAGCAAAGGGGGAGGGCCTGGGATCCAGGCGCCGCTTCTTGCCAGAGGCCTTCCTAGGAACAGGCCTGGCAAGCTGCCTCTCAATGTTAGCCACCCGCAGAGCCAAATCAGAATGAGACTCCCTGCTAACAGTGCCCTCACAGGGGCCTAGTTGCAGAAGCGGGAGAGTAGGTGAAGCAGAGAGAGGCGCAGAGCTGGGAAGCGAAGCAGGCAAACCAGCTTGTAGCGCAATGACACTGTCAGCACACGGCATTCGCACACCGTGACACTGTTAATCACAGGGGATACCCACACATGGAACACAGCAGGGCTTGCCCCGCAGGGCCCCCAAGCACACTATCCCCTGAAGCCTCCATATGGTGGATTAACACAGGCGCAATAGACCAGTAGTGGGTAAAGGCTTAAGACAGAAGCCACCCAGGATGCCCTCCCACGGGATGCCCCAGAAGTCTATTTTGTGAAGGGGGTGTGAGGGGGAGGAAGGAGTAAGCTGGGAGAAACCACAACCCAATGGTATCCCGCCTGAAAGACATAAGTAAAAATACACATGGGCATCCGGCAGCACATGAAAATCCCAGGGTCAATAAACCCCCCCCCCCCCCCCCCAAGGGGGACTTACGGACCAAAGACACCGCGGGGTCACTCAGGCACAGACCGCTAGGTAAAGCGATACATAAGGGAAAGCAGCGCTGCAGCCGGGAATGAAGAAAACGAGACATGCAGGTTGTACAAAATGGCGCCGGCTGAGGTACCTCGAGGGGCGGGCCGCAGGGGAACAGCGCGATCCACAGCATCACCAGGCTCCCCCCCCCTCGAAGAGCAAAAACAGCGCTCACGTGACCTGGACGGGGCCATGACAAAGCAAAATTACCTCAGGTTATAGCGCCCACAGCCGCGGAGCGTAGTACAAAGCTACGAGGCAGCTAAAAACACCAAAAAACACACCAAAATTGCCAAATTACCTCAGAAAACACCACTCACCACCACTGAAACCCCCCCCCCCGAACGTAGTCAGAGAGGAAGACGAGGGAAGGCAGCGGCGAGTATCCATGACCAGGGAGGGGGGGGAGCCCCAGAAGTAAAAAGAGGACATAGTCCACAAATAACTCAGAAGGCAGTGCATGAACTGCGCATCCCAAACAGGCTCACCATAAAGCCTATGGCCGGCTCCCCTTTGTAGGACAGGGTCTGCGGCTGGAGCTGCGCTCCTGGAGAACTTGACCCTAGTGCTCTTCTACCTTCACCCGATCTGTCAGCTGAGGCTGGGAGGCAGTGAGGGTCCAGAATCAGATGGGAATAGACTTGCAGGGCCGCAGGCTTGGTTGCCTCACTCACCTGCACAAGAAAGAGAGAGCCATCTTCTATCTTCGCAGTCCGACTGCAGAAGGAAAACTGGGAATTTGTGGGAGGTTCCTGGCTTTTTATAGGGCCGGGAGATGCCACAAGTCTTTCTGCAGTCCACTGCGCCACCTTGTGGCGGATAAACCAAACGTAAGGAATAAGTGAAACAGGACGTGCTGTATACTTGGAAAACAGGCGCCCGCAGCGCCTAAAATGGTGCCGAGAGCGCAGGAAGTGGGGGGGGGGGGGGGCTGCCCACGGAGGAGCCCCCCCCCCCCCCCCAGACGCGGAGCGCCAGCACCACATGCCAAAGCCTCGCCTAGAAGAAGGCCTCGACCAACGCCGCTCCCGCCCCCCCCCCCCCTCACAGCTACAAGATAGAGGGGAAGGAGAAGAGGTGAGGGAACAAGGGAAGGTTAGTATGCACAGCTGCCAGCAACAACAAAGTCTAAGGTAAAAAAGACGTAAAAGTGAGGTAATAAGCACAACATATGAAAATAAAGCTAGTGGGCACAGATAAGGGCATAAACCCTGGGCAATTAGGTGGTTTCCCCCCCATAGACTCACCATCGCCTATGGCCGACTACCCTTTAGGGGAGGGTCTGCGGCCCACAGCCTAGCTCGCTGAAAGCCCGACCCTGGCGTTCTCCCTACCTTCACCTGTAGGGAACAGTGGAAATAGAGGTGCAGCAGCCTACAGGCTTCAAATGCCCTGCTCAGCTGCAGTATCCAGAGAGAGTATCCAAGACGATCCTAGCAGCAGCTACTGCAAGATGAAATCTGGGAATTCTATTGAGACAGCTCTTCTTATAGGGGGCCGGGAGGAGTTACAGCTCTGGATCTTGCAGTGACTGCGCCACCTGGTGGCGGACAACCCCAACTGTCATCACTTCTGGGACGACCTGGACTGGATATAGTGAAAAAGTTGCATTTTATAAAAGGACCATACGAGTTTCAGCTCAAGGCCATTTTAAATACTACGCTGCTGGTGTCCTAGAAAATACAAATGAACTGCTTCTGCTCTTAGGAGAATTATTATTTAGCCAACATTCTGCATCTGCGTGCAGTACAGAGATTTCTTTATGCAGAAAAGAAACATGGAGAACTATGTTTTCATAACAGTAGATTACCCAAAAGCTAATTTCTGACAAGTCTTAAAAGAAACTGGAAGTGAACTGACCTGAGGAACTGATCACTGGTAGTGCCACAATGCATAAAAGAATTTGCTATTACAGTAGCAGTGTGACACACTGAATTCCTCACAGCATCCTAAAACAAAGGCAGATAGTTCAGTTGTTTAGAAGGGAAAAGCAAGCAAATAGTCTATGCACAGTAGGCTTACACATTACAATGTATGCAATAACAATATCTATCTAGCTAGTTTGTATTCGTTTTCATTATATTTTTAAAAAGGAATACCATATTTTTTGCCCCCATAAGACGCACTTGTCTCCCCCAAAGTGGGAAGGGGGGGTTGTTTTGCAACACTGACTAATGGGGAATGGAAGGAGAGGGAGAATGCCACACTGTGTAACGAGGAATGGGAGAAGGGATTCCACCCTGCCTATAATGGGAGATGCCACACTGCCTATAATGGGGAATGGGGGATGCCACCCTGCCTATACCGGGGAAGGGGGGATTCTGCACCTTGCCTATTTGTTCTTGGGGGGGGGGGGGGGGAGTTTAGCACAACATTTGGTTCAGAATATGTTTTCACTTATTTTCCTCCTACATCCTAAGTGTGACTTATAGGGTAAAAAAAAGGGCATCTGTTTGTAGCACAAACCATCTTTAGCCCATACAATAATACTAAACTTGTAAATGCAGCTTACTGAGCAGTACCTGCAGCATTTTCCACAACCCCATTAATCCCCCTTGCTACCGCAAAAAAATGCCCAAGCAATCTAAACTGGGTTCCATTGCAAAAGTCTGTTTATCATTTTGGGGGGCCTAATTGTAATTAGTACTAGAGCATATGTTCGGTCACTAGTGGGCATGCAGTGCCAAAGGCAACATACTGTGAACAATTATGTTAAACTTCTGACTCGTTTAGTTCAAATACAATCCTGAGGTTTTTTCTTTCTTTTGTATCCATAAAAACAGGTTCTGCTTCTTGGGCTTGTTGTCATGTGTCAAAATATATTTGTTCTATTAACATCAGACATGTGCTGCATCTTATCTTCATCTTTTAAAACTGCACCGAAATACATATTCACATAAAATACAAAAAAGTATGGGAAGCAAATATAGCAATGTTAAAAAAGATAGACCACCCATATAACAAAAGTCACTCAAATGTTGTCATCCGGAGCCCCAAAAAGTAGTTGGGAGTGCTTCTGTGCCATTAGTCCCAACCATCATAATGGAGGGGTGTGTTGAGGCCTGACAGGACCCCTCCATTGTAGTAAATGGAGAGGGCAAGGATGCACTCCAGTGACTTAGGGTGGTGGCGACTCATCTCTGATTGCTTTTTGGGGCCACAGGCAGTACGGGATGTGATCCAGTGATCAAGTGAGGCAAGTACCTCTTTGTTTTGCTATAAGGGTGGTCAATCACTTTAAGCAGGAAAATACTGTGGCAGTAGACAGAGGCTTAATATAAAACTTGTGAACTACAACAGTCAAAAAGCTAAACCTTTGTGTTCTTTAGGATCATCAAGTCTGTATTATTATTCCGTATCAAAAATTGTAAGTGCAGCTCTATAGCCATCTGCCCACTGAGGATCATTATCATTTTCGAAATCTGGTCTTTTGGTTCTGGACTCTGGGGAAAAAAAAAACAAAAAAAAAAAACAGACAATATGTTAAGTCAAATCTGATGCGCCACAATACTGGGAAAACCACTACGAGGCCCGATTCACATAGGAGCATTGTGGTGGCCCTGCAATTGCCATTCTAGATTGGGATTGCGCAGCAATTTTTATCGCACCGCAAAAGCACTGACAAGCACGGTTTTAGCAGCACAGTGATAGCACCTAAGGACAGCACTAGATCCAGCAGCTTCCCCCAAATCCCAGAGCGCTGGGGGTTTGAGTGGCAGGAGCAGCGACTGCTAGATTGCATCGTGACACTGCCCTAGGGATTTGAACATGCGGTTGTCCAAATCTTGTGACGCCAGGTCCTCTTTCATTATATGTTGGAAATGGCAAAAATCTAATGGTGAGGTGCATGGGAATGGGACACTACAAACAGGGTTGGCAATGTCAGGGTGAGCGAAAAATTTTCAACCAAGGGGCAGGGTTGAGGGAAATTATGTTTTATTATTTACAGATAGCAGCTAATAGTAACTTATTGTGATTTTTTTCTTTTTTTTTTTTTTTTTTTTTTTTTGAAGCGTTCAGCTGTTGGTGCTTTAAAGAGAAACTATGACCATAATTCCTCAATGCTTTACAGCAACCGGCCAACGCTGATAGGCTAGGGCGCTGGCCATGGAGACCGATAGGCTGCTCCATGGCAGCTGTAGAAGGGGACCTGGAAGCGGTGAATAGCCAAGGCAGCTGTTTTTTTTGTTTTACCGGAGGTGATCCGCAGCCCGGGTCACGCTGCCCAGCTGCTGTATAGTACAGAGAGACTATGTTCACTTTTGACCAAAACAAGCTTCCACAGAAATAAAAAATATATATATTTTGACCTCCAGAGAATGATTTTTTTTCTCTAGATTTGGAGGGGTTGCTGTCTATAGGGAGGATTTTACATCACTTTTCCCCATAATTCTTGTACTAGCCATTAATAGCCATCACTTACGGCATCAGCTGATTTACTGCCCGATGTGCTGCCAGCTTTGTCCTCCACTTCCATTGGTTCACTGCAAAAACAACAAATGCATTATCTAAAAGCAGAACAGAAACAGGAATAGAATTAATACAAATTTACTATTTCACTAATGGCAGGAAACAAAGGTCAAGTCTGGAGTGTAGGAGGATCTGTGCCTACAAAACGTCATCCAACACTAAAAGTTTTTTATTTTGCCAATTCTAACAAAGAGTAGAAAATAAACCAGATAAAGCAGCATCAGGTTGGCTCACTAGCTAGGCCAAGACTGGATGCAGAATGGGATCCTGATGAAGCAGATTAGGAATATTTAAGTAGCTGCCAAGGCCACCATCCTTTTCATCTCTGCGAACCAGGATCTTCTTGGCCAAAATGGAGCTATGAAGAGAATGTTGACTTCTTCTTGCACTATCGTCTGAATCACTTGTGGCAGTATTCTGAAGGGAGGGACGACGGGCCGAAAGGTAAAGCCCTGTACTGGTAATGATAGATCCTCTGGTCTATCTGAACCGCAAACCTCAGGTACTTGCAATGTAATGCCAGAATTGGGATATGCAGGTAGGAATCCGATAGGTCTAAAATGATCATCAGGGCTTTTCCTAGGGGAATAAATGGATTCCATCTTGGACTTCTTGTATCTGATGAATAGGTTCAACTTCTTCAAAATTAGAATCATTCGATATTTTCCCGATGTTTTTTGCACCAGGAAAACGTGAGAGTAGAATCCCTTTCATTCGGAAAGGGGCAGAATACCCCTATTACCCTTCTGAAATAGATCTTGTAAGGCTAGAGTAAAGTCTTCCCTCTTTCTGGTGTCTCTTGGTAACCTGGTTACTAGAAAACATGGGTGAGGGCCCCCCAACAAGGTAGTCGCCACCAGGACTGAGACTTAGGGCCCTCTGGGGGTTTGCAAATTACACCTTCTTTGACGCCTAGTCTGTGTCCTTTTCTGCTCATTCTGTTTACTCAAAGCAGTTTTACCTCGAGAATTAGTTTTGCCCCTTATTGGGAAATGTTTTAAGCCAAAGTGCCCCTCTGGTACAGGACAGTATGGCTGTAAACTTAGGCGTGGCCCTGATGGCCTCTTCTGAAGCACTAGCTAGGAAGGAAACAGCTCTAACAAGGGTAGGCATGGTATCCAACATACTCTCCTTAGGAGTGTCACTCTCTAGATAACCCCTGAAGTTGCTAAGCGATGTCTCCATGCTTTTTTTTTAATATTCTTTATTTTTGCTTTTTAAAATAATGGTACACATACAGTTTATCGATACAAAGACAATGAAAGTTACACATCTCAGTCCCTTGTAAAAGGGAAGGCCACCGGCTGCCTTGAGAAAGGGGCTGTAGGCCCTGAAACGTCGGCTTTATATACGCGATCACAACAGTGCCTTCTTTGAGGGGTATAACGTTCCTTGCATTTATTCATGCTCATGCTTTATTGTGCTCTTTGGTGTGTTATCCTGTCTGGTTATTTTGGATTTCTTGATTAACATGCATGATATTGTGTTCATTTTTATGAGGATTGTTTATGATCTGTAAAAAATTTTGTATATTCCTTGACCCAGTATAATACCAGCAGCAGGTATCACACAATAATTTTTGCCTTATGTAGACTGATGATCTGCAGGAGATATATGGTGACCACCTTTATAGTATATATGGTAATTTTTTACCTACTGTCATTTTTTCTTTTTATATAAGCTTACTGCTAAGGAGTTCATGTGTTCATTTGTTTATAGCCGTTTGGGGGCACCATTCTCCTGTTGATTGATTGGGCAAATGGATTGTTTACCTACTGTATCCTTTAATGTATATGCTGTACAAAAAAAATGTTTTATTATGTGTGCAATTTGCTATAATACAATGTTCGAATTTGCAACTTAAATAGTGCTGTGGTGTGCATCCATTATTTATTTATTTTGAGTCGTAAGGGGGCTGAGGTGGGTGGAGGCCCTAAATGTGATTGCACCCACTATACATATAATACTATCTGATAGGTGTGCCATTTCCGTCTTTGTATTTATTCCGTCTCTAATAGAGTTAAAAACTTCAAGGAGCTTCGGGGCCAGGAGAGGAAAGAACTTCTTATAATATGGGAGGCTAAGGCCATCGGGTCCCGGGGCTTTCCCCCCTGCAGCTCCCGTTACTGCTTTATGCAGTTCGGCCATTGTGATTGGGTCCTCCATTTTCTCCAGAACGTTTCTGGGGAGCCTCGGCAGCCCAGACTCTACAAGATAGCGTTCTATGGGGTCCTCGTCTCCCTCCCTCCGCTCCTTCGGAAGATTATACAGGCGATCATAAAAATTCCTGAATGTGTCTCCAATTTCGCTAAACAGGTGTGTTACATGGCCCTCCACAGTGGAAATTTTGGGGACGTACGTTTTAACTCGCTCCTCCCTAAGGGCCTTCGCTAGTAACATGCCGCATTTGTCTCCCGACTTGTAGAAAATTCTACGACAGTTGCTTATTTGTGCTTTAATCTTGTCACAGCATAATGTTTTAAGTTTCTCCCTCAGGGATGTTAAAACAGGGAGAAATTCACTAGCCAAAGATTTTTTGTGCTTCCTCTCTACAGCCCCGATTTCCTCCAGCACATCTCTCACCTGTTTGGCCTTCTCTTTTTTTAATCCTGGAACCAATTTTGATAAAAGTGCCCCTAATGACGCATTTGTGCGACTCCCATAAGATCCCAGGATTAACCTCAGGGGATGAGTTAAGCTGGAAAAATTTTTTTTTAGGTCCTTCTGTACCTCCTCCAGAACATTTTGGTCTTCAAGTAAGGACATGTTAAGCCTCCAGGACCAACTCCTCGGAATTTGAGTGGGGCAGGCAACTGTCAAGGTAACTGGGGCATGGTCAGAGACCGTAATGCTACCAATTGTGGCGTCTGAAACCCGGCACAGGGAGGCGTGAGGGACCAGAATAGAATGTATAGTCACGCTCGTTGGGGTGAAGAATTCTCCACGGATCAACCAGTTTATGCAATGCAAGAGTTCTTTTGAGCCTCGCATAGGACTCGTGTGGGCCCCCCCTAGAGGTGTCAATAAGGGGGTCGAGGGCAAGGTTAAAATCTCCTCCCACCACTAGCTCCCCCTCCCTAAAGGTTGACAGCTCCTCCAGGACAGATTCCAAGAAGGCCACCTGTCCCGTGTTCGGCACGTACACGTTAGCAAAAGTATAACTAGAGGAGGCAATCTTCCCCTTGAGGAAGACCCATCTCCCTTCCTCGTCTGCTTTGAAGTCCACCAGCCCCCAGGAGAGAGCTGCACTCAAGAGTATGCTGACTCCCCGGGATCTAGAGTCAGCCGAATAGCTGTGGTAAGCTCTCGTGTAGTACCTGTTGCCGGTCTACCCCTCTCGAAATGTGTTTCCTGCAGGAAGGCAACTTGAGCTCTCAGACCTCTCAAGTTTCTCAATATATGTCTCCATGCTTCTGATAACACCATCTGCTGCCAGGGTAGGTCTGAATGTAAATGATGCGGCATCCCAAGCCCTTTTTAGGATGCCCTGTAATACATTTGATCACATAGTGTCCCTCATATCTTCAAAGCTTAAATCAGCTGCTCTGGACATCTGACCCAGTGGAGCATCTAATCTTGGACACTTATGATTTGGAACTTCTTCCCAAAAACTTCTTATATATATCTTGTATAGATGAGGGTATCTTGTATAGATGCGGGTTTATCCTTGCACTTAATTCCCCATATATCCTATCGTATATATCTCAAATTCTGCCAATTCCTCTAGCATGTGTCCTGAGTGACCAGAGGCTCCTTTGCTCCTATTAATTTCTATCTCCTTGTTAAGAGAATCATGGGAAGAGAGGTCATCTTCACTCTCTTCTACTAATTCGGATCCCATTTCAGCCTGAAACGAACCAGAATCAAGAGAATTGGCTGCCAGGTTAGATGTGGTAAGGGAAACTAGTGGTCTAGTTTCCCGATTTACCTGATCTGACTGAGGGATGCCTGTGTCAGAAGTGGATGCCCCTAGGTGCAAACTATGGATCTCCACCATTGAGACAATTTAATTCCTCATGGCTAGCCTTTCCCTGAAGTCTTCTCTCCCACTTTTAGCTGACATACAGGCTTCTGCCAGGTATCCAGAAGTCTAAGGCTGAAGGATTCACAGCGTCTAATGGGTTTAGGATCCCTAAGCTTCACCTTTGGGGGGGGGGGTCCTTGTCTCTGTGTTTAACCTTGGGTATATTAGGCTAAAAGACAATGGCAAACATTATGTATACATACCCCCTCTTGCAGAAAAAACAATGCCAAGCAAAACAGGATTTGTACATAACCCGTTTCTCCTGAGGCATATTGCACAAGGTGTTGGGGCCAAGAGATGTACTGTCTGCACCTGGATCCTTCCGCCCGGGATTGTTTATCCTTGCTGGGCTAAGAACGGAGACCTGCTGCTGCTGGGGGATGCTGAATCACTGCCACCGCCACCCATGGAGGCTTCCGCATGCCGACACTGCCGTCTGCTCTGTTCCAACACTCTCCAGTCTGTGCAGAGACTTAGCTGGGAAGTAAGTGCGGCCTGTACTTCCGAGTCGCACCACGTGTAACGCAATCACCCGGAAGTGATGCCGGGTCAACAGTCACGAGACTAAGCCCCATTCTTCCCTCACGATTTAAAAAAAAAAAAAAAGGGAAGGCTCAGGTGAGTACCATTGGGAAGGCTCAGGTGAGTACCATTGGGGGCCCCACTAGAGATTGCACACCTGCTACTGAACCATCCGGGATTTTAAAGGACAGCACACAACTAGTGCGCTGAGATGCTATGTGGGACCGCCTGTGAACCTCGGATGAACTACACCCAAAAACGAATGGTTCCAGGCTCAGCGTGTTTCTGCAGAACTCCTGGAGCTGAAAATAAAAAATGAAAATAAATTGGCTGTAGCCAATCTCTCCAGTGGTTCCTTAGGGAGGAAACACAAAGAACTGAGGTGAACAGGAAGGGGTGGGGTTTTAACCTCTGTACAGTTTGTGTTTTCTCCCAGGGGGTGGAGCCTCCTTCTCTATGTGGGTCGTCGTGAAGGGTGAAGAGACAAAAATAAATTAACATCCGGCAGAAGGTTTGATTCATCACTTGCGGTGCTGAGCATGGCATAGGGGCCAGTCCCCGGCCTAAAAATTGCCAGTGGCTAAACATTTTAACATTTCACAAACTGTTAAAACATAAAAAAACCACACACACAAAGAAAAAATTTAAATATTCTTCCACCATCGATGTTTTGGTGTCCAACTCCACAAACATGTGAGAGGAACCTAGTACGCTCCTCCTTTAGCTCTGGCTCCCATGAAGAGGAATGCCCTGGCTGCCGCAGAGGATGCTGTTATGCCCCAGAGACTGAGTGCCTCTGAGAATTTTCTAGTGATGCCAGTTTGCATCACTGTGGCCCTAAATCTGGGTATCCGGGTATAAAGGTAACTGTAGGGGCATTGGCTAGGAGCCAGAGGGGATCCTGGAGGAGGACAAAAGGAAAGACCCACCGGACCAGACCTGAAGAAAGGACACCCAGTTCTGAACGAGGATGAAGCCAGAGGAGAGTATAGTAAATTAAAAATATTTAGGTTTATTATATAAATATATATGTGTGGTGTCTTTTTACACTGTTTGTGAACTAGTAAGGGTACAATGGACCTTTTACCAGTTAAAAGGTGGGGTGGGTGTCTCAAGCCACCTGCTTGATATACCGGCAGGTGATTTGCCAATCCACCACAAGTTATGAATAAAATCATGCTTTTTCTTTCATGCAACTAACATGCAACAAAAAGATATTTTTGTACCAGCTTTTTTCATTGTACAACCTATTTGTCACAGCCTATTTGTGAATGTTCTGGATTATTTAGGGTCATCGTCAAAGATACAAGGTCGACTGCTGCTTCATTTTTCTGACGGGATCAATCTTGAGTACCATTTGCTACAATGAATAATTAATATCAAGTGTGTGACTAAAGTGCCCAGACCCTGATGCAACAAAGCTGCTCCAAGGCATAACATTTCAACCACCATTGCTTCACAGCTGGTAACAGGATTTTCAAGTGAAATACTGTCCATGGGCTTTGCCTTCTACAGGACCTCTGGTACTATAGCCAAATAACCTTTGTCTCACCTGTCCAAATTACATTGTTATAGAAGAAGTGGTCTTAAAAAAATGATTTATGCATTTGTCAATTACCATACTTCAAAAATCCTGTGTTCTTCTCATGCCCTCAACTTGTCTGGGTGGCCTGGCTGTATTTTTTTTTAGAGACCAAAGGGATCAATGAATAGTGCTAACACAAATGTCAACATCAAACAGCAATGAGACGAAATGCCATAGGGTTAGACAAAACAGATTGCTACAAAACCCTCTCTAACAGTTTAAATAATTTGCAATTTTGCATCAGTTACTAATTTTAGGCACACGAGGTAGGGATAATTTAATGTTACACTTTTTCATTTACCTTTGTTTAAATAGCAAAATGGGCCATATAAAGTAATTTTTACCATTTTATCAGGCTTTTGGTGCACTACCACAAGGTGTCACTATAACCAAAACATCACTTCCTTATTAACATGTTAGACAACAGTTGGTCATATGCCGGCAAGCCCACTTAGCAAACCAAATTAGTTACCAGCATAATATTGGAAGCCATAATATGAACGAGAAATTCAACTTCATTTTAGTGTCGCTTTAAAGCAAGAGGGGAAAAGACTTAATTTAGTTACCTGGTTACTTCTTTTTTAAACATACAAATGGGGAACATACTTAGGAGACCCCGTGTCTCTGCCCCTAAGAAGGAACACCTGACCACCAGAATTGGATAAAGCTTTAGCCCTTCCTTCTAGTCTCCAGTTGTTATAGAGATCTGAAAAACATATAAAGACAGACCAAAACAGTACTGGTAATGAAAACATGAAAGGCAACCAGGGAAACCTGTATGCTGGCCGTTCGGATGTTTAGAAAAGTTACCAGGTAACTAACTTAAGTTTTCTTAAAAAAATCCTCTGGGCAGCATACTTATGAGAGATCCAAGTTTTACCTCTACTGGGTGGGAAACAGCTTGAAGCAAACTCCTGACGAAGGACTGATCCGGCAATGCGAGTCTAAATAATAATGCTTAACAAATTTATTGGCTGAAGACCAGGTGGCTGCTTTACAAATCTTTTTAAATAGAGGCCCCAGCTTGCTCTGCCCAAGACGTAGAGACACTTCTTGTCGCGTGAGCTGTAATCTTCTCTGGAACCTATGATAGGCCATACTAATGGTGTTCTTCAACCAATGTGCCAAAGTTGACTTGTTACTCGTTGCCCCATTCCTGGACCTGAGAAAGGCAGATTGCCTGTTTCTTTCTCCAATCCTTGGTCTAATGAAGACATGCTCTGACATCCAAAGATTTCTGCACCAAAGAATCTTTACTGTCCGCTGAAGGAAAAACAATCTCCTGAGTCCTGTAATAGTCAGAGGATATCTTCAGAAGGTAGGGGGTCCACCCTTCATACCATTCGATCCTGAAAAATGTGAAGAAAGGGGTGACATTAGGATAATGCCGGAATTTCATTAACTCTGCGTGCCAAAGTAATTGCCACTAAAAACAGAAACTTCCAGGTGAGCAATTTAATAGGAGAGTCCTGGATCGGCTCAAACGGCAGAGCAGTCATTGCTGTCAGAACCCTAGCTAGATACCAAGTCCAGAAAAACTGACAGTGCTGCAAACTGCACCTTCAGAGTGCTAACTTGTGTTTTTTCCTTGATGCAAAGAGATCCATTTCTGGAGTCCCTCTCCAAATACATATCTGATTGAATACTTCCCAATTTAGTTAGTGACAATTCTGACTCCAGTAATGGAGCGTGACTTGATTCAAACACCCCTTCAGATGATTGGCTAATAATGACAGCAGGTTTTGTTCTGCCCAAAGTAGTATTTCTGTTGCCGCTGACAACAATCGAGGAGATCTTGTTCCTCCTTGACGACTGAAGTAGGCTATCGTTGTAGCATTGTCTGTTCTGATCTGAACATGCCAATTCTTCAGATGATGTGCAAAGGCGAACAGGGCTTTTCACAGCAATGCTTTGGACCACTTTCCTTAAGCCACCAGGGCACCAGAATGGGCTGCCCACCCCCAAGAGGCGGTGTCTGTTATGATTCGGTCCCTGGGATCCCTCCAGAACAGACCGCTGACAAATCTGTCCTTGAACAACCACCATTCTAGTGATTTCTTTACTGGCTCAGGAACTAGAATTGTCTCCTCTCTTGGAAAAGGAGTGATAAAGAAATTTGAAGGAGGGGTCTGAGTAAACCCTCCCTTTTGACTACGGAAAACAATCTAGTAGGGATTCCCACCAGATGTGAAAGGATCTTAGCCGAGCCCCTATGAGGAGGCTGGCGTCATTGTCTTTTTGGTCAAGATTGAAGGGTGCCAAACAGGGTCAAACCTCTAAAAACTTGCCCCTGTTACTAGAGGAGGATGCCCATCCAGCTCTCATAGGCACATCCATGTTAAGAAAGGAGCGCCTAAAAGAATATTGATAAGCACATTTCTTATTTCTGGGACCCCTGATTCGGGTAGAAAAACATTTATTAGCCAATCTATCTAGAACCTTCTATAACTCTGGCCCAAAGAGGAACTGTCAGTTAAAAAGGCATGGCACAAAAGCGTAGTTTAGAGCCGATGTCACCAGACCAGGTCCTCAGCCATACTTTGATCCAAAAATCTGACCGAAGAATCAGCAAAGCTTTAAGGATTTCTTCTGACCTAGTTTTCTTCTCTAAACAGGACTTAAGCTGCTGGAGCCAATAATTCAAATTCCTTGCCACACAAGTGGAAGCCAGAATCGGCATATGGGAACAGGATTCACCCTGCCAGGCTCTCTTTAAAAGGCAATCTATCTTTTTATCTAAAGGATCTTTAAGGATACCGAAATACTCAAAGGCCAAATTTATACCCTTGGAAACTTGACACAAAAGGAGAGTCCAATTTAGGGCACTTCTCCCAAAACAGCGAATCCTCCTCAGAAAAGGGGTATCGCCGCATGAAAAACACACTAACTCCCGCAGTGGAGGGAGGGAGGAACCTAGCCATCCCAGCTTTCTCCAAGATATTCATCCTTAGTAAAAGGGTAGCACTGCTTACCCCCCCCCCCCCTTGTCATTTAGAATAACACAAGATCAAAGAATGGGAATCTGGCCAGTTCCCTGGGGGTATTCCAGGTCACTGGCAGTCCGCCATAAGGGAAATGAGTTCACCTGCTACAAACCCATAGCGCCGGATATTTAACTAAACTTTTTGGTTCAGGAGCTAGTGGCCTGGCTATTCGGGCAGGAAAACGAAAACTGGAGACTGGGAGCAGGGGCTAAAGCTTTATCCAATTCTGGTGGTCAGGTGTTCCATCTTAGGGGCAGAGACATGAGGTCTCCTTATGCTGCCTGAGGAATGGTTTGAGAAAACAGAATTTATGGTTCCCACCTGTCCTTGGTAGCAGCCGGAACTGTGCCAGTGTTAGTTGAGCCTGGAACAGATGGAATGGGAGCACCAACAGTACGAAGATTTTGTATGACTGAAGACAAGAACTGTTGGCTGGCACTCTCATACAGGTCAAAGCATATCTGATAAGCCATAAGCAGATTTTCTTCCTTCACTAGCTTCTCCAAGATATCGCTAACAGCCTGGGGATCATCTAAGAAGATGAGGCACTGTAAGGAGAAAGGAAAAACACACAGAATAAAAGTAAGTAGTACAGAATGTACCATCTATTCCAGGACAGTTAAAATAACCAATGTGAGGCATCACAGAAATAAACACCTCATTCATAAACACAGCACTAAAAAGCATGCACAACACATCCCAAAACAAATTAAACTAATATTTCTCTGGAGGTTGCTTCGTCTGAGACAGCTAATTGTAATGCATTACCTGGCACACATTGATGAAGTCAGGTTTCTCCAGGTTCATGTAGATTTGGACCAAGACTCTTAGGACTTTATTTCTAAAGTGTTTATTTTGCATTAAGGACATGCAGACTTTTAAACTGTATGCCAACATTCCTGGAACATCATTCTACAATGAAATAGAAAAACAAGATGAACAACTTTAACAGTGTACATAAAACAATTTTACATTTTAAAATTTTAGACTTCTAAACCCAAATACTACAAAGCAAACAAGGCATTTACGGGTTTGTCTGGGCAAAAAAAAAAGCTTATACTTATCGGCTACCATGATCTCTCACAGCCTCATTCAGCAGGAAGTAATGTAATAATGGACTTTGTTTTCACCAAGGCAAACCCCATTAGGTGGATTGTAAAGTGAATAGTCAAGAATCCACACCAATACTCTAAAGTGACCCTATACACACAAGGGTATATGTCCTCACCTTCTATCCGCAGTCCAGTGCTCCAAAACAGCATGTGATTCTTTTTTTACTAAAGCCTTTGCTCAATATTCATAAAAACACGGAAGAAGTATGATGGTGAATGACAGCCATATGCTAATTCATTCAGTCTCAAGTTAGTGTTGCATAATGGCAGCTGAGCTTGTAGTGCTTTTAGAATTATTGCAATTATAACGACAAGGCTGACCCCCCAATGCTGAATGCATCATCTATGGAGCAATATGGCCAACCATTCGAACAGTAGACTTAACTGTTACTCATCATTATGTTGACAACAAAAAGAGAACAAACGTAAACAAAAATGGGTCTTACGCATTCTAAAATGGTTTTCTGAAAGATATCCAGTCGTCGGGTTTCTAGAGCAATACCAATAGCCTGTTTGTATTTATGATCGTCAAGGCAGCGCTGAAACATCTTGTTAACAATCCCTTCTAAGCGTTGATCTACTGGTTTCTTTTCTCCCTCTGCAAGATCCGCATTTTCTACACATTGTTTGGTGTAATGATCAATGCATTTAGCTGCAAATAAAGGGGATAAAGCTCAATACAACCCTTTACATTTTTGTAGCTTCGATACCAGCCCCAGAACACAAAAAAGCACCATTACACACATACAAAAATACACTGCATTGCACATAACAATTGACTGCAATGATATGTGGATGTGTCCCACCAACACCCCAATGTGAATTAAAAAAAAAAAGTGTGTGCAGTGTTGGAAGTAAAGACACAAGAAAAAGAAAATAGTACTGTAGGTTTTTTTTTTTTGGGGGGGGGGGGATTTCCCTTCGGATCATGTACAGTGGCATTTGCTCAAATTCTTATCACATTCTTTTACACACCTTCAGTCAGCCTATGAGAACACACAAAGGGAGGGGGCAGGGATGCTTACAGCTGGAAGGGATTGTGCTCTTGATACAAGAGAAACCTCAACTTCTGAGCAAGGGACTGTAAAGGCACAGGTGTTAACAGCCACACCATCTAAGATAAGGACCCAGGGTTACGAGAGCATCTAACAAAGAGGTATGTATGAGCCATTATGCAGTCAATAGGTTAGTTGTCTTTCCAGCATAAGCTTGAGATTGTGAGAATCTGAGATTTTGACCATGCTGGATTTAGGTCCATGTCCCAGGGGCATCCCAACTTACCATGCCTGCTGTGTGGGAAGTGGGGGTTTTGAACCGCTTTAAAACCGGAACTTCAGCGTCATTTAATGTAAAGTCCAAACTCTTAAACTACAACCCCTGGAAAAAAATTATGGAATCACCAGTCTCTGAGGATGTTTCTTCAGTTGTTGAAAAAAAGCAGATCACAGACATGACAAAAAACTAAAGGCATTTCAAATGGCTTTAAGAAATACTAAAAGAAATCAAGAAAAATAATTGTGGTAGCCAGTAACAGTTACATTTTTAGAACAAGCACAGAATAAAATTATGGAATCATTCAATTTTGAGGAAAAAATATGGAATCATGAAAAACAAACACTCCCAACACATCACTAGAACTTTGTTGCACCACCTCTGGCTTTTATAACTGCTTGCAGTCTCTGAGGCATTGACTTAATGAGTGACAAACAGTACATTTACCAATCTGGCTCCAGCTTTCTCTTATTGCTGTTGCCAGATCAGCTTTGCAGGTTGGAGCCTTGTCATGGACCATTTTCTTTAACTTCCACCACAGATTTTCAATTGGATTGAGATCCAGACTGTTTGCAGGCCATAACATTGACCTTATGTGTCTTTCTTCAAGGAATGTTTTCACAGTTTTTGCTCTATGGCAAGATGCATTACAAAACAAGGCAATAATGCACAAACTTAAACCACTGCAGCTTGCAGAACCTTGCGGTCAAAAACAGCATCCGCTGAGGCCCGCACATCAACCTTATAAAACTTGGAAAAAGTATGAACAGAAGACCAAGTAGCAGCCTTTCAAACTTGTTCAACAGAAGCCAGATGCTGAAAAGCCCAAGATGCTCCAACAGCATGAGTAGAATGAGCAGTAACACGAAAAGGGGGAACCTTCCCCTTGGCAGAATAGGCCCCAACAATGGCCTGACGAATCCATTTACTAATGGAAGACTTGGCGGGCGCCAAACCTTTCCTAGGCCCAGAGGGCACAACGAAAAAAGCGTCAGTCTTACGAAAGGAAGAAGTAGACACCAAATAGTACTTCACACAGCGAACCACATCCAAAGAATGCAAGACCCTCTCCTTGTCATTGCTGGGCTTAGGACACAAGGAGGGTAGAACAATGTCCTGATTAAGATGAAAGGCAGAAACCACTTTAGGAAAGAAATCTGGTTTGAAGCGGAAAACAACCTTGTCCTGATGCCTCTCAAAGTAAGGAGCCTTAATGGACAAAGCCGCCAACTCCGAGACACGCCGCACAGAAGTGATGGCAACCAAAAATGCAACCTTCTGAGTAAGCGTAGAAAGAGCAATATCCTGCAAAGGCTCAAAAGGAGGACCCTGAAAAGCAGAAAGAACCAAATTCAAATCCCAAAGGCTTCCTAGGAGGCCGCAAATGCGTAACCCCCTGGAAAAAGGTCTTAACCAAAGGATGAAGAGCAAAAGACCTTTGAAAGAAAATCGCCAGGGCAGAAACGTGCCCTTTCAACATACTAAGCTGAAAACCCAAGTCCAGACCATGTTGCAGAAATTCCAAAATCCTAGGGATAGAAAACACCCTGCAAAGCAAGGCCCTGACCTCACACCAATCAATATAAGACCTCCAAGTCCTATAGTAGATAGTAGAGGAAGACCTCTTCCTAGCACTAACAAGAGTCTGAATCACAGCATCAGAAAGACCTTCCTCCTTTAAAGTGGACCAACACCCACCAGTGATCGGCCCGGGAATCTATAAGATTCCCGGGCCGATCACCTCCCTCCCCGAGATTGGGATGTCCCGCGGGGTGAAATCCCCCCCCCCAAACTCCTTACATTACCTTCGGCGGCGGCCGGCCGCCGCAGCCTCCCTCGCGCCCCTCTAGACGTGCGCGCCGGCCGTCTATGAATGGGACGCGCGCGAGGCGGCGACGGAGGAGCCGCTTGTCCGCGGCTTGTCCGTCGGCGCGGGGAGAGGTGAGTTCGGGGGGGTTTCACACAGCGGGGCACCCCGATCGGGGGTGCCCCACCGAAGTGGACCAAGACCCAGGATAGTCAAAATCCTGGGTGTTGGTCCACTTTAAGATGGAGGTTTCAGCAGCCACGCCGTCAAAGCCAGCGTTGGTAAATTGGGGTAGAGCAGTGGACCCTGAGTGAGCAGATCCGGCAGAAGGGGCAGAGCGAACGGATCCGCTGTCAACCGCCCGGGCTCCGCAGCGGCGCCAGCAGCCTGGGGGGGGGAGCGTTCCGCAGGATCGCGTCCGGCCCCGCCCCCCCCCCAAACCGCACCTGAGGGGAAGAAGCTCCCCCGAAGGCTGCCAGCAACGGCCAGCGCCGCAGCAACCGCCGGCGCTGGCCAAGGGACCAGTGTCAAAACACACGCATACACACACATAGGGACATGCATCCATAATAATAAAATAACCAAGGAATAAGAAGCCAAGTGTAATGACTATTCTGAAGCGGGGTGTGTGACATACTTAGAATATGATGTCATCATCCCCAAACATCCTTTCGATAGATGGGATAAGAAAAGTGTCCAAAATGTCTATGTAAACCTGTGCATTTATTGAAGATGTAATGACAGCCATCTCCCCAATGCTTTTACTTGACATGTCATTCATCAATGACTGTGGAAATTTGCATGTTTTCTTCAGACAGTCATCTGCATAAATCTCTTTGGAAAGGCACCAAAGTTCCAGCATCATCGCCATGCCCAATGCAGATTCCGATCACCGAATATGACTTTCATCCAGTCATCCACAGTCCATGATTGCCTTTCCTTAGCCCATTGTAACATTGTTTTTTTCTGTTTAGGTGTTAGTGATGGCTTTTTAGCTTTACAGTTCGGTCACAGACATTGACTCCAGTTTCCTCCCATTTGTTTTGTTGTACATTTTCGGTTTTCAAGGCTTAAAGTTTTCTGTCTTGATGCTTTGATGTCTTCCTTGGTCTACCAGTACGCTTGCCTTTAACCACCTTCCCATGTTTGTACTTGGTCCAGGTTTTAGACACAGCTGACTGTGAAGTACCAACATCTTGTGCAACACTGCGTGATGATTTACCCTCTTTAAAGTGGACCAACACCCAGGATTTTGACTATCCTGGGTCTTGGTCCACTTCGGTGGGACACCCCCGAAAAACTCACCTCTCCCTGCTCCCAGCGCCGACGGACAAGCTGCGGACAAGCGGCTCCTCCGCCGCCGCCTCCCGCGCGCCACTCTTGACGCGCGCGTGCCCGCGCCAGCCATTCACAGACGGCCGGCGCGGGCACGTCTAGAGGGGCGCGAGGCCGCCGCCGAAGATAAGGTAAGGAGTTTGGGGGGGGTTTCACCCCGCGGGACATCCCGATCTCGGATGTCCCGCGGGGAGGGAGGTGGTGGGTGTTGATCCACTTTAAGGAGTTTGATAATCCTCAAGTGACATCTCTGGTGTTGGAGCCATGATTCATGTCAGTCCTCTTGTTGCAGCAGCTCTCCAAGGTGTGATCACTCCTTTTTACCTGGACACTAACGAGCAGATTTAATATGATGCAGGTGTTATTGTTTGTAATGAAAATCTGCAGGGTGATTCCATATTGTTTTTTCCTCAAAATTTAGTGATTCCACAATGTATTCACTGTGCTTGTTCTAAAAATGTAACTGTTACTGGTTACAACAATTTTTTTTCTTGATTTCTTTTAGTACTTGTTAAAGCCAGAAAGTTGCCATTTGAAATGCCTTTAGTTTTTTGTCATGTCTGTGATCTGCTTTTTTTCAACAAAATTCAACAACTGAAGGAACATCCTCAGAGACTGGTGATTCCATCATTTTTGCCAGGGGTTGCATTCCCCAGCATCTAAAATACCCCTGCTGGGCTTCCAGTCTGTTCAGAACACTAGCATACGGGCGCTGCCATCTTGCCTCAGATGCATCACATACTGAGGAGAGGGGGCAAAAGTACATGGAGGGGGGTTATAGCGGTGTTTTGCACAGACAGAGCAAAGCTGGGTCAGGAAAAGGACAGCAATCCCAAAATGCAGAGCGGCATAATCAGAAGACACTTCCTGCAGGCAGCCTGAGACTCCATGGGCTGCTATCTTGGATGTAAAAAAACTCAAAAACTCAATAGTTGTAGGCAGGATGATTTTTAATGTGGGCAATCTGTATGTACAAGGTAGGGGGAAACATATAAGATAGGTTCTTATTCAGGGTGAAAGCCCAGTTTAACCCTTTAAGTGCCAAGCCCGTAGTACCTACGGGCTGGCTTTCCCCCCTGCTAGTTAAAATAGCCTGCCCTCCCGCCCCTGCAGCCGCTGCTGCTAACAATAAAAAAAAAGTAAAAAAAAAAAAAAAAAAGACAGTTACTCACCTCTGTGCCCGATCCCTCGGGCAGGGTCTCCTCTTCACCGGGGGGGCCTCCGATCGCCCCCCCCCCCGGCCTTCTCCGTGGTGAGGAGGGGGCAAAACATGCCCCCTCCGGCGTTCGCGGCGATAACCCCGCCCCCTTGTGACGCTGCGCAAGTGGGCGGGGCTTATGACATTGCGTCATCCCGCTGCCGGCTCCGGACTATCAGATGCCTGGGTCTGATCACCGGAGGCGGTTGGAGGGTAGGGGATGTGGTCCCCTGCCTCCCCAGCCCCCTCCGGTGATCAGACCTGACAGCTGTCAGCAGCGAAGGGAATCGTCGCGGGACACAGGATCGGAGGTGAGTGTTAAAAAAAAAATAAATAAATAACTTTTTTTTTATTATGTGTCAGTGTCTTTTTTACATTTAACCTCTTATGAACTGGTAAGGGGTCCATGAGACCCTTATACTAGTTCACAAGGCTGTGGGCTGGAAAGTCACCTGCGGCTAGCGGGTGACTTGCCATTGACCCCCAGCACCCCCATTACCCGCCTCCCCAAAGCCCAGGGGGGGGGGGGCAGAAGAGCCCGTGGGCATGGGCTATGCGGGCTTGTAGCCTGCAGGGCCAGGGGCCACAAAAGCTGGCCCCTGTGCCCTGTTCCTACAAGCCCTGCATAGCTGGTTCCGGGCTGGTTACTTTGGGTAAGGAGGACCCCATTTCATGTTTTGTTTTTTATTTTTAAGGGATTTTAACCCTTAAAAATCCCCCCCAAAAATGGGGTCCCCCCCCCCCCCCCGGGAGGGGGGACACTATGTAATTTTTTTTCTCGATTTAACCCTTTGTAGTGTGGATGGTAGTTGTATTTTATTTGTAAATGTTATAAAGTACTTGTTTCAGTATGGGCAGGAACGGGGGCTACCGATAAATATGTGGTACCGTTCTAATCGGTAGAAATGGGGCTTTCACATGCAATATGCTTTTCCTTAATAAAATACATTTTTTATTTAAAATAAAGGAGGCAATTTTCTAAAAATGTTTTTATTTATTTATTTATTTTTTACTTAATATTGTAAAAACAAAATAAAATTTACAAACAAGACATTTCATGTTAAAGCCTAAACTCTGCTGCAAAAAAATATAAATATAATTTTCCTGAAAATTACAGCAAAAATGGCGCAAAATTCGGAAAAATGACCTGTCAACAGAGGGTGACAAAATCTCAAGTAGGCTGGCAATTAAAAGGGTTAATAGTACCTCTGCATGTTGAGTATTGTTCTGTTCGGGAGACCTTGCGCTTTCAGACTTAGCTTGTTTTTTCTGGTTTGCATATTTATATTTTAGGAAAAGGTGTTTTTTATTCAGCTTTTTTATACAATTTTTTAGGGAAACCCTGCGCAACCAAAGAATTCTTTGAGGAATTAATTCCAGAAAGATGAGCCCACTACAACAAGCTGGGTACGCTTAGTAAGCTTAACATGTGTACTTTCAGGGAATATATGGTTTATGGGGAATATTCCAAATGTAAAGGGTTGTTTTGGTTGAAAAATCGCAAGGTGCGCACTTTGTCTGCAGAACTGAAATTTTCAAGTAAAATTACCGTTATGCTCATGCTTTACTTTGGGGTGTTTGGCAACTCTTCCCTTGACAGAACCTATGCATGTTGGGTGTTGTTCTGTTTGGGGAATGTTGCTTTTTCAGATTAAAAATGTTTTTTCTTGTTTGTATATTTTTTCAAATTTTTTTCACATATTTCACCCAAAAATATTGAGAATACACCTAAAAATTACAAACAAGACATTTCATGTTAAAGCCCAGACTCTGCTGAAAAAAACAATATATCATTTTCCTGGGAAATCCCTGGAAATCCTTTCAAAAATGACAGTTGAACATGTGTAGCGCAAAATAGTGAAACATGGTCTGGCAACAGGGAGTGGCAAATGCTGCAGGTAGGCTGGCACTGAAAGGGTTAAAATAAAGGAGGCAATTTTCTAAAAAAAATGTATTTATTTTTTTATTTTACTTAATACTGTAAAAAAACAAAATAAAATTTACAAACAAGACATTTCATGTTAAAGCCTAAACCCTGCTGCAAAAAAATGGGGAAAAATAACCTGTCAACAGAGGGTGACAAAATCTCAAGCAGGCTGTCAATTAAATTGTTCTGTTCGGGGGACCTTGTTCTTTCAGACTTAGCTTGTTTTTTCTTGTTTGCATATTTATATTTTAGGAAAAGGTGTTTTATTCAGCTTTTTTATACATTTTTTAGGGAAACCCTACGCAACCAAAGAATTCTTTGAGGGATTAATTCCAGAAAGATGAGCCCACTACAACAAGCTGGGTATGCTTAGAAAGCTTAACATGTGTATTTTACTTTGGGGTGTTTGGCAACTCTTCCCTTGACAGTAGCTATGCATGTTGGGTATCGTTCTGTTCGGGGGATGTTGCTTTTTCAGATTAATCTTGTTTTTTCTTGTTTGTATATCATTTTTTTTTAGGAAAATGTGGCTTTGATTCTGCTTTTTATCCTTTTTTTAGGGAAACTCTTTGCAACCAAAGAATACATTGAGGGATTACTTCCAGAAAACCATGGCCACATCAACAAGCCTGGTACACCTAGAAACCTTGAGGTGTGTACTTCCAGAGAATATATAGTTTGTTGGGGGTATTTCAAATGTAAAAGGGTTGTTTTTCTGGGAAATCCCTGGAAGTCCCTTCAAAAATCACATTTTAACATGGGGAGCGCATAATCATGCAAAATAGTCTGGCAACAAAGGGTGACAAAAAATCCAGGTAGGCTGGCACTTAAAGGGTTAAGGCTGTGGCACCACAGGAAGGTATTTTCTTTTAAAAAGAAGGTATTTGTCTCACCAGGGTAAGCTCCCAATTGAAAGCATTTAAGTGGCTCAGTGTCCACATCTTAAGTGGACATTGATGACCTGCAATCTGTGGTACTAGAGAAAAAGTGAACTTTATCAGAGGGATTGAGCTTTATCAACCCCCTACAAAGAGCGCCTATACTAGGGGTACTCAAGAACTTTTAGTAGACCTGCGGCAGGTTGAAGGTCCGGGGGGGGGAGGGAATACCTGAAATTAGCGCACCGGGGGCTATATATTCTCTTAGGCGACCTAAATAATTACCCCCCCCCCCCCAGTATTATCTGTATTGGCCATTGAAGGAGAAAGCGGAGAGCTGTTTTTGAGGGATGGATGGGACAGAGCTGGGAATAAGAGGGATGGGGATGGGACTGGATAGGTGAGGGGTGTCTAAATGACAACAGGGCTGAATATTCCTCTTCTGCTGAGTATGCTGACTTGGGATGCCCTGCCATGTGTAACCCATAGATTTGCTGTTAATTCTTATGTGACTGGCAGTCCAATGGCGCATGCATGGCTCTCCACCAATCAGCGTGGCTGTGTCTTTTTTCATTTATGTTTCCTAGCTGCTCTTATGCAGAGATACAGCCACGGTATTTGGTGGTGAGCCTGTGCATGCATCATTGTGCTGCTGGTCAGGTAAGAATTAGTGGTGAACCTGGGGGTTTCACACTGCAGGGCAATCAAAATGCCCTGCCAAAGAGAAACAGCCAGCCCTGGTGTCTTTTAGATGCCAGGGCTGGTAAATATCCTGAACAGTAATGAAAGTAAAATTAAAAGAGAAAAAAAAATCTAAAGTAAAAACAGTTGGAGACATTTTACATTTTTGTACACTGCTACACATAACAACTTACCGATAATAGTTTCAACATACTCAGAACTGTCATTCACATTGAATAGGTCTCCAGCACCCAGAGCATAGTTGAGGGATTCTTCAAATGCCCCTAGATGATAGAAGACTTTGGAAGCTACAAGGGCAGCAAACTGTCTGCTTCTGAACCCTTCATCTTCATAGAGCACCTCACTGCCGATTCAAAACACAAGCTTAAATAGGTACCCATACTATGTCCAGTACAACAACCAAATACCAGCTCTAATATACATTACATATAACCAGTTGAAATATCCTAGATATAAAATGAACACAGAATGTATGTATAAATGCTAACATTGGACAGTCTAAAGATGTGTTAAAATGTTAAAACGACCATAATGCAAAACATAGCAGCAGCCTAACAGACAGCTGTCAAAATAAAGATGTATATATACACATCATGACAGCCTTGATTATTTATAGGGCAAGCTAGCTTTAAAAGGAAGGTTGAAAACAAAGTGATACTTTTTCTTAGCATCTTACTATTAAAGAACATTGGCTTACATCTTATCTACAGATTCTGATATCTCTGCCCAAAAATCATTGACAACAGCATTCAACTTGTGCAATGCAAACTCCTAAAAAATAAATGAAAAAAAAAAGACATTACAAAACAGGATCAGGCAATTTAGACACTCAAATTGAAAGCATTTTAGAGATTAACTTAAATGAAATCAGGACTTAGTCAAATTGACAAACCAAAAACATAGGGCCAGCACTGAAAAGTAATGTGACCCAAAGAGGTCATGTCACTCATAAAGATACAACAAAATAGCAGCTGCTAAAATAAAGTTTCCTCCTAGGTTCACTCTAAGTGAGCCACTAGACAAAAATAACTTCAGCTATTAAACCGGACCTTCACCATGATTTAATGAAAAGCCCAAACTCTTAAAAAACAATTCCTCAGCATCTAAAATTAATATATTTTACATGTTTAGTCACTAATTTATTATACTTTTCCCCACTGGGCTGCAACTCTGTTCGGGAATTTAGGATACGGGCGCCGCCATCTTGACTCAGAAGCATCACACTTACTGAGGAGAGGAGAGTGGGATAAGGTACAGGGGGGCGGGTTATAGCTGTGCTTTGCTCAGACAGAGCAGAGCTGGGGTCAGGGAAAGGTCAGCAGTCCCAGAATGCAGAGCAGCACAGTCACTTCCTGTTTGCAGGCACTTCCTGTTTGCAGGCTGCCTGCAAAAATGGCAGCTTCCATAAGCCGCCATCTTGGATGTTTAAAGGCTTATAAAATGCAGTAGATGCAGGTAGGATGATTTTTAATGTGAGCAATCTGTATGTACAGGGTGTGGGAAACATATAAGATAGACTCTTATTTAGAGTGAAGGTCCGCTTTAAGCGTGAAATTAAATGTCTCCCCTCTGTCTCTCTTTCCTCCAATCTGAGGAAATCTGTTCTTTCATGATTGATAGCAAGGATGCACACTGGAGACCTGCTTCATTTAAAAAAGCCACAAGGGATGAAGTATCTGTAGGGTTAGGCAAGCAGGGTTTTCTTTTTTAATCTCCCACAAATGGCCCTTTTACCAACCTAGCCCTAGGATTTCAGATTAACAAAGCCTATTTTTAGTCTTTGTATATAATAAGCTTGTATTTAATTGTAAGAGAAGCTCACATTTTCCTGGCATCAGGCAAACGTTCAGTTCAGGAATAACTAGCTATAAAGCACAAATGTTATAAGTATAGATAACACATATAAATAAACTAAGATAATGTGCCTTTTTAGCGGCTAATATGCTATCACATAAATGAATTAGAACAAAAACAATGCTCCCCCCCAACAACTGCAGCTGATTAACTGATATATCATAAATGTGTCTAAGAATAGCACGGTACAAATACAATGAAACTGAAGAAAAGCCATAATGTACACAGCATAGTAAACAGCACTTCCGCGTCTAGATGAAGTGGTAATGTGCAATGCAGGAGAGCGCTCTGTTCCAGCTGGCTCACATCACATAAACAGGATTAGTGGAAAAGAGCGCTTCATGATAAAAATGTGCCTCTCTGTATTATGTTTAGTTTTACAGATAACACAGATAAAAACAAACAGGGTTTTAACCTTGAGTTGGGGCTCATCTTCATCCAGAAGGGAAAGGATGCCAGCTGTAAAAGAGAAAGAAAGCAACATAATTACTGGCAGCATCAGCACCATCCTCTCTTTGATCAAACCCACATTTTTAACTAACATCAACCTGAATTGTCCCCCCTTTTGGCAGTTTCCCTGCTCCTCTCTAATGATACTTGTTTTAGCTGTAAAGGCCCACCTCCTCCACTCATGGCAAGGGACAATGAGGTCCTTGGCCTACTTATGCAATGATCACTGCCCACATTCTAATTATATAAAATTAATATATACCATGGTGATACATATGGGTAGCCAGTCACATAAAACTGCCGTTTAAAGTTTTTTTTATGTGCACCTATATGCTAAATGATGAGGGTCTGACCCAAACTGGAGGACTGGACAGTTTGACCAGAGTAACTGGCCAACCTTATTGAATCTATAACTCTTTAATATAGTGTCACTATGGAGTAAGTAGCTGGGCAGAGCTGGGGTCAGGAAAAGGTCAGCAGTCCAAGAATGCAGAGCAGCACAGTCAGAAGGCACTTCCTGTTTGAAGGCTGCCTGATGTTCTATAATCCGCCATCTTGGATGTTTAAAGGCTCATAACATGCAGTAGATGCAGGTAGGATGATTTTTAATGTGGGCAATCGGTATGTACAGGGTGTGGGAAACATATAAGATAGACTCTTATTCAGAGTGAAGGACCGCTTTAACTAATCCTTAATATGACAATCAGTGATATTAGGCATTTTTGGCTTCAGTCCTCCAGGGGGACAGATCGTCACCATTCTGAATGAATTTTAATATTGTACTATAAACCAAGTATCATATTTTATGCCCCATGAGACGCACTTATTTTCCCCCCAAAGTGTGTGGCGGGGGGGATGTCAGTGTGTCTTTTCGGGCGAATGTAAAAAAAAAAAAAAAAAAAAAAAAAAAAAAAATAGTAAAATCACATATATTGCTCCCGCGCTGCTGGCCGGGCCACCAGAAGATGGAGGAGCAGCAGGTGGGCAGGGTGACTGATCCCTGCTCTGCGTCCACCACTGTCCCCGCTGCTTCTTCTCCTCCTCCTCCTCTGATGGCAAGCAAACACCCGGCTCTGTGCAACACACTGCACGAAGCGGGGTGTGTTTGCGCCACCGGAGAGGAAGCAGAGGCAGCAACATCAATAAAGATAATAAATAGATAATAAACAGTAAGTAAGTAATTATATTGTATCCTAGATGAATTTAGTGTGTTGATAAAACAACGTTTTTCCAGCAAGCAAGTTTTACCTGCAATTGTAATATAATTCAAGAAACTTTCAGTAAAAAGCTCATCTGATGTACTGAAGCATTTACCTGCTCATTTTTAAAGTGGACCAACAACCAGGATTTTGACTATCCTGGGTTTTGGTCCACTTCCCCGGGGCACCCTGATCGGTCGGTGCCCCGCTATGTGAAACCCCCCAGATCACAAGCTACAACTCACCCCGCTCCTACGGCGCATGCGCGGCTGCTAGTCCAGTCAGAGTGCTCGGGGCCGCTGAGGTATGCACGTCAATGCGACATCTTACCTCAGCTGTTCCAAGCGCGCTGGTGGCCACGTCTCGTGCTTCCCTCTAACAGGGAGCGCGTCTGTGCCGGCCATTCACAGTTGGCTGGTGCAGGCACGAGCCCCGCTAGAGAGGAGCGCGAGATGCGGCCGCGGCCCGCACATGCGCCGTGGGACCAGGATCCAGGTAAGTGCAGCGGGCGTCCTGGGGAATTTCACACAGCTGGGCATCCCGATTTTGGATGCCCCACAGGGAGGGATCGGATCGGCCCGGGAATCTAATAGTGGACCTAAACCCTACGGTTCCAAATTACATTGGAACTGCCCTCTGTCAGTAGCTGGGAGGGCTGCCTGTCAGTTAGTGAGTGTGCGGCCTGACAGTGACTCAGCAGCAGGTGAGGGGCTGCCATGACCAGGCCTCACATTGCACTCCTGTGGTGCCCGGCCGCCCCTCCGGTAGAGCACATAGACCCAGCACCAGTCTCTGTCAGCAGCCTCCACCCCGCCACACAACAATGAGTCAGCGAGTAAGACCCCCGCCATAACCACCTTCACCCCTCTCTCTATCCGCCTCCATTGCCGCCCTCCCGCCTGCAGCGCCTCACCCGCCGAGGTAATCATGTCTGCCGGGCTCTCCGCTCCGCGTTCCTCAGTCACCCGGTATAATGCTCCGGCAAATCCCTGTATCACTGTGCGGCGTCCGGCGCACACAACACGTCATACAGAAGCCGGAAGAGGCTGGGCTTGACTGTCATGAAACTGCTTGTAAGACTTGGGCGCCATCTTAGCTACTGGCAACCTTTCCAGACTTTCCAAGATTTCAGGGTTCCCTTCCCCAGGCAACAAAGGAAACATGGATCGAAGAAGGAAAAAGAAGATGAAGGAGAAAGGATGGATTGGATTTAAAAGAAGGATTAAAAAAGATAGGATGACATAGAACTAGGCCATAGTTGTGACCTAGAGGTAAGGGGAGGGTACTTGTGACCGGAGGGTGGCAGGTTCGAATCCCAGTCCTGGGACATGACTGAAGTGCTCTTGAGCAAGGCACCTAACCCCCCAACTGCTCCCCGGGCGCCGTAATTAGGGCAGCCCACCGCTCCGGGCATGTGTACACTCACTGCACGGATGGGTTAAATGCAGAGAACAAATTCCTATGTGTGCGCAAGCATACAATGGCCATCAATGCATTAAAATTAAAAATTAGAAAGGGAGAGCAAGAAAGAGCTTGAAGCAATGTGAAAGAGAAAGATGTGGAAAAGATTGGTGAAAAGTTGAAAAATTAGAGAATGAAAGAGAGCAAAAGCATTGAATATGGATAGAGAAAATAGGTGGAAAAATAGGGAAGTAAAGCAATAATGAAAGAGAGAGAAAGAACGGAAGCTGGAGAGAAAGAGGGGTGTACCCGCACTCATGGAACCCCTTTTTTGCCTTTGACCTGGATTACCTACTACGGAAATATATTGATACTTACACCTGGCATGTCCTTGCTGTGACCCTGTGGAGGATCTGGCCAGTCTCACAATGTAGGTGGGCCCCCCAAGATGCAGTCGGCCCCAGCATCTGGCCAGGGTTGCCAGGTACCAGCCATGACATCAAGTTGCTATAAAAGTGCAACACACTAATTGTTGCCCCGTTACTGGGTATGTACATAAATAGTGATGAGCTGGAGAAGAAGCAATCTAGTTGAGAAGCCATCCAGGCGCATAGTCTCCAGTATCAGCATCTCTCTGCAGGTCTGCCATGTTGGGGACTCCCTCCTGGTCCAGCAGGTTGTCATCGTCTTGATGCATGGGAGCTGCTATTGCAGCATCGTCCTTCCAAACAACTATATCACATCACTGGAGAAGAAGCTCCTGGAGGGGGAAGATCACAGCCCGCAGGGACCAAGGGACTCCTATACCAAGTCAGAGTAATGAGCAGCATGTCACATGCCAGCATCGGTGGATGTCATGCTGGATAATTAGATCCGTATCTTGCTGATGTCTGGGATGGGGTAAACTGGAGCAAATCGTCAAGATCTGGGTCGCATCAGCCTGGGTCTGAAGCCCATAACTAGTCATTTTACTCAGTCGTTGAGTTCACATGCTCAACCCTCCTCCTCAAGGACCACTAACAGGCCAGGTTTTGCAGCTCTCCACACAGATGTACAAGTGAGGTAATGCTCAGACAGAGCTGTAGAATCAGCACTAATTACCTCCCCAGTGAATCAGTGGGGAGAGCTGCAAAACCTGTTAGTGGTCCTTGAGGAGGAGGTTTGAGCACCTATGATTTAGTTCTTGGATGGGCTTCTTCACTAGTATGTCTTGGCACATGAGGTTCCTAATCTTTCTTGGTTGAGAGTAGTTTTGAGCTTAGAATTCATGACAGAGTTAAAGTGGACCAAAACCCAGCGTTTTTACTATCCTGGGTTTTGGTCCTTGCCCCATTGGGGTGCCCGCTGTGTGAAACCCCCCAGGTCACCTGAACGAACTCACCTCTTCCAGGTCCTTTGGCACATGCATGGCTGCTCGTCCAATCACTGCGCTCGGATCTGCTCAAGCCGCTTTGTCCAAGAGCTCATCTAATGCGAGCGGATCTGGGCGCGCTGGCGGCTGCATTTCATGCTACCCTTTAACAGGGAGCGTGCCCACGCCGGCCATTCACAAATGCCTGCCACGGGCACATGCCCTGCTAAAGCAGACCAAAACCCGATCAGGGTGCCCACGGGGGGAGCAACTGCGCCTGACCTGGAGTCTCATAGACTCCAGGGTGGGTTTTGGTCCTCTTTAAAGTCCCTCTCCAGGCACACTCTTAACTTTCTCCCTCATCATTCCCCTTGGTAACAGTAAATAATAAGCCATTTCCAAGCACCTGACAATCTCTGATTGTATGTACGGTAAATACCTTGTATTCTAGGAGAAACTGATTTTTTTGCTGTGAAGGGCATGTAATGGACCAGCTTCATGAGCATGCTCTGTTGTGGTCAGAGACAGCTGTGGTACCGTTGTGGCTTGTTCTCGCTCACACTGAGAGCTCCAGGGAAAGAGTAGCTGTAAGAATATTTTTTCAGAGTGCTGGAGGAATAACATTTAAATAGGGCAAACTATTTAGAGCCCTGCTACTGCTTCTACCCTGCACTACAGGGTGAATGGAAGGAGAGGCACATGGGGCAGGCACTGGTGAGCTGCTTGCTGGCTAATTATTGCTGTTGGGCTTAAAGTCCCTTTAAAGAGGGAGTAAAATAACACAAAACTTTCCTTTACCCCATAGCGAGGGGGAATCCCTGTATAGGATCTGCATCTACCAGATAACTGCAGCCTGCAAAGACTTTTTAAGCTTTAGTTCCTATTTAAATTTAACTCATTTTGTAAATTCTGTTTTTGTACTAGAAGTTAAATAGTTAAAGATGTAAAATCTGTGTCTGAACCGCCCTCCCTTTTTATTTATATAAAAAAGGGGGTATGACTCCTCCTCCCCTAATGGTCAGTCTCCAGTTGTCATATCATACCAGCCTTTCCACAAAGGCCTGCTTCTGTTCCTGAGGTTCCCTGGGAATGCTAGTTGTGAATTGTCCAACTAGCTAAAGAGCAGTAGTGTTGAGTAATTGGGCACTGCCACCTGCTGGGAGAAGCTCTGCAAATGGTTGGTTGCTAGAGCAGATGATCTGTTGGATCTGGATTATACAAGTACCGGTATATACCGGTAATACTGTCTATGCTATCTATTCTATCATGCCTGTAATTTGTTCTTGTACAGCACTATAGAATAAATAATGTTTATATGTAGGAAGAAGTCAGGAAATGTCCTTTGAAAAAGCTTTGGTGCTTTTGACCTGGTGTGAGATTTAAAGCAGATCAAAACCCATGTAACTCAGCTATTAAGTCTAGAAGATTCCAGGTTCAGGTGTAAGAAGCTTATTGATGGTTATAGGAAGCAACTGATTTCAGTTATTTTTTTCCAAAGGGTGTGCAACCAAATTTTAAAGCGGACCTTCACCCTGAATAAGATCCTATCTTATATGTTTCCCACACCCTGTACATACAGATTGGCCACATTAAAAATCATCCTACCTGCATCTACTGCATGTTATGAGCCTTTAAACATTCAAGATGGCAGCTCATGGAGCATCAGACAGCCTGCAAACAGGAAGTGTCTTCTGACTGTGTCGCTCTGCATTCTGGGATTGCTGCCCCTTACTTGACCCCAGCTCTGCTCTGTCTGTACAAAGCACAGCTATAACCCGACCCACGCTCCTCTGATGCTACTGAGTCAAGATGGCGGCGCCCATATCCTAGAGTCCTGAACAGAGTTGCAGCCTGGTGAGGGAAAGAATAATAAGTAAGTGACAAAAAAACGTAAAATATATTAATTTTAGATGCTGGGGAATAGTTTTTTAAGGATTTGGGCTTTTCATTAAATTATGCTGAAGGTCCGGTTTAAGTTACAGGTGCCAATAATTTTGTCCAGTTCATTTTTGAAGCTTGGTGTGTGACATGTTCAATTTGCTTTTTTTCCTCCCTTTTCTGGTTTAGTTCCAATACACACAAAGGGAATAAACGTGTAGAGCAAAACATGTGTTACTGCAATCCTTTTCTGTGAGAAACACCTCATTTTCTTGAGAAATGTCAGGGGTGCCAACATTTACGGCCACGACTGTATCAATAGCTGGTGACCCAGGGTGGCATTTGGCAATCTATCAAAAGGATCAAAATCCAGGTGAGTGAAAATACTGGGTTTTGCTTCACTTTAATAGACATTTTCAGCACATGATGGAGGAGAAATGAATGTTTTTAGAGGGTGTCACTGACACAGGTTTGGTACCCACGAGAATCAAGATTTTACCTTGTCTCTAGGAGAATGGACCAGTATATTTAAAAGGACATAGATGTGGCGGGAAGCTGATCAGCAGAGCTCCGTAGCCACAGGTATGGACTTAATAGAGATATACTCAACTCCACTCATATTTAGCCATGGACTGGGTGGGTCAGGGTTGTAACTACAGCAAACACTGTTGGTGCTTCCTCCAGTGAAGGTAATGTTTTTACAATCTGCTGCCAAATCCCTCCTCATCCAGAATCAGCAGTTCCTCCTCCTATGTAGCTAGTAGGACTGGTTCTTCCTCAACATTTTCCTCATGCTGTGTAAAGCTGCTCCCTGTCTTCATAACCAGTGCTTGTGCTTGAGTAGCCAATATCCCCAATATTTGCTCTTTTATTCCACCACCCTTTTTCTCTTCTGTCTTTGTTGTTTGTTACTTTTAAGATGTTGCACTAGTATCATGGCCGGCCTTTGGAGCGTGCAAGCTGTTCGGTAGCACAGGGTGTCATCCCAACCTCTCTGTAAGGGGGTACCTGTAGCTCTCAACTGGAACAGCATGCCTCTCTTTTTTTTTTAAATACCCCCATCTCTCTTTCTTTTTTGCACATTTCTGCCTTCTTCTTACCTTCTCCTTTTTTCTTTTTACCTTCCCACCGACTCTCATTTGCAGTTTTTCTCCTGTTTTTCTTTCTTTCATTATCTCTTTCTTTCTCTCTCTCTCTTTAATCTCTGCAATCCTATTTAACTCTCTTTTCTCTCTCTCTCTCTATATATATATATATATATATATATATATATATATATATATATATTCTCTCTTCCACCTTTCTTTCTCCTTTTTTCCCATGTTTCATCTGTGACTCATTGCCCTTTTTGTGGGTGTGTGTGCCCAGTAGTGTATTCTTCTCTTTTCAGTGAAACAAGCATATAATCAGACAAAGGATCACCAGGAAGCACACTGCCAGTTTATGCATTTCGTCCCTCTTCTCTCAGATGTTTGTTTTTGTAATCATACTTCATAATGACCACGCGGAGAAAGAAGGCTCCTCCCTTTGAAGGAGGAAACACAGAGTGAACAGAGGTCAAAAGCTCCACCCTTTCCATTCCACCTCAGTTCTTTGTGTTTCCTTCCTATGGAACCACTGGACAGAGTGTGCTAGGAAGATAGTCTTCAGCCAATTTTATTTTATTTTTTTATCCCCTTTAAATACCAGGCAACTCACTTAGACTGCGGGTGTGCCGGCCCTTTAAGCCAGAGGGCGGGTTCTGCAATTTCGGGATTTTGATCATTTTTGGGGGCAGAGCCTGGAATCGAGCTTGGCGCTGATACATGTGGCGACCCAAAAGAGGAAAGGCGGCATTTTCTCCCTTGCTAGCGTGCAGGTCGGAGGCGGCTTCGGGACAGAGGCAGAAGCGGCAACAGAGCATCCTTGGGGGATGGGGAGTCGTGCATCCGAGCAGCAAAAAGCCCAGCCGACAGTATGCAGGTGGCAATTAAAGAGACAGGACCAGTTTTTGATATTCTGCAGAAAACCGTTAGATAGATTTTCTCCTCCATCCATTGCAGGCCGTCCAGAAGTACTTACAGATGGGTGTTCGCACCTGCTGCGGTCCGCCGCTCCTTACACTCCTTAAGCTTCTTACCTCCCTCACCGGCTCTGGCCCGGGGCGCGCACTGCTCGCTGGCAAATGCGCCCCGCGGGCTCACGCATCGGCAGCTTCTCTTGAGCGATGGGGGGCCGCTCGTGGCGCTGTTCTGGGCCTGATGATGCGCCGCGGGGGGGGGGGGGTCAGGCGGCGGCGCATAGACTGATGTCCTGCCGGTGACGCCCCCCGGTGGATCTTTCCAGAAGCGCTTAAGCGCTTCGGTGCTCGGCGGCTGCGGAGAGCGCTGCTGGGGCCCTCGGCTGTGAAATTGGAGACAGTGTTTGTGTTGTCTCCTGGCGTTGATGTGGATCGTCTGGAAGTAATCCCTCACTGAATTTGGCGGTGGTCGTGAGTCCCTCCTTTTTTAGTTATACCTTCTTAAGAGGATATGGGAAGACACTGTACTTTCTCATTGATTGTTTGTATATTCTATGATTCTTATATGTTAATGCATGACATTGTGGGTCATTTTGTAACTGCTGTCTTTCTCTTTTTGTTTTAGACCGTGGGCTTAAGGTTGAGGGTTGTGGTTCCTCCCGGTCCCCATTATTAATAAGAGGGATCGGCTATTAGGCTTAGGCCGTTAGTGTCTAGTAGCCTTATTGAATATTGTTATTCAGAATCACCATAATGGAGGTATCAGGGGATAGTGAGCCGGGCACCCCACTTGGGCAAGACAGGCTCTGCCCCTTGTGCAGACGGAATCCCCTGGGCGGATTCAGCACGATTTGTTCCACTTGCTCCAGAGGCATTGCTTTGGACCATGAGCGGGCGGTCGCTCCTGACCCTAGCCCAGCGTTACCATCGGCCTCTCCGGATCCTCCACTGCTGCAGTCAGCCCCTAGTGAAGGGGGAGCCAGCAAGGGGTCACATGCTGATGTTGCGCACAGGCTGGCCAGTCTCGAGAAACACATCTCTGGTTCCTCCTCGGATGAGGATTCCTGCCTCCCGGATGATACGGAGAGTTTGCTCTCTTCCATTTTTGATACCTTGCATATTGTTCCTCCCAGAATGGCTAAGAGGAAAAAGGATGATTTATTTCGGCCTGAGAGGCAACGGCTGGTCTTTCCTGAGCAGCCTAATTTTTCTAACATGATTCTTAAAGTGGACCAACACCCAGGATTTTGACTATCCTGGGTTTTGGTCCACTTCGATGGGGCACCCCGATCGCATGCGCCGCTGGAACGGGGAGAAGGTAGGATTGTGGGCTTCCTGGGGGGTTTCACCCCGCGGGACATCCCGATTTCGGATGCCCCACGGGGAGGGATCTTATAGATTCCCGGGCCGATCCCCCCTGGGTGTTGGTCCACTTTAAGGAGTGGGAATGGCCCAACAAATTACCGTCGGTCCCTAAGCAACGGCTGGTCTTTCCTGAGCAGCCTCATTTTTCTAACATGATTCTTAAAGTGGACCAACACCCAGGATTTTGACTATCCTGGGTTTTGGTCCACTTCGATGGAGCACCCCGATAGCATGCGCCGCTGGAACAGGGAGAAGGTAGGATTGTGGGCTTCCTGGGGGGTTTCACCCCGCGGGACATCCCGATTTCGGATGCCCCACGGGGAGGGATCTTATAGATTCCTGGGCCGATCCTCCCTGGGTGTTGGTCCACTTTAAGGAGTGGGAATGGCCCAACAAATTACCGTCGGTCCCTAAGGGCCTGGATAGGCGGTACCCTTTCCCCTCTGAATTAATTCGGTTATGGTCTCACCCTCCCGAGGTGGACCCTCCGGTGTCTGGATTGTCCAACACCACTGTTATACCAACGCCTGACAATGCTTCCTTGCGTGATCCTGCAGACAAACGCATGGATCAGTTGGTTTGCCATGCCTTCACCTTTGCTGGTGCTCTTTTCGGCCTGCTTGTGCCTCGGCAATTGTTTCACTAGCCAACAGGAGAAAGGTTAAACACCTTGTGGCTAAGGCTAAATCTCACAAACGGGCAGAGGAGTATAAGGAACTCAAGGCCTGCTTGGATTTCACTGCCATGGATGATGTGGTCAGGCTTGGTGCCAGAATTTCGGCTTTGCTTGTAGCTTTACGCCGCTCGCTGTGGTTAAAACAGTGGTCGGCCGATGCGGCTGCCAATAAGTCCCTCACAAGTTTACCTTTTGTGGGAAGCCGGCTGTTTGGGGAGCGACTGGACCTTTCGGTAAGGATGGTAAGCTCCCTCAGAGAAGGAAGCCTGCTCGGTCCTTTCGGAACCCCTCGTCTTATCGGTCCTTTCAGGGAGGAAGAGGTTCTTCATTTCTCGGTGCCCGCAGAGATACCTGGGGCAGAGGTAGGTCCCGCAGCCAGCCCAACCCCTCCTGGGGAGCTAAGCCCAAACCCCCAGCCAAGCCTACTCAGGCATGAGGGGGCGCCCTCACCCATATGGGTGGGGGGACAGCTTCTGCTGTTTGCTCCGATCTGGAGACATCACGTCTCGGATCGGTGGATTCAGGAGGTGGTGTCTTCCGGTTACAAGATAGAGCTGGTAGCCAGGCCACCCACGAAATTCCTATGTTCAAGGATATCCTGAAACGCGCTAAAAGCTAAGGCTTTGAGAAAAGCTGTTCAACACCTCCTGCGGATAGGTGTGATTTGCCCTGTGCCCCGGCAGGAACAGGGTCAGGGGTTCTACTCCAACCTGTTCACGGTTCCCAAGAAGGACGGAACGCTGCGGCCGATCTTGGACCTGAAGGGTCTCAACAAATTTGTAAAGGTTAGACATTTCCGCATGGAAACGTTGCGGTCGGCTGTGAAATCGCTTCGGCCCGGCGACTTCATGACCACGGTGGACATCAGGGATGCTTATCTGCACATCCCGATTTTCCAAGGACATCAGAGGTTCTTGAGGTTTGCACTGGAGGATCAACATTACCAGTTTGTAGCACTCCCATTCGGCATATCCTCAGCTCCCCGAGTGTTCACCAAGGTGCTGGCGGGCATCATGACTATCCGGAGGAGTCAGGGTATTCGTGTTTTACCCTATCTAGACGACCTTCTGATTTTGGCCCGGTCCCTTCAGGAGGTCGAGAGCGTTGGGTAATCAATTACCCCAAGTCGTTTATCACGCCTTCAACAGTGGGATCCTTCCTGGGAATGACGTTAGACACTGGTCAGGTCAAGGTCTTTCTGCTACAGCAGAAGGTTTTGGGTCTCCAGACGCAAGTGCAGGCTTTGCTGGCTTGTCAACAGCCGTCGGTGAGCCTAATGGTGTCGTGCTTAGAGGCAGTGCCCTTCACCCAATTTCATATGAGACCTCTACAGTTGAACCTGCTGACCGGCTGGAATCAGTCGCAGGAATCTCTGGAACAAGGATTTTTGCTGTCCCCCCTGGCCAGGCAGTCCCTCTTGTGGTGGTTGGACCCTCGGAACCTGCTGGTAGGCAAGTCCTTCCTGACTCCCCATTGGGAGATAGTTACCACGGATGCCAGTCTTACAGGATGGGGAGGTGTTTGGCAGACCCAGAAGATCCAGGGTCAGTGGGGTCCGAAGGAGAATCGTTTACCCATAAATCTCTTGGAGCTGAGAGCAATTTGGTTGGGTCTTCTACGGCTGACTCCACCTTTAAAAGGCGATCCAGGTCTGCTCGGACAATCAGACAGCGGTGGCCTACATCAACCACCAGGGCGGGACTCGGAGCAAGAGATCCCTCAAGGAGGTAAGACGGATTCTGACTTGGGCAGAGGAGAATGTTCCCTGCATCTCAGTAGTTTACATCCCCTGGGTGGAAAATCAGGAGGCAGACTCCCTGAGCAGGAGTTCCTTGCGCCTGGGGGAATGGTCCCTCAGCAGCGAGACCTTTCAGGCTCTGTGCCTCCGCTGGGGTCAACCAGACGTGGACCTTTTTGCGTCCAGACACAATCACAAACTTCCAAGGTTCATCTCTCTCTCTCTCTCTCAAGAGATCCTCTGGCCATAACAACCGACGCTCTGGCGATCCCTTGGACGGAGTTCAAATTTCTGTATGCATTCCCTCCGTTTCCGCTCCTGGGCAGAGTGCTGCATAAGATCCTGGTGGCTCCTCGCTGGCCGAGAAGGAGTTGGTTTGCAGACATAGTACAGATGTCAATAGATCACTACATCATGCCCAACGACCCAGGCCTTTTCACACAGGGGTCGCTGCGGCACCCGAATTTACAGACGCTGGCTTTTACAGCCTGGCTATTGAAACCTAAAACCTGACGGAGAAGGGGTTATCGGCCACGGTTATTCACACAATGATTCAGGCACGGAAGAAGTCTTCTTCCATGATCTACTACAGAGTTTGGCGGGCCTATATCGCTTGGTGCGAGGCCAAGAGCCTCCCTTGCTGGAAATTTTCTATTTCTAAGATTCTGGAGTTTCTACAACACGGTCTAGATTTGGGCCTCCAGCTGAGCACCCTCAAGGGTCAGGTCTTGGCCTTAGCCATTTTTTTTCCAGAGGTCCATTGCCAATCATAGATTGATCAAGACTTTTTTCCAGGGAGTCACCCATGTCCGCCCATCACGTAGATCAGTCTTACCGGTGTGGGACTTGAATCTAGTGCTGTCTACTCTCCAGGGTCCTCCCTTCGAGCCATTGAATGATGCTACATTGTCTATGCTGACTCTCAAAGTGGTCTTTCTGGTGGCGATCACCTCGGTGCGTCGCGTATCAGATGTCACGCTCCCGGAACCTCAATTACCACTTGGACAACTCCAGCTCTCTTGGTAAGGGCCTCAACCCCCAATCTCCGCAGCCAGCTTCACCTATAGGAGCCCCCGCTTGCCGAGACGCAGAACACGCCTGCTCGGGATCGGTTGCCCCCAGGACTTTATGGCTCAAAGGATGAGGCCTTACGGTACAGAGTGCTGGAGAGCCCGCGGCTGGAAGTGGAATCGGGTAGCCGGTATGTGAGCGTAAGGATGGCAGTCCAATAGACAGGCAAGGGTCGGCAACAGGAGTGGAGATCGAGGATGGTCAAACTGGCAAGGGTCGGCAACAGGAGTGGAGATCGAGGATGGTCAAACAAGCGAGGGTCGGCAACAGGAGTGGAGATCGAGGATGGTCAAACTGGCAAGGGTCGGCAACAGGAGTGGAGATCGAGGATGGTCAAACTGGCAAGGGTCGGCAACAGGAGTGGAGATCGAGGATGGTCAAACTGGCAAGGGTCGGCAACAGGAGTGGAGATCGAGGATAGTCAAAAAACAGGCAAGGTCGGCAACAGGAATCAGGATCAAAAACGAGGATAAACAGCTACAAGGGTCTAGGCGCTATAACAGGCAATGACAGACTGACTGGGTTGAGGTTAAATAGGGAACAGACATAATTGGCCAAGGAGAGACAGTGTAGTGATTGGTGCAACCAGGAACTTCAAACAGATTGGACAAGGGGGGGAACCGCCCAGAACACAAGGGCCTCTGATTGGCCCAGTGTCAGTGGGGAGGTCCCACTAATGCAGCTGGGGCTTTAATACATCATTTAACCTTCCTCCGGCGGCCGCGCTGAGAGCAGCGCCGCCGGAGGGAATAAACTGAACGTGCTCGCGCACGCGCGCGAGCACGAGAAGCGACGCCGGAGCCGCCGAGTGAGCAGGGAGGCGCGGCTGAGGACCCGGGACGACGCTGGAACGGGGAACCGGTAAGGAGGTAATGACATTACCCCCCCCCTCACGAGGGGCCTCCGGACCCTCACCCGGCTTCCCCGGGTTGTCACGGTGAAATTTCCGTACAAGAGCCCTGGCATGGACATCACAAGAAGACACCCAGCACCTCTCCTCAGGACCGTAACCAACCCAATCAATTAAGTATTGTAACGTATTGCGAACCCTACGCGAATCCAAAATCTTGTTCACTTCATATTCTTGCACATTATCCACTAAAACAGGAGGAGGACCAGCAGGAGAAGAGTTTTTAGCTGGTTTCAACAGAGAAACATGAAATGAGTCGGAAATCTTCATAGTAGAAGGAAGCCGTACTTTATAGGTAACATTATTAAGTTTCCTGATGATAGGGTAAGGACCAATAAATTTAGGACCCAATTTATAAGAAGGCTGACGGAGAGCGATATTCCTAGTGGAAACCCAAACAAGGTCTCCACACTGAAGGATAGGTTCCTGAGACCTGCGACGATCAGCAAACCTTTTATATTTAACGCGCATAGTTTCTAAATTTTCCTTGACGCGTGCCCAAACCTCTTTCCGTTTCTGAAGCCACTCTTCTAAGACCGGAAAATCAGAAGGTGCTGCAGAAATAGAAGAAGCTCTAGGATGCTTTCCATAATTACAAAAGAACGGGGACACTTTGGTACTGTCACTTGGCGCATTATTATACGCGAACTCTGCAAAGTCAATAAATTCCGACCACTGCTCCTGAGTGTCAGAGATGTAACATCTTAAATATTGTTCTAAGCTTTGATTTGTTCTTTCAGTCTGCCCATTAGACTGGGGATGGTACGCGGAAGACAAAGAAACCTGAATCCCCAAACGTGAACAAAAATTTTTCCAAAATTGTGATATAAATTGCACACCCCGATCGGAAACAATATTTACTGGAATACCATGAAGACGAAAAATATGCGAGATGAACAAGCGCGAAAGTTCCGGAGCCGAGGGTAGCTTGGGTAAAGCAATAAAATGAGCCATCTTACTAAATCTATCAACGACTACCCAAATCACAGTGTTCCCATGCGAGAGGGGTAAATCAACAATAAAATCCATCGAGATGTGAGACCACGGTTCTTTAGGGATCTCAAGCGGAATCAGATACCCACTAGGGGCCTTGTGTACCCCTTTACTTCGTGCACAAACAGGACATGCGTCGATAAGGGTAGTGATATCACGTCTCATAGAAGGCCACCATACATGACGTCGAGCTAAAATAAAAGTTTTACGAATTCCCAGATGCCCGGCAGTTTTGGCGTCGTGGAATTCGCGGATTACGTCGGAACGCAAATGCGGTGGCACAAATTGACGTCCTGCTGGTACATTTACAGGGGAATCATCTTGGAACGGCGCAAGAACATTAGAAAGATCGGGGAGTAGGGCCCCGACCACACAACCTGCAGGTAAAATAGGTTCCCCAAAATCTCCTCGATCTTTACACTCACCGAACATACGCGAAAGAGCATCGGCTTTAGTATTTCTTACACCCGGTTTAAAAGTAATAATAAAATTGAAACGTGAAAAAAATAATGCCCAACGGGCCTGTCGAGAATTCAACCTCTTGGCGGAGCCTATATACTCAAGATTTTTATGATCGGTATATACAGTGATAGGATGCAGAGAGCCCTCTAACCAGTGACGCCATTCATCAAATGCCAGTTTAATAGCTAATAGTTCCCTATTGCCAACGTCATAATTTTGTTCCGCGGTATTAAATTTCCGAGAGAAATAGGCACATGGATGCATACGTTCAGGAGATCCAGAGAATTGCGATAAAACAGCCCCCACACCCAATTCAGACGCATCAACCTCAACAATAAAAGGTTTGTTGACGTCAGGGTGCACTAAAACTGGCGCCGAAGTAAAAGCCTGTTTTAGGACACGGAAGGCTTCAATAGCTGATGGTGACCAGTTAACAGTGAACGCAGCTTTGCGGGTGAGATTGGTGAGAGGTGCAACGATACTAGAAAAACCCTTGATAAAGCGTCGATAGAAATTGGCAAACCCTAAAAAGCGTTGTAATTCTTTTAAGGATTTGGGTTGCACCCAATCCCGTACTGCCGAAACTTTTCCCCCATCCATCTCCAACCCCTGACTAGAAATAATATATCCCAAGAAGGGAACGGAGGCGACCTCAAACATACACTTAGAAATTTTAGCGTATAAGTTATTCTCTCTCAACTTCTGGAGGACCAGTTTTACATGTTGCCTGTGTTCGGAAAGGTTCTTAGAGTAAATGAGGATGTCATCCAAGTAAACCACAACGAAGTTACCCAAAAAGTCACGAAACACGTCATTAACGAAGTCTTGAAAGACCGCAGGAGCATTACAAAGGCCAAAAGGCATCACTAAATATTCGTAATGGCCATCCTTAACATTGAACGCCGTTTTCCATTCATCCCCTTGCCGAATACGGATCAGGTTGTAGGCCCCCTTTAGATCTAGTTTAGAAAAAATTCGAGCCCCAACTACCTGATTAAATAAATCACCTATTAAGGGAAGAGGATAACGATTTTTAATAGTGATCTTATTCAAGGCTCTATAATCTATGCAAGGCCTTAAACCCCCATCCTTCTTCTCCACAAAAAAGAAGCCGGCACCCGCCGGTGAAGTAGATGGGCGGATAAAGCCTTTACTCAGATTTTCAGAAATATATTCTTTCATGGCCTGCTCTTCAGCTCGATTCAGATTATAGATTTTGCCCCTAAGAGGAATGGTTCCAGGAAGTAGGTCGATGGGACAGTCATAGGGTCTGTGTGGGGGAAGATTGTCAGCGGACCGCTCAGAAAAGACGTCTGCCCAATCTATATAAGGCAGAGGCAGTTCTTGGGGCGAAATCTGCACACTCTTAAGGATGGTGGAGAAGCAATGTGATCTGCAGAAATTACTCCACTTAATCAGATCACCGGACTGCCAATTGAATACGGGGTTATGGAGCTTTAGCCATGGGTATCCCAAAACTACTGGTGTTTCCGGACAATCAAACACCAGAAATTCTATAAGTTCAGTATGAGATGAGCCGGCCACCAATCTGAGAGGGGGGGTCTTGTGACTGACCGGCCCTCCCAGGATGGCCTTCCCGTTGATGGCCAAAACCTGAAGAGACTTTTCTAGAGGTACCAGTGGAACTCCCAGGATGGAGACTATGTTCCGATCCAGGAAGTTACCTGCAGCTCCACTATCTACAAACGCAGATACTGCCTGTTTGGAAGGACCCCAGAAAAGCTCTGTAGGGATTAACATCTTATCATGGTGAGGGTAATGCTTCAATTCACCTAGGTCAGCACCCTCTTCCTGACCTAGGCAAGAAAGTTTCCCGCCGGATATCCCTTATTTGGGCAAGACCTGGCAAAATGCCCCGGGGACCCACAGTAGAGACAAAGACCCAAAGACCGTCTTCGTTGTTTCTCGTCCTGAGAAAGACGGGCTCTGCCAACCTGCATTGGCTCCTCTTGAGGGGGAGAGGAGGAGTTTACCCCACCAGAAGTTGAAGGGCTGGGAGTTTGTGAAGGTCTAAAGGGCGTAGTAGCTCTAACCCTTTCCCTGGCTCTCTCCCTAAGACGCCTATCGATCCTGATGGAGACCTGCATAAGCTGGTCCAAATCTTTTGGAGTAGGAAAGTTGACCAGGGCATCTTTAATATTTTCGGACAGCCCCAAACGGTATTGGCTACACAGGGCTGGATTATTCCAGGTAGATTCTACTGCCCAGCGCCGGAACTCAGCGCTGTAGTCCTCGGCGGAATTCCGACCCTGCTTCAAGGCCCGATCTCCAAAGAATTTTTCAGGCAAAGGAACCTTAGGCTCAGGAATATGAGGTGATACAGCGGGTGTTGAAGTCTGGCGGGTTTCTTGGTTGGCCACCCTCTGGGCAAGTTGATTGATAGCGGTGGCCATCGCCTGCACTTGCTGTACCAGGTCTTCCATAATGATATTTTTGGGCCTGTTATAATGTCACGCTCCCGGAACCTCAATTACCACTTGGACAACTCCAGCTCTCTTGGTAAGGGCCTCAACCCCCAATCTCCGCAGCCAGCTTCACCTATAGGAGCCCCCGCTTGCCGAGACGCAGAACACGCCTGCTCGGGATCGGTTGCCCCCAGGACTTTATGGCTCAAAGGATGAGGCCTTACGGTACAGAGTGCTGGAGAGCCCGCGGCTGGAAGTGGAATCGGGTAGCCGGTATGTGAGCGTAAGGATGGCAGTCCAATAGACAGGCAAGGGTCGGCAACAGGAGTGGAGATCGAGGATGGTCAAACTGGCAAGGGTCGGCAACAGGAGTGGAGATCGAGGATGGTCAAACAAGCGAGGGTCGGCAACAGGAGTGGAGATCGAGGATGGTCAAACTGGCAAGGGTCGGCAACAGGAGTGGAGATCGAGGATGGTCAAACTGGCAAGGGTCGGCAACAGGAGTGGAGATCGAGGATGGTCAAACTGGCAAGGGTCGGCAACAGGAGTGGAGATCGAGGATAGTCAAAAAACAGGCAAGGTCGGCAACAGGAATCAGGATCAAAAACGAGGATAAACAGCTACAAGGGTCTAGGCGCTATAACAGGCAATGACAGACTGACTGGGTTGAGGTTAAATAGGGAACAGACATAATTGGCCAAGGAGAGACAGTGTAGTGATTGGTGCAACCAGGAACTTCAAACAGATTGGACAAGGGGGGGAACCGCCCAGAACACAAGGGCCTCTGATTGGCCCAGTGTCAGTGGGGAGGTCCCACTAATGCAGCTGGGGCTTTAATACATCATTTAACCTTTCTCCGGCGGCCGCGCTGAGAGCAGCGCCGCCGGAGGGAATAAACTGAACGTGCTCGCGCACGCGCGCGAGCACGAGAAGCGACGCCGGAGCCGCCGAGTGAGCAGGGAGGCGCGTGCGCGCCAGCCTGCACAGAAGCCGCCGCCCGCCGCGGCCGCCGGACAGGTGGCTGCGCAGCGGGAGCGGGCGGCTGAGGACCCGGGACGACGCTGGAACGGGGAACCGGTAAGGAGGTAATGACATCAGAGCTGGCCGCGCTTTGTATGAAAACACCATACTTTGAGTTGCACAGATATAAGGTGGTTTTTCGTTTTAAACCTGATTTTTTTGCCTAAGGTCATTTCTCCTTTTCACCTAAATGAAGAAGTTGTTTTACCTTCCTTGTGTCCAGCACCGGCTAATTTCAAAGAACGGACCCTCCATGCTTTGGATGTGGTCAGGGCCATAAGGTATTACCTGGCTGCGACTGAATCCTTCAGGAAATCGGATTTGCTTTTTGTCTTAACAGAGGGTTATAGGAAGGGATTGCCACCAGCAAAATCCACTCTCAGTAAGTGGATTAGACAGGCGGTGGTATAAGCCTATTCTGCCAGGGGGAAGGAACCCCCTTTTTGGATCACAGCTCATTCTACTAGGGCTATTGGTGCCTCTTGAGCTTTTCAACATCAGTCATCGGTGGAACAAGTTTGTAAGGCCGCCATTTGGTCTTCTGTTCATACTTTTACAAAGTTTTACAAGGTGGATGTCAGGGCCTTAGCGGACGCTGTTTTTGGCCGAAAGATACGTCAGGCGGTAGTGAAATGAACTACATGCTGTTCCGCATTGGGGATCCCGCCTATTTGGTCACTGCTTTTGGATGTCCCATCTGTAAGTACTTCTGGACGGCCTGGAATGGATGGAGGAGAAAAATACAATTCTGTGAAATACTCACCTGTAGAATTGGTGTTATAAGTATACAGTACGTCCTGCTCCAGATAGATTACTTACACTTGGGTTATCCTCCGCCAGATGGCGCTGCACTGCAGAGACATGTAAAACAGGCTCCTCCCGGCCCCTCAAATACCCGGCGACCTCCCACAAATCCCCAGTATTGAAAAGCAGTGAAAAGAAGTCGGGAGAATTTAACAACCAAAAACTGGTAACTATAACAATGATAACAATCACCATACAGGGGATCCAGAATAATGCAACAACATGGTGGGGTGGAGCAGGACGTACTATATACTTATAATACCAATTCTACAGGTCAGTATTTCACAGAATTGTATTATTCTTAGTATACAGTACGTCCTGCTCCAGATAGATTACTTACACTTGGGACATCCAATAGCAGTGTCCAGAAAGTAGGGTGGGATCCCCAATAAAAATGTAACAGAAGACAGTTTAAACCACTGCCGCCTGCAAAACCTTGCGGCCAAAAAACAGCAACAGCTGAGGCCTTAACGTCAACCTTATAAAAACTTTGAACAGGTATGAACAGAAGACCAAATAGCGGCCTTGCAAACTTGTTCAACAGAAGCCTGGTGCTGGAAGGCCCAAGGGGCACCAATAGCACGAGTAGAAGGAGCAATAAGGCGAAGGGAGGATTCCTCCCCTTAGCAGAGCAGGCCTGAATCACAGCCTGACGAATCCACTTGCTGATAGTAGGCTTGACAGGAGCCAAAAACCCTTCCTAGGACCAGAAGGGACCACAAGAAGAGCATAAGTGTTCCTGAAAGGTGCAGAAGCCACCAGATAGTACTTCAGACACCTAACCACATCCAAAGAGTGCAAAACTCTCTCCTTAGCATTGCTAGGGTTAGGGCACAAAGAAGGAAGAACAATATCCTGATTCAAATGAAAGGCAGACACTACCCTTAGGCAGAAAATCAGGTTTGAACGAAACAACACCTTGTCCTAGTGCCTCTCAAAGTAGGGGGCTGAATGGACAGCACCGCCAACTCAGACACACGTCTGACAGAAGTGATAGCTACCAGAAACCTTGAGCGTAAGAATGGCCAAGGCAGCATCCTGCACAGGTTCAAAGGGAGCACCCTGCAAAGCAGGCAAGACCAATTCCAAATCCCAAAACAGGGACCATAGGTTGTCATGGGGAACGCACATAAGCAACCCCCTAAAAGCAGTCTTAATCAAGGAATGCTGAACAAAAGACTTCTGAAAGAAGACAGACAGGGTAGAAACCTGACCCTTCAAAGTACTGAAATAGAGACCAACCCATACAGTAAAACTCCAGAACCCTGGGAACTGAGAACACCCAACAGGGAAGAGACCAAGAATCAACCAGTCAATGTAGGTATGCCATACCTTATAACAGATGGAAGAAGAAGTCATCTACCTAGCCTTCACCATGGACTCAACCATCGAGGTAGACAAACCGTTCTCCATCAAGATGGAGGTTTCAGCAGTCAGGCCGTCAAGGCCAGAGTTTGTAATTGGGATGGCGTAAGGGGTCCTAAGTGAGCAGATCTGGCACTCCAGGCAGAAAGCACTGATCTACTGCCATCCGCACCACGTCTGCGAACCACACTCTTCTTGGCCACCTGAGGCCACCAGAACCACTGGCATCAAACTTGCGCAGAACCCTGCCTAGCAGGGGGAATGTAGAGAAGACATACAGAAACTGAATGTCCTGCCATGACATTACTAAGGCATCCATGGGCACGGTCAGTGGATCCTGGGACAGGGAGACAAAGGCTGGGAGCTTGTGATTGTGACGGAACACAAACAGATCCACATCAGGTTGGCCCCAACGGTGATACAGAGATTGGAAAACCCTGTTGCAGAGGGACCCCCCCTGGAATTCATACCGCTGAAATGCAGGGACCATTGGCCTCGACCCAGATCAGAATCAGAGACACTTCCTGGAGGACCACAGACACTTCCTAGAGGACCCTCTTGCTCCGGGTCCCTCCCTGATGATTGATGTAGGCAACTGCCATCAGAGTGACCGTGCGCCCCTGAACAGGCAGGCCCTGAAATTGAGTAGTCAAACGAACCAGAACTAACCTGATCACTCACAGCTTCAAGACATTGGTAGGTGAATGGGCCTCCTAAGGGCCCCACCTCCCCTGGAACCACAGGGACCTCCAGAAGAACCCCCCCCCCCCCCGACCTGATAGACTGGCATCCGTGGTGACCGTCTCCCAGGAAGGAGCAAAAAGGTTCCGCCCCCCAATAGGTTCCTTGAGTCCATCCACTACAAGAGGGACCTCCTCACCAGGGGGGAAGACACCCAGACCCTGTCCAGGGATGCTGGGTCCTTGTCCCATACAGACAATAGGTGGAGTTGCAGAAGCCCCAAGAGGGACTGAACACAAGGGACCGCTTCGAAGCACGCCACCATCAGGCCCACCAGCTGCATCCCCTGCCTGGTGAAGGAACGGGGACAGTTAGGAGGAACTGAACTTGTGCAAGCAGATTGTCCACCTTCTGCTGAGGAAGGAATATCCTTGCCTGAACTGTGTCCAGATTCATTCCTAGGAATGAAGTTACCAAGGAAGGGGACAGTGAAGACTTGGGGTGGTTGATCACCCATCCAGATGACTCCAGAATGGACACCACCAGCTGAGTATCCAACTTTGCCAGATGTAGAGACTGGGAAGTGATGAGGACGTCCAGGTAGTGCAGTACGCGGACGCCCCTTGGCCTCATCAGAGACATCACCCCCACCAGCACCTTGGTGAGCACTCTGGGAGCTGAAGAGAGGCCAGATGGCAAGGCCACAAATTGACAGTGTTGATTTTCCAATGTGGATCTGAGGAATCTTGGTGTCCTGAAAACACAAGGATGTGAAAGTAAGCATCTTTGATATCCACAAACGGCATGAAGCTCCCGGGTCGCAAGGAGCAGATGGCCGAGCGCAGAGTTTCCATGAGGAAAGCGCCTGTACTTGACAATTTGCTGAAGATCTGTAAGTCCAGAATGGGCCAGACTGACCCATCTTTGTTGGGAACATTGATAAGGTTGGTGTAGGGTCCCTTGCCTCTGTCCGTTAAGGGAAATCTGCAAATGACCCCCAGACCCAGCAGACCTTGCACGGCCTGCGCCAGCACCTGAGTACCCGGGACCAGATAATCTTAGGGGAGGCCGCACAGCAAACACCATCTTGTAGCCGGAGGACACTACCTCCTAAATCCACCGGTCTGAGGCGTGATGCCTCCAGATTTAAGCATGGTGCCGCAGCCGTCCCCTCACCCAGGCGGGTGAGGGTGCCCCATTATGCTTGAGGGGACTTGGGAGAGGATTTGGGCTTAGCCCCCCCAGAGGAGCCAGGGTGTTGTCTTCTGCTCCTGGGACAGAGAGTTGCGCGAGCCCCCGCGAAGGACAACCCTGGTTCCTGTTTAACACCATGGTGGGGGGTGGAAGGGGGGCCCTGGCCCCGAAGGGGCCGAGACAGCCGTCTGCGCTGGGGTAACTTACCTCTCCTACCAAACAGGTCTAGACGGGCCCCAAACAGACTTAGCCCCTTAAAGGGGAGCCCAGTAAGGGCCTTCTTCACAGCATTGTCAGCACCCCACTGTCGCAGCCAGACCAAGCGACGTATAGCCACCATGAGGGCAGAAGTTCTTGCACACATTCTGATGGTCATCCAAGGCTACTAAAACAAAATTTAGAAACACATCACAACTGTAGAGTGCATTAAACACCTCACAAGGGAGATCATCAGAGGCACTATCAAGCATATTTCTGATGAGGGTTCTAGTGGCCACAGCAGTAATGGCAGAGGCACAGACCGGGCGCAGCGCCGTCCCCGCACAAGGCGTGGGAGGCCAGCAGGTCAATGTGCCGGTCCTCAGCATCCCGCAGGGGAGTAGAATCAGGGGCATGCATGACAGGGGTGTTAGATAGCCCTATTATCGGGACATCCACCTCGGGGGGGAATGACCAACATTTAACCACCTCAGGTAGAAAAGGTTACTTCCTATCCCAATCCCTTGGAACCCCGGGAAGTTTACTGGGACACTCCCATTCCTTGAGCACAAAGGAATGGAAATGTACCTGCTCTAAGAATTCCAAACGTGAAGTTGCTGTATGGAAGCACTCCCCTCTTTGCCTGGGAGCCTCACCAGGGAGAGAGATAGACAGAACCTCAAAGATCTGGGTCAATAATCTGTCAGTGTCATCCGGGCCCAGGGGTCAGAGCCAGAATCGTCATGACCCCTTGGCCTCTCATCAGATCCCATAGGGAAAACAGTATCATAAGGAGTCAGGTGCCGCTTCTTACCAGGGCCCTTACGCGCTAAGGACCTCGCAATAATCTGCTCAGCAGTAGGCAGTCTAGAAGACACATCAGGCTGAGAATCCCCACTTGTATGCAACTCAGCAGGAGTGAGATTTAAGCTTGGGGGGGGAGTAGGTGAAGTGAAACGAGATGCAGCCACTGGCAGGCCAGATTGCAAGGCCAGCGCTTGCTCAGCACAGGGTACGCAGACCCATGTCTTGTCAGCGTCAGCATGAGGTTGTCCACACGCCATACACAGCCGGTCTTGTCCCAAAGGGACCCCGGTCACATTATCCTGAGATGCCTCCATATGGTGATTATTAGGCACAATATGCCGGTAGGGATTGATACTATAAAGCAACCCTGGATGCCCCAATGACCCGCTAGGGAAGTGGGAGTAATTTTACAAGGCCCGACTAGCAATTACACCGGGCCGGAAGAAGCCAATGGATTCACTCTCTGAAAGACACAATGAGAAGAAGGGTGTCAGAACCGAAGCACACTACAGTGAGCATAAAGCCACCCGCGAGGGCACTTACGGACCACAGTAAGTAAGAACATCACACGCGCGCGCGACCAGACATCATGGCGCCGAGTACCTCGAAGGGCGGGCCAGAGCGAGCCATGACGCGGGGCGCCCCATGCCAGGCCCCGCCCCCCTGAAGAGCGCGAAGTCCAACCGACAAGCAGCCAATGAGGACGCAGAAGCATCTGAGGTAACGCTGCCGCCCAGCGCGGAACATCCATATGAAGGAAAAAGGCGCGCGCGGCGGCGGCCTTTGCAGTGTAAAAAGACAAGTCAGCGCGGCGGTTGACACCACATATACTAGTCCAAGCAGACATTACAAAAGGCCATATGCACGTAATCACAATACACTGACATCCACACCCCCCCCCCTTTGTTTCCCCCCCCGAAGGCTACAGGGAGAATGAGGGAGGATGGCGGCCCTTTGTACAGGGCCCACCGCTACTGGGGCATGGGACAATAATGCGGGAGGGGCATCCCATAAAGGCTCACCATCAGCCTATAACGCCTACCCTTTGGTGGGGACTGCGGTGGAGCAGGGCTCCTTAAGCACACATGGTGCCGCCTACCTTCACCCGACCAGCGCAGCCCAGGCTGGGAGGCACATCACACGAAGGACGGGTGGGAATAGTCCAACAGGGCCGCAGGCTTTAATAGCCCCGCTCACCTGTGACCTGGATTTTGGGATGCCCCGTCCCGTTGTCCCCATATCTCTTCTCTCCTTCTCATGGCCTTCCCTTTTTTGGTGGGGAAGTCCTTTAGGGGGGAGGGGGGGGTGAGGGGTCTTTCTAGGATATCCTGAGGTAATTTCCCTTTTATTTGTACTTATTTGTGTGGGACGTCGGTGCGCGCGTGTATGTGTGTGTATGTGTGTGTGTGTGTGTGTGTGTGTGTGTGTGTGTCTTTAATTTAAGTGTTTACTGTGTGCGGCGCTTAGTTCTGCTGGGGTCAGCAGACCGGGTCCGTTTTGGGCATTTTAGAATGGCGCTGTCACCATTTTTTACCTCTCTGAGGTAATTTTTGCTTAGGGGCGGGGCCGCGCTCGGTGCGGCCCGTGCTGTGCGATGATTGGCAGGCGGGCAGGGCGGGGTCAAAGCGCTTCGCGCGCGCTCTCTGGCCCGCCCGTCTCCTTCAGCTGTTGAATTGCTTGCACCGGCCTGTGAAGTGATTTTGGCGCCTTGGTCCCGCTGTCTCTTCAATTTCGGCTTCTTCATTAAGGTCTTGTAATATCGTTTTTCTTTCAATAAGTGCTTATTACAATAAGGGACTTTATGCTGTGGTCCATATTAGTTTACATTACTAAGCTTTTTTGTCAGTATATCAAGCCATGGCGGCTTTCTGTTCATTATGCATTATATATAATGCTTGAGCCTTTAGTTAGGCTTCAGCATGCTTAAAGGTATATGACCATATTTATTTTAAGTCATATATATATATATATATATATATATATATTTATTTAGTATTATTATTGGATAATATTGTTTTCCTCTCTTTGTGCATGTGTGGTATATTCATGAGTGTTACATTGTATTTTTTTCTGTCTTCCAGATTTGGTGGTATATTCATGAGTGTTACATTGTATTTTTTTCTGTCTTCCAGATTTGGGATACCCCGGCTGCATGGGTCTCCCAGTCTGATATACCTGGCTAGTCTTATTTTGGGTTTCAAAAAATCCTCCCACTCCCGGGACTGTATTTAATGAATAAGGGGCATCCCGGGTAGCTTATAGCATAAATCCCTGGGTTCTGCGAATTCCAAAAAAGTTTCACCGAATGGAGGCTTCCAATGATACCGGAAATGGCTCCTCGGAGCAACCTAGGCAGTGTGGGGGATGTGGGGTTACATTCCCAGGGGATGATGTCATTTTGTGCGTTCCTTGCGCACAGCAGAATATTGCGCGCCAGTCTGGCACTCTGGCTCTTGGCTCTTCGCAACCTCAGTCTTCTCCTGCTCCTCCACTTTTATTCCGGACCCAGGGTGACGTTGTCACAGCTGGGGATTCGCAATCTGAGTTGTGCGCTCGAGTGGCCACTCTCGAGAAGTTGTTGTCTGCACAGGTAGCTCATAAGGCTACCGCTAAAAGGAAACACATTGATTCTCCGTCTCTGACTCCTGCCTTGGAGGCAGCGGAGGTGTTAGACTGGTCAGATTGTCCTTTGCCTGAGGAAGGGGAAATTTTGGAAGATTTGGATGATGATGCTCCCCTGTTGACTGATACTTCGGCAGATTTGACTACTGGGGTGTCTTGTGATACTCCTTCTATCCTTTCCAAGGTTTTTGAAATTTTGTCTCTGGATCCACCTGCAGCGGTCCCTCCGCCTAAGGGTGAACTATTTGAGATGCCTAAGCCGCGTTTAGCATTCCCTGGTCAGCTACATTTTGAAAGGGTTGTGCTTAAGGAATGGGAACAGCCGACCCGCCTTGTTGGCTCCCCGGCTAATTGGGACAGGAGGTATCCTTTTTCTGAGGATTTGGTCAAGCTTTGGACAGTACCCCCAGATGTTGATGCACCGGTTTTGGGGCTCTCTAATTCTTCAGTGCTGCATTCACCAGACACTACTACAATTAAGGATGTTGAGGACCGTAGACTCGATCAGCTGGCTCGTCATGGTTTCATCAGTGCCGGTTCGACCTTGCGTCCGGTATGTGCTTCTTCCATTGTCCTATTGGCTCTTAAAGCTTTGATCAAAAAATTGTACGCGGATCTTGATCCGGAATGTGAGGAGTTTACCTCTCTTCAATTGTGTTAATCTTTTGCTTCTTATGTTCTGGCCGCCCAGGATGATGCTATGGCCATGTGTGGCAGGACATCTGCTCTTTTGGTTGCTATTCGGCGGTCAGTGTGGCTCCGTCAATGGACGGCAGACGTTGGTGCCAAAAGATCACTTACAGCTCTTCCTTTTTTGGCTCTACGCCTCTTCGGTGACAAGTTGGATTCTGTCACCAAGGGAGGCAAGTTGCCTCAGCGCAGGAAGCCGCGGCGTCTTTTTCGAGGAACCTCTTCTTTCAATCCTTCCTTTCGGGGTGCAGGGGCAGGTAGAGGGACCTCCCTTCCTGCTACCAGGGGCACGGGCTGGAACCGGGGGCGAGGCCGCGGCCGTTCCGGTCATTCGTGGGGCTCCAAGCCTAAGCCCCCGCCCAAGCCTGCTCAGCAATGAGGGGACGCCCTGACCCGTGAGGGTGGGGAGACGGTTACGACACTTCTCCCAGACTTGGGTCCAGGCGGTCCCGGACAGATGGATTCGGGAGGTGGTGTCGTCCGGTTACAAACTGGATTTCCAGTCCCGTCCTCCCTCAAGATTTCTCAAGTCCCGAATACCTACCGATCCTTTGGTCGCCCAAGAACTCAGAGTGTCGGTAGGGAATCTTCTAGATATGGCAGTCATCCGTCCGGTGCCAATCTTGGAATTGGGTCTCGGTTTCTATTCCAATCTTTTCACGGTGCCCAAGAGAGACGGATCGGTGCGCCCTATCCTGGATCTAAAGTTTCTCAACAGGTTTGTCACGCTCTGGGTACTTCAATGATCCGCTCAGGTAACTCCAGCCCTCCAGGTAAGCCCTCAACCCCCAATCTCCGCAGCCAGCTTCACCTATAGGAGCCCCCGCTTGCCGGGACGCAGAAAACGCCTGCCCGGGATCGGTTGCCCCCAGGACTTCAATGGCTCAAAGGATGTAGGCTTACTGTTCGGAGGTCTGGAGAACCCGTGGCTGGGAGCGGTATTGAGTGGGCCCAATAGCAGGAGCGTATAACGGAAGTCCAAACAGGCTTAGGGTCAGCAACGGAAGTTCTGAGATAGCAGCGGTACAATAGGGTTGGACAAATCGTGGTCGAGGATCAAAGCAGAGGTCGGCAACGGAGATCAGATCGAGATTGGTCAGTTCAGGCAGAGGTCGGCAACAGAGATCAGATCGGGATTGGTCGGTTCAGGCAGAGGTCGGCAACTGGAATCAATCGAGCTTCAATGCACAAGACAAGCTTGGTACTAGGCGCTATAACAGGCAATGACACACTGCAGTGGAAATCCTTTTATAGTGGGAAAACCGGCAGGATTGGACAGGGAGACAGTGGCTGGGATTGGTGCACTTAGGATCTGGCGGCCGATTGGAGCACTGGCCCTGTAGTCTGATTGGTGAGCTCTGGGCTGATTGCTCCAGCTGAGCTTCCCAGGCAAACTGCTCAGAGCTGCACCTTCTAGACTTTGTTCTTTTAAACAGCCTCCGGTGGCCATTCTGAGTATTGCACCCCCGGAAGACATGAGCTGACTGTATAGGCCAGCAAGCACAAGCTGAGTGACAATGGGCAAGGGGGAAGGACTTACTCGGCGACACATGCGCCACAGGGGATGGCAATCGATGCATAAGCGGCTCCTGGGCAGGAGGAACCCGAGCCCGTTGCCTAGGGACACCACGGGCACGGGTAGAAGGTAAGTCATTCGTGACAAGGTTCATTCGCCCACGGACGTTTCGTATGGAAACTCTGCGCTCGGCCATCACTTCTCTTCGGCAGGGGGACTTCATGACTTCCATAGACATAAAGGATGCTTATCTGCATGTTCCCGTCTGCCCGGTCCATCAGCGTTTTCTGCGCTTCACGGTAGAGGATCGGCATTTTCAATTTGTGGCGCTTCCGTTTGGTCTTACCTTGGCGCCAAGGGTGTTCACCAAGGTTCTAGCAGGGGTGATGGCCATTCTCAGAACTCAAGGCATTCGAATTTTGCCTTACCTGGACGACCTTCTCATCATGGCTCCTTCCTTCAATCAAGCGGAGAAGGACACCAGCATGGTGGTTTCTACGCTGGAAAGCTTTGGTTGGGTAATCAACTATCCCAAGTTCTCCCTGACTCCGGCCGAGGTGGCGTCCTTCTTGGGGATGACAATAGACTCTTGTCAGCACAGGGTTTTTCTACCTCAGTCGAAGATACTTTTGATTCAGGATTTGGTTCGGCTTCTTCTCTCCAATACTCGACCGTCCATCCGTCTGGGGATGAGGCTGGTGGGATTGACGGTAGCCTCCTTCGAGGCAGTTCCCTTTGCTCAGTTTCCCACTCGGACGCTTCAGATGCATCTGTTGGCGTCTTGGGACCGTTGTCCACTTTCATTGGACCAACCCTTCCAGTTGTCCTCCCGGGTCCAGCAGTCCCTTCGGTGCTGGTTGGTTTCGAACAATCTCTTGAAAGGCAAGTCCTTTCTGACTCCTCTATGGGAGACTGTCACCACGGACGCCAGCCTTTCGGGTTGGGGGGGATTCTGTAAGGATCTTCAGTTCCAGGGGCAGTGGGGTCCTCGAGAGGCTCACTTGCCCATCAATGTTCTGGAGCTGAGAGCTATCCGTCTGGTTCTTTCTCTTCTGACTCACCATGTCCGGGGCCTTCCGGTTCAGGTGCGTTCGGACAACAGGACGGCGGTTGCCTACATCAATCATCAGGGAGGGACTCGCAGTCTGGGAGCTCTCAGAGAGGTTTCCCTGATTCTGACCTGGGCGGAGGCACATGTTCCTTGCCTGTCGGCAGTTTACATTCCGGGGGTGGAAAACACGGAGGCGGACCTTCTAAGCAGATCCTCCCGTCTGGGGGAATGGTCTCTCCATCCTCAGGTTTTTCAGACTCTGTGTCTTCGGTGGGGAACACCGGAGGTGGACCTGTTTGCCTCTCGTCACAATTACAAAATTCCAATTTTTATATCTATGTCTCAGGATCCTCTGGCTCTGGCGGTGGATGCCATGTCTCTGAGCTGGGGGAAACTGGGGTTCCTGTATCTGTTCCCTCCGATTCCCTTGCTAGGAAGAGTGTTAAGAAAGTTGATTCTGGAAAAGGTCTCCGCCATTCTCGTGGCTCCAAGGTGGCCAAGAAGAATGTGGTTCGCGGACGTCATTCGGATGGCAGTGGATCAGTTCGAGCTTCCTCTGCGGCCGGATCTTCTCACTCAGGGTCGGCTGCGTTACCCCAATTTACCAACGCTGGCTTTGACGGCTTGGCTGCTGAAACCTCCATCTTAAAGGAGGAGGGTCTTTCTGATTCAGTTATTAAGGCTCAAAAGAGGTCTTCCTCTGCTATCTATTATAGAACCTGGCGTTCTTACATCGATTGGTGTGAGGCTAGATCTTTGCCCTGCAGAGTCTTTTCTGTTTCCAGAATTCTGGATTTTCTTCAATCTGGATTGGATGCTGGTCTCCAGCTTAGTACCTTAAAGGGGCAGGTTTCTGCCTTGTCGATTTTCTTTCAGAAGGCTTTTGCGCTTCATCCGTTGGTCAAGACCTTTTTCCAGGGGGTTACGCATCTGCGGCCTCCTAGGAAGGCGTTGCTACCTGTTTGGGATCTGAATTTGGTTCTGTCTGCTCTTCAGGCTCCTCCTTTTGAGCCTTTGTCGGATATTGCTCTTTCCTCTTTGACTCAGAAGGTAGTCTTTCTTGTGGCATCAAGATAATGGTATTTCGGTTCAAATCGGATTTTCTTCCTAAGGTTGTTTCTGCATTCCATCTGAATCAGGACATTGTTGTTCCCTCCTTGTGTCCTAAACCCAAGAATGACAAAGAGAAGGTTTTGCACTGTTTGGATGTTGTTCGCTGTGTTCATTTTTATTTGCGTGCTACGTCTTCTTTCCGTAAGACTGATGCCTTTTTCGTTCTACCGTGTGGGCCTAGGAAAGGTTTGGCCCCAGCTAAATCTTCCATTAGTAAATGGATTCGTCAAGCCATTATTGGCGCCTATACGGCTAAAGGGAAAGTTCCTCCCTTCCGTATCACTGCTCATTCTATTCGTGCTATTGGTGCGTCCTGGGCTTTTCAGCACCAGGCTTCTGTTGAACAAGTTTGTAAGGCGGCTACTTGGTCTTCGGTTCATACTTTTACAAGGTTTTACAAGGTTGATGTGCGAGCCTCAGCGAATGCTGTGTTTGGCCGCAAGGTTCTGCAAACTGCAGTGGTTTGAGTTATGCTTCATCTTCCTGCAGGATACCCACCATTTAGGGACACTGCTTTTGGATGTCCCGATCGTTATTACTACAGGAAGCGGGGTGTGTGTGACACACAAAGAATAATACCATTTTGTGAATACTCACCAGTAAAATGGTTATTATTGGTGCGTCACACACACCCCGCTTCACCCGCCCTTTTTAGTATCCTGGTTTTCTCTATTTGGTGAAGCTATAAGCTTATTGAGGGTTAATTTTTCTGGTACCTTGTCTTACTGCTTTTCAATTACACTGGGGATTAAGTGGGAGGTCCCAGGTATATATAGACTGGGAGGGGCCAGTTTCAAGATCTCTCTCTCTGCAATGACATCTGGAGATGGTTTACCCGATCGTTATTACTACAGGAAGCGGGGTGTGTGTGACACACCAATAATAACCATTTTACTGGTGAGTATTCACAAAATGGTATTTTTCTTACCTGGTGCAGAATTGAATAAGACCTGGTGCAGGATAGAATTCAACTCACCAAATTTACAATATGTAATTTATTCTGGATAGTCAGGGATCTGCTGCAGGGAGTTCTTTTTATTTTTTCTTGTTATTGTCAATTAAAGTCATTGTCCAGCCAGAAAAAAAAAAACGATATACTCACTTTTCTTCCCTTGCCCGGAGAGTATATTCTAGCAAGTCTATTGGCCCTGTAATATGTGCATTAACTACATGATGTCCTTCTAGTCTAACTCTTTCTCTATGTTCTACATGCAGTCTTCTTGGAAAATATGCAACACTCTCACCTTTGGCACTTATAAATGATTGAAACATGACCACCATGTACGTCAGAGTCCTCTAATGATCGTACTATGGTAAATGATATTAAAGACCACACCCTCTCACTCCCACAGCACATGTGTAAGCCATCTTGGCATCCCTGCATTGCACACAACTGTGTATTTTCCACTTTGTGCGTTTCCACCTAGAGACTCATGAAAATATTGAGGCTATATGATTGAACATGTGTAAAAGAATTTTATTTTCTACTGGTGTTTAATGGCAACATTTCTCTGGCATGTGGCAAGGAGGGGGGGGGGATTGGTATACGGAAATGCTTACAAAAGAAGGTTTTATTCCCACTGCTGCCTGATGCCTGGTTTATCCCACTTTTTGTTTAGTTGAAGTGCTACAGCAGGCAAAAATACAATTCTGTGATTACTCACCTGTAGAATTGGTATTATACGTATACAGCACGTCCTGCTCCAGAGATAATTCCTTACGTTTGGGTTATACATCCACAAGATGACGCTGGACTGCAGAGACAGCAAAAAAGTGGCTCCTCCCGGACAAGCAGTTAGCAAGAGGCCGGGAGAATAACAACCATAATCAAACTATTTTAACCATGATAACAACCACCATACAGAGGCACTAAGAATAATGAAAACAAGGGTGGGGTGGAGCAGGACGTGCTGTATACGTATAATACCAATTCTACAGGTGAGTAATCACAGAATTGTATTATTCTAAGTATACAGCACGTCCTGCTCCAGAGATAATTCCTTACGTTTGGGACATCCAATAGCAGTGTCCGTAAGGTAGGGTGGGATCCCCAAAAGCAACAACATGCAGATTAAACCACTGCCGCCTGCAGAACTTTGCGGCCAAAAGCAGCATCAGCTGAGGCCCTAACATCAACCTTGTAAAACTTAGAAAAAGTATGAACAGAAGACCAAGTAGCGGCCTTGCAAACTTGTTCAACAGAAGCCTGGTGCTGAAAGGCCCAAGAGGCACCAATAGCACGAGTGGAATGAACAGTAAGGCGGAAGGGAGGATCCTCCCCTTTAGCAGAATAGGCCTGAATCACAGCCTGACGGATCCACTTGCTGAAGGGACCACAAAAAGAGCATCAGTCTTCCTGAAGGGCTCAGTAGCCACCAAATAGAACTTCAGGTTCCTGACCACATCCAAGGAATGTAGAGCGCTCTCCTTAGGGTTACTAGGATTAGGGCACAGAGAAGGCAGAACAATGTACTGATTGAGATGAAAAGCAGACACAACTTTAGACAGAAATCTGGTTTAAAGCGAAACACCACCTTGTCCTGGTGTCTCTCAAAGTAAGGGTGCTTGATGGAAAGCGCCGCCAACTCAGATACACGCCTAACAGAAGTGATAGCCACCAAAAAGTCTACCTTAAGCGTAAGAATGGACAAAGCAACCTCATGCACAGGCTCAAAAGGAGACCCCTGCAAGGCAGATAGGACCAAGTTCAAGTCCCAGACTGGTAACATAGGCTTACGTGGGGGGCGCACATGAGTAACCTTCTGGAAAAAAGTCTTGACCAGATGATGCTGAGCAAAAGATATCTGAAAGAAAACAGCCAAGGCAGACACATGACCTTTTAGAGTGCTGAGTTGAAGCCCCAGATCCAGACCATGTTGAAGAGATTCCAGAATCCTAGGAATAGAAAACACACGACAGGGAAGAGATTTAGCCTCACACCAGTCAATGTAGGTATGCCAAACCCTATAGTAGATGGAAGAAGAGGACCTTTTCCTAGCCCTGATCATGGTGTTAACAACACAGGCAGCAGGCAGCCCCTTTTCCATTAAGATGGAGGTTTCAGCAGCCAGGCCGTTAAAGCCAGCGTTTGTAAATTGGGGTAGCGTAGCCGCCCCTGAGTGAGCAGGTCTGCATCCTTGGGCAGGGCGTACTGATCTACTGCCAGCTGCACGATGTCTGCGAACCACACTGGCACCCTTTCCTGAGCTATCTTTCGCAGAACCCTGCCCAACAGGGGAAACGGGGGAAAGATATACAGTAGCTGAAAGCCCTGCCAGGGCATTGTCAGAGCATCCATGGCTAAGGCCAGAGGATCCTGGGACAGAGACACAAAGACTGGAAGCTTGTGATTGTGACGGGACGCAAACAGATCCACATCTGGCTGACCCCAACGGTGACACAGAGAGCGAAACACCCTGTTGCTGAGGGACCATTCTCCCAGGCGAGAAGTCCCCCTGCTCAGAGAGTCTGCCTCCAGATTCTCCACCTCCGGAATGTACACAGCTGAGATGCAGGGAACATTGTCCTCTGCCCAGGACAGGATCAGAGACATTTCCTTGAGGGCCCCCTTGCTCCGGGTCCCTCCCTGATGATTGATGTAGGCAACCGCCGTCTGGTTGTCCGAGCGTACCTGAACAGCCCGACCCCGAAGGTGCGGGGTCAAGCGGGCTAGAACCAACCTGATCGCCCTCAGTTCCAGAATGTTGATAGGGGTGTGTGCCTCCTGAGGGCCCCACTGCCCCTGGAATGTTAGGGATCTCCAGAAGCCCCCACAACCTGTCACACTGGCATCCGTGGTGACTGTCTCCCAGCAAGGGGCCAGAGTCCAGCCACCACGAGAGGGACCGCCTGGCTAGGGGGGACCGAGCCAAAACCTGATCCATGGACACAGGGTCCCTGTCCCATACAGACAAGAGGTGGTGTTGAAGAGGCCTCATGTGAAACTGAGCATATGGAACCGCCTCGAAGCAGGACATCATTAGGCCCACCAGCTGCATTCCCTGCCTGATGGAAGGATGAGGGAAGGACAGAAGAAGCTGAGCAGGCGCTTGCAGACTGTCCACCTTCTGTTGAAAGATCCTGGCCCGAGCTGTATCCAGATCCATGCCCAGAAATGGCTTCACCAAAGAGGGAGACAGGGAAGATTTGGAGTGGTTTATCACCCAGCCGAATGACTCCAGTGTGGTCACCACCCGCTGAGTATCCAGCTCTGCCTGTTGGAAGGACGGAGAAGTGATAAGAATGTCGTCCAAATAGGGAAGAATGCGAATGCCCTGAGCTCTCAGCAGAGCCATAATGCCCGCCAGCACCTTGGTGAATATCCTGGGAGCTGAAGTGAGACCGAAGGGCAATGCCACGAACTGGTAATGCTGATCCTCCAGAGAGAACCTGAGGAATCTCTGATGACCTGGAAAGACTGGAATATGGAGGTAAGCATCCTTGATGTCCACAGAGGTCATGAAGTCCCCTGGGCATAGTGAGCTGAGTGCAGAGTCTCCATGTGAAAACGCCCGGATCTGACAAACTTGTTGAGAAGCTTTAAGTACAGGATGGGTCTGACAGACCCATCTCTTTTGGGAACAGTGAAAAGGTTGGAATAATAGCCCTTGCCCCTTTCCCTTAAGGGCACTTGGCAGATGACCCCCAGCTCCAGTAGATTCTGCACAGCAAGCACCAGGCCCTGAGCTGACAGGGGGTCTTGAGGCATCCGGGATATGATGAATCTTGGGGTTGGCCAGGCTGCCAACTCTATCTTGTAACCGGAGGACACTACCTCCTGAATCCACCGGTCTGAGACATGACGCCTCCAGACGTGAGCAAAGAGCCGAAGCCGTCCCCCCACCCGGATGGGTGAGGGCGCCCCTTCATGCCTGAGGGGGCTTGGGGGAAGACTTAGATTTGGAACCCCAGGAGGGGCCAGGGCGGCCACGCCCTCTGCCCCTGCCTCAGAAATCTCCCCGGGCCCCTGCATATGACGCTCCCCTTCCCATTCTGCACCCACGGTAGGAGGGATGAAAGGAACCTGAACCCCGAAAGGGCCGAGACTGTCTCTTGCGCTGGGGTAACCTGCCTCCCTTAGCAAACAGGTCCAGGCGATCCCCAAATAGACGCAGTCCTTTAAAGGGGAACCCAGTGAGAGCCTTCTTGGCAGCGTTGTCAGCTGCCCACTGGCGCAGCCAAACCAAGCGGCGTATAGCCACTGCCAAGGCAGAAGCCTTGCCACACATTCGAATAGTATCATCCAAGGCAGAAAGGACATATGCAACAAATTCCTCAGAACGCAGAAGGGCTCTATACTCTTCACTAGCCGCATCATCAGGAGCCCCATCTAAAATACTCTTGAGCAGAGTCCTAATAGCCACAGCTGTAATGGCAGAGGCACAAACCGGACGTAGCACAGACCCCACACAGGAAAAGGCATGGGAAGCCAGCTGATCAATGCACCGGTCCTCACCATCCCTCAGTGTAGTAGAGTCAGGGGAATGCATGACAGAAATGTTGGACAACCCCAAAATTGGTGCATCCACTTCGGGAGGGGACGACCAACGCTTAACCACTTCAGCAGGAAATGGATATCCCAACTCTTAGGCACCCGCCTGCAAGACATAAACAGAAAGACCCGTAAGCGGTATGCATACATAAGATAAAAAAAAATAAGCCAGCCCGCAGGGGCACTTACGGACCGTGGTAGGTAGACGCTAGGCACGCAGCACAAGGAGAGCAAAATGGCGGCCGCAGATACCTCGACGGGCGGGCTGCGGAGACAGTGATGCGGAACACGACATCCGCAAGGGCCGCCCCCCCCCGGAAGAGCGCAAATGTGACCATGGCAGCCAACGACAGCGCAGCAGCGCCTCAGGTAAAGTCGCCGCCAACCGCGGAACGCCATACAAGCGCGCGTGGCGGCGGCATTTTTAAAAGACCAACCAGTGCAACCAACACACGCGGCAACACAAAGCCAAAGCATACCACGGAATACAATCCCAAGGAGTGAAGAATACACATACTCCCCCTCCCCCCCCAGAAATACCAGGGAGAGCGAGGGAGGGCAGCGGCCAACCTAACAGGAGCCCACAGATGGACAGGGGGCAATAGCGTGGGAGGGACATCCCATAAGGCTCACCATGGGCCTATATCGCCTACCCTTTGGTGGGGGATTGCGGTTGGAGCAGCGCTTCTAAGCACCTGACAGCGGTGCTGCCTACCATCACCCGACCAATGCAGCCAAAGCTGGGAGGAATGGGTGGGAATAGTCCTACAGGGCCGCAGGCTAATAGCCCCGCTCACCTGCGAGTAGAGAGAGCCATCTTCTTGCCTTCGCAGCGCCGACTGCAGAGAAGAACTGGGGAATTTGTGGGAGGTCCCTGGAATATAAGGGGCCGGGAGGAGTAATGGTTACCCCATTGCATCGGGCTATGTGTGGCACTGTCCTAAACTGTTTTCCATTTTTAAATTGAAGAAGAAATGGTCGAGATATCTGGGTTTATAGGTTTAGCTTATGATGTCTCACCTTAAAAAAGTAAGCATGGCCCTTGGATCACATTTTCAAGACAAGACATGCAATCTGACTTTGAATAAACCCAACTGTTTTTGGGGTTTAATAAAAAAAATGCATTGTTATGTCAACAGGAAGAATTTCCACAAGGCTTGCCATCTAGCTAAACAAATGAAAGCTTGTATTCTCAGGGATTGGAATGCTGATGAACAAGTATTAAGGGGGCTTAATAGAAACAATATCCTTATTCAGGTCAAATCTATTTTCATCTTTTTCTGTTTAATCTTTCCCGTTATATTCGACTACTAAAATACTATGACCCAACTCGGCAAAGACTTTTCCATGTAAGAAGAGACAGTCTAACGTTTATTTTGCTTTAAAGGGATTGTCTAAGTGTAAAAGCAAATAATTGTTTGTGCACCTGCCACTCACAAAAGTCATCCTGGTGTGTTGCTAAAAAAAAAAGCTGCTGTTGCCAAGATCCAGACAGTTTTCTGTAACCCTAGGTTTTCCTTAAAGTGGACCAACACCCAGTATTTTCACTATCCTGGGTTTTGGTCCACTTCCGCGGGGCACCCCGATCGGGGGTGCCACGCTGCGTGAAACCCCCCAGAATGGCAGAAAAAAACTCACCTCACCCCGCTCCTACGGCACATGTGCGGGCCTCATCCAATCAGTGTGCTCAGAGCCACTGTGGTATGCACTTAAAAGGGACGGACAACCACAGCGGCTCCGAGCACACTGGCGGCCGCATCTCATGCCTCCATCTAACAGGGAGCGCACCGGCCATTCACAAACAGCGGGCGCGCACCCTGCTAGAGAGAAGCACAAAATGCGGCCGCGGCCTGCGCCGTTGGAACAGGAGTAAGGTAAGGTGAATGGGGCTTCCTGGGGGGTTTCACACAGCGGGCATCCCGGTTTTGGATGCCCCGTGGGAAGGGATCTGATCGGCCTGGGAATCTTATAGATTCCCGGGCCGATCAGCATGGGTGTTGGTCCAATTTAAACTAATGACAGCCTTTTTGTAAGAACAGAATTATGGACCTATGCAAAGAAGCGTGAACAAGACAGACAAGAGAAGCAGGGAGCAGCTATCCTTGTCTCAAATCAGACTTGCTAGAGAGCAGGAGACTCCCCTCTTAGCGGCAGAGCCAATATGAGAAGCTGGCTCAGCTGGTGGGTGTGGCCTCAGCACAGAGTGCTCACACCGAGGTCAATGGGTGCCTCTGTACACAAAAGTTCCTTGTGTACGGAGGCAGCCATTGTTTTTAGTTGGAGCTAGACCGTGCCCACCATTAGACGACACCAGGATGTGCAGCTCCCAGCTTATCAAACGATCATCGTTGATGAAAGCAGGTAGCTTTGTGCCTCCCGGTACTTAGCTGGTCTAATGTCTACAAAAGTCCACAAAAGTGGAATTTCATTTAAAAAACACTTTTGGGACGTCTCTAAGTTCTGCTTAAAAACAATGCAATTGTAACTACATTCTTGGGACTTCTAAATCATGTTCATCTTCTTGAATCCCCCACTGCAGCCTGAATTACTCACCCGCCGATGCTCCAGAAATTTCTAGGGCTAGAGCCTGATGAAGTGGGGGATACACCCACGGAACGCGTGGCTCCTGGTGCTGTAGGAGGTGGGGAGACCCTTTACTGGCATACCTGTGATACCTTGAGTATATTTTGGTTGGATATGTTTTTGCGCTGTATTTGGTATTTAATGGTTGATTGCTACTAGCATCTACATTGTTGAGGTATTTTGTGGTCATTTATATTTCTTATAGGGTATTTAGTTATTGGGTAATTATGTAGGTTCTATTTATGAATATATATTGTATTTGTATCTATTGATTGGTTGCACTTTGCACTTTATAGTTATTTGATATAGGATCCAGATAATAGGTAGGATTTGCACATTGTTATTTGCACTGATCAGATCACTTGTGTTTATAATACAGATGCTGATTGATATTTATGTGCCAGTGCTCTCCCCATCCCCTACACACTTCCATGTTGGTTTGTCTTATATGTATTGTCTCATGAGTTTAAGGGATTTTAATTGTGTAGTGGTTATGTGTAGTGATTAATTTAGTGATATAAAAAAAAAAAAACATTTCTTGAGTGCCTCCCTTTAGGATTCTGTGTTTTTAGGGCTGGCCAAATGACTTAATTAACAGGGTTTAGCCCCAGGGGCGTGACACATAAGGCATTGAAGTGCCAAACCTATAACTTTAACCTTCAATCAGACCAATGATCACTGCTCTACGTTTGGATTAAAGCGGAAAAAAATACAATTCTGAGATTACTCACCTGTAGAATTGATATTATGAGTATACAGTACATCCTGCTCCAGATAAGATTCATAAGACTTGGGAACTACTCCGCCAGATGGCGCTGGACTGCAGAGACAGCGAAATTGGCTCCTCCCGGCCCCTCAAATACCAGGGACCTCCCACAATCCCCAGCATTGAAAAGCAGTTAATGAGAAGCCGGGAGAATTAAAACAGAACCAACTAGCAACTATAACCATGATAACAATCACCATACAGGGGATCCAAGATAATGCAAAACCAAGGGTGGGTTAGTATACAGGACGTACTGTATACTACGAATAATACAATTCTGTGATTACTCACCTGTAGAATTGATATTATGAGTATACAGTACGTCCTGCTCCAGATAAGATTCATAACACTTGGGACATCCAATAGCAGTGTCCATAAAATAGGGTGGGATCCCCAAAGGTAACAGCAGACAGGTCAGACCACCGCCGCCTGCAGAACGTTGCGGCCAAAAGCAGCATCAGCTGAGGCCCTAACATCAACCTTGTAAAACTTTGAAAAGGTATGAACAGAAGACCAAGTAGCGGCCTTGCAAACTTGTTCAACAGAAGCCTGGTGCTGAAAAGCCCAAGAAGCACCAATAGCACGAGTGGAATAAGCAGTAAGGCGGAAGGGAGGATTCTTCCCCTTAGCAGAATAGGCCTGAATCACAGCCTGACAGATCCATTTGCTGATAGTAGATTTGGCCAAACCCTTCCTAGGACCAGAAGGGACCACAAAAAGAGCATCAGTTTTTCTGAAAGGTGCAGTAGCCACCAGATAGTACTTCAGACACCTAACCTCATCCAAAAGAATGCAAGACTCTCCTTAGCATTACTAGGATTAGGGCACAAGGAAGGAAGAACAATGTCCTGATTCAAATGAAAGGCAGACACGACCTTAGGCAGAAAATCTGGCTTGAAGCGAAAAACCACCTTGTCCTGGTGTCTCTCAAAGTAGGGGGGCTGGATGGAAAGCACCGCCAACTCAAACACACGCCTAACAGAAGTGATAGCCACCAAAAAGACAACCTTGAGAGTAAGAATGGCCAAAGCAGCCTCCTGCACAGGTTCAAAGGGAGCACCCTGCAAGGCTGACAAGACCAAGTTCAAATCCCAAACAGGCAACATAGGCTTACGTGGGGGACGCACATGAGTAACCCCCTGGGAAAAAGTCCTGATCAGAGAATGCTGGGCAAAGGACCTCTGGAAGAAAACAGCCAGGGCAGAGACATGACCCTTCAGAGTACTGAGTTGGAGCCCCAGCTCCAACCCATGCTGCAGGAAATCCAGGATCCTGGGAATAGAGAACACACGACAGGGAAGAGACCTAGACTCACACCAGTCAATGTAGGCACGCCAAACCCTATAGTAGATTGAAGAAGAAGACTTCTTTCTAGCCTTTATCATGGTATCAACAACAGAGGCAGACAGCCCCTTCTCCATCAAGACGGAGGTTTCAGCAGCTAGGCCGTCAAAGCCAGAGTTTGTAAATTGAGATGGCGTAAGTGACCCTGAGTGAGCAGGTCTAGCACCCTGGGCAGAATGTACTGATCTACTGCCAGCTGCACCACGTCTGGGAACCACACTCTTCTTGGCCCCCTGGGGGCCACCAGTATTGCTGGCACCCCCTCCAGAGCAATCTTGCGCAGAACCCTGCCCAACAGGGGGAATGGAGGAAAGACATACAGGAGCTGAAAGTCCTGCCATGACATTGCTAGAGCATCCGTGGCAAGAGGATCCTGGGACAGGGAGACAAAGGCCAGGAGCTTGTGATTGTGACGGGACGCAAACAGATCCACATCTGGTTGGCCCCAACGGTGACACAGAGATTGAAACACCCTGTTGCAGAGGGATCATTCTCCCAGGCGAGAGGTCCCCCTGCTCAGAGAGTCTGCCTGCAGATTCTCCACCCCCGGGATGTACACAGCCGATATGCAGGGAACATTGGCCTCCGTCCAGGCCAGGATCAGAGACACTTCCTGGAGGGCCCTCTTGCTCCGGGTCCCTCCCTGATGATTGATGTAGGCAACTGCCGTCTGGTTGTCCGAGCGTACCTGAACAGGCAGGCCCAGAAGGTGATGAGTCAACTGAGTCAGAACCAACCTGATTGCCCGCAGTTCCAGAATGTTGATAGGTGTGTGGGCCTCCTGAGGGCCCCATCGCCCTTAGAACTCCTGGGACTTCCAGAAACCCCCCCAACCTGTCAGACTGGCATTCGTGATGACCGTCTCCCAGGAGGGGGCCAGAAAGGATCTGCCCCCCAACAGGTTCCTGGAGTCCAGCCACCACGAGAGGGACCGCCTGACTAGGGGGGAAAGCACAAGGACCTGGTCCATGGACGCAGGATTCTTTTCCCATACTGACAAGAGGTGGAGTTGCAGAGGCCTCATGTGGAATGGAGCATAAGGGACCGCCTCGAAGCACGCCACCATCAGGCCCACCAGCTGCATTCCCTGCCTGATGGAGGGATGAGGACACGTTAGCAGGAACTGAACCTGCGCAATCAGACTGCCCACCTTCTGCTGAGGAAGAAAAATCCCTGCCTGAACTGTATCCAGATTCATTCCCAGGAGTGTCACCAAGGAAGGAGACCGGGAAGATTTGGGATGGTTGATCACCCAGCCAAATGACTCCAGAGTGGACACTACCAGCTGAGTATCCAACTCTGCCTGATGTAGGGACTGGGAAGTGATGAGAATGTCGTCCAGGTAGGGCAGCACGCGGATGCCCTGAGACCTGAGCAGAGACATCACTCCTGCCAGCACCTTGGTGAACATTCTTGGAGCTGAAGTGAGACCAAAGGGCAGTGCCACAAATTGGTAGTGCTGATCCTCCAGAGCGAACCTGAGGAACCTTTGATGAACTGGAAACACAGGAATATGAAGTAAGCATCTTTGATGTCCACAGACGTCATGAAGTCCCCTCAGGGAACTGATGGCAGAGCGCAGAGTTTCCATGCGAAAGCGCCTGCACCTGACAAATTTGTTGAGGATCTTCAAGTCCAGGATGGGCCTGACTGACCCATCTCTTTTGTGCACGATGAAAAGGTTGGAATAGAAGCCCTTGCCCCTTTCTCGTAAGGGCACCTGACAGATGACCCCCAGCTCCAGAAGGCTTTGCACCGCCAGAACTAGAGCCTGAGCTGACACAAGGTCCTGAGAAATCCGGGATCTGATGAATCTTGGGGGGGGGGGGGGGCAGCAAACTATCTTGTAACCGGAGGACACTACCTCCTGAATCCACCGGTCTGAGACATAAAGCCTCCAGACGTGAACAAAGTGCTGAAGCCGTTCCCCCCACCCGGATGGGTGAGGGCGCCCTTTCATGCCTGAGGGGGCTTGGGAGAAGACTTAAACTTGGAGCCCCAGGAGCCAGGGCGTCCACTTCCTCTGCCCCTACCCCAGAAATCTCATCGGGCCCCTGTAAGGGAGACCCCCCTCCCGTCTGGCACCACGGTAGGAGGAAGAAAAGGAGCCCTGACTCCGAAAGGGCCGAGACTGCCGCCTGCGCTGGGGTAACCTGCCTCCCTTAGCAAACAGGTCCAGGCGGTCCCCAAACAGGCGTAGTCCTTTGAAGGGAAAACCAGTGAGAGCTTTCTTGGCAGCGTTGTCAGCAGCCCACTGGCGCAGCCAAACCGAGCGGCGTATAGCCACCACAAGGGCAGAGGTTCTGCCACACATTCTAATGGTATCATCCAAGGCAGAGAGGACATAAGTCACAAAAACCTCACAATGAGAGAATGCATTAAACTCCTCACTAGACACATCATCAGGGGCACCATCAAGGATACTTCTAAGCAGGGTCCAAATAGCCACAGCCGTAATGGCAGAGGCACAGACCGGGCGCAGCGCCGTCCCCACACAGGCAAAGGCATGGGACGCCAGCTGATCAATGCGCCCGTCCTCAGCATCCCACAGCGTAGTAGAGTCAGGGGAGTGCATGACAGAGGTGTTAGATAACCCTAGGACCGGGGCATCCACTTCAGGAGGGGATAACCAACGCTTCACCACATCAGCAGGAAAAGGACACTTCCTATGCCAACTCTTAGGTACACCAGGAGGCCTGCTGGGGCGCTCCCATTCCTTGAGCACAAGGTTATTAGATCGGCCTTGAGGAAGTGACGCTTGGCACGTCACGAAACGCGTTGGCTGGGGTGGGGGGACCCCCATCAGTGATTTACAGACTCATTGGACACGTGAGGTTTCATTGTTGTTGGCATTGTATACGGTTTTGACTGGTCTGTCTTTTTGTCCTTCACCCGGCTTTGCTCTCTTGATTCAAGTAGTGGTTTAAATTATAGTAATTGCACATGAGTTATGTTTATACATGGGCACTTGGCACTTTAATTATAGGTAGAGGATTGTATAAGAGTAGGCTTTATTATGTCATTATAGTTTTGCACATATTTTACATATATAGATACATATTTTTTTTATGAGTGAGGCACAGTCGGGACTAAAGCGGACCTAAACCCATATAAGCACTTATCAACCCTAAGGTCCTTATTATTAAAGTGTATTATAATAACCGGTGGTGTCTTACCCTGCCCCTTCCCTTTTTCCTTGGAGAGGATATATGTAGTGTATGTGTTTTTTAATTGGTATGTTTTTAATATGTTTGTATGTCATGTACTACTATTTGTAATAAACATTGATACATTAAGATAGTTGGTGGTGCCACGAGTTTGCTTGGGTGGGCTAGGGAGTAGTGGGACTCCCTTCTTTGGTTGTTTTGAGTACATCAGCAGGAAAGCAATACCTCTTATCTCAACTCTAAGGTACACCGGGAAGCCTGCTGGGACGCTCCCATTCCCTGAGCATAAGATTATTAAAATGGGCTTGCTTAGGAAATTCTAAACGTGTCTTAGCAGTATGAAACAGTTCCCCCTGTTGCCTGGGGGCCGCAACCGGGGGAGAGATAGACAGTACCTCAAAAATCTGAGCCATCAGCCTATCAGTATCATCTGGGGCCCAGGGGTCAGAGCCAGAATCATCATGACCCCTGGGCATCTCATCAGATGACTCCGAGTCAGAGAATAACTCCCCTTCTTCCAAAGGGGTATAACCAGACAGTTCCAAAAACTCATCAGCTTCCATAGGGAAAAGAGCGACATCAGGTGTTAAGTGCCGCTTTTTAGCAGAGGCCTTACGCGCCAAGGTATTAGCAAGCAACTTCTCAACACTAGCCAGTCTGGAAGACACATCAGGCTGAGAATCCCCACTTGTATGCAACTCAATGGGAGTGAGATTTAAGCTTGGGGGAGTAGGTGAAGCCATACGAGGCGCAGGCCAAGCTACTGGTAAACCAGGCTGCAGCGCAAGCACCTGCTAGGCACAAAGTACACAGACCCGCACATTGTCAGCACTAGTAAGGGACACCCCACAACTTACACACAGCCGGGCTTGTCCCGAAGGAACCCCGAGCACATTATCCTGAGACGCCTCCATATGGCGATTATAGCGGCACAATAGGCCAATAGGGATTGACGCTATAAAAGAAACCTGGGATGCCCCAATAGCCCGCTAGGGAAGTGGGAGTAATATACCGGTACACACTAGGCCTCACAAGTTTAATAACTAAATAGAGGGAGTAGGGCCGGGAGAAACCAATAGAGGTCGGCCCGTCTGAAAGACAAAAGCGAAGAGAACCCCGTAAGTGACATGTAAAAAGACATAGGGTAAATAAAGCCGCCCACGAGGGCACTCACGGACCGCAGTAGGTAGATGCTAGTCACGCAGCAGCCTGATCCAGAGAAAATGGCACTGGGTATACCTCGAAGAGCGCGAAGCCGCACACGTGACAAGCATCCAATAACGGCGCACCAGCGCCTGAGGTAACGCCCCCCCCCCCGAGAGCTACAAGGGAGAGCAGCGGCCACTTAACATAGGGCCCACCGATAGACAGGGGCAAGGGGCAATAGGGCGGGAGGGGCATCCCATAGAGGCTCAGCATATGCCTATACCGCCTACCCTTTGGTGGGGGGATTGCGGTGGAGCAGCGCTCCTAAGCACCTGACAACGGTGCTGCCTACCATCACCCGACCAGCGCAGCCAAGGCTGGGAGGCACATTAATAATGGAACAGGTGGGAATAGTCCTACAGGGGCCGCAGGCTAATAGCCCCGCTTACCTGCGAGAGGAGAGAGCCATCTTCTTGTCCTTCGCAGTCCAGACTGCAGAGAAAATCTGGGGATTGTGGGAGGTCCCTGGGTATTTGAGGGGCCATAAGGAGCCAATTTCGCTGTCTCTGCAGTCCAGCGCCATCTGGCGGAGTAGTTCCCAAGTGTTATGAATCTTATCTGGAGCAGGACGTACTGTATACTAAGAATAACTGGATTTGACTGTCCTGGGTTCTGTTACTTGTCCCTGGGGCATACCGATTTGGGATGTGCCACTGTGTGAAATGCCCAGTCCTACGGCACATGCATGGGCTCTCGTCCAATCAGCACTGTATGGCAAGCATATTAATGATAGTCAATATGGCGAGAAATCTGCAATCAGGCGTGTCTGCATCTCCAGTGCACTTTAGATTGGAGCACATCTCAACGCAGAGATGCAGGGGATGTGGCCGCTGCTGTTTACTTTACCTAGGGTGCTGCTGGAAAAAGGTGAGTTTTGCAGCAATGGGAGAGGGTCACACAGCAGAGCATCCCTGGGGAAAGGCCAGCCCGGGAGTCTTTTATACTCCGGGGTGGGCCACGTTGGCTTTTGCTCCGCTTTAACATCCTCTGTAATAGCACATCCCGATTTGGGATGTACTGCTGTGTGAAACCCTGCCCAGTGCCCTATAGATTGCAGCTCACCTCGCTGAGGGAGTGGCCAGATGTTGGGGGGTTTCACACAGCGGGGCATCCTGTTTTGGGACTCCTTTTAGATTCCAGGGACAGCTGTACTGAGTATTGTTCTGCTTTAAAGTGGACCAACACCCACGGGTGATCGGCCCGGGAATCTATAAGATTCCCGGGCCGATCACCCCCCACCCCGCGGGACATCCGAGATCGGGATGTCCCGCGGGGTGAAACCCCCCCCAAACACCCCAACTCACCTACCTTATCTTCGGCGGCGGCCGGCCGCCGCCGCCTCCCTCGCGCCCCTGTAGGTGTGCGCGCCTCCGCGCCGGCCGTCTGCGAATGGCCGGCGCGGGGGCGCGCGCGTTCAAAGTGACGCGAGGGAGGCGGCGGCGGCCGCTTAGACGTTCCTTGTACGTTGGCGCTGGGAGCGGGGAGAGGTGAGTTATTCGGGGGGTTAGGGGGGGTTTCACACAGCGGGGCACCCCGATCGGGGGTGCCCCACCGAAGTGGACCAAGACCCAGGATAGTCAAAATCCTGGGTGTTGGTCCACTTTAACATCCTCAAAGATGCCCATGGGGTGCATTGGCACGCTCTCTCCATTGCAAATGATTGTGTGAGTCCGGGGGAAGCAGCCATTCCTTCATAAAATGGGAACCCTGCGCTGGGTGCTCAATCTCAATTGTTCTCACACCACCACAGCTTGCTCTACAGTAAGGATAAGGAAAACATGGGTGAGACATGATTCCATTTTTACAGGGGATATCTTCTCAACCCTCAAACTGCCTGTCCCCTTATCAGGACTGTGGAAAAACCATTGCAATAACTTTAATATGAGCTCGAAACACTGAATGGGTAAATGCATCTACACAACAAAATATTGCAATAGCAATAAAAGGACTAGCTCCTGAGACAGGCAGTTAAAAAGAATTGGGGAGGCTGTACTATTACAAAGGAGGACTGCTTGGTTTTACCCACATCAGTGTAGGTTTTTAGCATTAGATCATTTTATGCAATAGAGCTCAATACTTGACCTAAGGAAAGATACATGGATGGCTGTAGATAAGAAAAAAAATACAGCCACTGAATAATTATGCTGCACAGAAGTAAAAGGACACCCACGCCTCTGACCTTTGACTGCATTGTGAAACCATTTGTTTACCAGACAGCTCAGTGAAGCTACAATATTTCAAAGGAATAGTCATTCAAAATGAACTAAGTTATGAGGCACAAAAGGAGGTCAAATGTTATACTTTGCAGAATAAAGTTTTTATTAAATTAAATTATCTCCTAGAAAGGAGAATATTGCACAGCCTACGCTTCACATTGTATAATTGGTCCCATCTATGTGTGGTGCATTGCATTCTATACACAATACACTACTATTAAGTTACTGTAAACCTATGCGCTCGCTAGCACATAAAAAGCTTTACCTACAATATTTATCAAAGGCCTCCTGCCAGATGCATGGACCACCACCATGAACCATTTTGGGATGTGACCACCCATTCTCTGCAGCCCTCCCCAAACGAAGCACTACGTGACACAGCGTGAGTCTACAACTCTGGCTACAGTAAGATAACCGAGTAAGATTTAAGAAAAGTATTTCACCTATTTTCTAGACTTCTCCATGCAAGATCCTGCATCAATAGGGTTGATTCTGCACTATGTTTTTACGTGTTTTTGTAAGTAAACTATTTTCTTATGATTTGTTTTCCTTCGTCGCAAGTTGAAATTTAGATGTGCATTTTTTTTTTAAACATTTGCACAGCTAAATATGATGCTGAATTGCACTGGGGGAAATTAAGAGAAAAAGGGTTTACTTTTAGTCCTAATTTTAGGCTTTGCTGGAAGTGTGGGATTGCTGCACCATCGGCCAAAGGGAGAGCTGTAGGATTAGTTGCAGCAGCAGCAGGTAAGTGTGGCAGCAAATTTGATCTAGGGTTCGATTACAAAAGAACACCAAAATTGAATGGTTTCTTTAAATAGCACCAAACCCAAAATATAAAGCACCCCCCATGCCTCATTTCACCTGTGAAATCCAGGTTCACCATTTAGTCACCTCAGCCCTTGATCCCATGGCACATGTGCACACCCTTGCTTCCTCTGCCCTGCATCTGCAGACATTCAAGCTTACCAGGTGGTCAGAGCAGGGATGCCGCCAAGGAGCAGTGAATGTAATATGGGATCGAGAGGAGTATATGGAGAACAAGGGGGTTTTGTATTTTGGGTTTGGTCCTGATTAAAGTGAATGAGAAGTAAGACTATCAGCATACCTTGACATTGAATAGTAACTGTTGTCTTGGAAACCACCATCTAAAATCAGACATTTGGTACAAAAAGTTCTGGTACAAAACTATAATAAAGTTAGTATAAGCTGTAACAAAATGAAAGATCCTGAACCAGAAGGAAGTCAGTGGCAGGTTTTTCTTCTCCATGCAACTTTTGAGCACTGTGGGTTTCTTTCATAGGTCCATTCTGGACAGGATTCTCCTTCTACAGAAGGGTCTATTCATGCTTGTTCTATGAACTGCTGCAGTCAAGAATTGACCAGTCTTTGTCCAGAGACCACCTGGATGTCTGGAAAATGGGATCTTCATATCCACCCTAGACATTAGTCACTGTCTCCGCACAATCACCATTGGAATGCTGCAGGACATTCAAGGCGGTTCCTTCCTCAAGGTGCTCTGAAATGTAAATCCAGTAAGACTTTAGACTGCATGGAAGTGCTAACAAAAATACATTTATATCTTTTTCTAGGAAATAGTGTCTTACAAGGTACAGACCAGTATTCATCAAGCAGTATTTTTGTGTATCTGAAACAAAAGCAACCTAGTGTTGTTAGGCAGACCTTGGATAAAGCAGTAAACATACACATATGATGACCAGAGGGGAAGATTAATGCAGGGTTTACACAAGCAGATAAATTGGCTCATATTGTGTTGTGGCTATGACGCATATAACTGAATTCACTACTTTCTTGAATGACGGGCTCCCATGGATATAATATGCACAAATAAGCAACAAGGCCACAACACTCTTGTCTATCCAAAAAGGGGGGCTCTGTTGCACACATTACCATCTTTTCATGCTTTCCCTGCAGTTAATAGGTTATTTTGTATAGCAGGGAGCGCCTGCTGCTCGCACATGTGCCATTGAATGGTGGGGAGAAGGTGAGTTTACCAGGTGACCTGAGGAGGTCCCGAAGAGGGCATCCAAGGAGGGAATCAAGCGGCCCTAGAATCTTGTAGATTCCAGGGCACTCAGGCCTGGGTTTTGGTCCACTTTAATTAAGACAAAACATATAATAAAAGTATTTGTTACTCTTTGTTATGAACATAAGCAGAATGAAAATCCTAGATTTTCCTAATACAGATTAAAGGGAATGTCCAGGCGACAACAAAAAAATCCCCATTAGACTTACCGGTAATGGTATTTCTACGAGTCCTTCAGGACGACCCACGGAGAGGAGTCCCACCCCCTGGGAGGAAACACAAACTCAAAGTTTAAAAGCCCACCCCTTCCAGTGCCCCTCAGTCTTAATCAAGTAACATGAGGTATACAGTAGGACAATGGGAGGGAACTAAAGGGTTGTCCTGAAAGATCAGTAAGTTAATGGGGTTTTTATCTCTTCGTCCTTCAGGACGACCCATGGATAGGATTAGCAAGTAATTATAGCTTAAGGTTGGGAAGCTGCTAGTAAGACCCTTCTACCAAAGGACTGATATTTTGCAGAAAGAAGATCTAGTCTATAGTGCTTTTAGGAAGGTGTGGGGTGAAGACCACATTGCCGTTTTACAGATTTCTTCTATAGAGGCACCTGTCCTCCAGCTCAGGAAGCGGACATTGCTCTTGTTGAATGTGCTGAGACCTGTGGAGGAGGAACTCCTCTGGATGGATAAGCCTGCACAGTAGTCTGTTTTGCCACCTTGCAATCATAGATTTAGATGCAGCTAGGCCTCTTATTGCCGCTGAAAATGATCAAAAACTGTCCCACTATTCGCCACACTCTGGATCTCTCTAAATAAACAATTAGAGCTTTTCTCACATCTAATAGTGAGACATCTTCTTCTGCTCCTTCTGTAGCAGGTAAGGTCAGGAGCACTATGTCTTGGGACCTATTGAGACGTAGCTATCTTTGGCAAAAACAAAGGATCGGGTCTCAGTATGGCCTTATCTGGAAGAATTGGGCGGTAGGGTTCTTTCATTGATAGAGCTTGCAGCTCACTTACCCACCTTACTGATGTGATGGCCAACAAGAAACAAAACACAACCACTTTTCTGGTACTTCCTCCAGTGGCTCAAATGGATGTTCCAGTAACCCTTTCAACACAACAGTTAGGTCCCACGTCAGAAAACCTTTAAAAAGGCGCTGGCCTTTTACAGGTAATCGCCTTAAAGTACCGATTAATACGTTGATTCTGTCATTAATCTAGAAAAATACAATTCTGTGAAGTACTCACCTATAGAATTGGTATTATACGCATACAGCACGTCCTGCTCCAGATATAGTAATAACATGTGGGTAATCCTCCGCCTCCGTGCACTGCAGACATGTAGAAAACAAGCTCCTCCCGGCCCTACATATACCGAAGGACCTCTCACAAATCCCCAGCATTGAAAAGCAGTGAGAAGGAGAAGCCGGGAGAAACCAACCACCCAGAAACAGGCAATAATATCAATGATAATAATCACCATACAGGGGATCCAGAACAAGTGAAACCAGGGTGGGGTGGAGCAGGACGTGCTGTATGCATATAATACCAATTCTACAGGTGAGTACTTCACAGAATTGTATTATTCTAAGCATACAGCACGTCCTGCTCCAGATATAGTAATAACATGTGGGACATCCAATAGCAGTGTCCATAACGTAGGGTGGGATCCCCGTGAAAAAGGCACAGCCAACAGTAAAACGCTGTCACCCGCAACCATGCTACCAAGAGCAATGAGAGCAAGGCTCTAACCTCAACCTTTGAACCTGTAAAGGGAGAACTGAACACAAGCCAGCATGCTCAACAGAACTTAGTGCTGAAAAGGACCAAGCCAAGCACAAGTAGTAATAAGAACAAAACAACCAAGAGAGAAGAATAATCTTCCCTTAAAAGAACAGGCCAGAGGAACGGCCTAACCCTGCTCATGCAAAAGAGAGTAGCCATGGCAACCCTAGAAGTCTCCCCAGTGGGGAATATGAACCCTGGTCTCAAGCGAGACCTGCAGGAATACTGAAAACAACAATACTCAGCAGGAGCCGAAACGTTTACTCTAGGCTCAGAAGGACAAAACCAACCAAGTGATGCCGATCCGAGGGCACCTACACCCGTGGAGGCAATCAGATCCGGTACTAAAGGATGGAGACCCATAAGCCCCAAGGGCATAATCCCTACCAGGGACAAGAAACTGACCAGGAAAATCTCCAACACCTGTAGGGGAAGACAGATCCGCTTAGCTCAAAGTATATCAAGACAGTAGCCCAGAGACCAGAGCATCTGGAATAAAGGAGAATCAAAACACCGCCTGGAGCCAAACTCGGCGTAATGCGGAGCACCCCCCTCTCATGGTGTACAGATATAAAAACAATATATTAGATAGATAGATAGATAGATAGATAGATAGATAGAGATATATATCTCTATCTCTATCTATCTATCTTGACCATGACCGCAAACAGAGCCATCTTTTATGGCACACTTATGGCTGGAACAACCGCCCCAGAAGAGCGATATGGAGGTAAGGAACAGGTCAGAAGAACCTGAATAAGACCCAAGGTAACCCTTAGCAGGGCATCAGACTAAGTAAACCCCCAAGAGGAAGCAAGAATTCCTCAAGGAATGTACCTGAGCAAACCCTGATGAATGCTCAACACAGAAGATTGGAACAGACCTCTGTAGTAGGCGAACAGGGCGAGCCCTGAAACCTTCATAGAACTAAGTTGGGGAGCAAACACCAACCATGCTGTAATAATTCTAGAACCCAGGGCGCAGAGAACGTCCAGCAGGGGCGAGAGCTAGACCCCGCCAAGCAATACAGGTACAACATACCCAAAGATAGATGGCAGGAAATGGAAGAAGAGGAAGAGGAGGAAGCTAGATCCTAGCTCTCCTGGAAACAAGACACCCAGAGATATGCCATCTTCAACAGGGCGAGGAACAAAACCGTTCTAACTCCAAAATAGAGCCTGAAGATAGGGGCGAAATAGAAAAGAGCCTGATTATGCAGAACAGACCTCGTGAGAGCGTACAGGCCCACCGTCCTCAGCAGAAGCCTTCGCGGACGACACCCACCTGGGCCACCCAGGCCCCCGGCATAACGGTTCTTCCCTTTTTTATCGACCTTGCGCAGACCCCTGCCTGGCAAGGTGAAGAAAATAAGCCATATTGAGTATAATGTCTAGCCAGAGGCTACTAAGCCCCAAAGGACAAGGCCAGGCCAAATCTGGGCCAATATTAAAGGGCAGAACCCCTGTGATCGTGACAGAGCCCAACAGGTCCATACCAGTAGAAACTCAGGAGGGCCAATAGACTACCTCCTACCAAAGGAGGGCATCCATTGGAGACTAAAAAACGATAAAAGCAAGGGATGTTAATTCCCACATAGATCAGAATCAGAGCCTTCCTGGAAGTAACAACTAGTCCCGAGACTTTACCAGGAAAAAAGGGACAGGCCACTGTCCAACGGCAGACCAAGAGCCCCAAATGGACAGGCCCTGAAAGGAGAAGTCCAGCAAGATAGAGCCCGCTGAAGGCACGCTGTGTCAACAACACAATAGGTAAATGGACCCCCTGTTAGGGGCCCCACCTAGGAACCACGGGGGGTTTCATAAGAAACAAGCCCCCTCAGTCAACCTGCACGATTTGGTACCCAAGGTGACCAACAACAGGTGAGCAGCAAGAAGGGAGGGGATGCCCCCTGAGGGACTCTTTCTCTCAGAAGATCAACCACCTCGACTAGGAGGAAGGTGCACAGACTTAGGTCCAGACTGCTGGACCCCTGTCCAGAATAACAACCTAAGGTGCTTCAGAACCCAAGGGCACTGAGAATAAGGGACGTCATCTGCACAGCCACCAACAGCCATCCCAGGTGCAATACTGCCAGGTGACCGTAAGGAGATAGCAAGTAAGGGCAGAGACCTTGCCCCAGAAAAGCCCTAATTGCCAAGAAAAAAAAGGACACTAGCCGACACAATTCTAATGCCATCCTAGGAAACTGGAGGATGGAACAAAAAAATAGGACCTGAGGCCACTAAGCCTATCCAAACAACTCCCTCTCGGGAGATAGAAGGAAACCTGATAGGTCCCTTTGTGGCTGCCCCTTGGTCTCATTCGAGACATCACTCCCAACCGAGCTAGCGAAACACCGGGAGCGTGAGAGGGGCCCAATAACACGGCCACAATCAGCAGTGAAGACTAACACCAAGCTGTAAAGGCCACAGTGTCCAAAGACACCTGGGAGCCCAATTAAGCATCTTAACACTCCACGGACAGCCAGAGGCCCCGCGGTTTATAGGGTGCCGACGGTCCAACTCGGATCAAGCCTGGATGCCTATGGATACAAAATGCCGAACCCAAGAAGGGTTAGAATGGGCGACCCCCTCATCCTCAAGGGGAATGGGGGGGAGGGCAAAACTGGTGTAGAGGCCCCTGCCTCTATCCGTTAAGGGCGTCCAGCCAAGGAGCCCAGGCCTAGCAGGCCAAGGAAGGCCCCCTGACTGACTCAGGGAAGGACACCCAGCAAACACTGTCCCGCATCTGGAGGAACTACCTCCCAACTCCACCAGAACGAGATATGAAGCCTCCCGATAGGAGCAAGGTGCTGTGGCCATCCCCTCACCCAGGCGGGTGAGGGCGTTCCATCATGCTTGTGGGGTTTCGATGAAGGATTTGGACTTGGCCCGGCCAGAAGGTCCCGGGCGTTGTCTGCCACTCCCGGGACAGGAGACTGAACCAGACCCTGCAAAGGGCATCCCTGGTTCCTGCTTAACACTGATATGGAGGTGGAGGGGTATCCCTGCTCCGAGGGGGCCTGGACGGCCGCTCCTGATTGGGTGAATTGTTCTCTTTCCCAAATAGGTCCAGACGGGCCCCAAACAGGCGATGCCCTCTAGAGGGGAGCCCCGTCAGAGTCCTTTTAGCGTCATCGTCTGGTCAATTTACGACTGTCCAATAGAGTTTTGATCACTCTGCTTGAACGGCCCTTCTTCAAGATGGCCCCTTCAGGATCCTTGCTGTCAGTTATAGCTGGCTCTGGGTGCAGAATGGGACCCTGATTAAGCAAATTCAGAATATTTGGTAGATGCCATGGTCCCCAAATTGGCTGCAGCCCATCTGTCCTGTGGTTCCTTAGGCAGGAAAAACTGAGGGGGGACAGGAAGGGATGGGGTTTTAACCTCTGTTCAGTTTCTGTTTCCCCCCAAGGGATGGGACCACTCTCTTCGTGGGTCGTCCTGAAGGAGTCTATACTTCCCCTTTGTTCCTGACAGGTGCGGTGCTCCTACGTAGCTCCTCCATCTAGTTCCGACATCTTCATACTTACCAAGGATGGGAATCCAGCATTCTGTCTGACAGCACATTGCATTGCAGCATCTGTGGGGCCTTGTTTACATACCTACTTCATTCATTGCAATGAAGGGGGTGAGCCAAGGTAGGTTCAGCACACACCCTCCATTGCAATGAACAGAGTCTTAGTGTTAGGGGGCAAAAAGCCAGCCTGATGGACCCTGCCATGTTAGCCCCGTGCTGGAGAAGTGAATCGCTCAGTCTGCCTCATTGGTAAGTATGAAGATGGCGGCACTGCACAGAGGAGCAGCGTGGAATAGCAAAAGGAGGGTAGACCTTTTGTTTTAATGCCTGGACAGGGACTTTTAAGTAAAAAAAAATAATTTTGTGTGCACTGCTGTATGTAGCAAAATTTCATTAAAGCAGAATTCCTGTTATAGATTGTTAGTCCTCTTTAACAGAGATTAGGCTCAGACTGTCAGTGTACAGAGCCATGTTCCTTATAAATTGATACCTTGCAAAGAGAGTTTTTAGTTAATTTTTAATTTTATTTTTTTAATTCACAGCTATTCCTTTTTGTGTCCCCCCCCCCCCCCCCCACACACACTTTTTTTTTTCGTTTTACCTTTCAGAACATACTCCTGCCATCTTCTCTTCCTCCAGGAAAAACAAAAGGGCTTCACTTTTGGCTTTAGTTTTCTCAGCTCATCTGAAAAAACAAAAGTAGACATAGTTGGTACCCTTGTTAAGAAATGTGTTCCGCTGCATCCTGAGTGACACATTCATGTCATAGTCTGGTTGGTTTGTACTGTTGTGGAACATTTCATTTTAAATCCTCGTTCATTTACATTTTTAGAATGGTTATTAAAAAATATTGTTGCAGATTCTGGATGTACTTGTTTATATAAGAACAGGGAAAATGACAGGACCCAGTCATTGAAACTGTAACAAGAAACTGTGCTTTGCCCATGATATTAGAGACTAGCACGATACCTTACTGCCCTGGAGCACAAAGCAGTTTACATGGAACATATGCCAATACACTGCTGCCGGGTAGCATCACCTCCTGGCATTATCAGAAGAAAGATCTTCCTTCTTAACCAGTCATTACAATACAGCTGTCCTTTCATTTTTTGGTTATTCCAGTAAATTGGGTATATTTTAGGGCCTGGGAGGAAATTTAAGACGAATCCCTGGAAGCAAATGCACTGGGAAAACTGAGAAGTATGAAACCTCAGATTAAGAAACAGTACAGTAATAGGTACCTTTAGTATCTCATCGCAAACCAGAACAGGATCATGCATAATATAATATAGAAAAATTGTATATCAAAAAGTTATTAATGTATTTTCAGTATTCACAAGAAGGCTGTGCACCTAACGCTAGCGAGCAAGGGACTGCTGTAGTGTTTAACCTCACACTTATCATAGCTTAGCCTGTGTTAACATGCCTACATTCAGTGCAAAAAATCAGAGCCAAGCATAGAAAACTTCTCCTGATTTTTGACATGTAGGGCTACAAAGGTAAGCAATGCAAATCTCTACTCTACATGAAACAATAAGAGCCACAGGCATGTCCTACCCTTCCTGCCACTAAATTAAACAATGCTAAATACACACTGGAGATAAAACAATGAAGTGATGAGGCTATGCTAATAAGGAGTTTCTTGATGTATTAAAAGAGAGCCAATGACTTTGGAGACTGTATGACATGGTGTATATGGAATGGATGAGTATTACAATACTGTGCATGTTTAGCAAATAGAGCAAAAGAGCCATCGGAAATCTGTGCAAAGCTCAGTAACCTTTACCAATCAGCCACTTTCAGATAACTCCAGCAGTGCATATACAATTATTATAAAGTGGACAGAAGGAAAGGCCACATTTCTGGTCTACTTTTCCTAAACACTGTAAAACAATCAACCCCTCCCCCAAAACTCACTGGTACCACTTTGTAGAAAGTGAAAAACGAAGGCGATAACATTTGAGGACAAATTTATTTGAAGTGGACCAAAACCCTGTCTATCCGGCCCTATTATCCAAAAGACTCCAGGGCTGGGTGACAGTCCTCCCAAGGGGCATTCCAATTTTGGAATTGCGGATAAACATATCCCTTCATTCCAGGGTGCCACTGGCATCCCTCCATCTGCTGCAGTTTCAGTAATATCTGGGCTGGGGGGATATGCAGCTAGAGGGAGTGGCAACAAAAGGCGCATGTCATAGACTTTAATAAACTTGCCATGGGGCTTCGTCATATGCATGCTACAGAATGCTTATAGCCCTGTAAGAACTACTGGATCCCAAATTATGATGCCCCAGGGACAAGGCCCGAAATGGATAATTAAAGTTATGCTAAAAGCAAGTCTGACTATTGTCCCATTGTCTCGGGCTACACGTTGCAGTGTTCTAAACTACAATCTGGTTTCAAAAAGGACCCTGTAGTTTCTAAGTTTTGGTCCTCTTTAAGGTAAGCTTTCCAGAAAATTTGTTTTGTCACTTCACGGTGTGCAGAAAAAAAAAACATCACTAGCCTGTGCTCAAAAATCTTGACATTTGACAAACAAAAAATATTTTCACCCAGAGGACGCACCTAGAATTGAGGAGAAAAATAAGAAAATAATATTCTAAACCAAATGTTGAGCTAAAACACCCATTACAGTGTGGCATCCCTCCCATCCCATCCCCATATGTGTTGTGGCATTCCCTTATCACATATACAGTGTGGCCTCCTCCCCATCTCATTCCCAAAGGCAGTGTGGCATCCTCCCCATCTCACTCATTCCCATAGGCTGTGAGGCATCTCCCCATCTCATATGCAGTGTGGCTAAATCCCCCCCTTCCCACCCTGATGCTGGAGAGAAAAAAAAAAAAAATACTTACTAGAGCCTCGCACTGCGGCCACCAGGAGGCAAGCCAATGAAAGAGTGGCAGGCAGGCAGACGGCAGGGTAACTGACCCTGCCGGCACCACGGCTACTACTTGGGCAGGTGCGAATTGAGGACAATGGACGTGGACAGTGTGAAGCAGCAGTGGTGCCAGCAGGAGACAGAGCAGGGTTCAGTTACCCTGCCCTTCGCTTTTTCAACGACTGGCCTCCCGGTGGCTGCAGCGCGAGGCTCTTGTAAGTATATATTTCTTACATTCACCCAGTAAGATGCACCGACCTTCCCTGAGCCCCCCTCACTTTTGGGGGAAATGGTGCTTTTTTAAAGGGCAAAAAAATACAGTAAATAACAGGCCAGGTGCAGAGATATGCAGATGCTGGTTCCAATGTAGGCTTAGTGAAAGTACCTGTAAAGCGCTACGGAAGTTGATGGCGCTATATAAATAAACAATAATAATAATAATATGCATCCATAAGCAGAGGTAAAGTTTAAATGTGCTCTATGGCCACCCCCACTATATAATCCTGTCCAATGCTACCAAGAAAAATAAGGGCGCCACACCCTGCTATTAAAGTCAAGGCAGTGGTGACCTTACCATTCTGTAATTTATATTAAACATTGGAATGAAGCAGCCATGCTAAATTCTGGGTAAGCGTCCTTGATTGCATATTAATGGCACAGAATAGTTAAAGGGGAAGCAGGGTACTTAGAGCAAACCTAGAATCCAAAAATACTTTGTGTCTCTTTTATACTCTCCCCTGGCACATTTCAGTTGGGAATGCCTCTAATGGCTCATTTAGACAGAGCAATTATAGAGCGAGAAACTGCTAAAACATCCGAAAATGCTCCGTGGAAACAGCCCCTGTGATCAAGCGATGACTGAGAGTTGGTTAATTGGTCAGCCATCGTAACGTTTAGGCTGACCAAAAACTTTGTCGAATTGCGTCGAAACTTTGGTGCGTAGGTATACGCAGTGACGTAGTAGGGAAGTATATGTTGTTAAAGTGGAGCCGGCACCACACCAATACTGCAGTTTCCATTGTGAGATCCTCCAAGCTGAACCAAGCCATGCCCTGCTGGATGCTCGCCAAGGGTCACAGCAGCACAGCCTGCCTGCAAGCTCACACCAGCACAATCTCAGGCATAGCAGTCCTAGCCATAGGGCTAGATGGTAGGGGTGCGGAAACAGAAGTCACCTTCAAAACATTTGGTTTGCTATGAGAAAAAGCAATTGCATTAGCAATAGCTCTAGTGACCGAATGACCAACAAATCTTCAATGTCTGAACACAGTCGCTCAATCGCAGAAGAATTGTATGGTCAGTTGCTGAGTGAACAGCAAATGTATCTGCTCGTTTGTTAGGGTCTAGTATTTTAAGCCTTATGTATACAACAAGCTAATCAACCTAGCACCACTGGATCATAGGAGAGCAACCTCAAGCATTAGAAGACTGCCTAGCTATCATCCAACCTATCAATATTTCTGACTATCCTAAGTCTATGACCATCTGCAATACAACCACAGAGCTGAGTTTTGTGGACATAACCTCACTAAGGATGATTAATGGACAGATACATTGCTTGGCCCTCTAATGGTATGCCTTATCCAGTTAGTCTACATTAAAATAAAAAAATATGTATGGACCCTCTGAATTTAAAAGCATAGGCCTGTCATCCGGTATTCTCATTGGTCCATTACAATTTAGATTTAAGCGGTAAATAGTGTATCATTCCAGATCTCATCAGCAGTGAGTTCTGGGCAATCTTCTTTCCTGTGGAGATTAAGGTTTTCACTTTGTAGCAGTTAATTCTAGCAATTTTCAATTGGTGTGAACAGCACACAACTGCAATACACCTTTTAACCCATAAATCATGTTCTTCAGGTCTGTCTTGTCCCTTGTCCCCCTGGCCTGGAAGTAGATTGTAAAGCCTCTGAGGGTCAACAGAATACTGCTGTAATGAATTGCCACAAGCAATACCCCAGTTAAGAGAACTTAGTACCCAGGTTAAACCGGACTTTCGGCATCATTTAATGAAAAGCCCAAACCCTTAAAGTGGACCAAAACCCAGGATAGTCAAAAGTTTTGAATATCCTGGGTTTTGTTCCTTTCCCGTGTGAACCCCCCACCCAGATATCCACAGCCACTCACCTATTCCCGGGCCCACTGCGCGTCTAAGAGCATGGCGTGGGTACACACACTGCTAGAAGGAAGCAGAGGATGCGCTCATCAGAGCCGCTGCTCTTAGACGTGTCGTGAGACCGGGATAAGGTGAGTTGACGGTGGCGATCTGATCAGGGTACCCCGGGGAAAGGACCAAAAATACCATTTTGTGAGTACTCACCTGAAAAATGGATATTGTTGGTGTGCCACACACCCCGCTTCACTTCTTAAATATTCATTACTTCATGGGTTAATCACCTGCAGGTGACGTAGTGCAGAGAGGAAGTCTTGTAACGAGCCCCACCTTCCGGCCTATATATACCTGGTACCTCCCTTCAATCACCAGTATAATCAACAAAGCAGTAATACAAGGTACCAGTATTCCACCAGTAACCTCAAAATCAAATTTGATATAAAAAGGGCTTCACCATATAAAGGCTTCGGTAATACCGAAAAGGGCGGGTGTGAAGCGGGGTGTGTGGCACACCAACAATATCCATTTTTCAGGTGAGTACTCACAAAATGGTATTATTCTTGGTGTGCCACACACCCCGCTTCACTTCTTAAATATTCATTACTTCATGGGACATCCAAAAGCAGTGTCCACAAGGGCTGGGCAACTCAAGGCCAGGTGAAGCATAACTTAAACGACTGCAGTCTGCAGAACTTTGCGGCCGAAAACAGCATCCGCTGAGGCCCGCACATCAACTTTGTAAAATTTAGAAAAAGTGTGAACAGAAGACCAAGTGGCGGCCTTACAAACCTGTTCAACAGAAGCTTGGTGCTGAAAAGCCCAAGACGCCCCAACAGCGCGAGTGGAATGAGCAGTGATACGAAAAGGGGGAACTCTTCCCTTGGCAGAATAGGCCGCAGTAACGGCCTGACGTATCCACTTGCTAATGGCAGATTTGGCTGGTGCCAAACCCTTCCTAGGCCCATGGGGCACAACAAAAAAGGAATCCGTCCTACGGAAAGGAGACGTGATAACCAAGTAGCACTTAACACAGCGTACTACATCCAAACAATGCAAAACCCTCTCTTTGTCATTCTTAGGATTAGGACACAAGGAGGGAAGAACAATATCTTGGTTCAAATGAAAAGCAGAAACAACCTTAGGAAGAAAGTCTGGCTTGAATCGAAAGACCACCTTATCCCGATGCTTCTCGAAGTAGGGCGCCTGAATAGACAAGGCCGCCAATTCCGAGACACGCCGGATCGAAGTGATCGCTACCAAGAAGACAATCTTCTGAGTCAGGGTAGATAAAGCAATCCCTTGCAAAGGCTCAAAAGGAGGAGCCTGAAGAGCAGAAAGAACCAAATTCAAATCCCAAACCGGGAGTAATGGTTTCCTGGGAGGCCGCACATGCGTAACCCCCTGGAAAAAGGTTTTAACTAAAGACTTAAGCGCAACACGCTTCTGAAAAAAGATAGATAAGGCAGAAACTTGCCCTTTCAACGTACTTAGCTGAAGACCAGAGTCCAGCCCAGATTGTAAAAACTCCAGAACCCTGGGGACCGAAAATACCCTACAAGGAAAAGATCTTATCTCGCACCAAGCGATATAGGCTTTCCAGGTCCTATAGTAGATGATAGAAGAAGACCTCTTTCGGGCACTGATCAAAGTCTTAACGACAGAATCAGAAAGACCCTCTTCCTTTAGGATGGAGGTCTCAGCAGCCAGGCCGTCAAAGCTAGCGCTGGTAAATTGGGGTAACACAATTGACCCTGAGTGAGCAAATCGGGCCGAAGGGGCAGAACGACCTGGTCCACCGCCAGCCGAACGATGTCTGCGAACCACACTCGCCTCGGCCACCTTGGGGCCACGAGGACGGCGGACACCCCTTCCAGAGCCAACTTCCGAAGCACTCTGCCTAGCATGGGTGTCGGAGGAAACAGGTACAGAAACCCCAGATCCCCCCAGCTCAGGGACATGGCGTCCACTGCCAGAGCCAGAGGATCCTGGGAGAGCGATACGAAGTTCGGGAGCCTGTGATTGTGACGAGAGGCAAACAGGTCCACCTCTGGAGTCCCCCATTGGCGACACAGTGAGCGAAATACCCGAGGATGGAGGGCCCATTCTCCCCGACGGGGAGAGCCCCTGCTCAAGCGGTCCGCTTTCAGGTTCTCCACTCCCGGGATGTATACCGCCGAGAGACGAGGAACATGGGCTTCTGCCCAGGTCAGGATCAGGGACACCTCCCTGAGAGCACTCAGGCTGCGAGTCCCTCCCTGATGATTGATGTAAGCAACCGCTGTTCGATTGTCTGAACGCACCTGGACCGGAAGGCCCAGAACGTGCTGAGTCAGGAGAGTAAGCACCCGACGGATGGCTCTCAGTTCCAGAATATTGATGGGTAAGAGGGCCTCCCGAGGTCCCCACTGCCCCTGGAACTGCAGCTCCTTCCAGAATCCGCCCCATCCCGACAGACTGGCGTCCGTGGTGACAATTTCCCAAAGGGGGGCCAGGAAAGACCTGCCCTTCACGAGATTGGTCGAGACCAACCACCACTGGAGGGACTGCCGGACCCGGGAGGACAACTGGAAGGGCTGATCCAGCGACCGAGGCTGCCGGTCCCAAGACGCCAACAGATAAAGCTGAAGCGTCCTCGTGTGGAATTGAGCAAAAGGAACTGCCTCGAAGGAGGCAACCATCAACCCTACCAGCCTCATCCCCAGACGGATGGACGGCCGAGGATTGGAGAGTAGGACCCGAGCCAACTCCTGAATCAGAAGAATTTTGGACTGAGGGAGAAACACTCTGTGTTGATGAGAGTCTAACTGCATCCCCAGAAAGGACACCACCCTGGCCGGAGCGAGGGAGGACTTGGAGAGGTTGATCACCCAACCGAAACTTTCCAGCGTGGAGAGCACCACCCTGGTGTCTTTCTCCGATTGATCGGGTGACGGAGCCATGATAAGAAGGTCGTCCAAATAAGGTACGACACGAATGCCCCGAGCTCTGAAAATGGCCATGACCCCTGCCAGCACCTTGGTGAACACTCTTGGAGCTGAGGTAAGGCCAAACGGAAGTGCCACGAACTGATAATGCCGATCCTTCATCATGAATCGAAGAAAGCGTTGATGAGGGAGGCAGATGGGAACATGCAGATAAGCATCCTTGATGTCTATAGACGTCATGAAGTCCCCTTGCCGAAGAGAGCCGACGGCAGTGCACAAGGTTTCCATGTGAAACTTCCGAAAACGGATGAACCTGTTGAGCAACTTCAGGTCCAGGACGGGACGAACCGACCCATCCCTCTTGGGGACTGCGAACAGATTGGAGTAGAAACCGAGGCCCATCTCTAAACGCGGTACCGGCCGGATGACCGCCATCTCTAACAGATTCTCTACCGACGCCAGGAGCCCCTGTGCGGCCAAAGGATCGATGGGCACCCGAGACCGAAAGAACCGTGAAGGAGGGCGAGACTCGAACTCCAGTTTGTAACCGGACGACACTATCTCCTGAATCCACCTGTCCGGAACCTCCCGGTTCCAAACCTGGGAGAAGTGTCGCAATCGTCCCCCCACCCGCACGGGTGAGGGCGGCCCCTCATTGCTGAGTGGGCTTACCCGCAGGTTTGGGCTTGGAGCCCCAGGACTGGGCGGGACGGCCACGGCCCCTCCCCCGCGTCCAACCTGTACGACTGGTAGAGGGAAGGGAAGTCCCCCTACCCGCTCTGTATCCTCGAAAGGACGGCCTACCAGAAACAGCCCCTCTAAAGGGGCGTCGAGGCCTCTTGCGTTGTGGCATCTTGCCACCCTTTGCGACTGAATCAATTTTCTCCCCGAACAGCCGCAACCCCAAAAAGGGGAGAGCTGTGAGCACCTTTTTAGAAGCTGAGTCCGCCGACCACTGTCGCAGCCATACTGACCGACGAATAGCGACCAGCATTGCCGCTGTCTTGCTACTCATAGCCAGCGCATCGTCCTGAGCGGATAAAACGTAAGACACAAAAGAATCGCACTGCTTAAGCGCAGCGAACTCATCACAAGCGGGATTGAGATCCTCGCATAGCCCCTGGATAACAGATCTTACCGCTAAAAGAAGAAGGGCCGAAGCGCACAGGGGGCGCATCGTTGACCCAGCATAAACAAAGCCATAGCGAGCATACTGGTCAATCCTACGATCCTCCCCATCTTTAGGGACAGAGGTCTCAGCAGACTGTACCATAGCGGAGCTAGATAGCCCTAGCACAGGGGTATCGACATCAGGCGGGACGGACCAAAGCTTCAGCAATTCTGGCGGAAAAGGATAACGCTTTTCCCAACTGGAAGGGATTCCAGATAACCGTGTGGGATGTTCCCATTCTTTCAGGACCACCCTCTCAAAGTGGTGCTGTCTGGGAAAAACCAAACGCGGCTGAGGCTCTTCAAACAACTGACCCTTTGGCAGGGTGACAGCCTCAGGAGGGGGTGTCAAGGGCAACCCCCGCCGACCAATCGCCAATCGCATCAGCCTTAAGCTGATCTGCCGGCTCATCTGACTCCAAGAGGAATCCACCCTCATCCGGGGAGCCATCGGACCATTCCACAGGCTCACATAATTCGTCCTGAGGAGCCGAAGATACCGGAGTCAGGCGCTTCCGTTTTGCAGAGGCCTTTAGCCCCGCTTTAACGGGCAATACTTCCCGAAGATTGGCTGATTTTACCACCACCTCGGATTGCGAATCCCCACCCTTGACAGTGTCATGCGGGGTCCGGAACAGGGAGGGAGAGGCAGGAGATGATAGAGGTTGCGACGGGTCAGCAGCCGGATCAACAGACTGACGCGCAACAATCTGCCTTGCACAAGAAATGCAAATAAAGATATCATCAGCAGGGAGCGCAGCCCCACATTTTACACACCCCCTGGACGGCTCTGACAAGTCGTTTCCGGTAGTAACAGAAGCCTCCATATTGGTGATTTATGGTATCGCAAATACTGGGACTTTTAAGGCATAAGCCAACCCGGGATGCCCCTTTATAAAGAATGTCCCGGAAGGGAGGGTTTTTTTTTTTTTTTTTTTTTTTAAATACACTTTATATTTTTTTTTTTTTTTTAAGAGAAAAAGGTCCCCCTTAACAGTCTCAAAATAAATATATATATATATGTATATATATATCCAAAATGTGCAATTTCATATCAAGAATGACTAGCCAGGCAATATAGAGCCGGAGGCCGCAATAAAAGAGGGATCCCAGGATCTGAAAGGAAAGAAAAAAAACAAACCATCAGATCCCTTGTGAGTGTAACAAAGCAGCATGTTCACAATAGTACCAAAAAAGAGTGCCTCCTTAAAAGTTTGCCCCATGAGTAAAACTCATTCTGGCCCCACAAAAGCGGGGCCGCTTACCTGCTACCGACGCCAGGAGCCAGACCGGAGGGACATGTAGCAGCCGCAGCACACAAACCCATGTGTTGCTGCAGCGCGCGCCCCCCCCACGTGACCTCTTTTCACCGCAAACATGAAGGAAGTGAGGCTGAGGCCGCCGAGCGCCGCTTCCGCCGGCGCCGCTTCCGCCGGCGCCACGCCCCCCCCGCGTCACAGGGAGCCGCCCTGCTCAAATCAACGGGGGATTGCCACCAGCTGCGCTGGCTGACACCAAGCCAGGCGGCGGAGGAGGAGGAGGAGGGGGAAAGGAGACACAAGCGCAGCCACACAGGCTGCCGCACGGAGCAGCGGGGAAGGAAGGGAGGCGGGAGGGGACCAACTGAAGCCAGCTGAGCGCGGTCCGCTGCCCCACCCCCATAAAGCAGACCAAATACACTGGCCATGCCTAAAGTATCTGCCCGGAGCCCCGGTCAAAAAACAGACAAAGCGCACCTGCTGCGCAGACTGTTACTATGTAAAAGTGAACACACAGAAAATAACAATACAGTGAAAACATCATACAAGATACACAACCCTCTATACCCCCCCCCCCCCCCCAAGTGAAGGGAGAAAGGACCGGAACGGGGGAGTAAGGGCTACGGGGACCCTCGGGACAGGGGCATCCCATTTCCGGATCACCATGCCGGATTGCCGCATTGCCCCCAAAGGAGGGGGACGAGCGGAGGAGATAAGCTCCTAGGCACCCATAGTGCCGTCTACCAATTACCCGGTGAGCAGCCTAGGCTGGGAGGCTTCCTATCCACCATAGAGGTATACAACTCAAACCGGGCAGAAATAGACCAAAAGGGGGGTGGCGGGGTAAGCCCCGACCTACCTGTAAGCAGGAAACTTCCAACCTCTGCTTGTCACGCAGAGAGAAAAATACTGGTGATTGAAGGGAGGTACCAGGTATATATAGGCCGGAAGGTGGGGCTCGTTACAAGACTTCCTCTCTGCACTACGTCACCTGCAGGTGATTAACCCATGAAGTAATGAATATTTAAGAAGTGAAGCGGGGTGTGTGGCACACCAAGAATACTCATGATAGTCAAAATCCTGGGTTTTGGTCCACTTTAAAAAACTATTACCCAACATCTAAAATTAGTACGATTTACATTTTAAGTCACTTTTTATTCTTTCCCTCACTGGAACTTTAATTCTGTTCAGGTTAGCATACGAGTGCCGCCATCTTGCCTCAGAGGCATCACATACTAAAGAGAGAAGAGGGAGGTGGACAAGTGCAGGGGAGCGGGTTATAGTTATGCTTTGCACAAAGCAGAGCTGGGGTCAGGAAAAGGACAGCAATCCCAGAATGCAAAGCAACACAGGCAAAGGACACTTCCTGTTTGCAGGCAGTTTGAGGCTTCATGTGCAGCCATCTTGGATGTTTAAAGGCTCAGAAAATGCAGTAGATGCAGGTAGGATGATTTTTAATGTGGGCAATCTGTATGTACAGGGTGGGAGAAACAAGTGTGCATCTACTGCACAGGTCACAGAAAACTGCTTGCAACACTAACACTGCGGCAATGCAACACAATTTTTTTCTCATTTTATATGGATCAATATCTGAACACTTTTAACACGTCTGGGAACTCACTATTTCTGAGACTGCAGCTATGATGGAAGAAGACAAGATTTCCCTGAAGGATTGTGGGCCAATCACTCACCAACAGATAGAGATATTAGCAAACTGAAATGCTCAATCAACCTGTTTCAGGTAGTCTCACTCACTTGTATAGATGATTTGGTATCCCAATTTGGGAAACCTGATCCACAGCTAACTGGTATGGTCCAACAGAGATGCTGATGTGGTTACCATGATCCACATCTGATATGTATGGTCGGAAGGAGATCATGATTTGGGAAACCTGATCCTCACGACTAGTCATGGCAAACAGAGACCCGACAAGTCCGGGCCAACAAATGAGTGAAACTGATTTAATCACTATGGCCTCGATTTAATAAAGGTAGAAAAGTCAATTCATGAGAAAAAAGCCTGAGAATCACCAGATAAAAAGACAATGGAAGCTTTTACTACATTGTAGAAAGGAGTAAACAGTTCTCTACTTTTTTTTAGGAGTAAAAAAGTTCCATTGACTTCCCAGCTGGTGATTCAGCAACAATGACATTCTCGGGCTTTTTTCTCATGAATTGAATCTTTTACTACCATGAGAATTTTTTTCTACCTTTATTGAATCAAGGCCTTTGGGTCAATTTAGATTCTAACTGGATTCGACTTCTTAGTAGATTGAGCCAATTGTGATCCCAGTTCTGGTAACCGGATTGACTCCTTAATATTAGCAGTTGAGATCCTGATTTGGGCAACCTGATCCAACCCTGACTCGTATTAGTCAACTGAGACAGGTTGGGACAGACCCCCAGGGTTACCAGGAACCCATCAGCCAGTCTGGGGCACCCCATGTGTACACACAAAGACAAAAGATTTGGGCATTTTCTGTGTATGGGTCCTGAATGTAAAGTGTGTCTCCAGATTTAATTTTACCAGAGGGCCCAGGCATCCCAGTCAGACACTGAACTGAGAAGCTGATTTGGGTAACCTGTCAGGATCCATAATGGGGTAATCTGATCCACGCCTGACTAGTATGGGTCTGATTGGAATCAAATCAAGTTGCTCCTATCATAATAGTGGTAAGTGTGGCCATATTGGTGGATACCTGCCGCGGTGATGGCCTCGCATGCCAGACTCTGGATGTCCCTCCGGGTGTCCTCCTGGCCAGGTAATAGAAGGGCCGCCCGCACCTCGGAGCAGAGCTTGGGCCGCCTCTTCAGGGGGAACACGGCGTGCAGCAGGGCGAGGAGAGAGGCGGTAACCTCCTGCTGTCCCCCCGATATCTCCTGCTGTCCCCCCGATATCTCCTGCTGCCCATTCCTCCCATCCGGCTGCATGATGACCCCGATGACAGCGCCCCCTGCCGGCATCCTCTCCCGCACGTCCCGCAGGATCTCCCGCAGCTCCCGGCGGCTCCGTTTCTGCAGCAGCGAGTCGGGGCGGCACACGAAGAACACCAGCCCGAAACCTAATGTCCGCTCCGGCTTGGGCGGCGGCCGCTGGGGGGAGTCGGGCTTACATTGCTGCGCCTTTTCCTGTCCCCCATCATCGCTCCTCAGCGCGGCCGCCGTGTCCGGGAAAAGCTCCCGAAGGAAAGTCTCCAGCAGAGTGCGGCTCTCCGCCCGTTCCCACAGCTCTCCCACCAGCTGCACACTGTGCGGGCCCCCGAAGCGCTCCAACACCTCCTGGAAGCGTCTCTCCGTGCTGTCCCGAGCCATGGCGGCGCCCCATTCACCGGGCGCTCATCCCGCCACCATGACCCCGGGCACGTCTCCTCTGCCACTACCTCAGCCGCGGATGCCCAATAGGAACCCGGCCCCGGCTGCATGACGCACGCTATTGGATGCCGGGTGACACACCCACACCTGGCCGCGCCCCTTTCATTGAAGCCCAGGTCCTGCTACAACCTTGACCTGGAGCCAAGTAGGCGCGAGTGGGGTGTCATCCTCCTGCGTGTTATCAGCATCACACCCGCCCAATCACAGCAGCACCCACACCGCTGTGTCTCCGATAGTGTGCCCGACCTTTGTGTTCACAATCACAGCCCAGTCTGCCAACCTCACTCATATAAACAGCATAGACACCATATGACCTTAAAGTGGACCAACACCGAGAGGTGATCGGCCCGGAAATCTATAAGATTCCCGGGCCGATCACCTCCCACCCCGCGGGACATCTGAGATCGGGATGTCCCGCGGGGTGAAACCCCCCCAAACACCCCAAATCACCTACCTTATCTTCCGCCGCCTCCGCCTCCCTCGCGCCCCTCTAGGCGTGCGCGCCCCCGCGCCGGCCGTCTGTGAATGGCCGGCACGGGCACGCGCGCGCCGAAAGTGACGCGAGGGAGGCGGCGGAAGCCGCTTGGACGTTCCTGTTCCCCGCCTGGACGTTAGCGGGGATTGGACCGGGCAGTCACGTGGGAGCGGGGAGAGGTGAGTTTATTGGGCTTTCTGGGGGTTTTCACACAGCGGGGCACCCCCGATCGGGGTGCCCCGCCGAAGTGGACCAAAACCCAGGATAGTCAAAATCCTGGGTGTTGGTCCACTTTAAAGGAGCACTATTGCGAAAAAATGGCCCAATGATAAAAAAAAAATCCCTAAAAATGTGCTGGATGGCGGGAGGATGGGTCACTTGTCACCCGACATCAAGAAATATCCATCCAGGCTTGTTTTTCTTTCTTTTATTGGAAGGAAAAGGACATCTGGGGTGACAGGCTCCGTCACTCCTAATAGACTAAACCTGTCACCCCTGGAGTTTTTCCTACCAGGAAAGAATAGACCACAAGCTTGGTGGGAGTTTTATTCAGTTCAGGTGGGTGTATAAGTGACCCCTCATTAGCCGATTTTTAATCATACAAAAATTTGCGATAGTGCTCCTTTAAAGTGGACTTATCACCGCAGTGTCCCTTGAGCATGTCCTGCTGCAGAGGCCAGCAACCAGAGCAGACATCAGCACTGGGCAGGTGCCAAGGCCCACCTCATTCCCATCCTGGGCAGCCCCTATGCAGGACACAGGGCTGTGCAGTGAGTAACCAGGACTAAGGACTGTAATGGCAGATTGACCGTTGGGAGAGCCTGCTATTCTTTGTTTCTTTCCTTCCATTCATTTTTTTTTGTTTTGTTTTTTTCTTTCCTTCTATCTATTCTTTGTTTCTTCCATCTCATCTTTTTGCCATTACATATCTTTCTTTCCTTCTAATCTTTACTGTCAGTCTTTTTCTTTCTTTCCATATACGGTTTATTTCTTCCATCAGTTCCTTCTGCCATTCCTTTTCCCTTTCTTCTTTATTTTCATTCTCATTTTTCTGTCAGTCCTTTTATTCTTAATTTCCTTCCATCTTTTTTTCTCTCCCACTTGTTTATGTCATTCATTCTATGCATTTGTCCTTCTTTTATTTCTTCCCACCTATTCCTTCTTTTTGTCTTTCTTTTTTACCTGCTTTAGTTTTTTCTGTCATTTCTTCTATTCTTTTGTTCTCTATTTATCTTTTTGTCATACCTTCTATTATTTTTTTCTATTCTTTGCCAGCATTCACCATACATACAACTTTATCATCATAGTGCTGATTAAGCACTGTGGGTTTTTTCTTACTTTTTTTGTGAGAAAAAAAAGGATTATGATTTTTTTCCATAGTGCAATTCAGTACCATTTGGAGCTGTGCAAATTATTGAATGGATGAAATAGTAAAAAAAAATCCTCATGCTGAATCAGCCCTTATGTATAGAGTATCATACCAAGGGTCCTATTAAGACTCTGTTGCGCTCCCACGCCCAGCCATGTGCCGCACAATGCAGGGAACTGGAGATGCTGCGCTCTGTTCAAAACAACACATGTGTATGCAGCAAGTGCTGACTGGATGAGAGCCCGCACATGCAACATGGGAATGGTGGACAGGTAAGTTGTGTGGCTGATCTGGAGGGTTCTACACGGCAGGGAATCCCAAATTGGGATGCCCCAGCAAAACTGACCTAGCACCAGGATAGGGATGACGGGCCCACTTTAAAGTGGCACAAGTCGTACGGCATGGTCCTGGAATCCCTAAGACTCTAGGTCCAGCCGCTAGCTGACCCCTGGGGCATTCGAAATAGGGAGTCTCCGCTAAATTAAACCTTTTCCGGCAGCTCGCATGACACCTCTGCTGCCATCAACAGCATTCCCAGCTTCTCTGTAGCTTAGACCTACCATTCAGCTAGGCAGGGGGCAGAGCACTTCTCAGTCTACAGGAAAACCAGGGATTTTTTAGATCAGCCAAACAGCTAAGTAAAATGCCAGATGGGCATGGCCTCTGTGGTGAAAAAAAATGTTTTTTTTTTTAAACCGGGCCACCGCTACTGCACACCCAAGATTGGGGGAACAGGGGATTAATTTATTGGTTGTGTTCTGCTTTAACATGGACACATATACTGGTGATAAGGCCCTGTCACTGGGATGCCCCCAGTGTAAGAAATCCCCCAGACCACCCTCAAAAATACAATTCTGTGATTACTCACCTGTAGAATTGGTATTATGAGTATACAGTACGTCCTTTACTCCGCCAGATAGCGCTGGACTGCAGAGACATAAAAAAATAGGCTCCTCCCGGCCCCTCAAATACCCGGGGACCTCCCACAAATCCCCAGCATTGAAAAGCAGTTAACGAAAAGCCAGGAGAATTAAACAACCCAAACTATCAACTACAACAATGATAACAATCACCATACAGGGGATCCAAGATAATGCAAAGCCAAGGGTGGGGTGGAGCAGGACGTACTGTATACTCATAATACCAATTCTACAGGTGAGTAATCACAGAATTGTATTATTCTCAGTATACAGTACGTTCTGCTCCAGATTAGATTACTTACACGTGGGACATACAATAGCAGTGTCCATAAAGTATTGTGGGATCCCCAAGAAAAAAGTAGCAGCAGACAGTTTAATCCACTGCCGCCTGCAGAACCTTTCGGCCCAAAACAGCATCAGCTGAGGCCCTAACATCAACCTTGTAAAACTTTGAAAAGGTATGAACAGAAGACCAAGTAGCGGCCTTGCAAACTTGTTCAACAGAAGCCTGGTGTTGAAAAGCCCAAGAAGCACCAATAGCACAAGTGGAATGAGCAGTAAGGCGGAAGGGAGGATTCTTCCCCTTAGCAGAATAGGCCTGAATCACAGCCTGACGGATCCATTCGCTGATAGTAGACTTGGCAGGAGCCATACCCTTCCTAGGACCCGAAGGGACCACAAAAAGAGCATCAGTTTTCCTGAAAGGTGCAGTAGCCACCAGATAGTACTTCAGACACCTAACCACATCCAAAGAATGCAAAACTCTCTCCTTAGCATTGCTAGGATTAGGGCACAAAGAAGGAAGAACAATGTCCTGATTCAAATGAAAAGCAAATACTACCTTAGGCAGAAAGTCTGGCTTGAAACGAAACACCATCTTGTCCTGGTGCCTCTCATAGTAGGGGGGCTGAATGGACAGCGCCGCCAACTCAGACACACGCCTAACAGAAGTGATAGCCACCAGAAACACAACCTTGAGCGTAAGAATGGCGAAGGCAGCATCCTGCACAGGTTCAAAGGGAGAGGGTGCTCAAGGCTGACAGAACCAAGTTCAAATCCCAAACAGGCACCATAGGCTTACGTGGGGGGCGCACATAAGTGACCCCCTGGAAAAAGTCTTGATCAGAGGGTGCTGAGCAAAGGACTTCTGGAAGAAAATAGCCAGGGCAGAAACCTGACCCTTCAGAGTACTGAGTTGGAGCCCCATCTCCAACCCATGCTGCAGGAACTCCAGGATCCTGGGAATAGAGAACACACGACAGGGAAGAGATTTGGACTCACACCAGTCAATGTAGGCACGCCAAACCCTGTAATAAATGGAAGAGGAAGACTTCTTCCTAGCCTTTATCATAGTATCCACAACCGAGGAAGACAGCCCCTTCTCCATCAAGATGGAGGTTTCAGCAGCCAGGCCGTCAAAGCCAGAGTTTGTAAATTGGGATGGCGTAGAGAGCCTTGAGTGAGCAGATCTGGCACCAAGGGCAGAGTGTACTGATCTACTGCCAGCTGCACCACGTCTGCGAACCACACTCTTCTTGGCCACCTGGGGGCCACCAGGATTGCTGGCACCCCTTCCAGGGCAATCTTGCGCAGAACCCTGCCCAGCAGGGGAATTGGAGGGAAGACATACAGGAACTGAAAGTCCTGCCATGATATTGCTAGAGCATCCGAGGTCAAGGCCAGAGGATCCTGGGACAGTGAGACAAAAGCTGGGAGCTTGTGATTGTGACGGGACGCAAACAGATCCACATCTGGTTGGCCCCAACGGTGACACAGAGATTGAAACACCCTGCTGCATAGGGACCATTCTCCCTGGCGAGAGGTCCCCCTGCTCAGAGAGTCCGCCAGCAGATTTTCCACCCACGGGATGTACACAGCTGATATGCAGGGGACATTGGCCTCCGCCCAAGTCAGGATCAGAGACGCTTCCTGGAGGGCCCCCTTGCTCCGGGTCCCTCCCTGATGATTGATGTAGGCAACTGTGCCGAGCGCACCTGAACAGGCAGACCCCGAAGGTGAGTAGTCAAGTGAGCCAGAACTAACCTGATCGCCCACAGTTCCAAGACATTGATAGGTGTGTGGGCCTCCTGAGGGCCCCACCTCCCCTGGAACCGCAGGGACTTCCAGAAACCCCCCCAACCTCCCAGGGAGGGGTAAGAAAGGATATGTCCCCCAACAGGTTCCTTGAGTCCATCCACCACAAGAGGGACCTCCTGACCCGAGGGGAGAGCACACAGACCCCGTCTAGGGACGCTGGGTCCTTGTCCCATACTGACAATAGGTGAAGTTGCAGAGGCCTCAAGTGGAACTGAGCATAAGGGACTGCTTCGAAGCATGCCACCATCAGGCCCACCAGCTGCATCCCCTGCCTGATGGAGGGATGAGGACAAGATAGGAGGAATTGAGCCTGTGCAATCAGACTGTCCACCTTCTGTTGAGGAAGGAAAATCCTTGCCTGAACTGTATCCAGATTAATTCCTAGGAATGGAGTTACCAAGGAAGGGGACAGTGAGGACTTGGGGTGGTTGATCACCCATCCAAATGACTCCAGAGTGGACACCACCAGCTGAGTATCCAACTCTGCCTGATGTAGAGATTGGGAAGTGATGAGAATGTCATCCAGATAGGGAAGCACGCGGATGCCCTGACATCTGAGCAGAGACATCACGCCAGCCAGCACCTTGGTGAACACCCTGGGAGCTGAAGTGAGACCAAAGGGCAAAGCCACAAACTGGTAGTGTTGATCCATCAGAGCAAACCTGAGGAACCTTTGATGACCTGGAAATACAGGAATATGAAGGTAAGCATCTTTGATGTCCACAGAAGTCATGAAATCCCCTTAGCGCAGGGAACTGATGGCAGAGCGCAGAGTCTCCATGCGAAAGCACCTGCCCCTGACAAACTTGTTGAGAATCTTTAAGTCCAGGATGGGCCTGATAGAACCATCCTTTTTTGGGTACTGTGAATAGGTTGGAATAAAAGCCCTTGCCTTTTTCTCTTAAAGGGACCTGGCAGCTGACCCCCAGCTCCAGGAGGCCTTGCACTGCTTGCACTAGCTCCTGAGCTGACACAGGGTCCTGAGGAATCCGGTATCTGATGAATCTGGGAGGGGGGCAGGCAGCAAACTCCAACTTGTAACTGGAGGACACTACCTCCTGAATCCACCAGTCTGAGGCATGAAGCCTCCAGACGTGAGCAAAGTGCTGCAGCCGCCCCCCCACCCGGATGGGTGAGGGCGCCCCATCATGCCTGAGGGGACTTGGGGGGATGATTTTGCTTTGGGACACCAGGAGGGGCCAGAACGTCCACGTCCTCTGCCCCACCCCAGAAATCTCTCCGGGTCCCAGGAAAGGAAACCCCCCTCCCCTGTCTGGCTCAACGGTAAGGGGAGGAGAAGGAACCCTGACCCCGAAAGGGCCGAGATTGCCGCCTGCGCTGGGGTAACCTGCCTCCCTTAGCAAAAAGGTCCAGGTGGTCCCCAAACAGGCGCAGTCCTTTAAAGGGAAAACCAGTGAGGGCCTTCTTGGCAGTGTTGTCAGCAGCCCACTGGCGCAGCCAAACCGAGCGGTGTATAGCCACCACAAGGGCAGATGTTCTGGCACACATTCTGCTGGTGTCATCCATGGCAGAGAGGACAAAATTTACAAACACATCACAACTGGAAAGTGCATTGAACACCTCACAAGGCAAATCATCAGGGGCACTGTCAAGTATATTTCTGATAAGGGTTCTAGTGGCCACAGCAGTGATGGCAGAGGCACAGACCGGGCGCAGCGCCGTCCCCGCACATGCAAAGGCGTGGGATGCCAGCTGGTCAATGCGCTGGTCCTTAGCATCCCGCAGGGTAGTAGAGTCAGGTGAATGCATGACAGAGGTGTTAGATAGCCCTAGGACCGGGGCATCAATCTCGGGGGGGGGGGGGGGGGTGATCAACATTTAACCACCTCAGCAGGAAAAGGATACTTCCTATCCCAACTTTTAGGGACCCCGGGAAGTTTACTGGGGCGCTCCCATTCCTTGAGCACAAGGTTATAGAAATGTGCTTGCTCGGGAAATTCCAAACGTGATTTTGCTGTATGGAAAAGCTCCCCCCTTTGCCTAGGAGCCGCAACAGGGAGAGAGATGGACAGAACCTCAAAAATCTGGGTCAATAATCTGTCAGTGTCATCCGGGGCCCAGGGGTCAGAGCCAGAATCGTCATGACCCCTTGGTCTCTCATCAGATGAGCCTGAGTCAGAAAAAAGCTCCCCTTCATCAGACGGGGTATAGCCACAAAGATTCCAAAACTCCTCAGTTTCCATAGGGAAAAATACAATTCTGTGAAATACTCACCTGTAGAATTGGTATTATACGTATACAGTAGGTCCTGCTCCAGATATAATACTTACACTTGGGTTATCCTCCGCCAGATGGCGCTGTGCACTGCAGACATGCAAAAACAGGCTCCTCCCGGCCCTTCATATACCCGGGGACCTCCCACAAATCCCCAGCATTGAAAAGCAGTGAACCAGAAGCCGGGGGAATTTAACCACCAAAACAACTGGTAATGATAACAATCACCATACAGGGGATCCAGAATAATGCAAAAACCAGGGTGGGGTGGAGCAGGACGTACTGTATACGTATAATACCAATTCTACAGGTGAGTATTTCACAGAATTGTATTATTCTAAGTATACAGTACGTCCTGATCCAGATATAATATTTACACTTGGGACATCCAATAGCAGTGTCCATAAAGTAGGGTGGGATCCCCAACAAAAAAGGCACAGCAGACAGTAGAAGCAGTGTCACCTGCAAACCTTGCCACCAAGAGCGACATGAGCAAAGGCTCCAACGTCAACATCATAAAAACCTTTGAAAAGGTATTAACAAAAAACAAGTAGCGGTCTAGCAAACTTGTTCAACAAAACCTGGTGCTGAAGGGCCCAAAGATACCAAGGCACCAGTAGAATCAGAAATAAAGTGAGAAGAAACTCATCCCCTTAAAGGAATAGGCCTGAGTAACAGCCTGACAGATCAAACGCTAACAATAGTCCAGGAAGAAGCCAAACCTTCCCTAGGACCAGAAGGGACAACCATCCAAGTAAAGGCTCGTCCTAAGGGACAAGAGACAATCCAGGAAAAAAATTCCAGCACCTGTTGAGGGAAAGTAGATCCCCTTGCCTCAGCGTTACTAGGAATAAAGCACAGAAGAAAGACAATGTCTTAAATACATGAGCCTAAGACACCACCATAGGCAGAAGGTCCGGCGTAAAGAGGAGCACCACCTTATCCTGGTGCATATCAAGGAACGAGGGCTAGCTAAACAGAGCCGCCCACTCAGACACACGTCTGACTGAAGTAACAGTCCCAGAAGGACAACTTTGAAGGTAAAAGACAGCCAGACAGCATCCTGAATCGGTCCAAAGGGAACACCCCGCAAAGCAAACAGAATAAAATTCAAATCGCAACAGGGACCATAGAATTAAGTGGGGAACGCAATGAGCAACCCCTGAAAGAATGCTTAGCCAAGGAAAATAAGCAAAAGACTTCTACAGGAAGGCGGACAGGGCAGAACCTGACCCTTCAGAGTACTGAGTTGGAGAGCCAACTCCAAGCCATGCTGTAATAACTCTAGAGCCCTGGGAACAGAGAACGCCCAATAAGGAAGAGACCTAGACTCACACCAATCCATATGGGTACGCCATACCTCATAAGAGATGGAAGAAGAAGAAGAAGCTTGCTCTTAGACTTCCAATAGTTACGAACACAGAGGAGAGAAGCCTGTCTCCATAAAGACGGAAGATTCAGCAGTCAGGCCGCCTAGGCCAGAGTCTGTAGATTGGGGTGACGTAAAGGAGGCCCTGAGTGAACAGAGCGGCACCCCTAGCAGAACGTACAGATCTACCACCCTCGGTACCACGTCTGTGCATCCACACTCCACTAGGCCACCAGTATCAATGGTCCCCCTACCAGAGCAATTCTGTGCAGAACCCCGCCTAGCAGGGGGAACAGAGATAAGACATACAGACCAGAATGTCCTGCCATAACATTAATAAAGCATCATGACCACGGCCAGAGGATCCTGGGACAGGGAAATGAGGGGCGAGAGCTTGAAATAGTGACGGGGCACCAAACAGAGCCACAATGGTTGAACCTCATAGTGACACAAGGATTAGCACATCCTGTCGCAGAGGGACCTCCACTGGAGCGAATACCACTGATATGCAGGAAACATTATCCTCCACCCAGATCAGGAACATATACCTTCTTGGGGGACCATCCTGCTCCAGGTCCCACACAGATGATTAGGGTAGACCACAGTTGTCAGACAGACCGAGCGCCGCCAAACAGGCAGGCCGTGAAGAGGAGAAGTCAAGCGAGATAGTGTCACTGTTACAATATTGATAGGTGCATGGACCTCCTAAAGGCCCCACCGCCCCCGGACCCGCATGGGGTTACAGAAGAAAACCTCCCCATCAACCTGATAGGTTGGCATCCATGGTGACCGTCTCTAGGAAGGGCAAGAAGGGACTGCCCCCAGACAGGTTCCTAGAGTACATCCACTCCAAGAGGGACTCCTAACCAGGGGGGAAAGACATACATGACCCTGCTCCAGGGATGCTGGGTCCCTGTCCAGTATTAACAATAGAAGTTGCAGAAGGGCCCCAGGTAGAAGAGTATAAGGGACTTCTTCTAAGCAAGTCACCAACGGGCCCACCAGCTGCATTCCTGCCTGGTGAAGGGAAGGGGACAAAGAGGGGCTGAGCCCACGCAACCAGATTGTCCACCTTATTGCTGAGGAAGGAAGATTCTCGCCTGAACCGAATCTAGATTCATCCCTAGGAATGGAGATACCAATCAAGGGGACAAGGAGGACTTGAGGTGAATGAACACCCATCCAAATGACTCCCAATGGACACCACCAGCCGAGTAGCCAACTCGACCTGACGTAGAGATTGGGAAGCGAAAAAGGGCGACCGGGTAGGTCTCACGCGGACGCCCCTTGGTCTCATCAGAGACATAGCCCCCATCAGTACCTTGGTGAGCACTCTGGAAGCAGAAGAGAGGCCAGATAACAAGGCCACAAATTAGCAGTGTTGGACTTCCAACACGAACCTCGGTGTCTAGAAGACACAGGGATGTGAGCATAAGCATCCTTGATTTCCCCCAACGGCAAGGGGCCCACTGGGCGCAAGGCGCTGATGGCCCATCTAAGATTTTCCATGCAGAAACTGCCTGTAATAGTAGAATTGCCGAAAACCTGTGAATCCAGAAAGGGCAGACTGACTCATCCCTTCGGGGAAATGTGAAGAGGTTGGTGTAGTGGCACCTGCCTCTGCCTGTTAAGGGCAAACTGCAAGTGACCCCCAGACCCCGCAGGCCGTGCATGGCCTGCACCAGCACCCGAACAGAGGCAGGGACCAGGAGTACCCTGACAATCTTGGGGGAGGCCGCGCAGCAAACTTTATCCTGTATCCAGATGAAACTACCTCCTGTATCCACCAGAATGAGGCAAGATGCCTCCTGATAGGAGCAAGGTGCTGCAGTCATCCCCATCATGCTTGAGGGGATTTGGTGGAAGATTTAGGCTTAGCCCCGCCGGAGGGCCCAGAGCGTTGTCTGCTGCTTGTGGGGCAGGAGTCTGCACGAAGACTCCGGAAGGACACCCCTGGTTCTTGTTTAACGCTATGGTATGGAGGGGGAGGGGTGTCCCTGTCCCGAGGGGACCGAGACGGCCGCCTGCGTTGGGGTGATTTGCCCTTTGTACCAAACAGGTCCAAACGGGCCCCAAACAGGCGTTGCCCTCTAAAGGGAAGCCCGGTCAGAGTCCTTTTAGCAGCATCGTCAGCACCCCACTGTCGCAGCCAGACCAAGCGACGTATAGCCACCACAAGGGCAGAAGTCCTCGCACACATTCTAATGGTGTCATCCAGCGCTAAAAGGATACATTTTACAAATACATCACAACTGGAGAGTGCATTAAACACCTCCCAGGGAAGATCCTCAGGGTGATGCTCAAGCATCTTTCTGATGAGGGTCCTGGCGGCCACTGCAGTGATGACCGCGGTACAGACCGAGCGCAGCGCCGTTCCTGCACAAGAAAAGGCGTGGGAAGCCAGCTTATCAATGCACCGGTCCTCGGCATCCCGAAGGGTACTATAAGCAGGGGCTGCAGTAAAGGGGGGGGGTTAGGAACCCCATTGATCGGTGCGTCCACCACAGGGGGCGATGACCAACAATTAACCACCTCAGGAGGAAAAGGGTATTTCCAATCCCAGTCCCCTGGGACCCCTGGAAGTTTACTGGGGCGTCCCCATTCCTCGAAGTACAAGAGCATGGAAGTGAGCCTGCTCTAGAAATTCCAAGCGTGGTGTCGCTGTATGGAAACGCTCCCCTCTCGGCTTGGGAGCCGCGCTAGGGAGAGAGATAGACAGGGCCTTAAAGATTCAAATCAACAAACCAATGGTGTCAAACTGGCTCCAGTTTTCATGGCCAGAATCGTCATGACTCCTCAGCCCCTCATCAGATGAGCCTGAGTCAGAGAACAGCCCTCCATCAGAAGGGGTACAGGCACGCGGAGTAGTGAACTCCTCGGATCCCATAGAAAAGGCAGAAACAGGGGGCGTCGAGGACCGCTTCTTACCAGGGCCCCAGCGCTTTGTCAACCCCGCAATAATCTGGTCAGCCGTAGGCAGTCTAGAAGACAATTGTATGCGACTCAGCAGGAGCGAGATTTAAGCCTGGGGAAATAGGAGTATTGAAGCGAGGTGTAGCCACTGGCAATCCTGATTGCAGGGCCAGTACTTGCTCGACACACGGTGCGCAGACCCGTGCCCTGTCAGCATCAGTGTGGGGATATCCACAAGTTATACACAGCCGGTCTTGTCCCAGAGGGACCCCGGTCACATAATTCTGAGATGCCTCCATATGGTGATTATCTAGGCACAATATGCCAGCAGGGATTTATGCAATAAGCAACCCTGGATGTCCCAAGACCCGCTAGGAACGTGGGAGAATTTTTTACAAGCCCGCTATAATTTGTGTCAGGCCGAGGGCAGCCACCAGAGTCTTTGACGTCTGAAAGACATAAAGACAATAAGAGGTGTCATGCACAGCAGGAAAAAACATTTTTATATTGTAAAACACCCGCAGACCAAGGGAGGAGGTGGACCGCAACCATGCGCGCGCGCGAAGATCATCAAAATGGCGCCAAGCGAACCTTGAAGGGCGGGCCCGATCTGGCCGTGACGCGGAGCGCGCCAAGTCAGGTCCCCGCCCACCCCGAAGAGCGCGAACCTCTGAGGCAGCAGTCAAAACGTAACCAGCAAAGGATAAGATACACTTAATATAAGCCTTTGCTAATGGAGACGCCGTAGCGTCTGGACGACACCGCCGCTCAGCACAGTACACTTTAGTAAAAGAAAAGACAAGCACGCGGCGGCGGCAGCCAAAAACTATGAAGAGCAAGCAGTGCGGCTCTGACACCCAGTTACAAGTCAAGAGCAATACTAAGGCCATAAGCGTGACAATACAGTACACTGAGACCGCCACACGCATACCCCCCCCTTTCTTTTCCCCCGAAATACGGGGGAAACAAGGGAGGATGGTGACCCTTTACACAGGGTCCACCACTACACGGGCATGGGCAATAATGCGGAAGGGGCATCCACTAGAGGCTCACCATCAGCCTAAACCGCCTACCCTTTGGTGGGGGACTGCTGTGGAGCACGGCTCCATAAGCACGCATGGTGCTGCCTACCTTCACCCGACCAGCGCAGCCCAGGCTGGGAGGCACATCACAAATAGGACGGGTGGGAGTAGTCCAACAGGGCCGCGGGCTGCAATAGCCCCGCTCACCTGCGAGAGAGTGATACTTCATGTCTTCGCAGTCAGCACTGCAGAGAAATCTGGGGATTTGTGGGAGGTCCCCGGGTATATGAAGGGCCGGGAGGAGCATGTTTTTGCATGTCTGCAGTGAACAGCGCCATCTGGCGGAGGATAACCCAAGTGTAAGTATTATATCTGGAGCAGGACGTACTGTATACTTAGAATATAGTGACATTAGGCGTTAAGTGCCACTTTTTAGCAGGGGCCTTATATGCCAAGGACTTAGCAATCAACTGCTCAACAGTAGCCAGTCTAGAAGACACATCAGGCTGAGAATCCCCACTAGTATGCAACTCAGTAGGAGTGAGGTTTAAGCTTGGGGGAGTAGGCGAAGTGAAACGAGGTGCAGCCACTGGCAGGCCAGATTGCAATGCAAGCACCTGTTCAGCACAGGGTACACAGACCCGCGCCTTGTCAGCATCAGCATGAGGCTGCCCACACGCTACACACAGCCGGTCTTGTCCCAAAGGAACCCCGGTCACATTATCCTGGGATGCCTCCATATGTCCATATGGTGATTATAGCGGCACTATAGGGCGATAAGGATTAACGCTATACAGCAACCCCGGATGCCCCAATAACCCACTAGAGAAGTGGGAGTATTACACAAGGCCTACATGTTATATAACTAATAAAGGGCCGGGAGAAGCCAAAGGGTTCGTCCATCCTGAAAGACATAAGAAGAAAAGACCATAAGCAAACAGTAATAAAAGGAAGAACATAAAGGCGCCCGCGAGGGCACTTACGGACCGCAGTAGGTAGAGGTCCGTCGCGCATGGGCAAACCAAGCTGGTTAAAGATGGCGTCGGTATACCTCGAGGGGCGGGCCGGTATTGGCGATGACGTGGGGCGCGCCAGGACGTGGCAAGCAGCCAATGACGGCGCACCAGCGCCTGAGGTAATGCCGCCGCCAAGCGCAAAACATAGTGTGACATAAAGGGCGCGTGGCGTCAAATTTGAAAGACAGTAAAAAGGAAAGCAAGCCAGCGCGGCGTGGCGCAGAAACAATAAATGATAAACTGTAAAAAACAGAATGCATAGCATACACAGTTACACCCCCCCCCCTCTTTTCCCCCGAAGGCTACAAGGAGAATGAGGGAGGACAGCGGCCACTTAATATAGGCCCCACCGGTAGACAGGGGCAAGGGGCAATAGTGCGGGAGGGGCATCCCATAGAGACTCACCATAAGCCTGAACCGCCTACCCTTTGGTGGGGGATTGCGGTGGAGCAGCGGTCCTAAGCACCTAACAGCGGTGCTGCCTACCATCACCCGACCAGCGCAGCCAAGGCTGGGAGGGATATTACTAATGGAACGGGTGGGAATAGTCCTACAGGGCCACAGGCTAATAGCCCCGCTCTCCTGCGAGAGCCATTTCTCGTCCTTCGCAGTCCAGACTGCAGAGAAATTCTGGGGATTTGTGGGAGGTCCCTGGGTATTTCAGGGGCCGGGAGGAGCCTATTTTTCGATGTCTCTGCAGTCCAGCGCCATCTGGCGGAGTAATACCCACTTGTAAGTAATCTATTTGGAGCAGAACGTACTGTATACTAAGAATACTCACCTTTCTGCTGGTCCCATGGCACATGTATGGACTTTTATCCAATCAGTGCTGTATGCCTTGCATATTAGGTTAGTATCTGGTGAGGACCGCATGTCTTAACCCCAATACTCAATACCAAAAGAAAGGTGCCGGATGAAAGAGAGAGGTTGAATACAGCTGAGAATTAGAGTGAGGGATGAGGACAGTTGTGATATAAGGTAGGATGCAATAAGGAGTATGGAGCAAGTAGTGGGGTGGACGTTGGAGATCAGTATGGACAGTCTTGGTTTATAGCATAGTCATGATAGTCATGGATCATCAATTTTGTTATGGCAAGCTTCTCACCTGTTATTTGGGAGGTAGGAGGAGGAGGTAGCTTGGCGAAGTAGAGAGCTGAAGGTTTTGATGTTTTGTATTCTAGGCCTGTGTGGATATGAAAGGTAAGGTAAAGTATGCTTGTTTAGCAGATGGAAGAACTGTCCCGAGTTTCTGTTTGCATAGCAGGAAAGCTTCATTGGCTGCAATTTCCTACTCCATTTAAACTGCTTGCCCCAAAGTTTACTTGGTAGCAGGAAGATGCATCATCATATACAGCAATCATTCTTGGATGTCTTTAGGCTCCTTTGTAAGGCATTTAATCACAGAACAAAGCTCCAAACCCCTCACTTTCTTTGTAGATCTGCACTGTACTGCACTTGGCATACAGCTCTCTAACCTTCACACACTAGGGGAGACACCTAGTACATTTCATTAGCAAGGATACTGAACCTTTGGTAAGCACATCTTTGATCTGTCTCATTGTGTGCAAAACACAGTTCGAACCTCTCCTACCCTGTTTACTCTTGGTTATGCATTAACTGAATGTAAGCTGACAATATGACACTGCTGCAGCCACTAGTGGTGAGCCCACATGGATGAAGGTTTTCTTACACATAAAGCAGACAGTGAGGGATGGGCATTGACTTTGTAAGCTAGGTGAAAGTTGGATAATTGGGTCTGGTGTTTTGTTAATTTCTGTAGAGATAAGGAAGAGATCAGCAAAGACTCCACTCTTGTATAGATGTCAGGTAAGCACACAATAGGAACCCCCTACCCAATAGTTTGAGAAATGTAAGGTGCGCCTTGTTCTGACCATTGTAAAGCCCTCTCCTGGCGATTTGCAGGCATTTTAGCAGCAATATTACAATTTGCTATTAAGAAGACGCACCCAAAACACTGCATGTGGGACTTTTGGGATCGCCCCACAATTGCCAAATGCATGTATGAAGGCGCCCATAGGTAACTATGGGCAGCATTTAGTTGGCGATCAGCATCGCTTCACTATCTCTGCTGATCAGATATCCACTTATATTTATTTATATTACGCCATCATCTTCCATAGCACTTTACAAGGTATAATTACAGACAAGGTAACATACTGTAAAGGACCAATGCAATCTAGAAGCTACTGTTGTGAGCACAGCAGACAATAGGAAAGAGCCCTGCCCTTGCAAGCTTGTAGTCTAAAGTATATGGGGTGGAGGCAAAAAGGCAATTCTGTGAAACCCACCTGTAGAATTGCTTTTGTTTCCGATCAATTCCAGCCCCTCCAGAAGTCATCACGATTGGGAGTTCGCCCCAGGGGGGCGCTAACTGCAAGATCAGAGATGTAGCCCCTCCCGGCCCCCTATAAAGGCAACTGCCTCTCAATCCAGCCCCAGTAATTTAAAACCAGTACTCAACAGAAGAGGCAGGCCGGGAGATCCAAAAAATAGGAGACCATGTTACTTCACATAGCCTCCGCTTGTACTCTCTCGAAATCAAAAACATAATCTAAAACTTGTATAACTAGTGTCCTATGAGCAAAAATGGTTCAATCACCATAACAGGCATGCAGGACATAATAAACCTCAAGGGCGGGGTGGACGGGCTGGAATGGATCGCAAACCAAAGCAAGTTTCACAAATTTGCCTCTTTCTTTCCAATCCATTCCAGCCTGTCCAGAAGTCATCAAGATTGGGATATCCAAAAGCAGTGTCCATATGGGCAGGATCCCCAGTGCGGAACAGCAGATAGTTCATTTCACTACCGCCTGAAGCACCTTTCAGCCAAAAACAGCGTCAGCTGAGGCCCTGACATCCACCTTGTAAAAGACCAAGTAGCAGCCTTGCAAACTTGTTCCACCGAGGCCTGGTGCTGAAAAGCCCACGAAGCACCAATGGCTCTAGTAGAATGAGCTGTGATCCGAAAAGGGGGTTCCTTCCCCCTGGCAGAATAGGCTTGTACCACCGCCTGTCTAATCCACTTACTGAGAGAGGACTTTGCTGGTGGCAATACCTTCCTAGAACCCTCTGTCAAGACAAAAAGCAAATCCGATTTCCTGAAGGATGCAGTCGCAGCCAGGTAATACCTTATGGCTCTGACCACATCCAAAGCATGGAGAGTCCATTCTTTGGGATTAGTCGGTGCTGGACCCAAGGAAAGTAAAACAACTTCCTCATTTAAGTGAAAAGGAGAGACGACCTTAGGCAAAAAATCCGGCTTAAAACGAAAAACCACCTTATCTCTGTGCATCTCAAAATAGGGTGGTTTCGGGGGGGCGGAGCTTGCCATGAAGCCATGGACGCTGCCAGCTCCCGGCCTCATTAGCAATTATTAGCACCTTTTGCCTGAACATTTCATCCCCTGGACCCTGCTAGTGTTCTGGGAAGCTGGTGTGAGCCCCCTGTATAGTCGGGACCTACCTGGAGGGAGCGGTGAAGTGGAGCGTCGGCAGATTCAGGAGCTGCGGGCACAGTGGAGTGGAGGTGCGGCCGCCATCTTGCTGCCCTCCCCTGTCCAGATCTGTGGCGAGCGGCGGAGGAGACGTGGAGCCTTCAAACCTGGACCCCTTCTTCTTCTGAGACCCTCTCTGCTGGCGTCCGCCCTCCCCCCCCCGCTCCAGGAGCTACAGGCGGCGAGAGGAGTGTGCCGTGCTGTGACCGGAGGAGCGGCCGCCATCTTGCTACACCTGTTTTGCAGGTCTGACTGCCGCTAAGGCCTGAGGTGAGCTGCGGGGGAGGCACGGGGTTCGGTGAATCGGGCGCCTGTTCCGGAGACCCGCTGGTCTTCCTCCCTGGGAGCACTGGGTGCCGGATCAAGGGAGCGGCCGCCATCTTGCTACACCCGCATTGCGGGTTTCACTGCTGCAGAGGCCTGTGGTGGTCTGTGAGAGCTGCGAAGAGACCCCCCCTGTCACTGGTCTTCCTCCCCCCTGCCCCATTGTTACAGCGGAAGCTGGGAGTGCAGGGCGCTGGGTCAGAGGAGCGGCCGCCATCTTGCTACACCCGGGTGTGGATTTGACTGCTGCTGAGGTCTGCAGTGCTGCACGAGGCCCTGTGCTCTGTGCACCTGGTCGGGAGATCCCTCCCATCGACTGTCCTTTTCCCCCCCGGTCCTACGGACTGTAAGTGGCAGGATCAGAGCTGGAGGTACGGGGGCTGGAGGAGTGGCCACCATTGTACTCGCCCCCACGCGATCTGAGGTCTGGCTTATCTGCCGGAGCCTGGCTTATTCCCTCCCTGCATTTGGAGCTGCGCCCCGTGGTTTTGGAGACTCGAGAGGACTCCCATCCACCCCCTCCCCTTGTCCTGTCAATACCATCAAAGTGGCGAGCACGAACACCCCCTGCAGTGGCGTACTAGCCTGACTGTGGAACATGTCGCTGAAAACCCCGTTGCCTTGACCCACATCATCATCAGCTATCTTCACGTTGCTGACCTGCTGAATCACTGCGGAGTGGCCCTGCCTGTGGAACCTCCTCTCTGCTTATCTAGTGTGGTTGTATCCTCTTTCCTTTAAAGAATATCGGCTCTTCCTGTGCACTATTGTCCTAACCTGGGCACAGATTCGTCATAACTTGGTCCTGACCGCTGCTGCGCGCTATACCATATTTGTTCCACTAGGAAGGTGGGCCGTAGCATCTTGGGTTGCCCCAGAAGTTATAGAAGCTGAGCAGAGAAACAGACCCCGAGCGCAATGGGAGGGGGCAACAAAAACAAAGATTCCAAGACCCAGACCAGGGGATCGCTGGCGGCTAATCAGAGCGACCTCAACCGTTACATCTCAAAGCCGGCAGAGAGCGTCCGGGGTCCCGCCTCATCCGGGAATTCGCCCCGAAGAGACACGGGGGAGGACCCTGATCGGGGGAGTGCGGACGCATCGGGGTTATCACCAATGGACACACGCTATCAGAAATATGGTCCCATTTGCTATCCATGCCTACTAAAGAGGACCTGTCGACGATCACACGTTCGATTAGCGAAAAACTATCCGAAGAAGTTGGCCTTCTGAGGGGAGATCTGCGACAACTGGATTCCAGGTTGGATAAGGTGGAGCGAAATCAAGAGGAGGATAGGTCAACTATACAGCAGCTGACACTTCCGCAACCTAACCCTACATCTTGAAGATTTAGAAAACCGTAACAGGCGGAACATCATCCGCATCAGAGGTCTCCCCGAAGCCACGAGAGCGGAAGATCTAATGGCCACGTTACAGGGCATTTTCTCTGTGCTACTTGGGGACCAAGCGGACGGTGAACCTAAAATCAAGATAGATCGGGCGCATAGGGCCATTGCTCCTCCTCAGCGGCAGGGGGACCCTCCAAGGGATGTTATTTGCAGAATTCATTTTTTTCAGGAAAAGGAGGCGATTATGGCTGCAGCCAGAAGGAAGGGTTCCCTGGACTTTGATGAGGCGGACCTGCACTTTTATTCTGACCTCTCGAGATCCACCCTAGCGAGAAGAAGAATCCTGCGCCCACTGTTGGACACGCTTAAATATAATAATGTGGCCTACCGTTGGGGCTACCCCTTTTCACTGATTGCCTCAAAAGGAGGCAAAACCTTCGCACTTCGCAAGCATGAGGACTTACCGGTCTTCTTTAAGCAGTTTGGCCTTCGGCCTGTTCAGATCCCGGATTGGCTGGGCATCACCCCGGATCCTTACCCCTCACGGGCCAGAGAAAGAAGAGCTCTTCAGCCTCCTGATGCGTGATCTTGGCTGGCGCGACCGGGGCATCTGTTTCTGCTGTGATGTAAGGGACATTGATCCAATTGACGGACTTCCTCAATCTCCTTTTTGCATGGGGCGCTTGGTCTGCTCCCTACAGGTCGTATGCACATTTATGCAAGTTATCAGACTATGTTTATAGCTCTTCTGATTTTGATTTATTACGTTGATTGTAGAGGGTGTTAAAGTTTGCAGCGCATTTGGCGCTGTGGTGGCATGGGCGGGGTTGCTCCCTGGTCCGCGGCTCCTGGGAGGGGGGCGGTCCGGCAATGTTAGGTGCCTGTGCTATGGCCTCCCTCCCCGGATTTGGTGATTGGGGGGCGACTCTGTACATGTATGGGAGGGATGATCGGTTGGATAGGCCCTGACTGCCCTTTGGCCCGTAGGAATGCCATCTTCCCCTCTTAGCAGATAGATAAGGATTCAGGACCCAGGAACTCGATTTTAAGTTTTAAGGGCTTCTTTTTTTTTTTTTTTTTTTTTTTTAGGATTTTAGACGCAATGTTACAATCTGATTTTCTTATGGTGGCGGCCGGGAGCGGGCAATTGTCAGGTGTGAGTAGACCGTAACTCGTAGTCCGCACCTTTGCTGTGAGCAGCGGCTGGCCTCTCAGTCCCCACCAGGAGGGGCGTGGCAGGCCCAGTACTCCTCTTTCCTTTTTGGGGGGGGTCTGGGGTTTTCGCGGGTCCTCTGTTTGTCCGTGGGTGGAGCTACCTCCATCCCTGGACACACTGGGCTTCCGGGTTGCCTCCCCACCCGTTCCTTGGGACCCGGGGTCTTCCTGGAACCTCGTAGTTCGACACTGTTCAAAGTTTAAGGTTTTGTTTTTTTGAGATCTGAGCTTTGTCTCTAGGTTTGGGATGTTTCCCGAACACTTCTTCTCAACTTCTTTCTCTCTTTCTTCCCCTTTCTACCCCTTTCCTGCCCTCCTTTCCTTGCCACCACTGACCTCCACCTCCCTCTTCCCTGTTACCTCCACCCATTTCCGCAAACCAACCTGATAGTAAACCCGGGGTTGATGGCGGTGACCGGGCACTGCCATAACATGAGGGGCTCTTTCTCTAGTGGTGTACATAGCCCTCCTTTTACCAAAAAGCTCAGAGTGACCTCGTTCAACGCTAGAGGAATGAACACCCCTATTTAGAGATCCAAACTAGCACAGGAACTGTCCATACATAAAGCAAATTTCGCCTTCATACAGGAGACGCATTTTAGGGGGGATGGAGCCCCTAGACTGTCCTCCAGGTCCTTCTCCCAGTCCTACACAAGTAACGCACCAGATGTTAAGGCGCGGGGGGTGGCGATCTTGATCGCTAAGAACACTCCTTTTCGGGTAGCAGACAAAATTACAGATGGGCAGGGTAGATACTTGATCCTCAAGGGCTCCCTGTTTAACAAAAAGTATACGCTGGCAGTAGCCTATGCCCTTAACTATGGTCAGGTAGCCTTTCTAGAAGCCTTTGTAGACAAGCTCATGGCGGTACAGGATGGGCCCATTATATTAGGAGGAGACCTGAACGTAGCTTTGGATCCCTTACTGGACTCATCCACAGGGCGATCGGCTCTGGCATATGCGGCACTGAGGAAGATAAAGAGAATCCTTCAGAAGGCCCAGCTCTGTGATCCTTGGCGAATTAGGCACCCCACTACTAAAGATTACTCCTTTTACTCTGCGGTTCATGCCTCGTATTCCAGAATCGACTATGTTCTTGTATCTCACTGCCTGTTACCACATACAACATATGCCAAAATAGAATCCACAATTATATCAGATCATGCTCCTGTGGCTCTGTCTCTCAATCTCACCGGGGGTTCTAGGGGGGAATGGACGTGGAGGTTGAATGAGTCCCTTCTTCAGCATGAGCCGTTGGTTCTTGAACTTCAGAATACCATTAAAGACTACTTTGAACTCAACGAAAGCAAAGATACTTCCCCATTTAATAATTGGCAGGCTCATAAAGCGGTCATCAGGGGCGTTCTCATCAAGCACGCCACTCAGATGAAGAGGGACAGGGAACAGGAGCTGCGGAGGCGATTGGAGAGGGTTCAGGAGCTGGAGAGATCGCATAAAGCCTCACTAGCCAAAAGCAATCTCCTGGAGCTCTCTGAGACCAGGTCGGCCCTGAACTCTCTCCTGTCCTCTAGAGCTGCGTATATTATAAAAAGATGTAGGAGAATGTACTTCGAGTGGGGGAACAAAAGCAGTGCACTTTTGGCGAGAGCCCTCAGAAAGCAACAATCACTGAATTATATTGAGGCTATTATTGACGAGCATCAGACCAAACTTCATAACACCCCAGATATTGCAAGGACCTTCCAAAATCTATACAATATCCGCCCTGCTGGGGCAGACCCGAGTCAGGTGTGTCTGGGGCAAATGAAGAAATACATAGAAGAATCCAGAATGCCAGTCCTGCGTAGGGAGGAGAGGGAGGCACTTGAAAACCCAATTTCTATGGCGGAGCTAAAAGTGGCTGTTGAAAGCACCCCAAACGGAAAATCACCAGGACCTGACGGGTTCCCTGGTAAATATTATAAGCAATTTCTCCCTCTTCTCAGCCCGCATTTTCTTTCTGCCTTTAATTCACTCCTAGCATCCCCTACCCAAGCAACCATCCCGAGTGAAGCGTTAACTGCCTATGTCACCATAATACAGAAGCCTGGAAAAGATCCACTAGCCTGCGGCAGTTATAGGCCCATTTCATTGTTGAAAGTGGACCTTAAACTTTTTGCAAAAGTTCTGGCGAATAGGCTGTCGGGGCTACTCCCGGAGTTGGTGGACGGTGATCAGTCCGGCTTCATCCCTGGGCGGGAAGCCCGCGATAATACGACCAGGCTACTGAATCTTCTTCATACGGTCAAACAAACCGGAGAGCCGGTTGTCTTGTTGTCCACTGACGCCGAGAAGGCCTTTGACCGGGTGAAATGGCAATTTATTAGGGCGGTTCTAGAACATATTGGGTTGGGGTCCAAGGCAATGCAGTTGATTATGGCCCACTATTCGGACCCCTCGGCAAGAATCAAGGTCAATGGCGCCCTATCGGGCCGAGTTAACATTAGGAATGGTACCAGACAAGGGTGCCCCCTCTCCCCTTTGATTTTTGGGTTAATTATGGAGCCATTCTTGTGCAGAATCAGGGGACAGGGGGATATCCGAGGGATCACAGTCGGTTCAGTCACGCATAAGATTTCAGCCTATGCTGACGATCTGCTCTTCTTTCTCATGAACCCGACAGTGGGTGTCCCAGTGTTGCTGAAGGAGTTCGAGAGGTTTGGCAGACTTTCCTTCTTGAAAATAAATTATGACAAGTCGGAGGCCCTGGGGGTGAATCTCCTCGGAGAGACGGAGGCTCTCCTCAGAACCTCATTCCCATTTCGATGGCCTCCCTCGGCCATCACATATCTAGGTACCAAAATTACAAAAACAGTTGATGGGATATACACTGCGAACGTTGCCCCTCTCCTTTCCAGAATCAAGACTGATTTAGCGAACTGGGACCTCCCCACCTTCTCGTGGCTGGGCAGAATAAGCATTATTAAAATGACCTTGCCTAAAATCCTTTATTTGCTTCAGACCCTCCCTATACATATCCCCAGGGCATACTTCAAATCCCTGAACTAGGTCTTCATTAAATTTGTCTGGCAGGGACGGAAACCAAGAGTTAAACTGCGACTTCTCTTTAAACCTAGACAACCGGGGGGTTTAGCTTGCCCTGACCTGTTTCAGTACTGGCGCGCGGTCCACCTCCAACGCATACTAGACTGGGATCATCAGGGAACGAGGAAGAAGTGGGTGGGCCTGGAGGCAACCTGGCTGCAAACCCCGTTGAGGGATGCGGCTTGGGTGGCCAAAAAAGGGAAGACCCTCGGTAAAGATCATCCGCTCATAGCAACTTCCCTTGGAGTTCTGGATGGAGTTAGAGGTAGGGCGGAGATATCACCTTGGCCGACCCCCCTGGTTCCGCTGGTGTGCAACCTGTCCCTCCCAATAGGCATTCTCCCGCGTCTCAGAGAGACCTTTGATGAGAGGGGTATCCCGAGAGGACGGGACCTCATATCGCCTTCTGGATGGACGCGGTTGGAGGATCTCAGGGGGAGATGGGACTCGCATTTGTTTGATCAGTGGCTTTTGTTTTCCTTTCAAAGCTTTCTCCAGAGTCTGGGACCCAAACAGGCATTGGCCAGGACCCTTACCCCCTTTGAACAGTTGGCTACTGTGCAAGACCCTCCTCTAAAACTGATATCTAAATTATATGCCCTGTTGGGGAGCTCAGAGGACAAAGAGATGCCCCGCTTTTGTGCGGACTGGGAGAGGGACCTGAACAGGCAGCTAACGGAGGACCAGTGGAGATATATATTTCTAGCAACTCATAAAACCTCTATATCCTGCAAGACACAGGAAACAAATTATAAATGTCTTACAAGATGGTATTTTACTCCACAGAGATTGCATAGGATAAACCCGACGGTCCCTGCTGAGTGCTGGAGGTGTCGGAGAGCGACCGGGAGCTTTTTCCATGTATTCTGGGATTGCTCTAAGATAGTACCTTTCTGGCAATTTGTAGCCGGAATCGCTGAGGAGATTGTGGGCCGTCCCCGAGACCCCTCCCTGCTCCTCCTGCACTTGGCGGATGTCCCTCTGAAGACTTACAGGAGATCACTTCCGAGGCATCTTATTAACGCAGCAAAGGCTGTCATCCCAAGACTATGGAGATCGGAAGGGATCCCATCGGTGTCGGACTGGGTGGGGGAAATTAACCGTGTAATGGAAATGGAGGAGCTCACCGCCTCTATCCATGAGGATACGCAACAATTCTTGCAGACCTGGACGCCGTGGTTCCTTTTTAAAGATACAGACAGATACAAACAGCTCACAGCAGTCGGTTCCCTGGCAGGCCCTCAGTCTCTCTGGTTATATTAGTTACCTCAAGCCACCTCTGGCCTCTATACGATGTGCGGTGCGGGGCTAGGGGGCTCTGGATGGCGCTTTGTAATGCATCCTACTGGGTTTATACTCTTAATACTCCCTTCCCCCCTTCCTTCCCGCCACCCCCCCTCTCTTCTTTCCTCTGCTCCTTTCATTATTCTCTCTTCTTCTTTTTCGTTCTCTCTCCTATAAGGTTCATGTTATGCTAAGCCAGCTTGCTTCAGAGCAGTACAATTAGCTCTGATTTGTTGTGGCTTCCCCCTGCGTTGGCGGGGCCCGCCGCGGGTGCTATTTATTTGGTCCCTGGGGGGGGGGGCTGCCGGCCCGGGCGGATGGTCAGTTACAGACAGGTTATGTTGCACTTTATCTTTATTGTACAAGAGTGTGTCTTAGCGAATCTTAGCCTTATGTACATGCCGGTTATTCAACTGTATATACACTGACTGGCTCTGTTAAGCTGCAATTTTGTACTTTTGTACCTACTCCTTCGCTTTTGTAATGTCTTGTGAAAATAAATAAAGAATTAAAAAAAAAAAAAAATAGGGTGGTTTCATACATAGTGCCAGCTCTGATACGCGACGCACCCAGGTGATCGCCACCAGAAAAACCACCTTGAGTGTCAGCACAATGTAGCGTCATTCAATGGCTCGAAGGGGGCACCCTGGAAAGCAGATAACACTAGATTTAGGTCCCATACCGGTAAGACTAATTTACGTGGTGGACGGACATGGGTGACCCCCTGGAAAAAAGTCTTGACCAATCTATGATTAGCATCGACCTCTGGAAAGAAATGGATAAGGCCGAGACCTGACCCTTGAGGGTGATCAGCTGGAGGCCCAAGTCTAGACCGTTTTGTAGGAACTCAAGGACCCTAGCAACAGAATATTTCCGACAAGGAAGGCTCCTGGCCTCGCACTAAGCGATATAGGGCCGCCAAACTCTGTAGTAGATCATGGGAGAAGACTTCTTCTGTGCCTGAACCATTGAGTGAACAACCGTGGCCGATAAAACCCCTTCTCTGTCAGGATGGAGGTTTCAATAGCCAGGCCGTCAAAGCCAGCATCCGTAAATTTGGGTGCCGTAGCGATCTCTGTGTGAGAAGCTCTGGATCGTCGGGCATGATGTAGTGATCTATTGACATCTGTACTATGTCTGCAAACCAACTCCTCCTTGACCAACAAGGAGCCACCAGGATGGCTGGTACCCCCTTCTGGGCTATCTTGAGTAGTACTCAGCCCAGGAGCAGAAACGGAGGGAATGCATACAGAAGGTTGAACTCCAGCCAAGGGATTGACAGAGTGTCTGTTGCTATGGCCAGAGGGTCTCTTGAGAGAGACACGAACCTTGGAAGCTTGTGATTGTGTCTGGACGCAAAAAGATCCACGCCCCAGTGGAGGCACAGAGCCTGAAAGGTCTTCCCCCATTCCCCCAGGCGCAAGGAGCTCCTGCTCAGGGAGTCTGCCTCCTGGTTTTCCACCCCGGGGATGTAGACCGCCGAGATACAGGGAACATTCTCCTCTGCCCAAGTCAGAATCCGGCTTACCTCCCTGAGGGATCTCTTGCTCTGAGTACCGCCCTGGTGGTTAATGTAGGCTACAGCTGTCTGATACAGCTGACCTGAACCGCATGGCCTCTTAAATACGGGGTCAGACGTAGTAGAACCAACCAAATTGCTCTCAGTTCCAAGAGATTTATGGGCAACCGGTTCTCCTTCGGATCCCATTGACCCTGGGTCTTCTGGGTCTGCCAAATGCCTCCCCAGCCTGTAAGACTGGCATCCGTAGTAACTTGCCTACCAGCAGGTTCTGAGAATCCAACCACCGCAAGAGGGATTGCCTGGCCGGGGGGGGGGGGGGGGGACAGCAAAAATCCTTGTTCCAGGGATTCCGGCGACCGATCCCAGCTGGTCAGCAGGTTCAGCTGTAGAGGTCTCATGTGGAATTGGGCAAGGAGCACTGCCTCGAAGCAAGCCACCATTAGGCCCACCAATCTCCTCCCGATGGCTGTTTACAAGCTAGCAAGGCCTCTACTTGTGTATGGAGTCCCAAGACTTTCTGCTGCGGCAGAAAGACCTTGACTTGACCGGTGTCTAGAATCATCCCCAGGAAAGATCCCACTGTTGACAGCGTGATATGCAACTTGGGGTAGTTGATCACCCAACCGAAGGCTTCCAAGGTTGAAAGTACAGACCAGGTGTCGCTCTCGGCCTCCTGAAGGGACCGGGCTGAGATCAGAAGGTCGTCTAGATAGGGTAACACACGAATACTCTGACTCCTCAGGATAGCCATGATGCCCGCCAGAACCTTGGTGAACACTCGCGTAGCTGAGGTTATGCCGAAGGGGAGTGCCACAAACTGGTAATGTTGATCCTCCAGTGCAAACCTCCAAAACGTTCGATGTCCTTGGAAAATTGGGATGTGCAGATACGCGTCCCTGAAGTCCACCGTAGTCAAAGTCGCCGAGCCAAAGCGATCTCACCGCCGACCGCAGTGTTTCCATGCGGAAATGTCTGACCTTTATAAATTTGTAACCTGGTGTGGAGATTAGCTCTGGTAGACAGCAGGAGAGAGGCTCAGAGGCGAAAGTTCAACTTAAAGTCCGTGTTTATTCACACAAAATTCCATAAAACCGAAAATGCAGCAGAAGTAAATCAGACAGGCAACGGCGTTTTAAGTCCTTGGGCAAACTTGCTACTTTGCAGCTGAATCCGCCTCTGGTCCGCATGAAACAGCCTGTACAGGAGTTTTCAGCCAGGCACACAGAGTCTCACTTTACAAGTGAGCTCCAGTCACAGACAGTCCACAGCTTACTCCCTAGGATATTTATGCGGCCTTTAAAACCCGGACCTGGGTAGGGGATGGAGTCCCACCCTGCTCTACTTTATCCCAGTAAAACCGTCCTGGGTTAGCCTTTTGGCTATACTAACACTTCAGCACCAGACTGCCATTAGCAGCTGATGCTGGGAAACAAAATACATGGTTTTACTGCAGCAAGGCCAGGTACCTTGGTGCCACATACCTTCCGTCAATGACGGCCCCTTGCACCTTACCACATACCCCCCCTTTGTTCAACCCTGAGGGGGTGGACACATGACAAACAATATGCCCGGGATAGGGCATACACATTACCCAACAACCGTCCCGCTCTGTGCTCTACCGAGAACTTGAAATTCTGTAAGGACAGGAACCACCGGATGACCCTGGCACATCCACTTGAGGGGAGAATGGTCCGTAATCAAACGAAACCTTCTCCCCAACAAGTAGTAGCGAAGAGACTCAAGGGCCCACTTAACGGCCAGGCATTCTCTCTCCACTATGCTATACCGGGGCTCTGCAAGTGTTAGCTTGCGACTCACGTAGACAACAGGGTGCTCCTCCTCGTTGAATTCCTGAGATAGTACCGCACCGAGGCCTCGGAGGCACCAGTCTGCACTATAAACTCCCTCTTAAAGTCGGGTGTCACCAACACCGGAGACCCACACAGGGCAGACTTCAAAGCGGAGAACGCTTTTTCGGCCTGTTCACTCCATTTTACCATGACAGACTTGCATCCCCTTAACAGGTCTGTCAATGGTGCCGCTACGGTGGCAAAATTGGGAATGAACCTCGTGTAATACCCCACCAACCCCAGAAATGACTTCACTTGGCGGGTAGAGTTAGGACGTGGCCAGCTACGGATGGCTTCTATTTTGTTAACCTGGGCCTTTACCACTCCTCGCCCAATCACATAGCCCAGGTATTTAGTCTCCTCTAAGCCTAAGGCAAATTTTTGGGGTTTGCCGTCAAACCAGCCTTCCTGAGGGAATCCACTACTGCTTGGACTTTGGGCAGGTGACTTTCCTAATCTGTACTATGGATGATGGTATCGTCCATATATGCCAATGCATACCGACGATGTGGCCTGAAGACAATATCCATTAACCTTTGGAACGTAGCGGGAGCGCCATGTAAACCAAAGAGTAATACCTTATACTGGAACAGTCCCTCAGGTGTGATAAAGGCTGTTTTCTCCTTGGCAGCCTCAGTCAAGGGTACTTGCCAGTACCCTTTTGTGAGGTCCAAAACAGAAAAATACCGGGCTTGGCCTAGCTTTTCAATAAGCTCGTCTACTCGAGGCATAGGGTAGGCATCAAACTTAGATACTTTGTTAAGTTTGCGGAAGTCATTACAGAACCACAACGTACCATCGGGCTTGGAAATCAAGACTATTGGGCTGGCCCACTCACTCTGACTCTTCAATCACATCTAATCTGAGCATTTGCTGCACTTCTTCCGCAACAGCTTGTCGCCAGGACTCAGATACTCGGTAGGGCTTCAACCAGATCTTGGCCTGCGGTTCCGTGACAACGTCATGTTGGATGACAGAAGTGCACCCAGGGAGATCTGAAAACACATCCGTGTTTCTGCTAATAAACTCTCTGGCTTCCTGGGTCTGTTTAGAGGAAAGGTTGTGACCAGCTTTCACCTCAACAACCGCTTCTCTAACAACAGACTGAGGGACGGGAAGCTCCACCCCTAACATACCTGGTCGGGGACTGTCACCCACAGGGGTCTCCCTGCCTTTCCACAGCTTCAGCAGGTTTACATAGTACACCTGCTCTGGCTCTCTCCACCCAAGCTGATGTACCTTGTAAGTCACTTCCCCAACTTTCCCAAGCACCTCATAGGGACCCTTCCACCTAGCCAGAAATTTACTATCCACTGTTGGCACTAAAACCAAAACTCTTTCACCTGGGTTAAAGTTCAGGGCTTTGGTCTGCCGGTTATAAACCCTACTTTGGGCCCGCTGTGCTGCCTCCATATGTTCCCTCACCAGTGGTAAAACAGTCTCTATCCGTTCCTGTAACTGAGTAACATACTCTACCACACTTTTGTGGGGTGTGGGTTGCTATTCCCAAGCTTCTTTGGCTATATCCAACAGGCCTCGTGGATGCAGACCGTATAAGAGTTCGAAGGGCGAGAACCCAGTAGAGGCCTGGGGCACCTCTCGCACTGTGAACATCAGATAGGGCAGAAGCAAGTCCCAATTCTTCCCATCCGTGGCGACCACCCGCTTTAACATGGTTTTTAAAGTTTGGTTAAATCTTTCTACCAGGCCGTCCATTTGCGGGTGGTAAACGGATGTCCGCAATTGTTTCACCTGCAACAACTTACAGAGCTCCTTCATTACCTTGGACAAAAAAGGGGTACCTTGATCGATCAGTACCTCTTTAGGCAGGCCTACTCGGGAAAACATTTCCATAAGCTCCTTAGCAATGAGTTTGGATGAGGAGTGTCGTAGGGGCATTGCCTCGGGATACTGCGTGGCATAGTCCAAGACTACCAGAATATGTTGGTGCCCTCTAGCGGATTTTGGCACTGGGCCCACCAGATCCATAGCAATCTGCTCAAAGGGAACCTCAATAACTGGGAGAGGTACTAGGGGACTACGGTAATGAGGCTTGGGGCTGGTTATCCGACATGTTGGGCAGGAGTTACAATATCTCTCCACCTCCTTGTACACACTGGGCCAGTAGAATCATTGTAAAATTCGGTCTTTCTGCTGGCCTAGGTGTCCCCCCAGAACATGTTGGTGGGCCAAATACAACACAGCTTGCGATAAGGATTGGGTACCAGCAATTGTTCCACAACCTCTTCACGTACTTTGTTTACCCAGTACAGCATATCCTGGTGAACCACAAAGTGTGGAAACTGTAACTCAGCCCCCGGCTATTGTGGTTCACCTTCCACCTCAAGTAAATTCTCCCAGGCCCAAGATAAGAGTCGTGTCCTGGTGTTGTGCTGTACCAAAACTACCTGTGGAGACATGGAGATCTGCCAACTCTGGGCCTGTTGACAAATCTTCCACATCTTCAACCATAACACTCAGTGGGGTTGACTCCGCCCCTTCCACTGTAGTGGCAGTCACCCCTACCGTTGTCCCTTCTGACTCTGGTTCCCAGGGTAACCCCTGAGTAGGGCCAGTCTATTGGGGACACACCCACCTTGCGGATTTCCGGAACTCCCAGCTTGGTCCATAGTGACATGAACCCCGGAAAGTCTCTCCCAAGAATAAATTTGTACGGGAGCTGAGCGGCGACGGCGGCGACTTCGTGGATCCAGCTGCCGGAGACGGTGGTTAGAGTCACTTGTGCTGTGGCATAGTCCCTCAAGTCCGCGTGTACTCATCGGGCATTACCATGGTGGGTCTCACCAGGGTAACCATACTCCCCAAGTCCAAAAGGGCCACCGCCAGGGTATCCCCCACCTTCACCTGACAGAGGTGACTTTGCCCCACAACCTCAGGGACACCGGCAGCACACAGCCTCCTGGCATACATTGAAGGGCGGTAACCAAAATTCACATCCATGGGCTCCCCCTGGTGGGGACAGTTGGCTCTGATATGACCCGGCTCCTTACATCCCCAACACAACACCGGGGCAGGGAATTTGGGGGGTGGGTCCTGAGGGGGTTTAGGGGACACCACCCTCCTGGGCTGGGGCGGGGACCTCCGGGGTTTCCCTGAATCCTTCCCCGTAGAACCCCCTTACAAGTTCCTGGTGGCCTCATATCGCTCCACAAGGTCCACCATCTCTAGAGCGTTGCCGGGGGATACCTGGCCAACCCAGTGCTGGAGAGGGTGCGGTAAAGCCCTCCAGAACATGTCCGCCAGCAAGCGGTCCAACATGGCAGTGGAGCTTAATATATCAGGTTGCAGCCATTTTTTCAGCAGGTGAAGTAGTTTATAATATTGGGGTCTGGCGGGCTCTGCCGACTGATAGCTCCACTGATGCACCAGCTGAGCCGGAACCCACACATTCACCCCCAGTCTGGCCAGTATCTCACCCTTCAAAGTCGGGTAGTCAGCGGCTTGGTTGTCTGGAAGATCAAACAACACTTGCTGGGGTCCAGATGCCAGAAATGGAGCGATGACGTCAGCCCATTGGTCACGAGGCAACTTCTACCTTGCAGCCAACTTTTCAAACACCGGCAGGTAAGTCTCGAAAGTCATCCGAAGGGGTCATCTTTGTAAGCGCCAAGCGGACAGCTTTCCGGGCATCAGGGACACTTTTGGGCGCACCTGCAGCTTGCAGCGCCATCACATGTTGTAACAGAAGCTGGTTGGTCTCTGCTGCTGCTTGTTGGCCTCGCGCTGCTGCAGATTCACCTCCATGAGTGCTTTTACGACAGCCTCCATTTTGTCTGCGGTAACAGCTTGGCAGGCTTAATGTAGGACATGCACACAAAAAAAAACTTTTCCGTCGGTTGCTCCTAGCAACGGCCTCACTGTGCCCGCATCCTCCACCAATTGTGGAGATTAGCTCTGGTAGACAGCAGGAGAGAGGCTCAGAGGCGAAAGTTCAACTTAAAGTCTGTGTTTATTCACACAAAAATCCATAAAACCGAATGTCCTTTCTGGTTACATCACCTTTTCTGGAGAATGCAGCAGAAGTAAATCAGACAGGCAATGGCGTTTTAAGTCCTTGGGCAAACTTGCTACTTTGCAGCCGAATCCGCCTCTGGTCCGCATGAAACAGCCTGCACAGGAGTTTTCAGCCAGGCACACAGAGTCTCACTTCACAAGTGAGCTCCAGTCACAGACAGTCCACAGCTGACTCCCTAGGCTATTTATGCGGCCTGTAAAACCGGGACCTGGGTAGGGGGATGGAGTCCCACCTTGCTCTACGCCATCCCAGTAAAACCGTCCCGGGTTAGCTTTTCGGCTATACTAACACTTCAGCACCAGACTGCCATTAGCAGCTGATGCTGGGAAACAAAAATACAATTCTGTGATTACTCACCTGTAGAATTGGTATTATGAGTATACAGTACGTCCTGCTCCAAATCTAATACTTACAGTTGGGATATACTTCGCCAGATGGAGCTGGACTGCAGAGACATCGAAAATAGGCTCCTCCCGGCCCCTCAAATACCCGGGGACCTCCCACAAATCCCCAGTATTGAAAAGCAGTAAATGAGAAGCTGGGAGAATTAAACAATCCAAACTATCAACTATAACAATGAAAACAATCACCATACAGGGGATCCAAGATAATGCAAAACAAGGGTGGGTTGGAGCAGGACGTACTGTATACTCATAATACCAATTCTACAGGTGAGTAATCACAGAATTGTATTATTCTTAGTATACAGTACGTCCTGCTCCAAATCTAATACTTACAGTTGGGACATCCAATAGCAGTGTCCATAAAGTAGGGTGGGATCCCCAAGAAAAATCAGCAGCAGACAGTTTAAACCACTGCCGCCTGCAAAACCTTTCGGCCAAAAGCAGAATCAGCTGAGGTCCTAACATCAACGTTGTAAAACTTTGAAAAGGTATGAACAGAAGACCAAGTAGCGGCCTTGCAAACTTGTTCAACAGAAGCCTAGTGCTGAAAAGTCCAAGAGGCACCAATAGCACAAGTGGAATGAGCAGTAAGGCGGAAGGGAGGATTCTTCCCCTTAGCAGAGTAGGCCTGAATCACAGCCTGACAAATCCACTTGCTGATAGTAGACATGGCAGGAGCCAAACCCTTCCTAGGACCAGAAGAGACCACAAAATGAGCATCAGTTTTCCTGAAAGGTGCAGTAGCCACCAGATAGTACTTCAGACACCTAACCACATCCAAAGAGTGCATAACCCTCTCCTTAGCATTGCTAGGATTAGGGCACAAAGGAGGAAGAAAAATATCCTGATTCAAATGAAAGGCAGACACTACCTGCAGAAAGTCAGGTTTGAAACGAAACACCACCTTGTCCTGGTGTCTCTCATAGTAGGGGGGCTGAATGGAAAGCGCCACCAACCCAGACACACGCCTGACCGAAGTGATAGCCACCAGAAATACAACCTTGAGCGTAAGAATTGCCAAGGCAGCATCCTGCACAGGTTCAAAGGGAGCACCCTGCCAGGCTGACAGAACCAAGTCCAGATCCCAAACAGGTACCATAGGCTTACGTGGGGGGCGCACATGAGTGACCCCCTGGAAAAAAGTCCTGATCAGAGGGTGCTGAGCAAAAGACTTCTGGAAGAAAATAGCCAGGGCAGAAACCTGACCCCTCAGAGTACTGAGCTGGAGTCCCATCTCCAACCCATGCTGCAGGAACTCCAGAATCCTGGGAATAGAGAACACACAACAGGGAAGAGACTGAGACTAACACCAGTCAATGTACTTTCGCTGTGGCTGGTGCACACTTACAATTCACGTTCGGCGGGTGCCAGGACCGCGGTGGCGCCGCTATCTATCCAATAAAGAAGCAGAGGACCGGCACTCCATTCATTAATATGAATGCTTGTATTGGGTAAATATTCCATGAAGTAACAAGCAGTAGATTCAAGTTCAAATGATGGCATAGAAATAGTCCAATGTACCAACGTTTCGGGGGTCAGAAGCCCCCTTTATCAAGGTGGACTACCAAACCGTGTCTCTGGTGCCCTGAGCTTATATATACAACAACATTCAAAAAATCCCGCCTGACGTCATAGTGACGTCAGCGGGGTATGCGCATCAGAGATAAACATAGCATACATCAATTAAACAATAAACAAGATAATGTATGGTCTGGAGCCCCTCAGGTACATACATTATCTTGTTTATTGTTTAATTGATGTATGCTATGTTTATCTCTGATGCGCATACCCCGCTGACGTCACTATGACGTCAGGCGGGATTTTTTGAATGTTGTTGTATATATAAGCTCAGGGCACCAGAGACACGGTTTGGTAGTCCACCTTGATAAAGGGGGCTTCTGACCCCCGAAACGTTGGTACATTGGACTATTTCTATGCCATCATTTGAACTTGAATCTACTGCTTGTTACTTCATGGAATATTTACCCAATACAAGCATTCATATTAATGAATGGAGTGCCGGTCCTCTGCTTCTTTATTACACCAGTCAATGTAGGCACGCCAAACCCTGTAGTAAATGGAAGAGGAAGACTTCTTCCTAGCTTTAATCAAAGTATCCACAACCGAGGAAGACAGCCCCTTCTCCATCAAGATGGAGGTTTCAGCAGCCAAGCCATCAAAGCCAGAGTTTGTAAATTGGAATGGCGTAGTGAGCCCTGAGTGAGCAGATCTGGCACCAAGGGCAGAGCGCACTGATCTACTGCCAGTTGCACCGCGTCTGCGAACCACACTCTTCTTGGCCACCTGGGGCCACCAGAATTGCTGGCACCCCTTCCAGAGCAATCTTGCGCAGAACCCTGCCCAGGGGGATTGGAGGGAAGACATACAGAAACTGAAAGTCCTGCCATGACATTGCTAGCGCATCAGAGGTCAAGGCCAGAGGATCCTGGGACAGAGAGACAAAAGCTGGGACCTTGTGATTGTGGCGGGACGAAAACAGATCCACATCTGGTTGGCCCCAACGGTGACACAGAGATTGAAACACCCTGCTGCATAGGGATCATTCTCCCTGGCAAAAGGTCCCCCTGCTCAGAGAGTCCGCCAGGCGATTTTCCACCCCTGGGATGTACACAGCTGATATGCAGGGGACATTGGCCTTCGCCCAAGTCAGGATCAGAGACGCTTCCTGGAGGGCCCCCTTGCTCCGGGTCCCTCCCTGATGATTGATGTAGGCAACTGCCGTCTGGTTGTCTGAGCGCACCTGAACAGGCAGGCCTCGAAGGTGAGTAGTCAAGTGAGCCAGAACTAGCCTGATCGCCCGCAGTTCCAAAACATTGATAGGTGTGTGGGCCTCCTGAGGGCCCCACCTCCCCTGGAACCGCAGGGACTTCCAGAACTCCCCCAACCTGACAGACTGGCATCCATGGTGACCGTCTCCCAGGAAGGGGCAAGAAAGGATCTGCCCCCCCAACAGGTTCCTTAAGTCCATCCACCACGAGAGGAACCTCCTGACCAGGGGGGAGAGCACACAGACCCTGTCCAGGGACGCTGGGTCCTTGTCCCATACTGACAAAAGGTGAAGTTGCAGAGGACTCAAGTGGAACTGAGCATAAGGGACCGCTTCGAAGCATGCCACCATCAGGCCCACCAGCTGCATCTCCTGCCTGATGGAGGGATGGGGACAAGCTAGGAGGGACTGATCCTGTGCAATCAGACTGTCCACCTTCTGCTGAGGAAGGAAGATCCTTGCCTGAACTGTATCCAGATTCATTCCTAGGAATGGAGTTACCAAGGAAGGGGACAGTGAGGACTTGGGGTGGTTGATCACCCATCCAAATGACTCCAGAGTGGACACCACCAGCTGAGTATCCAACTCTGCCTGATGTAGAGACTGGGAAGTGATGAGAATGTCGCCCAGATAGGGAAGCACGCGGACGCCCTGGCATCTGAGCAGAGACATCACGCCGGCCAGCACCTTGGTGAACACCCTGGGAGCTGAAGTGAGGCCAAAGGGCAAGGCCACAAACTGGTAGTGTTGATCCATCAGAGCGAACCTGAGGAACCTTTGATGACCTGGGAACACAGGAATATGAAGGTAAGCATCTTTGATGTCCACAGAAGTCATGAAATCCCCTTGGCGCAGGGAACTGATGGCAGAGCGCAGAGTTTCCATGCGAAAGCGCCTGCCCCTGACAAACTTGTTGAGAATCTTTAAGTCCAGGATGGGCCTGATTGAACCATCTTTTTTGGGTACTGTGAATAGGTTGGAATAAAAGCCCTTGCCTTTTTCTCTTAAGGGGACCTGGCAAATGACCCCCAGCTCCAGGAGACCTTGCACTGCTTGCACTAGCTCCTGAGCTGACACAGGGTCCTGAGGAATCCGGGATCTGATGAATCTTGGAGGGGGACAGGCAGCAAACTCCAACTTGTAACCGGAGGACACTACCTCCTGAATCCATCGGTCTGAGACATGAAGCCTCCAGATGTGAGCGAAGTGCTGCAGCCGTCCCCCCACCCGGTTGGGTGAGGGCGCCCCATCATGCCTGAGGAGGCTTGGGGGAAGATTTTGCTTTGAGACCCCAGGAGGGGCCAGGATGCCCACGTCCTCTGCCCCTGCCCCAGAAATCTCCCCGGGTCCCAGGAAAGGAAACCCCCCTCCCCTGTCTGGCACCATGGTTAGGGGAGGAGAAGGAACCCTGACCCCGAAAGGGCCTAGATTGACGCCTGCGCTGGGGTAGCCTGCCTGTAGGTCCAGGCGGTCCCCAAACAGGCGCAGTCCTTTAAAGGGAAACCCAGTGAGGGCCTTCTTGGCAGCGTTGTCAGCAGCCCACTGGCGCAGCCAAACCGAGCGGTGTATAGCCACCACGACGGCAGAAGTTCTGGCACACATCCTGATGGTGTCATCCAATGCTGAGAGGACAAAATTTACAAAAACATCACAACTGGAGAGTGCATTAAACACCTCAAAAGGCAAATCATCAGGGGCACTATCAAGCATATTTCTGATAAGGGTTCTAGTAGCCACAGCAGTAATGGCAGAGGCACAGACCGGGCGCAGCGCCGTCCCTGCACATGCAAAAGCGTGGCATGCCAGCTGGTCAATGCGCCGGTCCTCAGCGTCCCGCAGGGCAGTGGAGTCAGGGGAATGCATGACAGAGGTGTTAGATAGCCTTAGGATCGGGGCATCCACCTCGGGGGGGAGGGATGACCAACATTTAACCACCTCAGCAGGAAAGGGATACTTCCTATCCCAACCCTTTGGAACCCCGGGGCGCTCCCATTGAGCACAAGATTATGGAAATGTGCCTGCTCGGGAAATTCCAAACGTGATTTTGCTGTATGGAAAAGCTCCCCTCTTTGTCTGGGAGCCGCAACAGGGAGAGAGATGGACAGAACCTCAAAAATCTGGGTCAATAATCTATCAGCGTCATCCGGGGCCCAGGGGTCAGAGCCAGAATCGTCATGACCCCTTGGTCTCTCATCAGATGAGCCTGAATCAGAAAAGAGCTCCCCTTCATCAGACGGGGCATAGCCACAAAGATTCCAAAACTCCTCAGTTCCCATAGGGAAAACAGTGACTTTAGGCGCCAAGTGCCGCTTCTTAGCAGGGGCCTTACACGCCAAGGACTTAGCAATCAACTGCTCAACAGTAGCCAGTCTAGAAGACACATCAGGCTGAGAATCCCCACTAGTATGAAACTCATTAGGAGTGAGGTTTAAGCTTGGGGGAGTAGGCTAAGTGAAACGAGGTGCAGCCACTGGCAGGCCAGATTGCAATGCAAGCACCTGCTCAGCACAGGGTACACAGACCCGCGCCTTGTCAGCGTCAGCATGAGGCTGCCCACACGCTACACACAGCGGGTCTGGTCCCGAAGGGACCCCGGTCACATTATCCTGGGATGCCTCCATATGGGGATTATAGCGGCGCTATACGCCAATAGGAAATAACGCTATATAGCAACCCCGGATGCCCCAATAACACGCTAGGAAAGTGGGAGTATAATTTTTACAAGGCCTACAAGTTGTATACTAATACAGGGCCGGGAGAAGCCAAAAGGGTTCGCCCCGCCTGCAAGACATAAGCAGACAAGACCTGTAAGCACACAGTAACAAAAGTGAAAGGTATGGGGCGTGGCTTGGCTATGGCGGCGTGAAGACGCATAAACCGGAGCTCTGCATTTTTCTCCCAGAGATAACAGACTACCCGCACTCAAATCCTTACCTGGAGAGATGTCCAAGAAGAGGAAGACCCGGACGACCTCTGGGGGCTTGCGGTCCGGAAGAGCTGGCGAGATAAATAAGTTTTTTGCGGTGTCCCAGCGAGTGGCGCCTGGCGAGGAGAGGACCAAGATGGCGGAGGAGGCGGGAACAGTGGACGGCGACGGCCGAGCAGGAGAGGACAGGAGAGCCCCACATGATACCGCAGTGATCCCTCCGGAGACGGCTTCCACGTCATATGACGGGCCGGGGTCTGCTGAGGCGACATCGGGGACTGCCGGGCCGACAGTCCCACTCGTGGAAGTGCCTGAGATGAGGAGAGGGGCGGCGGCGGCCGCACAGCGAGCGCACACCGACCTGGAAGACAGCGGAGGCGCCCTCAAGGTAACACCGGACGTGGGGGAGGAGAAGGTGAGGAACGGGGCCCCGATCCACCAGACAGAAACCTCTCAGACAGCCGGGCAGACAGAGGCAGAGGGAGAGGAGCAGCGCAGCCTCCCTCCTGCCTGCTTTGATAAACCGCACGCTGCGGGAGTCGGACTGGGGACCCGGAGCCTGGGGGATTACCCGGCGGCCCCTGTAGCACGAGCACCCAAGAGACAGGAAAATCTGGGGACTGGGCAAGATGCTTCTGGAGCCCCAGGGCAATGGTGGAAACGGCAGTGTCCAGAACAGGGGGGGTCCCAGGCCCAGATAGAAGCTCAACCCTCCGCTGAAAATGGGGAAACGCACATCCTATCCCCTTCCCCTAACTACTCTAAAATTAGTGGCTGCTCTGGTAGCGTGGAATCGCCGACCCTACGGGGAGAGCCTGAACACATTGGTGGCGTGGTCGGCCGAGGGTCCCTGATGACAACAACGGCGGAGGTGCACCCCTCCCCCCCTTGCGGCAGAGGTGTCCCGGGCGAGAATGACATAGAGGAATGGCACCTGGATGAGACACCCTCTAGTAGCCCCATCCATAATCTTGCTGACAGGGTGGCCGACCATTGGGCCGCTAGGTCCACTCCGAGGGGGCTACCGACGAAGAACCCGTTGCCCCTTGGCCCATCTGACCCGGAGTTTCACGCGCTGGATGACCTAGAGCAACCGGGCGGCACGATGAGCCCGACATTCTCTGACGGTCCTGTCAGCCGAGCGTCGCTGCGATCACCTACCCGGTCTCAAGCAGATGTTGATCTTCCTGACCCCGCTGACCGCAGATCTCAGCAGTACAATCTTGACATACTCCTAAAGTTCCTACCGTCTCGGAGGGATTTTGAGAATTACACAAACAGGATGGAATCCCTATTGAGAAGAGAGCTTGAGGAGGTCACAAGATCAGTCTCCGAAGTATCCCATAGAGTGAACTCCCTTGAGCAGCAGCAGTCTACTACTGACCAGCGATTGGAAGCACTGGAAAGGGCGCAGGCGGCAACGCAACAAGCCCTGTCAGACTCCAAACAGCAAACTACCAGAACCCTGATGCACCTGGACGACTTAGAGAACAGAAGCCGCAGGAACAATATCCGGATCCGCGGTCTTCCAGAGACGCCTGAACACGGCAACCTTAGGGACACCGTCACTAAGATTTTTAACAACGTCCTGGACCGGCCCCAAGAGGAACGCATTGAGATTGACAGAGTGCACAGGGCACTCGGCCCACGCTCTGCTGACCCTACAAGGCCACGAGACGTGGTATGTCGTGTACATTTCTTTAGAGTTAAAGAAAATATCATGAGAAGAGCGTGGGAGAAGGGCCCCATCATGTACAATGGTTCGCAGATAACCTTGCTCCCTGATCTGGCCAGGCGTACCCTTCTGATGCGTCGAGTGATGAAGCCATTGCTGGAAGCCATAAAGTCTACTGGGGCTACATATCGATGGGGTCATCCCTTTCATCTAGTGGCCACTAAGGGAGGCCGCTCGTTTGTTCTGCGTTCTCACGCACAGCTACCGGAACTCTTCCGCTTCTTGGAAATACCAAGCATACAACTGGATGATTGGTTGTCACCTTCGTTAGGGGACAATGGGGGGCCCGACCCGCGTCCTAGACCTGGAGAACCGCAGCCCCAGCGAAATAGGATCAGAGGCGGCGGAAGGCGTCGGGCGGTCTAGCCCCATCTGTTGACACTTTACCCCCCCTTCCGGCCTGATGGGCTGTTCACTGTTGTGGAGCTCATCCCCATGTGTTTTTATTCTATGCCTATCCCAAAATGTTGTTATGGGGACCGTCCCAGGCTGCCACCCTAGTGGCCGCCCCTGCCTCGCTTTCTGTGCACCCCGCCATATAGACTGGACTCCCTCAAGAAGATGATCACTTGGTCGGTGCGGGATGTCTGGGGGGTCGGCGCTCGCAGGGTAGACTGGCGTGGATTATGGGTCGGCCTGCCCCGGGCGTTGGCCATCCCGGGCTCCGTGCTGGCAGTTCCGAAAATAGTCGGCCTACATACCTTGGCCTGCGGTATAACAGCGATGTGAATAGAAGGGGCTACAAGGCCGCGGATGGCGCTGCCGGCTTGAACGCTGGGGCCGGGGTGGTCGGGACGGAGGATGGGATGGTCTCTGTTGCCCTGGGAGTACCTAGGGTGAGGTTAGAAGTTGGGATGGCATGAGATGTGCCGGGCTGGGGGGAGGCGGTGTGGGGGCCCCTACCTACTTCGCCTCTCCATTGTTGGGGCGGAGGCGGTGGGGACCTTCCAGCTGCGACTTATGTGTAGCTAGGGTTTATGTTGTGTCAACCTTGTTAAGGTCCTCGACCTATTAGATAGTTATGGTTAATGTCAAGAAATGCGGGTTCAATTACTTTGCACATGAGAAAATGCATCTCCTTCGCCTACTGCCGTAGCTTTCCATCTTCCCCAAGTAGGCCGGTTCGCTTACTCCACTTTGGAGAACTTAGTGAACATTTGCAATTGCATTTACTTGAGTTTTTTTTGGAGGGGGAAACTTCCTTTCCTCCTTCCCCCTTACAGCTTTTTCCTTCTTCCTTAGTCCTTCCCCCCCCCCTTCCCCCCTCGTGCCCCCACCTTCCGGTGTCCCTTCTCGGTCAGACTACTCGTCTTTGCTCACTGCTCAATACACTTTCCTTCTTCCTTGCTTTTTCCCTTTCGGTTTCCTGTTCGTACATACCTTGCCCTTCTGCCCCCCCCTTCCCTCCCCGGTTCTGCCTTGTCCACTTGGTACCTTCACTTGTCTGCATTGTGGGTGGGGGCGGGTGAATAATGGCGGAACTGACGGTCAGCTCCTTTAATGTGAAGGGATTGAATGTCCCGGAGAAACGAACACAGGTGCTATATAACATGCATAAGCAGAGAGTAGCCATTTTACTCCTTCAGGAGACTCACTTTAAGGTAGGACATATCCCAGCTATGAAGAACCGATATTACCCCGTGTGGTACCATGCCCCTAACCCCAACATAAAGGCGACTGGGGTCTCAATAGCCATTCATAAATCTCTCCCCCATAAAGTAATGGACACAAAAATCGACCCGAGTGGACGATTCATATTCCTTAAAATTGAACTGTTCTCCAAGATATACACTATAGCTAACATTTATGCCCCTAACACTAATCAGGTTGGCTTTTGCACCAAGGTGCTGAGGACACTAGCGGAATTTTTAGAGGGTACTCTAGTTGTGGGAGGCGACCTTAACATTCCCATAAATCCAGAGCTGGACACCTCCTCCGGCAGGTCGACGGTGTCCCTGAGCAAGAGGAACCGGCTAAAAAAGATGCTCTTTGATCTGCAGTTGGTGGATTCCTGGCGGGTACTTCATGGGCGAGACAAGGACTTTTCGTTCTACTCAGCCGCCAGGAACTCATACAGCAGACTTGACTACCTCTTCCTGCACCACCATGCTATGGAGTGGGCTCCGCGGGCATGGATTGGTCAGATTTTGTGGTCGGACCATGCTCCAATTTTCCTGTCATTGGTATTGCCTGGTCTTTACCCTAAGAGCTGGAGCTGGAGACTTAATGATAATTTGCTCGGGGATGCTACGTGCCTGTCTGGGGTAAGGAAGACCATCTCGGAGTTTCTCAAACATCATGAACAGGACCCTACCCCTCTCCCGTATCAGTGGGAGGCGCTAAAATGCGTGGTCAGGGGTGAACTTATTAAACATGGAGCTAGATTAAAGAGAGAACGAGCCTCTCAGATATCCCAGACTTTGCAGCAAATACAGACCCTAGAGTTAGATCATAAAAAAAAGCCATCTGGGACTACACTTGTGGACCTGATGAAGGCTAGAGATAAACTTCGGGGTTTGTACAATCAGGCGTATTTGCGATTCAGAGAAAGGCAGAGGGTAACATATTACCAACACTCTGAAAAATGTGGGCGTTTGCTTGCTAGGGCGTTACACCCAAGGACTGCAGCCACTTACATTCCCAGCATTCGAGGGCCACAGGGTCAAACTGCAGTCACCCCATCCCAGATAGTGGATAGCTTCAGAGACTATTACCACTCGTTGTATAATTTGGGGCGGAGTGGCTACTCCTTGGTCGACACGGAGCCACCGGAAGCTGTAGTGACCTATGTGAATAACACGGCTCTTCCGGTGATACCAGAGGAGGAGACGACGGCTTTGGAAGCACCTTTCTCCTCGCAAGAGGTGGCCAAGGCAATCAAGGAGACGCCGCAGGGTAAGAGCCCTGGGGCCGATGGCTTTACCCCCAAATTTTACAAACAGCTTGGGGTCGAGCTGGTGCCATTTCTGACCAGAGTATTTAATTCCGTTGGGCCTGAGTGTGGGTTTCCTAAACAGTCATTGGAGGCAATCATATCAGTCATTCCTAAGCCTGGGAAAGACCCTTCGGTGTGCAGCAGCTATAGACCGATCTCTCTGATCAACGTCGATATTAAGTTGTATGCCAAGATTTTGTCATCCAGGCTTGGGCCACTTCTCCCTGGTCTGATAGACTTGGATCAGGTTGGATTTGTGCCTGGGCGGGAGGCTCGGGACAACACCAATAAACTCTTAGACCTCATAGCACATGCCAAAGCCGAGGGGACCCAAACATGCTTTCTCTCGTGTGATGCGGAGAAGGCATTCGATAGGGTAGACTGGTTGCTTCTCAAGGCATCCCTTCGGCAGATTGGTGTTGGCCCGATACTCCTGTCCAGGATCTTGGCTCTATACTCTGAGCCTACGGCAAGGGTGAGGGTGAACGGCCTCCTATCCACTCCCCTCAGGATCAGCAATGGCACTCGACAAGGTTGCCCTCTGTCACCATTGCTGTATGTAATCACTATGGAACATCTCGCTGTGGCTATTAGACAGAACCCGGATATTAAAGGGATAACGGTGGGGGATCGGGAATACAAAGCATCTCTGTATGCTGACGACCTACTCCTACATTTAACTTCCCCATTAACCTCGTTTCCAGCTACTCTTCCGGACCTTTGGTCAGATCGGCAACTTCAAAATCAATTACGCTAAGTCAGAGGCCCTTAACATATCTCTTCCCAGTCAGACCGTAGAGCAGCTTAAACTGAATTATGCTTTTAAATGGCAACCCCACTCCATAAGATACCTTGGGGTACAAATCCCCTCGGACCTCTCGCGACTATACGAATTGAACTACTCTCCTTTACTTCTGAAAACGATAAATGACCTGGCCACGTATGATAGGCGACTCCTCTCTTGGTTCGGAAGGATCAACGTGCTGAAGATGGATATTCTCCCCAAATTCTTATATACCTTCCAAACTATACCCATCCACTTGCCTGGTAGTTTCTTCAGGAAACTGAAGACGGCTTTCTTAAGATTTGTGTGGGGGACGGGGAGGCCCCGGATAAGATTCAGCACGTTGACGAGGCTCAAATCCGATGGTGGAGCCGGGCTCCCAGACCTTCAGACATACCATACAGCAGTTATGGTGCTACGCGTAGTGGATTGGGCTCTTAAAGAGGGAGCGAAGCAGTGGGTAAAAATGGAAAAGATTATTTCCCCCTTGAATTTGATCTCACTACCTTGGGGGGGCGTACTTCCCAGACAAACAAAAGAATCTCTCCCATTTCTAGCAGGACAATTCCTGCTGGTCTGGGATAAATTGTCTAGACGGAGCTCCATGATCAATAGACCGGGACCCCTGACTCCCCTCTTTGACAACTACTCTTTTACACCTGGTGTACGGGCTAGGAGCTTTTTAGTTTGGGAGGCCTCATCTAACGTAACTATTGGACAAATACTGGGACGAGACGGACTTCCCTCACTAGACGAGTTAAGGGACAGGGCCCCAGGGCAATATGTCTCATGGTTTCTTCATAGGCAATTAAATGCTTTTGTGTCAACTCACAACCTGGTGGAGCGGGGTAGGAGACCATTGACACAATTGGAACAAGTCCTTACACAAACGCCTCCCGAAGCCCACGCAATCGCTGTTCTATATCGAACCTTGTTGGCTGCTATGCATGATTCCCCACCAGGACTCATACAGAGGTGGGAGGAGGAGTTGGGGATGTCCATAACTGAAGAGGAACTTAATAAAATATACTTGTTCACCCATAAATTGGCGGTCCCGAGCATAGCCCAGGAAAGGAACTTTAAGGTCCTGTCCCGGTGGTATAGGTGCCCAGCTGATCTGAGCAAATTTGACACTTCATGCTCGGATAGATGTTGGAGATGTCTGGAAGGGCGGGGTAACATGGTCCATATTTGGTGGGGCTGCCCAGCAATACGGCCCCTCTGGGAGAGGGTTTTGGCTATATACAACGACATCTCGGGGGAGTCGGTGCAGAACTCCCCGCAGGTGGCCCTGCTGTCCTTGCTCCCCGGCTCTCTCTCCCGCGGCAAAAAGGGGGTACTGCGGCATTTTCTGACAGCAATGCGAGCAGTCATCCCGAGAAGATGGAAATCCACAGCCCCGCCATCTCTTGTTGACTGGGCTCGTGAGGTGGAGGCCATTCGTCGTATGGAGGAACTGATTTCAGACTCCGAAGACACCTGGGAGAGCTACCGGTCGACATGGGCCGGGTGGCTGGACTACAGGGACACTCACCTGGCGCAGGAGATAACATAGATGGTCATGTGTTGGCAGGCCCCTACCCGCGGCGGTGTTTCTGTTCATGTTTAAATTTTGGTGCGTGTCTCTACTCCCGCCCTTGTCTTGGGAACTACTCATCTCAATCTCCCCGCTGCTTCGACAATCATGGTCCTCAAGCTTGCTCCCTTCTCCCTCTCTTTCCTCCCCCCCCCCTCCCCCCCTTCCCTTCTCTTCTCGACTCCTTCCTTCCTTGCATGTCCTTGCTGTCCTGAGTCCTCTGGGCTGTCCAGCTCCCTCCCTCCGCCCCCCGGGCCCTGCCTCCCCTAGGAAGGTAGACGTATATCTGATTTTGATGTGGGTAGGCGCCTCTGCCTCCCTTGGGTCGGCGGGACCGGACTGGGGGGGGGCTGAAAGTTCTGGAGTGCTGGGCCCCTGACCATACAACACGTTGTAGATTAACTGGAGAGTAAGGTGGATCACATGGGTGGGGTTGTTGAGGGATGGGAGGGATGCGCCCATTGCTTAGGATACGACATTGTAATGTACGTACATGTAGACGTAGAGAACGACATGCCTTGACCTTCTGTCCTTCTGAATTAATGTTCTGTACTGTTTCCTTTTGTATGATGTATACTGAATAAAAAGATATTGAACTAAAAGTGAAAGGTATAAAGCCGCCCGCGAGGGCACTTACAGGCCGCGGTAGGTAGGGGTCCGTCGCGCATGGGCCAACCAAGCAGGTTAAAGATGGCGTCGGTATACCTCGAGGGGCGGGCCGGTATCAGCGATGACGCGGAGCGCGCCATAGACGGGCCCCCTCCCCGAAGAGCGCGAAGCCAGAACGCGCACCAGCGCCTGAGGTAATGCCGCCGCCAAGCGCGGAACCAAGTCAGCGCGCGGTGGCAATTTTAAAAAGACAGTAAAGGCAAGTCAGCGCGGCGGCTGACACAAGACTAAACAGAATGGAGAAAGAGTGTAAAACACAGAATGCATAGCATACACATTTACACCCCCCCCCTTTTCCCCCGAAGGCTACAAGGAGGATGAGGGAGGACAGCGGCCACTTAAACAGGGCCCACCGATGGGAAGGGGTAAGGGGGCACTAGTGCGAGAGGGGCATCCCATAGAGGCTCACCATAATCCCCCCTTTGGTGGGGGATTGCGGTGGAGCAGCACTCCTAAGCGCCTAACAGCGGTGCTGCCTACCTTCACCGGACCAGCGCAGCCAAGGCTGGGAGGCATATTACTAGTGGAACGGGTGGGAATAGTCCTACAGGGCCACAGGCTAATAGCCCCGCTCACCTGAGAGTAGAGAGCTATTTCTCGTCCTTCGCAGCCAGACTGCAGAGAAATTCTGGGGATTTGTGGGAGGTCCCCGGGTATTTGAGGGGCCGGGAGGAGCCTATTTTCGATGTCTCTGCAGCCCAGCACCATCTGGCGGAGTATATCCCAACTGTAAGTATTAGATTTGGAGGAAGACGTACTGTATACTAAGAATATAAACGGTTTTACTGAAGCAAGGCCAGCTACCTTGGTGCCACATACCTTCCGTCAATGACGGCCCCTTGCACCTTACCACACTGGCGACACCACCTCCTGAATCCAACAATCCGAGACGTGAAACTCCAGATTGGAGCAAACAGCAGAAGCCGTCCCCCCACCCGTACGGGTGAGGGCGCCCCCTCATGCCTGAGAAGGTTTGGCTGGGGGTTTGGGCTTAGCTCCCCAGGAGTTGGGCTGGCTGCGGGATCTACCTCTGCTCCAGGTATCTCTGCGGGCACCGGAAAATGAAGAACCTCTTCCTCCCCGAAAGGGCCGTAAAAAGAGGAGTGCCGAAAGGGCCGAGTAGGCTTTCTTTTCTGAGGGAGCTTACCATCCTTGAGCAACAGGTCCAGTTGCTCTCCGAACAGCCGACCCCCCACAAAGGGCAAACTTGTGAGGGACTTCTTGGAGGCCGCATCGGCCGACCACTGCTTCAACCACATCGAACGGCGCAATACTACAAGCAAGGCCGAAATTCTGGCACCGAGCCTGACCACATTATCCATGGCAGTAACAACAAAGCCGATGAAATCCAAACAGGCCTTGAGTTCTTTAAACTCCTCCGCCCGTCGAGGTCCATGTATCACATTTTGCTCCTTTAATACAAAAGGCCTGAACAGCCCATCCAAGAGGTCCCAGATTTTATACTCTCTACACAAGAAGAGGTGTCAAATCCTTTTCTTGCAGGAGACGCACTTTAGGACGGGTGGGGTGCCGAACTGCAAGGATAAGAACTTTCCCGACTGGTTTCATGCACCGAACCCGGAGGCCAAATCAAAGGGAGTATCTATAGCGATCCATAGGAACACCCCATGGACGTTTTTGGACAAAATGATAGATGAGGAGGGTAGATATGTTTTTGTGAAGGCTCGGATGGGGGGCAGGGTTTTGACTTTGGCCAATGTTTACCTCCCAAATGTAGATCAGGTGGGGGCGGCCCAGAAGATCCTGCGGAAGCTAGAAGGTTTTGCAGAGGGGGTAGTTATATTAGTGGGAGATTTTAATTTGGCCATTGAACCTTTGCTGGATACCTCCACGGGGCGGTCGTCCATGTCCTACGCAAAGTTGAGAGCCTTCAAAAAGTTGCTTCATGAGAAGCAATTAATTGATGTCTGGCGGATCTGTAACCCAGGAACTAAAGATTTTACATTTTTCTCCAACATTCATTCATCCTATAGTAGGATTGATTATTTTTTCATTAGCCACCACGCTCTACAGTGGTCCCCGGTGGCAACTATTGATACCAGACTCTGGTCGGACCATGCTCCCTTACTCCTATCACTGGAATTGCCGGGGTTGCATGACAGACCATGGCAGTGGCGGCTGAATGAGGGTCTTCTGCAGGAAGAGACGTGTATTAAGGCCGTTTCGGAAGGAATCTCGGATTTCCTGAGAAACCACGAGAATGACACGACTGGGCTCCCCATGCAATGGGAGGCCCTGAAGTGTACCTTGAGGGGGATCCTCATCCAGCACGCGTCAAGGCTTAAGAGGGACAGGGGGGCGCAGGTAGATGGGCTGATCAAGTGTATATCCAGGTTGGAGGCATCCCATAAACAGAGCCCAAGCCCCTCTGTATTACTGGAATTGACAGAATCTAGGAATAAGTTACTGGGCTTGTTAAATAGGATGTCTCACAGACAGAGGGAACTGGCGAACAGGTTTTACTACGAACACAGTAATAAATGTGGACGCCCATTAGCGAGACTTATACACCCTCGACAACGCCAAACATACATACCGACCGTAAAGGAGGGGGGTGGAGACCTGGTACATGATCCCAAAGAAATAGTAGAGGTCTTTAGACGGTTTTATTCTAAGCTATATAACATCGGGGGGGGGACACAGGAGGAGGAAATAGAGAGGTATGTGGAGGACACCGGGTTACCAGTTCTAGACGCGGTAGAGACGCATTGGAGGAGCCGTTTGAACAGCTAGAGTTGGTTGAAGCGTTGGTCGGGACACCGTCCGGCAGGAGTCCGGGCCCTGACGGGTTCACGGTAAGATTCTATAAACAGTTTAAAACCCTGTTGGTCCCGTTCATGACTAAGACATTCAACGCAGAATCGGGGGGTGCGGCTTCCCGACGCAGACCCTAGAAGCGCACATCACGGTCCTCCCCAAGCCAGGAAAAGAGCTAACGTTATGCGGTAGCTACAGGCCGATCTCTCTAATTAACGTTGATGTCAAACTTTATTCCAAGATTATAGCAAATCGACTGAAGAGATTGCTGCCTTCCTGGGCACACAGGGATCAAGTTGGGTTTGTGTCGGGAAGAGAGGCACGCGATAATACGATTAAGACTATCCTGTTGAACTCCTACGCCAGATCTCATAAAATCCCTATGTGCCTATTGTCCGTAGATGCCGAAAAGGCATTTGATCGGGTTAGTTGGAGATTCCTCGAACATTCCCTTAGACAAGCAGGCCTAGGCCCAGTGATGAGAGGAAAGATACGGGCACTCTATTCAGGGTCCACAGCAGAGTTAGAACAAACGGGCTTCTGTCCTCTTCATTTCAGGTTGGGAATGGGACAAGACAAGGGTGTCCCTTATCACCGTTGTTGTTTGTACTGGTGATGGAACACTTGGCGGTGGCTATGAGACGAAACCCTGACATCAAGGGAGTAGATGTGGGAAATAGGACACACAAACTGGCATTATATGCTGATGATTTGCTTATGTATGTCACCTCACCACACATATCTTTGCCATCGATCATTCACGAGTTTCAGAGATTTAGTAGGGTCAGCAACTTTAAGGTTAATATGGCCAAATCTGAAATTCTAAATATCAGTATAGAGGACCAGTTGTTAGTTCAGAGACTGAAGGGGAATTTTTCCTTATGACCCCTTATTGGCGAGGGTAAGGGCAGACCTAGAGGAGTATGGGAAGAAGGGCATTTCGTGGATGGGGAAGATTAATGTTGTAAAAATGGATGTACTGCCTAAGCTACTTTATGTTTTTCAAGCTGTGCCTATTTACAGTAGCAAGCGTTTTTTTCGGCAGTTGAGGTCGGAGATTCTGAGGTTCATTTGGGGGGGGGGGGGGGGGGACAACCAAGACTGAGCCTTCGGAAACTGATGAGACCGAAGAAGGGGGGAGGGGTGGGGCTGCCAGATATCGAAAATTACCACAGAGCGGCAGTGTTAACAAGGATAGTGGACTGGTATTTAGGGGAGGAATCTAAGCAGTGGGTGACAATCGAGCAAGACATGCAAACATGGAGTTTGACGTCTCTCCCCTGGGTTGACCCGAAACTAATCCCTAGAGAAGGGTTGCCCTTTCTGACGACTCAGCTCCTCCAGCTATGGGAGGACAGTCTCAGAAATACTCAAATTGCAACCAGGCCGGGCCCATTGATGCCTTTGTTTGACAACCCGGCGTTCCCACCCGGGATGGGGGTATCCAAATTCCTGTGCTGGGAGGCATCCGCAAGACCCAGGCTGCGGGATACGCTGATGGGTGGGGGACCTCCCACGTTGGAGGGTTTGGGGGGACATGGAGGGGCGGGGGGGGTCCTGGCTTGCGGTAAGTCAACTACGCAACTACTTGGGCTCGTTGGGAGACTTGGGGGAGATAACCAGGAATAGAACCCAGTTTGAGGAGCTACTTGAGGCGGTCGATCGACCTAAAGGGGTTATCTCTATCCTGTATGGCATCATGATGGAAGAGCGGGAACCTAGAAAGTTAGACTTTGTGGCGGAATGGGAGAGAGAGATCGGTAAGTCGTTTGAGAAGGAAGATTGGGAGAAGGCGTTTTATCTAACTCATAAAATGGCGAAACCATGCAAAGCGCAAGAAAAAAATTTCAAGTTGATCTCCAGGTGGTACAGGAGCCCAGTCCATGTACATCAGATCTTCCCCACGGCTTCAGACTTGTGCTGGAGATGTAACAAGGAGAAGGGGACGCTTTTACACATATGGTGGGCATGTCCCAGTAGAAGTAAATTATGGGAGAAGGTCCTGCTATTACACGACGAGGTCTTTTGTACTGTGACCCTAAACACCCCGGAGATAGCTCTGCTTTCCATGCTCCCGGGGAGTAGGGAGGAGGGGGGCCCTGAGACATTTCTTGACCGCGGCTAGGGCGGTGATCCCTAGGCATTGGAAAAGTGTGACTCCCCCCTCGCTAATAGAATGGTATGAAGAATTGAATAATATTATGAGGATGGAGGAGCTTACGGCTGATCTGGGGGGGGTAGGTGAAAAAGAAAAGTTTACACTTACATGGGTAGCTTGGATTATGTTTAAAGATTCAGATGTTGGTCAAAAACGAATAATAGAAATGCAGCAGGTAGTGGGGGGGTGGGGGGGGGCACAGGATAGGGATCGGACCGTGCTGGCCACGGTAGGATTCCTCTTATCGTTCACCCACATTCGTGCATGCGAGTGCACAACCGTTCCTCTTTTCCCGTCTTCCCCTTCCCTTATCTGTCCCAGTGTTAAATGTGTGTTTGCGTGTCATGTGAGTATGTCATTGTCTCTGGTGCGGTGGGTTGGTGACACTCCAAAAGTGCATCGGGAGAACCATAGGCCTTGGATATCCAGGGATCGACTATTAGGAAGCTGGACCTATGTATGAGAATTTGGGCCCGCTCGGGGCTTGGCTCCACTCTGCGGTCCCCCATGCAGGATAAGCGGTCTTGGGTGGATATCTCTGTATACCCAATCTGGGGTCACCGTAAGAGTGGTTAGATCGGCCAGGAAGGGGGACAAAGGCGTATGACTGATATGCTTCCCGATTTCACAGGTGGTCGTTATCCATCCCGGTGGGCTGGGGGGGGGGGCGGCGCATCGCACTTGTTACTTGTTACCTGTTATATGTTTTTGTGCCTTTTCAAAATGTCATATGTTTGAAAATTCAATAAAATAAGATTAAACATAAACTCCTCCGCCCGTTTGCGAGATTTAGCTTTAGCCACAAGGTGTTTAACCTTTCTCCTCGTGACTAGGGAGACGGCATAACTGTGGTGTTGGACAGACCTGAAACCGGAGGGTCCACCTCAGGAGGATGAGACCACAACCGAATCAACTCAGCACGGAAAGGATACAGCCTATCCAGGCCCTTAGGAACCGACGGTAACTTGTTGGGCCTCTCCCATTCCTTAAGTATCATATTAGAAAAGTGCAGCTGCTCAGGAAAAAGCCGCCGCTGTCTTTCAGGCCGAAACAAATCACCCTTTTTCCTCTTAGCCATTCTGGGAGGAACAATGTGCAAGGTATCAAAAACGGAAGAAAGTAAACATTCCGTATCATCCGGAAGGAATCCTCATCCGAGGAGGAACCAGAGATGCTGTCGTCACCGGCGGAGAGCAACTCAGCCATTGAGAGTGGGTCATCTGGTGACTCACCTTCCTCCACAGAGCCCAAAGAATCATAAAAATCATCATCCGAGTAAACCGGCTCCAAATGCTGCTTCTTACTCAAGGTCTTTTTAGGGGCTGCCAACAAGATCTGCTTCTCAAGGCTAGCCAGCCTGTGTGCAATATCAGCGTGTGTCCCCTTGCTGGCTCCCCCTTCACTAGGGGCTAACTGCAGCAGCGGAGGATCCGGAGAGGCCGGTGGTAACGCAGGGTCAGGAGCGACCACCCACTCATGGTCCAAAACAATGCCTCTGGCGCAAGTGGAACAAATGGTGCTGAATCTGCCCAGGGGATTCTGTCTGCACAAGGGCAGAGCCTGTCCTGCCCAAGTGGGGTGCCCGGCTCACTATCCCCTGACGCCTCCATTATGGTGATTTTGAATAAAAATATTCGTTAAGGCTAACAGACACTAATGGCCTAAGCCTAGTAGCAGATCCCTCTTTTTAACAATGGGGACCGGGAGAAACCACAACCCTCAACCTTCAACCCACAGTCTAACATCAAAAAGAGAAAATACAGTAATTACTAAATGACCAATAAAGTCGTGTATAACGCAAACAATAATCACGAAATAAGGGTAGCACCACTAATTGAGATCATGTGCTCACTACAACCAAATGTCAATGCAAACGCAGAGAGGGGGGTAGAGGACTCAAACCCTCTCCACCACCATCTCCAAATAGGAGCACCAAAACACTATGAAAAATCCAAAATTAATTTTATTATGAGTAAAGTGGATCATAAAAACAAGACACTGACACATACAGCACTTAATAAAAACACAGCTGCATACGTCCAATAAAGCAAATGTCCAATAAAGCAAATATCCATATGCCAATCACCATACAAATAAATGTAGCCCTTGGGAAAGCTGCCAATATTGGATTAGATTGCTAATACCTATCTATGAGGAATAAAGAAATATATTATTCTATTATTTACTATAATATATGGAAAAAGACCGCACTCTATATGTGAAATCCAATATACTAGTGTGCAACACTAGAGGTTGGCCAAAGAAACCCCTCTGAGGGCCAAATCACAAACAAACAGGGGTCCCACACACACCAAAAATACCAACCTCATGTACTAAGTGGCACCACTACAATAAATTTATGAAAAAATGCACAATTCTATTATTACACATTTATACACATAATGACAGGCCAATTAAAAAACACATAAACTTGATTAATGAGTAGAGGGAGGGGGAGACAAAAACTTGAGAAGCTGGGGAAGGGGACAGGTGTAATTACAGATGGAAAATATGGGGTGCTGCTAAGCCAAATCTATATAGCTTATACCCATTTCATTTATCCATAAAGTGGTGTCTGTTTAAAGGCTGGTATTACAAATATATATTATCATTTTATAAGTGACCATATATAAAACTAATAATTATCCAAGAATAAAAAATGTATCCAAACACTACCCAACAATACTTCTATTCACTACCAAAGGGTGAAGCCAAACATCAATATCACTCAATATCCCCAATAAAGTGCAATGTGCTTAAATGAAATAACTCTAAACCTATCTACCTAAATGACAGCTAATTTAAGACAGAAGAACCAGCCAGGTGGAAAAGACAGACCAACACACGACATGTAAACAAACACAGAGCCGCAGTGAGCCAGCAGCAGCAGCCAGGTCCCCAGCCAGCAGACGTTTCACCCCCACCTCACAGCCGACGCGTTGCGTGACGTCAAACGCATCACTTCCTCAGGGCATGTGAGGTACGAAGGTGATGGAGGCCCTTAAATACTCATCTGCCCCCGCTCCAACGAAGACGTCCGCGCGGGGAAACCAGGGGGCCCGCCGTGCGCACTCCGGCCGGAAGTGCGCCAGCGGCCCCTGGCAACACGTGACCGGGGACACGGTCACATGACCCCGGAACAGGAAGAGAATCTGGAGCGCACTTGCGCTCCAGGTATCTTAGCGGACGGCTGCGCAGAACGGCCAAAAAGGGGCAGTCAGCAAGTCAGCGCAGCAGATGGAACAAGGAGCGGAGGGAGGTGAGTATCGCATCCATCGCCAGAGAAAAGTAACAGACAATACATACAACGAACACAGCCTATAGCTAAATCTACATTCTATCTTCATATTTATTATATACATGTTATCTCTTTATTGAAACACCAAAAAAGTGAGCCAGCCAGCACTAGCTCAAATAAGGTACCTTAAATGAGGCCGCACAAACCAAAATTAATATTAAAAATATATATGTATTTAATTTCAAATAAGTACCATTACAATAAACACAACACTATACATATACACATAAATAGACCATTTAAAAAACATAAAAGACAACACCCTCTGGTGGTGAACCTTGTTATGACTCTAAACCAAATATAAAAGCTGCCTGTCTGCTATAAATAGGGACAACTTCAATGTATGATATATGGCCAATTAGTAAAAAAAAAAGACAAATATTTACACAACTCCATACAAAAAACATCTTATATACCGTATTTTTCGCCCTATAAGACACACTTATTTTTCCCCAAAAGTGGGGGAAAAATGTCAGTGCGCCTTATCGGGCGAATGTAAAAAAAAAAAAGAAAAATTAAAAAAAAAAAACTCACCCGTCCCCGGCGCTCCCGCGTTGTCTGGCACACTGCGAGAGGCCAGAGGAGCGGCGGGGGCTCTGTCCCGGCCCCCGCCGCTGCGATCGCTGTCTTTTCAGGCAGCGATGACAGCGGCGGGGCCAGAGACAGAGCCCCTGCCGCTCCTCCATCTGCTCCCCCCACACGAGAGCACGAAGGTCCCGGCAGTGCAGGCCACGCCCACACCGCTGCCCGGACCTTCGTGATCGCGTGTGGTGGAGCAGATGGAGGAGCGGCAAGGGCTCTGTCTCTGGCCCCGCCGCTGTCATCGCTGCCTGAAAAGACAGCGATCGCAGCGGCGGGGGCCGGGACAGAGCCAGCTCGTGAATGGGGTGGGCGTGGCCTGCGTCGACGCTGCGGCGCAGGCCACGCCCACCCCATTCACGGAGCCGGCCTCTCAGCGCAGTGGTATCAGCGGACAGGTGAGTTTAACTTTTTTTTTTTTTTTTTACTATGGCGCCTGCCTATACTAATGGGGGGGAGGGAATGGGGATGCCACACAGCCTATGGGAATGGGGGGATGGGGATGCCACACAGCCTTTGGGAATGGGGGGGAGGGGTATGCCACACAGCCTATGGGAATGGGGGATGCCACACAGCCTTTGGGAATGGGGGGAGGGGTATGCCACACAGCCTATGGGAATGGGGGGGAGGGGGATGCCACACAGCCTTTGGGAATGGGGGGAGGGGTATGCCACACAGCCTATGGGAATGGGGGGATGGGGATGCCACACAGCCTTTGGGAATGGGGGGAGGGGTATGCCACACAGCCTTTGGGAATGGGGGGGAGGGGTATGCCACACAGCCTATGGGAATGGGGGGAGGGGGATGCCACACAGGCTATGGGAATGGGGGGGATGGGGGATGCCACACAGGCTATGGGAATGGGGGGATGGGGGATGCCACACAGGCTATGGGAATGGGGGGATGGGGATGCCACACAGCCTTTGGGAATGGGGGGAGGGGTATGCCACACAGCCTATGGGAATGGGGATGCCACACAGCCTTTGGGAATGGGGGGAGGGGTATGCCACACAGCCTATGGGAATGGGGGGGAGGGGGATGCCACACAGCCTTTGGGAATGGGGGGGAGGGGTATGCCACACAGCCTATGGGAATGGGGGGATGGGGATGCCACACAGCCTTTGGGAATGGGGGGGAGGGGTATGCCACACAGCCTATGGGAATGGGGGGAGGGGGATGCCACACAGGCTATGGGAATGGGGGGATGGGGATGCCACACAGGCTATGGGAATGGGGATGCCACACAGGCTATGGGAATGGGGGGATGGGGATGCCACACAGCCTTTGGGAATGGGGAGGAGGGGAATGCCACACAGCCTTTGGGAATGGGGGGATGGGGATGCCACACAGCCCTTTGGGAATGGGGGGAGGGGCATGCCACACAGCCTATGGGAATGGGGGGAGGGGTATGCCACACAGCCTATGGGAATGGGGATGCCACACAGCCTTTGGGAATGGGGGGAGGGGTATGCCACACAGCCTATGGGAATGGGGGGAGGGGGGATGCCACACAGCCTTTGGGAATGGGGGGAGGGGGATGCCACACAGCCTTTGGGAATGGGGGGGAGGGGGATGCCACACAGGCTATGGGAATGGGGGGATGGGGATGCCACACAGGCTATGGGAATGGGGATGCCACACAGGCTATGGGAATGGGGGGATGGGGATGCCACACAGCCTTTGGGAATGGGGGAGGGGTATGCCACACAGCCTATGGGAATGGGGGGGAGGGGGGATGCCACACAGCCTTTGGGAATGGGGGGAGGGGTGTGCCACACAGCCTATGGGAATGGGGGGAGGGGTATGCCACACAGCCTATGGGAATGGGGATGCCACACAGCCTTTGGGAATGGGGGGGAGGGGGTATGCCACACAGCCTATGGGAATGGGGGGAGGGGGGATGCCACACAGCCTTTGGGAATGGGGGGAGGGGTATGCCACACAGCCTATGGGAATGGGGGGATGGGGGATGCCACACAGCCTTTGGGAATGGGGGGGAGGGGTATGCCACACAGCCTATGGGAATGGGGGGAGGGGGATGCCACACAGGCTATGGGAATGGGGGGATGGGGATGCCACACAGGCTATGGGAATGGGGATGCCACACAGGCTATGGGAATGGGGGGATGGGGATGCCACACAGCCTTTGGGAATGGGGGGAGGGGAATGCCACACAGCCTTTGGGAATGGGGGGATGGGGATGCCACACAGCCTTTGGGAATGGGGGGAGGGGTATGCCACACAGCCTATGGGAATGGGGGGGAGGGGGTATGCCACACAGCCTATGGGAATGGGGATGCCACACAGCCTTTGGGAATGGGGGGAGGGGTATGCCACACAGCCTATGGGAATGGGGGGAGGGGGATGCCACACAGCCTTTGGGAATGGGGGGGAGGGGGATGCCACACAGGCTATGGGAATGGGGGGATGGGGATGCCACACAGGCTATGGGAATGGGGATGCCACACAGGCTATGGGAATGGGGGGATGGGGATGCCACACAGCCTTTGGGAATGGGGGAGGGGTATGCCACACAGCCTATGGGAATGGGGGGAGGGGGATGCCACACAGCCTTTGGGAATGGGGGGAGGGGTGTGCCACACAGCCTATGGGAATGGGGGGAGGGGGATGTCACACAGCCTATGGGAATGGGGGATGCCACACAGCCTATGGGAATGGGGGGAGGGGGATGCCACACAGCCTATGGGAATGGGGAGAGGGGGATGCCACACAGCCCTTGCTAATGGGGGAGAGGGGGGATGCCACACAGCCCATGCTAATGGGGGGGAGGGGGATGCCACACAGCCCATGCTAATGAGGAGAGGGGAATGCCACACTGCCTATGGGAATGGGGAGAGGGGAATGCCACACTGCCTATGGGAATGGGGAGAGAGGGATGCCACACAGCCTATACTAATGGGGGGAGGGGGGAAAGCCACACAGCCAATGGGAATGGGTGGAGAGGTGGATGCCACACAGCCTATGGGAATGTGGGGAGAGGGATGCCACACAGCCTTTACTAATGGGGGGAGAGGGGGATGCCACACAGCCAATGGGTATATGGGGAATGGGAGGGGGGGGATGCCACACTGGATATACGGGGAATGGGATGGGGGCATGCTACACTGTCTATGGAATGGGGGCATCCCACACGGCCTATGGGAATTGGATAGGGGGAATGCCACACTGTCTGTAATGGTGCGTTTTTGATTGAAAATTTTTTTTCTTATTTTCTTCCCCCAAATCCTAGGTGCGTCTTATAGGGCGAAAAATACGGTATATGTGGATAAAACCCGGTTCAATAGTGGGTCCGGTATTTGGCAAAGAAAGTGCAATGTGCTATAGTAATCTGTGCAAAACAACTGTTGATAGACAAAAAGTGCAATGTGCTATAAACATCTATACAAAAGGCCAATATATACAAATATATCATATGTAAACAGTCCTGCTGTGTAAATAAATCCTAGTCCCATTTAAAAGTTATGAAGTAGAAAACCAGGCATGAATGTAAGTAAGTATATCTCATATCACCATCATAAAGTCCCAGGTACCACCGAGGGGAATGTAAGCATCGACGCGTTGCGTGGGCGTAGCCCCGCCCACTTCCTCAGGATGCAAGTATTCCCTAATTGTGATCCATCCTACCTTATATACGCCACAGCACCAATGGTATGATGCAAAATGTAATCTGCGCCAGGCAGTTCCAGCTCGCCCTCCCCGCCGGAAGTGTATGGGCGGCGTATGCCGGCCGCGTCTACTGCGGCTGTCATGACACAGCCTGTGTGGTGGAGTCCTACGTCAGAGCGACGCACCCGCTGCGCGCTCCCGCCGCTCGCCCCCGGGCGCCCACCCCTGCAGTAGGCGGCGTCTAGACAGATGACAGTGGGGCATAACACAAGCCAGGATGGATCACACTGGACACACTAATCTCTACAATTAACATATATAACAGTACTATAAATTATATACAAATAACCAACCAATTTCTTATAAGCTATATCACATATACAAATCTACATTTTAAAGACAGAAAGGAGATATATACTATATTTGTATACATAATATATACACAAAAACAAATAAATGAATCAAGGCACTATCATTAATATCACAAAGAACCGCACGATCCATCCTCATTTGATCAAGAGCCGATCTCCCATATATACTAAAGATGGAGCATGAATATAATTACTCTCCACTCCCTGTGAAGGTGACATATCATCCATTATTGCATATTATTTGGTCTCAGAACTATTCCTTATTTCTTTCTTGAGTCTTCTCTCCTTCCTGTGTTCCCTCTTTAATGTCAATAACCTTTAAGCTATTTGAACAGTTCGGGTGAGAAGACTGGATAACATGCTGTAAATTGTAGACAAAACTAAATAAAGAAGAGGACAAATTTAGAGGAGAGGGAGGGGGGGGGGAGGGGAAAAGGGAGGGGAAGAGGGAAAAGGAAAAAAGAAAAATTATGAATGACCCAATTTCAAAATAACTGTGTAGGGAGTGTCACCCATGTCCTTCGGTTACTTGAACCGATCACTATTTCATTAGGTAACCTTGATTATTCCCGATGTTCTTTAGTAAGGGTGGGTTCAAGACCATTTTCTCCTTGATCAAAAGTCCTCAGGGGCCCCATGGTTGACGCCATACACCAAAAATTGTGCATACACTCCAAGATACTCCTTATGTTGGAATTTCCTTCACAAACTGGAAGATGCATAGTAGAAACTCCTACGAGAGGAGTGTCAAAGGGATATCAAAGGTATTTAAAATATTGAGTGAAATATAAAATGAAAAATAATCAACGCCACAGTGACACTCAAAGCAATTCTTAGTGACAACACCACCACCACCATGAAGTGACAACAAAAACAACCACAAAACAGAAATAAAAACACATGAGATAATATACATCAACCATCACGCCCCAGGAAAGGAGAGAATGAAAAATCCTCATTGCTACCAAGGGGTGCTCGTGTGTTAAGTTTGAATATCCACTCGAGTTCCCTCTGTTCCAATTTTCTTTTAAGGTTACCTCCTCTACCCCCCAATGTGACCTTTTCAATGAATATAACTTTCAGGTTATCCCAGTTGCCATTATGTTTGGTCAGAAAATGTGCAGCCACAGGGGTGAGTGTTTTACCTGTCTCCTTGTCCCTCTTTGACAATTTTATATTTGATAAATTTCCTTGTATGCGTGCCTTGGCGGCGTTTTTTGTTTCGCCGACATATTGAAGAGGGCAGGGGCACTGTAATATATAGATAACTCCCTCTGTACGACAGTTTATGTGCTGCTTAATGGCATACTGTTTTGGGGAATTTAATCCCTCAAAAGACTCACAGGGTACTACAAATCGGCAAACATTGCACTGGCCGCATGGCCTACAGGAACCTCTATCAGGTTTAGGGGTAAGCCACATCCTTGGACGTGTATAGTGGCTCTTGCACAGGCGGTCACGTAAGTTGGGGGCTCGTTTTGGGGTCATAAGAGGACCCCTTTTGACCCATCTTGTTAGATAAGGGTCCGTCTGTAATACGGGCCAGTGTCTCATAAAGATGGATCGAATAGAGGGCCAGTTGTTATTAAAACTGGAAATGAACCTTACCTCATCCTTGGACTCCCGTTTCTTATATTGTAATAATGTCTCCCTCGATGTTGTATCAGCTCTCCTCACCGCCTTCTTGATTATGCCACTTGGATATCCACGATGCTTAAATCGTTCCTGTAATTCTCTTTTGGCTGTCCTATAATCTGATGTTTCTGAGCAATTTCTCTTGACCCTCAAAAATTGGCCCACAGGTATCCCCCTTTTAAGATTTGTGGGGTGTGCGCTGGAAAAGTGCAGGAGGCTGTTGGTAGCTGTGGCCTTCCTGAACAATTTAGTCTGTATACTGCCATCTTCTGTCACAGTCACCGTTAAATCCAGGAAAGTGGTCTGGTGGGGGGAGATTGTATGGGTCAGAAAAATATTAAAATTGTTAACATTTAAATTGGAAATAAATGCATTTCCCATTTCCATGGACCCACCCCACAAGATCAGGATATCTTCAATAAAACGATACCAACCCAGAATGTGTTGGTGGAATGGGTCCATGTTGTCTGCCCATACAATCTCCCGTTCCCATCACCCTAGAAAGAGATTTGCCACAGAAGGGGCGCAACGGGCTCCCATAGCAACCCCCCGTATTTGTTTGTAGTAACCAAGATCAAACAGGAACACATTATGACTGAGGACAAAGTCCAAAAGTTCCAACAAAAAGGTGTGAAGTTTACTCCTCTCAACAGATTCCATCTCCAGAAAATATTTGACCACACGTAGGGCCATGGTATGAGAGATGTTGGTATATAGGGATTCCACATCGCATGCAATCAGTAAGGTCCCCCGTGGTACAGTGACCGAATTAAGTCTATTGAGGACGTCTGTGGAATCCCTAATATACGAATCCAGGGCCACTACGTGTGGTTGTAAAACTGAATCAATAAATGAACAGGCATGTACGGTGAGGCTGCCAACCCCAGATACTATTGGGCAGCCAGGGGGATTTGTGGCATTCTTGTGAATCTTGGGGAGGAGATAAAAAGTAGGCGTACGTGGATAGTCAACCCTAAGGTAGTCATACTGGGTACGATTTATTGCTCCTTCAGTCAATCCTTTGTTTAAGAGGTCATCGTATTCCCGTTTATATTGGGGTAATGGATTTTTTGGTATCTTTTGATAGGTGTCCCTATCCCCCAACTGTCGTAAAGCCTCTTTTTGGTAATTCATGTTATCTCTACTAATGAACAGATCCATCATATCTCATATTCTACCACCATGTCAATACCAATTGCCTGGTACAAATTCATTAGGGCTATCCTGCCAGCAATTCACTAGCTAAGGGACACCTATATGCTTCCCCAAAATGGACCTCCATTATACGCCCAGACTCAAACAAAATTATATACAACAGCAGTTCCTATAAACAACAGCGTCCCCATAATGGGATGCCCTTTCATTAAGATACAACAGGTAACCCCAACCTCCCCCGGGGATCACACCACATCTATAAATATGTATGCATATGGTTCAATAAGCTCCTTTAACGGTTGCAATTATAATATGGGTATTAATCCATACTGATACACATTATCCCATATTTAAGAAATCAAGCGCAGTCAGTGCACACTCCTACTGCCCAGAAAAGCAGCAGTCTAGGCAGATCCTAATATTGTATTGATGGTAGTATAACTCCCCGTTGTTCGCTCGTATCTTCCATCCACTTCAGATAGATCCATTGTTACAAGTAAGGAAGGGGAATGTGTTCATCAGATGTTAGGGCTTCAACCGGGCTTCCGCCGCAGGTCCATAACCTTCTGGTTAGAGAACTGGTTAGTGTACTTATATAGTAAACCGTGCTAAGATACCGTCATAACAGACTTATGAAACAATAGTGACAAACCCCCGCAACGTGATCTGTGACTCGATAACCACCAACACGGTGGATAACTTAAAGTGGACCAACACCCAGGATTTTGACTATCCTGGGTATTGGTCCACTTCCCCGGGGCACCCCGATCGGGGGTGCCCCGCTGTGTGAAACCCCCCAGAAAGCCCCCAAAACTCACCTCTCCCCGCTCCCACGTGGCCGCGCCGTCCAATCGGCGCCGACGGACAAGCTGATTGACAGCAACGTACAAGCAGCTTGCCCGTCGGCGCCTCCCGCGCGTCACTCTTGACGTGTGCGCGCCCGCGCCGGCCATTCAGAGACCGCCGGCACAGGCACGCACACGCCTAGAGGGGCGCGAGGCGCTGACGGGCAAGAAGACCAGGTAGGTGGATTTGGGGTGTTCAGGGGGGGGGGGTTCACCCCGCGGGACATCCCGATCTCGGTGTGTGAGGTGATCGGCCCGGGAATCTTATAGATTCCCGGGCCGATCACCTCAGGGTGTTGGTCCACTTTAAGAGTGCAAACACATAATATAATGACAAAGTCTTAGCGGCCACTGCCGTGATAGCCGCGGCACAGACAGGGCGCAGCGCCATGCCAGCACAGGTAAAGGCGTGGGAAGCAAGCCTATCGATATGCCGGTCCTCGGCGTCCTGCAGGGAGCTGTAAGCCGGAGATGTAAGGAAGGGGGGGTTGGGGACCCCAATAATCGGAGCGTCCACTAATGGGGACGAGGACCAAATATCTACCATCTTGGGGGGAAAAGGGTATTTCCAAGCCCAGTCCTCCGGGGTCTTTTGAAGAGCAGCGGGACATTCCCACCCTTTAAGTACAAGAGCATGGAAGTGAGACTGCTCGAGAAATTCCAAGCGCGCAGGCGCAGTATGAAAGCGCCCCCTCTCGGCCTGGGGACCACACCGGGAGGCGAAACGGACAATACATTGAAAATCCTGAGTAACATCTCGCCAATATCAAGCTGGTCCCAGTCATCCTGACCAGCATCATCCTGACCCCTCGGTCTCTCGTCAGAGGAGCCTAAGTCAGAGAACAGGTCCCCTTCTTCCGACGTGGCACTAGCACGTGTAGAAAAGGACTCCTCCGAGTCCATAGCGCAGGCTGAAGCCGCTGGAGTACAAGGCCGTTGTCTATCTGGGCCGATCCGGCCAGACAAACCTTCCACAATCTGGGCCAGCGTGGGCCGCCTAGGAGAGGGATCTATTTGTAACTCGCCACTTGTACAAGACTCAACAGGAGTGAGGTTTAGAGAAGGGGAAAGGGGCGAGAAGGAGCGAGGAACAACCGCAAGCGTCGCTCACAATTCCAGCGTCTGTTCAGAACAAGACACGCAGAACCGTGCCCCATCCGCCTCAGCATGGGGGAGACCGCACAATATACACAGCCGGTCCTGTCCCAAAGGGACCCCGGCAACACAATCCTGAGATGCCTCCATATGGTGATTGTTTAAATATAGGATGTCGATAGGGATTTATGCCGTAAGCAACCCTGGATGCCCCAACTACCCGCTGATCAATGTGGGAGATTTTGGGAAGGCCCGCTCCTTATACGTATGAGTATAGCGATGTATACGTATATAGTCAATATATGGATAGGTATATATGTATATGAGGCCGGGAGAGGCCCCTGGAAACTCAGCGTCTGAAAGACACAATGGGAAAGAGATGTCAGGAACATGCGCAGATGGGCAGACAATGAGAGGGATTCGCCCGCAAGGGCACTTACAGCTCAGGTGGAGGAGGAGACCGCCACGACACGTGCGCGTGAAGCTAACCAAAATGGCGCCCGGCGAAGCTCGAAGGGCGGGCTAAATACTCCGCCGTGACGCGAAGCGCGCCGAACTAAGGCCCCGCCCATTCTAAAGAGCGCGAAGCTCTGAAGTAAAAAAAAAAAAAAAAAAAACACCTATGTAACCAGCAGGCCTAACGTACCGTAGAGCGGACCGACAATAAGCGCGGGCATCACGGCAACAACACCAAGTGGCAATCAAAGTAAAAAACACACAGTGGCAGACGAAATAAGGAGCAAGCAGCGCGGCCCTGACATCTCTGAGCTAATAAAGGGCAGAATAGAAGCCACGAGCGTGACACACCGGTACACTGGGACCGCCACACGCGTACCCTCCCCCCCCTCTCTTTTCCCCCTAAGTGGACGGGGAAAAGGGGAAGAATGGCAACCCGATAATAGGGTCCAGCACTACGCGGGGTACGGGACAATAATGCAGGAGGGGCATCCCTTGGAGACTCACAATCAGCCTAAGCCGCCTACCCTATGGTTGGGGAATTGCGGTGGAGTCTAGCTCCATAAGCACACCAGGTGCTGCCTACCTTCACCCGACCCACGCAGCCCAGGCTGGGAGGCATAAATTCACAATGAGGACGGGTGGAAATAGTCCCGCAGGGCCTCAGGCTGTCAAGCCCCGCTTGCCTGCGAGAGTGTGATACTTCATGTCTTCGCAGTTTCAGCACTGCAGAGAAATCTGGGGATTGTGGGAGGTCCTCCGGTATATGTAGGGCCGGGAGGAGCTTGTTTTCTTCATGATCTGCAGTGCACAGCGCTGAAGGCGGAGGTATACCCATATGTTATGAATATGTTCTGGAGCAGGACGTGCTGTATGCTTAGAATAGTATCCTTTTCCGGCGGACTTGGTTAAGCGATGGTCTTCTCCCCCTGAGGTCGATTCCCCGGTTTTGGGGCTGTCTAACACGGCTGTGTTGCACTCTCCTGACTGTACTACTATCAAGGATGGTGAGGATCGCCGGATAGACCAGCTGGCTCGCCACGGCTTTGCCAGTGTTGGTTCGGCTTTGAGGCCGGTTTGTGCTTCTGCACTTTTGATGTTGGCTGCAAGGTCCATTCTCCGGGAATTGTTGTCGGGCCTTGATCCTGTTTGTGAAGAGTTTGAGGCTCTCAAGCGTTGTGAGTCGTTTGTTTCGTTTGTTCTTGCCGCTCAGGATGATGCCATGGTGATGTGTAGTAGGACCACGGCCTTGTTGGTGGCTATCCGGCGGTCGGTGTGGCTGTGGCAATGGACTGCTGATTTTAATTCAAAAAGGACGCTCACGGCTTTTCCCTTTTTGGGTTTGCGCCTGTTTGGTGAGAAATTGGATTCTGTTGCCAAGGGAGGTAAGTTACCTCAGCGCAAAAAACTACACCGTTCCTTTCGGGGGGCAGCCTCTTTTAATCCCTCCTTTCGGGGGGGGGGGGGGGGGGCAGAGCTGGCAGGGGCGCGGTTTTCCTTCTCCGGGGGTGCCGGTTGGAACCGGGGTAGAGGCCGTGGCCGTCACTCCTGGGACTCCAAGCCAAAACCCGCTGCCAAGCCCGCTCAGCAATGAGGGGGCGCCTTCACCCGTTCAGGTGGGGGGACGGTTACGACACTTCTCCCAGGTCTGGGATTGGGCAGTCTCGGACAGAAGGATTCGGGAGGTGGTGTCGTCCGGTTACAAGCTGGAGTTCGAGTCCCGACCTCCTCCAAGGTTTTTCAGGTCTCGTGTGCCCACGGATCCTTTGGCCGCGCAGGGGCTCCTGGCGGCGGTAAGGAATTTTCTGGACATGGCAGTCATCTGTCCGGTTCCTTCCTCGGATGTGGGCCTCGGGTATTATTCCAATCTCTTCACAGTGCCCAAGAAAGATGGATCGGTGCGTCCTATCCTGGATCTGAAGTTCAACAGGTTTATACGTCCCCGGAAATTTCGCATGGTAACTCTGCGCTCTGCCATCAATTCTCTTCGGCAGGGGGACCTCATGACGTCCATAGACATCAAGGATGCCTACCTTCATGTTCCAATCTTGCCGGCTCATCAAAGGTTTCTTCGTTTCGTGGTGGAAGATCGGCATTTTCAATTTGTGGCTCTTCCGTTTGGCCTTACCTCGGCTCCAAGGGTGTTCACCAAGGTGCTGGCCAGAGTGATGGCCCTTCTCAGGGCTCAGGAGATTCGCATCGTGCCTTTCCTTCGGTCAATCGGAGTCGGACACCAGGACGGTGGTGTCCACTCTGGAGAGTTTCGGCTGGGTGATCAACTATCCCAAGTCCTCCCACGCTCCGGCCAGGGTGGTGTCCTTCCTGGGAATGTCCTTGGATTCTTGTCAACACAGAGTGTTTCTGCCTCAGCCCAAGGTTCTCTTGATTCAGGAATTGGCGCAGCTTCTTTCTTTCCAATCCTTGTCCGTCCATCCGGCTAGGGATGAGATTGGTGGGGTTGATGGTAGCCTCCTTCGAAGCAGTTCCCTTTGCTCAGTTTCACACGAGGACGCTTCAGCTTCATCTGTTGGCGTCTTGGGACCGGTGACCGAGGTCGTTGGATCGGCCCTTCCAGATGTCCTCCCGGGTTCGGCAGTCTCTTCAGTGGTGGATGGTCTCGGCCAATCTCTTGAGGGGCAGGTCTTTTCTGACGGGAAACTGTCACCACGGACGCCAGTTTGTCAGGATGGGGAGGTTTCTGGAAGGATCTTCAGTTCCGGGGGCGGTGGGGCCCTCAGGAGGCCCACTTGCCCATCAACGTTCTGGAGCTGAGAGCCATCGGGTTGGTTCTGTCTCACTTGACACAGCATTTACAGGGCTTGCCAGTTCAGGTTCGGTCAGACAATCGGACGGCGGTTGCTTACATCAATCACCAGGGAGGGACTCGCAGTCAGAGTGCCCTCAGAGAGGTGTCTCTGATCCTAGCCTGGGTGGAGATCCATGTCCCTTGCATCTCGGCCGTGTACATTCCGGGAGTGGAAAACACGGAGGCGGACTTTCTGAGCAGGTGCTCTTCCCGCCGGGGGGAATGGTCTCTCGATCCCAAGGTGTTTCGGTCTCTGTCTCCGGTGGGGGACACCGGTGGCCTCTCGTCACAATTACAAGCTTCCGACATTCGTGTTGCTCTCTCCGGATCCTCTGGCTCTGGCAGTGGATGCCATGTCTCTGAGCTGGGGGGATCTGGGGTTCCTTTATCTGTTTCCTCCCATTCCCATGCTAGGCAAGGTGTTGCGAAAGCTGTCCCTGGAAGGGGTTCCCGCCATTCTCATGGCTCCAAGGTGGACAAGGCAGGTGTGGTTCGCAGACATCGTTCGTCTGGTGGTGGATCAGTTTGATCTGCCTCTTCAGCCGGATGTTCTCACACAGGGTCAACTGCGTTACCCCAATTTACCAACGCTGGCTTTGACGGCCTGGCTGCTGAAACCTCCATCTTAAAGGAAAGTCTTTTGGATTCTGTTATTCAGACTCTTATTAGCGCCAGGAAGAGGTCTTCTTCTACCATCTACTATAGGACTTGGAGATCTTATATTGATTGGTGTGAGGCTAGATCTTTGCCCTGTCGGGTCTTTTCTGTTTCCAGAACTTTGGATTTTCTTCAATCGGGGCTGGACTCTGGTCTCCAGCGGAGTACTTTGAAGGGGCAGGTTTCTGCCTTGTCTGTCTTTTTCCAAAAGGCTTTTGCGCTTCATCCTTTGGTCAAGACTTTTTCCAGGGGGTTTCGCATGTGTGGCCTCCTAGGAAACCTTTGCTTCCTGTTTGGGATTTGAATTTGGTTCTCTCTGCTCTTCAGACTCCTCCTTTTGAGCCCTTGCAGGATATTGCTCTTTCTACTTTGACTCAGAAGGTTGCCTTTTTGGTGGCCATCACTTCGGTTTGGCGTGTTTCGGAGTTGGCGGCCTTGTCGATTCAGGTTCCTTATTTTGAGAGGCATCAGGACAAAGTGGTTTTCCGCTTCAAACCGGACTTTCTTCCTAAGGTGGTCTCTGCTTTTCATCTTAACCAGGACATTGTTCTTCCTTCCTTGTGTCCTAAGCCTAGGAATGACAAGGAGAGGGTTTTGCATTGTTTGGACGTGGTACGCTGTGTGAAGTACTGTTTGCTTACTACATCTCCTTTTCGTAAGACTGATGCCTTTTTCGTGGTGCCCTGTGGGCCTAGGAAGGGTTTGGCTCCGGCTAAGTCTTCCATTAGCAAATGGATTCGTCAGGCTGTTGTTGGGGCTTATTCTGCCAAGGGGAAGGTTCCCCCTTTTCGTATCACTGCTCATTCTACTCGTGCTGTTGGGAGCGTCTTGGGCTTTTCAGCACCAGGCTTCTGTTGAACAAGTTTGTAAGGCTGCTACTTGGTCTTCTGTTCACACTTTTTCCAAGTTTTACAAGGTTGATGTGCGGGCTTCAGCAGATGCCGTTTTTGGCCGCAAAGTTCTGCAGGCTGCAGTGGTTTGAGTTCTGCTTTTTTGCCTTGTGGATACCCGCCCTTTGTGGACACTGCTTTTGGATGTCCCAAGTGTAATTATTAAAGTTGAAGCGGAGTGTGTGACATACTTAGAATACCCATTTTACAGGTGAGTATTCACAAAAAGGTATTATTCTAAGTATGTCACACACCCCGCTTCACCCGCCCTTTTTGGTATCCTGGATCTTTATATGGTGAAGCTTCGTTTACAGTTTGAGGGTTACCAATGTTTTTTTCTGGTACCTTGTCTTTACTGCTGTTTGAAAACTGGGAGATAAGTGGAAGGTCCCAGGTATGTATAGACCGGGAGGGGCTAGTTTTTCAAGACTTCTCTGCAACATCGCCACCTGCAGGTGGGTTAACCCAAGTGTAATTATTAAAGTTGAAGCGGGGTGTGTGACATACTTCTAATACCCATTTTACAGGTGAGTATTCACAAAATGGTATTATCCTGGGTTTTGGTCCACTTTAAGATCAATCCAAGCACAACCTTCGCAGTCTAATCCAACTGGAAGAATGAAACTGGATTGCAGAGAACAGCAAGAGTGTCATATAGGCCGGGAGGAAACATCTTTTATCTTGCAGTCCTGCCTTTTAGACGAAAGTTAACCCATTCGTATCCGATTCGGTAATGCCCTGGAGTGGAATATGAGAGAATATATACCTATAGCCTCACACAATGCCAGTAGTTTGAAACTTAGCAGCATCTTCAATGTTGTCCCCACCATTCCAGAAAGGAGCTCACCGATGCCGGTATGTTTCAAACTGTGGCGGGTCTCTTCTGAAATCGTGCCAATCAGCTGTGGGGGACTACAGACCACTATCTGTTTTGGTCCAAACTGTCCCCTTAAAGTGGACCAAATCCCAGGATTTTGACTATCCTGGGCTTTAGTCCTTGACCGAGGTAGCCTGATCAGGGACGTCCCATTGTGCAAAACCCCCAGGTCGCCCAAACACGCCCCCCCCCCCCCCCCCGGGTCCTAAGGCACATGTGCAGCCTCCTGTCCAATCAGTGCACTCAGATCCGCCCCTGGCCGAATCCTGAAAAGCTGACCTGAGTGTGCTGGCAGCTGCATCCCCGCTACCATCTAACAGGAAGCGTGCCCATGCCAGCCAATCACAAATGCCTGGTGTGGGCCCTGCTAAAAGTAAAGCAGGGAGCAGCGCCGCTGGATTGGGGAGGTAAGTTTACTGGGCAACCATGGGGGCCTTATACAGCAAGGCACCCTGAATCTGTGCTAAACAGACACTTGCCATAGCCGTACTCCAGCAGTGAGTCGCTTTACCACCGTCAACTTCCAAGGGCTGCACAGTGCCGTCTACCAGAAGCTCCCCGCTGACAGCGTGCAGCAAGCTTCTGGTCCGGCAGCACCCATGCAGGCCCGGGAAAATGGTGGTAATTGAGCGGGGGGTCACCGCTGGAGTACGGCCAAGACAAGTGTCTCTTATTGAAAGCATTATCGCTGCTTTAGCACTAAGAGGGGTGGGGGGATGGTATAAGATCAGGCAGTCTGGCTAGACCAGTCCTTTAAATTGGACTCGTCCAATCGGCTTCTCTTACTGTGCATATTAATGTGTGCTGCACTTTTGGATCGCTAGGTATGTTCCTCAGGGGGCATCCTGTTTTGGAATGCCTGCAGAATAAAACTAAATAGATTTTTTCGTTTTGTGGCTTCAGCATCCCTGCACCCCCTGCTTCAGACACTCACATCCACTGACATGTCGAAACAAAGTGGGATTAAATTGCCACAGCAGCATCCACACCCTCTTGCTCTGTGCGACACCAGCAACAAACAATAAGGTTCACCAGGCACAACATGCAGCTCTGTACCGATTTACACCAGCCAAAACATGGAACTTAGGTGGCCTGAAAAAGGGCTCAATCAAATTTGAGATGGCCCTGGAGACCATGCCTAGTGATCCAAGACGGACTTTTGGTTCACTATAAAAAGCAGATGGAAACCCATGCTCAGGCCTACCCCATGTGAAGCCCCTGAAGTTGCCGGTATACTCCTTTACCTGGTGACTCCCACAGCAGTCAATGCAGAATCCCTGGCTCCTCTGTAGCTGTGTACGCACAGCCTATCTGAAAGCTAGGACAGGGTCAGTCGGCATTAGCTCAACACCAGCACCTCAGCCAATGGGCAAGCTTAAAAAGGTTCTGGGTGGGCGAGGCCTCAGCAATGTAGAAGCCAATTTTCTTGGGGGGGGGGGGGGGGTCGGCATGTTAAAGTGGACCATCACCCTCGGGTGATCGGCCCGGGCCCATCACCTTCCTCCCAATCTCGGATGTCCCGCGGGGTGAAACCCCCCCACAACCCCCAAACCTTAGGCGGTGGCCGTCTGTGAATGGCCGGCGCGGGCGCGCGTCGAAAGGGACACGCGGGAGGAGACGGCGGAGGAGCCGCTTGTCCGCGGCTGTCAAATCCCTTGTCCGTCGCCGCTGGGAGCGAGGAGAGGTGAGTTTTTAGGGTGATCGGGGGGGGGGGGGGTTTCACACAGCGGGGCACCCCAATCGGGGGTGCCCCACCGAAGTGGACCAAGACCCAGGATAGTCAAAATCCTGGGTGTTGGTCCACTTTAAATGGAGCACCCAGAAATGGGTTTTGCTTTGCTCAGATCTAAATTGGACCATCAGGGTATTCTGAAATAGGATGCCTATTTGCTTTTAAGCCAGAACAGCCGCCTTGCAAGCTTGGGAGAAAAAAAACTCTCCAAATCTCAGCACCCCCATTTGCAGGACACTGAATCACATGGACTACAGCAGGAGTTACAAAAAGGTAAATTAATTTCCATGAGCAGCAATCTGAATTGCCCTGGTGCATAGGGCCACAGTTTCTTGTAAGGGTGGTGGTCTGGTTTAAGTAATTAGAAATGCACAGAATTGAACTACAATACTTATCCCCTCCATGCCCATGTGTGGCAGGTCTGTCACCCAATCCCATGCAGTAATGTGACTGTATTCACTCAATTTCAACTGTCACTTAAATCTAAGGCTGCATTCACCCTGCTGGAATCAGGGGAGGAGCGTGGTGATCAGGTGAATTGTTTTATTACTTTAATGTGAAATCAAGCTCATCACAGGGGGTGGCACAGTGGCTGCAAAGTTACAAAAAGCTTGGGATTTTGTCCACAATTCAAAGTCTAATTCCGTGGACAGATAACCTTTTGTCAAAGCATCCATCAGAGGGCATGGCAAACCTGTCTACCTCCAACTGTTCTGAAAACACATCAAAAGCTTAAATGGGTTTTGATATTAGTCAGGCTCTTAGGCAGAGGAAGAGAGCTGTGTATTGCATTGTAGCAAGGACTGGTCTCAGCAGGTTTGCAATACATATAAATTGAGCAGAACTACATGTAAATACAAAGAGTGACTAGGTTTTCACAATTCTATCAAAAGCCACCCAATTACAGCTATTTACTTTTCCATCACAAAAATGTTTGCACAAATAAGACCCCAGGGCCTCCTGAGTTCCAGTCCTTGGGGCATCCCAAGCTGCAGGAACCCTTCCCCCTGAACACTCACCCTCTCCAGGAGCCCTTATGAGTCTGTTCTAGCCGCATCCCCGCCAACCCCTAGCTATGCTCATGCCAGACCTTCCTGAATAGTTAAATAGGCAGCGCAGTCATGCAAAGGCTACCAGGTGGGTGGGGGACGCAGCTCGGCGGCTTAGGCAGTCTCAGCGCAGTGTGATAGCGAGCGCGCCAATTACTGGAGGAACAAAACCTTTTGTGAAAAATGGTACCGTTTCAGTTGTCGCTTAATCACCCCTGGGCCATCCCGATTTGGAATACCACCCCCAGTTAAATATTCCAGGCAAATATCCAAATATTCCAATATCAGGCAAAACTGTGCTATGAAGAAGGTCTGGCTATTACAGGGCTCATTGATGGCGTGAGGGGGTAGACCAGGGTGAGGGGGGGTTAGTTTTCACAAATGCCATAACACAGCATTCATAAAATCATGAATCACTATCATAAACCAATTACTTAAATGAAAAAAACTACACAAACATAAGAAAATATCCAGACAGGCCTTTTATTTCACACATTTAGACTCTTGATGGATACAGCATCTGTAAACAAACAAAAGTGTTGTTACTTAGAAGTCAATTACATATAAATAGCTACACCTAGACATTCATTATATACCTAAAGGGTTGTTGGAATTAATATGCAACACCACCATTGCTTATAGCATTGAGCTATATACTATACTACAAAGGCCAAAACAAATCACATGCCCCCACTAAAAGCCTAATTGTTCAATATAGTGCAAGCTATCACATTGGGATTAAACCTGACCAAAACCCAACATTTTCACTATCCTGGGTGTTGGTTCTTGACCCAGTGCGACTCCCCTACCCCCCCAAAACATACCTGGGGGTCACTCCTGCCCCCCCCCCAGCTTATATAAATAAAAGAGCACGCCTAGAGATGCCTGGGATACAGCCTCTGATGTTTGCGCAGTGGAAGCCAGGCTTGCTTCTATTTCTCTATGCTGATGTTATGCATATCATACAGCGCCGATTTGACGAGAGCCCAGGCTTGCGCCGAGGGACCAGCAGAAAAAAGTTAGTTTACAAAGGTTAGTTTTGGGAGTGATCTGAGGCGTTTCACACAGGTGACCGACCAGTCACTGAATCTCTGTACTAGAATGGTTAGACTTTTTTTTTGTGGCCAGGCGGTGTGAGCCCCGGCAGATCTCACCCCCAAAAAATACCTATCCCCGTTCTTATGGCGCATGAACCAACCAATGCTATTTCCATTTGATCTCTACCTCTCAAGGAGTCACAATTAACTTATTCAGCCCCAAGAATAAAAAAAAAAAAAAAAAAAAAAGAATTTAGCTACTAATACTGAATTTAGTACAAGAGACGGAGCTCATTTTACCATGGCTGAACAACAGATTTATAAAGCCATGATAACCGATGCTAAGCATATGCCAAACTGGCTAAGTATTCAGTTTTCCATTCACTTACCACTCGGATTCTATGTCCAATGGCTTTAGCAGGAAGGTTGGAGCGGAACTTGGCACGGACCATGCCACTGTTGCCATGAGCTCTGGTCACCTTTCCCCAGATAACACGAGTTTTATTCGGCTTGCCACCTGGTGTCACCGTGTTACTGAAAGGAAGACGAATACATAAATACACAAAGCAGGTAAAGCCAGGACTGCCACGAAACGCCATTTAATGAGGCTGAAAAACACGTGCCTAAACACTAAACATTTAAAAGAGGGGCAAGTTTATGGGAGGGTGGTTAGGTTGGTCAACCTCTATGGAGCCAAATTGGGATGCCCTGCTGTGTAACTCCCCAAATAGTGCAATCCACCTACCTCTTCCACAAATGTGAGCTGCATCTCCAGTCACATCCCAGCACAGCTAGGCGTGCACCAGGACTTTCTGTAAGGCTGGTGCGTCTGCAGCTAGAGGTAGGGGAGCAGACAACGTTCACTCCATTCAGATTTCCTTGCTGCACTGACGTCTGTGTGGCAAAGGAAATGTGAATGGAACACAGATTGTCTGAGCTGCCCATATATGCACCATATGAAGTATACTGGCGAGCCATACAGCGGGGCATCCAAAATCAGGATGCTCCACCAGAGAGCAACCACCAAAAAAAGTCAATTTCCTGAGTGCTGCTTCTCTAAAGGACACTCCTATGCTTTATTCAGCAGACATGACTTCTCCACCAGGTCATGGCAAAAAAAGTACTTAAGCAAAAATAACCATATACAATATCAGTAAGTCCATGTTCCAATATGAAAAAGCTCTAGGTACAAGGCTCCTGCTTCCCAGTATTTAAACCAAGATACCTTAATATTACAATGGAAGTCCTAAGTCAACTTTGACTAGCTTCTTGCTGGAGGGGGCAGAAGATGCCAGTCAAGATCCTCAAGGGCACCACTGCAAAATCTTTGTAGGCAACAGACTAGTCCTCCAGCTCTCACTCAGGCCCGCTCATCTATATACCATATATGACAGCCTAGCCAATCGTATCAAAGTAAAACTTCATTCATAGCCATACCAATATACCTTTACTGTATGTACATATTGACAAGTTACTTACTAATGCATAAGCTATGAACAAAACCAAAAACATAACTCGAATACAATTATAGCCATACTGACAGAATCCGTGACATGTCAGACAAATGCCAATATTCATAAAGCTTTGTCAGGATTTCTTGAATACACTACAACCACCCCCTTATAAAACATGTCCATTTTGCGTGTTCCCCAGTTTTTTTTCAAGTATGCAAACTAGACTTGTAAGCGCCATTACACCTACTTATCAAGCTCTGTAAGCCATTGCTGACTATCACGCATGGAAATTATATAATATATAGGAAATTACCAACAAGACTACACAGAATAGTAAAGATAAAATGCAGTTCATCAATGCTTCCCATCAAAAGTAACAAGAGTCAAACTACTTGTATGCCAGCAAGAGTCAATAAAACCCTACTAACATTGAATTTAAAAAGCTGTGACATTCAAAAATGTGAGGTGGATGATAATACCCCTATATAAATCACAACAGATATGTATTCCAAAGTGCAGGCACATGGAAGAGAAGGCCCAATCCTTTCTCCAAGTGGTCTGCCCATGGTACCCATTACATACATGGGTGTGGGCAAGATCTGCTATTCTGTCAGCATTGCCCTGCAGCCTGCACACTCGCTGGCACCTGTACAGATGAGGGATGTCTTAAAGTTGACCAATCACCAGGATTTTGACTATCCTGGTGATTAGTCCCCACCCCAGGGGCATCCTAATGTAGGAGGCGCCCCTGTGTGAACCCCCCCCCCCCCCCCCAGATCAACATTCACTCACCTTTCTGCCGTTCACACGTGGGCGCTTGTTTAATCAGTGCTTTATGCGGCACAAACTAATGCGTAGCATAAAAACGCCGATTTGAACTTTGCGCCAGAATAGGTACACCAGCAGCCGCATTCCCTGGCTCCCATGTGGCGTGCGTGCTCCCAGCATATCTGAATGGCTGGATGCAGGGACTGCGCATAGCTTCATGGAATCCGGGATGTGGCCGCTAGCAAAGACAACGGTGTGCAGGAGCCCCCAAGAACAGTTAAGATTACCGGCACCCCAGAGGGGGTTCCACACAGCAGGGCATCCAGTATAGAATACCCAGGGGGCAGCCTAGAGGCAGGCCCTGGAATCTTTTAGATTCAAGGGCGACTGGTCCACTAAAAAAAAAAAAAAAATACTGACATTTATCCTTTTCTGGTCAGATCTCCAAATCAATTAACTTTCAATTAAAACACTTTGCAGATCAGATACTCACTTTTTTGCCTTATAGACGTAGGCACATCGTTTGCCCAGGTAGAAGTCAGTCTCATCCCGAGCATAGACCCCTTCAATTTTCAGCAGGGCCGTGTGCTCCCGCTGATTTCTGAGGCCTCGCTTGTAGCCGGCAAAGGTTGCCTTGCACCACAGTCTAAAATAAAAGACAAATAGGTCAGTGGAGATGTCCGATCACAGCCATCTAGCCCAACACCAGAATGATGTCACATACCTGCCAGACATTGTGATGTGCTTGTGTCCAGCTGCAGACAGAACTAGGGGACAAAAACAAACATTTACTATTATAAACAAAAAAACATTTACACAACTATCAAATGAATCAGATACAGGATAGAGAGTACAATTGAAAGTTTTATCAGACAAAAACAAATAATTTAACCAGTTGACATGGTTAAAGAGGACCACCACCTGGCATTTTCACTCTCCTGAGTTTTGTTCCTATCTAGTGGTTTGATCCCGATCAGGTACCCGCGGATACCCCAAAAACCTGATGCCAAGACTTAGCTATCGCCACACAGTATTGTAAAGATGAATTCAGAAATGCCTGGCATAGGTACACATCTCAGCTGAGGAGATGTAAGAGCAAGTGCTATGGGATACTAATAAGATGAGTTAAGTTGATAATACACTGGGATACAACGTGGGGCATGCCAAATCAGCATGCCCCAGAGATAGGGAAGTCCCATGGCCAGCCAGACCAGGAATCTAAGGGACTACAAGACCGGCCCCTGGCCTTCGCTGTGTGAAACCCCCCAGGTTGCCAGTATATCTCCCCAATTCAATGGTCCACGTGCAAACTCTCGGCCAATCAGAGCAGTTTGCCATCAATATGTCATTCGGCAAACTGCTCTGATCTGTTTACAATGGGGGGCAAAAGCAGCAGCATCCCATGCATCCTCTGGCTGTGTGCGTGCTCCTGCCACAGCCAACCATATAAGCTGGGGCAGGAGAGCGCGTGGCGCTGGGGCAGCACCCACTTTCTCTCCCCATTAAAGCCTATCACAACCGTTTGCCGGACACAACCGTTTGCCGGACACTCATAGCAAACTACTGACTGGATGAGAGCTAGAGCATGCACCGCTGGACTGGGAAGAGGTGAGTTGTATTGGGACAATCTGGGAGGTTTTGAAAATCACAGGTTTAAGCATTCCACTTTAGGTCTTCAAAGCCAGCACTAAAGCACAACTGACAACATTGGTCTAAGTGCCGGGGGGCATGCCAGTTGCCCATGCCCCTGATCTTACCTGCACTGTTCTGACCCTTTCAGAAGTCAGGCCAGTCACACACATCCTGACTAGAATGGAAGACACCCACTGCAAGCAGACCAAAACCCCATCTGCCAAGCCCTAGACTCAAACAACTCTAGAGATAGCTCTGCCATGCCAGGGGCATGCCAATCTGGGATGCCCAGCTGCATGACACCCCCCCCCCCCCCATGTACACAACCAATAGGTCTTCAGAGACATGGGTGCAGGCAGCAAAGCAGAGGAAGAATGAGGTCAGAAGCAGCTGTCTGCTTCAGGCATTTTCCTAGTTATAGGGCAACAGAGGCCACGCTTTCCTCCACAAAATCCATCTCCGCTAAGACACGGCTAGTAGAGCACCAGACACATGGCACAGGCAGGCATAACTAATCGATATGGCCTCGGAAAGCTCCCTATCACATAGTTCTGCCTTGCCGCGCTATAGTGCGGTACTGCCAGTATGTTTATACACCGCATCGCTGCGGTTGTGTGCCGGCTTATGGCGCCGCTGTGGCAGTAGCGCTGTCAGCACCCAGACCCGAGCGCTACACCGGCACTAGAGCTCCAAGCGGACATGTCAGGCTCCCCCCGGCACAGCAAATCCAGGCAACATCCCCGCCATCCTGCCCCGTACACCTCCGCTAACCGCCATTACCGGAGGCCCTGAGGCAACCCTCCACGCCCCGGCCAGTATTCAGGGATAAACTCGCTGCCCTCCATTGTATTCTTAATCTAAAATAAGACTGCGCTCTCCTCTCACCCGCACTGGATTCCAAGATGGAGGAAAAGGAAGGGAGGCCGCGCTGCACGCCGGGAAATTATTAGCGCTCTGTGCGTGAGCTGTCTATGCCACTGCCTGAATGAATTAAATGTCGGGAAATGCGTTACCGGGCAATGGAGACACCGCGTCCTGCACTGTAATAGTCATATGACAAATATAAAAAAATGGGTGCCTGATAAAGTTGGCGTTTAGCACTCATAACCCGATAGAGGACCCATGGGCGGGGTTTAAGTATCCATGGTTACAGGACGCTATCGTGGAACGCCGGTCAGGTAATGTTTTCTTCTTACATTCCCCTTCTCGTGATAAAAACACCCAATAAGACGTTTATTCCTTCCCCCTCCTCAAGTTTCCTCTGGTCTGATGTACAGAGATATTATTATTGTTTATTTATATAGCGCCATCATCTTCGGTAGCGCTTTACAAGGTATGATTACAGACAAGGTAAAACAAATAATACAGGGAACAATACCAACTAGATGCCACGAGGTTTAAACCAAGTGTTGTGAGCACAGGAGACACTAGGAAGGAGAGCCCTGCCCTTGCAAGCTTACAGTCTAAAGGATGGGGGTGGGGGATCACAAGTGGTAGGGGCTGCATGTGCCATTTGAAGGTTAGAGATATGTGCAAATACAGGCTCCATCCAACTTATACAGCGCCAGGGAAGATGATGGTGCTCAATAAATAAATGAACAGCAATATTAACTCTCTGTACTACACCCACTTTCCTGTATTTTTTATATTAATATTAATTAAAAGTTATGCAGAACATAACCTGGGATTTTGACTATCACAGGCTTGGTTTCCTGCCCTGGGGGGCATCCCAAATTATAATGCCCCAATGTGTGAACCACATCAGAATGCCCAGAAAAACGCACCTCTTCCCGATGAATATTATGGCTCCCGTCCAATCAGAGCCTTTTGCCATGCATATGTAATGCTGCAGGCCAATAAGGAGCACAGAGGCCACGTTCCCAGCAGCGTGCGCGCTCTGCCCCCAGCTTATCAGCTTATCTCACAGCCCGAAGATGCAGGGATGCAGCCTTTGGATGTTTACTTCGCCCAGGGAGCCAGGAAGCTGTCGTGTTCTGCGGCGCCCCAAGGGGGTTTCACACTACGGGGCATCGCGTTTTATTTCTTTTAGATTCCAGGGCTGCCCCAGTGGATTTTGTTTTGCTTTAAGTTGTTTTCAATAGCACTTTTCAACAGTCCTGTCATTAAGTACACCTCATTGCTTCCTTACAACTGTAGTAGGGATGGCCCTGGTGCACAGAGATACTAAACTAACCTACCCCACCCTATAACTTCTTAAAGTGGACCTAGGATTTTGACTATCCTGGCTTTTGGTCCTTGCCCCCAGAGCACCCCAATCCGGGATGCCCCACTGTGTGAAACCTTGGTCGCTGAGACTAACTGACCTTTTCCAGGTCCTACGGCGCCTACACGGCCTCTCATTTTCGCACATTTATACTCATCTAGGCTCATCTAAGTCTTTGCTCCAGCCGAGCGAACCAGAGTGCGCCGGTGGACGCATCTCTGCTACCCTCTAACAGGGAGCGTGCCCATGCTAGCTCTGCATAAATGCCTGGTGCGGGCACGTGCCCTGCCAAAGGTCTGCCGCTGCTGGAGCATGCACCTTTGGTTTGAAAGAGAAGGGGTGTGTACCGGGTGACCTGGGGGGTTTCACACAGGAGGGAGGAAAATCTTATAAATTTCAGGGCCATCGGCCATTGGGTTTAGTCCACTTTAAGTGTTATCATAGTTCTCTTTGTAAAAAAAATTCTAAAGCAGAAAGACTAAAGTGAGTCTTGTCCAGCCTTGTTCCATGGCCACCAATGCAGTCACTATCAGGCTCATCTGTCTGCAGCTCCTTTTTACCAAAACATCCCCCTGGCACAATACTCTATAGATGTGGCCTATCAAGGCTGGCAGCCATGTGTTTTTCCAGCACAGCCAGGATTACAGAGGGCTTAAGTACAGCTCTTTTTTTCATACTGCAAAAAATGCGAGTTGGTCTTTGAAATTATTAAAACAAAATGATGACCCTTTTTTTTGTCAATTATTTTCTTCTCACAGTGACATGTGACACTGCCAGCAGGCCTAGGAGACAATGGCATTACCGGTGATGGATGCGATGCGGGTGTGCACCGTGCTGGAGGACAGTTTAGACCAGCTCTCCATTCTCGGATATATCATGCCGGTATCCTACCATGGACAAAGCAATGTCAGTGGCAAGATTTATTTTACACTTTCATGGAGTAATAACCAACACGACTAATTCACACAATAAAATGTTGATGTATGGGTGTATAAAGTATGTTGGAGATATTTACTCTTACACTGGACCTCCCCAGGGCAATTCAGATTGCTGCATATAAAAATTAATATCCTTGCTGTGGTCAATTTTACAAACAAAATGGCGTCCCAAGGAGCTACAGTCCGTCTGCAATGAGGAAGTGCTGCTGAGTTTCCTGCCACTGTGCATTGTTCTGGCTGGCACATATGGGAAAGGATCTATGGGGCAGCGTTTCAGCTTTGAGAGTATACAGGAGCCAATATAAGTGTTGACAATGATTCAGTATCATGCATGCATGCATGCAGGTGGGGTAAATGAGTTTAAGGGAGTTTCTTCTTCCAAATGTGCAAGGCTGTCAGTCCGGTTTAAGAGTTTTGTGTCATTGTGTCACTGATTTAAAATTGTACAATGCAATGTCAAGGCTGATCAGTAGGAGATTTTACCTAAATATCTTGCATCTCCCCTTCCCATATGCACATTAATGATGGAATGAGACAAAAAATGCAGGAGGCCTTTACCGTGTTGCCCACAATGTCAACAATGCATCAGGTGTGCAGTATGGGCCAGGGATCAGGTAAGATCTGCAGTGCTGCACTACCACTGACAGTCTGCGTGGGGCACATGGTGAGTAACTTTTTTTTTTGGGAGGGGGGCTGAAAATGTTTTTGAAATGGCTGTTTTATGTATTTTACAAACCATCCAGGTTCATTGCTAATGTATTACTAGTATTTTATTGTTTTACAATTTGTAGTATTTGCAGTATTATCACTTTGTAGTTTATTTCCAGATTGTTGAAAATGAAATTGGCAGTATTTTGAAGACACAAAGACAGCTGGAAGGAAGGTTTGAGGAACTGATTAGCTCACGCGCTGATCTTCGGTTAACATCCCCTCCTTTGTCTAACAAGTTTCTGGACCTTAAGGAACAACTGCATATAACAAGTGGTGAGCTTAAAAAGACCAATCAGCAGTTTATCAAGGCAGTGAAACAAAGCCCATTAACCTCTGACAACTTGACGAAGGTCCAAGCTGACAGGTTAGTTACTGTGGAACCTCTCTGTTACCTAAACTAGACCAAGGAAATGCCACATTAGGTTTCAGATTGCTAAATAAAAACAACATTAATAGTAATAATCTGGGAGCTTTAAGACTGGCCATGTGATTGTAGGTTACAAGCTGTGGACCACCACTGTCTATTTAACATTGTTATATATTTTGAAAGCTTACACTAGCAGACACAAGCTCAGATGCCCAATGCTCATGTCTATCCGCTACAATACTTTGTCCTTTATGTTATCATAACTGAATCTGTCATCCACAAATGTGACTTAAAAGTTTAAAAATAATTGGTTTAAGTCAGTAAAAAGAACAAATTTTTTTCTTGTAAAGAACTGGAGAAGAAATTATGCAGCACTTTCCTTTTAAATGATATCTGGAAACTCGCTGGTTACCTAAGACAAACCTTTTTTCTATAGTGATGTATAAATATATTAAAATAGTATAGGGGGCATTACCAACAAAAAAGTTAAAAATAAATAATTTTATATATGTATTATGCACTACAGGCAATTTGCAGCAGATGTGATTACAGACATGCTGAAGGAACTGGAAAATTCAGGGTCGTTTCAAAGCTTGCAACATGCTGTAGCCCTGGAAAAGGAGAAAAAGACACACCTGGACAACATCATAGGAAGGTGAAACAAAGGATAGTTCTGAACACCACATGCAGAGTGGCTCATACAGTGCAGAATTAATTGATTTGTCTATTGTCTAGGTGCAGCAGGGCTGTACTTGCTGGGGAGGAGGAGCAGGAACAGCGGGGTTGCGCTTGCTAGAGGTGGAAAGGGGACCAAGAGACAGGGCTGTAACTCACATTTGTGCCGCACGATCAGCATGATGCCGGTCGCATCCAGCACTGCTCTCAGCTGCCCCCCCTCTCAGATGCCTCCTTAGTGCACATCACAGTGGTGCTGAGGATGCTTCCGGGATCATGCTGATCGTCCTGCACAATAAGTACAATCAGCACCATCACCAGAGCCGGAGGCGGGCTACACAGGAAAAGGGGGTACGCATGCAAGGGGGAGGTCAGAGTTTGGCATAGCCTCATCACTTCTTGGCTGATCGTATGGAGCTGCAACACAAGATAAGGCAGACTCTCTACTGATTTATACGTTGCCTTAAAAACCCCTTTAAAAGTACATTTTCAGCCAAAAACAAAAAAAAGCTATACTCCCCCTTTTTCCCATGCGGACCATTGCTCCTAGTCCCGGGCTGCAGCGCTCACCTGTACGTAGCGCTGCTCTCTTGGCACGAGTCTCTTCCTGACTCCCTCCGACAAGGCATCGCCCCTGCCGTCAGTCACGGGGAGCTGCTCGCCCCCAATCACTGCAAAGGAGAGGGGTGTGGCAGCTCTCCATGACTGATGTTGGGGGCATTGAGGGATCTGGATCCAGCCTTTCAGGTAAGCATTGCAGTCCCAGACTAGGAGCGACGGTCTGCATGGGAGAAAAGGTGAGTATAGCTAGTTTTTGTGTTTTGGCTGAAAATGTATTTGAAGTATATATTTTCTCCTCCATCCATTCCAGGCCGTCCCGATATCTTCACAATTGGGTGTTTGCCCCTAGGGGGCGCTGACTGCAAGATCAAAAGATGTAGCCTCTACCGGCCCCCTATAAAGGCAGCTGCCCGTCTATCATTCCCCAGTTGTTTATCTTGCAGTTGGCTGCATAAGATTGTTACTCACTCTCTCAGAACTTGGCAGCAGAGCGGGGCCACCTAGCCTGTCGGCCGCTGCAGGACCATATTCCCGTGGATCTCTCCTGACCCATCCTTGCCTCCCAGCCTCTGGCTGCTACAGGGATCCGTGATATATATATATATATATATATATACACATTTTCTTGTATATAGCCCTCCCTACCCACTTGCTTTATTACTTGTGTGAGGGCTGCTGTGATTTGTTGTGACTGGGAGCACTGTGAGCTCCTCACTGGCTGTGCAGCGAGGAGCGGTCTCTGCTCCTCTCATTCTTAGCTCCCTGCATTCCCTCGCGGGCTCGAGCTCCTTGCTGCGATGGGGGACGGGGGGGGGGGGGGGGGGGACCGCCGCCATGACTTGCCTTTCACCCTGGGTGTGCCTCGGCTATTGTATCACTAGCCAACAGGAGAAAGGTTAAACACCTTGTGGCTAGGGCTAAATCTCGCAAGCTGGCGGAGGAGTATAAGGAACTCAAGGCCTGCTTGGACTTCATCGGTTTTGTTGTTACTGCTATGGATGATGTGGTGAGGCTTGGTGCCAGAATTTCAGCCTTGCTTGTTGCTTTGTGTCACTCGCTTTGGTTGAAGCAGTGGTCGGCCGATGCAGCTGCCAAGAAGTCCCTCACAAGTCTACCTTTTGTGGGAAGCCGGCTGTTTGGGGAGCGCCTGGACCTTTTGGTCAAGGATGGTAAGCTCCCTCAGAGAAGAAAACCTGCTCGGTCCTTTCGGAACTCCTCTTCTTATCGGTCCTTTTGGGGAGGAAGAGGATATTCATTTCCAGGTGCCCGCAGAGATACCTGTGGCAGAGGTAGGCATTGCTGGCTTGTCAACAACCGTCGGTGCGTCTGGGGATGAGATTGGTGGGCCTAATGGTGTCTTGTTTCGAGGCAGTACCCTTCGCCCAATTTCACATGAGACCTCTACAATTGAACCTGCTGACCGTCTGGAATTGGTCGCAGGAATCTCTGGAGCAGGGTTTTTTTACTGTCCCCTCTGCCTTTGGTTGAAGCAGTGGTCGGCCGATGCAGCTGCCAAGAAGTAGGTCCCGTGGCTGGCCCAACCCCTCCTGGGGAGCTAAGTCCAAACCCCCAGCCAAGACAGGTGGGGGGACAGCTTCTGCTGTTTGCTCAGATCTGGAGATGTCACGTCTCGGATCGGTGGATTCAGGAGGTGGTGTCCTCCGGTTACAAGATAGAGCTGGCAGCCAGGCCACCCACGAAATTCCTATGTTCAAGGATATCCCGAAACCCGCTAAAAGCTCAGGCTTTGAGAACGGCTGTTCAACACCTCCTGCAGATAGGTGTGATTTGCCCGGTGCTCCGGCAGGAACAGGGTCAGTGGTTCTACTCGAACCTGTTCACGGTTCCCAAGAAGGATGGAACGCTGCGGCCGATATTGGACCTGAAGGGTCTCAACAAGTTTGTGAAGGTCAGACATTTCCGCATGGAAACATTGCGGTCGGCCATGAGATCGCTTCGGCCCGGCGACCTTATGACCATGGTGGACGTCAGGGACGCCTATCTGCACATCCCGATTTTCCAAGGACATCAGAAGTTCTTGAGGTTTGCACTGGAGGATCAGCATTATCAGTTTGTAGCACTCACAATCGGCATCTCCTCAGCTCCCCGTGTGTTCACCAAGGTGCTGGCAGGTATCATGGCTATCCTGAGGAGTCAGGGTATTCGTGTGTTACCCTATCTGGACGACCTGCTGATTTCGGCCCGGTCCCTTCAGGAGGCCGAGAGCGATACTCGGACGGCTGCTGTCAACGCTGGAGGCCTTCAGTTGGGTAATCATCAATTATCCCAAGTCGTTTATCACACCTTCAACAAGGAGATCCTTCCTGGGAATGACGATAGACACCGCACAGGTCAAGGTTTTTCTACCACAGCAGAAAGTTTTGGGACTCCACAGACGCAAGTGCAGGCATTGCTGGCTTGTCAACAGCTGTTGGTGCATCTGTTGGTGGGCCTAATGGTGTCTTGTTTCGAGGCAGTATCCTTCGCCTAATTTCACATGAGAGCTCTACAATTGAACCTGCTGACCGGCTGGAATTGGTCGCAGGAATCTCTGGAGCAGGGGTTTTCGCTGTCCCCTCTTGCCAGGCAGTCCCTCTTGTGGTGGTTGGACTCCCGGAACCTGCTGGTGGGCAAGTTCTTTCTGACTCCCCATTGGGAGATAGTTACCACGGATGCAAGCCTTACAGGCTGGGGCGGCGTTTGGCAGACCCAGAAGATCCAGGGTCAGTGGGGTCCGCAGGGGAACCGGTTACCCATAAATCTCCTGGAGCTGAGAGCAATCCGGTTGGTTCTTCTACTCTTGACTCCCCATTTAAGAGGCCATGCGATCCAGCTCCGCTCAGGCAATCAGACAGCTGTGGCCTACATCAACCACCAGGGCGGGACTCGGAGCAAGAGATCCCTCAAGGAGGTAACCCGGATTCTGACTTGGGCAGAGGAGAATGTTCCCTGCATCTTGGCGGTTTACATCCCCGAGGTGGATAACCAGGAGGCAGACTCCCTGAGCAGGAGTTCATTGCTCCTGGGGGAATGGTCCCTCAGCAGCGAGACCTTTCAGGCTCTGTGCCTCCACTGGGGTCAACCAGACATGGATCTATTTGCGTCCAGACACAATCACAAGCTTCCAAGGTTCGTCTCTCTCTCAAGAGATCCTCATGGCAACAGATGCTCTGGCAATCCCTTGGACGGAGTTCAAATTTCTGTATGCATTCCCTCTGTTTCCGCTCCTGGGCAGAGTGCTGCGCAAGATAGCCCAGGAAGGGGTACCTGCCATCCTGGTGGCTCCTCGCTGGCTGAGGAGTTGGTTTGCAGACTTAGCTCAGATGTCAATAGATCACTACATCATGCCCGATGACCCAGGTCTTCTCACACAGGGGTTGTTGCGGCCTATATCGCTTGGTGTGAGGCCAAGATATTTTCTATTTCTAGGATTCTGGAGTTTTTACAACACGGTTTAGACTTGGGCCTCCAGCTGAGCACCCTCAAGGGTCAGGTCTCGGCTTTAGCCATTTTTTTCCAAAGATCCATTGCCAATCATAGATTGATCAAGACTTTTTCCAGGGAATCACCCATGTCCGGCCACCGCGTAAATCAGTATTACTGGTGTGGGACTTGAATCTAGTGCTGTCTGTTCTCCAGGGTCCTCCCTTCGAGCCATTGAGTGATGCTGCATTGTCTATGTTGACTCTCAAGGTGGTCTTTCTGGTGGCGATCACCTCGGTGCATCGCGTATCAGAGCTGGCCGCGCTTTGTATGAAACCTCCATACTTTGAGTTGCACAGAGATAAGGTGGTCTTTGGTTTTAAGCCTGATTTTTTGCCTAAGGTCGTTTCTTCCTTTCACCTTAATGAAGAAGTTGTCTTACCTTCCTTGCTTTGGATGTGGTCAGAGCTGTAAGGTATTACCTGGCTGTGACTGAATCTTTTAGGAAATCGGATTTGCTCTTTGTCTTAACAGAGGGTTCTAGGAAGGGGTTGCCACCAGCCAAATCCACTCTGGATTAGACAGGCGGTGGTACAAGCATATTCTGCCAGGAGGAAGGACCCCCCCCTTTCGGATCACAGCTCATTCTACTAGGGCTGTTGGTGCCTCTTGGGCTTTTCTGCATCAGGCATCAGTGGAACAAGTTTGTAAGGCCGCTACTTGGTCTTCTGTTTATATTTTTACAAGGTGGATGTCAGGGCCTTAGCTGACGCTGTTTTTGGCCGAAAGGTGCTTCAGGCGGTAGTGAAATGAACTATCTGCTGTTCCGCACTGGGGATCCCCCCATATGGACACTGCTTTTGGATATCCCAATCGTGAAGATATTGGGTATGGCCTGGAATGGATGGAGGAGAAAAATACAATTCTGTGAAATTCTCCTGTAGAATTGTTTTTGTATCCATCCATTCCAGGCCGTCCCACCCCGCCCTAGTGTTCATTATGTCCTGCATGCCTGTTATGGTGATGAACCATTTTTTACTCATAGGACATTTTTTGTATTCGAGAGAGTACAAGCAGAGGCTATGTGAGTTAACATGGTCTCTTATTTTTTGTTTGGGCCTCCCGGCCTGCCCTTTTGTTGAGTAAACCACTGGGGAATGATAGATGGGCAGCTGCCTTTATAGGGGGCCGGGAGGATCTACATCTTTTGATCTTGCAGTCAGCGCCCCCTAGGGGGGAACACCCGATCGTGAAGATATCAGGAAGGCCTGGAATGGATGGATACAAAAACAATTCTACAGGTGAGTTTCACAGAATTGTATTATTACAATGGCTACTGTGGGCCATATGTATTCTAAGTATGTCACACACCCCGCTTCAAGAAATTCATAACGTGTGGGTAATACTGACCTGTAGAGGGCGATATGCAGAGATGCCAGGAAAAAAGAGAGCCCCTCCCAGTCCATAAATACCTGGGACCTCCCACTCATTACCCAGTCTTCATCTCTGCAGACGGCGAGCAAGTCAGAAGATGTGGTCTCCTCCTTGCACAGGGGGATTTCAGGTAGCCGGGATGACTCCCGGCCCTTTAGTTATCTATTTCCGCCTGGATCTTTTTTTTCTGTTACCTCATGCTTCCCAGCCTAGGCTGACGGTCCGGGTGAGGGTAGAAAAGCACCCTTGGTGCTTAAGAGCAAATGCTCTCCCGTGAGACCCTATATAAGAGGGTAGGCGGTCATCCGGGACGGTGACCCCGGTTTGGGATGCCCCGTCCCTTGGCCTTACACTTTGGGTGGTCCCCCCCTTTGGGTAATGCCCCTCTCTCTAGCGGGATAGCGGAGGGTAGGAGCAGGGCCCCTTATTTGGTGTTAGGTCCAAATTTTGTAATCATTAATTCTTAATAATGTTTTAATGTATTAATTTATTAAATTATCCTCCCAATAGTTATTAACTTATTTATTACTTCATAACAGCGTGTATTTCTCTGTCAAAACGGCACTGTGGCCGCCATTTTTATGCAGGCTTTCTCCCTGAGGTAAAAGGGGCGGGGCCGGGCGTCAGGGTCAAAGCCACGGCCCGCTCCCCTCCTTCTGTCTCTTCTGAGACCGGCGCCGCGGCCGCACGTCCGGACCCCAGGCGTCTGGTTCAGCGCCGCCGGTCTCTCCTCCCCCCCCTCCCAGTTTGATCCATGCCCAGTCTGACGTTGTCATGGGCGGGCAGTTGCAATCGGAGATGTGTGCCCGATTGGCCAATCTTGAAAAATTATTCTCCAGCACGGTCACCAGAAAGGCTCCGGCTAAGAGAAAGCACTTGTCGCCGTCTTCACCGGCGGCCGACTTGGATGATCTTGATAATCTGGACTGGTCTGATTACTCCCAACTTGAGGAAGGGGAGGTATATGAAGAATCAGATAATTCAGACGATCAGCAGTTTGTGGGTGCTGATACCGAGCGGGGCTTGGGGAGGTCTTTGGATACTCCTAATGTTCTGGCTCAGATGTTTGAGGTTTTGGCTATTTCTCCTCCTGAGGTGGTTCCACAGCAAAAGGGGGAATTTTTCGAAGAATCCAGGCTGCACTTGGAATTTCCTAACCAAAAGCATTTTGATGGGATTATTGCTAAGGAATGGGAGAGGCCTGCCCGGCTCCCAGGTGTCCCTCATGGTTGGGACAAAAAATATCCCTTTCCCTTGGATACGGTTAAGCGTTGGGCGTCCCCTCCCGAGGTGGATGCACAGATTCTGGGTTTATCCAACACTACTGTTTTAAATTCTCCTGATTGCTCCACGCTTAAAGATGGTGAGGATAAACGCATTGACCAAATGGCTTGTCATGGTTTTGCCAGTGTTGGGTCAGCCATGAGGCCGGTTTTTGCTTCAGCGCTGCTGGTGGTGGCTACCAGGTCGGTGGTCAGGGACCTGTTGACTTCTTCCGGGTTAGATCTGGATAGTGACGAGTTCCTTGGCCTTAAAAGGTGTGAATTGTTTTTGTCATTTGTACTAGCCGCCTTGGATGACACACTGATGATGTGTGGCAGAACGTCGGCTCTATTGGTGACTATTCGGTGTTCGGTTTGGTTGCGCCAGTGGGCAGCTGATTTTGTGTCTAAAAAGTCGCTGACCGCTCTTCCCTTTGTGGGATTACGGCTCTTTGGTGAGAAGTTGGATTCAGTTGCCAAGGGTGGTAAGTTACCTCAACGCAAAAAAACAGCGTCGTCCCTTTCGGGGGGGGCGGGTTCCTTTGCTCCTTCCTTTCGTGGGGCTAGAGCTGGCAGAGGAATTGTTTTCCCCGCAACCAGAGGAGATTCCTGGAACAGGGGCAGAGGACGTGCCCGCCCAGGATACAGCTGGGGCTCTAAGCCCAAACCCGCTGCCAAGCCAGCTCAGCAATGAGGGGGCGCCCTCACCCATGTGGGTGGGGGGACGGCTGCAACACTTCTCCCAGGTCTGGGACCGGGAGGTCTCGGACAGATGGATCCGGGAAGTGGTGACTTCTGGCTACAAGTTGGAGTTCGAGCTCCGGCCCCCTCCCAGATTCCTCAGGTCTCGGGTGCCTTCGGACCTTCTGGCCGCGCAGGAGCTCCAGGCGGCAGTAAAGAGTCTGTTGGATATGGCAGTTATTTGCCCAGTGCCCCCCTCAGACAGGGGTCTGTTCACGGTACCCAAGAAGGACGGCTCGGTTCGACCCATTCTGGATCTAAAGATCCTCAACAGGTTCGTCCGTCCACGGAAATTTCGCATGGAAACGCTGCGTTCAGCTATCCATTCTCTTCGGCAGGGGGACTTTCTGACGTCCGTAGACATCAAGGACGCCTATCTGCATGTGCCGATTTTTCCAGCGCACCAGAGATTTCTCAGGTTCGTGGTGGAGGATCTGCATTTTCAGTTTGTGGCACTCCCTTTCTTTCTTCCCTCGGCTCCAAGGGTTTTCACCAAGGTGCTGGCCGGGGTGATGGCTCTCCTCAGAGCCCAGGGTATTCGCATTGTCCCTTATCTGGACGACCTTCTCATTATGGCATCTTCCTTCAGCCAAGCGGTATTGGACACCAGAACTGTGGTGTCCACTCTGGAGAGATTCGGGTGGGTGATCAACTACCCCAAGTCCTCCCTTTCTCCGTCCAGGTTAGTGTCTTTTCTGGGAATGTCCCTGGATACTTCCCAGGCCAGGGTGTTTCTTCCTCAGTCCAAGGTTCTCTTCCTCGTCCGGCCATCAGACTGGGGATGAGGCTGGTGGGATTGATGGTAGCTTCCTTCGAAGCGGTTCCCTTTGCTCAGTTCCACACAAGGACACTCCAGCTCCATCTGTTGGCGGCCTGGGACGGGTCGCCACTGTCGTTGGATCAGTCCTTCCTGATGACCCCCCCGAGTTTGGTGCTCCCATCAGTGGTGGCTGGATCCAATCAATCTGTCGAGGGGCAGATCCTTTCTGGCCCCTTGTTGGGAGTCGGTCACCACGGATGCCAGTCTATCAGGATGGGGGGGTTCTGGAAGGATCGTCAGTTTCAGGGACTGTGGGGGCCTCAGGAGGCTCACGAGTCCATCAATGTTCTGGAATTGAGGGCCATCAGGAGGGTTCTGTTTCGCTTGACTCATCAGTTGCAAGGATTGCCGGTTCAAGTCCGGTCGGACAATCGGACGGTGGTCGCCTACATCAATCACCAGGGAGGGACTCGCAGCAGGAGTGCCCTCAAGGAAGTGTCTTTGATTCTGGCCTGGGCGGAGACCCGCGTCCCATGCATTTCAGCAGTTTACATTCTGGGAGTGGAGAACACGGAGGCGGACTCTCTGAGCAGGTTCTCAGCTCGCCGGGGGGAATGGTCTCTCAGCCCCAAAGTGTTTCGCTTGATTTGTCTCAGGTGGAGGTCCCCGGTGGTGGACCTCTTTGCCTCTCGTCACAATCACAAACTTCCGACATTTGTGTCTCTCTCATGGGATCCACTGGCTCTGGCAGTGGATGCCATGTCTCTGAACTGGAGGGATCTGGGGTTTCTGTATCTGTTCCCTCCGTTTCCCTTGGTGGCCAGAGTGGTGCGCAAGCTGGCCCTGGAGGGTGCGTCAGCAATTCTGGTGGCTCCAAGGTGGCCAAGACAGGTTTGGTTCGCAGATGTGGTAAGGTTAGCAGAGGATCAGTTCGTTCTGCCCCTGCTGCCGGATCTGCTCACCCAGGGTCAACTACGTTATCCCAATTTACCAACGCTGGCTTTGACGGCGTGGCTGCTGAAACCTCCATCTTGAAGGAGGAAGGTCTTTCCGATGCTGTGATTCGAACTCTCATTAGTGCTAGGAAGTGGTCTTCCTCTAATATCTACTATAGGACTTGGAGGTCTTATATTGATTGGTGTGAGATCAGGGCGTTGCCTTGTAGGGAATTTTCCATCTCCAGAATCCTGGAGTTTCTTCAACATGGTCTGGACCTGGGGCTCCAGCTTAGTACTCTGAAGGGGCAGGTTTCTGCCCTGGCGGTGTTCTTTCAAAGGTCATTTGCCCTACATCCTTTGGTTAAGACTTTTTTCTAGGGAGTCACGCACTTGCGGCCTCCTAGAAAACCTTTGCTCCCTGTTTGGGATTTGAATTTGGTTCTTTCTGCTCTTCAGGATTCTCCTTTTGAGCCCTTGAATGATATTGCCTTGTCTTCACTTATGCAGAAGGTGGCCTTTTTGGTAGCCATCACTTCGGTTAGGCGTGTCTCTGAGTTGGCGGCTTTGTCCATTCAAGCCCCGTACTTTGAGGGGCATCAGGACAAGGTGGTTTTTTCGTTTCAAGTCCGATTTCCTTCCTAAAGTTGTTTCTGCCTTTCACCTAAACCAAGACATTGTTCTGCCCTCTCTGTGTCCTAATCCCAGCAATGACAAGGAGAGGGCCCTGCATTCTTTGGATGTGGTTCGTGTTGTGAAGTATTATTTGGAGGTAACGTCTTCCTTTCGTAAGACGGATGCCTTTTTTGTGGTGCCCTCCGGGCCCCGAAAAGGCTTGGCGCCTGCCAAGTCTTCCATTAGTAAATGGATCCATCAGACCATAGTTAGGGCCTATTCTGCCAAGGGGAAGGTACCCCCTTTTCGTGTTACTGCTCATTCTACTCGTGCGGTTGGGACGTCCTGGGCTTTTCAGCACCAGGCCTCTGTTGAGCAAGTTTGTAAGGCTGCTACTTGGTCTTCTGTTCACACTTTTTCCAAGTTTTACAAGGTTGATGTTCGGGCCTCAGCGGACTGCAAGCTGCAGTGGTTTAAGTTGTGCCTTGTTGCCTTGTTTTGGATCCCCGCCCTTTATGGACACTGCTGTTGGATGTCCCACACGTTATGAATTTCTTGAAGCGGGGTGTGTGACATACTTAGAATAATACCATTTTGTGAATACTCACCTGTAAAATGGGTATTATAAGTATGTCACACACCCCGCTTCACCCTGACCTTTTGTATTCTGGATCCTTTATATGGTGAACTTTGCGTTGTTATGCTTTGTGTTGGGCTCTTCCTGGTCCCTTACCTTACTGCTGTTCTTATACTGGGTAATGAGTGGGAGGTCCGAGGTATTTATGGACCGGGAGGGGCTCTCTTTTTTCCTGGCATCTCTGCATATCGCCCTCTACAGGTCAGTATTACCCACACGTTATGAATTTCTTGAAGCGGGGTGTGTGACATACTTATAATACCCATTTTACAGGTGAGTATTCACAAAATGGTATTTTCACATCGATTGTCTTCTATAGAGAACAAGAAGGAAAGAAGAGGATCAAAGAACTACAGAAGCAGCTGCAGGATGTCAAACAAGAGAAGAAAGCAGAGCTCCAGGTACGTTAACCACTTCTGTAACACAAAGTTATAGCACAAATTTGGAAACATTTGAAATCTAGAGTTAGTGTAGGAACAGCATTTCTGTATTTGTAACCTTTCATTTGAACAAGGGAGGCAGCAGCAGTTTTTCACCACAGTTGCGCTTTTTTAAATGTTCAGGGATTCCTTTCATGTTCCCACTACCAAAACCTTCTTGTTTCTGAACTAGCAAAGAACACACTGAAACAAGCCACTGTTTTCAAAGTGAATTGTTTCTACATTGTTTATATCTAAGTTCCTATTTATGCATCCGACCTTTCTTTCATTATGATGATTAAACAATTTAGACATCCTGCCCTTCTACACTTCCATAGAGGTTGCTCTGAAATGAACAATGGCTGAATGAATGGGAGTATTTGCAAATATGTTTTCCTTTATAGGACTTAAAGTTGGATTTCATCACTCTATTACCCCGTTTCCCTGAAAATAAGACAGGTGTTATATTTATGTTTTGTTCCGAAAACGGTGGTAGGACTTATTTTCAGGGGATGTTTTATGCTCTTTCCATAAACAACAAATAGATAGATAGGATAGGCAAATGACTGGATGGATAGATAGAGGAAGATATAGCCATTCCCATCCCTCTGCAGCAAGTGTCCCTGGTGTGTGTGTGTGTGTGCTTATATTTTAAAACATTTGTGAAAATGTTTAAAAAAAAAAAAAATCACACTAGGGCTGGTTATCCCTTAAAACAGCAACTTTTACACAGCCACCTGATGTGTAAATATTATGCAGTTTTTGTACAAAACCTATATATTACACACACCCAACCTGTTCAAAGTTTTGGAGCATCTCAGTGTTTCCAGTTTGTTGATATACAGTTTAATGGCTCAATTTTGAAATGAAAGTATAGAAGAAATAAATATGTTAAGATGAATTAAAGTGGTCCCACACCCTGTACATACAGATTGGTCACATTAAAAATCATCCTAACTGCATCTACTGCATGTTATAAGCCATCCAAGATGGCGGCTCATGGAACAACAGGCAGCCTGCAAACAGGAAGTGTCTTCTGACTGTGCTGCTCTGCATTCTGGGACTGCTGACCTTTTCCTGATCTCAGCTCTGCTCTGTCTGTGCAAAGCACAGCTATAACCTGCCCCCCTGTACTTTACCCCAGTACTCTGTAATCCTCAGTAAGTGTGATGGCGGCGACTGTATCCTAGAGTCCTGAACAAAGTTGCAGGCCAGTGGGGGAAAGAATAATAAGTAAATGACTAAAAACCTAAATATATTAATTTTAGATGCTGGGAAATCATTTTTTAAGGTTTTGGCCTTTTCAATAAATCATGGTGAAGGTCCGGTTTAAATGGATTGATTTTGTTTTGACTAATCCAGTCTAGATTTGGGACTCTCGACTCAGTAGCAACAAGTAGCAGATATAATAGCTTTACACAATTGTTGCATTATTTCTACAATTACATTAATGTATATTTTCTCCCCAACATTGTTGCAGACAATTCCACAAAAGTGCTGCGATTGTAAATTTCTTTGTTATGACGCTTCAGTTTAGTTCATCCCAAACAAGCTTAGTGCAGTTTAAGTTGGAGACTGTGAGACTTTTCAATCTCAACAGTCACTTTCTTACTGATATTCAGCCTTTCAATCCTGCCGATAGAAGTCTTCTCTTCACAGCTGAATTGGAAACAGGTTTATTTATTTTTCGCAGAATTAAAGCGGACCAGAGTCAAAAAAATTATCAAAGTTTAATACATTTCTCCCCTAAACCCCATTTCCCCACAATCAGTGATGTAAACTAGTTAAGACCGCTAACCTCCATGCAGATGTTGTGGTATAGAAGGCAGGTTCTGTGCTCCAGAACTGCATAGGAGCATGCTGCCTCTGAAACGCCCACTTCCACGGTCAAAACTACCCTAAATCTAGTTAAAATAAACTTTGGAGCCCCGCTACAGCTTCTACATTGCACTGCAGAAAATGGAAGAGAGGCACATGAGACAGACATCACATGAGCTGCTTGCTGCCTTATCATTGCCATTGGGTTTAGAGTCCCTTTAAGATAGCATGTCATCTTAAACCGGACCTTCACTTATTAAAAACCACCCTCCCTGTATCTACTGCCTTTTCTGAGCTTTTAAACATCCAAGATGGTGGCCCATGGAGTCTCAGGCTGCCTGCAGGCCTGCAGACAGGAAATGTCTTCTGACTATGCTGCTCTGCATTCTGGGACTGTTGTCTTTTTCCTGACCCCAGGAAAAAGCTCAGCTATTGTGCTATCTCGCTATCCCTCTAGCGGGGCACGTACCCTGTGAATGGCCGGCACGGGCATGCTCCCTGTCAGGGCTGCTGCTCTTAGACGCGCCATGGGACCGGGAAGAGGAGAGCTGGTCTTAGCATCCTGGGGGGTTTCACGCAGCGGGGCACCCCCGGTTGGGGTACCCCGGGAAATGGACCGAAGTCCAGGATAGTCAAAATCCTGGGTTTTGGTCCACTTTAACACCACGCAGTCTTATTTTTCAACTCCCGCATCATTGTAGAAAAATGTTACATACGAGTGTTCACTCTTTTAATTTTCAGTTTTATCTTTGCAGAACCGCAGTGAACTCATTGCTCACCTTAAGGATCAGCTACAGGAAATGAAGGCCAAAACCAGCATGGAGGGCAAATATTTAAAGAAAGACACAGAGCTGCAACTGTCGCAGACTCAGAAAAAGTGCAGTATAGCCGAGTCAGAGCTGCAGATGGAGATACAGGTGGGATATCGGGGATATATATATAATAACATGGAAGCTTATACACCAGTCACAGCAATCAACAGGAAAGTTTGTGCATGGGTTAATTAGGGGCTTGCATTTAATATAGGGGACTACATTTTTACTGGACTGAATTTTGAATTTATCTGGTTTGATATCTTCCTGCAGAAAGTTAAAGAAAAAATGGATGAGGAAATAAGAGTTCATGTAGAGATTGAAAACTTCCTCAGGCTGCACCAGCAAGTAAGTCATTTAACCTTGACTTGAGAACCCAAACAATACTCTTCCCCCACACTTAGGGTCCATTCACAGCAATTTCCTATGAAAGCACTTGTGATTCCCGCTTAATAGAGTGTCATTGCTAATGTAGCAGCCTTAAAACACTGCTGGCCAGGCTTATGTAGGGTACTGATCGCTCTGCAATCGCCAAGCAAGATGTGACAGCGCCCATTGGCTACTATAGGGCAGCGTTCCACAGGCGATTGCAGGGCAATTCCACCCACAGCCACTATTTATGGTTTCAGAGGGCTTACTTAGCAACTATAACTAATTGAAATACATGGTGACTGTCCTCAGGGTTAAAGTGGACCAAAACCCAGTGCGATCGGCTGATCGATCCCTTCCCCCTGGGACATACAAAATCGGGATGTCTCGCTGTGTGAAACCCCCCAGGTCGCATGGGCATGCTCCCTGTTAGAGGGAAGCGGCTGACAGCGTGCTCAGAGCCGCTGGCCTTAGACGTCGTGACTTCAGCGGCTCTGAGCTTGCTGATTGGACGAGCGGCCGCACATGCGCCATAGGACCAGGAAGAGGCGAGTTGAGCTCGGCGATCTGGGGGGTTTTAGACAGCGGGGCACTCCTGATTGGGGTACCACCACAGTCAAAATCCTGGGTTTTGGTCCACTTTAATGTACAATCAAACAATATTTTAAGTTTTTGACTTAAAAATAGCCCTACACTGTAGCATTGAGCAAAATTGCCCCAGATCCCAAATATTAAACTCTATACTCACTTTTTGTCCCATGCAACTAATTGCTCCTAGGTTGGTGCCCTGTCTCCAGCCTGATTGCTGGATTCAAGTCCCTCACTGCCCCCCCCCCCCCAGCGCCCTTTGCTACTGGATTCTGGACAGGGTTTTGTCCGTTGCCAGTAGTCACTGTGGCGATGGCATGCCCCATTGAGTCACTGCAGAGGAGGGGGTGTGCCAGGTCTTGAGACGCCCCTTGTGGATGGATGGATGGATGGATGGATGTGCCAGCGTCACTGACTGATGGCAAGGGCAGCACCCTGTGGAGAATAACGCTAAACGATCTGGCAGGGTAACAAGGGACTTGGGTCCAGCAATCCAGCAAGTAAGAGTCAGAGCTCCAGAATAGGAGCCATCACCTGTGGGGCCAAAAAGTGAGGATAGGACTTGTTTTATTTTTTCTTGCCTGAACAATCACTTCAAGTCATTGTTCAGGCGTCAAAACAAGAAAAATACTATACACCGTTTGAAAACTCCACGACACGACGATTGAAAAGGCGTGTACCAGACCCGCACTTACAGAGGCAGTGGGAGCGAGTCGCTCGCCCCGGGAGGGTAGCAACGCTTCTGTGTTTTCGGCATAGGAGGTTTTGAGTTTTGTGCCCGCAAAAGTCCCAGGAGCCGCCATTATCAGCTTTAACATGGATTTTTCAACAAAAATAAAAAGGTTAGACAAATGTTTTTGGCAGCAATATGGATAGCGTGGGTACCCTATCCAGAATTCTTACTTTGAGGGTGTTATTCTGGTATAAGCAAGATGCAAAGCGGATTTACAGAAGTCAGTCAATATCTTTGTTAATTTAAAAAGTGCAAACTTTACCATAAGCCATTGTATTTTACTTTTGGTGCTACACAGTTATTCAGACTTCAGTCTAGGAGCTTATAGGGAAAAACACGTGTCTCAATGATTTATATAGTATAAGCATGCAGCACAATACATTTTCAGGTGTGTATAACAATAGCATATTCTGTATGTGGTCTATGGCCTTGATTCAAAGAGTTGCAAAAAACTCTTCAGGAGAAAAAGCATGAGAATTTCACTGTTACTGAATCACCAGATAAAAGAACGATGACAGTTAATGGCACTTTTTACTACAGTGTAAAAGGGGTAAAAAGTTCTCCTTTCTTAAGAGTAACAAGGTACCTTTGGCTTTCATTGTTTTCTTAGCTGGGGATTCAGCAACAGTGAAATTCTCAGGCTTTTTTCTCATAAAGTGATTTTTTTTTACTACCATGAGCATTTTATTCAACTTCTACTGTAATTGAGGGCATTGTATTCAATAAAACATCTCAAAAATGTAATTTGGACTCGATTCATACAAGTGGCACTACATCCACTAAAGATAATTGCCTTAGAAAAAGGGTGGCAATGCAATGCAGAATATTTTCTGCATATTAATATTAGTATATAAGTATATTATGTGTCTGCACATCAGGAATTGGAGGAGAAACTGGAGTACTGGATGGAGAAGTATGAAAAGGACACAGAGGAGAAGCAGGCCGAGCTCAATGCTCTAAAGACCGCCCGAGTCAATGACCTCACATTGCTGCAGGAGCTGGTCAAGCAAGTGAGTGAAAGTAGTTGTGTGTGTAAATCAGCAAATACACGTATGTTTCAAGCATGCGACACTGTTTATTAGCCTTTTCTTGTTGACACACAAGCTTTTTGGATGGGGATTTCTTCTGTGACTATGTCAAATGAGTGTATTGCCTTATGAATGATAGTATGTTATCCACAGCAAGTATTTTTTCCCATCATTTTATAATCGGCTTCTCTGCTCAATTAATTTATATTTTGAAACTTTCCCATGTAAATGCTACATAACACACCCCCTTGTGGATCCATTTGTAAGGTTGCAAAATAGCCGATTTCAAAACTGCCAGAAAAAGCTACTCTCACACTCGGGCAATCACAATTGCCTTGCAATCGCAGTGAAAGCACTGCCCATAGTAACCTATGGACCCTTTCACATAAGCGTTTGGCAATTGCAGGGTGATCGCAAGGACCCCCAAAAAGTCCTGCATGCAGCAATTTTGTGGTGGTAACACTTGCAACTGCACTCCACGCTGTGATGATGCTTTGCAATCATTTTGAAATTGTGATCACATTTGCATTCCTCCCCATGTTAAAGTAGCCTCAGGCTGAATTTACGCTTTTGCTTGTTTAAAACATACCCCTGCCATAGGGTGTCCATTGCAGGAAAGGTCTACTTAAAGCATAAAGACCCCCACAGCTTTACTCAACTGGTCCATGCCATGTGGTGTTGAAGACTGCAAGCCACAGCACACATAGCACCAGGTTTAAACTCTAGGTTTCACAGGTGTGTCAACAATCAAGGATGCTTAACAGTTAGAAGCACCGTCAATAAGCCCCCAATATAAAAAAAAAAAAAAATCTGATCCACCACATAAGACCCCATTAAAAAAAAATGAAAATTTGGAGGTTTGTATGTGCAACTGTTTCAGGTTATCAAATATGGCAACAAGTGTCCAGGCAAGCAAAATTCAGATGCTACAGTGGAGGGGGGTGGAGCTGTACTAGCAGACATTCAAGGCAGTGGGTGGGCTTTAACCCATGGGGAATCATAAGGAATACAAACCTCACCCCTATATCTAACTGCTGCAAGTGGTATGGACCACCCTTCTAGTATGGAGCATACAAAAATCTTATAGTAGAACGTTTACTTGATGATGATCTGAATATTAGTCAAAACAGTCACAAAGGTCACCTGGCTTCCCTCCCCTCCCTCTCAATTGCTGGCATTTCCAATGCCATGCTCCCGCAGTCAGGGTGATGGCTGTATGTCCTTTGCATGCCCCTTGGAGGTGGGTGAGCATCTACATTAGTGCTACCCACATGCTACTTAACTATAAAGTTGACTTTAAAGTATGCTTTTGATCTCCGTAATTCCATTGCTATTGGCAGACAATACCTGCATTTTTCACAAAACCTTCTTGTGGTGGAAACCTTCCATGCCATCTCCGTTAACACCACTAAACATTTTTTTTCTAAACAAAAAGTATGTGCCAATGTCAACAAGTTTCTTATTTGCAAAAGTTGAAAAGCTCCATGTGGCTGAAAAATCTGTTTTCAGTCCGTCCGCCGGGGGTACATGAATAGGGGGAACCGAAAGGTACGGATTATCGTCCTATTACTCTTGCCTCAAGCACCTTTCGGGTCCCCCCTCAGTGGCTGGGGCGGCTGGGTGACCCCTTCGGGACGTGGCCTTCCCGTCCCATAACTTCTTGAGTTGTATTGCTGTATTGTAAGCTTGTGACTTGCTTTCACTGCACTGTATGCTTCTTATATACTTATATGCTATGTATTTTATCTGTAACCTGCATTCCTCTAATAAAAACTACAATTTCAAAAAAAAAAAAAGAAAAATCTGTTTTCAATATTGTAGTATGAGGAGTATGAGAGGGTGATCATTGAAGATCGGTTAGAGAAGGAGAAGGCACAGCAGCAGAAGAAACAAGAACAAATGGAACTAGCCAGTGTCATCAAGGTAACCCACCCACACTACATCCTGAGGACTTGATTTCTTTATTTTGCAGGCTTATATAATGCAGACATATTCCACAGTTTTAAAGGATAGAAGCATTTGAATCCTTCAGGGTCTCTCAAAGGAGAACACAACCTAACACATACACACTATAAATGCCTACTAACTGGTTTGAGATTATGGGAGGAAAACAAAGCATTCTGTGGAAACCTACTCAGTTATGGTGAGAATACATAACTTTGAGCAGATGGGTTCCATGGTTGGTGCTAGACACATAGCTGCTATGTACAAAGCTTTTTTTATTTCTCTGGAGAATGATTTACACATTTTATACAACTCTCTCTATTTAGATCCAAGCCTGGTGGAAGGGCACAATGGTGCGAAAAGGTCTGGGTCCTTACAAGAAAGGCAAAAGTAAGAAAGGAAAAGAAAAAAGCAAAACAGGCAAAGGAAAAAAGGGAGGAAAAAAGAAGTAAAGTGTTGTCCAATTAAATCAATAACAAGGTTTAAAATAAAAAAAAAATTAAACAACATTTTCGTGTATGTGTTGATATCAAATAAGCCAAGATAATGCCTTGGAGCTGCTTAACACAGAGAACCATCTTAATACAAAACTAAATCCTCCCTGGCAACGTTGTGCTAGGTAGGCTCCAGGTCTGTAGGGACTATAAATTTATATTAAAGTTAAGCAATTGTTACACTATTGTGTCGGGCTGTTTTCATTTTAAAATTGAAAAAGAAATGGCATGAGATATCGAGGTTTACAAGTTCACATTATAATTTCTCTGGGTGTGGCCCTTGGCTCTGCATTGCTGCATAATAATTAGCATAATGGGAGTGGCCTGTAATTCCCAGAACATGCTTCACACACCCTGGCTGTGCTTCTCTCTCTGTTACTAGGTGACATTGGAGCCTAGACTAGCACTCCCAGACAGACAATGCCACAATCCCAATCGAGTTTGCACGTATTTCCAAATGTGCATGCACTCACTCCCAAACACATGCATGCACCCCTGCAATCTCAAACACATGACAGCACTCCCAGACACATGCACACACATTAATACACAGCTGCACTCCCAAACACATGCACCCACCCCCACACTCCCAAACACATTCCCCAACCCCTGCACTACAAAACACATACCAGCACTTCCAAACAGAGTAGGTGGGCAGGCTGGTGGGTAACCTGGTAGGTAGGAGGGTGGGAAGGCAGACATAAGAGATGGTGATGACGGTGGGCTTCATTTGCCCCGCTCCCCTGGGGGCGTGGCGAGTCAGACAACGCTGCTACAAGTAAGCGGTCAGGGAGGTCGGAGGGAGGGGTTAGCTGGGTTCGATGACCATTCAAAGCTGGGGGGCATGGTTCTGTTATGGAATCTCAAAGAGAATTGGAGGGATTTCCTCATTCAGGGAGCAGACCACAGGTAAATGATGGTGCTGGAGAAACGTTTGGCAAGGTAAGCTGCTGTTTTTTGCCTTTATCAGATATCCGGAGATATCCAGCTTCTTCATGAAGCTCTGTGTCCTGTTCTCCATCAAATGGCGATCTTCTAGGTAAAGATCTCTCTTTAATGCAGGGCTTACGCATTGCATGAGGGGTTAGGTTTGGTTGGTGTGTCTGTGAACCAGGAGCCTCCTTGGTATTGCAAGGGAGAGTTTAGTTCTACAAAACAAAAACTGCAATAGGGAGGTGGTGTCCCCACAAATCTTCCGTGCCAGATCTTGAGTCCTGCAGCTTCCTTGCCAAACCACCGCCAACATCTGTGTCAGTCCCAGGCAACTTGTGAGATCCCCATTGAGCATCACCCCCAGCATGTTTCCAGCAAGTCAACAAGTGCCCTCCATAAAAGATGGTATAGAATTGCAGGGTCAGATTGTGGACTGGGGTGCATATGACCAATCTTAAAGTCGGTGGTACTAAAGCTTTAACAGGACCAACAGCTTTGCACAGTTCGGGAAAAAAACTACCCAAAACTCCCTTTTCCCATCTGCATGCATCATTGTCGGCACTTACATTTGCTCCTGCAACCTCTTAAAGCTGAAACGGCACCTCGTTTTCTTGTAGTAGTGGCTATTTTGGAGCTTCCTTTCCCAGTATCCCAGCAGTGCTGCTGCATGGAATCAACTAACATTGCCCCACAATGCACAGCAGCAGGAAACCCAGCAGCACTTCCTCTTTGCAGGTGGCCTGCAGCTCCTTGGGTCACCATTGTGGTTGTAAAATTGAACACAGCTGGAGTTCCAAAAAGGTAGATGGATTTTTATGTGGTGCAACCTGAATCGCCCCCGGGAGGGATGCATAAGCACTATTTCTTGTAAGGGTGTTGGTCCGGTTTAGTATTCTTGGATACCATACTGTAGCAGGAGTAGGTATGGCCCTTCAAAGTCATGATGCTGAGGCCAAAGAATTACATGGATGTCTTGGCTATGGGGTGCAGTAGGGCATAGGAGACTTGGGGCACTGGGTGAAATGGGCTGTGTACTGGGGTCTACCCCCAGCCCAATCTGTCTTAAAGCCCCTGTCCAAGAACACACTTTCACGTTATCCCCTTGCCTAATGTATTCTAGGTGAAACTGATTTCTTTGCTTCAGTTTTTGGGTTTGTGGCTGAGCTGTGAAGTGGGTTTGGGATGGCACAGCTTTATTTGTCTTAAGCACACTTTGATGTGGTTAGACACAGCAGTCTACAGGAAATGTAGGAGAGGCAGGGGGCAGGCATCAGCTGAGCTGCTTGTTAGCTAATTATTGTCATTGGGTTTAAGGTCCCTTTAAAGCAGTGCAGCCCACAAAGAATTTTCTTTGTGCTCCATATTGGCAGTCTGCCCCTAAAAGTGACTTGAAGGGCATGTGCTAAGGCCTGACACAACCTTTCCATTGAATTAGGTGGGCATGGCCAGTCATTGTGATGGATGCGGGGGGGGGGGGGGGGCAACATTCTTTCTAGGAGGTCTCGGGAGCATGCAAATGCAGTACCTGGGAAGTTTTAGGTAATTTTACTAGGCTGGAAGTGCAGTGGGGAACAAAAGGTAAGCGCTTTGACTTTTTGTCTTACCAAAACAGACTGTTTTACGTTGTCAATCAGCATTACCTTTAAATCCTAAGCAGTATAAAGTTATTTAATACAAATCCCCTTCCATTATTAAATCACTTTTGTATGAGAGGAATAAACAAAAGCCTATATTGTCCAGCTTATTAATCATACACAAGACACCCCAAAGCTGTCTATACATGGGATGGAACATCACCACCACTGTCCATCCTGTAAGACATAGTGGCTTTGTCTGGCATCCAACATTAGGACATCTAGCTTACTGAACATTAGAGAACAGTTAGCCATTCTGCTGAAGCCTAAAAGGCCCATGATGATCTGAAAATTAGGCATATCCCCCTACAGCAGTATTCTCTTTACCACCACCAACCTAATCTAAAACCATATTGGACTGAGTTTTAGTGCAACCTCAGAAGCACATTTATGCAAAACAAGGTTGTAATGGATGTAAAAAAGTCCAAAATCATTGATCAAGATCCCTATGCCTTTTTTTCTTTGTTCATACATATTTGCATACATATACACACAAAATGCCTGTGGTAGGTAAGGCTCTGTACATGGGTGAGGGAGGGGAGTATAATTAATAAGGCATGGCAGGGAGTGGTGCTGTAGTGAAGAAAAATACAATTCTGTGAAATACTCACCCGTAGAATTGGTATTATACGCATACAGCACGTCCTGCTCCATCTATAATACTTACACATGGGTAATCCTCCGCCAGAGGGCGCTGTTCACTGCAGACATGCAAAACAGGCTCCTCCCGGCCCTTCATATACCCAGGGACCTCCCACAAATCCCCAGTATTGAAAAACAGTGAGAAAAAGAAGTCGGGAGAAACCAACCACCAACTGGTAACAAAAGTAATGAGAACAATCACCATACAAGGGATACAGAAAAATGTAAAACCAGGGTGGGGTGGAGCAGGACGTGCTGTATGCGTATAATACCAATTCTACAGGTGAGTATTTCACAGAATTGTATTCTAAGCATACAGCACGTTCTGCTCCATCTATAATACTTACACATGGGACATCCAATAGCAGTGTCCATAAAGTAGGGTGGGATCCCCAAAAACAAGGCACAGCAGACAGTAAAGTTGCTGTCACCTGCAAAACTTTGCAACCAGGTACGACATGAGCAGAGGCTCTAATGTCAATCTCATAACAAAACCTTTGAAAGGTATGAACAGATACAAGCAAGAGTCTAGTAACTTATTCAACAGAAAAACCTGGTGCTGAAGGGCCAAGGTACCCAAACACCAATATAACGGAATAAAATGAGAAAGGGAGATTCTTCCCCCTTAAAGGAATAGGCCAGTGTAACGGCCCAACCAGCCCACAGGCAACAGAAGCCTCGTGGAAAACTCAGGACCAGGAAGGCATCCAAGTAAGATCAATCCAAAGGGCGCAGAGGCCCTGGAAGCAAGCGATTACAGGCGCATACATAAGGAGGCGCCCGCAGACCCCAAGGGCATCAGTCCTCCTAAGGGACAAGAAACCACCAGGAAAAATGGCAACACCTGTTGAGGGAATGTAGACCCTTTACTTCAGCATTATTAAGAATAAGGTCCATAGTTCGACTAAAAGGACTTAAAACAATGACCATAAAACACCACTTGGACAAAGGGGTCCGGCGTAAGACGGAATACCACCACGTCATGGTATAGATAGATATATCTATCTATCTATCTATCTATCTATCTATCTATCTATCTCGAGCTAAGGCTAAGTAATCAGATATCAGATCCACCTTCTCAGGCACACGTCTGACTGAAGCAGGAGCCCCCAGAGAAGCGACTTGGACAACAAGACAGCTCAGACAGCATCCAGCATAAGTCCCAAGGGAACAATCCGCAGGGCAAACAGAATGAAAATGGATCCCAACAGGAACCACAGAACTACTTGGGAGATGCCCTTGAGCAAACCCCAAGAGAGCTCCTCACAAGGAAGACTGAACCAGACTTCTACAGGAAGACCGACAGGACAGAACCTGAACCTTCAGAGTACCTAGATGGGGAGCCAACCCCAACCTATGCTGTAACGACTCTAGAACCCTGAGAACCGAGAACGTCTAACAGGGAAGAGACCAAGACTCATGCCAATCAATATGGGTACACAATAACCCACAATAGACGGAGGAAGAGGAAGCCAAGGAAGCTTGCTCCTAGCCCCCCATATACCAGGTCACCCAGAAGATAAGCCCGTCTCCAAGGGGTGAATGAATCAGCTGTCAAGCCCCAGACTAGAGTCTGTAGATTGGGACGACAAAGAAGGGGCCTGACAAGGGCAGAACCGCACTCCTGAGAGAGCGAACAGGTCAGCTGACCTTAGCAGAAGCATCTGCGAACCACAGTTCACTAGGTCACCCGGGGGTCAACAAACTCACGGGTCTCTTAATCGGCACAGAACCCCACATAGGATGAATGAAGAGAAGGCATATAAGATAGAAAATCCATGCATAATTTTACTAAACCCCCCATGACCAGAGTCAGAATATTCTGAGACAGTAAACACAAGGGCGGAGCCCCTGTGGTATAAGCGAGACCCAACAGAGTCACCCTAGTTGGCTTTCAGAGTGACACCAGGATAGCAAAACCTGCCACTGAGAAACATCCATTGGAGCGAATACCGTTGAGGAGCAGGGGGCGTAGACCCCCGCCCAGATCAGGATCAGGAACCCTCCAGAGGGATCATCCTGCTTCAAGCTCCAGACCAGTAATAAAACAGGCCATTGTCTTCCAACAGGCCAAGATTCCCCAAACAGACAGGTCCTAAAATAGGAGAAGTCCAGCCATATAGAGTTGACAGAAGGCTCATGTTTTAACAAACCAGTAGGTAAGATGGACCCTCTAAGGGACCCTACCCAGGAGCCACAGGGGTTTTTTGGAAGAAATTCCCCCCCCCCCCCCCCCCCCGCCAACCTGCGAGACTTGGTACCCAAGGCGACCATTCACAGGAAGATGCAAGCAAGGAAGGGGGTGCCCCCTGACAGGGTCCTTGGATATAATCAGCTCAAGAGGAACCACCGTACCAAGGGGGAATGAGCACAGCCCTAGTTCCATGCCTGGGCATGTCCGAGACACCACCCCCCTTTGCGCCATGGCGAGCAGCTTGGGAGCGAAAGAGAGGCCAAAAACAAAGCCTCCATCCGCAGGGTTGGTCCTGCAACACCGACTAGTAACGGTCTTGGTGTCCAGCAGAGACAGGGGGAGCTAAATTATCTAGAACTGCACAGGAGGCCGGATGCCCCCCTTTCACAGGGCGCCTGTGTCCCAAGACAGAGATGTCATATAGGGACTACCTGTGAGAGTAGAATTGCCAGGCCTACCATAGGCCAGCATGGTCCAGACCGCCTCATACTGTTGAGGAAAGGAGGAAGGTCAATATAGAGGCCATAGCCCCATTCTGTTAAGGGCAATCTGTAAGTAAGCCCAAACTCTGTAGGCCTAGCACGGCCTGCACCAAATCCTGAGGGGAAAACAGGGGCTAGAGGCACCCTGACAACATCTGAGAGGGACCGCCCAGCAAATGCTATCCTGTGTCCTGGGGAACTACCTCCTGGAACCACCAGAAGGAGAAGGTACATTCCTAGATAGGAGTCAGCTGCTGCAGCAGTACCCTCGCCCAGAAGGGCAAGGGCGTCCCTTCATGCTTGGGAGGTCTTGGCAGATTTGGACTTAGTCCTGCCAGAGGGCCCAGGGCGTTGCCTGCCCACCCCATGGTGGAAATCCACACCGAACAGTTGGAAGAACACCTCAGGTTCGCGTTTGACACTAACGTAGGGTGGGGGAGGGGTGTCCCTGCCCCGAGGAGGCCGGGACGGCCTTCTGCGTAGGGGTGCCTTACCCTTTTTTCCAAAAAGGTCCAAACGGGCCCCAAATAGTCGCCGTCCTCTGAAGGGAAGGCCAGTGAGCGCCTTGTTCGTAGCATCATCAGCACCCCACTGTCGCAGCCAGACCAGGCGGCGAATAGCTACCACAAGGGCAGAGGTTCTAGCACACATCTTAATGGTGTCATCCAGCGCTGAGAGGATGAACCTCATAAACACATCACAGTCGCATTAAACACCCCCCAGGGTAAGTCCTCAGGTCGGTGGTCAAGTACTTATCTAACGAGAGTCCTGGCGGCCACCGTCCCTGCACACGAAAAGGCGTGGGAAGCCAGTCTGTCAATGCGCCGGTCCTCAGCATCCCGAAGGGTACGGTAATAAGGAGCCGTCATGAAGGGGGGGTTAGTAACCCCTATAATTGGTGCATCCACTACAAGAGGTGCTGACCAAAAGTTAACCACATCAGGAGGGAAAGGGTACTTCCAATCCCAGACCCCTGGAACCCCTTTAAGTTTACAAGGCGATTCCCATTCTTGGGATATAATATTCTGGAAATGATCCTGTTCCAGGAACTCCAAGCGCGGCGGCGCTGTGTGGAAACTCTCCTTCTTACGCTTGGGAGCCTCTCCAGGAGGGGAGATTGACAAAACCTCAAAGATCTTAAGAAGTTCATCTGTGTCACACAGGCCCCAAGAACCGGGCCCAGAATCATCACAGCTCCAAGGCATCTCATCTGAGGAGCCCGAATCTGAGAATAGCTCACCTTCCTCAGAAGGATCAAGGTCCTGCATATCAGCAGAGTCATCAGTATCGTTAGGAACCGGAGAGCCAGTAGGCGTCAGGGACCGCTTCTTTCCAGGGCCCATATGCTCCGCCAAACTAGATAGCACCTGCTCCGCCTTAGGCAGCCTGCGCGGCACGGCTTGCTGGTCATCCCCGCTCGAGTGAGACTCATCCGGAGTGAGATTTAGGTCCGGGGAGACGGGTGTATTGAAGGGAGATGCAGCCACTGGCAATCCTGATTGCAGGGTCAGTGCCTGTTCAGCACACGGTCCGCAGACCCGTGCTCTGTCAGCATCAGCATGCGGCTGACCACACACTGCACACAGCCGGTCATGTCCCAGAGGGACCCCGGGTACATAATTCTGAGATGCCTCCATATGGTGATTATCTGAGCAGTATGCCCGCAGGGATTTATGCAATAGGCAACCCTGGATGCCCCAAGACCCCCTAGGAAGTGGGAGAATTTGTTATGTGGACCCGCTATAATATATGTTAGGCCGGGAGAAGCCACCGAAGTCCTGGCGTCTGAAAGACATAATGGGATAAGGGGGGGGGGGGGGGGGTCAGTGCCATGCACAGCCGAATAAAAGGGCTGGCTCTAGCACCCGGCAAGGTCGTTCATCTGCCGAGGGCCCACTGACATCTTATACAATGAAATAAGGCTATCTCCACTGCATATCGGCACCGACCCCACCACAAATGCTGGCTGGCTTAGTTTGAATGGGAACATCTCCTTCACATGCTGGCGGCGGTGACTACAAAGTGGAGAGCTGAGAGAGATTCTAGAGGTGCACAGACTGCCTGGAGTCTCTAGCTGGCTGTCTGTTGTCCGCTTTCCTGTTATGTGCCATATTGTGTACTATTCTGCAAATCTGTAAAATGGGAGTGGTGTACGTCAGCCAGAAGCCGCTCTCACCCTTCTCATCACTTTCAGGTAATTGTTGAATTATGAATAGAAAGCATTCAGCTTTTGGTGAATAAGCAGGATGTTTTCTAAGGTGGATAAGCTTATTAAAGTGGACCAAAACAAGGCTTATTCCCTGTCCCATGGTCATCCCCAACAGGGATGCTACACTGTGTGAAACAAAACCCATTCGGTCTGGCACTAAGATTCCAGGGCTGGCTGCTGTCTTTCCCCCTGTCCCTATTCCGGATGCCCCACTGCGTGAATTCCCCCAGAACACCGCTATTCATTCACCTCTTCTCTGTTCCAACGGCACATGCATGGGTTCTCGTCTAATGAAAGTCATTTGCCGAATGACAGTTACAGCAGACGGCTCTCACTGGACGAGAGTCATGTAAGTTTTAAAGGCCAACCGGAGGGTTTCACATAGTGGGTCATCCCAAATCTGGAATACCTCACCCTCAGCACAGGAGCACCTCAGGGATGTGTGTTGAGCCCACTGTTATACTTGCTGTATACACATGATTGCATGACCTCCTCGAGCATCATCAAATTTGCTGATGACAGTTAGTAGGCCTGATAACCAGCAATGATTAATTGAAATAAGAACGCAAGAATACTGGTGCCTGGAGAACCAACTTCAGCTGAATGTCAACAAAACTAAGGGAACTATATAGACTATTACTATTATATTGACTTTATTAAACTTCAGCAAAACACAGAAGGAGGAGCTTTCATTCACTAGTTATAAATGGCACTCAAGTAAAGAGAGTGCATCTCACAGAACCTCTCATGGTGCTGCCATATCAATGCCATGGTGAAAATACAATTCTGTGATTACTCACCTTGTAGAATTGGTATTATAAGTATGCAGCCCGTCCTTCTCCAGATAGTATTCATAACAGCTGGGATATACCTCCACAAGAGGGCTCTTTACTGCAGAGATGGCAAAGAGGCCCCTCCCGGTCCATATATACCCGGGACCTCCCACTAATGGTAAGTAGTAAGGGAAGCAGGAGAAGCCAACAACAAATTCAACAACGTTAACAAGGAAAACAATCACCATATAGAGGACCCAAGAATAAGGCAATCAGGGTGGGATGGAGCAAGAGGTGCTGCATACTTAATACCAATTCTACAAAGTGAGTAATCACAGAATTGTATTATTTTAAGTATGCAGCACGTCCTGCTCCAGATAGTATTCATAACAGCTGGGACATCCAATAGCAGTGTCCATAAATGGGTAGGGATCCCAAAAAGGCAACAACGCGCAGTTCAAACCACTGCCGCCTGCAGAACCTTACAGTCAAAGACAGCATCCGCTGAGGTCCGAGCATCAACCTTGTAAAACTTGGAAAAGGTATGAACAGAAGACCAAGTAGCAGCCTTACAAACTTGTTCAACAGAAGCCTGGTGTTGGAAGGCCCAGGAAGCCCCAACAGCACGGGTAGAATGAGCAGTAACACGGAAAGGAGGATCCTTCCCCCTAGTAGAATAGGCCCTAACAATAGCCTGACGAATCCATTTGCTAATAGTAGACTTAGCAGGAGCCAACCCCTTCTTGGGACCCGAGGGAACCACAAACAAGGCGTCTGTCTTTCTGAAAGGCGCAGTAGCCACCAGGTAGTATTTCAAATTCCTGACAACATCCAGAGAATGCAAGGCCCTCTCCTTGGGATTACCAGGATTAGGGCACAAAGAAGGAAGCACAATGTCCTGATTGAGATGGAAGGCAGAGACAACCTTAGGCAAGAAGTCAGGTTTAAAATGGAAAACCACCTTGTCCTGGTGTCTCTCAAAGCAGGGGGCCTGAATATACGGAGCCGCCAACTCAGAAACACGCCTGACAGAAGTGAATGCCACCAGAAAGGCAACCTTCAGGGTAAGGATAGACAAGGCAGCCTCATGCACAGGTTCAAATGGAGGACCCTGAAGGTCAGACAACACCAAATTTAAATCCCAGACCGGTAACATGGGTTTGAGGGAGGGCGCACATAAGCGACCCCCTGGAAGAAAGTCTTGACCAGAGGATGTAGAGCGAAGGACCTCTGGAAGAAAACAGCCAAGGCGGACACGTGACCCTTCAAGGTGCTGAGCTGAAAACCCAAATCCAAACCATGTTGAAGGAACTCCAGGATCCTAGGGACACACGGCAGGGAAGGGCCCTAGACTCACACCAGTCAATGTAGGTCCGCCAGGTCCTATAGTAGAGGAAGATTTCTTCCTAGCCCTGACAAGAGTACGAGCAACCGAATCAGACAGTCCTTCCTCCTTTAGGATGGAGGTTTCAGCAGCCAGGCAGTCAAAGCCAGCGTTTGTAAATTGGAATAACAGAGCCGTCCTTGAGTGAGAAGGTCCGGAACCAAGGGTAGAGTGTACTGATCCACTGCCAGCAGCACGACGTCTACGAAGCACACCTGTCTTGGCCACCTGGGAGCCACCAGAATGGCTGGCACCCTCTCCTGCACCAGCTTGCGCAGAACCCTGCTCAGAAGAGGAAATGGAGGAAAAAGGTACAGGAGACCGAGTCCCTGCCAGGGTAGCGACAGAGCATCCACCGCCAGAGCCAGAGGATCCTGGGACAGGGAGACAAATGCTGGCAGCTTGTGATTGTGGCGAGAAGCAAACAGATCCACGTCCGGCATCCCCCAATGGTGACAAAGGGATAGGAAGACCTCGCTGTTGAGGGACCATTCCCCCCAGCGAGAGGTCCCCCTGCTCAGGGAATCTGCCTCCAGATTCTCCGCTCCCGGAATATAAACTGCTGAGATGCACGGGACATTGTCCTCGACTCAGGACAGAATCAACGACACCTCCTTGAGGGCACTACTGCTCAGAGTCCCTCCCTGATGATTGATATAGGTGACCGCCGTCTGGTTGTCGGAGCGAACCTGTGCTGGCCGGCCCTGAAGGTGAGGAGTCAACTGCGCCAGCACCAACCGAACCGCCCTCAGCTCCAGGACGTTGATAGGCGTATGAGCCTCCTGAGGGCCCCACAGCCCCTGGAATTGGAGAGCTCTCCAGTAGCCCCCCCCCCCCAACCTGACAGACTGGCATCCATAGTGACCGTCTCCCAACACTGTGTCAGAAATGATCTGCCCCCCAGAAGATTCCTCAAGTCCAGCCACCACAGGAGGGACTGCCGGACCAGAGAAGAGAGAACAAAGGCCTGATCCAGAGACAGGGGACACTTGTCCCAGGCTGAAAGGAGATGGAGCTGAAGGGGTCTCATGTGAAATTGAGCGTAAGGGACTGCCTCGAAGCAAGCCACCATCTGTCCCACCAATTGTATCCCTTGCCTGATGGTAGGACGAGGACAGGACAGCAGGAAATGAACCAGAGCTTGAAGAGCACCCACCTTCTACTGAGGAAGACAAATCCTGGCCTGAATTGTATCCAGATTCATGCCCAGGAAGGGGGTCACCCGGGACGGAGAGAGGGAGGACTTGGGATAATTGATAACCCATCCGAACGTTTCCAGGGCAGTTACCACCGTCTGGGTATCCAATTCTGCCTGCTGGAGAGAATGAGATGTAATGAGAAGGTCATCCAGATAAGGGAGAATGCGAATGCCCCCAGCTCTGAGAAGGGCCATCACCCCCGCCGGCACCTTGGTGAACACTCTGGGGGCTGAGGTGAGACCGAAGGGAAGTGCCACAAATTGGTAGTGCTGGTCCTCCACGGCGCACCTGAGGAACCGCTGATGCCCTGGGAAGACTGGCACATGAAGGTAAGCATCCTTGATGTCTATGGAGGTCATGAAGTCCCCCGGGCGCAAAGAGCTGATCACGGAGCGCAGGGTCTCCATGCGAAAGCGTCTGGTTCTGATGAACTTGTTGAGAAGCTTTAAGTCCAGGATGGGCCTAATGGAACCATCCCTTTTGGGTACTGTGAAGAGATTGGAATAATAACCTTGACCTCTTTCCCCCGGAGGGACCGGACAGATGACCCCCATATCCAATAGGTTATGTACAGCCAGAAATAGACCCTGAGCTGCCAGTGGGTCTAGAGGAATCCGAGACCTGAGGAATCTTGGAGGGGGCTGTGCAGCGAACTCTAGCTTGTAGCCGGGAGGACACAACCTCCAGAATCCACCTGAGACCTGTTGCCCCCAGACATGAGCGAAGAGCCGCAGCCGTCCCCCCACCCGTAAGGGTGAGGGTGCTCCTTCATGGCTGAGCAGGCTTGATGACAGATTTGGGCTTGGATCCCCAGGAGGATCCGGGACGGGCACGGCCTCTGCCCTTGCCCCAGAAGTCTCCCCTGTGCCCCGCAAAGGAAACCCCCCTCCCTGACCTGGATCCACAAAAGGAGGGAGTAAAGGACCCTGAACCCCGAAAGGGCCGCGGTTGTCTTTTGCGTTGGGGCAACTTACCTCCCTTTGCAAAAAGGTCCAAACGGTCACCAAAAAGGCGCAGCCCCTTAAAGCGTAGCCCTGTGAGAGCCTTCTTAGCAGCATTGTCAGCTGCCCACTGGCGCAGCCAGACCGAATGGCGAATAGAAACAACCAGAGCCGAGGTCCTGCTACACATCCTAATGGTGTCATCTAAGGCAGAAAGAATATAAGCGATAAACATCTCACATTGTGATAAGGCTCTAAATTCAGCACTAGAAGGATCATCAGGGGAACCTTCCAGAAGGCCCTTGATCAACGTCCTAAAAGCCACAGCAGTAATAGCAGAAGCACAGACCGGGCACAGAACCCACACAGGCAAAGGCGTGGGAAGCCAGTTGGTCAATACTCCGGTCCTCACCATCCTTCAAGGTAGTGGAATCAGGGGAATGCACCACAGACGTGTTGGACAACCCCAGCACAGGGGTATCCACTTCTGGGGGAGTTGACCAACATTTGACCACATACGATGGGAAAGGATACCTCTTATCCCATCCCTTAGGGATACCGGGGAGCCGGCTAGGCCGCTCCCATTCCTTGAGAACCAGACTATTGAAATGTGCCTGTTCTGGGAATTCCAAACGTGGTTTTGCGGTACCAAACAATTCCCCCTGCTGCTTAGGTGCCGCAGCAGGAAGAGAAATGGAAAGTACTTCATCAGCATCCCAATGCTCTAAGCCGGCATCAGCGCCAAGGCAATGCTGATCATCAGAAAATTCTGAATCACAGAATTCCCCTTCCTCAAGAGGGGTATAGTCAGACAAATCAAGAAAATCTTCTGGCTCCATAGAAAAGGCCGGCGCAGTAGGCGCCACGTGCCGTCTTTTAGCTGGGGCCTTACGGGCCGCAGAGCTAGCAATCAGTCTCTCAATGTTAGCCAGCCTGGTGGAAACATCAGGTTGAGACTCCCCACTAGTGTTGATCTCACTGGGAGTCATAATCAAGCGAGGGGGCGTAGGGGAAGAAATGGTGGGCGCAGACCCAGACAAATGCAGTCCAGAGTGATGGGCGCAGGGTACACAGACCCGCACATCATCGCTTACAGGCTATGCCCCGCACACCACACACAGCCGGGCTTGCCCAGATGGGACCCCGAGCACAGTATCCTGAGAAGCCTCCATATGGTGATTTTTGGTGTCACAATGACCAATGGGAATTACGCTGTGCAGCTACCCGGGATGCCCCTTAAATGTCCGCTAGGATAGTGGGAGGATTTTAATGTTTTAGGCCTCTAATATAGTCACTAGACTAATAGAAGGCACAGGACCGGGAGAAACCTCTAATCAGTTTTCCCGCCTAAAAGACATAAGAGGACAATAAAAAGACATAAGAGGACAATACCCGCATTAATTAAACAGGAGTGAAAAACAAATTATAAAAAGGGGGGCCCCGCAAGGGCACTCACAGACCACTGAAGAGCTTGCACTCGATCCGGCAGGAGAGACAAGATGGCGCTGGAGGGCTCTGAAGGGGCTGGCCGCATGAGGAAACAACGCGGAGCGCGCCCAGCGTTAAGCCACGCCCCCTCCAGGAAACGCAGGGTTACAGGCTGAAGACAGCCACCCCGCAGCTGATCAGCAGCCATCAGGTCCCTGAGTGACGTCGCCGTTGACCGCGGACGCGCGCGAGTCAGCGGCGGGAAGTTCAAACTGAAGGGGAGAGGAGCAGCGCCGAGGAGAGTGCCAGCGAGACAGAATAAAGGCATTATAACACATAACAGTAATGTCAAAAATGCAAACACATTTACACTGACAGGCACTCCCCCCGCCCCCCCCGATGAGCAGTATAATGGGAGAAGGGTGAAGTAGAAAGCCCATTAAAACATTAATAAATGTAAGGCAGGGCAATAGCGGACGGGGGAACCCAATTCAGGTTCACCAGTAACCTGAAAACTGCCTACCCTTTGGTGGGGAATTTGTGGTGGAGCAAGCTCCAATGAAGCACCTCTAATAGGTCACCCGACCACGCAGCCAAGGGTGGGAGGCAAATAAAGGTGGAACGGGTGGGAATAGAACAACAGGGCCAGGGTCTGTGAAGCCCGGCTTACCTGCGAGAAGAGAAGCCATCATCTTGTCCTTCGCAGCCCACTGCAGAGAAGTAACTGGGGAATTAGTGGGAGGTCCTGGGTATATATGGACCAGGGGGGCCTCTTTTTTGCCATCTCTGCAGTAAAACGCCCTCTTGTGGAGGTATATCCCAGCTGTTATGAATCATTATCTGGAGCAGGACGTGCTGCATACTTAGAATAAAAGCAGCCAGCGTCTCTTCCACCTGAGGCATCCAAACTTCAAATTTCTGACCAAACTTTCATATAAAATTGCTGACCAAAGTGTTAAAGAACTTCTTTACCTGTACCATCCAGAGCATCACTTGTTGGTACGGAAAAAGCACCAGGCAGGATAGGCTGAACGAATAATACGCACCCAGCTTCCTAACTGGAGACTGTTTACAGTGTGCGCTGCCAGGCAAAAAGGATAATAGGGGACAAAACCAACCCAAACGATGGACTCTTCATTCAGATGCTATATCTGAACTGAGGCCAACAGATACTGTATATCTTAACTAATCTGTAAAGTAGTTGCTTATTGGTTACCTTGTCTTAAAATGTTATTAGATATTATGTTAACGTACTATGTATGTCTGTGCATGTGACTGATGAACTTGCTTGTCTTGTGGGGTAATTGTTTCGCCTTCACATACAGGAAGTGATGATTCAATATGTAACGCTCAGTATTATGATTAAAGGAGCAAATTAACCACCTAATGCCAGTGTAGCCTGCCACGAGCCAAATAAAGAATTTGGGGGACTAGTTTTGGATAGGAAATAATTATAAAATCTAGACAGACTATGGTAGATAATACAGATGTGTCTGCACAGAAAAGGCTACGTGAAACGCAGACCGAGTTGATTGCAAACTAAGGGCTGTGCCAGAGCCACATTTCTATACAAGAGCAGCATATAGTGTCCGTCCTATTAGCATTTTCAGCCTTCCTACCTGAAGGGCAACATACTGTCATGTCAGCCATGGCTTAAGTGTGCCCCTAACAATAGCAAGGCTGCCAATTTTATATCAAACCAAGTAATGGCAATTTCATGAACTTATAAAATGAACTGTTCATTGAGCAAGCGTAAAAATTAGCTAGTGTGTCATTGACACGCCCACTCAATTCACTGCAAGGAAGGGGGAGGGGTATTTTATCTCAATTGCAGTGAATAGAGCGAGCGTGTAAATCTCATGCTGACTGCTTGTCAGTCTAGCAAAGTGATAGGGAACCTTTTAGTAGACCGAGTGCCCAAACTGCAACCCAAAACCCACTTGTTTATTACAACGTGCCACCACATTACTTTAGAAGGGATGGTCCAGTCTAAATAACTCAATAACTTGTGGGAGCAGTCATGATGGGATTACCTGCTGTTGCCACCCCATTATATTCTACTGAGATGTAGGAGACAAAGCAGGCATGCTGCAGTAATCCCATCGTGGCTACTCTCATGAACCACAAGAGTTTAGACTGGACTGTCCCTTTAACCCAAATAATGAGGTTTTAGTTTAGAAAAAACAACTCATATAGTACCATCTTTTGTCTTAAAAGAAAAACCTCCAAAGAGCTTTCAAACAATGTTTTGTGAGGCATTCAGCATTTGAGATGCCCTGATGTCTGAAATCGCCCGGGATGCTCACCTTGCTGGCAAACCCAAGACACATGCATGTGCTGCAGCCACATCCCCGCTCACCTCTAGCTGAGGCGCATACCCACATTAGGCATTTCTAAATGGCTGGTGAGGATACGCGGAGTAGCGGCTTGAGCAGCATTGATCTTTGGTAGGCCGATCTGCAGCCATAGCAAAAATTAATGGAAACAAGAGCCGTTGATTGGCTTTCATGATATACTGTACTGTAGAAGAAATGAAGATTGAAAACACATTTCACAATATGACAGTACAACGCAGATACAAGCATGGACAGGTACAGGTTTATTTTGATGTACACATGTATCTCTTAGACAGGGGGGGAAAGGATATTGGACACTTTAAGATACTAGATGTACAGACACACATATATACTTTTAACAATCTCAAAATATGGAATGTATTTACAGATATAAACAACCATTTAGGAGGATTATATATGTACTTAGTTTACAGAGTTTGATATCCCATCCTGCTTTGTCTACCTGTACAATTTTTGTACATCTCACCTATGTGCCCAATAACATAATTTAAAGCTAAACAAACCTGGTGAGGGTTCAGAGCTTTTCTCAATTATAAATTTGCTGTATGACACACATAAAAGACTAAAAAAAAGTCCTAAGTGTGTGTGTATTCAGAACCTTTTTACACTTATTACAAAATGAGACATAAAACTATATACAAAAAGAACCATGCTATGAGCTAAATACAGGGGCTGAAATTTCCAACTTCCAGATAAATAACACTTGCCTGGCTGTGGTGCACTTGCCACCTGCAGTGAATGTGTAGCCACAGCACAATTACGGGTGACGTACCAGCCAGGTGGCCAATTGCTTCATGGGGTGATGAGACCTCGCATAACAGCCAGGCTACTAGTATTTTCAGGAGGTCAGTATTGGAAGCTACTACATTTCTTTCACAGCAGGTTCTCTTTAAGACACCCACATGTTTGCATAGAATCTTGGTGTTTGAAGAGTAATTTAGAAAAGTTATCTAAATAAAACATGACAATCCTCAGTAAAAGCATTATGGGGAAAAATGACAACCATACAATGCTAGAAAAGTAACACTCAATGTCAAGGGACTAGCTTGCAATATAAATTGTATACATTAAACCGTTCTATATGCATGAGGTGCACTGGATCAAGTTTATTGTCACACAGTATACAAAACACAGCAATATACGCCATGCTAGCCAATATGCCAAGCACAAGCATGCTCGAGATTTAGAAATAACCATTTGATTGTCCTATTATTGGAAAGTCAATGAATATAATGGAGACTAGATGATTCTGGTTATACCTCTTATGCAATATTCGAGAACGGAGATCCCAAACAAATTATATTCTTCACTTACACAAAGTCAGGCTGTCTGGTGATGTGCAAATATTTTTATCCTTTGCCTGACAAAGGGGCCCTTGAAGAGCCCAAAATGCTGCTTCTAAATCCTATGGAATAAATTCTGAATGCTGCTTCTATATCCTATGGAACGAAACAATGAGCTTGTTTAGATTTTAGTGTGCTTATAGACTATTCTTATTGATTTTACTACCAATGCTTTTTGCTATCCATATGAGCTCAGTGTTCATGGTGTAACTGTGTGACCAAGCCTCAGGGCGAACATTGAATGGAGCCCCATCGTGGCTCATACAGTGCTCTTTTTCCTGTCATTTTAACCGTATTGGATACAACTAGACCACTAAAGACTGAAGCAGTAGATAAAAAATAGTTTTTTGTTTGTACATAATACAATGAGAGCACAAATCTGATAAATAAGGTGGAAGAGCAACAATGATGGGGCCCCCTGACCTTATGGGCCGCGGTACAGTCGCAATTCCTACACCCCCTATAGTTACACCCCTGCTCAGTGTTAAACAGGCATTGAATAAGTGTGTGACTGCCATTATGGTTTAACTCTTAATTTAGGCCAGCTTTAAGCTCTGTGAAACTCTTTAGTTTCCATTTCTCTCATAGCTAGCTATAGGAAATCTATAAAAATGTATGGGAAATCTACTCTAAGTATGCTCAGACAGGGCAGCTGTATATAGGAACTGGCAAAATTACTTCCATCTAAAATAACTCATGACCCAACCAATGGTTTTAGGACCAAAGAAGATCATGTGTCCGGCTCCCTTGGCCGGGGGGGGGGGGGGGCAACAATGCTGAGGTGTTGCTGCTACTTTGTTATGTAGTCCTCCCATACTGCAGACCCCCCCATCATTACTTTGCTACTATGACTATACTAACTATTTGAAATACAATGTAGTAGAGATAAGCCGTGTGTACAAAAGTCCCCAGCCATAAAGTTCAGAGAGACAGACAAGAAAAGGGAACTATAAGAAAACATTAATGGTTACCAAGTAAAATATTAATTTTTTCCCCTCTCCCCTACTTGGGTTGGACATCCATCTTTTTCAACCATATTAACTGTGTAACATATCTTTATAATCATTTAATTTTACAAATTAATGGTCTATGGCTTACAAAAATACAATTCTGTGATTACTCACCTGTAGAATTGGTATTATGAGTATACAGTACGTCCTGCTCCAAATCTAATACTTACTGGACTGCAGAGACATCGAAAATAGTCTCCTCCCGGCCCCTCAAATACCCAGGGACCTCCCACAAATCCCCAGCATTGAAAAGCAGTTAATGAGAAGCCGGGAGAATTAAACAATCCAAACTATCAACTATAAAAATGATAACAATCACCATACAGGGGATCCAAGAAAATGCAAACCAAGGGTGGGTTGGAGCAGTAATCACAGAATTGTATTATTCTTAGTATACAGTACGTCTTGCTCCAAATCTAATACTTACAGTTGGGACATCCAATAGCAGTGTCCATAAAGTAGGGTGGGATCCCCAAGAAAATCAGCAGCAGGCAGTTTAAACCACTGCCGCCTGCAGAAACTTTCGGCCAAAAACAGTATCAGCTGAGGCCCTAACATCAACCTTGTAAAACTTTGAAAAGGTATGAACAGAAGACCAAGTAGCAGCCTTGCACACTTGTTCAACAGAAGCCTGGTGCTGAAAAGCCCAAGAGGCACCAATAGCACGAGTGGAATGAGCAGTAAGGCGGAAGGGAGGATTCTTCCCCTTAGCTGAGTTGGCCTGAATCACAGCCTGACGGATCCATTTGCTGATTTGGCATGAGCCAAACCCTTCCTAGGACCAGAAGGGACCACAAAAAGAGCATCAGTTTTCCTGAAAGGTGCAGTAGCCACCAGATAGTACTTCAGACACCTAACCACATCCAAAGAGTGCAAAACTCTCCCCTTAGCATTGCTAGGATTAGGGCACAAAGAAGGAAGAACAATATCCTGATTCAAATGAAAAGCAGACACTACCTTAGGTAGAAAGTCAGGTTTGAAACGAAACACCACCTTGTCCTGGTGTCTCTCATAGTAGGGGGGCTGAATGGACAGCGCCGCCAACAGAAGTGATAGCCACCAGAAATACAACCTTGAGCGTAAGAATGGCCAAGGCAGCATCCTGCACAGGTTCAAAGGGAGCACCCTGCAAGGCTGACAGAACCAAGTTCAGATCCAAAACAGGCACCATAGGCTTATGTGGGGGACGCACATGAGTGACCCCCTGGAAAAAAGTCCTGATCAGAGGGTGCTGAGCAAAGGACTTCTGGAAGAAAATAGCCAGGGCAGAAACCAGGGCAGAGAGCCCCATCTCCAACCCATGCTGCAGGAACTCCAGAATCCTGGGAATAGAGAACACATGACAGGGAAGAGACTTAGACTCACACCAGACAATGTAGGCACGCCAAAATGGAAGAGGAAGACTTCTTCCTAGCTTTAATCAAAGTATCCACAACCGAGGAAGACAGCCCCTTCTCCATCAAGATGGAGGTTTCAGCAGCCAAGCCGTCAAAGCCAGAGTTTGTAAATTGGGATGGCGTAGTGAGCCCTGAGTGAGCAGATCTGGCACCAAGGGCAGAGCGTACTGATCTACTGCCAGCTGTACCACGTCTGCGAACCACACTCTTCTTGGCCACCTGGGGGCCACCAGAATTGCTGGCACCCCCTCCAGAGCAATCTTGCGCAGAACCCTTCCCAGCAGGGGGATTGGAGGGAAGACATACAGGAACTGAAAGTCCTTCCATGACATTGCTAGCGCATCCGAGGTCAGGGCCAGAGGATCACTGGACAGAGACAAAAGCTGGGAGCTTGTGATTGTGGCGGGACGCAAACAGATCCACATCTGGTTGGCCCCAACGGTGACACAGAGATTGAAACCCCCTGCTGCATAGGGACCATTCTCCTTGGCGAGAGGTCCCCCTGCTCAGAGAGTCCGCCAGGTGATTTTCCACCCCTGGGATGTACACCGCTGAAATGCAGGGGACATTGGCCTCCACCCAAGTCAGGATCAGAGACGCTTCATGGAGGCGCCCCTTGCTCCGGGTCCCTCCCTGATGATTGATGTAGGCAACTGTGCCGAGCGCAGCTGAACAGGACCTGATCGCCCGCAGCTCCAAGACATTGATAGGTGTGTGGGCCTCCTGAAGGCCCCACCTCCCCTGGAACCGCAGGGACTTCCAGAAACCCCCCCCAACCTGACAGACTGGCATCCGTAGTGACCGTCTCCCAGGAAGGATCTGCCCCCCAACAGGTTCCTTGAGTCCATCCACCACAAGAGTGACCTCCTGACCAGGGGGGAGAGCACACAGACCCTGTCCAGGGACGCTGGGTCCTTGTCCCATACTGACAATAGGTGAAGTTGTAGAGGCCTCAAGTGGAACTGAGCATAAGGGACCGCTTCGAAGCACGCCACCATCAGGCCCACCAGCTGAATCCCCTGTCTGATGGAGGGATGCTGACAAGCTAGGAGGGACTGAGCCTGTGCAATCAGACTGTCCACCTTCTGCTGAGGAAGGAAGATCCTTGCCTGAACTGTATCCAGATTCATTTCTAGGAATGGAGTTACCAAGGCAGTCTGGAAGACACATCAGGCTGAGAATCCCCACTAGTATGCAACTCAGCAGGAGTGAGATTTAAGCTTGGGGGGGTAGCTGAAGTGAAACAAGGTGTAGCAACTGGCAGGCCAGATTGCAATGCAAGCACCTGCTCAGCACAGGGTACACAGACCCGCGCCTTGTCAGCGTCAGCATGAGGCTGCCCACACGCTACACACAGCCGGTCTTGTCCCAAAGGGACCCCGGTAACATTATCCTGGGATGCCTCCATATGGTGATTATAGCGGCTCTATACGCCGATAGGGAATAACACTATATAGCAACCTTGGATGCCCCAATAACCCGCTAGGGACGTGGGAGTATAATTTTTACAAGGCCTACAAGTAATATACTAAAAACAGGGCCGGGAGAAGCCAAGAAGGGTTCGACCCGCCTGAAAGACATAAGCAGACAAGACCTTAAGTACATCGTAACAAAAGTGAAGAAGATGAAGCCGCGCGAGGGCACTTACCAAAGAGCGCGAAGTCAGAAGGCCAACAGCCAATGATGGCGCACCAGCGCCTGAGGTAATGCCGCCGCCAAGCGCGGAACCAAGTCAGCACGTGGCGGCGGTAAATTTAAAAGCAATAAAGACAAGTCAGTGCGGCGGCAAGAATAAAAGGCATGTGAAAAGTGAAAGCACAGACTGCATAACATACATATCTATACACATACACCCCCCCCCCTCTTTTCCCCCGAAGACTACAAGGAGGATGAGGGAGGATGGCGGCCACTTAAATAGGGCCCACAGATAGGCAGGGGCAAGGGGCATCCCAAAGAGGCTCACCATAAGCCTGAACTGCCTACCCTTTGGTGGGGGATTGCGGTGGAGCAGCGCTGCCTACCTTCACCCGACCAGCGCAGCCAAGGCTGGGAGGCATATTACTAGTGGAAGGGATGGGAATAGTCCTACAGGGCCGCAGATTAATAACCCCGCTCACCTGCGAGTAGAGAGCCAATTTCTCGTCCTTCGCAGCCAGCCTGCAGAGAAATTCTGGGGATTTGTGGGAGGTCCCTGGGTATTTGAGGGGCCGGGAGGAGCCTATTTTCGATGTCTCTGCAGTCCAGCGCCATCTGGCAGAGTATATCTCAACTGTAAGTATTAGATTTGGAGCAGGACGTACAGTATACTAAGAATAATTGAATAACTAGCGTCATTAAAGTGGAAGTCCAGTTTTCCAAAAACCCACTCCCCCACAGCTGAGGCAGGGCTTACAAGAAATGTACCAGGAGAACAGCACAGGAACACGGATGAGGTAAGTTTGTCCTCCCTCCCCTGTCCCCAGGGGGGAAGGAGAGGGTGATTGGAAGAATATACTTTAATTTTAAAACATAGAACCCCCTTGCATACAAAACACTGGAAAGTTCAAGTTACAATAAGGTTCTCCTGAAGTAACTTACTGTTGGTGGATCCATCCCTGTTGAAAGACCAGTGAGGAAAGTATCACCCTATTGTAGTGGGGGGTTAGGTGGCAACTGATCAACACGTACTGTTTAAGTATAAGGCAAAGAGCAGACAGCAAAAATACATCTTGCAGTGAGTAACTGCTTGAAGTGCATCTGTGGAAAGGTGGGGGTACTTTTACTTCACTGCAGCAAATTCTCCTGGGTTTGTCAGTTGAACATTCAACTGTGAGTCTTGCCTGCCTCTGCTGCCTTAGTGGGGGTACACCATAGAATCACCCGGCATGACCACCGTGCAGAGTTAATGGAGCAACGCATTCCACCCTTGTGATGTCAGCAGAGATAGTGCTTTGGCCATAGCTGTGTACTTTCTGATCATGCCCAGGGAAAAATGCAAGCAGGGTGTATGAGGCAAGTAAATAAACTTGGGTAAATATTTTATATTTTTCCGACAGATGTTTAAAACAGCTCAAAACCCAGAAAAGTCTGGCCCTGGAATATAAAAGACACCAGTGTTGGCTTTAGGCCGTCCCCTAGGGCATCCTGATTCAGCCTGTACTTGCTTCAGTATTGCCAACCCAGTACAATGATTATAAAAGAAGTACGCCAACATATGATCAGCATTAACTTGCATGTTTGTAACAAAAGACTGGGGTTTACAGTCCTTTAGCTCCCAGGGAGGCATCTCCGGACAGGCATATCATACATAATAAACAAGAAACCAGCATCATGCTACTTGAACACTGGCATGTTCAAATCCAAGGTGCTGAATAATAAGGCAATCTGGTCTTATGCCACTCAAACCCCAGGCAATCTAGAACAGTGACAGATCTATATTGCTGGGAAAGGAAAAGAAAATGGTGGTAAAACCATTCAAAAGCTGCTGTCTGAGGGTAAGAGGTGTATTCGCGAAATAGATGGGTTTATGTCCACTTTAAATGGATGTTTTCTTTTTAATACCGTTGACAATCAATACCCAGGTGGAACCCAAGATAAATATAAACTGGAAAGTGATAAGTGGGGTAAGTGATAAGTTGGGGTCCCCTGTTCTAGATCTGAATTCATAGAAAATATTTCTGATGGAAGTAATTTTATGCATCTTGTTAAAACTATTAAAAATGTATGCAGGTTAAATGTTTTTCAAAAGAAAAATCACTGTGATGATAAAAAAAAAAAAAAAGTTGTGAAGAAAAACATTTTGAACAAGGCAGTACGGTACCACTATACCTAGCAATAATTAGGCCATGTGTGGCCAATGTACTGTATGTAAAGATGGGTGAGAAAAAACACTACTATACTTTTATAGTGGCCCCAGTAAGTTTACCACTTGGCTTGGATATTGTTGGGTATGTTGGTGTTACACTGGTTGTATAGTTCTGTAGCTCTAAACTGTGTGTTTGCAGGGTGATAGAGCAACACTGCAGCAATGCCGCTATAGCATTATTAAAAGGAGATCCAGGCAGTCATGTTTGAATTATAGGTTTTCCTTAAACAAGTGCTAGACTTAACATTGTTCGAAAAACTATAAAAAGATAAATCTGAACAAGTTATATTACACTTTTTTTTCTCAAATATATACTTTTTACAGTAAAACCCAATTTGATTCACCACATTAAATGCAAATAACTGCACAAGAGAGGAGGCTTAAAGTGGACCAAAATCTGGAATTTTGACTATCCCGGGTTTTGGTCCTCAACCCCAGGGCAACCCGATGCGGGATGCCCTGCTGCGTGAAACCCCCAGGTCGCCACTAAAACTTATCTTTGCCCTGTCTTATAGCGCAAGTGCGACTTCATGTCCAATCAGCATGCTCGACTGCGCTGACGTAAAATTGGCTCATCTAAAACTCGGCTCAAGTTGCAAATGTCTGGCACAGGCCATGCTAAAGGTATAACAAACAACGGCCGCTGCTTGTGCCATTGGATCAGGGAAAGGTTTAATGGCCTGGATGTTTTTACACAGCGGGGCATCCAGAATCTGAATGTCCTGGAAGGAGGGGCACAGACTCCAGGGTGGGTTTTGGCCCATTTTTAGCACATCAAGGCATTGGGCTTTCACTGCAAGGTTCAAAGTTCAGGAGTATATAATACAAATATAGAATAGATCTTTAACATTTATGTTACATGTGTACAGTTTAAGGATTGTCTAACCAATAATAAAATTCCCAGGCTGGGCGCTACTCTGGACAATATACTAAATATATTGTTCAACTTTTTTTATCAATTAAACTATGTTTGGCCAATTGTAGAAGAAAAAGTTAATGACTTCTGATAAAAAGTTTCTATCTGGTTTAACAGTTTATGTACAGTGATCGTGCGTTACTGTTCCTCCCTTACGTAAGCAAGTCTGTCAGTCAGAAGAATTTAAAATACCAAACAGCCAGCAAATAAATGTATTACACTTTGTAAATGAACGCATCAGGTTGGAAAGTGTAGTTAAATTTTTCTAGGGATACAAATTACTATAAAATCTAGGGACCTGCAAAAAAAAGTCACCAGGTTCTGGGATCCATTTCCCTTTTAAGAACATGCAGATAAACTAAAATTTACAACAGTCAGGACATGAATCCTGATAAAATAAAACTTCTGATTCGGATCCACAAATGAATGGGCAAAAATATGCCATGTAGCTTCAGGAGCATTCCCATGCATTGCTCCCTCAGTGACTGCGAAGAGGAGCGAACAGAAGAATGGTGCCATGTGAGTTGCTGGAGCTGTGATGAGTGCAGTTTTTTCTTTAGCCTTTCAATGGCTTTTGATGACAATTAGGTGCAATACTGTCACTTTAAAACTGACTGAAGGCTGTGCTATGAGCTAAATCTGGTTCCTTTGTCTATAGTGTATTTCTAGTGAATTGATACATTAAAGAAGACCTTCGGTTAAACATTAGAGGTACTCTACCCTGGAAATAAAGGGGCATTCCGATTTGGAGAATCTACTGCACACCACCGCTACCACCATCAGTAAATTACCCTTTTTCTGATTGCATCTCACAGATCCAGCTCACGTAACAGCCGGCAGGCAATTTGTTTGCTGGGATGGTAGACACAGTTTTGTGTGAGCTCCCATGGGGTAAACCTAATAGGCTGCTGCTGGTTAAATAGGGGGAAATGAACCACTTTGGAATCCGGAAGCACTAGTAGGCCGCCTGGGGAGGAGGGTGGTGCGTAGAGAGCACGCAATCAGCATGCCTCCAAGCATGATGGGAGAGTTTGGTCCAGGGAGTGTTGACGGAATCCACAGTTTTGATTGTCTTGATTGCAATTTGATCCACCTCCCCAAAAAAAGTAAGAAAAAAAAAACAAAAAACAGTATTTGTTAACATGAGATGGATGAACTGGTCAGTATCAAATGTAAGGGACTGTTGTGCTTGGATCAAAGGGAGAAACCAGCATGTTTTGATGCAAGTAAAAAAAGTATGTTGCTTCTGCTGCAATCACAACAAAAGAGGCCTAACTGCATTTACGGGGGAGTGGAATAGTGACCATACTAGAAAATCTGTGCTTTGCATTAAAATTATTTCTTCCATCTAAATCCCAAGTACACATTTCCTGATGCTCATTATTTCCAGATAAAAAAAAAATTAAATTTTTTTTAAAAAAGAAAATAAATAAAATGAATAAATAAAAAGCCCCCAAACCAGCCTGTAGCTAAGTAAATCCCAACACTTGAACATTGTAAGGACATGCTGGCCAATGTCTTTAAAAACTGAAAAGCTCTGAGACTCAAAATAAAAATCTGTCAGTAATGTGTAGGTCCGTTCCAAATGATGTCCCAGAAAACTAAAATTAAAAAAAAAAAAAAAAATGTCCTCTCTTGGCTTTCTTTTGAAACAAAATATAATGTTTGCATATACCAAATATTCTTTAACTGTGCTAAAAACAGTACTGGGCCCATTGTATTCCATTGTGCCCATGCTGAGAATTTGAATGATGGTACCTCAGGGCACACGGCCAAAAGGTTTGGTAAGACTATGAAGGACCTCACATAACAGGAGGAGAAAACACTTGTTCTTTTCAAGGCTCCATTACTCCTCAGGATGCAGTGGGCTCTCTACACAGCATATTGCACTTGCATATTTTTCTAAAATGGGTGTTTTGGGTTAGCTGTAAGTAGGACCTTTTTCAGTGCTCAGAACATTAAAAGAATTCCATAAGGTGTAATGTTCTGATATATACAGTTTTTTGTTAAAACCTGTTGAAAATATAATAAAGCTTTCACGTGAAAGTCCATGTGTTGACAGTTGGAAGTTTTCTTTTCGGTGAAGGACTGGGAATTGGAAGTGCACTAAAAGAACCCTGTGCAACATGGAAGTTACACAGTGGTAGGGGAAAGGTGTTTAGGAGGAGCAAGGTTCAACAATGCCTGGACTGTTCCTGCCACTTCAACCAGGCCAGTCTCTTCAAGGATGTGGAGAGGCAGACACAGGCGGTCCTGTGTGGGAATAATGAAAAAAAAAAATAAAATAGAGCAAAACCATAAAAATATAAACCAATTAAAAAAACTAAAGTAGTAATTGAAAGTGAAAATAAAACATAATATAATTAAAAAGAAAAATGTGAGACCATGGTAATCCATAAAAATAAAGCTGCATGCAATTTGAAGATCCATACTGGAGATGCACACACACACAAACACAATAAGTATCCAACAAAGATTAAGAAGAGAGGACAGAAGAGTTGTCAGTAGCAAAATTTATTTAGAAAATTTCAGCAGAAAAACAAAGTGCAGTTGGCAGAAGGGATGCAGAGAAAATGACATAGCAATACTGCGCATATACCATGAAAGGCACAGCTTCCTGACGCTTTGTAACAAATAGTAAACTTTATGCTTCCAGCGACGCGCTTAATTACAACATACTATTTCCTGGGTTGCTAGTATCAAAATTGCCAGAACTGCGGTGTCCCTTTATACTTTCAGATGTTCAAGACTGCACATTAGTTTAGATTAAATTAATATGTTAGGAAAGCCAGCCTGCTCATCTTTTGGGGGTGGGGTAAGAGAGATCACTGTGAAAACATTAGGGACATTTAACATCACGTTCAGGCAGTCGTTACTGAACAGGATGTGACCATCACAACCAAAAGTTGCAACTAACAGCAACCATGGTTACAACCATGCCATGTTAAATTATCTTCCTGTTTGTAGCGAGTGGCCAGAAATTAATGCTAAATCTCACTAATAGTGACAGACAGGCAAATGAAGAATGAGTTAGCTCTTTGTCCTGCTTTAAAAGATACATTTTGTCTAAGAATGGGCTTTGAGGATGAAACAAGGCATGTGCTACAGAAGGATGTACCAAGCTATTCATGTGGCGACTTTAGCTTTGTAAATAAATTCAATTCACAGTATGTGAACAAAGGTTCATAAATCAGATTTCTCAAGTACCTGGGGTTAGAAGATATTGGTATATGCTAACTTACACTAGTGTTATAACTTTACCCACTGTATAGAGCAGGGAGGCAGGGAGAAAAGGTGTTCCAATGCTCCTAAACCTTCCCCTTAACATAGTTGAGCCCTGTCTTTATAGACAGAAGACTTACTCGTTTTCAGTATTTCTGATTACTTTATAACAGTATAAACAAAACAGAACATTTCTGTACGCAGTATGAAGGAATTCAGATGTACCCAAAAGCCCACTGTGGAATAGTTAGAGGCTTGGAAAATGGGGCACTTACTCTCAAATGCACAAGTTTCAAGGGTCTACAAAGACAGCATCTTGTCTTGTGAAAACCAGGTGGTATTGAACTACCATGGGCCTAATGCGCAGATGCTCAACTGTCCTCCTTAAATGCCACCAACAGGTCAGATTTTGCAGATCTCTACACTGATGTATAGGTGATTTATTAATTAATTAATGCAGAGTCTATAGTTCTGTCTGAGCACCAATGGGCTAACAGATATTGTATTCTCAAGTGGCAAAGGGACTGTAAGTAGATGGTATTATCCTTTTTACTACAAAATAAAATTCACCAACATAACAAAGATAGCTCAAGAACGGTCTCACAGCAGATTACTAACAAAACTGGAATCTGACCTTTGGTCTAACATGACATATCCTTACCAGCAAAGAAAGAGGAAGAGGACCCTCTCGAAGAATGGCTTACATGCACTAAACTTGTGTATAGAAGGCTACTGCTAAGGTCTTGGGTTAAACAGCCATAACATCAACGACAACGACTGGGATAATGCATGAGATCTGGGAGAGAAGATTTGGTCGTAGGAATTCATCAGATATCCTTTCATTTTTTCTTTCTTTGTTTTATTACAAGTCTAAGGGGGTGTAAGTACATAAATGTGACCACTGGATTAATAAATTACAAGGGCATTTACTTTAAAAAGCAAAGAATCAAAAGGTCTGAGACTACATTGCTTGGGTGGACAACCTACTTGAGAGTGCCAGGGAATGGCCATCTAGCCAGCAAGGGATCTTAGTAGCCCCCCCCCCCCCCACATTGCTGCTTGGTTTGTGGTAACGCCGTTATTTGACATAGAAACGGGAAAGATGAATGGCAGAAAGGCGTCTCTTTAGTATAGGATAGATCTAGGTTCATGTAATGCATGGAAACCACTGGAAGCTCTAAGAGTGTATTGAACCTGATAAAGGTTCTAAGACATTTTTACTGCTCCTCTGAAACAGCATGGAAAAGTAGCCGAATCTATTCCAGAGAAGCTTAAAACAGCCTCTCAGGTATCCAGTCTATTGAATCCATAATAGTTATGACAGCAGTACTGCTAACACCAAGGAGTCCATGGCCTTAAACCTGCTACCATCTTTTCTCACCATTTTGAATCCCCAGAGGACCCCCGAGATAAGGCACAACTTGCCAAGTGAGCAGTTTTGGCCAGTCAATCTTTCAGGACTGGTTTCACTTACACTGCATGTATTAAAGTGGACCAACACCGAGAGGTGATCGGCCCGGAAATCTAAGATTCCGCCTCCCTCGCGCCCCCGCGCCGGCCGTCTGTGAATGGCCGGCGGGGGCGCGCGCGCGCCGAAAGTGACGCGAGGGAGGCGGCGGCGGCGGAAGCCGCTTGGACGTTCCTGTTCCCCGCCTGGACGTTGGCGGGGATTGGACCGGGCAGTCACGTGGGAGCGGGGAGAGGTGAGTTTATTGGGGTTTCTGGGGGGTTTCACACAGCGGGGCACCCCCGATCGGGGTGCCCCGCCAAAGTGAACCAAAACCCAGGATAGTCAAAATCCTGGGTGTTGGTCCACTTTAAACATATAGCAGTAGCCTATTGAGGTGGGAAAAAGAGAATTCTGTGAGTACTCACCTGTAGAATTAATTTCTCTTCCATTATTCCTTCAGGACATCAGACTTTGGATTAGACGATTGGGTTAACCTCTCCAGAAGGGTGTGGTCTGCAAGAACAAAGGTGTGTCTCCACCTCCCGGGCCTATAACCACCTGGCTGACTTGATGCACCTCAGTTTAATTGAAAAGCAGTAGAACCAGCCGCCCTGGAGGCATACCTATCCTGTTGGAAACAAAAGGCTGGAGACAAAATACAAGACTCCTCTCTCCGTTTATTAATTTATTTATTTTTTTTCATTAAGCTGATCATTATTTACAGCAACTATTTACATATTTACCACTCCACTAAAACTAGGCATACAACACATGGACATAGTAACCTAGCAGACAGGGAGGGTCTGGTGTCCTGAAGTAATAATGGAAGAGAAATTAATTCTACAGGTGAATACTCACATAATTCTCTTTTCTCTTCCATTTTACTTCAGGCCATCAGACTTAATTCAGAGATGATTGGGACCTCCAAAAGCAGTACCCTAATTCGGGTGGGATCCCCAAACCTTATACCTTTCAGGAACAAGACATTCTAAAAACCCTTATTCCTTTCAGGAATAAGACATCTCAAAAACCCTTATTCCATTCAGGAACAAGACATCTCAAAAACCCTTATTCCATTCAGGAACAAGACATTCCAAAAACCATCTAATTACCACTGTATGTAATGCCTTCCTACCAAAGGCTGTACCTTATAGAATTTGGTAAATGTATGAGCTGAAAACCAAGTAGCAGATTTGCATATTTGTTCTATTAAAGCTTGATGCTAAAAAGCCCAAGAAGCTCCAATAGCTCTTGTCAATGAGCAGTAGTCCTAAAAGAAGAATCCTTCCCCTTAGGGAATATAGGCTCTTACCACTGCCTGTCTAATCCATCGCTGATGGTAGACTTAGATGGTGGAAGAGCTTTCCGTGGACCCTCAGGTATGACAAAATAAGGAGTCCAACTTACGGAAAGATTGTGTAGCAGTGAGATGGTATCTTAGTGCTTTTCCCTACATCCAGCAATGTAGAATCCTTTCTCTATCGGACACTGGAGTAGGACATAAGGAAGACAATTCATTAAGATGGGAACCACCTTAGGAAGAACATTCTGTTTAAAGCAGAAGACAAACTTGTCCTTATGTAACACTAAATAAGGAGACTTAACTGATGAGCTGCAAATTCAGGAACCTTAAGAGTCAATAAACTTAAAGCGGACCTTCACTCTGAATAAGAGTTTATCTTATATGTTTCCCACACTCTGTACATACAGATTGTCCACATTAAAAATCATCCTACCTGCATCTACTGCATGTTATGAGCCTTTAAACATCCAAGATGGCGGCTTATGGAAGCCGCCATCTTATCAGGCAGCCTGCAAACAGGAAGTGCCTCCTGACTGTGCTGCTCTGAATTCTGGGACTGCTGACCGTTACCTGACCCCAGCTCTGCTCTGTCTGAGCAAAGCACAGCTATAACCCGCCCCCCTGTACCTTATCCCACTCTCCTCTCCTCAGTAAGTGTGATGCTTCTGAGTCAAGATGGCGGCGCCCGTATCCTAAATTCCTGGACAGAGTTGCAGCCCAGTGGGGGAAAGAATAATAAGTTAGTGACTAAAAACATAAAATATATTAATTTTAGATGCTGGGGAACCGTTTTTTAAGAGTTTGGGCTTTTCATTAAATCACGCTGAAGGTCCGGTTTAATGATGCATCTGCCAATAGTTCAAAAAGGAGGACGCTGATAAAGAGCTGATAAAACTAAGTTCAGGTCCCAAACCGGCAGAAGTAGCTTACGAGGAGGCCGCACATGAGCCACTCCCTATACATTTATTCACAGCAATGGGTTTCTGAATTAAAAAGATAGATAAAGAAGATATTGGTCCCTTTAAAAGTACTCAATTGAAAACCTTCAAGACCTTTCAGCCAAAAAATCAAATATTCTGGGAGCAGAAAAAATTCTACCAGCAAACCTTCTGGATTCGCACCAAGCGATAATGCTTGCCAGACTCTATAGTAGATCATTGATGAAGGCTTCTTCCTGGCCTGAATCATAGTCTGCATGACCATGTCAGAAGAACCCCCTACTGCCAAGATAAAGGATTCAATAGCCAGGCCGTCCAAGCCAGAAGATGTAAATTGGGATGCCTTAGAGCCCCGTGTGAGAAGATCTGGATCGTCGGGTAACCTCCACAAGTTGCCCTGACATCCTTACTATGTCTGAGAACCAGCTTCTTCTTGGCCACCGAGGAGCCACCAGAATGGTTGGGACTCCCTTGTGAGCTAACCTTTCTTCGTACTTGACCCAGAAGTGGAATTGGAAGGAATGCATGAAGAAGCTTGAAGCTTGAATGCTGACCCCTGAAGAGTCAGGACATCTGTTGCTATAGTGAGAGGATCCCTGGACCAAGAGATCTATGTCCAGAATCCCCCGACCCATGTATAGGGATTAAAAAAACGCTCTGACTAAGAGACCATTCCCTCTGATGCAGGACCGTTCTGCTGAGATGATCGGCCTGCAAGTTGGCTGTTCCAGGTATGTGTACAGCCGAAATGCATGAAACCTGTTTCTCGACCCAAAGTAAAAACCAGCTCACTGCTTCAGGTGCCCCCATGGTGGTTGATATATACCACAGCCGTTCGAATGTCTGTTTGAATCCGGACGGGATACCCCTTCAGATGGTATGTCCAATGACTGAGATACAATAGAATCGGTCTCAGTTCCAGGATATTTATGGAGAGTTTGCTCTCCTTCAGACTCCACTGTCCCTGGAGCATTGGTGACTCCATGACACTCCCTCAACCCGATAGACTGGCATCCATGGTGATGATCTTTCACTGTACTGGAAGGGAGGATTTGCCAGTCTGAAGAGGCTGAGGACCAGACTAGAGACTGCCTTGTTGACGGTGTCATGCAAAAAGAGTGATCCAGCAATTCCATCTGCAGGGGTCTTGTGTGAACAGTACAAAAGGTACTGACTCAAAGCAAGATACCATCAGGCCCAACAGACATATTCCTTGATGAATCGTCAGGTGAGGGAAAGACAAGAGACCCTGTACCCTGGCCTGGAGTAAGAGTCACTTCTGTGTTGGAAAAAACACTTTTGCCTGAAACGTGTCTGACGACAGTCCCAGAAAAGAATAACTTAAAGCTATGATATGATATTTGATTTAAGAATTCGACTGGATAGTCAATTATCCAATGTCGATCAGACAGTCTGTGTATTCTTCTGGGCCCCCTGACATGATGGGGCCGGTATCAACAGATAGTCTAAGTAAGGGATTATATGTATACCCTGACTTCTTAGAGCAAACATGAGACCTGCCAACACCTTGGTAAACACCCTTGGTGCTGAAGATAGACCGAAGGGTAACGCCACAAACTGAAGATGTAGGCCACCTACAGCAATGTAGGTATGTATCTTTATATATACACTGCCCGACTGGAGTAACTTCACTGTGGATCAACAACTCCAATCTCTAAAAAGGCGAGATATGGCAGATCTCAATGCTTCTGCTTTCTGCGGAATTCGGGATACCCCTGACCAAGAGAATCTCCAAGGGGGTCTGGCTCCTAATTTGATCTTGTACAACTTCCTGTATCCAAATATCTGTTACATGAAGACTCCAAGTATGAGCCAAATGCAGAAGCGGTCCCCCCACACCTGCAAGTTCGGGGGCGTCCCTTCATGCCTGAACAGGCTTTGAAGGGGGTCTGGCTTTATTCTGCCAGACACCTGTTGTTGCCTTCATTTGGAACTTTGTCTTATTCAAAAAATTAGAGGCTGAACCTCTAACTGGAACCCCGGAGTATTAGAGGCTCTGCGGAAGCAGTATTTGCCACAGAAGCCGAAGTCTGATTAGATGATTTACAACTAGCAGCATGCTTTACCATGTCAACCAAGCACTCCCCAAACAGAGGCTATGTCAGCTGACCATTGCTTAAGCCATAAAGCACGCCTTAAGGCTAACGCCACAGCTAGGCCTCTGGCACTTAACCTGCTCAATCCTCCATAGCCCGTATCATATACCTGTTGTAGCCAACTGGTCTTGATCACCTGGGAGCATGACTTCCATGAATGACCCCTACGAGTCTTCAAGTCCAGTTGTTTTAACAACCTCCCGCTCCCCAAAAAAGCTATGGATGTAGCCCAGGCCAGCCGCAAGGTCGACCCCATAATAGAGTAAGCAGGACATGCCACCTGATCCACGCGCTTATTCGCTGGATCCTTTGGAGAAGCACTATCCGAAGATGGCATAACCATAATCTTAAAAAGACCTGGCCCCAGAGCGTCTACCACAGGAGGGTGAGACCATAATTCAATCTGGAGGAAAGGGATACATAGTATCTAGTACTTTAGGAATGGGCAGAAGACAACCTGACTTCTGCCATTCCCTATTGATCAGATCAGAATAATGCATATGCTCTGCAACATCCTCCAGAATCGAGGCAATCAAAACCATCCATCTTAACTGAGCCCCCCCTTGTGTAGAGGACTTCTGCCCTACTGGATAAATCCTCCCAAAGGATAACTTTCTGGGAGACTATGGCAGCTACAATATCCTCTTCAAGTTAGAGGATACATCTTTTCTTTAAAAACCTTTTTAGTAGCCAATCCTTCTAAATGACTCTCTAAAGGTTTAGGACCACTTGAGGGCTACCGACAGAGTTTAAAGACTCAGAAGGAGGCTATGGCAGCCACAATATCCTCTTCAAAACTCAGAGGAATGTATTTATTTTCTTTCAAAACCTTCTTAGTAGCTGATATGACTTAAAGGTTTTAGGTCCGCTTGAAGGCTGCCGGGGGGGGGGGGGGGGGGTTAAGCTCAGAGGGCACCGGCAACAAGGGTCAGAGCCCTTGCTGGGAGGAGACCATTGCATTCCATATCCACTACTACAGTAGCATAACCCTGCACACCACGCTATCCTCGTCCAGTGTCTGTTTGCATACTGGACATAGGGTGAATCTATCTGCTAAAGGACAGATCCGATTACCCCAGATGCCTCCGTCATGGTGATTAATACTATATTACCTCCCAGGGGGGTTTAAAACCTAGTATCTGAGCAGTTCCCGATAGTCGCAAGACTATTCTGAGAGCTCAGAGGGTGAACCACATCAATATATTGCCAGTCTTATCCCACAAATACACATATATATATATATATATATATATATATATATATATATATATTTTAAAAACAAGAATTAAACATTAATATGTATATATGTATAAATATCTTTTTAATACACATAATCAAAAAAAGACCTACCTAAAGATTTAGGTCCGCTTGAGGGTGGCTGTGCAGCGGCTCACGGTATTTTTGCGCTTCCCCCAGCCGAAAATATTCCACTGAAGGCGGTCGGAGAAGAACTGCGATCTCAGCGGTACTCAGCGAAAATCTTCCACTGAAGGCGGCTGGAGGAGAACCATGTTGTTAGCGGTACTTGCCGCTTAGTCCCGGCCAAAAATATTGCAGTGTGAGCGTCCGGAGGAGAACCGTGATGTTAGCGGTACTTGCTGCTTAGTCCCGGCCGAAAATGTTGCAGTGCGAGAGGCCGGAGAACCGTGATGTTAGCGGTACTTGCTGCTTAGTCCCGGCCGAAAATGTTGCAGTGCGAGAGGCCGGAGGAGAACCGTGATGTTAGCAGTGCTTGCCGTTTCACCGGGCCGAAAATCTTCCAGTGCGAGCGGGTAAGAAAAGAGATGCACACCGGTGCTCTCTGCTATGCTAAGCCGAAAATGTTTTCATAGCGGGCGCAAATTTAGAATTTTTCAACCAGTAAAAACACATGGGAAGAGCAATAAAGAGGAAATTAATTCCCCTGGTTCCCCTCAATCAGGCTCACCAGACAAAAGCCTTATGGCTGCTTTTTCCTGTGGCGGAATTCTCAGCCATCAGTGTCACTCTCTTAAAAAATAAATAAATAAAAAGGTGACACCCCACAGCGCCCCAAGACCCTGGCGCTTACCTTACCATCCTGATCCGAATGCAGCTTAGCTACGGAGGCAAAGTGGGTCCATTCAGATCCAAGGAGTATAAGGGCCAAGGAACAGTCAGGTTTCCATTACCCCCACTTCCAAGGCATAATTCCTTGGAATTGGAATAATTCCTAAGTAAATGGGAGAGGAGTTCAGATAAGTCCTTGCAGTGACTGAAAACTGAGGGGCATCAAGTCAGCCAGGTGGTTATAGGCCCGGGAGGTGGAGACACACCTTTGTTCTTGCAGACCAATCGTCTCTGAATTAAGCCTGATGGCCTGAAGTAAAATGGAAGAGAAACAAGGGTAATGGAAATGCCTACTTGCTAACTACCATAATATTAGCTCCCCAAAAAGTCCAGGCTGCCACAGCATTGCCAGAGGGTCTTGCCTCAGGAAAGGCTGCACTATAGCCTGTGAATGACAAATGCCAGAGTTAGGAAGTGCATTTTCCAAAATAGTACTGCTCCTAAAGCAGACCAAAACCCATATATTTAACCAGGTTCACTCCCCTTTAAAAGTACCTTTGGCAAAATTCTATGTTTTTTACAAGTTCTGTGGGTTTTGACAATTTTGTTTAGTCAGGGGATACTTAACAAAATAAGGTGTTGTTTCAATTTTAATCAACACAACTACAAAAGCGTTTGTGTATAAAAGAAGTTAAATCCAATGTTCTTTTAAGCCATAGCAGCAGCTGTGCAGAGCACTGAGGGAGCTGGGCAAGACCAAGGGCCATAAAACTTATTGGCAACTTGTGCAAGGAGAGCAAGCGGTGGGAGACCCCCAGCGCTCCATTCATCACAATAGATTGCCGGGTGACTATCCTGATTGGAAGAGGACCGGGCATATGCCGTGGGGCGAGTGTAGAAATTCAGCAATCCTGGACGTTTTACAAAGCAAAGCTTCCCAACTAGAAATTCCCCAGTAAAGTGGACCAAGTTAGTGAAAAGCCTGGGTTTTGGTCCGCTTTAAACAATTTATGCTGCCAATACTGGGGCACCTAAAACAGGGGTTAAAGAAAGCCTAAATGTATAGCCCTAGAATGAGTGTGCCCAGCGGGCCACTTTTGGTAAGCAGAACTGGCGCTGCGGGATGTAAATATGATAAATACGATGGAAATATGATAAATACGATGGAGTAAATCACAAGTGTTTGTTGTCCAGCGTAACCTTTCTTCAATGTAGTCAGGATGTGCTGCTGCTATCTGGCTGGCAGAGGGAGAGTGTTTGCCCCACTAAATCCTCACACTGGCTGGAGAATGCAAAACCACTTGCCGGCTTATCTGCTCCTTACTTGCCGCGCCGTGCTGTAGCTCTCTCCGCCCCTCTGCTCCGTAATAGACAGCAGGAGAAGAGCTCAAAGGCTGCTGAGGGGGCCAGAGATGCGCCCGAAACAGAGAAAAAAGTCCCTAGCTGGCATCCATCTAGCCATGCAATAACGTCAGTCAGACATAAATAATGTCTGAGTTGCGTTTGTCACCCTGCTCTTCACCCCTGGGGCCAACGTGCGCTGCCAGGGCCAGCGGCACTGGTGGGATCACATGGCCTGGCTCCCCACTGGTGACCCCACCACCTATTTCCAGAGGCCACGGAAGGATCTCTCGGTTCTCCAGGCCCGCCGCCATGGCTGTCCAACCTGAATGGCACTTGACAGTTGCCAACCCTGGGGAAGAATAACAGGAAGGGCCCTCACATCCACATCATCCAAGGGGTGGGGTTACAAAACTGCCACAGCCTGTGGTTAGTCTCAATCCATCAGTATTTGCTGCGCGGCTTGAAGTATAGGGTGAGCGGGGGCGGGAGGAGGTGTGTGACCGTGCACCTTAATGGGAACACTGGTTAGATCCCCTGAAATGGTCAGTTTCAGTTACAGTTTCATTAACATTTTATATTTAGGCCTTAGTTACACTCCATATTTTGCATTTGGTATAAATAAAATGACATGCAAGAAGCTTGCATTCTAAAAGGTTCCCATGGCATACTAAGGGTCACTTGGATTGGACTTGGATAACTCAGACGTAAAGAGATTATTTGCATAGCACCACCACTGCAACGAGTAATGGGTAAGGCTGATGTGTTTCCCTGAAAAGAAACCAGGTCTTATATTAATTTTTGCTCCAAGAATAGGTGCTAGGGTTTATTTGTAAGGAATGTCTCGTATCTGGCAGGCAACTGGAAAGATGGTGGCGGCAATATAGTATGTGAACTGAGCCGGCTGGCAGCGGGAGTATTCAGCCATGTGCCCAGCATAGCAGCAGGCTGGGGTAGAGCCAGCAAGATCCCGACAGACAAGCTTATCTGTGTGACTTGATCCCTTACCCTTCTTTACAGCTGCAACCGTCCCTCTGCTGAAGCCCGCAGCTGGATTATGAATTGTAACTAGGACTTACTTTTGGGGTAGAGCTTATATTTCACGCATTTGTAAAACATGGGCTTTTTTTCAAGGAAGGCTTTATTTTCGGGGAAACAGGGTATTATTCCTTGTGTTGGGCACTGTGCAAATACTTTCCATTTTAGGAAAGCACCTCTTTTCCTTTACTTTTGAGAGGGTCTTTTGGTCTCTTTAGCCCCCCCCCCATATTAATCCTAACATGGGTCTCTCCACATGGTGACATGCGACTATGTAACTATCCAATGATCAATTCGTTTAGCCCTTCCAGCTTACACACAGTCAAGTCACTTTATTATGTCCATTTCCTACTTTTGGCATTGGCAGCGTGCAGCTTATAAAGAAAGGCACATGTTATGAGTTGGCTTGGTGGGTATATAATGTGAAGTGTTTAATAGGCTGCCTGCACACATATGCTTTAATGCAGTCATGGGAAAAAGGGGGGATCAGAATTGCAAAAAGGCATGATTATTGGCTTTCAGATCAACAGATGGACAAATGGCATGGCAAATAAGTGACATGGAAACTGTGGGGCACCATGTGCCACTGGTTTGGGAGGTGAACAGCAGCTACAAAGTTGTGTGAGGGTGGAAGAACATACCAAAGTACCAAGTTCACAAACGGCCGGCGCGGGTGCGTGCCCCGCGAGAGGTGGCGGCGGCCCGCACATGCGCCGTTGGAACGAGGAACAGGTTGGATTTGCGGGCGTCCTGGGGGGTTTCACTTAGCGGGGCACCCCCGGGCCGATCAGCGGTGTGTGTTGGTCCACTTTAAACTGCAGTCCATCATGCATGCAGGAGTGATTCTGGATATTAGCTGGTGGTCATAATAATTTGACTCAACTGTGCATAGAAGTTCACAGCATTTGATTCAGAAGGCACAAAAAAGGTTATTAAAAAAAGACCAATAAAAAACAACCTGGCCAGAAAATGTTACGGTAGAGAAACCAGTTACACTGTGTGCACAACTATTAGGCAGGTGAATATTTTAGCCATAATGTTATGCATATTTTCCATTGAATGCTTATTGGGTTGAAGCATTTCAGGTGATGTATATTTGTGTAATGAGAGAAGGTGTGGCCAACAAAGATCAAGACCCTAAATCAAGATGTGAATACTCATTTTACAATATGTTTTTTAGGCAAAAAAAAAAAAGATCTAAAAAGAGAGTCTACTTTTGAAAGTGTATATTTTTGTGTGCCAAAATGATGTCCTCAAGGTGCTAAGCTGATATATTTTTGCATGTTTTATGGAAGCAGTTTTCATTATCTGCAATCTGTTGCTATTGGCAACTGTATACCAAGACCTACAAGAAAAGAGAAGTGAGAGTTGCCATATGAGATAAAATGCGAAAGGGACCTGTGTGAGTGACCTAATTCAGCTGACTGAACTGACATCACTAATGCTATAACTAAAAAATCTTTAAACATTCTGACCCTGGAAAGTGGGTACAAACTATTGAGCTTTTGGTATCTTACCCTGGAGAGATTTGCTCATTTTAACCCACGGGCATCCACACTTTGCTTTATGGGATGTGGTGGAACGGGATCCCTGCTGCATATATTTTGGGATTGCCCCAAAGCCAAGAGATTGTGGATTAGGGTGTATAATACGGTCAATTCTGTCCTGAATCAAAACATTAATAAATGCCCTGGAAGGCATTGCTGAGAAAGGTAATACATGACCTTAGAACTCATGAGCGAAAGTTGGCAACTTTCCTTTTTACTGCCACAAAACAGACCATAGTTCAGCTTAAGTCAGGTCTGGACCTTAACTAGGTTAAAAACAGAATGGTAAATGAAAAAATACAATTCTGTGATTACTCACCTTGTAGAATTGGTATTATAAGTATGCAGCACGTCTTGCTCCAGATGATTCATAACAGATGGGATTACCTCCGTCAGAGGGCGCTGGACTGCAGAGATGGCAAAAAGAGGCCCCTCCCGGTCCCATATATACCCGGGACCTCCCACAAATTCCCCAGTTTTGAAAAGCAGTAAGGAGAACCAGGAAGGGCAAATAACCAGTAACAACTTAACAAGGATAACAATCACCGTACAGAGGATCCAAGATAAAGCAATCAAGGTGGGGGGAGCAGGACGTGCTGCATACTTATAATACCAATTCTACAAGGTGAGTAATCATCTAATTATTCTAAGTATGCAGCACGTCCTGCTCCAGATAATGATTCATAACAGATGGGACATCCAATAGCAGTGTGCGTACATAGGGTGGAATCCCCAAAAGCGACAACGCGCATATCAAACCATTGCCGCCTGCAGAACTTTGCGGCCAAAAACAGCATCAGCTGAGGCCCGAACATCAACCTTGTAAAACTTGAAAAAGGTATGAACAGAAGACCAAGTAGCAGCCTTACAAACTTGTTCAACAGAAGCCTGGTGCTGAAAGGCCCAGGAAGCCCCAACAGCACAGGTAGAATGAGCCGTAACACGGAAAGGAGGCTCCTTTCCCCTAGCAGAATAGGCCCTAAAAATGGCCTCACGAATCCACTTGCTAATAGTAGACTTAGCAGGAGCCAAACCCTTCTTGGGACCGGAAGGTACCACAAACAAAGCATCAGTCTTTCTGAAGGGCGCAGTAGCCACCAGGTAGAACTTCAAATTCCTGACCACGTCCAGGGAATGCAAGGCCCTCTCCTTGGAGTTACTAGGATTAGGGCACAAGGAAGGAAGCACAATGTCCTGACTAAGATGGAAGGCAGAGACAACCTTAGGCAAGAAATCCGGTTTTAAATCTGAAATCCACCTTGTCCTGATGTCTCTCAAAGTAGGGGGCCTGAATAGAAAAAGCCACCAACTCCGAAACCAACCTGACAGAGGCGATAGCCACTAAAAAGGCAACCTTAAGAGTAAGAATAGACAGAGCAGCCTCATGCACAGGCTCAAACGGAGGGCCCTGAAGGGCAGACAAAACCAAATTCAAATCCCAGACTGGCAACAGAGGCTTACGGGGAGAGCGCACATGAGCAGCCCCCTGGAAGAAGGTCTTGACAAGAGGATGTTGAGCGAAAGACCTCTGGAAGAAAACAGCCAAGGCAGATACGTGACCCTTGAGAGTGCTGAGCTGAAGTCCCAGATCCAAACCATGTTGAAGGAACTCCAGGATCCTAGGGATGGAAAACACACGACAGGGAAGGACCTTAGACTCACACCAGTCAATGAAGGCCCGCCAAATCCTATAGTAAATGGAGGAGGAGGATTTCTTCCTAGCCCTGATCAAGGTATTGACTACAGAGACAGAAAACCAGTCTTCCATCAAGATGGAGGTTTCAGCAGCCAGGCCATCAAAGCCAGAGTTTGTAAATTGGGATGGCAAAGCCGTCCCTGAGTGAGAAGGTCCGTGACCATGGGCAGAGCGTACTGATCTACTGCTAGCTGTACGATGTCTGAGAACCACACCTGTCTTGGCCAGCGGGGGGCTACCAGAATTGCTGGCACCCTTTCTTGAATCAACTTGCACAGAACCCTGCCCAGCAGGGGGAATGGAGGAAACAGATACAGGAGATGGAACCCCTGCCAGGATAGAGTCAGAGCATCCATGGCCACGGGATCCTGGGACAGAGAGACAAGGATTGGGAGCTTGTGGTGAGATGCAAACAGATCCACGTCTGGCACCCCCCAACGGAGACACAGGGATTGGAAGACCTCGCTGCTGAGAGACCATTCCCCCAGGCGAGAGGTCCCCCTGCTCAGAGAGTTTGCCTCCAGATTCTCCACCCCCGGAATGTACACAGCTGAAATGCAAGGGACATTGTCCTCCGTCCAAAAGAGAATCATCGACACGTCCCTGAGGGCACTCTTGCTCCGAGTCCCTCCCTGATGATAGATGTAGGCAACCGCCGTCTGGTTGTCTGAGCATGCTTGGACCGGCCGGCCCTGAAGGTGAGGAGTCAAATGGGCCAGAACCAACCTGACCGCCCTTAGTTCCAGGATGTTGATAGGAGCATGGGCCTCCTGAGGGCCCCACAGCCCCTGGAATTGTAGGCTTTTCCAGAAGCCCGCCCAACCTGCCAGACTGGCATCCGTGGTGACTGTCTCCCAACAGGGGGGCAGGAAGGATCTGCCCCCCAACAAGGTCCTCGAGTCCAGCCACCACAAGAGGGACCGCCGGACCAGAGGAGACAGAACAAAGGCCTGATCCAGAGACAAGGGACTCTTGTCCCAGACTGATAGGAGATAGAGTTGAAGAGGTCTCATGTGAAACTGCGCATAGGAAACCGCCTCGAAGCAGGACACCATCTGCCCCACTAGCTGCATCCCATGCCGGATGGAGGGGTGAGGGCATGACAGAAGGGAGTGAACTAGAGCTTGCAGAGAGTCCACTTTCTGCTGAGGAAGAAAGATCCTGGCCTGAACAGTATCCAGATTAATGCCCAGGAAGGAAGTCACCAGAGATGGGGATAGGGAAGATTTGGGGCGATTGATCACCCAGCCGAACGACTCCAGAATGGTCACCACCCGCTGGGTATCCCGTTCTGCCTGATGGAGAGACCGACAAGTGATGAGAAGGTCGTCCAAATATGGAAGAATGCAAATGACCTGAGCTCTAAGGAGAGCCATAACACCTGCTAGCACCTTGGTGAAGACTCTGGGAGCCGAGGTGAGACCGAAGGGCAGAGCTACAAATTGGTAATGCTGGACTTCCAACGCAAACCTGAGAAATTCTGATGCCCTGGGAAGACTGGAACATGAAGGTACGCGTCCTTGATGTTTATGGAGGTCATGAAGTCCCCCGGGCGCAACGAGCAGACAGCTGAGCGCAGGGTCTCCATGCGAAAGTGCCTGGTTCTGAAAAATTTGTTGAGAAGTTTTAAGTCCAGGATGGGCCTGATTGAGCCATCCCTTCTGGGCACTGTGAAAAGATTGGAATAATAGCCCTGACCTCTTTCCCAAAGAGGGACCTGACAGATGACCCCCATGTCCAGAAGGTTTTGCACAGCCAGAAACAGACCCTGAGCTGCCAGGGGATTTTGAGGGATCCGGGACCTGAGGAATCTTGGGGGTGGCCAGGCAGCGAACTCTATCTTGTAGCCGGAGGACACCACCTCCAGAATCCACCGGTCTGAGACCTGTTGTCTCCAGACATGAGCGAAGAGCCTCAGCCGCACCCCCACCCGGATGGGTGAGGGCGCCCCTTCATGGCTGAACGGGCTTGGTGGCAGACTTGGGACTTGGGCTTAGAGCCCCAGGAGACTCCTGGGCGGGCACATCCTCTGCCTCTGCTCCAGAAGTCACCCCTGTGCCCCGCAAAGGATACCCCTCTCCCAGACCTGGATCCGCAGAAAGAGGGGGTAAAGGCGCCTGAACCCTGGAAGGGCCGCGGCTGTTTCTCACGCTGGGGCAACTTACCTCCCTTAGCAAACAGGTCCAAGCGATCACCAAATAGGTGCAGCCCCGTGAGAGCCTTCTTAGCAGCATTGTCAGCTGCCCACTGGCGCAGCCAAACAGAGCGGCGTATAGCAACCACCAAGGCTAAGGTTCTACTACACATCCTAATGGTGTCATCTAGAGCAGAAAGGATATAAGCAATAAAAATCTCACAATGTGACAAGGCCCCCGAATTCGGCACTAGAAGCATCATCAGGGGTACTTTCCAGCTTGAGGAGAGTCCTGATAGCCACAGCAGTAATAGCAGAAGCACAGACAGGGCGCAATGCAGATCCCACACAGGCAAAGGCATGGGAAGCCAACTGGTCAATGCGCCTGTCCTCACTATCCTTCAGGGTAGTGGAATCAGGGGAATGCACCACAGAAGTGTTTCCGGGAGGGTTGACCAACATTTAACCACTTCGGTGGGAAAGGGATACCTTTTATCCCAGCCCTTAGGGTTCCGGGAAGCCGGCTGGGACGTTCCCACCCTTTGAAAACAAGATTATTGAAATGTGCCTGTTCTGGAAATTCCAAACATGGCTTAGCAGTATTAAACAATTCCCCCTGCTGTTTGGGAGCAGCAGCAGGAAGGGAAATAGAGAGCACTTCAAAAATCTGAGTCAAAAGTCTCTTGGTGTCATCAGCATCCCAGGGATCAGAGCCAGGGTCAGCACCACTGTAATGCTGATCATCAGACAGCTCTGAATCCGAGAACAATTCCCGCTGTTCAAGGGGGGTATAGTCAGTCATGTCCAGAAAATACTCAGTTTCCATAGGGAAATCAGACGCACCAGGCGCCACATGCCGCCTCTTAGCCGGGGCCTTACGGCCCGCAGAGCTAGCAATCAACCTCTCAATGTTAGCCAGCCTAGAAGACACATCAAGTTGAGACTCCTCACTAGTGTTCAGCTCACTGGGAGTCAAATTCAGGCGAGCGGGAGTAGGTGAAGATATAGTGGGCGCAGGCCCAGTCACCGATAGCCCAGAATGCAGCATCTGCTGGGCGCAGGGTACACAGACCCGCACATCATCACTTACAGGGTATGCGCCACACACAGCCGGGCTTGTCCCGAGGGGACCCCGAGCACCATATCTTGTGAAGCCTCCATATGGCGATTATAGTGGGCCAATTGGCCAATAGGAATTACGCTGTAAAAGCAACCCGGGATGCCCCAAATATCCGCCAGGGAAGTGGGAGGTTTTACTGATCAGGCCTCTAATAAAGTTTTAGCAAACTAATAGAGAGGGTAGGACCGGGAGAAACCTCTATACAGCTTTCCCGCCTGAAGGACACAAAAGATGACACCCCATAAGCATACAATAAAAATACATGACAGAGATATAAGCTCGCAGGGGCACTCACGAACCGCGATGGAGAGTCACAGGTCACGCCGGAGGAAGAGACCAAAATGGCGCCAGGTACCTCAAGGGGCGGGCCGCAGGGAGGAACGACGCGGAGCGTGCCGCCCGATGAGCTCCGCCCCCAAGAAAAGCGCGAAGGCATAACGTGTGACTAGTCCAGCCAATAGACGAGCAGCAGCGCCTGCGGTGCTAAAAGGACAGCGAGAGGAGGGGGGGCGGCGGTCAGCTAGCAGAGACCCACAGAGGACCAGGGCGGGGTTGAGGGGCAGAAGGGGCATCCCAAATCAGGCTCACCATAAGCCTGCACCACCTACCCTTTGGTGGGGGATTGCGGTTGGAGCAAGACTCCTAAAAACACCTATCAAGGTGCAGCCTACCATCACCCGACCAGCGCAGCCAAAGCTGGGAGGCATAAATGAAGAGATGGAACGGGTGGGAATAGTTCTATAGGGCCACGGGCTAATAAGCCCTGCTCACCTGCAAACAGATAAGCCATCACTCTTGCCCTTCGCAGCCGACTGCAGAGAAGAAACTGGGGAATTTGTTGGAGGTCTCGGGTATATATGGGACCGGGAGGGGCCTCTTTTTGCCATCTCTGCAGTCAAGCGCCCTCTGGCGGAGGTAATCCCATCTGTTATGAATCATTATCTGGAGCAGGACGTGCTGAGATTATTAATGTATTTGGTCCAGGAGGTAAATGCCTGTTGGAGGCAGGACTGCACATTTTCCTTCTCTATTCACTGGCATGCACTGGGATCAAGTGATTTTTTGGTAAGAACTATTTTTCTATCCTATTTATTGAAACAGAAAAGAGAGGTGAGCCCTATACACATACAACACTGCTGCTGGGCACGGGCAGCAGCAGTCTGTGTGTTCAGGACTTGCATCTCTCTTCTTGGTGTTCTTTTGGCAAAAAAATCCCCATTAGGCTTACTGGAAACGGTGTTTCTAAGAGTCCTTCAGGACGGCCACGTCAGGCTAGCAGAGGTCATTAATTCTAGGATTGTTAAGATCATTCTGAAGGAGACCTGATCCTTCCTGATGAAGCTTTGAACTTCACTGACCAATTTTTCTTGCTTTTCCATTGGGAGTCTATGATGTATCCAAGAAACGTGCACATTTTGGATGGAAACAGCACAGACTTGTCCCTGCTTATAATCCACCCAAGACTCTGCAGGATTGACATTGTCAGACTAAGGTTCTGTAAGACTTCTGACTCTAATCTCCCTGTCACCAGAAGGTCCTCCAGGTTATGGAAAGACTGGACCTTCCGAGATCTTAGGACACATATCACTTCTGCCAACATTTTCGTGACTATTTTGTGTGCTAATGAAATGCTGAAGGGGAGAGCCCTGTATTGAAAGCAAAGAGTTTCTCTTCCAAATCTTGCCATGGCCAAATTGGGATGAGTAAATAAGCATCTTGGAGATTGATACAGATCATCCAACCGTCCTGAGCCAGGAGATTCCTAACTGTGAAAATAGTCTCCAGACGGAATCTTTTGTAAGTTATATACAAGTTTAAGTACTTCCGATTTAAAAATAAAGACTAGAAAAATGCAGGAAAATAATCATCTTCCCTGACAGCGTAGGGCAGACTGGTTCTGCCAGAGCACGGAGCTAGTGGAAATGCAAACCTTTCTCAATTGTGTGGAAGCCAGATGAGGAGAAATCCGATGGGGGCCTTTGAGAAAATTCCAGCCGGTACCCTGTGGATACAAGGTCCAAACTGAGCTGGATCTGTGTAATAGATTGCCAGGCTTCCTGAAAGAAAGTTACTCTGCCCCCCCACAGGTATCTCGAGGCCTATCGAGTTGGGGGTTTGCAAAGATGGGGCTTTGTTTTTGACCCCAGGGCTTCTTAGGTTGTCAACTAGGAGGGAGAGGTTGTGAGGATCTAAAATTGAACCTGGTCTAATTCCTGAATCACTTGTCTTTGTAGTAAACTTCTTAGGCTCAGAACAAGAAAGCATTTGCTCTAGGTCCTCTGAACCAATAAGATCATCCCTCAAATGGGATGCCACATAGTTTGGCCTTGGAGGCCAAGTCACCCTGCCAAGCTGTCTGCCAGATGGCTTTTCTGGCGCAGTTGATAAGGGCAATGACCTTAGCGCTAGCCCAAACTGCCTCGGCCGAGGCATCCTCTAAAAAAGAAATGGCTCTAAATATGGAATGGAGTATGTCAATGAGAATCTGCTTGAGAGTGTCCCTTTCTATAAACCCGAGGTTGAAAAGTCAGGCCTCAAGGTTTCTGGCCACACCGTCGGAGGCTATTGTAGGTTTAAAGGCAAAGGCTACAGCATCCCATGCCTTTGTAAGGATTCCCTCTGTGCAAGGGTGCATGAGATCACCTAAAGATCCTGAGCCCTCAAAACTGGGGTCCGCCGAACACGATACCGGAGTGAGAGAGGCATCTAGTCTAGGACACTTGGTCCAAAGGGTAGACCCTGTCTTATTAAAATGGAAATTTCCGTTTCAAGGAAATGGGCAGAAAAAACTTTGACCAGAAACTGCCACTCAATCTCAAGAAGGGCAGAATGAAATGGAAATGTTTACCTTTCTTAACCAATAATCTATGGTATAACGTATCCTGAGCAGATAAGGGCTGCTCCTTAGAGTGAATCTGCATAGTATCGTAAATATCCTCCAGAAGTGAAAAGGTTTCTTCTGAAATCCTACTGCTCGAACTTCTGGGGTCAGTCTTGACCTCGGATCCCCCAAAGTTTGCATTAAGGGAATCCTCATCTGAGGAAAGTATACCCTCACTAGCCACTACTAGAGAAGTGGGATTAGATGTAGTAATGTAGACCTGAACTGAGTGCGAAGAGGACTAATCAACCCTTTGGTCAGGGTGTAGGCAGGGTTCCTGTAAGCAGACTCCCAAGTCCTGATGACAGACCTCTAGGGTAGAGGCCATGGTGGACTGCATATTGCCCAGCTTCTGTATAAAATAATTGCCTGCTTTATTTTGCATCTTTTGTTCTAAGCAGGCCTTACAGAAGCATCTATTTCAGGAATCTGCCAAGATTGTAGGGCAATAGAAGCAGAGCGACTGTTTTAATGTCCAGCTTAGGCTTGGGATCCTTGTCCTTTTCTTTCTTCTTCTCCTTACTTTCGGAGGGAGGCAGTTAATAAATAACCGAAGAGGGGGAATCCCAATTAGTCAGAACTCTGAGGGTGCTAGATACATACAAGAGGCATATCACCCTGTGTATCCCCCAAGAGCAGCGGTAAAAATAAAATTCTGTGATTACTCACCTGTAGAATTGGTATTATATGTATACAGCACGTCCTGTTCCAGAAGATATTCCTTACTCTTGGGTTATACATCCAGTAGAAGGCGCTGGACTGCAGAGACAGAAAAGTGGCTCCTCCCAGCCCCATATATACCAGGGACCTCCAACAAATTCCCCAGTATTGGAAAGCAGTTAAATAGAACCGGGAGAACTATAACCATTATAAAAAATTAAACAATCACCATAAAGAAGTAACTAAGAATAATGATAACAAGGGTGGGGTGGAACAGAACGTGCTGTATACATATAATACCAATTCTACAGGTAAGTAATCACAGAATTGTATTATTCTAAGTATACAGCACGTCCTGTTCCAGAAGATATTCCTTACTCTTGGGAAATCCAATAGCAGTGTCCGTAAGGTAGGGTGGGATCCCCAAAAGTAACAGCAGACAGTTCAAATCACTGCCGCCTGCAGAACTTTGCGACCAAAAGCAGCATCAGCTGAGGCCTTAACATCAACCTTGTAAAACTTAGAAAAAGTATGAACAGAAGACCAAGTGGTGGCCTTGTAAACTTGTTCAACAGAAGCTTGGTGCTGAAAAGCCCAAGATGCACCAATAGCACGAGTAGAATGAGCAGGGAGAAGGGAGGCTCCTTCCCCTTAGCAGAGTAGGCCTGTATCACAGCCTGACGGATCCACTTGCTGATAGTCGGAGCCAGACCCTTCTTGGAGCCAGACCCTTCTTAGATCCAGACGGGAGCACAAAGAGAGCGTCAGTCTTCCTGGAGGATTCAGTAGCCACCAAATGGAACTTCAGGGTCCTGACCACATCCAGAGAGCGTAAAACCCTCTCCTTAGAATTACTAGGATTAGGACACAGAGAAGGCAAAACAATGTCCTGATTGAGATGAAAGGCAGAAACAAACTTTGTCTTAAAACAAAACACCACCTTGTCCTGGTCTCTCAAAACGGAGGCTTGATGGAAAGCGCCGCCAACTCAGAAACACGCCTCACAGAAGTGATGGCCACCAAAAAGACCACTTTAAGCGTAAGAATGGACAAAGGGGCTCCTTGCAAGGGCTCGAAGGGAGACCCCTGCAAGGCAGATAAGACCAAGTTCAAGTCCCAGACTGGTAACATAGGCTTACGTGGGGGACGCACCTGAGTAACCCCCTGGAAGAAGGTCTTGACCAGGGGATGCTGAGCAAAGGATCTTTGGAAAAAAATAGCCAAGGCAGAAACATGACCTTTCAGAGTACTGAGCTAAAGACCCAGATCCAACCGTGTTGCAGAAACTCCAGAATCCTAGGAATAGAAAATACACGACAGGGAAGCGAGTGAGACTCACACCAGTCAATGTAAGTACGCCAAACCCTGTAGATGGAAGAAGAGGACCTTTTCCTAGCCCTGATCATGGTATTTAAAACCGAGGCAGGCAGCCCTTTTTCCATCAAGATGGAGGTTTCAACAGCCAGGCCGTCAAAGCCAGCGTTTGTAAATTGGGGTGGCGTAGGTGCCCCTGAGTGAGCAGATCTGGAACCAAGGACAGGGCGTAATGATCTACTGCCAGTTGCACGATGTCTGCGAACCACACTTCTTGGCCAACAGGTGGCCCCCAGTATTACTGGCACCCTTTCCTGAACTATCTTGCACAGTACCCTGCCCAGCAGGGGAAAAGGGGGAAACATACAGAAGCTGAAACCCCTTCCAAGACATTGCCAGTGCATCCACAGCCAAGGGTAGAGGATCCTGGGACAGAGAGACAAAGACTGGAAGCTTGTGATTGCGACGGGACGCAAACAGATCCACATCTGGCTGACCCCAGGGGTGGCACAGGGAGTGAAACACCCTGCTGCTGAGACCCCATTCTCCCAGACGAGAGGTCCCCCTGCTCAGAGAGTCTGCCTCCAGATTTTCCACCCCCGGGATGTACACAGCTGAGATGCAGGGAACATTCTCCTCCGCCCAGGACAGTATCAGGGACACTTCCTTGAGTAGGATGTCCCTCCCAGCCGAATGACTCCAGTGTGGACACTACCTGCTGAGTGTCCAGCTCTGCCTGATGGAAGGACTGAGAAGGGATAAGCATGTCGTCCAATAAGGGAAGAATGCGAATGCCCTGAGATCTCAGCAGAGCCATCACCTTGGTGAATACCCTGGGAGCCGAGGTGAGACCGAAGGGCAAAGCCACAAATTGGTAGTGCTGATCCTCCAGAGCGAACCTGAGGAATCTCTTTTGACCTGGAAAGATAGGTAGGTGAAGGTAAGCATCCTTGATGACTACAGAGGTCATGAAGTCCCCTGGGCGTAGGAAAGTCACAGCTGAGCGCAGAGTCTCCATGCGAAAGTGTCTGAATCTGACAAATTTGTTGAGGAGCTTCAAATCCAGGATGGGTCTGACAGGAACAATGGGGAACAATGAAAAGATTGGAATAATAGCCTTTGCCCCTTTCCCTCAAGGGCACCCGGCAGATGACACCTAGATCCAGAAGGCCTTGGACAGCCAGGGACAGACCCTGAGCTGACAGGGGGTTTTGAGCTAACCGCGATATGATGAACCTTGGGGGCGGCCAGGCTGCAAACTATCTTGTAACCAGAGGATACTACCTCCTGAATCCACCGGTCTGAGACATGAAGCCTCCAGACATGAGCCAAGAGCCGAAGCCGCCCCCCCCCCCCCCCACGCAGATGGGTGAGGGCGCCCCTTCATGCCTGAGGGGGCTTGGCGGAGGACTTAGGCTTGGGACCCCAGGAGGGGTCAGGGCGGCCACGTCCTCTGCCCCTACCCCAAAAATCTCCACGGGCTCCAGCAAAGGAAACTCCCCGTCCAATTCTGGAGCCCCTGAAGGAAGGAGAAAAGGCACCTGAACCCCGAAAGGACCAGAGCTGCCTTCTACGCTGAGGTAACTTGCCTCCTTTCGCAAACAAGTCCAGACGTTCCCCAAAGAGGCGCAGCCCCTTGAAGGGAAACCCAGTGAGAGCCTTCTTAGCAGCGTCGTCAGCTGCCCACTTGCGCAGCCAGACCAAGCGGCGTATCGCCACCAAGGCAGATGCCCTGCCACACATTCTAATGGTATCATCCAAGGCAGAGAGAACATATGCAACAAATTCCTCACAACGCAGAAGAGCTCTATACTCTTCAATACCTGCATCATCAGGAGCCCCATTTAAGAGACCCCTGAGCAGGCTATTAATAGCAACAGCCATAATGGCAGAGGCACAGACCAGACGGAGCTCGGTCCCCACACAGGCAAAGGCATGGCAAGCCAGCTGATCAATGCACCTGCCCTCCCCATCCCTCAGTGTAGTAGAGTCAGGGGAATGCATGACGGATGTGTTAAGACAACCCCAAAAGAGGTGCATCCACCTCGGGAGGACATGACCAACGTTTAACCATCTCAGTGGGAAAGGGATACCTCTTATCCCAACTCTTTGGTACCCCGGGAAGCCTGATATGCCGTTCCCACTCTTTGAGCACCAGATTATTAAAATGAGTTTGTTCAGGAAACTCCAAGCATGGCTTAACAGTATGAAACAGCTCCCCCTGCTGCCGTGGGGCCACGGCAGGAGGAGAGATACAGAGCACTTTAAAAATGTGAGCCAAAAGTCTGTCAGCATCATCTGAAGCCCATGGGTCAGACCCAGACTCAGCATAACCCCTAGGCTGATCCTTAGATGATTCAGAATCAGAAAATAATTCCCCCTCTTCCAGGGGGGGGTATATCCAGTAATATCAAAAAAATACAACTCTGAAGTACTCACCTGTAGAGTTGATATTATACGCATACAGCATGTCCTGCTCCCGAATAGTCATAACATGCGGGTAGTCCTCCGCCTCCGACAAAGTGCACTGCAGACATGTAGAAAACAAGCTACTCCCGGCCCTACATATACCGCGGGACCTCCCACAAATCCCCAGCATTGAAAAGCAGTGAGAAGAGAAGCCAGGAAGAACCAACCACCCAGAATAACTGGTAGCAATATCTTAATGATAATAATCACCATACAGGGGATCCAGAATTAGTGAAATCAGGGTGGGGTGGAGCAGGACGTGCTATATGCGTATAATATCAACTCTACAGGTGAGTACTTCACAAAGTTGTATTATTCTAAGCATACTGCACATCCTGCTCCCGAATAGTCATAACATGTGGGACATCCAATAGCAGTGTCCATAAGCAGGGTGGGATCCCCAGAAAAAGCAAGGCGCAGCGGACAGTAAAGGCTCTGTCACCTGCAAAACTTGCAACAGGTATGACAAGAGCAGAGGCTCCAACGTCAGTCTCATAACAGAACCAAGAAGGTATGAACAGAGACAGGCCATAAATCAAGTAATTGAACTAACAGAGAAAGAACCTTGGTGCTGAAGGGTCAGTGATACCCAAACACCCATGAGAACAGAGTAAACATTAACGGGGAAGAAACGCTCCCCTGAAGGAACATAGGTCAGAGTAGTGACCCAACCAGCTCACAGGCAAGGAAGCCTTGTGGCAACTCTTGTAACACCCCCAAGGGGAACAAAAACAGGGCACCCGACCAAGGCGGGAATACAGACCCTTAATTATCAGGAAGCCAAGGCTTCCCCAGGATCAGAGAGCATCCAGAAGGAACGAACCAAAGGCGCAATGGCGCTGGAATAGATATCAGGCGCATACCTAAGGAGGCGCCCATAGACTCCAAAAACAGCAGTCCCCCTAAAGGCCAAGAAGGCCGGCATGGGGAGAAGTGCAAAACCTGTAGGGGGATGTAGGCCCTCCTATTTAGTATTATTAGTAATCAGCCCATGGCTATACTAAGGGGTTGAACCAAGGGTCCAACAGACCACCTGGACCAGAAACCCAGCGTAAAAGGGAACACCGCCAGGCATGGGGTACCTGTAGCCGTATATGGCTGTACATGTATATATGTGTATACATAGCGTCAGGGAATAATTAACCAGAACCATCGCCTCAGGCACCTGTCTGACGGAGTCAGGAGGCCCCAGAAGAGCGGTCTGGCCTACAGGGCAGCTGAGACCGCATCCAGGTAGGGTCCCCAGGAAGTCCGCAGGGTAACAGAATGAAAAAGTTGATCCCCACAGGGACTTATGGAACTACTGGGGAGGTGCAGTTAAGCAGAACCAAGAGAATACTCTACAAGGGTGACCGAACCAGACTCCTGCAGGAAGGCCAAGACAGGCCTACACCCTCAGAGTCCCCAGATGGGGAGCCAACCCCAATTTATGCTGTAATGGCTTTAAGGCCCTGGGAACCGATAACGTCTCACAGGGAAGAGACTAAGGCCCGTGCCAGTCAATATGGGATACCGCCAAGCCATTATAGGCGGAGTAATAGGAAGCTGGGGAGCTAGCTCCCAAACCACCACTTCCCCCAAGGGGCGATTAGCAATCAATCCCCAGACAGGAGGCCTTTGATTGGAAACAGGAGGAGACCTGATAAAGGGCAGAACCGCACCCCAACAGAGCTATCACAATTCAGCAGCCTTCAGCAGAGGTATCTGCGAACCATTACTCCCAGGGCCGCCGGCCATAGATCCCATGGAACTCCCTGTCCTGCCAGCCGTGCGCAGAACCCAAGGTAGGTTGATGAAAGGAGGGCATATGAAATAACAAGGCTATGCCCAAGTACTCAGGCCCCCTGACCGGAGTCAGAATATCCTGGGACAGTAGGGACAGGGGTAGAGGCCCTGTGTCAGGAGGGAGGCCCCTCAGAGCCCCGCTAGGCTCCCTGGGCAACCCTGGATAGTATAACCTGCCGCCAAGGGCATCCATAGAAGCGAATAACGCTGAGAAGCAGGGGGGGAGAACCCCACCCAGTCCAGGAACAGGGACCCTCCAGAGGTAGCAACCTGTACCAATCTTTAGACCAGCATTAAAACCATGCCATCGCCTTTCAACAGGCCAGGAATCCCCCATGAACCGACCGGTCCTGAAGGAGGGGGAGGCCCGCCATATAGATTCAAAGGGGGCCACCGTTTCAGCAAGCCCAGCAGATAAGATGGACCCTCTAAGGGGCCCAACCTAGAACCCCGTGGGTCGTGGAAGAGATTTACCTTTCCCTTTCCAAACCTGCGAGACTTGGTACCCAGGGTGACCATACTCTAGGAGATGCTGGTAAGGAAGGGAGGTGCCCCCCTGATGGGGCCCTTGCATATGGGAAGTTCCAGAGGAACCACCTTACCAAGAAGGCATGAGCACAGGCCAAGCACCGGGGTGCTGGGACATATGAAGGTTTAGTAACCTACTGCACCGAAGAGCCCGAGGGCTCGGTATATAAATGACATCTTGATGTGCCACCGACAGGCCCACCAGCTGCCATCCCGCTTGGTGAAGGCAAGGCGCAAGTAAAAGGGGGCAGTGCCCCCGTAACCAGGGGTCCCCTAATGCCAGAGAAGAAGGCAGCAAGCCTGAACCGATTTCCCAGGAACGGGGAATAGTGGATAATGACCGTGAGGAGATGAGGTGTTTAAGCAACCATCCAGTAGCTTCCAGGGGACACTGTCGGCCAACTGACCCACTTCGTCTGATGCAGAGGCTGGGGAGTAAGGAAGACGACCCGGTAGGTCCCAACGCAGAAGCCCCACCTCAGGTGTGTCCCCAGACATGCCAAGCTAGTAGCCTGGGCACGAAAGAAGGCCCCAAATAGCGCCGGGACCTAAGACAGAGTTGTCATATATGGATTACTTGTGAAGGTAGAATTGCTAGGCCTGCCATAGGCCCACGGGGTCCAGACTACCTCGTACTGATGAGGGGGGAGGATGGAAAAAATGTATAGAGGCCATGGCCCCATACCGTTAAGGCAATTAACAAGCGCGCCCAACACTGCAGGCCCAGTCCGGCCTGCGCCAGGTTCAGAAGGGAGAGCAGGGGCTAAAAACACCCTGACAGAAAACTGAGGGGGGACCGTCAGCGAGAACCCATCCTGAGCCCAGGTGGGTTACATCCCGGAACCACCAGAAGGAGAAGGCATATTCCTGGATGTGAGAAGGCTGTGCAGTCGCCCCCTCGCCCAAACTGGCGAGGGCGCCCCTTCATGCTTGCGAGGTTTTGGCAGATTTGGACTTGGTCCTGCCAGAAGGCCCAGGGCGCTGTCTGCCCGCGCCATGTTGGAATTCCACGCCGAACAACTGGAAACACACCTCAGATACACGTTTAACACTAACGTAGGGAGGTGGAGGCGTGACCCTGCCTCGTGGAGGCCGGAGCAGCCTTCTGCGGAAGGGTGCTATAGCCTTTTTGCCAAAAAGGTCCAAGCGGGCCCCGAATAACCGCCGTCCTCTGAATGGAAGGCAAGTGAGAGCCTGTTTTGTAGCTCCATCGGCGCCCCACTGTCGCAGCCAGACCAGGCGGCGAATGGCTACCGCAAGTGCTGAACTCCTAGCACACATCTTAATGGTGTCATCCAGTGCCGATAGAATAAACTTAAAGGCTTCGCAGTCTGATAGCGCACTAAACACCCCCCAAGGGAGGTCCTCAGGGCGGTGATCCAGTATCTTTCTGACAAGAGTCCTGGCGGCCACCGCCGTGATGGCAGCGGCACAAACCGGGCGCAGGGCCGTCCCGGCACACGAGAATGCTTGTGAGGCCAGTCTGTCAATGCGCCGGTCCTCAGCATCCCGAAGGGTACGGTAAAAGGGGGCAGTCATAAAAGGGGGGTTTGTGACCCCTATAACCGGCGCGTCCACCACCAGGGGAGCGGACCATAAATTAACCACATCAGGGGGAAAAGGGTACTTCCATTCCCAGACCCCTGGAATCCCTTTAAGCTTACCAGGCGATTCCCATTCCTGGGATATAATATTCTGGAAATGTTCCTGTTCTAGGAACTCCAAGCGCGGAGGCGCTGTATGGAAAGTCTCCTTTTTAGGCTTGGGGATCACCCCAGGGGGAGAGATGGACAAGACCTCAAAAATCTTGATCAGGATTTCATCTGTATTGCTTTAAAAACCTAGAAACCATACCGCCCCGGAGGGCACCTACATGACCGAGGGAGGAGACGAGCCACACCACGCGCGAAGATAGAGAAAATGGCGCCAGCGAACCTCGAGGGGAGGGCCAGGCCAGGCTGTGACGCAAGACGCGTCATGCCAAGTCTCCGCCTCCCCCAAAGAGCGCGAAGCTCTAACCGTCAGCAAGTGCAGCAGCGGAGAATAAGTAACATCTAATGCTGACACGCTGTAATGAATCTGCCAAGGCAGACTGATAGTGAGAAAAGACAGCTCGCACTGTACAGTGATGCGCGACACTGACCCCCTGATTAAAAGAGACAAGGTCTAAAGGCTGATGGGCGCTAGGGCTGCCACACACCCCCCCCCCCCTTCTTTTCCCCCCGAGTTACGGGAGGGAGCGAGGGGAGAAGCTGACGGTGTCCATGGACTGAGTCTATGAGGGGCAAGGCAATATGCAGGAGGGGCATCCTCTAGAGCAGGGGTACTCAACTACTTTCAGTGGAGGTCCACTTACCAGGGTCTGCCGTGGAATGAAGGTCCGACCTGCACACCGACAGTAAAGAACCCTGGTCCCCTAGCAATAAGGCCAATTTGGTGTGAGGGAGTCGGGGGGGGGGGTTAAGTAAGAGTGCATGTCACGGGCTGGGAGAAGGGTTAGGGGAGGTGCAGATCAGTTGCTTGGGGGGATAGGTGAGGGTCAGTGGATGGGTAGAAGGGTTAGGTGAGGGGTGCAAGTCAGCAGCTGGGGAGAAAGTTAGGTGAAGGGTACAGGTCCAGGAGCTGGGGTGAGGGTTAGGTGAAGGGTACAGGTCCAGGAGCTGGGGTGAGGGTTAGGTGAAGGGTACAGGTCCAGCAGCTGGGGTGAGGGTTAGGTGTCTGGCAATAATGAATTGCAAGTCAACAGGTCCACACACTGGCTTCTCTCATGCTCCATCATCTATCTGCAGCCTGTGTGCAGCAAAGCATGAGGGTGCATGTGAGTGGCTGGGAGCAGGATAAGGTGAGGGGTGCAGGTCAGTGACTGGGATGGGGATTAGGTGAGGGGTGCAGGTCAATGGTATTGGAGGTGATTAGGTGAGGGGTGCAGGTCAATGGCTGTGAGGGGGATTAGGTGAGGGGTGCAGGTCAGTGGCTGGGAAGGAGAGGGTAGGTGGGGTGCAGGTCAGTGGCTGGGAAGGAGGGGGTAGGTGGGGGTGCAGGTCAGTGGCTGGGAAGGAGGGGTAGGTGGGGGTGCAGGTCAGTGGCTGGGAAGGAGGGGGTAGGTGGGGTGCAGGTCAGTGGCTGGGAAGGAGGGGGTAGGTGAGGGTGCAGGTCAGTGGCTGGGAAGGAGGGGGTAGGTGGGGTGCAGGTCAGTGGCTGGGAAGGAGGGGGTAGGTGGGGTGCAGGTCAGTGGCTGGGAAGGAGGGGGTAGGTAGGGTGCAGGTCAGTGGCTGGGAAGGAGGGGGTAGGTGGGGTTGCAGGTCAGTAGCTGGCTGACGCAGTATGCCTCTCAGCCGGGGTTGCAGCTGTGGCCTGCACACCTGCCATGGGATCAATTGGGGATCCCTGGGGATGCACAGAGTCTCAGAGACAGGCCTAGGTCCTGATTTGGGATGCCCCAGGGATGAGGAATTATGCCTTCCTGGGAGGCTGACTTTTCTATTGAAGGTGGAGCAAACGTTTTAAAAGACTCTTAGTCTGCTTAGTTATGCCTCCTTACTCTGGCCCTGTGGGAAATAAACAGGCAGACCATGAGTCTTATGAGACTTTAGATCCACTTTAAAGGTGAAGCACTTGGGGGGGCTAGGAGGGAGCATTAAATAAATGACCCTATCAGAATAACTGTATCCCTAACTTACACTTTGTGCGATCCTGGCGTCCAGCATTGCTCCTCCTTGACGCTGCCTGATGCTAATGATGAGTCATTGATGTCAGCACACTGGCCGCTTCTGTGCTCCGTCGCCTGTCTGCAGCCTGTGTGCAGCAAAGCATGACAGGCTTTGTTCCCGCGCCTCCCGGCTCCCCTCCGCTCTGCTCTGTTCTCTCCTCTCCAGCCATCCTCCCCCCTGCGGCGCTGCCAGTGCACGATGAGGTAGCAGGGAGACAGGTGGCAGGAACTAAAAATATATTTGTGTGTTCCTGTGGGGGGCACTAAAAGACAGCGCACAGCTCAGTGAGAGCTCTGCTGGAAGCGCGGTCGGAAGAAATATCATTCTGTGAAACGGCTCCAGGGACACTACACCAGCCCTGGGCAGCGGTCCGGACAAATGGCGTCTGCGGTCCGGATTCGGACTGCGGTCCGCCATTTGAGTACCCCTGCTCTAGAGGCTCACCAACGGCCTGACCGCCTACCCTATGGAGGGGGATTGCGGTGGAGCATGGCTCCATTCAGCACACCAGGTGCTACCTACCTTCACCCGACCCGCGCAGCCTAGGCTGGGAGGCATATTTCTTCTAACGAGGATGGGTGTAAATAGTCCCACAGGGCCTTGGGCCGTAAGGCCCGCTCGCCTGCGAGAGCGTGATACTTCATGTCTTCGCAGTTCCAGCACTGCAGAGAAATCTGGGGATTTGTGGGAGGTCCCGCGGTATATGTAGGGCTGGGAGGAGTGTGTTTTCTACATGCCTGCAGTGCATGGCGCCGGAGGCGGAGGACTACCCACATGTTATGACTATTCGGGAGCAGGACGTGCTGTGTGCTTAGAATACTCCTCAGCTTCCAAAGGAAAGAGTGTAACACCGGGTGCCAGATGCCACCACTTAGCAGGAGCCTTACGCGGACCAGAACCGGCAATATGCCTTTCAATGCTGGCCACCCGGGCAGCCAAGTCAGGTTGAGACTCCCCACTGGTATGCACCTCACTGGGAGTCAGGTGTAAGCGTGAGGGGGTAGGCGAAGCCAGGGGGGGTGTAGCACTAGGCCCAGCCGCAGGTAACCCAGACTGCAGCGCAAGTACCTGCTGGGCGCAGAGTACACAAACCCTGACGTCGTCACTGACAGGGGATACCCCACACGCAATACACAGCCGGGCTTGTCCCGAAGGAACCCCCAGCACATTAACCTGAGAAGCCTCCATATGGTGATTATCACGGCACAACAGGTCAATAGGGATTGATGCTAATAATAGCAACCCGGGATGCCCCAATAACCCGCTAGGCCAGCCTAAAGGGAGCCAACTGCGGGGACAGGGGGCGAGGGGCATAAGATGCGGGAGGGGCATCCCATAAGGCTCACCATGGGCCTATGCCGCCTACCCTTTGGTGGGGGACTGCGGTTGGAGCAGCGCTCCTTAGCACCTGACAGCGGTGCTGCCTACCAGACCGAGGAGGTAATCAGTGTTTCCAGCAGTGCAAAGTTCCGGTGTCCTGCCCTGATGTGGTGCTCTAGCAGACCCACTGGCCACAGGAACGTGCACCTCCCCAGACGTGCAAAAAAAAAAAAAAAAAACGAACTATAAAAATTAACACTGCAGGGAGGTTGCAGTTTTGCATTATGACATCACTAGAGAATAATGGCTCCTCCTGGTCCCTTCACACTTGATTCTTCTATAACGTTTCTATATCTATAATCAATTGCCTGGCAGCTTACTTGATGCAGTGTCAGTCACAAGCTGTATCTTTGCTCCAGTTACTGAAAGATAGGAAAATGTTATTCTTCCTCTTTGCTGAATCCAGAACATCCCCTTGGATCCAGAGGCTTGTGTCAAGCTGACATAACCTCTGCCATGGCTACAAAGAAGCTTTCCACACTATCAGTCAAGCCTAGCCCACTCCAATGCACACAGCATGCTTGCATCCATAATGCCACTCCCATCGAAGAGGGCAGCACAGCACGAGGTAAAAATGTTATATTTACTCTGGCAATATAGCCTCATTTGAAAATGATGAAAGTATTTCCATTGTGTAGGACTACACATGGCAACGTTGAGGGTGTCGGGACAAGGACTTTAAAGCTAAAAGGTGCATTAAAACAGGCACAGGGGGCATCTAGAAGGCGCCCAGAGATTGGCCATCTGGCGGTCACAGGGGCAGGACCCTGTGCATGTCTGAGAAAGTGACTCCATCTGGACCGCCATTTTCGGCTGAGGATCGAAGGACAGGTAAGAATATCTGTAATTATGGATGCCACCATGCCTGATTTAATGCAGCCTTGGTGTTGGGTCAACTAACAGTTTTTTTTGCAACCCTGCTATGTTTGATAATTCTGTGATCACACCCTAATATCTTAGCAATGCAGTGTTGGCCTACTTTGCCTGCAGAAAGCAAGATGTCTAACAATTATGCACCCCTTGATATAGGGTCTTGATCAATTCAGTCTCAAACAAATACACATTACCCAATATGCCTATACAGCTTGAAGTTGGAAAATATGAAAAAAATTAGGATAAGGACAAAAATACCATTTTGTGAATACTCACCTGTAAAATGGGTATTATAAGTATGTCACACCACCCCGCTTCAAGACATTCATTACACTTGGGTATACTGACTTGTAGATGGCAATCTTGCAGAGATGATATCAAAAAAAGGTAAGACCCTCCCGGCCCATAAATACCTGGGACCTCCCACTCATTACCCAGTATAAAGATAGCAGTAAGATCAAGGGACCAGGAAAGCCAATTAAAACAAAGGTTCACCATATAAAGGATCCAGAATACAAAAGGGCAGGGTGAAGCGGGGTGTGTGACATACTTATAATACCCATTTTACAGGGGAGTATTCACAAAATGGTATTATTCTAAGTATGTCACACACCCCGCTTCAAGACATTCATTACACTTGGGACATCCAATAGCCGTGTCCATAAAGGGCGGGGATCCAAAAAACAAGGCAACAAGGCACAAACTTAAACCACTGCAGCTTGCAGAACTTTGCGGCCAAAAACAGCATCCGCTGAGGCCCGAACATCAACCTTGTAAAACTTGGAAAAAGTGTGAACCGAAGACCAAGTAGCAGCCTTACAAACCTGCTCAACAGAAGCCTGGTGCTGGAAAGCCCAGGACGCCCCAACAGCACGAGTAGAATGAGCAGTAACACGAAAAGGGGGAACCTTCCCCTTGGCAGAATAGGCCCCAACAATGGCCTGGCGAATCCATTTACTAATGGAAGACTTGGCGGGAGCCAAACCCTTCCTAGGCCCAGAGGGCACCACAAAAAGAGCGCCAGTCCTACGAAAAGGAGAAGTAGCCACCAAATAGTACTTCACACAGCGAACCACATCAAAAGAATGCAAAACCCTCTCCTTGTCATTGCTAGGCTTAGGACACAAGGAGGGGAGAACAATATCCTGATTCAGATGAAAAGCAGAGACCACCTTAGGAAGGAAATCTGGCTTGAAGCGGAAAACAACCTTGTCCTGATGCCTCTCAAAGTAAGGGGCCAAAATAGACAAGGCTGCCAACTCCGAAACACGCCGAACAGAAGTGATGGCAACCAGAAAAACAACCTTCTGAGTAAGCGTAGAAAGCGCAATATCCTGCAAAGGTTCAAACGGAGGACCCTGCAAGGCAGACAAAACCAAATTCCAATCCCACACTGGGAGCAAAGTCTTCCTAGGAGGCCACACATGCGTAACCCCCTGGAAAAAGGTCTTAACCAGAGGATGAAGAGCAAAAGACTTTTGAAAGAATACGGCCAGGGCAGAAACCTGCCCTTTCAGCGTACTAAGCTGCAAACCTTGGTCCAGACCATGTTGCAGAAATTCCAAGACCCTAGGGACAGAAAACGCCCTGCAAGGCAAGGCCCTACCCTCACACCAATCAATATAAGACCTCCAAGTCCTATAATAGATGGCAGAGGAAGACTGCTTCCTAGCCCTAACCAGAGTCTGAACGACAGCATCAGAAAGACCTTTCTCCCTCAAGATTGAGGTTTCAGCAACCAGGCCGTCAAAGCCAGCATTGGTGAATTGGGGTAGAGTAGTGGACCCTGAGTGAGATCTGGCAGAAGGGGCAGGTCTAACTGATCCACTGCCAACCTTACCACGTCTGCGAACCAAACCTGTCTTGGCCACCTTGGAGCCACCAGGATTGCTGACGCGCCCTCTAGGGCCAGCTCGTGCACCACTCTGCCCACCATGGGAAACGGAGGGAACAGGTAAAGAAACCCCAGATCCCTCCAGTTCAGAGACATGGCATCCGCTGCCAGAGCCAGCGGATCCCGCGAGAGAGACACAAATGCCGGAAGCTTGTGATTGTGATGAGAGGCAAAGAGGTCCACCTCCGGAGCCCCCCCACCGGTGGCAAAGCGAACGAAACACCTTGGGGCTGAGCGACCATTCCTCCCGGTGAGCTGACCCCCTGCTCAGGGAGTCCTCCTCCGTGTTCTCCACTCCCGGAATGTACACCGCCGAGATGCATGAGGCATGGCTCTCTGCCCAAGCAAGGATCAAGGACACTTCCCTGAGGGCACGCCTGCTGCGAGTCCCTCCCTGGCGATTGATGTAAGCGACCGCCGTCCGATTGTCCGACCGAACTTGAACCGGTAGGCCCCGCAACTGATGAGTCAAGTGAGCCAGAACCAACCTGATGGCTCTCAACTCCAGAACATTGATGGGATCGTGAGCCTCCTGAGGCCCCCACAGGCCCTGAAACTGAAGATCCTTCCAAAATCCCCCCCAACCGGACAGACTGGCATCCGTGTCCCAACGAGGGGTCAGAAAGGATCTGCCCCTCGTCAGATTGCTTGGTTTTAGCTACCACCGAAGGGAACGCCCGCACCTGGGGGGACATCAGAAAGGACTGATCCAATGACAGCGGGGACCCGTCCCAGGCCGCCAAGAGATGGATCTGAAGCGTCCTTGTGTGAAACTGGGCAAAGGGAACCGCCTCGAACGATGCCACCATCAATCCCACCAGTCGCATCCCTAGCCGGATGGAAGGGCGGGGGATGGATAGGAGACGCTGAGTCAATTCCCGAATCAGAAGAACCTTGGCTCGGGGGAGAAACACCCTGGCCTGAGAAGTGTCCAGCGACATTCCCAGGAACTTCACCACCCTGGAGGGAGTGAGGCAGGACTTGGGATAGTTGATCACCCAACCGAAAGCCTCCAGAGTGGACACCACAGTCCTGGTATCCATCTGCGCCTGATGAGAAGGGGAAGACGCCAGGATGAGAAGATTGTCCAGATAGGGCACGGTTCGAATACCCCTGGCTCTGAGGATGGCCATCACTCCTGCAAACACCTTGGTAAAAACCCTTGGAGCCGAGGTAAGGCCAAACGGAAGAGCCACAAACTGAAAATGCCGATCTTCCACCACGAACCTGAGAAATCTCTGATGTGCCGGGAAGATTGGAACATGCAGATAAGCATCCTTGATGTCTATGGACGTCATGAAGTCCCCCTGCCGAAGTGAATGGATGGCAGAGCGCAGAGTTTCCATACGGAACTTCCAGGGACGGACAAACCTGTTGAGCAACTTCAGATCCAGAATAGGACGAACGGAACCGTCCTCCTTGGGCACCGTGAACAAATTGGAATAGAAGCCCAGGCCCCAGTCAGAGAGGCACCGGACAGATGACAGCCATGTCCGCGAGACTTGCTACTGCCGCCCGAAGCCCCTGGGCGGCCAGAGGATCTGACAGCACCCGGGACCTGAAGAAACTGGGAGGGGGCTGGAACTCGAACTCCAGCTTGTTACCGGAAGACACCACTCCCTGAATCCATCTGTCCGAGACCTCTTGGACCCAGACCTGGGAGACGAGTTGCAACCGTCCCCCCACCCGCACGGGTGAGGGCGACCCCTCATTGCTGAGCCGACTTGGCAGCGGCTCTAGGCTTGGAGCCCCAACTATGTCCTGGGCGGGTCCGACCCCTGCCCCTAGGCCAGGAATCACCTCTGGACGCAGGGAAGGCCGAACCCCTACCAACTCTAGCCCCACGAAAGGACTGAGAGAAAGAAGCCGCCCCCCGAAAAGGGCGACGCTGCTTCTTACGCTGAGGTAATCTACCTCCTTTTGCCACCGAATCCAATTTTTCTCCAAAGAGCCGCAGTCCCACGAAGGGAAGGCCCGTGAGTGACTTTTCGGACACAAAATCAGCCGCCCACTGAGGTAACCAAACCGACCGGCGGATAGCCACAAGCAGGGCCGTAGCTCTGCTACACATCACCAATGTGTCATCCAGGGCGGACAGCACAAAGGACAAAAATAACTCACAGCGCTTAAGGTCGGCAAACTCCTCACTAGCCGGGTCAAGCCCGGAAGAGGTCAATAATCCTCTAACAACCGACCTGGCAGCTACCAATACAAGCTCAGAAGCACAAACCGGCCGCAAGGCCGATCCAACACTGGCAAAACCATGACAAGCCATCTGGTCAATGCGTTTATCCTCACCATCCTTGAGGGTAGTGCACTCCGGAGAATGGAGGACTGAGGAGCTGGACAACCCCAAAACAGGAGCATCCACCTCGGGGAGAGACGACCAGTGCTTCACCACGTCCGCCGGAAAGGGATATTTCTTGTCCCAACCCGGTGGGACACCCGGAAGCCGCGTAGGCCTCTCCCATTCCTTGCGAATGATACGATCAAAATGCTTTTGATAAGGAAATTCCAAACGGGGCTTCGTCTCTTCAAAGAACTCCCCCTTCAGCGGAGGAGCTGTCTCGGGGGGAGAAATAGCCAGGACCTCAAACACCTGAGCCAGGACCCTAGATGTATCCGAGGAATCCCCCTGGCCCTGCTCGGTATCAGCGCCCACAAACTGCTGATCGTCTGAGTCATCGGACCCCTCATACAGCTCACCTTCCTCATGCGGGGAGCAATCAGACCAATCCAGGGAGTCAAAATCCTCCCTATCAAAGGCCTGCGCAGCCGAATACAAATGTTTCCTCTCTGCCGTGGCCTTTTTTGCGACGGCACTAGAAAACAATTTTTCCAGATTGGCCAATCTGGCACACACCTCAGATTGCGACTCCCCGCTAATGACCACATCACAAGCACGTGTAAGGCGAGGGGGAGACGAGGAGGAGACCGGCGGAGCAGAACCAGACGCCTGAGATCCAGTCTGCCGCGTAATAGACCTCTGCACACAGTGTACACATAGAAATATATCATCCCCCAAAAGGGATACCCCACACCCCAAACACAGCCTGGATTGCCCCGAGGGGGGCACAAGCCCAGTATCCGGGGAAGCCTCCATATGGTGATTTTTTAGTAATATATATATATATATATATATATATATATATATATATATATATATATAGTATATACAATTAAATGTGTACAATGCTCTTTTTGTTTGGGAATTACGCAATAATGCAACCCGGGATGCCCCTTTAAGTCCCGAGTGGGAGGATTTTAAGCCAGCTAAAAATTAACCAGGGACCCTGGACCGGGAGAACCCCCCTTTAATATGATCAACGGTCCACCTGGAACACAAGAACACAAGCACACACTCAGATCATGTCAAAAGTACAAGAGAAAGAATAATGTCATTGGTGGCCACCAGGCCCCTCACCCGACCTCTGGTTCGCAGGCAACGGCGTGCAGTGTGTAGAAAGGGGGAGAGAGGGCGGGCCGGCGCGGTTCGCGCATCGCGCCCGGCCCCGTCGCGCCCGGCTTGAAGCCGGGACATGAAACAACCGCGCACAGCACGGGGGCGGGCCGTAGGCGCGCGCGAGTGCCCGGCCCTGCCCCCCCCCCCCCCAGCCCGGAGGAGAAGAAGCCCTGCATGGGCTTGCCGCCATTGCAGCCACCACCACGCGGGACCTCCGGCGCCATGAAACAAACCGCAAAGTGACAGAAAGTGAAGCACAATTTATGTACACATAAACACACACACACATAAAACAGGGGTACCTGGGAGAGGGGGAAACGATGTCTGGGAAGGGCCAAGGGACGGGGCATCCCAAACCAGGATCACCAACCTGGATAGCTGCCTACCCCTTGTTATGGGGTCTCACGGCTCCTAAGCACCTGAGGTGCCAGCTACCTTTGCCCGGACCAGCAGCCTAGGCTGGGAGGCAGGGAAAATTAAACAATGGGATCCGGGCAGAAATAGGAGAGAAAACGGGGCCGGGAGTTATCCCGGCTACCTGCAAGGAGGAGACATAATCTTCTGACTTGCTCGCAACTGCAGAGATGAAAGACTGGGTAATGAGTGGGAGGTCCCAGGTATTTATGGGCCGGGAGGGTCTTACCTTTTTTTGATATCATCTCTGCAAGATTGCCATCTACAGGTCAGTATACCCAAGTGTAATGAATGTCTTGAAGCGGGGTGTGTGACATACTTAGAATATACTCAATTTTCTAAAGCTCAGGAGATGGCAGCCAGTCAGAATTCCTAGTAAATACAAGTAGAAACTTCTGTGCAGTTTAATGGTAATAAAAGTACATTTGAATTCTGTTACTTGTACCATGCTTGATACATTGGTACTGGCTGGAGTTCTTCCTTAAAGTGGACCAAAACCCACAGAGATCCCAAAGATTCCTGGGCCGATTGATTCTATCCCCCTGGGCATCCAGACTTGGGATGCCCCGCTTTGTGAAACCCCCCCAGGTCACCAATAAACTCACCTTCTTTCCTGGTTCAACGATGCATACGCAAGCAGTGGCCACATCTCTGCTATCCCTCTAGCAGGGCACAGGTATTGTGTCAGGCATTTATGAATGGCTGGTGCAAGCACGCTCCCTGATAGAGGGTAGCAGGGGATGTGGCCGTCAGTGTGCCCAGATCTGCTCGTATTAGACAAGCTCCTGGATGAAGGGGCTCGAGGGGATCCAAGTGGGCTGATTAGATGAGCAGCCGTGCATGTGTCGTAGGACTGGGAAGAGGAGAGTTTGTTCGGGTGACCTGGGGGCGGGTTTCACACAGTGGGCAAGGAACAAGACACAGGATAGACAAGATCTTGGGTTTTGGTCCACTTTAAGGTTTGACACCTTCAATATGCCAGGTACTGATGATGAAGAGCTGCTGGGTAACAATACCCAGAATGATTTAGGAACTTGGAAAGCTCTGGATGGCAACACTCGCTAGTAGTGTTGGGCAAACCTGAACCACAAAGTTCGGATTCGTACCAAACTTTACGTGTTCTTCAGCCAGAAGTCCGTGTTCGAGTTTGGCCGAACCCAGAAAAGCTGGTTGATGAACTGGGCTGCTGAACTTAGCCCAATGCAGTGTGCACAGCAGCAGTAAGAGTCCCGCAATCTGGTCGGTGACCTTCCCTGTCAAAATGCCCACAGACGGGACTTCAAAAAGATGGCCGCCCCCATGAGTGAGGATGCTGGCAGCAGCTAGCAGCACTTCTAGTGCCAGCTGCCAGTTTCTATACTCATGGGGAATTGCGGGGCTCAGGTAAGTTGTACAGCCACCTCCTGCTGCTGCACACACTGCTTGGGGCCATTTTTGAGTCCCAAAGATTGGGCCCCCATTGATTTCAATGGGGACTGGATTCGGGTCAAATTCTGTACCTGAACCAAATTTTTGTTCAAACTTGCTGAACTTAATTTGGACCGCCCAACACTACTCACTAGTGCTGCTTATTGCAGATGTATTAAAAATTACACTTCGTAAAATGGCACACGTATTTTGAAATATAAAATCATTCAACCACATTCAGAATTTTGTAAACTGGAAACAATGACGCTGGGAACTATTCTGCCATGATTTTAAGTAAAACAATGGAACCCAAATTTACTGCCCTTAGAAGCTGCAAAAATAGAAGGATTCAGACCAGCTATAGGCACAGCATAGACACGGAAATGTTAAAGAAGGTCTACAGAGGTCAGGCTATTAATCAGTGACTGTGCTGTACCATTGCACCACATACAATGAACCAGAGACATTTCATTTATCTTTCACTACTTGGCTGAAAAAGAATACAGACTTGTTAATATTGTTATGTTCCTGGCTTATCCAGAAGCAAGCAAGTCACAGTTGTATAGGTCATAGTGCTTTGGGTGACATCTCAGTGGCCTGGTTTGCAGAACTTGTAGCGCTGAAGTTTAATATTGGTTTGTGCTTTGCAGAGGACAGATTGTGGAAGACATCAAGGGCAGGTTCACAATCATAGCCACCCCATTAAATGCCCCGTCTCCTCATGCCTACGTCCAGAAGGTAAGGGCCCAGCGATAGAGCAAGAAAAGAAGAAGCATAAAGGTGCAATAGAAGAGGCCAAAGCCTAGCAGGTGGAAGGAGAAAGCATGTGCTTGGGAACCTTCTCTGAAGGAGAAAAGGCTCTCTAGAGTCCTCCTAAGGCTGCAGATGTTTAACTGGAGAATGTCTGAAGGGAGACAAACTTTGTCCTGTCCAGCGGAGGGAGCAGGAAGGAAAAACAGAAATGCAGAGTCAGTCATGCAGATACAATCATGCAGTTAAAAAAAAAAATCACTGAAGATAATAGAACCATGATAAAGGAAAACATTAAATAGTTGACACAATTATGTTGTAATACAGATACAAGTAGCAGGCAAACAAAAGTTAAGATGTTATCAGCCTTACCAGATTCTGCTAAATAATGCACTGATCTGGGCATCCATGACCTCCAGCCATTTTTGACTGGATGGAGGCCAGGCTCCATGTAAATGCGGAGCTGCGGCAGGGTAATTTAACATCAATCTCTTCTTTAGAATATCGTTTGCTGTCTGGGGTATCCCGATCTGGCTTGCCCTGCTGTGTGTATTCCCTGGAAGTGTCTGTAAACTCACCTTCTCCACATTCGCAAAGCGTAAATGCTGGTTACTCAGCCAAACAGCAGTGCACAATTTCATTCAGATTTCCTGAGACCATAACAGCAAAAAAATCTGATTAAAGAGATCACTGCCAACAGCATCCCCGCTCACCTCTAGTTGTGGGCATGCCTGTGCTAACCATTCAGAAATGCCTGCCATGAGTATGAGCCCCAGCTGAACATATAGTGGGGGATGGGCCCGTGGCACAGAGATTATGTGAGGGCTCAGGGAAAATGTGAGTGGATCAGGTGACCCATGGTGTTTTACAATTTCATGCTCCATGAAGAGGAACTGGTTGCTCCTCTAAGTTGAGTGAGCACTAAAGGATTTATTAGCATAAACCCGTTAAAATCTTGCTTAAAATGAATGAAACTTCTGAACACCTTTAAAAACAGTTCAAAAACATGGAAAAGATTACATGACCTCTAAGTGTAACACAATGTTGGGAACACTACATACTAAAGCAGCAAAAGGCTAAACTAGGCCCTTGAAACAAAGCATCTTACCTGGGGGACGCCAATTTTCCTGCAAGCTTCCAGGAAGTTTTCAACGTTTCTCCTGCATTTTGCCATAGTAAGCTTGGGCTGTTGAAATGAAACAGTGGGGTGAGTGGGGGGTCACAACTTATATTTTAAAGTACAAAAATAAACACATTACAGGCTCTCTACTTACAACAGCGGGCGACGGAACATGTATACTTGGAACGGATCTTGGCCTAACATGATTGGCTAGATGACACAGAACTACACCATCTGTCAGCGCTGCTCCCAGGTCACTAGGAAGGGACACCTTTAACCGTGACTCTATGTTCTAAGGTTAAAGGAGGAAAACGGTTCAGTACAGAAAAAATGCGCACATATAAAAATCAGAATCATTTTAGTTTTATTAAAGACACTATCGTGAAAATGGGCCAATAATAAACATTCATATAAATATGCTAGATGGCAGGAGGAGAGGTCACTTATACACCCTGCATCAAGAAATATCCAGCCAGCCTTGTTTTTTATTTTTATTAATGGAAGGAAGCGGAAATCGAGTTACATGTTCTGTCACCTCGATACACTAAACCTGTCATCCCTTGATTTTATTCCTACCAGAAGAAAACCACAAGCTTGGCAGATGTTTTATTCAGTTTGGGTGGGTACACGATAGTACTCCTTTAACCCTTTAACTGCCAGCCTACCTGGAGATTTTGTCACCCTTTGTTGCCAGACCATTTTGCAATATTTTGCGCTCCCCATGTTCAGGTGTGATTTTTGAAGGGATTTCCAGGGATTTCCCAAGAAAGTGATATATTGTTGTTTTCAGCAGAGTCTGGGCTTTAACATGAAATGTCTTGTTTGTCATTTTTTAGGTGTATTCTCAATATTTTTGGATGAAATATGTGCAAAAAAAAAAATTTGTAGTGTTTTTTTTGTAATAAAAAATTTAAGTTTGTCAATAAAATCTTATTTCGTGTGAAACCCGAATTTCTCCCGGTTACAGCAGTACCACAAATGTATTGGTAGACACCCTTTCCTGCCCAGAAGACTCCCCCAAACTGAAACAGCGCTTTAAGGAATTTTCAGATAAAATACAACTATGCTATGAAATATGCGCACCTTGCAGTTTTTCAAGGCTTGTTGACATGGGTGCAGTTTTCTGGAAGTAATCCCTCAATGTATTCTTTGGTTGCACAGGGTTTCCCTAAAAAAAGAATAAAAAAGCAGAATCAAAACCACATTTTCCTAAAAAAAAAACTATATACAAACAAGAAACAACTGAATATCTGAAAAAGCAACATGCCCCAAACAGAACAATACCCAGCATGCATAACTACTGTCAAGGGAAGAGTTGCCAAACACACCATAGTAAAGCATGTGCGTAACGTTAATTTTACTTCAAAATTTCAGCTCTGCAGACAAAGTGCACACCTTGTGCTTTTTCTACCAAAACAAGCCTTTACATTTGGAATATCCCCCATAAACCATATATTCCCTGAAGTACACATTTTAAGCTTTCTATGCATACCCAGCTTGTTGTAGTGGGCTCATCTTTCTGGGCGTAATCCCTGGAAGAATTCTTCCAGGGCACAGGGTTTCACATCTTTCTGGGCGTAATCCCTGGAAGAATTCTTCCAGGGCACAGGGTTTCACAAAAAAAATGTATAAAAAAGCAGAATAAACACCTTTTCCGAAAATATCAACATGCAAATAAGGAAAAAACAAGCTAAATCTGAGCGCAAGGTCCCCCGAGCAGAACAATACCCAACATGCATAGGTACTATTAACCCTTTTAATTGCCAGCCTACTTGAAGTTTTGTCACCCTTTGTTGACAGGTCATTTTCCCCATTTTGCGCCATGTTTAACCGTGATTTTTGCTGGAATTTCCAGGAAAATATATATATTTTTTTTTGCAGCAGAGTTTAGGCTTTAACATGAAATGTCTTGTTTGTAATTTTTCTACAGTTTTTTAAAATATTTTTGCGTAAAAAAAAAAAATATATATATTTTTTTAGACAATTGTCTCCTTTATTTTAAATAAAACATTAGTTTTATTAATGAAAACCATATTGGATGTCAAAGCCCCATTTCTCCCGATTACAACGGTACCACATATGTATCGATAGCCCCCCCCATTCGTGCCCAGGAGACCCCCCAAACTGAAAAGAGCACTTTATAACATTTACAAATAAAATACTACTATCCACACTATAAACATAAGGGGTTAAATTAAAAAGAAAATTACATAGGGATAAGCCGCCGCCGCCTCCCGCACGTCCCTCTAGCAGGGCGCGTACCCAAACGGCCGGCTTATCCGTGCTTGTCTGTCGCCGATAAGTTAAGATTTTAGGGGCTTTCTGGGGGGTTTTACACAGCGCCCATCAGCACTGAAACGCTCCAGGTTGGAGCCCAGTCCTTAACCCCCGTCGATTCCTGCGATATTGACTCTGGAGGGGAGGTCTCACCCAGTCAAACACTTAATATCATTAATTTGACTGATATGACACTCACCCCTGACCAAAGGTCTGTACTTTCTAAAGGGCTCACCTTTTCCCCTAGCTGTGATTTGGATAAATTTACAACAACTAAAGATCTATATCTTTTTTGTAGGAAGCTGCTATTGAGAAAACAAACAATATGATTCTTCACCAGATATTTTGGGCTTGTCACCTACTGAACTTACTGCCTTGGAGGAGTTTAATGATCTATTACAGGAACAACTCACTGAAATGGATGTGTCATCTAAATTACGTAAGCCCTCAACATACACACCACAGTGGACAATTAGTCCAGCTGTATTGACATTCTTCAAAGTGGTCAGCAGAGATATCTACCATATAGCCAGAGTGAGCACAATCTATCTTGGGGGGAACGTGAGGCTGTCTCGGGGCTTTGGGACATTGTGATCAAGGAGGCGGATAAAGGTGGTAATATTGTCATAATGTCCCGGGATTTTTGCCTTGCCGAAACCCTGAGACAGCTTCAGAACCCCCAACACTATGAATCTTTGAGAGGTAACCCTTTGCAGATGTTTAAGGCCGATTATGACAAATTGATCAAAGGTGCTTGGACTGAGGGTATCATCAATCGGAGGTTGTATGACTTTCTTACGGTGGACCATCCCATTGTGGCAACTTTTTATCTTTTGCCAAAAATTCCTAAGAACCCCCGGTGCCCCCCCGGAAGACCCATTGTGGCAGGCATCGGGGGGCTTACAGAGAAGGCGTGCATCCTCATAGACCAGCACCTTCGGTCCTTCGTCACGGCACTGCCGTCTTATGTGAGGGACTCGGCGGACTTGTTAAACCGACTGAACTCACTGTATTTGCCCAGTGATACCTTGCTGGTGACAATGGACGTCGAGTCCCTCTACACTAACATTTCTCATTGCGACGCCGCCCGCACGTGCCGGTACTTCCTTGCCATGTTGTGCCCCCTCAATTGCCAATTTGTTTCTTGGCTGGTGGGAGCGAGAGGTGGTCTTCCAGGATGATTCCCTGGGACATTGTCGGCACGTGCTGGGCTGGTTTCGATACATCGATGACGTGTTGTTGCTGTGGCGGGGGAACGAGGGTGAGCTGGATGACTTCACTAATGCACTTAATGATAAACCGTATAACATCTATCTTACAACACACAGGTCAAAAAACTAACGTTACATTTTTAGATTTAAATATCATGTTGGCCAAAGATGGTAAGATTGAGACGGACTTATTTCGTAAGGCTACTTCGACTAATGCACTTTTGCATGATGAAAGCTTCCACACTACCTCACTGAAAAATGGGATACCAGTTGGTCAGTTCCTACGGGCGCATAGGAACTGTTCGGAAGAGGTGAGTTTGCAACATCAAGCCAGAGATCTCAGTGGCCGCTTTGAAAAGAGGGGCTATCCCAAGCAAATAATTAGACGGGCGTGGGATTGAGCAGAATCCACATCAAGGGATGCGCTTGACCCCGAAAAGGAAGAAACAAGGTAATTCTGAGATCAGATTTTGCACCAAATATAACCGGGATTGGGGAAAACTCAAGACATATCTTACAGACACACTGGAGCATAATGGAATCGGATCCGGATCTTGTGAGATGGACACGTAGGGGACCACAGATGGTGGCCCAACGGGCACCAAATTTGAGGGATCTCCTATGCCCTAGCCACTTTAGACAGACTTCGGATTGGCTCACGGAGCACAAAGTTATAGGGAATTGTCCCTGTGGTAAATGTTCCGTGTGTCAATACATGATTAAGGACAGGTGTATGCGTAATTTGATTACCGGTAAAATCTTTAAAATTCTACAGTTTATGAACTGCCGTACTACAGGTGTCATTTATGCATTATGGTGCTCCTGTCCCAAAATGTATATTGGGGAAACGAGAAATAGCCTTAAGGCCAGACTGCAGGCTCATATTTCAAGTATACGCCTGGCGGCCACGCATTTGGAACGAGGCAAAAATACCATTTTGTAAAATGGTTATTACCAGTATGTCACACCCCCCACCCGATATTCATGACACTTGGGAACCCGGCGTGTAGAGGGCGATCTTGCAGAGATGACATGGAAAAAAGGAGCCCCTCCTGGCCCATAAGTACTGGGTTCCTCCCACTATTCCTCAGTCTTTTTAAACAGCAGTGAAGAACCAGGAAGAGTCAATTATATTCAATAATTGTAAAATTATATGAGAAAAATACCAAATAAAAGATCCCTTAGAACAACAAGCCAATTATATTCAATAATTGTAAAATTATTTGAAATAATAATAATCACCATATAAAGGATCCCTCAAACAAAAAAGGGCAGGGGAAGTGGGGGGTGTGACATACTCGTAATAACCATTTTACAGGTGAGTATCTCACAAAATGGTATTATTCCTAGTATGTCACACCCCCCACTTCCTGATATTCATTACACTTGGGACATCCAATACAGTGTCTATAATGGGTGGGGATCCCAAAGGAATAATGCATAACTTAAATTACTGCAGCTTTCAGAACTTTGTGGCCAAAAACAGCATCCGCTGAGGCCCGCACATCAACCTTGTAAAACTTAGAAAAAGTATGCACAGAAGACCAAGTCGCAGCCTTGCAGACGTGTTCAACAGAAGCTTGGTGCTGAAAAGCCCAAGAGGCTCCAATAGCATGAGTAGAATGAGCGGTGACACGAAAAGGGGGAACCTTCCCCTTCGTCATATAGGCCCCAATGATAGCCTGACATATCCACTTACTAAGGGAAGATTTGGCAGGAGCAAAACCCTTCTTGGGCCCAGAAGGCACAACAAAAAATGCATCCGTCTTGCGGAAGGCCGAGGTAGTAACTAAATACTTAACACAACGAACTACATCCAAAGAATGTAAGACTCTTTCCTTGTTGTTACTAGGTTTAGGACACAAGGAAGGAAGAACTATATCCTGATTTAGGTGGAAAGCAGACGCCACCTTAGGAAGGAAAACAACCTTATCTTAATGCCTCTCAAAATAAGGGGCTTGAATAGACAAAGCTGCCAGTTCAGAAACTCGGCGGACAGAAGTAATAGCAACCAAAAAGGCACCCTTCTGAGTAAGAATAGGAAGAGGGATATCCTGCAATGGCTCAAAGGGAGCAGCTTGCATAGCCGAAAGCACCAAATTAAGATCCCAAACAGGAAGTAAAGGCTTTCTGGGAGGCCGCACATGCGCGACTCCTTGGAAAAAGGTCTTAATCAAAGGATGAAGAGCAAACGATCTTTGAAAGAAAATTGCCAAGGCAGAGACTTGCCCTTTCAAAGTACTAATCTGTAATCCCATATCCAGACCTCGTTGCAGATATTCCAGAATTCTAGGAATAGAAAATACTCTACAGGGCAAAGCCCTGGATTCACACCAATCAATATAGGACCTCCAAGTCCTGTAATAAATGACAGAGGAAGACTTCTTTCTAGCTCTAATAAGAGTCTGAATAACCACATCAGAAAGACCTTCTTTCAAGATGGAGACTTCAGCAGCCATGCCGTCAAAGCCAGCGTTTGTAAATTGGGGTAACAAAGTTGACCCTGAGTGATGAGATCTGGAAGAAGAGGCAGATGGACACGATACACTGCCAGCCTTACGACGTCTGCGTACCACAGATGTCTTGGCCACCTTGGCGCCACCAGAATTGCTGGCACCTCCTCCAGTGCTAGCTTGCGCACCACCTTGCTGATCATGGAGAATGGGGGAAAACAGATATAGGAACCCCAGATCCTTCCAGGCCAGAGACATGGCATCCGCTGCCACTGCCAGAGGATCCTGGGATAGAGACACAAAAGCTGGAAGCTTGTGATTGTGACAAGAAGCAAACAGGTCCAACCGTGGAGTCCCCCACTGTGACAGAGGAACTAAAAGACCCTTGGATTGAGCGACCATTCTCCCTGGCGAGAACATCCCCTGCTCAGGGAGTCCGCCTCCACATTCTCTATCCCCGGAATGTAAACTGCTGATATGCAGGGAACATTGATCTCTGCCCACTGAAGGATCAGAGACACTTCCCGGAGGGCACCCCAACTGCGAGTCCCTCCCTGGTGATTGATGTATGCAACAGCTGTTCGGTTGTCTGACCGAATCTAAACTGGCAGACCCTGTAAGAAATGGGTCAGTCGAAGTAGAACAAGACGTATGGCCCGAAGCTCTAATACATTGATTGGCGAATGAGCCTCCTGAGGCCCCCACAATCCTTGGAACTGATGCTTCTTCCAGAAGCCCCCCCCAGCCCACCAGGCTGGCATCCGTGGTAACCAGTTCCCAACGCGGAATCAGAAATGACTTGCCCTTCTGGAGGTTGTGTGATATTAACCACCACTGAAGGGACTGCAACACGTGGGGAGACAATAGAAAAGTCTGATTCAATGATAGTGGGCACCTGTCCCACTTTGCCAAGAGGAAGAGCTGAAGCGCCCTTATGTGAAACTGGGCAAACGGGACTGCCTCGAATGCAGTTACCATCAATCCCACTAGTCTCATTCCTAGACGGATAGACTGACGAGGGTTGGACAAGAATAGACGAATCAAGTCCTGAATCAGAACCATTTTGGACTGAGGAAGAAAAACCCTGGCCTGAAATGTATCCAGAATCAGGCCCAGGAAGGGAATTTCCCTGGACGGACAGAGAGAGGATTTGGGGTAACTTATTACCGCCAGGGCACCGTCCTGGTGTCCAACTCTGATTGTTCGAGGGAGGAGGCCGCGATAAGAAGATCGTCCAGAAAAGGCACAATGCGGATGCCCTGGACCCTGAATATAGCCATCACTCCTGCCAGCATCTTGGTAAAGACTCTTGGGGCCGAGGTAAGGCCGAATGGCAGGGCCACAAATTGATAATGCTGGTCTTCTATCGAGAACCTGAGAAATCTCTGGTGACCCGGAAAATAGGAATGTGTAAATAAGCATCCTTGATGTCTATGGATGTCATGAAGTCCCCCTAACGGAGAGCATCGATCGTTGATCGCAGAGACTCCATTTTCCGAAACGGATAAATTGATTGAGTCTCCTTAGGTCTAGGATAGGCCGAACAGAGCCGTCCTTTTTGGGTACCGTGAATAGGTTGGAGTAAAACCCCAAACCCCTTTCCGCTGGAGGCACTAGGCTGATAACAGCCATGTTTAACAGATTAGCTACTGCTGCCCGCAGTCCGTGCGCAATTGCTGGATCTGACGGCATCCGGGACATGAAAAATCTGGGAGGAGTACGGGACTCGAATTCCAGTTAGTAACCGGAAGAGACTACTTCCAGAACCCAATTGTCTGATACCTCCTGAACTCAGACCTGGAAGAAGAACCGCAGCCGTCGCCCACCCGTAAGGGTGAGGGCGTCCCCTCATTGTTGAGCAGGCTTAGTTGCAGATTTGGTTTTGGACACCCAATTCTGACTTGGACGGCCACGTCCCTTTCCTCTATTCCACGAAAGGAACGACGTTGTTTCTTATGCTGAGGTAATTTACCTCCTTTAGTGACAGAATCCAATTCTTTCTCCAAAGAGGCGCAATCCCACAAAAGGGAGCGCTGTAAGCGATTTCTTAGCTACAATATCAGTTGCCCACTGCCGCAACCATACTGACCGCCGGATGGCAACTAACAAGGCAGAGGTTCTGCTGCACATGAGCAGAGTATCATCTAAGGCAGAAAGTACAAAAGATGCAAACATCGCCGCTTTTAAGCGATGCGAGTACTCATCAGAGGCCGGATCAAGCCCTGAGTAATTCATTAGGTCTCTCACAACAGACCTAATAGCCACTGTCATGAGTGCCGAAGCACCAACAGGCAGCAAGGCCGAGCCCACACTGGAAAAAGCGTGGCACGCCATTTGATCAATACGCTTATCCTCTCCATCTTTAAGCGTAGTGGAGTCAGGAGAATGCAACACAGAAGAATTGGATAAATTAAGCACAGGGGCATCCACCCATGAGCAGAGTATCTTTTAAAAATCCAGTCTCTCTATAAATAAATTAATTATTAATGCATACAGATGCGCACACATAGGAATTTGTCCTCCGCATTTAACCCATCCGTGCAGTGAGTGTACACATGCCCATAGCGGTGGGCACAGGTGGTGATGACCAACGCTTAACAGTATCCACTGGGAAGGGATATTTCTTGTCCCAGCCCAAGGGAATGCCAAGAAACCGCGCAGGCTTCTCCCATTCTTTAAGAATAATTTCATCAAAATGCTTTTGATTTGGAAATTCTAAATGAGGTTTAGAGACTCCAAAGAATTCCCCTTTTTGAGGAGGGACTACTTCAGGAGGAGTAATAACCAAAACCTCAAATAACTGCAAGAGCTTTTGGGGTATCCACAACACTTGCTTCACCCTGCTCAATCTCAGTACCAACAATTAATTATTTATACCTCAGTTTGCTGCATATTAATTGTGCACAAGGGATGCAAAGAATTGCGTTATCCCCAACAAGGGATGCCCCACATCCAAAACATTGCCGAGTCTGTGCAGAGGGAATTGCATGTCCGTTATCCTGGGATGCCTCCATATGGTGTTTAGTATTATACTATAATTGATTATAGTCGCCAAGTATATATGGGATTTACGCAATTGCTGCCCGGGATGCCCCTTTAAATAGTCCCAAGTGGGAGGATTGAAACACAAATGGACCCCCAAATAAGGCTTAAGGGCTTTTTTTTTTTTTTTTTATATAAGGACCAGGAGAAACCCCTTTTTAAATAAGGAGTTTCTACCTACAGAGAAAACATAAAAACAGTCACCAAATGCACACAATATAAATAAATGACAGAAAAAACTCCCTTCAGCCAAGCTGAAGGGTACTCACAGCCCTTGCAATAAGCTCATATCATGAAGTAAGGCCACATGGAAGCAGGAAACAGGAAGTCAAACAGAGCATACAGGTGCTCTCTGAATAAAAGCATGCCTAAGCCACGCCCACTTCCAGGATCACATGGCCAAAAATGGAGGGAAAATTCAAATCTGAACACAGCCAGAAAACAAAGAGCTTTAATAGGTAAGCATAAAATACTGCCTAGACAGAGATAGGAACATCTAAATAAAACATTTCCTATTAAATAGTATAGTAAAACATACATAATAAAAATAAGAAATAAAGATTTTATATATCTTTTTTTTTTTTTTTTTTTTTGTGCATGGTGACAAGCTCAGATAACGCCCCCCCCTTCCCCCCTCCTTTTTACCCAGCAGGGTTAAAGGAGACTAAGGGGAGAGGATAGAAATGCACCCATAAGGCACAAGGGGATTATAAAGGGACAGGGGCATCCCATGCCGGGATCACCAACACAGAAGCCGCCTACCCACATTTGGGTCTCACGGAGGAGTATTACTCCTGTATACACCAGAAGGTGTATGTATCTACCTTTGCCTGAACCACACAGCCAGGGCTGGGAGGCATACAATATAACCAAACAGGTTTCAGACAGAAAGAAAAAAAGGTCCGGGGCAAACCCGGCTACCTGCAGCTTGAAGGAGAGTCATCTCCTGAATGCTTCGCCGACTGCAGAAAAGACTGAGGAATAGTGGGAGGAACCCAGTACTTATGGACCAGGAGGGGCTCCTTTTTTCCATGTCATCTCTACAGGCCGGGTCATCTCTCCCGGGCCATGTCATCTCTACAGGCCGGGTTCCCAAGTGTCATGAATATCGGGAAGTGGGGGGGGGGTGACATACTAGGAATATAATAACCCCGGCTGCTAGACACTGTTTATATGCACATAGCAGTGATTATAAACATCTCAAGGTTATGGGGATTGAGAGGGTTGGGGTGGGACCAAGGGGGGGTGACCTTAAACGTAAATGACTACAACATGAACTTAGGTGGATTTACTCTCTGAATACGCAGCACCCTGGTGGTCTAAATGAGGATGTGTCCTTTACACCGTTTTGGGGATAAGGGTTGTGTTTAGGTTATGGTGCTGAGTTTATTGAGTTGGCTGTGGGTTAGTATTTACTTGCTACCTGGTCTCTGTTGTTGACCAGGCTGAATTTTGCTATTCACCTTGTTTTATTTGGGTTGTTTTTCCACTATATTCATACCTGTTTGTATTTCACTTATGAGAGATGTTTTTCACGTTTATGCTTTTTCACATTGGATTTTTGTAGATTTTCTGACAAGACGCACGTTTTGATTTGGATGCTGGACACTATGCCCCAGATCTCCTGAGAGGAGTAATCACCCAACGCCATGTGCAAAGAGATCAAAATCGGTGCATGCATTTTGGGATGCCTCTTCCTTATGGTGCTGCGATTCTATGAGGATGCCACCTTGGTTATATCTACCCTTGGAGAGAGAGAAATAAATGTTCCTGCCCTCCCTCTCGTCCCCATGGTGACCTGGACAGTGTGGACTTTCCCTGATACCTATTAGAACACTAATTTATCATTGGAGTTTTATGCCTGTGATATATGGCTGCACTGGCATTAGCTGCCCTAATGTCTCTGATCTATTTCGTTTGAGTTGGTTGGATATCCCGCTTATTGATCTACTTAGATATATATTTTATGTATTTTTCTTGTGATGCTCTAAAATCTGGATTTAGTCTTTGTTACAGATATGGGTATCTAATTATGCTATTTTGAGTGATATTAGATCACACAGTAACTATTGATTCAATCAACTATTAGCACGTTCTTTGGCTGTCCCTTTATAGAATGAGCTGCTGTATATGTGTAGATATTGAGCTATAAAGAATATGTTGTCTTTGTTAGACTTGTAACAAGTAGGTAATATATATGTAATTTATTTAGTATTTTGGTTAATAATTATCTAAGATATTTATTTATAAGTTGTTTGTTGTATGTTTATGTAGTATGTTGTAGGATATACTAGGGAGCCTATGGAAACACCTCCACGGTTTGGGTGCCCGCATTTTAACTGCGCATGCGTACTGGCCAGTCAGGTTTTTCGTGATGGGTCAGTTGTTAGGCCCCTCCCCTTTTTCCTTTCCGTCTCCCTCTCCTCTTCGGGCTTTGGTGCCGGCCGTAGGTCGGATGGTGTCATGCGTATGGGGGGTGTGGCCTACGGCAGCGTCTCGGCCTGTGATTTATGGGTGAGTATGCTTCACAACTCCCCGTTTCTTTGTGCCAGTCCTGTAGGGCACGGTTTTGGTGCTGAGGCTGATCATTTTTTATCTTTTGCATGCGGTCTGGGTTGTTGCGCGGCGCGCTCCCTATGGGATGCGTCGCCTGGCAACGGGGGGCTTGGTTGCCGCGTGACGCACTTCCGGCCGGAGTTTATGCATGTTTATACATGGATCAGCTGGCACTAACCCGTCCTTTATTACCCCACAGGTGTGGCTTTGTAAATAAATGATGAATAACGATAGCTTGCAAGAAACTGCCAGTTGAAGGGAGGTTCAAATGAGAAATTAGTAGCTGGTTTGGTAGAACATAGTGGAACAATCCATTTGTTCGGTTTAAAAAGTACTAGATTTCAGTACCACCCCAGCCACCCCTAGTCTGATCACTGGCGGGGCTCTGCATGGAAGCCATAGACGTGAGTTAAAAGTCACAATGCTACACAGGATTGAGTGACTGGCCTGTCAATGAAGGTTTCGGCTTCTGTGCAGATTGCCCACCCCCAGTAAGTTTTTGTGTCATGTAAATGATGTCACACACCTTATACACCAACCAAACTAACACTTGTCTTTCACTGCATGCATCAAAAGTGGGAATTTGTCATAATAATGTGTCTCCACTGTCGACTTTAGACATGTATATTACGGAAATTGCATATGCCTATAACCTGATGGTGCTGGAGTGATGCATACCTTTCTGAGTTGCTCTGTCATTTCCTGCTGTTCATATCGAATTTTAAAATTTTGTTCTGTTCCAACGTTTGTGCTGTCACTTGCAGAAACAGATGGAGGTGGCGTGTTACCTGATAGAGACAAAAAGATAATTCTGTGAATACTCACCTGTAGAACTGATTCCTCTTCCATTATTACTTCAGGATAATTCAGGGTTAACCTCTCTCGACCAAAGGGCGTGGACTGCAAGACAAAGGCGTGGCTCAGCCTCCCGGCCTATATCCTTCCGGCTGGCTTCCTCCACTGCAGTTAATTAAAAAGCAGAAGAACCAGCCGCCCGGGAGGCATACCTATATCTCCTGTTGGAAACAAAAGGCTGGAGACAAAATACAAGACTTCTCTCTCTGATTATAATATGTATCTTTTTTTTTTTTATATACATATATTTACCACTCCACTAAGACTAGGCATCCAAGACATGGATACATCAACCTAGCAGACAGGGAGGGTCTGATGTTCTGTAATAATGGAAGAGAAATCAATACTACAGGTGAGTATTCACAGAATTAGCTTTTCTCTTCCATTTTACTTCAGGACATCAGGATAATTCAGTAACTATAAGAATCTCCAAAAGCAGTACCATGAATTCAGGTGGGATCCCCAAAAGCCTTATCCCCTTTAATCAGGAATAAGATATCTTAAAAGCCTCTAGGTTACTACAGCCTGTAATAACTTTCTACAGGCATTTGTATCTGCTGAGGCTAAAAAATCTACCCTAAATGTATGAATTGAAGACCAAGTAGCGCTTTATATACTTATTCTACTGAAGCTTGATGCTGAAGCCCCAAAAGCTCATGTCAAATGAGCAGTAGTCCTAAAGGGAGCAACCTTTCCCTTAGGGATATAGGCTCTTACCACTGCCTGTCGGCTGATGTCAAACTTAGCAGGTGGAAGACCTTTCCACGGACCTTCAGGTATGAAAATAAGTCCAAAGATGGAAAGATTGTGTAGCAGTGAGATAATACCTTAGTGCTCTTCACTAAACTCACTACATCCAGCCCGTGAAGAACCCCCTTCCTTATTGGACACTGGAGCCAGACATAAGGAAGGCAAAACCATCTCTTCATTAAGATGAAAAACACCTTAGGAAGAAAACACTTTCTTGTCTTAATGCAACACTAAATAAGGAGACTTAACTGATAAAGCTGCTAATTCAGAAACCCACCTTACTGAGGTTATTGCCACTAAAAAGATAACCATAAGTGTCAGACGTATATGACGCATCTACCAATGATTCAAAAAAAAAAAAAAAAAAAAAAAAAAAAAGGACCCTGAAGAGCTGATAAAACAAGTTCAGGTCCCAAAGTGGCAGAAGTGGCTTACGAGGAGGCCGCCAAGGAGCGACTCCTTGTAAAAGAAGTTCTGATAAATTCATTCTCAGCTATGTGTTTCTGAAGGAGGATAGATAACCAGATATTTATCCTTTAAACGTAATCAATTGAAGACCTTCATCAAGACCCTTCTGAAAAAACATCCACAATTCTGGCGACAGAAAAAGCTCTACAAGAGAACCCCCTGGATTTTCAGGGGATAAACGCATGTCAGACTCTACAATAGATCATGGATGAAGACTTCTTCCTGGCCTGAATCATAGACTGAATGACCAGCTTGTTCACCGAAGAGCCACCAGAAAGGTTGGACCTCTCTCATAAGCTAACTTCTAATACTTGACCCAGGAGTGAAATCAGAGGGAATGCATAGGGAAGCTTGAATGCTTGAAAATACAAAATGAAAGCCCCAGAGAGGAGGGAACCTCCCTAGGTAAAGTGCTAGGAGCCATGAGGGCATCTGCTGAAAGTTTGGGCGCAATTATGGAGCAGCTGAGAGCTGGGAGCATAGAATTGCACAGAAACAATCAGGTAATGTCAGAAAAGCTGCCACAGAAAAGGAAGTTGAACTTGTGTCTGGATATCAGGAGACAGGAAGATGCCTTTCCTAGTGCTGTTTCATGTGGGTCTTTACCAAACGAGTGTATAGAATTGGGGGTGCAAGGTAATTGAATTAGTGAAAATTACCCAAAGGTAGCCCCAAAGGTTAGTGCAGTCTCACAAGCTCCAGTGGCAGTCACAAGGTCCCCATTACAAAAAGCAATACCTAGACTAAATTACTCTGCTGTATCCTGCAGACCCTGCTGACAATTTAAAGAGAGCGGGAAGTGTAATTTCTGTGGCCAAGCGGGTCACATTTCCAGGCTCTGTCCCTCTGCAAAACAAATGCATAGTAATAAGGCCCAGAGGTATAAAACCCACAATAGACAGACAATGGTTTACTCTGCTAGATTTGGGACAGGAAGCTTTAACCAAAAGAAGTTTGCTAGGGAGCATTATAGTCAAAGCAAACCTGTAAAGTGTGTCCCAGTAAAATGTTTAAGAGCCCGAAATGAATACCTTATGGCAGAAAACCTTCAATTGAGGAGTGATATGAGCTCCCGGATACAACAGATTATGAAGAAGAATGTCGGATGAGCCACGGCTTGCAAGGACCAAAGGTTATAGAGAGGCACCCAGTTAGGTGTTATTAACTCTATGTGCTTTGTCTTTTAGGTCCATCGGATAAACCCCAGCTAAGCCCCTGATTAACACTTTGATTCTTCCATTAGCTTTTGGGGACCTTAACGTGGGCTTTTTTGTGTTGGGTTTTTTATGTGCACACGTTTAGGATAAGCCTCAAAGATTAATTTGATAAAAGCAGTCAGGTTATCAAAAATCTAAATTCATTTTTTTTTTTTTTTTTAGTTAAACGGCCTGAACTACTAAGCTGGCATGGACAGGGTTTCTGATATCCCTGATTTCCATTAAAGTGTAAATGTTGTGTTTTTTGTGATTGCACAATAGTACCGTATTTTTGCCCTATAAGACGCACCTGCCTATAAGACGCACCCTGGATTTGGAAGAGAAAAATTGGAAAAAAATATTCTGAACCAAATGATGTGCTAAAATATCCCCTACCAATCACCCCATTATAGACAGTGTGCAGAAATCCCCCCAATCACACCATTACAGACCCAACATTACAGGCAGTAAACCGTATCCCACATTACAGGCAATGTGCTGGCATCCCCCCCCCCCGTGTGCTGGCATCCCCCCCCCCCCCGTGTGCTGGCATCCCCCCCATGTGCTGGCATCCCCCCCCCCCATGTGCTGGCATCCCCCCCCCCATGTGCTGGCATCCCCCCCCCCATGTGCTGGCATCCCCCCCCATGTGCTGGCATCCCCCCCATGCGCACAGGCATCCCCCCCCATGCGCACAGGCATCCCCCATGCGCACAGGCATCCCCCATGCGCACAGGCATCCCCCATGCGCACAGGCATCCCCCATGCACACAGGCATTCCCCCCCCCCCCAAAAAAAAAAACTTGCCTTGTACTCCCCCGCGTTCTTGTCGCTCGCCGCCACAGGTTCAGAGCGGGCCGATTCCCGCCCGGGGGGCGTAGCCTATGACTCCTGCCAGCGTCCAATGACACTAGCAGGAGTCACAAGCCACGCCCACCCCGGCCTGATATCTGCTCACTATAAACTTGTGGCTGACTGCCGCTTCCCGTCGCCGCTCCTCACCGCCTCTGTGAGAGTGTAAGAGGCGGCGGGGAGCGGCAGTCAGCCGCAAGTTCATAGTGAGCAGATATCGGGCCGGGGTGGGCGTGGCCCGTGTCTCCTACCAGCGTGACGCTGATAGGAGACACAGGCCACGCCCACCCCGGCCCGATGTCAGCTCACTGTGCTCGCTATGAACTTGCGGCTGACTGCCGCTTCCCGACTGCCGCTTCCCGCCGCCGCTCCTCACCGCCTCTGCAGGAAGCGGAAGGGAGCTGCGGCCATGGAAGCGGCAGTCAGCCGTTAAGTTCACAGCGAGCCGGTTCCAGCTTCTGGGTGGGCGTGGCCTGTGACGCTTGTTAGCGTCACAGGCCACGCCCTACCCAGGGGCCGGAACCAGATGAAGGAGGAGGCAGACAGGCAGCGGCAACTACCAAGGCTGCGGGGGATCCGCGGAATTTAAGTTTTTTTTTTTTTTTTACAGAGAAGCTACTAGTGTGAGGGCACCACCATAAAATAACAAACCAGTAGGTGCTCCTGGAATTCCACTATTCACCATACACCACAAAAAAAACAAAATATAGAATTCCAAAGATTGGGCACTGCCACCAGGAAAATATCTCAATTTTATTCTCAGCGCAGATTAAAAACTACATACAATACATACACATAACATAGATAAAAACAAATTCACCCCTGGATGGTATACAATACTAATAAGATAACAATTAGTCACACACAATATCAAAAGATTATCTATCTCAAAAGAATAAACCTGCGGATATAGGTTGCTCCTATTGAATCCTATGTCTATTACATAGAGATGGTCTTCTAAGGAATACTCCTGCCCCCTGCTGGTATATAACTAAAAACGGCTCCCAACCAGGTTATAATTATCTATCCTACAATTAATCTATATACAGATATATGGGGAAAAAAAAACCCCAATAAACATGATTTCATAAAGTGCATGGTGCTCAGACTCTATTCTAAATCAATAAAATACATGTATAATCTCAAACAATGATAACCTTCTAACCAAAGTGCTAAGTGCCAAGTGTCAATAAATTCATGTCTCTCAAAACAAAAGTAAAATCTGGCTCACATCCATGAGGGCTTTCCAGCATCTGGTACCCCCTCCTGGTGGTTGATATATGCCACCGCCGTCCGATTGTCTGTCTGAATCCAGACGGGATGCTTCTCAGATGGAATGTCCAATGTCTGAGACATAATAGAATTGCTCTGAAGAGGATGAGGACTTAGCCACCAAGCTAGCGACTGCACGGTTGACTGTGTCATGCAAAAAGAGTGAGTGAGTTTGTGTGCATTGATCCCAGATCCTGAGCAAATCATAGTGACATAGTATTTAAGGCTGAATAAACACTTTAGCCCATCCAGTTCAGCCTTCCATCTGCAGGGTTCCTATGTGAAACTGAGCAAAGAGCACTGCCTCGAAACAAGACACCATCAGGCCCAGCAGAGGCATTCCTTGATGAATCCCGGGGTGAGGGCAAGAGAAGAGACCCTGTACCCTGGCCTGAAGTAAAATCTCTTCTGTTCTGGAAGAAACACTTTTGCCTGAGACATGTCTAAAGACATTCCCAGAAACTGTAGAAGAATTCGACTGGATAGTCAGATATGCAATGTCTATCAGACAGTCTGTGTATCCTTCTGGTGCCCCTGACATGATGGGGCCCATATAAAACAGATCAGATCGTCTAAGTAAGGGGTTATATGTATACTCTGAATACTTAAGAGAAAACATGAGACCTGCCAGCACCTTGGTAAACACCCCTGGTGCTGATGATAGACCGAAGGGTATATATACAGACACACACACACATACCTACAGCAATGCAGATATAATATAATATATATATATATATATATATATATATATATGTTAGGAAGTCTCCCGCTGGAGTAACATCACTGTGGATCAAACAACTCTAATCTCTAAAAGGCAAGATACGGCAGATCTCGATGCTTCTGATTTCTGCATAAATCGGGATACCCCTGACCAAGAGAGTCTCCAAGGAGGTCTGGCTTCTAATTAGATCTTGTAACCTGAGGGTACAACTTCTTGTATTCAAAGATCTATTACATGAAGCCTCCAAATCTGAGCAAAATGCAGAAGCTTTCCTCCCACCTGCAAGGGTGGAGGCATCCCTTCCTGCCTGAGCAGGCTTTGAAAGGGGATTGGCTTTATTCCGCCACCCCATGTTGCCTTAATTAGGGGACCTTGTGTTATTCAAAATCTCTTTGGATGTCAAAGAGGCCAAACCTCTACTCCCATGAAAAGCCGGAGGATTAGAGGCCCTGCGGAAGCAGTATTAGACTTCAGCTACTGTGGCAGATTAGTAGACTTACTACTAGTAGGCTGCTTTACTATGTCAACAAAGCACTCACCAGACCGACGCCTCGCCATAAAGGGGAGTCCTGTCAAGATTCTTTTTAGAGACTGTCAGCTGGCCATTGCTTAAGCCATAAAGCATGCCTTAAGGCTACCACCAGAGCTAAGCCTCTGGCACTTAACCTGATCAAATCCTCCAATTCCAAGATAACATATCAGTTGATCTCCAAACTGGCTTTCAACAACTGGGAGCATGACTAACGTGAATGACCCAATGAGTCTTAGAGTCCAGTTGTTTTACAACCTTCTGCTAGCCAAAATTCTATGGATGTAGCACAGGCCGTCCGCAAGGTTGACCCCATAATAAAATAAGCATGATGTACCACCTGATCCATGTGCTATTCGCTGGATCTTTTAGAGAAGCACTATCAGAGGATGGCATAACTAAAGTCTAAAAAAAGACCTGCCACCAGAGTGTCCAACAGGAGGGTAAGACCATAACTCAATCTGATCTAGAGGAAATGGATACAAGTATCCAGTACTTTAGAAATGGACGGAAGACTGACTTCTGCCATTCCCTATTGATCAGATGTGTATGCACTGCAAAACCCTCCAGAATGGAGTAATCAACCACCCATCATCTTCTTACCCGAGCACCTCCTTGTGTAGGAGACTCTGAATCCGAGTACCTACTGGATGAATCCTCCCCACCTGGGAGACTATGGCAGCCACATATATCGTCTTCAACGCTTTTTTTTTTTTTTTTTTCTAAGGTTTAAGATCACTTGAGGGTAAAGATTCAGAGGGAGACTATGGCACCCACAATATCCTCATCACAAAACTCAGGAATTGTTTTTTTTTTTCAAAAACCTTAGTGGCCGATATGATTCACTAAAGGTTTAGGTCCACTTGAAGGCTGCCAAGGGGGCTTTTACAGCTTAGAGGGTACTGGCAACAGGGGTCAGAACCTTTGCAGGGAGGACAACTGTCTTCCCTATCCACTACAAACGTAGCATAATACCTGCACACCGTGCTTATCCTTGTCTATTGCCACTGCATGCATACTGGACATGGTGTAAATCTGATAAAGACCAGAACAGACTACCCCAGATGCCTCAGTCATGGTGAAAAAATACCATTCTGTGAATTCTGTGAATACTCACCTGTAGAATGGATATTATAAGTATGCATCACCCTGCTCCAGTAATGAGTCATTACGTCTGGGTTATAGTCCACAAGAGGGCGCTTTTCTGCAGAGATAGCAAAAAAGAGGCCCCTCCCGGTCCACATATACCCGGGACCTCCCACTCATTTCCCAGTATAAGTAAGCAGTAAGGAACCAGGAGAAGCCAAAACCAAAATAACATTAACAAGGAAAAAAACACCATATAGAGGATCCAAGAATAAAACTCAGAGCGGGATGGAGCAGGGTGTAATGCATACTTATAATATCCATTCTACAGGTGAGTATTCACAGAATGGTATTATTCCAAGTATGCATCACACCCTGCTCCAGTAATCACTATGTCATTATGTCTGGGACATCCAATAGCAGTGTCCAACAACGGGTGGGGATCCCAAAATAAAAGGCAACAATGCGCAGTTCAAACCACTGCAGCTTGCAGAACTTTGCGGCCAAAAACAGCATCCGCTGAGGCCCGAACATCAACCTTGTAAAACTTGGAAAAAGTATGAACAGAAGACCAAGTAGCAGCCTTACAAACTTGTTCAACAGAGGCCTGGTGCTGAAAAGCCCAAGAGGCCCCAACAGCACGAGTAGAATGAGCAGTGATCCGGAAAGGGGGATCCCTCCCCTTGACAGAATAGGCCCTAACAATGGCCTGACGAATCCATTTGCTAAAGGTAGACTTGACGGGCGCCAAACCCTTCTTAGGACCAGAGGGTACAACAAACAAGGCGTCCGTTTACCTGAAAGACGCTGTAGCCACCAGGTAGTATTTCAAGTTTCTGATGACATCCAGAGAATGCAAGGCCCTCTCCCTGACATTACCAGGATTAGGGCATAAGGAAGGAAGCACAATGTCCTGACTGAGAAGAAAGGCAGAAGTCAGGTTTAAAGCGAAAAACCATCTTGTTCTGGTCTCTCTCAAAGTAGGGGGCCTGAACGGACAAAGCAGCCAACTCAGAAACACGCCGGACATAAGTGATAGCTACCAAGAAGACAACTTTGAAGCTGAGAATAGACAGTGCAGCCTCATGCACAGGCTCAAATGGAGGGTCCTGAAGGGACAATACCAAATGCAAATCCCAAACCTTTAACAAGGGTTTGCGGGGAGGGCGCACATGAGTGACCCCCAGGAAAAAAAGTTTTGACCCACAGTTCACTAGGCCACCCAGGGGCCATCAATCTCACGGGTCTCTATCAGCACAACCGTGCACAGAACCCCACATAGTAGGGTGAACGAAGAGAAGGCATATAAAATAGAAAGTCTATGCATAATTTTACTAAGCCCCCATGACCAGAGTCAGAATATTCTGGGACAGTAAAAACAAGGGTGGAGCCCCTGTGGTATAAGCGAGACCCAACAGAGCAACCCTAGTTGGCTCTCAGAGCGACACCAGGATAGCATAACCCGCCACTGAAGGCATCCATTGGAGCGAATACCGCTGAGAAGCAAGGGGCGTAGACCCCCGCCCAAATCAGGTTCAGGAACCCTTCAGAGGGATCATCCTGCTTCAAGCTCCAGACCAATAATAAAACAGGCCATTGTCTTCCAACAGGCCAAGAGTCCCCAAATAGACAGGTCCTAAAAGAGGAGAAGTCCAGCCGTATAGAGTCAACGGAAGGCTCACAGTTTCAACAAACCAGTAGGTAAGATGGATCCTCTAAGGGACCCTACCTAGGAACCACGGGGGGGTTTTGGAAGAAATTCCCCCCCCCCCCGCCAACCTGCGAGACTTGGTACCCAAGGTGACCATTCACAGGAAGGTGCAAGCAAAGAAGGGGGTGCCCCCTGATAGGGCCCTTGAATATGATCAGCTCAAGAGGAACCACCTTACCACGGTGGAATGAGCACAGACCAAGCCCCAGGGGTGCTGGAACCCCTGGGGTGCTGGAACCCCATGTAGGATCAATAACCTACTGTGCCGAAGAGCCCAAGAGCTCGGTATATAAGGGACATCATCTGATACGCCACCAACGGGCCCACCAGCTGCAATCCTGCCTGGTTAAAGTAAGATGTCAGCAAAGGGGGACAGAGCCCCCGTAACCAGGAGTCCACTCGTTGCCAAGGAAGAAGGCTCAAGCCTGAACCGAATCGAAGGAATGGAGATAGCGGATAAGGGACCATGAGGGATTGAGGTGACTGAGCACCCATCCAGTAACTCCCAGGGGACACCGCCGGCCGACCAATCCACTCGGCCTGACGTAGAGATTGGGGAGTAAGGAAAGACGACCCGGTAGATCCTAATGCGGACGCCCCCCCAGGCATGTCCGAGACATCACCCCCATTCGCGCCATGGCGAGTAGCCTGGGAGGGAAAGAGAGGCCACAAACAATGCCTCAATCCGCAGGGTTGGTCCTGCAACACCGTCTAGTAACGGTCTTGGTGTCCAGCAGACACAGGGGGCACTAAGATCTAGAACTCCACAGGAGGCCGGAAGTCCCCCTTGCACAGGGCGCCTGTGTCCCAAGACAGAGATGTCATATAGGGACTACCTGTGAGAGTAGAATTGCCAGGCCTACCATAGGCCAGCGTGGCCCAGACTGCCTCATACTGTTGAGGGAAGGAGGAAGGTTAATATAGAGGCCATAGCCCCATTCTGTTAAGGGCAACCTGTAAGTAATCCCAAACTCTGTAGGCCTAGTACGGGCTGCACCAATTCCTGAGGGGAAAACAGGGGCTAGAAGCACCCCGACAACCACTGAGGGGGGCCGCCCAGCAAACGCTATCCTGTGTCCAGGGGAACTACCTCCTGGAACCACCAGAAGGAGAAGATACATTCCTAGATAGGAGTCAGCTGCTGAAGGGCGAGGGCGTCCCTTCATGCTTGGGAAGTCTTGGCAGATTTGGACTTAGACCTGCCAGAGGGCCCAGGGCGTTGCCTGCCCACCCCGTGGTGGAAATCCACTCCGAAAAGTTGGAAGCACACCTCTGGTTCGTGTTTGACACTAACGTAGGGAGGGGTGTCCCTGCCCCGAGGAGGCCGAGACGGCCTTCTGCGTAGGGGTGCCTTACCCTCTTTTCCAAAAAGGTCCAGACGGGCCCCAAATAGACGCCATCCTCTGAAAGGAAGACCAGTGAGAGCCTTTTTCGTATCATCGTCAGCACCCCACTGTCGCAGCCAGACCAGGTGGCGGATAGCTACCACAATGGCAGAGGTTCTAGCACACATCTTAATGGTGTCATCCAGCGCTGAGAGGATAAACCTTACAAACACATCACAGTCTGAGAGCGCATTAAATACCTCCCAGGGGAGGTCCTCAGGTCGGTGATCAAGTAGTTTTCTATTGAGAGTCCTGGCGGCCACCGCAGTGATGACCGCGGCACAGACCGGGCGCAGAGCCGTCCCTGCACACGAAAAGGCGTGGGAAGCCAGTCTGTCAATGCGCCGGTCCTCAGCATCCCGAAGGGTAAGATAATGAGGGGCAGTCATGAAGGGGGGGTTAGTAACCCCTATAATTGGTGCATCCACCACGGGAGGTGCTGACCAAAAGTTAACCACATCAGGAGGGAAAGGGTACTTCCAATCCCAGACCCCTGGAACCCCTGTAAGTTTACAAGGCGAATCCCATTCTTTGGATCCAGAAATTCAAATCGCGTGTGTGTCGCTGTGTGGAAACTCTCCCTCTTAGGCTTGGAAGCCTCTCCGGGAGGAGAGATTGACAAAACCTCAAAGATCTTAATAAGTAGTTCATCAGTGTCACACAGGCCCCAAGAACCGGGGCCAGAATCATCACGGCTCCAGGGCATCCCATCCGAGGAGCCCGAATCGGAGAACAGCTCACCTTCATCAGAAGGATCCAGGTCCTGCATAGCAGCAGATTCATCGGTTTCGTTAGGAACCGGAGAGCCAGGAGGCGTCAGGGACCGCTGCTTCCCAGGGCCCATACGCTCCGCTAAACTAGACAGCACCTGCTCAGGCATAGGCAGCCTGCGCGGCACGACTTGCTGGTCATCCCCGCTCGACTTATCAGGAGAGAGATTTAGGTCCGGGGAGACAGGAGTATTGAAGGGAGGTGCAGCGACTGGCAAACCTGATTGCAGGGTCAGTGCCTGTTCAGCACACGGTCCGCAGACCCGTGCTCTGTCAGCATCAGCATGGGGCTGACCACACACAGTACACAGCCGGTCATGTCCCCGAGGGACCCCGGGTACATAATTCTGAGATGCCTCCATATGGTGATTATCTGAGCAGTATGCCCGCAGGGATTTACGCAATAGGCAACCCTAGATGCCCCAAGACCCGCTAGGAAGTGGGAGAATTTGTTATGTGGACCCGCTATAATATATGTCAGGCCTCTGAAAGACATAATGGGATAAGAGAGGGGGGGGGGGGGGTGTCAGTGCCATGCGCAGCTCGAATAAAAGAATCATAGGAACAAAAACCACCACGGAGGGCACTTACATGACCAAGGGAGGAGGCGGATCGCAACCACGCGCAAAGATCATCAAAATGGAGCCAAGCGAACCTCGAGGGGCGGGCCTGATCTGGCTGTGACGCGTCATGCTGAGTCCCCGCCTCCCCCAAAGAGCGCGAAGCTCTAACCAACGAAAAATGAAAAAGCAGTAGTGGGTAGTACGCCCATACATAAAGTTGCTGTAACGCTAGTCAATGATGCATACACATGTATTGAAGGACAAACAGGCTCGCAACCATAAACTTATGTGGAGCAAGGAGCGCGACACTGACACCCAAGTACAATGAAAGATCAAAAGGCCTTAAACGTGTTACATTACACTAGGACTGCCACACATACCCCCCCCTTTCTTTTCCCCCGAGCTACGGGAGGAAGCGAGGGAGAACCTGCATCCAGGGATTAACTCTGTAAGGGGCACGGGCAACAATGTGGGAGGGGCATCCACTAGAGGCTCACCATCAGCCTAACCGCCTACCCTATGGTGGGGGATTGCGGTGGAGCATGGCTCCGTTAAGCACACAAGGTGCTGCCTACCTTCACCCGACCAACGCAGCCCAGGCTGGGAGGCATATTCTTCATAAAGAGGACGGGTGGAAATAGTCCCACAGGGCCACGGGCTGTAAAGGCCCGCTCGCCTGCGAGAGCGTGATACTTCATGTATTCGCAGTTCAGCACTGCAGAGAAATCTGGGGATTTGTGGGAGGTCCCTGGGTATATGAAGGGCCGGGAGGAGCCTGTTTTTGCATGTCTCCAGTGAACAGCGCCCTCTTATTATATTATTATAGATGGAGCAGGACGCGCTGTATGCTTAGAATATGGCAAGTACTTCAAATATTTGAGTAAGGAGCCTATGGGTGTCGTCAGCATCCCCATGCTCTGCTCCAGCATCAGCGCCAAGGTACTGCTGATCGTCAGACATCGGAGTCTGAGAAAAATTTCCCTTCCTCAAGCTGGGTATAGTCAGACAAATCAAGAAAATCCTCAGAATAAAAGGCCGGCGCAGCGGGCGCCACGTGCCGTCTTTTAGCTGGAGCCTTCCTGGCCGCAGAGCTAGCAATCATTCTCTCAATGTTGGCCAGTCTGGCGCAAACATCGGATTGCGACTCCCCGCTAGTGTTAATGTCACTAGGGGTCATAACCAGGAGCGGATGCGTGGGGGACGAGACCAGCGGAGCTGATCCAGCCGCACGGGGCCCATATTGCCGCGCAAGCGCCTGATGCGCACATGGTACACAAATCTGCACATTAATCGCCCACAAGGGATGCCCCACATACCACACACAGCCGGGCTTGCCCCGAGGGGGACCCCACACACAGCCGGGCTTGCCCCGAGGGGGACCCCGAGCACAGTATCCTGGGAAGCCTCCATATGGTGATTTGGTAGTCGCAATGACCAATGGGAATTACGCTGTCCAGCAACCCGGGATGCCCCTTAAATGTCCGTTAGTGGGAGGATTTAATATAAGGTAATTTATGCCCCCTTAATTTTGAGGGATAGGGCCACAGGACCGAGAGAAACCTCTAAATTGGGTTGTCCCGCCTGGAAGACACAAACAGGGAGACCCAATCAGAACACAAGCACACCCAGCACAGCAAACACATCAATATAAAACCACAAGTGCATAAATCTAATTTATATATATACATATCCGTAATAGCACCCCATAAAATGGAGGGCTCTGATAACACAATCCCCAGTGGTGATGCCCACAATATATAAATAAGAATTAATAACTTAACAGCCCGCAAGTGGAACTCACACACTCCATAGGGGGTAGCCAGCAATGCAAGATGGCGCTGAGAGAAGGGAAAGAGGAGGGGGCGGGCCGCCGCGGAGCGCGCCGAACGCTAGACCCCACCCCCTCCCAGACGAGGGGACGGGGCATCCCATGTCAGGCTCACCAACCTGTGCCGCCTACCCTTTGGTGGGGGATTTGCAGTGGAGCCATGCTCCATTAAAAAGCACCTCTAATAGGTGCTGCCTACCATCACCCGGACCATGCAGCCGTAGCTGGGAGGCACTTAAAATGGTCCGGGTGGAAATAGGACAAAAGGGCCGGGGCTGTGTAGCCCCGCTTACCTGCAAGGAGAGAGAGGGAGCCATCATCTTGACTGTCGATGCCGACTGCAGAGACTAAACTGGGAAATGAGTGGGAGGTCTCAGGTATATGTGGACCGGGAGGGGCCTCTTTTTTGCCATCTCTGGAGTAAAGCGCCCTCTTGTGGACTATAACCCAGACGTAATAACTCATTACTGGAGCAGGGTGTGATGCATACTTGGAATATAATACTAGTCTACGTCCCTGGGGATCTGAGACTACACATAAAACATTAAAACAGAAACATATGGGAAAGAGCAATAAAAGAGGGAAAATAATTCCCTTGGTCTACCCCAATCGGGCATGATGCCAATGATGTGCCAAAGCACCCTAGGACCCTGGGGCTTACCCTTACCATCCTGATCCAGATACAGCTTAGTTGAGGAGGCATAGTGGGTCCATCCAGATTAGAGTAGCATAAGGGACCTAGGAAGCCAGACAGGATCTTGCCCCCGCTTCCAAGGTATAATCTTAGAAACAAAAAATAAATGGGAGAGGAGTCCAGATAGAGTCCTGCAGTCCAGTCTGACTGAAAGAAAAAAACTGGAGTGGAGGAAGTCAGCTGGAAGGATATAGGCCGGGAGGCGGAGCCCTTCGGTCGAGAGGGGTTAACCCTATTGTAATTGAATTATCCTGATGTCCTGAAGTAAAATGGAAGAGAAATAAGCTTGAAACTGTAATTGGACTTATTGCTCTGAATGTTATATACCCAACACACATACCATCTTTAAAAAAGACTAACATGCTTAAAAGGTCCAGTGTTTTTTTTTTTTTTTTTTTTTTTTAAGTTCCCCCTGCCCTGCAACCCTCCCCTAGCACCGAAGCAGGGCATGAGGGGGGTTTACATTTTACTATTCTTTAATGTAAACTCCCTGCCCTGCTTTAGCGATAAGTGAGGACTTAAACTGGCAGTCTGACTTGACTAACCCTGTGTTAGTTAAACCTGTGCTATATAGGCATGGTTACCTGAAACCCCCCAGCAGCTTCCCCCCCCCCATGCTCATCTTTACAGCCATCAGCACAGCGGTCATTGCCAGGACTGATCGAGTTTGTGGTTAAGGACTATCTCACGGATGAAATTGGGCAACCAGCTGGACTTTATTATAGGGTGTAGGTCTGCTCTAAAAGGGCTTACTGCTGTCACTTAGAACAACCAGATCTGTGCCAATACATACTATAAACAGAGCTGGAAATAATCACCTCTTTTTACTTCCTCTCTAACAGCAGCTCTAAACAAAAAGCTTTCAGGCCTCTGAGGAGAACATCGGAATGGTGAGGCAGATGCTGGTGAAGACAAATGTACTGCAAAGACAAATGGAGAGTTTGGCAAAAAAGGTAGTGGAAATGATTATTGTACGGGGACAGGGCACACAATAATAATTATAACCAATTATGTAAGTGTGCATATTTTCAACAAGCAACTGCATACCTGTTTGGGAGGAAGGAGATACAGAGCTTATAGACGATCTCTCATCACTCTGCAAATAAAATATCACAATCAATTAAACTGATCACAGATGTTAACAATAAAACATAAGCAAATGCTAGACAGCAGCAATTTTTCATGTTTCATTATACTGTCAAGTATACAGAAAAAGGAGATCATTCAGAAGGTTCAGGGCGTTTAATTGTTGTGGATAAATGCTTAAGCACATATACAATGTTTGTATCAAAGCGAATAATGGGTGCAACTACACCATCAAATGACTGTACAATGGGACAGAAAAACGGTCAAAGCAAGACAAATAAATGAAGCATTATAAGCATGTCCCAAGTAAGGTAGGAGATTTTACTCTAATTCAACAGTAGATTTTAGCACTCTCTGTAAAAACCTTTTCTTGGAGGTCTATAGAAAACACAGCTGGCTACTTAAATACAATAAAGTTATAACCAAGGCAGAAGGCTGGGTGCATCTTCGGGGCTAGAAACTACTTCATCACTTGGACCGTCTTGTCACAAGGAGTAAAACTTACTAACCATCACAACATCCCAGACATGAGAAAACTTTAAGTGGGTGTCTAGTGTCCCAGTAAATCCCCCCCCCCCCATTTCTTAATTGTAAATTGTAAAGTAGTTGTAGATGGCAACCTACATAACCAGACCAAACCACTGTCAATGAGGGTTACAAGCCTGGCCATAGCACTATTTTTCTGGGTTTGCTAAGGGGGGGGGGGGGGCAGTACCCAGTAAATTAGTGCTGCTATGATTGGGCCAGATCAGATAAAGGCAGTACCCCCAACAAGCAAAATCACTTATCTTCTAGAGGGTAAAGCTAAGTCTCTATGACGCTGAAGGGCAACCCATTGTTTCTTTACAGCACCAATTAAGAGGCAACACACAATAGGCAGCAAACTAATCTGGCAGAGAGTGGGAAGCTGCACTTCCCCTTCAGTCCCATAGAACCCTGGGAGAAAACAAGGTAACTATAGAGAAAACTCCACAGAGAAGAGGTCCATATTCTCTGGATCCACCCATCCCCGGCCACAACAGAGGAGAAAGGTCCTGCCATAACAGGAACCGATAGTTCCAAGGAAGAACACAACACGCAAGAGAGGAGAGAATCTCCATGACAATTTACCCTGCTACCGAAGTCTTCTCTGCTGAAGAGAGTAAGGAGTTCAGAGCTCAGGGTTGAGCTCAGAACACCTGGCTTGAATTCATTAACACAAAAATCAAAACAGAAAATAACGCAAATCCACATGTAGCAACGCTGCAGTGCAGACTGCCTTGAACGTATACTTGAAAGGCTTAAGTTTACATGATGTGGAAGGGTTTTAGAGCCCTGAAGACAGAACAAATGTCACTGTAGTTATGGTTAAAACCTGAGAGTATCCCTTTTGTTGGCTGTGTCTATTATAAATACTGTGTTGATAGCCCTTAGGAGTAGCTTCCAGACATAGGGACACGTTATTTCAGTGTTGCTGTTTAAAAACTGCAGATTCCCAATATAAAAAGGGGCACACAATGAATTGATGCATTGACGGTGACCAACGAACGTTAATGTCACAGGAAGAAGCATGCTTATGTTTAAAGTGTTACCTTGTCATGTGTATATAAATGTAAGGGACAGACAACATCTGAAGATAAGGGAATCAACAAAACAGCATAGCAGCCAGCATGCTTTATTCACCTGGACGTGGCTTCCTGGCCTCCTTTTTATTGTATTGGTGTTATTGTCAATTTCAAAGAAAAAGTGTGGCTCAAAGCCATTCTGCCAGCAGTGGAGGAAAAAGACAGAAGAAAGATGGAGAAAAAGCAGCTAAGAGTACTGAAGAGATCCCAAAAATGAATAATGACATTTGTTCTTACAATGGGTGCTTGTTCCAAGTCCAACAAGTCCAGTGCAAGTCATCAGCCAACGGCATGCAAATAAGTTAATATAGAGAAGCCAGGCAGTGGCAATGATGCACATAGCATTAAGCAATTTAGAGAGCAGCCGAAAAAAACGTTTAGTGATGCAAGTATGTGGCGAGTTCATACATTACATTCTGATCGATGCAAGATAAAAGAAGCTGCTTGTAATAAGCACATAAAGAGAATATACATTGCACAGATACAGTGGTAAACTAACTAGTCCATTGTGCCACATAGAATAGGACACAGAAGTAGTCATAGCCATAATGCACACACAAACATTTCTAAATCGCAAATAAACAATCTGTTAAAAAGAACAGATGGAGGTCTTGGTTGCACATACTTGCAAGTTTATGTGGAAGCCAGATGCCATGCCAAAGCATCCCACTGTAACGGGGTCCTACTCTAATCTCTTTGAGACACACACACAGCAATGGATAATATTGGGAGAGAAGAGTAGCCAGTAGACCATTTACAGAATTTGCAGAACTGGAGGTAAGGAGTGACCTCAAGTAAGCTAGTCGAGATGTCTTCATAGTCGTGCGTGTTCCAAATGTGGAACTTCCAAAGAACTGCACCTACACAGGCGACTTAGTATGGTGTGCAGCTTCCACAAGTGTGTGCAACCAAGACCTCTGTTATTAGAGACAGATCATAGGAATTGTTACTGCCTGACAGGGTTTGAGTGCTGTGTCTGCAATAAAAATGGTTTTCAATGTCCATTCACTCACCTGTGCACTGCCTAGGTTATAAATTGTTTAAGCAGCCGTGGCATATTTTTCATCTAAGCTAACGTTGTCAAGTCTCACTATTAAAGAGAACAACTTGGCATTTTCACAATCCCAGCGGTGGGAATGCTGGCAGGGCGATGCGGGAGATTTCACAGTGTGGCATTCAAAATTGGGATGCTCCAGGGATAGGTAATCAGCCTCCCAGGAGTTTAAAAGACTAAGCCACCTTTTCCATTCAACAGTGGGCAAACTATGGAGACCTGCTAGAGCATCTACTGTATCTGTGCTGCAGAAAATGTAGGAGTTAACATGTGAGCTTCTTGAGGACTTATTACAATTGCCTGGACGGTTCTATTTACAAATGGACAGAACCAAAATAAGGACATGAGGTTATACTGCCAATATAGCTCTGGGGAAATATAAAAGGTGCTTTTGTTTCCTGATTTGGACTAAGACACAGTCCCCTTCAACTGGGTTTCAGCTAGCCATGTTCTGTATCAAAATGATGGACCCATTTTATGTTTATGTATGAACCTAGGCTTTTGAGGCATGCGGACAATTGCCTGTATATTGCAATTAGGAAACAAGACTGTTACACCCTCCATCACAATTTTATGTTCTCGAGCAATGGAGGAGGAGGGGGAAGAACATTTCGATAGATTGCAGAACTCTTTAAAGCAATTTCAGTTTGACAACTGACTACAAAGCATGAAATGTAAAAATTAGAAAACTTTTTTTTTAGTTAGTCTTCTACAACAAAAAAGGACCTTGAACAAATTTGTATAAAATAAAAATACACTATAAATACAATACAAATATATGATGATGAAATGACACATTACTGGCTATTATATTCAAACATTTCATTACAGCTTGCCTGCTTCAACAAAATGAAGCTCATTTGAACATGAAGCGTGGCTAAAGTGATTATATATATCTTAAACCGGACATTCACCCTGAATAAGAGCATATCTTATATGTTTCCCCCACCCTGTATATACAGATTGCCCACATTAAAAATCATCCTACCGGCATGTACTGCATTTTCTGAGCCTTTAGACATCAAGATGGCAGCACATGGAGTCTCAGGCTGCCTGCAAACAGCGTGTCTTCTGAATGTGCCACTCTGCATTCCGTGATTGTTGTCCTTTTCCTGACCCCAGCTCTGCTTTGTCTGTGCAAAGTACAGCTATGACCTGCCGCCTGCCATTTGCCCCCTCTCCTCAGAATGTGATGCTTCTGAGGCAAGATGGCGGCGCCCGTATCCTAGAGTTCTGACCAGAGTTGCAGCCCAGTGGGGGAAAGAATAATAAGTGACTAAAAACTTAAACTATTCCCCAGCATCTAAAATTAATATATTTTAAGGGTTTGGGAATTACTTTAAATTATGCTGAAGGACTGGTTTAAACTTGATTTAAAATGAATCCATACGATTGAAATTTAAATCCTTTATAGCACATCCATTTAAAAGGTTCTATGCTCCAGACTTTACACATCATCATGTAACTGTTGAAATTAGTTGTAGTAACAGTTACCCAAAATGGCTATTGTATATAGATGAGAAATACCACCTCAATAGAGATTTACAAGAAGGATGCAAGCAAAGCAACTGTTGTCCAGGGCAACCAGTTTGATCTGTTGAAACTATGTTTGGCTGTATGCTCAAAAGATAAGCTCTAATTGTGAACACATTCATATCAGTTGTTTAGGGGTTATAATACCGCGCTGCTCACAATGACATAGTAAAGATAAAAATACAATAAAGATACAGTGTTTTAAACCGATGGAGCTCAACGTGTTCTATAGGATTCCAGGTCCTACACAAAAGTTCACAAATGTCATAAATATATATGAATACACAGAGCTCTTGATAGTCCACCGTGCTGTCAGGCAAATCCACACGTGTTCACACACTATATAGGCCGCCACCATACACTCAAGCCTCTTACCAGATGGCTATTGTAAATCAGCAAAAGGAAAGATCTTTCTCACATCAATCCAGGTCTTCTTTAAATTGCTCCTAATCACCAGAGAAGCCTCAATCGTTCAGATTAACCAAAGGCTTAATCTGGCAAAACCTCAACTCCCAATCCAGGGCGATAATCATAAAAGGGGAGCTCCAAAGTAGTTCAGCATGTGAATAACTCTTCTCCCAAATTAAATCGGGCAAGCATCAGGCATAAAATCAGAAAAACACAGAAAGAATAGAGGAGCTTCTTCCCAGAGGCCAGAGGAAGGTTCAACGCAGAGTCACATAGTCCAGAACACAGACATCTTTTATGTGATGCCTTAATGAAGGCCTTTTCCTGTGGCACTCGCTGCTTCTTCACATGAAAAGCTCAATCCACTCGCAGGCACTTTGCCGTTCGGCACAAACCAACATTTTCAGGATATCTTTATCCTCTGCGCTTGACAGATTCCTCTATTCTTTGTGTTTTTCTGATTTTATGCCTGATGCTTGCCCGATTTAATTTGGGAGAAGAGTTATTCACATGCTGAACTACTTTGGAGCTCCCCTTTTCTGATTATCGCCCTGGATTGGGAGTTGAGGTTTTGCCAGATTAAGCCTTTGGTTAATCTGAACGATTGAGGCTTCTCTGGTGATTAGGAGCAATTTAAAGAAGACCTGGATTGATGTGAGAAAGATCTTTCCTTTTGCTGATTTACAATAGCCATCTGGTAAGAGGCTTGAGTGTATGGTGGCGGCCTATATAGTGTGTGGATTTGCCTGACAGCACGGTGGACTATCAAGAGCTCTGTGTATTCATATATATTTATGACATTTGTGAACATTCATATCAGTGGTAATATCCTTTAATCGGCAGAAAAAAAGTAACCCTACCAGCAGACATGTTGTAACTTTGAAGCCCATTAAACACTAATGCTCAAGTTCAGTAGGCGAGAATAAAAACCAAAATAGGCTGGAGATCTTCAGAGGGCTCAGCTGTTTTAGGACTGAGTGATGCCTTTATTACGCAATCACTGCAGAAACTTGCACAATTTAGATTAAAATAGGAAAAGAACCCATCTTATAAGTGTGCTGAATTATTACTGCCAGAACAATCAACAAAAAATCAAGATCAATCATTGTGAGGAAACATGCACTCTACATAGAGCATAAACCAAGACGCTCAGTTGCCAGTATGTCTTAACTGTGTACATAACAGAGGTTTAATAATATTTGAATATAAAAAGTGGTATAATGGGGATCTGATTTGATTTGCGCTTTTCACTGTCTGTCAATTCTAGGGAAAATGCAATCAAACTGAATCCCACCTTTTTGCCTGGAACCATCAATCACTGGTTACTAATGGTCATGTTAGAAGTGCAGGATACCCTTCTTTTGCCACGCTGGAACACAAAACTAGTAAGTATTTTAGCCTGGGCTTCCTTTTACAAGATGGAAGGACATCCCAAATCAGGTTGCAACCAATTATGGCACTTCAGCGGACCTAAAGTCTTTTTATTGCTATTATAGTTTAAAGCAAGGGAACTGTGGATTTTAGGTGACCCACTGGCCTATCAAGAACCAGTTATGGCAAACTCTGCCTTTCATCTGATGATTGCAGAAACTATAGGGAAGCAACTTTTTAAGAACCCATTTTAAGAAAATATTGTATGGTCTTGATTCTCCGAATTTGGTATTGAGCCAATAAGGTTGCAATAATTGACTTCTAAAATGGTAAAGTGCAGCAGAGAAAGCAGCCAGGCACATGCAAGAGCATGGGTGAAACAAGTTATAATAATAAAACACATCTTCACTATCTTGCCTTGCAGGACCATACAAGCTTTAGGACCCTTCAATTAAATGTTAATGCAGGACACCCCAAGCTTTGATTCAAGGCCATCTGTGACATATACTCTTCTAACTCTGCTTAAACTCTGTAGGTGTTTAGCCATCAGCCTTGTGGCACTCTCTGGGAGTCTCCAAAGCACACCCATGCCTCCCACAATGCAGCAGACTCATTTCCCAATTTGATGGGAGGGGCTTGAGTCTTGATTTTTTTTTTTTACTGAGAGGTGATAAGCCCCAAACATCCCAGAAGTCAAAGGGTAGATGGCGTTGGTTTTAGGCTGAATGCATGACTTTACGCTGCTATAAATAGAAAAAGACCATACAGTACAGCTTTTATGTCACCAGACTGACAAACATGAAAGAAGGTCCTGGTTTATGCTCTTTACATGCACATTCTAGAAATGACTGCAAGTGGAATTGTGCCATGCTAGAGAATTCTGTGAAGGATTCTTACCACTAAGAGGGCACTATCATCTGTGTGCTGTGAGCGTCTGGATGGTAGGGAACACTGAGATGGAGGTAGGGAAAGATGGAGCAATGTCAATAAGACACACAATGACAAAGAAAAGTATAAAAAAAAAAAAAAAAGACACCAATATACTTAATGGCAGCACAGATGGAAGGTGAGTGATCTATTTATGAAAAATGAATTGGATATTAAATGGCTAAAGTGACAATTCCTAAAAAAACTGAAAAGAAACAGAATCTACATCAGATAAAATTATAGTACTACATTACTAGTGACATCTTTGGAAACACCACCAAGACGTACAGATCACATGACATTTTGTTGGCAGAACTAAAAACAGACACACATCAACTATTTCCTACAGATCTATGCCAAATGCAAGCAAAGTAGAAAAGTAAACCTACCACATGGCAACAACAAAGTGCCAGGACTATTCTGTGTCGTTTTGTTGAAGCCACGCAGTAATACTACTGCCGTCTACGTGGACAGGACTGTGCGCTAATGATGTCCAATTACTTTAGAATGTTCTAAATAACAAACCATCCTAAGCTTTACAAAAGCAATTTACCTACATTAACCATTCAGGTTGATGTAAAATTCAAACACACAATGGGGACACGAACAAATATATACAGCACAATAAAGATGAAGCTATGGTGTTTTTCTTAAAGAGCAACTGTGGGCATCAATTAAAAGCATCCACCCTTGACCACCCCCAATGCTTCCCATTTAAATGACCTGGGGAAAGGGCAGGAAAGGATAGATCGGAAAGGACATTGAGGGACCAAAAGCACTGACGACCTGATATTTGATTTAGAAAAATCAAAAGTGCTCTAAGAAAAAAAAAATTGCAAAAATACCATTTTGTGATTACTCACCTGTAAAATGGGTATTATAAGTATGTCACACACCCCACTTCAGATACTTATTATTATTACACTTGGTAACTCACCGCTAGGTGGCGCACTTGCAGAGATCTCCAAAAGCTTCAGCAAGCCCCTCCCGGTCTATATATACCTGGTACCTCTCACCAATTCCCCAGTGTTCAAAAAGCAGTAAGACAAGGTACCAGAACTAAACAAATTTAACCCTCAACCGTAAATAACAAAACTTCACCATATAAAGAACCAGGATACCAAAAAAGGGCGGGTGAAGTGGGGTGTGTGACATACTTATAATACCCATTTTACAGGTGAGTAATCACAAAATGGTATTATTCTAAGTATGTCACACACCCCACTTCAGATACTTATTATTATTACACTTGGGACATCCAACAGCAGTGTCCAAAAGAGGGCGGGTATCCAAACCAGGCAATAACGCAGATAAAACTCAAACCACTGCAGCCTGCAGAACCTTACGGCCAAAAACAGCATCCGCCGAGGCCCGAACATCAACCTTGTAAAACTTGGAAAAGGTGTGAACTGAAGACCAGGTAGCAGCCTTACAAACTTGCTCAACTGAAGCCTGGTGCTGAAAAGCCCAGGACGCACCAATCACACGAGTAGAATGTGCAGTAACACGAAAAGGGGGGTCCTTCCCCTTGGCAAAATAGGCAGCAATAATCGCCTGGCGAATCCACTTACTAATGGAAGACTTGGCCGGAGCCAAACCCTTCCTAGGACCACAAGGCACTACAAACAAAGCATCAGTCCTACGAAAAGAAGACGTGACACGCAAATAGTACCTAACACATCGCACCACATCCAAGCAGTGCAACGCACTCTCCTTATCATTCCTAGGCCTAGGGCACAAGGAAGGAAGAACAATGTCCTGATTAAGATGAAAAGCAGACACCACCTTAGGAAGAAAATCTGACTTGAAACGAAAGACCACTTTGTCCTGATGTTTCTCAAAATAAGGAGCCTGAATCGACAAGGCTGCCAACTCCGAAACACGCCGAACCGAAGTGATGGCCACCAAAAAGACAACCTTCTGAGTCAGAGTGGATAAAGCAATACCCTGCAAAGGCTCAAAAGGAGGAGCCTGTAACGCAGAAAGCACCAAATTCAAATCCCACACTGGGAGCAATGGCTTCCTAGGAGGCCTCAGATGCGAAACCCCCTGGAAAAAAGTCTTGACCAAGGAATGGCTAGCAAAAGACTTCTGGAAAAAAATTGACAAGGCAGACACCTGCCCCTTCAAGGTACTCAGCTGAAGACCAGAATCCAACCCAGATTGAAGAAAATCCAAAATCCGAGCAATAGAAAAAACCCGGCATGGCAAAGATCTAGTCTCACACCAATCAATATAAGATCTCCAGACCCTATAATAGATGGAAGAGGAAGACCTCTTCCTAGCACTAACAAGAGTCTGAATGACCGAGTCCGAAAGACCCTCCTCCTTCAAGATGGAGGTTTCAGCAGCCAAGCCGTTAAAGCCAGCGTTGGTAAACTGGGGTAACACAGTTGTCCCTGAGTGAGCAGATCTGGCCGAAGAGGCAGATCGAACTGATCCACTGCCAGACGAACGATGTCTGCGAACCACACCCGCCTTGGCCACCTTGGAGCCACGAGAATGGCGGGAACTCCTTCCTGAACTAGCTTTCGCAGCACCCTGCCTAGCATGGGAATCGGAGGAAACAGATACAGGAACCCCAGATCCTTCCAGCTCAAAGACATGGCATCCGTCGCCAGTGCCAGAGGGTCCCGAGACAGCGACACGAATGTCGGAAGCTTGTGATTGTGACGAGAGGCAAACAGATCCACCTCCGGCGTTCCCCACCGAAGACACAAGGACCGAAACACATGGGGATGGAGAGACCATTCCCCCCGGCGGGACGAGCACCGGCTCAAGAAGTCCGCCTCCGTGTTCTCCACTCCTGGAATGTACACCGCCGAAATGCAAGGAACATACGTCTCTGCCCAGACCAGAATCAGAGACACTTCCCTGAGGGCACCCAGACTGCGAGTCCCTCCTTGGTGATTGATGTAAGCAACAGCCGTCTGATTGTCCGATCGAACCTGAACAGGCAGGCCCTGTAACCGATGCGTCAAGCGAGACAGAACCAACCTGATGGCTCGCAATTCCAGAACATTGATGGGCAAGTGAGCCTCCTGAGGATCCCACAGCCCCTGAAACTGAAGATCCTTCCAGAAACCTCCCCATCCTGACAAGCTGGCATCCGTGGTGACAGTCTCCCACCGCGGAGTCAGAAACGACCTGCCCTTCAGAAGATTGTCCGGAAACAACCACCACCGAAGAGACCGCCGAACCCGAGGAGAAATCTGGAAGGACCGATCCAACGACCGCGGGCGCCTGTCCCAAGACGCCAAAAGATGAAGCTGCAGCGTCCTCGTGTGAAACTGTGCGAAGGGAACCGCCTCGAACCAGGCCACCATCAACCCCACCAGTCTCATCCCTAGCCGAATGGACGGGCGAGGAATGGAAAGAAGACGCTGAGCCAATTCCTGAATCAAAAGAACCTTGTCCTGAGGAAGAAACACTTTGTGCTGACAAGAGTCCAAGGACATCCCCAGAAAAGTCACCACCCTGGCCGGAACCAGAGAGGACTTGGGGTAATTGATCACCCAGCCGAACCTCTCCAGCATGGACACCACCGTGCTGGTATCCCCTTCTGCTTGGCTGAAGGAAGGAGCCATGATGAGAAGGTCGTCCAGGTAAGGAACAATGCGAATCCCCTGAGCTCTGAGCAGGGCCATCACCCCTGCCAACACCTTCGTGAACACTCTCGGGGCCGAAGTGAGGCCGAATGGGAGAGCCACAAACTGAAAATGACGATCCGCCACCACAAAGCGAAGAAACCGCTGATGTGGCGGAAAGATAGGAATGTGAAGATACGCGTCCTTGATGTCTATGGACGTCATGAAGTCCCCCTGCCGAAGCGAGCCGATCGCCGACCGCAAGGTCTCCATGCGAAACTTCCGGGGACGAATAAACCTGTTGAGACACTTCAAATCCAAGATCGGACGGAAGGACCCGTCCTTCTTGGGGACAGTGAAGAGATTGGAGTAATAACCTCTTCCCACCTCCGAAGGAGGAACCGGGCAGATGACTGCCAACATCAGAAGATTCCTTACTGCCGCCAGGAGCCCCTGCGCGGCCACAGGATCTAGAGGCACCCGAGACCTGAGAAACCTTGGAGGAGGGCGGGACTCGAACTCCAGCTTGTAACCGGTCGACACTACCTCCCGGATCCACCTGTCCGATACCTCCAGGTCCCACACCCGGGAGAAGCATCGTAACCGTCCCCCCACCCGTGCGGGTGAGGGCGCCCCCTCATCGCTGAGCGGGCTTGGTAACTGACTTAGGCTTGGCGCCCCAAGCGTGAACGGGGCGGCCACGGCCTCTACCCCTATTCCAACCCGTGCCCCTGGAAACCGAGACGCCCGCACCTCTGCCGGCTTTGGCTCCCCTAAAGGACGGATTGAAGGAGACCGCCCCCCGAAAGGAACGGCGAAACCTCTTGCGCTGAGGCAACCTGCCTCCCTTGGCAACAGAATCCAGCTTTTCACCAAAAAGCCTCGAACCCAAGAAAGGAAGGGCCGTGAGAGATCTTTTAGAATTAAGGTCAGCTGTCCACTGTCGCAACCACACAGAGCGACGAATAGCCACCAACAGAGCAGAAGCTCTGCCACACATCAACATGGCATCATCCTGGGCGGCCAGAACAAATGACAAAAAAGAGTCACAACGCTTGAGCGCAAGAAACTCATCACCAGAGGGATCAAGGTCCACACACAAATCCCTGACCAAAGACCGCACTGCCAAAGTCAAAAGAGCCGAAGCACAAACAGGCCTCAAAACCGAGCCCGCACAAACAAAACCATGGCGGGCCAACTGATCAATCCGGCGATCTTCGCCATCCTTGAGATAAGTAGTGTCAGGAAGATGAACAGTCGCCGTATTAGACAGTCCCAAAACCGGGGCATCCACCTCGGGAGGGACCGACCACCGCTTTAGCAAGTCCGCCGGAAAGGGATATTTCCTATCCCAGCTGGGCGGAACACCAACAAGCCGTGTAGGCTGCTCCCATTGCTTAAGGACAACATCCTCAAAATGCTGTTGACTGGGAAACTCCAAACGCTGCTTGACCCCCCCAAAGAGCTGACCCCTAGGCCGAGGAGCCGCCTCGGGAGGGTCCAAATCCAGAACCTCAAACATCTGGGCTAAAATAGAAGGCGTGTCAGGAACGGGACCATCAATATGGTCCCCCTCAGTACCCAACACCTGCTGACCCACGGAAACATCCAATTCCTCCTCAAGCTCCCCCTCCTCAAGGGGGCGATCCGCCCAATCCAAATCCTCAACAACCTCCTCATCAGAGTCCGGCTGAGGCGGAGATAGGTGTTTACGCTTCGCGGTAACCTTCAGAGCGGACATATCTGAAAACCGCTTCTCGAGGCTGGCCAGGCGGGCGCACACCTCAGATTGCGAATCCCCACCCGTGACAACGTCACACGGGGTCCGGAACAGGCGAGGCGAAGAGGGAGATGGCGCGGACGAAGAAGTCCCAGGCACCGGAGTGCTGGATTGACGCTCAATGTTCCGCTTTGCACATGGTATACATATAATGACATCATCCCCCGGGAGCGGAGTCCCACAACCCCCGCACAGCCTGGATTGTCCCGAAGGATCAGTTCCGGTATCCTTGGCAGCCTCCATATGGTGAATTTATGGTATTCGCGGAACCCAGGGATTTATGCAGTAAGCAACCCGGGATGCCCCCAATGATACAATCTAAGTATATATATAGATATTATACATATATATACAATCTATACTGCCCAGACCAGTGAAAAAATTCTTGCCAGCCACCCAAGAGGGACTATAAGGCCGAACCCAAACTAGCCAGGTATATGAGACCGGGAGAGCCCCACAGGATGGAATCCCGGAATCTGAAAGACAAAGACAAAGACAACAGTCAAAACCAGCACAACATGTCAGCAAACACACAACATAGTCAAAATACTGGGAAGCCAGGGAGGGCCAGACTTAGCAGAAAAACAGGGAGGCCAGGGGCCAAGAGCATATAAGCATAAAATAATGGCTGCAAAATACCCCACCTGCTTCTATTTCCAAAACCGGCATACCCAAAAACCTGGCCGCATACACCACCAACACCCCCGGTCGGAGGGGGGGGGGGGGGGGAAACAGAGCCCGCAATAAGGCCCAATAGCCGGCGATCCCTACCCCACTATCCCCTATAGGAAAACACGGAAAAGAAAACAACAGAAACCCTACCTGGATCCTGCCGCAAACTAACAGACGCCACGAAATGGCGGCCAGCCAGGGAGAGAAGGAGCGAGACTCGGGGCGGGCCCAGCAGAAACGCGGGAGCCGCTAAGGCCCCGCCCCTTCTCGTTCCGCTTGTCACGGCGCAGGCCGCGCGAGCCGCGGTCCCGCCCACCTCTGAGGCAGAGCGAGCAGCGGGCGCCACATGAATGGCGCCCACGGAAACCGCCAAGGCGGACCGGCAGCGCACATGCCGCCCCGACCCGCCCGCAAATGAAACACCGGCGAGCGCGACCGCGACCTACGGGCCGGCGGCGCAGCGCGCCTGCCGGCCCCGCCCACAGAGCGAGCAGGGGACCCTAGGCCAAAGACAGGCGCCCTGACATGGCGCACGCCCCTACCTACAAAAACGGGCCGGCGAGCCCGCCGCCCGCGCAGCCCCCTAAGTAAAAAACACGGGGCTCAGAGAGCCCCCCAAGCACCAAGCACCAAAACGGAGACAAACGGACCGCCAGACCACTCATCCCTGCCACTCACACACACAGACATGAATAAAAGTCAAGGGCACTAAGGGCAAACTAATGGGGATATAAGGGCTGGGGCATCCCACGTCCGGATCACCAACCGGAGCACCGCTATGCCCCATAATATAGGGTCGAGCGGAGGAGCTAATCTCCTAGGCACCTAAAGTGCCATCTACCCGTGCCCGGCCTCCAGCCTGAGCTGGGAGGCTGCCATAGAATAAGGGGATAAACACAAAAAAGAGCCGGGCAGAAATAGACCATTGGGGGGGGGCCGGGGTGATACCCCGGCTACCTGCAAGCAGGAGACTTCTCTCTTCTGTCTTGTCGCCATCTTGCAGAGACCAACACTGGAGAATTGGTGAGAGGTACCAGGTATATATAGACCGGGAGGGGCTTGCTGAAGCTTTTGGAGATCTCTGCAAGTGCGCCACCTAGCGGTGAGTTACCAAGTGTAATAATAATAAGTATCTGAAGTGGGGTGTGTGACATACTTAGAATATCAAGATTTTGCTAAAAAAAAAAATTTGCACGGGTACTTCTAGGCCCAAGGGCCCCAAAAAATTCCTAACTCGCTAAAGTAGGGAGATTTGGGGTAATTTAAATTGCACTTAATACAGTCACCCTATAAATAAAGACTTTTTGTGTATTACTCACTTTATCCCCCTGCAGGTTCTAACTCCTGATCCAACGATCAGAAACTTCCCAATTTCCGAAACAGGCAAAGCCCTGGAACAACCTCCTCTGCCGTGAATGGAGTTGGTTGTGCTTCCAGGTGTGACTTACAAAGGGAATAGAACCATGACTGTTTAATTCCTGTGTTTACAGACCCTTTAAGCAAATAGGCACATGCCTTCTCTCCCCTGCAGCAGTTGCCAGCTAGTCCGATGTTCAGATACCTCCCAGTTTTTGAGAACGGGCGTCCAATGTCCTCAAGCACTATCCCGTCCCTCGCATCAGTCACAGCGACAGCGCCTGTGGCATACTCCCTCCGCTGCAATGAAAGGAGGTGGCTGTGCACAGGCACAGTGACTGGCAATGGCACAACCTACAGCAAGCATTGGTCGTGGTCCAAAGAGTTCTGGGGCATATGCTTGGTGGCGCCCCTCATCATCAGAAACCAGGAGACTAGCTGGGACAAGAAGGTTAAGTGTGGGTTGGTTTGTTTTTTTCTGGGTTTTCAGTCCCTTTAAAGTCATGCTTTAGTAAAAAATAAAAATAATGCTACACTTACCTTTTATTATCTCTGACAGACCAGCGCTGCTAGTCCAGTGCTTTGACACTAACCAGATATCCCAATCCAGGTCTTATGTCGCCAGGCAGCCCCCATCTTCTGCAGCTTGCGGCCATTCAACAGCTCAGGGAAATGGAGGGAGGCATGCCATAGTGCCTGTGATGAATTGCGCGGGGCAGAGTGCGGGCATTAAATTTACTTTGAGTTGCTTGGCGGCAAGAACTGTGATCAAGCAAGTGTCAGAGCTCCAGACTAGCACCGCTGGTCTGCGGGGGATAAAAGGTAAGTGTAGCACTTTTTTTTAATTTTTGACTGAAGAATGACTTCAGACTGTAAACCCAGAAAAAAATACCATTTTGTGAATACTCACCTGTAAAATGGGTATAACAAGTATGTCACACACCCCGCTTCAGATAGTCATTACACTTGGGTTATACCGACCTGTAGAGGGCGATCTTGCAGAGATGTCATGAAAAAAAGGGAGCCCCTCCCGGTCCATAAATACCCGGTACCTCCCACTCATTCCCCAGTATTAAGACAGCAGTAAAGGGACCAGGAAGAGCCAAAATAGCCAGTAACAGTAAAAAATATTCACCATAGAAAGGATCTAGAATACCAAAGGGCGGGGTGAAGCGGGGTGTGTGACATACTTATAATACCCATTTTACAGGTGAGTATTCACAAAATGGTATTATTCTAAGTATATCACACACCCCGCTTCAGATAGTCATTACACTTGGGACATCCAATAGCAGTGTCCATAAAGGGCGGGGATCCAAAACAAGGCAATAATGCACGAACTTAAACCACTGCAGCTTGCAGAATTTTGCGGCCAAAAACAGCATCGGCTGAGGCCCGCACATCAACCTTGTAAAGCTTGGAAAAAGTGTGAACGGAAGACCAAGTAGCAGCCTTACAAACTTGCTCAACAGAGGCCTGATGCTGGAAAGCCCAGGACGCCCCAACGGCACGAGTAGAATGAGCAGTAACACGAAAAGGGGGAACCTTCCCCTTGGCAGAATAGGCCCCAACAATGGCCTGGCGAATCCATTTACTAATGGAAGACTTGGCGGGAGCCAAACCTTTGCTAGGCTCGGAGGGCACCACAAAAAGGGCGTCAGTCCTACGAAAAGAAGAAGCAGCCACCAAATAGTACTTCACACAGCGAACCACATCCAGAGAATGCAAAACCCTCTCCTTGTCATTGCTGGGCTTAGGACACAAGGAGGGCAGAACAATGTCCTCATTAAGATGGAAAGCAGAAACCACCTTAGGAAGGAAATCTGGCTTGAAGCAGAAAACAACCTTGTCCTGATGCCTGAAGTAAGGAGCCTTAATGGACAAAGCCGCCAACTCCGATACACGCCGAACGGAAGTGATGGCAACCAGAAATGCAACCTTCTGAGTAAGGGTAGAAAGAGCAATATCCTGCAAAGGTTCAAAAGGAGGACCCTGAAAGGCAGAAAGAACCAAATTCAAATCCCAAACTGGGAGCAAAGGCTTCCTAGGAGGCTGCACATGCATAACCCCCTGGAAAAAGGTCTTAACCAGAGGATGAAGAGCAAAAGACTTTTGAAAGAAAACCGCCAGGGCAGAGACATGCCCTTTCAGCGTACTAAGCTGCAAACCCAGGTCCAGACCATGTTGCAGAAATTCCAAAACCCTAGAGATAGAAAACACCCTGCAAGGCAAGGCCCGGACCTCACACCAATCAATACAAGACCTCCAAATCCTATAGTAGATGGCAGATGAAGACTCCTTTCTAGCCCTAACCAGAGTCTGAATGACAGCATCAGAAAGACCTTCCTCCTTCAAGATGGAGGATTCAGCAGCCACGCCGTCAAAGCCAGCGTTGGTAAATTGGGGTAGCACAGTGGACCCTGAGTGAGCAGATCCGCCAGAAGGGGCAGATTTAACTGATCCGCTGCCAGCCTTACCACGTCTGCGAACCAAACCTGTCTTGGCCATCTTGGAGCCACCAGTATTGCTGACGCGCCCTCTAGGGCCAGCTTGCGCACCACTTTGCCCACCATGGGAAACGGAGGGAACAGGTACAGAAACCCCAGATCCCTCCAGTTCAGAGACATGGCATCCGCTGCCAGAGCCAGCGGATCCCGCGAGAGAGACACAAGCGCCGGAAGCTTGTGACGAGAGGCAAAGAAGTCCACCTCCGGAGTCCCCCACCAGTGGCAAAGCGACCGAAACACCTTGGGGCTGAGCGACCATCCCCCCCCGGCGAGATGAGCACCTGCTCAGGGAGTCCGCCTCCGTGATTTCCACTCCCGGAATGTACACCGCCGAGATGCATGGGACATTGCTCTCTGCCCAATCCAGGATCAAAGACACTTCCCTGAGGGCACGCCTGCTGCGAGTCCCTCCCTGGTGATTGATGTATGAGTCAAGTGGGCCAGAACCAACCTGATGGCTCTCAGCTCCAGAACATTGATGGGACCGTGAGCCTCCTGAGGCCCGCACAGCCCCTGAAACTGAAGATCCTTCCAAAATGCCCCCCAACCTGACAGGCTGGCATACATGGTGGCGTCTCCCAACGAGGGGTCAGAAAGGATCTGCCCCTCATCAGATTGCTCGGTTCCAGCCACCACCGAAGGGAATGCCGAACCCGGGGCGACATCAGAAAAGACTGATCCAATGACAGCGGGGACCCGTCCCAGGACGCCAAGAGATGGAGCTGGAGCGTCCTTGTGTGAAACTGGGAAAAGGGAACCGCCTCGAATGAAGCCACCATCAATCCCACCAGTCGCATCCCCAGCCGAATGGACGGGCGAGGGATGGATAGGAGAAGCTGAGTCAATTCCTGAATCAAAAGAACCTTGGCTCGGGGGAGAAACACCCTCGCCTGAGAAGTATCCAGAGACATTCCCAGGAACGCCACCACCCTGGATGGAGAGAGGCAGGACTTGGGATAGTTGATCATCCAGCCGAATCTCTCCAGGGTGGCTACCACAGTCCTGGTATCTAGCTAGTAGAGGATGCCATAATAAGAAGATCGTCCAGATAAGGCACGATGCGGATTCCCTGGGCTCTGAGAAGGGCCATCACCCCTGCTAGCGCCTTGGAGCCGAGGTAAGGCCAAATGGAAGGGCCACAAACTGAAAATGCTGATCTTCCACCACGAACTTGAGAAATCTCTGATGCGCCGGGAAGATTGGAACATGCAGATAAGCATCCTTGATGTCTATGGACGTCATGAAGTCCTCCTGCCGAAGTGAATTTATGGCAGAGCGCAGAGTTTATATGCGGAACTTCCTGGGACGGATAAACCCGTTGAGAAACTTCAGATCCAGTATGGGACAAACGGAGCCATCCTTCTTGGGCACCGTAAACAGATTGGAATAGAATCCCAGGCCCCGGTCTGAGGGAGGCACCGGGCAGATGACAGCCATGTCCAAGAGATCTGCGCGGCCAGAGGATCCAAGGGCACGCGAGACCTGAAGAATATGGGAGGAGGCCGGATCTCTAACTCCAGCTTGTAACCGGAAGACACCACTTCCCGAATCCATCTGTCCGAGACCTCCTGGTCCCAGACCTGGGAGAAGTGTCGCAGCCGTCCCCCCACGAGCGAGGGTGAGGGCGCCCCCTCATTGCTGACCCGGCTTAGCAGCGGCTTTGGGCTTGGAGCCCCAGCTGTGACCTGGACGGGCACGTCCTCTTCCCCTGTTCCAGGAATCACCTCTGGAGGGGAAGACAGCCGATCCCCGTCCAGCTCTGGCCCCACGAAAGGAAGGGGTAAATGAAGCCGCCCCCCTAAGGGGATGACGTTGCTTCTTTCACTGAGGTAACCTACCTCCTTTTGCGACCGAATCCAATTTTTCTCCAAAGAGCCGCAAGCCCAGAAAGGGAAGAGCCGTAAGACTTTTTGGACACAAAATTGCCGCTCACTGGCGCAACCAAACCGACCGCCGAATAGCCACCAGCAAGGCCGAAGTTCTACTACACATCACCATGGTGTCATCCAGGGCGGCTAGCACAAATGACAAAAACAATTCGCACCGCTCAAGGGAGGTGAACTCATCACTAGCCGGGTCAAGCCTTGCGGTAAACAGGTCCCTGACAACCGACCTAGAAGCCACTATCAAAAGCGCTGAAGCACAAACAGGCTTCAAGGCCGACCCGACACTGGCAAAACCGTGACAAGCCATCTGGTCAATGCGTTTGTACTCACCGTCCTTGATAGTAGAACAGTCGGGAGAATGCAAGACAGAGGTGCTAGACAACCTCAAAACAGGGGCGTCCACCTCGGGAGAGGATGACCAGCGTCCACCGGAAAGGGATATTTCTTATCCCAACCCGGAGGGACACCCGGAAGCCGAGTAGGCCTCTCCCATTCCTTAAGAATAATGCCGTCAAAATGCCTTTGATTAGGGAATTCTAAGCGCGGCTTAGCTTCCTCAAAGAACTCCCCCTTCTGCGGAATTGTCACTTCAGGAGGAGAGATTGCCAGAACCTCCAACATATGAGCCAGGGCCTTTGGGGGTATCCAAAGAACCCCCCTGACCCCGCTCGGCATCAGCGCCAACAAACTGCTGATCGTCAGAACAATCCGACTCCTCAAAAAGCTCCCCTTCCTCTAGCGGGGGGTAATCAGACCAGTCAAGTGAATCAAACTCCTCAAAATCAGAAGCCTGCATGGCTGGGGACAAGTGCTTTCTCTTAGCCGGGACCTTTCTGGCCACAGCGCTAGAAAATTTTTCAAGGTTGGACAATCTGGCACACACCTCAGATTGCGACTCCCCACTCGTGACAACATCAAACGGGGTACGGGTCAGGCGGGGAGGGGTAGGAGAAAGGACCGGTGGTGCAGAACCAGACGCATGGGATCCGGACTGCTGCATAATATTCTGCTGCGCACATGGTATGCAAAGGAAAACATCATCCCCTGTAAGGGATGCCCCACACCCCAAACACTGCAGGTTTTGCCCCGAGGGGAGCCCAAGCCCGGTATCCTGGGAAGCCTCCATATGGTGATTTTATTGGTAGTCGCAATACCCAAGGGAATTGCGCCTTATAAGCGACCCGGGATGCCCCTTCTGTGTCCCGAGTGGGAGGATTTATGGGGAGTACTTCATTAAACCAGGGACCCTAGAACCGGGAGGACCCTTTGGGATCCAACAAGGGTCCACCTGGAAGACAGAATACAGGGCTAATCAGCACCTCAATCATGCCCAAACAATGGCTGCTCATGAATTACAAGGCGCTTTATAAAATGCACGGTTAACAGACTGTGCCTGATGTAATGGGGCCCCAAGGGCCACTCACGGAGGAGATGACGTCCGTCCTGCCTGAGAACCAGAGGGAGAAGCGACGCGCCCGGCCCCGCCCCCCTCCCCTGACAATACGGCGCTCCCAGCCAGTGGCCGGGCTCCGCAGCGGTGCCAAGAGCACGGGGGACGGGTGGTAGGTGATTGCGCCGAGCGTCCGCCCCCGCCCCCCTACCAACCGCACCATGAGGGGAAGAAGCTCCCCCGCCGAAGCTGCTACAACGGCCGGCGCTGTGGCACAGCCGGCGCTGGCTGAGTACAAGTAGAGATGTACACCGTGAGTCACACACACACACACATATAATAAAAGATTACACTAAGGGAGAAAGGGGACCCGTACACTGCCCCCCCCCCCTCTAAGGAGGAAGGGCAATCCGGGAGAGGGGGAATCCACGCTGGAAGGTGGACGGGCAAGGGACGGGGCATCCCAAACCGGGATCACCAACCTGGCAAAACCGCCTACCCCTTAGTATGGGGTCTCACGGTGGAGCGTAGCTCCTAAGCACTTTTAGGTGCTGTCTACCCTTGCCCAGACCAGCAGCCTAGGCTGGGAGGCAAGGTGAATACTAAGACAGGGGGGTTCAGGCAGAAATAGACTAATAAGCGGGCCGGGAGTTACCCCGGCTACCTGCAAGGAGGAGACATCCATCTTCTGACTTGCTCGCCGTCTGCAGAGATGAAAGACTGGGGAATGAGTGGAAGGTACCAGGCATTTATGGACCAGGAGGGGCTCCCTTTTTTTCATGACATCTCTGCAAGATCGCCCTCTACAGGTCGGTATAACCCAAGTGTAATGACTATATGAAGCGGGGTGTGTGACATAACAGACCAATCCACACTTATCTTCTCTCCTCTGTAGCTTGTCCCAGCCAGCCTGCTGCGTGGAAACCTCCTGGTTTCTGAGAACGAGGGGCACCATGAGCGTAATTCCACCTTCAATGTCATTTTTCCAATCTAGTGTGCCAATATTTTTTACTTTTCTATGTTTTTGAAACTCCATGTTATAAAATAACAGTTCTCCATAGCAACAATGTGTTTACCTTGGAAACGTAAATCAAAGTGGTGTTCAGATGTACATTTTAGAAGCTTCTCCACTCTGGTTGCTAATCATCTGATTGGCTGAGGCATACATTTAAATTTAACCCCATCTGATTATTTCAGTTTCTTCAGATAGGGGGAATCCATCTTGTTGTCAGTTAAAGGGTTACTAGAAGTGTTCTCATGTGAAAGGGGTGATTGCTGTTGCTTTGTTTAGGCAAAGCTGCTAAAACACACACACACACCTGTTGCAGTTGAAATTCTGGGATTTATAGTGATATAAGGATACTAGGAGCTTTAGTGAGGGGCAAGAAAGCCACTCCTACCTTACCAAGACAGATCCACTGGAATATAAGAAAATTGGATGAAACATTCTTTTAATCACAGAATCCTAACACAAATATTTATGTACATCCCAGAGGAAAAATAAGGCAGAACACCTAAAACCTTACAAAAAGGGAGTTTCCCTTTAAGGACACCTGTAGGTGTTCGCTTATTTATGTAAACTGGGAGGTTTCTGACCACTGGACTGGGAGGAAGCAGCTACAGGGAAGAAAAGGTGGGCATCTGTTTTTTAGGCCTTTAAAGTGATCCTCCAATAAGTTACTGAACTTCAGATTGTCCAGCAGCCACGTGAGGACACAGTCATGCAACAGTGATATGGGATTGCGGAAGGAGGCAAGAACTAGGAACAGGGCTTGGGTTTTGCCATGTATGTGGTATGGAACATATCTCCTTGGGATGGCCTCTGCAGATATTAGGGACCCTAAAATCTTATTTGACTAGAGGGTCGCTTTAGGAAGATTGAAACACTGATCATGGCTAAAAATAAAAAATAAGATTATCTAAAACCTAAATCTATGCTGCTTAAAACCAAAAATTAAATGTGCTAATTTTATTGTGAAACATATATATATATAGCATTACTCAAAGCTAGTGGGGGATTCCGCTGCAATCTAAAGAAACCTATAGCCCCCTGCCAGGTCCTCTGTTAAATCCATGAGGTTCTCCTGAGAAGCTCCTTTATAGTTTAAGAGACAGAGACCTAGATTAGTCCAACCTAGGCAAGAGGTTCCACATAAACAGTATTCCCATTTTGTAGGGCTACACATGGCAATGTTCTATTTTTCCTTTATGAAAACAAAGCTATATTGCCAGAGTAATTATAAAAAAATATTTCACCTCGTGTTGTGTTGTGATGGGAGTGGAAGGGCTGAATGGTGCCAGCATGTTGTGTGAATTGCACTGGAGTGGGCTGAGCTTGTCTGACAGTGTGGAGGGCTCCTAGCCTAGCTTCTAGCCTATCACTAGCAGAGGGGAAGTCGTCCAGACCACAAATTTAATCCTGAGGCTTGTGTCGGGTAAAGGGGGGGGGGGGGGGATTGGAGGAAGAATCCCCCTTCGTTTTGGTGACCAGAGCAATGAGACAGAATAGGACCGACTCAGGCTAGCTGCCAGGCAACTGATTTTAAAGTTTAACTGGTCAGTAAGCAGCATTCCCCTTAGGAAGTTATGATGATCCAACTAGCCATTGTGCAGTCCACCGCTGGGAAAGGTTGAGTCACAGGGGTTGAGGGAGATCTTGAGAGATAGGAGACCTTTAATATCTATCACTACTGGTATTAGGGAATACAAGACCATCAGATTCTTGCCCGGAAAGATTTGTCAGCCAAATCTACCACTGGGAAAAAAAATCATGTCTGCCACCAGCAATATTCTGGTTAATGCCCTGGGATGAGTGGCTTGAGTGTTTAGGAAAAAAGGGTATAGTTCCCCCCCCACTGGGTGGCAGTTTCTTGAAGGTCCAGCCCATGGACTTTGTTAAAGGAGCTAGACCGAGGAAGGACTGAACCTTAAAAGAACACAAATTGTAAAATTGTGAAAAAAGTGTGAAAAAATCCATACAAACGCATTGGCTAATGAGATGAGGGAACACTTATACACCCAAACTGAAAAAAACAGCACTAAGCTGGTTTATACTCTCATGGTAGGAATAAAATCGAGGGGTGACCGGTTTTTGAGTGTATTGGGGGGGGGGGGGGGGCAGAAAATGTCACCCCAGATGTTCTCTTCCTTCCATTAAAATAAAGAAATATTCAGTCAGGCTTGTTTTTTATGTCAGGTGTTTAAGTGCCCCCTCCTCCCGCCACCCAGCATATTTATATGGATTTTTTTCATTGGACCATTTTTTATGATAGTGCTCCTTTAAAGACCCAGAGTGCGCAGTGGAAGCTGTAAGGCTAGCGGCCTTGTGCATATAAATTATAAATAAGTGCAGTGCATATAAATTAATGGGTGTGAAAAATACAATTCTTCAATTACTCACCTGTAGAATTGGTATTATGAGTATACAGTCTGTCCTGCTCCAGATAAGATTCATTACTCTTGGGTATTACTCCGCCAGATGGCGCTGGACTGCAGAGACCGCGAAATTGGCTCCTCCCGGCCCCTCAAATACCCGGGACCTCCCACAAATCCCCAGCATTGAAAAGCAGTTAACGAGAAGCCGGAAGAATGATAACGGAACCAACCAGTAACTATAAAACAATGATAACAATCACCATACAGGGGATCCAAGGATAATGCAAACCAAGGGTGGGGTGGAGCAGGACGTACTGTATACTCATAATTCTACAGGTGAGTAATCACAGAATTGTATTATTCTTAGTATACAGTACGTCCTGCTCCAGATAAGATTCATTACTCTTGGGACATCCAGTAGCAGTGTCCATAAAGTAGGGTGGGATGCCCAAAGGTAACAACAGACAGGTCAGACCATTGCTGCCTGCAGAACCTTGCGGCCAAAAGCAGCATCAGCTGAGGCCCTAACATCAACCTTGTAACACTTAGAAAGTAAAAACTTAGAAAGAAAAGTATGAACAGAAGACCAAGTGGCGGCCTTGCAAACTTGTTCAACAGAAGCCTGGTGCTGAAAAGCCCAAGAGGCACCAACAGCACGAGTGGAATGAGCAGTAAGGCGGAAGGGAGGATTCTTCCCCTTAGCAGAGTAGGCCTGAATCACAGCCTGAAGGATCCATTTGCTGATAGTAGACTTGGCAGGAGCCAAACCCTTCCTAGGACCAGAAGGGACCACAAAAAGAGCATCAGTTTTCCTAAAAGGTGCAGTAGCCACCAGACAGTACTTCAGACACCTAACCACATCCAAGGAATGCAAAACCCTCTCCTTAGAGTTACTAGGATTAGGGCACAAGGAGGGAAGAATAATGTCCTGATTCAGATGAAAGGCAGAAAATCTGGCTTGAAGCGAAAAACCACCTTGTCCTGGTGTCTCTCAAAGTAGAAGGGCTGGATGGAAAGTGCCGCCAACTCAGAAACACGCCAAACAGAAGTGATAGCCACCAAAAAGAACCTTGAGAGTAAGAATGGCCAGGGCAGCCTCCTGCACAGGTTCAAAGGGAGCACCCTGCAAGGCTGACAAAACCAAGTTCAAATCCCAAACAGGCACCATAGGCTTACGTGGGGGACGCACGAGTAACCCCCTGGAAAAAAGTCCTGATCAGAGAATGCTGAGCAAAGGACCTCTGGAAGAAAACAGCCAGGGCAGAGACATGACCCTTCAGCGTACTGAGTTGAAGTCCCAGCTCCAACTCATGCTGTAGGAACTCCAGGATCCTGGAAATAGAGAACACGCGACAGGGAAGAGACCTAGACTCAAACCAGTCAATGTAGGCACGCCAAACCCTATAGTAAATAGAAGAAGAAGACTTCTTCCTAGCCTTTATCATGGTATCGACAACAGAGGCAGACATGGTCTGGAACCCTGGGCAGAGCGTACTGATCTACTTCCAGCTGCATCACATCTGCGAACCACACTCTTCTTGGCCACCTGGGAGCCACCAGGATAGCTGGCACCCCCCCCCCCCCGAGCTATCTTGCGCAGAACCCTGCCCAACAAGGGGGAATGGGGGAAAGGCATACAGGAGCTGAAAGCCCTGCCATGACATTGCTAGAGCATCTGTGGCCAAGGCCAGAGGGTCCTGGGACAGGGAGACAAAGGCCGGGAGCTTGTGATTGTGACAGGACGCTAACAGATCCACATCTGGTTGGCCCCAACGGTGACACAGAGATTGAAACACCCTGTCGCAGGGGGACCATTCTCCCAGACGAAAGGTTCCCCTGCTCAGAGAGTCTGCCTGCAGATTCTCCACCCCCGGAATGTACACAGCTGATATGCAGGGAACATTTTCCTCTGCCCAGGACAGGATCAGAGACACTTCCTTGAGGGCCCCCTTGCTCCGGGTCCCTCCCTGATGGTTGATGTAGGCAACCGCCGTCTGGTTGTCCGAGTGCACCTGAACAGGCAGGCCCCGAAGGTGATGAGTCAACTGAGTCAGAACCAACCTGATCGCCCTCAGTTCCAGAATGTTGATAGGTGTGTGGGCCTCCTGGGGGCCCCACCGCCCTTGGAACTGTAGGGACTTCCATAAGCTCCCCCATCCTGTCAGACTGGCATCCGTGGTGACCGTCTCCCAGCAGGGGGCCAGAAAGGATCTACCCGCCAACAGGTTCCTGGAGTCCATCCACCACGAGAGGGACGGCCTGGCTAGGGGGGGACAGAACAAGACCTGGTCCAGGGACACAGGATCCTTGTCCCATACTGACAAGACGTGGAGTTGCAGAGGCCTCATGTGAAACTGGGCATAAGGAACCGCCTCGAAGCACGACACCATCAGGCCCACCAGCTGCATTCCCTGCCTGATGGAGGGATGAGGGCAAGAGAGCAGGGACTGAACCTGCACCAGCAGACTGTCCACCTTCTGCTGAGGAAGAAAAATCCTTGCCTGAACTGTATCCAGATTCATCCCCAGGAAGGGCGTCAGAAAGGAGGGGGACAGGGAAGACTTGGGATGGTTGATCACCTAGCCAAATGACTCCAGAGTGGACACTAATCTCTGAGTATCCAGCTCTGCCTGATGGAGGAACTGAAGTGATGAGAACGTCGTCCAAATATGGCCCCGAAAGGGCCGAGGCTGCCTCCTGCACTGGGGCGACCTGCCTCCCTTGGCAACCAGGTCCAGGCGGTCCCCAAACAGGGGAGTTTGAAGGGAAAACCAGTGAGCGCCTTCTTGGCAGCGGTGTCAGCTGCCCACTGGCACTGTAATGGCAGAGGCACAAACTGGGCGCAGCACCGTCTCCACACAGGCAAAGGCATGGGACGCCAGCTGATCAATACGCCGGTCCTCACTATCTCGCAGTGTAGTAGAGTCAGGGGAATGCATGACAGGGGAGCCTGCTAGGACACTCCCATTACTTGAGCACGAGATTATTAAAATGGGCTTGCTCAGGAAATTCCAAACGTGGCTTAGCAGTATGAAACAATTCCCCCTGCTGCCTAGGGGCGACAACCGGGGGAGAGATAGACAGTACCTCAAAAATCTGAGCCAACAGCCTATCAGTATCATCTGGGGCCCAGGGGTCAGAGCCAGAATCATCATGACCCCTGGGCCTCTCATCAGATGACTCCGGGTCAGAGAACAACTCCCCTTCTTCCAAGGGGGTATAACCCGACAGTTCAAAGAACTCTTCAGCCTCCATAGGGAAAAGAGTGACATCAGGCGTCTAGTGCCGCTTCTTAGCAGCGGTCTTACGCGCCATGGTATTAGCAAGCAACTTCTCAACACTAGCCAGTCTAGCAGACACATCAGGCTGAGAATCCCCACTGGTATGCAACTCAATGGGAGTCAAATTCAAGCTTGGGGGAGTTGGTGAAGCCATACGTGGCGCAGGCTCAGCCGCTGGTAAACCAGGCTGCAGCGCAAGCACCTGCTGGGCACACGTTATACAGAACCGCACATTGTCAGCACTAGAAGGGGACACCACACAAGCTACACACAGCCGGGCTTGTCCCGAAGGAACCCCGGTCACATTATCCTGAGACGCCTCCATATGGTGATTATAGCGGCACAATAGGCCGATAGGGATTCACGCTATAACAGCAACCAGGGATGCCCCAATAGCCCGCTAGGGAAGTGGGAGTAATTAGCACACTAGGCCTTACAAAGTTTAATAACTAAAAGGAGGGGCAGGGCCGGGAGAAACCAATGGAGTTCGACCCGGCTGAAAGACATACGTAAGCGAAGAGAACCCCATAAGCGACATGTATAATGACATAGGGTAAATAAACCGCCCGCGAGGGCACTCACGGACCGCGGTAGGTAGATGCCAGCCACGCAGCAGAAACCAGGAAAAAATGGCGCCGAGTATACCTCGAGGGGCGCCCCCAACCCCCCCCCCCCCCAAGAGCTACAAGGGAGAGCGAGGAAGGGCAGTGGCCACTTAAAGAAGGGCCCACCGATAGACAGGGGCAAGGGGCAATAGGGTGGGAGGGACATCCCATAGAGACTCACTATATGCCTATGCCGCCTACCCTTTGGTGGGGGATTGCGGTGGAGCAGCGCTCCTAAGCACCCGACAGCGGTGCTGCCTACCATCACCCGGACCAGCGCAGCCAAGGCTGGGAGGCAGATTAATAATGGAACGGGTGTGAATAGTCCTACAGGGCCGCAGGCTAATAGCCCCGCTCACCTGCGAGAAGAGAGAACCATCTTCTTGTCCTTCGCAGTCCAGACTGCAGAGAAATTCTGGGGATTTGTGGGAGGTCCCTGGTATTTGAGGGGCCGAGAAGAGCCAATTTCGCGGTCTCTGCAGTCCAGCGCCATCTGGCGGAGTAATACCCAAGAGTAATGAATCTTATCTGGAGCAGGACGTACTGTATACTAAGATCTGTATTGAGGGTGCTCCACAATATGAGCTTATGTACAGGAATGCTACACGAGCACCTCTGTTTTATGAGCTGCATCAAGCATTACAGACCATGTCAAAGAAAAAATTACATTAGCCCACTAAAGAAACATCTTCTGCATAGTAGGAAAGGGGGGAATGGCTGTGGATTGGCCCATATTTGATTCTCTATATTGTAGGATCTGTGCAGAAGCACTACCTCTTCAGAGAAGGCACCCAATCACAAATCAAAAGAAAGAGGTTTAGCAAGCGTGCAGCTGCTTTGTATGTGAAGCATCCACCTCCTTTAGACATGCCCCAGACATTAACAACTTTGTTTAGCATGCATCCTGCTGATAGATGGGCTGTAGTTATCCAAAAAAACATGAAAAAGCAGTGCCCTCGGTGAAATGATTAGGAAATTGTGACGACAAATTAGTTAAAAATTAGCACATTCAAAGTTATAAACCTACGACAGAAAAGTCTGAACTTGTGCTTTATTTAATACTTTAGTAAGCTGTGCCCTGTTGGCCACTGATGTAGGCAGAAAATCAGAAGTTAAAGAAATACTTATTGCAATAGAGTGTAAAAGCATTTTCCATCTATTAAATTAGCCAATAGATTGTACTATTTTAACTTCACATATTCTGCATTTATTTTATAAATAGTTTATGTACTTAAAGTTCAAACAGAGCCCATAAATATATCCCCTAACCTCCAACACGGTGTGGGCTTTATTCAGTGATTGGATCACTAACAGTGTTTGTAGATGTGCACTGTATGTGTGAGTGTATAAATTATGTACCATATTTTTTTGCCCTATAAGTGGGGGGGAAGATTTCTGAGCTCCCATGCGGCAGCTGTCTCCCGCCGACCTAAACACATAGGGAAAGACAAACACATACAAAATACATTACTGCTGCCCTCGCCTGCACATAAACACACGGGTTCCACCGGCAACCAGGTGGCCGTGGTCTGTGACTTGCGGCAGCGTACAATGACGTTAGCGCAAGTCACAGGCCATGCCCATCTGGAAGCTGGAACATTCACCATGGGAGTTTATGTGCAGACGGCAGGCAGCAGCGGTGACAGCGGGTGGTGCCAGGGGAGGGCAGCATTATGTATCTTGTGTGTGTGTGTGTGTGTGTGTGTGTGTCTCTCCCCCTATGTATTTAGGTCGCCGGGAGACTACAGCGGCGTGGGAGCTCGGGAACGTGATATTTTTTTTTTGTTGAGGGGAATGTTGTACACTCTCTGGATTTGGAGATGCCCTGCACAACCTGCCTGGATTTGGAGATGCCCCGCACACTCTAATGTGGGGTCTGTAATGGGGTGATTGGGGGGATTCTGCACACTGTCTGTAATACGGCGATTGGGAGGGGGTTTTAGCACACCATTTGGTTCGAAATATTTATTTTCTTATTTTTCTTCCTCCAAATCCTAGGCGTTTCTCATGGGCAGGTGTGTCTTTTTTAACTTTTTATCATTTGTCTAAGAAGAGTTATAAATATTTCTAAAGTTCCAAAAAGTAACAATTACAGCCTAAATATTCGAGAATATAATTACACATATACATGCATACATACACTGAATAGGGAATATAGTTTTATAGGTTACATTCCATACCTCATTATCCAGTGGACTCTGCTTCCCTGGGCTTAGTGTTTTCTGCTGATAGAAACAAGAAACTTCTAAACACTTGTTTGGTAACTGGCACTAGAAAACTAAAAAACCAAGCATATGACGACACAAGAATAAAGGTACTGCCAAACAAGCGAGCCTGCTCTCACATGACCATCAGCAGCGATGCTTAGTAAGGCTCAGAGAGAAGCATACTGTAAGCACCAGAGAACGGAGAGCTGCAGCCTGCAGGACTCGATAGGCTTGAACATGTGGGCTGGCCGGTAAGTGCCTTTTCATTTTCCCTGCCGGGAATAGGGACTTTAAAGTGGATTAAAACCTGTGAGCGAGAGCTGCTTGGCTGTCCCTGTGGCATTCCTGTATGGGGTGGGCTGCTGTGTGAAACCCTGTGTCACCTTTCCTGAGGCTCTCACAGTTTTTAAAGCCATATTCCCAGTTTGACTTGCACTGAGGTCTAGAATCCAACGGCTGGGTGTGGCTACGGCAACGATAAGCTCCCTCGAGCCGCCAACTTGGAGGGGGAGAGGATTAGAGGGTTTTGGGGGGTGCTTCAAAGAAGGTTACCCTTATAATGTATTTGGACCATACACGATAAGTATTAACAGAATATGGAAATATCATAATCAGTTATAAAGTATCAAACAAAAGTGGTACATTGCACCCTGCTGTTCTATGCTCCAATGTGGACAGCATACTCCAGCTAATTTACAGACTGTAACTACTATTCGAGAGTATTTCCTTAGTAAGGAGTAAATCAGTACAAAACAACATCCCTTAAAGTACAACTCCAAATTGTTTATTTAATTTTCTCTACGAGCCCTTGATGACTAAAGTGCTAGCACAGCCAGGGAGCAGGAAGCTGAATACAGTTCTCTGCAGTAACCCAAAATAATGCAAAATTTGAGTGTCATACAGCTCCCAATGAAATCAACAGGAGATGTTGACAAAGACAGGGTAGCGTCTTAGGAAAAGGTTAATATATATGCACAATTCAGATGTTTGGTTGTAATTAACAAGAAAAAAGGAATACATAATTCAGGAAAAGATGACCAACTTAAAGGAGCCCTATCACAAAAAATGGACCAATGATAAAAATGTATATAAATATGCTGAATGGCAGGAGGAGACACCCCTTATATACCCACCATCAAAACATATCCAGCCAGGCTTGTTCTTTATTGTAATGGAAGGAAGAGGTAATAAGAGAAGAGAAAAAAAACAACAAGCTTGGAGGGAGTTTTATAAGTTGGGTGTATAAGTGACCCCCCCCCCCACCCATTAGCCAATGTTTTTGTATGGATTTTAATTTTACATTATTTGGATTTTCAAAAGACAGACATTCAAGGTAAAAATACAATTCTGTGAGTACTCATCTGTAGAATTTATTTTATAGTATACAGCATGTCCTGTTCCACTTTATTCCTTACTCCTGGGTTATCCGCCACAAGGTGGTGCACTGGACTGCAGAAAGACTTGTGGCCACTCCCGGCCCCATAAATAGCCAGGAACCTCCCACAAATTCCCAGTGTTGAAAAGCAGTTATACAAGAAGCCGGGAGAATCAATAATGGATAAGATCCCAAAAAAAACATTTGAACAATCACCATACAGAGATAACCAAGAACAATGATGACAAGTAAGGGATGGAACAGGACGTGCTGTATACTATAAAATCAATTCTACAGGTGAGTATTCACAGAATTGTATTTTTCCAAGTATACAGCACGTCCTGTTCCACTTTATTCCTTACTCCTGGGACACAGTGTCCGTAAGGTAGGGTGGGATCCCCAAAAGGCAACAGCAGGCAGTTTAAACCACTGCCGCCTGCAGAACTTTGCGGCCAAAAGCAGAGTCAGCTGAGACCCTATCAACCTTGTAAAAATACAATTCTGTGATTACCTGTAGAATTGGTATTATATGTATACAGCATGTCCTGTTCCAGAAGATATTCCTTACACTTGGGATATACTCCAGTAGATGGAGCTGGACTGCAGAGACAGAAAAGTGGCTCCTCCCGACCTCCCACAAAATCCCCAGTATTGAAAAGCAGTTAGCAAGAGACCGGGAGAACTATAACCATTATATGAAAATTTTAACATAAAAACAACCACCATAAAGAGGTAACTAAAGATAATGCTAACAAGGGTGGGGTGGAACAGGATGTGCTGTATACATATACCAATTCTACAGGTGAGTAACCACAGAATTGTATTATTCTAAGTATACAGAACGTCCTGTTCCAGAAGATATTCCTTACACTTGGGACATCCAATAGCAGTGTCCGTAAGATAGGGTGGGATCCCCAAAAGTAACAGCAGACAGTTCAAATCACTGCCGCCTGCAGAACCTTGCAGCCAAAAGCAGCATCAGCTGAGGCCTTAACATCAACCTTCTAAAACTTTGAAAACTTGTTCAACGGAAGCTTGGTGCTGAAAAGCCCAAGGCAACAATAGCACGAGTAGAATGAGCAGTAAGGCGGAAGGGAGGTTCCTTCCCCTTAGCAGAGTAGGCCTGAATCACAGCCTGACGTATCCACTTACTGATAGTGGACTTAGCCGGAGCCAGGCCTTTCTTAGGTCCAGATGGAAGCACAAAAAGAGCATCAGTCTTCCTGAAGGATTCAGTAGCCAAATAGAACTTCAGAGTTCTGACTACGTCCAAAGAATGCAAAACCCTTTCCTTAGGGTTACTAGGATTAGGACACAGAGAAGGCAAAACAATGTCCTGATTGAGATGAAAGGCAGAAATAACCTTAGGTAGAAAATCTGGCTTAAAACGAAACACCACCTTGTTCTGGTGTCTCTCAAAATAAGGAGGCTTGATGGAAAGCGCCTCCAACTCAGAAACACGCCTAACAGAAGTGATAGCCACCAAAAAGACCACCTTAAGCGTAAGAATGGAAAAAGGGGCCCATTGCAAGGGCTCAAAGAGAGACCCCTGCAGGGCAGACAAGACCAAGTTCAAGTCCCAGACTGGTAACATAGGCTTACGTGGGGGACGCACGTGAGTAACCCCCTGGAAAAAGGTCTTGACCAAGGGATGCTAAGCAAAGGATCTTTGGAAGAAAATAGCCAAAGCAGACACATGGCCTTTCAGAGCACTGAGCTGAAGACCCAGATCCAAACCATGTTGGAGAAATTCCAGAATCCTAGGAATAGAAAACACACGACAGGGAAGCGAGTGGGACTCACACCAGTCAATGTAAGTACGCCAGACCCTGTAATAGATGGAAGAAGAGGACCTCTTCCTAGCCCTGATCACGATATTCACCACCGAGGCAGGCAGCCCTTTTTCCATCAAGATGGAGGTTTCAACAGCCAGGCCGTCAAAGCCAGCATTTGTAAATTGGGGTGGCGTAGGTGTGAGCAGATCTGGAACCTGTGGTAGAGCGTACTGATCTACTGCCAACTGCACAATGTCTGCGAACCACACTCTTCTTGGCCAACCAGGATGGGTTGGCCCCCCTTCCTGAACTATCTTGCGCAGCACCCTGCCCAGCAGTGGCAACGGGGGAAACACATACAGGAGCTGGAACCTCGTCTAGGACATTGCCAGGGAATCCATGGCCAAGGCCAGAGGATCCTGGGACAGAGAGACTGGAAGCCTGGAAGCTTGTAATTGTGACGAGACGCAAATAGATCCACGTCCGGCTGACCCCAGCGGTGGCACAGGGAGTGAAACACCCTGCCGCTGAGGGACCACTCTCTCAGACGAGAGGTCCCCCTGCTCAGAGAGTCTGCCTCCAGATTCTCCACCCCCAGGATGTGCACAGCTGAGATGCAGGGAACATTTTCCTCCGCCCAGGACAGTATCAGGGACACTTCCTCCTTGAGGGCCCTCTTGCTCCGGGTCCCTCCCTGATGATTGATGTAGGCAACCGCCGTTTGGTTGTCTGAGCGGACCTGAACAGCCCGACCCCTCAGGCTCTATCTTGTAACCGGAGGACATTACCTCCTGAATCCACCGGTCTGAGACATGAAGCCTCCAGACGTGAGCAAAGTGCTGAAGCCGTCCCCCCATCATGCCTGAGGGGGCTTGGGAGAGGACTTAAGCTTGAGCCCCAGGAGGAGCCAGGACGTCCACGACTTCTGCCCCTACCCCAGAAGTCTCCTCGGGCCCCAGTAAAGGAAACCCCCCTCTCTTGTCTAGCACCATGGTAGGTGACCCCTACCCCGAAAGGGCCGAGACTGCCGCCTGCGCTGGGGTAACCTGCCTCCCTTAGCAAACAGGTCCAGGCGGTCCCCAAACAGGCGTAGTCCTTTGAAGGGAAAACCAGTGAGGGCTTTCTTGGCAGCGTTGTCAGCAGCCCACTGGCGCAGCCAAACCGAGCGGTGTATAGCCACCACAAGGGCAGAGGTTCTGCCACACATTCTAATGGTGTCATCCAAGGCAGAGAGGACATAGGTCACAAAAACATCACAACTAGAGAGTGCATTAAACTCCTCCCTAGACACATCATCAGGGGCACCATCAAGGATACTTCTGAGCAGGGTCCTAACAGCCACAGCCATAATGGCAGAGGCACAGACTGGGCGCAGCGCCGTCCCCATACATGCAAAGGCACGGGACGCCAGCTGATCAATGCGCCGGTCCTCAGCATTCCGCAGCGTAGTAGAGTCAGGGGAGTGCATGACAGAGGTGTTAGATAACCCTAGGACTGGGGCATCCACCTCAGGAGGGGATGACCAACACTTCACCACATCAGCAGGAAAAGGATACTTCCTATGCCAACTCTTAGGTACACCAGGAAGCCTGCTGGGGCGCTCCCATTCCTTGAGCACAAGGTTATTAAAATGGGCTTGCTCAGGAGATTCCAAGCGTGCCTTATCAGTATGAAACAGTTCCCCCCTGTTGCCTGGGGGCCGCAACAGGGGGAGAAATAGACAGAACCTCAAAAATCTGAGCCAACAGTCTAGCAGTATCATCTGGGGCCAGGGGTCAGAGCCAGAATAGTCATGACCTCTGGGCCTCTCATCAGATGACCCTGAGTTAGAGAAAAGCTCCCCTTCCTCCAAAGGGGTATAGCCAGACAGTTCCAAAAACTCATCAGCTTCCATAGGGAAAAGAGTGACATCAGGAGTTAAGTGCCGCTTTTTTGCAGAGGCCTTACGCGCCAAGGTATTAGCAATCAACTTCTCAACACTAGCCAGTCTGGAAGACACATCAGGTTGAGAATCCCCACTTGTATGCAACTCAGTGGGAGTGAGATTTAAGCTTGGGGGAGTAGGTGAAGTGATACGAGGCGCAGGCCCAGCCACTGGAAAACCAGGCTGCAGCGCAAGCACCTGCTGGGCACAAGGTATACAGACCCGCACATTGTCAGAGCTAATAGGGGACACCCCACAAGCTACACACAGCCGGGCTTGTCCCGAAGGAACCCAAAGCACATTATCCTGAGACGCCTCCATATAGTGATTATAACGGCACAATAGGCCGATAGGGATTGACGCTACAAAAGCAACCCGGGATACCCCAATAACCCGCTAGGGAAGTGGGAGTAATTAACACTAGGCCTCACACGTTAATAAACTAAATAGAGGGAGTAGGGTCGGGAGAAGCCAAGAGAGTTCGGCCCGTCTGAAAGACATAAGCAAAGGGAAGTCGTAAGTGACAAGCAAATAACGGTAAATAAAGCCGCCCGCGAGGGCACTCACGGACCGCGGTAGGTAGAAGCCCGTCACGTAGCAGCCAGAACTAAGAAAAAATGGCGTCAGGTATACCTCGAGGGGCGGGCCGCAGGGACACTGACGCGGAACGTGCCAAAAGCGAGACCCCCCCCCCCCCGAAGAGTGCGAAGCCATACACGTGACAAACAGCCAATAACGGCGCACCAGCGCCTGAGGTAACGCCGTCGCCAAGCGCGGAACATAGTGAAAGCGCGCGCGGCGGCAGCAATTTTAAAACTGCAACCAAGTCAGCGCGGCGACTGACACCAAGCATAATAATATAATGTAGTGAGGCACAAAAGCCAATACACATAACAGGAACCACCGATAGACAGGGGCAAGGGGCAATAGTGCGGGAGGGTCATCCCATAGAGGCTCACCATATGCCTATACCGCCTACCTGACAGCGGTGATCACCCGACTAGCGCAGCCAAGGCTGGGAGGCATATCACTAATGGAACAGGTGGGAATAGTCCTAGAGGGCCGCAGGCTAATAGCCCCGCTTACCTGCAAGAAGAGAGAGCCATCTTCGTGTTGAGTAATACCCAAGTGTAAGTAGTCTATCTGGAGCAGGACGTACTGTATACTAAGAATATAGGCAAGGCAGCCTCACGTAAAGGCTCAAAAGGAGGACCCTGCATGGCAGATAAAACCAAATTCAAATCCCAGACCGGTAACATAGGCTTACGTGGAGGGCGCACGTGAGTAACCCCCTGGAAAAAAGTCTTAACCAAACGGTAGTTGGCAAAGGATCTTTGGAAGAAAATTGCCAGAGCTGAAACATGTCCTTTGAGGGTACTAAGTTGAAGGCCCAAATCCAAACCATGTTGCAAGAATTCCAGGATCCTGGGAATAGAGAACACCCGACAGGGAAGAGACTTAGACTCACACCAGGCAATGTAAGCATGCCATACCCTATAGTAGATAAAGGACGAGGACTTCTTCCTAGCCCAAATCATGGTATCAACAACAGAGGCAGGCAGCCCCTTTTCCATCAAGATGGAGGTTTCAGCAGCCAGGCAGTTAAAGCCAGCGTTTGTAAATTGGGATGGTGTAGCTGTCCCTGAGTGAGCAGGTCTGGATCCTTGGGCAGAGCGCATTGATCTACTGCCAACAGCACGATGTCTGCGAACCACACCCTCCTGGGCAAGCAGGGGGCCACCAGAATGGTTGGCACCCCTTCCTGGGCTATCTTGCGCAGCACCCTGCCCAACAGAGGAAATAGAGGGAAGACAGAGGAGCCGAAAACTCCTCCAAGACATAGCTAGTGCATCCATGGCGAAAGCCAGAGGGTCCTGGGACAGTGAGACAAAGACTGGAAGCTTGTGATTGTGACGGGACGCAAACAGAACCACATCCGGCTGACCCCAGCGATAGCACAGGGAGCGAAACACCCTGCTGCTGAGGGACCATTCTCCCAGACGAGAAGTCCCCCTGCTGAAGGAGTCCGCCTCCAGGTTTTTCACCCCCAGGATGTACACTGCAGGGAACATTCTCCTCCGCCCAGGACAGTATCAGAGACACTTCCTTGAGGGCCCTCTTGCTCCGGGTCCCTCCCTGATGATTGATGTAGGCAACCGCCGTCTGGTTGTCCGATCGGATCTGAACAGCCCGACCCCGAAGGTGTGGGGTCAATTAGGCGAGAACCAACCTTACCGCCCTCAGTTCCAGAATGTTGATAGGAGTATGGGCCTCCTGGGGGCCCCACTGACCCTGGAATTTCAATGACTTCCAGAAGCCCCCCCAACCTGTCAGACTGGCATCTGTGGTGACAGTCTCGCAGCAAGGGGACAGAAAGGTTCTGCCCACCAAGAGGTTCCTGGAGTCCAGCCACTACGAGAGGGACCGTCTGGCCAGGGGGGACAGAGCTAACTCCTGATTCAGGGACACAGGGTCCCGATCCCACACTGATAAGAGGTGTAGCTGAAGGTGTCTCATGTGAAACTGAGCATAGGGTACTGCTTCGAAGCAAGATACCATCAGACCCACCAGCTGCATCCCCTGCCGGATGGAGGGATGACGACAAGAAAGAAGAAGCTGGGCCTGGGCTTGAAGACTCTCCACCTTCTGCTGAGGGAGAAAAACCCTGACTTGAGATGTATCCAGAGTCATGCCCAGAAAGGACCTCACCAGTGACGGGGACAGGGAAGACTTGGGATGGTTGATCACCCATCCGAAGGACTCGAGAGTGTGGACACCACCATCTGGGTATCCAGTTCGGCCTGATGGAAGGACTGTGACGTGATCAGAATGTCGTCCAGATAAGGAAGGATGCGTATGCCCTGAGATCTCAACAGAGCCATCACTCCCATCAGCACCTTGGTGAAAACCCTGGGAGCCGAGGTGAGACCGAACGGTAAGGCCACAAATTGGTAATGCTGATCCTCCAGAGCGAACATGAGAAATCTCTGATGACCTGGGAAGATTGGAACATGAAGGTAAGCATCCTTGATGTCTACAGAAGTCATGAAGTCGCTCTGGCGCAGGGTACTGACCGCCAAGCATAGGGTCTCCAATGCTTGAATTTGACAAACTTGTTGAGGCACTTCAAATCCAGGATGGGCCTGAGGGACCAATCCTTTTTGGGGACCGTGAATAGATTGGAGTAGAAACCTCTGCCCCTTTCCCTGAGAGGCACCGAGCAGACACCACCCAACTCCAGAAGATTTTGGACCGCAAGACGCAAACCCTGAGCTGACAGGGGGTTTTGAGCCTTTCGGGATCTGATGAATCTTGGGGGCGGCCAGGCTAAAAACTATCTTGTAACCGGAGGAAACCACCTCCTGTATCCACCTGTCTGCTACACATAGCCGGCAGACGTGAGCAAAGAGCGGAAGCCGTCTCCCCACCCGGATGGGTGAGGGCGCCTCCTCATGCCTGAGGGGGCTTGGGGGAGGATTTGGGCTTGGGACCCCATGAGAGACTGGGACGGCCACGTCTTCTACCCCTGCCCCAATAGTCTCCACGTGCCCCAGCAAATGAAACGCCTCGACCTGCCCTGGAAGCACGGAAGGAGGGGAAGGAAGCACTGATCCCCCGAAAAGGCCGTGGCCTCCTGCATTGAGGCAGCCTACCGCCCCTGGCAAACAGGTCCAAGCGCTCACCAAAGAGCCGCAGCCCCTTAAAAGGAAATCCAACGAGGGCCTTCTTAGCAGCATTATCAGCCACCCACTGACGCAGCCAGACAGAGCGTTGTATAGCCACCAAAAGGGCAGAAGTCCTACCACACATCCTTATAGCATCATCCATAGCAGAAAGAATATATGCAACAAATTCATAGCAAAGCAGGAGAGATCTATAATCCTCTCCTTCCGCGGCATCCGAGGCCCCATCCAAGAGACACTTGAGCAGCCCTTTAATAGCAATAGCCGTAATGGCAGAGGCACAAACCGGGCGCAGCGCAGTCCCCACACAGGCAAAGGAATGACAGGACAATTGGTCCATGCGCCGGTCCTCACCATCCCTCAGGGTAGTAGTGTCAGGTGAGTGCATAACTGTTGTATTAGACAACCCTAGGACGGGAGCGTCCACCTCGGGAGGACATGACCTATGCTTAACCACATCAGCAGGAAAGGGATACCTCCTGTCCCAACTCTTGGGCACCCCAGGCAGCTTACTAGGCCGTTCCCACTCCTTGAGCACCAGATTATTAAAGTGATTCTGCTCAGGGAACTCCAAGCGTGGTTTAACAGTATAGAAAAGCTCATCCTGCTGCTGCGGAGCCACTGCAGGAGGGGAAATACAGAGCACTTCAAAAATGTGAGTCAACCTGTCAGTGTCCTCTGAAGACCATGGATCTTCTCCAAAGGGAGACCCGGTACCACCATATAACTTAGCCTGCTCCTCAGAGGATTCTGAATCAGAGAACAATTCCCCCTCCTCAAGGGGGTAAAGGCCAGAAAAAGAGTGAAGTCCCTCATCCTCTACAGGAAAAAGGGAAGCAGCGGGAGATAAATGCCGCTTCTTGGCAGAAGCCTTACACGGGGCCGACCCAGCAATATGCTTTTCGATGCTGCCCACCTGTGAAGCCAAGTCATATTGTGACTCCCCGCTAGTGTGCCCCTCACTAGGGGTCAGATGCAAGTGTGGGGGGGGGGGTAGGCGATGCCGAAGGGAGCCGTAGCCGACGACCCAGGCTGCAGCGCAAGTACAAGTAATAGCCACCCGGGATGCCCCCTCGAAGCCAGCTAGGGAAGGTGGGAGATTGGTAAGGGGCAGGGCTGGGAGAACCACAGTCAGAGGTGACCCGCCTGCAAGACACAATAAGTCACAAATAAGCATCCCCAGCACATACATATAACAGCAAGAGAAACCCCGTAAGGGACTCACGGACCAAGTGGACAGTTTGCACAGGAAGCAGACCACAGCGGGACCGCATCGCAGCACTGCAAGGACGAGGGCCACAAGATGGCGCCGGCAGCAATACCTAGAGGGGCGGACCGTGGCCACATGACTCAGAATGCGTCAACCGCGGTTCCCACCCCCCCCGAAGAGCGCAAAACAGCGACCACTTGACAAGCCATCGCCATGACAGAAAGCAAAAAAAAAACTAATACAAAGCGCCAACCACCGCGGAGCGCCGTACAAGCGGCCCGCATAACACCAAAGTAAAGGCAAAGTAAAGAAAACACTAGCGCTTACATAGAAAGGAACCCCCGGGCGCCCCCTGTCATCAGCGCGGGCCAAGCAAGGAAAACTTACGCATACCTAGGAGGAGAGGGGGGTAGAGTGGAGGGAGGGGGGTAGAGTGGAGGGAGGGGGAGGCATTAAATCGCCACAACAATTATGGGCTAGGGCATCCCGTCGAGGCTCACCATACAAGCCTGTAGCCGGCTACCCTTTGGTACAGGGTCTTGCGGCTTGGAGCAACGCTCCTCCAGCACCTGACCCCAGTGCTGTCCTACCGTCACCCGAACCGTCAGCCGGGGCTGGGAGGCAGTGGGTCCAGAACGGGTGGGAATAGGTCTACAGGGCTGTAGACTTGAAAAGCTCCGCTCCCTGCGCAGTAGAGACCATCTTCTATCTTCGCAGTCCAGACTGCAGAGAAACACTGGGAATTTGTGGGAGGTTCCTGGCTATTTATGGGGCCGGGAGTGGCCACAAGTCTTTCTGTAGTCCAATGCGCCACCTTGTGGCGGATAACCCAGGAGTAAGGAATAAAGTGGAACAGGACGTGCTGTATACTTGGAAAAAATAATTTAATTAAAAAAAAAACAGTAAAAAACAAAATAATTACTTTTAAAGCGTCAGGTTGCGTTAACCTGCCCTTCATCCGCTCATCCTCATACTGCTGAGCTGCCAGTTGAGCTTCACGTCTGGTACTTTCTAGCAAGTCTCTTCTACGCTTGAAGTCTGCATCCACCTAAAGGATCCAGAAATGCTGTAATACACTTTGTGTAATGATGTTTTTCAAAACCATTATGGTTAAAAAGATTTACCCAAAAGATAATCTGGCATACATATTAGATGTAGATGCACAGCAAACCAATTATAAAAACGTGCTGTGCATTACCTGGTTGGTGTTTTTGGACATTGAAATCAGGTACATGGCATCCAAATGTGATCTAAATAAGGAAGAAAAGTGACATTACTTAAAAATTATCCTACATTCGAATGATTTATTTCAATCATGAATTTCATTTGGTTAAAACCGTGTTAAATTGAGCACAGAGAATAAGTAAATTGTATTTCAATATGTTAGGGTAGAATTCACCTTACACTGGACTGTGTTATATCGTATCGAGTAGCCGTGTACATGGATTATATTTAAATATTAATACAGATTTAAAAGTGTCCATTAGTTTTCATATGGAATGAAAAAATTAAAAACATTTATATTCACATGGTTAAATGGATTACTTTACAATTATAACATATACAGTTTATTATATTGATGTCATAATTAAAATAAATTAGATTTATATATAATTTTTTTTTTAATGCTCATATGAAGCAGAACAAAATTTGAACAGGCCACTGGCCATCGGCATACCGCACTGTGTCGCAGCAAAACTCACCTTTTCTGGCTGCTTTCCCTGCAAGCTTAAACCGGACCTTCCCCCTAAATAAGAGTCTATCTTATATGTTTCCTCCATGCTGTACATACAGATTGCCCACATAAAAAATTATCCTACCTGCATCTATTGCATTTACTGAGACTTTAAACATCCAAGATGGCGGCCCATGGAGATGCAGGCAGCCTGCAAACAGGAAGTGTCTTCTAACTGTGTCGCTCTGCATTCTGGGATTGCTGACCTTTTCCTGACCCCCAGCTCTGCTCTGTCTGTGCAAAGCACAGCTATAACCCCGCTCCTCTGCACTTATGACCCCTCTCCTCTACTCAGTATATGATGCTACTGAGCCAAGATGGCGGCGCCCGTATCCTAGAGTCCTGAACAGAGTTGCAGGCCAGTGAAAAAGAATAAAAATCAAGTGTTTAAAAACTTTAAATAACACAATTCTGTGAGGTACTCACCTGTAGAATTGGTTTTTCTGGGAATCCATTCCAGGCACTCCTTACTCTTGGGTTTCCCTCCTCCTTGCTGATCACGTGACTGCAAGAAAGAAAACAGGTGCGGCCCTCCCAGCCCATAAGTAGCAGCTGCCCCTAATCAGATCAGTTTACTTAAACAGCAGTAAAAATAATCTAGAGACAGGCCGGGAGGCCCATAGAGTCCATGTTACTACACATCAAACTCAAAAAATGCTCTAAAAAATAAGTTAAATGAAATTTTTTTTTTCTTTCTTTAATGCCATGAAATAATAAAAAAATGGATTAACACCAACAGAGAAGCGTCAGAAGATAACATGACCCACAAAACGGGTGGGCCGGAGTGCCTGGAATGGATTCCCAGAAAAAACAATTCTACAGGGGAGTACCTCACAGAATTGTGTTTTTTCTTCCAATCCATTCCAGGCACTCCTTACGCTTGGGACCTCCAAAAGCAGTGCCATCTATGGGCGGGATCCCCTAACGCAGAAGACGGCAGGTAGTTCACTTCACTACTGCCTGGAGAATCTTCCGACCAACAACAGCGTCAGCTGAGGCTCTAACATCCACCTTGTAAAACTTGGTGAATGTATGAACCGAAGACCAGGTGGCAGCTTTGCAGACCTGTTCCACCGAAGCCTGATGCTGGAAGGCCCAAGAAGCCCCAATGGCCCTAGTGGAATGGGCCGTGACCCGAAAAGAGGGTTCCTTCCCCTTGGCCGAGTAGGCTCTAACCACTGCCTGCCTAATCCACTTACTGACAGTGGCTTTAGCCGGTGGAAGTCCCTTTCTTGGTCCATCTGAAATAACAAAAAGAAGATCCATCTTGCGGAAGGCATCTGTAGCTGCCAAATAATACCTTATGGCTCTAACCACGTCTAAGGAATGAAGTGCCCTTTCCTTAGCATTAGCCGGACCTGGGCACAAGGAGGGTAGAATTACCTCCTGATTAAGATGAAAGGGAGAGACGACCTTAGGCAAAAAATCTGACTTAAACCGAAAAACCACCTTGTCTTTGTGTAACTCAAAATAAGGAGATTTCATACATAAAGCGGCTAACTCCGAAACACGCCGCACAGAAGTGATTGCCACTAAAAATACCACTTTAAGCGTCAAAATGCTCATTGGAGCGTCGACCATAGGTTCAAAAGGAGCCCCCTGTAGAGCCGTCAACACCAAATTCAAGTCCCATACCGGTAAGATAGACTTGCGTGGCGGACGGACATGAGTGACTCCCTGAAAAAAAAAGTCTTAATGAGTCTATTACTAGCGATAGACTTTGGGCAAAAAATAGATAAAGTCGATAACTGCCCTTTTAGGGTGCTTAATCGTAGGCCCATTTCTAATCCATCCTGCAGAAATTCTAGGACTCTAGATATCGAATACCTTCTGCATGAAAAATTCCTAGCCTCACACCAGGATATGAATGATCTCCAGACCCTGTAGTAAATCATGGAAGAAGACTTCTTCCGGGCCTGAATCATGGTATGAATAACCTTAGCTGACAAACCTTTCTCTGCTAGGACCGAGGACTCAATAGCCAAGTCGTCAAAGCCAGCATCTGTAAATTCGGGTGCCGAAGCGCCCCCTGAGAAGATCCGGCTCGACCGGTAGGCGCCAATGGTCTACCGCCATCCTTGTTATGTCCGAAAACCAACTTCTTCTTGGCCAATGAGGAGCTACTAGAATGGTAGGTACCCCCTCCTGAATTATCTTTCTTAGAACACGACTCAGAAGCGGAAATGGGGGAAAAATGTACAGAAGTTTGAACCTTGCCCAAGGGACTGACAGGGCATCCGTGGCTATGGCCAGAGGGTCCCTCGACAGGGACATGAATACTGGCCGTTTGTGATTGTGTCTGGACGCAAAGAGATCCACATCCCGACGCCCCCAACGAAGACAAAGGGCTTGGAAAACCCTCCGACTGAGGGACCATTCTCCCCGACGCAGAACCTTCCTGCTCAGAGCGTCGGCCTCCTGGTTTACTACCCCCGGAATATAAACTGCCGAAATGCAGGGAACATTCTCCTCTGCCCAAGTCAGAATCCGGCTTACCTCTTCTAGAGCACCCTTGCTCCGAGTACCCCCCTGAAGATTGATATACGCTACCGCTGTCCGATTGTCCGACTGAACCTGGACTGCCCGCCCCTTTAAGCTGGGGGTCAGATACTGAAGCACTAGCCGGATAACTCTTAACTCCAATACATTTATGGGAAGCCGATTTTCTCTCGGCCCCCATTGACCCTGGATCTTCTGAGTTTGCCAGATGCCGCCCCATCCTGTGAGACTGGCATCCGTGGCAACGATCTGCCACTGTGGGGTCAAGAAGGATCTGCCTACAGACAGATGAAGAGGGTCCATCCACCACAGAAGAGAATGTCTGGCCGAGGGCGTTAGTACAAAGACCTGATCCAGCGACTGGGGGGTCCGATCCCAGCTTGCCAATAAATTCCATTGAAGGAGCCTCATGTGAAACTGGGCAAAGGGTACTGCCTCGAAGCAGGCTACCATCAGGCCTACTAACCTCATTCCCAGCCGAATAGTCGGCTGCCGGCAAGCTAGAAGGCACGCTATCCGATTCTGAATTAGCTGAGCCTTCTGCTCTGGCAGATAAACCTTGACTTGGACGGTGTCCAGAGTAATACCCAAGAAGTTCCTTACCGGCGCCGGAGTGATTTGAGACTTCGGGTAATTGATCACCCAGCCGAATTCTTCCAGAGACGACCGAACCGTCTGCGTGTCCTTTAAAATCTGCTGATGCGAACTGGCTGAAATTAGGAGATCGTCCAAATAAGGGACGATACATATCCCCTGGCTCCTGAAGATTGCCATGAGACCCGCCAAGACCTTGGCGAATACCCTTGGAGCCGAGGATATCCCAAACGGGAGAGCCACAAACTGGAAATGCTGGTCTTCCAGGGCAGGCCTCAGGAATCTTTGATGCCCCGGAAAAATTGTCACATGCAGATACGCGTCCCTTATGTCTATGGTAGTCATAAGATCCCCGGGTCGAACTACAGTTAAAGCTGACCTCAACGTCTCCATGCGGAAATGCTTCACGCGAATATACCTGTTGAGATCCTTCAGACCTAAAATGGGACGAATCGACCAGTCCTTTTTGGGGATTGTAAAAAGGTTGGAATAAAACCCCTGACCTTCTTCCTGAAGGGGTACTCGACAAATCACCCCTTTTTGAAGGAGGTGCTGAACTGCGGACTTCAGGGCCACTAGCCTTGACTGGTTCCGGGATGCCCCTGATCGAAGGAACCTTGTGGGCGGTCTGGCTGCAAACTCGATTTTGTAACCTGAAGACACCACCTCTTGGATCCACCGATCCGCCACATGGCGCCTCCAGATATGAGCAAAAAGCAAAAGCCGTCCCCCCACCCGCTCGGGTGAGGGTGCCCCCTCATGCTGTAGTGGACTTGGCTGGAGGTTTAGGCCTACTTCTCCAAGCCCCTCCTGCCCTATTACGCGCTCTTCCTCTACCCCAAAAATCTCTACGGGAACAAGGCCGAAAAGCCCCTCCGAAAAGGTAGAAATGACGAAGACCTCTGAAAAGGCCGAGTCGACCTTCTCCTTTGAGGCAGTTTGCCATCCTTCACCACACCGTCCAGCCTTTCTCCAAAAAGTCTGCTCCCTAAAAAGGGTAAATCCGTAAGCGCCTTCTTAGCGGCGGCATCTGCCGACCACTGCCTAAGCCACAATGAACGGCGCAAAGCCACAAGGAGAGCAGAGGTTCTCGCCGCCAGCCTGACCGCATCCTCCATAGCAGTAATAGCAAATGCATTAAAGTCCAAACAGTCCTTAAAGTCCTTGGACTCCTGGGTCAGCCTGCGAGATTTAGCCCTAGCTAAGCTCCTCTTCATCTTTTTTCTCGAAGCCAAAGACACAATGGCCGTGGCACAAACGGGGCGGAGCAAAGAACCTATCATGGCGAAGGCATGGCGGGCCAATTGATCCATACGCCTCTCTGTGGGATCTCTAAGGGAACCCATAGTAGCGGTGTAGTAGAAGTGTTAGACAAGCCTGCAACTGGGGAGTCCACATCAGGCGGATAGGAACATAGTTTAATCATGTCTGCTGGAAATGGATACCTAGAATCTAGGATCTTGGGAACAGCCGGTAGCTTATTAGGATTTTCCCACTCCTTAAGTATCATTTTGGAAAAATGTGGCTGTTCTGGAAACACCTGCCTTTGCCTAACAGGCTTAAACAGGTCATCCTTTCTTCTTTTCGCTACCTCAGGCGGGGAGATATTCAAGGTATCAAAAACCACAGAAAGCAGACCTTCTGTTTCATCCACGAGGAGAGGATCTTCATCGGACGAAAATAAGATAGAGTTACTATCTTCTCCTGACCGCAGTTCGCCCTCAGAGGGCTGCTCGTCCAAATACTCCTCGTCCTCTTCTTCCCCAAAGGAGGCAAACATATCCTCTTCCTCCGCAACAGGTTCCAAATGCTTTCTTTTATAGGCGGCCTTCCTTGGTAACACAAGAGACAACTGCCTCTCCAGATTATCCAATCTGTGAGCAAATTATGTCTGCACCTCCCTGCCTTCTCCCCCTTTAGGGGAAGCAGGAGATGGAGGAGCCGTAATGCCCCCAGCATCAGCCAGGCTAGATACTCGGTCAGCCGCTCTGTTATGATCTAGGCCGATCTTCACGGCGCAGGCGGAACAAACCGTGCCAAAACCGCCCAGGGGATCCTGCCTGCATAAAGGGCAGATCCTGTCCTGTTCAAGAGGGATGCCGGTATCGCTATCCCCTGATGCCTCCCTCATGGTGTTTATTATTAAAATCTCTTTTTTTTTTTTTTTTTATATTGGCCAGCTGACCCAAAGGGCCCTGAGCCTAAACCAATCCCCCCAAAAAAGGGACCGGGAGGAACCGCAACCCTGCTTTCTATCATTCTTCCATTCTAAAAATAAAAGAGGAGAAAAAAGATTTAATACCTATATTTTTACCTCCAATAAGATTAACCCTTTAAGTGCCAGCCTACCTGGAGTTTTTGTCACACTCTGTTGCCAGACCATTTTGCACTATTTTGCGCTCCCCATGTTCAAATGTGATTTTTGAAGGGATTTCCAGGGATTTCCCAGGAAAATGATATATTGTTTTTTTCAGCAGAGTCTGAGCTTTAACATGAAATGTCTTGTTTGTAATTTTTAGGTGTATTCTCAATATTTTTTGGCGAAATATGTGCAAAAAAATAAAAAAATATATATTTTTTACAATTTGTAGTGTTTTTTTGTAATAAAAAAATGTAAGTTTGTCAATAAAATCTTATTGCGTGTGAAATCCCAATTTCTCCCGGTTACAGCGGTACCACATATGTATAGGTAGACACCCTTTCCTGCCCAGGAGACTCCCCCAAACTGAAACAGAGCTTTAGGGGATTTTCAGAAAAAATACAACTATGCTATGCAATATGCGCACCTTGCAGTTTTACCAGAAAAACAACCCTTTACATTTGAAATACCCCCCACAAACTATATATTCTCTGGAAGTACACACCTCAAGCTTTCTAGGTGTACCAGGCTTGTTGATGTGGCCACAGTTTTCTAGAAGTAATCCCTTAATGTATTCTTTGGTTGCAAAGAGTTTCCCTAAAAAAAGGATAAAAAAGCAGAATCAAAGCCACATTTTCCTAAAAAAACTATATACAAACAAGAAAAAACACGTATAATCTGAAAAAGCAACATCCCCCGAACAGAACGATACCCAACATGCATAGCTACTGTCAAGGGAAGAGTTGCCAAACACCCCAAAGTAAAGCATGAGCATAACGGTAATTTTTCTTGAAAATTTCAGCTCTGCAGACAAAGTGCGCACCTTGCAATTTTTCAACCAAAACAACCCTTTACATTTGGAATATCGCCCATAAACCATATATTCCCTGAAAGTACACATGTTAAGCTTTCTAAGCGTACCCAGCTTGTTGTAGTGGGCTCATCTTTCTGGAATTGATCCCTCACAGAATTCTTTGGTTGCGCAGGGTTTCCCTAAAAAAAATGTATAAAAAAGCTGAATAAAAAACACCTTTTCCTAAAATATAAATATGCAAACAAGAAAAAACAAGCTAAGTCTGAAAGCGCAAGGTCTCCCGAACAGAACAATACCCAACATGCAGAGGTACTATTAACCCTTTTAATTGCCAGCCTACTTGAGATTTTGTCACCCCCTGTTCACAGGTCATTTTTCATTTTGCGCCATGTTTTGCGACATTTTTGCTGGAATTTTCAGGAAAATTATATATATATATATTGCAGCAGAGTTTAGGCTTTAACATGAAATGTCTTGTTTGTAAATTTTATTTATTATTAAGTAAAAAAAAAAATAATTTTTTTTACCGAAAAGACCCTACAAGGAAAAGATCTAACCTCACACCAAGTGATATAGGTTTTCCAAGTCCTATAGTAGGTGATAGAAGAAGACCTCTTTCGGGCACCGATCAGAGTCTTAATAACCGAGTCAGAAAGACCCTCCTCCTTCAAGATGGAGGTCTCAGCGGCCAATCCATCAAAACCAGCGTTGGTAAACTGGGGTAAGACAGCCGACCCTGAGTGAGCGGACCGGACCGCAGAATGAGCCGATTCACTGTCAGCCAAACGATGTCTGCGCACCACAATCGTCTTGGCCGTCTTGGGGCCACGAGAATGGCAGACACCCTTTCCAGAACCAGCTTCCGTACCACCCAGCCTAGCATGGGTATCAGAGGAAACAGGAACAGAAAACCCGGGTTCCCCCGGCTCAGGGATATGGCTTCCGCCGCCAGGGCCAGAGGATCCTGGGAGGGCGACACAAAGATCGGCAGCCTGCAATTGTGACGAAAGGGAAAGGGAAAGAGGACCACCTCTGGTGTCCCCTACCGGAGCGGACTGCAGACTGCCGAGAGAAAAGGAACATGTGCCTTCGCCCAGGTCAGGATCAGGGACTTCAATCGTCAGGGAGGGACTTCCAGTCTGGGTGCCCTCAGAGTGAAGTAAGCAACCGCTGTTTGATTGTCCGAGCGTAGCTTAACCAGAAGGCCCAGACCATGATGGAACAAAAGAGCGAGAACCAGACGGAAGGCTCTCAGCTCCAGGACACACGGCCAAGGATTGGAAAGAAGGATCCAAGCCAACTCCTGAATCAGACAAAACTTGGACCAAGTGAGCAACACCCTGTGTTGACCGAAATCCGACCGTCTTCCCAGAAAGGACACCACCCTGGCCGGAGCAAGGGGGGACCTGGGAAGTTTGAAAAACTTCAGATGCAGGACGGGGCAAGCGAAGAGAATGGAGTAAAAATCAAGGCCCACCTCTAAGTGCAGCACCGGCGGATGACCGCCATTTCCAGGAAAAAACGTGAAGGAGGGCGAGACTCGAACTCCGGTTTGCAACCGGGCGACACCACCTCCCAGATCTACGTGTCCGGAAACTCCCGGCCTTAAACCAGGGAGAAATGTCGCAATCGTCCCCCCCACCCGCACGGGTGAGGGCAGCCCCTCATTGCTGAGTGGGCTTAGCAGTAGGTTTGGGCTTGGCGCCCCAGGACTGACCGGGACGGCCACGACCTCTTCCCCGGGACCAACCGACAGCCCCGGTAACGGGAAGGGAAGCCCCTCTGCCCGCTCTGGCTCCTCGAAAGGAGGGACTAAAGGAACTCGCACCCCTAAAGGAGCGACGAGGTTTCTTGAATTGAGGCAACTTACCATCCTTGGTAACAGCATCCAATTTCTTGCCAAAAAGGCGTACACCTAAGAAGGGTAGCGCTGTAAGCGCCCGTTTAGAGTTAAGGTCCGCCGTCCACTGGCGCAGCCATATAGACCGACGAATAGCCACCAGCAATGCCGCTGTCCTGCTACTCGTCGCAAGAGCATCGTCCTGAGCAGTCAGGGCAAAAGAAACAAACGACTCACACTGCTTGAGAGAGCTAAACATATCACAAGCGGGATCAAGATCTGCGAGCAGATCCCTAATAATGGATCTAACGGCCAGCAGAAGCAGCGCCGAAGCACAAATTGGCCGTAGTGTCAACCCGGCAGTGATAAAACCATGGCGGGTCAATTGATCAACCAGACGATCCTCACTATCCTTAATGGTAGTGGTGCCAGAAAGGTGCAACGCAGCCGGGCCAGTCAACCCCAACACCGGGGTATCGACTTCGGGGGGCACTGACCAAAGCTTCACCAAGTCCTCCGGAAAGGGATAACGCTTATCCCAATTAGGAGGAGTCCCAGCCAGGCGCGTGGGTTGTTCCCATTCTTTAAGGACAAGCTTCTCAAAGTGCTGTTGCCTGGGAAACACCAAACGTGGCTGGGGTACATCAAACAGCTCACCCTTTGGCAGAGGGACCACCGCAGGCGGACCCAAGGCCAAAACTTTAAACATTTGAGCCAAAATGGAAGGAGTGTCAAGGGTCACCCCCACAGCCTGATCACCAGTAGTGTCAAACAATAGCAGGCTCATCCGACTCCTCAAGGAGTTCCCCCTCCTCATCAGGGGGACAATTAGAAAAGTCCAAAAATTCAGGTACCTCACCTTCCGAGGCAGGTACTGCCGGAGCAAGGTGCTTCCGCTTAGCCGTAGCCTTCTGAGCCACTGAAGCGGAGATAATTTTTTCGAGGTTGGCCAACCGCGCATGCACCTCGGAATGCAAATCCCCATTTTTGACAGTGTCACACGGGGTCCGGACTAGGTTGGGGGGGATAGGAGATGACGGAAGTTGCGAGGAGCCAGAAGCCGGAGCAACGGACTGGCGCGCAATGTTCTGCTGAGCACATGGAACGCATAATATGACATCGCCTGGGAGCGGAACCCCACAACCTGGATAGCCCCGAGGAGCCATTTCCGGTAACATTGGAAGCCTCCATATGGTGAATTTGTGGTATTCGCAACAACCCAGGGTTTTATGCATTAAGCAACCCGGGATGACCCTTTGTAATTAAAGTCCCGGAAGTGGGAGGATTTTTTTTTTTTTTAAACCTAGGAAAATCCCAATTTAGAGACTAAGACTAGCCAGGTATAACAGACCGGGAGAGCCTGCAGTGAGGGAATCCCAGAATCTGTGGGGGAAAAGAGACCACAGTCAGTCCCCCAGCCACAATCATACATAACCAATAAGGCAAACATATATGGCTAGCTTAAACATCTTGAATAAATATACATGACACATGTAATTTCATACACATACATATCATAATGGTAATGTGCACTATCGAAGCCACTGGAGCACATATCCCACCTATGTGATAAAATAAGTCAACCTAGGAAGGATGACATAAACAATATCCCCCATAAGTAGAAATGCCCCAGGGAGAAAACGCTGCACAAGCAGCACATAGCATAAGAACGGCCCCACGTGCGCAATGGTGGGGCCGTTTAACTGTGAAGTTTCTGCCGCATAGAAGCTCTTCCCCCACCGGCTGCAGCGTCCAGGTCTCTAATGAGACCAGGGAAGCGAAGGGCGGGCCCGGAGACAGCGCGTCCAGGCCACGGCCCCTTTACACGCAGAGAGCGCGGCCCCGCCCCCTAGTGACGCAGCTCGCAACCGAGAAAGAGAGGGAAATACAAAAACGTGAAGTAAAAAACAGGCCCCAGCAGCCCCAGCCACGCACTGACACTGAAAACTACCAAGACCTTTCACAGTAAAAGTAAAGCACTCATGCACACTACACACACACCCCCCCCCCCCCTTAGCGAAGGGAGAAGGCCGAGCGGGAGAAGGTGACCTAAAGGGACATGGGGTCGAGCGGAGGAGATAAGCTCCTAGGCACCTAAAGTGCCATCTACCTTTGCCCAGCTCGCAGCCTAGGCTGGGAGGCTTCCATTTAACTAGGCACAATAAACACACTAGAACTGGGCAGAAATAGACCAAAAGGGGATGCCGGATTTTACCCCGGCTACCTGCAAGCAGGAGACTTCATTCTTCTGTCTTGTCGATTCATGCAGAGAGAAAAAACTGGTGATTCAGTGGGAGGTCCCAGGTATATATAGGCCGGAAGGGGCTCGTTTTCAAGACTTCTCTCTGCACGTCGCCACCTGCTGGTGGAGTAACCCGATCGTAAGAATTAAAGGGGAAGCAGGGTGTGTGGCACACTGAGAATATACAACTACCATCCACACTACAAAGGGTTAAATCGAGAGAAAAAAATGACATAGGGTCCCCCCTACAAGCCCGCATAGCCTGTGGCCACGGGCTCTTCTGCCCCCCCTGGCCTTTGGGGACATAGGGTCCCCCCTACCCAGCATTACCGACCCGGGCCAGCTATGGGGGCATGTAGAACAGGGCACAGGGGCCAGCGTTGGTAGCCCCTGGCCCTGCAGGCTACTAGCCCACATAGCCACTAAGTGGCCCGGGCCCTTCTGCCCCCCCCCGGCCGTTGGGGAGGCAGGTAATGGGGGGCTGGAGGTTAATGGCAAGTCACCCGCTAGCCGCAGGTGACTTGCCAGACCCAGAGCCTTGTGAGCTGGTATAAGGGGTCTCATGGACCCCTTACCAGCTCACAAAGGGTTAACTGTTAAAAAAAAAAAAAAACAACACACGTTAAGAAAAAGTATTTAATTAAAAAAAAAATTTTTTTTACTGTACTTGCCTCCGATTGCAAGCTCTTGTCCCTCGCCGCTCTGATGACAGATGCCGGTGATCGGCATCCAGAGAAGAGGGAGGCAGGAGATCAGAGGATCTCCTGCCATCTCCTTCCAGGGCACCGATCACCGGCATCTGACAGCTGAGAAGGCTGGAGCCGGTGATCGGGCCGGGATGACGTCATTAGCCCCGCCTATTCCGGGGGCTCTCCTGGAGCCATCCGACCCCCAAATGGCACCAAATTAAAGAGGAGACCCGGCCGGATCCAACGAGGGGTCGGGTGAGTATTTTTTTTTTTTTTTTGCCCGCTAGCAGGGGTAAATGCCAGGCACGTAAATTTTACGTGGCTGGCACTTAAGTGACGGAGAGGCAACCACGTAAATTTTACGTGGCTGGCATTTAAAGGGTTAAAAGGATCATACAATATTACCATTACTAAGGAGTAATAATAAATAGTAGTTGATAAATATTAATTAATAATAATATAAAAATAATATAATATAACAATATAATATAATAATAAAAATATAATATAATAAGATAATAAAAATATAATATTAAAATATAATAGATAACTAAAAATATAAATATAAATATTTTAGTATTTCACCACCAGATGAATATATCCTATCCTAAATAATATTTAATAATATTTAAAAATAATCATGATTGAAATCCAAACTGAAGACTGCTAAATACATCAATCAATAGCAAAAAGAAAAAAAGAATCAGAAGATCCACTCACCACTGCCGTCTGTCTTCACCCTGAAGGAGACAAGACCATGCCTTACAGTCTAATCATAAAAAACACAACAGCCTTAAAGCTCGGCCGCTGCCTGCGCCGCCCCCATCATAATGATTTCAAAGCTTAATGGTAGCCAAGCCACAGGAAAGGTCGCTACCACAGCCCCCCCCCCCCCCCCCCCCCCGCCGCTGCCTGTGCCGCGGCTGTCCGATAAATGACCGCAAGAGCCGGTCTGAGCGGCGCCGCCGGGAAGAGACAAGCCGGCTTCTCATCAGAGCGCAGTGTGGGAGAGAGAGCGAGAGAGAGAGAGGAGGAGGAGGGCGGGGGGTTTGGAGGAGCAAAGGTGCTCATGGCCCCGGCTCCCCCCGCTGGCCAGGCGCCGAGCGCAGCATGGGAGAAGGGAGAGAGAAGAGGGGAGACCATAGCCAGCCTGCACTCCTAGACAACCGCCGCAGCCTCGTGTCTCCTACCTGACTCCAGCAGAGAATACCCACCTGCGATCTCCTTCCCAAGTGAAGGAGTACTGAATGTAAACACAAACACGTGGTCTGAGATAACACCTCAGCGTGACGTCAGCCCTGCTTCTTAAAGGCATATTACCCACACACAAATAAAAGAAATTTGCCTCTTCTTCTTCTCCTTTCTTATATATAAATATTTTCTTGTTTTAAAAAAAAAAAAATGTCATCCTTGCGCAGGGCTGTAAACCTTCTCGGTATGCCCAACTTAGCATGTGCGCTGCCGCGTAAGCACCCCCTCTTTTTTTTTTTTTTTTTTTTATATGAAACAAACCTGCCTAACTGGAAGAAGGAAGGGTTGGGTAAAAAATAAAAAACATTCCTCAGCAGGTACACCAGAGAAAAACCTGCGGCTGACTTGCTTTTCAAAAAAGCCTGCAGCCCAGAGCATACATACTCTGTGAGCGCCCCAAGACCCCGGCGCTTCCACCTTACCTTCACGGACCCCAAAACAGCCAATGCTGTGGAGGCATAAATTTGGGTCTTGAGGGAGCCGTGGGAGTAAGGCTACGCAGCGAGCCGACAGGGTTCAGTCCCCCGCTTGCTGCCAAAACCTTGAGAGCGACCTTCTAAATCTTCAACAGTCATCTTGCCACTGCAAGAAAGAAAAGCGATCTGATTAGGGGCAGCTGCTACTTATGGGCCGGGAGGGCCGCACCCGTTTTCTTTCTTGCAGTCACGTGATCAGTAAGGAGGAGGGAAACCCAAGAGTAAGTAGGGCCTGGAATGGATTGGAAGAAAAATATTAATTATAGATGCCGGGTGTATAGTTTTTTAAAGGTTTGGGCTTTTCATTAAATGATGCTGAAGGTCCGGTTTAACAATAGGAAGCAAGCTCATCGCAGGCATCGCTAGACTGTGGCTCACTCCCGCGCCCAGGGGTGCGCTCACTTATGCTCCCCAATCACAAAATATTGCATTATTATTATTATTATGTATTAGGTGCACAGCAAAGCTCTGATTGGACAAGACCCAGTGCATGTGCCATAGGACTGGGAAAAAGAGTTTGTACTGGGCGATCTGGAGGGTTTCACACAGCGGGGCAAGAAACAGAACTGGGAATAGTTAAAATCACAGATTTTGTTACTCCTAAAAAGGAGGCCTATATTAATCTAATATTATGTATTAATGTTTCAAATACAGACTAAATTGGGCACCCAAAAAAAAAAAATTGTAAATACATTACAGCTCCTACTTGTCTCTATGGGCCCCTCCACATGATCCAAGTACTCTCACTCACACAAACTTGAGAGTATGACATCCTATTTGTTAGTCATGTTTAATCCAGGTATACAGACAATCAGGGTATTTATGATTTTTAGAAAAATACGTTGAACGGTGTGTAAACCATTGTATCACGTGCCTAAGAATAACATTTTGTGTGAAAAAAACTTTGTGGTTTACATGATCTATACAAACATGTTTCTCTCCATAAGCAATTAAGGTGCAGAATAAAAAAGGTTCATATCTTACAAACACCCTATTTTACAAAGGACAGTAGCCATTTAAAACCCAGGAACAAAACAAGCCCTAGGAATGAACACAAGGGGGGTCGGATTGCCTGTAGAGGGCGAGGGGCAGATTGTTTTAATGGGGTAGATGTTTTACTTCAGAAGCCTAGGGCAAATTCATATACTTCTGAAATAAAAATAATTTTTCAAAAGAAACTTTTTTCTCTTCATACATTTACACAGGAAAGTTCTTACAATAGAGCAATATCCTTCTGTAATCAGTAGAGGTTAAACTGTGCAGGACTTTATACAAAGCTGAATCCCTCCTTCCTGTTGGCTCCTCCAGTGGTGAAAGGATAACACCCTCCATCCAGTATTTATCTCCAGAAGAAATTGGGTGCGTTTTCTCATGGTTCTGTTAGCTATGAGCATTTTTATTTTATTTTGTTTGCTTATCTTTGTTATCTTTCTTTCACAAAAGTAACTTTTGTGGGGCCAGCGGAGGTTATAGGAGCTCCATAGTGCCCGACTGCTCCATCCTTCCATTTTGCACAGACCCAGAAAGCAGGAGCCTCCCGGATGAGAGGACCATGCATCATAGAAAAAATTAATGAAAATGAATCTGATCAATGCCGCTGCCAATCTCTGAAAAGCCTAATCAGAGATTGGGTGCTCCTCCTCCATATCCACCTGCCCTTTCAGAGATTAGCTGGGGGATGCTGCGGTTGCTGACCAACGAGGGTGCTGTGGGGACGGGGACAGGAGTGGTACAACTTTTACTTCTGGCGGGGAACATTGACGATAAAGGCTTGTCATTTACACTGGTACTTCCCCATAACTCCCCTGTCCAACAAACTATGCTAATGGCCCTCTTGAAATAGTGGGCAGACGTTAGATTTCGCCACACACCATGCAAGTGAATCTTCTCCTGCTAAAAATACCATTCTGTGAATACTCACCTTGTAGAATGGGTATTATGCAGCACGCCCTGCTCCAGTAATGATTTATTACATCTGGGATATAGTCCACAAGAGGGCGCTTTACTGCAGAGATGGCAAAAAATAAAATTCTGTGAAATACTCACCTGTAGAATTGGTATTATACGCATACAGTACATCCTACTCCATATTTAATAATTGCACGTGGATAATCCTCCGCCAGATGGTGCTGTGCACTGCAGACATGCAAAAAACAGGCTCCTCCTGGCCCTTCATATACCGAGGGACCTCCCACAAATCCCTAAGCATACAGTACGTCCTGCTCCATATATAATAATTACACGTGGACATCCATAGCAGTGTCCATAAAGTAGGGTGGGATCCCCAACAAAAAAGGCACAGCAGACAGTAAAAGCACTGTCACCTGCAACTTTGTTACCAAGAGCGACATGAGCAAGAGCTCTAAAGTCAACCTCATAAAGACCTTTGAAAAGGTATGAACAGAAAACAAGTAGCGGTCTAGCAAACTTGTTCAACAGAAACCTGGTGCTGAAAAGGCCCAAAGATACCAAAGCACAAGTAGAATCAAATAAAGTGAGAAGATTCTTCCCCTTAAAAAGAATAGGCCTGAGTAACGGCCTGACCAGCCCCAAATGCCAACAGTAGCCTTGGAGCTCTAAACTTAGAGCTCTCCCCATCGGGGAATTGAACCCTGGTCTCCCACGTGACAGGCGGGGATGCGGACCAGTATACTAACAAGGATCAGCTAGAAGCCGAAACCTTTCCTAGGACCAGAAGGGACAACTCATCCAAGTAAAGACCAAGCCAAAGGCCGCATAATCCCTGGAATCAGACGAAATCAGGCACATACAGGATGGAGACGCCCGCAAGCCCCAAGGGGCAACAATCCCCCTAAGGGACGAGAGACAATCCAGGAAAACACTTCCAACACCTGTAGAGGGAATGTAGACCCCCTTTTATCAGCGATACTAGGAATAAGGCCCAGAAGAAAGACAAAGTCTTGAATACATGAGCATAAGACACCGCCTTAGGCAGAATGACCGGCGTAAAGCGGAACACCACCTCATCTTGGTGTATATATCTATGAACGAGGGCTCGCTAAACAGAGCCGCCCGCTCAGGCACCCGGCTGACTGAAGTAACAGTCCCAAGAAGGAAAACTTGAGGGTAAGGTCAGACAGCATCCGGAATAGGTCCAAAGGGAACACCCCGCAAGGCAAGCAGAATAAATTCGAATCCCAACAGGGAACATAGAATACGTGAGGAACGCACATGAGTAACCCTCTGAAAGAAGCCATAACCAAGGAAACTGAGCAAAAGACTTCTACAGGAAGGCGGACAGGGCAAAACCTGACCCTTCCAAGTACTGAGTTGGAGAATTCCAACTCCAACCAAAGCAGTAATAACTCTAGAACCCTGGGAACAGAGAACGCCCAACAGGGAAGAGACCTAGACTCACACCAATCAATATGGGTACGCATACCCTATAATAGATGGAAGAAGAAGCTTGCGCCTAGTCTTCCCATAGTCTCAATCACCAAGACAGATAAGTCTGTCTCCATCAAGATGGATGTTTCAGCAGTCAGGCCATCTAGGCCAGAGTCTGCAGATTGGACTGACGTAAAGGGGCCCTGAGTGATCAGAGCTGGCACTCCTGGCAGAACGCACAGATCTATTGTCCTCAATACCACTTCTGCGAACCACACTCCACTAGGCCACCAGAATCACTGGTCCCCCCCTTCCAGAGCAAATCTGCGCAGAACCCTGCCTAGCAGGAGGCATGGAGAAAGACATACAGAACAGAATGTCCTGCCATAACATTACTTAATCATCATGACCACGGCCAGAGAATCCTGGGACAGGGAAACAAGGACCGAGAGCTTGTGATAGTGACGGGGCACACACATATCCACACTGGTTGGCCCTCATAGTGACACAAGGATTAGCACATCCTGTCGCAGAGGGACCTTCCCCGGTAGCAAATACCACTGATATGCAGGGAACATTGTCCACCACCCAGATCAGGATGGGAGACACATCCCGGGGGACCCTCCTGCACCGGGTCCCTCCCTGAATATTCAATGTAGGCCAAGGTCGTCAGCTAGGCCTAGCTCCCCCGAACAGGCAGGCCCTGAAGAGGAGTAGGCAAGCGAGTAAGAACTAACTTGAATGCTCAGATTCAAAAATAGATAGGTGTATAGGCCCCCTAAGGGCCCTACCTCCCCTGGAACCGTAGGGACTTCCAGAAGAAGACCCCCCTCAACCTGATAGATTGGCATCCATGGTGACTGTCTACCCAGGAAAGGGCAAGAAGGGACTGCCCTCAGGCAGGTTCCTTGAGTTCATCCACTACAAGAGGGACCTCCTCACCAGGGAGGAAGGCACACATACCCTGCTCCAGGGTTGCTGGGTCTTTGTCCCGTAGGACAAAAAAGGAGAAGTTGCAGAAGGGCCCAGGGGGAACTGAGCATAAGGGGCCTCTTCGGAGTACGCCACCAGCGGGCCCACCAGCTGCGTCCCCTGCCTGGTGGAGGGACGGGGACAGCTAAGAGGGACTGAACCCATACAACCAGAACGTCCACTTTATTGCTGAGGAAGGAAGATCCTTGCTTGAACTGTATAAAATTCATTCATAGGAATGGAGTTACCAATGAAGGGGACAATAAAGACTTGGGGTGTTTGAACACCCCTCCAAATGACTCCCAAATGGACAACCTCCAGCCGAGTATCCAACGTAGCCAGACGTAAAGACTGGGAAGTGATGAGGACGTCCAGGTAGGTCATCGCGCGGACGCCTCTTGGTCTCATGAGAGACCACACCCCCGTCAGCAGCTTGGTGAGCACTCTGGGAGCTGAAGAGAAGCCAGATGACAAGGTCACGATTATAAGTGTTGGTCAACCAATGCGAATCTGAAGAACCTCGGTGTCCAAAAGACACAGGGAAGTAAGGATAAGCAGTATTGAGCTCCACAGACTGCAAGAAGCCCCCGACGCACAAGGAGCTGATGGTCGAGCGCAGTGTTTCCATTGCAGAAACGCATAGATGGCCATTGTATGCTTGCGCACACATAGGAATTTGTCCTCCGCATTTAACCCATCCGTGCAGTGAGTGTACACGTGCCCGGAGCGGTGGGCTGCCCTAATTACGGCGCCCGGGGAAATTACAGCGCCCGGGGAAATAAATCGCCTGTAATAGACGAAATGCTGAAAATCTGTGAGACCAGATTAGGCCAGACTGACCCATTCTTTTTTGGGGAACTGTGGAAAGGTTAGTGTATCGGCCCCTGCCTCTGCCTATTAAGGGCAATCTGCAAGAGACCCCCAGACCCCGCAGGCCTTGCATGGCCTGCACCAGCACCTGAACAGAGGCAGGGACCAGGAGCACCCGGTACCCGATAATCTTGGGGGAGGCCGTGCAGCAACTCTATCTTGTATCCGGAGGGCACTACCTCCTGAATCCACCAGCCTGAGGCGTGATACCTCCTGGCATGAGCACGGTGCCGCAGCCGTCCCCTCACCCCGACGGGCAAGGGCGTCCCAACATGCTTGAGGGGATTTTGGTGGAAGATTTAGACTTAGCCCCGCCAGACGGGCCAGGGCATTATATGCCGCTCCTTGGGCAGGAGTCTGCACAAGCCCCCAGGAAGGACATTCCTGGTTCTTGTTTTACACTATGGTAGGGAGGGGGAGGGGTTACCCTGCCCCGAGGGGCCGGGACGGCCACCTACGTTGAGGTGAATTGCCCTTATTTACCAAACAGGTCCAGACAGGCCCCAAACAGGCGTTGCCCTCTAAAGGGAAGCCCAGAAGAGTCTTCTTAGCCTCATCGCCAGTACCCCACTGTCGCAGCCAAACCAAGCGACGTATAGCCACCACAAGGGCAGAAGTCCCTGCACACATTCTAATGGTGTTATCCAGTGCTAATAGGATACATTTTTCAAATACATCACAACTGGAGAGTGCATTAAACGCAACCCAGGGGAGATACTCAGGGTGATGATCAAGCATCATTCTGATGAGGGATCTAGCGGCCACTGCAGTGATGACCGCGGCACAGACCGGGCGCAGCGCCGTCCCTGCACAAGAAAAGGCGTGGGAGGCCACAGATCAATGCGCCGGTCCTCAGCATCCCGAAGGGTACTATAAACAGGGGCTGTAATAAGGGGGGGGGGGGGGTTAGAAACCCCTACGATCTGCGCATCCACCACGGGAGGTGATGACTAACAATTGACCACCTCAGGGGGAAAAGGGGTTATTTCCTATCCCAGCCCCCTGGGACCCCTGGAATTTACTGGGGAATTCCCATTCCTTGAGTACAAGACCATGGAAAACGAGCCTGCTCTAGAAAATCCAAGCGCGCTGTCGCTGTATGGAAACGCTCCCCTCTCGGCTTGGAGGCCTCACCAGGGGAGAGAGATAGACAGGACCTTAAAGACCTTAATCAACAAATCTCACACTGGCCCCAGGATTCAGGGCCAGAATCGTCATGACTCCTCGGCCTCACATCAGGTGAGCCTGAGACAGAGACCAGCTCTCCATCAGAAGGGGTATAGTCACATGAAGTAATCAACTCCTCAGTTCCCATAGGACAGAAATACAGGAGGCGCCAAGGGCCACTTCTTACCAGGGCCCCTGCGCCCTGACAACCTCGCCGTAATCTGATCAGCCGTAGGCAGTCTGAAAGACACAGCAGGCTGCAAATCCCCACTTGTATGCGACTCAGCAGGAGTGAGAATTAAGCATGGGGAAATAAGTGTATTGAAACGAGGTGCAGCCACTGGTAACCCTGATTGCAGGGCCAGTGCTTGCCCGGCACAGGGTCCGCAGACCCGCACCCTGTCAGCATGGGTTGACCACACGCTATACACAGCCGGTCTTGACCCAGAGGGACCCCGGTCACATAATTCTGAGATGCCTCCATATGGTGATTATCTAGGCACAATATGCCAGCAGGGATTTACGCAATAGGCAACCCTGGATGCCCCAAAGACCCGCTAGGAAGGTGGGAGAATTTTACAAAGCCCGCTATAATTTAACCCAGGCCGGGGAAGCCACTGGATTCAACTGTCTGAAAGACATAATGTGAATAAAGGGTGTCAGAGCCATGCGCAGTAATAATATTCATGAAATCGCCCGTGAGGGCACTTACAGACCAAGGTAGGAGGAGGGCCGTTACTGCGCGCGCGACTAACATCAAAATGGCACCAAGCGAACCTCGAAGGGCGGGCCAGAGCGGGCCGTGACGCGGAGCGCGCCAAACCAGGTCCCCGCCCCCCCGAAGAGCGCGAAGCTCTAAGGCAGTAGCCCATATTGTAAAGAGAAGCAGAGTGTATGACGCACATAGCATAGATGATTTTTGCCAAAGGAGGCGACGCTGCCGCCCGGCGCAGCACATCCAATAAGGAAAGAGACAAGCGCGGCGGCGGCAGATAACAATAAAAAGGCAAAAGCGCGGCTCTGACACCAAGTTACAAGTCAAAGACAATACTAAGGCCATAATCGTGTAATCGCAGTACACTTGAGACCGCCACACACACCCCCCCCTTTCTTTCCCCCCCAAGCTACGGGGGGAAACGAGGGAGGATGGCGACCCTTTGGATAGGGCCCACCGCTTCACGGGGCAATAATGCGGGAGGGGCATCCACTATGAGGCTCACCATCAGCCTAACAGTCTACCCTATGGTGGGGGACTGCGGTGGAGCATGGCTCCGTTATACCTTCACCCGACCAGCGCAGCCCAGGCTGGGAGGCATATCACAAAGAGGACGGGTGGAAATAGGCCCACAGGGCCGCAGGCTGTAATAGCCCCGCTCACCTGCGAGAGAGTGATACTTCATGTCTTCGCAGTCAGCACTGCAGAGGAATCTGGGGATTTGTGGGAGGTCCCTCGGTATATGAAGGGCCAGGAAGAGCCTGTTTTTTGCATGTCTGCAGTGCACAGCGCCATCTGGCGGAGGATTACCCACGTGTAATTATTATAAATGGAGCAGGACGTACTGTATGCTTAGAATAGAGGCCCCTCCCGGTCCTTTTATACTGGGGAATGTAGTGGGAGGTCCCGGGTATATAACAGCAGTAAGGGAACCAGTAGAAGTCAATAAGTTTAACAACTATAACCAGGAAACATTCACCATATAGAGGATCCAAGAATAAAAACTCAGGGTGGGATGGAGCAGGGCGTGCTGCATACTTATAATACCCATTCTACAAGGTGAGTATTCACAGACTGGTATTATTCAAAGTATGCAGCACGCCCTGCTCCAGTAATGATTCATTACGTCTGGGACATCCAATAGCAGTGTCCAACAACGGGTGGGTTCCCAAAAGGCAACAATGCGCAGTTCAAACCACTGCCGCCTGCAGAACTTTGCGGCCAAAAACAGCATCCGCTGAGGCCCGAACATCAACCTTGTAAAACTTGGAAAAGGTATGAAAAGAAGACCTTGTAGCAGCCTTACAAACTTGTTCAACAGAAGCCTGGTGCTGAAAGGCCCAGGAAGCCCCAACAGCACGGGTAGAATGAGCAGTGTCTCGTAAGGGAGGATCCCTCCCCTTAGCAGAATAGGCCCTAACAATGGCCTGACGAATCTATTTACTAATAGTAGACTTGACAGGAGCCAAACCCTTCTTGGGACCAGAGGGTACCACAAACAAGGCGTCCATCTTCCTGAAAGGCGCTGTAGCAACCAGGTAGTATTTCAAGTTCCTGACAATGTCTAGAGAATGCAAGGCCCTCTCCTTGTCATTACCAGGATTAGGGCACAAGGAAGGAAGCACAATGTCCTGATTGAGGTGAAAGGCAGAGACAACCTTAGGCAAAAAGTCTGGTTCAAAACAGAAAACCACCTTGTCCTGGTGTCTCTCAAAGTAGGGGGCCTGAATGGACAGAGCCGCCAACTCAGAAACACGCTGGACAGAAGTGATAGCCACCAAGAAGGCAACCTTCAGGGTGAGAATAGACAATGCAGCCTCATGCACAGGCTCAAATGGAGGGCCCTGAAGGACAGACAATACCAAATTCAAATCCCAAACCGGCAACATGGGTTTGTGGGGAGGGCGCACATGAGTGACCCCCTGGAAGAAAGTCTTGACCAAAGGATGAAGAGCAAAGGACCTCTGGAAGAAAACCGCCAAGGTGGAAACATGACCCTTCAGAGTACTGAGCTGAAAACCCATATCCAGACCATGTTGAAGGAACTCCAGTATCCGAGGGATGGAGAACACCCGACAGGGGAAGGCCCTAGCCTCACACCAGTCAATGTAGGTCCGCCAGGTCCTGTAGTAGATGGTAGAAGAGGATTTCTTCCTAGCCCTAACCAGAGTCTGAACAACTGCATCAGACAGACCCTTTTCTTTTAGGATGGAGGTTTCAGCAGCCATGCCATCAAAGCCAGCGTTTGTAAATTGGGGTCCTTGAGTAAGAAGATCCGGAACAAGAGGCAGAGGGTACTGCTGGACCGCCAGCTGTACGACGTCTGCGAACCACACCTGTCTCGGCCACCTGGGGGCCACCAGAACAGCTGGCACCCTTTCCTGAATCAGCTTGCGCAGAACCTTGCCCAGAAGGGGAAACGGAGGGTAGAGGTACAGGAGAACCCTTGCCAAGACAGAGACATGGCATCAACTGCCAGAGCCAGAGGATCCTGGGACAGTGAGACAAATGCTGGAAATTTGTGATTGTGGCGAGAGGTGAACAGATCCACATCTGGCATCCCCCACCTGTGACAGAGGGATAGGAAGACTTAGCTGTTGAGGGACCATTCTCCCCGGCGAGAGGCCCCCCTGCTCAGGGAATCCGCTTCCAGGTTCTCTGCTCCCAGAATGTAAACCGCAGAGATGCATGGGACATTGTCCTCGGCCCAAGACAGAATCAGCGACACCTCCCGGAGGGCACTCTTGATCCGAATCCCTCCCTGATTGATGTAAGTGACCGCAGTCCGGTTGTCGGAGCGAACCTGAACCGGCAGGCCCCGGAGGTGAGATGTCAGGTGCGCCAGCACCAACCGAACCGCCCTCAGCTCCAGAACATTGATGGGGGCGTGGGCCTCCTGAGGGCCCCACAGCCCCTGGGATTGGAGGGCTCTCCAGTAGCCCCCCCAACCCGAAAGACTGGCATCCGTAGTGACCGTCTCCCACCACGGTGTCAGAAATGACCTGCCCCCCCAGAAGCTTCCTCGAGTCCAGCCACCACAGGAGGGACCGCCGGACCAGAGGAGACAGAACAAAAGCCTGATCCAGAGTCAGGGGACACTTGTCCCAGGCTGAAAGAAGATGGAGCTGAAGAGGCCTCATGTGAAATTGTGCGTAGGGAACTGCCTCGAAGCAGGCCACCATCTGACCCACCAGTTGCATCCCTTGCCGGATGGATGGATGAGGGCTGGACAGCAAGAAATAAATCAGAGCTTGAAGAGAGTCCACCTTCTGCTGAGGAAGGAAAATCCTGGTCTGAATGGTATCCAGAGTCATACCCAGGAAGGCGGTCACCCGGGACGGGGAGAGTGAGGATTTGGGGTAATTGATCACCCACCCGAACATCTCTAGGGTCGCCACCACCGTCCGGGTGTCCAATTCTGCCTGTTGGAGTGAAGGGGACGTAATGAGGAGGTCGTCCAGATAAGGAAGAATGCGAATACCCTGGGCTCTGAGAAGGGCCATCACACCTGCCAACACCTTGGTGAACACTCTGGGGGCAGAGGTGAGACCAAAGGGAAGTGCCACAAATTGGTAGTGTTGTTCCTCTACCGCAAACCTGAGAAACCGCTGGTGCCCTGGGAAGACCGGCACATGAAGGTAAGCATCCTTGATGTCTATTGAAGTCATAAAGTCCCCCGGGCGCAGGGAGTCGATAGCAGAGCGCAGAGTTTCCATGCGAAAACGTCTGGTCCTGATGAACTTGTTGAGAAGTTTGAGGTCCAGGATGGGTCTGATGGAACCATCCTTTTTGGGCACTGTAAAGAGATTGGAATAGTAACACTGACCTCTCTCTCCCGGGGGGAACCTGACAGACGACCCCCATGGCCAGAAGGTTTTGTACCACCAGAAGCAGACCCCGAGCTGCCCGAGGGTCCGTAGGAACCCGTGACCCGAGTAATCTGGGAGGAGGTCGGTCCGCAAACTCCAGCTTGTATCCGGAGGAGAAAACCTCCAGAATCCAATTGTCTGAGACTTGTTGAGTCCAGACCTGAGCGAAGAGCCGTCCCCCCACCCGCTGATTGCTGAGCGGGCTTGGCAGTGGATTTGGGTTTGGCACCCCAGGAGGATCCGGGCCAGGCACGGCCTCTGCCCTTGCCCCAGAAATCTCCCCTTTGCCCCGCAAAGGATACCCCCCTGCCTGACCTAGGCCCACGAAAGGAGGGAGTGAAGGACCCTGAGCCCTGAAAGGGTCGCGGCTGCTTTTTGCTTTGGGGTAACCTACCTCCCTTAGCAAAATGGTCCAAACGATCACCAAACAGGCGCAATCCTTTAAAGGGAAGTCCCGTGAGAGCCTTCTTAGCAGCATTGTCAGCTGCCCACTGGCGCAGCCAGACCGAGCGGCGGATATAGACAACCAAGGCCGAGTTCCTGCTACACATCCGAATGGTGTCATCTAAGGCAGAGATGTGACAAGGCTCTAAATTCAGGACCAGAAGGATCCTCATGGGATCCGTCCAGAAGGCCCCTGATCAAGGTCCTAATAGCCACGGCCGTAATAGCGGAAGCACACACCGGGCGCAAGGCCAAACCCACACAGGCAAAAGCGTGGGAAGCCAGTCAATACGCAGGTCCTCACTATCCTTCAAGGTAGTGGAATCCGGGGAATGCACAACAGACGTATTAGACAACCCCAAGACCGGGGCATCGACCTCGGGGGGAGTTGGCCAACACTTGACCACATCGGAGGGGAAGGGATACCTCCTATCCCACCCCTTAGGGATACCGGGAAGCCGGCTAGGGCGCTCCCATTACTTGAGAACCAGATTATTAAAATGCGTCTGTTCTGGGAATTGCAAACGCGGTTTTGTGGTACCAAACAATTCCCCCTGCTGCTTAGGTGCCGCTGCAGGAGGGGAAATGGAGAGTACTTCAAAAATTTGAGACAACAGTATATGGGTGTCATCAGCATCCCAATGCTCTGGGCCGGCATCAGCGCCAAGGCAATGCAAGAAAATCAACTTGATCCATAGAAAAAGGCCAGTGCAGCAGGCGCCACATGCCGTCTTTTAGAGACAGTGGGTGCCGACCCAGTCGCACGAGTCCCAGATTGCCGCGCAAGCGCTTGCTGAGAAGCCTCCATATGGTGAATTTTAGTCGCAATGACCAATGGGAATTATGCTGTGCAGCTACCCAGGATGCCCCTTAAATGTCCGCTAGTGGGAGGATTTGCAATTAAGCCCCCAATTTACAAAGAGTATAACCTAGGGCCCAGGACCGGGAGAAACCTCTAAATAGGTTGTCCCAGCCTGAAAGACATAAGCATAGACACACACAATAAGTATGGCATGTATAGTACATTAGGTGACAATAGAGCAGTAAAGATAAGAATAATAGTAGTAACAAAAAAACCTGCAGAGGGCACTCAGAGCCGCAGAGCTCACACTCGACACGCAGCCCAGGAAGATGGCGCCGATCATCTCCGGAGGGGTCGGGCCAGCTGCGGAGCGCGCCAGGCCCCGCCCCCCCGGGATTGCGGGGACTTGAGCAGAGTGGCCCAAGCAACCAATCACCCAGCCCCCGAACAAAAAGACACACGCTGCATAAGAATGGAGGAGAGGAGGAAGGAGCGCTGAGCAGGTGCCAGCGCTGGTATCACAGTGAAAAAACAGAAGCATAAGTCAAAAGCACTTCACATCCCAGAACACCGGACCCCCCCCCCCCACTAACCGGGAGAAGGGGGATAAGGACCCATATTCACATTAGGATCATGTGCTGAGGGTCATCCCATATCCAGGCTCACCTAACCTGTGCCGCCTGGGGGATTTGCGGTGGAGCAATACTCCATAGCAAGCACCTCTAATAGGTGCTGCCTACCATCACCCGACCATGTAGCCGAAGCTGGGAGGCAAGTAACTAGGTGGCACAGGTGGGAATAGGACACAGGACCAGGGGCTGTGCAGCCCGGCTTACCTGCGAGGAGAGAAGCAATCATCTTGACCTTCGCAGCCCGACTGCAGAGACTAAACTGGGGAATGTAGTGGGAGGTCCCAGGTATATAAGGATCGGGAGGGGCCTCTTTTTGCCATCTCTGCAGTAAAGCGCCCTCTTGTGGACTATATCCCAGACATAATGAATCATTACTGGAGCAGGGTGTGCTGCATACTTGGAATAGGTGGCTAGTTTGGCTGCCATAGAGTTAACCTATTAAGCACTACTGTGGTGATTTGAGCTGCATTGGGGGGGGGGGGGGGGGGGGAGGAAGTCCCAGTAAGAGACAGGAACCTTATGGGAAGTCTATTAAAATGTATTGTCCCCTTTTCCTTACACACCACCCACCCTTGGTGGTGCAGCTGCATACATGAGTTGTTAGGTTGATCTGTTTTTATGTGTGGGTGATGTTTTTAGACCATTACTGGGTTAGTTTTACCAGGCCTATGTGAACCTCATCTGGTTTCTAGGCATCGTTTATACTCCAGAGACCCTGGGGTGCTCTTCCTCACTTCTTTCTGCTGCTGGAAGGTGTTATCCTTCCACTATATGAAACGCAGACAGGAAAGGAATTTGGCTTTACATAATCTCTAGCACAGTGTGACCTCTTCTGGTGACAGGAGGATATTACCCTATTGTAAGGACTTCCCTGACTAAAGATGAAGAGGGAAAAAGGCTGGAGAAGCCAATTGGAGGAGAGCCACGCCTGTGCTGTGGGTTTGTGGAAAGGTAAGGGAAGCAAGCCAATGACAGGGTTTCAGGTAGCAGGGCATGCCAAATTGGGATGCCCCATGGGGGTGGTCCTAAGCCTGGGAACGTGAAAATCATGTGCTTTGGTCCATTTTAATTTAGCCTTATTTCTGCTGACTGAAAGAGTATTTTCATTCAGCCTGCTTTATATTTCCTGAGAAGCTCTAGTAAACTCCCTTCAGCTGAATATGATGAATCAGCAGAAAGGATCATGTTAAATAAGGTTTATCAGGAAATGCAACAGGCTGGTGAATGAAAGCTGCAGCCCCTGATGGCCAGCATGGGGTAAGGCAGAAAGCAGGCTAAAAGCAAGTTAAAAAAAGGAAATATTTAAGAAACTGAAATGCAGGAAAATTGTCTACTCCACCGCACAACCATAACAGGACTGATGTGAGGGGCCTGAACAAATCATTTCAGCTTTGGTCCCTGCTGCAGTAAGCTGTAGGAGTGGTAGTGAAGTGTGAGAGCCTCTGCTGGCTAATGTGCAGAGGGCGCGTTTCACTAGCTCAAAGGAAAAGAAGTACATAGTGATTTAAAGAATAGGTCAACTTTCAAAGGAATTTTGGAAAGTGTGCCAAAATTATGTCCTTGTGTTCTGTGTGTACAGAGCCCACTTCTCTCTTTTTGGTGTACAGACTTGGTGTAGGTTGTCATTAGCAACAGATTGCAGATTGCAAATTCTAAATCCACTCAGTCCCCCAAAGGGCATAATTTTGGCAAAGAAAATATCGGAAATGGACTTCCCCCTTTAAGCAAGCATAGGGGGAGGGCATGGCCAAAACGATAAGTAAATCCTGTGGATTTTTTGAATAGGAAGATCTCCTTTCACACTCTTCAGCCCATTAAAGCTACTTATTTTCCTGAAAATATAAATCTACAGATTCCTTGCGCATAAAAAATGGTAAAGCTGCAAACCTGTCTGTCTGTCTTCGTGGGGATGGCTGTCTCTGTGTATTGGTCAAACTTAAAGATTCAGGTCTTTTTAATTCCTCTGAGGTCCTGTTGGGAAACATTAATAGACAATGAAAAAAAGCTAGGATAACATCAGAACAAAAATAAAAAGTGGCCGATTCCCCCCTACTTACCTTTTGGATGTTGCCACTGCCCGTTGGGGTGAAATCCAGCTGCTTCAGGGCACGATCGCTGCCACCCGTGCAGGCTTAGCCATCTGTTAGTGACAGCACGGCTTTCTTTAATGTCCTGCGACGCTCAGCGAAGTCTCACAGGCACTGCGCAGGCGCAAGATCGGGGGCCGTATGCAGTGACTGACTGGATGAAGATGGCTCCGCCCATTGGAAGGTCGGACGGAATCCGAGGGAAACAGAAGATGGATCCCCCCCGGCGAGGTGAGTATTTAGTGCCCAAAGTTAAAACCGGATCGGGGCAGAATATCGGTGAGGTTTTAACCTTTAATAAAAAGTGAACATCTGGCAAAGAATGCTACCGCTCAACTGCAGTCAGCCTTTTGCATTTTTAAGTATTTTGTGCAGATGAAATGGATTTACTTTACTTTTTTCAATCTATAACCCCCTTTTTGAATGTTGTGCCCCACTTTCAGCCTACAAAAGACCAAAGTCCATTTCAATAAAACCATTTTCTACATAATGGGCGTGGGGCCACATTGTGACAGTCTCCAAGGAGGCATCCTGATTGCCTGACTTATATGCTCTCTCTTACCCTAGCTACCAGTCCAGACCGGCCCACATGACCGCCAGCGGCCAATTGCGGGACTGCATTTCGCTCGCGGATCAAGGTTTAGGTAAGTATTTCGATGGATTGTGGAGGTCGATGTGAGGGGGGTTCCAGCAATCTGGATGCCCCTGAAAATTCCACATTCAGCCCCACACCCATTATGTAGAAAATGGGCGTGGGGCTGCTTTAATGGCGGACAGGATTGTATAGTTAGTATTAAAATGTACAGACAGTCCCTAAAAAAAACAAAAAAACAAGTGTTCTACCCACCAGGGAGTTGATTTCTGCCATGCAGATCTCTCAGAAGAGAATATTTGGGATTATCACTAGTTGACCATTACACAACTGTGCTGTAAGTAAACTTCTTCGTATACAAAAATCTACCAAAAATGTAGACAGGAGAATTCCCCATGCACACACAGAATCTGGTAATGTTCCACATAGTCTGACACAAGAGGGGTGGGAGTTGGTTGCCCCTCTCGGTGGAAAAGGTGGTCATGAATAATAAAAAAAAAAATCTGGAGGCTTTCAATAACTAGCAGCACACCAGGATGAATCCGCTTCATGATAGGTAAGCAAACAAGGATTTATTTTTTCATTAAACCTGGCCTTCAAAAGAGCTTTACAAACCTGCTTTGGTATAAATGCCTTCTTCCATCCTCTAATCCTTGAAAGTCTCTTGATGGGGTTTGTTTTAACGGCGAGCCCTTCAATGAAAAAATAATAGCGATGTTTACTTAGGCCAAGTACATTTTTGTCATTTGCCATGCTGTGCCATATAAACAAATAAAGTTAAACACTGGCCACGTAAAGTCTATGGATCTGTCCACATTAAGGAGAAATGGAACTGCAATCACTCCCCCATTAAAGCCTATGGATGTGCAAATGCTACTCAAACACAGAACTGCATTAAAAAGTGATTGCAATTGTATGAAAATATGTAACAAAAAAGGATTTGTTTACCATTAAAGCTACAATGACCAAGATTGATGTAGCTTCATAAAGCATAAGTAGGCTGTAGGTATTTAAAAGCCAAGGATAACGTGATTGTAAGTATGGCTTATCTTTATTCCCAGACGATTACCTTGTTAAATGAAAGTAAAATGCATAATTCAGGTAACCTGTAACCTACTTTAGAAGATGGCATGGTGTCTACGTAACTTTGTGTGTCTTGTCTTTTCCTGTGTTGTAATGTTCAGTTTCAAAGGGAATGGATGTGATTTAGATAAGTTGATAGACCACGATCAAATCAAATGTAACAGTCTTATGGGTGGTATAAAACGTTTCCATAGAAGAATCACCATGTATAAGATGTTTGATGGTTAGCAAACAGACTTTATTTGAACCATAATGTACCACATAGCTTTTGGCATCAGTAAATGACGGCTGATAACACAATTGATTTTGTTTATTTACTTAACCGCCAGTAAACAAATAACTTTTTTGCTTCAGTTTGTAGTTCTTCATGAACTACTATTTCTATATTCTATATCTGACTAATAGAAAATAAAAGCTGGTGGACTCCTGGGCCAGCAGATTCTCTCTCCTCAGAGCATCCTGAACTTGGATGCCCCGCTCTGTGAGAGACTGCCATTCACCTGTTTTTTTACCTGTCCAATGAGCCCACGGCAGCATCACTTGTATCCAATTCTGCCACGTCTGCCGCAAGTGGATGTGCGTGACCATGCACAGCCGAAGGATGCGAGTGATGCCTAGTGCCGCTTGTGTGTGGCTGGGATTTCATTCAGCTTCTCCAGCCACACAATGTGCGCAGCTGGAGAAGCAGATTGAGGGATAGCCATGGGCTCGTTGGACAGGTAAGAAAACAGGACAAACGCAGCAAGGCATTCCAAACCTGGGTTTTGGTCCACTTTAAGGATGGCAGCAGAAAATACAATTCTGTGATTACTCACCTGTAGAATTGATTTTATGGGTATCCAGTACGGGTCACTTCATCTTCAATTCTTCACTATTAGGTTAACCGCCAGGTGGCGCATCTGACTGCAAGAAGACCTGTGGCTCCTCCCGGCCTATAAAAGGGCAGCAAATTACCCATAACTCCAGTGTTGAAAAGCAGTAATACAGAGAAGCCAGGAGGCAGAGACCATGTTATATCACACAGCCCCAAAATAACTCTCTCAACGTAATCACCATAAAAAGGCAAAAAAAGGATAACAGAACAAGGGTGGGATGAAGCGACCCGTGCTGGATACCCATAAAATCAATTCTACAGGTGAGTAATCACAGAATTGTATTTTTCTGGGTATCCAGCACGGGTCGCTTCATCTTCAATTCTTCACCACTGGGACATCAAAAAGCAGTGTCCAAGAAGAAGGGTGGGATCTCCAGTAAGCAACAGAACGTAGTTCATGGCACTACCGCCTGAAGCATCTTGCGACCAAAAACAGCATCAGCTGAGGCCCTAACGTCAACCTTGTAAAAAAAGTATGAACGGATGACCAGGTGGCGGCCTTACAAACCTGTTCAACAGAGGCCTGGTGCTGAAAAGCCCAAGAGGCACTAATAGCTCTAGTGGAGTGAGCTGTAAGACGAAAAGGGGGTTCCTTCCCTTTGGCAGAGTATGCTTGCCCCACCGCCTGTCTAATCCACTGGCTGATAGTGGATTTGGCTGGAGGCAAGCCCTTCCTAGGTCCGTCAAGGAGAACAAACAGAGTCCGACTTCTGAAAAGACTCTGTAGCAACCAAATAGTACTTAAGCGCCCTAACCACATCCAGAGAATGAAGAGTCCGTTCCTTAGAATTAGAAGGGCCAGGACACAAGGAAGGCAAGACCATGTCCTCATTGAGATGAAAGGCAGAGACAACTTTGGGCAAGAAATCCGGTTTAAAGCGGAAAACCACCTTATCCTGATGCTGCTCAAAATAAGGAGGCTTCATACAAAGCGCCGCCAGCTCAGAGAGGCGACGCACCGAGGTGATAGCTACCAAAAAGACCACCTTCAGAGTCAAAATGGACAGAGCAGCATCGCACAAGGGCTCAAAGGGGGGACCCTGGAGAGCAGAAAGCACCAAGTTCAAATCCCACACCGGTAGCAAAGGCTTACGCGGTGGACGTACATGAGTAACTCCCTGGAAAAAAGTCTTGATAAGCCTATGATTGGCGAAGGATCTTTTGAAAAAGATAGCCCAAGGCCGAAGCCTGTCCTTTGAGGGTACTCAGTTGTAGACCCGACTCCAAACCATGTTGTAGAAATTCCAAAATCCTGGAAAGGGAAAAAGTGCGACAAGGAAAAGACTTGGACTCACACCAGGCAATGTAAGCGTGCCAGACCCTGTAATAAATGATAGAAGAGTATTTCTTCCGTGCCTGAATCATGGTACTGACGACCGAGGCTGGCAGTCCCTTGTCCAACAGGATGGAGGTTTCAGCAGCCAAGCCGTCAAAGCCAGCGTTTGTAAATTGGGATGGCGCAACTGTGAGTGAGGAGCCTTGGATCGTCGGGCATGACAAAGTGATCCACCGCCATCTGGACGATGTCCGCAAACCATAATCTTCTCGGTCAGCGGGGGCCACCAGGATGGTCGGTACCCCTTCCTGGACTATCTTGTGCAGCACACAACCCAGCAGAGGAAAGGGAGGAAATGCGTAAAGGAGTCGAAACTCCGTCCAAGGAATTGCTAGGGCGCCCGTGGCGAAGGCCAGAGGATCTCTTGACAGAGACGAATCTTGGAAGCTTGTGACGGGACGCAAACAGGTCCAAGTCCGGCTGATCCCAGCGGGCGTGAAAGATCTTGTTGCTGAGAGACCATTCCCCCAGACAAGACGTCCCCCTGCTCAGGGAGTCCGCCTCCTGGTTCTCCACCCCTGGAATGTAAACCGCCCAGATGCAGGGAACATTCTCCTCTGCCCAAGACAAGATCAGGGACACTTCCTTGAGGGCTCGTTTGCTCCGAGTCCCGCCCTGATGATTGATATAGGCGACCGCCGTCTGATTGTCCGAGCGGACCTGGACCGCACGACCACGTAGGTGAGGAGTCAACTGGGAGTAGACCTACCTGATCGCTTTTAGCTCCAAAAGATTGATAGGCACATGGGCCTCCTGAGGACCCCACTGGCCCTGGAACTTCAGCGATTGCCAGAACCCTCCCCAACCAGTCAGACTGGCGTTCGTGGTGACAATCTCCCAGCACGGAGGTAGAAAGGACCTGCCCACTAAAAGATTTCTCGAGCCCAACCATCACGAGAGGGACTGTCTGGCTAGAGGGGACAGAGTAAATTCCTGCTCCACGGACTCCTGTGTCCGATCCCAAACGGACAAAAGATTCAACTGAAGAATGTGGAACTGGGCGAAGGGTACAGCCTCGAAGCAAGACCCCATGAGATCCACCAACTGCATCCCCAGGCGGATAGAGGGGTGGGAGCAAGACAGCAAGGTCTGTGCCTTCGTCAGGAGAGACTCCACCTTCTGTTGAGGGAGGAACACCTTGACCTGAGAGGTGTCCAAAGTCATGCCCAGGAAGGACCTCACCAAGGACAGAGTGGTTGAAGACTTGGGATAATTGATCACCCAGTCGAAAGCTTCGAGAGTGGACAATACCTGCTGAGTGTCGCTCTCGGCCTGTTAAAGAGATTGAGCAGCAATCAACAAGTCGTCCAGGTAAGGAAGAATGCGAATGCCCTGGCTCCTCAAGAGGGCCATGACCCCCGCCAACACCTTGGTGAACACCCGAGGGGCCGAAGAGATACCGAACGGCAAGGCCACAAACTGGTAGTGTTGATTCTCCAAGGCAAACCTCAGGAACTTCTGATGTCCCTGGAAAATAGGAACGTGCAGATAGGCATCCTTGATGTCCACCGTGGTCATGAAGTCGCCGGGCCTCAGGCCCTGCACGGTCAAGGGATTTTGGGAAATCCGGGACCGACGAAATCTCGGGGGCGGCCAAGCTGCCAGTTCTATCTTGTAGTAGGAGGACACCACCTCCTGAATCCACCGATCTGAGACGTGTTGTCTCCAGACGTGAGCAAAGAGCAGAAGCCGTCCTCCCACCCGGATGGGTGAGGGCTCCTCCTCATGCCTGAGGGGCCTTGGTGGGGGGCTTGGGCTTGGACCCCCAGGAGAGACTGAGACGACCGCAGGATATACTTCGTCCCCAGGAGTCCCTGCGACCACCAGGGAAGGAAGAGCCGCGTCCCCCTCGGAAGGCACGAAAGGAAGAGGAGCCCCGAAGGGGCCGTGCTTGCTTCCGGCGCTGGGGGAGTCGGCCACCCTTGGCCAAGAGATCAAAACTCTCCCCAAAAAGATGAAGTCCCATGAGTGAATCCCGGTTTTCTTGGCGGTAGTGTCAGCCGCCCACTGCCGCAGCCAAATAGACCGATGGAGAGTAACCAGCAGGGCCAAAGCCCTACCGCCAAGCCTGACAGCATCGTCCATGGCTGAGAGCACAAAAACAAGCAAGTCAGCGCAAACCAACAGTTCCTTATACTCGTCCGCTCGCTTGCGGGATCGGGCGGCCTCAACAAGGCGCTTTACCTTCTTATTAATGGCAATGGAGACAATGGGGGACGCAGACCAGACCCCACAAAGGTGAAAGCATGGCAGGCAAGTTGATCCATGCGCCGATCAGCATTATCACGTAAGGTAGTAGTGTCCGGAGACGGCATAACAGACGTATTAGAAAGCCCCAGGACAGGAGCGTCCACCTCCGGGGGACAAGGCCAAAGACAGACCAAGTCCTCCGAAAAGGGATGCCGTCTGTCCAGCCACTTGGGCACGGAGGACAGTTTGTTAGGCCTTTCCCATTCCTTAAACACCATCTTGGAAAAGTGTCCCTGCTCAGGGAACACCAGGCGCCGTCTATTAGGGCGGCAAAATTCCCCGTTTCTTTTTGGCCACCTTCGGGGGGAAAATGTGCAGAGCATCAGAAACCGCAGACAAAAGCCTATCCGTGTCATCGGGGAGCCACGTATCCTCGTCTGAGGAGGACCCGGGATCACTGTCAAGGTCGCCCGGACGGTCCCCGGAGGAATCAGAATCATGGAATAACTCACCCTTCTCCATGGAGTCACGGCCACCAAAGGCCCCATAAGCATCATCATCAGCAAAGAGAGAATAGGTCGGGTCTAAGTGCCGCTCCTTACTGGAGGCCTTACTGGTGGCCGGACGGGACAATTGCCATTCAAGGCTGGCCACGCGTAACGCCAGGTCTGAATGAGACTCTGCTGGCATCCCCCTCGCTGGGGGCTAAATGCGGGGTGTCGGCGATGCCGTAGGTAGAATGGGGCTGGAGAGAGTAACGCTCGCCCCATCCTGTTCCGCAATAACACTCTGGGCGCAGGGTACACAAACCACACTGCGACCGCTCAAAGGGGATAAACCACACATAAGACACAGCGGAGCCCGCCCCGAAGGGCCCCCAAGCTCGCTGTCCCCAGAAGCCTCCATATGGTGATAGTTGGTAACAAGGGTTGCACGGGCCAAACCCAAAATCCCCAGTACTAGGCCCCTTAAAACATACCCCAGGAGAGGTGGGGGGGGGGGGGGAACCACAAGTACTACAAGGGACCAGCCTGCAAGACATAATGGAAAAAGGGGCACAATAAGTATCCCACAGCACATGCATGGATATGGCACAATCAGTGCATTGATACAGTACTCAAGGCCACCGCGTCCCACAGTACATGCAGACAGTCCCCAATACCACGCCGGCCGTCACCCCCTCGCGGGAAGATAGGAAGCCCCGACCAGAAGACACCCAGGGCGCAGGAGAGGGCCGCCACGCTCACAGAAGCAGACTCCAGCGCAAAGGGGTCGACAGCAGGACCTCGAGGGGCGGGCCGTGTCGCGATTACGTCATTTGCGTAATTGCGTGGTCCCGCCCCTCCCCGCAGCGCGCAAAAAAGCTCTGGGCGCCTGTCAGCAAAATGGCGCCCGGAGCAGGTGAAGAGAGGGAGCCCCCTTCCCCCCCACCCCTGCCACGGAGCGTGAACGGTGCCCGCAGCAGCGGAAGAGAACCGGGGGACAGCCGCCCTCTATAGCTGAGAGGGCGCCCCCCCGAAGACGGAGCGCCCGGGAGAGAGCAGGAGCAAGGGAGGTCAGTAAGGAGGAGGTGGCAGGGAAGCGACCAGCGGCGTCCCCTCCCCCGACAACGACGCACCAGGGAGGAGAAGAGAAGGAAGGAGTAAGGTGAGAATAGTACCAAACAGTACACAGAAAAAACATAACACACAACTGACCCAATAAAGCTTGTGGGAGAACACACACACAAGGCAGGCATAAGGGGATCCCAGTGGTTCCTCCCCCCTCACCAATAGGCTCACCATAGCCTATGGCCGGCTACCCTTCAGGTACAGGGTCTGCGGCCCAGAGCCTGGCTCTGTGAACACCCGACCCTAAGTGTTCCCCTACCGTCACCTGAACCGCAGCCAGGGCTGGGAGGTAGGATGGGTCCCGAAACAGGTGAGAATAGGCCTGCAGGGCCGACGGGCTTGGGATGCCCCGTTCGCCTGCGAAAATCCAGAGAGAGACAATCTTCTGTCTTCGCAGCCAAGACTGCTAGGAAACACCGGAGTTATGGGTAATTTTCTGCCCTTTTATGGGCCGGGAGGAGCCCCAAGTCTTCTTGCAGTCAGCTGCGCCACCTTGTGGCGGTTAAACCAATAGTGAAGAATTGAAGATGAAGCAACCCGTGCTGGATACCCAGAAAAAGGGACACACTGATGAAGTGATGCACACATACATGGGTTTAAGGTAAAAGGGAGTAATGGATACTAGCATCAAACAAAGTATTTGTAAAATGTGGTTGCACCATAAATATATCAAATCAATATAGGATACCAGAATTAAAACTATTATAGTTATTACAATATTCTTTCCTACCTCATGTGTTACCCGGCGCTCTTCTATATATGCCATAAATTGTGAACTTAAACTGTTCCCTTTGGACTGCCTTACATCCTCCTCTTCCTCTTCTGTGGCATAGCTGTCAATGTAATCAATCTGATCTAGGTCATGCTCTGCTGTAGGGAAACAGAGCACATTGACTTGAGAGGTACAAAAAATACCATTTTGTGATTACTCACCTGTAAAATGGGTATTATAAGTATGTCACACACCCCGCTTCCCATATTCATGACATTTGGGTTGTTACCTGTAGAGGGCGAACTTCTGCAGAGATGAAAAGAAAAAGGAGCCCCTCCCGGTCCATAAATACCTGGGACCTCCCACACATTCCCCAGTATAAAAGCAGTAAGGTAAAAATCTTAATAAAAAGTGCACCATATAAAAGATCCAGAATACCAAGAGGGCGGGATGAGTAATCACAAAATGGTATTATTCCAAGTATGTCACACACCCCGCTTCCCATATTCATGACATTTGGGACATCCAATAGCAGTGTCCATCATGGGTGGGGATCCAAATACAACAAAAAATGCACCAATTTAAACCACTGCAGCTTGCAGAACCTTGCGGCCAAAAACAGCATCCGCTGAGGCCTGCACATCAACCTTATAAAACTTGGAAAAAGTATGAACAGAAGACCAAGCAGCAGCCTTACAAACTTGTTCTAGAGAAGCCTGGTGCTGAAAAGCCCAAGAAGCCCCAACAGCACGAGTAGAATGAGCAGTAATCCGAAAAGGGGGAACCTTCCCCTTGGCAGTATAGGCCCCAACAATGGCCTGGCAAATCCATCTACTAATGGTAGCCTTGGCGGGCGCCAAACCCTTCCTGGGCCCGGAGGGCACCACAAACAAGGCGTCCGTCTTACGAAAGGAAGAAGTAGCCACCAAATAGTACTTCACACAACGAACCACATCCAAAGAGTGCAAAACCCTCTCCTTGTCATTGCTAGGCTTAGGACACAAGGAAGGGAGAACTACATCCTGATTGAGATGGAAGGCAGAAACCACCTTAGGGAAATCTGGCTTAAATCTGGCTTAACGCGAAAAACCACCATGTCCTGGTGTCTCTCAAAGTAAGGGGCCTGAATGGACAGAGCCGCCCACTCAGACACGCCGAACAGAGGTAATAGCCACCAAAAAGGCAACTTTTTGAGTGAGCACAGAAAGTGCAACATCCTGCACCGGCTCAAAAGGAGGCCCCTGGAGAGCCGACAGAACCAAATTCAAATCCCAAATGGGCAACAAAAGCTTTCTAGGGGGCCGCACATGAGTGACCCCCTGGAAAAAAGTCTTAACCAGAAGATGCAGAGCAAAAGACCTTTGAAAGAAGACGGTCAGAGCAGAGACCTGCCCTTTCAAGGTACTAAGCTGGAACCCCAGGTCCAGACCGTGTTGAAGAAACTCCAAAATCCTAGGAATCGAAAACACCCTGCAAAGCAAGACCCTAGCCTCACACCAGTCAATATAGGACCTCCAAGTCCTATAGCATATGTTAGAGGAAGATTTCTTCCTAGCTCTAACAAGAGTCTGAATCACAGCCTCAGACAAACCTTCCTCCCTTAGGATGGAGGTTTCAGCAACCACACCGTCAAAGCCAGAGTTTCTAAATTGGGGTAACGTAGTTGACCTTGAGTGATCAGATCCGGAAACAGGGGCAGCCAGTACTGATCCACCGCCAGCCTTACGTCGTCTGCGAACCAAACCTGTCTTGGCCACCTTGGGGCCACCAGAATTGCTGGTGCACCCTCTAGAGCCAGCTTGCGCACCACCTGACCTACCATGGAGAAGGGGGGAAACAGGTACAGGAACCCCAGATCCCTCCAGGCAAGACACATGGCGTCCACTGCCAGGACCATAGGATCCTGAGACAGAGACACAAACGTTGGGAGCTTGTGATTGTGACGTGAGGCAAAGAGATCCACCTCCGGAGTCCCCCACTTGCGACAGAGGGACCGGAATACCTTGTGGTTGAGAGACCATTCCCCTCGGCGAGAGGATCCCCTGCTCAGGGAGTCCGCCTCCGTGTTTTCCACTCCCGGAATGTATACCGCTGAGATGCATGGAACATTGCTCTCCGCCCATGCAAGAATCGGAGAAACTTCTGAGGGCACTCCTGCTGCGAGTCCCTCCTTGGTGATTGATGTAAGCGACCGCAGTTCGATTGTCTGATCGAACCTGAACCGGTAAGCCCTGTAAGTGATGCGTCAAGCATGACAGAACCAACTGAATAGCTCTGAGCTCCAAGACATTGATGGGGTGTGAGTATCCTGAGGACCCCACAGCCCCTGGAACTGAAGATCCGTTCAGAAACCTCCCCAGTCCGACAGGCTGGCATCCGTGGTAACCGTCTCCCAACAAGGGGCCAGAAAGGATCTGCCCCTCATCAGATTGCTTGGCTCCAGCCACCACTGAAGGGACTGCCGAACCCTGGGAGACAGCAAAAATGACTGATCCAAGGACCGTGGACATCTGTCCCAGTTCAGCAATATATGGAGTTGCAGCGACCTCATGTGGAATTGAGCAAAAGGGACTGCCTCGAAGGAAGCCACCATCAATCCTACCAGTTTCATCCCTAGCCCGATAGAGGGGCGAGGATTGGTCAGGAGAATACGCATCAGATCCTGAACCCTCTGCACCTTTGGGTGAGGTAGGAGCACTCTGGCCTGACTGGTATCCAGATTCATGCCCAGTAATGAGATCTCCCTTGACGGGGAGAGAGAAGACTTAGGGTGGTTGATCACGCATCCGAACTTTTCCAGCGTCGTCACCGCCATCCTGGTGTCCAGCTCCGCCTGACATAGGAAAGAAGCTGTAATGAGTAGGTCGTCCAGATATGGCACAATGCGAATGCCCTGTGGTCTGAGCAGGGCCATTATGCCCGCCAGAACCTTGGTGAACACCCTCGATGCCGAGGTCAGCCTGAACGGGAGGGCCACAAACTGAAAATGCTCATCTCCCACCGCAAACCTGAGAAACCTCTGGTGTGCTGGGAAGATTGGTACATGTAGGCAGGCATCCTTGATGTCTATGGATGTCATGAAATCCCCTTGACGAAGGGAATTGATGGCTGAGCGCAGAGTCTCCATGCGGAACTTCTTGGTTCTGATAAACCTGTTGAGAAGCTTCAAATCCAGGATGGGTCTTATGGATCCATCCTTCTTGGGGACCGTGAAAAGGTTCGAGTAATAGCCCCGGCCTCTCTCTGAGAAAGGCACCGGGCGTACGACTTCCATGCCCTGAAGATTCTTGACAGCGAGCAGGAGCGCCTGCGCAGCATGGAGATCCGAGAGTACTCGGGACCTTAGGAATCTGGGAGGAGGCCAGTACTCGAATTCCAGTTTGTACCCGGACGATACCACTTCCAAAATCCACTTGTCTGTGACCTCCTGGGCCCAGACCTGGAAGAGCCGCAGCTGTCCCCCCACCCGTAAGGGTGAGGGAGCCTCCTCATTGTTTAGCTGGCTTGGCAGCGGACTTGGGCTTGGAACCCCAGGTAGAGGCTGGACGGGCACATCCTTTGCCTCTGTTCCAGGAATCACCCCTGAAGTTAGAGTAGGCAAGACCTCTGCCCGCTCTGGCACCGCGAAAGGAAGGATTGAAGGAGCCTGCCCCCCCGAAAGGAGCGACGCTGCTTCTTACGCTGAGGTAGCTTTCCACCTTTCGCCACAGAATCCAATTTGTCTCCAAACAGCCGCGTACCCAGGAAGGGCAGTGCTGTAAGTGATTTCTTGGCCGCTATGTCAGCCGCCCACTGGCGTAGCCAGACCGATCGGCGCATGGCCACCAGCAGAGCCGAGGTTCTACTACACATGATAATAGTGTCGTCCATAGCAGCCAAGACAAAATTCATGAACAATTCAGACCTCTTAAGGACTGCGAATTCAACGCTGGCCGGGTTGAGCTGGGAACCATTTAACATGTCCCTAACCACAGACCTGGTAACCACAGCCGCGAGCGCCGATGCACAAACAGGCCGCAAGGCTGAACCCACACTGGCAAAGGCATGGCATGCCATCTGATCAATGAGCCTGTCCTCGCCATCTTTAAGGGTAGTGGCATAAGGAGTATGTACAACGGAGGTGTTGGACAATCCTCGGACAGGCACATCGACCTCGGGAGGGGAAGACCATCGCTTCACCGCGTCAACCGGAAAGGGATACTTCCTATCCCATCCCTGAGGAACACCTGGAAGCCGGCTCGGCTTCTCCCATTCTCTAAGAATCATGCTATCATGATCCTGATTTGGAAACTCCAAGCGAGGCTTAGAGGACCCAAAGAATTCCCCCTTCTTCGGAGGGGCCTCCGCTGGTGGGGAAATATCCAGGACCTCTAAGAGATGGGCCAGGACTTTGGGGGTATCCACAGCATCCCCCAGCGCCTGCTCGGCATCAGAATCAAAGAACTGCAGATCCTCACTCTCAGATTCCTCAACAATTCCCCCTCCTCAAGCGGGGAATAATCAGACCAGTCAAGAGAGTCAATCATCAAATTCAAGTACCGGCGCAGCCGGTGACAGATGCCTTTTCTTAGCAGGGGCATTTCTGCCCACTGAGCTAGAAATAATTTTCTCGATGTTGGCCAGCCTAGCACATATATCCGAGTGCAACTCCCCGCTAATGACAGTGTCACTTGGGGTACGGATAATGTGGGGTGGGGTAGGAGATGAGACGGGCGGCACTGACCCAGACGCCTGGGACCCCGACTGCCGCATTATGGCCTGTTGCGCACATGGTATGCAAATCAGTACATTCTCCCCCGTAAGGAGAACCCCACATCCCACACATAGCCGGGATTGTCCCGAAGGGAGCCCGAGCCCGGTATCCTGTGTAGCCTCCATATGGTGATTTTAAGGTAGTCGCAATGACCAGAGGGAATTACGCTGATAAGCTACCCGGGATGCCCCTTTAAGTCCCAAGTGGGAGGATTTATAGGTGGCCAATTTACTGCTAGGGACCCTAGGACCGGGAGAACCCCCTTTTAATCAAGAAGCAGGGGGGAGTCCTGAAAGACACAAGGAGTGGGCCATAAGCACATGCACACACACACATAAAATATCATATCATATCATCATAAATCATAATACAATGTGAGAAAAGGGACCAGCGCTGTCCCCTGTCTGAATGGGGCACATGGCTAAGTCAGTAAACAATAAAAGGGGGGCCCCCGGAGGGCACTCACGTGTCTGCAACAATGGCGGTCAGCCAGCTCAGCAGCTCAGAGAAGGAGAGAGAGAAGAAGAAGAAGGGGTGGGCCATCACGGAACGCGCAAGCGTCCGGCCCCGGCCTCTCACCAATGCAGCCTGAGGGGGAGAAGCTCCCTTCAGCAGATAGAAAAAAAGAGTGAAAAATGGCATCCAGCCCTGTAACGTGAAGCACCCAAGCGCACATCACACACACACACACACACACACACCCACAGATGAGCGAAAAGAATGAAGAAGGAGAAAGTACATTTCCCCCCCCCCCCCCCAACTGGAGGGTTAACCGAGGGGCCCGGAAGGGGGGAAATCCCGCACTATGGGTGTAGGGGATATATATATATATATACACAAAGTTCCAAAATTGGGGTAACGTTTTTGGACTTAAACATTAAGATGACAGAAGGTGGTAAAATTGAGACAGATTTGCTCCGCAAATCAACTTCGACTAATGCATTACTGCATTATCAAAGTTTTCACACTACCCCACAAAAAAATGGGATACCGGTCGGTCAGTTCCTACGGGCGCGTAGGAACTGTTCAGAGGAGGCGAGTTTCCAGCATCAGGACAGGGATCTGAGTGACCGTTTTGCAAAGAGGGGATACCCCAAAAGAATTATCAGGCGAGCGTGGAACCAAGCAGAATCCACGCCAAGGGATAGGTTGCTTATCCCGAAAACAACAAAAAAAAGGGAAAGAATTGAGGTCCGTTTCTGCACTAGATATAACCGGGATTGGGACAATCTTAGGCGTATCTTAAAGAGACACTGGAGCATACTGGAGTCGGATCCGGATTTGATAAGGTGGATAGACAAGGGTCCACAAATGGTGGCCCAACGAGCGCCGAATTTGGGAGATTTACTATGCTCCAGTCACTTTAGTCGGCCCTCTGATTGGCTTACAGATCATAAGACCGTAGGCAATTACCCATGTGGCAAATGCTCTGTATGTGAACACATGGTCAAAGATAAACATGTATATAATTTTATTACTGGAAAAACCTTTAAAATCCAACAATTTATTAATTGCCATACCACAGGCTTTGTATATGCATTATGGTGTACCTGCCCCAAAATGTATATTGGTGAAACTAAAAACAGCCTTAAGGCTAGATTACAGGCTCATATTTCAAGTATACGCCTGGCGGGTGTACATCTGGAACAAGGTAAAGTATCTGGAACAAGGTAAAGTAATAACGCCTGTGGCTAGACATTTTTTGTATGTACATAAAGCGGAGTAAAGACATCTTAAGGTCATGGGCATCCAGAGAGTTGGGGTGGGCCCAAGGGGGGGTGACTTAAAGCGTAAGCTCTTACAGCAAGAGCTAAGGTGGATATACTTGTTGGATACGCAGCATCCCAGTGGTTTGAACGAGGATGTGTCCTTCACTTCATTTTGGGGTAACAGGGTTGGTCACTAGCTAGTTATCTTTTATTAGTGCACGTGCACACCTTTTTGGTTGAGATTTATATATTTTTTGGATGTGATCTTATAATAATTTGAATTTTTGTGGTTTGGTTGTCATGGTGGATGGTTTGGGTTTTAGTGTCACAGGGTATTTATTTATTATTATTTTTTGTTCATTAATATGCTTTCACAGATAGTTATGGGTGCGGCATCTGGGAGCTGTGAGGAGGAGCTGACCAGTGTCGTGATGGATGCGGGCACTGATGTCGCAAAGTTGGTTGGGGATACCTCCATTGGTCGCCACCTCTGCCCCTGGAGCACACCGCGGTTGGTGTCTCTTGCCCTTGGACCCCCCTGCTACTTTGAGTTTGCGCTCCTGCTGCTGTTTGAGCGAAATGTTCTCATGGGATGCATGCCTTTGGGTCTGGATATCTGTAGACGCTACACCATGGGGCTATTGTGAGGAAGAAATAATCAACGTCGTGCTCAAAGTAAACATTGATACCGCGAGGATGGTTGGGGATATTTCCAGCAACCCCTATCATTGCCCTTGGAGGATACCACCTCTGATGTCATCTACTCTCGGACCTCTTGCCTTCTGGAGCTCGCACTTCCACTGTTTATTTGAATAAGATGGAAGCTTCTTGATATCTGCTGGTATAGCCCTTGCTTATGGGAATATACTCCTGTTTTATATATATAATGGGAGATTGATCTCTGGATGGTCAAGTTTTGTGGAATTCAATCCTGCGTTTTGTGTTACCTTTGTTATATTGGGAAGATTCCTTTTACATATAGAACATTGCTCTGGGTACTGACATATGGTTTTCCCTCCATTTAGAAGACGTCACTATATAATCAGTGATTGGACTTAAGCATTTATATGTTCTTTGTTGGATCCTTTATGGATATCTGGTATATGTATTATACTTATTATTATTGATTATTGCTTAGATAAAAGTATTAAATATTATTAGTGAGTGTACATAATGTTGTAAGTAATAATATGTTGTCCTATGTTATATGTATGTTTTATTTGTATAATGGTTCGTTTCTCTCGGGAGCTTTATTGTATAGCCGGCATGTCTGAGGTGCCACACAGTGTAGGCGTGCACGGCGCGTTCATGGCCGTGCGCGCGCTTGGCTTATTTTGGCCTTGTGAGGTGAATTTAGCTTTTAGCTCCACCCCTTTCCTCTGTGACACTCCCCTTTGCACTGCCCTGGGCGCCCCTCCCCACTATGTCTTGATGCGCACGCGCGGGAATTAGCTATCATGATGCCGCATATGCTGTGGGCATCGCCTGGCGTAGTGGTGCATTATTTATGGGCACACCTGAATTGCATGTATATGGCTTTAAAAGACTTGCTGGGGTGGTTGTCTTGCTGACCGCTTATAATTCGCTGTCAGCCTAGCTATAGTTTTTTGGGCACGCCCCTGGCTTGGTACGTTGCCCGGGGGCCGGATCGTCTTATTGGCCAATACTTATTACTGGGTGGCACTGAAGCACCTTATATACGGGAGGTGGGGGAGCTCTCCTGAGTGTATCGCCCTGAGGAAGTAGTGCAGGAGTCACTACGACAGGCGTTGGCATCTCATTTTTGTGGGGGTGCTCCTGGTTGGTCTGTATGCACACCTTTGCCTCTTTTATTCTCATTTACTCACCTTGGTTAGTCTTCCTGCTCTAAGATAGGTTTTTATGGATTCAGATTATGTAAGTTAGGTTTAGGATTTTTTGATGGCCATTGAGCTGCACTGTATATATTATATTGTAATTTGCACATAACCAGTATATTTTTGCACAGGATTTGAGTGATATATAGAGTACTTATTATAAATGTGTCATATTTTTTTTGGAATGAACTGATTCACCTTATTATGTATTGTAACAGACCCCTGGAGCCCCCTTGTGTGTGTTTTTGGTGTGTCTATGTAGTGTAACTGTTTAAATGTATTTTAACTTGTGTACTTTTACGTAATAAATTGGGATATTTTTGTATAAGTTCTGAAGGTGGTGCCACTTATTACATTTAACCCTTAGCACTTTGCACATAACATACTTTGTTAATATATTGGAATCTTTATAAAATATTGTGAGAGCAGACAGGCTGGTGCGGCCCATCTAGCTTGTCTATATATATATATATATATATATATATATATATATATACACACACAGGGCATCCCAACCGGGATCACCAACCCGGATTCCGCCTACCCCTTGATATGGGGTCTCACGGGGGAGCATAGCTCCCTGAACACCTAATAAGGTGTTGTCTACCCTCACCCGGACCTGTAGCCAAGGCTGGGAGGCTAGTATTGGGCTTAAAGTATAAGGATCCGGGCAGAAATAGAGCAAAAAATGGCCGGGTGTATAAGCAGACATCTCCGACTTGCTCGCCGTCCTGCAGAGAAGATACTGGGGAATGAGTGGGAGGTCCCAGGTATTTATGGACCGGGAGGGGCTCCTTTTTCTTTTCATCTCTGCAGAAGTTCGCCCTCTACAGGTAACAACCCAAATGTCATGAATATGGGAAGCGGGGTGTGTGACATACTTGGAATATAATGACTTTTTAAAACACTGCTGCCACATCCCGAGACCTTACCTGCTCCATTGGCAGTAACGGAACTGCCCCTGGATTCCTGAAGATGATCCCTCCGTAGCCTCTGCTCTCTACTTTGATCAGATATCCGTAAAGGGAGGTCTGTAAATTCATCTGTGGGCTAACATGATACAACTATTTACTGGCACTGTAGGAGATACATTATAAACAAAGCCAAACTGAAATCCTGACAGAAGTTAAAGATTTCGAGAAATATGAGGTAGAACTATTTTGTCTCTGATGATTACATGTAAATACAGGCTACAATACTTATAAGTTGTCCACCAAATGTATTTAGGTGTACCAAATATAAAGTAAAAGATTGTGCATTTGCTTCAAGTAGTAGGTCTAACCCTTTAAGTGCCAGCCTACCTAGATTTTTTGTCACACTCTGTTGCCAGACTACTTTTCACGTTTTTGCGCTACACATGTTCAACCTTGTTTTTGAAGGGATTTCCAAGGATTTTCCAGGAAAATTATATATTGTTTTTTTTCAGCAGAGTCTGGGCTTCAACATGAAATGTCTTGTTTGGCCTTTTTTTGTGTATTCTCAATACTTTTGGGTTCCTTATATTGCACACTTTATTCTATGCACTAGCACTTTCTGTGGGGGAGACCCTAAGGCATAACAAGTATCTATGGCATCATTTTTATGTACCAGATTTCTGGACTAGGTTATTATTAGTCAAATATGTCCATTTATCTACGCATATGTGTTTTTAATTGTTTTTAATGTGTATGTCTTTTGTGGCTTTTTGTACATAATTTCTGAATTATTAAATGCAATAAAAGATCGATTCCAATATTTACTGTAGTGCGGCTGAATTATATAGGGGTGAGCATTTGTGGTCTGTGCTGGCAGTCCATTTTTTGTTTCTAGTATCTAAGTACGCCCAGTTTGGGCGGCAAGCTCCCCTTTAGCCAGCATCCAGTTTTGATATTACAATTGTTGCTGTGCGGGAATTTCTTTGTCACACTCAACACATACACGCCCACCTGATATGTCTGCCGTAGAGAGAAGCCTAAGCTACCACCAGATGCGCCCACTGGCCTGCAGGTAGGAGCACCCATCCAGAGGATGCCGCCACCACCTCTGCCGGAGTCCTCCTTCCCTTCCTCATGTCTGACTGCGCACCCACCTACCTCATGTCTGACTGCGCACCCACCTACCTACCTGTCTGCCTGCTAGGTCAGCCACCAGCCTGCCCACCTACCAGGTCACCCACCAGCCTGCCCACCTACCTAGTCACCCACCAGCCTGCCCACCTACCTAGTCACCCACCAGCCTGCCCACCTACCTAGTCACCCACCAGCCTGCCCACCTACTTACCTAGTCACCCACCAGCCTGCCCACCTACCTACCTGGTCACCCACCAGCCTGCCCACCTACCTACCTGGTCACCCCACCAGCCTGCCCACCTACCTACCTGGTCACCCCACCAGCCTGCCCACCTACCTACCTGGTCACCCCACCAGCCTGCCCACCTACCTACCTGGTCACCCCACCAGCCTGCCCACCTACCTACCTGGTCACCCCACCAGCCTGCCCACCTACCTACCTGGTCACCCCACCAGCCTGCCCACCTTCCTGGTCACCCACCAGCACTTGTACACAGGCTGCAATTTGAGCTCTCCAGGTGACTGGCCTGTTCCCTCATGACTAGAGACAGGGGCATATTAAAAGCTAGCACAGCAAGGGATTAGAAGTGCAGGGAATATGCAAATAGCTGTATTTGGTAGAGACCCCAGATGGCCTTTAATTGTTAGTAAATATAACAGTTCTAGCCAGGACACTTTGTGAATCTAAAAATGTACCTACCTCATTCCCAGACCATCGCTTGTCTCCACTGTCAACACTGTTAAAGCCAGAATCCAAGGCACCATAGGTGCGACCAGGATAGACCTCATCATGACTAAAACACAAATGATAACAATGAATGAAGCCATATTATAATATGAATCAATGCAGACAGCTAAATGAAACAGCTTTTACTAAAACAAAAAACACCCCAAAACTCACTGGCACAAATAGCTAAAACATTGTAACTCCTCCTTTGCAGCTCTATAAATTGAACCAGTAGTGGGGCTGCTCTGAATGGGCTGCTTTCGAGCTGTAGAGGCAAGAATTATAACTGGCAACAGGCCACAAAGCTGCCCAAGATGAGGAGACTGGCCACTCACATCTTCTCTTCATTTCCTGAACAATACTCTAAAGCAGGGGTGCCAAAACTCAAATACACAGTGGGCTAAAATAAAAAATAAAACCCGGGCCAACCTTGATATTTATTGAAAAAAAATACTATCCAATGGTGCATGAGCGCAGCCAATCAGTGCACACTGCTCTATTTGGCTTTATTTAGCTGTCTTTTCTTAGTCGTAGCCACCTAGAGCTCTTGTTGCTTAAGGGCCTAATAGAGCCAAGTGTGCCACAGGCCACATCCTGTTGGGCATGCCCCAGGTAGTGAAGATTAGACTACCCAGGGCATGGTCCACTTTAAATCGGCCAGCAAGGATAGACTGCAAGGACAGCCAAATACGTGGTTGGTCCTCTTTAATGCAGCATGCCTCTTTCCATGATGGAATTTGGTATACTTCTCTCCCTTCCTTTCCCTCGCGTAGTCACTTTTCAAAGTCACTGCCGAGATGAGCCGTTTTGACATCATCCTGCATAGAGAATGGTTGGCAGTTGCATTTGTCAAACACTGGGGGAAGTAATTCTCTACTACCACATCAAAGGGGCGCGGTTATACATCAAAGACCTGTCCTGCAATCTGGCTGTGCAACCCCCAGGGCGGCGGTGATCACTCACCTTTCCCTGGTTCAACAGCACATGTGCAGGCTCTCGTCCATTCAGAGCCGCCCCCTGAATTTAATAATTTGGCAAGATTGTTTACTATAGGGAGCGCAATCCCGCCCTAGCCATTCAGATAATCAGAGCCTCTCGCCGTATTACATTACTTCAGCTGGTGGCTCTGATTGGACGGGCGCCTTTGAACCAAGAAGAGACGAGTCTGAAAGCAGCTATGGCTTCACACAGTGGGGCGTCCCAATGTGGGATATCTGGGGGCACGGAACGAAACCCAGGAAAGTGAAAACTGTATTAAAACTGTATTTACACATGGCACGTGGATCAAAACCCAGCTCGATCGGCCCGGGAATCTATAAGACTCCCGGGCCGATCCATTCCCTCCCCGCAGGGCATACAAAATCGGGATGCCCCACTTTGTAAAACCCCACAGGTCGCCTGCTACACTTACCTTAATCCCGGTCCAACAGGGCATGCGCGGCCGCACATGCGCCGTAGGACTGCGGTCAGGTGAGTGGATACAAGCGATCTGGGGGGTTTCACATAGCAGGGCACGGGAAAGTGGAACAAAACGCAGGATAGTCAAAATCCTGGGTTTTGGTCCACTTCAAAAACAGGCTATACTCAAAATAATTAGCAAGTAAGTGGAGGCATCTCTTGTAAACCTCAAGCACCCAGCATAAAACATACAGACTTAAACAGGATAAATGTAAAATAAAAAAACCTGGCGCTGCACATTCTAAATTTACTTTAGTGACAATTCTAGATCGTTGTCTTACCATGAGCTAAAGCCAAGAGGTCTTCGCTCATACTCTGGGAGATCTGCGGCGTTCTTACATGCTTCTATGTTCAGATATTTAAATATATGAATTTTGCCTTTGATGCAAGTCTGTTTGGAAAAACGCACGTAAATCCAGTTACAGGATTCAACTTTGAACTGAAGCAGAATCATGTGCACAGCAACAAATCATTACATGCAAAACATTATATATGCAATACTTTTTAAAAGGGACAGTCCAGCCTAAAAAACTCTTGTGGTTCATGGGAGCAGCTATGATTAGATTGCTGCACCTGCCATTCCATTAACTTTTTTCGAGAGAAGACAATTGGGTGGCAACCACAGGTAATCCCATCATGGCTGCTCCCATGAACCACAAGAGACATTAGCATGGACTGTCCCTTTAACTAGCCAACCTGCATAGTTTTTTGTTGAATGGGTGGGTTGGTTGTTTGGGTTGGTACACACACAGTGGAGGGGGTGCCTTTCTGTGCAGCCTTTGTGAAGATGGCACCAAAAGTTTCTTAAACCCGCCACCTGCCTTAGCATAGCTATAAGATATAAACCTGCCATTCAATAAAATAAAAAGGTGCTGAAAATAACTATATAACTGTCAAGATGATGGGCTTATGACCAAAGTGATATGATAGGACTCTAAATCCCTATTAAACCAAAAGAAAAAGGGGATATAACTATTATTAAAGTGTAACAAACTATCAGCATCCAAGTACTGTTAAATAATAATGATCACGGACCATAGTAAACAATAAGGAAAATGGCATATATATTAAGTTATCCTAAAGCGTGTTGCAGAATGCTAGTGTGCCAGTCCTTCAGAGGGCAAAAAAAGCTACACTTTGTGTTAACCTTAAATGTAACCTGGATGCCTGTGATTGGTAACCAACAAACCCACCTAATACTGAAGGTCTTAAGCGAATTGGTTGTCATACAAAACTTTAGTTTTAGTACTCGCGGTAAAGGTCTTTTCTTTGGGGCATGTGGAGGACGCAGCACTCTTCCTAATTTCAAACGTTCAGTTGATCGGGTATCCATAGGAGATTGCAGACACTATTTTAAAACGTTGATTTAATGAGCACAGCACAACCTCCACTGGGAAGTCACCAATTTGTAATAAGTATTAAAAAAAAAAAGAGAATATCAATGGGGGAAAAAAACAACCGGGCAACATAATTCATTTTGGGGCAGTCGAGGTACTTGTAAGGGAGGAAGCTGTGACCACCTCATTACCAAAAGGAAAAGACCTGTATGGTGAGTCAATGGCTTTGATTTATCAACAGTTGAAAAAAATTCTCATGGAAGTAAAAAATTTATTTTTATGAGAAAAAAGCATGAGAATATGAGTGTTGATGAATCACTAGTTAGGATAACAATGAAAGTCTATAGCACTTTTTTACTCCTGAGAAAAGTAGTGACATTTTTACTCCTTTTTTACACTGTAGTAAAAAGTGCCATTGCCTTACATTGTCTTCCTATCTGGCGATTCATCAACAGTGAAATCTTAGGCATTTTCTCATTAAATGATTATTGAGAATTTTTTTAAACTCTTGATTAATTAAATGTGAAACTTTGTAAAAAGGTATGGACCAAAGATCAAGCAGTTGCTCAGTAGACCTGTTTTACAGAAGCCTGATGACGAAAACACAAAGAAGAAGAAAAAAAGAACCAACCAATTTGATAAAATGAGTTGTGACCCTCAAAAGGTGGCCAATTACCCTTGGCAGAATTTGTTTTCTGATGCATTTGCTATTTTTTTGGGAGGAGATGGTTCCCCCTTTTTTAAAACCACCTAGACACAAAGCGGAGGCACGAAGCACATCTAGTCGATGTTTGAGAAGAGTATGGCTAAAGGAGGAAGGTAACACTATATCTTCATTCAATTGGGATGAAGAAAACACCTTTAGCAGAAAATTAGGAGGATGTCTAAAAGCGAACTTGTCATATAAAACTAAGAACAGAGATTGGATAGAAAGGGCTCCCAACTCTGACAGTCTTCTAATGAAAGTTATTGCCACAAGAAAAGACACAGTTTAGAAGAAATACAGAATGTAAAGGCTCGAAAGGAGCATTTTGAAAATACATAATGTAGTTCAGGTAATAAGTCTCGTGGGTCTCAAAATGTATGTGCGTTGCCCCCTGAAGAAAAGTCTTGACATAATAATCTTCTAGTACTGGTCTTCAAAAATGAATAGTCCTCATGAAAGCTTTCCAGTACCCAAAGTAGACCTTACTAGAAAGGGAATTTTCATGCACTCAATCAAGTAGAAGTGACAGGAAAAACAGTTTTCCTCTAACTTTCAATACCCATGCCATCAAAGACAAGGACTTCAGATTGGGATGAAAAAACTGATCCCTGTGAAAGGGATCTGGAACTAAGGTTAGATGGACGATTGGGGGCTGATAAGATTCTCTAGATCATACTACGTTCATCTAGACCGGTATTGAGCAAGGAAAATCATATTTACCCACTCCAGACACAGAAGTCGATACATGAGTGGGAGAGGAGGAAATGCTTACATTAGATGAAATTGTAACCAAAGAGTCACCAGATTACTTCATAGGCATGCAAAGATTTTTTTCTGGCAGCCCGCCACTCTTTAAATATGAAATCTGTTAATGAATGGTGAATAGGAAAAAACACAATTCTGTGACACTGAGAAAAGTGTGGCTCCTCCTGGCCCTATATAGAGCTGGCTGCCTCAGACCAAGCCAGTAATTAAAAAGCAGTAGAATCACCTTCCCGGAGGCTAAGGTCTATTATGTATAGGACACAAAAAATGTAAAATCACAACAATGTCAGCTTATTTTCTTTCTCAATTTTATCCTTGATTATTATATATATTTTTTAATGCTGAATACTATTAATATATATAAGTATACCAAAAGGTATACCATCTAAGGAGTAGAACCGTATCTCAGAAACAGGTAGGATCCGACAGCCTGGAATTGATGTGGAAGAGAAACCAATTCTATAGGCGAGTGTCACAGAATTTTTTCCTCTCCCAATCCATTCAAGGTCGCCAGCTTCAGAAACGAACGGGACTTCCAAAAGCAGTGCCTACATATGGGCGGGATCCCGAACAAAAGATAGAAGCAGGTAGTTCACTCACTACCGTCTGTAGGACCTTCCTACCAAAAACGGCATATGCCGAGGCTCTACATTTACCTTGTAGAATTTGGTAAATGTATGAACTGAAGACCAAGTGGCGGCCTTACAAACCTGTTCCACCGAAGCCTGATGCTGAAAGGCCCAGGAAGCACCAATGGCCCTAGTGGAATGAGCTGTGATTCAAAAAGGGGGTTCCTTTCACTTGGCAGAATAGGCTCTTACTACCACCTGTCTAATCCAACGGCTGATAGTAGATTTAGCCAGTAGAAACACTTTTCGCTATTCTGCTATGACAAACAAAAAGTCTGATTTCCAGAAGGACTTTGTAGCAGAGATATAATACCTTAAAGCTCTTACTACATCCAAAGAATTTAGGACCCTCTCCTCAGATTAGCCAAAAGCGGACATAAGGATAGCAATACCACCTCCTCAGTAAGATGAAATGGGGAAACCACCAATTCGGATTAAAACGGAAGACCAATTCAGAAACCCTACAGAAGTAATAGCCACCAGAAAAATAACCTTGAGCGTCAAGATGCTCAAAGGAGAGTCAATCAGGGCGGGTGTACATGGGAGACTCCCTGAATAAAAGGTTCTAATGAGCCTATTTTTGGAAATTGGCTTCTGAAAGAAGAAAGTTGAAACATAACCCTTTAGCGTGCTTAGCTGGAGGTCAGCCTCTAGGCCATTCTGCAGAAATTCCAGGATTCTGGACACAAAATATAGCCTACAAGAAAACTTCTAAACTCACGATGAACGGCCAACAGGCGATGAACGGCCACCAGACCCTGTAGTAAATCTTTGAAGATGACTGCTTTCTGGCCTGGATCATGGTATGGATTACCCTGGCCGATAAATCTCTGTTAAGATCGCGGTTTCAATAGCCAGGCCGTGAAAGCCAGCATTCATAAATACGGGTGCCAAAGAGGCCCCTGTGTGAGAAGATCTGGATCGTTGGGAAGCCGCCAATGATCTCCTGCTGACATCATTACAATGTCTGAGAACCAGCTTCTCCTTGGCCAACGAGGACTTACTTTTCTTTAAGAAAGTCTTTAGCCCAGAATGTAAGCACCCTGAAAGCGCCCCAAGACCCTGGCGCTTACCTTACCATACACAGAACCCAACTAGCTTGGTCTGAGGCAGCCAGATATATATAGGGCCGGGAGGAATAACACCTTTCTTTCTTGCAGTCCACGCCCCCCGTGCTGGAATTAACCCGGTCGTGACTGAAGGCGCCGGCCTGGAATGGATTGGGAGAGAAAGTTCTACCTTTAGACTCAATTTAAGTTGCGGTAGAACTCATGTGTAGATAGCTCATGTTTATCCTCCTCAATAACCATTGTAACATAATACAATTCTGTTAAACTCACCTGTAGAATTGTTTTTAAATATATCCAGTCCAGGTTGTCCCAAAGTGATGACATGTGGGTATTCCGCCCCCAGGGGGCGCTTGACTGCAAGATCAAAAGCAGTCGCTCCTCCCGGCCCCCTATAAAATCAGGTGTCTCACTACGATTTCCCAGTGGTTAAAAAGCAGTAAGAACAAGAGACAGGCCGGGAGGCCAAGAACCATGTTACTTCACATAGCTTCAGCATGTACTCTCTCCAAAAAAAAAAAACCTTTTATCAAGGACAACGGTCCAATATTAAAATGGTAATCACCATAACAGGCAAACAAGAGATAATGAAACAAGGGCGGGGTGGGACGACCGGATATATTCAAAAACAATTCTACAGGTGAGTTTCACAGAATTGTATGTTTCCCTATATCCAGTCCAGGTCGTCCCAAAGTGATGACATGTGGGACATCCAAAAGCAGTGTCCATTAGGGCGGGATACCCAGTGCGGAACTGCATGTAGTTCATTTCACTACCGCCTGAAGCACCTTCTGGCCAAAGACAGCATCAGCTGAGGCCCTAACATCAACCTTGTAAAACTTGGTAAAAGTATGAACTGAAGACCAAGTGGCAGCCTTACAAACCTGTTCAACAGATGCCTGGTGCTGAAAAGCCCAAGAGGAACCAATAGCTCTAGTAGAATGAGCTGTAATATGAAAAGGGGGTTCCTTCCCCTTGGCAGAATATGCTTGCACCACCGCCTGTCTGATCCACTTACTGAGAGTGGACTTGGCTGGTGGCAAACCTTTCCTAGAGCCCTCTGTTAGAACAAAGAGCAAATCCGATTCAGTCGCCACCAGGTAATACTTAATGGCTCTGACCACATCCAAGGCATGGAGGGTCCTTTCCTTAGAATTAGTAGGTGCTGGACACAAGCAAGGCAAGACAACTTCCTTATTAAGGGAAGAAACGACCTTGGGCAAAAAATCAGGTTTAAAGCGAAAAACCACCTTATCCTTATGCCTCTCAAAGTAGGGAGGCTTCATACAAAGTGCGGCCAGCTCTGACAAGCAACGCACCGAGGTGATCACACTTTGAGGGTCAAAATAGACAATTCAGCATCGAACAATGGCTCGAAGGAGGACCCTGAAGAGCAGAAAGTACCAAATTCAAGTCCCACAAACCGGTATTACTGACTTACGCGGTGGACGGACATGGGTGACTCCCTGGAAAAAATTATTTTTCAACCTATGATTGGCAATGGATCTCTGGAAAAAGATGTCCGAGACTTGGCCCTTGAGGGTGCTCAGCTGGAGACCCAAGTCTAAGCTGTGTTGTAAAAACTCCAAGATCCTAGAAATAGAGAATGTGCGACAAGAGAGACTCTTGGATTCACACCAAGCAATGTAGGCATACCAAACTCTGTAGTATATCATGGAAGAAGACTTCTTCCGTGCATGAATCATGGTATGCACAACCGTGGCCGACAGCCTTTTTCTGTCAGGAGCGAGGTTTCAATAGCCAGGCCATCAAAGCCAGCATCTGTAAATTGGGGTGCCGCAGCGACCCGAGTGAGAAGCCCTGGGTCGTCAGGCATGATGTAGCGATCCACTGACATCTGAACCATGTCCGCAAACCAACTCCTTCTCGGCCAGCGAGGAGCCACCAGGATGGTTGGTACCACCTCCGGGGCTATCTTGCGCAGCACTTGCCCCAGGAGTGGAAACAGAGGGAATGCATAAAGGAGCCTGAACTCCATCCAAGAAATCACTAGAGTGTCTGTGGCAAAGGCCAGAGGATCTCTTGACAGGGAGACGAACCTTGGGAGCTTGTGATTGTGTCTGGACACAAACAGGTCCACGTCCGACCGACCCCAGCGGAGAGACAGAGCGTGAAAGATCTTGTTGCTAAGAGACCATTCCCCCAGGCGTGAGGCACTCCTGCTCAGGGAGTCTGCCTCCTGTTTTTCTACCCCGGGGATGTAAACAGAGATGCATGGAACATTCTCTTCAGCCTAAGTCAGAATCTGGGTCACCTCCTTGAGGGCTTGCTTGCTCCGAGTCCCTCCCTGGTGATTGATGTAGGCGAAGGCCGTCTGATTGTCCGAGCAAACCTGGATCGCACGACCCCTTAAATGGGGAGTAAAGCGAAGAAGCACCAACCGGATCGCTCTCAGCTCCAAGAGATTTATGGGTAAGCGGTTCTCCTGCGGACCCCACTGACCCTGGATTTTCTGCGTCTGCCAAACACCTCCCCAGCCGGTCAGACTGGCATCCGTGGTAACCATCTCCCACCGGGGAGTCTGAAAGGACTTGCCCACCAATAGGTATCCAGCCACCACAAGAGGGACTGTCTGGCCAGGGGGGGCAGAGAAAACTCCTGTTCCAGCGACTCGTGCATCCGGTCCCAACCGGTCAACAGGTTCAACTGAAGAGGTCTCATGTGAAATTGGGCGAAGGGCACTGCCTCGAAGCATGACACCATTAGGCCCACCAGTCTCATCCCCAGACAGATCGGTGGCCGCTGACAAGACAGCAAGGCCTGCACCTGCGTCTGGAGGCCCAACACCTTCTGCTGTGGCAGGAATACCTTGACCTGAGAGGTGTCTAACGTCATGCCCAGGAAGGACCTCACCGTTGAGGGAGTGATAGAGGACTTTGGGTAATTGACTACCCAGCCGAAATCCTCGAGAGTGGATAACACCTTCCAGGTGTCGCTCTCGGCCTGCTGAAGGGACTGAGCCGCAATTCCTCAGGATAGCCATGATGCCCGCCAGCCCGCCAGCACCTTCTTCTTCCAGAGCAAACCTCAGAAACCTCTGATGCCCCTGGAATATCGGGATGTGCAGATAAGCATCCCTGATGTCCACCGTGGTCATGAAGTTGCCGGGCCGAAGCGAGCTTACCGCAAACCATAAGGTTTCCATGCGGAAATGTCTGACTCTGACAAACCTGTTGAGACCCTTCAGGTCCAGGATAGGCCTCAACATTCCATCCTTCTTGGGAACCGTGAACAGATTGGAGTAGAAGCCCTGACCCTGTTCCTGACGAGGTACAGGACAAATCACACCTAACCGCAGGAGGTGTTGCACAGCCATTCTCAGGCCCAGGGCCTTCAATGGGTTCTGGGATATTCAAGAGAAATCTTGAGGGTGGCCTGACTGCCAGCTCTATTTTGTAACCGGAGGACACCACCTCCTGAATCCACCGACCCGAGACGCGCTGTCTCCAGATATGAGCAAATAGCAGAAGCCGACCCCCCACCCGGAAGGGTGAGGGCGCCTCCTCATGCCTGAGGGGCCTTGGCAGGGGGCTTGGACTTGGCTCCCCAAGGGGGATTGGGTCGGCCGCGGGACCTACCTCTTCCCCAGGTATCTCTGCGGCCACCTGAAAATGAAGAGCCTATTGCTCATCGAAAGGAGCGATAGGCAGATGATCTCCGAAAGGGCCACGCAGGCTTCCGTCGCTGAGGGAGTCTACCATCCTTAACCAGGAGGTCCAGACGCTCCCCAAACAACCTGTGCCCCACAAAGGGGATACTAGTGAGCAACTTTTTGGCCGCGGCATCAGCCGACCATTGCCGCAACCAGAGTGAGCGGCGAAGCGCAACGAGCAGGGCCGAAATCCTGGCACCAAGCCGGAGCCCATCATCCATGGCAGAAACAAAGAAGGCAATGAAAACCACACAAGCCTTGAGGTCCTTATACTCCTCCCGCTTGCGAGACTTCGCGTTATCCACAAGACGTCTCACCTTCTTTCTGATGGCTAGGGAGACAATAGCCGCGGCACACACAGGGCGAAATAAGGCATCAGCAAAGGTGAAGGCTTGACAGACCAGCTGATCCATGCGCTTGTCAGCTGGATCACGTAAGGAAGCAGTATCGGGTGAAGGCATAACAGTAGTGTTGGACAACACCGACACAGGGGAATCCACCTCGGGAGGACGAGACCATAGCCGGACCAGATCCTCAGGGAATGGATACCGCCTATCCAGGCCCTTAGGCACCGACGGTAGCTTGTTAGGCCTTTCCCATTCCTTGAAAATCATATTAGAAAAATGGGCCTGCTCTGGAAAGACTCACCTCTGTCTTTCAGGCCTAAACAAATCACCTTGCTTCCTCTTAGCCGCTCTTGGAGGGACAATGTGCAAAGTTCAAAAACTGAAGCAAGCAATTTCTCCGTATCATCAGGGAGCCACGCATCCTCATCCGAGGAGGAACCAGACACACTGTCATCGCCAACAGAATAATCCACAGTGGAACAGGAATCTGGCAACTCGCCTTCCTTCACAGAGCCCAGACCTTCAAAAAAATCATCATCATTATCCGAGTAAACGGGCTTGATATGCCGTCTCTTACTCGAGGCCTTCTTAGGTGCCTTTCGTGAGATCTGTCTCTCGAGACTGGCCACCCGGTATGCCAAATCAACATGGGACCCCCTGCTGGCCTCCCCCTCACTGGGGGATGAGTGCAGCAGCGGAGGTTCTGGAGAGGCCGCAGGCAATGAAGGGCTAGGCGCAGGTACGCCCGCCCGATCATAGTCCAAAATGACGCTCCTGGCGCAAGTGTTACAAACAGTGCTGAATCCACCCAGAGGGCTAGCACTGTACAAGGGGCAGAGCTTCACCCGCCCAGATGGGGCCCCTAGCTCACTATCCCCAGATGCCTCCATTATGGTGATTAGAAAAAAAAAATTGGTATGCAGGTTACAAGGCACTGACGGCCCAAACCTAAAATAGCCCTCTTATATAGTTCCTCTTATGTGTGATCCCTCTTAATAAAAGGGAGCGGGGGGCAGGGGACCTGGAGGAACCACAACCCTGAATCAATCAAAGGGACCACCTAAAAGACACAAGCAAAAAGTGGCAATCAGTATCCCACAGCACATGCACATACTTAATAAAACAATGATATTAACAAGAGGGACTCACGACACATACAGAGCCAGCAGCAAACCAGAGAGGTCCCAGGCAGGCGGTCAGGGGAGGCAGCAGGCAAGATGGCGCAGAACCAGCAGCTCGGCCCGCTCCTCGAGGGGCGGGCCGCACGGCGTCCCTCCCCCCCCCCCCGGGCGGCGCGAAAACGAGCGCCCACCCCAAACATGGAAGGCCTGCCCCAAAATGGAGGATGATGCCTCTGCAATCCACAATGCCACTGGGCGGCCAACAGCGGGGCCCCCGTACAAAGACTGTGCAGCGCGCACACGCACCTCTGCCGCCTGTCAGGCAGAAGTGGTGGCCTTACAAACGCCGAGCGGTGCCCCGTCCCCCTCTGCCCCCCCCCACCTCACAGCGTATCAGCCTAAAGATGGAGGGGAGAGAGGAGTAGGAGACAAACTCAAGGGAGTGAGGGAGGTATGTATAAAATACCATTTTGTGAGTACTTACCTGTAAAATGGTTATTACGAGTATGTCACACACTCCACTTCCAAATATTCATGACACTTGGGAACCCGGCCTGTAGAGGGCGATCTTGCAGAGATGACATGGAAAAAAGGAGCCCCTCCTGGTCCATAAGTACTGGGTTCCTCCCACTATTCCTCAGTCTTTTTAAAAAGCAGTGAAGAACCAGGAAGAGCAAATTATATTCAATGATTGAAAAATAGTTTGAAAATAATAATCACCATATAAAGGATCCCTTATAACAAAAAAGGGCGGGGGAAGTGGGGTGTGACACATACTCGTAATAACCATTTTACAGGTGAGTACTCACAAAATGGTATTATTCCTAGTATGTCACACACCCCACTTCCAAATATTCATGACACTTGGGACATCCAATAGCAGTGTCTAAAATGGGTGGGGATCCCCAAGGAATAATGCATAACTTAAATTACTGCAGAATTTTGCGGCCAAGCAGCATCCGCTGAGGCCCACACATCAACCTTGTAAAACTTAGAAAAAGTATGCACAGAAGACCAAGTCGCAGCCTTGCAAACTTGTTCAACAGAAGCCTGGTGCTGAAAAGCCCAGGAAGCTCCAATAGCACGAGTAGAATGAGCGGTGACACAAAAAGGGGGAACCTTCCCCTTAGCCATATAGGCCCCAATGATGGCCTGACGTATCCACTTACTAAGGGAAGATTTGGCAGGAGCAAAACCCTTCTTGGGCCCAGAAGGCACAACAAAAAAGGCATCCGTCTTGCGGAAGGCCGAAGTAGTAACTAAATAATATTAACACAACGAACTACATCCAAAGAATGTAAGAACCTTTCCTTGTCGTTGCTAGGTTTAGGACACAAGGAAGGAAGAATATCCTGATTTAGGTGGAAAGCAGACACCACCTTAGGAAGGAAATCCGGTTTAAAATGGAAAACAACCTTATCTTGATGCCTCTCAAAATAAGGGGCTTGAATAGACAAAGCCGCCAGTTCAGAAACTCGGCGGACAGAAGTAATAGCAACCAAAAAGGCAACCTTCTGTGTAAGAATAGGAAGAGGAATATCCTGTAAAGGCTCAAAGGGAGCGGCCTGCATAGCTGAAAGCACTAGGTTAAGGTCCCAAACTGGAAGTATAGGCTTTCTGGGAGGCAGCACATGCGTGACTCCAGGAAAAAAGTCTTAACCAAAGGATGAAGAGCAAACAACCTTTGAAAGAAAATAGCCAAGGCAGAGACTTGCCCTTTCAAAGTACTAATCTGGAACCCCATATCCAGACCTTGTTGCAGATATTCCAGAATTCTAGGAATAGAAAATACTCTACAGGGCAAAGCCCTGGATTCACACCAATCAATATAAGACCTCCAAGTCCTGTAATAAATGACAGAGGAAGACTTCTTCCTAGCTCTAATAAGAGTCTGAATAACCACATCAGAAAGACCTTCTTTCAAGATAGAGACTTCAGCAGCCATGCCGTCAAAGCCAGTGTTTGTAAATTAGGGTAACAAAGTTGACCCTGAGTGATGAGATCTGGAAGAAGAGGCAGATGGAACCGATCACTGCCAGCCTTACATCGTCTGCGTACCACAGACGTCTTGGCCACCTTGGCGCCACCAGAATTGCTGGTGCCTCCTCCAGTGCTAGTTTGCGCACCACCTTGCTGATCATGGAGAATGGGGGAAACAGATACAGGAACCCCAGATCCTTCCAGGCCAGAGACATGGCATTCGCTGCCACTGCCAGAGGATCCTGGGATAGAGACACAAAAGCAGGCAGCTTGTGACGAGAAGCAAACAGGTCCAACCGTGGAGTCCCCCACTTGTGACAGAGGAACTGAAAGACCCTTGGATTGAGAGACCATTCTCCCTGGTGAGAACATCCCCTGCTCAGGGAGTCTGCCTCCACATTCTCTATCCCCGGAATGTAAACTGCTGATATGCAGGGAACATTGATCTCTGCCCACTGAAGCATCAGAGACACTTCCCGGAGGGCACCCCAACTGCGAGTCCCTCCCTGGTGATTGATGTATGCAACAGCTGTTCGGTTGTCAGACCGAATCTGAACTGGCAGACCCTGTAAGAAATGGGTCAGTCGAAGTAAAACAAGACGTATGGCCCGAAGCTCTAACTTGGAACTGATGCTTCTTCCAAAAGCCCACCAGGCTGGCATCGGTGGTAACCAGTTCCCAACGCGGAGTAAGAAATGACTTGCCCTTCTGGAGGTTGATCGATATTAACCACCACTGAAGGGACTGTAAAACGTGGGGAGACAATAGACAAGTCTGATTCAATGATAGTGGGCACCTGTCCCACTTTGCCAAGAGGAAGAGCTGAAGCGTCCTTATGTGAAACTGGGCAAACGGGACTGCCTCGAATGCAGCTACCATCAATCCCACTAGTCTCATCCCTAGACTGACGAGGGTTGGACAAGAATAGACGAATCAAGTCCTGAATCAGAACCATTTTGGACTGAGGAAGAAAAACCCCGGCCTGAAATGTATCCAGAATCAGGCCCAGGAAGGGAATTTCCCTGAACGGGCAGAGAGAGGATTTGGGGTAACTTATTACCCATCCGAACCTCTCTAGCGTAGAGACCACCGTCCTGGTGTCCAACTCTGATTGTTCAAGGGAGGAGGCTGTGATAAGAAGATCGTCCAGAAAAGGCACAATGCGGATGCCCTGATCCCTGAATATAGCCATCACTCCTGCCAGCATCTTGGTAAAGACTCTTGGGGCCGAGGTAAGGTCGAATGGCAGGGCCACAAATTGATAATGCTGGTCTTCTATCGAGAACCTGAGAAATCTCTGGTGACCCGGAAAAATAGGAATGTGCAAATAAGCATCCTTGATGTCTATGGATGTCATGAAGTCCCCCTGATGGAGAGCATTGATCGTTGATCGCAGAGACTCCATGCGGAATTTTCTGAAACTGATAAATTGATTGAATCTCCTTAGTTCTAGGATAGGCCGAACAGAGCCGTCCTTTTTGGGTACCGTGAATAGGTTGGAGTAAAACCCCAAACCCCTTTCCGCTGGAGGCACTAGGCAGATGACATGTTTAACAGATTTGCTACTGTTGCCCGCAGTCCCTGCGCAATTTCCGGATCTAACGGCATCCGGGACATGAAAAATCTGGGAGGAGGCCGGAACTCGAATTCCAGTTTGAAACCGAAAGAGACTACTTCCAGAACCCAATTGTCTGATACCTCCTGACCCCAGACCTGGAAGAAGAACCGCAGCCATCCCCCCACCAGTAAGGGTGAGGGCGTCCCCTCATTGTTGAGCAGGTTTAGTGGCAGATTTGGTTTTGGACCCCCAATTCTGACTTGGACGGCCACGTCCCTTTCCTCTATTCCATGCATTCCCTCTAGGGGCTGAAAAGGCTGATCCTCTACCGGATCTAGACCCCCGAAAGGAAGGGTTAAAAGAGGCCACTCCACGAAAGGAACGACGTTGTTTCTTACGCTGAGGTAATTTACCTCCTTTAGTGACAGAATCCAATTTTTCTCCAAAGAGGCGCAATCCCACAAAAGGGAGCGCTGTAAGCGATTTCTTGGCTACAATATCAGCTGCCCACTGCCGCAACCATACTGACCGCCGAATGGCGATTAACAAGGCAGAGGTTCTGCTGCACATGAGCAGAGTATCATCTAAGGCAGAAAGTACAAAAGATGCTAACATCTCACATCGCTTAAGAGCGGCGTACTCATCAGAGGCCGGATCAAGCCCTGAGCAATTCATTAGGTCTCTCACAACAGACCTAATAGCCACTGTCATGAGCGCTGAAGCACCAACAGGCAGCAAGGCCGAGCCCACACTGGAAAAAGCGTGGCACGCCATTTGATCAATACGCTTATCCTCCCATCTTTAAGTGTAGTGGAGTCAGGAGAATGCAACACAGAAGAATTGGATAAATTAAGCACAGGGGCATCCACCACAGCTGGTGATGACCAAAGCTTAACAGTGTCAGCTGGGAAGGGATATTTCTTGTCCCAGCCCAAGGGAATGCCAGGAAGCCGCACAGGCTTCTCCCATTCTTTAAGAATAATTTCATCAAAATGCTTTTGCTTTGGAAATTCTAAATGAGGTTTAGAGACTCCAAAGAATTCCCCTTTTTGAGGAGGGACTACTTCAGGAGGAGTGATAACCAAAACCTCAAATAACTGAGCAAGAGCCTTTGGGGTATCCACAACACTAACTTCACCCTGCTCAATCACAGTACCAACAAATTGCTGTTCATCAGAAACATCTGAATCCTCATATAATTCTCCTTCTTCTAACTGAGAAGGCCACAGAGCTAGACATTAATTTTTCAAGATGAGCCAATCTGGCACATAAATCAGAATGCGACTCACCACCCATGACAATATCACTGGGGGTACGGACAAGACATGGCGGAGTAGGAGATAAGGCAGAAGCCGCAGATGCCGAAGCCTGGGCCCCAGTTTGCTGCATAATAGTTAATTGAGCACAAGGGACGCAAAGAATTGCGTTATCCCCAACAAGGGATGCCCCACATCCAAAACATTGCCGAGTCTGTGCAGAGGGAACTGCATGCCCGTTGTCCTGAGATACCTCCATATGGTGTTTAGTATTATACTATAACTGATTATAGTCGCCAAGTATATATGGGATTTACGCAATTGCTACCCGGGATGCCCCTTTAAATAGTCCCAAGAGGGAGGATATTAACACAAATGGACCCCCAAATAAGGCTTTAAGGGCTATACCCAAGTCACCAGGGGCAGCAACTTTGTATTTGTTCTCAGACTTTGTCAGCACACACTATGAAGGTAACAAAGAAATGTGCAAAAGAAGGCAAGTAAAGCATGAGACCATCCAGGCAAAAACTAAATTAGATTAAAAATATATAACAGCACCCAGGGTTATATGCAGGTCAAACCAAATGCGTTAAGCCATCACATAACTAACATTATAATCAAATCTCTATGTATACAACTTTTATTATATTTTTCTATAATCAGTAGTACATCCATTGCATTATTTCAATCACATACCTGAGCTGGAGGGGCTTGCAGGGGATTGTTATCCAAGACAATAGTCTGGAGGTGACGAAGATTTCGGAAACACACTGGAATACTGGTTATTTTGTTACAAGAAAAATCCAGCCGTACTAGAGGTAATTCTGCAATTTCTAAGAATGGAAGAAAATAATCTCTAAGTAACTTGAATAAGTTGTGAGTATTCTAAACACAAATTATAGCCTAAAAATGGACAGAAAATAGCATTAAACCCATAGTCCAGTCATAGACTCTGGAAAACTTAACTTTTAGAAAAATAAAAATGCACTTCACCAAAGCGACAGATATAAAACCGAACCTCTTAAAATCAATGGCTCAGAAGCATGCCGAGAGAGGGACCTAGCAACATTTGCACACAAGAACAGCAGCCAAACCTCCACCAACAGGTGGCGTGAAGTGAGCAGATGTTGGGTTCCCACATCAGATGCATGGTGCCCTTTAAAGATCCTTAGGAAGCCAATATCAGGCCTGGAACACTGTACAATTGAGGAAAGGTAATAGCTGTGCAATGAAGCTTGTCTCCCATTTTCCTAACCCCATCTGTTGGCCTTCCTGTAAGAAAAGGTGAGTATCTCTCAAATGCAAGTTCACCGATTGTGAGGTGAGCCTGGCGTCCCTGTGAACCACAGCCCTTCCTGGCACACAGTTGTCAGTGGGCATGGAGATCCTATTTAAATACATTTTTCATGCAAACAGTGCAAAAATGAAATTCTGTTAACACTCACCTGTAGAATTGATTTTGTAGTATACAGCACGTCCTGTTTCACTAATATTCTTTACGCTTGGGATCTCCCGCCACAAGGTGGTGCAGTGGACTGCAGAAAGACTTGTGGCACCTCCCAGCCCTATAAAAGGACAGGAACCTCCCACAAATTCCCAGTGTTACAAAGCAGTTAGACAAGAAGCCGGGAGAACAAAAATGAAGGAACCCCAACCAAGAATTTGAACAAATCACCATAAAGAGGTAACCAAGAAAATGATAACAAGGGAGGGGTGAAACAGGACGTGCTGTATACTACAAAATCAATTCTACAGGTGAGTACTCACAGAATTGTATTTTTCCAAGTATACAGCACGTCCTGTTTCACTATTCTTTATGTTTGAGAAGTCCAAAAGCTGTGTCCGTAAAGTAGGGTGGGATCCCCAAGAACAACAGTGGGCAGGTTAAACCACTGCCGCCTGAAGAACTTTGCGGCCAAAAGCAGCATCATCTGAGGCCCTAACATCAACCTTGTAAGACTTAGAAAAAGTATGAACAGAAGACCAAGTTGCGGCCTTACAAACTTGTTCAACATAAGCCTGGTGCTGAAAGGCCCAGGAGGCACCAATAGCACGAGTGGAATGAGCAGTAAGGTGGAAGGGAGGCTCCTTCCCCTTAGCAGAATAGGCTTGCACCACCGCCTGACGGATCCACTTGCCGATAGTGGACTTAGCTGGAGGCAAACCCTTCCTAGGTCCAGAAGGAAGAACAAAAAGAGCATCAGTCTTCCTGAAAGATTCAGTAGCGACCAAGTAAAACTTCAGAACCCTGACCACATCTAAAGAATGCAGAGTCCTCTCCTTGGAATTAGCAGGATTAGGACACAAGGAAGGCAAAACAATGTCCTGATTGAGATGAAAAGCAGACACAACCTTAGGCAAGAAATCAGGCTTAAACCGAGACACCACCTTGTCCTGGTGTTGCTCAAAATAAGGAGGTTTGATGGAAAGCGCCGCCAACTCAGAAACAAGCCTGACAGAAGTGATAGCCACCAAAAAGGCTACCTTAAGAGTCAAAATGGGCAAAACGGCCTAACGGAGAGGCTCAAAGGGGCGACCCTGAAAAGCAGATAACACCAGATTCAAATCCCAAACTGGTAACATAGGCTTACATGAGAAACCCCCTCATGTAAGACTGGCAAAAGATTTTTGGAAAAAAATTGCCAGAGCTGAAACATGACCCTTGAGGGTACTAAGCAGAAGGCCCAAATCCAAACCATGTTGCAAGAACTCCAGAATCCCGGGAATAGAAAACACCCGACAGGGAAGAGATCTGGACTCACACCAGGCAATGTAAGCATGCCAGACCCTGTAGTAGATAAAGGACGGGGACTTCTTCCTAGAGACCCAGGGTCACCCCGACCGGACCTGGGAGCACAAAAGGAGGGGAGGGAAGAACCAGCCCCCCGAAAGGGCCGCGGCTGCCTCCTGCGTTGAGGCAGCCTACCATCCTTGGCAAACAGATCCAGACGCTCCCCAAAGAGCCGTAGCCCAGTAAAGGGGAAGCCAGTGAGAGCCTTCTTAGCAGCATTATCAGACACCCACTGACGCAGCCAAACAGAGCGCCGTATAGCCAGCAAAAGGGCAGAAGTCTTACCACACATCCTGACATCATCCATAGCAGAAAGAATAAATGCCACAAATTTATAGCAAAGCAGGAGGGATATATACTCCTCCCCCCTATTGGCATCCGAGGCATTATCCAGAAGGAACTTGAGTAGCCCTTTAATAGCAAGAGCCGTGATGGCAGAAGCGCACACAGGGCGCAGCGCAGTCCCTGCACAAGCAAATGCGTGACAGGCCAGCTGATTAACACGCCGGTCCTCACCATCCCTCAGAGTAGAAGTGTCAGGGGAATGATTGACCGAGGTATTGGACAACCCAAGCATGGGAGCATCCACCTCGGGGAGACACGACCAGTGCTTAACCACATCAGTAGGAAATGGATACCTCCTGTCCCAACTCTTACGCACCGCGGGCAATCTGCTAGGATGTTCCCACTCCTTGAGAACCAAATTATTGAAGTGGACCTGCTCAGGGAACTCCAAGCGTTGTTTAACAGTGTGAAAAAGCTCACCCTGCTGCCTTTTAGCCGGGACAGGAGGTGTAATACACAGTACTTCAAATATAAGAGCCACCAGCCTGTCCGTATCCTCAGGAGACCATGGGTCTTCTCCAAAAGAAGACCCAGTACCACCATAAACCTCCTGCTGCTCCTCAGAGGAATCAGATAAAAGTTCCCCCTCTTCTAGGGGGTACAGGCCATGGAAAGAAAACTGTCCCTCATCCTCCTCAGGAAAAAAGGGAAACAGCGGGAGTTAAATGCTGCTTCTTGCCAGAAGACTTATGAGGGACCGGCCCAGCCATATGCCTTTCCAGGCTGGCCACCCGCAAGGCCAAGTCATAATGGGATTCCCCACTAGCATGTCCCTCACTAGGGGTCAAATGCAGGCGCGGGGGGTAGGTAATGTAGAAGGGGGCGCAGAGATGGGCAGCGTAGCAGGCAACCCAGACTGCAGCGCAAGAACCTTCTGGGCGCAGGGCACACATACCCTGACATTGTCACTCACAGGGGATACCCCACATGTGGCACACAGCTGGGCTTGTACCGAAGGAACCCCAAGCACATTATCCCCGGGAAGCCTCCATATGGTGATTAGAGTGGGCACACTGGCCAGTATAGGGTTAAGGCTAACAAGAGCCACCCGGGATGCCCCAGAACCCCACTAGGGAAGGTGGGAGAAGGAAGGGAAGAGGGCCGGGAGAAACCACAGTCACATTTATCTGGCCCGAAAGACATAAGAAAACCACACATAACATTCCCAAAATGTGGTGACAAGAGCACAATACAACCCCGAAGGGGACCCACAGACCAAGAAGCCAATCGCACATCCAGGCAGGCCAGCAGCGCGCCGCAGTACCGCAGGTCAGGAGAAGACAAACTCCAACCAAAATGGCACCTGTAAGGACCTTGAGGGGCGGGCCGCGGAGGTATGATGCAAAAAGCGTCATCCACGGGACTCTCCCCCCCCCCCGAAGAGCGCGAATCGCGTTCCACGTGACCCCCCAGCACCAATGACAGCGCAGTAAAAACAATGAGGAGAATGTCGCCGCCAGACGCTGAGCGCCGTACCAAACGGCGCGGCGGCGAGCGTGGACAAGTAAAAGGCAGATAAAATTCAATGTGAAACAACACCGCCTATCCCCCCCCCCCCCCCCCCCGAGCTCCCCAGGGAGAGAGCAAGGCGGGGTCCAGAACGGGTGGAAATAGTCCTGCAGGGCCGCAGGCTAGTAAGTCCAGACTGCAGAAGGAAACTGGGAATTTGTGGGAGGTTCCGGTCCTTTTTTCGGGACGGGAGGTGCCACAAGTCTTTCTGCAGTCCACTGCGCCACCTTGTGGCGGGATATCCCAAGCGTAAAGAATATTACTGAATCTGGACGTGCTGTATACTTGGAAAAGTTTCATACCTTATTTTGGCTTCCTATAGATCTTTACCTCTAGAGGCATCCAAAATCAAAAACCCCTGGGGGCAGTTGACAAAAGGAACCATGAAGTCTGTTTTTATGAACATATATTAAGATGGTTCTTAACATATAAGCACTAGCATACAGTAGCAATGGAAATGCAGGTCTCACCAGTTACTGTATTTGTATGAGTGATGAGCATTAACAGCAAGACATTCGGTTATGTATTATGGTTTATTTGAAGGTATAGTTCAGGCAATGATAATAAGGTAGTAAGGAGCTCACCTAAAGGCTGCCCCATGCTCCATTTCCGGCAGTGCACTGTAGAAGTGCTATTAACCCGATTTTGAAAGCACTGAGGGACAGGGGTGGCTGTGTGACCATATTTGCGTGTGGTCACGGAGGAATGGAATTAACAGAAGGGACAAACTTTGGAGACTTTCTGCTCATTTAAAGCAATGCAACACCCATTTCCTACCAGGTGAAGGACAGCATTGTGACAGGCGTAGTGGGGCATCCAGATTGCTGGAGCCCCCCCGCACACATACACTCCCGCAAAATACAGCCATGCGATTGGCCTGCTGGTGGTCATATAGTCCAGAGTCACAGCACGGGAGCAGCTGAGGGCCGAGTCTAACAGAGAAAGCCAAGCACAATGAACCATGGCCCCCTGACACAAAGTTGAAGGTTTAGGTCCACTTTAACTTTCAATATTCACTAATAAACTGGGTGCTGTATCCCCTCATAAATTACATATTCAAGCATATGGGAGAAATGGGCATTCTAATTGTTAGGTTAAGCCTAAACAGAGTATAGTGTACCTAAACAGAGGCTCCTTCAAACAATGGCTTTATCATTGTGATTGATCTGTTGCATTTTAGAGCCATACAAACATCATTCATATAGTACTACAATATTGTCATCCACGGAAACCCAGGAAAATAGGCAAATACCAGGGACGTGTGGTTTCAGGTTCTAACGCTCACCTTCCTTTTCCACAGCATTGAAGGTGAATATATAGAAACACTATTGTCCAAAGCAGAAGCTGTGTGATGGCCAAATCTGGAGCATCATTAAAAACAGCTGCCCAAATATAGGTCACTTTTTGCATCCAAAGACTGTGTCAGACCTTTACATATTATCTGGAGTTGCTTTTTAACATGTGATAAATCCATTAAAAAGACTGCACTCTAGAAAATTCAATCCCATTTCCACACCAGGAATAGTTCAAAGTAAGTAGAAAAATGAACTAAAAAGAAACCGTGAATCCATGCATTTCATCATTACATAAAATAAATTAGTTTCTAAGGAAGTGGGTGTCATGTAATGTGAAGTGAGGTCAAAATCCACATGGGACATTTTTCCATTAAATACATCACATAACATTTTTCGTTTATCTGCAGGATTGCAGCAGACAGGCATTCTCAGGACAATGTACAAATATTTTTATCTTTTTGAAAAAATCTTATTCCAAGATCTGTAAGAAAAGCAATGGCTACAATTCACAACAGCTATATTTAATAATAAAAAAAAAAAAACATGCATTAAATACCACACATTACATATTTGTATATTTTTACATTTTTTCTGAGGAAAAAAAGATAATTCTGTGAGAACTCACCTGTAGATTTCTCTTCCATTACTACTTCAGGACATCAGGAGAATTCAGTACTGATAATGACCCTGAAGAGCTGATAAAACTAAGTTCAGGTCCCAAAATGGTAGAAGTGGCTTACGAGGAGACCGCACATGAGCGACTCACTGTGATAAATTTATTCATAGCTATGGGTTTCTGAAAAAAAGATAGCTAGGCAGATATCTGTCCATTTAGGCACTCAGTTGCAGACCTTCATCAAAACCTTTCTGCAACAAGCTCAATATTCTGGGAACAGAAAAGTTCAACAAGCGAATCCTCTGGATTCACACCAAGTGATACATGCTCACTAGACTCTAGTAGATCATTGATGAAGATCTCTTCCTGGCCTGAATCATAGTCTGGATAGCTCTGGAAGAAACCCCCCCCTTTCTGCCAAGATGGAGGTTTCATCGGGATCATAAGGTAACCTACACAGGTCTCCCTCTGACATCCTTATTATGTTTAATAACCAGCTTCTCCTTGACCACCGAGGAGCTACCAGAATGTTTGGAACTCCCTCGCAAGTTATCCTTTTGTAGCACACCATCAGACCCAACAGACAAATTCCTTTACGAATCATTGGGTGAGGGCAGGTCAAGACCCTGTACCCTGGCCTAAAGTAAAAGTCTCTTCTGTTCCGGGACAAAACACTTGACCTGAGAAGTGTCAAATGACATTCCCAGAAAAGAAAAACTCTTGAAGGAAAGATATTCGACATTTGATAGCTGTGTATACTTCTAGGCATCCTGAAAAGATGGGGCCTATATCAACAGATCGTCTAAGTAAGGGATTATCTGTATCCCCTGACTACTTAGAAAGCCAAGAGGCCTTGGTAAACACCCTTGGTGCTGACGATTGCCCTTTGGCCTGGGTCATAAACTGAAGAGACAAGCCATCTACAGCAAACCGCAGACATTTCTGATGACCCGGAAAAATCGGAATGTGAAGGTACGCACCCTTTATATCCACTGTGGTCATAAAATCTCCCGGCTGGAGTAACATCACTGTGGATTTTCAAGATTCCATGCAGAATTTCTTTAGAAGGACGAACTAGTTGAGGGCCTTGACTCTAAAGAGAGATGATCGCATTGCTTGCTTTCTGCAAGATTCGGGATACCCCCGACCAAAAGAATCTCCGAGGAAGTCTGGCTCCTAATTCGATCTTGTAACTTGGAGGATACGACCTCCTGTATCCAAAGATCTGTTACATGAAGCCTCCAAATGTGAGAAAAATACAATTCTGGGTTTACTCACCTGTAGAATTGGTATTATACGTATACCTCACGTCCTGTTCCAGAATATTCCTTACTCATGGGTTATACATCCACAAGATGGCGCTGGACTGCAGAAAACAGCTTGTGGCTCCTCCCAGCCCTATAAGTCAGGGACCTCCCACAAAATCCCCAGTATTTACAAGCAGTTAAGAAGCCGGGAGAACAATAACGGCAAAAATGAACATATGAACAATCACCATACAGAGGTAACTAAGAATAATGATAACAAGTGTGGGGTGGAACAGGACGTGCTGTATACGTATAATACCAATTCTACAGGTGAGTAATCACAGAATTGTATTATTCTAAGTATACAGCACGTCCTGTTCCAGAATATTCCTTACACATGGGACATCCAATAGCAGTGTCTGTAAGGTAGGGTGGGATCCCCAAAAGTAACAGCAGACAGTTTAAACCACTGCCGCCTGCAGAACTTTGTGACCAAAAGCAGCATTAGCTGAGGCTTTAACATCAACCTTGTAAAACTTAGAAAAGGTATGAACAGAAGACCAAGTAAGCAGCCTTGCAAACTTGTTCAACAGAAGCTTGGTGCTGAAAAGCCCAAGAGGCACCAATAGCACGAGTAGAATGAGCAGTAAGGCGAAAGGGAGGCTCCTTCCCCTTAGCAGCGTAGGCCTGAACCACAGCCTGACGGATCCACTTGCTGATAGCTGGAGCCAGACCTTTCTTAGATCCAGACAGGAGCACAAAAAGAGCACCAGTCTTCCTGAAGGCTTCAGTAGCCACCAAACAGAGTTCTGACCACATCCAGAGAATGTAAAACCCGCTCCTTAGCGTTACTAGGATTAGGGCATAGAGAAGGCAAAACAATGTCCTGATTGAGATGAAAAGCAGACACAACCTTAGGCAGAAAATCTGGCTTAAAACGAAACACCACCTTGTCCTGGTGTCTCTCAAAGTAAGGGGGTTTGATGGAAAGCGCTGCCAACTCAGAAACACGCCTAACAGAAGTGATAGCCACCAAAAAGGCTACCTTAAGAGTCAATATGGACAAAGGGGCCTCACGCAAAGGCTCAAAGGGAGCCCCTTGTAATGCAGATAAGACCAAGTTCAAATCCCAGACTGGTAACATAGGCTTACGTGGCGGACGCACGTGAGTAACCCCCTGGAAGAAGGTCTTGACCAGACGATGGTGAGCAAAGGATCTTTGGAAGAATATGGCCAAAGCAGAAACATGACTTTGAGGGTACTAAGCTGAAGACCCAAATCCAAACCATGTTGCAAAAATTCCAGAATCCTGGAGATAGAAAACACCCGACATTGAAGCGACCTAGACTCACACCAGTCAATGTAAGCATGCCATACCCTATAGAAGATGGATGACGAAGACTGCTTCCTAGCCCGAAGCATAGTATTAACTACAGAGGCAGGCAGCCTCAGGATGGAGGTTTCAGCATTAAGGCCGTCAAAGCCAGCATTTGTAAATTGGGATGGCAAAGCTGCCCCTGATTGAGCAGGTCTGGATCCTTGGGCAGAGCATACTGATCTACTGCCAACTGCACGACGTCTGCAAACCACACCCTTCTAGGCCAACAGGGGGCCACCAGAATGGCTGGTACCTCTTCCTGAGCAATCTTGCGCAACACCCTGCCCAGAAGAGGGAAAGGAGGAAACACAGAGAAGCTGAAAGCTCTTCCAAGACATTGCTAGAGCATCCGTTGCCAAGGCCAGAGGGTCCCGTGACAGAGAGACAAAGACACCTTGTGATTGTGACAGGACGCAAACAGATCCACATCTGGCTGACCCCAACGGTGACACAGGGAGCGAAACACCCTGCTGCTGAGAAGTACCCCTGCTGAGGGAGTCTGCCTCCAGATTCTCCACCTCCGGGATGTACACGGCTGAGATGCAGGGAACATTCTCCTCCGCCCAAGGCAGTATCAGCGACACTTCCTTGAGGGCCCTCTTGCTTCGGGTCCCTCCCTGATGATTGATGTAGGCAATCGCCGTCTGGTTGTCCGAGAGGACCTGAACCGACCGACCTCGAAGGCACGGAGTCAATTGGGTGAGAACCAACCTTATTGCCCTCAATTCCAGAATGTTGATTGGGGTGTAGGCCTCCTGAGGGCCCCACTGACCCTGGAATTTCAGGGATTTCCAGAAGCCCCCCCAACCTGTCAGGCTGGCATCTGTGGTGACTCCCAGCACGGGGCCAGAAAGGATCTGCCCACCAACAGGTTTCTTGAGTCCAGCCACCACGAGAGAGACCGTCTGGCCAGGGGGGACAGAACCAGGACCTGATCCAGGGATCCCCAGATCCCAAACTGACAAGAGGTGAAGTTGAAGGGGTCTCATGTGAAACTGAACGTATGGATCGTCTCGAAGCAGGACACCATCAGGCCCAGCAACTGCATCCCCTGCCGGATGGAGGGATGAGGGGAAGACAGAAGATGCCTGGCTTGGGCCTGAAGACTCTCCACCTTCTGCTGAGGGAGAAAAATCTTGACCTGAAATGTGTCCAGAGTCATGCCCAGAAAGGACCTCATCATTGACGGTGACAGGAAAGACTTGGGGTGGTTGATCACCCAGCCGAAGGACTCCAGTGTGGACACCACCAGCTGGATATCCAGCTCGGCATTGAGAAGCAATGAGAATGTCGTCTAAGGAAGGATGCGGATGCCCTGAGATCTCAGCAGAGCCAGTACGCTCCCGCCAGCACCTTGGTGAATACCATGGGAGCCGAGGTGAGACCGAAAGGTAAGGCCACAAATTGAAAGTGCTGATCCTCCAGAGCGAACCTGAGGAATCTCTGATGACCTGGAAAGATTGGTACATGAAGGTAAGCATCTTTGATGTCTACAGAGGTCATGAAGTCGCCCGGGCGTAGGGAATTGACAGCTGAGCACAAAGTCTCCATGTGAAAGTGTCTGGATCTGACAATTTTGTTGAGACACTTTAAATCCAGGATAGGTCTGATGGACACATCTTTTTTGGGAACAATGAAAAGATTGGAATAGTATCCTTTGCCCTTTTCCCTCACGGGTACCTGGCAGATGATCCCCAACTCCAAAAGGTTTTGAACAGCAAGACACAGACCCTGAGCAGACAGGGGGTTTCGAGCCATCTGGGATTTGATCAACCTTGGGGGTGGCCAGGATGCAAGCTCTATCTTGTAACCGGAGGACACTACCTCCTGAATCCACCAGTCTGAGATGTGAAGCCTCCAGACGTGAGCAAAGAGCCGAAGCCGTCCCCCCACCCGGATGGGTGAGGGCGCCCCTTCATGCCTGAGGGGGCTTGGGTGAGGATTTTGGCTTGGGACCCCAGGAGAGGCCAGGACAGCCACATCCTCTTCCCCTTCCTCAGTGATCTCCTCGGACCCCAGTAAAGGAGCGACCAGTTCTGGAACCACGGAAGGATGGGAGAAAGGCACCCATCCCCCGAAAGGACCGGGACGGCCTCCTACGTTAAGGTAACCTGCCACCCCTGGCAAACAAATCCAAATGCTCCCCAAAGAGACGCAGGCCCTTGAAAGGGAAGCCAGTGAGGGCTTTCTTAGCAGCATTATCAGCTACATTGACGTAGCCAGACAGAGCAGCGTATAGCCACCAACAAGGCAGAAGTTCTACCACACATTCTAATGGCATCATCCATAGCAGACAGAATATATGCAATAAATTCCTCACAAAGCAGTAGAGCTCTATACTCTTCTCTACCCGCATCCTCAGATGCCCCGTCCAAGAGACACTTAAGCACCCCTTTAATGGCAATAGCCGTAATAGCAGGCAAAGCCGTGACAGGCCAATTGGTCCAAGCGCCAGTCCTCCCCATGCCGCAGGGTAGTAGTGTCAGGAGAATACATGATAGATGTATTGGACAACCCAAGAACGGGCGCATCCACCATGGGAAGACATGACCAACGCTTAACAACATCAGCAGGAAAGGGATACCTCTTGTCCCAACTCTTAGGCACTCCTGGCAGCTTACTAGGCCATTCCCATTCCTTGAGCACTAAATTATTAAAGTGAGATTGCTCAGGGAACTCCCAGTGTGGCTTAACCCTTTAAATGCCAAGCACGTAGTTTCTACGTGGTTGATTCTCCTATCCTACCCTTAAGTGCCAAGCACGTAGAAACTATGTGCCTGGCATTTCCCACAACTAGTTAAAAAGTAAAACAAAAGAAACACTTACCTTTGATATGGTTTTGAAGCTGGGGGTCCCCTCTTCCTGGGGGGGCACCCGATCCCCTCCCCCGTCGTCCTCCGTCTTCAGGGGGGGGCCCGAAACAGGCGCCCCCCGTATCCAGCGCTGACAGTAGCTGTTTAAAAAAAAAAACAAAAAAACAGACAGTCACTCACCTCCTTGCCCGATCACTCCGCACCGTCTTCTCTTCACCCGGGGGGGGGGGGGGAACAGATTCCCCTCCCCCCCCGGGCTCTGCAGGCTTCGGATGTGGACCCTCCTCCGAGTCCTCACCGCTTCTAATGGCGGCGATGGCGCCGCCGCCTCTTGTGGGAGGCGACGGGCCCCGCCTTTTGTGGGAGGAGCGGGATGATGTCATCCCGCTCCTCCTATACCCTGACCGAGCACCGGCATCTATCAGATGCCGGTGGTGATCGGAGCAGGGCGGGTGTGAAGTGAGGAGGCTCTGATCGGAGCCTCCTCTCCTCTCATCCGCCCTGCGCCGATCACTATCGGCATCTGACAGATGCCGGCGCCGGACAGCGACGTGGGACCCAGGATCGGAGGTGAGTATAGTATAAAAAATAAAAAAAAATGTCATTTTTTCAAATCGGTGTCTGTGTTTATTTTTTACATTTAACCCCTTGTGAACTGGTAAGGGGTCCATGACCCCTATACCAGTTCACAAGGCTGGGGGGATGGCAAGTCACCTGCGCTTGCGGGTGACTTGCCATTAACCCCTGGCACCCCATTACCTGCCTCCCCAAAGGAGAGGGGGGGGCAGAAGAGCCCGGGCCCACGGGCTATACGGGCTTGTACCCTGCAGGGCCAGGGGCCACAAAAGCTGGCCCCTGCGCCCTGTTTCTACAAGCCCTGCATAGCTGGTCCCGGGCTGGTTACTTTGGGTAAGGGGGACCCCATGTCTTTTTTTTTTTTTTTTTTTTTTTTTAAGGGTTTTTAACCCTTTGTAGTGTGGATGGTAGTTGAATTTTATTTGTAAATGTTAAATTACTTGTTTCAGTTAGGGGGGTCTCCTGGGCAGGAACAGGGGGCTACCGATAAATATGTGGTACCGTTCTAATCGGTAGAAATGGGGCTTTCACATGCAATATGGTTTTCCCTAATAAAATACATTTTTTTATTTAAAATAAAGGAGGCAATTTTCTAAAAAAAAATTGTATTTATTTTTTTTTTTACTTAATAATAAATACAATTTACAAACAAGACATTTCATGTTAAAGCCTAAACTCTGCTGCAAAAAATATATATATAATTTTCCTGAAAATTCCAGCAAAAATGGCGCGAAACATGGCGCAAAATGGGAAAAAAATGACCTGTCAACAGAGGGTGACAAAATCTCAAGTAGGCCGGCAATCAAAAGGGTTAATAGTACCTCTGCATGTTGGGTATTGTTCTGTTCGGGGGACCTTGCGCTTTCAGACTTAGCGTGTTTTTTCTTGTTTGCATATTTATATTTTAGGAAAAAGGTGTTTTTGATTCAGCTTTTTTATCCATTTTTTAGGGAAACCCTGTGCAACCAAAGAATTCCAGGGATCAATTCCAGAAAGATGAGCCCACTACAACAAGCTGGGTACGCTTAGAAAGCTTAACATGTGAACTTTCAGGGAATATATGGTTTATGGGGGATATTCCAAACGTAAAGGGTTGTTTTGGTTGAAAAATTGCAAGGTGCGCACTTTGTCTGCAGAGCTGAAATTTTCAAGAAAAATTACCGTAATGCTCATGCTTTACTTTGGGGTGTTTGGCAACTCTTCCCTTGACAGTAGCTATGCATGTTGGGTATCGTTCTGTTCGAGGGATGTTGCTTTTTCAGATTATACTTGTTTTTTCTTGTTTGTATATAGTTTTTTTTAGGAAAATGTGGCTTTGATTCTGCTTTTTTATCCTTTTTTTTTAGGGAAAATCTTTGCAACCAAAGAATACATTGAGGGATTACTTCCAGAAAATTGCGCCCATGTCAACAAACCTGGTACGCCTAGAAAGCCTGAGGTGTATAATTCCAGAGAATATATAGTTTGTGGGGGTATTTCAAATTTAAAGGGTTCTTTTTCTGGAAAGACAGCAAGGTGCGCTTAGCGCAGTGCATAGTTGTATTTTATCTGAAAATCTCCTAAAGCGCTGTTTCAGTTTGGGGGAGTCTCCTGGGCAGGAAAGGGTGTCTACCAATACATATGTGGTAACGCTGTGACCAGGATTAATTGGGGTTTCACATGCAATAAGATTTTATTGACAAACTTAATTTTTTTATTACAAAACACACTACAAAATTGCAAAAAATAGATTTTTTTTTATTTTTTTGCACATATTTCACCCAAAAGTATTGAGAATACACCTATAAAATTACAAACAAGACATTTCATGTTAAAGCCCAGACTCTGCTGAAAAAAACAATATATAATTTTCCTGGGAAACCCCTTCAAAAATCACATTTGAACATGGGGAGCGCAAAATAGTGCAAAATGGTCTGGCACCAAGGGTGACAAAAACTCCAGGTAGGCTGGCAGCGAAAGGGTTAAAGGTCTCAATCATGTCCCCCCTCTCCCTTCTTTCCTCCAGACTGTACAAATTAAGTTCTTTAAGTCTTTCCTGATAAGTTTTAAGTTTAAGTTCTTCCACCATTTTCGTTGCCCGCCTTTGGACACGTTCTATTTGAATAATGTCTTTTTGCAGGTAAGGTCTCCAGAACTGCACACAGTATTCTAGCTGTGGCCTTACCAGGGCTCTATACAGCGGCATCACAACCTCCCTCTTCCTACTGGTGATGCCTCGAGCATCCTGCTTGCTTTTCCCACTGCCTGGCTACACTGTCCACTCATCTTGCAGCTATCAGTAATCAGTACCCCTAAATCTCTCTCCTCCGAGGTCCTGGCTAACACAGTGCTGCCCATACGGTACTCAGAGCAGGGATTCCTTCTACCCAAGTGCATGATTTTACATTTAGAGACATTAAACTCTAGTTTCCACAGTTTTGACCATCTATCCAGTAAAGCTAAATCATTTTCCATGTTGCAGACACCTCCAGGAATAACCACCCGATTACTAACCTTGGTATCATCAGCAAACAGACAAACTTTTCCTACCAAGCCTTCTCCTATGTCACTTACAAATATATTAAAAAGAATGGGGCCCAGGACAGAGTCTTGCGGCACACCACTTGTAACTCGCCTTTGTTCAGATTGCACATCATTTACAACAACGCTCTGATACCGATCCCTCAGCCAACTGGAAATCCACTGAACTATCCAGGGATTGAGTCCTACCTTCAATAACTTATCTATGAGCTCCTTATGTGGTACAGTGTCAAAGTTAAGTTCGCTTGTCTGATAAAAAACAGCGGTAATAAAGCCGCCCGCCAGGGCACTCACGGACCGCGGTAGGTAGAAGCCCGTCACGCAGCAGCCGGAAACCAAGCAAAAAATGGCGTCGGTATACCTCGAGGGGCGGGCCCGCACGAACAGTGATGCGGAACGCGCCAAAGACAGCCCCCCCCCGAAGATATACACGTGACAAGCAGCCAATGACGGCGCACCAGCGCCTGAGGTAACGCCGCCACCAAGCGCGGAACACAGGGAAGAGCGCGCGCGGCGGCAATTTCAAGGCACAATAAGTGAAAACGAGTCAGCGCGGCTCACCATATGCCTATACCGCCTACCCTTTGGCGGGGAATTGCGGTGGAGCAGCGCTCCTAAGCGCCTAACAGCGGTGCTGCCTACCATCACCCGACCAGCGCAGCCAAGGCTGGGAGGCAAATTACTAATGGAACGGGTGGGAATAGTCCTACAGGGCCGCAGGCTAATAGCCCCGCTCACCTGCGAGTAGAGCCATCTTCTTGTCCATCGCAGTCCAGACAGCAGAGAAGATCTAGGGATTGTGGGAGGTCCCTGGGTATTTGAGGGGCCGGGAGGAGCCTATTTTCGATGTCTCTGCAGTCCAGCGCCATCTGGCGGAGTAATACCCGAGTGTAAGTAATCTATCTGGAGCAGGATGTACTGTATACTAAGAATAACAACCTTACCCTCCCCGGGAATCCAGTGTCGTTCCAGCTCCATCTTAGAGAGGCCGCAGAGTGGCATCCTCCGCACAGTAAATGGTTCTGCTCTGTGCACCAGTTCCATTGCTGGATCCAAGGAGAGATAAGGCATTTTTTGTTGCCTCGCCAGGCAGTATGGGGGGTTACAAAGACTCGACAGCCACTTTAAATAGTTCTTATGCCTGTGTACTTTGTACAGTGCTCAGAAACATTGTTACTTTTGGGTTTTTCGCCCTGTGGTTCCCAAGTAGTTAAAAGTGTTGGCATTACTCCTACAGCTAGAATAGATGTAATGCTTTGCTGCCTGGCTCATCCAGCATCAGCATAGTTTATGCATTGCTCAGAGGACATTCCTGTCAAAGCAATTGTAAAATGGAATGCATTCTTTGAATAGGCAAAAAAAAAACACAAAAAGGAACTTCGTATTTGCCCAGAGAATTTAAAGAAACAAACGTTGCCTATGTAAACAAGGCTGTCAAAAAGTACCAAAAATGTGATACAGATAACATTTACACACAGAGCCAGAGATACCGGGCAGACAAGTAACTAGAGTAGCCATGAAACTACAATATTCTATTTAAGAAACACAATACCTATTCTAATGAACCGAGGGCCCAAATCTACACACAAGCCAAAAATAGCAGGTTACCAATAATTCCTAGCAAGTAGTCTTGCAAACAACAATGATGGTTATTCATACTTTGATGATGAACAAAACTTTGTTTAAAAAGTGTTTCTTTGTAGCCTTGAATAAAGGGGCTACTATGCGTTATTTTTATCCCACTATACTTCTACTTGTCTCAAGAAGGGCCACAACTAATACAGCGCCAAAGTTGATGACCCTTTCTTAAAAACAAAAACTAGGCATTGCATGTCAATGCAGAGCCAAGAACTTAGAATGACAAAAAAAGTACAATTCTGTGATTACTCACCTGTAGAATTGGTATTATGAGTATACAGTACGTTCTGCTCCAGATTAGATTACTTACACTCGGGTATTACTCCGCCAGATGGCGCTGGACTGCAGAGACATCGAAAACAGGCTCCTCCCGGCCCCTCAAATACCCAGGGACCTCCCACAATCCCCAGTATTGAAAAGCAGTTAACGAGAAGCCGGGAGAATTAAAACAAACCCAAACTGGTAACTATAACAATGATAACAATCACCATACAGGGGATCCAAGATAATGCAAAACCAAAGGTGGGGTGGAGCAGGACGTAAATACCAATTCTACAGGTGAGTAATCACAGAATTGTATTATTCTTAGTATACATTATGTCCTGCTCCAGATTAGATTACTTACACTTGGGACATCCAATAGCAGTGTCCATAAAGTAGGGTGGGATCCCCAAAGGTAACAGCAGACCGGTCATACCACTGCCGCCTGCAGAACCTTACGACCAAAAGCAGCATCAGCTGCGGCCCTAACATCAACCTTGTAAAACTTTGAAAAAGTATGAACAGAAGACCAAGTAGCTGCCTTGCAAACTTGTTCAACAGAAGCCTGGTGCTGAAAAGCCCAAGAGGCACCAATAGCACGCGTAGAATGAGCAGTAAGGCGAAAGGGAGGATTCTTCCCCTTAGAGTAGGCCTGAATCACAGCCTGACGGATCCATTTGCTGATAGACTTGGCAGGAGCCAAACCCTTCCTAGGACCAGAAGGGACCACAAAAAGAGCATCAGTTTTTCTGAAAGGTGTAGTAGCCACCAGATAGTACTTCAAACACCTAATCACATCCAAAGAAGGCAAGACCCTCTCCTTATCATTACTAGGATTAGGGCACAATGAAGGAAGAACAATGTCCTGATTCAAATGAAAGGCAGACACAACCTTAGGCAGAAAGTCTGGCTTGAAGTGAAACACCACCTTGTCCTGGTGTCTGGAAAGCGCCGCCAACTCAGACACACGCCTAACAGAGGTGATAGCCACTAAAAAGACAACTTTGAGAGTAAGAACGGCCAGGGCAGCATCCTGCACAGGTTCAAAAGGAGCACCCTGCAAGGCTGACAAAACCAAGTTCAAATCCTAAACAGGCAACATAGGCTTACGTGGGGGACGCACATGAGTAACCCCCTGGAAAAATACAATTCTGTGAAATACTCACCTGTAGAATTGATATTTGTATACAGTACGTCCTGCTCCAGATATAATACTTACACTTGGGTTATCCTCCGCCAGATGGCGCTGCATTGCAGAGACATGGAAAAACAGGCTCCTCCCGGCCCTTCAAATACCCAGGGACCTCCCACAAATCCCCAGCATTGAAAAGCAGTGAACAAGAAGCCGGGAGAATTAAACCATCCAGAACTGGTAATGATAACAAGATAATCACCATACAGGGGATCCAGAAAAATGCAAAACCAGGGTGGGGTGGAGCAGGACGCACTGTATACAAATATCAATTCTACAGGTGAGTATTTCACAGAATTGTATTATTCTTAGTATACAGTACGTCCTGCTCCAGATATAATACTTACACTTGGGACATCCAAAAGCAGTGTCCATAAAGTAGGGTGGGATCCCCAACAAAAAACGACAGCAGCAGACAGTTTAAAGCACTGTCACCTGCAGAACCATACGGCCAAGACAGCATGAGCTGAGGCCCTAACATCAACATTGTAAAAACCTTGCAAAGGGTATGAGCATAAGGCCAACGTTAGTGGCCTACCAACCAGTTCAACAACAAAACCGGTGCTGAAAAGCCCAAGAGGCATCAAGCACGTGTAGAAAAGGAATCAAGGCAACAAGGGAGATTCTTCCCCTTGCCTGAGTAGGCCTGAGTAACAGGCTGACAATCTGATCGCTAACAAATTTGGCAGAAGCCAAAGGCCGAAACAAGGTACCAGGATTAACATCCATTAATCCATTAAGGTAACAACCAGGACCAAACCGCCCAACTCCCGAGAGCAGACGAGATCGGGCACATTTAGGATGTAATGACCACAAGCCCCAAGGAACCTCAGTTCCCTTAAAGGACACAGTGACTCCTAAGGAGAAAACTGCCAACACCTGTATAAGGAATGCAGAACCACTTCCTGAGCATCGCTAGGAAGGGAGATAGCCGTTGAAAAAAATCTCGGATAATTGAACATAAGACACCTACAGATGTAGAAAATCTGGCTTCAGGCGGAACTCCACCTTATCCTGGTGTATCTCAAGGAATGAGGGCTAGGTAGACCGAACCGCCCGCTAACACACGCCTGACCAAGGTAACAGTCACCAGAAGGACAACCTTGATGGTAAGGACATCCAGACAGCGTCCTGAATAGGACCAAGGGACAATCCTGCAAGCAGACGGAATGAATTCAATTTCAATCCCAACAGGGACCATAGGAGTACATGGAGGACGCACATGAGCACCCCCTGAAGGTGTCTTAACCAAGGAAGACTGAACCAGAGACTGCTAAGGCAAGGTGAACAGGGCAGAGCCTGACCCATCAGAGAACTGAGCTGGGGAACCAACTCCAATTCATGCTGAAAGCCACACTGGAACCTGGAAACCGAGAACGTCCAACAAGTAAGAGAACTGGACTCGTCCCAATAAATGTGGGTATGCCATACCCTACAGCAATAGAAGAAGACGAGGAAGAGGCTCACTCCTAGCCTTCCCATAGTCAACACCGAGACAGCTAAAACTTGTCTCCATCAAGATGTATGTTTCAGCAGTCAGATCGACTAGGCCAGGGACCATGAATTATAGTGACTTAAAGGGTCCCTGAGTGATCAACTGGCACTCCTGGCAAGGTGCAGAACTACTGACCATAGTACCATGTCTGCAACCACACTATACTAGGTCAACTGGGGCCACCAGAATCACTGGTCCCCTTACCAGAGTAATCTTCCGCATAACCCTGCCTAGCAGAGGGAATGGAGAAGGACATACAGAACGTCCTGTTAAGACGGTACCAAAGGCATCCTGACCACTGACATAGGATCCTGGGAACAAAGGCCGATAGCCTGTGAAGGTGACAGAACCCAACAGATCCAAGACTGGTTGGACTCCATAACGACACGGGGATTAGCCCATCCTGTCGCAGAGGGGCTTCGCCGGAGCTAATTATCACTTAAGATGCAGGGAGCATTGTCTCCGCCCAGAAGGGAACATAGACACTCCCTGGAAGGTCCGTCAGCTCCAGGCCCCTTCCAATGGTTAATGTAGTACGTCTGTCGTCAGACGGACCGAGCAACCCCAGCCTGGCAATTTCAGAAGGGGAGCGGTCCAGCGAGAAGAGTCAACTGAAAAACGCTCACTGTTTAGACTTCAACAGGCGTAAGGACCCTCTAAGGGCCCCACCAATATCAGAATCGCAGGGGGGTTCGGAAGAAACCGTCCCCTTCAACCTGAAAGGTTGGCATCCATGGTGGCCAATTCTAAAAAGGGGCAAGGGGGAACTACCCCCAGACAGGTCCCTAGCGTTCAACCGCTTTCAAGAGAAAACCGTCATACAGGTGGGAAGGCCCTGCTCCAGGGGTGCTGGATCCCTGTCCTATGTTACCAATAGAAGTCGCAGACAGGCTCAAGGGGAACTGAGCATAAGGGACCTCTTTAGCTACTCGGGCTCCTGCTGAGCAAGTTAACAACGGCCCACAAGTCGCATCCCTGCCTGGTGTTAAGAAACCGGGACAGTAGTGAGGGACTGGGCCCATGAGACCAGAATGCCCACCTGATTGCTGGTTTGAACCTGATCCAGAATCATTCCTATTAATGGAGTTACCACTTTAGGGAACAGCGAGGACTCGAGGTGATTGCACACCCATCCAAATGACTCCCAATGGCCCACCAGCCGGGTAACCAAACTATCCTGACGCAGAGACAGGAGAGTGAGGAAAGGCGTCCGGGCAGACATCGCGCGAACGTCCCTTGGTCTCATCAGAGACATCACCATCGACAGCACTTGAGTGAACACTCTGGGAGTTGAAGAGAGGCCAGATAACAGGGCCACAATTAACAGTGTAGGACTTCCAACACAACCTGGAGAGCCTCAGAGATCTGAGGGCACAGGAATGTAACATAAGCATTGAAGAGTTCCCCAGACGGCAAGACGCCCACAGGGCGCAAGGTGCTGATGGCCCAACTCAAGAGTTCCCATGCAGGAAACTGACTGTAATTAAAGAATTGCTGTGAATCCAGAATGGGTCACCCAACCCATCCTTTGGGGGGCTGTGGAAGGTGGTATAGCAGCCCTTGCCTCTGCCTATTACGGGCAATCTTCAAGAGACCCTCAGACCTTGCAGGCCTAGCATGGCCTGTGCCAGCAACTGAACAGGGGGAGGGACCAGGAGTACCTGGGAACCGATAAAAACTGGGGAAGGCCGTGCAGCAAACGCTATCCTGTATCTGGAGGACACAACCTCCTGAATCCACCAGAATGAGGCGAAATGCCTCCTGATGAGAGCAAGGTGCTCACCCAGCCGGGCGAGGGCGCCCCATCATGCTTGAGGGGGTTTGGTGGAAGATTTGGGCTTAGCCCCACCGGGCCAGAGCATTGTCTGCTGCTCGTGGGGCAGGAGTCTGCCCAAAAAATCCGGAAAGACACCCCTGGTTCCTGTTTAACACTAAGGTAGGGGGGAGGAGGGGTGCTCCTGCCTCGAGGGGGCCGAGACGGCCGTCTGCGAAGGGGTGATTTGCCCTTTTTACCGAACAGGTCTAGACGGGCCCCAAATAGGCGTTGCCCTCTGAAGGGGAGCCCCGTAAGAGTCTTTTTAGTAGCATCATTAGCACCCCACTGTCGCAGCCAGACCAAGCGACGAATAGCCACCGCAAGGGCGGAAGTTCTTGCACACATTCTAATCGCATCATCAAGCGCTAATAGAATAAACTTCACAAATACATCACATTTGGAGAGTGCATTAAACACCTCCCAGGGGAGATCCTCGGGGTGATGATCGAGCAATTTTTTGATGAGGGTTCTAGCGGCCACCGCAGTAATGGCTGCGGCACAGACTGGCCGCAGCGCCGTCCCGGCACAAGAAAAGGCATGGGAGGCTAGGAGCTCAATGCGCCGGTCCTCAGCATCCCGAAGGGTACTATAGGCAGGGGTTGTAATAAAGGGGGGGTTAGGGACCCCTATGATCGGCACATCCACCACGGGGGGTTATGACCAGCAATTAACCACCTCAGGGGGAAAAGGGTATTTCCTATCCCAGTCCCCTGGAACCCCAGGAAGTTTACTGGGGCATTCCCATTCTTTGACCACAAGGGCATGGAAATGAGCCAAAACGTGCAGTCGCAGTATGGAAACGCTCCCCTCTAGGCTAGGGGACCTGACCAGGGGGAGAGATAGACAGTGCCTTAAAGACCTTAAGCAACAGGTCGTCCGTGTCACACTGGCCCCAGTATTCCAGGCCAGAATCGTCGTGACTCCTCGGCCTCTCATCAGAAGAGCCCGAGAACAACTCCCCTTCATCAGAAGGGGTATAGTCACACGGAGTAGCAAACCCCTCAGTTCTCATAGAGCATACAATAACATGGGGCGATAGGTGCCGCTTTCTACCAGGGCCAATTCGCTCTGACAACCTAGCAATAATCTGTTCAGCCGTAGGCAGTCTGGAAGGGCCCGCAGGCTGCAATTGCCCACTTGTAGGCGACTCAGCAGGAGAGAGATTTAAGCCTGGGGAGATAGGTGAATTGAAGCAAGGTATAGCCACTGGCCGACCACATTGCAGGGCCAGGGCTTGCTCGGCACAGGGTACGCAGACCCATGCCCTGCCAGCATCAGCATGGGGTTGTCCACACGCTATACACCGCCGGTCTTGTCCCAGAGGGACCCCGGTCACATAATTCTGAGATGCCTCCATACGGTGATTAATCAAGGCACAATATGCCAGTAGGGATTTACACAATAAGTAACCCTGGATGCCCCAAAGACCCGCTATGGAAGTGGGAAAATATTACAAGGCCCGCTATAATTTAACACCGGGCCGGGAGAAGCCAATGGTGTTCACCAGTCTGAAAGACATAATGGGAATAAAGGGTGTCAGAACCATGCGCAGTAAACAAGGATTATGAAAATCGCCCGCGAGGGCACTTATAGACCAAGGGAGGAGGAGGACCAATACCACGCGTGCGTGTGACCAGCATCAAAATGGCGCGGAGCGCCCGCCACCGAAGAGCGCGAAGCTCTGAGATAGATACAAACTGTTATGAGGAGCGAAGTGAATGGTACACTTAGAAAAGATGATTTGCCAATGAAGACGCCGCAGCGTCTGAGGCGACGTCGCCGCCCGGCGCAGCACATCCAGTAAAGGAAGAAGTGCTTGCGGCGGTGGCGACAATTACACAGTAAAGAACAAACAGCGCGGCTCTGACCCCAGGAATACTAGTCTGGGAAAGACTAAGGCCATAACGTGTAAAACATACACTAAGACCACTATACACACACCCCCCCCCTTTCTTTCCCCCCGGGAGGATGGCGACCCTTTGTACAGGGCCCACCGCTACATGGGGAATGGGGCAATAGTGCGGGAGGGGCATCCCCTAGAGGCTCACCATCAGCCCTAAACCGCCTACCCTTTGGTGGGGGACTGCGGTGGAGCATGGCTCCGTTAAACAGGCATGGTACTGCCTACCTTCACCCGACCAGCGCAGCCCAGGCTGGGAGGCACATCACAGGGAGGACGGGTGGGAATAGTCCGACAGGACCGCAGGCTGTAATAGCCCCGCTCACCTGCGAGAGAGTGATAGATCATGTCTTCGCAGTCAGCACTGCAGAGAAATCTGGGGATTTGTGGGAGGTCCCTGGGTATTTGAAGGGCCGGGAGGAGCCTGTTTTTCCATGTCTCTGCAGTGCAGCGCCATCTGGCGGAGGATAACCCAAGTGTAAGTATTGTATCTGGAGCAGGACGTACTGTATACTAAGAATAAAGTCCTGATCAGAGAATGCTGAGCAAAGGACTTCTGGAAGAAAACAACCAGGGCAGAAACATGACCCTTCAGAGTACTGAGTTGGAGCCCCATCTCCTACCCATGCTGCAGGAACTCCAGGATCCTGGGAATAGAGAACACACGACAGGGAAGAGACTTAGACTCACACCAGTCAATGTAGGCACGCCAAACCCTGTAGTAAATGGAAGAAGAAGACTTCTTCCTAGCCTTTATCATGGTATCAACAACAGAGGTAGACAGCCCCTTCTCCATCAAGATGGAGGTTTCAGCAGCCAGGCCGTCAAAGCCAGAGTTTGTAAATTGGGATGGCGTAGGTGACCCTGAGTGAGCAGGTCTGGCACCCTTGGCAGAGCGTACCGATCTACTGCCAGCTGCACCACGTCTGCGAACCACACTCTTCTTGGCCACCTGGGGACCACCAGAATTGCTGGCACCCCCTCCAGAGCAATCTTGCGCAGAACCCTGCCCAACAGGGGGAATGGAGGAAAGACATACAGGAGCTGAAAATCCTGCCATGACATTGCTAGCGCATCCGTGGCCAAGGCCAGAGTATCCTGGGACAGGGAGACAAAGGCCGGTAGCTTGTGATTGTGACGGGACGCAAACAGATCCACATCTGGTTGGCCCCAACGGTGACACAGAGATTGGAACACCCTGTCGCAGAGGGACCATTCTCCCTGGCGAGAGGTCCCCCTGCTTAGAGAGTCTGCCTGCAGATTCTCCACCCCCGGGATGTACACAGCTGATATGCAGGGAACATTGGCCTCCGCCCAAGTCAGGATCAGAGACGCTTCCTGGAGGGCCCCCTTGCTCCGGGTCCCTCCCTGATGATTGATGTAGGCAACTGTGCCGAGCGCACCTGAACAGGCAGACCCCGAAGGTGAGTAGTCAAGTGAGCCAGAACTAACCTGATCGCCCGCAGTTCCAGAACACTGATAGGTGTGTGGGCCTCCCGAGGGCCCCACCTCCCTTGGAACTGCAGGGACTTCCAGAAACCCCCCCAACCTGACAGACTGGCATCCGTGGTGACCGTCTCCAAGGAGGGGGCCAGAAAGGATCTGCCCCCCAACAGGTTCCAGGAGTCCAGCCACCACGAGAGGGACCGCCTGACCAGGGGGGAAAGCGCAAAGACCCGGTCCAGGGATGCAGGATCCTTGTCCCATACTGACAAGAGGTGGAGTTGCAGAGGCCTCAAGTGGAACTGAGCATAAGGGACTTCCTCGAAGCACGCCACCATCAGGCCCACAAGCTGCATTCCCTGCCTGATGGAGGGAAGACGACAAGATAGCAGGAACTGGACCTGCACAATGAGACTGTCCACCTTCTGCTGAGGAAGAAAAGTCCTTGCCTGAACTGTATCCAGATTCATTCCCAGGAAGGGAGTCACCAAGGAGGGAGACAGAGAAGACTTGGGATGGTTGATCACCCAGCCAAATGACTCCAGAGTGGACACTACCAGCTGAGTATCCAACTCTGCCTGATGTAGGGACTGGGAAGTGATGAGGATGTCGTCCAGGTATGGCAGCACGCGGATGCCCTGAGACCTGAGCAGAGATATCACTCCTGCCAGCACCTTGGTGAACACTCTGGGAGCTGAAGTGAGACCAAAGGGCAATGCCACAAATTGATAGTGCTGATCCTCCAGAGCGAACCTGAGGAACTTTTGATGACCTGAAAACACAGGAATATGAAGGTAAGCATCTTTGATGTCCACAGATGTCATGAAGTCCCCTGGACGCAGGGAACTGATGGCAGAGCGCAGAGTTTCCATGCGAAAACGCCTGCATCTGACAAATTTGTTGAGGATCTTCAAGTCCAGGATGGGCCTGACTGACCCATCTTTTTTGGGCACGGTGAAGAGGTTGGAATAGAAGCCCTTGCCCCTTTCTCTTAAAGGGACCTGGCAGATGACTCCCAGCTCCAGAAGGCTTTGCACCGCCTGCACTAGAGCCTGAGCTGACACAGGGTCCTGAGAAATCCGGGATCTGATGAATCTTGGGGGGGGGGGCAGGCAGCAAACTCCAACTTGTAACCGGAGGACACTACCTCCTGAATCCACCGGTCTGAGACATGAAGCCTCCAGACGTGAGCAAAGTGCTGAAGCCGTCCCCCCACCCGGATGGGTGAGGGCACCCCTTCATGCCTGAGGGGGCTTGGGAGAGGACTTAAGCTTGGAGCCCCAGGAGGAGCCAGGACATCCACGTCCTCTGCCCCTACCCCAGAAGTCTCCTCGAGCCCCAGTAAGGGAAACCCCCCTCCCTTGTCTAGCACCACGGTAGGGGGAGGAAAAAGAGCCCTGACCCCGAAAAGGCCGAGACTGCCGCCTGCGCTGGGGTAACCTGCCTCCCTTAGCCAACAGGTCCAGGCGGTCCCCAAACAGGCGTAGTCCTTTGAAGGGAAAACCAGTGAGGGCCTTCTTGGCAGCGTTGTCAGCAGCCCACTGGCGCAGTCAAACTGAGCGGCGTATAGCCACCACAAGGGCAGAGGTTCTGCCACACATTCTAATGGTGTCATCCAAGGCAGAGAGGACATAAGTCACAAAAACATCACAACGAGAGAGAGTGCATTAAACTCCTCACTAGACACATCATCAGGGGCACCATCAAGGTTAAAAAACAACAATGGAAGGTCAGCACTCCTGAAAAAAAAGAGCTTTTAATCCAGTCCTCTTAAAACGATACAAAATTGGTGAAAGACATAAAAACATGAGAACAATACCAGCAGCTCTCTAACACATTTTGGGCACCATACCGCCCTTAATCATACCACCATCAAGGATACTTCTGAGCAGGGTCCTAATAGCCACAGCCGTAATGGCAGAGGCACAGACCGGGCGCAGCGCCGTCCCCACACATGCAAAGGCATGGGACGCCAGCTGATCAATGCGCCAGTCCTCAGCATCCCGCAGCGTAGTAGAGTCAGGGTAGTGCATGACAGAGGTGTTAGATAACCCTAGGACTGGGGCATCCACTTCAGGAGGGGATGACCAACACTTCACTACAAAAAAGGGATACCTCTTATCCCAACTCTTAGGTACAACGGGAAGCCTGCTGGGGCACTCCCATTCCTTGAGCATAAGATTATTAAAATGGGCTTGCTCAGGAAATTCCAAACGTGACTTAGCAGTATGAAACAATTCCCCCTGTTGCCTGGGGGCCGCAACAGGGGAAGAAATAGACAGAACCTCAAAAATCCGAGCCAACAGCCTATCAGTATCATCTGGGGCCCAGGGGTCAGAGCCAGAACAGTCATGACCCCTGGGCATCTCATCAGATGACTCCGAGTCAGAGAACAACTCCCCTTCTTCCAAAGGGGTATAGCCAGACAGTTCCAAAAACTCATCAGCTTCCATAGGGAAAAGAGTGACATCAGGAGTTAAGTGCCGCTTTTTTGCAGAGGCCTTACGCGCCAAGGTATTAGCAAGCAACTTCTCAACACTAGCCAGTCTGGAAGACACATCAGGCTGAGAATCCCCACTTGTATGCAACTCAATGGGAGTGAGATTTAAGCTTGGGGGAGTAGGTGAAGCCATACGAGGCGCAGGCCCAGCCACTGGAAAACCAGGCTGCAGCGCAAGCACCTGCTGGGCACCAGGTACACAGACCTGCACATTGTCAGCGCAAATAGGGGACACCCCACAAGCTACACACAGCCGGGCTTGTCCCGAAGGAACCCCGAGCACATTATCCTGAGACGCCTCCATATGGTGATTATAGCGGCACAATAGGCCGATAGGGATTGACGCTATAAAAGCAACCCGGAATGCCCCAATGACCCGCTAGGGAAGTGTGAGTAATTAAACACTAGGCCTCACAAGTTAAATAACTAAATAGAGGGAGTAGGGCCGGGAGAAGCTAATAGGGTTCTGCCCGCCTGAAAAACAAAAGCAAAAGGGAACCGCAAGTGACATGTAAATGACAATGGTAAATAAAGCCGCCCGCAAGGGCACTCACGGACAGCGGTAGGTAGATGCCAGTCAAGTAGCAGCCGGATCCAAGAAAAAATGGCGCCGGGTATACCTCGAGGGGCGGGCCGCAGGGACAGTGACGCGGAACGCGCCAAACGCCCCCCCCCCCCCCCCGAAAAGCGCAAAGCAGTACACGTGACAAGCAGCCAATAACGGCGCATCAGCGCCTGAGGTAACGCCGCCGCCAAGCGCAGAACACAGTGGAAGCGCGCGCGGCGGCAATTTTAAAAAAGACAACCAGTGCAACCAAGTCAGCGTGGCGACTGACACCAACCATAAGAACATAATACAGTGAAGCACAAAGGCAAATACACACACTCCCCCTCCCCCGAGGACTACAAGGGAGAGCGAGGGAGGACAGCGGCCACTTAACAGGACCCACCGATAGACAGGGACAAGGGGCAATAGGGTGGGAGGGGCATCCCATAGAGGCTCACCATATGCCTATACTGCCTACCCTTTGGTGGGGATTGCGGTGGAGCAGCGCTCCTAAGCACCTGACAGCGGTGCTGCCTACCATCACCCGACCAGCGCAGCCAAGGCTGGGAGGCACATTACTAATGGAACGGGTGGGAATAGTCCTACAGGGCCGCAGGCTAATAGCCCCGCTCACCTGCGAGGAGAGCCATCTTCTTGTCCTTCGCAGTCCAGACTGCAGAGAAGATCTGGGGATTGTGGGAAGTCCCTGGGTATTTGAGGGGCCGGGAGGAGCCTGTTTTCGATGTCTCTGCAGTCCAGTGCCATCTGGCGGAGTAATACCCAAGTGTAAGTAATCTAATCTGGAGCAGGACGTACTGTATACTAAGAATAGTATACTTACATAATGCTCCGAGTGGGCAGGGTATCTGAACCCTGCCCGTCTGACCGCCACCCCCCCCCCCCCCCCCCAGCCACTGACGCACGCACACACACTCTAGAGTCTGGACAGCAGGTGGGAGTTGACCTGCATCTGGCGTTCATGGTTTCCAATAACCGCTGCTGCAGGTCACGCCCACATGCTTCTTGTGCATGTGTGGGGGCATACTGAAGATCAGCAACGTCAGCAGGGGTGCTGTTGGTACCCCCCTGTCTATAATAAGTGTATTTCTGCTACACTGCCTATAATAAGGAGATATTCTGCCACACTGCATATGGAGGAGGGGGGGGGGGGGAGTATTTTGCCACATTGACTACAATGGGAGGATTGGGGTGTATTCTGCCACACTGCCTATAATGGGAAGATTTTTTGGGAGGGAGGGTATTCTGCCATACTTCCTATAAAAGGAAAGATTGGGGGGGGGGGATATTCTGCCACACTGCCTATAATGGGGGGGGGGGGGGGGGGGGGAGTATGTGGCGCAGGTGCATCCACAGCGAGAAGCATGCTGGGGATGTGGCCACGGCACATTGGAGCAAGGGGATGATTGGGTGATTTTGTGGAGTTTCCCCACAGCGAGCCATCCTAATTCAGGAAGCACCATAAAGAGGTAAACTAAACTCTCAAGAGTCTTCTAGACTCTTATTAAGTTGGCCTTCTTGGGAAATTAATAGCAATATTCTTTTTATTTCCCGCAATTTCCCATTTTCAGTCAAAGATATTTTCTCTAGCCTTGCATACGTCTCTCAGTAAACCAGATGGCGAAAGCCCCTACATTCACTGGTATTCCTGCATTATGCAAACGCACGTTAAGGGAGAGAAGCTAACCCATCCACTAAAGGACGCAACAGCCAGGAGCCACACAAGATCCAGGGCTGTTTCACCACGTCAGCAACTTGCTCCCACACGTCACAGGATACCCTACAAAACAGCGACCTTTGTACAGTTACCCTCCAAGCATTCTGGAATTTCTCTGTAAGCTTGTGGTAGCACATCTTGACATTTGCAAACCAGTCAGCATGCCCAGTGTCTGCATATCTGCATACAATATACCCAAAAGGGGGGGGGGTAGAAAAGATTAGACTATCCTCCCTAATATACAAAAATATTGTAGTCACAACAAAATGGAAATGATATAGAAAATGCTTACATATTCTAATTCTAATAATGGGTAAATGGAGCAATGTTGCGAAACATCTGACTAAATATAGTTTACTGATCAGCATAAATTATTCAACTCACCTTCTGGCAACCGTACTAAGTGGTTTCTCCTAATATTAAGATCGCGTAATGATTCTAATTTGCCGATTTGTGTTGGGAGTAACCGAATCTCATTACAGCTCACATCCTGTTAAAAAAAAAAAAATCTGTTAACGTATAAATTCCATGGATAATTCAGTGCTGCTTATTTGGCAGCTAGATTGCTGTCCTGCTGCGTCAGTGACACTTTCATCAAGAAAATCCTACAGTAGCCCAGCCCAGCTGCGGCAGTGATCAGGTGATGAAACCCCCAGAAAGCCCACTAAAACTCACCTTTTACCGTTACAACTGCGCATGGACGGACTCTCATCCTATCGGAGCCCTTTGTTTTGATTATGTAATTCGGTAAAAGGCTCCGATTGTTTACAGTGTGAACTGTGGGTTGCTGCATCCCCTGTATCCCCAGCCTCGTGCAGGCTCCAGCACCAGCATGACAGAATGGCTGGGGCGGGAGTGCTCACTGGCCTCCAGGGGTGCACAAGACGTGGCAGCGCGTGCTACCCATTGCAGCGATTCGGGATGCCCCGGGGAAAAGCCAGCTGGTGGTCCTGGAATCTTTTAGATTCCAGGTCAGACGCTGGTGGGTTTTGCTCTGCTTTAACACATTCAGCAACAAATTATAAGTAGAAATCCATTACTTGCGATTTGGTGCTGAGGTCACGTGGAAGAGAAACCTGGACCATATGACCACAAGTGGCCAGTCATGAGGCTAGATATCACTGGGTGAATGCTTGTCAAGTAAAAAAAAAAAAAATCTCGGGCTGCTGGTAGTGTGTGCGCAGGGGTATCAAACAGGTGTTGCTCCATTTTAAAGAAGACAAATGTGCACCTACCAGCTCTGTCAGATGTCTTAAAAGACCAATCTCCTCTGGCAAAGAATCCAGCTTGTTATTACTTGCTATGAGCACTTTCAGAGGTAGACTGCAGACATGCCCAGGAAGTGAAGTGAGTTGGTTCCGACTATTCAAGGAGGAAAAAAACAAAAAATAAAACATGTTTCAAATTATACTTGCTTCTAAGAAAGCTACATTTGTAAGTAATGAATGTATGCACATGCATCCTTCAAAAACACGGATAGATCCACTTTAACTTGGCAAAGATCCACAGAAACTATACCAGCAGTTCCCATTGATCAGAATTTTCCTACCTCCTATTGTCCCCTTTGGTTGCCTGCCAAGCCCTGTATGCCCTCTTCTCACTGCATTGGTCATTCAGACTTAAAGAGGAAAAGCCGCCTACCTGAAGTGTAAAAGACTCCCGGGCCAGCCGAATTTTTATCCCTGAGAATACCCACCTTGCTGGCTATCATGTTGCCAAAGCAGTGGTATCCCTGGCTTTTCTCCGGCTGAGTTGCACACCCGTACCTGGGATTCATGAATGGCTAGCATGGGTACGCCTAAGGTTTATTTTTAAGGGATGTTTAGTTTTTACATAAAACAATCTACATTTGTTCTTCATTTTCATTCCACGACCAACAGAGCTACCGTAATATGGCAGCAGAACACCCCACCCGCCCAATATGTTCTAGGTGGGTGCCACTCCATTAAAAATGTTAATATTTACTTGGGGGCAGGTTTTGTTCTACTTTAGAGCCAACCTACAGGCTCTTGAGGTAGTCTGCAGTGGGTGGTAACAGAACTGGAAGGTTAAGTGAGCCAATGGGACCAAACTAAATAAAAATAAAAAAGAAAAACCACAATCATTTGCCTTATATGGTCTTGCAGGGAAATCATAAAGCTAATCAGCTAAGATGTCAAAAAGAGAAATGTATACAATCCTGTGGCAAGAGAAATTCTATAGACTGGATAATGTGAGGTTCTTATTACCGCTTAAATAACATGCCACGGCAGCCTGAACTGTAGACAGCTCTTCTTGTATTTTATGACACAGTTTTAATTACACTGTAGATGGATACCTGAGATTTAGGTAGGTCAGGGCTTGCAAGTTCAGGGTAGCTTCTGGCACATAGCGGATACAGTTCTGGTAAAGATTCAGGCTTTCAAGTGGAACATAATGACAGATCTCAGCCGGAACCTCCGAAAGTCTATTTCGAGACAAATCTAAAAAACAAGGAGAAAAATATTAACAAAACAACTTAAAAATAGGATCTCCAACCTACAATGCATGCCACAAACCGTTTGGCTTGCTGCACAGGCATCAGTCAGATGGTCTGTATATCATGAAAGCTAAAAATGTAATTATTTTTTATTTTACTCGGTTAAAACTGTTTTACAGCCTCTCTGTGGACACAAGTTTAAAACAAATACCATTAAATTGCCATCAAGGAAGTACAAATTCATCCAGGGTTACTGGTATACAAAATGGTTATGATTAAGAGAAATTATATATTTGCCTAGGACCTGCCGCTGATATTTCTCTGCTTCTTATTCACAAAAAAGGCATCCCCTGCACCCATCCATCTACATGCAACAGTTAATGTCAGTATATATCACAAGGGAGACGAACAAAGCCTCAGCAATACTCATGGCTAGACATAGGGGCTATTACATCACTACTATTAATTAGGACCCAGAAGTTGCACTAGACTTTTTCCCAGTAAGTAACCCTAACAAGTATTTTCGGTCATGGAAAGGAGGGTGGCGAGGGCTGGATTGTACGGACAGATTGTAGGGTGGGTGGTGAGCGCTGTATTGTATGGCCAGACTGTATGGTGGGTGGCGAGGTATTGTACGGTGATCAGCCAACATTACCATAATTTTATTGTAAAACACAAAGGTGAATGTGCCTACTTAACTTATCAGATTGGATGCTGGGCAATATTTGTTACAATCTAATGTTGATCAGCCTCCAACCTGCTTGTAAGGTAAAGTGGAGACACTCACCTTTGTGTTTTATAGTAAATTTATGTCTGTGTTCACCTGAGCCGCCTCCTCCACCTGCCCTTCAGTTTCTTCCCCACATGTGTAATCTCCAACATTGACATGTCTTCCTGCCCTGTAGAACAGCTGGCATAGAACGGGTGGGTTTGTCTGGCAGCCCTTCCCTCTCCTATATCCATCTGTCATCTGAATCTCTCATGGCCCTTGTTAGTCACCTAGCCGCTTTGTTACCACACATGTACTATATACCGGTAGTCATTATATTGAAACATAAATAGTATATCTGTTGAATATTGTTATAATTGCATTCAAATATAATATATTGTAGTAGCTTTGGTCACCTTTTGCAGAGTTCGGAGTTCTAGCGTTCACGTCTCAGGTTTTGTTTTTTTACTGATTCATTTTTGGTACTGTGATTTCGCACTTTATAATGGTTAGGGGTACATAGGATTTTTTATCAATACATAGAAGACTGTTATTGCACTTAACTGTCAAGCTGCAATTTAATTATTGTTTTAATTATATATAATATACACACTAGCACTATTATAGTTTTTTCATAGTTCCATTAAAAAAATATATTCTTGCTATAATTATACTGTCCCTTGTGGAAATTTTATATGTATTTTTGTCTTTTAAATGGTTAACTGTAACGGTTAACAGTGAACTTGTTTTGCTTGTTCTAATCATGCGATTACTTAATAAAATACATTGGTTTTATATTTTTTGTGATTTGTTGTTCCTTTCCAGCAATCTGATTGCGGGTTTTGGTTTGTTGAATGAATGCTACATGAATGAGAAAAACACGGCACCACCAAAGCCACCTGCTGCACTCAGATAGGAGAAACATCTAGCCAGATGCTTCCTACCTTCCTGGATGCGCAAAACCTTATTTATAGGAGTTTAATACGCAAATACAGGCGGTAATGCAATCACTGTTGTGAATATAATTCGTTTGGATATACCGCAGAGAGGCATTGGAGAGCACACTTTCTATGTACTTTTTGCAATTATTACTCTCAAAAATGTGTTTGTTAGTAAATGGAGTTACACGTATGGTTTGCATTATCAGTAGCTGAAGGATTAGGAATCTGGCAATTTTTTGGTAGCTGCCGCACTCTTACCTAGTTTCTAATATGCGGGTGCACGGTTAGCAGAGATGCCGCACAAATCCAAGTCCTCAAGAAGAACCAGTATTCAAAGTTCAAATAGTCCAAAATTGTACGGATAATGCAAAAAAGCAATCCTGTGAGTACTCACCTGTAGAATTGTTTTTGTTCTTGAATGGCAGGGCCTGCTTCTGTATTCATAACAGTTGAGTTATTCCGCCACAAGGTGGCGCAGTGTACTGCAGAAAAGCTGTGGCATCTCCTGGCCCCCTATAAAAACGGGATTAACCATAGAGTTACCAGTGTAGACAAGCAGTGAAACAAGAAGCCGGGAGAGAATAAAGGTAACAAATGTAAAAAAGGTAAAAAACCCCAATTAACTTGGAACAATCACCATAAACAGGCAACCAAGAATAACGATAACAAGGGTGGGTCGAAGCAGGCCGTGCCATGCAAGAACAAAAACAATTCTACAGGCGAGTACTCACAAAATTGCTTTTTTCTTTATTGCATGGCACGACCTTAAGAGTCAGCATGGGCAAAACAGCCCCACGGATAGGCTCAAAGGGAGGACCCTGCAGAGCAGACAACACTAGATTCAAGTCCCAGACTGGTAGCATAGGCTTACGAGGTGGATGCACATGGGTAACACCCTGGAAAAAAGTTTTAACCAACCGGTGGTTGGCAAAGGATCTTTGGGAAAAAAAAAATTGCCAGAGCTGAAACATGGCCTTTGAGGGTACTTAGTTGAAGGCCAGAATCCAAACCATGTTGCAAAAATTCCAGAATCCTGGAAATGGAAAAAATCCGACAGGGAAGAGACTTGGACTCACAGCAGGCAATGTAAGCATGCCAGATCCTGTAATAGATAAAGGACGAGGACTTCTTCCTAGCCCGAATCATGGTATCCACAACAGAGGCAGGCAACCCCTTCTCTGCCAAGATGTAGGTTTCAGCAGCCAAGCCGTTAAAGCCAGCGTTTGTAAATTGGGATGGCGTAGCCGTCCCTGAGTGAGAAGATCTGGATTCCTGGGCAAGATGTACTGGTCAACTGCCAACTGCACGACATCTGCGAACCACACCCCCACACCCTTCTTGGCCAACAGGGGGCCACCAGGATGGCTGACACCCCCTCCTGGGCAATCTTGCGCATGACCCTGCCCAGTAGAGGGAACGGAGGGAACACATAGGGAAGACAAAACTCCGTCCAAGGCATTGCCAGTGCATCCGTGGCGAAGGGCAGAGGATCCTGTGACAGGGAGACAAACCTGGGAAGTTTGTGATTGTGACGGGACGCAAACAGGTCCACATCCGGTTGACCCCAGCGGTGACACAGGGAGAGAACACCTGGTAGTTGAGGGACCATTTTCCCAGACGAGACGTCCCCCTGCTCAGGGAGTCTGCCTCCTGGTTCTCCACCACCAGAATGTATACCGCTGAGATGCAGGAGACATTCTGTTCCGCCCAAGACAGTATCAGAGACACTTCTTTGAAGGCTCGCTTGCTCAGAGTCCCTCCCTGATGGTTGATGTAGGCAAACGCTGTCTGGTTGTCTGAGCGGATCTGAACAGCCCGACCCCGAAGGTGTGTGGTCAGGTGGGACAGAACCAAACTGATTGCCCTCAGTTCCAGGACACTGATAAGAGCATGGGCCCCCCTGGGGGCCCCCCAACGACCCTGGAACTGTAGGGACTTCCAAAAGCCCCCCCAGCCCGTCAGACTGGCATCCGTGGTGACTGTCTCCCAGCACGGGGCAGGAAGGTCCTGCCCACCAGAAGATTCCTTGAGTCCAGCCACCATGAAAGGGACTGCCTGGCCAGAGGAGACAGAGCAAATTCCTGATCCAGGGACACAGGGTCCCGATCCCAAACTGACAAGAGGTGCAACTGAAGAGGGCTCATGTGAAACTAAGCAAAGGGGACCGCCTCGAAGCAGGACACCATCAGGCCCACCAACTGCATCTCCAGACAGATGGAGGGATGAGGACACAAGAGCAGAGACCGTGCCTGCTTCTGAAGGCCCTCCACCTTCTGCTGAGGAAGGAACACCTTGACCTGAGAGGTATCCAGTGTCATGCCCAGAAAGGACCTGACCAAGGACGGGGACAGTGAAGACTTGGGAAAATTGATCACCCAGCCGAAGGACTCCAGAGTGGATATCACCACCTGGGTGTCCAGTTCGGCCTGATGAAAGGACCGAGCCACAAGGAGGATGTCGTCCAGGTAGGGAAGGATGCGAATGCCCCGGGTTCGCAGCAGAGCCATCACTCCCGCCAGCACCTTGGTGAACACCCGAGGCGCCGAGGTGATACCGAATGGTAAGGCCACAAACTGGTAATGCTGATCCTCCAGCACGAACCTCAGAAATCCCTGATGACCTGGGAATATAGGCACATGAAGATAAGCATCCTTGATGTCCACGTTGGTCATGAAGTCGCCCGGCGAAAGGTACCGACAGCAAAGCGTAGCGTCTCCATGTGAAAATGTTTGAATCTGACAAACTTGTTGAGGCCCTTCAAGTCCAGAATGGGCCTCAGAGAGCCGTCCTTTTTGGGGACCGTGAAGAGATTGGAATAGTACCTCTGACCCTGTTCTTGATGGGGCACCGGACTCCAGCAGGCATTGAACCGCGGAGAGTAACCCTTGAGCAGACAGGGGGTTTAAAGACATCCGGGATCTGATGAATCTTGGGGGCGGCCAGGCTGCAAACTCTATCTTGTAACCGGAGGACACCACCTCCTGAATCCACCGGTCTGAGACGTGGAACCTCCACACGTGAGCAAAGAGCCGAAGCCGTCCCCCCACCCGGATGGGTGAGGGCGCCCCCTCATGCCTGGGAGGAGGTTTGGGCTTGGAACCCCAGGAGAGACCGGGACGTCCACGGGATCTGCCACAGCCCCAAGACTCTCTGCGGCTACCTGAGAAGAGGGAGCCATGACCTCCTCTGGAAGAACGGAGGGAGGGGAGGGAGACAGAGGTCCCCCGAAAAGGCCGGGGCTGCCTCCTACGCCGAGGCAGCCTGCCATCCTTGGCCAAAACATAAAGACGCTCAACAATGAGCCGCAGCCCCGCAAAGGAGAGCCCAGTGAGAGCATGCTTAGCAGCAGCATCAGCTGCCCACTGACGTAACCAAACAGAACGGCCGCCCAGCCTCACAGCATCATCCATGGCAGTAAGGATAAATACAACAAAATCAGAGCAAAGCAAGGAGGGCCCTATAATCCTCCCTCCTCCTACCAGCCATAGCGCCATCACAGAGACGCTTGAGCAGTTTAAGGGCAATAGCAGTAATGGCAGCAGCACAGGCCGGGCGCAGTCCAGCCCCCACACAAGTAAAAGCATGGCAGGCCAGTCAATCCATGCGCCGGTCCTCGCTGTCCTTCAGAGAGGTAGTGTCAGGACAGGACCAACGCTTTACTATATTGGCAGGAAAGGGATACCTCTTATCCAATCCCTTGGGCACAGCGGGCAGCCTGTTAGGAAGTTCCCACTCCCTAAGCACCATAGAAGTGAAATGGCCCTGCTCAGGGAACTCCAGACACTATTTACCAGGACGAAAAAGCTCACCCTCAGGGGGAGCAATGTGCAAGATTTCAAAAATTTGTGACAGATTGTCAGTGTCCTCAGGGTACCATGATTCCTCCCCGGACGCAGACCCAGGGTCACTAATGCAACCCTCCTGCTGGTCCCCAGAGGAGTCCTGGAACAGTTCCCCTTCCTCTAGGGAATAAAGTCCCCTAGTGGCATCAAACTCCTCATACTCCTCTGTGGAGCGCGAGGGAGTGGAAGTCAGGTGCCGCTTCTTGCCAGAGCCCTTCCTAGGAATAGGCCCGGCAAGCTGCTTCTCAATGTTGGCCACACGAAGTGCCAGATCAGACTCTGACCCCCTGCTAGTATCCCCCTCACTGGGAGCTAATTGCAGCAGTGGGGGGGTAGGTGATGCCGAAGGGGGCGCAGAGCTGGGAAGCGATGCAGGCAAACCAAGCTGGAGCGCAAGGACACTTTGAGCGCACGGCACGCACACCGTGACATCAATGCTGATAGGGGATACCCTGCACATGGAACACAGCCGGGATTGCCCCGAAGAATCCCCGAGCACGCTATCCCCAGAAGCCTCCATATGGTGATTAACACAGGCACAATAGGCCAGCGCTGGGTAAAGGCTAATACAAGAGTCACCTGGTATGCCCTCCCACGGGATGCCCCCAGATCAGCAAAAAAGGGGGGGGGGATGAGGGGGAGGAAGGAGTAGAGCCGGGAGAAACCACAACCCACTGGTATCCCGCCTGAAAGACATAAGTATAAACGACACATGAGCATCCCGCAGCACATGACTCACGAGACAAAAAAAACCCCAAGGGGGACTCATGGACCAAGGACACCGCAGGGTCACCAAGGCACAGACTGCAGGATGAAGCGACACACCGGAGGAAACAGCGCTGCAGCCCGGAAGGGAGAAATCCAGACATGCAGCTAATCCAAAATGACGCCGGCAGACGTATCTCAAGGGGCGGGCGCAGTACAAAGCTGCACGGCGGGCAAAAAACACAGAAAAAACCACCGGGGGGGGGGGGGGGTTGGGAACCCTGAAGGAAAAGAAGGGGGACACAGTCCCCAAAACACTCCCCCTCAGAAGCCAGGACAGGAACTCTGCATCCCTAGTAGGCTCATGGCCGGCTACCCTTTGTGGAACAGGATCTGCGGCTTGGAGCAGCGCTCCTGGAGCCCTTGACTCTAGTGCTCTTCTACCCTCACCCGATCTGTCAGCCAAGGCTGGGAGGCAGAGAGGGTCCAGAAACGGGTGGAAATAGACTTGCAGGGCCGCAGGCTTGGTTGCCTCGCTCACCTGCGCATAGAGAGAGAGCCATCTTCTATCTTCGCAGTTTCACTGCAGAGGAAACACTGCAAGGGGCCGGGAGATGCCACAGCTCTTCTGCAGTACACTGCGCCACCTTGTGGCGGAATAACCCAACTGTTATGAATACCGAAGCAGGCCGTGCCATGCAATAAAGAAAATAGTGATGGTTGTCGGCCGAGGTTTCGGGGTACACACTGGCCCCCTTCCTCAGGACCAACCACACTCAAACATTCAAACAGTTACAGAGATAGTGCTTGATATAAATAAACAGCTATGGGGCCAGTCAGGGCCCCGGGAAAGTCCAAAAATGGCGCCTAACGTCATTCATGACGTCACCAGCGCTTTTGCAAAATGTCAGTGCATGATTATCACTTTGAGATTTAAGTTAAACAAACATGCAGCTAAGAAATACTTAACCTCCACAGGACGCTCCCCACCCGTATGGAGAACGCTCTCCCCACGGATAGGGCACCGCCGCTTATGCCAGTTTGCTAAGCAACCTCCCGTGCTGTCCCCTGATAAGGGAAGATCGGGCACTACATCACAAACTTGCCCAGTAACATGTGACGAAACGTTTAGGCGCCACCTGATTGGAGCCCGAGCGTAGCGTATTAGGAATCTGGCCTGGACACATGGTGGGGGTACTGGATACTTTTGGTACAATTGTTCTATCAATTTAGATATAATTAATGGTGCCGTGATTAAGACCATATACGCATAAAATAAAAAAAAATAAATAAAAACGTATTGTGCGATCAAGTTAAAAAGAGGCTCGGGGGGGCGGAGCTTGCCATGACGCCATGAGGACCTGATTGCTATCAGCTCCTGGCCCCATCAGCCTTTATAAGCATTTATTAAGCCTAATCCTGAGCCCCGACCCGTGGCACGTACCTGTGGGGACGGGGAACATTCCCAACTGCTGCGGGATTCGTTATTGGAGCGATACGAGGAGTGGAGGCGCCCATCCGGGACAAAGCAGTGCAGGCCTGGGGGAGCGGCCGCCATCTTGCCGCCACCGCATCCGGATTCGTGCTGGGTCCGGGTGGCGGGGTGAGCGTCGAGGAAGCCTGTGGATATGTTGCAAATAAAACCAGCACTCCATGTGTGCACAAGATAAGTAGGATTGTAATTGCACACAAAAATTACAAGCAGTTTTCGGGGGTTACCGCGAGCCCCCTTCATCAGGGAATACATACAACCCATACAATGTATGTATTCCCTGATGAAGGGGGCTCGCGGTAACCCCCGAAACGTTGGGACTTATGGACTAACTGTTCCTGCTTGTAATTTTTGTGTGCAATTACAATCCTACTTATCTTGTGCACACATGGAGTGCTGGTTTTATTTGCAACATATGGACTTGCGGTGTCACCGCTAACCGTGCACCCCCTGCCTTATTTTTGGTAGGTGTGCGGCGGCAAACGAGTTTGAGGAAGCCTGTGGAGTCACAGTCCGGGCTCCAGCATTGCTCTCAGGGGCCTGTTCCGTTACCGGTCTGCCTGTTTCTTTCCCCGCTAGCAGACAGTTGAGCCCCGGTTTTAAATATTCAGATTTTGTCCGATTCAATTGTTTTGATTCTTCGTATTAACTCAGGATTGCAATTGCATTGTTATGATAATGTGTTATAATCTATGGGCGGCAAGGGGCTGACGCCGGATCAGCGTGAATTAACTAGGGCTTCGCACCCTTGTCGCGATCGGCGGCTTGCGTCTTGGTCCCCAAGTTGAGGGGGGGCGGCGGCTCCTTGATCCCTGGTTTTTGGGGTTGCGGGGTCGCTGCCGGCTCCTCTAGTTTTCTCGCGGGTAGGGTGTATATACCGGGTTTCCGAGCCGCCTCCCCCGATCACCCTTCAGGATCGGGGGGCACCCTTGGATCCTCGTTAGTTACTGTTTGGTGTTCAGGTTTGAGGGAGTTAAACCCTGTTCATTGGACTGGGACGGTTCCCAAAACCACTTCTCTTCTCTCTTTTTCTGCCTTTTTCTTCTCTCTCTTTCCCTTCTTCCTTCCCTTCCACTGACCTCCCCCCTTTTCCCCTTCCTTGTCACCTCCTCCCGTTCCCGCTAACTAAGCCCCCAGTCAGACCCGGGGGTGTTAGCGATGACCGAAGATTGCCATAGCATGAGGGGCTCCGATTCTAGTGCTGGGCATAGCCCTCCTTTTACCAAAAAACTTAGGGTGATTTCGTTGAACGCTAGAGGACTGAACACCCCCATTAAGAGATCCAAATTAGCTCAGGAATTGTCCAGACATAAAGCGAACCTCGCCTTCATACAGGAGACGCATCTTAGGGGTGAAAATGCCCCTAAGCTGTCCTCCAGGTCCTTCTCCCAGTCTTATACCAGCAATGCACCGGATGTCAAGGCACGGGGGGGGGGTGGCGATACTGATCGCTAGGAACACCCCTTTCCGGGTCACAGACAAAATCTCAGATGGGCAGGGGAGATACCTGATCCTCAAGGGCTCTGTTAAATAAGAAGTATACATTAGCTGTTGCGTATGCCCCTAACTCTGGGCAGGTAGCCTTTCTAGAATCCTTTGTAGACAAGCTCATGGCAGTACAGGATGGGCCCATTATTCTCGGAGGAGACCTAAACGGCTCTGGCATATGCGGCATTGAGGAAAATAAAGAAGACCCTTCAGAAGGCCCAGCTCTGTGATCCTTGGCGAATTAGCCACCCCACCACTAAAGATTACTCCTTTTACTCTGCGGTCCATGCCTCATATTTCAGAATCGACTATGTTCTAGTATCCCATTGCCTTCTACCACAGATAACAAACACCAAAATAGAACCCACAATCATATCAGACCATGCGCCCGTGGCCCTCTCCCTCAACTTGACCGGTGGTTCTAGGGGGGGAGTGGACGTGGAGGCTGAATGAATCCCTTCTGCAGAATGAGCCACTGGTCCTTGACCTTCAAAAAGCCATCAAAGAGTTCTTTGAACTCAACAAAACACCTCCCCATTTAATAATTGGCAAGCTCATAAAGCAGTCATTAGGGGCATTCTAATCGGACACGCCACTCAGACGAAGAGGGACAGGGAACGGGAGCTTCAGAAACGACTGGAGAGGGTGCAAGAGCTGGAGAGATCGCATAAAGCCTCATTAGCCAAAAGCATCTTATTGGAGCTCTCTGAGGCCAGGGCGGCCCTGAACTCTCTCCTGTCCTCTAGAGCCGCCTATATCATAAAGAGATGTAAGAGAATGTATTTTGAATGGGGGAACAAAAGCAGTGCACTCTTGGCGAGAGCCCTCAGAAAGCAGCAATCACTGAACTATATAGAGGCTATTGTTGATGAGCGTCAGACAAAGCTTTATAACACCCCGGATATGGCAAAGACTTTTCAGTCCTTTTACCAAAATCTTTATAATATCCGCTCTGTTGGGGCAAACCTGAGCCAGGGGCGTTTGGAGCAAATCAAGAAATACATAGAGGACTCTGGAATGCCGGCTTTGCGTAGGGAGGAGAGGGAAGCCCTTGAGAGCCCAATCTCTATGGCGGAACAGCAATAAAATTGGCTGTTCAAAGCTCGAACGGGAAGTCGCCAGGGCCTGATGGGTTCTCGGTCATTTATTATAAACAATTTCTCCCTCTTCTCGGCCCACATTTTCTCTCTGCCTTTAACTCGCTCTTGGAGTCCTCTGTCCCAGCTACCATCCCGAGTGAGGCATTAACCGCTCATGTCACTGTAATACAGAAGCCTGGGAAGGACCCACTCTCCTGCGGTAGTTATAGGCCCATCTCATTATTGAATGTAGATCTTAAGCTGTACGCAAAAGTTCTGGCAAATAGGTTGTCGGGGCTGCTCCGTCCTGCTTTATCTCAGGGCGGGAAGCCTGCGATAATACGACCAGGGTGTTTAATCTACTTCATAAGGTCAAACAGACCGGGGAGCCGGTTGTTTTGCTGTCCACTGACGCCGAGAAGGCCTTTGACCGGGTAAATTGGCAGTTTATTAGAGCAGTTCTAGAGCATATTGGGTTGGGGCCTAAGGCGCTGCAATTGGTTATGGCCCTTTATTCTGACCCCTCGGCAAGAATCAAGGTAAATGGCGCTCTATCGGACCGAGTCTACATTAGGAAAGGTACCAGACAGGGTTGCCCCCTTTCCCCCTTGATTTTTGCATTATCTATGGAACCGTTTCTATGTAGAATTAGGAGACAGGAGGATATACAAGGGATCACAGTTGGCTCAGCCACACATAAGATCTCAGCCTATGCTGACGATCTGCTTTTCTTCCTCACGAACCCGCCTGAAGGTGAGCGTTCCAGTGTTGATAAGGGAGTTTGAAAAGTTTGGTAGGCTTTCCTTCTTAAAAATAAACTGACAAATCAGAAGCGTTGGGGGTGAATCTCCCCGGTGAGACTGCTGCCTTCCTCAGAACTTCCTTCCCATTTAGATGGCCTTCCTTGGCCATCACATATCTTGGCACCAAGATTACTAAAACAGTAGATGGGATATACACTGCGAACTTTGGCCCCCTCCTTTCTAGAGTTAAGGCGGACTTAGCGAACTGGGACCTTCCCACCTTCTCGTGGCTGGGCAGAATAAGCATTATTAAAATGACGGTCTTACAAATAAAAAAAACTTAAAGTAAAAAAAAAATGACGGTCTTACAAAGGATCCTTTATCTGCTTCAGACCCTCCCTATACACATCCCTAGGGCATACTTTAAAGTGGGCCAACACCCAGGGGTGATCGGCCCGGGAATCTATAAGGTTCCCGGGCCGATCACCTCACTCACCGCGGGACATCCGAGATCAGGATGTGCCGCGGGGTGAAACCCCCCAGAAAACCCCCAAACTCCTTACCTGATCCGCCGCCTCTAGACGTACCCTAGAGGGAGGTGACGCGCGGGAGGCGGCGGCGGACGCGCTGTCCTGGACGATTGTGGGCAGTCCGGTGCCCCGAGACCCCTCTCTGCTCCTCCTACACCTAGCGGATGTCCCTCTGAAGACTTATAGGAAATCGCTTTTGAGGCATCTTATTAACGCGGCAAAGGCTGTCATCCTGAGACTATGGAGATCGGAAGTGATCCCATCAGTGGCGGACTGGGTGGGGGAAATTAACCGTGTAATGGAAATGGAGGAGCTCACCGCCTCTATCCATGATGTTACACAATTTCTACAGACCTGGACACCGTGGTTCCTTTTTAAAGATTCAGACAGATACAAGATGCTCACAATGGACGGGTCCCGGACAGGCCCTTAGTTCCTCTGACAATCTTATTTACCTCACCCCATCACTGATTTCTGTATGACGTGCACTGTAGAATTGGGGAGTTCTAGATGAAGCTCTGTAATACGCCCTATTGGGTTTATACTCGTGGCACCCCCTTCCCTCCCCTCCCCCCCTTCCCATTCCCCTCCCCTTCTTTCCCCTACTCCTGTTATTTTCTCTCTTCTTCCTTTCTTTCTATGGTTCAAGTTCTGCTGAGCCAGTCTGCTCCAGAGCAGGACAACTATGCTTGGACCTGGTCGTCCCCGGGTGCTAGTTACTTGGTTCCCGTGGGGGGCTGCTGCCGGCCTGGGCGGATGGTCAATAGACAGGCTGTGTCACACTTTATTTTTATGGCATATGAGTATATAATGGTGGGTCTTAGCCTTAAGTACATGTTTGCTATCTAATTGTTTGTATGCTGGCTGGCTCTGTTAGGCTTCAATTTAATCCCCATTCCCTCGCTTTTGTATTGACTTGTTATATTCTTGAAAATAAATAAAGAATTAAAAAAAAAAAAAAAAAAAAAGAGGCTCAGTTGGAGCAAACTAAAATTCTATGCCAGGGGAAACAAACCCAATACACCATGCTGGCCCGACAACTAAGGCCTGCAAACCTTAGCAAGCACAAGCCTATACAAACTAAAACTTGGACCTGGTATCACAGCAGACCCCAATAAAATGGTTTCCACATTCCGGGAGTTTGTCAGCTTTATACTTCAGGCATGAATGAACCTTGAGAAATTCTTTGAGCATATTGATCTAAAATCACCCAAGACCATGTAGATCAGATGGACTCTCCTATTACACCCCAAGAGATGCTCTCTGCTATAAAATCTCTGAAAACCTCTGAAACTCCAGGTCTAGACGGATTTAGTGGCTTATCCTAGAAGAATTTGGTCCACCATTTTAGCGCCTCTTTTCAATACCCCTGCAGAATCCACCCTGGGTCCTAGTTCACTGTTAGTGGATATCTGTACGATCCCTAAACCTGACAGGGCTTGCTAACCCCCAACTACAGACCAATATCCTTGATCAACTCACCAAGCCGGAGACAATGTCAGGAGGGTTGCCACCCTGCCCAAACACACTATGTTCTCCAATAAATCGGAGGGGGGTGGGTGCCAAATATACTAAAATACTATAAGGCCTCTCAAATTGCCCAACTAATCTCCATGCACTATAGCCTCAAACCCCCCCGGTGGATCTTCCTTCGGCTCCCCAGTTGCGCACCAACCACTATTGACAGTCTGCTCTGGACCAATGCATCACTTAGCCCCTAATATGGCACTCACTTTCCATATGAGACTCCGTTAAATATTCTGCCTCCCTGATGTCTCCCCATACTCCCTTGAGAAACTTTGGGACAACCCAAACTTCCAACCAGGTATGCAGAACGAATTAGCTTTGAAATGGTGGCTTAATCACTAATCACTCAATACTAATCTCCTCTCGAATGTTGGATTCAGATCTTTAGGTCATCTCAAAGAGAAACTCCCAGAGGGAATACTTCCAATACCTTCAATTGAGAAACTGGGCGCTGCCCCTAACTAAAGTGAGTTTCTTTCTGAAAAGAAGAAACATGTACTAGAGATCCATACCACAGGGGAGCAATCTTCCTACTATTTGCCCCCAACATATGCCCATAGATATGTTGGGGGCTGGGAGAAAGACCTAGGTCCTTGCCCACTGGAAAAAAGAATGGACAGAAATATGGGCAACTGCCTCAAAATGCTCTATAAATGTACTAACAACTGAAACAGCCTATAAAGTACTGTTCCGTTGGTACTTTGTACCGAGCAGTCTTGGCAAGATGATCCCAGGACAGGCCTGCACATGCTTTAGGGGCATGTGTAAGGCAATTTTATACACACCTGGTGGACCTGCCCTTTTTGGAATGAGATTTATAGGATGGGCAACAAAATATTCCAAAAACAAATATTAAAAAAAAATCCATGGTCTTCCTACATTGCAAGACACCAGAACCCACAAGAAAACAAAATAGGCTATTTGTCTACTTACTCCTCGCAGCAAAACAGACCATTGCTAAGGCATGGAAAAAGCAGTGTCGGCTAGGATGAATGGGTTTTCCATAAGAGAGAGGTTATCCAGCATCCTGACGGACGCTCATAGAAAAAATTATTTTAATGTGGGAGCCCTGGAGACGGGATGCCTGGCCCAGTGTCCCATGAGACACGCTGAACTAATCATACTCGTTGTGGGCCAGAGTGTGAGGGATTTTCCTCCATCCCAAGTCTTCTTTCCCTTTCTTTCCACTTCCTACTCTCTCCCAGGCTCCCGTCCCTTCTCTCTACTTGTCTTTCTTTCTAATCCCTAAACCTTTACTTTCACTTCTGGCTACAACAGTCCAAGATTTCTATATTTCACTACTGTGTAAAGCAACATAATAAAGGTATGTGTACACTGAGCATCCCACAGCTGATAATCTTTAGGACTTTTATGCATAACAAAAAGCGACACAGAAGAGACAACTGATTGTATTAATTAGACTTTAATTCTTCCTGTACCTTATCACTGTACAAATGTAATTAGGCTTGATTTATAAAACTCTGTTTACAAGGTATGAATTGTTAACTAGTTTACACCTCCCCTGTTTCGACTGTGCAGTCGACTGTGCCTGTATTACTGTTCTACAAAAAAATATATATATATTGAAAGAGAATGGGTGCTAGGTAGGAGCAAGGAATATCATCTGCTGGGAATAGAAACCACATAAATCCACTTGCGTGCCTAGTCTACGGTGAGTGGCTATCAAAAAAAGGCTCGAAGCAGGAGCCCAGACCAGACATTCTGCTGCCTGACAAGACCATGGAGCTGGATAGAGCTGTAGCATAGGAGGTATGGCCAAGTTTTCTTTTATTTAACTAGACACCCATTGCAGTAAAAACTGATATTTTGAAGGCAGTATGAAGCTATTCAAAAAAAAGCAAATACTAAACTGTTAAAGTCACAAACTCCTGCAACACTATATATATCTCTACATGAAAAAATACCATTCTGTGAATACTCACCTGTAGAATGGATAGTAGTATGCATCACACCCTGCTCCAGAATGATTCATTACGTCTGGGTTACAGTCCACAAGAGGGCGCTTTACTGCAGAGATGGCAAAAAAAAAACGGGCCCCTCCCGGTCCACATATACCCACTCATTCCCCAGTATAAGTAAGCAATAAGGAACCAGAAGAAGCCAAAACCAAAAGACAACATTAACAAGGAACAATTAACCATATAGAGGATCCAAGAATAAAACTCAGGGCGGGATGGAGCAGGGTGTGATGCATACTTATAATATCCATTCTACAGGTGAGTATTCACAGAATGGTATTATTCCAAGTATGCATCACACCCTGCTCCAGAATGATTCTTTACGTCTGGGACATCCAGTAGCAGTGTCCAACAACGGGTGGGGATCCCAAAAAAAAGGCAACAATGCGCAGTTCAAACCACTGCAGCTTGCAGAACTTTGTGGCCAAAAACAGCACCCGCTGAGGCCCGAACATCAACCTTCTAAAACTTGGAAAAAGTATGAACAGAAGACCAAGTAGCAGCCTTACAAACTTGTTCAGAGGCCTGGTGCTGAAAAGCACAAGAGGCCCCAACAGCACAAGTAGAATGAGCAGTGATCCGGAAAGGGGGACCCTTCCCCTTGACAGAATAGGCCGTAACAATGGCCTGACGAATCCACTTGCTAAAAGTAGACTTGACGGGCGCCAAACCCTTCTTAGGACCAGAGGGCACAACAAACAAGGCGTCCGTCTTCCTGAAAGGCGCAGTAGCCACCAGGTAGTATTTCAAGTTTCTGACGACATCCAGAGAGTGCAGGGCCCTCTCCTCGTCGTTACTAGGATTAAGACATAAGGAAGGAAGCACAATGTCCTGATTGAGATGAAAGGCAGAGACAACCTTAGGCAAGAAGTCTGGCTTAAAGCAAAAAACCACCTTGTCCCGGTGTCTCTCAAAGTAGGGGGCCTGAATGGACAGAGCCGCCAACTCAGAAACACGCCGGACAGAAGTGATAGCCACCAGAAAGGCAACTTTCCAGGTGAGAATAGACAGTGCAGCCTCATGCACAGGCTCAAATGGAGGACCCTGAAGGGCCGACAACACCAAATTCAAATCTCAAACCTATAACATGGGTTTGCGGGGAGGTCGCACATGAGCGACCCCCTGGAAGAAAGTCTTGACCAAGGGATGAAGAGCGAAAGACCTCTGAAAGAAAACCGCCAAGGCGGAAACATGCACTTTCAGAGTGCTGAGCTGAAAACCCATATCCAGACCATGTTGGAGGAACTCCAGAATGGAGAACACCCGACAAGGGAAGGCCCTAGCCTCACACCAGTCAATGTAGGTCCGCCAGGTCCTGTAGTAGATATTAGAGGAAGATTCTTCCTAGCCTTAACCAAAGTCTGAACAACCGCCTCAGACAGACCCTTTTCCTTTAGGATGGAGGTTTCAGCAGCCACGCCGTCAAAGCCAGCGTTTGTAAATTGGGGTAACAGACGTCCTTAATTGAGAAGATCCGGGAACCAGAGGCAGAGGGTACTGATCGACCGTCAACTGCACGACGTCTGTGAACCACACCTGTGTTGGCCACCTGGGGGCCACCAGAACAGCTGGCACGCCTTCGTGAATCAGCTTGCGCAAGACCTTGCCTAGAAGGAGAAACGGAGGGAAGAGGTACAGGAGACCGAACCCCCGCCAGGACAGAGACATGGCATCCACTGCCAGAGCCAGAGGATCCTGGGACAGCGACACAAATGCTGGGAGCTTGTGATTGTGGCGAGAGGCAAACAGATCCACATCCGGCAGCCCCCACCTGCGACAGAGGGATAGGAAGACCTCATTGCTGAGGGACCATTCCCCCCGGCGAGAGGCCCACCTGCTCAGGGAGTCCGCTTCCAGGTTCTCCACCTCCGGAATGTAAACCGCTGAAATGCACGGAACGTTGCTCTCGGCCCAAGACAGAAGCAAAGACACCTCCCGGAGCACTCTTGCTCCGAGTCCCTCCCTGATGATTGATGTAAGCGACCGCAGTCCTGTTGTCGGAGCGAACCTGAACCGGCAGGCCCTGAAGGTGAGGCGTCAGCACCAACCGAACCGCCCTCAGCTCCAGAACATTGATGGGGGCGTGTGCCTCCTGAGGGCCCCACAGCCCCTGAAACTGATGGGCTCTTCAGTAGCCCCCCCAGCCTGACCCGCCGTGACAGACTGGCACCCGCCGTGACAGACTGGCACCCGCCGCGACAGACTGGCACCCGCCGCGACAGACTGGCACCCGCCGCGACAGACTGGCACCCGCCGCGACAGACTGGCACCCGCCGCGACAGACTGGCACCCGCCGCGACAGACTGGCACCCGCCGCGACAGACTGGCACCCGCCGCGACAGACTGGCACCCGCCGCGACAGACTGGCACCCGCCGCGACAGACTGGCACCCGCCGCGACAGACTGGCACCCGCCGCGACAGACTGGCACCCGCCGCGACCGTCTCCCAGTGTGGCGTCAGAAATGATCTGCCCACCCCCAAAAGATTCTTCGGGTCCAGTCACCACAGAAGGTACCACCGTACCAGAGGAGACAGAACAAAGGCCTGATCCAGAGACAGAGGACACTTGTCCCAGACCGACAGGAGATGGAGCTGAAGAGGCCTCATGTGAAATTGAGCAAAGGGCACTGCCTCGAAGCAGGCCACCATCTGTCCCACCAGTCTCATCCCTTGCTGGATGGATGGATGAGGATTGGACAGTAAGAGATGAAGGAATCAGCGCTTGAAGAGCGCCCACCTTCTGCTGAGGTAAGAAAATCCTGGCCTGAATGGTATCCAGCGTCATGCCCAGGAAAGAAGTCACCTGTGACGGAGTGAGGACTTAGGGTAATTGATTACCCACCCGAACCTCTCCAGTGTCGCCACCACCGTCCGGGTGTCCAACTCCGCCGGAGTGAAGGAGACGTAATGAGAAGGTCGTCCAGATAAGGAAGAATGTGAATGCCCTGGGCTCTGAGAAGTGCCATCACACCCACCAGTACCTTGGTGAACACCCTGGGTGCAGAGGTGAGCCCGAAGGGTAGAGCCACAAAATGGTAGTGATGTTCCCCTACCGCAAACCTGAGGAACCGCTGGTGTCCTGGGAAGACCGGCACATGAAGGTAAGCGTCTTTGATGTCTATGGAGGTCATAAAGTCCCCCGGGCGCAGGGAGCTGACAGCGGAGCGCAGTGTCTCCTTGCGAAACCGTCTGGGTCTGATGAACCGGTTGAGAATCTTAAAGTCCAGAATGGGTCTGATGGAACCATCCTTTTTGGGCACTGTAAAGAGATTGGAATAGTAACACTGACCTCTCTCTCTGGGGGGAACCTGACGAACGACCCCCATTGCCCGAAGGTTTTGCACCGCCAACAACAGTCCCTGCGCCGCCCGAGGGTACGTAGGAACCCGAGATCTGAGGAATCTGAGGAGGCCAGTCCGCGAACTCCAGCTTGTACCCGGAGGAGACAACCTCCAGGATCCATTTGTCTGAAACCTGATTGGCCCAGACCCGAGCGAAGAGCCACAGTTGTCCCCCCACTCGCAAGGGTGAGGGCGCCCCCTCATTGCTGAGCAGGCTTGGCAGTGGATTTGGGTTTGGCACCCCAGGAGGATCCGGGTCCAGCACGGCCTCTGCCCTTGCCCCAGAAATCTCCCCTTTGTCCAGCAAAGGATACGCCCTTGCCTGTCCTAGGCCCACAAAAGGAGGGAGCGAAAGAGCCTGAACCCCGAAAAGGTCGCGGCTGCTTTTTGCGTTGGGGCAACTTACCTCCCTTAGCAAAAAGGTCCAAACGATCCCCAAACAGGCGCAAACCCTGAAAGGGAAGCACCGTGAGCGTCTTTTTAGCAGCATTGTCAGCTGCCCACTGGCGCAACCAGACCGAACGGCGGATAGAGACTACCAATGCGGAGGTCCTGCTACACATTCGAATGATGTCATCTAAGGCAGATAAGACGTAAGTGATAAAGAACTCACATTGCGACAGGGCTCCCAAAGCACTAGAAAGATCCTCATGGGAGCCATCCAGAATGCCCCTGATCAAGGTCCTAATAGCCATGGCTGTGATAGCAGAAGCACACACCGGGTGCAAGGCTGAACCTGTACAAGCAAAAGCATGGGAGGCTAGTTGGTCAATACGTCGGTCCTCACTATCCTTCAAGGTAGTGGAATCAGGAGAATGCATGACGGACGTATTGGACAACCCCAGGACAGGGGAATCCACCTTGGGGGGAGTTGACCAACGTTTGACCATGTCAGCTGGAAAGGGATACCTCCTATCCCACCCCTTAGGGATACCGGGAAGCCTGCTAGGCTTCTCCCATTCCTTAAGAATCAGCTTGTTAAAATGCATCTGATCTGGGAATTTCAAAGGTGGCTTAACGGTACCAAACAATTCCCCCTGCTGCTTAGGCGCCGCCGCAGGGGGGGAAATGGCAAATACCTCAAATATTTGGGTAAGCAGCCTATGGGTGTCGTCCGCATCCCCACGCTCTGTACCGGCATCTGCGCCAAGGTACTGCTGATCATCAGAGAAATCGGAGTCCGAGAATAATTCCCCCTCCTTAAGCGGGGTATAGTCAGACAAATCAAGAAAATCATCATAATCAGAGGCAAAGGCCGGCGCAGCGGGCGCAATGTGCAGTCTTTTAGCTGGAGCCTTCCTGGCTGCAGAACTAGCAATCATTCTCTCAATGTTGGCCAGTCTAGTGCAAACATCGTATTGCGACTCCCCGCTAGTGTTAATGTCACTAGGGATCATAACCAGGCGCGGAGGTGTGGGGGATGAGACCAGCGGAGCTGACCAAGCCGCACGGGGCACAGATTGCCGCGCAATCGCCTGCTGCGCACATGGTACACAAATCTGCACATTATCGCTCGCAAGGGATGCCACGCACACCACACACAGCCGGGATTGCCCCGAGGGGACCCCGAGCACAGTATCCTGGGGAGCCTCCATATGGTGATTTTAGGTAGTTGCAATGACCAATGGAAATTACGCTATCAGCTACCCGGGATGCCCCTTTAAATGTCCGTTAGTGGGAGGATTTTATAGAATAAAATTAAAGATCCCCCTTAATTTTTTTTTTTTTTAGGATGGGCCACAGGACTGGGAGAAACCTCTAATTAGGGTTGTCCCTCTGGAAAACATAATGGGAAAACTCACATGAGTAAAAAACCCCAGTGTGCATACCCATAATAGTAATATATATATATATATATATATATACATACATACACACACACTGCCCGCAGAGTCCCAATCACCTAGCAGACAAACATGAAATACTAAAGGGAAGCCCGCATGGGCACTCACGGAACCGACAGGGATCGCAAAAATACAATTCTGTGAAGTACTCACCTGTAGAACTGGTATTATTTGTATACAGTACGTCCTGCTCCAGATATAATACTTACACTTGGGTTATCCTCCGCCAGATGGCGCTGCACTGCAGAGACATGGAAAAACAGGCTCCTCCCGGCCCTTCAAATACCCAGGGACCTCCCACGAATCCCCAGCATTGAAAAGCAGTGAACAAGAAGACAGGAGAATTAAACCACCCAGAACAACTGGTAATGATAACAATGATAACAATCACCATACAAGGGATCCAGAATAATGCAACAACAGGGTGGGGTGGAGCAGGACGTACTGTATAATATCAATTCTACAGGTGAGTACTTCACAGAATTGTATTATTCTTAGTATACAGTACGTCCTGCTCCAGATATAATACTTACACTTGGACATCCAATAGCAGTGTCCATAAAGTAGGGTGGGATCCCCAACAAAAGGTGACAACAGGCAGTTTAAACTACTGCCGCTTGCAAAACCTTGCGGCCAAAAACAGCACCAGCTGAGGCCCTAACATCAACCTTGTAAAACTTTGAAAAGGTATGAACAGAAGACCAAGTAGCAGCCTTGCAAACCTGTTCAACAGAAGCCTGGTGCTGGAAGGCCCAAGAGGCACCAATAGCACGAGTGGAATGAGCAGTAAGGCGGAAGGGAGGATTCTTCCCCTTAGCAGAATAGGCCTGAATCACAGCCTGACGAATCCATTTGCTAATAGTAGACTTGGCAGGAGCCAAACCCTTCCTAGGACCAGAAGGGACCACAAAAAGAGCATCAGTCTTCCTGAAGGCCGCAGTGACTACCAGGTAGTACACCTTACCACATCCAATGAATGCAAAACCCTTTCCTTAGAGTTGCTAGGATTGGGACACAATGAAGGAAGGACAATATCCTGATTCAAATGAAAAGCAGACACCACCTTTGGCAGAAAATCTGGCTTAAAGAGGAACACCACCTTGTCCTGGTGTCTCTCGTAGTATGGGGGCTGAATAGACAGAGCCGCCAGCTCAGACACGCGCCTGACCAAAGTGATAGCCACCAGAAAAACAACTTTGAGGGTAAGTACAGCCAGGGCAGCATCCTGAATAGGCTCAAAGGGAGCACCCTGTAAGGCAGACAAAACCAGGTTCAAGTCCCAAACAGGGACCGTAGGCTTACGTGGGGGACGCACATGAGTGACCCCCTGAAAGAAGGTCTTAACCAAGGGATGCTGTGCAAAGGACTTCTGAAAGAAGACAGACAGGGCAGAAACCTGACCCTTCAGAGTACTGAGTTTTAAACCCAACTCCAATCCATGTTGTAAAAACTCCAGAATTCTAGGGATGAAGAATTCCCTGCAGGGGAGAGACCTAGACTCACACCAGTCAATGTAGGAATGCCATACCCTATAATAGATGGCAGAAGAAGTTTTCTTCCTAGCCTGCACCATGGTATCCACCACTGAGGCAGACAAGCCTTTCTCCATCAAGATGGAGGTTTCAGCAGGCAGGCCGTCAAAGCCAGAGTTTGTAAACTGGGATGGCGTAAGGAGCCCTGAGTGAGTAGAACTGGCTCCTCTGGCAGGACGTACTGGTCTACTGCCATTTGTACCACGTCTGCGAACCATACTCTTCTTGGCCACCTCGGGGCCACCAGAATCACTGGCACCCTTTCCAGGGCAATCTTGCGCAGAACCCTGTCCAGCAGGGGAAACGGGGGGGGGGGGGGGGGGAGGGAAGGCATACAGAAGCCGGAATTTCTTCCAAGACAGTGACAGGGCATCCGTGGCCAAGGCCAGAGGATCCTGCGACAGGGAGACAAAGGCCGGGAGCTTGTGACGGGATGCAAACAGATACACATCCGGTAGGCCCCATCGGTAACACAGGGACTGGAATACCCTGTTGCAGAGGGACCACTCCCCCTGACGGGAAGTCCCCCTGCTCAGAAAGTCTGCTAGAAGATTCTCTACCCCTGGGATATAGACAGCCGAGATGCATTGAACATTGGCCTCTGCCCATGTCAGAATCTGCGACACTTCCTGGAGGGCACCCTTGCTCCGGGTCCCTCCCTGATGGTTGATGTAGGCAACCGCCGTCCTGTTGTCTGAGCGCACCTGCACAGACAGACCCTGCAGGTGATCGGTCAATTGCTCCAAAACCAACCTGACCGCCCATAGTTCCAGAATGTTGATGGGTAAATGGGCCTCCTGAGGGCCCCACGTCCCCTGGAACCTCAGGGATTTCCAGAATCCCCCCCCCAACCTGACAGACTGGCATCCGTGGTGACCATCTCCCAGGAGGGGGCTAGAAAGGACCTGCCCTTTAGCAAGTTCTTGTGGTCCAGCCACCACGAGAGGGACCAGAAGACCAATGGGGGAAGCACACAAACCCCGTCCAAGGACGCGGGGTCCTTGTCCCATACTGATAGGAGGTGAAGCTGCAGAGGCCTCGAATGGAACTGAGCAAAGGGCACTGCCTCTAAGCTCGCCACCATCAGGCCCACCAGCCGCATTCCCTGTCTGAGGGAGAGCTGGGGGCACGAGAGCAGGGACCGCACCTGCGTAGTCAGATCTTCCACCTTCTGTTGGGGACTGAACCGAATCCAGAATCCTCCCCAGGAATGGGGTCACCGGTGAAGGGGACAGGGAGGACTTGGGATGATTGATCACCCAGCCGAAGGACTCCAAGGTGGACACCACCAGCTGAGTGTCCAGCTCCGCCTGCTGTAGAGGCCATGAGGCGATGAGAATGTCGTCCAGGTAGGGCAGCACTCGAATGCCCCTGACCTTAGCAAGGACATCACACCCGCCAATACCTTGGTGAACACTCTGGGAGCTGAAGTGAGGCCAAAGGGAAGAGCCACAAATTGGTAGTGTTGATCTTTCAACTCGAACCTGAGAAACCTTTGATGCCCGGGGAACACAGGGATGTGAAGGTAAGCATCTTTGATGTCTACAAACGTCATAAAATCCCCTGGTCGTAGAGAGCCAACGGCCGAGTGCAGGGTTTCCATGCGAAAGCGCTTGCTCTTGACAAATTTGTTGAGGATCTTTACATCCAGAATGGGCCTGACTGACCCGTCTCTTTTGGGTACTGTGAAAAGGTTGGAGTAGAAACCTTCTCCCAATTCTCTCAAGGGAACTTTGCAAATAACTCCCAGCTCCAGAAGTCCTTGTACTGCTTGCATCAGGACCTGAGCTGATACCGGGTCCTGGGGTATCCGGGACCTGACGAATCTTGAGGGGGGCCGCACAGCAAACTATGTTGTAGCCAGAGGTAACTACCTCCTGAATCCACCGGTCTGAGACTTGACGCCTCCAGACGTGCGCGAAGTGCTGTAGTCGTCCCCCCACCCTGGCGGGCGAGGGCGCCCCATCATGCCTGAGGGGTCTTGGGAGGGGGTATGGATTTGGTCCCCCAAGAGGAGCCAGGGCGTCGCCCCCTGCTCCTATGCCAGGAGTCTGTGCGAGCCCCCGCGAAGGACACCCCTTTACCCTGCTTAGCGCCTCTGTAGGGGGCTGAAAGGGGGCCCTGGTTGCGAAAGGGCCGAGGCTGCCGCCTGTGCTGTGGTAACTTACCTCCTTTAGCAAAGAGGTCTAGGCGATCCCCAACAGGAGTAGTCCCTTGAAAGGGAGCCCTGTAAGGGCTTTCTTAGCAGCATTGTCGGCCACCCACTGTCTCAGCCATACCGCGTGGCATATAGCCACCGCCGAGGCGGAAGATCTGGCACCCAGCCTAATAGCATCGTCCGATGCAGACAGGATAAAATTCACAAATACATCACAGTTAGACAGTGCATTAATAGTATCAGCAGGCAACTTGTCTGGGGCGTCAAGTGCATTCCTGACCATGGCCCTGAGCGCCACGGCAGTAATGGCCAGAGCGCAGAGCGGGCGCAGTGCCGCCCCCCCAAACGCAAAGGCATGGCACGCCAATTGATTAATGCGCCGGTCCTCAGAATCCCGCAGTGTAGTAGTGTCGGGAGAGTGCATAATAGAGGTGTTAGACAGCCCTAGAATAGGAGCATCGACCTCGGGGGGCGATGACCAGCACTTGACCATATCAGCAGGAAATGGATACTTCCTGTCCAGACTCTTAGGGATCCTGGGAAGTCTACTGGGATGTTCCCACTCCTTGAGCATGAGGTTACTGAAATGGGTCTGCTCAGGAAATTCCAATCGAGCCTTAGCAGTATGGAATAGCTCACCCCTTTGCCTGGGAGCCGCAACAGGGGGAGAGATGGACAAAACCTCAAAAATCTGAAGCAATAGCTTATCAGTATCATCCGGGGTCCAGTGATCAGAACCAGAATCGTCATGACCCCTAGACTTCTCATCAGATGACTGAGTCAGAGATCAGCTGCCCCTCGTCCGAAAGGGTATGGTCATATAGATGTGTAAACTCATCAGACTCCGTAGGGAATGGAGCAGAGTCAGGGACAATGTGCCGCTTTTTTGCGGTAGCCTTGCGCGCTAGAGTACTAGCAAGCAATTTTTCAACACTGGCCAGTCTAGTAGCCACATCAGGATGAGAATCCACGCTTGTATTGGGGGTTAGACTCAGGCTTGGGGGGGTAGGTGAAGTGAGGCGAGGTGCAGACCCAGCCCCAGAAGGGGCGGGAAGAACCAGTAACGCCTGCTGTGCACAAGGGACGCAGACCCGAGCATTGTCACCGTTGATAGATGAGACCCCACAAGCTACACACAGCCGGGCTTGTCCCGAGGGAACTCCGTTAACAATATCCTGGGATGCTTTGATTAATGGGATGATTAATGGGCACAATAGGCCAGTAGGGATTGACGCTCTAAGCTACCCTGGATGCCCCAAAGACCCGCAGGGAAGTGGGAGTAATTATACTAGGTTCAACTGGGAATTCCACCGGGCCGGGAGAAGCCACTGGATTCGACCGTCTGAAAGACATAATGGGAATAGGAATGTCAGAGCCATGCGCAGTAAGTAAGAAATGAAAATCGCCCGCGAGGGCACTTACAGATCGAGGGAGGAGGACCGTTACCACGCGCGCGATGAGCATCGAAATGGCGGCAAGCGGACCTCGAAGGGCGGGCCAATGCGGGCTGTGACGTGGAGCGCGCCAAGCCAGGTCTCCGCCCCCCCGAAGAGCACGAAGCTCTGAATACAGTAGTCAGCGCAGACAGTAGAGTGAATGACACACTATAGAAGCCAAAAACGGGGATTACTTCCAGATGCGCCCAACAACAAATACCAATAAAGGCGCCGATAGACAATTGAAGAACAACAGCGCGGCTCTGACACCAGGTGTATGAGTCAAGGACAATACTAAGGCCATAACGTGTACTGAATACACAAGACCACTACACCCCCCCCCCTTCTTTCCCCCCGAACTACGGGGGGGGAACGAGGGAGAATGGCGACCCTTTGAACAGGGTCCGCCACTACACGGGGTATGGGGCCATAGCGCGGGAGGGGCATCCACAAAAGGCTCACCATTAGCCTAAACCGCCTACCCTTTGGTGGGGGACTGCGGTGGAGCATGGCTCCATAAGCACGCATGGTGCTGCCTACCTTCACCCGACCAGCGCAGCCCAGGCTGGGAGGCACATCGCAAGGAGGACGGGTGGGAGTAGTCCAACAGGGCCGCAGGCTGTAATAGCCCCGCTCACCTGCGAGAGAGTGACACATCATGTCTTCGCAGTCAGCACTGTAGAGAAATCTGGGGATTCGTGGGACGTCCCTGGGTATTAGAAGGGCCGGGAGGAGCCTGTTTTTCCATGTCTCTGCAGTGCAGCGCCATCTGGCGGAGGATAACCCAAGTGTAAGTATTATATCTGGAGCAGGACGTACTGTATACTAAGAATAATGGCGTCCGGACGGAGAGCAGGAAGAGGTGGACGCGGGGACAAGCTAACAGGCCGCACTCACCAGCCAATAGGCTGGGAGCCGGCCGTGAAGTCACCGGCCCGCCGCCGCCACAGAGCGTGCGAGCCGATGGAAGAGAGAAGAAGAGCGTGCTGGCAGCTGCCAGCATGCGTATCAGTCACACTCACACACACACACTACAAGTAAAAACGTACATACAAATACAAAAGTCGACTGAATACCCCCCCTCCACTAACCGGGAACAGGGAGGCATGGTTACATTCGGGTCTATGTAATGAGGGCAGTAAAAATTGACAGGGCATCCCATATCAGGATCACCAACCTGAAAACCACCTACACTTTGGTGGGGGATTTGAGGTGGAGTCTAGCTCCATTGTGGAAAGCACCTCTAATCGGTGCCATCTACCCCCACCCGGACCATGCAGCCGTAGCTGGGAGGCATTTTAAAATGGCCTGGGTGGAAATAGGACAAAAGGGGGGCCGGGTGCTACCCGGCTTACCTGTAAGGAGAGAGCGAGCCATCATCTTGACTGTCGACGCCGACTGCAGAGACTAAACTGGGGAATAAGTGGGAGGTCCCGGGTATATGTGGACAGGGAGGGGCCTCTTTTTTGCCGTCTCTGCAGTAAAGCGCCCTCTTGTGGACTGTAACCCAGACATAATGAATCATTCTGGAGTCAGGGAATTTACCTGCAAAATTTTAGGAGCAATCTAGCCACATGTAGCAGGAGGAACAGTAGATTTCAGCTAAAAAAAAAGTTCAAGGAATTTTTATTTCCACTTGAAGTGGACCGTTCACCTGGATTTCAACTATAGAGGTGATTGGTCCCTGCCCCAAAGGCATCCCAATTCGGGGCTGCAGCTGTGTGAAATACCCCAGATTACCAACTCTTCGCCATTCCCATGATGCATGCATGGCTGATCACTCGCATACTAAAGTGCGGCATAAAGCAGTGGTTTTGAATGAGCATCTCTGGCTACTGCACACACAGCCTATCTGAATGGCTGGATGAGGAAGAGCGCAAATCTGCAGAGAAGACAGAGATGCGGCAGAAAGTTAATCGGGAAGGATTCTCATTTGATATCGTTAAAGACAGGAAAAATAGTTGGACAGAGAGGCTATACATGTACTTTACAGCAATATTTGATCAAATGTCAAGATATTTCTTTTAGGGGTTAGCCGCTATAAAAAGCTCTTATAAATAGCAGGACTCGCCCTGCAGAATAAAGCAGTAGAGCACGGGCTGCAGAAGAAATGTAGCCATAGCATACAGTGAAATAATGGAGCTGTCTGGGATTGAAAACTGAAGATACAAGAGCAGCAACAGCATCTGCCATTTATATTTAGCTTCTCTCAGCACGGAAATGGACTGCGCCAAATACTAGGAGCATTTCCCAGCATCCTCCAAGACAGCCTTCATCTTCAGATCAAACATGAGTCAGTCTAATCATAGTACAAGCACATGAACTTTAATTATCTGGCAAGTTTCCAAGTATTCAGTGTATATAAAGAATATGAATTAGAGCAAGAGAACATACACCACATAACTCGTCTTGCATCAGGATAGTACAACAACAGAAAGCCAGTAGCACTTCAGCTCTGGAACTCTATCTCCAGGACCCAATAAATGCCAGAAACAACCTTACCTATCTAAATCTGTTCCATAACCAGTCACACTAGTACCAGTTTATATTGAGCAATAAAGCAAATATTAAAATCTACATGTATATTGTCCACCAAAACAATAACTTTACAAAAGAAAAGCCTAGGACCAGTTTCAGAGCCCCATTGTCAAGACTCCATCTCTAGATGACCGTCCCATCATTCACCACTGACATAGGGTTAGTCAGTCACAGTGACTGGAGCCCGCCTACTTCATTCACTGCAATAGAATAAATTTGATGTTATCTGAATACCACGAACCACAGACAAAAGTTGAATAGATTTTTTTTTTCTACATGGACAGACCTTTTAAATAACATCTGCACCTTAAGGTTAAATAGCTGTGGAAAGAGCCAAGTTGGGTGAATGTAAATTATTCTACAGTGGTTAAAAGTTTGATCGCAGAAAAGGTTCAACATACTAACCTCCAACTGAGACACTAGCTAAGCTGTGAGAGATGCCCTGCTAATCCAACACTAAAGCAAAGGTGAAACTTTAGCAGAACTTACCCCTAAGGTCCACACTCCCGAGCTGTTCAAAGGCCAGCATATCCAGGGGTTTCACTAGGCACACATGTATCCTTTAGAACTTGGGCTACAAGATGGCCTCCCCCCAATTCAAGAATGAATCTACTAAGAGTTCTATGGAGAGTAGAAGCACTAGAAAGTCTGCCCACAGCTCTCCCACTCAGACACTGAGCACCATAAGTCAGAGACAGTTGAAAATTAGGAAATTACCATTAGGGTGTACAGGGGGACTTGTAGGGGCCCAATTTAAATGCAACAAATAAATTCAGCAGATCTTGGTCCAATTCAGTCTTGCACCATCTTTGTGTAAAGTGAGAACAGCATTACTAAAACTGACCAGATGTCCCACTTTTGGTGGGACATCCCATTTTGTGCCCCACTGTCCCTCGAAAACCTAAATGTCCCACTTTGCTGACATGGGAAGACTGTCCCACCAAATGCAGAATGCTGGATGCTGGATTTCTGGGTGGTGTACAACTGCTCTGACTATTTGGTTGAATGGTGATGTTGGAATGCAAGGACTTCTTAGCATTTAACCCTTTAAGTGCCAGCCTACCTGGAGTTTTTGTCACCCTTTGTTGCCAGACTATTTTGCATTATTATGCGCGCCCCATGTTCAAATGTGATTTTTGAAAGGATTTTCAGGGATTTCTCAGGAAAATTATATGTTTTTTTCAGAAGAGTCTGGGCTTTAACATGAAATGTCTTGTTTGTCATTTTCTAGGTGTATTCTCAATATTTTTGGGTGAAATATGTGCAAAAAAAAAAAAACATTTTTTACAATTTGTAGTGTTTTTTTGTAATAAAGAAAATGTAAGTTTGTCAATAAAATCTTATTGCGTGTGAAATCCCAATTTCTCCCTGTTACAGCGATACCACATATGTATAGGTAGACACCCTTTCCTGCCCAGGAGACTCCCCCAAACTGAAACAGCGCTTTAGGGGATTTTCAGATAAAATACAACTATGCTATGCAATATGCGCACCTTGCAGTTTTTCCAGAAAAACAACCCTTTACATATTTAATAAATTTATGTGTTGTGGTTAAGCAATCGTTCATGTGATTTCTTGTTTGAAAATGCCAGCCCTATGTGAACTGCTTGTTTTGTAGGTGTTTTTTGTAATCAGTATCCTTTAGGTTTATGGGCGCCCATGATGATACAGGGCGTCAACAAGCCTGGTACACCTAGACATAATTTACATGTTCTCCCTGTGGGTCTTAAATATATGGTACATTTGAAATACCCCCAACAAACTATATATTCTCTGGAAGTACACACCTCAAGCTTTCTAGGTGTACCAGGCTTGTTGATGTGGCCATAGTTTTCTGGAAGTAATCCCTCAATGTATTCTTTGGTTGCAAAGATTTTCCCTAAAAAAAGGATAAAAAAAGCAGAATCAAAGCCACATTTTCCTAAAAAAACTATATACAAACAAGAAAAAACAAGTTTAATCTGAAAAAGCAATATCCCCCGAACAGAACGATGCCCAACATGCATAGCTACTGTCAAGGGAAGAGTTGCCAAACAACCCAAAGTAAAGCATTTGCGTAACGGTAATTTTACTTGAAAATTTCAGCTCTGCAGACAAAGTGCGCACCTTGCGATTTTTCAACCAAAACAAATCTTTACATTTGGAATATCCCCTATAAACCATATATTCCCTGAAAGTACACATGTTAAGCTTTCTAAGTGTACCCAGCTTGTTGTAGTGGGCTCATCTTTCTGGAAATAATGAATTCTTTGGTTGCGCAGGGTTTCCCTAAAAAATGTATAAAAAAGCTGAATAAAAAACACCTTTTCCTATGTTCCACGCCATTTTTGCTGGAATTTTCAGGAAAATATAATATATATATATATATTTTTTTATTTTTTTTTTTTTATTTTTTTATTTTTTTTGCAGCAGAGTTTAGGTTTTAACATGAAATGTCTTGTTTGTAAATTTTATTTTGTTTTTTACAATATTAAGTAAAAAAATAAATAATTTTTTTTTTTTTTTTTTAGAAAATGGACTCCTTTATTTTAAATAAAAAATGTATTTTATTAAAGGAAAACCATATTGCATGTGAAAGCCCCATTTCTAACGATTAGAACGGTACCACATATTTATAGCCCCCCGTTCCTGCCCAGGAGACCCCCCTAACTGAAACAAGTACTTTATAACATTTACAAATAAAATACAACTACCATCCACACTACAAAGGGTTAAATCGAGAAAAAAAATTACAGCGTCCCCCTTACCCCATTTTTGGGGGGGATTTTTAAGGGTTAAAAGCCCTTAAAAATAAAAAATAAAAATATTGACATGGGGTCCCCCTTACCCCAAGTAACCAGCCCGGGACCAGCTATGCAGGGCTTGTAGAAACAGGGAAAAGGGGCCAGCTTTTGTGGCCCCTGGCCCTGCAGGCTACAAGCCCGCATAGCCCGTGGCCACGGCCTCTTCTGCCCCCCCTGGGCTTTGGGGAGGCAGGTAATGGGGGTGCCGGGGGTTAATGGCAAGTCATCCGCTAGTTGCAGGTGACTTGCCATCCCCCCAGCCTTGTGAACTGGTATAGCCATTACCAGTTCACAAGGGGTTAAACGTAAAAAAAAAAAAAAAAAAAAAGACACATAAGAAAAAAAAATCATTTTTTTTTTTTTTTTACTGTACTCGCCTCCGATCCTGCGTCCCTCGTCGCTGTCCCGCGCCACTGTCACTGACAGATGCCGGTAGTGATCGCCGTCCTGCTCCGATCACCACCGGCATCTGACAGATGCCGGTGCTGGAGGTAGTATAGGAGGAGCGGGATGACGTCATCCAGCTCCTCCCACAATGGGCTGTCATTACAAGAGGTGAGAACCCGGAAGAGGGTCCTCACCTGAAGCCTGCGCAGCCCCGGTGAAGAGGAGACCCGGAAAGAAGGATTGGGCGCGGAGGTGAGTAAATGACATTTTTTTTTGTTTTGTTTTGTTTTTCACAGGCGAACTGTCAGCGCTGAAAACGGGGGGGGGGGGGGGGGGGGGGAGTGGACGGGTTTTCGGGCCCCCTCCTGAAGACGGAGGACGACGGGGGAGGGATCGGATGCCACCCCCAGGAAGAGGGGACCCCAAGCTTCACATGGATACCACAGGTAAGTGGTTTTTTTTTTCTTTTTTTTTTTTAACTATTAGGGGGAAATGCCAGGCACGTAGTTTCTACGTGCTTGGCATTTAAAGGGTTAAACAATCACCCAAATCATTTATGTACAATATGTACCAAATATTTCTAGAGCATGTGACCCATAATTAAGTCACAACCTAAACCATACCCCTATCATGCCCATCACCCACAAACTGAGGACCCCGTCCCAAATTGGGATGCCCCACTGAGTAAACCCCCCCCCAAGAATCCCTGATTACCTCACCTTGTCCCTGAGCCCATGCCGCTTCTGTGTGCCCAGCATTTCTGAATGGGCAGTGCAGGCACGCGGCGGCTAGGAGATGAGCGGGGGATGCGGCTGGCACCTCAGTCGTCTCCTTTCGCCGCTGCTTGGCTGCTTAGCCGACAGCGGAGCAAAGTGAAAGCAAGCACGCTCAGCCAATCAGCGTGCTCGTTCTCGTGCGAGTCTGTGCTGTGGGAGAGACAGGAAGGTGCGTGAATGTGGCAACCTGGGGGATACACAGAGAGATGCCCCCACTGAGAGGAACAAGTCCCTCCGAAAAGTGAAAAATCTGGTGTGTTGCCCCTATCGAAAGCGGTGTTCTGCACCTGAATTAAGCATTGTCAGCCTAAACCCAACAGGATGGTAGGTACTGATCGTTACATCCACGTAAAAGTCCTGTGTTCTCCTCACTGCTTGAACCATCTGAAGTGTAATAATTACACCATTTTAAGCATTCACCTCTGTGCTTTACTAAAGATATTTTTGCTGGCATCTGCAGCCCAGTAATAATACCATTTTGTGAATACTCACCTGTAAAATGGGTATTATAAGTATGTCGCACACCCCGCGTCAAGACATTCATTGCACTTGGGTATACCAACCTGTAGATGGCGATTTTGCAGAGATGTCAAAAAAAGGTAAGACCCTCCAGGCCCATAAATACCTGGGACCTCCCACTCATTCCCCAGTATAAAGATAGCAATAAGGTAAAGGGACCAGGAAAGCCAATTAAAACTAACAAAGGTTCGCCATATAAAGGATCCAGAATACAAAAGGGCAAGGTGAAGCGGGGTGTGTGACATACTTATAATACCCATTTTACAGGTGAGTATTCACAAAATGGTATTATTCTAAGTATGTCACACACCCCGCTTCAAGACATTCATTACACTTGGGACATCCAATAGCAGTGTCCTTAAAGGGCGGGGATCCAAAAAACAAGGCAACAAGGCACAAACTTAAACCACTGCAGCTTGCAGAACTTTGCGGCCAAAAACAGCATACGCTGAGGCCCGCACATCAACCTTGTAAAACTCGGAAAAAGTGTGAACCGAAGACCAAGTAGCAGCCTTACAAACTTGCTCAACAGAAGCCTGGTGCTGGAAGGCCCAGGACGCCCCAACAGTACGAGTAGAATGAGCAGTAACACGAAAAGGGGGAATCTTCCCCTTAGCAGAATAGGCCCCAACAATGGCCTGGCGAATCCATTTACTAATGGAAGACTTGGCAGGAGCCAAACCCTTCCTAGGCCCAGAGGGCACCACAAAAAGGGCGTCAGTCCTACGAAAAGGAGAAGTAGCCACCAAATAGTACTTCACACAGCAAACCACATCCAAAGAATGCAAAACCCTCTCCTTGTCATTGCTGGGCTTAGGACACAAGGAGGGTAGAACAATATCCTGATTAAGATGAAAAGCAGAGACCAACTTAGGAAGGAAATCTGGCTTGAAGTGGAAAACAACCTTGTCCTGATGCCTCTCAAAGTAAGGGGCCTTAATGGACAAGGCTGCCAACTCCGAAACACGCCGAACAGAAGTGGCAACCAGAAAAACAACCTTCTGAGTAAGCGTAGAAAGTACAATATCCTGCAAAGGTTCAAAAGGAGGACCCCGCAAGGCAGACAAAACCAAATTCAAATCCCAAACTGGGAGCAAAGGCTTCCTAGGAGGCCGCACATGCGTAACCCCCTGGAAAAAGGTCTTAGCCAGAGGATGAAGAGCAAAAGACTTTTGAAAGAAAACCGCCAGGGCAGAAACATGCCCTTTCAGCGTACTAAGCTTCAAACCTAGGTCCAGACCATGTTGCAAAAATTCCAAGATCCTAGAGATAGAAAACGCCCTGCAAGGCAAGGCCCTGACCTCACACCAATCAATATAAGGGTTCCAAATCCTATAGTAGATGGCAGAGGAAGACTTTTTTCTAGCCCTAACCAGAGTCTGAATGACAGCATCAGAAAGACCTTCCTCCTTCAAGATGGAGGTTTCAGCAGCCATCCTGTCAAAGCCAGCGTTGGAAAATTGGGGTAGAGCAGGGGACCCTGAGTGAGTAGATCCGGCAGAAAGGGCAGAACTAACTGATTCTCTGCCAACCTTAACACGTCTGCGAACCAAACCTGTCTTGGTCACCTTGGAGCCACCAGGATTACCGACGCACCCTCTTCGCCCACCATGGGAAACGGAGGAACAGGTATAGAAACCCCAAATCCCTCCAGTTCAGAGACATGGCATCCGCTGCCAGAGCCAGCGGATCCCGCGAGAGAGACACAATTGCCGGAAGCTTGTGATTGTGACGAGAGGCAAAGAGGTCCACCTCCGGAGACCACCACCGGAGGCAAACCGACCGAAAAACCTTGGGGCAGAGCTACCATTCCCCCCGGCGAGATGACCCCCTCAGGGTCCGGGCTCAGGGAGTCAGCCTCCGTGTTCTCCACTCCCAGAATGTACACTGCCGAGATGCATGGGACATTGCCCCCTGCCCAATCCAGAATCAAAGACCCTTCCCTGAGGGCACGCCTGCTGCAAGTCCCTCCCTGGTGATTGATGTAGGCGACCGCCATCCGATTGTCCGACCGAACTTGAACCGGTAGGCCCCGTAACTGATGAGTCAAGTGAGCCAGAACCAACCTGATGGCTCTCAGCTCCAGAACATTGATGGGATCGTGAGCCTCCTGAGGCCCCCACAGCCCCTGAAACTGAAGATCCTTCCAAAATCCCCCCCCACCCTGACAGACTGGCATCCATGGTGACAGTCTCCCAACGAGGGGTCAGAAAAGATCTGCCCCTCGTCAAATTGCTCAGTTTCAGCCACCACCGAAGGGAACGCAGCACCCGGGGGGACATCAGAAAGGACTGATCCAATGACAACGGGGACCCGTCCCAGGCCGCCAAGAGATGGAGCTGGAGCGTCCTTCTGTGAAACTGGGCAAAGGGAACCGCCTCAAACGATGCCACCATCAATCCCACCAGTCGTATCCCTAGCCGGATGGACGGACGGGGGATGGATAGGAAACGCTGAGTCAATTCCTGAATCAGAAGAACCTTGGCTCGGGGGAGAAACACCCTGGCCTGAGAAGTATCCAGAGACATTCCCAGGAACTCCACCCCCCTGGAGGGAGTGAGGCAGGACTTGGGATAGTTGATCACCCAACCGAAACTCTCCAGAGTGGACACCACTGTCCTGGTATCCAGCTGCGCCTGACAGAGAAGACGCCATGATGAGAAGATTGTCCAGATAGGGCACGATGCGGATACCCCTGGCTCTGAGGATGGCCATCACTTCTGCCAACACCTTGGTAAAAACCCTTGGAGCCGAGGTAAGGCCAAACGGAAGAGCCGCAAACTGAAAATGTCGATTGTCCACGACAAACCTGAGGAATCTCTGGTGTGCCAGAAATATTGGTGGCAGGTGAGCATCCTTGATGTCTATGGACGTCATGAAGTCCCCCTGATGAAGTGAGTGGATGGCTGAGAGCAGAGTTTCTATACGGAACTTCCGGGGACGAACGAACCTGTTGAGCAACTTCAGACGTCCTCCTTGGGCACCGTGAACAAATTGGAATAGAAGCCCAGGCCCCGGTCTGAGTGGGGCACCAGACAGATGACAGCTATGTCCGCGAGACTTGCTACTGCCGCCCGAAGCCCCTGGGCGGCCAGAGGATCTGACGGCACCCGAGAACTGAAGAATCTGGGAGGGGGTCGGAACTCGAACTCCAGCTTGTAACCGGAAGACACCACTTCCTGAATCCACCTGTCTGAGACCTCTTGGACCCAAACCTGGGAGAAGAGTAGCAGCCGTCCCCCCACCGCAAGGGTGAGGGCGCCCCCTCATTGCTGAGCCGGCTTGGCAGCAGCTCGAGGCTTGGAGCCCCAACTGTGTCCTGGATGGGCCCGACCTCTGCCCCTGGTCCAGGAATCACCTCTGGACGAGGGGAAAGCCGAACCCCAGCCAGCTCTAGCCCCACGAAAGGACTGAGAGAAGGAAGCCGCCCCGCCGAAAGGGGCGACGCTGCTTTTTACGCTGAGGTAACTTACCTCCCTTTGCCACCAAATCTAATCTCTCTCCAAAGAGCCGCAACCCCACAAAGGGAAGGGCCGTAAGAGACTTTTTGGACACAAAATCAGCCGCCCACTGGCGTAACCAAACCGACCGCCGGATAGCCACAAGCAGGGCCGCAGCTCTGCTACACATCACCAATGTGTCATCCAAGGCGGACAGCACAAAGGACAAAAATAACTCACAGCGCTTAAGGTCAGCAAACTCCTCACTAGCCGGGTCAAGCCCGGAAGAGGTCAACAGTCCTCTAACAACCGACCTGGCATCTACCAATAAAAGCGCAGAAGCACAAACCGGCCGCAAGGCCGATCCAACACTGGCAAAACCATGACAAGCCATCTGGTCAATGCGTTTATCCTCACCATCCTTGAGAGTAGTGCACTCCGGAGAAAGGAGGACTGAGGAGCTGGACAACCCCAAAACAGGAGCATCCACCTGGGGAGGGGGGACGACCAGTGCTTCACCGCGTCTGCCGAAAAGGGATATTTCCTTTCCCAACCCGGTGGGACACCCGGAATCTGAGTAGGCCTCTCCCATTCCTTGAGAATGATACCATCAAAATGCTTTTGATAAGGAAATTCCAAGCGCGGCTTGGTCACTTCAAAGAACTCCCCCTTCAGCGGAGGAGTTGCCTCGGGGGGAGAAATAGCCAAGACCTCAAACATATGAGCCAGGACCCTAGAGGTATCCAAGGAGTCCCCCTGGCCCTGCTCCGTATCAGCGCCCACAAACTGCTGATCATCGGAGCCCTCAGACTCCTCATACAGCTCCCCTTCCTCACGTGGGGAATAATCAGACCAATCCAGGGAGTCAAAATCCTCCCTATCAAGGCCCTGCGCGGCCGTATACAATGTTTTCTCTTTGCAGTGGCATTTTTAGCAACGGCACTGGAAAACAATTTTTCAAGATTGGCCAATCTGGCACACACCTCAGATTGCGGCTCCCTGCCAATAACCACGTCACACGGGATACGTGTCAAGCGAGGGGGAGACGGAGAGGAGACTGGCGGAGCAGAACCGGACGCCTGAAATCCGGTCTGCCGCGCAATAGACCGCTGCGCACAGGGTACACATAGAAATACATCATCCCCCAAAAGGGATACCCCACACACAGCCTGGATTGCCCCGCCGAGGGAATTACGCAATAATGCAACCTGGGATGCCCCTTTAAGTCCCGAGTGGGAGGATTTTAAGCCAGCTAAAATTTTAACCAGGGACCCTGGACCGGGAGAACCCCCCTTTAATATGATCAATGGTCCACCTGGAACACAAAACACAAGCACACGCTCAGACCATGCTAGAATGTATAAAGAGTTAAAAACAGATGAACCTGTACCTTCAGTACCGCACGCCAGGCACAGTGAAGACGCGCAGTGTGCAGTAGGAAGAGAGAGGGCGGGCGCGGTTCGCGCCCGGCCCCGCCCCTGCCCCGTCTCTCCCGGCCAGAAGCCGGGACATGAAAAACGCGCCGGCAGCACAGGCCGTAGGCACGCGCGTGAGCGCCCGGCCCCGCCCAGAGGAGAAGAAGCCCTCATGGGCGCTCACCGCCGCCATTGCAGCACGCCGGAGGCCGGTGCCGCGGGACCGCCGGCGCCAGTCAAAAAGTAAAAGCACACACACAGTTAAGCACACACACACACAATAAATGAGAGGAATCCATAAGGGACCTGGCCCCCCCACCCCCTCTAAGGGTATCCGGGAGAGGGGGAATCCATGCCAGGGTAGGGCCAAGGGACGGGGCATCCCAAACCGGGATCACCAACCCGGATAGCCGCCTACCCCTTGTTATGGGGTCTGACAGCTCCTAAGCACCAGGGGTGCCAACTACCTTTGCCCGGACTAGCAGCCTAGGCTGGGAGGCAAGTAATTTAAATAAGGGGATCCGGGCAGGAATAGAAGAATAGAAGGTCGGGAGTCATCCCAGCTACCTGCAAGGAGGAGACATCATCTTCTGACTTGCTCGCCACCTGCATGAGATGAAAGACTGGGGAATGAGTGGGAGGTCCCAGGTATTTATGGGCGGGGAGGGTCTTACCTTTTTTTATTGACATCTCTGCAAGAACGCCATCTACAGGTCAGTATACCCAAGTGTAATGAATGTCTTGAAGCGGGGTGTGTGACATACTACAGAATAAAACATTAGGTATTTTCTTGTCTTTAGTTAATTTAGTATTAGTAACTGCTTTTGTGTTCTCCATTCTAATTTGGTAACTGGATAGTGGATTGAGCCTAATACATATATAGTATTTAGGGAATAGGACCTGGGCTATTTTCACTACCAATGAGAGATCTTTAAAAATGATTAGCGCATTTTTTCACCCCATAAAACGCACCTAGGATTTGGAGGGGGAAAATAAGGGAAAAAAATACAATTCTGTGATTACTCACCTGTAGAATTGGTATTATATGTATACAACACGTCCTGTTCCAGAAGATATTCCTTACACTTGGGATATACTCCAGTAGATGGCGCTGGACTGCAGAGACAGAAAAGTGGCTCCTCCGGGCCCCATATATACCAGGGACCTCCCACAGTTAGTAAGAGGTGCTTGGTGCTGAAAAGCCCAAGAGGCACCAATAGCACGAGTAGAATGAGCAGTAAGGCGGAAAGGGAGGCTCCTTCCCCTTAGCAGAGTAGGCCTGTATTACAGCCTGACTATTACAGCCTGACGGATCCACTTGCGGATAGTGGACTTAGCCGGAGCCAAGCCTTTCTTAGGTCCAGATGGAAGCACAAAAAGAGCATCAGTCTTCCTGAAGGATTCAGTAGCCAAATAGAACTTCAGAGTTCTGACTACATCCAAAGAATGCAAAACCCTTTCCTTAGGGTTACTAGGATTAGGACAAAGAGAAGGCAAAACAATGTCTTTATTGAGATGAAAAGCAGAAACAACCTTAGGCAGAAAATCTGGCTTAAAACGAAACACCACCTTGTCCTGGTGTCTCTCAAAATAAGGAGGCTTGATGGAAAGCACCGCCAACTCAGAAACCCACCTAACAGAAGTGATAGCCACCAAAAAAGACCACCTTAAGCGCAAGAATGGACAAAGCAGCCCCTTGCAAGGGCTCAAAGGGAGACCCCTGCAGGGCAGATAAAACCAAGTTCAAGTCCCAGACTGGTAACATAGGCTTATGTGGGGGACGCAAGTGAGTAACCCCCTGGAAAAAAGTCTTAACAAGGGGATGCTGAGCAAAGGATCTTTGGAAAAAAATAGCCAAAGCAAAAACATGGCCTTTCAGAGTACTGAGCTGAAGGCCCAGATCCAACCCACGTTGGAGAAACTCCAGAATCCTAGGAATAGAAAACACACGACAGGGAAGCGAGTGGGACTCGCACCAGTCAATGTAAGTACGCCAAACTCTATAATAGATGAAAGAAGAGGACCTCTTCCTTGCCCTGATCATATTATTCACAACCGAGGCAGGCAGCCCCTTTTCCATCAAGATGGAGGTTTCAACACTCAGGCTGTCAAAGCCAGCGTTTGTAAATTGGGGTGGCGTAGGTGTCCCTGAGTGAGCAGATCTGGAACCAGTGGCAGGGCGTACTGATCTACTGCCAACTGCACGATGCCTGCGAACCACACTCTTCTTGGCCAACAGGGGGCCACCAGGATGGTTGCCACCCCTTCCTGAACTATCTTGCGCAGCACCCTGCCCAGCAGTGGAAACAGGGGAAACACATACAGGTGCTGGAACCTCATCCAAGACATTGCCAGGGCATCCGCGGCCAAGGCCAGGAGGATCCTGGGACAGAGAGACAAAGACTAGAAGCTTGTGACGGGACGCAAAAAGATCCACGTCCGGCTGACCCCAGCGGTGGCACAGGGAGCGAAACACCCTGCTGCTGAGGGACCTCTCTTCCAGCCTCCAGATTCTCCACCCCCGGGATGTACACAGCTGAGCTGCAGGGAACATTTTCCTCCGCCCAGGACAGTATCAGGGACACTTCCTTGAGGGCCCTCTTGCTACGGGTCCCTCCCTGATGATTGATGTAGGCAACCACCACCTGGTTGTCCGAGCGGACCTGAACAGCCCGACCCCTCAGGTGTGGGGTTAAGTGGGGAGAACCAACCTGATTGCCCTCAATTCCAGAATGTTGATAGGGGCATGGGCCTCCTGAGGGCCCCACTGACCCTGGATCTTCAGGGACCTCCAGAATCCCCCCCAACCTGTCAGACTGGCATCTGTGGTGAGTCTCCCAGCAGGGGGCCAGAAAGGACCTGCCACCACACTAGAGACCACCTGACTTGAGGGGACAAGACAAACACCTGATCCAGGGACACAGGGTCCCAATCCCATACTGACAAGAGGTGAAGCTGAAGAGGCCTCATGTGGAACTGAGCATATGGAACCGCCTCGAAGCAGGACACCATCAGGCCCACCAGCTGCATCCCCTACCTGATGGATGGGGACAAGACAGCAGGAGCTGAACTTTCTCTTGAAGGACCTCCACCTTCTTCTGAGGAAGAAAGATCTTGACCTAAGCTGAATCCAGAATCATGCCCAGAAAATTCTTCACCATGGAAGGAGACAGGGAAGATTTGGAGTGATTGATCACCCAGCCGAATGACTCCAGTGTGGACACCACCCTCTGAGTGTCCAGTTCTGCCTGATGGAAGGACTGAGAAGCAATAAGCATGTCGTCCAGGTAGGGAAGAATGCGAATGCCCTGAGATCTCAGCGGGGCCATCACTCCTGCCAGCACCTTGGTGAATACCCTGGGGGCCGAAGTGAGACCGAAGGGCAAGGCCACAAATTGGTAGTGCTGATCCTCCAGAGCGAACCTGAGGAATCTCTGATGACCTGGAAAGATAGGGACATGAAGGTAAGCATCCTTGATGTCTACAGAGGTCATGGAGTCCCCCGGGCGTAGGAAAGTCACAGCTGAGCACAGAGTCTCCATGCTAAAGTGTCCGAATCTGACAAACTTGTTGAGAAGCTTTAAATCCAGGATAGGTCTGATGGACCCATCCTTTTTGGGCACAATGAAAAGATTGGAATAATAGCCTTTGCCCCTTGCCTTCAAGGGCACCCGGTAGATGACACCTAGGTCTAGAAGGCCTTGGACAGCCAGGGAGAGACACTGAGCTGACAAGGGGCTTTGAGCTAAACGAGATTTGATGAATCTTGGGGGCGGCCAGGCTGCAAACTATCTTGTAACCGGAGGATACTACCTCCTGAATCCACCGGTCTGAGACATGACGCCTCCGGACATGAGCCAAGAGCCGAAGCCGTCCCCCCACCCGGATGGGTGAGGGCGCCCCTTCATGCCTGAGGGAGCTTGGGGGAGGACTTAGTCTTGGGACCCCAGATGGGGCCAGGCCGGCCACGTCCTCTGCCCCAAAAATCTCCACGGGCTCCAGCAAGGGAAGCTCCCCGTCCAATTCTGGAGACCCTGAAGGAAGGAGAAAAGGCACCTGAACCCCGAAAGGACCGGGGCTGCCTTCTACGCTGAGGTAACTTGCCACCTTTAGCATACAAGCCCAAACGTTCCCCAAAGAGGTGCAGCCCCTTGAAGGAAAACCCAGTGAGGGCCTTTTTTGGCAGTATTGTCAGCTGCCCCCTGGCGCAGCCAGACCGAGCGGCGTATCGCCAACAACAAGGCAGATGCCCTGCCACACATTCTAATGGTATCATCCAGGGCAGAGAGAACATATGCAACAAATTCCTCAACGCAGAAGAGCTCTATACTCTTCACTACCAGCATCATCAGGGGCCCCATCTAAGAGACCCCTGAGCAGGCTTTTAACAGCAACAGCCGTGATAGAGGCACAGACCAGATAGAGCGCGGTCCCAACACAGGCAAAGGCATGGCAAGCCAGCTGATCCATGCGCCTGTCCTCCCCATCCCTCAGTGTAGCAGTGTCAGGGGAATGCATGACAGATGTGTTAGACAACCCCAGAACTGGAGCATCCACCTCGGGAGGACATCACCAACGTTTAACCATCTCAGCGGGAAAGGGATACCTCTTATCCCAACTCTTTGGTACCCCGGAAAGCCGGCTAGGCCGTTCCCACTCCTTGAGAATCAGATTATTAAAGTGAGTTTGTTCAGGAAACTCCATACGTGGCTTAACAATATGAAACAGCTCCCCCTGCTGCCGCGGAGCCACGGCAGGAGGAGAGATACAGAGCACTTCAAAAAGTCTGTCAGTATCATCTGAAGCCCATGGGTCAGACCCAGACTCAGCATAACCCCTAGGCTGATCCTCAGATGATTCTGAATCTGAGAAGAATTCCCCTTCTTCCAGGGGGGTATAACCAGTAACATAAAAAAACTCCTCAGCTTCCATACGAAAGAGTGTAACACCGGGTGCCAAATGCCACCGCTTAGCAGGAGCCTTACGCGGACCAGACCCAGCAATATGCCTTTCAATGCTGGCTACCCGGGTAGCCAAATCAGGTTGAGACTCCTCACTGGTATGCAGCTCATTGGGAGTCAGATGTAAGCGTGGGGGGGTTGACGAAGCCAGCGGGGGCGCAGTACTAAAACCCAGCCGCAGGTAACCCAGACTGCAGCGCAAGTACCTGCTGGGCGCAGGGTACACACACCCTGACATCATCACTTATAGGGGATACCCCACACGCCACACAGCCGGGCTTGTCCCGAAGTAACCCCGAGCACATTATCCTGAGTAGCCTCCATATGGTGATTATCACGGCACAACAGGCCAATAGGGATTGACGCTAATAGCAGCAACCCGGGATGCCCCAATAACCCGCTAGGGAAGTGGGAGTAATGGTATGAAATAGCCCTCCAATAAGAGTTAACACTAATAGGAGGGGATAGGACCGGGAGAAACCACAAAGTTTGACCCGCCTGCAAGACATAATCAAAAGATCCCATAAGCGATATGCAATACAGATAATTTATATAAAATAAATCAGCCCGCAGGGGCACTTAAGGACCGCGATAGGGAGACGCCAGGCACACGCAGCAGAGAACTAAAATGGCGCCCGCATATACCTCGAGGGGCGGGCCGCGGAGACAGTGATGCAAAACGCGCCAGCCGCAAGGCCCCCCCCGTGCGAAAACACCTGACAAGGCCAGCCAATGATGGCGCAGCAGCGCCTGAGGCGATGGCGCCGCCGAGCGCGGAGCGTAGTACAAACGTGCGGCGGCAAAAGAAACCAGTGCAACCAATACAAAAGGGATCAAAAAACAACACCCAACATGTGGCAAATACATGCACCCCCCCCCCGAGATCTACAAGGGAGAGCGAGGGGGGAAGCGACGGCCAGCCAAAAGGGAGCCTACTGCGCGGACAGGGGGCGAGGGGCATAAAATGCGGGAGGGGCATCCCATAAGGCTCACCATGGGCCTATACCGCCTACCCTTTGGTGGGGGACTGCGGTTGGAGCAGCGCTCCTTAGCACCTGACAGCGGTGCTGCATACCTTCACCCGAACCAGAGCAGCCTGAGCTGGGAGGCAGTGAAAGGAAACGGGTGGGAATAGTCCTACAGGGCCGCAGGCTAATAGCCACCGCTCACCTGCGAGTAGAGAGAGACATCTTCTAGTTATCGCAGCCAGGACTGCAGAGAAGAACTGGGGATTTTGTGGGAGGTCCCTGGTATATATGGGGGGAGCCACTTTTCTGTCTCTGCAGTCCAGCGCCATCTACTGGAGTATATCCCAAGTGTAAGGAATATCTTCTGGATCTGTTGTATACTTAGAATAAAATTCTGAACCAAATGTTGCTCAATTCCCCCCCTCAAAACAACTAAACAAGGCAAGGTGCAGAACCCCCCACTTACAGGCAAAGTGGCATTCCCCCCTCTTATTCCCCATAGACAGGGTGTCATTTCCCCCCTTCCCATTCCCCATAGGCAGTGTGGCATTCCCCCCTCCCATTCCCCATAGGCAGTGTGGCATTTCCCCCTCCCATTCCCCATAGGCAGTGTGGCATTTCCCCCTCCCATTCCCCATAGGCAGTGTGGCATTTCCCCCTCCCATTCCCCATAGGCAGTGTGGCATTTCCCCCTCCCATTCCCCATAGGCAGTGTGGCATTTCCCCCTCCCATTCCCCACAGGCAGTGTGGCATTTCCCCCTCCCATTCCCCACAGGCAGTGTGGCATTCCCCCCTCCCATTCCCCATAGGCAGTGTGGCATTTCCCCCTCCCATTCCCCATAGGCAGTGTGGCATTCCCCCCTCCCATTCCCCATAGGCAGTGTGGCATTTCCCCCTCCCATTCCCCATAGGCAGTGTGGCATTCCCCCCTCCCATTCCCCATAGGCAGTGTGGCATTCCCCCCTCCCATTCCCCATAGGCAGTGTGGCATTCCCCCCTCCCATTCCCCATAGGCAGTGTGGCATTGCCCCCTCCCATTCCCCATATAGGCAGTGTGGCATTCCCCCCTCCCATTCCCCATATAGGCAGTGTGGCATTTCCCCCTCCCATTCCCCATATAGGCAGTGTGGCATTTCCCCCTCCCATTCCCCATATTGGCAGTGTGGCATTCCCCCCTCCCATTCCCCATAGGCAGTGTGGCATTCCTCCCTCCCATAGCCCATAGGCAGTGTGGCATTCCCCCCTCCCATAGCCCATAGGCAGTGTGGCATTTCCCCCTCCCATTCCCCATAGGCAGTGTGGCATTCCCCCCTCCCATTCCCCATAGGCAGTGTGGCATTCCCCCCTCCCATTCCCCATAGGCAGTGTGGCCTTCCCCCCTCCCATTCCCCATAGGCAGTGTGGCATTCCCCCCTCCCATTCCCCATATAGGCAGTGTGGCATTCCCCCCTCCCATTCCCCATATAGGCAGTGTGGCATTTCCCCCTCCCATTCCCCATATAGGCAGTGTGGCATTTCCCCCTCCCATTCCCCATATTGGCAGTGTGGCATTCCCCCCTCCCATTCCCCATAGGCAGTGTGGCATTCCTCCCTCCCATAGCCCATAGGCAGTGTGGCATTCCCCCCTCCCATAGCCCATAGGCAGTGTGGCATTCCCCCCTCCCATAGCCCATAGGCAGTGTGGCATTCCCCCCTCCCATAGCCCATAGGCAGTGTGGCATTCCCCCCTCCCATTCCCCATAGGCAGTGTGGCATTCCCCCCTCCCATTCCCATAGGCAGTGTGGCATTCCCCCCTCCCATTCCCATAGGCAGTGTGGCATTCCCCCCTCCCATTCCCATAGGCAGTGTGGCATTCCCCCCTCCCATTCCCATAGGCAGTGTGGCATTCCCCCTCCCATTCCCATAGGCAGTGTGGCATTCCCTCCTCCCCTTCCCATAGGCAGTGTGGCATTCCCCCCTCCCATTCCCCATAGGCAGTGTGGCATTCCCCCCTCCCATTCCCATAGGCAGTGTGGCATTCCCCCCTCCCATTCCCATAGGCAGTGTGGCATTCCCTCCTCCCATTCCCATAGGCAGTGTGGCATTCCCCCCTCCCATTCCCATAGGCAGTGTGGCATTCCCCCCTCCCATTCCCATAGGCAGTGTGGCATTCCCCCCTCCCATTCCCATAGGCAGTGTGGCATTCCCCCCTCCCATTCCCATAGGCAGTGTGGCATTCCCCCCTCCCATTCCCATAAGGTGGTTAACTGGTCCCCACCGCTGCTTCTTCTCCATTGGCACGAGCAAACACACACCTGGCTCTGTGGAGCCGGTGGGCGTTGTATGCATCAAGCCCACAAACTGCACAGAGCCGGGGGTTTGCCCAGTGTTGCAGCAGAGGGTTCAGCATGGATCGTGGATGATGACGACAGTGGGCAGTTACTCCGCACGCCCCTCCTCTTCTGGCCTCCCTTGGCTGTATCGGCCCAGCCAGCAACGCAGGAGCAATATATATATGTGGGTTTACAAAACATTTTTTGAACATTCACCTAACTAGAAGCCCCCCCCCCCCCCTCTTTTGGGGAAAAATAACTAATTCTATTCAGTTGTCACAATTAAAAACAGTGACATGATACATAGAAAATTAAACTTAATTTACACATTCAGTTAAGAATGTCATTTTGACGCAAGGCAGAGTAATGTTTTGCAGGTGGACATGTTAGGCTCCTACTGAAAAGGGCTCTCTCACCACCTGCTTAAACCCTTATTTGCTAGTTGATCTTTTGCACATTCAACTGATTATGGGTAAAGCAGGACCTAATTAGCATATGCTGAAGAGGTCTTGAATAATGGATCGGGTCTCAGGATGACCGATAGGGCTTGCAGCAACATCATCTGCTTTTAGCTGGGATAAAGTATGTTTGCTAAACTTTAGCAAGGATATCACTAATACAATGACAACATTTCTTACTCTGGCAGTATTTAAGTTCCTTGGCTTGCTTATGGGGACAGGTTTGCATTTTAATACGGCGATCCATATTAGAAAAATAAAAGCGCCAAACAAGAGTAAGCAGATGTAATTTCCTCTTATCTAGAGCTCGCCACGGATCTGTTTTTAGCAGGCCAGGTCCTCAGGATTGGGTATATTTTAATGCACTAGAAAAATGTAGTCCCAACACCTTTAGGGTTGATTCCTTGGAGGAAGGCTGAATACCTCTAGTTTCGACCGTGCCCCCTGGCGGCAGCTTCAGTTCATGTTCATGCTTCAGAGGGAGTTGCCCCTCATCATTGACTGGCATCAGGGGGCGCACTGTGTAAATGTACACCTCTGACACGCCTTATATTTTACCTTGATCTGCTTCTCCTCCAATCTTATTGGACAACCATGAATATTAGTGCATTACTATCTATTCTGAATGAATGGATTGTGGGGAGGGGATTCTTGCTGGCCGATCCCATCCATCTGCTCACACCCATCCTCATCCATTCACATATTACATTTGACCAAAGCCCCATGTCGATACTCCCTTCTTAGGGTGTAGAACTGGAAATGGATATTTCTGGCTACTGAATTCTCCTGGAACCCCGATATTGCATATGCATGGGAATGACATTTAGTATAAAGGAGGTACTATTCATGGGGGGATCAATGCAGGAGATGCTAGTTAAAAATATAGGTTTTGGGCTGTTTTAAAGAGGAACATCGGAGACCCTGAAGTCTAAAAGACCCCAGGGCCATCCAAGCTCCACTACTTGGCCACCCCGAATTGGGACACTCTGCTTTGTGAAGTCCTCCCCAATCGCCAGTTTCACTCATCTACTTCTGGAGCCCTCGCCCTGTGCGCTCTAGCCGCATCCCCGCTCCCCTCTAGCTGAACCTGTGTCTGGCCTTTCAGAATGGGGGGGGGGGGATGCAGCTGGCGGCACAGATCCCAGGAGGCTGTCATCAGTGGCTCCAAATGGAGGCGAGTGACAGCCAGCTAAGTTTGCGCCGTGGTAGTGGCACAAAGGTGAGTAAACTGGGGTGACCGGGGGGGGGGGGTTCACACAGAAGGGCATCCCAATTCGAGATGTCGCCACACAGGAGAACACACAGGGAATGCCTGTGTGTTGTTCCTCTAAGTTTTATGTGAAAACTTGGGATTGTCTAATCCTGTTTTTACGTGGCAAACTACAGACACAATAACAAATAAACATCTAAAAGATTGAATTCAGAGTTGCTCAGCTATTTCTCTAGTAACATCACACAACCAGGGATGGCACACTGCCAAAGCCTTTCTGCATTTATGTAAAACAGTGTCCTAATGGTTCTAGAGAAGTCGAAGTTCTGGCCTTGTTTCAGCAGAACAATGGCCTGTTTCAGATGAAGTCATAGTGTGGAGGATGGCCTGGAGGATTTATTAGAAGAACATAGACCTTTTTTATGGACAGCACCCTCCTCCACAATAAGTAGTGTTCGGCTGAAATGTAGTCTGTGAAACACACAGTACAGGCCATCTTTATGTGACGGGGACATGGCCGAATAGCCCCCAGGCACCATGTCATTTCTATGAAAGAGTAAGACAATAAATGGGATATAAAGCAGGGGCCAAAAGTGAAGCAGAGGCCAAAGGACAATTCTAAATCAAGGTGCTTTATGTAGTCACAATATTAGATTATTCTTTAGAGCAGAGACACTCAACTGGCAGACTGGGGTCCGAATGCCGACCTCGGCGCCAGATTCCCAGACCCCTGCCCTGTTGCTTTTTTGTTGCCATGCTCAGAACTACCCCCTTGATCGGTAATGTAGTGCTTAGTCTCCCTGGCACCTAGCATTGCAATATCAAGTACTGCACAGACGGGATTTGGCATTACAAGGTACATAAAAACTTGGTTTCTCCATCTTTTTGCCCCACCCCAGCTCAGCCCCATCTATCCCTGTCCCACCATCGCATTCCCCCAGCTCAACCCCATCCATTCCTGGGGGTCCCATGGGGTCTGATCAGGAAAGTTCCAGAGCGCAGACTAGATGTCATCCTCTACAGGGGATTAAAAAAAAAAAAAGTTTAACTTTTATTTTAAAGGTGACTTATGGTATTCACTACGGCAATGTTTCGCCTACAGATTTTACTTACACCATCTACTTAATGTCTTTTTATAATGATCTACTAGTCTAGTGCTCTAAAAAGAAAGGTAAAATTCATTTAGGTGGAAGAAAATACTTCCTTGTCCAGACACACAAACTTGCTCACTCATGGGAACAGTGTGAAATGCAATTTTAAACCGGACCTTCAGCGTGATTTAATGAAAAGCCCAAACGCTTAAAATACGGTTCCCTAGCATCTAAAATTAATATATTTTACGTTTTTAGTCACTAACTTATTATTCTTTCCCCCACTGGGCTGCAACTCTGTTCAGGAATTTAGGATACGGGCGCCGCCATCTTGACTCAGAAGCATCACACTTACTGACGAGAGGAGAGTAGGATAAGGTACAGGGGGGCGGGTTATAGCTGTGCTTTGCTCAGACAGAGCAGAGCTTGGGTCAGGTAATGGTCAGCAGTCCCAGAATGCAGAGCAGCACAGTCAGGAGGCACTTCCTGTTTGCAGGCTGCCTGATAAGATGGCGGCTTCCATAAGCCGCCATCTTGGATGTTTAAAGGCTCATAACATGCAGTAGATGCAGGTAGGATGATTTTTAATGTGGACAATCTGTATGTACAGGGTGTGGGAAACATATAACATAGACTCTTATTCAGAGTGAAGGTCCGCTTTAAAGAATCCCAAATTCTCAGATTATATATAAATACCCTATGTATTCTAAGTGAAAACGCTTTCTTTCTAACTTCAGAGCCCTTGCCCAGAGGCAGTGTGATGCCCGCTCTGCGAAATGCTCCCAGTCACCTGATATCCTTACCTGTCCGATGAGCCCACGGTGCATGCACAGCCAGCCGCAGCAGCCTCACTCTCATCCTCTTTTGAGCTGTGCACGGCCACGCCCGCTTCAACCGATTGGATGCGAGTGATGCCTCACACCGCCGATGTGTGCAGCTGGGATTCCATTCAGCTTCTCAAGCCGTACAATAATATGCATGCCCAGAGAATCCGATTGGTGCGAGAGGCTACGCATGACCTGTGCGAATAGCCCCAACGGACAGAGTGGTTGTTAGACCACTTTTTTTGCACACTCCTGTAGAAATAAAACTGAAAGGAAGGCAAACGCTCTGTGCTGCAGGAAATGGAGGAGAGATGCATGATACAGGCATCAGATGAACTGCTTGCTGCCATATAATTGCTGTTGGGTTTACAGACTATTTAAAAGGGACCAAATGCCAGTGCGATCGGCCTGGGAATCTATAAAATTCCCAGGCTGATCGATTCCCTCCCTCCCCCCAGGTCGCCCTCTTCACTTACCTTGCTTCCCTGTCCAACGGCGCATGCACGGCCGCATCCCCGCTATCCCTCTAACAGGGCAGAAGCAGGCATTTGTGAATGGCCGGCGCGGGCATCCTCCCTGTTAGAGGGAAGCGGGGATGTGGCCGTCTGCCGATTGGGCGAGCGGACGCGCATGTGCCATAGGATCTGGGGGGTTTCACACAGTGGGGACCCCCAACCGATTTGGTCCAATTTAAATATGGCAAACATAAATCATAAATGCAGAGAAGAAAATAAATCATTTCATGTTTTGAAACAACCCCAGAAGGAAATCTATCCAACAGAAAAGCTAAGAGTGTCAGTGACACAGCATACGCATAATATTGTGCTAGTCAACACGTTGAATTCAACAAGTAAGGAGCTGAGCTTTATAGCTATAGGGAAGCTATTGTCTGAGCACATGTATGCTTTGCAAACAACATTGGCAAGAGCCCCTGAGGAGTTTCAGCATTTTTATACATAGTACATGTTTCAGCAAGAGAATCAGGTGTCATTGAATATTATATTATGTGTAAGACACTGGAATCACCAGAACGAAAATAGCTAGTGAGCAACCCTGCCAAGCTTTAGTCCACTTTCATACCAGTGCAGTGGAAAATGGGTAATGGGTAATGGGTCTGGGAAAGAACAGGGGGCAGAGCAGCAAACTGTTGTGCACCTTATCAGGCTGCCTGAACGATGAGTTAGCAAATATAGCAGTCTAGAAGGAGGTAGAGGTCCCACAGCAAAGTAATAAAATTCTGTGAAACTCACCTGTAGAATTGTTTTTGGATACATCCAGTCCAGGCCGTCCCAATATCCTTACGACTGGGTGTTCGCCCCTAGGGGGAGCTTGACTGCAAGATCAAAGATGCAGCTCCTCCCGGCCCCCTATAAAGTCTGCTGTCCCTCTATCATTCCCCAGTAGTTTAAAAGCAGTATTCAACAACAGAGGGCAGGCCGGGAGGCCTAAGAAACCATGTTACGTCACATAGCTTCAGCTTGTACTATCTCTAAGCAAAAAAACTATAAAAACCAGTGTCCATGAACAAAAAAATGGTTGATCACCATAACAGGCATACAGGACATAATGAACACAAGGGCGGGGTGGGACGGCCTGGACTGGATGTCTCTAAAAACAATTCTACAGGTGAGTTTCACAGAATTGTATTTTTCCCTACATCCAGTCCAGGCCGTCCCAATATTCTTACGACTCTGGGACATCCAAAAGCAGTGTCCATATGGGCGGGATCCCCAGTGCGGAACAGCATGCAGTTAATTTCACTACTGCCTGAAGCACCTTTCGGCCAAAAACAGCATCAGCTGGGACCCTGACATCCACCTTGTAAAACTTTGTAAAAGTATGAACAGAAGAAGTTGTGGCCTTACAAACTTGTTCCACCGATGCCTGGTGCTGAAAAGCCCAAGAGGCACCAATAGCTCTGGTAGAATGAGCTGTGATCCGAAAAGGGGGTTCCCTCCCCCTGGCAGAATATGCTAGCACCACCGCCTGTCTGATCCACCTACTGAGAGTGGACTTGGCTGGTGGCAATCCTTTCCTAGAACCCTCTGTTAGGACAAAGAGCAAATCCGATTTCCTGAAGGATACAGTCGCAGACAGGTAATACTTTATGGCTCTGACCACATCCAAAGCATGGAGGGTCCGTTCTTTGGAATTAGCCGATGCTGGACACATCGACCTTGAATCAGGCTTAAAGCGAAAAACCACCTTATCCCTATGCAGCTCAAAGTAGGGTGGTTTCATACAAAGCGCAGCCAGCTCTGATACACGACGCACCAAGGCGATCGCTACCAGAAAGACCATTTTGTGCGTCAAAATAGACAAAGCAGCATCGCACAATGGCTCGAAGGGAGGAGACCCTGTAGAGCAGATAGTACTAAATTCAAGTTTACCCACACAGGTAACACGGACTTAAGCGGTGGCCAGATATGGGTAACGCCCTGAAAAAAAGGTCTTGATCAACCTATGGTTGCCAATGGATCTCTGGAAAAAAATGGCCGAGACCTGACCCTTGAGGGTGCTCAGCTGGAGACCCAAGTTTAAGCCGTGTTGTAAAAACTCCAGAATCCTAGAAAATACAATTCTGTGAAATACTCACCTGTAGAATTGATATTATTTGTATACAGTACGTCCTGCTCCAGATATAATACTTACACTTGGGTTATCCTCCGCCAGATGGCGCTGCACTGCAGAGACATGGAAAAACAGGCTCCTCCCGGCCCTTCAAATACCCAGGGACCTCCCACAAATCCCCAGCATTGAAAAGCAGTGAACAAGAAGCCGGGAGAATTAAACCACCCAGAACAACTGGTAATGATAACAAAGATAACAATCACCATACAGGGGATCCAGAAAAATGCAAAAAAAACCAGGGTGGGGTGGAGCAGGACGTACTGTATACAAATAATATCAATTCAACAGGTGAGTATTTCACAGAATTGTATTATTCTTAGTATACAGTACGTCCTGCTCCAGATATAATACTTACACTTGGGACATCCAAAAGCAGTGTCCATAAAGTAGGGTGGGATCCCCAACAAAAAACAACAGCAGACAGTTTAAACCACTGTCACCTGCAGAACCATACGGCCAAGACAGCATGAGCTGAGGCCCTAACATCAACACTGTAAAAACCTTGCAAAAAGGTATGAGCAGAAGGCCAATGGTAGTGGCCTAGCCAACCAGTTCAACAGAAACCCGGTGCTGAAAGGACTAAGAGGCATCAAGCATGCGTAGAGAAGGAATCAAGGCAACAAGGGAGATTCTTCCCCTTGCCGGAATAGGCCTGAGTAACAGCCTGACGAATCCGATCGCTACAATAGATTTGGCAGAAGCCAAAGGCCGAACAAGGTACCAGGAGTAACATCCATTAAGGTAACAACCAGGACCAAACCGCCCAACTCCCGAGAGCAGACGAGATCGGGCACATTCAGGATGTAATGACCACAAGCCCCAAGGAACATCAGTTCCGCTAAAGGACACAGTGACTCTCAAGGAAAAATTGCCAACACCTGTATAAGGAATGCAGAACCACTTCCTCAGCGTTGCTAGGAAAAAAGGGGGTAGCCGTGGATAACAATATCTCGAATAAATGAACATAAGACACCTCCAGATGCAGAGAGTCCGGCTTCAGGCGGAACTCCACCTTATCCTGGTGTATCTCAAGGAATGAGGGCTAGGTAGACAGAGCCGCCCGTTAACACATGCCTGACCAAGGTAACAGTCACCAGAAGGACAACCTTGAGGGTAAAGACAGCCAGACAGCATCCTGAATAGGACCAAGGGACAATCCTGCAAGCAGACAGAATGAATTCAATTTCAATCCCAACAAGGACCATAGGAGTACATGGAGGCCACACATGAGCACCCCCTGAAGGAAGTCTTAACCAAGGAAGACTCAACCAGAGACTGCTAAGGCAAGGTGGACAGGGCAGAGCCTGACCCATCAGAGAACTGAGCTGGGGAACCAACTCCAATTCATGCTGAAACCACACTAGAACCCTGGGAACCGAGAACGCCCAACAGGTAACAGAACTAGACTCGCCCCAATCAATGTGGGTATGCCATACCCTACAACAATAGAAGACGACGAGGAAGAGGCTTACTCCTAGCCTTCCCATAGTCACAAACACCGAGACAGATAAACCTGTCTCCATCAAGATGTATGTTTCAGCAGTCAGGCCGACTAGGCCAGGGACTGTAGATTGGAGTGACGTAAAGGTGATCAAACTGAGTGATCAAACTGGCACTCCTGGCAGGGTACAGAACTACAGACCACAGTACCATGTCTGCAACCACACTCTACTAGGTCAACTGGGGGCCACCAGAATCACTGGTCCCCTTACAAGAGCAATCTTACGCAGAACCCTGCCTAGCAGAGGGAATGGAGAAGGACATACAGAACCAAACGTCCTGTCAAGACGGTACTAAAGGCATCCGGACCACTGACATAGGATCCTAGGACAGGGAAACAAAGGCCGATAGCCTGTGAAGGTGACGGAACCCAACAGATCCACGACTGGTTGGACTCCATAGCGACACAGGGATTAGCACATCCTGTCGCAGAGGGGCTCCGCCGGAGCTAATATCACTAACATGCAGGGAGCATTGTCTCCACCCAGAAAGGGAACATAGACACTCCCTGGAAGGTCCGCCAGCTCCAGGCCCCTTCCATTGATTAATGTAGGACATCTGTCGTCAGACGGACCGAGCACCCCCAGACTGGCAAATCCAGAAGGGGAGTGGTCAAGCGAGATGGAGCCAACTGAAAAACGCTCACTGTTTAGAATTCAATAGGTGTAAGGACCTTCTAAGGGCCCCACCAGAATCGCAAGGGGTTTCAGAAGAAACCTTCCCCTTCAACCTGAAAGGTTGGCATCCATGGTGACCGTTTCCAGGAAGGGGCAAGAAGGAACTGCCCCCAGACAGGTCCCTCTAGTTCATCCACTTTCAAGAGAAAAAACGTCATACAGGTGGGAAGGCCCACAGACCCTGCTCCAGGGGTGCTGGATCCCTGTCCTGTGTTACCAATAGAAGTCGCAGAAGGGCTCAAGGGGAACTGAGCATAAGGGACCTCTTACGAGCAAGTTAACGGGCCCACCAATTGCATCCCTGCCTGGTGTTAAGAGACCGGGACAGCAATGAGGGACTGAGCCCATGAGACCAGATTGCCCACCTAATTGCTGAGAAGGGGAGAATCTGGTTTGATAATCCAGAATCCAGAATCATTCCTATAAATGGAGCTACCACTTTAAGGGAACAGTGAAGACTCGGGGTGATTGAACACCCATCCAAATGACTCCCAATGGACCCACCAGCCGGGTATCCAACTATCCTGACGCAGAGACAGGGAAGTGAGGAAGGGCGTCCGGGTAGACATCGCGCAAACGCCCCTTGGTCTCAGAGACATTACCATCGACAGCACCTGAGTGAACACTCTGGGAGTTGAAGAGAGGCCAGATAACAAGGCCACAATTAACAGTGCTGACTTCCAACACGAACCTGAAGAGCCTCAGAGACCTGAGGGCAAAGGGATGTAAACAAAAGCATTGTAGAGTTCCCCAGACGGCAAGAATCCCACTGGGTGCAAGGTGCTGATGGCCCAACTCAAGAGTTTCCATGCAGGAAACTGCCTGTAATTAGAGAATTGCTGTGAATCCAGAATGGGCCAACCCGACCCATCCTTTGGGGGGACTGTGGAAGGTGGTATAGTGGCCCTTGCAAGAGACCCTCAGACCTTGCAGGCCTAGCATGGCCTGTGCCAGCAACTGAACAGCGGCAGGGACCAGGAGTACCTGGGACCTGATAAAAACTGGGGAAGGTAGTGCAGCAAATGCTATCCTGTATCTGGAGGACACAACCTCCTGAATCCACCAGAATGAGGCGAGATGCCTCCTGATAAGAGCAAGGTGCTGCGGCCATCCCCTCACCCAGACGGGCGAGGGCGCCCCATCATGCTTGAGGGGGTTTGGTGGAAGATTTGGGCTTAGCCCCGCCGGAGGGGCCAGAGCGTTGTCTGCTGCTCGTGGGGCAGGAGTCTGCATGAAAAATCCGGAAGGACACCCCTGGTTCTTGTTTAACACTAAGGTAGGGGGGAGGAGGGGTGCCCCTGCCCCGAGGGGGCCGAGACGGCCGTCTGCGAAGGGGCCATTTGCCCTTTTTACTGAACAGGTCTACACGGGCACCAAATAGGCGTTGCCCTCTAAAGGGGAGCCCAGTAAGAGTCTTTTTAGTAGCATCATCAGCACCCCACTGTCGCAGCCAGACCAAGCGACAAATAGCCACCGCAAGGGCGGAAGTCCTTGCACACATTCTAATCGCGTCATCAAGCGCTAATAGAATACATTTCACAAATACATCACAATTGGGGAGTGCATTAAACACTTCCCAGGGGGAGATCCTCGGGTTGATGATCAAGCAATTTTTTGATGAGGGTTCTAGTGGCCACTGCAGTAATGGCTGAGGCACAGGCCGGGCGCAGCGCCGTCCCAGCACAAGAAAAGGCATGGGAGGCCAGCAGCTCAATGCGTCGGTCCTCAGCATCCCGAAGGGTACTGTAAGCAGGGGTTGTAATAAAGGGGGGGGGGTTAGGAACCCCTATGATTGGCGCATCCACCACAGGGGGTGATGACCAACAATTAACCACCTCAGGGGGAAACGGGTATTTCCTATCCCAGTCCCCTGGAAGTTTACTGTGGCATTCCCATTCCTTGAGCACAAGGGCATGGAAATGAGCCTGCTCTAGAAATTCCATACTGCGACTGCACGTTTGGAAACGCTCCCCTCTAGGCTTGGGGACCTCACCGGGGAGAGAGATAGACAGTGCCTTAAAGACCTTAATCAACAAGTTGTCAGTGTCACACTGGCCCCAGTATTCAGGGCCAGAATCGTCATGACTCCTCGGGCTCTCATCAGATGAGCCCGAGTCAGAGAACAACTCCCCTTCATCAGAAGGGGTATAGTCACACGGAGTAGCAAACCCCTCAGTTCTCATAGAACATACAGAAATATGGAGGCGACAGGTGCCGCTTTCTACCAGGGCCCGCTTTCTACCAGGGCCAATTCGCTCTGACAACCTAGCAATAATCTGTTCAGCCGTAGGCAGTCTGGAAGGCCCAGCAGGCTGCAATTCCCCACTTGTAGGCGACTCAGCAGGAGAGAGATTTAAGCCTGGGGAGATAGGTGAATTGAAGCTAGGTGTAGCCACTGGCCGACCAGATAGCAGGGCCAGGGCTTGCTCGGCACAGGGTACGCAGACCCGTGCCCTGTCAGCATCAGCATGGGGTTGTCCACACGCTATACACCGCCGGTCTTGTCCCAGAGGGACCCCGGTCACATAATTCTGAGATGCCTCCATATGGTGATTAATCAAGGCACAATATGCCAGTAGGGATTTACACTATAAGTAACCCTGGATGCCCCAAAGACCCGCTATGGAAGTGGGAGAATAGCCCATAATTTAACACCGGGCAGGGAGAAGCCAATGGTGTTCACCATTCTGAAAGACATAATGGGAATAAAGGGTGTCAGAACCATGCGCAGTAATCAAGGATTATGAAATTCGCCCGTGAGGGCACTTACAGACCAAGGGAGGAGGACCGCTACCACTCGTGCGTGCGACCAGCATCAAAATGGCGCCAAGGGAACCTCGAAGGGGGGGCCAGAGCGGGCTGTGACGCGGAGCGCGCCAACCAGGTCCCCGCCCCCCCGAAGAGCGCGAAGCTTTGAGATAGTTACAAAGTTGTCATGAGGAGCGAAGTGTATGGCACAATTAGAAAAAATGATTTGCCAATGAAGACGCTGCAGCGTCTGAGGCGCCGCCGCCGCCCGGTGCAGCACATCCAGTAAAGGAAAAGGTGCGCGACAAATACACAGTAAAGAGCAAACAGCGCGGTTCTGACACCAGGAATACCAGTCCGGGGCAAGACTAAGGCCATAACGTAAAACATACACTAAGACCACCACACCCCCCCCCCTTTCTTTCCCCCCGGGCTACGGAGTCTGAATGACAGCATCAGAAAGACCTTCCTCCTTCAAGATGGAGGTTTCAGCAGCCACGCCGTCAAAGCCAGCGTTGGTGATTTGGGGTAGAGCAGTGGACCCTAAGTGAGCAGATCCGGCAGAAGGGGCAGATCTAACTGATCCGCTGCCAACCTTACCACGTCTGCGAACCAAACCTGTCTTGGCCATCTTGGAGCCACCAGGATTGCTGACGCGCCCTCCAGGGCCAGCTTGCGCACCACTTTGCCCACCATGGGAAACGGAGGGAACAGGTACAGAAACCCCAGATCCCTCCAGTTCAGAGACATGGCATCCGCTGCCAGAGCCAGCAGATCCCGCAAATGCCAGAAGCTTGTGATTGTGACGAGAGGCAAAGAGGTCCACCTCCGAAACACCTTGGGGCTGAGCGACCATTGCCCCCAGCCAGATGAGCACCTGCTCAGGGAGTCCGCCTCCGTGTTCTCCACTCCCGGAATGTACACCGCCGAGATGCATGGGACATTGCTCTCCGATTTCTGATGGCTCTCGGCTCCAGAACTTTGATGGGATCGTGAGCCTCCTGAGGCCCCCACAGCCCCTGAAACTGAAGATCCTTCCAAAATCCCCCCCAACCTGACAGGCTGGCATCCGTGGTGACCGTCTCCCAACGAGGGGTCAGAAAGGATCTTCTGCCCCTCATCATATTGCTCGGTTCCAGCCACCACCGAAGGGAATGCCGAACCCGGGGGGACATCAGAAAAGACTGATCCAATGACAGCGGGGACCCGTCCCAGGCCGCCAAGAGATGGAGCTGGAGCTTCCTTGTGTGAAACTGGGCAAAGGGAACCGCCTCGAACTATGCCACCATCAATCCCACCAGTCGCTTCCCCAGCCGGATGGACGGGCGAGGGATGGATAGAAGACGCTGAGTCAATTCCTGAATCAAAAGAACCTTGGGCCGGGGGAGGAACACCCTGGACTGAGTATCCAGAGACATTCCCAGGAACGCCACCACCCTGGACGGAGAGAGGCAGGACTTGGGATAGTTGATCACCCAGCCGAATCTCTCCAGGGTGGCTACCACAGTCCTGGTATCTAGCTCCGCCTGGCTGAGAGAGGATGCCATAAGAAGATTGTCCAAATAAGGCACGATGCGGATACCCTGGGCTCTGAGGAGGGCCATCACCCCCGCTAGCACCTTGGTGAAAACTCTTGGAGCCGAGGTAAGGCCAAACGGAAGGGCCACAAACTGAAAATGCCGATCTTCCACCACAAACCTGAGAAATCTCTGATGCGCCGGGAAGATTGGAACATGCAGATAAGCATCCTTGATGTTTATGGACATCATGAAGTCCTCCTGCTGAAGTGAATTTATGGCAGAGCGCAGAGTTTCCATGTGGAACTTCCTGGGACGCATAAACCTGTTGAGAAACTTCAGATCCAGGATGGGACGAACGGAGCCATCCTTCTTGGGCACCATCCTTCTTGGAATAGAATCCCAGGCCCCGGTCCGAGGGAGGCACCGGGCAGATGACAGCCATGCCCAGGAGATCTTTTACTGCCGCCCGGAGCCCCTGCGCGGCCAGAGGATCCAAGGGCACACAAGACCTGAAGAATCCGGGAGGAGGCCGGATCTCGAACTCTAGCTTGTAACCGGAAGACACCACTTCGCGAATCCATCTGTCCGAGACCTCTTGGTCCCAGACCTGGGAGAAGTGTTGCAGCCGTCCCCCCACCCCTCATTGCTGAGCCGGCTTAGCAGCGGCTTTGGGCATAGAGCCCCAGTTGTGACCTGGACGGGCACGTCCTCTTCCCCTGTGCCAGAAATCACCTCTGGAGGGGAAGACAGCCGATCCCCGTCCAGCTTTGGCCCCACGAAAGGAAGGGGTAAATGAAGCCGACCCCCGAAAGGGACGACGTTGCTTCTTTTGCTGAGGTAACCTACCTCCTTTGGCAACCGAATCCAATTTTTCTCCAAAGAGCCGCAAGCCCAGAAAAGGGAAGAGCCGTAAGACTTTTTGGACACAAAATCAGCCGCCCACTGGCGCAACCACAGCGACCGCCGAATTGCCACCAGCAAGGCCGAAGTTCTACTACACATCACCAAGGTGTCGTCCAGGGCGACTAGCACAAAAGACAAAAATAATTCACACCGCTTAAGGGCGGTGAACTCCTCACTATCCGGGTCAAGGCTGGAGGTAGACAACAGGTCCCTGACAACCAACCTAGAAGCCACTACAAGAAGCGCTGAAGCACAAACAGGCTGCAAGGCCGACCCGACGCTAGCCAAACCATGACAAGCCATCTGGTCAATGCGTTTGTCCTCACCGTCCTTGAGAGTAGAACAGTCGGGAGAATGCAAGACAGAGGTGCTAGACAACCCCAAAACAGGGGTGTCCACCTCGGGAGGGGACGACCAGCGCTTCACCGCATCCACCAGAAAGGGATATTTCTTATCCCAACCCGGAGGGACACCCGGAAGCCGGGTAGGCCTCTCCCATTCCTTGAGGATAATGCCGTTGAAATGCCTTTGATTCGGGAATTCGAAGCGCGGCTTAGCCTCCTCAAAGAACTCCCCCTTCTGCGGAAGAGTCACTTCGGGAGGAGAGAGATTGCCAAAACCTCAAACATATGAGCCAGGACCTTAGGGGTATCCCAAGAATCCCCCTGACCCCGCTCGGCCTCAGTGCCAACAACCTGCTGATCGGCAGAACCATCAGACTCCTCAAAAAGCTCCCCTTCCTCTAGCGGGGGGGGGGTAATCAGACCAGTCCAGCGAATCAAACTCCTCAAAATCAGAAGCCTGCGTGGCTGGGGACGTGTGCTCTTAGCCGGGACCTTTCTGGCCACTGCGCTAGAAAATAATTTTTCAAGATTGGACAATCTGGCACACACCTCAGATTGCGACTCACCACTCGTGACAACATCACACGGGGTACGGGTCAGGCGGGGAGGGGTAGGAGAAGGGACCGGCGGCGCAGAACCAGATGCAAGGGATCCGGACTGCCGCGTAATAGTCTGCTGCGCACATGGCATGCAAAGGAAAACATCCCCTGTAAGAGATGCCCCACACCCCAAACACTGCCGGGGTTGCCCCGAGGGGAGCCCGAGCCCGGTATCCTGGGAAGCCTCCATATGGTGATTTTATAGGTACTCACAATACCCCAGGGAATTACGCGATATAAGCAACCCGGGATGCCCCTTCTGTGTCTCGAGTGGGAGGATTTTATGGGGAGTTCTAAGCTTAAACCAGGGACCCTAGGACCGGGAGGACCCTTTAAGCTCCGACAAGGGTCCACCTGGAAGACAGAATACAGGGCTAATCAGCACCTCAATCATGCCCAAGCACACACAATAAAGACATACTGATAATGCAAAAAGCAGAGAATATATAATAATAATTATATATATATATATATATATATATATATATATATATATATATATATATACACACACACACAGGTCAAAGCCATGGCTGTTCATAAAATTACAGAAACTTTTAAAGTATAATGCAAAGATCGCAGGCAGTGCCTGAAATAACGAGGCCGCAATTGATTACCCATTCGAAGGCTTCCAGGGTTGACAGCACCGCCCGAGTATCGGCCTGCTGAAGGGACTGGGCTGCGATTAGTAACACACAAATATCCTGACTCCTCAGGATAGCCATGATGCCCGCCAGCACCTTGGTCAACACACGAGGGTCTGAGGATATCCCGAATGGAAGAGCTACAAACTGGTAATATTGGTCCTCCAGAGCAAACCTCAGGAACTTCTGATGTCCCAGGAAAATCAGGATGTGCAGATAAGCATCCCTGATATCCACCGTGGTCATGAAGTCTCCGGGCTGAAGCGATCTCACCGCCGACCGCAACGTTTCCATGCGGAAATGTCTGACTCTCACAAACCTGTTGAGACCCTTCAGGTCCAGGATCGGCCTTAGCGCTCCGTCCTTCTTGGGAACCGTGAACAGATTGGAATAGAATCCCTGACCCTGTTCCTGCAGGGGAACAGGGCAAATCACACCTATCCGCAGCAGGTGTTGTACAGCCGTTCTCAAAGCCTGAGCCTTTAGCGGGTCTGGGGATATCCTTGAATGGAGGAAGTTTGTGGGCGGCCTGGCTGCCAGCTCTATCTTGTAACCGGAGGACAATACCTCCTGAATCCACCGATCTGAGACATGACGTCTCCAGATCTGAGCAAACAGCAGAAGCCATCTCCCCACCCAAATGGGTGAGGGTGCCCCCTCATGCCTGAGAGGGCTTGGACTCCCCATGAGGGGTTGGGCCGGCCGCGGGGATCTACCTCTGCCCCAGGTATCTCTGCGGGCACCGGAAAATGAAGAACCTCTTCCTCCTCGAAAGGAACGATAGGAAGAGGGGTTCCGAAAGGACCGAGCAGGCTTCCTTCTCTGAGGGAGTCTACCATCCTTGACCAGAAGGTCTAGGCGCTCCCCAAACAGCAGCTTCCCACAAAAGGGAGACTTGTGAGAGACTTCTTGGCAGCCGCATCAGCCGACCACTGCCTCAGCCAGAGTGAGTGGCGCAGAGCAACAAGCAAGGCCGAAATCCTGGCAACAAGCCGGACCAAATCATCCATGGCAGTAACAACAAAGCCAATGAAATCCAAGCAAGCCTTGAGTTCCTTATACTCCCCCTTATACTCCACTGCGAGCCTTAGCTCTATCCACAAGGTGTCTCACCTTTCTCCTGTTTGCTAGTGAGACAATTTCTGAGGCGCACACAGGACAAAAGAGGGCACCAGCAAAGGTGAACGCATGGCAGACCAGCTGATCCATGCGCTTGTCTGCAGTTTTACGTAAGGAAGCATTGTCAGGTGACGGCATAACAGTAGTGTTGGACAAGCCTGAAACAGGAGGATCCACCTCGGGAGGGTGACACCATAACCGAACCAATTCATCAGGGAAGGGATACCGCCTATCCAGGCCCTTAGGGACCGACGGCAACTTGTTGGGCCTTTCCCATTCCTTAAGGATCATGTTAGAAAAGTGAGCTGCTCCGGGAAGACCCGCCTTTGCCTCTCAGGCCGAAATAAATCACCCTGCTTCCTCTTAGCCACTCTGGAAGGAACAATGTGTAGGGTAACACAGAGGAGAGCAAATTCCCCGTATCATCCGGGAGCCAAGAATCCTCATCCGAGGAGGAACCAAAGATACTGTCATCGCCAGCAGAATATTCTGTCGAGTGCGAATCATCTGGCAACTCGCCTTCCTCCGCAGATCTGTCTCTTGAGACTGGCCAGCCTATGCGCAAAATCAGTATAAGACCCCTCGCTGGCTCCCCCTTCGCTAGGGGCTGAATACAGCAGCAGAGGGTCCGGAGAGGCCGATGGTAATACAGGGCTAAGGACAGGGACGACCGACAGCTCATGGTCCAAAATAATGCCTCGTATGTGGTACAAACAGTGCTGAATCCGCCCAGAGGATTCCTTCTGCACAAGGGGCAGAGCCTGTCCTGCCAAAATGGGGCCCCCAGCTCACTATCCCCTGATGCCACCATTATGGCGATTTTTTTTTTTTACAAGACTCTACTGGTCTAAGCCTATAAACGATCCCTCTTATTAAAAAGGGGGACCGGGAGGAACCACAACTCTCAACCTTAGCCCACGATCTAGACAAAAGGAAGAGAAAGAGAGCCCCTGGTCAGCCTTGGCATAATACAAATGGCAGAATCAATGCATCAAAAAGAGGGACTCACGACACCGACAGTAGGGATCCCCATAGCGTCCGCTGCCAGGAGGCCTGAGCTTGATCCCCAGCAGCAGCAGAGCAGCAGCAGACAGCGTTTCCATCCAGCCGCCTTCCAGAAGGATCCTCGGGGGGAGGGGGGGCGCAACGTCAGCAGCGCGCCGGGCTCTGCCCCCTCTGCGGCGCGTCACAAGAGGAACACCGCCTCCTTCACCCTGCTCGAGACTGGCCAGCATAATGGCGGTAGCGACTGTAGCGAGGGCCGCATGACAAGCGAGATCACGCGCTCCCCCCCCCCCGGTCTCTCCACAAACATCGCCGCACAACGGCGATGCGGTGGAGGCTAGCGGGACGCGACAGCCGAGAGGCACGTGTCCCGGGCAGCCAACGAGGGAGCGTAGGGAGGCGAGTATGAAGCCAGACCGCCAGACCTCCAGCGAGGAGCACAGTAAAAGCACACCAAAGGCAGTAAATACACAGAAAATAAACCTTGTGGGCAGGGAGGGACAGAAAATACATAGTGGTTCCCCCTCAGGCTCACCATAAGGCCTAAGCTCTGCCGAACACCACAGACCCCTGTGTTCACCCTACCGTCACGGATCCCGTAGCAGCCAAAGGCTGTGAGGCAGAGATGGGTCAAAAGGGATCCATGGAAATAGAGTCCACAGCGGCCGACGGGCTAGGTGGTACGCTCTGCTGCCAATATCTGAGAGAGAGTGCCAACGATCTTATGCAGCCAAACTGCAAGATGAACAACTGGGGAATGGTAGAGGGACAGCTGCCTTTATAGGGGGCTGGGAGGAGCTACATCTTTGATCTTGCAGTCAGGCGCCCCCTAGGGGCGAACACCCAATCGTAAGGATATTGGGACGGCCTGGACTGGATGTAGGGAAAATAATGCGTTATATTCGCCTGCAGACCACAGACACCTCCTAGGCGGAGGGACCCATCCCCAATCCTTTTGTGGACCTGCCCACAGACACACAGGTGAAGTAATTCTTGCCCCAGCAGTGCTATGACCATGACCTGTTGGCGGGCTATGAGGAGGGGGGTTGGTGACCCCTGCTTTACATTTGTTAGGCAGTACACTGAGCTATATTTGCCATACCATAGACTAGCATTGGCATGTGTTGCTATTGCGCTGTGGTCCAAACGGAAATCTTCACCAGCTTGAGCTGCGCCAAAGTGAGGCTGCTCCACCGCAACCAGGTGTGAATGTGTGACTACAAAGCTCCATTATATTGACAGGGGCCAAAACAAGAGCACACTTTCCTGCATAAATCAGTTACCCCACATACATTTAACGATTCTGCCATGTAATGGCGGCTATAGCTCAACTCCACTATTAATCTGTGTAGTAACATACCACACATTGTTTCAGACGACCCCCTTTAAGTTAAGTTTTTCTTTGCTTATTTTACAGAGCTTATTAAATGAGAATTCCTGAACTATATAATTAGAACAAAGGCGCCACAGCCTATTTAGTATATAATTAGGGTACTAATGTTCTAATTGTCTGCATACATTTAACATGGGGGGAGGGGATACACTAGCTGCTAGAGAGTGTAGAAAATGAGAAACAACCACCCACTCTGGTTCTCCGTCATCAACCACAAAAAGGTGTCGGGGAAAGCAAGTAACAGGCATGTTTCACAAGCAGAAGTTCAGACACCACTTGACTCCACTGCCCCCTGTGGAGACCATTTTGGGTATGAAAACAGAATACCCAGGAATTAGACTTTCCTTTTGGCAAACGGCTCGGAAGGTTTTCAATGGGGAGCGGCTGCACCCCCTACATGTTTTGGAAGTGCATGCACTCCCGGCGGGGATGTGGCTGCTTTCCCTCCCTAACGTAATCAGTTAGAGCCCTTTGCCGAATGATGTAAACTATGCACAGGGCTCTCCTTTCCTAGCAATTGATTTGGCAATTCTGGATGACAGGACCAGCGATTGCCAGATTGTATCGCGATTGTATTGTGAAACCCTTATAGGAAGCAGGAAAGAGTCCACTAGACGTATTTACCTAAAAACTTGGAGAAAGTACCCTCTAACAGGAAGGTAGTTCCTGTTAGAGGGTAGCAGGGGATGTGGCCGCCAGTGCGCTGAGATCCGCTTGCGTTAGTGGACGCAGAGGCTCGAGCGGATCCAATCGCACTGATTGAACAAGCAGTCATGCATGATTCGTAGGACTGGGAAGAGGTTAAGTTTGCCCAGGCGACCTGGAGGGTTTCACACAGCGGGGCACCCCCGATCGTCAAAATCCTGGGTTTTGATCCACTTTAAGGGAATAATAAAAGCTCCTTTTGAGCCACTTGCTGAAGGGTCAGACACAATTTTAACCCTAAAGATGTGTTTTCTGCTTGCCATTAGCTCAACAGGGATAGTGAATGACAGGGCCTCCCCATTTGAGAGCCCTTTTGTATAGTCATACCGAATAGGACCATTCTCAAGCCTGATCCACAAAAAATAGTTCTCCCATCTTTTCGAGGCAACCGGGAGGATCTAGTTTCTAGATTTCAGAAGGTCTCTTATTTTGTATTTAGAGCGCACACATCCCTGGAGGAAGATAGGTTGCTTGTATCTTTTAGTGGCAAAAATAGAGACTTAACCACCTCCAAAGCCTCAATAGCCAGGTGGATTAGGCAGGCAATCTCCATAGCATACATATGTATGTATATGTATGGACTATCCAGCTCCTTATATTGGAGCAGACTTAACCAGGGCAGTATCCACCTCCTGGGAAGACGCAGGGCTTCCCTGGAGGAAATCGGTGAAGCAGCTACTTGGCCTGGGAAGACGGGGTGAGCCTTTTAGATTTATCCCAGTTTGTGCTTCCTTTCCAGAGGGAGGGGCCTACTCTCAAGTGGCCAACCTGAAGGAATCATAGAAATACCGTTACTGGTAAGACTAATTGGATTTTTTGTTTTGTTTTTAATTTTAAAGTGAAAAAAATACAACAGACTGTTGGTCCCATTTAAGTTTCTAGTGATGTATGCAGATGTGCATCCATAGCAGCAGCTTTAAGTGGACCACAACCCACTTCACTGCAAATCTTCTCCCTGGGTTTTATCCATTCTTTCTAGGCCCCTACATTTTTAGATAGCAGTGCCGAACAGGCTCCACTTTAAATCTTGGGAGGCTATGCATCTCCTCCTCCATTTCATCCGCTGCTCAAATCCTGAGCACTGATCTTTCGTATCGCATTAGAGAGAAAGAGGTCATTAATAAGCATGCAAACCAATGCATGCTTATGAATTACTTTCTCACCTTACCTGCCCATCGGCTCCTGACATCTCGCTACCCCCAGGAGTATGTATCCCACAATGTTCTAGGGTGCAGCCTTTGACCCTCCGGGGAGCTGGCCCCTCGCAGAGGGCGGCCAGCATTTCTTTTACTGGAAGCAGCAGCCGTGCGGTGAGCGGGCGAAAACACCAAGGTCGATGAAGTAAGAAGCCGCTGATATTGGCCAGTAGTCTGCAGCTTGCTGTTCATTCATGGAGTGGCAGATCCCACAGCTCCATGAACCCGGAAGCGGCTTGCAGAAGCAGCTGTACAGCTGACCTGAGTCGGCTGTGAGGTTGCGGGGACATCCAGACTTGCGCCTGAAAAAATGAGCACATCCTCTGGGCTTATTTTTGTTTCTGAATGTTGGTCTACATTAAGTTTTTTATTCTAACATCTTGTGAGTTTTAACATTAGTTTTGATTCTGATCATGTGAACTGCCGACGTCCAATGGGGTGGGGTTGGATGTGAATGAATTGCTGGTGGGAAACATGGCCTGGGCCTGCAGCATGAAAGATGAGTGAAGAAGAGGGTAAACTGCTCTCATTTGGAATTCCAGCATCTTATATTGAACAGCATCCACTAGAGAGTTAAAGTGGACCAAAACCCTGGATTTTGACTATTCTGGGTTTTGGTCCTTCCCCCCCCCCCCCCGCTATGTGAAACCCCCCAGATCTCCCACATAAACTCACTTCACTGCAGTCCCAAGGTGCATGCGCGGCAACTCGTCCAATCAGCGCACTGAGAGCCACTGAGCTATGCACGTCTGAGCGACGTCTTACCACAGCAGCTCAAAGCGTGCTGGCGGCCACATCACATGCTTCCCTCTAACAGGGAGAGTGCCTGCAGCGGCCATTTGTGGGCACGAGCCCTGCTAGAGGGGATGCGGCCACGGGCCACGCATGCGTCGTTGGACCAGGAAGTAAGTTAAGTGTAGCGGGCGTCCTGGGGGGTTTCACACAGCGGGGCATCCTGATTTATAGATTCCCAGGCCGATCGGGGCTCGGTTTCAGTCCACTTTAAGCATGGGGGAGTTGACATGCAATCGCTATGAGGCTATGGTTCTCCTTTAACAGAGGGTTAAGTTATTAGCATGATGCTTCCCATTATGCCACAGTATCAGGAGTAGAGTCAGCAATACAGTTATGTGTTCTTGCATAATGAAAATCAGATAGCCGACATCTAAAATTAAACAAAATGCATGGCAGAGGTTCAAGTATGACATCAACAGAAAACAAGCTTGGCGCTTCACAGCAAGCGGTCGTTCTGGTTCTCAGCGTTTATTCGGGAAAGGAACTGCACTAGCTGAAAGGGAGGCGCAATTCCTCTATACAGAGACTAGACTACCTGTACTGATGCTCCACAGTGCCAGTGCAACAACGGAGGATCCAATGGCAACCCCAGTGGCTTGAGCTCAGGATTTATAATAAGGAATTGTTTTGGAGGTTTTAATGACCTGCTTCAGTTGCTTGTGTATTGCTCGTTGTTGTTGCTTGATCCTAGAAACCAAGCCGGATCGATTAGGATGTCCAAGTAAAAACTAGCGATCGATGTTCATGAAAACTTGCTAAATGGTGGGTAATCTATAGCTGCATGGTAGCAGTAAGTGTTAGTATGATTTTGCAACCCTGAAACATGTCACCAGTCAGAATTAAAGACAATTTTCAGGCAAATAAAACAAAACAAAAAAAAAAAAAAAGGCTTTACTCCCCTGTTTCCCAGGCAGACCATCACTCCTAGTCGGGGTGAGCAGTGCTCACCTGAAAGGCTGGATGCAGGTCCCTCAGCACCCAGCACCACCTCTATCTCTCTGACCTTGCGACCCCCCATATCAGCTGCCATGCTTCCTCGGACTAGAAGCGATGGTCTGCGTGGAAGAAAAGGAGAGTATAGCTTTATTTTTTATGTGCCTGAAAATACTTTAAAGAGGACCATGTCTCTCGAATGGGGGGCTCCCGCCCTCTCCTTCCCCCCTCCCTCTCTCTCCTCTCCCCCTCCCTCCTCCTACCCTCTCCCCCTCCTGCCCTCTCGTGCCTGTCGTGTCCACTCCCTTGTTGTCAGTTGGACTCCAGTTTGTCTGCCCTTCAGTGTTTTTCCCTAGTTTCTGTGTTTTTATGTGGTTGTTTAGGCTTGTTATAGCCTTATATTAACTAAAAAAGGAAGAGGAGGCAGGGTTTGCGGACTTCAAGTGCTGATTTATTTAATTTCACTGACAAATATACATGTAAGCTGTCAATGATCTGCACCTTCTGTCCGTTCGTCGGGGGTACATGCTTAGGGAGAAACAGTCTATCACCCTATCATGCTTGCCTCAAGCAACTTTCGGATCCCCTCTCAGTGGCTGGGGTGGCTGGGATAACCCTTCGGGAATTGGCCTTCCGGTCCCATAACTTCTTGAGTTGTATTGCTGTATTGTACTTGCTTTCACTGCACTGTATGCTTCTTGTATACTTATATGCTGTGTACTTGATCTGTAACCTGCATTCCTCTAATAAGGTAGGTAGGGCATGTGTAGTGATAGCTGCTGTGACTTTAATGGATGCTGGAATGTGTAGCCGCTGTCAGCGGCGAGGAGATGTAGCGTGGCCGGCAGGCCAGCCGCTCCTGCGGCTTTGATATGTGTTAGGGGTGTGTGGCCGCTTGAGCGGTAACGAGATGTAGCGTGGCCGGCGGGCCAGCCGCTTATGCGGCTTTATATATGCTGCTGGGTATGGCCGCTTCAGCGGCAGACTAATGTAGCGTGGCCGGCGGAGGCTCAGCTAGAGGTGGATGGCCGCTCCAGCGGCTTAAGACGTGACAGGTAGTGGAGCCGCTCCTGCGGCGAAGAGATGTAGCGAGGTCGGCGGAGGCTTTGCTTGTGTTCACCGACGCGCGTTTCGTCAGAGTGTATCCAACGTTGTCAAGGTGAAGAGGCGGGCTGAAATGCTGTTATTTTGTAGGAGGAGCGGCTGGCCCGCCGGCCACGCTACATCTCCTCGCCGCTGACAGCGGCTACACATTCCAGCATCCATTAAAGTCGCAGCAGCTATCACTACACATACCCTACCTGCCTACTACATACAGGGAAAAGCATAAGCCATTAACCCTGCTCTGCTCAGTATACACACTGGGGAACCAGCGCCACGTTAAGCCTTTCCACTAAAGGTATTAACCCATTCTAACCTGCACTGCTCTTTTGAGACAGACCTCAGCTCACAACAACACTATCTTCAGGAACCCCAGTCCACTCTCAAGTACTTACCTAATAGCAGACCAGTCTACAACACCACCATCACCATCAAGGAACCCCAGCCCACTCTCAAGTACTTACCTAAAAGCAGACCTGCACTTCAAATACAGAAAAAAGCTTCAAGACTCCAATCAACCTAAGACGACAGGTGAGTCCAGCACTGTGCACCACCGGTAATTACAATACCTCTTGTTTACAAAAAGGAGCCATTTTCGGCACTGGGTACCTACAGTCCAGGTAACCATTAATTTGGCGACCAGGTAGAGAAAAAATCTCCAACAACTTTGGAGATTTTTGAGGCCTAATCAGCCAGAGGCAATGATACCGGTTGTCGCTGGTTTGATTAACTGGTAGAAATAGCAACCTCAAACATTCTTACCCATAATTTTCTTTCCAGCCTCTAACAAGCGTACCTTGAAGAATCACCTGCAACGTTAACCAAGCCTTCTAACAAGAATTTATTTCTACCTGTGCCATTTCTCCTACTAACCTTTCTTCCATCCATAGCGCACCTAATACTTACCTTTCTCCTAGAACGACTATAGGATCAGGATAAGTAAACACCCACCTCTGTTATCCAATAAGGACAGGTTCGCCTTACTACAGGTGCAGCTAAACCCCTATCTGGTATTTTTGCGCAGAAACAAATACAAACATCTCTACCTTTAGTAAAGCGGTTAGTGTCCTGTCTGACTAAAACTTCCAGAATGCTTTCACTGTAACAGGTGAGCTCATTAGCAGCTTTGGCTAAACAAAGCAGCAGCAGTTACCACTTCACCTGAGAATGCTGCCAGTAACCCTTTAGCTACTAGAACACAGGACTGTGATCCCCCCCTATCTGAAGAGGCTGAATTAATGCAGATAGGGTTAAACTTGTCATCTGTGCCACAGTGAATCAGATGATTATCAAGCTAGAGTCAGGAAGAATTCCGATCTGTACATTAGAACACCACTTTCCTAAGGCAAACACATTGTTGCTAGGGAGAACAGTTTTCTTTTATAACCTGGAGTTGCAAAAAAGCAGAAAAGAAAAAAAAAAAAATAACAGAAGCTCAGCACCTTGAGTAGATCATATTTCCACATAATGGATTCTTTTTTAAATCCCATAGAAAGTGTAATTGCTCTTTAAAGTGTTACAAGACCCACTGGATACAGGGATTCCATGACAGGCCGCTGCCCTTCCCCCTGGGGCATCCCAAATCAGGATAACTTGCTGTCCACATTCAACCAGAGGACTAAGGTAATTTGTCGAGGCAGCTCTGTTGTGAATGGGGAGCGAAAGCAGCCATATCCTCAGACTGTGCACATGCTCCAGCCCCAGACATTCAGATAGGCTGATAGATGACTTGCTGTGTCCTCCAGCACTTTGTGAACTGGTAAGGGGTTCTTGACACTAGTTCAAAGGGTTAAGTGTAAAAAAAAAAAAAAAAAGATATATATATATTTTCACCTTTTATTCCATGCAGGCTATAACTGCTAGTCCCCTGCTTACATAGTTAGCGGATCGGTCAATCAAAGTGCAGCGCCACTACCTCTGATGCATCCACAACGCTGTGCAGTAAACTATGGCCCATCCCTTGCCACAGGAACTATGGCACACCCTCTCCCTTCACTGCGGTGGCGCAGGACTGGGATCGATCGTGCGATCTGGTGTGTAAGCACGGGACTAGCAGCAATAGCCTGCAGGTGCTGAAAGGGGAGAATAGTGTGACATTTACATTTATTACACACACACACACACTATTTTAACTACTTACCTCCTTCCATAGCCGGGTGCTGTTGCACACCAATCTCAGCCAGGAATGAGCGCCGGAGGCCGTGAACGAGGGGTGGAGGACCTGGGTCCTCTGCCTCGCTCCCGGCTTCCACTGCAGGAAGGGGCCTTTTCTACTGGCAGAGTGAGCCGACGTCAGCACACTTGCTGATATAAATGGTCCCTCCCTGCAGTGTCAGAAGCCCAGCGTGGGACAGAGAATGACTGTTGGCCGACGAACACAGGTCCTACATACAGATTGCCCACATTAAAAATCATCCTACCTGCATCTATTGCATTTTCTGACACTTTAAACATCCAAGATGGCGGCCCATGGAGGTGCAGGCTGCCTGCAAACAGGAAGTGTCTTCTGACGTGCAGCTTTGCATTCTGGGATTGCTGACCTTTTCCTGACCCCAGATCTGCTCTGTATGTGCAAAGCTATATCCCCGCTCCCCTGTAATTTTGACCCCTCTCGTCTCCTCAGTAGAGTGCTGAGCAGAGTTGCAGGCCAGTGAGGGAAAGAATAAAATGTAAGTGACTAAAAACGTTAAATATATTCATTTTAGATGCCGGGGAATCGTTTTTGAAGGGTTTGGGCTTTTCATTAAATCATGCTGAAGGTCCGCTTTAATGACTGGAGAGGCAGCCATGTCAATTTAATGTGGGTGGCACTTCAAGGCTTAAATAAAAAGTCCACTTGGAATTTTTTAAAGTGTATATGTGTGTGCTAAAATGATGTTCTGAAAGGCGCTAAGTAATTTTTTTCTTATGCTGAGCAGTTTTCATTACTTGTATTCTATTGCCAACTATACACCAAGATCTACAGGAAGATAGAAATGAGCCCTGTGCACAAAAAAACACTGCTGCTGGGCTTGTGTAAGGCTGAGTGAGCTCTCGCAGCGGCCATAGCAGCAGCGTTATGTGTGTACAGGACTTACTACTCTTTTTGGTGTACAGACTTTGTGTACAGCTGCCAATAGCAAATGATTAAACAAAAAGATTGCAGGTAGTAAAAACTGCTTCCATAAAACACACATTTGTTAAATTAAAAATTACTACTAGATAATCTCAGCACCTTGAGGACATCAGTTTGGCACAAAACTGCAACTGGATTTTCCCTTAAACCGCACCTTCAGCATCATTTATTGAAAAGCCCAAACCCTTAAACTATTCCCCAACATCTTAAATTAATATGTTTTAAGTTTGTAGTTGGTTACTTTTTATTCTTTCCTCCACTGAGATACGTGTGCAGCCATCTTGCCTCAGAAGCATCACATACTGAGGAAAGGAGAGCGGGATAAAGTGCTTTGCACAGGCGGAGCAGAACTGGGGTCAGGAAAAGGACAGCAATTCCAGAATGCAGGGCGGCATAGTCAGAAGACACTTCCTGCCTGATGCTTCATGAGCCGCCATCTTGGATGTCTGAAGGTTTAGAATATGCACTAGGTGCAGGTAGGAATGTGGGCAATCTGTATGTACAGGGTGGGGGAAACATAAGATAGGGTGAAGGTCCACTTTAAAATTAACCTATATATAGCATTTATAGAGGGAAAAAATTAAAAGGGACTAGATTGCATCCAAGTGGCAGCTTGGGACACAGATACACAAGTTATTTTTGCTATGGCAGCAATGTGCAGCATGTGTAGCTGCAGCCAGTGCTTCTATAGACAACACATTTATAAACAGCAGACTGTTTTTGGACACAATGCTTACAGCTAGGACTTGCTGTTCATTGTGCTAAGGTTCAATGAAGACAGTTTCCTGAACACCTTGTTTGGTGTTAAGGTCACAGAGAATAACTTTTAACATAAAGAAACATACAAAACATTGATGACAAGGGCAGATGGTATTAATACCAATGTAGAGGGCGTAAAAGGAAACCTGTCAGAACGCCAAGCGTCTGTGTTTTGGTACACACAGGCATCCCCGGATGCACACACTAGATCTTAGAGTGAAGTCACCACCCATATTATGGCACCCGAGTCAGGAAATAACTCTCTATCAGAATTAGGATTAGTTCTAATAAAAACAAAAGCAAATGCCCTTATTATATAACTAAGCAAAGTCTCTGCAACTCATAAATGTATATTTTCCATAAACAAGTTGCGTCATCCCTGTTCTGTTAGGAGTATAACTCCAGGCTGTCTAGACCAAATGTTTAAAGAGACAGGAACCATTAGCCCTTCTTTGTCTTTGCTTTGTTCCACTTGCAAGGGAGTTGTTAGCAAACCTCATCACTCCTTTTATAGTGTCACATACACTCAAACCTGCTACCACATGCCTCATTTTCCTGTGAAGCAGGATTCCATCTAAGGGGAGTTATTTAAAGTGACAGAGTGATGGCATACAAGGAAATACAGGAATTACAGGTAACCTACAACCGCAATGCACTATGCCATTTGCAAGCTGATTGCACTAGGATACAGTAATACCAAGCCAGTATAGGGTAAAGAAAAAGTGGGCCAAGAAGGGGTGGTCAAACACAGTGGGTGCTGTGTTACACTCAAGTATGTCTGCTACCAGTTCCAGCCTGAGGGTGTCAGATTCTACTACTGCTTCTATACTAGCCAACAGAGATATCTGAATGTCAGGGGGTAGGGCTTGCTAGCAGCCACAGTGATGCAAGTGCAGTAGAGAAACAGACTGGGATGTTCCAGACACCTTTCACTGTTTAGCTTGCTTTAAAAATAAATTTGAGGGAAAACTCACCCCATAGCTTGGGACAAGAGGGGGTCACACACTCCCTTCCACCTTTCTACTGCTGGCAGCCAATCAGGTTCACTGAGTGTGCATGCGAGGCAGGCTAGGCAGACCTAACCTGCTAAAATCTCATAAGGGCTGGGCAAAGCCTGCCTTGGAAGAAATGTTTCCTCACAAGTATCAAACTAGGTTTTGGAAAATCCCCCAGCCCACTAGGTTCACCATAACACCTTAGGGCAGAGTTTCTGGTAAAGCCTCTTCTTCAGCAAAGGGTCGCTCAGCCAAATCCCCCTCCCCCCAAACACCATAGCTGACCAACAAGTTTTCACATATCTGCAGATAAGTCAGTACATATATCACACTATATATATATTTTTTTATCACACACAGTACATAGACACAGCAAGGGACAAAAAATTATATATATATATACACACGCACAAACAATTACAAGAAAATTCCAATGGGTCAAGTGTCTATGAGCATTCTGACTGTAAACCAAAATAAGCCCCCATTGCCACCTAAATGCTGCTAAATATCTCAGGAGAAGAAAGAAAGCATGTTATGTTCTGTATTTTCTTTCTAGTACCAGAAGGAAGCGTGCCATTGTGACTAAGCAGGGAATTACACACAGGTAGACAAGCAGGTGGAAGGATGTCATTGTGTTCTGCATGGGTTCTCCTTTCCCCTTGCTGTCAGGGCAGGCCATGATGGAGGGATGCCAGCTTATCCTTCCCCTGTGGAGCTGGCACACTGACCGGATATCAGACAACAGCTGCACATCTGCAGTCGGCTGGCCCAGCTCTCAAGCATCCACAATAGCAAGCAGTTGCCAAGTAGTTTTGGAAAGGAAGGGCTACATATAACTCTTTCTACTTGCTATTGCTGGACTTACTGCTGTATTATAAAAACTTATCATTTGCGCCTACATATCCCTAAAACGACCGGTACCAGTTTACACTGTACACACCATACAAATGTATTATAAACCTTATTTTCCAGGGGACTATTAACCCAATGGCAATAATAAGGTAGCAAGCAGTTCATCTGATGCCTGTCCCATTTGCCTCGCCTCCATTTCCTGCAGCACCCTGTAGAAGCAGTAGCACATCTCCAAATGTTCCCCTCCTTTAAATGCCACTCCTCCAGGACCACACAAAAAAGTGGTCGACCACCCACTCTGTCCATTGGAACTCAGCAAGTTACAGTGGTCCCACAGCTGTCCCTGACCAGTCCAAGAAAGGGTGTGACAACTTTAAAGAACATCTGTAGAGGATATTAAAAAAAAAAAAAAAAGAAATGGAAGGAGGGAACCAACTAGACATTTCATCGCATCTGAGGAGGGAGGAGGAAACAAGCAAATCAGTTGGTCCTGATCAGTAATTTGTGTTTCCTGTTTCATCAAAAATATGCTCCGAGTATATTGATACAGCTCAGTATAATAAGATGAATCAAAGCCCATAAATGTACACTACACGCAGGCTGAATGGTCTGACCATTAAAAAAGTAAACATTGCGCTTTCTATTAGCAGCTACTTTTGGACTATACTATGTAAGATTAATAATGCTATATACTTTACACAAAGGAGATTATATACTTCTGCTAGTCCTGGCCCTGCTTATATACTTCTGCTAGTCCTGGCCCTGCTTATATACTTCTGCTAGTCCTGGCCCTGCGATAATTCTGCTGCCGTAGAATTCGTAGATCGCCAGTGGGCAAGATCATCAGTTGAATTACTGAGCAATGTGCTCATCTGATCAGACACCCTGAACTCACCAGGGAAGGCAATTGAGCAGGCTGCGGGGTTGCAGATATGGTCTCAAATGGATAAATTGGCTTTTGCCTGCAAAGCTTTTCACTGCAGACGTTGGAGATTCGCATTGCGAGCAACTACAGGTTTCAAATGTCATCAAGCTAAATGACAGAACTACAGCACAGTCATTCTGACCTACTATACACGCAGACTGCATGGTTTGAACTGTCCTTTCAGACCTATTCCTCCGAACCAGAAGAGGGTGTGAACATTTTAACCTTTTCAACTTCATAGGCTGCCCACTGGTCCCAGACCTGATGCTGAAAGCGGCTAAGCTAGCAGAGCCAGAATAAATGGCAAGCAGCTGGCCCTTTAACAAGGTGGGGAGGATTACAGAGAAGTGGGTATCTATGTCCTCCAGTGACACACATCAACGCGTCATCATAAGTCATGCACACAGACTGAGCTACATCATGTCATGATGGAAGAGTGAGCACACAATTCAGCATTTGTTTAAACGCTTCCTGCATCTCACAACAGGAAATGACATTAAATCATTCCAAAAGAAAGAAAAATGTATCAAACTCCATCCAAAACTGTGACAGGAGGTCATCATTAGTGCCCTGCTCAGTGCCAGGGATACTTTAATGTACTTTCTGCAGGTAGGGTCCAAGTTTGAGAGATCTAGTGCCTATTTGATCAACAAAAGAAAAAATGTTTGCCCATTTTACTGGACCAAAACTTTGGTGACCACCACTAATTATGGGTTCCTGTAATAATCTGGTATATCAAACACAGATGTTCTGTTAAGAGATTATTTGCCAAAAATTGCCAGTAAGAGATCCCTATGAGGCCTAAATTAATGACAATGGAGAAGAAAACAGATGCACACCTAATATAGGCTTGGATCTGTCCCTTCCCGTCAATTTGAGGTTGTATGTCTGTTTTACAAAAAGCAGGGAGCTTCAAACAAGGAAATACCAGCAAAAGTGGTGCTGCTCTTATATTGCAATGAGCAGAGCATGCAAACACAGAAAGACGAAGCAGAGCAAAACAGAAATCACTATTCTGATGAATGACTGGATACAGTTCATGGAAGTAAGCAATACACTGAACGCTGATTGGTTAGCAATTACTTCAATGTTGTTCCACATTTTCATGAGCTTAACTTGAATCAATAAAAGGATATTTGCCGTCGATACTCAGCTTGATGGCTAGAGGAATAGAACAGGCTCCCCAGTCAAAATAGACTGAGCAGTTACCTGCATCTGTATCAGAATGCCCCCAAACAGTCAGTTAGTGGACCTCGATTCTATTTTGACTGGAGGTCCGCTGCCAGATTACTGGAAGACCACTAACCACCCCAATAGGGGCATGCAAAGGCTTTGTGGTGGCAAGAACTAGGTGGGGCCACCCCAGTGAAGGGTAAGAATTTTACCTGATTTGGGGCATACCAAATGAGCCCCTCCCCCCCCCCCCCCTTTAGAGCAGACAGATTTCCATCCCGCTGTGTGAAACCCCAGCTGGACGTGTACCTACTTTGTTGGCAATTCTATGGTACAGGCCACCAGAAGCATCCCTCCAGCTTTACGCGCACCCAGGAGTATGGAAAAAAAAAAACAGGGGCTAGACTATTATTCAGGTCTACATTCATTCATATGTAAAGCTGGGAAATCTGACTGACTGAGGGATCACCAGCGAGGTACGCATAATGCGGAAGCCGGGGTTTCATACAGAGGGGCATCCAAAAACAGGATAGTGAAAATCCCAGGTTTGTTCCTCTTCTGACATATATCCAGGTACAGGGACAAGAAAAGCAGAGGCTGCAGGTCGATTTTTAATCTTTCTAGTCAATTGATGCAGACATAAATTAAAACTGTGGGAGAAAGAAAATTGTGTCTGCCGAATAAAAATAATATTCATGCTCACCTAACCCCTGAACCAGCTGCTCCAACAATGAGCTCGAATTAGAAAAGACCTCTCTCTCTACTGCTGGTTCAGCAGCAGTCATTCCCTGGATGGCTTCAGGAAACCATGCAGATGTTGGCCTATCATTGTGCTAGATGCGGAACATGCTCCTCTACCACCAATCTGTGATTAGCCAGTTTACAAATAACTGTTAGCAGGGGAGTGTCTCTGAGCTAGACAGGCAGCAAATAGACATTTACTACTTTAAAGTGGACCAACACCCACCTCTGATCGGCCCGGGAATCTATAAGATTCCCGGGCCGATCAGCTCCCTGCCTGCGGGGCACCCCGATCGGGGGTGCCCCGCTGTGTGAAACCCCCCAGGATGCCCGCAAATCCTACCTTTTCCTCGTTCCAATGGCGCATGCGCGGGCCGCCACCTCTCGCGCATCCCTCTAGCAGGGTGCGCCTGTAAGAGGGACGCGCGAGAGGCGGCGGCGGGCGCTCTCACCTTGTCCATCGACGGTCATTGGTGGAGCGTGTCACGTGGGAGCGGGGTCAGGTGAGCTTTTGGGGCTTTCTGGGGGGTTTCACACCCGATCGGGGTGCCCCGCGGAAGTGGACCAACACCCAGGATAGTGAAAATCCTGGGTGTTGGTCCACTTTAAAGCGGAACAAAACCCACCTCGGAACCTAAAAGATTCCAGTGATGGATGCTGGCCTTTCCCTGGGGCATCCCAAGTCTGGGGATGAGCCACTTTCTCTCACAAATGTTGTAAACAGAGCTGTTTGGCAAACAATAAAGGGGAACAAAACCTTTAATTTCTTTTGTTCCCATTGGGAAGCCCCAATGCGTGAAACTGCCCAGAAGGCCCAGTATAAATCACCTCCACCTCATTCCTACATCGCATGCGTGGGCTCACAACCAATCAGAGCCATTAACCACGTTTACATGCATCAACAAATGGCTCTCATTGACTTCAGTGGGGGTGTGCACTGCCATATCCATATCTGAATGGCTGGGACAGGAGCGCACACCTGCCGGGGATGCGGAGGCATGCGCTCCCAATTGAAAACAATGAGAACCATTTGCTGAATGACATAGTCACAACAGATGGCTCTAATTGGACAAGAACCCTAGCATGCGTCGTTGGACTAATAAGCGATTACCGGGGCCCAGGGGAGGTTTCACAAGAAGGGCATCTCGATTCAGGATGCCCCAGGGGAAAGTCACCAACCTGCCTTGGGTTTTGTCCCGCTTTATCTTATCGCTGGAGCAGCTGGCCTGAGCATTAAATCAGAACAAAACACAGAACTATCCCGGCTTGTTTTATCTGCACCGAAGGCATCCTGGGGTTATCTGCTGTATATGAACCCCCATAAAAAGGTGACTTTCCCAAGTCCTACAGCGCATGCGCGGGCTTCCGTCCAATCAGAGACATTTGCCATGCATAATAATGCTCAGAAAATGGTTCAGCGTGATGCCCAACTGATCCATCTGAATGGGGTTTGGATGCTGGGGTACCTGGTATACCCCAGGTGGGGGCAACTGCCAGCCCTAGTCTCTTAGACTCCAGGGCCAGCCATGTTGTCCTTTATCCATACACAAAGTTTAAGCTGTCACCTTCTATCCCCAGCCCCAGGGCCGGCGTCAGCACCCAGCAAGGCAAGGCAGCAGCCAGGGGCCCCTGGCCTCCAGGGGGGTCCTCTGACAGGGTTGTCCTTTGTGGTATACGAAGGCGCTTGACCGGTGGTGAACTGGGAGGGCACCGCCACAGTTGGAGCCCACATCTCCTTGTGGCGCAACTTCTTTCCTTCTAAAGAGTTTACACCAATGATAGGACGATAGCCTTACATGCACCATGGGACAGGTGGAGGCGGAAGTTTTAAGCGCAATCCAAAGAGGTCTCACATAGTGGGCATCCCAAATGCAGATAGTAAAAAATCCTGTGTTTTTGGTCCACTTCGAAGCTGCAAGCCCACTCATGATTTCCCTCCTTGTTACACACCTGCCGTAGCTTGACAGGTCACATGATGTGTCCCATGCAGCCAATCAACAAGAAAGCCTGTGCCTTTATAACTGACAGCTTAGAGATTGGGAGTGTGCAGTTGGCACCGGAGCCTCTATGTAGGATAGACTGTCAGGTTAAGTTAATAGTTTTTTCACCCAGATGAAAAGATAGATATATAGCACTTATTATGGGATCCAGCATTAACTCTGCTGACACATTAAAATGATACATTAGAAATACCTGCTGTACTCACTGTCTGATGACAGGTGCAAGGGCAGATACCCTCAGGAGGGACACGAGTGAGGAGGAGAGGCCTCCCCACAGATGACAGCACAATAGGGGGTGGGTGACCCTATTCTGCATTGCCTAAGGCAGACCTAAAGTTACCCACAGACATTTAGGGCTGTCAGAGATGTGGAAGGGACAGCTGTCACACACCAGCAGACTAGGGGGACGTGGTTGCTATGGGTAACAGCGCCCTAGCGGCATTAGAGGGTGCTGCAGCACAGTGTGTGGTGTGTGTCCGCCTTACCGGCCTGTGTGGTGTCGCTGAGGTCGTGCCGGGCGGCGCTCCGCGGGAACTCTCTCAGCTTCCTGCCGCTCAGGTTTAGAGATCCGGTGACCGCAGCTTCCTCCAGCGCCCTCTCCAGCGAGCGGTTCCAGGCGGCCGGTCCCGCACCGGTTCCAGCGGCAGTGGCCACGCCGTGTCCATTGTAAATCATTCCCGAATATCCGTGCACCGCCGAGCCCTCGGCCAACGCCGTGGCCGCCATCACACCGACTCTGCTCTGCGCCTGCGTGAGCAGCTTGACGGGAAGCGAGCGCCAGGGGCGGGGACGGTCGTCTGTAAGAGGCCCTTTCCTCTGTATTCACTACAGCGCCGCCTGCTGGCCAACCAATGAAACACATTCTCGCGGGCCACACGACTAAGCTGGACATGCGCAGTGTCCAGAGTGACATCACACGGGATGTCTGGTTGATAGAGGAGCCTTGTAAGAGCCTGTGAGGAAGTGTGCTGAAGTTGTGTTCACCTGTTTCTGATTCACAGGAAACGACTTTACGTTTTTACGGTTATATAAAGAAAATGTAATTAATTAAGAAAATGTAACAGATATTGCCAGTGGTGTGGTGTAAATAATGGGCCCTAGTGTGGACATGACAGTTCTAGCTCAGGCAAAGGCAATGAGTAGACCATTATGTCAAGACTTCTGCAATGTTTTCCATTTAAATTGAAGACAAAGTAGCTGCAATATCAAGGTTTACAGTTTCACCTCTCGATTTCTCTCCTGCAGCAAGTTGGTGTGGCCCTTGGCTTTGTGATGCTGCATAATGCAGCTGTGCTCCTCCCCTCTCTCCCTGTTGCTAAACAACATTGGACACCTAGACCTGCACTCCCAGACGCATATGCATGCACCTCCAGATGCACATGCATGCATTCCTAGACGCATGCACGCACTGCCAAAAACCTGCATATGCATGCACCGGCAGATGCTCATGTGCGCACTCCCAGATGTACATATATACACCCCCAGAAGCACATGCGCGCACTCCCAGATCAGTAGGTGGGCAAGTAAGTAGGTATGTGGGCAGGTAGGAAGTGGGTAAACAGGTACTGTAGGTAACTAGATCAGTACGCAGGTAGGGAGCTGGGTCAGTAGGCAGGTAGGTTAAACTAATCATTTGCAGTGGGCTGGTAGGTGGGTGAGTAGGTAGGCAGAGAGGCCGGGGGCCACAATCCCTGTGAACCAGAGCTGTGGTGGTGAGTGCGGCTTTGAGTGCATCATTGAAGACATCAATAGGCAGGGGCCGTGGTTCTTTTCTAACTACTATGGTCCTCATCGGTGGGGGGGTCGTCAAAGCCACAAATAAAGTGGATTTTGTCATTCATAGAGCAGACTATGAATGGTTGAAATTTGGGTTCGACGAATTCGGGACACCAAGTCAATGGGGACTCGAACTTTGGGCTGTAAAACGAGCCCAGCTAGAGGGCTGAAAATCGAAGGGAGCAGCAGGCCGATTGCCCTGCGCAAAATGGGCTAGGGCAAGTACTCAAAACAATAACAGGAAACAAAAAAAAAAAGAAATACATACATAAAAAAAATTAAAATAGTATCTTTTACATGTGTCAGAGGTCAAATTGGGAGGGAACACCAGGGAGACTGCCCTGCACAAAATGGGATAGTGAATATACTCAAAATAATCACACAAACCCAAAAAATAAGGTAATACACCAATAAAGAAAAAAATTAAAATATTCATTTTTCAACGGGTGTTGGAGGCCTAATCTGGGGGGGAGGGTAACACTTGGGCAATTGCCCCACACAAAATGGACTATGGAAAGTACTCAAACCAATAACATATAACAAACAAAATTAAAGAAATACACAAATAAAAAAATAAATACCGGTAAATACATTCATCCACATCAACATATACATATATACAAAAAAAAAAAAAAAAATATATATATATATATATATATATATATCTCAATAAATGAATATATACCTCAGTCTATACATATATAATACATCAATAAATTAATATATGCATCGATATAAATCAATAAATAAATATATACACAAATATATACCTCAATCTATACATATATACATCAATAAATAAATATATGTATCAATCTATATACAAATACATAGAAAAAATATTGCTTTTTTTTAAGGATGTCAGAGGTCCGGGGGGGGGAAGGTGTAAAGGTAAGAGGAGGTAGTAAACACTTTAAGCAGTCACTCAGGAGCTGACACAGCCAAGTCTGGTGGGATCCACACCTGGTTATTCTTAAGGAATGTAAGGATATCCACGTTCTGATAGGGCACTTGTCGCAGGGCAGGCCAGAACCTCCAAGGCATAGAGGGCAAGCTCTGGTCACATGTCCAATTTAGTGACCCAGAAATTGAACCAGTAGGACTCATCGCTCAGTACTAGGAGACACATGGACAGGTAGTCATCCACCATGAGAGTCAAAGTCTGCTTCTTGGTACTACAGGCTGTATCTGATGGTGGTGGATGTGGCGGGCAATGGAAAAAGTTGTTCACATTGTGGCCATGCTTATCCTCCCCTGTGAGGTACTGCCAGTACCCCTGCTGCACTGGCAATTTGCTCCTCCTCTTACTACTCCTTGTGCCACCACTGAGCCGTCAAAATCAGCTGGGAACTCTGTGCGTATAGTGTGCACCAGCATGCGTTTGTACTCTCTCATTTTTCGATCCCGCTCCAGTGTTGGAATCAAGGAGGTGTTGTCCTTATAGCGGGTATCAAGTAGGGTGGCCATCCAGTAATCAGCATTGGTGACTATGCGGGCAGCTGTGCGGTCATTGTGCAGGCACTGGAGAATGTAGTGGCCCATGTGAGCCAGGCTGCCCTGAGTCGAGGAGAAGCTGTCCTCAGTGTTAGGTGTCCCCTCCTTCTCCTCCTGCTCCTCCCTCCAGCCATGCTTTAGTGACATCTGTGAGCTGCCCTGGGTGCCACCCTGCTGTGTGATAAAGTAGTCCTCCTCCCCCTCCAATTCCTCCAAAAATGTTCTCTGGCTGGACATTGGCGTACCCGCCTTCCGCCTTCATGGCCTGAAGCATTTTTTCTAGTAGACAGAGAATGCAGATGGTAGCGCTGCCAATGGTGTCATCAGCGCTGACCATATTGGTGGCATACTTAAAGCACTGCACAGATGTCACTCATGGTGGTGAAGTGCTGCTGGTCTGCACTTCGACTCAACCAGGTATTTTGGAGCTGGAACTCCACTATCACCTGCTGCTGCTCACACATCATGTACAACGTGGAAATCCACCTGGTGGTCAAGTCACATATAAGGCGGTGGGTGGAAAGGCTGAAGTTCCTCATGAATGCAGACAGGCGAGCGGCAGCAGGGTGGGAACACCAAAGGTGCAAGCACACGCTATGAACTTTATGCAGCAGCTCTGGCATCAGTGTATAATGGGCCAGGAAGCTCCGCACCACCAAGTTGAGCTCATGCCCCAGACACGGGATCAACCCGCCTAGGCCCAAGGCTGCTACAAGTTTTGGCCCATTATCACACACCACCCTACCAGGCTTCAGGTCCAATGGCAGCAACCACTCATCTGTCTGGTCCTGCATGCCGGTCCACAGCTCCTGGGCGGTGTGGGGTATTTTGGCGAGCCAGATGAGCTTTAACACAGCATGCTGCTTAAATGTTGGTGCAGAGGCTGCACTGAATGGCTGAGGAGGAAGCAGAGTAGGAGGAGGAGGCTACAGGAGGCACCGACTGATATCCCACAATCCTGGGTGGTGGAAGGATCTCTGCCACAGTACTTCCCACCTCAGTCCCAGCCACCACTACATTCACCCAGTGGGCAGATGTAACGTCCCTGCCCATACTCACTTGTCTATTCACCGTGGTAAGGTGGACACTGAAAGTAATGGCATTTCCCAGTGCATATTTTATTTTTTCCGCAAGTTGTTGCAGAGCAGGAATGGCCTGGCGAGAAAAGTAGTGGCAACTGGGAACAGTATATTGTAGGACAGCCACCGCCATGAGATCTTTAAAACTGTCTGTCTCCACCAAGCAGAAAGGCCAGCAACTCTGAAATGCTTGCATTCAGGGCCAGGGTTCGTGGGTGAGATGGGCCCAACTTCTGTTTTATTTGCGGGATGGAGAGCTGAATGCTTCCCTGGGATAATGTGGACTGGCTTGGTGGTGGTGCTGCTGCAGGTGCTGCTGGTGCTGGAGGTAGTGGGGGTCCAACATTCTCCATTTGAGGGGAAACAGGGGGGCTTGTTGTTGTGGAGGTGGAACTGCAGGCTGAGACTCAGAGGGAGACTCAGTGCCACAGCAGCTCATGTTTTGCTTGCAGATGCCTACCATGAGGTGCAGAGATGAACTTTCCCTCGCTTCAGCAACTGTTGGCACAGATGCAAATGACCTCTGTCTTGTCCTTTGTGGACTGCGTGAAAAAATGCCACGCTGATGAGATCCTGTGGCAATGCTTTGACACAGCACAGTTCACAGTTCTGGAAGACATTCTCTGGACAGATGAAACCAAGAGCAACCTCTACCAGAATGATGGGAAGACAAAAGTATGGTGAAGGAGTGGTATAGCACAGCATGAGGCAGAGGCAATGTGATGGCTTGGGCATGGCTGCCACTGGCATTGTGTCACTAGTATTTATTGATGATGTGAAACAGGATAGAAGCAGCCAGATAAATTCTGAGGTATTCAGAGACATACTGTGTGCTCAGATCCACCCAAACTGATTGGTCGGCTTTTCATAATTACATAATACAGATGGACAATGACCCAAACCATAAAGCCAAAGCTACCCAGGAATTTATTAAAGAAAAGAAGTGGAAAAAAAAAACAAATAGCAACTGAAAACCGCTGTAGTAAATGCCCGGCAGAGCATTAATATGGAACCACAGTCAAAGCGGGTTGGGCTTTTCCCTACTACCAGAACAATCCCTCCTGCCGGCATCAGGACATTAGCCTTCTTTCTGTGTGTCTGCCCAGGCCAGCACGTCACCCTGGAGCCCCACCCCAGATGGATGCTGTCTTTGGTCAGTTTGGTCCATTCAGAGGTCGCAGCTGGCATTGCATTGGCCGGGAAAAAGAGGAGCGGCGCGTATGTCTGCCCACACTGACGGAGGGGAGAGGCCGGCACCTTCCTAAGTCTCGGGAACTGGCGGAAATCTCACGAGAGGCGAGATTATGGGCGAAAAGAGCCAAAGCCTCATAGAAATATATCACATTTTTTTTGTAAATGAAAAATGGCTGACAGCACACATTTTTTTACAAACAAGTTGGAACCAATCATAGGAATACATTTGCAGTCCTGCTGTAAAGATGTCAAAACACCTTAAAGCAGATGCCAGTCAAAGAAATCAAAGCTTCATAATTGCTCTACAAAAGCTCCCCCCTCCCTCCACCACCACTAAGGGGCAATCAGTGCCCTAAAGGAATTGTCCAGGCAAAAATCTCAATAACCTATACCCACCTTTTGTCCCCTTCAGCTCCTCCATGCAAGTCCGGTGTGCCTAAACTGCTCTTCGGTCCTGCATCGGCATCTTTATACCTGCGGAGGGCACAGGTTTAGTATTTCAGAGCTGGCGGCCTTGCAGGGGCCTTGGTTACACCGCCCTGCATGCCTAATTAATTTACTGCAATGAAGAGTGCACACCAAAGTGGGCTCAGCATGCCCCCTCTATTGCAATGAATGGAGTACAGGTGGTTCCTTTGTCAAAATTTCCACATTTTCTGTGTAGCTTTTCTTTTTTTTTGCTCTTATGCCAGAGCTGATATTTCATGGTGTTTTATGTAAATCTGCTTTGGGCAACAACTTTGATGCAATTTGAAATGGTCTCCGCTGCCTTCCGAGGTACATGTAGGGAGCCATGACTTCCAGGTATCTGCAAGCAGCAGGGAGTGGTAGATGAAGGCTATCTAACTATATATAAGCGTATTGTTTGCCAATATACAAAACACATGATATCAAACAAAAATACCAGTGAAAGATAATCCCCTCAAGGAACACTATCATGAAAGAAAATATGACAACTGCAACTGCTGAGCGACTTTTAAAAGATCTATTGCCTGGTGGCCATATGGATCGCTCAGCTCTACTACTTACATAATAACTTACATGCAACAAGCATGTAGCTTAAAATGCTTTTCACATATTATTTACACAGATCAGAGCTTGTCTTAAAGTGGTAGCACAAGCATTTTGTAACACCCCACGCATCCCTCTCTCCCCCTGTACTAAGCCTCATTTGGGCAATAAAATACAACTCACTGGCATGTGAGCAGTCTGCACAATAGCTGAATCTGGGACCTTGAGTGACAGGTTAGTTACCCAATCCTGGGCAGTCCAGTTGTCACTCTGATGCATGGCTGCCATGCAATCCCCCCCCCCCCCCCCCCCCGAGAGGGGGGGGCGTCACTGAGGGTTACAAAAAGCTTGGACTTCTGCTTTAAAGGACTCATGATGGAGGACAGGACATTTCCCCACCAGATGCAGGAAAATGTGAGGGCTCATTGATATTGTGAGGGGGTACTTTAGGTTAATTTAGTATCCCTGTGTGTAAGGATCCTCGTCCAGGAGTTGTCAGGTAAAGGTTAGGTCCAACACAGCAGTCTTATAATTCTCTTATGAGGAGGTCTTCCGTTGTATTTCTTAGGGTAGCAGAGAAAGCTCAACAATCTCATGTTTGTTTGGCAGCACTGACACATATATGTTCAGAAGATTTAAAGGGGACCAATCACCAGGATTTCAACTATCCTGGTGACTGGTCCATGCCCCAGGGGCATCCCAACGTAGGATACCCCCTATGTAAAACCCCCCAGATCGCCCAGTTTCACTTACCTTTTCTCGTTTGGGCACTTGTCCAACCAGTGCTTTATGTGGCACATACTAATGCGCGGCATAAAGGCGCTAATTTGAACTGCACACCGTCTCCCCAGCAGTTCTGAATAGCTGGGTGCGGGAGCCTGCACAGCTGTAGAGAAGCCGGTGAAGACGGCATCGAGGGAGCCGCCGGGATCAGGTAAAATTACCGGCAACCCGGGGAGTTTCACACTGGCTAGGTAGATTCCAGGCCGGCCACTGGGGGTGATTTGTCCACTTTACGTGTATATTAGTTTGTGTGATGGGAACAGATATGTCCAAAGATGCCAGGAGGTGAGTTTCTCCACCCTCATACCTTATCTGTGCAACCCCACTATTTATTCATGTACAGAATTAAGCAACTCCATAGAAGTCTGAGCGGACCAACCAGCCACCTGCCACCATTGTATGTCAGTAAATGCCATACTACATGTAACCATGTTTGCTTCTCTTTCAATTCTATAAACTTGTGTTCATTTGTATCCTATTATATGTGGCACAAATGTGCACATGCATGCATAGCATTACAATGTACTGCTGTGCCCCATGGGTGTAGTCATAGTTATATAAATAATGCATACAGACATGGATACTGTCATTTACCATAATCTTGAATAATGTATCATTGCTATGCAGCATGGCGACATATCCTATGCCTCTTACTATTGCAAAGCGGCAAAAACAATGACCACCTAACCCAAACAAGGATCAAAATAGTTAAAACCCAATATCTCAAGAGATTTTTAGTGTCTTATGAGGTAATTCCAAAACTGTGTGTTGCCACACAAAAATACCATTTTGTGAATACTCACCTTGTAAAATGGGTATTATAAGTATATCACACACCCCGCTTCAAGATATTCATAACCTGTGGGTATACTGACCTGAAGAGGGCGATCTGCAGAGATGATTGGAGGAAAGAAAGCCTCTCCCGGTCCATAAATACCTGGGACCTCCCACTCATTACCCAGTATAAAGAAAGCAGTAAGGTAAGAGACCAGGAAGAGCCAAATATAAGTCATAACAACGCAAAGTTCACAAAATGAAGGATCCAGAATACAAAAGGGCGGGTTGAAGCGGGGTGTGTGACATACTTATAATACCCATTTTACAAGGTGAGTATTCACAAAATGGTATTATTCTAAGTATGTCACACACCCCGCTTCAAGATATTCATAACCTGTGGGACATCCAATAGCAGTGTCCATAAGGGGTGGGGATCCAAAACAAGGCATAAAGCACAACTTAAACTATTGCAGCCTGCAGAACTTTGCGGCCAAAAACAGCATCCGCTGAGGCCCGAACATCAACCTTGTAAAACTTAGAAAAAGTGTGAACAGAAGACCAGGTAGCGGCCTTGCAAACTTGCTCAACAGAGGTCTGGTGCTGAAAAGCCCAGGAAGCCCCAACAGCACGAGTAGAATGAGCTGTAACACGAAAGGGAGGATTTCTCCCCTTAGCAGAATAGGCCCCGACAATGGCCTGACGAATCCACCTGCTGATGGAAGACTTTGTGGGTGCTAAACCCTTCTTGGGCCCAAATGGCACCACGAAGAATGCATCAGTCTTGCGAAAGGCAGACGTTACCACCAAATAATACTTCACCACGCGAACCACATCCAAGGAATGCAGGGCCCTCTCCTTGTCATTGCTGGGACTAGGACACAGAGAAGGCAGAACAATATCCTGGTTAAGATGAAAGGAGGAAACCACCTTAGGAAGGAAGTCCGTCTTAAAACGGAAAACCACTTTATCCTGATGTCTTTCAAAATACGGAGCTTGAATAGACAGAGCCGCCAACTCAGAAACACGTCTAACAGAAGTGATAGCTACCAAAAAGGCCACCTTCTGCGTAAGGGAAGACAAAGGCTCAAAGGGGGGACCCTGAAGAGCAGAAAGAACCAAATTCAAATCCCAAACCGGAATCAAAGGCTTCCTAGGAGGCCGCACATGTGTAACCCCCTGGAAAAAAGTCTTAACCAAAGGATGAAGCGCAAAAGACTTTTGGAAAAACACCGCCAGGGCAGACACCTGCCCCTTCAGAGTACTGAGTTGGAGCCCTAGGTCCAGACCATGTTGCAAGAACTCCAAGATTCTAGAAATAGAGAATTCCCTACAAGGGAAGGCCCTAGTTTCACACCAATCAATATAAGACCTCCAAGTCCTATAGTACACAGACGATGAAGACCTCTTCCTAGCACTAATAAGAGTCCGAATCACAGCATCAGAAAGACCTTCTTCCTTCAAGATGGAGGTTTCAGCAGCCACGCCGTCAAAGCCAGCGTTGGTAAATTGGGGTAACGAAGATGACCCTGTGTGAGTAGATCTGGCAGCAGGGGCAGAACGAACTGATCTTCTGCCAACCTTACCACGTCTGCGAACCAGACCTGTCTTGGCCACCTTGGAGCCACCAGGATTGCTGGTGCTCCCTCCAGAGCAAGCTTGCGCACTACTCTGGCCACCATGGGAAACGGAGGAAACAGGTACAGAAAACCCAGATCCCTCCAGTTCAGAGACATGGCATCCGTTGCAAGAGCTAGAGGGTCCTTCGCCAGGGACACAAATGATGGAAGTTTGTGATTGTGACGGGAGGCAAAGAGGTCCACCTCCGGTGACCCCCACTTGCGACAGATTGAGAGAAAGACCTTGGGATTGAGAGACCACTCCCCTTTGCGGGCTGATAGCCTGCTCAGAGAGTCCGCCTCCGTGTTCTCCACTCCCGGGATGTAAACTGCCGAGATGCACGGGACGTGGCTCTCCGCCCAGTCCAGAATCAGAGACACTTCCTTGAGGGCATTCCTGCTGCGGGTCCCTCCCTGGTGATTGATGTAGGCAACCGCCGTCCGATTGTCCGACCGGACCTGGACCGGCAAGCCTCGCAGTTGATGAGTCAAATGACAAAGAACCATCCTGATGGCCCTCAATTCCAGAACATTGATAGGCTCGTGGGCTTCCAGGGGACCCCACAAACCCTGAAATTGCAGATCCTTCCAGAAGCCCCCCGATCCTGAGAGGCTGGCATCCGTGGTGACTATCTCCCACTGGGGAGTCCGAAAGGATCTGCCCCTCAGCAGGTTGGCTGAGTTCAGCCACCACCGAAGCGAGCGGCGAACCCGGGGAGACATCTGAAAGAATTGATCCAGCGACTGAGGAGACCTGTTCCAGACCGACAACAGATGGAGCTGTAGTGTCCTTGTGTGAAACTGAGCAAAGGGGACTGCCTCGAAGGAGGCCACCATCAAACCCACCAGTCTCATCCCTAGCCGGATGGACGGTCGAGGAATGGACACGAGCAACCGAATCAACTCCTGAATCAGAAGAACCTTGGACTGAGGAAGGAACACTCTTGCCTGATCTGTATCCAGAGACATTCCCAGAAAGGATATTAACCTGGACGGGTAGAGGGAGGACTTGGGGTAGTTGATCACCCAGCCGAATCTCTCCAGAGTGGATAGAACCGTCCTGGTGTCCAATTCCGCTTGGCTGAATGACGATGCCAAGATGAGGAGATCGTCCAGATATGGCACTATGCGAATTCCTTGAGCTCTGAGAAGAGCCATCACCCCAGCAAGCACCTTGGTGAAAACCCTTGGAGCTGTAGTGAGACCGAAGGGAAGAGCTACAAATTGAAAGTGCCGATCCTCCAGTGCGAACCTTAGGAACCTCTGGTGCGCGGGAAAAATGGGAACATGGAGGTAAGCGTCCTGGATGTCTATGGACGTCAAGAAGTCCCCCTGACGAAGAGAGTGGATAGCAGAGCGCAACGTTTCCATGCGAAATTTTCGCAGCCTGACGAATTTGTTGAGAATCTTTAGGTCCAGGATGGGCCGAACGGAGCCATCCTTCTTGGGGATCGTGAACATATTTGAGTAAAAACCCACGACCCCGTTCTAATGGGGGCACTGGGCAAATGACCGCCATTTCTAGAAGACTCGATACCGCCACCCGGAGCTGCAGGAAACGCGGGGGGGGGGGGGGGCGGGACTCGAACTCCAGCATGTAACCGGAAGACACCACTTCCCCGATCCATCTGTCCGAGACCTCCCGAATCCAGACTTGGGAGAAGTGTCGCAGCCGTCCCCCCACCCGCACGGGTGAGGGCGCCCCCTCATTGTTGAGCGGGCTTGGCCGCGGGCTTGGGTTTAGAACCCCAACTGTATCCTGAACGGGCACGACCTCTGCCCCTATTCCAGGAGTCTCCTCTTGTAGAAGGGAAGGCAAAACCTCTTCCCGCTCTGGCTCCCCGAAAGGAAGGGGTGAAGGAAGCCGCCCCTCGAAAGGGGCGACGTTGCTTCCTACGTTGAGGTAATTTTCCACCTTTAGCTACTGAGTCCAATTTATCTCCAAAAAGCCTTAGACCAACGAAGGGAAGAGACGTCAGAGACTTTTTAGACCCAAAATCGGCCGCCCACTGGCGCAACCAAATTGAACGCCTAATAGTCACCATTAAAGCAGAGGCCCTGCTGCTCATCATCAAGGAATCATCCAGAGCAGCTAAAATGAAGGACAGAAAAACCTCACAACGTTTCAGTCCAAGAAATTCATCACTGTCCGGATCCAAGCCGGACGAGGATAACAAATCCCTGACCACCTTTCTAGTAGCCACCACCAACAGTGATGAGGCACAAACTGGCCGTATGGCTGCCCCAATACTGGCAAAACCATGACAAGTCATCTGGTCAATGCGTTTATCCTCGCCATCTTTAAGAGAGGAACAATCAGGGTTATTCAAAACGGCTGAGTTGGATAACCCCAAAATTGGGGCGTTCACTTCGGGGGGGGAAGCCCAGCGCTTAACCGTGTCCGCGGGGAAAGGATACCTTCTATCCCAACTTTGAGGAATGCCTGGGAGCCGAGCTGGCCTCTCCCATTCCTTGGAAATAATATTATCAAAATGCTTTTGATTAGGAAATTCTAAGCGCGGCCTGGATTCCTTATAAAATTCCCCTTGTTGTTGAGGGGCCTTCCCCGGAGGCGAGATAGCCAAAACCTCAAACATCTGAGTCAGAACATTAGGAGTGTCCGAGGAACCCCCTGACCCCCGATCAGAATCAGCGCCAACAATTTGCTGATCCTCGGAATTATCCGAACCCTCAAATACCTCCAGACGCTCCACACCAGGATATCAAAATTGTGAGGAGAGGACCCCCAACCCAGGCTAGAAGGGAGGGGGTAGGCCAATTAGGGGAAAATATTCTCATGGACAGGGCATCCCAAACCGGGGTCACCAACCCGGTATAACCGCCTACCCTCTAAATAGGGTCTCGTGGCGGAGCATAGCTCCTGAGCACCTGTGTGCTAGAGTACCATCACCCGGACCGCAGTCAAAACTGGGAGGCATATATATATATAAATAGGGGAAGAAAAGAGTCCGAGCGGGAATAAATAATATTGGCCGGGAGTAGCCCCGGCTACCTTGAAAAACCCCCTGTGCAAGGAGGAGAGATCATCTTCTGCTTGCCCGCCGTCCTGCAGAGATGAAGACTGGGTAATGAGTGGGAGGTCCCAGGTATTTATGGACCGGGAGGGGCTTTCTTTCCTCCAATCATCTCTGCAGATCGCCCTCTTCAGGTCAATATACCCACAGGTTATGAATAGCAGGGTGTGTGACATACTTAGAATACTAGAGATTTTGCCTCTTCCCTCTGATGACCAAACATGGCATTCATCATAAGGGTTATGCCTTCTATAGGGGCATTAACTGCATATAGTATTGCTGGACACAACCTTTCCATCCTGATAACCAACTACAGGTTTTCTAGTAAACTTCATGACCTAACAGGAAGTGAGAATAAGCTCATTCAAACTAACCTAAAGTAAAAAGTGACTCATTTCTTACCCCCACCCCTGGAGCATCCCAAATCAAGGTGTCCTGGTTAAAGATCACTTGGAAGCCCAAACTCAGGCATTAAAACAAAGCTGAGCCTGCGGTAACCACATCATGTGAACACTCATCATTAAAGCTGTAAGTTTTACAACACATAGTAGTGCTGGACATCTCCATTCTATCCTGACCAACCACAGATTAAACCTCCTGATGCTGGTGACCTTACAGGAAGTGAGAATAAGGTGAAGCTGGTGACCAGGGCCGGATTAAGTTTGGTGGAGTCCCCTGGGCACAAAATCTGGTGGAGGCCCCAGTTACAGTATTTATTTTCCTTTAAAATAATAGTCCAGCCAAGTAACTGATTGGTGGGTGTCTGGCACTCGCTTACTTACTGGAACATCAGATCAAGTCCCTTGTGCCACCCTTGTGCAGGTGCGTGCTGCTCGGGTACTCCTGCTTTTCCATGATAGTGTAGTCGCCCAGCTGGTCCAGAAGAAAACAGTTCGCTGCATTGAGCTGCCAGCGGCTGTGCTTGGTGGCTTATGTGCAGTGACAGCTCTGCACACACCCATCACTGTAGCGTTGCTGGCGGTAGTTTTGCTGCTCTAGACTCTCCGTTCTGTCCTGTGGTGGCTTTGGCTGCAGGTTTTCAAAAACAAAAAAAAGGCTTTCCCAGGCACGCCCCCACTGTCGCCAATAGGTTTTTTTCTGGCTACGCGGCCTGTCAGACCAATGACTGACAAGCCTCCTGGACCAGTCCATAACCTAAAAGTTGGTGGAGGCCCCCTTTGCAGGGCAAGTGGTGGAGGCCCCGGGGCTCACGCCCCTTGCGCCCCTCTCATAATCCGGCCCTGCTGGTGACCTAATAGTAAGTGAGAATAAGATAAGTGACCTAACAGGTGAGAATAAACAAACCTAAAGTCATCCATGATTTTAGTTCTTTTCTAGCACCCACCCCGGGACATCCCAAATCAAGATACCCTTCTGGTTAAAGGTCCATAGAAAGCCAGAATCGTCATTTCAGGCTCTGCAGTGACGACACTCCTTCTCCAACAAGTCGAGTTTAATGGGCAAGCTGCTGACAGTCATTTGTGGCAGAAGAGTGCAGACAAGGTGAGTAACCCTGCCTAATTTTAAACTTCCTGGGAATCTTTAACAAGAGGGGTAGGCCAAATGGGAATACCCCTAGAGCGGGGCTTAATCAATTTTGGTCCCTGTCCAGGCAAGGACATAAAAAACTGCTGTCTTTATACTTAGCATTGAGGGAGAATGAGCAAATCTATCATTCAGTGCCAGGCAGGCATAGCCGTATTCATCAAAGTACACTGACTAATACACATACTCCATTCATGAAAGGGCATGTAGAACCCACCATGGCACGGAATAGGTCATGTGGAGATGTAAACAAAGCTTCAGGGAGCCACCACATTGGAAGACAGAATGGCTTGCTCTCTCCAGCCGGTAAGTATGAAGCTGCTGGCGTTGCACCAGACCCGATGAAGAAACTGCAGAGGACAAAAGGGGAGTATAGACTTTATTTTTGTTTCTACTTCGACAATCTCTGTCCGAAATATCAGAAAAAAAATAGTTATGACTCTACCAACACTAATGAATCTTAACACAATCTGGCTGCAGTTAAGTATAAATATAAGAAAGAAAAAAACACATGTATGTCTAATATGCTGTTATTCCAGCACAGACTGGCCCAAGAGATATCCCTTTATAGTTGAGCCATTCTCTCCTAGATTTTGTTGATAGAGGATGTATAGGTAACCCCTGTCATTTTCTAATTGGACAATTTTTTTTGCTAGTTTTTCCATGTATTTGTGAGTACTTTTAATACATTTTTGCAAGTCTAGAATTTAAATATCTGCTGTTTTGTTTAGATATGGTGCGCTGGCCCCTTCAGATTTTATGAGTGCTGTTGTGGACTAACCATTTTCAACCATGCACTTGTTTGAATGCATATGGTTAGACTGAGCTAGGATCCCCCTTTTTTCATTAATAACTAGAAGGAATCTGAATGGTTGCTTTGGCCAAGCGTTTAAAGTCCCTGTCCAGACACACTCTAAATTTCTTCCATCTTATTCCCCATTGGGAACAGCATAGAATAGTGTCCATACTTTACGCTGATCCTGCACCACTGATCGTGCTCCAGCATCCCTGCTTCCAGCTGGTGGGCGTGGCCTATCTACAACTGGCGTCCATCAATGAATGCTAGCCATACATACGGTAGGCCATGCCCAGCCACCCAGGAGCTAGGGCTGTGGCTTAGAAGCATTGTAAGGTATGGACTATTCCTTTACCAGCCCACACATTCACTCCAAAATAGAAAAATAGTTTCAAAATATTTTAATCTCTGATTATATGTAGATACAATTATGTGATCTAAAACAGCTTTCATTTATGGGAGTGGCTGAGCTGGGAATGACGTAGCTTTACGTGTCATGCATGGTTAGAGAAAGCTTCGAGACCACTATGGCATTCCATGCTCACTTTCAGTGAGACCTCCAAGGAACGGAATAGCGTTTTTCAAATGGTCTTGATGGAATGGAATTAGGAGCACACATTTTGGAGCCCTACTACAGCTTCTACACTGCAAAGCAGGAAATGGAGGAGAGTCATATGGGGAAGGCTTTAGATTAACTCTTTGATGCATTATTGCTGTTGCCTGGACTGTCCCTTTGAAGTCCCACTTGCTCTGAGACATCTGGCTGGAAATAGTTATAAAAAAACATCTCCGCTATAATAATGGGATGGCTCACCCCCCTCTTCTAGTTGAAAAAAAGCAGGGAGGAGGTGGACTTGTTGTCTGGATTAGCCTTGTTTCTGCTTGGCTCTCTGGGCTTGTGGTGAAAAGAAGTCTATTCCTTTTGGGTTGGCTACAGTCTCTCTAAAATGAAGCCAATTCCTAAAAAAAACAGATGCTGCCACATCAGGAGTCTGGCGCTCTCCTTTACTATTACATACAGCTGTTTGGCAAACAATAGTAAGGGTCCAAATTCTTTTTAGACGTGGCATCTGCCAACCACAGTTCTAGCCAGAATATACAATATTTTGGGCTAGTAAAATCCCCAGGAAATGAGCATTAAGATTTGTAGGTCTGTAAGCAGCCATCTCGGAGATTCCGAAAGTCTTTTTGAGTCCACTCCATGGACATCTTGTGTGCCTCAATGTATATCTAGTTTTGTTTTATCGTATTGGCATGTTACAGCTCATGCATTTATATGTGCCTGGGGCTTTACAGCAGGGTTCTTTTGTCCTGATGTAGAAGCTTTTGGTGATTTGGTCTCTAATCGATGTTGATCTTTTGTAGACGATTCGGGGTCTTGGTGTTATGAGTGTGCCCAGGTCTGAGTCTCGGGGGGGTAGAACATGCCAGTGTTTTTCTTCAGTTCTTTAAACCAGACCTTCAGCATCAATTAATGAAAAGCCCAAACCCTTAAAAAACTATTCCTCAGTATCTAAAATTAAAAGTTCTTAGTCACTTACTTATTATTCTTTCCCCCACCGGGCTGCAACTTTGTTCCGGAATCTAGGATACATACGCCGCCATCTTGACTCAGAGGCATCACACATACTGAGGAGAGCGGGATAAAGTACAGGGGGTGGGGTTATAGCTGTGCTTTGCACAGACAGAGCAGAGCTGGGGTCAGGGAAAGGACAGCAATCCCAGAATGCAGAGCAACACAGTCAGGAGACACTTCCTGTTTGCAGGCTGCCTGATGCTCCATGAGCCGCCATCTTGGATGTTTAAAGGCTCATAACATGCAGTAGATGCAGGTAGGATGATTTTTAATGTGAGCAATCTGTATGTACAGGGTGTGGAAAAATACAATTCTGTGAAATACTCACCTGTAGAATTGGTATTATACGCATACAGTACGTCCTGCTCCAATATAATACTTACACGTGGGTAATCCTCCGCCAGAGGGCGCTGTTCACTGCAGACATGCAAAAACAGGCTCCTCCCGGCCCTTCATATACCCAGGGACCTCCCACAAATCCCCAGTATTGAAAAGCAGTGAGAAAAGAAGCCGGGAGAAACCAACCACCAAACTGGTAACAATGGCAATGATAACAATCACCATACAGGGGATCCAGAAAATGTAAAACCAGGGTGGGGTGGAGCAGGACGTACTGTATGCATATAATACCAATTCTACAGGTGAGTATTTCACAGTATTGTATTATTCTAAGCATACAGTACGTCCTGCTCCAATATAATACTTACACGTGGGACATCCAATAGCAATGTCCGTAAAATAGGGTGGGATCCCCAACAAAAAAGGCACAGCAGACAGTAAAGGTGCTGCCACCTGCAAACCTTGCTACCAAGTACGACATGAGCAAAGGCTCTAACGTCAATCGCAGAACAAAACCTTTGAAAAGGTATGAACAGAAAAGGCAGCGGTTTAACAGAAAAAACCTGGTGCTGAAGGGCCAAAGGCACCCAAACACGATTAGAACAGGATAAAAAGAGAGGAAGATTCTTCCCCCTAAAGGAATAGGCCAGAGTAACGGCCTGACCAGCCCAAATGCAACAAGAGCCTCTGTGAAACTTAGAACTCTCCCCAACGGGGAATTGAAAACTGGTCTCCCGCAAGACAGGCGGGGATACTGACCCCTTAACTAACAAGGATCAGCAAGAAGCCGAAACCTTTACTCAGGACCAGAAAGGCAAACCATCCAAGTAAGATCAGTCCAAAGGGCGCATAGGCCCTGGAAGCAAATGAGATCAGGCGCATACCTATGGAGACGCCCGCAGACCCCAAAGGGCATCAGTCACCCTAAGGGACAAGAAACAACCAGGAAAATATCAAAACCTGTTGAGGGAATGTAGACCCCTTACTTCAGCATTACTAAGAATAAGGCCCATAGGCAGACTAAAAGGACTTAATTAATGATCATAAAACACCACCTTGGACAAAGGGTCCGGCGTAATGAACGAGGGATAAGTAATCAGAGCCATCTGCTCAGGCACACGTCTGCCTGAAGCAACAGCCCCCGGAGGGGCGACTTGAACTACAAAACAGCTCAGACAGCATCCAGAATAAGTCCCAAGGGAAAAATCTGCAGGGCAAACAGAATGAAAACTGATCCCAACAGGGACCATAGAACTACTTGGGAGATGCCCCTGAGCAATTCCCAAGAGAACTCCTAACAAGGAAGACTGAACCAGACTTCTACAGGAAGGCAGACAGGACAGAACCTGAACCTTAGAGTACCTAGATGGGGAGCCAACCCCAACCTATGCTGTAACAACTCTAGAACCCTGGGAACCGAGAACGTCCAACAGGGGAGAGACCAAGACTCACGCCAATCAATATGGGTACACCATAACCCACAATAGACGGAGGAAGAAGAAACCAAGGAAGCTTGTTCCTAGCCCCCCATAGACCAAGTCACCCAGAAGATAAACCCGTCTCCAAAGGGGTGAATGAATCAGCTGTCAAGCCCTCAGACTAGAGTCTATAGATTGGGACGACATAAGAAGGAGCCTGACAAGGGCAGAACCGCACTCCTGAGAGAGCGTACAGGTCAGCTGACCTCAGCAGAAGCAGCTGTGAACCACAGTTCACTAGGCCACCCAGGGGCCATCAATCTCACGGGTCTCTTTATCAGCACGACCGTGCGCAGAACCCCACATAGCAGGGCGAATGAAGAGAAGACATATAAAATAGAAAGTCTATACGTAAATTTACTAAGCCCCCATGACCAGAGTCATAATATTCTGGGGCAGTAAAAACAAGGGCAGAGCCCCTGTGATATTAGCGAGACCCAACAGAGCCAACCTAGTTGGCTCTCAGAGGGACACCAGGATAGCACAACCTGCCACTGAAAAACATCCATTGGAGCGAATACCACTGAGGAACAGGGGACGTAGACCCCCACCCAGATCAGGATCAGGAACCTTCCAGGAGAATCATCCTGCTTCAAGCTCCAGACCAATAATAAAACAGGCCATTGTCTTCCAACAGGCCAAGAGTCCCCAAATAGACAGGTCCTGAAGAGGAGAAGTCCAGCAGTATAGAGTCAACTGAAGGCTCATTGTTTTAACAAAGCCAGTAGGTAAAATGGACCCTCTAAGGGACCCTACCTAGGAACCACGGGGGGTTTTGGAAGAAATCCCCCCCCCCCCCGCCAACCTGAGAGACTTGGTACCCAAGGTGACCATTCACAGGAAGATGCAAGGAAGAAGGGGGTGCCCCCTGACAGGGTCCTTGAATATAACCAGCTCAAGAGGAACCACCGTACCAAAGGGAAATGAACACAGACCTAGCTCCCGGGGTGCTGGAACCCCGTCTAGGATCAATAACCTACTGTGCCGAAGAGCCCAAAGGCTCTGTATATAAGGGACATCATCTGATACGCCACCAACGGGCCCACAAGCTGCAATCCTGCCTGGTGAAAGTAAGATGTCAGCAAAGAGGGACAGAGCCCCCATAACCAGGAGTCCCCTTGTTCACCAAGGAAGAAAGCTCAAGCCTGAACCGAATCCAAGGAATGGAGATAGCGGATAAGGGACCATGAGGGATTGAGGTGACTGAGCACCCATCCAGTAACTCCCAGAGGACACCGCCGGCCGACTAACCTACGCGGCCTGACGTAGAGATTGGGAAGTAAGGAAGGACGATCCGGTAGGTCCTAGTGCGGACGCCCCACCGGCATGTCAGAGACATAACCCCCATCCACACCTTGACGAGTAGCTTGGGAGCAGAAGAGAGGCCAAAAATAAGGCCCCAATCCGCAGGGTTGGCCCTTCAACACTGACTAGTAAAGGTCTTGATGTCCAGAAGACACAGGGGGGACTAAAAGAATCTAGAACTCCACAGGAGGCCGGAAGCTCCCCTTGCACAGGGCGCCAGTGTCCCAAGATAGAGATATCATACAGGTGCTACCTGTGAGTGTAGAATTGCCAAGCCTACCATAGGCCAGTATGGCCCAGACCGCCTCATCATTTTGAGGGAAAGAGAAGGTTAACATAGAGGCCATCGCCCCATTCTGTTTAAGGGCAACCTGCAAGTAAGCCCAGACCCTGCAGGGCCCGAGTACGGCCTGTACCTGGACCGCCCAGCAAATTCTATCCTGTGTCCAGGGGAACTACCTCCTGGAACCACCAGAAGGAGAAGATACGCTCCCAGATAGGACTCAGGTGCTGTGGCAGTCCCCACACACATACCCCCCCTTTCTTTTCCCCCGAGCTACGGGAGGAAGCGGACCTGCACCCAGGGTTCATCGCTATGAGGGGCACGGGGCAATAATGCGGGAGGGGCATCTATTGGAGGCTCACCATCGGCCTAAACCGCCTACCCTATGGTGGGGGATTGCGGTGGAGCTTAGCTCCGTGAGCACACGAGGTGCTGCCTACCTTCACCCGACCAGCGCAGCCCAGGCTGGGAGGCACATCCTTATCGAAGATGACGGGTGGTAATAGTCCCACAGGGCCGCAGGCTGTAATAGCCCCGCTCACCTGCGAGAGAGTTGATACTTCACGTCTTCGCAGTCAGCACTGCAGAGAAATCTGGGGATTTGTGGGAGGTCCCTGGGTATATGAAGGGCCGGGAGGAGCCTGTTTTTGCATGTCTGCAGTGAACAGCACCCTCTGGCGGAGGATTACCCACGTGTAAGTATTATAGATGGAGCAGGACGTGCTGTATGCTTAGAATACATATAAGATAGGCTCTTATTCAGGGTGAAGGTCAGCTTTACATGATATTTTGTTTTGCAAAATACATGGTTATGGATAGTAGTGTTGCGAATTATAGTGCATTACTGTGAATTAGCTATTATAGGCTTTTTTTTTAAGTTTTTTGGGGGTATCCCCATTTTAGGACACTTTCCCTAATACCATTTGCTGCTTTTTAGAAGTCAAGGGGGTTGCAATTGCAGCATGCACAGCACTAAAGGTTCTGAAGATATTTTTTGCCAGCGTGGTCTTTGCAGCAGAATTTTGTATAGATGTTCCCTGCAGAGTCTCGGTCTTCTTTAAAGTCCAAGAAAAAAAATACCGTTTTGTGAGTACTCACCTTTAAAACGGATATTATGAGTGTGACATACACTCCGCTTCAATTCTTCATGACATTTGGGTTATTCTCCAGTAGAGGGCAAACTTCTGCAGAGATGAATGCAAAAAAAGGAGCTCTTCCCAGTCCATAAATACCTGGGACCTCCCACCAATTTCCCAGTGTAAGAAAGCAGTAAGGGGACCAGGAAGAACCAAATATAACAATACTAACAACCAAGAAACAATGGTTCACCATATAAAGGATCCAAAATACCAAAAGTGTATGTCACACTCATATTATCCGTTTTAAAGGTGAGTACTCACAAAACGGTATTATTCCAAGTGTGACATACACTCCGCTTCAACTCTTCATGACATTTGGGACATCCAATAGCAGTGCCCGTCATGGGTGGGAACCATAAACAGTAAAGAATGCACCAACTTAAACCACTGCAGGTTGCAGAACCTTGCGGCCAAAAACGGCATCCGCTGAAGCCCGCACATCAACCTTGTAAAACTTGGAAAAAGTATGAACGGAAGACCAAGTAGCAGCCTTACAAACTTGTTCAACAGAAGCCTGGTGCTGAAAAGCCCAGGACGCACCAACAGCACGAGTAGAATGCGCAGTGACCCTAAAAGGGGGAGTCCCTCCCCTTAGCAGAATAGGCCCCAACAATGGCCTGACGAATCCATTTGCTAATGGTAGACTTGGCGGGCACCAAACCTCTCCTGGGCCCGCAGGGTACCACGAAAAAGGCATCCGTCTTGCGGAAAGAAGAAGTAGTCACCAAATAGTACTTAACACAGCGAACCACATCCAAACTGTGCAAGACCCTCTCCTTGTCATTGCTAGGCTTAGGACACAAGGAAGGGAGAACAATATCCTGATTGAGATGGAAAGCAGAAACCACCAGGAAATCTGGCTTAAAGCGAAAGACCACCTTGCCCTGGTGTCTTTCAAAGTAAGGGGCCTGAATCGACAGAGCCGCCAACTCAGAGACACGCCGAACAGAGGTAATAGCCACCAAGAAGGCAACCTTTTGAGTGAAAACAGAAAGAGCAATATCGTGTAACGGCTCAAAAGGAGGACCCTGGAGAGCCGAAAGAACCAAATTCAAATCCCAAACAGGAACCATAGCCTTCCGAGGGGGTCGAACATGAGTGACCCCCTGGAAAAAAGTCTTAACCAGCGGGTGTAAGGCAAAAGATCTTTGGAAGAAAACAGACAGAGCAGAGACCTGCCCCTTCAAGGTACTAAGCTGGAACCCAAGATCCAGACCGTGCTGAAGAAACTCCAAAATCCTAGGGATCGAAAACCCCCTGCAAGGCAAGTAAATGCCAGAAGAGGACGGCTTCCTAGCTCTAATCAAGGTCTGAACAACAGCCTCAGACAAACCTTCCTCCTTCAGAATGAAGGTTCCAGCAGCCAAGCCGTCAAAGCCAGCGTTGGTAAATTGGGATAAAGTAGTTGACCCTGAGATAACAGATCTGGAAACATGGGAAGCCGGTACTGATCTACCGCCAGCCTTACAACGTCTGCATACCAAACCCTTCTTGGCCACCTTGGAAGAATTGCTGGTGCCCCTTCCAGAGCCAGTTTGTATACTACCTTGCCCAGCATGGAGAAGGGAGGAAACAGGTACAGAAACCCCAGATCCTTCCAAGCAAGGGACAAGCCATCCACTGCCAGAGCTAGAGGATCCTGAGAAAGAGACACAAAGGCCGGGAGTTTATGATTGTGCCGTGAGGCAAAGAGATCCACCTCCGGAGTCCCCCACTTGCGACAAAGAGACCGAAAAACCCTGGGGTTGAGAGACCACTCTCCTTGGCGAGAGGACCCCCTGCTCAGGGAGTCCGCTTCCGTGTTCTCCACTCCCGGAATGTAGATTGCCGAAATGCAAGGAACATTGCTCTCCGCCCAATGCAGGATCAGAGAGACTTCCCTGAGGGCACTCCTGCTGCGAGTCCCTCCTTGGTGATTGATGTAGGCTACCACCGTCCGATTGTCTGATCTGATCTGATCTGAACCGGAAGACCCGGTAAGTGCGACGTCAGCCGTGACAGGAAAAGCCGGATGGCTCTGAGCTCTAAGACATTGATGGGGTTGTGAGCCTCCTGAGGACCCCACACCCCGCTGAACTGATGACTCTTCCAATAACCTCCCCAGCCCGACAGGCTGGCATCCGTGGTAACCGTCTCCCAGCGAGGAACCAGAAAGGATCTGCCCCTCAACAGGTTGCTCAACTACAGCTACCACAGAAGGGACTGCCGAACCCTGGGAGACATCCTGAACGGTAGATGAAGTTGAAGAGATCTCATGTGAAACTGCGCAAACGGGACCGCCTCGAAGGAGGCCACCATCAATCCCACCAGTTTCATCCCCTGTCGGATAGAGGGGCAAGGATTGGCCAGAAGAAGGCAGATCAGATCCTGAATCCCCTGCACCTTGGTCTGGGGTAGAAACACTCTGGCCTGAATGGTATCCAGATTCCTGCCCAGGAATGAAATCACCCGTGATGGCGAGAGAGAGGACTTGGGGCGGTTGATCACCCACCTGAACCTCTCCAGGTTCGACACCCCCTGGTGGGTGTCCAGCTCCGCCTGACGGAGGGAAGAAGCTGAAATCAATAGGTCGTCCAGACACGGCACAATGCAAATTCCCTGAGCTCTGAATAGGGCCATTATGCCTGCCAGAACCTTGGTGAAGACCCTCGGCGCTGAGGTCAACCCAAAGGGAAGGGCTACAAACTGAAAATGTTGATCGTCCACCGCGAACCTGAGGAATCTCTGATGCGCAGGAAAAATTGGAACATGCAAATATGCATCCTTGATGTCTATGGATGTCATGAAATCCCCTTGACGAAGGGAATTGATGGCCGAGCGCAGAGTCTCCATGCGGAACTTCTTGGCTCTGATGAATCTGTTGAGGACCTTGAGGTCCAGAATGGGTCTTACAGAACCTTCTTTTTTGGGAACCGTGAAAAGATTGTAGTAGAAACCCCTGCCTCTCTCAGACGGAGGCACCGGGCATACAACTCCCATGTCCAGAAGGTTTTTCACTGCTAACAGGAGCCCCTGTGCAGCCTGAGGGTCCAAGGGCACCCGACACCTTAAAAATCTTGGAGGAGGCCAGTACTCGAACTCCAGTTTGTACCCGGAGGAGACCACTTCCAAGATCCAATTGTCTGTGACCTCCCGGGCCCAGACCTGGAAGAAGAGCCGCAGCCGCCCCACCACCCGTGCGGGTGAGGGCGCCCCTTCATTGCTGAGCTGGTTTACCCACAGGCTTGGAACCCCAGGCAGAAGCGGGACGGGCCCAACCTCTGCCCCTGTTCCAGGAAGAGCCTCTGACACCCGAGAAGGCCAAACCTCTGTCACCTCGAAAGGAAGGATTGAAAGAGCCTGCCCCCCGAAAGGGACGGCGCTGTTTCTTCCGCTGAGGTAACTTACCTCCCTTTGCCACAGCATCCAACTTATCTCCAAACAGCCGCGTACCCAAGAAGGGAAGAGCTGTGAGCGATTTCTTGGCCGCAAAGTCTGCTGTCCACTGACTGAGCCATACCGAGCGGCGCATGGCCACCAATAAGGCTGAAGTCCTACTACACATAACAATAGTGTCTACCATAGCAGCCAAGACAAAATCCATGAACAATTCAAATCTTTTAAGCGTAGTGAACTCAGCGCTGGCCAGATCAAGGTGAGCGTCATTTAACCAGTCCCTAATCGGAGGCCTAGCAGCCACCGACACTAGCGCAGATGCACAAACAGGCCGCAAGGCCGAGCCAACACTGGCAAAGGCATGGCATGCCATCTGATCAAGGCGCCTATCCTCACCATCCTTTAGGGAAGTAGCATCTGGGGTGTGAAGCACGGAGGAATTGGTCAACCCCAAAACTGGCGCTTCGACTTCGGGAGGAGCAGCCCAGCGCTTAACCGCCGATGGCCCGGTCCCGCCCCCCACCTAACACAGCCTGAGGGAGAGAAGCTCCCCAGGCTGAGTAAAGAAGTTAAAGAGTGAAGGAGCCCACAATCAACCCCAGTCCGCACCAACACACACACAAGTGAGACACACACACACTCACACAGTGCTTCAGTAATTAAACAACCGTGGGCGAGGTCAGCCCCCCCCCCCCCCCCGGAGGGAAGGAAGGGACCCGGAAGGGGGGGGAAATCCAAGCCAGAATTCGGTCATAAGGATTAAGGGACAGGGCATCCCATACCGGGATCACCAACCCAGACAACCGCCTACCCCTTGCAATGGGGTCTCACGGTGGAGCAAGGCTCCTACAACATCCATAAGGTGCTGCCTAACCTCACCAGGACCTGCAGCCAAGGCTGGGAGGCTCAAATAGGGACAATTTAGAAAAGGTCCTGGCAGCAATAGGGACAAAAATGGCCAGGCGCGAGCCCGGCTTACCTGCAAGTAAGAGAAGTCTTCATCTTCTGTCTTGCTCCCCTTCCTGCAGAGAAAGAACTGGGAAATTGGTGGGAGGTCCCAGGTATTTATTGACTGGGAGGAGCTCCTTTTTTTGCATTCACCTCTGCAGAAGTTCGCCCTCTACTGGAGAATAACCCAAATGTCATGAAGAGTTGAAGCGGAGTGTATGTCACACTTGGAATATCTTTTCAATTTTAATCTAGCAATGCCTCCATCCGAAAGGTACACAGTAGAGGTAGCTCATAGATAAGAAAATAAAAGGGAGCCAGCAAGGGTTAACTCATCTCCTCATCGGTGAATTATGTACACATAACCTATCGGCTCAATTACACAAGCCCCACTAAATAATTGCAATATATGACACTAGTCAAACCAGGGCTTTAAAACCCCCACCCCTTAATGCATTTCTCGCTATACTTGGACTTTGCCACACAGCAATTAAGGGAATAAAATCACCCAGTCTTCTTCCACTAAAGCTACCCACATTAGTAATATTCCTTTTACAATCAGGTAGTCAACCACATCAGTTGTGAATTGAAGTAGAGTGGATTCTTCCTCTCAGATACATCTAATCGGTACCTGGAAAAGGCAGGAAGGTCTGCCTGGGTCCAAGGTCTTTCACCTCAGACTCTCCTGTGAATGGCTCCCTAGGCCCGATCGCTGCTGAGCAACGTCTGTGTGAGATGTTCACTATAGAAATGAATAGCTGTTGGCTGTTCTGTTATGTCTTCCAGCTTACTAGGAAATTAGAATAGGTTTTTATCTGCTGGGTGGTGGTTTGGACTTGGTCACTATAGTGCTTTTGTCACACAACGAATCCTTCTGCTCCTTGGTGTATTTTCTGACACACTGACTGCAGATTATTAGTTCCTTTGCTTTACAATGCGAGTCTCACTGCAAACAGATGAGACAGCTTTATTTCCCTCTAGTTGCTCCCTTTACTATATGTGTTACATTACCACTTTCTCTCGTATTCTGGCCTTAAAGCTGAACAAAACCCAGCAGTGGCCAGCCTGGTATCTAAAAGATTCCAGGGCTGATCGCTGGCTTTTACTTGGGGCCTCCCAAGCCATGATGTGTGAAAACCCCCAGGGCAAACATTAAAACTCAAAAACCCCCTCCAACGGCACATGGGCCCTCATCCAATGAGAGGCCTCTGCCTGTTTGCAATGGAGATGCTGCATCACCTGTGTTGGGAATGCGCTGCCGCACAATGCTGGAGATACGGGTGATGAGACATCGCTCCCCATTTTAGTGAATGAGAGCCACCTGCCAAATGACATTGTTATAGCAGGTGGCTCATTGGTTGAGAGCCCGCACATGTACCATTGGGAGCCTGGACAGGTTTTTCCTGGCTTCCTTGGGGGGGGGTGGGGGTCGGGCGTTCACACAGCAGGACATCCTGCTTTTTGGGATGCCTGGGGGCCGGAACAAAACCCGGGAAAGTCAAACTCATGCGTATTGTTCTGCTTTAAATCGTAACAAAATCGAGGGTGGTCGGCCCTAGGATTTAAAAGATTCCATAGCTAGCCGTTGGCCTTCGCCACAGGGTATTCACCCTTTCCCGGTCCAGTGGCGAACATGCAGGATCTCATCCAATCAGAGCAGTTTGCTGTGCCTATGTAATTCGGTAAACGGCACGGTTTACAATAGGGAGTGAGACCCGGAACATCCCCGGGATGACTACGCACTCACACCACAGCTATTCAGATATACTGGGACGGGGGTGCACAAACTGCTAAGAATGTGGCTGCTCTCGCTCCCCATTGAAGAAGTTGGCCGATTTACGTAGTCAGGGCAAACATCTCCGATTGCTCGAGAGCCAGAATGACAAAGTACGACAAACAGCTCTGATTTGACGTCAGCTCGAATTACATAGTCACAGCAAATGTCTCTGATTGGATGAGAGCCGACTGGGAAGAGGTGAGTTGTACTGGGAGATCTGGGATGTTTCACACAAATTGAAGCATGCCAAATTGGGATGCCCCCAGGGCACGGAACAAAACCCAGGAAAGTCAAAATGGGGACTCTGCTGGCAGTAGAACCCCCAACCCCAATGAAGTCTCAAGCTGCTGCAGTGAATGAATGACAAATTCATCACTCTAGGTCCTAGCAGGGCAGTGCTGTGGTTGCCAACTGAGCAGTCCTAGGTCAAGAAGAGGGACTCCTAGCACAGATCAGCTGAGTATTGTTTTTGGTAATCAGGGTTAGCGAGAGAGGGGATGTCACTATAAAGGTCTATCTCAGACTTAGTAAAGAAACTACTTCTATATAGTTTTTTATATTTTGGTAAACTGCTTTCAGAATATGGCACAGTTCTGTAAAGAGGGTTAAAGTGTTTGGCAAGTCAAGAGTTAATAAATATCAATAGCTTACCTTTCATTGAGTGCCCTGAGCGCTATGCTTCTACCTATGTCTGTCTCCTTAGTAAGGAAAACACTCCCTCACTCAGCTTTCAATCCCCACCCTGATGATCTGGTCCATCAATCAACCTTCAGCATAACAAGAACGGAAACACCCCCCCCGCTCCCTGCCAAGACATCCTGATTGTCTGCCTCTCTCTGCAGCTCTAAAACCCCACCCTCCTCTAACATTCTTCACAGTGTGCTTACATTTCTCCTCATTTTTTATCTGAATCTCTAATGCTCTAATACTTTTACTAATAACTGTAAATACAGGGTCTTTTTGAAAACAGATTGAAGTTTAGGACAGTGCAACGTTTAGCCTGAGACAATGGGACAACAATCGTGCTTGCCTTTAGTATAACTTTAACTGTTCTGAGAAGGAACACCAGTTGTGGAGAACAGTTTATTTTGAAAAAGAAACGTATACAACTTTGTTTTCTTAACATAATTAAAACGTAGCAAAAGTGTCATTTCAAACAAGGTTCGTCAACATATTTTTTTTTTTTGCTAACAAAATTGCACAAATGCTACGTTGTGGCATTTCACAGTACAATTTTCAGGTTGCGGTTTCCAAAAGGTAAATGACGCAGAATGTTGCTTCTCTGAACAAGAACAAAAATACATTTATCCTCCAGTCAAATTTGGCACTATGATCTGAAAGATAGTTCTAAACACCCCCCCCCTCCCAAAATGCAACTGAAAGTGCTGGAAAGGAGGTAAATATTGCCTCTACCTTTAAGAAAAGAGACAGGGCTGCTCACTCTTGTAAAAAGATTGGCAGCAAGGAAACCAAAACCACGTGGCATTAGCATCAGTTATCAGTTCCCAAAACAGTTCACCTTTTTAAGAAATGGCCAAAAGCTATGTCAATGGAACAGTCTTGATGTATTTCAGGAGACCTACTCCATTTATTGTAGAAGGAGTACATGATGCATAAATAAAACTGTACATGAAAACTGTGCAAGAACAATGAGCTAGAAGGAAAATAAACTGTATCCTGAAACACAGTATGGAAATCTCTATGTCCATCAAATTAGGGAGTAGTGACAAAGTATGCCATGGCTTTGGAATAAACCCGAACGACTCCAAGCCACGCGTCGCCTTCAATGTATAAGTGTGTTTTTCATCATAAAAACAATACAAAAGTTTTCCACGTCATATCTCGCTCTTAAAAATTAAATGTAACTTAAAGGGCCGCAGCCTCATCGTAGGAGACACGTCTCTGCCATTAAAGCCAAGTGAAAAACAATCAGGAATGTAAACAAAAACAAAAAAATCCTAGGGACAGGGCAGGCCTCATCCTACAGTCACAAATCTGCTGCCTTTGCCAATAGCCTGAGAGAGTCTCTGTTCTTTTAGAATCTTGAAGCGTTCATTCAGTGTGATCCCAGTCTGGATGAAACAAAACAAAGACAATAAACACACATGCTTACAGAAAAATAAGTAATGCAGCAAGAAGGAGCCTGCAAATATACTGGAGCACATACCTGTTTGACAACACTGTTGATGTCAAAGTCTAAAGGAACTCCTTTGGGGATCTTCGGTTCAGAACCTTCCTTCTTTAACAGAAAGGGGAATGGGGATCGTGGTACCCTTGGGCTGTAAAAAAGCAATTCTGTGAGTACTCACCTGTAGAATTGTTTTTGTTCTTGCATGGCACGGCCCGCTTCGGTATTCATAACTGATGGGTAATCCACCACCAGGTGGCGCAGCAGCATTACAGAAAGCTGTGGCAGCTCCCGGCTCCCTATAAAAACGGGACCAACCAACAAGTTCCCAGCGTAGACCAGCAGTGAGACAAGAAGCCGGGAGAGAATAAAGGTAAGAATGTAAAAAAGGTAAAAAACCCAGATTTAACTTGGAACAATCACCAGAAAGAGGCAACCAAGAACAACTATAACAAGGGTGGGGCGAAGCAGGCCGTGCCATGCAAGAACAAAAACAATTCTACAGGTGAGTACTCACAGAATTGCTTTTTTCTTTAATGCATGGCACGGCCCGCTTCCGTATTCATAACTGATGGGACTTCCAAAAGCAGTGTCCAAAGTAGGGCGGGATCCCCAATGAGTAACAGCCAGTAGCTCAAGTCACTACCGCCTGAAAACCTTGCGGCCCAAAGCAGCATCAGCTGAAGCCTAAATATCAACCATGTAAAAAACGTAGAAAAAGGTATGAACAGAAGACCCCAAAAACGGCCTTACAAACTTGTTCCTCAGACATAGCTCGAAGAGAGTTGAATAGCACGCATGGAAAGAGCAGTCACCCAAAAGGGAGGAGTCTACCCCTTAGCAGAATAGGTTTGAACCATCACCTGACGTATCCACTTACCAACAGTGGATCTAGCAGGAGGCAAACCATTCCCAGTCTCAAAGTGAAACAAACAGAAAATTAGACTTCCCTAAAAGTCTCCATAGCACCAAAAACAACATCAGAGCCCAGACCACATCCATAGAATGCAGAGTCTGCTCCATGGAAGTAGCTAGACTGGAACACAATGAAGGCAAGACAATGCCCTGAATAAGATGAAAGGCATACCCAACCATAGGCCGAAATCCTAAGTCTAACAGCGCCTATTTCTAAAGACTCGCAAAATAATTAACACAGCTAATTCAGAACTCGCCTTACAGAGGCAATAGTCATACAAAAAGGGTGGCTACTCTAGGAGTTAACAAAGGGGCAAGGCGGCCTCACGGATAGACTCAAAAGGAGGCCCCTGTATAACCAGTAGCCCCAGATTCAGATCCTAGACAGATAGCAAGGTGAAAAAACACCCTGGAAAAAAACCCATGCACCAGCAGATAATGGCAAGGGCCTGTTGGAAAAACTTTTCCAGAGCTACAAACATGGCCCTAGAGTGTACTTAAGACGAAGGTCCAAATTCAACCAAGTTGCAAGAATTCCAGAATCCTGGGAATAGAAAAAACAGCCTACAGGAAAGAGACTTGGAGTTCTACCAGTCAATGAAAGCATGAACAAAGGGGGGTGGGAGCAGCTCAATCACTATTTATACAAAATTATCAACATTATTATTCAGGGCCTGGGAACTAATTTACCGCCCAGTTTAACCCTCTCATCAACTAAATATCAAGCAACAAACATGTCTAGCTATGTGGAAAGACAGAGATTTGGTTGCATATATCTGCAGATACATGTGGAAGCCACACTGCCCCGCAAGGCACTGTGTTTAGTGTGGTCCCTACTCTTAATTCTGCAGATATATGCAACCAAATCTCTGTCTTTCCACATAGCTAGACATGTTTGTTGCTTGATATTTAGTTGATGAGAGGGTTAAACTGGGCGGTAAATTAGTTCCCAGGCCCTGAATAATAATAATAATAATAATTTTGTATAAATAATAGTGATTGAGCTGCTCCCACCCCCCTTTATTCATTTGAATGGCCATGAGCACAAGCAGGGAGGAATTCAGTTAATATGGATTTCTCCCTGTGAAGTGTTCTAAAGGGAGGCTGGCTGCTTCCCAGGTGAGTAGCTCTCAGATATTTGTCTGCATTGCATGTCCCAACTTTGGGGACTCAGAATTAAGAGTAGGGACCACACTAAACACAGAGTGCCTTGCCGGGGCAGTGTGGCTTCCACATGTATCTGCAGATATATGCAACCAAATCTCTGTCTTTCCACATAGCTAGACATGTTTGTTGCTTGATATTTATTTGATGAGAGGGTTAAACTGGGCGGTAAATTAGTTCCCAGGCCCTAAATAATAATAATAATTTTGTATAAATAATAGTGATTGAGCTGCTCCCACCCCCCTTTATTCATTTGAATTGCCATGAGCACAAGCAGGGAGGAATTCTGTTAATATGGATTTCTCCCTGTGAAGTGTTCTAAAGGGAGGCTGGCTGCTTCCCAGGTGAGTAGCTCTCAGATATTTGTCTGCATTGCATGTCCCAACTTTGGGGACTCAGAATTAAGAGTAGGGACCACACTAAACACAGAGTGCCTTGCCGGGGCAGTGTGGCTTCCACATGTATCTGCAGATATATGCAACCAAATCTCTGTCTTTCCACATAGCTAGACATGTTTGTTGCTTGATATTTAGTTGATGAGAGGGTTAAACTGGGCGGTAAATTAGTTCCCAGGCCCTGAATAATAATAATAATTTTGTATAAATAATAGTGATTGAGCTGCTCCCACCCCCCTTTATTCAATGAAAGCATGCCAGACCCTGTAATAGGCGAGACACGAGGACTTCCCCCTGGCCCCAATCCTGGTATCAACAACAGAATCAAGCAACTGCTAGACCATAAGATGGAAGCTCTCAACAGCCAAAAAGGCCTCCAGGGTGGCAGGTACCCGCTCTTGGGTTATGGAGCCCATAACCCTGCTCAGGAGAGGAACAGAGGGAACTCAGAGAACCCGAACTTCGTCCAAGGGAATGCCAAGGTATCCAAAGTGAAGACCATAGGATCCTGAACCAGAGACAAATTCTGAAGATATACGATTATGGCGGGATACCACCGTTCCATGACCGGATGATCCCAGCGGTGAAACAGGAATAGAAGCTCCCATTTGTTGACGGACCATATCCCCAGCTGAGGCAGCCCCCTATCTCAGGAAGTCCATCTCCCAGTTGTCCGCCCCTGTAATGTAGACCACTGAGATGCAGGGAACATTCTTTTCCGCCCAAGAGAGAATCAGGGAGAATCCCTTGAAGGCTAACTTGCCCCAAGTAACTCCCTGACGAATGAAATAGGCAACAGTCTACTGAACGTCTGAGCGGACAGAACAGTCTAACCCTGAAGGTGAGCGGACAGGAAGAAGAAGCAACCTGATCGTCCTCAGTTTCAGGAAGTTGATGGGAACCTGGGCCTCCAGTGGGCCCCACCGTCCCTGTAACCTCAGGGATTTTCCAGACGTCTCCCCTAAACGGCAGACTGGCATCTGCGGAGACCATCCCCCCAACATGGGGGCAGAGAGGATCTAACCCCCAGAGGTACCAGGAGTTCAGTCTCCACCAGAAGGACCATTTGGCCAGAGAAGACAGATCAAAATCCAGGACATCAACAGACCCACTAACTGCATCCCTGGACAATGTAGGGGTTAGGACACTATAGCAGAGCCTAAGCCTGCAACTGAAAAAAAAAAAACATTCCCCTATTACTGAGGAAGGAACACCCTGACCTGGGAGATACTCAGAAAAGACAGCATCCAGGACGGGAACAGATAAAACTAGGAATGCCAGATTACCCAGCCGATTGATTCTAAAAAGAAGATAACCAGCTGAGTGACTTGCGCGACCCGAGAAAGGGACTTGGCCACAATCAGACTGACGTGCAGGTCAGGAATGGTGAGGATGCCTTGGATCCTTAACAGAGCCATCACCCTTGCCATTGTCATGGTGAACCATCTGGTGACCCTAAAGGGCCATAAATTGGAATGCTAAGTTTCAAGCGCTAACCACAGAATTTCTGACAACCCCCAAAAAATAGGCACCAGAAAATAAGCCACCATGATGTCCACAAAGGACCTGAAAGCGTCCAGATGAAGGGTACTGACAGCAGGCTAGTGGCTTAAAGCAGAAAAACTTTATGAATCAAACAACTTTGTTGAGGCCCTTCAGGTCCAGAATATGCCTGAAAAAGCCTTCCTGTTGGGGGACCATGAAAAGACTCCTGACTCTAATAGTCAAGGAGCCAGAAGAAACATCCCTTAATAAGACATGGGATTTAAATGACATCCAGGATCATTAGGCAACAAACTATCTTGGAACCAGGATACAAGCTCCTGAATCCACCGGATTGAGACGTGAAGTCTCCAGATATGAGTAAAAAGCCAAGGCCATCCCCCCACCCAGATGGGTGAGGGCTCCCCTTCATTCCTGAGGGGGCGTGGGAGAGGGTTTGGTCTTGGTATTCCAGGAAAAACCGGGACGACCACGGGATCTGCCACGGCCCCAAGAATCTCTGCGGCCACTAGATAAGAGGGAGCCACGAGCTCCTCTGGGAGTACGAAAAGAAGAGAGGGGAATGGAAGACCCCCTAAAAGGCCGAGACTGCCTCCTACGCTGAGGCAGCCTGCCATCCTTAGCTAAAGCATCAAGACGCTCCCCAAAAAGCTGCAGCCCCGCGAAGGGGAGACCAGTGAGAGCTTCTTTGCTGGCGCAACCAGACAGAACGGCGCATAGCCACCAAAAGGGCAGAGGCCCTACCGCACATCATCATCCATAGCGGTAATGATAAAGACCACAAAATCAGAGCAAAGTAATAGGGTCCTATGTTCCTTCCCCCCCCCCCCCCCCCCCCCCCGGCTACCAGCAGTAGCACCAACCTGTAGACGCTTGAGAAGCCTCTTAAGGGCAATAGCAGTGATGGCAGCAGCACAGGCCGGGCGCAAACCAGCCCCCACACAGGTAAAGGCATGGCAAGCCAGCTGATCCATGCGCCTGTCCTCACTGTCCCTCAGCATGGTAGTGTCAGGGGAAGGCACGACCAAAGTATTGGACAAACCTAGCACAGGAGCGTCCACTTCAGGAGGAAAGGACCACCTTTTGACAAGATCAGAAGGAGAGGGATACCTTTTATCCAGCCCCTTGGGCACAGCAGGCAGTCTGTTGGGACGTTCCCATTCCTTAAGCACAAGGGAGGTGAAGTGTTCCTGCTCAGGGAACTCTAGACGCTGTTTACCAGGGCGAAAAAGCTCCCCTTGCTTTCTCTTAGCAACCTCGGGAGCAGCAATGTGCAAAATTTCAAAAATGTGACAGCAGATTATCAGTGTCCTCAGGGTACCATGAATCCTCTCCGGACACAGAACCAGGGTCACTATCGCAACCCTCCTGCTTGCTCCCAGAGGAGTCAGAATCCTGGGAAAGCTCCCCCATCTCAAGGGGGTGACATTCACCAAATTCATCAATCCCCACATACATTTCAGGAAGAGGGGAGGATCCAGGAGCCGCTTCTTACCAGAAGCCTTCCTAGGAGCAGACTTGGCAAGATGTTTCTCAGGCACAATAGGCCAGCAGTGGGCAAAGGCGATACAAAGGCCGCCCCGGGATGCCCTCCCACGGGATACCCCCAGAAATAGTGAAAGGGGGGGGGAAGGAGTGGAGCCGGGATATGCCACAACCCAATGGTATCCCGCCTGAAAGACATAAGTAAAGAAACATATAAGTATCCCGCAGCATATGTACTCTGAATAAAAAACCCCCCAAGGGGGACTCACGGACCAAAGACACCATTGGGTCACTCAGGCCCAGACCGCAGGATAGACGACACACCGGAGGAAGCAGCGCCGCAGCCGGGAAGGGAGAAATCCAGACACGCAGCTCTCTCAAAATGGCGCCGGCAGAGGTACCTCGAGGGGCGGGCCGCGGGGAGACGACGTGATACGTGTCACCAAGCGCCCCCCCCCCCCCCCCCCTGAAGAGCGCGAAAATGGCGCTTACGTGACCCGGCCGGCGCCATGGCAAAGCAAAATCACCTCAGGTTATAGCACCCACAGCCGCGGAGCGTAGTACAAAGCGGCGTAGCAGCTAAAAACACCAAAAAACACACAAAAAAACTTATAAACACCACAGATATTACTCCTCGCCACTACCACCCCCCCCCCACCCCGAACAAGTCAGAGAGGGGAGGGGGAGAAGAGAGGGACAAGGAGGCAGTGGCGAGCAGCCATGGCCAGGGAGGGGGAGGGGGGACCCCAAAAGGAAAATAAGGGAACACAGTCCCCAACAACTCACGCCCTCAGAAGCTAGGGCAGGAACTCCGCATCCCAAGAAGGCTCACCATAAAGCCTATGGCAGGCTACCCTTTGTGGCACAGGGTCTGCGGCTTGGAGCTGCGCTCCAGGAGCACTTGACCCTAGTGCTCTTCTACCTTCACCCGATCTGTCAGCCAAGGCTGGGAGGCAAGTAGGCTCCAGAAACGGATGGAAATAGACATGCAGGGCCACAGGCTTGGTTGCCCTGCTCAACTGCGCAAGAGTGATAGCCATCTTCTAACTTCGCAGTGTCACTGCAGAGACAACACTGGGAACTTGTTGGTTGGTCCCGTTTTTATAGGGAGCCAGGAGCTGCCACAGCTTTCTGCAGTGCTGCTGTGTCACCTGGTGGCGGAATACCCATCAGTTATGAATACAGAAACGGGCCGTTCCATGCATTAAAGAAAACAGAATCTAGTGTTACTTTAAAGCGGCTCAAACCCTATCAGGCCGGCCCTGGAATGCCCCTGGGGCATCCTAAATTGGGATGTCCCCCTGTGTAAAACCCCGGAGGTTCCCAGTAAACACACCTATAGTGGCAACCCACTCTATGCTGTGACGGCATCTCCGGCATCCCTGTAGTTGTGTGCGCTCCTGCAACCAACCATTCCAACTGGCTGAGCACAGGAGTACAAGTGCTCATCAAGAAAGCTGGGGGATGTGGCATCCGGCTGGCAAACATCACCCGACACTCTTCAGATCAGCCAATCGGCGATCTGAAAAGAGCCAGGGGGTGTGGCTTTGGCAGTGAACCCAAAGTTTATTTTTTACAAAACCGTGTACTCCCCTTGACACCAGCTCAAGTGCAGCTCCATTTAGACTTTTCGTCAGCTTAAAAGCATTTTATCTCTAAGGGTTAGATACACTTTAACCAATCCTGTCATAGACTAAAGGATAGTTCAGCGTCTCTGACCCTCTCGAAGTGGACCTACCACCAGGATTTTGATTATACTTGTGATAGGTCCATGTCCTGGCAGTATCCTGAATTGGGATGCCCCACTGTGTGAAACCCCCAGATTGCTCTCTCCACTCACATTTCCTTTGTTTCCATGGTGCATGCGCAGACTCGTTTATTCAGTGTTTTATGCTGAGCATACTAACGCACGGCATAAAGCCGTCTTTTTGAATAGCGCGTTAGCATATGGAGCCCCATCCCCACTGTAAAGTTGCGCGTTCCCGCACGCCTGGCCTATATGAATGGCTGGGAGCATCCACAGCTGCAGGGAAGTGGCAATGGCCCGAGATCGTAGCAAAGAACCGGGGAAAGGTAAAGGGGCTTGCAGGCCTTTGGGGGGGCTCACACAGTGGGTTTGCTAAATCGGCATGCCCGATGGGGCACCTCTTCGGCCAGCCCTGGAGTCTTTTAAAATGCAGGGCCAGCATCAGCGATAATAGGTCCACTTTAAGGCCCACCAACAGGTCATGTTTTCCAGTTTATGCTGATGTGATCATACAATCCAGCCCTGCTACTTGTCAGTGTCACGTGACTTCAACTCTTTTTCCAACATATTAAAATACACACACACAACCATATCTCACACACCTTGGCAGTACTTTTGCATCAGGATTATCAATTGACACAGTCAGAATACCACTTGTGTTCATAGATGTCCGCCAACTAAAACAAAATAAATAAAAGGAAGGGTTTAAAAAAAACATAACATTTTGACCCGGTAAGCAATTGTAAATGTGCAGAAATTTTAAAGGGTTTGTGATTGGGATCCAATAAAGGGCCATTGCGTTGTGCACCACAAATCGCTGCTGGCAGGAATTTTGCAGGTGATTTGCAATTAGTTTTAATGCGATGCCATATGTAATCAGGCCCAAAGGATTACATGGGAAGTAATTCAATTGTGCTTGCACAGTGATCGAAATCCCCTGTAATCGAGTATTGCGTCTGTGTAGACCAGGCCCTGGGAATGTGCACAATATAAACCTAAACATTATTCCACTGCAATTATCTTATAAAAATGTAAAACAATTTTAGTAACACATAGCATAGGAAAACTACCCACTCCCTCAGATCTATGCTATTGCGTACTCTAAACTCATTTATGTTTGTTGTGTTTTTTTATTACCCTGACAAGATTAAGAGGGGAAAAAAAAAGACATTTTGCAACATATCTATATTACAAGCAGCATAGGAAAGATTTCATCCTGTATGTCCTTTTCCTTCTATTAAAAGAAAGAAAAACAAGCATGACTGGTTATTTCTTGATGCCAGGTGTATAAGTGACCCCCTCCTCCCACCGTACAGCACTTTTATATGGATTTTTTCAGGTGCTATAGAATTCAAGGTAAGTATTTTGAATGCAAGATAGGAGAGAGCCCTGCCCTTATGAGCTTAGGCAAAATATTGCATCAAGGAAGATACTCACGAATGTGTTCTGCTTAGTTCTGGCAAATCTTCAGGCTGATCCACATCCAGTGAGGCCTCAACCTACGGGAAACAAAAGCCAATCAAATGACAGTATATTTTTGTTATAAGTGGTGCCAATGACCTTATTTAGAAACAAGTTAATGCAAAAAGTTGCCACACAGGCTGTTAACCCTATTGTTGGCAAACTGGGGTATGCTTAACTTTATGGCAAAAATACTATTCCATTTCTGGAGGCATACACATTTTTACGGACGTCAATGATGTATATGCTTTATGCACAGTCCTGCTTTAAAGTGGACCAACACCCAGGATTTTGACTATCCTGGGTCTTGGTCCACTTCGGTGGGGCACCCCCGATCGGGGTGCCCCGCTGTGTGAAACCCCCCCGAACTCACCTCTCCCCGAGCCGACGGACAAGCCGCGGACAAGCGGCTCCTCCGCCGCCGCCTCCCGCGTGTCCCTCTTGACGCGCGCGTGCCCTCGCCGGCCATTCACAGACGTGAAGGCCTACAGACTGCCTTATGCTTGTACACAATTATTAGGCGAGTGAGAATTTTAAACATAATCATTTTTTCCAACTCCAAACTGTATACACCTGAATAATTGAATAAATATGAATTAATTATTGTATGAAAGCATTTCTGATAAGGAGTATTTGTATAATGAGGGAGGGTGTGGCCTAAGGGTTAAGACCCTATATCAAGGTGTGCATAATAAATTATGTAGCTGGTTTTCCTTACACAAAATGGCACAAAACAGATTTAACGGACCCTGAATAGTCAAAAATTGTTACAAGTCCTTCAAAGAGATGCAGCACTTTTGGACTTGCCAAAAAGGCAGTATCACAGAACCATCAATCGTTGTGTTGCAAATATTCAAGTTGCAAGAAACATGTTGAGAACAAAAAGATGCCCAAAGATTTGAGAAAACTCAAATGTGAAGTGATGAGGAAACCATTATCCTCTGATGCAGTCATATTCCAGAACTGCTACCTCACTGGAGAGCGCAGAAGTACCAAGGTGTTCAGTGCTCAGTCATATTCCAGAACTGCTACCTCACTGGAGAGCGCAGAAGTACCAAGGTGTTCAGTGCTCAGTCATATTCCAGAACTGCTACCTCATTGGAGAGCGCAGAAGTACCAAGGTGTTCAGTGCTCAGTCATATTCCAGAACTGCTACCTCACTGGAGAGCGCAGAAGTACCAAGGTGTTCAGTGCTCAGTCATATTCCAGAACTGCTACCTCGCTGGAGAGCGCAGAAGTACCAAGGTGTTCAGTGCTCAGTCATATTCCAGAACTGCTACCTCGCTGGAGAGCGCAGAAGTACCAAGGTGTTCAGTGCTCAGTCATATTCCAGAACTGCTACCTCGCTGGAGAGCGCAGAAGTACCAAGGTGTTCAGTGCTCAGTCATATTCCAGAACTGCTACCTCGCTGGAGAGCGCAGAAGTACCAAGGTGTTCAGTGCTCAGTCATATTCCAGAACTGCTACCTCACTGGAGAGCGCAGAAGTACCAAGGTGTTCAGTGCTCAGACACATGGCCAGGGAAGGGTTGGAAGCCCAACCTCCACAAGTTAAAACTCCAACATTGGGCCAAGAAATATATGAAGACAGATTTTTCAAAGCTTTTATGAGATCTTATCTGATGGGATGAGAGCAATTCTTGCCAGTAATTTGCATTTCTAGTGACCCTGTTAACTTTTTGCAACAGTGCTGCCTCCCTTTAACATTTTTTTGAGTCAGTTACATTTTCTTTTGGCTCATATTGCCTGAGGGTCAAGAATACTTACTTACTTGCCATAAACAACTATATTACTATGTACTATTACTGAGAAACACCACTGAGGTGAGAGGTGGCACCAACTTGTGTAAAATGCTAATTGTGGTGCAGAGTTCTGGTTACACTCTATTCATATAGACCACTAAAGAAAAAAAGGGGGGGGGGGGGGAAGATTGCCCATCCAATCCCCTAAATAAGCTTACCAGAACCTTATTGCACACACTCAAAGGATCATATAAAAAGGTATACATTTATTAAATAAATCAATATATATACATTACATTTAAGACATAACTTAAAAAAAAAAATTATAATAATCAGTGGGGATAGTTACGATATGTACTAAACAAACATTGGAATATACTTAAAAGTGACCCCTACCTGGCCAGATGGGTCAAAAAGGGGCCACAAATGATAGCACGGAGGGCCCCTAACTTGGGAGATAGGATTTGTAAGAGTCATTTCTCTAGGCCTGATACCTGGCTACAGGGGGAGGGGGGGGGGAGACACAAGGAAGTTTCCCATGTGGAAACTGTTCCATATGTACATATATGACACCTAGGAAAGAAGTGACCAACCCCACGACAGGGAGAATATATCCTCTAAAAAACTTTATAAACTGTAGAATGATGGGGGTTGTGTACCTGATCATTTGCTCCTGTACAAAGGTCTATGTAGGTGAGACCAAGAATACTCTAAAAGCAAGAATACAGGCGCATCTCTCTTCTTCTTCTACCACCGGTAGCTATGCATATTCTTAAACATCACGGTGGAAATTGGGAGGGGATACGGATAGTTGCACTGGAGAAAATACAACTAGGTATTCGGGGAGGGGATATAAAAAGAAGGTTACAACAATGTGAACTCAGATGGATTTACCAACTTGATGCCCAACAACCTAACGGACTTAATGAGGATATTTCGTTCACCCCTTTTTTGGGTTAATTCACTGGGTTTAGGAACTGTCTTGTATTTTTAGGATGGACCTATGGGCACTGTTTAATTATTGGGGTTATTGTGGACCCCAACTTAAGCCAGGGGTCCATAGATATGAGGTTTAGGAAATCACCTTTAAGGAGAAAGGGGGGGGGTTCTTTTTGGATGGTTGATTCACTGGGATTGGTGTTAGACTACATGGTTTTTCCTTTTTTGGTGGAATGCACGGTTTGTATTAATGTTTGTTTTTGTTTTTTGACTTATGCTTAGATAAAGGGGAGTTCTGGAATTTCAAAGTAAGAGCAATATCTCAAGTCCGTCAGTTGGAGGCCTTCATGGGAACTGTTGTGTGCATTCTGAATATGCCAGAAAAGATTATCCTGCAGCAGAGACCATGGAAGATCTTAAAGAGGCCCAAGTGGCATGGATCAGAAAATCTTGGGTTGATCTGAATACTTGGTTTCCAGTGTATAATGCTAGCAATAAATGTAACACAAGTAAGGGAATGGGTGTGAGGTTTGTCCTGGTTGGAAGAGAGGGGGACCTTTCTAATTTATACCTGGATTATAGTACCCTTCATTAAATTGTGGGATACCTATTTTTACTACACTACCCCCTTGCCTTGCTTGTTCCCTTCCCCCTCCCCCCCCATCCCTGTCCTCTCCCCTTCCCCCCCCCCCTTTTTCCCTCCTTTCCCCTCCCCCCCCCATCCCTGTCCCTCCCTTATTTGGGTAAATGTGCAATCCCCTGCGCTTTTGTCCCTCCCCTCCTCTGCCCGTGGTAACTCCCTTGTTGACCCATTACTACTACTTTTTTCTTACAACATGGGCCCCATATATGGCCATGTATAGGTGGACAGTCAGTGTGTTTTTTAACTGTGTGTATATATGTTGTTATGTGTATTTGGTACTATGTATAAATTTCTTATGCTCTAATAAATTGGACATTAGATTTAGCAGTGTGCAATTAGCGTTTGTGGACCAATTGGTGGGCCAGCCCTGGGGCCACACCAGACTTAGAGAGAGTGGACAGTCAGTGTGGATAGGGCACCACATATTATTGGGGCTTACTTATGTAGTATTCTACAAAGCCTAGTTGTCTTTCTGAAAAAGATTGCAGTCCCTACAAAAAAAAAAAGCCACGCATTATTGTCTTGTTCTGTTGGTATGGCCACTGCCCGGTAGGGATATTGTCTGAATATGGAGACCACCCTGGGTGAGCAATGCGAGGCTGAATTGTATAGGAGGATATTGTAATAATACCCCCCCCCCCCTTCTCTTGCTTCCGCTTAGAACATTATATGAACTGAGGATAATGAATAAGAGCAGACCAGCTCTATAGAGTAAGGTGGCCTGATAGTATAGTGGTTGCTTCATGTTTGACTGTTAAAAGATTATTAGAAGGTTTATTCAAGATTTAGAATGACGCTATTATTATGTATAGAGCTTAGTTACTTGTTGCATACTGTATATTAATTGTAAATAATATATATGATAGTTCAGTGTATAATAGTACTTATAGTTGTTTTTTTGTGGGTCCAGAAAAATACTTATGGGGTGACAGCCCCCTCCGGGTGATACTCACCCTCCTCGCTCCCAGTCCCGCGCTGTGCGCTGCATGAGACGGCTGCTTGCGTGCTCCCCACTGCAGGGGGAGGACGGGCCAGTCTCAGTAGCAGCGTACTTCAGACGCACTTCCGCGAGTGACGTCATATCCGGTATCGGCGGCGTGACGCGCCTCCGGCCGGGGTCCGTCCGCCGCACACCGGATTCCATTCTGCGCGGCGGGGGAGCGGAGGCGGGTGGGTATTTAGGGAGGGGGGGACTGGGAGCACCCTTCTGCTGAGCAGTCTTGAGGAAGAGACAATTTAGTCTCGGAACGCGTGGGCTAGATACCGGGGGGGGGGGGGGGGGGCGTGCTCATCTGATTGACATCACATAAGAGATAAGTGGCACTGTATACTTTGGTTTATTGTTTATTCTCCTGTTGCATACCCTCATACCCGGATACACTTGAACATGATTTGTGTTGAATTTCTCCTATGGGATTGATGCACTTTAATTAGAGCATGTTGCACTTTAACAAAGATATTAATTATTTGTATAGCACATTAAGGTTTAGTTAAATTGTGTTTATATTGGTAATATTAGGAATAGAGTGATGTCTATCAGGGTGTGTAACAAGAGCCCCCTCCTGTGGCAGATTAGCAATTAGGTTATGTATATGTGTTTTTTAAAAAGTTATGTCTTAAATATAATGTATATATATTGATTTATTTAATAAATTTATACATTTTATATGATCATTTGAGTGTGTGCAATAATGTACTATTACTGGTAATGCTCTCTCCCTTCTTTATATGAGGTACACTAGTCTCCTGAGGATTATGGACCATAATTACATCTATGGATTTGGCGGTTGTGTATCCTTTTGCTTGTGATTACTACTAGTTTTGTATAACTTTTATATAATACACTTTATTAAACCGGACCTTCACTATGAATTATTGAAAAGCCCAAACCCTTAAACGATTCCCCAGCATCTAAAGTTAATATATTTTAAGTTTTTAGTCACTTACTTATTATTCTTTCCCCCACTGGGCTGCAACTCTGTTCAGGACTTTAGGATACGGGCGCCGCCATCTTGACTCAGAAGCATCACACTTACTGAGGAGAGGAAAGTGGGATAAAGTACAGGGGGGCGGGTTATAGCTGTGCTTTGCTCAGACAGAGCAGAGCTGGGGTCAGGAAAAGGTCAGCAATCCCAGAATGCAGAGCAGCACAGTCAGAAGGCACTTCCTGTTTGCAGGCTGCCTCGTTCCATGAGCTGCCATCTTTGATGGTTAAAGGCTCATAACATGCAGTAGATGCAGGTAGGATGATTTTTAATGTGAGCAATCTGTATGTACAGGGTGTGGGAAACATATAAGATAGACTCTTATTCAGAGTGAAGGACCACTTTAAGTGCAAAATCTATTATTTGTGTGGTGTGCATACTTTCAATATATTTTTTTGCAAGTTTCGTGTGGGGGCTGTGGTGGGAACAGCTCCAGATAGGATAGCACCCACCTCTTTGATTATACCTAGCTAGGTGTGCTACTATCACAATTATTAATGCTATCATCAAGTATATTTGGCCATAAGTCTACAAGTGGCAGTACCTTTAAGCCTCTCTGCTGGAAGAAGGTCGCTTGTCTGTTGCCTCTCTGCTGACTCATCCGTAATCTTCTTCTAAAGGCAGTTTCTTGAGAATAACTGCTACAACATTAAAATAAAAATTAAATTGCCATTACCTGTCCAAACAAACACATACAAATGGAATGGTGCAGAAATCACCGTGTAATTTTATTAATACTAGTTTCTGTGTCTCCCTAAGTTTAGCCACAAAAGTTTATATTAAATTGAAAAATGTAATCTGATTGAGGGATGCCCTGCTCCGCATGCAAGCTGCTGTTCAACTACATCCATGTTCCTAAATAGCTCTGTAGCCCCACATGACCATCAGAAGCCAGGAAAATTAACAATGCTGTGTGTGCGCGCCAGCCTGACTAACCCTGACTGATCGCTGGTCACATAGGAGTCAATTCAGAGCCAGGTGAGAAATCTCATTGCGTTTTTAGGAGAAAAAATTGCCATTCACTTTCAACGTCTACTGGGTGTAAATTTTCACCTGGCTCTGGACAATGAAAGGTAGACAATAAAAGTCAATGGCAGTTTTCTTTACTAAAATAGGAGTGAGAATTCTCACCAGGCTCTGAATCGACCCCAAAGCGTTGTGATCTGGTCTCCAGGATTGCAGAAGTAGGCAAGTATCAGGCAGGGGATCAGATTAACACTGCAGCTTGCACGTTGGGCCTATGGTGACTTTATGTGCCCTTGAAGAGCCCAATCTGGAGCTTAAACTGTTTCAGTTGATGGTCGAAAAATACCAAAAGTAGGAACCAAAGCAGATCACTGATTAATAATTTGTTGATTACATGCAAGAAAATGTGAGGTTAACAAACAATTACTTTTAAAAGTAGGTGAAAATGCTCACCTACCTACTAGAATAATCACTCTTCAGAGAAGGTGCAAATCCAAGCCGCCTTGAAAGATTTGTTCTTCGCCTGAACGGTGACCACTGGCCTTCTGAATTCTTCTGAAACAGATGCAGTAGTTTAGATTATACATAACTAAATACCACACAACATCAGTTCACTATTTCTTTTGGGCAGGTCTTCCCATCCAGCCTTTACAAAAAGAATACTTTGCTATTGCTCTTTAGAAAAGGGCAACATCCTCTTACCCTGATGCTCAGTGGATTACGGTTTAGAGAACTGATCCCCTTCCAGGAAGCCATTTTCCTTGCTGCTAGGCCTGTTTTAACACCAAGCACCCCATTTCTCACTCCCTGTGCTCTTCTGTAACCTGCACACATGTAAAAGAATGAAAACAGCGTTACTTTGGTTTCCAAGAATGACTTTCAAAACCAGAAATATCCACTGGATTTAAACTTGCAGCATGCACGGACATCACCAGGTGGGCGAGTCGGCTGAAGAAAAGGAAAACCTGGCCGTTTCGGTCCATAAAATCATTCCTTTACTCAGCTTAGTCTAAGCGTCCTTATTCCAGCTGAACAACTTAGTAAACTGAATTTCCTTTTATTAATACCAGTGCCATCATCTATAGTTTTTTCTGCTGCATTCTCCGTGGTGGTACAGTAAAGGTTAAGTGTCCACCTGTTACCCCTCTCTGTAAATGTTCAGGCTCCAGCCCACTCCCTCAATTTTTGTATAGCATAGTTATCTTTATGTTTTGTTAGGGAAGGGAAGTATGTTGCCATAGAGAATGTGCTAGAAAAAGATAATGACAGAGAGGTAAGAATACCATTTCTTTTGTGAAAAATGGGTACAGTTCTGGTTTAGGACTCCCTCCCCCCGGGGCATCCAAAATTGTGATGCCCCGCTGTGCAAAACCCCCAGGTCCCATAAAGTCACCCTCTCTTCCGGTCCAACAGAGCATTTGCAAGCCGCATCCCCGCTATGCCTCTAGCAAGGCGCGTCCCCCTGCCAGGCATTTGTGAATGGCCGGCGTGGGCACACTCCCTGTTAAGAGGTGGTGGGAGATGCGGCCACCAGCACGCTGAGTAGACAAGTGGCCGCGCAAGCATCATAGGACCGGGAAAAGGGAGTTTGTTTGGGTGACCTGGGGGGGTTTCACACAGTGTGGCACCCCCAATCGGGGAGCCCCGGGGGCAAGGACCAAAACCCAGGATAGTCAAAACCCTGGGTTTTGGTCCACTTTAACAGGGGAGTTCATCAGCAGCTTTGGAAAAATACCATTTTGTGAATACTCACCTGTAAAATGGGTATTATAAGTCACACACCCCGCTTCAAGACATTCATTGGGTATACTGACCTGTAGATGGCGATCTTGTAGAGATGATATCAAAAAAAGGTAAGACCCTCCCGGCCCATAAATACCTGGGACCTCCCACTCATTACCCAGTATAAAGATAGCAGTAAGATCAAGGGACCAGGAAAGCCAATTAAAACTAACAAAGGTTCACCATATAAAGGATCCAGAATACAAAAGGGCAGGGTGAAGCGGGTTGTGTGACATACTTATAATACCCATTTTACAGGTGAGTATTCACAAAATGGTATTATTCTAAGTATGTCACACACCCCACTTCAAGACATTCATTACACTTGGGACATCCAATAGCAGTGTCCATAAAGGGCGGGGATCCAAAAAACAAGGCACAAACTTAAACCACTGCAGCCTGCAGAACCTTGCGGCCAAAAACAGCATCCGCTGAGGCCTGAACATCAACCTTGTTAAACTTGGAAAAAGTGTGAACCGAAGACCAAGTAGCAGCCTTACAAACCTGCTCAACAGAAGCCTGGTGCTGGAAGGCCCAGGACGCCCCCAACAGCACAAGTAGAATGAGCAGTAACACGAAAAGGGGGAACCTTCCCCTTGGCAGAATAGGCCCCAACAATGGCCTGGCGAATCCATTTACTAATGGAAGACTTGGCAGGAGCCAAACCCTTCCTAGGCCCAGAGGGCACCAGAAAAAGGGTGTCAGTCCTACGAAAAGGAGAAGTAGCCACCAAAGTAGCCACACATCCAAAGAATGCAAAACCCTCTCCTTGTCATTGCTGGGCTTAGGACACAAGGAGGGAAGAACAATATCCTGATTCAGATGAAAAGCAGAGACCACCTTAGGAAGGAAATCTGGTTTGAAGCGGAAAACAACCTTGTCCTGATGCCTCTCAAAGTAAGGAGCCTTAATAGACAAGGCTGCCAAATTCAAAACACGGCGAACAGAAGTGATGGCAACCAGAAAAACAACCTTCTGAGTAAGCGTAGAAAGTGCAATATCCTGCAAAGGTTCAAACGGAGGACCCTGCAAGGCAGACAAAACCAAATTCAAATCCCACACTGGGAGCAAAGGCTTCCTAGGAGGCCGCACATGCGTAACCCCCTGGAAAAAGGTCTTAACCAGAGGATGAAGAGCAAAAGACTTTTGAAAGAACACGGCCAGGGCAGAAACCTGCCCTTTCAGCGTACTAAACTGCAAACCTTGGTCCAGACCATGTTGCAGAAATTCCAAGACCCTAGGGACAGAAAACGCCCTGCAAGGCAAGGCCCTTACCTCACACCAATCAATATAAGACCTCCAAGTACTATAATAGATGGCAGAGGAAGACTGCTTTCTAGCCCTAACCAGAGTCTGAATGACAGCATCAGAAAGACCTTCCTCCCTCAAGATTGAGGTTTCAGCAACCACGCCGTCAAAGCCAGCGTTGGTAAATTGGGGTAGAGTAGTGGACCCTGAGTGAGCAGATCTGGCAGAAGGGGCAGGTCTAACTGATCCTCTGCCAACCTTACCACGTCTGCGAACCAAACCTGTCTTGGCCACCTTGGAGCCACCAGGATTGCTGACGCGCCCTCTAGAGCCAGCTTGCGCACCACTCTGCCCACCATGGGAAACGGAGGGAACAGGTACAGAAACCCGAGATCCCTCCAGTTCAGAGACATGGCCTCCGCTGCCAGAGCCAGCGGATCCCGCGAGAGAGACACAAATGCCGGAAGCTTGTGACAAGAGGCAAAGAGGTCCACCTCCGGAGTCCCCCACCGGTGGCAAAGCGACGAGCGTCAAAGGATCTGCCCCTCTTCAGATTGCTTGGTTTCAGCCACCACCGAAGGGAATGCCGCACCCGGGGGGACATCAGAAAAGACTGATCCAATGACAGCGGGGACCCATCCCAGGCCGCCAAGAGATGGAGCTGGAGCTTCCTTGTGTGAAACTGGGCAAAGGGAACCGCCTCGAACGACGCCACCATCAATCCTACCAGTCGCATCCCTAGCCGGATGGACGGGCGGGGGATGGATAGGAGACGCTGAGTCAATTCCTGAATCAGAAGAACCTTGGCTCGGGGGAGAAACACCCTGGCCTGAGAAGTATCCAGCGACATTCCCAGAAACTCCACCACCCTGGAGGGAGTGAGGCAGGATTTGGGATAGTTGATCACCCAACTGAAACTCTCCAGAGTGGACACCACAGTCCTGGTATCCAGCTGCGCCTGACTTAGGGAAGATGCCATGATGAGAAGATCTTCCAGATAGGGCACGATGCGGATACCCCTGGCTCGGAGGATGGCCATCACTCCTGCCAACACCTTGGTAAAAACCCTTGGAGCCGAGGTAAGGCCAAACGGAAGAGCCACAAACTAAAAATGCAGATTGTCCACGACAAACCTGAGGAATCTCTGGTGTGCCAGAAATATTGGAATAAGCAGGTAAGCATCCTTGATGTCTATGGACGTCATGAAGTCCCCCTGACAAAGTGAATGGATGGCTGAGCGCAGAGTTTCCATACGGAACTTCCGGGGACGGACAAACCTGTCGAGCAACTTCAGATCCAGAATAGGACGAACGGAACCGTCCTTCTTGGGCACCGTGAACAAATTGGAATAGAAGCCCAGGCCCCGGTCTGAGAGGGGAACCGGACAGATGACAGCCATGTCCGCGAGACCGAGACTTGCTACTGCCACCCGAAGCCCCTGGGCGGCCAGAGGATCTAACGGCATCCGAGACCTGAAGAATCTGGGAGGGGGCCAGAACTCGAACTCCAGCTTGTAACCAGAAGACACCACTTCCTGAATCCACCACTTCCTGAATCCACCACTTCCTGAATCCACCACTTCCTGAATCCACCACTTCCTGAATCCACCTGTCCGAGACCTCTTGGACCCAGACCTGGGAGAAGAGTTGCAACCGTCCCTCCACCCGCAAGGGTGAGGGCACCCCCTCATTGCTGAGCCGACTTGGCAGCGGCTCTAGGCTTGGAGCCCCAACTGTGTCCTGGACGGGCCCGACCCCTGCCCCTAGGCTAGGAATCACCTCTGGACGAAGGGAAGGCCAAACCCCTGCCAACTCTAGCCCCACGAAAGGACTGAGAGAAGGAAGCCGCCCCCCAAAAAGGGCGACGCTGCTTCTTACGCTGAGGTAACTTACCTCCCTTTGCCACCTAATCCAATTTTTCTCCAAAGAGCTGTAATCCCACAAAGGGAAGGGCCGTGAGCGACTTTTTGGACACAAAATCAGCCGCCCACTGACGTAACCAAACCGACCGGCGGATAGCCACAAGCAAGGCCGTAGCTCTGCTACACATCACCAATGTGTCATCCAGGGCGGACAGCACAAAGGACAAAAATAACTCACAGCGCTTAAGGTCGGCAAATTCCTCACTAGCCGGGTCAAGCCCGGAAGAGGTCAATACAATTTTTCAAGATTGGCCAATCTGGCACACACCTCAGATTGCGACTCCCCGCTAATGCCCACATCACAAGCCTGTGTCAGGCGAGGGGGAGACGGGGAGGAGACTGGCGGAGCGAAACCAGACACCTGAGATAATAGACCGCAGCGCACAGGGTACACATAGAAATACATCATCCCCCAAAAGGGATACCCCACACCCCAAACACAGCCTGGATTGCCCCGAGGGGTGCACAAGCCCAGTATCCGGGTAAGCCTCCATATGGTGATTTTTTAGTAATATAAATATATATATATATATAAATATATGTGTACAATGCTCTTTTTTATTTTTGGGAATTACGCAATAATGCAACCCGGGATGCCCCTTTAAGTCCCGAGTGGGAGGATTTTAAGCCAGCTAACAATTAACCAGGGACCCTGGAACGGCAGAACCCCCCTTTAACCCTTTCAGTGCCAAGCACGTAGATTCTACGTGCTTGCATCCACTCCACTTAAGTGCCAAGCACGTAGAATCTACGTGCTTGACTTTCCCCCCTGCTACAGTAAAAGTAAAAAAAAAAAAAAAAAACACTCACCTGACCCCTTGTTCTATCCGGCCGGGTCTCCTCTTCATCCGGGGGGGCTTCGATCCCCCACCCAGGCCACCCCGGGTGCAGGGGAGAGCCCGGAATAGCCACCCCCCCCCTTCAGCAGCCGCCGAAATACATGTTAAAAAAAAATATATATATAAAAATGACATTTACTTACCTTAGTGATCGATTGCTCCCGCTGGGTCTCCTCTTCACCAGGCGGGCCTCCGATCCTGAAAGGCCCTCTCCCTGTCCTGCTCGACGGGCGCCGCCATTTTGCCGATAAGCCCCACCCCTTTGGGGCGGGGCTTATGACGTCACATCCCCGGGTGTCGTCCTGGCTCCGGGCTGCGATTCTCACACTTGTCATCACTGGCCACAGGAGGAGGAAGGCAGGTGATGATCTCATCACCTGCCTCCCTCCTCCACTGGACAGCGATGACAATAACTGTCATCAGAGCTGCGAGGGACACAGAAGCTGAGATCAGAGGTGAGTAAAGTAAAAAAAAGTTTTTATTTTTTAAAAAAGTTATTTTTTTAATCTGTGTGGTGTTTTTTTTTTTTTTTTTTTTACTGTTAACCCCTTGTGAACTGGTAAGGGGTCCATGACCCCTATACCAGTTCACAAGGCTGGGGGGATGGCAAGCCACCCGCTAGCTAACCCTTGGCACCCCCATTACCTGCCTCCCCAAAGGCCAGGTGGGGGCAGAAGAGCCCGGGCCCACATAGGGTATGTGGGCTCGTAGGCTGCAGGGTGGGGGGGCCACAAAAGCTGGCCCCCCCACTCTGTGCCTACAAGCCCCCATAGCTGGTCCCGGGCTGGTAATGCTGGGTAAGGGGGACCCCAATTTTTTTATTTTTTTATTTTTAAGGGTTTTTAACCCTTAAAAAAAAAAAAAAAAAAAAAAATGGGGCCGCCCCCCCTGGGAGGGGGGACCCTATGTCGTTTTTTTTTTAATTAACCCCTTTTGTTCTGTCACCCAGCAGCTATAAAAGGCTTCCAGCAGATGAGCAGAAGCCAGTGATTGGGAGGGGAAGATGGATGGGAGGTAAGTATTAAAAAAAAAATAATAATAATAAAATATTTTTTTCTGCATCTGTGTGGTGTTTTTTTTTTTACATTTAACCCCTTGTGAACTGGTAAGGGGTCCACAAGACCCCTATATCAGTTCACAAGGCTGGGGGATGGCAAGTCACCTGCACTAGCGGGTGACTTGCCATTAACCCTTGGCACCCCCATTACCTGCCTCCCCAAAGGCCGGGGGGGGGGGGGGGGGCCGAAGAGCCCGGGACCACGGGCTATGCGGGCTTTGTAGCCTGCAGGGCCACAAAAGCTGGCCCCTGTGCCCTGTTCCTACAAGCCCTGCATAGCTGGTCCTGGGCTGGTTACTTCGGGTAAGGGGGCCCCCATGTCGTTTTTTTGGGGGATTTTTAAGGGTTTTTAACCCTTAAAAATCCCCCCAAAAAATGGGGTCCCCCCCCCCTGGGAGGGGGGACCCTATGTCATTTTTTTCCCCGATTTAACCCTTTGTAGTGTGGATGGTAGTTGTATTTTATTTGTAAATGTTATAAAGTACTTGTTTCAGTTAGGGGGGTCTCCTGGACAGGAACGGGGGGCTACCGATAAATATGTGGTACCGCTCTAATCGGTAGAAATGGGGCTTTCACATGCAATACGGTTTTCTTTAATAAAATACATTTTTTATTTAAAATAAAGGAGGCAATTTTCTAAAAAAAATTTTTATTTATTTATTTATTTTTTACTTAATAATATTGTAAAAAACAGAATAAAATTTACAAACAAGACATTTCATGTTAAAGCCTAAACTATGCTGCAAAATATATATATATAATTTTCCTGAAAATTCCAGCAAAAATGGCGCAAAACATGGCGCAAAATGGGGAAAAATGATCGAGGGTGACAAAATCTCAAGTAGGCTGGCAATTAAAAGGATTAAAAGTAGCTATGCATGTTGGGTATTGTTCTGTTCGGGGGACCTTGCGCTTTCAGACTTAGCTTGTTTTTTCTGGTTTGCATATTTATATTTTAGGAAAAGGTGTTTTTTATTCAGCTTTTTTATATATTTTTTAGGGAAACCCTGCGCAACTAAAGAATCCTTTGAGGGATCAATTTCAGAAAGATGAGCCCACCACAACAAGCTGGGTACGCTTAGAAAGCTTAACATGTGTACTTTTAGGGAATATATGGTTTATGGGGGATATTCCAAATGTAAAGGGTTGTTTTGGTTGAATAATCGCAAGGTGCGCACCTTGTCTGCAGAGCTGAAATTTTCAAGAAAAATTGCCGTTATGCGCATGCTTTACTTTGGGGTGTTTGGCAACTCTTCCCTTGACAGTAGCTATGCATGTTGGGTATCGTTCTGTTCGGGGGAGGTTGCTTTTTCTTGTTTGTATATAGTTTTTTTAGGAAAATGTTGCTTTGATTCTGCTTTTTTATCCTTTTTTTAGGGAAACTCTTTGCAACCAAAGAATACATTGAGGGATTACTTCCAGAAAACTGTGGCCACATCAACAAGCCTAGTACACCTAGAAAGCTTGAGGTGTGTACTTCCAGAGAATATATAGTTTGTTGGGGGTATTTCAAATGTAAAGGGTTATTTTTCTGGAAAAACTGCAAGGTGCGCATAGCGCATATCACAGTTATATTTTTTTCTGAAAATCCCCTAAAGCGCTGTTTCAGTTTGGGGGAGTCTCCTGGGCAGGAAAGGGTGTCTACCGATACATATGTGGTATCGCTGTAACCGGGAGAAATTGGGGTTTCACACGCAATAAGATTTTATTGACAAACTTACATTTTTTATTACAAAAAAACACTACAAATTGCAAAAAATAGATTTTTTTTTTTTTTCACATTTCACCCAAAAGTATTGAGAATACACAAAAAAAAGGCCAAACAAGACATCGCATGTTGAAGCCCAGACTCTGCTGAAAAAAACAATATATAATTTTCCTGGGAAATCCCTGGAAATCCCTTCAAAAATCACATTTGAACATGGGGAGCGCAAAATAGTGCAAAATGGTCTGGCACCAAGGGTGACAAAAACTCCAGGTAGGCTGGCAGCGAAAGGGTTAATATGATAAATGGTCCACCTGGAACACAAGAACACACTCAGACCATGCAAAATGTACAAGGAGTTAAATAACAGATGACAGTGATGGCCATCAGGCCCCTCACCCGACCTTCGGTACCGCAGGGCAGGCACCGAGACGACGCGCAGTGTGCAGTAGGAGGAGGGAGGGCGGGCCGGTGCGGTTCGCGCCCGGCCCTCCCCCGTCTCTCCCGGCCAGAAGCCGGGACATGAAAGATGCGCTCGCAGCGCGGGGGCGGGCCGTAGGTGCGCACGAGCACCCGGACCCGCCCCCCCCCGCCCAGAGGAGAAGAAGACCTCATGGGCTAACTGCCGCCATTGCAGACAGCTCCCTTAGCGCGCCGGAGGCCGGCGCCATCTAAAAGTGAAAGTAAAATCACACACACACAGTAAAACATACACACGCACACACACATAATTGATAGGAATCCATAAGGCACCCCCCCCCCCCCCCCTCTAAGGGTACCCGGGAGAGGGGGAATCAATGCCAGGGTAGGGCCAAGGGACGGGGCATCCCAAACCGGGATCACCAACCCGGCTAGCCGCCTACCCCTTGTTATGGGGTCTCACGGCTCCTAAGCACCAGGGGTGCCAGCTACCTTTGCCCGGACCAGCAGCCTAGGCTGGGAGGCAGGGAATATTAACCAAAGGGGATCCGGGCAGGAATAGAAGAAAGAAGGCCGGGAGTCATCCCGGCTACCTGCAAGGAGGAGACATCATCTTCTGACTTGCTCGCCACTGCAGAGATGAAAGACTGGGGAATGAGTGGGAGGTGCCAGGTATTTATGGGCCGGGAGGGTCTTACCTTTTTTTTATATCATCTCTGCAAGATCGCCATCTACAGGTCAGTATACCCAAGTGTAATGATTGTCTTGAAGCGGGGTGTGTGACATACTTAGAATAAAAAGCAAGCAGGAGTAATGATCTCCCCAGATGAGAATGCAGGTAGTAACCCTTTAGCGACTAGAAAACAAGATTGTGGTCCCCTCACATGAAGAGATTGAATTTAGCAAAAGGGGTTAAACCTCAGGAAATTTGGAGTGTCATCTCTGCCTCAGCCAATTAGATGCAGAGAGATTAGATTAGCCAAAGTCAGGAGGTCTCTGTTACGTACACAAAACACCACATTTTTGCTAGAGAAAATGGTTTCTTTTAAAGCGGAGTTGCAAATAAAAGATAAACAGAGCACCTTAAACTGGAACAGCCTGGCACAGCTGGAAAAGAAAGGTAGCGGCCATGATCATGCTGCTGTCTGGATTCAACTGACAATGCGCAGTAATAGGAAGCCCAGCACTACTTCTAGTTTGCAGGTGTCCTGCAAATGCACGAGACGCCATTTTGTTGAAATAATTTTTATGCAGAGAAGTCTAAATCGCATATGGGAGGGATGCATATGAGCACTGTTGTGTTGGTCCGGTTTAAGTAATTTCTGACTGTTGGTCTGCTTTAAGAACATTTTGTCACACAATAATAGACACTTTTAAAAATGGCATCAAAACTGGAATTACCTGTCACAGAATAAGTCCGGTCAAAAATGACTGAAGCGCCTATTTGTTGTGCAGCAGTGGGGCCACCGATACTCACCTCTTCGGGGAATCTTCCTGCAGACCAGCTTATCAGGCTCACATGACTGGCAGGCACACAGTTATGCAGGACATAAGGCATGTCCTTTTTGATTGGGGTTTCTCTTTAACCAACTTTTTAATGCTGATGAATGGCCATTTGAAGGTCACATCTATTTTTAAACAATGGCTAAGCCTTTTTAACATTTATTATGTGTGACTTTTTGTTTATGTGCCATTTATATCATTGCAAATAAATGTATATGCTTCTGGCAATTTGGCCATGTGACAGAGGCTCTGTCTTTTGGATGTCATCACTATTCAGTTGCCCACCGGGTCATTCACTGGCCTTTTCTTAATTAGCTTCCAGACAATGTAATTGTATTTTGATACTGTTACAGGCAACGTCGTATTTTGACTGCCATTGTGTATTGTTGATTACGTCACAGTCAATGGCATTGCCCTGATTGATGGTATTACAGCCTGCTATTGTTCTACTGATTGCGTCACCGGCAGAGTTGAGGGATTGTGTGCCCTGCTGCTATTGGTCAGTGTGGTTGTCATTGCATGGAGACTTGTGTATATAAGGCCTAGAGTGGCACTAATAAAAACACTTCACCTTCACCCTCAATACTGAAGTTCTGTCTCTTATTGGGGGAAACGCTATATTACAATTCACTAGCCCTTGTAAGGGCTGTTCCTGTTTCCTCACGGACGACTCTGGAATTCCAGCAGCACCTCTTACGATTGGGAAAAGGACGTCTCGGGCGGTGAAGCCCTCCGGCGATAAGGGTTATCGCTACAGGCCACTTTTGTCGGCGTCACTGTTAACCATTGTGGTTGGTGCGAGTGTGATTCTATGGTTCCTTAGAGGTTAGTGAGGCGCCCGTTTTTGCACTGTTATAGTAAAGTGCACTTAGTGGGTGCAGTGCACTGGGCCCTTTGATTGGGCGGGGACTCCCAACCTTTTATATAATTGTATACACATCTATTTAAATTATAGATATGATGAGCCAGTCTCCTTGCAAATTTGCTAGAATAACGGAAACAGTATTCCCTACCACACTGGTGAATTTCACTACCGAGGACTAAAAAGTATGGAGGGAGTGGGCTGAAGGCAATGTTAAAAGGGGATTGTTAACACATAACTCTTAGTAAGATGCTATGGAAGCACCGGGAAACAAGGTCCTGTATGTACCACCATGGGTTTAAGGGATTATGAGTGACCATTTCATTACCAAATTACAGAAGGTAATTAAATGATTGTCTGATTGTAAATAACCCATAGGAATACTAATACATAGCCTTATCAGCAACTATGGTACTGTTGGGAAACAGATGCAATAAGGCACTACAATTTGTGAATAGTGATTAATACAGCAATGCCCTTTAAAATACAGAGACTTATTTGGTGGTTATGGTTAAAACTAAAAGGGAGTTATTCCTTATTGCCAGGTGTTGGCTGTTTGATCCTATCAATTAGGCCAGATTTGAAAAATCATTTAGAACACTTAAATCAGACAAACAGCCTGGCACAGTTAGAAAAGAAAGGTAGCAGCCATTTTGGAGCTTTCTGCTGTCTGGATTCAACTGACATAACAGACAATGCTCTGTAACAGGAAACCCAGCAGCACTTCCTGTTTGCAGGCGGCCTGCAAATGCATGAACTGCCATCTTGTTTTCAAAATTAGAAAAGGGTAAATTAATGTTTATGTGCAGCAATCTAAATTGCCCTGGGGTGGGATGCATATGAGCACTGTTTGTGTGTTGGTCTAGTTTAAGTCATTTTTGACTGTTGTTCCACTTTAAGGGATAGTTAAGAAATAAATACATGTAAAAAAATCTACCTGTGGCCCACTGAAAACCCAAATTTTTCCGAAAATAAGTCTGTGATCTCCCATTGAAGGGGTATTTATTTTGCTGTTCCTTGTTCAACTTGATGATGTCATCTAAGAGAAAAAAAACGCACACAAATTAGACACTTCTAAAAAAAAATATTTAAAAAAAAATTGTAAATGCAATGAACACTAGAAATAAGTAAATCAACAGTATGGTAGCGCCAGCTTTTCCTGGGACAGCTAAAAAAATCTCAAAACAATAAGTACAAAGTGAAGGAGGTAATAGGGTCTAGGGTGGCCACAGACCATCATCTAAAACAGTTTTTAACAACCCTCTCCTACAAGGCCCACCAACTGCCTCAATAGCTACTAATTACTACACCTATGCATCTAGGAGAGAGTTTTAGGTCAGTCAATGTCTGAAATGATCAGGCACCCTGCTGGTGAGGAAAGTAGTTGGAAATAGTAGTAGGGATACTATGGGATTACATATAGATGAAAAGTAAAATGGTGAGATGTACAGCTAGGACAAGCTTTGAAGGGGGCCAGGCCCTGCACAGAGACGATAACCAAACTGGTCAAGTGCATTATAAATTCTTGTCATCTGGGAAATAAAAACATAAATTACGTATTTGTCCAGTTTTAGCACCAATCACAAAACTCATCAGGCAGAGAGCTTTTAAAGGCAAATCAGTGGCAGAGAAAATCAGACCGGTTAGGACCTCTTATCGTATGCATGCTGATATTCAGTGCCTAATATTAATTTCTGCCATAAAACGTTTGTGGCACTGGATGTTATCATGGGTTCATCTTGGAAGCGGGAGCTTTAATTTCCATGCAGCAGCTCAGATGAGTTTAAGCAGACCAAAACCCAGCATAACTCAATCTCTTTTGCTCCCCCACCCCAGGTATATTACCGTTTGGATGATTTCTGCCCTCAATGCTTCTTGGTATTCCTGTTATAGTGATTTTAATTTTATTTTATTTTTTTCCCCAGCTATGCCATTGTAGGCCGTTGGTATCTGACAGGATACCGTTGTTCTAAACTAAGGCCCCCTTCCTCGCAATCTCATGCTGGGGGCAATTAGTACCTATGTAAAATAGTGCTAAAGGGAGGTAAGAACCAAAAGGAGATTTAATTTACCCTCAATTTTCCCCCGGTTTTTCCTTTGAAGCAAAAAAACATTTTTGAGTAATTTTATCCAATTCATTACCAGTTACTAAGTGGAGTTGATACATGGGTTATTTTCTTTTTAAATTTTACTTTCCATAGTACGTGGTTGGTCAGCTTTAATGGATGAGTCCTGTAAGTCTTCAGCAGTCATGTGTGCAGCAGCAAAACAGAGAGGGTGAATATGCTTGCTGCCATTTCTATGGTGAATGTCCTAAAGGAAGGTGAGTGGAACAGGTGAACTGTGGGGATACACACAGCGAGGGATGCCAAAAATGGGAGAAACAACATGCGGGAGAGGGAATTCCCAGGTATTGCTCCTCTTAATATGATGACCAGAGCTTATTGTGTGCCCCCCGTGCTCTCCCCACCGGCACACCATTATGTGCCCCCCCGTCCTCTCCCCACCGGCACACCATTACATGCCCCCCGTGCTCTCCCCACCGGCACACCATTACGTGCCCCCCCCCGTGTTCTCCCCACCGGCACACCATTACGTGCCCCCCCCCCGTGATCTCCCCACCGGCACACCATTACGTGCCCCCCGTGCTCTCCCCACCGGCACACCATTACGTGCCCCCCGTACTCTCCCCACCGGCACACACACCATTATGTGCCCCCCGTGCTCTCCCCACCGGCACACCATTACGTGCCCCCCGTGCTCTCCCCACCGGCACACCATTACGTGCCCCCCGTGCTCTCCCCACCGGCACACCATTACGTGCCCCCCGTGCTCTCCCCACCGGCACACCATTACGTGCCCCCCGTGCTCTCCCCACCGGCACACCATTACGTGCCCCCCGTGCTCTCCCCACCGGCACACCATTATGTGCCCCCCGTGCTCTCCCCACCGGCACACCATTACGTGCCCCCCCGTGCTCTCCCCACCGGCACACCATTACGTGCCCCCCGTGCTCTCCCCACCGGCACACCATTATGTGCCCCCCGTGCTCTCCCCACCGGCACACCATTACGTGCCCCCCCGTGCTCTCCCCACCGGCACACCATTACGTGCCCCCCGTACTCTCCCCACCGGCACACACACCATTATGTGCCCCCCGTGCTCTCCCCACCGGCACACCATTACGTGCCCCCCGTGCTCTCCCCACCGGCACACCATTACGTGCCCCCCGTGCTCTCCCCACCGGCACACCATTACGTGCCCCCCGTGCTCTCCCCACCGGCACACCATTACGTGCCCCCCGTGCTCTCCCCACCGGCACACCATTACGTGCCCCCCGTGCTCCCGACCAGCACACCATTATGTGCCCCCCGTGCTCTCCCCACCGGCACACCATTACGTGCCCCCCCGTGCTCTCCCCACCGGCACACCATTACGTGCCCCCCGTGCTCCCGACCAGCACACCATTATGTGCCCCCCGTGCTCTCCCCACCGGCACACCATTACGTGCCCCCCGTGCTCTCCCCACCGGCACACCATTACGGGTCCCCCGTGCTCCCGACCAGCACACCATTATGTGCCCCCCGTGCTCTCCCCACCGGCACGCACACCATTATGTGCCCCCCGTGCTCTCCCCACCGGCACGCACACCATTATGTGTCCCCCGTGCTCTCCCCACCGGCACACCATTATGTGCCCCCGTGCTCTCCCCACCGGCACACCATTACGTGCCCCCCGTGCTCTCCCCACCGGCACACCATTACGTGCCCCCCGTGCACTCCCCACCGGCACACCATTACGTGCCCCCCCCCCGTGTTCTCCCCACCGGCACACCATTATGTGCCCCCCATGCACTCCCCACCGGCACACCATTACGTGCCCCCCCCGTGCTCTCCCCACCGGCACACCATTACGTGCCCCCCGTGCTCTCCCCACCGGCACACCATTATGTGCCCCCCGTGCTCTCCCCACCGGCACACCATTATGTGCCCCCCGTGCTCTCCCCACCGGCACACCATTATGTGCCCCCCGTGCTCCCCCCACCGGCACACCATTATGTGCCCCCCGTGCTCCCCCCACCGGCACACCATTACGTGCCCCCCGTGCTCTCCCCACCGGCACACCATTATGTGCCCCCCCCGTGATCTCCCCACTGGCACACCATTACGTGCCCCCCGTGCACTCCCCACCGGCACACCATTACGTGCCCCCCGTGCACTCCCCACCGGCACACCATTACGTGCCCCCCGTGCTCTCCCCACCGGCACACCATTACGTGCCCCCTGTGCTCCCCCCACCGGCACACCATTACGTGCCCCCCGTGCTCCCCCCACCGGCACACCATTATGTGCCCCCCGTGCTCCCCCCACCGGCACACCATTACGTGCCCCCCGTGCTCCCCCCACCGGCACACCATTACGTGCCCCCCGTGCTCCCCCCACCGGCACACCATTATGTGCCCCCCATGCTCCCCCCACCGGCACACCATTATGTGCCCCCCATGCTCCCCCCACCGGCACACCATTATGTGGCCCCCGGTGCTCCCTACCAGCACACCATTATGGGGCCCCCTGTGCTCCCCACCAGCACACCATTATGTGCCCCCAGTGCTCCCCACCAGCACACTATTATGTGCCTCCTGTGCTCCCCACCAGTACACCATTATGTGCCCCCTGTGCTCCCCACCAGCACACTATTATGTGCCCCCTGTGCTCCCCACCAGCACAATATATTCTAACCCTGTGCCCCCCAACGAGTAAAATATATCTGACTCCCATGATCCTGACCAATACAGTACGTCTGATCCTGAACAGAAATATATATGACCCCATCTGATCCTGACCAGTACAAATACCTGACCTCTGTGGACCCCCGACCAGTACAATATCTGTGCCACTCCCTTGGTCCTCGACCAGTACAATACATCTCAGCCCTGTGGACCCCGATCAGCACAATACATATCACTCCTGGGGACCCCGACCAGCACAATACATATCACTCCTGGGGACTCCGACCAGCAAAATACATATATCACTCCTGGGGACCCCGACCAGCACAATACATATCACTCCTGGGGACCCCGGCCAGCACAATACATATCACTCCTGGGGACCCCCCGGCCAGCACAATACATATCACTCCTGGGGACCCCGGCCAGCACAATACATATCACTCCTGGGGACCCCGACCAGCACAATACATATCACTCCTGGGGACCCCGACCAGCACAATACATATCACTCCTGGGGACCCCGACCAGCACAATACATATCACTCCTGGGGACCCCGACCAGCACAATACATATCACTCCTGGGGACCCCGACCAGCACAATACATATCACTCCTGGGGACCCCGACCAGCACAATACATATCACTCCTGGGGACCCCGACCAGCACAATACATATCACTCCTGGGGACTCCGACCAGCACAATACATATCACTCCTGGGGACCCCGACCAGCACAATACATATCACTCCTGGGGACCCCGACCAGCACAATACATATCACTCCTGGGGACTCCGACCAGCACAATACATATCACTCCTGGGGACCCCGACCAGCACAATGCATATCACTCCTGGGGACTCCGATCAGCACAATACATATCACTCCTGGGGACCCTGATCAGCACAATACATATCACTCCTGGGGACCCCGATCAGCACAATACATATCACTCCTGGGGACTCCGACCAGCACAATACATATCACTCCTGGGGACTCCGACCAGCACAATACATATCACTCCTGGGGACCCCGATCAGCACAATACATATCACTCCTGGGGACCCCGATCAGCACAATACATATCACTCCTGGGGACCCCGACCAGCACAATACATATCACTCCTGGGGACCCCGACCAGCACAATACATATCACTCCTGGGGACCCCGACCAGCACAATACATATCACTCCTGGGGACCCCGACCAGCACAATACATATCACTCCTGGGGACCCCGACCAGCACAATACATATCACTCCTGGGGACCCCGACCAGCACAATACATATCACTCCTGGGGACCCCGACCAGCACAATACATATCACTCCTGGGGACCCCGACCAGCACAATACATCACTCCTGGGGACTCCGACCAGCACAATACATCTCACCCCTGTGGGCTGCAGCCAACACAATACATCTGACAACCACAGTATATCTACCCCCTGTGGTCCCAACCTGCAGCCTGAACCATATAAGCTGGCCCACCTAAAACCCTCTATAGAGGAGTAGTAAACATGGGCAGCAGTGTGGACCTTTGTGGAGCCATAGCCATCACCAACTTAATTTACAAGTATAGCGAGAAGCTGCAGCTGTGTAAGTATATGAAAAATTCTATACTCATCTGTCACTTTTCTAGAACATCCTCTATGGCACATACAAAGGGTTAAGCCGGAACACCCCCCAGGCAGATGGGCATCCCAATTGCAAATCCCCCCCCCCCGTGGGTGGAGCAGCATTGAAATCTTACTTTTTTCCTCAGCCCCAATGGAGAAAACCAGCATTCTGATTGGCCAGAGCGGTCACATGGCTGCTGCCAATTGAAGCAATTGGGTGTTGTTCCAAGCACAGGGGGTCAATTGGGATGGGGGGGGGGGGGGGGGGGCTCACCTCTTCCTGGTCCAGCCACGCATGCAGGACTCGCATCCAGAGCAGTTTGCTGTGCATATCAGTTAGCAGGGCGCACCCCCGTCCCCAGTCTATCTGAATAGCTAGGGAAGGGAGCATGCGCACAGCCCAAAGGAGCGGGGATGCGGCCGCTCTTGTTTACATCGGCGAGGGTGCGCCAGGAGGAGGTGAGCACTACAGCACCCCTGGGGGAGAGGGTTTCACACGGCAGGGGATCCCGATCTGGGATCCATGGCATCACACTGAGGGCCGAACCCTTAACCCTTTGTGTGGCACCATGGAGGTGCCAGGAATATGGAAAATTGTATACTCACCTAATGCTAAACCCCTGGCACATACTCCATGGCATCACACTAAGGGCCGAACCCTTAACCCTTTGTGTGGCACCATGGAGGTGCCAGGAATATGGAAAATTGTATACTCACCTAATGCTAACCCCCTGGCACATCCTCCATGGCATCACACTAAGGGCCGGACGCTTAACCCTTTGTGTGGCACCATGGAGGTGCCAGGAATATGGAAAATTGTATACTCACCTAATGCTAACCCCCTGGCACATCCTCCATGGCATCACACTAAGGGCCGGACGCTTAACCCTTTGTGTGACACTATGGAGGTGCCAGGAATATGGAAAATTGTATACTCACCTAATGCTAACCCCCTGGCATCACACTAAGGGCCGGAAGCTTAACCCTTTGTGTGGCACCATGGAGGTGCCAGGAATATGGAAAATTGTATACTCACCTAATGCTAACCTCCTGGCACATCCTCCATGGCATCACACTAAGGGCCGGACGCTTAACCCTTTGTGTGACACTATGGAGGTGCCAGGAATATGGAAAATTGTATACCCACCTAATGCTAACCCCCTGGCACATCCTCCATGGCATCACACTAAGGGCCGGAAGCTTAACCCTTTGTGTGGCACCATGGAGGTGCCAGGAATATGGAAAATTGTATACTCACCTAATGCTAAACCCCTGGCACATACTCCATGGCATCACACTAAGGGCCGAACCCTTAACCCTTTGTGTGGCACCATGGAGGTGCCAGGAATATGGAAAATTGTATACTCACCTAATGCTAACCCCCTGGCACATCCTCCATGGCATCACACTAAGGGCCGGACGCTTAACCCTTTGTGTGACACCATGGAGGTGCCAGGAATATGGAAAATTGTATACCCACCTAATGCTAACCCCCTGGCACATCCTCCATGGCATCACACTAAGGGCCGGATGCTTAACCCTTTGTGTGACACCATGGAGGTGCCAGGAATATGGAAAATTGTATACCCACCTAATGCTAACCCCCTGGCACATCCTCCATGGCATCACACTAAGGGCCGGATGCTTAACCCTTTGTGTGACACCATGGAGGTGCCAGGAATATGGAAAATTGTATACTCACCTAATGCTAACCCCCTGGCATCACACTAAGGGCCGGAAGCTTAACCCTTTGTGTGGCACCATGGAGGTGCCAGGAATATGGAAAATTGTATACTCACCTAATGCTAACCTCATGGCACATCCTCCATGGCATCACACTAAGGGCCGGACGCTTAACCCTTTGTGTGACACTATGGAGGTGCCAGGAATATGGAAAATTGTATACCCACCTAATGCTAACCCCCTGGCACATCCTCCATGGCATCACACTAAGGGCCGAACCCTTAACCCTTTGTGTGACACCATGGAGGTGCCAGGAATATGGAAAATTGTATACCCACCTAATGCTAACCCCCTGGCACATCCTCCATGGCATCACACTAAGGGCCGGACACTTAACCCTTTGTGTGACACCATGGAGGTGCCAGGAATATGGAAAATTGTATACCCACCTAATGCTAACCCCCTGGCACATCCTCCATGGCATCACACTAAGGGCCGGATGCTTAACCCTTTGTGTGGCACCATGGAGGTGCCAGGAATATGGAAAATTGTATACTCACCTAATGCTAACCCCCTGGCACATCCTCCATGGCATCACACTAAGGGCCGGATGCTTAACCCTTTGTGTGGCACCATGGAGGTGCCAGGAATATGGAAAATTGTATACTCACCTAATGCTAACCCCCTGGCACATCCTCCATGGCATCACACTAAGGGCCGAACCCTTAACCCTTTGTGTGACACCATGGAGGTGCCAGGAATATGGAAAATTGTATACCCACCTAATGCTAACCCCCTGGCACATCCTCCATGGCATCACACTAAGGGCCGGACACTTAACCCTTTGTGTGACACCATGGAGGTGCCAGGAATATGGAAAATTGTATACCCACCTAATGCTAACCCCCTGGCACATCCTCCATGGCATCACACTAAGGGCCGGATGCTTAACCCTTTGTGTGACACCATGGAGGTGCCAGGAATATGGAAAATTGTATACTCACCTAATGCTAACCTCCTGGCACATCCTCCATGGCATCACACTAAGGGCCGAACCCTTAACCCTTTGTGTGACACCATGGAGGTGCCAGGAATATGGAAAATTGTATACCCACCTAATGCTAACCCCCTGGCACATCCTCCATGGCATCACACTAAGGGCCGGATGCTTAACCCTTTGTGTGACACCATGGAGGTGCCAGGAATATGGAAAATTGTATACTCACCTAATGCTAACCCCCTGGCACATCCTCCATGGCATCACACTAAGGGCCAGAAGCTTAACCCTTTGTGTGGCACCATGGAGGTGCCAGGAATATGGAAAATTGTATACTCACCTAATGCTAACCCCCTGGCACATCCTCCATGGCATCACACTAAGGGCCGAACCCTTAACCCTTTGTGTGACACCAGCTATGTTCTGTATCATGCTATTTCCCTACCAGGCATGGGGGGGGGATATGGATGGTGGGTGTATTGGGGGACATTCAGCAGCCTGTGTTTCCCTATCACACAGTGTGAATTTCTGGCAAGTGTGTGTGAGGTGGAGGGAGCCGCTCGGTATAGTGTCACACAATACACACGTACCCAGGGACATGTCGATCTTGTCAATGATATCAGTCATGGCGGATGCTTGCGGCACCATCACGGTGCCCGCCGAGGAAGCGCCTCACCGATGTCCGGCCCAGCACTCAGTGTAGAGGGGAAACCACGACGGCTACTCAGTTATGCTCCAACATCATGGATCTCCCGTGACTAGGCCTCAACTAGCACCACACAGCGAACCGGATTCACGTAACCGGAAAGCTCCCCACAGCGCCCTCTGCTGGCACCTCACTCTCATCGCCTGCGATCCATACCTTCTGTCAGGCCAGCTGAGCAGCTACTGCACATGCGTACTAACTTGCCATGGTGTTGATAACACCACCCTATGGAGTTTTGGCATTTTAGTTCTCAACGTGCAGGGGCGGTATGGGGCTAATAAACGGCCCGGGACCTTTTGGGGCACACTGGCCTTGGTGTACAGTTCCTGGACAAGTATAGTATATTAATGTCACACACACTATATATATATATATATATATATATATATATATATATATATATATATATATATATCTTATGGGACGAAAATTAGAAAGAATATATTATGAAGCAAATCGTGCACTAAAATCCTCCCTCCGAATCACCCCATTACAGCCAGTGAGCAGCATCCCTCATTACAGCCAGAGAGGGGCATCCCACATTGGAGGCAGTGTGCAACATCTCCTATTACAGACAATGAGGGGCATCTCTACATTACAGGCAGAGAGGGGCATCTCTCGTTACAGGCAGAGAGGGGCATCTCTCGTTACAGGCAGAGAGGGGCATCTCTCGTTATAGGCAGAGAGGGGCATCCCTCATTACAGGCAGAGAGGGGCATCCCACATTGGATGCAGTGTGCAACATCTCCTATTACAGACAATGAGGGGCATCTCTACATTACAGGCAGAGAGGGGCATTTCTCATTACAGGCAGAGAGGGGTATCTCTCATTACAGGCAGAGAGGGGCATCTCTACATTACAGGCAGTGAGGGGCATCACTCATTACAGGCAGAGAGGGGCATCTCTACATTACAGGCAGTGAGGGGCATCACTCATTACAGGCTGAGAGGGGCATCTCTACATTACAGGCAGAGAGGGGAATCCCTCATTACAGGCAGAGAGGGGCATCCCTCATTACAGGCAGAGAGGGGCATCCCGCATTACAGGCAGAGAGGGGCATCCCTCATTACAGGCAGAGAGGGGCATCCCTCATTACAGCCAGAGAGGGGCATCCCACATTGGAGGCAGTGTTTAACATCTCCTATTACAGACAATGAGGGGCATCTCTACATTACAGGCAGAGAGGGGCATTTCTCATTACAGGCAGAGAGGGGCATCCCTCATTACAGGCAGAGAGGGGCATCTCTACATTACAGGCAGTGAGGGGCATCACTCATTACAGGCAGAGAGGGGCATCCCTCATTACAGGCAGAGAGGGGCATCCCTCATTACAGGCAGAGAGGGGCATCTCATTACAGGCAGAGAGGCGCATCCCTCATTACAGGCAGAGAGGGGCATCCCTCATTACAGGCAGAGAGGGGCATCTCTCATTACACGCAGAGAGGGGCATCCCTCATTACAGGCAGAGAGGGGCATCCCTCATTACAGGCAGAGAGGGGCATCCCTCATTACAGGCAGAGAGGGGCATCCCTCATTACAGGCAGAGAGGGGCATCCCTCATTACAGGCAGAGAGGGGCATCACTCATTACAGGCAGAGCGGGGATCCCCCACTCTCTTCCCCCAACCCTGGACAATAATAAGGCAGCAGACGGGAAGGGTAACCCATTCATGCCTGCCCACTCGCCTCTGCTGTTCCACACACACACACACACACACACACACACACACACACACACACACACACACTTACAGGTTGTGAGGGGCATCACTCATTACAGGCAGAGAGGGGCATCCCTCATTACAGGCAGAGAGGGGCATCCCTCATTACAGGCAGAGAGGGGCATCTCATTACAGGCAGAGAGGCGCATCCCTCATTACAGGCAGAGAGGGGCATCCCTCATTACAGGCAGAGAGGGGCATCTCTCATTACACGCAGAGAGGGGCATCCCTCATTACAGGCAGAGAGGGGCATCCCTCATTACAGGCAGAGAGGGGCATCCCTCATTACAGGCAGAGAGGGGCATCCCTCATTACAGGCAGAGAGGGGCATCCCTCATTACAGGCAGAGAGGGGCATCACTCATTACAGGCAGAGCGGGGATCCCCCACTCTCTTCCCCCAACCCTGGACAATAATAAGGCAGCAGACGGGAAGGGTAACCCATTCATGCCTGCCCACTCGCCTCTGCTGTTCCACACACACACACACACACACACACACACACACACACACACACACACACACACTTACAGGTTGTTGCGCAGTAGTCAGAGGGTCACACCCAGGGGTTAGAGGACAAAAATTAGAAAGAAAATATCTTTAGACTGTAAGCTCGCAAGGGCAGGGCTCTCTCCTCTATTGTATCTTGTACTCAGAATATCCATTGTCAACTCTGTAAAACTGCATTTGAAATAGTATATGTATCGTATGTTTCTACCCTGTCTGTAACTACTACTTTGTAAAGCGCTATGGAAGATGATGGCGCTATATAAATAAACAATAATAATAATAATTATGAACCAAATGGTGTGCTAAAATCCCCACTCCGAATCACCCCATTACAGCCAGTGAGCAGCATCTCTCATCACAGCCAGTGAGGGGCATCCCACATAGGAGGCAGTGTGCAACATCTCCCATTACAATGAGGGGCATCCCACAAAGGCATGTTGCGGGCATCTCCCCTTACAGTTAGTGAGGGACATACCTACATTACAGGCAGTGATGGGCATCTCTACATTACAGGCAGAGGGGGGAATCTCTACATTACAGGCAGTGAGGGGCATCCCTACATTATAGGCAGTGGGGGCATCCCTCATTACAGGCAGAGAGGGGCATCCCTCATTACTGCACGGTATTCCCTATGGCCAGCCCAACCCTGACAGCAGCTGTAGAAGAAATTGCTTGAGACAGGGGAACAAAGATGGCACCTATGAACTAGTTCAGGACTGTAGAATCGGGTTCCATATTTTGCCTCAGAAGCATCACATACTGAGGAGAGGGGTGAAAAGTGCAGGGGGCAGGTTCTTTGCACACAGAGAACAGAGCTGGGGTCAGGGAAAGGACAGTAATCCCACAACGCAGAGCGGCACAGCCAAAAGACACTTGAGATTCCACGGGCAGCCATCCTGGATGTTAAAGTGGACCAAAACCCAGCTGGATCGGCTCGAGAATCTATAAGATTCCCGGGCCAATCCATTGCCTCCCTGCGAGGCATCCAAAATCGGGATGCCCCGGTGTGTGAAAATCCCCAGGACGCCCGTTAAACTTACCTTAATCCTGGTCTGGCGCATGCGCGGGCCGTAGCCACATCTCCGCTATCCCTAAAGCAGGGCGCGCTCCCTGTTAAAGGGAATTGCCCTATGCTGGCCCGCTTCTGGAGCCAGGTGTATAGGATGGCCAATGGAATATTTCATACCAGCATGAGAAAGGGCCCATGGGTAGCCCTCCTGCATTGCAAGCGCCCGGAACTTACAGGGAAGCAAATAGTCTATTTGCTCCTTGCAGCCAATCAGGTCCTTTCGGTGTCGCTGGTATTATTTCTTTCCCTTTCTTTCTGAATACTTTGCTTCTAATTTCTCTAACAGTTCTATTCCTATTCCTGAGTTCAGTTAGGATCTATGGTCTAAGGCATACCTTAATTAGTAATGATTAATAAAGATTACAGAGGAAAGGTGTGTAGGCAACAGGGCATATGGCATGAACCAACAGGCCCTGCAATCTACGCGGCCGGTAAGAAATAAAGGATACAATGCCAACCGTGCTTGTTGTACTTACTTATAATACTTTATTTTTGTTCACTCTTTTGTGGAAGGTTATAATGCAAACAAGATCACAACGTACAACTTTGTGTAACATAGATTGTTAGCTTCTCTCAACCTCTCCTTAGCGAGATGGCTGTATTGACCATGTATTTCATACATCTGTATCGTCTATCAATAAAAATATTGAAATAGAAAAAACGCAATAGGTGAAGATAGGATGATTATTAAAGTGGACCAACACCCATCGGCGATCAGCTCCCTCCCCTGTGTGAAACCCCCCCGGGCGCCCACAAACCTTACCTTCTCCCGTTCCAATGGCGCATGCGCGGGCCTCCGCGCGCGTCCGTCTAGCAGGGCGCGCATCCGCGCCGGCCATTTGTGAATGGCCGACGCGGGCGCGCTCCCTGTAAGAGGGGCGCGCGAGAGGCGGCGGCCTCAGCTTGTCCGTCGGCAGTGAGGTACGTTTTTTGGGGCTTTCTGGGGGGTTTCACACAGCGGGGCACCCCCGATCGGGATGCCCTGCAGAAGTGGACCAACACTCAGGATAGTGAAAATCCTGGGTGTTGGTCCACTTTAAACCGGACCTTCAGCGTGATTTAATGAAAAGCCCAAGCTCTTAAAAAACGGTTCCCCAGCATCTAAAATTAATATTTTTTACGTTTTTAGTCACTAACTTATTATTCTTTTCCCCACTGGGCTGCAACTCTGTTCAGGAATTTAGGATACGGGCGCCGCCATCTTGACTCAGAAGCATCACATTTACTGAGGAGAGTGGGATAAAGTATAGGGGGTGGGTTTTAGCTGTGCTTTGCTCAGACAGAGCAGATCTGGGGTCAGGTAAAGGCCAGCAGTCCCAGAATGCAGAGCAGCACAGTCAGGAGGCACTTCCTGTTTGCAGGCTGCCTGATAAGATGGCGGCTTCCATAAGCCGCCATCTTGGATGTTTAAAGACTCATAACATGCAGTAGATGCAGGTAGGATGATTTTTAATGTGGACAATCTGTATGTACAGGGTGTGGGAAACATATAAGATAGACTCGTATTCAGAGAGAAGGTCCGCTTTAACGTGAGCAATGTGTATGTACATATAAGATAGGCTCTTTTATTCAGGGTGAAGGTCCGCTTTAATGTGCCATGAAAGAAGACACCGCCCTTGACTCCAGGAACATAGCCGTGCATGCTGACGCCAGCAGAACTCTGATCCCTACACACCCCAACTACAAGGGTGTAGCTTGGCCATGCGTGTGCTAATAGCTGCCTGTGGGGCCAATACCTACTTTCCAGGGACACTGCTGCTCTCTTGCAGGAAGTGCACCTGCCATTTGCTTGTGCTTTGCTAAATACAGGTAAATCCTCTGCTCCTATACACACATAGGCAGCCTAGATAGCATGCTACCAGAGGAAACTCCATTAGCCATGAGAGATGTGGTAAAAGAAAGGCACACTGCCCCGTGCAGCGCCGCATTTGGATGTGCCTGAAGTCTTGGAGCTTGACCACCCTACTTGAATTTCTAGTTTGGAGAGTCTATAGCAGGGGAGCTCAGCTACTCGGACCAGCAGAGGTCAGGGGACAGGAGCTTCCATCTTCTACAACCGAGCGCGTGAGCTTCGGGAGAGGACGTGTATGGAGCGGTGAGGGAGGAAGGGGACACCCGCCTAAGCCAACCAGATCAGCCGAATTAGCCCTAGCGATCAATGGGGTGACAGATGCCGCAGCCAGATCGCCCTCACATCCGAACAAGCAGTGTCACCTTTTGCTATTTATGTAGCAGCAGCTTTTGGAAGCGTAACATTATGGTGAGTATTGAGCAGCGCAATGTTACCAGCTTATCATCTAGCCACAGGCCTTAATAGAGGCAGTGTGAGGAGTGTAAGGATTCATGTTATATTTCTGTTATTTTTCTAAGTTTTTCTGCATCCATGTCTTTACCCAAAAGCCCCTGCAGCCGCATGTAAATCTAGCCATTTCTATAGGTAAATGTAAAACACACCCACACACATGTGACTCAGCCCAGCTTGCTGTGTGCATTGCAGCCCCGCCCCTCAGGCTGGAGGATTGCTGTGTAGTGTGAGCTTTGTGTATAGTGCAGGGAGGGGGCGCTGTGTCACACATGGGAGCTCTGCCTGCACTCCACATCCCCTCAGGCTGGAGGATTGCTGTGTAGTGTGAGCTTTGTGTATGGTGCAGGGAGGGGGCGCTGTGTCACACATGAGAGCTCTGCCTGCACTCCACATCCCCTCAGGCTGGAGGATTGCTGTGTAGTGTGAGCTTTGTGTATGGTGCAGGGAGGGGGCGCTGTGTCACACATGGGAGCTCTGCCTGCACTCCACATCCCCTCAGGCTGGAGGATTGCTGTGTAGTGTGAGCTTTGTGTATAGTGCAGGGAGGGGGCGCTGTGTCACACATGGGAGCTCTGCCTGCACTCCACATCCCCTCAGGCTGGAGGATTGCTGTGTAGTGTGAGCTTTGTGTATGGTGCAGGGAGGGGGCACTGTGTCACACATGGGAGCTCTGCCTGCACCCCACATTCCCTCAGGCTGGAGGATTGCTGTGTAGTGTGAGCTTTGTGTATGGTGCCGGGAGGGGGCGCTGTGTCACACATGGGAGCTCTGCCTGCACTCCACATCCCCTCAGGCTGGAGGATTGCTGTGTAGTGTGAGCTTTGTGTATAGTGCAGGGAGGGGGCACTGTGTCACACATGGGAGCTCTGCCTGCACTCCACATCCCCTCAGGCTGGAGGATTGCTGTGTAGTGTGAGCTTTGTGTATGGTGCAGGGAGGGGGCGCTGTGTCACACATGGGAGCTCTGCCTGCACTCCACATCCCCTCAGGCTGGAGGATTGCTGTGTAGTGTGAGCTTTGTGTATAGTGCAGGGAGGGGGCACTGTGTCACACATGGGAGCTCTGCCTGCACTCCACATCCCCTCAGGCTGGAGGATTGCTGTGTAGTGTGAGCTTTGTGTATAGTGCAGGGAGGGGGCGCTGTGTCACACATGGGAGCTCTGCCTGCACTCCACATCCCCTCAGGCTGGAGGATTGCTGTGTAGTGTGAGCTTTGTGTATAGTGCAGGGAGGGGGCGCTGTGTCACACATGGGAGCTCTGCCTGCACTCCACATCCCCTCAGGCTGGAGGATTGCTGTGTAGTGTGAGCTTTGTGTATGGTGCCAGGAGGGGGCGCTGTGTCACACATGGGAGCTCTGCCTGCACTCCACATCCCCTCAGGCTGGAGGATTGCTGTGTAGTGTGAGCTTTGTGTATAGTGCAGGGAGGGGGCGCTGTGTCACACATGGGAGCTCTGCCTGCACTCCACATCCCCTCAGGCTGGAGGATTGCTGTGTAGTGTGAGCTTTGTGTATAGTGCAGGGAGGGGGCGCTGTGTCACACATGGGAGCTCTGCCTGCACTCCACATCCCCTCAGGCTGGAGGATTGCTGTGTAGTGTGAGCTTTGTGTATGGTGCAGGGAGGGGGCGCTGTGTCACACATGGGAGCTCTGCCTGCACTCCACATCCCCTCAGGCTGGAGGATTGCTGTGTAGTGTGAGCTTTGTGTATAGTGCAGGGAGGGGGCGCTGTGTCACACATGGGAGCTCTGCCTGCACTCCACATCCCCTCAGGCTGGAGGATTGCTGTGTAGTGTGAGCTTTGTGTATGGTGCAGGGAGGGGGCGCTGTGTCACACATGGGAGCTCTGCCTGCGCTCCACATCCCCTCAGGCTGGAGGATTGCTGTGTAGTGTGAGCTGTGTGTATGGTGCAGGGAGGGGGCGCTGTGTCACACATGGGAGCTCTGCCTGCACTCCACATCCCCTCAGGCTGGAGGATTGCTGTGTAGTGTGAGCTTTGTGTATGGTGCCGGGAGGGGGCGCTGTGTCACACATGGGAGCTCTGCCTGCACTCCACATCCCCTCAGGCTGGAGGATTGCTGTGTAGTGTGAGCTTTGTGTATGGTGCCGGGAGGGGGCGCTGTGTCACACATGGGAGCTCTGCCTGCACTCCACATCCCCTCAGGCTGGAGGATTGCTGTGTAGTGTGAGCTTTGTGTATGGTGCAGGGAGGGGGCGCTGTGTCACACATGGGAGCTCTGCCTGCACTCCACATCCCCTCAGGCTGGAGGATTGCTGTGTAGTGTGAGCTTTGTGTATAGTGCAGGGAGGGGGCGCTGTGTCACACATGGGAGCTCTGCCTGCACTCCACATCCCCTCAGGCTGGAGGATTGCTGTGTAGTGTGAGCTTTGTGTATGGTGCCGGGAGGGGGCGCTGTGTCACACATGGGAGCTCTGCCTGCACTCCACATCCCCTCAGGCTGGAGGATTGCTGTGTAGTGTGAGCTTTGTGTATGGTGCCGGGAGGGGGCGCTGTGTCACACATGGGAGCTCTGCCTGCACTCCACATCCCCTCAGGCTGGAGGATTGCTGTGTAGTGTGAGCTTTGTGTATGGTGCAGGGAGGGGGCGCTGTGTCACACATGGGAGCTCTGCCTGCACTCCACATTCCCTCAGGCTGGAGGATTGCTGTGTAGTGTGAGCTTTGTGTATAGTGCAGGGAGGGGGCGCTGTGTCACACATGGGAGCTCTGCCTGCACTCCACATCCCCTCAGGCTGGAGGATTGCTGTGTAGTGTGAGCTTTGTGTATGGTGCAGGGAGGGGGCGCTGTGTCACACATGGGAGCTCTGCCTGCACTCCACATCCCCTCAGGCTGGAGGATTGCTGTGTAGTGTGAGCTTTGTGTATGGTGCAGGGAGGGGGCGCTGTGTCACACATGGGAGCTCTGCCTGCACTCCACATCCCCTCATGCTGGAGGATTGCTGTGTAGTGTGAGCTTTGTGTATGGTGCAGGGAGGGGGCGCTGTGTCACACATGGGAGCTCTGCCTGCACTCCACATTCCCTCAGGCTGGAGGATTGCTGTGTAGTGTGAGCTTTGTGTATAGTGCAGGGAGGGGGCGCTGTGTCACACATAGGAGCTCTGCCTGCACTCCACATCCCCTCAGGCTGGAGGATTGCTGTGTAGTGTGAGCTTTGTGTATGGTGCAGGGAGGGGGCGCTGTGTCACACATGGGAGCTCTGCCTGCACTCCACATCCCCTCAGGCTGGAGGATTGCTGTGTAGTGTGAGCTTTGTGTATAGTGCAGGGAGGGGGCGCTGTGTCACACATGGGAGCTCTGCCTGCACTCCACATCCCCTCAGGCTGGAGGATTGCTGTGTAGTGTGAGCTTTGTGTATAGTGCAGGGAGGGGGCGCTGTGTCACACATGGGAGCTCTGCCTGCACTCCACATCCCCTCAGGCTGGAGGATTGCTGTGTAGTGTGAGCTTTGTGTATAGTGCAGGGAGGGGGCGCTGTGTCACACATGGGAGCTCTGCCTGCACTCCACATCCCCTCAGGCTGGAGGATTGCTGTGTAGTGTGAGCTTTGTGTATAGTGCAGGGAGGGGGCGCTGTGTCACACATGGGAGCTCTGCCTGCACTCCACATTCCCTCAGGCTGGAGGATTGCTGTGTAGTGTGAGCTTTGTGTATGGTGCCGGGAGGGGGCGCTGTGTCACACATGGGAGCTCTGCCTGCACTCCACATCCCCTCAGGCTGGAGGATTGCTGTGTAGTGTGAGCTTTGTGTATAGTGCAGGGAGGGGGCGCTGTGTCACACATGGGAGCTCTGCCTGCACTCCACATTCCCTCAGGCTGGAGGATTGCTGTGTAGTGTGAGCTTTGTGTATGGTGCAGGGAGGGGGCGCTGTGTCACACATGAGAGCTCTGCCTGCACTCCACATCCCCTCAGGCTGGAGGATTGCTGTGTAGTGTGAGCTTTGTGTATAGTGCAGGGAGGGGGCGCTGTGTCACACATGGGAGCTCTGCCTGCACTCCACATCCCCTCAGGCTGGAGGATTGCTGTGTAGTGTGAGCTTTGTGTATGGTGCAGGGAGGGGGCGCTGTGTCACACATGGGAGCTCTGCCTGCACTCCACATTCCCTCATGCTGCAGAATCAGGCGCCATACAGTCTCTGTGAAGTGGATTATCCATTACAATTCCCAAATAGAGAGGTTTCAGAAAGGTTTAGCCATGATATCCAAGTATTGTACAAAGGCCTGACTTAAATAAACCTTCCTTCAAATATCTTGAAAAATAAGGACCCTATGCACGCTTTATTGCACAATAAAACATGATTTAAAGAGGGCCAACCAATCACACCATTGGCTGTGTGAGCCCTCCAGATCGCCCCACATTCACTCACCTTTTCCAAGTGTCCCTGATTTGGAAGGACTGTCCCTCTTATGAGTCTGTGTCCCTCGTTGTTCTCCTTTGCCCCTCTTTGAGGTGTCCCTGATTTGGAAGGACTGTCCCTCTTATGAGTCTGTGTCCCTCGTTCTCCTTTGCCCCTTTTTGAGGTGTAACATGCAGATCTGCATTAATAAATGATTCAATTGCCTATTCAAGGTGTTTATATTGTTTTAACTGTTACACCCTATCTCCTTTCCATCCCTCAATGAGGGGGCGTGGCCTAATTTAAAGTGGACCAACACCCAGCTGGATTGGCCCGGGAATCTTATAGAACCAATGCCTCCCCGCAGGGCATCCATAATCGGGATTATCTCGCGCTTCTCTCTAGCAGAGCGCGAGCCGCTTAGCTTTGACGCGCATAGCTCAGCGGCTCCGAGCGCACTGATTGGACGAGCGGCCGCACATGCGCCGTATTAGCGGGCTGAGGTGAGTTGAATTGGGAGATCTGGGGGGTTTCACATAGCGGGGCACCCCCGATCAGAGTGCCCCGGGGAAGTGGACCAAAACCCAGGATAGTCAAAATCCTGGGTGTTGGTCCACTTTTACAAATATGCCTCTTTCCCACCCTGAAAAGTTGATAGGTAAGCTTTTTCCAGGGCTTCTATGCCAGCTGCAGCCTCATCCCCGGCACCCCTGTAGCTGAGGCATGCTTCTGTGCCCAACCATTCAGATATGCAATCATTAAAGCAGAACACAACCCACCAGGGCTGGCTACTAGCTTTCCCCTGGGGCATCCTTAATTGGGGTGTCCCTATGTGTGAAACCCCCCAGGGTGCCAGTAATCACTCACCTTTACCCAATCCAATGGTGCATGGGCGGGCTCTCTTCTAATCCGAGCGGCCCACTGAACTGATCTAATTGGCAGGCGCATCCCCGCATCCACAAACTGTGCATGCCTCCGGCACCCAGCTATTCAGATGGGTCAGGGTGTGAGCACAGGGCAGCAGGGGATGCGCCGTTCACGATCCCCATTCACAATAATCAGAGCCTTACGTCTGTTCATGGGGCATCTTGGATTGGACGAGAGCCCACGCAGGTGCTGTTGGGCTGGGAAAAGGTGAGTCTGAATGCACCGATCTGGGAGGTTTCACACAGTGGGCCACCACTGGGATGCCCGGAGGGGGGAAAGTGAAAATCCTAGGTTTTCTCCTGATTTAATATGCACAGCAAACAGCGCTGATTGGACGAGCATTGCTCTAATTAGCGCTGTATGCCGTCATGCATATTAATGCATGGCATACTCTGGCATAGCGAAAGGGGCACTGGAAAGTGTCACAGCGACGAGATGCCATACATGCACCGTGGGACCACCAGAGAAAGGGAATTTTGTGGGTGATCTTGGGGAGTTTACACCTCTTTTAGACTCCGAAGCTGCACTCAAGTATGTCACACACCCCGCTTCAAGACATTCATTACATGTGGGTATACTGACCTGTAGATGGAGATCTTGCAGAGATGTCAATAAAAAAAGTAAGACCCTCCCGGCCCATTAATACCTGGGACCTCCCACTCATTCCCCAGTCTTTCATCTCTGCAGAGGCGAGCAAGTCAGAAGATGGATGTCTCCTCCTTGCAGGTACCCGGGATGACTCCCGGCCCTCTATTGTTCTATTCCTGCCCGGATTCTTTTATTTATATTACTTGCCTCCCAGCCTAGGCTGCTGGTCCGGGCAATGGTAGATGGCAACCTAGGTGCTCAGGAGCCGTGAGACCCCATAACAAGGGGTAGGCGGCTAGCCGGGTTGGTGACCCCGGTTTAGGATGCCCCGTCCCTTGGCACCCACCCTAGCATGGATTCCCCCTCTCCCGGATACCCTTAGAGGGGGGGGGCGGGTCCCTTATGGATCATCTTTATTAATTATAATGTGTGTGTGTGGTGCTTTACAGTGCATGGCTTTACTCAGACCGGCGCCGGTGGTCCGCCGGCGTTTGTCATGGCGGCTCTCAGGTGCCCAAGAGGAGCTACTTCCCCTCGGGGCGGGGGGGCGGGGCCGGGCACTTGCGCGCGCGCCTACGGCCCGCCCCCGTGCTGCGGGCGCCGCGTTTCAGGTCCCGGCTTCTGGCCGGGAGGGGCAGGGCCGGGGCCGGGCGCGACGCGCGAACCGCACCGGCCCGCCCTCCCTCTTCTTCTACCTTTTCCTTCCTACTGCCAGGGACTCCGGAGGTGGTGACGGTTGGGTGAGTGGCCTTGAGCCCAATTAGTTTTTCCTTATTGATTATGCCCCTCCTTGGGGTTGCTTGGCAACGCTGCTGTTATTAACCCTTTGGGCAATTGCTATGTAGGTCTGATTGTGTGTTTGCTTGTGTGTTCCAGGTGGACCATCGTTTATATTAAAGGGGGGTTCTCCCGGTCCTAGGGTCCCTGGTTAAATTTAGGTGTCTGTAAATTCCTCCCACTCGGGACTTAAAGAGGCATCCCGGGTTGCATTACTGCGTAATTCCCTCGGGGCACTGTACATATATATATATATTAAAAATCACCATATGGAGGCTTCCCCGGATACTGGGCTTGTGCCCCCCTCGGGGCAATCCAGGCTGTGTTTGGGGTGTGGGGTATCCCTTTTGGGGGATGATGTATTTCTTTGTGTACCCTGTGCGCAATGGTCCATTACGCGGCAGTCCGGATCTCAGGCGTCTGGTTCTGCTCCGCCAGTCTCCTCTCCGTCTCCCCCTTGCTTGACACGTACCCCATGTGATGTGGTCATTGGCGGGGAGTCACAATCTGAGGTGTGTGCCAGATTGGCCAATCTTGAAAAATTGTTTTCCAGTGCCGTTGCTAAAAAGGCCACGGCAAAGCGAAAACATTTGTATACAGCCACGCAGGCCTTTGATATGGAGGAGTTTGACTCCCTGGATTGGTCTGATTGTTCCCCGCGTGAGGAAGGGGAGCTGTATGAGGAGTCTGAGGGCTCCGATGACCAGCAGTTTCTGGGTGCTGATACTGAGCAGGGCCAGGGGGATTCCTTGGATACCTCTAGGGTCCGGGCTCATATGTTTGAGGTCCTGTCTATTTCTCCCCCCGAGGCGGCTCCACCGCTGAAGGGGGAGTTCTTTGAGGCGACCAAGCCGCGCTTGGAATTTCCTTGTCAAAAGCATTTTGATTGTATCATTCTCAAGGAATGGGAGAGGCCGACTAAGCCTCCGGTTGTCCCATCCGGGTTGGGACAAAAAATATCCCTTTCCGGCGGACGATATGAAGCACTGGTCGTCCCCCCCCCAAAGTGGATGCTTCTGTTTTGGGGTTGTCCAGTTCCTCAATCCTGCATTCTCCGGAGTGCACTACTCTCAAGGATGGTGAGGATAAACGCATTGACCAGATGGCTTGTCATGGTTTTGCCAGTGTTGGGTCGGCCTTGCGGCTGGTTTGTGCTTCAGCGCTTTTATTGGTAGCTGCCAGGTCGGTTGTTAGAGGACTGTTGACCTCTTCCGGGCTTGACACGGCTAGTGAGGAGTTTGCCGACCTTAAGCGCTGTGAGTTATTTTTGTCCTTTGTGCTGTCCGCCTTGGACGACACATTGTGGCTATCTGGCGGTCGGTTTGGTTACGCCAGTGGGCGGCTGATTTTGTGTCCAAAAAGTTGCTTACGGCCCTTCCCTTTGTGGGGTTGCGGTTCTTTGGAGAGAGATTGGATTCGGTGGCAAAGGGAGGTAAGTTACCTCAGCGTAAGAAGCAGCGTCGCCCTTTTCGGGGGGCGGCTTCCTTCTCTCAGTCCTTTTGTGGGGCTAGAATTGGCAGGGGTTCGGCTTTCCCCTTGTCCAGAGGTGATTCCTGGCCTAGGGGCAGGGGTTGGGCCCGTCCAGGACACAGTTGGGGCTCCAAGCCTAGAGCCGCTGCCAAGCCAGCTCAGCCATGAGGGGGCGCCTTCACCCTGGCGGGTGGGGGGACGGCTGCAACTCTTCTCCCGGGTCTGGGTCCAAGAGGTCTCGGACAGGTGGATTCAGGAAGTGGTGTCTTCCGGTTACAAGCTGGAGTTCGAGTTCCGGCTCCCTCCCAGATTCGTCAGATCCTCTGGCCGCCCAGGGGCTTCGGGCGGCAGTAGCAAGTCTCACGGACATGACTGTCATCTGTCCGGTGCCCCACTCAGACCGGGGCCTGGGCTTCTATTCTAATTTAGAGAGAATGGGTTGTAATACCGCGCTGCTCACAACTACAATGTAATAGTCCAATCTATTCCAATCTGTTAAGAAAGGCGGAGCTCAACGTGCGAGATGTAAGGTTCCAATCCTTGCATAGGAAATTTCACAGATATCACATAAACATATGATTACACAGAGCTCTCAATAATCCACCGTGATGTACTTCAATCCACACGTGTTAACACACAGGGCAATCCACTACCGATCAATCAGGCCTCTTACCGGACAACCAGTATAAAACGGCAGAAAGATATAATCTCTCAGCTAAATCCTGGTCTCCTCTGGATTCTTTTTTAATCCTCAATATAATCTTCAAAAGGATCAGATTTAGATCAATGGTCAAAAGCCAGAGATCATTCGAATCCTATTCCAGAGTCATATTCAAAGATGGAGACTCCACATCAATAGATCAGAAGTGGCTGAGCTGATCTGTAGTGAAACTTCCTCCTCCTCAGTCTTCACAAATATTTCTTCCTGCTCCTCAAGTATCTCATGTTTCACTATAGTGTCTCCGGGCTCTGAGCTGATCTGTAGAGGAACTTTCTCCTCCTCAGTCTTCACAAATATTTCTTCCTGCTCCGCAATTATCTCATGTTTCACTATAGTGTCTCCGGGGTCCTGTGATGGGAGGAGCTGGTGACTCTCCGTAATGGTGTCCCTGTAGTGATCCTCGTGTTCTGATTGGCTGCTTGTTACGGGTCACTCTCTATCCCCAGCTCTGCTGGTGCACAAGATGGCCGCTCCGCTCCCTCCTATCCGGGCTACAGGAAAATGGCCGCTATTCTATTCTAATTTGTTCACGGTGCCCAAGGAGGACGGATCCGTTCGTCCCATTCTGGATCTGAAGTTGCTCAACAGGTTCGTTCGTCCCCGGAAGTTCCGTATGGAAACTCTGCACTCAGCCATCCACTCACTTCGTCAGGGGGACTTCATGACGTCCATAGACATCAAGGATGCTTACCTGCATATTCCAATATTTCCGGCACACCAGAGATTTCTCAGGTTTCTCGTGGAAAATTGACATTTTCAGTTTGTGGCTCTTCCGTTTGGCCTTACCTCGGCTCCAAGGGTTTTTAACAGGTGTTGGCAGGAGTGATGGCCACCCTCAGAGCCAGGGGTATCCGCATCGTGCCTTATCTGGACGATCTTCTCATCATGGCGTCTTCCCTCAGTCAGGCGCAGCTGGATACCAGGACCGTGGTGTCCTCTCTGGAGAGTTTCGGTTGGGTGATCAACTATCCCAAGTCCTGCCTCTCTCCCTCCAGGGTGGTGGAGTTCCTGGGAATGTCTCTGGATACTTCTCAGGCCAGGGTGTTCCTCCCCCGAGCCAAGGTTCTTCTGATTCAGGAATTGACTCAGCGTCTCCTATCCATCCCCCGCCCGTCCATCCGGCTAGGGATGCGACTGGTGGGATTGATGGTGGCATCGTTCGAGGCGGTTCCCTTTGCCCAGTTTCACACAAGGACGCTCCAGCTCCAACTCTTGGCGGCCTGGGACGGGTCCCTGCTGTCATTGGATCAGTCCTTTCTGATGTCTCCCCGGGTGCGGCGTTCCCTTCGGTGGTGGCTGAAACCAAGCAATCTGACGAGGGGCAGGTCTTTTCTGACCCCTCGTTGGGAGACGGTCACCACGGATGCCAGCCTGTCAGGTTGGGGGGGATTTTGGAAGAATCTTCAGTTTCAGGGACTGTGGGGGCCTCAGGAGGCTCACGAACCCATCAATGTTCTGGAGTTGAGAGCCATCAGGTTGGTTCTGGCTCAATTGACTCATCAGTTACGGGGACTACCGGTTCAAGTTCGGTCGGACAATCGGACGGCGGTCACCTACATCAATCACCAGTGAGGGACTCGCAGCAGGCGTGCCCTCAGGGAAGTGTCTTTGATCCTGGATTGGGGCAGAGGGCAATGTCCCATGCATCTCGGCAGTGTACATTCCGGGAGTGGAGACCACGGAGGCGGACTCCCTGAGCAGGGGGCCATCTCGCCGGCGGGAATGGTCGCTCAGCCCCAAGGTGTTTTGGTCGCTTTGACCTTTTTGGCTTCGAGGGTGTGAAGCTATGATATTTTTTATATATATATATATATTGTTCCCATAGAAATTGTAAAAAATCTTATACATGCAATCACTGTATATATAGGACAATCCCTTTTGTTTGATGCAGGGTTGGTAACCCCCTTTGTTCTTTGAAGACTGGTTTTCTGGGTGTGAGTTTCAGGTGTGCATTTGCATGCAAATTAAGCTGGCTACCTCTGATAAAGATAGGGATGGGCCAGAGCATCACTTTGTGAGTTTTTGCCTGGGCCAATCACAGACGACCTGCAGATTTCAAAATGGAACAAAGGGTCCACTAGGCTGGAGAGAGAAGAGAGATTTCTTTTGGAGGGCAGCTGGAGAAAACATGTGCTGGTGCGCCTGCAGACGGACGATGATGGGACTTTGCCTTGGGTAGATGGACCTGCGTTGTGAAGCCAAGTACAGCAGCCATCTTGTTTGGACGTGGTCTGCTGATTTTCTGCGTGGAGCAATTAAAACAGATGAGTAATCCGTTTTAATATATATATACTTTTGCCCTGTTAGGCTTTCTATGTTGTTACACAGATTGTAGTATTTTTGTTTTGTACATTTTGCAAGGTATATAAAATAACTTTAAAGTGCATCATCTTCCTTGGAGATTACTGGCAATTGAACTTATTAGACAAACAAGGTGTAACTTTTGGAGATATACATGTATTTGAGCTCTTAAGTTCCCTTATATATTTGAGGGCTGCAAATATACTTTGTAAATTTTAGATAAATTACGCCCAAGCAAGACAGTTTCTGTTTCCCTTTTTCAATAAATAATTGTCCAGATGGAAATCCTTACGATCTTGCACCTGTACACTACAAACTTAACTCATTAAAGTGCTCGCCTACATATTTGCCACCCTCACTTCTACTACAATGTTTAGCTAAATCACTTAGCACTATCCTCCATCTTCCCTTTTGGACCCTTAAAGCTCACTCAAACCACTTCTCGGTTAGGCTCTTCTTCCATTTTAGCCCCCTAAAACTTACCCAAATCACTTCTCGGTCATGTGAATACTCATCTTAAAATATTTCTGGGCCCATTAGTTTTGTGTTAATGTATTTTGTAAATGAAATGACAATGTAACATTTTTTTTTTATTCCATCATAAAATATAAAATGTTAAAAAAATGTTAAAATTCCAAATTTTTACAACTATAAAAAACAAAATACATAGCAATGGCAGGCCACAGAACATTATTCTTCATCTGTGGTCCCCAACGAGTTGCGCAGCTCCTGCACCTCGCCCACCAACTGAAGGACCCTGACACTCAGTTGTGCCACTCTGGCACGTGTGGTCCCTGTTAAAAAAACATAAATTAAAATATTGGTATAACCTTGTTGGGGTCATACTGCAGTGCCCCCCCCCCCCCTGTATGGTCCAAACACCTAAATCTGGACTTCAAAAGCCAGAGGGCCCTCGCCACCAGGGCCCGGGTTTTGCATAGTGCCCGATTAGAGAACGGGCATCAGGAGCAAGGGCGAGTGGCACATCTTGCAGTTCCTGCAACCAAATATAAAATAATTACACAAAGCAAAGGTAACCAACTAAAACAATAACTCCTACAGCAAATTAAGATTCAAGTTCAACAATCCAAATATAATTTCACAAAGGACATAAGTCTAAAAAAATATAGCAATTATATGGATGTGTGGGAAAATAATTGTTTACATGCTAAGGACTAATTAAGGTCAGCATTAAAATGCATCTATAAGGCATACATGAAATGTATTGATTCAGGTATGCATTGCTATACAATTTATGGCCTCGGCCATGCTGATACATGCAATGCCTTGGTGCTAAAGGCGCGCAGACTCCTCCACATAGCCTCAAAACATGTTCAACAATAGCAATCCGAGCCCTTAAAGGTCCCGTAAGTGGATCGGAAATGAAACGGATTTATAGGGTGGTGGTCCGTCGGAAATCAGCTCTCTGAATCAGACGGAAACCCATCCCAACAACGGAAGTTATCTGAACGAACAAAAAATTTCCGATTTTGTTTGGAAAATGATCCGAACTAACGGAAATGTTCCGATTTGCTTCCGTTCATCGAAAGCGCATTCCCGAACGTTCGTACGAATGAAAAATGAACGAATGTGTCTCTGAATCAAGCCTATTGTGTGGTGTCAATGGAAACAAAAAGTGAGGCTATGAAAAATGAACGAAAAAAGCAGAAAAATGACACCCACCAAAACTTTCACAGACAGCTAAGGAAGTCCAGACGAATGTGTCTCTGAATCAAGCCTATTGTGTGGTGTCAATGGAAACAAAAAGTGAGCCTAAATCTAAACAAGGTCACATTTTACATAACTCAACTGTATAAATCGCAGGTATGAGGGCTTACCGACTCCACAGCCCTGGTTATAACACAGTCACAAGCAGGGAGAAGGCTGCCTATTACTTTCAATAGGCAAGTGCACAGCTACGTGTTGCATTCTCATTTTGCCGAACACAGCATGCAGAGTTTGCAGCACAAATTTCACCCAGCACAACCAATAGAAGTCTACAGTAATATAAGTAAGATGCATGTATTACAGTTTACATGCACTGCATTGATGTTGCAGTTCTGTACACACCGGTTCCTCTCACTGCCACTCGTCAACTGGGTCTCCAGTTCTACCGCTGCTGCCACCAAGTCCTGGTAGTCCCTTTTCCCACAGTGGCTTTCGGGTTGATGTGTCCCCAACTCCTGTCAATTAAAAACTACATTTAAATGGTCAACCTGATAGTATAACTTTAAATGGCCAAAAAAAGGCAAAGAACTCATCCCGGCTTCATCCTACACTTGACCACTGAATAGGGTTCAGAGCTGGTGATTAAGATTGCCTAATGTGGGGCATCTGCTAAAATGCAGATGGTGATGCATCATAGTTTCAGAGCATCCAAGGAGACTGGGCAAGCTGTATTTGAAATTCGCACAGGTTTTAAACCTATAGGTAGCTGCCAACAGTACAAGTGTAGGGCTACAGACAATACCTTTCAGCCATGTTGATCTCCTGATATGTATAACATTAAATGACAGGCTCACAGGAGGTGGCTCAAAAGCTCAGCTGCACCTAGCCCAGACTGGCAATTTACACAATGACCTCATGATCATTATGTTTACCCTCAAGTGTCCTGTGGCTCTCAATACATTTAACCCATGAGAAAATAGCTAAAAACAGCTTTTACTGAGGATTATGTTACGCTCCGGGTTGGACGTGCGAAGAAGTGGACCCGCTGGGTCTGCAGAACTGCTTGGCAGATACCGCGTCAGGGGAGCGGGGTCTAAGGAGCCACCGGTTTTCACCAGAGCCCACCGCAAGGCGGGATGGTCTTGTGCGGCAGGTGACTCCCAGGTCGCTACCCCCCAACAGCGGCACAGTTCCACAAACTGCTGAGGTGACGTGCAGCAGAGACAAACAGTGGTCGAAGAAGGAGGCCGGGGTCTGGGCTGGCAGCGCAGGTTCAATAGCGGAGAGACAAGCCGAGGTCGGGACGGGCAGCACAGGTTCGAAGGTCAAAGGGAGAGCCGAGGTCATACACGTGGAAACAAGCAATACAGCAACTGTCATTCACGGAAGAACACCGAAGATCCGGTACAGGAAGTAAGGCAGGGTCCAATTTATGGGAAGAGCCGAAAGGAGATTGGATGGCCAGACACCAATTATCAGTGCCTTGGCCCTTTAAATTTGTGAATGTTGGCGCGCGCGCCCCCTAGTGGCCGGGGACGTGCGTGCAGGGAGGGCGGAAGTGCAGCAGCATGAGAAAGCCGGCGGCCATGCCGGCCAGAGGAGGAAGCGCGGGGACCCTGTAAGAGGGAAGCGCAGCCTGGGGGGTCAGCAGCGCTCGCCCTGATGGTGGTACAGCGGGGAGCGCTGCAGGAAGGGGACGCAGCGCTCGCCCGAGGAGAGGCACGGCGGGGAGCGCTGCGCGGGGAAAACGCAGCGCTCGCCCTAACAGTACCCCCCCCTTTGGTCTCCCCCTCTTTTTGGGACCGAGGAAGTTTGAAATGAGGCTCCGATCGAGGATATTTTCCTCAGGCTCCCAGGACCTCTCTTCTGGACCGCAATTCTCCCAATCCACTAGAAAGTATCGTCTCCCTCTGGATGTTTTGGAAGCCAGAATCTCTCTCACCGAGAAGGCATCTTCGGTACCCGCGACCGGAAGTGGCTCCAACGTTTCAGAAGAGAATCGATTAGTCGTCAGAGGTTTTAATAATGAAACATGAAAAGAGTTGGGAATGCGTAAGGAGGCTGGCAGATGGAGTTTGTAACAGACCGGATTAATTTGTTGCTTGATCCTGTAAGGCCCTAAATAGCGAGGACCCAATTTATAACTGGGTATCTTGAAACGAATGTACTTGGCTGAAAGCCAAACTTTATCTCCAGGAAAGAAAACAGGAGCGATTCTCCTTCTTTTATTAGCGCTGTTCTTCATGCGGGTAGAGGCTAGAACAAGAGAATGTCGTGTTTCACGCCAGATAGAGGAAAAAAGCTGTGTTAATTCATCCACGGCGGGTACTCCCGACTGTGTAGGTAAGGGTAGAGGAGGCAAAGGTTGGCGGCCATAAACAATGAAAAATGGAGATTTCTTTGTGGCTTCAGAATCTTTGAAATTATAAGAGAACTCCGCCCATGGCAAGAGATCGACCCAGTCGTCCTGTCGGGCCGAAATGAAGTGACGTAGATATTGTTCTAGAACCTGGTTGACCCTCTCCACTTGGCCGTTGGACTGGGGGTGGTAAGCCGAGGAAAAATCTAATTTAACTTTTAACTGAGTACAGAGAGCTTTCCAGAATTTTGAAACAAACTGAACTCCCCTGTCGGAGACGATGTGGGAAGGAAGTCCATGGAGCCGAAAAATATGCTTAAAAAAGTTTTTAGCCAACTGAGGAGCGGATGGGAGTCCTGGTAGCGGAACGAAGTGCGCCATTTTTGAAAAACGATCCACAACAACCCAGATTACCGTATTGCCTTGAGATGGAGGAAGATCCGTGATGAAGTCCATAGCGATGTGTGACCAAGGGATTTCAAGAATAGGAAGAGGATGAAGAAGGCCCGCCGGTCTTTGGCGAGGGGTTTTGTTACGTGCACAGGTGGTACAAGCTTGCACGAATTCTGCCACATCCTCTTCAATGGAGGGCCACCAATAATATCTGGCAATAATTGCGTTAGACTTTTTGATACCAGCATGCCCGGCAATACGGGAAGCATGACCCCATTTTAATATTTGGAGGCGTCGGCGAACCGGGACAAAGGTCTTCCCAGGCGGAGCCTGCACTAGGGAGGCAGGAGCAGAATGAATCAAATGATCAGGGGATATAATGAACTGAGGAGCAGTATCCACGTCGGTGATGTCCGAGGAGCGAGACAGAGCATCTGCCCTGATGTTCTTAGAGGCAGGCCGAAAGTGAATGCGGAAATTAAACCGCGCGAAGAATAGTGACCAACGAGCTTGGCGAGGATTCAAGCGCTGAGCAGTTTGTAGATACAAAAGGTTCTTATGGTCGGTAAAAATAGATATGGGGTGAAGTGACCCTTCTAGTAGATGTCTCCAATCTTCAAGAGCTAATTTGATGGCAAGAAGTTCACGATCCCCAATAGAATAATTTCGCTCCGCGGAAGAAAAAGTCCTAGAAAAGAACCCACAAGTACGATTTTTCCCCGATGGGGACCTCTGTGTGAGTACAGCACCTGCTCCAATGGAAGAAGCATCAACTTCTAGAGAAAAGGGACGAGAAGGGTCAGGTCTGGAGAGCACCGGAGCCATAGAAAATGTCTTTTTCAATGCTAGAAAAGCTGCCTCCGCCTGTGGAGGCCACGACTTGGGGTTGGCTCCCTTTTTGGTGAGAGCCACAATGGGGGCCACGATAGTGGAAAAATGGGGTATGAATTGACGGTAGTAGTTGGCGAAGCCCAGAAATCGTTGAATGGAACGCAGACCAACAGGCCGGGGCCAATCTAATACCGCTTTCAATTTGCTGGGGTCCATTTGTAGTCCTTGGGCTGAAACAGTATAACCCAAAAAAGGCAGAGCGGTCTGGTGGAAGAGACACTTTTCTAATTTGGCATAAAGATGATGTTGCCGAAGGCGGGATAAAACCAAACGAACGTGCCGGTGATGCTCTTCGAGGGAAGACGAGAAGATGAGGATATCATCTAAATAGACCACGACACAGGAATACAACAAGTCCCGGAAGATGTCGTTGACGAATTCTTGAAACACGGCAGGAGCATTACAAAGCCCGAAAGGCATTACTAAATACTCGAAATGACCGTCACGGGTATTAAAGGCAGTCTTCCATTCGTCTCCCTTGCGGATGCGGATCAGATTGTAGGCTCCTCTGAGATCTAGTTTGGAAAAGATCCTGGTGCCGCGAAGACGGTCGAAGAGTTCTGGAATTAAAGGTAAGGGGTATCGGTTCTTTACCGTGATCTTGTTAAGACCCCGATAGTCAATACAGGGTCGGAGAGAACCGTCTTTCTTCTGTACAAAAAAAAAGCCTGCCCCAGCGGGAGAAGAGGACTTCCGGATGAAGCCCCTCTGCAAATTTTCTTGTATGTATTTAGACATTGCTTGAGTTTCGGGGACGGATAGTGGGTAGATACGGCCACGAGGAGGAGTGGTACCAGGCAGGAGGTCAATCGGGCAATCATAAGGACGATGTGGCGGAAGGATCTCAGCTTGCTTCTTGCAGAAGACGTCAGCGTAGGCCCGGTAAACTTCGGGTAGGCCCGGTAGAGATGTGGTAGGATGATCGGTTCGAACGGGTAAGGCTTTCAAGCAATTCTTTAGGCAGGTTGTACCCCACGCCTTGATGTCCCCTGTGACCCAATCAAGGGTAGGATTATGGAGTTGCAGCCAAGGAAGACCCAATAGGATTGGGGAAGTACAATGGGGTAACACAAATAGTTCCAGGTATTCCTGGTGAAAGAGGCCGATCTTAAGGAGCAAAGGCTTGGTACGATACTGCACCATACAGTTCAGTCTATCTCCATTAACTGAGGCGATGAATAATGGTTTGGCTAAGCGGTTTACTGCTATGTCGTGTTTCTTGATCAGGGAGGCCTCTATGAAATTGCCCGCCGAACCAGAGTCCAGGAAGACCGGCAAATTAAGCTGAGAGGTAGATGAGAGACAAAGCTGTGCAGGTACGGTAAATCTTGGAGAGGAAGCACACACACCCAGAGACGCCTCTCCCAACGAGTCTAGGTGCGCCCGTTTCCCAGTCGAGAAGGACGAATGGGGCAATCTTTTAGAAAATGATCAGGACTGGCGCAATACAGACAGAGATTTTCATTCCTCCTGCGAGACCTCTCCACGGGGGTTAGGCGAGAGCGGCCGACCTGCATGGCTTCCACCTCTGGAGGTGAGGGTACGGACAAGGGTCTCTGAAAGGTAGGAGCCAAACGAAACATCCTCCTGTCGCGTTGGGAATCTCTCCAGGCGAAGTTCTTCGCGCCTCTCAGCAAAGAGTATGTCAATGCGAGTGACGAGATGTATGAGTTCAGAAAGGGAGTCAGGAATCTCTCGGGCCGCTAGAACATCTTTGATCTTGCTAGAGAGACCTTTCTTAAAACAAGCGCAGAGAGCCTCATTATTCCATGCTAACTCGGAGGCCAAAGTACGGAATCGAATGGCATATTCACCAACAGAAAGATCGCCTTGCGTTAAATTCAATAGAGCGGACTCGGCAGATGAGGCTCGAGCGGGTTCTTCAAAAACCTGACGGAATTCTGTAACAAAAGCCTGGACGGTGAAAGTGAGAGGGTCATTACGGTCCCACAAGGGAGTGGCCCAAGCCAAGGCTTTTCCGGAGAGAAGACTAATGATAAAGGCCACTTTAGAGCGTTCGGTGGGGAATTGATCGAACAATAATTCCAGATGCATAGAGCACTGAGCTAGAAACCCTCTGCACAACTTCGCGTCCCCCTCATATTTTGCTGGCAAGGAGAGGCGGATTCTGGAAGAGGAAGCCGCTGGAGGCTGCGGTGGCGGCACCGGTGGCGGTGGAGAAAGCGACTGCTGCTGGGTCAAGAGTTGCTGCATCATAGCGGTAAGCTGATTAATCTGCCGGGACTGCAAAGCCACAAGCGCTGGGAGTTCGGAAGTTTCCGGCAAGGGCACCTCAGCGGGATCCATGACCGGATCTTACTGTTACGCTCCGGGTTGGACGTGCGAAGAAGTGGACCCGCTGGGTCTGCAGAACTGCTTGGCAGATACCGCGTCAGGGGAGCGGGGTCTAAGGAGCCACCGGTTTTCACCAGAGCCCACCGCAAGGCGGGATGGTCTTGTGCGGCAGGTGACTCCCAGGTCGCTACCCCCCAACAGCGGCACAGTTCCACAAACTGCTGAGGTGACGTGCAGCAGAGACAAACAGTGGTCGAAGAAGGAGGCCGGGGTCTGGGCTGGCAGCGCAGGTTCAATAGCGGAGAGACAAGCCGAGGTCGGGACGGGCAGCACAGGTTCGAAGGTCAAAGGGAGAGCCGAGGTCATACACGTGGAAACAAGCAATACAGCAACTGTCATTCACGGAAGAACACCGAAGATCCGGTACAGGAAGTAAGGCAGGGTCCAATTTATGGGAAGAGCCGAAAGGAGATTGGATGGCCAGACACCAATTATCAGTGCCTTGGCCCTTTAAATTTGTGAATGTTGGTGTGCGCGCCCCCTAGTGGCCGGGGACGTGCGCGCAGGGAGGGCGGAAGTGCAGCAGCATGAGGAAGCCGGCGGCCATGCCGGCCAGAGGAGGAAGCGCGGGGACCCGGTAAGAGGGAAGCGCAGCCTGGGGGGTCAGCAGCGCTCGCCCTGATGGTGGTACAGCGGGGAGCGCTGCAGGAAGGGGACGCAGCGCTCGCCCGAGGAGAAGCACGGTGGGGAGCGCTGCGCGGGGAAAACGCAGCGCTCGCCCTAACAGATTAGAGTTCATGCTGAAATAAAACCAGCACCAGACAGAAAGCAACTCATTTCATGGTACAACACACTCCCTTAGTTTAGCCTTTGACTCTTTGAACAATAGGTGATAAACATAGTAGGGTAGGGCAGAGTCTCCTGTCCTACCATCTAATAGGGACGCTGAATGGGAATGTGGGGCAAACCCATACCCTAACCCATGGGCCACATGATAAGAGTGGATAGGGTGAGATAGTGAATTGGGCAGAAACAGCTTTAAAGAGGAGCACCTTCATTAAAACATTGGCAAGGAGTGATATTAGCCTGTCCTATAATCAGCTCCAATTACTAAACTACCTTACCACCAACGTTGCAAATAACCCTGTAACGAGGATATTGTCTGGATGGTGCAATAGTGTCAGGTTGTGTAAAAATACCATCCACCCAGCATTTGGTGCTGGATTTAGTGTGTGAGTGCAGCGGAGTGAAATAGATAGATATTTGTGGTGTAACAGCAACTGGCTTTACTAGAACATTAGTGCAGTAAGAAACGGTCACGTTACATGTTAGATAACACAGACAGGTAAAATAAATCACAGAGCACATCTCAACGTACAGGAAATGGAACATGAAGTAGAGAATGCACACTAGAGACTACACACAGATATATGTAACAGGGTCGTCTATTGTCATAAATATAAACTGCATAAATTCAGCTCACTATGGCCTGCCCGGAGACCCCGAACTGTAGCTCAGGAGCCACAGGGTGTTTGCAGATCACCTGGTCATTAAGCTGGACAGGAGGGAAAAAGTGCAGTTTTGGCAAATGATGCCATTTTAATGTGTTCCGTCTCCTTGCCAATATCATATAATTGTGATTAGAGATGAGCGAACTTTTGAAAAGTTCGATTCGACCGATTCGCCGAATTTTCCGACAAAATTAGTTTCGACCCGAATTTATTCGCGACGAATCGCTATTAAAAACGGCTATTTCTGAGCCTACAGACAGTTGTACAAGGGAGTCTTTGGACCTCCTCCCTTGTTACATACAAAGATTACAGGGGCTCACCAGGCACCACCACGCCCATATCATAAACACAATATATGTAAATGTATCAAATCATACAAAAAATACACTTTATTATTGCTATACGTTACATAATTTTAAAAAACACTCATGTACATGATTGTATCAATACTTTGACTCTTGGAACATCCATGTACAGTTATACAGAGAGTCAGTACACTTTTGATGTAGTCCTTAACTAACCGGGTAAACTAGTTTCGCCTAGAACGGCTTCCTCAGTACCCTTTCAGGTTGATATAGGTACTAATACATCACATGGAGCTAAAACAATATCAATCAATAACATCAGTATTGTTACATTAGATGTCATATGAAGATCAGATGTATGAACATAATAGATTTACCTGACTCAAGTTGGGTAGATTCTCCTTGTCTGACTGCACAATAGTGGAAGGAAAACTATAGTATGTTCTCCTAACTGGTATCATCCACATGGCCTAATATCCCAATAGAATAGGAAGATGAAATTACCCTGTTAAATACAGGGAAAATATAGGCTGGAGAGAAGAAACAAAAATGGCCATGCAAGTCTTATTAGTAAATGGGCATTCTTGCAGACAGCTCTTAATAAGTGAGCTAAAAGCCCGTGGTGCATAAAAAAAACATGCTTCAGCAGACATCCATAGGTAAGGGACGGTGCTTAAAAAACTATCCCCTCGATTCAAAGAGCAAAAGTTAAGTGATTTCGTATCGAGAATCGTAAGTTTGGGTGGGTGTTTGTCATTTTTTCTGGTTTTTTTGGCCATTTCGTATTCGTACGATCGTTCGCGCATAGACGTATATGAACATACGCATTTCGTACGAGAATCGTATAATTTGCGTTAGTTCGTGTGTTTTTCCCGTCCAAATCGTATTATTTGCGTTAGTTCGTGTGTTTTTCCCGTCCAAATCGTATTATTTGCGTCCGATCCTATTTTTTACGTCCTTCACATGGGCTTGCGCCCAATTCAGAGAGGTGATTGCTAATTGTTTTGAAGCCCATTAAAGAGCTGCTTTACGAAATGTTTGCCGGCAGCTATTTGGCCTCGGGAGTAGGATGGAGCGGAGCGAGTTTGTGGCACATCAAGGGCTTATGCTTTTTGGCATTGAGTTGATCGAGATGTCTGAGAGCAGATTGCCCCTGCGTCGTCGCATGAACATCGATAGCATGAATGATGTTGAGCTGTTCGAGCTGACCAGGCTTAATCGCGCTTCCCTCCATAAATTATATAGTGAGCTGCGGCCATGGTTAGCCCGCACCACAAGGAAGGGGCATGCAATTTCAGGTATGACCAAGATGCTTGGCTGCCTGCAATTTTTGGCGAACGGCTCGTTCCAGAGGCTGGGTGCCCTCTCCGTGGGGATGTCACAGCCTACGCTGAGCCGCACACTATCTAAATTTTTGGAAGGCATGGCTGCCATAACTCAAAAATATATTTATTTTCCTGATGATATGGCAGCCAGAAACGCCATTAAGCTTGGGTTTTATAATGTGGCCGACATGCCCAACGTTATTGGTGCAATTGACTGCACACATGTGGCACTCGTACCTAGGGCAGCCGACGAGTATATATATAGGTATTGAGATTGGTTATTATGTTGCCCAACGTGTCATGTCACCTGTTTTCCTTTGCGGCAGCATATTTGTTTATCCCTCATTTGTGTAGCTGCTTTATCTCGGCTTTTCATTAGTATTTCCCAATAGAGTGCAGACATGTTTTGTGTTTAATTTATTATTTTGGGTCAAATATCAATTACCCTTTTTGTATGTTTTTGCCTTAAGGAATCGTAAAATGGGACACTCACTTAATGTCCAGGCCGTGGTTGGTCCGGATATGCGGTTTATGAGTGTCCTTGCCGGCTACCCCGGATCGTCCCACGACTCCTATATCCTCCGGCGATCTGGGTTGTTTCGGAGATTTGAGGCAGGTGAATTTTCGGGGGCATGGCTGCTTGGTAAGTGTGTCCTATTTGTGTGTTATTAAATGTGGCATTAATCTTGTATTTGTTGATCTGTTTGTTTTGGAAAACTTGACAGAAGCGTCCAACTGCCTTTTTCTTGGCTCATATATTAGGAACTTACCCAAAAAATCCTTGTCTCGCTTTGGCCTTCAGAATGTTTTCCCTTTAGTTAGGATGTCTGTAAGTTCCTTGTGCCTAAATATATTGGTTTGGAGTTTATACCCAAGGATCTTTGACATTTGGCTCCTTTTGTACTATTGGTCGTTAAATGTCAAAGTGGACTTAAACTGCATACATTGTAGTTTCCAGAGAAATGTGGCTAGGGATCTTTGACATTTGGCTCCTTTTGTACTATTGGTCGTTAAATGTCAAAGTGGACTTAAACTGCATACATTGTAGTTTCCAGAGAAATGTGGCTAGGGATCTTTGTCATTTGGCTCCTTTTGTACTATTGGTCGTTAAATGTCAAAGGGGACTTAAACTGCATACATTGTAGTTTCCAGTGAAATGTGGCTAGGGATCTTTGACATTTGGCTCCCTTTTGTACTATTGGTCGTTAAATGTCAAAGTGGACTTAAACTGCATACATTGTAGTTTCCAGAGAAATGTGGCTAGGGATCTTTGACATTTGGCTCCTTTTGTACTATTGGTCGTTAAATGTCAAAGTGGACTTAAACTGCATACATTGTAGTTTCCAGAGAAATGTGGCTAGGGATCTTTGTCATTTGGCTCCTTTTGTACTATTGGTCGTTAAATGTCAAAGGGGACTTAAACTGCATACATTGTAGTTTCCAGTGAAATGTGGCTAGGGATCTTTGACATTTGGCTCCCTTTTGTACTATTGGTCGTTAAATGTCAAAGTGGACTTAAACTGCATACATTGTAGTTTCCAGTGAAATGTGGCTAGGGATCTTTGACATTTGGCTCCCTTTTGTACTATTGGTCGTTAAATGTCAAAGGGGACTTAAACTGCATACATTGTAGTTTCCAGTGAAATGTGGCTAGGGATCTTTGACATTTGGCTCCCTTTTGTACTATTGGTCGTTAAATGTCAAAGTGGACTTAAAATGCATACATTGTAGTTTCAAGAGAAATGTGGATAGGCCCTCAGCAGCATCCTAATTGTAACATGTCTGAAAACTACAAATATATGTAAAATACAAATACCCTTGGCCGTGCAGATGTTTGTTAATTAATTGGTATATAGAAGTTCCATTTTTATTTAGGTTATACCTTAGTGCAATTTTTGGGGGCCCTAATGTGCCCTGTTTTTTTTGGGGAACACTTTACCTTACATCATTATGATATCTGTGAATTTTTTGGTGTTGGTTGTGTTGCCTTTTTAATTTTGATTACATTTAATTCTCTGTTTAAGGTGATTCCGGGTACCCACTTCTACCCTGGCTCATGACGCCTGTGCTGCGGCCCCAGGATGCCTCTCAGGAAGCGTATAACCGTGCGCATCGCAAGACCCGGGCTGTTGTGGAGAGGGCCTTTGGTCTGCTGAAGACACGTTTTCGTTGCCTTGACCATACTGGGGGGGCCCTGCAATATGATCCCAAGAAAGTGATCGACATTATAATGGCATGTGCTGTTTTGCACAATTTTGCCATCCTGGAACGTGTCCCACGTTATGTGGACAGCCTGCCCTCTTCAGCCGTCGAGGATGAAGCCGAGAATTTTGAGGGGCCCCCCAGTGAGTCTGGCCAATCTGTTAGAGCCAACCTGATCAGCCAGCATTTTAGTTAACTTTTTTCCCTGTCTCACCATTCTGTATGTCTGTGTTATCCTTTTGGAAACATATGTTGTTTTGCCCTAATGTGGCATTACCTCTAAGTAAAACATTTCGACCTTAATTGTTGCCTAATGTATTTCATGTAGTTTCCTTAGCTTTCGCTGTGCATTGTTACACCTCTTCCAACCAAAATTATCTGGTTTAGGCCAAGCTGTTACAAAAGTCTTCCCACTAAAAACGCCACAAGTATTGGAAGTTAAATTTTTGTTTTACTTTGCAAATGAAAAATTATAGTGGTTAACAGAAATCAGTCCACATACATCTGTGGTAACAAATGGATAACATTAAAAAAAACATCGAGCACATCTACACCTGGAAGTGAGTGGCACAACCAAACAAGGACACCCAGTCCAAAGGCCAGCCTAGTCCAGTCATTAATATTGCCTGTGCCCAGGGATATTTGGGCATGGCCATAATGTCACACAAACATGTCTGCAAACAGGAGGAGCACCAACCAAATACATAGGTAAAGCCATAAGTGGCCAGATAAACTCCACATAGACCTATGGCATTGGCTAGTGGCCTTAAGCATTACTCTAAGGAGCTATATGGGAGCAAATACAAAACACAACCTGCCAGAGCAACACAAAATGGATTGTTTGAAACCTCAAAGGACAAGTAAATACAGTGGGGGTTAAGAGAAAAGATGTCCCACACACCCATGGCTTAATAGGGTGGCTGCCCATAATACCCAGGTGGAGGTCCAGGTGGAGGTCCATGGGAATGGGACCTAGCCTGGGCCATGGCAGCATTGTGAATTTGAAACTGCTCCACAATGTTTCTCTGCATATTGGTCATCTCAGCCATGGCTGACTGGATGCCATTACTTGAATTGGCCACGTTGCTGTTGAGGGTACGCAACTCCGCGAGGATGCCCTGTAGACTGGTATGGATGTTCACCATGTCGGCATGCCTTTGCTCACGCTCTGTAACGAGCTGGGCGTCATAAGAGTCCCTTTGTTGGGTCCATAATTGAAGCAGGGCACTCTGCCTCCCCTGGGAAATTGTGGGGCGGCGTAATGGCGTCCGCCGCACAATTACCCTGGCTCTTGGGCGTGCCCTGCCGCGTGGTGTCGTACCCTCAACAGCAACCGGCCTGCTTTGCAAATCCTCAGCAGCAGAGTGAACACTGGGGACTGTAGTGTCAGTCTCCCCATGTGCAAGCACAATGGATGGAGATTCACTCTGCTGCTGAGGATTGGCCAGAGAAACATTATCGAGCAGTTCCAAATTGGGACCCAGGGGGAGTTCATCCGACGTGCCCTGTACGGAGACATCATCATCTTCCTCCATGTCCTGGATCTCTTCCATGAGTGTGCGGGTCTGTAGGGACATATCAAAAAAAAAAAGGCTAAGTTTGCGTCCCAATTTAGGATTTCAACAGTTTAACACATTCTTAAGCACTTGTTAGTATTTATGCTACTAAATAAACTTACCGAAAATCTCTGATCTGGGCTCCGATGCTGTACGGACCTGGTAGGCATAACCAAACTGGGGGGTGAGTTTACCCTTGCTGAGGGATCATGCTGGGCTGAAGAAGAGAAAAAAATACCACGTAAACACACACACATAACCTTTTTTTGGATAGGTAATCAAATATAGCTCTATTTGTAATATTATTCAACTCTAGAGCAATGGTGACCTTTGTTCAAACCCACGCAAGTTTACAGAGGTGCAATGGCTCGGACAAACTGCTAAGTGACCTCAGTTCTAAGTCATGAAGTGTACCCAGTCAGCATCCAACTTTCAGGGCACATTTTTGGATTTAGCCTACCATTCGCTAGGTCCGGGGTACTCAAACAATTGTTTGAAACGCCCATTTAAAGGTATGTGGTGAGAGGTGAATGTCTGGCCATGGTGCTGACGCAGGGGGTGTCTAGTTAAAAATAAAGACACTGGTGGAGGGGCTGGAGCTTTCAAAGTGCCAACTAATAAAGGCTGCTTGCCCTTGCTGGGCTGGATGGGCCAGAGCTGAGGGGACAGGGATTGGATGTCTAAAGGGGGGAGTTAACGTATTGATGGTGATGTGATGGATGGAGCCAATCTGTTACAAATGTATGGGGCTTATGTGGGGGGGGGGCATGGGGGGACTGTGGCACATGGGCCAGAGCAGGGGCAGCGGGACACGATTGTGGCCAGTGAAAATTTAAATAAGTTACTGTGTACCTTGCAATGCCACTTCCTGGGCAGTACTTCATATTGCAATGCTATGTTTCACGGAGCCATGACATTGGGCAGGAGACCAACCACTACATGGCCGATCAAGGGGGCAGCTCTGAGCACGTCAACACAGAAGTAACTGAGTGCAGGGCTGTCTGGGCAGGGGTCCTTGAATGTGGTGGCAAGGCCCGCATTGGGACCCCGGGCCGCCAGTTGAGTCTCGCTGCTCTTGGTCACATATGTTTGTGGGTGGCTAATTAAATAGTTAACTCAAACACAACTCACACAACCAAAAGGCAAGCCATACATAATGATGTGTGTTTTGTGATTGCTTCAAAATATCTCACTTATCTTGCGAAACTTCATGACTTTAACAATACAATTGGACATTTGATCTTTGCCATAATGGCTGTGGGCCTAAATGTGTGATTCCCAGGGACAAAAAGAGGACACAAACAGCCACAGTAGTGCGAGGCCAAGCAAGGCAAACCATAGGGGCATCCCGTTATCTTGTTACTAGTGAACTGTAGATTATTTAGCAAACAGGCAAACATGCAGATTTAATAGTACTCACCGTGGGTACGGGTCGGGGAGTCTGTGTCCCTTAGACCAGCATGTCCACCGACCGCGACCGGATGGAGAAGTCCAAGCACAATCTCCTCAGCAGGGGTAAACTCCAATTTAGATGGAAAGCCACCTCCAGTTTTCATGCTGAAAAGAGAAAATCGTTTGGTATTCAGAAAAGGGGCATACAGCACATCCCAAACATTATATTTAGCGAAAACATTTATTTACCTGTAATTATGCCTTTTAATTTCTTTTTGCCGTACAGCATACTTCAGATCAGAGATTTTCTTCTGAATTTGGGACACATCTTTCCTCTCTTCCCCCGCTGCATTTACTTGTCGGAGGATGGTTTCAAACAATTCCATCTTGCGCTGCTTGGTGGTGTGTTTGGATTTGCTCCCATATAGCTCGTCATAGTATAATGTAAGGCCACTAGCCAATGCCATATTTTGGTCATGGGAGAATCTCCCACTCAACTGGCCGCGGCGCAATGTGCGGCCAGATGGTTGGCTTGGCTGCTCCTCCATGTGTGCAGACACATGTGGTGACATTATGGCCTGGGGCTGGGTAGGGGAATGGCCGGATTGGTGGCTTCCCAATGACTGGACTGGACTGGCCAAGGGACTGGGTGTTCTGGCGTGGCTGGCCACCGAACTTCCAGGTGTAGATGTGGTCATGGTTGCAATTCGGGGCCCTCTTGGGGGGCTAGGTTCCCGGCTGGTGCCAGGTCGGGGGCTCTGTTCCCGGCTGGTGCCAGGTCGGGGGCTTCTGGCCCTGGATGGGGTTCGGGCCCTGGCTGGGCTTCTGGCCCTGGATGGGGTTCTTCTGGCCCTGGATGGGGTTCGGGCCCTGTAGGGGCTTCTGGCCCTGGCTGGGCTTCTGGCCCTGGATGGGGTTCTTCTGGCCCTGGATGGGGTTCGGGCCCTGTAGGGGCTTCTGGCCCTGGCTGGGCTTCTGGCCCTGGATGGGGTTCTTCTGGCCCTGGATGGGGTTCGGGCCCTGTAGGGGCTTCTGGCCCTGGATGGGGTTCTTCTGGCCCTGGCTGGGCTTCGGGCCCTGGATGGGGTTCTTCTGGCCCTGGATGGGGTTCGGGCCCTGTAGGGGCTTCTGGCCCTGGCTGGGCTTCTGGCCCTGGATGGGGTTCTTCTGGCCCTGGATGGGGTTCGGGCCCTGTAGGGGCTTCTGGCCCTGGATGGGCTTCTGGCCCTGGATGGGGTTCTTCTGGCCCTGGATGGGGTTCGGGCCCTGTAGGGGCTTCTGGCCCTGGCTGGGCTTCTGGCCCTGGATGGGGTTCTTCTGGCCCTGGATGGGGTTCGGGCCCTGTAGGGGCTTCTGGCCCTGGCTGGGCTTCTGGCCCTGGATGGGGTTCTTCTGGCCCTGGATGGGGTTCGGGCCCTGTAGGGGCTTCTGGCCCTGGATGGGCTTCGGGCCCTTCTGCGCGGCCTGGAGGGGCTTCGGGCCCTTCTGTGCGGGCTGGAGGGGCTTCGGGCCCTTCTGTGTGGGCTGGATGTGCTTCGGGCACTGCTGTGGGGCCTGGGTTGGCTAAGTGCCCGGCTTGAAAGCATGGGTGGTGTGGGCTCCCTTGGGCGGCCTCTTCTGGGGGCAGAGGTGGTGGTGGCTGCTGTGGCCTGTTTTTTGGCCGCAGGGGCACGTGCCTTTGGGGCCCTTTTTTGGGAAAGGGAGGGTCCAGTGTCCCTTGGTGGGGCCGAGGTGGTACTTGCCTTCTGGGCCTTCTGGGACCTTAGCTTCTTCGGTCGTTGCTGGGACCTGGTTGTTGGGCCCTCAGAGGTCTGGCTTTGCTGGCCGCGTTTAGCTGCTGCCTTTTTTGGTGCCATTTTGTCCAAAAGCTCAAAGAGAATGAGCTTTGGGTGCAGGGACCTTTAAATCATGCGCCCAGCGTCTGACGCCTATGCGCACGACTACGCGCTCGTACGGACGTACGTTCGTGCGGAACCAGGAAACCGCTGGGGTTTCACTTATCTGCTGCCTGGAAGAAGACTAAAGATGGCGCCCACTATCTTCACCCGTCAACAGGAAGAGATCCTCATGCTGGTAAGTGGCTGCCTGTGCATTTTAATAGAATAGTCAATGATGGCCTAAATGTAAATGATGCGTTGGGAACTAGTTTGGGGTCTCTTAATGTTTAATCACTGGCTCCTCACACTTCATCCTCAAGGGCCGAGCCTGGCCACGTTTTCACCTGTCTATGCTGATGTCCTAATTCGGCCAATTGCTCCGGCTTAGCAACAGTTAATTAACCTGTGGAGTAGCGGGGCGAGCTGTCAAACCTGGCCTGTCTCGGACCTTGATGCGGATGTTTGCGGAACACTGTTTTCCTAAGCCATAAAAACACAACGGGAAGCCACACACGTGGGCCAAAAGCCTAAGCATTAGGCTACATCTTGGATCTTTAAAACATCCTAACATGCCATAGATGCAGGTGGCCTGATTCTTGATGTTGGCTATTATCTGTATGTACATGGTGTGTGATACATATAACATAAGACCAGACTGTCAATCACAGTCAACGTCCTCTTTAAGGCACTCCCCAAAAATGGCGGCCATTCGAAATGTGTGTGTTAATGACATTAAATACTCAACTTGTGATGCAACACATATGGGTCTGTGTGTAAAAGTAAAAGCTCTGTGTCCATTATGTTTTCCAGATCATGCTTCAGCGCCGGTATGACTTCGCGCCCAATGTGTGCGAGAAAAGGGACATCGCCCGGGAGATCATCGCCGAGATCCACCGTGTCACCAGCACCACCTTCACTCACACCCAGATCATGCAGCATTGGTCGGACCTGAAGCGTCTGCACATGCCCCGGGTGCGGAGGTTTTTTGGGATCCATTTCCCAAGTAAGTACCAAGCAATTGCATGTTATATGTTCCAAATGTCTAAGTTATGCCTTTATTTATAATGACTTTTCTTTGGTAGTGTTGGAAATGGATTTCAGAATTCGCCGCACCCGGAGACGTACAGGCCGACCAGTGCTGCATGACTCTGCATCTGTGAGTGAAGGTGGTGGATCTCCCGGGCGACGGACCTACCCCTCCTCTGTGGCCTCCTCAGACCAGCCCCTGGACCTTACCACAGAGGAGGGGCCAAGGCGCGTGGGCGTGGAGTCATACCTGGCCACGCATGGGGAAGGCTCTGGTATGTCACTCTTCATGTATAGGCACAAAGATATACATGTCAGGCCAAAAACTAAGTTATCCTTTATTATGTATTTGTAGAAGCTTCAGGAGCGGGTGAGATAGTGGAGGAGGAGGCAGCAGAGATGCTTGAAGTCGATCCTGGCGAAGGTGAGTGATGTCAGCCAGACTGGGAGCCAGATATGTTGGGGATAGTGACTCTCTACAAAGACTAACCAAATGTCACATGTTTCTCCAGGGACTTCTTCACAGCAGAGCCAGGACCAAGGGCAGCCTGTTGGCCCCAACCAGCCATCTGTCGGCCACCAACTCCGTAAGTCTCCATGCCATGATTCAGATTAATGTTTTGTAAGCTAATAACACACACATAACTAAAGGCGTAGCCAATGTGTAGTTAACACTTTCATGTGGCCACTTCTTTAGCTTAAAGCGGACCCTAACTCGTATTAAGAACATAGGTAATAATTAGGCAACACACTGTACCTACAGATTGGAAACATAGAAAAACAGACTTCAGCCATCTAATGCATGTTAGGAGCGTGAAAACAGCCCATATTGGGGAATATGGAAGGCGCAATATTTACAGGCAGCATGGGATACAGATTGTAAAAAGGAAGGTGCTGCCATGCATTGTGGGAGTGATGACCTTTCCCTCCACCCAGCTATGCTCTGGATTCCCAACGCACCACTGTAACCTACTCCCCTGTACTTTATCCAACTCTCCACTCCTCATTAAGTGTTATGCTTCAGAGTCCAGATGGCGGCGCTGTAATAAAAATAAATCCCAAATTTACTTTGATCTGGTGCAGAATCATTTGGGAATAGTTAGTGGGTTTCATTAAATAATGTTCAAGGTCCGGTTTAAGGAGTTTAAAGACTTACCTGTGGGAAATGCATTAACTGTATCCCTTGGAAGAATGACATATGTCATGCATTTACATGTATTTGATTAACCCCAAATCTATTTCCAGCATACAAACCGGTCTGGGACTCCTATTTATGTTTCTTTCTCTATTGGTTCCAGGGATGATCCCCCAAACTTTGGCGCAGAAAAAAAAAAGAATGAAGGAGTTGGTGGCCGAGCTGCTGGCCATACAGGCGACGTTGGGGCCAACAGATGAAGAAGAGGAGGAGGATTAGTGCCCTTGGTCCTGGCTACTTTGGTTAAAAGTTTTAAAAATTTTGATATTTTTGTATAAATTTTAAAGTTTTGGGTTTTTCACACCCAAAAAAAATTTTACTCTGTTTTTAATGAAAGCCCAAAAAACTTTGAAGATGTTTGTGTAAAAAAAAAAAAAATAAAGGGGTTTCAAACCAAACACCCCAATAAAAAAAAAAAATTGAAACAAAAAAATATCCAAAATACACCAAAAAATTTTAAATAAATTAAATTTTAATACTTCATAAATGTGTCTTTTCTAATATGCGCAAACACAAACAATTACACAAACCAGAAAAAACACGCTTAGAAACATATAGACATATGTACATTATGTGGTTTGGGTAAGTTTTAGGGTCGTCAACATGAAGAAGGATGCAAGCGCTAAGAGGTTTAGGTAAGTTTGAGGGACCGAGAAATGAAGTTGGATGCAGGCGCTACGGGGTTTAGGTAAGTTTAAGGGACCGAGAAATGAAATTGGATGCAGGCGCTAAGGGGTTTAGGTAAGTTTTATGGACCGAGAAATGAAGTTGGATGCAGGCGCTAAGGGGTTTAGGTAAGTTTTATGGACCGAGAAATGAAGTTGGATGCAGGCGCTAAGGGGTTTAGCTAAGTTTTATGGACCGAGAAATGAAATTGGATGCAGGCGCTAAGGGGTTTAGGTAAGTTTGAGGGACCGAGAAATGAAGTTGGATGCAGGCGCTACGGGGTTTAGGTAAGTTTAAGGGACCGAGAAATGAAATTGGATGCAGGCGCTAAGGGGTTTAGGTAAGTTTAAGGGACCGAGAAATGAAGTTGGATGCAGGCGCTAAGGGGTTTAGGTAAGTTTGAGGGACCGAGAAATGAAGTTGGATGCAGGCGCTAAGGGGTTTAGGTAAGTTTGAGGGACCGAGAAATGAAGTTGGATGCAGGCGCTACGGGGTTTAGGTAAGTTTAAGGGACCGAGAAATGAAATTGGATGCAGGCGCTACGGGGTTTAGGTAAGTTTAAGGGACCGAGAAATGAAATTGGATGCAGGCGCTAAGGGGTTTAGGTAAGTTTGAGGGACCGAGAAATGAAGTTGGATGCAGGCGCTAAGGGGTTTAGGTAAGTTTGAGGGACCGAGAAATGAAATTGGATGCAGGCGCTAAGGGGTTTAGGTAAGTTTGAGGGACCGAGAAATGAAGTTGGATGCAGGCGCTACGGGGTTTAGGTAAGTTTAAGGGACCGAGAAATGAAATTGGATGCAGGCGCTACGGGGTTTAGGTAAGTTTAAGGGACCGAGAAATGAAATTGGATGCAGGCGCTAAGGGGTTTAGGTAAGTTTGAGGGACCGAGAAATGAAGTTGGATGCAGCCGCTACGGGGTTTATGTAAGTTTCTGGTTGAGGGTGCGCATGCGCAAGATCTTATAAACATAAGAACGCACGAATCTAAGAGGCCAAAAACCAATGAAAACCAGAGGCAAACGCAAGTAATTGGAAGAGCTGGACGATGGAAGCCGCCGACAAAACAGGCTGCCGCCGCAACAGGTGAGCACATGAACGTGATTTTTACGATTGCCAACTGACTGAGGCAAGTTCGGGAGATATCATACGAACGGACGTATCTTTTAGGATAGAAACGTATTTGCTTATTGAATCACTCGCAAGTTCATACGAACGCACGAGCGGACGTAAAAAATAGGATGATCGTGAGCAAAATCCAAGCTGTTACATGTTTCTTTGAATCAACCCATATGTCTAGACAAAAGGAATAAGTGCAACTGCCATAGATTAAATATATGCGATAACCAGTGCACTGCCCCAAGGGCAACAGCTCGAGAAAGACTCATCACCCTGTAAGATCAACCACATGCATAGGCAGCCAGGCCCATCACCATATAGAATTCTATACATGCATAAATGGCATGGTAAGAGCAGATAATATGCCAAATGTCAGTAGTCTAAGAGCAATAGATGAGAGAAATCAATCAATCTTACTGTTATGGTAGCATACCTATGCGATGATATAAGGTGTTGGAGTCATTCAAGCATGCCAGTCAGGGGGACGTCCAAGTCGGGGGCCAGCACAAAGAATGGTGCAGCAGGCTGGATCATTACCCCTGTGTGGAACGCCTGCCACGTGTGTGCCTCCCGTCGCTCTGAATGGAAATCGTTGCATACAAATACGCGACTGAGCAGGGCGGGGTGCACACTGGGGGCGTGGTCCTCCTAGAGCCTCAATAGAGTTGTAAACCATTCTGCCTTGCTGTAACACGCATAGGATGCATGCTGGGTTAGTCAAATAATACTTTAAATAATTAGGACATGCAGAACAGAGGCATCGCTAATAGAATCGCAGAGCGGCACAATTGCAGAGAGTTGAAGTGGCATCACTATGAGGGGGCCCCTATAGTGCCTGAAAAACACACCCTGGAGCTGGCAGCAGCAGGAGCCCAAGAAATTGTCTGAATCACACCCTGGAGTTGCAAGCAGCAGCAGCCCAAACATTGCTTGAAAGAGACACTGGAGTTGGCGGCAGGAGCCCAAAAATTGGATGAATCACACCCTGGAGTTGCAAGCAGCAGCAGCAGCTGCAGGAGCCCAAACATTGCGTGAAAGAGACACTGGAGTTGGCTGCAGGAGCCCAAAAATTGGATGAATCAGACCCTGGAGATGCAAGCAGCAGCAGCAGCCCAAACATTGCTTGAAAGAGACACTGGAGTTGGTGGCAGCAGCCCAAAAATTGGATGAATCACACCCTGGAGTTGCAAGCAGCAGCAGCAGCTGCAGGAGCCCAAAAATTGGATGAATCACACCCTGGAGATGCAAGCAGCAGCAGCAGGAGCCCAAACATTGCTTGAAAGAGACACTGGAGTTGGCTGCAGGAGGCCAAAAATTGGATGAATCACACCCTGGAGTTGCAAGCAGCAGCAGGAGCCCAAACATAGCTTGAAAGAGACACTGGAGTTGGCTGCAGGAACCCAAAAATTGGATGAATCACACCCTGGAGTTGCAAGCAGCAGCAGGAGCCCAAACATTGCTTTAAAAAGAAACTGGAGTTGGCTGCAGGAGCCCAAAAATTGGATGAATCACACCCTGGAGTTGCAAGCAGCAGCAGCAGCTGCAGGGGCCCGAACATTGCATGAAAGAGACACTAGAGTTGGCTGCAGGAGCCCAAAAATTGGATGAATCACACCCTGGAGATGCAAGCAGGAGCCCAAACATTGCTTGAAAGAGACACTGGAGTTGGCTGCAGGAGCCCAAAAATTGGATGAATCACACCCTGGAGTTGCAAGCAGCAGCAGGAGCCGAAACATAGCTTGAAAGAGACACTGGAGTTGGCTGCAGGAGCCCAAAAATTGGTTGAATCACACCCTGGAGATGCAAGCAGCAGCAGCAGCAGCAGGAGCCCAAACATTGCTTGAAAGAGACACTGGAGTTGGCTGCAGGAGGCCAAAAATTGGATGAATCACACTCTGTAGTTGCAAGCAGCAGCAGGAGCCCAAACATTGCTTTAAAGAGACACTGGAGTTGGCTGCAGGAGCCCAAAAATTGGATGAATCACACCCTGGAGTTGCAAGCAGCAGCAGGAGCCCAAATATTGCTTGAAAGAGACACTGGAGTTGGCTGCATGAGCCCAAAAATTGGATGAATCACACCCTGGAGTTGCAAGCAGCAGCAGGAGCCCAAACATAGCTTGAAAGAGACACTGGAGTTGGCTGCAGGAGCCCAAAAATTGGATGAATCACACCCTGGAGATGCAAGCAGCAGCAGCAGGAGCCCAAACATAGCTTGAAAGAGACACTGGAGTTGGCTGCAGGAGCCCAAAAATTGGATGAATCACACCCTGGAGATGCAAGCAGCAGCAGCAGGAGCCCAAACATTGCTTGAAAGAGACACTGGAGTTGGCTGCAGGAGGACAAAAATTGGATGAATCACACCCTGTAGTTGCAAGCAGCAGCAGGAGCCCAAACATAGCTTGAAAGAGACACTGGAGTTGGCTGCAGGAGCCCAAAAATTGGATTAATCACACCCTGGAGTTGCAAGCAGCAGCAGGAGCCCAAACATTGCTTGAAAGAGACACTGCAGTTGGCAGCAGGTGCCCAACAATTGGATGAATCACACCCTGGAGTTGCAAGCAGCAGCAGCAGGAGCCCAAACATAGCTTGAAAGAGACACTGGAGTTGGCTGCAGGAGCCCAAAAATTGGATGAATCACACCCTGGAGATGCAAGCAGCAGCAGGAGCCCAAACATAGCTTGAAAGAGACACTGGAGTTGGCTGCAGGAGCCCAAAAATTGGATGAATCACACTCTGGAGATGCAAGCAGCAGCAGCAGGAGCCCAAACATTGCTTGAAAGAGACACTGGAGTTGGCTGCAGGAACCCAAAAATTGGATGAATCACACCCTGGAGTTGCAAGCAGCAGCAGGAGCCAAAACATTGCTTGAAAGAGACACTGCAGTTGGCAGCAGGTGCCCAACAATTGGATGAATCACACCCTGGAGTTGCAAGCAGCAGCAGCAGGAGCCCAAACAAGGCCACTTATCTAACATTAGATTGGCCCAACGAGACATGGAGGCAGGTAAATCAATCTCACCGGTGGCCAGACACTTTTTGGAAAAGCATGGGGGAGATCCCTCCTCTTTACAAGTGATAGGAATTGAGAGGGTCCGTTTGGGACCCCGAGGGGGTGATTTAAAACGCCGACTTCTACAACGTGAGTTGAAATGGATATTTGAACTAAACACTAGATCTCCGTTCTAAATGAAGATTGGTCGTTTTCCCCGTTTCTAGGATAAATATGGTCAGAGTTGTCTGAGCCTTGGGCCCGCCTTGAGCAGGGCTGGGATACATATTTTCCTATGTACACCGTGCAGACATGGGGGTGTCCTTTTCTCCTGTGGATGGGGGGATTCTAGGGGTATTGGTTCTTGGGGCTGTATACGGTTTCCAGGTGGAGAGGGGGTGAGAGGGACATATGACGGATGGATTTGGTTGTGTATTTAATTTATGATAGGGATTTATTGTGGGCTTTACACTCATGAGCACGTTTTTGTTTTGTTTTAGGTATGGTTTATCACATTGAGTTATTACATAGGGGATAAAAGAGTTGTCACGTGTACAGGTTGATTATCAGCAATATATATGTTTATAAGCAATTTTTTACACAATAGGTGTTCACTAATGATTTTTTTGTTGGATTTTGTCTATATTCACAGTTTATACTTTTGGATTGGACACCATTTCACGTTTATTTTGGGGAAGAAATGCCGTTTATTGTCACCACAATATCACTGGTAGGAAGATCGGCCTTGAGTCAACAAGAACCTGGTTGGGAAGAACAATACTTACTCCAGCCCATTGTACCCTCTTAGCAATAGATCTCATATACAGGAGGACACCCTGTCCACAGATCATAGCTGCTCGTGAAGGAATGAAATTGGAGAACAGGAAGACAACAGTACATAAATTATCCATGTAACTGGGACACCCATCCTTTTCCATAGACATGGACAGTGTGTCAGGTTTCCTTTAAGAGCTGGCCAGTTGGGATCAGCTGATATCTGCCAGTTTGTGGGTATGACGGGAGATACCCCCGTTTTGGATTTACAGCCGGACTTACCATCTGCAGTTTGCCCAAGAGGGGATTGGGACTTCCCCCTTGAAATAGATGTATACATCTAGTATTACCTGGTTTGTAAATATGTAAATAGTTAAGTGTCTGTTGCTGTATATAGTGGGCCGTTAGATATAGTTGTTAGTAATATGTAGGTCCAGCATTTCAATATTGGTGTTTTATATAGTCTTATATTCATTTATTAGGTAGCTTTGTTATAAATGTGATTTATTTTGTCTTGGGGTGGCTGCCTTTTCTCCGCTCCGCCGGCGCCTCGCTCTGCGCCGCCGGATGCCGGTCCCTGGATGTATGGCTTCGGCCTGCAGATGGCGGGGCCTCCTGTTCTAGAGAGGACTGCCACCTTCCGCCCTGTTGCAGGGAACTCCCTGGTTGCCAGGGGGATTCCCGTGACGTCGGGGGCGGAGGGCAGGGACGCGTCATTCGGCGGTCTCGGCCTGCCAGTGGCTGAGGTCACGTGCCTCGGCCCTGGCATGACGTCAATACGGTTTTGACGTCGCGCACGTCCGGTGTCGTGGACGTGCGCCCGGAAGGCGGACGGCATGGCGGGTAGCGCCGGCGGGGCGGGAGACAGGTAGGTACCTATATAAACATGTACTTGACATTGTTAGACCATACCTTCACCCTTTTGAAGCCGCACGGGGGCGGCGGGCGCGGGTGGCCGGGTTCTTTGTGCGGTCCCTCTTGCATGATGTCTGCCGACATGCTCCTGGCCCTATTTGAATAACGTTGGGCACTGGTTGTATATATATTTTTTTGTGTTGACATTTCATCTGTGTTGTTGTGATCTTTGTGTATCCCATATTATCTGCCATATCTTTTCTGGTATTGCATGCATGATTGTTTATATTTGTATGGTTTCACTATGCTCATTTATTTATATATATAGGTCTTTCACTACTTAGGCTTTAGATCAGTTATAGGGTATAGTTTTTTAGATATAGTAGAGGCATACTGGATATGCCCATGAGCACTATTCTGTAACACTTAGCACTTTATTTGTGAGATATTGCACTTTGCACTTTATATAGAGTAATTGTATAGTATTTCTTGCTCAACTATCTGAATTTTGCATTTATATATGTTTTTAATATATTGGATATGGTTATTGGGGATAGCATTGTGATAGCCAATAGAGATCCAGGGATTCACCTTTAGGGTGCCGGCACAGATATCGGGACCAGTAACTGTAGGGGTATTTCACCCCTGCAGGCACAGATCCCGATATTATATACACTAGTATCTCCACTGCCCTTCAGTCTACATACATATATTTAGGAGTTGTGTTGACAGCACAATATAGATTTTATAAAGATTCCCCAGGATTGGGGCTTGTGGATAATTCTAATAATATGATGAATTGGGACCCAATGATTGGTTTTTAATTGTTATGTGTGTGTTTTTTTGAGTGTATGTAATTTTTATATGCTACAATAAACTTTGAATATTGATTATTGGTACATATTTGGTGCTCCTCATAGGGAGGGAGGTGTGTGGATTTCATGGCCACTCCCATTGGAGTTGTTAGGAGCCCAAACATAGCTTGAAAGAGACACTGGAGTTGGCTGCAGGAGCCCAAAAATTGGATGAATCACACCCTGGAGATGCAAGCAGCAGCAGCAGCAGCAGCAGGAGCCCAAACATAGCTTGAAAGAGACACTGGAGTTGGCTGCAGGAGCCCAAAATTTGGATGAATCACACCCTGGAGATGCAAGCAGCAGCAGCAGGAGCCCAAACATAGCTCGAAAGAGACACTGGAGTTGGCTGCAGGAGCCCAAAAATTGGATGAATCACACCCTGGAGATGCAAGCAGCAGCAGCAGCAGGAGCCCAAACATTGCTTGAAAGAGACACTGGAGTTGGCTGCAGGAGCCCAAAAATTGGATGAATCACACCCTGGAGTTGCAAGCAGCAGCGGCAGCTGCAGGAGCCCAAACATTGCTTTAAAGAGACACTGGAGTTGGCTGCAGGAGCCCAAAAATTGGATGAATCACACCCTGGAGTTGCAAGCAGCAGCAGCTGCAGGAGCCCGAACATTGCGTGAAAGAGACACTGGAGTTGGCTGCAGTAGCCCAAAAATTGGCTGGAAGGCACACCCTGAAGTTGGCATCAGCAGGAGCCCAAAAATTGTCTGGAAGGCACACCTTGAAGTTGGAATCAGCAGTAGGCCAAAAATTGTCTGGAAGGCACACCCTGAAGTTGGCATCATCAGCAGCAGGAACCCAGAAATTGGCTGGAAGCCACACCCTGAAGTTGGCATCAGCAGGAGCCCAAAAATTGACTGGAAGGCACACCCCGGAGTTGGCAGCAGCAGCAGGAGGAACCCAGAAATTGCCTGGAAGGCACACCCTGAAGTTGGCATCAGCAGGAGCCCAAAAATTAACTGGAAGGCACACCCCGGAGTTGGCAGCAGCAGCAGGAGGAACCCAGAAATTGGCTGGAAGGCACACCCTGAAGTTGGCAGCAGCAGGGGCACAAACATTAGCTGGAAGGCATACCCAGAAGTTGGCATCAGCAGTAGGCCAAAAATTGGCTGGAAGGCACACCCTGAAGTTGGCATCAGCAGGAGCCCAAAAATTGACTGGAAGGGACACCCTGGAGTTGGCAGCAGCAGCAGGAGGAACCCAGAAATTGGCTGGAAGGCACACCTGAAGTTGGCATCAGCAGTAGGCCAAAAATTGGCGGGAAGGCACACCCTGAAGTTGGCAGCAGCAGGAGCACAAACATTAGCTGGAAGGCACACCCTGGAGTTGGTAGCAGCAGCAGGAGGAACCCAGAAATTGGCTGAAAGGCACACCCTGAAGTTAGCAGCAGCAGGAACCCAGAAATTGGTCTAAAGACATAAATATGTTTTGCACCATTTAGAAAGTGTAAAACGTGGCACCATGCTGAATCTAGTCGCATGCATCAGCCATTTGTGGGTGGAAATCCTGGCTGATCCATCCCCGATTCATTTTGACAAAGGTGAGTCTCTCCACATTTTTAGTTGACAGACGAGTTCTCCTCGCCGTAACTACAGCCCCCGCCGCACTAAACACCCGCTCAGATGGCACGCTACTTGCCGGGCAGGACAGCTTTTCCAGGCCAAACTCTGCTAGTTGTGGCCACAAGCCAAGTTTGGCTGCCCAGAAGTCCAGCGGATCCTCAAGGTGTGTTGGCATGGTCATGTCAAGGTATGACATGACCTGCTGGTTGAGTTCCTGCTCCAGGTCTTCCTGCTGCTCATGAGTAGCCTCACTATGCGGGTGTAGAAAGCTACTCATTAGCGACTGAAGACTGAGGCTGCTGCTGATGGAGCTGCTGCTGCTGCTCCTGCCAACCCCCCCAGCAGGCATGGCAGTGGAAGGTGAGCGCAGAGGTCCCCCCGAGTCAGGCCTGCGAGAGTATGGACCATGGCGCAGATAGGCATAGGCCAACTGACTACGCAGAATGTCTTTGTAGTAGTTCAGTTTCTCCTCCCTCTCGGCGGGTTTAAAAAATGCCCCCATTTTGTGCCGGAAGCGAGGGTCCAATAAGGTGGCCAGCCAGAAGTCATCCCGCTGACAAATGGAAACAATTCTGGCGTCACTACGCAAGCACGTGAGCATGCTTCCTGCCATTTGCGCAAGTGACTCGGAGGGACTACCTGTCTCCATCTCCACTGCATACTGCCACAGTGTGTCCGGTCCTCTGTCTCGCCTTCCTCAAAACCCTCTAGCTCCTCTGGCTGCTCCTGCTCCTCCTCTCCTGTCCGCTGACTAGATAAACCAGCCAATTCGGCAAGCCTAAACTGTGCTTCACTGGGCCCCTCCTCCTCCTCCTCTTCCTCCTCCTCCTCCAGTTCCGCTCCAACGGGGTTCATGTGGCCGTAAGATGTAGACGCCATGTCTCCAGTGCCCTGACCAGCTATAGTTTCCAACATGTGCTGTAGTACATGAAGCAGTGGAATCACGTCGTTCATCCCGTAATCCTGCCGACTGACAAATAAAGTGGCTTCCTCAAAGGGCCTGAGCAAACGGCAGGTGTCACGTATGAGCTGCCACTGGTTGACATTGAAGTTGCACAGGGGAGTCCCCCTATCCGCTTGGAACATCAGGAAATCCGTGATGGCTTTTCTCTGTTCATATAATCGGTTCAACATGTGAAGGGTGGAATTCCAACGGGTGGAAACATCGCAAATCAGACTATGTTGGAGGATACCGTTCTGACGCTGTAGCTCAAGAAGGGTGTGTTTGGCGGTGTATGAGTGGCTGAAGTGCATGCAAAGTTACCTTGAAGTTGTTAGGATGTCTTGCATATGGGGGGAACACTTCAGAAACCGCTTGACAACCAGATTGAAGAAGTGAGCCATGCAGGGGGCATGGGTCAGCCTTCCTTGGCGCAGCACAGACAAAATGTTCTTGCCATTGTCGGTAACCATGATTCCCAGTTTAAGTTTTCTGGGAGTAAGCCATGTTTGGATTTCCTGATGAATAAATTTAAGCAGTTCCTCCCGTGTGACTCCGTTCGCCAAGACAAACCATGTGAAGCACTGCGTGACACCTCCGTGCTCTGCACACATGGTAGACTGGAGGGGAACCGAGACTAGAGCCTACAGTGGAGGGTGAGGAGATGGCGGAGATGAGGAGGCCGAGTTGCACGTTGTCACGGGCCCAACGGGCAGGGAGCGCGGAGGCCGAAGCGGCGTGACCTGTCCAAGTTGGTGCTGCTGCTGCAAAGGGACCACAGTCACCCAGTGGGCCATAAACGACATGTACTGTCCCTGACCGTAGTTACAGCTCCAGACGTCGGCGCTGCCATGCACTTTGCTACACACCGACAGGCTCAAGGACTGGCCCACCTTCTGTTCAATAAAAGTGTGCAGCGCTGGTACTGCCTTCCTGGCAAAGAAATGGCAGCTTGGGACTCCCCACCTCAGCTCGGCACAAGCCATCAGTTCTCTGAAAGGTGCAGAGTCCACCACCTGAAAAGGGAGCGACTGCAGCACCAGCAACTTGGACAGCAGCACATTCAGCTTCTGCACCGTGGGATGAGTGGGCACATACTGCTGTCTCTTGGACATGGCTTCGCTGAGGGATTGCTGGCGGGATGCATGGCTTGGAGGAGGAGGAGGAGGAGCAGGGGCGACAGAGGATGGGTATGACGCACAGCTGCCTTCGGCTGAGGTGCTGGAGCCTTGGCTGGCAGAAATTGCGAGCGTCGTGCTACTTGGTGAGGAAGCAGGCTGGACCACCCCTTGGGAGCCTCGGTTCTCCCAGCTCGCTTTATTGTGACGCATCATATGTTGACGCAGGGCCGTGGTGCCAACATTTGGACCCTGGCCATGCTTCACCTTCTGCCTACATATCTTGCATGTGGCCATGTTACCCTCCTGCGGGTGCTTCAGGAAAAACTGCCACACTGCCGAGTAGCTACTTTTCCCACCAACAGGCCTCACTGATTCACTGCTACTGTCGCCAACTCCAGGAACCCCTGCTCCACTACCTCCCGATAAGGTAGGCTGCCGCACAGCAGGTGCTCTACCCCGGCCCCGTTTGGCTCCAGCCTTTACAATTGTGCCCCCATGCTGACTGCCAACTACGCTGCTAACACCTTGCTGCCTCAGCTGCTGACTCCGGGGCAACCTGCGCCCCTCTTCTCCTGATGATGACGATGAAGCCCTCCCGAGTTGTGGCTGTACCTCACTGATCTTCTCGGTTTCATCAACAGTGTCTGGCGCAGGAGCTGGAAAGCTCGCAACACCCATGACACTGTCCACATCACTATTTGTCTGCCGAGCTAAAGAAGCCACCTCCATTTCATGGCTGGGCAGTAGCTGCTGACTGTCCTCTATCTGATCGTCCTCCTCACTAAACAGTGGAGCTGAACCCAAAACATAGGATACGTCGCTGGGGGAGGGAACGGCGTAGGACAGAGGCAATGGGAGGACAGGGACTGCTCTCGGGGCATGCCAACTCAGGGTTGTGTCAGAGGAACCTACCGACCCTAGACTGGGGGTCTCAGGCGTAACTTGTGTTGATGTTGTTGAGCGCGTTAACCAATCTACCACAGCAGATGCGTTACTGGTGGAGACACGACCGCTAGCAGATACTGGCAGATCAGGTCTCTCACCGTGACTCCTGCTGCTACTCGCACCTAGTCTGCTGCGACCTCTGCCTGCAGAATCTTGGCCTCTGCCACTCCTCTTTGAACTTCCAGGCACTTGTCTGCCTGACATTTTTATGTATTTGCTTATTTAGTCTAACTGGCGGGGTGGTAGGTGAGATTTTGGGATACCCCATGCAGCAGGGGGGTGTAATTTGAACAGACAGAATTCAATGCACACCTAAAGCAATTAGTAAAACTCAGGCTGACACAGGCCTGCTTAGTATAACTTGCAGGGTGGGTAGTTGAGATTTTGGGATACCCCAGTCCCCAGTGTAATTTGAAAAGACAGAATGCAATGCACACCTAAAGCAATTAGCAAAAAACAGGCTGAAACAGGCCTGTTTAGTATAACTGGCGGGGAGGGTAGCTGAGATTTTGGGATACCCCAGGCAGCGGTGGGTGTAATTTCAGCAGACAGAATTCAATGCACACCTAAAGCAATTAGTAAAACTCAGGCTGACACAGGCCTGCTTAGTATAACTTGCAGGGTGGGTAGTTGAGATTTTGGGATACCCCAGTCCCCAGTGTAATTTGAACAGACAGAATTCAATGCACACCTAAAGCAATTAGTAAAACTCAGGCTGACACAGGCCTGTTTAGTATAACTGGCGGGGTGGGTAGCTGAGATTTTGGGATACCCCAGGCAGCGGTGGGTGTAATTTCAGCAGACAGAATTCAATGCACACCTAAAGTAATTAGCAAAAAACAGGCTGAAACAGGCCTGCTTAGTATAACTTGCGGGGTGGGTAGTTGAGATTTTGGGATACCCCAGTCCCCAGTGTAATTTGAACAGACAGAATTCAATGCACACATAAAGCAATTAGCAAAAAACAGGCTGAAACAGGCCTGCTAAGTATAACTTGCGGGGTGGGTAGTTGAGATTTTGGGATACCCCAGGCAGCGGTGGGTGTAATTTCAGCAGACAGAATTCAATGCACACCTAAAGCAATTAGCAAAAAACAGGCTGAAACAGGCCTGCTTAGTATAACTTGCGGGGTGGGTAGTTGAGATTTTGGGATACCCCAGTCCCCAGTGTAATTTGAACAGACAGAATTCAATGCACACCTAAAGCAATTAGCAAAAAACAGGCTGAAACAGGCCTGCTTAGTATAACTTGCAGGGTGGGTAGTTGAGATTTTGGGATACCCCAGTCCCCAGTGTAATTTGAACAGACAGAATTCAATGCACACTTAAAGCAATTAGTAAAACTCAGGCTGACACAGGCCTGTTTAGTATATCTGGCGGGGTGGGTAGCTGAGATTTTGGGATACCCCAGGCAGCGGTAGGTGTAATTTGAACAGACAGAATTCAATGCACACCTAAAGCAATTAGTAAAACTCAGGCTGACACAGGCCTGCTTAGTATAACTTGCAGGGTGGGTAGTTGAGATTTTGGGATACCCCAGTCCCCAGTGTAATTTGAACAGACAGAATTCAATGCACACCTAAAGCAATTAGTAAAACTCAGGCTGACACAAGCCTGCTTAGTATAACTGGCGGGGTGGGTAGCTGAGATTTTGGGATACCCCAGGCAGCGGTGGGTTTAATTTCAGCAGACAGAATTCAATGCACACCTAAAGCAATTAGTAAAACTCAGGCTGACACAGGCCTGCTTAGTTTAACTGGCGGGGTGAGTAGTTGAGATTTTGGGATACCCCAGGCAGCGGTGGGTGTAATTTCAGCAGACAGAATTCAATGCACACCTAAAGCAATTAGTAAAACTCAGGCTGACACAGGCCTGCTTAGTTTAATTGGCGGGGTGGGTAGTTGAGATTTTGGGATACCCCAGTCCCCAGTGTAATTTTAGCAGACAGAATTCAATGCACACCTAAAGCAATTAGCAAAAAACAGGATGAAACAGGCCTGCTTAGTATAACTTGCGGGGTGGGTAGTTGAGATTTTGGGATACCCCAGTCCCCAGTGTAATTTGAACAAACAGAATTCAATGCACACCTAAAGCAATTAGCAAAAAACTGGCTGAAACAGGCCTGCTTAGTATAACTTGCGGGGTGGGTAGTTGAGATTTTGGGATACCCCAGGCAGCGGTGGGTGTAATTTCAGCAGACAGAATTCAATGCACACCTAAAGCAATTAGTAAAACTCAGGCTGACACAGGCCTGCTTAGTATAACTTGCGGGGTGGGTAGTTGAGATTTTGGGATACCCCAGTCCCCAGTGTAATTTGAACAGACAGAATTCAATGCACACCTAAAGCAATTAGCAAAAAACAGGCTGAAACAGGCCTGCTTAGTATAACTTGCAGGGTGCGTAGTTGAGATTTTGGGATACCCCAGTCCCCAGTGTAATTTGAACAGACAGAATTCAATGCACACCTAAAGCAATTAGTAAAATTCAGGCTGACACAGGCCTGTTTAGTATAACTGGCGGGGTGGGTAGCTGAGATTTTGGGATACCCCAGGCAGCGGTGGGTTTAATTTCAGCAGACAGAATTCAATGCACACCTAAAGTAATTAGCAAAAAACAGACTGAAACAGGCCTGCTTAGTATAACTTGCGGGGTGGCTAGTTGAGATTTTGGGATACCCCAGTCCCCAGTGTAATTTGAACAGACAGAATTCAATGCACACCTAAAGCAATTAGCAAAAAACAGGCTGAAACAGGCCTGCTTAGTATAACTTGCGGGGTGGGTAGTTGAGATTTTGGGATACCCCAGTCCTCAGTGTAATTTGAACAGTGCACACCTAAAGCAATTAGTAAAACTCAGGCTGACACAGGCCTGTTTAGTATAACTGGCGGGGTGGGTAGCTGAGATTTTGGGATACCCCAGGCAGCGGTGGGTGTAATTTCAGCAGACAGAATTCAATGCACACCTAAAGCAATTAGTAAAACTCAGGCTGACACAGGCCTGCTTAGTATAACTTGCGGGGTGGCTAGTTGAGATTTTGGGATACCCCAGGCAGCGGTGGGTGTAATTTGAACAGACAGAATTCAATGCACACCTAAAGCAATTAGCAAAAAACAGGCTGAAACAGGCCTGCTTAGTATAACTTGTGGGGTGGGTAGTTGAGATTTTGGGATACCCCAGTCCCCAGTGTAATTTCAGCAGACAGAATTCAATGCACACCTAAAGCAATTAGTAAAACTCAGGCTGACACAGGCCTGTTTAGTATAACTTGCGGGGTGGGTAGCTGAGATTTTGGGATACCCCAGGCAGCGGTGGGTGTAATTTCAGCAGACAGAATTCAATGCACACCTAAAGCAATTAGTAAAACTCAGGCTGACACAGGCCTGCTTAGTATAAATGGCGGGGTGGGTAATTGAGATTTTGGGATACCCCAGGCAGCGGTGGGTGTAATTTGAACAGACAGAATTCAATGCACACCTAAAGCAATTAGCAAAAAACAGGCTGAAACAGGCCTGCTTAGTATAACTGGCGGGGTGGGTAGTTGAGATTTTGGGATACCCCAGTCCCCAGTGTAATTTGAACAGACAGAATTCAATGCACACCTAAAGCAATTAGTAAAACTCAGGCTGACACAGGCCTGTTTAGTATATCTGGCGGGGTGGGTAGCTGAGATTTTGGGATACCCCAGGCAGCGGTGGGTTTAATTTCAGCAGACAGAATTCAATGCACACCTAAAGCAATTAGTAAAACTCAGGCTGAAACAGGCCTGCTTAGTATAACTGGCGGGGTGGGTAGTTGTGATTTTGGGATACCCCAGTCCCCAGTGTAATTTGAACAGACAGAATTCAATGCACACCTAAAGCAATTAGCAAAAAACAGGCTGAAACAGGCCTGCTTAGTATAACTGGCGGGGTGGGTAGCTGAGACTTTGGGATACCCCAGGCAGCGGTGGGTTTATTTTAAGCAGACAGAATTCAATGCACACCTAAAGCAATTAGTAAAACTCAGGCTGACCCAGGCCTGCTTAGTATAACTGGCGGGGTGGGTAGCTGAGATTTTGGGATACCCCAGGCAGCGGTGGGTTTAATTTCAGCAGACAGAATGCAATGCACACCTAAAGCAATTAGTAAAACTCAGGCTGACACAGGCCTGCTTAGTTTAACTGGCGGGGTGGGTAGTTGAGATTTTGGGATACCCCAGTCCCCAGTGTAATTTCAGCAGACAGAATTCAATGCACACCTAAAGCAATTAGTAAAACTCAGGCTGACACAGGCCTGCTTAGTATAACTTGCGGGGTGGGTAGTTGAGATTTTGGGATACCCCAGGCAGCGGTGGGTGTAATTTGAACAGACAGAATGCAATGCACACCTAAAGCAATTTGCAAAAAACAGGCTGAAACAGGCCTGCTTAGTATAACTGGCGGGGTGGGTAGTTGAGATTTTGGGATACCCCAGTCCCCAGTGTAATTTGAACAGACAGAATTCAATGCACATCTAAAGCAATTAGTAAAACTCAGGCTCACACAGGCCTGTTTAGTATATCTGGCGGGGTGGGTAGCTGAGATTTTGGGATACTCCAGGCAGCGGTGGGTGTAATTTGAACAGACAGAATTCAATGCACACCTAAAGCAATTAGTAAAACTCAGGCTGACACAAGCCTGCTTAGTATAACTGGCGGGGTGGGTAGCTGAGATTTTGGGATACCCCAGGCAGCGGTGGGTGTAATTTCAGCAGACAGAATTCAATGCACACCTAAAGCAATTAGGAAATCTCAGACTGACACAGGCCTGCTTAGTATAACTTGCGGGGTGGCTAGTTGAGATTTTGGGATACCCCAGTCCCCAGTGTAATTTGAACAGACAGAATTCAATGCACACCTAAAGCAATTAGTGAAACTCAGGCTGGATGAAAAGAAAAAAAAAACTTTCCCTGTCACTGCCTCCGATTTTTTCCTATCTTTCCCTGGCTCTCCCTGCCTCTCCCTGACTTGCTGAGTCTTTCTGCCTGTCTCCTGCCTGTCTAACTCTCTCTCTCTAGCTGCAGCAGCCACCTTTCTCTCACGAATGCAATTTTCAAATGCGTAAATGGAAGATGGCCACTGCTTTATATAGCACGGTGACGTCACCGGGCTTCTTGACTGCTGATAGGCTGTATGTGACTTACCCATGATACCTTGCCCCAGGGGACATGTCTGGACATTGTACTTCCACCATCTTAGAATGCCTGTAATTGAAATAAATGGAGTTTAAAGGAAAACTTCGATCGATCGAATCGCGGGGAAATTCGGATTCGTTCAGAATCGAATTTTTAATGAAATTCGGAACGAATCCGGGTTCGTCCAGATCGATTCGCTCATCCCTAATTGTGATTTTTTCTTCTGTACTAAGATACCATAATCATTAAAAAAGTGCACCGATCTTCTATTGACTCCTGAGAGTTGTCACCATAATATATTTGTAGGTGACATCTGAGTTGCTGTGGGACCATTTTGAAAGATATATTTTTCTCCAAAGTCATAATGTCCCACTGTAACCTTACTTCTTTATTAAGAATTTTATACAGACCTCCTGAACTTCTATTGGCTTATTATTAAAATTCCCTTCTGGGTCTCTCACTCTTTGTGTGCGATACGTAAAGATATCCATTATTTATACACCCAGTGGCAGGTATATAACTAGGTATATAACTATAAGGTATATACGGTAACTACAGAAAAAACATGATACAAATCAATAAACTACTACTGCATTAGGATAAAACAGTTTGAACAGCTTGATAACGTGCATAAAAGAATCAGTAGTAGAAGATTCCAAACAGAACATTTAAAAACAAATAACTGCACAGAGCTAGCACATCTAAAAAAGGAGTCCACATATATTCCAAATTAAAGTGTGGATCAGTCTTTCAAATTGCAGCCACCACCTTCACCCCAATCTCAAGTGCACTCACCAGAAGTTAATCACACATAGATTAATATATCCAATATGTTGCATATGTTTCCCATGTTCATCAATAATGCATTCTCTATAAATTATTAAATGCTTTTATATTAGTAGTATTTCAATGCTCCAGTTTACCCTTCAAGGTAATTCCTTCCCTTATAAAGAAGTCAAAAGGAAGGGCAGAAGACAAACCTTAGTGCAATCCCATAAATGGTAAAATTATTTTTTTAAATCAAAGTAATGCACATACACACATCTTGTAAAATGACTCATAAAATACACTAATCTCAATGCGGCTTTACAATCCTCTCATCATCCCTTGCAGCCATTGAGTAGAGGGAGATATTAAGCTGACATCAGAAGTAGCTGCAAACAAGCAGGGTCGACACATTTTGTTTAACATCTTTCTCCAGACTGCTGTAATAGTGTCAGTTTGCATCTATAAATACATTTAAAACAAGAAGTGAAAGGCTTACATAATGTATGAATACATATTAGATGTAGTTTATGAATACATAGAAACTGTATATGGCGGACAGTCAAGTCCTGACACTAGCCTGTAAGAGAAGCTGTATGATGGCGGAGAGGAGATATAATTGTTTACATATTTGGATGAGCCACAGACAGAAGATAATGGTTATCATGGTTATCATTAATGGGAAGAAAACGCATAAAAAGAAAATGATCAGAAAAGGTAATTCAACATCAATAAATACATCAATACATCATATTATACTTAATTTGTAATAAATTGGTGAGCGGATCTCACATCCTCTTTGGCGTTATATATATATATATATATATATATATATATATATATATATGTCTGTGTTCAAATTCATCATGACAAGTAAGTGTTCCTTTATGATTGTTTTGCTTATGTGGGTTTGTTATTTGTAATACCCAGATTGCTTCAGAAATGTCTCGTGAGATAGATAATCGAAACATGTTCGGACACTAAAGGCTCGATTCAGAGGCACATTCGTCTGCACTTCCGTAGCTGTCTTTGAACGTTTTTGTGGGTGTTAGTCTTTTTTTTGTTTTTTTACGTTCATTTTTCATTCGCACAAACGTTCGGATGTGTGCGTATATGATCTTTCGCTGATCCAAAGTAAATCAGACTTATTTTGTAAGTTCGGGACCTTTTTCCATCCAAATCTGAAATGTTTCGTTCCTTCAGATAACTTACGTTATTGCTATGGCCTTGCGATTAATTCAGAGAGCCGATTGCCGAGGGACCACCACCCTATAAAACCGTTTCATTTTCGATCTCCTTACGGGACCATTTTGACCTCAGAACTAGCAGCCTAGCAGTATGGACGACTCTAGTGCATTTGAGGAGCATGAGGATCTGCAGCTCATGGGCATTAAAATTGTCCAGAGGGCTGAGACCAGATTGCACCGGCGACGCATGCACATCTATGGCATGCATGACGTTGAGCTGTTCAAGCTCACCAGACTTAATCGCGCTTCTCTCCATAAGTTGTATAGTGAGCTGTGGCCATGGTTAGCCCGCACCACAAGGAAGGGGCAAGCAATTTCAGGTATGACCAAGATGCTTGGCTGCCTGCAATTTTTGGCGAACGGCTCGTTCCAGAGGCTGGGTGCCCTCTCCGTGGGGATCTCCCAGCCTACACTGAGCCGCGCGCTATCCAAATTTTTGGAAGGCATGGCTACCATAACTCGGAAATATATATTTTTCGTGACGATATGGTAGCCAGAAACGTGATTAAGCTGGCATTTTATATCGCCGACATGCCCAACGTCATGGGTGCCATTGACTGCACCCACGTTGCCCTAGTGCCTCCGGCAGCCGACAAGCACATCTACAGGCAAGTACAATCTGTCTTTTGTACTTTACCTTAATGTTATTTAGATATTTCTTAAAAATCCCTAATTGAAAATAGTCCCTCCTTGTAATTATTGTCTAAATTAATCCATTTCCTCCTTGTAATTAATCCCTCCTTTTAATTAATTCCTCCTTGTTAATAGTCCCCCATTGTAATGATTCCATCATTCTAAATAGTCCCTTCTTGTAATTATTGTCTAAATGAAACTAGTCCCACCTTGTCATTTTTTCCTTCTTGTTAATAGTCCCTCCTTGTAATTCCTCCATGTTAATAGTCCCTACTTGTAATTAATCCCTCCTTTTAATTAATCCTTCCTTGTTAATAGTCCCTTCTTGTTATGATTCCATCATTCTAAATAGTCCCTTATTGTAATTATTGCCTAAATTAAACTTGTCCCTCCTTGTCATTTTTTCCTTCTTGTTAATAGTCCCTCCTTGTAATTCCTCCATGTTAATAGTCCCTACTTGTAATTTATTTCTCCTTGTTAATAGTCCCTCCTTGTAAAGTGTCCAGGTGACTAAATGGCCCGTATTTATTTGTCAGAACATTTTACATGTGTTCAAAAGACATACATTTTATTTTGGACCAGAAATAGACACTTCTAAGTTACTGTTAACTTTTTAAAACATATATATCCTTTTGGTGGTTTCCAAAAACTTATGTTCTTGTGGAGTTTTTTTTTTTATTTGGCCACAGGTTGTGCTTAGGGTGTTAGAAGTTAGAGTTTCAATTGTTTGCCTTCCCTTGCTAATCTTGTTGTTTTTTCTTTTATCACAGGAACCGCAAAATGGGCCATTCACTGAATGTCCAAGCAGTGGTGGCCCTGACATGCGGTTCCTTAGTCTGCTCACCGGGTTCCCAGGCTCATCCCATGATGCCTACATCCTTCGAAGATCTGGATTGTACGGTCGGTTTGAGTCTGGGGAATTTTCCGGTGGATGGCTCCTTGGTAAGTTGACGCCAATAACGTTATTTGATTTTCTATGTATGCCTCTGATTTTACTTGATTTCCCATGTATGAAAATATGCCTCTTTCATCAGCTCATTTAAATGTGAAACACGACCTGAAACATTATCTTTTTAACAAAACCAAGCCTTGCTAAATGTTTGTTCTGCATTGACCTAAACCAAAATTGCAAGTTACAGGAAATTACTAATCAGTCTTCAGCACACTCGCTTGTAATTATGTTGTTGACTTTATGATCGGATCTGTGCCATCTTTGCTTAGATGCATTACACTTACTGAGTAGAGGAGAGCGGGATAAAGTGCAGGGGCCGGGTTAGAGCTGTTTTGGCCTCAGACAAAGCAGATACGGGGTCCTGAAAAGTTAACATATCCAAGATTGCTGAGCAGCACAGTCCTAAACCAATAGCTGTTAGCAGTTTTGCTGATTGGCCAGCACCCGCCATCTTGGATGTTTAAATGGATCCCACATCTATTTGATGTGGTTATGTTTAGTTTTTGGCTGTGCAATATGTATGCTCATGGTGTTTGACCTAGCCTCTTATTCATGTTGCTGGAGCATTTTTTGGATTCCATTTATTTAGTAATGTGTAATTTATGTGTTTAATATTTAATTTGTGCAGGTGATTCCGGCTATCCACTACTTCCGTGGCTGTTGATGCCCGTCCTCCGGCCCCAGAATGCAGCCGAGGAGGCATATAATAGGGCGCACAGGAAGACCAGGGCTGTGGTGGAGAGGGCTTTTGGACTATTGAAGACCCGCTTCCGATGCTTGGACCATACCGGGGGAGCACTTCAGTATGACCCCAAAAAGGTCATAGATATTATAATGGCCTGTGCAGTGTTGCATAAATTTGCTATTTTGCAGCGTGTCCCCTGGTATGTGGATTTGCCCCCCCTCTCCACACACCGATGACCCAGAGGAGGACTATCGTGGCCCACGAGTGTGTCTGCCCAAGCCATGCGGTCTAATTTAATTGAGACACATTTTGCTTAATTTGTTGTTCCTTTGTTTGTTTTGTCCCTTTATTTGCTGATAATTGTGTTTTTGTGCCTTTGTGTTTGTATGTTTGTTTCTTAATTTTACAAACAGTAAATAAATAATTACAAAGAACCTCACACATGATTTGAGTTTTTTTTTTTTTTTGGATGTACCAAATTTGTTAGTGGCTACTTTAACTCATCTTTATTCCCCAAAAACATAAAGGCATAAACTTAGTCAACAACAGGTTAATTACAATTTTATGTAGTTTATTTCCAAAGCAAACATTGGAGTTGATGGTCACGCCCATAGTTGCATAAAATACATGGCCAAAACACAAATGAAAGTTTAGGAAAATCAGGCCACATAGCAATTGGCCAGAGGCAGGAGTTTTAAAGTAAGGCACTCCTGTCCAAAGTTTCTGACAAAAGAATATTACAAAAACATATGTGACAAGCATTGCCATGTACACATTGGGCAGCAAACAAATAGGCCCGCAGACACACCCTCTCCTGCTTGGCCACATTTGCCACAGGCACAGGTGTAAAGCAGCCAAACCTTTGCCACATCTACACCTGTTAGTCAGTGTGACACCCAAACAAGAACCCCCAGTCCCAATCCAGTCCAGTCCAGTTCAATCTTAGCCAGGGGTTAAGGTAGTAGTTTGCCAGCCCAGAATGTCCCCCAATCATGCCTACAAACAGGAGGAGCCAGAACAAATGTAATTCGCCACAAGCATGCAGCGCAACAGTTTGAGTGGCAGGTTCATAGAGGCTTCACCTCCGGCATTGGCTAGTGGTCTACCTCAGCACTCTAATGAGCTATATGGGTGCAAATCCAAAGCAAACAAGCAAAGCCATACCAAAAGGGTATATTGGTAGGGCTCACCAGACAGGTCAATACAGTGGGGATGTAGATTAAAGATGTGGAGCAGATACAGGCCAAATACGCCTTAAAATGGGGGATGCCCATAAAACCAGGTTGGGGCCCTTGGAGGTGGGCCCTCACCTGGGCCTGTGTGGCATTCAGAATCTGCAACTGTTCCAACATGTTTCTATTAGAAGTTCGAAATTCAGCCATCATGGCACTGAGATTGTCAGTTAAGGTGGCCATGTGGCTGTTGCTGTTTCGAACTTCCTCAAGCATGGCACTGTAATAATTGGATAAGGTGGCCATGTGGCTGTTGTTGGACCTAAATTCAGTCAGCATGGCGTTTAAGGTGTTTAATGTCTCTAAATGCCCATGAAGATGCTCGTGGTTTCGTTGATTTTGGAGGTGAAATAGCCGCCTCTCATGGTGCCATGCTGACTCCATCATCGGCGCGCCCCTCCCCTGGGCAACTGGGCGACGTAGTTGACTATGCCTCCCAATTCCCCGGGTTGGGGGGCGTGCAGATGATGTGCCTCTAGGTCCACCAACAGCCACAGGTCAGCAGCAGGCCTAACACTGGGGACTGTTGGCTCAGTCTCTGCATGCTGCCCACGATGGGCTGGCAGCATGCAGCCAGCTTCACTCTGCTGCTGAGCATTTGGTGTAGAAACATGTTGGGACAGTTGCAGATTCTGTCCCAGGGGGAGCTGTTCTGAAGGTTCAATGAAGGCTCCATCTTCCTCCAGCTCCTGGATTTCCTCCATCAGTGTGTGGGTCTGTTGGGACATGTAAAAAAAAAAGGTTCAGTTTGGGAAATACATATGTAATTCCACAAAAAGAAACATGGCAAGGCACATGCATAAGCAACATCAGAAAAAAACACTTAGCGTATATATCGGATACTGGGACCGAGGCAGCATGGAAGTAGACGGCATGGTAAAACTGGCAGAGGATTTCCCACTAGCTGAGGGATGATGCTGGGCTGCATTGGGGAAAAGAAGGCATGTTAACACACAACTAGGCATTGCTGCTTTGTATTTAAAGTGAATTATGGGGTGAATAGGGAAGTGTAAGGAAGTTAATGTGGAAGCAGGACTCTATGAGGAATAGCAAACAAACATAGAGACACACTTTAATAATCTATTGGGACCAAGACCTTTTTAACTTCAATAGTGATCCCAATGTAATGCCATGGTTGCATAAGATACAGTGTTATAGAAAAAAATACAATAAAAAGTAGTCTGGATGCATGATATATAGATTGGATGGTTCCCAAAATGATGGGGCTATGGCAACAATAGAGAAATGCTGATCCACATTATTTATGTAAATTAGATGGTCAAACTATGTATGGAGATTAGACGGTCCCCAATAAGAGGGAGCTGTGGTAATAGTATAGGAATGCAGATCCACACCAGTTTTCAGGCACGGGAACGCTAATATTACACCTGGGGGAAATTTAAATGGAATTGTGCACTTAGCCCGGCTTTTAGAAATGTAGCACACAATATATAGATCAGGCGGACTCCAATAATATGGAGCCGCGGTAATGACAGAACATAATGAATTCACACCGCTTCCGGACATAGGAAGGTGCGTGCCAGTGCGTCATATCCGCACTGTTGTGGGTGTAACACAATATGTCACGTCCGGGGAAAGCCCTGACGGAAATGCGCGATCTGCCTAGAGTGGAGAGGTGTAGGGGTGAGTTACGCCATATCCGGGGCACGCCGGAGTGGAGGTGTGTTCTGGTGTGTGGAGCGCAGTGCGCCATGTCCGGGGAGAGACCCGGATGTAAATGTGTGTGCGTCACATCCGGGGCACGCCGGAACGGAGGGGAAGCGTGCGCCCGACCCCGAACCATTTAAAATCAGCAATAATGCTGATGCGTCCCTACCTCTCAAACATATAGCGGCAGCCTGGTGATGACAAGGGAAGCTGGGGATGGCGTATAGCGCGGAGTGATTCTTGACCGCACAGACCCTAGGGTAGTGCTCAGCAATATAATAACTAAGGTAAGCGATATAAATATAGCAAATAGGAAAATGACATAAGGATGGCTTAAGCCCAAAATTGAATGAACTTTTGCTTATAGGTTCCCAATTGATCAGCCTGTCTGTGAATACTCTCCCCAGGCGAAATTGAGCTGCCAACGGTGGGGGAAAGAATACATTATCCTTTCATAGGAACAAGGTACAACTAAACTAGTAGTATGCTCTGTAGGGACCATATCAATGAAATATATTTGAGGTCGATCTAATGGCCTATAATTACATATAGACACACACACATGAATATATATAATAATTTTTCTACTTTTAAGGGTATACATATAGCTCCTGAATTGCACCATGAAGCATTTGCCATGTCTCTCCCGGTAATCTGATGACTGATTGTTACTTTGAATTAATGAAAGATGGTGTTACTGCGCTGATACAGGTATTAATGATTTGAGCTTTTTTTTTTAAGTAAATTGATAAATGATAAATATAAAAGACATACTTTGATGGAAAATATATTAGCTCTAAAATGATGGAAAATACATTACACTGGCTTATTCATGTATCTTTTTTTCACAAGGGCATTGAGAAAGCCACTGAGTGGTGGCGAAACATGTCTGCCCGACAAGTGATCAGTCTGTGAAGATGATCCATCTAAGCTCATGAAATGCAAATAGGAAACTATATGTTAATTTTATTGTGATAAAGCATTAATGTTAGTGTAACACAACAGTGTAATGTAAAGCACACATTTTGTATAATAAATGTGGAGCAAGACTTCTTTTAAAATAACAACAATAATTTGTGTCGTCATGATCAAATGCAAATGCAAAGTACACCGGGAATAGCCTTAACCCGGAACAAACAGTATATGCTTTGTATTAACACATATGGTTCACTAAAACACGGGCCCATGCATGAATGGCAACTACCCCAACGGACTAAGTTTAACTTGACTATGAATGCCATTATCTGTTAGATGTATTAGTCAACAAGTACATACACATTGGTCTCCTTAACCAAAATAAACATGCATGTACTGGCTGTTCTGAGGCTTCACACATCACTTAAAGGCCATTATGGGACCACACTCAGCTTGCAAATAGCATTTGCCATTAGATTAGGCTGTTTGCCATTCTTTCTAGGTCAAACTTTCAAGCACCCCAGATCAAGTCTTTCTGAGCAAAGCACAGCTCAAACCCAAATTGGCTACAGATAAAGCTGGAAGTGTTGTATGACTCTAAATACATAACAGCCAGTCCTTTGCTAATCTCAATAGTGTTCCTCAAGACTCTCAAAAATTATCTATGAGGAAGGAAAAAAGCAAATAATGGGTCGCCACACATAACACACCCTGTTTAAATTGTTACCTCCACTACAAGGCACACCCTAGGGGCATGTGTTAATATATGGGTTTGTGCCTCATTTTACACATAGCTCACATTTCACATACACACTAACATTACTAACTGGCAGGAATAGTAGGGATGTCCGTGTCCTGTCGGGCCGAGTGTCCCTCTAAGGCCACAGGATGTAGCAGGCCCAGCACCATCTCCTCAGCTCGGGTAAATTGCAGTTTGGTGGGGAATCCGCTGCCGGTTTGTAAGCTGAAAAAGAGAGTTGGACACATTTAGCTAAATGTTTGCAATACAAGCAGAACCCAAATCCACAAAGTATATATGTACCTGTAATGACGCCATTTATTTTCTTTCTTCCGTGCTGCATACTTTAGGTCTGATATTTTCCTTTGTATCTGCTCCACATCTTTAAGCTCTTCCCCCGCTGCATTGACCTGTCTGGTGAGCTCTTCCAAAATCTCGGCTTTGCGCTGCTTGCTTGTAGCTTTGGATCTGGGCCCATATAGCTCATCATAATACAAGGTGAGGCCACTAGCCAATGCCAGAGTTTGGGCCTCACCAAACCTGCCACTCAACTGACCTCTGCGCAATGTGCGCTCTGTTGCTAGACGTTCTGGGTCATCAGTGGTTGGCGGCAAATCGGGGGACATTCTGGGCTGTGTTGGGGAGAAATGTAGGACAGGTGGCTGGCTTCTGATTGGACTGGACTTGGATATGGACTTGGGGTTCTTGGCTGGGTGGCCACTGAACTAGCAGGCGTAGCTGTGGCAGCTTCAGCCTGCCTTTCCACCTGTGCCGGTGCCAAATGTGGCCCAAGGAGGAGAGGGTATTGGGGTTGAAGTCATGCTTGGGGCCCGGTGCCTCTTAGGGCCCTTAGAATACCCATGGCCCTTGGAGGTAGACGGCCGGTCCAGGGGTGACCCAGAGCTTGAGCTTCGAGCCCTGTGCCTTGCCCTCTTGTCTGGTGATTTTGACACCCGTGCGGATGGGGAGGGCAACCTCGGACTTTGGGCCCTGTGCCTTGCCCTCTTGTCTGTTGATTTTGACACCCGTGCGGGTGGGGAGGGCAAACTCTGACTTCGGGCCCTGTGCCTTGCCCTCTTGGCATGAGCTTTGTGGCCCCGTGCGGGTGGTGTTGATGGGGAGGTAGAACTGGTGGGGCTTCTTTCCCGGTGTCTCCTTTGGGTTTTCTTGGCATGGTAGCCACGTGGGTGGGGTGATGGTGACCTTGGTGGGCTGGGGCTTTGCCCCCTCTTGGTCCCTTGTTTCCCCTCCGTGGTGGTTGGCTTTCTGCCCTGTGGCTTGGGTTTTCCAGCGGCCTCCTTTTTTTGCCTAGTTGGGCTGGGTGCCTTTGCCTGGGCACTGCGTGTTGGCCGCAACTTTTTTTTGGTCATCTGGGACCGAGTCTTGGGCCCCTCAGCAGGCTCCTGCTGTTTGGCGGTGGCGGTGGCAGCTTTTTGAGCAGGTTTTTTAGGTGCCATTGCACATGGACTCTGAAAGAGAATGAGCTGTGTGTCCAGGACCCTTTAAATAAGATTGGCGGGGTCTCACGCTACGCGTACGCGTGCGTACGGACGTTCGTCCGGCCGTGCGGAACCCGGAAACCGCAGGGGCATTACTTATCTGCTGCAGACAAGAGGCAAGATAGAGCCCACAATCTTCACCCGCCAACAAGAAGAGATCATCATGCTTGTAAGTGTCTTTTACTGCCTTTGCTTTGCCATCTAAATGCATGCCTAGCCCTTAAGGAAGCACATGACGAGACGGTTGGTTTAAAAAGTGTCTCAAACTCCGTGCCAAACCGAAGTGAGGGCCCACACGTGCGAACCAACACTGAGGCCAGCTTAAAGGATTGTATTAGGCTACAAATGTGTCTGTTAATGTCATTTAGTCAAATGATCGATTGTTGACAGATATTTGTATGCAGTTTTAACTAAAACCTAGCTTTATTTTGTGTTTTGTAGACCATGCTGGAGCGCAGGTACGACTACCCGCCCAACCCTTTTGAGAAGCGCACCGTCGCCCTGGAGATCATTGCCAAAATCCAACATCAAATGGACACCACCTTCACCCACACGCAGATCATGCAGCATTGGTCGGACCTGAAATGGCTGCACATGCCCCGGGTGCGGCGGTTTTTCGGAATCCATTTCCCTAGTAAGTACATAGCGATTGCATGCCAGATGTAACTCATGCAGAAGGTAGGCATTGATTTATAATTGTCTTTCTTTTCTAGTGTTGGAAATGGATTACCGAATCTGCTGCACCCGGAGGCGCACATGCCGACCAGTGCTGCATGATTCTGCAGCTGGAAGGGAAGGTGGTGGATCTCCAGTGCGACGATCCTACCCCTCCTCAGTTGGGTCCTCCGACCAGCCCCTGGACCTTTCCACAGAGGAGGGGTGGCACGGCGTGGGCAGGGAGTTGTACCCAGCGACGCATGCGGGAGCCTCCGGTATGTGACTCTTCATGTAACCGCACACACATATACATGCTATTTCCACCCAAGCTGATTCCCTTAATCTGTTTTTGTAGATGCTTCTGGAGCGGGTGAAGATGCGCAGGCTGCAGCAGATCTCGCACAGGAGGCACAGGGAGAAGGTGAGTGATGTGACACACACATTGAAAATTACATTTGATTACTGTTGACTAAGACATTATAAGTGACCCTATTTGCCATGTCTCAACAGGCTCTACTTCACAACAGTGGCAGGGCCCAGGACGTAGGGTTGTCCCCAACGAGGCATCCGTCGGCCACCAACCAAGTAAGTTGTAATGTCATTCTTTGCAGTATGTGTTAATTGACATGATCACCCAGATACATCAAGCCATAGTCAATGGCATTAGCAGACTGACCTGTGCCCACTTGCTTTGAGTAATTACCAGACTGACCTGTGGCCACTTCCTTAGAGTAATTACTTAGCAGACTGACATGTTCCCACTTCCTTAGAGTAATTACTTAGCAGACTGACCTGTGGCCACTTCCTTAGATTAATGACTTAGCAGACTGACATATGTCGTCATTATTTAGGTTGGCAACTAACAAACATTCCGTCCACAGGTGAGAAACATGTATTTGTTGCCAAATAATGTTTTTAAAAACATTTTATACAGGGACCGCACGGGCAAGAGTTGAAGAAATGAATAGAAGGGTCCTTGAGTTGGTGGCCGATATGCAGCTGCTGCATGACTCGTTGGGGACAACAGAAGAAGAGAAGTGTCCTGGGTCCTGTCACTGTTATTTTTGTGTAAATAGTTTTTACATTTTAAAGTTTTTTAAAATGTTAATGTTTTTTTTTTTAAAAAGAAAACATTTTAAAACATTTTTACACAAAGAAAAATTTTTAAAAAGCCCCAAAAAAATGGCTTTCCAATATAAAAAAACAAAGCAAAATCAAAGTTTCAGTGTCATTTTTTTGCACAAATACATTAACACCAAACGAAGGGTGAAATAAATATTTAGAGCTGAAGATTCAGATGACCGGGAAGTGGTTAGGGTAAGTTTAGGGGCCTAAAATGGAAGATTAACCTAACCAGGAAGTGGTTTGGGTAAGTTTTAGGGGCCTAAAATGGAAGATTAACTTAACCGGGAAGTGGTTTGGGTAAGTTTTAGGGGCCTAAAATGGAAGATTAACCTAACCGGGAAGTGGTTTGGGTAAGTTTTAGGGGCCTAAAATGGAAGATTAACCTAACCGGGAAGTGGTTTGGGTAAGTTTTAGGGGCCTAAAATGGAAGAAGAACATGACCACGAGGTGGTTTTGGGTAAGTTGTAAGGGTTCAAAAGGGAAGATGGAGGATAGGGCTAAGTAGTTGTGGTGAGCTTTAAGGGTCCAAAAGGGAAGATGGAGGATAGGGCTAAGTGGTTGTGGTGAGCTTTAAGGGTCCAAAAGGGAAGATGGAGGATAGTGCTAAGTAGTTGTGGTGAGCTTTAAGGGTCCAAAAGGGAAGATGGAGGATAGTGCTAAGTGGTTGTGGTGAGCTTTAAGGGTCCAAAAGGGAAGATGGAGGATAGGGCTAAGTGGTTTCGGTGAGCTTTAAGGTTGGCATTCTAAACTGGTTCAAAGGGATACTTGAGAAGGAGCAATTAAGGTCGGCATTCTAAACTGATTCAAAGGGATACTTGAGAAGGAGGGATTGAGGTATGCATTCTAAACTGGTTCAAAGGGATACCTGAGAAGGAGGGATTAAGGTATGCATTCTAAACTGGTTCAAAGGGATACTTGAGAAGGAGGGATTAAGGTATGCATTCTAAACTGGTTCAAAGGGATACTTGAGAAGGAGGGATTACTAGATAGTTAAAATTAAGTTTGGCTAAACAATAGGCTCGATTCAGAGAGACAAAAAAAGACTTTCGTTTTTGTGCCGATTTTGTATTACTTGCAAATGTTCCCGCTCTCGTATGAATGTGCGAGCGATTCTATGCATGCATTTTAAACCTTCTGTAAAGTTTTCGTCCATTCGTATGCCAGAGTACGAGTATGAGGATGTCATTTTCCATCGTGACTTTTCTGTTTCATTTTCTCATGTTACAACGTAGGCTTTCGTTTTTGCCCTTTTCCCATCGTATCCTCCCACGAATCCTTTACGTTTCCCGATAGATTTTGTTTCACTTTTTCAAAAAAAAATTGTCCAGACGGAAATCCTTACGTTCTTGCTCCTGCGCACTACAAACTTAACTTATTACAGTGCTCGCCTACATATTTGCCACCCTCACTTCTACTACAATGTTTAGCTAAACCACTTAGTGCTATCCTCCATCTTCCCTTTTGGACCCTTAAAGCTCACCCAAACCACTTAGCGCTATCCTCCATCTTACCTTTTGGACCCTTAAAGCTCACCCCAACCACTTAGCGCTATCCTCCATCTTCCCTTTTGGACCCTTAAAACTCACCCTAACCACTTAGCACTATCCTCCATCTTCCCTTTTGGACCCTTAAAGCTCACCCAAACCACTTAGCGCTATCCTCCATCTTCCCTTTTGGGCCCTTAAAGCTCACCCAAACCACTTCCCGGTTAGGTTCTTCTTCCATTTTAGGCCCCTAAAACTTACCCAAACCACTTCCCGGTTAGGTTTTTCTTCCATTTTAGGCCCCTAAAACTTACCCAAACCACTTCCCGGTTAGGTTAATCTTCCATTTTAGGCCCCTAAAACTTACCCAAACCACTTCCCGGTTAGGTTAATCTTCCATTTTAGGCCCCTTAAACTTACCCAAACCACTTCCCGGTTAGGTTAATCTTCCATTTTAGGCCCCTTAAACTTACCCAAACCACTTCCCGGTTAGGTTAATCTTCCATTTTAGGCCCCTAAACTTACCCAAACCACTTCCCGGTTAGGTTAATCTTCCATTTTAGGCCCCTTAAACTTACCCAAAACACTTCCCGGTCATCTGAATCTTCATCTCTAAATATTTATTTCCCCCTTCGTATGGTGTTAATGTATTTGTGCAAAAAAATGACACTGAAACTTTGATTTTGCTTTGTTTTTTTATATTGTTAGGCCATTTTTTTGGCTTTTTAAAAATTTTTGTTTGTGTAAAATTATTGTAAATTTGTTTCTTTTTTTAAAAAAAATTAAAATGTAAAAACTATTTACACAAAAATAACAGTGACAGGACCCAGGACACTACTCTTCTTCTGTTGTCCCCAACGAGTCATGCAGCAGCTGCATATCGGCCACCAACTCAAGGACCCTTCTATTCATTTCTTCAACTCTTGCCCGTGTGGTCCCTGTAAAAAATTTTTTTAAAAACATTATTTGGCGACAAATATATCCTCACCTGTGGATGGAATGCTTAGTTGCCAACCTACATAATGACGACATATGTCAGTCTGCTAAGTAATTACTCTAAGCAAGTGGGCATATGTCAGTCTGCTAAGTAATTACTCTAAGCAAGTGGGCATATGTCAGTCTGCAAAGTAATTACTCTAAGGAAGTGGGCACAGGTCAGTCTGCTAAGTAATTACTCTAAGGAAGTGGGCACAGGTCAGTCTGGTAAGTAATTACTCTAAGGAAGTGGGCACAGGTCATTCTGGTAATTACTCTAAGCAAGTGGGCACAGGTCATTCTGCTAAGTAATTACTCAAAGCAAGTGGGCACAGGTCACTCTGCTAATGCCATTGACTATGGCTTGATGTATCTGGGTGATCATGTCAATTAACACATACTGCAAAGAATGACATTACAACTTACTTGGTTGGTGGCCGACGGATGCCTCGTTGGGTCTGTGCGCCTCCGGGTGCGGCGAATGCGGTAATCCATTTCCAATGGATGCTAGATAAAAATGGGGGTTTTGGTCCACTTGAAATGTTGGGGGGATTATTGGGATTGTAAGTGGACATGGGGTGGGGTAGCCTTTCACTCTCCTGGGTTTTGGACATTTGGGATGCCCCACTGTGTTGACCCCCCCAGTTCTCCCCAAGTACACATTTCCCTGCTCCCATGGTGCATGCACGGGCGCTCAGCCAATATGCAACGTATGCTGTGCATAATGATGATGGTCATACTGCTTTGTTTAGAACAGTGCTCCAGCATAAAGGTGCGTCTACATCACGGTTTGCCTGTGATGTGTGGCTGTTGTGAGTGGCAATGATGTCATTGCCACATCTATGCAATGACCAATCGTCTGCCATCTCACCCCAAGGGACAGCAAATAAATCAGTGTTCCAGAAAAATTTGAAATGCGAAAATATCCTTTTCTAGTGCTACACCCTGATAAGGTAGTATTGGCAGGGATTTTGGCCAAATTTCACAAGTTCAGTGAGTTTTGTTAAATGTGAGTTTTTACAAAAGTGCATTCACATCTGTGGCTGTGGCAGGTAGGGAGCAGACACTGCTATTGAAGAATCCCTCCCCCCTATGGCCGCTTCTCCCACCGTGGTTGCTGAGGACAGGTTTGCAGAGGCGCTGGTAATGTCTACAGAATACATGCTTGTGGGCGAGCTGTTATTACAACACAACTCCCGCAAGCACCTCCGCACGATGACACACACAGTGGTTACCACAGCATGTGCCATCATGGAGCGGCGGCCAGGAAGAGGTGTCTGTGGAAGCTGTGCTGTAACAGCTCACCCGTAAGATTATATTCTTTGAGGTTACCTGCAGGGTGGGAGATTTTTCAATATCGGGGCCTGCACCCTACCTACCGCAGCCATTGGAAGGGAGGGAGGATGGCCGGCTGTGAACATTGAGGCGGACAAGCTGTTTGGGGCCCGGAACAGTATGGGGGTGTGTGAAGCTATGATATTTTTTTATATATATATTGTTCCCATAGAAATTGTAAAAAAATCTTATACATGCAATCACTGTATATATATAGGACAATCCCTTTTGTTTGATGCAGGGTTGGTAACCCCCTTTGTTTTTGAAAACTGGTTTTCTGGGTGTGAGTTTCAGGTGTGCATTTGCATGCAAATTAAGCTGGCTACCTCTGATAAAGATAGGGATGGGCCAGAGCATTCACTTTGTGAGTTTTGCCTGGGCCAATCAGGGATGAGCTGCGGATTTCAAAATGGAACAAAGGGTCCACCTAATAAAAACTGTAGGTTGGAGAGAGATGGGAGATTTTTTATGGAGGGCAGCTGGAGAAGAGTTCTGCTGATGCGCCTGACCAGACGGACCAAGATGGGACTTTGCCTTGGGTAGATGGACCTGCGTTGTGAAGCCAAGTACAGCAGCCATCTTGTTTGGACGTGGTCTGCTGAATTTCTGCGTGGAGCAATTAAAACAGATGAGTAATCCGTTTTAATATATATATATATGCTTTTGCCCTGTTAGGCTTTCTATGTTGTAACACAGATTTTTGTTGTGTACATTTTGCAAGGTATATAAAATAACTTTAAAGTGCATCATCTTCCTTGGAGATTACTGGCAATTGAACTTATTAGACAAACAAGGCGTAATGTTTGTAGATATACATGTATTTGAGCTCTTAAGTTTCCTTATATATTTGAGGGCTGCAAATATATTTTGTAGATTTTAGATAAATTACGCCTAAGCAAGACAATTGGGGGCTCGTGCCGTTATTTGCACTAATTTCCAACTGAAACCGTGCACAAAATTAGAGTTATTTTTTTTTGTTATACCTTTGTTGAGTAGAAAATGTTTCACAAGCTGTTTAAGAAGGCTGGGGTTAAGCATACTTCACAATGGGAAATTGAGGATTGTAATGTCCCAAGCTGGGTTAATCAGAGTCCATGGGTGTCCATTGCTAAAGAGTTTGGTAAATATGCTCCCCCTAGTGTTAGTTTGGGTGAGGGTAGCATACATAGCCGTTTAGCTAAATTTAGTTTTAAACGTTTCCAGCTCGATAAGCAAGCTAGAGTTGCAGTGGCAGAGATGGGGTGGCTACTATTAGAAGTTTTTCATGCTGAGATGGCGGAAAAACTCAAAGCTGATGAGGAAGTTGTATCGTTGAGAGATCAACTTGCAGTAGCTATAGAATGCCTCCAACACACTGCAAATGAGTTTTCTGAGCTGGAAAATAAGTACAAAGCTTTGTCTGTAGCCAGTAATACTTCCCAGAGTAGTGAAAGGAAGTCAGGCTCGAAGGTTAGGTCAAGCAAAGTTGTTGTATCTAGCTCAGTTGATGAGGTCAGAAATATAGTGAGCCAGCCTGCAGCAAGCCAGGTGGTTAAGCAGCCATTGCTTAAGCCCAAGACCCCCTCACGTGCACTGAGTGGGCCTCCACTTGAGAAGGTGCAGTCTGCACCTATTGAAAAGCCCAAGAATGACTTGGTGAAAAGGAAATGGAAAATTCCTCGCAAGATTCTCTGGGTGGATTTATTGAAATCAGGGGTTCCAAAGCAAGAGATAGATGGTATCCCTTATGAGGAGTTGTGGAACAAATGGAAGAGGGTAACTGGACATAGAATCATATGTTTTACCTGCAAGAAACGTGGGCATTTGTCCAGTAATTGTAATACTGCACATAGTGATGTAGGACGGAGGCGCACATGTGTTGCACACCCCACGACTTCCAAACGTGATAGTGATACACATTCTGCCAGATTTAATTCTCGTTTTGGATTAAGTGCAGTTTGGCAGCAAAAGTTGCCTTATAATGAAATAAGAGCTAAGGCAGTATCAGAAAGTGTTCCTGATCTGAATGCTTTGTAAAGGACAGGTAATTCCGCTGTATTTTTCTTTGTTCCCGCAGCCGTTTCCATGAGGTGATGAGTCCCAGCCTGACCAGATGGGCAAGAAAATGGCATCGAGCAACGGTTGAATGGATGGTGCGGTGGAACTATGAAAAGTCGAATTACAGCGGCAGGGACACTTGAAAGACATTCTGACTTTGCCTGGGGCCCTGATACGAGTTAAGGACTTGGATTTGGTGACTTTTTCCAGAAGTTTTTTCCAAATTGGTTTTTTTATGCTGGTTTTTTCAGTCACCAGAAGCTGAAAGGGACATTGGTCAGACTGATTGCTGCCGATTTTTAAGATTTCATAGGGAACAACTGGGTGGATTGTGAAGCTATGATATTTTTTTATATATATATTGTTCCCATAGAAATTGTAAAAAAATCTTATACATGCAATCACTGTATATATATAGGACAATCCCTTTTGTTTGATGCAGGGTTGGTAACCCCCTTTGTTTTTGAAAACTGGTTTTCTGGGTGTGAGTTTCAGGTGTGCATTTGCATGCAAATTAAGCTGGCTACCTCTGATAAAGATAGGGATGGGCCAGAGCATTCACTTTGTGAGTTTTGCCTGGGCCAATCAGGGATGAGCTGCGGATTTCAAAATGGAACAAAGGGTCCACCTAATAAAAACTGTAGGTTGGAGAGAGATGGGAGATTTTTTATGGAGGGCAGCTGGAGAAGAGTTCTGCTGATGCGCCTGACCAGACGGACCAAGATGGGACTTTGCCTTGGGTAGATGGACCTGCGTTGTGAAGCCAAGTACAGCAGCCATCTTGTTTGGACGTGGTCTGCTGAATTTCTGCGTGGAGCAATTAAAACAGATGAGTAATCCGTTTTAATATATATATATATGCTTTTGCCCTGTTAGGCTTTCTATGTTGTAACACAGATTTTTGTTGTGTACATTTTGCAAGGTATATAAAATAACTTTAAAGTGCATCATCTTCCTTGGAGAATACTGGCAATTGAACTTATTAGACAAACAAGGCGTAATGTTTGTAGATATACATGTATTTGAGCTCTTAAGTTTCCTTATATATTTGAGGGCTGCAAATATATTTTGTAGATTTTAGATAAATTACGCCAAAGCAAGACAGGGTGACCTTCCAGGCACCCCATGGACCTTGGCGCCCCAAGCAAAGGCTTGCCCTAGAAACGGATCTGGGCCGTCTGATACTCCACTGAGCACGAGCAGCAGGGGCTAACTGCTATATTTTTAGCAGGGAGCACGCATTTGTGAGTGGGTGGTGCGGGCACACTCCCTGATAGATAGCAGGGGATGAAGACGCAGGGCACGCTCGGGTCCGCTCGCTTGGACAATTCCTTAGACGAAGGACTGGGAGTGGATCCGAGCGCACTGGCCCAAAAGTCCGTGCATGCATTGTAGGACCAGGAAAAGGACAGTTAGATTGGACGACGGGGATGGTTTATCATAACGGTACATGTCCCATGGGGGGGAGCCCCAGCTGCAAAGATCAAAACCCAGGATAGTCAAAGTCCTCGGTTTTGGTCCATTATAAAGGGGACCTCTAACTTCAAGTCAAAATTATTTATCTGCATTAACCCTTCTAGCGCCAGCTACGTAAAATTCACATAGCTGCCTCTCCTGTCGTTAAACGCTAGCTAAGTGAATTTTACGTACCTAGCGTTTTCTTACCTTAGGGTCATCTGGGGGGCATCTGCAGGCTTCCATCGATGGAATCTTGTAGATCATCGTCCAAGGTTCTGGGGGAGGTGACCTGTGGATGACTCTGGTCACCCGATCACCCCCAGGACCAATCAGCAGGAGGCGCAGTATGATGTCATCTGCCGGCGCCCGCCTGTATATAAACAGGCTGCGGGCGGGCGCCGGCCTCTTTCTGCGTGGATCAAGGTAAGTGATCCTTTGTGTAGCTGTGCTGGGGCCAAGGGGGTGGTGGTGGTGTGCCCGCCTGATCGCCCGCCGGCCCGATCCTTTGTGTAGCTGTGCTGGGGCCAAGGGGGTGGTGGTGGTGTGCCCGCCCGATCGCCGGCCCGCCCGCCTGATCGCCCGCCCGCCCGATCGCCTGCCCGATCGCCCATGCAGGCCCGATCGCCTGCATGGGCGATCAGCCCGGCAATCGGGCCTGCATGGGCGATCAGGCCAGCAATCGGGCCTGCATGGGCGATCAGGCCGGCAATCGGGCCTGCATGGACGATCAGGCCGGCAATCGGGCCTGCATGGGCGATATATAGGCAAAAGCAAACAAAAAAACCTACCCTAGCCCTCATTCACACCTGTCCGGTACCGCACGTGTTTCCGTGTCAGCTGCAAAAATAATTCAGTAATGGCACCTTTATGGCCCCCTTCACACCTCTCCAGTGGAGCAGTGAGGAGAAAAACGCGGCCGCAAAAGTTCCTGCCTGCTTGATCGCCCATGCAGGCCCGATCGCCGGCCTGATCGCCCATGCAGGCCCGATCGCCGGCCTGATCGCCCATGCAGACCCGATCGCCGGCCTGATCGCCCATGCAGGCCCGATCGCCGGCCTGATCACCCATGCAGGCCGGCGATCGGGCCGGCCTGGGCGATCAGGCCGGCGATCGGGCCTGCATGGGCGATCAAGCAGGCAGGAACTTTTGCGGCCGCGTTTTTCTCCTCACTGCTCCACTGGAGAGGTGTGAAAGGGGCCATAAAGGTGCCATTACTGAATTATTTTTGCAGCCGACACGGAAACACGTGCGGTACCGGACCGGTGTGAATGAGGGCTAGGTTAGGCTTTTTTTGCCTATATATAAATATATTTTTGTTGTTTGTGCTTTTTTCCGTGTAGACAAGCTTGTACAGAAAAACAGATTCAGGCCGGCGATCGGGCCTGCATGGGCGATCAGGCAGGCCCGATCGCCGGCCTGATCACCCATGCAGGCCCGATCGCCGGCCTGGTCGCCCATGCAGGCCCGATCGCCGGCCTGGTTGCCCATGCAGGCCCGATCGCCGGCCTGGTCGCCCATGCAGGCCCGATCGCCGGCCTGGTCGCCCATGCAGGCCTGATCGCCGGCCTGGTCGCCCATGCAGGCCCGATCGCGCGTGGGTGGCGTCACACAGTGGTGCATCCCCCAAGAGAGTCCTATAGCCAGGGAGCACCCGAGCGGTAGCGGAGCAGCTGGGCTCCCCTGAATGGCTGTGTCCTCCCCATGATGGCGGCCCTTCACCTGCAGTACTGGATTAGAGGCCGGCCATGTGCTGTGGGAAGGGTGAGTTGTGCCGGTGATCTGTGATGTTTCCCACAGCGGGGCATCCCAAACCTGGATGCCCCCAGTAAACCGACCTATCACCAGGTTAGTGACAATCTTGGTGATAGGTCCCCTGTAAGTTAACTATGTAGTGTCCCTTGTGCACAGTGCCAATAAAATAAGCAAAGCTGAAAATGGGCCAAAATACTCACCCACTTCCTGGTCCTGCAAGGAGATTTGATCTGTGGTAAATCCACAATTCAGACAGTTTGTACCCGGGTTGTTAGTGGCCATGTGGAGAGGGGCTTTTGGATGAGCTCTGCCCACAATGCAGGACTTTCTGCTCTGGCCATAGGTCAGCCTTTTAGCAGGACCTGGGGTTGGATGAATATTTTGGCCTGTTTTCAAGCTTGTTTTGTATTTTGACACTAGGAGATGCTCAGGATCGAGACACTGTTCAGCTATGATAACGTTTTTTAAGCTTTAGGTCTTGCTTTAATTGAGTTTTACTAGCTGTATGTAGGGTGGGGTTAGGGTACCAGGGTAAGTTTAGGTCTGCTTTTAGTGTAGATGTAATGAAGGTCGCCCAGAGATGTAGGTTGTATGGGGCCCAACTATTTCTAATGGCGCCCCTGTGCAGGTGACAGTGTCCACAGAAAGCCATCCTAATTCTACTGCTCCCTCCCCACCATTACTTCAAGGGGTAACTGTGTGAAGCAGGTGGCAGTGCACCTAGAGAGCTGCTCTGAGACTACGGCCTATCCCTCTAGCGTCTCTGCAGGGGGTAACTTTGTGCCATTACTGTAGAGCAGGGCTGCTAATAGGGGACAAACAACCAGGGGCACCACAGAACTTACAGCTCTGGCTCATGGCGCAGTGCTTTTATACCCGATGTGACGGGTGGAAACCATGGGCAACATTTAAAGTGGACCCGATTGGGGGTGCCCCGCTGTGTGAAACCCCCCAGAAAGCCCAGAAAACGATACCTGCTCCTCGAAAACTATCCTGGGTTTTGGTCCACTTTAACCCTTCCAGCGCCAGCTACGTAAAAATCACAAAGCTGCCTCTCCTGTCGTTAAACGCCAGCTACGTAAATTTTACATACCTATCGTTTTCTTACCTTAGGGTCATCTGGGGGGCATCCATGGAATCTTCCAGATCGCCGTCTGAGGTTCTGGGGGAGGTGACATGTGGATGACTCTGCTTACCCGATCATAGTAATGAGATCCATGCCATGAAAAACAGCGATCTCAGCTAGATTGCTGTTTTTTGTGAATGGATCTCATTACTGTGAGATCTTCTACGGTTTACTATGTGCTGGATCTTACATTTGGATCTTACAGTTGCTTGATCGATGGTGGGTATATATATTATATATACTCGCCATCAGTCAAGCAACTGTAAGCTTCTAATGTAGGCTGATGCTGGTTTTATGTCATGGTAAACAGTGTTAAACAGTAGTAGTAGTAAATGTAAGATCCACGCGTAAAATCAGTCATTCATTCAGCTGCTTTTTTATGAATGAATCTGATTTTATAAATCTGATTTTGAACTTTTTTATTCCGTACTGTGTATTTTCTGTATTTTTTTGGTTTAGGCTTTAGGTTTAGGTTCTAAGCTTTAGGTTTAGGTTCTAAGCTTTAGGTTCTAGGCTTTCAGTTCCAGTACAGCCTTCCCCTATAGAGTTTATATTTTGTGACTGTTTAGAATAGATTTAGAAATGGCTGCACAGGAAGCAGTGGCTTATATGATGGAATCGGACTCAGAAGAGTTTAGCGAGTCAGGGTCAGAGTATATGCCCTCAGGTAGTGAGTCCGACAGTGTCTCCTCTAGTGAGGAGACACAGCCACGCAGTGGTACCAGTGCTAGGCATCCTAGAAGGGATGGTACCGCACAAGAGGCCACGCTGGAAGAAAGTGTAGGTCAGGGCGGGAGTGCTGCAGTTGGAGGAGAGCCTGCATGGAGGCCTCCTAATAACTATTCCCCCGAAATTCCCCCATTTGATTCGGTCCCCGGGGTCAATTGCGACACCACAAACTTTGGTGTCATTGACTACTTCAATTTATTTGTTTCAGAGGCCATCCTACTGGATATGGTCTATTACACTAATCTCTATGCTGAGCAGGTCCTCACCCAAAATCCCCCACAGAGGCACGCCCGAGCTCATGCATGGCACCCCACAAATTTGAGTGAGATGAGAAAATTTTGGGGGCTCATTCTTGCAATGGGTATCGTCAAAAAATGTAGCATTTCCTCCTACTGGGATACCCAATCCTTATTGGCAACCCCAATATTTCCGGCCGTAATGTCCAGAAATCGGTACGAAATCTTACTGCGATTTCTGCACTTCAATGACAATTCCACTGCTCTTCCCCGTGGTGAGCCCGGTCACGACAGGCTGCATAAATTAAGACCCCTTATTAATAGCCTGTCAGAGCGCTTTGCGGAAGTGTACACCCCCTCTCAAAATTTAAGTATCAACGAGTCACTTCTGCTGTTTAAAGGGCGCATTATATTTCGTCAGTATATCCCTAGCAAGCGTGCCCGCTACGGGATTACATTTTACAAATTGTGCGAGAGTTCGACCGGCTATACAAAATTTTTCCAATTATATGAAGGAAGGGACACACATCTGGACCCCCTGGTTGTCCCCTTGATTTGTCAGTCAGTGGAAAAATTGTCTGGGAGCTCATGACTCCTCTACTGGGGAGAGGTTACCACTTATACGTGGACAACTTCTACAGCAGCATCCCCTTATTTAGAGCCCTTTATTCATTGGACACACCGGCCTGTGGCACCATCAACCGTAATCGAAAAGGTTTGCCCAGGTCAATGCTGCAAAAAAAACTAAATCGTGGAGAGTCGTATGCTTTAAGAAGCGGTGAGCTCCTGGCCGTGAAGTATATGGATAAAAAAAATGTAATCATGCTGACAACAATCCATGATGAGTCAGTCATGAATGTAAGGCAACGTGGTCCCCGAGCCCCTTCCCAAAAGCCACGTTGTATCAAGGATTATAATAAATTCATGGGTGGCGTTGATAAGACGGACCAAATACTAACATATTACAATGCCACACGAAAATCCAGAGCCAGGTACAAAAAAGTTGCAATTCATTTGGTCCAGCTGGCAACTTAAAACTCCTTTGTTGTCTTCAAGGCAGCGGTACCAGGCACAAATTTGTCTTTTATTAAATACCAACAGCAGTTACTCCCTGCTTTGTTGTTTGGGGATACCGAGCAGGAACCAGAGGTGACAGCTAATGACAACCAGGCTAGGCTAGTTGGGAAGCACTTTATAAAGTGCCTTCCCCATGTGGGTGTTAAGAGGTATCCCCAAAAGCCTTGTAGAGTATGTAGAAAGCGTGGCATCAGGAAGGACGTGCAGTACTACTGCCCGACATGTCCCAGCCAACCTGGGTTATGCTTTGACGACTGCTTCGAAGCTTACCACACCCAGGTAGATTACTGATAGTACTGCATAAATTTTATTTTCAGTTTAGACTTTAGTTGTGGGTCCCTTTTGTTTGCTGGAAATAGGTTGTCAATGTGTTTTTCTTTTCCTTTTAATTTTTTTGGGTATGTTTACAGATGCGATAGGAGGGCTGGAGGAGGAGCAGTGGGTTACTTGTGGCGCATGATGATTCAAACGTGGGCCCCTTTTCAAGAGCAGTATACTTGACCCTGATCCTATAATCTGATGCCACAACTACAATAGCCCATCTGCACCCCATAAGTCTAATCCTTATTGCACCTGTTAGTATCATTAAGAAATGTAAAGGCTGTTTTGTGCACTTTTATAGTGAGATGTTGAGCTATGCTTGTTGGGTATTCTGTTTGGGGGCCCCTGCTGTTCCAGATGTTTTTTAGCATAATGTTGTGAGTCTGTTTTTTGTAACATTTTATATGGAAACTATGTAAAACCTGTGTATGCGTTCAGAATTTAACAGAAAACTTTGCCCACTGGAATAAACGGGATAGAACAAGAAAGCATAAGGTGTGTACTTTAACCCTTTAAATGCCAGCCACGTAAAATGTACGTGGTTGCCTCTCTGTCACTTAAGTGCCAGCCACATAAAATTTACGTGCCTGGCATTTACCCCTGCTAGTGGGCAAAAAAAAATACTCACCTGACCCCCTCGTTGGATCCGGCCGGGTCTCCTCTTTAATTTGGTGCCATCCGATCCCCCGTGCATGTTGGGTGTCGTTCTGTTCGGGGGATGTTGCTTTTTCAGATTATACTTGTTTTTTCTTGTTTGTATATAGTTTTTTTAGGAAAATGTGGCTTTGATTCTGCTTTTTTATCCTTTTTTTAGGGAAACTCTTTGCAACCAAAGAATACATTGAGGGATTACTTCTAGAAAACTGTGGCCACATCAACAAGCCTGGTACAAATAGAAAGCCTGAGGTGTGTACTTCCAGAGAATATATAGTTTGTGGGGGGTATTTCAAATGTAAAGGGTTGTTTTTCTGGAAAAACTGCAAGGTGCGCACAGCGCATATCACAGTTGTATTTTTTCTGAAAATCCCCTAAAGCTCTGTTTCAGTTTGGGGGAGTCTCCTGGGCAGGAAAGGGTGTCTACATATACATATGTGGTACTGCTGTAACCGGGAGAAATTTCACACGCAATAAGATTTTATTGACAAACTTACATTTTTTATTACAAAAAAACACTACAAATTGTAAAAAATTTATTTTTTTTATTTTTTTGCACATATTTCACCAAATATTGAGAATACACCTAAAAAATGACAAACAAGACATTTCATGTTAAAGCTCAGACTCTGCTGAAAAAACAATATATCATTTTCCTGGGAAATCCCTGGAAATCCCTTCAAAAATCACATTTGAACATGGGGAGCGCAAAATAGTGCAAAATGGTCTGGCAACAGAGTGTGACAAAAACTCCAGGTAGGCTGGCACTTAAAGGGTTAAGTATATATATGGTTTGGGTGGGGTATTTCAAATGAAAAGGGTTGTTTTTGTGGAAAAAAAGGTGTGTGATTTGTTTGCAGAGCTGAAACGTTACCATCAGTAACCATTGAAAGTACCTATGCATGTTGGGTATTGTTCTGTGCAGGGGACGTTGCCATTTCATATTAGGTATGTTTTTCCTTCTTAGCATATATTTTCTTTAGGAAAATGTGTTTTTTATTGTGCATATTTTCAATTTTTGTAGGGAAATGCGGTGGCACCAGTGAATTCCTCAAAGGATTCCGTCCAGAAAGCTCCTGCCACGACAACAAGCCTGGTACGCCTAGAACGCTTGAGGTGTGTACTTTCTGTGGATATATGGTTTGTGGGGGCTATTTTACCCTTGGAGTTAGCAATGCATGTTGGGTATTGTTCTGTTCAGGGGACCTTGCCGATCCACATTGGGCATGTTTTTTGTGGTTAGTGTATTGTTTTTATAGGAAAATTTGGTTTTGATTATGAATTTTTACGATTTTTTTAGGGTACCAGTGAATTCCTCAAAAGACTGCGTCCAGAAATCTCCTCCCATTACAACAAGCCTGGTACGCCTAGAACGCTTGAGGTGTGTACTTTCTGTGGATATATGGTTTGTGGGGGCTATTTTATTTGCAAAGGGCTGTTTTGGTTGAAAAAGCACAAGGTGCGCGCTTAGTCTGCAGAGTAGGAATTTTTAAGTGAAATGCCCAATATGCATATGCTTTCCTTTAGGGTGAACGGCAACCCTACCCTTGGAGTTAGCAATGCATGTTGGGTATTGTTCTGTTCAGGGGACCTTTTGTGGTTAGTGTATTTTTTTTTAAGGAAACATTTGGCTTTAATTCTGTTTTTTATTATTTTTTTCCAAAAACCTTGGAAAAAAGCCGGAATTCTTTGATTGACCACACCTGGAGATATGTAGCCACAACCTCAAGCCTGATATGCCTAGATAGCTTGAGGTGTGTACTTTAAGTGTATATATGGTTTTGGGGGGGCATTTCAAATGTAAAGTGGTGTTTATGTTAAGAAACTGCAATGAGCGCAAAATAATTGTATTTTCTTTGAAAACCTCCTCAAGTGCTCTATTAAGTTTGTGGTGTCTCCTGGTCAGAAAAGGGTGTCTAGCACTACATATGTGGTACCGTTGGAATTGCGAGGAATGGGGCTTTTATACACAATATGACTTTTTTGGTACATTTGTAATTTTTATTAAGAAAAAACGCTACAAATTGTAATTTTTTTTATTTTTTATTTTTTTTTACCTTATTTTCCACAAAAATATTAAAAAAACACTGATAAACTTAAAAACAAGATATTCCCTGTTGAAGCCCAGACTCTGTTGAAAAAAACAATATATGATTTTATAGGGAAATCCCTTCAAAAATCACTGTCGAACATGTGTAGCGGAAAATAGCGGAAAATAGGCTGGCAACAGAGGGTGACAACTTCTCCAGGAAGGCTGGCAGTTAAAGGGTTGAAGTGAAACAAAATCAAGGAATCTGACTTTTGAGGGTTTTGTTCCACTCCCCCAATATGGGATGACCCGCTGAAACCCCCCAGAACGCCTCTATTCACACACCTCTTCCTCATTCCAATGACACATGCGTGAGTTCCTGTCCAATGAGAGTCATCTGGTGTGCCTATGTCATTCGGCAGGTCACTCTTATTGATTAGAATAGGAAGCATGCACTGCCGCATCCCCAGCGGTTTACATGCTCCCACCCCAGCTAATCTTATTGGTTGGGGCAGGTGTGCTCCCCATTCTAAAGAATGAGAGCCACCTGCCAAATGACGTAGTCACAACATACTGCTCTCATTGGACGAGAGCCTGCGCATGCACCATTGGAGCGTGGAAAGACGAGTTTTTACGGGCAAACTGGGGGGTTACACACAGCGGAGCATCTCAATTCGGGGTGCCCAAAAACCAGCGGACAGGCTCTGGAGAATTTTAGATTCCAGGCTGGCCACTGGTGATTTTTGTTTCGATTAAGTGAATTTTTTACAACCAAGATCATTTTTATTTAACTCTTACTGAATCGTACCCTTGAGGAGAAAAGGGTTGGAAGCCCTGGGCGACTTCATTTAGAAAGAGAAAGATGGAAGAATTCATTTAATACAATGTATTAACCCCTAACATACAGTGTACACACAAACATTTCACAATGACAAATGATTGTATTAAACATAATCTTTATCAGTCTCCAAAGAATAAAAACATCAATATAACAAATCAATGCTGTACACACTAAAAATTCTCACCTAACATTTTGGAGACTGCAACACTACAAATACACTTAATGTACTCATCATTAAATATACACACTGTCCCACCTGTTGCTTATATGTCATTGTCAGAGCATTAAATGAATAGGTTTAGCTTTATGCTTGGGGACCATTGCCTGCCTTGCTGGCAGATCAATAACTGTATCTTCTGAAACTCAGGTTTCTTGTAGACTGCATTGAAGCAGACATGTACTTTGGTGGGTACTAATTTTCCACAATTTTCCAATCCTGCAGGAAGTTAATTTTCAACCTTTCTCCTCCAATGGGGGACAAAAAACTGCAGCACACACTTCAGTGCAGACTCTATTGCAGGAAAACAGCAGGAGAAAAAGCCTTTCTGTAGGGCAAAGTGTTGAAAGGGTGGGGAGGGGGTCACAGTGAGTCTACAGCTTTCCCTATACAATGTTGCCAGGAATAGCTTAGCTCTGCTTTCTGATTTCCCAACAGCATTTCCCATTTCTACAGCTGGGGTGGTGTGCAGAAATTTCCATACCTCAAAGATGGCAGATGCTCAAAATCATCACCATAGAACCTTCTCCCAGGTAACTTCAGTCTTTGCCAAAAGGCAAACAGCTCTGATTGGATGGGAAATTGTGCAAGCACCGTTGGACTGGGGAGAAGTGAGCTTTACTGTCGCCCTGGGAGGAAGGATTACACAATGGAGCCCCAGAGAAAAGCCAGCTGCCGGCCTTGGAATCTTTTAGATTCCAGGCCAGCTACTGATGGGTTTTGTTCTGCTTCAAAGAAGAACATTATTCCCCATGGGGAGTTCACAAAACCTCCCTAAACTTCTACCCCCACCCCAATGAACCTCTGGTTTGGAGGTATTTGACTACTTACTGCTCACCTATGTTCAGTGCTCCCATCGGTATCAGGGTCTTCTTCCTGGCACAATCAGCAGGGCAGCACCATCTTTTTGTTCCTTGACCTCCTAGCAAGCACTGCGCCCACCCCCAGATCTCACACCAGCACAGCTCATCTGTGCAATGCAAGTGTTCTCCAAACGCCACGTGAGTTGGACAGTGGTCATGGAGCTAAGTGCTGCCGATCAGGAAGAGGCAAGAATTACTAGTACCTTTAAATGAAAGGTGTCTGGAGGGTTCGGGGTGACAGGCTTCTGTACATGCAACATTTGTCTTGTCCCTCTTATAAATAGGCTGGGCTGACGCTATAAAGGTTGGGGGCATTTATACGAACACACTGGATTGATGAGGCCCCATTTGAAAAAAAAAAAAAGAAAGGCAGAAATCTTTATTATGCATTATAAAGTTAATGTATGAGCTGCAGCCCCTACAGTGTTACAGGTGTAATTGCATGTAGTTTTAACCAGTCCCTCACCTTAGCTCAAAAAGAATCATATCAACTGTGTGACTTGTAGACCTGTGTCCACATTGCTGCAATAAATATATGCAACTGGATCATCCCTGAAGAATTGCAAGCCCCCTTTACTAATGATACAAGACAGACTTCCTAGCACCACTCATCACAGAGGAATACTAGCCCCCAGCACATCCGAAGACCTCATTCCTGTTCTAGCCCTGCGTTTGCTTACTCTGTCTTCTGGGGATATTAGAGCCGCTCCTTTAAGCCAACAAAAAAAAAGAGCTAGATATGACAATCCCTGAAGAATAAATTGTCACTGTAAAAATAAGGAGTACGTCCAAAAGGTTCCCAAAGTATGGCAGTCTACAATTTTTTTTTGTAACTAGCTTGGGTTTTTGGTCAACGTTGTAATTAAGGACGCTGGTTTGGACAAGCTGGATCCACAGATTGCTACTTCCTCACTGCTATGACTGAAACCTGCAACAAAATACAGAAGACAAATGTATACATAACGCCATCAGTGACATACTTTGTACTGCGGGCAAAGTGATACTGCAGGAAAAGGTAATTGTTAAACCATTGCGTCAGGGTACATTTGGCACAGTGCTAAATGTTTTTGTTTTTAAATGGAAGCAGAACATGATTGCTGGTCCCTCCACCTCCAGATTGATCACGTTGCTGATTATTATGCAGCATCACAGATCCAAGGGCCACGGACACACTTTTCTCAAAGCGAAATCATGAGGTGAAACTGTAAACCTCAATCTCCAAGCCATTTCTTCTTCAATTTAAACATGGAAAATGGTTTAGGACAGTGCCAAATGTAGCCCAACACAATGGTGTAACAATTACCTTTGCCTGCAGTAGCAATTTAATGTCCATTGTGAAATGTTCAGACATATATTTATTTGCTAGGTTATACAAATATGAATCCCAGAAATTACTGAGGTACAGATTTACACATTGTGTTTTGCATACACAGTATTGACTGGTGTGTTACAAAATCATCCTGCTGAATAAAGTTCCTATTTAATCTTGCCATTACCTAATAAGCGTTGGTAGCATCAATAAAATAAAGCACTCAAACACTGTACTGATTACAGAAGAAGTGGTCAGCATTTTGAAAAGCACTGGCCACCTAAAAGATTTGATAATCATCTGCACACCAATCCCATAACACATTTCAATCATACATACCTATTCACTAAACTGACCAGGTGGTGCCCCACTTTATGGGGAAGGACAACAATCCCAAAGAATGTAGGATGTTATAAAACAAAAACTCCTTGGCGTCTACGGGAGCAGCCATCTTGGAGATGCTGCACAGAGAGGCATCCCTCACTCTGTACGTGCCCCTGCCCACAGATGTACTTGAAAAGATGGCTTTGTGTGGCCTCTGACCGGTACCAGTGCTGGATTCTGAGTGAGGTAAGGAGTGTTGTTGTAACTCACCCCGGAAAAAAGTCAGTAATGCGAAACTGTTTCTGGCCATTCCTCACTCTAACATGGTTGAGCCCTTGCCTCATTAAATTAATTGCTAATTGTTAACATATTTTCTTATTTTTCCTACCTCTTTAAGAAAGTTTCCAAGTATCTCCTGGCATTTAACAGATTTCCTGTAGAATGAGAAGCGAAATCCAATATTAGAAAACCAAAAAGAAATTAGAAATTAAAAATATTAAGAAAAAGTGCAGCAAAGACCATTTCAGATTTTAGAAACATTGATGTTAAACTGAAAATGTGACCCTCAAGCCAGGGCTAATGTTTGCATATTTAGGAGAGCTAGATGTAGGAAGTATTTTCTTACCGATCAGTCTTGGTAGATATTAATACTGAAAAGTCACATTCTTGATCAGGAAAGTAAGTGGAAGGCACTACAATGTACTGGCCAGAAGAAAGGGGGCATATCATTGACACTTCCTGTGAGTGACTATGTGGTACACAGCTGGCACATGGCTCTTGTGCCATTAGAGGTGACTGGCTGCTATCAGAGGGCACCTAAAGAAAGGTTAGATAAACGTTAAAAAGAAAACTGCAGTTTGTGCTAAACGAATAAAAGGCTAAATAAATATATAGAAAAAAATACATGTTAGATAAAGCAGACAACCTAAAGTAGTCCAAAACTGAAACTAAAAAGTGTCCCATTTCCACTGAAACAAATTTGCGAACAAATAATTGCTAATGCAAACTCATTCAGATAATTGATCCATGGAATTGCCCAGAATTTGTTGGTTGAGCGTTTAGGATTCTAGTCCAGGAGTAAATCCTGCATTAAGGGACATCCAAATTTGGGATGTTCCACAGTGTGAACCCCCTGGTTTTCCTGCACAGGCACCTCGATCCTTAGTTCCACAGTGCTTGCACAGGTCTCTGGTGGCATCCCTGCTCAGCACGCTCGCTGTGCCTGGCAGACTGCTGGTGGTGTTGCATTGGCCAAAGAAAACAGGGACGTGTGTGGTGCTGCAGAATGCAGATAAGCTTAGCCGAAGCCAAGGCATCTACAAATGAGATGAGGGAGTTTCATACGGCAGGACATCCCAAAACAGGATGTCCCTAGAGAAATCTCTTGAAGTGGACAACTCATTTATATTAGTTTTGGTCCACTTTAACAACTAAAATATAGGCATGGCAAAGTAGCTATTAATTGACACACTTGCCTGTAGAGCCACTAACATCCATTCCTACTCTGCCCATAGCCCATCAATCACATTAGGCCTCTCTAGCCAGCAGATGTACAGTGGGCATGACCACAGATGTTTTCCAACCAGCTCTGGGGTCTGGGGGGAAGCAGTTTTGGGGGGATTTAAAAATGACCACAGATAATTCATCTGTTTTGAGCATCGCTTTGAGCAGGAGAATATGCCAGAGGTGCATTTTATCAAAATATGTGCTGCGCTTTGCATGCATGTGTGAGAAATAAAAAACTTTTTAGCACAGTAAGTAAATGGTGAATTTTATGGCAACCCAAGTGCAATGCAGGTGCACTGCTTAATACCTGCTTCCGCATTTTCCTTGTGCTACATAGGCCTGAACAGAGCCTTATGTCTCCTGTCAAGTTTAAATATAATAACATTTTTATTTTAGATGTTTCAATTAAATTTACATGGCTGAAACCACTTCACATCATTAAAGTGGGCCAAAACCCACCGCTATTGGGTGGGGAATTCCCGGGCAGATCGATTCCGTCCCACTCTGTGAAACCCCCCAAGTCGCTGCAACACTTACCTTGTTTCCTGGTCCAAGGGCGCATGCACGAGCCACAGCCGCATCCCTGCTATCCCTCTAGCATTTGTGAATGGCCGGCGCAGGCACACTCCCTGTTAATGGGTAGCGGAGGATGCGGCCACCAGCGCGCCAAGATCCGTTCGCTTTAGACAAGCTAGTTATGCCTACGCCGTAGGACCAGGGAAGGGTGAGTGAGATTGGGCGACCTAGAGGGGTTTCACACAATGGGGTACCCCCCCGATGAGGGTGCCTGGAGGTGAAAAGACCTAAACTCGGGAGTCAAAATTTATAGTGATTTCTGCTGAATCGGCAAGTTTTGTGACTTTCAAGTGGAAAAAAAGTACACAAGGAAATATTAAATTAAAGTATATTGGTGAAAGGTTTCTTTTTCCAGGGTCTATAATATAAGAACATAACATTTTCAGAGGTGTCAAAGGATACTTGTCCTTTAAGGATTGTAGTGCAGAAACTATTGGGCTGTTAGCTTCCTAGTCACATACTATGTACACTTGCTTAGTAAAAAGTATTTACCCTGTAGACATGAAAGCCAATGGCGTGGCAGGGTTTTCCTTGACAGTGCTGCTGCAGTGTTACCCTCACCATCTGGGCATTAGTGGGCACAGTAAATGGAATAGTTGGATTAAGGAAATAAGAAGCGAAATTCCGACTGCCCCCTGCATTAACACCCTTCTTCCAATGGCCCTTTCGTTCCTGGGTCTCCCATGTTCCTTTCAGCTCACTTTCATTTTCCTTCACTGCTGGCCGTCTAGAGGTTATTTCACTGTAGGTGAATGAAATGAAGAATATAGTATTAAACAACAGCACAACTAAGCCAAGTTAAAGAACAAGACCAGGCTGTGTAGTAACCTGCACTTTCCTGCTGTAGCACCCTCGTCTGCCTGAAATCCAGCTCGGAGCATTGGTAAATAATGCTCATTTTGGGGGGGGGGGGGGGGGGGGGGGTTATCTTAAATTCAGTTGCTCGGGTGGGGTGGTTGCTGGAAGTCCAGGCTGCTAAGGGCAAAACAAATGTACTTACCTTACCCGGACCACTCCATGCAGCCATAGCATGCTTTTTACGGATACTAATCATATCAGCAGTGCACCCCCCTGCTGCCAATCAATATCCTTGACTAGAATCAAGGGTGCACATTAAAGGAAAACTCCCCTTTGTCAGCTTTTTGTGTTCTGCCTTATTGTTTTCCTCTTCTGGGATGTAACACAAACATTTGCGTTAGGATTGTGCCCCCATACCTGTGATTTATTTATCAGCATACCGTTTCCAAGTTTCCTACTTTCCTGTTTGTCTCTGATCCTAAGGTGGGGGTGATTTTTTCTGGCCTTAAGTAAACCAACTACAAATCCCAGAATGCTTCCACTACAACCGGTGAATTCATCAGCAGTTTTGGCTAAGTCTCACGGCAGTAATGACACTTCCAGCTGAGACCGCTGCCAGTAAAGCTTTAGCTGCTGGAACTCAAGACTGTTATCCCCTCTATTTAAATAAGTTGAATTACAGAAGAAGGGGTTCAATCTGTCACCTCTGTCTTAGCCAATCAGATGATTAGCAAGCCAGAGTGAGGAAGTTTCTGCTCTGTACTTTCAACACACCAGTTAATGTACCTTGCTAAGGTAAACACATTGTTGCTAGGGAAAACTGCTTTTAAACACAGAATTGCAAACAAATAGTAAATAAAAAAATAACAGATAAGCTTAGCAGACTGTTTACGTAATTTTGGCACATAATAATGGAGATTTTATAAAATGCAGTTGAAAGTGGAATTACCCTTTAATGTTGGCCCTGGAGCATGCCATGGACACTGCACAGCACTGGTGGGGCTGTGATGCATTGCTCCTGCAGCAGGTCAGGTAAAGTATCAACCATTTTTTTTTATTTTGCCTTTTAAATCTTACAATGCTGTAAGAAATATTTGCTGTCATAATTATGACACAAGTAGTAACTAGGCAAAATCATAAAAAAATAAAAAAGGAGGAAGCTACCATGAAGTTCCATGTATGTACTGTTTAAACCATCCTGCCCACTAGCACCCTGTATATAACATAAGTGACCAAGTAAAGCAGTGTGTAACAAGACGTTCCTATTTATCTCGTATGAATGTTGCAGCATGCAAAGAATTAGCATGTGCATGAGCAGCCTCCAATAACATAGCACCTGTTTATCAGGAGATTATTGTGGACCAAAAGTCTAAATAGACTTCCCAAAATCATGCATGCCAAAGTGGGATGCCTCCCTAGAGAACATTCTAAATGGGCCCAAGGATTTTAAGTCTGTTTACTGCTTTATTTATATTCTATGCAATGACCCCCGATTAGCCAAACAAGTTAAAAGTTGTGTAGAATTTCTGGAAACATGTCTATAAGTTTAAGATGATGATTTTTAACCTGAGGGTAAGAGGTCCAGTAGACAGGACACGTAATAAGAAATCCCGCTCTGTATCCCTGAGGAAGGTGCTGGGTATAACCAGGTAATACCCCGATGACAGATCACATCGTAGATGCAGTTGTCTGTCATAGGAATGTAATGAAGTTCCGGCCACAACAGGTGACTGTATAGTCTTTTGCAGGTTAAAGTGACGTTTCTCCACCTAAAAAAAAACAAATAAATGCAAAAATAAATGAATTTAAACAGACCTAAGGAACTAAATTGCTACAATCCCACATAACACATCGTCCCATTTCCATCTGTAATGGAGAGGTCAATATCGCTACCTGCACAAAATTTCTCGGCACCGTGATCACGCAAGACTTGTGGAGCAGGCAAGCTACCGGCATCTTGAAAAAGGCCCAACAGAGGCTATACTTCTTGAGACAACTGGTTAGATATGGTATGTCTAAAAGGATCCTAAAAACCTTTTACAATGCTGCCATAGGGTCACTTCTGACCTCCTCCTTCACTGTCTGGTATTGCGGGACCACAGCTAAGGACAAGAACAGGCTGAAGAGGATCACCAGGACTGCTGACAGGATCATTGGATGCCCCTTACCATCCCTGGAGGAACAATTCATGCAAAGGATCTGCTCAAAGGCAAAAATAATAAGTGAGGACCCAACACACCCAGGTCCTTCATTTTTCAAACTCTTGCCCTCTGGCCGGAGGTACCTGGTGCTTTCGACAAGAACCTCCAGGTACAAAAATAGTTTCTTTCCTCTAGCCGTTAAGGCACTAAATAACCACCACTGAATAATCTGCCACGTACTCCCTGTCCTCACCATGTAACTGATTTACCATCAATACCATATGTAAATATGTTAATGTATAATATTATATGTATAATATGTTAAAATGTTCAATTGTTATATTTAATGTTATAGCTCTAACGGGGTACCTCCCTTCCAAGAAGCATTCCTTGTATGTATCCTGTACTTACTTGGCGGTAAATACAGTATTCGTATTAAAGGGTCTGTTCAGACAAAACAAAAAACACACATACGTACTGCCCACTTGCCTCCCCATAGAACTTCTGCCCTAGGACCTAGTATATTATTTACAGCGTCCAGAGATTGAATCTCACAGTATCCACAAAATTACTTTATCACGCCCAAACTATCGATTTAATTGGAGGGATTATGCCAAGGCCTTGGGGAGAGGGGGGAGTCGTCCCCAAGGTTGCTGGCGAGTGTGAATGCTTTGGACCCAGAACGTTTTATACCACTAGGTTAGGATGGAGGCGCTTTTTTTTTTTTAATTTTTTTTTTTGTGTTTTGTCTGGACAGACCGTTTAAATAGTCACACTATAGTCCAAAAACAAAAAAAAAAGCAATACTTTACTTTCTTCCCCCGCATACTATCACTGATAGTCTGGTGCTTACACATTTACTGTGCCATCATCACAGAAACTATAGCACATCCCTCTCCATTCATTGCAATCCATAGTTCCCGGGACGATGGTGCGGGGGGCGGGCCATAGGCTACTGCACAGACGCGGTGGAGGTAGAGGCAGCGGCGTGTGGGACTGGGATCAGGCGATCTGGTGTGTAAGCACCAGACTAGCAGCGACACCCTGTGGGGGGATGAAAGGTGAGTATAGTGTTTTTTGTTTTTGGACTATAGTGTGACTTTAATATTGAAGTTCACAAAAAAACTGTGAACTGTTTGTGCAATCACATTCTTTTTACCTAGTGTAATATTTTCCAGGCATGCAACATGACATGCTGGCTTCAATGCCCCAGCCAGTTTTCAGCACTCAGGCGATTCCCATACAACGTAGATATGTTTTATGGGAATTGCTGGAAACTTCTTCTTTGGTGATATTTAGCCTTTTGGTAGACATTTCTGGATACAGCGGATCCCTATATAGTCATTGGGAAAGAGCTGGTAACCCACTTCTAAAGGTTACAGGCATCAGCGTACATACAGACTGCACCCAGCCATGCTACATGATGCTAAATCTATAGCGAAAGCCTGGTCTTCTATTTAGCAGGACTGGTGAGCTGAAATTGGTAGGTCAGTAAGTTCAGGTTTTGAAGAGAGGGACACCGTTTACAGAAAAAAGCATCTTATAATGGTGTAAGTAATTTTATAATAAAGTTTTTATATATATTTTGCATTTAATTAGGGTGTGAGCACAAGCAATTGGCTAGGTAGTGCACCCCATAGTATCTGTTAAGTTTTATATTAGCAGCACTTTTCTTTTTATGCCACATTCCGAGGGAGGAGGGACTCACATGGCCTCACAGAAGCAACCATCATTATAAGAATGATACGTTGGTTTAATAAGGAAACATATGTTCTTTGTGCATAAAGCTATACTATGATCACATGTTGTGCATAATTATCCAGTAGAATTATGACATTTGTCCAAATATTCAATCAAAGTGGTGATTTAAGGGGTCATTTCAATGTGAGTTGTAAATTTAAAGTACACCAAAACCCGGGATTTTGACTATCCTGGGTTTTGGTCCTTGCCCCGCTGTGTCACTTCTTCATGGTCCTATGGCGCATGTGCAGCCACTCGTCCAATCAGCGCGCTTGGATCTGCTCACGCCCCTTTGTCTAAGGCGATCTGATCCGAGTGCGTTGGCGGCCGCATCCCCCGCTTTCCTCTAACCAATCACAAAAACCTGGCACGGACACGCGCCCTGCTAAAGGAGTAGCGGGGATACGAGAAGGGGGAGCGTGTGCCTGCCCTGGAGTCTCATAGACTCTAGGGTGGGTTTTGGTTTGCTTTAAAGCATAAACCAGTTCATGTTTAAAGCTACCATATGATGACATTTATGAATCATCCAACAGAATGAGGACATGTGTCCAAGCATCCTAACAAGATGGTGATCAAAAGAGGTCCTTAGCAGTGGTATATTTGAAGCATCCAAGTCCCCTATTTCTTGGGCTCTGGCTGCAGAGCTTCTTGTAGGACTTTTGTCTCTGGTGAATGGTATTTTACGATAATAGGAACATGTGTAAAAGAGGGTGGGCAAGCACTTGCATACAACCATATTAGACTTCTGACAGGCTTAACCTATGGTATAAAAACTATGGCTCTGGGGTCCAATTTACCAGGTATGTAATAGATAATCAGGAATGCCTAGCTAATGTAGGTATGAAATGAAAAAAGGCTCAAAAACACAGTAAACCAGCACTGCCTTCTTAAAACAGAAATTATTTGTATGAAGTATCAAAGCAGATGTGTATGACTCCTCCAAAACTAAGATTACTTACCTTCCAAATGTGAAGCCCTATGGCACAAAGAGAACTAGTGTTAGAGATTAGGGCTCTTGATTGGTTAATATCTGATCCTTCAGCTCGCTGCCTTTGCATAAGTGCCAAATATACTTCACTTTGCTCTTTAACTCGTAGCCAAAATGTAGGGTTATCAGAGAAACTAGCATTGTTCCGGGATCCACCTGCAGTCTGACCTTTAATCCAGGAGCCATGGATTTGTTGTATGTGCAGTAGTGGCCAATCTGTAAGAAAACACAAGCATTATACAGCCAAAGCCATGATTGTTAACAATTAATGTATTCATTAATATTATTGTCTCAGAAATTGTTGTTCTGAAAAGGATGTTTTATTTAACAGGAAGGATTCCAAAATGTTGCTAGGTCAGACACATCCGGAAACTCTATTGACACTATTTAGCTCTTACTGTTTAACCATTACCAACAGCCTCACTGAACAAAACTGCCAGAAAATGACCACTGAAACCCATGAAAAATGTAACCAATTGCTACACCACGTTCACCAATGTAGAGGTCCTTGGTGCCCCATAATCAAAACGGATCAATCCCATGGTTTGTAACGCTGTAAGCAACCAACACCCAGGATTCGGTACATGTGCTTCGGGTTGCCTGACTAGAAAGGGTTAAAGTGCTTTGGCCTGGGCCCAGGGGGTTGGCCAGGGAGTCTCGCACACAGTTCTCTTTACGGGATGCCCCTTCTTCATGAAACACTTCACTCTCCAGCACGTTCTTATTCAAATACAGTTAAAAAGCAAAACGGTTTCTTCCCAATTACCTCTAAATTGGGTTGCCTTCTGCTCTCTTTCCTTTCCAGGAAGCCCCTCCTTGGATCCCAATGATCCTCACTCCAGGGGTATCTTCCCGTGACCCCTAACTTCCAGGTCCCAAGCTGGCTTCCTCACCTCTCCTATGAAGACTCAACAGGGGCACCAGAAACTAGGGCCTATCTCACCGAGCATCCACTACACAGGATATGCAGCAGCTGCACTTCAGGGGCGCACTCCACCCTCTCACAGGTGCAGCCGGACCACCACAAATCAGGTACTTAGCTTCACATGGTGGCTTCTCAGCAGGGCTCTATTTCCATGCCCTCTGGAACTCTCTAGAATCTTCTCGGCTCCTCCTTATATAGCTTATCCCTCTACTGCCCTCTAATGGCAAAACCTAAGTAACTACACTATTATTATTGTTTATTTATATAGCGCCATCATTTTCCGTAGCGCTTTACATAGACAGGGTAGAAACATACGGTACATATAATATATCAAGTGCAGTTTTACAGAGTTGACAATGGATATTCTGAGTACAAGACACAATAGGGGAGAGAGCTCTTCCCTTGCGATGAGGGGTGAAGACGAGGGGGAAGGATCACAAACAGTTCGTATTGAGCTTTGTGGCATATGCCCTTTTAGAAGATTGGTTAGGCCAGATTATATGCTTGTCTGAATGAGTTTTGAGGGCTCCTTTGAAGGTTTTGAGTGTTGTGGAGCGGCGGATTGGGTGCGGGAGGGCATTCCAGAAGTTTGGAGTTGCACGTGAGAAGTCCTGGAGACAGGCGTGAGAGGAGGTGACCAGGGAGGAGGACAGGAGAAGGTGGTTGCAGATATAGCACTACAATACTTATTCTATTTCTTATCCTATGTGGGCATCTAGTAGCCTACCTAAGTATTTACAATGACACTACTCTATCCATTAAATCTTTAGCCGTATCTAAACCACAACCACCCAGGGTATCCAAGGGCACCACCCCATTCTCCGGGGACCCCCATCCCAAGCACTCCTAGCCAGGGGACTATACAGTTACACAGCTTTAGCTATGACTTTGCATAAGCCAAACCACAACCTTGTATTTTCAGTGTCACAGGGGAGGATCTTTTCATAATTGCAAAGGTGTAAAGAGAGAAAATACATCTCAGCTGAGTAAGAAGCAAGTAAGTAAGTAAGAAAACAACGCAACTTAAAGAGCATCACCCCATTCTAACAAATACATTTCAACTGTCAACAAAAAATAATTAATCATGTCCATATGCTTAAAACAAATTAAATTGGACCTCCAGTTAAAAATGACTGGAGTTCTGCTCACTCCGACACTCCTTCCGGTATAAAGAGAAAGCCTGAAATTGGGGAAAATGATGTATCTATACCCTGGTCTACTACTGGCAGAAGCTGCTCTAATGCACTGTGTGACCCCTGGAAAACAATCCCGTTTGCTGGACACACACCTACCTGGTAAACCCCATTGGCTGCTGTTGGTCAGCTAACCATTAAATCATTTTGCTCTAGGTCATGCTTCTTCTTAATGTCTGTAGAGTGGGACATCCAAAATCCAGATGCCCTAAGGGTGCAGGGGAGAGGTCTGTTCTGAAGGATTTAAAAAATACAGTTTGAGGCTCCCTGTTTCGAAACATAACGTGTAAGGTAGTTCTAAAAGGATTACCAGTCCAGATACTTTTCAAGTTTGCCATCTCATCTACTGGAAACGCCATGGTAACTTCACTAAAGTCTTGTAGAAATTCTTCTTTGTCTATCCAAAATTCCCCATCTAGAAGATTTTCCAGAAACTGAGCACGGTCTGGCTCATCTATTAAGGCCCATTTATCACCACTGTAAAGACATAAAGCAAACGCTTATATGTGAGGTTACCAAAGTAACGTGTAAGCAGGTAGCTTCACAAACGAATAGCCAAAATGTCTTAATGCACCTATGATACAACAAATAAAAACCCTGGGATGTTTCACATGGTGGGGCATTCCCAATGGCCAACCCAGGAATCTTTTATATCACATGGCTGGTTGCATTGGTTTTTTTTTCCACTTTAAGACACGTATTTCATGAAACAGCTGTGGCAGTAGATGATACTTACTTCTTTCCCCAGACTCCGCTCCAACAGTTCCGGCCCCAGGGATTGTGCACACGAAGAAGAATCAGCTCCTGGCCTGGCTTTGTGACCACGCGTTGGATGTCCGTGATTGTGAAGGCATGAAATTCCCCCAAATCACCCATACCTAAAATATAAACCCCTGGTTAAAATAACGGCTCAGGTTACAGTTACTAAAAGGCAAGAATGGTACCAGGGAGAAGTGCAGTAGGATGATTTCATAACACAGGCCCCCAAGTAGTGAGTGAGCCAAGTTTAATGAGAAAAGTTTTTGTAACTATATCAAAAAACAAATATTTGGACAGTGGGGCTGATTCTGAGGCAAGTGCAAACAGGTAAAAAAATTAATTTAATAGCAGGTTTTACTCCAAATAAAGCAATGCACTTTTTCCACCTGGTCATGAATCGAAGGGAAGATTCATTGCCAGGTGCACAGGGTGGATAAAAATCAATGTTTTTTTTTAAAAATCAAAAAAAATCGGATTTTTTTTATTTAAATCGGATTTTTTTGATTTAAATTGTTTTTTTGGTGATTTTTTTTCAATAAACTGCTTTTTGAGGAAAATATTTTACCATCCAAAGGTTCTTCCATCATGAGATAAAGCTGAGTTGTTTAACTCAGTAGAATAAAGGCTGTATATGTGTAACATTCACAATGCCATGCTCTTCCAGAGGTTTCTGTAGGATTAGTGGGCAGTTTCTCTCCTATATTATCACAGACGCTCGCTTTACTTACGCAGTTCTCAAAACTGAATTTGACTCCGCAGAGGTCCCAGCCTCTTCTTCACAGCAAAAATGTTACAACATGAACAGAGTTGAGAAAAAGACCTTAATCCTATTGTTCTACAAACCTATGACTAGTGAGCTACAGAGGACAGCAGGGACAGTAGTATTTAAGTTTTTCATGTGTCGGCTGGGCTGACAGTCTAAGTTTCTTAAAATATATATATATTTTGTTTAGCCAAATTAGTTAACAAAACATGGATGTTTGTTTAAGCAAATAACTTTCAGTTGAATAAATCTATTTAAATTGTTATTAAGGTCAGGATTATTTTTCTCCTTCCTAAGTACAACAGAACAGTGGTGTCCAAATATGAATGATTAACCCATTAAACTGGGGAGAAAAAAGTCATATAAAAAGTGATTCTAAAAATCTTCATCTACTTGCATGTTAAAATAGCAAGAACTAGTTTAGGTAGAAACTTTGATTTAAATCACTGATTTAAATCAAGCCTTACTGACTAGTGATTTAAATCATGATTTAAATCGTGATTTAAATCAGTTAGATTTAAATCAAATCCACCCTGCAGGTGCACTAAGCTGTTTTGGGAGTAAAATGCACCAGTAACTTTAAAGTCCCTCTCCAAGCACACACTAACTTTCTCCCACATAATCCCCTTTGAGAACAGTAAATAATACCATTTTAAATCACCTGAAAATGTCTGATTGTATGTAAATACCTGTAAATAGTCTAGCCGAAACCATCTTTTTGCTTCAGTTTCTGGGTTTGTGGCTGAGCTGGGAAGAGTGTGACATAAAGCTTATGAGTCTTGAGTCTACTTTTCTGTGGTCAGAGACAGCTGTGGGGCCACTGTGGCATGCTGTGCTCATTTACACTGAGAGCACTAAGGGACGACGTGGCTGTAGGACCACTTTTTTCATGGCCTGGAATGAATACAACCGAACAAAGAGCAAATGGCAAAATGGAGGGAAGGCACATGGGACAGGCAAATAGTGTGCTGCTTGCTGGCCAATTATTGCCATTGGGTTTAGGGTCCCTTTCATTTTTTACCTAAAGTTCACCTAGTGCTGCATCAGCTGTTCCAGGACAAGACGAAGAAAAAAAATGCAACTTCCCCTAAGCTGCTTCAGTTGGATATAGAAGTATAATATGGAGTCACTGCAGCCCATGACAATGCCTCTTACCCTCTTTACTGTGGAGCACAGAACAGCTTATTGCACAGTGATCTTTTAGCTCCAACATCCTGCAAAGCATCTTCTCCTTGACACTCTCTTGTGCATCTTCTAAGACCCATCTTTCCACTAAACCACCTGTCAGGTCTATCAAGGCGTCGACAACCTGCCCGGCCCAAAGCACGTCGTAGGAGCCATGTAACCTGCAGACACACAGAAAACGCATTCATTGAAGTGGACCCACACCCACTTCACTTGGCAAGATCCGTCCCACAGTGACAATATATTAATCTGAAACGCTCATTCTGTCACCTGTAGGCCACGCATTAGAAATGGCTGCACACTGCCAGGGAAAACAAAGCATACAATATCGGTAATGTACTGCGAATAAGCCGGGCGCTGGTCTCGCTCATTTATTGTGCCAAATAACAGGCCAAAGACAAACTTTAGGGGGAGGGGGGGGGTTGCCACCTACCTCCGGTCGAATACTTGTGTCTGTGCAAACAAAGATTAAATAGCCCACCTTGTGGGGCAACTGCCCTGGGTCTCCTCTCCCTGGGCTGTAATTAAAACACTTAAAGTGGAGCAATCACCAGGATTTCGACTATCTTGACCCGGGGGCCTCCCGATGTAGGATGCCCCCCCCCCCCCGTGTGAAGCCCCCCAGATCTCCCAGTTTTACTTACCTCTGCTACGTTCCCACGAAGCATGTGCAGGCGCTCGTCCAATCAGCGCTTTATGCTGTGCATACTAATGCGCGGCATGAGACTGCCGATTTGAACTTTGTGCCTGGCACAGCTGCATCCCCAGTTCCCCCTGTGGAGTGCGTGCTCCAGCACACCAGGCACGGGGAGTAGGCACAGCTACAGGGAAGTCAGGGAGGCGTCCACTGGTGAAGATTGTGTGTGTGTGTGTGTGTGTGTGTGTGTGTGTACCACCAGAATCAGGTGAGATTACTGCCGCCCCTGGGGGTCTCCAGTTTAGGATACCTCAGGCACAGGCTAGTGGCCGGCCCTGGAATCAGCCACAGCCATACTAGTGCAGAAGGTAAATAGGTGTATAGTTCTCTTGTATAAAAGAATATATGTAACAGTCTTTGGCAGCCCACGACTGTATAAGGTGAGTATTCCTGCGGCTTGAGGGAGCAAATCAACAGGATCATTTTTTAATCTCGGTTGGTGCTGTGTCGTTCCATGAGGAGGAATTGTATTTATGCACACTTCCAGGGCACACAACTATTGCAGGAGGTTCAGCTGACACACACGAATGTGTCCCCTATCAGACAGAGCTCTGTAATTAAAAAGTAGGGGCCTTTAATGTAGTATTCATAAGTTCTCATCAATGCCCCAGTAATTATTGCTGAATGAATGGATTGCCAGGTGCAGGCTGCTTCCTGAGCCTCACAATTGGCTGTTGGCAGTCAAGTGGTCAGGAATCTTTTCGGCAACTGCAAACCATGAACAGAACTAAGTGCCATGCAGGTAAGCCAAATAGGAAACACAAAGGAATACTTGCTAGGGAGTGGGTGCTACAGGTGACGAACACCTTCACACTTGGAGCATGCTCAATCTGAAAAAGTTTAAAAATAATATATACACACACACAAATATACACTTGTGCACATACATATAGAAAATAACATATTGCCAGAATATCCTGGCTCATGCATGCGGCTCCACAATATCATACCTGCTGTCACGGGACGCCTGTGTCATATTGTTGTGGTGGGTTTCTAGCGTGCAGAGGTAAAAAATGGCCCTGACCGTGACTGGGGCCTTCTGGTCCTGTTGCCCTAGGATTTATATTTAAAGGGTTACTAAACCCCCAAAAAACAACACACAGGTACAGACACTCTCTTAGTCTCCCGCTCACAAAGCGGAAGCCCTGTTCGCTGCTTGGAAACCTCACGGTTTCTGAGGACGGCAGATGGCGGCATCCGTGAGGGGGGGTGCTCACTGTTTAGTCGTGCCCCCTGGCTTCCACCGGATCTTGCATACCATCCATTCATTGCAGGCCCACGCATCAGGCACCGGGAGCTCTGTTTTTCTGAAACCGGGAGGTTTCGGATCAGCCTTTTTGTCTGGGTTTAGTAACACTTTACAGCATCCTCAACAATTCTGAAAAATCATACTATGGCATATTTCTGGGATAGGTCGTATTTTCAAGGAAAAAAATGATACATTTTTTGTATCAGGTGTAGCAGTGACAGTATACAATCAAATACGTAGTGTAGTGTAGTAAGTATAAAAAAGTATAAGACCTTACTGCTTGGCTTAATATCCATGGAATTGCTTTTTATATTGTATGCACTATCTTTGCTCTGAAACACAAAAATCTGTTTCCTACTATGTGCCTATAAGTATATGACTCTGCATGCAATTTTCGTAATATGTGTGTATAGAATACAAGGAAAAATACTTACCTTGTATTTAAGTCTATACTACTAACTCACATACACATATTATCCTTGTAATGTTTCCTAACTTGGTGTGCACAAGTATATATTTACTTTTTCAGGTGAGTCTAATAGGGATATTGGCAATTAGGATCACAGACACACCAAACAGCCATTGTGGTAAAAACGAGTGTTGATCTGCTTTAAAAACAGAGCTGTACTCTCCTGCATACATACACATACATACTTGGCATATGCTTTCTCAAGAAGGGGAAGCCAAAAGGCTGCCTGGTCATGGCAATGAGAGAAGCAGAGCTTGTGTCCTAAGCATGGCAAACAGTCATCGATTGTCACTTCCACCCAGCGGCCAAATCTCCAGAATCGGCAAGTGAAGCGGCCGGAGTATCCAGGATCATCCCAGGTACACTGTCCTGTTGGAAATACCTTTAGGAAAACAAAAAGAGTGTGTCCAGAACAATAGAAATATAACACTGGTATGGCAAAAAGAAACTATATATATCTTTATAAAAACAAAGGATGCCTACCTCCTAGCCATCAGGCTCAAACCCACAGGCTCCTGCAGGCTGCAGCCTCAGGTGATGGTCGGAGAGAGATGACACAGTGACAAACGTCTCACCAGACAGAATCAGAGCTACAGAGTAATCAATCAGAACATTGACATTTTTTTTTGCCTTATAGAGACCTTCGAAAGATTCACCCAGGAGTGGGTGTCCTCCAAGAACATTGTGACAACGTGGTTTGAAAAGTTACATTTTCAAATAGTCTCCTACTCTGCAGTCCCAAACCACATGACACCCAAACGGGCATGTATGGGCCAACTGGACACCAGTGGTGACATAGGGGATAGCTGCAGCTGCTGTGAAGCCAGGGATAAAAGAACAAGTATAATAGACTTTGGGAGGCTTACAGTGAATCTCCATCCACATTTTCTATGGGGTGGGAGAGAGAATGGACTGGCTTTACATCTGCTTTAACTATGTATCTTTTATTCATTGCTGGTTCAAAGTTTAGGGCTAGGAGGGTCTTTCTATTGGCTAAGAAGGGCCCATATGACCAAATCTTGGAGCTCCTGAACTGGAAGCCAGCTGAGTGGTAACAGTGGGGTTTAAAATAAAGGAAATATGTGGGTTAAACAAGAGCTTTATGAAGATTCTGTAATGATGATTTTTGGGCACACATTCTGTTAGGGTCATGTGACAATAGTGCAAGTGCTGCCAAAAGTGTAGCTTTAGGGTGTGTAATCCTAGGTCATCAGATTCCACCAAAACTACACCTTCCCCTTAAAGCGGAACTTCAGTCACCAAGTAACCCCCCAGCCCTGCCACACTACCCTGGCACTGAGGCAGGACAGGGGGGTTACAAATAAAAAAAAAAACCCTTACCTTACCTTGGGGCCACGCCGCTCCCCAGGTCTCTGTGCGACTGACACAAAGCCGCATCCCCTGGATAAAGTAAGGTTTTTTTTTCTGAAGTTCCACTTTAAGAATAGGAATATTAAGTTCTAATTTCTTTAATAAAAAAAATTGACGTGTTAAAAAGTAGAAAAAAATGTGCTTTCTTATAAAGTAAGGTTTTTTTTTCTGAAGTTCCACTTTAAGAATAGGAATATTAAGTTCTAATTTCTTTAATAAAAAAAATTGACGTGTTAAAAAGTAGAAAAAAATGTGCTTTCTTTCTGTGCATAATGCCCAGGGTCAAATTGAGAAGTTGTGGGCCCACAAAAGGAAGAGATTCCTGAAGCAATAGAACAGCTACATCCAATACTATTATAGAAAAATGCACAGCATGATAATTACAATCACTTATTGCACCATCACTGCCATATACTCTGGGCACTGAAGACAGACCCATTCCCGCTATATCTTTAGCTGGGGCCCACACCAGTATGACCTTTGCTATGGGCCCCTGTGAAGCCTATGTATGCCCCTGGTATGGGGTAGCCCTACATGGATGCCCTCAGGGCTAGTAATGTGATGGGGGTGAGGTGGTTTACTACGCACACCCCGAGTATGAGGTAGCCCTACATGTTCCCCTTAGTATTGGCAATAGATGATGGGGGGGGGGGTATGTGACCTACCTGTTGAAGGAGGCAGGGCACTTCTGAAGGGCACTATGACTTATACTATAGGGCTCTATGAAACCTATGTACACCCCTGGTATGAGGTAGCCCACATGGGTGCCCTCAGAACTGGCAATGTGATGGGGGAGCCACTTACCTGCTGGAGGAGCTGGGGGCCCTTCTGCAGGGCACTATGACTTATACTATGGGGCTCTATGAAACCCATGTACACCCCTGGTATGAGGTAGCCCATATGGGTGTCCTCAGAGCTGGCAATGTGATGGGGGAGCCACTTACCTGCTGGAGGAGCTGGGGGCACTTCTGAAGGGCACTATGACTTATACTATGGGGCTCTATGAAACCCATGTACACCCCTGGTATGAGGTAGCCCACATGGGTGTCCTCAGAGCTGGCAATGTGATGGGGGAGCCACTTACCTGCTGGAGGAGCTGGGGGCACTTCTGAAGGGCACTATGACTTATACTATGGGGCTCTATGAAACCCATGTACACCCCTGGTATGAGGTAGCCCACATGGGTGCCCTCAGCGCTGGCAATGTGATGGGGAAGCCACTTACCTGCTGGAGGAGCTGGGGGCACTTCTGCAGGGCACTATGACTTATACTATAGGGCTCTATGAAACCCATGTACACCCCTGGTATGAGGTAGCCCACATGGGTGCCCTCAGAGCTGGCAATGTGATGGGGGAGCCACTTACCTGCTGGAGGAGCTGGGGGCACTTCTGCAGGGCACTATGACTTATACTATAGGGCTCTATGAAACCTATGTACACCCCTGGTATGAGGTAGCCCACATGGGTGCCCTCAGAGCTGGCAATGTGATGGGGGAGTCACTTACCTGCTAGAGGAGCTGGGGGTAATTCTGCAGGGCACTATGACTTATACTATGGGGCTCTATGAAACCCATGTACACCCCTGGTATGAGGTAGCCCACATGGGTGCCCTCAGTGCTGGCAATGTGATGGGGGAGCCACTTACCTGCTAGAGGAGCTGGGGGTAATTCTGCAGGGCACTATGACTTATACTATGGGGTTCCATGAAACCCATGTACACCCCTGGTATGAGGTAGCCCACATGGGTGCCCTCAGCGCTGGCAATGTGATGGGGGAGCCACTTACCTGCTGGAGGAGCTGGGGGCACTTCTGCAGGGCACTATGACTTATACTATAGGGCTCTATGAAACCTATGTACACCCCTGGTATGAGGTAGCCCACATGGGTGCCCTCAGTGCTGGCAATGTGATGGGGGAGCCACTTACCTGCTAGAGGAGCTGGGGGTAATTCTGCAGGGCACTATGACTTATACTATGGGGTTCCATGAAACCCATGTACACCCCTGGTATGAGGTAGCCCACATGGGTGCCCTCAGCGCTGGCAATGTGATGGGGGAGCCACTTACCTGCTGGAGGAGCTGGGGGCACTTCTGCAGGGCACTATGACTTATACTATAGGGCTCTATGAAACCTATGTACACCCCTGGTATGAGGTAGCCCACATGAGTGCCCTCAGAGCTGGCAATGTGATGGGGGAGCCACATACCTGCTGGAGGAGCTGGGGCACTTCTGCAGGGCACTATGACTTATACTATAGGGCTCTATGAAACCCATGTACACCCCTGGTATGAGGTAGCCCACATGGGCGCCCTCAGCGCTGGCAATGTGATGGGGGAGCCACTTACCTGCTGGAGGAGCTGGGGGCACTTCTGAAGGGCACTATGACTTATACTATAGGGCTCTATCAAACCCATGTACACCCCTGGTATGAGGTAGCCCACATGAGTGCCCTCAGCGCTGGCAATGTGATGGGGAAGCCACTTACCTGCTGGAGGAGCTGGGGGCACTTCTGCAGGGCACTATGACTTATACTATGGGGCTCTATCAAACCCATGTACACCCCTGGTATGAGGTAGCCCACATGGGTGCCCTCAGAGCTGGCAATGTGATGGGGGAGCCACTTACCTGCTGGAGGAGCTGGGGGCACTTCTGCAGGGCACTATGACTTATACTATAGGGCTCTATGAAACCTATGTACACCCCTGGTATGAGGTAGCCCACATGGGTGCCCTCAGTGCTGGCAATATGATGGGGGAGCCACTTACCTGCTAGAGGAGCTGGGGGTAATTCTGCAGGGCACTATGACTTATACTATGGGGTTCCATGAAACCCATGTACACCCCTGGTATGAGGTAGCCCACATGGGTGCCCTCAGCGCTGGCAATGTGATGGGGGAGCCACTTACCTGCTGGAGGAGCTGGGGGCACTTCTGAAGGGCACTATGACTTATACTATAGGGCTCTATGAAACCTATGTACACCCCTGGTATGAGGTAGCCCACATGGGTGCCCTCAGCGCTGGCAATGTGATGGGGGAGCCACTTACCTGCTGGAGGAGCTGGGGGCACTTCTGAAGGGCACTATGACTTATACTATGGGGCTCTATGAAACCCATGTACACCCCTGGTATGAGGTAGCCCATATGGGTGCCCTCAGAGCTGGCAATGTGATGGGGGAGCCACTTACCTGCTGGAGGAGCTGGGGGCACTTCTGAAGGGCACTATGACTTATACTATAGGGCTCTATGAAACTCATGTACACCCCTGGTATGAGGTAGCCCACATGGGTGCCCTCAGAGCTGGCAATGTGATGGGGGAGCCACTTACCTGCTGGAGGAGCTGGGGGCACTTCTGCAGGGCACTATGACTTATACTATAGGGCTCTATGAAACCCATGTACACCCCTGGTATGAGGTAGCCCACATGGGTGCCCTCAGAGCTGGCAATGTGATGGGGGAGCCACTTACCTGCTGGAGGAGCTGGGGCACTTCTGCAGGGCACTATGACTTATACTATAGGGCTCTATGAAACCCATGTACACCCCTGGTATGAGGTAGCCCACATGGGTGCCCTCAGAGCTGGCAATGTGATGGGGAAGCCACTTACCTGCTGGAGGAGCTGGGGGCACTTCTGCAGGGCACTATGACTTATACTATAGGGCTCTATGAAACCTATGTACACCCCTGGTATGAGGTAGCCCACATGGGTGCCATCAGAGCTGGCAATGTGATGGGGGAGCCACTTACCTGCTGGAGGAGCTGGGGCACTTCTGCAGGGCACTATGACTTATACTATGGGGTTCTATGAAACCCATGTACACCCCTGGTATGAGGTAGCCCACATGGGTGCCCTCAGTGCTGGCAATGTGATGGGGGAGCCACTTACCTGCTAGAGGAGCCGGGGGCACTTCTGCAGGGCACTATGACTTATACTATAGGGCTCTATGAAACCTATGTACACCCCTGGTATGAGGTAGCCCATATGGGTGCCCTCAGAGCTGGCAATGTGATGGGGGAGCCACTTACCTGCTGGAGGAGCTGGGGGCACTTCTGAAGGGCACTATGACTTATACTATAGGGCTCTATGAAACTCATGTACACCCCTGGTATGAGGTAGCCCACATGAGTGCCCTCAGCGCTGGCAATGTGATGGGGAAGCCACTTACCTGCTGGAGGTGCTGGGGGCACTTCTGCAGGGCACTATGACTTATACTATGGGGCTCTATGAAACCTATGTACACCCCTGGTATGAGGTAGCCCACATGGGTGCCCTCAGCGCTGGCAATGTGATGGGGGAGCCACTTACCTGCTAGAGGAGCTGGGGGTAATTCTGCAGGGCACTATGACTTATACTATGGGGCTCTATGAAACCCATGTACACCCCTGGTATGAGGTAGCCCACATGGGTGCCCTCAGAGCTGGCAATGTGATGGGGGAGCCACTTACCTGCTGGAGGAGCTGGGGGCACTTCTGCAGGGCACTATGACTTATACTATAGGGCTCTATGAAACCCATGTACACCCCTGGTATGAGGTAGCCCACATGGGTGCCCTCAGAGCTGGCAATGTGATGGGGGAGCCACTTACCTGCTGGAGGAGCTGGGGGCACTTCTGCAGGGCACTATGACTTATACTATGGGGCTCTATGAAACCCATGTACACCCCTGGTATGAGGTAGCCCACATGGGTGCCCTCAGCGCTGGCAATGTGATGGGGGAGCCACTTACCTGCTAGAGGAGCTGGGGGTAATTCTGCAGGGCACTATGACTTATACTATGGGGTTCCATGAAACCCATGTACACCCCTGGTATGAGGTAGCCCACATGGGTGCCCTCAGCGCTGGCAATGTGATGGGGGAGCCACTTACCTGCTAGAGGAGCTGGGGGTAATTCTGCAGGGCACTATGACTTATACTATGGGGCTCTATGAAACCCATGTACACCCCTGGTATGAGGTAGCCCACATGGGTGCCCTCAGAGCTGGCAATGTGATGGGGGAGCCACTTACCTGCTGGAGGAGCTGGGGGCACTTCTGCAGGGCACTATGACTTATACTATAGGGCTCTATGAAACCTATGTACACCCCTGGTATGAGGTAGCCCACATGGGTGCCCTCAGAGCTGGCAATGTGATGGGGGAGCCACTTACCTGCTGGAGGAGCAGGGGGCACTTCTGCAGGGCACTATGACTTATACTATAGGGCTCTATGAAACCTATGTACACCCCTGGTATGAGGTAGCCCACATGGGTGCCATCAGAGCTGGCAATGTGATGGGGGAGCCACTTACCTGCTGGAGGAGCTGGGGCACTTCTGCAGGGCACTATGACTTATACTATGGGGCTCTATGAAACCCATGTACACCCCTGGTATGAGGTAGCCCACATGGGTGCCCTCAGAGCTGGCAATGTGATGGGGGAGCCACTTACCTGCTGGAGGAGCTGGGGGCACTTCTGCAGGGCACTATGACTTATACTATGGGGTTCCATGAAACCCATGTACACCCCTGGTATGAGGTAGCCCACATGGGTGCCCTCAGCGCTGGCAATGTGATGGGGGAGCCACTTACCTGCTAGAGGAGCTGGGGGCACTTCTGCAGGGCACTATGACTTATACTATAGGGCTCTATGAAACCTATGTACACCCCTGGTATGAGGTAGCCCACATGGGTGCCCTCAGAGCTGGCAATGTGATGGGGGAGTCACTTACCTGCTGGAGGAGCTGGGGGCACTTCTGCAGGGCACTATGACTTATACTATGGGGCTCTATGAAACCCATGTACACCCCTGGTATGAGGTAGCCCACATGGGTGCCCTCAGAGCTGGCAATGTGATGGGGGAGTCACTTACCTGCTGGAGGAGCTGGGGGCACTTCTGCAGGGCACTATGACTTATACTATGGGGCTCTATGAAACCCATGTACACCCCTGGTATGAGGTAGCCCACATGGGTGCCCTCAGAGCTGGCAATGTGATGGGGGAGTCACTTACCTGCTGGAGGAGCTGGGGGCACTTCTGCAGGGCACTATGACTTATACTATGGGGCTCTATGAAACCCATGTACACCCCTGGTATGAGGTAGCCCACATGGGTGCCCTCAGAGCTGGCAATGTGATGGGGGAGCCACTTACCTGCTGGAGGAGCTGGGTCACTTCTGCAGGGCACTATGACTTATACTATAGGGCTCTATGAAACCCATGTACACCCCTGGTATGAGGTAGCCCACATGGGTGCCCTCAGAGCTGGCAATGTGATGGGGGAGCCACTTACCTGCTGGAGGAGCTGGGGGCACTTCTGCAGGGCACTATGACTTATACTATGGGGCTCTATGAAACCCATGTACACCCCTGGTATGAGGTAGCCCACATGGGTGCCCTCAGAGCTGGCAATGTGATGGGGGAGCCACTTACCTGCTGGAGGAGCTGGGGCACTTCTGCAGGGCACTATGACTTATACTATGGGGTTCTATGAAACCCATGTACACCCCTGGTATGAGGTAGCCCACATGGGTGCCCTCAGAGCTGGCAATGTGATGGGGGAGCCACTTACCTGCTAGAGGAGCTGGGGGCACTTCTGCAGGGCACTATGACTTATACTATGGGGCTCTATGAAACCCATGTACACCCCTGGTATGAGGTAGCCCATATGGGTGCCCTCAGAGCTGGCAATGTGATGGGGGAGCCACTTACCTGCTGGAGGAGCTGGGGACACTTCTGCAGGGCACTATGACTTATACTATGGGGCTCTATGAAACCCATGTACACCCCTGGTATGAGGTAGCCCATATGGGTGCCCTCAGAGCTGGCAATGTGATGGGGGAGTCACTTACCTGCTAGAGGAGCTGGGGGTAATTCTGCAGGGCACTATGACTTATACTATGGGGCTCTATGAAACCCATGTACACCCCTGGTATGAGGTAGCCCACATGGGTGCCCTCAGTGCTGGCAATATGATGGGGGAGCCACTTACCTGCTGGAGGAGCTGGGGGCACTTCTGCAGGGCGGAGCAGGCACAGAGGAACCAGCAGTCACCCAGGATGCCCTGTCGCCCCGTAGCATAGCGTCCGCTGAAGGGGAAGAGCTGGGGCCGGGGGCAGATCTCCTGTGGGGACACAGACAGGGGACAGTCACACACACAGCTGACAGGGGGCAGGATTGGGGCGGGGGGGGGGGCATATCTGACCTGAGGTCTCAGCCATGTGATGCGGTCACACACCCGGGACAAAGGGGTGTCTCCTCTCCTCACCAGCGACTCCAGGCAGGGAGGGAATTCCAGGTCCACGAAGAGCCCTGAGCTGGGGGGCGGCATGTCACCTGCAGAGGCAATACACAGCTTAGCCGGTCTGTCATCTTCCTCCTTCCATACTCACCAGGGACACAGCCCACCCACTGCAGCTACAGCATCCCTCTGCCAGCCAATCACAAAGCTTCACATCCACAGACCAGGCGCTGACAGGCCTGCTACGATTGGCCCGTTCCTGCAATGCCTCTGATTGGCTGCCTCTCTTACATGGCGGCGCATATGTTGCTCATTCAATTTTCCATCCCTAGCGGCGATACAATACACATAGGAGGCTCTGGTCTCATGACAGGAGTGTCCAGTGCAGCACTACAGTACAGAGCTATGTGGCCAGTGACCGGGGAGATACTAGACTAGGAGTATAAAATAATAATAAGCATAAGAGAAGATAAGGAGACAGGCTGTACAGTGAGAAAACCATCTGAGAGACACTGTACAATGCCAGTGATGAAAAGTGATTCTAAAGGCAAAGTGAAAAAAATAAACAGTAGCTTACCGCTAGTGTGGTCCATTACATTTTGTGGTCCGATAACAAAGCCACGCCCCCTTCCTGCAAGGAGCACAGTCGCTCCCAAGCTGTCAGCACTGGATAATTCATCTTTACTGTGGACTTATTCGTTAAAGCAGACCCTTACCCTGAATAAGAGTTTATCTTATATGTTTCCCCCACCCTGTACATACAGATTGCTCACATTAAAAATCACCCTACCTGCATCTACTGTATGTTATGAGCCTTTAAACATTCAAGATGTCAGCTCATGGGACATCAGACAGCCTGCAAACAGGAAGTGCCTTCTGACTGTGCTGCTCTGCATTCTGGGACTGCTGACCTTTTCCTGACCCCAGCTATGCTCTGTCTGAGCAAAGCACAGCTATAACCCGCCCCCCTGTACTTTATCCAGCTCTCCTCTCCTCAGTAAGTGTGATGCTTCTGAGTCAAGATGGCGGCGCCCGTATCCTAGAGTCCTGAACAGAGTTGCAGCCCAGTGGGGGAAAGAATAATAAGTAAGTGACTAAAAACTTAAAATATATTACTTTTATATGCTGGGGAATCATTTTTTAAGGGTTTGGGCTTTTCAATAAATCATGGTGAAGGTCTGGTTTAAGGCACATGGTATAATAAAGTGCCATCTCTGGATTACTTTATGTCAAGCGGAATACTGGACAATAACGGATTCAAAGCTCTATTATCTATATGGACGATGCATATCCCTATAGAAATCTAAACTGCTGCTTTACTTGTACTCTGTGTGTATTCTGGATTTTAATGTCTGGTACACAAGATGTTTTCATTACCTCTTAACACTGAGGCAACAGGATAGAAACAGGATACAGGCAGATCAACAGCAGAACATGCGCCGCCTCCCTTATTGCTGCATATGGTTATCCATACAGTTTTTTCATTATTAATCCCTGCCATTGTATAGGGCATCTTTTTTTTCACTGTACAACGTGTTACTACTCCTTATCAGTTGTATATATATGAATTTCTCTGTACTACTCATTATTTTTAAATATATGATAACACTTGCAAACTAAGTTGTGTTGTTGGTGTCTTGGTTCTAAAGTGGACCTAAATAGGGAAAAGGTCTTGGTTGAAAGTAGCAAACTTATTCGCAATTATTATTCAGAAGCCGGCCTGAAGCACCCCCACCAACCGCCTCAGAAGCCGGACGGAAGCCCCCCACCCACTGCTATCGTGATAGGGTTCACATACGGGCTTTCATCCAATCAGAGGCATTTGTCTTTCAGAGATTGGCTCTGATTGCTTACAGTGGGGAGCGAGAGTGTCCGCATCCCCTGCATCCTCTGGCTGTGCGCGTGCTCCTATCCCAGCCATTCAGATTGGCTGCGACAGGAGCATGCGGCTTACAAGGAGATGTAGCCTCTCTGGCTCCCCATTAAAATCAATGATAGCCCTTTGTTGAAGGAGGTAAACATAGCAAAGGGCACTGATTGGACAAAAGTCCATGCAGGCTTTCTATCTGGCTGAGATCACAGGTTTAACCTCCTCTGCATGGATTCAAGCACTTCAGATAGTGAGGAACACAATCCTGTAAGGCAGCATTCCCCAGCTGTGGACATCAATACTGCTGTTTTTGTGCTGCTAATGAGCTCACCTGTTACAGTGGAAGGATTCTGGGATTTGTAGAAAGTATACCAAGAGCTTTACTAAAGGGCAGACACCAACACAGACACACAGGAATATAACTTGGAAACAACATGCTGATAAGTGGATCCCAGGTATGGGGGCACAATCCTAACAAATGTTTATTTTACATCCCTGAACCAAGGCAGGACACCCAAAATCTGACAAAAATTGAGTTTTCCTATAAATACTGGTGAACTGTCAACAATCAACATTATATACAAGCTAACCTTCAAGGTTTGCCCCAAAAATGGTTGTTACAACATTAGAGCCCACGGTGGTGCCCTGAAACTGCCCAATAATTGGCCATTAAATAGAACATAGCTGTATTGTAGACTACGGCAGGCGGCAGCTGTAGAATAAATTACTTAAAGTGGACCAACACCCAGGGGGGATCGGCCCGGGAATCTGGCCGATCAGATCCCTCCCCGCGGGGCATCCGAAATCGGGATGTCCCGCGGGGTGAAACCCCCCAGGAAGCCCAGAAACCTTACCTTAACCCCGTTCCAACGGCGCATGCACGGGCCGCGTCTCGCGCTTCCCTCTAGCAGGGCGCGCACCCGCGCCGGCCGTTTGTGAATGGTCGGCGCGAGCGTGCTCCCTGTTAGAGGGAAGCGCGAGACGCGGCCTCCAGCGCTCAGAGCCGCTGTGGTTGGACACCGCTTGTACGTGCATACTACAGCGGCTCTGATTGGACGAGCGCCCGCGTAGGAGCGTGGTGAGGTGAGTGTTTCCGGGCGTTCTGGGGGGTTTCACACAGTGGACCAAAACCCAGGATAGTCAAAATCCTGGGTGTTGGTCCACTTTAAGAGTGCCTAAGACAGAGGAACACCTATGAATCGGAGTCCTTTATAGTGGCTTAGGGTTTGTTACATCCATACAGTCCACAAATGTGTTTAGGAACCTGTGCATCAGGATTGCTTTGCCAAATGCAGGTAAATCCACTGCTTCTATAAACACACTGCAGCTCCCTAGGCAGCCTAGATAGGATTCTACCAGAGGAAACATCCGCTTCCGAATCTCCATTAAAGTGGACCAACACCCAGCCGGATAGATTCCCGGGCCAATCTAATCCCTCCCCGCCGGGCATCCAAAATCGGGATGCCCTGCGGTGTGAAACCCCCCAGGGCGCTTGCAAACCTTACCTAAATGCCGGTTCAACGGCGCATGTGTGGGCCGCGGCCGCATCTCGCGCTTCTCTGTAGCAGGGCGCATGCCATTTGTGAATGGCCGTCGCGGGCGCGCTCCCTATTAGAGGGAAGCGTGAGAAGCAGCCGCCAGCGTGTTTGGAGCCGCTGAGGTAAGACGTTGCTTTGACGCGCATAGCTCAGCGGCTCCGAACGCACTGATTGGACGAGCGGCCGCACATGCGCCGTAGGAGCGGGGTGAGGTGAGTTGAATCGGGTGAACTGGGGGGTTTCACATAGCGGGGCAGCCCCGATAGTGGTGCCTCGGGGAAGTGGACCAAAACCCAGGATAGTCAAAATCCTGGTTGTTGGTCCACTTTAAGTAGAATATAGTTGGTTAAGGCTATCGCAGGTGGCAGCTGTAGAAAGTGCCTAAGACAGAGGAGCACCTATGAACCGGAGTCCTTCATAGTGGCTTAGGGTTTGTTACATCCACACGTGTCTAGGAACCTGTGTGTCAGGATTGCTTTGCCAAATGCAGGTAAATCCTCTGCTCCTATACACACATAGGCAGCCTATAGGATGCTACCAGAGGAAACTCCATTAGCCATGAGAGATGCTGTGGTAAAAGAAAGGCACACTGCCCCGTGCAGCGCCGCATTTGGATGTGCCTGAAGTCTTGGAGCTTGACCACCCTACTTGAATTTCTAGTTTGGAGAGTCTATAGCAGGGGAGCTCAGCTACTCGGACCAGCAGAGGTCAGGGGACAGGAGCTTCCATCTTCTACAACCGAGCGCGTGAGCTTCGGGAGAGGACGTGTATGGAGCGGTGAGGGAGGAAGGGGACACCCGCCTAAGCCAACCAGATCAGCCGAATTAGCCCTAGCGATCAATGGGGTGACAGATGCCGCAGCCAGATCGCCCTCACATCCGAACCACCAGTGTCACCTTCTGCTATTTATGTAACACCAGATTTTGGAATGGTAACATTATGGTGAGTATTGAGCAGCACACTGTTACTGGCCTATCATCTAGCTACAGGCCTTAATAGAGGCAGTGTGAGGAGTGTAAGGATTCATGTTATATTTCTGTTATTTTTCTAAGTTTTTCTGCATCCATGTCTTTACCCAAAAGCCCCTGCAGCCGCATGTAAATCTAGCCATTTCTATAGGTAATTGTAAAACACACCCACACACATGTGACACAATGCCTCAGCCTAGCTTGCATTGTGCATTGCAGCACCGCCCCTCAGGCTGGAGGATTGCTGTGTAGTGTGAGCTTTGTGTATGGTGCCGGGAGGGGGCGCTGTGTCACACATGGGAGCTCTGCCTGCACTCCACATCCCCTCAGGCTGGAGGATTGCTGTGTAGTGTGAGCTTTGTGTATGGTGCCGGGAGGGGGCGCTGTGTCACACATGAGAGCTCTGCCTGCACTCCACATCCCCTCAGGCTGGAGGATTGCTGTGTAGTGTGAGCTTTGTGTATGGTGCCGGGAGGGGGCGCTGTGTCACACATGGGAGCTCTGCCTGCACTCCACATCCCCTCAGGCTGGAGGATTGCTGTGTAGTGTGAGCTTTGTGTATGGTGCCGGGAGGGGGCGCTGTGTCACACATGGGAGCTCTGCCTGCACTCCACATCCCCTCATGCTGCAGAATCAGGCGCCATACACTGTATAGTGGATTATCACTTACAATTCACCAATAGAGAGCTTGCAGAAAGGTTTAGCCATGATTTCCAAGTACAAAGGCCTGACTTAAATAAACATTCCTTCAAATATCTCGAAAAATAAGGACAGGCAGGCTAGTGGGTGACCAGTATGAAGGCAGGCAGGCTAGTGGGTGACCAGTACGAAGGCAGGCAGGCAGGCTAGTGGGTGACCAGTATGAAGGCAGGCAGGCTAGTGGGTGACCAGTATGAAGGCAGACAGGCTAGTGGGTGACCAGTATGAAGGCAGGCAGGCTAGTGGGTGACCAGTATGAAGGCAGGCAGGCTAGTGGGTGACCAGTATGAAGGCAGGCAGGCTAGTGGGTGACCAGTATGAAGGCAAGCAGGCTAGTGGGTGACCAGTATGAAGGCAGGCAGGCTAGTGGGTGACCAGTATGAAGGCAGGCAGGCTAGTGGGTGACCAGTATGAAGGCAGGCAGGCTAGTGGGTGACCAGTATGAAGGCAGGCTAGTGGGTGACCAGTATGAAGGCAGGCTAGTGGGTGACCAGTATGAAGGCAGGCTAGTGGGTGACCAGTATGAAGGCAGGCTAGTGGGTGACCAGTATGAAGGCAGGCAGGCTAGTGGGTGACCAGTATGAAGGCAGGCTAGTGGGTGACCAGTATGAAGGCAGGCTAGTGGGTGACCAGTATGAAGGCAGGCAGGCTAGTGGGTGACCAGTATGAAGGCAGGCAGGCTAGTGGGTGACCAGTATGAAGGCAGGCTAGTGGGTGACCAGTATGAAGGCAGGCTAGTGGGTGACCAGTATGAAGGCAGGCTAGTGGGTGACCTGCTAGGAAGAGAGGTAGTGTGGTGGGTGACCTGGTAGGTAGGCGGGCATGCTGGTGGGTGACCAGGTAGGTAGGTGGGCAGGCTGGTGGGTAACCTGGTATGAAGGCAGGCAGGCTTGTGGGTGACCTGGTAGGTAGGCGGGCATGCTGGTGGGTGACCAGGTGGGCAGGCTGGTGGGTAACCTGGTATGAAGGCAGGCAGGCTTGTGGGTGACCTGGTAGCTAGGCAGGCAGGCTGGTGCCCAAGCCATAAGTAACCCTTCCCCCCCGGCATCCTGATTTGGGATGTCCTACTGTGTGAAACTGTTGTCCAGACTCTCTTATCAGGATGTGACTTCAGCTATGACTCCCTCATATACCCTGGCGCGCCCCTCTATTGCAATGGATGGTGTCCAAGAGACGGGACTTGGTCAGTCCCCCTGGCGCAGCTTAGTTTGGGGTGCCCTCTGTGTAAAACCCCCCAGAACGCCACGCAAACTCACCTCTCCTCCAGCCTTCACAGACGCTCATATTAATGTGAAGCTGAATGGAATCCCCAGCCGCACACATCAGCGTTGTGCAGCATCACTTTAGCCCTTTGGCTGTGTGCAGATAAGCACAGCTATTCAGTTGCGACGGGCATAGCCAAACACAGCCGAGAAGAGAGGCAAGTGATGCCAGCGCTGGAGTTTCATAGACTCCAGGGCGTGTTTTGGTCCACTTTAAGGTGTACGGTGTTGAATCATTTATACAAGGAATGATCAGTGGCATACAGGGATGGTAATATAAGGGTATTACAGTAACAAAAACATAAGGTTGGGCCTGCCTTAGGGTAAATGCCACCTTCTGCAATATTTCAAAATCAAGCCCCCACATGCACTCGCCTACATCCATTCATACTTCAAAAGGAAAGGAGGGGAATGCAGGAAAGAGATGGATGGAGCGCAGAAAAGAAGGGAAAGACTGAGTTACCTTTACATAGAATATGTGTCGGGCCGGCCAGGGGCTGGTAAAATCCAGGGCTGATATGTGGCCCCAGTCCGCCACTGCTCCAAAGGCTGCCCATGCATAAGAGTATAAAGCATGAAGTATTCTCTCTATATTATGTACATAATACTCTACAGGTTCTGCAATATGTCATACAAATCAAGGCATCACATGCTTTATTCATGTCAGAGTGTAATGGTAACTTCAAAGGATCCCATGCTTCCTATGGCAGGACCCCAAACTGTAGCTCAGGAGCCACAGGGTGTTTGCAGATCACCTGCCAGGAGGGTAAAAGTGCTAGCTTACCCGTCTCTGAAGCTTCTAGCACCATAATCACATTCCTGGATCATGTGATGGCTTGAAGCGGCAAAGCACACACCTCACCTGGGCTCACTCTGCATTATACATTTTGGAGGCTGGGGGAATTATGTTCACTCTGCTCAGTAATTTTTGGGAGATGAAGAAGGATCTATGCACTCTCATCTTATTTTTTTCTGGATCACTCTCTACTCTCACTGGCAATAAAGCAGTTCATAAGCCACAGTGACTGTAAACCTCGAATACTGCTTAGTCACTAAACTCTCTGCCTCAAGGGTATCTACTGACCATCTGTCAGTGCCTAACATGGCTCTCAGTATAAGAAAGGTGGAGAGTCCTGCCACAGGCTCGGGACATTCTTATGATGTATTATCAAAGACTCCTGGTTATCATGGGCATCAATAATGTACTTCACAATTACAATGGTCAGAGCTTAGCGGTTAGGCCTAGACATTTTGTCTCTTTATTTTAGTATCTATCATGTTTTAGCTCTAATTGCTTTATAGTTTTATTTACAAAGGCTCAAAGAAATCCCAAATCAGGATGCCCCACAGTGTGAAACCCCCCCGGGGTCACCGGTGGCTTCCATGATGCGGTTATCGCCAGCAGCTGCATCCCTGGTTTCCTTATAGCTGTGGTGCTCCCATGCCAAGCCATTCAGACTACAGTGGACAGGGGATATGACCAGTGGGCTGGGCCACGGCTGCTGGCATTCCACAGATCAGCCAGAGATTTGCCATGTGAGAGTGGTGGTGGAAACTTTTTTTTCCTTGTTTTCTTTTCCTTTTTTCCTCCAGCGATGTGGTGCTTCCTTGGGGCTCCCTGTTCCTTCTTCTTGACCATCCTTTAGATGGGTTGGTGGGAAGAACACCAGGTTTATGGAGATATAAACCCCTACTAAGCTTACATCCATTAGTTTGGAAGATGCATAGTACCTTCAAGATCATTTGGTAAGATCCCCAGGAAGATATTAAAGTGGACCAAAACCAACCCTGGCATACTCACTCCCCCCAGGGCATCCAGATTCAGGATGCCCCACTGTGCAAAACCCCCCAGGTCACCCAGTAAACTATCCTTCTCCACGATCCAGTGGCGCAAGCGGAGACGTTCCCTGCTATACCTTTAGCAGGGTGCGTGCCAGGCGGAGCAGACACGCTCCCTGGTAGAGGGTAGCAGGGATGCAACTGCCAGCTAACTTGGGTCCACTTGTCAGTACTCAGCTGGAGCCCAGTCTTAGGCGATCCTTAGATGAGTAGCTGGGAGCGGATATGAGCATGCTGACTGGACAGTAGGCCGGGCAGGCGCCGTAGGACCAGGTAGAGGCGAGTTAGTTAGGGCGACCTGGGGGGGTTTCACACAGCAAGGTATCAAGATTGGGGTTCCCCCGGGGCCAAGAACCAAAACCCAGGATAGTCAAAATCCTGGGTTTTGGGCCACTTATTATTAAAGTATATTATTAACAGATGCCACAGGAACAAGTCATATAGGACAGGGGTATTCAACTGGCGGACCATGGCTGCCAGATAGGCGCGGCAGGCGGGCTATGACTGGGCAGCCGACTCAGCTACGATCGCAGGAGGCTCAGCAGCCGACATTCAAAGATGTCCTGCGTGGTGCAATGTTGTTTAATATCCGCAGGGCAGCAATAAGCAAACAAGGACAATGTATTAGTTCCACCCTGCATAGTTCTGTTTGTAGATGCCTGGCGGATATAAAAAGGTGCACAACGCAGGATGTCTGCAAATGTGCGCCCCTCAGCCTCCTGTAATGATAGCAGGTGGATGAATGGCACCTTTTTTTAATGTGCAGGATCGGATTGCCAACCAGCAGCCAGTGAATAAAGGTAAGATCTGGTTGGCTGTTAAGAGGTTTGGGGTGGACCACGCACAAACAATCCCTGTTAGGCTTACTTACTTACAAGAAAACACTAATAACCACTGTACTAATCGGGAGGGTCGTATGGGCCATGCTGAAGGACTCGTAGAAACATCCTTAGCCTTCAGGATCTCCTTTTCAGGATGCAGGCTGACAGTTCAAACCTCTTAGGTTCTGGTAGTAAGATGGACCCTAGGAAAGCAGGTCCGGAATCAGAGGAAGTTCCCAGTAATCTTTCACTCACAGAGTTCTGAGAATCGAAAACCAGCTTCTTCTTGGCCAGACGGGAGCTATGAGGATGACTCTGGTCTTTTCTGATGCGATCTTCCTTACCACCTGCGGGATTAGCGTGAACGGGGGAAGGTGTATGATAATTTTTTTCTGCTGTGGCAAATAGATCTACTTATCATCTTGCCACTATCTGAAGAAATATTAGCTGGTTCAGAACCCATTCTCCCTGCAGCAGAGGAGTTCTGCTCAGGAAGTCTGCAACTCCATTTAGAGTTCCTTTTAGATGGACTGCTGAAATTGAGTTTATCTGATCCTGAAGTGGTACAAGGAGGGAGTAAGCCAATCTCCTGGTGACTGATGTATGCTACTGCTGCAACATTGTCCGAACGGACCCGTACATCTTTGCCCCTTATTAGGTGACTAAAGCAAGCAAGAGCTCTGTGTATTGCCAATAACTCCCTGTAGCTGGAGGACTTGTTTCTTACATCTGCAGGCCAAGAATTAAGTACTTGCTGTAGTACCAAGTGGGCCCTCCAACCCCAGGTGCTGGCATCTGTAGTCACAAAGACTGTCTCGATCTGCTGCCACAGACAACCTGCCTGAAGGATGGAAGGGTTCAACCACCATTCTAGATCCTTCTAGATCACTACCAGAATCGCTACCCTGTTGTCTAGCGAGTCTGGGGAATGGTAACATACCTGCATTAGGAAGGCCTGCAACTGCCTGGAATGCAGCTGTGCCCAAGCAACTAAAGGAATGGTGGAGGTCACGAGACCCAGTACTTTCATGATTTCTCTTAGAGAAATCTCCTCTGGCAGTCCCTAGGAAATCTGCAATGGAGTTAAGCAGGATTATTCTTTGTTGGCATTCCAGACCAGACTCTAATAAAGTGACAAACTGCGTGTCACATACACCTGAAGGATGGTCTCTGAACTTGTTGTCAATAGAAGATTGTCCAGGTAGAGGATAATGGTAATCCCACTGGACCTTAAATGGCACATTGCTTCGGCTAGGATCTTGATGAATATCCTGGACTCTGCATAGATTAGAGATGTCAGTGCCCTATATTGGAAATTACAGATTCCTGAGTCTGAGAGAATCACAAACCTCAGGAATCCGCAATGGGCCTGCAAAATGGGAACATGTAGATAGGCATCTTGTGGGTCACTGCTTACCATAAGATAGGTATCAATAGGTTCCTGACTGAAAAGAAAAACATTTCTGTTGGTCTGTCCTGGAACTCAACAGGGCAATAGTCTCGACAACAAACTGATTTGGTCAGACGGCCTCCCACTGGGGGGTCGGTGCCAGGGCCTAGGTTTGTCCATAGGCAGAGTGCAAGAGGGTTCCTTCAAAGGGGAGGCCGCACAGCCTTGCTTTAGAGGCCAGATCCTCTTTAGCCAAACTGATCTTCTTGCATAGTTTAAAAGGCCAGTGGTCTTTGCTTGCACCTCTAACTGCCTCAGCCGAGACATCCTCTAAAAGGAAACTGCTCTAAACATGAATGTTAGAGTTTTTAGCAGGGCTTGTTTAGGTGTATCTCTTTCTATGTAACCCTTAAGGTTATTTAACCAAACTCCTAGGTTACGTGCAACGCATTCCAATGCTAAGGCAGGCGTAAAAGCTGCAACATCCCTAGCTTTTAAGTATACCCTCGGTACACCTATACATAGGTTCTCTAAGAGTGACCGCATCTTCAAAACTTAAATAAGATGTTCTAGAAACCTGTGCGAGCAGAGCACCCAGCCTTGGGCGCTTGGCACAGGCTGAAATGTCCAAATCTTCGAAAGAAAATTTTCTCTAACTGAAGCAGGTAAGAAAAATTTCATTTCTGGACATAAACATTCTTTCCTCATTAAATTAGTTAGAGAAGAGTGAATAGGAAAACACTTTTCTTTCTTTATCAACAACTTGAGATACATGGCATCCTGAACAGATAAGGTCTCATTTACCCGTTGGACATTCATGGTGTCAAATATCCTCCAGGAGGGCTGGGGAGGGAGGGGGGGTGGGGACCCTCTTCATCCAAAACCCCTAAACCGAATCCTTTACTAAGGAAGTCTAGATGAGATGAGGTTTCCCCCTCCCTTATTTCAGCTTTTTTTTTTTTTAAACTCTTTATTTAAAGGTTTTTGCATATGAACATACAAAAATACAGAAAACCATACCGTACAATACACAATGGGGTAGTGGGGCAAGGGTTTTGGTGTAGGGGAAGGTGCGGTAGCAGCTGGGTGTCCTATGCAGCACTCAGGTCTACAGGCAAGTAACTCAACAGCGTGTGGAGGCTGCCGGGTGGGGCCGCCCACAATGGATACTAGAAGCTCCCACCCGGACCCGAAGTGCCGATGTATCTTCCCGCAGGGCGCCCCCAGGGCCGATTGGAGTTAAGATAAAAGGATAATAAGCCCACCGCGAGGGGGGCCAAAAGGGGGGGGAGGGGGCGCGGGTGAGCCCCCACCGCAGCACGTCAGCGCAGCAGTACAGGTCCTAGTCATCTGCACTCCGGCTCTTTGAATAACTGCTTGAACTCTTCAGATTCCTGATAGGTTAGCCAGGGCATCCACGTTCGCCTATATTGCTCATCTCTATCATGTATAGCAAGTGTGAGCTCCTCCATCTCCGAGATGTTTAACACCTCCCCAACCCAATCCCTCACCGTGGGGGCTCTTGTTTGTTTCCAAAATCTTGGAATCGCCAGCTTGGCTGCATTCAACAGATGAGCCCGAAGGTATTTCTTATACTTGCTTACGGAGTGATTCGTCGAGTGCAGCAGAAGCTGAGCTGGGTCAGTGAGGATCCGGCCCCCTGTGAGTTGAGAGATTATGGCCAGCACCCCCTCCCAATATGCTCGAATCTTGGAACAGGACCATAGGATGTGTATTAGAGTGCCCCATTCGGTCCCACACCTCCAACAATGCGGATCTACCGAGGCAGACATTCTGTTGAGCCTGTCGGGAGTGTAGTACCACCGGGTCAGAATCTTATAGTTAGTTTCCTGCACTCTGGTGGCAATTGAGGATCTGTGGGCCAGAGAAGCAATCTTCTCTCTCTGCCCCTCCTCGAACTCCACCCCCAAGTCGGCCTCCCATTCCTTCCAAAACGTCGGGGGGCATCCCCGCTCTCCCACCAGCAACGAGTATAATTTGGAGGTCAGGTGGTCGCTTGGCGTTTCATCCAGGCACACCCTCTCGAACTGGGTATGAGACCTGCACCTTTCTCTCTTCATTCCCTGCCCTGCTACAAAGGACTGTAATCTAACCAAGGTCCATGGGTCAAGGTCTGCCCTTCCCCACCTGGATCTCAAGTCTCCTTATTTCAGCTTTAATCAGATCTGGAGTTTCCATCAGAGATGCTTGACTGGGTCCAGCCAGAGAAATCTGAGGGTTAGGAGTTGGAGGAGCCCTGTGGGTGTATAGTGAGGTCTCAGCTGCAAGGCTTCCAGACCCATTCTATGTTCCAAACACGGCTGACAACATGATTTATTGCATGAATCAGGTAATATATTGGGGCAGTTAATACAGAGTCTGACTAGTGTCTTGCTTTAGCTTGGGATTCCCCTCCTTGTCTTTTTCCCTGTCTCTTTCCTTTTCTTTAGTTTTGACCACATGGGTGGCCTAAGAAAAAAAAAACATGGGAAAATACAGTCAGTCCCAGTAAGAATTAGACTAAACTATACCACCACAGTTGACCAATTCCTGAATTAAAAAATGGCATGAATACATCTCACTAACTTATCCTAATGAGGCATCCCGGAAGGGATTGTCTGCTGGTTAGACGTTGTCTGGACCGACTGCACCTTGTCTATTCGTCCCTCGGCTGTAGAAGGATTGTGTATCCCAGCCGCTCCAGGAATCGTTCTAGATCGGCAGGGATGTCTGCCGCCTGAAAAAGTGCTGCTGTCTGCAGCCCGAGATCACCGCCGCAGCCCTAGGTACTGCTGCTTCACTGAACAGCCATCCAAAATGGCGCTGGAACACAGGTGCTCGGACGATAGGTGGGATCTCTACTTTCAGGTAATGTCATAGAGTTCAAAAGAAAAATACAATTCTGTGATTACTCACTTTGTATAATTGGTATTATAAGTATGCAGCACATCCTGCCTGGGACATCCAATAGCAGTGTCCATAAACGGGTGGGGATCCCAAAAAGGCAACAACGCACAGTTCAAACCACTGCCGCCTGCAGAACCTTACGACCAAAAACAGCATCTGCTGAGGCCCGAACATCAACCTTGTAAAACTTGGAAAAGGTATGAACAGAAGACCACGTAGCAGCCTTACAAACTTGTTCAACAAAAGCCTGGTGCTGGAAGGCCCAGGAAGCCCCAACAGCACGGGTATAATGAGCAGTAACACGGAAAGGAGGATCCTTCCCCCTAGTAGAATAGGCCCTAACAATAGCCTGACGAATCCATTTGCTAATAGTAGACTTAGCAGGAGCCAACCCCTTCTTGGGACCCGAGGAAACCACAAACAAGGCGTCCGTCTTTCTGAAAGGTGCAGTAGCCACCAGGTAGCATTTCAAATTCCTGACAACATCCAGAGAGTGCAAGGCCCTCTCCTTGGGATTACCAGGATTAGGGCACAAAGAAGGAAGCACAATGTCCTGATTGAGATGGAAGGCAGAGACAACCTTAGGCAAGAAGTCAGGTTTAAAACGGAAAACCACCTTGTCCTCTTGTCTCTCAAAGCAGGGGGCCTGAATATACAGAGCCGCCAACTCAGAAACACGCCTAACAGAAGTGATAGCCACCAGAAAGGCAACCTTCAGGGTAAGGAGAGACAAGGCAGCCTCATGCACAGGTTCAAATGGAGGACACTGAAGGACAGACAACACCAAATTCAAATCCCAGACCGGTAACATGGGTTTGCGGGGAGGGCGCACATGAGCGACCCCCTGGAAGAAAGTCTTGACCAGAGGATGTAGAGCGAAGGACCTCTGGAAGAAAACAGCCAAGGCAGACACGTGAGCCTTAAAGGTGCTGAGCTGAAAACCCAAATCCAAACCATGTTGAAGGAACTCCAGGATCCTAGGAATGGAGAACACACGACAGGGAAAGGCCCTAAACTCACACCAGTCAATGTAGGTCCGCCAGGTCCTATAGTAGATAGTAGAGGAAGATTTCTTCCTAGCCCTGACAAGAGTACGAACAAACAAATAAGACAGTCCTTCCTCCTCTAGGATGGAGGTTTCAGCAGCCAGGCCGTCAAAGCCAGCGTTTTTAAATTGGAATAACAGAGCCGTCCTTGAGTGAGAAGGTCCGGAACCAAGGGTAGAGTGTACTGATCCACTGCCAGCAGCACGACGTCTGCGAACCACACCTGTCTTGGCCACCTGGGAGCCACCAGAATGGCTGGCATCCTCTCCTGCACCAACTTGCAGGAGACAGGGAGACAAATGCTGGCAGCTTGTGATTGTGGCGAGAAGCAAACAGATCCACGTCCGGCATCCCACAACGGTGACAAAGGGATAGGAAGACCTCGCTGTTGAGGGACCATTCCCCCCAGCGAGAGGCCCCCCTGCTCAGGGAATCCGTCTCCCGGAATATAAACTGCTGAGATGCATGGGATATTGTCCTAGGCCCAGGACAGAATCAACGACACCTCCTTGAGGGCACTCTTGCTCCGAGTCCCTCCCTGATTATTGATATAGACGACCGCCGTCTGGTTGTCAGAGCGAACCTGTACCGGCAGACCCTGAAGGTGAGGAGTCAACTGTGCCAGCACCAACCGAACCTCCCTCAGCTCCAGGACGTTGATAGGAGCGTGAGCCTCCTGAGGGCCCCACAGCCCCTGGAATTGGAGGGCTCTCCAGAAGCCTCCCCAACCTGACAGACTGGCATCCGTAGTGACCGTCTCCCAACACGGAGTCAGAAAAGATCTGCCCCCCAGAAGATTCCTCGAGTCCAGCCACCACAGGAGGGACCGCCGGACCAGAGGAGAGAGAACAAAAGCCTGATCCAGAGACAGGGGACTCTTGTCCCAGACTGAAAGGAGATGGAGCTGAAGGGGACTCATGTGAAATTGAGCATAAGGGACTGCCTCGAAGCAGGCCACCATCTGTCCCACTAATTGCATCCCTTGCCTGATGGAAGGACGAGGGCTGGACAGCATGAAATGAACCAGAGCTTGAAGAGAATCCACCTTCTGCTGAGGAAGAAAAATCCTGGCCTGAATGGTATCCAGATTCATGCCCAGGAAGGGGGTCACCCGGGACGGGGAGAGGGAGGACTTGGGATAATTGATCACCCATCCGAACGTGTCCAGGGTAGTTACCAACGTCAGGGTATCCAATTCTGCCTGCTGGAGAGAATGAGATGTAATGAGAAGGTCGTCCAAATAAGGGAGAATGCGAATGCCCCCGGCTCTGAGGAGGGCCATCACCCCCGCCAGCACCTTGGTGAACACTCTGGGGGCTGAGGTGAGACCGAAGGGAAGTGCCACAAATTGGTAGTGCTGGTCCTCCAGGGCGAACCTGAGGAACCGCTGATGCCCTGGGAAGATTGGCACATGAAGGTAAGCATCCTTGATGTCTATGGAGGTCATGAAGTCCCCCGGGCGCAAGGAGCTGATCGCGGAGCGCAGGGTCTCCATGCGAAAGCGTCTGGTTTTGATGAACCTGTTGAGAAGCTTTAAGTCCAGGATGGGCCTGATGGAACCATCCCTTTTGGGTACTGTGAAGAGATTGGAATAATAACCCTGATCTCTCTCCCCCGGAGGGACTGGACAGATGACCCCCATATCCAATAGGTTCTGTACAGCCAGAAACAGACCGTGAGCTGCCAGGGAGTCCAGAGGAATCCGAGACCTGAGGAATCTTGGAGGGGGCTGTGCAGTGAACTCTAGCTTGTAGCCAGAGGACACAACCTCCAGAATCCACCTGTCTGAGACCTGTAGCCCCCAGACATGAGCGAAGGGCCGCAGCCATCCCCCCACCCGTAAGGGTGAGGGCGCCCCTTCATGGCTGAGCGGGCTTGATAACAGATTTTGGCTTGGATCCCCAGGAGGATCCGGGACGGGCACGGCCTCTGCCCTTGCCCCAGAAGTCTCCCCTGTGCCCCGCAAAGGATACCCCCCTCCCCGACCTGGATCCCCGAAAGGAGGGAGTAAAGGACCGTGAACCCCGAAAGGGCCGCGGCTGTCTTTTGCGTTGGGGCAACTTACCTCCCTTTGCACAGCCCCTTAAAGGGTAGCCCTGTGAGAGCCTTCTTAGCAGCATTGTCAGCTGCCCACTGGCGCCGCCAGACCGAGCGGCGAATAGAAATAACCAGAGCCGAGGTCCTGCTACACATCCTAATGGTGTCATCTAAGGCAGAAAGAATATAAGCGATAAACATCTCACACTGTAATAAGGCTCTAAATTCGGCACTAAAAGAATCATCAGGGGAACCTTCCAGAAGGCCCTTGACCAGAGTCCTAATAGCCACAGCAGTAATAGCAGAAGCACAGACAGGGCGCAAGGCAGATCCCGCACAGGCAAAGGCATGGGAAGCCAGCTGGTCAATACACCGGTCCTCACTATCCTTCAAGGTAGTGGAATCAGGGGAATGCACCACAGAAGTGTTGGAGTTGACCAACATTTAACCACATCAGAGGGGAAGGGATACCTCTTATCCCATCCCTTAGGGATACCGGGAAGCCGGCTAGATCGCTCCCATTCCTTGAGAACCAAATGATTGAAATGTGCCTGTTCTGGAAATTCCAAACGTGGCTTTGCGTTACCGAACAATTCCCCCTGCTGCTTAGGCACCACAGCAGGAAGGGAAATGGAAAGTACCTCAAAGATTTGAGTCAAAAGTCTATGGGTGTCGTCAGCATCCCAATGCTCTGAGCCGGCATCAGCGCCAAGGCAATGCTAATAATCAGAAAATTCTGAATCTGAAAATAACTCCCCTTCCTCAAGTGGGGTATAGTCGGATAAGTCAAGGAAATCCTCAGTCTCCATAGGGAAGGCTGACGCAGCAGGCGCCACATGCCGCCTTTTAGCTGGGGCCTTACGGGCCGCGGAGCTAGCAATCAATCTCTCAATGTTGGCCAGCCTGGAAGACACATCAGGCTGAGAGTCCCCACTCGTATTAATTACACTGGGAGAAGACATGGTGGGCACAGACCCCGACACAGGCAGCCCAGAATGCCGCGCAAGCGCCTGCTGGGCACAGGGTACGCAGACCCGCACATCGTCGCTCACAGGGGATGCCCCACACAGCCGGGCCTGTCCCGATGGACTGTGAAGCCTCCATATGGTGATTTTTTGTGGCACAACTGGCCAATGGGAATTACGCTGTGCGGCTACCCGGGATGCCCCAAATGTCCGCTAGGAAGGTGGGAGGATTTAAATATTTAGGCCTCTAATAAAGTTACAGGAAACTAATAGAGGGCACAGGACCGGGAGAAACCTCTAAACCAGTTTTTCCGCCTGTAAGACATAAGAAATTACACCCCATTAGTTATACAGAAAAATCAATGGAAAATCAAATCAAAGCCCGCAGGGGCACTCACAGGCCGCAGAAGAGCTAGCAATCATCGATGCAGCAAAGCAAGATGGCGAGAGATGCGGAACGTGCGAAGCGCTCTAAGCCACGCCCCCTCCAGGAAGCGCAGGGACAGGCCGACAGCAAGCCACCCCGCAGCCAATCAGGGCCCAGCAGACCCGGGGTGATGTCACTGCTTTTGACCGCGGACGCCGCAGGGCACGCGTGTCAGCGGCGGGAACTTCAAATATGGCCAGGGGAGAGGTGAAGCGCTGAGCATAGTGCCAGCGCGAGTCAAAAAACACACAGCACAGCTTTGCACAGTGAAGAGGCATAAAGCACAACACGCACAGACAATCACCCCCCCCCCGACAAACCAGGGCAGAGGTAGAAGATGAATGCCCATTAATACATTAAAGTAAAGGAGGGCATAAGCGGACGGGGCATCCCAATTCAGGCTCACCATACCTGGACCGCCTACCCTTTGGTGGGGGATTTGCAGTGGAGCGAACTCCTAATAAGCACCTCTAATAGGTGCTGCCTACCATCACCCGACCACGCAGCCAAGGCTGGGAGGCAAATAAAGGTGGATGGGTGGTAATAGAACAGGGCTGTGAAGCCCGGCTTACCTGCGAGAAGAGAAGCCATCATCTTGATCTTCGCAGCCCACTGCAGAGAAGGAACTGGGGAATGAGTGGGAGGTCCTGGGTATATATGGGCCGGGAGGGGCCTCTTTTTTGCCATCTCTTGTGGAGGTATATCCCAGCTGTTATGAATACTATCTGGAGCAGGACGTGCTGCATACTTAAATATTAAATACATTGTTGAAGGCTGGAAAACATCATGCTACACTGCGTTTTTTTTCTTAGACTTAAAGCAGACCCTCAGTGAGAAATGCTTCTAGGTCAAGTGGACCAAAAGTGGCCCTGAAGTCTACAAGACTCCTGGGCCACTCTATTCCATCTCTGGAGAATCCCAATAAGCTTACTTTGTCAATGAGTCCATGGCACATGCTCATCCAGCAGCAACATCACTTGGATCCTTCTCGGGCTGTGCGCAGCTGTTCCCGCCTTAACTGAATGGCTGGCATGGCTGCGATCAGCCGAAGGATGCGAGTGATGTCACACACGAATCGCGTGTGAGGCTGGGATTCCATTCAGCTTTTCCAAACCACACAATAATATGCGCAGCCAGAGAAGCTGACTGAAAGGTCAAAAAAACGCCATGGGCTCATGGAAAAGTAAGGAAAGCAGATGAACTGCGGGGCATCCCAAATTGGGATGTCCAGGGGGACGAACCAAACCCCAGAATAGTGAGAATCACGGGTTTTGGTCCACTTTAAGAGCCTGGTGTCTTGGTCATCTTCTCACCAGGTCCTGCAGTTCAGGGGGGGGGGGGGGGCGTTAACCTCTATGGGAGCCTTAGCCTGTTGTCATACTCGTACATCAATGGTAAACTACATAGGAAAATAAAAAAAACACAGGAAAAAACAAACATTACACGTGTAAGCACCGTTTAATTTTCGGCAGTTTACATGTCATTTAAAAATATATAAAAAAAAAAAAATCTTTTTCTGGGGAAATGCTGCTTACAGCAATACAAAAGAGCAGTTAAATGGGTAGGATATGCTGGTAGACAAAAGTGGAAAGCTCCAATGTTTAAACCCATTTTGTTGAGTAGAATAAATTATATCTGTAAAACCACCTCGACCCGAATGTCTAAAACAGTATCACCAGCCCAACTGTACAAGAACATACAAGATGGTTACCAAAATGGTTTGTCATTCTGAGGCAACAAAACAAAGCACCAGCATAGGCTGCTACAAAAAGTGGGAGATGACATGAGCACATATAGCTGCAACAAAATGGCCAAGTCAAATGATGGTTAAACACGCTAAAATAAATGTAAAAAAAAAAGAAAAAGGTTAATCTGCACCCATAGCAGTAAATTAAAACACTTCAAACATTTAAACACAGATTAAAAGCTCCACTGAGCACTGAAAAGTGATTGCAAAATTCAAAAAGGTCTTCCTTGATTCAGCAGAAATATTTCTACCTGTATCCATTTGACACTATAGATTGGGATACAACCACGCATCTTGCCATGAAAAGCAGCTCAATATTAAAAGGCAAATCACCTGGAATAGATTCATTAAGGGGAGGAGGCAACCATGCTCTGTAAACCAGCCCTGCATCCATAAACTTTTCACTACACTAAAAAAAGTCCAAGCCAGTGTATACCAAGAAGAGCTCGGATTTACTACGCACATTAGCTACTGACCTATTGTTTGTAATGGGATTTCTTTAAACGTCTGGTTTTCAGGCGATACCAGTATAAATATCTTCCCTAATAAAATGTCTATGTGAATTGCAAATAAAGTGTAAAATGCATATAGGTTTAGAAATAGACTTTAGCAGACCCATAAAAGGCCTTTTACAAATAGAATATTTGCAGCATTTGGCACCAATCTGTCATCTGAAGGCTATTGAATTCCAGTCCTTGAGGTTGCTAATCCACACCAAAACATAAGGCTGGATAGTTCTTTTTTTATCCATCCCAGTGCAAACTTTCACAGCACTCCAATGCTCGTCATGGGTGTGGTCAAGGCACAGCCAGGCGGGATTCAGAGTCATTTAGAAAGTACAGTACATCATTACAGGTTTAGATGTTAGGCTGTTACATTCACATCCCTGAGAGATGAAGAGCCTTGTGTACAGAGCTCAGCAGAAAGCACAGCTAAGGTAGAGTCTGGCTGCACCACAGAACCTCCCTGGGTCAAGATCTGCTGGATGGTTTTGCGAAGATTTGGATGTAGTCGTCCATGAGTCTGGTAAAAGATTTCCAGGGCGCAGGATTTCAGTGGTCCAGTGCTAAGGTCTTCATAAAGTGGGATAGTGTACATCCTAGAGGTCTGAAATAAAATATAAAATATGTTAAGACATGGCTACCACTTTTTGGAGATTAGTATACTATAACTATAATAGAGAAAAACATAGGGCTATGTGTTTCCAGGCCAGAACGCCAGAGACACATTAATATTCTAAGTAAAATTATAGTTTGTCAAAATGTGGCACCTGACCACCTTCTTTTGTTGCTGTTTAACCTAAATATAAATCTATAAATATATATAATAAGTAAGTAATCACCTGGGTTGGTGGTGATAACAGTTAACACACAGGGAAGGCCCACAACCATGAATAAACATATATCATCACAACACATCAATGTTACTTCGTTTATTTGGTCCTCAGTCTGATCAACTTGATACAGCATTCTTTATACAATGTGTTTTTCTCCATTTGAAACATAACATCACATGGTCACAGTATATAATGACAATTTTATAAACCCCTGTATCCTTCGTATATAACTCTATACTTCACCAGGGGATATGTGAATATTATCCAAGCTCTAAATATAGTAATCCCATCACAGTTGTTAGTATGATGTCATGTGTCGGAGGATTTTCAGTGAGAGAAAAACACCTGTTTAATTGCTGCTGTTGAAAAGTCATAGCCCATTTGTATTAAAGGAGCACTATCGCGAAAAATGGTCTAATGATAAAAATCCATATACATTTGCTGGATGGTAGGGGGAGGGGTCACTTATACACCCGGCATCAAGAAATATCTAGCCAGGCTTGTTTTTCTTTCTTTTAATGAAAGGAAGAGGATATCCGGGGTGACAGACTCCGTCACCCCTGATTGACTAAATCTGTCACCCCTGGATTTTATACCTGGAAGGAGAGGAAAACCACAAGCTTGGTGGGAGTTTTATTCAGTTCGGGTGTATAAGTGACCCCTCCTCTCATTAGCTAACATGTTTATTTGTATTTTTAATATTACACAATTTCACAATAGTGCTTCTCTAAGTCTGAAAGGTCTTTTTGATGGCATATCAGGCAGGGAAATAAAGGAAAGACGAGCACAGTGCCCACGTGTAGCATATAATACGCACATTGCTTTAAAAGACATAACGGTGTGAAGGCCATTGTGTATGCAAGATCACCTTTTGCATTACAACACAAGCTGTAACAGCATGCAAAGCATCAAAAGTTCTTCTGCAGTACCGATTCCAATGCCTACATTTCTTAGCTCACATATTTGCATTCTGGTGAGGTACAATTGGTCTAGAATGGTATGTGAATGCCTATCAGGTGGTATGCAGGGAAGCTCTTTTGTGCCGTTATATGGGACAGCCCATACAGATCACCCAGGTGGTATCCGAGATAAGAAAACTGGTACTTGATGATGAAAAAACAAACAAAAAAAAAAACGCAAGAACAGGAGATGATAATTTTGCAACAAAACACTTTAGCAGAAATGAACTATCTGTGAGGGAGGATATGTATGCTTTGATTTTGTCTCTAGTCCTGGCAGGTTCTGGCTAAGTTTGCTTTCTTTGACTCATTAAGGCATCAAATCTGAGCTACAGCTACCAAGAATAGCAGCTGTCTACCTGTTAACTTGCCACTGCTTTCTATCCTCCACACATTATAGCCTAAGGAAATGGCATGAACCTCAAAAGGTTGTGGTTTTTCAGGCCAGATCTGGTCAGTTGTGCATTGAATGTGATGGTTGCGGCACCAAACCGCACCAAAATGCTAACCAGAAACCTAACATGTAGATAGCCAAATTCTAACAGATACTTTATAAACATTCCAATTACTTGGCAGAGCAGGAAATGGCGCACCCGGGGCAAGTCTGGCTGAAAGTTGTTTCGCACCACAATCTGCAACCAGCGGATCCGGATCTCGGTGTTCATGGTAGCCAAATCAGCAGAGTAACACAACGAGAGCTGAAGCATGACCTCTGAAATACAGAACAGAAGGATCAGATACAGTATCTTCACACATTTTTGGAGCACAATGCAGGAACGCTCTATATCAGCAGTACTCAACTGGCAGACCTCGGCTCCAGATTTCTGGACCCCTGCCCTGACAATCCTACACTCAGATGCTTCTGTGTTGCCATGCTCAGCGCTGCCCCATTTACTTGATCGCCAATGTAGTGCTTAGTCTCCCTGCCGCTGTCATGGCACTTAGCATTGCAATATGAAGTACTGCACGGAAGTGGCATTGCAAGGTGCACACAAACTTTGTTTCTCTGGCCCTTTGCCTCATCCAATCCTGTCCCCCTGCCCCAGCTCAGCCCCATCTATCCCTGTCTCACCTTCTCATCTCACCATCTCTGCCCCATCCATCTCCGTTCTGCCAGCTCAACCCTGTCCATTCCTAACCCCCTAGCTTTGCCCAGCTCTGCCTCTGGAATCTATAGCCCCCTCCCAGTGTGCAGATTTCTAACTATCCCCCCCTCCAGTGACAACCCCCTATCCGGACCTTCACCTGTCACTGGATGTTTGTATGTTACAAGTAGTGGTGGAGTACCCATGCTCCATATGATCAGTTGCAGTGTGCATTTCTGCAATTAAATTAGTTTAATGAGAAATGCAATAAAGTGTAACGTACTGGAGGCAGCACTACGAATGGCACATGTTGTGTTGTGATAGTAAAGTAGAAGAAAGCTTCCGACTAATTTGAAATATTTAATGCCACAACATATTACACAAAAGCCATGAAAATTCATGCTGCTATTGGCATCTACTATGGTTTTACAACTGTTCCATAAAATCAGTTTAACTTCAAATGTAGTCACCTGGCCGCAGTGGAGATTGATCCAACAGCTTGTCCAAAAATAGTACAGTTTGGAACGTTTGCCACTCTGTGATATTGACAAAGGTGGTAGCAGCATCAATATCTAAAGGCTCAGCCATCCACAGGTCATTCAAAGCCTCCACAGGTGAAGTGAACACTGATCCCTGAGAAAGATCTGGCTGGGTCATCGGAGGTCCTGGAGCATTAAGCCAGCGTTCAAAATCCAGACCTAATGTTGGGGTGTAACAAGCATTATCAGAACATGCCTTTTCCAACAGACAAAGTTCTTGCCTGATCACACTGTACCTTCACTACATGTTTCATGCTCTCCCCTCAGATGAGGAAAGAAGCCGAGATAGGACTCCAACAGATCATTTCCAACAACACTCCGGAACTTAAACTTCTCAATGTAATCCTGAAAGGAAAAGGTAGAAATCAATGAACATGGCATAACTTAAGAGATAAAATATGGAACTATTTTACAAATATGAAACAATTGCATAGTCATTCAACTAAAAACAGATATATGATCACTCAGATTCGGTTCTTTGGACTGAGAGACACAGAGCTCGGCACATCTCTGTATGTGCAGCCATGCACGTCTGATGCGCTGTGCTGCTCAAAGGGTGCAGTGCCCGCTCTACCTAACTCTGTTCAGTAACCAAGGCTGCCCCCCATTGGCCAATGTCACATAAAGCCAACCCTTCTTCTGCTATTGATTGAAAGTCACAGAGAAGGACATGGCGCTATCCTGATGCTGACCATTAGCCTGCTTGGCAACAAGCAAGGTTGGTTCAGTCCAAGTCTCAGCTATGACCTTTCTGGATTATGTCTTCTGTTTATCCCCGCTCAGACACTTGTAGGCCAACTCAGTGTTTACCTGTCTTGGTTACAGATGGTTTATATCCTAGGGGATCTATAAATGACTTAGTGGCATATGATTGGGGCTGGCAATCACACAAAGCATTACATCTCTCATAGGGTTTGGAAGTTTGCTCAAGAAATTACAACTATTCCTCATAGGATTTGGGATTTTTGCAAATTCTCAAGATTTAAATTGAAGGGGAACCGCTTGCCTTTTCTTGGAAGAGATAACAAAATCTTATGATCGATTCTCTTTAGAGAAAGAAAAAAAAATGTTTGGCTAGTTGGAAGCCACTACCACCAATGTAGGTAGAATCTACTATCAAAACTATAATCCTTCCCAAGTTGCTGAACATTGCAAGCATGCTGCATATTGTGTAATTTAAGAATCGGTTTACTTCAGGGATAACCAATCTCCTCCTCAAGGGCCTCAAACAGGTTATGTCTTGTGGCTTGCCACACTCTATAGCTCTGTTGCTGTACCTGATCAGCAAAACATGACCTGTAGGTGGCGCTCAGAGATGTCTTGGGCTCCTCTGCTTTACTAGATATATCCAGAAAGTTCAGTGAGCACGGTAGGAGATCTCAATGTTAAAGTGGTCCTTCACCCTGAATAAGAGTCTATCTTATATGTTTCCCCAAAGCTGTACATACAGATTGCTCACATTAAAAATTATCCTTCCTGCATCCACTGCATTTTCTGAGCCTTTAAACATCCAAGATGGCGGCCCATGGAGTCTCAGGCTGTGTCTTCTGACTGTGCTGCTCTGCATTCTGAGATTGCTGACCTTTTCCTGACCCCCAGTTCTGCCCTGTCTGTGCAAAGAACAGCTATAATCCCTCCCCCCCCCTCCATTTTTGACCCCTCTCCTCTCTTCAGTATGTGATGCTACTGAGCCAAGATGGTGGTGCCTGTATCCTAGAGTGATGAACAGAGTTGCAGGTCAGTGGGAAAAGAATAAAAAGTAAATGATTAAAAATGTTAAATATATTAATTTTAGATGCTGGGGAATAATTTTTTAAGGGTTTGGGCTTTTCATCAAATGACGCTGAAGGTCCGGTTTAAATGTTACTGTGCAGCAGAGCTTGCACAACTAGCAATGCAACAGATGTCCTGGCTCTGAAAAAGACTAAGCGTCCACTGTCTCCATTCCCTCTTATCAATTAAATAACATTCCCAGAATTCCTGTGGAACATAGGAATCCTGCTACTTTTCCATAACAAAACATACTCTTTAAATCTGGCATGAAGCTAAAGTTATACTAAAGTCAAGCTCGATTGTTGTCCCATCAATTTTCAAAAAAAAACCTGGTAGTCCCTAAGTTATTTGTAAAAGTGCACTATATATGCAGAGAAACATTGAGAAGACACAGCGGGTGTGGCAACAGAGATGTGATGTAAGAACACTGTGTGCTTTACATATTCATAACAGGCGTTCTTTACCACGTGTGCTCTTTGTGCTTCCTTGCAGCATATTTGCACCGATAACTTTGGCTACATTTTACATTGTAAATCTACGGTTTGCCATCTATTCGGTGATTTGGTTAACTACTTACTGCAATAGCATTCGGGCGCTTTATTTAGCTAATTGTAATGTCACAGAACATCTTAGGTGTATTTTATTTCTCTGTGTGTAGGTTGGTGTAATATATGTGTGTGTACGGAGATATATATATATATATATATGTATATATGTGTATGGACCTTGGCTGACCCCTCTGCTCTGCATAACTCCCCCTGAATGACTATCTCCCCTCATAAAACTGCAAAGCATAAACAAAGTGTTATCAGGGTCAACCAGCCATGGAGAGCAGATGCAAGGTCCATATCCTGCCCTCTTCCATGGAATGTTCCCCTCAGCCCCCTCCCTGTGGAATCTCAGGACAGATGGGGGATGTCATGTGGACCAGTTTTCAGGTACCCAAAGATGGAGAATACCATATGAACCAATCAGACAGTGGATGTCTCCAATCGCTCTGCCCATAGGAGGGGTAAGAAACTGACCCCTGGTTAGAGGGAATAAGGTGAGCTGCAGAATGGGGACAGGACACTCGATCTGACCATCAAGATTGACACACGCTGGCTTTTAACATCCAAGCTGAACAAGACCAGAAAGCGCGTGAGGACAATTGATTCGATCAAAGAGAACGCAGCCCAGACGGACTTTTAAGTATATTTTCCACCTTCTTTTATTTTGCATTGCTATTTATCTTATTTACCGTGTTTTATAGATAACTCTGGTTTTATCACCTTGCATTGGGTTTCTTGTTGTTTTTGTGTTTTTCTGTTCGTTTAAATAAATTCTAAAAATACAGCAGATGCTCTCAATTGATCTGATATAAAAAGCCCACGTTATTTCTGAAGAGCCTGGCTACCTTACTTGCCTAGGACGCTCGATCGCCCCCTGCCTGGAAGTGGTTGTGGGCCGATCGATACGTCTGATCTGATTGTATTGTGTGTGGCCTGTATTATATTAGAGAGTTGAGCATTGATTGTGCTCTGGTGGCAGCAGTTTATAGCCACGTGTGTTGCCAATTAAAGAATTGCAGTGACACACGTGGGGTACGATTGGCCGGTCTGATCAGATGAACGATCAATAGGTCTGATCACATGTAGTATAACCCCATATCAGCATGGTTTGGACCAGCTGTTTAGTTAGTGATTCAAGGTAGTAGCTGGGATACATGCTGTTTTTTTATTCTCAGATTTTTTGCCCTTGTCTTCAGGTTTTTAACAGATTAGTGTTAATTGTCCTTTTGAAACTCAATACATTTATCTTGTGCTTTTGCCTCCTCCCAGGGAGGTTTTTCTCTTATTTCCTTTCCTGTATAAGGGTTATGTCACATATCCTCTTGTGAGGGAGCACGGCCTTTATTAATATTTCTTTCTGGTGCAGAGGGTTCTATTTTGTTAGATATATTAACAAGTCTGTGTGCACTGACCCTTAAAAAGTTCCTTACCCTGAGGAAGGCATCAAAGTTGTCCTGATCCCCACATAACTGGGAAAGATAGTGCACAAAACAAAAGCCCTTCTCATAGGTGAACAAATTCATAAGGTTACTGGGGTTCACACCTGGGGAGAAAGTATAGAAAAAAGAAAAATGATCAATGCAAGCTGTGAGCTCTCATACGAGTCCTATTAATCTGTTTCTGGAAATGGCTAGAATGGAGCCATCCAGACTAACTCAAGCCCAGCTCACTCCAATGCAATGCACATAGTCACTCGAGTGGCTGCGTGCATCACTTAGCCTTGCCACTACCATCAGAGGGCAGAATAACAGGAGGTAAAACTTTATTTTAGCATTTCTCTGGAGCTATAGCATAGCCCTACATGATGGAATACTTTTGAGTGTGTCTGGACAAGGACTTTAAAGTGGACCAAAACCCATCTTTTTCACTCATCTTGGTGTTGGCCCACTTACCAGGGGCATTCTGATTTTGGATGCCCCGCTGTGCGTGTCTTCACAGATTGCACCATGGAAATGGCAACTAGGCGAATTAATGCAGTGAATCCTCAGGGTTTCACACAGTGAGGCATCCCATATCAGGATGTTCCAGGGAGAGGGAATCGCTTAGACCCTAGGGCTAGCTAAGATGGGTTTTGGTCTACTTTAAAGTAGATGTTATATAGTATGATAAAAGGTAATTATTTCCTATTAACAATAAGATAATTCTGCGGACCCATTATCTGGAGTTTTACCTGGATCCAGCTTGGCTTGCAGTCGGCTGAACGGCGTGTCCTGACCCAGGATTCGAATCTGTCTGTGCAAAGCTTCAAGGCGAAAAGTTGTCTCTAGACATGTGAAAGCAGCGCCTGCCAAACAACCACAGGAGATACATGGCCTTTATCCAATGGATTCAGCATTCGCATTAGTGGCCAGACAATATTTTGTTACCATAGAAACACTTTACAGGTAAAACAAATTAAAGGCAATCACACAACAGAATTTCGCCACAGGAACACAGTGCAGGTTAAGTAAACTGAGGCTGCCAGTGTAGCAAGGGAGGGGGAAGGCGCCTGGTGACGCTCATTCCATTCACTATTCAATACGGAAAAGGAAATCTGAATACGGCGAGCGCTACCGATTGGCTGATCGGGCCATGCAGAAATCAAGAAGAGGAGTTTTGGGGCTGGTGACTAAAACCCATGTTGTGTAAAATGGATGTTCTACGTTAAGGCTAGAACATAAGACTATTTAATAGGGGATCGTTCCCTGTTTTAAAAGATGAGCATCACCCCTCATGTTCATATGACTTTGGAGGGGTTGCGCTCTCTTTATGGGGCAACCCTAATTGGGAAATCCCCAGTTCCCCTGAATGACTCACAGCTCCTATATGCCCCATGCAAGCGGACTGAGGCAAGGGAGGGGGATAATCGTAATGCAGCAAGTGCCACTGGCTGAGAGGGCCACGTGGGAACCAGAAAGAGTTTTGGGGCGATCTGAGGTACACAGAGCAGGGGCATCCCAAATAGGGATTGCTCGCCTGGGAGGAACAACACCTGGTGTTCATCTTTAATATTATTTCACAAAGGCTAGTTAGGCATATTTGGCCTTTAGGTTAAAGAGGAACTTAGGAGGCCCTGGAGTCTAAAAGACTGCTGGGCCATCCGAGTTCCTGTTTTTAAAAGTAAAAAAAAAAAACATAATATGGGTGGATTTAATTTAAACCGGACCTTCAGCATGATTTAATGAAAAGCCCAAACCCTTAAACGATTCCCCAGCATCTAAAATTAATATATTACGTTTTTAGTCACTTATTATTTTTTCCCCCACTGGGCTGCTACTCATCAGGATTCCAGGATACGGGCACCGCCATCTTGACTCAGAAGCATCACACACTGAGGAGAGGGATAAAGTACAGGGGGGCAGGGTTATAGCTGTGCTTTGCACAGACAGATCAGAGCTGGGGTCAGGGAAAGGACAGCAATCCCAGAATGCAGAGCAGCACAGTCAGAAGGCACTGTCTGCAGGCTGCCTGATGCACCATGAGCTGCCATCTTGGATGTTTAAAGGCCCATAACATGCAGTAGATGCAGGTAGGATGATTTTGAATGTGAGCAATCTGTATGTACAGGGTGTGGGAAACATATAAGATATGCTCTTATTCAGGATGAAGGACCGCTTTAAAGTGGACCAACACCCAGGATTTTGACTATCCTGGGTTTTGGTCCACTTAGGCGGGGCACCCTGATCGGGGGTGCCCCGCTGTGTGAAACCCCCCAGAAACTCCCAAAAACTCACCTCTCCCCGCTCCCACGTGAACGCCGCAGCCAATCCCCGCCAACGTCCAGGCGGGGGACAGGAACGTCCAAGCCGCTTCCGCCGCCTCCCGCGCGTCACTCTCGGCGCGCGCGCCCCCGCCGGCCATTCACAGAGGGCCGGCGCGCGGGAGGCGGCGGATCAGGTAAGATCTTTTTGGGGTTTCTGGGGGGTTTCACCCCGCGGAACATCCCGATCTCAGATGTCCCGCGGGGTGGGAGGTGATCGGCCCGGGAATCTTATAGATTTCTGGGCCGATCACCCCTGGGTGTTGGTCCACTTTAAGCATGAACCCTATTTGCACTGTTAGTGAGTATTGTTCCTCGTCAAAATAAGAGCCTCATCACACTGCTCCTACATTGTGCAAGAGTAAGTATACCCCAATATGTAGGCTGAAGGCAGCAAGAAGAAAAATCCAATTAGGACTGGGAACACAATAATGCTAACCCCCCCCCCCCACACACACACACACACACACACACACACACACACACACTTTCCTTGAGCTGCTCAGTGCCTCCCCTCAGCCCCATTACCTGTATCCCCAAAGGCCAGGGGGTATGGAAAAGCCTGGTGTCCATCAGCGCAGGCCCGGTGTTGACCCCCTGGGGGAGCAGCGGACCCGTGCTGAAGGGCATAGAGGCTGGTGTCCTGACATGGCCGTTGTGGGCTCTGAGTCAGGGGGTCAGGGGTGGCATGTAGTCTGGGATGAGCTGCAGTGGCTGTGAAAGCACTGGTAGTTTGCATAAAAGTCTTAGGTCTTAGAGAGCACCCATTGTGTAGCACCCAGGTCACACCCCCATGCTTGAGAAAAATATCCATTTTGGAAAACGTCTAACCTCAACAGCTGGCCCATTTTTTTCTCCAATTTAAAAACGGAAAAGAGTTTAGGACAGTGCCAGGTGTACAATGGCGTAACCCTTGGCTATGCCTGAAGAATCCTTCTCTAATCATGCTTTCAATGCTCTATGTCATTGTAGGTAAAATACAAGGCATCACTGGGCTCAATCCATCTATATGGAAAGCTATTTACTCACCATAAACAAGAGTTGTAATGCGACGTTGGGCATATGTGGCCAGACCTTCACTCAACCACATTTCCTCCCAGCTGCCATTTGTGACAGCATTCCCAAACCAGCCATGTGCAATCTCATGGATAACATCAATGAACAGGAAATCTTCACTATCCAAGATGGAGCAGATGACAAATGTCAGGCAAGGGTTTTCCATGGCAACTATTGGGAAGGATGGGGGCAGGAAGACAATATCGTACCTAGAATGGAATCAGGAAAGGTAGCGGAGAAATAGGTACTGTGTAAGACTAGCTTTTAGCGTAACACATAAAAATGGGTTCTACAAGGAACATTTGTGAAAACAAGTAGAAAACAAAGAGAAAAGTCAATTGCTTACCAAGACTATTGTACAATAGTGTAGATAATATTTATGATAAACACCTACTAGCATTTAAAGTAAACCTGAACAGAAATAAACGTGGGCATTGCCATTGCTGACCATCCTCTAAGCATGTTTTCAATCCCTAGACAGCTCACAACCCCCCCCCCCCGTCAAGGGTATCCACCTGGGAGCAAGGATGGACCTCTGTATTCAAATCTCCATGCAACTATCCAGCTCGACAAAGTCCCATAAAACATAACTTTTACTACGACTATTCAAAAACGTACAATTCCAGCGCTGGTGTGTAAGCCGATCTCGCTCCCCTCAAAGGTTACGTGTGCTCCAAATTATAATGCGAATTAGATTTAAAGCGGACCAACACTCAAAAATGAATGAAATCAGACCAACACAACTAAAAGTACGCATTCCTCTCCAGGGCAATTTAGGTTGCTGCATATAAAAAGTAATTTACCTTTTAATAATGCCTGCTGGGATAAATTTAAAAAACAAGATGGCGGCTCATGAGCTTGCAGGCCACCTGCAAACAGGAAGTGGTGCTGGGCTTTCTGTTATTGTGCATTTCAGTTATGTCAGTTGGGAGAGGAAGCTCCAAAATGGCTGCTACCTTTCTTTTCCAATGGTGCCAGGCTGTTGGTCCGGTTTAAGTGTAATATAGATGTTATGTTTATGTTTTCCAATTAATCTAATATATAGTAGTGTCTCAGGACTCTTTGGATAAGTAAAATCAATCTCCAAAATTCTGGAGTTCCGCTTTAAGCAGACCACATGTTTGAAGCTATATGGGAATGAAAAAGGATCTGTCTGCTGCCGAACAGCGTCAGATAGTGACATGCTTTGCAGAAGCATGAAAACATATATTTCACAAAAACGTAAGTGTGGTCGTTACACTGTGAGATTCGTGGCCGATTCATGCAGAAAAAGGCATAACCAAGAAGGTTTCTGCTGAATTCATCAATTCCAAAGCAGCAGACAGCAGGTATACAAAGCTGCTGGTGCCTCTGGAGTCCCACAATCCTTAAGGTGGAGGCTTGCAGTTGTGTATAAAGCCACTATTCAGCCACCCCTAAACAGTGCTCACAAGCAGAAATGCAGTGGGCCCACACATATATGAAGACTCATTTTCAACAGTCTTGCAGCCCTGGGTGGTCCAAATGGATGGAGTAGTGGATGATCATCATGTGGCGGAGAGCTGATAGGCCCCTTTGGGGTCACTGAGGGGTGTGAACTTGACCTCTGCATAGTATATAATGTTTCTGACCGCTTTCTCCCATGGTACAAAAAAACAAAACCTTGCCTACTGTAGCAACATAATCGTGCCTGACAATACACCATCTCATGCTGCAAAGAATACCTCCGAGTCATTGGTTGCTATGGGCACTGAAATAGAGAAAATCATGGTGTGGCCCCAACCTCAAATCCTATTGGATTATCCTCAAGCTAAAGATATGAGGGGGCGGTTTACACCAGAACTGCAGCTCTGGGAGACCTTTCTGATATTCTGCAAAGAAATTCAAGCAGAAATTCTAAACAAAACTCATAAGTTGAATGGCTGTAAGAATGGTGAAGGTTAAGGGGAAACCTGGCTTGTCAAGATGTGGTTGATTGAAATTTTGATTTTACTAAATGTGACCCATTAATGCTGCAAACTCAACAAATTCTCATTTTCATTGCCTATAAAATGTATTGAAATTCTGATTCTTATTTTTATAAGTGCAGTATGAGTATTTTAATTTGTGAAAAACATTATTATTGGGACGTTGGTTCAATAAAATGTGATTTGTATGGTTGAGGAAAATGATACATTTGCAATCACCATTAAAACCAAATCAGAACACACATAATTTGCATAATAATTTAGAACGTGGTGTAGTGGGGACCATGCAGCTTCACATCTTACACAGTCATGCTTAGAACAAGCATTCAGCTTGAAGGGTTCGAGGTTTCTGATGTTTTAACCCAAGTGAAGTGTACAACAAACACTTGTCAGGGCAGTGGGTTGAGTTCTTCACTCACTTCCAATTTAGGGTCGACATGTGCATTCATAATTAGATGCGTGTGCATAGAGTCTTCATTTGGTCCCATATTTGTTTTATTGGTTGCTACTTATAAAACAATCTCCAGTAATAAATTGCTGGTCTAACATGCAGCTGCAGATGGACTTACCTTCCCCAGATATAGGGACCATACAAACTCTCTGCAGCCTGAAGCCATTGCTCCACCCGGCCAGCCAGTTTACCCACAGCCAGAGGCAGCACACAGGGTTCGGCCCACACACGGCTTCTGTTAGGACACAAACAACCAAAAGAACAGTATAATGCTACAACCCTCGCCAACTGTAGTGAAAACAATTAGCAGTTTAACTTAAAAAGGATAAGACCTCAAAACACCCCATTTACCTTTCACCTGTTATTGAAAGTTCCTTCTGTACGGAGTCGGCCATTTTTCTCAATTGTAGCATGCCGTACTGAGACAATGCCTACCTCTTTCACCGGCTTCTCATACTGGTACTGCAGGTGAGAAATGTGCAGCACAGGAGCAGGTGAAAGGCAAGTGGGTGTCTGATGCCCAAGGGCACTCCTGATCTGAGGTCTGACCTGAAAGTCCACAAAAGTGGGCTTTCCCTTTAAATGTTAATGCCAAGTTTTAGATGAGTCATTCTAAATGAAGTTACCTGGGGCCTATTTCTGCTGAAAGCAAATGGCCTGCAGTCAGGGCCACTAAATAGGCAGGGACTGGGTGTTCCATATAGAAGTGGAAGATGCCCAGTTCTTCTATGTAGTAACTGTGGGTAGAGCTCATAAGAACCCGAATTCCTGCAGGAGCCTAAGAATAGAAGAGACTGTTGTCACCAAATCATATCACTGATTTTAAGCTTTAACATGAAGACTGGCCACTTCATTCATCTTTTAATGGTCTTTAAATGGGAAGTTGACTGTCTAGGATTCCCCTTACCCGTCTACGTATCCACAAGATCATCTTGAAACAGCAAAAAAGGATTTCTCAAAGCATGCTAGGCCGAGTCTTAAATTAAGATCTAAAACTCAGCATGGCGCTGCAAGTCCTGCATGCAGCATTTTAGAAGTCTTAAAGGTGCAACGGGTGGGGTCTTCCCCCTGAGGTTACCTTCCCAGAACAAGACATAGGGCCTTGTATCCTCATTGTTTGGAAACCACACAGCTGGTCTCCAGCCATATTAAGATACCAGCCCTCTACTTCCTTTGGCATTGGACCCCTGGAAAAATCACAAGATATGGTCAGGCACCAGGAGGTTACCATTAAAGTTGACCAAAAACCACAGCAATCAGCCCGGGAATATTATCGATCCCCCCCCCCCCCCCCCGAGGCATCCAAAATCGGGATGTCCCACTGTGTGAAACCCCCCCAGGTCTCCCCATACACTTACCTTGTTTCCCGGTCCAATGGCGCATGCACGAGCAGCGCCCTGATCCCCCCCTCTAGCAGGGTGCATGCCCGCACCAGCCATTTGTGAATGCCCGGAGCGAGCACACTCCCTGTTAGAGGGTAGAGTGGGATGGAGCCGCTGGCCTTAGACGATGTGACGTCAGAGGCTCATATCGTGCTGACTGGACGAGCGACTGTGCATGGGCCGTAGGACCGGGAAGAGGTGAGTTGGCTTCTGCGATCTGGGAGGGGGAAAGGACCAAACCCCAGAATAGTCAAAATCCTGGGTTTTGGTCCACTTTAAGAGTCCACGAAGGGGTACAGTTAATCGAGAGAGGCCCAAATATTCAAAACAGTCTCTGGCAGAGCACAGAAATGAATCCTTCCTGCGGGGTTAAATATACTCCATTTGTGCTTAAAACAACTTTTTGTGAATCAATCACCATTAAGACTAAATGTGTATATTTACAAACAAATCACTTGTGGCACAGTATCAATTCCTTATGTATGTGTTATATAGATCAAACTTTCCTCTTCAAGAGTCCTTCCTCTCAAACATGAAAAAGAGAGGAAGAGAACCACATAGTGCAGCAAGCCTCTTAAAGAACAAAGGTGCATTATGCACCTTTATTATATTGCACTCGCCAGATTAAGAACACAAATACACTTGTAAAAGTAGCCGAGATCTGGCATCCATAACGGCTCATGTGTAAATCCACCAGACATCGCTGATGCTAGATCTCACCCTCCTTCTTACAGGCGGTGGCTGCTATTGCCGAGCAGGGGATAAGTCACAGAGCTAGACTCCGGCTGGTGAGGCCCGCTTTTCCTGCCCTTCGCTAGCATCCTAGTATCATTATATTGATTAAGAAACAATCTGGTACACAAATGGTGTATACATAACTCAGTGGGAAGGATTCATTCCTGTGCTCTGCCAGAGACAGTTTGGAATCTCTAGTGTGTTAGTTTAATTAGGCTTATAAGACGCAGCCTGGACTTCCCCAACGTTTGAGTTAATAAGAAGTTTATATCGGAATAATTTTAGATATTCCCCGAGTGGTAATTTTTGGTGTTTATCACCCTAATTAAAAAACGGTTTAAATCTGGTATATGCTTACAGCATCTTCTGGCCTTGCTTAAAGTGGACCGTCACCCAGGGGTGATCGGCCCGGAAATCTATAAGATTCCCGGGCCGATCACCTCCCACCCCGCGGGACATCCGAGATCGGGATGTCCCGCGGGGTGAAACCCCCCAGAAACCCCAAAAACATCTTACCTGATCCACAGCCGCTTCCGCCGCCTCCCTCTGTGAATGGCCGTCGGGGGCGCGCGCGCGCCGAGAGTGACGCGCGGGAGGCGGCGGCGGCGGAAGCGGCTTGGACGTTCCTGATCCCCGCCTGGACGTTGGCGGGGATTGGCTGCGGCGTTCACGTGGGAGCGTTGAGAGGTGAGTTTTTGGGGGTTTCTGGGGGGTTTCACACAGCGGGGCACCCCCGATCGGGGTGCCCCGCCGAAGTGGACCAAAACCCAGGATAGTCAAAATCCTGGGTGTTGGTCCTCTTTAAAATGGGTCCACATCAGTGAATCACTTTTACCTGGATACCACAGCTGGAAGTGCATTTAAATGCTGAAGTGATCACTTCCCAGGAACTTCTTGGTGTCAGTGATGTAAACTGTGAGAAATTCTGAGGGGGGGGGGGGGGAAGCACCACCTCTAGGGGTATAAATGCCACTTCAGACTCCTCGAATGAAGGCTGACTAAAACCAAAAAAGACAATTCTGTGAGTACTCACCTGTAGAATTGCTTTTGCCATGCATGGCACGACCTGCTTCACGAAGTCATTACATCTGGGTATTCCGCCACAAGGTGGCGCAGTGCACTGCAGAAGAGTTGTGGCTCCTCCCGGTACCATATAAAAACGGAATCACCATAGACTTATCCAGTGTTGACAAGCAGTTATTCAAGAAACCGGGAGATAATAAAGGTAAAAAAGGTAACAAAAACCCCAACTAACTTGGAACAATCACCATACAGAGGCAACCAAGAACAACGATAACAAGGGTGGGGTGAAGCAGGCCGTGCCATGCATGGCAAAAGCAATTCTACAGGTGAGTACTCACAGAATTGTCTTTTTCCCATTGCATGGCACGGCCTGCTTCACGAAGTCATTACATCTGGGACATCCAAAAGCAGTGTCCATAAAGTAGGGTGGGATCCCCTAAAAGTAACAACAGGCAATTTAAACCACTACCGCCTGAAGTACCTTGCGGCCAAAAGCAGCATCAGCTGAGGCCCTAACATCAACCTTGTAAAAAGTATGAACAGAAGACCAAGTTGCGGCCTTACAAACTTGTTCAGCAGAAGCTTGGTGCTGAAAGGCCCAAGAAGCAATAGCACGAGTGGATTGAGCAGTAACCTTAAAAGGAGGAACCTTCCCCCTAGCAGAATAGGCCTGCCCCACCGCCTGATGGATCCACTTGCTGATAGTGGATTTAGCAGGAGGCAAACCCTTCCTAGGTCCAGCAGGAAGAACAAAAAGAGCATCAGATTTCCTGAAAGGCTCAGTAGCAACTAAATAAAACTTCAGAGCCCTAACAACATCCAGAGAATAAAGGGCCCGCTCCTTGGCATTAGCAGGTTTAGGACACAAAGAATGCAAAACAATGTCCTGATTGAGATAAAAAGCAGACACAACCTTAGGCAAAAAATCCGGCTTAAGCCGAAAAACCACCTTATCCTGATGCCGCTCAAAATAAGGAGGCGTGATGGAAAGCGCTGCCAGCTCAGAAACTCGTCTGACAGAAGTAATGGCCACCAAAAAGGCCACCTTAAGAGTCAGAATGGGCAAAGCAGCCCCACGGATAGGCTCAAAGGGAGGACCCTGCAGACCAGACAACACCAGATTCAGGTCCCAAACTGGTAGCATAGGCTTACGTGGCGGACGCACGTGAGTAACTCCCTGGAAAAAAGTCTTAACCAACCGGTGATTGGCAAAGGACCTTTGGAAAAAAATTGCCAGAGCTGACACCTGTCCCTTGAGGGTACTAAGCTAAAGGACCGAATCCAAACCATGTTGCAAAAATTCCAGAATCCTGGGGATAGAAAACACCCCACAAGGAAGAGACTTGGACTCACACCAGGCAATGTAAGCATGCCAGATCCTGTAGTAGATAAAGGACGAAGACTTCTTCCTAGCCCGAATCATGGTATCAACAAGATCAGGCAAACCCTTATCCATCAAGATGGAGGTTTCAGCAGCCAAGCCGTTAAAGCCAGCGTTTGTAAAAAACAGAGTGAGAAGAGCTGGATCCTTGAGCAGGGCATACTGATCTACTGCACGACATCTGCGAACCACACCCTCCTTGGCCAACCTCTTGCGCAGCACCCTGCCCAGCAGAGGGAACACATGTTGCATAGGGACCATTCCCCCAGCCGAGACGTCCCCCTGCTCAGGGAGTCTGCCTCCAGGTTCTCCACCCCCGGAATGTAAACCGCCGAGATGCAGGGGACATTCTCTTCCGCCCAGGACAGTATCAGGGACACTTCCTTGAGGGCTCGCTTGCTCCCTCCCTGATGATTGATGTAGGCAACCGCCGTCTGGTTGTCCGAGCGGATCTGAACAGCCCGACCCCGAAGGTGTGTGGTCAGCTGAGACAGAACCAACCTGATCGCCCTCAGTTCCAGTACATTGATGGGAGCATGGGCCTCCTGGGGGCCCCACCGACCCTGGAACTTCAGAGACTTCCAAAAGCCCCCCCAACTAGTCAGACTGGCATCTGTGGTGACAGTCTCCCAGCACGGGGGTAGAAAGGTCCTGCCCACTAGAAGGTTCCCCGAGTCCAGCCACCACGAGAGGGACTGTCTGGCCAGGGGGGACAGAGCAAATTCCTGATCGAGGGACACAGGGTCCCGATCCCAAACGAACGAGAGGTTCAAATGAAGAGGCCTCATGTGAAACTGCGCAAAACGGACCGCCTCGAAGCAGGACACCATCAGACCCACTAACTGCATCCCATGCCGGATGGAGGGATGGGGACACAAGAGCAGAGTCAGTGCCTGCTTCTGAAGGCCCTCCACCTTCTGCTGAGGCAGGAATACCTTGACCTGAGAGGTATCCAGAGTCATGCCCAGAAAGAACCTCACCAAAGATGGAGACAGTGAAGACTTGGGAAAGTTGATCACCCAGGCAAAGGACTCGAGAGTGGAAGTCACCACCTGAGTATCTGTCTCTGCCTGATGAAGAGATTGAAGTCCTAATATTGAAATGGTGAATCCAGCAATTCACCCAAAATAGCTCAAAACCACCGCACCCCCTCCACGGCAATCAATACATCAACCAAATATATATATCATGAATTCATAGATTATTTATTGACAAATACCCATAAAAATCACATAACAAACAATTAAAAAACATAACACTAGACCACACATTCCCAGGGGCATCCCAATTACACCCATAATCCCAATCTGTAAACATTATATTTCAATAAAGTGCCAATACTGTAAACAATCCATAAAGTGCATTAGTGCTGAGATTTGTGCAGACACAATATAATTAATATTAAATGTGGCAAGAGAAGAACAGATTCAAGTATCAGAATACAACAATTGATTTAAATCATAAACAAACACATCACCTGAGTGTATAACTCTGAGTGTCCCCCAAGAATGCCAAGGTCGAGTGACGATCCCCCCAACGCATTTCGTGGCCCCCCGTTCACAGGCCACTTTATCAAGGTATGAATAATCCCCCCATCTTGCTACCTTTATATACAGAGACTTACCTTTAATCGCAGGACACGCGTCCAGGCGCGCAGCACGGCCCCGGCCAGAAGCCGCCTGCACGCTCTCGCACAGCTAGGTCCTGCGCTCCAATCGGAGAGACGCGGCCGTCCGGTGACGTCACGGCCCCGCCCCCCAGACCGTCCCCCCAGCCAGCCGCACACACCAACGCTGCTGACAATGCGTGTGTGTGTGTTGCGGCCGCAGGAGGGGCAGAGGGGACGGAGCTCGCCTCGTGACCAGCACGGGTCTCCATGACTGTAAATCAATTAGTCAAAGGCAGCAAGATGCGATCACCAACAAATAGATCCCACTATCAATACAAATATGTACCCAACAATACCCAGACATTAAAAACTATATTTAATAAGGACTCTAAAAAACAATTCCCACAAAAGACACCAATAAATAATGACAAATATTACATAAACAGAATTCTATATACAATAAATTAATTAATAGTATCAATAATTGTTACAAATACATGTATAGTGGGTAAATGAACATATCCCACAAATATAACAACAAGGATATTTATTCCCAAAGGTATTTATCCCTATTAAAAGTCTACAGGTTATGTCACAATTAATTTGAGAGATTTTGAGAGATTTCACCCATATTTGATGGAATAAGGTAATATGGGAATGGATAATTAAATAAATTAATTAATCCAATTCAATGATTAGTATAATTTTTGAATTTGAATTAATTTTTAATCCATCATAGTTATTAAATTTTTTAAAAAAATGTAATTAATTTTTAATTCTCATTTATTTTATTTTATAGCAGTAGCAGTAAATGGAGTGCTACATTATCAGAGTTTCCACGTTGCCAGTTTGCAAGACTTAGACAAAATTGCTCGGAGGAAGCCCCGTTTAGGGTACAGGCTTAGGATCTTACGCAGCGTTTCCTTAATCGGGGTTACCCAAGGAAATTGGTCTCAAGAGCCTTCCAAGACGTAAAAGAGAAACCGGGGGGAGATGTTGAAACCAAGAATGAAAAGAAAAGACAACTTGGTAAGATTCACTACCGGCTACAATAGTAATTGGGGACCCCTACGAGCAATTCTAAGTAAACATTGGAGTATTTTAACTTCGGACCCTTCCATTAATTCATTTAATCCACAGAAACCAAAATTGAAGGCCAAAAGGGCCCCTAACCTCAAGGACCGGTTGTGTAGAAGTCACTTCACACGCCCCAGGACATGGTTGGAGAAAGGTGTAACAACGGGCTGTCAGCCTTGTGGAAGATGATCCATATGCAGGTTTGTGACTAAAACAAACCGGGTGTCAAACAAAAATACGAGGGAGACTTTTTGGATAAGGCAAAATTTGAATTGTAGAATGGAGGGTATGATATACCTGTTGGAATGTAGATGTGGGCTTGGGTACGTAGGAGAAACAAAAAATGAACTGAGAAAACGAATACAAGCCCATATATCGAATATCAGATTAGCGTCAAGGGATATAGAGATTGGTAGAATTATATCACCAGTAGCGGACCATTTTTTAAAAATCCATGGGGGAAGAACAGACTCTTTGAAAATAACTGCACCTGAGAAAGTGAGTCTGGGAATAAGGGGGGGGGGGGGGACCTGAAAAAGGCCCTACTCCAGAAGGAACTCAGATGGATTTATAAATTGGGTACGGCGGCCCCTATGGGCCTAAATGGGGATATGGCTTTTGGATCATTCCTTGGGAGATAAGAAATGCCATCTTTTGATTGATTTATTATTATCCCCTAATGGTCTCATTAACCTGTCCCAATTTTGCTAATCTGTCTTTTTTCTCCCTCTCTTTAAGTGGAAACCCTTGAAGCATGAATCTATCCATATTTCCTTCCATATTGAAGTTGTAACTTGCTTTTGAAGAGAATTGATTAGTGGGATCTTAAAGTGGACCAACACCCAGGATTTTGACTATCCTGGGTCTTGGTCCACTTCGGTGGGGCACCCCCGATCAGGGTGCCCCGCTGTGTGAAACCCCCCCTAACCCCCCGAATAACTCACCTCTCCCCGCTCCCAGCGCCGACGTACAAGGTAAGACCTTGAACGTCTAAGCGGCGGCGGCCGCCGCCGCCTCCCTCGCGTCACTTTGAACGCGCGCGCCCCCGCGCCGGCCATTCGCAGACGGCCGGCGCGGAGGCGCGCACGCCTACAGGGGCGCGAGGGAGGCGGCGGCGGCCGGCCGCCGCCGAAGATAAGATAGGTGAGTTGGGGTGTTTGGGGGGGGTTTCACCCCGCGGGACATCCCGATCTCGGATGTCCCGCGGGGTGGGGGGTGATCGGCCCGGGAATCTTATAGATTCCCGGGCCGATCACCCCTGGGTGTTGGTCCACTTTAAAGAATATCTTCTTTGATTGTAGAATAACCATTTAAGGAATATCATGGATATAATTGGGGAACTCTTGATGTAACATAATGTAAATATACTTTTATGTACAATATTTGTTGTCCTAATTAACTGTTAGTTGCTCATAATTTAATTAATTTCTATATACATTCATATTTATTTTATTATATTTATGGATTTCTATCACAATTTGGTTACTTATTGATCAATTAATTAATTTGTTGATTTATTAATAAATTATTGATTAATTTTTTATTTTATTTTTTGGTCACCAGTTTATTATTAATTATTATTTCGGGGGAATGCTTTATGATTATTAGATATCACTTATGGAACTAATTAAGTAATTAATTATAATAAATTAATTTAGTTTGATCTATTTATTTATTCACCATTGTTTCACAAATTATTTATTCACCATTGTTTCACAAATATATTTTTGTTTTCTTTTTTATATAGCTTTTATTTATATTGTGTTACTATATTTAAATTTAAATTGAATCAATCGTTCCTTAATAATGTTTATAGATATATATATAAAAATGTAAGAATTAAGAAATAAAATAAATGAGACTTAAAAATTATTATTTTTTTTTTAATTTAATAACTATGATGGATTAAAAATTATTAATTGAAAATTAAAAATTATACTAATCATTGAATTGGATTAATTCATTTATTTATTTAATTATCCATTCCCATATTACCTTATTCCATCAAATATGGGTGAAATCTCTCAAATTAATTGTGACATAACCTGTAGACTTTTAATAGGGATAAATACCTTTGGGAATAAATATCCTTGTTGTTATATTTGTGGGATATGTTCATTTACCCACTATACATGTATTTGTAACGATTATTGATACTATTAATGAATTTATTAATAAAGAATTCTGTTATTATTTATTGGTGTCTTTTGTGGTAATTGTTTTTTAGAGTCCTTATTAAATATAGTTTTTAATGTCTGGGTATTGTTGGGTACATATTTGTATTGATAGTGGGATCTATTTGTTGTTGATCGCATCTTGCTGCCTTTGACTAATTGATTCACAGTCATGGAGACCCGTGCTGGTCACGTGGCGAGCTACATCCCCTCTGCCCCTCCTGCGGCCGCAACACACACGCATTGTCAGCAGCGCTGGTGTGTGCAGCTGGCTGGGGGGACGGTCTGGGGGGCGGGGCCGTGATGTCACCGGACGGCCGCGCCGCTCCGATTGGAACGCAGGACCTAGCTGTGCGAGAGCGTGCAGGCGGCGCGCCCGGACGCGTGTCCTGCGATTAAAGGTAAGTCTCTCGACCTTGGCATTCTTGGGGGACACTCAGAGTTATACACTCAGGTGATGTGTTCAATCAATTGTTGTATTCTGATACTTGATCCTGTTCTTCTCTTGCCACATTTAATATTAATTATATTGTGCCTGCACAAATCTCAGCACTAATGCACTTTATGGATTGTTTACAGTATTGTCACTTTATTGAAATATAATGTTTACAGAGTTGGGATTAGGGGTGTAATTGGGATGCCCCTGGGAATGTGCGGTCTAGTGTTATATGTTTTTTAATTGTTTATGTGATTTTTATGGGTATTTGTCAATAAATAATCTATGAATTCATGATATATATTTGGTTGATGTATTGATTGCCGTGGAGGGGGTGCAGTGGTTTTGAGCTATTTTGGGTGAATTGCTGGATTCACCATTTCAATATTAGGACTTCAATTTAGGACGGAGATAGTCTCCCATCACTGCACGGCCACAGGTATTGAATTTAATCTACTGCTTTATATTTATATTGTGGTGCAGAATTTGTAAATTTAGTTTTGATGAAGAGATTGAGCCGCAATCAGAATGTCATCAAGATAAGAGGATGTGAATGCCCTGATTCCGCAGCAGAGCGATCACACCCGCCATCACCTTGGTGAAAACCCGAGGGGCAGAGGTGATACCGAACAGTAAGACCACAAACTGGTAATGTTGATCCTCTAGAGCAAACCTGGGAAATCTCTGACGACCTGGAAAGATTGGCACGTGAAGGTAGGCATTCTTGATGTCCACCGAAGTCATGAAGTCGCCCGGGCGCAGGGTACTGACCGCCAAGCGCAGAGTCTCCATGCGAAAATGCTTGAACCTGACAAACCTGTTGAGACCCTTCAAGTCCAGGATGGGCCTCAGGGACCCGTCCTTTTTGGGGATCGTGAACAGATTGGAGTAGAACCCTCAACCCCGTTCCTGGGAAGGCACCAGGCAAATGACAAATTGAACCGCAAGGCGCAAACCCTGAGCTGACAGAGGGTTTTGAGACATCCGGGATCTGATGAATCTTGGGGCAGCCAGGCTCCAAACTCTATCTTGTAACCGGAGGACACCACCTCCTGAATCCACCGGTCAGACACGTAGCCTCCAGGCGTGAGCAAATAGCCGAAGCCGTCCCCCCACCCGGATGGGTGAGGGCGCCTTCTCATGCCTGAGGGGGCTTGGCGGAAGGTTTGGGCTTGGGGCCCCATGATAGACTGGGACGACCACAGGATCTGCCACAGCCCTAGGAATCCCCGCGTGTACCCGAGAACAGGGAGCCCCAACCTCCTCTGGAAGCACGAAAAGAGGGGAGGGAAGAGGAGGACCCCCGAAAGGGCCGAGGCTGCCTCCTCCGTTGAGGCAGCCTACCATCCTTGGCTAAAACATCCAGATGCTCACCAAAGAACCGCAGCCCCGTAAAGGGAAGCCCAGTGAGAGCCTTCTTAGCGGCAGTATCAGCCGCCCACTGACGCAGCCAAACAGAGCGGCGCATAGCCACCAAAAGGGCAGAGGTCCTACTACACATCCGTACCGCATCATCCATGGCAGTAAGGACAAAGGCAACAAAATCAGAACAAAGAAAAAGGGACCTATAATCCTCCCCCCTATTACCAGCTGTAGCGCCCTCCAGGAGACGCTTAAGCTGTCTTTTAAGGGCAATAGCTGTACTGGCAGCAGCACAGACCGGATGCCACCCAGCCCCCACACAGGCAAAAGCATGGCAGGCCAGCTGATCCATGCGCCGGTCCTCGCTGTCCCGCAGTGTAGTAGTGTCAGGTGAAGGCATGACCGAGGTGTTGGACAGCCCTAGCACGGGAGCGTCCACCTCAGGGGGACAAGACCATCGCTTGACCAGGTCGGCAGGGAAGGGATACCTCCTATCCCACCCTTTGGGCACCGCTGGCAATCTACTAGGACGTTCCCACTCCTTGAGCACCATATTAGTGAAACGGCTCAGCTCAGGGAACTCCAGGCGCTGTTTGTCAAGACGAAAGAGCTCACCCTGCTTCCTCTTAGCCACCTCAGGGGGGACAATGTGCAAGACTTCAAAAATGTGAGCTAACAGGCTATCAGTGTCCTCAGGGAACCATGAGTCTTCCCCAGACGCAGACCCAGTGTCACTGCCGTAAGCCTCCTGCTGATCCCCAGAGGAGTCAGAGTCCTGAAAGAGTTCCCCCTCCTTTAGGGGGTAAAGGCCAACAAAAGTATCAGGTCCCTCATCCTCCTCAGGAAGAGGGATGTCACAGGAGCTAGGTGCCGCTTTATGTCAGAGGCCTTGCGTGGAACAGGCCTGGCAAGTTGCCTTTCAATACTGGCCACACGCAGTGCCAAATCAGACTGTGACCCCCCGCTAGTATCCCCCTCATTAGGGGCTAAATGCAGGCACGGGGGGGGGGGGGGGGGGGGTAGGTGATGCCGAAGGGGGCGCAGAGCTGGGAAGTGAAGCAGGCAGCCCAGCCTGGAGAGCAAGGACAGGGCACACGGCACGCACACCCTGACACTGTCACTCACAGGTGATACCCCACACATGGCACACAGCCAGGATTGCCCCGAAGGACCCCCAAGCACGCTATCCCCAGAAGCCTCCATATGGTGATTAACACAGGCACAATAGGCCAGCACAGGGTAAAGGCTAGCAAGAGCCACCCGGGATGCCCCCCCCCAGGGATGCCCTCAGAAGCCAGTAAGGGAAGATGAGGGTGGGTAAGGGATAGGACCGGGAAAAACCACAAACCACAGTTGTCCCGCCTGAAAGACATAAATAAAGACACATAAGTATCCCGCAGCGCATGCCCAAGAGAGACCGAAAAAAAACCCGAAGGGGACTCACGGACCAAGTAGGACAAGGGCACCAAACGCCAGACCACAGGAGGAAGCGTCAAGCAGACCAGGATCACCGCCGCAGCTCCGGGATGAGAAGGGCCCCAACGCGCAGCAGAAGCAAAATGGCGCCAGCAGAGGAACCTTGAGGGGCACACTACGGGGAGGCAGCGAGGAAGCAAGCAAGCAGTGGCGAGGGCCCATGCCCGGGACGGGGGGGACCCCAAAACGCTAGAACGAGAAACAGTCCCCAAAAACACTCACCCCCTCAGAAGTTAGGGAAGGAACTCCGCATCCCAAACAGGCTCACCATAAAGCCTTTGGCCGGCTACCCTTTGTGGTACAGGGCCTGCGGCTTGGAGCAGCGCTCCTTGAGCACTTGACCCTAGTGCTCCTCTACCTTCACCTTATCCGTCAACCGAGGCTGGGAGGCACTCAGGGTGTGGGAACGGGTGGAAATAGCCATGCAGGGCTGCAGGCTTGTTTGCCCCGCTCACCTGCGCAATATAGAGAGCCATCTTCTATCTTCGCAGAATCACAGCAGAGGAAAATCTGGATAAGTCTATGGCGATTCCGTTTTTATATGGTAACGGGAGGAGCCACAACTCTTCTGCAGTGCACTGCGTCACCTTGTGGCAGAATACCCAGATGTAATGACTTCGTGAAGCAGGCCGTGCCATGCAATGGGAAAAAAAGATTGAAGCTAAATGCCTCCTGTTCGTGTCATTACTAGATTCTTGCAGCTGGACAAGCTTCCTACAAGCCATTATAACTATAGTGCTTCCTACTTTCCACCTCTATAAGCATGTACAGTAGTATTTAAAATCCAGCCCTCTGATTCCTATTACTAGCCACTGGGTGTAGGACGGCACTGTGACAGGCTCGGAGGAGGGAGGCATCCAAATTGCTGGAGCCTCCCTGTGCAATGACCCTGCAAAACCTCTAAATCCTTACCTTAACCTCACTCATTGGCCTAAATGTGGTCCTGCTAGGAAATGGGTGTGTGACAGCTTTGAGGACAAGCTAGGGCAGAAACAACAGATTTCACTTACCTTTACAGATGCAGAGTAAGTACACTTCACAGCTGGTGTATCAAAACATGGGAAGAAGGAGCGATTGCAGACAGAATGGCCCTGAGTAAACACAAACAAGTCGGAACCTCCATAGGAGAGTTCAGGATCCAGCCACCATACCTGAAACACATTGGATGAAGACATGTAACACACTGCCATAGGGATGTGGTGCTGGTACACTAAACAGGCACTCTAAGACCACCCTGACAAACTAGACCTTTTTGGGCTACGCGCCCCTCAGATACAAGTACTATTGAGGATTCACCATTACCCATTGTACTACCAATCAGGTGGGTGCACAGTGATGTGTAAGCCAACCCAGTGAACCTGAATGGCCACTGGTCACTGGTTTGGCTACCATCCAAGGAAGTGGCAAGTACTGACTTGCCTTGTTTCAGGCATACCAGGAGGGTCGGAGCAGTGGCGCACCTTAATGCCATGCATGGAGCGTGTGCAGGCTGCTCTGTGGCTCCTATTTCATTCAGATTTGTGCTGTTGCCTGCATCCCTACTGACCTCTAGCTGTGGCTGTGCCCACTCTAGGCATTCAAAAATGCCTGGTGCAGGTACACACCCAGCTAAACGAATGCCAGGGATGTGACTGCAGCACCGAGATGTGTGGGAACAGATGAAAGGTGAGTGGATCGGACACCCCTGGGGTTTCACACAGCCAGGCATCCTAATATGGGACACCCCATAAAGAGGGAGACCACCACCACTAGTCTTAGAGACTCTGGGGGGTGTTCTCTTTAAAGTGATCATGGGTTTTGGTCCTTGCCTCCGGCGCACCTCGCGCTGTGTAGAACCCCCCCAGGTCACCGAAACAAACTCACCTCTTCCCGGTCCTACAGCGCATGCACGGCCGCTTGTCCAATAAGAGCGATTGAATCCGCTCACAGCAGCACGTCAACACGTCTAAAGTGACCAGCTCCGAGCATGCTGACTGTCGCATCCCCAGTTACCCTCTAACTGGGAGCGTGCCCACGCTGGCCATACACAAATGCTGGAGCAGACACATGCCCTGCTAGAGGGATAGTGAGGTTAAGCCGCGGTTCGCATATGCGCCATTGGACCAGAAAAGAACGTAAGTGTATGGGCGACCTGGGGGGTTTCACACAGTGGGGCATTCCCTGCCCCAGGGGGAGGAAATCGGTCGGTCTAGGAATTTTATAGATCCCTGGGCAGATTGCTGTGGGTTTTGGTCCACTTTAAGTGGCAAATATAAAAAAAAAAATTAAAAAAAAGATACTTCTTTGTGGATTATGTGTCTCACGACAACTGGTCCATTTTCTGCAGCAGAGGGTTTGTGCTACACACAGCCTCATTATTCCTCTGTATGAGGCATGTCCACACCTTCTTTCATGATGCACTGTCTCCACAAACCCCACTACACCCCTACATTTATATGTAGCAATCCCCACATGCTACCAATACCCATGATGATTGGCTTATCTCTCTGATAAAGGACCAGCACCCCCCTGTAAGTAGTGACCCTTAAATTACAAACGGAGATGGATAAATGGCTGGTACAGATTCATGGCCTCTGTTAACAGGGAATTTGTACTTGTTTTGTTGGGTATAGGTGAACCCCAAAATAGACACCAACGCCTTTGAATCTGACCCCGCTCTATAACATACAGTTACTCACATTGCATCCTTTAAAAATCTTTATATTTATTAATGCCTTTAAAAACAGTTAATTGTAAACATTGCTGGTATATACCAGCGTCACAGCTTATTAATACCGTAATACATACATATTGATTAGTAACATCTTGTTAGTAGTTCTACTTTAACCACTTCTTGTTCAGCTCAAAAAAGCACATCACTTGTACATTTCTAAGAAACGTTTGTACAGTGATTGTGATTTAATGGGGTGTTGCTAAGTTTTGGCTGGAGCAGCCCATTTGGGATGCCTTGCACTCACCGCAGGCCCCTCTCCGGTGACGTAGTGCACAATGACCTGAAAGGTCTCATTTGTGCGCAGGGTCTCAGGCATGGTGATGGCGAGAGCAGAGCCGTAGTCCGTGAACTCCTCCACCCTAAAGTCCAGTGGGAAGCAGCAGCTGGAGTGCGGGGCCGCGCTGGCATCATGGAATCCACAGGGCGGACTAAAAGTGCAAGGCAGTGCTTCCAGCGGAGGGGAGTCCATGGGGAAGGCATGCAGGGGCCCAGAAGACACAGCACAATGGCTATCCGGGGAAGGAGAGGGATCACTGCATGGGGGAGCTTGGTGACCATTAGCAATAGGACACTGGGGCCCAGGAGAAGGGTCACTAGATGACGGCCGTGACAGGGACAAGTCCAGGGGCTCGGGGGTGATTAGCGGGGAGCACCCCGGGGTGACACTGCTGCTCTGACTGTTGTTGGGTGACTCTGCCCTACACCCCCCACCTGAGGGCTCCCCCTGGCGGCCACTTTTGTTGGGGCAGGCATAGTGCCCCCCCCTCCGGCAGCGCACCGAGCTGACCCGCAGCACCGGGTGCACGTCCAGCACCAGGGCCGGGCCTCCGGGCAGCAGCGGGCTCAGCTCCAGCACCAGGCAGCCCGCCACCTCCCGGCTCTCCGGCCTCAGCTCCAGCCCCAGGTGGAAGTGATGGAGGCGGTAGAGCTGGAAGCTGGAGGCTGACGCGGTGTCAGGCGGGCCGGGCTGGAAGCGCTGAGGGGAGTCCGCGGCGGGGCCCGGGTGCAGGGGGCGGCGGCAGCAGCACAGGCCGCCACCGGAAGACATGGCCCAGGCCGGGAAGCTCCACACACAGGGGCAACCGCCGCTATGTGAAATCCATCGGGGGCCTAAACCGGCAGCGACACAGCCCAGCCCAGACCGGCCGGCCCGTGACAGGAAGTGACAGAGCGGGAGGCGAGGCCTGGCCCGGAACAGCCGCACACTACGTGGCCCCGCTTCCCCTCCCTATGCCCTCACTGCCACCGGGGGTCACGGCTATGGCTCACTCCCTGTCTGTCTGTCTGGCCTACTATTATACGGGTCGCCTGTGACATAACGCTGCACCGCTGCCACCAGGGGGCGCTCCTTCACCTTGGAAAGGAGGACAGCTGCTGAATGTCAACCCTTTTCACCCTTTCACTGCCAGCCTGCCTAGAGCTGTCACCCCTTTATGTTGCCAAGCTACATGGCAATTTGCACTATAGATGTTGAAATTGGCCCAGAGTATTTGATCTTTTAGATTAGATTGCACAGCCTGGCGGGGGATATCCGCTCTAAGCCAATGCATTTACAAAAACATAGAAACATAGAAGGGTGACGGCAGAAGGAGACCACACGGTCCATCTAGTCTGCCCTTATGTGTATACTGTATGTTCTCTTTATCTTAGGATAGATGTGTGCTTATCCCAGGCATGTTTAAATTCAGTGACGATTTTTCAACTACCTCTGCTGGAAGTTTGTTCCAAGCATCTACTACTCTTTCTGTAAAATAATATTTTCTAACATTGCTCCTGATCTTCCCCCCGACTAGCTTCAGGTTGTGCCCCCTTGTTCTATCATTAAGTCTCTTCTTAAAAACACTTCCCTCCTGAACCTTATTCAATCCTTTCACATATTTAAAGTTCTCAATCATGTCCCCCCTCTCCCTTCTTTCCTCCAGACTGTACAAATTAAGTTCTTTAAGTCTCTCCTGATAAGTTTTAAGTTTAAGTCCTTCCACCATTTTCGTGGCCCGCCTTTGGACACGTTCTATTTGAATAATGTCTTTTTGCAGGTGAGGTCTCCAGAACTGCACACAGTATTCTAGCTGTGGCCTTACCAGGGCTCTATACAGCGGCATCACAACCTCCCTCTTCCTACTGGTGATGCCTCGAGCTATGCAGCCGAGCATCCTGCTTGCTTTTCCCACTGCCTGGCTACACTGTCCACTCATCTTGCAGCTATCAGTAATCAGTACCCCTAAATCTCTCTCCTCTGAGATCCTGGCTAACAGAGTGCTGCCCATACGTTACTCAGAGCAGGGATTCCTTCTACCCAAGTGCATGATTTTACATTTAGAGACATTAAACTCTAGTTTCCACAGTTTTGACCATCTATCCAGTAAAGCTAAATCATTTTCTATGTTGCAGACACCTCCCGGAATATCCACCCTATTACTAACCTTTGTATCATCAGCAAACAGACAAACTTTTCCTACCAAGCCTTCTCCTATGTCACTTACAAATATATTAAAAAGAATGGGGCCCAGGACAGAGCCTTGCGGCACACCACTTGTAACTCGCCTTTGTTCAGATTGCACACCATTTACAACAACGCTCTGATACCGATCCCTCAGCCAACTGGAAATCCACTGAACTATCCAGGGATTGAGTCCTACCTTCAATAACTTATCTATGAGCTCCTTATGTGGTACAGTGTCAAAGGCTTTGCTAAAATCCAGATAGGTGATATCCACAGCACCACCTTCATCTAACACTTTAGTGACATTGTCAAAGAAATCAATAAGATTGGTCTGACATGATCTGCCCTCAGTAAAGCCGTGCTGTTTTGGGTCCAATAGGTCATTAATTTTTAGATGGGAAATTATCTGTTTTTTTAAGAGTGTTTCCATTAATTTGACCACTATAGATGTTAAACTAACTGGCCTGTAATTACTGGCTTCTTCTCTACTCCCCTTTTTATGGATTGGTACGACATTGGCCATTCTCCAATCATCTGGAACCTCACCAGTTGAAAGGGAATGGTTAAGTAAATCAGTCAGAGGGGCTGCAATCACAAATCTAAGTTCCCTTAGAACACTGGGGTGGATTCCATCTGGACCCATCGCCTTACTTACCTTTAGATGTGCCAGCTCGGATAGGACATCAGCCTCCAGAAACTCCAGAGCTGTGCCCTCCCAGCGGGATGCTGTGCTATGACCATGCCTGCTACTATCTGAAAATACCGAACAAAAGTAGCTATTCAGATGGTCAGCCACAGCCTTATCTCCGTCAATATATTTATTTTCCCTATTTCTAATTTTTGAGACTGCATTGTTTTTCTTCTGTCACCAATATATCGGAAAAAGGTTTTATCTCCCCTCTTCATAGATTTGGCCATTTCTTCCTCCTTTTGCCCTTTAGCAGTCCTTATAATCAGTTTTGCTTCCCTCTGTTTAATTTTATACGCCTCTCTGTCAGCTACACTTCCAATTACTTCATACTTCTTATAGGCAGACTTCTTATCTTTTATGATAGTGCTGACTTCCCTAGTAAACCATAATGTTTACTCCATAGTGCCTCTAATATAGTCCTGCTCTTGCATGTCGATGCACTTGGGATATTCCAGTCCACATCAGGCATGCTGAAGTCACCTGTAATGACAATGTCCCCCTTCTCTGCCATTCCACTGATTTCATCTATTAACAGGTTATCTAGATCCTCAGATTGTCCAGGGGGCCTATATATCACACCAATTCTGACCACAGCTCCCTCCTTAGTCTGCATGGTAACCCAGAGAGTTTCTAGTTCATTATGTGTATGCTGAATTATTGTTGATTGAAGTGTAGTCTTGACATAAATGGCTACTCCACCGCCCTTTCTATCCAATCTGTCTTTTCTGTACAATGTGTAACCGGGTATGGCTATCTCCCAGTCATTGTGATCCTTGAACAAAGTCTCTGTTATTGCAACAAGATCTAATTCATCTCTGGATATGATAGCCATTAATTCACAGAGCTTGTTGTCCAAGCTGCGAGCGTTGGTACACATCATGTGGATGTTGTTGGTATTGTATTTTAGTGTGTCCTTGATCTTTTCCACCTCTACCCTACCACTGACCGGGTTTCCTGCTTCAATGTCCTGCTTCATCCTAAATGGTAGGGGACAGAAATCACCCTTACAAGTTACATCTCTGTCCCCTTCCTATAGTTTAAATCAAAAAATTATCTGAGTTCCACTCCAAGTTCTTCTGTGCCTTTCTGTGAAGGATGCAAGCCATCCCTCTTAAACAACTCATTGTTCGACTACCTTCTAACATCATGACTAATACATCCAAAGCCTTTGTCTTCACACCACTGACGTAACCACAAATTGAACTTGGCGATGTTGAGTGCCTTTTTTCCCTGATTACATACTGGCAAAACTTCAGAAAAGGTGATTGAACCTTTTATTTAGCAAAGTTCCTGACTAAAATTTTGGAAGTCCCTCTGTACAACAAACAAATCTTTTTGGGATAAGTCATTTGTGCCAAGATGTAGCACAATGTCCACTCGGTTGTTTTTGTTCTACATTGCGCAATCTTCCAGAGCCAACAGTCTTCCACTCTGCCCCTCTCTTGTGAAGTCTTTGTGGGAGTGGTGGCTGTATACCAAGCTGCTTTACTGGCTGGGATAGCTTCATAACTTCAGACTGAAGAGTAGAAACTAAAGACTAATTTTGAAATCTTGTCATACAACCCCTTCATTTGCATACAAATTGGACAGCATCGCAAGTTCCACAGAGTACTATGAAACACAACAGCCAGGCAAGAGTTGCACTGCACCAAACCAGACATTCTAGATAATAAGAATAGGCACGGCTAAAAAGTAAATGCTGTACTCACCACTATTTCTTGTGTACAACACCTGCTGTTTTCAAACTACTGCAGTTTTTAAAACTACACACTTCTGTCTGCACTTATGTCAAGCTGCTCTCACACAGGCTGAAACTCCACAGAGTGAAAAGACACAACATGATGCTGCCTGCTATGGGGCCCGAAAGCATGTGTCAACTCCCTACATTTCACATATCACTGTGAATACACAATATTACAAACCCAATGTGCCTTTAAGGGCAACAAGTGTCAATTGAAGAAACCAAACACCGTTAACCCACAATATCTAAAATTCATAATCTGGAAAAAAGTGCACTATGCTACATCCAAGATCCTAGCAAATGCGGTACAAAAAGTTCTCCTGAAGACACTCCCTCAGAAATGAAAACTACAACCAATTAGTAAAGCCAAAAAGAGATAGTGAAAGAGATTCAAATTAATAACATCACCACAATTCCCTAAGGCAAGAACCCACGCGTATGTATCGTGGCCTCCCAGCCACTTCATCAGGGTGTCAAAATTGGACTCCTGGCCCATTACCCATATCCCCAACAGCCATGGGGGTATGGAAGAGCCTGGTGCATATTGGCGCAGGCTCGTTGCTCACCAAGGCTTTCCAAAGACTAGGTAGTGCTAGAGGGCACTAGAAGATCCACTTATTTTACCACTGGTCCACAGCTGATCGGCCCTCACATCCCCAGTTTGTGAAGCCAAGAGCTGTGCTTCCTTGGTACACGGAAGTTCCTGGTGTATGGAGGCACATTTGCGTTGGCCCCACTTTGATCATCATGGTTACTAAAGCACCCTCCAGCAGCTGTGGATTGCACTGCAGATACCCATGACAACCTACCAGGCCCTTATTGAGTCACCCCCATCCATAGCTAGTTGCTGTCTGTTTGTGCATTGCACACAGCTGTTACATTGGATATTTGTAGGTGGTCGTAAAAATGGGGCTCCATTGTGTATACAGTATACATAATGTATTGTGGAACTATAAACTGGGGGTGTCTGGTGCCAGTCTGAGCCTGTCTGTATTAGGGCCCTTCCCGACTGTGACACAGGTGAAAAGGGAATCTTGCCCATTGAAGCAAATGGGTCATTTCACATCGCTGTGCAGTTTTGCCCTCAAGGCAACAGCACCGCAGTTAAATCACAAGTATTGTGTTTTGCTTGTGCTGCGTTGCAGTGCTGTTAAGGGAACATATACTGGCTGCCACCTTCCAGTCCATCACTGATAGTCTTCGCTACAGTTACGCCTTGCAGGTGCTCACTGAAGTCACCTGCCTCCCAGTCCTCCTGCTGGGATCTCCAGGTGCCTTACCCACCACTGCTGGGGGACAGGAAACAAAAGACAGTGCCATAGGGCTGTCACTGACCCACAATAGTGTACTGTGCTGTGCTTGTGATTTCCAGTGAAAGTTGCCTTAGAGTTTAAATGGAAAGTCCACTTTTGATGATCGTCTATATAGTATATATTTTGTGCCAAAAGAATGTCCTCTAGTATTTATTTTAAATTTTCTATACCAGGAAATGAGTGTCCAACAACAGTGCTCTCTGTGTCCAGGGCTGCGTTCTCCCTTATTTTAGATCTTGGTAAACAGTTGCCAATAAAAAATACTCAATAAATATCCATTTAAATACTAGATAAATATAGATAAATTATACAAATTTCCTCTAAATGGTCTTTGTGGGCAGTAAATAAGGTGGGGTGGGTTTTTACTGCAGTGCAGAGCTGAGTATTTTAGATTGTTGTGCTTTCATGCCAACTTCATGTCCATTTAAACCAGGCCAAGGGTCAAAACTCCTAGGAGGCATACCGGTTTGGAATGCCCCACGAGTCACTACAAAACCCCCATCCAAGCTGTGCCGCAACTGATAAAATTCAACAGCGCTGGACCTCAGTTTTAACTAACCGTTGAAGGGGTCGCTCTAGAGAGACAACCGTGCAGTATATGAGATCTGCCAGCCATGAGCAAGTGTCTCAGTAGTCCTTTCAGCAAGCATAAACTGAAGGACCACCTGTGGGGTAATATTAAGATATTTCTATATTTTTTAATAGGTATCCATTCATGTATTTCATATATTTATATCAAATATGAGCCAGAGTACCCTTGCCTTGAGTCACATTTCAAGCACTTATTGGATGTGGCACCATCAAATGTAAACATCTATACCATCTTGTCAGAATGTTAAGGACTCAAAATCAGGATGCCCCTACAGAGCACAACACTTGAGTTTTGGGCTGCTTTAAGTGCATGGATCGTATCCTGTTTGGCAGCAGGTCCCGTATAAAAGACCATAACTTCCAAGAGCTACCAAGCATATCCTGTCAAAGAGGCATTACTTAGGCCTCTAGAATCGGTTTGGGAATAGGACAGTCAGTAAAAATGCTATTAAAGGCTTTTGATAAGAAGAGGGCAGCAATGCAATGAAAGTCTTATAAAATCGTGGCTTAAAGTGGAACAAAATCAGTGATCTTGCCTATCCCATGTTTTGTTCCATGCCCCACTGTGTGAACCCAGATCGGCCAGTACAACTCACCTCTTCCCGGTCCAATTTGTTTTTACATTTGCAGAGCTAAATCTGGTGCTGAATTGTACAGAGGATAAAATCAAGGTTTGTGAGGTTTTCTCACAAAAAAAGGTGCTGACACTGTCATTCGGGAAACTGCTTCAATGGGGAGCGACAGTGGGTGCAACCCCAGCGGTGTGCGTGCTCCCATCCCAGCCTATCTGAATGGCCTCCCTCGCTTTCCATAAAGGATCAGAGCCGAATTACATAGGCACGGCAAACTGCTCTGATTGGAAGAGAGCTTGCGCATGTTCCATTGGACCAGGGAAAGGTGAATGAATACTGGCGACCTTGGGGGTTTCACACAGCGGGGCATCCCAGGAAGGCCAGCGGGGTTTCACACAGCAGGGCATCCCAAATTGGTATGGATCAAATCCTGGCATAGTGAAAATCCTGAGGTTTGGCCCACTTTAAGGACCTGTGTTCTGAAAAGTCCTCCATGCACTCGACTCAACTAAGGAGCAACTCACCTGTAGAATTGATTTTACTGTGTACAGCACGTCCTGTTTCATTTCAATAATAACTTCTGGGTATTCCGCCACAAGGTGGCGCAGTTGACTGCAGAAGACTTGTGGCTCCTCCCGGCCCTATAAAAAGCCAGGAATCACCCATAGACCCCAGTGTTAAAAAGCAGTTATGCAAGAAGCCGGGAGATAAACCATGATAAAAAATACACAGCCTCACAAAAAATAACCTTTGAACAAATCACCATAAAGAGGCAACCAAGGACAACGATAACAAGGGAGGGATGAAACAGGCCGTGCTGTACACAGTAAAATCAATTCTACAGGTGAGTAATTACAGAATTGTATTTTTCCAAGTGTACAGCACGGCCTGTTTCATTTCAATCATTACTTCAGGGACATCCAATAGCAGTGTCCTTAAGTAGGGTGGGATCACCAATGAGTAACAGCAGGCAGTTCAAGCCACTACCGCCTGAAGCACCTTGCGGCCAAAAACAGCATCAGCTGAGGCCCTAACATCAACCTTGTAAAACTTAGAAAAAGTATGAACAGAAGACCACATAGCGGCCTTACAAACTTGTTCAACAGAAGCCTGGTGTTGAAAAGCCCAAGAGGCACCAATAGCCCTAGTAGAGTGAGCAGTAACGCGGAAGGGAGGTTCCTTCCCTTTGGCAGAATAAGCTTGCACCACCGCCTGCCTAATCCACTTGCTGACAGTGGATTTGGCTGGAGGCAAACCCTTCCTAGGTCCAGAAGGAAGAACAAAAAGCGAGTCAGACTTCCTAAAGGGCTCAGTAGCAACCAGATAATACTTGAGCACATCCAGAGAATGAAGGTTCATTTCCTTGGAATTAGCAGGGGCAGGACAATAGGAAGGTAAGACAATGTCCTCATTGAGATGAAAGGCAGATACAACCTTGGGCAAAAATTCCGGGTTAAGACGGAACACCACCTTATTCTGATGCTGCTCAAAATAAGGAGGTTTCATGGAAAGCGCCGCCAGCTCAGATACTCGATGCACCGAAGTAATAGCGACCAAAAAGGCTACCTTAAGAGACAGAATGGAGAGAGCGGCCTTACACAGAGGCTCGAAGGGAGGACCCTGTAGAGCAGAAAGCACCAAGTTTAAATCCCAAACCGGTAACAGAGGCTTACGAGGCGGACGCACATGAGTAACTCCCTGGAAAAAAGTCTTGACAAGCCTATGATTGGCAAAAGATCTTTGGAAAAAGATTGACATAGCCGAAACCTGTCCCTTGAGGCTACTAAGTTGTAGTCCCGAATCCAGACCATGCTGCAAAAACTCAAGAATCCTGGGAATGGAAAATTCACGACAAGATAGAGACTTGGACTCACACCAAGCAATATAAGCATGCCAGACCCTGTAGTAAATAGTGGACAAAGATTTCTTCCGAGCCTGAATCAAAGTATCAACAACGGAGGCCGGCAAACCCTTGCCCATCAAGATGGAGGTTTCAGCAGCCAAGCCGTTAAAACCAGCGTTTGTAAATTGGGATGGAGCAGCTGCCCCTGAGTGAGAAGCTCTGGATCGTCGGACAAGATGTACCGATCCACCGCGCCATCTGGACGACGTCCGCGAACCATACCCTCCTCGGCCAGCGGGGGGCCACTTGCGCAGCACACGACCCAGCAGAGGAAAGGGAGGGAATACATAAAGGAGCCGAAACTCTGTCCAGGGAATCGCAAGCGCGCATCCGTGGCGAAGGCCAGAGGATCCTTTGACAGGGAGACGAATCTTGGAAGCTTGTGACGGGACACAAACAGGTCCACATCCGGTTGACCCCAGCGGCGGCACAGAGCATGAAATACCTTGTTGCTGAGAGACCATTCCCCCAGACGAGACCTCCCCCTGCTCAGGAAGTCCGCCACCTGGTTCTCCACCCCGGAATGTAAACCGCCGAGATGCAGGGAACAGTCTCCTCTGCCCATGATACGATCAGAGACACTTCCTTGAGGGTTCGCTTGCTTCGGGTCCCTCCCTGATGGTTGATATAGGCCACCGCCATCTGATTGTCCGAGCGGACTTGTACGGCACAACCTCGAAGGTGGGGAGTCAACTGGGAGAGCACCAACCTGATTGCCCTTAGCTCTAGGATGTTGATGGATGCGTGGGCCTCCTGGGGACCCCACTGACCCTGGAACTTCAGTGACTGCCAAACTCCCCCCCAGCCGGTCAGACTGGCGTCCGTGGTGACAATCTCCCATCGCGGAGGCAGAAAGGACCTGCCCACTAGAAGATTCCTCGAGTCCAACCACCACGAGAGGGACTGTCTGACCAGAGGGGACAGAGCAAACTCCTGATCCATGGACTCCTGAGTCCGATCCCAAGCCGACAAGAGATGTAACTGAAGAGGTCTCATGTGGAACTGAGCAAAGGGAACCGCCTCGAAGCAGGACCCCAATTGCTCCACCAACTGCATCCCCAGACGGATGGAGGGGTGAGGACATGACAGCAGGGCACGTGCCTGCAACTGAAGGCCCTTCACCTTCTGCTGAGGGAGAAAAACTTTGACCTGAGAAGTATCCCGCGTCATGCCTAGGAAGGACTTTGTCAAAGACGGAGATAGTGAAGACTTGGGATAGTTGATCACCCAGCCGAAGGACTCGAGAGTGGACGTCACCACCTGAGTATCCATCTCGGCCTGATGAAGAGACTGAGCAGCAATCAGAATGTCGTCCAGGTAAGGGAGGATGTGGATGCCCTGGTTCCTCAGGAGAGCCATAACACCAGCCAGCACCTTGGTGAAAACCAGAGGAGCCGAGGTGATACCAAACAAGAAGGCCACAAACTGGTAGTGTTGATCCCCCAGAGCAAACCTCAGGAACCTCTGGTGACCTGGGAAGATCGGAACGTGAAGGTAGGCATCCTTGATGTCCACCGTGGTCATGAAATCGCCCGGCCAAAGGGAACTTACGGCCGAGCGTAAGGTCTCCATGCGAAAGTGCTTCAACCTGACGAATTTGTTGAGGCCCTGTAAGTTCAGGATGGGCCTCAGGGAGCTGTCCTTCTTGGGCACCGTGAACAGGTTGGAGTAGTACCCCCGACCCCGTTCCTGAAGAGGTACCTGACAAATGACTCCAGACGTCAGAAGACGTTGTCCTTATAATCTTCCATCTTCTTGTGAGACCGGGCGTCCTCAGCAAGACGCTTGACCTTCTTTTTAATAGCAAAGGCCACAATAGCCGCCACGCAGACCGGACGCAACCCGGCCCCTACAAAAGTGAAGGCATGACAAGCCAGCTGATCCATACGCCAGTCCGCGCTATCCCGCAAGGTGGTAGTGTCAGGGGACGGCATGACCTAAGTGTTAGATAGCCCCAGGACCGGAACATCCACCTCAGGCGGACACGACCAACGCCTAACCAAATCAGCCGAGAAGGGATACCTTCTGTCCAACCCCTTGGGCACCGAAGGTAACCTGTTAGGGCGTTCCCACTCCTTGAGGACCATATTAGAGAAATGGCCCTGTTCCGGGAACTCCAAACGTTGCTTGCCGGGACGGAAGAACTCGCCCTGCTTCCTCTTCGCCACCTTAGGGGGGGGGCGATGTGTAAGGTATCAAAAACAGCCGACAGGAGCCTGTCGGTATCATCCGGGAGCCAGGTATCCTCGTCCGAGGAAGACCCCAGATCACTGTAATATTCGCCCTGACGATCCCCCGAGGAGTCCGAGTCACGGAACAACTCCCCCTCTTCCGGGGAATCACGGCCCCCATAAATGTCAAGGCATTCGTCCCCATCTGCAAAAAGGGACAAATCTGCGTCAAGGTGCCTCTTTTTGCCAGAGGCCTTGCCCGCAGCCGGCTGGGCCAGTTGCCGCTCAATGCTGGCCATGCGCAACGCCAGATCTGATTGCGACCCCCTGCTAGCTTCCCCCTCGCTGGGGGCTAAATGCAGGCGCAGGGGAGTGGGAGATGGAGGACAGGGCTGGAGAGAGATGCGCTCAGGCCAGCCTGTTCCGTGATTTAATGCTTCGGGCGCACGGAACACAGACCGTGCCGCCACCACTCAAAGGGGATGCCCCGCACATGACACACAGTCGAGCCTGCCCCGAGGGGCCCCCAAGCTCGCTGTCCCTAGAAGCCTCCATATGGTGATTATCAAGAAAATGCACAGTCAGCCCACACGGAGTAAGAACTAAATAAGTGCCCACCCGGGATGCCCCCAAGGGATGCCCGACTGAGAAAGGACAGGTAGAGGGGGGTATTGGACTGGGAGAAACCACAATGCTGCTATCCCGTCTGCAAGACATAAGCAAGGAAATCATGAGCATCCCACAGCACATGCACCAATATCACAAACCCGCAGGATCAACTCACGGACCAGTTGCAAGGGACCGCAGCACGCGCAGGAGGAAGATATCCGGCAAGACGATCGTCAGTCAGACAGGCAGCACACGGAAGAATGAAGCGGGAGGAGCCTGTCAGCACAACAGCAGTCGCCGTGTGAAGCCCAGGAAAATGGCGCAGCTGAAGGTACCTCGAGGGGTGGGCCGCGAGGGGATGATGCAAAACGCGTCATCCCGCGGCGCTGCCCCCCGCAAAAAGGCGCAAGATGCTGGAGCCCACAACGGAAATGGCGCCCGGCGTCCTTGAAGGACAGGACCCAGCAACACTCCCGCCGTGGAGCGCAGTGCGCCGGCAGGAAAGGGCGGCTGCATACGAACGGCAGCACTTGCGCATGCTTGTCCGGCACCCGACCCCCCCGCAATGCCACGACGGGAGGGAGATGGGGAAGAGGGGAGGGAGAGGGTGGGGACACGCGGAGCGTGGAAAGGACCAGAGACGGGAGAAAAAAGGGGGGGGAGTAGAAGGGAGGGGGAGAGAACCCCCAGGAAGCGAAAGTCACCCAAGACACCTCACAATAAAGACTCACCCCAGTGAAGACAAAGCACACAAGCAGCAGTGGTTCTCCCTTTCCCCTAGGCTCACCATATGCCTATAGCCGGCTACCCTTCAGTATACAGGGTCTGCGGCCTGGAGCAAAGCTCACTGAGCACTCGGCCCAGGTGCTCCCCTACCATCACCCAAGGCTGGGAGGCAGAAGGGTCCGAAGCGGGTGGGAATAGGCTTGCAGGGCTGCAGGCTTGGTTGCCCTTCTCACCTGTGAAAACTTAGAGAGCCATCTTCTGGTCTTCGCAGTATGACTGCAGAGAAACACTGGGGTCTATGGGTGATTCCTGGCTTTTTATAGGGCAGGAGGAACCACAAGTCTTCTGCAGTCAACTGCGCCACCTTGTGGCGGAATACCCAGAAGTAATGATTGAAATGAAACAGGCCGTGCTGTACACTTGGAAAAGCCTTCCTCTAAGGAGAATCTATATAAACAGACCATTCAAGATGGCGGCCCATGGAGCATCAGGCAGCCTGCAAACAGGAAGTGTCTTCTGACTGTGTTGCTCTGCATTCTGGGATTGCTGACCTTTTCCTGACCCCAGCTCTGCTCTGTCTGAGCAAAGCACAGCTATAACCCGCCCCCTGTACTTTATCCCACTCTCATCTCCTCAGTAAGTCTGATGCTCCCGAGTCAAGATGGCGGCACCCGTATCCTAAAATCCTGAACAGAGTTGCAGCCCAGTGAGGGAAAGAATAATAAAATATATTAATTTTAGATGCTGGGGAATACTTTTTTAAGGGTTTGGGCTTTTCAATAATGCTCAGAATTCTTTCAAAGTCAAAATCTTTCTAAGTCTGCAGCGAATTGAACCTGAATTAACTTAATGGACCCAGAACTACATCACTTTGCAGCAATGGACCATTTCCTGTCCATGCAAATCTCTCTCTTTTTGGTATAATCTGCTAACAATCACCCTCTCTTTAATACCTGCACCCCCCTCCACACACAAACCTAGAATTCAATGCAAGGACATAGGAAATCTAAATCTTCTGTCTCTGTCCGTCTCAACCTCAACCTCTTCAGACCTTGACCTCATTCACGGACATAGACGCTGCATCATCACACTACCACAATACACTTACCTCCGCTCTATACTCTGCCGCCCCCCTCACCTATAGCTATCCCCACCCTAAAAATCCCTAATCATTCTAAACAACCCCCCTGCCTTACTTTCTTCACTCCAGTAACTGAATTTGGACTAACCTCTCTCATTTCTAGGGCCCATCTGACTACGTGCTGCCTTGATCCTATTCCATCCCACTTTATTCCTCAACTGTCTCCATCCCTCACTCCAGCCTTAACCTCTATATTCAACCTTTCCCTCTCCACCAGTACCTTTCCTTCCTCCTACAAATATGCAGCTATTACTCCGATAATAAAGAAACCCACTCTTAACCACTCTGCCCTCTCCAGCTATCGCTATCCAGCTACATCTATCTTTGTCAACAATTATACAATAACTGCAACTCTCCAAGCTCTGTGCCTGGGAGTCATTCTGGACTCTGCACTCTCATTCAAACCACATATTCACTCCCTAGCCACCTCCAACTTAAAAACATCTCACACATCCGACCCTTCCTCTAACCTGACACCACTAAAATGTTAGTGCATGCCCTGGTCATATCCCGACTGGACGACTATTGCAACATACTTCTTTGTGGCTTATGAACTAACAGACTAGCACCCTTCCAATCTATCCTGAACTCTCGCCTCATCCATCTTCTCCAGCTCTGCTCCTCTCTGCCAATCCCTACACTGGCGGCCAGTCCCACAGCATATCCTGTTCAAAACGCTAACTCGCACCTTCAAAGCTCTCTCCAGCCAGACCCCTCCCTACATATCATCTCTAATCCAACAATATCAACCTAGACACAGTCTCCATTCTGCTGCCGACCTTCTCCTGTCCTTCACCCTGGTCACCTCCTCTCATGCTCGCCTCCAGGACTTCTCACGTGCAACTTCAATCTTCTGGAATGCTCTCCCGCACCCAATCCGCCACTCCACAACCCTCAAAACCTTCAAAGGCACCCTTAAAACCCACCTATTCAGACAAGCGTACAATCTGGCTTAAGCAATTCTCTAAAGGGCACATGCCACAAAGCGCAATACTGTTTTTTGATGTCTCCCCCTCGTCTCCACCCCTCATCATTTAGACTGTAAGCTCGCAAGGGCAGGGCTCTCTTTTCTATTGTATCTTGTATTCAGAATATTCATTGTAAACTCTGTAACACTGCATTTGTAATAGTCTGTGTACTGTATGTTACTACACTGTCTGCAATTACTACTTTGTACAGTACTATGGAAGACAATAGCGCTATATAAATACACAATAATAATATCACTTGGAAAGGGGGCCTCCAACTTGTCATATAGCCCTCTTACATGTTCAGGAGTGTTGGAGAGGAAAAACAACAGAACGGTAAGGATTAGGCAAATGAAGCATGAATAATTTGCACAGCTAAAAACAATTCTAACATTTACACAGCGTAATTTCTCTGAAGAATGAATTCAAAAAAAAGGGAGAAAAAAAAATCTTACAGTGCCAAATCAGCCCCAAGGGTCTTTAGAACCAAGCAGTAGACTCCCAGCAAATAGGAGAAGTGACCACTGGTCGATCCAGTTTCCGGAGGGTTGCAGGTTCTAATCCTAGTCAGAACATGACTGAAGTGTTCTTGAGCAAGGCACTAACCCCCAACTGCTCCTCGGGCACCACTGCTAGGGTAGCCCACCTTTCCAGGCATGTGTGCACTGCTTGTGTTCGTCTCATTGCACAGATGGGTTAAATGCAAAGGTAAAAATTCCTATGTGTGCACTAGTGTACATTGTCCATATATGTACCAAAATCCAAGCACGGCAAGAACCCTTGACAAGAACAAATAAAACATTGACAGTGACAAGGTCAAGGGTAGGTGCCCGGCCTGCACTATCCCCAACTGTGACAAGTAGACCAAGGGGACACATACTACATACCTCACGCAACATACTATGCAATGAACGTTGTGCGTTGGGGAGCATCCCTCCAAACAAACACTGCCAATGACACGATGAATACTACAGAGATGAAGAATAATCTCTGCCATCTACAACAAGGAGTTATCTGGGAATGGGTTGTTCAGACAAATATTCCTGAAGTTATTCCGAAGCAATTCAAAAAGGTCTGAAGTTTATCTGGATTTCTCAAGACAAACATTGCATTGTCCTTATGAATAATAAGATGAAAGGCATGACCCCATCATGGATCTTATTTTATCCAGTAGAGTGTGTGAAAGATTGTAGCGCCATTCCATTCCATTTGACCTTTCTTGGTATCCAGGTGTATGTGTGTGGGAGGAGGGGTTGGGGTTTACTCCTCACTTTTCCACTGCCAGTCAGGTAAGACCCTCCTTTTCCTCTAAACCTAGGAAAAAGCCAGGTTGTTATCTGGGCCAGGTCTGCATGGGTCTTGGAGCACACCATACCTGGGCACCTCTCAGGATCTTCTGTTTCACAATGTAACCAATACGGAGGGTGAATTTTGAACGCAACATTTGTGGCAGGGTCCCTTGAGCCTCCATTTATAAATGGACCCCCATTAATTATTTTTAGACAGAAGTCCTAGCGTGACTGTGTTCACTCCAGTGTGTTGGGTGTTAAGTCATGTGGTTTGCTATTGGCTGTTTGCAGTGGTATTCATTAAATAAAAAAACACACATTGCACAATTCCTGGTGTTTAATGTTTGATCACATAGACTATATAAGTAAGCACACATTTAATTTCTAACATGAATGTTTAGTTATGTATCAAACTGATGAGGGTGCTAGAGGTCAGCAGGGGTTTTCTTTCACCCCAAAGCCAACTATTAGTATTTACAAAAAGACTAATGTACACCTGAATAAATTGCTTCTTTGTATTTTAAAGAACAGCACTTAAAAAACATCTATACACTTAAAATATACATATATACATAAAACTCTGTAATTTTATATTGAAAAAGGTTACAGCGAGTATTTTATGATAATGCCTCATCACAGGAAACACAATTGGAGTAGCACAATTCAATAATACAATTCTGTGATTACTCACCTGTAGAATTGATTTTATTGGTATCCAGCACGGGTCGCTTCATCTTCAATTTTTCACTATTGCAAGAGGACTTGTGGCTCCTCTCGGCCCATAAAAGGGCAGCAAATTACCCATAACTCCCAGTGTTGAAAAGCAGTAATACAGAGAAGCCGGGAGGCAGAGACCATGTTACGTCACACAGCCCCACTATAAACTCTCTCAAAGTAATCACCATAACAAGGCAAAGGAGGATAACAGAAACAAGGGTGGGATGAAGCGACCCGTGCTGGATACCAATAAAATCAATTCTACAGGTGAGTAATCACAGAATTGTATTTTTCCTGGTATCCAGCACAGTTCGCTTCATCTTCAATTCTTCACTATTGGGACATCCAAAAGCAGTGTACAAGAAGAACGGTGGGATCCCAACAAAGCAACAGCGCGTAGTTCATGCCACTACCACCTGAAGCACTTTGCAACCAAAAACAGCATCGTCAACCTTGTAAAACTTAGAAAAAGTATGAATGGAAGACCAGGTAGCGGCCTTACAAACCTGTTCAACAGAAGCTTGGTGCTGAAAAGCCCAAGAGGCACCAATAGCTCTAGTGGAGTGAGCTGTAACACGGAAAGGGGGGTCCTTCCCCTTAGCAGAGTACACTTGCACCACCGCCTGTCTGATCCACTTGCTGATAGTGGATTTGGCTGGAGGCAAGCTCTTCCTAGGTCCGGAAAGAAGGGCAAAAAAAGAATCAGACTTCCGAGATGACTCAGTGGCGACCAAATAATACTTGAGTGCCCTGACCACATCCAGAGAATGAAGGTTCCGTTCCTTGGAATTAGCAGGGGCAGGACAATAGGAAGGTAAGACAATGTCCTCATTGAGATGAAAGGCAGAAACAACCTTGGGCAAGAATTCCAGCCTAAGACAGAACACCACCTTATCCTGATGGCGCTCAAAATAAGGAGGTTTCATGGAAAGCGCCGCCAGCTCAGAGACGCAACGCACCGAAGTGATAGCAACCAAAAAGGCCACCTTAATAGTCAGAATAGAAAGAGCAGCATCGCACAGGGGCTCGAAGGGGGGACCCTGAGGACCAGAAAGCACCAAGTTCAAATCCCACACCGGTAACAGAGGCTTACGCGGTGGACGTACATGAGTGACTCCCTGGAAAAAGGTTTTGACAAGCCTATGATTAGCGAAAGATCTTTGGAAAAAAATTGCCAAGGCAGAAACTTGTCCCTTGAGGGTACTCAGTTGTAGACTCGATTCTAGACCGTGTTGAAGAAACTCCAGAATCCTGGAAAGGGAGAAGGTGCGGCAAGGGAAGGCCTTAGACTCACACCAGGCAATGTAAGCATGCCAGACCCTGTAATAAATCATAGAAGAGGATTTTTTCCGAGCCTGAATCATAGTACTGACGACCGAAGCCGGCAAACCCTTATTCATCAGGATGGAGGTTTCAGCAGCCAAGCCGCCAAAGCCAGCATTTGTAAATTGGGGTGGCGCAGCTGTCCCTGAGTGAGGAGCTCTGGAACGTCGGGCAGGACGTACTGATCCACCGCCATCTGGACGACGTCTGCAAACCATACCCTCCTCGGCCAGCGGGGGGCCACTAGGATGGTCGGTACCCCCTCCTGGGCTATCTTGCGCAGTACACAACCCAACAGAAGGGAAGGGAGGAAAGACATAAAGGAGTCGAAACGCCTTCCCATGAAATGCCAGCACGTCCGTGGCGAAGGCCAGAGGATCTCTTGACAAGGATACGAATCTCGGAAGCTTGTGATTGTGACGGGACGCAAACAGGTCCACGTCCAGCTGACCCCAGCGGCGACACAGGGCATGAAAGATCTTGTTGTTGAGAGACCATTCCCCTAGGCGAGACGTCCCTCTGCTCAGGGCATTTGCCTCCTGGTTCTCCACCCCAGGGATGTAAACCGCCGAGATGGAGGGAACCATCTCCTTCGCCCAAGATAATATCAGGGACACTTCCTTGAGGGCTTGTTTGCACCGAGTCCCTCCCTGATGATTGATGTAGGCGACTGCCGTTTGATTGTCCAAGTGGACCTGGACCGCATGACCCCGAAGGTGGGGAGTCAACTGGAAGAGAACCAACCTGATCGCTCTCAACTTCAAGAGATTGATAGGCGCGTGGGCCTCTTGAGGGCCCCACTGGCCCTGGAACTTCAGCGATTGCCAAACCCCTCCCCAACCGGTCAGACTGGCGTCTGTGGTGACAATCTCCCAGCACGGAGGCAAAAAGGACCTGCCCACTAGAAGATTCCTCGAGTCCAGCCACCACGAGAGGGACTGTCTGGCCAGAGGGGATAGAGCGAATTCCTACTCCAAGGACTCCTGACTCCAATCCCAGACGGTCAAGAGATTCAACTGAAGGGGTCTCATGTGGAACTGAGCGAAAGGCACAGCCTCGAAGCAAGACACCATGAGACCCACCAACTGCATCTCCAGACAGATGGAGGGATGGGGGCCAGCCAACAAGGCCCGCGCCTGCATCTGAAGGCCCTGCACCTTCTGTTGAGGAAGAAACACCTTGACCTGAGAAGTATCCAGCGTCATTCCCAGGAAGGATCTTACCGATGAAGGAGAGAGAGAAGACTTGGGATAATTGATCACCCAACCGAAGGACTCGAGGGTGGACACTACCATCCGAGTATCCCTCTATGCCTGATGCAAAGATGGAGCTGCAGTCAAAAGGTCGTCCAAGTAAGGAAGAACGCGAATGCCCTGGCTCCTCAGAAGGGCCATGACACCCGCCAGCACCTTGGTGAACACCCGGGGGGCCGAGGTGATGCCGAACGGCAAGGCCATAAACTGGTAGTGTTGATCCCCCAGAGCGAACCTCAGGAACCTCTGGTGGCCCAGGAAGACAGGAACGTGCAGATAGGCATCCTTGATGTCCACAGTGGTCATGAAATCGCCTGGCCGAAGAGAGCTCACCGCCGACCGTAAGGTCTCCATGAGGAAGAGTTTGAACCTGACAAATCTATTGAGACCCTTTAGATCCAGGATGGGTCTCAGGAAACCGTCCTCCTTGGGCACCGTGAACAGGTTGGAGTAGAACCCCCGCCTCTGTTCTTGAAGAGGCACATGGCAAACCACTCCTGATGACAGAAGATGTTGAACGGCCAGCCTCAGGCCCTGCGTCGTCACAGGATTTTGGGAGATCCGGGACCGAATGAATCTTGGGGGCGGCCAAGCTGCCAGCTCTATCTTGTATCCGGAGGACACCACCTCCGGAATCCACCGGTCCGAGACGTGTTGTCTCCAGACGTGAGCAAAGAGCCGAAGCCATCCCCCCACCCGGCTGGGTGAGGGCGTCCCCTCATGCCTGAGGGGCCTTGGAAGGGGGCTTAGGCTTGGATCCCCAGGCAAGGCCGAACTACCTCTGGCTCTCTCGCCCCCATTAGTCTCTGCGGCCACCAGAAAAGGAAGATCCTCGTCCTCCCCGAAAAGGCCGTACCTGCTTCCGATGTTGAGGAAGTCTCCCGTCCTTAGCCAGGAGGTCCAACAGTTCCCCGAACAGCCGAAGTCCCAGGAAGGGAATACCTGTGAAAGCTTTTTTGGGGGCAGCATCCGCTGCCCACTGTCGTAACCAGATAGAGCAACGCAGCGCGACCGTCGCAGCCGAAGCCCTACCACCAAAACGGACGGCGTCATCAATGGCCGATATAACAAAGGCAAGGAAGTCCATACAAGCCAAAATCTCCCCATACTCCTCCGCTTGCTTGTGAGATTTGGCAATATCCGCGAGACGCATTACTTTCTTCTTAATGGCCATGGAAACAATGGCCGCAGCACAGACAGGGCGCAGACCGGTTCCCACAGAAGTGAAGGCTAGCTGATCCATACGCCTGTCAACATGATCACGCAAGGAGGAAGTCTCAGAAGACGACATAACGGAGGTATTGGAGAGCCCCAGAACAGGAGCATCCACTCCCGTAGGATGGGACCATAGGCGAACCAAATCCTCCGAAAAGGGATACCGTCTGTCCAGACCCCTAGGCACCGTCGGCAACCTATTAGGCTTCTCCCATTCCTTAAAAAACATCTTAGAGAAGTGGCCTTGTTCAGGAAAGACAAGGCGCTGTCTCTCTGGCCGAAAAAGGTCCCCCTGTTTCTTCTTGGCCGCCTTAGCAGGAACAATGTGCAGAGTATCAAGTACCGCCGACAACAGCTGCTCAGTATCATCCTGGGGCCACTCGTCCTCGTCAGATGAAGACCCGTGGCGACTGTCAAGCTTCCACCGACTACCCCCGGAGGAGTCGGACCCCTGGAGCAAATCACCCTCCTCAGCTCGGCCACTGAAGGCTTCATAATCCTCATCGGCAAAAATGTTGCGAGCCGGCTCCAAATGCTGCTTCTTAATCTTGGCCTTGCCAGCGGCCGAACACGCCAACTGATGCTCAATGCTAGCCAGTCTGAGCTCAAAATTACTACGCGAGTCCCTGCTGGCCTCCCTCTCACTAGGGGCCAGAAGCAGGCGCGGGGGAGTCGGCGAGGCCGGAGGAGCAATGGGACTGGGGCCGGCAACACTCGCCCCATCCTGATCTGCAATAGCACTCTGGGCACAGGGCACACAAACCACGTTGCGACCACTCAGCAGGCATGTACCACACACAAGACAAAGCTTAGCAAGTCCCGGGGGGTTCCCAAGCCTGCTACTCCCAGAAGGAGTAACCACAAGAATCTCAATATGGGACTCTGAAGGACACAAAAGGGAGCAGATAAGTGTCCCACAGCGCATGCACATCCAATATAAAACACAATAATAAAGGTGCCAACAAGAAAAGACCGGATTCAAGGACCAAAAGGGAGCCAGTTGAAGAGCCTGTTCAGCCTGTCAGCAGACCAAGGAGCGACGGCGTGAGGTAAAAACGGGAACTTTACCTTAGGAAACTCTGTGAGGAGGGTGGCGCCGGCCTGCCCAAGCAGCACCTCAAGGGGCGGGCGCCAGTTGAAGAGCCTGGGAAGAGCCTGTGCAGCCTGCCAGCAGACCAAGGAGCAACGGCATGAGGTAAAAACAGGAACTTTACCTCAGGAAACTCTGTGAGGAGAGTGGCGCCGGCCTGCCTAAGCAGCACCTCAAGGGGGGGTCCATAACGTAGAGGAGGCAAGAGGAGCAGGAGCTGGGAAGGTAAGTATATTGTGAGGTAAAAAAACGTGAGAAAAACACACACAGCATAAAATGCACAAGAATAAAGCATGTGGGACACATAATGAAAAGGGAAAAAGGGGGGTTCCTCCCCTCCCCCTCCTATAGGCTCACCATAGCCTATGGCCGCTAAAGACTTAAAGGAGCCGCAGCATTCAACCCTGTTAGCTTGCAGACCAACCTATAATCTGTCTCTAAATCTGGTAAAAACAGAGGCTCGGTCACACACATCTGCAGAAGTATGCTAAGCTGCACCACCGCGCCAAGGTGCCTCTATGGGTGCAGTCCTAACTCTAATCTATGAGAGCCCCATTTGGGACATACAATGCAAGAGATAAAAAGGGAGCAGCTTACCTTAGGTTGCCCTAAACCTCATGTGCAAGCCATGGGGTGGAAGGGTCAAGACCTTGCAATACAGCCTAGACTCCACACCCCATGTGCTTGCACAAATTCAAAATGAACAAAGGGGGAGTGGCAGCTGCTCAGACCATTTTATAACTAACCTGGGAGGTGCAAGTCAGCAGGGCAATTAGGTTACTAAAGACTTAAAGGAGCCGCAGCACTCAACCCTGTTAGCTTGCAGACCAACCTATAATCTGTCTCTAAATCTGGTAAAAACAGAGGCTCGGTCACACACATCTGCAGAAGTATGCTAAACTGCACCACCAGCGCCAAGGTGCCTCTATGGGTGCAGTCCCAACTCTAATCTATGAGAGCCCCATTTGGGACATACAATGCAAGAGATAAAAAGGGAGCAGCTTACCTGAGGTTGCCCTAAACCTCATGTGCAAGCCATGGGGTGGAAGGGTCAACACCTTGCAATACAGCCTAGACCCCACACCCCATGTGCTTGCACAAATTGCCGGCTTACACTGAGGAAGAGTCTGCGGCCCAGAGCATAGCTCTGCCGAACGCCTGACCCTTGGCGTTCCCCTACCTGCACCTGATCCGCAGCCATGGTTGGGAGGCAAGAAGGGTCCCGGAAGCAGGTGGGAATTGGGCTTGCAGAGGCCAACGGGCTAGTAATGCCCCGCTTATCTGCGAAGTCCATGGAGAGAGAGAAAGAGACCATCTTTGCAGTCAGACTGCAGGAGAAGACTGGGGTCTTCTGGGTAATTCTGGCCTTTTATGGGCCGGGAGGGGCCACAAGTCTTTCTGCAGTCGATTGCTCCACCTGTGGCGGATTACCCACATGTAAAGAATTGAAATGACGCAAGCCGTGCTGTACACCTGGAAAAAAAGTCCGACCTCCGAAACGACTCAACCAAATAGTACTTAAGCGCCCTGACCACATCCAAGGAATGGAGGGTCCGTCCCTTAGAATTAGAAGGGGCAGGACACAAGGAAGGCAAAACGATGTCCTCATTGAGACAACTTTGGGCAAGATTTCCGGTTTGAGGCCATCAAAACCAGCGTTGGTAAACTGGGGTAAGACAGCCGACCCTGAGCGAGCGGACCTGACCGAAGAGGCAGAATGAGCTGATTTACTGTCAGCCAAATGATGTCTGCGCCACACTCGTCTTGGCCGTCTTGGAGCCACGAGAATGGCGGACACCCTTTCCAGAACCAGCTTCCGTACCACCCAGCCTAGCCTGGGTATCAGAGGAAACAGGTACAGAAAACCCGGGTTCCTCCGGCTCAGGGATATGGCTTCCGCCGCCAGAGCCAGAGGATCCTGAGAGGGCGACACAAAGATCGGGAGCCTGCAATTGTGACGTCAGGGAAACAGGACCACCTCTGGTGTCCCCCACCGGAGCAGACTGCAGACTGCCGAGAGATAAGGAACATGTGTCTTCGCCCAGGTCAGGATCAGGGACCCCACTCTGAGGGCACCCAGACTGGGAGTCCCTCCCTGATGATTGAAGTAAGCAACCGTTGTTTGACTGTCCTAGCGTAGCTGAACCAGAAGGCCCAGACCCTGATGGGACACAAGAGCAAGAACCAAACGGAAGGCTCTCAGCTCCAGAACAGACGGCCAAGGATTGGAACGAAGGATCCAAGCCAACTCCTGAATTAGACAAACCTTGGACTGAGCGAGCAACGCCCTGTTTTGACCGAAATCCGACCGCATTCCCAGAAAAGACACCACCCTGGCTAGAGAAAGGGGGGACCTGGGAAGTTTGAAAAACTTCAGATGCAGGACGGGGCAAGCTGACCCGTCCCTCTAGGGGATTGCGAAGAAAATGGTGTAAAAATCGAGGCCCACCTCTAAGTGCGGCACCAGCCGGATGACCGCCATTTCCAGGAAAACCCGTGAAAAAGGGCGGGACTCGAACTCCGGTTTGTAACTGGGCGATACCACCTCCCAGATCTATGTGTCCGGAGACTACCGGCCTTAAACCAGGGAGAAGTGTCGCAATTGTCCCCCCACCCGCACGGGTGAGGGCAGCCCCTCATTGCTGAGCGGGCTTAGCAGTAGGTTTGGGCTTGGCGCCCCAGGACTGACCGGGACGGCCACGACCTCTTCCCCGGGACCAACCTACAGCCCCAGTAATGGGAAGAGAAGGCCCTCTGCCTGCTCTGGTTCCTCGAAAGGAGGGACTAAAGGAACTCGCACCCCTAAAGGAGCGACGAGGTTTCTTGAATTGAGGCAACTTACCATCCTTGGTAACAGCATCCAATTTCTCGCCAAAAAGGCGTAAACCTAGGAAGGGAAGCGCTGTAAGCGCCCTTTTAGAGTTAAGGTCCGCCGTCCACTGGCGCAGCCATATAGACCGACGAATAGCCACCAGCAAAGCCGCTGTCCTGCTACTCGTCGCAAGAGCATCGTCCTGAGCAGTCAGGGCAAAAGAAACAAACGACTCACACTGCTTGAGAGAGCTAATCATATCACAAGCGGGATCAAGATCTGCGAGCAGATCCCTAATAATGGATCTAACGGCCAGCAGAAGAAGCGCCGAAGCACAAATTGGCCGTAGTGTCGACCCGGCACTGATAAAACCATGGCGGGCCAATTGATCAACCCGACGATCCTCACCATCGTTAACGGTAGTGGTGCCAGAAAGGTGCAACGCAGCCGGGCCAGTCAACCCCAACACCGGGGTGTCGACTTCGGGGGGCACTGACCATAGCTTCACCAAGTCCTCTGGAAAGGGATAACGCTTATCCCAATTAGGAGGAGTTCCAGCCAGGCGCGTGGGTTGTTCCTATTCTTTAAGGACAAGCTTCTCAAAGTGCTGTTGCCTGGGAAACACCAAACGCGGCTGGGGTACATCAAACAACTCACCTTTTGGCAGGGGGACCACCGCAGGCGGATCCAAGGCCAAAACTTTAAACATTTGAGCCAAAATGGAAGGAGTGTCAAGGGACACCCCCACAGCCTGATCACCAGCAGTATCAAACAATAGCTGGTCTGCAGGCTCATCCGACTCCTCAAGGAGTTCCCCCTCCTCATCAGGGGGACAAACGGAATAATCCAAAAATTCATGTACCTCATCCTCCAGGGCAGGTACTGCCGGAGCAAGGTGCTTCCGCTTTGCCGTAGCCTTCTGAGCCACTGAAGCAGAGATATTTTCTCGAGGTTGGCCCACCCCGCAGGCACCTCGGAGTGCGAATCCCCATTTTTGATAGTGTCACACGGGGTGCGGACTAGGTTGGGGGGATAGGAGATGACGGAAATTGCGAGGAGCCAGAAGCAGGAGCAACGGACTGGCGCGCAATGTTCTGCTGAGCACATGGAACGCATAATATGACATCATCGCCTGGGAGCGGAACCCCACAGCCCCCCACAACCTGGATAGCCCCGAGGAGCCATTTCCGGTAACATTGGAAGCCTCCATATGGTGAATTTGTGGTATTCGCAACAACCCAGGGTTTTACGCATTAAGCAACCCGGGATGCCCCTTTGTAATTAAAGTCCCGGAAGTGGGAGGATTTTTTTTTTTTTTTTTTTAAACCTAGGAAAATCCCAATTTAAAGACTAAGACTAGCCAGGTATAACAGACCGGGAGAGCCACTGCAGTGAGGGGATCCCAGAATCTGTGGGGGAAAAGAGACCACAGTCAGTCCCCCAGCCACAATCATACATAACCAATAAGGCAAACATATATGGCTAGCTTAAACATCTTGAATAAATATACATGACACATGTAATTTCAAGGCAAAGCAGAGTGCAAAAAATCAGAGCACATACTGTGTATAAATACATGCCCATACACATACATAAATATACACATACCTGTACATATATATATATATATATATATATATATATATATATATATATCCATACACATACCTACACACTACACATTATATATATATATATATATATATATATATATATATATATATATATATGTGAATCACAAGGTAAAGTGAACAATCGCAGCCAATGGAGCACATATCCCACCTATGTGAAACAACAACATTCCCCATAAGTAGAAATGCCCCAGGGAGAAAAATGCTGCACAAGCAGCCATAGCATAAAAACGGCCCCACGTGCGCAATGGTGGGGCCGTTTTACCTGTGTAGTTTTCAGCCGCAAGCTCTTCCCCCACCAGCTGCAGCGTCCAGGTCTCTAATGAGACCAGGGAAGCGAGGGGCGGGCCAGAAAAACAAACAGTCAAAAACAGGCCCCAGCAGCCCTGGCCATGTGCTGACACTAAAAACTGCCAAGGCCTTTTCACAGTAAAGTAAAGCACTCATGCACATTACACACACCCCTCCCCCCCCCCCCCCCCCAGCGAAGGGAGAAGGTCGAGCGGAGGAGATAAGCTCCTAGGCTCCTAGGCACCTAAAGTGCCATCTACCTTTGCCCAGCCCGCAGCCTAGGCTGGGAGGCTTCCATTTAACTAGGCATAATAAACACACTATAACTGGGCAGAAATAGACCAAAAGGGGATGCCGGATTTTACCCCAGCTACCTGCAAGCAGGAGACTTCATTCTTCTGTCTTGTCGCTTCATACAGAGAGAAAAAACTGGTGATTCAGTGGGAGGTCCCAGGTATATGTAGGCCAGGAGGGGCTCGTTTACAAGACTCTCTGCAACGTCGTCACCTGCTGGTGAGCAACCCGATCGTTAAGAATTAAAGGGGAAGCGGGGTGTGTGGCACACTGAAAATATCACAGGTCACGTTCATTACAGCAAAAGTAGTGAATCAAGCAGCAAAGGTACAAGGCAGGCAAATTAACGGTCATCAGCAGGCTACATTAAGCGGAGACAATGACCTGGAACACAAACTCCATGCCCTGATCGCATTAAGCTGGTACGCTGTCCGATCCTTCAGCCGTCTACTCTTCTATGGGACAGTTGAGCCCGCGGATAAGCCTTCCACCCTGCCCTCGCCCATCAATTACAATACAACAATTAAACGCGGAGCCCCCAAGTCACGCCTCCTCATTTTTCTTAACGCAGAAACAACTAACAAGAATACACAGAACGATAAGATACAGAGGGGAGGGGATATGACACGTACCATACATGGATGTGGATGTGGGGGATATAGTTCCTGGTACGCTGAGCTTTCAGGGCCCTAGCCAGTGCCTTGCCGCATTTATTACTATATTCGTAAAAGAACCTCCGGCACCTCACCTCTAGGTTTTTGGCTTCGGTAAAACAGATGTCTCTGAGGGACTCCTGCAAGCTGACCAGTTTGGCACCCAGGGCCCCATCCAGGGACTGTTTGTGCCTGGTTTAAATTTTTAATATTTCTTGGGTCAAGTGGTCGATTTGTTTGGTCCTCTCTTTTTTGGGGCGAGCCCCGTGTTTAATCAGAAGACCCCTTACAACACATTTGAGGGCTTCCCACAGAGACATCCGCGAAACCTCCCCTGTATTATTTGTTGCAAAGAATTCTGTGATGACCGTTTGAATATCCGCCCTGACTCCAGGGTCCTGGAGGAGGGAGCCATTGAGCCTCCATTGCCCTCTGAGGGGAGCGGAGTCGGGGATGGAGATAGTCACGGGACATGGTCGGAAATAGTAATCTGGCCAATGTCCATGCAGTCTATGAGATGAAGGAACTTGTTGGGGACCAAGAACCAATCTATACGCGAGTATGAGTTATGGGGGGCTGAAAAAAAAGTGAAGTCCCTCCCCCTGGGATTCAATGCTCGCCAGGCGTCCATTAGCTGGTTTTTGAAAAGTAGGGCTTTAAGTTTTTTCAGGGAGGAGAAGGGCATATGAGAAGACCCGCGGGAAGTGTCCACTGCGGGCTTTAGGACTGTATTAAAGTTGCTTCCCAGCAGGAGAACCCCCTCTGCAAAAGCAGCCAATTTCCCCAACATAGCGCGAAGGAATCTATATTGATTGGAGTTAGGGCAGTAGCATGTGGCCAACGTCACCTTCAAAGAAAAGAGGGTGCCCCTTACAAACAGGAACCTACCCTCCGGGTCCTGGTAAGTCGCCAAGTGAGTCCACGGAAGGGATCCTGCTAGGAGGATAGCGACCCCTCTGGACCTTGAATCCGGGGAGAGGCTGTGGTACTGCGTTTTGTAGGTGCAGGTGCGATTGGTGAGTTTGTGAGTCCTCCCCTCTTTAAGGTGGGTCGCCTGCAGGAAGGCGAACTGCGCGTGTAGGCGCCTCAATTCTCTGAGTACGGCAGCCCTCTTAATCGGAGAGTTGAGGCTTTGAGTTCGGGGAGAGGCTGTGGTACTGCGTTTTGTAGGTGCGATTGGTGAGGTTGTGAGTCCTCCCCTCTTTAAGGTGGGTCTCCTGCAGGAAGGCGACCTGCACGTGCAGGCGCTTCAATTCTCTGAGTACGGCAGCCCTCTTAATCTGAGAGTTGAGGCCCTTGACATTAAGGGACGTGCACTTTACCCTGGACATGGCGAGTATCTAGTCCCCTACTACCTGTACCCAAGAGGAAAAGAAGAACGGTCTGAGTGGGGGGGGGGGGGAATGGGGAAGGGAAGCAAGGTTTTGGGTTAACCAAAGGGTAGGGGAGACAAGACAGGGAACAAGGGATGACACACTAAAGACTAACAAAAACAAAAAAACAAAAACACAATACACAAACGAGTCAACAAAGACTTGAATAAGAACAACAACGTAAGCGGGAAATGTAATTATATTTCCCAAACACAAGCCCCTCCCCACTCTCCGAAGGAAGCAAAGGGGGGCTCAGGCCTACTGCCGAAACAAAGGGGGACCTGGAGGGCAAAAGAAGTCTCCCCTGCCGGCCCCGCCAATAAACGATTCACCCCCAAGCGGTCAGCCTGACCAGCGCCCCCCACCCGAACCTCAAACATCCATGACAGAACCCCTCGTCCACCCCAAGGGGGCCAATAGGGGACCACCCGAGTCCATGAAGATGGCAGAAAAAAAAACTGTTACAGCATTAATGCATGTCAAAATTCTGGCAAAAGGATATCGAGGTAATGGCTCGGGCCCGGTTAAGTCTTGTTAACCAGAGGTTGCGGAACCTCGGATGGCCTTCTGGGGTTTCTTCTGCGGGCAGAAATCCGGCCTCTGGCCTGCCGAGCTCTCCGCGGCAGCCCTCCCTGGACTGGAAAGGCAAGTGGGGAGGGATCGAGCCAGTCAGGGACCTCCAGTGGATCTGTGTCCAGGAAAGAAAACAGCCACAGGAGGTCTTCAGGAGATCTTAATGAATAAGCTTGCTTGTTTTTGCGGATAAGCAAATGGAAACGGTAACCCCAGCGATATGACGTGCCACACTCCAGGACTCTCGCCAGCAAAGGTCTCAGAAGGCGCCTCATCTGTAACGATCTTCTTGAGATATCCGGAAAGATCTGTAGCGATGCCCCATCAAAAACGATCCGGTCCCTCTCCCAGGCCCTCCGCAGGATCTCTTCCTTGACTGAATAATAGTGCAGACGGCAAATCACGTCTCGCGGGTGGCTGGGGTCGGCTGGTCTGGGGCCGAGGGCCCTGTGCAAGCGATCTATTACAATTTCGTATTAGGAGGGCGGTGAAATATCTCATTGAAGATTCCCGCAATAGTATGCGCCAGTTGGTCTTGCCCCCGTCGCCTCAGGTAGGCCTCTTACTCTGATGTTGTTACGCCCTCTTCTATTTTCAAGGTCGTCCAGGTGAAGGACGGCAGCTTGGGATATGGCTTGCTGGTGCGATAGACCTTTTTCCAGGGCCTCAATTCTTTGTATGGTAGATATTTGCATTTGTTCAAGTCCTGAAACTTTGGAATCTAGGCCAACCATTGAGCTCTGTAGATCTGAAATGTCCTTCTTAAATGAGCTTTCCACTCTCAGGATAAAGGATTCCAGGTCAGCTTTAGTAGGCAGGGCCTTAAGTTCAGCCTTGATATCTGCTAACATCGCATCCTGCAAGGTGGCGAAAGGTGGCTGGGTCGCTAGCCCTCCCCGAAGACTGCACCCGATCCGGCAGAAGCCGGTGCTGCGTAGGGGGGTGCCTCCCGTGCGGGGCCAAATGGCCAGGTCGCGAGGAGGTGTCGGCAGCCCCGCTCATCTGACCTCCAGGGAGGGGCACACGGGCCCTGGGCGAGGGGCAGTCCGCCCTATTTCGTCCGGCGCTTGGATCCCTCAGCCAAGAGTTGCTAGCAGAATCCACGCCGGAACGCCAGGATGGGGACCGCTCGGCGTTTGGTGGCTCCCCTGGGGAAAACCACTTCCCAGCCGGGGCCCCGAGGCACCTGTAACTGGGCGGGGGCATCATATGGGGGGGGGGGTCAAGCCATGGTGGGTCCCGGGGGGCGGCGGGGTGGTCACTTCCCTCCAGGACTGCCTCCTCAGCAGGAGCGGTATCCCCTCTTTTGCATCCGTCTGAGGTGATTGTGGTGATTGTCTTGACGCAGCCTCCCCACTTGCCCCCTTTGTGAGCATTCCCCCTTCTCTGTTATGCGGGGGCATCCCAAGTGGTCAGGGGACTTCCCATATTGACCCTTCTCCCCTTTGGAGCTTATCATTGGTGTCCAGGTTGCCCCACTCCAACCCTCTCCCAGGCCCTCCGCAGGATCTCTTCCTTGACTGAATAATAGTGCAGACGGCAAATCACGTCTCGCGGGTGGCTGGGGTCGGCTGGTCTGGGGCCGAGGGCCCTGTGCAAGCGATCTATTACAATTTCGTATTAGGAGGGCGGTGAAATATCTCATTGAAGATTCCCGCAATAGTATGCGCCAGTTGGTCTTGCCCCCGTCACCTCAGGTAGGCCTCTCACTCTGATGTTGTTACGCCCTCTTCTATTTTCAAGGTCGTCCAGGTGAAGGATGGCAGCTTGGGATATGGCTTGCTGGTGCGATAGACCTTTTTCCAGGGCCTCAATTCTTTGTATGGTAGATATTTGCATTTGTTCAAGTCCTGAAACTTTGGAATCTAGGCCAACCATTGAGCTCTGTAGATCTGAAATGTCCTTCTTAAATGAGCTTTCCACTCTCAGGATAAAGGATTCCAGGTCAGCTTTAGTAGGCAGGGCCTTAAGTTCAGCCTTGATATCTGCTAACATCGCATCCTGCAAGGTGGCGAAAGGTGGCTGGGTCGCTAGCCCTCCCCGAAGACCGCACCCGATCCGGCAGAAGCCGGTGCTGCGTAGGGGGGTGCCTCCCGTGCGGGGCCAAATGGCCAGGTCGCGAGGAGGTGTCGGCAGCCCCGCTCATCTGACCTCCAGGGAGGGGCACACGGGCCCTGGGCGAGGGGCAGTCCGCCCTATTTCCGGCGCTTGGATCCCCCAGCCAAGAGTTGCTAGCAGAATCCACGCCGGAACGCCAGGATGGGGACCGCTCGGCGTTTGGTGGCTCCCCTGGGGAAAACCACTTTCCAGCCGGGGCCCCGAGGCACCTGTAACTGGGCGGGGGCATCATATGGGGGGGGGGGTCAAGCCATGGTGGGTCCCGGGGGGCGGCGGGGTGGTCACTTCCCTCCAGGACTGCCTCCTCAGCAGGAGCGGTATCCCCTCTTTTGCATCCGTCTGAGGTGATTGTGGTGATTGTCTTGACGCAGCCTCCCCACTTGCCCCCTTTGTGAGCATTCCCCCTTCTCTGTTATGCGGGGGCATCCCAAGTGGTCAGGGGACTTCCCATATTGACCCTTCTCCCCTTTGGAGCTTATCATTGGTGTCCAGATTGCCCCACTCCAACCCCCCGGTGCTTGGTGTGACAGTCCTTTCAGCTTGCGCACCTGATCGCATACAGCCAGGGGAGCTGCAGCAGCAGGTGGCGCCGCCCGGCTCCCCCCGGCACCGTCAGCTGATGTCGGAGAGGCACTCTCCTCTCCATCTGCCGTCTCGCCCCCCTCCTCTGCGGGGCACGCTCTTCTTCTTCGGCGGCCGCTGACGTGCCGCCTCCATCTCCTCCGCCTGCGGCCAGCCCGCCTTGCATCCTTCCGCTCTCCTCACCTCCGTCATGATTGCGGGGGAATGCCACCTCATCACCTCCTCCGGCTCCATCTTCCTCGGTTATTAAGAGCGGGCCTGTCGCCGTCTCACATCTTGTGGTATGGTCGCCATGTGGTCTACAGGGGTCTTGACCCCCGTCGCCAGCCGTCATCTTGGATGTCCCTGCTCTCTCACCTCTCGGACCCTCCATGGCAAGGTAAGCGCTGATCTTTTTGGTTTGTGGCAGCGAGACCGTTTTTACCCCTTTCCTTTTCTTGGCCATCTTCTGTAGGTGGGTGTTCGGGTGGAAAAAACGCTCAGAAAGGCCTATAAACTAAGGTCAGCAGGGTAGAGCTCCGTCCAGCACGTCTTTACCCTCTCATGTGCTGCCACGCCCCCTTCCTGTAGAATTGTTTTTACGGTGTACAGCACGGCTTGCTTCATTTCTATTCTTCACATGTGGGTAATCCACCGCAGGTGGCGCAGTCGACTGTAGGAAGACTTGTGGCCCCTCCCGGCCCATATAAGGGCCAGAATTACCCAGCAGACCACAGTGTTTGAAAGCAGTAATGCAAGAAGGCGGGAGGCAAGGACCATGTTAGTAAAAACACAGCCCACAAAAAGGAACTCTCTCAACAAAATCACCATAACAAGGCAAAAGAGAACAACGATAACAAGGGTGGGATGAAGCAAGCCGTGCTGTACACTGTAAAAACAATTAAAACAAGTAATCACAGAATTGTATTTTTCCAGGTGTACAGCACGGCTTGCTTCATTTTTATTCTTTACATGTGGGACATCCAACAGCAGTGTCCAAAATAGGGCGGGATCCCCAGAGCGGAAAGCATGTAGTTCATTTCACTACCGCCTGAAGCACCTTTCAGCCAAAAGCAGCATTAGCTGATGCCAAAACATCAACCTTGTAAAACTTAGTAGTAGTAGTAAGGTATGACCGAAGACCAGGTAGCGGCCTTACAAACTTGTTCAACAGAGGCCTGGTGCTGAAAAGCCTAGGAAGCACCAATAGCTCTAGTAGAGTGAGTGGTAACACGAAAAGGGGGATCCTTCCCCTTGGCAGAGTAGGCTTGCACCACCGCCTGTCTAATCCACCTACTAAGAGTGGGCTTAGCCAGAGACAAATCCTTTCTAACACCTTCAGAGAGGACAAAAAGAGAATCTGACTTCCTGAAGGATTCATTCGCAACCAGGTAGTACTTAATGGCTCTGACCACATCCAAGGAACGAAGGGCCCTTTCCTTAGAGAGGATCCGGACACAGAGAAGGTAAAATAACCTCCTCATTAAGATGAAAGGGAGACACGACCTTAGGTAAAAAATCAGGTTTAAAGCGAAAAACCACCTTGCCGCTCAAAGTAAGGGGGCTTCATACAAAGTGCAGCCGGTTCTGACACCCGGCGTACCGAGGTTATGGCTACCAAAAAGACCACCTTTAGAGTCAGGATAGACAAGGCAGCATCGCACAAAAACTCAAAGCAGTCTATGATTGGCAAAGGATCTTTGGAAAAAGACGGGCAAGGCCGAAACCTGGCCCTTGAGGGTGCCCAGCTGTAGACCCAAGGCTAAGCCATGTTGTAAAAATTCCAAAATCCTAAAAAAGAGAATGTACGACAAGGGAAACTCTTGGATACACACCAAGCAATGTAGGCATGCCAAACTCTGTAGTAAATCAGGAAAGAAAACTTCTTCCGCGCCTGAATCATGGTCTGAACAACCTTAGCAGACAACCCCTTCTCCGTAGGATTGAGGTTTCAATAGCCAGGCCGTCAAAGCCAGCGTCTGTAAATTGGGGTGCCGCAGCGACCCATGTGTGAGAAGCCCTGGGAGCTTGTGATTGTGTCTGGATGCAAACAGGTCCACATCCGGTAGACCCCAGCGGAGACACAGAGCGTGAAAGCTCTTGTTGCTGAGAGACCATTCCCCCAGACGAGAGGCCCCCCTGCTCAGGGAGTCTGCCTCCTGGTTCTCTACCCCGGGGATGTAAACTGCCAAGATGCAGGGAACATTCTCCTCTGCCCAAGTCAGGATCTGGGTCACCTCCTGGAGGGCTCGCTTGCTCCGAGCCCCGCCCTGGTGACTGACGTAGGCAACCGCCATCTGATTGTCCGAGCGGATTTGGATCGCACGACCCCTGAGATGGGGAGTCAAGTGAAGACTCACCAACCGGATCGCTCTCAGCCCCAGGAGATTGATGGGCAAGTGGGCCTCCTGCGGCCCCCACTAGCCCTGGAATTTCAGTGTTTGCCAAAAACCTCCCCAGCCGGTCAGACTGGCGTCCGTGGTGACAATCTCCCAACTGGGATGCAGAAATGACTTGCCCACCGACAGATTTTTGGGGTCCAACCACCACAAGAGGCACTGTCTGGTCAGGGGGGACAGTGAAAATTCCTGTTCCAGGGACTCCAGCGTCCGGTCCTAACCGGTCAACAGATTAAATTGAAGAGGTCTCATGAGGAACTGAGCGAAGGGCACTACCTCGAAGCATGACACCATTAGGCCCACCAGTTTCATCCCCAGACGGATCGATGGCCGCTGACAAGACAGTAAGGCCTGCACCTGCGTCTGGAGGCCCGCCACCTTCTGCTGGGGCAGGAATACCTTGACCTGAGATGTGTCCAACGTCATCCCCAGAAAGGACCTCACCATTGAGGGAGTGATAGAAGACTTGGGGTAAATGATTACCCATCGGAAATCCTCGAGAGTGGATAACACCGTCCGGGTGTCGCTCTCGGCCTGCTGAAGGGACTGAGCAGCAATCAGCAAGTCGTTCAGTTAAGGAAGAACACGATTGCCCTGGTTCCTCAGTATAGCCATGATGCCCGCCAGCACCTTGGTGAACACACGGGGGGACTGAGGATATTCCAAACGGCAGTGCCACAAACTGGTAATGCTGATCCTTCAACGCAAACCTCAGGAACTTCTGATGTCCCTGAAAAATCGGGATGTGCAGATAAGCATCCTTGATGTCCACTGTCACACATGAAGTCACCGGACCGAAACGAGCTCACTGCGGACCGTAAGGTCTCCATGCGGAAATGTCTGACTCTGACAAACTTGTTGAGACCCTTCAGATCCAGGATAGGTCTCAGCGTTCCGTCCTTCCCGGGCACCGTGAACAGATTGGAGTAGAACCCTCGACCCCGTTCCTGGCGAGGCACAGGACAAATCACACCTAATAGCAGAAGGCGTTGAACGGCCATTCTTAGGCCCTGCGCCGTCAAAGTGTTCTGGGAAATCCGCGACCGAAGAAATATTGAGGGCGGCCAAACTGCCAGCTCTATTTTGTACCAGGAGGAAACCACCTCCTGAATCCACCGATCCGAGACGTGCTGTCTCCAGATGTGAGGAAAAAGCAGAAGCCGTCCCCCCATCCAGGTGGGTGAGGGCGTCCTCTCATGCCTGAGAGGGCTTGGCAGGGGTATGGATTTAGCTCCCCAGGAGGGATTGGGTCGGCCGCGAGATATACCTCGTCCCCAGGGAAATCTGCGGCCACCAGAAAGTAAAGCCAAATAACCTGAGCCCCAGGAAAGGGATACTAGTGAGCGACAAAGCGCAACAAGCAGGGCCGAAGCCCCGTCGCCAAGGCGGACACTATCGTCCATGACTGAGACTACAAAAGCAATAAAATCCACACAGGCTTTGAGGTCTTTATACTGCTCCGCCCGCTTGCGAGACTTGGCAAAATCAACAAGGCGTTTCACCTTCTTCCTGATGGTCAAAGCCCAGCACCCACAAGGGTGAACGCATGACAAGCCAGCTGATCCATGCGCCTGTCAGCAGGTCGCGCAAGGAAGCAGTATCAGGTGACGGCATAACCGTAGTGTTGGATAACCCCGACACAGGGGCATCCACAGCAGGGGGACAGGGCCTGAGGCAAATCAGCTCCTCAGGGAAGGGATACTGCCTGTCCAGTCCCTTAGGCACCAATGGCAATTTGTTATGTCTTTCCATTCCTTAAACACCATATTGGAAAAGTGGGCCTGCTCCGAAAGACAAGCCTCTGTCTCTCAGGCCGAAATAAATCACTCTGCTTCCTCTTAGCCGCTCTAGGAGGGACAATATGCAAAGTCTCAAACAAAGAAGACAGCAACATTTCCGTGTCGTCAGGGAGCCACATATCCTCGTCAGAGGAGGAACCAGGCTTGCTGTCATAGCCGACCGACCAATCCCCTGAGGAAGCGGAGTCCTTCAACTCTCCCTCCTCTATGGAGTCCCGACCTCCAAAAGGATCATCATCATCGTCAGCAAAATCCGAGTAACCCGGCTCGATGTTCCGCTTCTTACTCGTGGCCTTCCCAATAGCCGTGCGAGATAACTGTCTCTCCAGGCTGACCACCCGGTGTGTCAAATCGGCTTGGGACCCCTTGCTAGTTTCCCCCTCTCTGAGGGCTGAATGCAGCAGTGGGGGCATTGGCGAGGCCGCAGGTAAAAGAGGGCTAGGGGCAGGGACGCCCACCCTAACATGTTCCAAAAGTACGCTCCCAGCGCAAGTGACACAAACCGTGCCGAGTCCGCCCGGGGGGCTGGTACCGCACATGGGGCAGAGCTTAACCCGCCCAGATGGGGCCCCTAGCTCATTATCCCCAGAAGCCTCCATTATGGTGATTATGGTGATAAAAATACAGGTTACAAGGCACTAACGGCCTAAACCTAAGTGACCCCCAATTTTCTCCCTCTTTTTAGTAATCCCTCTGTAAGGGTAGAGGGTGCAGAGAGAGGGGGGGTGTAGGAGACCGGGAGGAACCACAAAGTCTGAGGTGAAAATGAAGTCAAAAGCACAACATATGACAATAAAGTATGTGGGCACAGATAAAGGTAACCCCGGCCAATTTTCCACAAAGCTGTCAGCAACAACAAAGTCTGAGGTAAAAATTAAGTAAAAGTGAAGTAAAAAGCACAACACATGACAATAAAGTATGTGGGCACAGATAAGAGCATAACCCCCGGGCAATTTTCCACACAGCTGCCAGCAGCAACAAAGTCTGAGGTAAAAATTAAGTAAAAGTAAAGTAAAAAGCACAACACATGACAATAAAGCATGTGGGCACAGATAAGGGCATAACCCCCGGGCAATTTTGGTGGTTCCTCACCCCCCCATAGGCTCACCATCGCCTATGGCCGGCTACCCTTTATGGAGGGTCTGCGGCCCAGAGCATAGCTCTGCCGAACGCCTGATCCTCGACGTTTCCCTACCTGCACCTGATCCGCAGCCATGGCTGGGAGGCAAGAAGGGTCCCGGAAGCAGGTGGGAATTGGGCTTGCAGCGGCCGACGGGCTAGTAATGCCCCGCTTATGTGCGAAGTCCATGGAGAGAGAGAAAGAGACCATCTTCGCAGTCAGACTGCAGGAGAAGACTGGGGTCTTCTGGGTAATTCTGGCCCTTATATGGGCCAGGAGGGGCCACAAGTCTTCCTGCAGTCAACTGCGCCACCTGCGGTGGATTACCCACATGTGAAGAATAGAAATTAAGCAAGCAGTGCTGTACACCTGGAAAATATGATTGCTTTCTGGCTGCATTTATGGAGTGTTTCTGCCATCTAGTGGCTCATTCTGGTAATTGACGCATTGAGTTTAATGCAGAGTCTCTGGTTATTACATTGAAGCACTCTGTACATATAACTTGTATATGCAGATACTCCCAGAGCATATTGATACATATAATATAGTGATACCGTGGTTAACATGGATACTTTGCTTGGTTATAGGTTATTTATAACGTTCCTCAACCCCTTATATCAGCTACATCCTCAATTGGGTTTCCTAAGAGGATATATTGAAAACTACTGAATTTTAACTAGAGTATCCTTTCTCAATACAAAATAACAACGTTCTGTGTATATAAAATACCATTTTGTGATTACCCACCTGTAAAATGGTTATTACAAGTATGTCACACACCCCGCTTTCAAATATTCATGACACTTGGGTAACTGTCCTGTAGAGGGCGATCTTGCAGAGATGACATGAAAAAAAGGAACCCCTCCTGGTCCATAAATACCTGGGACCTCCCACCATTCCCCAGTATAAGACAGCAGTAAAGGGACCAGGAAGAGCCAAATGTTAACAGCAAAGAAAAAGGTTCACCATATAAAGGATCCCAGAAAACCAAAAAAGGGCGGGATGAAGCGGGGTGTGTGACATACTTGAAATAACCATTTTACAGGTGAGTAATCACAAAATGGTATTATTCCCAGTATGTAACACACCCCGCTTCTAAATATTCATGACACTTGGGACATCCAATAGCAGTGCCCATAATGGGTGGGGATCCCAAAAAGGCAATAATGCAAACTTAAACTACTGCAGCTTGCAGAACTTTGCGGCCAAAAACAGCATCCGCTGAGGCCCGCACATCAACCTTATAAAACTTGGAAAAGTATGAGCAGAAGACCAAGTAGCAGCCTTACAAACTTGTTCAACAGAAGCCTGATGCTGAAAAGCCCAAGATGCTCCAACAGCACGAGTAGAATAAGCAGTAACACGAAAAGGGGGAACCCTCCCCTTGGCAGAATAGGCCCCAACAATGGCCTGTCGAATCCATTTACTAATGGAAGACTTAGCGGGCGCCAGACCTTTCCTGGGCCCGGAGGGCACCACGAAAAAGGCGTCCGTCTTAGGAAAAGGAGAAGTAGCCACCAAATAATATTTCACATATCGAACCACATCCAAAGAATGTAAGGTTCTCTCCTTGTCATTACTAGGCTTAGGACACAAGGAAGGGAGAACTATATCCTGATTGAGGTGGAAGGCCGAAACCTCCTTAGGAAGGAAATCCGGCTGAAAGCGGAAAACTACCCTGTCCAGGTGCCTCTCAAAGTAAGGAGCCTGAATAGACAACGAGCACGCCGAGCGCCTGGCCCCGCCCCCTCCATAACTGCACCTGTTGAAAGTGAAACCGGCCCAGCAACAACGGCCGCAAAAACACATACACACAACCCACACCTTTTCCCCCAAATAAAGTAAAACAACCCACAGGAGAAAAGGCCTCCCCCCCCACGGGGCACAGAGAGCACGGTAGGGGGGAGAACCCACACCAATAGGTGAAAGGGTAAGAGGGACGGGGCATCCCAAGTCGGGATCACCAACCCGGACACCGCCTACCCCTTTGTATGGGGTCTCACGGGGGAGCAAGCTCCCATATACACCATAAGGTGCAGCCTACCATTGCCTGGACCTTCAGCCTAGGCTGGGAGGCATACTGCTATAGTTCACATTAAAAAAGGTTCAGGCAGCATAGAAACAAAAGGCCGGGGGGTTACCCCGGCTACCAGCAAGGAGGAGACAACCATCTTCTGACTTGCTCGCCGACTGCAGAGATGAAAGACTGGAGGTCCCAGGTATTTATGGACCGGGAGGGGTTCCTTTTTTTCATGTCATCTCTGCAAGATCGCCCTCTACAGGACAGTTACCCAAGTGTCATGAATATTTGGAAGCAGGGTGTGTGACATACTGGGAATATATGTGTATTTCAAGTGTATAGAGAAAATGTTTGATGATTATGTGTATAATTTGTTCCTTAAAGTGGACCAAAATTCACGCCGATCATCCCAGGAATCAATTCCCGGGCCGATCAATTTCCTCACCCCGGGGCATCCAAAATCGGGATGCCCAGCTGTGTGAAACCCCCCAGGTCACCCCATACACTTACCTTGTTTCCCGGTCCAACGACGCATGCACAAGCTGCGGGCCCGCTATCCCTCTAGCAGGGTGCATGCCCACCAGGCATTTGTGAATGGCCAGCGCAGGCACGCTCCCCATTAGAGGGAAGTGGCAGCCAGCACACTTGGAGCTGCTGGCCTTAGATGAAGGCTTAGACGACGTGAGCGGCTCCGAGCGAGTTGATCAAATGAACGGCTGTGCATGTGCCGTAGGACCGGGAAGAGGCGAGTTGGCGTCCAATGTGGTGCACCACTAATAATGATTGATAAAGGCGTGCTCACCAATGTATCCAACCAGACAGACCAAGTGAAACCTGGGATACCCAGGTGATCACTAATAAGGGAGCACAACCAATTGCAAATCTCCAAGAATTTATTTAAGACATAAAACAAACAAACATTTTAAAAGACAGTAAAGACAGATTAAAAGAGCCCCCACACCCTGACCCTGGTAACAGTCTTTTCCTCAAAATGACCCATAAATTGTAAAGCCGCGGCTTAAATGTAGCTACATTCCTACTCCCTATCTATTTAATCACAGTATTGAAACGGAGGTCCACCAAGTAAACAAACAATAAATAAATTAATTTTCTTTTGTGCTGGCACAAAAAAAAAAAAACCTTATCCAAAAATAATTAAACAGTTGATCATATGCTGATTAAAACAACAGTCAAAACACAACACTGTGCAAAAAATGTGCAAAGATATAATACTATGTCCTAAAGACCAAGCCACATACAGTCCAATATATTCAAAAAGATTAAAGTAATTGCATTTTGTACAGAATATTATAAAGAATGCTTATTATGTGAAACAGATAAAACTCTATTTAGATGATTACAATAAAGTACAAAGTGCCAGAGTGGAAATCACCTAAGTGCAATATCAATGGACCAAAGAGTAAACACAATGTTAACATACAGAGACAAATATACTTAGCTAGCAACAATAGAAGCACAGCAGCCGGGGAGGAAAGCCAGGGACAGCGGGGGTCAACCACCTGCGCTTCGCGGTCCAATAGACCGTTTTTGCTTGGGTGAACCAGCTCACAATGTGTCAGTTCTCCCTCTTATATCCGCCCTGCATCCACGGAATGGCGCCGCACACAGAGCCACGTGTGCGAGCGCAGCAGTCGCGCCCGGAAGTGCCGCAGCGGCCGGTGCGCCCGTAACTATGGACGCCACTGCCCGCAGCAACAACCGGGCCCCAGCCGGCAGAGCAGCGCATCCCCGCCGCGCAAACACCGCGGCCCGCATGGGGGCAGGAAAGGTCGTCACATTAGATGGCATTACTGGCAGACCAGCCCCAAACCCCCACACGGGCTGCAGGAAGCGCAGCGGAGCGGCCGCACCCGTGGCGCAGGGACATGGCCAGGCAACCTCCATATGGAGAGCTGTCCATCCATGGGACAGCCATAAGGGGAAGAACCAAAATACAGAAAGACATTATAAACTTTATTACTATGCAGAAATCATACAGTTATTCAAACACAAATATCATTATCTTGTACATGTTGATTAAATGAGGACTATCTTTCACATGATCCAGGATACATGCTGACAAATCTATCGGGACAAAGCTCTCACTATTCGGTATCCTAATAATATGCTTCTAGCCCTATTCCTGTGGGCACAGTTTCATCCTTATTTCATGATGCTTTCACAGAGGTGTGTTATTGCACTTATATAGAGGGGTAAACTTGTTAACCAACGAGTCCCTAAAACTCATCCCATGGGAGGCTGGGAGCTTGGTAAATAATATCAGATAGCAAAATGATAACCTGGTTCATGGCATACATTAAATTAAATTAGGGCACACTAGTAAGGATAATGATGGACCACAGCTCGGGAATCCTAATTCCTCTCCTGCAAGGCCATCTATGGAGAGCTCGCATATTATAGTACTCCCGCCGTCATTCTTCTTTCTGACCACTGATGAACACTGGGACAATCCTGAAGAAAAAGACACTGACATGTGTCCTGTGAGCCTGTAAACACAAAATCAATATATTGTGAGAAAAAAATATACTAGAATAATAAGTGAAAGAAACTAACCAAAAATCAACACTAAGGGTCCCGTTGTCCCACAGCCAGCCAATTAATTGCTCAACCAAGTCGAACCGGAACCAAAAACTATTTTTATTATTATATTATGTGCCCCCTTGACAAGCAAAAGACTCTTAACCAGTATCCACTAGCATAAACCAAAAACTAATTTCAAGTGAACATCAACACAATTGTGAATATGAATAAACATAGGCCGCCCATGCGGTACTCCAAACTCCGTACTCACACCTAAAGCCCTATTTGTTGTGAAAAAGGACTGTCCCAAAATGGGTCAGTCTAGGGAGATAATCCACAAGCCAGCCCCATTAGAACTTAGGGATAGAATAAGTATCCTATTCTAGCCTAGGAAGGGCGAGAACGACCAATCCTCGTTCAATCCTTGCGGGGATCTGGTAAAGTTGGAAAATCCAACGTAACTCCCTCTGAAGGAGCAATTTTTTTAGATCTCCACCACGGGGGCCCAAGTTGACTCTCTCAACCCCTACCACACAGAGGGATGAAAAAATACCATTTTGTGAGTACTCATCTGAAAAATGGATATTGTCAGTGTGCCACACACCCCGCTTCCCCTTTAATTCTTCACGATTGCAACAGCGTCACCTGGCGGTGAGTAACCCAGAGAGGAAGTCTTGTAACGAGCCCCCTTCCGGCCTATATATACCTGGTACCTCCCATTTAACACCAGTGATTTAAAAAGCAGAAAGACAAGGTACCAGTAATCTAACGGTAACCTCAAAATAAATAAAAGCTTCACCATATAAAGGATTCGGGATACCGAAAAGGGCGGGGGTGAAGCGGGGTGTGTGGCACACTGACAATATCCATTTTTCAGGTGAGTACTCACAAAATGGTATTATTCTCAGTGTGCCACACACCCCGCTTCCCCTTTAATTCTTCACGATTGGGACATCCAAAAGCAGTGTCCACAATGGATGGGTATCCGAAGGCAAAAATGAAGCATAACTTAAATGACTGCAGTCTGCAGAACTTTGCGGCCAAAAACAGCATCCGCTGAGGCTCGCACATCAACTTTGTAAAACTTAGAAAAAGTATGAACAGAAGACCAAGTAGTGGCCTTACAAACTTGTTCAACAGAAGCTTGGTGCTGAAAAGCCGCTCCAACGGCGCGAGTAGAATGAGCAGTGATACGAAAAGGGGGAACTTTCCCCTTAGCAGAATAGGCCGCAATAACGGCCTGACGTATCCATTTGCTAATGGAAGATTTGGCCGGTGCCAAACCCTTCTTAGGCCCACAGGGCACAACAAAAAAGGCATCCGTCTTACGAAAAGGAGACGTAATAATCAAATAGTACTTAACACAGCGTACTACATCCAAACAATGCAAAACCCTCTCTTTGTCATTCTTAGGATTAGGACACAAGGAGGGAAGAACAATATCCTGATTCAAATGAAAAGCAGAAACAACCTTAGGAAGAAAGTCTGGTTTAAACCGAAAGACCACTTTATCCTGATGCCTCTCAAAGTAAGGCGCCTGGATAGACAAGGCCGCCAACTCCGAGACACGCCGGACCGAAGTGATAGCTACCAAGAAGACAATCTTCTGAGTCAGGATAGACAAAGCAATATCTTGCAAAGGCTCAAAAGGAGGAGCCTGAAGAGCAGAAAGAACCAAATTCAAATCCCAAACAGGGAGTAATGGTTTCCTGGGGGGCCGCACATGCGTAACTCCCTGGAAAAAAGTTTTAACTAAACGATGAAGCGCAAAACGCTTCTGAAAAAAGATAGATAAGGCAGAAACTTGCCCTTTCAACGTACTTAGCTGAAGACCAGAGTCTAGGCCAGATTGTAAAAACTCCAGAATCCTGGAGACCGAAAAGACCCTACAAGGAAAAGATCTAATCTCACACCAAGCGATATAGGCTTTCCAAGTCCTATAGTAGATGATAGAAGAAGACCTCTTCCGGGCACTGATCAGAGTCTTGACGACTGAGTCAGAAAGACCCTCCTCCTTCAAGATGGAGGTTTCAGCAGCCAGGCCGTCAAACCCAGCGCTGGTAAATTGGGGTAACACAACCGGCCCTGAGTGAGCAGATCGGGCCAAAGAGGCAGAACGAACTGGTCCACTGCCAGCCGAACGATGTCTGCGAACCACACTCGCCTTGGCCACTTTGGGGCCACGAGAATGGCGGACACCCTTTCCAGAGCCAACTTCCGAACCACCCTGCCCAGCATGGGTATCGGAGGAAACAGGTATAGAAATCCCAGATCCCCCCCAGCTCAGGGACATGGCGTCCACTGCCAGAGCCAGAGGATCCTGGGAGAGCGACACGAAGTTCGGGAGCCTGTGATTGTGACGAGAGGCAAACAGGTCCACCTCCGGCGTCCCCCATCGGAGACACAGTGAGCGAAAAACCTGAGGATGGAGAGCCCATTCTCCCAGACGGGAAGAGCCCCTGCTCAACCGGTCCGCTTCCTGGTTCTCCACCCCTGGAATGTACACCGCTGATAGACAAGGAACATGGGCCTCCGCCCAGGTCAGGGTCAGGGACACCTCTCTGAGAGCACCGAGACTGCGGGTCCCTCCCTGATGATTGATGTAAGCAACCGCTGTTCAATTGTCTGAACAAACCTGGACCAGAAGGCCCAGAACGTGTTGAGTCAGGAGAGCAAGAACCCGACGGATGGCTCTCAGTTCCAGAACATTGATGGGTAAGTGGGCCTCTTGAGGTCCCCACTGCCCCTGGAACTGAAGCTCCTTCCAGAATCCCCCCATCCCGAAAGACTGGCGTCCGTGGTGACAATTTCCAAAAGAGGGGTCAGGAAAGACCTGCCCTTCACAAGATTGGCCGAGACCAACCACCACTGGAGGGACTGCCGGACCCGGGAGGACAACTGGAAGGGCTGATCCAGCGACCGAGGCTGCCGGTCCCAGGACGCCAACAGATAAAGCTGAAGCGTCCTCGTGTGAAATTGAGCAAAAGGAACTGCCTCGAAGGAGGCAACCATCAACCCTACCAGCCTCATCCCCAGACGGATGGACGGCCAAGGATTGGAAAGTAGGACCCGAGCCAACTCCTGAATCAGATGAATTTTGGACTGGGGGAGAAACACCCTGTGTTGACGAGAGTCCAACTGCATCTCCAGAAAGGACACCACCCTGGCCGGAGCGAGGGAGGACTTGGGGAAGTTGATCACCCAACCAAAGCTTTCCAGCGTGGAGACCACCATCCTGGTGTCTGTCTCGGATTGATTGAGCGACGGAGCCATGATGAGAAGGTCGTCCAAATAAGGTACGACACGAATGCCCCGAGACCTGAAAATGGCCATCACCCCTGCCAGCACCTTGGTGAACACTCTTGGAGCCGAGGTAAGGCCAAACGGAAGTGCCACGAATTGAAAATGCTGATCTTTCATCACGAATCGAAGAAAACGTTGATGAGCCTGGCAGATGGGAACATGAAGATAAGCGTCCTTGATGTCTATGGACGTCATGAAGTCCCCCTGCCGAAGGGAACCGACGGCCGTACGCAAAGTTTCCATGCGAAACTTCCGAATACGGATGAACTTGTTGAGTAATTTCAGGTCCAGGACGGGACCTTTTTTGGGGACTGCGAAAAGATTGGAGTAGAAACCGAGGCCCATCTCTAAGTGCGGTACCGGCCGGATGACCGCCATTTCTAACAGATTCTTTACCGACGCCAGGAGCCCCAGTGCGGATCGATGGGCACCCGAGACCGAAAGAATCATGAAGGAGGGCGACTCGAATTCCAGTTTGTAACCGGACGACACCACCTCCCGGATCCATCTGTCCGGAACCTCCTGGTCCCAAACCCTGGAGAAGTGTCGCAATCGTCCCCCCACCCGCACGGATGAGGGCAGCCCCTCATTGCTGAGCGGGCTTAACAGCAGGCTTGGGCTTGGTGCCCCAGGACTGAGCGGGACGGCCACGGCCCCTCCCCCGGGTCCAACCTGCACCTCTGGTAGCGGGAAAGGAAGCCCCCCTACCCGCTCTGAATCCCCGAAAGGAAGGCCTAACAGTACTTGCCCCCCGAAAGGGACGACGAGGCCTCTTGCGTTGAGGCATTTTACCACCTTTTGCAACTGAATCAATTTTATCACCAAACAGTCGCAAGCCCAAAAAGGGAAGTGCTGTGAGCACCTTTTTAGAAACTAAGTCCGCCGACCACTGGCGCAGCCATACTGACCGACGAATAGCCACCAGCATTGCCGCTGTCCTGCTACTCATAGCCAGCGCATTGTCCTGAGCGGTCAGAGCATAGGAAATAAAAGACTCACACTGCTTAAGAGCAGTAAACTCATTACAAGCGGGATCAAGATCCACGCATAGATCCTGAATAACGGACCTAACCGCCAATAGAAGAAGCGCCGAAGCACACACTGGGCGCATCGTCGATCCGGCACTAATAAAACCATGGCGAGCATACTGGTCAATCCGATGATCCTCACCATCCTTAAGGGCAGAGGTCTCAGAAGACTGCACCATAGCCGTGCTAGAGAGCCCTAGCACAGGGGTATCGATGCAGGGGGAACCGACCAAAGCTTCACCAATTCTGGCGGAAAAGGATAGCGTTTATCCCAACTGGAAGGAATTCCAGTTAACCGCGTGGGATGTTCCCATTCCTTAAGCACAACCCTCTCAAAGTGTTGTTGTCTGGGAAATACCAAACGCGGCTGAGGCACCTTAAACAACTCACCCTTTGGCAGGGCGACAGCCTCAGGTGGATCTAAATTCAAAATTTTAAACATTTGAGCCAGAATGGAGGGGGTGTCAAAGGAAACCCCCACAGCCAGATCGCCAATAGCATCGACCTCAAGCTGATCTGCGGGCTCATCTGACTCCACAAGGAGTTCCCCCTCCTTGTCCAGGGAGTAGTCGGACCAATCCACAGGCTCACACTCCTCATCCTGTGAAGCAGGAGCTACAGGAGAAAGGTGTTTCCGTTTCGCAGTGGCCTTCAACCCTGCTTTAACGGAAACCTTCTCGAGGTTGGACAATCGTGCAGACACCTCGGATTGCGAATCCCCACCTTTGACAATGTCACACGGGGTCCGGAACAGGGAGGGAGGGGTAGGAGATGATGGAAGTTGCGAGGAGCCAGAAGTCGGAGCGACGGATTGACGCACAATATTCTGCTTTGCACAAGGAATGCATAATATAACATCATCGTCTGGGAGCGGATTCCCACAGCCCGCACACAGCCTGGATGGCCCAGAAGAGCCATTTCCAGTATTATCGGAAGCCTCCATATGGTGATTTATGGTATTCGCACAACCGTGGGTTTTAGGCATAAGCCACCCGGGATGCCCCTTTAAATTAGTGTCCCGGGAGGGAGGATTTAATTTATGATTATAATTATCCCCCTTTTTTTTTTTTTTAAATATACCAATATATATATATATATATATATATATATATGTCCCAATTTAGAGTAATAGGACTAGCCAGGTATAATAGAACCGGGAAGCCACTGCATTGAGGGAATCCCAGGATCTGTGGGGAAAAAACAGTAAGATCCCCAGAGAAAAAGGGGGCAGCATGCAGCACAACACTCATGCAACAGTATAACACGTAGTAAAAACACATAGTAAAAACACCCCAGAGTGCTTAAAGAGGTCAAAAAGTATTTGAACCAGTTAACTTTTTTTTTTTTTTTTTTTTTTTTAATCAATCATGAATATAAGAAAAAAACGGCCCCACATGAGGTGAGGCCGCTTACCTGCCCAAGGCTGAAGCAAGGCTGAAAGCAAGGCTGAAAAACCAGGACAGCAGCAGCAGCAGCAGCAGAGATGATTCACTTTCTGCGGTTGAGAGCCCCGCAGCTGACTTCTAATAAGAGGGAGGAAGTGCGGCTGGGGCCGAGCTGCACGTCGACGCCGCTCCAGCCACGCCCCCTCTGACGTCATCCGGGCCCCGCCCCCCTCTAGATTCATAAACAAGAGGGCGCCCGACGCCCCCAGTAAACGGAGGGGGAGGGAAGCCCTTGCTAGGGAGTATTAGGCCCTGCGCCTAAAGCGCCGACAGTGCGGCCCGCCGAACGGCGGTGCCAAAAAACGAGAGGACGCCCGGTCAAAGGGAGAGAAGAGGAGGGGGGGGGGGGAAAGAGCGTCACAGGCAGCATCAGCCATGCCTGCCACAGCGCGGCCCGCCCCGGCCGCCCTAAAGCGGAACTAAACTCAGGCCATTAAGGCCCACCAGCAGCCCGCACAATGGCGGAGCTGCCAGCGAGAGGAGAGAGGACTAATCAGTGTGGGCAATCCGTAAAAAAGAGAGAGATAACCAGTCAGGCCGTGTGCACCCATCCTGCGGTGCTGACCTGAATACTGACAAGGTGATCCATACAAGTAAACACACAAGTAAAACACCACATGCATACACACATCCCTCAACCGCCCCCCCCCCCCATAGTGAAGGGAGAAGGGACCGTAATGGGAGAGCAAGGGGCCAAGGGGAACCTCGGGACAGGGGCATCCCAAATCCGGATCACCATGCCGGATAGCCGCATTGCCCCCCACAAGAGGTCGAGCGGAGGAAATAAGCTCCTAGGCACCTATAGTGCCATCTACCAATTGTCCAGTGAGCAGCCTGGGCTGGGAGGCTTCCATTAACCATATAGGTAACAAACAATCAAGCTGGGCAGAAATAGACCCAAAGGGGGTGCCGGGGTAAGACCCCGGCTACCTGCAAGCAGGAGACTTCATTCTTCTGTCTTGTCGTCATGCAGAGAGAAAAACACTGGTGTTAAATGGGAGGTACCAGGTATATATAGGCCGGAAGGGGGCTCGTTACAAGACTTCCTCTCTGCAACAGCGTCACCTGGCGGTGAGTAACCCAATCGTGAAGAATTAAAGGGGAAGCGGGGTGTGTGGCACACTGAGAATATCCCCTCTATGAGCTTCCAGGAAGTGACGCGCTACAGGACGCGCTACCTGCCAAAGTGTCCCGTTGAGCCAACTGGATACTCGATACGTGGGCTTGAATTCGGGTACATAGAGCATTTTTTGTCTCTCCCACATACACCTTCGGGCATCCACATCTCAGTTGGTTTATAAGGGATTTACAAATTGTGCAGTTTTAAACTGTTGTCCCGTTTGCAGATTAGTTACTGTGTTCGTCTTCTCCAGGAATCTGCAGGTTGAACAATTTCCACATGGAGCACATCCAGTTGTGGATATTTTAGAAAGCCACGTCTTTGCCGGTGTAAAGTGGCTCCTACACAGCTTGTCCCTGAGGTTAGGGGCACGTCTGGCGATAATCATTGCACCTACTTGTGACATCAAATGTCCTAATTTATGTCATGTTTTCCCCCTCTGCCTCATCTCCAGCATTCCTACAGACATCCTATAACAAATAAACAGTTCTCCAAAGTCTTCCTGCACACAGGGGCAATAAATCCTTATCTAGGAACAGAAAACACCACTGATAAGGAAAGGTTGGTGGGAGTGCAGCTTGGAGAAGAGATTTACAATAATTTGTCCACACAGCACCCACCCAGGGAGGGGGATGGCATCTGTCTTTCCAGCCCCTTGGAATTTAGGATAAATCAGGGGAAGAAATGGTTTTGAGTGTCAGATACAGAGGGTCCGATCTTCAGTCGTGGGGTGTCTGATCCATTGCTCCTTCTAACCCTCGGAAAACTGAAGACTTTGTATCCATTTAAGAGGTATAGGATTTTCAGTGTTTACTCCCCGTTTATTTTCTAACTGTTTTTCTGCACATTTGTTTATTGTCTTTTTTTTTGTTTATTATTTGAATTTTTGTCTTTTTATTAAAATTTTAAAATTTCCATTTTGCACGGGCCTACCTTCTTGGCAATTAGAAATCCTCTAACCTGGTTTCCTTGAAGCTCTAAAAACGACCCTGGTTTCTGAAGATTGTATGACCGCTCGTAATTGTGTATTAACCCATAGACTGTAAGATCGATTGTAACTAATCCATTGTATGATTGGGAAAGTGTAACTAATCATATAGTGTTACAAGGTTGAATGACTCACAGTTAACTTGGAGTGCTGCATGGTGACTGTGTGTGAGGCAGCAGATTGCAAGCTGATTGTATCTGATCGTTTGACAGCAGAACTGATCAGACTCCTCGGGATAAGTGTGGGACGGAATCAGTGTGTATTGCCTGTGCCCTGCTTGTATGTGAAGAGGGGTGTGTGTGTGTGTGGTGACTGGTCTCGATTGCTCGCCAGCAGAGTTTGATCGGATGGTGATTGAGGAGGGTTCCACCGGTCCGATTTAATCGTTTAAAGTGTAGTTGCGGTGGTGGTGGCAGCGTGTTGTAATTAGTGTGTGGGGTGTTTTTGGTGTGATTGCTCTCTGTGCTGGAAGCAGCCCACACACACGTCGCAGATCGCTCGATCAAACAGATGTTGAACGATCGATTTCGTGACACTACTAATGTGGAAAGGGCAGGATCCGTAATTAAAATCCCCCAATGCGTAGAAATAATGTTCCTAACCTCATACCTCTGTTTGTGGAAATCCATAATCAATCTGACTGTTTCACCCTCACTGACCACGGACTTCGAAGAACCGGCTTCTGACCTTGTGCAGAGGTTTCAAGCCCGCGGCTACCCACGGAAGATAGTGGAGTGAGCATATCAAAAGGCAAAGAATACAGAGAGATGTCAGACCCTACAACCAAGAGGAAAGAGAATAAATAAGGTAATGACATCAAGGGCGAGCGAGGGTGAAACAGTCAGATTGATTATGGATTTCCACAAACAGTGGTATGAGGTTAGGAACATTATTTCTACGCATTGGGGGATTCTAAGTACGGATCCTGCCCTTTCCACATTAGTAGGTTCAAGGGCAATGATTATCGCCAGACGTGCCCCTAACCTCAGGGACAAGCTGTTTAGGAGCCACTTTACACCGGCAAAGATGTGGCTTTCTAAAATTTCCACAACTGGATGTGCGCCATGTGGAAATTGTTCAACCTGCAGATTCCTGGAGAAGACGAAAACAGTAACTAATCTGCAAACGGGACAACAGTTTAAAATTGCTCAATTTATAAATTGCAGGACGCCCGAAAGTGTATGTGGGAGAGACAAAAAATGCTCTACGTACCCGAATTCAAGCCCACGTCTCGAATATCCGGTTGGCTCAACAGGACACTTTGGCAGGTAAGACTGTTTCTCCTGTAGCGTGTCACTTCCTAGAAGCTCATAGAGGGGACTTTTCATCCCTCTGTGTGGTAGGGGTTGAGAGGGTCAACTTGGGCCCCCGTGGTGATCTAAAAAAAAAATTGCTCCTTCAGAGGGAGTTACATTGGATTTTCCAACTTGATACCAGATCCCCGCAAGGATTGAACGAGGATTGGTCGTTCTCGCCCTCCTAGGCTAGAATAGGATACTTATTCTATCCCTAAGTTCTAATGGGGCTGGCTTGTGGATTACCTCCCTAGACTGACCCATTTTGGGACAATCCTTTTTCACAACAAATAGGGCTTTAGGTGTGAGTACGGAGTTTGGAGTACCGCATGGGCGGCCTATGTTTATTCATATTCACAATTGTGTTGATGTTCACTTGAAATTAGTTTTTGGTTTATGCCAGTGGACACTGGTTAAGAGTTTTTTGCTTGTTAAGGGGGCACATAATATAATAATAAAAATACAATTCTGTGAAATACTCACCTGTAGAATTGGTATTATACACATACAGCACGTCCTGCTCCATCTATAATACTTACACATGGGTAATCCTCCGCCAGAGGGCGCTGTTCACTGCAGACATGCAAAAACAGGCTCCTCCCGGCCCTTCATATACCGAGGGACCTCCCACAAATCCCCAGCATTGAAAAGCAGTGAGAAAAAGAAGCCGGGAGAAACCAACCACCCAAGTGGAATAATAACAATGGTAACAATCACCATACAGGGGATCCAGAATGTAAAACCAAGGTGGGGTGGAGCAGGATGTGCTGTATGCGTATAATACCAATTCTACAGGTTTCTACGTATTCTAAGCACACAGCACGTCCTGCTCCATCTATAATACTTACACATGGGACATCCAATAGCAGTGTCCATACAGTAGGGTGGGATCCCCAAAAAACAAGGCACAGCAGACAGTAAAGGCACTGTCACCTGCAAAACTTTGCAACCAGGTACGACATGAGCAGAGGCTCTAACGTCAATCTCATAGCAAAACCTTTGAAAGGTATGAACAGAGACAAGCAACAGTCTAGTAACTTATTCAACAGAAAAAATCTGGTGCTGAAGGGCCAAAGGTACCCAAACACCAATACAATGGAGTAAAATGAGAAAGGAATAGGCCATTGTAACAGCCAACCAACCCACAGGCAACAGAAGCCTCATGGAAACTTAGAACTCTCCCCAAGGGGAATGAGAACTGGTCTCCCGTCCGACAGGCGGGAATACTGACCCCTTCATTAGCAAGAAGCCGAAACCTTTACTCAGGACCAGGAAGGCATCCACGTAAGATCAATCCAAAGGGCGCAGTGGCCCTGGAAGCAAGCGATATCAGGCGCATACATAAGGAGGCGCCCACAGACCCCAAGGGCATCAGTCCCCCTAAGGGACAAGAAACCACCAGGAAGAAGTGCAACACCTGTTGAGGGAATGTAAATGCTTTACTTCAGCATTATAAAGAATAATGGTCCATAGTTAGACTAAAAGGACCTAAACAATGATCACAAAACACCAGACGGAATATCACCACGTCATGGTGTGCATATAGACATATATATATATAGACACATATATATATAGATATATATATATCGAGCCAAGGCTAAGTAATCAGATCCACCTTCTCAGGCACACGTCTGACTGAAGCAAGAGCCCCCAGAAAAGCGACTTGGACTACAAGACAGCTCAGACAGCATCCAGCATAAGTCCCAAGGGAACAATCCGCAGGGCAAACAGAAAGAAAATGGATCCCAACAGGAACCACAGAACTACTTGGGAGATGCCCTTGAGCAAACCCCCAGAGAGCTCCTCGCAAGGAAGAATGAACCAGACTTCCACAGGAAGACAGACAGGACAGAACCTGAATCTTCAGAGTACCGAGGTGGGGAGCCAACCCCAACCTATGCTGTAATGACTCTAGAACCCTGGGAACCGAGACATCCAACAGGGAAGAGACCAAGACTCATGCCAATCAATATGGGTACACAATAATCCACAATAGACAGAGGAAGAGGAAGCCAAGGAAGCTTGCTCCTAGCCCCCCATATACCAAGTCACCCAGAAGATAAGCCCGTCTCCAAGGGGTGAATGAATCAGCTGTCAAGCCCCAGACTAGAGTCTGTAGATTGGGACGACAAAGAAGGGGCCTGACAGGGGCGGAACCGCACTCCTGAGAGAGCGAACAGGTCAGCTGACCTTAGCAGAAGCATCTGCGAACCACAGTTCACTAGATCACCCGGGGTTCAACAAACACACGGGTCTCTTAATCGGCCCAACCGTGCGCAGAACCCCACATAGTAGGGCGAATGAAGAGAAGGTATATAAGATAGAAAATGCAAGTATAATTTTACTAAACCCCCATGACCAGAATATTCTGAGACAGTAAACACAAGGGCGGGGCCCCTGTGGTATAAGCGAGACCCAACAGAGCCACCCTAGATGGCTCTCAGATTGACACCAGGATAGCACAGCCTGCCACTGAGAAACATCCGTTGGAGCGAAAACCGTTGAGGAGCAGGGGGAGTAGGCCCCCGCCCAGATCAGGAACCCTCCAGAGGGATCATCCTGCCTCGAGCTCCAGACCAGTAATAAAAACAGGCCATTGTCTTCAAACAGGCCAAGATTCCCCAAATAGACATGTCCTAAAATACTAAAATAGGAAAAAGTCCAGCCATATAGTCAACAGAAGGCTCATGTTTTAACAAACCAGTAGGTAAGATGGACCCTCTAAGGGACCTTACCTAGGAACCACGGGGGGTATTGGAAGAATTCCCCCCCCCCCCGCCAACCTCAACCCAAGGCGACCCGTCACCGGAAGATACAAGCAAAGAAGGGGGTGCCCCCTGACAGGGTCCTTGAGTATGATCGGCTCAAGAGGAACCACCATACCCAGGGGAATGGTCGCAACCCTAGCTCCAGGGGTGCTGGAACCCCATGTAGGATCACTAACCTAGTGTGCAGAACAGCCCAAGGGCTCGGTATACAAGGAACAGCATCTAAAAGCCACCAACGAGCCCACCAGCTGCAATCCTGCCTGGTGAAGGTAATATATCAGCAAAGAGGGACAGAGAATTCGTCCCAAAAGGTCCTCTACCGCCAAGGAAGAAGGAACTAGCCGGAGCCGAATCCAAATGCAATACTAGGAGAGGATATACTGGAAAAAGGGACAAAATAGGAACTAAGGTGACTGAACACTCATCCCCAATAACTCCCCATTGTAGGTAAGGACCACCTAGTAGGTCCTTATGCGGCTGCCCCTTGGTCTCATTCGAGACAGCACTCCCATCCAAGCCGTAGCGAGCACAGGGAGTGGGGGAGAGGCCTAATAACACGGCCACAATCAGCGGTGGTGATCACCAACACCCACCTGTAAAAGCCGCAGTGTCCTGAAGACACATGTGAGCCAAAATAAATATCTTAGCATTCCACGGGCAGCCAGAGGCCCACTGATTTACAGAGCGCCGAAGGCCCAATTCAGAGACACCAAGCGGCAAAGCCTGTGGGTACAATCGCCAAACCCATGGAGGGTTAGGATGTGCACCGCCTCATCCTCCAGGAGAAGGTGGAACAACTGGTGTCTATCTGTGAAGGGCATCCTATCAAAGAGCCTAGACCTAGCAGGCCAAGGAAGGCCTGTACCAATACCTGAAGAAAGACAGGGACCGGAAGTCCCCTCACCCACTCGGGGAAGAACCATCCAGCAAACACCGTGCCGCAGCCAGAGGGACTACTTCCTGAATCCATCAGAATGAAGCATGGTGCCTCCTGATAGGAGCAAGATGCTGTGGCTATCCCCTCACCCAGGCGGGTGAGGGCGACCCATCATGCTTGGGGGGTTTTTGAGAAGAAGTCGGTCTTAACACTATGATATGGAGGGGGATGGGTATCCCTGCTCCGAGGGGACCGAGACGGACGCCCTTGATGGGGCGAATTGTCCTCTTTTTTAAAAATATCCAGACGGGCCCCAAACAGGCGTTGCCCTTTAAAGGGAAGCCCAGTCAGAGTCCTTTTAGCAGCATCATCAGCCCCCCACTGTCGCAGCCAAAGCAGTCGACGTATAGCCACCACTGGGGCAGAGGTCCCTGCACACATTCTGATGGTGTCATCCAGGGCTAAAGGGATAAATTTAACAAAAATATCACAACTGGAGAGTGCATTAAACACCTCCCAGGGTAAATCTTCAGGGTGATGCTCAAGCATCTGCCTTATGAGGGTTCTAGCGGCCACTGCAGTGATGGCCGAGGCACAGGCAAGACGCAGCGCCGTTCCTGCACAAGCAAAGGCGTGCAAAGCCAGCCTATCGATACGCCGGTCCTCGTCATCCCGAAGGGTGCTGTAGGCCGGGGCTGTGAAGAAGGGGGGGTTAGGAACCCCAATGATCGGTGCGTCCACCACGGGAGACGATGACCAGCAATCAACCATCTCAGGGGGAAAGGGGTATTTCCTATCCCAGTCCTCTGGGATCCCTGGAAGTTTAGTGGGGCATTCCCACTCCTTAAGAACCAGAGCGTGGAAGTGAGCCTGCTCGAGAAATTCCAAACGCGCAGTCGCCGTATGGAAGCTCTCCCCTCTCGGCTTGGGGACCGCGCCAGGGAGCGAAATAGCCAGGGCCTTAAAAATCCTAAGTAACATACCCTCAACGTCATCTGGCCCCAGTCATCTTGGTCAGAATCATTGTGACTCCTCGGCCTCTCATCAGAGGAACCCGGATCAGAGAACAGATCTCCATCGCCAGATGGAGCACTATCACACGGAGAAGAGAGCTCCTCCAAACCCATAGCAAAGGCCGAAGCCGGGGGCGTCAAGGGCCGCTTCCTGCCAGGACCCAAGCGTTCGGTCAACCCCGTAACAATCTAGTCAAGCGTAGGCCGTCTAGAAGACAGGTCAGGTTGTAACTCCCCGCTGGAACATGACTCAACAGGAGTGAGGTTTAGGCCAGGGGAAGAGGGAGGATAGGAGCGAGGTGCAGCCATAGGTGCTGCTCGCAGGGCCAGCGGTTGCTCGGCACAGGGCGCGCACATCCTTGCCCCGTCAGCATCAGCATGGGGGAGACCACACGCTATACACAGCTGGTCTTGTCCCAGAGGGACCCCGGTCACACAATCCTGAGATGCCTCCATATGGTGATTACCTCCACGCGCGCGCGAAGATCGTCAAAATGGCGCCCAGCGAACCTCGAAGGGCGGGCTCAATGCTCAGCCGTGACGCAGAGCGCGCCAAGACAAGTCCCCGCCCACCCCGAAGAGCGCGAAGCTCTGAGTAAAAAATAAAAAGGCAAGGAAAAAATCACAAGGATATTGTAGCGAAAAAGTGCTGCGGCATCTAGCAACGCAGTAAACTATGTAGTAGTGGAAAAAGGCGGCAGCCAAACAGACTAAAGAGCAAGCAGCGCGGCTCTGACACCCGAATGAGATAGAGGCAGAAATAAAGGCTTAAGCGTGACTAACAGTACACTGTCACATACACCCCCCCCCCCTTTCTTTTCCCCTTAACTAGTTGGGGAAAACGGGAGGGTGGCGACCCTGCAACAGGGTCCACCACTACTCAGGGCACGGGGCAGTAGAGCGGGAGGGGCATCCACTAGAGGCTCACCATTAGCCTTGACTGCCTACCCTATGGTGGGGAATTGTGGTGGAGCATGGCTCCGTTAAGCACCCACGGTGCTGCCTACCTTCACCCGACCAACGCAGCCCAGGCTGTGAGGCATAGTCTTCATCAAAGAGGACGGGTGGAAATAGTCCCGCAGGGCCTCGGGCTGTAAAGCCCCGCTCGCCTGCGAGAGCGTGATACTTCATGTCTTCGCAGTTCAGCACTGCAGAGAAATCTGGGGATTTGTGGGAGGTCCCTCGGTATATGAAGGGCAGGGAGGAGCCTGTTTTTGCATGTCTGCAGTGAACAGCGCCCTCTGGCGGAGGATTACCCATGTGTAAGTATTATAGATGGAGCAGGACGTGCTGTATGCTTAGAATAATAGTTTTTGGTTCCGGTTTGACTTAGTTGAGCCATTAATTGGCTGACTGTGGGACAACGGGACCCTTAGTGTTGATTTTTGGTTAGTTTCTTTCACTTATTATTCTAGTATATTTTTTTTCTCCATAGATGGCCTTGCAGGAGAGGAATTAGGATTCCCGAGCTGTGGTCCATCATTATCCTTACTAGTGTGCCCTAATCTAATTTAATGTATGCCATGAACCAGGTTATCATTTTGCTATCTGATATTATTTACCAAGCTCCCAGCCTCCCATGGGATGAGTTTTAGGGACAATAACACACCTCTGTGAAAGCATCATGAAATAAGGATGAAACTGTGCCCACATGAATAGGGCTAGAAGCATATTATTAGGATACCGAATAGTGAGAGCTTTGTCCCGATAGATTTGTCAGCATGTATCCTGGATCATGTGGAAGATAGTCCTCATTTAATCAACATGTACAAGATAATGATATTTGTGTTTGAATAACTGTATGATTTCTGCATAATAAAGTTTATAATATCTTTCTGTATTTTGGTTCTTCCCCTTATGGCTGTCCCATGGCCGGACAGCTCTCCATATGCAGGTTGCCTGGCCATGTCCCTGCGCCATGGGTGCGGCCCGTGTGGGGGTTTGGGACTGGTCTGCCAGTAATGCCATCTAATGTGACGACCTTGCCTGCCCCTGTGCGGGCCGCGGTGTTTGCGTGGCGGGGATGCGCTGCTCTGCCGGCTGGGGCCCGGTTTTTGCTGCGGGCTGTGGCGTCCATAGTTACGGGTGCACCGCTCGCTGCGTCACTTCCGGGTGCGACTGTCTGCTGCACTCGCACACGTGATCCTGTGTGCGGCGCCATTCCGTGGATGCAGGGCGGATATAAGAGGGAGAACTGACTCATTAGGGTCGATTCAAAGAAACATGTAACAGCTTTGATTTTGGTGCCGATCATCCTATTTTTCCCGTACGCTCGTGCGTTCGTATGAACTTGCGAGTGATTCTATAAGCAAATACGTTTCTATCCTAAAATGTACGTCCGTTCGTATGGCAGTTCGGGAATCAGACCTATGTCAGTTTCCATCCTGAATTTTCCGTTTCATTTCTCAGGTTGCAACATTGGTTTTGCCATTTTTCCTTTTTTGTCTGGACGTAAATCCTTCTGATCTTGCGGCTGCGCACTACAAACTTACCTCATTAAAGTGCATTCTAAATATTTGGTCTTTTATTTTTCTTTATTTCATTCATTTTGTAGTAACCAACCATTAATGAATGCATTTGCATAAGTAAATCTTACTTTGTTTAATTTTTAGTTAACTTGCATTTTTTACTTGAGGATTTAATTTAAATATTTTGGCTTCAAATGGTACAACTTAAAATTTTGTGTGTGGTTACCCACACCCTCTACATACAGATTGCTCTCAAATATAAAAAAACACCCAGCAACTTCTGCATGTTATGAGCCTAGAAACAGCCAAGATGGCGGCTCAGGTATTCTCGGGCAGCCTGCAAACAGAAAGGGCCTTGTGACTGTGTTGCTCTGCATTCTTTGATTTCTGACCTTTCCGTGCCCCCAGCTCTGCTGTGTCTGTGCAAAATACAGCAGTAACCCACATCCTGCACTTTATCCCGCTCTCCTCTCCTCAGTAAGTGTGATGCATCTGACCAAAGATGTGCTTAAATAATTAAACAAAGCAAAGGTAAACAACTACACCAATAAATTCAAATCTCAAAATATTATTCTAGTACATCAATTTAAAAATAAATAACAAAGGACATAAGTTTCTTTAATTAACGCAAATATATTGATGTATTGCAAAATAAAGGTTTACATGCAAAGGACTAATTAAGGTCCACATTAAAATGCTTTTATAAGGCATACATGAATCAGGTATGCATTGCTATACAATTTATGGCCTCGGCCATGCTGATACATGCAGTTCATTGGAGCTCAAGACGCGCAGACTCCTCCACATAGCCAAAAAACCTGTTCAAGAACAGCAATCCGACTGCTAAAAGGTGTCGGCAGTGGCTTTCTTTTAAAACGTATTTAGAGGTTTGAAAACTGCTCTCTGAATCACACCTAAACACATCCGATTATCCTAAGTTTTACGTTTCGATCCTAAGTTTTAGGATTTGATCCTAAGTTTTACGTTTTGATCCTAAAATTTAGGAACGAACTTCCGATGATCGTAAGAGCATATACGCATTCGTACGTAGGCTCGTGCGAGTCGGAAATGGCCAAAAAAACAGGAAAAAATGACTAACACCCACCCAAACTTACGATTCTCGATCCGAAATCAATTAACTTTTGCTCTTTGAATCGAGGGGATTGTGAGCTGGTTCACCCAAGCAAGAAGCGGTCTATTGGACCGCGAAGCGCAGGTGGTTGACCCCCGCTGTCCCTGGCTGCTGTGCTTCTATTGTTGCTAGCTAAGTATATTTGTCTCTGTATGTTAACATTGTGTTTACTCTTTGGTCCATTGATATTGCACTTAGGTGATTTCCACTCTGGCACTTTGTACTTTATTGTAATCATCTAAATAGAGTTTTATCTGTTTCACATAATAAGCATTCCTTATAATATTCTGTACAAAATGCAATTACTTTAATCTTTTTGAATATATTGGACTGTATGTGGCTTGGTCTTTAGGACATAGTATTATATCTTTGCACATTTTTTGCACAGTGTTGTGTTTTGACTGTTGTTTTAATCAGCATATGATCAACTGTTTAAATATTTTTGGATAAGGTGTTTTTTTTTTTGTGCCGGCACAAAAGAAAATTAATTTATTTATTATTTGTTTACTTGGTGGACCTCCGTTTCAATACTGTGATGAAATAGATAGGGAGTAGGAATGTAGTTACATTTAAACCACGGCTTTACAATTTATGGGTCATTTTGAGGAAAATGAAAATGGTGTTAATGGTAAACCAATAAAACCAGGAACCGCGCTTATAAAAATATATAGAATGAATGATTTAGCACAAAGAAAAAATAGCTCAACGTGATAAAGTCCTTATCTCAAAAAAAACCCAATAAAATATATAACAAAAAACACAGAGCATAAATAAATAAACCACAGTTTCTAGAAAAGAACAAAAAAGAAAGTCCAAATCATGAAATAAATGCAATAAATGAAGTATCCCACGGTGCATGCACTTCACATGTACTTGTGCAAAATAATCCTCCACCAAACGTGCAAACTCTTACCGACTTCCAAGCATATAAAAAGCTTCCAAAAGCTGGTGTACAACGTTGTTATCACCAATCGAATTCAGTGTAGGTTATGTGCTAATCAAGCATGCTAAATACCGACTCCTCAGACTCCTCCTCATACACAGAACGCTTCCAGGTGGTATGCATACAATAAACACCGTTCCCACAATTCTTCTGTATCAGTTGTTATAGTTATCAGGTATAACTCAGATGATGGTAATATATGGATTGTAGAAAACAGAAAACCAAGAATAGTGTAATTCTGCAAGACTAGTCTACTTTAATAAAATCCAAAAATGCACTCACATAATAAATGATCAAGGTCAGCATTGAAAACACAAAGACGGTCTCACCGACGCTGGAATCAGACGCCTGCCGGCTCCTTCCCAAGTATCAAGCAATGCTAATCCAAATGTAAAAAATTCCAAGTTCAAAAAGATAAAAAAAGATAAAAACAATCCTGGATCCACCGCTCGCCACCGCCGACGCTTTTCGTCGCCGCAAAGCGGCTCTAGTTAAAGTCGCTTTGCGGCGACGAAACGCGTCGGCGGTGGCGAGCGGTGGATCCAGGATTGTTTTTATCTTTTTTTATCTTTTTGAACTTGGAATTTTTTACATTTGGATTAGCATTGCTTGATACTTGGGAAGGAGCCGGCAGGCGTCTGATTCCAGCGTCGGTGAGACCGTCTTTGTGTTTTCAATGCTGACCTTGATCATTTATTATGTGAGTGCATTTTTGGATTTTATTAAAGTAGACTAGTCTTGCAGAATTACACTATTCTTGGTTTTCTGTTTTCTACAATCCATATATTACCATCATCTGAGTTATACCTGATAACTATAACAACTGATACAGAAGAATTGTGGGAACGGTGTTTATTGTATGCATACCACCTGGAAGCGCTCTGTGTATGAGGAGGAGTCTGAGGAGTCGGTATTTAGCATGCTTGATTAGCACATAACCTACACTGAATTCGATTGGTGATAACAACGTTGTACACCAGCTTTTGGAAGCTTTTTATATGCTTGGAAGTCGGTAAGAGTTTGCACGTTTGGTGGAGGATTATTTTGCACATGTACATGTGAAGTGCATGCACCGTGGGATACTTCATTTATTGCATTTATTTCATGATTTGGACTTTCTTTTTTGTTCTTTTCTAGAAACTGTGGTTTATTTATTTATGCTCTGTGTTTTTTGTTATACATTTTGAGGAAAAGACTGTTACCAGGGTCAGGGTGTGGGGGCTCTTTTAATCTGTCTTTACTGTCTTTTAAAATGTTTGTCTGTTTTATGTCTTAAATAAATTCTTGGAGATTTGCAATTGGTTGTGCTCCCTTATTAGTGATCACCTGGGTATCCCAGGTTTCACTTGGTCTGCCAAGAGGCGAGTCGGCATTGGTGATCCAGGGGATTTCACACGGCGGGCCAATTGGTGTGCCCCAGAGAAAGGGCCAAAGCCCAGGAAAGTCAAAATCCTGGGTTTTGGTCCACTTTAAAATACAAATTTAACTTTAAAGTGGACCAACACCGAGAGGTGATCGGCCCGGAAATCTATAAGATTCCCGGGCCGATCACCTCCCACCCCGCGGGACATCCGAGATCGGGATGTCCCGCGGGGTGAAACCCCCCCAAACACCCCAAATCACCTACCTTATCTTCGCCGGCGGCCGGCCGCCGCCTCCCTCGCGCCCCTGTAGGCGTGCGCGCGCCCGCGCCGGCCGTCTGCGAATGGCCGGCGGGGGCGCGCGCGCGCCGAAAGTGACGCGAGGGAGGCGGCGGCGGCGGCAGCCGCTTGGACGTTCCTGATCCCCGCCTGGACGTTGGCGGGGATTGGACCGTCCAGTCACGTGGGAGCGGGGACAGGTAAGATTTTGGGGCTTTCTGGGGGGTTTCACACAGCGGGGCACCCCCGATCGGGGTGCCCCGCCGAAGTGGACCAAAACCCAGGATAGTCAAAATCCTGGGTGTTGGTCCACTTTAATAAGCAATTTATTTAGGTGTGCATTAGTCTTTTCTAAACATTAATGTCTGGTCACACCCATGACTGCTAACAATTTCCTGCTCAACAGTGCAGTATGATGCACATTTTCTGTCCGTGCTTAGACCTAACAGTTGATGACATTGAAAACATGTGAAAACACGCGTCCGGTGACCCATGTGGTGGTCAGTGTGACCATAGAATACATTTTAATTTTCATGCTTCTTTACTACAACTACGCCAAAGCAAACAGCCAGATTACACATTGGCATTTTCCCTGGGTGGATAACTACAAAATACAGTTAAAGTGGACCTCCAGTCAAAATGGATATACAAATTTGGGATGCTCTCTCTCATCAACAGGATGGCCAGGACCAGGTAAATCTACTTTCCCACTTTCATGTTCCCTCACTGGAATGGCAGCTGCCACATACAACACTATGGGGTAGATTCAGAGCCATGGGGAAAAATACAGTTTTGTGAGTTCTCACTTTTAAAACGGGTATTATGAGTGTGCCATACACTCCACTTCGATCTTCATGACATCTGGGTAATCTCCAGTAGAGGGCGAACTTCTGCAGAGATGAATATGCAAAAAAAGAAAGCCCCTCCCGATCCATATATACCTGGGACCTCCCACCAATTCCCCAGTGTATAAAAGCAGTAAAGGGACCAGGAAAAACCAATTATAACCTAAACAATCAAAACCAATGGTTCACCATATAAAAGCCCCAGAATACCTAAAAAAAAGGGGTGGGGTGGAGTGTATGGCACACTCATAATACCCGTTTTAAAGGTGAGTACTCACAAAACGGTATTATTCTAAGTGTGCCATACACTCCACTTCCTTCTTCATGACATCTGAGACATCCAATAGCAGTGTCCGTCATGGGTGGGAACCAGAAACAGTAAAGAATTTACCAACTCAAACCACTGCAGCTTGCAGAACCTTGCGGCCAAAAACGGCATCCGCTGAAGCCTGCACATCAACCTTGTAAAACTTGGAAAAAGTATGAACGGAAGACCAAGTAGCAGCCTTACAAACCTGTTCAACAAAAGCCTACTGCTGAAAAGCCCAGGATGCACCAACAGCACGAGTAGAGTGCGCAGTGACCCTAAAAGGGGGAGTCCTCCCCTTAGCAGAATAGGTCCCAACAATGGCCTGACGAATCCATTTGCTAATCATAGACTTAGCAGGCGCCAACCCTTTCCTGGGCCCGCAGGGCACCACGAAAAAAGCGTCCCTCCTGCAGAAGGAAGAAGTAGTCACCAAATAGTACTTCACACAGCGAACAACATCCAAATTGTGCAGAACCCTCTCCTTGTCATTGTTAGGCTTAGGACACAAGGAAGGGAGCATATCCTGATTGAGGTGGAAAGCAGACACCACCTTAGGAAGGAAATCTGTCTTAAAACCAAAAACCACCTTATCCTGGTCTCTCTCAAAGTAAGGGGCCTGAATCGACAAGGCCACCAACTCAGAGACCCGCCGAACCGAAGTAATAGCCACCAAGAAAGCAACCTTCTGAGTGAGAACCGAAAGAGCAATATCCTGTAGCGGCTCAAAAGGAGGACCCTGCAGAGCCGAAAGAACCAAATTCAAATCCCAAGCAGGAACTACAGCCTTCCGAGGGGGCCACACATGTGCGACCCCTTGGAAAAAGGTATTAACCAGCGGGTGTAAAGCAAAAGACCTCTGAAAGGACAGGTTTCTGCTCTGTCGGTTTTCTTCCAAAGTACTAAGCTGGAACCCAAGATCCAGATTATGCTGAAGAAACTCCAAAATCCTGGGTATAGAAAAAACCCTGCAAGGCAAGGCCCTAGCCTCACACCAATCAATATAGGACCTCCAAGTCCTATAGTAAATGCCAGAAGAGGACCGCTTCCTTGCCCTAATCAGGGTCTGAACAACAGCCTCAGACAAACCTTCCTCTTTCAAGATGAAGGTTTCAGCAGCCAAGCCGTCAAAGCCAGCGTTTGTAAATTGGGGTAAAGTAGATGACCCTGAGATAGCAGGTCCGGCAACAAGGGAAGCCGGTACTGGTCTACGGCCATCCTTACGACTTCTGCGTACCAAACCCTTCTTGGACACCTTGGAGCCATCAGAATCGCTGGTGCCCCTTCTAGAACCAGTTTGCGAACTACCTTGCCCAGCATGGAGATGGGTGGAAACGGTTACAGAAAACCCAACTCCTTCCAAGCCAGTGACAAGGCATCCACTGCCAAAGCCAGGGAATCCTGAGAAAGAGACACAAAGGCCGGAAGTTTGTGATTGTGCCTTGAGGCAAAGAGATCCACCTCCGGAGTCCCCCACTTGCGGCAAAGAGCCAGAAAAACCTCGGGGTTGAGAGACCACTCTCCGTGGCAAGAGGATCCCCTGCTCAGGGAATCCGCCTCCGTGTTCTCCACTCCCGGAATGTAGACTGCTGAAAGGCAAGGAACATTGCTCTCTGCCCAGTGCAGGATCAGAGAGACTTCCCTGAGGGCACTCCTGCTGCGAGTCCCTCCTTGGTGATTTATGTAAGCTACTGCCGTTCGGTTGTCCGAACGAACCTGAAACGGTAGACCCCACTAAATGTGGGGTCAGCCGAGCCAGAACCAGTCGAATGGCTCTGAGCTCCAAGACATTGATGGGGGTGTGAGCCTCCTGGGGACCTCACACCCCGCTGAGCTGATGACTCTTCCAATAACCTCCCCAGCCCGACAGGCTGGCATCCGTAGTAACAGTCTCCCAACAAGGGACCAGAAAGGATCTGCCCTTCACCAGATTGCTAGAGTCCAGCCACCACCACCGAAAAGACTGCCGAACCCTGGGAGGCATCCTGAAAGGTTGATCCAACGACTGCGGGCACCTGTCCCAATACGTCAATAGGTGAAGATGAAGAGATCTCATGTGAAACTGTGCAAACGGCACCGCCTCGAAGGAGGATACCATCAAACCCACCAGTTTCATCCCCTGTCGGATAGAGGACTGGCCAGAAGAAGGTGGATCAGGCCCTGAATCCCCTGCACCTTGGCCTGGGGCAGAAACACTCTGGCCCGAATGGTATCCAGATTCATGCCCAGAAATGAAATCACACGAGACAGGGAGAGAGAAGACTTTGGTGCGGTTGATCACCCACCCGAACCTCTCCAGGGTCGACACCACCTGGTGGGTGTCCAGTTCCGCCTGCTGAAGGGAAGAAGCTGATATCAACAGATCGTCCAGATAAGGCACAATGCGAATGCCCTGAGATCTGAGCAGAGCTATTATGCCCGCCAAGACCTTGGTGAAGACCCTCGGCGCCGAGGTCAGACCGAAGGGGAGAGCTACAAACTGATATTGTTGATCCTCCACCGCAAACCGGAGGAATCTCTGATGTGCCTGAAAAATCAGAACATGCAGATACGCATCCTTGATGTCTATGGATGTCATAAAATCCCCTTGGTGAAGGGAATTGATAGCCGAGCGCAGAGTCTCCATGCGGAACTTTTTGCCTCTGATAAACCTGTTGAGAACCTTGAGATCTAGAATGGGTCTCACCGAACCCTCCTTTTTGGGAACCGTGAAAAGGTTGGAATAGTAACCCCTGCTTCTCTCCGACAGAGGCACCGGGCATATAACCCCCATGTCCAGAAAGTTTTTTTTACTGCTAACAGGAGCCCCTGTGCAGCCTGAGGGTCCGAGGGCACCCGAGACCTTAAGAATCTTAGGGTTGGCCAGTACTCGAACTCCAGTTTGTACCCGGAGGAGACCACTTCCAAGATCCAATTGTCTGTGACCTCCCGGGCCCAGACCTGGAAGAAGAGCCGCAGCCGTCCCCTCACCCTTGCGGGTGAGGGCGCCCCATCATTGCTGAGCCGGTTTAAGGGCCGGCTTGGGCTTGGAACCCCAGACAGGAGCGGGACGAGCCTGACCTCTGCCTCTGTTCCAAGACGAAAGGGGCGGCGCTGTTTCCTCCACTGAGGTAACTTACCTCTTTTAGCAACAGCATCCAATTTATCTCCAAACAGCCGCGAACCCAAGAAGGGAAGAGCTATGAGCGACTTCTTGGCCCCAACGTCCGCTGTCCACTGGCGGAGCCAGACCAATCTGCGCATAGCCACCAGTAAGGCTGAAGTCCTACTACACATGACAATAGAGTCTTCCATCGCAGCCACAAAATCCATGAACAATTCGCATTTCTTAAGGATAGCAAACTCAGCGCCAGCTGGATCAAACTGAGCGTTATTCAGCCAGTCCCTGATAAGAGACCTGGTAGCAAGCGACACCAGGGCAGATGCACTAACAGGCCGCAGGGCCGAGCCCACGTTGGCAAATGCGTGGCACGCCATCTGATCAAGGCGCTTATCCTCGCCATCCTTAAGGGAAGTGGCGTCAGGGGTGTTCAGCACCGAAGACCAGCGCTTACAGAAGACCAGCGCTTAACCGCCTCCACCGGAAAAGGATACTTCTTATCCCATCCCTGAGGAACACCAGGAAGCCGACTGGGCCTCTCCCATTCTCTGAGGATCAGCGCATCAAAATGACCCTGGGTAGGGAATTCCAGACGGGCTTGCAGGCCCCCAAAAATTCCCCCTTCTTGAGAGGGAGCGCCTCAGGCGGTGCAATGTCCAACACCTCCAATAAATGTGACAAAACGGAGGCCGTATCTACGGCATCCCTCAGCGCCTGCCCGACATTGGCATTCCCAGACTGAACATAGTCAGTCTCTGTTTCCTGATACAATTCCCCCTCCCCTAACGGGGAATAATCAGACAAATCAGCGGAATCGTCGTCAACATCCCACAAGGGCTGGGCCGACGACAAATGTCTCTTTTTAGCCTGGGCCTTCTTGCCCACAGTGCTAGCAATCAATATCTCGATGCTGGCCAACCTAGCCCAAACATCAGAAAGCGACTCCCCACTGGTACCAACGTCACTTGGGGTACGGATAAGGTGGGGAGGGGAAGGCGATGAAGCGGGTAGGAGCCGACCCAGAAGGCTGGGTACCAGACTGCTGCGTTATGGACTTTTGTGCGCATGGTATACAGATCAGCACATTCTCCCCCGTAAGGGATACCCCACACATGGCCTGGATTGTCCCAGAGGGAGCCCGAGCCCAGTATCCTGCGGAGCCTCCATATGGTGAATTTTTGTGGTCAGTCGCAAGATCGCAGGGAATTTACGCATAAGCAACCCAGGATGCCCCTTAAAAGTCCCGGTGGGAGGATTTAAGGTGGACAATTTTACACTAGGGACCCCAGGACCAGGAGGGACCCCTTAATATGCACATATACAGGGCAATCTGTAACACACAAAAAACATGCAACATAAGTGCAGTGCTGAATAAATATGGCAATAACCTTACAGTATATGCCTATAAAAAATACAACATATGCCTATAAAAAAATACAACTCTGAAGTACTCACCTGTAGAGTTGATATTATACGCATACAGCACGTCCTGCTCCCGAATAGTCATAACATGTGGGTAGTCCTCCGCCTCCATGCACTGCAGACATGTAGAAAACAAGCTCCTCCCGGCCCTACATATACCGCGGGACCTCCCACAATTCCCCAGCATTGAAAAGCAGTGAGAAGAGAAGCCAGGAGGAACCAACCACCCAGAATAACTGGTAGCAATATCTTAATGATAATAATCACCATACAGGGGATCCAGAATTAATGAAATCAGGGTGGGGTGGAGCAGGACGTACTGTATGCGTATAATATCAACTCTACAGGTGAGTACTTCACAGAGTTGTATTATTCTAAGCATACAGCACGTCCTGCTCCCGAATAGTCATAACATGTGGGACATCCAATAGCAGTGTCCATAAGCAGGGTGGGATCCCCAGAAAAAGCAAGGCGCAGCGGACAGTAAAGGCGCTGTCACCTGCAAAACTTGCAACAGGCATGACAAGAGCAGAGGCTCCAACGTCAGTCTCATAACAGAACCAAGAAGGTATGAACAGAGACAGGCCATAAGTCAAGTGATTGAACTAACAGAGAAAGAACCTTGGTGCTGAAGGGTCAGTGATACCCAAGCACCCATGAGAACAGAGTAAACATTAATGGGGAAGAAACGCTCCCCTGAATGAACATAGGTCAGAGTAGTGACCCAACCAGCTCACAGGAAAAGAAGCCTTGTGGCAACTCTTGTAACACCCCCAAGGGGAACAAAAACAGGGCATCCGACCAAGGCGGGAATACAGACCCTTAGTTATCAGGAAGCCAAGGCTTCCCCAGGATCAGAGAGCATCCAGAAGGAACGAACCAAAGGCGCAATGGCGCTGGGATAGATATCAGGCGCATACCTAAGGAGGCGCCCATAGACTCCAAAAACAGCAGTCCCCCTAAAGGCCAAGAAGGCCGGCATGGGGAGAAGTGCCAAACCTGTAGAGGGATGTAGGCCCTCCTATTTAGTATTATTAGTAATCAGCCCATGGCTATACTAAGGGGCTGAACCAAGGGTCCAACAGACCACCTGGACCAGAAGCCCAGCGTAAAGGGAACACCCCCAGGCATGGGGTACCTGTAGCCGTATATGGCTGTACATGTATATATGTGTATACATAGCGTCAGGGAATAATTAACCAGAACCATCGCCTCAGGCACCTGTCTGACGGAGTCAGGAGGCCCCAGAAGAGCGGTCTGGCCTACAGGGCAGCTGAGACCGCATCCAGGTAGGGTCCCCAGGAAGTCCGCAGGGTAACAGAATGAAAAAGTTGATCCCCACAGGGACATATGGAACTACTGGGGAGGTGCAGTTAAGCAGAACCAAAGAGAATACTCTACAAGGGTGACAGAACCAGACTCCTGCAGGAAGGCCAAGACAGGCCTACACCCTCAGAGTCCCCAGATGGGGAGCCAACCCCAATTTATGCTGTAATGGCTTTAAGGCCCTGGGAACCGATAACGTCTCACAGGGAAGAGACTAAGGCCCATGCCAGTCAATATGGGATACCGCCAAGCCATTATAGGCGGAGTAAAGGGAAGCTGGGGAGCTAGCTCCTAAACCACCACTCATACCAAGTCACCCAGAAGATGAGGCCCGCCCCCAAGGGGCGATTAGCAATCAATCCCCAGACAGGAGACCTTTGAGTGGAAACAGGAAGAGACCCGATAAGGGCAGAACCGCACCCCAACAGAGCTATCACAATTCAGCAGCCTTCAGCAGAGGTATCTGCGAACCATTACTCCCAGGGCCGCCAGGCCATAGATCCTATGGAACTCCCTGTCCTGCCAGCCGTGCGCAGAACCCAAGGTAGGTTGATGAAAGGAGGGCATATGAAATAACAAGGCTATGCCTAAGTACTCAGGCCCCCTGACCGGAGTCAGAATATCCTGGGACAGTAGGGACAGGGGCAGAGCCCCTGTGTCAGGAGGGAGGCCCCTCAGAGCCACGCTAGGCTCCCTGGGCAACCCGGGATAATATAACCTGCCGCCAAGGGCAGCCATAGAAGCGAATACCGCTGAGAAGCAGGGGGGGTAGAACCCCACCCAGTCCAGGAACAGGGACCCTCCAGAGGTAGCAACCTGTCCCAATCTTTAGACCAGCATTAAAACCATGCCATCGCCTTTCAACAGGCCAGGAATCCCCCATGAACCTACCGGTCCTGAAGGAGGGGGAGGCCCGCCATATAGATTCAAAGGGGGCCACCATTTCAGCAAGCCCAGCAGATAAGATGGACCCTCTAAGGGGCCCAACCTAGAACATCGTGGGTCGTGGAAGAGATTTACCTTTCCCTTTCCAAACCTGCGAGACTTGGTACCCAGGGTGACCATACTCTAGGAGATGCTGGTATGGAAGGGAGGTGCCCCCCTGACGGGGCCCTTGCATATGGGAAGTTCCAGAGGAACCACCTTACCAAGAAGGCATGAGCCACCGACAGGCCCACCAGCTGCCATCCCGCTTGGTGAAGGCAAGGCGCAAGTAAAGGGGGGCAGAGCCCCCGTAACCAGGGGTCCCCTAATGCCAAAGAAGGCAGCAAGCCTGAACCGATTTCCCAGGAACGGGGGAATAGTGGATACGTGACCGTGAGGAGATGAGGTGTTTAAGCAACCATCCAGTAGCTTCCAGGGGACACTGTCAGCCAACCGACCCACTTCCTGATGCAGAGGCTGGGGAGTAAGGAAGACGACCCGGTAGGTCCCAACGCAGAAGCCCCACCTCAGGCATGTCCCAGACACGCCAGGCTAGTAGCCTGGGCACGAAAGAGGCCCCAAATAGCGCCTCAAGCTGCAGGGTTGATCCTGTGACACTGACTAGAATAGTCTTTGGCGTGCAGCAGACCCCAGAGAAGCTGAGAAGGGCTAGAGGCCGAACCCCCCCCCCCCCCCGCGCAGGGGCCCGTGACCTAAGACAGAGTTGTCATATATGGATTACTTGTGAAGGTAGAATTGCTAGGCCTGCCATAGGCCCACGGGGTCCAGACTACCTCGTACTGATGAGGGGGGAGGATGGAAAAAATGTATAGAGGCCATGGCCCCATACCGTTAAGGCAATTAACAAGTGCGCCCAACACTGCAGGCCCAGTCCGGCCTGCGCCAGGTTCAGAAGGGAGAGCAGGGGCTAAAAACACCCTGACAGAAAACTGAGGAGGGACCGTCAGCGAGAAGCCATCCTGAGCCCAGGTGGGTTACATCCCGGAACCACCAGAAGGAGAAGGCATATTCCTGGATGTGAGACAGCTGTGCAGTTGCCCCCTCGCCCAAATGGGCGAGGGCGCCCCTTCATGCTTGCGAGGTTTTGGCAGATTTGGACTTGGTCCTGCCAGAAGGTCCAGGGCGCTGTCTGCCCGCGCCATGTTGGAAATCCACGCCGAACAACTGGAAACACACCTCAGATTCACGTTTAACACTAACATAGGGAGGTGGAGGGGTGACCCTGCCTCGTGGAGGCCGGAGCGGCCTTCTGCGGAAGGGTGCTATAGCCTTTTTGCCAAAAAGGTCCAAGCGGGCCCTGAATAACCGCCGTCCTCTGAATGGAAGGCAAGTGAGAGCCTGTTTTGTAGCTCCATCGGCGCCCCACTGTCGCAGCCAGACCAGGCGGCGAATGGCTACTAGCACACATCTTAATGGTGTCATCCAGTGCCGATAAACTTCACAAAGGCTTCGCAGTCTGATAGCGCACTAAACACCCCCCAAGGGAGGTCCTCAGGGTGATGATCCAGTATCTTTCTGACCAGAGTCCTGGCGGCCACCGCAGTGATGGCCGCTGCGCAAACCGGGCGCAGGGCCGTCCCATCACACGAGAAAGCGTGTGAGGCCAGTCTGTCAATGCGCCGGTCCTCAGCATCCCGAAGGGTACGGTGAAAGGGGACAGTCCTAAAAGGGGGGTTTGTGACCCCTATAACCAGCGCGTCCACCACCAGGGGAGCTGACCATAAATTAACCACATCAGGGGGAAAAGGGTACTTCAATTCCCAGACCCCTGGAATCCCTTTAAGTTTACCAGGTGATTCCCATTCCTGGAATATAATATTCTGGAAATGTTCCTGTTCTAGGAACTCCAAGCGCGACGGCGCTGAATGGAAAGTCTCCTTTTTAGGCTTGGGGATCTCCCCAGGGGGAGAGATTGACAAGACCTCAAAAATCTTGATCAGGATTTCATCCGTATCAAACAGACCCCAGGAGCCAGGCTCGGATTCCTCGCGGCCCACGGGCATCCCATGGGAGGAGCCCGAGTCTGAGAAGGGTCCTGCAGGGTCCTGCATATCAGCAGAATCATCGGAATCGTCAGGGACCGGAGAGCCTGGAGGCGTCAGGGACCGCTTTTTACCAGGGCCCATACGCTCTGCCAATCCAGAAAGCACCTGCTCTGCCGTGGGCAACGCTCGCGGCACCTCTTGCAGGTCATCCCCGCTGGAGTGGGACTCATCATGAGTGATGTTTGGGAGCGGGGAGACGGGGGTGAGGAAGGGAGGATCCTCTGTTAGCAATGCCTGTGCTGCACACTGTCCGCAGACCTGTGCCCTGTCAGCCTCAGCCAGGGGCTGGCCACACACTGCACACAGCCGGTCACGTCCCGGAGGGACCCCGGTTCCATAATTCTGAAATGCCTCCATATGGTGATTTTTATGAAGTATAACGCAGGGAATTATGCAATAGCAACCCTGGATGCCCCAAAACCCTCTAGTAATGTGGGAGAATTTGTAAAGAGGACCCGTTATAATATATGTTAGGCCGTGGCCGGTAACGAAGTCTTGGCGTCTGAAAGACATAATGGGACAAGGGGAGTGGAGTGGAGTAAGTGCCATGCTCTGTTTGAAAAACCTAGAAACCATACCGCCCCGGAGGGCACTTACATGACTGAGGGAGGAGACGAGCCACACCACACGCGCGCGCGCGAAGATAGAGAAAATGGCGCCAGCGAACCTCGAGGGGAGGGCCAGGCCAGGCTGTGACGCAAGACGCGTCATGCCAAGACTCCGCCTCCCCCAAAGAGCGTGAAGCTCTAACCGACAGCAAGTGCAGCAGCGGAGAATAAGTAACAGCTAATGCTGACACGCTGTAATGAATCTGCCGAGGCAGACTGATAGTGAGAAAAGACAGCTCGCACTGTACAGTGATGCGCGACACTGACCCCCTGATTAAAAGAGACAAGGTCTAAAAGGCTGATGGGCGCTAGGGCTGCCACACACACCCCCCCCCCCCTTCTTTTCCCCCGACGGAAGGGAGCGAGGGGAAAAGCTGACGGTGTCCATGGACTGAGTCTATGAGGGGCAAGGCAATATGCGGGAGGGGCATCCTCTAGAGGCTCACCAACGGCCTGACTGCCTACCCTATGGAGGGAGATTGCGGTGGAGCATGGCTCCATTCAGCACACCAGGTGCTACCTACCTTCACCCGACCCGCGCAGCCTAGGCTGGGAGGCATATTTCTTCTAACGAGGACGGGTGGAAATAGTCCCACAGGGCCTTGGGCCGTAAGGCCCGCTCGCCTGCGAGAGCGTGATACTTCATGTCTTCGCAGTTCCAGCACTGCAGAGAAATCTGGGGGATTTGTGGGAGGTCCCGCGGTATATGTAGGGCTGGGAGGAGCTTGTTTTCTACATGTCTGCAGTGCACGGCGCCGGAGGACTACCCACATGTTATGACTATTCGGGAGCAGGACGTGCTGTATGCTTAGAATAAAGGAATATATATATATATATATATATATATATATATATATATATATATATATATATATATATATATATATATATATACTGAATCCCAGCCACACATGCGAGGAAACACACACACATGCTCGCGACCAGTGGGGGCCCCCGCTGGAGATGAGCCCCCGCACACACACAAGGAAGTGGCCATCCCACACAGAACGCAGCTCAGATCCTGAGAGAAGATTGCCCCCATGAAGCCTCATGCATGAAGAGGGAGAGCAGGGGGAGGGCGGGCCAGCGCAGAACGCACATCTGCTGAGGCCACGCCCCCCTCCCAGCAACACGGATCCCTAGAAACAAGCACAGAAATCGCGCCAAAGAAGGTGTGGGTTCGGGAAGGGGGCGGGGCCGGGCGCTCGGCGCTATATTTTTTACTACGGAATTGATGCATTTGGACTAACCTTTGTAGTGTGCGGCAGCCATTTAGGGTTCCTTTTTTGGGGGCATGTCTAGGGTCCCCACCCTTCCTTTTTTCTCTACAGTTTCCCTAGTTTTTGCCAGCACCTAGCACAAATTCATATAATTGGTAGTGCACATCCACAAAAACTTTGTTTCTGCCCTTCCCGAACCCAGTCTGAGGGGGAGAAGCTCCCCCAGGCTGCCACAGCCCTGACATGCCAGTAAAAACACTCCCTGTAAGTCACACGCACACACACACAGTGTAAAACACACCAACACACACAGGGACATAAGCTGGGAAAACGAAATAATGGCCAGGCAACCCCCCCCCCCCGGGAGGGGAATAAGGGACCCAGAAGAAGGGGGGGGGGACCCTGCCAGAATCCGGCCATAAGCATAGAGGGACGGGGCATCCCACACCAGGATCACCAAGAAACCTGGATAACCGCCTACCCCATAGTGAGGTCTCACGGTGGAGCAGTGCTCCTTCTGCACCCATAGGGTGCTCCTACCTTCACCAGGACCCGCAGCCTAAGCTGGGAGGCTCAATATAGGGGCAATTTAGAAAGGGTCCTGGCAGTAATAGGGACAACAGACGTCCGGGCGCGAGCCTGGCTTACCTGTAAGTAAAGAAGTCTTCATCTTCTGTCTTGTCGCCTTCCCTGCAGAGAAGGAACTGGGGAATCGGTGGGAGGTCCCAGGTATATATGGACCAGGAGGGGCTTTCTTTTTTTGCATATTCATCTCTGTAGAAGTTCGCCCTCTACTGGAGATTACCCAGATGTCATGAAGATCGAAGTGGAGTGTATGGCACACTTAGAATATGGTCATTGACTTTCATTGCCTACATTGGGGCTGATTAAGAGCCAGGTGAAAATGCACACCCGGTAGACAATGAAAGTGCAATTCTCTCTTCTAAAAAAAGAAGTGAGTTTTCTCATCCTGCTCTGAATCAACCTCTATATGTAAGACCATTCCACAGACCTGACTGGCCACCAGCAGTCATGTGGGACACTAGTCAATTTGCTGTCCACGCAAAGGGGCATCCTATATTGGGGACCAAAAGCCATAGCACACACACTGCAGCAGACAGTGTGTCCCACAAGAGTTGGTAACAGGGTGGGCTCTGGTTTCCAGCTCCATCTCTGGGAGACACAGCTTAGACAAGGTCATTAACAGCCAGCTGGGAGGGACTGTGTTACACTTAAAGCAAACAGCCCCAAAACTGTTAGTACACACCTGGTCCCGCCATCATGAGATGGGGGAACAAAAGCTGCAGCAGCCAGGGCTTTCTGTTGAAGAGGGAACAAGTTATTGCAATCTCTCACCCTCCCAATTGCTGTTGAGGATCAGAAGCCCCAACATCCAGTGGTTCGTAATAGAAGTGGTGTCGGCTGCCTAAAATTGTGCTGCGGCTAGATCCACTGCCTCCTGGAGACCAACCATGTATCAGTTTAGTACAGGCTTTACTTTACTTTTTCTTGCTGAAGTGTCCAAACTAAAAATCCAAAAGTAATGGCCAGGGTTTCCTGGGAACTTCATATTTTGTACTGGAAACCATCTTTCTGGAGGACACCCATAGATGTGCTGTTCAACAGGCCAATTTCGGTCACAGGCAACAATATCATATTCAGTTGATATTAAGAGGAACTGTGGTGACGTTCCACTTCCTCATTCGTGGTGTCTGGCACCAAATGGCAGGGTTACTAACAGAAATATTTCAGGTTTAATGTACAAGCCCACGGGGAAATTCCGATTATTCATTGCAAGTCACGCAATTGCCAGCCTTATATGAGGAAGTGGTTAACATATGGTTATAGTGCTAACAATTTTCCCTCTGTATCCAAAATGGTCTGGAATGGCTTTAATGTATTTTGCATATAAAATAAATAACTTGAGCATTTTAAAGTTGAACAAAACCTGGGCATTTGACATAAAATTTTCTGGTTTTTGTTCTGAATTGGGATGCCCCACTGTGTAAAATCCCCAAGTTCGGCCATAAAATCTCACCTTGCCACGCTCCAAAGATGCATGCGCTCATCCAATGAAAGTCGCTTTATGTTACTACGTCATTCGTCAGACGGCTCTAACTGACTTGAATGGGGGCATGCGCTACCGGATCCCCAGTTTTGCGCGCGCTCCCACAGCAGCCTATCTGAATGAAAGCAATAACAGCCGCCTGTGGAATGACAGTCTCTGCAGGTGGTTCTCATTGGAGGAGAGCCCACGCATGCATTGTTACAGCGTGACAATGTGAGTTTCACACAGTGGGGCATCCTGATTCCGAATCTGCAATGACTTTTTTTTTTACATATTTAGATATTACATGTAGGTTTTCTCATAAAAAGGATAAAAAGAAAAGCAAAGAAATGCACACACTTTCTAGTTAACCCAGTGCTCATTTTAATATAAAATAAACCAGCTTACATCTTCACAGGAAATATAGGCTATTTACAATTGCATGTAGAAAGCTCCATTCTAAGCCGGCTACATACAGAACTATGGTTTCCTGAACCATTTTTATTCTTTTCAGTGCATTTCATAATGAAAACGCATTTTGTAACCTTTAGTTATAGGAATAAATACAATAGAACATGAATATCTTTCAAACAGTTTTAAAAAACTAAATCCGCCCTGAAATTGATTTGTGCTAAAAAAAAAACAAAAAAATACTAAAACAAAAAAAAGGAAAGCAAAAGGCAAAAAATATACCTTGTCGGTCATGAAAGAAAACAAAACAAAAAACAAAAAAATAGGAGTGTGCCTGCCACAGGCAGGGAATGAGAAGCAGCGATCAGCCCCACTAGATAGGGCAATTTAGACGCTAGTAATTTAGCCCTTTATCCCTTCACCGTAAGCTTATTCTCTGCTGCAGCAAACATGGAGAAGAATCGAGTGTTCTCATTGGACAGCAAGGCAGATGGGGTGTCAAATTCTGTGACCTGAAACAAGAAAATCTTAATATCAGAAAACCTAACACACCAGTTTAATGTTGATACAGTGCCTTGAATAAAAGTATCCATACCCCTTGAATAAAAGTAGCCATACCCCTTACATTTTTCTACATTAAAAAAAAAAAAAAAAAGTACAGCCCCAAACTCTGAATTTTTGGGATTCTATGTGATAGAGCAACACAACGTAGCAAGTATTAGTGCAGTGTTAAGAAAATGATACAAAAAATCCTGAAATGTGTGGTGTGAACGTGTATTCAGCTCCCAAGTCTATAGTTTGTAGGAGAACAGCTGCAAATTTGTAGAGGTATATTTCTAACACAAATCTGTGCCCATTCTTTGCAATATATGTCTAGCTCAGTCAGATTGGATGGCGAGCATTTGAAAACAACAATTCTGCCACAAATTCAAAAAGGGATATAGGTATGGACTTTGACTTGGCCATTCCAGTGGCTTCTTGGCAGTCCGGGGGGTGCATGTATATTGCAGCAACAGCAGGCATGTCACCTTTAGCAGCTATCCCTAGGGGGCCAGCAAACACACTGCAAGGAGGAGGTGGGGCAGGGGAAATTATGCCAAGAGCACAGCCAAGGAGCCAATGAATATGCTAATGTGTTAGCAGAAATCTCTCCTCTGCAACCAGAAATTCCTGCTGGAGAACTGATTGCGGGACGGGATGTAAGGGGAGGCGCCCTTTCACCAGGAAATAGGTGTCTATAACTAGTCTACTGCAAAGATTACAACATGAAGACCAGTGCTGTGACAACAGGCAGAGGGTAAACCCTGTATTCAGCTGTGGATAGGTTGAGACTGCAGAAACACATAAAGGAGGTTAGATATGGCAAATCCATTAGTAAATAGAAGCCAGATAGAGTAAGCAACAAGCCTAAATGATCCTCCCTGTGTGGCAAAAATTCAAAAGATTTGAAACAAATGTACATCACCAAGCTACAGTGTAATAAAGCTATAAAAAATACAATTCTGTGATTACTCACCTGTAGAATTGATATTATGAGTATACAGTACGTCCTGCTCCAGATAGAATACTTACACTCGGGTATTACTCCGCCAGATGGCGCTGGACTGCAGAGACATCGAAAATAGGCTCCTCCCGGCTCCTCAAATACCCGGGGACCTCCCACAATCCCCAGCATTGAAAAGCAGTTAACGAGAAGCTGGGAGAATTAAAACAAACCCAAACTGGGAACTATAACAATGATAACAATCACCATACAGGGGATCCAAGATAATGCAAACCAAGGGTGGGGTGGAGCAGGATGTACTGTATACTCATAATATCAATTCTACATCCAATAGCAGTGTCCATAAAGTAGGGTGGGATCCCCAAAGTGACAGCAGACCAGTTTAAACCACTGCCGCCTGCAGAACCCTGCGCCAAAAGCAGCATCAGCTGAGGCCCTAACATCAACCATGTAAAACTTTGAAAAGGTATGAACAGAAGACCAAGTAGCGGCCTTGCAAACTTGTTCAACAGAAGCCTGGTGCTGAAAAGCCCAAGAGGCACCAATAGCACGAGTAGAATGAGCAGTAAGGAGGAAGGGAGGATTCTTCCCCTTAGCAGAGTAGGCCTGAATCACAGCCTGACGGATCCATTTGCTGATAGTAGATTTGGCAGGAGCCAAACTCTTCCTAGGACCAGAAGGGACCACAAAAAGAGCATCAGTTTTTGTGAAAGGTGTAGTAGCCACCAGATAGTACTTCAGACACCTAACCACATCCAAAGAATGCAAGACCCTCTCCTTAGCATTACTAGGATTAGGGCACAATGACGGAAGAACAATGTCCTGATTCAAATGACAGAGGCAGACACAACCTTAGGCAGAAAGTCTGGCTTGAAGCGAAACACCAACTTGTCCTGGTGATAGCCACCAAAAAGACAACTTTGAGAGTAAGAATGGCCAGGGCAGCATCCTGCACAGGTTCAAAGGGAGCACCCTGCAAGGCTGACAAAACCAAGTTCAGATCCCAAACAGGCAACATAGGCTTACGTGGGGGACGCACATGAGTAACCCCCTGGAAAAATGTCCTGATCAGAGAATGCTAAGCAAAGGACTTCTGGAAAAAAACAGCCAGGGCTGAAACCTGGTCCTTCAGAGTACTGAGTTGGAGCCCCATCTCCAACCCATGCTGCAGGAACTCCAGGATCCTGGGAATAGAGAACACATGACAGGGAAGAGACTTGGACTCACACCAGTCAATGTAGGCATGCCAAACCCTGTAATAAATGGAAGAAGAAGACTTCTTCCTAGCCTTTATCATGGTATCAACAACAGAGGTAGACAGCCCCTTCTCCATCAAGATGGATGTTTCAGCAGCCAGGCCGTCAAAGCCAGAGTTTGTAAATTGGGATGGCGTAAGGGACCCTGAGTGAGCAGGTCTGGCACCCTGGGCAGAACGCAATGATCTACTGCCAGCTGTACCACGTCTGCGAACCACACTGGCACCCCCTCCAGAGCAATCTTGCGCAGAACCCTGCCCAGCAGGGGGAATGGAGGAAAGACATACAGGAGCTGAAAGTCCTGCCATGACATTGCTAGGGCATCCGTGGCCAAGGCCAGTGGATCCTGGGACAGGGAGACAAAGGCCGGGAGCTTGTGATTGTGACGGGACGCAAACAGATCCACATCTGGTTGGCCCCAACGGTGACAGAGCTTGAAACACCCTGTTGCAGAGGGACCATTCTCCCTGGCGAGAGGTCCCTCTGCTCAGAGAGTCTGCCTGCAGATTTTCCACTCCCGGGATGTAGACCGCTGATATGCAGGGAACATTGGCCTCCGCCCAGGTCAGGATCAGAGACACCTCCTGGAGGGCCCTCCTGCTCCGGGTCCCTCCCTGATGATTGATGTAGGCAACTGCCGTCTGGTTGTCCGAGCGCACCTGAACAGGCAGGCCCGAAGGTGAGGAGTCAACTGAGCCAGAACCAACCTGATCGCCCGCAGTTCCAAGACGTTGATAGGTGTGTGGGCCTCCTGAGGGCCCCACCTCCCTTGGCACTGCAGGGACTTCCAGAAACCCCCCCAACCTGACAGATTGGCATCCATGTGACCGTCTCCAAGGAGGAGGTCAGAAAGGATCTGCCCCCCCAACAGGTTCCTGGAGTCCAGCCACCACGAGAGGGACCGCCTGACTAGGGGGGAAAGAGCAAAGACCCGGTCCAGGGACGCAGTGTCCTTGTCCCATACTGACAAGAGGTGGAGTTGCAGAGGCCTCAAGTGGAACTGAGCATAAGGGACCACCTCGAAGCAACCATCAGGCCCACCAGCTGCATTCCCTGCCTGATGGAGGGATGACGACAAGATAGCAGGAACTGGACATGCACAATCAGACCGTCCACCTTCTGCTGAGGAAGAAAAATCCTTGCCTGGACTGTATCCAGATACCTTCTCTTCAACAGGATAGTACCTAGGTTTAGTCAGCATTCTTTACATAGGACATTACAGTGAGATGTGATCATACTTACAAAGGGTTAACATTACCTTAGATACATTACCATGCTTATCATACTCTTTTTGCTTATTAATGAATATAATTGGATCTTTTATTCTTTGACCCTGATCTATGTTTTTAACCAGTAATATTTTTAATCTTTTTTCCATAGGCTTGTCGCTGCCTCCTCCTGTTTTCAATGAGAACTCCCCAGCTGCCAGCACACAACACTACATGAGCCTCTATCTAACAGCGCTTCCAATCGGCACACAACAATGTTCTTGTTATGTTCAATAAAGTTTATCTGTAGTGAGCAGCTAACCGACGCACGCAGGCCCCGCGCGCTGACGTCACACGGTGAAGGTTGGCACTTGCTTTCAGTGCCAGCCGACACCGGACGTGACGACAGCCGGGACCGCGGCGCCGGATGTGACGTTGCGGAATGCGCTCGACGAGCGCTTCCGCACACGTCACTCTGGCCGGCCAGGGGGGAGATGGCGCACGCTTTAAAACGAGGTCTGTTTCTTCTTTTTGGCATCGCAGCCTTGACAAAGGGGCCGGGTTGCCCCGAAACGTAGGCAGGTTACGCGATCAGGGTACCGCTGTTTTGGTAATGTCATGTTGCTTTACTGCTTAGGCCACTATGTATAATCTTATGACGGACGTCATGATTTGAATTGCATTATTTTTCTGTGTATTACACTGTTGTACTTTTCTGGTATGATGTCTCCCACACAGTTTAGACGCTGACCAGAATATATTTTTATTGCATGCATTACTAGAGTATACCTGTTATCTACCTTAACTTATGGACATATAGCTCCACACTTTGTAACATTCCTCAGGACCGATTGCACAACCACCTCACAACCTCTATGGGTAATTGTTCTATGTTACATTTTGATCATGCCTAAATAAGCACTACTGCTATTATTGAACTCTGCTCTCATTTTTTTGTTGAGGTGGTTACCGATCCTGGAGACTGGGAATACTATGCATATAATCTGTATCCTTTTTTGAGCCTATGTGAGAACTATGTTGTATGAATTTTCAATACAAACTTTTATTTGCAAACTTTAAAACGGTGTGGTGTGCATTAGTCCTATCCTTTTCCTTTTATAGTATGTAAAGAGGTTGTCAGGGGTTACACCTCAGGATTTTTTGCACCCATATATTCTTTTTTCCCCTTCTACTGGTGTGCTATACCTAACCATTTTTGGTTTAATTGATCCAGATTAATTCCCAGGAATGAAGTCATCAATGAGTCTCTGAGACATGAAGCCTCCAGACGCGAGCAAAGTGCTGAAGCCGTCCCCCCACCCGGATGGGTGAGGGCGCCCCTTCATGCCTGAGGGGGCTTGGGAGAGGACTTAAGCTTGGAGCCCCAGGAGGAGCCAGGGCGTCCACGTCCTCTGCCCCTACCCCAATAGTCTCCTCGGGCCCCAGTAAGGGAAACCCCCTCCCTTGTCTAGCACCACGGTAGGGGGAGGAAAAGGAGCCCTGACCCCGAAAGGGCCGAGACTGCTGCCTGCACTGGGGTAACCTGCCTCCCTTAGCAAACAGGTCCAGGCGGTCCCCAAACAGGCGTAGTCCTTTAAAGGGAAAACCAGTGAGGGCTTTTTTGGCAGCGTTGTCAGCAGCCTACTGGCGCAGCCAAACCGAGCGGCGTATAGCCACTCCAAGGGCAGAGGTTCTGCCACACATTCTAATGGTGTCATCCAGGGCCGAGAGGACATAGGTCACAAAAACATCACAACTAGAGAGTGCATTAAAGTCCTCCCTAGACATATCATCAGGGGCACCATCAAGGACACTTCTGAGCAGGGTCCTAATAGCCACAGCCATAATGGCAGAGGCACAGACCGGGCGCAGCGCCGTCCCCACACATGCAAAGGCATGGGACGCCAGCTGATCAATGTGCCGGTCCTCAGCATCCCGCAGGGTAGTAGAGTCAGGGGAGTGCATGATGGAGGTGTTACATAACCCTAGGACCGGGGCATCCACTTCGGGAGGGGATGACCAACACTTCACCACATCAGCAGGAAAGGGATACTTCCTATCCCAACTCTTAGGTACACCAGGAAGTCTACTGGTACTACCATTCCTTGAGCACAAGGTTATTAAAATGTGCTTGCTCAGGAAATTCCAAGCGTGACTTAGCAGTATGAAAAAGTTCCCCTGTTGCCTGGGGGCCGCAACAGGGGGAGAGATAGACAGAACCTCAAAAATCTGAGCCAACAGTCTATCAGTATCATCTGGGGCACAGGGGTCAGAGCCAGAATCATCGTGACCCCTGGGCCTCTCATCAGATGACCCTGAGTCAGGGAATAGCTTCCCTTCCTCCAAAGGGGTATAGCCAGACAGTTCCAAAAACTCATCAGATTCCATAGGGAAAAGAGTGACATCAAGCAATCAACTTCTCAACACTAGCCAGTCTAGAAGACACATCAAGCTGAGAAGCCCCACTCGTATGCAACTCAGTAGGAGTGAGATTTAAGCTTGGGGGAGTAGGTGAGGTGAAACAAATCACAGACTCAGCCACTGGAAGGCCGGATTGCAGCGCAAGCACCTGTTCAGCACAGGGTACACAGACCCGCGCCTTGTCAGCGTCAATATGGGACTCCCCACAAGCTACACACAGCCGGGCTTGTCCCGAAGGAACCCCGAGCACTTTATCCTGAGATGCCTCCATATGGTGATTATAACGGCACAATAGGCCAATAGAGATTGACGCTATAAAAGCAACCCAGGATGCCCCAATAACCCGCTAGGGACGTGGGAGTAATTAACTAGGCCTCACAAGTTAATAAACTAAATAGAGGGAGTAGGGCCGGGAGAAGCCAAGAGGGTTCGGCCCGGCTGAAAGACATAAGCAAAAAAGGAAGCTGTAAGCATACAATAATAACATTGTTAATAAAGCCGCCCGCGAGGGCACTTACGGACCGCGGTAGGTAGAAGCCCGTCACGCAGCATCCAGAACCAAGCAGAAAATGGCGTCGGTATACCTCCAGGGGCGGGCCTGCATGAACAGTGATGCGGAACGCGCCAAGGACGGGCCCCGCCACCCCGAAGCCATACAAGCAGCCAATGACGGCGCACTGGCGCCTGAGGTAACGCCGCCGCCAAACGTGGAACACAGGGAAGCGCGCAGCGGCGGCCATTACAAAGCACAATAAGTGAAAACAAGTTAGCGTGGCGGCTGACACCAAGCATAATGAAGTGAAGCACAAGGCCAATACACACATATACACCCCCCCCCCTCCCCCGAAGGCTACAAGGAAAGTGAGGGAGGACAGCGGCCACTTAACAGGACCCACCGATAGACAGGGGCAAGGGGCAATAGTGCGGGAGGGGCATCCCATAGAGGCTCACCATATGCCTATACCGCCTACCCTTTGGTGGGGGATTGCGGTGGAGCAGCGCTCCTAAGCACCTAACAGCGGTGCTGCCTACCATCACCCGACCAGCGCAGCCAAGGCTGGGAGGCAATTACTGATGGAACGGGTGAGAATAGTCCTACAGGGCTGCAGGCTAATAGCCCCACTCACCTGCGAGTAGAGAGAGCCATCTTCTTGTCCTTCGCAGTCCAGACTGCAGAGAAGATCTGGGGATTGTGGGAGGTCCCTGGGTATTTGAGGGGCCGGGAGGAGCCTATTTTCAATGTCTCTGCAGTAATACCCGAGTGTAAGTATTCTATCTGGAGCAGGATGTACTGTATACTAAGAGTATACAATTCTGTGAAACTCACCTGTAGAATTGTTTTTGAATATATCCAGTCCAGGTCGTCCCAGAAGTAATTAGTGGGTATTCCACCACTAGGTGGCGCTCACTGCAAGATCAAAAGCTGTCGATCCTCCCAGGCCTCTATAAAAGCAGGCGTCTATCATTTCCCAGTGGTTAAACAGCAGTAAGAAAAGAGACAGGCCGGGAGGCCAAGAAACCATGTTATTTCACATAGCATCAGCATGTACTCTCTCCAACAAAAAACTCAAGGACAATGGTCCAATATAAAAATGGTAATCACCATAACAGGCAAACAAGAGATAATGAAACAAGGGTGGGGTGGGACGACCTGGACTGGATATATTAAAAAACAATTCTACAGGTGAGTTTCACAGAATTGTATTTTTCACTATATCCAGTCCAGGTCGTCCCAGAAGTAATTACATGTGGGACATCCAAAAATACAATTCTGTGAAATACTCACCTGTAGAATTGATATTATTTGTATACAGTACGTCTTGCTCCAGATATAGTACTTACACTTGGGTTATCCTCCGCCAGATGGCGCTGCACTGCAGAGACATGCAAAACAGGCTCCTCCCGGCCCTCAAATACCCGGGGACCTCCCACAAATCCCCAGCATTGAAAAGCAGTGAACAAGAAGTCGGGAGAATTAACCACCAAAACTGGTAACTATAACAATGGTAACAATCACCATACAGGGGATCCAGAATAATGCGAAAAAACAGGGTGGGGTGGAGCAGGACGTACTGTATACAAATAATATCAATTCTACGAGTATTTCACAGAATTGTATTATTCTTAGTATACAGTACGTCCTGCTCCAGATATAGTACTTACACTTGGGACATCCAATAGCAGTGTCCATAAAGTAGGGTGGGATCCCCAACAAAAAAAGACAACAGCAGACAGTTTAAAACCACTGTCACCTGCATAACCATACGGCCAAGACAGCATGAGCTGAGGCCCTAACATCAACCTTGTAAAACTTTGCAAAGGTATGAACAGAAGGCCAAGGTAGTGGCCTAGCAAACCAGTTCAACAGAAGCCTGGTGCTGAAAAGCCCAAGAGGCATCAAAGCACGAGTAGAATAAGAATCAAAGCGAAAAGGAAGATTCTATCCCTTTTTGGAATAGGCCTGAGTAACAGCCTGACGAATCCAATCGCTAACCTTTCCAAGTACCAGAAGGAACATCCATTCAAGTAATAACCAGGGCCAAAGCCGCCCAACTCCCCGAGAGCAGACGAGATTGGGCACATTCAGGATGTAGTGACCATAAGCCCCAAGGAACATCAGTTCTCCTAAAGGACACAGTGACTACCAAGGAAAGAACATCCAACACCCGTTCAAGGAATGCAGAACCCTTTCCTCAGCGTTGCTAGGAAAAAGGCACAGCAGGAAGAACAATATCTCGAAACATGAACATAAGACAACACCTGATGCGGAGAGTCCGGCTTCAGACGAAACACCACCTTATCCTGGTGTATCTCAAAGAATGGGGGCTAGGTAGACAGAGCCGCCCGCTAACACACGCCTGACCGAGGTAACAGTCACCAGAAGGACAACCTTGAGGGTAAGAACAGCCAGACAGAATCCTGAATAGGGCCAAAGGGACAAAACCCTGCAAGCAGACAGAATGAAATTCAAATTCAAATCCCGGCAGGTACCATAGGATTACATGGGGGACTCACATGAGTACCCCCTGAAAGAAGTCTTAACCAAGGAAGACTGAGCCAGAGACTAAGGCAAGGTGGACAGGGCAGAACCTGACCCATCAGAGTACTGAGTTGGAGAACCAACTCCAATCATGCTGAAAACAACTCTAGAACCCTGGGAACCGAGAACGCCCAACAGGGAAGAGACCTAGACTCACACCAATCAATATGGGTATGCCATACTCTATAACAGATTTAGAAGAAGAAGAGGAAGAGGCTTGCTCCTAGCCTTCCCATAGTCTCAATCACCGAGACAGATAAGCCTGTGTCCATCAAGATGGATGTTTCAGCAGTCAGGCCGACTAGGTCAGAGTCTGTAGATTGGAGTGACGTAAAGGGTGCCCTGAGTGAGCAGAGCTGGCACTCCTGGCAAAAGGTACAGAAACTACAGTCTGCAAATTACACTCTACTAGAGCACCTGGGGGCCACCAGAATCACTGGTCCCCTTACCAGAGCAATCTTGCGCAGAATCCTGCCCAGCAGGGGAATGGAGAAAAGACATACAGAACCGAACGTCCAGTCATGACGTTACTAAGGCATCCGGACCACTGCCAGAGGATCCTGGGTCAGGGAAACAAAGGCCGAGAGCCTGTGCTAGTGACGGAACACAAACAGATCCACAACTGGTTGGACCCCACAGTGACACAGGGATTAGCACATCCTGTCGCAGAGGGGCTCCACCGGAACATAGACACTTCTTGGAGGGTCCACCAGCTCCAGGCCCCTTCCAATGATTAATGTAGGACATTGTCGTCAGACAGACCGAGCGTCCCCAAACTGGCAGGCCCAGAAGGGAAGTATTCAAGCGAGACAGACCCAACTGAAAACGCTCACTGTTTCAAACATAAATAGGCGTAAGGACCTTCTAAGGGCCCCACCACCCCCAGGGAGTTTCAGAAGAAAAACCTGATAGGTTGGCATCCATGGTGACCGTTTCCAGGAAGGGGCAAGAAGGAACTGCCCCCAGACAGGTTCCTTGAGTTCATCCACTCCAAGAGAAACCTTCTTACCAGGTGGGAAGGCCCACAGACCCTGCTCCAGGGATGCTGGATACCTGTCCTGTATTAACAATAGAAGTCGCAGAAGGGCCCAAGGGGAACTAAGCATAAGGGACCTCTTCCGAGCAAGGCACCAACGGGCCCACCAGCTGCATCACTGCCTGGTGAAGGGATCGGGACAGCAATGAGGGACTGAGCTCATGTGACCAGATTGTCCCCTTTATTGCTGAGAAGGGAAGATTCTCGTTTGAATCTAATCCAGATTCATTCCTAGTAATGGAGTTACCAATTAAGGGGACAATGAGGACTTGGGGTGAATGATCACCCATCCAAATGACTCCCAATGGACGCCATCAGCCGGGTATCCAACTTAGCCTGACGAAGAGACTGGTAGGTGAAAAAGGACGTCTAGGTAGGTCATCGCGTGGACGCCCCTTGGTCTCATCAGAGACATCACCGCCATCAGCACCTGGGTGAGCACTCTGGGAGCTGAAGAGGGGCCAGATAACAAGGCCACAATTGGCAGTGTTGGACTTCCAACACGAACCTGAAGATCCTCGGTGTCCTGAAGGCACAGGGATGTGAACATAAGCATTTTAGAGCTCCACAGACGGCAAGAAGCCCCCTGGGCGCAAGGCGCTGATGGCCCATCTCAGAGTTTCCATGCAGAAACTGCCTGTAATTGGAAAATTGCTGTGAATCCAGAAGCCAGCCTGACCCATCCTCTTGAGGGACTGTGGAAAGGTTGGTGTAGCAGCCCCTGCCTGTTACGGGTAATCTGCAAGTGACCCTCAGACCTCGCAGGCCTTGCATGGCCTGTGCCAGCAACTGAACAGCGGCAGGGACCAGGAGTACCTGGGCCCTGATAAAACTGGGGAAGGCCGCACAATCTTGTATCCGGAGGACACAACCTCCTGAATCCACCAGTATGAGGCGTAAAGCCTCCTGACAAGAGCAAAGTGCCGTAGCCATCCCCTCACCCAGACGGGCGAGGGCGCTCCATCACGCATCAGAGGGATTGGTGGAAGATTTAGGCTTAGCCCCGCCGGAGGGGCCAGAGCGTTGTCTGCTGCTCCCGGGGCCTGAGTCTGCGCGAGCCCCCACGAAGGACACCCCTGGTTCTTGTTTAACACTAAGGAAGGGGGAAATAGGGGTGCCCCTGCCCCGAGGGGGCCTAGACGGCCGCCTGCGTTGGGGTGACTTACCCTTTTTTCCAAACAGGTCTAGACGGGCCCCAAACAAGCGTAGCCCTCTAAAGGGAAGCCCAGTAAGAGTCTTTTTTGTAGCATCGTCAGCACCCCACTGTCGCAGCCAAACCAAGCGACGTATAGCCACAGCAAGGGCAGAAGTTCTTGCACACATTCTAATGGTGTCGTCCAATGCTAATAGGATACATTTTAAAAACAGATCACAGCTGGAGAGTGCATTAAACACATCCCAGGGGAGATTATCAGGTTGATGATCAATCATCTTTCTGATGAGGATTCTAGCGGCCACCGCAGTAATAGCCGCGGCACAGACCGGGCGCAACGCCGTCCCTGCACAGGAAAAGCCGTGGGAGGCCAGCCGCTCAATGCGCCGGTCCTCAGCATCCCGAAGGGTATTATGAGCAGGGGCTGTAATAAAGGGGGGGTTAGGAATCCCTATAATAGGGGCATCCACCATGGGGGTGATGACCAGCAATTAACCACCTCAGGAGGAAAGGGGTATTTCCTATCCCAGTCCCCTGGGACCCCTGAGAGTTTACGGGGACATTCCCATTCCTTGAGGACAATAGCATGGAAGTGAGCCTGTTCTAGGAATTCCAAACGTGCTGTTGCTGTATGGAAACGCTCCCCTCTCGGCTTGGAAGCTTCACCAGGGAGAGAGATAGACAGAGCCTCAAAGACCTTAATCAACAAATCGCCAGTGTCATACTGGGCCCAGTATCCAGGTCTAGAATCGTCATGACTCCTCGGCCTCTCATCAGATGAGCCTGAGTCAGAGAATAGCTCTCCTTCATCAGAAGGGGAATAGTCACATGGAGTAGAAAACTCCTCAGTTCACATAGGAAAAACAGAAACAGGAGACGTCAAGTGCCGCTTCTTACCAGGGCCCTTGCGCTCTGACAACCTCGCAATGATCTGTTCAGCCGTGGGCAGTCTGGAAGACGCAACAGGCTGCGGCTCCCCCTTTATATGCGACTCAGCAGGAGTGAGATTTAAGATTTAAATAGGTGAAATGAAGCGAGGTGCAGCCACTGGCAGGCCTGATTGCAGAGCCAGTGCTTGCTCGGCACAGTGTCCGCAGACCCGTGCCTTGTCAGCATCAGCATGGGGTTGTCCACACGCTATACACAGCCGGTCTTGTCCCAGAGGGACCCCGGTCACATAACTCTGAGATGCCTCCATATGGTGATTATTTAAACCGGACCTTCAGGGTGAATTAATGAAAAGCCCAAACTCTTAAAAAAAACAGTTCCCCAGCAAGTTTTTAGTCACTAACTTATTATTCTTTCCCCCACTGGGCTGCAACTCTGATCAGGAATTTAGGATACGGGTGCCGCCATCTTGACTCAGAAGCATCACACTTACTGAGGAGAGGAGAGTGGGATAAGGTACAGGGGGCGGGTTATAGCTGTGCTTTGCTCAGACAGAGCAGAGCTGGTGTCAGGAAAAGGTCAGCAGTCCTAGAATGCAGAGCAGCACAGTCAGGAGGCACTTCCTGTTTGCAGGCTGCCTGATAAGATGGCGGCTTCCATAAGCCGCCATCTTGGATGTTTAAAGGCTCATAACATGCAGTAGATGCAGGTAGGATGATTTTTAATGTGGACAATCTGTATGTACAGGGTGTGGGAAACATATAAGATGGACTCTTATTCAGAGTGAGGGTCCGCTTTAAGGCACAATATGCCAGTAGGGATTTACACTATAAGCAACCCTGGATGCCCCAAAACCCGCTAGGAAAGTAGGAGTAGATTTACAAGGCCCGCTATAATTACACCGGGCCGGGAGAAGCCAATGGTGTTCACCAGTCTGAAAGACATAATGGGAATAAAGGGTGTCAGAACCATGCGCAGTAATCAAGCTCTGAGATAGTTACAACATTGTCATGAGGAGCGAAGTGTATGACACACTTAGAAAAATGATTTGCCAATGAAGACGCCGCAGTGTCTGAGGCGACGACGCCGCCCGGCGCAGCACATCCAGTAAGGAAAGAGGTGCGCGCGGCGGCGACAGATACACAATAAAAATGCAAACAGCGCGGCTCTGACACCAGGAATACCAGTCAAAGGACAATACTAAGGCCATAAGGGTGTAAACACCATACACTGAGACCACCACACACACACCCCCCCTTTCTTTCCCCCCGAGCTACGGGAGGAACGAGGGAGGATGGCGACCCTTTGTACAGGGCCCACCGCTACACGGGGCAATAGTGCGGGAGGGGCATTCCCTAGAGGCTCACCATCAGCCTAAACCGCCTACCCTTTGGTGGGGGACTGCGGTGGAGCATGGCTCCATAAGCACGCATGGTGCTGCCTACCTTCACCCGACCAGGGAGGCACATCACAGGGAGGACGGGTGGGAATAGTCCAACAGGGCCGCAGGCTTTGATAGCACCGCTCACCTGCGAGAGAGTGATACTTCATGTCTTCGCAGTCAGCACTGCAGAGAAATCTGGGGATTTGTGGGAGGTCCCCGGGTATTTGAGGGCCGGGAGGAGCCTGTTTTGCATGTCTCTGCAGTGCAGCGCCATCTGGCGGAGGATAACCCAAGTGTAAGTACTATATCTGGAGCAGGACGTACTGTATACTAAGAATAGCAGTGTCCATTAGGGCGGGATCCCCAGTGCGGAACAGCATGTAGTTCATTTTACTACCGCCTGAAGCACCTTCCGGCCAAGGCAGCATCAGCTGAGGCTCTAACATCAACCTTGTAAAACTTAGTAAAGGTATGAACTGAAGACCAAATGGCGGCCTTACAAACCTGTTCAACAGATGCCTGGCGTTGAAAAGCCCAAGAGGCACCAATAGCTCTGGTAGAATGAGCTGTGATCCGAAAAAGGGGGTTCCTACCCCTTGGCAGAATATGCTTGCACCACCGCCTGTCTGATCCACTTACTAAGAGTGGACTTGGCTGATGGCAAGCCCTTCCTAGAACCTTCTGTTAGGACAAAGAGCAAATCCGATTTCCTGAAGGATTCAGTCGCAACCAGGTAATACTTAACGGCTCTGACCACATCCAAGGCATGGAGGGTCCATTAGGCAAAAAATAAGGTTTAAAACGAAAAACCACCTTATCCTTATGCAGCTCAAAATAAGGAGGCTTCATACAAAGCGCGGCCAGCTCTGACACGCGACGCACCGAGGTGATCGCTACCAAAAAGACCACCTTGAGGGTCAAAATAGGCAAGGCAGCATCGCACAGGGGCTCAAAGGGAGCCCCCTGGAGAGCAGAAAGCACCAATTCAAGTCCCACACCGGTAATACAGGTTTACGTGGTGGACGTACATGGGTAACACCCTGCAAAAAGGTCTTGATCAATCTATAATTGGCAAAGGATCTCTGGAAGAAAATAGCCAAGGCAGAGCCCTGGCCCTTGAGGGTGCTCAGCTGGAGACCCAAGTCTAAACCGGGTTGTAAAAAAAAAACTCCAAGGTCCTAGAGATAGATAAGTGCAACAAGGGAAACTCTTGGATTCACACCAAGCAATATAGGCATGCCAAACTCTGTAAGAAATCATGGAAGAAAACTTCTTCTGTGCCTGAATTATGGTACGCACAACCGTGACAGACAGGTCCTTTTCCATCAGGATTGAGGTCTCAATAGCCACGCCGTCAAGCCAGGGTCTGTAAATTGGGGTGCCGCAGCGACCCCTGTGTGAGAAGCCCTGGGTCGTCGTGCATGAGTAACGATCCACTGACATCTGAACTATGTCTGCAAACCAACTCCTTCTCGGCCAGCGAGGAGCCACCAGGATGGTTGGTCCCCCCTCCTGGGCTATCTTGCGCAGCACTCGGTCCAGGAGTGGAAATGGAGGGAATGCATAAAGGAGCCTGAACTCCATCCAAGGAATTGCTAGAGCGTCTCTGTGGCAAAGGCCAGAGGATCTCTTGACAGGGAGACGAACCTTGGGAGCTTGTGATTGTGTCTGGACGCAAACAGGTCCACGGCCGGCTGACCCCAACGGAGACACACAGCGTGAAAGGTCTTGTTGCTGAGGGACCATTTCCCCAGGCGTGAGGCGTTCCCGCTCAGGGCATCGCCTCCTGGTTTTCTACCCCGGGGATGTAAACCGCCGAGATGCAGGGAAGATTCTCCTCTGCCCAAGTCAGAATCTGGGTCACCTCCTTGAGGGCTCGCTTGCTCCGAGTCCCACCCTGGTGACTGATGTAGGCGACAGCAGTATTATTGTCCGCACGAAACTGGATAGCACGACCCCATAAATGTGGAGTCAAGTGAAGAAGCACCAACCAGATCGCTCTCAGCTCCAGGAGATTTTTGGGCAAGTGGTTCTCCTGCGGACCCCACTGACCCTGGATCTTCTGTATCTGCCAAACGCCTCCCCAGCCAGTCAGACTGGCATCTGTGGTAACCATCTCCCACCGGTGAGTCAGAAAGGACTTGCCCACCAAACAGCTTTCTGGGGTCCAGCCACCACACGAGGGACTGTCTGGTCAGGGGGGACAGTGAGAACTCCCGTTCCAGCAACTCCTGCCTCCGGTCCCAGCCGGCCAACAGGTTCAATTGAAGAGGTCTCATATGGAATTGGGCAAAGGGCACTGCCTCGAAGCATGACACCATCAGGCCCACCAGCTTCATCCCCAGACGTATCGACGGCCGCTGACACGACAGCAAGGTCTGCATCTGCGTCTGAAGGCCCAACACCTTCTGCTGTGGCAGGAAAACCCCTTGACCGGAGAGGTGTCCAACGTCATGCCCAGGAAGGACCTCACCATTGAGGGAATGACCGAAGACTTGGGGTAGTTGATTACCCATCTGAAGGCCTCTAGATTGGATAACACAATCTGTGTGTTGCTCTCGGCCTGCTGAAGAGACTGGGCCTCAATCAGTAAATCATCCAGATAAGGCCGCACACGAACGCCCTGAATCCACAGAATAGCCATGATGCCTGCTAGCACCTTGGTGAAAACCCGGGGAGCTGAGGATATCCTGAACGGCAGAACCACAAACTGCTAATGCTGGCCCTCCATACCAAATCTCAGGAACTTCTGATGTCCCTGGAATATCGGGATGTGCAAATAGGCATCCCTGATGTCCACCGTGGTCATGAAGTCGCCGGGCCAAAGCGAGCTCACCGCTGACCATAAGGTTTTCATGCGGAAATGTCTGACTCTTACAAACCTGTTGAGACCCGTTAGGTCCAGGATAGGGCGTAATGTATCGTCCTTCTTGGGAACTGTAAAGAGATTGGAGTAGCCTAGGCCCTGTTCCTGACGAGGCACAGGGCAAATCGCCCCTAACCGCAGGAGGTGCTGCACGCCCATTCTCAGGCCCTGTGCCTGCACTGGGTTCTGGGATATTCGAGACTGAAGAAAAACTTGAGGGCGGCCTGACTGCCAGCCCTATTTTGTAACCGGAGGACACCACCTCCTGAATCCACCGATTCGAGAAGCGCTGTCTCCAGACGTGTGCAAATAGCAGAAGCCCCCCCCCCCCCCAACCGGATGGGTGAGGGCGCCTCCTCATGCCTGAAAGGCCTTGGTAGGGGGCTTGGACTTGGATCCCCAGGAGGGATTGGGTCGACTGCGGGACCTACCTTGTCCCCAAAACTCTCTGCGGCCACCCGAAAATGAAGAGCCTCTTCCTCCTCGAAAGGAGCGATAGGCAGAAGAACCCCAAAGGGGCCGCGCAGGCTTCCGCCGCTGAGGGAGTCTACCATCCTTGATCAGGAGGGTTCAGACACTCCCCGAACAACCTGTGCCCCAAAAAGGGGATACTAGTGAGCGACTTCATGGCCTATGCATCAGCGGACCATTGCCGCAACCAGAGCGAGCGACGGAGCGCAACAAGCAGGGCCGAAACCCCGGCACCGAACCGGACACCATCGTCCATAGTAGAGGCAACAAAGGCAATAAAATCCACGCAAGCTTTGAGTTCTTATATATATTCCTCTGCCTGCTTGCGAGACTCAGCAATATCCACAAGACGTCTCACCTTCTTTCTGATGGCGAAGAAGACAATAGCTGCGGCACACACAAGGCGAAAACCAGCACCAGCAAAGGTGAAGGCATGACAAACTAGCTGATCCTAAGCCTGTCAGCTGGATCACGCAAGGAAGCAGTATTGGGTGACAGCAGAACCGTAGTGTTGGATAACCCTGACACAGAGGCATCCACTTCGGAAGGATGAGACCATAGCCGGACCAGCTCCTCAGGGAAGGGATAACGCCTATCCAGACCCATAGGCACCGACGGTAGTTTGTTAGGCCTTTCTCATTCCTTGAAAATCATATTAGAAAATTGGGCCTGCTCCGGAAAGACTCGCCTCTGTCTTTCAGGTCTAAACAAATCACCCTGCTTCCTCTTAGCCGCTCTAGGAGGGACAATGTGCAGCATCTCAAAAACTGAAGCCAACAACTTCTCCGTATCATCAGGGAGCCACATGTCCTCGCCTGAGGAATAACCAGGCCCGTTTTCATAGCTGGCAGAATGATCCACAGGGGAGATGGAGTTCTCATGCAACTCGCCTTCCCCCACAGAGCCCGGACCTCCAACAAATCATCATCATCAGAATAAACGGGCTCGAGGTGCTGCCTCCTACACGAGGCCTTCTTAGGAGCCGTGCGGGAGACCTGTCTCCCAAGGCTGGCCACCCGGTATGCCAAATCAACTTGGGACCCCCTGCTGGCTCCCCCCTCGCTAGGGTCTGAGTGCAGCAGCGGGGGTTCTGGAGAGGCCGCAGGTAATAAAGAGCTAGGGGCAGATACGCCCGCCCGATCATGCTCCAAAATGACGCTCCTGGAGTAAGTGACACAAACAGTGCCGAGCCCATCCAGCGGGCTAACACCGCACATGGGGCAGAGCTTCACCCGTCCCAAAGGGGCCCCAGCTCATAATCCCCAGAAGCCTCAATTATGGTGATTATGTTAATGGTATGCAGGTTACAAGGCGCTAACGGGCCAAACCTAATAATCCCCCAAAATGAGTCCCTCTTAGTGATCCCTCTTAATAGGGAGAGGGTGCGGAGGGAGGGGGGGGGGGGAGTCGGTGACTGGGAGGAACCAAAACCCTTAATCTATCAAGGGGGCCCACCTACTAGAAAGACCATAAGCATCCCACAGCACATGCACAAAGTAACACAATAACGTTTTTAGCAAGAAGGACTCACGACACCGCGATCGCATCAGCTCGGGAGGCCGACCAGTGTGCAGGAAGAGCAGACAAGATGGCGCGGAGTAGGCAGCTGCACGTGTTCCTCGAGGGGCGGGCCGCACCTCAGTGACGCAAAAGACAATGAATAAGTGAAGTTTACCAAGCACAAACACAATAATAAAGCTTGTGGGGCAGGGAGGGCTATGAAAAACCCCCCATGGGCATGAGTGGTCCCCCCCCCGCCATAGGCTCACCATCAGCCTGCGGCCGGCTACCCTTCGGTCAGGGTCTGCGGCCCAGAGCCTAGCTCTGTCAACGCCTGATCCCGGCGTTCTTCCCTACCTTCACCGTCCCGATCAGCCATGGCTGGGAGGCATAGTGGGTCCACGGGAGCAGTGGGAATAAGGTTGCAGCGGCCGACAGGCTAGGAGGCCCCGCTCAGCTGCAATATCCAGGAGAGAGTTCCAACGATCCTAGCAGCAGCACTGCAAGATGAACACTGGGAAATGATAGAGACGCCTGCTTTTATAGGGGGCGGGAGGAGCGACAGCTTTTGATCTTGCAGTGAGCGTCATCTAGCGGTGGAATACCCACATGTAATTACATCTGGGACGACCTGGACTGGATATAGTGAAAATAGATAATGCAATAATTTAATAATAACACTATACATATTCAAGTTTATAGTGTGTAACAGTCTGTTATTACCTGTCCCTGTGTAAGCACCATTATACGATCAGAGCCAAGTACAGTGTTGAGTCTGTGTGCAATAGTCAACATTGTGCAGTCTGAAAATGCCTCTCTAATTGTCTCCTGGATTAAAAGGTCAGTTTCGGGATCCATAGCTGCCGTGGCTTCATCAAGAATCAAAACCTTGAAGTGCACCATAGATAGAAAAAGCAAAAAGTAATTTTTTTAGTTGGGCACAGCAACAATTAAGCAACATTTCTTTGCACTCGAAAGCAATAATTATTTAACAAGCATTCTAAATGCACGGTCAAGTCAATTCTGACCACTTTCTACTATCAGAATAGGCAGCTCATTAAGGAAGGGACATGTCGGGAGGAGTATTATAGCTCTGTGTCATGGGTATAAAAAAGAAAAAAGGCCATTATTGAGAGTTGCAAAATGGGATGATTATTGGCATTCGGGCAAAGTGTGGCAGATACTCCTGAAACTGTGCAGCTTATTATCTATTGTATGCGTTTTTTTGTCAGGCTATCATGGGTGGACAAAACACCATTGTGATTTAGCAACTTGCAAACTGTGGTGCATCACATTTTATTAATGTTAATGAGGTTCAAAACCCACTAACCACCCATCCATGAGCGAGGTCTGACTTCTCTCTGCTGATGGACAACAACTCCCCCTATGACCGACTGGAGACCGAATTGCTGAATAGGTCCCCACCATTAAAGCTGGAATCCTCAGAAGACTCAGCCTGAATGTGCGTGCGCTTAGCAGTAGCATTCCTGCTTGGTCGGATGGAGACCGCCTCAGGGACCAAGGCTACCGACCACACTCTTCAAACATGCCACCCTGACCGGCACTTCCTTAGGTGAAACCCTGGGCACGCTTACTTGACCCGTGCGTGCACCCCTCACACTGTGCTGACCCACGCTATCAGTTTAAAGACCGACTTCAGGCATCCAAGTGTAGTCTCCAGGACAGTGCAGAGGGTGAGGGGCTAGGAGGCAGACAGAGTCAAAGCCCTGATCAGCACGATCAAAGCAACAAACCTGGAATAAAGAAATACAATCCTGAATCTCTTCCCAGTCCCGCCAACTGCAAGAAAAGAACGGTTGGTGTCCAGCCACAGCCTGCCCTATATAGGCTGGGAGGAGCTTAGTTTGTTTTTCTTGCAGTCACTGGAAGAGCAGGAATGGGGACAAAAATACAATTCTGTGAAGTACTCACCTGTAGAATTGGTATTATATGCATACAGCACGTCCTGCTCCAGATGTAGTAATTACATGTGGGTAATCCTCCGCCTGAGGCGCTGTTCACTGCAGACATGTAGAAAACAGGCTCCTCCCGGCCCTACATATACCGAGGGACCTCCCACAAATCCCCAGCATTGAAAAGCAGTGAAAGGAGAAGCCAGGAGAAACCAACCACCCAAAAACTGGCAATAATAGTAATGATAACAATCACCAAACAGGGGATCCAGAACAACGTGAAACCAGGGTGGGCTGGGGCAGGACGTGCTGTATGCATATAATACCAATTCTACAGGTGAGTACTTCACAGAATTGTATTATTCTAAGCATACAGCACGTCCTGCTCCAGATGTAGTAATTACATGTGGGACATCCAATAGCAGTGTCCGTAAAGTAGGGTGGGATCCCCAACAGAAAAGGCAACAGCAAGCAGTTTAAACGACTGCCGCCTGCAAAACCTTGCGGCCAAACACAGCATCAGCCCTAACATCAACCTTGTAAAACTTGCAAACTTGTTCCACAGAGGCCTGGTGCTGAAAAGCCCAAGAAGCCCCAACAGCTCGAGTAGAATGAGCAGTAAGACGGAAGGGGGGAGACTTCCCCTTAGTAGTATAGGCTTGAACCACAGCCTGACGAATCCATTTACTGATGGTAGACTTGGCGGGAGCCAAACCTTTCCTAGGCCCGTGAGGCACAACGAAGGCCTTAGTGATGATAACTAAGTAATACTTGACGCACCTAACCACGTCCAAGGAATGCAAAACCCTTTCCTTAGGGTTACTAGGATTAGGGCACAAAGAAGGAAGCACAATATCTTGATTCAAATGAAAAGCCGACACCACTTCAGGTAGAAAGTCTGGCTTGAAGCGGAACACCACCTTATCCTGGTGTCACTCATAGTAGGGAGGCTGAATAGATAAGGCAGCCAACTCAGACACGCGCCTAACAGAGGTGATAGCTACTAAGAAGACAACCTTGAGCGTGAGAACAGCGAGAGCAGCCTCCTGAATAGGCTCAAAAGGAGCACCCTGCAGGGCCGATAAAACCAAGTTTAAATCCCAAACAGGTACCATAGGCTTGCGAGGGGATGCACATGAGTGACCCCCTGAAAGAAGGTCTTGATAAGAGGATGCTGGGCAAAGGTCTTCTGAAAGAAGATAGACAGGGCCGAAACCTGGCCCTTCAGAGGACTAAGCTTAAGGCCTAAGTCTAGACCATGTTGTAAAAACTCCAGCACCCTAGAGACTAAAAATTCCCGGCAGGGAAGAGACCTGGACTCACACCAGTCAATGTAAGAACGCCAGACTCTATAATAGATAGCAGAGGAAGTCTTTTTCCTGGCTTGCACCATAGTAGCCACTACAGATGCAGACAAACCCTTTTCCATCAGGATGGAGGTTTCAACAGCCAAGCCGTCAAAGCCAGAGTTAGTAAATTGGGGTGGCGTAGAGACCCCTGAGTTAGAAGATCTAGCAACTTTGGCAGATCGTACTGATCTACTGCCATTTGAACCACGTCTGCGAACCACACTCTTCTTGGCCACCTTGGGGCCACCAGAATCACGGGTACCCCTTCCAGAGCGATCTTGCGCAGAACTCTGCCCAGAAGGGGAATTGGTGGAAACACATACAGGAGCCGAAACTCCCTCCAAGACATGGACAGGGCATCCGTGGCCAGAGCCAGAGGATCCTGAGACAGGGATACAAAGCTCGGGAGCTTGTGATTGTGACGGGACGCAAACAGATCCACATCTGGTACACCCCAACGGTGACACAGGGACTGAAATACCCTGTTGCATAGGGACCATTCCCCCTGACGGGATGACCCTCTGCTCAGAGCATCTGCCAGCAGGTTCTCCGCCCCCGGAATGTAGACAGCCGAGATGCATTGGACATTGGCCTCCGCCCATGTTAGAATCAGAGAAACTTCCTGAAGAGCCCCCTTGCTCCGGGTCCCTCCCTGATGGTTGATGTAGGCAACCGCCGTTCTGTTGTCTGAGCGTACCTGAACCGCCAGACCCCTCAGGTGATGGGTCAATTGTTCCAGCACCAATCTGACCGCCCTGAGTTCCAAGACATTGATAGGTAGATGGGCCTCCTGAGGGCCCCACCTCCCCTGGAAGCGCAGGGTCTTCCAGAATCCCTCCCAACCTGACAGAATGGCATCCGTTGTGACCGTCTCCCAGGAGGGAGCCAGGAAGGATCTGCCCCTTGTCAAGTTCCTGTGGTCCAACCACCACGCAAGGGATTGTCTGACCGAGGGGGGAACCACCCATATCCCGTCCAAGGACGCTGGGTTCTTGTTCCAAACTGACAGAAGGTGAAGCTGTAGGATTCTCAAATTAAACTGGGCAAAGGGCACCGCCTCGAAGCTTGCCACCATCGAGCCCACCAACTGCATTCCTTGCCGGATGAAGGGATGAGGGCTCGAAAGCAGGGACATCGCCTGCGTTGTCAGAGCTTCCACCTTCTGCTGAGGAAGGAATATCCTTGACTGAACTGTATCCAGAATCATCCCCAGGAACGGGGTCACTGAGGAGGGGGACAGAGAGGACTTGGGGTAATTGATCACCCAGCCGAATGACTCCAGGGTGGACACTACTGAGTGTCCAGCTCTGCCTGCCGCAGAGACCGAGAGGTGATGAGTATGTCGTCCAGGTAGGGCAACACGCATATGCCCTTAAGTCTTAACAGGGACATCACCCCTGCCAGCACCTTGGTGAACACCCTGGGAGCCGGCGTGAGGCCGAATGGCAGGGCCACGAACTGGTCATGCTGATACAGCAGCGCAAATCTGAGGAACCTTTGGTGTCCTGGAAACACCGGAACGTGCAGGTAAGCATCCTTGATGTCCACAGATGTCATGAAGTCCCCTGGGTGCAGCGAGGCGATAGCCGAGCGCAAAGTTTCCATACGAAAGTGCTTGTTTCTGACAAATCTGTTGAGGATTTTTAAATCCAGAATGGGTCTGACTGACCCGTCCTTTTTGGGTACCGTGAAAAGGTTGGAATAGAATCCCCTGACCCTGTCTCTTAAGGGGACCTTGCAAATGACCCCTAGATCCAGTAGGTCCTGCACAGCCAGCATCAAGATCCTTGCTGATACAGGGTCTTGAGGGATCCGAGACCCAACGAACCTGGTAGGGGGCCGTACAGCAAATTCTATCTTGTAACCGGAGGACACTACCTCCTGAATCCACAGGTCTGAGACGTGTCGACTCCAGACATGTTTGAAGTGCTGTAGACGTCCCCCCACCCTGATGGGCGAGGGCGCCCCTTCATGCTTGAGGGGTTTTGGGAGGGGCCTTGGGCCCCCAGGAGGCACCGGGACGGCGTCCCTTATTCTTGTTCCAGGGCTCTGCCCGAGACCCAGCGAAGGACACTCCTCTGCCTTGCTTAGCCCCCGGTAGGGGGTCGATAGGGAGCTTGGGCCACGAAAGGGCCAAATCTGATGCTTGCGCTGGAGTAACTTGCCACCCTTGGCAAAGATATCTAACCTTTCTCCAAACAGGCGCAATCCCTTAAATGGAAGCCCCCCGTAAGGGCCTTCTTGGCGGCGTTATCAGCGGCCCACTGGCGCAACCAGACCGCTCGGCGTATGGCTACCACCAGAGCAGAAGCCCTAGCACTCAACTTAATAGCATCGTCCGATGCAGATAGGATATAGTTCACAAAGGTTTCACAGGTGGCCAGAGCATTGGCAGCATCAGAGGGCAAGTCATCCGCCCCTTCAAGAGCAGTCTTAACCACAGTCCTGAGTGCCACCGCCGTGATGGCTAAGGCGCACACTGGGTGGAGCGACGCTCCCCCAAATGCAAAGGCATGACATGCCAGTTGGTCAACACGCCGATCCTCCGAATCCCGCAGCGTAGTAGTCTCGGGGGAGTGCATAATAGAGGTGTTGGACAGGCTTAGGATTGGGGCATCAACCTCTGGTGGTGATGTCCAACACTTGACCAGGTCAGCAGGAAAGGGATATTTCTTATCCACACTTTTAGGGACCCCATGAAGTTTGCTGGGGTGTTCCCATTCTTTCAGCACGAAGCTATTAAAATGGGTTTGTTCAGGAAACTCCAACTGCGCTCTAGCGGTGTGGAACAGATCCCCCCTTTGCCGGGGAGCCGCGGCAGGGGGAGAGAGGGACAATACGTCAAAGATCTGGGTCAACAGTCTATCCATGTCGTCCGAGGACCAATGATCAGAACCAGAATCTTCCTGTCCCCTGGACTCGTCATCGTATGACCCTGAGTCAGAGATCAATTCCCCTTCGTTTGAGGGGGAATGAGTGTAGGAAAGAAGTAAATCATCAGATTCTATAGGAAATATAGTAGATTCAGGATTCAAATGTCGCCTCTTGGCGGTGGCCTTGCGCGCCAAGGAGCCAGCAATTAAGTTTTCCACACTAGCCAGCCTAGTGGCCAAATCGGAATGAGAATCCCCACTGGAATTGGGGGTTAGGCTCAGACTTGGGGGAGTAGGTGAAGCGAGGCGAGGTGGGGAGACTGGCTAGCGCCTGCTGTGCACAAGGGACGCAGACCCGTGCATTGTCACCGCTGCTAGGTAAGACCCCACAAGCTATACACAGACGGGCTTGTCCCGAAGGAACCCCGTTCACAATATCCTGAGATGCCTCCATATGGTGATTATTATGTGCAATATGCCAGTAGGGATTGACGCTATAAAGCAACCCTGGATGCCCCAATGACCCGCTGGGAAGTGGGAGTGATGTTTTTAGAATTTAAGGCCGGGCGTTACGCCGGGCCGGGAGACGCCACCGAAGCTCACGGTCTGAAAGACACAAGGGGAAGAGGGATGTCAGAGCCAAGCGAGGAGAAGCGAAAGCTAAAGAAAGGTCGCCCGTGAGGGCACTTACAGAACAGCGAGGGAGGACAGTCTTCACCACGCGCACGTGAGAAGGAAATGGCGCCAGCGAACCTCGAAGGGCGGGCCAGAGCTGAACCTGACGCGGAACGCGCCACATCAGACCACGCCCCCCCCCCCCCCCGGAGAGCGCGAAGCTCGGAGCGCGTATCCAATAGAAAAACGAGCAGTTAGAAACTGAGCCCCTAGCGAGTGAATCACCTCAGGGACTGACATGACAGGAATAAAAAGAGAATAAACCAGTAGCGTCCGAGATCGGAGCCGCCGTACGCGCCGAGTAAACAACATTAAGGCGCTGCGGCTAAGGTTAAGATAAGTGTTGAAAAGCGGCTCTGACACCCAGTAGCCGACAAGGGCTTCAACTCACAGTGTAATGGGGCAATGTTAAGCCGGTGCACACACAACCCCCCCCCCCTCTTTTTTCCCCAATAGCGGGGGAAACTAGGAAGGAAGGTGACCCAATACTCGGGGTTCACCGCTACACCGGGTATGGGGCGCTGATGCGGGAGGGGCATCCTCTGAAGGCTCACCATTAGCCTTAACCGCCTACCCTATGGTGGAGGATTGCGGTGGAGTCTAGCTCCGTAAGCACCTAAGGTGTTGCCTACCTTCACCCGGCCGACGCAGCCCAGGCTGGGAGGCATATTCTTTCATAAAGAGGACGGGTGGGAATAGTCCCGCAGGGCCTCGGGCTGTAAAGCCCCCGCTCGCCTGCGAGAGCGCGATACTTCATGTCTTCGCAGTGAGCACTGCAGAGAAATCTGGGGATTTGTGGGAGGTCCCTCGGTATATGTAGGGCCGGGAGGAGCCTGTTTTCTACATGTCTGCAGTGAACAGCGCCTCAGGCGGAGGATTACCCACATGTAATTACTACATCTGGAGCAGGACGTGCTGTATGCTTAGAATAAAGCCAGCACAGTTCTGGGAGAACATTCTCTGGAAAGATGAAACTAAGATCAACCTCTACCAGAATGATGGGAAGAAAAAAAGACAATTCTGTGAGTACTCACATGTAGAATTGCTTTTACCATGCATGGCACGGCCTGCTTCACGAAGTCATTACATCTGGGTTATTCCACCATAAGGTGGCGCAGTGTACTGCAGAAGAGTTGTGGCTCCTCCCGGTACCATATAAAAACGGAATTACCATAGACTTCTCCAGTGTTGACAAGCAGTTATTTCAAGAAACCGGGAGATAATAAAGGTAAAACAGGTAAAAGAACCCCAACTAACTTGGAACAATCACCATAAAGAGGCAACCAAGAACAGCGATAAGGGTGGGGTGAAGCAGGCCGTGCCATGCATGGTAAAAGCAATACTACAGGTGAGTACTCACAGAATTTTTCCCAATGCATGGCACGGCCTGCTTCACGAAGTCATTACATCTGGGACTTCCAAAAGCAGTGTCCATAAAGTAGGGTGGGATCCCCAAAGAGTAACAGCAGGCAGTTTAAATCACCACTGCCTGAAGTACCTTGCGGCCAAAAGCAGCATCAGCTGAGGCCTTAACATTAACCTTGTAAAACTTGGAAAAAGTATGAACGGAAGACCAAGTTGCGGCCTTACAAACTTGTTCAACAGAAGCTTGGTGCTGAAAGGCCCAAGACGCACCAATAGCACGAGTGCAATGAGCAGTAACCCTAAAAGGAGGAACCTTCCCCCTCGCAGAGTAGGACTACTCCACCGCCTGACGGATCCACTTGCTGATAGTGGATTTAGCCAGAGGCAAACCCTTCCTGGGTCCAGCAGGAAGAACAAAAAGAGCGTCAGATTTCCTGAAAGACTCAGTAGCAACCAATTAAAACTTCAGGGCCCTGACAACATCCAGAGAATAAAGGGTCCGCTCCTTGGAATTAGCAGGGTTAGGACACAAAGAAGGTAAGACAATGTCCTGATTGAGATGAAAAGCAGACACAACCTTAGGCAAGAAATCCGGCTTAAGCCGAAACACCACAAAATAAGGAGGTTTGATGGAAAGCGCCGTCAGCTCAAACTCGCCTGACATAAGTAATGGCCACATTAAAAGTCAGAATGGGCAAGGCAAAGGCCAGAGCTGACACCTGTCCCTTGAGGGTACTAAGTTGAAGGCCCGAATCCAAACCATCTTGCAAAAATTCCAGAATCCTGGGGATAGAAAACAACCGACAAGGAAGAGACTTGGACTCACATCAGGCAATGTAAGCATGCCAGATCCTGTAGTAGATAAAGGACGAGGACTTCTTCCTAGCCCTAATCATGGTAACAACAACAGAAGCCGGCATACCCTTATCCATCAAGATGGAGGTTTCAGCAGCCAAGCCGTTAAAGCCAGCGTTTGTAAATTGGGATGGCACAGTTGTCCCTGAGTGAGCAGATCTGGATCCTTGGGCAGCCAACTGCATCTACTGCCAACTGCACGACGTCTGCGAACCACACCCTCCTTGGCCAACAGGGGGGCCACCAGAATGGCTGGTACCCCTTCCTGGGCTATCTTGCGCAGCACCCTGCCCAGCAGAGGGAATGGAGGGAACACATAGAGGAGTCGAAACTCCGTCCAAGGCATTGCTAGCGCATCCGTGGCGAAGGCCTGTGACAGGGAGACAAACCTGGGAAGCTTGTGGTTGTGGCGGGACGCAAACAGGTCCACATCCGGCTGACCCCAGCGGTGACACAGGGAGTGAAAAATACCATTTTGTGATTACTCACCTGTAAAATGCTTATTACAAGTATGTCACACACCCCGCTTCCAAATATTCATGACACTTGGGTAACTGTCCTGTAGAGGGCGATCTTGCAGAGATGACATGAAAAAAAGGAGCCCCTCCTGGCCCATAAATAGCTGGGACCTCCCACCATTCCCCAGTATAAGACAGCAGTAAAAGGGACCAGGAAGAGCCAAATGTAAACAGCAAAGAAAAAGGTTCACCATATAAAGGATCCCAGAAAACCAAAAAAGAGAGCGGGATGAAGCGGGGTGTGTGACATACTTGTAATAACCATTTTACAGGTGAGTAATCACAAAATGGTATTATTCCCAGTATGTCACACACCCCGCTTCCGAATATTCATGACACTTGGGACATCCAATAGCAGTGCCCATAATGGGTGGGGATCCCAAAAAGGCATTAATGCAAACTTAAACTACTGCAGCTTGCAGAACTTTGTGAAAAAGTATGAACAGAAGACCAAGTAGCAGCCTTACAAACTTGTTCAACAGAAGCCTGATGCTGAAAAGCCCAAGATGCTCCAACAGCATGAGTAGAATGAGCAGTAACACGAAAAGGGGGAACCTTCCCCTTGGCAGAATAGGCCCCAACAATGGCCTGTCGAATCCATTTACTAATGGAAGACTTAGCGGGCGCCAGACCTTTCCTGGGCCCGGAGGGCACCACGAAAAAGGCGTCCGTCTTACGAAAAGGAGAAGTAGCCACCAAATAATATTTCACACATCGAACCACATCCAAAGAATGTAAGGTCCTCTCCTTGTCATTACTAGGCTTAGGACATAAGGAAGGGAGAACTACATCCTGATTGAGGTGGAAGGCCGAAACCACCTTAGGAAGGAAATCCGGCGGAAAACTACCTGTCCAGGTGCCTCTCAAAGTAAGGAGCCTGAATAGACAAGGCCGCCAACTCAGAGACACGCCGAACAGAGGTAATTGCTCACTCAGAAAGTTGCCTTTTTGGTGGCTGAGAAAGAGCAATATCATGCACCGGCTCAAAAGGGGGCCCCTGGAGAGCCGACAGAACCAAGTTTAAATCCCAAACCGGCAGCAAGGGCTTTCTAGGAGGCTGCACATGAGTACCCCCTGGAAAAATGTCTTAACCAGGGGATGAAGGAAAAGAAAAGACCTTTGAAAGAAAACCGCCAGGGCAAAAACCTGCCCCTTCAAAGTACTATGCTGGAACCCCGAGTCCAGACCATGTTGAAGAAACTCCAGAATTCTGGGAATAGAAAACACCCTACAAGACAAGGCTCTAGCCTCGCACCAGTTAATATAAGACCTCCAAGTCCTATAGTAGACGTTAGAGGAAGATCTCTTCCTAGCTCTAACAAGAGTCTGAACCACCGCATCAGAAAGACCTTCCTCCTTTAAGATGGAGGATACAGCAGCCACGCCGTCAAAGCCAGCGTTGGTAAATTGGGGTAGCGTAGGTGACCCTGGGTGATAAGATCCGGAAGAAGAGGCAGATAAAACTGATCTACTGCCAGCCGCATGACGTCTGCGAACCACACTCGTCTTGGCCACCTTGGAGCCACCAGAATTGCTGGTGCCCCTTCTAGAGTCAGCTTGCGCACCACTTTGCCCACCATGGAGAAAGGGGGGAACAGGTACAGAAACCCCAGTTCCCTCCAAGCCAGGGACATGGCATCCACTGCCAGGGCCAGAGGATCCTGAGACAGAGACACAAAGGCAGTAAGCTTGTGATTGTGACGAGAGGCAAAAAGATCCACCTCCGGAGTCCCCCACTTGTGACAAAGGGACTGAGAGACCATTCTCCTCGGCGAGAGGATCTCCTGCTCAGGGAATCCGCCTTCGTGTTCTCCACTCCCGGGATGTAAATGGCTGAGATGCATGGGACATTGCTCTCTGCCCAAACAAGGATCAGAGATACCTCCCTGAGGGCACTCCTGCTGCGAGTCCCTCCTTGGTGATTGATGTAAGCGACCGCCGTCCGATTGTCCAATCGGACTTGAACTGGCAATCCCTGCAATAGAAGAGTCAAGCGAGACAGAACCAACCAAATGGTCCGTAGCTCCAAAACGTTGATAGGGGTATGAGCCTCCCGAGGCCCCCATAACCCCTGGAACTGATGTTCCCTCCAGAAGCCCCCCCAGCCCGACAGGCTGGCGTCCATGGTGACAGTTTCCCAACAAGGGGTCAGAAAGGATCTGCCCTTCAACAGATTGCTTGACACTAGCCACCACTGAAGGGACTGCTGAACCCGGGGAGACAGCAGACAATACTGATCCAATGACACCTGTCCCAAGTCGCTAGATGATGGAGCTGAAGTGTCCTCATGTGAAACTGGGCAAAAGGGACTGCCTCGAAGGAAGCCACCATCAGACCTACCAATCTCATCCCTAGCCGGATAGACGGGCGAGGATTGGAAAGCAGAAGCCGAACCAAATCTTGAATCAGAAGAATCTTGGGCTTAGGAAGGAACACCCTGGCCTGAAAGGCATCCAGAGTCATGCCCAGAAATGAAACCTCCCTGGACAGGGAGAGGGAGGACTTGGCATAGTTGATCACCCAGCCGAACCTCTCCAGCGTGGATATCACAACTCTGGTGTCTAGCTCCGCTTGAGAGAGGAAGCCAAAATGAGAAGGTCGTCCAGGTATGGTACAATGCGAATGCCCTGGACTCTGAGGAGGGCCATCACCCCCGCCAATACCTTGGTGAACACCCTCGGAGCCGAGGTAAGCCCGAATGGAAGGGCCACAAACTGAAAATGCTGATCTTCCACCACGAACCTGAGGAATCTCTGGTGTGCCAGGAAGATAGGTACATGCAGATAAGCATCTCTGATGTCTATGGACGTCATGAAGTCCCCCTGACAAAGAGAATCGACGGCTGACTGCAAGGTTTCCCTGCGAAACTTCCTGAAGCGGATAAACCGATTGAGGAGCTTCAGATCCAAAATGGGTCGAATGGAGCCGTCCTCCTTGGGCACCGTGAATAAATTGGAATAGAATCCCAAGCCCCTTCCCGCGAAAGGCACTGGGCAAATGACAGCCATGTCCAGCAGATAACTTATTGCCGCCCGGAGCCCCTGTGCGTCCAGTGGAGACCTGAAGAATCTGGGAGGATGCCGGATCTCGAATTCTAGCTTGTAACCGGAAGACACCACTTCCAGAATCCATTTGTCTGAGACCTCCTGGTCCCAGACCTGGAAGAAGTGCCGCAGCCGCCCCCCCCACCCGCAAGGGTGAGGGCGCCCCCTCATTGCTGAGCTGGCTTAGCAGCGGGCTTGGGTTTGGAACTCCAATTGTGACCTGGACGGGCACGACCTCTGCCTCTACTCTAGGAATCACCTCTGAGGGTAGAGAAGGCCAAAACTCTGCCAGTTCTGGCACCACGAAAGGAAGGGTTAAAGGAGGCCGCCCCCCGAAAGGGACAACGTTGCCTCTTACGCTGAGGTAACTTCCCTCCTTTCGTGACAGAATCTAATCTTTCTCCAAAGAGCCGCAATCCCACAAAGGGAAGTGCTGTAAGCGACTTTTTAGCCACAAAATCAGCCGCCCACTGGCGCAACCATACTGACCGCCGAATAGCTACAAGCAAGGCCGAGGTTCTACCACACATGACATGGTGTCATCCAAGGCGGCAAGCACAAAGGACATGAACAATTCACACCGCTTAAGGGCGGCAAACTCATCACTAGCCAGGTCAAGCCTGGAGGTACTCAACAGGTCTCAAACCACAGACCTGGTAGCCACTGCCAAAAGCACAAACAGGTCGCAAGGCTGAACTGACACTAGCAAAAGCGTGGAAAGCCATCTGATCAATGCGTTTATCCTAGAGAATGCAAAATAGAAGTATTGGATAACCCGAGCACCGGGGCATCCACCTCGGGAGGGGACGACCATCGTTTTACCACGTCCACCGGAAAGGGATACTTTTTATCCCAACCTTGAGGAATACCTGGAAGCCGAGTAGGCTTCTCCCATTCCTTAAGAATAATGCCATCAAAATGCTTTTGATTTGGGAACTCCAGGCACGTCTTGGAAGTCCCAAAGAATTCCCCTTTTTGAGGAGCGACCTCCTCAGGAGGAAACATTGCCAGAACCTCAAAAAGGTGAGCCAAGACCTTCGGGGTATCCACAGCATGCCCCTGCCCTTGCTCAGTATCAGCACCAACAAACTGCTGATTGTCAGAACCCTCAGAATCCTCAAATAATTCCCCCTCTTCTAGTGGGGAATAATCAGACCAGTCAAGGAAATCATAATCATCAAACTCAAAGGCCGGCGCGGCTGGAGACAAATGCTTTCGCTTAGCCGATGCCTTTCTGGCAACAGAGCCAGAAATACATTTCTCAGTCTGGCACATACATCAGAGTGCGACTCCCCACCTGTGACAACATCACTAGGGGTACGGATAAGGCAGGGTGGGGAAGGAGATGAGGTCAGGACCCCGGACCCAGACGCATGGGTCCCCGACTGCTGCGTTATGGCCCGCTGAGCACAAGGTATGCAAACAAGTACATTATCCCCCGCAAGGGATGCCCCACAACCCACACACTGCCGGGGTTGCCCCGAGGGGAGCCCAAGCCCGGTATCCTGAGAAGCCTCCATATGGTGATTTTAATGTAGTCGCAATGATCAGAGGGATTTACGCTATTAAGCTACCCGGGATGCCCCTTCAGGTCCCAAGTGGGAGGATTTTTTTTTTGGAAACCCTAAATTAAACTCTAAGGGACCCTAGGACCGGGAGAACTCCCTCTTTAAACTTCAAAAGAAGGGATCCCGCCTAGAAGACATGAGGACAGACATAAGTGTCAACATGCACATCACCCACCATAAAAGTTAAAAATGGTGAAATAAATAAAATCCACTCAACGCAGCAAAGCAGCGACCGTCAACCCTCACAGCAGCAAGGGAATGAGAGGGAGAGCAGCACAGCAGGCAGCGAGGCCGGAAAGAGTGCTTGAGAGAAGCCGGCCTTCGAGGGGGGGGGGGGTGGACGGGCCACAACGAGCACCTATTGAAAAGTGAAACCGGCCCAGCAACAACGGCCGCACAAACACATACAAACACACACAATCCACACACCTTTTCCCCCAAATAAAGTATAACCCACAGGAGAAAAGGCCTCCCCCCCCCCCACCCAAGGGGCACAGAGGGACACGGTAGGGGGGAGAACCCACACCAATAGGTGAAAGGGTAAGAGGGACGGGGCATCCCAAACTGGGATCACCAACCCGGACACCGCCTACCCCTTTGTATGGGGCCTCATGGGGGAGCTAGCAGCCTACCATTGCCTGGACCTTCAGCCTAGGCTGGGAGGCATACTGCTATAGTTTACATTAAAAAAGGTTCAGGCAGCAATAGAAACAAAAGGCCGGGGGGTTACCCCGGCTACCTGCAAGGAGGAGACAACCATCTTCTGACTTGCTCGCCGACTGCAGAGACGAAAGACTGGAGAATGGTGGGAGGTCCCAGGTATTTATGGGCCAGGAGGGGCTCCTTTTTTTCATGTCATCTCTGCAAGATCGCCCTCTACAGGACAGTTACCCAAGTGTCATGAATATTCGGAAGCGGGGTGTGTGACATACTGGGAATAACCTTGTTGCTGAGGGACCATTCCCCCACCCCAGCCGAGACGTCCCCCTGCTCAGGGAGTCCGCCTCCTGGTTCTCCACCCCTGGAATGTAAACCGCCGTGATGCAAGGGACAGTCTCTTCCGCCCAAGACAGTATCAGAGACACTTCCTTGAGGGCTTGCTTGCTCCGAGTCCCTCCCTGATGATTGATGTAGGCAACCGCCGTCTGGTTGTCTGAGTGGATCTGAACAGCCCGACCCCGAAGGTGTGAGGTCAGCTGAGAAAGAACCAACCTGATCGCCCTCAATTCCAGGACATTGAATGGAGCATGGGCCTCCTGGGGGCCCCACTGACCCTGGAACTGCAGAGACTTCCAAAAGCCGCCCAACCGGTCAGACTGGCATCTGTGGGGGCAGTCTCCCAACACTGGGGCAGAAATGTCCTGCCCACAGGAGGTTCCTTGAGTAGAGCCACCACGAGAGGGACTGTCTGGCCAGGAGGGACAGAGCAAATTCCTGATCCAGGGACACAGGGTCCTGATCCCAAACTGACAAGAGGTGCAACTGAAGAGGTCTCATGTGAAACTGAACAAAGGGGACCGCCTCGAAGCAGGACACCATCAGGCCCACCAACTGCATCCCTTGCCGGATAGAGGGATGGGGACACAAGAGCAGAGCCCGTGCCTGCAGCTGAGAGCCCTCAACCTTCTGCTGAGGCAGAAATACCTTGACCTGAGAGGTATCCAGAGTCATGCCCAGAAAAGACCTCACCAAAGATGGAGACAGTGAAGACTTGGGGTAGTTGATCACCCAGCCGAAGGACTCGAGAGTGGAGGTCACCACCTGAGTATCCTTCTCGGCCTGATGAAGAGACTGAGCCGCAATCAGAATGTCGTCCAGGTAAGGGAGGATGCGAATGCCCTGATGCCGCAGCAGAGCCATCATGCCCGCCAGAACCTTGGTGAACACCCGAGGCGCCGAGGTGATACCGAACGGTAAGGCCACAAACTGGTAATGCTGATCCTCCAGAGCAAACCTGAGAAATCTCTGATGACCTGGGAAGATTGGCACATGAAGATAAGCATCCTTGACGTCCACGGAGGTCATGAAGTCACCCGAGCGAAGGGTACTGACAGCCGAGGGAAGAGTCTCCATGCGAAAGTGCTTGAACCTGACAAACCTGTTGAGACCCTTCAGGTCCAGGATGGGCCTCAAGGACCCGTCCTTTTTGGGGACCGTGAACAGATTGGAGTAGAAACCCCGACCCCGTTCCTGGGGAGGCACCAGGCAAATGACTCCTGACTCCAACAGACGTTGAACAGCAAGGCGCAACTCCTGAGCGGACAGAGGGTTTTGAGGGATCCGGGATCTGATGAATCTGGGGGGCGGCCAGGCTGCAAACTATCTTGTAACCGGAGGACACCACCTCCTGAATCCACCGGTCTGAGACGCGGAGCCTCCAGACATGAGCAATGAGCCGAAGCCGCCCCCCCAACCGGATGGGTGTGGGCACCTCCTCATGCCTGAGGGGGCTTGGGAGAAGGTTTGGGCAAACGCAGAACAAGTAACCCCAAAAACACTCACCCCCTCAGAAGTTAGGGCAGGAACTCCGCATCCCAAACAGGCTCACCTTAAGGCCTACCCTTTGTGGTACAGGGTCTGCGGCTTGGAGCAGCGCTCCTCGAGCACTTGACCCTAGTGCTCCTCTACCCTCACCCGATCCGTCAGCCGAGGCTGGGAGGCTCAGAGGGTCCGGAAACGGGTGGAAATAGCCATGCAGGGCCGCAGGCTTGTTTGCCCTGCTCACCTGCGCAATATAGAGAGTCATCTTCTATCTTCGCAGAAATCACTGCAGAGAGAACACTGGAGAAGTCTATGGTAATTCCGTTTTTATATGGTACCGGGAGGAGAAACAACTCTTCTGCAGTACACTGCGCCACCTTGCGGCGGAATAACCCAGATGTAATGACTTCGTGAAGCAGGCCGTGCCATGCATTGGGAAAAAGGATGGTGAAAGAGTTGTGCAGCTCATGCTCCAAAGTATAGCACATGATCAGTAAAAGATAGCAGTGTGATGGCTTGAGCATCCATGGCTATCAGTGGCACTGGATCACTAGTGTTTATTGATGATGTGACACAGGACAGAAGCAGACGGATGAATTCTGAACTGCTCAAATTTAGCCAAATGCAGCCAAACTGATTGGTCGTTGTTTCATAATACAACTGAAACAAAAACGCTGCAGTAAGGGGCTTGGCAGAGCATTAAAAAGGAGGAAGCAGCAATGTCTGGTGATGAAATTATAAAAATGTTGTCTCTGTCCAAATATATATGGACCTAACTGTATGTTTACATTACACCTGAAAGTTAACATGGTGCCCCCAACTGAACAATGAAGTGCAGCATTTCTTCATATATTCCTTACAGAAATAAATATTTGACAGAATCCTACCTTACATCGCCGTAACAAAACCCGTGCAATGCAAAGCAACTGACGCTCTCCTACAGAAAAGTTTTCTCCATTTTCCAAAACTTCAGTTTCAAGTTTAAGGGGTAACTGACCCACCTATGATGCACGAAATGTGAGAAAGAAGACAAAAATGTAATAAAAGCATAGCAAATACACATGACCTTTTAAAGCAATTCTGTATAAATAAAATCGTAAACAACATTCTATCAATGAAGGGCGAGGGGAACTCTAGTCACATTCTTAATGGAAAATCCACAGCCATAAGGCAGCAACAGGGCTCGAAAAGACTTTACCAGGCATATACGTCATCCACTGGGGCCAGCATATCAGGATAGGCCATAGCACTTGTGAAATGCGTGGTTAATCAGAAAGGCCTTAGTCATCTTCTTCTCCAGCTACTGTTAATGGATCAGAAAGCCACCTATGTGGACCCTCAGGACCACAAGAAAGCATTCAACTTAAGAAAACCTGCAGCTTAATCTGGATAATACTTACCCACCCTAACAACATCCAATGAATGCAGCTCATCTCATATGATAAAGAGGAGCAGGACAAATTCTCTTGATGTGAAAAACCAAGACCACCTTGAGAAGGATCCCAGGGGTGGAAATTGTATAATTGTTTTTGTGAGCTACCAAGGACAACTTAGAATATAAAGCCTCCAGCTGCGACCATGCTGGTTATGAGGCAGACCATCTTGTAAGTCAGCAACAATAAGGAAAAATCTGCCATTACAGGGAAGACCCTGTAATTCTGGCTGAAGTGAATGCAGCCTTGTAGTCAGTGGTCACCAACTCCCTGACCCAGACATACAAAGACGAGGGTCAACCAGGTGTCCGCATACCTCTAAATTTCTCCAGCCACTAAGTTAAGATTTGTTCGTTCAGCCAAGTTTACCTTGTTTTCAAATATAATGTTTTCCTGCCATGAGAACTTGCCCTTGTTGGGAATGTTTGTCTTGATTTCAACTAGGAATGGTCTCAGCAAAGTCCCTCAGGTGAAACGATACAGAATCTTCATCACTTGGGGGTTTGCACAAACCTGTCCGATTGCAACCACTCTCTGACCGGCTATTTCTGGACCTAAAGAGGATAGGACACCATCGGTTTGTCCAGCACTAAACTGTAGTTTATGTCAAGCGTTCTGATCCTCCTCACCAGACAGATAATAAGCAGAAGGCCCATCCTCTGAAAAGACTGCACACCTAAGGGGATGGAGACTGCCCAAAATATGCTGGAGTAGCTATCTCTACTGCCTCCAGGTCATCATAATACCTCTCTAACCATAAGGATATGCTATTATTCTTGCATACCTGTACGTTCAGCGAGAGGGGGTACAATAAGACAATTCTGTGAGTACTCACCTGTAGAATTGCTTTTACTATGCATGGCACGGCCTGCTTCAAGAAGTCCTTACGTATAGGATGTCCAACAGCAGTGTCCGTAAGGTAGGGTGGGATTCCCAAAAAGTAACAACAGGCAGCTCAGGCCACTACCGCCTGAAGTACCTTGTGGCCAAAAGCAGCATCAGCTGAGGCCTTAACATCAACCTTGTAAAACTTGGAAAAAGTATGAACAGAAGACCAAGTCGTGGCCTTACAAACTTGTTCAACAGAAGCTTGGTGCTGAAAGGCCCAAGACGCACCAATAGCACGAGTGCAATGAGCAGTAACCCTAAAAGGAGGAACCTTCCCCGTGGCAGAGTAGGCCTGCTCCACCGCCTGACGGATCCACTTGCTGATAGTGGATTTAGCCGGAGGCAAACCCTTTCCTAGGTCCAGCAGGAAGAACAAAAAGAGCGTCAGATTTCCTGAAAGGTTCAGTAGCAACCAAATAAAACTTCAGAGCCCTGACAACATCCAAAGAATGAATGGTCCGCTCCTTGGAATTAGCAGGGTTAGGACACAAAGAAGGCAAAACAATGTCCTGATTGAGATGAAAAGCAGACACAACCTTAGGCAAGAAATCCAGCTTAAGCCGAAACACCACCTTATCCTGATGCCGCTCAAAATAAGGAGGTTTGATGGAAAGCGCCGCCAGCTCAGAAACTCACCTGACCGAAGTAATGGCCACCAAAAAGGCCACCTTAAGAGTCAGAATGGGCAAAGCAGTTCCACGTATAGGCTCAAAGGGAGGACCTTGCAGAGCAGACAACACCAGATTCAGGTCCCAAACCGGTAGCATAGGCTTACGTGGCGGACGCACATGAGTAACTCCCAGGAAAAAAGTCTTAACCAACCGCTGATTGGCAAAGGATCTTTGGAAAAAAATTGCCAAAGCTGACACCTGTCCCTTGAGGGTACTAAGTTGAAGGCCCGAATCCAAATCATGTTGCAAGAATTCCAGAATCCTGGGGATAGAAAACACCCGACAAGGAAGAGACTTGGACTCACACCAGTGTCTATCAGTGTCATCGGGGAACCATGAATCCTCCCCAGACTCAGACTCGCTGTCGCAGCCCACCTGCTGGTACCCCAGAGGAGTCAGAGCCCGGGAAAAGCTCCCCCTCCTCTAGGGAGTAACGGTCACCAAAAACATCAGTTTCCTCATACTCCTCAGTAAAGAGGGAGGGCGTGGAAGCCAGGTGCCGCTTCTTGCAAGAGGCCTTATGTGGAACAGGCCTGGCAAGCTGCCTTTCAATGCTGGCCACACGAAGTGTCAGATCAAATTGTGACCCCCTGCTAGAATCCCCCTCACTGGGGGCTAAATGCAGGAGCGGAGGGGTAGGTGATGCCGAAAGGGGCGCAGAACTGGGGAGAGAAGTGGGCAGCCCAGCCTGGGCCGCAATGATACCTTGGGCGCACTGCACGCACACCGTGACACTGTTACTCACAGGGGATACCCCGCACATGGAACACAGCCGGGATTGCCCCGAAGGACCCCCGAGCACGCTATCCCCAGAAGCCTCCATATGGTGATTAAGACAGGCGCAATAGGCCAGCACAGGGTAAGGGCTAATAAAAGCCACCCGGGATGCCCCCCAAGGGATGCCCCCAGAAGCCAGTGAGGGGAGATGAGGGAGGGTAAGGAGCAGGACCGGGAGAAACCACAACCCACAGTTGTCCCGCCTGAAAGACATAAGTAAAAACACATAAGCATCCCGCAGCACATGCCCCAAAGAAAACCAAAAAACCCCAAAGGGGACTCACGGACCAAGTAGACCAAAAGATCACCAAGCCACCAGACCACGGGAGGGAGCGACACAGGCAGGGATCACTGCCACAGCTCAGGCAGGAAGAGGGGCCCAGAAACAAGTCACATAGACCCCAAAAAACACTCACCCCCTCAGAAGCAAGGACAGGAACTCCGCATCCCTAGTAGGCTCACCTTAAGGCCTATGGCCGGCTACCGTTTAGGGTCTGCGGCTTGGAGCAGCGCTCCTTGAGCACTTGACCCTAGTGCTCCTCTACCTTCACCCGATCCGTCAGCCGAGGCTGGGAGGCACAGAGGGTCCGGAAACGGGTGGCAATAGACATGCAGGGCCGCAGGCTTGTTTGCCCCGCTCACCTGCGCAATATAAAGAGCCATCTTCTATCTTCGCAGAATCACTGCAGAGAAAAATACCATTTTGTGATTACTCACCTGTAAAATGGGTATTATAAGCATGTCTCACACCCTGCTTCGGAAGTATTAATTACACGTGGGTTATGGTCCAGTAGAGGGCGAACTTCTACAGAGATGACTAGAAAAAAAGAAGCCCCTCCCGGTCCATAAATACCTGGGACCTCCCACACATTCCCCAGTATAAGAAAGCAGTAAGGGGACCAGGAAGAGCCAATAAAATTCACGAGAAAAAAGTTTCACCATATAGAGGATCCAAGATACAACTCAGGGTGGGACAAAGCAGGGTGTGAGACATACTTATAATACCCATTTTACAGGTGAGTAATCACAAAATGGTATTATTCCAAGTATGTCTCACACCCTGCTTCGGAAGTATTAATTACACGTGGGACATCCAATATCAGTGTCCAAAAAGGGTGGGGATCCCAACAGGCAATAGTGCACAAATTAAACCACTGCAGCTTGCAGAACTTTGCGGCCAAAAACAGCATCCGTTGAGGCCCGCACATCAACCTTATAAAACTTGGAAAAAGTATGAATAGAAGACCAAGTAGCAGCCTTACAAACTTGTTCAACAGAGGCCTGGTGCTGAAACGCCCAGGAAAACCCAACAGCACAAATAGAATGAGCAGTGATCTGGAAAGGGGGATCCCTCCCCTTAACAGAATAGGCCCTAATAATGGCCTGACAAATCCATTTACTAATGGTAGACTTGACGGGCGCCAAACCCTTCTTGGGCCCAGAGGGCACCACAAAAAATGCGTCCGTCTTCCGGAATGGTGAAGTAGCCACCAGATAGTACTTTACACATCTAATGACGTCCAGAGAGTGCAAGGCCCTCTCCATGTCATTGCTAGGTTTAGGACACAATAAAGGAAGCACAATGTCCTGATTGAGATGAAAGGCAGAGACAACCTTTGGCAAGGAGTCTGGTTTAAATCGGAAAACCACCTTGTCCTGATGTCTCTCAAAGTAGGGGGCCTGAATGGACAGAGCCGCCAACTCAGAAACACGTCGAACAGAGGTGATAGCCACCAAAAAGGCAACTTTTAAGGTGAAAATGGATAGTGCAGAATCCTGCACTGGTTCAAAAGGAGGACCCTGAAGGGCAGACAACACCAAATTTAAATCCGAAACAGGCAACATGGGTTTGCGAGGAGGGCGCACATGAGTGACCCCCTGAAAAAAGGTCTTAACCAACGGATGAAGAGCGAAAGAAAACCGCCAGAACGGACACATGCCCCTTAAGAGTGCCAAGCTGAAAACCCATGTCCAGACCATGCTGAAGAAACTCCAAAATCTGAGGAATGGAAAACACCCGACAAGGAGAGGTCCTAGCCTCACACCAATCAATGTAGGCCCGCCGGGTCCTGTAGTAGATATTAGAGGAAGATTTCTTCCTAGCCCAGACAAGAGTCTGTACAACGGCTTCAGGCAAACCCTTTTCCTTTAAGATGAAGGTTTCAGCAGCCACGCCGTCAAAAGTCAGAATTTGTAAATTGGGGTAACAAAGCTAACCTTGTGTGATCAGATCCGGAACCAGAGGCAGCCTGAATTGATCGACCGCCAGCCGGACTACGTCTGCAAACCACACCTGTCTTGGCCACCTTGGGGCCACCAAGATTGCTGGCACCCCTTCTTGAACCAGCCTGCCTACCATGGAGAAGGGGGGAAACAGATACAGGAGACCAAGATCCCGCCAGGCAAGGGACATGGCATCCACTGCCAGAGCCAGGGGATCCTGGGACAGACACACAAAAGCAGGGAGCTTGTGGTTGTGACGGGAGGCAAAGCGATCCACCTCCGGGAACCCCCACTTGTGACAAATGGATACAAATACCTCGTAGTTGAGGGACCATTCCCCCCGGCGAGAGGTCTCTCTGCTCAGAGAGTTCGCTTCCAGGTTCTCTACCCCTGGAATGTACACCGCCGAGATGCATGGAACATTGCTCTCGGCCCATGCAAGAATCAGAGACACTTCCCTGAGGGCACTCCTGCTGCGAGTCCCTCCTTGGTGATTGATGTAAGCAACCGCAGTCCGATTGTCTGATCGAACCTGAACCGGTAAGCCTTGGAGATGATGCGACAGATACAACAGCACCAACCAAATTGCCCTCAGCTCCAGGATGTTGATGGGGGATGTGCGCCTCCTGAGGACCCCACAGCCCCTGGAACTGATGCCCGACAGGCTGGCGTCCTTGGTGACCGTCTCCCAACAAGGGGCCAGAAAAGATCTGCCCCTCAGCAAATTCCTCAGTTCCAGCCACCACTGAAGAGACTGCCGGACCAGGGGAGACATCACAAATGACTGATCCAAGGACAGAGGGCATCTGTCCCAAGCCGATAACAGATGGAGTTGAAGAGGCCTCATGTGAAACTGAGCAAAAGGAACCGCCTCGAAACAGGCCACCATCAATCCCACCAGCCTCATCTCTTGCCAGAAGGACGGGCGAGGGATGGACAGAAGAAGACGTATCAGATCTTGAACCGTCTCCACCTGCAACGGAGGTAGGAACACCTTGGCCTGAATGGTATCCAGATTCATGCCCAGAAAGGAAACCTCCCTTGACGGGGAGAGAGAAGACTTGGGAAAGTTGATCACCCAACCGAACCTCTCCAGCGTGGACACCACCAACCTGGTGTCCAGCTCCGCTTGACCGAGAGAAGATGCCGTGATGAGAAGGTCGTCCAGATACAGCACAATGCGAATGCCCTGGGCTCTGAGAAGGGCCATTATACTCGCCAACACCTTGGTGAACACCCTTGGTGACGAGGTCAGCCCAAAAGGAAGAGCCACAAACTGATAGTGCTGATCTCCCACCACAAATCTGAGAAACCGTTGGTGTCCCGGGAAGATCGGCACATGAAGGTAAGCGTCCTTGATGTCTATGGACGTCATAAAGTCCCCTGGACGAAGAGAGTTGATGGCCGAGCGCAAAGTCTCCATGCAAAATTTCTTGGTTCTGATGAACCTGTTGAGAATCTTTAGATCCAGAATGGGTCTTATGGAGCCATCCTTTTTGGGGACTGTAAAAAGGTTGGAGTAATAGCCCCAACCTCTCTGTGGAGGGCACCGGGCAGACTACCCCCATGTCCCGAAGGTTTTGCACTGCCAAGAAAAGCCCCTGCACGGCCAGGGGGTCCGAAGGAACCCGAGACCTGAGAAATCTGGGAGGAGGCCGGAACTCGAACTCCAGCTTGTACCCGGAGAGACCACTTCCAGGATCCAGTTGTCTGTGACCTCCCGGATCCAGACCTGGGCGAAGAGCCGTAACCGCCCCCCCCACCCGCGAGGGTGAGGGCGCCCCCTTATTGCTGAGAGGGTTTGGCAGCAGCCTTGGGTTTGGTACCCCAGGCAGTCCCGGGACGGGCACGTCCTCTGCCCCTACCCCAGGAATCACCTCTGAACGCAGAGTAAGCAACTCCCCTGCTTGCTCGAGAGCCACGAAAGGAAGGATTAAAGGAGCCTGCATCCCGAAAAGGCCAGCGCGGCTTTCTGCGTAGTTTACCTCTTTTCGCCACCGAGTCCAACTTATCTCCAAACAGACGCATACCCAAGAAGGGTAACCCTGTAAGCGCCTTCTTCGCAGCAATATCAGCCGCCCATTGGCGCAACCAAACAGATCGACGTATAGCCACAAGCAAGGCCGAGGTTCTACTACACATGCATATTGTATCATCCAAAGCAGATAAGACTAATGTAATGAACAAATCACACCGCGTAAGCGCTGCAAATTCTTCACTAGCAGGGTTAAGATGGGGACCATTCAACGGGCCCCTAATAACAGATCTGGTAGCCACAGCCATGAGAGCTGAAGCACAAACAGGGCGGAAGGCCGAACCCACACTGGCAACGGCATGTGACGCCATTTGATCAAGACGTCGGTCCTCACTATCCTTCAGAATAGTGGAGTCTGGTGAGTGTACAACCGATGTGTTGGACAAACCCAAAACCGGAGCGTTGACCTCTGGGGGTGACGACCAACGCTTCACCGTGTCCACAGGAAAGGGATACTTCCTATCCCACCCCTGAGGGAGACCAGGAAGCCGGCTGGGCTTTTTCCATTCCTTAAGAATCAATTTGTCAAAATGCTTCTGATCTGGAAACTCCAAGCGAGGCTTAGTGGCCCCCAAAAATTCCCCCTTTTGCGGAGGGGCCTCCGCAGGAGGGGAAATAGCCAGCACCTCAAACATATGATCCAGAAGTCTGGGGGTATCAACCGTATCCCCACGCTCCTGCCCAGCATCAGCATCCAAGAACGGTTGATCATCGGAGCCTTCAGAATCTGAAAACCAATTCCCCTTCTTCCAGCAGGAATAATCAGACCAGTCAAAGTAGTCATATTCCTCATAATCAAAACCCGGCACAGCCGGTGCCAAATGCCTTCTTTTAGCTGGGGCCTTCCTGGCCGCAGAGCTAACAATCAATTTCTCAATGTTGGCCAGTCTAGCACAGACATCAGATTGCGACTCCCCGCTAATGACAACATCACTTGGGGTCAAGGCCAGGCGTGGGGGTGTAGGTGATGAGGTCGGCGGCGCTGACCCAAACGCCTGGGACCCGGACTGCCGCGTAATGGCCTGCTGTGCACATGGTATACAAGTAGCAATGACCGGTGGGAATTACGCTACTAAGCTACCCGGGATGCCCCTTAAAAGTCCATTAGTGGGAGGATTTATACTCTAAATTTGCCAAGGGACCCTAGGACTGGGAGAACCCCCTTTAATCAAGGTCAGGTAGTCCCCCTGAAAAAAACGAAAAGGAGGGACCCATAAGTAAGGCAAACACACCACACACAATACACAGCAAACATATACATATAAATATATATAAATATATCTAAATACCTATACAAATATAAATACATACATCTATAAGGCCCCAATGAAGCCAACGCTGGCATAAGGGGTTAATTGCCGCCGCAGCGCTCATTTGCCTGGCCAAAGATATAATAGTTAAAGACCCGCAGGGTACTCACAAATACCGCAATGGCGCAGAGCACGCAGCCTGAGAGAAGGAGGAAGAAGACCTCCCGACCTCCCCAGAGACAGCAGCTCCCAGCCAATGGGCGGAAACTGCACAAGAAAAGGCGCCAGTAACGCAGGGGGGGGGGGGGGGGGGGGGGGGGATGGACAGGAATGGAACGGAGCGAAGCTCCCCTCCATACTGCGGGCTACGGGGGGAATGAGGGAGGATGACGACCCTTTGTACAGGGCCCACCGCTACACGGGGCATGGGGCAATAGTGCGGGAGGGGCATCCCCTAGAGGGTCACCATCAGCCCTAAACCGCCTACCCTTTGGTGAGGGACTGCGGTGGAGCATAGCTCCGTTAGGCACACAAGGTGCTGCCTACCTTCACCCGACCAGCGCAGGGAGGCACATCGCAGGGAGGCACATCACAGGGAGGACGGGTGGGAATAGTCCAACAGGGCCGCAGGCTTTGGTAGCCCCGCTCACCTACGAGAGAGTGATACATCATGTCTTCGCAGTTAGCACTGCAGAGAAATCTGGGGATTCGTGGGAGGTCCCTGGGTATTTGAAGGGCTGGGAGGAGCCTGTTTTTCCATGTCTCTGCAGTACAGCGCCCTCTGGCGGAGGATAACCCAAGTGTAAGTATTATATCTGGAGCAGGACGTACTGTATACTAAGAATAACGCCCCCCCCTCAATAGCGGGAACAGGGAGTACTGGAAGGGGGGTTCCAAACCACCAGAGTAGTGAAGGGGAAAAACGGACAGGGCATCCCAAACCAGGATCACCAACCTGGTAGCCGCCTACCCCCTTTCATGGGGTGTCACGGAGGAGCATGGCTCCTAGTAGAGCACCTGCTAAGGTGCATCCTACCCTCACCCGGACCTACAGCCAAGGCTGGGAGGCATAGGGGTACAAGTTTAAACCAGGTCCGGGCAGAAATAGGGACAAAAGTGGCCAGGTGTAAACCCGGCTTACCTGCAAGGGAAGAGATAGCCATCTTCTGACTTGCTCGCCGTCTGCAGAGACGATTACTGGGGAATGTGTGCGAGGTCCCAGGTATTTATGGACCGGAAGGGGCTTCTTTTTTCTAGTCATCTCTGCAGAAGTTCGCCCTCTACTGGACCATAACCCACTTGTAATTAATACTTCCGAAGCAGGGTGTGAGACATACTTGGAATACACTGGATTGGTCTAGTGGTGGAGCCACAACTCTTCTGCAGTACACTGCGCCACCTTGTGGCGGAATAACCCATACGTAAGGACTTCTTGAAGCAGGCTGTGCCAGGCAATAGGGAAAAAATAAAAAGCAAACTGGACACAGAGCAGCCACAAATGAAATGTATGCCGTGTCCTACTACTACAGTACTACTTTACCTGATGGTCTACATTTTCTAACCAATACTACCCACAGACAATAATACCATTTTGTGAGATACTCACCTGTAAAATGGTTATTACGAGTATGTCACACCCCCCACTTCCCGATATTCTTGACACTCGGGAACCCGGCCTGTAGAGGGCGATCTTGCAGAGATGACATGGAAAAAAGGAGCCCCTCCTGGTCCATAAGTACTGGGTTCCTCCCACTATTCCTCAGTCTTTTTAAACAGCAGTGAAGAAGAGGGAAGAGCCAATTATATTCAATAATTGTAAAATTATATGAGAATAATAATACCAAATAAAGGATCCCTTAGAACAAAAAGAGCCAATTATATTCAATAATTGTAAAATTATTTGAAATAATAATACCAAATAAAGGATCCCTTAGAGAAAAAAGAGCAAATTACATTCAATAATTGTAAAATTATTTAAAATAATAATAATAATCACCCTATAAAGGATCCCTCGAACAAAAAAAAAGGGCGGGGGAAGTGGGGGGTGTGACATACTCGTAATAACCATTTTACAAGTGAGTATATCACAAAATGGTATTATTCTTAGTATGTCACACCCCCCACTTCCCGATATTCATGACACTTGGGACATCTAATAGTCTATAATGGGTGGGGATCCCAAAGGAATATTGCATAACTTAAATTACTGCAGCTTGCAGAACTTTGCGGCCAAAAACAGCATCCGCTGAGGCCTGCACATCAACCTTGTAAAACTTAGAAAAAGTATGCACAGAAGACCAAGTCGCAGCCTTGCAGACTTGTTCAACAGAAGCTTGGTGCTGAAAAGCCCAAGAGGCTCCAATAGCACGAGTAGAATGAACGGTGACACGAAAAGGGGGAACCGTCCCCTTCGCCATATAGGCCCCAATGATAGCCTGACGTATCCACTTACTAAGGGAAGATTTGGCAGGAGCAAAACCCTTCTTGGGCCCAGAAGGCACAACAAAAAAGGCATCCGTCTTGCGGAAGGCCGAGGTAGTAAATAAATAATACTTAACACAACGAACTACATTCAAAGAATGTAATACCCTTTCCTTGTCGTTACTAGGTTTAGGACACAAGGAAGGAAGAACTATATCCTGATTTAGGTGGAAAGCAGACACCACCCTAGGAAGGAAATCCGGTTTAAAACGGAAAACAACCTTATCTTGATGCCTCTCAAAATAAGGGGCTTGAATAGACAAAGCCGCCAGTTCAGAAACTCGGCGGACAGAAGTAATAGCAACCAAAAGCAAGTTCTTCTGAGTAACAATAGGAAGAGGAATATCCTGCAATGGCTCAAAGGGAGCAGCTTGCATAGCCGAAAGCACCAAATTAAGATCCCAAACAGGAAGTAAAGGCTTTCTGGGAGGCCGCACATGCGCGACTCCTTGGAAAAAGGTCTTAACCAAAGGATGAAGAGCAAACGATCTATGAAAGAAAATTGCCAAGGCAGAGACTTGCCCTTTCAAAGTACTAATCTGTAATCCCATATCCAGACCACGTTGCAGATATTCCAGAATTCTAGGAATAGAAAATACTCTACAGGGCAAAGCCCTGGATTCACACCAATCAATATAGGACCTCCAAGTCCTGTAATAAATGACAGAGGAAGACTTCTTCCTAGCTCTAATAAGAGTCTGAATAACTACATCAGAAAGACCTTCTTCTTTCAAGATGGAGACTTCAGCAGCCATGCCGTCAAAGCCAGAATTGGTAATTGGGGTAACAAAGTTGACCCTGAGTGATGAGATCTGGAAGAAGAGGCAGATGGACATGATCCACTGCCAGCCTTACGACGTCTGCGTACCACAGACGTCTTGGCCACCTTGGCACCACCAGAATTGCTGGCACCTCCTCCAGTGCTAGCTTGCGCACCACCTTGCTGATCATGGAGAATGGGGGAAACAGATATAGGAACACCAGATCCTTCCAGGCTAGAGACATGGCATCCGCTGCCACTGCCAGAGGATCCTGGGATAGAAACACAAAAGCTGGCAGCTTGTGATTGTGACGAGAAGCAAACAGGTCCAACCGTGGAGTCCCTCACTTGTGACAGAGGAACTAAAAGACCCTTGGATTGAGAGACCATTCTCCCTGGTGAGAACATCCCCTGCTCAGGGAGTCTGCCTCCACATTCTCTATCCCCGGAATGTAAACTGCTGATATGCAGGGAACATTGATCTCTGTCCACTGAAGGATCAGAGACACTTCCCGGAGGGCACCCCAACTGCGAGTCCCTCCCTGGTGATTGATGTATGCAACAGCTGTTCGGTTGTCTGACCGAATCTGAACTGGCAGACCCTGTAAGAAATGGGTCAGTCGAAGTAGAACAAGACGTATGGCCCGAAGCTCTAATACATTGATTGGAGAATGAGCCTCCTGAGGCCCCCACAATCCTTGGAACTGATTCATCTTCCAGAAGCCCCACCAGGCTGGCATCCGCGGTAACCAGTTCCCAAATGCGGAGTCAGAAATGGCTTGCCCTTCTGGTGGTTGTGCGATATTAACCACCACTGAAGGGACTGCAAAACGTGGGGAGACAATAGACAAGTCTGATTCAATGATAGTGGGCACCTGTCCCACTTTGCCAAGAGGAAGAGCTGAAGCGCCCTTATGTGAAACTGGGCAAACGGGACTGCCTCGAATGCAGCTACCATCAATCCCACTAGTCTCATCCCTAGATGGATAGACTGACGAGGGTTGGACAAGAATAGACGAATCAAGTCCTGAATCAGAACCATTCCAGAATCAGGCCCAGGAAGGGAATTTCCCTGGACGGACAGAGAGAGGATTTGGGGTAACTTATTACCCATCCGAACCTCTCTAGCGTAGAGACCACCATCCTGGTGTCCAACTATGATTGTTCAAGGGAGGAGGCCGCGAGAAGATCGTCCAGAAAAGGCACAATGCGGATGCCCTGGACCCTGAATATAGCCATCACTCCTGCCAGCATCTTGGTAAAGACTCTTGGGGCCGAGGTAAGGCCGAATGGCAGGGCCACAAATTGATAATGCTTGTCTTCTATTGAGAACCTGAGAAATCTCTGGTGACCCGGAAAATAGGAATGTGCAAATAAGCATCCTTGATGTCTATGATGTCATGAAGTCGCCCTGACAGAGAGCATCGATCGTTGATTGCAGAGACTCCATGCAGAATTTTCTGAAACGGATGAATTGATTGAGTCTCCTTAGGTCTAGGATAGGCCGAACAGAGCCGTCCTTTTTGGGTACCGTGAATAGGTTGGAGTAAAACCCCAAACCCCTTTCCACTGGAGGCACTAGGCCGATAACAGCCATGTTTAACAGATTCGCTACTGTTGCCCGCAGTCCCTGCACAATTGCCGGATCTGACGGCATCCGGGACATGAAAAATCTGGGAGGAGGCCGGAACTCGAATTCCAGTTTGTAACCGGAAGAGACTACTTCCAGAACCCAATTGTCTGATACCTCCTGACCCCAGACCTGGAAGAAGAACCGCAGCCGTCCCCCCACCCGTAAGGGTGAGGGCGTCCCCTCATTGTTGAGCAGGCTTAGTGGCAGATTTGGTTTTGGACCCTCAATTCTGACTTAGATGGCCACGTCCCTTTCCTCTATTCCACGAAAGGAACGACGTTGTTTCTTACGCTGAGGTAATTTACCTCCTTTAGTGACAGAATCCAATTCTTTCTCCAAAGAGGTGCAATCCCACAAAAGGGAGCGCTGTAAGCGATTTCTTAGCTACAATATCAGCTGCCCACTGCCGCAACCATACTGACCGCCGGATGGCGACTAACAAGGTAGAGGTTCTGCTGCACATGAGCAGAGTATCATCTAAGGCAGAAAGTACAAAAGATGCAAACATCTCACATCGCTTAAGAGCGGCGTACTCATCAGAGGCCGGATCAAGCCCTGAGTAATTCATTAGGTCTCTCACAACAGACCTAATAGCCACTGTCATGAGTGCCGAAGCACCAACAGGCAGCAAGGCCGAGCCCACACTGGAAAAAGCGTGGCACGCCATTTGATCAATACGCTTATCCTCTCCATCTTTAAGTGTAGTGGAGTCAGGAGAATGCAACACAGAAGAATTGGATAAATTAAGCACAGGGGCATCCACCCATGAGCAGAGTATCTTTTAAAAATCCAGTCTCTCTATAAATTAATTAAATATTAATGCATAGATGGCCATTGTATGCTTGTGCACACATAGGAATTTGTCCTCCGCATTTAACCCATCCGTGCAGTGAGTGTACACATGCCCAGAGCGGTGGGCACAGGAGGTGATGACCAACGCTTAACAGTATCAGCTGGGAAGGGATAATTTTTGTCCCAGCCCAAGGGCATGCCAGGAAGCCGCGCAGGCTTCTCCCATTCTTTAAAGTGGACCAACACCCAGGATTTTGACTATCCTGGGTTTTGGTCCACTTCGGCGGGGCACCCCGATCGGGGGTGCCCCGCTGTGTGAAACCCCCCAGAAACCCCAAAAAACTCACCTCTCAACGCTCCCACGTGAGCGCCGCAGCCAATCCCCGCCAACGTCCAGGCGGGGATCAGGAACGTCCAGGCCGTTTCCGCCGCCGCCGCCTCCCGCGCGTCACTCTCGGCGCGCGCGCGCCCCCGCCGGCCATTCACAGAGGGCCGGCGCGGGCGCGCGCACGTCTGGAGGGGTGCGCGGGAGGCGGAAGCGGCGGCGGATCAGGTAAGGTGTTTTTGGGGTTTCTGGGGGGTTTCACCCCGCGGGACATCCCGATCTCGGATGTCCCGCGGGGTGGGAGGTGATCGGCCCGGGAATCTTATAGATTTCCGGGCCGATCACCCCTGGGTGTTGGTCCTCTTTAAGAATAATTTCATCAAAATGCTTTAGATTTGGAAATTTTAAACGAGGTTTAGAGACTCCAAAGAATTCCCCTTTTTGAGGAGGGACTACTTCAGGAGGAGTAATAACCAAAACCTCAAACAACTGAGCAAGAGCTTACCAACTGAGCAAGATACCCCAATCCCCAACACTTGCTTCACCCTGCTCAATCTCAGTACCAACAAATTGCTGTTTATTAGAAACATCTGATTCCTCATAATAGTTCTCCTTCTTCTAACTGAGAAGGATCAGACCAATCAAGCAATTCACAATTGTCTGACTCCCTTGCCGGAGCAGCATGAGTCAAGTGCTTTCTTTTAGCTGAGGCCTTCTTAGGCACAGAGGTAGACATTAATCTTTCAAGATGATCCAATCTGGCACATAATCAGCATGCGACTCACCACCCATGACAATATCATTGGGGGTACGGACAAGACATGGCGGAGTAGGAGATGAGGCATTAGCTGCAGGCCCTGAAGCCTGGGCCTCAGTTTGCTGCATAATAGTTAATTGTGCACAAAGGACGCAAAAAAATTGCGTTATCCCCAACAAGGGATGCCCCACATCCAAAACATTGCCGAGTCTGTGCAGAGGGAATTGAATGTCCGTAATCCTGGGATGCCTCCATATGGTGTTTAGTATTATACTATAATTGATTATAGTCGCCAAGTATATATGGGATTTACGCAATTGCTACCCGGGATGCCCCTTTAAATAGTCCCAAGTGGGAGGATTGAAACACAAATGGACCCCCAAATAAGGCTTAAGGGCTTTTTTTTTTTTTATATAAGGACCAGGAGAAACCCTTTTTTAAATAAGGAGTTTCTACCTACAGAGAAAACAAAAAAACAGTCACCAAATGCACACAATATAAATAAATGAGCTGAAGGGTACTCACAGCCCATGCAATAAGCTCACATCATGAGGTAAGGCCACAGGGAAGCAGGAAACAGGAAGTCAAACAGAGCACACCAGGTGCTCTCTGAATAAAAGCATGCCTAAGCCCCGCCCACTTCCAGGATCACATGGCCAAAAATGGAGGGAAAATTCAAATCTGAACACAGCCAGAAAACAAAGAGCTTTAATATGTAAGCAAAAAATGCTGCCTAGACAGAGATAGGAAAATCTAAATAAAACATTTCCTATTAAATAGCCGCCTACCCACATTTAGGTCTCACGGAGGAGTAATACTCCTGTATACACCAGAAGGTGTATGTATCTACCTTTGCCTGAACCACACAGCCAGGGCTGGGAGGCATACAATATAACCAAACAGGTTTAAAGAGTTTCAGACAGAAATAGAGAAAAAAAGGGGCCGGGAGCAAACCCGGCTACCTGCAGCTTGAAGGAGAGTCATCTTCTGAATGCTTCGCCGACTGCAGAGACGAAAAGACAGATATTGGGAAGTGGGGGGGGGGGGGGGTGACAAACTAGGAATATAAGGTTTTCAAAAACGGCTTGAGCCAGAATGACTTACACATTCTTTCATGTGTGTCCTTTCTAGGGCATCCCAGATCTGCTCCTCACTGTACTGGTTGAATGGATCCAGGTTCGACCTACAGATTGAAGCATAAAAATGCAGATTAGCTTCGCATACCCTCAATGCAACAAATTCAACAACATATATGCAACTTACTTCTATATATAAAAAAAAACCTGGTTGAAACTTACCGAACAGTTCCACTGAACAGAACTGGTTCCTGGGGTATAATTGACAGCTTGCTGCGAAGATCCGCCAGCCCAATATCCCTTATATTTATGCCATCAATTTTGATGCAACCCCCAGATATCTCCACCAGTCTGAAAAGAGCCATGCCGAGAGAAGTCTTTCCTGAAGGAAATATAAAAATACAATTCTGTGAGTACTCACCTGTAGAATTGTTTTTACTATGCACAGCACGGCCTGTTTAATTTAATCCTTACTTCTGGGTATTCCGCCACAAGGTGGCGCAGTGGACTACAGAAGATTAGTGGCTCCTCCCAGCCCCATATAAAAACCAGAAATTACCCAATAGACCCCCAGTGTTGAAAAGCAGTTATACTAGAAGTCGGGGAGCTAATCAGATAAAAAAGATAAAAGCCTCACACAACTAAACTTTGGAACAAATCACCATACAGAGGCAACCAAAGATAACGATAACGAGTGATGAAACAGGCCGTGCTGTGCATAGTAAAAACAATTCTACAGGTGAGTACTCACAGAATTGTATTTTTCCTATTGCACAGCACGGCCCGTAAAAGTAGGGTTGGATCCCCAAAGAGTAACAGCTGGTAGTTCAAACCACTACCGACTGAAGTACCTTGCGGCCAAAAGCAGCATCAGCTGAGGCCTTAACATCAACCTTGTAGAACTTGGAAAAAGTATGAACAGAAGACCAAGTAGCGGCCTTGCAAACTTGTTCAACAAAAGCCTGGTGCTGAAAAGCCCAAGAAGCACCAATAGCTCGAGTGGAATGAGCAGTAACACGGAAGGGAGCTTCCTTCCCTTTAGCAGAATAGGCTTGCACCACCACCTGACGGTTCCATTTGCTGATAGTAGATCTGGTCGGAGGCAAACCCTTCCTAGGTCCAGCAGGAAGAACAAAAAGAGCATCAGATTTCCTAAAGGACTCAGTAGCAACCAAATAAAACTTCAGCGCCCTGACAACATGCAGAAAATGAAGGGTGTGTTCCCTAGAATTAGCTGAAAATACCGAACAAAAGTAGCTATTCAGATGGTCAGCCACAGCCTTATCTCCGTCAATATATTTCTTTTCCCTATTTCTAATTTTTGAGACTGCATTGTTTTTCTTCTTTCTGTCACCAATATATCGGAAAAAGGTTTTATCTCCCCTCTTCATAGATTTGGCCATTTCTTCCTCCTTCTGCCCTTTAGCAGTCCTTATAATCAGTTTTGCTTCCCTCTGTTTAATTTTATACGCCTCTCTGTCAGCTACACTTCCACTTACTTTATACTTCTTATAGGCAGACTTCTTATCTTTTATGATAGTGCTGACTTCCCTAGTAAACCATAATGGTTTCTTCTTCCTTTTATTCTTGCTAGTTTGTTTGACATATTGCTTAGTTGCCTTTAAGATGGCCATTTTTAATAGTGACCACTGGGCACTCACTTCTGCTACTCTGTTCCACTCACCAAATTTTCTTTCTACATACCCATTTTACAGGTGAGTATTCGCAAAATGGCATTATTCTAAGTATGTCCCACACCCCGCTTCAGATAGTCATTACACTTGGGACATCCAATAGCAGTGTCCATAAAAGACCGGGGATCCAAAACAAGGTAACAATGCACAAACATAAACCACTGCAGCTTGCAGAACTTTGCGGCCAAAAACAGCATCTGCTGAGGCCTGCACATCAACCTTGTAAAACTTGGAAAAAGTGTGAATGGAAGACCAAGTAGCAGCCTTACAAACTTGCTCAACAGAGGCCTGATGCTGGAAAGCCCAGGACGCCCCAACAGCACGAGTAGAATGAGCAGTAACCCGAAAAGGGGGAACCTTCCCCTTGGCAGAATAGGCCCCAACAATGGCCTGGCGAATCCATTTACTAATAGAAGACTTGGCGGGAGCCAAACCCTTCCTAGGCCCGGAAGGCATGACAAAAAGGGCGTCAGTCCTACGAAAAGAGGAAGTAGCCACCAAATAGTACTTCACACAGCGAACCACATCCAGAGAATGCAAAACCCTCTCCTTGTCACTGCTGGGCTTAGGACACAAGGAGGGTAGAACAATGTCCTGATTAAGATGAAAGGCAGAGACCACCTTAGGAAGGAAATCTGTCTTGAAGCGGAAAACAACCTTGTCCCGATGCCTCTCAAAATAAGGAGCCTTAATGGACAAAGCCGCCAACTCCGATACATGCCGAACGGAAGTGATGGCAACCAAAAACGCAAACTTCTGAGTAAGCGTAGAAAGAGCAATATCCTGCAAAGGTTCAAAAGGAGGACCCTGAAAGGCAGAGAGAACCAAATTCAAATCCCAAACTGGGAGCAAAGGCTTCCTAGGAGGCCGCACATGCATAACCCCCTGGAAAAAGGTCTTAACCAGAGGATGAAGAGCAAAAGACTTTTGAAAGAAAACTGCCAGGACAGAAACATGCCCTTTCAGCATACTAAGCTGCAAACCTAGGTCCAGACCATGTTGCAGAAATTCCAAAACCCTAGGGATAGAAAACGCCCTGCAGGGCAAGGCCCGGACCTCACACCAATCAATATAAGACCTCCAAATCCTATAGTAGATGGCAGAGGAAGACTTCTTTCTAGCCCTAACCAGAGTCTGAATGACAGCATCAGAAAGACCTTCCTCCCTCAAGATGGAGGTTTCAGCAGCCACGCCGTCAAAGCCAGCGTTGGTAAATTGGGGTAGAGCAGTGGACCCTGAGTGAGCAGATCCGGCAGAAGGGGCAGATCCAACTGATCCTCTGCCAACCTTACCACGTCTGTGAACCAAACCTGTCTTGGCCATCTTGGAGCCACCAGAATTGCTGATGCGCCCTCTAGGGCCAGCTTGCACACCACTTTGCCCACCATGGGAAACGGAGGGAACAGGTACAGAAAACCCAGATCCCTATAGTTCAGAGACATGGCATCCGCTGCCAGAGCCAGCGGATCCCGCGAGAGAGACACAAATGCCGGAAGCTTGTGATTGTGACGAGAGGCAAAGAGGTCCACCTCCGGAGTCCCCCACCGGTGGCAAAGCGACCGAAACACCTTGGGGCTGAGCGACCATTCCCCACGGCGAGATGAGCACCTGCTCAGGGAGTCCGCCTTCGTGTTCTCCACTCCCGGAATGTACACCGCCGAGATGCACGGGACATTGCTCTCTGCCCAAGCCAGGATCAAAGACACTTCTCTGAGGGCACACTTGCTGCGAGTCCCTCCCTGGTGATTGATGTAGGCGACCGCCGTCAGATTGTCCGACCGAACTTGAACCGGTAGGCCCCTCAACTGATGAGTCAAGTGAGCCAGAACCAACCTGATGGCTCTCGGCTCCAGAACATTGATGGGATCGTGAGCCTCCTGAGGCCCCCACAGTCCCTGAAACTGAAGATCCTTCCAAAATCCCCAACCTGACAGGCTGGCATCCGTGGTGACCGTCTCCCAACGAGGGGTCAGAAAGGATCTGCCCCTTATCAGATTGCTCGGTTCCAGCCACCACCGAAGGGAATGCAGGGGTGACATCAGAAAAGACTGATCCAATGACAATGGGGACCCGACCCAGGCCACCAATAGATGGAGCTGGAGCGTCCTTGTGTGAAACTGGGCAAAGGGAACGATGCCACCATCAATCCCACCAGTCGCATCCCCAGCCGGATGGACGGGCGAGGGATGGATAGAAGATGCTGAGTCAATTCCTGAATCAAAAGAACCTTGGGCCGGGGGAGGAACACCCTGGAAGTATCCAGAGACATTCCCAGGAACACCACCACCCTGGATGGAGAGGCAAGACTTGGCATAGTTGATCACCCAGCCGAATCTCTCCAGGGTGGCTACCACAGTCCTGGTGTCTAGCTTCGCCTGGCCGAGAGAGAGGATGCCATAATAAGATCGTCCAGATAAGGCACGATGCAGATACCCTGGGCTCTGAGGAGGGCCATCACCCCCGCTAGCACCTTGGTGAAGACTCTTGGAGCCGAGGTAAGGCCAAACGGAAGGGCCACAAACTGAAAATGCAGATCTTCCACCACAAACCTGAGAAATCTTTGATGCGCCGAGAAGATTGGAACATGCAGATAAGCATCCCTGATGTCTATAGACGTCATGAAGTCCTCCTGCCGAAGTGAGTTTATGGCAGAGCGCAGAGTTTCCATGCGGAACTTCCTGGGACGGATAAACCTGTTGAGAAACTTCAGATCCAGGATGGGACGAACGGAGCCATCCTTCTTGGGCACCGTGAACAGATTGGAATAGAATCCCAGGCACCGGGCAGATGACTGCCATGCCCAGGAGATCTTTTACTGCCGCCCGGAGCCCCCTGCGTGGCCAGAGGATACAAGGGCACGCGAGACCTGAAGAATCTGGGAGGAGGCCGGATCTCGAACTCCAGCTTGAAACCAGAAGACACCACTTCGCGAATCCATCTGTCCGAGACCTCCTGGTCCCAGACCTGGGAGAAGTGTTGCAGCCGTCCCCCCCATTGCTGAGCCGGCTTAGCAGCGGCTTTGGGCTTGGAGCCCCAGCTGTGACCTGGACGGGCACGTCCTCTTCCCCTGTGCCAGGAATCACCTCTGGAGGGGAAAACAGCTGATCCCCGTCCAGCTCTGGCCCCACGAAAGGAAGGGGTAAATGCAGCCGCCCACTGAAAGGGACGACGTTGCTTCTTTCGCTGAGGTAACCTACCTCCTTTGGCAACCGAATCCAATTTTTCTCCAAAGAGCTGCAAGCCCAGAAAGAGAAGAGCCGTAAGAGACTTTTTGGACACAAAATCATCCGCCCACTGGCGCAACCAAACCGACCGCCGAATTGCCACCAGCAAGGCTGAATTTCTACTACACATCACCAAGGTGTCGTCCAGGGCAGCTAACACAAAAGACAAAAATAATTCACAACGCTTAAGGGCGGTGAACTCATCGCTAGCCGGGTCAAGGCTGGAGGTAGACAACAGGTCCCTGACAACCGACCTAGAAGCCACTATAAGAAGCGCTGAAGCACAAACAGGCCGCAAGGCCGACCCGACGCTGGCAAAACAATGACAAGCCATCTGGTCAATGCGTTTGTCCTCACCGTCCTTGAGAGTAGAACAGTCAGGGGAATGCAAGACAGAGGTGCTAGACAACCCCAACACAGGAGCGTCCACCTCGGGAGGGGACGACCAGCGCTTCACCACGTCCACCGGAAAGGGATATTTCTTATCCCAACCCGGAGGGACACCCGGAAGCCGAGTAGGCCTCTCCCATTCCTTGAGGATAATGCCATCGAAATGCCTTTGATTCGGCAATTCTAAGCGCGGCTTAGCCTCCTCAAAGAACTCCCCCTTCTGCGGAAGAGTCACTTCGGGAGAAGAGATTGCCAGAACCTCAAACATATGAGCTAGCATCTCAGGGGTATCCCAAGAATCCCCCTGACCCCGCTTGGCATCAGTGCCAACAACCTGCTGATCGTCAGAACCCTCAGACTCCTCAAAAAGCTCCCCTTCCTCTAGCGGGGGGGTAATCAGACCAGTCCAGCGAATCAAACGCCTCAAAATCAGAAGCCTGCGTGGCTGGGGACAAGTGTTTTCTCTTAGCCGGGACCTTTCTGGCCACAGCGCTAGAAAATAATTTTTCAAGATTGGACAATCTGGCACACACCTCAGATTGCGACTCCCCACTCGTGACATCACACGGGGTACGGGTCAGGCGGGGAGGGGTAGGAGAAGGGACCGGCGGCGCAGAACCAGACGCAAGGGATCCGGACTGCCGCGTAATAGTCTGCTGCGCGCATGGTATGCAAAGGAAAACATCATCCCCTGTAAGGGATGCGCCACACCCCAAACACTGCCGGGGTTGTCCCGAGGGGAGCCCGAGCCCGGTATCTTGGGAAGCCTCCATGTGGTGATTTTATAGGTACTCTCAATACCCCAGGGAATTACGCGATATAAGCGACCCGGGATGCCCCTTCTGTGTCCCGAGTGGGAGGATTTTATGGGGAGTTCTAAGCTTAAACCAGGGACCCTAGGACCGGGAGGACCCTTTAGGCTCCGACAAGGGTCCACCTGGAAGACAGAATACAGGGCTATTCAGCACCTCAATCATGCCCAGGCACACACAATGCAGACATACTGACAATGAAAGGAAAACAGATGAATTGTATATATACATGTGCAGGTCAAGCAATGGCTGTTCATATAATAACAAAACATAGTAACATAGTATGTAAGGCTGAATAAAGACTTTAGTCCATCCAGTTCAGCCTGTTTAACTCCTTCCAGTGGTCTAGTAGCCATAGCTGGAAATGTTATTACATGCCAGGAAGGCATCAAGGCCACTTTTGAATGTTTTTACTGTATCCATCATTACTACCTCCTCTGGCAGCGAGTTCCATAGTCTCATTGCTCTTACAGAGAAGAATCCCCTCCTATGTCGGTGGAGAAAGCACCTTTCCTCTAACCTTAGTGGTTAGAGGTTATGGTTACACTCTGGGGTATAAATAGATTGTGGGACAAATCTTTGTATTGACCTCGAATATATTTATACATAGTTATTAGATCACCCCTCAATCGTCTTTTTTCTAGATTAAATAAACCTAACTTGGACAATCTTTCAGGGTACTCTAGCCCCCGCACTCCTTTTATTAACTTTGTTGCCCTTCTTTGAACGTGCTTCAGTTCTGATATGTCCTTCTTAAACACAGGTGCCCAGAACTGTACACAGTATTCCATATGGGGTCTGACCAGTGACCAGGGGTAAAATGATGCTCTGGTCATGAGCACCTATGCCCCTCCTGATGCACCCCATGATCCTATTTGCTTTGGCAGCAGCTGCCTGGCATTGATTACTACAGTTGAGCTTATTGTCAACTAAAACCCCTAGGTCCTTTTCCATTGTTGTTTTACCAAGTGTTTCTTTATTTAGTGTGTAATCATGACACAGATTTCTCCTTCCCATGTGCATAACCTTACATTTATCTGTGTTAAACTTCATTTGCCATTTAACTGCCCATGCTTCCAATTTATCTAAATCTGTTTGTAGCTGCCTGCTGTCCTCTTTTGTTTTAATTACTTTACTCAGCTTAGTATCATCTGCAAAGATTGAGACTTTACGGTTTAATCCATACCCAATGTCATTTATATATATATATTGAAGAGAATTGGTCCCAGAACTGACCCTTGTGGTACTCCACTAGTAACAGTGACCCAATCTGAGTGTGTACCATTGATAACCACCCTCTGCTTCCGATCATTAAGCCAATTTCCCACCCATCTGCACACGTTTTCCCCCAGTCCAAGCATTCTCATCTTTTGTACCAGCCTTTTTTGTGGCACAGTATCAAATGCTTTAGAAAAGTCAAGATATATGATATCCAATGACTCCCCCTGATCCAATCTTGAACTTGCCTCCTCATAAAAGCTGATTAGGTTTGTCTGGCAGGAGCGATTCCTCATAAATCCATGCCGATATGGAGTAATAAGGTCATTTTCCCCAAGGTGCTCCTGGATAGTATCCCTTAAGAAACCTTCAAACAGCTTGCCCACCACAGATGTTAAGCTTACCGGTCTGTAGTTTCCAGGTTCCCCCCTAGATCCCTTTTTGAATATTGGCACCACATTTGCCAAGCGCCAATCCCTCGGAACAGACCCTGTAGTTATGGAATCCACAAATATTAGAAATAAGGGCTTGTCTATTACTGTACATAACTCCCTTAAAACACGAGGATGTATGTCATCTGGTCCCGGTGATTTATCAATTTTTATCTGCTTGAGACTGTGCTGGACTTCTTCCTTGGTTAGACCAGTGACATTTAATGGAGGGTTTCGGTTATTCCCCTGCATTTCACTCGGCATGTCGAAGCAAAGAAGTTGTTAAGCAAATTTGCTTTCTCCTCATTTCCCTGTATAGGGGTCCCCTCCTTGCTTTTCAGGGGGCCCACACCCTCAGGTTTGTACCTTTTACGGTTTATGTAGCTAAATAATAATTTGGGGTTAGTTTTACTCTCTTTCGCGACCAGTCTCTCCAGCTTAGCTGCCCTTTAAAAACGCTAAAGTATAATGCAGAGTTAGCAGGCAGTGCCTGAAATAATGAGGCCGCAGGGGCCACTCACGCAATCAGCCTTGGAGACCTGAGAAGCAGAGGGAGAGAAGGGCGGGCTGGCGCGGTGCGCACGACGCGCCCGGCCCCGCCCCCTCTCCTGACGACAACGCCGCTCCCGGCCAGTGGCCGGGCTCAGCAGCGGCGCCAAGAGCACGGGGGCAGGCCGTCGGCCAGCGCGCAGAGCGCCCGACCCCGCCCCCTGCATGAACCGTACCTGAGGGGAAGAAGCTCCCCGCCGAATGCCAGAACGGCCGGCGCTGCGCCCAGTGAACACACGCACCCACGCACGCACAGTTGAGACAAAAACGCGTTAGTTTAAACGAAAGATGCGCCCAGTGAACGCACTCACACACACACATTTGAACAAACACACGTTAAGAGAGAAGGGGACCCTACGCTGCCCCCCCCCTCCTAAAGAGCAAGGGCCATCCAGGAGAGGGGGAAACCATGCTGGAAGGTGGAAGGGCAAGGGACGGGCATCCCTAACCGGGATCACCAGCCCGGGAAAACCGTCTACCCCTTAGTATGGGGTCTCACGGTGGAGCTTAGCTCCTAAGCACCCTTAGGTGCTGTCTACCCTTGCCCGGACCAGCAGCCTAGGCTGGGAGGCAAGGTGAATACTAAGACAAAGGGTCCAGGCAGAAATAGACTAACACGCGGGCCGGGAGTTACCCCGGCTACCTGCAAGGAGGAGACATCATCTTCTGACTTGCTCGCCGTCTGCAGAGATGAAAGACTGGGGAATGAGTGGGAGGTACCAGGTATTTATGGACTGGGGGGGGCTCCCTTTTGTTTCATGACATCTCTGCAAGATCGCCCTCTACAGGTCGGTATAACCCAAGTGTAATAACTATCTGAAGCGGGGTGTGTGACATACTTAGAATAACAGAGGAGTCGAAACTCTGTCCAAGGAATTGCTAGCGCATCCGTGGCGAAGGCCAGAAGATCCTGTGACAGGGAGACAAATCTTAGAAACTTGTGATTGTGACGGGACGCAAACAGGTCCAAATCCGGCTGACCCCAGCAGCGACACAGGGCGTGAAAGACCTTGTTGCTGAGAGATCATTCCCCCAGCCGAGACGTCCCCCTGCTCAGGGAGTCCGCCTCCTGGTTCTCCACCCCGGAATGTAGACCGCCGAGATGCAGGGAACATTCTCTTCCGCCCAAGACAGTATCAGGGACACTTCTTTGAGGGCTCGCTTTCTCCGAGTCCCTCCCTGATGATTGATGTAGGCTACCGCCGTCTGGTTGTCCGAGCAGATATGAACAGCACGACCCCGAAGGTGTGGAGTCAACTGGGAGAGAACCAACCTAATCGCCTGCAGTTTTAGAATGTTGATGGGTGCATGGGCCTCTTGGGCGCCCCACTGACCCTGGAAAGGTGTAAAACACAGAATGCATAGCATACACATTTGCACACCCCCCCTCTTTTACCCCGAAGGCTACAAGGAGAATGAGGGAGGACAGCGGCCACTTAAATAGGGCCCACCGATAGGCAGGGGCAATAGTGCGGGAGGGGCATCCCATAAAGGCTCACCATAAGCCTGAACCGCCTACCCTTTGGTGGGGGATTGCAGTGGAGCAGCGCTCCTAAGCACCTAACAGCGGTGCTGCCTACCTTCACCCGAGCAGCGCAGCCAAGGCTGGGAGGCATATTACTAATGGAACGGGTGGGAATAGTCCTACAGGGCCGCAGGCTAATAGCCCCGCTAACCTGCGAGTAGAGAGCCATTTCTCGTCCTTCACAGTCCAGACTGCAGAGAAATTCTGGGGATTTGTGGGAGGTCCCTGGGTATTTGAGGGGCCGGGAGGAGCCTGTTTTCGATGTCTCTGCAGTCCAGCGCCATCTGGTGGAGTAATACCCACGTGTAAGTAATCTTTCTGGAGCAGGACGTACTGTATACTAAGATTAAAGGGGGGGGGGGGGGATAGGACCGGGAGAAACCACAACACACCTTTATCCCGCCTGAAAGACAATCAAAAAGACACAAGTATCCTGCAGCACATGCCCCAACAAGAAAAAACCCCCATGGAAGACTCACGGACCAAGAGCGGAGCACAAACAGGCGACCGGAGTACAGCCTAAAGATCCGCGGAGGGTAGATCAGGAAGAGCAGAGTCACCGCCGCAGCCCACGCTGAAAAGGAGCCTCCGGAACTCAGATCACAAGCAACGCAGCATGCAGACAAGATGGCGCCGCAAGCGAGCAGCTCGAGGGGCGGGCCGCGGGAGTTTGATGCGATACGCGTCATCCCCCCCGGCACCGGACCCACAAAGAGCGTGAAAAAAGCTGGCCACGTGACCAGGCGCCAGCGACATGACAGTCTGTCAGTAAAGACAGCAGTAAAGGCGCCGCCGGCGGCCAGAGACAACCACGGAGGCACCACTCCGCAACCGCCGCCCACCGCCACCCCCCCCCCTGACAACACCCGCCGGGGAGAGGGGGAGCGGAGGAGAGGGCAGGCAGCGGCGGGAGCCGCACAGTCTAAAAGGGGCACAGAGGGGAGGGAGGGGGACAAGGGAGACAGACACCCAACAGGGGAAGGAGGCAAGACAAAAATACAATTCTGTGATTACTCACCTGTAGAATTGTTATTATGAGTATACAGTACGTCCTGCTCCAGATAATAATTCTTTACTTCTGGGTATTACTCCGCCAGATGGCGCTGGACTGCAGAGACATCTAAATTGGCTTCTCCCGGCCCCATAAATACCCGGGACCTCCCACAATTACCCAGTATTGAAAAGCAGTAAACAAGAAGCCGGGAGAATGAAAACAAAATCAACCACTAATGCAAACCAACAATGATAACAATCACCATACATGGGATCCAAGAATAATGAAAACAAAGGGTGGGGTGGAACAGGACGTACTGTATACTCATAATAACAATTCTACAGGTGAGTAATCACAGAATTGTATTATTCTTAGTATACAGTACGTCCTGCTCCAGATGATAATTCTTTACTTCTGGGACATCCAACAGCAGTGTCCATAAAGTAGGGTGGGATCCCCAATAGGCAACAACGGGCAGTTTAGACCACTGCCGCCTGCAGAACTTTTCGGCCAAAAGCAGCATCAGCTGAGGACCTAAAATCAACCTTGTAAAACTTAGAAAAGGTATGAACAGGAGACCAAGTAGCGGCCTTGCAAACTTGTTCAACAGAAGCCTGGTGCTGAAAAGCCCAAGAGGCACCAATAGCACGAGTGGAATGAGCAGTAAGACGGAAGGGAGGATTCCTCCCCCTAACAAAGTAGGCCTGAATCACAGCCTGACGGATCAATTTGCTGATAGTAGATTTAGCAGGAGCCAAACCCTTTCAAGGACCAGAAGGGACCACGAAAGAGCATCAGTCTTTCTGAAAGGAGCAGTGGCCACCAGTTAGAACTTCAGATTCCTGACCATATCCAAAGAATGCAAAACCCTCTCTTTAGGGTTACTAGGATTAGGACACAAGGAAGGCAGAACAATGTCCTGATTAAGTAAGGGGCTGGATGGAAAGCGCCGCCAACTCAGAAACACGCCTAACAGAAGTGATCGCAACCAAGAAAACAACCTTGAGAGTAAGGATGGCCAAGGCAGCCTCCTGTACAGATTCAAAGGGAGCCCCCTGCAAGGCAGAAAGGACCAAGTTCAAGTCCCAGACAGGTAACATAGGCTTACGTGGGGGACGCACATGGGTAACACCCTGAAAGAAGGTTTTGACCAGAGGATGCATAGCAAAGGATCTCTGGAAGAAAACAGCCAGGGCAGAGACATGACCCTTCAGAGTACTGAGTTGAAGCCCCAGCTCTAACCCATGCTGGAGAAACTCAAGAATCCTGGGGATAGAGAACACACGACAGGGAAGGACCCTAGACTCATACCAGTCAATGTAGGTCTGCCAAATCCTATAGTAAATGGTGGAGGAAGATTTCTTCCTAGCCCTAATCAAGGTATTGACAACAGAAGCAGAAAGCCCTTCTTCCCTCAAGATGGAGGTTTCAGCAGCCAGGCCTTCAAAGCCAGCATTTGTAAATTATCCCAACGGGACCTTCTCACTTAGGGACGGCTTTGCCATCCCGGCAAAGCCGTCCCTAAGTGAGAAGGTCCGGAACCATGGGCAGAGCGTACTGGTATACTGCCAGCTGTACGATGTCTGCGAACCACACCTGTCTTGGCCAACGGGGGGCCACCAGAATTGCAGGCACCCTTTCTTGAACCAACTTGCGTAAAGAGTCAGAGCATCCACGGCCAAGGCCGGGGGATCCAGGGACAGAGAGACAAAGACTGGGAGCTTGTGATTGTGGCGAGACGCAAAACAGATCCACGTCCGGCACCCCCCAACGGTGACACAGGGAGCGAAAGACCTCGCTGCTGAGGGACCATTCCCCCAGGTGAGAAGTGCCCCTGCTTAGAGAGCCCGCCTTCAGGTTTTCCACCCCCAGAATGTACACTGCTGAGATGCAAGGAACATTGTCCTCCGCCCAAGACAGAATCTTGGACACTTCCTTGAAGGCACCCTTGCTCCGGGTCCCTCCCTGATGATTGATGTAGGCAACCGCCGTCTGGTTGTCTGAACCTACCTGGACCGGTCGGCCCTGAAGGTGCGGAGTCAAATAGGCCAGAACCAGCTGGACCGCCCTTAGCTCCAGAATGTTGATAGGGGCGTGGACCCCCTGAGGGCCCCACAGCCCCAGGAATTGTAGGGATTTCCAGAATCCCCCCCAGCCAGTCAGACTGGCATCCATGGTGACTGTCTCCCAACGGGGGCCAGAAAGGATCTGACCCCCAACAGGTTTCTTGAGTCCAGCCACCACGAGAGGGACCTCCGGGCTAGAGGAGAGAGAACAAATGCCTGATCCAGAGACAAGGGACTCTTGTCCCATACTGACAAGAGGTGGAGCTGAAGAGGCCTCATGTGAAATTGTACATAGGGAACTGCCTCGAAGCAGGACACCATCTGTCCCACTAGCTGCATCCCCTGCCGGATGGAGGGCTGAGGGCAGGACAGAAGGAAATGGACCTGAGCTTGCAGGGAGTCCACCTTCTGCTGAGGAACAAAGATCCTGGCCTGAACCGCATCCAGATTCATGCCCAGAAAGGAGGTCACCAGAGATGGAGACCGGGAAGACTTGGGGTGATTAATCACCCAGCAGAATGGCTCCAGAATGGTCACCACCCGCTGGGTATCCAGCTCTGCCTGATGGAGAGACTGAGAAGCGATGAGACTGAGAAGCGATGAGAAGGTCGTCCAGATAAAGGTCGTCCAGATAATGCGAACGCCCCGAGCCCTGAGGAGAGCCATGACACCCACCAGCACCTTGGTGAAGACTCTGGGGGCCAAGGTGAGACCGAAGGGCAGTGCCACAAATTGGTAGTGCTGGTCCTCCAGCGCGAACCTGAGGAATCTCTGATGCCCTGGGAAGACTGGAACATGCAGGTAAGCGTCCTTAATGTCTATAGAGGACAAGAAGTACCCCAGGCGCAGGGAGCTGACAGTCGAGCGCAGAGTTTCCATGCGAAAGTGCCTTGTCCTGACAAATTTGATGAGCAGTTTTAAATCCAGGATGGGCCTGATGGAGCCATCCCTTTTGGGCACTGTGAAGAGATTGGAATAATAGCCCTGACCTCTTTCCCAGAAAGGGACCTGACAGATGACCCCCATGTCCAGAAGGTTTTTCACCACCAGAACCAGACCTTGAGCTGCCAGGGGGTCTTGAGGCATCCGAGATCTGAGGAATCTGGAGGGCGGCCAGGCAGCGACTCTATCTTGTAACCGGAGGACACGCCCTCCTGAATCCACCGGTCTGAGACGTGCTGTCTCCAGACATGAGAGAAGAGCCTCAGCCGTCCCCCCACCCGGATGGGTGAGGGCGCCCCTTCATGGCTTGGGAGGCTTTAGGGAAGACTTGGAACCCCAGAAAGAACCTGGACGGGCCCGTCCTCTGCCTCTGCCCCAGAAGTCTCCCCTGTGTCCCGCAAAGGATACCCCTCTCGCAGACCTAGGTCCACAGTAGGAGGGGGCAAAGGCACCTGAACCCCGAAAGGGCCGCGGCTGTTTCTTATGTTGAGGCAACTTACCTCCATTTGCAAACAGGTCCAAACGATCACCAAATAGGCACAGCCCCTTAAAGGGGAGCCCCGTGAGAGCCTTCTTAGCAGCGTTATCGGCTGCCCACTGGCGCAGCCAAACAGAACGGCAGATAGCAACCACCAAGGCTGAGGTTCTGCTACACATCCTAATGGTGTCATCCAAGGCTGAAAGGATATAAGCAATAAACATCTCACGATGTGACAAGGCCCTGAACTCGGCACTGGAAGAATCATCAGGGGCGCTTTCCAGCAGACCCTTGAGGAGAGTCCTAATAGCCCCAGCAGTAATAGCAGAAGTACAGACAGGGCGCAAGGCAGACCCTACACAGGCAAAAGCATGGGAAGCCAGCTGGTCAATACGCCGGTCCTCACTATCCTTCAGGGTAGTGGAATCAGGTGAATGTACCACAGAGGTGTTGGACAACCCCAATACTGGAGCATCCACTTCTGGGGGGGTTGACCAACACTTAACCACTTCAGTGGGAAAAGGATACCTTTTATCCCAGACCTTAGGGATCCTGGGGAGTCGGCTGGGACGTTCCCATTCTTTTGAGAACAAGATTATTGAAATGGGTCTGTTCTGGAAATTCCAAATGTGGCTTAGCAGTATTAAACAATTCCCCCTGTTGCTTGGGAGCCACAGCAGGAAGGGAAAAAGAAAGCACCTCAAAAACCGTCAGTCTATTGGTGTCATCAGCATCCCAATGATCAGAGTCAGCGGCGGAAGGGGCATCCCAAACAAAGTTCACGATAACCTGCACCGCCTAACCTTTGGTGGGGTATTGCGGTTGGAGCAAGCCTCCCAAAAACACCTGTAAGAGGTGCTGCCTACCATCACCTGACCAGCGCAGCCAAAGCTGGGAGGCATAATAGACAGATGGAATGGGTGGGAATAGTCCTACAGGGCCGCGGGCTGTTAAGCCACGCTCACCTGCGAGAAGCCATCTTCTTGTCCTTCGCATCCGATTGCAGAGAAGATACTGGGGAATTTGTGGGAGGTCCCAGGTATATATGGGACCGGGAGGGGCCTCTTTTTGCCATCTCTGCAGTCCAGCGCCCTCTGGCGGAGGTAATCCCATCTGTAAGGAATTATCTGAAGCAGGACGTGCTGCATACTTAGAATAAGCTGAAGCCGTCCCCCCACCCGGATGGGTGAGGGCGCCCCTTCATGCCTGAGGGGGCTTGGGGGGAGAATTAGACTTGGAGCCCCAGGATGGGCCAGGACGTCCACGTCCCCTGCCTCTTCCCCAGAAATCTCCTCAGGCCCCTGTAAAGGAGGCTCCTCTCCCCGTTCTAGATCCACGGTAGGGGGAAGGAAAGGAGCCTGAACCTCGAAAGGGCCGAGACTGTCTTCTACGCTGGGGAAGCTTGCCTCCTTTAGCAAACAGGTCTAAGCGGTCCCCAAATAGACGTAGACCCTTAAAAGGAAAAACCGGTGAGAGCCTTCTTGGCAGCGTTGTCAGCTGCCCACTGGTGCAGCCAAACCGAACGGCGTATAGCCACCGCCAGGGCAGAGGCCCTGCCACACATTCTAATGGTATCATCCAGGGCAGAAAGGGCATAAGCCAAATATACCTCACAACGCGAGAGCGCATGATACTCTTCACTAGAAGCACCATCCAGGACACTCTAGCAGAGTCCTGAAAGCCACAGCTGTAATGGCAGAGGCACAAACCGGGCGCAGTGCCGTCCCTACACAGGCAAAGGCATGGGAAGCAAGCTGATCAATACGCCTGCCCTCACCATTCTTCAGAGTAGAAGAGTCAGGAGAATGCATGACAGAGGTGTTAGACAAACCCAGAATTGGTGCATCCACTTCGGGAGGGGATGACCAACGTTTAACCACATCAGCGGGAAAAGGATATCTTTTATCCCAGCTCTTAGGAACTCCGGGAAGTCTGCTTGGACGCTCCCATTCTTTGGACACAAGATTATTAAAATGGGATTCTTCAGGGAAATCCAAGCGTGGTTTAGCAGTATGAAACAACTCCCCCTGCTGCTTGGGAACCACTGCAGGGGGAGAGATGCAAAGCACTTCAAAAATCTGAGCCAACAGTCTGTCAGTATCATCTGGGAACCAGGGGTCAGAGCCAGAATCAGCATACCCCTTAGGCTGCTCATCAGATGATTCTGAGTCAGAGAACAATTCCCCTTCTTCCAGGGGAGTATAACCAGACAAGTCCATGAACTCCTCAGCCTCCATAGGGAAAAGAGTGACACCGGGCGCTAAATGCCGCCTCTTAGCCGAGGCCTTACGCGCCAAGGTATTAGCGAACAGCTTCTCCACACTAGCCAGTCTAGAAGACACATCAGGCTGAGACTCCCAACTGGTGCGCACCTCACAGGGAGTCAAATGTAAGCGTGGAGGGTTGGCGAGGCCATACGGAGCACAGGCCCAGCCGCAGGTAAACCAGGCTGTAACGCAAGCACCTGCTGGGCACAAGGTACACAAACCCACACATTGTCTTCACTTGTAGGGGACACCCCACACGCCACACACAGCCGGGCTTGTCCCGAAGGAACCCCGAGCACATTATCCTGGGACGCCTCCATATGGTGATTATAGCGGCACAATCGGCCGATATTGATTCACGCTGTAAAGCAACCCGGGATGCCCCAATAGCCCGCTAGGGAAGATTTAGCAAACTAGGACTCAATAAGTTTAGTAAAACTAAAAGAGGGGGCAGGCCCGGGAGAAACCAATATAATCTGACCCCCCTGCAAGACACAAGGTGAAGACCCCGTAAGTGACAATGCCAATAATTATATAAATAACAGCACGGGGAACTCATGGACCGCGGTAGGTAGACGCCAGCCAGCCAGCATGAGGAAGCAAAATGTTGCCGAGCAGACCTCGAGGGGCGGGCCGCGGAGACAGTGATGCGGAACGCGCCATCCGCAGGCCCCCCCCCGAGAACTACAAGGGAGAGCGAGGGAGGGTAGCGGCCACCACTATGGGACCCACCAACAGACAGGGGCGAGGGGCTAAGTGCGGGAGGGGCATCCCATGCAGGCTCACCATGTGCCTATACCGCCTACCCTTTGGTGGGGGACTGCGGTGGAGCAGCGCTCCTAAGAACCTGACTGCGGTGCTGCCTACCCTCACGCGAACCAGCACAGCAAAGGCTGGGAGGCAAAATAACATGGAACGGGTGGGAATAGTCCTACAGGACTGCAGGCTAATAGCCCCGCTCACCTGCGAGTAGAGAGCCATATTCTTGTTCTTTGCAGTCCAGACTGCAGAGAAAATCTGGGTAATTGTGGGAGGTCCCGAGTATTTATGGGGCCGGGAGGAGCCAATTTCGCTGTCTCTGCAGTCCAGTAGTAATATTCAGAAGTAAAGAATTATCATCTGGAGCAGGACGTACTGTATACTAAGAATAACACAGGGAAGACTGGCTAGGCACAAAAGTCCCCAAACACAACTTACCCCCTACACTACAACGACAGCAGTGCTTCTTCATCCCTCAGCAGGCTCACCATAAAAAGCCTATGACCGGCTACCCTTTGTTGTACAGGGTCTGCAGCTTGGAGCAGCGGTCCCCGAGCACCTGACCCCAGCACTCCCCTACCATCACCCGATCCGACAGCCGAGGCTGGGAGGCACAGAGGGTCCAGAAGCGGGTGGAAATAGGCTTGCAGGGCCGCTGGCTTGGTTGCCCCGCTCGCCTGCAAAACATAGAGAGCCATCTTCTATCTTCGCAGTATGACTGCAGAGAAAACACTGGGGGTCTATTGGGTGATTCCTGTTTTTTATATGGGGCCGGGAGGAGCCACAAATCTTCTGCAGTCCACTGCGCCACCTTGTGGTGGAATACCCAGAAGTAAGGATTAAATGAAACAGGCCGTGCTGTGCATTAGGAAAAAGGACACGATAGTTGTTAAAGGTTAAGAATTGTCAGAAATTCACATATTTATGACAGATAACACTTTACTTCATCAGAAAGGTATGTTAATTGACAAGCAGCAGTAGATAAAATCATTATATTTTTCTCACCAGATCCAGTTCTTCCTACTATTCCAATCTTTTCCTTGGGCTTAATAGTGAATGACACTTTCTTCAACACCAAGGGCAAGTTTTCTCTGTATCTCATTTCTGTACTTTCAAAAACAATTTCTCCTTCCTGAGGCCAGTCTGCTGGAGGAGCTTTATTCTTAATGCGGGCTGGAGCTTCAAGGGCGAGGCTCTATTAAATGTGATACATTGGAGAATAAATGAGAATATGCCGCATTACAAATACACATTCTTACAGGTGCCGTATATTATACTAGATCACTGAAGCCCAACACAATCAATCTGCCAAGGAGATAAAAGACAAAACACTAATACATCACAAAAGTGACAAAAGTGATGTAAGATGGGAGTACAATTGGAGCAGTTGCCTCAGTCAACTAGATTTATAGTTTCAGTAAACCAAGTCCAGTTGGGACATTTTCCCCCACTGGTCCTGAGAAATTTGGCCGAATGTTCCTAGTGCACGATCACCCAGAATGTTTATAGGCCCACTTAATAAGCTTGGATACATCAGTCAATGTATCTTCATGTTGTCTATAGATGCAAATGCTCTCAGACCTAAATTCCCAGAACAAACATGCAGCAACTTTGTAACCAAATATTTTTCTTGTAGTACCCATAAAACAAAACTTAAAGTGATCCTATACCCAGAAAGGAAGTTTATGTCATCACCTTCTATCCCCCAGCCCAGTGCCCCAAACCAGCCTGTGTTTGTATTTTTTTACTGAAGCTTTTGCCCATTATTCACAAAAACACCAACAGGAAACACTATGATGGCAAATGGCAGCCGTATACTAATTCATACAGTTACAAGGTAAACTATCACATAATGGCAGTTAGGTTGAAGTTTATTATAGCTGATACTGAAAGGCTGACCCCCAATTCCGAGCTGTGTGTACTGTAACAATGTATCATTGTTAAAAAAGCACCAGGGGACAGGGCTGCTCAGCCAGGGAGCAATATGGCCAACTGTATCCTGTTTGTGTTTTTAGGAATATTGGGTAAAATACAATTCTGTGAAATACTCACCTGTAGAATTGGTATTATACGTATACAGTACGTCCTGCTCCAGATATAATACTTACAATTGGGTTATCCTCCACCAGAGGGCGCTGTGCACTGCAGACATGCAAAAACAAGCTCCTCCCGGCCCTTCATATACCCAGGGACCTCCCACAAATCCCCAGCATTGAAAAGCAGTGAACCAGAAGCCGGGAGAATCCAACCACCAAAAACAACTGGTAATGGTAACAATAACAACAATCACCATACAGGGGATCCAGAATAATGCAAAAACCAGGGTGGGGTGGAGCAGGACGTACTGTATACATATAATACCAATTCTACAGGTGAGCATTTCACAGAATTGTATTATTCTAAGTATACAGTACGTCCTGCTCCAGATTTAATACTTACAATTGGGACATCCAATAGCAGTGTCCATAGAACAGGGTGGGATCCCCAACAAAAAAGGCAACAGCAGACAGTTGAAAGCACTGTCACCTGCAATACCTCGCTACCAAGAGCGACACGAGCAAAGGATCTAACTTCAACATCAAAAACAACCCTTGAAGGGGTACAAACAAGAAAACAAGTAGCGTTCAAGCAACCTGTTCAACCTGTTGTGAGAAGAGCTCTTCCCCTTTAAGGAATAGGCTTGAGTAAAAGCCTAACAAGAGCAAAAACTAAAAGTAGCCCAGGAAGAAGCCAAGCCGTCCCCAGGACCAAAAGGGGCATCTTATACAGGTAAAGGCCAGGCCCAAGGCCGCCTAACCCCTAGAGGCAGACGAGAACAGGCACATCCAGATGTAGTTGCCCACAACCCCAAGGAGCATCAGTCCCCTAAGGGACAAAAGACAATCCAGGAAGAAAATTCCAGCAGCTATCGAGGGAAAATAGATTCCCTTGCCTCAGCATTACAAGGAATAAATCCCAGAAGAAGGATAATGTCTTAATACCGGATCCTAAGACACCACCTTCGGCAGAACACCCCCTCATCTCGGTGAAGATACAGAAAGAAATGAGGGCTAGCTAGACAGATCCGCCCGCTCAGGCACACGGCCGACTGAGGTACCAGCCCCAGAAGGGCAACCTTATGGATAAGAACAGTCAGACAGCATCCGGAATAGAGCCAAAGGGGAACACCCCGCAAGGCAAACTGAATAGAAATCAATCCCAACAGGGACCCTAGAACTACGTGGGGGATGTCGCTGAACAATCCCTGAAAGAAAAGTCAACCCAGACAAGGAACTGCAGAAGATGGACAGGGCAGAACCTGCCCGCTCGTAGCCTGCGCCAACCCCGGAAGAGAGGCAGGGACCAGAAGCATCCTGAATATCTCGGGAAGGGGCCGCCCAGCAGACACTATCCTGCATCCAGAGGAACTTCCTCCTGACTCCTTCAGAACGAGGCGTGACGCCTCCTGATAGGGGCAAGGTGCTGCAACCATCCCCTCATGTTTGGGGGGTTTTGGTAAAAGGTTTGGACTTAGACCTGCCGGAGGGACCAGTCCTGGGGCAGGGATCTATACCAAAAAGCTGGAAGGACACCTCTGGTTCGGGTTTGACACTAACATAGGGGGGTGGAGGGGTGCCCCTGCCCCGAGAAGGCCAAGACCGCCTTCTGTAATGGGGTGTTTTGCCCTTTTTCCCAAACAGGTCCAAACGGGCCCCGAATAGACGTCGCCCTCTAAAGGGAAGCCCAGTAAGAATCTTTTTTGTAGCAATGTCAACACCCCACTGTCGCAGCCAGACCAGTCGGCGTATAGCTACCGCAAGGGCAGAAGTTCTTGCGCACATGCTGATGGTGTCATCCAGCGCCAACAGGATAAATCTTACAAATACATCACAACTGGAGAGTGCATTAAACACCTCCCAGGGGAGATCCTCAGGTTGATGATCAATCAACTTTCTGATGAGGGTCCTAGCGGCCACTGCAGCGATGGCCGCGGCACAGACCGGGCGCATAGTCGTCCCTGCACAAGAAAAGGCGTGGGAAGCCAGCCTATCAATGGGCCGGTCCTCAGCATCCCGAAGGGTACGATAAGTAGGGGCCGCAATAAAGGGGGGGGGGTTAAGAACCCCAATGATCGGTGCATCCACCACGGGAGGTGATGACCAGCAGTTAACCACATCAGGGGGAAAGGGCATTTCCAATCCCAGTCCCCTGGAACCCATGGAAGTTTACTAGGGCATTGCCATTCTTTGAGCACAAGAGCCTGGAAGTAAGATGAGCCCTCGTCAGAGAATAGCCGACCTTCATCAGAAAGAGCAAAACCCTGCTCAGCAGTGAACTCTTCAGATTCAGAAGGAATGGGCGAAACCGGAGGCGTCAGGGACCGCTTCTTACCAGGGCCCAAGCGCTCTGCCAACCTCGAAATCACCTGATCGGCCATAGGCCGTCTGCGCGGCACGACTTGCTGTTCATTCCCGCTCGAGTGCGACTCATCAGGAGTGAGATTTAAGCACGGGGAGAGAGGTGTATTGAAACGAGGCGCAGCCACTGGCAACCCTGACTGCAGGGCCAGTACTTGTTCAGCACAGGGTCCGCAGACCAGTGCTCTGTCCGCATCAGCATGGGGCAGTCCACACGCTGTACACAGCCGGTCTTGTCCCGGAGGGACCCCGGTCACATAATTCTGAGATGTCTCCATATGGTGATTATTAATGTACTATATACCAGTAGGGATTTACGCAATAGGCAACCCTGGATGTCCCAAAGACTAGCTAGGAATGTGGGAGAATTTGTAAGCCCGCTACAATATATGTTAGGCCGGGAGAAGCCACCGGACTCTTCGACCTCTGAAAGACAGAAGGGGAATAATGGGTGTCAGGGCCATGCGCAACAGAAAGAGTGCAAATGATGAAAACGCCCGCGAGGGCACTCACCGACCTGGGGAGTAGAAGGACCGCCAACACGCGCGCGAAGATCAACAAAATGGCGCCGACCGAACCTCGGAGGGCGGGTTTAAACTGGGCGTGACGCGGAGCGCGCCACGCCAGGTCCCCGCTTCCCCCAAAGAGCGCGAAGCTCTGAAGCAGCCGTTAAAGGCTTGACAAGCCAAGCATAGAATATGCCAGTAAAGGCATCTGCTAGTGGATACTCGTAAAGTCTAAATACGCCACCACCATTCTGACGCCCGTAGGCGTGCACAAAATTAGTTTCCTGTCCAAGATGCAGGATAATAAGGCAGGACGTGCTGTACACTATTGCATATTAAATTGAGAAAGAGAAGGGCAGTGCGGCTCTGACACCTAGTTGCTGGTCAGGGGCAAAAGCACGGACTGACACACACACACACACACACACACACACCCCCCTTCTTTTCCCCCGAATACGGGGGGAAACAAGGGAGGACGGCGACCCTTTACACAGGGTCCACCTCTACACGGGGCATGGGACAATAATGCGGGAGGGACATCCACTATGAGGCTCACCATCAGCCTAAACCGCCTACCCTTTGGTGGGGGACTGCGGTGGAGCATGGCTCCGTTAAGCACGCATGGTGCTGCCTACCTTCACCCGACCAGCGCAGCCCAGGCTGGGAGGCACATCACAAGGAGGACGGGTGGGAATAGTCCAACAGGGACGCAGGCTGTAATAGCCCCGCTCACCTGCGAGAGAGTGATACTTCATGTCTTCGCAGTCAGCACTGCAGAGAAATCTGGGGATTTGTGGGAGGTCCCTGAGTATATGAAGGGCCGGGAGGAGCCTGTTTTTGCATGTCTGCAGTGCACAGCGCCCTCTGGCGGAGGATAACCCAATTGTAAGTATTATATCTGGAGCAGGACGTACTGTATACTTAGAATAAGCTTTAATATAAAAAAGCAGGCCATTTTGGGGCACTGGGCTGGGGATAGAAGGTGACAACATAAACTTACTTTCTGGGTATAGGATCAGTTTAACTCTTTAATTATAGGTATGCAAGAATCACCAATCCTGAGGATGGTAAGCCAGTGGGGTGGTGCATATAGTACACCCAGTGTGGGCTCTTGTCCAGAGCCGTTTGCCATGTCATTGGGCAAACGGCTCTGATAGTCTGCAGTGAGTAGTGCAAGTGCCAAAGATGCTGGGGATGTGGCTGCTTGCGCTTCCCATTGCAAAATATCAGAGCCATTTGCTGAATGAAATCGGCATGCTAAACAGCTCTGATTGGACAAGAGTCTTAGCATGAGTCTTTGGACCAGGAAAGGTAAGCTATTACCGCTGATCTGGGGTGTTTCACACAACGAGAGTCGGGGCATAGAACAAGACCTGGGATAGTCAAAATCCCAGCGTTTAAAAACATACAGCAAGTCTTGGTGAGTAGTCAAAACCAAATCGCTACCAATCAACAAACCGACAGCACAGAGGTTTTGGACAGGGAATTGTTAACAGGCTTCTTTCAAATGTCTCCTCTTTGCTGTTGGAACATCAGTAAGCAGATCTCTAGAGTGCTCCATGGGGAGTGTCCCAGAGTCAACAGTGTAGTTTGCACTGTAGACAGATGAAACCCGTCAACTCCCTGGCTCAAACTTTAGCAAAATGTTTTAACTCAGGTTTTACCACTCAATACTTTTTATTACTTTACTTTTTGATCATAGTAAAACAAAGGCTCACCTTGATGTAATGGCTAATGCGTTCTACTGATGTAAAACGAGCTTCTGTCTCTGAAGCAAGCCTGACTGTAAACTGGAATAACCCTGTCAACTGGAAGAATAGGAAAATATTTTGTCAGAAAAAAACTCACATACATACGCTGGCAAACATTTAAAGCAAAACATAACTAATTGTATAATGACACAAATACAGAGATTTTTAAAAATACTTTGAAAAAACTATTTTTTTTGTTTTCCCCATGGCTACCCACCCTCCTCTCTCCTACAACCTGCCAGCGTTTACAAATCAGTGGGGAACATTTCAGAGGAAGGGGGCGTGCACTTTAAAGCGGGCTTAAGGACAAAATGGACCCCAGTGTGGGGCGATTCTGCATCATACAGCCCAGGAAAGATGGAGGCAGATGGTGCGGGGATCAGGCGATGGGCACAGATAGATCACAGCAGAGGTAAGGGATGGTATATTATTTAAACACCCACCCTGCTTTAGTGATAGGTAAGGGTGGCAGGGTGGTTTCATAACAGGCAGTCTGGCTGGACTGGCCCTTTAATGGCTTCAAGACAACGAACATTCCAAATCTGGATGCCTAGTGCGTGGGGAATGCAGGGTATTACACTGATAAAAAGATAAAGTAGTTGTAAACTAAACTACTTATAAATCTTAGGCCCATATACTCAAGTATTGGTTTCCTAAACATAGCATACTTTTACTAAGATGCAGTGCTCTGCAGGGTTATACCTTTACAGTCGAAGCTTATACCCCACAGGACATGTTATATTCATATTAACAGAACATTTTTCTCCACAACAAATGGAACTATATCTGGTTTGCTTTGGTAGTTGCAGAACCAGAAAGTTTATGAATGCACACCTTGACACAAGAGTTAAATTGCAAAAATTTGTATGTCTATATTTCAAAGGAAATTTTTCAAATAACAGTACATCGATCAATAGTGAGTATATATATGAATAAATCAATTCATGAGTCATCTGTATGTACAGATACCATCACTTATTTACACAATTTAAAAAAATGGCCTATATACACTATATACAAGGGAAACAAGAAGTGCTGCCCATTCAAGTAGAGGGACAATTCGCAGGATGTTGCAGAACTTCTAAAGCAATGTGCATATTAGTAAGGGATAGAGCCACAAAGTAACAATGTAATCCTATGAGTAACAGGCAATCCTGGTGGCTTATACCTTTAAAGTGGACCAACACCCAGGGGTGATCGGCCCGGGAATCTATAAGATTCCTGGGCCGATCACCTCCCTCACCGTGGGACATCCGAGATCGGGATGTCCCGCAGGGTGAAACCCCCCCAAAACCCCTCTAGACGTGCGCGCGCCCGCCGTTTGTGAATGCCCGGCGCGCGCCCTGTAAGAGTGGCGAGCGTGAGGCGGCGGCGGACGCGCTGTCTTGTCCGTCGCTGTCACCCGCTTGTCCGTCGGCGGGGATTGGAAGGTGCGGTCATGTGGGAGCGTGGTGAGGTGAGTTTTTGGGGCTTTCTGGGGGGTTTCACACAGCGGGGCACCCCCAATCGGGGTGCCCCCCCGAAGTGGACCAAAACCCAGGATAGTCAAAATGCTGGGTGTTGGTCCACTTTAAGGATGCAGCTTGTAAGAGGAACAAGTGTACGCTGCTGGAGAGTCCAGGTAGTGACCGTCTCTATTTGCAGATAAACAAAAGCGTCCGTGTTAAGAAAAGGCTGCAGGCTGTCAGTGAAGAGGAGTGCCTGAAATGAGCTGCCTTTGTTGTATGCGCTGTCACCCGCTTGTCCGTCGGCGGGGATTGGACGGTGCGGTCATGTGGGAGCGTGGTGAGGTGAGTTTTTGGGGCTTTCTGGGGGGTTTCACACAGCGGGGCACCCCCGATCGGGGTGCCCCGCCGAAGTGGACCAAAACCCAGGATAGTCAAAATGCTGGGTGTTGGTCCACTTTAAGGATGCAGCTTGTAAGAGGAACAAGTGTACGCTGCTGGAGAGTCCAGGTAGTGACTGTCTCTATTTGCAGATAAACAAAAGCGTCCGTGTTAAGAAAAGGCTGCAGGCTGTCAGTGAAGAGGAGTGCCTGAAATGAGCTGCCTTTGTTGTATGCGCTTTTTTTAGCGCATAAAACAATAACAAAGGCAGCTCATTTCAGGCACTCCTCTTCACTGACAGCCGCGCTCCAGCAATGCTCTGAGGAAGGGAAATCGTTCCCGAAACATGTGTCAGCAGCCGACTAAGAACAGTAACAGCCAGTCTGCCTGCAGCCTTTTCTTAACACGGACGCTTTTGTTTATCTGCAAATAGAGATGGTCACTACCTGGACTCTCCAGCAGCGTACACTTGTGCCTCTTACAAGCTGCATCCTTAAAGTGGACCAACACCCAGGATTTTGACTATCCTGGGTTTTGGTCCACTTCGGTGCGAATTGTCCCTCTACTTGAATGGGCAGCACTTCTTGTTTCCCTTGTATATAGTGTATATAGGCCATTTTTTGAAATTGTGTAAATAGGTGATGGTATCTGTACATACAGATGACTCATGCATTGATTTATTCACATATATACTCACTATTGATCGATGTACTGTTATTTGAAAATTTTCCTTTGAAATATAGACATACTAATTTTTGCAATTTAACTCTTGTGTCAAGGTGTGCATTCATAAACTTTCTGGTTCTAGATTTTGGCAGATTTCTGCCAGTTACTTGTGATTGCACCCGGCTTCTCCTCTCTATTTTGAAACCACTACAAAATTCTAGGTGTGCTTACCTAACTTATTTATTTAATTGCTTTGGTAGTTGCACAAACTGGTCAATAACCATTTTTGGTTTCATAAGTGTTATTGCTCAATCTATATAGCTATATTCTCTGAATTACCTGCACTGCATAGGACATTGCCAGCCCAGCATATGCTGGAGAGATCTTGCCATGCATCATGATAATCATAAGACCTGTGGTGGTAATCAGGGAAATGCTAATGATGTCAAGGCGAATGGCTAACCAGCGCATGGCACAATTAAAAAGATAGAATGGAGCCTGATTGTTGTCCAGCAACTCCTGGTACCTGAAAGACAGTCAAAGGGAATACGCTACAGTTAAGCAGAGTGCAAAAATGCAATATCACCTAGACTAGAAAATAAAAAACACATGTACCTTTGAAGAAACTCATTCCCTTTACCATATGCATGAATAGTGGACAGCCCTTGAATACTGGATGTAATATGAGACAAAAAGGGACTTTGTGTAATGTTATCAAGTCTCTTTAACTCACGAATGAAAACCCTGCAAAAAAGAAAAAAGGCAGTTGCACTTAAAATCAAACTTCCCTTATTTATAAAAACAAATAATAAACATTAGCCGAAATGCTATGCAACTATGTATGCTCAGCCTATATCTGAAAGCATTCTGTAAAAAAGATACATAATATTTATAACAGTGAATTTTAAGACTTGGGCCTCGATTCACTAAGGGTTAAAAGATTCTCATTGTAGTAAAAAATTAAATTCATGAGAAAAAAGCCTGAGAATTTCACTGTTAGTGAATCACCAGATAGGAAGACCATGAAAGTCAATGGCACTTTTTAATACTTTTCTCAGGAGTAAAAAAGTGCCATTGACTTTCATTGTCTTCCTATCTGATGGTAAAAGTGCATTTCTCAGGCTTTTTTTTCCTCATTAAATTAATTATTTAATACCATGACATTTTTTTCAACTCTTAGTGAATCAAGGCCTTGATCACACATTGCAGACCATCTGTAGAGAAACACTTACCTGGAAACAATGTGCAGTAAGGTGAAGAGGACAACAAGTGGCCCAACAGCTACAAGGAACCATGGGAAGACGGATGCAATAACTCCCAGACAGAAAAAAACTAGTATAATGTTTTGAACAAACATTTCAGCTTGAAATGGAAGACGGACATCCACTGTTCATAAATAACCAATAGATAAATGTGAATAAACAGACTAGAGTAAACCTTATTAAGACAAAGTTTCAAAATCTGAAACTATGAAATTCTATAATAAAATATAATAAAATAATAACTAACAAAAATAATCAAGTTCCAACTCTAGCCACATTTACAATGTTATCTTCTAAGAACACAGTTTCTCTTTTAACTTCTAAAACCCAAACTCATCTCTACTTCCCTGATTAGTGGCAACAGATAACCCACTGATGATTTTAAGATTAGACTGTAGTGACCAGCATAAAAGAAACCCCTTTCGTGTTCTGTAACATGCAGTTACTTTGGTCACTGGAAGAGAGGGGAAATCTGCACAAAAACACCACGGACAGCACTATATTCTAGTCCATGTCTGCTCTATACAAAATAAACAAAAATGTTTTGGCAAGAGGTCAGCTTTGAGTGGATTAAATGTATTTTTTGTATAAATTTTACAACAAAACACGACTGTTTGGTCTGAAGTAGAGCGGGATTCACCTTCATCCATATCTTTCGAAAATCTATTCAAAATACGGCCTGTTGGAGTAGTGTCGAAAAACTTCATTGGGCTTCGCAGAATACGTCGGAAAAGTTCATCATGTAACTTGGAGGAAGCACGGAGTGTACCCTAACAAAGGAAGCAAAGAAAAAAAAAAAAAACTATCAGTGTGGGCTGAAGATGAGCAGTTTGAACTGTAAGTTGAATGCAGCATACCTTAACAAAGACAATGCCACGCACAGCTTTCAGAATAAGCATAACAGCCATAGACAAAGCATATATGCGAGTGTAGTACAGTACATGGGGATTGTCCTTCATACTGTTACTGATAACCGTTTCATTTTGCACCACAACAGAGGTGTTCTGTAAGTAAAAAAGCAAAGGGCATTTTAGAAAATACATTACACGCTTTTTATACCATGCAACCAGTCTGTTATATTACAACATTTTGGGGTTTTAAAACTACCATTAAAGCCGTTTCTATACACACACGACAGCTTGGCCACTGAATGTTTCATTTTTAAGGAGTATGGCAGTCTGACCATGCTAAATTACTGTCAAAACCAAGCATTATATTAATCAGCCATAATCCACTGCATGCCAGCTGGAAATTCAAATAAGACAGCCCAAACCAGCAAAGGATGCAGCAAAAGACTAGCAATTAGTATACTTTATGACGAGAAAGCGTAGTTACGCTAGCCAGCTGTTAGACTATATCTTTTTGGACACCTAGGTTTCAAAATATTTTATAGAAGGTCGTGTAGAAAACAAAAAATTAAACAGCTACACATCTGAAAAAGATTGGCAAGCCAAATAAGGAGAGTAGGACTGTATGGCCAACACATCAAAATTCTTAAAGATATGCAAAAAATTGCCAAGACACACCATTAAAGTAAAGGTTTGATACAAATATTGGTTGAAAATAGTAATGCTTACCCCACTTCCCTGTTTAATCCAATAGCTAAGCCACCAGTTGCTAAATGCTGTGCTTCCTACATTAACCACAAACAGCGCCATGATAAACAGAAAGGCTAATGGACCTCCAGCCGCCTGTATGTAATCACCATAAACAGACCAAGGTACTGATCCTTTGCCCTTCTCTTCCATCTGCATAAGCTGACCTGTAGGAAAGAACATTTTTAAAATAAATGTATGCACAAAATCTTAAAGGTAAGGGAAATGTGTGACATGTGGATAGGTCATACTGATCAGTACGGATAGGATTTCTGAGATCTGTGATTCACCCAGTTTAATGGGCAGTAATCTTGCTAAGGTATAACCAGTTTGCTTTCAATAGTTTATTTTGTTCAGGCTGACTGACGCCAACAAAAATCTGAAATCTGGCACCAGTGCTCCTCTGGTGTGGGAGATCTGGACTCACTGGAAGATCTCTGTCCTGCTCTGAGGGCAAAAATGCTGATGTGTGGCCTGCTGAACTGTTCTTCACAATGCCAGCCTTTATTTTACTGTTGAAGCAGAGGAGCATCCCAAATTGGGATGCTGCAAGGTTGGGGGGGGGCGGGTAGCAGAGCCCACCAATTTTTTAACGGTTTGTGACTGGAGGTATGTTTTACATACACATGTAGAAGTATTAGGGGAAAAAGCACTGCTGTACCTGCTTCCTTTTCTTTGGTCTTTTCCTTCTTTACAGACCCCGACTTGTTGCCCTTTTCTAGAGGTTTCTTTAAAGAGCTGCTGACATTCTTTTTTAGGCTGACCTGTGAAAAAGCAAGTGTTATTAGTTTCAGAAAGATTAACAAGACATTCTTAGTCAAACTGTTAAGTCAGCCTACCACAGCATTCGAAATGAGACTAAGCTCCCTCCTACTACTACTACTACTGCAAAGCAAAGTGCATACTGAGCGGACGGTTTCGTAAAGAAAACAGCACGGTGTTCAAGGGTGCTTTGGTGCAGAGCCCTTCTAACTTGTTGGTGGGGGTTTTAAAACTACAGTTTACTAAGAGGGGAGTGTTTAACTACACAAGATGTTATTTGTCTTTAGAGATCAAATAAAAACTATAAAACAGACTGAGATGACTGTTTGATTACTTCCACATTCTCGTGTTAATTAGAGCACAAAATCGAAAAATATTTGCATAAAAAAGGAAGGATCACCAACACAATTCTTACCTCAATATGAGGTGCATCTCCCAGCTGAAAGTTATTGAACATTGTTGCATATTCTCCATGCAGTTTGATAAGCTCCTCGTGCGTCCCTCTCTCTGTTATGCAGCCTTCTTTCATGTAAATAACGTCATCACAGTCCACAAGATACTGGAGGTAGAAAGTTTTAGAGAGGGCACAGAATGATGTGTCACAGTTACCAAGTGTTCAGGCTATATCACCCAGGTACCATTCAGTAGTACTTCCCTTGGCTTTGCCCATTACCTGAAGCTGGTGAGTTATAAACAGAATAGTCTTAGATTTCAGATGCTTTTTGATGGCACTGTTAAATATGTGATTGCCTACATGGGCATCCAAGGCACTGAGGGGGTCATCCAGGATGTAAATGCTACGGTCACTGTACAGCGCTCGTGCCAAGCTGATTCTTTGCCTCTGACCACCACTCAAATTTGCTCCACGCTCTCCAATCTGTAAACAGAGGATACCGGTAACATGCATTAGATTCAATAGCCCAAGTAGAGTGAAGATGCCAACAGTAGAAAGTTTAAAACTTAGATTTTAATCCCACGTCTAGGTATAAGATCAATATCCTTACATTCCAGGATCAATAAAGAGCAGGTCCCTCCACAGCAATGAATTTCACTTTAGTGCACTCTGTGTCAAGCCGATACTACACTGAGCCACAGGCTGTATAAATAGCAGGCATGAGGTGTCATGTGATTCCACCAATAATGTACCGCGCAAGTATGTGATGGCGATATGGTTCTGGGGGGCAACACCCTTCATGTCAAGGAAGAAACCAACCAACCCAGAGGTGTGTTTGGAAAGAGATGTAACCAGATGAGAGTATACTGGGGGACGTGTCCCCGAATAAAGCAAAAGTATACAGGAGGGCGACACGCCCTCCATGTCAATAGAGAGCGCAGCTCATGGGAGTGTTCAAAAAGATGGGAAAGAGGCGAAGCCAAGTAAAAGTCTACAGGAGGGCAGGGTTAGAGACATAATGCCAAGTAGGGAGGAAGCCTGGATGTAAACAATTGTGAAGCCGGCCGCTAGTAACGATCGATGGCAGTAAATGCCATATTACATAATGGGGGACGGGGGCTGTGATTGCTGACTACTTTATTGAGTTCCTGTGGAAACGACGTGCACTTTATTTACGTGGTACTTACTAGGTGCAGCACACTAACTTGTTGCCTATCGTTTTTTCTTTATAAACAAGGAGGTGGACCTAGAGTAAACTAGCCCTAGAAGAAACCTAGATTTGTGGAGATGTCTCGGATTATGGAATAAATTACCAAATGAATGATGTTGCATCCAAAAAACGCTGTGTAAACAATGGACCTTTATGGAAACTTAATATTGTTAAAATATTATGTAATTTATATAATATAGTAGTTCTGTCTCTTTCACTATGTATAATCAGTTGCATTTGACCAGTCATACATAGGTCAGGTCATTCAGGCAGGCCAGGATGTTTTCTTACAAGCCCAAAGACTCTACAGTCCACATCCCCTTCCCCTAATAAAACAGGTTTTCAAGTCAAAACAATTTTCAGGGTTCGTGAAGAGCCCAAGGTTTCTCTGCAAAGCGGGTTCTCACAAGTTTCAGGCTAGAGAAAATGGGAGGACAAGTCTGGACATCAAAGGAATATCGCAGTAAACCTGAACTGGGGAGAGAGCCTTGAGGGGTGGGGGGGAAGAAGGACGGAGATGCCAGAAAGAAGGGAGTCTTAGGAGGAGAAGGAGAGCCCTGGAAAAGAGACTGGAGGCTGCCAGCTCTGAAGTACACAGATGTACTTACACTTCTGAAAGTGGAACCTATCGGTTGATTGTCATGTAATGTCTGAACCACTGTAGATACATATGCCTGACATATAACTCTAAATCATAGCGTGGTGTACCTTGTTTTGTAAGGTGATAGCATCTTTTACAATTGTACCCCAAATACAAGTCTTTATTTACCATTGGCGATTTCTTTGGAGTACCAGATGTCGGAAGTTCCTACAATCCTTTGCGTGTATCCATTGCTTTACCATTGGCCAGTTATAAAAAGACAATTCTGTGAGTACTCACCTGTAGAATTGCTTTTACTATGCATGGCACGTTCTGATTCAAGAAGTCCTTACATATGGGATATTCTGCCACAAGGTGGCGCAGTGTACTGCAGAAGAGTTGTGGCTCCTCCCGCTACCATATAAAAACAGGATCACCAATAGAACTCTCCAGCGTTGACAAGCAGTTATACAAGAAGCCGGGAGATAATAAAGGTAAAAAAGGTAACAAACCCCAACTTACTTGGAACAATCACCATAGAGGCAACCAAAAATAACGATAACAAGGGTGGGGTGAAGCAGGCCGTGCCATGCATAGTAAAAGCAATTCTACAGGTGAGTACTCACAGAATTGTCCTTTTCCTATTTCATGGCATGGCCTGCTTCAAGAAGTCCTTATGTATGGGACGTCCAACAGCAGTGTCCGTAAGGTAGGGTGGGATCCCCAAAAAAGTAGCAGAAGGCAGTTCAAACCACTACCGCCAGAAGTACCTTGCGGCCAAAAGCAGCATCAGTTGAGGCCTTAACATCAACCTTGTAAAACTTGGAAAAAGGTATGAACAGAAGACCAAGTCGCGGCCTTACAAACTTGTTCAACAGAAGCTTGGTGCTGGAAAGCCCAAGAAGCACCAATAACACGAGTGGAATGAGCAGTAACCCAAAAAGGAGGAACATTCCTCCTAGAAGAATAGGCCTGCTCCACCGCCTGACGGATCCACTTGCTAATAGTGGACTTAACCGGAGGCAAGCCCTTTCTAGGTCCAGCAGGAAGAACAAAAAGAGCGTCAGATTTCCTGAAAGACTCAGTAGCAACCAAATAAAACTTCAGAGCCCTGACAACATCCAGAGAATGAAGGGTCCTGCTCCTTGGAATTAGCAGAGTTAGGACACAAAGAAGGCAAAACAATGTCCTGATTGAGATGAAAAGCAGACACAACCTTAGGCAAGAAATCCGGTTTAAGCCGAAAAACCACCTTATCCTGATGCCGCTCAAAATAAGGAGGCTTGATGGAAAGTGCCGCCAGCTCAGAAACTCGCCTGACCAAAGTAATAGCCACCAAAAAGGCCACCTTAAGAGTCAGAATGGGCAAAGCAGCCCCACGGATAGGCTCAAAGGGAGGACCCTGCAGAGCAGACAACACCAGATTCAAGTCCCAAACCGGTAGCATAAGCTTACGTGGCGGACGCACATGAGTAACTCCCTGGAAAAAGGTCTTAACCAACCGGTGATTGGCAAAGGATCTTTGGAAAAAAATTGCCAGAGCTGACACCTGTCCCTTGAGGGTACTAAGTTGAAGGCCCGAATCCAAACCATGTTGCAAAAATTCCATGGGAATAGAAAACACCCGACAAGGAAGAGACTTGGACTCACACTAGTCAAAGTAAGCATGCCAGACCCTGTAGTAGATAAAGGACAAGGACTTCTTCCTAGCTCAAATCATGGTATCAACAACAGAAGCCGGCAACCCCTTATGCATCAAGATGGAGGTTTCAGCAGCCAAGCCGTTAAAGCCAGCGTTTGTAAATTGGGATGGCGCAGTTGTCCCTGAGTGAGAAGATCTGGGTCCTTGGGCAAAACATACCGATCTACTGCCAACTGCGCGACATCTGCGAACCACACCTTGGCCAACAGGGGGCCAACAGAATGGCTGGTACCCACTCCTGGGCTATCTTGCGCAGCACCCTGCCCAGCAGAGGAAAAGGAGGGAACGCATAGAGAAGCCGAAACTCCATCCAAGGCATCGCTAGCACATCCGTGCCGAAGGCCAGAGGATCCTGTGACAGGGAGACAAATCTGGGAAGCTTGTGATTGTGGCGGGACGTAAACAGGTCCACAACCGGCTGACCCCAGCGGTGACACAGGGAGTGAAATACCTCGTTGCTGAGGGACGATTCCCCCAGCCGAGACGTCCCCCTACTCATGGAGTCTGCCTCCTGGTTCTCCACCCCCGGAATGTAGACCGCTGAGATGCAAGGGACATTCTCTTCCGCCCAAGACCGTATCAGGGACACTTCCTTGAGGGCTCGCTTGCTCCGAGTCCCTCCCTGATGATTGATGTAGGCAATCGTCGTCTGGTTGTCCGAGCGGATCTGAACAGCCCGACCCCGAAGGTGTGTGGTCAGCTGAGAAAGAACCAACCTGATCGCCCTCAGTTCCAGGACATTGATGGGAGCATGTGCCTCCTGGGGGCCCCACCGACCCTGGAACTTCAGAGACTTCCAAAAGTCCCCCCAACCGGTCGGACTGGCATCTGTGGTGACAGTCTCCCAGCACAGAGGCAGAAAGGTCCTGCCCACTAGAAGGTTCCTTGAGTCTAGCCACCACGAGGGGGACTGTCTGGCCAGGGGGGACTGAGCAAATTCCTGATCCAGGGACACAGGGTCCAGATCCCAAACTGACAAGAGGTGCAACTGAAGAGGTCTCATGTGAAACTGAGCAAAGGGGACCGCCTCGAAGCAGGACACCATCAGGCCCACTAACTGCATCCCTTGCCGGATGGAGGGATGGGGACACAAGAACAGAGCCCGTGCCTGCTTCTGAAGGCCCTCCACTTTCTGCTGAGGCAGGAACACCTTGACCTGAGGTGTCCAGAGTCATACCCAAAAAGGACCTCACCAAAGACGGAGATAGTAAAGACTTGGGAAAATTGATCACCCAGCCGAAGAACTAAAGAGTGGAGGTCACCACCTGAGTGTCCTTCTCGGCCTGATGAGGCGACTGAGCCACAATCAGAATGTCGTCCAGGTAAGGGGGGATCCAAATGCCCTGGGTCCGCCCGTCCCTGGCCTGGCTCTCCTCCCCCCCCCGCCCTCTCCGACAGGTGTTCTTCCCAGTTCTGTGCCCCCTTCGCCGACCCCCCCCCCCCCCGCGCCTGCATTTAGCCCCCAGTGAGGGGGATACTAGCAGGGGGTCACAATCTGATCTGGCACTTCGTGTGGCCAGCATTGAAAGGCAGCTTGCCAGGCCTGTTCCAGGTAAGGCCTCTGGCGAGAAGCAGCACCTGGCTTCCACGCCTTCCCTCTTTCCTGAGGAGGATGAGGGACTTAATGCCTTTGGTGGACGTTACCCCCTAGAGGAGGGGGAGCTTTTCCAGGACTCTGACTCCTCTGGGGACCAGCAGGAGGGGTACGACAGTGACCCTGGGTCTGCGTCCGGGGAGGACTCATGGTTCCCTGATGACACTGATAGACTGTTGTCTGACATTTTTGAAATTTTGCACATTGTCCCCCCTGAGGTGGCTAAGAGGAAGCAGGGTGAGCCCTTTCGTCCTGATAAACAGCGTCTGGAGTTCCCTGTGCCATTTCTCTAATATGGTGCTCAAGGAGAGGGAACGTCCTAATAGATTGCCCGCGGTACTCAAAGGGTTGGATAAGAGGTATCCCTTCCCTGCTGACCTGGTCAAGCGATGGCCGTGTCCCCCCTGAGGTGGAGGGTCCTGTTCTAGGGCTGTTCAACACCTCAGTCATGCCTTCCCCTGACACTACTACACTGCAGGACAGCGAGGACCGGCGTATGGATCAGCTGGTCTGCCATGCTTTTACATTTGTGGGAGCTGGGCTGTGTCCAGTCTGTGCCGCTGCCATTACAGCTGTTGCCCTGAAGAAAAAGCTCAAGCATCTCACTGATGGCGCTATGGCTGGTAGGAGGAGGGAGGATTATAGGGCCCTCTTGCTTTGCTCTGATTTTGTTGCCTTTGTCCTTACTGCCATGGATGATGCGGTCCGGCTGGGTGGTTGGGCCTCTGCCCTCTTGGTGGCTATGCGCCGCTCTGTTTGGTTGCGTCAGTGGGCAGCTGACGCTGCTGCTAAGAAGGCTCTATTTGGGCTCCCCTTTGCGGGGCTGCGGCTCTTTGGTGAGCGTCTGGATGTTCTAGCCAAGGATGGTAGGCTACCTCAGCGTAGGAAGCAGCCTCGGTCCTTTTGGGGGCCCTCCGCTTCCCTCCCCTCCTTTCATGCTCTGAGAGGAGATCATGGCTCCCTCTTCTCGGGTAGCCGCATGGATTCTTGTGGGCGTGGCAGATCCCATGGTCGTCCCAGTCTCTCTTGGGGGTCCAAGCCCAAACCCCCTCCCAAGCCCCCTCAGGCATGAGGAGTGGCCTCAGCCATCCGGGTGGGGGAACGGCTTCGGCTCTTTGCTCACGTCTGGAGGCTACACGTCTCAGACCGGTGGATTCAGGAGGTGGTGTCCTCCGGTTACAGGATAGAGTTTGCAGCCTGGCCACCCCCAAGATTCCTCAGATCCCGGATGCCTCAAAACCCTCTGTCAGCTCAGGGTTTGCGCCTTGCAGTTCAACATCTGTTGGAGTCAGGAGTCATTTGCCTGGTGCCTTCCCAGGAACGGGGTCAGGGGTTCTACTCCAATCTCTTCACAGTTCCCAAAAAGGACGGGTCTTTGAGGCCCATCCTGGACTTGAAGGGTCTCAACAAGTTTGTCAGGTTCAAGCACTTTCGCATGGAGACTCTACGCTCGGCTGTCAGTACCCTTCGTCCGGGCGACTTCACGACCTCCGTGGACATCAAGGATGCCTATCTCTATGTGCCAATCTTTTCGGGTCATCAGAGGTCATCCTGAGGTTCGCTCTAGAGGATCAGCATTATCAGTTTGTGACTTTACCGTTCGGTATCACCTCGGCGCCTCGGGTGTTCACCAAGGTGCTGGCGGGCGTGATGGCTCTGCTGCGGACCAGAACCACAGTCTAGCTGTTCCTGTACGATTTCCCAGCATACAAAGCACTCTAAATTGTGGTTGAATGGTGGAGGGGTTTGCAGGGAATCAAAATGGAATGACTCCAGGTAAGGCTCAGCCAAAACGCACTGATGGGATTTTGTGATTAGGCTACCTTTCACATATTCCACAAGAGAACTTGTCAATAATTGGGCAAATAGTTTTTTTCAAGCAGCCTCACCTGGTAAACATGGGACCAGCTTGGTACCTGAACCCCACCACGAGCAAAATAGGGTGGCCATCGGTCAGTAGTAATCCATAAAACTTTACATTTATTAAGTAGAGTAATACAGAAAGTCACAGTGTGCTGCAGAACAGAATTATCATTGCGGTTACTCTACTTAATAAATTTTAAGTGTTACAGATTACAACCGACTGCTGGCCATCCTATTTTGTTTTTGAACAGATCAATAATGCCACTGGGTATCTGCTATTTTTTTGATTTAGGATGTCCTGCAGCACACTCTGACCAACTGTAGGCAAGCATTTGTACTTACAAATGTCCAAGTGACCACGCTGTTTGGCATTCCACATTACTACCAGTGAGCAATGGGGCGAGTAAGTGGGTTTAAATGCAGTGCTGTGCAAGCGCTCCCTGCACAGCCCAGCAGCCATGGGCCGTCATATGGGTTGGCAAGGCAGCAGCCGCTTGTGAGGGGATTAGCGCTGCCAGCCATGACATAGCTTGTGTGCATTTTTTTTAAACCGCTATACATTTTGTCCCATGCAGAGGACAGTTTCTAGTTCGGCACTCTGTTTCAGACCATATCACCAGATAGAGTTCTGTGCTGCCCTAGGGTGCCAGGCCTGGGCACGTCTCCACTATGCAGTGTATGGAGTGGGTATGCCAGCATCACTGTGATATCTGATAACAAACCATTAAAGAGGAAGGTGTTACTGGCGATCGGGTCTTGGGTAGAACAGTACTCGGATCAATCATTTGCAGGGAATAAAATGAGAGTAAAACATTTTAATTCTTTAAAACCTGGACTATTTAAAATGTAATTATATTCTTGTATATCAAATAACATTTTAAGCAACTAAGAAGAAAAACAAACCTCTGTCAAGTCACTGTTGGGCAATATAGCTAGATCTGGCCTTAGACAGCAAACACTAAGCACACTGTTGTATCTAAAAGAAAACAAAACCAAAAAAAAAAAATCACAATAAATACAAACCCCATGTATTACACTACATAGTTAGGCATCAATGTTCCTCAGAATATAGGTTCTAGGCTCAGTTAACTTGATCTAAGAGAGAAGATCAGGAGCAATGTTAGAAAATATTCTTTTACAGAAAGAGTAGTAGATGCTTGGAACAAACTTCCGGCAGAGGTAGTTGAAAAATCATCAGTCACTGAATTTAAACATGCCTGGGATAAGCACACATCTATCCTAAGATAAAGAGTACATGCAGTATACTTCTGCCATCAATCTTCTAGGTTTCTATGAAAGCCTGCTTCCTTATTGAAATGTTTATCCTGTGAGTCACAATGAAATCCTTATTTATAGTTTTTGTTTTAATGGTGAGGAGGTTACTGCTGGAAAACAAGACGCTTAATGAGTGCTGCACCCCACAGAGGTATGCATTATTCCTCTTAAATTACTGCCTTGACACAATTCAAGGTAGAGTTCGGCAAAAGGTATGTCACAAATGTGCCTGTGCAATACCCTGGATAAGGAATCAGGGCATGTCCCTACTCTAAATTAAAGGAGGTGTATCACGAAATTGTATAAACATATTGGCTAATAAGAGGAGGGGTCACTTGTACATCAAAACTGAACTAATCTGCCAAACGTGTGAGTTTCTACTCCTGGTAAGAATAATGACCAGGGGTGAGAGGTTTGAGTATATCAGGTGTGAGAACCTGCCTCCCCCTTTTTCTCCTCCTTGATGCCGGGTTTATAAGTGATCCCTCCTCCCATCATCCAGAATATTTACATGGACATTTATAATTGGGCCATTTTTTGCGATAGTCCTCCTTTGAGGAACCACTTTATTATTATTGTAAGCAGAGGTCCCAATATCCTAATTAGAAAAGGTAAATAATAGGGTTCAAATGCATTTGACAATTAGTTATTTTTAACAGGAAGCACTGTGCTGCATGTGTATGATGCCAGGATACCTTTCCTCATCGAATTCCTCCCCAAAAAGGATGTTGTCCCTAAGGGTAGCATTTAGTATCCAAGCTTGCTGGGCAACATAAGCAACAGACCCATTGACCGCAACACTGCCTTCCAGAAGAGTCATCTGAGGAAAGCACAAAAGATTTGTTTAGAATATAATAATGAAATGCACGAAGCAAGTCTCTTATTGTCTAAAAAAATGCAATTCTGTGATTTTCAGCAGTAGAACTGTTTTCTCTGCTCTTCCACTCCAGGCTGTCCCCATTCAGATATGAAGCAGTAGTCGCTTTGTAAGTTAACTGGATGGCTTACCTAATCCACCTGGTGATGGAGGCCTGATCATTAAGGTCCTCTGGACAGAGTCCTGGCAGGTAGACCACCTAGCATCTGTGAAATTCTGAAGAAATCTTTCGCAGGTAAAGTGGGTCAGGTGTAATGTTAAGATGAAAAAAATCCTAAGATATGTTTCCTTAATGGACAAGGCTTGCACATCACTAATCCTTCTAGCTGAAGTAATGGCTAATTTGAAGGCCACCTAAGTGTCAGAAACTTAATAGCCGTCTCCCCTCTTAGGGGCTCAAAGGGTGGCCGTGTGAGACCTTTCGAGAGGATAGAAAGGTCCCAGAGAGGGAAGGCCTTAGGAATTACTGGTCTTCCTCTAGACAGAGACAAAAAAAAAAAAAAAAAAACTTCCACCAGATCCTCCCGTCTAAGTAAACCGATTGAGCTGCCACTGATACTGATGGCTAGGCCAATGTCCGCCCCTTCATGAGCGAATCAGGTTATGGACTGCACAAAATGGGAAATCTTTTTTCAGACTTTACAGGTAACTATTTTTCTGCTCTGGAGAAAGGTCTTAAGGAGTAAGGGGCTTTCTAGTCGAGTCATTAACAGGCTCCATTCAGGATCCATGCTCTGAACCAGGGGGGGTGGAACATTGTTCCCCGATGCAGTAGATCTGCAGTGGAAGGGAGTGTTACTGGAGGTCCTACTGACATCTGCTTTAGTAGTGAGAACCACAGTCTCCTGGGCCACCAGGGGGCAATCAGGATCACCCTTGCCTGGTCTAACTTGATCTTCCTTATGACCAGAGACTGAATCTGGAATGGGGAAAAGGCATAACAGACTGAATGCCCCCAAATTCAGACCCAGTGCACCCCCCCCCCCCCAGAGCTCCCTGGCAGCGGTAAAGAGAGAAGAGTCGGCATTTGGAATTTAGTCTTGTGGCGAAGAGATCCACTTCGGGGGAACCTTCCAGTTACTGAAGACACTCTGGCTTAATTCCCATTCTGTCTGATATGGACTCGACTCAGGAGGTCTGCTAGAATATTTAGGTCCCCCTTGATGTGGACTGCTCGCAAAGAGGCCACCGATCTTTCTAGTAGATTCTTTCTAGTCATAGTATAGATTGTGTCAGAGACAGACATCAACTCGATCTTGTGCCCCCTTGATGGTTGAGATAAGCCACGGCCGTGGAATTGTCCGAGACAATAAGAACAACTGTATTCCTTATTATGTGCTTGAAATGTTTTAGGGATAACTGAACAGACTTTAACTCCTGAAAGTTCGAAGATTTTTGAGTCATGTTGCTGGACCAGGTTCCCTGTAACTGGAAGTGACCGGAATGGGGCCCCCAACCCTGCGCATTTGCATCCGTCGTGATACGGATCTTGGATGCTCCTGGACGTAAGGATAGGGAGACAATCCTTTCAATCTTGGCTAGTGGAAGAAAGGTTCTCTTGACAAGCTGTCGATTGGTACATATTCGAATTTTCCTTGTTTATGATCCACCTCAGATCTGAAAAGAGGGACAATGTTATTCTCACATTGTTCTCCAAAATCTCCCTGGTCGGAGCAAAGAGAAGGAGATCGTCCAGGTATGCCACAATGCCCATCTGATTTAATCTCATATATACCATAAAAGATTTTAGGTGCGGATGAAAGACCAAAGGGCATCGCTGTGGACTGCCACTACTTCCCCTAATTACCACAAACCTCAAAACCTTTTGTGAGCTGGAAAAATAGGAACATGCAGATATGCATCCTGGAGATCTATAGAGGCCATCCAAACACCCTGAAATAGGACATCTTTGATGGTGAAGATTGACACCACAGGGAATCTCTTGTATCTGATTCCAAGATTTAACTGCTTTAAGTTCAGAATAGGTCAAAATTTTCCTGATGGCTTTTGGACCAAAAGCACGTGGGAGTAAAAGCCTGTTTGCTTTAGGTGCCACTGAACCTCCTGTATGGCTGCCATTTACTTTAGTTGTGCAATCACTAAAGGCATGGCCTGTGCTTTCGCAGGATCTCTGGAACGTGGTTTACTACAAAACGATCCAGTGGCCTTGAGACAAGTCCATCCTTAATCGTCTGCCAGGCCAAAAGTAAAAACAGAAGTCGCGCCCCCACTGATCCTTGGTCAGGGCTGCTGCTTAGGTTGCTGAGGAAGTTTTAAAAAAAATAAACCTCCCTTGCCCTTCAGTCTCTGGGATGACCAAGACCTTTGGGAAGCTGAGCCCTGGAAATCCCGCTGAGGAGGTCTAGGTTTCTGGGCTTCTGAACAAGGTGGGGGGGGGGGGGGTTCCCAGAGGTTTGCCAGAAACTTCCTCCCCACCTCAGAAGAGCAGGTCAGAACTTTCTCAAGTTCTGATCCGAACAAAAGCTTACCTTCAAAAGGTAAGTTTCACAGATGTGATTTAGACAACTGATCTCGCTGCCAGGTCTTAAGCCACAGAGCTCTACGTGCACAGTTAATCAAGGCAATAGTCTTATGTTGGCCCTAATTGCCTCTGAAGCAGCATCAGATATAAAGTTCACTGCTTTGAAGACAAAGAGCAGGGCCTCCAAGACCTCCTCTTAGGGGGCATCATTGGTTATTCAAATTCTGACTTTGTCTACCAAGACTCTACTCATGCAGTCTGTAGCAAGCAGGGGTCTAAACTGAAAGGAATCATTATCTTATGCCCATTCGAGCAGAATATCTTGACAAGGGAACCCATACCACAAATACCTTGATTACTCCGAAATCCCAAGAATGGACCACTAACCTAGTATCTACCACCAGCAAAAACAGGAATAAGTCTAGAAAAAATAAGCAGAGAAAACATTAAGAAAAAGGGACCACAGGATATACAAAATAGATAAAAATCACTCCCAGGGAGTTCTACCAGAACTATAGAAGCCCAGAGAAGGAGAGAAAGCTGCCTGAGCAGTGGTGTTCTCAACAGATGATGGTGGCGGAGGATACCCCTGCTGACAGGCCTCAGGAGAGGAGAGCAGACCGCTGCAACCAGTGAGAAGCGCCTGGTTAGAGGCTAAGCGCAGTTGAAAAATGCGCCTCGGGGACGCCACTTCTTGGCCAGTAAAGAATAAAGGAGAGCTTTCTATTTGCCCTCCAGACCCCGGAAGCGGAAAAAAATACCATTTTGTGAGTACTCACCTGAAAAATGGATATTCTCAGTGTGCCACACACCCCGCTTCCCCTTTAATTCTTACGATCGGGTTACTCCACCGCCAGGTGGCGACGTTGCAGAGAGAAGTCTTGAAAACGAGCCCCCTTCCGGCCTATATATACCTGGGACCTCCCACTTAACACCAGTGATTTAAAAAGCAGAAAGACAAGGTACCAGGAAATCCAATGGTAACCTCAAAATAAAGAAAAAGCTTCACCATATAAAGGAACCGGGATACCAAAAAGGGCGGGTGAAGCGGGGTGTGTGGCACACTGACAATATCCATTTTTCAGGTGAGTACTCACAAAATGGTATTATTCTCAGTGTGCCACACACCCCGCTTCCCCTTTAATTCTTACGATCGGGACATCCAAAAGCAGTGTCCACAAGAGATGGGTATCCGAAGGCAAAATGAAGCATAACTTAAATGACTGCGGTCTGCAGAACTTTGTGGCCAAACACAGCATCCGCTGAGGCCCGCACATCAACCTTGTAAAACTTAGAAAAAGTATGAACAGAAGACCAAGTAGCAGCCTTACAAACTTGTTCAACAGAAGCTTGGTGCTGAAAAGCCCAAGACGTTCCAACGGCGCGAGTAGAATGAGCAGTGATACGGAAAGGGGGGACTTTCCCCTTAGCAGAATAGGCCGCAATAACGGCCTGACGTATCCATTTGCTAATGGAAGATTTGGGCGGCGCCAAACCCTTCCTAGGCCCACAGGGCACAACAAAAAAGGCATCAGTTTTACGAAAAGGAGAAGTAACAATCAAATAGTACTTAACACAGCGTACTACATCCAAACAATGCAAAACCCTCTCCTTGTCATTCTTAGGCTTAGGACAGGAGGAGGGAAGAACAATATCCTGATTCAAATGAAAAGCAGAAACAACCTTAGGAAGAAAGTCCGGTTTGAACCGAAAAACCACTTTATCCTGATGCCTCTCAAAGTCGGGCGCCTGAATAGACAAGGCCGCCAACTCCGAGACACGCCAAACCGAAGTGATCGCTACCAAGAAGACAATCTTCTGGGGTAGACAAAGCAATATCTTGCAAAGGCTCAAAGGGAGGAGCCTGAAGAGCGGAAAGAACCAAATTCAAGTCCCAAACAGGGAGTAAAGGTTTCCTGGGAGGCCGCAAAACGCTTCTGAAAAAAGATAGATAAGGCAGAAACTTGCCCCTTCAAAGTACTCAGCTGAAGACCAGAGTCCAGCCCTGATTGCAAAAACTCCAGAATCCTGGAAACCGAAAAGATCCTACAAGGCAAAGATCTAATCTCACACCAAGCGATATAGGCTTTCCAAGTCCTATAGTAGATGATAGAAGAAGACCTCTTCCGGGCACTGATCAGAGTCTTAACTACCGAGTCAGAAAGACCCTCCTCCTTCAAGATGGAGGTTTCAGCAGCCAAGCCGCCAAACCCAGCGTTGGTAAATTGGGGTAACACAGCCGACCCTGAGTGAGCAGATCGGGCCGAAGAGGCAGAACGAGCTGGTCCACTGCCAGCCGAACGATGTCTGCGAACCATACTCGCCTTGGCCACCTTGGGGCTACGAGAATGGCGGACACCTTTTCCAGAGCCAGCTTCCGTACCACCCTGCCCAGCATGGGTATCGGGGGAAACAGGTACAGAAACCCCAGATCCCCCCAGCTCAGGGACATGGCGTCCACTGCCAGAGCCAGAGGATCCTGGGAGAGCGACACGAAGTTCGGGAGCCTGCAATTGTGACGAGAGGCAAACAGGTCCACCTCCGGTGTCCCCCATCGGAGACACAGTGACCGAAAAACCTGAGGATGGAGAGCCCATTTTCCCAGACAAGAAGAGCCCCTGCTCAACAGGTCCGCTTCCTGGTTCTCCACCCCTGGGATGTAAACCGCCAAGAGACAAGGAACATGGGCCTCCGCCCAGGTCAGGATCAGGGATACCTCTCAGAGTACCCAGACTGCGAGTCCCTCCCTGATGATAGATGTAAGCAACCGCTGTTCGATTGTCTGAACGGACCTGGACCGGAAGGCCCAGAACATGTTGAGTCAGAAGAGCCAGAACCAGACGGATGGCTCTCCGTTCCAGAATATTGATGGGTAAGTGGGCCTCTTGAGGTCCCCACTGCCCCTGGAACTGAAGATCCTTCCAGAATCCCCCCCATCCCGAAAGACTGGCGTCCGTGGTGACAATTTCCCAAAGAGGAGTCAGGAAAGACCTGCCCCGAGAGATTGGTCGAGACCAACCACCACTGGAGGGACTGCCGGACCCGGGAGGACAACTGGAAGGGCCGATTCAACGACCGTGGTCGCCGGTCCCAGGACGCCAACAGATGAAGCTGCAGCGTCCTCGTGTGAAATTGAGCGAAAGGAACTGCCTCGAACGAGGCAACCATCAAACCTACCAGCCTCATCCCCAGACGGATGGACGGCCGAGGATTGGAAAGAAGGACCCGAGCCAACTCCTGAATCAGATACATTTTGGACTGAGGGAGACACACCCTGTGTTGACAAGAGTCCAACTGCATTCCCAGAAAGGACACCACCCTGGCCAGAGCGAGGGAGGACTTGGGAAAGTTGATCACCCAACCGAAGCTTTCCAGCGTGGAGACCACCATCCTGGTGTCTGTCTCTGATTGATTGAGGGACGGAGCCATGATGAGAAGGTCGTCCAAATAAGGTACGACACGAATGCCCCGAGATCTGAAGATGGCCATCACCCCTGCCAGCACCTTGGTGAACACCCTTGGGGCCGAGGTCAGGCCAAACGGAAGTGCCACGAATTGAAAATGCTGGTCGTTCATCACGAACCGAAGAAAACGCTGATGAGCTCGGCATATGAGAACATGAAGGTAAGCATCCTTGATGTCTATGGACGTCATGAAGTCCCCCTGCCGAAGAGAACCGATGGCCGTACGCAAAGTTTCCATGCGAAACTTCCGGAAACGGATGAACCTGTTGAGCAATTTCAGGTCCAGGATGGGACGAACCGACCCGTCCTTTTTGGGGACTGCGAAAAGATTGGAGTAGAAACCGAGGCCCACCTCTAAGCGAGGCACCGGCCGGATGACCGCCATTTCCAAAAGATTATTTACCGACGCCAGGAGCCCCTGTGTGGCCAAAGGATCGGTGGGCACCCGAGACCGAAAGAACCGTGAAGGAGGGCGAGACTCGAACTCCAGTTTATAACCGGACGACACCACCTCCTGGATCCATCTGTCCGGAACCTTCTGGTCCCAGACCAGGGAAAAGTGTCGCAATCGTCCCCTCACCCGCACGGGTGAGGGCAGCCCTTCATTGCTGAGCGGGCTTACCAGCAGGTTTGGGCTTGGCGCCCCAGGACTGACCGGGACCGCCACGGCCCCTCCCCCGGGTCCAACCTGTACCTCTGGTAGCGGGAAAGGAAGCCCCCTACCCGCTCTGACTCCCCGAAAGGAAGGATTAAAGGCACTCGCACCCCGAAAGGGGCGACGAGGCCTCTTGCGTTGAGGTAATTTACCACCTTTTGCCACTGAATCTATTTTATCACCAAACAGGCGCAAACCCAAAAAAGGGATCGCTGTAAGCACCTTTTTAGAGACAAAGTCCGCCGTCCACTGGCGCAGCCACACTGACCGACGAATTGCCACCAGCAGAGCCGCTGTCCTGCTACTCATTGCCAGAGCATCGTCCTGAGCGGTCAAGACAAAGGAAATAAACGACTCACACCGTTTAAGAGAGCAAAACTCATCACAAGCGGGATCAAGACCTGCGTACAGATCCCTAATCATGGACCTAACTGCCAACAGAAGAAGCGCCGAAGCACACACTGGCCGCAGTGTCGATCCGGCACTGATAAAACCATGGCGAGCAAATTGATCAATCCGACGATCCTCACTATCCTTAATGGCAGTGGTCTCAGAAGATTGTACCACAGCCGTGCTAGACAGCCCTAACACAGGGGTATCTACGTCAGGGGGAACTGACCAAAGCTTCACCAAATCCTCCGGAAAGGGATAGCGTTTATCCCAACTAGGAGGAATTCCAGCCAGTCGCGTGGGTTGTTCCCATTCCTTAAGGACAACCCTCACAAAGTGTTGTTGCCTGGGAAAAACCAAACGCGGCTGGGGAACATCAAATAACTCACCCTTTGGCAGGGCGACTGCCTCAGGCGGATCCAAATTCAAAATGTCAAACATTTGGGCCAGAATGGAAGGGGTGTCAAAGGACACCCCCGTAGCCTGATCGCCAGCAGCGTCAATCCCTAGCTGATCTGCAGGCTCATCCGACTCCTCAAGGAGTTCCCCCTCCTCATCAGGGGGACAATCGGACCAATCCACTATTTCACACGTCTCATCCTCCAAAGCAGGTGCTGCTGGAGAAAGGTGTTTCTGCTTCGCTGTAGCCTTCTGAGCTACTTTGGCGGAAATTATTTTCTCGAGGTTGGCCAATCGTGCACACACCTCGGCTTGCGAATCCCCACCCTTGACAATGACCGGAATAAGGGAGGGGGGGTAGGAGATGACGGAAGTTGCGAGGAGCCAGAAGCCGGAGCGACAGACTGGCGCGCAATGTTCTGCTTTGCACATGGAATGCATAATATGACATCATCGCCTGGGAGCGGAACCCCACAGCCCCCACACAGCCTGGATGGCCCCGAAGACCCATTTCCGGTATTGTCGGAAGCCTCCATATGGTGAATTTATGGTATTCGCAACAACCCAGGGTTTTACGCACTAAGCCACCCGGGATGCCACTTTATAATTAATGTCCCGGGAAAGGGAGGATTAAATTTTTTTTTTTTTTAAACCTTAGGACAAAACCCAATTTAGAGTACTAAGGCTAGCCAGGTATAACAGAACCGGGAGAGCCACTGCAGTGAGGGGATCCCAGGATCTGTGGGGGGAAAAGAGACAACAGTCAGACCCCCAGAAGAAAAGGCAGCATGCAGCATAGTCATTCAATACAGAAAAAGGCATAATAAATAACAATAGCAAAGCCCCAGAGTGGCTTAAGAGTTAAACTGAAGCCAGCCAACATACACTTTTTATAAACACGCTGAAGCAAACTGAAAGTAAAAAGGACGGCCCCACACGCGAGGTGGGGACCGTTTACCTGTACGAAGAGCAGCAGCAGCAGCAACCGGCCAGACAGCAACCTTCAGCCGAGTCCCCCGCACCTGACTCCTTGATTAGAAGGAGGAAGTGCGAGTGCGGCGGGGCCGAGCTGCGAGACAACCAGCTCAAGCCACGCCCCCGCGTCATCGAACGCGGGCCGAGGCCCCGCCCCTCCAATTCAAACAGTGCGGCCCGCCAAATGGCGGTGCCGCATGCAGAGAGGGCGCCACACATGCCACACATATCACAGCCCTAGCAGTCCAGGCCGCATGAGCGCTACCCGCGGCGCTGAGCCTGAGACTGCCAGCACTCTTTAATCAGCACACAAATCAAACACAAATGCACACAGTATAAGAACCCCCCAAAAACCACCCCCCCCCCATAGTGAAGGGAGAAGGGACCGTAACGGGAGAGAAATGGCCAAAGGGGAACCACGGGACAGGGGCATCCCAAATCCAGATCACCATGCCGGATAGCCGTATTGCCCCACGTGTGGGGTCGAGCGGAGGAGATAAGCTCCTAGGCACCTATAGTGCCATCTACCGTTGCCTAGTGAGCAGCCTAGGCTGGGAGGCTTCCATTAACCATCTAGGTAAACAAACAATCAAAACTGGGCAGAAATAGACCCAAAGGGGGTGCCGGGGTAAGACCCCGGCTACCTGCAAGCAGGAGACTTCTTTGTTCTGTCTTGTTGCCTCATGCACTCATGCAAAGAGAAAAAACACTGGTGTTAAGTGGGAGGTCCCAGGTATATATAGGCCGGAAGGGGGCTCGTTTTCAAGACTTCTCGCTGCAACGTCGCCACCTAGCGGTGGAGTAACCCGATCGTAAGAATTAAAGGGGAAGCGGGGTGTGTGGCACACTGAGAATAAATACAATTCTGTGAGTACTCACCTGTAGAATTGTTTTTACTATGCATGGCACGGCATGTTTCAAGAAGTCCTTGCGTATGGAATATTCCGCCACAAGGTGGCGCAGTGCACTGCAGAGTTGTGGCTCCTCCTGGTACCATATAAAAACAGGATCACCAATAGACCTCTCCAGTGTTGACAAGCAGTTATACAAGAAGCCGGGAGGTAATAAAAGGTAAAAAAAAACCATAACTAACTTGGAACAATCACCATAAAGAGGCAACCAAGAATAACGATAACAAGGGTGGGGTGAAACAGGCCGTGCCATGCATAGTAAAAGCAATTCTACAGGTGAGTACTCACAGAATTTTTCCTATTGCATGGCATTGCCCGTTTCAAGAAGTCCTTATGTATGGGACGTCCAACAGCAGTGTACGTAAGGTAGGGTGGGTTCCTCAAAAAAGTAGCAGCAGGCAGTTCAAACCACTACCGCCTGAAGTACCTTGCGGCCAAAAGCAGCATCAGCTGAGGCCTTAACATCAACCTTGTAAAACTTGGAAAAAGGTATGAACAGAAGACCAAGTCGCGGCCTTACAAACTTGTTCAACAGAAGCTTGGTGCTGAAAAGCCCAAGAAGCACCAATAGCATGAGTGGAATGAGCAGTAACCCTAAAAGGAGGAACTTTCCCCCTAGCAGAATAGGCCTGCTCCACCGCCTGACGGATCCACTTGCCGATAGTGGACTTAACCGGAGGCAAGCCCTTCCTAGGTCCAGCAGGAAGAACAAAAAGAGCATCAGATTTCCTGAAAGACTCAGTAGCAACCAAATAAAACTTCAGAGCCCTGACAACATCCAGAGAATGAAGGGTCCGCTCCTTGGAATTAGCAGGGTTAGGACACAAAGAAGGCAAAACAATGTCCTGATTGAGATGAAAAGCAGACACAACCTTAGGCAAGAAATCCGGTTTAAGCCGAAAAAACACCCTATCCTGATGCCGCGCAAAATAAGGAGGCGTGATGGAAAGCGCCGCCAGCTCAGAAACTCGCCTGACCGAAGTAATAACCACCAAAAAGGCCACCTTAAGAGTCAGAATGGGCAAAGCAGCCCCACGATAGGCTCAAAGGGAGGACCCTGCAGAGCAGACAACACCAGATTCAAGTCCCAAACCGGTAGCATAGGCTTACGTGGCGGACGCACATGAGTAACTCCCTGGAAAAAGGTCTTAACCAAGCCGTGATTGGCAAAGGATCTTTGGAAAAAAAATTCCAGAGCTGACACCTGTCCCTTGAGGGTACTAAGTTGAAGGCCTGAATCCAAACCATGTTGCAAAAATTCCAGAATCCTGGGAATAGAAAACACCCGACAAGGAAGAGACTTGGACTCACACTAGTCAAAGTAAGCATGCCAGACCCTGTAGTAGATAAAGGACGAGGTCTTCTTCCTAGCCCGAATCATAGTATCAACAACAGAAGCCGGCAACCCCTTATCCATCAAGATGGAGGTTTCAGCAGCCAAGCCGTTAAAGCCAGCGTTTGTAAATTGGGATGGCGCAGTTGTCCCTGAGTGAGAAGATCTGGGTCCTTGGGCAAAACGTACCGATCTACTGCCAACTGCACGATGTCTGTGAACCACACCCTCCTTGGCCAAAAGGGGGCCACCAGAATGGCTGGTACCCCCTCCTAGGCTATCTTGCGCAGCACTCTGCCCAGCAGAGGAAAAGGAGGGAACACATACAGAAGCCGAAACTTCGTCCAAGGCATTGCTAGCGCATTCGTGGCGAAGGCCAGAGGATCCTGTGACAGGGAGACAAATCTGGGAAGCTTGTGATTGTGGCGGGACACAAACAGGTCCACATCCGGCTGACCCCAGTGGTGACACAGGGAATGAAATACCTCGTTGCTGAGGGACCATTCCCCCAGCCGAGACGTCCCCCTGCTCAGGGAGTCTGCCTCCTGGTTCTCCACCCCCGGAATGCAGACCGCCGAGATGCAAGGGACATTCTCTTCCGCCAAAGACCGTGTCAGGGACACTTCCTTGAGGGCTCGCTTGCTCCGAGTCCCTCCCTGATGATTGATGTAGGTGTCTGGTTGTCCGAGCAGATCTGAACAACCCGACCCCGAAGGTGTGTGGTCAGCTGAGAAAGAACCAACCTGATCACCCTCAGTTCCAGGACATTGATGGGAGCATGGGCCTCCTGGGGGCCCCACCGACCCTGGAACTTCAGAGACTTCCAAAAGTCCCCCCAACCGGTCGGACTGGCATCTGTGGGGGCAGTCTCCCAACACTGGGACAGAAATGTCCTGCCCACCAGGAGGTTCCTTGAGTCCAGCCACCACGAGAGGGACTGTCTGGCCAGGAGGGACAGAGCAAATTCCTGATCCAGGGACACAGGGTCCCGATCCCAAACTGACAAGAGGTGCAACTGAAGAGGTCTCATGTGAAACTGAGCAAAAGGGACCGCCTTGAAGCAGGACACCATCAGGCCCACTAACTGCATCCCTTGCCGGATGGAGGGATGGGAACACAAGAGCAGGGCCCGTGCCTGCTTCTGAAGGCCCTCCACTTTCTGCTGAGGCAGGAATACCCTGACCTGAGAAGTATCCAGAGTCATGCCCAGAAAGGACCTCACCAAAGACGGAGACAGTGAAGACTTGGGAAAGTTGATCACCCAGCCGAAGAACTCGAGAGTGGAGGTCACCACCTGCGTATCCTTCCCGGCCTGATGAAGAGACTGAGCCGCAATCAGAATGTCGTCCAGGTAAGGGAGGATGCAAATGCCCTGGTTTCACAGCAGAGCCATCACGCTGGCCAGCACCTTGGTGAATACCCGAGGCGCCGAGGTGATACCGAACGGTAAAGCCACAAACTGGTAATGCTGATCCTCCAGAGCGAATCTCAGGAATCTCTGATGACCTGGAAAGATTGGCACGTGAAGATAGGCATCCTTGATGTCCACGGTGGTCATGAAGTCGCCCAGGCGAAGGGTACTGACAGCCGAGCGTAGCGTCTCCATGCGAAAGTGCTTGAACCTGAAAAACTTGTTGAGACCCTTCAAGTCCAGGATGGGGGATGGGGGATTTTTGGGGACCGTGAAAAGATTGGAGTAGTACTCCTGACCCTGTTCTTGGGAAGGCACCAGGCAAATGACTCCTGACTCCAACAGGCGTTGAACTGCAAGGCGCAAACCCTGAGCTGACAGAGGGTTTGGAGACATCCGGGATCTGAGGAATCTTGGGGGTGGCCAGGCTGCAAACTCTATCCTGTAACCGGAGGACACCACCTCCTGAATCCACCGGTCTGAGACGTGGAGCCTCCAGACGTGAGCAAAGAGCCGAAGCCGCCCCCCCCACCCGGATGGGTGAGGGCGCCTCCTCATGCCTGAGGGGGCTTGGGCTTGGCCCCCCAAAGAGAGACCAGGGCGACCACGGGACCTGCCACATCCCCAAGACTCTCTGCGGCTACCCGAGAAGAGGGAACCACGACCTCCTCTAAAAGGCACGAAAGGAGGAGGAGGAAGAGGAAGTACCCCGAAAGGGCTGAGGCTGCTTCCTACGCCGAGGTAGCCTACCATCCTTGGCTAGAACATCCAGACGCTCACCAAAGAGCCGCAGCCCCACAAAGGGGAGCCCAGTGAGAGCCTTCTTGGCTGCAGTGTCAGCTGCCCACTGACGCAACCAAACAGAGCGGCGCATAGCCACCCAGGAGGGCAGAGTCCCTACCACCCAGCCGGACCGCTTCATCCATGGCAGTAAGGACAAAGGCAACAAAATCAGAGCAAAGCAAGAGGGCCCTATAATCCTCCCTCCTCCTACTAGCCATAGCGCCATCAGTGAGACGCTTGAGCTTTTTCTTAAGGGCAATAGCTGTAATGGCAGCGGCACAGACCGGACGCAGCTCAGCCCCCACAAAAGTAAAAGCATGGCAGGCCAGCTAATCCATACGCCGTTCCGCGCTGTCCCGCAGTGTAGTAGTGTCGGGAAGGCATGACCTAGGTGTTGGACAGCCCTAGAATGGGAGCGTCCACCTCAGGGGGGTACGACCATTGCTTGACCAGGTCAGCAGAAAAGGGATACCTCTTATCCAACCCCTTGGGCAACGCGGGCAATCTATTAGGACGTTCCCTCACCTTGAGCACCATATTAGAGAAATGGCCCTGCTCCGGGATCTCCAGACGTTGTTTATCAGGACGAAAAGGCTCAACCTGCTTCCTCTTAGCCACCTCAGGGGGGGCGATGTGCAAGGTTTCAAAAATGTCAGACAACAGTCTATCAGTGTCATCAGGGAGCCATGAATCCACCCCGGACGCAGACCCAGGGTCACTGTCGTACCCCTCCTGCTGGTCCCCAGAGGAGTCAGAGTCCTGGAAAAGCTCCCCCTCCTCTAGGGAGTAATGGCCACCAAAGGCATCAATTCCCTCATCCTCCTCAGGAAAGAGGGAGGGCGTGGGAACTAGGTGCCGCTTCTTGCCAGAGGCCCTACCTGAAACAGGCCTGGCAAGCTGCCTTTCAATGCTGGCCACACGAAGTGCCAGATCAGATTGTGACCCCCTGCTAGTATCCCCCTCACTGGGGGCTAAATGCAGGCGCGGGGGGGGGGGTAGGCGATGCCAGAGGGAGCGCAGAACTGGGAAGAGAAGCGCTCAAAATCAAGCCACCAGACCACGGGAGGAAGCGACACAGGAAACGATCATCGCCGCAGCCCAGGGAGGAAGAGGGGCCCCAGACGCGCAGCAGGCTCAAAATGGCGCCGGCACGAGAACCTTGAGGGGCGGGCCGCGGGGTGATGGCGCGCTACGCGTCATCCCCGGCACCACCCCCCTCCCCGAAGAGCGTGAAAACGGCGCTCACGTGACCGTGCCATCCCAATCCAAAAACACCTCACAGCCATAGCGCCACCCGCCGAGGAGCGTACAAAGCGGCAACGGCGGCGAAAACGGCGTTAAAACCACTCGCCACTAAGACCCGCCCCCCCCGAACACACGTCGGGAGAGGGGGAGAGGAGAACGGGTAGGCAGCGGCAGGAGACGGGCCGGGGGGGGGGACCCGAGAAACAAAAAGCACTCACCCCCTCAGAAGCTAGGACAGGAACTCCACATCCCTCAGTAGGCTCACCATAAAGCCTATGGCTGGCCACCCTTTGTGGTACAGGGTCTGCGGCTTGGAGCAGCGCTCCTTGAGCACCTGACCCTAGTGCTCCTCTACCATCACCCGATCCGTCAGCCGAGGCTGGGTGGCACAGAGGATCAGGAAACGGGTGGGAATAGACATGCAGGGCCGCAGGCTTGGTTGCCCCGCTCACCTGCACAATATAAAGAGCCATCTTCTATCTTCGCAGTATCACTGCAGAGAAAATACAACTCTGAAGTACTCACCTGTAGAGTTGGTATTATATGCAGACAGCACGTCCTGCTCCAGACATAGTCCTTACATGTGGGTATACCTCCGCCTTCAGTGCCGTGCACTGCAGTATCATGAAGAAAACAAGCTCCTCCCGGCCCTACATATACCGAGGGACCTCCCACAAATCCCCAGCATTGAAAAGCAGTGAGAGAAGAAGCCAGGAGGAAAACAACCACCCAGAGACTAGCAATAATATCCAAGATAATAATCACCACACAGGGGATCCAGAACAAGGTGAATCAGGGTGGGGTGGAGCAGGACGTGCTGTCTGCATATAATACCAACTCTACAGGTGAGTACTACACAGAGTTGTATTATTCTAAGCAGACAGCACGTCCTGCTCCAGACATAGTCCTTACATGTGGGACATCCAATAGCAGTGTCCATAAGTAAGTTGGGATCCCCGAGAAAAAAGGCACAGACAACCATAAAAGTGCTGTCACCTTAACCATGCTACCAAGACCAACGAGAGCAATGCTCTAACCACAGCCTTTGAATTCTTGTAAAGGCAGAATTGAACACAAGCAGCGGACTAGCCAGCTTTCTCAAAAGAACCTAGTGCTGAAAGGCCCAAGCCAAGCACAAGTAGTAAGAGAGCAAAAACCAAGAGAGAAGAATGATCTTCCCCTAACGAGTAGGCCAGAGTAACAGCCTAACCATGCTACTGGAAAAAAAGGGGCAGCCATGGCAACCTTAAAGATCTCCCCATCTGAGAGTATGAACCCAGGTCTCAGGCGAGACCAGCAGGAATACTGAAACACAGCGCTAACAAGGCTCAGCAAGAGCCGAGACGTTTACTTTAGGCTCAGAGGAACAAGGCGACCGAGCAGGACCAAGCCAAAGGGCACCTACACCTGTGTTAGCAATCAGATCCGGTACATAAGGATGGAGAAACCTATAAGCCCCAAGGGGCATAATTCCCACCAGGGACAAGAGAAAGGCCAGGAATCTCTAACACCTGATGAGGGATACAGATCCCTTTCGTTCAGAGTAAGCCAGACAATAGCCCAGAGACCGTAGGGTCTGGACTAAAGGAGAATAAGAACACCGCCTGGACCCAATTCGGCGTAAGGCGGAACACCACCTCATGGTGTACAGATAATATATATATATATATATATATATATATATATAATATATATATATAATGACTAGGACCGCTAACAGAGCCATCCTTTATGGCACATTTCTGACTGAAGCAACCGCCCCAGAAGAGCGACATGAGGGAAGGAACAGTTCAGCCAAGAACCTGAATAAGACCCAAGGGAACCCTTAGCAGGGCATCCGGATAAGTAACCCCCCAAAAAGGGAGCATAGAATTCCCTGGGGAATGCACCTGAGCAACCCCTGAGGAATGCGCAACACAGAAGATTGAACTAGACTTCTGCAGTAGGTGAACAGGGCGAGCCCTGAAACTTTCAGAGCACTGAGTTGGGGAGCCAACTTCAACCGTGCTATAATAATCCTAGGACCCAGGGATAGGGAACATCCCGCAGGAAAGAGAGCTAGTCCAAGCAAAGCAGACTAGAAGAGCATAATCCAACATAGCCGGCAGAAAAGGGAGAAGAAGAGGAGGGAGCTAGGCCTAGCCCTCCAATAGAGAAAAGACGCCCAGAGATACCAATCTCCAATAGGGTGAAAAGCCAACCGACCAATCGTCTAAAAGGCCTGTAGGTAAGGGCGACGTAGTAGGGATCCTGAATAGGCAGAACAGCCCTCATGAGAGGGCATACAGTACGACTGTCTTCAGCAGAAAATCTGCGAACCACACCCCGCTGGGCCACCCAGGGCCCCCAGCATAACGGTTCTCCCTTTCTACTGCAATCTTATGCAGAACCTCGCCTGGCAGGGTGAAAGAAGTTAAGACATATAGAATATAATGTCCTGACAGAAGCAATACTAGACCCTCATGACCAAGGCCAGAGAGTCCTGGGACAATAACCCAGGACAGAGTCCCTGTAATAGCAAACGGGCCCCACAGGGCCACACCAGTAGGCACTCGGTGAGATACTAGAATAGAACCTCCTGCCCCGTTAGGGCAGCCAGCCAAGCTAATACCAATGAAGTGCAAGGGATGTAAACCCCCACTTAGAACCGAACCGGAACCTTCTTGAAGGGTCAACCTGTTCGAGACCTTCACAGATAAAAAGGGACAAGCCACTGTCCTCAGACTGATCGAGAGTCTCCCAAAAAGGACAAGTCCTGAAGAGGAGTAGTCCAGCACATTAGAGCCCACCAAAGGCTCAATGTGTCAACCAAAAAACTGTATGACGATGGATCCCCTAAGGGACTTGGTAGCCATGATGACCATCTACAGGGAGAAGAGAGAAGGAAGGAAGGTCCCAGACATCTTCCTTGAATTTACAACCTCAAAAGGAACCCCCGTAATGAGGGGGAGCGTACTGACCTAGTTCCAGGGGTGCTGGAACCCTGTCCAGGATAAGTAACCTAAGGTGTCGCAGGGCCCAAGGGCTCCTGAGAATAAGGGACAGCATCTGGGCCGCCACCAACAGGCCCACCAGCTGCAAGGTAAAGGAAGTGTGACATCAAAGAGGGCAAGGCCCTTTCCATAACAAGTCCACATTTAGCAGAAGGAAGGTTCTAACATGAACCAATCTAAATGCCACCCCGTAGGGGGATACCGAACCGGGGAACACTAAGTAAGTGATGTGCCTGAGCACCAATCCATAGGACTCCCAAAGGAGCCACAAGTCAATAGCCAACACGGCCTGATGCAAAAATAGGAAGCAAAGAAGGACAATAACGTAGAACCTAGCGCGGACGCCACACGGGCCTGTCCAAGACACCACTCCCATACTCGCCTTGGTGAGTCATCTGGGAGCAGGAGAGGAACCAAAACAATACCCCAATGCGCAGAGTTGGACCTTCAACACTGGCTGGAAGTGGCCTAGGTGTCCTGAAGGCACAGGGGACTAAAAAGGGATTATAAATCCTCACATGCATCAAGAGGTCTACTGGACTAGAGCGCCTGCGGCCCAACAGGTAGATACCATGTAGAAAACTGCCTGTGAAGGTATAAATGCTAGGCCCCAGAATGCCAACCTGGGTCAGACTGCTTCATCCCAGAGGGGAGGGGTAAAGAGGATGTAATCACAGGTCAAGGGCCAACCTGTAAGAAAGCCCAGACCCTACACGCCAAACTCGGCCTGCCTCAACTCCCGAAGGGAAAACAGGGAGTAGAAGAACCCTGATAACCTTAGAAAAGGGACCGCCCAGCAGACTTCATTCTGCATCCGGGGGGACTACCTCCTGTAACAACCTGAAAGAAGCATGGCGCCCTGCGATAGGAGCCCAGTGCTGCGGCAGTCCACTCGCCCAACAAGGCGAGGGCGTCCCTTCACGCTTGTGCGGTTTCGGCAGATTTGGGCAGCCGGAGGACCCAGGGCGTTGCCTGCGCCCCCTGGGGCGGGTCTCCATTCCAAAAAAAAAAATTGGAAGCACACTTCTAGTTCGCGCTTGACACTAACGTAGGGAAGGGGAGGGGTGTCCCTGCCCCTGAGAGGCCGAGACGGCCTTCTGCTCGAGGGTGCCTTACTCCTTTTTTCCAAAAGGTCCAACCGGGCCCCAATAAGCGTAGTCTCTAAAGGGAAGGCCAGTAAGAGCCTTTTGTTTTTTGGTATCATTGTCAGCCCTCTACTGTCGCAGCCAAGCAGGCGGCAAATAGCCACCACAAGAACCGAGGTTCTAGTGCGCATTTTAACAGTGTCATCCATCGCTGAGAGAATAAACTCACAAAAACATCACAATCAGACAGTGCCTTAAAGACCTCCCAAGGGAGATCCTCCGGTTGGTGGTCAAGTATTTTCCTAAGAAGGGTCCTGGCGGTCACCGCAGTGACGGCCGCGGCACAGACCGGGCGCAGAGCCGTCCCTGCACACGAAAAGGCGTGGGAAACCAGACTGTCAATGCGCCGGTCCTCAGCATCCCAAAGGGTACGATGAGTAGAGGCTGTCATGAAGGGAGGGTTAGCAACCCCAATAATAGGTGCATCCACCTCGGGAGGGGCTGACTAGCAGCCAACCACATCAGGGGGAAAAGGGTACTTCCAATCCCAGACCCCCGGAACCCCTGTAAGTTCACAAGGTGCTTCCCAATCCTTAGATATAAGAGCCTGGAATGATCCTGCTCCCGTAATTCCAAGCGCGGCGTCGCCGTGTGGAAACTCTCCCTCTTGGGCTTGGGAGACTCTCCCGGAGGAGAGATGGACAGTACTCCAAAGATCTTTATAAGCAATTTATCAGTGTCACACCGGCCCCAGGAACCAGGGCCAGAATTATCATGGGTCCAAGGTATCTCGTCTGAGGAACCGGAACCTGAGAACAGTCCACCTTCATCCGAAGGATCAAGGACCTGCATAGCAGCAGACTCTTCAGTTTGCTTGGAAAACATAGAACCAGGAAGCATCAGGGACCGCTTCTTTCCAGCGCCCAAGCGCTCCGCCAACCAGGCATCACCTGCTCAAATGCGACTCATCAGGAGTGAGATTTAAACCAGGGGAGACAGGTGTATTGAAGCAAGATGCAGCCACTGGTAAACCTGATTGCAAGGCCAGTGCTTGTTCAGCACACGGTCCGTAGACCCGTGCTCTGTCAGCGTCAGCGTGGGGTGGTCCCCACGCAGTAGACAGCCAGTCTTGTCCCCGCGGGACCCCGGACACAATTCTGAGATGCATCCATATGGTGATTATCAAAGCAATATGCCAGCAGGGATTTATGCTATAAGCGACCCCGGATGCCCCAAGACCCGCTAGGAATGTGGGAGAATACAAAAGTGAGCCTGTTTAAGATATATATCAGGCCGGGGGATGCCACCGGAATCTTAGCGTCTGAAAGACATAAGGAGAAGAATGGGTGTCAGAGCCATGCGCAGCTGGAAAACATATAAAAGGGAGTCACCCGCAAGGGCACTTACAGACCAAGGAAGGAGGGAAACCGCCACCACGCGCGCGCGCAAAGATCAGCAAAATGGCGCCCAGCGAACCTCGAAGGGCGGGCTCGATGCTCGGCCGTGACGCGGAGCGCGCCAATTCAAGTTCCTGCCCACTCCGAAGAGCGCGAAGCTCTGAGGTAACGGCAAAAGGATTTGTAGAAAAACCGTTACGACTAGTAAGGAAAAGGCGCCACAGCATCTAGACAACGCCGCAAACTGTGCATAAGACATACGGCGGTAGCCGAAAACCAAATAAAGAGCAAGCAGCGCGGCTCTGATATTTCAATGTTAATGAAGGGCAGAAATAAGGCCATAAGCGTGAAATACTGGTACACAGGGACCACCACACACATACCCCCCCCTTTCTTTTCCAACTAACTAGTTGGGGAATGAGGGAGGATGGCAACCCTTACACAGGGTCCAGCACTACCCGGGGTACGGGGCAATAATACCCTATGGTGGGGGATTGCGGTGGAGCATGGCTTTGTTAAGCACACGAGGTGCTGCCTACCTTCACCCGACCAACGCAGCCCAGGCTGGGAGGCATATTCTTTCATCGCTTGCGAGAGCGTGATACTTCATGTCTTCACAGTTCAGCACTGCAGAGAAATCTGGGGATTTGTGGGAGGTCCCTCGGTATATGTAGGGCCGGGAGGAGCTTGTTTTCTTCATGATACTGCAGTGCACGGCACTGAAGGCGGACGTATACCCACATGTAAGGACTATGTCTGGAGCAGGACGTGCTGTCTGCTAGAATAACACTGGAGAGGTCTATTGGTGATCCTGTTTTTTTTATGGCATTGCCCCAGGGACCCAGCACTTACCTTAACTCCCGATCCTGTTAAGAAGCTATCGGCTTGGCCGAACTTCAGGAGCCAGAAAAAGGGGGTCCATCCGAGACAGTAATCTTAGTAAAGGTATGGAAGCAGACAGGGTTAAGTCTCCCATTTCCTTAAATTCCCAGAGAACAAACATAAATTAAAAGAAATAAATAAAATGTGCCACATCCAACTGCAAGAATGAAACTGGAGAGGGCAGGGCAGCTGGAAGTATATGTAGACTCGGAGGGGCTGCAACCTTTTACCTTGAAGTCCCACCATTCGGTCTTGAGTTAACCCATTAGTATCTGAATTGTGACACCCTGGAGTAGAATATGAGAGAAATTACACGTTGTATTAGTGTACTTTAATGCATTTATTAGATCAATTTAGCTAACAGTGTGACTGCAAGCAATGCAAGCAAGCAGCTGTTACTGTCTAACATTCAGAAATATTATTCATGGATAGAGGACGATCATCTTGTAAGCAACTATACAAATCAAATGTCCAGACAGTGAAAGTAATAAAATGGATTACTAAACATTTTCACATAATATAATAGCAATAGAAAAGTGAGCTGTGCTTCACTGACCATACAACTAAGGATAGTGAATATTTTATAGTAATACAACTTATTACTTACCTGTCCAAATACAGCAGAGGTCAAGGAGGTTTTTCCACTGCCAACACTGCCACATATCCCAACTAGCTTTCCCTACAAGTTAAAAAAGGACAACCTTTATTTAGCTTTATAACAACATCTTTTTAAATCTCAAGCAAAATGTTAAAACTGTTAAAGAAAGTTCTTGTAATATAACCAATTTCTTGACAACATTTAGTATGTTAATATACAAGGATTAATGTGTGCTAAAGCTTAAAAAAACAAAAATAAAAAATCAATAATCCAACCCCGATTTCTACAATGTATTTAAACCAGACTTCAGCATCATTTAAGGAAAGACCCAAATACAGAACAGCATCTAAAGTTAATATATTTTACATTTTATTTTTTTATTTTTTTTCCCCCGCTGGGCTGCAACTTCAGGATTCGGAGATACGGACGCCACCATCTTGCCTCAGAAGCAACACATACTGAGGAGAGGAGAGAGGGCAAAAGTGCAGGAGGTGGGTTATAACTAAGCTTTGCACAGACAGAGCAGAGCTGGGGTCAGGAAGAGGACAGCAAGCAAAGAATGCAGAGCGGCACAATCAGAGGACACTTCCTGTTTGCAGGCAGCCTGAGACTCCATGGGCCACCATTGTGGATGTTTAAAAGCTCAGAAAAGGCAGTAGCTGCAGATAGGAAGATTTTTAATGTGAGCAATCTGTATGTACAGGGTGGGGGAAACATAAGATATGCGCTTATTCAGGGTGAAGGTCCGGTTTAAAAACATACCCACCCGATACTCGCTTTAGGGCCTTTTGCTTTTGTACACCATTTTCAATAGCCCCAGCATTGATAAGCCCTTCAGGTGTTCAGAGGAAACCAACAGAACAGTACCGGACTTCCAGCAGAGCAGAGGACCTCCAGTGAGTACCAAGTGTATTTTAACATTAATAACATTATAGTAACATTGTTTTAACGAATAAAAAGATGACTCACCTTATCTATTTCCAGATCAATGTTGTATAGAGCTCTCTGTAGTCTCACATTTGATAGCTGGATATCTCTACCTTCTTCATCAGGGCTGCCATGGTCCTCATTCTCCACCAGAAGATGTCCTTTTTGTTCTGCCAAAACAGCTTGTGGCCCTTCTTTCTGTAGGTTAGCCTTTTCTTTCTTGCCCTTGCCCCCCTTCTTGTCTTTTCTCAGTTTGGGGGTAGCCTTCGGGGAGCACTGAGTGCTGGCATGAGAGGCGTCCCATGCCAGAGTTGCGTTTTTCAGTTGTATGATGATGTTTGAGCTGGTTGGCTTTTTCTTTACCAAGTGAACCTCTTCCATTAGAAATAAACTCTGATAGGAGGTTGTAAGAGAGGTGCAAAGATGAGACAGCAGGTCAGGTCTAGATCACGCAGGAAGCAAAAACATCAGGCTATACAGTGGAAGGAAGCTGCTGCGGAGCAAAAGGTAGCTTATTAGAGTCAACTATTACCCAAATTCTGCTAAGGACCAGGAGCACTTGTATTATTCCTATGAACCTAAGCATTCTTATACCACCCTATTCACATCCTTAAGTAAACTAGTCACTTTGTTTATACATCAATACCCTCCTTATCTGTGTTAAGATCGCTGATGACCTCAACATTCTATATGCATGCATCTTGCCTCTTCATATCATACATATAAAACTCAATCCTAGACCTAAGACACTTGAACTTACAGGTCTGTAAAATTCAACCAGATCAGGCCAACCTGTCTTGAATTGCTAGAGCTGAAATAAATGACTTGCTGTTAGTATGTATATATATCTTTTTATTTAATAAGAGCTGGCATGCTCTAGTGGGCCTACATTACCTTTAAAGCAGTCCCTCTGCCTGAACTGGCATGAGATAACGCTAGATACATAGACCTAAAGACTGTTTAAGCACAAGAAAATTAGTTATCAATAACATCTCCAGTTTCAAATCCTATAAAAAAGTACTCGGGTGGTACACGGCTTCAAGCATGTGAAGCTAACCGAAACTTACAAAAAAATAGTTTTAGGTCTGCATTGAAAGATTTTAGCTGAAGTTGTGACCCATGCAAATCAACCCACAAACTAGTCTTAACATTCCTGTGCACTAAGGTTGACTTTGCACACAAAACACAAAGTCAGGTATGAGGACCACAGCTTACCTTGAAACGTTCCATGGATACAGAAGCCTCGGACAAAGACTTTACTGAGAATGGGGTCACTTTCAGTGCAAAGGTCATAGAGTTGAACACGGTGACAACCGTAAAAGCCTACAGTAAATGAGGAAAACAGAAATTAGAAAAATACAATTCTGTTATTACTCACCTGTAGAATTGTTTTTACAGTGTACAGCACGGCTTGTTTCATTTCAATCATTACATCTGGGTATTCTGCCACAAGGTGGTGCAGTTGACTGCAGAAGACTTGTGGCTCCTCCCGGCCCTATAAAAAGCTAGGAATCACCTATAGACACCCAGTGTTGAAAAGCAGTAATGCCAGAAGCTGGGAGACGACCATAATAAAATAATACACAGTCCACAACAAAATAACTTCTTTAACAATCACCATAAAGAGGCAACCAAGAACAACGATAACAAGGGAGGGATGAAACAAGCCGTGCTGTACACAGTAAAAACAATTCTACAGGTGAGTAATCACAGAATTGTATTTTTCCTTGTGTACAGCACGGCTTGTTTAATTTCAATCATTACATCTGGGACATCCAATAGCAGTGTCCATAAAGTAGGGTGGGATCCCCAATGAGTAATGGCAGGCAGTTCAAACCACTACCGCCTGAAGCACCTTGCGGCCAAAAACGGCAGCAGCTGAGGCCCTAACATCAACCTTGTAAAACTTAGAAAAAGTATGAACTGAAGACCAAGTAGCAGCCTTACAGACCTGCTCAACAGAAGCCTGGTGCTGAAAAGCCCAAGAGGCACAAATAGCCCTAGTAGAGTGAGCAGTAACAGGGAAGGGAGGTTCCTTCCCTTTGGCAGAATAAGCTTGCACCACCGCCTGTCTAATCCACTTGCTGATAGTGGATTTGGCTGGAGTCAAGCCCTTCCTAGGTCCGTAAGGAAGAACAAAAAGAGAATCAGACTTCCGAAAGGGCTCAGTGGCGACCAAATACTACTTGAGCGCCCTGACCACATCCAGAGAATGAAGGTTCCGTTCCTTGGAATTAGCAGGGACAGGACAATAGGAAAGTAAGACAATGTCCTCATTGGGATGAAAGGCAGATACAACCTTGGGCAAAAATTCCGGGTTAAGACGGAACACCCACCTTATCCTGATGCCACTCAAAATAAGGAGGTTTCATGGAAAGCGCCGCCAGCTCAGAGACTCGACGCACCTAAGTAATAGCAACCAAAAAGGCTACCTGGGGCAGAATGGGCAGAGCGGCATTGTACAGGGGCTCGAAGGGGGGACCCTGTAGAGCAGAAAGCACCAAGTTTAAATCCCAAACCGGTAGCAGAGGCTTACGCGGCGGGCGCACATGAGTAACTCCCTAGAAAAAAGTCTTAACAAGCCTACGATTGGCAAAAGAACTTTGGAAAAAGATTGCCAGCGCCGAAACCTGTCCCTTGAGGGTACCAAGTTGTAGACCTGAATCCAGGCCATGCTGTAAAAACTCCAGAATCCTGGGAATGGAAAATTCACGACAAGATAGAGACTTGGACTCACACCAAGCAATATAAGCATGCCAGACCCTATAGTAAATCATAGACAAAGATTTCTTCCGAGCCTGAATCAAAGTATCGACAACAGAGGCCGGCAAACCCTTGCCCATCAAGATGGAGGTTTCAGCAGCCAAGCAGTTAAAGCCAGCGTTTGTAAATTGGGATAAAGCAGCTGTCCTTGAGTGAGAAGCTCTGGATCGTCAGGCAAGACGTACCGATCCACTGCCATCTGGACGACGTCTGCGAACCATATCCTCCTCGGCCAGCGGGGGGCCACTAGGTACCCCCTCCTGGGCTATCTTGCGCAGCACACGACCCAGCAGAGGAAATGGAGAAAAAACAAAGGAGCCGAACCTCCATCCAGGAAATTGCGAGAGCGTTCGTGGCGAAGGCCAGAGGATCCTTTGACAGGGAGACAAATCTTGGAAGCTTGTGACGGGACACAAACAGGTCCACATCCGGCTGACCCCAGCAGCGACACAGGGCGAGAAATACCTTGTTGCTGAGAGACCATTCCCCCAGACGAGACGTCCCCCTGCTCAGGGAGTCCGCTTCCTGGTTCTCCACCCCCGGAATGTAAACTGCCGAGATGCAGGGAACAGTTTCCTCCGCCAAAGATAAGATCAGTGACACTTCCTTGAGGGCTCGCTTGCTCAGAGTCCCTCCCTGATGATTGAGGTAGGCATCCGCCGTCTTATTGTCTGAGCGACTGGAAGAGAACCAACCTGATCGCCCTCAACTCTAGAATGTTGATGGGCGCATGGGCCTCCTGGGGACCCCACTGACCCTGGAACTTCAGTGACTGCTAAACTTCCACCCAACCGGTCAGACTGGCATCCGTGGTGACAATCTCCCAGCGTGAAGGCAGAAAGGACCTGCCCACTAGGAGATTCCTCGAGTCCAGCCACCATGAAAGGGACTGCCTGGCCAGAGGAGACAGAGCAAATTCCTGATCCAGGGACTTCTGATTCCGATCCCAGACTGACAAGAGATGTAACTGAAGAGGCCTCATGTGGAACTGAGAAAAGGGAACCGCCTCGAAGCAAGACACCATGAGGCATACCAACTGCATAACCAGATGGATGGAGTGATGAGGGCACAGCAGCAGCGCCCGCGCCTGCATCTGAATGCCCGCCACTTTCTCCGGGGGGAGAAATACCTTGACCCGAGAAGTATCCAGTGTCATGCCCAGGAAGGACCTCGCCAAAGACGGAGAAAGTGAAGACTTGGGATAGTTGATCACCCAGCCGAAGGACTCGAGAGTGGAGGTCCTTCTCGGCCTGATGAAGAGAATGAGCAGCATCCAGGTAAAGGAGAATGCGAATGCCCTGGCTCCTCAGTAGAGCCATGACACCCGCCAGCACCTTGGTGAAAACCCAAGGGGCCGATGTGATACAGAACGGCAAGGCCACAAACTGGTAGTGTTGATCACCCAGAGCAAACCTCAAGAACCTCTGGTGACCTGGAAAGATCAGAACGTGAAGGTAGGCATCCTTGATGTCCACCGTGGTCATGAAGTCGACCGGCCGGAGGGAACTCACAGCCGAGCGTAAGGTCTCCATGCGGAAATGCTTGAATCTGACAAATTTGTTGAGACCCTTTAAATCCAGAATGGGCCTCAGGGAGCCGTCCTTTTTTGGGACCGTGAACAGGTTGGAGTAGTACCCCCGACCCTGTTCCTGAAGAGGTACCGGGCAAATCACTCCGGAAGCTAGAAGACACTGTACAGCCAACCGCAGGCCCTGAGCTGCCACAGGATTTAGAGAGATCCTGGACCGGAGGAATCTTGGAGGCGGCCAGGCTGCAAGCTCTTGTAACCGGAGGAAACCACCTCCTGAATCCACCGGTCTGAGACGCAGTCTCCAGACGTGAGCAAAAAGCCAAAGCAGTGCCCCCACCCGGTCGGGTGAGGGCGCCTCCTCATGCCTTAGGGGCCTTGGGGGAAGGTTTGGGCTTGACTCCCCAGGAGAGACCGAGGCGACCGCGGGATCTGCCTCGACCCCAAGAGCCTCTGCAACCACCTGAGAATGAGGACCCACGACCTTCCCTTGAAGGGCAAAAGGAAGAGGATCCCTGAAAGGGCAGAGCCTGCTTCCTACGCTGGGGGAGCCTACCATCCTTGGTCAGAGCATCAAGACGCTCACCGAAAAGACGAAGTCCAGTGAAGGGAAGCCCAGTGAGAGACTTCTTAGCGGCAGTGTCGGCCGCCCACTGACGCAACCAGACGGACCTACGCATAGCAACCAACAGGGCTGAGGCCCTACCGCCAAGCCTGACGACGTCATCCATGGCAGATAGCACAAAGGCTGTAAAGTCAGCACAAAGCAAAAGGTCCTTATAATCCTCCGCTTTCTTGCAAGACCGGGCGGCCTCAGCCAGGCGCCTGACCTTCTTTTCAATAGCGATGGCCACAATAGCCGCGGCGTAGACCGGATGCAAACCGGCCCCAACAAAGGTGAAGGCATGACAAGCCAGCTGATCCATACACCGGTCAGCGTTATCACGCAAGGTTGTGGTGTCAGGAGACGGCATGACCGAAGTGTTGGACAGCCCCCAGGACAGGAGAGTCCACCTCAGGGGGACACGACCAGCGTCGAACCAAATCAGCCGAGAAGGGATACCTTCTATCCAACCCCTTAGGCACCGAGGGTAACCTGTTGGGGCGTTCCCACTCCTTGAGAGCCATATTGGAAAAATGTCCCTGCTCCGGGAACTCCAAGCGTTGCTTGTCAGGGCGGAAGAGCTCACCCTGCTGCTTCTTCTCCACCTTAGGGGGAGCGATGTGAAGAGTATCAAAAACTGCCGACAAGAGCCTGTCGGTATCATCCGGGAGCCAAGTATCCTCGTCTGAGGAAGACCCTAGATCACTATCATACTCTCCATGACGATCCCCAGAGGAATCCGAGTCCCGGAATAACTCCCCCCTCCTCCGGGGAGTCACGGCCGCCATAAACATCAAAGCCCTCGTCCTCATCGGTAAAGAGAGACAGTGCCGCGTCTAGGTGCCTCTTCTTGTTCGAGGTCTTGCCCACAGCCGGCTGGGCCAGTTGCCGTTCAATACTGGCCACGCGCAGCGCCAGGTTCGACTGGGACCCCCTGCTGGCTTCCCCCATGCTGGGCGCTAAGTGCAGCCGCGGGGGAGTAGGGGAAGGCGCAAGAATGGCAGGGCTGGGTAGAGAAGTGCTCAGACCAGCCTGCTCTGCAATGACACTTTGGGCGCACGGGACACAAACCGCGGCCGCCCCCACTCAGAGGAGATGCCCCACACATGAGACACAGACGAGCTTGCCCCGAGGGGCCCCCAAGCTCGCTATCCCCAGAAGCCTCCATATGGTGATTTCCAATAGGCACAAAAAACGACCAGCACGGTATAAAGGGGCCCCACCCGGGATGCCCAGCGGGAGAATGGACGGGTGGGGGGGGGGGGGGGGGTAGGAACCCGGGAGAAACCACAAGCCACAGGCAAATTGAGGAATTTTGCCTCTGCACATAAAATCCAAAGCATCACCCATTTCCTGCAGTGCCCACAGTGAGTTTACATGACACAGCTTCTGGTGAGCAAATGGGCTACTCATAGGAAGAGTGCTCCAAGAGTTTAATAGCCAAATCTTTATGGGGGGAAAAAGGGAGTCTCAAGAGTTGTAATGCAGAAATGTGGACCACTTTGGTCCCTTTTAAAGTGCACCTTCACCTGTGAAGTTGTTGGTACCACCTCTATAAGAGTCTGGGGGGGGGGGGGGGCATCCAGAATGCTGGAGCCTCCCCGCACATAACCCCCCAGAATGCTCATGATTCTTACTCTAACCTCCATCTTCGCAGGGAATACAGAGCCGCAATTGGTCACCATCGCTCACGTAGGCAAGTCTTTCTGGTGGTCGGAACAATGGATGTGCTCACTACCCATGCAAGTGCCACTATATTCCAGGCAGGGGATCCTGGCTGAATTAAGAAATACAATTCTGTGAAATACTCACCTGTAGAATTGGTATTATACGCATACAGTACGTCCTGCTCCATATATAATACTTACACGTGGGTTATCCTCCACCAGAGGGCGCTGTGGCACTGCAGACATGCAAAAACAGGCTCCTCCCGGCCCTTCATATACCCAGGGACCTCCCACAAATCCCCAGCATTGAAAAGCAGTGAAAAAAGAAGCCGGGAGAAACCAACCACCAAAACCGGGAATAGTAACAATGATAATCACCATACAGGGGATCCAGAACAAAGCGAAACCAGGGTGGGGTGGAGCAGGACGTACTGTATGCGTATAATAGCAATTCTACAGGTGAGTATTTCACAGAATTGTATTATTCTAAGCATACAGTACGTCCTGCTCCATATATAATACTTACACGTGGGACATCCAATAGTCCATAAAGTAGGGTGGGATCCCCAACAAAAAAGGCAACGGCACGTAGCTTAGACTACAACTGCCTGCAAAACCTTGCGGCCAAAAGCAGCATCAGCTGAGGCCCGAACATCAACCTTGTAAAACTTTGAAAAGGTGTGAACAGAAGACCAAGTAGCGGCCTTGCAAACTTGTTCAACAGAGGCCTGGTGCTGAAAAGCCCCAGAGGCACCAATAGCACGAGTGGAATGAGCAGTAAGACGGAAACGGGGAGTCCTTCCCTTAGTAGAATAGGCTTGAATCACAGCCTGACGAATCCATTTACTGATGGCAGACTTGGCGGGAGCCAAACCTTTCCTAGGCCCGGAAGGCACAACGAAGAGAGCATCAGTTTTCCTGAAGGCCTTAGTGACAACCAGGTAATACTTCAAGCACCTGACTACATCCAAGGAATGCAGAACCCTCTCCTTGTCGTTGCTATGATTGGGACACAGAGAAGGAAGAACAATATCCTGGTTCAAATGAAATGCAGACACAACTTTAGGCAGAAAATCCGGTTTGAAGCGGAACACCACCTTGTCCTGGTGTCTCTCATAGTATGGAGACTGACTAGATAGAGCGGCCAGCTCAGACACACGCCTAACCAAGTAATAGCCACCAAGAAGACAACCTTGAGAGTGAGAACAGCAAGAGCAGCATCCTGAATAGGCTCAAAGGGAGCACCGTGCAAGGCAGACAAAACCAAGTTTAAATCCCAGACAGGGACCATAGGTTTTCGAGGGGGACACACGTGAGTGACCCTCTGAAAGGAGGTCTTAATCAGGTGATGATGGGCAAAGGTCTTCTGAAAGAAGAGACAGGGCAGAAACCCGACCCTTCAGAGTACTAAGTTTGAGACCTAAGTCCAGACCATGCTGTAAAAACTCCAGAACCCTAAGGACGGAGAATTCCCGGCAGGGAAGAGACCTGGACTCACACCAGTCAATGTAGGAACGCCATACTCTATAATAGATAGCAGAAGAAGTCTTCTTCCTGGCCTGCACCATAGTAACCACCACAGAGGCAGACAAACCCTTCTCCATCAAGATGGAGGTTTCAGCAGCCAGGCCGTTAAAGCCAGAGTTTGTAAATTGGGATGGCGTGAGGACCCCTGAGTTAGGAGATCTGGAACCCTTGGCAGATCGAACTGATCTACTGCCATTTGAACCACGTCTGCGAACCACACTCTTCTTGGCCACCTGGGGGCCACTAGAATCACAGGTACCCCTTCCAGAGCAATCTTGCGCAGAACCCTGCCCAGAAGGGGGACTGGTGGAAACACATACAGGAGTCGAAACTCCCTCCAAGACATGGACAGGGCATCCGTGGCCAAGGCCAGAGGATCCTGAGACAGGGATACGAAGGCCGGGAGCTTGTGATTGTGACGGGAAGCAAATAGATCCACATCCGGTAGGCCCCAACGGTGACACAGGGACTGGAATACCTTGTTGCAGAGGGACCACTCCCCCTGACGGGACATCCGCCAGCAGGTTCTCCGCCCCCGGAATGTAGACAGCCGAAATGCATTGGACATTGGCCTCCGCCCATGTCAGAATCTGAGACACCTCCTAGAGAGCACCCTTGCTTCGGGTCCCTCCCTGATGGTTGATGTAGGCACCCGTCGTTCTGTTGTCTGAGCGTACCTGGACCGACAGACCCCTCAGGTGTTGGGTCAATCGCTCCAGTACCAACCTGACTGCCCGTAATTCCAGAATGTTGATGGGTAAATGGGCCTCCTGAGGGCCCCACCTCCCCTGGAAACGCAGGGACTTCCAGAATCCCCCCCAATCTGACAGACTGGCATCCGTTGCAACCGTCTCCCAGGAGGGGGCCAGAAAAGACCTGCCCCCTATCAAGTTCCTGTGGTCCAGCCACCACTCTGACCGAGGGGGGAAGCACACAGACCCCGTCCAAGGACGCTGGGTTCTTGTCCCACACTGACAGAAGGTGAAGCTGCAGAGGTCTCAAATGGAACTGGGCAAAGGGCACCGCCTCGAAGCTCGCCACCATCAGGCCCACCAACTGCATTCCCTGCCGGATGGAGAGCTGTGGGCTCGAGAGCAGGAACCTGGCCTGCGCAGTCAGAGCTTCCACCTTCTGTTGAGGAAGGAATATCCTTGCCTGAACCGTATCCAGAATCATTCCCAGGAACGGAGTCACCGAGGAGGGGGACAGAGAGGACTTGGGGTAATTGATCACCTAGCCGAAGTGCTCCAGGGTGGACACTGCCAGCCGAGTGTCCAACTCTGCCTGCCGCAGAGACCGAGAGGTGATGAGAATATCGTCCAGGTAGGGCAGCACACGTATGCCCCTTAGCCTTAACAGGGACATCACCCCTGCCAGCACCTTGGTAAACACCCTGGGAGCCGAAGTGAGGCCGAATGGCAAGGCCACAAATTGGTAATGCTGATCTTTCAGTGCAAATCTGAGAAATCTTTGGTGTCCTGGAAACACCGGGACGTGAAGGTAAGCATCCTTTATATCTACGGACGTCATAAAATCCCCTGGGCGCAGAGAGCCAATGGCCGAGCGCAGAGTTTCTATGCAAAAGTGCTTGTTCTTGACAAATTTGTTGAGGATTTTTAAATCCAGAATGGGCCTAACTGACCCATCCTTCTTGGGTACTGTGAAAAGGTTGGAATAGAACCCCATGCCCCTGTCTCCTAAGGGGACCTTGCAAATGACCCCTAGGTCCAGGAGGCCCTGCACGGCCAGCAACAAGACCTGAGCTGATGCAGGATCCTGTGGGATCCGGGACCCAACGAATTTGGTGGGGGGCCGTACAGCAAATTCTATCTTGTAGCCGGAGGACACTACCTCCTGAATCCACCGGTCTGAGACGTGGCGCCTCCAGACATGCTCGAAGTGCTGCAGACGTCCCCCCACCCTGACGGGCGAGGGCACCCCTTCATGCCTGGGGGGTCTTGGGAGGGGCTTTAGACTTGGGTCTCCAGGAGGAACCGGGACGGCGTCCTCTGTTCCTGTGCCAGGAATCTGTGCGGGCCCCAGCGAAGGACACCCCTCTACCTTGTTTAGCCCCACGGTAGGGGGGTCGATAGGGAGCCTTGGCCACGAAAGGGCCGAATCTGCCGCCTGCGCTGGGGTAACTTGCCTCCCTTGGCGAAGAGGTCTAAACGATCCCCAAACAGGCGCAGCCCCTTAAATGGAAGCCCCGTAAGGGCTTTCTTGGTGGCATTGTCAGCTGCCCACTGGAGCAACCAGACCGCGCGGCGTATAGCTACCACCAGGGCAGATGACCTGGCACACATCTTAATAGCATCGTCCGATGCAGACAGGATAAAGTTCACAAACGCATCACAGCTGGACAGAGCATTGACAGTATCAGAAGGCAACTCATCTGTGCCATCGAGAGCACTCCTAACCACGGCCCTGAGCGCTACTGCCGTAATGGCTAAGGCGCAAACCGGGCGCAAAGTCGCTCCCCCAAATGCAAAGGCATGACATGCCAGTTGGTCAACACGCCGGTCCTCAGAGTCCCTCAGCATAGTAGTGTCAGGAGAGTGCGTAATAGAGGTGTTGGACAACCCTAGAATAGGAGCATCGACCTCAGGTGGCGATGACCAGCACTTAACCAAGTCAGCAGGGAAGGGATATTTCCTATCCACACTCTTAGGGACCCCATGAAGTCTGCTGGGATGTTCCCACGAGGCTATTGAAATGGGTTTGCTCTGGAAATTCCAAGCGAGCTGTAGCGGTATGAAAAAGATCACCCCTTTGCAGAGGAGCCGCAGCAGGGGGGGAGAGGGACAAAACCTCAAAGATCTGAACCAGCAGTCTATCAATATCATCCGAGAACCAATGCTCGGAGCCAGACTCTTCCTGACCCCTGGATTCATCGTCATATGACCCTGAGTCAGAGAACAGTTCCCCTTCGTCAGAGGGGATATGGGCATAGGAATGCAACAAATCATCAGGTTCTATAGGGAATAGAGCTGAGTCAGGGTTCAAATGCCGCCTCTTGGCGGTGGCTTTACGCGCTAAGGAATTAGCAAGCAAGTTTTCAACACTAGCCAGTCTAGTGGCCAAATCAGGATGAGAATCCCCACTGGTATTGGGGGTTAGACTCAGACTTGAGGGAGTAGGTGAAGAGAGGCGGGGTGCAGGCCCAGCCTCAGAGGAGACGGGAAGCACCGATAGCGCCTGCTGTGCACAAGGAACACAGACCCGTGCATTGTCACCGCTTCTAGGTAAGACCCCACAAGCTACACACAGCCGGGCTTGTCCCGAAGGAACCCCGTTCACAATATCCTGAGATGCCTCCATATGGTGATTTAATCGGCACATTATGCCAGTAGGGATTGACGCTGTAAGCTACCCTGGATGCCCCAATAACCCGCTGGGAAGTGGGAGTATTTTTAATGGTCACGACCGGGAGCTACACTGGACCGGGAGAAGCCACCTAAATCCACGGTCTGAAAGACATAAGGGGGAACAAGGATGTCAGAGCCATGCGCAAGGGAGAATAAAAACCAATGAAAAGTCGCCCATGAGGGCACTTACAGACAGAGAGGAGAGGAAGGTCTTCACCACGCGTGCCTGAGTAAGAATGGCACCAAGCGAACCTCGAAGGGCGGGCCTGAGCCAACCGCGCCAAGCCAGAACCACGCCCCTCCCCAGCGAGCGAGAAGCTCGAAAACACGTAGCCAATCAGAACAGTAAGGCAATAACGCCTGAAGGAATTGACGTGAATTACCTAAGAAGAGCCACTACAGGCTAAGAAGAAGAAGGAAAGAAAGGAAGAAAAAGACGCCGTGACGTCCGCAAAGCCGCCGCCGTACATGCGATGCAAGGAGAAACATAAAATAAAGGCGCTGCGGCTAACTGTACAGATAAAATAAAAGCGCGGCTCTGACCCCCATTCCCAGTAATAGGATACACTGAGGCCGCCATACACACAACCCCCCCCCCCTTCTTTTCCCCCTGGCTAAGGGGGGAACGAGGGAGGAAGGCGACCCGTTACATAGGGTCCATAGGGCGTGGGGCAATGATGCGGGAGGGGCATCCCCTGAAGGCTCACCATCAGCCTTGACCGCCTACCCTATGGTGGGGGATTGCGGTGGAGCGTCTCTGTAAGCACACATGGTGCTGCCTACCTTCACCCGACCAGCGCAGCCCAGGCTGGGAGGCATATCACACAGAGGAGGGGTAGAAATAGTCCCACAGGGCCGCGGGCTGTAATAGCCCCGCTCACCTGCGAGAGAGTGATACTTCATGTCTTCGCAGTCAGCACTGCAGAGAAATCTGGGGATTTGTGGGAGGTCCCTGGGAGGAGCCTGTTTTTGCATGTCTGCAGTGCCACAGCGCCCTCTGGCGGAGGATAACCCACGTGTAAGTATTATATATGGAGCAGGACGTACTGTATGCTTAGAATATTATAGGTATGGCTAAGGTAAGAAATACAATGAAAATTTGTCCCATGACCAAACTTTGTTGAGCTGATGCTCCACAGATGCAAACTGTCACAACAGTGAGTCTATATAAAGTACTGAGCTCTGCAACATCAAGCCTACAACAAAGTTTACCCCCACCAGTGACATACAGTCCACACTAGAAAACAAAAAAATAGGGATTCAATTATTTTCTAATGAATGAAAACAAGAATGTTCTTTTAGTCGATTTGGATCAGTGGAGTGGTGCGACTGTAAGCAAGGCTTACTTGTTTACAAAACAGGAAATCTTTTGGGAGTTCAAACGTTGTTAAGCTTAAGGTTACCTGGGCAGCAGTGAGGTCATATCCAAGCATCATGTGCACAGAGAATGTCACCACACTGGCAATGACAACCACGATTGGAGCTATGCCCACTGTGATGCTCTGAAAGTATCCAGCTCTTTCAAGTATCTTTCTCTCAGTTTCTCGAATTCCTACAAAAAAACAAACATATGAAAAGGAAGCTTTAAGCAAAACAATTATAACAAGCAAATTACCAAGCTGGCAGATGCACCTGAAAAGGCTATTAAAAATACAATTCTGTGAAGTACTCACCTGTAGAATTGGTATTATACGTATACAGTACGTCCTGCTCAGGATATAATACTTACACTTGGGTTATCCTCCGCCAGAGGGCGCTGTGGCACTGCAGACATGCAAAAACAGGCTCCTCCCGGCCCTTCATACCTTCATATACCCAGGGACCTCCCACAAATCCCCAGCATTGAAAAGCAGTGAACCAGAAGCCGGGAGAAACCAACCACCAAAACAACTGGTAATGATAACAATAACAACAATCACCATACAGGGGATCCAGAATAATGCAAAAACCAGGGTGGGGTGGAGCAGGACGTACTGTATACGTAAAATACCAATTCTACAGGTGAGTACTTCACAGAATTGTATTATTTTAAGTATACAGTACATCCTGCTCCAGATATAATACTTACACTTGGGACATCCAATAGCAGTGTCCATAACAGTAGGGTGGGATCCCCAACAACAAAGGCAACGGCACGTAGCTTAAACTACAACCGCCTGCAAAACCTTGCGGCCAAAAGCAGCATCAGCTGAGGCCCGAACATCAACCTTGTAAAACTTTGAAAAGGTATGAACAGAAGACCAAGTAGCGGCCTTGCAAACTTGTTCAACAGAGGCCTGGTGCTGAAAAGCCCAAGAGGCACCAATAGCACGAGTGGAATGAGCAGTAAGACGGAAGGGAGGACTCTTCCCCTTAGCAGAATAGGCTTGAACCACAGCCTGACGGATCCACTTGCTGATGGTAGACTTGGCAGGAGCCAAGCCCTTCCTAGGCCCAGAAGACACAATGAAGAGAGCATCAGTCTTCCTGAAAGTCACAGTGACAACCAGGTAGTACTTCAAGCACCTGACCACATCCAAGGAGCGCAGAACCCTTTCCTTGTCATTACTAGGATTGGGGCACAAGGAAGTAAGAACAATGTCCTGATTCAAATGAAAAGCAGACACAACCTTAGGCAGAAAATCCGGCTTAAAGCGGAACACCACCTTGTCCTGGTGTCTCTCATAGTATGGAGACTGAATGGATAGAGCAGCCAGCTCAGACACACGCCTAACCGAAGTTATGGCCACCAAAAAAGACAACCTTGGGAGTAAGAACAACCAGAGCAGCATCTTGAATAGGCTCAAAGGGAGCACCCTGCAAGGCAGATAAAACCAAGTTTAAATCCCAAACGGGAACCGCAGGTTTACGAGGGGGACGCGCATGAGTGACCCCCTGAAAGAAGGTCTTAACCAAATGATGATGAGCAAAGGTCTTCTGAAAGAAGACGGACAGGGCAGAAACCTGACCCTTCAGAGTACTGAGTTTTAGACCCAACTCCAAACCATGCTGTAAGAACTCCAGAACCCTGCGGACAGAGAACTCAATACAGGGAAGAGACCTAGACTCACACCAGTCAATGTAGGTACGCCATACTCTGTAATAGATAGCAGCAGAAGTCTTCTTCCTAGCCTGCACCATAGTGCCCACCACAGAGGCAGACAAACCCTTCTCCATCAAGATGGAGGTCTCAGCAGCCAGGCCGTCAAAGCCAGCGTTTGCAAATTGGGATGGCGTAGGGAGCCCTGAGTTAGCAGGTCTGGCACCCCTGGCAGATCGTACTGGTCTACTGCCATTTGAACCACGTCTGCGAACCACACTCTTCTTGGCCACCGGGGGGCCACTAGAAACACAGGCACCCTTTCCAGAGCAATCTTGCTCAGAACCCTGCTCAGCAGGGGGAATGGTGGAAACACATGCAGGAGCCGAAACTCCTTCCATGACATGGACAGGGCATCCGTGGCCAAGGCCAGAGGGTCCTGAGACAGGGACACGAAGGCCGGGAGCTTGTGGTTGTGGCGGGATGCAAACAGGTCCACATCCGGTAGACCCCAACGGTGACACAGGGACTGGAATACCCTGTTGCAGAGGGACCATTCTCCCTGACGGGACGTCCCCCTGCTCAGAGCATCTGCAAGCAGATTCTCCGCCCCCGGAATGTAAACAGCCGAAATGCATTGTACATTGGCCTCCGCCCATGTCAGAATCTGAGACACCTCCTGGAGAGCACTCTTGCTCCGAGTCCCTCCCTGATGGTTGATGTATGCAACCGCCGTCTTGTCTGAGCGTACCTGGACCGACAGACCCCTCAGGTGTTGGGTCAACCGCTCCAGTACCAACCGAACTGCCCGCAGTTCCAGAATGTTGATGGGTAAGTGGGCCTCCCGCGGACCCCACGTCCCCTGGAAGCGCAGGGACTTCCAGAATCCCCCTCAACCTGACTGGCATCCGTTGTGACCGTCTCCCAGGAAGGAGCCAGAAAGGACCTGCCCCCTGTCAAGTTCTCGAGGTCCAACCACCACGCAAGGGACAGTCTGACCGAGGGGGGAAGCACACAGACCCCGTCCGAGGACGCTGGGTTCTTGTCCCATACTGACAGAAGGTGAAGCTGCAGAGGTCTCAAATGGAACTGAGCAAAGGGCACCGCCTCGAAGCTCGCCACCATCAGGCCCACCAGCTGCATTCCCTGCCTGATGGAGGGCTGTGGGCACGAGAGCAGGAACCTGGCCTGCGCAGTCAGAGCTTCCACCTTCTGTTGAGGAAGGAATATCCGTGACTGAACCGTATCCAGAACCATTCCCAGGAACGGGGTCACCGAGGATGGGGACAGAGAGGACTTGGGGTAATTGATCACCCAACCGAAGGACTCCAGGGTGGACACTACCAGTTGGGTGTCCAACTCTGCCTGCTGCAGAGACCGAGAGGTGATGAGGATGTCGTCCAGGTAAGGCAGCACGCGTATGCCCCTTAGCCTTATCAGTGACATCACCCCTGCCAGCACCTTGGTGAACACCCTGGGAGCCAACGTGAGGCCGAATGGCAGAGCCACAAATTGGTAATGTTGATCTTTCAGTGCAAATCTGAGAAACCTTTGGTGTCCTGCAAACACCGGAACGTGAAGGTAAGCATCCTTGATGTCTACTGACGTCATGAAGTCCCCTGGGCGCAATGAGCCAATGGCCGAGCGCAGAGTTTCCATGCGGAAGTGCCTGTTCTTGACAAATTTGTTGAGGATTTTTAAATTCAGAATGGGCCTGACTGACCCATCCTTCTTGGGTACTGTGAAGAGATTGGAGTAGAACCCCGTGCCCCTGTCTCCAAAGGGGACCTTGCAAATGACCCCTAGATCCAGGAGACCCTGCAAGGCCAGCAGCAAGACCTGGGCTGAGGCGGGGTCCTGAGGGATATGGGACCCAATGAATCTAGTGGGGGGCCGTACAGCAAATTCTATCTTGTAGCCAGAGGACACTACCTCCTGAATCCACCGGTCTGAGACGTGGCGCCGCCAGACGTGCTCGAAGTGCTGTAGACGTCCCCCCACCCATGCCTGAGGGGTCTTGGGAGGGGCTTTGGGCTTGGGCCCCCAGGAGGAACCGGGACGGCGTCCTCTATTCCTGTGCCAGGAATCTGCGCGGGGCCCCGCGAAGGACACCCCTTTTCCGTTTAGCCCCGCGGTAGGGGATTGAAAGGGTGGCCTGGCCTCGAAAAGGCCGAAACTGCCGCCTGCACTGGCGCAACTTGCCTCCTTTGGCGAAGAGGTCTAGACGGTCTCCAAACAGACGTAGCCCTTTAAATGTAAGCCCAGTAAGGGCTTTCTTAGCGGCGTTGTCAGCCGCCCACTGTCGCAACCAAACCGTACGGCGAATAGCTACCGCCAAGGCAGAAGATGTGGCACACATCTTTATAGCATCGTCCAATGCAGACAGGATAAAGTTTAGGATGATGAAAACCTTAGATGTAAACATTATGTAATGCCACTAGATTTATCATTATTAGTAGAATAGATGGGGTGCTTACTTTATGTTCCAATATAGAGATTCATTTGCAACCAGTATTTGTTTAGTTTCTGCTCTGAATTGGTTGTCGATTGTTTCCTCCCAAATGATCATATATGAGAGCATTCAGTATCATGGTGTATAGGATGATTGAAGTATCAGAATTAAGCATTAATATATACACTGTCATTGATTTTTTTGTCATAACATGTTGTCACAATTGTTCAATGTTTTAAATATGTGGGTATGTTTGTAACTAATGCGCTATCTGCTGTCACTTGATATTGCGCTTTGCTCAATTATTGGCTCCCTCAGGTCGGCTTCCTCTCCGCTTTCCTTCCCCCCCCCTCCCCCCTCTCTCTTTGACACTTCGTGTCTACACGCTGTCGGCGGCGTGGAGTGAGGGGTGTGGTGGGGGTGGTGTTTGGGGGCGGGCGGAGATGACGCGACTTTGACGGCTTTGGGAGGGGGGCGGGGACTGGTGTTGCCTGGTTATGCCCTCTTCCCCCGCTGTGCCTCGTGTCCACCGGCCGGGGACGTGACGCGCGGCGGTGGGGGGGGGGGGGGGGGGTTGACGCCTTGGTGATGCAGTCCACCCGCTCCTATTTGATTGGCTCCCAGGGGTCGGCCTCCCCTCCGCCTACTCCTGCTCTCTCGGTCACACGCTGTCATGCAGTGTTGTGTGGGGGGCGGGTTGTGGGCGGTTTGGGGGGTGGGCTGAGGTGACGAGACCCTGCCTGTCTTGGGAGGGGGATGGGGACACACGTGGCGTGACTTCCCCCTTCCTCAGCTGTGCTGTACGTGCGCAGCTGCGGGGGGCGGGGACTCCGGCGGCGTTGTTCATCTGCCCTATTTAAAGATTTGGTGGACAGCAGACAGCAGCACCTTGAGAAAGTGCCAGGTGGGCACGGAACGCGTGGGTGAGGATCCTTCCAGCAGGGGTGAGAAAGCTTATCACACTGAGGTGCAGGTCGGTCTTGTCGGCCTGGCATTATATTTGGACATGCAGTGCACATATTTACTTAGCACTCAGCACTTTATCTTCCATTGCACTATAGCATTTTGGGTTTAGGACATGATGAATTTTTTTAGAGATTTCTTTTTAATGTGTATATATACTGTTTAGGTAGGTAGTATTTCTATAGGGTCACTCCTGCTGGATGACAATTATATGTTTTGGATTTTAAATGTAGGTGATTGTTTTGTATGTTGTATGTTGATGTTTTATACAGTTATGGATCAATAAATCTATTTTTGATGAATTATTAGTGTTTTTTATGGTTAGCAGGTAGCTGGTGCCCTTAAGTACTTGTTCCCCTTGGGTGGTTTACTGGTACCACCGATTTTGTTTGCTCATTGGTACATATTGGGGGTATTTCTGTGGCACAGCAGGTCTGCGTTAATATTATTTTGGGTGGTGCTGGACAAATAGCACTCTTTGTGCAAAGTGTTTGTGTGTAAAAACCTAAAGTGGGCAACATAAACACATTCAAAATGACATGGGCCTTGCAAGCAGACACTTACTCTGAACACTTTGAGAGAAAGCCTTTACCCAGGCATACATCTTAATAAACTTGATGTAATTTAAAACTTCGTTCATTTTTTGAACACGCTCATCAGTGACAGATACACATTTCCGTCTGAAATAGGCAGTAAGTCTGGACACAAACATCTGAAAAGAAAGTGAATATAGTTTACCAACAGACCTGATAGAAAGGGTTATGCAAAATACTAAATAATATATTCCTGATCTGTCTCACATTCCCAGTATTGGAGTCAGTACCAACCAGTTAGATAACTTACTTAGCTGATACTAATAGATTCTGCAGGTCAGATAGAATATTGTGTAGCCAGCATAGAGACATGCACCTCCCAAAGCATCCCCCTCCCCATTGCCTCAGACAAAATGCAGAGCCACGAATTTAAAAGCTTTATTTTGAAGTAAAACTGGCTTGGGAGTTTCAATAACTAAAATGAAAGCTTACCATAGCTGGATAAAACAGAATGAAAACTGCAGAGCCAAGGAAACCAGTTGGGCCCAAAACATAGACATTATAAACCATTCCAAGAACTGCAACAATAGGTCCCCCAGCCAGCAAACTGCCAACGGCTGCGGCTTCAAACATCCGCTGCCCATCACTAGAGCACACATTTATCAGCTGTAAAGCAAAAGAGAGAATATGAAATTCATTAACTATAGCCACAGCATTTTCAGTATGCGTTATTATGAATCTATAGATTTTAGAAACAATTAGGTCATGCCATTTCACAAAGGTGCATCTCATGAACTAATATATTGTTCCTAGACTCTGGCCGAAAAATGTTGAGATCTGAGCTCTGTAGTAGCATTACCCTCCTGCACCACCCTGTTCCAATTAATTGATCCTTTTTTGTTTTGTCTTTGTGAGTCTATACCTGTGGCCTGTACATCAGATGCAGCCCACCAGCACTTCTGGCTACCACTACCCACATCTGTCTCACCACTTACAACCCCAGCTGAACCCATAACACCTTTTGCCACTTGCCACACCTAACCTCTTCCCACCTCGCGTCTGACCCCCTTTTTTCCCCACCTAACCTCTGCACACTTAACCTTTACTCATTTAAGCCCTCCTCACCTCAGCCAAAATCACCTCTGCCTCTTACCACTTCTACTCACTTCACCCTCAGCCGACCTTCCCTTTGCTGACCTCAGCTCTTTCCACCTCACCTCTGCAGATGCTGCACACTTGGACAACATGGGGGTGGCCATCTTGCTACACACATAAGCAAAAGAAGTGAGACATTTGGGGGGCCCCGTACACCCCGTAGCGAAGCAGATCAGCACATCCAGGTAGAGAGAGATTTTCCCAACTTCCAAACAATATGTCAGGAGATACAATAGCTCGAGATGGCTGAATTGATTAAACTAATAAAAAGGCCCCAGCTGGGCTGCAGTGTGCCTGTGTGACCCTGTCTCTCCACAGAAAGATTCTCTGTTGTTTCTAGATTGGATCTCAATGCCCTTCTGCTGAGGTGTTACACCACAAATTTGTTTTTGGGAGTTTGTAGCTAGCCACTGCTAGAAGAGGAGCCCAATGGCTCATCCCAGAGGGGATGAAAGAGTGTTGACCTGTGGATGAAGGTCTGCAAGCTCAGAGACTGGTGTTGTCTGGGGTATACATTTTAACTGCAATATGGTAACAGACATTTTCTTTTCTAATTCTGACTGTAACTTACCCACTTTTAATTGCCCTACTCACCTGCACTGTACTTGTTGTATGTATACAGTCTCTTAGAGCACTGGACCAAAACCCACCGAACCTGTGAAATTTACCAAAATCCCCTCTTGTGTTGAACTAGAAATAGATATTTTTGCTTTTCATATTGTCCTGGAACACTTTTCTTTTTTTTGCTGTCCCTCACTGAAATATGGCAAGGGATCAGTTATTGCATAGGTGTGGCAATTATGTTATTGCCACACACAACAGTGGCAATGAATGGAAAAGGGGGAGCTTTACAGCTAAAACAGGAGGCATTATCTGGGATTATAAAGAAGCAGGAGTAGTGAAATTGGAAAATAGTAATTTTCATAGGTGGAGAAATTCAGGGGATGCCAGCTATAAATGTGGGTTTTGGGCCGCTTTAACTTTGAGGTACTGTATTCTCTTGATCCACTAATCAATTTGTCTGTGTAACTGTCTTATACTACACACTACCGGGATGGATTCTGGTCCATTATAATCCTGTTAACAGAGCAAAGTGCATCAAACAGAGTTGGTAGCATTCCTACGGAGCTGGCAGGGCTCAGTTCTCTGGTGGTAGTGAAATGGCCCTGCAGCCTGTCAGCGTCGGTCGTGAGGTCCTGTATTGTCAAAAAGGTATTGCGTGATGTCAGTGAATTCAGCTGGGGCCATGAGGTACAGGTTTCCTCTCAAAGGATTTAAACTGAAATGTCATGTTATATCGTGTAGTTGCAATGAACCTTTAAACATATTTTTAATGGACAAATTAAGTGGGTCCCAATTATAGTCCAATTAGTGATAACAGATCTCATATAAATAGATTCAAATCATACCTCCCCCATAGATTTCTCCTTAATATTTTTCAGTTTAAGGATTTTCTTGAAGGCCATTGTCAGTATCGCCCCTCGAAGTCGCGAACCAGTTCGATAATTCAAACCCCACGTAAGTGCCAGGGACCATGAACGGACAACTTCTGTCAACAGGAGCCCAAACACTAGGAGCAAGCTGTATGTGAGGTGTGTTTCCGTTTGCTGAGTATATTCCAAGAGGCTTTTCACTACAAATGCCTACAAGGAAGAAAGCAAAGGGCATGAGATCCCACTCCGAAAATATTTACTAGGATAGCAAGTTTGATGTTGAGTATGGAAACTGCTAGCTTTCAGCTCCTGGTATTAAAACAAATCAGAACGGTTCACACAAGTGAGCAATCTGATTTTCAGCTATGACTTCAGCCTCCTAAAACAAGGCAACAAAATCAGCTCTAAATAAAAGGTCACCTTTACAGACAGGTGCAATGTATTAGAAGGCCGGATAAATTCCTACTCAGCATAAACTTGTTAAGAGAACCAATACAAAAATAAAACTATTTGTATATTAAATAATGCATTAAAAACAAAGAAATAAATAAAACTTGAATGCATTTACTTATTACACTGTGCTTTGAACGTGCGCATTGGATAGAAAGAACAATTGTACCTACAGTTGTACGGGGGACAGAGAAGGACATTTGGCAATAAATTCCTGAAAATAAATATCAGCAGTTTATTATCATAGAAAAGGGGAAAAAAGAAAGGAAATGAAAAAAAAAAGAAAGGGAGACAGTCAATTCAGTATTCTCATCACTTTAAAGCTTACCCAGGAAACATGTACTTTCTTCGATTAAAGCAAAGGTCTCACTGGTTCAAACTCCAGCCGCTGGTTTCAAATTGATCTTGCCTATATCTGTAATTTTTACATTTAAACTACTTCAAAGCTATATAATAAATATCTCTTGCAGTTAGCTATTGTTAGGTCTTTAAAAAAACAAAAACAAAAAAAACTATGTACTGAGGAAAAAAATAAAATTTTATTCGGGGGGAGTGGGGTGTATTCAACTACATAAAAATAAACAAAGGCATATTTTTCTTTAACAGACTTTCACAGACATACAATTCAGGGCTAAAAAGGCACATAACATACATTTTACTGCAGCACTTTAACAATCATTCAATCAATGCATATAGACAATTCAATAAATTGTTAATAACAGCACCCCTATCTATGGCAATATTTTACTGTGTTGTGCTGAATCTGGGCTTCTTCTTGGAAGTGAAAAGGCAAAAGGAGACTTTATTTAAATGGCATGCTGAATATTCATCAAAAGATTAGAGTGATAAGCGACTTGAAGTCTCTTCTAGTCCTTGGGTATCAGTCTGTAGGTGCGGGCCAGGCAATCAGCTGCCATGCAGTTGGCAAAGATTAGAAGCTTTGAGAGCATATGCCATCAGTAAGAAGAGGAGGAACCTGAGGTTACACATTATCAAGTCTGCCTTTCCCATTATGACAAGATTAGTCCGATGAGTCCATGTCCTCAGAGACTTCCCCAGCCACCTCTGAGATAGGGGAAATTTTTCGACTCAATATTTAGTGGGGAGCAGCACTTGGAAAGGCAGACATGGCGTGCAAAATAGCGCTTGTTTGAAAGGGAAACACTTGAATACCTGCTTGTATAAAACTTTGTCAATGGAGGGCAAGAATGAGGATCAGACTATTAAGCAAAAAAAAAAAAAAAATACATCACAGAAAACAGTAAAATAAAGACCTGCCTCTAGAGACCCTACACAAGAGGTAGCTGTCTTGTGGCCAGGCAGCAAGTTGAGAAAAGTGGCAATTCTCCCTTTTTGCAAAAACCAAGCTAATTAGCAATTTGAACTTTCACAAAGCTTGGCGGGTGAACAAAATCAAAATGAGAAATGGAAAGCAAAAAATGAAAGCACCATAAAGAGTTAATGAGAATCTGTCTGCAGATTAATGTTACCATAGGCATAAGCTTCTTGTGGTTGTAAGCATTCCCGTGGAAGAAACATGACCTTACCTTAATCTTGCACTGCGCAGGTTTCTGCCCAAGTTGCCCGGCTCAATCTGGCCGCAGAACTGTCACCCTGGAAATTCTAAAGAATAGCTTCTGTCATTGGTTCCACTACAGAGGTTATGGTAATCATGAGCCCTCTCCCATCCCACCAGGAGTCCAGCGTCTCATCTCAAAACTATGAGAGGCTGGACAAATAACAAGCATGGACAACCAAATAAATTTACTGTTTGCTATTACCTTTATATTTTCTTACCAAAGAAATAGCCAGGACGCGGTCTTCATGGCAGCACTGTCACATAACACACAAAACCCCTTCCATACCCATAAAGCTTCCTAGCATTACACACTGGAGCTGTAAAGAGAAAATTCCGGCATGCAGCAATGTTCCTGAGGGGGGGGGTCTTCTCACCAGTGGCTTCCAAGGCGAATTTGTAGTAAATATGAAAATGTCTTTTACAATAAGATTTACTTTTAAACCATGAACTGCAGTTATGACACTGGGAAAAAGTTCACATGTGCCTAAACCTACATAAGAAAAACAACAAGGCATCTCCAGAAAACGTGTCAGACACTTGAGAATATAAATATACATATATATTCCACAGGTCAACCGTATTGCACACATAATATAAGGATACATAATTGCCAAAGAGACACAACACAATGGTAACAAATAAATAAATATGGACAAGTAACTATGGAAGCCAACACATAATACTAGGCATTCCGTAATATCTAATAAATCAAATCATTACCAAATTGGAAAGTCACTTGGGTATCAGGATGACAATTTAATGGGAGAAGGGTTACCTGACTCTAATCCACCAAGCATTTTGCTTAAGCACTACTGAATAAGAAAACCTGCTTACTACACACATTTCTGAAATGCCAGCCATCACAAACATTCAACTTTTCTAAATGGTGATAAAAAGATTTATACGTTTCGATTGAGAAACTAACTATCCTGCTGTCTGGACAAAGTAACCTAAAATTTGACTATTCACAATAAAGAACAAGCTTAAGAACATTCTGACCCATACAACCTTGCAAAGGTCTATCTCTCAGTGAGGGATTTCAGCAGTCCAGGTAATGCCACAAGTGTACTGATCATTTAAATTATAACAGACTTGTGAAGATTTATCTATTATGTTTTTTCTTATAGAGCGTCATCATAGTCTGTGGCGCTATAATACTGGCGCAAAACTGGAGCAACTGCCTCAAATGAAGGAATCTCAATATACTTCAGTCAGGTTTAGAGTTGGCTTGATTTCACACTGGGACGATTGAAGGGTGACGGACATGTGCTCACGATCGCCCCGCCAGTGAATCACTGCCCATAGGAATCTATGGTCTCTTTGAAAAACAAGTGGGGCAATCGCACTCGCCTCCAGAATGCAGAATGACCGCCATATGGTGTTTTAGCCGCAATTGCTCTTGCAACCGCACAATAGCAATGCGCTATTGCAAAAGTGATCGCAACTAAATCCTGACAAATTGCATGTACATTAGCGCTATGTCTCACTTCTGAAAGAAGTCTTAAAAGATTAACAAAACCCATGATTTCACCTTCTTGGGTTTTGTTTCTCCTGGGGGCATTCCAATTTGGTATGTCCAACTGTGTGTATTCCCCAGGATTGCCCATAAACTCACCTTTTCCTCATTCCCACGGCTGCTTAGCCAATCAGCGGCACTTGTACCATTTACAATTCTTTCCAAAGGAAATCTAGTGACAAGTGAGTGCCGCTGGCTGCATGCCCACTCCAGTCTCTACCTGTGAATGTGCTGGCCATAAATATAGGCCTGGTGATGGTGCGCCCCTAGCTAGAGGAATTCTGGGGATGCGGCTGTGGTGCGAAGTGCAGTGCAGGCTTGTGGGAGAGGGGAGTGGATCGAGTGATCCGGGGGCTTCAAACAGTGAGTCATTCCAATTTAAGATGTCCCATAAAGAGGTAGACCCACCACCCCAACACTCTGGGGGGGGGGGATTGGGGGGTTTGTTCCACTTTAGAGCTATTGTAAACACAGCATATCCAGGGCCCTAATCATGCTGATGTTACTAGTTAAGGAGACCTCTAAACCTCTAAAACCTTACCCAACATTTTGCATAAGAATTTCCATTTCCCATGTAGTGAGCGTGGATGGGAGTGGGGTGGGGGACCCATCCTTCACTTAGAACAACAGAGGTTGGCACCAGGCAAGCATGGAAAAGATAGAGGGGGTGTAGTCCCATTTTAAAGACAGGTCTCTATTAGTGGACAGGTTTCAGACGGGGTGGGGGGGGGAGCACACATCACATGTCTTATTGTTTATGGAAAAATACACAGCAGCTCTGATGCAGCTCAAAGTAAACTGCATCAGATTGATATTTACTGTAAGGCCTGCTACTCTAGCTCGAGATTTCCTTTTACATTCATGTGTGTTGGAATTAGAAATACTGAAATGAATGGTGCAAGGTCTTCAAGAACATATAGGAAGTCTAGATGCTTTTGATGTTTCACTACAGAAGCATTTCTTTCTGGTTTGCAACACTAACACAATAAAACAGCAGCACACAGTAACCTAACCAATGCGACATCTCTCCAAAGGAACCAACTGTCCACCCATCAGAATGAAACTCATGGCGAACTCGAGATGCTCTCATTGCCATCATTTAGTCGCATGTGATCTTCAACAAAAGTCCAGATAGATAACCACAGTTCAGTTATTACATTTCTCTTCTCAGTGGTGTACTATTTCATTCTGTCAGTGCCCAACTAGTCAAATAGTTTAGTTATGTATACATATGTAGTGATTTTATCTAACTATACCCACCACCTATGTAGTGTAACAATGACAGAAACTCTTCTTAATAAAATTTGTTGGTTAACTTTCTAAATATCCCCCAGTTTAAATTACTAAACTAGGGGACTTAAAATACCCTACCAGGAGCACTCCAAAGTCTCCTTCAAAATGATAAAAAATATATACACACGAAGAGCCATTTATACAGTCTTAAAATTTAGAAAAATACATTAATCTATACAAATTAAATGATTTTGTAAAAACAACCCCATGTGTACTTACCACCTCACTGCAACTTCATCTTTAAACTGCACACTGAAAATTAGTACTAAAAGCAGTGAAATTGGTCTACCCATTAAAAACAAAGCATAACATTGCATTTCTGTTTATGAAATTGCATAATATAGCTTAGTAAGGCAGCAGAAATGGATACCACACCTTGGTCACAGGTTAGATACAATCCAATATAATTATCAATATGCCATACAGTAAAAAGTAAGGCAAAACTCCTGTGCCAGGAAAAGCAATGGTCTCCATTATCTATTGCCAATTGCATGTCCTTATGACCTACAACAAAAAGTCATTAATACCCATAAAGCCAATATAAAGCTAAGGGATAAATTAACTCATGAATCCTACTGCTAAAACATTAATCAGTTATAGAGACCTACAACTAAAAAGGGCACCTAAACAGCCCATAGGGATGCTATTACCCGTGTCACATTAAACAGGGTGGAAAGTACTTACTGGACCAATGAAGCCGGCAAGCTGGGTAAGCATCAGGCACAAGATGGAGATAATTAGCCTAGTGCAACAGAATCTCCACACTACGCGTCGAAGAGAGGACTCCTCTGCACCTCGATCCTTCAACTCTTCAAGCCACAGTTTCTCCAAGCTGTAGAGAACACATTAACATGCTGGGAAATCACCATTTAAAACACACTTAACAGTGTTCCTGTACCATTAGCAAAATGTGACATTTAGTGTTCCCAATCAGTGGTAACCCCAAGCTGCTGCCATCTAAACTTTTCCCAAACCCGATTTACGCCATGAAAACCAAACACAAAGATTATGAAAACCATCTACTGCATGCGAAATTATGTGCATTTTATGCACTTTAAATGACTGATGTGTTTATTTTTTTACACTGTCAGAGATGATCGACAACCCATACATAAAATCTACAGTTAAACATTTAGGTAGTTTAACCCTTTTTGGTTAAAGATTGTCATTTCAGTATTTTAACTCAGGGCATGTCCAGACAAACAAACATGATTCAGCAACTTACCTAGTCAAATCTGTCCTCTCCATTCTTGGTGGTCTATAACGCTGTCCCCTATGGTAGCCTATGTTATGCAGCATTCTGACTAGGTGACAAAAAATGCTGATATAAACAGGCAACCTGCTATTGCACTGGAGAGCAACCACGCCCACTTCCTGGAAATTTCAAAAATAAATGAAACCTTCAAAACACTCTTCTCAGCTTCGGGGAAGAAAATGGGAACATTAGGAGCTTTAGGGTTATGTGATTGTATAGTCTATGTGGTTGCCTGGACAATCCTTGTTCAATCTTAGTCATAGCCATTTCGCTCCTGTGGGCAAAGCTACTGTTTGTTTTACAAGAAGTTAGGTGAAATCAACACGTGACCCACAAAACATCAAACTTTTCCATGCTTACCCCCTAACTAACAAAAAACTAATATTAACGGCAGTAGAAAAGCCAACTACATATTACAGCAAAGTACATAAAATACAGTTTTGTGAGTACTCACCTCATGTCCGAGGGCACCCGAGACCTTAAGAATCTTGGGGCCGGCCAGTACTCGAACTCCAGTTTGCACCCGGAGGAGGCCACTTCCAAGATCCAATTGTCTGTGACCTCCCGGGCCCAGACCTGGAAGAGCCGCAGCCGTCCCCCCACCCTTGCGGGTGAGGGCGCCCCTTCATTGCTGAGCCGGTTTAACGGCAGGCTTGGGCTTGGAACCCCAGGCAGCCGCGGGCCGTGCCCGACCTCTGCCTCTGTTCCAGGACGAGCCCCTGACACCTGAGAAGGCCAGACCCCCTAGACGCTCTGGCCCCTCGAAAGGAAGGAGTGAACGAGCCCGCCCCCGAAAGGGGCGGCGCTGTTTCCTCCGCTGAGGTAACTTACCTCCTTTAGCAACAGCATCCAATTTATCTCCAAACAGCCGCGCACCCAAGAAGGGGAGAGCTGTGAGCGACTTCTTGGCTCAAACGTCCGCTGTCCACTGACTGAGCCAAACCAGTCTGCGCATGGCCACCAGTAAGGCTGACGTCCTACTACACACGACAATGGAGTCTTCCATCGCAGCCATGACAAAATCCATGAACAATTCGCAATTCTTAAGTAAAGCGAACTCAGCGCCATTTGGATCAAGCTGAGCGTTATTCAGCCAGTCCCTGATAAGAGACCTGTTAGCAAGGGCAGATGCACTAACAGGCCGCAGGGCCGAGCCCACGTTGGCAAATGCGTGGCACGCCATTTGATCAAGGCACTTATCCTCGCCATCCTTAAGGGAGGTGGCGTCAGGGGTGTTCAGCACAGAAGAGTTGGTCAAACCTAAAACAGGCGCGTCGACCTCGGGAGGAGAAGACCAGCGCTTGACCGCCTCCACCGGAAAAGGATACTTCTTATCCCATCCCTGAGGCACACCAGGAAGCCAGCTGGGCCTCTCCCATTCTCTAAGGATCAGCGCATCAAAATGACCCTGGGTAGGGAATTCCAGACGGGGCTTGTGGGCCCCAAAAAATTCCCCCTTCTTAAGAGGGGGCGCCTCAGGTGGATCAATATCCAACACCTCCAATAAATGTGACAAAACAGTGGCCGTATCAACGGCATCCCCCAGCGCCTGCCCGACATTGGAATTCCCAGGCTGACCATAGTCAGCCTCTGAATCCTGATACAATTCCCCCTCCTCTAACGGGGAATAATCGGACAAATCAGCTGACTCATCGTCAATATCCCACAAAGGCTGGGCTGACGACAAATGTCTTTTTTTAGCCTGGGCCTTCTTGCCCACCGTGCTAGCAATCATTTTCTCTATGCTGGCCAACCGAACCCAAACATGAGAAAGCGACTCCCCACTGGTACAATGTCACTTGGGGTACGGATCAGGTGGGGAGGGGAAGGCGATGAAGCGGGAGGAGCCAACCCAGAAGGCTGGGTAACAGACTGCCGCGTTATGGCCTTTTGTGCGCATTGTATACAGATCAGCACATTCTCCCCCGTAAGGCATACCCCGCACCCCACACATGGCCCGGATTGTCCCGAAGGGATCCCGGGCCCGGTATCCTGCAGAGCCTCCATATGGTGAATTTTTGTGGTCAGTCGCAAGACCGCAGGGAATTACGCATAAGCAACCCGGGATGCCCCTTAAAAGTCCCGGTGGGAGGATTTTTGGGTGGACAATTTTTATAACTAGGGACCCCAGGACCAGGAGGGACCCCACACACACGTTAGAGACCAGTGGGGGCCCCCGCTAAATAGGGGCCCCCACACACACACAAGCTAAAGAGATGGCCATCAGGCCCTTACCACCCCGAGTGCAAAGTGGCCTGCCAGGGAAGATGGCCCCCACGCAGCCTCGTGCCTGGGAAGGGAGAGCAGGGGGAGGGCGGGCCAGCGCAGAACGCGTGTTTTCCGAGGCCACGCCCCCCTCCCAGCAACGCGGACCCCTAGACAACGAGCACTGTAATCGCGCCAAATAAGGGGGCGGGGCTACCGCCCCCTTCCCGAACGCAGCCTGAGGGGGAGAAGCTCCCCCAGGCTGTAGTCAGACCGTGAGGCCAGTAAACATCAAGCAACATCAAACACACACACACAAGTGAAACACTCACACAGTGACAAGGGCTGGGTAAAACGAAATATCGGCCAAAACGAATAAGGGACCCAGAAGGGGGGAAATCCAGCCAGGAGCCGGCCATAAGCCTAACGGGACGGGGCATCCCACACCAGGATCACCAAGAAACCTGGAAACCGCCTACCCCATAGTGAGGTCTCACGGTGGAGCAGTGCTCCTGCTGCACCCATAGGGTGCTCCTACCTTCACCAGGACCCGCAGCCTAAGCTGGGAGGCTCAATACAGGGTAATTTAGAAGGGTCCTGGCAGTAATAGGGATAATAGGCCGGGCCGAGCCCGGCTTACCTGTAAGCAAAGAAGTCCTCATCTTCTGTCTTGTCGCCTTCCCTGCAGAGAAGGAACTGGGAAATTGGTAGGAGGTCCCAGGTATATATGGACCGGGAGGGGCTTTCTTTTTTGCATATTCATCTCTGCAGAAGTTCGCGCTACTGGAGATTACCCAGATGTCATGAAGAAGGAAGTGGAGTGTATGGCACACTTAGAATATAAGATGTACGTAGAATATATATATCTAGTAAGAAGTTTTTGCTTTAGCCCCATAATTATGCCTGCATATTTTGTACAGCGTCATAATAACATACCGTCTGCTGTTGACATCAGAGGACTCATGCTGGGACAATGGCCAGATATCTTCAAGAAACAGTTCACCCTTTTTGTAAGCCAGGCGAGCCAATGGTGTCAGCCAAGAGAAAGTCATGAAGGAAAACAGTCCAGCGTTATCCACTGGATGCTTGTGTCTGCGCGACAGGAAAAAAAAGAAATATTTAGAAGAACCCCCCAGTCCAGTTCAGAGAAAACAACTCTCGACATTTGTTATGAGCTGTCAGCTTGGGAAGCACAAACAGTGGTTCTTTAGTCTCTTTTAGCATGTTTAAACTCACTTTGATGTAAGCCGAAATGGTTTAAGTAGATGTAAACCATAGTGGTATTTTCCATGATGGTAGCCTTCATTCAGGATCTGCAGGTTTGAGTGCATAGAGATGTCCAAAGGAAGGCCCTCTGCTCGTGCAGCCGTCTCCAAGGCATCCTGGCAGTCCACTTGCTTTAAATCCAAACACACAAACAAGTTAGAAACAACCACATTACCCAGGTCATCAATGTAGCTTATCATAAAATATGGGAAGCCAATAAAGTTGCTTGCATTTAATTGAATAAAGGATTTATATCTAACCTGGGAGGTGCACATGATCAGGGCAATTAGAATAAATAAATCTAATCTAAAGGAGCCACAGCACACAATCCTCTTCGCCCAGAACCAGTTGTATAATTGGTCTCTAAAATCTAGTTAAAAACTAAAGAAATAGGACTGTACCTACATAAAGGCACAGCGGTGTTTGGTGGTGCAGTTTTTAACATACTTCTGCAGATGAGTGTCAACCGAGTCCTCCGCTTTTAACCACATTTAGAGACAGCTTATAGGGCTGGTTGCGAGTTGAGTGCTGTGGCTCCATTAGGAATGGTCTATTCTATTTGTCTATCCCTGCTGACATGCACCTCCCAGGTTAGTAATAAATTGGTCTGAGTGGATGCTGCCACCTTTTTGTATCTTTTGATTTTGTGCAAGCACGTGTGTGCTGTGGCTTCTTTAAGATTTGTTGTTTTGCTTTGCAAGAAATGTCAAGGACCAGTTAAAGCGGACCGTCACCCTGAATAAGAGCATACCTTATATGTTTCCCACTCCCTGTACATACAGATTGCTCACATTAAAACTCATCCTACCTGCATCTACTGCATGATATGAGCCTTTAAACATGCAAGATGGCGGCTCATGGAGCATCAAGCAGAGTCTTCTGACTGTCTCTCTGCATTCTGGGATTGCGGTCCTTCCCCCGACCCCAGCTCTTCCCTGTCTGTTCAAAGCACAGCTATAACCCCACCCCTGTACTTTATCCCGCTCTCCTCTCCATGTGTGATGCTTCTGATTCAAGATGGTGGTGCCCATATCCTAGAGTCCTGAACAGAGTTGCACCCCAGTGGGGGAAAGAATAATAAGTGACTAAAAACTTTAAATATATTAATTTTAGATGCTGGAGAATAGTTTGAGGGTTTGGGCTTTTTATTAAATCATGCTAAAGGTCCGGTTTAAAGGAGCAATATCGCAAATTTTAGAAGGGAGCATAGATTAAAATGTTACTTGCAATGTACCTAAATGTTGAACTGAGCATTAAATGTATGGGTGAAAATGAAGTGTATATTCCTCCACTGTAGAGCAGCAGCTGCTGCAAAAGCTGGAACTAAACCAAATGGAGTGTGGGGGGACAACTCCCAGATGCTGCATGGTGAGGTGAGAGGCTCAACATAATGGAGGGAAGGGGGGGGGAGAGTGGGAGTTGAAGAGTAAGTGGGCGGAGTTTCAGTCTGTCCATGCAATATTGCCCATCACATAGCAGAGTAAAAAAGGTGTGTTGTCGGAGCGACAGCAGTTGAAAAGAAAGGGGAGGGGGGTTGAGTCTGTCCCTGCGATGTTGCCTCCTGTGGAGAGGGACATAGAGGGGAAAGAGAGGTTCCTTGGGTAAAAGATGATCTAAGTTTTTATAGAGAGACAATAGGAAGCTTGATTCACAGTTATTACATTCAGAATCATGCCATAATGCAAGTAGGCTGTATAGTTCAGTAAGTTTGGTGATTGCTTTGCATGCAGAAGGATGATGGTTCTAATCCTGCTTCCTTTCATTTTCCCTTTTTTCCACAACTGTATTTCTGTTTTCATTGCTCGCCACGTTTATTATTTTTATTATTTTTAGTTTTTCTCATGTTATCTCTGCTGCTGTCTGAAGGAGAGAGACTGCATGGAGAGAAAGAAACTGTTTTGTGGAACATTGCTTCAGAGTTGTTACATTGTAAAGTTTCACATACCTTTGGCAGGCTGTATAGCTCAGCTTGTAGAGCTTTGACATTTAAAAACCATGTTGTGTAGAGTTGTGTGTTGTGTAGTTTAAACCCAACTCTGTTTTTTTTTTTTACTTCTTCCCACAATTGCATTTTTCTACTTTCATCTTGTTTTTGTTTTCTCCAGATTTATTATTTTGCCAGTTTATTTTTCTTTTTACCTCATGCCCCACTATGTGCCCCTCCCCCAAAGCTCACCTGTTACAATGTGCCTTCCCTGTCCCATGGCACATGCACAGGCTTTCATCCAATTGGCGCTGTTTGCACGCAGGAGCTTAGCAATGAGGACCTGGAGCATCAGCATCCTTGGGCACCCAGCCTATATGAATGGCTATCCATGGGAGCGCGCCTCATCCTGGAGATGCTGAGGATGCAGCCGCAGCTATTTACATCACCATGAGAGCCAGGTGGGTACTGTGGCAACCCGGGTGGCATTTCACACAGTGCATCCCGTATTTGGATGGGGAAGGCCAGTACTAGAGTCTTTAGACTCCAGGGTCTGCCACTCGGGTTTTGTTCCACTTTAATACATTTTTGCACAGTCATTCAAAGTAGATTTTTTTTAGCCAGTTGTAGAGATTTTATATATTTATTGAGTCAGTTGGTGGACTCATCACAGAAGCAGCACCTCACACACAGAGCTGTTACCACCAGGTACAGTGTCTGCATGGGAAGAAAGCTGAAGCAAGCTTACTGTAGCTGTTGGTAGGAGACCAGTGGGCTAAATGCTGCGGCTGTCTGCTATCACCTCACTGAATAAAACCCAGCAGATCCCCTCATTTAGCAAATGGACTGAGCTATTTTCATTTTAAAATGGAAAAGTAAGGCATACATGTTTTTTTTTTTATTGCCACATTATTTATACACGTTATAACCTATTGTCAAGCTATTTATCTTTTTTAATGCAAATGTCTGCAAGAGTGCTCCTTTAAAAACAGACCTAAAACTCAAAAATTACTTAAATGTCCCTGCCGCTCCAATGTTCAGCTAATAAGGTTGCAGTTGCACAGTACAGACAACTAGCTTCAGTGCCAAGCTGACAAAAATACCGTTTTGCGAGTACTCACCTTTAAAACGGATAAGTGTGACATACACTCCGCTTCAACTCTTCATGACATTTGGGTTATTCTCCAGTAGAGGGCGAACTTCTGCAGAGATGAATGCAAAAAAGGAGCTCCTCCCAGTCCATAAATACCTGGGACCTCCCACCAATTCCCCAGTGTATAAAAGCAGTGAAGGGACCAGGAAGAACCAAATATAACAATACTAACAACCAAGAAACAATGGTTCACCATATAAAGGATCTTGAATACCGAAAAGGTTGGGTGAAGCGGAGTGTATGTCACACTTATAATATCCGTTTTAAAGGGGAGTACTCACAAAACTGTATTATTCCAAGTGTGACATACACTCCGCTTCAACTCTTCATGACATTTAGGACATCCAATAGCAGTGTCCGTCATGGGTGGGAACCATAAACAGTAAAGCATGCACCAACTTAAACCACTGCAGCTTGCAGAACCTTGCGGCCAACTTGGGGCAACTTGCCACCCTTGGCAAAGATATCTAACCTTTCTCCAAACAGGCGCAGCCCTTTAAATGGAAGCCCCGTAAGGGCCTTCTTGCCGACGTTGTCAGCAGCCCACTGGCGTAACCAGACCGCACGGCGTATGGCTACCACCAGAGCAGAGGATCTAGTGCTCAGCTTAATAGCACCGTCCGATGCAGATAGGATATAATTCACAAAGGTCTCACAGGTGGCCAGAGCATTGGCGGCCGAGGGCAAGTCATCCGCCCCTTCCAGAGCAGTCTTAACCACAGTCCTTAGAGCCACCGCCGTGATGGCTAAGGCACAAACAGGGCGGAGCGACGCTCCCCCAAATGCACAGGCATGACATGCCAATTGATCAACTCGCCAATCCTCTAAATCCCGCAGCGTAGTAGTGTCAGGGGAGTGCATAATAGAGGTGTTGGACAGACTTAGAATCGGGGCATCGACCTCGGGCGGCGATGTCCAACACTTAACCAGATCGGCAGGAAATGGATACTTCTTATCCACAGCTTTAGGGATCCCCTGGAGTTTGCTGGGGTGTTCCCATTCTTTCAGCACTAGGCTATTAAAATGAGTTTGTTCGGGAAACTCCAACCGCACCCTAGCGGTATGAAACAGATCACCCCTTTGCCGAGGAGCTGCGGGAGGGGGAGAGAGGGATAACACATCAAAGATCTGGGTCAGCAGTCTATCAATGTCGTCCTGGGACCAATGATCAGAACCAGACTCCTCCTGACTCCTGGACTCGTCATCGTAGGACCCTGAGTCAGAGAACAGTTCCCCTTCCTCTGATGGGGAATGTGCATAGGAAAGCAGTAAATCATCAGATTCTACAGGAAGAATAGTAGATTCAGGATTTAAATGACGCCTCTTGGCAGTAGCCTTGCGCGCCAAGGAGCCAGCGATTAAGTTTTCCACACTAGCCAGTCTAGAGGCCAAATCAGCGTCCCCACTAGTATTGGGAGTTAGGCTCAAGCTTGGGGGAGTAGGGGAAGTAAGGCGAGGTGCGGGCCCAGCCTCGGAAGAGGTGGGGAGACCGGCTAGCGCCTGCTGGGCACAAGGGACGCAGACCCGTGCATTGTCACCGCTGCTAGGTAAGACCCCACAAGCTACACACAGACGGGCTTGTCCCAAAGGAACCCCGTTCACAATATCCTGAGATGCCTCCATATGGTGATTATTAAGTTCAATATGCCAGTAGGGATTGACGCTATAAAGCAACCCTGGATGCCCCAATAACCCGCTGGGAAGTGGGAGTAATTTCTTAAAATGGTCTGGACCGGGCGCTACACCGGGCCGGGAGAAGCCACCAAAGTCCGCGGTCTGAAAGACACAAGTGGAACAGGGATGTCAGAGCCGAGCGCGAAGAAGCAAAGCTAGGGAAAAAGTCGCCTTGGAGGGCACTTACAGATTTGCGAGGGGAGGACCGTCTTCACCACGCGCATGTGAGAAGGAAATGGCGCCCAGTGAACCTCGAAGGGCAGGCCAGAGCGGGCGATGACGCGGAACGTGCCAGACCGAACCACGTCTCCCCCCCCCCCCCCCCGGAGAGCGCGAAGCTCGAAGGCGCGTAGCCAATCAGAAGAAAACAGTAGTTATGCCAGAATCACCTCAGAGAAAACATCTGACAGAGTGAATACAGGGATAAAAACGCCGTAGCGTCCCCGAACAGAGCTGCCGTACGCGCCATAGAATACAATAAAAGCGCTGCGGTTAACTAAAAACTTAAATGTGAAGCGCGCTCTGACACCCGGTAACGGTTAAAAGCTATAGGACTCTAGTGTAATTAGGGCAAGGTTAGGCCATCGTACACACAACCCCCCCCTCTTTTTTCCCCCACTAACGGGGGAATCTAGGGAGGAAGGTGACCCAATATGCAGGGTTCACCGTTACATGGGGCGTGGGGGCACTGGTGCGGGAGGGGCATCCAACTAAAGGCTCACCATTCGCCTTAACCGCCTACCCTATGGTGGGGGATTGCGGTGGAGACTAGCTCCGTAAGCACACTAGGTGCTGCCTACCTTCACCCGACCAACGCAGCCCAGGCTGGGAGGCATTAATTCACAATGAGGACGGGTGGAAATAGTCCTGCAGGGCCTCGGGCTGTCAAGCCCCGCTCGGCTGCGAGCGCGTGATACTTCATGTCTTCGCAGTTCCAGCACTGCAGAGAAATCTGGGGATTTGTGGGAGGTCCCTCAGTATATGTAGGGCCGGGAGGAGCTTGTTTTCTACATGTCTGCAGTGCACGGCGCCGGAGGCGGAGGATTACCCACATGTTATTACTATCTCTGGAGCAGGACGTGCTGTATGCTTAGAATATTGAAACATGCCGATACGCATCCTTGATGTCTATGTACGTCATAAAGTCCCCTTGATGAAGGGAATTGATGGCCGAGCGCAGAGACTCCATGCGGAACATCTTGGTTCTGATGAACCCGTTGAGGATCCTTAGAACCAGAATGGGTCTTATGAAACCATCCTTTTTGGGAACCGTGAAAAGATTGGAATAGTAACCCCTGCTTCTCTCTGAGGGAGGCACCGGGCATATGACTCCCATGTCCAGAAGATTCCTTTTATTATTTTTTTTTTAACTGCTAACAGGAGCCCCTGTACAGCCTGAGGGTCCGAGGGCACCCGAGACCTTAAAAATCTTGGAGGAGGCCAGTACTCGAACTCCAGTTTGTACCCGGACAAGACCACTTCCAGAATCCATCTGTCGGGCCCAGACCTGGAAAAAGAGCCGCAGCCGTCCCCCCACCCGTATGGGTGAGGGCGCCCCTTCATTGTTGAGCTGGTTTAACAGCAGACTTGAGCTTAGAACCCCAGGCAGAAGCGGGACGGGCCCGACCTCTGCCTCTGTTCCAGGAAGAACCTCTGCCCCCAAAGTAGGCAACATCTCTGACCGCTCTGGCACCACGAAAGGAAGGGTTGAAGGAGCTCGCCCCCCCGAAAGGAGCGACGCTGCTAACGCTGAGGTAACTTACCTCTCTTAGCAACCGCATCCAACTTATCTCCAAACAGCCGCATACCCAAGAAGGGAAGGGCTGTGAGCGTTTTCTTGGCCGCAAAGTCCACTGCCCATTCTCCTACACGACAATAGTGTCCTCCATAGCGGTCAATACAAATTCCATGAATAATTTGCACCTCTTAAGGTTAGTGAACTCGGCGCTGGCCGGGTCAAATTGGGCGTCAAGTAACAAGTCCCTAACCAAAGACCTAGTAGCCACCATAGCAAGTGCAGATGCACACACAGGTCGCAAGGCTGAACCAACACTGGCAAAAGCATAACCTGCCATCTAATCAACTAGCTAGGGTGGCAATCTACCAGTATTAGATCGCTGTTATCTCACCACATGAGTTAAGCCGCACACACTATATTAAATTGAGAACTAGATTTTATTATAATGTTAAATCATAGACACATAAAATACATGACACATGATTAAAAATATATTTACAAAAACCAATGAACGGGCACTATAGGTGAACCATACTGAACTATTAAATACTATCCAAAATGTAATATTAGAATAAATAAATTCTGCTCCAAAATATGCCAGGTATATGAGAGTCAAATGTCTGAAAGTGAACAGTGCATGTGAACATATACCTTTAATGTATATGTATATAAAGAGCGTGACCACACAGATTGTGGATATAAGAGATATAAGGTACTAAAAAGGAGAGCTACAGATATTCAATGAATGAGCAGAACCCCAGTAAGGTGCTGGGGCGCAAAGTGCACAGTGCAGAAAGTGACACAGCAGTGTCTTAACAGAGAGACCGATATACCATGGCATATACAAAATAAAAGTAACCTCACATAAAAGTAAAAGTAAATCAAATGAGATACTGTCATCAGTTGGTAGGTCCAGGTCCCCTCTAGACGCCCATTCACCAACACCGACGCGTTGCGTGAGCGATCACTTCCTCAGGGTGTTGTTCTATGTTGTCCCCCCTGGAGTCCCATCTCTAAATACCTGTGTGTGAGGGCATCACACCCACGTGCCTCATGGGGACAGGGCATCCCCAACCGGGATCACAAACCCGGATTCCGCCTACCCCATAATGAGGTCTCACGGGGGAGCATAGGCTCCCTATCACACCTAAAGAGGTGTATCCTACCCTCACCAGGACCTGCAGCCAAGGCTGGGAGGCTCATACAGTACTAGGAAACAAAGGTCCGGCAGAAATAGGTAAAAAATGGGGCCGGGCGCGAGCCCGGCTTACCTGCAAGGATTAGAAATCTTCATCTTCTGTCTTGCTCGCCTTCCTGCAGAGAAGAAACTGGGGAATTGGTGGGAGGTCCCAGGTATTTATGGACTGGGAGGAGCTCCTTTTTTGCATTCATCTCTGCAGAAGTTCGCCCTCTACTGGAGAATAACCCAAATGTCATGAAGAGTTGAAGCGGAGGAGTGTATGTCACACTTGGAATAAAGAGCACAGTCTGCTGGGATATTTGCGGAGATCCAGCAATCAGGCTCTGCTGTTGGGCATTGTTGGCAGGTTTGGGAGATGCAAATCTGACAAAAGCTTACATCCACCCTTTTCCATTTTAAAATCCTGCATCTATAATAAATATGGTAAAATGAGCTGATGTCTACGTCAATAGCACTTTAGCATAATTTATTCTCTGAGTTCTAGATTGTAAAAGCCATTATTACAACATGTACCAGAGGAGGAAGAATCTCTCTATTTTTAAAAGTGAAAGGCTTGACAGTAATTCCCCTGTGACACTTCTTTATAACAGAACTATAATGCAGTTCAGAATTGTATCATTGTAAAAGATAAGTGGACAGCACTTAGATGCGACAAGCAGCAATGACCATTTAGCCAGCTTCATATCCCATAAATGTTTCATTAAATTCAATTTATATTTTTGACTCAATATTAGGTTTTGATTGATGATTATATTACATACTTTCATTGGCACACTACATTGTAAAAAGGGGGACATTTGGACAGTGAGCTTTAGGAGGGAGAGACATTACTGTCGGTTCACCTGCATCCTATAAAGGAACATCGGTTAAAAGATGTGATGAGCAAGCCCAAAGACGTTCGAGCTCACAAAGTTTGTCACAAGCCCGAACTTTGAGGCTCGGCCTACACTAGAGAGGCCTCCCCTTTCACCGCTTGAAACAGGTTTAAACATTTTGCCATACTCCGCAAGGAAAAAAAATCTTGTTACGTCGCAATAGATATCCCCTTTGTGTGGCCCAATATGTACTATATACTGTATTGAAGTCAGGCCATTCCATGTGGAACTCCCTGGTTGTAATTTCTGCTGACTGTGCTCTGCCAAGGAGCTTTCATGTGACCCTATTACTTGCAATGCAAAGTACATTTGGCAATCTCAAACATGCCCAGAGTCATATGACTGGTGTAATGTAGACATGTCTAGACTGTAATTCTTTACCCCAGTATTGAAGAGAGGAAGTAGATGAAAGAGGAAGTTTAATTAAAATTCTGACTATCCAGCAGTATCCAAACTGTCTAAATTTGTTTCTGCAGCAACGAATGTGCTCAACGCAACCACACAGGATATATGTAACAATGCCTAATTTCTGCTAGATCAGCACTTCACAGAGCTATAATCCACTAGTAGGTCTGTGTTGTTTCTCTACTGCTGCTACAAAGGCAGCAAGCCAATAAGAAGCCTGTTGTCACAGGCAGTTGTGAGCACCAAGGCCATCTATTGGATAAACAGAACTCGGCAGGTGGCCAATAAATTCAGCAGAGGACCGTTGCGGAACAGGAGGGACAAAACAGCCAAGACTGGATGAAATCATCTCCTCTGAAACACTGCGTAACAGGCCCAGGAGATTGAAGAGGACACGAGGGGGAAGCACTGCACAGCAATGCTGACTCACTATGACAAACAGCATCGCACTTACTGTGACAGCTAATAACCCTGTTATTATGATAAAAGCCATAGCAATTGTTCAGCATTGTGTTGCCAGTTCACACCTATGATTCACTCACCCTGGGTGTTTGGATGTGCCTAAAAAAGGCATAATGTGGACCTACATACCAATGACTTACACCTGGGCTCCCAAGTCGATAAGCCCCTCCCTTTGCCCTGTGTTTAAAATTTTGAAAATTGGGAGATATCATGCAGTACACAAGAATGACTGTGGTTGATTAACCCTTTCAGTGCCAGCCTACCTGCAGCATTTGCCACTCCCTGTTGCCAGACCATGTTTCACTATTTTGCGCTACACATGTTCAACTGTCATTTTTGAAAGGATTTCCAGGGATTTCCCAGGAAAATGATATATTGTTTTTTTCAGCAGAGTCTGGGCTTTAACATGAAATGTCTTGTTTGTAATTTTTAGGTGCATTCTCAATATTTTTGGGTGAAATATGTGAAAAAAAATTAAAAAAAATAAATTTTTTTTACAATTTGTAGTGTTTTTTTGTAATAAAAAAATGTAAGTTTGTCAATAAAATCTTATTGCGTGTGAAATCCCAATTTCTCCCGGTTACAGCGATACCACATATGTATAGGTAGACACCCTTTCCTGCCCCAAACTGAAATAGCGCTTTAGGGGATTTTCAGAAAAAATACAACTGTGATATGCGCTATGCGCACCTTGCAGTTTTACCAGAAAAACAACCCTTTACATTTGAAATACCCCCAACAAACTGTATATTCTCTGGAAGTACACACCTCAAGCTTTCTAGGTAGCATGTTGATGTGCCCATAGTTTTCTGAAGTAATTCCTCATTGTATTCTTTGGTTGCAAAGAGTTTCCCCAAAAAAAAAGGATAAAAAAGAAGAATCAAAGCCACATTTTCCTAAAAAAACTATATACAAACAAGAAAAAACAAGTATAATCTGAAAAAGCAACATTCCCCGAACAGAACGATACCCAACATGCATAGCTACTGTCAATGGAAGAGTTGCCCCAAAGTAAAGCATGTGCGTAACGGTAATTTTACTTGAAAATTTCAGTTCTGCAGACAAAGTGCGCACCTTGCGATTTTTCAACCAAAACAACCCTTTACATTTGGAATATTCCCCATAAACCATATATTCCCTGAAAGTACACATGTTAAGCTTACTAAGCGTACCCAGCTTGTTGTAGTGGGCTCATCTTTCTGGAATTAATTCCTCAAAGAATTCTTTGGTTGCGCAGGGTTTCCCTAAAAAATGTATAAAAAAAGCTGAATAAAAAACACCTTTTCCTAAAATATAAATATGCAAACCAGAAAAAACAAGCTAAGTCTGAAAGCGCAAGGTCCCCCGAACAGAACAATACACAACATGCAGAGGTACTATTAACCCTTTTAATTGCCAGCCTACTTGAGATTTTGTCAGCCTCTGTTGACAGGTCGTTTTTCCCAATTTTGCGCCATTTTTGCTGTAATTTTCAGGAAAATTATATTTATATTTTTTAGCAGCAGAGTTTAGGCTTTAACATGAAATGTCTTGTTTGTAAATTTTATTTGTTTTTACAATATTATTAAGTAAAAAAATAAATAAATAAAAACATTTTTAGAAAATTGACTCCTTTATTTTAAATAAAAAATGTATTTTATTAAGGAAAAGCATATTGCATGTGAAAGCCCCATTTCTACCGATTAGAACGGTACCACATATTTATCGGTAGCCCCCCGTTCCTGCCCAGGAGACCCCCCTAACTGAAACAAGTAATCTATAACATTTACAAATAAAATACAACTACCATCCACACTACAAAGGGTTAAATCGAAAAAAAAAAATGACATAGGGTCCCCCCTCCCGATCTCGGATGTCCCGCGGGGTGGGAGGTGATCGGCCCGGGAATCTTATAGATTTCCGGGCCGATCACCTCTCGGTGTTGGTCCACTTTAAGGGTTAAAAACCCTTAATCCAAAAAAAAAAAATGACGTGGGGTCCCCCTTACCCAAAGTAACCAGCCTGGGACCAGCTATGGGGGCTTGTAGGCACAGAGTGGGGGGGCCAGCTTTTGTGGCCCCCCCACCCTGCAGCCTACGAGCCCACATAGCCTATGTGGGCCCAGGCTCTTCTGCCCCCCCCCCCCCCCGGGCTTTGGGGAGGCAAGTAATGGGAGTGCCGGGGGTTAATGGCAAGTCACCTGCTAGGGTAGGTGACTTGCCACCCCCCCCAGCCTTGTGAACTGGTATAAGGGGTCACATGGACCCCTTACCAGTTCACAAGGGGTTAAATGTGGAATAAAAAAAAACAGACACATAAAAAAAATGATCTTTATTATTTTATTTTTTTTACTTTACTCACCTCCGATCCTGTGTCCCCCAGCGATCTCCGCTGACAGCCTGCTCGCTGTTTGGAACAGAGAGCCTGGGGAGGAGGGGGGGGGGCCATCACACCCCTCTCCTCCTCCTCTGCTCCGTGCTCCAAGCACCGAGCAGACTGATTCAGTCTCGGGCAGAAGAAGCCGGCTGCTGGTTACATCACAATGATGTCACCTGGCCCCGCCCCTTAGCAGTCGAGATGCAGGAAGTGGGGGGAGAGGGCATTTTCTGCCTGCTCCTCGCCACCGAAGAGGCTGGGGGGGGGGCGATCGGAGGCCCCCCCAGTGAAGAGAAGACCCGGAGGGAGGCAGCGCGACCACAGGTAAGCAAATGTCATTTTTATTTTTTTTTTACAGTCAGCAGCTGCTGCTGCCGAAGCGGGGGGGGGGCCTATTCCGGGGGCTCTCCTGGAGCCATCCGACCCCCCACGGGGGATCGGATGGCACCAAATTAAGGAGGAGACCGGGCCGGATCCAACGAGGGGTCAGGTGAGTATTTTTCATTTTTACTTTTTATACTAGGAGCAGGGAAAGTCGAGCACGTAACACCTACAGGCTTGGCACTTAAGGCCCAGCCAAGCCAGCACGTAGGTGTTACGTGCTTGGCACTTAAAGGGTTAATGTGGATGTCTGCCTGTGAACATGCTGTCGGTAGTGTACCCCAATGATTGTTCCAGTGTGGGTAGGGGAGTACAATCACCTGTATCCAAGTGGGTGGGCATACCAGATAAGCGTGGGTTAATAAAAACTACTATCAAAAGAACTCCAAATGATTACAGGCTTCTTATCCCTGGGCCATTTTGGTCCGATTAAGCCAAAACTGTTTTTATTAATCTGGTGAAATATCACACATGCCCAGCAGCAGCTTACATCCCGGATAGCCACTGAAGCCAGGAAATATTAAAATATATTAATGACTATTAATAGTTCAATTAATGGTGATTCTATTAGTAAAGCTTTGTGTTTCGTAGCCTCAGACAGAAAGTGAGGCTGCATCATGATGATGTTACAAACCTCCTCAAATCTTTCCAAAACTAAACAAAAGTTGTAGGCTGGAGGCAGTCTAGAACCACAAAAATACCATTTTGTGAGTACTCACCTGTAAAATGGATATTGTCAGTGTGTCACACACCCCGCTTCCCCTTTAATTCTTACGATCGGGTTACTCCACCAGCAGGTGGCGACGTTGCAGAGAGAAGTCTTGAAAACGAGCCCCTTCCGGCCTACATATACCTGGGACCTCCCACTTAACACCCAGTGAATTCAAACAGCAGTAAGACAAGGTGCCAGGAAATCAACGGTAACCTCAAAATAAAATAAAGGAAAGCTTCACCATATAGAGGATCCAGGATACCAAAAAGGGCGGGTGAAGCGGGGTGTGTGACACACTGGCAATATCCATTTTACAGGTGAGTACTCAAAAATGGTATTATTCTCAGTGTGTCACACACACAAAAAGCAGTGTCCACAAGGGGTGGGTATCCGACAGCAAAATGAAGCATAACTTAAACGACTGCAGTCTGCAGAACCTTGCGGCCAAACACAGCATCCGCTGAGGCCCGCACATCAACCTTGTAAAACTTAGAAAAAGTATGAACAGAAGACCAAGTAGCAGCCTTACAAACGTGTTCAACAGAAGCTTGGTGCTGAAAAGCCCAAGATGCTCCAACGGCACGAGTAGAATGAGCAGTTATACGAAAAGGGGGAACCTTCCCCTTGGCCGAATAGGCCCCAACAATCGCCTGACGAATCCATTTGCTAATGGAAGACTTGGCCGGAGCCAAACCCTTCCTAGGCCCACAGGGCACAACAAAAAAGGCATCAGTCTTACGAAAAGGAGAAGTAGTAATCAAATAGTACTTAACACAGCATACTACATCCAAACAATGCAAAACCCTCCCCTTGTCATTCTTAGGCTTAGGACACAAGGAGGGAAGAACAATATCCTGATTCAAATGAAAAGCAGAAACAACCTTAGGAAGAAAGTCCGGTTTGAAACGAAAGACCACCTTGTCCTGATGCCTCTCAAAGTAGGGCGCCTGGATCGACAAGGCCGCCAACTCTGAGACACGCCGAACCGAAGTGATAGCCACCAAGAAGGCAATCTTCTGAGTCAAGGTAGACAGAGCAATATCCTGCAAGGGCTCAAAGAGAGGAGCCTGAAGAGCAGAAAGAACCAAGTTCAAGTCCCAAACAGGGAGCAATGGCTTCCTGGAAGGCTGCACATGCATAACCCCCTGGAAAAAAGTTTTAACTAAAGGATGAAGCGCAAAAGGCTTCTGAAAAAAGATAGACAAGGCAGAAACCTGCCCTTTCAAAGTACTCAGCTGGAGACCAGAGTCCAGCCCTGATTGCAAAAACTCCAGAATCCTGGAAACCGAAAAGACCCTACAAGGCAAAGATCTAACCTCACACCAAGCGATATAGGCTCTCCAAGTCCTATAGTAGATGGTAGAAGAAGACCTCTTCCGGGCACAGATCAGAGTCTTAACAATCGAGTCAGAAAGACCCTCCTCCTTCAAGATGAAGGTTTCAGCAGCCAAGCCGTCAAACCCAGCATTGGTAAAATTGGGGTAACACAGCCGACCCTGAGTGAGCAGATCGGGCCGAAGAGGCAGAACGACCAGATCCACCGCCAGCCGAACGATGTCTGCGAACCATACTCGCCTTGGCCACCTTGGAGCCACGAGAATGGCAGGCACCCTTTCCAGAGCCAGCTTCCGTACCACCTTGCCTAGCATGGGTATCGGAGGAAAAAGGTACAGAAACCCCAGATCCCCCCAGCTCAGGAACATGGCGTCCACCGCCAGAGCCAGAGGATCCCGGGAGAGCGATACGAAGGTCGGAAGCCCCCCACCGGAGACACAGAGACCGAAAAACTTGAGGATGGAGAGCCCATTCTCCCAGACGGGAAGAGCCCCTGCTCAACAGATCCGCTTCCCTGTTTCCACACCCGGAATGTAAACTGCCGAGAGACAAGGAACATGGGCCTCCGCCCAGGTCAGGATCAGGGACACCTCTCTGAGGGCACCCAGACTGCGAGTCCCTCCCTGATGATTGATGTAAGCAACCGCTGTCCGATTGTCCGAACGAACCTGAGCCGGAAGGCCCAGAACATGCCGAGTCAAATGAACAAGAACCAGAGGGATGGCTCTCAGTTCCAGAACATTGATGGGCAAGTGGGCCTCTCGAGGTCCCCACTGCCCCCGAAACTGAAGATCCTTCCAGAATCCCCCCCATCCCGAAAGACTGGCGTCCGTGGTGACAATTTTCCAAAGAGGAGTAAGGAAAGACCTGCCCCTCAAGAGATTGGTCGAGACCAACCACCATTGAAGGGACTGCCGGACTCGGGAGGACAACTGGAAGGGCCGATCCAACGACCGTGGTCGCCGGTCCCAAGACGCCAACAGATGAAGCTGAAGCGTCCTTGTGTGAAATTCAGCAAAAGGAACTGCCTCGAAAGAGGCAACCATCAACCCTACCAGTCTCATCCCCAGACGGATGGATGGTCGAGGATTGGAAAGAAGGAACCAAGCCAATTCCTGAATCAGACAAATCTTGGATTGAGGCAAAAACACCCTGTGTTGACAAGAATCCAACCGCATTCCCAGAAAAGACACCACCCTGGCCGGGGCGAGGGAGGACTTGGGAAAGTTGATCACCCAACCGAAGCTTTCCAGCGTGGAGACCACCGTCCTGGTGTCCGTCTCCGATTGATTGAGAGAAGGAGCCATGATCAGAAGGTCGTCCAGATAAGGTACGACGCGAATGCCTTGAGATCTGAGAATGGCCATCACCCCTGCCAACACCTTGGTGAACACTCTTGGAGCAGAGGTAAGGCCAAACGGAAGTGCCACGAATTGAAAATGCCGATCCTTCATCACGAACCGAAGAAAACGATGAGCGTGGCAAATGGGAACATGAAGGTAAGCATCCTTGATGTCTATGGACGTCATGAAGTCCCCCTGCCGAAGAGAACAGAGTTTCCATGCGAATCCGAGTACGGATGAACCTGTTGAGGAATCCAGAATGGGGCGAACCGACCCGTCTTTCTTGGGGACTGTGAAAAGATTGGAGTAAAACCCGAGGCCCACCTCCAAGTGCGGCACCGGCCGGATGACCTCCATTTCCAGAAGATTCTTTACCGGTTGGCAAACCGGAAAAACCGTGAAGGAGGGCGAGACTCGAACTCCAGCTTGTAACCGGACGACACCACCTCCCGGATCCATCTGTCCGGAACCTGCTGGTCCCAAACCAGGGAGAAGTGACGCAATCGTCCCCCCACCCGCACGGGTGAGGGCACCCCCTCATTGCTGAGCGGGCTTACCAGCAGGCTTGGGCTTGGCACCCCAGGACTGACCGGGACGGCCACGACCCCTCCCCCGGGTCCAACCTGCACACCTGGTAGCGGGAAAGGAGGCCCCTCTGCCCGCTCTGACTCCCCGAAAGGAGGGACTAAAGGAAGTCGCTCCCGAAAGGAACGACGAGGCCTCTTGCATTGAGGCAACTTACCATCCTTGGTAACTGAATCCAATTTATCGCCAAACAGGCGCAAACCTACAAACGGAAGAGCTGTAAGCGACTTCTTAGAGTTAAAGTCCGCCGTCCACTGGCGCAGCCACACCGACCGACGAATAGCAACCAACAGGGCTGTGGTCCTGCTACACATTGCAAGCGCATCGTCCTGGGCGGACATGACAAAGGAAATAAACGATTCACACTGCTTGAGAGAAGCAAACTCATCACAAGTGGGATCAATATCTGCGTACAAATCTCTAACAATGGACCTAACCGCCATCAGAAGCGCCGAAGCACACACCAGCCGCAGTGCCGATCCAGCACTGATAAAACCATGGCGAGCCAATTGATCAATCCGACGATCCTCACCATCCTTAATGGTAGTAGTGTCAGGGGAGTGCAACACAGCCGTGTTAGACAGCCCCAACACAGGGGCATCGACGTCAGGGGGACAGACCAAAGCTTCACCAAATCCTCCGGAAAGGGATAACGCTTATCCCAACTAGGAGGAACTCCAACAAGGCGTGTGGGTTGTTCCCATTCCTTAAGAACAACCCTCACAAAGTGTTGTTGCCTGGAAAACACCAAACACGGCTGGGGCACATCAAACAACTCACCCTTTGGCGGGGGGACTGCCTCGGGCGGAGCCAAAGCCAAAATTTCAAACATTTGAGCCAAAATGGAAGGAGTGTCAAGGAACACCCCCGCAGCCTGACCGCCAGTGGTACCAACCAATTGCTGGTCTGCAGGCTCGTCCGACTCCTCAAGGAGTTCCCCCTCCTCAGCAGGGGGACAATCGGACCAATCCAATACTTCAAAACACCTCATCCTCCAGAACAGGCGATGCTGGAGAAAGGTGCTTCCGCGGAAACTATTTTCTCGAGGTTGGCCAATCGTGCACACACCTCGGATTGCGAATCCCCACCTTTGACAACGTCACGCGGGGTCCGGAATAGGTGGGGGGGGGGGGGGGTAGGAGATGACGGAAGTTGCGAGGAGCCAGGCACCGGAATGCCGGACTGGCGCACAATATTCTGCTGTGCACATGAAATACATATTATGACATCATCGCCTGGGAGCGGAGCCCCACAACCCCCACACAGCCTGGATAGCCCCGAAGAGCCATTTCCGGTAATGTCGGAAGCCTCCATATGGTGAAATTATGGCATTCGCAATAACCCAGGGATTTACGCATTAAGCAACCCGGGATGCCCCCTTTATAATTAAAGTCCCGGGAGTGGGAGGATTTTTAAGCCTAGGAGAATCCCAATTTGGAAAATAAGACTAGCCAGGTATATCAGACCGGGAGAGCCTCTGCAGTGAGGGGATCCCAGAATCTGTAAGGGAAAAGAGACCCCAAAGAAAGCTTTGCCAGCATGCGCACACACATACACCAGACAAAATGTAACAGTAAAAAACAATATATCTCTCATGTGGCCGTCCTGCCAAATGCAAGAGAAGTATATACAGCCCCTGACAAAGATATAAATATATACATATATAACGCATATGTGCCTCCAGGAGGGGAAGCTATACCACTCACAAAGTGCTGCTGCCTAAGTGACAGGGAAACTCGCAAGCAACTGCCATAAGTATGCATTACACAGACAATCATGCCAGACAAACAAAAAACCTTTGAATGAAAATGCCCTCCTCAGCCGAGCTAGGGACCGCTGCCTGTTGCTGAGTGCCTCCGTGTAGTGAGGACTCCCCAGTGAAAGGAAGGGAGGCGGGCCGGGTTCAGTGAGCGACTCGCTCTGGCCCCGCCCCCCACCAGAAAACTATACAGCGCCGAGAGGGAGCGTGGCCCCGCCCCCTAAGACACGAGCAGCACGACCTGCCGAATGGCGGCGCCGTGTGCAAACGGGCGCCAACAGCCGCCCTCAGTCCCCCAGCACAGATCAGGAAAAGTTTTAAACAATAAGCTACAAAGAGCCCCAGCAGCTCGGGACCCGCGCCCGCACGCCGCGGTGCAGACCCAGCTGCCAGCGCTCCCCAAACACACCCACAAGTGTAAAGCACCCCATACACACCACCCCCCCCCCCCAACGCAAAGGGAGAAGGGACCAAGCGGGAGAAGGTGGCCAAGGGGAACATCGGGAAAGGGGCATCACCATGCCGGACAGCCGCATTGCCCCACGCGTGGGGACGAGCGGAGGAGATAAGCTCCTAGGCACCATATAGTGCCATCTACCGTTGCCCAGCCAGCAGCCTAGGCTGGGAGGCTTCCGTTATCTATCTAGGCATATAAACTATAGACTGGGCAGAAATAGACCAAAAAGGGGGGTGCCGGGGTTTGACCCCGGCTACCTGCAAGCAGGAGACTTCTTTCTTCTGTCTTGTCGCATCTTGCAGAGAGAAAACACTGGGTGTTAAGTGGGAGGTCCCAGGTATATGTAGGCCGGAAGGGGCTCGTTTTCAAGACTTCTCACTGCAATGTCGCCACCTGCTGGTGGAGTAACCCGGTCTTAAGAATTAAAGGGGAAGCGGGGTGTGTGACACACTGAGAATAACTCTAAGCATACTTACAGCGCCTTACCTTAAAAGCTTACCCCTGCTGACTTGTTCTAGAAGGGTGTAGTTGTAGAGTTCTAGTACTAGCTCTATAGCTACTCCCTCAGCTTTCATTCTAGCCTCAATGCTGGCCCCCACCTGCAATGGTGTGAGCAGGTCCATTCCTCTTGATCTGAGCCCCCCACCCCGGGCATCCATTATTGGGATGCCCCACTGTGTGAAATCCCCGCAAGGTCGCCCATGAACTGCATACTACATCTAGCATCCGGTCGGTGCGGACACACTCCCTGTTAAGAGGGAAGCAGGGGATGCGGACGTCAGCACGCCTGGATGAAGGGGCTCAAGCAGAAGAGGTGAGATTATTCGGGCGACCTGGGGGGGTTCACACAGCGGGGCACCCCCGATCGCTGTGGACCAAAACCCAGGATAGTCAAAGTCCTGAGTTTTGGTCCATTTTAAAATCCACCTTGTTGTATAAAACAAGTGAAGCGTACAAGAGGCAGAAGCAACCAGGCACATAGAGATGTGGTGATACATTACGGGGGCAGCATTCAGGCCACTTTCTGTTCTAAGCAAAAGGTTAATCGATTAAAAAGCTTGGGAAGTTATTACAGGTCGAGGGCAGGGCCGTATTTAGGGTACATGCTGCCCTAGGCACTTTTAGTGCTCACGCCCCCCCCCCATTTACCACAATATGCATACTTACCTGAAAAATATCTGCACCTGTAGTCCTTTTCCTGGCTAGAAGTCCATTCATGCAGACCTGATATCAGGCTGGCTTTAAGGGGGTATGGATACCTGTTGATCTGGTTTAAAGCAGAACTACACTCAAAAAATGATTGTTGTTTCGTAGTACTACTTCATAGCGTGGCAGAAGGACCAGGGCAGCCCTGCTGCGTATCATGCACCGTTAGAATAAGAGACCAGGTGGCACTTCCAGGCCTATTCTGTGTCAGCCGCAGCACAGCCTATCAGAATCGCAGGCAGTGGTGACACTCCTACGTGACCTAGAGCAGCCTATCAGTGCGGCCAGTGGGTGAGCATATCAGCCCTGGCTGCGATTCTGCCTGGAAGTGGTGAATTTCCCAGCACCTGGTTTCTTATTTTAATGGCGGCAGCCCAGGTCATGCTGCCCCGCTGCTAAGTAGTACTGTGAAACTACAGTCATTTTTAACTGTAGTCCCGCTTTAAAGAGTAACAACCCCCAGAAATGTCATTATCGTGGTGATTGTTCATCTCAAGGAGGCCATCCCGGAATGTGTAAATTATTACTTTACTGGCGATCCCCTGGTGCTTGTGCAGCAGCTAGTGCTGACCTTTCCCCTCCCGCTGTGTACATCTGCTTCAGTCATTCAGAAATGCCTGTTGCCGATGCACATGTCAACTGGGGAAAGTCAGTGTTGTCGTTGTGGCAACGCATACTATGTGCAGCAGGATCACTGGCGAGGGATGCCCCAGGGGGTCTAAAACACTATAGGGCTGGCAAAAGAGGCTTTTGTTCATCTTTAAAGATGACCAACAGCCAAAGAAGCCTTTTGGTGAGGGAGGGGGGCATCCTGTTTTGGGATAACTGCATCTCCCCTACTTGCAGCTACCTGCGCATACATGTGCTACAAGGAAAAAGGAAGGTAAGTTGCTTCTTTTGGCCCAGCAACTCACACACGGAGGGGTGAATCACTTTCCCGTGAGATTGTTCGCAGCTGTGTGACGGTGGAACTACACCTTAAGTGGACCTATCAGTGATTTGGCCGGCCCTGGAGTCTTTTAGACAAGACTGGATGATTAACAACCTCCGAGGCATCTCTATATAGTTGGTGCGATGCCCCATTGATCGTCCACAAAATTCACCTCTCGCTAGTCCTACGGGGCATGGGTTCGCATCCCCAGAACCACCGAGAAGAGCTCCTGCTCCCAGACCACAGGGACACCAGTAACGCGTTCACTCCCATTTCTACATGCCAAGCCCTGTTTCCAAACAGAACTGTATGCCATTCATTAATGTGCATGAGATACAGCTTTGATTAGACAAGAGTCTGCACATGCACCCTGGGACTGCTGGAAAGGTGAATTTTGAGGACAATCTGGGGGGCTCACATAGCAGGGCATCCCAAATTAGGATGGCCCAGAAAAACGGACCAACCACCATAATAGTGAAATAGTTTGCACTAGTGATTTCATTTGGCACAAAAACACGGCATGCAGTTGCAGCCCTGACATGTGAAACAGCCCATAGGCTACTATAGGCAGAATTTCAATGCTCTACAATTGCCTGCAAACACCCCAGTTTGAAACTGGCCTTCCCTGCACAATTCTTTATGTCTCCTTGTCATCATACAACCTTTTGTGTCTGGGCCCCATAAACTACAGCCTCGTACAATACTGCTCATTCCTCACATATATGTTATAGGGGATCCAGATCATGCAACCAACCTATTATGTCTTGGCCTTCAAAACCTATATTGTGATGACTGGGCCCCATGGCAGCCACATACAGGGGCGGACTGAGAACAAAAAAAACGGTCCAGGACCTGCATTATATGCCCTTTTATTGCAAAGTAAATCACTGTGCTAACACATTTGCATGTGCACTATTGATTTACAAAGGAAATCGCTAGCGCATTACGACCACCCAGGTGTGAAAGTAGCCCAAATCTCATAGTACTGTGCTTCTTTTCTTGCAAGTCAATTCTCTCTCTATATATATCTATATATATATTATACACCTGTGGCACGGCCCTGGCATGTTGCCGCTATCAGCTCCTCCTGGCCCTACTGTGGGGGGGGGGAACAAAATGCAGAGAAAAGGACGGAGCCTGGGAATGTGAAGGAAGGTGAAAAAGTAAGAACAGAGGCAAAACAGAAGGAATATAATAGTAATGGGATAAAGAGAACTATGTATTGGGGTCACAGCCTTGCAGTGCACTGACATGTGCTGCAACAATGGCTTTACAACCTTCTGTGAGCATATGCATTAAAGTGGAACAACCACCAGTCACATGGCCAGTGGTATAACTAAATGTGACAGGGTCCTGGTGTGTAGATTAAGTGGGGCTCTGTATTTTAACTGCAGTTAGATGCAGCTAAACAACTAAAGACTGAAACAGCAGAGACAAATTATGCTTTTCTTAGCTAAAATGATAGTAAGTGATCACAAATATGATAAATAAAGTGGCTGAGCAAACTTATGGGCCCCCCCTGACCTTCTGGGCCCCAATGCGGGTGCACCTTCTGCACCCTCTCAAGTTATGCCCCTTTATATGGCCCTCCCTATCTATGGGGCAAATTCCTAGGTCGCTGAGAAAACTCGTGTTTTTCTGGTGCAAGGAGCTGCTGCATGCTCACCAACTGTTTATATCTAAATGACTGGCAGGGATGTACACAGCCGAGGCAGTGGGCAAAGTGATGCCAGCCTGGACGAGAGGCTGCAAATGCAGGTAGGAATATGGAGTAGGGGCTTCACACACAGGGGAAATCCCAAATCGTGGTGCTTCACAGCAGCACAAATTGAACAGTTTTTGTAAAGTTCTTTACCTCGACTTGCCCACTTAGTGACCGGCCGGAGCTGGGGGGGGGGTCATGGCCTCATGAAGTTAAACAGTATGCTGGCAGGTATGGGTAGCTCAGGGGTTAATAAGGCCTCTCTCCCTCCTCCTCTACCCTTTCCTCCCGGCACTACTTGCAGACAGTCTGTACCTCTCTCCTTCCAAGATAAAGCGAGCAGCCTGACAAGCAGCGCAGAGGCGGCTGGAGAGGGTGATGTCACTCCCAGCATCGCTGCTTGTGGAGGTGGTGGATGGAGGAACCGGAAGCTGTTTGTTTTTCATGTAGAGAGGTACAGACTATCAGCGGGGAGGAGAGGCCGTATTAACCCCTGAGCTACCTATGCCTACCACAGTAAGCTTCAATTGCTCAGGGCCCTGAGACTTCTGACTGTTCTTCTGCAGATCTAACAGCCCTGGCTACCCCCCCCCCCCCATAACGATGAAACATACCTTTCACTCCATGCTGCTCAGATGGTAAAAGGGAAGCAGATCACCTGTGAGGGAGCAGGCTGATACAGCCGATGTATGCAGCATCACAACGACAGCGGCAGAGACGGGCTGTGCGGGCCTGCAAGGGGGCGGCCAGCGGAGCCTGAAGCGAACCATCCTGTCACTGCGTGTGACGCACGTAGTAGGGGAGGCGGCGGAGTCTTCCTCCTGTCATCAGTGAGGGAGTGAGGGGGGCAGGCCAATACACTGGCAGGGTGCTGCCGTTCGAGACAGCTTTCTTTCCCGCTTACGTGGATCTGGGTAATACCTATTCAAACTCAGAACCAAACAAAAGTTTTCCCTCAAAAGGGATACTACACAGGTGCGACTTGAAAGTTTGGTCGCCCTGCCATGTCCATTAGTTATTGTGAGAATGGGGGGGGGGGAACTCAGGAGAACCCGAAGGCCCCCCCCTTATTCCCCGACTTACCCCATTCGGAGAACCGCCCTCTGCCATCGGTTTCAGCAAACCCACCGGGGGTGCCGCCGGTACCAATTTGCCCAGTCCGGAGCGCTTTGTTCAGCAGCACGAGGCCAGCGTCTTCCCGAGCCCTTGCTGGCCTAACAGGAAACAGTATAGCCGATCACCTGAACAATCACCTGGAACAGCTGCAGCAGCGTTCCAGCGGACCCCTGACCTGAAGCCCAGAAGGAACAGGCAAGTCCTCCCAGGCCCCCTACTTACCTCTTCCCCGCATGAGTCCCTGGAAGGGGGGGGGGGGAATTAGATGGGATCCAATGCCCCTTGCTGGTGTCCCATCCTGGAGACTGCCGCCCGGACTAGCTCCAGGATGAGGAATTCCCTCGGGATCGGTTCCAGGGGGGCATCTCCGTCTGTAGCAGGCCAAGGGCCACCCGGACCCCGAACGGCCTGCTAGAGCATGGAGAGGGAGTCCGGACCGGCCATTCTCCCTGGGAATAAAAAATGGGAAGATGTCCAGCACGTTTCCTCGGGAAGAAACACAGAACACTGAGGGTCTGGAGGAAGGGGAGGAGCCGTCCTGGAGGATTTCTTGGGAAACACCCCATTACAGGCATTGCGGCATTCCCCCCATCCCATAGGTAGTGTGGCATTTTTCTCATCCCATTTCCACATGTAGTGTGGCATTCCCCCCTTCCATTCCCAATATAGGCAGTGTGGCATTTACCCCCTACATTCCCCATATAGGCAGTGTGGCATTTCCCCATCCCATTCCCATAGGCAGTGTGGCATTTCCCCATCCCATTCCCCATATAGGCAGTGTGGCATTTCCCCATCCCATCCCCCATATAGGCAGTGTGGCATTTCCCCATCCCATTCCCCATATAGGCAGTGTGGCATTTCCCCATCCCATCCCCCATATAGGCAGTGTGGCATTTCCCCATCCCATTCGCCATATAGGAAGTGTGGCATTACCCCCCCACTTGCCATATAGGCAGTGTGGCATTACCCCCCCACTTGCCATATAGGCAGTGTGGCATCCCCCCCTCCCATTCGCCATATAGGCAGTGTGGCATTCCCCCCTCCCATTCGCCATATAGGCAGTGTGGCATTCCCCCCTCCCATTCGCCATATAGGCAGTGTGGCATTCCCCCCTCCCATTCCCCATATAGACAGTGTGGCATTCACCCATCCCATTCCCCATATGCAGTGTGGAATTCCCCCATCCCATTCCCCCTATGCAGTGTGGAATTCCCCCATCCCATTCCCCATATGCAGTGTGGTATACCCCCACCCCATTCCCCATATGCAGTGTGGTATACCCCCACCCCATTCTCCATATGCATTGTGGCAATCCCCCTCCCATTGGCAGTGTGACACCCCCCCATCCCATTGCCCATACGAACAGTTGCTTCCCTCCCCCTGTCCCATATGCAATGTGGCCGAATCTCCCCCCCCACCCCATGCTGGGGATTATAGGAAAAAAAAAACACAAACATGAGCATTGCACTGCCGATGAAAGAGCGGCAGCCAGGGTAACTAAACCCTACCCACTGTCCCTACTCCGGCCGCTGCTAGAACCGATGGTATTTCTTGGCCCGGCTACGCCCACTGGCTCCATGGATTGGGTGTGTGCACGCCAGCCGAGAAATATCGGCGGTACTGGCAGTGGCCAGGGTGGGGACAGTGGTTGGGATTTAGTTACCCTGCCCGCTGCTCTTTCATCAGTTGGTGTCCCAGGGGCCGCAGCATGAGTCTTGTGTAAGTCTTGTGTAAATCTTTTTTGATTTTATTTTTTTACATTCGCCCAATAAGACGCACTGACATCCCCCCCCCCCCCCCCCCCACACACACACACACTTTTGGGGGAAATTAGTGCGTTTTATAGGGCGAAAAATACAATTCTGTGAAACTCACCTGTAGAATTGTTTTTGAATATATCCAGTCCAGGTCGTCCCAGAAGTGATGACAGTTGGGTAGTCCGCTACCAGGTGGCGCAGTTACTGCAAGATCCAGACCTGTAACTCCTCCCGGCCCCCTATAAAAAGAGGCTTTCTCCATAGAATTCCCAGAATGTCAAAAAGCAGTAAATGAGACAGGCCGGGAGGCCAAGAAACCATGTTAACTCACATAACTTCAGCATGTACTCTCTCCAACAAAAAACTAAAAGGACAACGGTCCAATACAAAAATACCATTTTGTGATTACTCACCTGTAAAATGGGTATTATAAGTATGTCTCACACCCTGCTTCGGAAATATTCATTACACTTGGGTTATGTCCAGTAGAGAGCGAACTTCTGCAGAGATGAATAGAAAAATGAAGCCCCTCCCGGCCCATAAATACCTGGGACCTCCCACACATTTTCCAGTATAAGAAAGCAGTAAGGGGACCAGGAAGAGCAAATAAAATCTTATAAGAAAAACAGTAACACCAAAGAGGATCCAAGATACAACTCAGGGTAGGGCGAAGCAGGGTGTGAGACATACTTATAATACCCATTTTACAGGTGAGTAATCACAAAATGGTATTATTCTAAGTATGTCTCACACCCTGCTTCGGAAATATTCATTACACTTGGGACATCCAATAGCAGTGTCCAAAAAGGGTGGGGATCCCAATAGGCAAAAATGCACAAATGAAAACCCCTGCCGCCTGTAGAACACTGCGGCCAAAAACAGCATCCGCTAAGGCCCGCACATCAACCTTACAAAAACTTGTAAAAGGTATGAACAGAAGACCAAGTAGCAGTCGTACAACTTGTGCCAGTAAACTGAAAAGGGGAACCCTCCCCTTGGCAATATAGGCCCAAACAATGACCATACATATCCATTAAAAAAAAATGGTAGACTTGACGGCGCCAAACCCGTCTTGGGCCAGAGGCACCACAAACAAGGCGTCCGTCCTACAGAAAAGGGAAGTAACCAAGAAATAGAACGCCAACAACATTCAAAGAGTGCAGGGCCCTCTCCTCATCATCGCTAGACGAAGGACACAAGGAAGAGAGAACCACATCCTGAATGAGATGGAAAACAGAAACCATTTTAGGAAGGAAATACGGCATAAAGCGGAACACCACCTTGTCCCGGTGTCCCTCAAAGTAAGAGGCCTGAATAGACAGGGCCGCCAACCCAGAAACACAGCGAACAGAAGTAATAGCCACCAAAAAGGCAATCTGTTGTGTAAGCATAAAAAAATGCAAAATTCAAATCCCAAAAAGACGCAAGGCTTTTTGAGGACAAAAGGCCCTAGAAGAAGACCACCAGGACAGAGGTCTGCCCTTTCAAAGCACTTAAACTGGAGCCCCGGGCCCAGACCGTGCTGACGAAAGTCCAAAAACCTAGGAAACAAAAAACACCCGGCAAGGCAAGGCCCTAGCCTCACACCCATCAAAATAGGACCGCCAAGTCCTGTAGAAGATGCTAGAGGAAGACCACTTCCTAGCCCAAACAAGTGTCAGAAGCATGACATCAGACAAAACTTCTTCTATGAAGATGGAGGAGGTTGCAGCAGCCACGCCGTCAAAGCCAGCGTTTGCAAACTGCAGCACGAACCAAACCTATCTTGGCCACCCTGGAGCCACCAGCACCTGCTGACGCACCCTCAGGAGCCAGCTTGCGCATCACCTTGCCCACCATGGCGAAGGAAGGAAACAGGTACAGGAACCCCAGATCCCTCCAGGCAAGAGACATGGCGACCACTGCCGGTGTCAGAGGAACCTGAGACCGAAACCCAAACGTTGGGAGCTAGTGATAGCAACGTGAGGCAAAGAGAACCACCTCCGGAATCCCCCACTTGCGACAGAAGGACAGGAACACCTTGTGGTAGAAAGATCATCCCCTTCAGTGAGAGGATCCCCTGCTCAAGGAGTCCGCCTCAGTGTTATCCACTCCCGGAATGAATGCCGCTGAGATGCATGGAACATCGCTCTCCGCCCATGCAAGAATCAGCGCAACTTCCCTGAGGGCACTCCTGCTGCGAGTCCCTCCTTGGTGATCGACGTAAGCGACCGCAGTTCAATCGTCTAACTGAACCTGAACCGGCAAGACCTGTAAGTGATGCATCCAGCATGACAGAATCAACCGAATAGCTCTGAACTCCAAAAACAGAGATGGGAGCCTGAGCCTCCTGAGGACCCCCCAGCCCCTGGAACTAAAAGTCCGTCCAGAAACCTCCCCAGCCCGACAGGCTGGCATTCGTGGTAACCGTCTCCCAACAAGGGGCCAAAAAGGATCTGCCCCTCATCAGATTGCTAAGCTCCAGTCACCACTGAAAGGATTGCCGAACCCTGGGAGACAGCAGAAAGGACCGAGCCAAGCACCGGGAACAGCCGTCCCAAGTCCGCAATAGATGGAGTCAGAGCGACCTCATGAGGAACTGAGCAAAGGGGACTGCTTAGAAGAAAAACCACCATCAATCCCACCAGTTTCATCCCTAGCCGGAAAGAGAGGCGAGGATTGTCCAGGAGAACAAATATCATATCCTGAACCCTCTGCACATTAGGGTGAGGAAGGAACACTCTGGCCTGACTGGAATCCAGATTCATGCCCAGAAATGAGATCTCCCTTGAAGGGGAGAGAGAGAACTTGGGGTGGGTGATCACCCATCCGAACCGTTCCAGCGTCGTCACCACCCTGGAGTCCCATCTCCACCCGGCATAGAAAAGATGCTGTAATGAGTAGGTCATCCAGATACGGTACAATGTAAACGCCCTGGGCTCTGAGAAGGGCCATTATGCCCGCCAGCCCCTTGGTGAACACCCTTGGCACCGAAGTCAACCCGAAAGGGAGGGCCACAAACTGAAAATGCCGATCTCCCACCCCAAACCTGAGAAATCTCTGGCGTGCGGGGTAGATTGGTACATAAAAGGTAAACAACCTTGATGTCTATAAATGTCACGAAATCCCCCTGATGAAGGGAATTGATGACGGAGCGCAGAGTCTCCATGCGGAACTTCTGGGATCTGATGAAGCTGTAGAAAGGCCTCAAAAACCAGAATGGTTCTGATGGATCCATCCCGTTAGGAAACCACAAAGAGGTTGGAACAATAGCCCCGGCCTTTCCCTGAGAAAGGCACCGGGCATATGACCTCCGGGCATATGACTTCCATGTCCAGAAGATTTAGTCCTGCCAACAGGAGCACCTGCACAGCCCGGGGGTCCGAGGGAACCCAAGAACAGAGGAATCTGGAGAAGGCCGGTACTCGAACACCAACTCGTACCCGGAAGTGACCACGTCCACAATCCACTTGTCTGTGACCTCCCAGGCCCAGACCTGGAAAAAACATGCCGCAGCCGACCCCCCACCCGCCAAGGTGAGGGCGCCCCCTCATAGCTGAGCTGTCTCGGCAGCGGGCTTGGAACCTCAGACAGGTCCTGGACGGGCCCAACCTCCACCTCTGCTCCAGGAATCACCACTGAAGATAGAGAAGGCAGCACCTCTCCTCACCTGCTCTGGCACAGCGAAAGGAAGGATTAGAGGAGCCTGCCCCCCAAAAGGAGCAACGCCGCTTCTAGCGTGGCGGAAGCCTGCCTCCTTACGCAACTGAATCCAATTTGGCTCCAAACAGCGCATACCCCGAAGGGTAGCCCTGCAAGAGACTTCTTAGCCGCAATGCTAGCCGCCACTGGCGCAACCAGACAGAGCGTCGTATAGCCACAAGCAACGCTGAGGTTCCGCCATACAGACATATAGTGTCATCCAGGCAGACAAGACAATGGTCATGAACGATGCACACCGCATAAACGCTGCCAAATCAGCACTGGCTGGGTCCAGCTGGGACCCCTCAACAGGCCCCTAACCACAGACCTGATAACCACAACCGTGCATACAGAAATACAAACAGGCCGCAAGGCAGAACCCACGCCAGCAAAGGCATGTCAAGCCATCTGATCAAAACGACGGTCCTCACGATCCTTAATCGTGGTGGCGTCTGGAGAGTGCACCACAGATGTGTTGGACAATCCCAGTACAGGACGCATCGACTTCGGGAGGAGACGACCAGCGCTTCACCGTGTCCACCAGGACAGGTATACCTCCTATCCCGTTCCTGAGGAAAACCGGGAAGCCGGCTAGATCCCTCCCGATCCTTAATAATCACATATTAGAAATGAAACTCCTTACGAGGATTAGAGGTCAAGTAAAAAATTTTTCCCTTCTGCGGAGGGGACTCCGCCGGAGGAGGAATAGCCAGCACCTCAAATAAATGGACCAGGATCTTGGGGGTAACCACAGCATCCCCAAGCCCCTGCCCGGCATCAGCATCCCAAACTGCTGATCCTCAGAGCCTTCAGATTCCGTAAATAGTTCCTTCCGCAAGCGGAAAATAGACCAGTCAAGGGAATTGTGGCGATAACCCTTATCGCCGGAGGGCTTCCCCGCCAGAGACGTCCTTTTCCCAATGGTGAGAGGTGCTGCAGGAATTCCAGAGTCATCCGTGAGGAACCAGGAACAGCCCTTACAAGGGCTAGTGAATTGTAATATAGCGTTTCCCCCAATAAGAGACAGAACTCAGTATTGAGGGTGAAGATGAACTTCCTTTATTAGTGCCACCCTGTGCCTTATATGCAAGTCCCCATGCAAGGGGACCTCCCCCGTGGACCTGATGGAGAACTGCATGACAAACGCACAGACCAATGGGAGCAGGCCACACAATCCCTCAACTCTGAGAGTAACACAATCAGTCGAACAATAGCAGTCTGTAACACAATCATCAATACAATGCCAGTCTGTAACACAATCAGTCGAACAATAGCAGTCTGTAACACAATCATCAATACAATGCCAGTCTGTAACACAATCAGTAGAACAATAGCAGTCTGTAGCACAATCAGTATAACAATAGCAGTCTGTAATACAATCAATAACACCATGGCAGTCTGTCTGGGACATGCTCAAGAAAATGAAAGTAATGGGTCTATGCAAAAACAGTGCCTTTAAACTCCAAAGGCAGAGTCTGTCACAGGAATCATAAACATCAAGAACCGGCACTGCCGGTGACAGATGTCTTCTCTTAGCCGGGGCCACCCTGGCCACAGAGCTAGAAAACAATTTATCGATGTTGGCCAATCCAGCACATACATCAGATTGCGACTCCCCGCTAATGACCATGTCACATCGGGTACGGATAATTTAAGGTGGAGTAGGTGATGAGGCCGACGACACTGACCCAGACGTCCGGGCCCCGACTGCCGTGTTATGGCCTGCTAAACACATAGTATGCACCAGCACAGTATCCCCAACAAGGGATACCCCCCAACCCACACACCCCCGGGACTGCCCCGAAGGGAGCCAGAGCCCGGATCCAGGGGAGCCTCCAAATGGTGATTTGTATGGTAGTCGCAATGACCAGCGGGAATTACGCTAGAAGCAACCCGGGATGTCCCTTAAGTCCGTTAGTGGGAGGATTTGCAAGCCCAAGGGGCCACCATGACACATTTACAAGGGGGGCCCCCATAAATAAGGTAGCAAGACAAGCACTCATACATGCAAAAAGTAAACAGAGAGTGGCAAACATATAAAACACACATATATATATATATATATATATATATATATCATAGAATGTATAAAACTAAAAGCAATGCATCAAGGACCAACATGGCATGCTTACTATTAGGTAAAGACACCAGACCCAGAAAACGCAAGATGGGACAATACGATCCCTAAGTGTACCAGGCCCAGGATGAGGCCTCAAGCATAAAAGAACAAACAAAACAGAGCCCCGCAGGGCACTCACCGCCAGCCAAAACATGTGCAAGTGATGCATCCCGATCCTCAGTCTGACGGCATGGAAGAAGGGCGACCCGATGCGGATCGCGCCTGGCCCCACCCCCACCGACTCCCCGCTAATGATGACACACCGCCGGGGCTCAAAGCAACCTCTCCCCAACAAGATTAACTGGGCGCCGCCGAGGGCACCAGAGAACGAAAGGAGCGGGCTGCCGCCAGCGCGTCGAGCGCCCGGCCCCACCCCCTCTCCAATAAGATTAACCGGGCACCAGAGAGAGAGTGGGGCCACCGCCAGTGCGCCGAGCGCCCGGCCCCGCCCCCTCTCCACAGAGCAAGGAGAGGGAGAAGCTCCCCTCAGCCTCCTCATAGCGACGCCATGACAGTGCGGCCGGCTCTACTATGGCTGCCGCATGTAAAAAGACAGTTAAAACACACACACACACACTCATACACAAAATTAATGAGGGATTACTACCCGATGCTCCATATCAACAGACCCAGAGAAAATCACAGCCCGCCCCTCCCATAGGGAATAAAGGGACAAAGTAAAGGGAGGGAGGGATCCCCAACTACAGCAGTAGAAAATGGAGAAACAGACAGGGCATCCCAAACCAGGGTCACCAACCTGGTAGCCGCCTACTCCTTGTTATGGGGCCTCACGGAGGAGCGTGGCTCCTATCAATCCACCTATTAAGGTGAATCCTACCCTCACCCGGACCTACAGCCAAGGCTGGGAGGCATTAGGGGACTTAAACATAACAAGGTCCGGGCAGAAATAAGAATAAAAATAGCCGGGTGGGACGACCTGGACTGGATATATTCAAAAACAATTCTACATGTGAGTTTCACAGAATTGTATTTTTCACTATATCCAGTCCAGGTCGACAGTTGGGACATCCAAAAGCAGTGTCCACTTGGGGCGGGATCCCCAGTGCGGAACAGCATGTAGTTCATTACACTACCGCCTGAAGCACCTTTCGGCCAAAAACAGCGTCAGCTGAGGCCCTAACATCAACCTTGTAAAACTTGGTAAAGGTATGAATAGAAGACCAAGTAGCGGCCTTAAAAACTTGTTCAACAGAAGACTGGTGCTGAAAAGCCCAGGAAGCACCAATAGCTCTAGTAGAATGAGCTGTAACACGAAAAGGGGGATCCTTCCCCTTGGCAGAATAAGCTTGTACCACCACCTGTCTAATCCACTTACTGAGAGTGGAATTGGCCGGAGGCAAAACCCTTTCTGGAGCCTTCAGTGAGAACAAAAAGTGAATCCGACTTCTGGAAGGATTCAGTCGCAAACAGGTAGTACTTAATGGCTCTGACCACTTCCAAGGCATGAAGGGTCCTTTCCTTAGAGTTAGACAGTTCTGGACACAGGGAAGGCAAAACAACTTCCTCATTAAGATGAAAGGGAGAAACGAACTTAGGCAAAGAAAATCAGGTTTAAAACGAAAAACCACCTTATCCTTATGCCGCTCAAAGTAAGAAGGCTTCATACAAAGAGCGGCCAGTTCTGACACACAACGCGCCGAGGTGATAGCTACCAAAAAGACCACCTTTAGGGCCAAGATAGATGATGCAGCGTCGCACAAAGGCTCAAAGGGACCCTGCAGAGCGGAAAGCACCAAATTCAAATCCCACACCGGTAATACAGGCTAACGCGGTGGACGTACACACATAACTCCTTGGAAAAAGGTCCTGATCAGTCTATGATTGGCAAAGGATCTTTGGAAAAAAGATGGCCAAAGCCGAGACCTGGCCCTTGAGGGTGCCCAGCTGTAGACCCAAGTCTAAACCGTGTTGTAAAAACTCCAAAATCCTAGAAATAGAGGATGTGCGACAAGGGAAACTCTTGGATTCACACAAAGCAATGTAGGCATGCCAAACACTGTAGTAAATCATGGAAGAAGACTTCTTCCGCGCCTGAATCATGGTCTGCACAACCGTGGCCGAGAGCCCCTTTTCAGTTAGGATTAAGGTCTCAATAGCCAAGCCGTCAAAGCCAGCATCTGTAAATTGGGGTGCCGCAGCGACCCCTGAGTGAGGAGCCCTGGGTCATCAGGCATGATGTAACATGATGATCGACTGACATCTGAACTATGTCCGCGAACCAACTCCACATCGGCCAGTGAGGAGCCACCAGAATGATTGGTACCCCCTCCTGAGCTATCTTGCGCAGCACTCAGCCCAGGAGTGGAAACAGAGGAAAAGCATAAAGGAGCCTGAACTCCGTCCAAGGAATTGCCAGAGCCCCAGCGGAGACACAGAGCATGAAAGATCTTGTTGCTGAGAGACCATTCCCCCAGACGACAAGTCCCCCTGCTCAGGGAGTCTGCCTCCTGGTTTCCTACTCCAGGGATGTAAACCGCCGAGATGCAGGGAACATTCTCCTCCACCCAAGTCAGAATCTGGGACACCTCCTGAAGGACTAGCTTGCTCCGAGTCCCGCCCTGGTGATTGATGTAGGCGACAGCCGTCTGATTGTCAGAGCGGACCTGAATAGCACGACTCCTTAGATGGGGAGTCAATTGAAGATGCACCAACCGGATCGCTCTCAGCTCCAGAAGATTGATGGGTAAGTGGGCCTCCCGTGGCCCCCACTGACCCTGGAACTTCAGCATTTGCCAAAAACCGTGGTAACAATCTCCCACCGGGGAGTCAGAAAGGACTTGCCACCAACAGATTTCTGGAGTCCAACCACCACAATAGGGACTGTCTAACCATGGGGGACAGTGAAAATTCCTGATCCAGGGACTTCTGCTTCTGGTCCCCAGCCGGTCAACAGATTCAATTGTAGAGGTCTCCACCGGAACTGGGCAAAGGGCACTGCCTCGAAGCAGGACACCATGAGGCCCACCAGCTTCATCCCCAGACGGATCGAGGGCCGCTGACAAGCCAGTAGGGCCTGCACCTGCGTCTGGAGGCCCTCCACCTTCTGCTGGGGCAGGAATACCTTGACCTGAGAGGACCTCACCATTGAGGGAGTGATAGAAGACTTGGGGTAATTGATTACCCATCCGAAATCCTCAAGAGTGGATAACACCGTCCGGGTGTCACTCTCAGCCTGCTGAAGGGACTGAGCCGCAATCAGCAAATCGTCCAGATAAGAACACGAATGCCCCGATTCCTCAGGATGGCCATGATGCCGGCCAGCACCGGCTCGATGTGCCGCTTCTTACTCGTGGCCTTCCCCGTGGCCGGCGCGAGATAACTGTCTCACCAGGATGGCCACCCGGTGTGCTAAATCAGCCTGGGACCCCCTGCTGGCTTCCCCCTCGCTGAGGGCTGACTGCAGTAGTGGGGGGGGGGGGGTTGGTGAGGCCACAGGCACAGGAGGGCTAGGGGCAGAAACGCCGCCCTATCATGTTCCAAAAGTACGCTCCACAAACCGTGCCCAGGGGGCAGGTACCACACATGGGGCAGAGCTTCACCCGCCCAGATGGGGCCCCTAGCTCACTATCCCCAGAGGCCTCCATTATGGTGATAAAAAATACAGGTTACAAGGCACTAACGGCCCAAACCTAGTAACAACCCCCAATTTAGTCCCTCTTATCGTGATCCCTCTTACGGGAGAGGGTGTGGAGGGAGAGAGGGGGGTTGTAGGAGACCGGGAGGAACCACAACCCACAGCTGACAAGGGAATCCCACCTAAAGACACAATGGGAAAAGCCATGAGATCCCACAGCGCATGCACATATAATATACATATCTATCAAAAGAGGGACTCACGGACCGACCACACAGGAGGGTGTCCAGGGACTCCACAAAACGGAGCGACAGGCAGGTACCAGGCTTCGGGAGGAAAAAGGCAGTCTCAAGGGCACAGCAGGGCAGCAGGGAAGATGGCGCCGGAATGCAACGAACCTCGAGGGGCGGGCCGTAGCTATGACACAAAACGCGTCATCGTCCCCCCCCCCCCCCCCCCGGCTGCGGACGCGAAAATGAGCGCCCTCAGCCTCAGGAAATGGCGCCCAGTGAGGAAGAAGGGAGGGCTGCCCACAGAGCGGCCTCACCCCCCCCCCCCCCCCCCCGGCTGCGGAGAACAGCGCGACCCGTACCACCTCCCGAGGCTCCACAATGACTGCCGACGCCGCTCCCGTCCAACCCCCCCCTCACAGCGCGCTGACAAGATGGAGGGGAGAGGAGAAGGTGCCGAGGGAGGTAAGCATGCCAGTGACAAAATTACAGGGAAGCACACACTCACACAAAAAATAATAAAGCTGTGGGACAGACAGGGATAACCCAGGCTTAGGTGGTTCCCCCCACCCAAAAGGCTCACCATCGCCTATGGCCGGCTACCCTCTAGGGAAGGTCTGCAGCCCAGAGCTTAACTCTGTGAACGCCCGACCCTGGCGTTCTCCCTATCTTTACCTGTCCCGTCAGCCGAGGCTGGGAGGTAACAGGGGTGCAGCGGCCGACAGGCTTAAAAATGCCCCGCTCAGCTGCCGTGTCCAGAGAGAGTATCCAAGACGATCCTCGCAACAGTACTGCAAGACGAATTCTGGGAATTCTATGGAGACAGCTCTTTTTATAGGGGGCCGGGAGGAGTTACAGCTCTGGATCTTGCAGTAACTGCGCAACCTGGTGCTGGACCACCCAACTGTCAACACTTCTGGGACGACCTGGACTGGATATAGTGAAAAAATACAGTAATAATTTGTATAACTGGGTAACTCAAATCTACCAGTTTCTTCGAAAAGATCATTGTTTCTGCAACAAGAGTGGTGCCAGTAATAATGCAATATATACAAACTGCACATCTACCACTAACCTTCATAAATCATGGGCAGAGTTAGAATAGCAAAAGAGGAAAAAGAAAAGCCAAACTATGTAGAAATGTGAACCATAGCCTCTCAGCTACTAATTAATTCAGGAGGAAACTGGGGGCATTTATGGGTAAAGCAGATACCCAGAAAAGGTTAAAAGTAGAAATGCAAGGCAAATTAAAAACTGAAAAAAGAACAGCAAAAAAGGAGGGTGGGATGTGTTCATCCAGTCAATATATGGCAGTCAAGGGGGTGCACACACACACAAGTAAAGAATTAGCAATGCCTGCACAAACCCCTGTAGGTTTGTTTGTTAGAGACGGGGTACAAATTGGATAGACTTGTTGTGGCTACCTCGCTTTTACATTCATTGTAATCGATGTTACCTAACAGTACATGCTTTTAAGCTAGCTTTTTTCAATAGCATGAGTGTACAGAGGGTTACATTTCTCTTTGGTCTATGAAGTGTGGTCACACCCCTCTAGCACCTCCTTGACTGCTATATATTGACTGGAGGAGCACATCCTACCCTCTATTTTGCTGCTGCATTTGCAGGTCAGTGGCCAGATCTGCTGGATTGTAGCTCTCCCAATGCAACAGAGAGTTCAATTGGCCTCTACTTAAAACCTATTAGCTGAACTGTAGCACTGTGCAGGAAAGTAAAGCATTTTTCATTGGGTCTGTGCAAGCAAGTTAAGTTATTGCACTGTCTTTAGCCGTTTCATGAATTGCATTGCTTATGCACACACACAAGTAAAGTAGCAATGTCTGCACAAACTCTTGTGGCTTAGTGATGTTAGGGACATGGTATAAATTGGACGGCCTTGTCATGGCTACCTCGCTTTTTACATTCATTGAAATCTATGTTTTCAATAGTAAAAGTGTACAGTGGGTTACATTTATTTTTTAGAACTGCAAAATGGAGAAATACAGAGAAGAATTATTTCTCAATACAGCAGATGTCTCTGCCTTTAGTGAAACCGGAATCCATGATGACAATAACATCACAATCTCTAGCCATGGCCACTGGATATAGGTGAAAAGTCAGCCTCTTCCCTCTCCTCTAGAGTTACCAGCAAATAATTACAACTGATGAAGAAAATGCTACAAAGTACAACACAGTACAACAAGCAATGTGGCCTGAAAGGGGAACAAAACCTAGGAATTTGACTTTCCAAGGTTTTGTTCCGTGCCCCTGGGGCATCCCAAAATGAGATGCTCCACTTTGTGAAACCCCCCAGTTCACCAATAAAAACCCACTTTTCCCTGCTCCAATAGTGCATGCACGGGCTCTCATTCAATGAACGCTGCCTGCTACAACTATGTAATTCGACAGATGGCTTTTTGAATGGGGACTATGCGCTGGTGCATCCCCAGGCCTGTGCTCGCTCAACGCCGGGGATGCGGCAGCACACGCTCCCTGTTCATATTAATGAGAGCCGTCTGCCAAATAACGTAGCCGCAGCAGGCGGCGCTCATTGGACGAGAACCGCCACATGCACTGTTGAGAGTGTGGAAAGCTTAGTTTTTATGGGCAAACTGGGGGTTCACACATCAAGGCGATTCGGGATGCCCCAGAGAAAAGCCAGCAGCCAGCCCTGTAAGTTATTCTAAACTAAAGCAGGTGGGAATAGTATTAAAAGGAACAGTTCAGGCAAAATCTAATCACCCCCCCCCCCCCCAACAGGACTACTCACCTTTTCTCCCTGCACCAGATTTGTCCTAGTCTGGTTGAACAAGATTTATAGGAACATGAGATTCAGGCACCAGACATGGAGGCCCAGAATTCCCTTCGCCAGCAAACACCATGTTGAATGCTTCATACTGGTTTATGTAGCATGGTTTACCACGCTACATGAACCCTAAAGCAACTGCACAGTAGTCAAAGATGTGGAAGATGACTGACAGTCCCTGTCCAGGCAAAAAAAAAATATCAAAGATACTCAACCTCCCACCCACTGCAGCAGCCAGTGTTGCTCAGAAACTTACTGAGACTAGGTCCTGCAGCTTCCTGGAATGCCTCTGATGCCTGTTAAAAGTAGGAGTGTGCTGTGGTAGGCCTAACACACCCCTTCTGTTGAGGTGAATAGAGCCCATGCACTCCATATACTGATGAACTGATACAAATGGTCACCAATTTGCCTGTGAATTGGTCACAGGCTCCCAAAGAATCACCAGGTACATGCAAGCCACGGGTCCTGATCTCCCAATTAGGTATAGAGAACAGGGCTCCACACTGGTGTTTTTATTTTTTGTTTGGGCAGTACTTTTAAATGGGTCTGAAGGGTCTAAGTTATCCTAGTCATACAAATGCAAAAATAAGTGATAGGGCTGAACTGAACTTACAGCGTAGGACATTTTTTTTATACCAAGAATATGAAATAACACTAATGTAAGGACTTCCATGTGTGAAGAAAAGAGAAATACTGTTCGAGCAGATGGAAAACCAAAAATTGGTCCACCGCTCATCCGCTGGACGACCCCCCCCCCCCCCGCCCGAGTAGCCAACCGCTGCTGTTGGCTCAGCAGTGGCCCAGTTTTCAAAGGAAACTGGGCTTTTCCACTGCTCAAGCCACGCCCTGCGGTACTTTTGAGAGAACCCATTGGCGCTCTCAAAAGTTTGGCTGTGAAGAGGGTGTAGCCAGCTGGCAACATCCCCAGCACGCTGTTCCGGTACGTGTGCTCGAGGCCAGCCATGCAGGGGAGCTTGAGATGTGGCCATCGGAGGAATCGTATTGTGGGTTTTGACACGCTTTAAAGGGTAATTCCACTTTCAATGGCATTTTTTACGTCTCCATTATTGTGTTATATATTTTTTTCTATTAGTATGCATGTGTTAAAAAGAAAAAACTGTTTTCCATTACAGCAATGTGTTTCTGTTAGCAACGTACACCAAAGTGGCGATTTCAATGCATATCAGAGCCTTCCTCACTCTAGCTTGCTACTCATCTGATTGGCTAAGGACGTGGATGACAGGTTTAACCCTTTCCGCTAAAACAAATTAAGTTTGGAAGGATCACAGTCTTGTGTTCCAGTAGCAAAAGTGCTACTGCCAGAGTTCTCACCTGGTCATTATGCTGCTTAGACTTAGCCAAAGAGGCTGATTAGCTCACGTTACTTTGGAAGAATTGTGGGACTTGTAGTTCATCGTTTTTACTTAAGGCCATAAAAAACACTCCCACTGTAGCAAAACAGAGCCTCGGGAATACAAGAAATTTGGAAACAGTGTGCTGATAAGTAAATCACAGGTATGGGGCACAATTCTAGAGCAAATTATTATTTTACATCCCAAAAGAGGAAAACAAAGTAGAACACCAAAAACCTGACAAAAGGGGACTTTTCCTTTAAATGTTTCTCCTTTCAGCAGAATTCGTTATCATAATTTAAATGGAGATCAAAGATGTATGGTGTTGATTGGAATAGCATAATCAGTCTGGTAATTATTATTATGTCTGTCCCTGTACCCCAATCACCATCTATTGCCAATGAAGATCCTGACCCACAGATAAATGCATTAACCATAGCTATAGTAAAACATAAAAACATAACACCATCACAAAACAATGGCAAGAAGGTGGCTGCAAATAACACAAGCTCCAAAAAAAAGGCAAAAACAAATTCCAGATGGAGGAACAGTTTCTTGCTGTCACCATGTCACTACCACATCACTGGTCCCCCAGTGGTAAGAAACATATAGTCATTTCAATTCTAATCTCAGAGATAGTCTTATACACATACACACAAGCATAGGTTGTTTTCTACCATATTTTTGTGCTATAATACACTTTAACCCAAAAAAGCATGTGGGGGTGGCTGCTTGTCTTATGGAATGAATTTAAAATAAAAGTCCACTCACTTTACCCCCACTCCCGATTTTTCCTTCTGCATCTGATCTACCTTCTACTACCCTGGTTCCAGCAGGCTGCATGAGAACAATCAAATGAAGAGCACAGCTGCAGGTAACGCCGGTAAGGTGAGTGGACAGGGAAAAAAAAAACTCCTTACCTCACCTGGGCGCAGTCATCTTTTTCACTTGCATGGGCGGACAGGTACAAGCACAGAATGGGGGAAGCTGCTCTGTGCACAGTCTGTGCTGCTGCCCATGTGCCACTGACCCGGCTGAGATAAGAATTTTTTGGGGGGAACTAAGTGAATTTGGGGGGGGGGGGGCTGCTTGTTATAGATATTGGGGGGGAGTCTGCCACAATACCTATTATTAGGGATTGGGAGGATTCTACCACATTGCTTGCTATAGGGCGATGGGGGGCACTTTTCTGGCACTTACTGATATTAGTTTTTTTTTGTTTGTTTGTTTGAGGGGTTACTTTATTTCTTCACCAAGGAGAACGTCCCTAGTAGTGCTGTGGTGAGCTAGAAAATTTGTGATCAAGTATTGCATGTGTAGCATTACAAATGTTAAATATTTTAGTAAACTTATTTTTATACATACTACACCTTCAATATGAGAAGACATACTTTTTATAATAATTACATAAAAGCTAAACATTCCAGAGTACATTTGTTATTCAAACTAGTACATTGGTATCCACAGCCAGCAAATGTAATATAAACACTTAACCAATCTCTCCTCATGCCTAAAAGGTGTGTCAACAGTCGGTTTTATTCAACATAGGAGCATTCTCCAGGGTTCTGTGCTTCACAGTACACCTAAACAACTGCAAGGACAGGAATACGTCTGTGTGTCACAATTAAACAGAGAATTGTGTGTAAAATGATGCCAACAACAGTATATTGTGCAGCACTGCTAAAAAGCCTATGTGGGAGTCTCCACAATGTTTTGCCGAGATCCAAGAGAAAACAGTAACTGTCAACTAAAGACTATTACTGAGTATGAATGATGGTTGTGCTTTTATAAATATATCAAAGTTTAATTATCTGACCAACCTTCCCCCTCCCTATGGCGCATGCACGGCTTCTCGTCCAATCAGCATGCCCGGATCTGCTCCTGCCCCTTCGTCTAAGGCGAGCGCGCTGGCGGGCGCATTACACGCTAACCACTAACAGAGAGCGTGCCCACACCAGCCATTCACAAATGCCTGGCGCTGGTATGCACCCGGCCGCTGCTTGCTCATGTGCCATAGGACCGGAAAAGGTGGGGTTTCACACAGCGGGGGCAGCTCTTGAATCTTATAGATTCCAGGGCCGTTAGGGTGTGGGTTTTGGTCCACTTTAAAGACTCAAGGGTGGATGGTTGCTCCTCCTTAAACCACAAGATGACCTGTTAGAACTCTCAGGGGCTCCTGTAGTTCGAATGTTATTTACAAGTCTACACACATGCCAGATTCAAAACAGTTGAAACAAAAGTCACGTTTGTGATTTAGCCGCACTTGCTGTCAGCGGTAACAGTAAAAAAAAAAACATCATATGGGTGTATTTAATATTCGCATGAACCTTATGTGCACTGTTAGTGAGTCTCATGATACCCATGGTTTTACTATAAAAACAAAAGTGGTCACAAAGTCCCCCTAAAACTGCCAACAGTATCTAAGAAATCACACTTGGGGATGTCAAATATTTGCATCTACATACAGTTTTAGAAAGTTGTATCATCATACATCACATAAGGAAGATAGATAGTTGGGACTAAGCACTGACCTCCGGTTTAGTCTTCTGATATTTGAAGTCTTCTTGCTGATTTGTCTCATCTGGGTTGCTTTGCTGTCGAACATTTCTGTACCCAATGCTGGGTATGACATATTCGACTCCTAAATCTAAATCTTTCATCTTCCTTTAGCATTGATTGCCTCTGGTGTGGGAAAAAAAATCATTAATATACAGAACACACCTAGTCACGGATCAAAATCAGTGTTTACAAAAAGTCCTAATAGCTTGACTATAGCAGCCTGCACAGATATTTGAAACCAACAGTATCAGGCTTAGCACAGATGATTCAGACACCAAAAGCTTACATGCCTGGGCAAGTTCTGATTGATGCTATGCTATGTATCAGTAATCCTATGGAGCACAGCCTGGTCATTATTTTACATTAAAGTATATAACCATACCTAATTATATATATAGATTGGGATTAATTCAAAGTGGACCAAAGCCCAGGATTTTGACTATCCTGGGTTTTGGTCTTTGCCCCCTGGGCACACCGTTGTGTGAAACCGCCAGGGTCGCCCGATCTCACTTACCCTTCCTCGGTCGTACAGCACATGCGCAGCCCTCTCGTCCAATTAACGCGCTCCCCCGCTACTCTTTAACAGGGAGCGTGCCCGCACCGGCCACTCTCAAATGCCTGGCGTGGGCATGCGCCCTGCTAAAGGGATCGCAGTGATGCGGCTGCTGTTCGCACATGCGCCACTGGACCGGGAACGAAGGTGAGTTTTCCAGCGACCTAAGGGTTTTACACAGCGGGGCACCTCGAACGCATTTGAGCCCTGTTTGTTGTGTTGGACTGGTTTAAGTCATTTTTGACTGTTGGTCCGCTTTAAATTTGAAAAGTTGTATTTTAATAGAATGCATACAAAAAATAGAATCAAGAGAAAGAAAAGTAAAGATGAGAGGGAAAAAAACTGAAGACTGATGTTATATAATCCGCTTGTGGTGCAAAGGAATCAAGTAGCAGGGATGTTCAGTCGTTTGCTAGGCAGCTCTAAACAGAAGCACCGTCGCCTATTGTGACTATAGCAGCTGTCGGGCCCTGGCAGGAAGCGGTCACCTTGACACCCAGAGGAGAGTCGGAGTCCACAGCAGGAGCTCGATGACAAGGGAGCAGGACAGCAGCGCTAGCCTGGTAAACAGCCAGTAACACAATGCGGCAACCCCGGCCTCTGTGCCAACAGTCCCGCTATGAGAAGGTACAGCGCCCCCTTTGCTTTCTATAAGGAGGTAGCGCTGCGCACTGCTAGAGCGCCCCCTGGCGACCGGCTCACTGCAACAGCGCTGCGCAGGGCGAAAGCGCCCCCTGGCGCCCGGCTCACTGCACCCACACCAAGAACAAAAAAAAGAGAACGCAGGAGGCGACCAGGCTGCACCCCGGTCCCACAGCTCCTTTCCACACACACACACGCCGTAAGAACCACCTTGCCAGCGCCTAGGGAACTACAACTCCCAGCAAGCCCCGCGTACTTGTTTTTACAGGGGACGTCATTCTGGCCCGGCAGCTGGAACCCAACAGGTTGGCGGGACGTCTGGTGACCAGTGACAGGATGACAATAGAGACAGAGGCGACATACTCGCCCCTCAACGAGGCAAAGCAGGGCCCCATACGTTATGCAGTCTATTGTGTCCAAAACCCGAGCACAGGTGTCAGCAGCCACTGGGGTGAGTGAGCAGCGTAGCCATATATTGTATAACAATAACTGGCTGGCGGCCTATTACCTGGTAGAGGAGACTAAAGCCAAACAGCGCTGCTTCCACAGGTTCCGCTCCTGTCTCGTCCACTGCGGCTCTTCAACTCAGCAAAACAAGCAGCCGGGCAGCGGGGGAGTCAGGGCAGAGATGCACTGCGCACGCTCAGTCGGCGACAGGATGGCAAAAACGTGATGCACGCTGGGAAAGATAGTTCCAAAGCGAGCGCTGCTCAGTAGGAAAGAGCAGGTGACGGAACTTCATATCCCAGAAAGCCACACAGACCATAGGAGGCGTGACTGTACTGTAAAGGAGGGAAAGGGGCGTGGCTTTGTGCCTTGTCACGCACTTGTACCCGTGCTGCGGCAGCATCCTCTGGAACGTTCTGTGTACTCATAAAAAGGAACAGGGGGCCTGGGCGTGACAAGGCCAAAGTGCCTGCTGGCTGCTTGGCTTTCTGGTGCCTCACAAATCACACAAGCACAGACAATACATACATACAGGGCCAAGGCTGGATTAAGTTTGGTGAAGGCCCCTGGGCACAAAATCTGGTGGAGGCCCCAGGTACAGTATTATTCCAAGTATGTCTAACACCCTGCTTCGGAAGTATTCATTACACGTGGGTTATGTCCAGTAGAGGGCAACTTCTGCAGAGATGACTAGAAAAAAGAAGCCCCTCCCAGTCCATAAATACCTGGGACCTCCCACACATTCCCCAGTCTTAGTCTATGCAGACGGCGAGCAAGTCAGAGGATGGCTGTGTCTTTCAATTTCTGTCCCTATTTCTGCCCGGACCTTTTTAAATTTAGTCCCTATGCCTCCCAGCCTTGGCTGTAGGTCTGGGCGAGGGTAGGGTACACCTTAGTGGTGTACTAACTGGGAGCCATGCTCCTCCATGAGACCCCCTCCAAGGGGTAGGCGGATGCCAGGTTCGGGATCCTGGTTTGGGATGCCCTGTCCGTTTTATTCCCTGCGCTGCATTAGGTAGCTGGGAATCCCCCCTCCCATTGCTCCCTGTTCCTGGATTATATGGGGGGGGGGGAGGGGGTAGCCTGTACCTCCTTTTTGCGACCTTATTGTCCTTGCTTACACTGGGCCCGCCTCCCTGCTTTGGCGCTCCTTGCGGTTCTCAGCCTTTGGCAGGGAACCGCTAGCTCTGTCCTTCTCGGGAGGGGGCGGGGCGGCACGCGATCCGCGCTGGCCCGCCTTTCTTTGAATGAATGCTCTGCTGCTGTATGGATGTCTTCCCTCCGGTTATCGGTGAGTGCCCTGCGGGGTTGGTGTGTTCTAGATTCCATTGCTATTGACTGTCTTGTTTCTGAGCTCATGGAAGGAATTTTTGATGGTGACTTGTTTATGTTATCACATGTACTTTATATATATATATGTATATATTTCTTGAATGAATGCTGCTGTATATAGCGCTGGGGGTGTTTTTTCTTATGGTGCCATTATATTTCAGGGGGAATACCTTGCCTGATAAAAAGGGGGTTCTCCCGGTCCTTAGGTCCCTCGCTCAAATTAGGTTTTTTTTTCCTTGTCATTTACAAATCCTCCCACACTCACGGACATGAAGGGGGATCCCGGGTAGCTTAATAGCGTAATTCCCACTGGTCATTGCGACTACCACAAAAAATCACCATATGGAGGCTTCCCAGGATACCGGGCTCAGGCTCCTTTCGGGGCGACCCCGGCAGTGTGTGGTTTGTGGGGTATCCCTTGCGGGGGATAATGTGATCGTTTGCATACCGTGTGCATAGTGGGCAATTACGCGGCAGTCCGGGTCCCAGGCGTCTGGGTCAGTGCCACCGGTCTCATCACCTACACCCCACGCCTGCATTTGACCCCAAGTGATGTTGTCATTAGCGGGGAGTCGCAATCTGATGTCTGTGCTAGATTGGCCAACATTGAGAAATTGATTGCTAGCTCTGCGGCCAGAGAGGCCCCAGCTGAGAGAAGGCATTTGGCACCGGCTGCGCCTGGTTTTGATTATGAGGAATATGACCCCTTTGAATGGTCTGATTACTCCCCACTGGAAGAAGGGGAATTGTTTTCAGAATCTGAAGGCTATGATGGTCAGCAGTTCCTGGATGCTGATGCTGGGCAGGAGCGTGGGGATATTGTGGATACCCCGGACCTCTGGCCCATATTTTTGGGGTGCTTGCTAATTCCCCTCTTGTGGAGGCCCCTCCGCAGAAGGGGGGATTTTTGGGGGCCGCTAAGCCTCGCCCGGAGTTTCCTGATCAGAAACATTTTGACAAATTGATTCTTCAGGAATGGAAAAGGCCCAGCCGGCTTCCTGGTGTATCTCAGGGGTGGGATAGGAAGTATCCCTTTCCAGTGGACACGATGAAGCGCTGGTCGTCATCCCCAGAAGTCGATGCTCCGATTCTGGGGTTGTCCTACTCATCGGTCGTGCACTCACCAGTCTCCACCACGTTGAAGGATGGTGAGGACCGTCGTCTTGGTCAAATGGCGTTACACGCCTTTGCCCTTTGTGGGTTCGGCCCTGTGTCCCGTTTGTGCTTCTGCTCTCACGGCCGTGGCTTCCAGATCTGTTATTAGGGGCCTGTTGGATGGTCCCCATCTTAACCCTGCTAGTTATGAATTTGCAGCTCTTACGCGGTGTGATTGTTCATGACCTTCATCTTATCAGCCTTGGACGATACAATAGATATGTGTAGTAGAACCTAGGCTTTGCTTGTGGCTATACGCCGATCAGTTTGGTTGCGCCAATGGGCGGCTGATATGGCGGCTAAGAAGGCGCTTACAGGGCTACCCTTCTTGGGTAGGCGACTGTTTGGAGATAATTTAGACTCGGTGGGGAAAGGAGAAAAGTTGCCTCAGTGCAGTCCTTTCGGGGGGCAGGCTCCTTTAATCCTTCCTTTCGTGGCTCTCGAGCAAGCTGGGGAGTTGCTTACTCTGCGTTCAGAGGTGACTCCTGGGGTAGGGGCAGAGGACGTGCCCGCCCCGGAACTGCCTGGGGTATCAAACCCAAGGCTGCTGCCAAACCCTCTCAGCAATGAGTGGGCGCCCTCACCCTCGCGGGTGGGGGGACGGCTAAGGTTCTTCGCCCAGGTCCGGACCCGGGAGGTCACAGACAACTGGATCCTGGAAGGGGCTTTTTCCGGGTACAAGCTGGAGTTTGAGTACCGGCCTCCTCTCAGAATTCTCAAGTCTTGGGTTCCTTCGTACCCCCAGACTGCACAGGGGCTGTTGGTAGTTCAAAACTTTCTGGACATGGGGGTCATTTGCCCAGTGCCCTCCTCAGAGAGAGGCCGGGGCTATTACTCCAACCTTTTTACAGTACCCAAAAAGGATGGCTCCATAAAACCCATTCTGGATCTCAAGATTCTCAACAGGATCCTCAGAACCAGGGAAATTCGCACGAAGACTCTGCGCTCGGCCATCAACTCTCTTCGTCCAGGGGACTTCATGACGTCCATAGACATCAGGGACGCTTACCTTCATGTGCCGATCTTCCCAGGAGACACCAGGTTGCTGGTGACTACGCTGGAGAGGTTCGGCTGGGTGATCAACTACCCCAAGTCTTCTCTCTCCCCGTCACGGGAGATTTCCTTTCTGGGCATGAATCTGGATACCATTCAGACCAGGGTGTTCCTACCTCAGCCAAAGGTGCAGATGGTTCAAGATCTGTTTCGTCTTCTTCTGTCCCACCCTCGCCCGTCCATCCGGCAAGGAATGAGGCTGGTGGGGTTGATGGTGGCCTCCTTCGATGCAGTTCCTTTTGCTCAGTTTCACATGAGGCCCCTTCAACTCCATCTGTTATTGGCTTGGGACAGATGTCTTCTGTCCTTGGTTCAGTCCTTTGCGAAGTCTCCCTTGGTCCGGCAGTCTCTTTGGTGGTGGCCGGAACCTGGAAATCTTCTGAGGGGCAGATCCTTTCAGGCCCCTTGTTGGGAGACGGTCACCCCGGATGCCAGCCATCGGGCTGGGGGTGTTCTGGAAGACACATCAGTTCCAGGGGCTGTGGGGTCCTCAGGAGGTGCACATCCCCATCAACGTCTTGGAGCTGAGGGCTATTCGGTTGGTGCTGTCGCACTTGATGCCTCATCTCCAAGGATTTCCGGTTCAGGTTTGATCAGACAATCGGACTGCGGTCCCTTACATCAATCCTCTTGGAGGGACTCGCAGCAGGAGTGCCCTCCGGGTACTGTCTCTGATTCTTGTATGGGCCGAGAACAATGTTCCAAGCCGGCTGCATGGCCCAGCGGTTAGAGCATAAGTTTATGGAGCTTTATTCCCCGGTTGTGCAGGTTCAAATCCTACTCTGTCAATATATATATATTATGCATCTTGGCAGTGTACTTTCCAAGGGTCGAGAACCGGGAAGAGGACGCTCTGAGCAGGGGGTCCTTTCGCCGAGGGGTATGGTCCCTCGACAACAGGGTTTTTCTCTCCATTTGTCACAAGTGGGGGTTCCCGGCGGTGGATCTCTTTGCCTCCCATCACAATCACAAGCTCCCTGCCTTGTGTCTCTGTTACAGGATCCCCCTGGCTCTGGCAGTGGATGCCATGTCCCTGGCTTGGCAGGATCTGGGTCTCCTGTATCTGTTTTCCCCCTTCTCCATGGTAGGCAGGGTGGTGCGCAAGCTGGTTCAAGAGGGTGTGCCAGCAATTGTGGTGGCTCCAAGGTGGCCAAGACAGGTGTGGTTCGTGGACGTCGTGCGGCTGGCGGTCCGATCAGTACAGGTTGCTCCTTTTTCCGGATCTGGTCGCTCAAAGTCAGCTATGTTACCCCAATTTACAAACGCTGGCTTTGATGGCGTGGCTGCTGAGTCTTCCATCTTAAAGAAAAAGGTTTGTCTGATGCTGTGTTCCAGGCGCTTGTTAGGGCTAGGTAGAAGTCTTCCTCTACCATCTACTACAGGACCTGGCGGTCCTATATTGCTTGGTGTGAGGCTAGGTCTTTGCCTTGTAGGGTGTTTTTCTATTCCCAGAATTTTGGGAGTTTTATCCAACAAGGTTTGGACCTGGGATTTCAGTTTAGTACTCTGAAAGGGCAGGTCTCCGCCCTGGCGGTTTTCTTCAAAGGTCTTTTGCTTCATCCTTTGGTTAAGACTTTTTTCCAGGGGGTCGCTCATGTGCGGCCCCCTCACAAGCCCTTGTTGCCAGTTTGGGACTTGAATTTGGTTTGTCGGCCCGCCAGGGGCCTCCTTTTGAGCCGGTGCAGGATGTTGCATCTTCTATTCTCACAGAAAAGGTTGCCTTTTTGGTGGCTATTACCTCCGTTCGACGTGTTTCTGAGTTGGCGGCTCTGTCTATTCAGGCCGCTTGCTTTGAAAGACGCCAGGACAAGGTGGTCTTCTGGTTTAAGCCGGACTTCCTACCTAAGGTGTTTTCTGCCTTCCATCTCATTCAGGATGTGGTTCTCCCTTCCTTGTGTCCTAAGCCTAGCAATGACAAGGAGAGGGCCCTGCACTCTTTGGATGTTGTTCGTTGTGTGAAGTACTATTTGGTGGCTACTTCTCCTTTCCGTAGGACGGACGCCTTGTTTGTGGTGCCCTCTAGGCCCAAGAAGGGTTTGGCGCCCGTCGAGTCTACCATTAGTAGATGGATTCGTCAGGCCTTGTTAGGGCCTATACTGCCAAGGGGAGGGATCCCCCTTTCTGGATCACTGCTCATTCTACTCGTGCTGTTGTGGCTTCCTGGGCCTTTCAGCACCAGGCTTCTGTTGAACAAGTTTGTAAGGCTGCTAATTGGTCTTCTGTTCATACCTTTTTCCAAGTTTTATACGGTTGATGTGCGGGCCTCGGCGGATGCTGTTTTTGTCCGCAAAGTTCTGCAAGCTGCAGTGGTTTAATTTGTGCATTATTGCCTTTTGGGATCCCCACCCTTTTTGGACACTGCTATTGGATGTCCCACGTGTAATGAATACTTCCGAAGCAGGGTGTGAGACATACTTGGAATAATACTATTTTGTGATTACTCACCTGTAAAATGGGTATTATAAGTATGTCTAACACCCTGCTTCATCCTACCCTGTGTTGTATCTTGGATCCTCTATTTGGTGGACTTTTTATTGGTAAAAATTTTTATTTGCTCTTCCTGGTCCCCTTACTGCTTTGTTAGACTGGGGAATGTGTGGGAGGTCCCAGGTATTTATGGACTGGGAGGGGCTTCTTGTTTCTAGTCATCTCCACAGAAGTTCGACCTCTACTGGACATAACCCACGTGTAATGAATACTTCCGAAGCAGGGTGTGAGACATACTTGTAATACCAATTTTACAAGTGAGTAATCACAAAATGGTATTTTTTCTCCTCCATCCATTCCAGGCCGTCCCAAAGTACTTACAGATGGGTGATCGCCCCTAGGGTGCGCTGACTGCAAGATCAAAAGATGTAGCTCCTCCCGGCACCCTATAAAGGCAGCTGCCCGTCTATTATTCCCCAGTTGTTCACCTTGCAGTTGGCTGCATAAGATCGCTACTCACTCTCTCAGAATTCGGCAGCAGAGCGGGGCCACCTAGCCTGTCGGCCGCTGCAGGACCCTATTTCCGTGGATCTCTCCTGACCCATCCTTGCCTCCCAGCTTTTGGTTGCTACAGGGATCCGTGACGGTTGGGTGAACGCCGGGGTCTGGGGCATTCTGACAGAACACCTGCTCTGGGCCGCAGACTTTAATGTTAAAAAGGTAGTCGGCCACAGGCTTTATGTTGAGCCTGATGGGGAACCACAGATATATTCTTTATATATGCTCTCCCTTCCCACTTGCTTTATTTTGTGTGTCTGTGCTTGGTGCTACTGGGAGCATTGAGAGCTCCATCTTTGTCACTGCAGCGAGGAGCGGTCTCCGCTCTCCACATTTCTCACCTCCCTTTGTTCCCCCGCGGGCTCTCCTGTATGCAGTTCTCGTGCGGTGGTGGGGGACGGGGGGGGACCGCCGCCATCACAGGCGGCACTCGTGGCGCAGCACTGGGCTGGAGGACGCGCCGCGGGGGGAAGTCTGGCGCGTAGGCTGACGTTGCACCGGTGACTCCCCCCGGCAGATCTCTCTGGAAACAGACGCTCTGGCGATCTGCGGTCTCGGCGGCTGCGGCGCACGCTGCTGAGGCCCTCTGCTCTGACAAGGAGACAGCGTTGCTGTGTCTCCCGATGTGAGCGCCGGGAAGTAATCCCTCATTGAACTTGGCGGTGTCGTGAGTCCCTTCTTTTTTGAGTCATTTTTATTAAGGGATATGGGAAGACACTGTATTTTTCGTTGTTTGCATGTACTTCTATGTTTTTTATATTTTAATGCATGACATTGGGTCATTTTGTAATTGCTGTCTTTTGTCTTTTTGTTTTAGATTGTGGGCTAAGGTTGAGGGTTGTGGTTCCTCCCGGTCCCCATTTTTAATTAGAGGGATCGGCTATTAGGCTTAGGCCATTAGTGTCTAGTAGCCTTATTGAATATTGCTATTCACAATCACCTTAATGGAGGCATCAGGGGATAGTGAGCCGGGCACCCCACTGGGCCAAGACAGGCTCTGCCCCTTGTGCAGACGGAATCCCCTGGGCGGATTCAGCACTATTTGTTCCACTTGCACCAGAGGCATTGCTTTGGACCATGAGCGGGCGGTCAGCCTTCCCGGATCCTCCACTGCTGCTATCAGCCCCTAGTGAAGGGGAAGCCAGCAAGGGGTCACATGCTGATTTTGCGCACAGGCTGGATAGCCTCGAGAAGCAGATCTTGTTGACAGCCCCTAAAAAGGTCTCTAGTAAGCGCATCTGGAGCCGATTTACTCGGATGATGATTTCTTGGGATCTGTGGAGGAAGGTGAGTTGCCAGATGACTCACTCTCAGCGGCAGAGCTGCTTTCCGCTGGAGACAACAGCATCTCTGGTTCCTCCTCGGATGAGGATTCCTGCCTCCCGGATGATACGGAGAGTTTGCTCTCTTCCGTGTTTGATACCTTTCACATCATTCCTCCCAGAACGGCTACGAGGAAAAAGGGTGATTTATTTCGTCCCAAGAGGCAACGGCGGGTTTTTCCTGAGCAGCCTAATTTTTCTAACATGATTCTTAAGGAGTGGGGAAGGCCCAACAAATTACCATCGCTCCCTAAGGGCCTGGGTAGGCGGTACCCTTTCCCTGCTGAATTGGTTCGGTTAAGGTCTCACCAACCCCCCCCCCCCCCCCCCCGAGGTGGACCCTCCAGTGTCAAGTTTGTCCAACACCACTGTTATGCCATATCCTGACAATGCTTCCTTACGTGATCCGGCAGACAAATGCATGGATCGCTAGCCAACAGGAGAAAGGTTAAACACCTTGTGGCTAAGGCTAAATCTCGCAAACGGGCAGAGGAGTATAAGGAACTCAAGGCCTGCTTGGATTTCATCGGCTTTGTTGTCACTGCCATGGATGATGTGGTCAGGCTTGGTGCCAGAATTTCGGCCTTGCTTTTTCCTTAATGCCGCTCACTCTGGTTGAAGCAGTGGTCGGCCGATGCAGCTGCCAAGAAGTCTCTCACAAGTCTACCATTTGTGGGAAGCCGGCTGTTTGGGGAGCGACTGGACCTGTTGGTCAAGGATGGTAAGCTCCCTCAGAGAAGAAAGCCTGCTTGGTCCTTTCGGAACACCTCTTCTTATCGGTCCTTTCGGGGAGGAAGAGGAGCTTCATTTCCAGGTGCCCGCAGAGATTCCTGGGGCAGAGGTAGGTCCCGCAGCTGGCCCAACCCCTCCTGGGGAGCTAAGCCCAAACCCCTAGCCAAGCTTACTCAGGCATGAGGGGGTGCCCTCACCCATACGGGTGGAGGTATAGCTTCTGCTGTTTGCTCAGATCTGGAGGCGTCATGTCTCGGATCGGTGGATTCAGGAGGTGGTGTCCTCCGGTAACAAGATAGAGCTGGCAGCCAGGCCACCCACGAAATTCCTATGTTCACAGATATCCCAAAACCAGGTAAAAGCTCAGGCTTTGAGAACAACTGTCCAACACCTCCTGCGGATAGGTGTGATTTGCCCTGTGCCCCGGCTGGGTCTACTCCAACCTGTTCACAGTTCCCAAAAAGGATGGAACGCTGCAGCGGATCTTGGACCTGAAGGGTCTCAACAAATTTGTAAAGGTCACACATTTCCACATGGAAACGTTGCAGTTGGCGGTGGGATCGCTTCGGCCCGGCGACTTCATGACCACGGTGGACATAAGGGACGCTTATCTGCACATCCCAATTTTCCAAGGACATCAGAAGTTCTTGAGGTTTGCACTGGAGGATCAACATTACCAGTTTGTAGCTCTCCCATTCGGCATATCTTCAGCCCCCCGTGTGTTCACCAAGGTGCTGGCGGGCATCATGGCTATCCTGAGGAGTCAAGGTATTCGTGTGTTACCCTATCTGGACGACCTTCTGATTTTGGCCCGGTCCTTTGAGGAGGCCGAGAGCGATACCTGGACTGTACTGTCAACCCTGGAAGCCTTCGGTTGGGTGATCAATTACTCCAAGTCGTTTATCATGCCTTCAACAGTGAGATCCTTCCTGGGAATGACGATAGACACCGCTCAAGTCAAGGCCTTTCTGCCACAGCAGAAGGTTTTGGGACTCCAGACGCAAGTGAAGGCCTTGCTGGCTTGTCAACAGCCGTCGGTGCGTCTGGGGATGAGATTGGTGGGCCTAATGGTGTCGTGCTTCGAGGCAGTGCCCTTCACCCAATTTCACATGAGAACTCTACAGTTGAACATGCTGACCGGCTGGAATCGGTCGCAGGAATCTCTGGAACAGGAATTTTCACTGTCCCCCCTGGCCAGGCAGTCCCTCTTGTGGTGGTTGGACTCTCGGAACTTGCTGGTAGGCAAGTCCTTCCTGACTCCCCATTGGAAGATAGTTACCACGGATGCCAGACTTACAGGCTGGAGAGGCGTTTGGCAGAACCAGAAGATCCAGGGTCAGTGGGGTCCGAAGGAGAACCGGTTACCCATAAATCTCTTGGAGCTGAGAGCAATCCGGTTGGTTCTTCTACGCCTGACTCATTTAAAAGGCCATGCGATCCAGGTCCGCTCAGACAATCAGACAGCTGTGGCCTACATCAACCACCAGGGTGGGACTCGGAGCAAGCGATCCCTCAAGGAGGTAAGCCGGTTTCTGACTTGGGCAGCGGAGAATGTTCCCCGCATCTCGGCGGTTTACATCCCTGGGGTGGAAAACCAGGAGGCAGATTCCCTGAGCAGGAGTTCCTTGCGCCTGGGGGAATGGTCTCTCAGCAGCGAGACCTTTCAGGCTCTGTGCCTCCGCTGGGGTCATCCAGACATGGATCTGTTTGCGTCCAGACACAGTCACAAGCTTCCAAGGTTCGTCTCTCTCTCAAGAGATCCTCTGGCCATAGCAACAGACGCTCTGGCGATCCCTTGGACGGAGTTCAAATTTCTGTATGCATTCCCTCCGTTTCTGCTCCTGGGCAGAGTGATGTGCAAGATAGCCCATCCTGGTGGCTCCTCACTGGCCGAGAAGGAGTTGGTTTGCAGACATAGTCCAGATGTCAATAGATCACTACATCATGCCCGACGACCCAGGCCTTGTCACACAGGAGTCGCTGCGGCACCCGAATTTATGGACGCTGGCTTTGACGGCCTGGCTATTGAAACCTCAATCCTGGCGGAGCAGGGGTTATCAGCCACGGTTATTCACACAATGATTCAGGCACGGAAGAAGTCTTCTTCCATGATCTACTACAGAGTTTGGCAGGCCTATATCGCTTGGTGCGAGGCCAAGAGCCTTCCTTGCCAGAAATTTTCTATTTCTAGAATTCTGGATTTTCTACAACACGGTTTAGACTTGGGCCTCCAGCTGAGTACCCTCAAGGGTCAGGTCTCAGCCTTAGCCATTTTTTTCCAGAGGTCCATTGCCAATCATAGACTGATCAAGACTTTTTTCCAGGGAGTCACCCATGTCCGGCCACAGTGTAAATTAGTCTTACCGGTGTGGGACTTGAATCTAGTGCTGTCTGCTCTCCAGGGTCCTCCCTTCGAGCCATTGAATGATGCTTCATTGTCTATGCTGACTCTCAAAGTGGTCTTTCTGGTGGCGATCACCTTGGTGCGTCACGTATCAGAGCTGGCCGCACTTTGTATGAAACCACCCTACTTTGAGTTGCACAGAGATAAGGTGGTTTTTTGTTTTAACCTGATTTTTTGCCTAGGGTCGTTTCTTCTTTTCACCTTAATGAAGAAGTTGTCTTACCTTCCTTGTGTCCAGCACCGACTAATTCCAAAGAACGGACCCTCCATGCTTTGGATGTGATCAGAGCCATAAGGTATTACCTGGCTGCGGCTGAATCCTTCAGGAAATCGGATTTACTTTTTGTCCTAACAGAGAGGTCTAGGAAGGGATTGCCACCAGCCAAGTCCACTCTCAGTAAGTGGATTAGACAGGTGGTGGTACAAGCCTATTCTCCAGGGGGAAGGAGCCCCCCTTTCGGATCACAGCTCATTCTACTAAGGCTATTGGTGCCTCTTGGGATTTTCAGCATCAGTCATCGGTTGAACAGGTTTGTAAGGCCGCCACTTGGTCTTCTGTTCATATTTTTACTAAGTTTTACAAGGTGGATGTCAGGGCCTCAGCTGACGCTGTTTTTGGCCAGATGGATGTTTGCAGAAATGGACCCCATAACGGCACATGGATGGGCACCCCGTTTCCGCGCACCTGATAGGGCCTCCGTAATAGCACATGGTTTGGGGCCCCATTTTCACACACCTGATGGGGCCCCCCGTTATGGCACCTGGGTGAAGGGGGTATTTCTGCACAAATGACGAGGCCTCATTCATTTTTAATCTCTTTTTTTCTTTGTAAATTTAAACTGAAATATATGGTATTTGTGGATCAAAACTGAGGGGGGGGGCAGATATTGTGGCTTTACGGGGCCCCAAAATTCCTAGTGGCGGCCCTGCCTGTGTGCAAGGATCAAAACATGGGATAGTTAGAGACCCCAGTGTTTCTGGTCCTTCTTTAATGAAACACATGCCTGCACGGAAATTTGGAAGGTTAGGAAAGCACCTTTTGTGTGTGGGGGGAGGGCAGACATGTCTGAATACTTGTGGGGGTTAGGGGAGCACTTTCTGTGGGGAGGAACCCTGCCTGGTTACTTTAGGGGGTAGGAAAGCATGTACTTTTTGGGGGGGACTGTTTGTATTCTTGGTGGGATATGGGCCCAGCCTGCTCACTTTTGCCCACCACCAATATCCAGGAATGGGGTTTAAATTTTTTAAGACTAAGCATTAAAATGTCCGCTTTCCGCCCACGCGAGACTCCAGGGCAGGCATACTCACTACCCGCAGCGGGGGTGCCCCACTGTGTGAAACCTCGCAGGTTGCCCAACAACTCACATTCGTTCCCGATCCAACGGCGCATGCATGAGCAGCAGCCGCATCCCCGCTTTCCCTTTAGCAGGCGTCTGTGAATGGCCGGTGCTGGCATGCACACTGTTAAAGGGTAGGGGGATGCCTTCGCCAGCTTTCTCAGATTATACGAGCTCCTGAACAAAGGAGCTTGAGCCAATCCGAGCACACTGATTGAACAAGTGGCCACGCATGCACCATAGGAAAAGGAAGAGGTGAGTTTGTTGGGGGACCTGGGGGGTTTCATACAGCGGGGCACCCGGCAAGGATCAAAACCCAGGATTTTGACTAAAGTCAAAATCCCGGGTTTTGGTCCACTTTAAGAGCAGTTAGCTTGAAATGCGTAGACGTTTAGGAGAGCTGCGTATGGACCCTATGAGCTATCTGCCTTATTACTGCCATTTTTGTTGATGCTGTTGGACTCTTTATGGATGTCATAAGTTGAATTAGAATGGGATGATATAATATACAGCTGGTGTCCTGAATAAACTACATTCAGTGGAGGAAGTGACTACCTTTGGCCGTGTAAGTATTGCCACATATTTTGCCAATGGTTGTGTGAAGCTGGCAACCCTTTTGTGATTTAAATATAGCCCTGATTATGTGCATTAAAAAAATGACGTGTGGTTCCCCCTCCCAAAGCTAGGGGTGGCCACTGTGTAGGCATTGCCATATATGTGAGATTTTTCGTATTGGTTGTGGGAAGCTGGCATCCCTTTTGTGATGTGCTACTTAAATATTGTCCTGATTGTGTGCATTGAAAAAAATAATGTGCGGTTTCCTGAGGCTACAAGCCGACACACCAGGCATAAGGGCAGGGGTCCTCATGGCTCAGAGGCCGAACAGCCATGTGTGGACACCAGACCCTATGCCCTTCGGTGCAGATCCGTTGCTCTCGTAGGGGTGAACACCGCTGGACACCAGGCTCTTCCGTACTCCCCTGACCATTGGAGATACATGGGGGCATGGCGGCAGGTAACTTGCTATCCCCCCCTACCCTTTATTACTACCCATTATTTTAGGGGTCCCCGGACCCCTTACTAGATGAGGTAAAAATTACACTATACTTACCTCCGCCATGTTCATCCAGTGTTGGGCAGTGTCCTACCACTGCCCTGGCGCCTCTGGGGTCCCTTGTCGGCTCCTCTTCTGTAGGCAGAATCGGTCAAAATGGCGGCTCTGCTGGCATTTAGAAGAAAGGAGGTTAGGGCCCCCCTTCCTTCCAGACTGGCACTCTGCAAGGGTCTGTTCTCTCCCAGGTGTGGTCTCACAGGAATCCCTAGCTATCAAAAGCCCTATGCCTGCTGTGCCGGCTTGTAGCCTCGGGAGGGGGGGACTGTATGTCATTTCTTTTTCTGAGATGGGGCACCGACCTTGATGAATGCGCAGATAATTTGCATAAGGGCAGTCTTACAGACCACCCATTATGCTGATTCTAAGCACAATGGGCAAACACTTGGCTATGCATGGGAACCCATACTGAAAGGAATAAGAGCTGGTATACCAACCTCTATGCCTGGTGCCTGGTGCCCAAGCTAAATACCTATGGGGGGCATGCTTAGTTTTTTTTGTTTTAAATGACATACTATAGTAAAAAAATAAAAAATGTCGGCTGCCATTTTCATTAATAAAAACCATGCTGGCTATAGCAACATGTTTTTTTATCAATGACAACTCGTTGACAGTAATTCAGGAAACTGTTATGCGAGTTGTAAAATCTGGTATGGAAGTGACAATTCTCTAACAGCATTTCTCCAACATGCGTGATTGACTCACATGTATCCTTGAATCAGACGAGAAAGCGAGAATTTCTGCGAGCAAGATTGATTTGGCCAGGATATGAGATATTCTAGCCCAACAATTAATGGAGCCTTATATTACTAACCCTGGCTGGTTGTGTGGTGGACATATTTCAAATGTGCTATGTCACAGTATTCACCTAATTACCATCAATGTATTGGTGACATATTTCCATAGCCGTATTAAGTGTGGTGGAGGCCCCTGGGCACAAAACCTGGTGGAGGCCCCAGATACAGTATTTTTTTCCATTTCAAATAATAGCTCAGCCAAGTAACTGATTGGTGGTTGTCTGGCACCCGCCCACTTACTGGAACATCAGATCAAGTCCATTGTGCCACCCTTGTGCAGGTGTGTGCTGCTCGGGTACTCCTGCTTTGCCATTCTGGGTGGGGGGTAGTGTAGTGGTCCAGCAGAAAACAGTTCGCTGCATTGAGCTGCCAGTGGCTGTGCTTGGTGGCTTATGTGCAGTGACAGCTCTGCACACACCCATCACTGTAGCTTTGCTGCTCTAAACTCTCCTGCCTGTGGTGGCTGCAGATTTGCAAAAGCAAAAAAAAAAAAGGCTTGCCCAGGCGCGGGGGGGGGGGGGGGGCTGACGCCGATAGATTTGTTGCTGGACCAAGAAAAGTCCCCTGGACCAGGAGAAATCCAACTTGCAGGGAAAGTGGTGGAGGCCCCGGGGCTAATCCGACCCTGCATATTTAGATTATAGTGACATCCTTGCTTCTCCAATGCTCTCCTCCTTTAGCTAAATATTGCCCAAAGCAAATGTCTCCATAGCATAATGCAGCAACAGCCTTTCTGTGTCACCTTTTTGGCATTTATGTGTTACTTGAAAATGCATCAGAAAGTGCAATTCTATTTTGTCTACATTTTCTACTTCACAATATAAGTCAGCAGTTACATACACAGAATCAGAGGTTACATTACTGGCAGATATGCCATGGCCAAGGGTGGGGTGGTACATGTGCCCTGTCAGCCATTGAGTTTGTGCAGCCTTCAACATTTCTATTTTGGTATTGCAGATTTTCAAAATGACACTTACAGTGTATAGCTGTATAACAATAAGGCCCGCGGCCTTGGCTGTTACACAAAGACAACAAGGGTTGCATCATAAAAGCTCTCTGCCAACCACCAACAAACCAACAAACAGTGCTCATATGAATCCCTCCCAGGGTAATTTAGATTGCTGCACATAAACATTATTTTACCTGATGTGGTAAGTTTTAAAAACAAGATCTGGTTCACGGATGTGCAGGGCGCCTGCAAAATGGAAGTGCTGCTAGGCTTCTTGTTACTGTGCACAGTTATGTCAGTTGAATGCAGGCGGCAGCATGGTGGAGATGCTGGGAAAAGAAGCTCCAAAATGGCCACTACCTTTCTTTTCCAGCTGTGCCAGGCTGTTGGTCCGGTTTAAGCATTGAGTTGCCCCCAGGTAAGGCTGTTTTTGTTACGCAGCAACTACTCCCAAGCATCTAAAATTAATATATTTTACGTTTTTAGTCACTTCCTGTCTGCAGGAAGCCTGAGACTCCAGGGGCCGCCATCTTGGATGTTAAAAGTTGAAAAAAACACAACAGGTGCAGGTAGGATGATTTTTAATGTGGGCAATCTGTATGTACAGGGTGGGGAGAACATACAAGCCTTTATTCAGGGTGAAGGACCGATTTAAATGTATTCAAAGAAGGCAAGCAAAGCTATCTTTTCTAACACAAAAGCATATACTAGTTGCCAGGGTTATTTCTAGGGACTGGAGGGCAGGGTAATCGTCCTGGGTGCCAGGGCCATTGTGTATGGTGGGGTGGGGCTGCTTTTACTCCAGCCATGCTGTTTTCTGTTGATGGGATAGTGCCACTGTCAGTAGCGTCAGCCACACATCAGGCCCCAGATGGCGCGGGAGGTGGCTGCTGCAGTGGGGGCCCAAAAGAGAGGCTGGGTAAGGTCTGAAGCACCAGCCCTGCAGTGACCAACAGGGCAGGACAGCTTTATGGTTTTAATCCTATGATAGGTTAATTATCCTAACAGATAATTTAAGATACATTTCTAAACCTCTGTGGTTTTCCTTTTTACTTTGTAATTTATCCTTTCGGAAGGATTAATTCAACATTTGAGCCACACTTCTTACCTGAGACCGCTGGCATGGGGGTTCATGCTAATTATTATGCAAAGCATGGTTCACCAGCGGCGTGCCTTGCAGTGTGAACTGCAACCTGAATATCAGTGAGCGTTTTAATTTTAAGACACAAGAAAGTGCAATAAAAAATGTTTGTTCCAGTTTCCCAAAATTTTGATCGCATGGGGTAAACGTAACGTTTGAACTATTTTTTCACTGAAAGCTGAGGTTGGCGAATCACCTCTTCAATTTCCCAAAAATCACTTGTAAGGGGGCATTTTTACACGTGAGATGCATGGCTTTTCCAATGAGATATGGGTTATTTTTTAGGATTAGAAACAACAGGGACCTATGGGATATGCAGAAAGAAATGCCAAATAATATGCATAACCCATAGGTTGCTGTTATTTCCAAAAAAAAACCTCTTACCTCACTGGAAAAATGATGTCTCTCACCTTTACAAATGCACCATCGCAGGTACAGGTGATATTATGGGAAGTTCCTTTAGTGTGATCTTGCTCTAAGCTGAGCTTAAACAATACATTATTTTGAAAGATTTTATATGATATAAACCCAGATTAATTTAGAAAGCTGTCCTGGAACATATTTCAGAGAAGATATTTTTGCTGACCTATGTGCATATGTTATGGCAAAAGCAGTGTTTTCATGCACTTTTTTCCGTGAAAAAAACATTTACAGTACACAGTGTACAGAGGTTTAGATAATTCAGTAACTGCTTATGCTTACATCTTACTGAAAAAAATGATTCAGGCCTTCACAGTTATGAGTGCTAGTATATAATGATAGTCAGATTTTCCAGAACAATATGTAAAGGCTGATTCACTACTAACGCCAGGTATTGCCAGATGAGAGTCTGTATGTAAGGAACTTACCTCTGCCAGGGGGCCGGCGGCGAGCATCCGCAGGGCGACGCAGCACTCCTCCTGCTGCTGGGAGCGCGACGCGTCACTCTGGCAGCCTCCCTCGCCCCTCTCTAGCTGTGCAGGCGCGTGTCCCACAGTCTGTACATTTTGCCACTAGGAGGCGCTGTGCTGTGAGTGGCAGGCAGCGCAGAGTGCTCTACACCTGATGGGAATCAGGGGCTGATCAGCCCTACAGCCAAGACTGACCAGCCCCTGGATAGTGCCTCCAATCACTCACAGTGTTGTAAGTTACACCAATCAGCACATACACTCCCCCCCAGGGTGGCCATTGGTCGATTCCCAAATAAATATGGAGTCAGCCCAGCACTCAGTGCCCGTGATAGTCTCTTGTGATTAGGGCTAGTTGTTATCTGATCCTGACCCGGCTTGATCGACCATCCCTGTCTGCTGCCTGTACCGACCTCTGGCTTGTCTGACTACGAACCTGCCTGCCCCACTGGATACCCCGCGATCTCTGACCTCCCGGCTTGACCCATTGGCTACCCCTGACTACGCACCTGTCTCATCCCTGTACTCTGACGCACCCTCCGAATTGACTACCTGTGAACGACCTCGGCTTCGGGATACCCTCGTGGTTCATCGGCCTTCACCGTAAGCAGCCATCCTTTGCGCCTATTAAGACCTGGGGGCAACTGTGTTCGGTGAGGCGTACCTAGCGTCCCGGCAAACGGGGGCTTGACTATAGGCAGAAGCGGCGGTGGAGATTGGGGGTTGCCTGCTTACAGAAGGCTGGTGTCCCGCTGGGCATCACATTATCACGGGCCCAAATAAATGGACCAAATTTTGGAACAGGTGCAGGCCCTGACCGCGGCCGTGGAGCACCTGGCACTTCGTGTGGCGGCTCAGGAGAACCGTCCAGCTCCTGCACCCTCTGTGCCCCAGGGGGCAATAGCCGCCTTTCCAGTTGAACCCAAGATTCCCCTTCCAGAGAAGTTTTCAGGGGACCGGAGTAAATTTGCCAATTTCCGGGATGCCTGTAAGCCCTATTTTCAGCTTCGCCCTCATGCTTCCGGCTCCCAGGAGCAACGGGTCGGACTCATCTCCCTTCTGCATGGGGATCCCCAATCCTGGGCTTTTAGCCTCTCCCCTCAGGATTACGCCCGCCAATCTGTTGAGGAATTCTTCAAGGCCATGGAGATCCTGTATGATGACCCAGACCGAGGGGCAACTGCTGATGCCAAGCTACGATCTCTTAGACAGGGGCGAAGACCGGCAGAATAATATTGCTCGGAATTCCGACGCTGGGCAGTGGATTCTCGCTGGAATGACCCAGCATTGTGTGGGCAGTTCAGGCTAGGTCTGTCAGAGGTCATAAAAGATGTCATGGTAAATCACCCTGTACCTAACACCTTGGATGAAACCATGCAATTGGCTATCCGCATCGACCGACGCATACGAGAAAGACGCCTGGAAAAAGGGTCCCAGTCTGAAGTCAGTATGAAGCCTGAGGCCTTAGTCCCTTCTTCTGCTGAAGAACCCATGCAGCTTGGGGCCACCAAGCTTTCTGAAGCTGAGAGGCGGAGGCGTCTGTCGCAAGGTCTATGCCTTTATTGCGGAGAAGTCGGTCACCTGGTCCGCTCCTGCCCTCGGAAACAGGCATCGGGAAATTCAGAGCCTAGGTGGGGTCGAGGAAACCCACCTAGGCTGCAAGGTATTCCTCTGTGTTGCACACAAATTACGTTGCCTGTCGAGATTACTCATGATTTTAAGTCCAGATCTGTAGAGGCTCTTTTGGATTGTGGGGCTGCTGGGAATTTTATTGATTGGGGCCTGGCTCAAGCGTTAAAGATTCCACTGCAATCTTTAGTCAATCCAATTAGAGTCAAAGCCATTGATAATACCCCCCCTTGTCGGGGGCCTGATTCAGTACCGTACTCCACCAGTGTTTGTTAGAGTGGGGGCGGGACATACCGAGCTAATGAGCTTCCTGCTCCTTAAGATGCCTCTTACCCCTTTGGTTCTGGGACTCCCCTGGCTGTCTAAACACAATCCCCAAATTGACTGGGTCTCTGGGCAGGTTATCAAGTGGGGGCCACAATGTTTCCAGTCTTGTCTTGAGCTCCCTGTACGTGCCACTCGCTTGACTGCTGAGGGCATCCCTACCCCCTATGCAGATTTCGCAGATGTGTTTTCTGAAAAAGCCGCTGATGAACTCCCTCCTCATAGGCCTTTTGACTGCCCGATTGATCTTCTCCCCGGAACTATGCCGCCTCGGGGAAAGATTTATAATTTAACCCGAGCTGAGAATAAGGCCATGAAAGAATACATTGCCGAGAATCTGCAGAAAGGTTTTATTCGGCCGTCTACCTCACCAGTGGGTGCCGGATTTTTCTTTGTGGAAAAGAAAGATGGTGGCTTGCGCCCCTGTATTGATTATAGGGGCCTGAATAAAATTACAGTTAAAAATAAATACCCCCTTCCCTTAATAGAGGGACTCTTTAACCAGGTCATTGGGGCCCAGGTTTTTTCTAAGCTTGACCTGAGGGGGGCCTACAATTTAATCAGGATCCGTCAGGGAGACGAGTGGAAGACTGCCTTCAACACCCAGGATGGGCACTATGAATATCTTGTTATGCCATTCGGCCTATGTAACGCCCCAGCAGTCTTCCAGGACTTTGTTAATGAAGTTTTTAGAGAATACTTGGGCCATTTTGTGGTCATCTACTTAGATGACATCCTAATATTCTCTCGGACCTTAACCGAGCATAGAGAGCATGTGCGGATGGTTCTACAGAAATTGAGAGAGAATCACCTCTACGCCAAGTTAAAAAAGTGCGTTTTTGAGGTTTCTGAGGTTCCGTTCCTGGGATACATTGTTGCCGATACTGGGTTAACAATGGATCAGGCCAAAGTGTCTGCAGTCCTCCAGTGGGAACAACCTAAAGATTTGAAGGGTTTACAAAGGTTTCTGGGGTTTGCTAATTTTTATAGGCGCTTTATAAAAAACGTTTCCACCTTGGTAGCCCCACTCACCGACCTCACTAAGAAGGGGGCGTTTAACCCTACTTGGTCGGGCCGATCCATCCAGGCCTTTGAGAACCTTAAGTCTGCCTTTAGTTCGGCACCTGTGTTGACCCACCCTGATATCCACCGAGCCTTCATAGTCGAAGTAGATGCATCCGAGCTCGGGGTAGGGGCAGTTCTCTCACAGTACAGTGGGTCTCCTGAACGGCTACATCCCTGTGCCTTTTTCTCGAGAAAATTTAATTCCGCTGAGCGGAACTATGATATTGGCAATCGAGAACTTCTAGCTGTGAAATTAGCCTTTCAGGAATGGAGACACTGGTTAGAGGGGGCCCAGTTCCCAATTACGGTATTCACAGATCACAAGAACTTAGAATACATCGAATCAGCTAAAAGGTTAACCCCCCGTCAGGCCCGATGGTCTCTTTTCTTTTCCCGTTTTAATTTCACCATAACATACAAACCAGGAACAAAGAATGTTAAAGCTGACGCTCTCTCCAGAAGTTTCACAGTTGATAAAGTCCCTGTAGAGGAGATCCTTCCCATAATCCCACAACACAAGGTCATAGCTGTCATCCAACCTGACCTGTCAAGTGAACTAAGTCGGTTTCAATCAGATTCTCCTCCGGGCAAACCCGATCACCTCCTCTTTGTACCCCTGTCCCACCGTCCGGCAGTACTTCAGCAGTTTCATGACTCCAAGACGGTGGGTCATCCAGGGGTTAAAAAGACTTTGGCCCTTCTAGCCCGTCATGTCTGGTGGCCATCTTACAGGAGAGATACCCAGGCCTTTATTCAGGCCTGTAAGATCTGTGCCCGTAGCAAAACCCCCAGGTCAGCTCCTGCCGGACCTCTGGTGCCCCTGTCCACTCCTTCAAAGCCTTGGACGCACTTGGCAATGGATTTTATTACTGATTTACCACAGTCCCAGGGATATACCGTTATCTGGGTTGTGGTAGATCGATTTAGCAAAATGGCGCATTTTGTCCCCCTAAGAAAGCTGCCCACAGCCCAAGAATTGGCTCAATATTTCTTAGATTATATTTTTAGACTTCACGGAATTCCAGAAGATGTGGTCTCAGATAGGGGGGTCCAATTTGTGTCACGCTTCTGGAGGGCATTCTGCACCCGGCTAGGCTTCACTGTTTCTCTGTCTTCAGCTTTTCACCCTCAGTCCAATGGGCAGACAGAAAGGACCAACCAGTCATTAGAACAATATCTCCGTTGCTTCACCTCAGATATTTAGTCAGAGTGGTCCCAATTTCTTCCCTTTGCTGAATTTGCCTTCAATAATGCAGTTAACTCCTCCACGGGGGTATCGCCCTTCCGATGTGTATATGGGAGGGATCTTAAGTTCTCAGCACTTTCAGGCTCGTCCTCTGGTTTGCCTTCTTTAGACGATTGGTTGTCCCAGTGGCCAGATTTATGGGCCAAGATTCAGCGGCATTTGGTCCAGGCATCGAGTCAGCAGAAGGTCTTTGCGGATCGTCGCCGATCCAATAATCCAGATTATAAAGTGGGGGATTTGGTTTGGCTCTCTACCAAAAATTTTGCGCTACGCCAACTCTCTGTAAAATTGGGACCACGATATATCGGCCCTTATCCCATTTTACAGAAAATTAACCAAGTCACATACAGACTCAAACTTCCACCATCTCTGAGGATTTGTAATTCCTTTCACGTTTCCCTCCTTAAGCCTGCCAGGGGAGTGGAGGAGGATTCCTCTCCTTCTCCTATTGATGGTGAGCAGGAGTTTGAAGTCGCACGAATTCTGGATTCCCGTTTCCTCCGGAATTCCTTGCAATATTTAGTTGACTGGAAGGGATATGGGCCAGAAGAGAGGAGTTGGGTTCCAGCTAGAGATGTGCATGCGGACCGTTTAATTAAAAGATTTCATAAAGAAAATCCTCTTAAACCCAGGGTGGAGGGTCCTGGGGCCCCTCCTCAAGGGGGGGTAATGTAAGGAACTTACCTCTGCCAGGGGGCCGGCGGCGAGCGTCCGCAGGGCGACGCAGCACTCCTGCTGCTGGGAGCGCGACGCGTCACTCTGGCAGCCTCCCTCGCCCCTCTCTAGCTGTGCAGGCGCGTGTCCCACAGTCTGTACATTTTGCCACTAGGAGGCGCTGTGCTGTGAGTGGCAGGCAGCGCAGAGTGCTCTACACCTGATGGGAATCAGGGGCTGATCAGCCCTACAGCCAAGACTGACCAGCCCCTGGATAGTGCCTCCAATCACTCACAGTGTTGTAAGTTACACCAATCAGCACATACACTCCCCCCCAGGGTGGCCATTGGTCGATTCCCAAATAAATATGGAGTCAGCCCAGCACTCAGTGCCCGTGATAGTCTCTTGTGATTAGGGTGTGATTCTGCTAGTTGTTATCTGATCCTGACCCGGCTTGATCGACCATCCCTGTCTGCTGCCTGTACCGACCTCTGCCTTGTCTGACTACGAACCTGCCTGCCCCACTGGATACCCCGCGATCTCTGACCTCCCGGCTTGACCCATTGGCTACCCCTGACTACGCACCTGTCTCATCCCTGTACTCTGACGCACCCTCCGAATTGACTACCTGTGAACGACCTCGGCTTCGGGATACCCTCGTGGTTCATCGGCCTTCACCGTAAGCAGCCATCCTTTGCGCCTATTAAGACCTGGGGGCAACTGTGTTCGGTGAGGCGTACCTAGCGTCCCGGCAAACGGGGGCTTGACTATAGGCAGAAGCGGCGGTGGAGATTGGGGGTTGCCTGCTTACAGAAGGCTGGTGTCCCGCTGGGCATCACACTGTATAGCAGCGTTCAGAGCGACCGCTAGTAGATATCGGGCATTGTGACTCAGTCGCTGTAGTAACCCGGCCTGCATTGATGAATGTGATGTGTGTTGGGGGCTGTAACAACAGTATAGCGCTCCACACCATATTTAACAAAACACTACACACACACCGTGTCCGCGCTCTAAAGCTGGACGCTGTAGCATAGAGCGCCAGACGCTGTGTGATCAAAGTCTGTTTTTTAACACATATCCACCAGTAACAAAGCGAAAACACATGGAATGACGTTGTTTTAACACTGTGACAATAACACTTTAGTGCCAGACCTGTAAATGCAATTCTGCATAAAAATATTAAAAGTCAAAAAAAAAATTGTTTGCAGCCAGGAGAGGTCACACAATGATTTGAGAAAAAAAATAAACAAATTGGCAAACACGCTATTTATACACAACTTATGAAAGTCCATTGAAATGCATGGGAGAGCGCTACAGAGCGACATGTATTACATGGCGCTCTGGAACCTAGAGAGCCGGCACTATACGCTGAGCCGCCTGGATTAATACATGCGACGCTACATGGTGCTATTAGAGGCTCTCACCAGAATTGCCTGCTTCTACGAGGCACTACCTGGCGCTATCTCTTCTTAAATAACCCCCATAGTAATCTTTGACCCTGCCACCCACATCTGCTGCTGAGACAGGACCGAGACAGAGGGTCACAAAAAACCCTTACCCTACGTGCAATCTGGTGCCAATCCACCAGCAAGACATACAGGTTACTACATGACTGGACATCTACTACTACTACTGGACTTCCACTTGCCCAATGCCTGTCTTGAGTGCCTTTCCTCCGTTTTTGCGTAGTAGAAGCTGTAGCTGGGCTCCAAAGTTTGCCCCTCATTTCAGTTTTATTCCTCCAGGATCACACAAAAAACAAAGTGATCTAACAGCCACTCTGTCCCTGCACTGAGTGCTCCACTCTGGAGTACGGCAAGTACGGCAAGCCACAGCTGTCCATGAGCGCAGAAGGCATGCTCAGAGATTCTTTCTGACATGTATCCTGGCCTAGAAAATGAAATTTTTTTTTACTTTTTTGATTAATAATATTTTTATGCAGAATTGTCCTTACATGTCTGGTATTAAAGTATTCATGTTACAATGTAATAGCAATGTAATTCCATATGTTTTTGCTTTGTTACTAGATACAAGTTCAAAAACAGACTTTAATCACACAGGCTCTTGGAGCTCTAGGCTACAACAACCCGATTTTGAGCACCGGCGCTGTTTGAGGCTGTTGATGAATATAGTGCGAGTCAGTCACACTGAGCTTGCGCTACCGTTCGCTCCCATACACACAACATATGCATCAATGCCGGCCAGCGACTGAGGCGCTCTGAAACAACTAACCATAGCTGAGCACAGCGACTACTAGCGGTCGCTCTGAAATCCTCGCTACAGATACTCATCTGTCGCTACCTGGCGTTAGTAATGAATCAGCCTGCTATTTGACACCCATAATCCTCTGCATTTCCAAAGTGTGGCAGCAGAGCATACAGGGCCCAGCTTCCAGTAGGGGATTGAGCTGATCACAAGGACCTTTTCATTTAAAATTCCAAATCAGATGGGAGTTGAACTTTTGGTCCAGTTTAAGTTTTTAACATGGTTCATACAAATCCCCTTCAAATACAATAAAAGGATCTTGCAGTAGTATTAAAATATACTGTCACCTCCAGGCAGAACTGACTTAATGTATTGCTTTTTTCTAATTAGGTCACTCTGTCCATGACTCCCTTTTAGCTTGCTTAATAATTCAGGAGGACACAGTATGATTACTGCTTCAGGCTATTGATCAGCTTTTCTAGCTAGTTTCCACCCAATTACAGGAACACTGCTTGCAGTTAGGAGCATCGGTCTAAGCTTCTAGAGCCAACAAGTAGTATTTAATTATTACAGGCCTTGATTTGACCACTCTCAAAAGGAAAAATCATTTTCCAGGATAGATTTAACTGATTGATGTTAATTGTACCCTCAAATTAAGGTCACAGCTGAAGGATCTGCAGCTAGCTTAGATATGTATACTTGGCTAGAGTGAGGATGAATGTTTATTATTAATATACAGAACAATCATTTAGAATATGGACTGTTTGTGCCAGTAGTTAATTAAACTTACTGTAGAAAAAAAAGGACTGACATAGTTGTATCCACCCTGGTTCAAATTAACAAAAGAGAAACGTGTTAGATTTTTGCCAGTTTACATTTTCTTTAAATAGTTGATGACCAATGACAGAAGATCCTTGCAAAGTATCTCCTGCGACAAAAAGAGAAGGTCATGTTGCATTGCTTCAAGGCAGCCAGCAAGACAATAAGGATATAAATATCAACAGTGCCACTTTATACATGATGAGTAATGGTGGCAAATGTTGCTGGAATACTCCTATATTTTTCTATAGCAATTGAGACAAATTTGTTGAAATATTCGGTTTTGACAAGTACCTGAATCCCAATATTGTTCATGTCTATGGGAAAGCAACTAAAGTGACTAAACCAGCTAACAATGCATAAGAACTGAATGGGACAACCATAAATCGTTAAAAAGTTAAAGTGGATCAAATTCCCAGATTTTCACTATCCTGGGCCTTGTTCCTTGCCCCGGGGGCATCCCAGTTTGGGTAACCAACTATGTGAAACCCACTCAAATCAACCATAAAATTGTACCTTATCCTGGTACTTCCTACATATATACATTGTAAATGAACAAAATTTTAGTTAAGTGGTGCATTGGGAAAAAAACTTCTTATCCTGGTACTTCAGCGCACACGTGGGCTCTCATCCAATCAGCGCCATATGCCGTAAATATTAAGGATCGGCAATACAGCTTCTTAGACATAGAGCTCGGCAATAGTGAGCAGAAGCAGGTGCATTCCCAGTTCCCTTTAGATGTGTGCAATGTTGGGGAAATTTGGCCATTTTTCCTTGATTATATCATTGGTTGTTGGATTCAGGACACTCTCTGACCAAACAACACACAGACACAGCGTCACATCTCATCCGTCCGTCTCTCCTCAAGTTTTATTATAGAAAACAAAGGAGCGTTACTTTCAAACATATTTGGACATTCATCTGTTTTAACCAATCACAGAGTACAACCCATATAGTACAATAAATGGTACAACATTCCTATACATCAGCATTAAATCAGCAGAGGTACTTGTGACAGCTGTTCTACTAGTGTGTAAGCCAAGACAAGGCAATATATACATTAGGCTTCGAAGATAAACTTACAATTTAAAACTTAAAATGGAACTCCACTTACAATACTATAGATTGGTCAAGTTTTAAACATATTTCCTTATCAGCACCTATCAAAATGGCTGGGTGCAGGAGCGTGCCTTAGCCCAGAGATGCTGGGGATGTGGCTGCCGATGTTGGGAGCTGCCGGTTAAGGTGAGTTTTGTGGCTATCTGGGGGGTTTCACACAGCGGGGCATTTCGATTTCAGATGCCCCAGGGGTATGCCAGAAGCTGGCACACCAGGGTTTTGTTCAATTTTAAAGTTATTGAATCGGTAACTGTGAGTACAGTGGCGTAACTACAATCCTATGGTCCCCAGAGAAAACACACACCGGCTCGGACTGGTCCACAGGAAAAAACTGAAAAAAACCCGGAGGGCCTTCATCACCAAACCTGAACTTTGTATAGCTTATTTGTGGCATCCCAAGTGAGACAATACAGTTTGGCATAATGTTTCTGTGCATGGGCCCTGCATGTAAGATGGTAATACTTGCATCTAAGTGTGGGGTGAGCCCTCACAGTCACTTTTACTGGTGGGCCCCAGCAGGCATCCTAGTCCAACAATGCACACACAACCTCCTCTGTTGCTTCCCTCCCCAACACATTGTAAAAAGAATTATAGTCACCTAGCTGGTGATCCTATGGTACATGCGCAGGTTGCACTGCATCACCCACTACAATGGGGAACAGTCGTCTACCTGAATGGCCGCCATGGGCGCGCACACTGGCACTCCTCCTAATGTGTGCCCCTGCATCAAAGATGACTCGCATGAACAGCCACCTGAGTTTAAAGGGGGCATGCAGACAACCCACCCATGTGCCAAGGTTGAAGCATCTTTAGACTCTGGAATCCTAAAGTCTGCCAATCAAAGTAGAGTTAAGCAGACCAAAACACATTTTTTCCACCAACTTGGTCCGCTATAGCAGGGTATTCCAGTTTGGGACGCTAGCCTCAGCTCTCCTGCCCTGGTTACAGCCTCTTATATATCATCTTCCCCTGCACTCACCAATGACACTTCCCCACACCCAGCCAGGGCAGTTTCTAGGCAAAATAGCACTTCGCTCGAGGAGAAAATATTCTCCCCCCTCCTCACTTGTCCTATACCAGTACATGCTATACTGTGCCTCGTTCTTAGCAGCAGACAGTGCTCCCTAACACTGGGGACCCTCAGTTGCACATTTTCAGTATGTCTATATCTATATTGTGTTGTAAGCTTTCAGTCTTCTGTTCTCAGAAAATATCAAGGATATAATTCTAAACACAGCAGAATACAAACCATGGAGCTAGGCAAATATTGTTCAAGGGCTAACAAAAAAAAGGAACTATAGATCATATAAAGGCATGACCATTCCCTCATCATAATATGCTGCATTGGTTTCCTTGAAACTAGCTAACTCATCTCATTCAGTCATTTGATGACTGCAGTACCAAAATAGTTTCATGATTCATTGTGGTATAGATAAAAAAACAGAGATGGGGAAATGGGGCCCTGAATCAAGTCAGATTTATGATTTTACAAATACAAGATTCACGGAAACGTAATGGTTGCAACAGAATGTATTTATTAAAGAGACATTCCAGGCAATGGCAATAATAAGGAAAGGAGCTCACCTGAACAGACAGCCTGACAGATGTCCCTCTCCTTAATTTTATGTAGATGTATAGCTTAAGCATGGCCATGGGAGGAAAATAATTGGCCTGCTGCAATAACTAATGCTCAATTCAGAAAATGGAGAAATGGAGGAGAGGAACATGGGGAAGGGTGAGCTACTTCCTGCCTTTTTTTCTTGGACTGCCCCTTTAACCCTTTAAGTGCCAGTCCTACCTAGAGTTTTTTCACCCTCTGTTGCCAGACCATTTTTCACTATTTTGTGCTATACATGTTCAACTGTGATTTTTGAAGGGATTTCCGGTGATTTCCCAGGAAAATTAGATATTGTTTTTTCTTCAGCAGAGTCTGGGCTTTAACATGAAATGTCATGTTTGTCATTTTTTTAGTGTATTCTCAAACTGAAACAGCGCTTAGGAGATTTTCAAATAAAATACTACTGCTATGCGCATCTTGCAGTTTTTCAAGAAAAACAACCCTTTACATTTAAAATACCCTCCAAACTTTATACACACCTCAAGCTTTCTAGGTGTACCAGGCTTGTTGACGTTGGTGCAGTTTTCTGAAAGTAATTGGAAGCAGGCTACAAACCCCCCCCTGGGCTTTGGGGAGGCAGGTAATTGGGGGAGCCGGGGGTTAATGGTGAATCACCCACTAGTCGCAGGTGACTTGCCGGCCCCTGAGCCTTGTAAACTGGTATAGGGGTCTCATGGATCCCTTACCAGTTCACAAAGGCACTGGTACAGAGTAAAAATTACATGTATTATTTTTTTTTCTTTACTCACCTACAATGTTCCCTGCAACCCTGTTCCACAGAGCTCCGGGTGATCGGTGGAGGGGGAGCTGAGGGGACAAGGGATCACAGCCCCTCCAACCCGTCTCGTGTGGGATGATGTCATGAATGATGTCATAGATAATGCAATTTGCACCGCCCACAAAAGGCGGGCCTAGCTGCGGGCGACAGTGGAAGTGGTGGAGAGGGCCTATTTCAGCCCTCTCCTCACCACAGAAGAGCCCAGGGGCTGATCAGAGGCCGTGCGGTGAAGAGGAGACCCAGCAGGATGGATAGCGGCCACGGGTAAATGCTTCTTCTTTTTTTTTTACAGTTAGCAGAAACTGAAGCAGGGAGGGTGCTATTCCGGACCCTCTCCTGAGAACAGAAGAGCCCAGGGGGTGGGAATCGGATGCCCCCTGGGTGAAGAAAAGACCCGGCTGCATCAATTAAGGGGTCAGGTGAGTTTGAACTTTTATACTTTTTTTTATAGGTGTTTAAAGTCAGCTACGTGAGACTCATCTAGCTGGCACTTAAAGTGGACCAACACCCAGGGGGGATCGGCCCGGGAATCTATAAGATTCCCGGACCGATCAGATCCCTCCCCGCGGGGCATCCGAAATCGGGATGTCCCGCGGGGAGGAACCCCCCAGGAGGCCCACAATCCTTACCTTACCGGCGATCCAACGGCGCATGCGCGAGACGCGGCCGCGTCTCTCGCTTCCCTCTAGCAGGGCGCGCTCCTGCGCCGGCCGTTTTGTGAATGGCCGGCGCAGGCGCGCTCCCTGTTAGAGGGAAGCGAGAGACGCAGCCAATGACAGCGCTCTGGTATGCGCGTCCAAGCGGCTTTGGACGCGCATACCAGAGCGGCTCTGAGCGCTGTCATTGGCCGGACGAGGTCACGTGGGAGCGGGGAGAGGTGAGTTTTTGCGGCGATCGGGGGGTTTCACACAGCGGGGCACCCCCGATCGGGGTGCCCCACCTAAGTGGACCAACACCCAGGATAGTCAAAATCCTGGGTGTTGGTCCACTTTAACAGCAGGAGAGGCAGATATGTGAGACTCATGAGTAAAGCCTGCTTTGTTTTGGCTAAAGATACTACATGTATCTGTTCTAAATTACCTCTACCAGTAAACCAGTAAAAGAACAGTAATAAAGTTCCACTGTAAACTTTCTGCATTGTATTAATGTAAAACCTAATATTATACCTGCCAGTTCATCTATGAAACCCAAAAACTGTTTTATGTAACTGTTCAACCAGATACATTGACCTAAAATATGGGTATATATCACAAAAAACACTAAGCTAAGAATATGGGTAACTCACATATACCAAAACCTAGTTGGGTGTTATGGGTCAGGTTGGTGTACAAAGTAACCAGGCCACAGGTATAAAATAAAAATAGTCTCCACCATCTAATGTATTTTCTGAGGCCTTAGATCTGGCTGGGCCAATTTTATACAGCACACCATATTGGTCAAACTTTCTATGGACATTGGATAGGCAGGATTGTTAGGACTGCAATTAGAATCGATCAGGTGGGGGGATACTTCTAAGTGACATTTTAAGATGAATAACATTTTAAGATAAATTTTAAAGCAGAAGTCCAGTCTACGGGTAATTGTAAATTGTGGAACAAGTGGGTTATGATGCTCACCTTAAAGGAGTAAAGGAGTAGAAGCACCCAAGTAGTAAGTGTTTGAAAGGTTCACCTGAAAAAGAAAAGAGGCTCTTTAATAAGCACTGTGGTTCTGAGGCTGAGACTGTTTGAGAGGGCTTAACTCCATGCAGATGTTCTGGATTAACAGACTGATTATTTTCTGCAGAACTGGGGGGAAAGCTGCACTAGCTGCTGCCCACACCAAATTGAGAGATAAATGAGAGATAAAACATGGGCAGCTTGTGTATTATGTTATATAAACACACACACTGAATAACCAGCTGCTAGAGGGATTGTTTGTATGTGTGTGTGCAACAATGTATCTTTATCACTGTTCACTGCAATGGATTTACCGCACTCCCATTCAGTCAGTGTAAACATCATGTATCTTATAAAATTCTTTCAGATGTGCCTCAGAGTCATCACAACCGTCCGGCTTATGTGAATAGCTGCTGGCAAGTTGCGGATGCTGCCGGCGAAGATGGCAATGCAGGAGCCACCAGAACCAGCACCCTGAGGGGTTTCACACAACAGGGCATCAGGTATAGGATTCCCTGGGGGCAGGCTAGCAGTCAGCCCTAGAATCTTTTAGATTCCAGACCGGCCACATGGGGTGATTGATCTACTTTAAAACATAAGTGAGGGGCATTGTACAGATAAAACATTGCAGACTGCAAGTGTAGAAAGAATGCATCTGTTAAGGGGGCCCTCATTCCAACCTAGATTGAGAATGAAGGATTAGAGGGTATAAATAGACAGCAAGGTGAACGGTGATCTAAGGCTCATGGTCACATGTCCTTACAGCAAGCACACAGACAGATCAGATTAGATTAATGCTGAATTACTTTTATGTAATATGCTTAGTGAATCTAGTGGAGTGGAAAGCCACCAAGTGTGTTTCATAATTTATTAGACAAAGAGAAATTATATTATTTAGCTGTGCCAATATTTAAAGGGATTTGCCAAGCAAAAAAAAAAGCTATACTCCTCCATCCAGCTCTGCTGTTTTAAGACTTACTGATTCTCCACTTCCTCCGAGACCCTGCTGCTTGCCCACTCCATTCATTGCAACAGTGGGGTGTTCCAAGGCGGTGTCACTGAACTGTATAGGGGGAAACCTGCTGCTGTACTATCACTGGAACCATCAGGGAGGTCCTTCTAGATGTCAAGCTCCTGTTGCTGGTCTAGGATAGAATTGACTCACAGGGTCCCATTTCAAGAAGACCTAATAATCCTTGTATTAACTTTTTGCATCTCTGTGTGTATTTAGATCTGAAGCAGAGTGAAAGCATTGGTACCAGACGAGAGTAGTGTTACATGATTATGATAGCAGTAGCTTTGCTCAGAAAGCTGTGCTTGGAAAAAGTGTAGCTTTATAAGTGTTATTGAGTTTAAAAATCAGAGTTAAGAGAAAAAGTTGCTGCAACTGTAAGTACTTAAATTTTGTATTCACTGCTGTTTTGTAACAGGATAATGACTAGCAATATTGGAGGTCTTCTTCAGTGCACAATTTGTCAGATGTATACAGTACTGGAGTAACAGTTCCAGCTTGAATACCACTGTGATGAATGTTGCATGCTTGGACGCTCGGGTTAGAGATCTGGAGTAATTTTATGGGTTTTTTGCGTGAGCTTGCGCAGGAATTAGAGTCCTGATTTGTGGGTTTTCGGCCCTATAAAAGCTGTAGGTTTCAAACGGACTTTTGTTGGTTGTGAAAATACAGCCTACATTCTTCGTACCTACGATGGAGCCCCTTGACGAGTTCTGTGAATAGTATGAGCGTCTGCAGCAGCGGCACCTGTTTACCTTCCAGAGCTTAGGCATACCTGCAGTCGGCTGGTTATGGATCAGATGACTGATCAACAAGTGTTCGAATTGACCCTACTGAACCGTTTTTCTTTTGAGAAGCTTTACTCAGAGTTGTGGCCATGGTTGGCCCTCTCTACAAGAAAGGGACATGCAATTGGAAGTATGACCAAAATGGTTGGCTCACTCCAATTTTCAGCGAAGGCTCCTTCCAGAGGCTAGGGGCACTGGCCACTTGGCATGTCCCAGCCTTTGCTCAGCTGCCCCCTGACTAAATTTCTCGATGGCATGGCTGTCCTGCAGGAGAAATACATCTCTATCCTTGACAACATGGTAGCCTGGAACACGATGAGGTTGGATTTTTCAACATTGCAAATATGCCAAATATCATGGGTGCCATTGATTGCACTCAATTGGCCCTGGTTCCTCCAACTGCTCAGGATTATAAGTTCTAGTAAGTTTAGGTCCACATAGCTCCTCCTTGTAGGCCACTTTCTTGTCTTGAGGCTAGCCTAGCTTCCCCTCCCCCCAAACAGCTTTCCTGTCTCAGTCTGTTTAGGTAGACCTAGCCCCTCCTTTTGCCCACTCTCCCCTCTCGAGGCTAGCCTAGCTCCTCCTGCCCCCAAACAGCTTTCCTTTGTCCCATTTGGCCCTTGTTTTACTTTATTTTTGCTGTATATTTGTTGTTGCCAGTCTAGTGACCCTTTGTATTTGTGGCTTCTTTGCAGCAAACGCAAGATGGGCCGCTCCCTTAACGTCCAATGTGTCGTGGGGCCGGAAATTTGTTTTTTCAGTGTTTTGACTGGCTTCCTTGGCACATCCCATGATGATAGTGACGCCTGGCTGCAGACAGGGGCTGTCTTCCTCCTGGGCGCTCTATAGAGCTATTGGGGCTGCTAATGGCAGAATGAAGTTGGGGGTGCAGGCAGGAGTGGTAACGGCCAGTGTCCATAGTGCCAGCAGCGGGTGGAGGTGTCCAGATAATATTGGGCGTCTCATCCAGATGTTCCGTGTGCCCTTCCTCCAGCTGATTAATTTCATCCAGGAGAGGTGCCGTCTGTGTGGAGAAAGGTCAACATTAGTGTTAGTTTCTCCCAATATTACCATACAGCCTCCAGGAACCCAAACTTTACCCTGGGTTCACCCTCCTCCTCCACCCTGCCCCTTGCACTTTGCCTAGAAAGCTCACTCATTTACGTCATCACAGTCTGGACTCTGGTGGGTGTTCTCGGCATTGAGGTTGTCTTGGTGGTAGCCAAACCAGAGCAAACTGTGAAAAATACAGAGGTGGCGGCGCCTGCAGAGATGGCAGGAGGCGGCGGGGAGCTGCGCCACAAGTTCAGAGCGAGCCGGTTCTGGCTTCTGGATGGATGGCTTCTGGATGGGTGTGGCCTATGACTCCTGCCAGCATCATTGGACGATGGCACGAGTCACAGGCCATGCCCTACCCATGGGCCAGAACCAGATCATTCTGAATGGCGGCAGCTACGGAGAAGGCAGCGGTGGAGCCATGGGATGTAATTTTTTTTGGAGGGGGGGAAATATAAGTCTTATAGGGCGAGAAATACGGTATATGTTTTTTTAAGAATTTTTTTTTCACAATCCTAAAAGTATGAGGTGAGTAACAGTGGGTAGAAGCAAATGACATGGCAACCAAGGTAAGTATGGTGAAGGACATGAAGACTACATGGGATGCCCTAGATCCCAGCTGGGGAAAGAAAGGTAAGTATGTGCAAGGACATGCAGACTGCCATGGGTACAGTGGTGGTGGATGGTGGGAACCACATTAAAATAGCTGGATATAACAAAAAAGGCTGCGCCAGAAAGCCACGCAGGGATATGGCACACCAAGAACATTGGGCTCCACAGCAAGTTCCATCCAAAATACAGGTAAAAATCTCGGCTTCCAAGACTACTTCGGCTGCTGATTCCGTAAATGTCCCGCTAAAAAGTATGCATATGCAAAGCAAATATGCCTGCTTACGCATGGACGATCTTTTCTCGGAACGCGGCTCTGAATCGTACGAGTGTTCACAATTTCCCCGTTACTGAGATCAGTTTCCAAAAAAACCCAGCATTCATGGGCAGGCTCTGAATCAGGCCCAATGACTGGAGACACGGATCTGCTTCAACTGCAAGGGCGACAGCCTTCCTGAGCTTGCTTCAAGATTTTTATCCACCAACTGGCTCATAAAGTTATCAGGACAGACTTAAAGAACTTAATTTGTACAGTCCGGAGGATAGAAGGGAGAGAGGGGACAAGATTGAGACCTTTAAATATGTGAAAGGATTAAATAAGCTTCAGGTTTCATGTTTTTAAGAAGAAACTTAATGATAGAACAAGGGGGCACAACCTGAAGCTAGTTGGAGGGAAGATCAGGAGCAATGTTAGAAAATATTATTTTACAGAAAGAGTAGTAGATGCGTGAATTTAAACATGGGATAAGCATTTATCTATCCTAAGACAAAGAGCACATACAGTATACACATAAGGGCAGACTAGATGGACCGTATGGTCTCCTTCTGCGGTCAACCTTCTAAGTGTTGAATCAGCCCCCAAGGTAGACAATGAAAGTGAATGGCAGTTTTCTCTCCCAAAAAAGGAGTGAGTCTTCTCAACTGGCTCTGAATCGACCCCTGTGTGTGTTCCCTTTCTCCCCACGGTCCCTGGCGGTGACAATGCGGGTTGCTCAACCTTCCTCCCCAACCTCCTTTCGCACTACTGTGTGGCGGTTTCCATCTTTGGCCCTTATTGCATCTTTTTGGGGCAGTGGTCATTTACTGCACGCTGCTCTAGTACGTAGCGAATGTTTGATCTGGCTTCTGACCTCATGATAAATTAGGCATGTGCTATTGGTTTGGGGGTGGATGGCCCACATGTGACTCTCTCTATTACTCCCCCAGCAGTGAGCGGAACAGGAGAAAAGGGTCGCGTAGTCGGTAAGTCTCGTGCTAACATTTATATGTTGGCAGGGCCGGATTATAGGCGGGCTCGAGGGGAGCGCACCCCAGGCTCCACCACTTTTTGTGCAAGAGGGGGGCCTCCACCAACCTCTGGGGGTATATTCCTGGTTCGGACGTCTGTTACTGGAGGTGGAGACGCGTAGGCGGCGGGCACATGAGCGCCTGTGTTCCTGTGCCGCGGAACCAAAAGAGGCAGCATTGTTCCCACCTCCCGAGCCGGCCCTGGAGCACAGCTAGTGCTTCCGCTTCTGAAGTTGCAGTGAGAAGAGGAGGGAGAAGAAGCGTGTGTGATGAGGAGGGAGAAGCTTGTGACAGGCAAAGACAATGGAGAAGAAGCTAAGAATCGGCAGCAGGTGGACCGAGTGGAGGAGCAACAGGCAAGTACAATAAATAAAATACATCATTAAAGTGCCTTGTGTAGATTCCTGACCCACACTACTGACTTATCTATCCCACCAACCTACCAGCCTGCCCACTCACACATCTACCAACCTACCCCCCACCAGCTGACCCACCCACCCACTAGGCTACCTAACCTACCATAAAGTGGACCAAAACCCATGACCATCGGGCCCCGGGGCATCCAGAATCGTGATGCCCCGCTGTGTGAGGTCAACAGGTACACTCCCTTTAGCATGGCACATACCCGAGCCAGGTAATAGTGAATGGCCTATACAGATACGCACCCTGTCAGAAGGTAGCAGGATAGTCAAATTCCTGGGTTTTAGTCCACTTTAAAGCATAACAAAGCCCACCAGCGGCCAGCCTGGAATCTAAAAGATTCCAGGGTCGGCTGCTAGATTTCTTTCCAGAGGCATCCCGAGTGTGAAACCCCCCAGTTCTCCCACTACAACTCACCTTTCCATGCTCCAACAGCACATGCATGAGCTCTCGTCCAATGAGAGCCGTCTGCCGTGACTACGTCATTTGGCAGACCACACTCATTGGTTTAAAGAGGAACAACGCTCTGTGGGGGCATCTCGAATTGGGATGCCCTGCTGTGTGTATGCCCCTTGGTCATTGACATTCCTGTCTCTCCCGCGATGCAGACTTGGATGAGAATGAGCACGCTGATTGGCTGAGCAGTCCAATCAACCAATCAGCGGAGCCGAGTGCGTCACTGGCCACATCCCTCGCTCACCTACTAGCCGTCGCATGCCTCTGCTGTCCATTCAGAAAGGCCAGACATGGGTGCGTGCAAGGCTATTGGTGAGCCAGGATGCGTCCACGGCGAGGGCTCCGGGACAAGGTGAGTGCAACTAGGCTTCTGGGGGGTTATACACAGGGGGACATCTCAAATCAGGATGCTCCAAGAGTAGAACTCGGATGCTCCGATGTTCCTCTTTAAATGGAGAGTGCACACAGCTGCATCTCCAGTGCCATGAATGCGCTCCTGCCCCAGCCATTCAGATCTATCCAAGTCTCTAGGAACTACCAGCCGAACGACGTAGTCACGACAGATGGCCCTCTCTAAATTAGAGCCCACAAGTGTCGTTGGAGCGTGGAAAGGTGAACTGTAGAGGGTGAATTGGGGGGGGTTTCATGCTGCGGGGCATCCCGATTCTGGCACGGCACAAAACCTAATAACCTAAATATTGCGCTCACTGGCGCAGGGATAATCTGCTGACGGGTCCAACAGGCGCTGACATAGGCCGGCAAATATCTAGTGCAACAATAATTAGTAGTATTCGGCACAGCGACTGCTAGTGCCAATGTAGTCCACAGCGCCAGATAAGATGCTAAAACTGGTGCTCTGAAGCTGGCGCTAGAGACACAAAAATGATGCTAAAAAAGTCTTTTAGACACCACGGCTGGCAAAATCTGCCGATGTTCCTCTATAACTTTTTTGTCAGAAAGTCTCAAAACTTTCAAATTCTTTGGGATATCCCAATACTAGTTCTTTTTGTTTTGAACTGCTTTGTTTTTATTGATGTTATAGTAACATATACAGAAACTTTACTTTACAGATAATGATTTTACACAGAAAACTTGTATGTTGCTCACTTTATAAAGCTTGCTGGAGTTTGTCATAAGGCAGCTGAGACTTGTATGGAACCAGGTCCTGATTCTGATTGCATCAGCACTCCACCTGCTGGTATTTGGCAGTACATAGAAAATGTGTATATTATGGGCCTGATTTACTATTTTGTGTGCCTTTCTCAACAGCGCATGGCTTGCCTGGGTGTGCATGATGCTGGTTCTGAGTAAAACTCCCCACGTTGTGTTGCTAACTAGTGGTAAGCTGCCCCAACCTGGGCAGCCAAAGCCACCACAGCGCAGGACAGAGAGTCTACAGCAGCAAAGCCGCCATCAGCAATGCTACAAGGGTGGGTGGGTGCAGAGCTGTCAATTGGCAGCGCTCACCACAAAAACCACCAAGCACAGCCGCTGGCAACTACACTACCAATGGCAAAGCAGCAGTTCCCGAGCAGCACTCACCCGCCCAAGGGTGGCACAAGGCACTCGATCTGACGTTCCAGTAAATGAGCGGGTGCCAGACATCCACCAATCAGTGAATTGGCTGGACTATTATTTTAAAGGAAAAAAATACAATTCTGTGATTACTCACCTGTAGAATAGTTATTATGAGTATACAGTACGTCCTGCTCCAGATAAGATTCTTTACTCTTGGGTATTACTCCGCCAGATGGTGCTGGACTGCAGAGACCGCGAAATTGGCTCTTCCCGGCCCCTCAAATACCCGGGACCTCCCACAAATCCCCAGCATTGAAAAGCAGTTAACGAGAAGCTGGGAGAATGATAACAGAACCAACTAGTAACTATAAAACAATGATAACAATCACCATACAGGGGATTCAAGGATAATGCAAACCATAATAACAATTCTACAGGTGAGTAATTACAGAATTGTATTATTCTTAGTATACAGTACGTCCTGCTCCAGATAAGATTCTTTACTCTTGGGACATCCAATAGCAGTGTCCATAAAGTAGGGTGGGATCCCCAAAGGTAACAACAGACAGGTCAGACCACTGCCGCCTGCAGAACCTTGAAAAAGTATGAACAGAAGACCAAGTAGCGGCCTTGCAAACTTGTTCAACAGAAGCCTGGTGCTGAAAAGCCCAACAAGCACCAATAGCACGAGTGGAATGAGCAGTAAGGCGGAAGGGAGGATTCTTCCCTTTAGCAGAGTAGGCCTGAATCACAGCCTGACGGATCCATTTGCTGATAGTAGATTTAGCAGGAGCCAAACCCTTCCTATGACCAGAAGGGCCACAAAAAAAGCATCAGTTTTTCTGAAAGGTGCAGTAGCCACCAGATAGTACTTCAGACACCTAACCACATCCAAAGAATGCAAGACCCTCTCCTTAGCATTACTAGGATTAGGGCACAATGAAGGAAGAACAATGTCCTGATTCAGATGAAAGGCAGACACGACCTTAGACAGAAAATCTGGCTTGAAGCAAAACACCACCTTGTCCTGGTGTCTCTCAAAGTAGGGGGGCTAGATGGAAAGCGCCGCCAACTCAGAAACACGCCTAACAGAAGTTATAGCCACCAAAAAGACAACCTTGAGAGTAAGAATGGCCAGGGCAGCCTCCTGCACAGGTTCAAAAGGAGCACCCTGCAAGGCAGACAAGACCAAGTTCAAATCCCAAACAGGCAACATAGGCTTACGTGGGGGACACACATGAGTAACCCCCTGGAAAAATGTCCTGATCAGAGAATGCTGGGCAAAGGACCTCTGGAAGAAAACAGCCAGGGCAGAGACATGACCCTTCAGAGTACTGAGTTGAAGCCCCAGCTCCAGCCCATGCTGTAGGAACTCCAGGATCCTGGAAAAATAGAGAACACGCGACAGGGAAGAGACCTATAGATCACACCAGTCAATGTAGACACGCCAAACCCTATAGTAAATAGAAGAAGAAGACTTCTTCCTAGCCTTTATCATGGTGTTAACAACAGAGGCAGACAGCCCCTTATCCATCAAGATAGAGGTTTCAGCAGCCAGGCCGTCAAAGCCAGAGTTTGTAAATTGGGATGGCGTAAATGACCCTGAGCGAGCAGGTCCGGCACCCTGGGCAGAGCGTACTGATCTACTGCCAGCTGCACCACGTCTGTGAACCACACTCTTCTTGGCCACCTGGGAGCCACCAGGATAGCTGGCACCCCCTCCTGAGCTATCTTGCGCAGAACCCTGCCCAACAGGGGGAATGGGGGAAAGACATACAGGAGCTGAAAGTCCTGCCATGACATTGCTAGAGCATCTGTGGCCAAGGCCAGAGGGTCCTGAGACAGGGAGACTAAGGCCGGGAGCTTGTGATTGTGATGGGACGCAAACAGATCCACATCTGGTTGGCCCCAACGGTGACATAGAGAGTGAAACCCCCTGTCGCAGAGGGACCATTCTCCCAGGCGAGATGTCCCCCTGCTCAGAGAGTCTGCCTGCAGATTCTCCACCCCCAGAATGTACACAGCTGATATGCAGGAAACATTGTCCTCCGCCCAGGACAGGATCAGAGACACTTCCTTGAGGGCCACCTTGCTCCGGGTCCCTCCCTGATGATTGATGTAGGCAACCGCTGTCTGGTTGTCCGAGCGTACCTGAACAGGCCGGCCCCGAAGGTGTTGGGTCAAGTGAGCCAGAACCAACCTGATCGCCCTCAGTTCCAGAATGTTGATAGGTGTGTGGGCCTCCTGAGGGCCCCACCGCCCTTGGAACTGTAGGGACTTCCAGAAGCCCCCCAACCTGTCAGACTGGCATGCGTGGTGACCGTCTCCCAGCAGGGGGCCATAAAGGATCTGCCCGCCAACAGGTTCCTGGAGTCCAGCCACCACGAGAGGGACCGCCTGGCTAGGGGGGATAGAACAAGGACCTGGTCCAGGGACACTGGATCCTTGTCCCATACTGACAAGAGGTGGAGTTGCAAAGGCCGCATGTGAAACTGGGCATAAGGAACCGCCTCGAAGCACGACACCATCAGGCCCACCAGCTGCATTCCCTGCCTGATGCAGGGATGAGGGCAAGAGAGCAGGGACTGAACATGCAGCAGCAGACTGTCCACCTTCTGCTGAGGAAGAAAAATTCCTGCCTGAACTGTATCCAGATTCGTTCCCAGGAAGGGCGTCACAAAGGAGGGAGACAGGGAAGACTTGGGATGGTTGATCACCCAGCCAAATGACTCCAGAGTGGACACTACTCGCTGAGCATCCAGCTCTGCCTGATGGAGGGACTGAGAAGTGATGAGAATGTCATCCAAATATGGCAGCACGCGAATGCCCTGAGAGATGGCAGAGCCATCACCCCTGCCAGCACCTTGGTGAACAGTCTGGGAGCTGAAGTGAGACCGAAGGGCAATGCCACAAATTGGTAGTGCTGATCCTCCAGAGCGAACCTGAGGAATCTTTGATGACCTGGAAAAACAGGAATATGAAGGTAAGCATCCTTGATGTCCACAGAGGTCATGAATTCCCCTGGACGCAGACAACTGATAGCAGAGCGCAAAAGTTTCCACACGAAAGAACCGTCCCCACACAGGCAAAGGCATGGGACGCCAGCTGATCAATACGCCGGTCCTCACTGTCCCGCAGCATAGTAGAGTCAGGGGAATGCATGACAGAGGTGGTAGACAACCCTAGGACTGGGGCATCCACCTCTGGAGGGGATGACCAACGCTTCACCACATCAGCAGGAAAGGGATACCTCTTATCCCAACTCTTAGGGACTCCGGGGAGCCTGCTAGGACGCTCCCATTCCTTGAGCACGAGATTATTAAAATGGGCTTGCTCAGGAAACTCTAAACGAGGCTTTGCAGTATGAAACAATTCCCCCCTGCTGCCTAGGGGCCGCAACCAGGGGAGAGATAGACAGTACCTCAAAAATCTCAGCCAACAGCCTATCAGTATCATCTGGGGCCCAGGGGTCAGAGCCAGAATCATCATGACCCCTGGGCCTCTCATCAGATGATTCCGAGTCAGACAACAACTCCCCTTCTTCCAAGGGGGTATAACCCGACAGTTCAAAGAACTCTTCAGCCTCCATAGGGAAAAGAGTGACATCAGGCGTCAAGTGCCGCTTCTTAGCAGAGGCCTTACGCGCCATGGTATTAGCAACACTAGCCAGTCTAGCAGACACATCAGGCTGAGAATCCCCACTGGTATGCAACTCAATGGGAGTCAAATTCAAGTTTGGGGGAGTTGGTGAAGCCATACGTGGCGCAGGCCCCACCACTGGTAAACCAGGCTGCAGCGCAAGCACCTGCTGGGCACAAATTATACAGACCAGCACATTGTCAGCACTAGTAGGGGACACCCCACAAGCTACACACAGCCGGGCTTGTCCCGAAGGAACCCCGAGCACATTATCCTGAGACGCCGCCATATGGCGATTATAGCGGCACAATAGGCAGATAGGGAGTCACGCTATAACAGCAACCCGGAATGCCCCAATAGCCCGCTAGGGAAGTGGGAGTAATTAGCACACTAGGCCTCACAAGGTTTAATAACTAAAAAGAGGGGTAGGGCCGGGAGAAACCAATAGAGTTCGACCCGCCTGAAAGACATAAGCGAAGAGAACCCCATAAGCGACATGTATAATGACATAGGGTAAATAAACCGCCTGCGAGGGCACTCACGGACCGCGGTAGGTAGATGGCAGCCACGCAGCAGACAGAATCCAGAGAAAAATGGCGCCGAGTATGCCTCGAGGGGCGGGCCGCGGAGACAGTGACGCGGAACGCGCCATCCGCAGCCCCCCCCCCGAAGAGCGCGAAGCAGCACACGTGACAAGCAGCCAATGAGAGCGCATCAGTGCCTGAGGCAATGCTGCCGCCAACCGCGGAATGCGGTAGAAGCGCGCGCGGCATATTCAAACCGCAACCAGAGCAACCAAGTCAGTGCGGAGACTGAACAAAAGGCAACAAGCACACCATCCAATCCGATCCTGTCCGATAGACAGGGGCAAGGGGCAAAAAGTGCGGGAGGGGCATCCCATAGACCAGACAGCAGAATATGGGACTAGGTACATAGAGAACGGAGGAAACAACCTGCCTGCATCACAAAAGAGGCAGGCTGCCGACCACCCAAGGCATGGGAGGTCTGGTACTCGATGGAGAGCACGTAACCCACCCAGTACTTTAGCAGCACTCCTGAAGGTGGAGATGCACAGGCCCCAGGTAGGTGATGGGAAACACAAGGCAGACATACACAAAACACAAATAGATGGTCTGGGCCACAGTGCAGGCTATGGCGGAGCCGGGCCACAGCGCAGGCTATGGCGGAGCCGGGCCACAGCGCAGGCTATGGCGGAGCCGGGCCACAGCGCAGGCTATGGCGGAGCCGGGCCACAGCGCAGGCTATGGCGGAGCCGGGCCACAGCGCAGGCTATGGCGGAGCCGGGCCACAGCGCAGGCTATGGCGGAGCCGGGCCACAGCGCAGGCTATGGCGGAGCCGGGCCACAGCGCAGGCTATGGCGGAGCCGGACCACAGCGCAGGCTATGGCGGAGCCGGACCACAGCGCAGGCTATGGCGGAGCTGGCCCACAGCGCAGGCTATGGGACCGACAACCGCTAAGGCACTGCAAGGGCTGTGGGCCCAATAAACACAAAGACAGAATCTCTGGAGGACCACAAGGCCCAGCACAAACAAGATATGAACTCAAGACATGCACCCCACATAGACAAGGAGGTAAGCAGGGGTTTGGAGAGCACAGCTAGGATTCAAGAAGACAATGCAATGATCCAATCCAGGGGCAGGGCCAAGCACATACCTTTATAGAAAACCAAACACCATGAGGTTAAACAATGCAGCTCTAGAAACCAGGGAAGAACCACACCACTCCGGTAGAGACACAACAACACCACAGCAGATAGCATGATGGTGAGAGCAGTGGACTTGGAGCGATAATGAATGGCAGATCAATGGTTCAAGACCATGCCCGTCCTGACAGCATAAAGGAGACATGGATGGTATTCCAGAAACACACATGAATCATTTAAAAGTCATACAATTTGGGAAGTGCATTACACTTGAGGGTGGGGGTGGGACTTTACGCCCCAGGCATTCCAATAAATCCAATCCTTATGTTTTTAATGCAGGTCATAATGATACATGAAATTATTGTCCCCTATGACCTGAATTAAAGTGGACCAATCCACTGCAGTTAACTCCAGGGCCCAGTGGACTAGGTGCCCCCAGGGCATGTCGGTTCGATTCCCAGATCACCCGCAAGCACCCCAGATCACCCACACCAGCACCTGTGCCCAGCTATAGCTGTTGCTCACGCTCTCAGGCACAAATTCTTATTAGCTGTGGTGGTTTTCAATGGGCCCCTAAAAACACCCTGGGCACTGGCACTTGCCCAGGTAAATCCGGTTTGGATGCAGGCCTGGGGACAATTGTAACCTTTGTATATGTTTGTACACATAAATACATACAAAATACAGTACACAAATTGAATAAAAAAAACTGTATACAACTGGGTCAATTCAGCACTATTTGTAAAGTTCACTTTAGATAAAAAATAAATAAATAAATACAAATGTTCTATTTCCACCTGGTGCCGAATCACCCCCTAGTTATATAATCAGGGTCATGATAAAGATGTATTGAGGCAAGTTTACCTTTCTGTGCTTTTGAGTGTTCTGTATAGATCATAGGGTTTGTTTCGAAACTTTAAAACCAATATCCTTACCTCATTGGAAAAATTATATCCCTCACCCGTAAAAATGCCCCATCACAAGTACAGGTGATTTGTGGGGTAAATATTGAAACATAAATGTTTTATAGAATTTATTTTTATAAAGTAGTTTTATAGAATGTGTTTGTTCAACTAAAAAAAGCTCATTGAGATGTAAGCTTCAGTTCACACCTGAAAGTACACCCAAATGTAAATGTACTTCCCCAGAGCTTTAGCATGACCCCGATCAAAAGGGAATGGAACTTGCTAATCACTGGAAATGTGCAGTATACAATTCTAAATAGTGGGATATCTTTATGAACCGACTGCTGTGTGACTACTGGGATATCTTGGAATCCTAAGAGAATATAAGAGAGTGTTAATTTTTTTTCAGTGATAATGAATCCTTGGATAATAACATGTCATGGGCTTCCACTTGAGCTGCCCCACTGGATCTGTTCCTACATATATTAGCAGTGATATGTTATTCTAGCCAATGTGATCTAAGAAGATAAGAAGTTAGATCCCATGGAAAGAATAAGTGGAATCATTCAGATTTTTATGCTCTGTGCTGTTGTCCATTATGGTAAGAAATATTAAATGCCTTTAATTTAAATTATAATCTGGCTAAACATGCACAAAATATTATATATATATTTATTTATTTATGCTTTGAAATTTTCCAGGCACAATGTCTTATGCAATGTTTGTTCACCACATCATGACACAGTACAAATAACTAGTTCACACTGTACTGTACGCTCATCTTTGCCTTCTACATGCATGTACAAGCAAAGCTGTAAAAGAACATAAATTGCGCAATATATCATTGGATGTGTAAACAAACTGGCCAAAGTGTATACTGAGCGGCATAAATAAATCTGGTGTGAACATTAAATGGGGCCCTTTCACACTTATAACCGTTTTGCTATCTTTTTACTCTATATGATGCAGCTAAAAAACACATGATGCTTCCAATTATGATAAATAAAGTAGAGGATCAACAATAATGGGGCCCCCTGACCTTCTGGGCTCTGGTGCGATCATACTTCATGCACCCCCCCAGTCCTGTGTACACCTATTGTTGCCAAACGTGTTCTGGGCACTGAAAGTAAATTCCCACCTTTAGGCAACTAATCATAGGTTAAGTACTAATGCAAAGACAATTAACTATCAATTTTGAATTAAGCAAGTTGGAGAAGCAGTACAAGCAATCACACCATACACAAATTAGTATTTTTCTCTTTATAACGGGGTAGATATATGAATTTAGAGGTAATAAAATAGAAGCAGCCTATGAGGAATCCAAACACATTGAAAATATGCCTCTCCAAATGTATATAGATTCCTTATAGGATGTGCTTACTCTCCAGAAGTGTATTTCCCCATTTCCCCATCAGGTACCCTAAGAGCCTAGGATGGCACAAACTAGTGGTTGCAGAAAAAGTAATAGATGTGCATCCTCTCTCTTCTTTGGGCATATTTGCATTGAAATCCCTCATCAGAGCCATGGGGGGGGGGGGGGGCTGGATCCAAGGGGTTGAAATGAATACATTTTGGTATAAATGGTTATCATAAAATAGTGCAGCATGAATGTTAAATACCTTCATGCCACAAACCCAGGGCTCCGAAATAAACTGCACCAGTAGGTCCTTGGTGCACATTGCAATATCCTTGTAACTTATAAGCATATTCAGGTGAAACTACATTACTTATTCTAAACAAATAAAGATAATTATAAACCAAATATTTCACTAATTTACCTAATCTTCACTGCAAATATTTATCCATCAAATAATAATGAAGCAAACAGGCACTTTGTAACCTTAGATATGTTTAACACAAGTCTAGTGTATACTGTATGTGTCATTCAGTTTTAGTGTATGGTTTTTGTGTGCAAGTGTTTCCCCTGTCAATGCTGGAAAGAATGCACTAACATGTTCTTGGAAAAGTATCCAAGAGTAGGAATATACAACCTCCATGGTAGCAGCACAGTTGCAAAGTTTTCATTATGTTGATTTGTTAGATTTGTATTATTTTTTTTCTGCTTGTCCTAGTTCCATTAGAAAGTGCTGAGCTGGAATGTACTGAAGCTGGGCCTTCCTATGAGTCTCTGCAAAGTGCATTTGATAAGAAGAGCTTCCGCCCAGCCCTAAATTACAGCCGGCCAACTAGTGTGAACATCTCTTTTACCATCTATGCAGTGCTTGGAGTGGTAAGATTTGCTTATTGCCCTTTCTCAGACAGTCTCAAAAAATGGCAAATTCTTTAGCATAGCCCATGGGGTGCTGTTATTTCCAAAACTTATCCATATCTAATAGGAAAAATGTTGGACCTCACCTGTAAAAATTCCCAATCACAGATAGAAGTCATTGGAGCACAAAGGAGAAAACTACACATGTGTGTGTTAATGCTAAAAAGTTCATCGAGATGCAGGTTGCAATCCATACCACAATGCACACCACACGTCACACTGCCTTCACCAAATATTTAGCATGACCCCCCTTTATCTGGAGTCAAGCATCTTCAACTGGCAACTCATGTTACAATCTAATTATACAATCATAGTGCAACCAACAACCATGGGTATAGGCTTATTTAAATAACATATTAATATGCTGTTGTTGGGTTTGTGAACTGTACAACTGTTGTACAGGGTACAATCTCAAAACCAGGAGACATCATGCTGGCACAGTAGTTCTGTCCGCAAAACCACTTCCCTCTCAACATCTGCAGCACTGAGAGCACATGAAATTCTAACCAAAAAAATGAACCTGTTTTGTGGCCAGGTTGGTGTTTCTGGTGATCTTCCACATTCTCCATTTCTCTCTCTCTTTCCCCTAGCCCAGTCGTTTATTTTCTATTTCATTTTTACACAGTCTATTAATTAAGTCTACTTCTCTCCATGGGATACAGCTAGACATCTAAAGATAGAGACATCAAAGATGAAAATTGCTTCCCTTCTTTAAATGCTGCCAAGTGAGCACAAATATCACAAGTAAGATGGAGGAGCAACATCGATGCTGTCACAACCTCTGAACCCTCTATAGTTATACCCCTGCTGCTGTGGGCCTTTGCTCACTCACTGGCGATCCCCAGTTCCTTGACACCCATCTCCATTTTCTTGCCCCCGCCACTGCCGTTAGCATCTGGTACTTGCTGCCAAGTGACCTTCTTTCTACCACCATTAGTGGCTTGGACCAGAAGAGCAAGAGATTGCAGCTAGTCAGCAGAAGACCCATCCAGGCAACAGAGGTGATGACAATGCCAAAGTGGACCAGCAGTCCAGGCAAAGGAAAACCAGGAAAATAGTACTGGAGGTATGCAGGCAGTGGATAACCAGGTGGCAAAAAGTGGGAGACCTATCCAAGCAGCAGAGGAAGTGGAAAGATGTAGGAGACAAGTCCAGGCTGCAGAAAATACTTTTTCCTGCCCTCCGATTTAACCCCATGTTAAAGGGATTTTTTGTAGTAGGGGGGTGAAGTAGAAGGTAAACATAATATCACCTGGGTTCCAGGCATAATGATAGATACGATTTTAAATTAAAATATGAATGGCATATACGGCATATAATAATTGTTCCTTCTTTCCCAACCCAGAATGAAAAATCTCAGATTCTTACCACTTTTCTTTGGCTGCGATTGGTAAGTAACAAACCTTTTTTTTAATTATATAGCAAATGCAACATCCATGGAGTATAAAAGCTTTCTTTAGTTTCCTCTAGCAAAAACATATGCACAGGTATAGTAGCTTGATATAAAATGTAACGCATTTGGATCCCCAAGAACAGTGGTCTAAAGGTAATGGCAAATAAAAAAGTGAGTCCAGTCACCAGAGCAAGAGGACCAGCAGCCTGGCCAAGAACTGGGGCTCACTGAGATGCAGGATAGAAGTAGAAAGACTGCCTTCCTTTCTAGCTGCAATTTGCTGCATCACGTGTCAATGCTGGCTGCATATGTTCCAATTTTTTAAACAACTGTGTGACAGCCCTGCACACCTGTTTATAATATTTTTAAAGAGGAGCAACACCTCCACTGAGTCTACAAGACTCTTTAGCTCCACAGGCTGCTTCCCAGCCCCCACCTCCAATTGTGGGCATGCCCAAGTTGGCCATCCAGAAAGGCCTAGCACAGATGTATGCCTAGCTAGAGGTATGCTGGGGATGCAGTCATGGCACAGAGATGTGGTGAGGGCTCGTGTTAGAGGGGAGTGGATTGGGCTATTTAGCGTTTTTACAAAGAGCGGCATCCTAATTCAGGTACAGTAAGTGAAGAAACAGAGCTGGCTGTTAACAGTTCAGGTGTGTGCCGAAACAGAGCTGGGCGTTCAGGGTTCCGGTGCATGCAGGAACATAGCTGAGCATTCAGGGTTCCGGTGCATGCAGGAACAGAGCTGGGCGTTCAGGGTTCCGGTGCATGCAGGAACAGAGCTGGGCGTTCAGGGTTCCGGTGCATGCAGGAACAGAGCTGGGCGTTCAGGGTTCAGATGCATGCAGGAACAGAGCTGGCTGTTCAGGGTTCTAATGCATGCAGGAACAGAGCTGGGCGTTCAGGGTTCCGGTGCATGCAGGAACAGAGCTGGGCGTTCAGAGTTCAGGTGCATGCAGGAACAGAGCTGGGCGTTCAGGGTTCAGGTGCATGCAGGAACAGAGCTGGGCGTTCAGGGTTCCGGTGCATGCAGGAACAGAGCTGGGCGTTCAGGGTTCAGGTGCATGCAGGAACAGAGCTGGGCTTTCAGGGTTCAGGTGCATGCAGGAACAGAGCTGGGCGTTCAGGGTTCAGGTACATGCAGGAACAGAGCTGGGCTTTCAGGGTTCAGGTGCATGCAGGAACAGAGCTGGGCCTTCAGGGTTCCGGTGCATGCAGGAACAGAGCTGGGCTTTCAGGGTTCAGGTGCATGCAGGAACAGAGCTGGGCGTTCAGGGTTCAGGTGCATGCAGGAACAGAGCTGGGCTTTCAGGGTTCAGGTGCATGCAGGAACAGAGCTGGGCGTTCAGGGTTCAGGTACATGCAGGAACAGAGCTGGGCTTTCAGGGTTCAGGTGCATGCAGGAACAGAGCTGGGCGTTCAGGGTTCAGGTGCATGCAGGAACAGAGCTGGGCGTTCAGGGTTCAGGTGCATGCAGGAACAGAGCTGGGCGTTCAGGGTTCAGATGCATGCAGGAACAGAGCTGGGCATTCAGGGTTCAGGTGCATGCAGGAACAGAGCTGGGCTTTCAGGGTTCAGATGCATGCAGGAACAGAGCTTGGCGTTCAGGGTTCAGGTGCATGCAGGAACAGAGCTGGGCTTTCAGGGTTCAGGTGCATGCAGGAACAGAGCTGGGTGTTCAGGGTTCCGGTGCATGCAGGAACAGAGCTGGGCGTTCAGGGTTCCGGTGCATGCAGGAACAGAGCTGGGCGTTCAGAGTTCAGGTGCATGCAGGAACACAGCTGGGCGTTCAGGGTTCAGGTGCATGCAGGAACAGAGCTGGGCGTTCAGGGTTCAGGTGCATGCAGGAACAGAGCTGGGCGTTCAGGGTTCAGGTGCATACAGGAACAGAGCTGGGCGTTCAGGGTTCAGGTGCATGCAGGAACAGAGCTGGGCGTTCAGGGTTCAGGTGCATGCAGGAACAGAGCTGGGCATTCAGGGTTCAGGTGCATGCAGGAACAGAGCTGGGCGTTCAGGGTTCAGGTGCATGCAGGAACAGAGCTGGGAGTTCAGGGTTCAGGTACATGCAGGAACAGAGCTGGGCGTTCAGGGTTCAGGTGCATGCAGGAACAGAGCTGGGCGTTCAGGGTTCAGGTACATGCAGGAACAGAGCTGGGCTTTCAGGGTTCAGATGCATGCAGGAACAGAGCTGGGCGTTCAGGGTTCAGGTACATGCAGGAACAGAGCTGGGCTTTCAGGGTTCAGGTGCATGCAGGAACAGAGCTGGGCGTTCAGGGTTCAGGTACATGCAGGAACAGAGCTGGGCGTTCAGAGTTCAGGTGCATGCAGGAACAGAGCTGGGCGTTCAGGGTTCAGGTGCATGCAGGAACAGAGCTGGGCATTCAGGGTTCAGATGCATGCAGGAACAGAGCTGGGCGTTCAGGGTTCAGGTTCATGCAGGAACAGAGCTGGGCGTTCAGGGTTCAGATGCATGCAGGAACAGAGCTGGGCGTTCAGGGTTCAGATGCATGCAGGAACAGAGCTGGGCGTTCAGAGTTCAGGTGCATGCAGGAACAGAGCTGGGCGTTCAGGGTTCAGGTGCATGCAGGAACAGAGCTGGGCATTCAGGGTTCAGATGCATGCAGGAACAGAGCTGGGCGTTCAGGGTTCAGGTGCATGCAGGAACAGAGCTGGGCGTTCAGGGTTCAGGTGCATGCAGGAACAGAGCTGGGCTTTCAGGGTTCAGATGCATGCAGGAACAGAGCTGGGCGTTCAGGGTTCAGGTGCATGCAGGAACAGAGCTGGGCGTTCAGGGTTCAGGTGCATGCAGGAACAGAGCTGGGCTTTCAGGGTTCAGGTGCATGCAGGAACAGAGCTGGGTGTTCAGGGTTCCGGTGCATGCAGGAACAGAGCTGGGCGTTCAGGGTTCAGGTGCATGCAGGAACAGAGCTGGGCGTTCAGGGTTCAGGTGCATGCAGGAACAGAGCTGGGCGTTCAGGGTTCAGGTGCATGCAGGAACAGAGCTGGGCGTTCAGGGTTCAGATGCATGCAGGAACAGAGCTGGGCGTTCAGGGTTCAGATGCATGCAGGAACAGAGCTGGGCGTTCAGGGTTCAGGTGCATGCAGGAACAGAGCTGGGCGTTCAGGGTTCAGATGCATGCAGGAACAGAGCTGGGCGTTCAGGGTTCAGGTGCATGCAGGAACAGAGCTGGGCGTTCAGGGTTCAGATGCATGCAGGAACAGAGCTGGGCGTTCAGGGTTCAGATGCATGCAGGGACAGAGCTGGGCGTTCAGGGTTCAGGTGCATGCAGGAACAGAGCTGGGCGTTCAGGGTTCAGATGCATGCTAGAACAAGGCCGTAGTATGGATGAAGATCTGCAGGCATCTTTCCAGTGCCTCAGGCATCTCTTTATAGGCACGTACTCAGTATCACAAGTGCGAGCAGGACCAGATCAGCCACCGTGACAAAAGGACAGATAAAGAGTTGTTATTAAAAACTCTTTTTAGGGCAATTAAGGACAGTGGTTGGAGTAAGAGACAGTGAAGTAGTTTAACAAAAAATGTCCTTTTTTAGGGCAGTTAGTAAGGGACAGTGGCTGGAGTGAGGAACAGTGAGGGTCAATGTAGTTTAGTGTACCCTTATTCAGGCCACGTGGGGGGGGGCATTGCTGTTTAATAACAAGAATTAATGGCTCATCCAGCTCAGAAATCTGTGTATGGAATAAGTGTGGCTTAAGTATTATTGAGTTACAAAATCAGGCGTTCCTTTGGTAAGTTGACCTATTCAGGCGTTCCTTTGGTAAGATGACCAATCCTGGCCAACTTGGTAAGTGAAATACTGCAAACTATACCTGGTTTATTTTTGGGAATTAGTGTGTGCGGATACTGACACATTTGAAAGACAACAAAGGGTTTTTTCTCTCCTGCATCCCTGGTGAGTAGGTTGGGTAAACTTGGTTCAGGTGCTTTAAATTCCAAGGTGCAACTCGGAGAGCATTGATCAGAAAGCTGTGCTTAGAATAAGTGTGGCTTTATAAGTGTTATTGAGTTAAAAAAAAAACAGGAGTTAAACTGGACCAACAGCCTGGCACAGTTGGAAAAGAAAGGTAGCAGCCATTTTGGAGCTTCCTCTCCCAGCATCTCAGCCATGCTGCTGCCTGAATTCAACTGACATAACTGACAATTCACAGTAACAGGAAACCCAGCAGAACTTCCTGTTTTCAGATGGCCTGCAAATGCACGAGCCGCCATTTTACCACAGCAGGAGTTAGAAAAGGTTAATTTAATTTTTTATGTGCAGCAATCTAAATTGCACTGGAAAGGGATGCATATGAGCACTGTTTGTTGTGTTGGTCTGGTTTGTCATTTTTGACTGTTGGTCTGCTTTAAGAGCAGAAGCTGCTGCAACTGTAAGTACTTAACTTTTTGTATGCACTGCTGTTTTGTAACTAGGATAATGGCTAGCAATATTGGAGGTCTACTTCAGTGCACAATGTTCTCAGGATGAATACCTCTGTGATACATGTGAGCATGTTGCATGCTTGGAAGCTCGGGTTAGAGATCTGGAGGCGTAAAATGCAACACTGAGGGAGACTGACCACCTGGAATGGGGCATGTTGCCCACTGAGCAGGCATTAAGTGGGGTAGAAACAAAGGGTGGAGAAATAGGACAGGAGGGGCAGGTAAGTAGCTGCGTAAATGTAGTTAAGAGGTAGTAGGAAGGGGGCAGAGAAAATGAAGGCCATACCTGTGTCTGTGCACCCTAGAAAAATTGCCAAGTTGGGTAATGATGCAAGAGTATCAGTCTCAGAAATGGCAGCCCTAGCGGATACTGGTCTCCCTAACAGCCGGGAGGACAGCCCAGCTAGTGAGCAGGTGGTTGGGACTGCAGGTAGGACTAGACAGTTAGTGGTAATAGGAGATTCTATTATCAGACAGATTGACAGAACAATTTGTCACAAAGACTGCGTAACCCGAATGGTTTGCTGTCTCCCTGGTGCTTGGTTCGGCATGTGGTAGAAAGGGTGGATAAATTACTGGGAGGGGCTGGGGATGACACAGCTATCGTGGTCCATGTGGCAACCATGACAAAATTTATGGGAGATGGAGGATCCTTAAGAATACATTTTAGAGAAATAGGCACCAAGTTGAAGGGAGGGACGTCTAAGGTTGTATTCTCTGGAATACTGCCTGCGCCATGCGCTACACATGGACATCAGCGGGAGCTTAGAGAATTGAAGTGGACCAAAACCCACTGAAGTTCTGAAATACATTTGGCCAAAGCCTCTGCCAAGACTCAATTCTTAGGGTGTAGAACTAGAAATTGATATCTCTTCTCTTTGAAAAGTCTTGGAACTTTTTTTCTTGCTGTCTCTCTCTGTAAGATGGCAGGGAATCTGTCATTTCATAGATATGGCAATGACATCATTGCCACACACAACAGTAGCAATGAATGCAGGAGGCGGAGCTTTACAGCTAAAACAGACTGCATTATCTGGAATTAAAGTGATGCAAGAGCAGTGAAAATTGGCAAAAGGTGCTTCTCATGGGGGGCGGGAGAAATTCAGGGGATCCTAGTTAAAAATTTGGGTTTTGGTCCACTTCAAATGCACGGCTCAAGTCCTGGTGCAGGGCAGAAGGATTTGGGTTCCTAGAGTCACTGGGGTACAAGCAGTATTGTTCAGTTAATTTGCACCTAAATGAAAGGGGGCTGCTGTGCTGGGTAAGAATATGCTAGGGCAGACCTGGGCAATGTACGGCCCGCGGGCCGTATACGGCCCTTTGCTAGGCTCTTACCGGCCCGGGCTGAGCTGGCCAGTAAGAGACGCAGAGGAAGGGAAAACATGCCAGACTCGACGAGCCGAGTGGCCGATCGGCTGCTGCTTAACTTAGGTGATCGCCTGTGTACAGTGTGAGAGGCTTAGGTTAAGCAGCAGCTGATCGGCCGCTCGGCTCGTCGGGTCTGGCACATTCTCCCTTCCTCTGAGGAAGCCAGACCCGATGAGCAGGTGATAGAGACCTGGGGACTTTGGAAGGACAGAGTAGGGGCTCCAGAGCATCAGTAAGTCTGCTCAGAAAGATTATGTAGTTTGCTTGTGTTTTCCCTTCCTGCCTGCTGTCTCTTTTTCACCATGTACCTGCCCACCATGCTCTCACCATGCCCCCTTCCTGCTGTCCACATGCTCTCACCATGTCCCCTTCCTGCTGTCCACCGTGCTCTCACCATGTCCCCTTCCTGCTGTCCACATGCTCTCACCATGTCCCCTTCCTGCTGTCCACCATGCTCTCACCATGTCCCCTTCCTGCTGTCCACCATGCTCTCACCATGTCCCCTTCCTGCTGTCCACCATGCTCTCACCATGCCCCCTTCCTGCTGTCCACATGCTCTCACCATGTCCCCTTCCTGCTGTCCACATGCTATCACCATGCCCCCTTCCTGCTACCCACCGTGCTCTCACCATGTCCCCTTCTTGCTGCCCACCATGCTCTCACCATGCCCCCTTCCTGCTACCCACCGTGCTCTCACCATGCCCCCTTCCTGCTGCCCACCATGCTCTCACCATGCCCCCTTCCTGCTGTCCACATGCTCCCACCATGCCCCCTTCCTGCTGTCCACCATGCTCTCACCATGCCCCCTTCCTGCTGTCCACATGCTCCCACCATGCCCCCTTCCTGCTGTCCACATGCTCTCACCATGCCCCCTTCCTGCTGTCCACATGCTCTCACCATGCCCCCTTCCTGCTGTCCACATGCTCTCACCATGCCCCCTTCCTGCTGTCCACATGCTCCCACCATGCCCCCTTCCTGCTGTCCACAATGCTCTCACCATGCCCCCTTCCTGCTGTCCACATGCTCCCACCATGCCCCCTTCCTGCTGTCCATCATGCTCTCACCATGCCCCCTTCCTGCTGCCCACGTGCTCTCACCATGCCCCCTTTTTGCTGTCCACCATGCTCTCACCATGTCCCCTTCCTGCTGTCCACCATGCTCTCACCATGCCCCCTTCCTGCTGTCCACATGCTCTCACCATGTCCCCTTCCTGCTGTCCACCATGCTCTCACCATGTCCCCTTCCTGCTGTCCACCATGCTCTCACCATGCCCCCTTCCTGCTGTCCACCATGCTCTCACCATGTCCCCTTCCTGCTGTCCACCATGCTCTCACCATGTCCCCTTCCTGCTGTCCACCATGCTCTCACCATGCCCCCTTCCTGCTGTCCACATGCTCTCACCATGCCCCCTTCCTGCTGCCCACATGCTCTCACCATGCCCCCTTCCTGCTGTCCACATGCTCTCACCATGCCCCCTTCCTGCTGCCCACATGCTCTCACCATGTCCCCTTCCTGCTGTCCACCATGTCCCCTTCCTGCTGTCCACCATGCTCTCACCATGCCCCCTTCCTGCTGTCCACATGCTCTCACCATGCCCCCTTCCTGCTGTCCACATGCTCTCACCATGCCCCCTTCCTGCTGTCCACCATGCTCTCACCATGCCCCCTTCCTGAAGTCCACCATGCTCTCACCATGCCCCCTTCCTGCTGCCCACCATTCTTACACTTTGCCCCAGCTGATATGAGCTCTGCTGCTGCCAGAAGCCAAGGGCTTCTCTGATTGGCTGGGAAATTATCACATCAGAACGTTTGAAGTGGACCAAAATCCTGCTTTATCAGCCTGGGAATCTTATAGATCCCCTCCCCGCGGGGCATCCAAAATCGGAATGCCCCGCTGTGTGAAACCCCCAGGTCGCCCATAAACTCACCTTCTTTCCCAGTTCAACGGCGCATGCCCGCTATCCCTGGCGTGCCTGTGTCAGCCATTTGAGAATGGCCAGCGCGGGCGCGCTCCCTGTTAGAGGGAAGCTCGAGATGCAGCCGCCAGCGCACTCAGAGCCGCTGAGCTTAGACATCGCTTAGACGCCCATAGCTCAGCGGCCCTCCACAATATTTTTAGTTTCTCATGTGGCCCCATGGAAAAAATAATTGCCCACCCCTGTGCTAGGGGGTGAAAGAGTATTTAAACTAGAAATGAGGGGGGAGGGCAAGAGTGAAAGCAAAGGGGAGGACAGGTTACTTAGAGGACTGTATATGATGGGTGGAGAAATATGAGGGGGAAGGAGGACTGCCATGTTGAATAAGGAGATCTATGTGTTACAAACCAACAGTGAAAAAATACGTGGGCACAACACTACAAAAGTTAATGACACTAAAGCCGAATATGTTAAACTGGACAGAAAGACAGAGAAAATAGGTAAGGGGCAGAGTGAATTCCAAGCATTTATTAATGAGGGGTTACTAGCTGAGGATTGTGAAGATGTAAAATCCTCGTGGGTAGAAGTGTGTGGCGATGAAAATACATCTTGGTGTAATCTATAAACCCCCCAACATAACTGCAGAAAAGAGGGTCAACTGCATAAGCAGACAGAGCAGGCAGCACAGGCAGGTACAGTGGTGGTAATGGGGGACTTCAACTACCCAGGTATTGACTGGAGCAATGGATCTGCTTCAACTGAAAGAGGGCAAGCATTCCTGAGCTTGCTGCAAGATAACTTTATGAGCCAGTTGGTGGAGGCACCTACTAGTGGTGATGCTCTATCGGATCTGGTAATATCAAATGATGATGACCTAGTAGGTACTGTAACAGTTCATGAAAATATTGGTAACAGTGACCACAATATAGTTGTATCCAACATAATTTGTAAAAAAAAACATTCCCTGCCTGGGGGGGCAAAATCAATATATTTTAGAAAGGCCAACTTTCCCAGGTGCAAGGCTGCACTCCAGGACATAGATTGGAAGCATATAGCATATGTTAAGGATTAAGGATACATATGCCAAATGGTAGTGCTTTAAATCAATTGTGAATACCAAAATTCCAAAATGTATTCCTATAGGTAACAAGTATTGGCAACTCAAATAAAATCCGTCCTGGCTGACACTTACAGCTAAATGAATAATAAAACAAAAGAAAAGGGCATTTAAAAATTACAAATCTGATCTCTCAGCAGTAGCCTTTGAAAAGTATAAAGCAGTAAATAAAACACGTAAACAAGCAATACAGCTGGCATAAGCCCACAATGAAAGATATGTGGCCAAAGACAGCAAAACCAACCCTAAACGTTTCTTTTAATATGTAAACTCCAAGAAATCAAAAAATTACTTAATGGTAATGGGTCACTGTGGTTGGTCACTGTGAACCAAGAAAAGGTGGAGCTGCTAAATGGGTTCTTTTGCTCTGTGTACAAAAATGAGGCGCAAGGTGCCAATTTAGGCTTACCCCAAGCATAATTCTTCTAACTTGCTAAACGTGGACATCCAATAAAGGCTAAAGTAATTTAAATGTGAATAAGACTCCAGGACCAGATGGACTTCACCCAAGAGTTCATAAAGAACCCAGCTCAGTTATTTCACCACCTCTGCTTTTGATCTTTAAAGACACACTAATAACTGGTAAAGTACCACGGGGTTGGCGCAAGGCAAATGTGGTGCCCGTTTTAAAAAGGGTTCTAGGTCTTCTCTGGGTTATAACAGACCTGTAAGCTTAACATCCATTGTGGGAAAATTGCTTGAGGGACACTCAAAACAATTGTGTGTGGATTGAAAACTGGCTGAAGGATCCTGTGCAGAGAGTTGTGGTTAATGATATCTACTCTGAATGGTCCTCGGTTGTAAGCAGTGTACCCCAAGGATCAGTGCTGGGCGCTCTATTATTCAGTTTGTGAATAAATGATATAGAGGATGGCATTAAGAGCACTTTATTTGGGGATGACACCAAGATATGTGCCTCTGCCAAGACTCAATTCTTAGGGTGTAGAACTAGAAATTGATATCTCTTCTCTTTGAAAAGTCTTGGAACTTTTTTTCTTGCTGTCTCTCTCTGTAAGATGGCAGGGAATCTGTCATTTCATAGATATGGCAATGACATCATTGCCACACACAACAGTAGCAATGAATGCAGGAGGCGGAGCTTTACAGCTAAAACAGACTGCATTATCTGGAATTAAAGTGATGCAAGAGCAGTGAAAATTGGCAAAAGGTGCTTCTCATGGGGGGCGGGAGAAATTCAGGGGATCCTAGTTAAAAATTTGGGTTTTGGTCCACTTCAAATGCACGGCTCAAGTCCTGGTGCAGGGCAGAAGGATTTGGGTTCCTAGAGTCACTGGGGTACAAGCAGTATTGTTCAGTTAATTTGCACCTAAATGAAAGGGGGCTGCTGTGCTGGGTAAGAATATGCTAGGGCAGACCTGGGCAATGTACGGCCCGCGGGCCGTATACGGCCCTTTGCTAGGCTCTTACCGGCCCGGGCTGCGCTGGCCAGTAAGAGACGCAGAGGAAGGGAAAACATGCCAGACTCGACGAGCCGAGTGGCCGATCGGCTGCTGCTTAACTGCTGCTTAACTTAGGTGATCGCCTGTGTACAGTGTGAGAGGCTTAGGTTAAGCAGCAGCTGATCGGCCGCTCGGCTCGTCGGGTCTGGCACATTCTCCCTTCCTCTGAGGAAGCCAGACCCGATGAGCAGGTGATAGAGACCTGGGGACTTTGGAAGGACAGAGTAGGGGCTCCAGAGCATCAGTAAGTCTGCTCAGAAAGATTATGTAGTTTGCTTGTGTTTTCCCTTCCTGCCTGCTGTCTCTTTTTCACCATGTACCTGCCCACCATGCTCTCACCATGCCCCCTTCCTGCTGTCCACATGCTCTCACCATGTCCCCTTCCTGCTGTCCACCATGCTCTCACCATGTCCCCTTCCTGCTGTCCACATGCTCTCACCATGTCCCCTTCCTGCTGTCCACCATGCTCTCACCATGTCCCCTTCCTGCTGTCCACCATGCTCTCACCATGCCCCCTTCCTGCTGTCCACATGCTCTCACCATGTCCCCTTCCTGCTGTCCACATGCTATCACCATGCCCCCTTCCTGCTACCCACCGTGCTCTCACCATGTCCCCTTCTTGCTGCCCACCATGCTCTCACCATGCCCCCTTCCTGCTACCCACCGTGCTCTCACCATGCCCCCTTCCTGCTGCCCACCATGCTCTCACCATGCCCCCTTCCTGCTGTCCACATGCTCCCACCATGCCCCCTTCCTGCTGTCCACCATGCTCTCACCATGCCCCCTTCCTGCTGTCCACATGCTCCCACCATGCCCCCTTCCTGCTGTCCACATGCTCTCACCATGCCCCCTTCCTGCTGTCCACATGCTCTCACCATGCCCCCTTCCTGCTGTCCACATGCTCTCACCATGCCCCCTTCCTGCTGTCCACATGCTCCCACCATGCCCCCTTCCTGCTGTCCACAATGCTCTCACCATGCCCCCTTCCTGCTGTCCACATGCTCCCACCATGCCCCCTTCCTGCTGTCCATCATGCTCTCACCATGCCCCCTTCCTGCTGCCCACGTGCTCTCACCATGCCCCCTTTTTGCTGTCCACCATGCTCTCACCATGTCCCCTTCCTGCTGTCCACCATGCTCTCACCATGCCCCCTTCCTGCTGTCCACATGCTCTCACCATGTCCCCTTCCTGCTGTCCACCATGCTCTCACCATGTCCCCTTCCTGCTGTCCACCATGCTCTCACCATGCCCCCTTCCTGCTGTCCACCATGCTCTCACCATGTCCCCTTCCTGCTGTCCACCATGCTCTCACCATGTCCCCTTCCTGCTGTCCACCATGCTCTCACCATGCCCCCTTCCTGCTGTCCACATGCTCTCACCATGCCCCCTTCCTGCTGCCCACATGCTCTCACCATGCCCCCTTCCTGCTGTCCACATGCTCTCACCATGCCCCCTTCCTGCTGCCCACATGCTCTCACCATGTCCCCTTCCTGCTGTCCACCATGTCCCCTTCCTGCTGTCCACCATGCTCTCACCATGCCCCCTTCCTGCTGTCCACATGCTCTCACCATGCCCCCTTCCTGCTGTCCACATGCTCTCACCATGCCCCCTTCCTGCTGTCCACCATGCTCTCACCATGCCCCCTTCCTGAAGTCCACCATGCTCTCACCATGCCCCCTTCCTGCTGCCCACCATTCTTACACTTTGCCCCAGCTGATATGAGCTCTGCTGCTGCCAGAAGCCAAGGGCTTCTCTGATTGGCTGGGAAATTATCACATCAGAACGTTTGAAGTGGACCAAAATCCTGCTTTATCAGCCTGGGAATCTTATAGATCCCCTCCCCGCGGGGCATCCAAAATCGGAATGCCCCGCTGTGTGAAACCCCCAGGTCGCCCATAAACTCACCTTCTTTCCCAGTTCAACGGCGCATGCCCGCTATCCCTGGCGTGCCTGTGTCAGCCATTTGAGAATGGCCAGCGCGGGCGCGCTCCCTGTTAGAGGGAAGCTCGAGATGCAGCCGCCAGCGCACTCAGAGCCGCTGAGCTTAGACATCGCTTAGACGCCCATAGCTCAGCGGCCCTCCACAATATTTTTAGTTTCTCATGTGGCCCCATGGAAAAAATAATTGCCCACCCCTGTGCTAGGGGGTGAAAGAGTATTTAAACTAGAAATGAGGGGGGAGGGCAAGAGTGAAAGCAAAGGGGAGGACAGGTTACTTAGAGGACTGTATATGATGGGTGGAGAAATATGAGGGGGAAGGAGGACTGCCATGTTGAATAAGGAGATCTATGTGTTACAAACCAACAGTGAAAAAATACGTGGGCACAACACTACAAAAGTTAATGACACTAAAGCCGAATATGTTAAACTGGACAGAAAGACAGAGAAAATAGGTAAGGGGCAGAGTGAATTCCAAGCATTTATTAATGAGGGGTTACTAGCTGAGGATTGTGAAGATGTAAAATCCTCGTGGGTAGAAGTGTGTGGCGATGAAAATACATCTTGGTGTAATCTATAAACCCCCCAACATAACTGCAGAAAAGAGGGTCAACTGCATAAGCAGACAGAGCAGGCAGCACAGGCAGGTACAGTGGTGGTAATGGGGGACTTCAACTACCCAGGTATTGACTGGAGCAATGGATCTGCTTCAACTGAAAGAGGGCAAGCATTCCTGAGCTTGCTGCAAGATAACTTTATGAGCCAGTTGGTGGAGGCACCTACTAGTGGTGATGCTCTATCGGATCTGGTAATATCAAATGATGATGACCTAGTAGGTACTGTAACAGTTCATGAAAATATTGGTAACAGTGACCACAATATAGTTGTATCCAACATAATTTGTAAAAAAAAACATTCCCTGCCTGGGGGGGCAAAATCAATATATTTTAGAAAGGCCAACTTTCCCAGGTGCAAGGCTGCACTCCAGGACATAGATTGGAAGCATATAGCATATGTTAAGGATTAAGGATACATATGCCAAATGGTAGTGCTTTAAATCAATTGTGAATACCAAAATTCCAAAATGTATTCCTATAGGTAACAAGTATTGGCAACTCAAATAAAATCCGTCCTGGCTGACACTTACAGCTAAATGAATAATAAAACAAAAGAAAAGGGCATTTAAAAATTACAAATCTGATCTCTCAGCAGTAGCCTTTGAAAAGTATAAAGCAGTAAATAAAACACGTAAACAAGCAATACAGCTGGCATAAGCCCACAATGAAAGATATGTGGCCAAAGACAGCAAAACCAACCCTAAACGTTTCTTTTAATATGTAAACTCCAAGAAATCAAAAAATTACTTAATGGTAATGGGTCACTGTGGTTGGTCACTGTGAACCAAGAAAAGGTGGAGCTGCTAAATGGGTTCTTTTGCTCTGTGTACAAAAATGAGGCGCAAGGTGCCAATTTAGGCTTACCCCAAGCATAATTCTTCAAACTTGCTAAACGTGGACATCCAATAAAGGCTAAAGTAATTTAAATGTGAATAAGACTCCAGGACCAGATGGACTTCACCCAAGAGTTCATAAAGAACCCAGCTCAGTTATTTCACCACCTCTGCTTTTGATCTTTAAAGACACACTAATAACTGGTAAAGTACCACGGGGTTGGCGCAAGGCAAATGTGGTGCCCGTTTTAAAAAGGGTTCTAGGTCTTCTCTGGGTTATAACAGACCTGTAAGCTTAACATCCATTGTGGGAAAATTGCTTGAGGGACACTCAAAACAATTGTGTGTGGATTGAAAACTGGCTGAAGGATCCTGTGCAGAGAGTTGTGGTTAATGATATCTACTCTGAATGGTCCTCAGTTGTAAGCAGTGTACCCCAAGGATCAGTGCTGGGCGCTCTATTATTCAGTTTGTGAATAAATGATATAGAGGATGGCATTAAGAGCACTTTATTTGGGGATGACACCAAGATATGTACATGGACATTTTGAGTGTCTGGCATCCACTTGGCAAATAAAGGCAAACATGGATAAGTGTAAATTGGTGCATTTGGGGTCTAATAACCTGAAGGCCACATACAGGGCCGGATTATGAGAGGGGCGCAAGGGGCTAGAGCCCGGGGCCTCTACCACTTGCCCTGCAAAGGGGTCCTCCACCAACCTTTGGGTTATGGTCTGGTCCAGGAGGCTTTTCAGTCTGACGGGCCGTGGGGCTGGCAACAAAGCTATCAGCGGCAGTGGGGGGCGTGTCTTGGCAATCCTTTTTTTGGTTTTGCAAACCTGCAGCCAAAGCCACCACAGGGCAGGACGAAGAGTCTAGACCAGCAAAGACGCTGCCAGCAACGCTACAGTGATGGGGGCGTGCATAGAGCTGTCACTGCACATAAGCCACCAAGCACAGCCACTGGCAGCTCAATGCAGGTAACTGTTTTCTTTTTTTTTTTTTGTAAATTCGTTATTTATATAAATTTTTTTTAATCCATACAAGAAAAAGAACAAGTAACACGACATCAGGGAGGAAAAAACAGTGCCTCCTGCTGGTGATTAAACAGAATGCACACTATTTTGGACATTACAGATCAGACTACAATTATTGAAAGACAATCCTAAATTTTGACCTGTGTTCAGACCCATTCACCAGTGGGGGGGGGGCAGAACCTGGGAGGGGGAGGGGGTAAGGGGGGGATGCGTAGGGGGGGGGGGGGAAGGGGACGAAAGCTGGAGGGGTCCCAGGTGTTCCCAAGCAACATTTTACATTCATCCGATTCGGAAAATTCCATCCATTTATACATGTGAAACTTTCCTGCATGTTGTCTTTGGCTAAAATCAGGCTCTCGAATCGCATAATCTCGTTGACCTTCAAAACCCACATAGCTATTGAGGGAGGGTCAGCCTTTTTCCAAATTTGGGGAATACAAGTTTTCGCTGCATTTAACAGGTCGTTTAGTTGGAATCTTCGTCGAGTGAAGGAGGCATAAGGCGGGATCATCAGGGATATCCATATCAACCAATCTCCCCGCAACTCCCCTAACAGTATCCCAAAATGGTTTAAGCTTAGGGCAGGACCAGAGGACATGCAATAGGTCACCCGTTGCTGCCTCACACCTCCAACACACAGTGGGGGTACCCGGGAACCAATCGTTAAGCAGAGATGGCACCCTATACCATCTAGCTAGAATTTTATAGCTGCACTCCTGATATCTGATGCAGACAGCCGTCCTATGCGGCATCGCCAGAATCTTCTTACATTGCTTGGGTGAAAACGAAACCCCCAAGTCCTCTTCCCATTTCTTTAAGAAGGGGGGGCAATCAATGTTTTATACACAAACAAGAGCGTGTGTTTTTCTGTGTTCCTACTTGAACACAGCTCCTCGATAAGTTTTGTTTGCCCTTCAACGAACTCACGAAGCGAGGAGAGGAAGTGGAGAAGCTGCATACACTGCCATCCTGTCCAAGCCGGGAGGCCCATAGATCCCGCTGGACTATCCAGATCTGCCCACCCTCCACCCAAAAGTGCCTAGCCCTGAAAATCCCACCGTCCAACCACATCTTCGAAGTACGGCCCTCACACCCGGGAGGGAAGCTAGGGTTTCCAAGAATTGGGAACAACTGGGAGGGGTAGGGGGAAAGGTCAGGGCGGCCCATGTATTGTCTGCCAATCCTTAATGAGGTACCCAGGGTGGGGTGTTTCATTCCCAACGGGGTATCCTTGCCCGTAAGCCACAAGGCACCGGCCAGCGGGGAATCCGAGAACTCCTGTTCGAGGCCCACCCACTGTTTATGTTGACCATGGATACACCAATCTATAGTCCTATTCAGGTGGACCGCTGCGTGGTACAGAACCGGGTCAGGAAAACCCAGACCCCCATGCTCTTTATCCCTTGTTAGAATATCCCTGCTAAGCCTGGGTTTCCCCCCCCCCCCCCAGACGAATCCGACAAAAAGAGCTCTAACCCTTCGCAGAAAAGTCTGAGACACCACCACAGGGAGGGCCTGCATCAGATAGAGCAGACGCGGGAGGAGATTCATCTTGAGGGCATTGCAGCGACTGAACCAGGAAATCTTACCCATGGACCAACGAGAAATCTCCTCTTCAAACTTTTTCAGAAGGGGGGGAAAGTTAAGAGAGAAGATGTTCCTCAAGTTGTTCCCAATTCTGGCCCCGAGGTAGGTCACACTGTCTCTGGCCCATTTAAAGGGGAACGAACTCTGAATATTATGGAACCTTTTGGGAGGGATATTTATGTTTAGGGTCTCCGACTTTTGATAATTGATTTTATAATCTGAGAGCTCACCGTAGCTCCTCCAGCAGATTGGGCAGGGATGCTTCCGGCCCTGACAAGCTAAAGATTAAATCATCCGCGTAAGTGGCTACCTTATAGTGATGATTTGAGCCCACTAACCCTTTGATATCAGGGTTTTGACGGACCTTACGCAGGAAAAGTTCGAGGGTAACGATAAAAAACAGCGGGGAGAGTAGGCACCCTTGCCTAGTCCTATTAGCAATCTTAAAAGAGTCCGAAAGAATCCCGTTTACCTTCACCGACACCGAGGGCGCGTTATAAAGGCTAGCAATCCAGCTCAATGCATTCGGCCCGAGACCAATGTGCCTTAAGGTGGCGTGCATGAATTGCCAGTTTACGCAATCAAACGCCTTCTCTGCGTCGGTGGCGAGAAGCAGGGAGGGGAGGCTCTTCCGCTGGGCCATGTGGATCAGGTTCAACACCTTTATTGTGTTGTCCCTGGCCTCTCTATGTGGCATGAACCCCACCTGGTCGAGACCTATGACATGGTGTAAATGAGGTGCGATCCTGGAGGCTAAAATGTTTGCGAATTTACATCGGAGTTCAAGAGCGAGATTGGCCTATATATAGCTGGAGTAGCAGTTCGGGTCCTTACCTTCTTTTGGGAGTTCGGAAATGTGAGCCCCCCTTGTACTGGAAAGATTATACAATGACTCATAGAAATTGCAGAAGGCTTCAGCGATATCCCTAGTTAGGTGAACCAATCTGCCCTCTGCATTGAAGATCTTAGAGATGAACGTCCTGGCCCTTTCTACCCTCAAAGCTTTCGCACTTATCCCCAGACTCATAAAAAACTTTTTTACACTTAACTAACTGTGCCTTAATTTTATCACAACAATGAGTTTTCAAACTCTCCCTAAGGAAGGTCAATGCTGCGAGATGCGTGGCCGCCAAGGACTTTTTATGAAGCCTTTCCAATTTCCTGATCTCATTGAGGAGTCTCAAGCTAATCTCCGCCCTTTCCTTCTTAAGTCTGGACCCGAGCTTGATGAAGGTTCCCCTAATGAAACATTTGTGAGCCTCCCACAGGACCCCAGGGCCAATCTCACGCGAGGTATTCGTCTCAAAGAACTCCTTGAGGTCCTTCTGGACCTCGGCTAACACACTTTGGTCTTCTAACAATGATGCGTTTAGCCTCCAGGACCAGCACCTTGGGACAGGATGGGGCAGAGAAACAGTAAGTGCAACAGGGGCATGGTCCGAGACCGTAACGTTATAAATGGTCGAGTCTGCCACCCGGGGTAGGGAAGCATGTGGGACTAGAAAGAAGTAAATTCGAGAATACGACCCATGAGGTACTGAGAAAAAGGTGTAATCCTGATCGCTCGGGTGAAGTATTCTCCATGGGTCTACCAGTTGATGGAGAGTTAGTACCTTTTTAAGATGTCTCAACCTGGCAAAGGATTTGTGAGGACTTCCTTTTGAAGTGTTGAGGAGTGGATCCAGTGCCACGTTGAAGTCTCCTCCTATGATCAACTCCCCCTCCCTAAAGGAGGCAAGCTCCTCCAATACTCATTCAAGGAAGGAGATTTGACCCTTGTTGGGCGCATATAAGTTGACAAACGTATAAACACAGGTGGCAATCCTCCCCTTAAGGAAGATCCATCTCCTGTCCCCGTCTGTCTTGAAATCCATCAGCTCCCAGGGCAGGGCCGCCTCCAGTAAAATACTGACCCGCCCCTGGATCTGGAGTCTGAGGAGTGGCTATGATAGGGCCTCGGGTATGCTCTGTTACTGAAAGAGGGGGGATTGCTGGCCCTAAAGTGGGTCTCCTGCAGGAGGGCAACCTTGGCCTTCAAACCTTTAATATTTCTTAGGACAAGGGACTGCTTTTCCGGGCTGTTAAGGCCCTTGACATTAAGGGATACCACTTTTAGGTCAGACATGGCGTTAGACACGTATTAAGCTTGGTCAGGCTAGGATGGTAAAAGGGGGGTTCCAGGCCCCTCCAAGAAGGATAGGGGCGGGGGAAGGGGAGGAAAGGAGGGACAATACCAGAAGGGATAAAACGGAACAACAAGTAATCTAAGGTGTCCTACACGGATAAGAAAGAAGACCAAATCTGATGGGCAACCAGTCCTGTCGTGGTCAGCCTATTGGGGGTACCGTGTCCCTACTCTGGCTAGGGCCATCCAAAAGCCGGGACTCGCCACCCCCAGACCTCGTTTCGGACATAAATCACAATAAGCAGTAACAAACATAGCAAACAAACTTGAAGCAGGGCACATAGGCCCAGCAAGTATTAACCATTGGCAGAACCAGAACATTAACACTCAAAAAGAAAACACTCAGTGAAGTACGACATACAGGACTTAAAGCCCCGGGGAACCCACACACGATTAGTATGGCACTGGGTTAGCCACTCGACTGCGTCCTCAGCCTCCACCCCAGAGGGTCAACCAGGTAAAGGCCAAGGAGTACCTGCCAAGGGCGTGCTTGAAAACTTAAGTGTCCAGAGCAGCATCACCCCGAACTGCAGTGGGACTCAATGATCCGTCACCCGCAGGCGCCTGGGCCTCCCAACGCGTTTCAGGTCTCGGATGCTCCTCGGGCCCCTGCGCTCAGCTCCGTCTTCACGTTGGGCCAGCAAGTGCACATTAGGCACCAGCCAGTCCGGGACTTGGATCGGATTGCACCGAAGAAAGGCGAAGAAATTCGGAAGGTCGTGCCGGGATTTCAGCACAAAGGAATCTCCATTCCCCCTCACGATCAGGTGGAAAGGAAACCCCCACCGGTAAGTCGCTCCCGCCGCAACAATGACATCCAATAGGGGCTTCAGCGATCTCCTCATCTGCAAGGTTCGCCTAGAAAGGTCCGGCAAGATTCTGACCGCTGAGCCGCTGAGGTCGATCGGGCCATGATCCCAGCTCTTCCTGGCGATTTACTCCTTTAGGGTAAAAAAATGAACCCTACAGATTACATCCCTAGGGTTCGATGGGTCTTGACTTCTCGGGCCCAGCGACCTGTGCACCCTATCCAGCTTGATTTAAGTGGACGGATCTCTGCCCAACACTTTATTGAAGATAGCTGTGACGATCTGTTTCAGGTCTTCCCCTGGTGAACCCTCCGGGATACCCCGGAGTCTCAAATTATTCCTCCGATTGCGATTCTCAATATCGTCCATTTGAAGCTGGAGCGTTTGCAGCAGGGTATCCTGCCTTTCACATCTTTCCTCCAGGGCCTGAAACCAGCTAGATGTTTCAGCCCTTCCCGACTCTAGAGAGGCAACCCTGACATCCACTTCTGTAACTTGCTTCTTGGCCACTGCAATTTCTTTCTTATGCGCCTCTTCATACCGTGCAATCAGGTTTTCGGCAGACCCTTCAGTAATGATGGATACTACTCTCGGCAGTTGCCGGAGAGAATGAGGTGGCAAGCAGTGGAGGGCTCTGGGGTGGGCTAGCGGAGATGTTTGCGACCAGATCCCATTCTTCAGACCAGACCGAAGGGGCTGCAGGGGTCAAGCCTAGCTCGGGGGAAGACATAAGGGTGGGACTGTTATGCCTCGATACTCCCTGTCTAACTGGGGATGGTGGCAGCGGTGATGGCGGAAAGCCCGGTCCTGCGCGCAGGCTCGCTATGCATTCAGGGGCTCCTTGATGTCCCCTCTTCTCTTTCGGTGGCCCCTGCGGCAAGGTGGACGACTCCGCAGGGAGGGCACTGGGCGTCAGCGGCGACGATGGAGGGGCCGCTATGGCCAGTTCTGGGCAAGAATGCGAACCTGCCCAGCCCACTCCCCCCGAGAGGCTTGTCAGTGACATGTTGAATTCTGGGATGGGCATCCCAAACCGGGACGCTCCCCCCGCCAGAACTTATGGGCTGCCTCCCTGGCTCCAGCCCAGCATTGAACTCTGATTCCACCCTGCTATTGTGAGACAGATTTTTATTACTGTGCAAGTCATCCTTGAAGTGAGAGCAGAACTTGAACTGCGCTGTTCAGAGCGCACTGAAACCCTGCTTGTATTGTCCCCTGCCCTCCGCTTTTCTTTTCCTGCCTCCGGAGCTGCTAACACAGCCCCAGACGCGTAATTTCCGGGGGGCGGCAGCCAGTCTTGGTCCACCCACCTCCTCTCGGCGGCGGGCGCACCTCTCCCTCACTCGCTCGGGGTCTTCCGTCGCTGCGGCTGCTGCGGGGCGGCTCCTCTGCTCCCAGCTCATCTTAACTGGAGCGCCCTGAGGAGGAGGCAGGCAGATCTCTTCGCCGCCAGGATCCGTCGGCTGCAGCCGCCATCTTGCTCGGGAGCGTGGTCTCCCTTCCTATGCTCCAAGATAAAGCTCTGGCTTTGGGGGATCGCTTCTTTCTGTCCCCTCCGGCTCCTCTTCCCGTCCTCCTTCTTCCCATTTGCTAAAGCTGCTGTCGCCAACCTGTTTTGGGATATAGGGGTTGGGAGCACGGCTACTCACGTCCTCCCACCACCATTGCCAGGACACACCCCCGCCCCAGTTTTTTCGCAGGTAACTGTTTTCTGCTGGACCAGCTGGCCGACTACACTACCCCCCGCCCAGAATGGCAAAGCAGGAGTTCCCGAGAAGCACGCACCCGCACAATGGTGGCACAAGGGACTCGATCTGACGTTCCAGTAAGTAGACGGGTGCCAGACAACCACCAATCAGTTACTTGGCTGGACTATTATTTTAAAGGAAGAAAAAATACTGTATTTGGGGCCTCCACCAGGTTTTGTGCCCAGGGGACTCCACCACACTAAATCCGGCCCTGGCCACATATGTCCTCGGGGGAATAAAACTGGTAGAGTCACTAGTTGAAAAGGATCTAGGGGTACTGGTAGACCACAGGCTAAATAACAGCATGCAATGCCAAACAGCTGCTTCTAGGGCAACCAAGATATTATTATGCATTAAAAAAAGGTATGGAATCATGAGACAGAGATGTAATATTGCCTCGTTACAAAGTACTGGTGCGACCTCACCTGGAATATGCTGTCCACTTGTTCATAGAATGGACGCCCTGATTTTGTAAAGGGTGCAGAGGAGAGTCACCAAACTAATAAGGGGAATGGAGGATCTTAGTTATGAAGAAAGATTACGAGAATTAAATCTGTTTTGTCTTGAAAGAAGACATCTGAGGGGAACATGATTAACTTGTATAAATATATAAATGGGCAATTCAAAAAATATGGTAAAAAATTATTTCAACTAAAATTAAGTCTAAAGTCAAGGGGCATTTCCTCTGTCTGGATTCAATTTCCAGGGATGACAATCATTTTTTACCATAAAAATAAATCTGTGGAATAGCCTTCCACAGATCAGCATCAACAGCTGTCAGCTTCAAAAAAAGGATTACATGTTTTTCTAGCAGAAAGTAACATTAACTGTTACTATTAGCTGTTATAAGCTTGTTCAGGCAACTTGGGGGTCACTGCTGTTTACTAACTAGTACTAGTGGAGTGCCCACTTGTTCAGGCCACTTAAGGGTCATTTTCCTGTTTTTTTAATTGTCGGTCCATTTTGGTAGTGATGGAGCTGGTGCTGCAAGGAGAGGGTGTGTCTCATCTTTGCCTGCTACAACTTCCTCTACTGCAACCAGGCGCAAGGGTTTTGAGTGTATTTTTGTAGGCTCCCAATACTTCTGCTAGAATGGTTAGGCCAGATCAAGTTAAGGCAGTTGCAGATTATATGGCATGCAGTGCTACCAGTTCCATGGGCTTGTCTTTTTGGGCCCCCAGTGATTTCAGTGGGGTTCTGGTTCAGGTTCGGGTTAAGTCCGAGTACCCAAACCGAACTTTGGTGGTAAGTTCGCCAGAACTTGACAAACCCGAACTTCTACAGGTCTGCTCATCATTACTGGTAATTAAATAGAATACACAGTATGTGTTAACCCCTTTACGCCACAGTAAGATTTGGGTATATGTTGTTTGAATTACTCTAAAGGGGGTTAGGCTGATTCAACACTGTTAGAATTTATTTTCTCATGCGTAGTATGCCAAACTGGGCTTTCTTTTTCCTTTTTAAATAATTTGCACTGCTAATTCATTCTAAAAAAAAATTAAATTGAACCCTTCAACATATGCAAAACCACAGGGAGTTTCTTACATTTCTAAAAGGTGCTTCACAGGTATAAACACATTGAGGAAAGCTCCATTTGAATATAATGTAACAGTATCTCATATGTCAGGAAGGGGTTAAGCAATTACATTATAAACTTATCTTATTCTGCAGTTCTGGCAACATGAATTCTTGACTTGGATCCCTGAAAAATGTGGAGCTGTTGAGAAAATCTCTCTCCCAGTATCAGAAATCTGGACACCGGACATCATTGTCTATGAGTTGTAAGCAACATCCCTCTCCTACTTACGTGTGTTTGTGTGACTGACTTGTACTCCAGCCTGATCTGCTGATGTCTATACTTTACACAAGCTCCAAAAATACATAACTGCTCCAGAAGGTGATTGTTTTTCATACACATAAATGGTTGTTTAAAGCGAGTCAAAACCCTCTTGGCCTGGCCCTGGAATTTAAAAGATTCCAGGCCCGGCCACTAGCCTACCCCTGGGACATCCTACACCGGATGCCCCGCTGTGTGAAACCCCACGGGGCACCGTTAATCTAACCTGACCCCGGCTAGTCCCACAATGCATCTTCACCAGTCTTCACCTGGATACTCTACGGCGTGTGCGCGCTTCGGTGCCCAGCCTTTCTGAATGGCTGGGCGTGGGAGCATGAACAGCATGCCGGGGATGCAGCCAGCGACTGCACCTCGTCACAGCAGCATTTTTGAGAGAGCCAATCGGTAGTATCTGTGTAAAAAGTGCAACAAAGCAAAATCATGGTACTTGTCAAAGTAGTGTGCATCGCTTTTGTTTAGCTGAAATATAATGTACAACGAACTGTTACCGATTCTATACTAACAGATCTACAGATCTTCACTGCAGTTTACACGTTGTTTTTTGTCATTTAGGGGTTTGTAAACCACAAAAAACGACAAACCACTCCTTAACCAAGCCAAAGAGGGACCACACAATTACAACTGTAAAGCAAAAAACTAACTAAACAAACCTAAACCCACCATCCACAATAAATATGTACAAATGATTTAGAAATTGTTACCCTTTATTATAACAATTAACATGTCCATCTATATAGACAAAATAAATTCCACATTCAGTATTCACATTTGACTAGATGTACAGTAATGCTGAAGATAGTTCATGCCCCAAACAGCTCCACAACTGAATTTATTTAATTATGAAATTGTATATCAGAATTAAATGCTGCAAAATGAAACACAAAAGCAATGCAAGCATCAATGACAAAATAAAGAATAATATGAAAAACAATGTAAAATGAAAAAACAAAAGTACCGGTAATGCAAATCACAAAAAAACGGACGCAAGATTTTCAATGTAACGGAAAATCATAAACAAAGTTCTCTCTGTGTCCTAGGCGGCAGGTAGCCACACTGCCGCTTCTAATGTGATGATGCACATGCGTGTGGATGCAGCAGCATGACTCTGCGGCACATAGCATCTAGCAGGACCTTAGTATATTGTAGGGGTAACTGACAGTGGGCCTAGGTGTATCTATACCTCTCACCCACGGTTGCTCTTTTTTTGTTATTTTTGTAATGTCCACCGAGTAAAGAAAAAAAGAAATACATATCTTTGAAGTCAAGGACACACTTTAAAGCCTTAGAAGTTGAAATATACATTTGGAGAATCAGTTTGATGTATACGCATTTTTATTTCCCCACTAATGTGCTATATCACAACATTGGTGTATAATAAAATCTCCCGTATCCTTTCCCTCAGGAATGTGCCCTTTATTACTATTTCAGTATTATTATCATCCTTTTTTAATCAGGGTTAGTAGGCACATACTACCCAGCATCAAGCCCATGACTTCTTTTATGTCCCTGTTAGACACATAGAAGAACCCTGGGCCTTCAATTAAGTTTCACCAACAGGTGTTTTTTTCAGTTGGATGCCCTGCCATACTACAGCAATGCCTGCAAATACATCAGCACATAGGCTGCCTCATCTGCATGCATTTGAAAGTTTGATGTTCACAAGTGTCTGAAGTGTAATTGTCTTTTTCAGCATAGACGAGGATAAATCACAGCACACACCATTTGTGTATGTCAATCACACAGGACGGGTGCGCTATGATAAAATGCTCCGCGTGGTCAGCTCATGTAATCTTGGAATCTTTAACTTCCCATTTGATGTTCAGAACTGTTCACTTACCTTTGGCTCCTACATGCACACAGGTATGGACTTGAGTTTCTTTGGCTCTTAGATTTTATAGTGACTAATGCAGTGGTGTGGTAAAAAAAACATGGCAGAAATTCTCTCCTGTGGATTTCTTCACATCTGTTAAATTCAGGCTCACATGTCATTAATCTGGTAAAGTTACCTTGCCAAGAGTAATTTACCATACATTTTATTAGAGCAGCTGATCACCAGCCATTTATGCATTGTGAAAAAAAGGGGGACAATCTGTCATTCTGCATGTTTTTTATTTAGTTAAAAACTATTGGGCTCCTGTCTTTTTAAACTATTCCAGGGCAACAGTTGCACAGCTGCACTACCCGCCTCCTCTCACTTTGTATTAGCGGCCCCCAGCACCGCCCCCACGGGCCAACACACCCTAAGCATCTGGGGCGTTCCGGTCCATGGGGGCAGCCTGGGACGGTGCAGCGCTGCAGCCCCATTACTGGCAGAGCCGCATAATGGGGTCAGCTTACATTCACCCCCCTCCATCTACCAAATTCCACTATTTGAAGATGTCTTTTCTATTTCAGGATCCCCATGGAAAATGGGCATCCCATGATCATGATCATTTCTATGCTTTCAATTTAGGAATCCACTGCATCTCTTTTTGAAGGGTTATTCTTTCTATGTTCCTTCCCCCCTTGCCATGGATTATTTTTAGGCACTGGATTTGCAATCCCATGGTATTGCTTTCATGTGGAGCGCAAAATGCCTCCTCACTGGAGTTCTAAGAGTGTGATTTTTTTTATGTCTTTATGTCTTTTTTATGTCTTTTATGTCTTTATGTCTTAAATGCCCTAATTTTTAATTTCTGATTTGTCTTTCTCCTATAAAAGCTATCACAGGGGCATCCCAGTAGGTATATAACATCTGTAGTACAGTTAATATACCGTAATGTCTAGCTTTTCAGTCCCTCCCCCTGGTAGGGAAATAAAATTGCTCTGTATTATGAATTGACATATGCATCAGCCTCTGCATCTATAATTCCCTACCGTCTGACAACACCTAGCTTTAGAGTCCTGTACATAATGGCTTTTTACAAGTTTATCTTTTATTGATTGTGTTTTCCTATACTTTATGCGTGGTTGATCTGGCAGGATTTTCTTAAGAGATTATTCTGCAAAATGTGCCAGTGTTTTTTTAATATTTTCCTAACAACCTGATGAACGCTACTGGTGACATTTTGTCTGTAGATTTACTTGCTGATGGCTCATATAGCCAGTTGTCTTTGTTGATCGTATATCATTCTGTCCCTTATGTCACTTGCAGTCCTGCGAAAATCATAATCGTTGGTACACTTCATCCTAGCCCTGAGATATTCCCCATAAGGAATACTCATTGTTAACGAGGTTGGATGGCAGCTTGTAGCCCTGAGAATATTGTCGTGACCCACCTGTTGTCATCCCAATGTCAACCTCAAGTTCAGGTCTTTGTTCAAAATTTCAACGAATTGAATCAGCAAGCTCGGGGTGCCCGTCCGGAACACCAGGATATCATCTATGTACCTGTGCCAAGAAAGTATATGGCAAAGGTACATAGAGAACTCCTCATTCACCCCCAAAACTTCCTCTCCCATTCCTCCAGGTACAGGTTAACATACAATGGGGCACATGTGGTCCCCATCGCAGTCCCCCGTACCTGCAGGTATAGTTGGTGACTGAAAAGAAAAGTGTTGTGGGTAAGAATGAAGAGGAGCAGGGACAACAGAAAGTCACTGTGTTATTGATGTTCAATGTCCAACTCCGCCAACGCAAAGTGGGAGGAGGCGGGTATCGCTGCTGAGGAGGTGGGTATTGCTGCTGAGCAACTGTTGCCTGGGAACGCAAGCCTCACTAATTAGGTGAATCAGGGAAGTATCAGCGAGGAGGCGGTCATGCTTCAAACTGACTAGCCAACTAACAACTGGTCCTCCGGACATGGGGACATGTCATCGGGTGCCCCTCGTATTAGCATGCACCCTGGCCCACTGCCACAGCCAAGCTGCACAAGCCAATGACATGCTGGCTCTCCCAGTGCAGTGGTGCTGTGACGTGTGTTCCACATCTGGCGCCTGTGCAATAGGAAGTTGGTGACGCAGGTAGTGGGGACAACCTGATTGGCTGAAGATTCTTTTGTCTTCTGCCGCCATTTGTCGGGGTGGACGAAGCTCAAGCTGTCCAACATTTGTTGGCGCATAGAGCTCCTTTCCCCGTGCCACCACCATGCTACACATGGTTGGAGAAGGCGAGCGTTCCTTCCCCCTCATACTCTCCATACAAATAGGAAGGATAAGTACCTCTTGTTAATGAAAAAAAAAGAAAAAGAAAGTGAACATAATGGATATGTAATGGCATATCCCCAGGGGCGTACATAGCCTCGATGGGGCAGGGCCCCCACCTTGGCCCCCATGGACACTCACCGGCCAGTTTCAAAAGGTGCTCCGACACTTGTCCCTTGCTGTTGCACGCACCGGTGGAGAAGCAGGTGCGTGCGAGGCCGCCGACAGAGGCTAGGCCCACATGTGGCACCAACAGAGAGGCTGGGGCAGTGCACAGCGCCGACAGAGAGGCTGGGGCAGAGCACTGTGCTGACAGCGGGAAGGCAGACGGCATGGCTAGGCAAGTATTTGCCAGGTACATGCCTCAGAGGCAATGGAGGCAGCATACCCTTGTTCCACCTATCACCCCAGCCTGCATGCACACCTACCCTCCCACCTACCTGCCTGCCCACCTGCCTGCCATCATGCCCACTTATGCACTCACCTACCTAATCACCCGCCCACCTACGCGAGATTCCTTTCCCGGCGCTGGCTCGTTAGAAAGGTGAGTATTCTACGTGTCCTGTGCATTCAGGTGCGAGGGAGCTCCAGCGTTCTGGATGCCCCCTCGAGCTTCTTTCTAGCGGCAAAGAGCCGAACCAACACCCGTTATTGTAATAACGGGTGTTGGTCCGGTTTAAGGCCAAAATTAGGTCGGTCAGGACATTTTTGTGACCGTTTCTTCAATTTCTATGTGGCAGTTAAAGAGGAACATCGGACCTAAAATGCCCCCGGAAACCGAGGGACCCAGTAGATGGATCCCCCCAGTGAGGTAAGTAAATACTTCCCAAAGGTAAAACCGGAGGGAGGGGGGGCAGCAGATCGGTGAGGTTTGGGGGAGGTTTTAGCCTCTCCTGATGTTCCTCTTTATGTGGTTATTCTTGAACCATACCATATCACTTATCTATAACTAGGGACGGAAGCATGCCTGAAACGTGTAAGATCTGCTCTCATTTCCTCATGTCCTAGGTTGTGCATTGATTTTTATTATGCGTTGACATCACTTTTTTAAATGGATTTAAACCGGACTACTAGTCTGGCACAGTTGGAAAAGAAAACTCCCCAAAACTCCCTTGCCCTATCTGCATGCATGATACTGAAGCATTGTCAGTACCTACATTTGCTCCTGCATCTACTCAAAGCTGAAATAGCGCCTCACCAATTTTCTAGTGGTACCAGCCATTTCGGAGCTTCCTCTCCCAGCATCTTAGCCATGCTGCTGTCTGGATTTAACTGACATAACTGACAATACACAGTAACAGGAAACCCAGCAGCACTTCCTGTTTGCAGCCCGGCTGGGCTTTGTAGTCCGTTCGCAGGAATGCTGCTGCACCCGCAGCCGGCTGCCCGACTGACATTTAGATAAGAGCCACCTGCTCTTTTCTCCTGCTGCGTAACTCTCCTGCTTAACTCCTTGGCGGCATCACGGGGTGGGAATCTCCTCTCCTCACCTATCAATCCAGGGACTTCAGGCAGTCGGCGTACATTCATTCATTCCATTAGAAACACATCACTTACCCACCGTCTGTGGCGTTGATGTGCAGTGCAAACAGCCTGTGCTGCCTGTCAGTAGGCCCCCTGCCCCTGCGCCCTAGGCACGTGACCGACCTTGCCGGGTGCTAAAGCCGGCCCTGCATGTAAACAGAGGCCTTTGCCGATCATTACATATGCACGGCAAACAGCTCTGATTGGTCGAGAGCCCATGCATGCACCGTAGGACCAGGGAAAGGTGAGTTTGTATGGGCATTCTGGGGGATTTCTTCTTTCAAGATGCCCCCGGGGCACTGAACAAAACCCGGAATAGTCAAAATCATGGGTTTTGTTCTGCTTTGAGGGCAGGACTTCTAAAAAGATATAATCTTGTGAATATTGTTTTTCAGTGCGGGATATTAAACTTGGAATGGCTGTTCCTATGGAACAAATACTTCAAAACTCTCTACAATACCTGGAGACCAGTGGAGAGTGGGAGCTCCTGAGAATCGAAGGAGGCCCTGATGTCCTTAAATTTGGCATCGATGAATGGGATATAATCACATTTTGGGTGAGTCAATTTTAAGAGGAACAACAGCCCCCTGGGGTCTCCAAGGCTTCGGGGAGGCAGATTTCCTTATACCTGGGGCATCCTGATTTGGGATGTCCCTCTGTCTGAAAACCCCAAAGACGACTGGTATAATATTGTAACAAAGGAGGGGTGGCAGCCGCTCAGACCATTTTGTAACTAACCTGGGAGGTGCACGTTAGCAGGGAAATTAGGATACAAAAGTCTTAAAGGAGCCACAGCACTCAAACCAGTTAGCTTGCTGACCAACCTACAATCTGTCTCTAAACTTGGTTAAAAACAGAGGACTCGGTCACACACATCTGCAGAAGTATGCTTAAACTGCACCACCAGCGCCAAGGTGCCCCTGTGAGGTGCAGTCCTAACTATAATCTCTGAGAGCCCCATTTGGGACATACAATGCAATAGATCCCAATTTATCTATTGCATTGTATGTCCCAAATGGGGCTCTCAGAGATTAGAGTTAGGACTGCACCCATAGAAGCACCTTGGCGCTGGTGGTGCAGCTTAAGCATACTTCTTTTGGTATAATATTGTAGCTGCTGATCCCATGGCACCGCCGCATCCCCACTATCATTTCTACTGGGGCACAAACCCAAAGGGGGTGGGATAAAGCCAATGGCATCTGACATCAGGTCCACTAAGGAAGGTATGAACAGAGTGCGAGTGCTATCTGGCTGGCAACCTGCGCATGCGGTGTGGAATCGCTGAAACAGCAGTCTGTTTAGGTGATCTGAATTGGGATGGCCCAGGGGTTGTCTAGCCGAGTGCAGCGCGGTGGGGACTGCATCCCTGCTACCCTCTAATAGGGAGAGTGCCGCTGCCAGCCATTCACAAATGCCTGGCACACGCCCTGTTAAAGGTATAACAGAGAGCGGCCGCTGCTTGCGCATGCGCCGTTGGATTGGGGGAGAAGGTGAGTTTACAGGGCGACCTAGAGGGTTTCACACAGCGGGGAATCACAAATCTGGATGCCTTGGGGGGAGGGAATCAAGCGGGCCTGGGGTTTGGTCCACTTTAATGCATCAGTAATTGTTACATTATAGTACATTGGAAAGTACATTTTTATCAGTTTTTATCAACAAGTGTTACACTTGACAGGTGGTACAAGATGAAGCTGCATATTGATCTGTAGCCCAACTCGATCTGCTGATCTATTGTAACATGATTGTCACTTCACAGCAGGAAAAAAAGGCAACTCCACATGGCAGGATAAGTTTAACTGACTGCAGACAGTTTTATTTATCAGGTTGTACAAATATTAAAGTGGACCAACACCCAGGATTTTGACTATCCTGGGTGTTGGTCCACTTAGGTGAGGCACCCCGACGCCGCAAAAACTCACCTCTCCCCGCTCCCACGTGACCTCGTCCGGCCAATGACAGCGCTCAGAGCCGCTCTGGTATGCGCGTCCAAAGCCGCTTGGACGCGCATACCAGAGCGCTGTCACTGGCTGCGTCTCTCGCTTCCCTCTAACAGGGAGCGCGCCTGCGCCGGCCATTCACAAAACGGCCGGCGCGGGAGCGCGCCCTGCTAGAGGGAAGCGAGAGACACGGCCGCGTCTCGCGCATGCCCCGTTGGATCGCCGGTAAGGTAAGGATTGTGGGCCTCCTGGGGGGTTCCTCCCCGCGGGACATCCCGATTTCGGATGCCCCGCGGGAAGGGATCTGATCGGTTATAGATTCCCGGGCCGATCCCCCCTGGGTGTTGGTCCACTTTAATGCAAAAATAGGACATTCTAAGCCTGTCCTGCACTAACTTAACTTATGCAGTGCCTGACTAACCAGGTGCAGGCCTGGTGCTGGCCACCCCACAACAGCAGCAAAGGGTACAACCTGATTCAGCAGGACCATGCTGTTTAGCTTCCCAATGGTTTACAACACCTATGTCTGTTTTTCTTTAGGCAGAGAGAGCTCTGACTGTCTCAGCTCCAGACCTTTTCCAGGCTAACACAGACACTTAAAAGGGTTGATTCAGAGCCCCTTTCTCACCTTTTCTTTGCGTGAATATTTACATTCTCGTTCATTTTTTCCCCTCGTCTGATTCAGCAAAGCCTTTTTTCTGTGAGAACTTTAGTGTGAAATGTTTTTGCATGTTTTTTTTTTCGTTTGGTAGCAAGACATCCATAAAAATGATGAGAAAGGGGCTCTAAATCAACCCTAAAGTGTCCAAGTCATCCTGAAGCTTGTGAACATCTTTAATAAACGGCTCTGTGCTACATGTCTTGGTGCCATCTGCAAAAAGAGAGAAAGTACTCTTAATGCAGTCCTCCTATATATTTCTAAACATATTGAATAATAGAGGCTCAGCACTGAACCCTGGTGTACACTGCTTACAATCAGGGACCATCCAGAGTAGGTATCATTAACCACAACTCTTTGCACACAATACTTCAGCCAGTTTTCAATCCAGTTACAAACTGTATTTTCTAATGCTGAACATCTCAATTTCCCAAATAAGCGTCTATGGGGGACAGTGTCAAATGCTTTTGCAAAAGCCAGAAAATCTATATCTACAGCTGCCCCTCTGTCTGGCCATTTGCATGGACTGTTACAGTACCTACCAGATGAGCATCATTTGATATTACCAGATCCAATACAGCATCACTTCTAGTAGGTGCCTCCACCAATGATAGTTTAAGTGTTTATTTTTTGATTGCAGGTAGTGATAAGACGGCGTCCTATTCTGTATGTGGTGAATCTAATCGTACCTAGTGCCTTTCTGATGCTGATTGACATCTTGAGCTTCTTCCTGCCACCACACAGTACAGACAGGTCCTCCTTCAAGATGACCTTGTTGCTAGGATACACTGTATTTTTACTCATTATGAATGACTTGCTACCTAGCACAGCATATGGGACACCTCTTATTGGTAAGAGTCCTTTTAAAGTGGAGCTAGTGAACTGTGTGGAGGTGTATTGCGGAATTGTGTACTATTAAAAATCTATATAAATAAGTTTGCTAATGAGAGGACGGGTCACTACCACTCCCAAACTGAATAAAATGCCAAACTTGTGGTTTCATTCTCAAGTTAGGAATAAAATACATGGGTGCCTGGAGTGAAGGTATCAGGGTTACCCCTTTCTTCTACGAGCCTAGCTGAATAATTCTTAATGGGTGTATAAGTGACCTCTATCTCCCGCCATCCAGCATATTTATATTGATTTTTATCATTGGGCCATTTTTTTGCGTCAGTGCAATGGTCATTTTAGTAGCCATACATATGAAACTATAAAGATTGTGCGTATTTATGGATGTCTTTGGGATGTGCTCCTAATAAACCCACCTAAGGATCTTTTGCCACTTGTGATACATTTTTTTATTATCTGATAAACTGCCTTCAAAGTAGCCAGAAATGCAACAAGTAGGGGTATTCTTTTTTTTTTAATTAAACGTTTTTATTGAGGGAAACACAATAAATTACAGAGCTTTACAGAACTGTGCCGCACAGGTGCACGCAGTAATTTGCATAATAACAAAATTGTTCACAACCAATGTTCAAAGGTCCAAAGACATGTAGAGAAAATGCAGGGCCGGTCGAATCCGCCCCATGCATTGAACAACAAACCCAATTTGTAACCAACTATAACCTCTGCAATCCGTGTCCCCAACTTTTCGATAAAAGGAACAAATTAGGACAATCAACCAGACACAATTAACAAGAGGGGGGGGAAGGAGAAAAAGGGGGGGGGGGAGACAAGACAGATGCATGTGCAAGAGGAGGGGGGGGTATGAGGGAGGGGAGCAACAGTGAGGTAGAGAGAGGCAGGGAGGCCCGACCAACGACAACCCGTCCCGGCCATATTACGTATAGAGAAGAAAATCGGGGGAGAAAGTGAACCCATCCCATGCCTGCCAAGTCCTTCTATGCTTTTCTAGAGTCCCCCGCAGCGATGCAGTGAGTTCCTCCATCCTACATATGTCCCGCACCACAGCCAGCCATTGCGCTGTAGTGGGGGGCTCAGTGGATTTCCACTTAGCCGGGATGCACGTCCTAGCGGCACTCAGGAGTGGGGCAAGGAGGGACCCGCGTCTTGACCTCATGGACACCGGTGCCAAGTTGAGCAGATAGCACGCAGGGTCCTCACCAAGGTCAACATCCGTTAATTTCTTAATGACCTCCCGCACTCCCCTCCAGAAATCGGTCAGCTTCTCACACTCCCAGAAAACGTGTGTCATAGTTCCCCTGTCCCGCAAGCACCTCCAGCAGAGGGGGGAGGAGGAAGGAAACATGGCAGCCAGCCGCGCAGGGACCCGGTACCACCGGGAAAGAATTTTAAACGTAGTCTCCTGGTATTTACATGATATGGAGCTCTTATGCGCTAGCTGAATCATCGCTAACCTTTGCTCGTCCGTGAAGGATCGGCGCAGTTCCCTTTCCCATCCCCTCACGTACGGAGGGACAAAGTCCCCCGGGGGCTCCATCAGCAGCGAGTATGAGTAGGACAGGGCTCCCCCAAAATGGCCGGTCCCCAAACAAGTTTGCTCAAATTGTGTTAGCCGCCTAGCAGCGGCAGTCGCACATCCGACCGACCGCTGATAGTGCTGTAGCTGGAGGGTCTGCAACTGTGTAATGGGTTTGAGAGCAAGGTCACTAACCAGGGCCTCTGGCCGCCTCCACTCGCCGCCCACCTGCATATGAAGTCTCCTAAAGCAGTTTTGCTGGATCCACGCTTTAAAGGGACCACCAGCTATCTCTACCGGGAAGTCGGGATGGCCCAAGACCGGCGCCATGGGGGATGGCTCGGGGGAGAGACCCGGCCGGGGGAAGAATCTATCCACTACTCTCCTGGACGGGCCAATTGTAGGATGTTTGTTCAACTGCGGATATCCGTTCAGTGGAACCCATGGTAAGCCCGGGAGAGGGCATGGAGAAGCCGCCTGCTCCATCATGACCCACTGCTTCAAGGCCGAATGTCGACACCAGTCGATGACCCGGCTCAAGTGAGCCGCCGCATGATAACACTTCCAATCCGGTAGGCCCAGCCCCCCCCTAGACTTAGAAACCGATAATAGCGACGCCGCAAGGCGATGAGAACGACCCGCCCAAACGAACCTGGTGCACATTCCTGTGAGCTGCTTGAAAAAGGTAGCGGGGATGTCTATTGGGAGGGTCTGGAACAGATATAGCACCCTGGGAAGGATGTTCATCTTGATGACGCTGACCCTTCCAAACCAAGAGAAGACTCCCCTGTTCCATTTCTGGAGGTCCTCATCTAACCTTTTTAACAAAGGAGGGAAATTTAATGCAAACGTTTCCTGCAGATTGGAAGGAATCCGCGTCCCCAAGTACGTGACAGCCTCCTGCTCCCACCTAAAATGAAAATTCTCCTTAATGCTGCGCAATCTCTCCGCGGGGACATTAATGTTTAGAGCTGAAGACTTCTGGTAATTAACCTTATAATTAGAAACCTCCTGGAAACTCTTGAGCTCCGCAAGGAGGTTTGGCAAAGTGATCTCTGGTTTTGAAATGAAGAACATCAAGTCGTCAGCGTATGCTGCCACCTTGTGCTCCCTTCCGCCCACTTTCACACCCGCCACATCTGAATTTTGTCTGATCAGCCGAAGGAATGGCTCCAGGGAGAGAATGAAAATAAGCGGGGAAAGCGGGCAACCCTGTCGCGTCCCGTTAGATAAACAGAAAGTCTGAGAGGACATGCCATTCACCACCACGGACGCCGAGGGGCAGGTGTATGAGGCTAGGACCCGATGTAACATCCTGTCTCCCAGTCCGATATACCTGAGGGTCCCCTCCATAAAAGCCCAACTCACCCTATCAAAAGCCTTCTCGGCATCCGTGGATAGAAGTAGCGCTGCTTCCCCCCCCGCTGCGCATGATGGATCACTCCGATGACCTGTGTCGTATTGTCCCTTCCCTCGCGATCAGGGACGAAACCCACTTGGTCCCAATGTATGAGCCCCGAGAGGAGAGGTGCGATTCTGTCTGCCAAAATTTTGTTATAAATTTTGAGGTCGCAATTCAAAAGGGAAATGGGCCTGTAGCTACCGCAATTGGCTGGGTCCTTCCCCGGTTTAGGAATAACTGCAATGCTGGCCCGAAGGGTGTCCCGTGGAGGGGGAAGACCATCGCTCAGAGAACTAAAGGATGAAATGAAGTGGGGGCCTAACGTGCCCGCCAATTCCTTGTAGTATTCCAGGCTGAAGCCATCAGGGCCAGGGGCCTTACCGGGCTTCATACCTCCGACGGCCTTCAAGAACTCCCCCACACCGACCTCCTCCTCCAGGGCCTCCACTACCCCCCGCTCCAGCCGGGGAAGGCCAGACCTCTGAATGTAAGCCCTGATTTTTTGCTGGTGAGCTTGAGTCTTGTCTTGTGGCAAATTGTATAGGCCTTCATAGAAGTCCCTAAAAGTTTTAGCAATGTCACCTATTTTAAAGTGTCTATTCCCTCCCGGGTCAACAATGCTAGGGATGAAGTTTCTTGCCCGTTGCCCCCGCAAAGCTCTAGCAAGGGCCCTACCGCTTTTATTACTGAATTCGTAAAAGTGCCTACGGCACCTAGCAATCTGGCCCCGTACCCTGACGAAAGTCAGGTCCCTGAGGGCCGCACGCAATTTGGCCAATTCCGCCTCCGTGGCCGGGTCTAGGGATTGTTTATGCCGGGTCTCCAGAGCCTGAATCTCCTGCATCAACTGGGCCGCCCGTTTCTCCCTCTCCTTTTTAAGGTAGGCACCCCTTCTAATCAAAAGGCCCCGGATCACACATTTGTGAGCCTCCCACTGAGACATCCGAGAAACCTCAGGGGTGTTGTTAACTAAGAAAAATTCAGAAATTGCCGATCTAATCTCTGCCTTAAACTCATGGTCCTGAAGGAGGGAGGCGTTAAGCCTCCAATGTCCCGATGGAGGGGGGGAGTCCATGACCGACAGTAGAATGGAGACGGGGGCGTGATCAGAGAGCGAGATTGAGCCTATTGACGGTCGCGATATGAGATGTACGTGTCTTTGGGGGACCAGAAACCAATCAATTCGCGAGTACATGTTATGAGGGGGAGAGAAATAGGTGTAGTCCCTTTCCCTGGGGTTCACAATCCGCCATACATCCAAGAGTTGGTGTTCAAACAAGAGGGCCTTTATCCTCCACAACGCCGAGTAAGGTAAACTAGAAGTCCCCTTAGAGGTATCAAGCCGAGGGTCCAGAACACAATTAAAATCACCTCCCAAGAGAAGAATGCCACTGGAGAACTCAGCCAGCCTCTCCATGGTGGACCTCAGAAATTTCAACTGGTTTGAGCTCGGGCAGTAACAAGTTGCCAGCGTCACCCTCTGGGTATAAAGAGTGCCCCTTACAAAGAGGTACCTGCCTTCAGAGTCATGGTTCACCTCCTCCAGTGTCCAGGGGAGGTGTCCCACCAGCACAATGGCCACCCCCCTCGACTTAGAGTCAGGGGACAGGCTGTGGTATTGATGGCGAAAGTAACGGCTGGACAAATTGTGTACCTTCCCCTCCCTGAGGTGAGTTTCTTGAAGTAAGGCGATTCCCGCGCCCAGTCGTTTTAGCTCGTTCAATACAGAGGATCGCTTAACAGGGGAGTTCAGGCCCTTAACGTTTAATGAGGTACATTGGACTTTAGACATGTCGGATTCGAGGGAGCGGCCCCAGTATACACAGCGCCAAGGGAAAACGGGGGTCCCAGGCCAGGGAGAGGAAGCGGGTGGGGGGAGAAGGAAGTAAGCTAGGGAGGTAGTGGAGGGGAGGGAAAGGAGCACACCAAGGGTACTGGGGTTGACAGGCACGAAAGACAAAGGAAATCACACGGAGGGGAGGAACGCACCTAACCAAAACGAATAGAACGAAGACTTATATAAAGAGGGGGATCAAGGGGGAACCTAAGCGAGGAAAGAATCCCTACTTTCCAGGAGTCGAACCCCGGGCACCAGAGGCAAGCAAAACTCTACCCCAGGGGGCCGCGGGGTCCTGGCCTATAGTGGGGGCGCGACGGATCCGAGAGACACAAGGTGGGGGTCTCCCCCGGCCGCCCCGACCCCCAAACCAGAAGGGGGGAGCCACCACAGGCAACATTGCCCGAGGCATTCCCCAAACAAAGCTAGAATAAAAAACCCACATAATCAGAAACAGAAAAACCCACATAATCAGGAAACCAAGAGCTAAATGTAATCAGCTATGCCGGACCAGCCAGCGCCAGGGGCTGACGGCGGACCGTAGGGGCCCTCCAAGTGTAAAATATAACAAGGCCTCCCATACCCCGGCATGGCCCGGCACAGGCGAGTGAGTAAGAGGGCACCCGAATCGAGGCCCGCCAGGCCCGGCCACGCGGACCGCACCGCACCGCTCCCGAGAGCCGCTCCCAGCGGGGCACGCCAATCAGGGAGTATGTAGTGGACACGGCGCCCAGGGGTTTGAATCCAAACCTCCCGCGCCGCGAGCCGGGGGAGCAGGTCCGCGAGCACCCCGGCGAGCCCGAGACCCATAAAGCCAACACAAACATTGCAGAAAAGCTTTCCTGTAAGGAACCTGTAAATCACAACCCTAAAACAAGGGGAAGGACGTGTTCAAGCATGAGATACACTGCATACACTGCACATATGAGGATCATGTTTGAGGCTTGTCCGGTCCGGCGCGGCCGGGCGACGCATAGCACGCCCGAGTCAGGCCGCTCCATCGGAGGGCAGACCGTACAGGGGGGCAAGCCACATACATGGCCCGCCTCCATGCTGCCCGCCCGCCCAAACCCGACCAGTCCGAAGCTCAGCGTGTAAATCAAAAACAGTTGAAAAAAGAAAACTAAGCAGCGCAATCAGTGCGCCGCGCGAAGAAGTCATCGGTGTCAGAGAGGACGGTCTAATCTTCGTTAGCCGGGCGGCGGGGGCCCCTCACCGGACCACCAGCGCGTCCCTCGCCAGTCGAGCTTCTGCCCCTCGGGCGCCGGATCCGCTGCGGCCGTCCCCCCGGGGGCCTCAGGGGGCCCAGGGAAAGAGAAACATCACGCCAGTCCGGGATCTCAATCGGGGGGGAGTCCAGGAAGGCGAAGAGGCCCGGCAGGTCCGCCCGGGTTTTCACAGTGAAGGCCCGCTGGTTTCTACGGACCACGAGGTGGAAGGGGTATCCCCAACGGTAAGAGCCCCCGCAGTCCCGTATCTTGGATAGTAGAGGCCTCAGGACTCTCCTCATCATGAGAGACCTGCGTGACACATCCGGGAACAGCTGCAGAGGGGCGCCGTCAAAGCATATTCGACCTTGCGCCCAAGCCTTTGCCAGGATGTCCTCCTTCACAGTGTAGTAGTGTAATCGACAAATAATGTCACGTGGGCGGGAGGGGTCGGGGGATCTAGGACCAAGGGCCCGGTGGACTCGGTCGATCACAATCTCGGCGTCAGGTGGGCGGCCGAGTATGTCGTTAAAGATGCCAATGATGGTAGGGCGAAGTTGATCCGGGCCCGTCGCCTCCGGGAGGCCCCGGATACGGTTATTATTTCGGCGGCTCCTGTTTTCAAGGTCGTCTAAGTGTAGGACCGCCGTCTGCGCCACAGCTTTTTGATGGGTCAGGTCCCGCTCTAGAGCCTCCAGCCTCTGGGTGGTCGCATTTTGGAACTGTTCCAGCGATTCAACTCTGGTGTCAAGGCTGCCAACCGAGTGCCGCAGATCCGCGATATCCTTCTTAAAAGCGCCCTCCACTCTCTGGATGAAGGATTCCAGATCCTCCCTGGTGGGCAAGAGTCTGAGCTCCGCCTTCAGTGCTGCAAGGATGGGATCCATGTGAGACTGTATCGGCTGCTGCGGGGTCCCGACGCCAGGCGGGGTGGCATGCAAGGTCAAGGGCACGGCCTCCGTAACATGGGGACTGCGCAGAGGTGACCCCCGGCGGCGTCCCGAAGCCATGGGGGGGACAGCAGGCCCGAGTGGACGTCAGCCGCTGCTCTCACAGACGCACCTTCGCGCTGGGGAAGCGCCACCGTTCCCATCTTCTCCACCATATGCTGGTTACTGGACCAGGCGGGTCCCGCATGGGCTATTCTCTGCTGCCCCGTTAGGGGGGGGGCACCCCCGGCCAGGCTCCGTGCGTGTGACCCCCTCTCAGGGCGCCCAGTGCCATGGGTGTTGCCGCTGTACCCCCGGAGGCGGGATAGGGGGCTAAGTTCGCCCGGGGCAGGGGGGAGTCCCCCATGGCTTGCAGATCAGGGCCAGGGCTAAACCTCAGGCAGGATGGTTCCTGCCATGACGGAGGGGAATCAGCAGCAGCCAGCAATGAGCAGCAAGGGGATCCTACCGGGGCACAGGTCTTGCAGGAACGCCCCCTATAATGAGGTGTAGAGGGGCAGGATTCTGGGCTTGAGCAGCTTAATTGTGGCATACCTGCACCTGCCGATGGCTCCATCTCAGCCACCCGGGAGCGGTCCGCACGCGCGCCGTCATGGAGGGGGCTTCTCCCCTCGTCAGTCTCTTCTGCAGGCGCCGGCAGTGGAGGCGCGCTGACAGCCCCGACAGAGCGGCTGCTCTGGCTCCCATGCCCGAGTCTCGGGGGCCTCTCACCTCCGGCGGTGGGGAAGTCCTCCCTCGTCCGCGCCTCCGCCAGCCCAGCAGACGCCGCCGCCGCAGTCATCCCCGCGTCGCCGCTGACAGTGAAGGGGAGCGGGGCAGATGAAGGAGGGCAGCTCCTAGCCCTGTCATCCCGGTCCGCCACAGGAGTCCCCGCCGGCGAGAGGGACCTCGCAGTCGCACGCCCGCCACACTCCCGATGGTCAGAGGAGGTCCCAGCGCCATCATCAGAGGCCGGCGCCATTTTGGACAAGGCGCCCTCCCAGCCCTGCGGGCCCCCCCGGTCCATATAAGCGCTTATCTTCCGGGTATGGGTACGTGCAGGTGTCTTGGCACCCCTCCGCTTCTTCACCATCGCCTTTCCGTCAGAAAATCAGGTGGGTGTATAGGTAATTTTAGTAGGTTATCAGGGCGGCCAGTGGGAGCCCAAGCTGGACACGTCCTCACACTCTCATGTCCGGCCACGCCCCAGTAGGGGTATTCTTGATGTCGTCCACACCCTGTAATCTTCGTTACGAGGTAACTTGATTAACAGTCCAAAACATGTTAATACTTCTGAACTGTGCCCAGCCAATACACGCAAATAGCCTTGTGCCTTTGGTGTCACTGGTGCAGAAAGCAGAGCGCGAGAGGAGCCCATCAGTATCATTGCATTAGTGCTGCTGGAATGGGCTCCTAGAAGTATACCCGCATTTGTTTTTTTTTTATTTCAATCTTTTTTATTGAATTTTTCTTTTTCAAAGTATACAGATGACAATGGTATACATTTGTTGTACAACATGTAGATGCTCAATTTTTCAAATTGGTACATAGCCAGACAGTACATGGAGGCAGGTAGCGTTTTCAACATAAAATATATACGTCTGCACAGCATTAGCCATTTGTTTGTTGTCAGTGTGTCAACCTGAATGGCCTATCTCTGGTGGCATCCGTTGTGCTAAACCCCAGCCCTCCGCCCGCCGCCCAGCGCGCAGAGAGGTCCGTCAACGGACATCGCCGGGCGCCCAGCCCAGCGGGAAGGAGGGGAGGGAGTGGGGTGGGTGCAAGGGGGGGAGGGTTACGGGGGGGGGGGAGGGTGGCCTAAGACAGTGAAGGGGGGAAGAAGATAAAAAAAAAAAAAAAAAAAAAAAAAAAAAAAGGAAAAGAAGAAGAAAGAAGGAGAAAGAAAGGGAGATCTTTGCTCATACCCGCATTTGTTTTTAGCAGTAATTTCAAAGTGTATTATTATATGTAGTTGAATGCAACGATGTTACAGAGTCATTTATAAAGGAATAACGTAGTTATGAACTTTATGTCTTTCAGGTATTTACTTCTCAGTTTGCCTGGCCTTGCTTGTGCTCAGTTTATTGGAGACAGTGATCATCACTTATATACTGCACCGTGGGGCACTGGAGAGAGGAGCTGTTCCTAGCTGGATTAAGCACATTGTCTTAGGGTATTTGGCTCCAATGATCTGTTACCGTTCTGTATCAATCAACACTCACAATCATACATCTAATAACCATGTACCACCACCCACTACAGAAAACAATGCACCAAGGCAGCCACCACCCAGTCCTTGTCAAGACAAAGTCCGCAACACAGGTTTGTGTTCTTACAAAAAATACACTTTTTTAGACTGGGAGATGGATAGTTTATGTATGTCTGATGCCTGTATTTCTGATCTGTGTAACTAATTCTACAGAGCTTGGAACCCCAGTGCTGCACATTTTCCAGCTCCTTCTCATGGCTGTCCTGCAAGAGTGGCCTGCCTGGCCTCTGTCCATTGTTTACTATGTTCAGTGGGGCATCCTAAATCAGAATGCACCCATGTTTAAAGGGTGAGCAGGCTGTTTTGATGTTGCAAGGCGAATTTAAAGTAAAGAAAAACATACACTCTCCTATTCCAAGTATACAGCAGGTCCTGTTCCAGAATATTCCTTACACATGGGTAATACATCCACAAGATGGCGCTGGACTGCAGAAAAAGACTTGTGGCCACTCCCGGCCCCTTAAATAGCCAGGAACCTCCCACTAATTCCCAGTCTCTTTCTGCAGTCTGGACTGCGAAGATGAAGATGGCTTTCTTCTGCGCAGGGTGTGGGCTTTGCCTAGGGCCCTGCAGGCTTATTTCCATCCGTTCTGGACCCACTGCCTCCCAGCCACGGCTGACGGTTCGGGTGAAGGTAGGACAGCACTAGAGTCAGGTGCTGAAGGAGCGTTTCTCCGGGCCGCAAGACCCTGTACCAAAGGGTAGTCCGCGACAGGCTTTTTATGGTGAGCCTCATTGGGATGCCCCCAGCCCTTTATCTCGGGATATTTATCCCTCCTCCCCCCCTCCCTTTTCATGCTGTTGGTTGTGCAGGTACCCCTCATTGCATTCCGCGTGATCGGCAGGGGACGCCCGGGGAGTACACTCTTGTGCTTTTACTACTGTGTTTTTTTTATCACGTGTTTGGTGTGTGTGGAGGCCGTTGTGGTTGACGCTTTTACTGTCTTTTTGTTTAACTGTCATGGCGCTGGCGTGTCACGATGATCTTGTTTTCGCGCTCTTCGGAGGGGCGGGTACCATGGTTTGACACGTTCCGCGTCATGCGCCCGCAGCCCGCCCCTCTAGGTACTGCTGTCGGTGCCATTTTGTGGGCCTTCCATTGCGGTGCTGCGACGCGGTTGGTGAACGGCTTATCTGGGTGCTTGCTGGCTTGGTCTGTGAGTCACTTACGGGGGTTTTTATCTTTGGTTATTATTGTATGGCTAGGGATGCTTATGGTGTACATTATTGTGTCTTGCAGGCGGGTCCCTTGACTGTGGCTCTCTCGGCCCTGCCTATTGCCAATCTCCCACTTCCTTCCGTGCATAAATATGCAAGCGGCTCTGATTGGACGAGAGTCTGAACATGTGCCATAGGACTGGAAAGAGGTGATAGAAAAGGGCGATTTTGGGGGTTTCACACAGCAGGACATCCCATATAAGGCAAAAATGCATTTGACAAGGCTGAAAACCAGGTACAGTGCAGATCTATACTATTCATCACAGGGAAAGTTAAACAAGAAAAGCCTTCATCAAAGCTGAAGCACATATTAAGGTTGATTCATCCACATGCGGAAACTTGCGATTTGGTGCCCGATTTATGCCACCACTGCGAAAAGTTCACGCACATGCGCGTCACGTGTGAAGTGCACTGACAAATTTCTGATTAATGTACAAACTTGCATAAATTGCAGCTCTTTTTAAGTGGAAATGGCCAAGCTCTGTGCGTATTCTGCAGGCTAAGGCAGTCAGTGGTCCCCATATCCCTCATGTTTTGCCTGTCTTTACTGTTTAGCAGTGTTGAATTTGTTTCTCCTGCTACAGTGTTCGATGCTAAATTCTATTCTCCAGTCTGTAGTGTATTCCCTGTGGCGCTTGTGTTCTCCTTGTTTTTATGTGTAGTGTTTTAGTGTGCATTATCATGAATAAGATAAGATAAAGAAACTTTATTATAAGGGTGGTGTTCCGGTTTAAAAGTAGGTCAATGATAGCAGCCAACCACTGGTGTCTTCAGACTGCTCGTTTCTTAAGATTCTCATAAGCCCACATGTTACTCATTGGAATGATCAGATGTTTATTTGCCCCACGTACAGTTTACTGGACTTACTAAAACTGCATGTAAATAATTGGCCTAATTCTAGTGTTTTTCTTCCAACAGCGCACAAAGAGTTCTTGCCACCTTTTCTGGAGCTGCTTCATCCGGAAGCTCTGCGCCCTGAAGCAGAAAGGCATCTTGCAGTTATCAGCCAAAACCTTGGCGTGGTGAGAGAAATGTTGGAAAGCAAGAAACAACTGCAAGCCCAGGAAGAAGAGTGGGTGCATATTGGCAATATATTAGACTCACTGCTCTATCGTATGTACCTGATCTTCATCACATCATATGCAATCATCCTTATCAGTATCTGGTGTGTCTGGTATAACATGTAAACCCTCAGGGAAAATGTCACATTATATCATAGAGCATGTTCTTGCCTTCACTGTCTACATATAAATGTGAGTTGTACACATTAGTGCAGACCTGTTTTTTTTTTAAGGGGAATGCAGATAAACATTTTGTCATAGACTGTAATGGTAATCTGGCAGTTCTCACTCCATCACAATTCAAATGTGAGAGGACCAAAACTGGAAACCCTTCCCAGGGGCACCCCAAATTAGGATGCCCCAAAGCGTGGAACTGCCAGCAGACAATTAGATCAAAGTGCAAAGGGGGGATGCTGCAGCAATGCAGAGCACTGGAATCCTGGAACTAGGTGAGTTTCACACTCCAAAGTGAATGCCACAGAGAATGGGTTCCACTGAACCTAAAGTCTTTTAAACCAAAACCATTTTAGACTTTAGGTCTGGTTTTGGGTCTCTTGAAAGAGGAACAAAACCTTGTAACCCAGCTATAAATTCTGAACAATTCCAGGGCTGGGTTACTATTTTCCCCTGAGGCATCCTGGTTTGGGATGAGATGATATATCAAATGCTGCATGTATAGGCCACCAGCAGAATTCCTCTTGAATAGTACTTCCCAACCCTCTCCTTGAGAGCCACCAGCATGTCATGTTCTGTGGATCTCTCTAGCGTTATCCGTGCATCTGTGTGGAGATCTGCAAAAATCTTGGGTTTTGTTCCTCTTTAGGGGAACCTGCAATAATTCCCTTTCTGCTGCTACAGACAAAATATGCATTATTTGCATCCAGTTCCTTTTACTTTTAAAATAAAATGACTATTTTGTGAATGAAACTGCAATTGCATGACATCTACCTACATATCTAGTTCAACTCAGAATTACAGATATACCATATGTTTTGTCCTATAAGCATCTCAAGGCTAAGGCTCGTCCCCGTGCTCAGCCAATCACATATACTGGAGGCTACATGGGTGCAACAGTAAAAAAGGCAAACAATGGATGTGGTCACTTCTGGTCATTGCTGGCATCCCCTATGCTCAGTGTAAATCACGCTCTGGGGGCCTCTCACACCCCCCCCCCCCCCTCATAATTGTACTTACAGAGCTAAATAGGAGCTGAGAGAAATAACAGCTGCCTGGATCTATTACTAACAGATATAATACATGAATGCATTACATAGACAATGCTGACAATGCTATGTGGTGAAAGCCAATATACAAGGATGATTTTATACCGGATCTAAAACTTCAGCCTCATATGTAACTCTTCAAACATAAACCTGCACAAAAATATGTAAATTAAGTTCAGCAAGGGGTCAGCACAGGGGCCAGTTTAGCAAAACAGAAACACACACACACACAAATGTTTTTATTGGAAAATTCAAGGCATTTTTCACATAGTTTACCACTTGTAAAGTCGTTTTTTGCTTGCACTTGTAAATTTATTGTCTGCAACTTTGAGTCTATTCAAGAACATTAATTTAATTCAACAGTCACTGTGAATCACTCCTAGGTTTTAAAAATTCTTGTATGCGATCCAATTTTCCAAGCATTATTTTTTGTACCTTAGTGAAACAAGGCCATTGTGTTGGACATCAGGCTGATTTAGGACAACCATTCTAAACACATACCTATATACCACAGGTGTCAAACTCCCTCCTGAAAGGCCAGTAGAAGGCCAGGTTTAGCGAAACTCCACACAGGTGCACAGGTGAAGTAATAAGTGAGCAGACAGAGCCATAGAGGTGGCTATATGGAGATCCACAAAAATACAATTCTGTGATTACTCACCTGTAGAATTGGTATTATGAGTATACAGTACATCCTGCTCCAGATAGAATACTTACATTTGGGTACTACTCCGCCAGATGGCGCTGGACTGCAGAGACATCAAAAATAGGCTCCTCCCGGCCCCTCAAATACCCAGGGACCTCCCACAATCCCCAGAATTGAAAAGCAGTAAACGAGAAGCGGGGAGAAATAAACAACCCAAACTAATAACCATAACAATGATAACAATCACCATACAGGGGATCCAAGATAATGCAAAACCAAGGGTGGGGTGGAGCAGGACATACTGTATACTCATAATACCAATTCTACAGGTGAGTAATCACAGAATTGTATTATTCTTAGTATACAGTACGTCCTGCTCCAGATAGATTACTTACATTCGGGACATCCAATAGCAGTGTCCATAAAGTAGGGTGGGATCCCCAAAAAGGTAACAGCAGACAGTTTAAACCACTGCCGCCTGCAAAACCTTGCGGCCAAAAACAGCATCAGCTGAGGCCCTAACATCAACCTTGTAAAACTTGGAAAAGTTATGAACAGAAGACCAAGTAGCGGCCTTGCAAACTTGTTCAACAGAAGCCTGGTGCTGAAAAGCCCAAGAGGCACCAATAGCACGAGTAGAATGAGCAGTAAGGCGGAAGGGAGGATTCTTCCCCTTAGCAGAGTAGGCCTGAATCACAGCCTGATGGATCCATTTGTTGATAGTAGATTTAGCAGGAGCCAAACCCTTCCTAGGACCAGAAGGGACCACAAAAAGAGCATCAGTTTTTCTGAAAGGTGCAGTAGCCACTAGATAGTACTTCAGACACCTAGCCACATCCAAAGAATGCAAAACCCTCTCCTTAGCATTACTAGGATTAGGGCACAATGAAGGAAGAACAATGTCCTGATTCAAATGAAAGGCAGACACTACCTTAGGCAGAAAATCTGGCTTGAAGCGGAACACCACCTTGTCCTGGTGTCTCTCATAGTAGGGGGGCTGAATGGAAAGCGCCGCCAACTCAGACACACGCCTAACAGAGGTGATAGCCACCAGAAACACAACTTTGAGAGTAAGAATGGCCAGGGCAGCATCCTGCACAGGTTCAAAGGGAGCACCCTGTAAGGCTGACAAAACCAAGTTCAAATCCCAAACAGGCACCATAGGCTTACGTGGGGGACGCACATGAGTAACCCCCTGGAAAAAAGTCCTGATCAGAAAATGCTGAGCAAAGGACTTCTGGAAGAAAACAGCCAGGGCAGAAACCTGACCCTTCAGAGTACTGAGTTGGAGCCCTATCTCCAACCCATGCTGCAGGAACTCCAAAATCCTGGGAATAGAGAACACACGACAGGGAAGAGACTGAGAGGCCGATTCATTAATAGCGGCAGGTAGCGACAGTTGAGCGACTGTAGCAGTATTTTCACAGCGCCCGCTAGTAGTCGCTGTACTTGGCCGTTGTTCGGTTGTTGATAGCGACTGAGTCGGTGTGCAGTAATGTTGAATACAGGGTGACGAGTCGCTATTTGACAGGTTCCGCGATGTATGGGTGCGCATGATAGCGACTGGTCAGAGCGACCGTCTCCCACCATATTCATCAAAAAATCACGCTCAAAAAATTCAAGCGCTGTGAAATGCATATTTAAACCCCAGAGCGCTGGCGGTGATGTGTTAAAAGTAGTTTTTTAACCCCCCAACCACCATATTTTTGGAAACCAAAAAAAAAAAATGTTTTTAAGAATTTAGTAATATGAATACAATAATATCAGACCTGTAATATCAATTCTGCACAATTTTTTTTTTTTTTTTTTACCTTAAAAAAAATATCTAACATGGCAGAAGTGGTAGAAAAAAAAAAAAAACATTAATAACAATTAATTATGAATATTTACCACCAGAATTGCTGGCACCCCCTCCAGAGCAATCTTGCGCAGGACCCTGCCCAGCAGGGGGAATGGGGGAAAGACATACAGGAACTGAAAGTCCTACCATGACATTGCTAGAGCATCCGTGGTCAAGGCCAGAGGATCCTGGGACAGGGAGACAAAGGCCGGGAGCTTGTGATTGTGATGGGACGCAAACAGATCCACATCTGGTTGGCCCCAACGGTGACACAGAGTTTGGAACACCCTTTTGCAGAGGGACCATTCTCCCTTGCGAGAGGCCCCCTGCTCAGAGAGTCTGCCAGCAAATTTTCCACCCCCGGGATGTACACAGCTGATATGCAGCGAACATTGGCCTCCGCCCAGGTCAGGATTAGAGACACTTCCTGGAGGGCCCTCTTTCTCCGGGTCCCTCCCTGATGATTGATGTAGGCAACCGCCGTCTGGTTGTCCGAGCGCACCTGAACAGGCAGGCCCCGAAGGTGAAGAGTCAACTGAGCCAGAACTAACCTGATCACCCGCAGCTCCAGTACGTTGATAGGTGTGTGGGCCTCCTGAGGGCCCCACCTTCCCTGGAACCGCAGGGACTTCCAGAAACCCCCCAACCTGACAGACTGGCATCCATGGTGACCGTCTCCTATGAGGGGGCCAGAAAGGATCTGCCCCCCAACAGGTTCCTGGAGTCCAGCCACCACGAGAGGGACCACCTGACCAGGGGGTAAAGCGCAAAGACCCAGTCCAGGGACGCTGGGTCCTTGCCCCATACTGACAAGAGGTGGAGTTGCAGAGGCCTCAAGTGGAACTGAGCATAAGGGACCGCCACCATCAGGCCCACCAGCTGCATTCCCTGCCTGATGGAGGGATGATGACAAGATAGCAGGAACTGGACCTGCGCAATCAGACTGTCCACCTTCTGCCGAGGAAGAAAAATCCTTGCCTGAACTGTATCCAGATTCATTCCCAGGAATGAAGTCACCAAGGAGGGGGACAGAGAAGACTTGGGGTGGTGGATCACCCATCCAAATGACACCAGGGTGGACATCACCAGCTGAGTATCCAATTCTGCCTGTTGTAGAGACTGGGAGGTGATGAGAATGTCGTCCAGATAAGGAAGCACGCGGATGCCCTGAAACCTGAGCAGAGACATCACTCCTGCCAGCACCTTGGTGAACACCCTGGGAGCTGAAGTGAGACCAAAGGGCAATGCCACAAATTGGTAGTGTTCTATCCTGTAGAGCAAACCTGAGGAACCTTTGATGACCTGGAAATACAGGAATATGAAGGTAAGCATCTTTGATGTCCACAGAGGTCATGAAATCCCCTGGGCGCAGGGAACAGATGGCAGAGCGCAGAGTTTCCATGCAAAAGCGTCTGCACCTGACAAATTTGTTGAGGATCTTCAAGTCCAGGATGGGCCTGACTGACCCATCTTTTTTGGGCACTGTGAAGAGGTTGGAATAGAAGCCCTTGCCTTTTACTCTTAAAGGGACCTTGCAGATGACCCCCAGCTCCAGGAGGATTTGCACTGCCAGCACTAGATCCTGAGCTGACACATGGTCCTGGGGAATCCGGGATCTGATGAACCTTGGGGGAGGGCAGACCGCAAACTCTATCTTGTAACCGGAGGACACTACCTCCTGAATCCACCGGTCTGAGACATGAAGCCTCCAGACAGCAAAGTGCTGAAGCCGTCCCCCCACCCGGATGAGTGAGGGCGCCCCACCATGCCTGAGGGGGCTTGGGAGAGGACTTGGAGGGGCTTGGAGCCCCAGGAGGAGCCAGGACGTCCACGTCCTCTGCCCCTACCCCAGAAGTCTCCTTGGGCCCCAGTAAAGGAAACCCCCCTCCCTTGTCTAGCACCACAGTAGGGGGAGGAAAAGGAGCTGGGGTAACCTGCCTCCCTTAGCAAATAGGTCCAGGCGGTCCCCAAACAGGCGTAGTCCTTTGAAGGGAAAACCAGTGAAGGCCTTCTTGGCAGCGTTGTCAGCAGCCCACTGGCGCAGCCAAACCGCGTATAGCCACCACAAGGGCAGAGCTTCTGCCACACATTCTAATGGTGTCATCCAAGGCAGTGAGGACAAAATTCACAAAAAAATCACAAGTAGAGAGTGCATTAAACTCCTCACAAGACAAATCATCAGGGGCACCATCAAGGATACTTCTGAGCAGGGTCCTAATAGCCACAGCCATAATGGCAGAGGCACAGACTGGGCGCAGCGCCGTCCCCACACATGCAAAGGCATGGGACACCAGCTGGTCAATGCACTGGTTCTCAGCATCCCACAGGGTAGTAGAGTCAGGGGAGTGCGTGACAGAGGTGTTAGATAACCCTAGAACCGGGGCATCCACATCCACACAGGAGGGGATGACCAACACTTCGGATGACCAAATCAGCAGGGAAGGGATATTTCCTATCCCAACTCTTAGGTACACCGGGAAGTCTACTGGGATGCTCCCATTGCTTGAGCACAAGGTTATTGAAATGTGCTTGCTCAGGAAATTCCAAGCGTGACTTAGCAGTATGAAAAAGTTCCCCCCTTTGCCTGGGGGCCACAACAGGGAGAGAGATAGACAGAAACTCAAAAATCTGAGCCAACAGTCTATCAGTATCATCCGGGGCCCAGGGGTCAGAGCCAGAATCTTCATCAGATGACCCTGACTCGGAGAATAGCTCCCCTTCCTCCAAGGGGGTATAGCCAGATATTTGCAAAAACTCATCAGCTTCCATGGGGAAAGGAGTGACATCAGGCGTTAGGTGCCGCTTCTTTGCAGAGGCCTTATGCGCCAAGGTATTAGCAAGCAACCTCTCAACACTAGCCAGTCTAGAAGACACATCAGGCTGAGAATCCCCACTTGTATGCAACTCAATGGGAGTGAGATTTAAGCTTGGGGGAGTAAGTGAGGCGAAGCTATCGCAGACTCCACTGGAAGGCAAGATTGTAGTTCAAGCACCTGTTTGGCACAGGGTACACAGACCTGCGCCTTGTCAGCGTCAACATGGGACTCCCCACAAGCTACACACAGCCAGTCTTGTCCCGAAGGAACCCCGGTCACATTATCCTGAGATGCCTCCATATGGTGATTATAGCAGCACAATAGGCCGATAGGGATTAACGCTATACAGCAACCCGGGATGCCCCAATAACCCGCTAGGGAAGTGGGAGTAATTACACTAGGTCACACAAGTTAACCAACTAATAGAGGGCCGGGAGAAGCCAAAGGGGTTCGGCCGTCTGAAAGACATAATCAAAAGGGAGCCGTAAGCAAAACAATAATTAAAAGTATTAAAAGCCGGTAATAAAGCTCACGGACCACGGTAGGTAGAAGCCCATCACGCAGAAGCCAGAATCAAGCAATCAAAATGGCGTCGGTATACCTCGAGGGGCGGGCCCACATGAGCAATGACGCGGAACGCTCCAAAGACAGGCCCCGCCCCCCGAAGAGCGCGAAGCCCACGCGTGACAAGCAGCCAATGACGGCGCATCGTCGCCTAAGGTAACGCCGCCGCCAAGCGCGGAACACAGGGAAAAACCCGTACGGCGGTGGCAATTTCAAGTATAATAAATGTAAAACAAGTCAGCGCGGCGGCTGACACAAGGCATACTGTAATGAAGCATAAAGGCCAATACACGTATAAATATACACACACACACACCCTCTTTTCCCCCCGAAGGCTACAAGGAGAGTGAGGGAGGACAGCGGCCACTTAACATAGGGCCCACCGATAGACAGGGGCAAGGGGCAATAGGGCGGGAGGGGCATCCCATAGAGGCTCACCATATGCCTATACCGCCTACCCTTTGGTGGGGGATTGCGGTGGAGCAGCACTCCTAAGCACCTAACAGCAGTGCTGCCTACCATCACCCCACCAGCGCAGCCAAGGCTGGGAGGCAATTACTGATGGAACGGGTGGGAATAGTCCTACAGGGCCGCAGGCTAATAGCCCCGCTCACCTGCGAGTAGAGAGAGCCATCTTCTTGTCCTTCGCAGTCCAGACTGCAGAGAAAATCTAGGGATTGTGGGAGGTCCCTGGGTATTTGAGGGGCTGGGAGGAGCCTATTTTCGATGTCTCTGCAGTCCAGCGCCATCTGGCGGGGTAGTACACGAATGTAAGTATTCTATCTGGAGCAGGACGTACTGTATACTAAGAATACATAACCTGTTGCTGCCCCTTCAGGAGTGAGTTTGACACCCATTCTATATGTCTCATGTTTGGCTCTGTTCACACCTATCCTCTTGTGTTGCATTGCGTTGTGCAGGGCATTTACAGCACAAGAGGGAAACACTGGCTATCACAAAATGCCCAGGCTTAACACAACAGATATGTGTGAGCTCAGTCTATATCACACAAGTAAGGCTTTTTTTTAAGTCTACCTGGGTGTAAGATGGTCTCAGTCCTAGTCTTTCCAGTAGAAAGCCTGCCCTGCCCTTCTTGTCCTATTGTTTAGGCTGGCTAGTGTCTGCTCCATGCTGGGACTTATACCTGTTGGAAGCTGTGTATATTTTCTACAGACTAGTCTTTTCAGTGTTTGTGGGATCCGATCAGCAACAGGGCTGGGTCTAATAAATGTGATGGCTGAGCTGTAAAGATGGGGAAAGTACTACAGAGAGCCAGATCTTGGGACTGCAGATCTCTGTTCTTGTCATGTACCAGACTTCAGAGGTGGGAAAACCATATTAAAGTTAGCATGCCAAGTTCGGAACAACACATAAATGGGTTTGCTTTCATGTTGCTTTTGCCCTGAATCGGGCTTTTATACGTTTCTATATCTAATACAGTAAGCTGAGTCTGGCATTGGAAACCAAAAAAGCTGAAAAGCATGTGAAGCTGGCATGTTCCAGTACAATGATACATAAATGTGTCCTTTTTTAACATTTCCACTGATCGTGAGAAGCAGAAATGGCTACTGAGTGTTACCATTGAGTTGGGGTAAAAGGAATAATGTATTACTGTTAAAACATTATATGAAACCCATCAGACCCACCATGTGTGTGTACCCCTGAACATCTTTGTGGTACACGTTACAGCTTGAGTGGTTACGCAGAGATGTTCAGGGGTGGACCAGCATGGTGGGTCTGATGGGTTTGGTATAATATTTTAACAGTAATACATTATTAATTTTTACTTGAAAAGTGTTACAAGGCCTGTGACCTACTTAGTGTGGTAACATTTATAAATTAAATTCTTATTGGGGGTACTTGGTTTGAATTGCTTGTCGCTGGGGGGTACTTGGCTGGAGTTTCTTGTCGCTAAGTGGTACTTGGCATAAAACAGTTGAGAACCACTGGTCTATAGGCTGCTTATAACAAAAAAAAAAATGAATTTGTAGACTTAAGGGCACTGACTTCTCTGAAACTTGCTATTTACAGCCTGGTGGGACTTTGGTTGGCTTTATTGCCTTATTGTTGCTTAATTTTAGGTCATACAATTGAAGTCTAATGTGTGCCAGTGTACATGTCAAAAGAATGCAAGGCCATACATGTTCACAATCTAAAAAATAACTTTGGAGAAATATGGGAGGAAGAAAAACATATGCAGATACTCATTTAAGGCAGAACACCAGTCAGACTTTAGGTTTCTTGTAACATTAATCTATTCTAATTTGGGATGCCCCTACAGGTAAGGATCCCTAGGTTGCCAAAACCAGACTTGGAACTCTACAGGATGAGTGATTGGAAATAGCTGTGCACTGAAATAAAACATGTATCTTACTGGAGGGGGAGAGGTTGCACAGTGGTTTCCTGTCTCTCCATCTGGACAGGAAAAAGGCAAGCATGCCTATCATCTATTAAGATAATATTTTTATGCGCAGCCATTTGGTTAGCCTGAGGGAGACGGCACTTGCTCATACATGGTTCTAATAATGGAGCTATTAGCTTGGACACCTGTTCCCTCACCAGGTGTGAGCGTAGGGACTGCATGAGACACCTCACCTGTAGCTTTGTGTTACAATGTGACAATGCACTCGTTATCACATCAAACTCATTCCCTGAGGCGCATGGGAGAAGGGAAGTGTAGATATTATTAATGCTAATCTGAACAAATAAACAGCCTAGCACCACAGTAGTATTACAATTAATTGATTGATCATAGTAGCCTATGCCTGAGAAAAGAAAAAGTGTGACAGCAGCTGTCAAGGGAAGTCAGGAGAAATCGCTATTGAATTTCGGGTGTAGGTTTCCTATAGCTAATTTTGTGCTGTTAAAACATTTCTGAGCTCTGGCCTAAAGAGGGGTCCAGTCATCCAGGCCACCCCACCCTCGCCCTGCGCTAAGCCTGATTCAGGAAATGAAGTAAATAACCACAATTCTTCAATTCATGTGACAGGCGCTCTTCAGGAAAACTGGAGAAGGGAACCTTGAGTAAGTCACCCAATCCCTGGAACAGCTCTGCCATGGCTTCTTTGAGATTGATTAACCAGGCACTCCAGTACCCCCAGGATTGGTGGAGTATAATTTTCCACAAATCTAGCTTGGCACAGGGGGTAGATGGGGAGCCCTAGATGGCTGGACTTTTTAAAGCGGACCTTCACCCTGAATAAGAGCCTATCTTATATGTTTCCCACACCCTGTAAATACAGATTGCGCACATTAACCCTTTAAATGGCAAGCACGTAGTTTCTACGTGGTTGCTTCTCCTACCGTTAAGTGCCAAGCACGTAGAAACTACATGCCCAGCATTTCCCCCTAATACTTAAAAAATAGAAAAAAAACCCACTTACCTGGTATCCATGTGAAGCTTGGGGTCCCCTCTTCCTGGGGGGGCATCCGATCCCTCCCCCGTCATCCTCCGTCTTCAGGAGGTGGCCCGAAACCGGCTGCCCCCCCCCCCCCCGTTTCCAGCGCTGACAATTCGGCTGTAAAAATTTACTCACCTCCGCGCCCGATCCTTTTGTCCGGGTCTCCTCTTCACCAGGAGGGGATCCAATCCCCCCCCCCCCCCCCCGGGCTGCGCAGGCTTCAGGTGAGGACCATCTTCCGTGCCCTCACCTCTTGTAATGGCGGCCGCCGGCCATAGCCCCGCCCATTGTGGGAGGAGCCGGATGACGTCATCCCGCTCCTCCTATACTACCTCCGCGCACCGGCATCTGTCAGATGCCGGTGGTGATCGGAGCAGGGCGGGTGTGAGATGAGGAGGCTCTGATCGGAGCCTCCTCTCCTCTCATCCGCCCTGCGCCGATCACTATCAGCATCTGACAGATGCCGGAGCTGGGTGAGCGGCGCGGGACAGCGACGAGGGACACAGGATCGGAGGTGAGTACAGTAAAAAAAAAAATATATATATGTGTCAGTGTCTTTTTTTTTTTACATTTAACCCCTTGTGAACTGGTAAGGGGTCCATGACCCCTATTCCAGTTCACAAGGCTGGGGGGATGGAAAGTTACCTGCGACTAGCGGGTGACTTGCCATTAACCCCTGGCACCCCCATTACCTGCCTCCCCAAAGCCCAGGGGGGGGCAGAAGAGTCCCGGCCCACGGGCTATGCGGGCTTGTAGCCTGCAGGGCCAGGGGCCACAAAAGCTGGTTTCTACAAGCCCTGCATAGCTGGTCCCGGGCTGGTTGCTTTGGGTAAGGGGGACCCCATGTCAATTTTTGGGGGGATTTTTTAAATCCCCCCAAAAATGGGGTCCCCCTCGGGAGGGGGGACCCTATGTCATTTTTTTTTTAATTAACTCTTTGTGTTCTGTCATCCAGCAGCTATAAAAGGCTTCCAGCAGGTGAGCAGAAGCCAGTGATTGCCGAGGGACACAGTGCTCCAGGATGTATGGGAGGTAAGTGTTAAAAAATAAAAAAAAAATTAATAAAATATTTTTTTTCTCTTTGTGTGTGTCTGTGTTTTTTTTTTACATTTAACCCCTTGTGAACTGTACAACACAATTCCACAGGGTTAAATGCCGGACTGGCACAAATGTTCAAAGCCTAATAGCCATTACAACATAAAATTTAATAGGTATCAAAATATGGCACTTATAAATATACACTTACATTTCATGATTAATTAAAAACAGACAAAGTGTGATAGTAAAAAACGGGCCCCCCCCCCCCATGCAGCCTTCACAGCCACACTCACATCACACTCACTCCCTGCCACCTCAGCTCCTATTTTGCATATGGGTAAGTTCTATGTTCGCCAACCCCTCAATCGGGGATATTGGAAAATGACGATCCCAGCGCTTTCAGCTCTGACTCCAGTTGTGATCTTAATCCAAATGGCTAATTGCACAATCTCCCATATGGCACTGTATATTATAGGCAAAACTTTATAGACTGCTTCTGTAGGTGCCGGAGCTTCATCAGGGTGGGGGGCGGGCGGATCACCAACCCATTTAAATGCTGGGATACTTCCCCTTTACTGTCCGTCCTCCAATCACTGCTTCTGCAGGCACTGTGTCATGCCTGCTTGATGACTTTACGCGGACTAAGGGTCCCAGCAGAACTTCAATATTCATGTACTGCCACAGCTCCCCAATTATATCAAGGAATGGCTGCCCAGATCTTCCGAGCCAAGTAGGGCCTCCATTGCAAATCCCACTGGACACAAAAAATGTACTTTTATTCATGGCATATGACCTACGTCCCAGCAAACTTTTATTGATCCCAAGCCTAAAAATGGTACATCATTGCTCAGTACTCATACGTCACTCTATCCTTCCATCACACTCATATACCACTTTCCAAATTATCATAAGGCATTACTGGCCCAGCTTTACGTGGCCTCCTCTCTTCAAGGGCAATACATATCCCCATTGCTAAAGCCATATCTTACTGTCTGAGTTACCATTCTGGCAAACAACATAGGGAACCCCATATTCTCTATAATTCAGCTTATTTACTATCTGGCCAGACAGTGCTGAACCACAAGTAAAGGATAGACTAATAGGTAACGCGCCTCTAATGCCCTGAATCCAGCTGTGCCGTCCTAGTACAAGCAACCACCGCTTATATTCGTCCTTATTTCCCATATAGACTGATACTAGAGACTAAAAAGGGGCCAAACCGGGCCCATATACTATAAATCTCAACCTAGGTATCTCGCAACTATGACTTAAGGGCCCCCCTATAACGGCTGTAGGTATGGCTGTAGAGCTAGTGGTCATCAGCTAGTGGACTGAGTCTAGAAGAAGTTGCCAACGGCAATGAAACGCGTTATGGTGGACGGCGGTGGAGATACCATTTCTAGGAACATCAGTGCAAGTGGAGCGCTCACCCTTCCCCCACCATCGGCCGAGGTGAAGTAAAGGCTGGGTGAGAACCGCTCGTGTACACACTGCTTGTTTTTATAGGATTTTATTGTAAGTGCGCATTTGGCACCTTTTTACACAAGGATTTTAGGATTAAAAGAACGTATTACACTAGATCCTCTCCTTTCCTTTTTTATGCTTTCATGCTGAATTTGAGCTAAGTTTAAGACCTAAGCCCTACAAGCTTTTGCATGATTGGAAGGTGAAGCCTAATACAATACATGAGAAGACCTCTGGAGCTATAAATTAAGGCGTTTAATCGAATTTCTATCTGGTAAGCCTTCAATTTATAAGGTGACGGAAACTTGGCGGTCTAAATAGGATTGATTGCAGTCACAGTGGATGGAATAGAGTCATCAAGAAAATGTGCATGCGCTTGCGGGCTAATATCAGATTAGTTTAAAAAAGTAGGATGTAGGGAATGTAGAAGATTTATAACTTTGATATATATATATATATGTTATGTTTCCTTTCAAATAAATAACTTTCGAAAAATTGTTCATTTCTTTGTGTCTCAAGGGATAGATCTATTAAATGTCTTGGTTATTATTCCTCCACCTTGCTTTACCTGTACTGTCCATAGACATGTGAGAGTTGCATTGTGATCGCTCTGCAGGGAAAGCATTGCATGTATCACACACAATTTGGGATGCCCCACAGTGTGTATCCCCCAGGATTGCTGGAAACGTTACCTTTTTTCGTTCTCACTGGGCAGAAAGAAATATGGGGGTGGGGAATGAATGCTAGGGAAGGGCAAAGAGACAGATGGAGACATAAAGGCAGAAATACAGACTGAAGCAACAAAAAGATGTGAGGGAATGGGTTTAAAGTGGAAGTATAGTCAAAAGGTGACTCCGCCCGCCCGCCCTGCCATCCTACTCTGGCGCTGAGACAGGATGGGGGGTTAGAAAGAAAAAGACCCCTTACCTTCCAACTTTGCAGGGTGATAAAGAGGGACAATTGTTAAATTAAGCCACACCCCCTCATTGATTTATGGATAGGAGAAGTGTAATAGTTACAACAATAGAAACACTTTGAATAGGCGAATTAATCATTTATGAGAATAACAAGGGACTCGAGGACATGGACTCAAAAGAGGGACAGTCCCTCCAAATCAGGGTCAGTTGGGAGGTATGCCTTACCTTCTACTTGGGCCAATGCTGCTCCCCCAGTCTCTGGGCGGCTCCCACAGAGAAAACACAAAGCCGCATGCGCCAGGACCATGCACGCTCCCACCTACCATTCACTTGAATAGGTGGGTGGGAATGTGCACACAGCCAGGGGATGCAGCTCTGTGCCTTCAAGCAACATGGCAGCGCCGGGTAGGTCAAGGGGTCTTTTTCTTTCTAACCCCCCCATCTTGCTTTGGGGGAGCATCCCTACTGTTGATGCCCACCCTCTCACACATAGCCCCGCACAAACCCACAAACCAGAACCCTGGAACTCACCTTTCCTGCGCTCCTCTTCCAGGTTTCGTACACAAGTGATTGCCGGTAGATGCAGTCCTGGAAGAAGCTAAGAACAAAACAGGAATTTCACTCTCTCGGGTGGAGTTCCTCTTAGGCACAGTGGCTAAGGAGCCAAATGAAGCCTAGCCCACTGGCCACATCCCTGCTCAACTCTAGCTATCGGTTTCAAACAGTGGGGAGCCCTAATTTGGGAATTCTTTTTAGACTTTAGGGCCTCCAAAGCTCTTTATTTACAGCTGCCTCCTGGTCCATTGCTGTTGGGCTTCGCTTCCTCCTCTGACGGGGTCCCAATGCCACCACTGTGTCCTCCGCCAAGGTCTTGCTGTGGCGACCATTGGCACTGCTGCTTCCTCAGCCAGATCCCCCCTGCCTCCTCCGACGGGGCCTTATGCATTCCTTACTTTATCCGGTCCACACCGCCACCTATGGGGTACAGGAAGCAAAAGACACTGCAGAGTGGCTAATGGGTCCGCTGTGGTGCTATGCTAAAAGAGGCACATGTACACAATGTGGTGGAACTGCAGTGCAAGTAGCCCAAAGTGCAATCCAAATGGGAATACCTGTATATGAAGTGGAGAAGATGTTAAACCGGACCAACAGTCTTAGGCACAGCTGAAAAAAAAACACACCAAACTGTACTTGCCCCATCTGCATGCATGATACTGAATCACTGTCAGCACTTACATTTTCTCCTGCAGCCACTCAAAGCTGAAATGCCACCTCTCGATTTTCTCCTGGTAGTGGCCATTGTGGAGCTTTCTTTCCCAGCCGAGCTGCTGCTGGATTTAAAGTGGACCAAAACTGAGCGATTGGCCCGGGAATATATAAGATCGGTTCCCTCCCTCCTGGAGCATCTAAAATCAGGATGCCCTGCTGTGTGAACCCCCCCGTTCACTTATCTTGCTTCTCGGTCCAACGGCCCAGCAGGACACGTGCCTGTGCCAGCCATTTGTGAATGGGCGGTGAGGGCATGCTCCCTGTTAGAGAGAAGCAGGGGATGTGGCTGCCAGCGGGCTCTGAGCTGCTGGCCTTAGATGCCGTCTTAGATGGCGTGACGTCAGTGGCTCCGAGTGCGCTGATTGGAAGAGCCACTCATGCGCCGTAGGACTCAGAAGAGGTGAGTTGAAAATCCTGGATTTTGGTCCACTTTATATGACATAACCCACAATGCGCAGCGGCAGAAAACTCAGCAGCACTTTATCTTTGCAGGTGGCCTGCAGCTCCATGGGACAACATTTGGTTATATAATTGACCATAGCAGGAGTTACAAAAAGGCAAATTAAGGGGTGATTGCTTTTACCTGATTGCCGGCGCATGTGTGGGCCTCAGCCACATCTCGCGCTTCTCTCTAGCAGGGAAGAGTGAGATGCGGCCGCCAGCGTGCTCGGAGCCGCTGAGGTAAAACGTCTCTTTGATGCGCATACCTCAGCAGGTCCGAGTGCGCTGACTGGACGAGCGGCCGTGCATGCGCCATAGGAGCGGGGTGAGGTGAGTTACAGCCAGCGATCTGGGGGTTTCACATAGCGGGGCACCGGGTAAGTGGACCAAAGCCCAGGATAGTCAAAATCCTTTTTAAATCGTTATGGCTCATCCCAAATTGGGATACCCTCCTCCTGTGTGAAAGCCCCTCAGCGCCACGGCCACATCCCTGGCATACCTATAGCTGTGGGCGTGCCCCCCTGGCCAGAGGGTGAAGCAGTCTACTGAAAAAAAAAGTTTAGAGTTGACCATGTGTAGCTATAACAGCCGGTGGCAGCGTTTAGTTGGAGTACTAAGATGGCTGCACCCGGCCGCCTAGTACTATAGGACAGTGCGGCTGGGGCTAAGGTGTAGCAAGATGGCGGAATTCGGGGCTGGGAGCAGCGCAGTTTGCTTTGGCTCGTGTGGGACGCCGTAGACATCGCCGGGTGACAGCAGTACGGTGGCCGGGAAGGCTAAAGCGTGAGAGCTATGGCTGCCCGTGGTGGGAAGCGAGGCGGTGGGGCAGAAGAGGAGCTGCCTCCCCTGCAGGCGGTGCTGATAGCCGACAGCTTCAACAAGAGGTTCTACCCCATCACCAAGGACCGGCCGCGGGTGAGGAGCTGCTGCTGCCGCCGCCGGGAGGGGGTGAGGGGTGACATGTACCTCATGGTGACTGGCACTGGCAGATTGTGTGCCCTGATCCTCAGTGTCCCTGACAGCTGTCTGCCATGCTTCCGCCATGTGCCCAGCCTATCACATCTGCTATATAGTCACTGGCTTTATAAAGCATGGGCTGGGCTGCCCTCTATATCTAAAGCAGACCAAAACCCAGCAGTGGTGCCAAGCTACATTAGCCCCACCACTTGTCCTCTCCTGTGGAGTAGAAAAATAAAGTGGAACAAAACCCATAGCCGAATTCCAGGGATGTCTGATTCCCTTTGGCTGGGGGGCATCCCGAATCAGGATGCCCTGCTGTGTGAACCCACCTACCTTCATCCCAATCCAGTGGCATTGAATTGCGGGTGCGGGTGCGCACCCTGTTAGAGGGAAGCTGCTAGGCACGGCCCTTAGCTGAGTCTTAGCCAAACACACTTATTGGAGGAGAGCATGTGCCATAGTACTGGGTGACCTGGGGGATTTCACACAGCGGGTCATCCCAAATCGGGATACCCTGGATAGTCAAAGCCCCAGGTTTTGTCCTCTTCAATATATTCACTTACCCTGACTTATATAGACTTTATAGAGTTCTATATCCCGGGCTCCTACATGAGGTTTGAAAGCTGGCAAAGCACGGTGAGATTTGGCCAGAGGATCCTAGCTTATTATGCAGTGCAGCAATTTCTGGTCCTGACACTCAAGCCCCGGGTTATATGGGGCTTCACGAAAATTGAAGGATCTATTGTGGGAAAAGAAGAGAAAACATGGTGAGACCATCCCAAAGCTACTAACTGGGGTGAGGGGATATTATAAAAAAGTATTAAAAAAGGGGGATTTGGTCCACTTTAAAGTGGACCAAAGCCCAGCGCTCCCTGGCCGATCGATTCCCTTCTCCGAGGCATCCAAAATCGGGATGCTCCGCTGTGTGAAACTCCCGCAGGTTCTCCCATTCACTTACCTTGTTTTCTGGTCCAACGGCGCATGCACGAGCCGCGGTTGCATCCACGCCTATCCCTCTAGCAGGGCGCGTACCTGCGCCAGGCATTTGTGAATAGCCGGCGCGGGCACGCTTCCTGTTAGAGGAAGGCCAGCACTCAGAGCTTTAGACTCCATGACACCAGCGTCTCCGAGCGCACTGATTGGACGTGTGGCCGCGCATGCACTGTAGGACTGGGAAAAGGCAAGTTGCGCTTGGCGATCTGGGGGGTTTCAGACAGAGGGACACCCCCAGAACATAAGCTCACCAGTGAGCCCACAGCACGTGGGCTCTCCTCCAATCAGCTTCTTATACTATTCATATTGATGAGTGACATAGAATAGAGGAGTAATGGCAGGTATCCCTGCAGCCGCTTCCCCTTCCCCTGTGCTGGGCATTCAGATTGGCCTGGCTTTGGAGCGTTCTACAGCTGTCACTGTCTGCACATGTTCTCTGAGATCACCAGCATAGGTGAGTATACAGGCAATCTGGAGATTTCATACATCAAAAAGAGTCCTATATTCTAAAGTGGAAAGAAACTGTCCCAAAGTGGACCAAAACCAGACCACGCGTCTGTAAGACATTATGTCCAGTGTGACATCCACCCCCTTGGGCATCGCGATTTGGGATGCTGCGCTATGTAAAACCCTGTCTTTTGCTTGATTTTCTTAACTCAGCAAGCGGTCAGTAGCGGCATCCCTTGCGTCTTTCTCTGGCTGTGCACAGCCGCGCCCATCATAACGGGATGGCTGAGGGATGCAGGGGTTGCCGAATGGCTATCACTAGTTGAGCTAGGCTTCCTCCATCTGCAATTGAAAGAAATTTCCCGCACAGCTAACTTTTTCCTGCTAGTATAAATCAATACTGGTGCTGGCTAATAGGGAAACACCATGAGGTGTATATGAAACAAGACGGAGGTAGTTGGGCTGCCAGTACAAACCCAAAAATAAAGACCCCTAACAATGAGTCACACTCAGTAAGAATGTAAAATCTATAACATACCTTTATTGTAACACCAACATTACAACATTAAGGATGGTTAAAAAAAAACAATAAAAGTGCTTGGGAGATGGACCCTTAGGATATATGGCTCTAATACAATGAGAAAAAATTTGATTGGAGATTCTAAAAGTATGTAAACACAATCTTGAAAGTGCTGTAGTGCTAAACAATAGTTAACAAACCAGTGAAGGAAAAAAACCTGAAAAATCTATTGTTTAGCACTACAGCACGTTCAAGACGTGTTTATTTTTAGAATCTCCGGTCAAAATTATTCTCAACCAGGCTGGAGCAGTGTCAGAATGACTGGAGTTCCACTTTATGAAATTGCGGGCTGCTCCTCTCTTCTTGAGCCGGGTTTCCATGGAGAGAGGGGGGTTCCTGTGATGCTCAGTATCTGCTCTTCCCCTCACTGACTGGAGGAAGTTCACCCATTTAGCTAAACCTATTGGTCGAGAGATTCGAACAAATGCAAACAATGCAGCAGAAAGGGACTTCCTCCCTCCCCTGCCATCATGGGAACCTAGCACATGAAATGCCATGTGGCAGTGGCTATGTGAGTATGTATACTGAAGCAGCAGCAGCAGTGTGTTAATCTGCGGCAGGGGCGTGTGGCTGAGCAGGGTGGATTTCTTATCAGTAACGCGGCTGCTTTTGCTGTGTGCAGTCATATGTGGTTGCACACCCGCATCACTTATCAGAAGGAAGCAATGGAATAATATTTCTAGTGGGTAAACTACCGGAGTAGGATCCAAAGACTTTGGAGGAGAAAAGATCAGTATTAATGTTTTTTTCTTAGCCTGTACAGACATTAATTTCTTTGTTACTATTTCTTTTACTAGTACCAGTCCATGGATTTTACTGAATCTTTCTGTGATTTATTTGCAGGCTCTGCTGCCACTGGCGAATGTAGCCCTGATAGATTATACGCTGGAATTCCTCACTGCCACCGGGGTTAAGGAGACCTTTGTCTTTTGCTGCTGGATGGCGAATGACATAAAGGAACACTTGAGGTTAGAACACGCAAGACCATTATTTGTAGGGATGGAAACTACATGCCCTACATACCGTACCATAAGTGGTTACCTGAAAAAAACTTCTGTGGACTTTTCCTAGGACTCCAAGGCAGTCTTTTGTAACCCATGTTTGGGAAGCCGTGAGCTGTGCTACCAGGTTCCACCTAGTAGGTGAGTGTTGCCTGTGTACGGCCGCCTCTGTACTCCAGAAACTTTCATGTATGTAGGCGCCTATTATGCTTAGTGGGAGCCAGCCGTACACATGCCATGGCCACAAGGACCAGTAAGCACAGCTTCCAGCTTCACAAACTTGGGCTGTAGGATGATGACCGGTGACACAGTGGTGGTAAGATAAGGGGGGTCAACTTGTGCCCTGTTGGATTGGCTGGCCCTGGTGCTTTAGGAAAAGTCGACAAAAGTTATTTGCGTGACCGCCAATTGTTTTTGATTCGGTGCATTTTTTGCTAATCCAGGCAAATACTTCATTTGAGGTGTTACTAAGGAGGAAGTATAGTCAAGTCTGCCAACTTCCTCATTTATTGTATGGCTGCCAATCATGTGACTGCCGGTAGCCAATTGCTGAGTGTGCTTGCCCAAAAAACCTAAATAGTTGCTGGAACCCTGGAATTGTAGGGATACTACAGTCAAGTGATTGACATGTATGGCAGCCAGTCATGTGGATGAGGAAGTGATGACTTGACTGTAGTGTCCCTACAATACAAAGGGTTTCAAGAAACCATGATGCTGCAGAAGGTTTAGTGAAAACAAACTGACTAATAATATGAGTCAGTCAATATACAGTGGCAAATTACCATACAATATCAAGCATGCATACTGTAAAAAAAGAAAACTTCTCTTTAGTTACTTTGATGTGCCAGTCTCACCAAAGGGTAAAGGGCCAAATAATCATAGACAGTAAGTGTCTCACAGATGTCTGAACAGGAGCTCTGCACTGATGTCACATCATCTAATTTTTTAATTTAACATAACCCCTCTTAAAAAAGATACAGCCAACCCTGGAACTCAGAGCTCTAAACAAGTTGTGCCTGTGGAAGGCGCCTAGTCTAAAGAATATTATTTATAGTGCTATGCTCTGTTTCTATACAGAAGAATCAACTCCATGTTTTGGTGGAACACTTATAGGGATAGAGTCTAACTGTATCCTCAATGGCAAAACAATTCCATTCTACATCTGCTTTGATCTGTACTTTTTGTTGCGGGGGTCTCGGCAACAGGACATCCTGATCATTAATAGCGTTCTGACAGGGCTGTCGTACTTACCCACTTCGGTATTCCCTTGCTGTTTGGTGGAGGGAAATTTAGGTCCCTGGTGTAAATGCATTTGTTGTCTAATGTGTGTCCTCTTTGGTAGGAAATCCAAATGGTGTCAACCTACAAGCTCTAATGTAGTGCGTGTGGTAACCTCTGAGCTTTACCGCTCGCTTGGGGATGTTCTTCGAGATGTGGATGCCAAATCCTTGGCCCGTTCTGACTTTGTCCTCGTCACTGGAGATGTGGTGTCTAATATAAACATCGAGGCAGCATTGGAGGAGCACCGGTAAGAATTTTTTTTTAGCTGGTACATAGTTTGTCCTGCTTTATTCTGGCTAACTGTTGTCTACTTTTTCTTGTAGGACACGGAGGAAACTGGAGAAAAATGTTTCTGTAATGACCATGATCCTCAAGGAGTCCTCACCTGGGCACCGCACAAGGTGTCAGGAGGATGATGTTATCATTGCTATGGATAGCAACACAAAACGTGTGCTGCTCTACCAAAAGAGCCAAGACTTAAAACGTTACCAATTTCCAATGGTGTGTGAACAGGTTTACCGCAAATCACAATTCCGAACTAGAGAGATAAAAATAAATTTAGGATTGCCATACAGAATTGTAGGGCATTGGTAACTTTTAGGGCTGTGAAGTTTGAATAGTATCTCTGATATAATGGAGATGTCCTCTGGGGACTTTACTTTTGGAAAGCCCTTCAGAATCGTCTCTTTTGTCCTCCATTGAGCAACAGTGCCTCAGGGGTCCAACCACCTCTTAGGATTTATATTTAGATGGTTGTTCTGTACGTATCCCTGATCTACTTGCTGAGGGAGAAGGGGGGTTGTGTCCCACTGTTCCTCCACAAAAAGGAGGATCTAAGGACCTCCTTGCCCTCACACTCATGGCATGGTCTTATACGTTGCTCCTAAGGCCTCAAACATGTACCTACAAGTAGGTAGTATATCATTAGTCTCTAGATGCTACTTGGTGCCCAGCATTTTTCCTAAATTGTTCATATGTGTTACACTACTTCCTGCACCTTAAACAAGATGGGGTATCAAAAAAACACCTGTGGACAGTAGTGGGAAACTCTTCTTGATACCCTCTGATCCATTTCCACATTTGTTTGACTTCTGGTTGAAGATCCCTTAAGTCCCTTGCCCTTGGGGGTCACCCTATCACCCGACTCCTCCACTTAAAGTGATTCAAGAGGCAGCTAAAAAAACGTGTACAAAGTGTACTGGCCTCTTGTCCTGTGCAGCTGATTGGTGCCTTTCCAGTAATCAGTAACTCACCTGATCACTGGGTATGGAAGACCTAACCTAGACGGAGCGGTGTATTTGTACACTCTGTACTGCATACCTAGTAGTGGTGTGGGGGTCTAATAATGGCTGAACGGCCGGGAATGCAAATTATGTGCCCACCTAAATGATTTACTCACTATTTTTGCCCTCTTGTCCCGATTTCTTTTGCTCCCACCTTTTAGAAAAGCTCATTTTAACTTTTTATATTTTATCCGTTACATTTGTTGGGTCTGCATACTTATTTAGAATCCTAATTAAACAGTAATATTCTTACAAGGATGCTGTCTGCACTTGTCCACCTGTAGAGTCCTGCAGTCTGAAGTGGTGTGCGTTTGGGCACCCACAGCTTATAGCATCACTGGTGACTGGAAGCTGGTGCAGAGATTGATTCTATAGATGGTCAGGTAAGTATATATTTTTACTTTTTTGTTGGGTAATGGACTTTAAATAAAAGTTAGAAAATCCAGACTTGCCCCTTAAAGGCTAAGTCATGAACTTTCCCCACAGACATCATATCAGAGATGGCCTAGGGGCATAAGGGCTCTCAGCTCCGACAGTATAGATTGCACTATATAAAGTCTGGTGACACATTTCTGGGTTTTGGTTGATATAAGGTATATGACGGTGTGTGAAGCCCCGTCAAGGTGCCCATGGAGAATAATTGGTGCCTCAGTCTGGCCTTGTGCACTGCACCCATGCACCTACAGACTGTGCATGTGACCCCTTTAGGTGGGAGCCAGTGATAGGTAAGCAGTGGAGTCCTTGACATTCCATATCTGAGGTGTGTAGAGAATATTCATGACAGTGGACTTTTCTTGAACAGATATGCCAGTCTGAGCTCCAGCCATGTGGTTGATCTTGTTGTCAACAATGGAGTGGGTGAAGGAAGCACAGAGCAAAAACTTGAGCTGAAGGGTCAAATAGGTTGATTATTACCACTAGGGTCAGTGGTGTTTGAAGGAAAGAATTGTTGATGAGGTATTGAGGTTTGTTAAGCCTTACATTTCGATGCGAACATGACCTCTTCAAGACTGTCAAAGGCTAACAAAACAGAATGGTTTAAACCGGACCAACAGCCTGGCACAGATGGAAAAGGAAGAGGTAGCGGCCATTTTGAAGCTTCCTCTCCAGCATCTCAGCCATGCTGCTGCCTGGATTCAATTGACATAACTGACAATACACAGTAACAGGAAGCCCAGCGGCACTTCCTGTTTGTAGGTGGCCTGCAGATGCATAATCTGCCATTTTGTTTCTAAAATTTACTACAGCAGAAGTTACAAAAAGGTAAATTAATTTTCATGTGCATCAATCTAAATTGGCCTGGGGAGGGATGTATATGAGCCCTGTTTGTTGTGTTGGTCCACTTTAAGTAGTTTCATTTAGTAAACTATTGCCTAAATATCATAGAAAGTATTTAATTAACAGCATGAGAAAACTGGGAGTTATTTATGCCAATATTGTGTTCTCTGATTTTAGAGTATCTTCCAGAGTAAAGCGAATGAAATAGAGCTGCGCCATGACTTGCTGGACTGTCACATTAGCATCTGTTCCCCGCAGGTAGGGTGTGTCCGTGTTTTGAATATACTATCCACACATTTACATATGTATGTCGGATTCAAATGTGTTTTTATAGTTTTGGTGGCTTTTCAACCTTGCAGGTTGCCCAGCTATTCACAGATAATTTTGACTATCAAACCAGGGATGACTTTGTCCGTGGAATCCTTGTAAACGAAGAGGTAATATTTTAGTTTTCTAAGATTTCCTCGTGATGTTTATCTTTATTTTACCAAATATTACACATTATTTTTTTTTCTTTGTAGATTTTGGGCAATCAGATTCACCTTCATGTGACCAAGGAAGAGTATGGTGCTCGTGTTTCCAATCTGTCCATGTACGAAGCTGCAACATTGGATATACTTTGTCGCTGGCTTTATCCAATAACCCCCGAAATGAACTTCACAGACCATGACAAGCAAAATTACACTCACAGCCGTCACAATATTTACAGAGGGTCCGAGGTCAGTCGCGGCCATGGCAGTGTCCTACATGAAAATGTCCTGATCGGTGGCGGCACTACAATTGGGGATGAATGTAGCATCCGCAATGCCAGTATTGGAAGGAACTCCAGAATTGGTGAGACCCAACTGCCTGATGCAATAAGAGCTGGATGATAAGTTAGCGCATCAACTGTTTTTAAATGCAGTGGTGATCATGTGACATAGACACAGCAGATAGAGGATTTTGGTCCTTTAAAGGGCTTGAGGCCATCTTGGTGCCTAGAACAGTGGGGCATACAGTACTAAGATACAGTTTATATTTTATATCTGAGCTATAATTTTGGGAATCCTCTCAAGGCTGCAAGTTGGAGGGTTGAAAGCAGTTTAGGAGAATCCAGCTGCTCAACATGGAACTAGGTGACCTTTTTCATAGTTATAGGCCTTTAGTTTTTTTGGGATCACTTGACGCAAAGCCTAGCTTGTTGTTTTTATTATTACTGTTAACCCAGACCAAAAGTCATAAGATGTTCTAGTTATTACGATTTTTAGGGGGCACCCTGATGGTCAAAATAACTGTGACCGCTCTAGTCCAGAGGATGTGCGCACCACAGCATCCATTGTACCTGTATGGAGACCTTGCACAGCAGAAGAGCAGGGGTGCAGGGTATGTACAGTAGGACTACAGCGTGGATCATGGCTAGGTGAGTGTGGCACTCCAAACCGGGATGCCCTTTAGGAATCCTAATAACTGGACCAAAAGTCAAAGATGACTTTTGGTCTAGATAAGTGGGTCATTGAGCCTTTTGCAATTTTCGATGAATAAGGTTATGCTTGGTTGTCTGGGGCAAACCTGACCTTGAGGTGGACTTCACTGTGGGATTACAAACTGAAGAAAGTCCTCTCCTCACGATGAGGGTGGTGGACAGCTGCAAGAGCGCTATCACAGGCTTCAGTGAAAGTCCTTGTGAAGTGCAGCTATTCCCCAGTAAGACATTGGGCAGGGCTGTAACTATTGGGGGTGCAGTGGTTGCAACAGTACTGGGGCCCAAAAGGTCATGGGGCCCCATTATTGTTTCTCTGCATTATTTCTTCTATTTGTGTGCTGTTTCAGTCTTAGTAAAAGCGGAACAATACACGGGACTTTCCCAGGTTTTGTTCCATTCCCCAGGGGCATCCCGATGTGTTAACCCCCCCCCCCCCCCACAGAAAGCTCATAAGAACTCACTTCTGCGTTACGACGCACAGGCACTCAGTCAATGAGAGCCATTTGCTGTGTTAACTCTTTTGACAAACGTCTCTCATTGACTTTAATAGGGAGCATGCACCATGCTGCATCCCCAGCCTCATGTGCGCTGATGGCCCAGCCTATCTGAATGGCTGTGCTGGCTCCCTATGCAAAACAATGAAACCCGCCTGCCAAACGACATAGTCACAATGGGTGGCTCTCGAAGGAAAAGAGCCTGCATATACACTGATGGACCAGGGAAAGGTATGAGATTACTGGTGACCTTGGGGGGATTACACAGCGGGGCATTCTGATTTGGGATGGCCGCTGGTTGGTTTTGTTTCCACTTTTAAATGACCAGAGAGAGGTTACTGTATGAGCCCTGATGGGGCCTATTTAATGTTCGCTCCTGTTTAGTTATGTTGGCTGCATCCAGTAAACTCCCTGTGGAGAAGGGACCACTTTGTTTTCTATCCCTAAGGTGAGGGAGAGGATTGGCTGGCAAATCTTGGGGTCGATTCAGAGTCTGGTGAGAAAACATACTTTTTTAGGAAAAAAAACTGCCATTTACTTTCATTGTCTTCTGGGTGTAAATTTTCACCTTGGCTCTAAATCGGGCACAAGGTAGACAGTGAACGTCAATGGCAGCTTTCTCTCCAAGCTCTGGATTGACCCCCATTGTCTATTGATGTTAAAGGTATTAATGTGCAAGACCACGAGGAAGGTGCTGCAGGGAAATACTGGTAAGTATAAGCTTCTTTTTTTAATATGTTTTATTATTGCTTTTAAATATTTGTAATTATTAAAAGTTTATTGACCATTCCTCCACTTTTCCTCTGTATGACAGGTGATAGAGTAGTTCTGGATAATGTATATATCTGGGATGGTGTTCAGATTGAGGATGATGTCACAATCAAAAGTTCTATCATTTGCAATAACGTTATTGTGAAAAAAAGAGTGGAAATAGATCCCCACTGTGTTCTAACGTCAAAGGTAAGGTGGAAAATATAGTGTAATAAGGCCACATGAGCAGCACTGCCTTTTTTAGATGTATTTACTCTACATTAAAGTGGACCTAAACCGGACCTAGCATTTGGCAACCACCCCAGTGTGTAAACCTCATCAGTAGGGCACCCCAAATAGGGATGCCACGGGGCACTTTAAAGCTGAACTCCAAGCATAACAGTCAGTTTATATGTATTGCAGGTAAACAATGATAACACTGTTTGTTGGCAATTGTTTAAACCAAACCTTCACCATGATTTATTGAAAAGCCCAAACCCTTATAAAACGATTCCCAAGCACCGAAAGTTTTTAGGATATGGGTGCCGCCATCTTGACTCAGAAGCATCACACTTACTGAGGAGAGGAGAATGGGATAAAGTACAGGGGGCAGGGTTATGGCTGTGCTTTGCTCAGACAGAGCAGAGCTGGGGTCAGGAAAAGGACAGCAATCCCAGAATGCAGAGCAGCACAGTCAGAAGACACTTCCTGTTTGCAGGCTGCCTGATGTTCCATGAGCCGCCATCTTGGATGTTTAAAGGCTCATAACATTCAGTAGATGCAGGTAGAATGATTTTTAATGTGAGCAATCTGTATGTACAGGGTGGGGGAAACATATAAGACTCTTATTCAGGGTGACGGTCCGCTTGAATAAGCTTGCTTTTTAGTGGGCTAAATCTCTTCCTTTCCAGTGCTTCTCTCCTTTGTCAGCCCCCACATTGGCTGTCAGAATTCAGTTTAATGGGACATTCCTGGCAAAGGGTTAAAGTAATCTGCTTTCTGCTCTCCCAATGCTGGCTGTGAGGGGCTGCAGCTTACATTCAGCCTGCTTTTCTTCCGCTAGGCCTCCTCATATAAATATGGCCACCCCCTCCTTTTGGCCCTCAGTGTTTTTGTGTTTCCTCTCCAGGAAATGTGAATGAGGAACATCCTATTTATTTATTTTTTACCCCCAGAGGTTGACGCCATGTCCGGATCCCCCCCTCCAGAGGTCTTCCACCTGGAGTGAGGAACTGGACGGTGGAAGATCAAGGTCAGGGAAATAGAGCCTTTTCCCTTATCCCATTCCTCATATAGGCCCCAATGGGGCTTTTTCTCATTCCATTCCCCTTTATAGGAAGTGTGACTTCCCCTTTCCTATTTCCCATATTGGCAATGTGGCAGAATCATCCCAATGTTGGACAAAAATAAAAGTAAACTTACATAAGGTGCTCCTGCGTTGCTGGCAGCCCGAAAGGCCAGATGACAGATGAGTGGCGGCATGGTGTACATCCTACACAACCACCCGGTCCTTGCTGCCCGGGTGTATAGACAACCAGCTGCACAGCCTGGGTGTGTGTGTAGGGCGCGTGCCGCGCCTCAGAAGTGAAGTGGCGGCAGGGACAGCGGGCCTCAACTCATCCATTGTCCGCCTTCTGGGCTTCTTTTCCAACTGTGCCAGTTGGGTCCAGTTTAAGTATACTTTTCCTTCTTCTCTCTATTTTTTTTTTCTTATCCCCTGATAAAATGCAATGACATTTAGGGCGAAGAATATGATCTATGTAATATGATCTATGTAATATGATCTATGTAATATGATCTATGTAATATGATCTATGTAATATGATCTATGTAATATGATCTATGTAATATGATCTATATAATATGATCTATATAATTTTTTTGGGGTTGTAGGAAATTCCAGCATGCTTAGCCTGATATACAGTACACAAACCATTACTGTCATTACTAATATCCTGTAGGTTATTGTTGGTCCTGATCTGAAGCTGCCAGAGAACACTGTTATTTCTCTGCATCATCCAGATGAAGTTGAAGAAGATGACGATGAGTTCAGTGATGATGCTGCTAATTGCAAAGAACAGGAGAGATTGAAAGTCAAGGGTAATAAAGATATAGCTCTTTAAATATTTGTGTTTAGACATTAGAAATGCATAGAAGGAAAGAGTTAGGTCCATAAATATTTGGACACTGACACAATTTTCTTTTACCTTTTATATAATATAATGGACATGTATATAAAGTCCAGACTTTCAGCTTTCATTTGAGGGTAACCACATTAAAATTGCATGAAGGGTTTAGGAGTTTCAGCTCCCTAACATGTTTTTGAAGGGACTAAAAGTAATTGGACAATTGACTCAACGGTTGTTTGATGGACAGGAGGTGCAATTCCTTCATTAAGTCATTCTCCCACCAGAGAAATTACTATAATATTAGGAGTGGCAAAATCTACGGTTTGGTGCATCCTGAGGAAGAAAGAAAACACTGGTGAACTCATCAATGCAAACCTGGACCTGGACAACAGCACTGGATAAATGCAGAATAATTTCCATGGTGAAGAGAAAGCCCTTCACAACAGCCAACCATGTGAACAACACTCTCCAAGATGTAGGTGTATCAATATCCAAATCTACCATAAACAGAAGAAAGTAACACAGAGGGGTCACTCACTGTGCAAGGCACTCATAATCCTCAAGAATAAAAGGCTAGATTGTTGAAATTGTCTAAAAAAAAACAGCACAGTTCTGGAAGACATTCTCTGGACAGATGAAACCAAGAGCAACCTCTACCAGAATGATGGGAAGACAAAAGTATGGTGAAGGAGTGGTATAGCACAGCATGAGGCAGAGGCAATGTGATGGCTTGGGCATGGCTGCCACTGGCATTGTGTCACTAGTGTTTATTGATGATGTGAAACAGTATAGAAGCAGCCAGATAAATTCTGAGGTATTCAGAGACATACTGTGTGCTCAGATCCACCCAAACGGATTGGTCGGCTTTTCATAATACAGATGGACAATGACCCAAACCATAAAGCCAAAGCTACCCAGGAATTAAAGAAAAGAAGTGGACTTGTCAGGACCAGAGAGTACTTTAAGTGCACTCTCTGCCCGGGGGGTAAAAGGTTTGGCCAGAGCAATGACACGGAGACATAAGATATGCTTAAAGATTTTATTAATGGCAAGGATAACAAAAAACTCTTATATTCAGATACAGGGAAAAAACTAACTAACAAAAAACACCAGATAACAGAAAACCGAACCCCTAAGGTGCTGGAGCACTCACCCAGGGTCCTAGGGCAGATGCAGGCAGTCTCCAGACTCCTGACAGGAACAGACTAAAGATCAGAACTCCAGATACAAGGCACATGGATCCACGGACAAAGAGGAAGCAACAACAAAATCCTGCTGCACCTGGTGGAGGGAAAATCTCCCTTAAATAGCACACACACCAGGTGCAGCAGATGAGGCGAGAGCAACAAGCGCTTTGCTGCCACTCTCTGGAGGTTGGAGGGACGGCCGCTGGGGTGAGCAGCCGGAGCTCCGCTGACACTGCAGATGGGAAAACAGCTCCCAGCCACCAGTCGGGCGCCAGCTGAACCCGGGGACCTTACAGGACTATTCTTGAATGACCAAGTCAGTCACCTGATCTCAACCCAGCTGAGGCGCATTTCACTTGTTAAAGACTAAACTTCAACAGAAAGGCCCGCAAAAAAACAGCAACTGGTATCCGCTGTAGTAAAGATCTAGCAGAGCATTAAAGAGGAGGAAACACAGCGCCAATGAGTTCAAGACTTCAGGCAGTCATTGTCAGCAAAGTATTAGAAATTAACATTTTATTTACAATTATTACATTTGTCCTTTTACTTTTGAGCCTCTGAAATGAAGGGAATGGGTTTAAAAAATGCTTTAGTTCCTCAACTTTTTATGTAATCAACTTTCAAATTGTTTAACTCGCTGAATGAAAGCTGAAAGTCTGAGCTTCAACTGCATTTGAATTATTTTGTTCAGAATTCTTTGTGGTAATGTACAGAACCAACATTTCTGTCCATATATAATATTTTTTCTAGGTTTAGCTTTAACACACTTTTTTTTAATTTTTTTTTTTTTTTTAGTGTACAACAAGACAGAGGTAGGAAGCGAAGGAGAAGGCTATGTGTGGAAGTCATTGGACATGGTAGATGAAATGGCGGAGGAAGAGCAATTACTGAGAAGCCTTTGGGGTGAGTGAAAGGGTGACGCATCTTGAGGATGCCTGTTACCAAGCAAGTGGCATCTTGTTTGGCATAATCTAAAGCCCAACTGTACACAAGGGCTAATAAAAGGCACTTATTTTGGAAAGGTATAAACATGAGCTTTTAAAGTGTGTTCTTTCAATGCCCCCCAGCTAGAAGCTGTGCGAGGGATGTCTGTGTAGTTAGACACCCTATATTACTGGTGGCCATGTTAAACGTTCCTAGGAATCGGGCAGAATTGCTCGTCCAGTCTCTGCTCTTGCTGCTCATATGACCAGCGTCTTGGCCAGCTGTCCAGTGGAGGGGCATGTGGCCCGCATTTGTTGCAGCCCCGGGTGTGGGTGTAAAGAGACCTAGAGTCAGACTTTACCAGTAGGCCTGATTTAATCTGCATTTTGGCCACAATCCACTCTGCACTTAAAATGAACCAAAACCTGGTATGCCCCATTGCATGTGAACCCCTCCCAAATCACCATAAAAACATTGCCCTTGGCTTGGCTCACACTCTCACCCACGGCCTATCTGAATGGCTAGTCGCAGGGACACCAAGAATGCGGCTTGGGAGCACTGGGAAGGTGAGTAAATGCAGATGTTGGCAGGGGGCTCACATGGCAGGCATCCTGAATTGGGTACTTTATCGGCCAGCCCTGGAGTATTCTCGACTACAGGGCCAGGCATTATAGGTAAATGATCATATTAAAAGTGGGCCGAAAGCGGCCCTGGAATCTATGACACTCCCTGGTCTGCCTGATTCCACCCCCCGGGGCATCCAGATTCGGGATGCCCTGATTTGTAACTCCCGAGCCCCCTGTAAAACGTACCTTCTCGCCAATCCAACGGTGCATGCCCAAGCTGCTGCTGTCGACAGCTTTACCTTTAGCTAGGTACGGGCCAGCACAGGCATTTGTGAATGGCTGGCACGGGAACACACCGTCAGAGGTTAGCAGGGATGCGGCAAATACCAAATAGGAGAATTTAACAGATTTAGCAGCTGAGACAGAGAAGTGTCTGCAATTACATTTTATTCTGCCCGATGCCAGAAGAGCTGGTGAATGATCATTGCCCTTTCATTACTGGGGTATGGTTAAGCTCCATGTTCCATGCACTCTGTAAATTACTTCGAGATCTGGGGTTCCACTTACACTTTGTACATTTTTTGGGGTGGGGATATTAATTGTGGGGTCTGTCTGTTAACCACTGAGACTTTCCTCAATCTGCCAGTTATTGAAGTTACACCACAAGTGTTATCCTGTGCCACATTGCTTGTTCTATTCACCTCTGCACAATTTGGTGACAGACGGCCCCTTTCCTTTCTATTTAGACACTTTACCTTGTGCTGCCTTTTTTATATTGTATTTGTATTTACTGGAACCTTTGCCAAGGAGCATTTTCTTTTGGAATCCTAGGTCTGACGATTCGTAATGAAGAGGACAGTGACTGTGACAGTGGAAAGAGTGCAGTGTCAGAGCAGACGGACAGTCGGCCAGCATCACCTCTTCTTGATGATATTAAAGGTGTATCTCTATAGATACTGACAACTGCTTGTGTTTATGGTCTTGGCGTGCTAACATAATAGCTATGGTTGTCTTTATTTTGTAGTTTTCTACAATGAACTTGTGGGAACACTTCAGAGGGGCGTAGAGGAGAACATCTCATGTGATAATCTGGTCCTAGAAATCAATTCTCTCAAGTAAGTAAATAAAGGAAGCTAGCTAGGCTCCCATTCAGCTTCTTCAGCTGCAAATTAATATATCCTGCCGAAAAAACTGATTTAAAGGAGGAGTGTTATGTATAGCATCCATGTGGGTCATGCAGCACACCATCGTCTTTAAAGCAGAACTAATTCCACCCTGGCCGGCTCTGGAATCTTTTATAGGGCCTTCTCACCTGGGGCACCCCAAATCGGGATTCTTCGCTACATGATCCTCCCTCCAGAGCGCCTAGAAACACCTTTCCCTGCTCCAACGGCGCATGAGAGCCACCTGATGGGACTACGTCATTTGGCAAACCACTTTCATTGTCAATTTGGTGCGTGCGTGCACCTGCCCCAGCCATTCAAATAGATTGGGGCAGGAGCGCTGGGGAAGCGTGCGCTCCCTGTTCAAGTCAATGAGAGCCGTTTACCGAATGACATAATCACAGCAGATGGCTCTCATTGGACGAGAGCCTGCGCATGTGCCATTGGAACGAGTAAGAGATGAGTAATTAGCAGCATTCTGAGGGGTTTCACACAGTGGGGCATCCCAATTCATGATGCCCCAGGGGGACATAATAAGACCCAGAAAAATTAAATTCCGGGTTTTTCCCGCTTAAGCATACAAGATATTCTACCAGAGAATGTTTAAAGAAGAATAAAGGTAAAGTTTTGGAATGGCCAAGGTCAAGTCAAAGTCTGATAGGAATGTTGTGGAAGGATCTGAAGCGAGCAGTTCATGGTTCACATAACAAGGTTGAAGTTGTTTTATATGAAAGATTGGTGATGTGCTCGACTAATCAGCAAATACCACTAAATGTTTAGATGCAGCAATTGCCACTTACAGGGGTCATAACAGATGATGAAAGCGAAGGCTCACAGATCATTGTCCTCAGAAATAAAGGACACAGAATCATAGAGGGAGGCACTCAAAATTTGTCAAAAAAATAGATTTTATTCCATATCACTAAATGAATCACTACACATAACCACTACACAATTAAAATCCCTTAAACACATAATGAGACAATACATATAAGACAAACCAACATGGAAGTGTGTAGGCGATGGGGAGAGCACTGGCACATAAATATCAATCAGCATCTGTAAGGGCCTTGGATGGCACAGAGACGTAAAGAGATGATTTGCATAGCTCCGCCTACTGCAAGGGTAGATGGGTAATGCTATCTGTCCTTGTATTGGGTACTGTGCAAATACTTTCCGTTCTAGGAAAGCCACTCTTTTCCTTCACCTAAGTAGAGGGTTTTTTGGTCTCTTTAGCCCTCCCTATATTAAGCCTAACATGGGTCTCTCCACATACTGGCTTGCGACTATGTTTATATAAAACACACAAACACAAGTGATCTAATCGGTGCAAATAACAATGTGCAAATCCTACCTATGATCCGGATCCTATATCAAATAACTATAAAGTGCAAAGTGCAACCAATCAACAGACATAAATACAATATATAATGACAAATAAAACCTACATAATTACCCAATACCTGAATACCCTATAAGAAATGACCACAAAATACCTCACCAATATAGATGCTAGTATCAATCAACCATTAAATACCAAATACAGCGCAAAAATATATCCAACCAAATTATACTCAAGGTATCACAGGTATGCCAGTAAAGGGTCTCCCCACCTCCTACAGCACCAGGAGCCACGCGTTCCGTGGGTGTATCCCCCACTTCATCAGGCTACATGAATGCTGGCTGAGCAGAGCTTAAATACAGCACCTCCTCCCCCACCCCCCTTATCTTGCCTTTATCTCAGAAATAAAGGAGTCTAATATTTTTATTATCTACTTTTAGATGTGAAAATACGATGTATACATTTAAGCACCACCATATGTATGCAGTCTATTGTATTTTTAACGTTGCCCAAAAATGTATTTTAACTGTCAATTTGGGTGCAATTCTATTAACTTGTTTAGAGGTCGGTGTATGTATTTATATGAAATGCTGGTCACACTTCTTACTAATTGGACAAGTCTTTGTCCTAATTGCAGTTTGTCAGTAAATTTTAAGGTTGTTTTTTTTTTTTCTTCCTTTCTTGCAGGTTTGCCTATAACATCTCTCTAGCAGAAGTTATGCAGATTTTATGCAAAGTGGTCCTAGAATTTCCTTTGCAGCAGATGAATGGGGTGCTTGATGTCAGTCCTTACTGCAGTGTTTTGCTGCCGGTAAGTTCTCTTGACTTTTCGAGAGATGTGTTTAGTCAAGTTATTATTTGAGCTATTCAGAGCAGTGCCAAACAAGTAAACCTGTTTTGCTATATCCATTCTTTCCATTAGTCCTAGCAACTGGCAATGTTTTCTAATCCAGTGTCCCTTGTAATGCACTACAGCCATGCCATAGAGCTGTGCACAGAATAGGGGAGGAGCTACTTCACCGAGATACACAACCTGCGGGCCAGAGCCACATGCGGCCCACAGTGTTCACCCCAGACTTGGCTGGGGCTCCTTTTGCATGAATGGCTGCATCAATGCGGCTTGGCAAGTAGGAGATCAGCCTGTGGAGGTGTTATGGAAGCCCACGTTGCTTTGATAGCAGCCTTTAGCTTATCTGCATTGTTGGGTCTGGTATCTCTCAACTTCCTCTTGACAATACTCAATAGATTCTCTGTGGGGCTAAGGTCAGGTGAGTTTGCTGGGCAGTCAAGCACAGTGGTTATTAAACCAGGGCTTGGTACTTTTGGCGTGTGGACAGGGGCCAAGTCCTATTGGAAAATGAAAAATCAATCTCCTAAATGGCTGCAATAACTTTGGTTTTGATAAAACGCAGCGGACCAACACCAGCAGATGACATGGCTTCCCAAACCATCACTGATTGTGGAAACTTCATGCTAGATCTCAAGCAGCTTGGACTGTGCCTCTCCATTCTTCCTCCCCGCTGTCCATGACCAAGGGAGCTTTTTAAACACTTAGGAAGCCTTTGCTGTGTTCCCATTTTATTGCGGCACCTTTTAAGTAAAAAATTAAGATGATGCAGCCCCTGGATCAAAAAAGATTGTGCACCCCTGCTTTGGTGTGTCTTTCTTCCTCTGGCATAGCTTTCATCAAGTACCACTTCCCGTTATCTAATTTTAGTTTAATCTGTTTTTATTGAAAAAGATTGAATAAAAGAAGGAACATAGACACACGCAGGGTGTCATACAACAAACAGGAAGAAATAAAAAAGAGAAACAACGTTACATCTATCAATTAAATATTACATCAGCTCCATCCATTGTCACAGCGTTTCATTTATGCCTGCGCAGCTACTTACTGCCTACGCGCTGTTTCAGTTTATCAAAGAGGATGTAACTAAGTACAGCAGAGATCAGAACGCAAGACAGAATAGTGAAAGAATACCCATAGACATGGGAGAGAAAAGGGTGAGGGAAAGAGGAGAAGAGAAGTGAGGAAGGGAAGTGAGGAAGGGAGGAGGGGGGAGGGAAGTATCTTCGACTTTACCAAATATATAGCTTCCGTTTTGCCACTAAGGTCCAGCCTCGTGACTGGCCAAGATATGGTCGGGTGATTGTCTCTGCCACCGGGGTCACTGGGTTATTGTCTGGAAACGGTCTGAGTCTCGAAGGTCAATCCAGCAAGCCCAAGTCGTGGCCGTTATCTAATTTTATCAAGTACCACTTGGGTGGTTTGGTTTGTATGTACTATGAGAAACAAATCAGACTTGGGTAAAGTATAGATTCCAGGAGATCAGATTGGGATACATGTGCACCTGCAGCCTTGTTGAGTACCACCTGATAGGATCTGGAGTAACACCAGTACCAGTACTAATACCACTGGTTGGGAACCCCTGCTCTAGTGTATTAAAATGTCTAGTACGTTCGCTAATTAACTACATTTCAAAGCAGGTTTATGTGTCGTGGTGCAAAGTCTAATGCATCACACAGCAAGTGTTGGGAAACTTTTTGTACCTTTTTAGAAACTGCTACAAACAGTAGATGTTCATGAATCTTCCCCTACTGGAAAACATGCCCCCCCCCCTTATGTAGTATAGGAGCATACTACTTTTGATGATGGATCTGTTTTAACATTGCTTACTGTTTTCCTGTTTTACATTCTGAAAATAAGTGTGTTTCCTGTTCTGCTAGCTTTTACAGAAATGGACTCCACTTTTTAAGAACTACACGAAGCGGGCAGCAGACCATCTGTGCTGCCTCGAAGCCTTAGAAGAGTTTTTTGGGGATCATGAGCCTCTCTCAGCAGCGATAGCAAAGGTGAAGTAAGCGGATCATGGCACTTGGTGGTGCAGCTTCGGCAAACTTCTGTGCCAACCAGATCTAGAGACAGAGATAGGTTTGTCTGCAAGCAAATCATTAAAGAGCTGAAAGTGTTGTTCTTCATTCAGTTAAATATGTTAGTGACAGAATATAATTATGGATGGGATCTTTAAATAGGTGCCAACTTTTCATAGCCGCCCATAGTGATAGCCGCCAGGACCACTCTTTCCTCCCAGGGATGTGGGAAGCAGCAATTGTAAGCTCATGCACTTGTGTCTGGGTGTAAGACCACTTTAATGATGGAGTTATTTTTCTTTACCTGTTTTAAGGCGGATCAAAACCCACTGAACTTGTGAAATGCATTTTGCAAACCCCCTGCTAATATTCTCTTCTTAGGGTGTACAACTAGAAATTGATATTTTCGCTTTTTGAATCCCCCGGGATTTTTTTTTTTTGCTGTCCCTCTCTGTAAGATGGCAGATGATCAGTCATTGCATTGATGTGGCAATGAATGGAGGAGGCGGAGCTTTACAGCTAAAACAGGCGCCATTATCTGGCATTAGAGTGAAGCAGGAGCAATAAAAATGAGCAAAAGGTGCCTCTTCATGGGGGAGCAATTCAGGGGATGCAAGTTAATAAATGTGGGGTTTGGTCTGCTTTAAAGGCTGGATTGAATTAAATCACAGTTTATAGATCACTTTTCCTAAAAATATGCCCCAAATTCAACATCCACAGTTAATTAACAGATGCAGCTGAACACAATTTCTATTCAAGGCTTGCACAAACTGTGGCATACAGATATCCTGCAGCTGATAATATACATGTTCTGTCTATTTGTATTGCCATTCTCTATTAGCATAATTGAATCCCCCCCCCCCCCCCCCCATATTGCGAGTACTGCTATTCTTTGTAAGTAGTTCCTTCTTCCAGTAATGACACGCACACAATATACTTGATATTAAAGGCATATTCCAGGCAATGGGTTAAATTGGTTAAATTCCATGCTGGTTGCCAGGGGCTGCATCTTTTATTCATCAGCACTTATAAGCCCTATAGAACTTGAACCTATCTTTTTAATCGATTTTCAGGGCCCCGTTTGAATTCGCAGTCCCCCATCCTAGCATGAGATGCCCGGCACAAGGAAGAGAGTTCACCTGGGTCTGTTAGAAAATATAAAGCAGGCTGAATAAAAGATGGAGCAGGCTTAATTAACCCTTTGCCAGGAATGTCCCTTTAAACTATTGCTAGGTCATGTCTGATTAGTAAGGAGGTTGGCCAGTACGGATCTGCCGCCACATTCACACTGTATCAGCTCTATAAATCTCTGTCTAGATTTCTAGGGGTTTAATGGCATAACTGAAATCCCCACTTATGAGTAATGCATTGGGCTCGCTGCTGTCTTTTCCATCTCCCCCTTCTTCCTAATATAACACAATCTAATGATGATGTTCTGCATATTCACATTTATAATTCTTTTGCACCTGCACAGCCATCACAGAAAGGCCATTCTTCATGACACTTCTCTTTATATGAATTTTTTTCTCCCCAATACAAGGTAGATGGTTTATTTTGGCACCACAATAGTGAAGAATCATGTTTTAGCCACACCAGTAACGTCATGGTTTCTTTTTAAATACCAATGCCCCTATTCTTTGCTTTGCCGACTAGGCTTTTATTGCACTTGCAGAGCATTAATATGCAATTAAAATGAAATCGTCTTGATCAGAGAGGTATAACATCTCCTATAGAAGATAATCATCATGTCTGTACATTTTCACTAGATTACAGAATTATGGCTCTGGTCTCTTGTGCTCCCCTTCCCTCCAGGGTCTGATAGATGGAACTTAGAGAGGGATATCACCCAAGATATTGACTTTCTTGGGTGGTGTTTCTCTCTGGTGTGGCATCCCGATTTGGGATCTCCTGCTGTGTGTATCCCTGGGATCACCTGTAAACTCACCTTTTCTTGGTCTCTACTGCGCATGTGTCGTCGGAGCTCATTCTATTCAGATTTCCTTTGTCACACTGACGTTGATACTGCAAGGAAATATGAATAGAGAATGCACCCCACCCCACCCGTCTTTATACAGATGGAGACTTAAATTATATATATATATATATATATATATATATATGTTTTTTTCTGCTATTTAGATCTATAATGGAAGTGATTCTTCCAAGTCTACACACACTAATCTGTATTTGTGGCTTATTCCACTGCAGGTTCTGATGGTATTTTATCAGCAGGACGTGCTCGCAGAAGAAATGATTCTGCGTTGGTTTTCACAGGCAAACCTGGCAGACAAAGGACGGAAGCTTAGGAAAAAGCAGGCAGTACGTATGCTTGTTAATAAATATATATATATATATATATATATATATATATATATATATATATATATATATAACCATTGGTCAGCTTATTTATACTAATTGTGTTTCCTTTCCTTTTTTCCAGCTTCAGAAGTTCATACAGTGGTTGGAAGAAGCAGAGGAGGAATCGTCAGAAGATGAGTGATATAGGGTAGTATGATGCTGGATGGTACCTACAGATCCTCAGACCCTGCTTCAGTCCTTGCACCAGCATACAGACACCTTTCTGACATCACTGACTGTCAGGACCTGATCGTCCCCTCATTTTGCTAAAGGAATATACTTTTGTCATCTCAACAGAGATGTAAATTGGAGATATTACCAGGTTTGCTTGCGTGTCAGTATACGGGAAAGTATAAGGAGAATATAAGTGAAAATGTGCAACTCTCTGTACTGTTGCTATGGGAATTGTTGGTTTTAAAACATTTTCTATCAACACCATTGCCCATGTAATGAGACTGAAGCACTTGCTCATGTTGGTGCAAATATTTATTTCAGGGAACCAATAAAGGCTATATGGATCTTGTCTTCATTTGGACTTATTACCTAAAGACTGGTTGAACAGACCCTGGGAAATGACTGCTGAACATCACACGCTAGTTAAAATAAGTATGTTTGCAAGTCCTCCCCCATGACAGGTCTGGGAGAGACTGCTCTTCACATCTGCAGGACAGGAAGCACGCTGAGAAGTTAACGCGAACCAACATCCATGTGGCACAGGTGTTGGTCCTCGCCACTATAGATAGGCTGGGGGGGGATCCAGAATGTTGGAGACCCCCCTCAGAACACCCATAAATCTTACCTTAACCTCAGTCCTCCGACAAGAATCCAGTGCACCTATTGGTGGTTTTCGTTACCCACATGTGTGCTGGATTACTGGTGGAGGACCAAGGTAAATGTAAGCTTTTCACTAGCCTGTCTTATAGTGGTGGGGACCAACACCCGCACTGCACAGGTGTTGGTCTGCTTTAAGTCTCCACCCCCTTCATTTCCTCAGTGCTTTCCCGTCCTGAAAGGAAGGAAGCAAAAATCTCTCATGGCTAATGGAGATCCAGAGGCTGGTGGCAGGTGATTCCTTGGTAGCTTCCTATGGGGAGGATGGGAGTTCTGCTGGCCAGGGAGCTGCAGTGTGTGTATTTACCTGCATTTGGCAAAGCAATCCTGACACACATCCACAAGCAAATGGCAGGTGCACTTCCTGCAAGAGAGCAGCAGTGTCCCTGGAAAGTAGGTATTGGCCCCACAGGCAGCTATTAGCACACGCATGGCCAAGCTATACACCCTTGTAGTTGGGCTGTGTAGGGATCAGAGTTCTGCTGGCGTCAGCATGCACGGCTATGTTCCTGGAGTCAAGGGCGGTGTCTTCTTTCATGGCACATTTAAGCTGCCCATGCTGAAGGGGGGACATTGGAGAGTGCCGTCCCTTTTGCTAGGAAGACTAGTCCTGCCAGACTACTGGAAGCTGCCAGTAATAATGGAGCCTTGTGCAGTTGACGGGTGCATCGCCAATTAGGTAGGACACTTTGTCATGACAAGAACTGATGAAAATGAATTGGACATCCCTCTAGGTAGTCCATACATAGATGGTACAGGCACAATTTTCCAGACTCTTGTTGTATTACTGGGTCGGGTTCTTAAACACCTTTTTAGACACTATTGTGAACTGTATGGAGGTAACAAATCAAACCACTATGAAGGACTCCGGTTCATAGGTGACTTTTTGTTCCACTGTCTTAGGCACTCTAAAGTAATTTATTCTACACCTGTCATATAGCCTTTACCATGCAACAACTACTTTCTATTTAACGGCCAATTATTGGGCAGTTTCAGGGCACCACCGTGGGCTCTAATGTAAAAACCGTTTTTTGGGCAAACCTTGAAGATCAGCTTGTATATAATGTTGATTGTTGACAGTTCACCAGTATTTATAGGAAAACTCCTTTTTTTTGTCAGGTTTTGGGTGTCCTGCCTTGGTTCAGGGATGTAAAATAAACATTTGTTAGGATTGTGCCCCCATACCTGGGATCCACTTATCAGCATGTTGTTTCCAAGTTATATTCCTGTGTGTCTGTGTTGGTGTCTGCCCTTTAGTAAAGCTCTTGGTATACTTTCTACAAATCCCAGAATCCTTCCACTGTAACAGGTGAGCTCATTAGCAGCTTTGACTAAACAAAACAGCAGTATTGATGTCCACAGCTGGGGAATGCTGCCTTACAGGATTGTGTTCCTCACTATCTGAAGTGCTTGAATTCATCATGCAGGGGAGCCTAAACTTGTCCTCTCTGCCTCAGCCAGATAATTAGAAAGCTTGAGTCAGGAAGTTTTTCATCTGTACATCAGAACACTACTTTGATTGCTAAGGTAAGGTAAACATATTATTGCTAAGGGAAAAATGAACAGATAAGCTCAGCAGCTTGAGCACATCATATTAGCATATGATAATGGAATTTGTTAACAATGCCAACAAAATTAGAGTTATACTTTAAATGGGGGTTCCAAAGATTTTCACCTAATTTAAATCTACACTTCTTGGCTGTGTAATGGTATAATTTACTAACCTATACAGAAAATGTATTACCAGAAATATTTTTCTTAAACCTCATACAAGCAGTTTGGTCAGACAGAGAACATGATACTATATAAACAGTGCTGATATTTAGCTTAAAGAATGACTGTAATGCATGGATCCTATATCTCATTAAATATTTGCTCTCAGCAAAATCCACCCAACCCCTAAGAGGTTAAATAGCAGGCAGATAAGTTCCCAGCTTCCATCCTTTGTGCTGGGTGGGGGGGGGCAGATGGGACACGTGCAGCGGGTGCCAATAGGGAGCCTGAGCACAGGTGGCAGCACTGAACTGAGCCCTCAGAGCGATCAAGCAGGGAAATCTGGTGTGACCCCCAGCAGCAGGGGGACAAGAGCAACAAGGTGCGGGAGATTTTTGGTGTGGCAGGTCAGATGTTTATTGTGCAAGGAGGCGGAGAGAGAGGGCTGCTAAAGTCACCTCTATGGAAGCAGCCAGGCCACTGACATGGGGTTTGGTGACTTAGGCCTGGGCGGCAGGAAAGCTCCATTGTGGCAATGCTGTGAGTGTGGTTGGATAGCAAGTTCCCTACAGCTTCTCCCCTCCCAGGCTCAGAGAGCAGCATCATCCCTGGGGCAGAGCCTCAACCCCCTGAAACTTTCCTCTGCGCAGGACAAGTAATGTAAGTTCTGACCAGGCCAGCAACATCTGCATATGATCAGGCCCCAGCCCTTCCCCCTTTTTTTGTGTGAGAACTCCTAGAAGGCAATGCTCCTTGATGTGCCCTGGTGCAGCTATAAGAGGCTGTGGCAGAGGCCATGTCATGTAACCATTCCTGGCTGACTCCTTGTTGCAAAACTTACTTTAAAGCAGAACAAAAAAGCAATTCTGTGAGTACTCACCTGTAGAATTGTTTTTGTTCTTGCACGGCCTGCTTCAGTAATCATAGCAGTTGGGTTATTCAGCCACAAGGTGGCACAGTGGTACTGCAGAAAAGCAGTGTCCAAAATAAGGGTGGGTTCCCCAATGAGTAACATCCGGCAGTTCAAGTCACTACTGCCTGAAGCACCTTGCGGCCAAAAGCAGCATCAGCTGAGGCCTTAACATCAACCTTGTAAAACTTAGAAAAAGTATGCACAGAAGACCAAGTCGCGGCCTTGCAAACTTGTTCAACAGAAGCTTGGTGCTGAAAAGCCCAGGAGGCACCAATAGCACGAGTGGAATGAGCAGTAATCCTAAAGGGAGGTTCCTTTCCCTTAGCAGAATAGGCTTGAACCACTGCCTGACAGATCCACTTGCTGATTGGGTTTAGCCGGAGGCAAACCCTTTCTAGGTCCAGAAGTGAGAACAAAAAGAGCATCAGACTTCCTGAAAGTCTCAGTAGCGACCAAATAAAACTTCAGAGCCCTGACCACATCCAGAGAATGCCGTGTCCGCTCCTTGGAATTAGCAGGATTAGGACACAATGAAGGCAAGACAATGTCCTGATTGAGATGAAAGGCAGACACAACCTTTGGCAAGAAATCCGGCTTAAGCCGGAACACCACCTTATCCTGATGTCTCTCAAAATAAGGGAGGTTTGATGGAAAGTGCCGCTAGCTTAGAAACTCGCCTTACAGAAGTGATAGCCACCAGAAAGGCTACCTTAAGAATCAAAATAGGCAAGGCAGCCTCACGGATAGGCTCAAAGGGAGGCCCTTGCAGAGCAGACAACACCAGATTCAAATCCCAGACTGGTAGCAAAGGCTTACGGGGTGGACGCACATGAGAAACACCCTGGAAAAAGGTTTTAACCAATCAGTGATTGGCAAAAGATCTTTGGAAAAAAATTGCCAGAGCTGAAAGTACCCTAAAAGGCCATGTAAGTTGAAGGCCCAGATCCAAACCATGTTGCAAGAATTCCAGAATCCTGGGAATAGAAAACACCCGACAGGGAAGAGACTTGGACTCACACCAGGCAATGTAAGCATGCCAGACCCTGTAATAGATAAAGGACGAGGATTTATTTCTAGCCCGAATCATGGTAACAACAGAGGCAGATAACCCCTTTTCCATCAAGATGGAGGTTTCAGCAGCCAAGCCGTTAAAGCCAGAGTTTGTAAATTGGGATGGTGTAGCTGTCCCTGAGTGAGAAGATCTGGATCCCTGGGCAAGACGTACTGGTCTACTGCCAACTGCACGACGTCTGCGAACCAAACTCTTCTTGGCCAACAAGAGGCCACCAGGATGGCCCAGCAGAGGAAACGGAGGGAACACAGAGAAGCTGAAACTCCGTCCAAGGTATTGCCAGGTCATCCGTGGCGAAGGCCAGAGGATCCTGAGACAGAGAGACAAATCTGGGAAGTTTGTGATTGTGACGCAAACAGGTCCACATCCAGCTGACCCCAGCGGTGACACAGGGAGAGAAACACCCGGTTGTTTAAGAGACCACTCCCCTAGACAAGACGTCCCCCTGCTCAGGGAGTCCGCCACCTGGTTCTCCACCCCTGGGATGTAGACTGCTGAGATGCAGGGAACATGCTGTTCCGCCCAAGACAGAATCGGGGACACTTCCTCGCTTCCTGCGAGTCCCTCCCTGATTGGTGTAGGCCACCGCCGTCTGGTTGTCTGAGCGGATCTGAACAGCCCGACCACGAAGGTGAGTGGATAGGCGAGAAAGAACCAACCTGATCGCCCTCAGTTCCAGGACGTTGATGGAAGCATGGGCCTCTTGTGGGCCCCACCAACCCTGGAACCACAGGGACTTCCAGAAGCCTCCCCAGCCAGTCAGACTGGCATCCGTGGTGACCGTTTCCCAGCACGGGGGCAGGAAGGTCCTGCCCCTCAGAAGGTTCCTTGAGTCCAGCCACCACGAGAGACTGTCTGGCCAGGGGGGAGAGAACAAATTCCTGATCCAGGGACACAGGGTCCCGATCCCAAACTGACAAGAGGTGCGACTGAAGAGGTCTCATGTGAAACTGAGCAAAGGGGACTGCCTCGAAGCAGGACACCATCAGGCCCACCAACTGCATCCCCTGATGGATGGAGTGATGAGGACACGACAGCAGAGCCTGCAGCTGAAGACCCTCCACCTTCTGCTGAGGAAGGAACACCTTGACCTGAGAGGTATCCAGAGTCATGCCCAGAAAGGACCTCACCAAGGACGGAGACAGAGAAGACTTGGGATAGTTGATCACCCAGCCGAAAGAGTGAGTGTCCCGCTCGGCCGGAGCCATCACTCCCGCCAGCACCTTGGCGAATACCCGAGGTGCCGAGGGGATACCAAAGGGTAGAGCCACAAACTGGTAATGCTGATCCTGCAGCTCGAACCTTAGAAATCTCTGATGACCTGGGAAGATAGGCACATGAAGATAAGCATCCTTGATGTCCACAGTGGTCATGAAGTCGCCCCGGGCGAAGGGTACTGACAGCAGAGCGCAGCGTCTCCATGCGAAAATGCTTGAATCTGACACATTTGTTGAGGCCCTTCAGATCCAGAATGGGCCTCAGAGAGCCGTCCTTTTTGGGGACAGTGAAAAGACTGAAATAGTACCCCTGACCCCTTTCTTGATGGGGCACCAACTTCGGACTCTAACAGGCAATGAACCGCCAGAAGCAACCCTTGAGCAGGCAGTGGGTTTAAAGACATCCGGGATCTGATGAATCTTGGGGGCGGCCAGGCTGCAAACTATCTTGTAACCGGAGGACACTACCTCCTGAATCCATCGGTTTGAGACATGAAGCCTCAAGACGTGAGCAAAGAGCCAAAGCCGTCCCCCCATCCGGATGGGTGAGGGCGCCCCTTCATGCCTGAGGGGGCTTGGGAGAGGGTTTGGGCTTAGGATTCCAGGAGAGACCAGGGCGACCACGGGGTCTGCCACGGCCCCAAGAATCTCTGCGACCACTGTAGAGGAGCGAGCCACGGCCCCCTCTGTGAATACGGAAGGAAGGGAGGGGGCAGAGGACCCCCGAAAGGGCCGAGACTGCCTCCTACACCGAGGCAGCCTTCCATCCTTGGCTAGAATATCAAGACGCTCCCCAAATAGCCGCAGCCCCATGAAGGGGAGGCCAGTGAGAGCTTTCTTAGCCACAGCGTCAGCTGCCCACTGGCGCAACCAGACAGAGCGGCGCATAGCCACCAACAGCGCAGAGGCCCTACCACACAGCCACACAGCATCATCTATAGCAGTAAGGATAAAAGCCACAAAATCAGAGCAAAGTAAGAGAGTCCTATATTCCTCCCCCACACTACCAGATGTTGCGCCATCAATGAGACGCTTGAGCAGCTTCTTAAGGGCAATAGCAGTTATGGCAGCACCACATAGGTAAAAGCATGGCAGGCCAATTGATTCATGCTCCGGTCCTCACCGTCCCTCAGAGTGGAAGTGTCAGGGGGAGGCATAACCGAAGTATTGGACAAGCCTAGCACTCCACTCCACTTCAGGGGGAAATGACCACCTCTTAACAAGATCAGCAGGAAAGGGATACCTTTTATCCAAACCCTTGGGCACAGCAGGCAGCTTGTTAGGACATTCCCATTCTTTAAGCACCAAGGTGGTGAAATATTCCTGCTCAGGGAACTCTAGACGCTGTTTACCAGGGCGAAAAAGCTCCCCCTGCTTTCTCTTAGCTACCTCAGGGGCAGCAATGTGCAAAATTTCAAAAATATGTGACAGCAGATTATCAGTGTCCTCAGGGTACCATGATTCCTCTCCGTACACAGACCCAGGGTCACTATCGCAACCCTCCTGCTGGTTCCCAGGGGGGGTGACAGCCACCAAGATCATCAATCCGCACATATACCTCAGTAAGGGGAGCGGGCCTGGGATCCAGGTGTCGCTTCTTGCCAGAGGCCTTCCTACGAAAAGTCCTGGCAAGCTGATTTTCAATGTTAGCCACCTGCAGAGCCAAACGAGAATGTGACTCCCTGCCAACATTCCCCTCACTGGGGCCCAATTGCAGGAGCTGGGGAGTAGGTAAAACCGAGTGAGGCGCAGAGCTGGGAAGCGAAGCAGGCAAACCAGCTTGAAGCGCAAGGACACTTTCAGCGCATGGCACGCACACCGTGACACTGTTACTCACAGGGGATACCCCACACATTGAACACAGCCGGGCTTGCCCTGAAGGGCCCCCAAGCACGCTATCCCCAGAAGCCTCCATATGGTGATTAACACAGGCGCAATAGACCAGCAGTGGGTAAAGGCTTAAGACAGAAGCCACCCGGGATGCCCTCCCACAGGATGCCCCCAGAAGTCAATGAAGGGGGAATGAGGGGGAGGAAGGAGTGGAGCCGGGAGAAACCACAACCCAATGGTATCCCGCCTGAAAGACATAAGTAAAAACACACGAGCATCCCGCAGCAAATACATTCCAATTCAATAAAAAAACCCAAGGGGGACTCACGGACCAAAGACACCGCGGGGTCACACAGGCACATACCGCTGGATAAGGCGACCCACCGGAGGAAGCAGCGCTGCAGCCAGGAAGGGAAAAAAACAGACACGCAGCTTGTGCAAAATGGCGCCGGCAGAGGTACCTCGAGGGGCGGGCCGCGCGGGGCGGGGACGACGCGATACGCGTCATCACCCGGCCCCATCCCCCTGAAGAACGCGAAAAACGGCGCTCACGTGACCCCGCCGGCGCCATGACAAAGCAAAATCACCTCAGGTTATAGCGCCCACTGCCGCGGAGCGCAGTACAAAGTGGTGCGGCAGCTAAAAACACCACAAAATTCAAAAAAACGTCAAAACACCACAGATATCACCACTCGACGCTACCACCCACGCCCCCCCTAAAGAAGTCAGAGAGGGGGGAGGGGAAAAAAAATACCATTTTGTGATTACTCACCTGTAAAATGGGTATTATAAGTATGTCACACACCTCGCTTCAAGACATTCATTACATGTGGGTAAACTGACCTGTAGATGGCGATCTTGCAGAGATGTCAATAAAAAAAGTAAGACCCTCCCGGTCCATAAATACCTGGGACCTCCCACTCATTCCCCAGTATAAAGATAGCAGTAAGGTAAAGGGACCAGGAAAATCCAATTAAAACTAATGAAAACTAAAAAAGGTTCACCATATAAAGGATCCAGAATACCAAAGGGCAGGGTGAAGCGGGGTGTGTGACATACCTATAATACCCATTTTACAGGTGAGTAATCACAAAATGGTATTATTCTAAGTATGTCACACACCCCGCTTCAAGACATTAATTACATGTGGGACATCCAATAGCAGTGTCCATAAAGGGCAGGGATCCAAAAACAAGGCAACAAGGCACAAACTTAAACCACTGCAGCTTGCAGAACCTTGCGGCCAAAAACAGCATCCGCTGAGGCCCGCACATCAACCTTGTAAAACTTGGAAAAAGTATGAACAGAAGACCAAGTAGCAGCCTTACAAACCTGCTCAACAGAAGCCTGGTGCTGGAAAGCCCAGGACGCCCCAACAGCACGAGTAGAATGAGCAGTAACACGAAAAGGGGGAATCTTCCCCTTAGCAGAATAGGCCCCAATAATGGCCTGGCGAATCCATTTACTAAGGGAAGACTTGGCGGGAGCCAAACCTTTCCTAGGCCCAGAGGGCACCACAAAAAGGGCGTCAGTCCTACGAAAAGAGGAAGTAGCCACCAAATAGTACTTCACACAGCGAACCACATCCAGAGAATGCAAAACCCTCTCCTTGTCATTGCTGGGCTTAGGACACAAGGAGGGCAGAACAATGTCCTGATTAAGATGAAAAACAGAGACCACCTTAGGAAGGAAATCTGGCTTGAAGCGGAAAACAACCTTGTCCTGATGCCTCTCAAAGTAAGGGGCCTTAATGGACAAAGCCGCCAACTCCGATACACGCCGAACGGAAGTGATGGCAACCAGAAAAACAACCTGAGTAAGCGTAGAAAGTGCAATATCCTGCAAAGGTTCAAAAGGAGGACCCTGCAAGGCAGAAAGAACCAAATTCAAATCCCAAACTGGGAGCAAAGGCTTCCTAGGAGGCCACACATGCGTAACCCCCTGGAAAAAAAAGTCTTAACCAGAGGATGAAGAGCAAAAGACTTTTGAAAGAAAACTGCCAGGGCAGAAACATGCCCTTTCAGCGTACTAAGATGTTGCAGTAAATCCAAAACCCTAGGGATAGAAAACGCCCTGCAAGGCAAGGCCCGGACCTCACACCAATCAATATAAGACCTCCAAATCCTATAGTAGATGGCAGAGGAAGACTTCTTTCTAGCCCTAACCAGAGTCTGAATGACTAGGGGTAGAGCAGTGGACCCTGAGTGAGCAGATCCGGCAGAAGGGGCAGATTTAACTGATCCTCTGCCAACCTTACCACGTCTGCGAACCAAACCTGTCTTAGCCACCTTGGCGCCACCAGATTGCTGACACGCCCTCTAGGGCCAGCTTGCGCACCACTTTGCCCACCATGGGAAACGGAGGGAACAGGTACAGAAACCCCAGATCCCTCCAGTTCAGAGACATGGCATCCGCTGCCAGAGCCAGCGGATCCCGCGAGAGAGACACAAATGCCAGAAGCTTGTGATTGTGACGAGAGGCAAAGAGACCCACCTCCGGAGTCCCCCACCGGTGGCAAAGCGACCGAAACACCTTGGGGTTGAGCGACCATTCCCCCCCTGGCGAGATGAACCCCTACTCAGGGAGTCCGCCTCCGTGTTCTCCACTCCCGGAATGTACACTGCCGAGATGCATGGGACATTGCCTCTGCCCAAGCCAGGATCAAAGACACTTCCCTGAGGGCACGCCTGCTGCGAGTCCCTCCCTGGTGATTGATGTAGGCGACCGCCGTCTGATTGTCCGACCGAACTTGAACCGGTAGGCCCCGCAACTGATGAGTCAAGTGAGCCAGAACCAACCTGATGGCTCTCAATTCCAGAACATTGATGGGATCGTGAGCCTCCAGAGGCCCCCACAGTCCCTGAAACTGAAGATCCTTCCTCCCAACGAGGGGTCAGAAAGGATCTGCCCCTCGTCAGATTGCTTGGTTTCAGCCACCACCGAAGGGAACGCCGCACCCAGGGGGACATCAGAAAAAACTGATCCAATGAGAGATGGAGCTGGAGCGTCCTTGTGTGAAACTGGGCAAAGGGAACCGCCTCGAACGATGCCACCATCAATCCCACCAGTCGCATCCCCAGCCGGATGGACGGGTGGGGGATGGATAGGAGACGCTGAGTCAATTCCTGAATCAGAAGAACCTTGGCCCGGGTGAGGAACACCCTGGCCTGAGAAGTATCCAGAGACATTCCCAGGAACTCCACCACCCTGGAGGGAGAGAGGCAGGACTTGGGATAGTTGATCACCCATCCGAAACTCTCCAGAATGGACACCACAGTCCTGGTATCCAGCTGCGCATGACTAAGGGAAGACGCCATGATGAGAAGATCGTCCAGATATGGCACGATGCGGATACCCCGGGCTCTGAGGATGGCCATCACTCCTGCCAACACCTTGGTGAAAACCCTTGGAGCCGAGGTAAGGCCAAACGGAAGAGCCACAAACTGAAAATGTCGATTTTCCAAGACAAACCTGAGAAATCTCTGGTGTGCCGGAAATATTGGAATATGCAGGTAAGCATCCTTGATGTCTATGGACGTCATGAAGTCCCCCTGACGAAGTGAGTGGATGGCTGAGCGCAGAGTTTCCATACGGAACTTCCGGGGATGGACGAACCTGTTGAGCAACTTCAGATCCAGAATGGGACGAACGGATCCGTCCTTCTTGGGCACCGTGAACAAATTGGAATAGAAGCCCAGGCCCCGGTCCGAGGGGGGCACCGGGCATATGACAGCCATGTCCAAGAGACTTGCTACTGCCGCCCGAAGCCCCTGAGCAGCCAGAGGATCTGACGGCACCCGAGACGTGAAGAATCTGGGAGGGGGCCGGAACTCGAACTCCAGCTTGTAACCGGAAGACACCACTTCCTGAATCCACCTGTCCGAGACCTCTTGGACCCAGACCCGGGAGAAGAGTTGCAGCCGTCCCCCCACCCGCAAGGGTGAGGGCGCCCCCTCATTGCTGAGCCGGCTTGGCATCGGCTTTAGGCTTAGAGCCCCAACTGTGTCCTGGACGGGCCCGACCCCTGCCCCTCGGCCAGGAATCACCTCTGGATGAGGGGAAAGCCGAACCCCTGCCAACTCTAGCCCCAGGAAAGGACTGAGTGAAGGAAGCCGCCCCCCGAAAGGGGCGACGCTGCTTCTTACGCTGAGGTAACTTACCTCCCTTTGCAACCGAATCCAATTTTTCTCCAAAGAGCCGCAACCCCACAGGGAAGGGCCTTAAGTGACTTTTTGGACACAAAATCAGCCGCCCACTGGCGTAACCAAACCGATCGCCGGATAGCCACAAGCAAGGCCGAAGTTCTGCTACACATCACCAATGTGTCATCCAAGGCGGTCAGCACAAAAGCCAAAAACAACTCACATCGCTTAAGTGCGGTAAACTCCTCACTAGCCGGGTCAAGCCCGGAAGAGGTCAACGGTCCTCTAACAACCGACCTGGCAGCTACCAAAAAAAGCGCTGAAGCACAAACCGGCCGCAAGGCCGACCCAACACTGGCAAAACCATGACAAGCCATCTGGTCAATGCGTTTATCCTCACCATCCTTGAGAGTAGTGCACTCCGGAGAATGCAGGATTGAGCTGCTGGACAACCCCAAAACAGGAGCATCCACCATGGGGCTTCACCGCGTCCGCCGGAAAGGGATATTTTTTGTCCCAACCCGGAGGGACGCCCGGAAGCAGAGTAGGCCTCTCCCATTCCTTGAGAATGATACTATCAAAATGCTTTTGATAAGGAAATTCCAAGCGCGGCTTGGCCACCTCAAAGAACTCCCCCCTTCAGCGGAGGAGCCGCCTCAGGGAGAGAAATAGCCAGGACCTCAAACATATGAGCCAGGACCTTAGAGGTATCCAAGGAATCCCCCTGGCCCTGCTCGGTATCAGCACCCACAAACTGCTGATCATCAGACCCCTCAGACTCCTCAAACAGCTCCCCTTCAAGCGGGGAGCAATCAGACCAATCCAGGGAGTCAAACTCCTCCATATCAAAAGCCTGCGTGGCTGTATACAAATGTTTTCGCTTTGCCGTGGCCTTTTTGGCAACAGCACTGGAAAACAATTTTTCAAGATTGGCCAATCTGGCACACACTTCAGATTGCGACTCCCCACCCATGACCACATCACATGGGGTACGTATCAAGCGAGGGGGAGAAGGAGAAGAGACTGGCGGAGCAGAACCAGACGCCTGAGATCCGGACTGCCGCGTAATAGACCGCTGCGCACAGGATACACAAAGAAATACATCATCCCCCGAAAGAGATACCCCACACCCCAAACACAGCCTGGATTGCCCCGAGGGGGGCACAAGCCCAATATCCTCCATATGGTGATTTTTTGAAATTAGGCACAATGCCCAGAGGATATTATGCAATAAATGCAACCCGGGATGCCCCTTTAAGTCCCACGTGGGAGGAATTTACAGACCCCTAAATTTAACCAGGGACCCTAGGACGGGGAGAGCCCCCCTTTAATAGGACAATGGTCCACCTGGAACACACAAACAGACACAGCAATCAGACCTCAGTGACAATGTCCACAGGGGTTAATAAACAAGCGTTGCCAACAAACCCAAGGAGGAGCATGGAAGTATATGCATACATGTCTAAAGAAACTAATGGGGCCACAGGCCACTCACCGACCAAGGCTAGACCGTCCACACGCACACCAAAGGGGAGGAAAAGGCGCATAAGCAGAGGAAGAAGGGGGGCGGCCCCCGCCCCTCCCGGCCAGAAGCCGGGACCTGAACAGCAGCACCTGCAGCACGGGGGCGGGCCGTAGGCGATCGCGCGAACGCGTGGTGAGGTGAGTTTTGGGGGCTTTCTGGGGGGTTTGAAACAGCGGGGCACCCTTAATCGGGGTGCCCCCCTGAAGTGGACCAGGATAGTCAAAATCCTGGGTGTTGTTCCACTTTAAACCACCCAACAGCTACCCCATATGACCCACCTGCCAGGCGCTGTTCTGGTTTAACAGCAGCACCCTGGCTGTGCGTCATAAGAAGAGGGAAAGGCCGAGGGCAGTAGGTGCCACCTTTTAATCAAAATATGCCTGTCCGCTTAAAGAAGGTGTATCACAAAATTGTGTAAAAATCCATAAAAAACACATCGGCTAATGAGCGGAGGGGTCACTTATGCACCCAAACTGAATAAAACATGTGCTTTTCTGCTTCTGGTAGGAATAAGGGGATGACAGGTTTGAGTGTATTGGAGGTGACAGAACCTTCTCCCCTGATTTCCTCATCCTACCAGGCTTGTTTACATTTTTTTTTATTGGAAGGAAATTTCTTGATGCCAGGTGTATAAGTGACTTCTCAGTCTGCCCAGCAGCATATTTATATGGATTTTGATCATTGGGCCATTTTTCCCGCATTAGTCCTCTAAGCAACTGTGCTGCCCCCTTATCCTCATAACAGCACACTCAGTGTCTATATTATAGCCGTGTTCCAGAATGAGACACACACACACGGCGACAAGCGCAACTGATCAAGAAGGTCTGAGATCTCTCTATAGCAAGGCTTCTATCCCCTCGCCCTAGACATTTGGGTGCCATTGGAGATGAGATGTTCAGCTTTCTTTAGGACTGACACTTGTAACCCCCCCCCCAGTCAGTGTGTTCCCCATGCTGCTACACATCAAGTGTCCTGTCATGGAGTCAGGGGAGCAAGAATTAGATCAGCGCTTTCAGCATTATTTGGAGCATTAATTGCAGGCAGAGGCTTATTTATTGTGCTCTGATGGCTGTCCCCATTGCACATGGCTTTAAAATAAAAAATACATTCAACAGATTGCCTGCTCGGATGCTGGCATGGTGGGCATGTGAGTCGCTCTCTCTCCAGGAATTGGGTGACCTACCTGTCACTCAAGGGCCCAAGGGTAGAGCTGCCGTGTAGAACACACATTTCTCTTATTGGAGGAGGATGTGGGTGTTGGTGAGTTTTTTTTATTCCCTTCAGTGGCATTTTATCTGTACCTACCACAAGCTCAAATGTTTTTTTTTTACCCAAGTAAGTTTAAGGAAAATTCAAAATACAAAAGTGGATGTACAAAGTGAAATAAAAATAGTTTAGGCCCAGCCTTTCAAAGCATTGTTTTAATACAGGTAAAAACAGACTTTTACAACAGTACATAAAACACAAGGTTGCCATGGTTGGGCTCCAGAAAAATACATTCTTAGATTCCTGCTTTTGTCACACAGGGAGTATTGCACAAATTATATGCTGTGGTAAAACTAATCACCAGCATCTATACATTTTCAAGCAGAATTTAAAATGCGTTAGCGGATCTGCCTTATTGGCCATTTGATTCACATCTGATAGCTAAAGAATAGATTATTAAAATTTGAAAGTCTTCCCAAAAATCAAAATTTAAGGTGAAGGGTTTAGTAGTGCCACAGAGGGAAGCAGTAGCATTAAAATATGTGGCACCTACTGTGCCCTCAATCTCTAGTAATCACATATTTCTTTTCCCCTCTCCAGAATAAACAGAAAAGTAAGGAATACCCAGCTAAAAAAAAAGTTATACAATATATATTTTTTTTTACATAAAAGCAGACTTCTTTCAAGTGACTTTTCCCACCTCTAAAGAGGGGAAAAAAAGAAAATATAACTAAGTTTCCTACAACACACTTGGCAGGACACATGTTTTCCAAATACACTGGCATCCTGTCAGTCCCAGAAAATGCAGATTAAACAAATTACAATTCTCCATTGAACAGCCATAGAGAAACCGATGCAATAACAAACACAAAAGAAAATGCAAAATACACATTTAACCTCAAATGTCCCAGAAAAAACAGAAATAACTGCTCAATTACGCATCATTGCGTGCAGCAGAATTAAAGGGTTTATGTATGCAAATTGTTTCAATCATTTGTGTTTAGCAGTAAATAAAAAATCCAAACATGCAAAAAAATTGGAGGAGACACCTTAAAGAGGTCTTTCCGATACAGCAGTGTAACTTTTCACTCGGGCAAAGAAGAACGGCGTGTACATTTTATCAATATCAAAGGCCGTGACTGCTGTCTCTCCAGTGGATCTACAAAAGAAAAATTAAATAAGGGAAACCAAAATTATATAAAAATGTATGAAGTATTCAATTAAAATTCAAAACATGATAAGCAGTGTTTTTTTTTTATCTTTTTTTTTTTTTTTAGGAACAAAGAAATAAAAAGGGTAGTAGTTTATCATTAGGGGTCCCCAACCCTCCTTCTCATGGCCCACCAACAGGTCATGTCATGATTAAGAGCTCTGGCTCGAAACGCGTTGACGAGGGGTCTGCTCTTACTATGCTTTTTACTGCTCTGCATGCTGTGAAGGCTTTTTAAGGATTACAATTAAAGATGGATGATTTTATCGCTCATGCTTTATTGCTGGCATTCTATTATTCTCCACCAACAGGTCATGTTTTTATTGAGCTTAGAAAACGCTAGGTACAACAACGAAATAATACCATTTTGTGAATACTCACCTTGTAAAATGGGTATTATAAGTATGTCACACACCCCGCTTCAAGATAATCATTACATGTGGGTAGTATGGTCTGAAGAGGGCGATCTGCAGAGATGATTGGAGGAAAGAAAGCCCCTCCCAGTCCATAAATACCTGGGACCTCCCACTCATCACCCAGTATAAAGAAAGCAGTAAGGTAAGGGACCAGGAAGAGCCAAATATTAGTCATAACAACGCAAAGTTCACAAAACGATGGATCCAGAATACAAAAGGGCGGGTTGAAGCGGGGTGTGTGACATACTTATAATACCCATTTTACAAGGTGAGTATTCACAAAATGGTATTATTCTAAGTATGTCACACACCCCGCTTCAAGATAATCATTACATGTGGGACATCCAAAAGCAGTGTCCATAAAGGGTGGGGATCCAAAACAAGGCATAAAGCACAACTTAAACTACTGCAGCCTGCAGAACTTTGCGGCCAAAAACAGCATCCGCTGAGGCCCAAACATCAACCTTGTAAAAACTTTGAAAAAGTGTGAACAGAAGACCAGGTAGCGGCCTTGCAAACTTGCTCAACAGAGGCCTGGTGCTGAAAAGCCCAGGAAGCCCCAACCGCACGAGTAGAATGAGCTGTAACACGAAGGGGAGGATTTCTCCCCTTAGCAGAAAAGGCCCCGACAATGGCCTGACGAATCCACTTACTGATGGAAGACTTAGCGGGCGCCAAACCTTTCTTGGGCCCAGAGGGTACCACAAAGAAGGCATCAGTCTTACGAAAGGCAGACGTTACCACCAAATAGTACTTCACAACTCGAACGACATCCAGGGAATGCAGGACCCTCTCCTTTTCGTTACTGGGATTAGGACACAGAGAGGGCAAAACAATGTCTTGATTTAAGTGAAAAGGCAGAAACCACCTTAGGAAGGAAATCCGGGTTAAAACGGAAAACCACCTTGTCCTGATGTCTTTCAAAATACGGGACCTGAATGGACAGAGCCGCCAACTCAGAAACACGCCGAACAGAAGTGATAGCTACCAAAAAGGCCACCTTCTGAGTGAGGGAAGACAAGGCAATATCATGCAAGGGCTCAAAGGGAGGACCCTGAAGAGCAGAAAGAACCAAATTCAAATCCCAAACCGGAATCAGAGCCTTCCTAGGGGGCCGCACGTGCGTAACCCCCTGGAAAAAGGTCTTAACCAGCGGATGAAGCGCAAAAGATCTTTGGAAAAACACCGCCAGGGCAGACACCTGCCCCTTCAGAGTAATAAGTTGGAGCCCTAGATCCAAACCGTGTTGCAGGAACTCCAGGATTCTAGAAATAGAGAATTCCCTGCAAGGGAAAGCCCTAGTCTCACACCAATCAATATAAGACCTCCAAGTCCTATAGTAAACGGAAGAAGAAGACCTCTTCCTAGCGCTAATAAGAGTCTGAATAATCGCATCAGAAAGACCTTCCTCCTTCAAGATGGAGGTTTCAGCAGCCACGCCGTCAAAGCCAGCGTTGGTAAATTGGGGCAAAGTAGATGACCCTGTGTGTGCAGATCCGGCAGCAGGGGCAGAACGAACTGATCTTCTGCTAACCTTACCATGTCTGCGGACCAAACCTGTCTTGGCCACCTTGGAGCCACCAGAATTGCTGACGCTCCTTCCAGAGCCAGCTTGCGCACTACTCTGGCTACCATGGGAAATGGAGGGAACAGATACAGAAACCCCAGATCCCTCCAGTTCAGGGACATGGCGTCCGTCGTGAAGGCTAGCGGAACCTTCGCCAGAGACACAGATGCCGGAAGTTTGTGATTGTGACGGGAGGCAAAGAGGTCCACCACCGGTGAACCCCACCTGAGACAAATCGAACGAAACACCTTGGGACTGAGAGGCCACTCCCCCTTGCGGGCTGACCACCTACTCAGAGAGTCCACCTCCGAGTTCTCTACTCCCGGAATGTGAACTGCCGAGATGCACGGGACGTGGCTCTCCGCCCAGTCCAGAATCAACGACACTTCCCTGAGGGCACTCCTGCTGCGAGTCCCTCCCTGGTGATTGATGTAGGCAACCGCCGTCCGATTGTCCGACCGAACCTGGACCGGCAAACCCTGCAGGAGATGAGTCAAACGAAAAAGAACCATTCTGATAGGCTCGTGGGCTTCCAGGGGTCCTCACAACCCCTGAAATTGCAGATCCTTCCAGAAGCCCCCCCATCCTGTGAGGCAGGCATCCGTGGTGACCACCTCCCAACGAGGAGTCTGAAAAGACCTGCTCTTCAACAGATTGGTTGAGTTCAGCCACCACCTGAATGGTCGGCGAACCCGGGGAGACATCAGAAATTAATGATCCAGCGACAGAGGAGATCTGTCCCAGACAGACAATAGATGGAGTTGTAGCGTCCTCGTGTGAAACTGGGCAAAGGGGACTGCCTCGAAGGAGGCCACCATCAACCCCACCAGTCTCATTCCTAGTCGAATGGTCGGACGAGGAATGGACATGAGCGACCGAATCAATTCCTGAATCAAAAGAACCTTGGATTGAAGAAGGAACACTCTGGCCTGATCTGTATCCAGAGACATTCCCAGAAAGGATATTATCCTGGACAGGTAAAAGGAGGACTTGGGGTAGTTGATCACCCAGCAGAACCTCTCCAGAGTGGATATTACCGTCCTGGTGTCCAATTCCGCTTGGCTGAATGATGATGCCATGATGAGGAGATCGTCCAGATATGGCACTATGCGAATTCCCTGCGCTCTAAGTAGAGCCATCACCCCAGCGAGCACCTTGGTGAAAAACCCTTGGAGCTGTGGTGAGACCGAAAGGAAGAGCTACAAACTGAAAGTGCCGATCTTCCACCACAAACCTGAGGAATCTCTGGTGCGCGGGAAAAATCGGAACATGGAGGAAAGCGTCCTTGATGTCTATGGACGTCATGAAGTCCCCCTGACAGAGAGCGCGGATAGCTGAACGAAGCGATTCCATGCGAAATTTTCGCAGCCTGATAAACCTGTTGAGGATCTTCAGATCCAGGATGGGCCGGATAGAGCCATCCTTTTTGGGGACCGTGAACAGATTTGAGTAAAATCCCCGACCCTGATCTGATAGGGGCACTGGCGAGATGACCTCTATCTCCAGAAGACTTGAAAACGCCTCCCGAAGCCCCTGTGCGCCAAGACCTGAAGAAAAGCGGAGGAGGACGGGACTCGAACTCCAACTCTCCAACTTGTAGCCGGAAGACACGACTTCCCGGATCCATTTGTCCGAAACCTCCCGAATCCAGATCAGAGAGAAGTGTCGCAGCCGTCCCCCCACCCGCACGGGTGAGGGCGCCCCCTCATTGCTGAGCAGGCTTGTTCGCAGGTTTTGGGTTTTGAACCCCAGTTGTATGCTGAGCGGGCACGTCCTCTGCCCCTATTCCAGGAATCTCCTCTAGTGGAAGGGAAGGCGAAACCTCTTCCTGCTCTGGATCCGCGAAAGGAATGATTGAAAGAAGCCGCCCCACGAAAGGGATGTCGTTGCTTCTTGCGTTGAGGTAACTTACCCCCCTTAGCTACTGAATCCAATTTTTCTCCAAAAAGCCGTAGCCCCACGAATGGGAGAGACGTCAGCGACTTTTTTGACCCAAAGTCGGCCGCCCACTGGCGCAACCAAACTGAACGCCTTATAGTCACCATCAGAGCAGAAGCTCCCCAAGGCGGCTAACATGAAAGACAAGAATAACTCACAACGTTTAAGTCCCAGAAATTCGTCACTGTCCGGGTGCAAACCGGAAGATGACAACAAGTCTCTGACCACCGACCTGGTAGCCACCACCAGCAGAGACGAAGCGCAAAAAAGGCCGTATGGCTGCCCCAATACTGGCGAAACCATGACAAGCCATCTGGTCAATTCGTTTATCCACTCCATCTTTAAGAGAAGAGCAATCGGGGTTATTCAAAAACGGCTGAATTGGATAACCCCAGAATTGGTGCATCCACCTCAGGGGGGGACGTCCAGCGCTTAACCGTGTCCGAAGGGAAAGGATATCTTTTATCCCAACTCTGAGGAATGCCTGGGAGCCGAGCCGGCCTCTCCCATTCCTTAGAAATAATCTTATCAAAATGCCTTTGATTAGGGAATTCCAAGCGCGGCTTGGATTCCTCATAAAACTCCCCTTGTTGATGAGGAGCAACCTCCGGAGGAGAAATAGCCAGAACCTCAAACATCTGAGCAAGGACGTTAGGAGTATCCAAAGAACTCCCTGACCTCTTCTCAGAGTCCGCGCCAACAAATTGCTGGTCGTCCGAATAATCCGATTCGTCAAATAGCTCTCCTTCCTCCAGAGGGGAGTAATCTAACCAATCCAGGCGATCCTCATCATCATATTCAAATGTCGGTGGGACCGGTGACAAAAGCTTTCTCTTAGCTGGAGCCTTCTTGGCAACCGCAGAAGAAATACATTTTTCAATATTAGTCAATCTAGCACACATATCAGATTGCGACTGCCCACCCGTGACAACGTCACACGGGACACGGGACACGGGCCAAGACGGGGTGGGAAGGGGATGACGCCGGCGGTGCTGACCCAGACGCCTGGGGTTCTGACTGCCGTGTAATAGTCTGCTGTGCACATGGTATACATAGAAATACGTCATCCCCTGTTAGGGATACCCCACAGCCCATGCACTTCCGGGATTGCCCCGAGGGGAGCCCGGTATCTGGGGATGCCTCCATACGGTGAACTTATATGTAGTCGCAATGACCGAGGGAATTACGCTAGTAAGCAACCCGGGATGCCCTTATAATTGTCCCAAGTGGGAGGATTTTAACATGGAATTTAACCCAGGGACCCAAGGACCGGAAGAAGACCCCTTAAAACCTAAGGCGTTCTACCTGAAAGACTGCCGGATATAAAGGGTTACATAAATAAATATATATATATATATATATATATATATATATATATATATAGCCCATAGGGCCACTCACTGTGCCTTCCTGCGTGAAGTAAATGGCGTCCACCACACACGCAGCTCACAGAGGCAGAGAGGATCCTGTGGGCGTGGCCAGCGCAGAGCGCGCGATATGCGTAGCTCCGCTCCCTTTCAGAGCGGAAAGCGAGCTCCACAGTGGGTCTGCCTAACAGGGAGAAAAACACAATAGCGCACACATATACCGGCGCCATGGCAAGAACAGCAGCCGCGGCGCCGGTAACCACAAAGACCCCAGGGATGTAATGGGTGCGGGCCGCGGCGACGCGCAATCGCCCGGCCCCGCCCACTGTGGCCAGCGCGTGAGGGGAGATCTCCCCTCACAAGATTAAGGGAACCGCCAGCGCAAATGACCGCGCCGCGGCCATTGCGGTAGTCACTGCAACAAAAAACAGTAAAGCCAGGGGGACAAGCCAGCGCCAACAGCCGGCCCCACCCCCCAACTACAACTTCTGAGGAGAAAAGTTCTCCTCAGCTCTGGCGCCAGTAGCAGCAAGCGCCGCTGTTAAAGTGAAACAATGCACAATAAATAAATCCTAACTCTGAGGTAAAAAAGGTGGCCCCCGACATTTTATCCCCACCACCACAGGAGAAGGGCATCAGGAAAGGGGGGCCAAGGGACAGGGCATCCCAAACCGGGGTCACCAGCCCGGATAACCGCCTACCCTCTGGTACAGGGTCTCGCGGTGGAGCATGGCTCCAGAGCACTAAAAGTGCCATTCTACCCTCACCCGGGATACAGCCTAGACTGGGAGGCATGTGTATTGGGACTTATAAAAAACATAACCGGGTGGAAATAGAGAGAAAAGCGGGCCGGGAATAAACCCGGCTACCTGAAATCCCCCTGTGCAAGGAGGAGACATCATCTTCTGACTTGCTCGCCGTCTGCAGAGATGGAAAACTGGGGGTGATGAGTGGGAGGTCCCAGGTATTTTTGGACTGGGAGGGGCTCTCTTTCCTCCAATCATCTCTGCAGATCGCCCTCTTCAGGCCATACTACCCACATGTAATGATTATCTTGAAGCGGGGTGTGTGACATACTTAGAATATCAGCAGATCAGTCCTATCCAAATACTGACCTAGGACGTTTGGAGAGTACAATGTCATATTGAGCAAAGTTAGAGATGCCAACATTACTTTAAAGATAGATCATAAAAGTTATACCTGTGGGGTAACCCACTTTTTGAACCGGGACTCCAAAGCAGGGAAGAGAAACAGTGGGTGTGGCAAAAACAATGTGGTGTAAGCACACTAATAAGTGTGAGCAGAGAGAGGCAGCCAATCAGGATGTCTGGGCAGAGAGTGGGGGGGTGTTTCTGTTCTTGATCCACTGAAGGTTGATTGATAGACCAGGTCAGTGGGGTGGGGAAAGAAAGCTGAATGAGGGAGTGGGAGGGAGTTTTCCCTAACTAAGGAGACCAACAGACAGAAGAGGAAACACAATGTCTGAGCCAGTCAATGAAAGGTAAGCTACTGATATTTTTTTAGCTTTTGACTTGCAAATCACTTTAACCTTTTGCCTGAAAAATCCATTTAAATGCTGTGTCTATCTACATTTGGCACTTTATCACCTAGCAGTGCAAATCGGAAGAAGCTCCAGGATAAGGCTCTAGCAGTCGTCACCGCTACGAAGTACCACAGTAAGAGTATTTTAAAATTGGCTTTCACCTGCCTTACATTGATGGAGCTCATAGCCGCTGTGACGGAGAGATCATACCAATCTTTTGGTTTATCTCCATCCCTAGCTCTCTTCCCCAAGCAATCATGTATGAGAGTATCTCTCCAGAACACACAATAGTATCAGAAGTCATTGATATTGCCCATTTTCTCTGGAGTTCCCTTTATCAAAACCAAGGCGTAAAATCTGGTTGGAGCGAAATATTTCTCTAGGGGGTATCTGTAGCATTTGTAGTAAATAGTGTATTCTGGTTTTTATATTATGTGAGCTATCCTAAAAATGTCCTTGTCTAGCCACCAAAAGAAACCCCTACGTTTCATAACCGGTATAAATTCGTAGTTATTGAATAGGGGGGTAAGAGGAGCATATTTACATTTGGAGGTTGCCATGCACTGGAGAGAAATGGATTAGAGATCTGGTCAACAGCTCATGTTTTGTGGATCTCCATATAGCTGGTTCTTTATCTCTGCTGCTGCACTAATTACTGCATATGTGTAGAGACCCGCAAAACCTGACCTGTTGGTAGCCCCCTTAGGAGGAGGTAGGAGACCCCTGATCTAAAGCACAGCACCCATGATTGGAAACACACCTGTAGTGCTGGAGGACCCTACTGGTCACATTGACTTGTTAGAGTGAACATTTTACAGCCAATGTAGGCCAGCTTTAACTTTTTCCGCTGACAACCATGGCTCAGCCATGAACTGAACTGTAGGGACGGAACTAAATTTGTCACCAGGAAGACTTCAATAATTAGAATCAATAAGTAGCTCAGTTTCTATGCATAAGGAGAGTATACAAAATGTTTCAACATTTCAAATTTGGGCCTCGATTCCGTAAGAGTTGGAAAAAAGAATCTCTCTCATTGTCTTCCCAGCAAGTGACATTCCATGCTTTTTTCTCATAGTGGAGTGAACTGAAGTGAATTTCTTACTATAAAGTATTTTTCTGACCTAGGCCTCAATTCAAGAAGGGTTGAAAAAATTCTCAAACTATCAAAAAGAGTCATGTACTATAGCACCATAAACAGTATACCATCCTGCTTTGTGGAGGACAAGCTTCCTAAGGACTGCTCACATTCTTGAGATTTGCTCATGCTCTAGAAGATGTAAACTTCTCATAGTCCATCTTTTCATAGCCCATTTTCAATAAAATTATACCAAAATGTTAAAGAGGACTAACAGTCCAAAATGATGTGATGGACGTAGGCTTTTCCCACTGGTATGCGCAGCAAGCAACGGGATACCCTCTGCTGCCTTTTTTTTTTTTTTTTTTTTTTTTTTTAGAGAAACAATGAATGTGGGTAATTCTTCAACTTACTTGTAAGTAATATGACAAGAATGATGAATCCAAACCATTTTGTTGAACCTGTTGCGACCACTTGAGCACAGCTGAAGCCCCACATGAAAGCTGTGGTCAGTTTCTTGCACAGGGGAACGACGAATATAACGATACCTTTGGTACTCTGTTGGTTTCTGAATAAAAAGGCAGAATCCAAAAATGAATACAGAAAAATCAGCAACAATGAATATTTAAAGTGGACCAAGACCCAGGATTTTCACTATCCTGGGTTTTGGTCCACTTCTGCGGGGCACCCCGCTCGGAGTGGTATGCGCGTCCAACCACAGCAGCTCCGAGCACGGTGACGGCCTCATCTCGTGCTTCCCTCAAACGTTGGACCGAGAGTAAGGTAAGGTTAGAGGACGTCCTGGGGGGTTTCACACAGCGGGGCATCCCGATTTCGGATGCCCCGCAGGGAAAGATCGCATCGGCATGGGAATCTTATAGATTCCCGGGCCAATCAAGGAGGGTGTTGGTCCACTTTAAGCAACCTGAATGGTCATGTTATTGGCTGCCATCGCTGGAACGTGAAAGTGGTATCAAATACCTCCTCAAATATGGATGGTCCTATGCTGCGGTGACGAGAGGAAGTAAGGCAAACATTAAAGAGGAACATCGGGCCAAAAATAAAAAGGGAACAATTCTTCGTCCCCCAACAATCGCCCCCTACTTACCTTTTGGATGTCGGCGGCTTCAGGGCCCAATCCTCACCCCACTGCCCACTTTTGAGATTCCAGATATGAGAATCCCTACCTCCAAAAATAAGCCCTATTTACTCAGGGACAGGGCGGCTGTGCTGCTAACACCCATCCATCTGTTCCGGCTGCTGTGGACGGATGAGGGCGGGTGGGCTCCTACTGCCCCCTCATCAGGGACACTTACGGCGGAGGGATAGGGTCAGCTAAGCTGCCGCTGCCCCCCATCATCAGGGACAATTTCTGTGAAGGTATGTGGCTGCTATATGTCCCCCTATCTAGCCATCTATCCCTCCCTCTGCCCATCTATTTATGAAAATAAGCCTTGCAGCCCTTTTCTGAGCATAAGACCTGTCTTTTCGGGGAAACAGGGTAGGTACCACCTAGTGATCAGTTTAACCCTTTAAGTGCCAGCCTACCTGGAGTTTTTGTCACCCTTCGTTGCCAGGCCATTTATCACTATTTTGCACTACGCATGTTCAAATGTGATTTTTGGAGTGATTTCCAGGGATTTCCTAGGAAAATTATATATTGTTTTTCTCAGCATAGTCTGGGCTTTAACATGAAATGTCTTGTTTGTCATTTTTTAGGTGTATTCTCAATATTTTTGGGTGAAATATGTGCAAAAACATTAAAAAAAAAAAACTATTTTTTACAATTTGTAGTGTTTTTTGTAATAAAAAATGTAAGTTTGTCAAAATCTTATTGCGTGTGAAATCCCATGCTGTAAAAACTCCAGGACCCTAGGGACGGAGAATTCCCGGCAGGGAAGAGACCTGGACTCACACCAGTCAATGTAGGAACGCCATACTCTATAATAGATAGCAGAAGAAGTCTTCTTCCTGGCCTGCACCATAGTAGCCACCACAGAGGCAGACAACCCCTTCTCCATCAAGATGGAGGTTTCAGCAGCCAGGCCGTCAAAGCCAGAGTTTGTAAATTGGGATGGCGTAAGGACCCTTGAGTTAGCAGATCTGGTACGCTTGGCAGATCGTACTGTTCTACTGCCATTTGAACCACGTCTGCGAACCACACTCTTCTTGGCCACCTGGGGGCCACCAGAATCACAGGTACCCCTTCCAGAGCAATCTTGCGTAGAACCCTCACCAGAAGGGGGAACGGTGGAAACACATACAGGAGTCGAAACTCCCTCCAAGACATGGACAGGGCATCCGTGGCCATGGCCAGAGGATCCTGAGACAGTGAGACGAAGGCCGGGAGCTTGTGATTGTGACGGGAAGCAAACAGATCCACATCCGGTAGGCCCCAACGGTGACACAGGGACTGGAATACCGTGTTGCAGGGGGACCACTCCCCCTGACGGGACATCCCCCTGCTCAGGGCGTCCGCCAGCAGGTTCTCCGCCCCCAGAATGTAAACGGCCGTAATGCATTGAACATTGGCCTCCGCCCATGTCAGAATCTGAGACACTTCTTGGAGAGCACCCTTGCTCCGGGTCCCTCCCTGATGATTGATGTAGGCAACCGCCGTTCTGTTGTCTGAGCGAACTTGGACCGACAGACCCCTCAGGTGTTGGGTCAAACGCTCCAGAACCAACTTGACTGCCCGTAACTCAAGAATGTTGATGGGTAAATGGGCCTGCTGAGGGCCCCACGTCCCCTGGAACCGCAGGGACTTCCAGAATCCTCCCCAACCTGACAGACTGGCATCCGTTGTGACCCCCTGTCAAGTTCCTGTGGTCCAGCCACCACGCAAGGGACTGTCTGACCGAGGGGGGAAGCACACAGAACCCGTCCAAGGACGCTGGTTCTTGTCCCATACTGACAGAAGGTGAAGCTGCAGAGGTCTCAAGTGGAACTGGGCAAAGGGCACCGCCTCGAAGCTCGCCACCATCAGGCCCACCAACTGCATTCCCTGCCGGATGGAGAACTGTGGGCTCGAGAGCAGGAACCTCGCCTGCGCTGTCAGAGCTTCCACCTTCTGTTGAGGGAGGAATATCTGACTGAACCGTATCCAGAATCATGCCCAGGAACGGAGTCAACGAGGAGGGGGGCAGGGATGACTTGGGGTAATTGATCACCCAGCTGAAGGACTCCAGGGTGGACACTACCAGCAGAGTGTCCAACTCTGCCTGCCGCAGAGACCGAGAGGTGATGAGAATATCGTCCAGGTAGGGCAGCACGCGTATGCCCCTTAGCCTTATCAGGGACATCACCCCTGCCAGCACCTTGGTGAACACCCTGGGAGCCGACGTTAGGCCGAATGGCAGGGCCACAAATTGGTAATGCTGATCTTTTAGTGCAAATCTGAGAAACCTTTGGTGTCCTGGAAACACCGGGACGTGCAGGTAAGCGTCCTTGATGTCTACTGACGTCATGAAGTCCCCTGGGCGCAGTGAGCCAATGGCCGAGCGCAGAGTTTCCATGCGAAAGTGCCTGTTCTTGACAAATTTGTTGAGGATTTTTAGATCCAGAATGGGCCTGACTGACCCATCCTTCTTGGGTACTGTGAAAAGGTTTGAGTAGAACCCCGTGCCCCTGTCTCCAGGGGGGACTTTGCAAATGACCCCTAGGTTCATGAGACCCTGTACGGCCAGCAACAAGACCTGAGCTGAGGCAGGGTCTTGAGGGATTCGAGACCCAATGAACCTGGTGAGGGGCCGTACAGCAAATTCTATCTTGTAGCCGGAGGACACTACCTCCTGAATCCACCGGTCTGAGATGTGGCGCCGCCAGACGTGCGCAAAGTGTTGTAGACGTCCCCCCACCCTAACGGGTGAGGGCGCCCCCTCATGCCTGGGGGGCCTTGGGAGAGGCTTTGGGCTTGGTTCCCCAGGAAGAACCTGGACGGCGTCCTCGGTTCCTGTGCCAGGAATCAGCGTGGGCCCCAGCGAAGGACGCCCCTCTACCCTGTTTGGCCCCACGGTAGGGGGTTGAAAGGGAGCCTTGGCCACGAAAAGGCCGAGTCTGCCGCCGGCGCTGGGGCAACTTGCCTCCCTTGGCAAAGAGGTCTAATCGATCCCCAAACAAGCGCAGCCCTTTAAATGGAAGCCCCGTGAGAGCTTTCTTGGAGGCATTGTCTGCGGCCCACAGGCGCAACCAGACCGCGCGGCGTATAGCTACCACCAGGGCAGATGACCTGGCACACATCTTAATAGCATCGTCCGATGCGGACAGGATAAAGTTCACAAACGCATCACAGCTGGACAGAGCGTTGACAGTATCAGGAGGCAACTCATCTGTGCCATCGAGAGCATTCCTCACCACGGCCCTGAGCGCTACCGCCGTAATGGCTAGGGCGCAAACCGGCCGCAGAGTCGCCCCCCCAAATGCAAAGGCATGACATGCCAGTTGGTCAACACACCGGTCCTCAGAGTCCCATAGCGTAGTAGTGTCAGGAGAGTGCATAATAGAGGTGTTGGACAACCCTAGAATAGGAGCATCGACCTCAGGCGGCGATGACCAGCACTTGACCAAGTCAGCAGGGAAGGGATATTTCCTATCCACGCTCTTAGGGACCCCTTGAAGTCTGCTGGGATGTTCCCATTCTTTAAGCACGAGGCTATTGAAATGGGTTTGCTCTGGGAATTCCAAGCGAGCTTTAGCAGTATGGAAAAGATCACCCCTTTGTCGGGGTGCCGCAGCAGGGGGAGAGAGGGACAGAACCTCAAAGATCTGAACCAGCAGTCTATCAATATCATCCGAGGACCAATGCTCGGAGCCAGACTCTTCCTGACCCCTGGACTCATCGTCATATGACCCTGAGTCAGAGAACAGTTCCCCTTCATCCGAGGGGATATGGGCATAAGAATGCAACAAATCATCAGGTTCTATAGGGAATAGGGCAGATTCAGGGTTCAAGTGCCGCACCTTGGCGATGGCTTTACGCGCTAAGGAATTAGCAAGCAAGTTTTCAACACTAGCCAGCCTCGTGGCCAGATCAGGATGAGAATCCCCACTGGTATTGGGGGTTAGACTCAGGCTTGGGGGAGTAGGTGAAGTGCGGCGGGGTGCAGGCCCAGCCTCAGAGGAAACGGGAAGCACCGATAGCACCTGCTGTGCACAAGGAACACAGACCCGTGCATTGTCACCGCTGCTAGGTAAGAACCCACAAGCTACACACAGCCGGGCTTGTCCCGAAGGAACCCCGTTCACAATATCCTGAGATGTCTCCATATGGCGATTTAATCGGCACTATATGCCAGTAGGGATTGACGCTGGAAGCTACCCTGGATGCCCCAATAACCCGCTGGGAAGTGGGAGTATTTTTTTATGGTCACGACTGGGAGCTACGCTGGGCCGGGAGAAGCCACTTGTTGAAATCCGCGGTCTGAAAGACATAAGGGGGAACAGGATGTCAGAGCCATGCGCAATGGGGATAGAAGTAAAGAAAAGTCGCCCGCAAGGGCACTCACATACAGAGAGGAGAGGACGATCTTCACCACGCGCGCGGGAGAAGAAAATGGCGCCAAGCGAACCTCGGAGGGCGGGCCTGAGCCGATCGTGACGCGTAGCGCGCCAAGCCGGAACCACGCCCCTCACCAGCGAGCGCGAAGCTCGTAAGGCCTCTAGCCCATGAGGGCATCGAAAGTAGAGAAGTAGCAAAGAAAAGCATAATGTAAATGGCGCTCGGAGCCAGGACAGGCGCGGGCTCTCCTGCGGCTCCCCGTCGGGGAATGAACCCCCGGTCTGTGTAATAAGACAGGCGCTCAAGCCAGTGCAATCTAGGAAGAGCCACTAAGGCTAAAAGAGTGAGGGAAGGAAGAAGAAGACGACGCCGAGGCGTCCGCAAGCCGCCGCAGTACGTGCGGTGCGAGCAGAAAACAGACTAATGGTGCTGCGGTTGACAGTAAGGTAAGAGCGTGTAAGTATACACTGAGGCCGCCATACACACAACCCCCCCCCCTTTCTTTTCCCCCTGACTAAGGGGGGGGGGAACGAGGGAGGAAGGCGACCCGTTAACATAGGGTCCACCGCTACATGGGGCGTGGGGCAATGATACGGGAGGGGCATCCCCTCAAGGCTCACCATCGGCCTTGACCGCCTACCCTATGGTGGGGGATTGCGGTGGAGCGTTGCTCCGTAAGCACACATGGTGCTGCATACCTTCACCCGACCAGTGCAGCCCAGGCTGGGAGGCACATCACACAGAGGAAGGGTGGAAATAGTCTCACAGGCTGTAATAGCCCCGCTCACCTGCGAGAGAGTTGATACTTCATGTCGTCGCAGTCAGCACTGCAGAGAAATCTGGGGATTTGTGGGAGGTCCCTGGGTATATGAAGGGCCGGGAGGAGCCCGTTTTTGCATGTCTGCAGTGAACAGCGCCATCTGGTGGAGGATTACCCACGTGTAAGTATTATATTGGAGCAGGACGTACTGTATGCTTAGAATAACAAGTTTAATCTGAAAAAGCAACATCCCCCGAACAGAACGATACCAAACATGCATAGCCGTCAAGGGAAGAGTTGCCAAACACCCCAAAGTAAAGCATGTGCGTAACGATAATCTTACTTGAAAATTTCAGCTCTGCAGACAAAGTGCGCACCTTGCGATTTTTCAACCAAAACAACCCTTTACATTTGGAATATCCCCCATAAACCATATATTCCCTGAAAGTACACATGTTAAGCTTTTTAAGAGTACCCAGCTTGTTTTAGTGGGCTCATCTTTCTGGAATTAATCCCTCAAAGAATTCTTTGGTTGCACAGGGTTTCCCTAAAAAATGTATAAAAAAGCAGAATAAAAAACATCTTTTTCTAAAATATAAATATGCAAACAAGAAAATACAAGCCAAGTCTGAAAGCGCAAGGTCCCCCGAACAGAACAATACACAACATGCATAGCTACTTTTAACCCTTTTAATTGACAGCCTACTTGAGAATTTGTCACCCTCTGTCATTTTTCCCCATTTTGCGCCATATTTTGCGCCATTTTTGCTGGAATTTTAGGAAAAGCATATATATTTTTTTGCAGCAGAGTTTAGGCTTTAACATGAAATGTCTTGTTTGTAAATTTTATTCTGTTTTTTACAATTGTGTCCCTTGACAATTACTGGCTTCTGCTCACCTGCTGGAAGCCTTTTATAGCTGCTGGGTGACAGAAGATAAGGGGTTAATTAAAAAAAAATTACATAGGGGTCCCCCCTCCCAAGGGGGAGAACCCCATTTATTGGGGAATTTTAAGGGTAAAAAAAAAAAAAAAAAAAAAAAAAATGACATGGGGTCCCCCTTACCCGAAGTAACCATCCCGGGACCAGCCATGCAGGGCTTGTAGGAACAGGGCGCAGGGGCCAGCTTTGGTGGCCCCTGGCCCTGCAGGCTAAAAGCCCGCATAGCCTATGGCCATGGGCTCTACTGCCCCCTCCTGGGCTTTGGGGAGATAGGTAATTGGGGTGCCAGGGGTTAATGGCAAGTCACCCGCTATCGGCAGGTGACTTGCCAGCCCCCAGCCTTGTGAACTGGTATAGGGGTCTCATGGACCCCATACCACTTCACAAGGGGTTAAATGTAAAAAATAAAACACACGGACACAAAGAGAAAAAAAAAGACTTTTTTTTTTTTTTTTTTTTTTTACTCTACTCACCTCCGATCCTGCGTCCCCTCACCACTGTCCTGCGTCGCTGACAGCTGTCAGACAGCTGATGACAAATGCCGATAGTGAGGTGCCGGAGCCTTCTCGCCTCTCACCCGCCCTGCTCCGTTCACCACCGGCATCTGTCAGAGCTGGGTGAGGGTATATGAGGAGCGGGATGACGTCATCCCGCTCCTCCCACAAAAGGCGGGGCTAGGGGCGCTGTCAGAGGAGGTGAGGACCCGGAAGAGGGTCCTCACCTGAAGCATGCGGAGCCCGGGGGAGGAGCGGAACCCCCCCTGGTGAAGAGAACACATGGTGGAGGGATCGGGCGAGGAGGTGAAAACGGGGCGGGGGGGGGGGGTTGTGGCGGCCAGTTTCGGGCCCCCTCCTGAAGACGGGAGACTCCCGGGGGGGGGGGGGGGGATTCAGATCCAGATCCCCCAGCTTCACATCCATACCGGAGGTACGTTTTTTTTTTAAATTTTAATTTCCATTTTTTAACTAGCAGGGGGAAATGCAGGGGGAAAAATAGTTTCTACGTGCTTGGCACTTAACGGTAGGAGAAGCAACCACGTAGAAACTACGCGCTTGGCATTTAAAGGGTTAAAGGAGCTCATTGCGCACTTCTAGAAACAAACTTTATTTTACCCTCCCACATCCAAAATCACCAACCTACTTCGAAGGTCTTGTCCAGATCAATTTCCCATTTACCTATGTAGGGGTTGGGGCTGACAAAGAGTTTGAGGACATAGTCAGGTATATTTATAAGTCCCAGGATCTCTCATGTTTAAGGCATCTGGATTCAAAGGGTGACAATTGGCCCTCGTTCATTTTAGGTTTACAGCATGCGTTGTGCCATAAGATGCACCTTGCTATAAGTGACCCTCTGGATTCCCTGTGCCTGACAAATATGAAAGCTATAAGCCTAATGGGATTCTGGAAAAGGGAAAGAACAGGGAGATAAGAGGACATCAAGCCTCCAGAACATTTGCAGCTATCCCAAATTCGCAACAAAGTTGTTTAAATTGGGTTAGATAAGTGTCCTCTATAGTGGGGAGGAATCCAGAGCACGTTGCCAACCCTAAATGGGTGACAATCTATCGCTTCAAGACTCTGACCCACAGTGGAACATCTTTCCAGCTATGGAAAGAAGTCAGCTGTGCAATTTGAGCAGCTTTGAATTAATACGCCATGTTCAGTATGCCCAAACCCCCGTTCTGTCTAGCACCAAACAGGGTAGATCTCTTAACCCCTGGTCTAGTATTAAGCTATACAATTTCAAAGACTTTTCTTTGAAAGCTTCACAAGTAGTGTCTTATTAAAGGAAGTATTTAAAGGAAGTACCCAACGCAAAGTACAAAAATTCAACACAAAACACTGGCCTGAGGAAGCAGCCCCTTTGGTTGTGGAACGCGTGGCCCTGTGGGTATAGCTCTTGAGCACCTGACAACTCCTTACTGGATACCTAACAGATTTGCTTGTCACTAGTTTCTGTGTAAATTTTGGTTGCGTTTCCCCTCGTTTGGATCATATAAAATTTCTAATATAGGTTTTTGCACTTTTTTACAATCTTTTTTTTCCAGTTGCTCCTTTGGAGTTTTATTTGCTCCTTTTTGTATCTGGGTTGCACTAGGGGTTTTCTCCCCGTGCACCCCAGGCTCCCAACACTCATTATGTGCTTTATATTATTGTCTTAAAGCAGACCTTCACCCTAAATAAGAGCCTATCTTATATATTTCCCGCACACCGTACAGATTGCCCACATTAAAAGTCATCCTACCTGCATCTGCTGCATTTTCTGAGACTTTAAACATCAGATGGCGGCCCATGGAGGTGCAGGCTGCCTGCAAACAGGAAGTGTCTTCTGACTGTGTCGTTCTGCATTCTGGGATTGCTGAGCTTTTCCTGACCCCAGCTCTGCTCTGTCTGTGCAAAGCACAGTTATATCCCCGCTCTCCTGCACTTTTGACCCCTCTTCTCTCCTCAGTAGGTGATACTACTGAGTCAAGATGGCAGCGTCCATATCCTAGAGTCCTGAACAGAGTTGCAGCCCAGTGGGGGAAAGAATAAAAAGTAAATGAGTAGAAATGTAAAATATATTTGAGATGCTGTGGAATAGTTTAAGGGTTTGGGCTTTTCATTAAATGATGCTGAAGGTCCACTTTAATTCACAAATTATAGTTATTGTAGTTTCATCATATGGGCACTTGGCAATAGTATTAGCACCTATGCACTTTTGAATGATTTCAATCCACTGTAGTGTTGTCTGTTATTTGCACATTGGAATAACTTTTTCAATAAAGATCCGGATCTGGGCAAACAAATATCAGACAGGGGATTAAATACTATATATTCTTTGCTGAAATTTGTGTAACGTTTGTCGAGGTGTATATGTTTTTGAAATGAAATCTCTTATAATCAGTCTTTTGTTTGTAACATGTATATTGAATATAGTTTACATATATTGAGTATTTTTTGAGGTGAGCTGTGTTTGGTTCCATAGAGGTTTTTATATTGTGAAGTACAAAAATTTAGGGACGGCTGTGATGCGGCCCAACCACGAAACTGGAAGCTTCTCCCAACTTCTCAGTAAGGCATAAAGGTTCCGAAACAACCCAGGATAATGAGAAAGTCAGAGAGAGTCAAAGAGTCATAAGAGCAGGTCAGAGATACCCCCAAGTACGAAATGTTGTCCATTTCCCACTTAAAGTTGAAAAATATTTGCAGCGATGCAACGCAGTGGTATTAAGTGCTTTAGATTTTGCTACATTCATCTTAAAACCTGAAATGCTAGCAAATCCATCTAGAATAGACATTAGGTTGGGGATTGTTATTGGATTTGAAGTGATAACCACCACATTGCCAGCGAACATTGCTATTTTCTCGTGGACAGCGATGGAGATGCTAGTTACGTCTACTGATTCACGAGTCTCAAGTTCCAGGGGCTCCATAGATAACGCAGATAGAAGAGGCGACAGGGGACAGCCTTACCTTGTGCCTCTTTTAACTGCGAAAGGGGGTCAATTTAAAGCCACAATACTTTACACTAGCTATTGGTTTTTCATAGAGCGCCTTTACACACATCAGAAATCAAGGGTCAAAGCCCCACCTATCCAGTAGCTCAAAAAGATAGTTCCAGGATATCATGTCGAAAGCTTTCAAAAGGTCTATAGATGAAAACTGGGGATAATAAGGTTGATTCAGAGCCTTCTACATTCCATAACATCTGCATGGAGTTAAGCCCTCTCAATTACTTTAGGCCACAGATTTCCATACCGTCCAACTTTAAAGTTGAGGACAGTATATTTTGCCTTCAGCTGATCAACTACCTGTTCATGGCCTTCCAGGACCATGGTGACATTGTGCATGCAGTCCTCTATCTGCAGCCTACCCTGCCAGTACCCTGAGCTCCCTTTTAAAGTGGTCAGTTATTCTGTTAGTGTAGTCGTTCAGGGCCTTCATCACATTTTGCCTCACTTGGGGGGTTTGCAGGGCTGCTATCAAGGAGGCCTCTGTTTCAGAGACCGCCGATTTGGATTGCTGGGGCTCAGCTAGGCTGTCTCCCCCCTTTTGCACCGTATCCATCTTTGATTTGTTCGGCTGTGAGAATTCAGATTGATGGCGGCCGGTCTCTGCCCCGTGTTGCTGTGGTCAGCATGAAGCTGGAAGGATGCCTCAGAGGTTCCCAGGCCTCAGGTATGTTGGGCGTCAGGGTCCGAAGCGGATGATCACCGTTTTCTGCCCGGGTGGATGGAAAGCATACTAAGAGCATGTCCTGTCGGTCTCACGCTCACCCACATTCCACATTTTCTCTTTCTTAAAGTGGACCAACACCCACCGGTGATCGGCCCGGGAATCTATAAGATTCCCGGGCCGATCACCTCCCTCCCCGCGGGACATCCGAGATCGGGATGTCCCGCGGGGTGAAACCCCCCCAAACACCCCAAACTCCTTACCTTATCTTCGGCGGCGGCCGGCGCCGACTCCCTCGCGCCCCTCTAGACGTGCGCGCGCCCGCGCCGGCCGTCTGTGAATGGCCGGCGCGGGCACGCGCGGGAGGCGGCGGCGGAGGAGCCACTTGTCCGCGGCTTGTCCGTTGGCGCGGGGAGAGGTGAGTTCGGGGAGGTTTCACACAGCGGGGCACCCCGATCGGGGGTGCCCCACCGAAGTGGACCAAGACCCAGGATAGTCAAAATCCTGGGTGTTGGTCCACTTTAATAAGCAATCTATTGTTATCAGTGGACACACGTTGTTAAACAATTAGTACCAGGGAATCTAATCAAACTCACCTCCTCTTTCTTGGTTGTAATTACTGCAAAAACTTTGGTTTGGTTATCTGTATCTTGGTTCAGACGATAATGGCCAAGCAGCAATGCATCAATTCTAAAGAACATAATTACACAAATTAGAGTAAAATACTTGTATTTACTATATACCTGGCAGAATGAATCTGAACTGGACTTCTGCTTTGAGAGCAGATTTAAATGTCAAATCACTTCAAGGGGCCAAAGAAGAATGTCTATGTAAAACCCCATGACTCAGTTCACCCTAGATCCTGGGAAACAGGCAGTTGTAAGACGTTTATTCAACTAACCCTGAACTTTTCATTAGCCTTGTTCTAGTTCAGCTGTGCTCAATAAAAAGCTGTTATATGTATTTTACAGAAAACCTTACATAACCTGAGCAATGAAGGCTGCAGAGTACAGAAATGCAAACATGAAGCCCTATTGATTCTAATATAAAGTATTTCATCATTATCATTTTATCTAGAATTCTATTTAGCAACTCAACAATTTTCATTTCCTGAAAACCCCAGTTAGTCTAACGGTATTTTTCAGGATGGCTTCCACTTCCACTACCTAAACAGGAAACACAACTGTATTAAAGCCCCGCCCCTTCCCCTCGGCCCTCAGTGATTTAGGCAAGCATACAGGAATCACCCAGAGACCCGAAGTGGCTAAAGACAGGGAAAGAATAATACAATTCTGTGAGTACTCACCTATAGAATTGGTTTTGATGGTGTCCTGTTCAGGTCGCTCCACTCTTGACAAGTGGGTTATCCGCCACAAGGTGGCGCAGTGACTGCAAGATGAAAATCGTGGCTCCTCCCACCCCATATAAAGGCACCTGTCTCCCCAAAAATCCCCAGTGGTTGAAAAGCAGTAAAAACTGAGACATGCGGAGAGGCCAGAGACCATGTTACTTCACATAGCTTCAGCATGAACTCTCTCAAGAAAAAAAAAAAAAAAAACAACAACAACAACAGTAATCACCATAACAGGCAAAAGAGGCAAAAAAGATAACAGAACAAGGGTGGGATGGAGCGACCTGAGTACTCACAAAATTGTATTTTTCCTGGTGTCCTGTTCAGGTCGCTCCACAAGTGGGACATCCAAAAGCAGTGTCCAAAAAAGGATCCGCAAAGAGCGACAGCATGTAGTTCATGACACTACCGCCTGAAGCATTTTACGGCCAAAAAACAGCATCAGCTAAGGCCCTAACATCAACCTTGTAAAACTTTGTAAAAGTATGAACTGAAGACCAAGTAGCGGCCTTACAAACCTGTTCAACCGAAGCCTGGTGCTGAAAAGCCCAAGAAGCACCAATAGCTCTAGTAGAATGAGCTGGAGTACGCTTGCATCAACGCCTGTCTGATCTACCTGCTGATAGTGGATTTGGCCAGAGACAAGCCCTTCCTAGGCCTGTCAGGAAGAACAAAAAGAGAATCCGATTTCATGAAAGATTCCGTAGCAACCAGGTAGCACTTAAGGGCTCTGACCACATCCAGGGCATGAAGAGTCCTCTCCTTAGAATTAGAAGGCGTGGGACACAAGGAAGGCAAGACAATGTCCTCATTGAGATGAAAGGCAGAAACAACCTTAGGTAGAAAGTCCGGTTTAACCCTCTCCTGCAGTTAAGTGGCAGCCACGTAAATTTTACATGCCTGATTTCCCCACTAACAGTAAAAAAAGTCACTTACCTGACCCCTCTTTCGATCCGGCTGGGTCTCCTCTTCAGCCAGAGGGGCTCCGATCGCCGATTGGGGCTCCTCCGGCTGCAGGGGAGTGCCCCCCCCCCCCCCGTTTCAGCAGCCGCCGGGATTGCCTGCAAAAAAAAAAAAAAAATTGACAGTTACTCACCTCCGCGCCCGCCGGCTGCCGCCTCTCCTCTTCATGGGGATGGGGGGGGGGGGGGGGGGGGGGGGGGGGGGGGGGGCTCCGACCCCCCCCCCCCCGGCTTTTCCGTCTTCTGGAGGGGGGCATGACAGCCCTCCTCCCGCCGCAGCTTCCGATGGCGGCCGCCATCTTCGGGGGCGGGGCCAATAACGTCACCGCTGGGTGTCATCGGGGCACCCGGCAGTTCAGCTGTCAGATGCCGGTGACGGCTGGACAGAGGAGGAGGGAGGTAGGCGATCATCCATTTTGAACATTCAAAATAGTGCAAAATGGTCTGGCAACAAAATCTCAAGGTAGGCTGGCACTTAAAGGGTTAAGTCGAAAAAACACCTTATCCTGATGCCGTTCAAAGTAAGGAGGCTTCACACAAAGCGTCGCCAGCTCTGAAACGCGATGCACCGAAGTGATAGCTACCAAAAAGACCACCTTCAGAGTCAGAATGGATAAGGCAGCATCGCACAAAGGCTCAAAAGGAGGACCCTGGAGAGCAGAAAGCACCAAATTCAAATCCCACACCGGCAACACAGGGTTACGCGGTGGACGTACATGAGTAACTCCTTGGAAAAAGGTCTTGATAAGTCTATGATTGGCGAAAGATCTTTGGAAGAAAATAGCCAAGGCCGAAACCTGACCCTTGAGGGTACTCAACTGGAGACCCGAATCCAAACCGTGTTGTAGGAACTCCAAAATCCTAGAGAAAGGGAAAGTGCGACAGGGGAGACCCCTAGACTCACACTAGGCAATGTAAGCGTGCCAGGCTTCCGAGTCTGAATCATAGTACGCATGACCGGAGCAGACAGCCTTTTCTCCGTCAAGATGGAGGTTTCAGCAGCCAAGCCGTCAAAGCCAGCGTTTGTAAATTGGGGTGGCGCCACAGCCCGAGTGAGAAGCCCTGGATCGTCGGGCATGACGTATCGATCCACTGACATCTGAACAATGTCCGCGAACCAACACCACCTCGGCCAACGAGGGGCCACCAGAATGGTTGGCACCCCCTCTTGGGCTATCTTGCGCAGCACTCGACCCAGGAGTGGAAATGGAGGAAAGGCGTAAAGGAGTCAGAATTCCATCCAGGGAATTGCCAGAGCATCAGTGGCGAAGGCCAGAGGATCTCTTGACAGAGAGACGGACCTTGGAAGCTTGTGATTGCGTCGGGACAGGTCCACGTCCGGCAGACCCCAACGGCGACACAGAGCGTGAAAGAAGATCTAGTTGCTGAGAGACCATTCCCCCAGATGGGAGACCCCCCTTCTCAGGGAGTCTGCTGGTTCCTGGTTCTCCACCCCGGGAATGTAAACTGCCGAGATGCAGGGAACATTCTCCCCTGCCCAAGACAGAATCTGGATCACCTCCTTGAGGGCTCGCTTGCTTCGAGTCCCTCCCTGGTGATTGATGTAGGCGACAGCCGTCTGATTGCCCGAGCGGACCTGGGCCGCGCGACCCGAAGGTGGGGAGTCAAATGAAACAGGACCAACCGAATCACTCTCAGCTCCAGGAGATTGATAGGCACGTGAGCCTCCTGCGGGCCCCACTGGCCCTGGAACGTCAGCGATTGCCAGAAACCTCCCCAGCTGGTGAGACTGGCGTCCGTGGTGAAAATCTCCCAACGAGGAGTCAGAAAGGACCTGCCCACTAAAAGATTTCTGGAGTCCACCACCACGAGAGGGACTGCCTGGCCAGAGGAGACAGCGAAAATTCCTGCTCCAGGGACTCCTGTGTCCAGTCCCAAACGATCAAGAGATTCAATTGAAGCCGCCTCATGTAGAACTGGGCGAAGGGCACAGCCTCGAAGCATGACACCATGAGACCCACCAGCTTCATCCCCAGATGGATGGATGGTCGTTGGCACGCTAGCAAGGCCCGCGCCTGAAGGAACACCTTGACCTGAGAGGTGTCCAACGTCATGCCCAAGAAGGACCTCACCAAGTGATCGAAGACTTGGGGAAATTGATCACCCAGCTGAAATCCTTTGAGAGTGGACAACACCGTCTGGGTGTCGCTCTCGGCCTGTTGAAGAGATTGAGCAGCAATCAGCAAGTCATCCAGATAAGGAAGAATACAAATGCCCTGACTCCTCAGTAGGGCCATGACACCCGCCAGCACCTTGGTGAACACCCGGGGGGGCTGAGGAAATCCCAAACAGCAGCACCACATACTGGTAGTGCTGATCCTCCAGTGCGAACCTCAGGAACTTCTGATGTCCCTGGAAGATAGGAATGTGCAGGTAAGCACCCCTGATATCCACCGTAGTCATGAAATCGCCTGGCCGAAGTGAACTCACCGCAGACCGTAAGGTCTCCATGCGAAAGTGTCTGAACCTGACAAACTTGTTGAGACCCTTCAGGTCCAGGATAGGCCTAAGAGTACCGTCCTTCTTGGGTACCGTGAACAGATTGGAATAGAACCCTCGACCCTCGTTCCTGGTGAGGCACAAGACAAATCACCCCCAGACAACAGAAGGCGGACAGCCATTCTTAGGCCCTGCGCCGTCAACAGGCTCTGGGAGATCCACGACTGAAGAAATCTTGGGGCGGCCACGCTGCCAGTTCTATTTTGTAGCTGGAGGACACCACCTCCTGAATCCACCGATTCGAGACGTGCCGTCTCCAGACGCGAGCAAATAGCAGAAGCCGTCCACCCCACCCGGATGGGTGAGGGCGCCTCCTCATGCCTGAGGGGCCTTGGCAAGGGCTTGGACCCCCAGGAGGGATTGGGACGACCGTGGGATCTACCTGGTCCCCAGGAGTCTCTGCGGCCCCCTGAAAAGGAAGAGCCTCTTCCCCCTCGAAAGGGGCGAAAGGAAGATGAGCCCCAAAAGGGTCGCACAGGCTTCCGACGCTGAGGGAGCCTGCCATCTTTCGTCAGAATATCCAGATGCTCCCCGAATAGCCGTAGCCTTAGAAAGGAATACCAGTGAGAGACTTCTTGGCGGCGGCGTCGTCAGCTGCCCACTGCCTCAGCCAGATAGAACAACGAAGAGCAACCAGCAGGGCCGAAGCCCTGCCGCCAAGCCGGACGGTATCGTCCATGGCCAAGATTACAAAGGCAATGAAATCCGCGCAAGCTAGGAGGTCTCCTCCGCCCGCTTGTGAGATCTGGCGATATCAACAAGGCGTCTCACCTTCTTTTTGATGGCTATGGAGACAATGGCAGCGGCACAGACCGGACGGAGGCCAGCACCCACAAAGGTGAAAGCGTGACAGGCCAGCTGATCCATGCGCCTGTCAGCAGGATCACGCAAGGAGGTAGTATCGGGAGACGGCATAACCGTGGTATAGGAGAGCCCCAAAACGGGAGCATCCACCTCCGGGGGGCGGGACCAAAGGCGAATCAACTCTTCAGAGAATGGATACCGTCTGTCCAGACCCTTAGGCACCGACGGCAATTTATTAAGCCTCTCCCATTCCTTCAAAACAACTTTTCCGTGTCATCGGGGAGCCACCTGTCCTCGTCCGAGGAAGACCCAGGGTCACTGTTAAAGCCACCCGGTTGGTCCCCTGAGGAGTCTGAGTCATGAAACAACTCACCCTTCTCCATGGAGTCTCGACCACCAAAAGCCACGTAATCATCATCAAAAAGTGAATAACCCGGCTCAAGATGCAGCTCCTTACACGCAGCCATGCCGGCGGCCGAGCGCGATAATTGTCGCTTTATGCTGGCCACTCGGAGCGCCAAATCCATTTGAGAACCCCTGCTGGTTTCCCCCTCACTGGGGGCTAAATGCAGGCACGGGGGTGTCGGCGAGGCCATAGGTAAGGTACAGCAGCACTCGCCCCATCCTGCTCCAAAAGAACACTTTGGGCACAAGGTACACAAATAGCGCTGCAACCGCTCAGAGGGCCACACATGAGACAGACCTTACCCCGCCCCAAGGGGGCCCCAAGCTCGCTATCCCCAGAAGCCTCCATTATGGTGATTTGCAGCACAATAAATGGGTTACAAGGCACTGACGGCCCAAACCCGGACAATCCCCAATAAGATCCCCCTAATAGATCCCTTAAACAAGAGACTGTAGGGAACGATGGGGTGGATGAGACCGGGAGGAAGCACAACACTGAAAATAATAAGGGACCCGCCTGGAAAACACAAAAAGGGAAACACTATGAGCATCCCACAGCGCATGCACAGAAAGACAAAGGAAAAAAAACGGACTCACGGACCAGTGGATAAGCGGAGCGAATGACCAGGCAGGACAGCGCAGCACCCAATGGGAGCCCCAAGGATCAGCGTGCCCCTCAACAGTACGTAGTTTATCTAGAGCGCAGGCAAGCTGCCAGGAAAATGGTGCAGATCACAAGACGGGGACAGCACCTCGAGGGGCGGGCCGCGTGGCGATGATGCGGATCTACGATATCCAGAGAAAGAGATAGCACCATCTTCGCAGCCAGACTGCAAGAAGAACTCTGGGGATTTTTGGGGAGACAGGTGCCTTTATATGGGCCGGGAGGAGCCACGATTTTCATCCTGCAGGCACTGCGCCACTTTGTGGCGGATAACCCACTTGTCAAGAGTGGAGCGATCTGAACAGGACACCAGGAAAAAACACCTGTGCAACCGTACAACCTTAGAAATTAAATTAGTGTGGGGTGTAGGATGCCGTCCTGGAGGACTATTGGAAATACCGTTATCGGTAAGACTAACTGGGGTTTTCCCCAGGCGTCCTTCAGGACGGCTTAGCCACAGAAGGCAAGCAAACAGCATCCTACCTCAGGGTGGGCAGACTGCCTGTAGTACCCTGTTTCTGAATTTTTGCCACCTTATGTTTCAGGGAGGCATGTGGTGAAGACCAGGCGGGCTGGCTTACATATATGTTTTCCAGTGAGATGCCAGCATTATAAGCCCAGGAAGCAGACACTGCCCTAGTTGAATAGGCTCGAATTCCTAAAGGGGATGGGGAACCTGACATTTGATAGGCCAGGACTACAGCATCTCTGATCCACCTCACTATGGAAGCCGTAGATGCCGGCAAACCTTTGTTTTCCCCAAGAAGGAGACTAACAAATGCTACGACTTTCTATCAGCTGTATTCTGCAAACACAGGAGAATTAGCTTTCTGGCATCCAATAATTCAATGGACTCTGCCTCCTGACCTGACTGGACTGGCTTAACCTCAGGCAACACTATTTCCTGTGATCTGTGAAATGTTAAGGTTAGTTTTGGCAAGTACAAGGGATCTGGTCTTAAAAGAAGTTTGTCCGGAAATCTTCTTAGATAAAGCTCTCTAACCGTAGATAAGGGTCACTAACCCCCTAGCTGATGCAATTACTAGGATAAAAGCAACCTTCAAAAATAGCATCTTTAAAGGAGCACTATCGCGAAAAAATTGTCCAGTAATAAAAATCCATATAAATATGCTGGAAGGCGGGAGGAGGGGTCACTTATACACCCGGTATTGAGAACTATCCAGCCAGGCTTGTTTTTTCTATTTTAATGGACGAAGTGGGCATCTCGGGTGACAGACTCTGTCACCCCCTCATAGGCTAAACCTGTAACCCCAGGATTTTTTTCCTACCAGAGGAAAAAAAACAAGCTTGGCGGGAGTTTTATTCAGTTTGGATGTATAAGTGACCCTCCCCTTATTAGTTAAAGTGTTTATATGGATTTTTAATATTACACAATTTCGCGATAGTGCTCCTTTAATGGTTTAAAAGGATGCAACATCAGTCCTTGAAGAACTAATGTCAGATCCCAGCTGGGAAACATCTTAGTCATAACAGGCCGTTTCCTTGCAATGAAAGTGAAAAACATAACGTAAATGATATTATGCTTCTGTTTTAGTATTCTTTGGTGTACTGAGGAAGCAATTTGCTAAACGCGTCTACACCAGACCATGGGTATTAACCCCTTGCTGAAATACTGAGAAATTCTTGCTACAAATGAAAACACTTGCTACAAACCAATCTAACAACAGACAGTTGTATTACATGTGTGAAATAAAATGTTCTTGTTGATGTTACATCGCCTTAGAAATATTAATATATTTACACTAAGCTTATAAGTTGTCAATGGCTTTGAATGGACTAGAACACTACAGTGGATTGTAGTTAACCCAAAAGGACTCGCTATAGGGACTTTTCCAGGCTCCTTCCGTCCACTTCCTACCCGTCTCAGGAAGCTAGGATGTAAGGTGGCAGGCAAATTTCTCTCTCCCCTCCTATACTTATCTGTAGTAAAATAGGGTCCTTAAACAGGAATAAGGTGCATAATAGGGAGAAAGGTTTGGTAAGGAACACACCACTCCCCAGTGCATGTGTTTCCACACTGATCCATATATTCCCCCCCCCCCCCCCATAAATATATCTTACCAGCCGATCACCACCGCTGCTTATCTCAGAGCCGCCTCTACACACGTTCCCGCCACTGTTTCTGGTCCATGGATGGGCGCCCACTCATGGGCCGGAGGCAGAGCCAGGAATGTTTGCGGTGGCTTAGGGATCAGCTGAAGCAGTGGAGGAGTGGCGGGGGCAGGCTGGGAAGATGTCTGTGTGTGTGTCTATTTTAGCGGGAGACTTGCTGCTGCAGGAGAACAGGCCAGGGGGCATACTGCCTGTATTAGGGATGCCTCAAACACTTTCTTTAATGTGGGATACCGCTCACTACTTGTAATGTGGGATACCGCTCACTGGCTCTAATGAGGGATGCCGCTCACTGGCTCCAATGAGGGATGCCGCTCACTGGCTCTAATGAGGGATGCCGCTCACTGGCTCTAATGAGGGATGCCGCTCACTGCCTGTAAGTTGGGGTCTGTAATGAGGTAAGGGGGGGGGGGGTGAATGCACACTATTTGATTCAGAATATTTGATGAAGTCTCAGTTAAGCCAGTGCTTTTTTTTTTTTTTTTTTTTTATTCTTTATTTAAAGGTTTTTGCGTATAAACAGACACAAGAGACTTGCAATACACCATACAAAACAATACACTACACAGTAGGGGGAAGGGGGAAAGGGCCAGCGGGTGGGGGTCGGGTGTAGGGGAGGAAGAGGTAGCAGCTGAATCACCTATGTGGCACGCAGGTCTACAGGCACATATCTCAGCACTACTTAGAGGCCGCCAAGCGCGGCCGTTCCTGTTGGGCACAATGCGGTCTCGGCCGGGCTCAGGGTGCCCACGTCTCTCACCGCTCGGCGCCCACCAAGCCCCCTGAGATTAATATATGGAGACCAGTCACCAGGAGGATCAAAAGTAAGCACAGGGGGGGGTAGGGTAAGGAAGGATCCCAAGTATGACGCTCCAGGGCAGCGGTACATTATTAACTCAGTGATTCTCTGGCTCCTTGAATAACTGCTTGAACTCTTCAGACTCCTGGTAAATTAACCAGGGCATCCACGTTCTCCTGTACTGCTCATCTCTGTCGTGCATAGAAAGTGTGAGATCCTCCATCTCCGAGATGCTTGAAACCTCCAAGGCCCAGTCCCTCACCGTGGGGGGTCTTTTTTGCTTCCAAAATCTAGGAATCACTAGCTTAGCTGCATTCAACAAATGGACCCGCAGTGATTTCTTATACTTGCCTACGGAGAGATTCGTAGAGTGCAGCAGAATCTGAGCTGGATCAGTGAGGGTCTGGCCCCCCGTAAGCTGAGAGACCACGGCCAGCACACCCTCCCAGTATGCACGGATCTTGGGACAGGACCACAGGATGTGTACCAAGGTACCCCGCTCGGCCCCACACCTCCAGCACCGTGGATCCACCGAGGCACACATTCTATTGAGCCTGTCGGGGGTGTAGTACCATCTGGTTAGAACCTTATAGTTAGTTTCCTGTACTCTGGTGGCAATCGAGGATCTGTGGGCAAGAGATGCAATCTTCTCTCTCTGTTCCTTATCTAACTCCACCCCTAAGTCTGCCTCCCATTCCCTCCAGAACCCTGGAGGGCTGTCCCCCTCACTTATCAAACACGGGTACAATTTGGAGGTGAGATGGTCGTTTGGCGCCCCTCCCAGGCATATCTTCTCGAGTTCAGTATAGGGTCTGCACTTGTCTTTCCTCATTCCCTGCCCTGCTACAAAGGATTGCAACCTAATCAGGGTCCAGGGGTCAAGGTCCGCGTTTTCCCACCTGGATCTCAAATCTGACAATGGAGTCCAACCACTCTCCGTAATCAAGTCCCCTGCTCTCAACTGGGTCAACCCACTCCATTCCCTGAGGTCTGCTCTGGATGTTCCAGGGGCCAGTAATGGGTTAGTGATTATAGGTACCATGGGGGAAGGCCACGGGGAGATCTCTGAATAAGATCTGTACTTCCCAAAGACCCACAGTGTTGCCGTGATAGTCGGGTGCCTTTTCAGGTCTGGGGGTATGGCCATCCTGCCCCACAGCGTGACGTCCGGTGGGGTAAGGGGCACGGCACGTTCTAGTTGAACCCATCGCTTCGTGCCCTGACATGTTGCCCACTCACAAACTCTCTGTAGATGCGAGGCCGCCCAATAGAGTTTAATGTCTGGCAGAGACATGCCCCCCTGAGTCTTGGGTCTGCAAAGTATGCGTTTCCCAATTCTCGCGCGCTTCTTGTTCCAAACGAAGCTCGAGAGGGACCTGTTAAGATCTGCAAAGAAACCCGCAGGGATCCGAACCGGTAGGGCCTGGAACAGATATAGCAGTCTGGGTAGTATCGTCATCTTAATTATGTTCACCCTTCCCATCCATGAAAATGTGGGAAGATCCCACCTCTCCAAGTCAGCTCTGATTCTTCGGGCCAAGGGGAGGAAATTCGTGGACACTATGTTGTACAGGGAGCATGGCAGCTGGGTTCCCAGATATGTTAATGAGGCCTTGGCCCACCGAAAGGGGAAGGACTGTCGTAGGGTCCGAACTTGATCCCCTGGGAGGGAGACATTCAAAGCCTCAGACTTGTCAAAATTTATTTTTAGATATGAGAGCCTCCCATATGTCTCAAATTCCCTCATCAGGACGGGGATAGCTACGGATGGATTTGTGATGAAAAAGAGCAAATCGTCCGCGTAGGCGGCGACCTTGTGGGCACCCTCCCGGGAGACTAGTCCCCGGATGTCATCATTATTTCTAATTACACACAGAAACGGCTCAAGTGACAGAGCAAAGAGGAGTGGCGATAGGGGGCAGCCCTGTCGGGTCCCATTCCTGATCCACACCGGGTCCGAGAGGTGGCCGTTAATTCTAATTCGGGCCGAGGGAGTGGTATAGAGAGCCTCTATAAGCAGTCTCATATTGTCCCCAGTCCGATGTAACGAAGAGACTCTTTCAGGAAAGGCCAGCTTACCCTGTCAAAGGCCTTCTCGGCGTCGGTGGAGAGGAGCATCAGGGAGGTCCCCGAGGTTTTGGCCGCATGAATGACGTTAATGGCCCGGATAACGTTGTCTCTGGCCTCTCTACGGAGTACGAACCCAGTCTGATCCAGGTGCACGAGGTGAGGGACCAGAGGCGCCAGCCTGTTAGCCAGGACAGGCATAAAGCTTCATGTCTGCGTTGAGCAAGGAGATGGGCCTATAACTTTTACAGGATAGCGGGTCCTTACCCGACTTGTGTATGACCGTGATGTGCGCTTCTAATTCCCTACCAGAAAAAGTTCCCGGGCTCTCCGCATCCAGGATTGTGTTCCAGGCCCCCACCAGTCTCGGACCCAGCAAGGCCTCAAAAGTTTTGTAGTACCGAGACGTAAATCCGTCTGGCCCCTGCGCCCTGCCCACTGGTGTATGTTTAATGGCCTTGGCCAGCTCGCCCGCACTAATTGGAGCCTCAATCAGGGCCGCGGCCTCCTCCGAGATCTTAGGCATCTTAGAGTCCGCCAGGTATTTCCTAATTCTCTCTATCTGCCTCAGCCCCGATGTATCTCCATGTAGCCCATATAGATCTGCGTAATAGTTCCTAAATGTGCCCGCTATAGTCTCAGAAGTATGCTGTCGCTGTTGGGAATCGTCCATGATTTCCGATATAAAATTCTGGGCCTGCTGTTGTTTGAGGGCTCTCGCAAGGAGAGCGCTGTTTTTGTTGCCGAACTCGTAGTATCGCCTTTTACATTTCCTGATCACGTGTTTAGCTTTTTGTCTTAGTAAGGCGTTAAGTGCCACTCTAGCTTGCGTAAGCTCGCCGAGTACGCTCGCCGCCTCGGTCTTTTTGTGGGATAACTCCAGGGTATTGACCCTCTCTGTCAAGTTCGCTAATAGGGCTGTGTTTTCCCTCTTTAATCGCGAGGCGTGGCTGATTAAAATGCCTCGGATAACACTTTTGTGGGCCTCCCAAAGGGTCAGGGGCGAGACCTCCCCATTGTCATTCTCGTTAAAATATGAGGTAATACCATCCCTGACAGCCTGCAGCACCGCCGGGTTCTGCAGCAGGGATTCGTTCAGCCTCCAAGTAAAGGGGGGGAGGGGCCTGTTTACTAGATCCAAATCCAAGTAAACCGGGGCATGGTCCGAGAACGAGGTGGGGTAGATGCCATCACCTGACACTCGTTCCAGCATGCTATGCGAGACCCAAAGATAGTCAATCCTGGAGTAAGTCCCGTGAACCTTCGAAAAAAATGAATAGTCCCTAGCCGTGGGGTTTCTAATTCGCCACACGTCCACCAGCTGCAAACTGTGCAGTCTCTTCCTCGGGGAGCACAATGCCGGTTGGGTAATCGTCGATTTCCCGGCCGAGGTGTCGATGAGAGGGTCAATTGGTAAGTTAAAGTCACCACCGAGGATCAGTTCGCCCTCAGCAAATTTTTCCACTTTATCCAGCGTCTGCTTGAGGAACTGAACCTGACCCTGGTTGGGAGCGTATATCGAGATCAGGGTGTATTGCTTCTGATTAATAGTACCCTTGACCATGACCACTCTCCCCGAGTCGTCGGCCCAGGAATCCAGCAATGAGAATGGGGTGTCTCTGGCTAGCAAAATAGCCGTCCCCTTCTTCTTGCCCTCCGAGGCGCAGCTGGTGAAGATGTGCGGGAACAGTCTGCTATTCAGCCTGGGGGAAGCCCCTCTTTTAAAGTGCGTTTCCTGTATGAAGACTATTTTTGCCTTATATCTCTTCAACTCTTGCCACAGTATTGTTCTTTTTTCTGGTGTGTTAAGGCCTTTCGCATTAAGGGATACAACCTTCAGCGAGCCCATGCTATTGGAGTGCCTGCGGACAGCGTCCAAGAAAAAATTGAGAAAAGGGAGTTGCTGCTAATACTTCCGGGGTTTTGGGTGCTAGGGAAGGGGATTAGGGGTAGGGACAGCAATAAAGGCCTTGGGAAGAGGGCAAGCAAATAAGTAACGAAGGACTAAACTAAGTAACAATCAACCGGTAGACCACGAAACACGTGGTCCGTGTATGGTGCTTTTTAGCGGAGAACGGTGAAGTTCCGCTCTATCACCCCAATTCTGGGGGTGGATAGCAGACCGCTTCTGTTTTCCCCTCCACGAGGACTAAAGTCGTCAGTGTAGGGGTGCACCTATATTATAGGGGGAGAGGAGGACAGGGGCCGCAGTCCACAGGGGAGGGACAGCACTATATTGCAATTTTCCAGTCTATTGCACTCAAAGGCGTCTTTATTACCGGGGAGGCCACAGATGGTTCAGTGTCTGAAGACCATGAGGAGGGACGTCGGGACCAGCGTGGCCCCACAGCAGGCCCAGTCATCAGACACCCATATCAGGTGCCTCTGTCCACACGGAAGGCCCCCCATCAAAGGAGGGGTGGCCCACCCCGCGGCCAGAGGGCCCCCCTCAACCATCACCACCGGGCCTCCGCCATACATATACATGTGTTACCAAGCAGGAGAAAATCCAAAACAACCGCGTCGCACCGACCCCCCAGTGCGTGTGCAAAGGAAGGCCGGTGGGGTCCGCAACTGCCCAGCCGCGCGAGGCAGGGCACAAACATTTATCTCAACTCTTAACTCAACAACTCGGGTCTGGGCACCCGGCCGGAGACCCGCGTTACGCGGCTCCCCGGTCGGGGCCCGAAGGTACAAAAACCATCAGTAACCAGTCCTAGAGAAACAGGAAGCTGTCAACACTGCACCACCATCTCCGCCAGCCCCGGCCGCCCGCCCCCAAGCTTTAAATCACAGGACGGCGGGACCAGCCGGTGCGGGGAGGAACCGGGCGCTAGCGTCGTCGGATCAGCGCCCTCGTCTGTTTCTTCTGCCGCCTCCACGGATAGGACCAACTTCGCCCCGCGGCGCCCGACCACCGAAGCCCGGCAGATCCGGAGCAGTCCAATCCGGCACCTCAACCGGGGCCGCCTCCAAGAAGCGAAACAAGTCCCGAAGCTGGCTTGGGGATTTCAGCACAAAGAGAGCGCCATTTCTCCGGACTCTGAGTTGAAAAGGGTGACCCCATCGATATGTGGCGCCCTGAGACTGGACCACCTCCAGAAGGGGTTTCAGCAGCCTCCTCATTTGCAGAGTCCTACGAGATAGATCCTGCAGGATAGACACCTGGGCGCCCTGGAATGTGATGGGGCCCCTCTCCCAAGCTCGGCGGGTGATCTCCTCCTTGATCTTGAAGAAGTGGACCCTGCATATGATGTCTCGGGGTCTATCTCCCTCCGCCGGGCGGGGACCCAACGCACGGTGCACATGGTCAAGCTCAATGTGGTTGGTGCTGGGTAACTCCAGAAGCTCATTAAAGATCGATGTTGTCGCAGCTACTAGGTCTCGAGGCTCCACGGATTCGGGCACCCCCCTCAGGCGGAGGTTGTTTCGGCGGTTACGGTTCTCAGCGTCGTGTATAAGGAGTAGGTCAGACACATGGCGCCTGCTCTCTGCTTGCTGTTGTTCCAGAGAAGCCACACGTGCCTCCAATGTCCCGCACATGTTCTCCACGCCGTCAACTCTCACTGCTACATCTGACACAGCCCCCTGTAAGGTCGCCAGCTCCTTCTTAAAAGCCCCCTCCATCCTGGAGACGTATCCATCAAAGTCACCTTTAGTAGGGAGACCACACAGGGCCTCTTTGATGTTGACTTTAACCGCTTCCGCAACCACGTGCGACAGGAGATCCAGTGGAATTGAGGGACAGGGGCCATGACTGTAGGTCGGCAGCGCGGGGTCACGCGGGAGCGCCTCACCAACACCAGGAGCTGACCCGAGGCTGTGCACACCACGTTCAATGCGGTTAGCTGCATGATGGGGGGAACCGGTCAAATCCCCTTCGGCCGAGAGGCCAAGGCTATGTCCGCCGCACCGCGGCACCTCATGTGCGTCCCATGAAGAGTGGTCGCAGAGAGCATTGTTGTAGCTCGGGCTTGGCTCAGGATGGGTCTCCCACAGCGGGGAGGGGCTTCTCAGGGGCGTCGGGGTGCCTGGTGTGCTCCTTGATTCAGGGGAGAAAGCCACTGACCCCAGTGAGATTCGCGTCACCTCCCCTCTATCCGGGGACACGTGGATCAGTCCCAGACTACGGGGTGGCGAGTCCGGGATGATGCCGTCTGCCTTTGGGGACCCGGTCACACTCTCCCGCCTTTGGTTGTGCTCTCTCGGGTGAGATCCGCAATCCGGTCCCCGCCGCTTATCCCCCTCTGCTACAGAGCAGGTTCCCTGCTGATGTGGGCCATCCCTCGCCCCGCACTGACTGTGCATGACCCCCATGTGATCCGGGGGGGCGATGATCTCAGCGCCGCCGGGCATTCCGCCGGTATCTCCCATGCCTCCGTCCGCCCTGCAGTGGATCTGCGCTGTCACAAGCCAGCGGCGGCTCCAGACCGCAGCTCGCACCTCTCCGCCGCCCCCTCCCGCCGATGGCATTGAGGCATCAGCTCCCGCAGCAGCCGGTTCACCTCTCTCCCCGCCGGCCTCCGACGGCTGCAGCAGCAGGGGGGGGGGGGCCTCCTCACTCCCCGCCAGCACGCGCCCGCCTCTCACCTCGGCCGTCGGCACCTCGGGGTTCCCACCTCCGCCAGATCGACAGCCCTCCGTCCTCCCTGCATGTGCAGAACCGCGCCGGGCATCTTGAGCGGGAGGGGCCGCGGCCCCACTCGATTGTGCGCGTCCCGCCGCCATCTTGCCTGCCGCCTCACGCACCGGGCCCTCCTCTCGGGCACAGAAGAAGGAGGGGATGGATCGCTCCCGGAGCCTCCTGGGTGCTTCTCTGCCTTTCCCCTTCCTGGTCATCAGAAAAAGCAGCTCTTCAGGTTCCACAGGTATGTGCGGAGCTCCCCTCACATGCGTCTTTACGGCGCCATGTCAAGCCACGCCCCAAGCCAGTGCTTTTGACAAGATCTTTGTGAAGATCTGAGGCGCCGTGCAAAGTCCGAATGGCAAGGCCTGACTTTCCCTTCTAGCAGGATTGCAAATCTCAGAAACATTCTGTGAGAAAGGTCGACAGACCATCTGTGCATCTTTCTGTAAAGGCGGGTAAAAAAAAAAAAATGGAGTCCCCCCCCCCCCCCCCACCACTGGAAAGAGGTTTGGGAACTTGGGGAGAACTAAAAGGAAGAACACCCCCCTACCTCCTGCCCTTCGGGGTCTGCCAAGGTTCTTATCTCTGGCTTCTTCAATTCTGGTTGAGGAGATCCTGGTTTCTTGCTGTCTGACCTCTGACCTTTTAAACGGGAGACTTGTTAACTCTTTTTGAGGAGCAGAAGAGAAAAATGTAGTTCTGTGCCAAACAAAAGATTTCCCTCAAAGGGGAGCCCACAAATATTCGACTCAGATGCCTCGTCTCCCTGCCATCTCTTATGCCAGAGTGCCTACCTAGCCCTACTGGAAAGGGCCATGCTCTTGGCTGCAACTGTCTCAGCAGAGGCATCCACAATAAAGGCTACAACTTTAGAGACGTAGGGAAGCGCATCCAAGATTTCCTCCATGGGAGCTCCCCAAACCAGGTCACTCTTTTTGTGGACCAAAACTACTTTTGACTACTGTGAAACCCCCAGGTTACCGAAACAAACTCACTTAGTCCTGGTCCTACGGCGCATACGTGGCCACTTGTCAAATCAGCGTGCTCGGATCTGCTGACGTCCCTTTGTCTAAGGGCGAGCATCACCAAGCGAGTTGATGGCCGCATCCCTCGCTAACCTCTAACAGGGAGCGTGTTCGCACCGGCCATTCACAAATGCCTGGTACAGGCACACGCACTGCTAGAGGAATAGCAAGGATGCGCCTCCCACATGCACCACTGGACCGGAAAAGAAGGTAGTGTATAGGCGACTTGTGGGGGTTTCACACAGCAGGGCATCCCGAATTTGGATGTCCTGGGGGGGGAGGGAATAGATCAGCCCGGGAATCTTATAGCTTCCCGTCTCAATCGCCATAGGTTTTGGTCCACTTTAAGGAGAATATTCACTCACTTATCCATAGGGTCTCTCAGATTCCCCATATACTCAAACGACAGGTCAGAGCTCTTAGAAACCTGTGCTAGGGAAGCATCTAACATGGGTGCCTTAGCCCAACGTGCTAGGTCTGCTTTCTCAAATGGAAATCTACGTTTTAGTGACTTTGGAAAGAAGAACCTAGCTGTATACTTTCAATCTCTAGAAATTTAGGGACATAGGCTGGGGTCTCCATCTTTATGGTAGTAAAGATGGCCTGTACTACATCCTGTTTGTCTTCCACCGAGAACCTAAACCTGGAATTGCCAACTGCTTTTAATATCACTGATTGTTCTGTGGAGGCAGAGTGCACCGACTCATCTGAAGAAGCCAACCTCTTCTCTTCTTCATCAGAGGATCTACTCCTGCCGGGGACTCCTGTGATCTCCCTGGAGGACCCACAGGCTTCCGGATCCCTGGCCTGAGTAGACCCATTGTCCTCAGGAACTGGTAAAGTAGCCAGGATGGGGAGAACAACTGATCCAATCTAGATTTGTAGAATGCAAATTTACTATCTGTGACAGAGGCTCTGTCTTTTGGATGTCATCACTATTCAGTCGCCCACCGGGTCATTCACTGGCCTTTTCTTAATTAGGTTCCAGACAATGTCATTGTATTTTGATACTGTTACAGGCAATGTCATTGTAGTTTGGATTGTATTATAAACTGCCATTGTGTTAATTGATTACGTCACAGACAATGGCATTGTTCGGATTGAGTGTATTACAGACGTCTCTATTGTATTGCTGATTGCGTCACCGGCAGAGTTGAGGGATTGTGTGCCCTGCTGCTATTGGTCGGTGTGTGTGTCATGCAATAGGAGACTTGTGTATATAAGGCCTAGAGTGGCACTAATAAAGACACTTCACCTTCACCCTCAATACTGAAGTTCTGTCTCTTATTGGGGGAAACGCTATATTACAGTTCACTAGCCCTTGTAAGGGCTGTTCCTGTTTTCCTCACGGACGACTCTGGAATTCCAGCATCACCTCTTACGATTGGGAAAAGGACGTCTCGGGCGATAAAGGTTATCGCTACAATTGGTGGCAAGCGGTCGGATGGTCCTTTGTACCCAGAGAGAGTGCTACCCTGATGGAGAGTCAGTAGGACAAGTTGAAAAGGCTGACCCTGAAGGATCTACTCGAGAGCCGGGGAAGGTCAGCTAGCAACCGCCCACGTTGGGAACTGATAGCCGAGCGGATCGAAATGGATCATGCAGCAGTGAGGACCGAAACCAATATAGAGATCGATGAAGACGCTGCTCTTGTTCAAGCGGTTCGGAACAGATTGTCGGTCTATGGCCCGAATCCATCACAGGAACTGATCGACCGAGTCTTTGCCGCAGCGGAGGCAGAGGCCAGTAAGCGAAGGGAAGATCGGCGACTTTCAACCCAGCAGCCTCTCAGCCTCAGTTACACTGGGGGGAGAAAGATTCCATTTGCAGCATTTAAGTCCTTCCAGGAAAGTGACGACGAGATTGACGGATTTTTGGCCGATTTTGAACGGCAGTGCGCTTTACACCGGGTACCCACGGAGGAATGGGTCACCATATTATCAGGGAAACTATCTGGGAAAGCTTCCGATGCTTTCCGGGCCATCTCTGATGCGGACTTACCACACTACCATCTGGTAAAGGAGGCTTTGTTAGCCCGGTACGCCGTCACCCCGGAGGCCTACAGGCGACGATTTCGGGAATCCCAAAAGAAGGGAGGGGATTCTTACACGGAGTGGGCATGTCGCCTCCATCGTACAGCATCACACTGGGTCACTGGATGCAAAGCCACGACCGCTGAGGATGTACTACAGTTGTTTTTACTAGAACATTTTCTCAATGCCCTGCAACCAGAGCTAAGAGAGTGGGTACGTGACCGCAGGCCTCTAACGCTACCTGAGGCTGCTCGTCTAGCCGACGAGTACACCGATGCTCGCCAGACAGAACAGTCCGCTCCAAAACCACCACCTCCCATCAAATTTCAAGCACCTGTGGCTTCAGCGCCAACTCGTGACTCTGGGCCACATAGGCCAGCGCAGCAACCGAACCTCTCCACAGTTCAGTGCCATCGTTGCAAACAATGGGGACATTATCGCAGTGATTGCGCCCTAGAGCCTCCCCGAAACACGTGGGGGCAAAAGCAACCTTCCACCTCCCGTACTCCTGTGGCACACTGTTTGGAAGCTGAGAGCAGTTCGGAAGAGTATCTGGGGGTACTGTATGAAGCTGATCCCGTACAAGCGGCCATCCAAGACAACCGACAGCACCATCGCCAGGAGGTACGAGTCAATGGGCGCACCGCGCAAGGATTACGCGACACCGGAGCCACACTTACCTTGCTCCAACCTCATTTGGTCAAGAACAAAGACCGCACTGGACACACCGTTGCAGTAAGGGTGGCGGGAGGAGCTGTGTTTCGACTCCCCACCGCCCGAGTACATCTTGACTGGGGCGCTGGATCCGGCAGGGTACAGGTGGGACTTATGGACAACTTACCAGCAGAAGTACTATTGGGAAATGATCTAGGACCAATGACTTCTGCCTACGCTACCTCTGGACCAGCCAGCGTCAACCCTGTTACAACCCAGGCTCCAGCCCGAGCTGCCGACTCCAGCCCACTGGTCGGGGAGACCCAGGGGTTTCGTCTGCATCACGTCATGTCTGTTACACGAAGTCAAGAAGAGGATCAGCCGTCAGGTTACGTCCTTCCAGAAGGGAAACTTATGCCAAACACTATTTTTGTTGGGGGCATTGGCCGTCGGATTAATCAGCCTGAAATTAAGGATGTTTTTTCAAAGTATGGCGCTGTAAAGAATGTCAAAATTATTAGGGATGCCTCTGGCGTTTCTAAGGGTTATGGTTTTGTCTACTTTTACGATGATGTAGATGTGCAGAAAATTGTGGATTCTCCGATCAGCTTCCATGGAAAGAGATTGAAACTTGGGCCAGCTATAAGAAAGCAGAGCACCTGTGCACACATCCAACCAAGGACTTTGGTGCTGAACTCACCAACGCCACAATATCCCAGTGTTTGGACCCCACCCATGACCGATTCCTATGTACAGCCCACGTCAATGTTTAGTCCGGTTACTCACTATTTGCAGACTTGTCCTTAAACAGAACTCTGCCCATGACAAGAGTCCGGACAGCCCCACGTTAACCCGAACAGGGTCAATCCGGGTCTGCTGGGTGTTCCACAAAAAGGGGGCATTGTGACAGAGGCTCTGTCTTTTGGATGTCATCACTATTCAGTCGCCCACCGGGTCATTCACTGGCCTTTTCTTAATTAGGTTCCAGACAATGTCATTGTATTTTGATACTGTTACAGGCAATGTCATTGTAGTTTGGATTGTATTATAAACTGCCATTGTGTTAATTGATTACGTCACAGACAATGGCATTGTTCGGATTGAGTGTATTACAGACGTCTCTATTGTATTGCCGATTGCGTCACCGGCAGAGTTGAGGGATTGTGTGCCCTGCTGCTATTGGTCAGTGTGTGTGTCATGCAATAGGAGACTTGTGTATATAAGGCCTAGAGTGGCACTAATAAAGACACTTCACCTTCGCCCTCAATACTGAAGTTCTGTCTCTTATTGGGGGAAACGCTATATTACAGTTCACTAGCCCTTGTAAGGGCTGTTCCTGTTTTCCTCACGGACGACTCTGGAATTCCAGCAGCACCTCTCACCATTGGGAAAAGGACGTCTCGGGCGGTGAAGCCCTTCGGCGATAAGGGTTATCGCTACACTATCTATCCCCCCTTTCAGGCTTTCCAGAAAGCCTGAAATCCGGGAATTAAGATTAGGGGTTGTCGGGGAAATTGACCATCTGTGATTATGCCATTTAAAGATACACACAGACACAGTGCAGTTCCGTATACCCCCTGAAAAGGTCGTTCTCTCTCTTGACCTTCCCGTGGGCCTTTATTTTATAGCTTTACAGAGAAAACATTTAAGGACATAGTCTGTTGGAGCCAATCACTGGACAAGTCGTACATCACCATATGTAACCAAATGCACACATTACATCAGCCTGTACATTGATTGAAAGGGTTTGTCTCTCCTTGCTGGTCTGCATGTAAAATTAGATGAACTTATACATAGACACTGCCCCGCATTTACAAGCAGTCTGCTGACCTAAAAGATTGAACTAGATTTTACGTGGATTTGGTCAAACTTGTAAATTCCTTTACATAATGACCATGTCCTGTAGACAAAGTGTGCACAGCAGATTGTCCCAGTTTTCAGACACGGACATCTGGAAATTTGGGAAGACCATTGGAGATGGCTTTTCCCTTAGGGGGTCTAGGCTCCTTAAACTATTTTGCTCCCTTAGCCTCCTTGGGCTTGAGATGCTTCTCCTTTCCCTCGTTAGTGGAGTACTGAGAATCTCAGCTGCCCATAGCTGCAGTGCTCCTCTGCTATCGTTTCTGTCTCCGCTTCCATGTGTTTCTCTGCTGCAAGGCAGCGAAAACACCAAGATACCTCGGGTCTGGCCCTCCTGGCTTCGATGCCGCTGCTGGATGTATTTTGTTGATCTCATGCACACCTGCCCAGAAGTGACACCACGCGCCCCGGACGCAATGACGCTGTCACGACCCAGAAGTGAGGGAGCGCTCCCAGCCAATATTCCTCTCTAAGCCTCAGCAGTTGCTGTGCGGATAAGCGACTGAGCTGGGCAATGCACAGTCAAATGTTGGCAATAAAACAAAATCTGTTAAATTGAAAATAACACCAGAAAATAAAACAATTGGATTGTGGTAAAGATAGATAGGATGCAGATTGGTTTGGGGTAGGAGTCGATGATAGGGGGATCAGCTAAAAGCAACAGCATGTCCATCTGTCACACTACACTACTCACCCTGGCAGAGAAGGAGTTACAGGGTCTGTTTATACAGACAGCATGGCTGGACAGCATGATAGGGAACCACACCTCTCTCACACATATGGCATTTTGAAAGTGTGTTCCCTAATGTTGTCTGAGCCTTTATGTTGGCATCATGAAGTCCTGAACGCTACAATGAGCGCTGTATACGTTTTTGGTGCCTGGCCAGGGGAAAGTAAGGCAAACGGAGGAGGAGGGTAGGAGAGCTAACCTTTTGCGTGTAGTCACATTCAACTGTAACTATCGGAAGGAAAGAGAGCTGATCACAGATAGGAGTGGCAGCAGCCACAGCACCGGAACCCTGACAGAGGAATGGGCAGGCTCCTGTAGTTTTCTGAGGCACTCAAACATTGAATCCCTTTGAGTCCATCCTGAACTGCACTTGCCAAGCATAGAAATTCAGGGGCGGGATATGTAAAAATCAGGGAGACAGAAGTCGTAGCTGTGTGGGTTTGAGCTGGGGGGTGATCGGGTTTATTTCACCAGCTGCATGATCGCCCAGTGCACAGCTTAAAGAGAACAACTGCTCCCAGCCACCTGCCCTCCTAATAGCAGGAAACACCCCTATGCCAATACTTACCCTGATGCAAACTCATGAGGGATCCAGACCAGCCATCAACCCTTTCAAAAAAACCCTCCATTACACATTTCCTGGAAAGGAAGCACAAATACAATGAAGGCCGAGCGGGATCAGTATTGTGTTACCTGTTTAGGGAGAGGAAGTGGTGGCTAAGCTGCCCTAGAGGATACCTGGTAAAAAACATTTTGCTCTTAGAAAAAAAAAATAAAAAAATTTCTGAACTAATTTTATTCAAAATATAAATTGTACGGCTCACAGACTTCTGCATATGATGCCTGCTGCTCTGCACAGCGCAACAAAGCTCTATAGCTCTATATCGGTACAGGATGGTCATATGGACCCGAATGGGTGCCTTCGTTCAATGACTAATGATACCACACCCATCTGCTAGGCCGACATCTCATACCAGCACTGCAGGCGAGAGATGCGCATAGCAGGTGGAAGGTAAGTGGGGAGCCCTTTGGCACATCTGGTGTGAGGGAAAAGTTCACAAAAGTGGATTTACACTTAAATATACCACAATACCTTGGATTTCTTGCTCGTAAACGAGGTACAATTGCTTGAGGGTCTTCTGGGGTGGTTAGCATAATGACCTGGCCGTCAGGAAAGAATCGCATATATCTATGGTACAAAAAAAAGGCAAATAAACATTGTTTTTAGATTTTGCTAGAAAAGACTTTAAAACATTTTGGCTAAAGAGGTTTCCCTTAGTAACAATCTTCTGTATGTGTCCTTTTATCTTCTGTGAATCACTTTACAAAAACACTGTAATGAATTAGCTAATGACTGATGCATTCTATAGACTTGCAAAATGACTGAAGCAAACCTTGGAACACACCAACAACACAGCTCAACGGTCTGACAAGACTGGTAACATTAGTAATTGCTTTCCTCCTTGGGGGTACTTTGTGTAAATAGGTTGAGAGCCACTGCTCTAAAGGGTTTTGGTCTGCATTAAGCTTCACTAAGATTACCATTTAAGGTGAGGGTTAAGAACTAAAATAAAAACAACTTCTTTACAGACCTGTAATATTCCACTTGGTGCCAGGCTCTGTAAAAGCCATCCAAAGACTGCTCACCCTGGCGTATATATGTGGTCCTACTAATATACACACCTACAAGGAAAGCAAACAGGTACACCTAAAATATATGGTAATAGTATTTCACAAAAAGCCTGCCAGGATTAAACACGTAATATGGGTAAATGTTACAATCAGATATATACCATCAAACCGAACACGGGGCCTCTCAAGAAACATCTGCCTCCAGGTAATGTAAGGCACCAGCTTCACACAGTTTCTGCCCCAGACTTTCAAACATGCCAAGCGCCAGATTTCTGGATCCCTGCAAAGGACATACAAGCAATGTGAACTACTTGAATTACAAGTACAGATGTGACAAACATGCACAGCACATTCCTATCTGTATTGATAAAGTGGGCAAACTCACAATCTGGGGGGGGGGGGGGGGGGTGAAATTCTAGTGCTATCTGCAACCTTAAGCCCCTACTTGCTCTTCGCTACAGTACGTAGTATACTGGAATGAGCAGTATCACACATTCTTATGTCAAAATAATAACCGATATTAGGGGTTTAATAATAATACCTTGCACAAATATAAAAGCCCTTGCAGACCAAGGATAATTGTTCTAATGAACGGAGATCAAGCTCACTGGAAACCACCCAGCGGAAAATATACATCAGCACCTCCATGGGAAGCTCTAAAAACAGAGAAACAATATTAGCCTCTAGCTATCTTAAGGTCAAGTATTACATTGGCAGGGCAGCTGGCCTTGATATAAACGCTTTACCATTTTATATGGGTTACAGGATAAAAGAAAGGAAAAAGAAAAATGGAACCTGTTACTGATATAAGGCAACACAGGGGGACTGTGAGTCTATATTTACTCAGTGCTCTAGTATTTACACAACATAATAAAAAAAAAAACCTGAACCTTAAAGAAACAAAGGGTTAAATTGGGCTCAGGCACTGAATCTTTTATTTACTAGCTATTGCATACCCTGAAAAAACCCCAATGAACTTGCTCCCCTCTGCTTTCAGTGAATTCACTTCTGAGGGGACAGTTACATTGTGACATTAATAACTCTCAAGACATGGCACATCCCTTCCATTGCAGGGAATGGAGGAGGGCCAGCAATAATGTGACTGATCGTGGGGGAGGCACGTCCACCAGGAATGACGATGTGACTGATTATCTGGCATCGGGGAATGCAGGTCTGATCTAGTGACTAGGAGAAATCATCTACAGGCAGAGAATAAAAGGGGTGCATAGCTTTTTTAGCCTGGCCAATGACTTTAGGTTTGTTTAATACCTTACTCCTGGAGATTTAGGAGGCTTCTCCGTTAAGGAATCAGTAGAAAGCCCAAATTAAGGCTTTAATTTCTTACTTAACCCTGTGCGTTTTCATCTCGCCTGGGCACCTAGCAAACCTCACTGGTAACCAGCTGTCATGTACAGTGACACCTCCCTCCCTACTCCCTGCCCAGCACCGACAGCTGCTCCTCCCACCCCAGTGGTGGGGCAAATGTCAGTGCTGGGAATGTGAAAAGCCAGAGGAGTGCACACAAGCGCATGGGGGGGGGGGGGGGGGGGGGGCTAATCTAGGGACCTAATGTCGCCTAGCAACAGGTAGAGAAGGAGAATAGCAAAGGTCCCTAAAGCAGGGTCTTGAGCTCTTACAGACCCCGCCTATAATGTTTACTATGCTGCATCACAGCTTCAAGGGCCACGCCCACTTGATTTAGAAGAGATGTCATAAGGTGAATCTGTAAACCTTGATATTTTTGCCAATTCAATTTAAAAATGGAAAACAGATTAGGACAGTGCCAATATGTAGCCCAACACAATGGTCTAACAATTGGAGAGCAATATATTAAAAACTTTACAGGGGAGGATAATTGTACGGTATATTTGGGTGGGGAACAAAATGGAACCATAAAATGGAAATGAAAATTAGATCATGCAGCTCTCTCATGTTGCTGGTAGAAGGTTTGTTTTCAATACATAGTTGGCTGCCCCTCTCTCCTGGCAAGTCTAATTTTTTTTTAATAAAAAGTTTTAGAGTGGACGCTCATATACCCAATGAGGGAGGGGAGTCTTGAGCAGGATTTCAGCTTTGGAGCCAAGAGGCTTAGCCCACATGACTACAAGAGCTCAAGTGTGAGCTCACACATAAGGGCATCCCAAATCTGGATGCCTCGAGAAGGGGTAACGGAAAAGGGGGAAGGAGTGTTTTGGCGCTCTGGAAAAATGGAGGCCATATAAGATTTCTTTAAAAACATAACATACCTGAGATATGAGTCTGAGTGACCTCATACTCCGGCTGGCATAATTTCAGTGAAAGCTCTTGAAAGGTTAGCTGCTGTTGGAAGTAGGATAGTAAGTCAGCCATCTTGCTGTCATCATTAACATCATCCATACTGAAAGAAGAAACCATTACTTAGTTAATTGTTACAAAAATAAGCTGGTGTAAATCTGACCTTTACAAAGCTCCTCCCCATCTCTGTAGTGGTGATGGTGTAGTGGTTAGTTTTTAAAATTAGAATGTTTATGGCTTTGCAGTGCCATTGCGTTTAATTATTTTTTCCACAAAGTGCAAAATCACTAAGAAGGCAGAACACAGTGGGGAGTTTACAGTGGGCTACACTGGCCGTAGTGTGATAGGGGCATGAAGTGTTGCAAAATGTGCCTCAGTAGGACATAAATATGATAAAATAGGACAGACATTGCTCAACATGCCCTCTTGACTAAAAAATCCTACCCCCCCCCCCCTCCCCACTACATTGTGTCCTTGTTTGGCCAGCTTCTTTAAAGGTGGGTAAACCCCTTGCAGCCGCGGCTGCTAACCTGCCCCTGGGGCATCCTACACCAGTCCTGCTGTGTGAAACCCTCTGGGATCTTAACTGATCCTGGATTTTTTTTTCCAGATGTGTGCACTCCCAAACAACAAGCTGGGGATGCTGCCAGCCAGCTGCACCTCATCACAGCGCCCTTACGAGAGAGTCAATCGTCTGTCTCAAAAAGTGCCGCAGGGTGCGGCTTCAGCAGTGAAAAAGCCCAGTTTTCAACAGCAGGGCCGGGCTGCTTGGCCGGGGGGGGCATAGATTATGCGGTGGACCCATTTTTGGGTTTCCACCTGCTTTAAATTATAAAAGTCTCTTGTAATTGCTAATGTGGTCTTTATTTTTGTAGTACAACCAAATGCACCATTTTCTGCACGTCTCTTCTCTAAATTTCATCTAGAACAGTTTGGAATTCCGAATTTTGTTTCTAAAACTCCTAATAATTGGAGATTAAAAGTAAACTAGTCCCCATGATATTTCATTCAACCCGACATTTAAAGTCCCCCCCCCCTTCCCCAACAGCCGGTGTGAAGTTCTGTTCTCTGAGGCTTGTGCTGCATTCACAAATAAACTGGTAGAGAAGACTACACCATCATAGACCATCAAACATTGTCTCAGTAAATAATGCAATGTGCAGACACTGTGGCATAGCCTTGGTGAGCTTCCCCTCTACAATGTAGTGGGGGGAACCCTTTGACACTGCAGGACCAGTTCTGAGTGCTAAAGACCATGCCAAGTGCTGTGTGTGTGTGGGGGGGGGGGGGGGCAGAGGCAAGTATGTGTGTTCTTTTTAAGAACCAAACATAACTCTTATTATTACTATCTTTGGTTTTGTTCCTGGCCCCGAAGCAACATGATTTGAGATGCCTCGCTATGTGAAACACCCCAGATCGCCCATAGACACTTCCATATGGTGCGTGTGCAGGCTCTCGTCCAATCAGTACCATATGCAGTACATCTTTCTGATGGTAGGGGCTGGAGCGTGCGCACTGGAGAGTTTCACACAGGGGGGAAATGCCAATTCGGGTTGCCCCAGGGAAGGCCAACAGGCAGCCCTGGAGTCTTATATTCCAGGGCTGGTCATCCTAGGTTTTGATCCGCTTTAGTGATCTGCAATATGGCTCTGTTTAGATGTAGAGCTCGGCAATGGGTGGCCGCATACCCAGTCCCCTTTAGATGAGACCTGAGCAAGCCTCAGCCCAAAGATGCTGGGGATGCAGCCCCCAATATCTGCATCACTATGGGAGGTGCCAGTAAAGGTGGGTTTTATAATCACTTCTTGGGCATCCTAATGGTATGTCCACCCACTATAAGATCACAAAAGCAGGCATAAAGCTCTGTAAAACATACGCTTCATACAGACCAATTTCTTCACTTAAATAGTGATTACAACATTTTTAGAGTTTCGCATGACGAGCTGGGGAGCAGCTGCACACTGCAGTAATGCACATCTCCCTACGTGTGGCTACTGCACATGTATGCGAATGGCACCTTGTTGGAGGTGGAATGGGATATATAAGATATATATATATATATATATATATATATATATCATGCTTTAGCACGTACAAGTTTTTCCCAATGCCATCTGTGTCAGGGGAGAGGTTGTAGTTAATTTTAAACTCAATGTCCGGAACCAGCTGCATTGCTTGACGGTATAACTTGATTGCTATAAAAGAAAAAAAAAAAACAATTAAAAACACAAAGACCGCACCCACAGGAGCCTATGAAAACATTAATCTAAATGCATGCTGGAAGGAAGGAAGCCAAGATAAACACCAAGCGTGAATCCATGTTCCAAGACTGAGCTACGTCTTCATCTAGCATTCATTTTTGCAAGAGCAAACCGGTGGATAGAATTGTGCCCCCACAGAAGTTATAGTGGATTTAGCACATAAAAAGACAATCAGCACAGAGCAACGTGAACAAGAGTTTAAGTCCGCTTTAAAGTGAACCCAAAATAAGAGTAAATAAGTCCTCTTTACATAAACTACACATCAGTCTTTAACCAATGTTTCCAATTTAAACGGTACTCCACTGGCATGCAGAAATTCATATCCTCTTTAAAGTGATAAGGTGATCCACATTCCAATCGGTGTTTAAAAATTCAACCTTAGTGTGATCCCACCACCACTTATATGCTCTTACCAGAACTATGGCTTTAAAGCGCATTGGATGTAATAGGTAACTCAGATGTTGCTCACTCTCAAGGAATCACTGAAATGATACCCCCTTTCGTTGAGTTGAGAATCAAAACTTTCATAGTTTGGCTGTTCGGCAGGTTTAAGCTCCTCTCGTGCAGATGCCACAAAAAAAGAAAAATGGGGAGGGAAGGGGGGTCCTTCTTTTTTTGTGGCATCTGCACGAGAGGAGCTTAAACCTGCCAAACAGCCAAACTATGAAAGTTTTGATTCTCAACTCAACGAAAGGGGGTATCATTTCAGTGATTCCTTGAGAGTGAGCAACATCTGAGTTACCTATTACATCCAATGCGCTTTAAAGCCATAGTTCTGGTAAGAGCATATAAGTGGTGGTGGGATCACACTAAGGTTGAATTTTTAAACACCGATTGGAATGTGGATCACCTTATCACTTTAAAGAGGATATGAATTTCTGCATGCCAGTGGAGTACCGTTTAAATTGGAAACATTGGTTAAAGACTGATGTGTAGTTTATGTAAAGAGGACTTATTTACTCTTATTTTGGGTTCACTTTAAATCGGACTTAAACTCTTGTTCACGTTGCTCTGTGCTGATTGTCTTTTTATGTTTTTGTGCTTATTGGTGGGAAATAAGTTTTGCACGTTGAGCTGATTAATTATTTATTTATGTTTATAATTGTTTATTCATTTTATGCATTGTTAAAATAGCGCGGTATTGCTCTTGCACTTCTTTTATCTTGGATTTAGCACATAGCTTTATTCACTTTGTACAGAGGGGATTGGAAGCTCCCGTTGGTAGCAGGCAAGAGAGCACATTACTGCTAGGACCTGAACTTTCGATAAAAAAAAAAGGGAGTATCGAGGATCCAGACCAGATATGATCTATGGTGAGATGGAAATTAAGCGTTTTTCGGTCACCCACCCCCAGGAACATGGATCTGGAACTGCCCAGAATGCACATGGCATAATTATTTGATCTAAATCAGACAGCACTTGAGATCATTAGAAAATGGAAATTGGTACTTGATGGCAAAAAGGTTAGGTACCCCTGAAAAATGAACCAAAAACACAACTATTGGTTTTTTTTTTAATTTTTAATGCATAGATGGCCATTATATGCTTGCGCACACATAGGAATTCGTCTTCCGCATTTCACCCATCCATGCAGTGAGTGTACACATGCCCAGAGCGGTGGGCTGCCCTAATTACGGCGCCCAGGGAGCAGTTGGGGGGTTAGGTGCCTTGCTCAAGAGCACTTCAGTCATGTCCCAGGACCGGGATTCGAACCTGTCACCCTCCGGTCACAAGTCTGCTCCCTTACCTCTAGGCCACAACTGCCCCTTATTGTGTAAGTTTAAATAAGCAAGTTCATTTTAGACCCAATTATTAGCGTGAAATTATTTTCTACAAACAAGGCAGCTTTTTTTCTTCTTATGAATATACAAGGGGGTTGGTCCTATTCAGAGTTGTTTATCCCTGGGGATCAAATATACCCCATCCAGAGCAAGAGGCTTTCAGCATTAAAAGTAACCACCAAGGTGGCTGTGTTGGATTAGCTAACTGGGGAGGAAATAGCATTGAAGGCTCGCACAATCTTGTGGTCCAGGCTGGCATCCGCCAACACCCTCCGCAAGTATGAAGAGCTGGAGCATTGATAGGAGGCTCCTGCCTCTCAATTTCATATGTTATTGTCAAAGCCTAACAACATTTACTGGTCAAACTCCAAGGGCCTAAAAATACAATTTCAACTGTTATGATGTCCTCTGTGATGGAATGCAAGTACACTTGCTGGAGGCAGAGGAAGAAGAAATCCCCCTTCCTTTCTGTGACCAGAGCATAATGACAATGCATTAGAAACGCTGCCAGGCACATTATTTTAAAGGTTACATATAATCACATAATAGGGAGACAATTTCACAGGAGGTGCACAGGCAGTTAGCACATTGATATATATGTGTAATAGCTTACCAGCACGGACAGAGCATCAGTTTAATACTAACCAGTTTTTTTAACCACAGTCATACAACAAAAACATGCCCAAGCACTAATTTTAGCTGAACTACTAAAATGCCAAAGAACAACAAAATACCTTCATAGAGAGCCCCATTTTGCTCTTGCTCTGCTGCCTTCAGAAAAAGTTCCCTGGCCTGTTGACAAAATATACATTGTAAATGACTTAATCTTGTGTTCCTCAAAAAGCAATTTACTACAAAAAAAAATATATATATAAAAAAAAAAAAAAAAGGGGACCGCACTAGCAAGAAGTAATATTAAACCAGTGTGCATGCACCCAAACCTACGCTGAACCAGAAAGACAGACCGGGGGTCCCAATACCCCCAAAAAATTGTAAGGGCAAAAAGCAGCACCACTAAATCCACATCAAAATGTAATACATTTTTATTTCATATCAATTCTATCGCCAAAACACATACATATACATGGTTAAAAACACTAAAATACACATACAACACAGAACACACAATAGGGTGCTAATGCTGTATCACCATAAACATAACTTAATCAACCCCAATCTGATCCTAGCCTGTACAAAAAATGCTATACTATATGCCAGTGTATATATAAAAAGAAAAAAAAAATACATAAGAATAAACATAAACCTGTGCAATTGGATATACAAAAAAGTGCTAAGTGCATTAAAGTGCTAACGTTTAAAGAGGACAAGCCGGGCAGACAATAATCAGGGGAAATATCAATAAGGAAATATGATCTCACATATCCCAATGCAGCATTAGAGGGCCTCCAGGATCATCGCCAACGCGTGTCGTGACGTCACCCGCGTCACTTCCTCAGGGTCATCCCGATACTCTGGCGCCAACCCTTATATTCACCCTGCCCACTCCCCCGCCTCGCCGTCGGAGTCACGTCGGGCACAGCCAGACGCACCCCAGCCGGCTTGAGTCATAGGTCAGTTGCCCAATCCATGTGGTCATTGAAGTCTACAGCTTTTATGCAGAGCTCCCCCCCCCCACTTCATCACACAATCAGGCAAGTATGTTAATACCCAAATCAGGCTTAGCACTGGGGGATGAGAAAACAATGGCCCAATGTACAGTAGAGGATTAACCATGGTACCTCCTAAAATTTACGTATCTGGCTTTCCGTCCTTCTAACGGCCCTTAATTGATCTGGCGGGGTCTCCTCTCAGATTCCCCCTCACCCACAGGCTCTTCCGGCTTCTGGAGAGGGCCCAGAATAGCCCCCCCTCGCTTCAAACACCGCCACTGACATACATATATATATATATATATATATATATACATATATATATATATATACATATATACATATATACATATATATATATATATATATATATATATATATATAATTCACCTCTGTGCACGATCCCTCCAAGTGGGTCTCCTCTTCACCCGGGAGGACCCCCTGCCCAGGCCGAAAAAGGCCCTGTGCCCCTGCTTCCGCCATTGCTGCCATTTTCCCTAACTTTTTGGGGGCAGGGCAGATGATTTCATCCCACTCCCAGCCTGACAGTCTCATATGCTGGTGATCGCTGGAGAGAGGGGTGGAGGGGCAGGGCCTCCCCTCCATCAATCACCGCATTTGTCTTTAAGATCGGCAAGGGACAGTGGCGTGGGACACAGAAGATGACGATCAGAGGGGAGTGAAGAAAACCCTTTTTTTTAAAATAAATATTTTACTCGATGTGGTGTTTTTTTATTACAGTTAACCCTTTGTGAACTGGTAAGGGATCTATGAAACTCCTATACCAGTTCACAAGGCTGGGGGCTGGATATGGATGGCTTGCCATTATTCCACAGACCCCTATTACCTGCCTCCCCAAAGCCTGGGGGGGGTGCAGAAGAGCCCACGGCCCATATAGGCTACGGAGGCTTGTAGCTTTCAGGGCCAAGGGTCACCGAATCTGCCCTTCGCGCTCAGGTCTACAGTTTCAATGCAACAGGTGAATTCTTTAGCAGCTTTGGCTAAGCATCCTATGGACCTAATCCATCTGAGAACCCTGTCACTAACACTTGCTACGGGAACAAAAGACTGATCGTTCTAAATAGAAGAAGCTGAATTTCAGCAGAATGTGTTAAACCAATCAACCATGGCTTAGCCAATCAGATGATTAGCAAGCTAGAGTGAGGAAGTTCATGATATAAATGCAAAATCACCACTTTGGTGTACATAGCTAAGGTAAACACATTGTTGCAAACTAATAGAACATTACAAAAATAACAGATAAGCTTAGCACACTGAAGACATTTTACCACACATTAATAGAAACTTTTACAAAGCCATCGAAAGTGGAATTACTCTTTAAATGGTTAAAGACCAGGTTAGAGGTTAGTACTGCCATGAAGTAGACTTTAACTAAACAAGAGGTAGTTGGTGGGACAATGGTGCACAGCGCATTGTCCATGGAGAGTTGAAAGACTATCACAGTTTGAGCAGATAGTACCAGATATAATCCAAACGAACCTTACAGGGAGGTTTAAAGAGTAAAAAAGGACCTGAAAAGAAAATCTACTAAACAGTGAAACCCAAGGCAAACATGAGACACTGGTAAAGTATTTCAACAAATACCTTCTCCTCCTTAATTAAATCCTGCTTTGCTTTGGTGTCTGAGGCCTTCCCAGAGAATCCTCTTAGTACAGCCTTGTTTATTCCTGAAGGCCCTCCTGGAGCAAGTTCAGACATCCAGCGAGCTCGAAACATCTGCAGCTCTTCCTGCACAAAGTAAGCAATGAAGCAAACAACATGTTATAGCATAATACTTACTTAAGAGTTCGTTCCAGGCACAAGCATTGAATAGGGTAGGTCTTTTACCACTATATTATTCAAGAGCTATTACACAGTGCCCAACACCAGAACATGAAGTGAAGATTAAAGCGGAACAAAACCCACCAACGACCAGCCTGAAATCTAAAAGATTCCAGGGCTGACGCTAGCTTTTCGCTGGGACATCCCGATTCAGGATTCCATATGATTTTTGAACGTTTTTTTTTTAAATGCACAAATCAACCATTACGCTGGGCAGAGGACGCATTAACACGCGATTTAAGAGTACTATACGCTACAAAAAATCCCTGTTAATCTTAACGGTAACAGTATTTCTACGAGTCCCAAGACGAATAGCAAGAGGGCGTTACCATGTGTTCTCTGCGGGGGGGGGGGGGGGGGGGGGAGATAAGCCTGATAAGATCCTATATGGCAGGCTTCCGTGTGTGTGTGTGTGGTTTTCTCTGGGATTTTGACTATCCCCAGCTTTGTTCTATGCCTCGCTGATTCTATATGGCTGGCTTTCAAGTGTGTGTGTCCCTGGGGTTTTGACTATCCCTGGCTTTGCTCTGTGCTCCTGATTTGGGATGCCCCGCTGTGTGAAACCTCGGCGCGGCACATGCATGGGCTCTCCTCCAAACAGCACTTTATGCTGTGCATGCTATTGAACGGCATAAAGCGTTGATTAGAACTGAGCAGCAACATAAGGAGTGGGGGCAGCCACATCCCTGGTTTCCCAGCGGAGCGCGCATGCTCCTATGCCCAGCCTCTCTGAATGGCCGGGTGTGGGTTTGCGCCTTAGCTACCGGGGATGATCGTGGCAAGGTACCGGCGGAAAGTAAACTATTCCCGCCCACTGCCGGGGGGGTTCACAGAGTAGGGCATCTTGAATGGGGATGTCCCAGGGGCACTTAGTTATTATTAAATAGCCAATATTTAACACCACCTATACCTTTATATTGCACATTTTGATTACTGCAAATGTTGTACTCCTCCAAGATGTTGGGAGGAGTATTTTTACTCTTTGAGTGTGACCACTGACGCTGGGTGGGGGAGAATGGAACAGTTCAGTCTTTTAGCTTTCTTTATTATTGGTATGGTTATAAACTCATGCAGCCTATATGAGATTACAGCTTATACACCATCAAGAAAGTTAATGCACCTGGAGATTTGCTTCCTCAGATCGGCCATTTTCTTCAGCCTTCAGGATGTTAGGGTAAGAATCCTCATCGCCTTCCGCCTGCAACAGAGTAGATACTGCTACTGAATTCTCATTTAATACATTTCTTACTACCCATATTAATAAATTGTGGTATTACCAAACCATTTGAATAAAGCTGACCCATTTAGCACAAGTGGACGAAATATTTTCAATAGCCTGGGTCACTACAGTTGGGGTTAATAGCTTTTGCATATATTATTATATATTGATTTTTTTTCTCTATGTGAGAAATCCCATTGAACCTGGCTTCACACTCCCATGACACGTGTGTGGGTTCTCCTCTAGTTGTCGGCTATGTACAACATACAGTGCTGATTCAATGAGAGCCTGCGCAGGTGCTATGGCGAGTTTTCACAGCAATTCCGGGGGGGGGGGGGGGGGGGTTGGGGGGGGGAAGAGACTCACTGGGGAAAGAGCAAGCCTTACTGTCAGTACTTTCAGTAGTGTAACTAAATGGGACAGGGTCTTGGTGCGAACATTGGAGCCCTGGCAAAGCTCATACACTAAACTTTTGTCTATATGCAGCTAGACAACTAAAGGATGAAACAGCAGAGGCAAATGGTGCTTCCTTTCTCTAAATGAAGCTAAGTGAGCACAAAACTGATAAATAAGGTGGAAGAGCAACAATGCAAAGGCAATCATTTTATTGTTTTGAGATCCTCTGAATACATTTGTTTCCTGTTGGTTATAAAAATACACACCTCGTTAAAATATATGTAAATAAATATACATAAATATATATTACATAAACAAAAAGCTAAAAGACGTATACGCCCCCTTCTCCCCCATGGCATGCTACCCTCTGCCCTCATGTCAGTCACATCTAGGAGCATGCCCAGCTCATTGCCATGAATTAAAACTGATCCTATACCCAGAAAGGAAGATGATGTCACCTTCTATCCCCAGCACTTCAAAACAGCCTGTGTTTCTTTTATTATATGGCAGTTGTAAGCAAATGAAATAACCCAGACCGTCACCCTGAATAAGAGGCTATTCATTTTTACCTTAATAAAATAAATAAAAAGGGGCAGTTGTGGCCTAGAGGTAAGGGGAGGGTACTTGTGACCGGAGGGTGGCAGGTTCGAATCCCGGTCCTGGGACATGACTGAAGTGAAGGCACCCAACCCCCCAACTGCTCCCCGGGTGCTGTAATTAGGGCAGCCCACCGCTCCGGGCATGTGTACACTCACTGCACGGATGGGTTAAATGGGGGATTAATTCCTATGTGTGCGCAAGCATACAATGGCCATCTATGCATTATTTATTTTTATTTATAATCATCCCTTTAAAAAACTCCTTTTGTATTCTTACATCTATGTGTTTAGCTATTCTGTTACCTCTGACTTATATAATACCTTACATATTATATGCATTTTACTTGTCTTCACAATGATTTATTGAAAAGCCCATAAAATGATTCCCCAGCATCTAAAATTAATATATTTAAAGTTTTTAGTCACTGACTTATTATTCTTTCCCCCACTGGGCTGCAAATCTGTTCAGGACTTTAGGAAACAGGCGCCGCCATCTTGACTCAGAAGCATCACACTTACTGAGGAGAGGAGAGTGGGATAAGGTACAGGGGGCGGGTTATATCTGTGCTTTGCTCAGACAGAGCATAGCTGGGGTCAGGAAAAGGTCAGCAATCCCAGAATGCAAAGCAGCACAGTGTCAGAAGGCACTTCCTGTTTGCAGGCTGCCTGATGTCCCATGAGCCGCCATTTTTTGTGAGCAATCTGTACGTACAAGGTGTGGGAAACATATAAAACATATAAGATATGCTTTTATTCAGGGTGAAGGTTCGCTTTAAAAATAATGCACTTTAAAGCCAAATTATACCCTCCAGCTGTTCCTCAGCCCAATATCTTGGATAAGCATTTCTAAAATGCTGGTCTATGGGGAAGGGGTAGTCAGGGAGATACAGACAGTGAAAAACTGCCGAATTAGAGACAGTGGTGTCACTATAGGGGGGGGGAGCAACCACACTGGGACCCCATCATGGTTGCTCCTCCATCTTATTTATGCTTTATTTAGAAAAATGAAGCCCAATGTGTCTCTTCTGTTTCAGTCTTTAGTTGACCAGCTGCATCCAATTAAGTTGAACTGCAGAAAAAAAAATTATGTATGAGCCATGATGGCCATTAAATGTTCGCATCGGGTCCCCTCAACATTAAGTTAGGCCACTGCACCGAGGTCCCCCCGGCTGCTGTGCACACATCCATCAAGAGCCAAATGTAGCTGCAACACAGAAAAACAACACATCTGCCTAAGACACGGAAACATTCCCTGACCAACCAGGTGGACAGCAAAGCCAAAGCAAACACCTGGGCGTGGCCTCATTGGTCAGCAGCTGTCACGTGAATGGCCCCACTCCACAGGTATGTTTCTTTCGTAACAAGTAACCAGAGAGAAGCTAGCGGCCCTTGAGTTGCCTCTCCTTCTCCCGTGACATTACCATGGTGGGCGGCTGATAGGTTCTCTGAGCTCAGCACAGTTCTCGGTCGGAGTAACGCAGGACGCAGCGGGAGTCTGAGCGGAACCTGCGGGCTGCAGCCATGGCTGAGTGGAAGACCCGGGAGGCGAGCGTAGTGACAGCGCCACAGGCAAACTGCAGGAACACGCTGACTGCACACACGGAGCGACGGGGCAAACTGAGGAAATGACTGCGCCGGAACCAGAGACAGCAGCCAGGAGCTAGAGCGCCGCCTGCAGGACCATAGACAGGGAAACACAAGCTAGAGCGGCGGCGCGATGCAGGAGGAGAGCACAAGGGGCGGGGCCTAGTCAGCTTTGTCGGTGTGTGGCGACCAAACAGACGCCGGAACTGGCCGCACCGGGGAGAATGGCTGCCAGTGCCAGCGCGCCCGGCTCTCCCCTTACCAGGATGTGGAGTGAGTGACACCTCTAATGCGCTACTTTGCCTCCTTTAAACCGCTTCAAACCATCCTCCCAAGCCTGTGTAATATAATATCCGCAATCTCTGCTGCCCACACACCTTCCAATCTGCTCTGTGCCATCCTCCCAAGCCTGTGTAATATAATATCCGCAATCTCTGCTGCCCACACACCTTCCAATCTGCTCTGTGCCATCCTCCCAAGCCTGTGTAATATAATATCCGCAATCTCTGCTGTCCACACACCTTCCAATCTGCTCTATGCCATCTTCACAAGCCTGTGTAGTATGAGATCCGCAATCTCTGCTGCCCACACACCTTCCAATCTGCTCTGTGCCATCTTCCCAAGCCTGTGTATTATGAGATCTGCAATCTCCGCTGCCCACACACCTTCCAATCTGCTCTATGCCATCTTCACAAGCCTGTGTAGTATGAGATCCGCAATCTCTGCTGCCCACACACCTTCCAATCTGCTCTGTGCCATCTTCCCAAGCCTGTGTAGTATGAGATCTGCAATCTCCGCTGCCCACACACCTTCCAATCTGCTCTATGCCATCCTCCCAAGCCTGTGTAATATAATATCCGCAATCTCTGCTGCCCACACACCTTCCAATCTGCTCTGTGTCATCTTCCCAAGCCTGTGTAATATAATATCCGCAATCTCTGCTGCCCACACACCTTCCAATCTGCTCTGTGTCATCTTCCCAAGCCTGTGTAATATAATATCCGCAATCTCTGCTGCCCACACACCTTCCAGTCTGCTCTGTGCCATCTTCCCAAGCCTGTGTAGTATGAGATCTGCAATCTCTGCTGCCCACACACCTTCCAATCTGCTCTGTGCCATCTTCCCAAGCCTGTGTAGTATGAGATCTGCAATCTCTGCTGCCCACACACCTTCCAATCTGCTCTGTGCCATCTTCCCAAGCCTGTGTAATATAATATGCGCAATCTATGCTGCCCACACACCTTCCAATCTGCTCTGTGCCATCTTCCCAAGCCTGTGTAGTATGAGATCTGCAATCTCTGCTGCCCACACACCTTCCAGTCTGCTATTTGCAATTTTACCAAGCCTGTGTAGTATAAGATTTGATATCCTGGTAAATCACAGTTAAACATATATAGCGCAAAATGTTAAAAAAAAAAAAAGGGCCTGGCATGAGAGGGTGACAAAAACTCTAGTTAGGCTGGCACTGATTAATGTATACATTCCCTGTAAGAATGCGTTCAAGTATGCTCATGATACTTTAAAGATATCCCTTTGACATTTACAGTAAGGTCTTGTAATGAGTGTTTTGTGCTTTATTGACTTTGGCTGCAAATCGTCCCCAGAGCATTCTGGTTATGTGGCTTATGTGTTGCTAAGTGAGGCAGCACATAATGGCCTCCTTTTTTCCCAAGGAGATTTGTTAGACAGGAAATCGGCCAAGATGAGCATTGTGACTGTGCACTGCTGACTGTCCCTGTTGCCAGTCTCCCTCACAGATGAGGTAATAACTCAATATATTTTTGTACACCTTAAACTCGGAGTACTCAAGCTGTTTCCTAGACCGAAACCAAAGCCAGTTTTATTGCTCTCTTATTTGTTTACTCTTTTTCATTGGGTCGTCTGGGTGCCACTACTTAGGGTATCCTGAATTGGGTGCCCCGCTGTGTGAACCCCCCCCAATCACCAGTTTCACTCCCCTTCTCCTGAGCTCTTGCCACGCCTGCGCTCTCCGGCTGCCTTCCCACTCACCTATAGCCGCGCACGCGCCTAGCCTTTCTGAATGGGTGGCGCTAGCCGGCCACGGATGCAAGGTGGGCGGGAAGATGCGGGTCCTGATGCTCAGCTGCGCTCAGCCAGACTGGTGCCGAGTCCTTAGATGAGCCTAGATGAGTTAACATCAGTGCAGTGAAGAGTAATGATTGGACGGGAGGGTGCACATGTTCTGGAGGACTAGGGAAAGCTGAGTGAGTTGTCAATCTTGGGTGTTTTACACAGTGGGCATCCCGCATTGGGTACCCCAGGGCCAAGGACCAAAACCCAGCATGGTCAAAATCCTGGGTTTTGGTCTACTTTAAGATAATCAGCATGGCATATGTGATTGTTTACAGCAACTCATGAGATTTTCTTTCCAGACAAGGACTGCTTGTGACTACCTATAGTCCCCTCTGGCTTCATTTCTGTGGCGAAGATTCAGTGTATTCGTACCGGAAGCTCATCCTGCTATTGCAATGTCCCTGCAACCCCCGATGTGTCACCATGAACCGATACACAGCTATCACACAGCTCGGAGATGGCACGTACGGCTCAGTTCTTCTTGCCCGGAGTACAGAGTCTGGAGAACTGGTTGCTATAAAAAAGTATGTTTATGCAAACATGGTATATTTTTTCGTATTGTATTGTAAAAAAAAAAGTGTGTGTGTGTGTGAATAGCAAGAGGGGTCACTTCTACACTCTGCATCAAATATGCTTTAATGAAAGGAACAAGAATCATTTGTTACATGTTTTGAATATTCTATTCTACATTTACGGGGGGCATTCAGTACAACTTCAACAGCCTGTGCTGAACTAGCGTATTGTAGCTATTGCAATTCTTCTGATGTGCAGATGCTTTTACCCATCATGCAATGCTTTGGGCAGATATTTAGAGTGGTTAAAGTGGACCATCACCCTCGGGTGATCGGCCCGGGAATCTATAAGATTCCCGGGCCGATCACCTCCCTCCCCGCGGGACATCCGAGATCGGGATGTCCCGCGGGGTAAACCCCCCCCCCCCAAAACCCCCAAACCCCCTTACCTTAGTTTCTTGGTCCACTTCGGTGGGGCACCCCCGATCGGGGTGCCCCGCTGTGTGAAACCCCCCCGATCACCCTAAAAACTCACCTCTCCCCGCTCCCAGTGCCGACGGACAAGCGATTTGACAGCCGCTTGTCCGTGGCTCCTCCGCCGCCGCCTCCCTCGCGCCCCTCTAGGCATGCGTGCAAGAGGGACGCGCGGGAGGCGGCGGCGGAGGAGCCACGGACAAGCGGCTGTCAAATCGCTTGTCCGTCGGCGCGGGGAGAGGTGAGTTTTTAGGGTGATCGGGGGGGTTTCACACAGCGGGGCACCCCGATCGGGGGTGCCCCACCGAAGTGGACCAAGACCCAGGATAGTCAAAATCCTGGGTGTTGGTCCACTTTAATGCTGCAGCTCACCACCAGCTAGTTCAGAAAACAGGCATTGGAATTGAACAATTACCCCTCCCCCTCCCCTTGAAAGTAGAATGGCACAGTCAAACTGTCACCCCTGAATTTTATTCCTACCAAAAGAAGGAAACCACAAGCATGGCAGTTTTTTTTCAGTTCAGTAACCCCCTCCTCTCCACCATTTTTATATGGCTTGTTAAAATGACACCACTTTGTATTCCAGCTTGTTTAATAGGACACTCCTAGGGCGAACTTCTAGGGCGACACTTGTCATTATCGGCATCTTTTCTGATGCACACTTTAGGCATTGTGGGAAAATAAGCTTGGTTTTACATTTTAATTTCTTTTATACTTCTGTGCCTCCGTTAAATGTTTTTATTTGCTTTTCATGCAACAGAATGAAGAGGAAATTTTACTCCTGGGATGAATGTATGAATCTCCGAGAGCTGAAGGTAGGCATTCTTTTAGCCTATTGATTTTTCTTTTGTTCATTCACGCTCCCTCTCCTGCTGTGTTGAGGGTATCTAAGTAAATGTTTGAATAGGTGCAAGCAACATTGAGTACCTTGCATTCAGTGCTTTCATCGGTCCATGTAAAACTATGGTCCCAAATGTTTGATGGTGGTGGTGTAGTACTTTCTACCAACCATGACACCAAAGGAACAATGAGAAGGGCCTTTCAGGGGAAGAAAGGGTTTTTCCTCCACGCAGCACTAGCGTGTTATTAGAATGTGCCCCTTTTTCTCCCTCCTGAAATGTCATTCTCTTGAAAAATGCTAAGTTCAAAATGGTCTCCTACGCTTCATACTTAAAGTGGACCAACACCCAGGATTTTGACTATCCTGGGTTTTGGTCCACTTCAGGGGGGCACCCCGATTTGGGGTGCCCCGCTGTGTAAAACCCCCCAGAAACCCCCCAAAACTCACCTCACCACGCTCCCATGTAGCCACGGACGAGCGGGTGACAGCTGCGGACAAGACAGCGCGTCCGCCGCCGCCTCCCGCGCGCCCCTTTGACAGTGCCCGCGCCGGCCATTCACAAACGGCCGGCGCGGGTGCCCGGACGCCTAGAGGGGCGGCCGCCGCCGATCAGGTGAGTTTTTTGGGGCTTTTTGGGGGCGTCCCTCACCGCGGGACATCCCGATCTCGGATGTCCCGCGGTGAGGGAGGTGATCGGCCCGGGAATCTTATAGATTCCCGGGCCGATCACCCCTGGGTGTTGGTCCACTTTAAAGCGTATCGTCAATAAAACAAGAAACTGGGCGCCCACATATTCACCGCTGCTGGACCTACTCTGCACAGCCTATCAGCTGCCAGCGTTGATAGGCTGCTTTCGGTCACGTGGGAGCCTCCTGGAGGCCGTTTTAATGGCGGTGATGTGCAGAGGGGCAGCCCAGGTCATGCTTCCCTGCTGCTATGTAGTACAGCAGAACTATGGTCATTATTCTAAGTATGTCACACACCCCGCTTCAAGAATCCATAACATGTGGGTAGTATCGACCTGAAGAGGGCGTTCCTGCAGAGATGATAGCAAAAGAAAGCCCCTCCCTGATCCATAAATACCCGGGACCTCCCACTCATCACCCAGTTTTCCATCTCTGCAGACGGCGAGCAAGTCAGAAGATGATGGCTCCTCCTTGCACAGGGGGATTTCAGGTAGCCGGGGTAACTCCCGGCCTCTTTTTTGATTATTTCCGCTCGGACCTCTGTTTGTCCCTGGATTTACCTTATATTACATGCCTCCACAGTCTTGGCTGCTGGCCCGAGCGAGGGTACATTGGCACCTCTGGTGCTGAGGAGCAGAGCTCCACCGTGAGACCCTAAAAAAGAGGGTAGGCGGTCATACCGGGTAGGTGATCCCGGTTTGGGATGCCCCGTCCCTTGATTCTTCCCCTGGGGGGGGGGCCCTTCCACCGTCTCCCTTTTACCAACTATGGGGGCTGGGGGTTCCTCTCATAGGGTTAGCTTTATTCACTGTCTCTTTTTTTTTTTGATTATTTATTTGTGTGTGTTACTTTGCACCGCGGCTGTCATTGCAGCCTGGCGCCGGGGTCTTTCATTCTCTGTGTGGAGGTATTTTACCTCACACACTTTGGGGGGCGGGGCTGGCACTCGGCGCTCTGCCGCGGCCAGCCCCCGTTCTCTCTTTCATTCCTCCCGCAGCGAGCGGGGCGGGTGCTCCGCTAGTAAGAGCGGACGCACCCGTTGTCACGGTCATCCAGCGCCGCAGTTGTCGGCGGCGCCGGTCTCTGGGGACGGTGTGTGAGGGAACTTCTTCCCTCACGCTTCATTCAGAGGGGGGGCGGAGCCGGGCTTTCGGCGCGTCGCCGCGGCTCCGCCCTCCTCTGTACTGGCGCCGCTGCGGAGCTATTGCTCCCTGTTGCTGGTCACTAAGGGGGCACAACTCAGTTTTTGCGCGGGCTGCGCCGACCACGCCCCTGGCACGGCCGTTTCTTCCTTCACAACAGCAAGGTCGCCATTGTTCTGAGGCGGATCGTTGATTGGAGCGTCTGTGAGTGGCCCTGTGGGCCTCATTTATTTCTTCTTTCAATTTCTTTTAAGCCTTATTTTAGGGACTTATTGGTTCTCTCTGTCTTTTAGGTGGAGGTTATTCAGGAGGATCATCAGTAGTATTAGAGGGTCTCTCCTGGTCCTGGGTCCCTGGGTCCATTTTAACATCACTAATCCTCCCACTCGGGACATTAAAGGGGCATCCCGGGTTGTCTAACTGGCGTAATTCCCTGGGTCATAGCGACCACTCAAAACTCACCTTATGGAGGCATCCTCGGATACTGGGGCTGGGACCCCTTCGGGGCATCCCAAAAAGTGTATGTTGTGTGGGGTTTCCATTACTGGGGATGATGTGTTACTTTGTATACCATGTGCACAGCAAACTATTACGCGGCAGTCCGAACCCCAGGCATCGGGGTCTGCACAGCCGGTCGCCTCAACTCCCCCTCCCGCCTTGACTCGTGCCCCGTGTGACGTAGTCATGGGCAGGGATCTGCAATCTGAGATGTGCGCCAGATTGGCTAGCCTTGAGAAAATGCTCTCTAGCTCGGTCGCCCGTAAGGCTCCGTCTAAGAGAAAGCATTTGTCGCCGGCTCCGCCGGTGGATGATCTTGATGACAGAGATAATCTGGATTGGTCTGATTATTCCCAGCTAGAGGAAGGGGAGGTTGATGAGGGTTCAGAATTTTCGGACGATGAGCAGTCTGCTGGCGCTGATGCCGAGCTTTCTGACTTAGGGAGATCCTTGGACTCTCCTCACGCTCTGTCTCTGATGCTGGAAGTTCTGAATATTTCCCCTCCCGAGGAGGCGTCACAGCAGAAGGGTGAATTGTTTGAGGAATCCAGGCCGCGCCTGGAGTTTCCTACGCAACGGCATTTTGATAGAATCATTGACAAGGAATGGGATAGGCCGGCTCGGCTCCCTGGCATCCCTCAGGGGTGGGATAGGAAATATCCCTTTCCTTCTGAGGCAGTCAAGCGCTGGGCATCTCCCCCCGAGGTGGATGCACCGGTTTTGGGGTTATCCAACTCCTCGGTTTTAAACAGACCTGATTGTTCCATTCTCAAAGATGGAGAGGATAAACGTATTGATCAGATGGCTTGTCATGGCTTTACTAGCATTGGGTCGGCCATCCGGCCTGTGTGCGCTTCGGAACTAATGGTGTTGGCTACCAGGTCTGTGGTCAGGGACCTGTTGACTTCTTCCGGGCTTCGTCCTGGTAGTAACGAGTTCCTTAGCCTTAAACGGTGTGAGTTGTTTTTATCCTTTGTGTTGACTGCCTTGGATGACACTTTGATGATGTGTGGTAGGACGTCGGCTCTGCTTGTCGCTATTCGGCGGTCGGTGTGGCTGCGCCAGTGGGCCGCCGATTTTATGTCCAAAAAGTCACTGACGGCTTTACCCTTTGTTGGTCTACGGCTTTTTGGAGAGACATTGGACTCTGTCACCAAGGGTGGTAGGTTACCTCAACGTAAGAAACAACGCCGCTCCTTTCGGGGGGCGCCTGCCTTTACCCCCTCCTTTCGGGGGGCCAGATCTGGCAGGGGTTCTGCATTTCCCTCTTCCAGAGGAGATTCCGGAAGCAGGGGCAGAGGACGTGCCCGTTCTGGATACAGTTGGGGCTCTAAGCCCAAACCGGCTGCTAAGCCGGCTCAGCAATGAGGGGGCGCCCTCACCCATGCGGGTGGGGGGGCGGCTGCAGCACTTCTCTCAGATCTGGGATCAAGAGGTCTCGGACAGATGGATCCGGGAAGTGGTGTCTTCCAGTTACAAGCTGGAGTTCGAGCTCCGCCCCCCTTCCAGATTTGTCAGGTCTCGGATGCCGTCGGAGCCTCTGGCGGCGCAGGGGCTCCTGGTGGCAGTGGAGAATCTTCTGGACATGGCTGTCATTTGCCCAGTGCCCCCTTCAGATCGGGGCAGGGGCTTTTATTCCAATCTGTTCACGGTACCCAAGAAGGACGGGTTGGTCCGACCCATCTTGGATCTGAAGTTTCTCAACAAGTTCATCGGGCCGCGGAAATTCTGCATGGAAACGCTGCGTTCGGCCATTCACTCTCTTCGTCAGGGAGACTTTCTGACGTCCATAGACATCAAGGATGCGTATCTACACGTTCCGGTTTTTCCAGCACACCAGAGGTTTCTCAGGTTCGTGGTGGAGGATCGGCACTTTCAGTTTGTGGCACTTCCTTTCGGTCTCACCTCAGCTCCTCGGGTGTTCACCAAGGTGCTGGCGGGGGTGATGGCTCTGCTCAGAGTTCAGGGTATCCGCATTGTGCCCTATTTGGACGATCTACTGATCATGGCCTCTTCTTTCAACCAAGCGGAGTTGGACACCAGAGCGGTGGTGTCCACTCTGGAGAGGTTCGGTTGGGTGATCAACCACCCCAAGTCTTCTCTTTCTCCGTCCAGAATTCTGACCTTTCTGGGAATGTCTCTGGACACCTCACAGGCCAGGGTGTTTCTGCCCCAGGCCAAAATTCTTTTGATTCAGGAGTTAGTTCGGCTTCTCTTGTCAGCCCCTCGTCCGACCATCCGGCTAGGGATGAGGCTGGTGGGGCTAATGGTGGCCTCATTTGAGGCAGTTCCCTTTGCGCAGTTTCATACGAGGACGCTTCAGCTTCATCTGTTGAATGTTTGGGACAAGTCTCCACTATCGTTGGATCAGTCCTTCCGGATGTCTCCCCGTGTTCGTCGATCCCTGCAATGGTGGCTGGGGTCTGTCAATCTGTTGAAGGGCAGATCCTTTCTGGCGCCGTGTTGGGAAATGGTCACCACGGATGCCAGTCTGTCAGGTTGGGGGGGTTTTTGGAAGGACCTCCAGTTTCAGGGTCTGTGGAGTCCGCAGGAGGCTCACGAGCCCATCAATATTCTGGAGTTGAGAGCCATCAGGTTGGTTCTGTTTCGCTTGACTCATCAGTTGAGAGGCCTGCCAGTTCAGGTCCGGTCGGACAACAGGACGGCGGTTGCTTATATCAATCACCAGGGAGGGATTCGCAGCAGGAGTGCCCTCAGGGAAGTGTCTTTGATTCTGGACTGGGCGGAGACCCACGTCCCGTGTATCTCAACAGTCTACATTCCGGGGGTGGAGAACACGGAGGCGGACTTGCTGAGCAGGGCCTCCTCTCGTCAGGGGGAGTGGTCTCTCAGTCCCAAGGTGTTTCGTTCGATATGTCTCAGGTGGGGGGTCCCAGCGGTGGACCTCTTTGCTTCTCGTCACAATCACAAGCTTCCAGTCTTTGTGTCTCTCTCGCATGATCCTCTGGCTCTGGCAGTGGATGCCATGTCTCTGAACTGGAGGGATCTGGGGTTCCTTTACCTGTTCCCTCCGTTCCCAATGATAGCCAGAGTGGTGCGCAAACTGGCCTTGGAAGGCGCGTCTGCGATTCTGGTGGCCCCACGGTGGCCAAGGCGCGTTTGGTTCGCAGATCTTGTAAGGCTGGCAGAAGATCAGTTCGCCCTGCCTCTGCTGCCGGACCTGCTCACCCAGGGTCGGCTACGCTATCCCAATTTACCATCGCTGGCTTTGACGGCGTGGCTGCTGAAGCCGCCATCTTGAAGGAAGAAGGTCTTTCTGACGCGGTGATTAAGACTCTTATCTGTGCCAGGAAGCGCTCTTCCTCTTCTATTTACTACAGGACTTGGAGGGCCTATATTGATTGGTGTGAAAGTAGGTCTTTCTCTTGTCGAGAGTTCTCCATTCCTAGAATTCTAGAGTTTCTTCAACATGGTCTAGATCTGGGGCTCCAGCTTAGTACATTGAAGGGGCAGGTTTCTGCCCTGGCGGTGTTCTTCCAAAGGTCCTTTGCACTTCATCCCTTAGTCAAGACCTTTTTCCAAGGTGTTACGCATGTACGGCCTCCTAGGAAGCCTTTTGTTCCAGTTTGGGATTTGAACCTGGTTCTTTCTGCTCTCCAGGGCCCTCCGTTTGAGCCCTTGAATGAGGTTGCCTTGTCTTCTCTCACGCAAAAGGTGGCCTTTTTGGTGGCTATCACTTCGGTTAGGCGTGTTTCTGAGTTGGCAGCTTTATCCATTAAAGCTCCATACTTCGAGAGGCATCAGGATAAGGTTGTCTTTCGTTTCAAGCCGGATTTTCTTCCTAAGGTGGTCTCGGCTTTTCATCTGAATCAGGACATTGTTTTGCCTTCTCTATGCCCAAATCCCAGCAACGACAAGGAAAGGGCGTTGCATTCTTTGGATGTAGTTCGTGTTGTGGATTATTATCTGGAGGTTACGTCTTCCTTTCGTAAGACTGATGCTTTTTTTGTGGTGCCCTGTGGGCCTAGGAAAGGTTTGGCTCCTGCCAAATCTTCCATTAGTAAATGAATTTGTCAGGCCATCATTGGGGCCTATTCTGCCAAGGGGAGGAGTCCCCCTTTTCGTGTTACTGCTCATTCTACTCCTGCAGTTGGTGCGTCCTGGGCTTTTCAGCACCAGGCTTCGGTTGAGCAAGTTTGTAAGGCCGCTACCTGGTCTTCTGTTCACACTTTTTCCAAGTTTTACAAGGTTGATGTTCGGGCATCAGCGGATGCTGTTTTTGGCCGCAAAGTTTTGCAAGCTGTAGTGGTTTAAAGTTCTGCATTGTTGCCTAGTTTTGGATCCCCGCCCTTGTTATGGACACTGCTATTGGATGTCCCACATGTTATGGATTCTTGAAGCGGGGTGTGTGACATACTTAGAATAATACCATTTTGTGAATACTCACCTTGTAAAATGGGTATTATAAGTATGTCACACACCCCGCTTCACCCGCCCTTTCTGTATTCAGGATCCTCTATTTTGTGAACTTTGCGTGGTTGTGGTTTATATTTGCCTCTTCCTGGTCCCTTACCTTACTGCTTCTGTATACTGGGTGATGAGTGGGAGGTCCCAGGTATTTATGGATCAGGGAGGGGCTTTCTTTTGCTATCATCTCTGCAGGAACGCCCTCTTCAGGTCGGTATTACCCACATGTTATGGATTCTTGAAGCGGGGTGTGTGACATACTTATAATACCCATTTTACAAGGTGAGTATTCACAAAATGGTATTTTTAATATGGAATTCCCACTGACCATTGTCCACTAATCACTGTAACGTGTCTGTGGCCCAGCTGCTGCAGTGATTGGGTAAAAGACATAAAAACATTTTAAGTGGGATTTAATTAAACAGGTCCTCTTCCACTAGACAAGGAAGAAGCAAGGTGGTGCCACTGCAACCTTCCAGTGCTGCAGAATATCAAATGAGAAGACTGGATTTTAAGCCTAAGCTCTTTTTTTTGTCCTCTGTGCCCAGAACCAGCCCTTCCCACCCAGTTACCTGCTGGCTCGGTGGCTAGCCCCCTTTTTTTTTTTTTCTTGTTTTTTTTTTGGAATAGGTTTTTTTATCAGAACGGCCTGCAGGGGGAGCCTATCGGTGCTGGCCGCGATCCTGATGCACTGTGTCACGCCTCCCGCAGAAAAGGCCCGGAAGTGGTGAGTATCCCGGCAACCGGTTTCTTATTTCAACGGCAGTGATATGCAGCGGGGAACCCGGGTCTTGCTGACTTGCTGCTAAGTACTGCGGACTGTAGTTCCGCTTTAAAGGAGCCACAGCACTCAGCCCTGTTGGCTTACAACCAGTCCTAGGATCTGTCTGTAAATCTGGTTAAAAACAGAGGACTCAGTTGGCTCACATCTGCAGAAGTATGCTGAAGCTGCACCACCAAACACCACAGTGCCTCTATGATAGTGCAGTCCTAACTCTAAACTATGAGAGCTCCCATTTGGACATACTAGGTAATGGATAAATTAGGAGCAGCTTACCTGAGGTTGCCCTATAACCTTGAGTGCAGCACATGGAGGGGGAAGGGTCGAAAGCCCCCCCCCCCATACAGCTTAAACCGGACCTCCAGTCAAAAAAAAAGAAAGTTTAGTAGATTGCTTCCCCTCTTATGATAATAGGGGATTCTTCATGTGTGTGGCAAGATGGCCGCTGCCATGCACGTTTAAGAGTGCTGAATCTGCCTGCTATTCCAAACATCTGCATGGTGTTAATCCCTGTCAATAAGCTTATGTCACTGATTGCCACAGAGGGGCTTTAGGGGAGCAATTCACTAAGAGTCACCACCCCACTGCACAGAATCAAAAGATACAAAGGAGGGGTGGCAGGCGCTTAGACTAGTTTTGTTCTCTATGCTTTTAGGTTTCTTAGGATTGCGACCACTGTTGAACCGAATTATATCACATCTTTTAAAAGCCAAAATATTATTTAACCTGTAGTGAATAATCAAAGACTATTGCCCAGGATTTGTTTGCCATTTTCTATTTGATTGCCTTATTCAATATTCATTTTGAGCATTTTGTTTATAAGCATTGTAACTTGTGACACCTTCTGTTTGCAGTCACTGAGGAAGCTTAATCATGCCAATGTCATTAAACTGAAGGAAGTTATCAGAGAAAATAATCAACTCTACTTTGTATTTGAGTACATGAAGGAAAACCTCTACCAGCTAATGAAAGACCGGTATGTGTTCTGTCATTGGTGATGGAACGAAAAGGAAGTGAATAGAGAAAAATACAGATAAACCTGTCTGGTATACTCTCCAAATAAACCTAAAACTTGAAAACGTATATAATACTCTGTGCTAGCAGTGACAGACTGACCATAGGGAGACTTGGGAGAATTCCTGGTGGGCCGCACTGCTCTGGGGCTATTTGGGCTTCTGCTTGTTACACTTTATCTAATTCCTTCCTTTCTAGTTTCCTTTTCAGCCCCCCCCCTCACACACACATACTCTCCAATCCAAGAAAACCCAGCCCAATTTCTAACCCATGCTCTAGCCCCGAATCATGGACGTTAAGGGACCATACCCACCCCTGCCATGTTATCTGGCCCCACAATACTACATCTTCACTACTATTGAGTTGACCATATCCAACCCTGTTCATGACCTGTCTTTGGAGTGCTATAGCCTCAGACATGGAGGGCACGCAGGCTCAGTTTTTCTTGTCAGGTCAACAAAATCCTGGGCTGATATTTTACCCCAGTCTGCCTTTGTGTGGCAATATAACCTATAAGCTTTCAAAGAACTTAGAGCAGAAGTCCAATCTTAGATGAGCTCTGCCCCACTATGTTGAGGTAGGATGGAGGGGTTACCAAAATGAAATGCCTTAGTTGCTGACCCTCAACCCCTGGAGTCTAAAAGATCAAGTAACCTTGGAGGCATCCCGATTTAGGATGCCCCACATTCACTCAACTTTTCCGGGACTCCCAACATTGTGTTTGCCTACTGCTGCCGCATCCTCTGCAATTCTCCAGCCAAGGAGCGCTCTGTCGCCCTGCCGAGGGATTGTCCCAATATCTGTTTAAACAGCCATATACCTTTCATTAATATATACAGTGCTGGTTGGACGAGAGCCCACACGTGGCACAGGACCAGGGACAGGTAATTCTTTGGGAACGAACTGGGGGGGAATCACACAGTGGGGCATTCCAAATCAAGCCCCAGGATAGTGAAAATCCTAGGTTCTGGTTCCTTTTAAGGCTAAATGGGTTCAGAAGGACATGTATTATTATACATTCACAGCAGCTTCAGTGCTTAGAACAGCATAGCTTACACTTCAGGGTGAAAAGTCCAAGCTAGCCATTATTCTCCCCCCCCTGCCAAGAGGCTTGCAAAAAGTGTCAGAGAACCCCCTGGATTTTGTATATGGCACAGCAACAAATCATGAGCTTGCCTATCTCTATGCTTGCCTCAGCATGACGGCATGTTATCATTCAAATATTTGTTAAGTTCCCTTTCACACCAGACCATTTGCATCGTAACTGCACCCCCATATAATTCTATAGACATTACTGTGAAAAGACCATACTCCCCACCACCTTCCAATCGATGGCCACTGGTCCCCCGCCGCTGTCCTGCCCTCCCTCCTCTTGTCAGACAATGCTGCAGACAGCTTCTTGGGTGGCCTTCAATCCTCTGCTTCAGCAAGGGCCCCAAGAGGTGACTGCAGCAGTGCCTGAGCAGGGATTCCGGTCCTGCTGCTGTCTCTGATTTCTGCCTTCCCTACTACTATCTCCTGCCTCCACCGCCACCTCCAGGTACCTGCCCCAGGGGACAGGAAACGGGGCGGTGCAGGGCAGCATGTACATGCCACCAATGCGCAGCAATGCATCGGAGGCATAGAGTGTACACAATTGTGTGCTGTGCTGTGGCTGTGCATCGCCACCTCCATAGCAGTGGCAATGCAAAGTAAGAAGCCTAAACTACTTTATTAATGCAATATAACCATTTATTATTCACTGTTTTAATTACTTTGTGTAAAAATGAACTTATTTATTATTTCCTTTTTTCAGGAATAAGCTGTTTCCTGAATCTACCATCAGAAATATAATGTTTCAGATTATTCAAGGTCTAGCTTTCATACACAAGCACGGTGAGATGTTAATAAAAATGTGTGCAGGGATGAATAATATTACAAATTTCTCTTGGTTGAGTTGTATCAATAGCAGTGCAAAGATATATAGATAGATAAATAGGCACAAAATGTGATCAGTTTCTTAGAACAAACAAAGGATGTCCCCAGGGTTCAGACCTGATCTAATACTTTTCATTTTATCTTGTGTTGGCAAATGTGTGTTTTCTTTACCTGCATTTTGTTGTTATTGGCAACTGTACACCCAGGTCTAAAGGAAGAGAGAAGTGCGTCCTGTACACAGAAAACATTTCTATGGCTGCAGCTAAAGTGATGGAGCTCACTCAACTTTAACATGCCCAGCAGCACTGTTCCAGGGCAAGTGTCAGCACTGGGCGTACCCAGGCAGGTGCTGGGGTCCCTGCACCGGGCCATATAGTAACCAGACTTTTTTCTTTCATTCCATCTGTTCTGTCTTTCTTTCATCTGTTTGTTCTGCCATTCCTTTACTTTCTTTCTTCCTTCTGTTCTGTCTGTCTGTCAATCCTTCTTTCTTGCTTTTTTTTTTTTTGTCAGTCCTTTTTCTTTTTATCCCCTCCATCTTCTTCTTTTTTTTTTCTCCCACTATAATCAGAAAGGCGTAATCGCAGTCAGGCTGTCTCCACCCGAATGACTATCGCGTTCTGCATAAAAGAGGGGGGCGGTCCCGACGCCCAGCCCGTGGTCAAACCTGAAGAGAAATCCCGTGGATAGTCGGCCCGTCTACCTCCATCCAACGGCCAGTATAACTCCCCCAGGCTTTCCCCTCTCACAAGCAGAACCAGGGATCACAACTCCAGTCACCCCTTTGGGGGGCCTGACACAACTACTGCGGAAATGGGAACCAGACGAATTAAGATGGGGGAAATAGATAACATGCAAACAAACAAAGGAGAGGGAGGAGGGGGAAAGGGGACAGGTAGGAGTGGGGAAAAAGGGGGGAGGGGGACTGTGAGCCGACACTCATTACTGACTGTCCTCCCAATAGCATCTGGAAATCCTGTGAGGTTGTGAAGATTACCCAATTGGTCCATTTAAGGCGATGGTCTTCTGAGGCGTCATTCTGCGCTGCAATTAGACCCTCAAACCTCTCGATCTCTGCCACTTTACTCAGCCACATAGAGATGCTTGGGGGGGTTGAACTTCCAGAGCGAGGAGACACATGCCTTAGTGGCGTTCACCATCTGACTAATAACGGATCTCTGATATCTTTTAATGGGTAACTCCGAGTGGTGGAGAAGGAAGAAGGCCGGGCCCTCAGGGACCTCCCAGTCCGTCATGTGCTGCGCTGTACTTCTGACCTTAGCCCAAAAGTTGGTCAATTTAGGGCACGTCCAGAAGATATGTAGAAGATTACCTCTATCTCCATTACACCGCCAGCACATGGGGGAGACAGCGGGGTACCATTTGTGTAGTGATGTGGGAATCCTGTACCAGCTTGTGAGAATTTTATAATTACATTCCTTGTACCTAGTACAAGTGGCTGTTTTGTGCACCAGGCGAATAATTCGCTTCTTGTGTTTAGCCGATAAGGTGACTCCTAATTCTCTTTCCCATTTTGTGATATACGGCAGGGGGTCCTGGGGATTCACCAAGATTTTATAGATGAATGATAGAGCGTGTTGGATAGGCCCCTTTTCCTCACAAAGCCTCTCAAATAGCATAAGCTCTCTAAGTTGTCGGGCCTGCTGCTTCAGGGTCACAGGAAGTGACTAAGTTGCATCTGCTGCCAGTTGCCCCATCTCGGGAGTTCTCCGGACTCAGCAATCGCATCCAGAGACACCCAACCATCACGGCTACAGAAATGTCTAAACCTACCGACTCCCTTTCTCAACCAGCTTTCCGCCGCCCCCCCTCCCATTCCAGGGGGAAACGTTGGGTTTCCCAGAACCGGGTACAGGGGAGAGAAGGTTGGTGACATCTCGCCCCATGGGAAGTACTTGTGGCAGATTTTAAGAGATGCTCCGATTGTCGGGTGCCTCAGATCTACGTTTAGTGCCTGCCTCGGTAACAAAGGGAGCGATACCAGTGGGAGCGATGAACCACCCTGCTCTATCTGGACCCATTGCTTGTGTTGCGAATGTCTGCACCAATCCACTATCCTAGTTAGATGAAAAGCTGCATAGTAGAGGCTTGGGTTGGGGAGGCCTATCCCACCATTATCTCTTGGCCTAGCTAAAATCTTCCTGTTTATTCTTGGGGTTTTCCCCTGCCAAATAAATTTAGAGAAGAACTTTTTGCAGGAATACGTTGGGGACCACCACCGGTAACGTTTGCATTATATAAAGGAGGCGGCGGAGTATATTCATTTTGAGGGCGTTACACCTCCCAAACCACAAGAGTTTTTTAAGGGACCAGGCTTCTAGGTCTGTCGAGAATGCTCGGAGCAAGTGGGGAAAGTTTAAGGAGTAAATTTTCTCCAAGGATCTGCCAAGTTTCACTCCTAGGTATGTGATACAGTCTTTGGTCCACTTAAAAGGGAAGGATTTACTGAGATGTTCCTCCCTCGCTAGTGTTATGTTGAGGTTCAGTACTTCAGATTTCTGCATGTTCACCTTGTAATTGGATAAATTCCTATAAAGCTCCAACTCTTTCACCTCTGGGACAGTTATGAAGAACAGCAAATCATCAGCGAATGCCGCAGCCTTGTAATGGCCCGAAGGGAGGGAAATCCCTTGTACATTAGGATTATTTGTTACTCTACAAAGAAATGGCTCCAGGGTCAGTATGAAAAGTAGAGGAGATAAGGCGCTCCCCTGCCTCGTCCCGTTCCCGATGCCGAAGGGTTCCGACAACGCGCCATTAACCCTGACCGAAGCCGTGGTTTGCTGATATAGGCTGGCAATCCATGATCTCATGTTGGGCCCCAGACCAATATGATCCAGGACTCCAAACATAAAGTCCCACCGCACCCTGTCGAACGCCTTTTCGGCATCAGTCGAAAGGAGGATTGAGGGCAGATTTCTTACTGAAGCAGAATGAATAAGGTTTAGCGCTTTCACGGTGTTATCCCTAGCCTCCCTATGAGGCATGAATCCCACCTGATCTGTATGGATAACCTCGTGTAGATGGGGGCAAAGGCGATTGCCAAGTATTTTGGCGAGGAGCTTAATGTCGGCATTAAGAAGGGAGATTGGCCTATAGCTGGAGCTCAAGGAGGGGTCCTTCCCGGCCTTTGGTATCACCGAGATGTGTGCACGTAGACTTCCATTGGGAGGGTGTTGCCCGTTTTTAGGGAATTAAGCACCCCAATGAGCCTATTAGAGCGGGTTTCTGCAAACCTTTTATAGTAAATCAGGGGGAGGCCGTCCGGCCCCAATGCCCTCCCATTGGCTGATCCTCTAATGGCCAGGGCTAGCTCCTCCGGCGCAATTGGGGCCTCTAAGTCCTCCAGTAGTGCCCTCAGAAGCTTTGGCATCCCAGATCCCTGAATATACTCGGTGATCCTCATCTGACCGGGACCTGGATGGGAATGGGGAATGTTGTAAAGTGATTTGTAGTATTCCCTGAAAACCCCTGCTATATCTTTATGCACCATGTTTCCTTCCCGGTTTCTAATTCTGGGGATGTATGTTTTAGCCCTTTCCCCCCTCAGAGCCGAGGCCAAGAGACGTCCACATTTGTCTCCTGATTCATAGAAGATTTTCCTGCTTTTTATAAGCTGGAGTTTATTTCTATCGTTATAAATCCCCTTTAACCTCTCTCTGAGGGAGGTCAGGGTGGCAAGGTGCGACACCGCCAGCGACTGCTTATGGAGGGTCTCTAGTTTTCGGATTTCTCAGAGAAGATCAATTATTTACAATAGTGGAAAAATACCGCGCTTAGGTCTTGGGTAAGGACGACTCTCAGAACAAATGCTACAACGTGCCAGACTTTTCTATTCCGCAAAAAAGTCCTAACAATAAACAACAACAGAAAGGCACAGAGCAGAATAATAGTTTTTCTAGTCCATTCAATTGGTAAAATGAGCTTACAGATGGAGTCCCACTGTACATGCACCAAAAAATGTTTTCTGTGCCCACCACCACTTGAAGGTACTCTTACCAACTCCAGGGTATTTAAACTGCCGACAGATGACTTGATGATTACGAGCACTCGAAAATTTAATGAGCTTGAGCGGCTTCTTAGTTACTTGCCAATGTCCATGCACAAGCATTTGAGCTGGAGCTCCATGTACCTCCAGCTCCTGGGACAGGCTGCCTTCAAGTGGTGGTGGGCACAGAAAAAAAAATTTGGTGCATGCACAGTGGGACTCCATCTGGAAGCTCATTTTACCAATTGAATGGACTAGAAAAACTATTGTTCTGCTCTGTGCCTTTCTGTTGTCCTTGATTATAGGGTCTTGTATGAGCGCACTGTTCTCCCATTCCTTCTCTCTTGTTGTTCTGTCATTCCTTCTATACTTTGTCATTTCTTCAGTTTTTTTCTTTCTATTTTTTTTTTTAGCAGTATTCACCATACATGCACCTTTATCATCCTGTATACCACATCACAAGGGGCCCATTGATAATCACCCAAGGGCCTGCATAAACCTGGAGCCAGCCCTGCAGTGTTCTGTGTTTACAGGGCTCACTCCTCTCTTCTTATAGGTCTTGGTGTACAGACTTGGTACAGTTGCCAATAGCAACGAAGGTTACTACAGAGGTAGTGAAAACACACATTTTAGAAGAAAAAAAATACTAGATCAGCTCAGCACCCTGATTACATCCTTTTGCCCCACAAAAATAACCCTTTTAAAAATGCCATCAACAGTGGACTTTTAATCCTTTTAGAAAAAAAAAGCAATTTTAGAAAAATATCTGTAGGATGGAACACATGACCACCAGAATACACAAAAGCTTTAGCTCCTCCTCCAGACCCCAGTTTTGGGTAAAGAAGGCCTCCAGGGGATTGCGTTTCATTCTCAACTTGAAGGAAACTGAACCTGTCGGTATGCTACAGGCGCTTCTGCATGGTGTCCATCTTTTCTGTGAGGAATCCGCTCCCGCCATGCAAAAAATGTGGAAAACCTTTAACACCTGGAAGGTTTGTAATTTAAGATCCCCTTCTAACCTCCCTGTCGTATTGGATTTCCTTTAGGAGGGAGTCTCGGCATCAGTACCTTGAAGGTCCAGTTAGCAGCCCTTTCAGTTTTTTTGGACAAGAGAATTTCATCTTTCTCACTGTTCAGGTGTTTTTACTAGCTGTAAGGTGGTCCAGACCGGACTGTTTTGAAGTTAGCTTCACAATGGGATCTAGAGTCCTTTGTGCTCTGGCCGCACCACCCTTGGAACCTCTGTCTAGCTCCCATATAAAATTTCTCGGAAGACAAGTCTTTTGTTGGCAATAACTTCAGCCCGCAGAATCTGTCATATCCAGGCTCTATCCTATCGTCACCCCTTTTTTGAAGTTTTTCAAAATCGCATAGTATTACGGGTGGATCCTTGCTACCTTCCTAAGATCTCTTCCAACTTTCATTGAACCCAGAGATTATCCTTCCATCTGCTGGGAATAGTGATCCCTCCATGGGTTCTGTAGACAAGTCTCTGGGTGTCACGGTCTGTTTCATGTAATACATTCGGCAAGCAAAGAATTGGAGGAAGGCCGATAGCTTATTTGTATCTTTCTCGAGTCACGGAAAGGATCAGCGTGTTTCTGAGCCGACATTGAATGAAGAACACTAGCAGTTTTGCTTACAACAAATCTCCTTCTCCAGGGTGAATTACAGCTCATTCAAGAATAAGTATTTCTACATCTTGAGCGGAGTAAGCTGGTGCCTCTATTGAACAGATCTGTAGAGCAGCAACCTGGTCTTTAGCTAAGATGTTGGTTAATCATTATCACCTGGATCTGCTCACCTTGAAAGATCAATCCTTTGGCAGGAATGTGTTATAGACAGCCTTACCCACCCAGCAGAGGTAGTATCTCCTTTATATTCTCAGTGGTATGCTGCCATAAGGAGGTTTGAGAAAACTTAAGTTAGTTACCTGGTAACTTCCTTTTTAAACATCAGAAAGGGCCATGTTATTGTATATGGCCATGTTATTGTATATGTTCTCTTACTGATTTACCAGTTGTTGCTATTGTCTTTATTTTTAAGCTTTTGTGTATTTTGGTAATCATGTGTTCCTACCTTGGGGCGTAGCCGTAATATCTTAGTGGTATTCTGCCCTTTCGGATGTTTAGGAAAGAAGTTACAAGATAACTAACTTAAGTTTCTCGCCCTATAAGGCGGACCTGCCTATAAGATGCACCTAGGATTTGGAGGGGGAAAATGAGGAAAAAAATATTTTGAACCAAATTTACTAAAACACCATCTGCAAGAACCAAAGAGGCAAGGTGCAGAATCCCTCAATTACAGGCAGCATGGCATTCCCCCTCCCCTCCCCCATAGGCAATGTGGCATTCTCCTCATCTTATCCCCAATATGGGCAGTGTGATATCCCCCCCATCCCATTCCCCATATGGGCAGTGTGGCATTTGCCCCATCCCATTCCCCATATGGGCAGTGTGGCATTTGCCCCATCCCATTCCCCATATGGGCAGTGTGGCATTCGCCCCATCCCATTCCCCATAGGCAGTGTGGTATTCGCCCCATCCCATTCCCCATAGGCAGTGTGGCATTTGCCCCCCTCCCACTTCCAATAGGCAGTGTGGCATTCCCCTGCAACCCCGCACTGTTGGCTGGGCTGCTGCACCCACCAGGAGACCAGAACATGGACGAGAGGCACGTGGGCTGGGTAGCTGATCCCTGCCCACTGTCCCCGCCGGCACAGCGTACGTACACGCAAACGCCACACTCTGTGCATTGACAATGGATGCTTAGTACAGGCCACCCGCTGCTCCAAGCCGGGCACTTGCGTGTGTGCATGCCAGAGAAACAGCACCATGGGCGGCAGGGACAGCGGGCAGGGTTCGGCTGCCCTGCCCAGCTGCCGCTTGTCCATTTTCTGGCCTCCCATGGCTGTGGCGACCCGGCCAACAGCACGGGAGTGCCAGATATGTGAGGGTTTTTTTTTTCTTTTTCGCCCCATAAGATGCATGCACATTCATTTTTTACCCCTGAAAGCTTTTAATAGAAGATTGTATGAGAACAAGATGGGCTCAAACAGCGCTTTTAGATATAGTGAATGCAAACATAAAAAAAAAAAATTCTAATAAGATTTTGGGGGACTCTTAGGGTTTTTCCACAGAGACCTAAAACCTGAAAATCTTCTTTGCATGGGACCAGAACTTGTTAAAATAGCAGATTTTGGATTAGCACGAGAGATCCGATCACGACCCCCTTACACAGATTATGTGTCCACTAGATGGTAAGTTTAGATATGGATATTGTACAGCTTTTGATCACATTACTTCTGTGTTTAGACGGTACACAGATAATAACACTTGTATATTTACAGGTACCGAGCTCCAGAGGTATTGCTTAGGTCTACCAACTATAACTCTCCCATCGATATGTGGGCTGTCGGTTGCATTATGGCTGAAGTATACACTTTACGGCCTCTTTTCCCAGGGAACAGTGAAATAGATACCATATTCAAGATTTGCCAGGTTCTAGGAACGCCAAAAAAGGTGTGATATCGCTGGTTTCTGAAAACTGCACTACATTTATAGATCTCCATGGCCTATAGACCACTTATTCTTCTCTTATTTATATAAATGTTATTGTCTTTTGCCCAGACTGACTGGCCTGAAGGTTACCAGCTTGCAAATGCCATGAATTTTCGCTGGCCTCAGTGTGTTCCAAACAACCTAAAAACACTCATTCCCAATGCTAGCAGTGATGGAATCCAGATTATGCGAGACATGCTACAGTGGGATCCTAAAAAGAGACCTACTGCTAGTAAGGTAAGTACTGTTTCTCTTTCCAGATTAAAACTTTTTGTAGTAGCCCATATTATCTCTTCCTTCCGTTAATTTAGAAATCAATAGTTAAATGTTATACCCACGACCCTGTTTTGAAGCACACGCCTGAAGTAAACGTAGGTATTGGATCTTGCATGTAAATTTGACCTTGCATTTCGCCCCACAGAGAGCTTGCAATTTTTACCTTCTCCCCAATCCTTGACCTGGAATGCAGCCCAGTTTTTTACCGTGTATCTGGGTTGTGTGCTTGGCAGGGTTTCGGAGTTAGAAAAAAGGTACCAACTGAAGCATAACGTGACAACCTCCCCTGTTCCTTATACTCGGTATCTTCATGATGTCTCAAGGCCCTTAGTAACAATGGCTGGACCTTACAGGAATTTAAAGGGTTTGTCCAGGCAGAAACACAAAAAAAGTCTATACTCACCTGCATCTCCCCCATTCAGGTCCATTGTTCCCCTGCAGCTCCTTCACGCAGTGACCATTGTCGGGAGCCAGCATTGGTGGCCTCTCATGGAGATGTTCATGGAGTCTACTTACAACCCCACAAGCCTAATTCGTTCATTGCAATCATGGCAGTTTCTAGCGTAATTAGTGCTCAGTGCAGAAAGGAAAAATGTTTACCCCCTCCTAGCCATGCTATGGTGCTGCTGCTATCCCATACAGGTATCTGCCATGCTGCTCTTCTTTAGCAGCAGACAGTGTCCCCTTCCCATGACCAAGCCCAGAATGGGGGGGGGGGGGGGGAGATGAGCGACCTGTCTAATGTCCTGGTTCAATAATGCTGCCCCTGCCTCTGTAGTAAACAGAATGGCTGGGATAAAGATGCCCCCTAATGACCTTGAGACGTAAAGCCATGGTGATGGATGCCACAATGTCTGCCTAGTTCTAGAGGAGGAACTGATTCTCCCTCATTGCAAAGTATGAAGATGCCAGAGCTGCACAGAGGAGCTGGGGGGGTGAGACTTTTTTAGGTTATTGCCTGAACAGGACATTTAAAGGGACAATCTAGGCAAATGTTTAAATTAGCCTGTTTCTGCTCTCTCCACGCTGAATTTTTTTTTTTTTTCAGCCTGCTTTATATTTCTAGTAAACTTGCTCCTTTTGCTGGGCCTCCTCTTCAGCAGAGGATGAATCCTTCATTCATTTTTCAATGTGACAGTCTACTCCAAAGTGAATTCAAGAGGCGTCAGTGGAAAGGAGCAAGTTCAGCAGGGTTTATCAAGGAATTCAAAGGGCTGGTGAGAGGTCACACCTGACAGGCAGTTCATTTAACCCTTTGCATGGTCTGTCCCATTAAGTCACATATGCACAATATGTGGCCCTCAAAGCCATCTGATGTAGCCCCTGACCTGCTGTTGGGAAAGTGGGAGGGTTAAATAGAACTGGCTCAGTTTGAAACAGGGGGGGATATAGGAGGGGCATATTGCCAAATAGAGGTGGCAATATATTTAATTGTATGTATCTCTGAGCTTTTTGAATTTGGCACACAGTGCAATAAAAAATGTTCCATTTTTTTTCCAAAAAATCAACTGTCATAGGTTCTGCATAGCACATAGGATGCTGTTCTTTCCAAACTCTAAAGAAAAATATTCTTACCTCATTGGAAAAATGATGTCTGCTATCTTTTACAAATACCCCATTGTGTTTGCAGGTTATATTTTACTTGCGTTTAATTTGCATTTAAAAAAGTAATTAAAAGCATCATAACATTGACAGTGATCCCACGAAGTGTATGACTTACAGACGACACATTTTGGGGAATACCTGATCAATATCTTGAGTACATCCTCTTGTTCAAGCATGTGTTAGGGCACATATGTTGGACTTCTTGTTTGTATTATGGGTCATTCATAATTGGCATTTTTCTCATTGTAGGCACTTCGGCATCCATTCTTTCTTGTGGGACAAGCTCTTGGAACACCTCAAAGAATTAAAGAATTAAAACCACAGGTGGACTCCCAGGAGAAACAGATGACATTGCATATAAAACCTGTACCACCACCTCATCCCCCACTCAAAGTTAATGTCCGACTTCCATCTCGAGCACTGCAGCAAAGCCAATCAAATGGATATCCTGTTAAACTGAATACATGTTTGAAAGATTCTATAGATATTTCCCCCCAAAAAGATTCCTTCAGCCACCCTGTTCTGCCAGCACTAAGTAGCCGAGCACCTCCATCTGTAAGTGTAATCTATTCATTTACCTGGTGGGGTATATAAGTGGAAGGGGATCTACGGCAACACATTCACCCTGGCGAAGTGGCGCTCGGCCACGTAACGCATCGGTAGTTGGTTGCTGTAGGAAGACCCTGGCTCCATATTGACTGGTGACGTAATCTATTGACCTTGATTGGTAGTGATTTATAGGCTTCTTTACTGTTTATGGCACTTACAGCACTTTAATACAATAATTGATTTATATCAGATTTACTTTTATGCACTTGCACTTTCTGCACACATTTTGGTGTTTTATCTATTTGTCTATAAGAGAGTTTTACCTCTGGTATGCTCACATATTATATCCAATTATCCGCATAATATAGATAAATATTAATTGAGCTTAAAGCCATATATAAGGATCCTCCAGATTTTTTGTCTTTATGTTCTTAAACCTGTCCCAAATTATTTTAGGTCTATATATTATATAGCTATATAATACATTTATGAATACTTTTTAAAAATATTTTTTGGGAGTGTGGCTAATCATTTGGGGGCAGCTCTAGAGCCCCAAGCATTGTCCACATAATCTATTCACTAAGCTTGCAAGGGCAGGGCTCTCTTTCCTCCCATGCTCCTGTATTAATGAGTTTTGTTGCATTTGACTCATAATACTGTATGTATTGTATGCATTCATTGTCATATCTCTGTTATATAAATGACTCCTAATGCCCTGTGTATTCCAAGTATGTTTCTCGTCCCACCATCCTGCAAATTATACTTTATACAGCACCAAGGAATGTGATGGCGCTTTATAAATAAACCATTAATGATAGTTATGCCCCCCCCCCGCCCAGTCTGCTCATGCTTGTTTGCAAGCTTTATATTATGTTTATATGTATAGTAACAGGCTTGCTGAGAAGATCACAATCCCTTTATCAATGCATTTTTTTTTCAATTTGCAGAAAGATCCATCCAGTATAGAGAATGCTAATGTGGATCTCAACACAAAGAATAGAAGGCGATGGGGACACATAGTCAAAACAATGAAGGGATCTGATGAGTGGAATGACTTTCAAGATCTTAGTCTTAACTCATCCGTTACGAAAGCTCAGTTACAGAATGAGAAACGCAGACCAAGTGGTGATACACTTTGTAGGTAAAATGAATTTAAGTACTTTCTGGTATATTTGCTGAGTTTGTATTGTGCCAATTTGTAAATATATATATAATATTATATTTAAGCTGAAACTGTGTTGGCGTGTGCCTTTTGAATACATGGGCTAATCATCCCAGTTTGTAAAAGTAGGGATAAATAAGCAATTAATCATTGCTGCTCTTTTCAGCTCTGTTTACTTGAGTTGGAGCTTTATTGCTTGCTCCTGACACAGTTACTTTGAGATGGATGGGGTCAGGGGTCAGATGGGGCTGGTGATCATTGGTGTGTATTGGCTAATCCTAAAGTATAGAAAAGCAATAAAAATACAATGAAATAATACATAAAATAAAGTTATAAATGACAGTTTATAAAAGCTAAAATGTTGATTTCCATGACATAGAGGCTTTTCTTTCATGCAGGAGCCTTGCAGTTATATTGTACATGTTTGAACGTGTTCATCTTTTTGAAATAGCTATGAGAGCATTTTGGACCTGAAGCCAGTGGATAGTGATATGCCCAGACCAGTGCAATCCTCCTTTTCTAGACAGGACACTACAACATCAAGGATAGCGTCTGCTAAACAGCATTATCTAAAGCACGCAAGGTATCTGCCAGGTTAGTTTCTTCTTTACCAATTAATTTTTTTACTTGAAATGTACACTGTTAGCTGAATTAATACTAGAAATCCGTATCTTAACAAGAAGAGACCAGTGCTGAAGTGGATGTTCCGTCTATAGTAAACCCTCCTCTCCCCAGCGCTGAGGCCAGATGGGGTGGGGGGGGTTAAAAAAAACAAATACAAAAAGACCTTACCCCTGCTGTATGCATGCCCCCCCTCATTGCTGAGTGCACATCAGACCTGAATGGCTGCAAACAGTCATGTGATTGGCTGCCATACAAGTGATTAAGAATGTGTATCACATGTGTATCGAATGTGTATTACAGGCAAGGATTCTTAAGATACCCTGGGTAAAGATACAAATAGTGCTAGTGACCGGTGGCCAAATTTTGTCTAGCCAATTAAACCTCTTGGTCTACTTGCAGGTGAAGATTCTTTAGCCTTTGAACAGGTTTAGGCAAGCCCCTCATTGCTAGGAGACACTACTCTCCTAACTGAAAACTGCTGCACACAGGACCTAAAGGGGATGTCTCTTTTAGATGACAGACTATAAATTAGTAATTTACAGATACTGCACCGCTGCCAATCCTTTCTTTTTCTATGCCTCTGAGACATCCCAAATTAGTGATCCCCATGGTATGAAACCCCCAGTTCACCCAGTGAAACCTCCCCTCTTTCCAACGGCGCTTGTGCAGGCTCTCGTCCATTCCTCTTTGTCAGGTTTATATTACATTCAGCTAAGGGGTCTTATTGCCTTCAACGGGGAGTGAGAGCAGCTGCATATCCAACGGCACACACTACCCACCCCCCATGGCTTACTCTCTCTCTTTTTTTTTTTTTTTTTTTTTTTTTTACAAATTGTGCTCAAGATGCAGCTAGCTTTTAAGGCTGAAGTCTGGGCATGTCCACCTTGCAGCGGCATGGCCCCCGATGTGAGATTACGCTGCCTAGTTCCTCCACAGCTATAGTTACTGATTCACATGTAAAGGCTGTCGGGACTCAGGAACCTGACACATGCCTGTGATTGGTGGAGACTGCGCTGTCACGTGTGAAGAAGCCATGTGCAGGGTTGCTTAGCATCTTGCATAGATTAATCTAGCTGCTTTGGGAGGGGTATTCAGACAATTGGCATTAAAAATCAAGGGAGAGGAGGATGGATGAATGTCACTGGCAGCAATATTATATATTGCTGGGCAGTAGCAATCAACACACAAGCCCTCTGGCATCAGAGCTTTATCAAGCAGACGGGCTGCTAACATAGTAAGTGGGGCTTAAAGTGGAGCCCTTCCCCGCATTCTAACAGTCCTAGAGCCTGTGTAAAGCCTCCTGCCAGAGCAGTGCCTGTGTGTGCCTATGGTGATATGTTTCTCCCAGAGCACCACAACTAGAGGCAGAGTGACCAGGTGGGGGGGGGGGGGGACTCCCTGGAAAACTGTGTGACTTGCTATGTCTGTATGGTGGCTTCTGTCATGCAAGGTTTTAAAAGTTATCTATAGAACGTTATGCCCCTAACGCCTCACAGCCATGAAGGCTCACCATACCAGCTGCTAAAATGGTGCCAGTCTTCTTTCTGTGCTCCAGCTCCCTTGTGCCCCACATCTCAGGGTGGCTGTTAAGGCAGTTCCCTCAATCAGTGACTGTGAGGTGTAGGTAGGCAGGAGCCAACATGGAATATGCTGTTAGCCAGTTGCTGTGTTGTCAGCCGTCCAGGCTGTAGGGGTTTGGGGTTAGTGCAGTTCTAACTAGCTGCTTTGCTTATTCCCAGTAAACCTGTATTTTTTTATCTTCTTCTTAGCACATACTGGAAGTCATGGACCAGCTAGCAATTATGTTTCATCCTTCTTAAAACAAGAAATAAATTCTGTTGGCCCAAGGACACGTCTGGCTCCTCTTACAGACCCACTGCCAAGTGAGTTGTTTTTGGGTCATTTAAAGTGCAGTTTTTTGTCACTGTAAAGACTGATTAAAAAAAAAAAAAAAGAAAAGTATCTTCCCACCCAGCCCAGATTGAAGCCTGACCCTATAGATTCCACCAGGTTTTCCACACTGTCAACCCCAAGTCGGTTAATGTTTTCCCCAGCTCCCGGCTGCCAGTCATGAGGGTGCAGACTCTCACTGATTGCCAACAAGGGGCACTTCATGTGAACGCCCACTTTCAATATGCTTATGTGCATGCTGCATGAAGCTGCAGATTTCCTCTTATTTAATTGCAGTATTGTGTATTTATTATAAGGTGAGGAAACATGTAAGGGTCCTGCTCTAAAGCAGATGGAAACCTATTCCCCCCACCACCTACGCCCCTTGCCCTCTACTCACTCGAGTACCTTGGCCGGTGCTGCTGGCTCAGCGGTGGCCTGGTTTTAAAATAAAATCATGTTTTTTTCACCACCAAACCCACACCCATTGGCCGTTTTGATATCACTGATTAGTGCTATATGCAGATCTTTGACAGACTTGCCATATCCCCAGTTATCGGTTTGAGCACTCCTGTGCCCAGCCATTCAGATAGGCTGCTGGAGCTGGAGCGTGCAAAGCTACAAGGAAACAAGGGATGCAGCGGCCAGCGATTGCAGCATCACTGGAGCCACAGATAAAGCGCCAGGGGGCAAGCTAGCGGCCAGCCCTGGAGTCTTTTAGACCCCAGTGTAGGCCCTCTAGGGTTTTCATCCGCTTTAAAAATGGGTTGGTAAGTGGCCAAAATTTAGTTGACCGCAAATGGATAACTGGGATACATAGTGGCCTTGCAAGGTGCCTGCAGCAATATTCTTTCCTCTGACTGTTAGATCACCATTGCAAGTTACTAAATAGTTAACACGTCCATTTTTTTTCAAGGGTCTCAAGGTCACAAATGCCAGTCCACCTGGCATACTTGGAGCCTTGTTGTATGTTAACATGTTTTTTTTAAATAAATAATTCTAATGCTTTTGTTCAGTTTAGCTTAATCATTTTTATTTTTTTCCTTTTAGATTTGGGATCGCTAATATCTGGCTCATATTTAGGACAGTCTTCCTTTAGCTCTTCATCCAAAAGCTCTCCTGTGATCTCTCCCAGACCACCGCCTGCTCTTCAGCCAATTCACATGAGACCAGACTGGATATCCAAATATGGTGGGCGCAGATAGCCAAAATTGCACTTGCCTGTATATGAATGCGGTTCCTAGCATTGGAAGCTGCTGCCCAATTATGCAGCCTTTAAGAATAAGGGCCAATTTTAGCATGTGTCCAGACTAGCCACACCACCACCTGCCTTAAAACAAGGAGATTTACTGTTTGTTGACCTATTGATGACTATATGTCCTCAGGGCATTGGAGGACTCAGGTATACGTTATATTATAAGGAATATTGCTCATGGCGCGGATTCACGGCATGGGTCATGTTTCCAGGTAATCTTATGGTGTATGCATTGCCACCCATCAATACTATTGAAAGTTTGTACTTTATAGTCTCAGTTCATGCATTCAAATCTATGAGGGCTACACTATGATTTTCTAGGTATGGAGACATTTTTCCCTCTAGCGAAAGCTTTCACATCTGTTCGGCCTATACTGTTTATAGCCACCCATTACTAAAGTCCTAAAACTAGTTTGCCACTAAACATTTCTTTGTATATGTGGTTTCCCTAATGGATTTTATTTATTTTCTAAAGAGGTTTGTTAACAGGGAGTAGTTTTATATAAACTATTTTATATAACTATATAAAATATAGGCCCACTGTCCCTCTGATATTTTTTATTTTATCCATTCTAATTTTATGTTTAATAAATGAGACTCCCGTCACATTAAAATGTCTGAAGTTATCCTCCCATGTTTCTCTGCAGCTCCTCTGTATTTCATGTAAAACTTTGCAGTAGGAAGACACTTAGTTCTCTTAGTAATATGGGGGACGTGACAATGTGATGAGTATGACTGAATAGTTAAGAGTAGTATGGAATTATGTAGATAAGCAGGGCTAAGTGACAACTGAATGACACTGAAGATTATAGGGCCAAACCAGCCCAGGATTGTCGATTTTTAAATCCCCCCCTTCAGCGCGAGGGGGTAATGCAAAGTAAAGACACACACCTCTACACCTGAATACAACAACGAAGTCAGGCGATGACGCCGATTCTACCTCTGCTTGCCGCCATCTTGTTGAAGTCCAGGTTGGCCACAGGATGCAGAGGCGCTCCCGTTTGTCCATTCACTTGACCTCAGTGGACTTCAACAAGATGGTGGCGAGCATTGGTGGCATCGCTCGAATTTTCTGCTCGATTCGCGCACAGGTTAGTGTCTTTTCTTTGTTACCCCCTCCCTCCACCCTCCTTCAGTGCTAGGGGAGGGGTGGGTTGTATTTAATAAATCAGAAGTCCTGGGTTGGAGTAGCCGTTTAAGGCACCCCCTCCAATCTCAAGGGAGCGGGCTCTTACCGGAGAATACTGTGGATTGTAAGGTTAGCTTGTTACATAAAGCTAGAGAACCCATAATATTTCTGAAACCAGGGCTGCAATGGATCAAGACTCTTGGAGGGTCTGGGTGGGGGGTATGGTTTCCTCCCTTTTTTATTTCTTTTTAAATCCCACAGATGGCCTTTAAACTGAACCAACATCCATTACAAAATATGGGTGTTGGTCCGCTGTGGGCATCCTGATTTCCGGCTTCCGCTTTGCCGGCAGTGGCCATGTGACAGATGTGGGGCTGCATTTCCTCCACAGCAGGGTGCAAGTTGTAAGATAAGGTTTGCAGGCTTTACAGCTCTCAATTGAGGGGGAGAGGGGCGGTAATTTGGGTCCCCCCCCCCCCCCCGCGCAGTGAAACAACACCCATGTTTGGGTAGATAAAAAACCTTGACCATTAGTAAGTTAACTAACTTCAGTAGTTCTGAAGTGTCCCATTATTGTCATTGATCCCCAAAAGATTTCAAATAAGTAATTTCGAATTATTTATACTCTACTGTAGAAACACACTGGCTGGTAAAAGGAGTTAGGCATACAGTAGCTGTTCTGACATATTTACAGTCCTGAGGAGAGGGGATGTTAAGTGGCAGTATGGTGATCCATTACACTATCCCTGCTACTCACACAAGTGTGTGTGTGTGTGTGTGTGTGTGTGTGTGTGTGTGTGTAACTGTTGAGTTCACAACCCCTGGCTCTTGGAAAACCAAGAGTAAGACTGTGGACATTGTCTTTCATATTCTTTTTTTTCTGGGCTTCTCCTTAGAGATTCCAAACCCAAGTGCCTCACAATGAATAATCTTTGGGGTCTCCAATGACTTTTACTATAAAACTAAATGTTGTATGTAAAATGTTAGATGCATATGACGATGCTGGAAACTACCTTTTGTTAACCTACTCCTGCTACCCATGAGCCTTAGCTCAGCAGATTCTCCCCTTTTTTTTCATGGGGCTCTGGATGACAGGGGACCAGGAGACCGCTATTGGTGTGTGTTTTCTGCTTCCTATCAGATGGAGCTGATGGGGTTATTTGGGTGGATTAGGTTAATTTAGTGTCCCTGTGAGCAAGAAGTTAGGTACTTCTAATATCACCAGGTGGGTAGTTAAAAATGGACCAAAGCCCACTGAACTTGTGAAATACATTTGGCCAAAGCCCCTGCCGATACTCTTATTAGGGTGTAGAACTAAAAATGGTTATTTTTGCTTTTCAATTCACCCTGGAACACTGTTTTTTGCTGTCCCTCTGTGTAATATGGCAGGTGATCAGTCATTACATGGGTGTGCCAATGACATCATTGCCACACACAACAGTGGCAATGAATGGAGGAGGCGGAGCTTTACAGCTAAAACAGGCGCCATTAAGTGGGATTATAGGGCAGCATGAGCAGTGAAAATTGGTAAAAGGTGCTCTTTGTGGGGGGAGCAATTCAGGGGATGCTAGTTAAAAATGTGAGTTTTGGTCCGCTTTAACTCTCCACTAGATCATGCTTGTGCTAGGCTGTTTGAATTCGTCTTTGTATAATTACAGGAGAGCCCACAAATAGGCCAATAACTAGTGAATACCAATATTGTTTTGGTAGACTTCCATTAGTAAAGAGTTCTATGCTATTGACATGTTCGTGTAGTATTAATTATTGTGATTTCCATCCTATGTGAAAGAAACTGGTCAGCAGGACATTCTAAAGTTGGTTCAGCACTGTCTTTTATATACTAATGTTTTTTAGGAGAGAAAACCTTTTTCTCATGATTTTTTTACCTCAGTGTAATTCGCCATCATTTTTAGCTGAGCACATTTTTTTTTTTTTAAATGCGCTGTTTTGCATTAAGGAAATAAATTGTGAGAAAAAAGTGTTTCTCAAAAACATGAGTACAAATTAGAGTGCTGAATCAACACCCTTATGTGTTTTAAGTTCTCGAACATATATATACATATATATATGACTAATGTTTTCAGTGCTGCTTGAAAAGCATTGAAAATGACAAAAGGGCTTAAGGTGGTTAGAGGACCAAAAGCCGGAATTGCTCAGTGAAATAATCCACCTTTTTATGCCCTGCAACAGTTGTGCTCGGCATAAACAACGAGTATCCTGTGTGGCCTGGCATCGCCATCTTGGAATATACTGTGACGCAGGCACCTCTGCTGCAGGCAATCTCACACAGCTAGCGCCATGCTGGCTAGAACTTTAAAGCGGACCAACGTCAAATCTGACTGTTTAGTTTGGTGCAAGAGCAGCATAGCCACTTGCAAGCACACTGACAGACACCCTTTACTTAAAGTGGACCAACACCCAGGATTTTCACTATCCTGTGTGTTGGTCCACTTCCGCGGGGCACCCTAATCGGGGCCCCGCTGTGTGAAACCCCCCCAGAAAGCCCCCAAAAACTTACCTTACCACCGACGGATAAGCGACGGACAAGCTGGGGCCGCCGCCTCTCGCGCGTCCCTCTTACAGGGAGCGCGCCCGCTCCGGCCATTCACAAACGGCTAGAGGGATGTGCGAGAGGCGGCGGCGGAGAAGGTAAGGTTTGTGGGCGTCCGAGGGGGTTTCACACAGCGGGGCATCCCGATTTCGGATGCCCTGTGGGAAGGGAGCTGATCGGCCCGGGCCGATCAGCGGTGGGTGTTGGTCCACTCTAACTGGCTCCTTCGGTGAGACCTGCTCCCATGTGAGTCATTAATGATCACCAAGTGGCCTTGCATGTTACTGTGTGATGGGATCAAGTCCCCGCCGCCAGAAGCAAGACAGAGCTTGATGTGTACATCAGTCATTGGGAACAATGGTCATTTGTGCTGAAATGACTGCTTTAAACATTTGAGAAAAGTTAGGTTGGTGCTCCGAACATGCATTGAAATGCTACCATTGGCATTCAAATTGGTGCTAATGCTTATAAATTGTCTCTAGCTTATTATAGAGGGAAAGTTTATGTGTTTCCAAGAGAACTGCAAACTGGTTTTAGTCCCCTTGCGTCTGGGACAACTGGGTAAATTATTGAGCCGATAACAGAGGATTGCTTATTCTTCTGTTAACCCCTATCCTCAACAGCAGAAACCAGGCTGGAGTGCACTAGATCCAGCAGGGGGTAACAAAATGTGTGCCTTTTCCTAAGTGCTGGACTCCCTTATAACTGAGGGCAGAGGAGCACATGCTGCTGAGGATCACCCAATGAGTCTGCTTATCACCAGACCATCAAAAATAAGTATAGCTTGTTTGTTTTACAGATCTATCATGTGGTACATTTTCACAGAACGATTCTGGAACGAGCAAACTTGTGGGTGACTTGCATTCAGACGTAGACTATTTTTTGGCTAACTGTGCATTACAGCAATTGTTATTGAGATCTGTCATGCCAGGAATAAAGGCAATATTTGGTGGGATGTATGAAGAGTGTAGAATGCAGTATACAGTCTACCCCTATTGTTTATGCCCACTATTTACCTCTACAAAGAGCATTCTCCTTATTTTGAGAGCACAGCTGACTTGACTTTCTGGTCAATGTGTAGATTTTTACTTGGGCTTATGCAGTATGTGTCAGAAACGGAGGTAGAAGAACAATAGAGTGACAATGGAAGGAAAAGAGAGAAGTATTGGACCATAGTTATGGCCCAAGAGAAGCCTAGTCACATGCAAGTTTGTTAGGTGAGCTTCTAGCTAACAACCTGGAAGAGCTGAGAAACTATTTGCGATCTGTGTTTCGACACAGCAGCTAAAACGCCAAGCACTATACACTTTGAGACAGACACATGTAATGACCCATCTCATCTCTGCAAAAGTGACGTGACTAGCTTAAACACCCTACATATATATAATACCTTCCTACCCTTTTTTTCTATTAACTGCATAACTATGTACTTTCTGCTGTCTAATATTCACGTGCAGCTTTCCACACTGCTTACGTTTAATAACTGTTGGTGGGTTTTCAAATCTCTTCTATTTTGATGTTCTCCATAAGTACAGTTTGGTTATTTTGCTCCTCTTGAAGTTTTCAATGATCAGAGCTCAGGCAGTGGCAGTGGGAAAAGGGTCTTCGTTTTAAACGTGTAGCGTTCAGTCATCTTTCGAAGCATGGGGGAAGCTGCTAATTAGTAGCAGCTATGGACATTCTGCTGTCAAATGATGTCTGTCCAAGATTGCAGCTCACCTTTGCCCGTGTAGAGGCATGGAAAAGAGGGGCTGATCTGCCATGCTCATCAATGCAAACTGTAGCAGTAATTTGTCCAGCTTCCCCCTTAAAACGTACACCAAAGTCAAAATCTTGAGTTTTGGTCCACTTCAAGTTCATATTGGTTCTGAATGTTTCTTAAAATGGACCAAAACCCAGGATTGGGGGTGCCCTGCTGTGTGAAACATCCCAGATCGCTGAGCGCAACTCGCCTCTTTCCAGTTCTATGGTGTGTCCCGCTCCTCCAATAAGCACGCTCGGAGCTGCTGATGTCACGCCGTCTAAGCCAGCGTCTAAGGCCAGCGGCTCCGAGCGCGCTGGCGCCCGCATCCCCCGCTTCTCTCTAATAGGGAGCATGCCTACGCCGGCCATTCACAAATGCCTGGTGCAGGCACGCGCCCTGCTAAAACGATAGTGGGGATGCGGCTTGCGCATGCGCCATTGGACCGGGAAGCAAGGTAAGTGAGCAGGGCAACCTGGGGGTTTTACACAGCAGGGCATCTTGATTTTGGATGCCCGGGGGGGGGGAAGGAATCGATCGGCCCGGGAATCTATAAGATTGCGCTGGGTTTTAATCCACTTTAAAAAATTGGAGTGGTTTTAGTGGTCAGTGCACATGCTTCCTCACCAAAGAGGATGGCTGCTATTGCGGAGCAGCTTTAGACCTAGTGTTTTTATACCTCCCATGTAATGTTGGCTACTTGATAAGCATTTGAGAAACCTAACTTATGTATCTGCTTTATTTACATGATTCTCACTCCTTTTTAGGAGAGAAAACTGACATTGACTTTCATTGTCTACCGGGTGTAAATTTTCACCTGGCTCTGAATCGGCCACAAGATAGACAAAGGAAGTCAATGGCAGTTTTCTCACCTAAAAAGTAAGCGAGAACTCTCACCTGGCTCTGAATCAGCCCCATAGAGTCCAGATCTGCAAGTGAAAAAGTGACCTTTTTCCGAATGGTTTTATCCATCTTGGTTTGCCTGTGAAGGGGTAAAGAACTTTGTACTTTTTTTTATTTTAAGTCGCTATGTAAATCTTTAATTTATTAACACCTATCACCTGTATGACCAGAAATCTTTCTAAGATAGCGATGGAAGTCTGCTTAATACCTCATCTTAGGACCAACGTTGCAGACTTTTGCAGGCTGCTTTTTTTTAATCTTTATTTTGAAAACTTTGTTTTTATTTATTGGCACACCAACAATCAGAAATGACCGTTGGTCCACTTCAATGTGTGGGGGGGGGCATCCATCCTGTCTGTGGATGCCCTAATGTTGCTATCCCCTGTCTTTACCCACTTTTGCATTATCTTTATTCTAGCAGAGTGGCTGCTTCCAGAGCCCTTTGACTGTGGGCAGTCGGGTTTGCAGGGAAGACGCACACACGGTGATGTGCATCAGCAGCCCCCATTGTCACCGGCCAGCAATCCGCAGCTTCATATGGGCTAATATATCACGATTTACTGCCCTATATAAACCTGCAAGTGGCTGTGTGCCTGCGTCTGGAAGAGGAGTACAACCTCTGACTTATCTGCTTTGACCAACTGGTGGAGAAGCCCATATATACATAGAAAAATGATAAACCTCCTTTTAGTATATTTGTAAGAGATGTGTAATTTCACCAGAAACCATTTATTTGTCTTCTACGTTCCAACACCAGAGGACAATTTTTTTTTTTGTTATTAAGCACCTTGCTTGTTTTATCATTCCAATGCATTTTTATATTCATATAAATATTTGTATGTGCCAAATGTTTGGTTTTATACAATACATTAATAAACAATGTTATTGTTTTTCATTGTAAATATAAGAAAAATCCCTATTCTAACTGTTGCTTTTATACAAGAAATGCTGGTGACATTTAATATTAATGAGCCAAACTGAATAGCAGCAGCGCTCCCGCGTTTGTGCTGGTCATGTTCCTAGGCAATGCTTGTGTTTACATTTCATTTTGTATGTGTATCTTTCTACAGATCTAGTAATAAAGGATCATATTTACTTAAATGCATTCCTTCATTGTTGTATGGGTTTTTTTTTTTAATTGCTAAGCAAATAAGCCAGCCCTGGTTACCATAAAGGCCTATTGTGTGCCTTTCTTGTTATGACACTTTACCTGCAGGCCGCAGGCTTACCTTTACAGGTCAGTGTCAGCTGGGTAGAAATAAGCAACTGACAGAGAACCGCATCACTGAAGAGAAGTTTAGAGGTCCAGGCACACACTACTTTTTCAGTGATGTCGGATGTGGGGAAGGAGGCCAGATGTTTTTAAAGTAGACCAGCAAACTAAAGAAATGCAGAGGGAGGGGCTTGGTACCCTGGGACCTTACCACAACTCCCTCCAAACAGGAGCACCAACACTTCATAAAAAGTCCAAATTCAATTGTATTTATACAATATCAAAACAATGGACCATAAAAACAGCACTAAACATGTACAATATATACAACACTTATTAAAACCACAACTGCGTCTTGTCCAGACAATATTCTATCCAATGCACAATTTCATAACCATTGGATAATACGGTAGTAATCACAGGCATGTAAATATCATATTTATAACCCTGGGAACCGCTGTTTTATTTGAATGCACAAATATGTCCTCAGTTCCAAATATATAATTAAATCAATGATTAATTATTAATACAATAATAAGTATAACCTATTTATTGTCACTATATTGATTAGCTTTTTAATAAATTTGTATGTGCATAAGTATCTAATGTTTTTTTATTTTTATTGTTGTGCCGGCACAAATCCTAATGACCTCGTGAATCCCTAAATGTAAAAAGATAGTTTTGGATGTGATTGGACCCAGTGAAATTGATGGGATCCAATCCAACCCAATCAAGTACATGCACCAACAGTGAAAAATCTATATACAACTATTATGAATAATTATAATAAGGAGTGCAAATAATTCAGTAGTAATAAATTAACGTGAATATGTAAATAATTAATTGAATAATATTAACCAACTGACAAAAAATAATACAAGTGACAACCATTACAACTACAACTAATCACACTAATATAGTATCTGCGGTTATTAAACATTAAAGTGGACCAACACCCAGGATTTTCGCTATCCTGGGTTTTGGTCCACTTCGGTGGGGCACCACATCCCTGCTAGAGGGAAGCGCGAGACGCGGCCCGCGCATGTGCCGTTGGAACGGGGTTAAGGTAAGGTTTCTGGGCTTTCTGGGGGGATCTGAAGATTCCCAGGCCGATCCCCCCTGGGTGTTGGTCCACTTTTAACAGGTGTTGCCATGATGACCAAAGGAAAGCAGCAATGTCAATTATGGACACAAGAGGGCAGCAGATACCAGGCTATAACAAACTAGATACAAATTACTAGTTTGAGCAAAAAATTAATAAAGCCTTTAAAAGTCCACATGGCATGTTTCAGGGGTAAACACTGGGCCTGTGCCGATGGGCACCAGGCTCTATTGTACCCCCTGGCCATTGGGGGGATACAGGTAATGGGGCAGGGGTAATGGCAAGTTAGTGGCTGCATGGACAATGGTAATTTATTAATCTAACATTAAACTCTACCCCCCTCCACCAGCTTCATCCAGAGCCTGATGCGTCCTTTCTCTGTCTGGTTTCTATGGGGTCCTTTGGCAGCACTGCCAGGCTCTGAATGCTCTCCGCTGAAGGTACGGGTATTGGTGTGGCTTCGTTGGGATTCCCCCTAGCATCATTTTACAACTAGGGGGCAGGAAGAGATTCCCAGAGGAAGCCACATGCTGGGGTATGGAGGACCCCCAAGGGCTCCAGGCAGTGGGAGAACTTCCAAGGGCCCCATTTATTAGTTCAAAGGGTAGGGGGAGGCAACTTACTTTCCAATAGGGTGGAATGTCACATGTTATCACTGCCCCATTACCCATATCTCCAGTTACAGAACAGTGTGGTGCTCATCAAAGTGCGCCCAGCCTTCACCCCGGAGGAGAATCAGACCCATGCCACTTCGTCAGCGGCTTCAGGATTAGTAAATTATACCGATTATCAGTCTGCAGCATTTCCAGTCAGTGTGGATTTATGCCTTATCTTTGTAATTTTCCAGGGATGCCCTCTGCAGCATCATGCAAATGAAAGCATTAATCTTGGTATGTGAGAAACACACCCACCATGTAAAACAAAGCCTCAGGCCGGCTTGCTGTCTGCATAGCAGCCCTGCCTCTCCTGCCTCTCCTGCCTCTCTTGCCATACCTTCCAACTTTTCAGGTTGGGAAAGGGACAATTTTTCACCTTTCCAACCATTAAGTGGCAAGCACGTGAATTTCACATGCTGGGAAATTTCCCGCTTGTGGGAAGAAAATCGCCTCTCACCTCTGTCCAGAATCTAGTCCCGGTGGTCTCCTTTCTGCCCCGGGGAGCAAGCGTCGGAGGCAAGAAAAGGCAGAAGCCAGGTGTGGGGCAGGAGACTCTGATGGCCTGTTCTGCACTTGGCTTCACAAGATCAGACCGCAGCGTGGGACACAGCGATCGGCATTAGAATCAAGGTAGAAAAAAAATAGAAGAAGAAATAATATTTTCTGTGTGTTTTTTTACATTTAACCCTTTGTGAACTGATAATGGTTCCTTGAGACCCCTAAACTAGGTAACAGGGCAGGAGGGGTGCAGCAAGCACGTGACTTGCCATAACCCCCTCCTCATTACCTGCATCCCCCAAAGCCTAGGGTTAACCCTTGATAGTGCACATAGTAGTTGTATTTCATTTGAAAATATCCTAAAATGCTCTTTTCCGTTTGGGGTGTTTTCTGGAACATGTGGAACTGACACATATCTGGGACCATTGTAATTGGGAGGACTAGGGCTTTTACATGCAAAACTGAAAACATTTCAAACTAGAGATCATGTTGGAGTTCAAGCTCTGTTGAATAAAACATTATATAATTTTCCTGGAAATCTCTGGTAATTCCTAAAAAATGAGAGCTAAACATATATTGAAAAATGGTGAAAAAATGGAGGGTGACAAAATCTGTAGGTAGGTTGGCACTGAAAGGGTTAAGCCACACCCCCTCATTGAGGGATGTATAGGAGACAGGTTGTAACAATTACAACAACATAAACACTTTAAATAGGCAAATGAATTTATTGATGCAGATCTGGCTGTTACACCTCAAACAGGGGACAGAGGGACAGTCCCTCCAAATGAGGGACAGTTAGGAGATATGCCTCTTGCTGGAGGAGTCTGCTTTAGTGTCTATCTTGTTTATGTTGTTATTGCGAGGTAGTCGGGGTGGAAGAGCTGCCTCACACGGTGCTCTGCATCACCTCATGCTACAAAAAGAGACGCAAGACACAGGCAGAACAGACAGGACTCCTGTATGGGGCATGAAGCGGGGCTTGGACGCCAGCCTCGACAGCCGCCTCCCTGCAACTTCTGCCGCACCCAACCTTTAGTGCTCACCCACCCCTCCCAACATTGACACTTGTTATTAGTGGAACGTCAGTTGAGTAGTCAGCTGAACCTAAATTATATGTATGGTTAGCATTAGCAGAGTAAACATTTCAGTATAACACATAAAAGTTATCCATCAATCTATTTTTTCACCACAGTCACCTGCTCATTTTTTCTTGCCATCTGTATTTATAGAGGGACAACTGCATCCCTGTGGCATTTTGGATGCGGGGCTTTACAGCTAAAACAGACGCCATTATCTGGGTTTAGAGTGAAGCAAAAGGTATTTCTCATGAGGGGAGCAATTCAGGGGATGCTAGTTAAAAATGTGGGTTTTGGTCCACTTTAATACCGAGGCTTAGGACAAGCTTGCAAAGTAGTAGTTCATGAGTGTATAATGTCCAGCACTCAGGTATTTAAAGTGGACCAACACCCAGGATTTTGACTATCCTGGGTTTTGGTCCTTTCCCCTGAGGCACCCTAATCTTGGGTGCTCCGCTGCGTGAAACCCCCCAGGATGCCGAGACCAGCTCATCTAAGAGCAGCGGCTCTGAGCGCCCTGGTGGCTGCATCCTCCGCTTACCTCTAACAGGGAGCGTGCCTATGCGGGCTATTGACAAATGCCTGGCGTGGGCACCTGCTCTGCTAGAGGGATAGCAGGGATGTGGCCACCGCTCTTAGAAGCACCATGGGACCGGGAAACAAGGTAAGGGAATGGGCCGAACTGGGGGGAGGTTTCACACAGCGAGGCATTCCGATTTTAAATAAATTGATCGGGCCATGAATCTATCGAGGTGGGTTTTGTTTATTAATATTTGTTATTGTTTCCAATCCATATAAAACACAGGTAAAGGTAATAGCACTCACATGTTCTGACTGACGCGTTTCGGGACGCTAGAATGTTGCCCTCTTAGTCATATCTTATCTTTACCTGTGTGTTATATGGATTGGAATTAGTAAACAGATGTTTTTAATTACCTGAGTGCTGGACATTATATACACATAACCCCAGAAATTGCCCAGTTTAATTACATAGCTTGTGATCCCACAGTTCATGCATGGGCTGCGGCTGCATCCCTGCTATACACTTATCTGATGCACATACCTGCAGCATTTCTGAATGGCTGGGGCTCGTACATGGCAGAGCGCCCAGTAGTGACGCTCCATTCAGCCTCCCCAGCGAAAATGACGTCAAGGCGGCTAAGAAAACTTTGAAAAGAGAGTAAGATGTAATTGGTGAGTAGCCAGTGCATGCGGCGCGGGGAAAGCCGCTCTGTGCTTACTCTCCAACGTGGCAGTGCCCAAGATCCGAAGCGCCGAGGAAGCAATGCTATATCCCAATCGAGGCTTGTTTTTCTTTGTAACCCCCCGTCCTGCCTCAGTGCCAGGGAAGGGTGGCCGAGCCTGGACTTCTGCTCTAACATTTCTTAAACTTCCGATGAAAGTTACATATATTATTTAATATTATTAAGAGATTTTCTTTTTTATGCTGGAGCCAGAACATTTCCACAGACTTAAAGGGCTCGATTCAACAAAGTTTGTAACAAGAAATTAGTCTGAAGAAAAAGCCATGCTCCATTTTCTACACTATTTTTTTTTCACTTGTCTTTTCTCATGAAGTGAAAAAAATTTGTCTAAAGTGAAAAAAATACAACTGAAATTTACAATTGTGAAACATTAGTGTGATTCAGCAATGATTAGTTTTGCTACTCTTTTGAACGAATTATTTACAGCTGCCCCGACAGGTGTAAAAAATTCACAGCACATTCTCTTATGGCTATTTTACCCAAAAAGCCAGGTCAGCATCTACCAGCATGTTTTTTTATCAGTGTAAAAGACATGCGGAAGTAACTTTATATTTTTTATGACTCTTTTAATATAAAAATGCCGAAATCCCAGGCAGAGAACCAAACCTGAGCCAAAGACTAAAGGGTCTACTGAGTTGCTAGGACCAGACTGGTGCACTAGCCTTGTAATTCGAAGGATGGGGGCCATGATTTGTTTTCATTTTTATTGAAACAGTAAAAATAAATAAAATAAAAAGTTAACTCTAGTAGGTTTGTAGAAATAAAACTACGCAAGACACCCAGCCACCCATTGCCAATAGGCAATGTTGAATTCACACATACATCCAGTGGCATGAATAACAAAATATGAAAATATGTGGAGCAAAAGAAATGGCAGGTCCGGTTGCCTAGATCTATTACTATATACATATCTAGTATTACATGGATGAATGTGATCCTTCATAACAAAGTGACTAGTTGCACCTGAGATATAATACATGGGAACGTCATCTGATCATTCTGAAGCTGTGTTAATTGTAGAAAACAAATGCGCTATTTGGGGTAAAGACTCAAATTTTCCAACCAAAACAATTTTTTTTCTATGTTTGTTGTATCAAGCCAAATGTCTACAACCAGCTGGCTGCCAATCCAAACCCCCACCCCAAAAATGCTGACATATATGCCTCTAAAAAAATGTTGTTTCATTCGTGCTTACACTACAGCTTACCTTGCCTATTGCTTAAATTTAGCCCGATATTAACCATGTAAATAAGCAAATAAAAAAGTTGGAATATTAATGCATGCAAAAATAACCTATGAAAGGCTAAAAACAGAAATGCACACACAAATAAGAATGCTTACAGGAGAATTTGAGCACATTTTTCAATATCCAGTTTTCACTTGCTACAGCCTTTTTACGAGCGCTTTGAAAATTTTACGATCACATTTTTGAACACAGTCGAGCACGCATATTTAATTCAACCCCTTTGCTGAATCGCATGAAAAAGGTAAAAATTCACGCATGCCATCCAATTTTCCGAGCAAAGCAAATTTTTTTCTACCTTTGTTGAATCAAGCCCTTTGACTCCAACTTCACAGCTTTGTTTAAGTCCGAAAAGAGGGTCTTGCCTTTACCATCTAAACTGCCTTTGTTCATTTTTCTTATTATACCGTGTCTATACCTTAGTATAAGTCAGATGTAACAATGAAGAAAGCAAGCCACAGAATGTTCTCCCATCATCCCCTCCTTATTATAAATCATACAAAGCAATGTTGACTGAGCAATGGGCATGCATTATAAATCTTAAACCCCACAAACTGAAATTTGTAGTTTAATCTGTAAATGAACTGATGTGTGGCCTTGTAACAACTCCACTGAGTAATCTCCTCTGCTAGCCAAATCCTGACCACAGGAAAGTTTAGATCCAAGTCCAGTCTGGTATTTTGGGACTGACCTTTTGCTTAGAAGGAGGAGTCTAATGGCTTCGCCTACAGGCCTCAAATCAAGACACGTTTATCTGATCCGACACTGTTGGGTGGTGTTTGTTTTGGCATTTCATGAACCAACTGTTGCTTTTTATTAGGGTGGCATAGCTGACCTTTTTTGCTTCCACTACACCCCTTCTACACCACTCCCAGTCATGCAGAGAAACTGGAGACCTTGTATACATCTCTATAAGCCTATCTAATCCTTTAGCTATACAGGGTTCTGCCAAAAACAAAGACAGGTGTTTTGTTTCTGGGAACTCTTAAGCTGTTGGAAGCCAAAGTGTAGATTTGCATTGCATTCTGAGCAAATATTCTTATGTACGATTGCAGTTGCAGTGGGATAGAACTGTTTTAGAAATGGCATCAATCATTTACCATTTTGTTATTCGAAAGTGATAAAGAGTCCCTCTACTAAAACATCCATGCTTGCCATAAGGCTTTATACATGCCCCCAATTTACCCAAGTTAGCATAGCCTGGCAAGGAAATATCATTTGTCTATTCCCTCTGGGGGCATGGTAGAGCTATAGGATGGGGACAAAAGCCTGAGCCTGGGCAGCCAATACCAAGTTCATTTGTAAAGCTACCATTTATGTGACAGCCAGCAGCCATTCAGGTTTGGCAATCTCCCGGGCACACAGTGACATGCAAGCCCATTCATCAATCCTGATTGCTCGTTGCCAGTCATGTGGATGGCAGCCATATGTGGGAATATGGAAGTGGTAAGTATAAGTATCGACAGCCTAGGTTGTGGGTTAACCAGCATTGATACTGAACACCAGCCTCTGTATGAGAATGGGCCCCCCAGTTCACAACCTGTAATAACTGTATGTGCTTGCTCGGCCCCCAGACCAAGGACAGCCATCCTCAAGTATTTAACCCTGAATTGCAGTCAATGCCAAACCAAAATGCCAACTGTTGCTCTTGAAATAAATGGAAAAATCTAAAAAATGCTGATCTCGCACACATTCTGCCCCAGAGCACAAGCTCCATTGCTCTTACCTCCTGGTTCCTCTGTTGCACTGCCTGCCATTTGTGATTTTTGTGTCTTAAGATTTAAGCATCATGCTTGGAAGCTTTGTGAGCAGACATATGCTGCTCCCACCTCAGGCTGTGCAGCCCTTTCACTTTCTATCGACTTAGACAGAGGCTTATACATCTTCATTGTGGGAGTACTTAAACATTTTGCTAGTGCATACTGTATTATACACTATTCCCATCATTCAAAGGTTGGGCTTTCTAACTACAGTATCCCCATTCCCATCCCTACCATCCCACTCACCCATTCCCCCTATATTTAACCATACCTCTCAGTATTGTTCTCTCCTGGCTAGAGGGGGCTTTAATTTTTTAACAAATAGATAACAGGAGTTAAGCGTAGCGGGCATTCATTATTACATTTGCTGCAATCTCAGGATAATTGGTTTTCGTTTGGGCCTACAGTTTTGAGGGAGGGAGCCTAACTGGTTATCAGCAAGGTTGAGTAGACCCCATGGCATAAGATCTTATATACCTACAGTTCCACCACAAGTGGACCACAGTTGTTTCTGCACACTTACACCACCAGCAATCACATCTCTGGTAGTTCTTATTAGAGTCTATAGTCTGTAGAAACTTACATTTTTTAGGGAGGGAATTTGGACTGATTGGAAGGTGGAGTAAGTTTGCAGCCCGTCTGCCTGCTCACTAGTGGATCCTAAGCCCCCCCCTTTGTGTGGTGTAAACAATTCTTCTTATTATTATTATAAAAAAAAAAATCAATAAAGTATCAAAAAAAATATCAATGATTGATATAACAATAATCGGCCACTGTAGGTTCTATGCCAAACTCTTCTAATACTAAGCCAACACATTGCTGAGGCTAAGAATGATCCAAGCTTTTCCTTTGGTGAACTTAGTGAACCTGGCCCACCCCTCCTGCATTTGACAGCTCCTACCCCAACTACTGAAGCCGCAGGGGTCCAGTGTCAGTGAAAATACAATTCTGTGATTACTCACCTGTAGAATTGGTATTATGAGTATACAGTACGTCCTGCTCCAAATAGAATACTTACACTTGGGTATTACTCCGCCAGATGGCGCTGGATTGCAAAGACATCGAAAACAGGCTCCTCCCGGCCCCTCAAATACCCAGGGACCTCCCACAAATCCCCAGCAATGAAAAGCAGTTAAGGAGAAGCCGGGAGAATTAAACAACCCAAACTAGTAACTATAACAATGATAACAATCACCATACAGGTGATCCAAGAAAACGCAAAACCAAGGGTGGGGTGGAGCAGGACGTACTGTATACTCATAATACCAATTCTACAGGTGAGTAATCACAGAATTGTATTATTCTTAGTATACAGTACGTCCTGCTCCAGATAGATTACTTACCTTGGGACATCCAATAGCAGTGTCCATAAAGTAGAGTGGGATCCCCAAAGCAAACAGCAGAAAGCAAAACCTTTCGGGCAAAAGCAGCATCAGCTGAGGCCCTAACATCAACCTTGTAAAACTTTGAAAAGGAACAGAAGACCAAGTAGCGGCCTTGCAAACTTGTTCAACAGAAGCCTGGTGCTGAAAGGCCCAAGAGGCACCAATAGCACGAGTAGAATGAGCAGTAAGGCGGAAGGGAGGATTCTTCCCCTTAGCAGAATAGGCCTGAATCACAGCCTGACGGATCTATTTGCTGATAGTAGACTTGGTAGGAGCCAAACCCTTCTTAGGACCAGAAGGGACCACAAAAAGAGCAGTTTTTCTGAAAGGTGCAGTAGCCACCAGATAGTACTTCAGACACCTAACCACATCCAAAGAATGCAAAACCCTCTCCTTAGCATTACTAGGATTAGGGCACAATGATGGGAGAACAATGTCCTGATTCAAATGAAAAGCAAATACTACCTTAGGCAGAAAACCTGTCTTGAAGCGAAACACCACCTTGTCCTGGTGTCTCTCATAGTAGGGGGGCTGAATGGAAAGCGCCGCCAACTCAGACACAAGCCTGACAGAAGTGATAGCCACCAGAAAAACAACCTTGAGAGTAAGGATGGCCAGGGAAGCATCCTGCACAGGTTCAAAGGGAGCACCCTGCAAGGCTGACAGAACCAAGTTCAAATCCCAAACAGGCACCCCCTGGAAAAAGTCCTAATCAGAGAATGCTAAGCAAAGGACTTCTGGAAGAAAACAGCCAGGGCAGAAACCTGACCTTTTAGAGTACTGAGTTGGAGCCCCATCTCCAACCCATGCTGCAGGAACTCCAAAATCCTGGGAATAGAGAAGACACGACAGGGAAGAGACTTAGACTCACACCAGTCAATGTAGGCACGCCAAACCCTGTAATAAATAGAAGAAGAAGACTTCTTCCCAGCCTTAACCAAGGTATCCACAACCGAGGAAGACAGCCCCTTCTCCATCAAGATGGCGTTTTCTGGCACCAGAGGCAGAGCGTACTGATCTACTGCCAGCTGCACCACGTCTGCGAACCACACTCTTCTTGGCCACCTGGGGGCCACCAGAATTGCTGGCACCCCTTTCAGAGCAATCTTGCGTAGCACCCTGTCCAGCAGGGGGAATGGAGGGAAGACATACAGAAACTGGAAGTCCTGCCATGACATTGCTAGAGCATCCGTGGTCAAGGCCAGGGGATCCTGGGACAGGGAGACAAAGGTCGGTAGCTTGTGATTGTCACGGGACGCAAACAGATCCACATCTGGTCGGCCCCAACGGCGACACAGAGATTGGAACACCCTGCTGCATAGGGCCCATTCTTCCTGGCGAGAGGTCCCCCTGCTCAGAGAGTCTGCCAGGAGGTTTTCCACCCCCGGGATGTACACAGCTGATATGCAGGGAACATTGGTCTCCGCCCAGGTCAGGATCAGAGACACTTCCTGGAGGGCCCCCTTGCTCCGGGTCCCCTCCCTGATGATTGATGTAGGCAACTGCCGTCTGGTTGTCCGAGCGCACCTGAACAGGCAGGACCCGAAGGTGAGGAGTCAACTGGCCCAGAACTAACCTGATCGCCCGCAGCTCCAGAATGTTGATAGGTGTGTGGGCCTCCTGAGGGCTCCACCTCCCTTGGAACTGCATGGACTTCCAGAAATCCCCCCAACCCGTCAGACTGGCATCCGTGGCGACCGTCTTCCAGCAGGGGGACAGAAAGGATCTGCCCCCCCAACAGGTTCCTGGAGTCCAGCCACCACGAGAGGGACCGCCTGACTAGGAGGGAAAGCACAAGGACCTAGTCCAGGGACGCGGGATCCTTGTCCCATACTGACAAGAGGTGGAGTTGCAGAGGTCTCATGTGGAACTGAGCATAAGGGACCGCCTCGAAGCACGCCACCATCAGGGACACCAGCTGCATTCCCTGCCTGATGGAGGGATGATGACAAGATAGCAGGAACTGGACCTGTGCAATCAGAGCATCCACCTTCTGTTGAGGAAAGAAAATCCTTGCCTGAACTGTATCCAGATTCATTCCTAGGAATGGAGTCACCAAGGAGGGGGACAGTGAAGACTTGGGGTGGTTGATCACCCATCCAAATGACTCCAGGGTGGACACCACCAGCCGAGTATCCACTTCTGCCTGAGGTAGAGATTGGGAGGTGATGAGAATGTCATCCAGATAAGGAAGCACGCGGACACCCTGATACCTGAGCAGAGACATCACGCCAGCCAGCACCTTGGTGAACACCCTGGGAGCCGAGGTGAGCCCGAATGGCAATGCCACAAATTGGTAGTGTTGATCCTCCAGAGCAAACCTGAGGAACCTTTGATGACCTGGGAACACAGGAATATGAAGGTAAGCATCCTTGATGTCCACAGACGTCATGAAATCCGTGATTTTGAACTGATGGCAGAGCGCAGAGTTTCCATGCAAAAGCGCCTGCTCTTGACAAATTTGTTGAGGATCTTTAAGTCCAGGATGGGCCTGACTCAACCATCTTTTTTGGGAACTGTGAATAGATTGGAATAGAAGCCCTTGCCCTTTTCTCTTAAAGGGACCATGCAGATGACCCCCAGCTCCAGGAGGCCTTGCACTGCCTGCACTAGCTCCTGAGCTGACACAGGGTCCTGGGGAATCCGGGATCTGATGAATCTTGGGGGCGGCCAGGCAGCAAACTCTATCTTGTAACCGGAGGACACTACCTTCTGAATCCACCGGTCTGAGACATGGAGCCTCCAGACGTGAGCGAAGTGCTGAAGCCGCCCCCCCACCCGGATGGGTGAGGGCGCCCCATCATGCCTGAGGGGGCTTGGGAGAGGATTTTGCCTTGGGGCCTCAGGAGGAACCAGGACGTCCACGTCCTCTGCCCCTACCCCAGAAATCTCCCCGGGCCCCAGTGAAGGAAACCCCCCTCCCTTGTCTAGCACCACGGTAGGGGGAGGAGAAGGAGCCCTGACCCCGAAAGGGACGAGATTGCCGCCTGCGCTGGGGTAACCTGCCTCCCTTAGCAAAAATATCCAGGCGGTCCCCAAACAGGCGTAGTCCTTTGAAGGGAAACCCAGTGAGGGCCTTCTTGGCAGCATTGTCAGCAGCCCACTGGCGTAGCCAAACCGAGCGGCATATAGCCACCACAAGGGCGGATGTCCTGGCACACATTCTAATGGTGTCATGCAAGGCAGAGAGGATAAAATTTACAAAAACATCGCAACTGGAGAGTGCATTGAACACATCACAAGGCAAATCATTAGGGGCACCATCAAGTATATTTCTGATAAGGGTTCTAGTGGCCACAGCGGTAATGGCAGAAGCACAGACCGGGTGCAGCGCTGTCCCCGCACATGCAAAGGCATGGGACGCCAGCTGGTCAATGCGCCGCTCCTCAGCATCCCGCAGGGTAGTAGAATCAGGGGAATGCATGACAGAGGTGTTAGATAACCCCAGGACTGGGGCATCCACCTCGGGAGGGGATGACCAACATTTTACAACATCAGCAGGAAAGGGATACTTCCTATCCCAACTGTTAGGTACCCCGGGAAGTCTACTGGGGCGCTCCTATTCCTTGAGCACCAGGTTATGGAAATGTTCTTGCTCAGGAAATTCCAAACGTGATTTAGTTGTATGGAAGAGTTCCCCCCTTTGCCTGGGAGCCGCAACAGGGGGAGAAATGGACAGAACCTCAAAAATCTGGGTCAGCAATTTGTCAGTGTCATCCGGGGTCCAGGGGTCAGAGCCAGCTTCGTCATGGCCCCTGGGCCTCTCATCAGAGGACCCCGTGTCAGAGAAAAGCTCCCCTTCATCCGAGGGGGTATAGCCACAAAGATCAAAAAACTCCTCAGTTTCCATAGGAAAAAGAGTGACATTGGGCGTTAAGTGCCGCTTTATTGCAGGGGCCTTACGCGCCAAGGTATTAGCAATCAACTTCTCAACAGTAGCCAGTCTAGAAGACACATCTGGCTGAGAATCCCCAATTGTATGCAACTCAGTAGGAGTGAGATTTAAGCTTGGGGGGGTAGGTGAAGTGATACGAAGTGCATACCCAGCCACGGGAAGGCCAGATTGTAGTGCAAGCACCTGCTCAGCACAGGGCACACAGACCCGCGCCTTGTCAGCGTCAGCATGAGGCTGCCCACATGCTACACACAGCCGGGCTTGTCCCGAAGGAACCCCGGTCACAATATCCTGAGATGCCTCCATATGGTGATTATAGCGGCGCTATAGGCCGATAGGGATTACCGCTATAAAGCAACCCTGGATGCCCCAATAGCCCGCTAGGGAGTGGGAGTAAATACAACTAGGCCTATAAAAATTAGCAACTAAGAGGGCTGGGAGAAGCCAATGGATTCAGCCGCCTGAAAGACATAATACAAAGGGGGCCGTAAGTAGACAGTATTAAAAAAATTAGATAATAAAAACCGCCCGCGAGGGCACTTACAGACCGCGGTAGGTAGGGGACCGTTGTGCATAAGCCAGCCAGGCGGACAAGATGGCGTCGGTATACCTCGAGGGGCGGGCCTGTAACGGCAATGACGTGGAATGCGCCATAGGCGGGCCCCGCCCCCCCGAAGAGCGTGAAGCCAGCACATGACAAGCAGCCAATGACGGCGCACCGGCGCCTGAGGTAACGCCACCGCCTAGCGCGGGCATAGTGACAGAAAAGGCGGCGGTAATTTTAAATACAGTAAAAGTAAAGCGAGACAGCGCGGCGGCTGGCGCAAGACAATGAATAAAAAATAATAAATGTCTAAAACACGTAAATAAAGCATCCATACCGACACCCCCCTTTTTTCCCCCGAAGGCTACCAGGAGAATGAGGGGGGACAGCGGCCACTTAAATAGGGCCCCCCGATGGACAGGGGCAAGGGGCAATATTGCGGGAGGGGCATCCCCTAGAGGCTCACCATAAGCCTGAACCGCCTACCCATTGGTGGGGGATTGCAGTGGAGCAGCTCTCCTAAGCACCTGCTAGCGGTGCTGCCTACCATCACCCGACCAGCGCAGCCAAGGCTGGGAGGCATATAACTAATGGAACGGGTGGGAATAGTCCTACAGGGCCGCAGGCTAATAGCCCCGCTCACCTGCGAGTAGAGAGAGCCATTTCTCATCCTTAGCAGTCCAGACTGCAGAGAAATTCTGGGGATTTGTGGGAGATCCCGGGTATTTGAGAGGCCGGGAGGAGCCTGTTTTCAATGTCTCTGCAGTCCAGCGCCATCTTGCGGAGTAATACCCAAGTGTAAGTATTCTATTTGGAGCAGGACGTACTGTATACTAAGAATAAAGACCGACGTTCTCCCTACTCCCTCATCGGCTCCTGACAACAGCAGCTACAAGGTTAAGATTGAAAACCCTAAACGCCAGTGCCCTATTCACAAGTTGCTACATCCTCTGAAGAAGTGCATTGGCTTCAGAAAGAAACCACTCCAAGAACACAAAAAACGTTTGTGGTATGTTTCAGATGTTGTGCATCCACAGAACACATAACCAAGGACTGTAAGGCCCCCATCAAGTGCATGGAGAGCAATAGTGAAGATCATGCGCAGGCACTGCATCAATCTAAGCAAAGCCCTGCATCGCCTACAGATTCCTCTCCTGTGTCCCAGCATGGTGGGGAGGATACAAGCCAACCTGCAAGACCCAGCACAGTATCTTCTTCATGTACAGAGGTTTGTGGTGAAGTCCTTTATGACAAATCCTGCTCAAAAATATGTCTAAACCGGGTGTGTCTCAAAGGCCATCCAGAAAGGACTCTAGAGGTGTATGCCATCCTGGATGATCAGAGCAATCGATCGCTTGCAAGATCAGAACTTTTTGACTTTTTCAGCCTGAAAGATGAGACTTTCCTTTACACTCTGGGTACCTGTAGCGGCATCGCTAAAGTCTCTGGAGGAAGAGCCAGCAGACTGATGGTAGCTCCCTTCCAAAACAATATTGAACTACCCTTGCCTATGCTTCTGGAGTGCAACTCCAGATCCCTACACCAGAGGCTGATCGTCTTCACCGCAAATAGCTGATGAAATACCACCTCTTAACAAAAACGCCAAGATCTTGCTTCTGTTTGGCAGTGACATTCTCCAAGTACATGTGATATGGTGGCAGATGAACAGACTGTATGAGGCTACGTTTGCTCAATGCCTTGATCTAGGTTGGGTCATCGTAGGCAATATTTGCACAGACAAAAGGAAGAAGCCTACACCAGTAACTTCATTAAAAACACAGATCATGCTGAATGGTCCCAACTGCTGTCTTGAGTCATGTCCATACCATTACTGCATGAAGGAGAAGCTGAGCAGCAGTGAGTGTCATCAAGAACCTCACTACAACAACACCTTTCTGCCTCAGGATGACAACCTGGGAGCAACAATGCTTAATACAACCAGTGACAGCAATTACGCACCTGTAAAAGAAGATAAAGAATTCTTCAAGGTGATGAACAAGGAATTAACACAGGACAATTCCAACAGCTTGGTAGAACCCCTACCTGCCCATTCTCCAAGAGAGACATTACCTAAAAAAAACTTTGACAAGGAGGTCACAGACTTCAGAATGGAAGTGCATGTCCTCGGCAACAGCTCCTCTTCTGCTGTATCAACCTATAGACTTAGAAGGACAGTCCCAAAAGGTAAGAGTGAGTTTGGTTCTGATGTTTGTCAGTCTGTTGAAATTAACTTTCACATGCAGGATGGTCCTAAATCCTTGCCCACATCTAAGGAAACCACTGACCTCCTCAGCACATCACAAGAGATGCTACCTATATCTAACCTCAGATCTCAAAAGATCATCCCCAACAGCCAAAAGTTAATGCAGACCCTTCACTTAGGTGATCATGTTGTAAACTTGAAGGATTTTGCTCTCAGTTATGATATTCCTCCTTTGTAATGCAGCCTAAGTCTGCTATGGGATATTCAACAGTACACTTCCACATTCCAGGCATTAACCTCTGGAAAACCTTTCACAAAATGTGGGTGTTATCTGCTTAGCAACCCTCTTGGATTTATGCCACCTGTGACCATTAAAGACAAAGCATTACTGAGACATCTTACTACTGAGAACATAGACTGTGACATTCTACTACTTTCTCAGCAACAAGGGACTATGACTTTGGACAAATCCAAAGCCCACGTTATGTTCCAAAATCCATTATAACTAATGGCAGAAAGAATATTCATATTTCCTCAGATACATCCATTAAGGCCAGATCTGCAGTGGACTACTACACACCAGATGCCAACAAGGAACCATCCTGTTGATTTACCCAAGGTAAGGCCCAACTAACTAAAAAACCTGAACATGTATATATGAAACTGTACACTGTAAGGACTTTGAAATGAACACTTCAGTCTCTCTGCTAACGAGACGGCACTTCTGCACACTGGCAATACAGCAAAGCCCATCACAAAGTGCCATTCACCAGGCCAAGTGGCATTTAACCATTATTGACTTTAAATCAGCTAAAGACCAGATCAGTGTGTGATTATTTTTGTGAGTGTTTGTTGCAACCCATTGGGACAAAACATGATCATCATAATCCCTAGTCCCACTTGGTGATCCTTTCTCAATTGTAGCTCATACCACTTACCAGCCATTATGAGTGGCAAAATAATTACCACCCTGCCCGTAATATTCCTGGGTTATCGGTTTAAACTGTGCCTATGGATGCTGCTGTGATGGGGTGGGTGGTAGCCTATGTGACTCGTGTAATAAAACACTCCTATGTCCTGGTCTGGGAACCGCAGGAGCCTCTCATCCAATCACAACGCTGGACTGTGCTGACGTAAAATCGTCTAAGCTGAGAGCTTAGCTTCATGGGTTCCTAAACACATGACTAACCTTGTGAGCCTAGCAATAAGGAGATAGATCACTTGTAGTGTGGGGTAGTCTGAATAACGGAATACAACACACCACACCAGATAAATAATAACCAATTTAGAATTTAATGGTTGAATATTAGGCAAAGTATTGAACACAATAGTTGGTGTATATAGCCACTGGATTAAGGCAATAAATGACTGTAGAAGAATCTAGTATAATTTCTACTTGAAGAATATGGGGGGGGGGGGAGGAATATCTCAAACAAAGGATAAACTTGTGTCTAGGTCACTTTATCATATATGGCTATTTGGATAACTTTAAGACACACTGTATGCTCTGTGTAATTCAAACAATCTATCAATACATACACAATCTATTTAAAATGTAACATTAACTCTCTATAATAAACTTCAGGTAGATGATGCTCTAAATTTGTAACTATGCTGTAAATAGTGAGGAGAACTGAGAAAAGTTCACTTATCCTTAGACCAAACGATCTTGGTGGAAAATGTCCTGTTATTGCTGACTAAAATGGTGCTGTTTCTTTAAATATTTAAAAAAAAAATAAGTCTTTACACAGTTCAGCAGTGAGGTAAATTAGGAGAGTGTTAGTTTCAACCAAAAACTTCACTGTGGCCCTATAATTTATGTGGCTCAGAAATACATACAAACACACAAGTGCTCCCTTTGACCCACCTCACGGACTCTGCTCCCTCAGAGCTGTGCTGTGCCTTTTATAGCCTGCAGGAATGACTGCACCAGCCTCTCTCTCATGGCTGGCCCTGCCCACCCACACACAGGAGAATTTTCCAGAACCCTCCTAGCGGAGGTTTGTTATATGTCGGTTACACATTCACTAAACTCACCTTTCCTCCGCTTCCTCGGTGCATGCGCAGGCGCTCATCCAATTTATGCCGTGCCGGCGCATGCACCAAAGAAGCAGAGGAAACGTGAGTTTCACACAGTGGGCCATCCCAGTTTGCTGCTCATCCAATAAACGCTTTATGCCGCGCATTAATATGAGGCATTGTTTTGGACTTGGAGTGTCGGCAATGAGAGTGGCGGTAACATTATCCCCAATTTCCCTGCAGCGTGCGCTCTCCCCCATGCCCGGCCTATCTGAAGAGCTGGGTGTGGGAGCGCACATCGGGATGCCTTGGCTCACAATTACAGCTAAGGACCGTAAAAAGGTAAAGGGTTTGCTTGCGATCTGGGGTGTGCCCCAGGGGGAACCCAGTTGGCCAGCCCTGTAGTCTAAAAGAAGGCCATGCCACTGATTGGTCCACTTTAAGGTTACGTATAAGAGCTCCTTCTACAAACAGAATAAACCAAAAGTCTGGTTGTAAATGTAAAAACAAAATAATAAAATCCCCAGGCCCCCTTGCAGCTGAGGTGTGCCCCCGCGCCCAGCCATTGAGAAAGACTGGGATAGGAGCATGTCACAGGCCACACATGGGGATACGTCCCCTCCTGTTTTTCTATGCTGGCAATCAGAGCTGTATGCATTAATATTCATGGCATATACCGCTAACTGGAAAAGTTTGTTTTTTTGGGTGATCCTGAAGGTTTAAAGTGGACCAAAACTCAGGATTTTGACTATCCTGGGTCTTGGTCCTTTCCCCCCGGGGCACCCCGATTGGGAGTGCACTGCTGTGTGTAACCCCCCCAGATCGCCGAGCGATGTTCTGTGCAAATAGCTGCAATCTGTTGCTATTGGCAACGTACACCATATCTGCACTGTGTTGCCAATAGCAACAGATTACAAATAGTGAAAACTGATTCCATAAAACACACATTTTCTAGACTATTTTGACACAAAAAAATCCACACTTTCAAAAATTCATTTGAAAGTGGACTTACTCTTTAACTCTAAACTCTTAAACCGGACCTTCACCATGATTTATTGAAAAGCCCAAACCCTTAAAAAACTATTCCCCAGCATCTAAAATTAATTAATATATTTTAAGTTTTTAGTCACTTCCTTATTTTTCTTTCCCCCACTGGGCTGCAACTCTGTTCAGGACTTTAGGATACGGGCGCCACCATCTTGACTCAGAAGCATCACATACTGAGGAGAGGAGAGCGGGATAAAGTACAGGGGGCGGGGTTATAGCTGTGCTTTGCTCAGACAGAGCAGATCTGGGGTCAGGGAAAGGACAGCAATCCCAGAATACAGAGCAGCACAGTCAGAAGGCACTTCCTGTTTGCAGGCTGCCTGATGTCCCATGAGCCGCCATCTTGGATGTTTAGCATGCAGTAGATGCAGGTAGGATGATTTTGAATGTGAGCAATCTGTATGTACAGGGCGTGGGAAACATATAAGATAGACTCTTATTCAGAGTGAAGGTCCGCTTTTACTCTATATGCTCTGCATATATGCACATATGCTGCCTAGTTAAAGTAATCCCAAAGTTTGAAATAGTTTTAGGATAACTATTGTCCCTAGCCCGCACATGTGCAGTAGGACCAGGGAAAGGTGTTCTTCTGGGCGATTTGGGGGGGGGGGGGGTTACACACACAAAGGCATACCAAATCGGGACAGGGCAGGGAACAAAACCTAGGGTAGTCAAAATCCTGGGTTTTGTTTTGCTTTCACAAGCATTGCATCTGCCCACTTCCAAAGAATTGCAATAGCGATAAGCTGTTATTCCTGCACAGCTAGCCTCAGAAGAAAGACAAGCATTAAAATGGAGCAGTTCTCCTCTGTAATAAACCAAAAAGCACCAAAAGACAATGGTTAACGTGGCTGTGGCACATGCCAAACTAGTTAATTAATCACAGGTGATCATCTGTGATTATTAAACTAGTTTGGCATTTGCCACAGCCAAGTTAACCATTGTCTTTTGGTGCTTTTTGGTTTATTGCAGTTCGGTTGATGGTTGGTCCATATTTGTGGACAGGGCTTAGCAATATTAGGAGGCCGATTCATTAATAGCGCCAGGTAGCGACAGATGAGCGACTGTAGCGTGATTTTTACAGCGCCAGCCAGTATTCGCTGTGCTTGGCCGGCGTTAGCTTGATGACAGCGACTCAGTCGGTGTGCGGTAATGTTGAATACGGGCTTAGGGGTCGCTGTTTCACAGGTTCAGCGTTGTATGTGAGCGCCTGACAACGAATGGCCAGAGCGAACGGCTAGCTTCATATTCATTAACAAATCACGCTCCGAATGTGCTGTCGCTGTCCATTCCTTGTTTAAACCCCAGAGCGCTGGCGGCGATGGGTATTAACTAGTTTTTAACCCCTAAACAACCATATTTTTTGATTGTAACATTATACATGTTTTTAGAATCATTTTGTAATATGAATACATTAATCTCAGACCTGTTAGATCAATTCTGCACAAATTTTTTTTTAATTTTTTTTTTACTTAAAAATAAATCCTAACATTGCAGAAGTGGTCTCCGATTTTTTGACATTAAAAAAAAAAAAAAAAAAAAAATTAATACCAATTAATTATGAATAATTATAGATTGCTCCATTGAAATGCATTGGACATCGCCAGGGAGCGACAGCTTATACCTGGCGCTGTGAGGGAATTTGCAGCGGCGCTGTTCGGTCCAGGCGGCTTCATGATGAATGCCGCGCTAGCCGTCGCTCTCGCCGGCGCTAGCCTCATTTTGCTTGATAAATGCGTCATTGTGACCGCCACGGGGGTACTTGAGTCAGTAGTCGCCGTTAGCTGCCGCTACCTGGCGCTCGTCAGACACTACCTGGCGCTATCGCTTGATGAATAAGGGCATTAGTCTGTACCTCACCACATTTTTTTTATCTTTTTGTAATCTGCCTCTGTCATAGCAGAATGGTACATTCAGAACCAGTACCGATTCCTCTGCCTTCCATTGAGACTACGTTCACACCTGTCCGGTTGCGTTTGCGGCATGTATTTTGCAGCAGGAATTCCATTTTGCATTTGCATTTTTCTTTGCTTTTTTGTTTGCATTTCAAAAACATCCCTATTTCCAGGTTAAATCCAATTAATAATTATGGGGGTAAGGGATGAGGTCTGACGAGCTCTCCCTTAATTAAGGCCTGCCTATGAGAGATTATTTGGTTATCCCCACCCTTTTAAATTTATGAATACTTTTAGGGGAGAAAGGGGGCCCTTTGTTTGGGTGACCCCTATTTATGAAGGGCTTTCTAGGGGAATAAGGAGTTAAACTCCTTGGTTAGCTTGGTGTAAGCATTATGAACACATTATAAAAAGTTCAACATTTATTATTTATACAGTTAATATACATCATCTCTCAACAGTGTCAATATGTTATTTACATTTCATACATATGTTTTTTCACATATCTTACTCAGTTCATGTTAGTGTACAGAGGTACTGGCAATGAGGTACGAGTCTCTGTTCATCTGGGAACTGCCCATTAAATGGGGGCTCAGTCCCATCAAATACCAGTTTGTAGCAAGCTTAATACACACTCAGTTGTAGCAAGTGATTCCTTATGTGCAGACGTTTCACTCCTTATGAGCTTCCTCAGTGCACTTACAGTGATCTGGTTGTACATAACAGAGTATACAATTAGCTCAAATCCTTTTGTTAATGCAATCTTTGTATATACTAAACAGTGTAACATACCTCCTAGTATCCTGTATTAGTAAGGGAGCGCTTGCTTCCATTCATCCTGTTATTGTTTGTTTGGCTGTGGGATCTACAGATCACATGGGCTAGATTAAATATGTGCCAATTAAGTAGTCATATAAATTGGAAATCTAATGAAAAGAATATATCTGTATGAGTTGTAGTAGAGGTGTTAATTGCAGGGCAGAACGCGTCATAGATAGGGACTGCCTAATGGCAGGAGGACACTGGGGAACGGACTAAGCCCGCCCCCTATGACGTCCCTGGGCGGCCCCCGGAACTAAGAGACGGCAACGCCGCCGGCGCAGCAAGCCAGACCGGAATCAAACCGGCACGCTGCTGCAAGGCGGGAACAAGCTGGTCTCGCAGCCTGTCTACATGGCAGGATCCGCGCTGTGGAAGGTAAGCGCTTTTGTTACAACTTACTTAAAAGGTATACCAAAATGCCATACCGGGCACTCTTCAGGACACTAATGTCCTCTTTATTATTATTATTTTCCTGCTTAATCAGCCAGTGAAGGCTTAAAGATCACAACTAAAGTCCAGCCCTGCAATTAACACCTCTACTACAACTCATACAGATATATTCTTTTCATTAGATTTCCAATTTATATGACTACTTAATTGGCACATATTTAATCTAGCCCATGTGATCTGTAGATCCCACAGCCAAACAAACAATAACAGGATGAATGGAAGCAAGCGCTCCCTTACTAATACAGGATACTAGGAAGTATGTTACACTGTTTAGTATATACAAAGATTGCATTAACAAAAGGATTTGAGCTAATTGTATACTCTGTTATGTACAACCAGATCACTTTAAGTGCACTGAGGAAGCTCATAAGGAGTGAAACGTCTGCACATAAGGAATCACTTGCTACAACTGAGTGTGTATTAAGCTTGCTACAAACTGGTATTTGATGGGACTGAGCCCCCATTTAATGGGCAGTTCCCAGATGAACAGAGACTCGTACCTCATTGCCAGTACCTCTGTACACTAACATGAACTGAGTAAGATATGTGAAAAAACATATGTATGAAATGTAAATAACATATTGACACTGTTGAGAGATGATGTATATTAACTGTATAAATAATAAATGTTGAACTTTTTATAATGTGTTCATAATGCTTACACCAAGCTAACCAAGGAGTTAGCCCTTCATAAATAGGGGTCACCCAAACAAAGGGCCCCCTTTCTCCCCTAAAAATAAATCCAATTAAAATCTATGGGGGATCAAATGCAAAATGCATGTGGTACCGCATAAAAACGCACTGGGCCATAGAGGTGCCATTGCAGTTTTTTTTAGTACTGCAGTGTCTGCCGCGAACGCAGATATGCACGCGGTACCAGATAGATGTGAATTAGGGATGAAGAAAGAACCAGGCTGGGAATTGTTTTGATACAGGGTAGCATTTATAATATTATTGCACAATTGTTTTTGATAGGGAGCCTTTCGGTGCTATTAGCTGCTATACAAGCCAGGGCAGGGCAAGGGCTGGTCCCCGCCCCCTCTATGTGCTGTACATACAGCCTTCTGCAAAGCCTGTGTCTGTGTGTGTGTGTGCCATCCAAGAGAGGAGCCTTCTATCTCAGTGCTCAGGCAGCTGACAGGTAGGTGATGGGGTGTCTGGGAAGGATCATTGCAGATCTTTTAACACACTGTGTAATGTCTTCTTCAGCCTCTCATCATGCTTCTTTCACTTCTTTTTGATATCACAAATATGCTGCTGCCCATAGCTTTATTCCAATACGGCAGAATATCTTGACAGTGTGTGATCGTTCCTATAATGACACTACAGACAGGGTTGCCGGGGTAGAGACTGCACTGGGGCCCATAAGGTAAGGGGGCCCCATCATTGTGGCTCCTCCACTTTATTTTATGCGCTTACATGTGGCATCATGTACATGAAGAAGAAGCCAATTGTCTGATCTGTTTCCTTCTTTAATTGTCTAGTTGTATCCAGGTGAGTTAAAATTACACAAAATCAATGTATGAGCCATGAAGGGGCCCCATTTAATGTTTGCATCAGGGCCAGTCCACATTTACTTAGGCTGCTGACTGCAGCTCATACTGCTTGTAATGGCTTCACATGCCTCAATATTATATTTTATCAGTGCGGATTGATTCAATCAATCTATCGAGAATACTACAGAGGTTGCATAAGAATTGATTCAATCTATCGAGAATACTACAGAGGTTGCATAAGAATTGATTCAATCTATCGAGAATACTACAGAGGTTGCATAAGAATTTAACTGATTAACAATATAACAGTCTGTACACTCACCTAAGGATGGGAGCAGCTTCTGCCCAGAACCAGTTTCAGTGGACCAAATCCCTCCCAGGGCATCCGAAATCAGGATGCCCTGCTATTGGAAACCCCCCAGGTCGCCCAAACACTTACCTTCTTTCCCAGTCCCACGGCGCATGCGCAAACAGTGGCTGCATCCCTGCTATTTCTTTAGCAGTGTGCGTGCCCACCCCAGGCATTTGTAAATGGCCGATGCGGGCACACTCCCTGTTAGTGGGTAGCGGGGGATGTGGCCGTCAGCGCTTGGAGTCGCTCACATTAGATGAAGACTTAGACGTGCTGATGTGAGCGGATCCAAGCGTGCTGATTGGACGAGTGGCCGCGCATGCACCGTAGGACCGGGAAAAGATTAGTTTGTTTCACCAACCTGCAGGGTTTCACACATTAGGGCACCCAACCATCGCAAGGCAATGACCAAAACCCAGGATAGTTAAAATACTGGGTTTTGGTCCACTTTAACATGGTAACCAATTTTCAGAATTGGGGAGAAAAATTGCCCCAGAAGCAGTTCTTCAGTTATGGCTTTAGAGGAAGCTGTATGCAGGTGGTACCTTCCAAACCTGGGTTGAATTAGATTAGATGTTATGGGGCTAAGGTATGTATCAACAGTTGTATTTCTAACTGACACCAATTTGTAGAAGAAGCACAAGTACAATCCCCTGCTTTTGCTTCTATACATGTTAAATATTATTTCAGTTTGTCATTTATTAGATTGTATGCAAATGTAGCCGTCGCGTACAAGGCCGGGGGCACGCACCTGGGGAGCGAGGGGGATTCTTGGACCTTGGGTAGGGTATCCCATGTTGGTGCGGGCATGTGTGGGGGGAGGTGCACATACTTCTGTAATAGCTGCTTGCTTCCATACACGACACTCTTTGGTGAATTCACTTGGCGTTTATTTGATGCATCCATCCTCGGTATCATACAACAAAGTCCATTAGTACAATCCAGCAAATCACAGCAGCACTCTCTCTTTGCTCCTCACTACATTAATAGAGCTCAACAGAACCAAGAACTGACTAGAAGGGTTGGTCTCCCCTTTATATGACCTCTGTAAAGTTTCCACCTACACAACAGTTGCAAAGCTCGGCCAATGGCAGGACAGCTAATGTTGCCAATGCCCTCTGGTCAAGACTTTGTTTACTTAACCTAAAGAAGTACACCAGACTACCTTAATCTAAGAGACCCATTTCTTAGGCAACACTGCCATCATGTGGTTTCATGATGCAATGGGCCCAAGAACTGCTATCACCATCAGAGCTATTCCTCTGACAGGGTTCTAACTCTTCCTACTTGTAGTGTTGCAACAGGTTTCTGCCTATTACACAAACCTTTAATTTATTAAAGTGTTTTGCAAGCCAAAAATATCAGTAGCTCACCTTTCATTGGCTTCAGCACTTTGCTTCCTCCTCTGTCTGTCTCCTTAGTGAGGAGAATCACTTCCTCATTCAGGTCTCATTCCCCACCACGCTGACCTGGTCCATCAATCAACCTTTGGTGGACCAAGAATGGAAACACCCCCATTCCCTGCCCAGACGTCCCAATTGGCTGCCTCTCTCTGCAGCTCTGAAACCCTGCCCTCCTCTCTTCTCGCTCATCTGCTTTGTTGTGAACATGCACCACTTGCAGCATTTGGTTGGCCACGCTTGCCACCATATACTCTGGCGTTTATCTCTGTCTGCCAGCCCTGCCACTGGTCAGATACCCACCCTGCAGCAGCAAGACCCCTTTCATCTGGGCACAGCATGAGATGACAGGCTGGAGACAATTTCAGCCTGCAGCATATATCTCACCCATATGATCTGCTGACACTATGAGCTGACAGACTGGAGATAATCTCAGGCTGCAGCACATATCTCACCCCCATGATCTGCTGACACTATGAGCTGACAGGCTGGAGATAATCTCAGACTGCAGCACATATCTCACCCCCATGATCTGCTGACACTATGAGCTGACAGACTGGAGATAATCTCAGGCTGCAGCACATATCTCACCCCCATGATCTGCTGACACTATGAGCTGGCAGGCTGGAGATAATCTCAGACTGCAGCACATATCTCACCCCCATGATCTGCTGACACTATGAGCTGACAGGCTGGAGGTAATCTCAGGCTGCAGCACATATCTCACCCCCATGATCTGCTGACACTATGAGCTGACAGGCTGGAGATAATCTCAGGCTGCAGCACATATCTCACCCCCATGATCTGCTGACACTATGAGCTGACAGGCTGGAAATAATCTCAGGCTGCAGCACATATCTCACCCCCATGATCTGCTGACACTATGAGCTGACAGGCTGGAGATAATCTCAGACTGCAGCACATATCTCACCCCCATGATCTGCTGACACTATGAGCTGACAGGCTGGAGATAATCTCAGGCTGCAGCACATATCTCACCCCCATAATCTGCTGACACTATGAGCTGACAGGCTGGAGATAATCTCAGGCTGCAGCACATATCTCACCCCCATGATCTGCTGACACTATGAGCTGACAGGCTGGAGATAATCTCAGCACACTTATCCAAGCATGGCCTGTAGTTATGCCCCAGATCTTTAGACAAGTAAGTATTTTTACCCGATCTGTTGCTTTAGCATTTAAAGTGGACCAAACTCAGACCTAGTGTCTATAGAACGCTAGGTCCGGTTAAATCCTCACCCCCTTGGGCTTTTGCAGTGCGATAGTCTGAAACCTCTGCCAGTTGCCAAGTTCTGTTTCTAGCCACACACATATTCCAGTTCTCCAGGCACCTGTGAGTGGCATGTGGATACACCCCTCTCTTCTTGTCTCTCCCATTATAATTAGGTGTTTGTACATAACTTTATGTTCTGTTGTAACAACAGACGATGGAGAAAGCTGTGCAATCATATAATGATGAACTCACACTTAGCATCTGTGGCACACCCTGCTCTCTTTCCCATGCAGATTTGTCTAGAGAATACAGATGTGTCAGGAGAATTGAGAAAGTGAGCTCACTGTAATTGGTGAGTGTTGGCTGGTAGGTAATATGACCAAAACATTTACCCTTTAGACTGGGGTGGATGGCACAATCACATTGGTTGCTGCAGATCATTGGTGCTCTTTTACAGACTTGTAATGTGCCCCTTACACCTTTACCTGGCACCATAGTTAGATCCACCTCCCTGCTAATGACAAAAGAAAGGGACGACAGGCTGCTGCCAGTCTGCAGTAAAAATAAAAAGGAATTGCATTGACTATTGCTTAAAATGGGTGTGGACAGTAAGTACATAATCTGCTGAGATAGTCATATGAAAAAGCGAATTATTCCATTGCATCAGAGGACACCAACAAATGCATCTGTCTAAACAGGGAGTGATCGTATCTGTTAACTTCCTCTCCTTTTTGGATCACCAGCCTGAAGTTTCATTTTAAATCATGGTATTGTGTTAAGCAAGCTTTAGGTTACACCATTAGGGTCACAAGCAATGCTTTGTGAAGGGCTTGAGCTGTATTTTCTATTATGCACCTAAGGGAATGTGCCTAGGGCAGCATGATGCAGAGGGCAGCAGCATCATGGAGGAAATCCTAACTATGATACCTTTTACCTTTTTGGGGATCTAAAATAATCCTACCAGTGGTCTAGTAGCCATAGCTGGAAATATTATTGCATACAAGGAAGGCATCCAGGCCACTTTTGAACTCTTAGTGTATTTTATGTGACTACCTTGTCTGGTAGAGAGTGGAGGAAGGCCTGGATGCCCTCGGATTATGGTTATACTCCGGGGTATAAATAGATTGTGGGACAGATCTTTGTATTGACCCCGAAAATATATATACATAGTTATTGGATCAGCCCTCAGGCATCTCTTTTCCAAACTAAGAAAACCTAACTTTGAAAATCTTTCAGGGGACTCTAGTCTCTGCATTCCATGTATTCATGTAATTGCCCTCCTTTAAAGTGGACCGTCACCCAGTGGTGATCGGCCCGGGAATCTATAAGATTCCCGGACCGATCACCTCCCTCACCGCGGGACATCCGAGATCTGGATGTCCCGCGGTGAGGGACCCCCCCCAAAACCCCCGAAAAACTCACCTCATCCCTCATCTCCCGCACGTCCCTCTAGGTGTGCGCGCGCCCGCGCCGGCCGTTTGTGAATGGCCGGCGCGGGCGCGCGCACTGTCAGAGGGGCGCGCGGGAGGCGGCGGCGGACGCGCTGTGTTGTTCGCAGCTGTCACCCGCTTGTCCGTTGGCGCTGATTGGTCAGCGCGGCCACGTGGGAGCGTTGTGAGGTGAGTTTTGGGGGCTTTCTGGGGGGTTTCACATAGCGGGGCACCCTTAGTCGGGGTGCCCCGCTGAAGTGGACCAAAACCCAGGATAGTCAAAATCCTGGGTGTTGGTCCACTTTAAACAAATCTGAGCTATATGGGAGTCTGACCAGTGCCTTGCATTGGACACTACAGTTGGACACTACCTCTAGGTCCTTTTCCATTCTAATTTCCCAAGCATCCCCTTATTTAGTGTGTAATCATGGCACAAATTCCCATGTGCATAACCTTACATTTATCTGTGTTAAACTTCATTTTCCACTGTACAGCCCATGCTTCCAATTTATTTAAATTTGTTTAATTCAATCCCTATGTCATTAATAAATATTTTGAAAAAAAAATGGGCCCAGAACTGACCCTTGCGGTACTCCGACAGTAACCCAATCCGAGTATGTACCATTGATAACCACCCCCTGTTTCCTATTAATAAGCCAATTTCTCACCCATGTTTTCCCCCAGCCCAAACATTCTCATCATTTGTACCAGTCTTTTATGCAGCACAGTATCCAATGCTTTAGAAAAGTCAAAACATATGATCTTCATTTATTGCAGTGAAGGAGTTGGTGCCAAGCCAGGGTCATGGGGGTTCTGCCTCTGTTTGCAATGATGTAGTGTGCATGTTGTGGGACATAAACTAGAGTCAAACACAGCCACTATCTTGGACTGGATGAGGTGCTGGTTCTCCACTCTCTGTAAATTTAAACTAGTGAGGCTTGGAGGTGGAGCTTCACTGGACAAAATAATGAGTATAGCTGTTTTCTTTTGTTTTGCCTGGAGAATCTATTTAACAATCTGAGGGAGAGTGGAGGAGGATACAACAATACACACAACGGTAGCCCTAAAGTTACACTATTTAAGGATGGTGAGATTTTCATTTTCGGGTAGTAGTCATGATGAGTGGCAACATTCAGGAGGTGTTGTCAACAATGGTCATGGCTTGGTGTGCAGGGAGTAATGATAAATGACTGCCTAGGGTGTAAAAAGCCTCAATATAGGCCTGGCCTAGGGTAATGTTAAAGAGAAGTAAGCATGGGCCCCACAAATTATTTCTTCTGGTAGGCCCCAGGAATGAGTTCCTCTGCTGGGCCCCAAGAATGATTTTTTCTAGTGGGCCCAAGGTACTCCAGTCAAATACTGTTTGAGATCCTTTGTATCCAAGAAATTAGCAAACTTAACTTTGTAAACAGGCATGGAGCTACAGTATACTGTATAAATAAATGATGATCATAATCTTTTAGTCATGTAAACAGATGGGTAGGAATGTTATGTGGTATCATATCAGAGGCTAGAGTCTTAAATGTTTGCACCTTGTTAGCAGGGGGGCACTTGCCCTGGGTGCAGCAGGTCAGGGGGGGCGCCAAAGGGGGGCCTGAGAACAGGTGGGGGTGCCATTTTGAATCTTTGCCCCAGGTGCCATAAATCCTAGCTACTCCTCTGCTTGTTAGAATGCTTTGATCTAAACTAGGGGTTCCCAACCAGTGGTACTCAAGAGCCTATTATGTGGTTCTCAACAAGGTTGTATACTTTACCCAACCCTGATTTGTTTAAGGATTACAAAACTGCTCCAAACGTCCTTTTATGTACATTTTATGCACTTTAAGTGGCTGAGTGTTTTTAACATAGTTTTAGGTGACTGACAACCCACACATTCGACCCCGGAGGTACTTGAGATAATTCCAAAATGCGGAGTGGTACTTGATGAAAAACATTTGGGAACCCTTGATCTAAACCTTTAAAGCGGACCTTCACTCTGAATAAGAGTCTAACTTATATGTTTCCCCCACACTGTACATACAGATTGCTCACATTAAAAATCATCCTACCTGCATCTACTGCATGTTATGAGCCTTTAAACATCCAAGATGGCGGCTTATGGAAGCCGCCATTTTATCAGGCAGCCTGCAAACAGGAAGTGCCTGCAAACAGGAAGTGACTGTGCTGCTCTGCATTCTGGGACTGCTGACCTTTCCCTGACCCCAGCTCTGCTCTGTCTGAGCAAAGCACAGCTATAACCTGCCCCCCTGTACCTTATCCCACTCTCCTCTCCTCAGTAAGTGTGATGCTTCTGAGTCAAGATGGCGGCGCCCGTATCCTAAATTCCTGAACAGAGTTGCAGCCCAGTGGGGGAAAGAATAATAAGTTAGTGACTAAAAATGTAAAATATATTAATTTTAGATGTTAGGGAACCGTTTTTTAAGAGTTTGGGCTTTTCATTAAATCATGGTGAAGGTCCGGTTTAATTATTCAGATAAGCTTAATAATTTTTAGCTCAAAATCTTTACTACCAACCCTAAGAGACTGAAATTAGGCTGCCACCTATAGGAAGTGCTGGCTGCTGCAGTATTTGCAGTGGCTTTCGTATCTCCGTTGAACAGAGTTGGTAGTGGTAACTACAGCTCACTGCAGGCCTGTGCAGGAGCATATGCTGAGGAATCCTGTTTCACAGGCGTATTCTCCCTTTCAGCATTCAAAATGGTGCTGGTCCTCTTTAAAACTGTACATGGTTTTAAACTAGTTTTCAATAAATCTTCCTTGGGATTTGTATTTTTATACCTTAAAGTAACTCGCATTTTGAACATTTTGAACTAGCATCCCCAGAATTGCTCCCCCCCCCCCCCCCCCCATGAAGAGCACCTTTTGACAATTTTCAGTGCTCCTGCTTCTCTCTAATCCCAGATAATGGCGCCTGTTTTAGATGTAAAGCTCTGTCTCCTCCATTCATTGCCACTGTTGTGTGTGGCAATTATGTCATTGCCACACCTATGTAATGACTGATAGCCTGCCATCTCCCAGAAAGTGACAGCAAAAAAAAAAAAAGTTTCAGTACATTTTGAAAAAATTAAAGTATCTATTTCCAGTCCTACACCCTAAAATGGGAGCATCTGCCGGGGACTTGGCCAAATGTATTTTACAAGTACAGTGGGTTTTGGTCCGCTTATCCACTGCACACACAATGACCATCAATCCTCTGCAGTCAAGTTGTTATTTTTGTATAATTCAGGCCATTAACAGAAACTAAGAGGCCGATTTATTAATAGCGCCAGGTAGCGACAGATGAGCGACAGTAGCGTGATTTTCACAGCGCCGGCTAGTATTCGCTGTGCTTGGCCGTTGTTCGGTTGTTGACAGCGACTCAGTCGGTGTGCGGTAATGTTGAATACGGGGTTAGGAGTCGCTGTTTGACAGGTTCCACGCTGTATGGGAGCGCATGACAGCGAATGGCCATAGCAAATGGCTCCCAGCATATTCATTAACAAATCACGCTCAAAAAATTCTCGCGCTGTGAAATGCATGTTTAAACCCCAGAGCGCTGGCGGCGATGTGTTAAAAGTAGTTTTTTAACCCCCAAACAACCTTATTTTTGGAAAAAAATAATAAACAAGTTTTTATAAACATTTTGTAATATGAATACATTAATATCAGACCTGTAATATCAATTCTGCACAATTTTTTTACCTTAAAAAAAAGATATAACATTGCAGAAGTGGTCACCGAATTTCTGACATTAAAAAAAAACAAAAAAAAAAAACATTAATATCAATTAATTATGAATATTTAAAGATTGCTCCATTGAAATGCATTGGAGAGCGCCAGGTAGCGAGAGGTCATACCTGGCGCTGTGATGGGATTAGCAGCGGCGCTGTTCGCTGAAGTCTGCAACATGATGAATCCCGCGCTAGCTGACGCTGTCGCCGGCGCTAGCCTCATTTAGCGTGATAAATGCGTGATTGTGTTCGCAGCCTGGCATTCTGGAGTCGGTAGCCGCCGATAGCTGGCGCTACCTGCCGCTAGTGAGACACTACCTGGCGCTATCCCTTGATAAATAAGGCCCTAAGAGGCAGTTATCAGTGTATTAGCAGGGTGTATGAAGATCCCGATAGCACATACGGCATACACCATCCATGCATGCTATTCTATATCTATGCAAAACATCTTTCAGCTGACCTTAGGTTAACTTCATGATAGTTATAAACAGCGATGACATTTAACTAAAGTCATTTCTAGCCATTTATAACAAGAGCATGATCGCTTTTTTTTTTTCAAACAAAGCTCAGTATTCATTAATGTTCAGTTAGCAGTTGAGTTTATATGCTAACCAAATCCAGACCTACACCCCTCCTCCCAACACTGTTGGGAGAGTCATGGATGAAAGAGACACTGAATTAACCTTATCCACTGCCTTACACCACATGTAAGCCCTGCATTAGAGAGATGCTCACAATTTCACAGTGGGGCTCTATCTGTAAGGGGCAGGAGCATAACATGCTCTATAGCAGTGGGCAGTTACTTGTTCCCCATCATAAAGAGCTTCATGTTTGATTTTGGCTTTCTATGAATTTTTAATTAAAAGGACATCCAAAATGAATATGCCCTGGGGTCACAGGGGCAGACTGGCCATGGGGAGCACATGGAGAAATCCCAGTGCTGCACTGTTTTGGGGGATGACAGGGCCGGGTTCTTACCCAGTCATAATTCACATTATCCACTTTCACACCCTCCTTAGCTCCCTGTCTCCCCCATACCTGGACCCAATGTACCATTCCTAGCCAAGACACCTCATCCCATGTTTTTCTCTGGCAATGCTTATAGCAGCGATCACTCGACCCCCCCCCCTTTTTTCTTTACTAGTTCATTGGTGGTGCATCAGGGATTGGGGTGCTGCTGCATGCCATCCCATTTCTTTTAATACATTCAGTTATTGGTGGTTCAATGATCCCACTTACCAACTAGTGATATATGCTATACAGGTTTGCTATTTGATGGTGATATATGCTATACAGATTGTTTGCTATTTGGTAAGTAGAGGGCTTCTATAGTTCACCTAAAGCAGGGATGCTCAACCTTCTGACAAGTGCGGGCCACTTAAATCATCTGGAACCTGATCGTGGCCTACAATTAATTGCTTCAGCTATTCTTCATTTAGAATAGTATAATGAAGATTTTCTACAACATGATACCCACTGTCTCCACAAACTACACGCTTATGTCTTCCCAATACTCAGTTACATACCTGCATACATATGTAAGAATCCCCACATGCTACCTATGCACATGCTGATCCCACCAATGCCATGTATACAATTATAGAATAAATATTTGCCAAATGACGCCAAAGATTTCACCCAAGGGTGGGGTTGTACAACCAATGTCACCACACTCCTCCAATCAGGGCAGTTTCTAGGCAAAATAGCGTTCAGTGCAGTAAGGAACAAAATTGGTTCCTCGTCACCTGTCCTATGGTGCTGCTGCTGTCCCATACAGTAATGTTCCATGCTGTGCCTCTAGCTTAGCAGCAGGCAGTGCCCCTCCCTCAGGACTGGGCCCAATATGAGGGGATTAGGGTCCTGTTTTTGGTCTGCACCACTAACAATGACTTCAACTCATCTTCAGAAAACAGGATGGCTGTGATAAAGGTGCCCCAAATGGCTTTGGCACCCATGGTGGTTGACCTGCTCACCATCCCCTAGAAACAGCCCTGCCTCCAAGCCATCACTGTCATTTGCAATCACCCATCCTTACTGTATTTATTTACCTCTATTTAACTGCCTTTACATGTCAGTTCTATTTCTCACAGCAGGTCAGGGGCCACATCAGATGGCTCTGAGGGCCATGTGTGGCCCCTGGGCCTCAGTTTGGGCATGTGTGACCTAAGGCAACAGGCAGGCTAGGTTTACCACTGCTGACAAACAAACTAGGACACTGACTTAGAAACCCTGGGCAGTGCTCAGCAGCTTGTGGGCTGGTCATGGGCTGGCCAGGACAGTCAATTCCTAGGCTTATTTTTGTCCCCTAGTCCTACCTGGGAGTGATTTTTAAGAGATATATAAAGTAATTATTCACTCTAAGTCTATTTTAAAGTGGACCAACACCCTGAAGGATCAGCCCAGGAATCTATAAGATTCCCGGGCCAATCCAATCCCTCCCCGCGGGGCATCCAAGATCGGGATGCCCCACCGTGCAAAACCCCCCAGGATGCCCCATTCACCTTACCTGCATCCCGATCCAATGGCGCATGCACGGGCCGTGGCCACATCTCGCGCTTCTCTCTAGCAGGGCGCGTGCCCACGCCGGCCATTCACAACTGTTAGAGGGAAGCGCGAGATGCGCACCGCCAGCGTGCTCGGAGCTGCTGAGCTATGACGGCGCTTAGATGCGCACAGCTCATCGGCTCCGAGCGCACTGATTGGACGAACGGCCGCGCATGCGCCGTAGGAGCGGGTGAGGTGACTTTTATTAGGAGATCTGGGGGGTTTCAAGCAGCGGGGCACCCCCGATCGGTGCCCCGGGGAAGTGGACCAATACCCAGGGAAGTGGACCAATACCCTGGGTGTCGGTCCACTTTAATCTGTGTTACCAGTCGTGATCCTCCAAAACAACAGCATACATATTAACCCCCTAATGCATACTAAAAATGTCTTCTATTTTATTTTCAAATGAGGCTCCACCCAAAGTATATTTGAATAACTATTCCATCTTTTTCTGGAAAATGTTGGACCAGTCTATTGATTCCAAAAAGGTTCTGTCTGTCACATGCACAGCAGCCTCCATCTATCACTCTGGAGCTTCCAAGTGACAGATGAATTTTTATTCTTTCAGGCACCACTTCTAATAGGCAATAGTTAGTTAATAGATGCAGCTTAAATGCAGACCAAAAATCATCATTTTGACTAATATCCCACACATGTCTTACCCCTCGGGTTGCCACCTGGCTAGTATTTTTTTACTTTTTTGTCCGTTGGCCTGCCGGTGCTGGTATTTGTTTTTTTTTACTGGTGATTGATGATGGGGAAAGTACACCTGCAATTTTAAACAATAAACAGTAAACAATTAGGGGCACCTCCAGGCCAGTGGCCAGTAAAGTATAAAGAAAATACAGGCCAGGTGGCAACCCTAATTACCTCACTGCCTTATCACACTGGCAGTACTTTTGCATGGTTCTGCCATCCCGTCCTCTCTCCTTTCCCAACAGTAGATCCGTCAATATCCCTGAAGTCTCTGATTTCCAGAGGGTCGCCTGGCAGGCCAGCAATTTCTGGACTGCAGCATGGCCCATTCCCTGGGAATTGAATGTGTCTTTTTGCAAATCTTGCAGTGCTGGGTACTCTCTCATTATCTATGAAATTCCTGCCCATGGGACCACCATCTGATCATGGTAGGAACCGGGAATATCCCGCACAGATTCATTCGCATCAGGTACATCAATATGATAAGGGTAAGGTAAAGTGACAATCTACTTGTAACTATTTTAGTTTATGTTACAGCTTTTGCTGCTTGTATAAATTAATTATTTCATTATGTTATTATTTTATTCAAGAATCATAACAATGTGTGATAGTGCCAAACCCGTGCTTCACTACTTAAATGGACGGGGAAGAATGGAGAGTATCCGATGGCTATTAGCTGCCGTTGATGTTGAGGTTAGTATCACGGAACACATGATAATGAATCAGTATATGTTTTTAGTGCATTTTACTTCATATTTTAGGTGGTTAGGTCTGGGTAACACTCATATAAGTGTTATATATTATGTTTAATTATGTGTGCTAATAATGCTGCTTCCCCCTCCCCTCCTCACTGCCCCACAAGGTGAAACCTCCCCCGGGTCCCCGCATACTCACCTCCATCTGAGATCCCATGTTGTATGTTCAACACTCCAAGGGCACCCTTGCTCTGCTGGCTCAGATTACTGGCCTGTGTATCGGGGGCATTCCATTTGAGATACCCTGTAATTCCGGTATTGTGGACTATATAGATTAAGGGGTTTATTTAAGAAGTAGTAGTGGCATGTAGAAATATCTATATTGCCTCTGATGCAAGGTAGTGTCCTATTTATCATCAGTGCCGGTGAGTATATGAGTGCCCTACAGTGCCACATAAGACCAGACGCATACCATACACTGTATCGCCTTATCCCTTAGAATTTAATGGGCTGGGTTGGTGATAATTTTTTAGGCATTTTTTAGGGGGCTGGTGCATGTGCCAAGGGTTTCCTGGGCTGTTTGGAACTATCTTTGTATGCAATTTTTGTTTGCGCTGCAAACTTGCAATTTGGGCCATTCAAAACCTGTGCCATGTCATTCAAGTGTCCCCAATGAAATTCCTGATGTTTCCGCATTGAAAATGCGCTGCAACCCCCCCAAAAACAAACAAACGGGGGAATGCAACAGGCACTGTATACCTGTTTTCTCCTTACAAATAAGAAAGCGACTGTGGTCTGATTGAAATTTAAGGTAGTGGCAGTGCGCTATGGGGCTGGGGCCTGTTTTTTTCTGGCCAGCCACCACTGCATGTGGTGCAGGGAGCTAAGATATCAGTAGCTTGTTTCCCTGATTGCTATCTGGACAGACAGGACAGGCGCTAGCACAGGGCTAACCTGGGAAATTGCCTGTCATCTTCAGGGGTCCACTCAGGCTCACACTTGGCCATTTTACAGTGAACCCAAACCACCAAATCCTGGGTGTTGTGTGCAGACCTGCTCATGGCTGGCCTCAGCAACAGGGGATAATCAGCAACATTGAAGAAAATGGCATGGAACAGAGGGCAATTGATGGAAGCTCAGAAGGTAGCAAGAGTCAGGTTACAACTGACAGCAATGATAAAGTGTTTAGTGTCAGCAAAATAAGTAAGGACTGAATGGTGCTTAATGGCAGTAGATAATGCAACAAGGAGTAGAGGATGATTGGTGGCTATAGGGAAGGCAATAAGGAGTAGAGGATGATTGGTGGCTATAGGGAAGGCAATAAGGAGTAGAGGATGATTGGTGGCTATAGGGAAGGCAATACGGAGTAGAGGATGATTGGTGGCTATAGGGAAGGCAATACGGAGTAGAGGATGATTGGTGGCTATAGGGAAGGCAATAAGGAGTAGAGGATGATTGGTGGCTATAGGGAAGGCAATACGGAGTAGAGGATGATTGGTGGCTATAGGGAAGGCAATAAGGAGTAGAGGAGGATTGGTGGCTATAGGGAAGGCAATACGGAGTAGAGGATGATTGGTGGCTATAGGAAAGGCAATAAGGAGTAGAGGATGATTGGTGGCTATAGGGAAGGCAATACGGAGTAGAGGATGATTGGTGGCTATAGGGAAGGCAATAAGGAGTAGAGGATGATTGGTGGCTATAGGGAAGGCAATACGGAGTAGAGGATGATTGGTGGCTATAGGGAAGGCAATATGGAGTAGAGGATGATTGGTGGCTATAGGGAAGGCAATAAGGAGTAGAGGATGATTGGTGGCTATAGGGAAGGCAATAAGGAGTAGAGGATGATTGGTGGCTATAGGGAAGGCAATAAGGAGTAGAGGATGATTGGTGGCTATAGGGAAGGCATTAAGGAGTAGAGGATGATTGGTGGCTATAGGGAAGGCAATAAGGAGTAGAGGAGGATTGGTGGCTATAGGGAAGGCAATAAGGAGTAGAGGATGATTGGTGGCTATAGGGAAGGCAATAAGGAGTAGAGGATGATTGGTGGCTATAGGGAAGGCAATAAGGAGTAGAGGAGGATTGGTGGCTATAGGGAAGGCAATAAGGAGTAGAGGATGATTGGTGGCTATAGGGAAGGCAATACGGAGTAGAGGATGATTGGTGGCTATAGGGAAGGCAATAAGGAGTAGAGGATGATTGGTGGCTATAGGAAAGGCAATAAGGAGTAGAGGATGATTGGTGGCTATAGGGAAGGCAATAAGGAGTAGAGGATGATTGGTGGCTATAGGGAAGGCAATACGGAGTAGAGGATGATTGGTGGCTATAGGGAAAGCAATACGGAGTAGAGGATGATTGGTGGCTATAGGGAAGGCAATAAGGAGTAGAGGATGATTGGTGGCTATAGGGAAGGCAATAAGGAGTGGAGGGCGATCAGCAGCAGAAGATGACCCATTTGAGGAAGCGGAGCTGAAAGGTGACATCATGTGACACATTACTTAGGGGCCCACTAACACTCTCTTGCCCAAGGGTCCAAGGGGAAACAATGCACTGGCATCATAGTTCTGCTCTTCAGAGCCTACGTCTCTGCTCTCCTACGCTCCCTTCAGGCAGCATGCTGACACTACATACTCCATTTAATTTCTTCTGTCACAGGTGTTGGAAGGTGGAGGGCAGCTTGCACCAGGCCCCCTTCTGCACAGGCCCCATAGAAGCTGCCTCTCTGGCCTCTATGGTATGTATGGCCTACCTAATTCTGACTTAGAATGAGGGTATTCCTGTACCAAATCTAATGCCCCTCATCTGAAAAGGGTCTTGTGTGAGCTAGTAATCCTGGTGTATGTTACAGTATTTTAGTTTAAGATTAGATGCATATCAGATTGTATGGTCAAAAACAGAATTCAGTTTTAACAATAGCATTTGTTTTTATTCTTGACAGTTTGAAGAAAAATTTATTTACACGAAGGAGGACTATGAAAAGTTGCTCAGAAGTACAGTTTTTATTTTTTTATATGTGTATGCCATGAATTTTATTTATGTGGTGGGGGGGGCTTAAAGTAAACCTACACACTATGGGGGTTATTTAAGAACGGATAACGCCAGGTAGTGCCTCGTAGCGGCAGGCAGCGTCTGGTGAACGCCGGGCGCTGTAGGCAGAACCACATTTATGAAAGAGAATCTGGTGAGCGCCTCTAACAGCGCCATGTAGCGTCTGTATTATTACAGGCAGCTCAGGCTATGTTAACACGGTGTGTTTCAAACTGGCCAGAATAGAGGTCATGCTGATTATTTGGTGAAGCCAGTGTGACTTCCATTGTGTATTGTGGTGTGGGTTGCTACCTGCATCCCGGTGAGCTTTCTAGTGTTAAGTACAAAAAAAATATTTGTCCTACATTTTCCCTCAATAATCACCTGTACCTGAGATAGGATATTTTTACAAGTGAGGTACATCATATATCCAATAAGCTAAAGATATATATATATATTAGTATTGAGATAACAGCAACCTATGGGCTATGACAAGGGGTTTTCCATTTTGTATGCATAGCCAATAGGGTACTGTTGTTTCCAAATATCCTTATCTCACAGGAAAACGTATAAACCTCACCTGTACAAATGCTTCATCAAAGGTACAGGTGATTTTAGGGAAAAACGAGAACAAACCCTTTCTTTTGCACTTTCTTGTGTGATAAAGCTCACCAAGATGCAGGTTGCAATCCACACTGATAAGCATACTGGACGTCACACTGGCTTCACCAAATAATTACCCCCACAGTGTGAAGTAACCTAAACTAATCTGCTGTGAGTTAAAGCAGACCAACCACGTCCTATGGAAGGTTAAAGGCCATATTTAACACTAACGCCATCTAACGCCTTTTTTTCCGTCTCCGGAGAGACGCTCTCGGCATCCGAGCCGTAACGTCAGCCACAGGCCGGTGCTGAAGTCTATGCGCGGGGCGCTGCACACAACTTCAGATATAAATGGGGCTAGCGACAGGTAGCACCAGGGGATCACACAGGAAACCCAAGTGTATTTATTGAAAAAAACACATCGCCCGCACTGGCACTACTAAGCAAGAAATTGGGACCATACAGCGCCAGGTGCGATTGTTTAAAAGCCATTTTAAAAGGATAGCAACACTGTGACAATGCAACACAAGGAATGGCATTGGGGATACGTGAATGAAAAATGAACACATTATTTGCAAGGCGAAAAATGCTTGTTTGCAGTGCATATCTAAAGTGCAGGAAATGATTGTAAAAACAAATCCAAACAGAAAACAGCCCAGGGATCCCATGGCTCATGCACGACCCAAAAAACATAATAAAAACCCAAAGTGACAAAATAATGAACTACGGAAGAGTGACACAAGGTGCATGGTGTGCACATGATGTGATGTGGCACTGTAGGGAACGCAGCGCCAGTGCTCTAATAATCGCCAGCGCTGTTAATACATGGGGTGGTATATGGTGCTATCAGAGGTGCTATGATTTTTTTCTTAAATATGTTTGCCAGTGGCCATGGTCCTGATGGGGACCTGGTGCTAGGTGGTGCTAATGATTCATAAATAGGGCCCTAAGAACCCCCTGGCAATACCCTGTGTGTGACCCACCTATACTGCCAAAAGGCCCCTTAGATAACCTTACAGCTTTAAAATAAAAGTAAAGCCACGCTACGGTCTGCAGAGGGGACCAGTACTGCAAACCCCGTCAAAATTGTTGACATTTTTAAAAAAATGTTGGGCAAGCTTTATGCAGCGCCCCATGCGTTCCCTCGGGAAAGAGCTATCAAATTTCTAGACTCGATCTCACTCCCTGAGGTGGCAGAAACTCATAGAGCCAACCTCGAAGCAGAGATCTCGGTTCCGGAAGTCTTAAGGGCGATCAAAAGCTTTAAGGCCTCCAAGGCACCGGGGCCCGATGGCTTCTCAAACTTATATTATAAGAAATATGCTGCAGAACTAGCCCCTCACCTAGCTAGAATGTTTAATTCCATTAAAGATGGAAGCACACTGAACCAAACCTCCTTGGAGGCATTCATAAGCATGATCCCGAAACCGGACAAGGATCACCTGAACCCACAGAATTATAGGCCCATATCCTTGCTTAATGTCGATCTTAAAATCCTGGGGATCCTAGGATTAATGAATTTTTGGGCATCCTGATTGGCAAGGATCAAGTGGGGTTTGTACCTAATAGGCAAGCCTCAGATAATATTCGTAGAGTTACTCATTTGATCAAACTAGCCCAGCAGAGGAGCATCCACAGTCTTCTCTTGTCGCTGGACATGCAGAAGGCTTTTGATTCCCTATCGTGGGATTATATGTCTCTTGCCCTTCAGAAATGGGGATTTGGAAGCAATTTTTTAACATGGATACGGTCCATATACTCGTCCCCTTCAGCAAGAGTTCAATATGGGGGATACCTTTCAGAGCCATTCCCAATCAGCAGAGGTACGCGACAAGGGTGCCCTCTCTCTCCAGTGTTATTTGTTTTGGCCCTGGAACCGCTGGCGGTTCCAATCAGGACACACTCGGATATAACGGGGATAGAGTTAGCGGGATATCACCATAAAGCATGCCTTTTTCGCGGACGACATCCTATTAGTCCTCTCGCGACCCCATATCTCGCTACCCAATGTCCTCCACCTTCTAGATGCCTTCTCGCAAATCTCTGGCCTCAAAGTTAACAAAGAAAAATCCTTTGGGTTAAACTTAAACGTTCCTTCCCAGATACTAACATCGCTTCATTCCAACTTTCCCTTCCGTTGGGCCCCGGGGACACTATCATATCTGAGGGTCAAGGTCACTCCTCACTATCACACTCTATACCAGGCTAACTACCCCCCCCTCTTTTGATCGCTAAAAACCATGCTTGACTCTTGGCAGGGACATGGGATTTCGTGGATAGGAAGGATCAACGCGGTAAAAATGACCCTATTACCCAAAATGCTCTACCACTTTAGGACGCTCCCTGTTCAAATCCCCTCGTACCAGATTAGAAGCATGCAGAATAGCATAATGAGATTTGTCTGGGGAAGAACCAGGCCGAGGGTAGCTAAAAGCACTATGTTTAGACACAGGACGGAAGGAGGGCTGGGGGTTCTGTGTGTGAACAAATACTACTTGGCCGCGCAAATTGCGCAGTTACATAGCTTACATCTCAAAGTAGAAACCCCCCTTTGGGTATCCTTAGAGGCCATGGCATGCGACCCCATCCCCATAGATAGCCTGATTTGGACCCCACCACAATATAGGCCCCTGATTGCTTGTCCTATCCTAAACCATTCCCTCCGTGTGTGGGACGGGGTGAAATACTAATTTCGCCGCACCTCCCAGCTATGCATCTATTCAGGAATCCCTGGTTCCCTCCGGGGATGGAGAATCCTGAGGCATTCACGTGGTGGAGGCGGACAGGTATTAATAAAGTTCATCATCTAATAGATAGGGAGGAAATAGTTTCTTGGCCCACATTAGTGTCAAAAGAAAATGCACCAGCTGCCGAATGCTTCAGGTACCTCCAGATCCGCCACTGGTTAGCTCCCTTGCTAAAGAACAAGACCCCTGGGATGGATAAAACGACCTTTGAGAAGGTGTGCCTTCGGGGGGCACCTACACCAGGCCTTATTTCTATGATATATGCCCATCTTACGACATTACCGGCCAATCTAAAGCATGGATATATGATAAAATTGGAAACAGATCTGAACCTGGTTATAGATAGAAAAGAATGGACAGACATTTGGGCAGGGATTAACAAATGTTCTATAAATATCACCACGTTGGAAGCGGCATATAAGATGCTCACAAGATGGTATCTGGTTCTGTCCCGCGTGGCGAAAGCAGTCCCAGGGTACCCGGCAACCTGCTTCCGCGGCTGTTCCGCAGAAGGGACGGTTCTCCACATTTGGTGGGAATGCCCGAAGGTTAGGAGGTTCTGGTCTCGGGTCTTTGGCTTGCTATATACTCTCCTGCGCAATAACCTATGAAGGAACCCCTGGGTTGCTTTGCTACATGTGAAGCCAGAAGGTATTACCAAGCCCTAGCATGCCTTGCTGACCCAGGTCATGCTGGTGGCAAAATTAGCTATCGCCAGCTCATGGAAAAAAGGAAATGTCCCATTTCAGATGGTAAAAGAGAGGCTGAATGGCATTTTTATTAACGAAAAACTTACCAGCATCCTGAGAGACTCCCATGAGAAATTTATGAAGATTTGGAGCCCTTGGGTGGAATATTCATTTCCAGATCTGAGAGAGGCCCTGCTGCAGTGAGAGATGGACAGCAGACCCTTCCCTTTAGTTATATATATGTGTATATATATATATATATATATATATATATATATATATATGTATATATATATATATATATATATATATATATATATATATGCCTTTCTTTTCCTTTTTTTTCCTTTTCCTCTCTTCTTTCCCCTCTTTCTCTCGTGTCTCCCGTCTGTCTCCCTCCTCCCTTACTGTCGTTCGCCACCCCCCCTCCTGCCCGGACCCCTTGGCCCCCCTCACCTCCCCCCTGATACCAGAGGGGTGGCGGTGTGAAGGGTATGGGGCGGGAGGAGATAATCTACCTGCCCGTCAGTTTGAGTAAGATTGGCGATCAGTTAATAGATGTTAATTTTAAGCTGCTCATGTTGGCGCATAACTAAACTCAAGAAGCGCAAAATACCCTAAATGTGCCTTAGTAACTTGCTGAAAATGACATGTCTGTATGAGCAAATGTATAAAGAATGACAACCTGTATTCTGTAACTCTTTATTTGTAAAAGAGCAATATGTCGTACTGTTTATCTTTTATACAAAAAATGACAATAAAAAGATTGAAACAGAAAATAAAAGTAAAGCATTTAGGCAAGATATGATGCCTGGCATCAGGCTTTAAAAACGGCATTAACTCTTTCCAACAGCCAGATGACCTGTTTCAGGTAGCAAACACCCTCAGTCTTACGTCTATGTGTCTGCCATTCATCCCATGATAAACTGCCCAAATGGCAGACACATACAGGTAACAAAAGAATGTGTATATTATAATAGTTAATATAAATAATGTTATGAGCTAGAAAATGAGATAGGCCTACGGGCCCTGTAAGCAATATGAAATTAATGATAGAAGGCAAAAGGGAGAAGATCCGCACTCCTTAAAAATCTTGAAATTTATTTATGCAAAGATAAAACCAAAAACCTTTGGAAAAAAGCACCATAAAATCAGTAAAGGACCCCGGCAGGTCAAAGCTGCGCCTAGTTTTGACCTGCCGGGGTCCTTTACTGATTTTATGGTGCTTTTTTCCAATGGAGTTTTTGGTTTTACCTTTGCATAAATAAATTTCAAGATTTTTAAGGAGTGCGGATCTTCTCCCTTTTGCCTTCTATACGTGTGTGGGGCAGGAACGGCCCCTGATCTCGCACCCAGTTGCCAGAGTGCGTCTGCTTCTCAATTTTTTTGCATGAAATTAATGATTGGGGCTAAATACCATGTCTATCCGCTGCCTCAATAAACAAACTGCGACTAGTGGTTTCCTTTTCTTTTGCAATTTAGGTGGAGCTTTGCTGTTTCAGCAGGTTCCAATGGTAGAAATAGATGGAATGAAGATGGTGCAAACTAGAGCCATCCTGAACTACATAGCTGCAAAATACAACATCTATGGAAGAGACATCAGAGAAAGAGCATGGTAAGAACCATAAACGCTGTCTTTCTTATGTGATACACAACCTATAGTGGCACAATAAGAGGCCGATTCATTAATAGCGGCAGGTAGCGACAGTTGAGCCACTGTAGCGGCATTTTCAGAGCGCCCGCTAGTAGTCGCTGTGCTTTGCCGTTGTTCGGTTGTTGACAGCGACTCAGTCGGTGTGCGGTAATGTTGAATATTGGGTGAGGAGGTTCCGCGCTGTATGGGAGCGCATGATAGCGAATGGCCATAGCGACCGGCTCCCACCATATTCATTAACAAATCACGCTCAAAAAATTCTCGTGCTGTGAAATGCTTGTTTAAACCCCAGAGCGCTGGCGGCGATGGGTTAAAAAGTAGTTTTTTAACCCCCAAACAACCATATTTTTGGAAACCAAAAAAAAACAAGTTTTTTAAATAATTTTGTAATATGAATACATTAATATCAGACCTGTAATATCAATTCTGCACAAATGTTTTTTTTTTTTCCTTAAAAAAAATATCTAACATGGCAGAAGTGGTCACAGAATTTTTCACATTTAAAAATAAAAAAAAAACATTAATAACAATTAATTATTAATATTTAAAGATTGTTCCATTGAAATGCATTGGAGCGCGCCAGGTAGCGAGAGGTCATACCTGTCGCTGTTCAAGGTCGGACGCTGGCGCTGTGGGCTGAGGCTGGAATAATGATGAATGAGTGGCTATCTGGCGCTATCTCAGTCGCTAAGCAGGATCGGCTTGATAAATGTGTGATTGTGGTGGGGAGCCGGCGTTCTCGTGGCGGTGCCCGTCATTACCGGTCGCTCACCAGTCACTACCTGTCGCTATTCCTTCATAAATAAGGGCCCAAGTCTTGAGTCAGTCAGCCGGCACCACCGCTGCTCCTTGGGGCAGTGCGCACATACACCCGGACCATGTAGCTGGGATGTGGACGCAGGCTATGCCCACCGGCTTCATGGACCGGGTGTGTGCACGTGCCGGCCCGAGAAGTGGTGGTGATGCTGACAGCAGCCAGAATGGGGACAGCGGGCAGGGTTCATTTCCCCTGCCTTCCCTGCCCACCGCTCTTTTATCAGTTGGCCTCCCGCTGGCCAAAGATTTTGAACCTCTTTAAAAGCACCACCATGGATATTATACATGTATGTAAACCAAATTTGTAGCATAAATCTGGATCTAAATTGATCAAATAAGTGATAGAATAGTCATACCCCTCGATTCAAAGAGCAAAAGTTAAGTGATTTCGTATCGAGAATCGTAAGTTTGGGTGGGTGTTTGTCATTTTTTCTGGTTTTTTTGGCCATTTCGTATTCGTACGATCGTTCGCGCATAGACGTATATGAACATACGCATTTCGTACGAGAATCGTATAATTTGCGTTAGTTCGTGTGTTTTTCCCGTCCAATTCGTATTATTTGCGTTAGTTCGTGTGTTTTTCCCGTCCAAATCGTATTATTTGCGTCCGATCCTATTTTTTACGTCCTTCACATGGGCTTGCGCCCAATTCAGAGAGGTGATTGCTAATTGTTTTGAAGCCCATTAAAGAGGTGCTTTACGAAATGTTTGCCGGCAGCTATTTGGCCTCGGGAGTAGGATGGAGCGGAGCGAGTTTGTGGCACATCAAGGGCTTATGCTTTTTGGCATTGAGTTGATCGAGATGTCTGAGAGCAGATTGCCCCTGCGTCGTCGCATGAACATCGATAGCATGAATGATGTTGAGCTGTTCGAGCTGACCAGGCTTAATCGCGCTTCCCTCCATAAATTATATAGTGAGCTGCGGCCATGGTTAGCCCGCACCACAAGGAAGGGGCATGCAATTTCAGGTATGACCAAGATGCTTGGCTGCCTGCAATTTTTGGCGAACGGCTCGTTCCAGAGGCTGGGTGCCCTCTCCGTGGGGATGTCACAGCCTACGCTGAGCCGCGCACTATCTAAATTTTTGGAAGGCATGGCTGCCATAACTCAAAAATATATTTATTTTCCTGATGATATGGCAGCCAGAAACGCCATTAAGCTTGGGTTTTATAATGTGGCCGACATGCCCAACGTTATTGGTGCAATTGACTGCACACATGTGGCACTCGTACCTAGGGCAGCCGACGAGTATATATATAGGTATTGAGATTGGTTATTATGTTGCCCAACGTGTCATGTCACCTGTTTTCCTTTGCGGCAGCATATTTGTTTATCCCTCATTTGTGTAGCTGCTTTATCTCGGCTTTTCATTAGTATTTCCCAATAGAGTGCAGACATGTTTTGTGTTTAATGTATTTTTTGGGGTCAAATATCAATTACCCTTTTTGTATGTTTTTGCCTTAAGGAATCGTAAAATGGGACACTCACTTAATGTCCAGGCCGTGGTTGGTCCGGATATGCGGTTTATGAGTGTCCTTGCCGGCTACCCCGGATCGTCCCACGACTCCTATATCCTCCGGCGATCTGGGTTGTTTCGGAGATTTGAGGCAGGTGAATTTTCGGGGGCATGGCTGCTTGGTAAGTGTGTCCTATTTGTGTGTTATTAAATGTGGCATTAATCTTGTATTTGTTGATATGTTTGTTTTGGAAAACTTGACAGAAGCGTCCAACTGCCTTTTTCTTGGCTCATATATTAGGAACTTACCCAAAAAATCCTTGTCTCGCTTTGGCCTTCAGAATGTTTTCCCTTTAGTTAGGATGTCTGTAAGTTCCTTGTGCCTAAATATATTGGTTTGGAGTTTATACCCAAGGATCTTTGACATTTGGCTCCTTTTGTACTATTGGTCGTTAAATGTCAAAGTGGACTTAAACTGCATACATTGTAGTTTCCAGTGAAATGTGGATAGGGATCTTTGACATTTGGCTCCTTTTGTACTATTGGTCGTTAAATGTCAAAGTGGACTTAAACTGCATACATTGTAGTTTCCAGTGAAATGTGGATAGGCCCTCAGCAGCATCCTAATTGTAACATGTCTGAAAACTACAAATATATGTAAAATACAAATACCCTTGGCCGTGCAGATGTTTGTTAATTAATTGGTATATAGAAGTGCCATTTTTATTTAGGTTATACCTTAGTGCAATATTTGGGGGCCCTAATGTGCCCTTTTTTTTTTTGGGAACACTTTACCTTACATCATTATGATATCTGTGAATTTTTTGGTGTTGGTTGTGTTGCCTTTTTAATTGTGATTACATTTAATTCTCTGTTTAAGGTGATTCCGGGTACCCACTTCTACCCTGGCTCATGACGCCTGTGCTGCGGCCCCAGGATGCCTCTCAGGAAGCGTATAACCGTGCACATCGCAAGACCCGGGCTGTTGTGGAGAGGGCCTTTGGTCTGCTGAAGACACGTTTTCGTTGCCTTGACCATACTGGGGGGGCCCTGCAATATGATCCCAAGAAAGTGATCGACATTATAATGGCATGTGCTGTTTTGCACAATTTTGCCATCCTGGAACGTGTCCCACGTTATGTGGACAGCCTGCCCTCTTCAGCCGTCGAGGATGAAGCCGAGAATTTTGAGGGGCCCCCCAGTGAGTCTGGCCAATCTGTTAGAGCCAACCTGATCAGCCAGCATTTTAGTTAAGTTTTTTCCCTGTCTCACCATTCTGTATGTCTGTGTTATCCTTTTGGAAACATATGTTGTTTTGCCCTAATGTGGCATTACCTCTAAGTAAAACATTTCGACCTTAATTGTTGCCTAATGTATTTCATGTAGTTTCCTTAGCTTTCGCTGTGCATTGTTACACCTCTTCCAACCCAAATTATCTGGTTTAGGCCAAGCTGTTACAAAAGTCTTCCCACTAAAAACGCCACAAGTATTGGAAGTTAAATTTTTGTTTTACTTAGCAAATGAAAAATTATAGTGGTTAACAGAAATCAGTCCACATACATCTGTGGTAACAAATGGATAACATAAAAAAAAAAACATCGAGCACATCTACACCTGGAAGTGAGTGGCACAACCAAACCAGGACACCCAGTCCAAAGGCCAGCCTAGTCCAGTCATTAATATTGCCTGTGCCCAGGGATATTTGGGCATGGCCATAATGTCACACAAACATGTCTGCAAACAGGAGGAGCACCAACCAAATACATAGGTTAAGCCATAAGTGGCCAGATAAACTCCACATAGACCTATGGCATTGGCTAGTGGCCTTAAGCATTACTCTAAGGAGCTATATGGGAGCAAATACAAAACACAACCTGCCAGAGCAACACAAAATGGATTGTTTGAAACCTCAAAGGACAAGTAAATACAGTGGGGGTTAAGAGAAAAGATGTCCCACACACCCATGGCTTAATAGGGTGGCTGCCCATAATACCCAGGTGGAGGTCCAGGTGGAGGTCCATGGGAATGGGACCTAGCCTGGGCCATGGCAGCATTGTGAATTTGGAACTGCTCCACAATGTTTCTCTGCATATTGGTCATCTCAGCCATGGCTGACTGGATGCCATTACTTGAATTGGCCACGTTGCTGTTGAGGGTACGCAACTCCGCGAGGATGCCCTGTAGACTGGTATGGATGTTCACCATGTCTGCATGCCTTTGCTCACGCTCTGTAACGAGCTGGGCGTCATAAGAGTCCCTTTGTTGGGTCCATAATTGAAGCAGGGCACTCTGCCTCCCCTGGGAAATTGTGGGGCGGCGTAATGGCGTCCGCCGCACAATTACCCTGGCTCTTGGGCGTGCCCTGCCGCGTGGTGTCGTACCCTCAACAGCAACCGGCCTGCTTTGCAAATCCTCAGCAGCAGAGTGAACACTGGGGACTGTAGTGTCAGTCTCCCCATGTGCAAGCACAATGGATGGAGATTCACTCTGCTGCTGAGGATTGGCCAGAGAAACATTATCGAGCAGTTCCAAATTGGGACCCAGGGGGAGTTCATCCGACGTGCCCTGTACGGAGACATCATCATCTTCCTCCATGTCCTGGATCTCTTCCATGAGTGTGCGGGTCTGTAGGGACATATCAAAAAAAAAAAGGCTAAGTTTGCGTCCCAATGTAGGATTTCAACAGTTTAACACATTCTTAAGCACTTGTTATTATTTATGGTACTAAATAAACTTACCGAAAATCTCTGATCTGGGCTCCGATGCTGTACGGACCTGGTAGGCATAACCAAACTGGGGGGTGAGTTTACCCTTGCTGAGGGATCATGCTGGGCTGAAGAAGAGAAAAAAATACCACGTAAACACACACACATAACCTTTTTTTGGATAGGTAATCAAATATAGCTCTATTTGTAATATTATTCAACTCGAGAGCAATGGTGACCTTTGTTCAAACCCACGCAAGTTTACAGAGGTGCAATGGCTCGGACAAACTGCTAAGTGACCTCAGTTGTAAGTCATGAAGTGTACCCAGTCAGCATCCAACTTTCAGGGCACATTTTTGGATTTAGCCTACCATTCGCTAGGTCCGGGGTACTCAAACAATTGTTTGAAACGCCCATTTCAAGGTATGTGGTGAGAGGTGAATGTGTGGCCATGGTGCTGACGCAGGGGGTGTCTAGTTAAAAATAAAGACACTGGTGGAGGGGCTGGAGCTTTCAAAGTGCCAACTAATAAAGGCTGCTTGCCCTTGCTGGGCTGGATGGGCCAGAGCTGAGGGTACAGGGATTGGATGTCTAAAGGGGGGAGTTAACGTATTGATGGTGATGTGATGGATGGAGCCAATCTGTTACAAATGTATGGGGCTTATGTGGGGGGGGGGCATGGGGGGACTGTGGCACATGGGCCAGAGCAGGGGCAGCGGGACACGATTGTGGCCAGTGAAAATTTAAATAAGTTACTGTGTACCTTGCAATGCCACTTCCTGGGCAGTACTTCATATTGCAATGCTAGGTTTCACGGAGCCATGACATTGGGCAGGAGACCAACCACTACATGGCCGATCAAGGGGGCAGCTCTGAGCACGTCAACACAGAAGTAACTGAGTGCAGGGCTGTCTGGGCAGGGGTCCTGGAATGTGGTGCCAAGGTCCGCATTGGGACCCCGGGCCGCCAGTTGAGTCTCGCTGCTCTTGGTCACATATGTTTGTGGGTGGCTAATTAAATAGTTAACTCAAACACAACTCACACAACCAAAAGGCAACCCATACATAATGATGTGTGTTTTGTGATTGATTCTAAATATCTCACTTATCTTGCGAAACTTCATGACTTTAACAATACAATTGGACATTTGATCTTTCCCATAATGGCTGTGGGCCTAAATGTGTGATTCACAGGGACCAAAAGAGGACACAAACAGCCACAGTAGTGCGAGGCCAAGCAAGGCAAACCATAGGGGCATCCCGTTATCTTGTTACTAGTGAACTGTAGATTATTTAGCAAACAGGCAAACATGCAGATTTAATAGTACTCACCGTGGGTACGGGTCGGGGAGTCTGTGTCCCTTAGACCAGCATGTCCACCGACCGCGACCGGATGGAGAAGTCCAAGCACAATCTCCTCAGCAGGGGTAAACTCCAATTTAGATGGAAAGCCACCTCCAGTTTTCATGCTGAAAAGAGAAAATCGTTTGGTATTCAGAAAAGGGGCATACAGCACATCCCAAACATTATATTTAGCCAAAACATTTATTTACCTGTAATTATGCCTTTTAATTTCTTTTTGCCGTACAGCATACTTCAGATCAGAGATTTTCTTCTGAATTTGGGACACATCTTTCCTCTCTTCCCCCGCTGCATTTACTTGTCGGAGGATGGTTTCAAACAATGCCATCTTGCGCTGCTTGGTGGTGTGTTTGGATTTGCTCCCATATAGCTCGTCATAGTATAATGTAAGGCCACTAGCCAATGCCATATTTTGGTCATGGGAGAATCTCCCACTCAACTGGCCGCGGCGCAATGTGCGGCCAGATGGTTGGCTTGGCTGCTCCTCCATGTGTGCAGACACATGTGGTGACATTATGGCCTGGGGCTGGGTAGGGGAATGGCCGGATTGGTGGCTTCCCAATGACTGGACTGGACTGGCCAAGGGACTGGGTGTTCTGGCGTGGCTGGCCACCGAACTTCCAGGTGTAGATGTGGTCATGGTTGCAATTCGGGGCCCTCTTGGGGGGCTAGGTTCCCGGCTGGTGCCAGGTCGGGGGCTCTGTTCCCGGCTGGTGCCAGGTCGGGGGCTTCTGGCCCTGGATGGGGTTCGGGCCCTGTAGGGGCTTCTGGCCCTGGATGGGGTTTTTCTGGCCCTGGATGGGGTTCGGGCACTGTAGGGGCTTCTGGCCCTGGATGGGGTTCGGGCCCTGTAGGGGCTTCTGGCCCTGGATGGGGTTTTTCTGGCCCTGGATGGGGTTCGGGCACTGTAGGGGCTTCTGGCCCTGGATGGGGTTCGGGCCCTGTAGGGGCTTCTGGCCCTGGATGGGGTTTTTCTGGCCCTGGATGGGGTTCGGGCACTGTAGGGGCTTCTGGCCCTGGCTGGGCTTCTGGCCCTGGATGGGGTTCTTCTGGCCCTGGATGGGGTTCGGGCCCTGTAGGGGCTTCTGGCCCTGGCTGGGCTTCTGGCCCTGGATGGGGTTCTTCTGGCCCTGGATGGGGTTCGGGCCCTGTAGGGGCTTCTGGCCCTGGCTGGGCTTCTGGCCCTGGATGGGGTTCTTCTGGCCCTGGATGGGGTTCGGGCCCTGTAGGGGCTTCTGGCCCGGGCTGGGCTTCTGGCCCTGGATGGGGTTCTTCTGGCCCTGGATCGGGTTCGGGCCCTGTAGGGGCTTCTGGCCCGGGCTGGGCTTCTGGCCCTGGATGGGGTTCTTCTGGCCCTGGATCGGGTTCGGGCCCTGTAGGGGCTTCGGGCCCTTCTGCGCGGCCTGGAGGGGCTTCGGGCCCTTCTGTGCGGGCTGGAGGGGCTTCGGGCCCTTCTGTGCGGGCTGGAGGGGCTTCGGGCCCTTCTGTGTGGGCTGGATGTGCTTCGGGCACTGCTGTGGGGCCTGGGTTGGCTAAGTGCCCGGCTTGAAAGCATGGCTGGTGTGGGCTCCCTTGGGCGGCCTCTTCTGGGGGCAGAGGTGGTGGTGGCTGCTGTGGCCTGTTTTTTGGCCGCAGGGGCACGTGCCTTTGGGGCCCTTTTTTGGGAAACGGAGGGTCCAGTGTCCCTTGGTGGGGCCGAGGTGGTACTTGCCTTCTGGGCCTTCTGGGACCTTAGCTTCTTCGGTCGTTGCTGGGACCTGGTTGTTGGGCCCTCAGAGGTCTGGCTTTGCTGGCCGCGTTTAGCTGCTGCCTTTTTTGGTGCCATTTTGTCCAAAAGCTCAAAGAGAATGAGCTTTGGGTGCAGGGACCTTTAAATCATGCGCCCAGCGTCTGACGCCTATGCGCACGACTACGCGCTCGTACGGACGTACGTTCGTGCGGAACCAGGAAACCGCTGGGGTTTCACTTATCTGCTGCCTGGAAGAAGACTAAAGATGGCGCCCACTATCTTCACCCGTCAACAGGAAGAGATCCTCATGCTGGTAAGTGGCTGCCTGTGCATTTTAATGTAATAGTCAATGATGGCCTAAATGTAAATTATGCGTTTGGAACTAGTTTGGGGTCTCTTAATGTTTAATCACTGCCTCCTCACACTTCATCCTCAAGGGCCGAGCCTGGCCACGTTTTCACCTGTCTATGCTGATGTCCTAATTCGGCCAATTGCTCCGGCTTAGCAACAGTTAATTAACCTGTGGAGTAGCGGGGCGACCTGTCAAACCTGGCCTGTCTCGGACCTTGATGCGGATGTTTGAGGAACACTGTTTTCCTAAGCCATAAAAACACAACGGGAAGCCACACACGTGGGCCAAAAGCCTAAGCATTAGGCTACAGCTTGGATCTTTAAAACATCCTAACATGCCATAGATGCAGGTGGCCTGATTGTTGAGGTTGGCTATTATCTGTATGTACATGGTGTGTGATACATATAACATAAGACCAGACTGTCAATCACAGTCAACGTCCTCTTTAAGGCACTCCCCAAAAATGGCGGCCATTCGAAATGTGTGTGTTAATGACATTAAATACTCAACTTGTGATGCAACACATATGGGTCTGTGTGTAAAAGTACAAGCTCTGTGTCCATTATGTTTTTCAGATCATGCTTCAGCGCCGGTATGACTTCGCGCCCAATGTGTGCGAGAAAAGGGACATCGCCCGGGAGATCATCGCGGAGATACACCGTGTGACCAGCACCACCTTCACTCACACCCAGATAATGCAGCATTGGTCGGACCTGAAGCGTCTGCACATGCCCCGGGTGCGGAGGTTTTTTGGGATCCATTTCCCAAGTAAGTACTAAGCAATTGCATGGTATATGTTCCAAATGTCTAAGTTATGCCTTTATTTCTAATGACTTTTCTTTGGTAGTGTTGGAAATGGATTTCAGAATTCGCCGCACCCGGAGACGTACAGGCCGACCAGTGCTGCATGACTCTGCATCTGTGAGTGAAGGTGGTGGATCTCCCGGGCGACGGACCTACCCCTCCTCTGTGGCCTCCTCAGACCAGCCCCTGGACCTTACCACAGAGGAGGGGCCAAGGCGCGTGGGCGTGGAGTCATACCTGGCCACGCATGGGGAAGGCTCTGGTATGTCACTCTTCATGTATAGGCACAAAGATATACATGGCAGGCCAAAAACTAATTTATCCTTTATTATGTATTTGTAGAAGCTTCAGGAGCGGGTGAGATAGTGGAGGAGGAGGCAGCAGAGATGCTGGAAGGAGATCCTGGCGAAGGTGAGTGATGTCAGCCAGACTGGGAGCCAGATATGTTGGGGATAGTGACTATCTACAAATACTAACCAAATGTCACATGTTTCTCCAGGGACTTCTTCACAGCCGAGCCAGGACCAAGGGCAGCCTGTTGGCCCCAACCAGCCATCTGTCGGCCACCAACTCCGTAAGTCTCCATGCCATTATTCATATTAATGTTTGCTTAGCTAATAACACACACATAACTAAAGGCGTAGCCAATGTGTAGTTCACACTTTCATGTGGGCACTTCGTTAGCTTAAAGAGGACCCAAACTAGTATTAAGAACCAAAGACTTAGCCATCACACTGTACCTACAGATTAGAAACATGGAAAAACACCCTTCACCCATCTAATGCATGTTATTAGACAGAACCAAACCAATATTGGGGAATATGGAATGCACAATATTTACAGGCAGCATGGGATACAGATTGAAAAAAGGAAGGTGCTGCCATGCATTGTGTGAGTGATGACCTTTCCCGCAACCCAGCTATGCTCTGGATTCCCAACGCACCACTGGAACCTACTCCCCTGTACTTTATCCAACTCTCCACTCCTCATTAAGTGTTATGCTTCAGAGTCCAGATGGCGGCGCTGTAATCCCCAAAAAAGCCTAACTAACTTTTAGGTGGGGCAGAATCATTTGTGAATATTTTTTGTTTTTCATTAAATAATGTTGAAGGTCCGGTTTAAGGAGTTTAAACACTTACCTGTGGGAAATGCATTAACTGTATCCCTTGGAAGAAGGACCTATGTCATGCATTTACATGTATTTGATTAACCCTAAATCTATTTCCAGCATACAAACCGGTCTGGGACTCCTATTTATGTTTCTTTCTCTATTGGTTACAGGGATGATCCCCAAAACCTTGGCGGGCAAAAAAAAACGAATGAAGGAGTTGGTGGCCGAGCTGCTGGCCATACAGGCAACGTTGGGGCCAACAGATGAAGAAGAGGATGATGAATAGTGCCCTTGGTCCTGGCTCCTTTGTTTAACTTGTTTTTAAAGTTGTTCAAATTTTTGATATTTTTTTATTGTTTTTAAAAAAAAAAATATATATATTTTTTAAACAAAAAAACCCACAAAATAAAAAAAAATTGTTTTACTGTTAAAAACAAATAAAAAAATTAGATATGTTTTACCGAGGCCCAAAAAAAAAAAAGGTTTTAAAAAAAAAAAAAAAACTATAAAAAAAAATTTGGCATTTTATTCAAAACCAAACAAAGAAAAAATTTTAAATAAATTATATTTGAAGCCTTCCTAAATGTGTCTTTTCTAATATGCACACACCCAAAAAATTACACAAACCAGAAACAACACACTTAGAAACATATAGACATATGTAAATTATGTGATTTTCTTCCGTTTTATGGACCGAGAAATGAAGTGGGATGCAGCCGCTACGGGGTTTAGGTAAGTTTGAGGGAGCGAGAAATGAAGTTGGATGCAAGCGCTAAAGGGTTTAGGTAAGTTTGAGGGAGCGAGAAATGAAGTTGGATGCAAGCGCTAAAGGGTTTAGGTAAGTTTGAGGGAGCGAGAAATGAAGTTGGATGCAAGCGCTAAAGGGTTTAGGTAAGTTTGAGGGAGCGAGAAATGAAGTTGGATGCAAGCGCTAAAGGGTTTAGGTAAGTTTGAGGGAGCGAGAAATGAAGTTGGATGCAAGCGCTAAAGGGTTTAGGTAAGTTTGAGGGAGCGAGAAATGAAGTTGGATGCAAGCGCTAAAGGGTTTAGGTAAGTTTGAGGGAGCGAGAAATGAAGTTGGATGCAAGCGCTAAAGGGTTTAGGTAAGTTTGAGGGAGCGAGAAATGAAGTTGGATGCAGCCGCTAAGGGGTTTAGGTAAGTTTGAGGGAGCGAGAAATGAAGTTGGATGCAAGCGCTAAAGGGTTTAGGTAAGTTTGAGGGAGCGAGAAATGAAGTTGGATGCAAGCGCTAAAGGGTTTAGGTAAGTTTGAGGGAGCGAGAAATGAAGTTGGATGCAGCCGCTACGGGGTTTATGTAAGTTTCTGGTTGAGGGTGCGCATGCGCAAGATCTTATATACATAAGAACGCACGAATCTAAGAGGCCAAAAACCAATGAAAACCAGAGGCAAACGCAAGTAATTGGAAGAGGTTGACGATGGAAGCAGCCGAAAAAACAGGCTGCCGCCGCAACAGGTGAGCACATGAACGTGATTTTTACGATTGCCAACTGACTGAGGCAAGTTCGGGAGATATCATACGAACGGACGTATCTTTTAGGATAGAAACGTATTTGCTTATTGAATCACTCGCAAGTTCTTACGAACGCACGAGCGGACGTGAAAAATAGGATGAACGTGAGCCAAATCCAAGCTGTTACATGTTTCTTTGAATCAACCTAATAGTGTTGCAGAACTGCCCTGCTTTACTATGTAAGTGGGTTCAATGACTGAACTGCAGCCACTGCAGAACAGACCCAGTGGTGCAGGGACCTCATATTGTGGACTGCTTACCTCCTTTCAGTCCTGATGACACTCATTCACTTTGATCCTTATTTAAGGAGGTTTCAGCTCCGCACAATGCCACTTATTTTTGCCTCAGCTGCACTCAGCATACAATTTAACAACTAAAAAAAATGCTGATGCGGCCTCCGGCTAGTCCCTACCCCAACACCCTTGGTTGAACTTGATGGACATATGTCTTTTTTTAGCCGTCTTAACTATGTAACTAGCGCCAAAAAGGATGCAGCGCTGGGCGCTGTGGTTGAAGCAGCGCCAGATGAAACTTCAAGATCCCATAGAGCACAATGGTCAGATTGAATGAATTGAAGTGTTATAATTAATATTTAACCGGACCTTCACCATGATTTATTGAAAAGCCCAAACCCTTAAAAAACGAATCCCCAGCATCTAAAGTTAATATATTTTACGTTTTTAGTCACTTACTTATTATTCTTTCCCCCACTGGGATGCAACTCTGTTAAGGACTTAAGGATATGGGCGCCGCCATCTTGACTCAGAAGCATCACACTTACTGAGAGTGGGATAAAGTACAGGGGGGCGGGTTCTAGCTGTGCGTTGCTCAAACAGAGCAGATCTGGGGTCAGGAAAAGGTCAGCAGTCCTAGAATGCAGAGCAGCACAGTCAGAAGGTACTTCCTGTTTGCAGGCTGCCTGATGTTCCATGAGCCGCCATCTTGGATGTTTAAAGGCTCATAACATGCAGTAGATGCAGGTAGGATGATTTTAAATGTGATCAATCTGTATGTGAAAGGTGTGGGAAACATATAAGATAGACTCTTATTCAGAGTGAAGGTCTACTTTAAACACATTTATTTGTACAGGACTTGCATTGGGACTTGTCAATATTTGAAATGCAGGACCTAGATGGGCCAAAATGTATTTTTTTTAGGGGGGTTAAAATTAATTTAAATGGCTTATTTTGCTTAACAATGTGTAATTAGGACAACAACTAAAATGCAGTTGAAACACACTGTAAAGTTTGTCCCCAGCAGTGGTTTCTTGTAACTGTATTGAAGAACCACTAACCTGCACCAGGAAAATACAGGGCCAAAGATTTGAAGGCACTGGTATACTCATCCGGCTGCTCCAATAGGTGCTGACATAGGCCGGCCAATACCTAGTGCAACAATCAAAGCTAATTAGTAGGATTCTATGGAGCGACTGCTAGCGCCAATGTAATACACAGCACAGCGCCTGATGAGACGGAAATTCTGGTGCTCCGAAGCTGCTGCTACAGCCACAAAAATGATGCTAAATGGCGCACATCATAAATAAGGCCCTTTGTCTTTGGGGACCAAACAGTTTGGGAAACACAATGATCGTGATGTGTTACAGAAACCAGAAAGTGCATCAACTTATGTTGTGGAGTCAAATGTAACATTTTTTCTTGCAGCCGCTAGATGAGCGCCTCTTGCGATCCGCTGTCAGCGCCCACAATGCCGAGCCATCTGTAGACAGCTGGTGCTCAGCGTTTTAAGCGCAGGGCAGGGCAGTGGCCATCGCTCAGGGCTTGTTAAAGCCTATGCACCAGCAACCCTTAGTGCTGGCTGGGATTGCCGCAAATCTATATTTAACAATGAAAGCACACAGCGCCTGCATGGGCATTGTAAAAAGAGGATTCCAGGCATACTGCGCCTTTTGCAATCCCCATTTTTTTATTTTTATGGGGGATAGCAGCACAATTAAATTTAGAAAACATCAGGAATTATATTAGGGACACTTGAGAGACATGATTTGCATGGTCCAAATCAAAGTTTGCCGTGCAACGCAAAAGTGTCAAAAATGCATACAAAATCGATTTCAAACAGCCCAGGGATCCCGTGGCACATGCACAGAAAAATGGCCTGCAGCCCATTGACCTCTATGGGATAAGGCCACACAGTGCAGGGTGAGCGCCTGGTCTTATTTGGCACTGTAGGGAACCCCACTCGTGATAGATGGGACACTACCTGGCACCATCAGCGGTGCTCTGGATTTTGCACCTTTTGCACTGGGACCTAACATTGCATAATGATAAGGAGGGTTTCATCGTTTTTGTAATTAACATTATACTTTTGCCATTTAATGTGAACTGTCACTTTTGTTATTCCAGTATCGACATGTACGTTGAGGGAACCATTGATTTGATGACTATGATTCTGTCATCATTCTTTCTTCCTGTAAGTGAAAAGGATGCCAGAAATAAGCTTATCAAGGATAGAGCATTACATCGATATTTTCCAGTTTATGAAAAGGTAGGAAACATTATAAACACATATGGAGGTCTGCTAACCCTTCCACTTTCGAGGGGAATCCTTATTGCCCACTTAAAGGGACTATAAGCTCAACTGCAATAATAAAGCAGTGAGCAGCTGACCTGATGCCTTCCCTCCATTTCCTTCAAAGGTTGCCCTCCATAAAATTCCGTTCCTCAAAGACCACGAAAAAAAAAACGTTTAACAGCCACTATCCCGTCACTCAGTGCTCTCAGCACAAGTGAGCATGACAAGCCTCAGTGGTTCTCGGGCATCTCTGACCACAGCAGACCATGCTCATGTCTGATAAAGCTGCACCAAGACATACCGCTCCCAGATAAGCCACAACCCAGAAATGACTGTGAAGAAAGCAGCTTCATGCATCATATATTTACATATGAGATGCTTTGAAATCCTGTGAATTGTACATAGTTCCCAAGGGGGATAAGGTGGGAGCAAGTAGGTGGGAGCCAGGATATAGGCTTTAAGTTAAAAGCAACATCACAATACTTAACTTTACTGAGTGGTAGCAGTGTCTGCTCTATTCTTCATGCCACTCCACTGGTGACCAAAAGAGTTGACCAGCGTTCATCTTTACTTCCCAGAAGTAAAAAAAAGCTTGCAGAGATAGGTTTATACTGGGGTTCTACATATCTATCTTTAATGTTATGCTAGGTCAATTTGCATGTTACACAAGTCTTAAAGGAGCACTCAACCCTGTTAGCTTGCAGACTCTAAATCTGGTTAAAAACAGAGGACTTGGTCACACACATCTGCAGAAGTATGCTTAAGCTGCACCACCAGCGCCAAGGTGCCTCTGTGGGGTGCAGCGCTAACTCTAATCTCTGAGAGCCCCCATTTGGGACATACAATGCAATAGATAAATTGGGAGCAGGCTTACCTGAGGTTGCCCTAAACCTCTCAAGTGCAAGCCATGGGGTGGAAGGGTCAAAGACCTTGCAATACAGCCTAGACCCCACACCCCATGTGCTTGCACAAGTTCAAAAGAAACAAAGGAGGGGTGGCAGCCGCTCAGACCATTTTATAACTATAATTTGCATGTTAGATCACCTTTAAGTTACTATGGCTTCTACAAAACCATTTGCATTGTGTAGGAACTCTGGATCTGTCATTGAATGTTGGCTAGTGCCTGGCAGCCAGTGGCCTCTGTCAAAATAACATATAAAGGGTAATTATTGGATTTAACTAGAGCCTGAATATATCATACTATTGCTTTTGTTATTATATGCATTTTGTGTCTAATTCATTGTATTTTATTTTAGGCCCTAGAAAGCCAAGAATACTTAGTTGGAAACCATTTCAGCTTAGCAGATGTGCATCTCTTTGAAACCATGTTAGCAGTAGAAGAAATCCATGGTGATATCCTGCAGGACTTTCCCAACTTACAGGTATTCAGGAGTCCATCTTATCATGCTTACATGTATTTGCCTGAGATGCCTCTCACCTTAAATAAATGTCTCACTAACTAATTTAGATTATGGCCCTTATTTATGAAAGAATAGCGACAGGTAGCGACTGGTGAGCGGCCGGTAATGACGGGCCCCGCCACGAGAACGCCGGCTCCCCACCACAATCACACATTTATCAAGCCAATCCTGCTTAGCGACTGAGATAGCGCCATATAGCCACTCATTCATCATTATTCCAGCCTCAGCGCCAGCGTCCGACCTTGAACAGCGACAGGTATGACCTCTCGCTACCTGGCGCTCTCCAATGCATTTCAATGGAACAATCTTTAAATATTCATAATTAATTGTTATTGTTTTTTTTTTTTTTTTTTTAAATGTGAAAAATTCTGTGACCACTTCTGCCATTTTAGAGAATGTTTTTAAGGGAAAATAAAATAAAAAAAAAAATGTACAGAATTGATATTACAGGTCTGATATTAATGTATTCATATTACTAAATTATTTAAAATACTTTTTTTTTGGGTTTCCAAAAATATGGTGGTTTGGGGGTTAAAAAACTACTTTTAACACATCGCCCCCAGCGCTCTGGGGTTTAAACATGCATTTCACAGCGCTTGAATTTTTTTAGTGTGATTTTTTGATGAATATGGTGGAAGTTGGTCGCTCTGACCAGTCGCTATCATGCGCACCCATACATCGCGGAACCTGTCAAATAGCGACTCGTAACCTTGTATTCAACATTACGCCACACCGAGTCGCTGTCAACAACCGAACAACGGCCAAGCACAGCGACTACTAGCGGGCGATGTGAAAATACCGCTAAAGTAGCTCAACTGTCGCTACATGTCGCTATTAATAAATCAGCCTCTATGTCTTATTAAACAATATTGCTTATTTGCTATAATAGACATACCGTATATACATGTGTACTTCTGTTCTTCTGTGTTTCTTGTAGGCAACGTAGGACCTATATTGCTGTAAGAGCTTTTTTTTATAGTGCTGTATTACTTATTATTTCAGACTTTTAAGTCAAAAATAGCCGAGATGCCAACAATTAAGAAATTCATGGAGCCTGGAAGTCAAAGAAAACCAATTGCTGATGCAGCCTACATATCCAATGCTTTGAACGTTCTTTTCTAGTCTTTTCTTGTCTAGTGATATGTTTGCACTTATCTTAATAAATAAAAAATAATACTAATATGGTTTTATATTATCTTGGCACTTATCTTAATAACATTTTATATATAAAAGTGGTGTTAAAATACACATTTAGTATGCTTTTTCTGATTTTGTTGCTGCCACCCGTAGCCTGCCAATGCATCCCTCCGGCACTCCTTACATGTGTTTATTGAGGGTAGTTCTGTATATTCCTGGGATAACTGAATCCTGACAGGGTAGATGCAATATATGTACATAATAAATACTGCCTATGCATGGACAGCAAGACATATATATATATATATATATATACTCATGAACCTTCGGCGGCCAATCAGAGGACAGCATTTTGGCCAAGGCTCAAGGTGAAGTTAGGGTATTGTGGGAGTCATTGCACCTGGGAGGGGATGTTCCAGTAATCTGGATGCCCCCCCCCCCGAGCCTTTCACAGCGAGCTGGGCCCAATATAGAAGGTTCTTGTTTTTATGGTCTCTAGCTTAACCCTGTACATGCTTATACATTTATGCTGCTCTGAAAAAGAAACATCAGTTACCAATTTAATGTCACATTTAAATAAAACATATCATATATTTCAAGTATGTGAGAGAACTTTTATTGTTATAAACTAGGAACTACAGGGTAAATGCTGTATATTCCTGGGATAACTGAATCCTGATAGGGTAGATGAAATATATATAAATAATACTGCCTATGCATGGACAGCAAGGCATATATATATATATATATATATATATATATATATATACTCATGAACCTTCGGCGGCCAGAGGACAGGTGAAGTTAGGGTATTGTGGGAGTCATTGCACCTGGGAGGGGATGCTCCAGTAATCTGGATGCCCCCCCCCCCCCCGAGCCTTTCACATCGATGTCCCGCACCCATTCGTTAGAAAACGGGTGTGGGACTGCTTTAAGGAATTGCAGTTACTGGTTCAATATTTTTGTTGCAGAGGATTCTCAATACAAATCACATACCTGTTGTGTGGCAGCTGTTTTCATTTAAGAGATTTTGCAATTTGCGATTTGCTATGACCTCATGTAAACCCCAAACATGTCAATTATAAACCTGTTTTTAGTCAGTCAACCTAAGTAAGGCACGCCTAAAATCAGAGAGATTTAGTAAGAATTAGAAGCATAATTACAGTTTTATGATATCAAGTTTCTGCTGTTTTTCTAATACAAATTGTTTTCACCATTCTTTTTCCATGGGCAATGAGAAGCTCCTGAAGGACTTTACAGCAAATGAGAATAAAATATCCAAACAAAGCCGCTGGCTGTGGGGCACAAAAGTTGAGAATTTCTTTAGGTACTTTTATAAGAATCTTTTCTTAAAGTAGTATGGGGTTATTTGCTGCATGCATTGAAGACAGGAGCTGTGATTTAATAGGGGATACTCCCAGCTAAGTCTGGGCAGCCAGAAAATCTTGCTTTATCATATATACGGCATGCTAAGGCATGTGTACCTGGCAAGGAGATGATCCAAACATATTCATGTGTATAAAAGGCAGCACCTTATTATTATATATATCCAAGTGCAGGGGGCCATCCTTATTGTAGATATCAGGGCAGAATGGGAGAAATCTTACCTTTATCCTCGGTCACACTTCTATTGGCCAACATAGTCACATGGCTGCCGGACGAGTTTCTGACTGCCCTGGCCAGTAATGGTGCTTGATTTCCTGGGGGGCCTGAGGAGAATGGTAAGATTTCTCCCGTTCTGCATTATGCGCAGGGGGGCATCCGCATTTGGGGTGCTTCCCTTAGCTCGGAACAACACCCATTTTTCAAAACCGCTTAAAGTGTTGCATTTCACAAGGTTTTTACCTTCAGCATTCACTTTTACACCATTGCGTCAGGCTACATTTGGCTCTGTCATTTTTAACCTGTAACAGAAATGTTTACAATCAGCTTGGCCGGTTGTGACGGAATGTCTGCCCACCACCCTTCCTCCGCTCTCACCAGGGCTGATGCTGGGAAAGAAGCTGCACTGGCTGCCCCGCTTCCTCCTCTCTCCTCCCGGGCAAATGCCAAGAGAGAGCGCTGCGCCGCCTGCCCTCCTTCTGCTGCTCTCCTCCCGGGCCAATGCCAGGAAAGAGAGCTGTGGCTTCTGACCCCCTTCCCCCGCTCTCCTCCCAGGCCGAAGCTGGGAGAAAGCCTCTTCCCCCCTTCCACCTCTCCCCAGCGGGAGAGCCGGGAGAGAGTGATGCGGCTTCTACCCCCCTTCACCTCTCCATTGTCGATGCCAGGAGAGAGCTCTGAGTTTAGGACAGTGCCAAATGTAGCCCGATGCAGTGGTGTAACAAAAACTTGTCTGCCGTATCACTTTAATATTGCTTAGTGAAAGTTTAAATAGACTAGCTCTAGAACAAAGTATGCAAACATGGCTCATGACCCTCACTCTGCAATATGGCCATGGTATAAAGGGGCACGAATCTGTAACCTGGCTCCATAAATAGCATAGAGTACGTATAGTAGTACTGCCATTCAGAAATTGTCATTGTTCATAACACACTGAGTGGCAGAACCCCCCATAACACATTGAATGGCAGAACCACCCATAACATGCTGAGTGACAGAACCCCCATAACACACTGAGTGTCAGAACCCCCATAACACGCTGAGTGACAGAACCCCCCATAACACGCTGAGTGACAGAACCCCCCATAACACGCTGAGTGTCAGAACCCCCCATAACACGCTGAGTGACAGAACCCCCCATAACACGCTGAGTGACAGAACCCCCCATAACACGCTGAGTGACAGAACCCCCCCCATAACATGCTGAGTGACAGAACCCCCCATAACACGCTGAGTGTCAGAACCCCCCATAACACGCTGAGTGACAGAACCCCCCATAACACGCTGAGTGACAGAACCCCCCATAACACGCTGAGTGACAGAACCCCCCATAACACGCTGAGTGACAGAACCCCCCATAACACATTGAATGGCAGAACCCCCCATAACACGCTGGGTGGCAGAACCCCCATAACACGCTGGGTGGCAGAACCCCCCATAACACGCTGGGAGGCAGAACCCCCATAACACGCTGGGAGGCAGAACCCCCATAACACATTGAATGGCAGAACCACCCATAACATGCTGAGTGACAGAACCCCCCATAACACGCTGAGTGTCAGAACCCCCCATAACACGCTGGGTGACAGAACCCCCCATAACAGGCTGAGCGGCAGAACCCCAATAACACGCTGGGTGGCAGAACCCCCCATAACACATTGAATGGCAGAACCACCCATAACATGCTGAGTGACAGAACCCCCCATAACACGCTGGGTGGCAGAACCCCCATAACACGCTGGGTGGCAGAACCCCCCATAACACGCTGGGTGGCAGAACCCCCCATAACACACTGGGTGACAGAACCCCCCATAACACGCTGGGTGACAGAACCCCCCATAACAGGCTGAGCGGCAGAAGCCCAATAACACGCTGGGTGGCAGAACCCCCCATAACACATTGAATGGCAGAACCACCCATAACATGCTGAGTGACAGAACCCCCCATAACACGCTGGGTGGCAGAACCCCCCATAACACGCTGGGTGGCAGAACCCCCCATAACACACTGGGTGACAGAACCCCCCATAACACGCTGGGTGACAGAACCCCCCATAACACGCTGGGTGGCAGAACCCCCCATAACACGCTGGGTGACAGAACCCCCCATAACACGCTGGGTGACAAAACCCCCCATAACACGCTGGGTGGCAGAACCCCCCATAACACGCTGGGTGGCAGAACCACCCATAACACGCTGGGTGGCAGAACCCCCATAACACGCTGGGAGGCAGAACCCCCATAACACGCTGGGAGGCAGAACCCCCCATAACAGACTTAGTGGCAGAAACCAACCATAATGGGCTGTAAGGCAGATCCCCCCCATAATGTTGGCACTAGCCGCCTTATGTGAAATATAACAGCAAGTGGTAGATTTTTGTGGGAATGACAATAAACAATGCAGAGTAAGTCACACTTGTTCTGATTTTAAACCATCATTAGTACATCTCCCATACATATATATGAAATCATTAAACAGCTTGCTGTATTTGTACATTGTGTGATCACAAGTTAATTACAAATGCAGATTCCATGTGATCACATGAAATAAAGGAACAACAAAACAAACCATAAAGATATGAGCTGCCTTTCATCACATTGTACACAGCCTTCATAGTCTCATACCCAATGGATATTATGTAATCCCAGAGGGAACATTTTATTTTTGAGCTGAGCGATCCGCCAGTACAATATAATCTCCATACCCGACAGCCACTTCCTCATACTTTTCACAATCCATTCCTTTATGCTAGGTGTCTGTTTCATTCTCGGTTTCAATCTTGTTTTGGGGCTCCTTTGGCAAAACCCCCACCTTTTGTTAGCCCATTCAATTGACGTAATTAAATTGTTAAAAAATTCTTCATGATTTATTGTATTATTATTCTACAAAGGATTTTTTTCATATTTTTCTTATTATATTATTCTTATTATATATTAAAAATAATACAATAAATCATAAAGAATTTTTTTAACAATTTAATGATGTGGTCAATTAGACAGGCTAACAAAAGGCGGGGGCTTTGCCTAAGGAGCCCCAAAAAAGATTCTAATAGTCTTTCAGACCAACCTTCAAACCAATCAAAAGAATATATGTCATTAGAGGGAGAGGTCACCCCATAGGCGATCCATAGGATTGGATCACCTAACTAAAAAATCATTCTCGGTTTACCATCAATTGACTTTCTGGCTTATAGCAATAGGAGTTTTTTTTAAGTCTAAGCCAAAATGATGTCTTCAAGGTGCTGAGCTTATCTGTTATTTTATCTTTTTATTTGTTTGCAACTCTGTTATAAAACAAAACTAACAACATTGTGTTTATCTTAGCAATCCTACACAAACTGGTGTGTTGGTGTACGTAGCACAGACTTCCTGACTCTGGCTTGCTAATCATCTAATTGGTTGAGGCAGAGACGATGCTCCACACACGTGAGCTCTCAGGCTTTGCCTCACCTGCTCTAATTCAGCAGCCTCTTCAGTAGCTAGAGGGTTACTGTCAGCGTTCTCACCTTGGGAGTGATGTTTCTTATAACATTTTTCCAATCTCCTATTTGTAGCGGGGGAGTGGAGCTCACCCTTGTTGTCAGTGGAAGGATTCTGGGATTAGTAGGCAACAGCTATACTAAGGGCTTTACTCAAGGCCAGGAAAGTAAATCACAGAAGAGGAAACCAATAAGGCAGAACACCAAAAACCTGACAAAACAGGAGTTTTCCTTTAATGTCCCTGTCCAGACACACACTAACTCCCCCCCCCCCCTCCCCGAGTGTAAAATTAGTCTTTTCAAAGCACCCCATAATTTCAGATTATATGTAAATTATGTTCTCCAAAGAAAGCTGTTTTCTGTGCTTCAATTTCTGTGTCTTGGATGGCCCAGGAAGGGCATGTGATGGTGCAGTTTTCTGACTCATGAGCATGCTCTGCTGTGGTCAGAGACCGCTGCAAGGACCTCTGTGGCTTGCTATGCTCAACCACACTGAGAGCACATAAGGACATGGTGGCTGTTAGGCCACTTTTGTGTGGTCCTGGAGAAATGAAAATTAAAATAAGGGGTAAGATTTGAAGCCCTGCTACGGCTTCTACAGAACATGTAGGAAATAGAGGAAAAACACACGGGGCAGGCAAAAGGTGAGCTGCTTGCGGCCTCATTATTGCCCTTATGTTTACAGTGGGCATGCCTAGTGTTAGGCGCCGGACACGCTTCTCTCTTAAGCCAGATAATCCCCAATCTCCACCGCCTCTTCTGCCTTTAGACAAGTCCCCGCTCGCAGGAGACGCGGATTGTGCCTCTCCAGACTCGGTTACCCCCAGGACTTAGTTGGCGCAAAGATTACCGGCTTAAGGTGGAGACGGGTGAACGGCGGGGTATCCCGAATATGGATGCCGGGATGTAAATGGGATTACAAACGGAGAGTCAATCAGAGAGGTCCAGAAACAAGCCAAGGTCAAGCCGGGTGGTCACAGAGCGCGGTATCCAAGGGGTCAAGCGAAGAATAGTCAAAAACGAGCCGAGGTCAAACCAGGTGAGCACCAAAACGCAGTAACAGAGGGATCAGGCACAAGCGGAGTCAGGACAGGTGAAAAGGTCAGGACGGGCAGCAGACAAGGATGGTCAGAGACGAAGCCGAGTTGAACACAGTAAACGCAGACTATAACGCACACCCTATTAACCAGAGGCTATAATGGACACTGGACAATGGGGCAGCATGGTAATAAAGGGAAGACTGGCCAATGGGAAGGGGAAAAAGGAAAGGAGAGGGAAGTGTGCTGATTGGTGCGACTGTAACTACCCAATGGGAGCGGTCCCAGGAACTGGACCTGCCCAGGCCAGACGGGCTGTCCAGTCCCTGGGCCCGTCTCCCATCAGGACAGCAGAACAATTAACCTGACACTTGCCCCCGGCGGATGCGCTGGGAGCAGCGCCGCCTGGGGGCATATACAGAGCGTGCTCGCACGCGTGCGCGAGCACGTGAATGGCCGGGCACGCTCCCGGCCGGGGGAAGCACAGCCGCGCCGGCAGAGGACACCACGGGGCCGCCTGCCCCCGCCGCACAGCCCGCAGCGAGGCCGCCGCACCCCGCCGCCGCCACGCTGGCCCCGGGGCGGCACAGAGAACCAGCAGCAGGACGGGGCCGTGACGCGCCGCGGGACCGGGGCCGGGAGGCAGGTAAGATCCTAACATTACCCCCCCCCCTGAGGAGGGGCCACCGGACCCTCCAAGCTGGGTTTCTGAGGATTCTCCCTTTGGAATTTTCTCACCAATCTCTGTGCATGAACTTCCCTAGCCGGAACCCATGACCTTTCCTCAGGACCGTAACCCTTCCAATCAATCAAATACTGAAGGGAATTACGAAAAAAGCGAGAGTCCAAAACCCGAGCAACCTCAAATTCCTGTTGCCCGTCAACTAGAATGGGATCCGGAAGATTATCGGGTTCAAAGTTTCTGGCAGGTTTCAAAAGGGAGACGTGGAATGAGTTACAAATCCTCATAGAAGGCGGGAGATCCAGGCGATAGGTAACCCGATTGATTCTCTGCAGTATGGGGAAAGGACCAATAAATCTTGGACCCAACTTGGCAGATGGCTGGCGTAAGGCCAGATTTTTGGTTGAAAGCCACACCAAATCGCCGACCAAATAATCAGGATTATTATATCGCCTACGATCAGCAAAATTTTTTTGTTGGATCACAGCCTTAGACAGGTGTTGCTGAATTTTATCCCATAACTTTGGCCACTGAGACATCCATTCATCTAGAGAAGGTACTCTAGAAGGCTGGTCCGACAAGGCCGAAAATTTCAAATCTTTACCGTAAACACAACGAAACGGAGATACCCCGGTGGAGGAATGTGTGGCATTATTAAGGGCAAATTCAGCAAATGGAAGAAACAACACCCAATCCGTTTGGACATCAGAAATGAAACAGCGTAAATATTGCTCCAAGGATTGGTTCGTTCTTTCCGTTTGCCCGTTGGACTGAGGATGAAACGCAGATGATAGGGAGACAGTGAAGCCCAACTTGACACAAAAAGCCCTCCAAAAACGGGAAACAAACTGGACCCCCCTATCTGACACAACATCCTCCGGGATACCATGGATTTTAAATATGTGTGTCACAAAAAGTTGGGCCAGGACCTGAGCAGTAGGTAGCTTTTTTAATGGGATGAAATGAGCCATCTTACTAAACCGATCTACCACCACCCAGACGACAGTGCACCCTTGGGAAGGTGGAAGATCGGTGATAAAATCCATGGCCAGATGGGTCCAGGGGCGGGAGGGAATGGGCAATGGAAGTAGAGGACCCTCAGGAGAGTGTCTTAATGATTTACTGCGGGCACAAATCTTACAGGCTCGCACGTACTCTTGTGCGTCTTTTCTAAGGGACGGCCACCAAACCTGGCGAGACAGCAAGGAGATGGTTTTCTTGACACCAGGATGACCTGCCAACTTAGAGTCATGGAACTGGTGCAAAACCGCAGCCCGATAGGCAGCGGGCACAAATTGGGCATAACTGGGTTTTTCGGGCGGGGCTTCAGACTGGAACCGGGTTAAATCAGGAAGCTCTGGCTGGATAGCAGCTACTACCAGAGCCTGGGACAAAATGGGTAAATTTTCCCCTTCTGGTACAGTAGAGGAAGAAAAACTATGTGACAAGGCATCAGCCTTCACGTTCTTGGATCCCGGTTTATAAGTAATAGAAAAATTGAACCGGGAGAAGAACAGAGACCAGCGAGCCTGCCTTGGGGTCAATCTTTTAGCGGACTGAATGTACTCTAAGTTCTTATGGTCGGTAAAGACAGTAACGGGAAATTGATCCCCTTCCAGCCAATGTCTCTCGATTCCCAATATCGTAATTTCTCTCGGCAGGGGTAAATTTTTTGGAGAAGAAGGCACAGGGATGGAGGCGCTCAGGGGAACCGCTATATTGCGAAAGCACTGCTCCTACACCGAGTTCGGAGGCATCCACTTCCACAATAAAGGGTAATTGGCAATCCGGGTGCACTAACACAGGGGCGGAACTAAAAACTTCTTTTAATTCCCTGAAAGCCAAGACGGATTGCTCTGGCCAAACAGCAGGATACTCCCCTTTCTTGGTGAGATTAGTGAGGGGGGCTACCAGGGTGGAAAAATTTTTAATGAATCTCCTATAGAAGTTGGCAAACCCCAAAAATCTTTGTAAACCCTTAAGATCTTTGGGTTGTTCCCACTCTAGTACCGCTTTAACCTTGGATTGGTCCATGGAAAGGCCGGTATTAGAAATGATGTAACCCAAGAAGGGAACTTCAGTAACCTCAAATTGGCATTTTTTCAGTTTGGCAAATAAATGATTCTCCCTGAGCTTCTGTAAAACCAGACGAACATGTTTACGATGTTCTGATAGCGAGGAAGAGAAAATCAGAATATCATCCAAATACACTACAACAAAACGGCCCAAGTATTCCCTAAAGATTTCATTCACAAAATCTTGAAAGACTGCGGGAGCATTACACAAGCCGAATGGCATTACCAGGTACTCATAATGCCCTTCATGGGTATTAAAAGCTGTTTTCCATTCATCTCCCTGCCGAATCCTAATAAGATTATAGGCCCCGCGGAGATCTAATTTGGAGAACACTTGGGCCCCAACCACCTGAGTGAACAGCCCATCAATTAAAGGCAGGGGATACTTATTCTTAACCGTTATTTTGTTTAAACCCCGGTAATCGATACAGGGCCGGAGTCCCCCATCTTTTTTCTCGACAAAGAAAAACCCTGCCGGAGAAGAGGACGCCCGTATAAAACCCTTCTTTAGGTTTTCTGCGATATACTCCCGCATAGCAAGATTTTCGGCTCGTGTTAAATTGAAGATTTTCCCCCTAGGCGGCATAGTACCCGGGAGAAGCTTGATGGGGCAATCCCAAGGTCTATGAGGGGGAAGTTTATCAGCCGCTTTTTCAGAGAATACATCAGAAAAATCTAGATATGGGCTAGGCACTTCTTCAGGGGATAACTGAGTGGCTCGCACTGGAAGTTCCTGACAGGAATGAAAGCACAGAGGGCCCCATTTAACAATTTGCCTAGTTACCCAATCGATTTGGGGATTATGTTTCTGTAGCCAAGGTAGCCCAAGAACTAGAGGGGTAGAAGGCATTTTTAGAACTAAAAGGGAAATTAATTCAGAATGCCCCGCTCCCACTCTAAGCAGGACTGGTGAGGTTCTATATTGAATGAGCCCCCCCGCAATGGGTGTGTTGTCAATGGCAGAGACCCGAATGGCTACAGGAAGGGACTGGAGTGGAATTCCTAGGCTTTGAGCTAAATCAAAGTCAAGGAAGTTCCCCGCTGCACCACAATCTAAGAGAGCTTCCAGACTGATACATTCTAGGTCAAGTTTTACCTGGACCGGAATCATAAATGGAGACAATACACGAGGAGATACCTTACAGCCTAGGTGGGTCCCCTCGATTCCCCCTAGGCTCTGAAGTTTCCCGACGGCTTCTTGGGGCAGGCTCTGACCATGTGACCTATTCCGCCACAGTAAAGGCAGAGACCTTCTGACAAGCGCCGACGTCTCTCAGCTTCAGTGAGCCTGGTGGCGCCCAGCTGCATGGGCTCCTCTGAGGAAGGCAAGGCTGGAACTTCGGCTCTCAAGCTGGAGTCGGGATGTGACCCTTTTTCCAGGCGTCTCTCCCGCAGACGTCGGTCAATGCGAATGGCCAAATGCATGGTTTCGTCCAAGGTCTGAGGAACTGGATAATTCACAAGAATGTCCTTGATGGAGTCAGACAAGCCTAGCCTGAACTGACCGCATAGCGCTGGATCGTTCCAACGTGAATCGACCGCCCATCGTCGAAACTCTGAGCAGTATTCTTCAGCTGGCCGTCGTCCTTGGCGTAAGGTACGAAGCTTTGCGTCTGCTGTGGCCCCTCTGTCAGGATCATCATATAAAATCTCCATAGCTGAGAAGAAACTATCCACAGAAAGACGAGCTGGATCCTGGGGCGACAGACTGAAGGCCCATGATTGTGGATCCCCTTGGAGGAGGGAGATAACGAGACCCACGCGCTGCTCCTGTGACCCGGACGAGGTTGGTCGAAGATGAAAGTAGAGCTTACACGAGTCCCGAAAATTTGCAAATTTGGCTCTGTCTCCAGAGAACTTATCTGGAAGTGGAATTTTGGGTTCCACTGATGATGCGGCCGAAGCCCCTTGAGGGCTGGTGTTAATCGGAGCTGGACGGTTCTCCTGGGCCGCCACGCGATGGGCCAGGTGCTCAACGGCCGCGGTTAAGGCCTGCACCTGCTCCAATATCTGGTCCATTCTTCTGGCCCGTTATACTGTTAGGCGCCGGACGCGGATTGTGCCTCTCCAGACTCGGTTACCCCCAGGACTTAGTTGGCGCAAAGATTACCGGCTTAAGGTGGAGACGGGTGAACAGCGGGGTATCCCGAATATGGATGCCGGGATGTAAATGGGATTACAAACGGAGAGTCAATCAGAGAGGTCCAGAAACAAGCCAAGGTCAAGCCGGGTGGTCACAGAGCGCGGTATCCAAGGGGTCAAGCGAAGAATAGTCAAAAACGAGCCGAGGTCAAACCAGGTGAGCACCAAAACGCAGTAACAGAGGGATCAGGCACAAGCGGAGTCAGGACAGGCGAAAAGGTCAGGACGGGCAGCAGACAAGGATGGTCAGAGACGAAGCCGAGTTGAACACAGTAAACGCAGACTATAACGCACACCCTATTAACCAGAGGCTATAATGGGCACTGGACAATGGGGCAGCATGGTAATAAAGGGAAGACTGGCCAATGGGAAGGGGAAAAAGGAAAGGAGAGGGAAGTATGCTGATTGGTGCGACTGTAACTACCCAATGGGAGCGGTCCCAGGAACTGGACCTGCCCAGGCCAGACGGGCTGTCCAGTCCCTGGGCCCGTCTCCCATCAGGACAGCAGAACAATTAACCTGACACTTGCCCCCAGCGGATGCGCTGGGAGCAGCGCCGCCTGGGGGCATATACAGAGCGTGCTCGCGCGCGCGCACGAGCACGTGAATGGCCGGGCGCGCTCCCGGCCGGGGGAAGCACAGCCGCGCCGGCAGAGGACACCACGGGGCCGCCTGCCCCCGCCGCACGGCCCGCAGCGAGGCCGCCGCACCCCGCCGCCGCCACGCTGGCCCCGGGGCGGCACAGAGAACCAGCAGCAGGACGGGGCCGTGACGCGCCGCGGGACCGGGGCCGGGAGGCAGGTAAGATCCTAACACCTAGAGGAACAGGCGTGGGCATTAAAAAGTGAAGTGAGGGAATAAATAGCTGTGTGGTGCTTTGTGTCATCAGACATTACTCCTGCCTGGTTCTGACAGAGGTCAAGGTTATCTGCTTGAGGACAGAGGACAAGACTATTATAAACTTTAGACTATTGTGAAACTACAAACTACTTTTGGCCAAAACAGGTATCAATAGCAAAGGGACAGAGACTACCTGGGACTACCTTTTCCGAAAAAGATTTGGGCATTTGTAGATTCTAAGGCATCCCCCACCATTATTCTAAATAGAAGCTTCTGAACCAGCGGTGTGGGAGCTGATGAAAGATTAGTAGGACAGCCTTGTTCCCTCTAGCAGTGGCAGTGTAAAACTCCCTGGTTTCTCACCTAAATCTTCAATCCCGTGGCTTAGCTTTCCTTCACAGTATCCCTGCTCCCTTTGGTCTGCATGGACATGGTGGCCAGGGCCAGATTATGAGGGGGGTGCAAGGGGCATGCGCCCCGGGGTCTCCACCACTTGCCCTGCAAAGGGGGCCTCCACCAAACTTTGTTTTATGGTCTGGTCTAGAAGGTTTCCGTCTTTGGCCTGACAGTCCGCACAGCCAGCAACAAGGCCTTCGGGGGCAGTGGGGGCCCCCACACCTGGGCAAGCCTTTTTCTTTTATTTTTGCAAGCATGCAGCCTGCAGCCACCACAGGGCAGGATGGAGAGTCTAGAGCAGCAAAGCCGCCCTCAGCAACGCTACAGGGATGGGTGGGTGCAGATCTGTCAGTCGGTGGCTGCTTACTGCACATTAGCCACCAAGCACAGCCGCTGGCAGCTCAATGCTGGGAACTGTTTTCTGCTGGAGCCGGGTGACTACACTACCCCCCCCCCCCCCCCCGAATGGCAAAGCAGGAGTACCCGAGCAGCACGCACCCGCACACAAGGGTGGCACAATGGACTCGATCTGATGTTCCAGTAAGTGGGCGAGTGCCAGACAACCACCAATCAGTTACTTGGCTGGACTATTATTTTAAAGGAAAAAAATACTGTATCTGGGGCCTCCACCAGATTTTGTGCCCAGGGGCCTCCACCACACTTAATCCGGCCCTGATGCTGGCAGACCTTAAAGTGATCGGGGGTGCCCCGCTGTGTGAAACCCCCCAGAAACCCCAAAAAACTCACCTCTCAACGCTCCGACGTGAACGCCGCAGCCAATCCCCGCCAACGTCCAGGCGGGGGACAGGAACGTCCAAGCCGCTTCCGCCGCCTCCTGCGCGTCACTCTCGGCGTGCGCGCGCCCCCGCCGGCCATTCACAGAGGGACGGCGCGGGCGCGCGCACGTCTGGAGGGGCGCACGGGAGGCGGCGGCGGCGGAAGCGGCGGCGGATCAGGTAAGATGTTTTTGGGGTTTCTGGGGGGTTTCACCCCGCGGGACATCCCGATCTCTGATGTCCCGCGGGGTGGGAGGTGATCGGCCCGGGAATCTTATAGATTTCCGGGCCGATCACCCCTGGGTGTTGGTCCACTTTAAGTCAGCTGAGCAAAAACAGGATGCTGTCAGAGGCAAGTGCATGTGCTTTAGGATCAAATCCTTCAAATTCTTATGGGGTCTTATTAACAAAAAAAAGAATAAACTAAATCCTAGGCATATTGACTATCCTGGGTTTTGGTCCACTTTAAACCTGCCTCCTGAGCCACCTTTAGACTTTTTTGTGTCTTATACAACCTTAATGTTAATGTCCTCCCCTTATTAGAACATGGATTTTAATGGATTTACATAAATCTGACAATGATGACAGCCAGGGTAGCTTTGTCTGACACAGCCCTGATGTCAACAGGAGAGATGTCTGCTGAGACAGCTTAAGCATACCTCCCAAGTGTCCCTGATTTGGAAAGGACTGTTCCTCTTTTGAGTCTGTGTCCCCCACCCCTTGCTGTCCCCTATTTGTCCCTCGTTGAGGTTTAACATGCAGATCTGCATCGATAAATGATTCATTTGCCTATTTAAAGTCTTTTTATTGTTTTAAATGTTACAGCCTATCACCTATCCATGAGGGGGAATGGCCTAATTTAACAAATGTCCCTCTTTCCCATGCCGAAAAGTTGGTAGGCATGGATTTAGCAGAATTCTTTTTTATGGGAATAAGACTGAGCAGCCATGGCAATCTGTCTGCCTCAAGAAACAGAAGAGAGACTGCTCAGTGGTGGCTACAGTAGCTAGAGAGCACCTGGATTTTCTGAAGAATAAGAGGAGGTGAGAAGTCACAGGGATCCCGGCTGGGTCCGACCCCCATCCGAGTCCTGCCCCCATTTCTCATCAACAGAGGAATAAAACATCTATATATTACTCCTATTTTTTACTGGATGAAACTGGAAATAGTAAATTGCCCACTTTTATTATAAAAGAGCATGACACTGTATATTAATTAAAAAGATTTTAAAAACATTTTATTCAAATGCTACCAGTTTTATTCCAAATCATTTAAATCATAGACCAATAAAAAAGCTGAAGGCAGACCGTGCTGGGAAAAGTAATGTAAATACAAATGATGGCATTGTTAGAAAATCAGTGCATACATGTTATTACAGTAACCTGTATACTGTAAATTGGATTTGTAGAAAGCCTAGACTTCTGAGCGGAGGACTGCCATAGATGTTAGCCCATGCCTTGTCCGGATCCCTAACTCAGATTGAGGAGCAGCTTTACCACCATAAAAATGCTGTAAATAATAAGAAGAGTTTCCACATTACATCATACATCAGTCTAGCACTATAGAACATCATGGTGAAACACAACTCAAACTGGACATTCAGCATCATTTAATAAAAAAAACTATTCTGCAGCATCTAAAATGAATATATTTTAAGTTTTTAGTCACTTATTATTCTTTACCCCACTGGGCTGAAACTCTGTTCAGGACTCTAGGATACGGGCGCCGCCATCTTGGCTCAGAAGCATCACATACTGAAGAGAGGAGGGTGGGATAAAGTACAGGGGGGCGGGTTATAGCTGTGCTTTGCACAGACAGAGCAGAGCTGGGGTCAGGAAAAGGACAGCAATCCCAGAATGCAGAGCGACACAGTCAGAAGACACTTTCTGTCTGCAGGCACCCTGGCCTCCATCTTGGATGTTTAAAGGCTCATAACATGCAGTGGCTGCAGATAGGATGCTTTTTAATGTGAGCAATCTGTATGTACAAGGTGGGGGAAACACCCTTATTCAGGGTGAAGGTCCGGTTTAAAGAAATAAAACAGATATAGTGTTTTTAGTCTGGGGAGCCCTCCATACTTCACCATTCAGGATGTTATTTACTGATTGCAGGAAAATGTTTTTGCACCTTTCCTGAAAAACTTCCCCAACACAAAGCCCACTCAGGTGCAAAGAATCTGAAAACAAAGTGATACACTTGATTGTGTTTAGAAGTGAAAAGGCTCCCTAAATTTTATTAATAAAACAACCAACTGATACGGAGAGCTCTCCACCCTTTAGAGTGGACCTATGTCCTCCCTTGCTACACTGTGCCAGGTAGAGACCTGGTTAAAGTGGAACAAAACCCTGGTTTTTAGGTATCGTGGGTTTGCCCCACTGTGACTCCCTGAAAACCTGCCTCCCTACACTCCGATTGTCGGCTCCGGTCCAATCAGTACTGTGCACATGGCATATTTACACCGGAGCTCTGGGCGCATCCCTGGACTCCCTGCAGTGTGATGCGCGATCATGCGTTCAGCCTATCTGAATGGCTAGACGTGGAAGTGTGTCTAAGTTACAGGGATGCCGGAAATGTAAATGGTTTAATAGACGAGCAAGGTTTTCTCACAGCAAGCCATCTTTATTAGGGATGCCCCAGGGGAACCTGAACGGCCTGCCATGGAGTCTTATAGACGCCAGTGCTGGCTTCACAGTGGTTGATGCAGAGAGATAAGAGATGTCATTGTTCTGCAATACCATTTGCTGTTGCCACATGTGATCCCAGAGTGCATAGCCTGATCTTGGATCTTTCAGCAGATATTCTTACGATGGGGAATCCCAAATCCAGACAGTGGACCAGTCTGTTTAGATTTTGATAATGATTTTAAGCAAAAAGATTTCCTTTTGTGAATTGAGTGTAAACTCATGTTGGCTGTCCTAAATACAAAAGCAGCAGATTTACTAAAGGATGATTAGATCTTGTGGAGTCAGGGCCAGCCTTTGGCATATGTGCGGTGTGCCATTGCACAGGGCGCCATGGTCAGGGGGCGTGCGCAGCTGCAATGCCCACTTAATTCCCCAACCTGCCTGCAAGCTTGCTCCCCTGTCCACCTGTTTGACCGCCCCACTACCAGCCTGCTGCAGGGGGTATCAACTGGAGTTGCTGAGGGTGCACCTTGGTTGGGTAAGAAAGAATGGGTGCCATGCTCACCTCAGTTCTCCCAACTATAAAATTGACCAAGCTGGCTGATTGACTATCCCCTGGGAATTGCAATGTGGGATGCCCCACTGTGTGAAACCCCTTGGGATAGCCGGCACACTAACCTTGCTCATTTGTCCTCAAAGCCCAGCATAGGGAATGTAGAGCAGCTGGCATTCCCGGTTTCCCTCCAGTGAGACACGCACTTCACCCGGGGATGTGGCCCGTGCATACGCCATAGGATTGCTTGCAAGTTATACCAGCAATCCAGGGGGTTTCACATAGTGGGGCAGCTGACATTGGGATGCCACAGGGATAGACTTCAGGGCCGGCAGAGGTTTTGGTCTAATTTAAAGCAGGCCAGCAGTCAAACATGATTGGTGGTCCACTTGCCCCTAGCACCATGCCAGATAATAGAGGAACTCCCCCTCTTCTGCATTGCCTCCCACAGGCTGCCAGTTTAGCACCGCACATGGGTGGTCACATGGGGCACCAGCAGCCAATTGCTAGGGAATACTTATGCAAGTTGGTACCTCTGCCTGGCATCAGGCTGGATGCTGGGTTATGCTTCCGGTGAACCCCAGTGGATGTCCTCAACCATGTGGGGTAGTAGGCTGGTAGTGAGGAAGTGCAGAAGTGTTTTGGGGGGGGCGCCATCCTGAGAAAGCGCCTTCAGTCCTAAAGAACGGCCCTAAGGGAACAATGGTAGTCTTGTCCTAAACATTTATTGTGTCTTTCAATCAAGATTATAAACCAATCACAAGGAACACATTATCAAATCATTTGCAAATGTTATTGCCTTTGATTGGTAGTATCCCTCGAGATACATTCTTTGTTTCTAAAGTAGAGGGTCTGAGAAATAATGCAGAGGGTTTTACATCTATGTTATTCAGTGCAAGTATCTATATGTTCTCCAAATGAAAAAGGGAAAAGAGACTCACCTAATTCCAGCAACTATTCCTGCCGGCATGATTTTCCTTGATTGGTTGTACCGCAGGCCCATTATAACACTTAGAGAACCTGCAGCAACTGCACAAACAAATAATTACTAATCACAGACAGCACCTCAACAAGAAACAGTCCTAGACATCCTTCTGGAAAGCCCTATAGAAATTCCCTCTATATTGAGTTTCGGAAGTATTGGTCATACCTATAATTTGTTCCCTAAGGGATGGGAAGGAGTTGTGCAGTATTGGTAGGAGTAGTCCAGACATGGCCTTCTACACTCCCCTATCACAAAAGGTTGGCTGGTAAAATAAAGAGGCTTATATGGAAGATAAGCTAGATATAGAAAGCCCCTTCTGGCAGTTGTGTCCTTTAGGGTGCAAGTGTCAGTGTTGAATTTTACTGCAATGCATTGTGCCCAAAATGCTAAGTTCCCAGTTATTGCAGTGCAGGACTGAGCACCACAACTACATGAACAGGGCTACTAAAAATCATGGTCAGGACTTGAACTCATAATCATAAAGGCTATGGACCGGCACTACTCTGTACTGCACAGCAATTGTAAAGGTGTGAATGGGTCTTCCTAATTATTTGACCAAATTACTGATCTGAGGGAATAACACATGACCTGCTCTAAGTTCTTATCACCTGTCCTTATCCACAATAGCCAACACTTGAGACAAATGCAATGTTTGTTATTGTCTATGCCACCAGTAGAGAGATTGCACTCTCTACTGCAGTGGCCAGTCAAAAAATCTGTTGGAGAAGCCATGGCAATGACTATAGGGGGGAATGAAAATCTCACTAACAATGCCACAGACGACAAGAACGTCAAGTCAATTTATATGAAAAATAAGTGTTGAGTGGCATTCACCATTTATTTGTTGCAGAGTATGAGTGCTGGGTGCAGCGGAGTCATAATCCAGATAGACATTAGTGGTATAACAGGAACTGGCTTTACTGGAACATGAATGCAGTAAGATAATGTCACCTTACATAGTGGTTAGCATTGACAGGAAAAATAAGAATGTACCATAGAGCAACTGAATACAGGACATACAATACAACAGTAAAATGCATAACCACAGTCAAGCATCGGTCACAGCGCCATCTAGTCTCATGACTTGTCATAGCTGTAAACTGCAGTAAATCTGACAAAAGTCGCTCCAGCATAGACTAAGCTGGAAGTCTGTTGTATAGTTTCTCCAACATTATTCACATGTCAGCCTACTGCGTTAGCAAACAACCCACATAATGCAACAGCCAGGCTGTATAGCAGACAATGTAATCTGCCGAGGCCTCTAGAGGACTGTGGGATTGCTGGGTCTTGCAGTGACCCATGGCTTTTATATTGTGTGATGCTGACAATTCCAGTCACAGTTATGTCGGGTTCCTTAGCCAAACTTGGTATAGTGCATATGTGTAAATCAGCAATATTATTTAAAGTGGACCAACACCCAGGATTTTGACTATCCTGGGTTTTGGTCCACTTCGGCGGGGCACCCCGATCGGGGGTGCCCCGCTGTGTGAAACCCCCCAGAAAGCCCCAAAATCTTACCTGTCCCCGCTCCCACGTGACTGGACGGTCCAATCCCCGCCAACGTCCAGGCGGGGATCAGGAACGTCCAAGCGGCTGCCGCCGCCGCCGCCTCCCTCGCGTCACTTTCGGCGCGCGCGCGCCCCCGCCGGCCATTCGCAGACGGCCGGCGTGGGCGCGCGCACGCCTACAGGGGCGCGAGGGAGGCGGCGGCGGCCGGCCGCCGCCGAAGATCAGGTAAGCGATTTGGGGTGTCTGGGGGGGTTTCACCCCGCGGGACATCCCGATCTCGGATGTCCCGCGGGGTGGGAGGTGATCGGCCCGGCAATCTTATAGATTTCCGGGCCGATCACCTCTCGGTGTTGGTCCACTTTAATAGGGCCCTGCTATAAGGTTACGGTGGTCATAACTAGGAGTCAGCTAGAGATTTGGGCACATACTCCAAAGTTCTTCCACGGTTAGGGTAGAAGAACCCAGTTCATCATTATACTTCTTTTTTACTTACTCAGTGAGATCTTTATATCTCTTGGATTGTATGTTACACACAATGCTCCATAACCTGCAATCAGGCCAAATGTGACTCCAGCAATCAAGGATACAATACTTCCTGTAAAAGAAAGCGTGACAAGAATAAATATTGAGGCACCAGTACCAGTATGCCTTTAACCACCTAGCTTGCATGAGAAGGGTTAGTCTAGTGTAAACCCATATTACAGGTGAAAAGATTTTGTCTTCCCTCTTAAGTTACCACTTGCCCCATTCCAGAAAACCTGCAGATTCACATCTGTTTATGCATGACATGACCCAGGCTGGAAGGGATGGAGTATGGGCAGGGCCACAAGGGGCACGCGCCCTTGGGCCTTCACCTTTTACTATGTCAAGGGGACCTCCACCACTTGTTTATTGCAGTATTGCCTGCAGCAGCAAAACAGTAAACAAACTTGTAGTGCAGATAGGAAGGGGCTCCTGGTTACAGCCCTGGTAGCAGCTTCCACTGCACAGCAGCATGAGCGTCACAGATAGCAATGATGAGGGAACAGGCTATGCGGTGGTGGGGCAGGATCAGAGGACAAGGCTTTTACAAGCTTTTTTACAAGGTTTCAGTGCAGGGGTCCAGAAAAGTGTACTCAGTGAGGTGGAACAAAAAATGCTGGCAGATTTTTCTCCCCCCACGCCTCTCTCGTCAGCCAGAGGGAGGAGGCCTGGAGCAGCAGTGGCAACAATTGGAGCCAAGTCCAAGACAGGTGGAGAAAAAGCGATTGAGTGTCTAGGGCAGCAGTAGCCTTGAAAGGAGAGTGCTGCAGCCTGCTGGACTATGAAGGACTGAGCCTGCTATCAGTTTGGAAGTGTTTCAGCCTCCAGGACTCCTTGGGATTGAGCCTGGGGCAGTCAGGTAAGTATAGGTTGTTTTTTTCCTTATATCTAGATGAAAACAGTAAGGGACTGTAAACCCAGAAAGAAAACAGGCACTTATTTTCTCTCCCCCTCATCTTGCCCTATGTCACACTATACCCACCACCCAGATAAGAAACACATCCGGGGCAGGGATGATTTGGGCCTTTGTGCACTGGTCAGAGGCCGGTAGAATCCCCCACTCTGCCCCTTTATATAGCTTGATTTGATATGTAAACCTCTTGTATAACAACATAAACCTGGAAGCAAAAACAATTTACCTTTCCGTGAAAATCCCATAAACCCTCCACAGGCCAAAATGGCAGCATATGCAAAGCCAATCCAGTCCACAGCCATGATTCTAAGGAGAGAAAAACGAAAACAGCCTTATTTGCTGTTTATGATTTACTCACAGGAATAAATACAAACACAAAAGTTCTATTCCTTAGACCTCGAGTCATTTGCCTGGCAGCTTACCTGATGCAGTGTCAGTCACATGCTGACTCTTTGCTCCAGTCACTGAAAGGAAGGGGAGTTACTTCTACGTCTGCCTCCAGCAACCCCCCCCCCCCCCCCCCCCCCGACCACCATTTCATTTCTATGGGGGTTATTTAAGAATGGATAGCACCAGGTAGTGCCTTGTAGCGGCAGGCAGCGTCTGGTGAACACCGGGTGCTGTACGCAAAACCACATTTAATAAAGCGAATCTGGTGAGCGACTCTAACAGCCCCCTGTAGCGTATAGCGCCAATGCTCTAGCTTCCAGAGCGCCAGGTATTACCTTTCGCTCAGTGTCGCTCTCCCATACGTTTCAATGGTGGTTCATTTGCTTGTGTTTAAACAGTGTGTTTGACATTTTTTGATGTCTGCCACAGCACTTATAGGGATCAGCAGACCTCTTTTTTATGGGCATTAGAAAGATTTACACAGCAATCAGAAACAGAACAAATGCTGATTAATGATGGGCTCCAGTAGGTGGTGGGGATTACCTGAAAGTGTGGGAATGCCATTAGGGCCTGGGCCCCCCTAAGTGACCAGGCCCCACACCGGAGTCCTGCCTGTACTGTCCAGATGGCTGCCCTGATTTTACCATCAATCCACTAGGTAAAGATGGCCACTGATGGAGCTGGCAGTTGTCTGAGGTGGTTATTTTTGGCCATTTCAGACATCAACAGCCAATCTTGTTCCTTATGCAAATTTTTACTTGAAACAATTTAAGAACAAAAAGTCGCTAAAGCAAACACAATTAGGTGAAAATTGATCCTCAGAAATGCCCACTGTGATCAAAGAAAATGTATTTGTTGATCAAGTGTTCTATCATCTTGGCTAGCATACAATTTCTCACTCAGCACGAGAAATCAGAAATCAACTGCAAAACAGACTATACAAATACCTTGAATTTGCACATCACGAATTATCTTTATTACGGTCCTTCTAACGGACAATTCGCACACGAGTCATACGTTTGATCACTCACTCAACAAATGGTCGTTTAATCTGTTCATGGAACATGCAGGAGTGCACCTGTAATGAGGCCATGTAAGGCGACCGCCTCAGGTGGCAATGCAGACAGGGTGTACAATCTGTAAAGGCCGCAACTTCTGCTCTGCAAGCTGACTATTCAACAATCAGAAGTCATCCGCTGTTTCTGGCAATTCCCACCATGCCTCATAGTTTAAGTTGGAAATCAAATGTAGGCTAGAACAGGCAGATCCTTGTTTCTAAAAGATTTGGCCAGAGCTACTGAACAGGAAGCAATGCCGACAGTGTTTCAATCTTCTGCAGCATGACATTTTGGAGGGTCACATGAGGAGAGATGAGTGACAATAACTCCAAACTTAAAATGTAAATGTAAAATACCCTCCCAGCATCATGTCTACCCACATGCTCGATTCCACACAACCCTCCCAAACAAGGAAAGATTAACAATTTAACCATTACCCAAAACTAGAAAAAAATGGCTTAAAAGTGGGACAAAACCCACCAGTGTCAGGCTGTGTGAAACCCCCCAGGGCGCCAGTAATAACCTCTCTCCGGTCCAAGGGTGCATGCGCAAGCTCTCATCCAATTGTTTACAATGGAGAGCACATGCTGTTGCATCCCCAGCACTGTGGCTATTCAGATAGGTTGGGGCAGGAGTGCATCAGGGTTACGGGGGATACAGCAGTGCACGCCCCCCATTGAGTTCAATCAGAGCCCGAATGACCTAAAGGACCGAGGAGAGCTGGGTTTTACTGGGCACTCTGGGGAGTTTCACACAGCGGAACATCCCAATTCGGAATACCGCAGGAGCACCAAACAAAACCCTGGAAAGTCACATTCCTGGGTTTTGTTCCACTTTAAAGTGATTGATCACATAATAAAAACATAAGGGTACTAACCTTTCTGGTCCCAGTCCAGTGATCAGCAACTCACCCTATCACTGGATCCCACCCTGAGCTGTCCGAGGCCCAAACTCCATTCACCGGCGCTTCCTTGCCCTGCTTGTGCCCCCCACCATCAGTCATAGGAGCACAGCCAAGCCCTCTCTAATCACTACAATGTTGGGGGCGTATCAGACCTTGGCACACACAGTCTGACAAAGCTCCAGAGCCCAAGGTCACACTGGCAGTGAAGAGAGAGATTGGGCATGTCTGGAGCATGCTGGGGGAGGAGCAGAGCTGACCAGATGCAGACTGAGGGGAAGGGACATTGTTTTAAATGAATGACCAGTGCTGAGGGATGATGAGCAGAAAGTGAAACCGGAAGTGCAGGGGAAGAAGCTGTTAGAAAGGACATTTGGAGCAGAAGAGAAAAGCGTACTTTGCCTTGCCTAAAGTAAGACTTTAAGTAATTTAGTGTGCTGTGAGTCATTGTCCTGCTGTTTGCAGCATGGACGCGGCAGCACATTGGCGGGGGACCAGGTACACGTGGCCTCCACCGGTTTGCTGTCGGGTTGGAGGCGGATGTGGGTGGCTGTGTCTTTTACAACTGACACGCCGCCCTTGACGTCACCTCTTGGCCGTGTAACTACTGCTCAGGAGCCACACACACTTCCTTTGTGTGCGGACTCCACAATATGGACACGTGGGCGGAGGTGAGTATTTAGGGCGCCCCTCCTCCCACAGACATCTCCCCTCACCCTAGCAAGAAGCGGCACGGGTAGCTGCGTGCGCATGTATCTCTTTACCTACTACCTCCATTCCCTCCTCCCCACTCCATGGATGCCATGTGCTGCTGATTAATAATATTGTGGTAACATTGTATCTGCACATTGCACTTTTTGTTACTTTTTGGTAATATGGACACTTGTTAATAGATTGTTCTATTATTTATTTACATTTGTCAGTTTGAAGAATATTTTGTGCAGTAGTTTCACTTTATTGATAGTTCACAGGTACACAGAGGAAATTTTTGTTTTTGAGTATTGATTATTAGAACATCATATTTTTAGTGGTGGTACTTGTATATACATAATATTTGATATATATTTTTGGGGGGTTCAATGTTACCATTATTAAAATATAAATATACATGTTTTGTGCTGACACAAAATCATAAGGTTCTCTGGGAACTTAGAAAAGGTTTATTGGGGTTCCCATACATTTTTATTTGAAATGATGCTGTTTGTGGGTTATTTAAGGATGCTATGGACTGGAATGGTAGCAGTTGTTTTTTTAAATGTCTTTTGTGTTTTATCTGTTTTTATGTGTTTTTGTATTCATAATAAAAAGTGATTTTGTGAATTATATGGTGATGCTCCCTTACTGGAGGTAGATGTGGCTTGGTTCCTTGACCTCTCTTTTTTGTTGCTAATATAAATATAGGTGAGCACATTTGTAATAATATCTTTTTTGGTGGTGCATTTTGTTTTTTTCTAAATAATTTCCCGTCTATTTCAAAACATTGTTTGGGTGGTGGGCGTTGACACATTTTCTGTATCATTAACACTGACACTGGGTGTGCTCCCTGTATAAATATGTGTATGTGCTTACATGCATTCTGCACCTGGAATGTGCTTCAGCCTTCAGACATAGGCCCTTATTTAACAAGGGATAGCGCCAGGTAGCGAATGGTGAGCGAACGGCAATGACGCTCACCGCCACGAGAACGCCGGCTCCCCTCCGCAATCACACATTTATCAAGCCGATCCTGCTTAGCGACTGACAAAGCGCCAGATAGCGAATCATTCATCATTATTCCAGCCTCACCCCACAGCGCCAGCGAGCGACCTTGAACAGCGACAGGTATGACCTCTCGCTACCTGGTGCTCTCCAATGCATTTCAATGGAGCAATCTTTAAATATTCATAATTAATTGCTATTAATTTTTTTTTATTTTTTTTAAATGTCAAAAATTCTGTGACCACTTCTGCAATGTTAGATATTTTTTTTTAAGGTAAAAAAAAAAAAAAAAAAATTTGTGCAGAATTGATATTACAGGTCTGATATTAATGTATTCATATTACAAAATGTTTTGAAAAACATGTTTTGTTTTTTTTTTCTAAAAATATGGTTGTTTGGGGGTTAAAAAACTACTTTTAACCCATCGCCGCCAGCGCTCTGGGGTTTAAACAAGCATTTCACAGCGCGAGAATTTTTGGAGCGTGATTTGTTAATGAATATGCTGGGAGCCGTTCGCTATGGCCGTTCGCTGTCATGCGCTCCCATACAGCGCGGAACCGCAGCGACTCCTAACCCCGTATTCAACATTACCGCACACCGACTGAGTCGCTGTCAACAGCCGAACAACGGCCAAGCACAGCGAATACTAGCGGGCGCTGTGAAAATAACGCTACTGTGGCTCATCTGTCGCTACCTGGCGCTATTAATGAATCGGCCTCATACTGTACTTGCAAAGAATTAAATGCACCAAAGCAGGACAGTTTCTAGGCAAAATAGCGCTCAGTGCAGAAAGAAAAAAATTCTGCCCCTTTCTCACCTATCTAATGATGCGGCCATTGTCCCATATGGGTATGTGCCATTCTGTACCTCTTCCTCAGAAGCAGACAGAGTCCTCTCCCCATGACTGAGCCCAATATGAAGGATGAGGGGCCAGACCTGCACCACTAACACTGGCTCTGACTCACCTGTAGAAACCAGGATGGCTGGAATAAAGGTGCCCCCAATGGCCTTTGCCCCCGAAGTGAAAGGCCTGCTCACCCTCCCTTAGAAACAGCCCTGCACCAAAGGTTTTTAAATTAAAGGGACAGTTTAGGTCACTGTTTCCTAACCTGTGGTAGGTGCACTACAGGGGGTATGCAGCAATGTTCAGAGGTGCAGCAACAGGGGGGTTATGGGTCTGGTATATTATTAGAACAGTAAATCATTATTTTTTCTTGCTTCAAGGCCTGGGACCTACTTATTTGGATAACTTCAGTAATTAATTTAATCCTTGAGGGTACTTGGTTGTAACTACTTGTTGCTAGATCGTACTTGGTGTAAAAAGGCTGTGGACCACTAGTCTAGGCTATGACAATATAAAAGTGGACCTCAAAAAATCAGTGGTCAAAAAATCAAAGTTCCCCTCTGGCAATCAGTGATGTAAGCTTATTAAGAGGAATAAACCATACAGATGTTTGGAATGGCAGGCAGATTCTGAAGTCTTAAAGTGGACCAAATCCCACTGCAATCGATTCCCTTCCCCAGGGGCATCCCGAAATCGGGATGCCTCGCTGTGTGAAACCCCTCAGGTTGCCCCATACACTTACCTTGTTTCTGGTCCAATGACGCATGCGCGAGCCATTTCTGAATGGCCGGCATGGGCACGCTCCCTGTTAGAGGGGGCACTGATTGGACAAACAGCTGCACATGCGCCATAGGCCCGGGAAGAGGTGAGCTGACATCAGCGATCTGGGGGGTTTCACACAGCGGGGAACCCCCGATCGGGGCATAGTCAAAATCCTGGGTTTTGATCCACTTTAAACATGCATGGCAGTGGCCATCTTGCCACACACAGGAGAGAAATCAGAGATCAATTTCTCGATCAGATCTTCAGTTAAAATTGCCTCATGTCTCTGTGTAATCATCTCCTGTTTCTTGCCAGAAGTATAAAGCCTCCAGCTGTAATGACTCACCATTGCTTTGCTAACTGTGGACATCTTCTAAATACTTTGTATCCCCTGACTGGACACTTTTCTGTCAGCCGCCATAAAGACGCAATGGCTTCTCTCACACAGATTTCCTTTGCTACACTAGCAGTTTATTCAGTGTTTGCATGTGTGAAAAATTACAAAAAAGCTTCTCCTTGTTTCCCAGGTATATATCTCTCTCAATCTGGTGTGATTTCCTGCTGGCACATCACCCCCCTAATTCTCATGTGTAAGCAGGATTATCAGATGTGTGGCAACCCACTCAAACAGCTTATGCCACTGTTTCTCATCCTGCGGTACATGACCCCAGGGGGTACACGCCACAGCTTGAAGAAGTAAGTCAAGATGTTCAGGGTGCACCAGCATGGGTTTGGTATATCATTTTAACAGTAAAACATTATTCCTTCTTACTTTAAAAGTGTTCCAAGGCCTGTGATCTACTTATTTTAGTAACATTTATAAGTAATCCCCTCATTGGGGGTGCTTGTTGCTAGGGGGTACTTGGTTGGAGTTTCTTGTCACTAGGGGGTACTTATGGGGTATACCTAGGGGGCACTGGCTTATGCCACTGATCATAAGAGGGGAAGAAATTTACTAAACTTTCTTTTTTGACTAGAGGTCTGCTTTAAGGCAACTGCATGACCACATTTGAAGCATGGTTTAGGACTTTGGGATGCCTCACTATGTGAAACCCAGCCAATTGGCCACTTTCCTCACCTTTCCAACGCCACATCACCATTTCTCGCATCTTTCTTTGGCTCTGTGTTGCCCCATCTGCTGTAACGGAATGGTGTGGCGGGGCGGTGTACACCCTGAGAGGTACAGGGCATTCCGCACGCTGTTTGGGAGCTTTCAGCTTCTCCAGCCACACATTAATATGCACAGCAGAGGAAGCTGATTGGACGAGAGCCGCACCTGCGCTGTGGTATTGCCGGTGAGGTAAGTATAGTGGATGATTTGGGTGGTTTCACACAGCGGGCATCCCAATGTGGAATGCCCCAGGTGGACGGACCATAACGATGGTGTCTTAAAGGTGCTGAGCTGATCTAGCACTGTTTTAGTTTTTAAGTTGTTGTTTTATGAAAGCAGATCTGCAATCTGTTACTTTTGGCAACATACAAGTGCAGATTGCAGATAGTTGCACAGAACACTGCTGCTGGGCATGTGTAAGGGTTGAGTGAGATCCCTCACCTCAGCAGTGGCCATAGTAACAGTGTTCTGTGTGCACAGAGCTCACTTCTCTCTTCTTGGTGTACAGACTTGGGGGTTTATTCATCAAGGGATAGCGGCAGGTAGTGCCTTGTAAGTGGCAGACAGCGTCTGGTGAATGCTGGGTGCTGTACTCAATACCACATTTATGAAGCTGATTCTAGTGAGCTACTCTATCAGCGCCATGTAACATCCGATTCATCATCACAGAAGGCTCAGCGTATATCGCTGGCGCTCTGGCTTCCAGGGTCGTTACCTGTCGCTCTCGCATACAATTCAATGGACGCTCCTTTTCTTCTCTTTAACCCTTTAAAGTGGACCAACACCCACCGCTGATCGGTCCGGGAATCTATAATATTCCCGGGCCGATCAGCTCCCTCCCCGTGGGGCATCCGAAATCGGGATGCCCCGCTGTGTGAAACCCCCCAGGACGCCCACAAACCTTACCTTCTACCCGTTCCAATGGCGCATGCGCAGGCCGCCGCCGCCGCCGCCTCTCGCGTGTCCCTCTAGCAGGGCGCGCACCCACGCCGGCCGTTTGTGAATGGCCGGCACGGACGCGCTCCCTGTAAGAGGGACGCGCGAGAGGCGGCGGCAGTGGTGGCCTCAGCTTGTCCGTCGGTGGTGAGGTACTTTTTTTGGGCTTTCTGGGGGGTTTCCGGGGGGGGGGGGGTGCCCCGCGGAAGTGGACCAACACCCAGAATAGTGAAAATCTTGGGTGTTGGTCCACTTTAAGTGCCAGCCTACCTGGAGTTTTTGTCACCCTTGTTGCCAGACCATTTTGCACTATTTTGCGCTCCCCATGTTCAAATGTGATTTTTGAAAGGATTTCCAGGGATTTCCCAGAAAAATGATATATTGTTTATTCAGCATAGTCTGGGCTTTAACATGAAATGTCTTGTTTGTCATTTCTTAGGTGTATTCTCAATATTTTTGGGTGAAATATGTGCAAAAAAATAAAAAAATCTATTTTTTACAATTTATAGTGTTTTTTTGTAATAAAAAATGTAAGTTTGTCAATAAAATCTTATTGTGTGTGAAATCCCAATTTCTCCCGGTTACAGCGGTACCACATATGTATAGGTAGACACCCTTTCCTGCCCAGGAGACTCCCCCAAACTGAAACAGTGGTTTAGGAGATTTTCAGATAAAATACAACTGTGATATGCGCTATGCGCACCTTGCAGTTTTTCCAGAAAAACAACCCTTTACATTTCAAATACCCCCAACAAACTATATATTCTCTGGAAGTACACACCTCAGGCTTTCTATTTGTACCAGGCTTGTTGATGTGGCCACAGTTTTCTGGAAGTAATCCCTCAATGTATTCTTTGGTTGCAAAGAGTTTCCCTAAAAAAAGGATAAAAAAGCAGAATCAAAGCCACATTTTCCAAAAAAAAACTATATACAAACAAGAAAAACAAGTTTAATCTGAAAAAGCAACATCCCCCGAACAGAACGATACCCAACATGCATAGCTACTGTCAATGGAAGAGTTGGCAAACACCCCAAAGTAAAGCATGTGTGTAACGGTAATTTTACTTGAAAATTCCAGCTCTACAAAGTGCGCACCTTGCGATTTTTCAACCAAAACAACCCTTTACATTTGGAATATCCCCCATAAACCATATATTCCCTGAAAGTACACATGTTAAGCTTTCTAAGCGTACCCAGCTTGTTGTAGTGGGCTCATCTTTCTGGAATTAATCCCCCAAAGAATTCTTTGGTTGCGCAGGGTTTCCCTAAAAAAATTTGTAAAAAAGCTGAATAAAAACACCTTTTCCTAAAATATAAATATTCAAACAAGAAAAAACAAGCTAGGTCTGAAAGCGCAAGCTCCTCCGAGCAGAACAATACCCAACATGCATAGCTACTTTTAACCCTTTTAATTGACAGCCTACTTGAGATTTTGTCACCCTCTGTTGACAGGTCATTTTTCCCCATTTTGCGCCATGTTTTGCGTCATTTTTGCTGGAATTTTCAGGAAAATTATATATATTTTTCTTGCAGCAGAGTTTAGGCTTTAACATGAATGTCTTGTTTAAAAATTTTATTCAGTTTTTTACAATATTATTAAGTAAAAAAATAAATAAATAACATTTTTGTTTAGAAAATTGCCTCCTTTATTTTAAATAAAAAAATGTATTTTATTAAAGAAAACCATATTGCATGTGAAAGCCCCATTTCTACCGATTAGAACAGTACCACATATTTATTGGTAGCCCCCGTTCCTGCCCAGGAGACCCCCCATACTGAAACAAACGTTATAACATTTTCAAATAAAATACAACTACCATCCTACACCACTACAAAGGGTTAAATCGAGAAAAAAAATTACATAGGATCCCCCCTCCCAGGGGGGTGGGGACCCCATTTTTTTGGGATTTGTAAGGGTTAAGGGTTAAAAATGACATGGGGTCCCCCTTACCCGAAGTAACCAGCCCGGGACCAGCTATGCAGGGCTTGTAGGAACAGGGCGCAGGGGCCAGCTTTTGTGGCCCCTGGCCCTGCAGGCTACAAGCCCGCATAGCCCGTGGCCACGGCTCTTCTGCCCCCCCCTGGGCTTTGGGGAGGCAGGTAATTGGGGTGCCAGGGGTTAATGGCAAGTCACCCGCTAGCCGCAGGTGACTTGCCATCCCCCAGACTTGTGAACTGGCATAGGGGTCTCATGGACCCCTTACCAGTTCACAAGGGGTTAAATGTAAAAAAAAAACCACAAACACATACACAGAGAAAAAAATATTTTATTATTATTTTTTTTTTTAATACTTACCTCCCATCCATCCTGGAGCACTGTGTCCCTCAGCAATCACTGGCTTCTGCTCGCCTGCTGGAAGCCTTTTATAGCTGCTGGGTGACATAAGGGGTTAATTTAAAAAAAACGACATAGGATCCCCCCTCCCAGAGGGGGAGGGGGGGGCATTTTTGGGGGAGATTTTTAAGGGTTAAAAACCTTTAAAAATAAAAACAAATTACATGGGGTCCCCCTTACCCGAAGTAACCAGCCCGGGACCAGCTATGCAGGGCTTGTAGGAACAGGGCGCAGGGGCCAGCTTTTGTGGCCCCTGGCCATGCAGGCTACAAGCCTGCATAGCCTGTGGCCACGGGCTCTTCTGCCCCCCCCTGGGCTTTGGGGAGGCAGGTAATGGGGGTGCTGGGGGTTAATGGCAAGTCACCTGCTAGCCGCAGGTGACTTGCCATCCCCCAGCCTTGTGAACTGGTATAGGGGTCTCATGGACCCCTTACCAGTTCACAAGGGGTTAAAAGTAAAAAATAAAGATACACACACATAAGAAAAAAATGATCTCCGATCCTGCGTCCCTCGTCGCTGTCCCGCGCCGCTCACCCAGCTCCGACAGGAGCCTCCTCGCCTCTCACCCGTCCTGTTCCGATCACCACCGGCATCTGACAGATGCCGGTGCTCGGTGAGGGTATAGGAGGAGCGGGATGACGTCATTCGGGGCGGGGCTAAGGGGCAACGGCCATCGCCGCCATTAGAAGAGGTGAGGACCCGGAAGAGGTCCTGTACTGGTGTTAGAGCGACTGACATACATCAAATTAATCAATGCCGGCCAGGTTACTACAGCGACTGAGGCGCTCTGTAATAGCAACTCACGGACGATCAGTGCGACCACTAGCGGTCGCTAGTACAAACGCTCATCTGCCGATACCTGGCACTAGTAATGAATCAGCCTGTCTGTGCACGTTGCCAATAGCAACCGATTGGCGGTAGTGAAAACTGCTTACATAAAACACACATTTGTTAACATAAGAAAAAAATCAACTGGAACACATCCTTTTGGCACAAAAAAATCCATTGAAAGTGGATTTAAACATAAACCACTATGCCAAACTTGCCTGTCCCTCCCCCCTGTTTCACTTTCATCACCCAAACACTGTAGCAGCGGCTCCGCTCTAATTGCACACTGCGTATAACTCTACAAACACTGGCAACGTAAAAAAGGAATTTTGTCAATTTTGTTGGCATACTCCGCTGTCTGTAAGCATTTGGTTGCAGCTTTAGCTCATGTAACACAGCACATAGCTGCTCTCTATTGTGTAGTGTGCAGTGTCATCTCTCCGTCCACAGTCATCCATTACCAGGAAGTGCTGACAGGCAGAAAGCAGTCATGATACTCTGTCATACACACAAACATTTCCATACAAAGCACCACAATTAGCAGGAATCACTCCTCTATATTAACCACCATAGCTCAGTTTATCAATCCACCTGTAATTAGAGTTAAACCAGACAGAACGCAGCGTCCAGTCCTACCTCTCTTTGGTCCCCGCCTCCAGCTCCTAACCTTTCAACTATGACTCAAATTGAAATAAACTTTTTTCCACTTCCTCTTTCTTGCTTGTGCTACATTCCCTTTACACCTTTTTCTACCAGTTCTTACACTTGGAATGTTAATCAGCAGTGGGAATAAATATAGATATTATTTCTTTATTATAGTTACTGTCCCTAGTTTACACACCCACCCCGCCTCTAAAACAAAAATACACAAAACACTGTCTGTTACTGCCATCTTGTGGCCATCATTGCCCAGGGTAAGGCCAGCATCGGCCCTAGAGTCTTGTATATTCTAGGCTGGCCACTTTTGGGTATTGCTCTGTTTTTAGCATATTTTCATTTGTCCAAATCAAATTTTGACAAAATTCACTCATCTTTGATTGAGGGTAAACCTGGACAAAGCTCCCCCTCACAGTGAATGTTTGCCGTCCTTCATATTAGAGCTGAAGGGGGAGGTGTGAGGGTTAGTATGCTGGACAAAAGAACCAGCTCTGTATCTCCAGGTCACACACAAGCAAGCCTCTGATATGAGGCCACATAAGGATAATGTTACAGCTGATCTGTAAATGATTATATTTTTATCAGTGAAGTTTAAGCAAGGCAATACGCTTTCAGCGGTGGCAGCATGGGATTGGTGGGCTGAGTCTCAGGAAAGGCTGGGTGTGTGAGAGAGAGCAGGTCCCACATTCCTCTTCCAGATCAGATTTGGCTTCAATCTGCACAGAGGAGGGTGCAGGTAGAGATTTTATATTTCATCAGCACGTTGGGAATTACACATTGCAGCAATATCTTCTCTCTCAGGCAACTGTTATTATCTGGTAAGGATCCTATAGATTGTGTTGAACTTGTTACTCTTGTATACAGCCCCTGGCAAAAATTATGGAATCACCAGTCTCTAAGGATGTTCCTTCAGTTGCTGAATTTTGTTGAAAAAAGCAGTTCACAGGCATGACAAAAAACTAAAGGCATTTCAAATGGCAACTTTCTGGCTTTAAAATACTAAACCAAATCAAGAAAAATCATTGTGGTAGCCAGTAAAACTTACATTTTTAGAACAAGCACAGGGAATAAATTATGGAATCACTAAATTTTGAGGAAAAAAATATGGAATCACCCTGCAAATTTTCATTACAAACAATAACACCTGCATCAGATTAAATCTGCTTGTTAGTGTCCAGGTAAAAAGGAGTGATCACACCTTGGAGAGCTGCTGCAACAAGAGGACCGACATGAATCATGGCTCCAACACCAGAGATGTCACTTGAGGATTATCAAACTCCTTAAAGTGGACCAACACCCTCCCGTGATCGGCCCGGGAATCTATAAGATTCCCGGACCGATCAGCTCCCTGACTGTTGTGTGAAACCCCCCAGATCCCCGAAAATCCTACCAGAACCTCGTTCCAGCGGCGCAAGTCCCTCTAGCAGGGCGTGCACCCGCGCCAGCCGTTTGTGAATGGCCGGCGTGGGCGCGCTCCCTGTAAGAGGGACGCGTGGGAGGCGGCGGCGGCGGCCCACACTCAGCTTGTCCGTAGCTGCCTCTCCTTGGCTGGCGGCAGCGATTGGACGAGCGAGTCGCGTGGGAGCGGGGTCAGGTGAGTTTTCGGGCTTTCTGGGGGGTTTCACACAGCGGGGCACCCACGATCGGGGTGCCCTGCGGAAGTGGACCAATACCCAGGATAGACAAAATCCTGGGTGTTGGTCCACTTTAAAGAGGGTAAATCATCACACAGTGTTGCACAAGATGTTAGTTGTTCACAGTCAGCTGTGTCTAAAACCTGAACCAAGTACAAACAACATGGGAAGGTGGTTAAAGGCAAGCATACTGGTAGACCAAGGAAGACATCAAAGCGTCAAGACAGAAAACTTAAGCAATATGCCTTGAAAACAGAAAATGTACAACAAAACAAATGAGTAACAAATGGGAGGAAACTGGAGTCAGCGTCTGTGACCACACTGTGAGAAACCGCCTAAAACAAAAACAAGGTTACAATGGGCTAAGGAAAGGCAATCGTGGACTGTGGATGACTGGATGAAAGTCATATTCAGTGATGAATCTCGAATCGGGATTTAAGGTGATGATGCTGGAACTTTTGTTTGGTGCTGGAACTTTTGTTTGGTGCCGTTCCAAAGAGATTTATGCAGACGACTGTCTGAAGAAAACATGCAAATTTCCACAGTCATTGATGAATGACATGTCAGGTAAAAGCACTGGGGAGATGGCTGTCATTACATCTTCAATAAATGCACAGGTTTATATTGACATTTTGGACACTTTTCTTATCCCATCTATGGAAAGGATGTTTGGGGATGATATCATTTTTCAAGATGATAATGCATTTTGCCATAGAGCAAAAACTGTGAAACCATTCCTTGAAGAAAGACACATAAGGTCAATGTCATGGCCTGCAAACAGTCTGGATCTCAATCCAATTGAAAATCTGTGGTGGAAGTTAAAGAAAATGGTCCATGACAAGGCTCCAACCAGCAAAGCTGATCTGGCAACAGCAATAAGAGAAAGCTGGAGCCAGGTTGGTAAATGTACTGTTTGTCACTCATTAAGTCAATGCCTCAGAGACTGCAAACAGTTATAAAAGCCAGAGGTGGTGCAACAAAGTACTAGTGATGTGTTGGGGTGTTTGTTTGTTTTTCATGATTCCATATTTTTTTCCTCAAAACTGAGTGATTCCATAATTTATTCCCTGAGCTTGTTCTAAAAATGTAACTGTTACTGGCTACCACAATTATTTTTCTTAATTTCTTTTAGTATTTCTTAAAGCCAGAAAGTTGCCATTTGAAATGCCTTTAGTTTTTTGCCATGCCTGTGATCTGCTTTTTTTCAACAAAATTCAACAACTGAAGGAACATCCTCAGAGACTGGTGATTCCATAATTTTTGCCAGGGGTTGTACATGTTTTATGTGGCTGCTGGGTATAGCCATGCATGTTGTATGTATGTAACTGTTTATTTATAATCAATTCTACATGGAGGAATTTACTGCAATGCCCTGGGGCCCATAGCAAAATGTCCCCTTGCCCATCGGAAAGCCCTTCAGTTTAGCTCTATTTACCCCCAATCCGTCGCCCTGATGTTTTGTGATGGATTTTAGCTGTAATAGGAGTGCTTTTGATGTGCTTGCCAAATCACATTACAGAAAAGAAACTGCAAACTTGTGTACTTCCTAAGTAGCAAAACCAATAGGAAAGGACTTTAAAGAGGAACATTGCAGGTATTGAGGAGTAAATAAAAACTCCTCAAAACTGCCTTGCTCGCCACCAGCCCCTCCAGTTTAACAATTTACTATTATAAACTTACTTGTCCATTTGCATCTCGCTCCTGCATTCCTTGGTCCCACGCCGTCTCTTTCGGGCAGCTCCATCTTGCCGTCCCGTCATGCTCTGCGTTCCCCCTCAGATCTCGTGGCTGCAATGACACTTGGCGCAAATCCTGCAAGATTTGAAGAGAGGCGAAGGGTGAGTGCGGCTAAGGCTTGCAGCCTTCACTCTGGGACGGCTAATGGATGGGGGGGCAAAGGGGCCAGGAATGCTGCCGGATGTCGGCGTTTTAGATAACACAGACATTCAAAAGGTGGGAGCAGGAGAGGAATTTTTAGAGAGGAACATCAGAAAAGATCTGATGTTTCTCATTAAAGGAACATTGCATTTAAAGCAAAGGTGTCAAACTTCCTTCTGAAAGGCCAGCAATAGGCCAAGTTTTGCAGATCACCACACAGGCGCAGGCAGGTGGAGTAATTAGTGCTTATACAGAGCTATAGAGACTGTTATGTGGAGATCCACAAAACATAAACTGTTGCTGCCCCTTCCAGTGTGAGTTTCACACCCCTGAGGTAAAGCACTAAATTATCCTGCTTTCTGCTTGCCCCTTGTCTGTCAGGGGCTACATGTTTCAGGTTCACCAAAATGAACTGACCTCTGAAGGGACACATTGAAATATGCATGGAGGAGTCCTCCTCTGCTACTGAAGAGGCGCTGCAGAAGGGCGAGGGCGCACTGGATGTTAGCAGGCTAATTAAACCCTTTGCATAGAAGGTTACTTTTAACTGGCAGTTCAGCCACTTACCTTCCAACTACCCCCTCATAAAGGAATAAAAAAACCCTCAACTTCATGATGCAGGGTGCTTGTAGCATTGTGAAGCAAAGCTTATTGTAGCGATAACCTTTATCGCCGGAGGGCTTCACCGCCCGAGACGTCCTTTTCCCAATCGTAAGAGGTGCTGCTGGAATTCCAGAGTCGTCCGTGAGGAAACAGGAACAGCCCTTACAAGGGCTAGTGAATTGTAATATAGCGTTTCCCCCAATAAGAGACAGAACTTCAGTATTGAGGATGAAGGTGAAGTAGACTTTATTAGTGCCACACTGTAAATATACAGCGATATATGGTCATATACATATAGATTTATGTTATATTTGATTTGTACAAAAAATATATGAATATACAGCAGGGCATGACATGAAGGAGGAAGGCCTAAGGCAGGTTCTCCAAGCTAGATAATATCTGCATTCCGAAACCAGAAAATAACAAAAGACATCTGAGAGGGCACTAGATAATATCAACATTCTGTGACCACACCATAAATATGTTGTAAATAGACATATAGACCTGAAATAGCAGTTGCACCCTCCTAGCAAAACGACTGGACATCAAAAGGTTAGATAGACGCTGGCACCATAAAATATACAAACGGCTTCTGGGAATTTCCGGGATGCACCCTCTTTTGCATAACCGGTGGGTCAAGCCCAAGGGGGGGGGGGAGGTCAGCAGGACTGGAGATCAAAAGGGCAGGGAGGTATAATTGAGGGGGGTGCAGACAGGAGAGGAGGCAGAAGGGAGGAGGAGGCTTCGACCGGAGACTGCTTGTACAGGAGAAGGGCCCTGGAATAGCGCTGGGGGAGACGATTCACTGAGGCAGGTAACTTAGCCATAGCTAACACTGGTTAGTGCTATCAGGGAATATTGCTGTATTGGGGTGTCCATTTAACTTGTGTGGCTCTTTTCTTTTCTGCATGATTCATTGTAAGTTCCTTGTGTGAATTGTCTGTCAGTATGGTATTGGTGCTGTAAATCCACCCATTAGGGGTTAATATATCTGTGGTTGCATGTAAAGTAAATTGTATTGTCTTTTCCCATTTTGTTTTGCTTGTACTACAATATATCTCTCTATTTACTACGCGTCTCAGTGTCTCTTGCATTTACCAGAAGTCAAAAGAACCTAGTCTTATAGTCTTATGCGTGTATCCATTGCGTGATCATTGGCCAGATATTGATAATATTGGTATATGTGTTGCCTATTTTAGTCGAGCCGGGCAGGATAAATATATACACAATATTATTAATATCTAGTTATAATATTGTTTACACGTGGCGACCCAGGCAGGAGATTCAGAGTTTTCCCCCAGCGCTATTCCAGGGCCCTTCTCCTGCCCTTTTGATCTCCAGTCCTGCTGACCTCCCCCCTTGGGCTTGACCCACCGGTTATGCAAAAGAGGGGGCATCCCGGAAATTCCCAGAAGCCGTTTGTATATTTTATGGTGCCAGCGTCTATCTAACCTTTTGATGTCCAGTCGTTTTGCTAGGAGGGTGCAACTGCTATTTCAGGTCTATATGTCTATTTACAACATATTTATGGTGTGGTCACAGAATGTTGATATTATCTAGTGCCCTCTCAGATGTCTTTTGTTATTTTCTGGTTTCGGAATGCAGATATTATCTAGCTTGGAGAACCTGCCTTAGGCCTTCCTCCTTCATGTCATGCCCTTCTGTATATTCATATATTTTTTGTACAAATCAAATATAACATAAATCTATATGTATATGACCATATATCACTGTATATTTACATATCCCCCGCTTGAGGGCATTCATATCTTGATGTGAAAAGCCCTCACTTTGCTCTTTGGTTATACACTTGCTCTCAGATCATCCTTTAAAAGTGATTCAAATTTGCTGAGACTGATGGGACCCGATACATTACAGCACAATGCTATGACAACCTACATTATCTCAAGTTACAGCCTGCATCCTTCAGCCACCACATACTGTTTTAATGCCACACCTTCTTCAACAGATCATCAAACATATTACATATTTTTACACCATCCATAACCGCTTATGTGATTTTGGGTGACCAAATCTGGTGACATCCGGATTTATTCACTGCCGCTCCTGCTGGACACACATCAGTCGACTTCCATTGCAGACACTGCTTTATAAGCTGTCACTGAGTGTCCAAGGCCTGTATTATCAACGAAGTGGGTGCACAAGGTGGCAGTCCATAATATACTGATTGCACAGCGTGACAGTGCATATTGTTATGAGTGCACTGCATCAGAATAGTCCATCCTGTTATGGGTGCACATCATCAGAACTGCCCATATTGTCATGGGTGCATATCATTAGAACAGTCCATATTGTTATGGGTGCACATGTACTTTGACAGTTCACACAGACCATAAGGAGTTACAGCAACAGTACATCTGCAATATTAGAAGCAATCGGTGATATACTCTCCAACACAGTGATACACAGCAGACTCCAAGAAATAGATTTTTGGTCACAGAGCATAAACATAATGCAACATAGCAAACGGCGTATTACAGTGGAAATGTCTGAAAGAAAACCTTGAACAAAAGAAAGTGTGACTCTGTAGATGTGGCTTTGAGGATTCAAGCTATAACCAAAGAACAATATGGTTGCTACTATGCTATATCAATAATCCCCCTCCGTCTCTGCAAACTCAAATCAAGGGCGTCTCTGGGCTATCTATGGAAAAATACTGTTAAAAAAAGTTATGTTTACAACAATATACACCCTATTAAAACACACATCCATAAGATAATAGGTCCGCCTAATGCAGACCTAGTATGTTGACCATATTGAACAATCCTAAGCACTAAACCTCGCCCACTTCATACCATTCAGAGTAAGAAAACATAAACAAACAGATAGTTTCAAATTGTGTGCCTGTGTACAAACTACAAAAAAAGTTACTTAGGAAAAAAAAAATGGTTCCCACTCCAATAACCTAACAGGAAAAATAGCTTACAAGCACACAATTTAAAATGATTGATCCAATGAACAGGCTAAAATATGAATTTTAACCTTTTCATTGTTCATTGTAAAAGGAAAAAAAAGCTTAAAAACCGGTTCCCAATGTATTGTCACTGGAAAGACACTGGCTGTATAGAAATGCTAATGATAATGCCTGTGAGTGACACTGCAGCCCCAGCAACAGAGCATTCCACACAGCCTGTCAGTGACACCTGGGAGAACTCCTACATACACTAGGCTGGCACTAGTTATTAAATATGCGCAATCCGTAAAATATAGCGCAATCACAAAAAAATACTAAATTTACACTTTAATGGAAATCAGGGATATCCGAAACCCTGTCCATGCCAGCTTAGCAGTTCAGGTCTTGTAACTAAAAAAACAAAAATGAATTTAGATTTTTGATAACCTGACTGCTTTCATCAAATTAATCTTTGAGGCTTATCCTAAACGTGTGCACATAAAAAAAAAACCCAACACAAAAAAGCACACGTTAAGGTCCCCAAAACCTAATGTAAAGATCAAAGAGTTAATCAGAGACTTAGCCGGGATTTTATCCAATGGACCTGAAAGACAAAACACATAGAATTAATAACACCTAACTGGGTGCCTATCTAAAACTTTTTGTCTAAGCCTTGGCTCATCCGACATTCTTCTGTTCCCCAACATACTTACCTCTTCTCTTATGGCCATAACCTGTTGTATCAGAGAGCTCATATCACTCCTCAACTGCAGATTTTCTGCCATAAGGTATTCATTTCTGGCTCTTTACCATTTTACTGGGACACACTTTACAGGTTTGCTTTGACTATAATGTTCCCTAGCAAATTTCTTTTGGTTAAAGCTCCCTGTCCCAAATCTAGCAGAATACACCAATGTCTGCCTTTTGTGGGTTCTATAACTCTGGGCTTTATTACTACACATTGGTTTCGCAGAGGGACAGAACCTGGAAATGTGATCCGCTTGGCCACAAGAGTGACACTTCACAGTTCCAGCTCTCTTTAACTTGTCTCTGCAGGCTACAGCAGAGTTAATTACTCTAGGCATTGCTTTTTGTAATGGGGGCCTTGAGACTGCCACTGGAGCTTGTGTGACTGCACTAACCTTTGGGGCTACCTTTGGGTAATTTTCACTCATACACTTACCCTGCACCCCCAAATCTATATGCTTATTTGGTGAAGACCCACATGAAACCTCCTCAGCAGCACTAGGAAAGACATCTTCCTGTCTCCTGATATCCACAGACACAAGTTCAACTTCTTTTTCTGTGGCTATCAGCTTTTCTGACATTGCCTGATTGTTCATGCGCAATTCTCTGCTCTCAGCTCTCAGCTGCTCCACAATTGCGCCCAAACTTTCAGTAGATGCCCTCATGGCTCCTAGCGCTTTATCCAGGGAGTTTACCTCCTCTTTGAGGCTTTCATTTTGTATTTTCACCAAAACAAACTCCTTTGCAATCCAAACTGCCCCATAAATCAAAAAGCGTTTGCCCTCAGATTTGGAGATTTGCTTAGCAGCAATGCATTTAGTCACATAATCCTGGGCTTCAGCCCATGGGTTACTGGATCCCTGCATTGCTCTAATAATCCGCTCTGCATTCTTTACCTTGTTAATCTTTTTTAAAAGACCCTCCATGTCTATACAATAAGGCACTTCAAATCAATTGCCACACTTTAAAATATGCTATAGTTACCAATAGCAACAGCGGTCTGTGAACTATAGAAATTTAATTGCACACTGTATTATATACCACAATACACTCAATATTTACCACAACACAGTGCTCTGCAAATACACAAGATGCCTCGTGCCTGGCTTAGCCAAATGTAAACAATAAGAAAATAATAATAATATTATTAATATTATCTCCTGGCTGGCTCGCCAAATGTAAACAATACTAATAATAATAATAATATTATTAATATTATCTCCCGGCTGGCGCAAGCCAAATGTAAACAATATCAATATGATATACTGAAATATTATATTCAATATCTCCTGAATGGCTCTTAGCCAAATGTAAACAATAGAATCTCCTGCCTGCCGCTCGGCAAATGTAAACAATCCAACCTCTCCTGAGTGGCTGGCCAAATGTAAACAATTGAATATTAATAACTACAATATTATATCAATATCTAGATATTAATTTATAACTCTAAATCTCCTGCCTGGGTCGCCACTTGTAAACAATATTATAACTAGATATTAATAATATTGTGTATATATTTATCATGCCTGGCTCGACTAAAATAGGCAACACATATACCAATATTATCAATATCTGGCCAATGATCACGCAATGGATACACGCATAAGACTATAAGACTAGGTTCTTTTGACTTCTGGTAAATGCAAGAGACACTGAGACGCGTAGTAAATAGAGAGATATATTGTAGTACAAGCAAAACAAAATGGGAAAAGACAATACAATTTACTTTACATGCAACCGCAGATATATTAACCCCTAATGGGTGGATTTACAGCACCAATACCATACTGACAGACAATTCACACAAGGAACTTACAATGAATCATGCAGAAAAGAAAAGAGCCACACAAGTTAAATGGACACCCCAATACAGCAATATTCCCTGATAGCACTAACCAGTGTTAGCTATGGCTCAGTTACCTGCCTCAGTGAATCGTCTCCCCCAGCGCTATTCCAGGGCCCTTCTCCTGTACAAGCAGTCTCCGGTCCAAGCCGTCTCCTTCCTTCTGCCTCCCCTTAATTATACCTCCCTGCCCTTTTGATCTCCAGTCCTGCTGACCTCCCCCCCCCCTTGGGCTTGACCCACCGGTTATGCAAAAGAGGGTGCATCCCGGAAATTCCCAGAAGCCGTTTGTATATTTTATGGTGCCAGCATCTATCTAACCTTTTGATGTCCAGTCGTTTTGCTAGGAGGGTGCAACTGCTATTTCAGGTCTATATGTCTATTTACAACATATTTATGGTGTGGTCACAGAATGTTGATATTATCTAGTGCCCTCTCAGATGTCTTTTGTTATTTTCTGGATTCGGAATGCAGATATTATCTAGCTTGGAGAACCTGCCTTAGGCCTTCCTCCTTCATGTCATGCCCTGCTGTATATTCATATATTTTTTGTACAAATCAAATATAACATAAATCTATATGTATATGACCATATATCACTGTATATTTACAACACTGTGCCTTATATGCAAGGCTCCATGCAAGGGGACCTCCCCCGTGGACCTGATGGAGGACTGCATGACAAATACACAGACCAATGGGAGCAGGGCACACAATCCCTCAACTCTGCCGGTGACACAATAGGTGACACAATAAGCAACACAATAGACGTCTGTAACACAATCAATCAGAACAATGGCAGTCTAACACAATCAATCAGAACAATGAATAACGTAATCAATCAACACAATGGCAGTCTGTACATGCTTAAGAAAAGGAAAGTAATGAACCTGTGTAAAGTCCAAAGGGCAGAGAGTCTGTCACACTTATGGGTTCCCCAACTGCCACACTGAGCTTGAGTGACCACTTAGTCAGAACATCAGCCACAGCAAAAACTGCCGTGTTCTTGGATGAACAGGAGAGGCTTGTCACTAAAGCAGGGGTGGAAGGAATTCTAGGCTGAACTGCGGCTGTATCATTTACCTAAAAATCAGGCTATATATTAGCCTCCCTACTTTATTCTTTGATCACGAGCAAAATGGAGGAAAACACAACCTAAATTAGAGAAAGAAAGTAAATGGTCTAATGTCTCAAATCATTTTTGGACATAAGGCAAGTGTATACGCATTTTTTTCTCAAAACATACTTAGGGCAGCATATCACTGAGATATTAAGGCTCCACCCCAAGGTACCCAGACCACCAGCTCCTGAACCATGGGTTTAGGTAAATACACGGGTCACTGTGGGTCTGGTGGGGTTGACCCAAAAAGGGGTCCAGCTTTGCTCCAGTAAGTCCTTTTAATTTATGGGCACGCTCTTGCAGTTTTAAGGGCTACTTTGGGTTATTTCAAGCCAAAGGATATAAATGAGATCATGCAGTCCATCTTCTCTGGGAGAAATCTGTTCCCGTCCGGCTTTTCAGGTCTCAAAAAACCTGAAGGATGCCTATTGGAAGGTACCGATGAGCTTGTCGGCTCAAGCCTTTTTGAGATTTGCAGTAAAGTTGAGGGACCAATTGCTCCCCTTCCAATTTCTATGCCTACATTTCGGGCTGGCGTCAGCTCTGAGAACTTTTACCAAAGTTCTAGCGGAACCTATAGCTGCGCTAAGGTAGAAACGAGCCAGGATCATAGCATATTTTGACGGCCTTCTCCTTTTTGCCCCAGATCAGGAGATGTTGTGCCAGGATCTGGAATTGACAAAGGATTTTTTGCTACGATTGGGTTGGATCCTGAATTAGCAGAAGTCCAGTCTAATCCTATCACAGATCATGACTTATCTGTGACCAATACAATCTTTTTGCCTGTTCAATTCTTGTGTTCCAGTCAGATTTTGGTGCATCAAGCTATGGGGGTCTTGGGGCTAATGACCTCGTCCGTCCCTGCTTTAAGATTGGGTTGGCTACATTCAAGGACTCTTGGGACAAATCTCAGGAACCAATAGACAGGATAATCAGAGTTTGTGGCAAGACAAAGGCACAGGTTTGTCAGTGGCCTATTCTGGTCGGACCCCAAAGACATGGTAGTGACAACGGATGCCTCTTCATGGTGGGGCCCATTGTGGATCCCTGACCGCTCAAGGGAAATGGTCAAGAAGACTGAGCCTATCCTCCATCGAATTTCAGAGAATTGATAGCTGTGAAGGAGGCATCTCTAGCCTTCTCTCCCCACCTGAAGGGACATCACATACAAATTTGTATGGTGTTAAAGGGTAGCAGGGGATGTGGTCGCCAGCGTGCTCAGATTTGCTCGCCTTAGACGAGCTGCTGACTGGACAAGAAGCTGCGCATGCACTGTAGAACCGGGGAAGGGTGAGTGAGATTGGGCGATCTGGGGAGTTTCACACAGCAGGCATCCCAAATCTGGTGCTCTGGGAACAAGGACCAAAACCCAGGATAGTCAAAATCCTGGGTTTTGGTCCATTTTAAGAAGTTCTACATTTAAATTATTTTTTTATTTATGTATTATTTTTTATGACTATATTATGTACTTTCTTTCAATGACAGTAACAATGTGTGATAAACCAGTGCTTCACTACATCAATGGGAGAGGGAGAATGGAATCTATCCGCTGGGCACTTGCTGCAGTTGGTGTTGAGGTTAGTATTATGGGTATCTCCATAAAAATAATATATCAAAGGAAAGGCATTTAAAATATAATGGTGGTTGGTGAAGCAGTGTACTGAACATTAGAAATATATGGAAGGATTTACAACCCATTGGGGAGTGGAGCAAACAACCTTTTATACTAGTCCTACAAACAGCAACCTGGGTGATGGAACCACCGTGTTATGAGGGCCTCCTTGGCTATGAATATCAAAGAGATTTTGCTTTTTAATTCCACCATCACCTCAGCCTGTGAATATGAACTTGCTTTTCACTGCACCCATTTATGTGAGTAAACTTGCATCATACTCTTATTGGGTGGTCATACTAATTATTTGGTGAAGCCATTGTGTATTGCGGTCTGGGTTGCAACCTGCATCCTATTTTTTCCCCCAAAAAAATACCTGTACCTGCACCTGATGGGGCATTTTTACAAGTAATCTTTCCTAAGAGGTAAGGATGTTTGGAAACAGCACCCTATGGGCTATACAAAAAAATGTGTCACATTTTTTAGCAAAGCCTCTAGGGTGTTGTAATTCCCAAGCTTAGAATAAAATATCCTTACCTCGATTGTAAAAATGATGCACCTCATCTGTAAAAATGCCCCATCATGTGTACAGGTCATTTTTTGGGGAAAAAAGGCAGAAAAAACATTTTTTTGTGCACCTGGGTGAGCTGCCCCAGATAATAATAAATATATCTTTTTCGCCCTATAAGACGCCCTGACCTGGGTGTTCGTCCGTGCCCAGGAAGAGGCAGCAGATGGAGGAGCGGCGGGCGCTGTCTCTGGCCCCGCCGCTGTCATCGCTGCCACTAAAAGACAGCGATCGCAGCTGCGGGGACAGGAACAAAGCCTGCCACTGCTTCTTACGGCCAGCTCCGTGAATGGGGTGGGCGTGGCCTGCGCTGACGCGGCGCAGGCCACACCCACCCGATACACGGAGCCGGCTGCTCAGCGGAGAGGTAAGTTTTACTTTTTTTTTTTACTTATGCCGCCCTGCCTATACTAATGGGGGGAGGGGGGATGCCACACAGCCAATGGGAATGGGGGGAGAGGGATGCCACACAGCCAATGGGAATGGGGGGAGAGGGATGCCACACTGCCAATGGGAATGGGGGGAGAGGGATGCCACACTGCCAATGGGAATGTGGGAAGAGGGATGCCACACAGCCAATGGGAATAGGGGGGAGGGATGCCACACAGCCAATGGGAATAGGGGGGAGGGATGCCACACAGCCAATGGGAATGGGGAAAGGGAGATGCCACACAGCCAATGGGAAGGGGAGGAGGGAGATGCCAAACTGCCAATGGGAATGGGGGAAGGGGGATGCCACACAGCCAATGGGAATAGAGGGAGAGGGATGCCACACAGCCTATACTAATGGGGGGAGGGGGATGCCACACAGCCAGTGGGAATGGGGGGAGAGGGATGCCACACTGCCAATGGGAATGGGGGAAGAGGGATGCTACACAGCCAATGGGAATGGGGGGGGAGGGATGCCACACAGCCAATGGGAATAGGGGGAGGGAGATGCCACACTGCCAATGGGAATGGGGGGAGAGGGATGCCACACTACCAATGGGAATGGGGATGCCACACTGCCAATGGGAATGAGGGGAGGGAGATGCCACACTGCCAATGGGAATGGGGGGAGGGGGATGCCACACAGCCTATGATAATGGGGGGAGGGGGATGCCACACAGCCTATGATAATGGGGGGAGGGGGATGCCACAATGCCAATGGGAATGGGGGGAGGGGGATGCCACACAGCCTATGATAATGGGGGGAGGGGGATGCCACACTGCCAATGGGAATGGGGGGAGGGGATGCCACACAGCCTATGATAATGGGGGGGAGGGGTTGCCACACTGCCAATGGGAATGGGGGGAGGAGGATGCCACAATGCCTATGATAATGGGGGGAGGGGGATGCCACACTGCCAATGGGAATGAGGGGAGGGGGATGCCACACAGCCTATGATAATGGGGGGAGGGGGATGCCACACTGCCAATGGGAATGGGGGGAGGGGATGCCACAAAGCCTATGATAATGGTGGGAGAGGATGCCACACAGCCTATGGGAATGGGGGGAGGGGATGCCACAAAGCCTATGATAATGGTGGGAGGGGATGCCACACAGCCTAGGATAATGGGGGGGGGGGGGATGCCACACTGCCTATGGGAATGGGGGGGCACACTGCCTATATGGGAAATGGGAGGGGGGATGCCACATTGGGTATACGAGGAATGGGAGGAGGGGAGAATGCCACACTGCCTATATGGGGAATGGGAGGGGGGAGAATGCCACACTGCCTATATGGGGAATGGGAGGGGGGAGAATGCCACACTGCCTATATGGGGAATGGGAGGGGGGAATGCCACACTGCCCATATGGGGAATGGGAGGGGGGAATGCCACACTGCCTATATGGGGAATGGGAGGGGGGAGAATGCCACACTGCCTATATGGGGAATGGGAGGGGGGAGAATGCCACACTGCCTATATGGGGAATGGGAGGGGGGAGAATGCCACACTGTCTATATGGGGAATGGGAGGGGGGAATGCCACACTGCCTATATGGGGAATGGGAGGGGGGAATGCCACACTGCCTATATGGGGAATGGGAGGGGGGAATGCCACACTGCCTATATGGGGAATGGGAGGGGGGAGAATGCCACACTGCCTATATGGGGAATGGGAGGGGGGAATGCCACACTGCCTAAGGGGAATGGGAGGGGGGAATGCCACGCTGCCTATATGGGGAATGGGAGGGTGGAATGCCACACTGCCTATATGGGGAATGGGAGGGGGGAATGCCACGCTGCCTATATGGGGAATGGGAGGGGAGAATGCCACGCTGCCTATATGGGGAATGGGAGGGGGGAATGCCACGCTGCCTATATGGGGAATGGGAGGGGAGAATGCCACACTGCCTATATGGGGAATGGGAGGGGGGAATGCCACGCTGCCTATATGGGGAATGGGAGGGGGGAATGCCACGCTGCCTATATGGGGAATGGGAGGGGGGAATGCCACGCTGCCTATATGGGGAATGGGAGGGGAGAATGCCACACTGCCTATATGGGGAATGGGAGGGGGGAATGTCACACTGCCTATATGGGGAATGGGAGGGGGGAATGCCACACTGCCTATATGGGGAATGGGAGGGGGGAATGCCACACTGCCTATATGGGGAATGGGAGGGGGGAATGTCACACTGCCTATATGGGGAATGGGAGGGGGGAATGCCACACTGCCTATATGGGGAATGGGAGGGGGGAATGCCACGCTGCCTATATGGGGAATGGGAGGGGGGAATGCCACGCTGCCTATATGGGGAATGGGAGGGGGGAATGCCACACTGCCTATATGGGAAATGGGAGGGGGGAATGCCACACTGCCTATATGGGGAATGGGAGGGGGGAATGTCACACTGCCTATATGGGGAATGGGAGGGGGGAATGCCACACTGCCTATATGGGGAATGGGAGGGGGGAATGCCACGCTGCCTATATGGGGAATGGGAGGGGGGAATGCCACGCTGCCTATATGGGGAATGGGAGGGGGGAATGCCACACTGCCTATATGGGAAATGGGAAGGGGGAATGCCACACTGCCTATATGGGGAATGGGAGGGGGGAATGCCACACTGCCTATATGGGGAATGGGGGCATGCTGCACTGTCTATGGAATGGGGGCTTCCCACATGGCCTATGGGAATGGGAGGGGGGATGCCACACTGTCTGTAATGGTGCGTTTTTTGTTAAAAATATTTTTTTTCTTATTTTCCTCCCGCAAATCCTGGGTGCGTCTTATGGACAGGTGCGCCTTATAGGACGAAACATACACTAGTGAGAGCCCTCTTCAGTGCATACCTTGCACATATTGTTTAGATAATTGATTTTGAAAGATCGTTATCTTTAGGACTTTAAAACGGAATAAAAGCCTCTGCGGCCGGCCCTGGATTTTAAAAGTCTATAGGTCCAGCAGCTGGGATGCCCTGCTGTGTGAAATCCCCCCTCCCTAGGTCACTGCAAAACTCACCTTTTTCCTGGCTCACACTGTGAAGTAAACAATGCCGGTCACATCCCCAGCATCTCTGGGCTAACACATGCTCCGGCATTCAGCCATTAAGATAGGCTGGGGGCAGGAGCAAGCTTGTGTCTCATGGTGAATGTTTTCCTATTTCTCCCTATTGCCGAGCTCTGTGTCTAAACAGAGCTGTATATCGAGCATTACTATGCATGTCATAAGAGACTGATTGGAACGAGAGCCTGAAAATGTGCCATGGAACAGGTGAAAGTTTTTTTTTTGAGTGATTCGGGGGGGGGGGGGGGTCAACTCAAAATGTGATGTCCCTGGGGAAAGTAACAAAGCCTGAGATGAAAATCACCAGTCCAAATCAACACTAGATATCGTGTGGGCAGAAATACAATTTTGATCCAACCATTTTACATACAGTATTTCTATCTTGACAGTTTGAGGAAAAACTCTTTGAAACCAAAGAGGAACGTGAACAGTTGATTAAAAGTAAAGTATGCTTTATATTTTTTGTATTGTTTGGGGGTACACTTCTGTAATTGCTTGGCTGGGTATAAAAGATTTACCCTTCTTGTGGCCAACATCTACAGGAGCCAGACTATGGGTTCCTGTAAAGAGTTCATGAGGAGGAGGTGACTTTTATCTTCAGGGAATGCTATAGGCCTCTGAACTTTTATCTTTAACTAAGGAACTCCACCAATTGCCTGTCATGTCTAGTTGTTTACTTGATATTTTATTAGATATAGTTCCAAAAAGTAAAATCAGTTGGCAATAGAAAGCAACAGGACAGTTAGACCCTTCTTCAAGAAAAGCAGACACCCAGCAAATAAATTGCACACCAAGAATTGTGGCTGGCCCTCAGTTGTGGCTGCTTCCGGTCACCAGGGAAGCCACCGCTAAACTTTCAGTGCAGTGAAACTCGGAAGAGAGCAGCTAGAATTCCAAGAAACGTTGTGGCGCGTAACAAAGAATGTTGTTCATGAAAATATAAGACATCCCCTAAAAATAACCCCTATACATATTTTGGAGCAAACATTATTATAAGACCCTGTCTTGTTTTCGGGGAAAACTGGTATATAACTGTTCACTTAAATTAAAGGTCCCCTCACACAGTATCACAGATACATAAGAATGTCCCATTTGTAGTCATTTGTAATGTGCAAACCCACACAGAGTGAAACAAGCACTTAGCCATAAGCAACATACAGCATACTAATGACTGGCCAAATACCAGAGCAATTGCTTAATAAACATAATGTAGACCCCTCCCCAATGAGTTATTATTAAAAAGTGCTCAGACAATCATCATGCAAAGTTCAGACAAGTTGAAAACCTGCATGATGATTGTCTGAGTGATCACATGGTCTGGAGTCTTCTTCCGGGGGGTTCTATACCACGTGATTGGAATGCATTAGAGCGGTTCAAAACCCTCCAGGCCTACTCACAGTTCACATCAGAGAGTCTTGGACACTTCTGCCCTATTGACCCTCCCACTCTGTTTGGCAGCAGACCTCTAGTGGGCCCTTCTCCTGGTGCCACCTGTAATATGTAGCCCACATGGCTGTCCAACTGTGAGCTCTCCCTCAGCTCCGGTGCCATCTGCACCCGGTCAGCCCACACAGCTGTCTGTAGCGCTCTTCAGCGCTTGGCTGTAGGTGCCACATGCACTTCAGCAAATCTAGCAACCCTAAGCTGTGGCTGATCAGCCTCTTTAAAGGCCCTCTGGCCCAGAGCACTGGATTAGAGTGAGTATAGTCTATAAAGGACAGTCCAGGCAATGGCAATAATAAAGCAGCAAGGAGCTGTCCCATGTGCCTATCCTCCAGTGCACAGCTATTTGCCCCTCCTTCCCTTCCCATTTCTCCATGACCACCTCCAAATGTGTCCACATGGTTTCCCATGGTCTCAGTGCTCCACTGTAGCTTTCCAGACACGCTCATGCTTGCAGCGCTAAGGGGCAGGAGCAATTGTGAGACCACATTTGGAGGTGGTCATTGAGAAATGGAATTGAAAGGAAGGGCAAACTTTGGAGACTTGCTTACAGATCTATAGTGCACTTACAGCGGATCAAACCCACTGAACTTGTGAGCAGCATTATCTGGGATTAGAGTGAAGCAGGAGCAGTGAAAATTGGCAAAATGTTCTCTTCATGGGAGTAGCAAATCAGCAGATGTTATTTAAAAATGTGGGTTTTGGTCCGTTTAAATCAAATGGGGAAGAGACATATGGGACAGGCTTGAGGTATTCATAATTTTGTTCTTGCTATTACGTTGTGAATATATTTAGTTTGTGCTAGATGTGTAATTTAAATTCTTTTTATTGCAGCTGGAGATCTGCTGTTTCAGCAGGTTCCAATGGTAGAAATAGATGGCATGAAGCTGGTGCAAACTAGAGCCATCCTGAACTACATAGCTGCAAAATACAACATCTATGGAAGAGACATCAGAGAAAGAGCATAGTAAGAACTTTTCTAATAAACACGGTCTGTGTGTGTGTGTGTTATACTCATATACTCAATGCCCTGCTCCATATATAATTCTATTTCAAAGAGGAGACCATTCTGTGTAATGGATTTAATCACAAATCCCCATACATATTAACATTCTACTTGAAATACTGAGCAACCTCATAACTTGCATATCACATGCATTGATTTTTACTTAGCTTAACTGAGTTTGATCCATAAATTTGTTTTAGAGGAACAACACGTATTCATTTCCTGTGTGTTGTTCCTCTCTGTGGCGGCATCCAGAATTGGGATGCCCCATTGGGGTTTGGGGGGTTCACACAGCGTGGAACTCGGGAGGCAGGACTGGAACTCAGGAGGCAGTGGAGTCTTTAAAGTTCTTAGTCCTTTCAATAGATTCTTTCTCAATTAGACTATATTTAAGTCAAGTTAGTCAAACAGAGATGGATATCAGTGTGCAAGTCCTAAAGAGGAACAAAACCCGGGATTTTGACTTTCCTGGGTTTTGTTCTATGCCCCAGGGCCTGAATTGGGATGGGCCGCTCTCCTCCCCAGTTTGCCTCACCTCTCCTTGGTCCATTGGCTTATGATGGGGCTATCGTCCAATCAGATCCCTTTGCCTTGTTTACATCCTTCAGCAAATTCAAGACCAGCCACATCCCCAGCGGTGTGTGCGCTCCTGCCCCAGCTGATTTAATGTCCTGTCCAAAGATATGTGGCAACTCCTGCTACCCATTGATTGGATGAGGGCCAGCACATGCACCATTGGAGCAGGAAAAGGTGTGTGTTTACCGGTGCCCTTAGGGGTTTCACACAGCGGCCGGTCACACCAGGTTTTGTTCTGCTTTAAGAGAACTGAATACATTAGTAAAGTGAAAAGTGCACCTATCTTTAGATGATAGAACTGTAACATGTCACTTATTGATGTGATGGTAAGCTACTATTAAATGTCTGTGTAGTTAGGTTATTGACTGTAGTGTGACATCACCAAATTAAACCCATGACAAAAACATGACATTTCTGTCCCCCTGTCCCTAGTTCTCATTTTTCCCTCTTTGTGGTGATGAAGATCAATTTGCCTATTCAAATGTTATATTGTTTGTAAATGTTGCTTTTTGTTATAAACTTCTCCTGTCTTGTAAACATCCCCTATTCATCCCTCAATGAGGGGGTATGACTTAATTTACTTTCCCACCCTGAAAAGTTGGAAGTTATGCATTCTATTTTTTTGTTTCAAATGGGCCACCCTGGGAATCTGTATAAATGCCTCAAGTTATTCAGAACACCTATGAGAAGCCTGTTGTGTGTAACGGGTTTTACGCCTGGGTTTTAAACCTGTGTTGTCCTAAGATTATTTGCATGCCTCCCTCCAAATGTGTTTTACTAAAAGATTATTCTTACTATATCAGCACTGGGAGATGACATTTGTTAGGTAACATTGGGTGCAATAGTAGTAATAGTAAAACCATTACAGAATGTCATGTTCACTTTGTGGTTGAGAAAATATGTGCTCATTATGCATCAAGCCTAAAGTCTGTAACCTTTATTTTGTGCTCTTTTTCAGCATAGACATGTATGTTGAGGGAACCAGTGACCTAATGGGATTCATTATGTCCCTATGTCTTCTTCCTGAAGGTGAACAGGAAAATCGGAAGCAACTCATCAAAGAAAGCGCTTTGAAAAGATATTATCCGGTTTATGAGAAAGTATGACACTTGCATGACCCTTTTTAAGCACCATAGACAAAAAGACCTGCAAAACATCTAGAGTGTGCAATAATAGATCCAATACTTAAAGTGAATGGCAAGTCAAAAGTTAAAAAATAAATATCAGTAGCTTACTTTACATTGAGTTCCTCCAGTGCTCTCCTTCCTGCTAGGTATGTCTACTTAGTGAGGAAATCACTTCCTCAGCACACAGTGTTCTTCCATCACATTACTGTTACCAAACTCACTGTTTCTCCTCATTTTTTCTATGCATCTCCTTTGCTCTAATACTACAGGGTCTTTTTGAGAATAGATTGAAGTTTGGGACAGTGAAACATGTACCCCTAGACAATCGGACAACAATTAAGCTTGCCTTTAGTATAACTTTAAACTCTACAATGTCAAATCAGGATGCTCCAAGGAGAAGGAATCGCCCAGCCCTGGAGCTATTCATTGAGTAAAGTACCTCTTTACTCAACACTTTTTTTGTTAAAATCTAGGAAGAGAAAATATTAGCATTGGAGTCCACAATTATTCCAAGTTTGAAATGCAGAGCAGTGTGCAGATCTGCTAATTTGCAGCCACCACCGTCACCCCAATCTCAAGAGCACTCACCGGAATACTTAATAAATCTTCCATAAATCTCCAATGTGATCTGAGTCAGATGTTTATCCTATTCGTCAATATGGCATTCTCCATAAATGCTTAGCACTTACACAAGATGATTTTGTTAAAAGACATAAATTGCCCAAATCAATGCTGCTGTTACAATTCTCTCACCATCCCTTGTGCCCATCAAGTAGAGGGAAATATCAAACAGTCATCAGAGATAATTGCCTCTATAAATATAGACGCTCAATACATGACGAAGGCCGTAGAGCGCAAGTGTGTGCGCGTCAGACGCTCAGTGGAGGGCCCCCCAGACCCATCAATGTCCGTCCCTCATTGTGGAGCGTCCACACCTATGCTGACGTTATTGCCAGCAGAATACCTATCTCCCCTCACCTAGATGTGGGGCAATACAACTACACAGGATGTGTGGCAAATTTATCCCGTGTGAGACTTAAATGATATAGGACAGCTAATTACTGCAATTTAACAGGGAAACAGAATCTTCTAATTCCATATACCTAGATCTATTTCTCAGTTTTAACCTCATTATTAATAAACCTTTTATATCTGTTACAAATCTTAAAACTGTATCCTAATATTTATAATTAATCATATGGGATACAGCCTAATTTAAAAGGAAATATTCTTTTATTGTAAATAAGATTAAAAATAAGATATTAATATAGCTATACTAACCCAAATAAAAAATATTTGACCTATGAGATTGTATAAAGACCCTGCAGCAAGGCTCTATTAAAAAGCTACATATCCTATCTGGGACAGTAATATCTCTGTGTAATATCAACCTTACATTAAGACTAGACTGTAGGGGCACACTCAATATGCTCAATACCTTACATTACAATACCTTACATTACAATACCTTACATTAAGACTAGACTGTAGGGGCACCACTCAATATGCTCAATACCTTACATTACAATACCTTACATTAAGACTAGACTGTAGGGGCACCACTCAATATGCTCAATACCTTACATTACAATACCTTACATTAAGACTAGACTGTAGGGGTACCACTCAATATGCTCAATACCTTACACTCAATACCTTACATTACAATACCTTACATTAAGACTAGACTGTAGGGGCACCACTCAATATGCTCAATACCTTACATTACAATACCTTACATTAAGACTAGACTGTAGGGGCACACTCAATATGCTCAATACCTTACACTCAATACCTTACATTAAGACTAGACTGTAGGGGCACCACTCAATATGCTCAATACCTTACATTACAATACCTTACATTAAGACTAGACTGTAGGGGCACCACTCAGTATGCTCAATACCTTACATTACAATACCTTACATTAAGACTAGACTGTAGGGGCACCACTCAATATGCTCAATACCTTACACTCAATACCTTACATTACAATACCTTACATTAAGACTAGACTGTAGGGGCACCACTCAATATGCTCAATACCTTACATTACAATACCTTACATTAAGACTAGACTGTAGGGGCACCACTCAATATGCTCAATACCTTACACTCAATACCTTACATTACAATACCTTACATTAAGACTAGACTGTAGGGGCACCACTCAATATGCTCAATACCTTACATTACAATACCTTACATTAAGACTAGACTGTAGGGGCACACTCAATATGCTCAATACCTTACATTACAATACCTTACATTAAGACTAGACTGTAGGGGCACCACTCAATATGCTCAATACCTTACATTACAATACCTTACATTAAGACTAGACTGTAGGGGCACACTCAATATGCTCAATACCTTACATTACAATACCTTACATTAAGACTAGACTGTAGGGGCACCACTCAGTATGCTCAATACCTTACATTACAATACCTTACATTAAGACTAGACTGTAGGGGCACCACTCAATATGCTCAATACCTTACACTCAATACCTTACATTACAATACCTTACATTAAGACTAGACTGTAGGGGCACCACTCAATATGCTCAATACCTTACATTACAATACCTTACATTAAGACTAGACTGTAGGGGCACCACTCAATATGCTCAATACCTTACATTACAATACCTTACATTAAGACTAGACTGTAGGGGCACCACTCAATATGCTCAATACCTTACATTACAATACCTTACATTAAGACTAGACTGTAGGGGCACACTCAATATGCTCAATACCTTACACTCAATACCTTACATTAAGACTAGACTGTAGGGGCACCACTCAATATGCTCAATACCTTACATTACAATACCTTACATTAAGACTAGACTGTAGGGGCACCACTCAGTATGCTCAATACCTTACATTACAATACCTTACATTAAGACTAGACTGTAGGGGCACCACTCAATATGCTCAATACCTTACACTCAATACCTTACATTACAATACCTTACATTAAGACTAGACTGTAGGGGCACCACTCAATATGCTCAATACCTTACATTACAATACCTTACATTAAGACTAGACTGTAGGGGCACCACTCAATATGCTCAATACCTTACACTCAATACCTTACATTACAATACCTTACATTAAGACTAGACTGTAGGGGCACCACTCAATATGCTCAATACCTTACATTACAATACCTTACATTAAGACTAGACTGTAGGGGCACACTCAATATGCTCAATACCTTACACTCAATACCTTACATTAAGACTAGACTGTAGGGGCACCACTCAATATGCTCAATACCTTACATTACAATACCTTACATTAAGACTAGACTGTAGGGGCACACTCAGTATGCTCAATACCTTACATTACAATACCTTACATTAAGACTAGACTGTAGGGGCACCGCTCAATATGCTCAATACCTTACACTCAATACCTTACATTAAGACTAGACTGTAGGGGCACCACTCAATATGCTCAATACCTTACATTACAATACCTTACATTAAGACTAGACTGTAGGGGCACCACTCAGTATGCTCAATACCTTACATTACAATACCTTACATTAAGACTAGACTGTAGGGGCACCACTCAATATGCTCAATACCTTACATTACAATACCTTACATTAAGACTAGACTGTAGGGGCACCACTCAATATGCTCAATACCTTACACTCAATACCTTACATTAAGACTAGACTGTAGGGGCACCACTCAATATGCTCAATACCTTACATTACAATACCTTACATTAAGACTAGACTGTAGGGGCACCACTCAATATGCTCAATACCTTACACTCAATACCTTACATTACAATACCTTACATTAAGACTAGACTGTAGGGGCACCACTCAATATGCTCAATACCTTACATTGCAATACCTTACATTAAGACTAGACTGTAGGGGCACCACTCAATATGCTCAATACCTTACATTACAATACCTTACATTAAGACTAGACTGTAGGGGCACCACTCAATATGCTCAATACCTTACATTACAATACCTTACATTAAGACTAGACTGTAGGGGCATCACTCAATATGCTCAATACCTTACATTACAATACCTTACATTAAGACTAGACTGTAGGGGCACCACTCAATATGCTCAATACCTTACATTACAATACCTTACATTAAGACTAGACTGTAGGGGCACCACTCAATATGCTCAATACCTTACATTACAATACCTTACATTAAGACTAGACTGTAGGGGCACCACTCAATATGCTCAATACCTTACATTACAATACCTTACATTAAGACTAGACTGTAGGGGCACCACTCAATATGCTCAATACCTTACATTACAATACCTTACATTAAGACTAGACTGTAGGGGCACCACTCAATATGCTCAATACCTTACATTACAATACCTTACATTAAGACTAGACTGTAGGGGCATCACTTAATATGCTCAATACCTTACATTACAATACCTTACATTAAGACTAGACTGTAGGGGCATCACTTAATATGCTATACTGCAATGATTTCCCCAGGTGGGTGCGCCTTGGATTCTGAGAAATATATGTGCAAGCAACAAAACCAATAATTCATTCTAAATTTCTTGGAAGGTCCACAAAACTTTTTGTCAACCTCTTAAATTGAATGCTCTTCAAAACACTATTTGAGGGTAGGTGTTCCTTAAAGACATTTTCATTCTGCAATAAGTGCCAGTACACCACCATCTAGTCTTCTTATCCTGAATAGGCCATCATCAATGAATGAAAAGAGATATTTTGAATATTTTGCCCCGAATCCCAGATTTTTAAGAACTGTGCTTGTCTATCTCTTAATAAGCTAGTCAGCCAATGAGTGTGCAGCAAAATAAATCTTTTATGCAAGTAAGTAAATGGTAAAGCAACACGTTACTTTAAAAATACTGAATACAGCGTAACACTGTGGGGTTTATTCATCAAGGTATAGCGGCAGGTAGTGCCTCGTAGTGACAGGTAGCGATTCCGGTGAGCGACTCTAACAGCGCCATGTAGAGTCCGATTCATCATCACAGACGGCTCAGCGGATCCCGGCGGCGCTCTGGCTTCCAGTATTACTTGTCACTACCTGTCGCTTTCCCATACATTTCAATGGCCTTACCTTTCTTCTCTTTAAACAGGGTTTTCTTTTAATATTTTTTTTGTTTCATATCAAATCATTGTGTGACCTCTCCTGACCTATTTAAAGTAATTTTTTTAAACTTTTTAGATTTTTTAATTTTTTATGCAGAATTGTCATTACAGGTCTGGTATTAAAGTGTTAATGTCACAATGTAATAACAATGTAATTCCGTATGTTTTCGCTTTGTTACTAGTGGATATGTGTTCTAAAACTTTAGACTTTAATCACACAGCTTTTGGCACTCTGGGCTACGGCGACCCAATTTTGAGCGCCGGCGCTGTATGAGGCTGTTTTTCTGATGAATATGGTTTGAGTCTGTAGCGATAACCCTTATCGCCGGAGGGCTTCACCACCCGAGACGTCCTTTTCCCAATCGTAAGAGGTGCTGCTGGAATTCCAGAGTCGTCCGTGAGGAAACAGGAACAGCCCTTACAAGGGCTAGTGAACTGTAATATAGCGTTTCCCCCAATAAGAGACAGAACTTCAGTATTGAGGGTGAAGGTGAAGTCAACTTTATTAGTGCCACACTGTGCCTTATATGCCAGGCTCCATGCAAGGGGACCTCCCCCGTGGACCTGATGGAAGACTGCATGACAAACACACGGACCAATGGGAGCAGGGCACACAATCCCTCAACTCTGCCGGTGACGCAATCAGCAACACAATAGACGTCTGTAATACACTCAATCAGAACAATGCCATTGTCTGTGACGTAATCAATCAATACAATGGCAGTCAGAACAATGAATAACGTAATCAATCAACACAATGGCAGTCTGTACATGCTTAAGAAAAGGAAAGTAATGAACCTGTGTAAAGTCCAAAGGGCAGAGAGTCTGTCACAGAGTCGCTCACACTGACCAGTGGCTACCGTTCGCTCCCATATAGCTCCGTACTGGTGTTATAGCGGATCACATATCAAATTCATCAATGCTGGCAATGTTACCACAGCGACTGAGGTGCTCTGTAATAGCGACTCACAGCCGACCCCTAGCGGTCGCTCTTAGCGCCGCTGTACAGGCGCTCATCTGCCGTTACCCGGCACTAGTAATGAATCAGCCTGTGTGTTTTTATGCAAACCGTTCCATTGAAATTATTCCTGCCCCCCAATCATAAAGCCCGGTTTTTGGCTTCCTAAGGATCTTTATTTGCACAATCCCATACTGGAAGGCCCCAGGGGAGAGTGTTAAAATTGACATAAATTAATTTTGATTGTTGGTCCACTTTAAGGAGGAACAAAACCTGTGACTTTCATTAAATTTCATTATCCTAAATCTTTTCCCTCAGGGGAATCCTGATTTGAGTGGTGTGCTTCTCTCTCCAGCAATGCCATGGCACGTGTGCAGTTTCTGCTCCAATCCATTTTCTCCTGTATGTTGTGCATATTAATGTGGGACATGCTGAAAGGAAGGAGAGCAGCGAGGATTACTGTGGCTGCTTTCCTCTTACTTGTGCAGGCATCAGCCATTGGGATGCCAGGAGAAGCCATACATGTGCCATGGGCTAATTGGAAATGTATGTTTAAGGGCAAACAGGGTTTCACATATTCATTCACATTCATACAGAGAGGGGGACACTAGCCCTAGAGTCCATGGAGGCTTCTTTCTAATCCTACTGTTCTGCGTTTGTTCCATGGACTTCAAGCTGCTAATTCATGTTTTATACACTAGGCCTTAGAAAACCAAAAGCACCTGGTTGGAAATCAGTTCAGCTTAGCAGATGTGCATCTTTTTGAAGCAATTCTTATGGTGGAAGAGCTCCATGGTGATCTTCTGCAGGACTTTCCTAACTTAAAGGTAGGCACTGCTTATGTTTACACATTGTAATTTATGATATATTTAAGTAATACTTGTTTTTAAAAGGTTTAAATAACCTGTTCTAGTTATTTTCATTCTGGCCTTCAGAGGATTACTCCAAATATTACCATTTACTGTGCAAGCTTCACAGGTTATTGGTAATCCCGAAAATTATTTTGAGGTGGGTTGACAAACGAAAAATTGTATTTGTATTTGGAAACATCTATTAAAGCATGCTTTATCTTTAGAATTCTGTCTTTCTAAAAATCCTATACCATCTCAGGCCACCTTCAGAAATGTCTAGGCCCCATACAAAATAATGCTCCTACCCCTACCCCTACATCTACAGTTAAAACAGGTAAAAACTCTCCCAAGCACTTAAACTCAACCCACCTGCAGAGATACTTCAGACAGGGGACATGTAAATGGCTGCACAATGTGGTACCATACAGCCTACAAGTTATAGAGGTTTGGTGTTCTGGGCCCCTCCGTCAGATGACACTATGCAAGGAACAACATGTATCTTTTTAATTTCTGGTAGTGGGATGGGGTAGGTTAGAGTGCAAACCGATGAGAAATATAATCAATCTACAATTTGATCACTGAATTAACCTTGAAATGGGGCTGTTGCTTTGACCATGGTACATGGCTGCCATGAAGGTATATGTTAGGGAGGGGTAGGGGGTAAGGTGACTGTAAAGGTGAGAGATACTACTGGTCAAGTTGTAATTTAAATGACTAAAGATGAGGAACAGATTGAGGTTAGGTCTGCTGGGGGGGGGAGGGGGGGGGGTGGAACTAGAAGGGTGCACAGAGAAGTGTTGCCATGATGTAGATGTGCTTTAGGCTGTGCCTTATTCAATATATATTAATTAGCAAATTACTTATTATTGGCAACAATATTCCATCTTGGAAGGTGGAATGGATAAGTGCATCTTTAATGAGTGAGGACCTGGCAGGGTGGGGGGTGGTGGATAGGTGAGTGGACCTGGGAGGGTGGGGGTGGTGGATAGGTGAGTGGACCTGGGAGGGTGGGGGTGGTGGATAGGTGAGTGGACCTGGCAGGGTGGGGGGTGGTGGATAGGTGAGTGGACCTGGGAGGGTGGGGGTGGTGGATAGGTGAGTGGACCTGGCAGGGTGGGGGTGGTGGATAGGTGAGTGGACCTGGCAGGTTGGGGGGTGGTGGATAATTGAGTGGACCTGGGAGGGTGGGGGTGGTGGATAGGTGAGTGGACCTGGGAGGGTGGGGGTGGTGGATAGGTGAGTGGACCTGGCAGGGTGGGGGGTGGTGGATAGGTGAGTGGACCTGGGAGGGTGGGGGTGGTGGATAGGTGAGTGGACCTGGGAGGGTGGGGGTGGTGGATAGGTGAGTGGACCTGGCAGGGTGGGGGTGGTGGATAGGTGAGTGGACCTGGCAGGGTGGGGGGTGGTGGATAGGTGAGTGGACCTGGCAGGGTGGGGGGTGGTGGATAGGTGAGTGGACCTGGGAGGGTGGGGGTGGTGGATAGGTGAGTGGACCTGGGAGGGTGGGGGTGGTGGATAGGTGAGTGGACCTGGGAGGGTGGGGGTGGTGGATAGGTGAGTGGACCTGGGAGGGTGGGGGTGGTGGATAGGTGAGTGGACCTGGCAGGGTGGGGGGTGGTGGATAGGTGAGTGGACCTGGCAGGGTGGGGGGTGGTGGATAGGTGAGTGGACCTGGCAGGGTGGGGGGTGGTGGATAGGTGAGTGGACCTGGCAGGGTGGGGGGTGGTGGATAGGTGAGTGGACCTGGGAGGGTGGGGGGTGGTGGATAGGTGAGTGGACCTGGCAGGGTGGGGGGTGGTGGATAGGTGAGTGGACCTGGCAGGGTGGGGGGTGGTGGATAGGTGAGTGGACCTGGCAGGGTGGGGGGTGGTGGATAGGTGAGTGGACCTGGCAGGGTGGGGGGTGGTGGATAGGTGAGTGGACCTGGCAGGGTGGGGGGTGGTGGATAGGTGAGTGGACCTGGCAGGGTGGGGGGTGGTGGATAGGTGAGTGGACCTGGCAGGGTGGGGGGTGGTGGATAGGTGAGTGGACCTGGGAGGGTGGGGGGTGGTGGATAGGTGAGTGGACCTGGGAGGGTGGGGGTGGTGGATAGGTGAGTGGACCTGGGAGGGTGGGGGTGGTGGATAGGTGAGTGGACCTGGCAGGGTGGGGGTGGTGGATAGGTGAGTGGACCTGGCAGGGTGGGGGGTGGTGGATAGGTGAGTGGACCTGGGAGGGTGGGGGTGGTGGATAGGTGAGTGGACCTGGGAGGGTGGGGGTGGTGGATAGGTGAGTGGACCTGGCAGGGTGGGGGGTGGTGGATAGGTGAGTGGACCTGGGAGGGTGGGGGTGGTGGATAGGTGAGTGGACCTGGGAGGGTGGGGGTGGTGGATAGGTGAGTGGACCTGGCAGGGTGGGGGGTGGTGGATAGGTGAGTGGACCTGGGAGGGTGGGGGTGGTGGATAGGTGAGTGGACCTGGCAGGGTGGGGGGTGGTGGATAGGTGAGTGGACCTGGGAGGGTGGGGGTGGTGGATAGGTGAGTGGACCTGGGAGGGTGGGGGTGGTGGATAGGTGAGTGGACCTGGCAGGGTGGGGGGTGGTGGATAGGTGAGTGGACCTGGGAGGGTGGGGGTGGTGGATAGGTGAGTGGACCTGGGAGGGTGGGGGTGGTGGATAGGTGAGTGGACCTGGCAGGGTGGGGGTGGTGGATAGGTGAGTGGGCCTGGCAGGGTGGGGGTGGTGGATAGGTGAGTGGACCTGGGAGGGTGGGGGTGGTGGATAGGTGAGTGGACCTGGCAGGGTGGGGGTGGTGGATAGGTGAGTGGACCTGGCAGGGTGGGGGGTGGTGGATAGGTGAGTGGACCTGGCAGGGTGGGGGTGGTGGATAGGTGAGTGGACCTGGGAGGGTGGGGGTGGTGGATAGGTGAGTGGACCTGGGAGGGTGGGGGTGGTGGATAGGTGAGTGGACCTGGGAGGGTGGGGGTGGTGGATAGGTGAATGGAACTGGGAGGAGTGCGGGAATGAAATCAGGGGAGGATAAGTGGGGATGGAATGGAGGAGCTAGCTGTGGAAAGATGAATAGAGGGGCACACATAGAAGAATGTCCATCTTGGAGAGAGGAGGGGAGCCCTGAGTGGGTAACATTAACGTTAGTTCAAGCTTGCAGCTATAGTGAATCTTTACCTACCCCTTTTAATGTTGGAACATTACTGTCTGTTTCACCTAGGAGTCCAAGAGGGAGGGTGGGGCTATATTTTGAGGAGAGTGCGCTCACCAGAATGCGGGATTAATCACGGATAGATCAATAGCTTTGATTCACAGCCTCCTTTTCCTTCACTTTCACACATGTTTGTGTATTTTTTGTGAGTTTTTTCAGCCTGATTTTCGGGTCTTTTTTCATGCATATGTGTGTTTACGTGCTTGGTGCAGACCTTTGCTTTCTCAGCGTCATGGCTGGATTTCCTGGGTCTACACACGATATTCTGCGTAATTCCAGTCTCTATGGGCGTTTTGAGACTGGCAACTTGTCTGGTGGTTGGCTACTGGGTAAGTGTTTATTAATAGCTGACTTGGGTTTGCAATGTGTAACTACTATAAATGTTGGAGTCCCCTGCCTCAACATATGATGTTTTCCCCTCTGATTTACTGAGATACAATGCAATTATTATATAGAGAGTAATTTTTGTTTTCTTTTCACAGCCAGCACACAGCAGCAAATCTAACAACTCACAGCTGCTGTTCAAAGGCTGGTGGGCGACATTGAGGAGCTTGCAGCTTCATTGGGGACCACCGAGGAATAGAATACTGGGAGCCTGCCACTTTTGTGTAAATAATTGTAAAATGAAAAAAAAAAAAATACTATTTTTGAAAAAAAATAAATTTTTTAATACTTCAAAATGTTTATGATGTCTTTCATTTCTATAAAACTAATATAAATGTCAGTAATGCACAAATCCACTTATGCACATAAATCATAAAAAAGCAAGAAGGAAATGAAAAATATCTAAAGAATCCATTAAATTAAGGTAAGCATGAAAATATGGGTATAGAGAACAAGAGACAGTGGGACAGAGGAATACAAGGGAGTTAAGGTAAGCATTAATAGAGTGGGACAGAGGAATACATACAGTGCCAAGGGAGTTAAGGTAAGCATTAATAGAGTGGGACAGAGGATTACATACAGTGCCAAGGGAGTTAAGGTAAGCATTAATAGAGTGGGACAGAGGATTACATACAGTGCCAAGGGAGTTAAGGTAAGCATTAATAGAGTAGGACAGAGGAATACATACAGTGCCAAGGGAGTTAAGGTAAGTATTAATAGAGTGGGACAGAGAATTACATACAGTGCCAATGGAGTTAAGGTAAGCATTAATAGAGTGGGACAGAGGATTACATACAGTGCCATGGGAGTTAAGGTAAGCATTAATAGAGTGGGACAGAGGAATACATACCGTGCCAAGGGAGTTAAGGTAAGCATTAATAGAGTGGTAGAGAGGAATACATACAGTGCCAAGGGAGTTAAGGTAAGCATTAATAGAGTGGGACAGAGGATTACATACAGTGCCAAGGGAGTTAAGGTAAGCATTAATAGAGTGGGACAGAGGAATACATACCGTACCAAGGGAGTTAAGGTAAGCATGGGAGCAGAAGTGACTGAGAGAATAGTTGAAACGGAGGACATGAATTAGTTAATAAGCTACGCGCATGCGTACATGTGTGCAAACATTGCAGCTTGGACATCAAAATTCCGTTACTTTGTATATTTAGAGAAAGATTCAAGCTGAATATCGCGGGACACTGAAAATCTACGTTGGAAGCTACGTTGAAAAGCGGTAGTATACGAGGATTACTAAGCAACGTAAACGAAAACCTCGTCCTCTCACTCAACGAAAGCCGGAAAATGCAATTCTCGATGGCGTACGCAGCTACGAAAAGTAAACGGAACGCTCCTGATGGCGGCTCTGCATCATGCATTATGAGACAAAAACTAAACGGTTTTAAGAAGGCTATGAATCAACCCTATTATATCCAATATGTTGTGGGTCAGATGTTCATCAATAATGCATTCCCCATAAATGCTTAAACCTTTTTATATTAGTAGTATTTTAACGCTCCAGTTTACACTTTAAGGTAATTGCTTCCCTTAGAAAAGAAGGGTAGAAGACAAACCATAACGTAATCCCATAAATTGTAAAAATATTTTTTTCATTAAAGTAATGCACATACACAGATTTCTTTGGTCTCTACTTGTTTATTATTAAAATTCCCTTCGAGGTCTCTCACTGCATCAAGCAGTGTTGATGTGTTTAGTTCAACAACTTTCTCCAGACTGCTGTAATAGTGTCAGTGTCTATAAATAAGTTTAAAACAGGAAGTGGAAGACATACATGTGCCCTTATTCATCAAGCGATAGCGCCAGGTAGTGTCTGACGAGCGCCAGGTAGCGGCAGCTAACGGCGACTACCGACTCAAGTACGCCGGGCGGCGGTCACAATGACGCATTTATCAAGCAAAATGAGGCTAGCGCCGGTGAGAGCGACGGCTAGCGCGGCATTCATTATGAAGCCGCCTGGACCGAACAGCGCCACTGCAAATTCCCTCACAGCGCCAGGTATGAGCTGTCGCTCCCTGGCGATGTCCAATGCATTTCAATGGAGCAATCTATAATTATTCATAATTAATTGGTATTAATTTTTTTTTTTTTTTTTAATGTCAAAAAATCGGAGACCACTTCTGCAATGTTAGGATTTATTTTTAAGTTAAAAAAAAATTAAAAAAAAATTTGTGCAGAATTGATCTAACAGGTCTGAGATTAATGTATTCATATTACAAAATGATTCTAACAACATGTATAATGTTACATTCAAAAAATATGGTTGTTTAGGGGTTAAAAACTAGTTAATACCCATCGCCGCCAGCGTTCTGGGGTTTAAACAAGGAATGGACAGCGACAGCACATTCGGAGCGTGATTTGTTGATGAATATGAAGCTAGCCGTTCGCTCTGGCCATTCGTTGTCAGGCGCTCACATACAACGCTGGACCTGTGAAACAGCGACCCCCCAGCCCGTATTCAACATTACCGCACACCGACTGAGTCGCTGTCATCAAGCTAACGCCGGCCAAGCACAGCGAATACTGGCTGGCGCTGAAAAAATCACGCTACAGTCGCTCATCTGTCGCTACCTGGCGCTATTAATGAATCGGCCTCATAATGTATGGGCTGGCATATGCAGTGCCTCCCTGGGGCACTTGATACATGGCAAAAGACCATATTGTGCAGGCGTACATGCATCAGCCGTCTTACGGCTCCAGCGTGTGGATAGTTATACCCGGAAATGAAATACAGTACACCCACCGGTGTCCATGCACAGGTCGTCATCAGTGCACATGCGTCTGTGGTCTGCCTGTGGAAAGTTTATTAGACCTCCCAGTATCCACCCCCTGGCAAGGAACAGCCATCAGTATGCTGACGTTGTAACCATCCTGCTGCATAACCTCCCACCCGGAAGTGAGGCAGTGTAACTAAACAGAAGGTGTGGCAAATTTGTTCCATAGAGTTTGATAGTGTGGGACGGCTATTTATAGATATTAAATGGGCAGCGCCAACCTTTATTGCCACATATAATGTGTTCTATCAATCCATGCAGATAATGGTGTGCACACTACCCCCAGCAACAGACAATCAAATACCGAGAAAAAGAAAAATGGGATCCCACACCTCCCCCAAATGTTGCCAGGGGACTATACAACAAATGGCACCAACCTCAAAGATAAAAAATATATCTACAATTTATTATTCATAGTTGCATAAGGTAAACAAGCACATCACAACAATAAGCACAAATAGACAACATAAATACACAAGGACACAAGGGGGCGCAAGTGGTCTGATAAAGATTATAACAACAATGTGTCCCCTAATTCCAGGGATAATAAGACTCCTAAGTGAACCATTCAAATAATGAAGAATATATAATGGCTGTGCAAAATGTGCAAAATGTGCCAAGTGAGCACTAAATTAGTGCAATAGTATCAATTAATGAATACAAAACAAACAATTTCATAGCTATCTAACTTAATTAATAAATAAATGTAACACATACCATCGAGCAGGAGAACAAGCCAAGGTAAGCAAGAAGATAATAAAACAAAAGTTTTGTGCATACAGAGCAACTTGGACACCGCCACAAAGGTAAACCGCCAACGCGTGTCGTAGTGTCACATGCACTACTTCATCAGGGCGAATGTATTTATAGATATTACATTTATATTTTTCTGTAGATGTTAACAAGGAGTTAATTGTATATACATAGATACCCTTATAAAAATGTGATCATAACAATAATAGGTATATGTTAACATAAAACTACTAAAATGTTATACCAATATAATTTAATACAGGATAAAAACCTGTTAGAAATATAAATCTAAAATAAATTGCCAGTAAGTGTTTTTAGTTAAGAAAATATAAATGGTAATATACCTATACTAATAGTACTTAATTGATAAGAGAGAATAAATACATTGAATTTCTAGGACCAAAACCTCATCTCTGTTGGAAAGCTATTTTGCCTGGCAGAAAAGTTCATATCTCCATGTATCATCAGCCATACAATAATAACGCAGTACAGTTATACTTTGGCTTGTTTCAAATATCCCACTGTTGAAGAGTTATTGCGTCTTAGACTAGTGAATTGACTGACAGGGATGGACCATAGTCACCCAGGATGGTGGCAGTTTTCAATTGGTACAAACCCATTCCTGTCAGTAGGCTTAAAATACATTGTAGTTTAAAGCATATGGCCTTGTTTAGATCTAACCAGACCTAAATAATGATTTTTTTTCTGGACAGGTTAAAAGTGTTAAATTACCATATTTTTCGCCATATAAGACACACTTATTTTTCCCAAAAAGTGTGTGTGTGTGTGTGTGTGCGTGTTATCGGGCGAAGGTGGGCAAAAAAATAAATAAAAAGCAAAAAGTTAACTCACCTTTCCATCGCTCGTGCTGTCCCGGAAGCGGCGGAGGCAGCCTTCTCCACAGAGCCAGACACCCAGCCTGTATACCAAGCCGAGTGGCGCCGCAGAGAGGAGGCGATGGGGGCAGCTGTATCTGACGCCTTCTCGTACTGCGGCCACGCCCACTGCTATACCAAGCCAGTGTGTCTGTGTGAAGACGGCGAGGACAGCGGGGAGGATTGAAAGGTGAGTTTACTTTTTTTTCTTCTCTTTTTACTTTTGCCTATGGGGGAATGGAGGGGGGATGGAAATGCCACAGTACCTATATGTGAATGGGGGGGATGAATGCCACACTGCCTATATAGGAATGGGGGTGAATGCCACACTGCCCATATGTGAATGGGGGGTGAATGCCATACTGCTCATATGTGAATGGGGGGATGAATGCCACACTGCCTATATGTGATTGGGGGGGGGGGGGATGCCACACTGCCCATATGTGAATGGGGGGTGAATGCCACACTGCCCATATGTGAATGGGGGGTGAATGCCATACTGCCCATATGTGAATGAGGGGGAATGCCACACTGCCCATATGTGAATGAGGGGGAATGCCACACTGCCTATGTGGGAATGGGGGGATGCCACACTGCCCATATGTGAATGAGGGGGAATGCCACACTGCACATATGTGAATGAGGGGGAATGCCACACTGCCCATATGTGAATGGGGGGTGAATGCCATACTGCCCATATGTGAATGGGGGGTGAATGCCATACTGCCCATATGTGAATGGGGGGTGAATGCCACACTGCCCATATGTGAATGGGGGGTGAATGCCATACTGCCCATATGTGAATGGGGGGTGAATGCCATACTGCCCATATGTGAATGAGGGGTGAATGCCATACTGCCCATATGTGAATGGGGGGTGAATGCCACACTGCCCATATGTGAATGGGGGGTGAATGCCATACTGCCCATATGTGAATGGGGGGTGAACGCCACACTGCCCATATGTGAATGGGGGGTGAATGCCATACTGCCCATATGTGAATGAGAGGTGAATGCCATACTGCCCATATGTGAATGGGGGGTGAATGCCATACTGCCCATATGTGAATGAGGGGGAATGCCACACTGCCTATGTGGGAATGGGGGGATGCCACACTGCCTATGTGGGAATGGGGGGATGCCACACTGCCCATATGTGAATGAGGGGGAATGCCACACTCTCTATATGGAAATGCAGGGGGGGGGGGTGCCACACTGCCTATGTGGGAATTGGACGGGGGGAATACCACACTGCCTATATGGGGAATGATATGGGGGGAATGCCACACTGCCTATATGGAGAATAGGAAGGGGGGAATACCACACTGCCTATGGGAATGGGATGAAGGCATCCCACACTGTCTATGGGAATGGGATAGGGGCATCCCACACTGCCTATGGGATTGGAGAATGCCACACTGCCCATTAGGAATGGGATGGGGGAATGTTACACTGCCTCTAATGGGGTGTTTTAGCACAACATTTAGCTTATAATATTTTTTTTCTTATTTTTCTCCTCCAAATCCTAGGTGCGTCTTATGTGCAGGTGCGTCTGATAGGGCGAAAAATACGGTAATGTCCCCATGGTTTGATTCACCTCTTTAGTGCCATTCCAAAACAAAATAACATTGTCAATACATGCCAAAAGGTTAATTTGTGTACCAAAAATTGTTATTCCCACCCCCAAACGTTGCCCCCCATAGCAACACCTGGGTATTGTAAAAGTAAAATCACCCGCATACCAAAAATAATTATGTAGTAAAGAAAATGCAATGTAAAAGGAAATCAATTTGAACTGAAGACAATACATTTTGTGCTACCAAAAAATGACGTACTGCCCTCATCCCCAATTTATGTGGGATAACCGTATATAAAGATGTTTCATCAAAAATAACTAGAAAGGTGGATTCATTGATCTGTGTCTCTCCCTATCCTTCAAGTAAGGAGGTAAATTAACCACTAAAGGTTGGAGATGCTGATCTATATACTCCCCAAGCCTGCATGTGATCAACCCTATACCATTCACTAGACAGGAGGTCCAACAGGGTCTTTATGTTTCTAGGGGAGATAATAGTTTGCACTCTATATGCCGAAGGATTTAGCTATTTACTTTCTTTTTCATTTAATAACCTACTTCACTACCCCTAAAAATTAATAGTTTTTGATAGTTACTAGTATCACTCAGCCAGGTTGTAATTCTCTTTAATAAGGATTACTAGATCCCCTCTTGATCTGCCAGTGTGTTCATTATAATCCCTCTTTTTCCCAAGGATTGAATTCCAGTTTTAAGTGAGGGGGGCCATTGTGGCCCTTTCAGAGTTAGATTCTCTATGTATAAATTATTCATACTTAAATGCCTCTATATTGGCATTAGCAGAACTGACCAGGTTGAACAAGGATTTATTAGTCAGTTTTGACTGTTCCCAAAGAATCTGCAGCTGTTACCATGTTTCTGATATATTGAGTATTGGTAAGGAAATTACAGAACTTTTTGATGTTTAACTTTCTAACATATTTCTGTACATCTATGTACATTTCAAGCCTATTAGGCCCTTTAGGTAGGTTGTATTTTATACCTTTATCAGGAGTCCTCAACTCATCTTTAGTTAGTGATATCTTGCTCAGGTTATATAAACCTGCTCCTGTTGTCTCTAGAGATGAGCGAACTTTTGAAAAGTTCGATTCGGCCGATTCGCCGAATTTCATAAAGAAATTCGGGTTCGGCCGAATCGAACTTTTACGAAGTTCCCCATCATAAATGCCGGCATGGTGGGAGCGGGCCGGCCGGTTCCGCTGTCAGCGGGCCGGCGGGCCGGTAAAGCCGGCCGGCCCGCTCCCACCATGCCGGCATTTAAAAAACAAAAAAAAAAAAAAAAAGCATTTTTGCCGGCATGGTGGGAGCGGGCCGGCCCGCTCCGCTGTCAGCGGAACCGGCCGGCCCGCTCCGCTGTCAGCGGAACCGGCCGGTCCGCTCCCACCATGCCGGCATTTCAAAAAAAAGCAAACACTTACCTGCAGGTCCGGAGCGTGGAGGCCGGCGCCGCTCTCAGCTGTCATCTGAGGGCGCGTCATCAGAGGGCGCTCTGATGACGCGCCCTCAGATGACAGCTGAGAGCGGCGCCGGCCTCCACGCTCCGGACCTGCAGGTAAGTGTTTGCTTTTTTTTGAAATGCCGGCATGGTGGGAGCGGGCCGGCCGGTTCCGCTGACAGCGGAGCCGGCCGGCCCGCTCCCACCATGCCGGCAAAAATGCTTTTTTTTTTTTTTTTTGTTTTTTAAATGCCGGCATGGTGGGAGCGGGCCCGCCGGCCGGCTCCCACCATGCCGGCATTTTTTTTTTTTTAATTTCAGGAAAAATTCGATCGGCACGAACCACAAAATATTCGGGTTCGTGCCGAATCGAATATTTCCTGAAATTCGGAGCGAATTCCGGTTCGTCCGAACCGGTTCGCTCATCTCTAGTTGTCTCCTCTGTTTTCTTTTTTTCCCATTCTCCTTCCTCTTTTTCTATATTTTTCCTTTTTACCCCAAGGTGTTGTGATTCCAAATCGCACCTGATTTGTTACATAATCCCATCTGTTCTGAAAAGGGGAATAATAGGAATCATATTTCTCTGACAGTAGTCGAAACCGATTACTAACTTGTGTTTAAATAGTTATTTTGTTTCTTTTCATCGTTTTTATCATAACCCCATGGTCTAGGGGACTATTTGTTCCCATACAGATGGTTAATATTATTCTTGTTGGAAAAATTCTGTTCCAAGGATTGCAGTAGGGATCCCTCTTGTGGTGATGTACTTTAGTTGATCATTGTATCTCTGATGTGGTCTGCTTGTTTGGAAGGGTTTATGAGGTACATCTATGTAAAGAGACCACCCAGTGTGGAGGTAATTGCCCCTTTCTCTATTGGTCACCCCACTAGTGCTAGTAAAAAATAAATAATTTTATGTTCTTTATTTTATTATTCACAAGAGGTTAAGGAAGGGGAGGTAATCCTTGTCTGATTAAAATTGTATCAAACACATGAAACATATAAATTAGTTCACAGATTATTATAGTGCATTATATCAAAACAGTTAGTGTTTGTATACGTATGGTGTAATCTCATACATCCAGTTTTGTAAAAGAATTTTTGATGAATGTAGATGGAAAGAGTCTGAACATGTTTTGATTATCTTCCTCATGGGACTTGTTGAAGCAATCTGGGTATTAGAAATATCAAACCCACATAAGCATAACAATCACTTACTTGTCATGATGAATTTGAACACAGATATACTCACACAGAAGCCGTTTCAGATATGATGCCAAAGAGGATGTGAGATCCGCACACCAATTTAATACAAATTAAGAGGCCGATTCATTAATAGCGCCAGGTAGCGACAGATGAGCGCCAGTAGCGTGATTTTCACAGCGCCAGCTAGTATTCGCTGTGCTTGGCCGGGGTTTGCTTGTTGACAGCGACTCAGTCGGTGTGCGGTAATGTTGAATACGGGCTTAGGGGTCGCTGTTTCACAGGTTCAGCGTTGTATGTGAGCGCCTGACAACGAATGGCCAGAGCGAATGGCTTGCTGCAGATTCATTAACAAATCACGCTCCGAATTTTTTCGCGCTGTGAATTCCTTGTTTAAACCCCAGAGCGCTGGCGGCGATGGATTTAAAATAGTTTTTAACCCCCAAACAACCATATTTTTTGATTGTAAAATTATACAAGTTTTTATAAACATTTTGTAATATGAATACATTAATATCAGACCTGTAATATCAATTCTGCACAAAATCATTTTTTTTTTTTTTAGCTTAAAAAAAAATCCTAACATTGCAGAAGTGGTCACAGAATTTTTGACATTAAAAAAAAAAACACATTAATAGCAAGTAATTATGATTAATTAAAGATTGCTCCATTGAAATGCATTGGACATCGCCAGGGAGCGACAGGTCATACCTGGCGCTGTGATGGGATTAGCAGCGGCGCTGTTCGTTGCAGTCGGCTACATGATGAATCCCGCGCTAGCTGTCGCTCTCGCCGGTGCTAGCCTCATTTAGCGTGATAAATGCGTCATTGTGGCCGACGCCGGGCGTACTTGAGTCAGTAGCCGCCGTTAGCTGGCGGGACCTGGCGCTCGTCAGACACTACCTGGCGCTATCGCTTGATGAATAAGGGCATAAGTATAATATGATACGCACATGTCATTTGCTGAAATATGATGTATATAAATTGATGCTGAATCCCCTTTTATAATGTTCTTTTTATGTGTTTTCTTCCCATTAATGGTGTAAACAATTTAATAACTAACTAACTAAAACCAATATCATCTGTCTCTGGCTCATCCAAATATGTAAACAATTATATCTCCTGGAACCAATATGGCCAAATTTGTAAACAATTATTATTCTAAAAAACATCAATAAATATATCAATGATAATACAATAATAACTCATGCCTGGCTTGGCTAAAATATGATACATATTATTAACTGGCCAATAGGAACGAAATGGATAAAGAATTATAAAGCTGAATCAAAGCCACATTTTTCTTAAAAAAAAAACAAAACAATATGTAAACAAAAAAAACAAGTTAAATCTGAAAAAGCAACATGCCCCGAACAGAATGGTACCCAACATGCATAGGTACTGTCAAGGGACAAGTTGCCAAACACCCCAAAGTAAAGCATTTGCGTAACTGTAATTTTACCTGAAAACTTCAGCTCTGCAGACAAAGTGCACACCTTGCACTTTTTCAACCAAAACAAGCCTTTACATTTGGAATACCCACAAACCATATATTCCCTGAAACTACACACACTAAGCTTCCTAGGCGTACCCAGCTTATTGTAGGAGGTTCATCTTTCTGAAAGTGATCCCTCGAAGAATTCTTTGGTTGCACAGGGTTTACCTAAAAAAATGAATAAAAAAGCAGAATAAACACCTTTTCCTAAAATATAAATATGCAAACAAGAAAAATCAAGCTAAATCTGAAAGCCCAAGGTCTCCTGAGCAGAACAATTCCCAACATGCATAGCTACTTTAAACCCTTTTAACTGCCAGCCTACTTGAGCTTTTGTCACCCTCTGTTGACAGGTTATTTCTCACCTGTGATTTTTGCAGGAATTTCCAAGAAAATTACATATTTTCTTTTTGCTGCAGAGTTTAGGCTTTAACATGAAATGTCTTGTCTGTAATTTTTCCAGCTTTGGTGGCCCCTGGCCCTGCAGGCTAAAAGCCGACATAGCTTATAGCCACGCGCTCTTCTGCCCCCCCCCCGGCTTTGTGGAGGCAGGTAATGTTGGGGCTCAGGGTTAATGGCAAGTAACCCGCTAGCTGCAGGTGACTTGCCAGACCTAGAGCCTTGTGAACCGGTATAGGGGTCTCATAGATCCCTTACCAGTTCACAAAGGGTTAAATGTAAAAAAAAAAGCACACGAACACAGAGAAAAAATATTTTATTATTATTTTTTAATACTTACCTCCCATCCATCCCAGGGCACTGTGTGCCACCTTGACCACTTTGGCTTCTGCTCTCCTGCTGATGCTGGAAGCCTTTTATAGCTGCTGGGCAACAGGTAACATGGGGTTAAAAAAAAAAAGACATATCCGGCATAGCCTATAGCCTCTGGCTATTCTGCCCTCCCTGGGCTTTGGGAAGGAAGGTAATGTGGGGGCTCGGGGTTAATGGCATTTCACCCACTGGCCGCAGGTGACTTGCCAACCCCGAGACTTGTAAACTGGTATAGGGAGGAGTCTCATGGACCCCTTACCAGTTCACAAGGGGTTAACAGTAAAAAAAAAAAAAATACCCAGACACAGTAAAAATGTCTTTATTAAAAAAAAAAAAAAAAAAAATTTACTTTACTCACCTCCGATTGTCGGCTCCTGTGTCCCTCGCCGATTCGATGACAGATGCCGGTGAGGAAGGGGGGAGGCCCTGTGCTTTTCTGCCCACCGATCACCAAGGATCTGACAGCTGAGCCGCCTGGAGCTGGGACGACGCCCGCCAGGGGTGGGGCTAGTCATAAAGATGGAGGTGCTAGTCGGGAAAGGAGGGGGAGAGGGCTCTCTCCTGAAGACTGAAGTGCCCCGGGGGCGATTGGCGCCAGGTGAAGAGGAGAGAAATGTAATTTTATTTTTTTTTCCTTTTTCACAGGAGATGCTGGCGGCCGCTGAAGAGGGAGGGCGCCTTATTCCAGGCACTCCCCTGCAGCCATAGGAGCCCGGGCAGGGGATCGGAGACCCCCCAGGTGAAGAGGAGACGAACAAGGGGTCAGGTGAGTGGCTTTTTTTTTTACTTTGACTACTAGCAGGGGGGAAAACCAGGGATGTAGAATTTACATGGCTGGCATTTAATGGTTGGAGAGGCAGGCACGTAAATTTCACGTGGCTGGCAATAGAAGGGTTAAATGATATTGGCAAGGGGGTGGAACACATTAAAGTGCCACTGTCACGGCCACCTCCACCTCCTTACCTGGCCGTCGCTCCCCCGCCGACTCCTCTCGGCGGGCTGCTTGTCTGTTGCAGCCGGCGGCGGGTCGGCGTCGCTCCTGCCCGCCCGCCGCTCGGCTGTCACGGGCAGCCGCTCAGGCGGCTTCCGGCTCGGCGGCGTCGGGAGCGGGCGCGCCGCTCTCTGTGCGGCGCGCTCCCGGCGCGTGTCCGCGGACGCGCGCACGTGCGCGTCTTACAGGTTCTTATGCTCTCCGGCGGCGCTGCGCACAGCGCGCCCGCCGGAGGTTATTATTGGGCCAATGAGCCCTAATTATTAAAGGGCAGGTGCCCAAGAGACTATCCACTCCCACAATGAATTGGGCCAATGAGCCCTAGTTATCAAAGGGCATGTGCCCTATTAAACAGTCCGCCTCCCTATTCAAACTGGGCAATCAGCTCAGAGATCCCAGTTGCTTCAATCACTGCACTCCTCCCCTCAGCCAATCCAGTCTGTCCCCGTCCTATATAGGTACTCACCCTGCAGTTAGTCGTTGCCCATTATAGCGTGCTACTGGGTGCGATTTGGATAGCTTATCTCGTTGTGATTTCTGCCGTGATTTTGACCCTTCCCTGTTTGCCGCCTGGACCGACCCTTGCTTGCTCTTCGACCACGATTCCGCCTGACCCTCTGTACCGCGAACTTCTGATCTCCCGTTGTGACCTTTGGCTTGCCCTGACTACTCTTCCGTCTAACCCTTCTGTACCGTGCCTCCTCGGATTGACCACCCGTGTATGACCCCTGTCCGTTTATCATTACTCAGTCTCGTCCCTGGATTCATCTGCCTTCCCCTGCATAAGTCAGCATCCTTTGTGCTAACAAGACCTGGGGGCAACCGTGTCCGGTGAGGCGTGTCTAGCGTCCCGGCAAACGGGGGCTTACTATAGGTGAAGAAAGCAGCGGAGATTGGGGGTTGCTGATTTATTGGAAGGTGGGTGTCTCCGGGGCCTGACATTATAACGGGCCCAAAAAAGAAGAAAAGAATACCTTCTAGATGGAAGAATTGATCCAACAGGTTCAAGCTATGGCCACCGCCATTAATCAGCTGGCTCAACGAGTGGCCGCGCAAGAAAATCGTCAGGTGCCTGCGCCAGCGGATCCTTCTCCGGCCGTCGAGCCCAAGATCCCTCTCCCGGAAAAATTTTTGGGAGATCGGGCGAAGTTTTCTAACTTTAAAAATTCTTGCGAACTGTACTTCCGCCTTCGACCCCACGCATCTGGATCCGAAGCGCAACGCGTTGGGCTAGTCATTTCTCTCCTCCAGGGCGACCCACAGACCTGGGCGTTTGGTTTAGCTCCGTCTGATGAAGCCTTGCAGTCGGTCTCCTCTTTTTTTTCGGCCATGGAACTATTGTATGCTGACCCAGATCGGGCCGCGACGGCGGATTCTAAATTGCGGAACCTGAGACAGGCCAAACGTTCTGCTGAAGAATATAGCGCAGAATTTCGGCGATGGGCTATAGATTCCCAGTGGATCCGGCTTTATGTAGCCAATTTAGAATTGGGCTCGCCGATAACATCAAGGACATCCTGGTGAACTATCCCTTGCCTAAAAACCTAGATGAATATATGCAGCTGGCCATCAGGGTGGATCGACGTCTTCGTGAAAGGCGCCAGGAAAGAGGCAAGGACCAACCTTGGGGGTCCTCACGTCAAGAGTCAAGCTTTAAGGGGGCAGCCATTCCCTCTCCTTCCTTGTCGCATGAGGAACCGATGCAGCTTGGCGTTACCCACCTCTCTCAGGCGGAGAAGGTTCGGCGCAGATCCCAAGGCCTCTGCCTCTATTGTGGTAATCCGGGTCACTTTGCCAAGACCTGCCCAAACAAGGCTCCGGTGGCGGGAAACTTCAACGCCTAGATCTTGCAGAGGGACCTCTTCTAGGCAATCAGGTATCGTTCCCTCCAGACAATCGTGTACTCTTACCCGTTACACTCTCTTGGGGTCCTTCCCAGACTATTGCCTCCGCCTTCATCGATAGTGGAGCGGCTGGCAATTTCCTGGATAGGTCCTTAGCTATCTCTCTAGGGATCCCGTTAATCCCATTAGAAAATTCCCTTCGGGTCCTGGCGGTCAACAATAAACCCATTGAGGGGGGGTTGGTCTCCCACAAGACCCCTTGGGTAAATTTGGTCGTAGGATCTGCCCATTCGGAAGAAATTGAATTTTTTATTATTGAAAGTCCCGTCTCCCCTATTGTTTTGGGATTTCCCTGGTTAAAAGTCCATAACCCCGTGATTGATTGGAGATCTGGGGATCTGGTGAAGTGGAGTCCTACATGTCAAGGTCGTTGTTTCTCTATATCTCTTAGGACCACACCGATTGCCCTTGATGGTTTACCTCCAGTCTATGCAGATTGGGCAGACGTATTTTCGGAGAAATCCGCCGATATTCTTCCACCCCATAGGGCCTACGACTGTCCTATTGACTTACTCCCGGGTACTATGCCCCCTAGGGGGAAACTATATAATCTCACTAGATCGGAAGAGCAGGCCATGAAAGATTATATCACCGAAAATCTCCAGAAAGGTTTTATCCGTCCTTCCACCTCCCCTGCCGGTGCTGGGTTCTTCTTCGTCGAGAAGAAGGACGGCGGCTTACGCCCCTGTATAGATTATCGAGGGTTAAATAAGATTACGGTAAAAAATAGATATCCCCTACCCTTAATCAATGACCTTTTTAATCAGGTCTCTGGGGCCCAGGTCTTCACTAAGTTAGACCTTCGAGGAGCATATAACCTTATTCGCATACGGCAGGGGGATGAATGGAAAACGGCCTTCAATGTAAAGGATGGGCATTATGAATACTTAGTGATGCCATTCGGGTTATGCAATGCTCCGGCAGTGTTTCAAGATTTTGTCAATGACATATTCCGTGATTTTTTGGGTCAGTTTCTCGTGGTCTATTTGGACGACATACTGATTTTTTCCCGCTCTCTGGTGGAGCACCGTCAACATGTCAAAGCGGTATTACAGAGATTGCGGGAAAATCGTCTGTATGCTAAAATCTCCAAATGTGTTTTTGAAACGTCTGAAATTCCGTTCCTAGGATTTATAATCTCCAAACGGGGATTGGTGATGGATCCTTCTAAGGTTTCTGCTATTTTGGAGTGGGAACAACCTAGAACCCTAAAGGCGCTTCAGAGATTTTTAGGATTTGCAAATTTTTACAGGCAGTTTATAAAGGGTTTCTCGTCCATAGTGAGTCCTTTAACAGATCTCACTCGTAAGGGCGCTTTCGTTGAGGAGTGGCCTCCCTCAGCTAAAGACGCCTTTCAAGTGTTAAAGGAGACTTTCACCTCCGCTCCCATTTTGATACATCCCGACACCCGGCTTCCATTTCTATTAGAGGTTGACGCTTCGGAACTGGGAGTAGGAGCTGTTCTTTCTCAGTATGCGGGCAATCCTGAGAAATTACATCCTTGTGCATTTTTCTCTCGGAAGTTTTTACCTGCTGAACGCAATTACGATGTTGGGAATAGGGAACTATTGGGTATTAAACTGGCCTTTGAAGAATGGCGCCACTGGCTAGAAGGTTCCCTACACCCCATCACTGTGTATACTGATCACAAGAATCTGGAGTATTTAGAGTCTGCCAAGAGACTCAACTCCCGTCAGGCGCGATGGGCACTCTTCTTTTCTCGATTTAATTTTATTATCACCTATAAGCCGGGAAAGAAGAATGCCAAAGCAGATGCCCTATCACGTAATTTCGGGGAGTGTAAGGACCAGAGTGGTCCTCCAGAACCGATTTTACCTTTAGGTTGTGTTGTGGCTGCTCTTCTCCCTGACCTGGCTAGCTCGTTAGTGCCATTTCAGGTTGATCCTCCTCCGGGAAAACCCTCTGATTGTTTATTTGTTCCGCCTCATTTGCGTCTGGCCGTCTTACAGGAACTACATGATGCCAAGTCGGCTGGTCACTTAGGGGTTCGGAAGACCTTAGCTATCGCCAAACGTCATGTCTGGTGGCCCACCATCCGGCGCGATATTTCCGCCTTTGTCGAAGCATGTCCGGTATGTGCTCGAAGTAAGACCACTCATGGGTCCCCTGCGGGACTATTGGTTCCCTTAGAAATCCCCGCTGAACCATGGTCGCACATATCCATGGATTTTATTGTTGATCTTCCTCCATCACAGGGGAATTCTGTAATTTGGGTGGTGGTGGATCGCTTCAGTAAAATGGCACACTTTATTCCATTGATAAAACTTCCGTCGGCACCAGATTTAGTACAGCTATTCATTAAGCATGTTTTTCGTCTCCATGGTTTACCACAGAATATTGTTTCAGATCGAGGAGTTCAGTTTGTATCTCGTTTTTGGAAAGCTTTCTGCAATCGTTTAGGTATTAAAGTGTCGCTCTCTACCGCCTATCACCCTCAGTCTAACGGACAGACTGAACGGGTAAATCAATGTTTAGAACAATATCTACGCTGTTTCGTCTCCGATCGCCAAGAACAATGGGCAGAATTCATCGAATTTGCAGAATTCGCCTTTAACAATGCGCCGAGTGAATCCACTAGGTTTTCGCCTTTTTTTTGTAATTACGGTAGAAATCCTAAGGCATCATCTTTTTCTGGTCCTTCCTCCAACTTGCCGGCCTTGGAGGAATGGCTACGAGAAAGGACTAAAGTATGGTCTGAAATACAGACGAACTTAAAGAAAGCCTCTGGAACTTACAAAATCTTTGCGGACCGTCATAGGTCACGTGAACCACCATTTCAGGTGGGTGATTGGGTCTGGGTCTCTACTAAAAATATTGCCCTTCGACAACCCTCGCCTAAGCTAGGGCCTAAATTTATTGGCCCGTTTCCTATCACTGATAAACTAAGCGACGTTACCTTCAAGGTTCAGTTACCTTCATCCATGAGAATTCCGTCGTCCTTTCATGTTTCGTTGTTAAAATCTGCCAAGAATATTCAGGTGTCGTCTCCTCCCCCGATCATAGTGGAAGATGAGCCTGAATATGAAATTAATAGAATACTCGACGCTCGGGTGCTTCATAACACTTTACAGTATTTAATAGATTGGAAGGGTTTTGGTCCTGAGGAAAGGTGTTGGGTACCGGCCAAAGATGTCCATGCCAAAACCCTTATTAATAGGTTTCACCGGGAGAATCCGAATAAGCCTGGTAAGGGTCCAGAGGCCCCTCGTGAAGGGGGGGGTAGTGTCACGGCCACCTCCACCTCCTTACCTGGCCGTCGCTCCCCCGCCGACTCCTCTCGGCGGGCTGCTTGTCTGTTGCAGCCGGCGGCGGGTCGGCGTCGCTCCTGCCCGCCCGCCGCTCGGCTGTCACGGGCAGCCGCTCAGGCGGCTTCCGGCTCGGCGGCGTCGGGAGCGGGCTCTCTGTGCGGCGCGCTCCCGGCGCGTGTCCGCGGACGCGCGCACGTGCGCGTCTTACAGGTTCTTATGCTCTCCGGCGGCGCTGCGCACAGCGCGCCCGCCGGAGGTTATTATTGGGCCAATGAGCCCTAATTATTAAAGGGCAGGTGCCCAAGAGACTATCCACTCCCACAATGAATTGGGCCAATGAGCCCTAGTTATCAAAGGGCATGTGCCCTATTAAACAGTCCGCCTCCCTATTCAAACTGGGCAATCAGCTCAGAGATCCCAGTTGCTTCAATCACTGCACTCCTCCCCTCAGCCAATCCAGTCTGTCCCCGTCCTATATAGGTACTCACCCTGCAGTTAGTCGTTGCCCGTTATAGCGTGCTACTGGGTGCGATTTGGATAGCTTATCTCGTTGTGATTTCTGCCGTGATTTTGACCCTTCCCTGTTTGCCGCCTGGACCGACCCTTGCTTGCTCTTCGACCACGATTCCGCCTGACCCTCTGTACCGCGAACTTCTGATCTCCCGTTGTGACCTTTGGCTTGCCCTGACTACTCTTCCGTCTAACCCTTCTGTACCGTGCCTCCTCGGATTGACCACCCGTGTATGACCCCTGTCCGTTTATCATTACTCAGTCTCGTCCCTGGATTCATCTGCCTTCCCCTGCATAAGTCAGCATCCTTTGTGCTAACAAGACCTGGGGGCAACCGTGTCCGGTGAGGCGTGTCTAGCGTCCCGGCAAACGGGGGCTTACTATAGGTGAAGAAAGCAGCGGAGATTGGGGGTTGCTGATTTATTGGAAGGTGGGTGTCTCCGGGGCCTGACAGCCACCATTTGCCAAAAATGGACAAATATTAAAAATTGTCTGAAAAGATATAGGGCAAAATCCAAAACAAATTAGGAAGCTATTAGGAAAAGAAAAATTAGGAAACTTGAACGAGATGAAAAAAATTATTCACAAAAATGTATCTTTAGATGGCAAGGGGAGAAAAAAAATAGATATAGAGGGGAGGGTAAACAAGTAGACCACCTCAGAGATACAAAGATCAAGAGTGTACTGAAGTACATCACCACAAGAGGGCTCCCCACAAACAGTCCTCTAGACCATAATAAGAAATCTGGAAGTAAACACAATAACTCATTTAACACCAGTTAGAAATCGGTTTAGGGTACTGTAAGAGATATATAATGTAATTTATGACTACAGTTCCTCTTTAAATATTTTTCAAATTACTGCATTAATATAATGTTTCCTTAACTATAAATGTTTATATTGCCTACTTTCGTTTAAATATAACAATTATGCTTGTTTTATTATTGTATTTTTCCATTTAGGCTTTCAAAGCAAGAATAGGTGAGATGCCGACAATTAAAAAATTCCTGGAGCCAGGGAGTAAAAGAAAGCTTCCTGGTAATACAAAATATGGAGCCAACGTAAAAATAATATTTGACATGTAATACCAGATACCTCACATGGGTCTGAAACATGTTGGCATTTGTCCTAATAAAATACAATACATTTATTTTTGTGTGTGTATATATTTTCTAGTTTTCTGTATGTCAAATGGGAAGAGCCTATGATTTTGGGGCTTGGTAGGATCTATTTTAAAGCAGTCTTCTGTGCAGAAAGCACTCCCTCCACCTTCACCCCCAACCCCTTGCTGTGAGCACGATATTACCTGACTGGTGCATGTAGCACAATCACATGACAGATGCGGGATACCAGTAGTCCCTGTAATGTTTGTTAATTGAATTGCATGAATCCAGCTTCATGGAGGGGGAGGGATTGGAGGGCAGAGAGCTTTGGTAGCTGCCTAGACATCCGCTAGGCAGCTAGAAGAGTTCCTTTTCTCCATGAATGCACCACTTTGTAAAGGAGATTTCAATAAAGATGAACGGGTACATCACTCCCTATAACTTCTTGTCTGCCCACACTGATTTCAGAAAGTTAACCTTCCAAAAAGTGCGAAGAATATGTTTTCAGTGTACATTAACAGGAAATTGCCTGGCAAAGCTTCATGTTGCCCATGTCAACCCTACCCATCCCCACTGCTGCAACCGTGACAGTGTGTTCCAGGCATTGTCTGAAATGCTGTATACTAGATGAAAGGGGCGTGCCTCAGGACCCATTCCCAAAACTGGGCATTCCGAGCCCACTGCTGCTGTGTAGCAGCTTAGGAGCTTTTTTTTGTGATTTTATTTGAAAGAACATACAGAAAAAAATTCTTTGACTTATATACTATAATATTTTCTGTTTTGTAAGTCTTTTTTTTTAAAAGGTTTGGCTGCCATCATGTGGTCAAATTTGATTTTACAACACTAGTCTTTGCATTACATTTGCAGCTCACAATAAGCTACTTTTTATTTCAAAGTATTTTATTATTTCATTGAAGTACATATAAAAGAATGGCAATAGTAAAGGTTCAGCAAAACAAGACCAGGCACCAGCTATGTGGGCTGGTAGCCCAGGGTTCAGAGGCTGAGTGGTCAACTGCAGTCCTGAAGGCTACCAGCCCATACAGCCCATGGGCTTTTCTGCACCCCCCCCCCCCCCGGGCTTTGAGTATGCAGGTTTCAGGCCCCATTGGACACCCACCTTCAGGTTGGTCAGCAACCCCCAATAAGGCAGACAGGTGTTAGTCCAGGCAGCGGTCAGAGAAGAATCAGACAAAGCTAGAGTCGTAATGGAGACAGAGTTAGCAAAACAGAGGCACTACAACACCCAGCAGAACACTATAATGGGCAGTGAGCTAGTGAGCTGGGGATACCTATAAATGGCTAGGGTGTAAGGGATTGGGTAAGGGAACTTTGGGCTCATTGGCCCAGTAATAGGCTCAATACTGATTGGTCCAAAAAGAATTAAAGGCTTCTGGCTCATTTGCCCAGTTATAGGCTCACTACTGATTGATCCAAAAAGAATTAAGGTCTAATAGCCCAGGATTAACGGTGGGGCTCCTTGGCCCATTTAAACCAGCCTCCAGCGGGTGTGCTGACATGGCGGCCGATTGATGGACAGCATGGCACCTCTCCCGAGCCAGTGCTGCTTGAGCGGGCAATCAAGGATGGACGGGAACAGGGAGCAGGTGAGTGGATTATCATGACCCCCCCCCTTTCCTGAGGAGGGGCTTCAGGACCATTATTAGGCTTATCTGGGTTGTCACAATGACATTTTTTGACCAGAGCATCAGCATGAACATTCCTGGCTGCTACCCAACATCTCTTCTCAGGACCAAATCCCTTCCAATCAATTAAACATTGTAGCAAGTTAGGTAACGTTCTAGTTACTTGTAGCTCTTAATAGCTGCTTTTAGATTTTCCTGGACTTTGGACCATATATACTTTGAAAACATTCCTCCAAGGCTGGCAAATTGGAGAAAGGGCCAGAGAGAGCCTTGGGATTTTTACCATTACTGAACACAAATTCAATACATTTGGACCATTGATCTTAGCAGTCAGACACAAAGCAGGGCAAGTATTGCTCCAGTGACTGGTTCACCCTCTCTGTCTGACCATTAGACTGTGGGTGATATGCCGACTACGAAGACATTTTAATCCCCAACCACCCACAGAACTTCTTCCAAAAGCAGAAGTTAACTGGACCCCTAGATCGAAAACAATATTTTGGGGTATGCCGTGGATACGAAAAAATATGCATTATGAACAGTTGAGCCAGTTCACGAATCAACAATAAATTATATTCAGATATACTCAAGGTTTTTATGGTTCTATATACAGTTATAGGATGTAAAGAACCTTCCAACCATTTCCTCCATTCCTCAAATGGCAGCTTCACCCCTAACAGTTCCCTGTTCCCCACATCGTAATTCTGTTCAGCCAAACAAAACATACGTGAGACGTATGCACATGTATAAACAACAGCGGTCCCAGTAAAGTGCAAAAATGGGATACCCCGGATGGCACCAAATGTCCCTCAACAATCAATCATTGAAAATCTGATCAGATCAATACAATCATCTTTAATTCATTGATATATTAAAAAGCCACAAACACATATAAATAAAATTACAATACAACCACAAACCTTCATTAAAAAACATTTACACAAAAACCCGGCCACAGCAAAGAGCCCTCATTACAACTCCATAATTCATAATCTATATACATATGTGATAAATAACAAATTAATCCTATGTTGCTAAACTAAAGTGCTGAATGCAAAGAAGTGCAAAATTGCGGACTAAAAAGTGCTATGAGTGCAAAATGCCTGCATGTGTAATGAACAAGACAAAACTATTTGAGACCCATAAAGTGATCAAGAGAGTCACCCCTGCTGGACCGAACATATGATCTCACCCACGCGTTATGTGGCCACCTACGCCACTTTCTCAAGGTGCTAAAAAGACGTATGCACAAGGGTGTAATCTTTCCAGGGAGATGGAATATTGCAAGAGGACTGCCCCCATGCCAAGTTCAGAAGTATCAACTTCAACAATAAATGGGCGACTGACATGCAGGTGAATTAGTACTGAGGCTGAGGTAAAGTCCTCCTTCAAGATCTGAAAAGCCTTTACCGCTGGAGGGGGCCAAACTTCCGCAAAGGCACCTTTTCGGGTTAAGTCTGTTAGAGGAGTAACTATAGAAGAGAACCACTTGAAGAAAATGCCTTAGAAATTAGCAAATCCAAATCTCTGTCAGGCTTTTAAGGTTCTAGGTTGAAAGGGATCTTGGAGAAAACCAACCCACCTAGTATAGGCTTATTATTGACGGCCAGGATGTGCAAGGGGTTTTCCAAAGGTACTAATGGAATAAGGTGGCAGCGAGAGACCTATCCAAAAAATTGCCAGCCGGCCCCACTATTGATAAAGGCGGTGACAGATTCCCTGGACGGTTCCCATATTATAATAGCAAGTAACAATAATTTGTTTAAATGAGGAGAAGATACCTGACTGCCTAGACGAGTTCCCTCAAGCTCTTCTAGGCGCTGACGTTTCCCACAAGTACTTATTCGGGCAGGTTCTGGTGAGATTCCCCTGGATTGCCACAATAGAGGCACAGGCCCTGAGAGCGATGTCACAGCCTGGGAGAGTCGGGTAGTGGGGAGTTGCATGGGCTCCCCTGGAGCTGGTGGAAGTGTGGCAGAGGATCCCATGAGGAGGGGCTCTTGGCCAGGGGATCCCCAGGTCAGATCCCTGGACTTCTCCGACCATTGTTCCCTGAGACTCCTGTCATCCTTAATGGCCAGCTGAATATAATCATCCATTTTTTCTGGTAGAGAAGCAGGGTATCTTTTGATATTCCTCCAAAGTTACATCTGGAATTGACTGCAGAGGGTCAGAATGTTCCAGCAATAATCGACCGCCCAAAGACGAAACTCTGTGCTGTATTACTCAGCCGTGCGTATTCCTTGCTTGAGACTTCGCAGTTTAGCATCCACGGTAGAAGCCAGATCAGGATCTGCATACAGGACTCCTATGGTCTTGAAGAAGGCAGAGACCGACTGAAGGGCAACATTAGTGGGTGCCAAACTGAAGGTCCAAGTCTGTGGGTCTCCTTGAAGAAGGGAATTGACCAGGCACACCTTCTATATCTCAGCGCTTGAAGAGATGGGCTGCAGTCTAAAGTATAGTTCACAGGCGTTTCTGAAGTTAGAGAACTTGTGGGGCAGAAGACTGGTGGTTCTCCTGGGCAGTCATGGATGAGCCAGTTGCCGGGGATGCAGAGGGAGGAGGAAGAAAGGCCGCTCAAGCAGGCACCCGAAGCTCAAGGACACCTTACCAGTTCACAAAGACTTAAGTAAAAAAAAACACACTGTAAGAAAAGGGATTTTATCAAAAAACAAAAATGTTCACACCAATACTTACCTTTCATCACCTGTGCTGTCCCACCTCATCCACTGTTTCCCCTCAATTCTCCAATGTCTTCAGTGGGTTGGAGGATGCACATCTGCCCCCCCTACCGGTGTTTGAGCTTATTAAAAGCACCTCCTTGTGGTTGGGACCAATGTGGTCGAAGCCCTGCAGAAACTGGAGGGCAGCGATGGAGTAGATGAGGTTTTTATTTTACTTTTTCATTTAAGGATTGCAGGGAATAATTTGGACGGTACAAATCACAAGAAAACTCAGAAACTCTGAAATCTGTTGGGAACTCCGGTTTGATGAACCAGTTTGCTCATCTCTACTTACCACCCAATTAGTACAGCAGCAGCCTATCAGACCAGAAAGCAGAACATGCTAAAGCTAGAGCCAAGTGTATTTTTATCTTTCGCCCTAATCCAGTCAATCGTAGGTGTTACCTGCCCGGGGGCCCTATACCAGCCACACCAGGGTGGACTGTGCTGACCAGTCTTTTGAATCTTTTTGACATAACACTGAATTAATTGCCGCATGAGAAAGTGGTACAAGAGATTTCACTGCAGCTATTATGTACATGGGATAAATCTGTCAGCTCTGTGTTATCCACCACTAAACCTATTCCTGTATCTGTATTGGACTAATACTAATTTAAGGACCCAAACATAATAGTTTCTTTTTTTGAAGCCGTACGTCAACTTAACAAAAAGGAGTTTTGTCTCCAATATTTCACCTGGATATCAGAATTTGGATACTACGCAGAAGGGCGCTGAGGAAGCCATACCAGACAAAACTAGTCCGCCCAACTTTTTTAAACTGATATGTATCTCAATTGTATGACACACAGCAATGTATTTTAGCTACAACCAATTTATTGGATTGTAAACCTAGTGAGTTTTCTTTCCTTCTAAAATGAACTGTGAAATTTGACACACAAATAAAATCAATGTTATTTAGAGTTATTGGTAGTATGATTGTTAATTGGCTACAGTAGTTATATAGCAGGGTCAGTTTCACTGGCATAGTACATTTTTGTTGGGGAAAGCCTAAGCCTCAACTAAATCCTACATGTCATATTTCAGCCCCGAACCAGACCAGCAACAATTGACATTCTCTTACAGAGAATGTAAACGTCAATTGGTTTGCAGTGTGCTCTGCAGTATGTAAACCTTTTCTCTCCTATCCCACTCCAGGCCTTCAGGAAATCAGTAACAAATTGATAACTTTCGACCGAAGGGCATGGACTGCAAGACAGAGGTGTGGTTCCTCCCAGCCTATATACACTTCCGGCTGCACCTCCACAATCCAGTTTCATTCTTGTAGTTGGACTGGACTGCAAAGGTGTACCTGTATTTATTTTCCTCTAAATGTATTTATGTTTTCTTGTTTTATGATTTTACTAAGGGCAGACTTCCTATAAATATCCTGGAACTGAGAGGGATTGGCATATAATAGCCACCAGCGGAGCACCAGAAGCAGAAAAGCACTCAAGGAGGTGAGCAGGATGTTACTCTGAAAAGCATGTTCCATGCATCTCGGCGATCCACATACCAGGAGCGGACAACTTGCAGGCCGATCATATGAGCAGAACAGTCTTGCATCAGGGACAATGGTCCCTCAGTCAGATGGTTTTTCAGTCCCTTTGCAGGCATTGGGGGTTCCCAGAGGTAGATCTTTTTGCGTCCCACCACAATTGGAAAGTTGCAAAGTTTGTGCCCCGGTCCAGGGATCCTCTAGCTATAGCAACAGATGCACTGACTTTTCGTTGATCAGCATTCAAGCTTCTCTATGCGTTGCTTCCAATTTCACTCCTGGGTCGAGTACTAAAAAAAGATAGCCCGCATGGGAAAAGTAAGAATGTCGGAAGCCGACTGTTGGAGGTTGCCCGACAATCCAGATCTTCTCAATCAGGGGCCCTTGCGGCACTCCAGTTTCTGGCTTTGACGGCTTGGCTATCGAAACCTCCATCCTGCCAGAGTTATCGGGACTATGATTAAGGCCCAAAAGCAGACTTCATCAAAGATTTACTAAAGAGTTTGGTGACTATTTATCACTTGGTGTGTTTTGCCTGTAGAAATTTTCTGTCTCCAGAATTCTGGAATTTTTGCAGAAGGGTCTTGATGAGGGTCTTCAATTGAGCACCCTAAAGGGACAGATATGTGCTTTATTTATTTTTTTTTTTCAGAAATCCATTGCTGTGAATAAACATGTAGGACGTCTTTGCAAGGGGATCACCCATGTGTGTCCCCATAAGCCTCCTCTGCCTGTTTGGAACTTGAATTTACTTTTGTCAGCCCTGCGGGGTCCTCGCTTTGAACCACTGGCAGAAATGTCACCAAGATTAATGACACTTAAGGTAATTTTTTTAGTAGCAATTACTCTAGTATGGTGGGTTTCTGAATAAGTAGCTTTATCAGTTAAACCTCCTTAGTTAGAGTTGCATAAAGACAAGGACATCTTTCATTTTTAGCAGGATTTTCCTCCCTAATGTGGTTTCCCCTTATCATTTTAATGAAGAGGTAGGTTTGCCTTCCTTATGTCCTGCTCTGGGTTAACCTTGAAGGTGAAGGTCGTTAATTCTCTGGATGTAGTGAGAGAACTATATCTCTGCTACACAAGCCTTCAACAATATCAATATCAACAACAAAAGTGCCTGTGCAATGTGATTTATACAAAATCCACTATTCAATTAATAATAACATTCATTAGAGCACCACCCAAAGTAGTTGAAAGAGACATGGAACATTCAGTATCAATAGTAAAGTAAGTGGACCAACTGGACCTTTACATTTACAGTAGGGGTAGGTCCAGTTGGTCCACTTACTTTACTATTGATACTGAATGTTCCATGTCTCTTTCAACTACTTTGGGTGGTGCTCTAATGAATGTTATTATTAATTGAATAGTGGATTTTGTATAAATCACATTGCACAGGCACTTTTGTTGTTGATATTCCTTGAATTACCTGCACATGTATATATATTTTTTTGCACATATTGTATAGAATTAATCTGGTATTATTATAGATATTTATACATAAACTTTTTATTTTTTGCTTGTATATATTCTCTATTGGAACTATAGGATTATGATATTTTATGTGGTACCCTGGCGCCCCCTTGTGTGTGTTTTGTAGAATTGTGATTTTCATGTTTTTTAAGATGTATTGTGTAGTGTGTTTTTTTAGAATTGGGTCTAAAATATAATAAAATTAACTTTTTTATTATTGAATGAGGAGGTAGTGCCCTATTTCTTTATCCATCTGTCTTGGTGTAAAACTATTGGGTGTGTGGGGACCCTCTATATAAAAACCTTTTAATCAGAATGTGTGTGTGTGTTTGTGTGTGTCATATATATATATATATATATATATATATATATATTACAGTGGTCACTGCAAATACCATTTGTAGTGGGACTTGATGTATACATAGGTTCACAGTGCATAAAAGTGAACATGAAATTCTGGAACTGTTCTACTAGCATAAAGTATAAACATAAATGTGTGCACCTTTTTTATTTCAGCATAGACATGTTTATTGAGGGAACCACTGAACTGATGGGATTGATTATGTCGCTATATTTCATTCCTAAATATGAACAGGAAAAATGAAGGCAGATCAGCAAAGAAAAAGCTTTGAACAGATATCATCCAGCTTATGAAAAAATCTGACTATTTAAACGGGACCAACACCCGTTATTACTTTAATGGGTGTTGGTCTCTCTCTCTGCAGATAGCAAGTAGCTCTGGGGGGGCGTCCAGAACGCTGGAGCCCCCTCGCACCAAACTGCACAGGAGGCGATTGACCGCCAGGGCAGCCAACCGCGGGACTCCTTTCCCTGCGCTGGCTCATAATGAATCTTATAGACTCCAGGGGCATCAGACCATGGGTTTTGGTCCACTTTAAGGAAGCAATTTTCACTATCTGCAATCTTTTGCATTTGGTAATGTACACCAAGTGCAGACTTGTCAATAGCAACAGATTGCAAATCACTGCTGTTGGGCATGTGTAAGGTTGAGTGAGCTCAGACACAGCAGCAGTGTTCTGTGTGTACACGACTCACTTCTCTATTCCTGGTGCATGTTGCCAATAGCAACAGATTACAGATATTGCTTCCATTAAACACATTTGCCAACATTAGAAAAAAAAATACTAGATCATCTCAAAAGCAACTTTAAGACATATACACATTCAAAATTTCAGTCAAAAGTGGACTTAGCCTTTAAATAATTTTGCTATCAAAGAGAGGTGAGTATTTGATACCCTGATGCATGTCACAACCTAACCATGTGCAGCTTTCTTAGAGGGTGAGGAATATGATCTCCATTACTCAGCGTAAATGCTTGTCAGATGCCTGTGATTGAGCACAATAAAATGTCACCTGATTGGTTCATGCAATGATGCAAAGAGGCTTGGTGCAGATATTTTCCAGTGCCTGTATGTGGGGGAGATGTGTTGGGAACTTGTGTGATTGCCCTTCCCTAGACTGTACTATTCAAACCCCCCTCTCAACTCATCACATTTAGCTGTGCAATTTTTAGTGTACATCTAAATATTGCTTTCTCATTGTGCGAAATCAACACTTAGGAGAGCAGTGCAATGGAGAGCAATCTTAAAGCCCCTACACTACATGCAGATCAGGGGCATTACTTCGGGGTGTAGGGGTTGTGACCACACTGGGGTCCAGAAAGCCAGGGGGGCTTCACCACCTTATCTATCTTATTTGTGCTCACTTGGCATCATTTAGAGAAAGGAAGCACCATTTGCCTCGGCTATTTCAGTCTTTAGTTGTCCAGCTGCATGCATTTAAGTTGTATAATCCAGGAAAGGGCCCCACTGAATGTTCACACCAGGGCCCCGTCACATTTAGTTACAATGTTTTATTTTGGTGCAGTAATACCTTTTGAAAACAATGTTTTCAGAACCAAAAAGGAAAGTGGCAACTTTTTATGGGTAGCCATGATGTTAACACTCAGTAGTAGTATCTAATTTCTATTTAGCATTAAAGTGGAAAAAACTCTGATTAGTAAGGTGGTCCCAGATAAACCATTTCCTCAGGGGGTATCTGGATTTGTAATGCCCTGCAGTGTGAGCCCCCTTTCTGCTGTATATGCAACTCGTTCTGGGTTTGCACCCTGCATAATGTGCAGTGCAGTCAGCAGACCTCAGGAGGGCGGATGCTGCAGCACAGAAAAAGCGTCTGCACTATGCTGCAGCTTACCACAGTGCTATGTTGGAAAGGGTGAGTAAACTGCAAGGCTGGGGGAAGGGGTTATTCTGCAGGTCAGTTCAATTCTGGATGCCCCAGGAAGGGTTTAACTTGGACTAGGGTCATTCAGACTGTAGTCTACATTTTGGTCCTTGGGTTCCAGGAGGGGGGTGAAAAACTATACTACAGATCTAGCTGAATAAATAAATGTACACAATATAGCCTAAAAGGTTTCTGGAATACCCCACTTTCCCTGCCCATGTGACTGAATGACTGCACCTCTTCTTCCTGGAATATAAAAACACCTCCTCCAATCCAGGGCCGGCCTTAGAATGGAAAGCTCCCTGTGCATACCCTCAAGTGTCCCTAATTTGGAGGGACTGTCCCTCTGTGTCCCCCGCCCCTTATTGTTCTTCTTTGCCCGTCTTCGAGGTTTAACATGCATATCTGCACCAATGAATTATTCATTTGCCTGTTTAAAGTGTTTATATTGTTTTAACTGTTACAACCTATCTCCTATCCATCCCTCAATGATGGGGCATGGCCAAATTTAACAAATGTCCCTCTTTCCCACCGTGAAAAGTTGGTAGGTTTGCTTGTGTGAGACTACAGGATTCCGTAGTGCTTCCCCACTATTGACCTACTGCACCACATGATTGCTGTTAGCCACCAAGGTTCATCCCTCTGTGCATAACCTAGACAGAGGTACCCATTTGCAAAAACGTGTCCTAGCCATTGGCTTCCAGTTAACTGCCCCATGTGACAGCCCATGGAAGGTAATGTGAAAGTGGGGGATCTTCTCCGGTATCAGGCACAATGCTATGGGCAAGAGAACCAGCAGTCATTTTTGACTGCCAGACCAAGTATTTGCTGTATAAATTACTGCAGGGCTGGCTGATTTCCTATCTCTTTCCCATCCCAATGTGGGATGCCTAACTGTGTGAAACCGCTTCCCTCTAACAGGGCATCCATTCACAAATACCCTGCGGCGGCTCGGGCTCTGCTAGACGGATAGCAGGGGTGTGGACGTGGCTCGCGCATGCGCCATTGGACCAGGAAGCAAGGTAAGTGTACGGGGGATCCCGATTTAGGAATCGATCACAATGGGTTTTGGTCCACTTTAAGGGCTCCTCCTTTATCTTGGAAAAATCAAACCCTGTAAAAGAAATACTATACAATGAAGGTGAGGGACATTATTCCAAATAACTCTTTCATTTCCTGCCAGAATCTACAGGTGGGTGTAAAGTCATTTTATGCAAACCTGAAGTCTAAAATAGAAAGCAGCCCAGGTATGTTTTATAAATGAGCCCCCAAATAAAGTGGATGCTTTGATTTCATCTATCAGCTAGATTTTTGCTGTTGCACACAACAAAGGTTCTCCGGCAGGAGGCGGTGGTACATGCATTGCAGGAAATAGACAAAGGTTTAAAAACAGGATGTTACACTTTACTCAAGTTGAAGAGAACACATTCCATGTATTTATTTCTTTTTGTACCAAAAACATTTTTCCATCTTTTGCATTAAAAAAAAGATGGGCTAAAGCAAAGCTTTGGGCACTCTGCATGGTTGGAAGCTTGTAACACCTCTTTTGCTAGTATAACATCCTGTAAGCACTTTTTGTATCTAGACAATTCAATTCAATTAAATTTATTGTTCGCCAAGTACATTGTGAGATGAACAAGGAATTATTTTTGGCATATTCACAGTGCAACAGATAATTACAATTGACATATAAATTAAATTTAAACGACAGAGAATGCAGAGATATAGATGCTCTTACATATTGTAAGTGATACCAGCTACTATATACTCCTTTGAGCCTGGGTATTGTTGAGGATGCGGACAGCCAAAGGAAACCATTTCTAGATCTAGAGGTCCTGCAAGCTGGTACCGCAAGTCGTCGCTCAGATGGTAGATACTGGAATAGGGCATGTCCAGGGTGGGAGGGGTCTCGAAGGATTTTTTCTGCACGTGACTTTGTTCTGAGTTTATGCAGTTCCTGCAGGAATGGTAAGGGGGCTCCAATTATTCTTTCTGCAATGTTGATTGTTCTTTGGAGTCTACCCTTGGCTTTCTTAGTTGCTCCCTCAAACCAAACAAAAAAGGAAAAGAACAGAACCTATGACTGCATTAAAGAAAAGCACTAGCAACTTTTTTGACAGTCTCGTCTTCTTCAGTTGCATTAGGAAAAACAGTCTCTGTTGTGCTTTCCTCAGTACAGCCAAGGTGTTCTTCTCCCAGCTGAGGTTGTCAGAGATGATCACGCCAAGAAACTCTGGGGTTTATTCATCAAGGGATAGCGGCAGGTAGTGCCTTGTAAGCGTCAGGCAGCGTCTGGGGAACGCTAGGCGCTGTACGAAATTTCACATTTATGAAAGCGATTCTGGTGAGCGCCTCTTACAGCGACATGAAGTGACTGATTCATCATCACAGATGGCTCAGCGTATCCCAGCGGCACTGTGGCTTCCAGAGTGCCAGGTATTACCTGTCACTACCTGTTGCTCTCTCATACATTTCAATGGATGTTTCTTTTCTTCTCTTTAAACAGGGTTTATTTTTTCAATTAATTGTGTCACCTCTCCTGGTCTTGTTTTTTGTATTTTTGTAAAAATGTTTGTTATTTTATATTTTTATGTAGAATTATCATTACAGGTCTGGCATTAAAGTGTTAATGTCACAATGTTATAACAATGTCATTCCATATGTTTTCGCTTGGTTACTAGTGGATAAACGTTAGAAAACAGACTTTAATCACACAGCGTCTGGCGCTATGGGCTACAGCGACCCAATTTTGAGCGCCGCCATTCTGTGTATTTTTGATGAATATGGTGTGAGTCGCTGAGAGTGGTTCGCACTGAGGTGTCGGTACTGTTCGCTCCCTGCAGCGCTCTACTGTTGTTAAATGTGGCCTAGGCGTGGGTCGCTATTGCGCGGAACACTGCCTTGCGTACTCTGTGGCAAATAGGAAAACAGTATTAACTGAAATACGTTATGTGAATTTCAAATAGAAACTGTTGTACAACCTATATAATATGGAAAGCAGTGCTATAGAAATGTATTTCGTTTTTATTCTTTAATATTTCGAGCCTGTAGCCTGTTATGTATGTTCTTGTTGCGTTCTATAGCATAAACATAAGATATTGGGTGTTTCATAGCATTCGTACCTTGCGAGGAGGGTTAAAGGTTTTGCGTTCACTTTCATTTTAGGCACTTCCGGTTTTTGGCCTATGCGGGGCCATGGCACCCAGACGCCTAGCTCGATGTCTCCCCAGCTCCTCTTCCTCATCTGAGTCGGATGTCCCCCCCCCCCAGGAAGAGGCAGCGCGTGGACCCCAGGGTGAATAGGCAATGTAAATATTTTAATACTTTAATACAACTGTTTTTAAAGACGATATCAAACCATGTATTTTTTTTTTCATTACTAGTATCCATAGACATTCAAAAAGTTATTTTTTGCAACATAACCACTTTTTAAAATTTCTATATTGTGAAATCCACAAGCCCTTTATGGCAGGTTAAAGGAGTCCAAACTTTTTTTAAATTGTCCACAAATGTTTTAATTTTATTATCGAATATGTTAATGTAATGTAAAATATTATTGTTGAAAATATTGTATATTTATTTATTTTTTTCTCTACATCTAGGATTTCTGCGTAAAGGAATACGATTATGCCCTGAATGCTAAGAGCAGCATTGTGGAGGAGGGGAGGGCCACCGTGTCCCGGCGCTTCAATACCAAATTAACCCCAAGAGCCTTCATACAGAAATGGTCCGACTTCAAGTGCTGGGACAATGAGGGCGTGTACCGTCTCTACGCTTCTAGTAAGTTACACACACATACACTATTTTACATATGTCCACATTAATCTGCTCATGTCTTACCATTTCTCCTTTGTTCTTTGTCACTCTCTACAGATAAGCGTGCTCCGCTGGGTAAGCACGGGAAGGGTATTCTCCCCCGCAGACGTGTGGTTGGGTCGGATGAGATTGCGGGGGAGGGTCCCTCTCGCCAATCCCACATTGAGGACCCAGGGGAGGAAGGGGATGACGCCCCACTGGTGTGGAGCTGCTGGGGTGAGTGCAGTGTGGAGCCTCAGCTCCTCTCAATTGGACTCAGCAGAGTCCCAAACCCTGTGTGGCCACTCTTAAGTGGGGGGTCCCAGTGGGGAGGAGGCAAGGGACTCCACCACACTCCCTCAGGGATCAGGGAGTGAGAGGGAGGAGGGTACCAAAAATTAGTCAGATTGAACTATTCACTCATATACATTGTGAGGGCTATTTCCTATATCAAATACAATGTTCTTATGATTGCTTCTGTTTCCACTGTGTAGTCTGCAGTGTCAGGAAGTGCTGACAGGCAGAAAGCAGTCATGATACTCTGTCATACACACAAACATTTCCATACAAAGCACCACAATTAGCAGGAATCACTCTATATTAACCACCATAGCTCGGTTTATCAATCCACCTGTAATTGGGGTTAAACCAGACAGAACGCAGCGTCCAGTCCTACCTCTCTTTGGTCCCCTCCTCCAGCTCCTAACCTTTCAACTATGACTCAACCTTAAATAAACTTTTTTCCACTTCCTCCTTCATGCTTGTGCTACATTCCCTGTACACCTTTTTCTACCAGTTCTTACACTTGGAATGTTAATCAGCAGTGGGAATAAATACAGATATTATTTCTTTATTATAGTTACTGTCCCTAGTTTACACACCCACCCCGCCTCTAAAACAAAAATACACAAAACACTGTCTGTTACTGCCATCTTGTGGCCATCATTGCTCGGGGTAAGGCCAGCACCGGCCCTAGAGTCTTTTATATTCAAGGTTGGCCACTGCTGTTTTTTGTTCTGCTTTAAGCATATTTTCTTGTCAGAAAATGTGTAAAAAAGGCATTTGGCCATGATGTGAATTGACCCAATATTTATCAGAAGAGCTGGTAGTACCCAGTTTATGGGCAATATATGAAAGCAACAAAATTTCTCATCAGGCAATGCAGTTTATATGTATGTTCCAAATTGTAGTAGCAAGCAAGCAATATTCTATTACTTTATATGTAATAAGCATAATCCATGTATTGAGTGTATGCATCATACACGATGATAGTAAACTGTCATATCCCACGACATGTGTCGTGTACCTATTTAGTATAATGTTTATTTGCATAGGCTAGCAGTTTGCCTTTATTCCCCCTTGTCCCTTCCTGGCTCCCTTAGTCTTGTTGTGAGGCAAGTAGCTCCTCTCTTCTTCCCCTCTCCCTCAGCCATTTCTAGTTTGGCATCCAAGCAGTCAGTGCTTGCTCCTATCTGCAGCTACAGTTTTTCTACCTACTGCTTTTGTATGGGTTACATCACAAGTTTTCCCGCAGTATTGAATGCACATGTGAAGATTCCTGCTGTAAGAGAATTTGCTGCAAGATTCTGTACTGAAATAAAGCTTTTGAAACGTATCCACGTGATCCTCGAGTGGTTGAGTAAGCTATCTGCCAAGCCTTATGGAGTAAAGAAACATCCAGCACAGAAACAGGGAACTTGGAGCTGTCTACAGGATTCATGTTACTGCCATCTGGTGAGTCAAAATCTAAACACATAGATCAGATTGACAAAACAAGGTTTTTAAGCAGTAAGGCCTGTGTAGTATAGTCTATTAGGATTTGGAACCTGGTCACGGGCCATAATGAAGAGGTTCAGAATGTAATTTTAAATAGCATAAAGAAGATTTACTACAAATATCAGGATGCCCACTGTCTCCACAAACTCCATTCCTATTTCCCTCCACTGCTTCCCTACATCCATATGTAACAATCACCACATGCTAGCAATACACATGCGGATTGGCTTACTTCTCTGAATATATGGGTCCCATCATTATAGTAAAGCTATTTTACCAAATTGATGTGCCAATGTGCCAGGGAGATCACCCAGGGGTGGTGGTGTACAATCAATGTCACCACCAAGCCACCGCTGTCACCTCTATTTGCCTCCAATATAGCTGTTCTTGTAACCTCTCATCCTTACTGTGCTCTTATTTAACTCTCTTTACACGCCAGTTCTATTAACCTCTCCCACATTCCCACTGCAGGTCAGGGGCCACATTAGTTGGCTCTGAGATTGAGCATGTGTGGTCTATGTGTTCTGCATTCTTGCTTAACTTTTAGGGAATTTGGGATGTATATTCACATCATTATTCTCTTTCTCAACTTGCAGTACACATACCCCAGGGGGTTCACTGCAGTGATCAGGGGCACCCCAACAGGAATGTCTGACTGGTCTGGTATAATGTTTTATCAGAGAAACATTATTCCTTCATGCTGTAGGACTGGGGTCTACTTATTTTGTAGTATTTATAATTGATCACCTCCTTGGAGGTAATAGGTTAAAACTTCCTGTCACTAGGGGGTACTTGGTTTAAAAAGGTTGAAAAACACTGCTGTATATGTTTGTTTAACAGGAATAAAATTACATTGAGCATCAGTGTCATAGGGGCTGGGGCCCACATGACACAGAGACTGGAACAGCAAGTCTCCAGGACATGCCAGGACACCAGCAATTATGCAATTCAGCAGGGGGGCGGTGAACACCGGGCCCGTGTTGATGGGCACCAGACTCTTTCGTACCCCCCTGGCCTTTGTGGATATGGGTAATTGGGTGGGGGGCTAACAGCAAGTTACTCAGCGTGTTGGCAGGTAACTTGCCCCCCCCCACCCTTTACACTAGTATAGGGACCCCTGGACCCCTTACCGTTTCAAAGTAGTAAAAGAAAAAAAAAACTGTACAATATTTTTATTGTTCTAAATTTACAGTATATTTACCTTACTTGTCTTACAGTGTCACTGCTCCTGCGCCTCTTGGGTCCCTCGTTGCCTCAGCTGTCAGAAGCTGCCAAAATGGCTGCTGCTGCCGGCGTCTGGGAGCCTGAGAGGAAGGGGAGTGAGCAATCTGGCACTTTGCCAGGCTCTGAGCAATCCCCACCGATGGGCAGGTTATATATAGCCCCTGCTGTGGCTCCACTGGAATCCCCCTTGACAGTTAGGGAGATTTCCAGGCAAGCCATGCCCGGGGCTATAAATGCTCATTCCTTCGGAGGTGAGCGCTCAGAGCCAGGCAGTGTGATGTGGGCAATTTTACAGGTGGGGTGCATCATTTTTCCATAGTAAAACAGTAAAACCTACCTGATTCCCAGATCCAACAGCGCATCTTTAGCCAGGTGCATGCCTGTACCATCTCCTGCTACAGGCTAGATTTGGGTTTGAAAAAATGTGATGAAAAGGCGCAGAGTGTGCTCAGGAAGTGGTTGTAACTCATCTGAGCCCCGCAATCTGGTCCCTGAGTGAGGACACTCCTAGTGCGAGATGACAGTGTTGGCACTAGGAGTGTCCTCACTCATGGGAGAGGCAGCCATCTTTCTGTGGCCTCCTGGCCGTAACCCATTTGACAAGAACCCCTACTAACTCAGGTGAGTTACAGTTGCTTTCTGCTGCACACTCTGCATAGGTAAGCTGGGTTGATGAGCTGCTGATCAACCCATGAACGAGCTTTTCCATGTTTAGGCAGAACGCTGAACATGGACGACTTGTGGCTGGTTTAGGAACGTAAACTTTTGCCGTGAAGCAAGTTTACATTTGGGTGTACATTCAGGAGCAAACTGAAGTTTATATTTGAGTAAGCTTTTTAATGAACACACTGAAAAATTCTGTAAAATAATGTGGTTCAGGAAATCATGTGATCAGGTATTTTTGCAAGTGAGGTGCCGTATTTTTCGCCCTATAAGATGCACATATCTATAAGACACACCTAGGATTTGGAGTAGGAAAACAAGAAATAATATAAACCAAATGTTGTGCTAAAACCCCCTATTACAGGCGATGGTGGCATTCCACCATCCCATTCCCCATGGGCAGTGTGGCATTCCCCCCATTCCATTCCCCATAAGCAGTGTGGCGTTCCCCCCTCCCATTCCTATAGGCAGTGTGGCATTCCCCCATCTCATAGGTAGTGTGGCAAATCCCCCCTATCATCCCCATATGCAGTGTGGCAATCCCCCCTCCCATCCCCATAGAGGCAGTGTGACATCCCCCCCAACATATTCCCATAGGCAGTGTGGCACTCCCCCCATCCCATTCCCCATATAGGCAGTGTGGCACTCCCCCCATCCCATTTCCCATATAGGCAGCGTGGCATTCTCCCATCCCATTCCCATAGGCAGTGTAGCACTTCCCCTTCCCATAGGAAGTGTGGAATTGTCCTATCCTATTTCCCCTAGGCAGTGTGGCATTACCCCCTCCCATTCCCCATAGGTGGAGTGGCATCCCCCCCACCCCATTCCCATAGGCAGTGTGGCATTCCACCATCCCATTCCCCATGGGCAGTGTGGCATTCCCCCATTCCCTTCCCAATAAGCAGTATGGGATTCCCCCCTCCCATTCCTATAGGCAGTGTGACATCCCTCCATCTCATAGGCAGTGTGGCAAATCCCCCTCCCATTCCCATAGGCAGTGTGGCAATCCCCCCAACATATTCCCATAGGCAGTGTGGCACTCCCCCCATAGGCAGCGTGGCATTCTCCCATCCCATTCCCATAGGCAGTGTGGCACTTCTCCTTCCCATAGGAAGTGTGGAATTGTCCTATCCTATTCCCCATGAGCAGTGTGGCATTACCCCCTCCCATTCCCCATAGGTGGAGTGGCATCCCCCCCACCACATTCCCATAGGCAGTGTGGCATTTCACCATCCCATTCCCCATAGGCAGTGTGACATTCCCCCATCTCATAGGCAGTGTGGCAAATCCCCCCTCTCATCCCCACATGCAGTGTGGCAATCCCCCCTCCCATCCCCATAGGCAGTGTGACATTCCCCCCAACATATTCCCATAGGCAGTGTGGCACTCCCCCATCCCATTCCCCATATAGGCAGCGTGGCATTCTCCCATCCCATTCCCATAGGCAGTGTGGCACTTCCCCTTCCCATAGGCAGTGTGGAATTGTCCTATCCTATTCCCCATAGGCAGTGTGGCATTACCCCCTGCCATTCCCCATAGGTGGAGTGGCATCCCCCCACCCCATTCCCATAGGCAGTGTGGCATTCCACCATCCCATTCCCCATGGACAGTGTGGCATTCCCCCCTCCCATTCCCCATAGGCAGTGTAGCATTCCCCCTCCCATTCCTATAGGCAGTGTGACATTCCCTCATCTCATAGGCAGTGTGGCAAATCCCCCCTACCATTCCCACATGCAGTGTGGCAATCCCCCCTCCCATCCCCATAGGCAGTGTGGCACTCCCCCCATCCCATTCCCCATATAGGCAGCGTGGCATTCTCACATCCCATTCCCATAGGCAGTGTGGCACTTACTTCTCCTTCCCATAGGAAGTGTGGAATTGTCCTATCCTATTCCCCATAGGCAGTGTGGCACTTCCCCTTCCCATGGGAAGTGTGGAATTGTCCTATCCTATTCCCCATAGGCAGTGTGGCATTACCCCCTCCCATTCCCCATAGGTGGAGTGGCATCCCCCCCCCACCCCATTCCCATAGGCAGTGTGGCATTCCACCATCCCATTCCCCATGGGCAGTGTGGCATTCCCCCCATTCCCTTCCCCATAAGCAGTATAGGATTCCCCCCTCCCATTCCCCATAGGCAGTGTGGCATTCCCCCCTCCCATTCCTATAGGCAGTGTGACATTCCCCCATCTCATAGGCAGTGTGGCAAATCCCCCCTCCCATCCCCACATGCAGTGTGGCAATCCCCCTCCCATCCCCATAGGCAGTGTGACATTCCCCCAACATATTCCCATAGGCAGTGTGGCACTCCCCCCATCCCATTTCCCATATAGGCAGCTTGGCATTCTCCCATCCCATTCCCATAGGCAGTGTGGCACTTCCCCTTCCCATAGGAAGTGTGGAATTGTCCTATCCTATTCCCCATAGCTGTAGTGGCATCCCCCCCCCTCCCATCCCCACATGCAGTGTGGCAATCCCCCCTCCCATCCCCATAGGCAGTGTGACATTCCCACCAACACATTCCCATAGGCAGTGTGGCACTCCCCCCATCCCATTCCCCATATAGGTAGTGTGGAATTCTCCCTCCCATTCCCCATAGGTGGAGTGGCATTCCCCATCCCATTCCCATAGGCAGTGTGGCATCCCCTCCCCCATTCCCCATATAGGCAGCGTGGCATCCCCCCCATTCCCTTATTCAGAGTGGAATTTCTCCCATCCCATTCTCATATGTAATGTGGCAGAATCACCCCAACCCCTTGGACGCTGGAGAGAAGAAAAAAAAGGTATACTTACTTGAGCCTCTCACCCGGCCAGCCGATGGAGAAGAGGTGGATGGATAGGCAGGCAGAGGGCAGAGTAAATAAACCCTGCCCGCTGTCCCTGCCGATGCTAAATCTTGGGCCGGCCTATGAACACAGCATCCGGGTCTTTGCAGAAGTTGGACGTTGCCTGCGCGAGACTCATGTGAGTATACATTTCCTTTACCCTTTTTTGTTTGTTTTTTCATTTTTACATTCGCCTGATAAGATGCACTGACATCCCCCCCCCCCCCCCCACACACACACCCACACACACTCTCACACTTTGGGGGGGTAGTGTGTCTTATAGGGCAAAACATACCGTACATAATTTTTCAGTGGGGTAGGGATATTTTTTATTTTTAAAGTGGACCAAACCCACCCTGGAATTTATGAGACATCAGTGCAGGCATACTAGCTGTAAAAATTGCCCATCACAGATGTAGTTGATTTTTTGGGGGAAATATTAGAACAGAAATATTTAAAATAATTTTTTAGTGTGTTCAAGTAAAAAATCTCACTTTTCACCTGTTTTCACCTGAAAGCACAGTCAAAGGTGAGCTTACTTCACAAGATCTTTAGCATGGCTCTGAAATTGTCACTGTCAGGGGTAACTATAGGGAGTGCAGGGGGTGTGTCCGCACCAGGCCCAAATGGTCAAGGAGGCCCCATCATTGTTGCTCCATCACCTGTGCTCACTTGGCATCATGTATAGAAAGGAAGCACTACTTGTCTCTACTGTTTGCCCCTACTGTTTCACTCTTTAGTTGTCTAGCTGCATCTAATTGGATTAAAAGACAGAAAAAGTTTACTGGATGAGCTTTGACAGGGCCCCATTTAATATTCACACCAGGGCACATCACATTTAAAAGGATTGACATGGCAGGGGGATGGAACATACAGAGGGAGCTTTGCTTGCTATCGACAATTAAAAGCGACCTGGACGGCTGGCACAAGAGAGAGATGGATGTCCAGACGAGGGAAGAAACTTGGAGCAGCAAGAAAGGGCAGAGAGCGTGCCATCTCCACCTTCTTCACTACAGGAGGAGAGAAGAAGATCACAGCTGCAGCGCCCAAGATGGCGGCGTGCAAGGCGGCGGAACAACAGAGCGAGACAAAGCGGTGAGCGGCAGGCAACAAGTCCCCAACAGATTGGCACCAGTGGTGGCACAAGTGGTACACTTAGATCAGACAGGGTTTGTTCTGGGATGGGAGGCTAGGGATAACGTGCTGAGGGCCATTAACGTGATCTACAAGGCTAAGTTGTCTGGGGCTCCTACTGATGCAGAGAAGGACCTCGATAGGGTGAGCTGGTCGTTCATGGGAGAGATGCTTTGGCATGTGGGTCTAGGAGGCATGATGCGAAAGTTCATAAAAGCACTCTACACTTTCAGCTTAGCAAAGATTGGAGTGGACCGCCTCCTGTCGGATCCAGTTCACATCTGCAATGGTACCCGACAGGGGTGAAAGAAGAGGCATACCCCTTGCTGTGAGAGTGTGTAGATACAGAGTAACAAAATGGCTACTGCATGGCTTATGCTTAAGAGGATTGCTTTAAGATTCAAGGGTGAGAATAACGAAGTAACCGTTATCTCTGGGATTGAAATGTGCTGACTGCAGAACATAACAATATGTTTTCTTGGAGATGTCTCTGGGTAGGTTAAAGTCTGGAAAATTCTATGACACACAGTGAGGTGATGTATAGACACTCTCAGCACACACCCCGGACAGCAAGGTGTTGATACAGTTACTCCAATTAAAATCAAAAGTTCACTTTATACCTTATTTGGAGCAGCATCTTGTTGTCCCCCCGCCTTTCCCCCCTATACCTTATCATGCTTTATATACTAAAAATCGTGATGTAATAAACAGTTCACACTGAGAATAGCTGTTACGTGTCTTTCTTGCGCTTGGTGTGGGCTCCAGACGTCTGCAGTATGAAGGTAACTCTGGTCTACAGACAAATAAGGTAATCCCAGGTAGAGGACTCAACGGGAGTCGCTCTTACTTATCTGCCGGGGCAATAGGGGCAGATTTTTGATTTTTGCCCTTTTAATGGAACCATTTCTGTGTATGGTGCGGAACAACAGAGAAATCTGGAGATTGGAAACCCCAGAAGGAATACATAAAATAGCTGCTTACGCGGATTACCTCCTCTTCTTTATTATGAACCCCATGACCTCTCTTCCGGTGTTAATGAAGAGAGAGTTTGAGATGTATGGGAGGCTTTCATTTCTCAAAATAAATTTTGAAAAGTCGGAGGCTTTTAAACGTAACCCTTTCGGCAGAGATGAGCAGGAACTTACAGCAGTCCTTTTCCTTTAAATGGGCAAACGCTTCTAAAACATATAATATTTAAAAGACACAGAGCTGAATTTTCTCAAAACTGGAATACGATGATCCAAAACTCATGCACATCTATTAGCCTCCACCAGTATCACCAAACTCTTACCGGAACACTGAATTGTATAGACATTCAGTTAAATGAGATCACTCCTTGATTTCAATAATAACACTTTGAATGAATTCCTGTGGTAAAATCCAAACTGCCTCCAGGCCCAGATGATTTCAAAAAAGGACCTCCAGCTGTATCCAAATTGTCCACTCAAGATAAGAGTGTAAAGAAGCATAAATAGAAAAAGAAAAAAGAAATCTAGTGCAACACTGCTAGTTCAAATAAAAACAGTGTTTTAATATATGCCAGAAAACTCACAATGTACAATTAAAAACAGCGCGTATAAAACCGCAGCGAACAGCTCTCACCACTCCCGCGGACGTCCCACTAAACCTTGCAGAGTGTCCAAAGGAAGGCTTCTAGGACAGAAGTTGAAGTAAATCTGACGCGTTTCGTCGCTCTCCGGCGACTTTGACTAGGATAAACGGCGCCGCCTGCACACCGCTATTTAAGCCGGAGTTCGGCGAAACAGAGGGTGGTAAACCCCGCCCCCATCTGACGCAATACGCGTCAAGTACCCCGCCCCTCAAATAACGCGGCCATTAGCAGCTGTTAAGCGGATTAGCATATCATAATACAGGTTAGCGAATCCGTCCCTCTGGTGACGCTAAACACGTCACCTGTTGACGGGGGCCCTAATGACAGGAAGACTAGACGGGAAACTACTTCCGTACTATAAGCAGGGCTCTATAAACTATTATAACCCTCGCCTCCAAACTAAACAAATGAAAAACATTCATTAATGAACTATAGAGGCAGGAGGCTGGGACTCCAATTCTGCCAATAGCGGGCTCATACTCCAGTCCTGCCCTCACAGCAATAACTTCTGCCCTCAATTGGGGGAATGTCTTTCATCCAAAATATGGACAAAAATTGCAAAAACAGAAGATTATTATATATGTGAAAGGCAACCAATCACCTGATAAAAATGTGTTAAGTGCCACCCCATTTCAGTGCACTAGCAATGGTGGTATAATTATAATCACAAAAAAAGTGAAACCCTCCTATAGGGGTAACGTGAAATCAATCTAAAAGAAAATAAAGTGCAAATAGTGGACCATAAACTCCAACTACTTAAAGTGGACCAACACCCAGGATTTTGACTATCCTGGGTTTTGGTCCACTTCGGCGGGGCACCCCGATCGGGGGTGCCCCGCTGTGTGAAACCCCCCAGAAACCCCAAAAAACTCACCTCTCAACGCTCCCACGTGAGCGCCGCAGCCAATCCCCGCCAACGTCCAGGCGGGGATCAGGAACGTCCAGGCCGCTTCCGCCGCCGCCGCCTCCCGCGCGTCACTCTCGGCGCGCGCGCGCCCCCGCCGGCCATTCACAGAGGGCCGGCGCGGGCGCGCGCACGTCTGGAGGGGTGCGCGGGAGGCGGCGGCGGCGGAAGCGGCGGCGGATCAGGTAAGGTGTTTTTGGGGTTTCTGGGGGGTTACACCCCGCGGGACATCCCGATCTCGGATGTCCCGCGGGGTGGGAGGTGATCGGCCCGGGAATCTTATAGATTTCCGGGCCGATCACCCCTGGGTGTTGGTCCTCTTTAAAGTGAGCGGTCAACTAAAGTGCAGTGTGACAAAAATGTATTAAATACAAAAAATCCCCCTTGCTCATATTGATCTTAGAAAAACTTAATTAACCCATTCGATTACCCCTATGTGATAAAGATTGAAAAAAAAGCTTTATTTATTAAAGAACTAAAAAAACGAAAAAAGTTTAAGAGAACGGTGAAAGCTGTTTGCTGACTCCATACATATACAGTATAAAAAATATTAAGAAGTGTCAATAAAACAATTTAAATCAAATTCCACATTTAAACCTGTGGGAAAAAAGAATTCAAATTAAAAATCCAGCGGCTCTCACACCGACTTAATTCACGAATTAAATGAGAGCCCTGCCAGTGCCGCTCGATCCGCTCTAGACCAATAAATGATAGGCAGCTAGGATCAGAGGCATGTACAGCCTTAAAGTGGGCCGAAAGGCTATGTGCCTCATAGATCCGCTGTATATTATAGATATGCTCTCTGATACGTATTTTTAACTCTCTAGATGTTCTGCCCACATACAATAAATTACACGGGCACCATATCAGGTAGACTACATGTCTAGAGTTACATGAGATAAACGAGGAGATCTTATGTCTCTTTCCTATATGGGGATCATCATAAAACTTAATAGACCTAGCTCCTGCTAAAGAAATCTTACAACCCCTACAGGTCCCACATCGATAAAAACCTACAATTTGATTAGGTAAAAGGGTTATCGGTTTAGGCGGGTCTATATGACTAGAAACCAAATGGTCCTCCAAAGTAGGGGCCCGTCTGTAAACACAAACAGGTTGATCTGGCAACGACGGCCCCAAAATTGGGTCCTCTTTCAGAATATGCCAGTGACGACCAAGAATATTTTTGACCAAACGATGTTGTGAACTATATCCTGTAATGAAGGAAAACTGAGACCTGTCACTACCCCCCAAATCCTGATTCTTGGCCATGGAGTTATTCAATAGAGATGGACAATCCAAATTCCTAATAGTCTGCGCCTCAGCAGCAATTCTTCCCCTATCATACCCCTTGTCTACAAAACGTTGGGTAAGGATATCCACTTGTTGATCATAATCACTCAGATGTGTACAGTTTCTACGTAAACGTAAAAACTGTCCCCGTGGGATGGCCCCTATCCAGTTTGAATGGTGGAAACTCTGAGCAGGCACATAGACGTTACGATCAGTCGGCTTGAAAAAGGTTTGAGTGGTTAATACAGAATTCTCAATCATAATGGTTAAGTCCAAGACATTAACTTTAACTGGATCAATTTCGGCCGTGAATTCCAAACAAAAGGTGTTCTGATTAACTTAATCAAAGAATTCCTTCAGACTATCAGGAGTCCCCTCCCAAACGACAATTACGTTGTCTATATAGCGGCGCCATAACTTTAAAGGAGGCCTCATGACACTATCAATGAATTGTGATTCCCAATACCCTACATAAAGGTTAGCCATGCTGGGAGCGAATTTGGCTCCCATGGCGACACCCTTGTTCTGGAGGTAGTACTTTCCCCCGAACCAGAAATAATTATGATATAGGGCGAATCTCAAACAATCCATAATGAAATCTATTTGCACATGTGGAAGATTAGAACCCAAATCCAAAAAATGTCGTACAGCTAGCATCCCCTTGTCATGTGGTATAACTGTATATAGCGAGGTGACGTCCGCCGTAGCAAGAAGTGCACCCGGGCCCAATTGTTGAAGGCCGCATAAGTTGATAACCTGACTAGAATCACGGAGATAGGAGGGAAGTGATACAACTAAGGGCTGCAAAAAATGATCCACATATTGTCCTAGTCGGCAAGTAATGGAATTTACACCACTGACAATGGGGCGACCAGGAGGACGTGTGGCATCTTTATGCACCTTGGGTAGATAATAAATCGTGGGCACTTTAGGGGCCTTGATATTTAAATAATCAAACTCCTTACTGTTAATGACCCCCAAATCACGACCTTGATTTAGCAAGTTTACCAGTGCTTTTTGGAAATCATTAGTCGGATCTTTTTTCAAAACAGCATAAGTTTCAGCATCCGAGAGTAAACGATCCATTTCTTCTATGTAATCGACTTTATTCAAAATCACCAGCCCGCCCCCCTTATCAGCGGGCTTCAAAACTACCTCATGCTTTTTTTCAATAGATCTAATTGTTCTTTGCATCCAAAGTTGTCTTGGTTGTCTCGGGGGTCGAATGGCCTTTAAGTCCCTATTAACAACAGCTTTAAACGCTTCTAACTGTGAGTTAGAGCTCATCTGTGGATTAAATAGTGACTTATTTTTTAGATTGGAATATCTACAGGGGGGTGGTCTGACTCCATCTCGTATCTCCAGAGAGGAACCAACCGTCTCTCTCTCCTGCGAAATCTGCACCTCATTCCCCTGCGGTTTACTCAAAAAAAACTTTTTTATAGACAACTTACGCATACATTTCTGAAAATCTACATACGTAGAAAAAGGATCAATATTCTTAGGGGGGGCAAACTTCAACCCACGATCTAAAAGTCTTAGCTCTTCAACCGACAATTGTACTGAACTCAGGTTAAATATCCCCTGTCCTACAGGTGTCTTTGCCGCCTTGTGCTTGGCCCCTCCCCTTCTTCCTCGTCCTCCCATCCTTTTCTCTTTTGGGGTAATTCTTCTCTGTTCTCCACATCTTTCCCCCTGTCCCTCATTGGGGATACCTCTCTGGTCCAGGTTGGCTTCCTTCCAGCCCGTTGAAAAGGGGAATATGTTACCGAAGCCTCTCTATTGCCTCCAATGGGACTATCATTCTTACGAGCTTCTTGGAGATTTCCCTTTCTCCAATTTGGTCGCCATATTGGAGATCTGTGCCTCCAATTTCTATTGGGAGGACGATATTCGTTAACAGATCTCCAATTATTGGCTGATCCAGCTTCAGTCCTACTGGTATTCCCTAATGTAAAACTATCAACTCTACCCCTCTGTGATCTGGAAGGCTTCACATAATTTTTAATCCCGACCGCTCTTTCTTCCCTTAAAGAACCCCTAGGATGAGTGATCTCATTTAACTGAATGTCTATACAATTCAGTGTTCCGGTAAGAGTTTGGTGATACTGGTGGAGGCTAATAGATGTGCATGAGTTTTGGATCATCGTATTCCAGTTTTGAGAAAATTCAGCTCTGGGTCTTTTAAATATTATCTGTATTTCTGGATTTTTCTTTGGACTAAAGCCTGACACGTGGAGCTCTTTGGACTTTGAATTAGCGCAGTATTGGTTATGAAACGTTGTTTCTCCCTTTTATATGTTTTGAAAGTCTGAAAATTCCTGCAGCTTTTGCTTTTGTGACCTAATTGTTTATTTTTAATATGGATATATTTTCATTTAACAACCTTAGAGGGGCGGACTTTGGAGATCTGTCTGTACCTGAGTCCCATCAGTTGGTACAGCCGAATATGGAGGATGACTTTAAGTCTTTATATAAAGTTCTAAATAGGGAACTCCGCTTAAAATGGGATGTGGCAGCTCTTGATAAATACCTGAGTCTTAAGATGGTTCCACAACAGCTCAGGTGGTCACTTTGTATCTATGATGGTGATAATTCGGTTGAGGCTAAGAAAGATTGGTTTGATTTTTTTTAATGGGTGTGGCCTTATGTTGGTTGACAAACTCATTAAAAAAAAGAAACAACAACTGGTGAGTATTGAATTACAGAAGAATACTCTTAAACTTAAACTTGAGCCCTTAAGCTCCTCTCAACAGTTTATTAAAAAATCTGATGAGCCGAGGAACAAACTTGAAAAAGATGAAGGTATTTTACAAAAAAGGAAGTTGAAAAAATTGCAGCGGGATAGTTATGACTATTCCTCTAATAGGGTATTCAAATGGCAAATGAAAGAATCCCTTGATGATCACCAGAGAGCTGCGCCTATTTCAGCTACACCTCATCCTAGGGGTTCTTTAAGGGAAGAAAGAGCGGTCCGGATTAAAAATTATGTGAAGCCTTCCAGATCACAGAGGGGTAGAGTTGATAGTTTTACATTAGGGAATACCAGTAGAACTGAAGCTGGATCAGCCAATAATTGGAGATCTGTTAACGAATATCGTCCTCCCAATAGAAATTGGAGGCACAGATCTCCAATATGGCGACCAAATTGGAGAAAGGGAAATCTCCAAGAAGCCCGTAAGAATGATAGTCCCTGTCAGGGTTGGAGTTCCTCCTTAGGCTTCTGAGTGTGCTGCTGGTCAATACTGCTGGCTGGCTCTTTCTCTGGAACTTCCCTTGCATTGTGCTTATCCACCAAGAGATGGCTCTGTCCTGCAGAGCTGCTGGCAATCAGCCAGCACCTGTAACTCCTCAGCCTATATAAGCTGATCAGCCCATTCAGGCAGCGGATTAGCATTTTGTTATCTCATCATTATCCCAGTATGCTGTACCTAGATCCTAGGTACTCCTGAACCTTGCACCCAGGACTCCTGCCTCAGCTCTTGTGTTTGCTCCCCCTATCCCAGCCGTGCTTCCACCTTGGAATTTGGACTTTTCTCTCATCCTTATGCATACTTGTTGCTGGACTCCATCTTGTTGCCTGCTCCATCTTGTGTATGTACAGCCAGAGTGTGTTAATGTCACTTGTATATATGTATAGTTCCCTTACACATATATGTTCCCCTTTGTGATTTGTACTCACTTTGATTGTAGTGTGTTTGATGTGTAGTTACCACAGTTTTTTAGTTACCACTGTTTTTTGTAGTGTGTTTGATGTGTAGTTACCACTGGTTTTTCACTATTAAACACGGTTTGCCCCATATCCATTTCTGCCTCACAGTCTCAATTTCTGGTCACTTTTTACAATTGGGATTTCTCCGTTGGAAAATCCCTGACAGAATGCTAATCCCATAGACCAGGAGACTGTAAAGACTGATTTGGATTTGTTGTGCAGGGTCTTAGTGCCAGCACTAGATTTTGCTTTTTCATAGAGTCTGTAATGCTGTCTGTCCTGGGTCTTGTAGTTCCTCTAGTCTTAGTTGGGCCTCCGGCCTTCTTGTTTTGAAATTTGGGCTTAAAGCCTTCTGGTCTGTATTGGGGCCCAGCCCCGTCTTGGTCTGTATTGGGGCCCAGCCCCGTCTTGGTCTGTATTGGGGCCCATCCCCGTCTTGGTCTGTATTGGGGCCCAGCCGCGTCTTGGTCTGTATTGGGGCCCAGCCCCGTCTTGGTCTGTATTGGGGCCCAGCCCCGTCTTGGTCTGTACTGGGGCCCAGTTCTTTGTTTGTCTTGTATATGTCTCTCCTGTGTTTCCCTTCCCCAAGTCTGTGACCACCACGGGATTACCTGGGGCCTGTGCAACTTCACCTTTAGAAGCTCTTTCGAAGAAGTGGGTGGATTACGGGCTATTCAAGTGCCGGATCACCTACGCCACTCGTAGTCGGCGGTTTGCCTCCTTGGTGGCACAGGCGGGTTGTCTGTCCTTGTCTATTTGTTTTTGGTCAGTTCACCACCCTGCATGCCCAGGGAAGTTTCTCGCCTGGGTAGGTCAGAATGATTCAATCTATCCATATTGAGATTCCTAGCGTACGCAAGTCTAGTATAAGTTCCAAAATGTCCACAAGGACAGCAATTGCTATTGACACTGACTGTCCCACAGATAGGTATGTCTTTGTTCCTCCTCCTCGTTATAAGGAGCTTACTCTGGCTACCTTCCCCCAGTTTCTCCAGGCTGCTTTAAAGTTAATACAGGAGCCTTACATCCAGCACTCTCCTATGACAACCTAGAGTCGTCAAGTGGCCTATTTTCTTTTCGAAGATGATTTGTTTTTCTGGGCTGAAGCGTGGCTAAATCATAGTAAACACCTCAGTGAGAATTTTGTAGAGTTCCTTAAATTTATTGCCATATCTTACTTATGTATTCCTGAGGCTGACCTGAATCTGACTGCACTTTGTTCAGCCCAGAAATCGGAAACTTCAGCCAAATCTATTGCCTCTGAGTCTAACGAGGAGGATGACAGTGGGTCTGATGCCGGGGTTGATATATCTGTTTGTTTGATGACCGCCATCCATCTGTTTTGTCCTCCGTTCAGTCCACTAGGGTGCCTCCGTCTGATGTTTATCATCAAACCATACCGGTGACCCCAATAACGCTAGTGATTAAACCAGAACCTCGCTGTGAGCCCATGCCTGAACCTGGCTGTGTGTCTGTTTCTAAATTGGTCTGTGACCCTGACCCAATGTCTGTCTTTGAGCCTGTCACATTCTCTGCCTATGAGTTTGCACCTGTACCTGTTTGTAAGCCCGGCTTAATGTCTGTTTGTCAATCTATATCTCCTGTCGAGTTCTCTCCTAGTTCACCTGAGGTAGGAGCGCCTGAGGTTGGTTCTCCTGCCTTGCCCGAGCCTCTGATGTCAGTGCCTGCCTCGCCCGAGCCTCTGATGTCAGTGCCTGCCTCGCCCGAGCCTCTGATGTCAGTGCCTGCCTCGCCCGAGCCTCTGATGTCAGTGCCTGCCTCGCCCGAGCCTCTGATGTCAGTGCCTGCCTCGCCCGAGCCTCTGATGTCAGTGCCTGCCTCGCCCGAGCCTCTGATGTCAGTGCCTGCCTCGCCCGAGCCTCTGATGTCAGTGCCTGCCTCGCCCGAGCCTCTGATGTCAGTGCCTGCCTCGCCCGAGCCTCTGATGTCAGTGCCTGCCTCGCCCGAGCCTCTGATGTCAGTGCCTGCCTCGCCCGAGCCTCTGATGTCAGTGCCTGCCTCGCCCGAGCCTCTGATGTCAGTGCCTGCCTCGCCCGAGCCTCTGATGTCAGTGCCTGCCTCGCCCGAGCCTCTGATGTCAGTGCCTGCCTTGACTGAGCCTCTGATGCCAGTGCCTGCCTTGTCCGGTCCAGTTGTTGCCTCCGTACCGGCGTGCCCAGTTGTTGCCTCCGTACCGGCGTGCCCAGTTGTTGCCTCCGTACCGGCGTGCCCAGTTGTTGCCTCCGTACCGGCGTGCCCAGTTGTTGCCTCCGTACCGGCGTGCCCTCCTGAGGGCTCCAGTAATATCTGCCCTAAGCCCGAACCTGATCACCATCTTTCGGGTAATCTTAGAGAAGACCATGAAGATTCCTCACGTGCTCGTGGTTTTGAAACACCTCGGGTTGCAAATGGGGATTTTTTCAATGTCCCGCTGGCTCAAGGAGATCTGGAAGGGTTTCCTAAAGTCACAGGAAGGTCTGAATTTGGTTACCCAGGCGCTGATAAAGGTTTCAAGGGCACAGGTTGCTGTCTTAAGAACCTGGATCTTGAAGGTCCCGGTCCCCCTGGGCGCTGCCATGAAGGTCCCGGTCCCCCTGGGCGCTGCCGTGAAGGTCCCGGTCCCCCTGGGCGCTGCCGTGAAGGTCCCGGTCCCCCTGGGCGCTGCCGTGAAGGTCCCGGTCCCCCTGGGCGCTGCCGTGAAGGTCCCGGTCCCCCTGGGCGCTGCCGTGAAGGTCCCGGTCCCCCTGGGCGCTGCCGTGAAGGTCCCGGTCCCCCTGGGCGCTGCCGTGAAGGTCCCAGTCCCCCTGGGCGCTGCCGTGAAGGTCCCGGTCCCCCTGGGCGCTGCCGTGAAGGTCCCGGTCCCCCTGGGCGCTGCCGTGAAGGTCCCGGTCCCCCTGGGCGCTGCCGTGAAGGTCCCGGTCCCCCTGGGCGCTGCCGTGAAGGTCCCGGTCCCCCTGGGCGCTGCCGTGAAGGTCCCGGTCCCCCTGGGCGCTGCCGTGAAGGTCCCGGTCCCCCTGGGCGCTGCCGTGAAGGTCCCGGTCCCCCTGGCCATTGCTTTCTTGATTTTGTTCCTGGAGGGACTGCCGCACCTGCTGGGTCTTCGCCTGCTTCGGGGCCCGCACCTGCTGGGTCTTCGCCTGCTTCGGGGCCCGCACCTGCTGGGTCTTCGCCTGCTTCGGGGCCCGCACCTGCTGGGTCTTCGCCTGCTTCGGGGCCCGCACCTGTTGGGTCTTCGCCTGCTTCGGGGCCCGCACCTGCTGGGTCTTCGCCTGCTTCGGGGCCCGCACCTGCTGGGTCTTCGCCTGCTTCGGGGCCTCTTCCCGCCTGCCAGCTCCCCGGGTGTGAGCTTCCCGCCTGCCAGCTCCCCGGGTGTGAGCTTCCCGCCTGCCAGCTCCCCGGGTGTGAGCTTCCCGCCTGCCAGCTCCCCGTGTGTGAGCTTCCCGCCTGCCAGCTCCCCGGGTGTGAGCTTCCCGCCTGCCAGCTCCCCGGGTGTGAGCTTCCCGCCTGCCAGCTCCCCGGGTGTGAGTCACCTGCATCGCCCCTGTCTGGATTTCTGCCTGCATCGCCCCTGTCTGGATTTCTGCCTGCATCGCCCCTGTCTGGATTTCTGCCTGCATCGCCCCTGTCTGGATTTCTGCCTGCATCGCCCCTGTCTGGATTTCTGCCTGCATCGCCCCTGTCTGGATTTCTGCCTGCATCGCCCCTGTCTGGATTTCTGCCTGCATCGCCACTGTCTGGATTTCTGCCTGCTTGGTTCCTGTCCGGCCCGCCTCTCATGGGATGTTTGCCAATTTTACCCATCCAGATCATATGTCTGATCCCATGCTACCTTTCTGGATTTTTTCTCGTATGCTGATTGAAGCATCTCCAGTGGTTTTATTTAAAGCGTTCGGTGCCCGCTTTTTTTGAGGGGGGGTAATGTCAGGGTTGGAGTTCCTCCTTAGGCTTCTGAGTGTGCTGCTGGTCAATACTGCTGGCTGGCTCTTTCTCTGGAACTTCCCCTGCATTGTGCGTATCCACCAAGAGATGGCTCTGTCCTGCAGAGCTGCTGGCAATCAGCCAGCACCTGTAACTCCTCAGCCTATATAAGCTGATCAGCCCATTCAGGCAGCGGATTAGCATTTTGTTATCTCATCATTATCCCAGTATGCTGTACCTAGATCCAAGGTACTCCTGAACCTTGCACCCAGGACTCCTGCCTCAGCTCTTGTGTTTGCTCCCCCTATCCCAGCCGTGCTTCCACCTTGGAATTTGGACTTTTCTCTCATCCTTATGCATGCTTGTTGCTGGACTCCATCTTGTTGCCTGCTCCATCTTGTGTATGTACAGCCAGAGTGTGTTAATGTCACTTGTATATATGTATAGTTCCCTTACACATATATGTTCCCCTTTGTGATTTGTACTCACTTTGATTGTAGTGTGTTTGATGTGTAGTTACCACTGTTTTTTAGTTACCACTGTTTTTTGTAGTGTGTTTGATGTGTAGTTACCACTGGTTTTTCACTATTAAACACGGTTTGCCCCATATCCATTTCTGCCTCACAGTCTCAATTTCTGGTCACTTTTTACAATTGGGATTTCTCAGTTGGAAAATCCCTGACAGTCCCATTGGAGGCAATAGAGAGGCTTCGGTAACATATTCCCCTTTTCAACGGGCTGGAAGGAAGCCAACCTGGACCAGAGAGGTATCCCCAATGAGGGACAGGGGGAAAGACGTGGAGAACAGAGAAGAATTACCCCGAAAGAGAAAAGGATGGGAGGACGAGGAAGAAGGGGAGGGGCCAAGCACAAGGTGGCAAAGACACCTGTAGGACAGGGGATATTTAACCTGAGTTCAGTACAATTGTCGGTTGAAGAACTAAGACTTTTAGATGGTGGGTTGAAGTTTGCCCCCCCCTAAGAATATTGATCCTTTTTCTACGTATGTAGATTTTCAGAAATGTATGCGTAAGTTGTCTATAAAAAAGTTTTTTTTGAGTAAACCGCAGGGGAATGAGGTGCAGATTTCGCAGGAGAGAGAGACGGTTGGTTCCTCTCTGGAGATACGAGATGGAGTCAGACCACCCCCCTGTAGATATTCCAATCTAAAAAATAAGTCACTATTTAATCCACAGATGAGCTCTAACTCACAGTTAGAAGCGTTTAAAGCTGTTGTTAATAGGGACTTAAAGGCCATTCGACCCCCGAGACAACCAAGACAACTTTGGATGCAAAGAACAATTAGATCTATTGAAAAAAAGCATGAGGTAGTTTTGAAGCCCGCTGATAAGGGGGGCGGGCTGGTAATTTTGAATAAAGTCGATTACATAGAAGAAATGGATCGTTTACTCTCGGATGCTGAAACTTATGCTGTTTTGAAAAAAGATCCGACTAATGATTTCCAAAAAGCACTGGTAAACTTGCTAAATCAAGTTTGTGATTTGGGGGTCATTAACAGTAAGGAGTTTGATTATTTAAATATCAAGGCCCCTAAAGTGCCCACGATTTATTATCTACCCAAGGTGCATAAAGATGCCACACGTCCTCCTGGTCGCCCCATTGTCAGTGGTGTAAATTCCATTACTTGCCGACTAGGACAATATGTGGATAATTTTTTGCAACCCTTAGTTGTATCACTTCCCTCCTATCTCCGTGATTCTAGTCAGGTTATCAACTTATGCGGCCTTCAACAATTGGGCCCGGGTGCACTTCTTGCTATGGCGGACGTCACCTCGCTATATACAGTTATACCACATGACAAGGGGATGCTAGCTGTACGACATTTTTTGGATTTGGGTTCTAATCTTCCACATGTGCAAATAGATTTCATTATGGATTGTTTGAGATTCGCCCTATATCATAATTATTTCTGGTTCGGGGGAAAGTACTACCTCCAGAACAAGGGTGTCGCCATGGGAGCCAAATTCGCTCCCAGCATGGCTAACCTTTATGTAGGGTATTGGGAATCACAATTCATTGATAGTGTCATGAGGCCTCCTTTAAAGTTATGGCGCCGCTATATAGACAACGTAATTGTCGTTTGGGAGGGGACTCCTGATAGTCTGAAGGAATTCTTTGATTAAGTTAATCAGAACACCTTTTGTTTGGAATTCACGGCCGAAATTGGTCCAGTTAAAGTTAATTTCTTGGACTTAACCATTATGATTGAGAATTCTGTATTAACCACTCAAACCTTTTTCAAGCCGACTGATCGTAACGGCTATGTGCCTGCTCAGAGTTTCCACCATTCAAACTGGATAGGGGCCATCCCACGGGGACAGTTTTTACGTTTACGTAGAAACTGTACACATCTGAGTGATTATGATCAACAAGTGGATATCCTTACCCAACGTTTTGTAGACAAGGGGTATGATAGGGGAAGAATTGCTGCTGAGGCGCAGACTATTAGGAATTTGGATTGTCCATCTCTATTGAATAACTCCATGGCCAAGAATCAGGATTTGGAGGGTAGTGACAGGTCTCAGTTTTCCTTCATTACAGGATATAGTTCACAACATCGTTTGGTCAAAAATATTCTTGGTCGTCACTGGCATATTCTGAAAGAGGACCCAATTTTGGGGCCGTCGTTGCCAGATCAACCTGTTTGTGTTTACAGACGGGCCCCTACTTTGAAGGACCATTTGGTTTCTAGTCATATAGACCCGCCTAAACCGATAACCCTTTTACCTAATCAAATTGTAGGTTTTTATCGATGTGGGACCTGTAGGGGTTGCAAGATTTCTTTAGCAGGAGCTAGGTCTATTAAGTTTTATGATGATCCCCATACAGGAAAGAGACATAAGATCTCCTCGTTTATCTCATGTAACTCTAGACATGTAGTCTACCTGATATGGTGCCCGTGTAATTTATTGTATGTGGGCAGAACATCTAGAGAGTTAAAAATACGTATCAGAGAGCATATCTATAATATACAGCGGGGCTATGAGGCACATAGCCTTTCGGCCCACTTTAAGGCTGTACATGCCTCTGATCCTAGCTGCCTATCATTTATTGGTCTAGAGCGGATCTAACGGCACTGGCGGGGCTCTCATTTAATTCGTGAATTAAGTCTGTGTGAGAGCCGCTGGATTTTTAATTTGAATTCTTTTTTTCCCACAGGTTTAAATGTGGATTTTGATTTAAATTGTTTTTAATATTTTTTATACTGTATATGTATGGAGTCAGCGAACAGCTTTCACCGTTCTCTTAAGCTTTTTTAGTTTTTTTAGTTCTTTAATAAATAAAGCTTTTTTTTCAATCTTTATCACATAGGGGTAATCGAATGGGTTAATTAACTTTTTCTAAGATCAATATGAGCAAGGGGATTTTTTGTATTTAATACATTTTTGTCACACTGCACTTTAGTTGACCGCTCACTTTAAGTAGTTGGAGTTTATGGTCCACTATTTGCACTTTATTTTCTTTTAGATTGATTTCACGTTACCCCTATAGGAGGGTTTCACTTTTTTTGTGTTTATAATTATATCACCATTGCTAGTGCACTGAAATGGGGTGGCACTTAACACATTTTTTAATCTTCTGTTTTTGGAATTTTTTGTCCATATTTTGGATGAGGGGGTACTTGACGCGTATTGCGTCAGATGGGAGCGGGGTTTACCATCCTCGGTTTCGCCGAACGTCGGCTTAAATAGCGGTGTGCAGGCGGCGCCGTTTATCCTAGTCAAAGTCGCTGGAGAGCGACGAAACGCGTCGGATTTACTTCAACTTCTGTCCTAGAAGCCTTCCTTTGGACACTCTGCAAGGTTTAGTGGGACGTCCGCGGGAGCGGTGAGAGCTGTTCGCTGCGGTTTTATACGCGCTGTTTTTAATTGTACATTGTGAGTTTTCTGGCATATATTAAAACACTGTTTTTATTTGAACTAGCAGTGTTGCACTAGATTTCTTTTTTCTTTTTCTATTTATGCTACTTTACACTCTTATCTTGAGTGGACAATTTGGATACAGCTGGAGGTCCTTTTTTGAAATCATCTGGGCCTGGAGGCAGTTTGGATTTTACCACAGGAATTCATTCAAAGTGTTATTATTGAAATCAAGGAGTGATCTCATTTAACTGAATGTCTATACAATTCAGTGTTCCGGTAAGAGTTTGGTGATACTGGTGGAGGCTAATAGATGTGCATGAGTTTTGGATCATCGTATTCCAGTTTTGAGAAAATTCAGCTCTGTGTCTTTTAAATATTATCTGTATTTCTGGACTTTTCTTTGGACTAAAGCCTGACACGTGGAGCTCTTTGGACTTTGAATTAGCGCGGTATTGGTTATGAAACGTTGTTTCTCCCTTTTATATGCTTCTAAAACATACCTAGGGACGCAGCTGCCGAGCCCACTATCGGACATATGCTCCCTGAACTTTCTGCCTCTTGTGCAGAGGATTCAAGAATTCAGACTTGGAGAAATGGGACCTGCCCACCCCATCAAGATGTCGGTGTTGCCTAGGTTTCTGTTCTTTTTCCAGTCCTATCCTCTTTAGGGATCTGAATAGAGCATTTACGAGGTTCGTCTGGCAGAAAAAAATGGCTAGGTTAAAGTGGACCAACACCCAGGATTTTCACTATCCTGGGTTTTGGTCCACTTCCGCGGGGCACCCCGATCGGGGGTGCCCCGCTGCATGAAACCCCCCAGAATGGAAGAAAAAACTCACCTCACCCCGCTCCTACGGCGCATGTGCGGGCCTCACCCAATCAGTGCACTCAGAGCCGCTGTGGTATGCACGTCCAAGGGACGGACAACCACAGCGGCTCCGAGCACGCTGGCAGCCACATCTCGCACTTCCCTCTAACAGGGAGAGCGCCCGCTCCGGCCATTCACAAACGGCCGGTGTGGGCGTGCGCCCTGCTAGAGAGAAGTGCGAGATGTGTCCGTGGCCCGCGCATGCGCCGTTGGAACGGGAGTAAGGTAAGGTGAATGGGGCATCCTGGGGGGTTTCACACAGCGGGGCAACCCTATTTTGGATGCCCCGCGGGGAGGGATCTGATCGGCCCGGGAACCTGGGTGTTGGTCCACTTTAAAGTGGTAGGTCCTATGCAGGCCTAAACATCAGGGAGGAATGGCGATGCCAGATGTTAAACTATACTGGGTTGCATCCCACCTGCAGAGGGTATGCGAATGCTCTAGGGTCGGCCTCAGGGGATGAGGAAAGAAGTGGGGACCTGATATCTGTGAAAGGATGGACTCCCCTGGGGGAATTGAGAGCTAGATGGCCCAACAGCAACCTAGACCCTTGGAATTTGCTACATTTTCAACTTTTCTTTTTCACACGGGCTTCAGGAGAGAGATGCAGGGGTCCCGCAGAGTTTGAGGAGAAGTTGAATTTTAGGTGAAGAGCCAAATGCATGACACGGCTGTGGGTGGAGAGCTGAGGAGAGAGGGTCCCACTTTAATGTGTCCCCCATCCACATATCCCCTAACATCCTTCCCTGCTCCCCTTCCCTAGACACCCTACCCAGACCTGGTGTCCGACTCGATCCCAAAACTATAAAAGAGGGTATTGCAAGGAAAAGAAAGCAGGTAGGCAGCCAGGGACATTTGGGAATTGGGTGGGTAGAAAATGCACACCGTCAAGCACTCGCCTCTTCTCAGAGCCCTAAGAAACTCAATGGAATTGGGTGGCCAGACAGGTGGCAGCACGATACGGAATTTGCAATATTATTTGTGTGAAACTATTCCCTGATAATGAATATACACCTATTATGTTGAATGAGGAAATATGCGCTGGTGATGCCTGCAGCAGAGCAGTTAGGGCCACAGAGCGGCGCTGGTCATGCTGGCAGCAGAGCAGTTAGGGCCACAAAGCAGCGCTGGTCATGCTGGCGCAGAGCAGTTAGGGAAACAGAGCAGCGCTGGTCATGCTGGTAGCAGAGCAGTTAGGGCCACAAAGCAGCGCTGGTCATGCTGGTGGCAGAGTTAGGGACACAGAGCGGCGCTGGTCATGCTGGCGGCAGAGCAGTTAGGGACACAGAGCGGCGCTGGTCATGCTGGCGGCAGAGCAGTTAGGGACACAGAGCAGCGCTGGTCATGCTGGCGGCAGAGCAGTTAGGGACACAGATCGGCGCTGGTCATGCTGGCGGCAGAGCAGTTAGGGACACAGAGCAGCACTGGTCATGCTGGCAGCAAAGCAGTTAGGGACACAGAGCGGCGCTGGTCATGCTGGCGGCAGAGCAGTTAGGGACACAGAGCGGCGCTGGTCATGCTGGCGGCAGACCAGTTAGAGACACAGAGCAGTGTTGGTCATGCTGGCAGCAGAGCAGTTAGGGACACAGAGCAGCGCTGGTCATGCTGACGGCAGAGCAGTTAGGGACACAGAGCGGTGCTGGTCGTGCTGGCGGCAGAGCAGTTAGGGACACAGAGCGGCGCTGGTCATGCTGGCGGCAGAGCAGTTAGGGACACAGAGCAGCGCTGGTCATGCTGGCGGCAGAGCAGTTAGGGACAGAGCGGCGCTGGTCATGCTGGCGGCAGAGCAATTCGGGACACAGAGCAGCGCTGGTCATGCTGGCGGCAGAGCAGTTAGGGACACAGAGCAGCGCGGGTCATGCTGGCGGCAGAGCAGTTAGGGGACACAGAGCGGCGCTGGTCATGCTGGCGGCAGAGCAGTTAGGGACACAGAGCAGTGCTGGTCATGCTGGCGGCAGAGCAGTTAGGGACACAGAGCGGCGCAGGTCATACTGGTGGCAGAGCAGTTAGGGACACAGAGCGGCGCTGGTCATGCTGGCGGCAGAGCAGTTAGGGACACAGAGCGGCGCTGGTCATGCTGGCGGCAAAGCAGTTAGGGGCACAGATCAGCGCTGGTCATACTTGCGGCAGAGCAGTTAGGGACACAGAGCAGCGCTGGTCATGCTGGCGGCAGAGCAGTTAGGAACACAGGCGGCAGAGCAGTTAGGGACACAGAGCAGCGCTGGTCATGCTGGCGGCAGAGCAGTTAGGGACACAGAGCAGCGCGGGTCATGCTGGCGGCAGAGCAGTTAGGGGACACAGAGCGGCGCTGGTCATGCTGGCGGCAGAGCAGTTAGGGACACAGAGCAGTGCTGGTCATGCTGGCGGCAGAGCAGTTAGGGACACAGAGCGGCGCAGGTCATACTGGTGGCAGAGCAGTTAGGGACACAGAGCGGCGCTGGTCATGCTGGCGGCAGAGCAGTTAGGGACACAGAGCGGCGCTGGTCATGCTGGCGGCAAAGCAGTTAGGGGCACAGATCAGCGCTGGTCATACTGGCGGCAGAGCAGTTAGGGACACAGAGCAGCGCTGGTCATGCTGGCGGCAGAGCAGTTAGGAACACAGGCGGCAGAGCAGTTAGGGACACAGAGCAGCGCTGGTCATGCTGGCGGCAGAGCAGTTAGGGACACAGAGCAGCGCTGGTCATGCTGGCGGCAGAGCAGTTCGGGACACAGAGCAGCGCTGGTCATGCTGGCGGCAGAGCAGTTAGGGACACAGAGCCACGCTGGTCATGCTGGCGGCAGAGCGGTTAGGGACACAGAGCAGCGCTGGTCATGCTGGCGGCAGAGCAGTTAGGAACACAGAGCAGCGCTGGTCATGCTGGCGGCAGAGCAGTTAGGGACACAGAGCGGCGCTGGTCATGCTGGCGGCAGAGCAGTTAGGGACACAGAGCGGCGCTGGTCATGCTGGCTGCAGAGCAATTAGGATCACAGAGCAGCACTGGTCATGCTGGCGGCAGAGCAGTTAGGGACACAGAGCGGCGCTGGTCATGCTGGCAGCAAAGCAGTTAGGGGCACAGATCAGCGCTGGTCATACTGGCGGCAGAGCAGTTAGGGACACAGAGCAGCGCTGGTCATGCTGGCGGCAGAGCAGTTAGGAACACAGGCGGCAGAGCAGTTAGGGACACAGAGCAGCGCTGGTCATGCTGGCGGCAGAGCAGTTCGGGACACAGAGCAGCGCTGGTCATGCTGGCGGCAGAGCAGTTCGGGACACAGAGCAGCGCTGGTCATGCTGGCGGCAGAGCAGTTAGGGACACAGAGCCACGCTGGTCATGCTGGCGGCAGAGCGGTTAGGGACACAGAGCAGCGCTGGTCATGCTAGCAGCAGAGCAGTTAGGGACACAGAGCAGCGCTGGTCATGCTGGCGGCAGAGCAGTTAGGGACACAGAGCAGCGCTGGTCATGCTGGGGGCAGAGCAGTTAGGGACACAGAGCAGCGCTGGTCATGCTGGCGGCAGAGCAGTTAGGGACACAGAGCGGCGCTGGTCATGCTGGTAGCAGAGCAGTTAGGGACACAGAGCGGCGCTGGTCATGCTGGTAGCAGAGCAGTTAGGGACACAGAGCGGCGCTGGTCATGCTGGGGGCAGAGCAGTTAGGGACACAGAGCAGCGCTGGTCATGCTGGCGGCAGAGCAGTTAGGGACACAGAGCGGCGCTGGTCATGCTGGCGGCAGAGCAGTTAGGGACACAGAGCGGCGCTGGTCATGCTGGCGGCAGAGCAGTTAGGGACACAGAGCGGCGCTGGTCATGCTGGCGGCAGAGCAGTTAGGGACACAGAGCGGCGCTGGTCATGCTGGCGGCAGAGCAGTTAGGGACACAGAGCGGCGCTGGTCATGCTGGGGGCAGAGCAGTTAGGGACACAGAGCGACGCTGGTCATGCTGGTGGCAGAGCAGTTAGGGACACAGAGCGGCGCTGGTCATGCTGGCGGCAGAGCAGTTAGGGACGCAGAGCAGCACTGGTCATGCTGGCGGCAGAGCAGTTAGGGACAGAGCGGCGCTGGTCATGCTTGCGGCAGAGCAGTTAGGGACACAGAGCAGCGCTGGTCATGCTGGCGGCAGAGAAATTCGGGACACAGAGCGGCGCTGGTCATGCTGGCAGCAGAGCAGTTAGGGACACCGAGCAGCGCTGGTCATGCTGGCGGCAGAGCAGTTAGGGACACAGAGCAGCGCTGGTCATGCTGGTGGCAGTGCAGTTAGGGACACAGAGCAGCGCTGGTCATGCTGGCGGCAGAGCAGTTAGGGACACAGAGCGGCGCTGGTCATACTGGCGGCAGAGCAGTTAGGGACACAGAGCGGCGCTGGTCATACTGGCGGCAGAGCAGTTAGGGACACAGAGCGGCGCTGGTCATGCTGGCAGCAGAGCAGTTAGGGACACAGAGCGGCGCTGGTCATACTGGCGGCAGAGCAGTTAGGGACACAGAGCGGCGCTGGTCATGCTGGCGGCAGAGCAGTTAGGGACACAGAGCGGCGCTGGTCATGCTGGTGGTAGAGCAGTTAGGGACGCAGAGCAGTGCTGGTCATGCTGGCGGCAGAGCAGTTAGGGACAGAGCGGCGCTGGTCATGCTGGCGGCAGAGCAGTTAGGGACACAGAGCAGCGCTGGTCATGCTGGCGGCAGAGAAATTAGGGACACAGAGCGGCTCTGGTCATGCTGGCGGCAGAGCAGTTAGGGACACCGAGCAGCGCTGGTCATGCTGGCAGCAGAGCAGTTAGGGACACAGAGCGGTGCTGGTCATGCTGGCGGCAGAGCAGTTAGGGACACCGAGCAGCGCTGGTCATGCTGGCAGCAGAGCAGTTAGGGACACAGAGCAGCGCTGGTCATGCTGGCGGCACAGCAGTTAGGGGCACAGAGCAGCGCTGGTCATACTGGCGGCAGAGCAGTTAGGAACACAGAGCAGCGCTGGTCATGCTGGCGGCAGAGCAGTAAGGGACAAAGCGGCGCTGGTCATGCTGGCGGCAGAGCAGTTAGGGACACAGAGCCACGCTGGTCATGCTGGCGGCAGAGCAGTTAGGGACACTGCAGCGCTGGTCATGCTGGCAGCAGAGCAGTTAGGGACACAGAGCAGCGCTGGTCATGCTGGCGGCAGAGCAGTTAGGGACACAGAGCAGCGCTGGTCATGCTGGTAGCAGAGCAGTTAGGAACACAGAGCAGCGCTGGTCATGCTGGCGGCAGAGCAGTTAGGGACACAGAGCGGCGCTGGTCATGCTGGCGGCAGAGCAGTTAGGGACACAGAGCGGCGCTGGTCATGCTGGCTGCAGAGCAATTAGGATCACAGAGCAGCACTGGTCATGCTGGCAGCAGAGCAGTTAGGGACACAGAGCAGCGCTGGTCATGCTGGCGGCAGAGCAGTTAGGGACACAGAGCAGCACTGGTCATACTGGCGGCAGAGCAGTTAGGGACACAGAGCAGCGCTGGTCATTCTGGCGGCAGAGCAGTTAGGGACACAGAGCGGCGCTGGTCATGCTGGGGGCAGAGCAGTTAGGGACACAGAGCAGCGCTGTTCATGCTGGCGGCAGAGCAGTTAGGGACACAGAGCGGCGCTGGTCATGCTGGGGGCAGAGCAGTTAGGGACACAGAGCGCGCTGGTCATGCTGGCGGCAGAGCAGTTAGGGACACAGAGCAGCGCTGGTCATGCTGGCGGCAGAGCAGTTACGGACACAGAGCAGCGCTGGTCATGCTGGGGGCAGAGCAGTTAGGGACACAGAGCAGCGCTGGTCATACTGGCGGCAGAGCAGTTAGGGACACAGAGCAGCGCTGGTCATACTGGCGGCAGAGCAGTTAGGGACACAGAGCAGCGCTGGTCATGCTGGCGGCAGAGCAGTTAGGAACACAGAGCAGCGCTGGTCATACTGGCGGCAGAGCAGTTAGGGACACAGAGCAGCGCTGGTCATGCTGGCGGCAGAGCAGTTAGGAACACAGAGCAGCGCTGGTCATACTGGCGGCAGAGCAGTTAGGGACACAGAGCAGCGCTGGTCATGCTGGCGGCAGAGCAGTTAGGGACACAGAGCAGCGCTGGTCATGCTGGCGGCAGAGCAGTTAGGGACACAGAGCAGCGCTGGTCATGCTGGCGGCAGAGCAGTTAGGGACACAGAGCGGCGCTGGTTATGCTGGCGGCAAAGCAGTTAGGAACACAGAGCAGCGCTGGTCATGCTGGCGGCAGAGCATTTAGGGACACAGAGCAGCGCTGGTCATACTGGCGGCAGAGCAGTTAGGAACACAGAGCAGCGCTGGTCATGCTGGCGGCAGAGCAGTTAGGGACAGAGCGGCGCTGGTCATGCTGGCGGCAGAGCAGTTAGGGACACAGAGCCACGCTGGTCATGCTGGCGGCAGAGCAGTTAGGGACACAGAGCAGCGCTGGTCATGCTGGCGGCAGAGCAGTTAGGGACACAGAGCAGCGCTGGTCATGCTGGCGGCAGAGCAGTTAGGGACACAGAGCAGCACTGGTCATGCTGGGGACAGAGCAGTTAGGGACACAGAGCAGCGCTGGTCATGCTGGCGGCAGAGCAGTTAGGGACACAGAGCAGCGCTGGTCATGCTGGCGGCAGAGCAGTTAGGAACACAGAGCAGCGCTGGTCATGCTGGCGGCAGAGCAGTTAGGGACACAGAGCGGCGCTGGTCATGCTGGCGGCAGTGCAGTTAGGGACACAGAGCGACGCTGGTCATGCTGGCGGCAGAGCAGTTAGGGACACAGAGCGGCGCTGGTCATGCTGGCGGCAGAGCAGTTAGGGACACAGAGCAGCGCTGGTCATGCTGGCGGCAGAGCAGTTAGGAACACAGAGCAGCGCTGGTCATACTGGCGGCAGAGCAGTTAGGGACACAGAGCAGCGCTGGTCATGCTGGCGGCAGAGCAGTTAGGGACACAGAGCAGCGCTGGTTATGCTGGCGGCAAAGCAGTTAGGAACACAGAGCAGCGCTGGTCATGCTGGCGGCAGAGCATTTAGGGACACAGAGCGGCGCTGGTCATACTGGCGGCAGAGCAGTTAGGAACACAGAGCAGCGCTGGTCATGCTGGCGGCAGAGCAGTTAGGGACAGAGCGGCGCTGGTCATGCTGGCGGCAGAGCAGTTAGGGACACAGAGCCACGCTGGTCATGCTGGCGGCAGAGCAGTTAGGGACACAGAGCAGCGCTGGTCATGCTAGCAGCAGAGCAGTTAGGGACACAGAGCAGCGCTGGTCATGCTGGCGGCAGAGCAGTTAGGGACACAGAGCAGCGCTGGTCATGCTGGCGGCAGAGCAGTTAGGAACACAGAGCAGCGCTGGTCATGCTGGCGGCAGAGCAGTTAGGGACACAGAGCGGCGCTGGTCATGCTGGCGGCAGAGCAGTTAGGGACACAGAGCGGCGCTGGTCATGCTGGCTACAGAGCAATTAGGATCACAGAGCAGCACTGGTCATGCTGGCAGCAGAGCAGTTAGGGACACAGAGCAGCGCTGGTCATGCTGGCGGCAGAGCAGTTAGGGACACAGAGCAGCACTGGTCATGCTGGGGACAGAGCAGTTAGGGACACAGAGCAGCGCTGGTCATGCTGGCGGCAGAGCAGTTAGGGACACAGAGCAGCGCTGGTCATGCTGGCGGCAGAGCAGTTAGGAACACAGAGCAGCGCTGGTCATGCTGGCGGCAGAGCAGTTAGGGACACAGAGCGGCGCTGGTCATGCTGGCGGCAGTGCAGTTAGGGACACAGAGCGACGCTGGTCATGCTGGCGGCAGAGCAGTTAGGGACACAGAGCGGCGCTGGTCATGCTGGCGGCAGAGCAGTTAGGAACACAGAGCAGTGCTGGTCATGCTGGCGGCAGAGCAGTTAGGGACACAGAGCGGCGCTGGTCATGCTGGCGGCAGTGCAGTTAGGGACACAGAGCGACGCTGGTCATGCTGGCGGCAGAGCAGTTAGGGACACAGAGCGGCGCTGCTCATGCTGGCGGCAGAGCAGTTAGGGACGCAGAGCAGCGCTGGTCATGCTGGCGGCAGAGCAGTTAGGGACAGAGCAGCGCTGGTCATGCTGGCGACAGAGAAATTCGGGACACAGAGCGGCGCTGGTCATGCTGGCAGCAGAGCAGTTAGGGACACCGAGCAGCGCTGGTCATGCTGGCGGCAGAGCAGTTAGGGACACAGAGCAGCGCTGGTCATGCTGGCGGCAGAGCAGTTAGGGACACAGAGCAGCGCTGGTCATGCTGGCGGCAGAGCAGTTAGGGACACAGAGCGGCGCTGGTCATACTGGCGGCAGAGCAGTTAGGGACACAGAGTGGCGCTGGTCATACTGGCGGCAGAGCAGTTAGGGACACAGAGCGGCGCTGGTCATGCTGGCAGCAGAGCAGTTAGGGACACAGAGCGGCGCTGGTCATGCTGGCGGCAGAGCAGTTAGGGACACAGAGCGGCGCTGGTCATGCTGGCGGCAGAGCAGTTAGGGACACAGAGCGGCGCTGGTCATGCTGGCGGTAGAGCAGTTAGGGACGCAGAGCAGTGCTGGTCATGCTGGCGGCAGAGCAGTTAGGGACAGAGCGGCGCTGGTCATGCTGGCGGCAGAGCAGTTAGGAACACAGAGCAGCGCTGGTCATGCTGGCGGCAGAGAAATTAGGGACACAGAGCGGCTCTGGTCATGCTGGCGGCAGAGCAGTTAGGGACACAGAGCAGCGCTGGTCATGCTGGCAGCAGAGCAGTTAGGGACACAGAGCAGCGCTGGTCATGCTGGCGGCACAGCAGTTAGGGGCACAGAGCAGCGCTGGTCATACTGGCGGCAGAGCAGTTAGGAACACAGAGCAGCGCTGGTCATGCTGGCGGCAGAGCAGTAAGGGACAAAGCGGCGCTGGTCATGCTGGCGGCAGAGCAGTTAGGGACACAGAGCCACGCTGGTCATGCTGGCGGCAGAGCAGTTAGGGACACTGCAGCGCTGGTCATGCTGGCAGCAGAGCAGTTAGGGACACAGAGCAGCGCTGGTCATGCTGGCGGCAGAGCAGTTAGGGACACAGAGCAGCGCTGGTCATGCTGGTAGCAGAGCAGTTAGGAACACAGAGCAGCGCTGGTCATGCTGGCGGCAGAGCAGTTAGGGACACAGAGCGGCGCTGGTCATGCTGGCGGCAGAGCAGTTAGGGACACAGAGCGGCGCTGGTCATGCTGGCTGCAGAGCAATTAGGATCACAGAGCAGCACTGGTCATGCTGGCAGCAGAGCAGTTAGGGACACAGAGCAGCGCTGGTCATGCTGGCGGCAGAGCAGTTAGGGACACAGAGCAGCACTGGTCATACTGGCGGCAGAGCAGTTAGGGACACAGAGCAGCGCTGGTCATGCTGGCAGCAGAGCAGTTAGGGACACAGAGCAGCGCTGGTCATACTGGCGGCAGAGCAGTTAGGAACACAGAGCAGCGCTGGTCATGCTGGCGGCAGAGCAGTTAGGGACACAGAGCAGCGCTGGTCATGCTAGCAGCAGAGCAGTTAGGGACACAGAGCAGCGCTGGTCATGCTGGCGGCAGAGCAGTTAGGGACACAGAGCAGCGCTGGTCATGCTGGCGGCAGAGCAGTTAGGAACACAGAGCAGCGCTGGTCATGCTGGCGGCAGAGCAGTTAGGGACACAGAGCGGCGCTGGTCATGCTGGCGGCAGAGCAGTTAGGGACACAGAGCGGCGCTGGTCATGCTGGCTGCAGAGCAATTAGGATCACAGAGCAGCACTGGTCATGCTGGCAGCAGAGCAGTTAGGGACACAGAGCAGCGCTGGTCATGCTGGCGGCAGAGCAGTTAGGGACACAGAGCAGCACTGGTCATGCTGGCGGCAGAGCAGTTAGGGACACAGAGCAGCGCTGGTCATGCTCGCGGCAGAGCAGTTAGGGACACAGAGCGGCGCTGGTCATGCTGGCGGCAGAGCAGTTAGGGACACAGAGCGGCGCTGGTCATGCTCGCGGCAGAGCAGTTAGGGACACAGAGCAGCGCTGGTCATGCTGGCGGCAGAGCAGTTAGGGACACATAGCAGCGCTGGTCATGCTGGCGGCAGAGCAGTTAGGAACACAGAGCAGCGCTGGTCATGCTGGCGGCAGAGCAGTTAGGGACACAAAGCAGCGCTGGTCATGCTGGCGGCAGAGCAGTTAGGGACACAAAGCAACGCTGGTCATGCTGGCGGCAGAGCAGTTAGGGACAGAGCGCGCTGGTCATGCTGGCGGCAGAGCAGTTAGGGATACAGAGCCACGCTGGTCATGCTGGCGGCAGAGCAGTTAGGGACAGAGCGCGCTGGTCATGCTGGCGGCAGAGCAGTTAGGGATACAGAGCCACGCTGGTCATGCTGGTGGCTGAGCAGTTAGGGACACAGAGCAGCGCTGGTCATGCTGGCGGCAGAGCAGTTAGGAACACAGAGCAGCGCTGGTCATGCTGGCGGCAGAGCAGTTAGGGACACAGAGCGGCGCTGGTCATGCTGGCGGCAGAGCAGTTAGGGACACAGAGCGGCGCTGGTCATGCTGGCTGCAGAGCAATTAGGATCACAGAGCAGCACTGGTCATGCTGGCAGCAGAGCAGTTAGGGACACAGAGCAGCGCTGGTCATGCTGGCGGCAGAGCAGTTAGGGACACAGAGCAGCGCTGGTCATGCTGGTAGCAGAGCAGTTAGGGACACAGAGCGGCGCTGGTCATGCTGGGGGCAGAGCAGTTAGGGACACAGAGCAGCGCTGGTCATGCTGGCGGCAGAGCAGTTAGCATACCTCCCAACTTCTGAAAACTTGAAAGCGGGACAAGCCATGCCCCCGGCCACACTCCCGTCACACCCCGGCCACACTCCCGTCACGCCCCGGCCACACCCCCGTCACGCCCCGGCCACACCCCCGTCACGCCCCGGCCACGCCCCGGCCACGCCCCCGTCACGCTCTCCAGCTCCAGCAATGTCGGCTGCCTTCACCCCTGCATGCGGTACGTAGCCCCCCCACCCCTGTGCGCCTGCCCACCCACCCCCGTGCGCCCGCCCCACTCTCTCACCCCACGCGCCAGGAAGTTAGCTTCCCGCCGGCGTCATTGCAGCCCTGGGCTGTCACAGCGCAGGGGGTCCCGGGACATTTGGTAATGTTCCAGGACCGCGGGATCCTTCTAAAAAATCGGGACAATCCCGGGAAAATCGGGACAGTTGGGAGGCATGCAGTTAGGGACACAGAGCGGCGCTGGTCATGCTGGCGGCAGAGCAGTTAGGGACACAGAGCGGCGCTGGTCATGCTGGCGGCAGAGCAGTTAGGGACACAGAGCAGCGCTGGTCATGCTGGCGGCAGAGCAGTTAGGGACACAGAGCAGCGCTGGTCATGCTGGCGGCAGAGCAGTTAGGGACACAGAGCGGCGCTGGTCATGCTGGGGGCAGAGCAGTTAGGGACACAGAGCAGCGCTGGTCATGCTGGCGGCAGAGCAGTTAGGGACACAGAGCGGCGCTGGTCATGCTGGCGGCAGAGCAGTTAGGGACACAGAGCGGCGCTGGTCATGCTGGCGGCAGAGCAGTTAGGGACACAGAGCAGCGCTGGTCATGCTGGCGGCAGAGCAGTTAGGGACACAGGGCAGCGCTGGTCATGCTGGCGGCAGAGCAGTTAGGGACACAGAGCAGCACTGGTCATACTGGCGGCAGAGCAGTTAGGGACACAGAGCAGCGCTGGTCATGCTGGCGGCAGAGCAGTTAGGGACACAGAGCAGTGCTGGTCATGCTGGCGGCAGAGCAGTTAGGGACACAGAGCGGCGCTGGTCATGCTGGCGGCAGTGCAGTTAGGGACACAGAGCGACGCTGGTCATGCTGGCGGCAGAGCAGTTAGGGACACAGAGCGGCGCTGGTCATGCTGGCGGCAGAGCAGTTAGGGACGAAGAGCAGCGCTGGTCATGCTGGCGGCAGAGCAGTTAGGGACAGAGCGGCGCTGGTCATGCTTGCGGCAGAGCAGTTAGGGACACAGAGCAGCGCTGGTCATGCTGGCGGCAGAGAAATTCGAGACACAGAGCGGCGCTGGTCATGCTGGCAGCAGAGCAGTTAGGGACACCGAGCAGCGCTGGTCATGCTGGCGGCAGAGCAGTTAGGGACACAGAGCAGCGCTGGTCATGCTGGCGGCAGAGCAGTTAGGGACACAGAGCAGCGCTGGTCATGCTGGCGGCAGAGCAGTTAGGGACACAGAGCGGCGCTGGTCATGCTGGCAGCAGAGCAGTTAGGGACACAGAGCGGCGCTGGTCATGCTGGCGGCAGAGCAGTTAGGGACACAGAGCGGCGCTGGTCATGCTGGCGGCAGAGCAGTTAGGGACACAGAGCGGCGCTGGTCATGCTGGTGGTAGAGCAGTTAGGGACGCAGAGCAGTGCTGGTCATGCTGGCGGCAGAGCAGTTAGGGACAGAGCGGCGCTGGTCATGCTGGCGGCAGAGCAGTTAGGGACACAGAGCAGCGCTGGTCATGCTGGCGGCAGAGAAATTAGGGACACAGAGCGGCTCTGGTCATGCTGGCGGCAGAGCAGTTAGGGACACCGAGCAGCGCTGGTCATGCTGGCAGCAGAGCAGTTAGGGACACAGAGCAGCGCTGGTCATGCTGGCGGCACAGCAGTTAGGGGCACAGAGCAGCGCTGGTCATACTGGCGGCAGAGCAGTTAGGAACACAGAGCAGCGCTGGTCATGCTGGCGGCAGAGCAGTAAGGGACAAAGCGGCGCTGGTCATGCTGGCGGCAGAGCAGTTAGGGACACAGAGCCACGCTGGTCATGCTGCCGGCAGAGCAGTTAGGGACACTGCAGCGCTGGTCATGCTGGCAGCAGAGCAGTTAGGGACACAGAGCAGCGCTGGTCATGCTGGCGGCAGAGCAGTTAGGGACACAGAGCAGCGCTGGTCATGCTGGTAGCAGAGCAGTTAGGAACACAGAGCAGCGCTGGTCATGCTGGCGGCAGAGCAGTTAGGGACACAGAGCGGCGCTGGTCATGCTGGCGGCAGAGCAGTTAGGGACACAGAGCGGCGCTGGTCATGCTGGCTGCAGAGCAATTAGGATCACAGAGCAGCACTGGTCATGCTGGCAGCAGAGCAGTTAGGGACACAGAGCAGCGCTGGTCATGCTGGCGGCAGAGCAGTTAGGGACACAGAGCAGCACTGGTCATACTGGCGGCAGAGCAGTTAGGGACACAGAGCAGCGCTGGTCATTCTGGCGGCAGAGCAGTTAGGGACACAGAGCGGCGCTGGTCATGCTGGGGGCAGAGCAGTTAGGGACACAGAGCAGCGCTGTTCATGCTGGCGGCAGAGCAGTTAGGGACACAGAGCGGCGCTGGTCATGCTGGGGGCAGAGCAGTTAGGGACACAGAGCGCGCTGGTCATGCTGGCGGCAGAGCAGTTATGGACACAGAGCAGCGCTGGTCATGCTGGCGGCAGAGCAGTTACGGACACAGAGCAGCACTGGTCATGCTGGGGGCAGAGCAGTTAGGGACACAGAGCAGCGCTGGTCATACTGGCGGCAGAGCAGTTAGGGACACCGAGCAGCGCTGGTCATACTGGCGGCAGAGCAGTTAGGGACACAGAGCAGCGCTGGTCATGCTGGCGGCAGAGCAGTTAGGAACACAGAGCAGCGCTGGTCATACTGGCGGCAGAGCAGTTAGGGACACAGAGCAGCGCTGGTCATGCTGGCGGCAGAGCAGTTAGGGACACAGAGCAGCGCTGGTCATGCTAGCAGCAGAGCAGTTAGGGACACAGAGCAGCGCTGGTCATGCTGGCGGCAGAGCAGTTAGGGACACAGAGCAGCGCTGGTCATGCTGGCGGCAGAGCAGTTAGGAACACAGAGCAGCGCTGGTCATGCTGGCGGCAGAGCAGTTAGGGACACAGAGCGGCGCTGGTCATGCTGGCGGCAGAGCAGTTAGGGACACAGAGCGGCGCTGGTCATGCTGGCTACAGAGCAATTAGGATCACAGAGCAGCACTGGTCATGCTGGCAGCAGAGCAGTTAGGGACACAGAGCAGCGCTGGTCATGCTGGCGGCAGAGCAGTTAGGGACACAGAGCAGCACTGGTCATACTGGCGGCAGAGCAGTTAGGGACACAGGGCAGCGCTGGTCATGCTGGCGGCAGAGCAGTTAGGGACACAGAGCGGCGCTGGTCATGCTGGTAGCAGAGCAGTTAGGGACACAGAGTGGTGCTGGTCATGCTGGCGGCAGAGCAGTTAGGGACACAGAGCAGCGCTGGTCATGCTGGCGGCAGAGCAGTTAGGGACACAGAGCAGCGCTGGTCATGCTGGCGGCAGAGCAGTTAGGAACACAGAGCAGCGCTGGTCATGCTGGCGGCAGAGCAGTTAGGAACACAGAGCAGTGCTGGTCATGCTGGCGGCAGAGCAGTTAGGGACACAGAGCGGCGCTGGTCATGCTGGCGGCAGTGCAGTTAGGGACACAGAGCGACGCTGGTCATGCTGGCGGCAGAGCAGTTAGGGACACAGAGCGGCGCTGGTCATGCTGGCGGCAGAGCAGTTAGGGACGCAGAGCAGCGCTGGTCATGCTGGCGGCAGAGCAGTTAGGGACAGAGCGGCGCTGGTCATGCTTGCGGCAGAGCAGTTAGGGACACAGAGCAGCGCTGGTCATGCTGGCGACAGAGAAATTCGGGACACAGAGCGGCGCTGGTCATGCTGGCAGCAGAGCAGTTAGGGACACCGAGCAGCGCTGGTCATGCTGGCGGCAGAGCAGTTAGGGACACAGAGCAGCGCTGGTCATGCTGGCGGCAGAGCAGTTAGGGACACAGAGCAGCGCTGGTCATGCTGGCGGCAGAGCAGTTAGGGACACAGAGCGGCGCTGGTCATACTGGCGGCAGAGCAGTTAGGGACACAGAGTGGCGCTGGTCATACTGGCGGCAGAGCAGTTAGGGACACAGAGCGGCGCTGGTCATGCTGGCAGCAGAGCAGTTAGGGACACAGAGCGGCGCTGGTCATGCTGGCGGCAGAGCAGTTAGGGACACAGAGCGGCGCTGGTCATGCTGGCGGCAGAGCAGTTAGGGACACAGAGCGGCGCTGGTCATGCTGGCTACAGAGCAATTAGGATCACAGAGCAGCACTGGTCATGCTGGCAGCAGAGCAGTTAGGGACACAGAGCGGCGCTGGTCATGCTGGCTACAGAGCAATTAGGATCACAGAGCAGCACTGGTCATGCTGGCAGCAGAGCAGTTAGGGACACAGAGCGGCGCTGGTCATGCTGGGGGTAGAGCAGTTAGGGACGCAGAGCAGTGCTGGTCATGCTGGCGGCAGAGCAGTTAGGGACAGAGCGGCGCTGGTCATGCTGGCGGCAGAGCAGTTAGGGACACAGAGCAGCGCTGGTCATGCTGGCGGCAGAGAAATTAGGGACACAGAGCGGCTCTGGTCATGCTGGCGGCAGAGCAGTTAGGGACACCGAGCAGCGCTGGTCATGCTGGCAGCAGAGCAGTTAGGGACACAGAGCAGCGCTGGTCATGCTGGCGGCACAGCAGTTAGGGGCACAGAGCAGCGCTGGTCATACTGGCGGCAGAGCAGTTAGGAACACAGAGCAGCGCTGGTCATGCTGGCGGCAGAGCAGTAAGGGACAAAGCGGCGCTGGTCATGCTGGCGGCAGAGCAGTTAGGGACACAGAGCCACGCTGGTCATGCTGGCGGCAGAGCAGTTAGGGACACTGCAGCGCTGGTCATGCTGGCAGCAGAGCAGTTAGGGACACAGAGCAGCGCTGGTCATGCTGGCGGCAGAGCAGTTAGGGACACAGAGCAGCGCTGGTCATGCTGGTAGCAGAGCAGTTAGGAACACAGAGCAGCGCTGGTCATGCTGGCGGCAGAGCAGTTAGGGACACAGAGCGGCGCTGGTCATGCTGGCGGCAGAGCAGTTAGGGACACAGAGCGGCGCTGGTCATGCTGGCTGCAGAGCAATTAGGATCACAGAGCAGCACTGGTCATGCTGGCAGCAGAGCAGTTAGGGACACAGAGCAGCGCTGGTCATGCTGGCGGCAGAGCAGTTAGGGACACAGAGCAGCACTGGTCATACTGGCGGCAGAGCAGTTAGGGACACAGAGCAGCGCTGGTCATTCTGGCGGCAGAGCAGTTAGGGACACAGAGCGGCGCTGGTCATGCTGGGGGCAGAGCAGTTAGGGACACAGAGCGGCGCTGTTCATGCTGGCGGCAGAGCAGTTAGGGACACAGAGCGGCGCTGGTCATGCTGGGGGCAGAGCAGTTAGGGACACAGAGCGCGCTGGTCATGCTGGCGGCAGAGCAGTTAGGGACACAGAGCAGCGCTGGTCATGCTGGCGGCAGAGCAGTTACGGACACAGAGCAGCGCTGGTCATGCTGGGGGCAGAGCAGTTAGGGACACAGAGCGGCGCTGGTCATACTGGCGGCAGAGCAGTTAGGAACACAGAGCAGCGCTGGTCATACTGGCGGCAGAGCAGTTAGGGACACAGAGCAGCGCTGGTCATGCTGGCGGCAGAGCAGTTAGGAACACAGAGCAGCGCTGGTCATACTGGCGGCAGAGCAGTTAGGGACACAGAGCAGCGCTGGTCATGCTGGCGGCAGAGCAGTTAGGGACACAGAGCAGCGCTGGTCATGCTGGCGGCAGAGCAGTTAGGGACACAGAGCGGCGCTGGTTATGCTGGCGGCAAAGCAGTTAGGAACACAGAGCAGCGCTGGTCATGCTGGCGGCAGAGCATTTAGGGACACAGAGCAGCGCTGGTCATACTGGCGGCAGAGCAGTTAGGAACACAGAGCAGCGCTGGTCATGCTGGCGGCAGAGCAGTTAGGGACAGAGCGGCGCTGGTCATGCTGGCGGCAGAGCAGTTAGGGACACAGAGCCACGCTGGTCATGCTGGCGGCAGAGCAGTTAGGGACACAGAGCAGCGCTGGTCATGCTAGCAGCAGAGCAGTTAGGGACACAGAGCAGCGCTGGTCATGCTGGCGGCAGAGCAGTTAGGGACACAGAGCAGCGCTGGTCATGCTGGCGGCAGAGCAGTTAGGAACACAGAGCAGCGCTGGTCATGCTGGCGGCAGAGCAGTTAGGGACACAGAGCGGCGCTGGTCATGCTGGCGGCAGAGCAGTTAGGGACACAGAGCGGCGCTGGTCATGCTGGCTACAGAGCAATTAGGATCACAGAGCAGCACTGGTCATGCTGGCAGCAGAGCAGTTAGGGACACAGAGCAGCGCTGGTCATGCTGGCGGCAGAGCAGTTAGGGACACAGAGCAGCACTGGTCATACTGGCAGCAGAGCAGTTAGGGACACAGAGCAGCGCTGGTCATGCTGGCGGCAGAGCAGTTAGGGACACAGAGCGGCGCTGGTCATGCTGGTAGCAGAGCAGTTAGGGACACAGAGTGGCGCTGGTCATGCTGGGGACAGAGCAGATAGGGACACAGAGCAGCGCTGGTCATGCTGGCGGCAGAGCAGTTAGGGACACAGAGCAGCGCTGGTCATGCTGGCGGCAGAGCAGTTAGGAACACAGAGCAGCGCTGGTCATGCTGGCGGCAGAGCAGTTAGGGACACAGAGCAGCGCTGGTCATGCTGGCGGCAGAGCAGTTAGGAACACAGAGCAGCGCTGGTCATGCTGGCGGCAGAGCAGTTAGGGACACAGAGCGGCGCTGGTCATGCTGGCGGCAGAGCAGTTAGGGACACAGAGCGGCGCTGGTCATGCTGGCTGCAGAGCAATTAGGATCACAGAGCAGCACTGGTCATGCTGGCAGCAGAGCAGTTAGGGACACAGAGCAGCGCTGGTCATGCTGGCGGCAGAGCAGTTAGGGACACAGATCAGCACTGGTCATACTGGCGGCAGAGCAGTTAGGGACACAGATCAGCACTGGTCATACTGGCGGCAGAGCAGTTAGGGACACAGAGCAGCGCTGGTCATGCTGGCGGCAGTGCAGTTAGGGACACAGAGCGACGCTGGTCATGCTGGCGGCAGAGCAGTTAGGGACACAGAGCGGCGCTGGTCATGCTGGCGGCAGAGCAGTTAGGGACGCAGAGCAGCGCTGGTCATGCTGGCGGCAGAGCAGTTAGGGACACAGAGCGGCGCTGGTCATGCTGGCGGCAGAGCAGTTAGGGACACAGAGCGGCGCTGGTCATGCTGGGGGCAGAGCAGTTAGGGACACAGAGCGACGCTGGTCATGCTGGTGGCAGAGCAGTTAGGGACACAGAGCGGCGCTGGTCATGCTGGCGGCAGAGCAGTTAGGGACGCAGAGCAGCACTGGTCATGCTGGCGGCAGAGCAGTTAGGGACAGAGCGGCGCTGGTCATGCTTGCGGCAGAGCAGTTAGGGACACAGAGCAGCGCTGGTCATGCTGGCGGCAGAGAAATTCGGGACACAGAGCGGCGCTGGTCATGCTGGCAGCAGAGCAGTTAGGGACACCGAGCAGCGCTGGTCATGCTGGCGGCAGAGCAGTTAGGGACACAGAGCAGCGCTGGTCATGCTGGTGGCAGTGCAGTTAGGGACACAGAGCAGCGCTGGTCATGCTGGCGGCAGAGCAGTTAGGGACACAGAGCGGCGCTGGTCATACTGGCGGCAGAGCAGTTAGGGACACAGAGCGGCGCTGGTCATACTGGCGGCAGAGCAGTTAGGGACACAGAGCGGCGCTGGTCATGCTGGCAGCAGAGCAGTTAGGGACACAGAGCGGCGCTGGTCATACTGGCGGCAGAGCAGTTAGGGACACAGAGCGGCGCTGGTCATGCTGGCGGCAGAGCAGTTAGGGACACAGAGCGGCGCTGGTCATGCTGGTGGTAGAGCAGTTAGGGACGCAGAGCAGTGCTGGTCATGCTGGCGGCAGAGCAGTTAGGGACAGAGCGGCGCTGGTCATGCTGGCGGCAGAGCAGTTAGGGACACAGAGCAGCGCTGGTCATGCTGGCGGCAGAGAAATTAGGGACACAGAGCGGCTCTGGTCATGCTGGCGGCAGAGCAGTTAGGGACACCGAGCAGCGCTGGTCATGCTGGCAGCAGAGCAGTTAGGGACACAGAGCGGTGCTGGTCATGCTGGCGGCAGAGCAGTTAGGGACACCGAGCAGCGCTGGTCATGCTGGCAGCAGAGCAGTTAGGGACACAGAGCAGCGCTGGTCATGCTGGCGGCACAGCAGTTAGGGGCACAGAGCAGCGCTGGTCATACTGGCGGCAGAGCAGTTAGGAACACAGAGCAGCGCTGGTCATGCTGGCGGCAGAGCAGTAAGGGACAAAGCGGCGCTGGTCATGCTGGCGGCAGAGCAGTTAGGGACACAGAGCCACGCTGGTCATGCTGGCGGCAGAGCAGTTAGGGACACTGCAGCGCTGGTCATGCTGGCAGCAGAGCAGTTAGGGACACAGAGCAGCGCTGGTCATGCTGGCGGCAGAGCAGTTAGGGACACAGAGCAGCGCTGGTCATGCTGGTAGCAGAGCAGTTAGGAACACAGAGCAGCGCTGGTCATGCTGGCGGCAGAGCAGTTAGGGACACAGAGCGGCGCTGGTCATGCTGGCGGCAGAGCAGTTAGGGACACAGAGCGGCGCTGGTCATGCTGGCTGCAGAGCAATTAGGATCACAGAGCAGCACTGGTCATGCTGGCAGCAGAGCAGTTAGGGACACAGAGCAGCGCTGGTCATGCTGGCGGCAGAGCAGTTAGGGACACAGAGCAGCACTGGTCATACTGGCGGCAGAGCAGTTAGGGACACAGAGCAGCGCTGGTCATTCTGGCGGCAGAGCAGTTAGGGACACAGAGCGGCGCTGGTCATGCTGGGGGCAGAGCAGTTAGGGACACAGAGCAGCGCTGTTCATGCTGGCGGCAGAGCAGTTAGGGACACAGAGCGGCGCTGGTCATGCTGGGGGCAGAGCAGTTAGGGACACAGAGCGCGCTGGTCATGCTGGCGGCAGAGCAGTTAGGGACACAGAGCAGCGCTGGTCATGCTGGCGGCAGAGCAGTTACGGACACAGAGCAGCGCTGGTCATGCTGGGGGCAGAGCAGTTAGGGACACAGAGCAGCGCTGGTCATACTGGCGGCAGAGCAGTTAGGGACACAGAGCAGCGCTGGTCATACTGGCGGCAGAGCAGTTAGGGACACAGAGCAGCGCTGGTCATGCTGGCGGCAGAGCAGTTAGGAACACAGAGCAGCGCTGGTCATACTGGCGGCAGAGCAGTTAGGGACACAGAGCAGCGCTGGTCATGCTGGCGGCAGAGCAGTTAGGAACACAGAGCAGCGCTGGTCATACTGGCGGCAGAGCAGTTAGGGACACAGAGCAGCGCTGGTCATGCTGGCGGCAGAGCAGTTAGGGACACAGAGCAGCGCTGGTCATGCTGGCGGCAGAGCAGTTAGGGACACAGAGCAGCGCTGGTCATGCTGGCGGCAGAGCAGTTAGGGACACAGAGCGGCGCTGGTTATGCTGGCGGCAAAGCAGTTAGGAACACAGAGCAGCGCTGGTCATGCTGGCGGCAGAGCATTTAGGGACACAGAGCAGCGCTGGTCATACTGGCGGCAGAGCAGTTAGGAACACAGAGCAGCGCTGGTCATGCTGGCGGCAGAGCAGTTAGGGACAGAGCGGCGCTGGTCATGCTGGCGGCAGAGCAGTTAGGGACACAGAGCCACGCTGGTCATGCTGGCGGCAGAGCAGTTAGGGACACAGAGCAGCGCTGGTCATGCTGGCGGCAGAGCAGTTAGGGACACAGAGCAGCGCTGGTCATGCTGGCGGCAGAGCAGTTAGGGACACAGAGCAGCACTGGTCATGCTGGGGACAGAGCAGTTAGGGACACAGAGCAGCGCTGGTCATGCTGGCGGCAGAGCAGTTAGGGACACAGAGCAGCGCTGGTCATGCTGGCGGCAGAGCAGTTAGGAACACAGAGCAGCGCTGGTCATGCTGGCGGCAGAGCAGTTAGGGACACAGAGCGGCGCTGGTCATGCTGGCGGCAGTGCAGTTAGGGACACAGAGCGACGCTGGTCATGCTGGCGGCAGAGCAGTTAGGGACACAGAGCGGCGCTGGTCATGCTGGCGGCAGAGCAGTTAGGGACACAGAGCAGCGCTGGTCATGCTGGCGGCAGAGCAGTTAGGAACACAGAGCAGCGCTGGTCATACTGGCGGCAGAGCAGTTAGGGACACAGAGCAGCGCTGGTCATGCTGGCGGCAGAGCAGTTAGGGACACAGAGCAGCGCTGGTTATGCTGGCGGCAAAGCAGTTAGGAACACAGAGCAGCGCTGGTCATGCTGGCGGCAGAGCATTTAGGGACACAGAGCGGCGCTGGTCATACTGGCGGCAGAGCAGTTAGGAACACAGAGCAGCGCTGGTCATGCTGGCGGCAGAGCAGTTAGGGACAGAGCGGCGCTGGTCATGCTGGCGGCAGAGCAGTTAGGGACACAGAGCCACGCTGGTCATGCTGGCGGCAGAGCAGTTAGGGACACAGAGCAGCGCTGGTCATGCTAGCAGCAGAGCAGTTAGGGACACAGAGCAGCGCTGGTCATGCTGGCGGCAGAGCAGTTAGGGACACAGAGCAGCGCTGGTCATGCTGGCGGCAGAGCAGTTAGGAACACAGAGCAGCGCTGGTCATGCTGGCGGCAGAGCAGTTAGGGACACAGAGCGGCGCTGGTCATGCTGGCGGCAGAGCAGTTAGGGACACAGAGCGGCGCTGGTCATGCTGGCTACAGAGCAATTAGGATCACAGAGCAGCACTGGTCATGCTGGCAGCAGAGCAGTTAGGGACACAGAGCAGCGCTGGTCATGCTGGCGGCAGAGCAGTTAGGGACACAGAGCAGCACTGGTCATGCTGGGGACAGAGCAGTTAGGGACACAGAGCAGCGCTGGTCATGCTGGCGGCAGAGCAGTTAGGGACACAGAGCAGCGCTGGTCATGCTGGCGGCAGAGCAGTTAGGAACACAGAGCAGCGCTGGTCATGCTGGCGGCAGAGCAGTTAGGGACACAGAGCGGCGCTGGTCATGCTGGCGGCAGTGCAGTTAGGGACACAGAGCGACGCTGGTCATGCTGGCGGCAGAGCAGTTAGGGACACAGAGCGGCGCTGGTCATGCTGGCGGCAGAGCAGTTAGGAACACAGAGCAGTGCTGGTCATGCTGGCGGCAGAGCAGTTAGGGACACAGAGCGGCGCTGGTCATGCTGGCGGCAGTGCAGTTAGGGACACAGAGCGACGCTGGTCATGCTGGCGGCAGAGCAGTTAGGGACACAGAGCGGCGCTGCTCATGCTGGCGGCAGAGCAGTTAGGGACGCAGAGCAGCGCTGGTCATGCTGGCGGCAGAGCAGTTAGGGACAGAGCAGCGCTGGTCATGCTGGCGACAGAGAAATTCGGGACACAGAGCGGCGCTGGTCATGCTGGCAGCAGAGCAGTTAGGGACACCGAGCAGCGCTGGTCATGCTGGCGGCAGAGCAGTTAGGGACACAGAGCAGCGCTGGTCATGCTGGCGGCAGAGCAGTTAGGGACACAGAGCAGCGCTGGTCATGCTGGCGGCAGAGCAGTTAGGGACACAGAGCGGCGCTGGTCATACTGGCGGCAGAGCAGTTAGGGACACAGAGTGGCGCTGGTCATACTGGCGGCAGAGCAGTTAGGGACACAGAGCGGCGCTGGTCATGCTGGCAGCAGAGCAGTTAGGGACACAGAGCGGCGCTGGTCATGCTGGCGGCAGAGCAGTTAGGGACACAGAGCGGCGCTGGTCATGCTGGCGGCAGAGCAGTTAGGGACACAGAGCGGCGCTGGTCATGCTGGCGGTAGAGCAGTTAGGGACGCAGAGCAGTGCTGGTCATGCTGGCGGCAGAGCAGTTAGGGACAGAGCGGCGCTGGTCATGCTGGCGGCAGAGCAGTTAGGAACACAGAGCAGCGCTGGTCATGCTGGCGGCAGAGAAATTAGGGACACAGAGCGGCTCTGGTCATGCTGGCGGCAGAGCAGTTAGGGACACAGAGCAGCGCTGGTCATGCTGGCAGCAGAGCAGTTAGGGACACAGAGCAGCGCTGGTCATGCTGGCGGCACAGCAGTTAGGGGCACAGAGCAGCGCTGGTCATACTGGCGGCAGAGCAGTTAGGAACACAGAGCAGCGCTGGTCATGCTGGCGGCAGAGCAGTAAGGGACAAAGCGGCGCTGGTCATGCTGGCGGCAGAGCAGTTAGGGACACAGAGCCACGCTGGTCATGCTGGCGGCAGAGCAGTTAGGGACACTGCAGCGCTGGTCATGCTGGCAGCAGAGCAGTTAGGGACACAGAGCAGCGCTGGTCATGCTGGCGGCAGAGCAGTTAGGGACACAGAGCAGCGCTGGTCATGCTGGTAGCAGAGCAGTTAGGAACACAGAGCAGCGCTGGTCATGCTGGCGGCAGAGCAGTTAGGGACACAGAGCGGCGCTGGTCATGCTGGCGGCAGAGCAGTTAGGGACACAGAGCGGCGCTGGTCATGCTGGCTGCAGAGCAATTAGGATCACAGAGCAGCACTGGTCATGCTGGCAGCAGAGCAGTTAGGGACACAGAGCAGCGCTGGTCATGCTGGCGGCAGAGCAGTTAGGGACACAGAGCAGCACTGGTCATACTGGCGGCAGAGCAGTTAGGGACACAGAGCAGCGCTGGTCATGCTGGCAGCAGAGCAGTTAGGGACACAGAGCAGCGCTGGTCATACTGGCGGCAGAGCAGTTAGGAACACAGAGCAGCGCTGGTCATGCTGGCGGCAGAGCAGTTAGGGACACAGAGCAGCGCTGGTCATGCTAGCAGCAGAGCAGTTAGGGACACAGAGCAGCGCTGGTCATGCTGGCGGCAGAGCAGTTAGGGACACAGAGCAGCGCTGGTCATGCTGGCGGCAGAGCAGTTAGGAACACAGAGCAGCGCTGGTCATGCTGGCGGCAGAGCAGTTAGGGACACAGAGCGGCGCTGGTCATGCTGGCGGCAGAGCAGTTAGGGACACAGAGCGGCGCTGGTCATGCTGGCTGCAGAGCAATTAGGATCACAGAGCAGCACTGGTCATGCTGGCAGCAGAGCAGTTAGGGACACAGAGCAGCGCTGGTCATGCTGGCGGCAGAGCAGTTAGGGACACAGAGCAGCACTGGTCATGCTGGCGGCAGAGCAGTTAGGGACACAGAGCAGCGCTGGTCATGCTCGCGGCAGAGCAGTTAGGGACACAGAGCGGCGCTGGTCATGCTGGCGGCAGAGCAGTTAGGGACACAGAGCGGCGCTGGTCATGCTCGCGGCAGAGCAGTTAGGGACACAGAGCAGCGCTGGTCATGCTGGCGGCAGAGCAGTTAGGGACACATAGCAGCGCTGGTCATGCTGGCGGCAGAGCAGTTAGGAACACAGAGCAGCGCTGGTCATGCTGGCGGCAGAGCAGTTAGGGACACAAAGCAGCGCTGGTCATGCTGGCGGCAGAGCAGTTAGGGACACAAAGCAACGCTGGTCATGCTGGCGGCAGAGCAGTTAGGGACAGAGCGCGCTGGTCATGCTGGCGGCAGAGCAGTTAGGGATACAGAGCCACGCTGGTCATGCTGGCGGCAGAGCAGTTAGGGACAGAGCGCGCTGGTCATGCTGGCGGCAGAGCAGTTAGGGATACAGAGCCACGCTGGTCATGCTGGTGGCTGAGCAGTTAGGGACACAGAGCAGCGCTGGTCATGCTGGCGGCAGAGCAGTTAGGAACACAGAGCAGCGCTGGTCATGCTGGCGGCAGAGCAGTTAGGGACACAGAGCGGCGCTGGTCATGCTGGCGGCAGAGCAGTTAGGGACACAGAGCGGCGCTGGTCATGCTGGCTGCAGAGCAATTAGGATCACAGAGCAGCACTGGTCATGCTGGCAGCAGAGCAGTTAGGGACACAGAGCAGCGCTGGTCATGCTGGCGGCAGAGCAGTTAGGGACACAGAGCAGCGCTGGTCATGCTGGTAGCAGAGCAGTTAGGGACACAGAGCGGCGCTGGTCATGCTGGGGGCAGAGCAGTTAGGGACACAGAGCAGCGCTGGTCATGCTGGCGGCAGAGCAGTTAGCATACCTCCCAACTTCTGAAAACTTGAAAGCGGGACAAGCCATGCCCCCGGCCACACTCCCGTCACACCCCGGCCACACTCCCGTCACGCCCCGGCCACACCCCCGTCACGCCCCGGCCACACCCCCGTCACGCCCCGGCCACGCCCCGGCCACGCCCCCGTCACGCTCTCCAGCTCCAGCAATGTCGGCTGCCTTCACCCCTGCATGCGGTACGTAGCCCCCCCACCCCTGTGCGCCTGCCCACCCACCCCCGTGCGCCCGCCCCACTCTCTCACCCCACGCGCCAGGAAGTTAGCTTCCCGCCGGCGTCATTGCAGCCCTGGGCTGTCACAGCGCAGGGGGTCCCGGGACATTTGGTAATGTTCCAGGACCGCGGGATCCTTCTAAAAAATCGGGACAATCCCGGGAAAATCGGGACAGTTGGGAGGCATGCAGTTAGGGACACAGAGCGGCGCTGGTCATGCTGGCGGCAGAGCAGTTAGGGACACAGAGCGGCGCTGGTCATGCTGGCGGCAGAGCAGTTAGGGACACAGAGCAGCGCTGGTCATGCTGGCGGCAGAGCAGTTAGGGACACAGAGCAGCGCTGGTCATGCTGGCGGCAGAGCAGTTAGGGACACAGAGCGGCGCTGGTCATGCTGGGGGCAGAGCAGTTAGGGACACAGAGCAGCGCTGGTCATGCTGGCGGCAGAGCAGTTAGGGACACAGAGCGGCGCTGGTCATGCTGGCGGCAGAGCAGTTAGGGACACAGAGCGGCGCTGGTCATGCTGGCGGCAGAGCAGTTAGGGACACAGAGCAGCGCTGGTCATGCTGGCGGCAGAGCAGTTAGGGACACAGGGCAGCGCTGGTCATGCTGGCGGCAGAGCAGTTAGGGACACAGAGCAGCACTGGTCATACTGGCGGCAGAGCAGTTAGGGACACAGAGCAGCGCTGGTCATGCTGGCGGCAGAGCAGTTAGGGACACAGAGCAGTGCTGGTCATGCTGGCGGCAGAGCAGTTAGGGACACAGAGCGGCGCTGGTCATGCTGGCGGCAGTGCAGTTAGGGACACAGAGCGACGCTGGTCATGCTGGCGGCAGAGCAGTTAGGGACACAGAGCGGCGCTGGTCATGCTGGCGGCAGAGCAGTTAGGGACGAAGAGCAGCGCTGGTCATGCTGGCGGCAGAGCAGTTAGGGACAGAGCGGCGCTGGTCATGCTTGCGGCAGAGCAGTTAGGGACACAGAGCAGCGCTGGTCATGCTGGCGGCAGAGAAATTCGAGACACAGAGCGGCGCTGGTCATGCTGGCAGCAGAGCAGTTAGGGACACCGAGCAGCGCTGGTCATGCTGGCGGCAGAGCAGTTAGGGACACAGAGCAGCGCTGGTCATGCTGGCGGCAGAGCAGTTAGGGACACAGAGCAGCGCTGGTCATGCTGGCGGCAGAGCAGTTAGGGACACAGAGCGGCGCTGGTCATGCTGGCAGCAGAGCAGTTAGGGACACAGAGCGGCGCTGGTCATGCTGGCGGCAGAGCAGTTAGGGACACAGAGCGGCGCTGGTCATGCTGGCGGCAGAGCAGTTAGGGACACAGAGCGGCGCTGGTCATGCTGGTGGTAGAGCAGTTAGGGACGCAGAGCAGTGCTGGTCATGCTGGCGGCAGAGCAGTTAGGGACAGAGCGGCGCTGGTCATGCTGGCGGCAGAGCAGTTAGGGACACAGAGCAGCGCTGGTCATGCTGGCGGCAGAGAAATTAGGGACACAGAGCAGTGCTGGTCACGCTGGCAGCAGAGCAGTTAGGGACACAGAGCGGCGCTGGTCATACTGGCGGCAGAGCAGTTAGGGACACAGAGCGGCGCTGGTCATACTGGCGGCAGAGCAGTTAGGGACACAGAGCGGCGCTGGTCATGCTGGCAGCAGAGCAGTTAGGGACACAGAGCGGCGCTGGTCATGCTGGCGGCAGAGCAGTTAGGGACACAGAGCGGCGCTGGTCATGCTGGCGGCAGAGCAGTTAGGGACACAGAGCGGCGCTGGTCATGCTGGTGGTAGAGCAGTTAGGGACGCAGAGCAGTGCTGGTCATGCTGGCGGCAGAGCAGTTAGGGACAGAGCGGCGCTGGTCATGCTGGCGGCAGAGCAGTTAGGGACACAGAGCAGCGCTGGTCATGCTGGCGGCAGAGAAATTAGGGACACAGAGCGGCTCTGGTCATGCTGGCGGCAGAGCAGTTAGGGACACCGAGCAGCGCTGGTCATGCTGGCAGCAGAGCAGTTAGGGACACAGAGCAGCGCTGGTCATGCTGGCGGCACAGCAGTTAGGGGCACAGAGCAGCGCTGGTCATACTGGCGGCAGAGCAGTTAGGAACACAGAGCAGCGCTGGTCATGCTGGCGGCAGAGCAGTAAGGGACAAAGCGGCGCTGGTCATGCTGGCGGCAGAGCAGTTAGGGACACAGAGCAACGCTGGTCATGCTGCCGGCAGAGCAGTTAGGGACACTGCAGCGCTGGTCATGCTGGCAGCAGAGCAGTTAGGGACACAGAGCAGCGCTGGTCATGCTGGCGGCAGAGCAGTTAGGGACACAGAGCAGCGCTGGTCATGCTGGTAGCAGAGCAGTTAGGAACACAGAGCAGCGCTGGTCATGCTGGCGGCAGAGCAGTTAGGGACACAGAGCGGCGCTGGTCATGCTGGCGGCAGAGCAGTTAGGGACACAGAGCGGCGCTGGTCATGCTGGCTGCAGAGCAATTAGGATCACAGAGCAGCACTGGTCATGCTGGCAGCAGAGCAGTTAGGGACACAGAGCAGCGCTGGTCATGCTGGCGGCAGAGCAGTTAGGGACACAGAGCAGCACTGGTCATACTGGCGGCAGAGCAGTTAGGGACACAGAGCAGCGCTGGTCATTCTGGCGGCAGAGCAGTTAGGGACACAGAGCGGCGCTGGTCATGCTGGGGGCAGAGCAGTTAGGGACACAGAGCAGCGCTGTTCATGCTGGCGGCAGAGCAGTTAGGGACACAGAGCGGCGCTGGTCATGCTGGGGGCAGAGCAGTTAGGGACACAGAGCGCGCTGGTCATGCTGGCGGCAGAGCAGTTATGGACACAGAGCAGCGCTGGTCATGCTGGCGGCAGAGCAGTTACGGACACAGAGCAGCGCTGGTCATGCTGGGGGCAGAGCAGTTAGGGACACAGAGCAGCGCTGGTCATACTGGCGGCAGAGCAGTTAGGGACACCGAGCAGCGCTGGTCATACTGGCGGCAGAGCAGTTAGGGACACAGAGCAGCGCTGGTCATGCTGGCGGCAGAGCAGTTAGGAACACAGAGCAGCGCTGGTCATACTGGCGGCAGAGCAGTTAGGGACACAGAGCAGCGCTGGTCATGCTGGCGGCAGAGCAGTTAGGGACACAGAGCAGCGCTGGTCATGCTAGCAGCAGAGCAGTTAGGGACACAGAGCAGCGCTGGTCATGCTGGCGGCAGAGCAGTTAGGGACACAGAGCAGCGCTGGTCATGCTGGCGGCAGAGCAGTTAGGAACACAGAGCAGCGCTGGTCATGCTGGCGGCAGAGCAGTTAGGGACACAGAGCGGCGCTGGTCATGCTGGCGGCAGAGCAGTTAGGGACACAGAGCGGCGCTGGTCATGCTGGCTACAGAGCAATTAGGATCACAGAGCAGCACTGGTCATGCTGGCAGCAGAGCAGTTAGGGACACAGAGCAGCGCTGGTCATGCTGGCGGCAGAGCAGTTAGGGACACAGAGCAGCACTGGTCATACTGGCGGCAGAGCAGTTAGGGACACAGGGCAGCGCTGGTCATGCTGGCGGCAGAGCAGTTAGGGACACAGAGCGGCGCTGGTCATGCTGGTAGCAGAGCAGTTAGGGACACAGAGTGGTGCTGGTCATGCTGGCGGCAGAGCAGTTAGGGACACAGAGCAGCGCTGGTCATGCTGGCGGCAGAGCAGTTAGGGACACAGAGCAGCGCTGGTCATGCTGGCGGCAGAGCAGTTAGGAACACAGAGCAGCGCTGGTCATGCTGGCGGCAGAGCAGTTAGGAACACAGAGCAGTGCTGGTCATGCTGGCGGCAGAGCAGTTAGGGACACAGAGCGGCGCTGGTCATGCTGGCGGCAGTGCAGTTAGGGACACAGAGCGACGCTGGTCATGCTGGCGGCAGAGCAGTTAGGGACACAGAGCGGCGCTGGTCATGCTGGCGGCAGAGCAGTTAGGGACGCAGAGCAGCGCTGGTCATGCTGGCGGCAGAGCAGTTAGGGACAGAGCGGCGCTGGTCATGCTTGCGGCAGAGCAGTTAGGGACACAGAGCAGCGCTGGTCATGCTGGCGACAGAGAAATTCGGGACACAGAGCGGCGCTGGTCATGCTGGCAGCAGAGCAGTTAGGGACACCGAGCAGCGCTGGTCATGCTGGCGGCAGAGCAGTTAGGGACACAGAGCAGCGCTGGTCATGCTGGCGGCAGAGCAGTTAGGGACACAGAGCAGCGCTGGTCATGCTGGCGGCAGAGCAGTTAGGGACACAGAGCGGCGCTGGTCATACTGGCGGCAGAGCAGTTAGGGACACAGAGTGGCGCTGGTCATACTGGCGGCAGAGCAGTTAGGGACACAGAGCGGCGCTGGTCATGCTGGCAGCAGAGCAGTTAGGGACACAGAGCGGCGCTGGTCATGCTGGCGGCAGAGCAGTTAGGGACACAGAGCGGCGCTGGTCATGCTGGCGGCAGAGCAGTTAGGGACACAGAGCGGCGCTGGTCATGCTGGCTACAGAGCAATTAGGATCACAGAGCAGCACTGGTCATGCTGGCAGCAGAGCAGTTAGGGACACAGAGCGGCGCTGGTCATGCTGGCTACAGAGCAATTAGGATCACAGAGCAGCACTGGTCATGCTGGCAGCAGAGCAGTTAGGGACACAGAGCGGCGCTGGTCATGCTGGGGGTAGAGCAGTTAGGGACGCAGAGCAGTGCTGGTCATGCTGGCGGCAGAGCAGTTAGGGACAGAGCGGCGCTGGTCATGCTGGCGGCAGAGCAGTTAGGGACACAGAGCAGCGCTGGTCATGCTGGCGGCAGAGAAATTAGGGACACAGAGCGGCTCTGGTCATGCTGGCGGCAGAGCAGTTAGGGACACCGAGCAGCGCTGGTCATGCTGGCAGCAGAGCAGTTAGGGACACAGAGCAGCGCTGGTCATGCTGGCGGCACAGCAGTTAGGGGCACAGAGCAGCGCTGGTCATACTGGCGGCAGAGCAGTTAGGAACACAGAGCAGCGCTGGTCATGCTGGCGGCAGAGCAGTAAGGGACAAAGCGGCGCTGGTCATGCTGGCGGCAGAGCAGTTAGGGACACAGAGCCACGCTGGTCATGCTGGCGGCAGAGCAGTTAGGGACACTGCAGCGCTGGTCATGCTGGCAGCAGAGCAGTTAGGGACACAGAGCAGCGCTGGTCATGCTGGCGGCAGAGCAGTTAGGGACACAGAGCAGCGCTGGTCATGCTGGTAGCAGAGCAGTTAGGAACACAGAGCAGCGCTGGTCATGCTGGCGGCAGAGCAGTTAGGGACACAGAGCGGCGCTGGTCATGCTGGCGGCAGAGCAGTTAGGGACACAGAGCGGCGCTGGTCATGCTGGCTGCAGAGCAATTAGGATCACAGAGCAGCACTGGTCATGCTGGCAGCAGAGCAGTTAGGGACACAGAGCAGCGCTGGTCATGCTGGCGGCAGAGCAGTTAGGGACACAGAGCAGCACTGGTCATACTGGCGGCAGAGCAGTTAGGGACACAGAGCAGCGCTGGTCATTCTGGCGGCAGAGCAGTTAGGGACACAGAGCGGCGCTGGTCATGCTGGGGGCAGAGCAGTTAGGGACACAGAGCGGCGCTGTTCATGCTGGCGGCAGAGCAGTTAGGGACACAGAGCGGCGCTGGTCATGCTGGGGGCAGAGCAGTTAGGGACACAGAGCGCGCTGGTCATGCTGGCGGCAGAGCAGTTAGGGACACAGAGCAGCGCTGGTCATGCTGGCGGCAGAGCAGTTACGGACACAGAGCAGCGCTGGTCATGCTGGGGGCAGAGCAGTTAGGGACACAGAGCGGCGCTGGTCATACTGGCGGCAGAGCAGTTAGGAACACAGAGCAGCGCTGGTCATACTGGCGGCAGAGCAGTTAGGGACACAGAGCAGCGCTGGTCATGCTGGCGGCAGAGCAGTTAGGAACACAGAGCAGCGCTGGTCATACTGGCGGCAGAGCAGTTAGGGACACAGAGCAGCGCTGGTCATGCTGGCGGCAGAGCAGTTAGGGACACAGAGCAGCGCTGGTCATGCTGGCGGCAGAGCAGTTAGGGACACAGAGCGGCGCTGGTTATGCTGGCGGCAAAGCAGTTAGGAACACAGAGCAGCGCTGGTCATGCTGGCGGCAGAGCATTTAGGGACACAGAGCAGCGCTGGTCATACTGGCGGCAGAGCAGTTAGGAACACAGAGCAGCGCTGGTCATGCTGGCGGCAGAGCAGTTAGGGACAGAGCGGCGCTGGTCATGCTGGCGGCAGAGCAGTTAGGGACACAGAGCCACGCTGGTCATGCTGGCGGCAGAGCAGTTAGGGACACAGAGCAGCGCTGGTCATGCTAGCAGCAGAGCAGTTAGGGACACAGAGCAGCGCTGGTCATGCTGGCGGCAGAGCAGTTAGGGACACAGAGCAGCGCTGGTCATGCTGGCGGCAGAGCAGTTAGGAACACAGAGCAGCGCTGGTCATGCTGGCGGCAGAGCAGTTAGGGACACAGAGCGGCGCTGGTCATGCTGGCGGCAGAGCAGTTAGGGACACAGAGCGGCGCTGGTCATGCTGGCTACAGAGCAATTAGGATCACAGAGCAGCACTGGTCATGCTGGCAGCAGAGCAGTTAGGGACACAGAGCAGCGCTGGTCATGCTGGCGGCAGAGCAGTTAGGGACACAGAGCAGCACTGGTCATACTGGCAGCAGAGCAGTTAGGGACACAGAGCAGCGCTGGTCATGCTGGCGGCAGAGCAGTTAGGGACACAGAGCGGCGCTGGTCATGCTGGTAGCAGAGCAGTTAGGGACACAGAGTGGCGCTGGTCATGCTGGGGACAGAGCAGATAGGGACACAGAGCAGCGCTGGTCATGCTGGCGGCAGAGCAGTTAGGGACACAGAGCAGCGCTGGTCATGCTGGCGGCAGAGCAGTTAGGAACACAGAGCAGCGCTGGTCATGCTGGCGGCAGAGCAGTTAGGGACACAGAGCAGCGCTGGTCATGCTGGCGGCAGAGCAGTTAGGAACACAGAGCAGCGCTGGTCATGCTGGCGGCAGAGCAGTTAGGGACACAGAGCGGCGCTGGTCATGCTGGCGGCAGAGCAGTTAGGGACACAGAGCGGCGCTGGTCATGCTGGCTGCAGAGCAATTAGGATCACAGAGCAGCACTGGTCATGCTGGCAGCAGAGCAGTTAGGGACACAGAGCAGCGCTGGTCATGCTGGCGGCAGAGCAGTTAGGGACACAGATCAGCACTGGTCATACTGGCGGCAGAGCAGTTAGGGACACAGATCAGCACTGGTCATACTGGCGGCAGAGCAGTTAGGGACACAGAGCAGCGCTGGTCATGCTGGCGGCAGTGCAGTTAGGGACACAGAGCGACGCTGGTCATGCTGGCGGCAGAGCAGTTAGGGACACAGAGCGGCGCTGGTCATGCTGGCGGCAGAGCAGTTAGGGACGCAGAGCAGCGCTGGTCATGCTGGCGGCAGAGCAGTTAGGGACAGAGCGGCGCTGGTCATGCTTGCGGCAGAGCAGTTAGGGACACAGAGCAGCGCTGGTCATGCTGGCGACAGAGAAATTCGGGACACAGAGCGGCGCTGGTCATGCTGGCAGCAGAGCAGTTAGGGACACCGAGCAGCGCTGGTCATGCTGGCGGCAGAGCAGTTAGGGTCACAGAGCAGCGCTGGTCATGCTGGCGGCAGAGCAGTTAGGGACACAGAGCAGCGCTGGTCATGCTGGCGGCAGAGCAGTTAGGGACACAGAGCGGCGCTGGTCATACTGGCGGCAGAGCAGTTAGGGACACAGAGTGGCGCTGGTCATACTGGCGGCAGAGCAGTTAGGGACACAGAGCGGCGCTGGTCATGCTGGCAGCAGAGCAGTTAGGGACACAGAGCGGCGCTGGTCATGCTGGCGGCAGAGCAGTTAGGGACGCAGAGCGGCGCTGGTCATGCTGGCGGCAGAGCAGTTAGGGACACAGAGCGGCGCTGGTCATGCTGGCGGTAGAGCAGTTAGGGACGCAGAGCAGTGCTGGTCATGCTGGCGGCAGAGCAGTTAGGGACAGAGCGCGCTGGTCATGCTGGCGGCAGAGCAGTTAGGGACACAGAGCAGCGCTGGTCATGCTGGCGGCAGAGAAATTAGGGACACAGAGCGGCTCTGGTCATGCTGGCGGCAGAGCAGTTAGGGACACCGAGCAGCGCTGGTCATGCTGGCAGCAGAGCAGTTAGGGACACAGAGCAGCGCTGGTCATGCTGGCGGCACAGCAGTTAGGGGCACAGAGCAGCGCTGGTCATACTGGCGGCAGAGCAGTTAGGAACACAGAGCAGCGCTGGTCATGCTGGCGGCAGAGCAGTAAGGGACAAAGCGGCGCTGGTCATGCTGGCGGCAGAGCAGTTAGGGACACAGAGCCACGCTGGTCATGCTGGCGGCAGAGCAGTTAGGGACACTGCAGCGCTGGTCATGCTGGCAGCAGAGCAGTTAGGGACACAGAGCAGCGCTGGTCATGCTGGCGGCAGAGCAGTTAGGGACACAGAGCAGCGCTGGTCATGCTGGTAGCAGAGCAGTTAGGAACACAGAGCAGCGCTGGTCATGCTGGCGGCAGAGCAGTTAGGGACACAGAGCGGCGCTGGTCATGCTGGCGGCAGAGCAGTTAGGGACACAGAGCGGCGCTGGTCATGCTGGCTGCAGAGCAATTAGGATCACAGAGCAGCACTGGTCATGCTGGCAGCAGAGCAGTTAGGGACACAGAGCAGCGCTGGTCATGCTGGCGGCAGAGCAGTTAGGGACACAGAGCAGCACTGGTCATACTGGCGGCAGAGCAGTTAGGGACACAGAGCAGCGCTGGTCATTCTGGCGGCAGAGCAGTTAGGGACACAGAGCGGCGCTGGTCATGCTGGGGGCAGAGCAGTTAGGGACACAGAGCAGCGCTGTTCATGCTGGCGGCAGAGCAGTTAGGGACACAGAGCGGCGCTGGTCATGCTGGGGGCAGAGCAGTTAGGGACACAGAGCGCGCTGGTCATGCTGGCGGCAGAGCAGTTAGGGACACAGAGCAGCGCTGGTCATGCTGGCGGCAGAGCAGTTACGGACACAGAGCAGCGCTGGTCATGCTGGGGGCAGAGCAGTTAGGGACACAGAGCAGCGCTGGTCATACTGGCGGCAGAGCAGTTAGGGACACAGAGCAGCGCTGGTCATACTGGCGGCAGAGCAGTTAGGGACACAGAGCAGCGCTGGTCATGCTGGCGGCAGAGCAGTTAGGAACACAGAGCAGCGCTGGTCATACTGGCGGCAGAGCAGTTAGGAACACAGAGCAGCGCTGGTCATGCTGGTGGCAGAGCAGTTAGGGACATAGAGCAGCGCTGGTCATGCTGGCGGCAGAGCAGTTAGGGACACAGAGCAGCGCTGGTCATGCTGGCGGCAGAGCAGTTAGGGACACAGAGCGGCGCTGGTTATGCTGGCGGCAAAGCAGTTAGGAACACAGAGCAGCGCTGGTCATGCTGGCGGCAGAGCATTTAGGGACACAGAGCAGCGCTGGTCATACTGGCGGCAGAGCAGTTAGGAACACAGAGCAGCGCTGGTCATGCTGGCGGCAGAGCAGTTAGGGACAGAGCGGCGCTGGTCATGCTGGCGGCAGAGCAGTTAGGGACACAGAGCCACGCTGGTCATGCTGGCGGCAGAGCAGTTAGGGACACAGAGCAGCGCTGGTCATGCTAGCAGCAGAGCAGTTAGGGACACAGAGCAGCGCTGGTCATGCTGGCGGCAGAGCAGTTAGGGACACAGAGCAGCGCTGGTCATGCTGGCGGCAGAGCAGTTAGGGACACAGAGCGGCGCTGGTCATGCTGGCGGCAGAGCAGTTAGGGACACAGAGCGGCGCTGGTCATGCTGGCTACAGAGCAATTAGGATCATAGAGCAGCACTGGTCATGCTGGCAGCAGAGCAGTTAGGGACACAGAGCAGCGCTGGTCATGCTGGCGGCAGAGCAGTTAGGGACACAGAGCAGCACTGGTCATACTGGCGGCAGAGCAGTTAGGGACACAGAGCAGCGCTGGTCATGCTGGCGGCAGAGCAGTTAGGGACACAGAGCGGCGCTGGTCATGCTGGTAGCAGAGCAGTTAGGGACACAGAGTGGCGCTGGTCATGCTGGGGACAGAGCAGTTAGGGACACAGAGCAGCGCTGGTCATGCTGGCGGCAGAGCAGTTAGGGACACAGAGCAGCGCTGGTCATGCTGGCGGCAGAGCAGTTAGGAACACAGAGCAGCGCTGGTCATGCTGGCGGCAGAGCAGTTAGGGACACAGAGCAGCGCTGGTCATGCTGGCGGCAGAGCAGTTAGGAACACAGAGCAGCGCTGGTCATGCTGGCGGCAGAGCAGTTAGGGACAGAGCGGCGCTGGTCATGCTTGCGGCAGAGCAGTTAGGGACACAGAGCAGCGCTGGTCATGCTGGCGGCAGAGAAATTAGGGACACAGAGCAGCGCTGGTCACGCTGGCAGCAGAGCAGTTATGGACACCGAGCAGCGCTGGTCATGCTGGCGGCAGAGCAGTTAGGGACACAGAGCAGCGCTGGTCATGCTGGCGGCAGAGAAATTAGGGACACAGAGCGGCGCTGGTCATGCTGGCGGCAGAGCAGTTAGGGACACCGAGCAGCGCTGGTCATGCTGGCGGCAGAGCAGTTAGGGACAGAGCGGCGCTGGTCATGCTGGCGGCAGAGCAGTTAGGGACACAGAGCAGCGCTGGTCATGCTGGCGGCAGAGAAATTAGGGACACAGAGCGGCGCTGGTCATGCTGGCGGCAGAGCAGTTAGGGACACCGAGCAGCGCTGGTCATGCTGGCGGCAGAGCAGTTAGGGACAGAGCGGCGCTGGTCATGCTGGCGGCAGAGCAGTTAGGGACACAGAGCAGCGCTGGTCATGCTGGCGGCAGAGAAATTAGGGACACAGAGCGGCGCTGGTCATGCTGGCGGCAGAGCAGTTAGGGACACTGAGCAGCGCTGGTCATGCTGGCAGCAGAGCAGTTAGGGACACAGAGCAGCGCTGGTCATGCTGGCGGCAGAGCAGTTAGGGACACAGAGCAGCGCTGGTCATACTGGCGGCAGAGCAGTTAGGGACACAGAGCGGCGCTGGTCATGCTGGCAGCAGAGCAGTTAGGGACACAGAGCGGCGCTGTTCATACTGGCGGCAGAGCAGTTAGGGACACAGAGCGGCGCTGGTCATGCTGGCGGCAGAGCAGTTAGGGACAGTGCGGCGCTGGTCATGCTGGCGGCAACGCAGTTAGTGGCACAGAGCAGCGCTGGTCATGCTGGCGGCACAGCAGTTAGGGACACAGAGCAGCGCTGGTCATGCTGGCGGCAGAGCAGTTAGGAACACAGAGCAGCACTGGTCATACTGGCGGCAGAGCAGTTAGGGACACAGAGCAGCACTGGTCATACTGGCGGCAGAGCAGTTAGGGACACAGAGTGGTAGTCGTGATGGCGTGTAGAGGGACACAGTGTGTGGCAGAGACCAACATCCGCTACACCAGACCTGGGCATTGTAAGGCCCCAGGGCCATATACGGCCCTTTGATTGGCTCTGACCGGCCTGCGACTAGTGCATGCCTCCCAACTGTCCCGATTTTCCCGGGATTGTCCCGATTTTTTAGAAGGATCCCGCGGTCCCGGAACATTACCAAATGTCCCGGGACCCCCTGCGCTGTGACAACCCAGGGCCGCAATGACGCCGGCGGGAAGATAACTTCCTGGCGCGTGGGGTGAGAGAGTGGGGCGGGCGCACGGGGGTGGGTGGGCAGGCGCACAGGGGTGGGGGGGCTACGTACCGCATGCAGGGGTGAAGCCAGGCAGCCAACATTGCTGGAGCTGGAGAGCGTGACGGGGGCGTGACGGGGGTGTGGCCGGGGTGTGACGGGTGTGTGGCCGGGGCGTGACGGGGGTGTGGCCGGGGCGTGACGGGGGTGTGGCCGGGGGCATGGCTTGTCCCGCTTTCAAGTTTTCAGAAGTTGGGAGGTATGCTAGTGTTCCCTGTAAGGTGCGCAGCCACATGCTGCCGAAGCCCGCGCAGTCTTGCCAGAAAAGATAGTTCAGGGTTTGAACAGCACTTTTGCCCCTCTGTAGTGGACAGCCTATTGGACAGCTCCCTCCTGCAGGTTTGACTGTGGGCGGAGTTTCTCTTCCCGCCATTGGCCTGTACTGTGTGGCATGTGTCAGTTGCTGCAGAGCTGACGACGGAGATGGATGTACTCCAGCGACTTGTCTGTGCCTCACGTCGCAGGCTGCTGGCACTTGTAGTCCGCACCAAATGTGTTACATGGCGTACACAGCGCCTGATGGTTCACTGGCTCTCGTAGTCCATTTCTGACCAGACCAATGCCTTTGGGAGGACGGGGGGGCCATGCGGCAAAGTGGGAAGGGTTTCACAAAGCCTTTTATCCAAGGCCACCCCGGGGATCCCAAATCGGGATGCTGGCGGCAGAGCAGTTAGGGACGCAGAGCAGCGCTGGTCATGCTGGCGGCAGAGCAGTTAGGGACAGAGCGGCGCTGGTCATGCTTGCGGCAGAGCAGTTAGGGACACAGAGCAGCGCTGGTCATGCTGGCGGCAGAGAAATTAGGGACACAGAGCGGCGCTGGTCATGCTGGCAGCAGAGCAGTTAGGGACCACGAGCAGCGCTGGTCATGCTGGCGGCAGAGCAGTTAGGGACACAGAGCAGCGCTGGTCATGCTGGCGGCAGAGCAGTTAGGGACACAGAGCAGCGCTGGTCATGCTGGCGGCAGAGCAGTTAGGGACACAGAGCGGCGCTGGTCATACTGGCGGCAGAGCAGTTAGGGACACAGAGCGGCGCTTGTCATGCTGGCAGCAGAGCAGTTAGGGACACAGAGCGGCGCTGGTCATGCTGGCGGCAGAGCAGTTAGGGACACCGAGCGGCGCTGGTCATGCTGGCAGCAGAGCAGTTAGGGACACAGAGCGGCGCTGGTCATGCTGGCGGCAGAGCAGTTAGGGAAACAGAGCGGCGCTGGTCATGCTGGCGGTAGAGCAGTTAGGGACGCAGAGCAGTGCTGGTCATGCTGGCGGCAGAGCAGTTAGGGACAGAGCGGCGCTGGTCATGCTGGCGGCAGAGCAGTTAGGGACACAGAGCAGCGCTGGTCATGCTGGCGGCAGAGAAATTAGGGACACAGAGCGGCTCTGGTCATGCTGGCGGCAGAGCAGTTAGGGACACCGAGCAGCACTGGTCATGCTGGGGGCAGAGCAGTTAGGGACACAGAGCAGCGCTGGTCATGCTGGCGGCAGAGAAATTAGGGACACAGAGCAGCGCTGGGCATGCTGGCGGCAGAGCAGTTAGGGACACAGAGCGGCGCTGGTCATGCTGGGGGCAGAGCAGTTAGGGACACAGAGCAGCGCTGGTCATGCTGGCGGCAGAGCAGTTAGGGACACAGAGCGGCGCTGGTCATGCTGGGGGCAGAGCAGTTAGGGACACAGAGCGCGCTGGTCATGCTGGCGGCAGAGCAGTTAGGGACACAGAGCAGCGCTGGTCATGCTGGCGGCAGAGCAGTTAGGGACACAGAGCAGCGCTGGTCATGCTGGGGGCAGAGCAGTTAGGGACACAGAGCAGCGCTGGTCATACTGGCGGCAGAGCAGTTAGGGACACAGAGCAGCGCTGGTCATGCTGGCGGCAGAGCAGTTAGGGACACAGATCAGCGCTGGTCATGCTGGCGGCAGAGCAGTTAGGGACACAGAGCGGCGCTGGTCATGCTGGCGGCAGAGCAGTTAGGGACACAGAGCGGCGCTGGTCATACTGGCGGCCGAGCAGTTAGGGACACAGAGCGACGCTGGTCATGCTGGCGGCAGAGTAGTTAGGGACACAGAGCGGCGCTGGTCATGCTGGCGGCAGAGCAGTTAGGGACGCAGAGCAGCGCTGGTCATGCTGGCGGCAGAGCAGTTAGGGATAGAGCGGCGCTGGTCATGCTTGCGGCAGAGCAGTTAGGGACACAGAGCAGCGCTGGTCATGCTGGCGGCAGAGAAATTAGGGACACAGAGCAGTGCTGGTCACGCTGGCAGCAGAGCAGTTAGGGACACCGAGCAGCGCTGGTCATGCTGGCGGCAGAGCAGTTAGGGACACAGAGCAGCGCTGGTCATGCTGGCGGCAGAGAAATTAGGGACACAGAGCGGCTCTGGTCATGCTGGCGGCAGAGCAGTTAGGGACACCGAGCAGCGCTGGTCATGCTGGCAGCAGAGCAGTTAGGGACACAGAGCAGCGCTGGTCATGCTGGCGGCACAGCAGTTAGGGGCACAGAGCAGCGCTGGTCATACTGGCGGCAGAGCAGTTAGGAACACAGAGCAGCGCTGGTCATGCTGGCGGCAGAGCAGTAAGGGACAAAGCGGCGCTGGTCATGCTGGCGGCAGAGCAGTTAGGGACACAGAGCCACGCTGGTCATGCTGGCGGCAGAGCAGTTAGGGACACTGCAGCGCTGGTCATGCTGGCAGCAGAGCAGTTAGGGACACAGAGCAGCGCTGGTCATGCTGGCGGCAGAGCAGTTAGGGACACAGAGCAGCGCTGGTCATGCTGGTAGCAGAGCAGTTAGGAACACAGAGCAGCGCTGGTCATGCTGGCGGCAGAGCAGTTAGGGACACAGAGCGGCGCTGGTCATGCTGGCGGCAGAGCAGTTAGGGACACAGAGCGGCGCTGGTCATGCTGGCTGCAGAGCAATTAGGATCACAGAGCAGCACTTCTCATGCTGGCAGCAGAGCAGTTAGGGACACAGAGCAGCGCTGGTCATGCTGGCGGCAGAGCAGTTAGGGACACAGAGCAGCACTGGTCATACTGGCGGCAGAGCAGTTAGGGACACAGAGCAGCGCTGGTCATTCTGGCGGCAGAGCAGTTAGGGACACAGAGCGGCGCTGGTCATGCTGGGGGCAGAGTAGTTAGGGACACAGAGCAGCGCTGTTCATGCTGGCGGCAGAGCAGTTAGGGACACAGAGCGGCGCTGGTCATGCTGGGGGCAGAGCAGTTAGGGACACAGAGCGCGCTGGTCATGCTGGCGGCAGAGCAGTTAGGGACACAGAGCAGCGCTGGTCATGCTGGCGGCAGAGCAGTTACGGACACAGAGCAGCGCTGGTCATGCTGGGGGCAGAGCAGTTAGGGACACAGAGCAGCGCTGGTCATACTGGCGGCAGAGCAGTTAGGGACACAGAGCGGCGCTGGTCATACTGGCGGCAGAGCAGTTAGGGACACAGAGCAGCGCTGGTCATGCTGGCGGCAGAGCAGTTAGGAACACAGAGCAGCGCTGGTCATACTGGCGGCAGAGCAGTTAGGAACACAGAGCAGCGCTGGTCATGCTGGCGGCAGAGCAGTTAGGGACACAGAGCAGCGCTGGTCATGCTGGCGGCAGAGCAGTTAGGGACACAGAGCAGCGCTGGTCATGCTGGCGGCAGAGCAGTTAGGGACACAGAGCGGCGCTGGTTATGCTGGCGGCAAAGCAGTTAGGAACACAGAGCAGCGCTGGTCATGCTGGCGGCAGAGCATTTAGGGACACAGAGCAGCGCTGGTCATGCTGGCGGCAGAGCATTTAGGGACACAGAGCAGCGCTGGTCATACTGGCGGCAGAGCAGTTAGGAACACAGAGCAGCGCTGGTCATGCTGGCGGCAGAGCAGTTAGGGACAGAGCGGCGCTGGTCATGCTGGCGGCAGAGCAGTTAGGGACACAGAGCCACGCTGGTCATGCTGGCGGCAGAGCAGTTAGGGACACAGAGCAGCGCTGGTCATGCTAGCAGCAGAGCAGTTAGGGACACAGAGCAGCGCTGGTCATGCTGGCGGCAGAGCAGTTAGGGACACAGAGCAGCGCTGGTCATGCTGGCGGCAGAGCAGTTAGGGACACAGAGCGGCGCTGGTCATGCTGGCGGCAGAGCAGTTAGGGACACAGAGCGGCGCTGGTCATGCTGGCTACAGAGCAATTAGGATCACAGAGCAGCACTGGTCATGCTGGCAGCAGAGCAGTTAGGGACACAGAGCAGCGCTGGTCATGCTGGCGGCAGAGCAGTTAGGGACACAGAGCAGCACTGGTCATACTGGCGGCAGAGCAGTTAGGGACACAGAGCAGCGCTGGTCATGCTGGCGGCAGAGCAGTTAGGGACACAGAGCGGCGCTGGTCATGCTGGTAGCAGAGCAGTTAGGGACACAGAGTGGCGCTGGTCATGCTGGGGACAGAGCAGTTAGGGACACAGAGCAGCGCTGGTCATGCTGGCGGCAGAGCAGTTAGGGACACAGAGCAGCGCTGGTCATGCTGGCGGCAGAGCAGTTAGGAACACAGAGCAGCGCTGGTCATGCTGGCGGCAGAGCAGTTAGGGACACAGAGCAGCGCTGGTCATGCTGGCGGCAGAGCAGTTAGGAACACAGAGCAGCGCTGGTCATGCTGGCGGCAGAGCAGTTAGGGACACAGAGCGGCGCTGGTCATGCTGGCGGCAGAGCAGTTAGGGACACAGAGCGGCGCTGGTCATGCTGGCTGCAGAGCAATTAGGATCACAGAGCAGCACTGGTCATGCTGGCAGCAGAGCAGTTAGGGACACAGAGCAGCGCTGGTCATGCTGGCGGCAGAGCAGTTAGGGACACAGATCAGCACTGGTCATACTGGCGGCAGAGCAGTTAGGGACACAGAGCAGCGCTGGTCATGCTGGCGGCAGAGCAGTTAGGGACACAGAGCAGCGCTGGTCATGCTGGTAGCAGAGCAGTTAGGGACACAGAGCGGCGCTGGTCATGCTGGTAGCAGAGCAGTTAGGGACACAGAGCGGCGCTGGTCATGCTGGGGGCAGAGCAGTTAGGGACACAGAGCGGCGCTGGTCATGCTGGCGGCAGAGCAGTTAGGGACACAGAGCGGCGCTGGTCATGCTGGCGGCAGAGCAGTTAGGGACACAGAGCAGCGCTGGTCATGCTGGCGGCAGAGCAGTTAGGGACACAGAGCAGCGCTGGTCATGCTGGGGGCAGAGCAGTTAGGGACACAGAGCAGCGCTGGTCATGCTGGCGGCAGAGCAGTTAGGGACACAGAGCGGCGCTGGTCATGCTGGCGGCAGAGCAGTTAGGGACACAGAGCGGCGCTGGTCATGCTGGCGGCAGAGCAGTTAGGGACACAGAGCAGCGCTGGTCATGCTGGCGGCAGAGCAGTTAGGGACACAGGGCAGCGCTGGTCATGCTGGCGGCAGAGCAGTTAGGGACACAGAGCAGCACTGGTCATACTGGCGGCAGAGCAGTTAGGGACACAGAGCAGCGCTGGTCATGCTGGCGGCAGAGCAGTTAGGGACACAGAGCAGTGCTGGTCATGCTGGCGGCAGAGCAGTTAGGGACACAGAGCGGCGCTGGTCATGCTGGCGGCAGTGCAGTTAGGGACACAGAGCGACGCTGGTCATGCTGGCGGCAGAGCAGTTAGGGACACAGAGCGGCGCTGGTCATGCTGGCGGCAGAGCAGTTAGGGACACAGAGCGGCGCTGGTCATGCTGGCGGCAGAGCAGTTAGGGACAGAGCGGCGCTGGTCATGCTTGCGGCAGAGCAGTTAGGGACAGAGCGGCGCTGGTCATGCTTGCGGCAGAGCAGTTAGGGACACAGAGCAGCGCTGGTCATGCTGGCGGCAGAGAAATTAGGGACACAGAGCGGCGCTGGTCATGCTGGCAGCAGAGCAGTTAGGGACACCGAGCAGCGCTGGTCATGCTGGCGGCAGAGCTGTTAGGGACACAGAGCAGCGCTGGTCATGCTGGCGGCAGAGCAGTTAGGGACACAGAGCAGCGCTGGTCATGCTGGCGGCAGAGCAGTTAGGGACACAGAGCGGCGCTGGTCATACTGGCGGCAGAGCAGTTAGGGACACAGAGCGGCGCTGGTCATACTGGCGGCAGAGCAGTTAGGGACACAGAGCGGCGCTTGTCATGCTGGCAGCAGAGCAGTTAGGGACACAGAGCGGCACTGGTCATGCTGGCGGCAGAGCAGTTAGGGACACAGAGCGGCGCTGGTCATGCTGGCAGCAGAGCAGTTAGGGACACAGAGCGGCGCTGGTCATGCTGGCGGCAGAGCAGTTAGGGAAACAGAGCGGCGCTGGTCATGCTGGCGGTAGAGCAGTTAGGGACGCAGAGCAGTGCTGGTCATGCTGGCGGCAGAGCAGTTAGGGACAGAGCGGCGCTGGTCATGCTGGCGGCAGAGCAGTTAGGGACACAGAGCAGCGCTGGTCATGCTGGCGGCAGAGCAGTTAGGGAAACAGAGCGGCACTGGTCATGCTGGCGGCAGAGCAGTTAGGGACACAGAGCGGCACTGGTCATGCTGGCAACAGAGCAGTTAGGGACACAGAGCGGCGCTGGTCATGCTGGCGGCAGAGCAGTTAGGGAAACAGAGCGGCGCTGGTCATGCTGGCGGTAGAGCAGTTAGGGACGCAGAGCAGTGCTGGTCATGCTGGCGGCAGAGCAGTTAGGGACACAGAGCGGCGCTGGTCATGCTGGCGGCAGAGCAGTTAGGGACACAGAGCAGCGCTGGTCATGCTGGCGGCAGAGAAATTAGGGACACAGAGCGGCTCTGGTCATGCTGGCGGCAGAGCAGTTAGGGACACCGAGCAGCGCTGGTCATGCTGGCAGCAGAGCAGTTAGGGACACAGAGCAGCGCTGGTCATGCTGGCGGCACAGCAGTTAGGGGCACAGAGCAGCGCTGGTCATGCTGGCGGCAGAGCAGTTAGGAACACAGAGCAGCGCTGGTCATGCTGGCGGCAGAGCAGTAAGGGACAGAGCGGCGCTGGTCATGCTGGCGGCAGAGCAGTTAGGGACACAGAGCCACGCTGGTCATGCTGGCGGCAGAGCAGTTAGGGACACAGAGCAGCGCTGGTCATGCTGGCAGCAGAGCAGTTAGGGACACAGAGCAGCGCTGGTCATGCTGGCGGCAGAGCAGTTAGGAACACAGAGCAGCGCTGGTCATGCTGGCGGCAGAGCAGTTAGGGACACAGAGCGGCGCTGGTCATGCTGGCGGCAGAGCAGTTAAGGACACAGAGCGGCGCTGGTCATGCTGGCTGCAGAGCAGTTAGGATCACAGAGCAGCAATGGTCATGCTGGCAGCAGAGCAGTTAGGGACACAGAGCAGCGCTGGTCATGCTGGCGGCAGAGCAGTTAGGGACACAGAGCAGCACTGGTCATACTGGCGGCAGAGCAGTTAGGGACACAGAGCAGCGCTGGTCATGCTGGCGGCAGAGCAGTTAGGGACACAGAGCGGCGCTGGTCATGCTGGGGGCAGAGCAGTTAGGGACACAGAGCAGCGCTGGTCATGCTGGCGGCAGAGCAGTTAGGGACACAGAGCGGCGCTGGTCATGCTGGGGGCAGAGCAGTTAGGGACACAGAGCGCGCTGGTCATGCTGGCGGCAGAGCAGTTAGGGACACAGAGCAGCGCTGGTCATGCTGGCGGCAGAGCAGTTAGGGACACAGAGCAGCGCTGGTCATGCTGGGGGCAGAGCAGTTAGGGACACAGAGCAGCGCTGGTCATGCTGGTGGCAGAGAAATTAGGGACACAGAGCGGCGCTGGTCATGCTGGCGGCAGAGCAGTTAGGGACACCGAGCAGCGCTGGTCATGCTGGCGGCAGAGCAGTTAGGGACAGAGCGGCGCTGGTCATGCTGGCGGCAGAGCAGTTAGGGACACAGAGCAGCGCTGGTCATGCTGGCGGCAGAGAAATTAGGGACACAGAGCGGCGCTGGTCATGCTGGCGGCAGAGCAGTTAGGGACACCGAGCAGCGCTGGTCATGCTGGCGGCAGAGCAGTTAGGGACAGAGCGGCGCTGGTCATGCTGGCGGCAGAGCAGTTAGGGACACAGAGCAGCGCTGGTCATGCTGGCGGCAGAGAAATTAGGGACACAGAGCGGCGCTGGTCATGCTGGCGGCAGAGCAGTTAGGGACACTGAGCAGCGCTGGTCATGCTGGCAGCAGAGCAGTTAGGGACACAGAGCAGCGCTGGTCATGCTGGCGGCAGAGCAGTTAGGGACACAGAGCAGCGCTGGTCATGCTGGCGGCAGAGCAGTTAGGGACACAGAGCAGCGCTGGTCATACTGGCGGCAGAGCAGTTAGGGACACAGAGCGGGGCTGGTCATGCTGGCAGCAGAGCAGTTAGGGACACAGAGCGGCGCTGTTCATACTGGCGGCAGAGCAGTTAGGGACACAGAGCGGCGCTGGTCATGCTGGCGGCAGAGCAGTTAAGGACACAGAGCGGCGCTGGTCATGCTGGCTGCAGAGCAGTTAGGATCACAGAGCAGCAATGGTCATGCTGGCAGCAGAGCAGTTAGGGACACAGAGCAGCGCTGGTCATGCTGGCGGCAGAGCAGTTAGGGACACAGAGCAGCACTGGTCATACTGGCGGCAGAGCAGTTAGGGACACAGAGCAGCGCTGGTCATGCTGGCGGCAGAGCAGTTAGGGACACAGAGCAGCGCTGGTCATGCTGGGGGCAGAGCAGTTAGGGACACAGAGCAGCGCTGGTCATGCTGGCGGCAGAGCAGTTAGGGACACAGAGCGGGGCTGGTCATGCTGGCAGCAGAGCAGTTAGGGACACAGAGCGGCGCTGTTCATACTGGCGGCAGAGCAGTTAGGGACACAGAGCGGCGCTGGTCATGCTGGCGGCAGAGCAGTTAAGGACACAGAGCGGCGCTGGTCATGCTGGCTGCAGAGCAGTTAGGATCACAGAGCAGCAATGGTCATGCTGGCAGCAGAGCAGTTAGGGACACAGAGCAGCGCTGGTCATGCTGGCGGCAGAGCAGTTAGGGACACAGAGCAGCACTGGTCATACTGGCGGCAGAGCAGTTAGGGACACAGAGCAGCGCTGGTCATGCTGGCGGCAGAGCAGTTAGGGACACAGAGCAGCGCTGGTCATGCTGGGGGCAGAGCAGTTAGGGACACAGAGCAGCGCTGGTCATGCTGGTGGCAGAGAAATTAGGGACACAGAGCGGCGCTGGTCATGCTGGCGGCAGAGCAGTTAGGGACACCGAGCAGCGCTGGTCATGCTGGCGGCAGAGCAGTTAGGGACAGAGCGGCGCTGGTCATGCTGGCGGCAGAGCAGTTAGGGACACAGAGCAGCGCTGGTCATGCTGGCGGCAGAGAAATTAGGGACACAGAGCGGCGCTGGTCATGCTGGCGGCAGAGCAGTTAGGGACACCGAGCAGCGCTGGTCATGCTGGCGGCAGAGCAGTTAGGGACAGAGCGGCGCTGGTCATGCTGGCGGCAGAGCAGTTAGGGACACAGAGCAGCGCTGGTCATGCTGGCGGCAGAGAAATTAGGGACACAGAGCGGCGCTGGTCATGCTGGCGGCAGAGCAGTTAGGGACACTGAGCAGCGCTGGTCATGCTGGCAGCAGAGCAGTTAGGGACACAGAGCAGCGCTGGTCATGCTGGCGGCAGAGCAGTTAGGGACACAGAGCAGCGCTGGTCATACTGGCGGCAGAGCAGTTAGGGACACAGAGCGGGGCTGGTCATGCTGGCAGCAGAGCAGTTAGGGACACAGAGCGGCGCTGTTCATACTGGCGGCAGAGCAGTTAGGGACACAGAGCGGCGCTGGTCATGCTGGCGGCAGAGCAGTTAGGGACAGAGCGGCGCTGGTCATGCTGGCGGCAACGCAGTTAGTGGCACAGAGCAGCGCTGGTCATGCTGGCGGCACAGCAGTTAGGGACACAGAGCAGCGCTGGTCATGCTGGCGGCAGAGCAGTTAGGAACACAGAGCAGCACTGGTCATACTGGCGGCAGAGCAGTTAGGGACACAGAGCAGCACTGGTCATACTGGCGGCAGAGCAGTTAGGGACACAGAGTGGTAGTCGTGATGGCGTGTAGAGGGACACAGTGTGTGGCAGAGACCAACATCCGCTACACCAGACCTGGGCATTGTAAGGCCCCAGGGCCATATACGGCCCTTTGATTGGCTCTGACCGGCCTGCGACTAGTGCATGCCTCCCAACTGTCCCGATTTTCCCGGGATTGTCCCGATTTTTTAGAAAGATCCCGCGGTCCCGGAACATTACCAAATGTCCCGGGACCCCCTGCGCTGTGACAACCCAGGGCCGCAATGACGCCGGCGGGAAGATAACTTCCTGGCGCGTGGGGTGAGAGAGTGGGGCGGGCGCACGGGGGTGGGTGGGCAGGCGCACAGGGGTGGGGGGGCTATGTACCGCATGCAGGGGTGAAGCCAGGCAGCCGACATTGCTGGAGCTGGAGAGCGTGACGGGGGCGTGACGGGGGTGTGGCCGGGGCGTGACGGGGGTGTGGCCGGGGCGTGACGGGGGTGTGGCCGGGGCGTGACGGGGGTGTGGCCGGGGGCATGGCTTGTCCCGCTTTCAAGTTTTCAGAAGTTGGGAGGTATGCTAGTGTTCCCTGTAAGGTGCGCAGCCACATGCTGCCGAAGCCCGCACAGTCTTGCCAGAAAAGATAGTTCAGGGTTTGAACAGCACTTTTGCCCCTCTGTAGTGGACAGCCTATTGGACAGCTCCCTCCTGCAGGTTTGACTGTGGGCGGAGTTTCTCTTCCCGCCATTGGCCTGTACTGTGTGGCATGTGTCAGTTGCTGCGGAGCTGACGACGGAGATGGATGTACTCCAGCGACTTGTCTGTGCCTCACGTCGCAGGCTGCTGGCACTTGTAGTCCGCACCAAATGTGTTACATGGCGTACACAGCGCCTGATGGTTCACTGGCTCTCGTAGTCCATTTCTGACCAGACCAATGCCTTTGGGAGGACGGGGGGGCCATGCGGCAAAGTGGGAAGGGTTTCACAAAGCCTTTTATCCAAGGCCACCCCGGGGATCCCAAATCGGGATGCTGGCGGCAGAGCAGTTAGGGACGCAGAGCAGCGCTGGTCATGCTGGCGGCAGAGCAGTTAGGGACAGAGCGGCGCTGGTCATGCTTGCGGCAGAGCAGTTAGGGACACAGAGCAGCGCTGGTCATGCTGGCGGCAGAGAAATTAGGGACACAGAGCGGCGCTGGTCATGCTGGCAGCAGAGCAGTTAGGGACCACGAGCAGCGCTGGTCATGCTGGCGGCAGAGCAGTTAGGGACACAGAGCAGCGCTGGTCATGCTGGCGGCAGAGCAGTTAGGGACACAGAGCAGCGCTGGTCATGCTGGCGGCAGAGCAGTTAGGGACACAGAGCGGCGCTGGTCATACTGGCGGCAGAGCAGTTAGGGACACAGAGCGGCGCTTGTCATGCTGGCAGCAGAGCAGTTAGGGACACAGAGCGGCGCTGGTCGTGCTGGCGGCAGAGCAGTTAGGGACACAGAGCGGCGCTGGTCATGCTGGCAGCAGAGCAGTTAGGGACACAGAGCGGCGCTGGTCATGCTGGCGGCAGAGCAGTTAGGGAAACAGAGCGGCGCTGGTCATGCTGGCGGTAGAGCAGTTAGGGACGCAGAGCAGTGCTGGTCATGCTGGCGGCAGAGCAGTTAGGGACAGAGCGGCGCTGGTCATGCTGGCGGCAGAGCAGTTAGGGACACAGAGCAGCGCTGGTCATGCTGGCGGCAGAGAAATTAGGGACACAGAGCGGCTCTGGTCATGCTGGCGGCAGAGCAGTTAGGGACACCGAGCAGCACTGGTCATGCTGGCAGCAGAGCAGTTAGGGACACAGAGCAGCGCTGGTCATGCTGGCGGCACAGCAGTTAGGGGCACAGAGCAGCGCTGGTCATACTGGCGGCAGAGCAGTTAGGAACACAGAGCAGCGCTGGTCATGCTGGCGGCAGAGCAGTAAGGGACAGAGCGGCGCTGGTCATGCTGGCGGCAGAGCAGTTAGGGACACAGAGCCACGCTGGTCATGCTGGCGGCAGAGCAGTTAGGGACACAGAGCAGCGCTGGTCATGCTGGCAGCAGAGCAGTTAGGGACACAGAGCAGCGCTGGTCATGCTGGCGGCAGAGCAGTTAGGAACACAGAGCAGCGCTGGTCATGCTGGCGGCAGAGCAGTTAGGGACACAGAGCGGTGCTGGTCATGCTGGCGGCAGAGCAGTTAGGGACACAGAGCGGCGCTGGTCATGCTGGCTGCAGAGCAGTTAGGATCACAGAGCAGCACTGGTCATGCTGGCAGCAGAGCAGTTAGGGACACAGAGCAGCGCTGGTCATGCTGGCGGCAGAGCAGTTAGGGACACCGAGCAGCACTGGTCATACTGGCGGCAGAGCAGTTAGGGACACAGAGCAGCGCTGGGCATGCTGGCGGCAGAGCAGTTAGGGACACAGAGCGGCGCTGGTCATGCTGGGGGCAGAGCAGTTAGGGACACAGAGCAGCGCTGGGCATGCTGGCGGCAGAGCAGTTAGGGACACAGAGCGGCGCTGGTCATGCTGGGGGCAGAGCAGTTAGGGACACAGAGCGCGCTGGTCATGCTGGCGGCAGAGCAGTTAGGGACACAGAGCAGCGCTGGTCATGCTGGCGGCAGAGCAGTTAGGGACACAGAGCAGCGCTGGTCATGCTGGGGGCAGAGCAGTTAGGGACACAGAGCAGCGCTGGTCATACTGGCGGCAGAGCAGTTAGGGACACAGAGCAGCGCTGGTCATGCTGGCGGCAGAGCAGTTAGGGACACAGATCAGCGCTGGTCATGCTGGCGGCAGAGCAGTTAGGGACACAGAGCGGCGCTGGTCATGCTGGCGGCAGAGCAGTTAGGGACACAGAGCGGCGCTGGTCATGCTGGCGGCAGAGCAGTTAGGGACACAGAGCGGCGCTGGTCATACTGGCGGCCGAGCAGTTAGGGACACAGAGCGACGCTGGTCATGCTGGCGGCAGAGTAGTTAGGGACACAGAGCGGCGCTGGTCATGCTGGCGGCAGAGCAGTTAGGGACGCAGAGCAGCGCTGGTCATGCTGGCGGCAGAGCAGTTAGGGACAGAGCGGCGCTGGTCATGCTTGCGGCAGAGCAGTTAGGGACACAGAGCAGCGCTGGTCATGCTGGCGGCAGAGAAATTAGGGACACAGAGCAGCGCTGGTCACGCTGGCAGCAGAGCAGTTAGGGACACCGAGCAGCGCTGGTCATGCTGGCGGCAGAGCAGTTAGGGACACAGAGCAGCGCTGGTCATGCTGGCGGCAGAGAAATTAGGGACACAGAGCGGCGCTGGTCATGCTGGCGGCAGAGCAGTTAGGGACACCGAGCAGCGCTGGTCATGCTGGCGGCAGAGCAGTTAGGGACAGAGCGGCGCTGGTCATGCTGGCGGCAGAGAAATTAGGGACACAGAGCGGCGCTGGTCATGCTGGCGGCAGAGCAGTTAGGGACACCGAGCAGCGCTGGTCATGCTGGCGGCAGAGCAGTTAGGGACAGAGCGGCGCTGGTCATGCTGGCGGCAGAGCAGTTAGGGACACAGAGCAGCGCTGGTCATGCTGGCGGCAGAGAAATTAGGGACACAGAGCGGCGCTGGTCATGCTGGCGGCAGAGCAGTTAGGGACACTGAGCAGCGCTGGTCATGCTGGCAGCAGAGCAGTTAGGGACACAGAGCAGCGCTGGTCATGCTGGCGGCAGAGCACTTAGGGACACAGAGCAGCGCTGGTCATACTGGCGGCAGAGCAGTTAGGGACACAGAGCGGCGCTGGTCATGCTGGCAGCAGAGCAGTTAGGGACACAGAGCGGCGCTGTTCATACTGGCGGCAGAGCAGTTAGGGACACAGAGCGGCGCTGGTCATGCTGGCGGCAGAGCAGTTAGGGACAGAGCGGCGCTGGTCATGCTGGCGGCAACGCAGTTAGTGGCACAGAGCAGCGCTGGTCATGCTGGCGGCACAGCAGTTAGGGACACAGAGCAGCGCCGGTCATGCTGGCGGCAGAGCAGTTAGGGACACAGAGCAGCACTGGTCATACTGGCGGCAGAGCAGTTAGGGACACAGAGCAGCACTGGTCATACTGGCGGCAGAGCAGTTAGGGACACAGAGTGGTAGTCGTGATGGCGTGTAGAGGGACACAGTGTGTGGCAGAGACCAACATCCGCTACACCAGACCTGGGCATTGTAAGGCCCCAGGGCCATATACGGCCCTTTGATTGGCTCTGACCGACCTGCGACTAGTGTTCCCTGTAAGGTGCGCAGCCACATGCTGCCGAAGCCCGCGCAGTCTTGCCAGAAAAGATAGTTCAGGGTTTGAACAGCACTTTTGCCCCTCTGTAGTGGACAGCCTATTGGACAGCTCCCTCCTGCAGGTTTGATTGTGGGCGGAGTTTCTCTTCCCGCCCTTGGCCTGTACTGTGTGGCATGTGTCAGTTGCTGCGGAGCTGACGACGGAGATGGATGTACTCCAGCGACTTGTCTGTGCCTCACGTCGCAGGCTGCTGGCACTTGTAGTCCGCACCAAATGTGTTACATGGCGTACACAGCGCCTGATGGTTCACTGGCTCTCGTAGTCCATTTCTGACCAGACCAATGCCTTTGGGAGGACGGGGGGGCCATGCGGCAAAGTGGGAAGGGTTTCACAAAGCCTTTTATCCAAGGCCACCCCGGGGATCCCAAATCGGGATGCTCCACTTTTTGAAACCCTTTTTACTCAGTAGCAACGTTAAAAAAGGCAGACTCTTTCTCTGAAAGCAGAACAAAACCCAGAGCGGCCATTGGTCTTCCCCCCTGGGTATCCCAGATCAGGATTCCCCACTGTGGGAAACCCTAGCAACTTGACAAATGGTGGACTCCCCCTTAAAGTGGAAATTAACCCAGAGCAGCCACTGGTCTTCCCCCTGAGTATCCCAGGTCAGGATGCCCCACTGTGTGAAACCCATGTTACTTAGTAGCAACTTGACAAATGGTGGACTTCCCCTTGAAGTGGAAATGAAACCAGAGCGGCCACTGGTCTTCCACCTGGGCATCCCAGATTGGGGTTTTGTTCCGCTTTAAGGGAGGGAGCTGCCATTTTTCATGTTGCTACTAAGTAAAAAAAGTTTCACACAGTGGGGCATCCCGATCTGGGATTTCCAGGGGGAAGACCAGTGGCAGCTCTGGGTTTTGTTCTGCTTTATGTGAGGGAATCAGCAATTTTTCACATTGCTACTCAGTATAAAGTGTGAGCAGCGCTGTGTTACTTTAATAATAATGTAAAGGAGGGGTGTTATTCCATCCTAACCTGATTTGGTCATGATGTTTTAAAGCAGACCAAAACCCATGTAACCCAGCCCTTTGGAATGCGAAGGAATCCAGGGCTGGGTTACAGGCTCTGGGGCATCCCATTTGGGATGCCCTGCTGTGTAAGACCTCACTGGACACACAAAATGTGGTTTATTTAATAAATTACATTTTTTGTAAGGCAACCTCACTTTTTCATTGTTTAACTATAACACTCGTAGCAGATTGTCAAACAATGCTATTTACTAATTTTTATAAAGAAATACAATTATATTATGCAGAATTGAGTTCAGCCTTTTGGCCCGGCCCTCCACAAGATTTTGTTTCTCATGTCCCCCATGGAAAAAATAATTGCCCACCCCTGCGCTACACTGAATTGCGATTTAACGATTTGTAATAATCCAATTCAGATGAAGCTGAAATTTTAAGGGAAAATGGTCCAAATCAAGTTTTGACAAAATTCACTCATCTCTAATTGAGGGTAAACCTGGACAAAGCTCCCCCTCACAGTGAATGTTTGCCGTCCTTCATATTAGAGCTGAAGGGGGAGGTGTGAGGGTTAGTATGCTGGACAAAAGAACCAGCTCTGTATCCCTAGGTCACACACAAGCAAGCCTCTGATATGAGGAAACATAAGGACATAATGTTACAGCTAATCTGTAAATTATTAAATTTTTATCAGTGAAGTTTAAGTAAGGCAATACGCTTTCAGCGGTGGCAGCATGGGATTGGTGGGCTGAGAAAAATTCCTCTTCCAGCTCAGATTTGGCTTCAATCTGCACAGAGGAGGGTGCAGGCCGAGATTTTATATTTCATCAGCATGTTGGGAATTACACATTGCAGCAATATCTTCTCTCTCAGGCAACTGTTATTATCTGGTAAGGATCCTATAGATTATAGATTATGTTGTATGTATGTAACTGTTTATTTATAATCAATTCTACATGGAGGGATTTACTGCAATGCCCTGGGGCCCATAGCAAAATGTCCCTTTGCCCATCTGAAAGCCCTTCAGTTTAGCTCTATTTACCCCCAATCCGTCGCCCTGATGTTTTGTGATGGATTTTAGCTGTAATAGGAGTGTTTTTGATGTGCTTGCCAAATGACATTACAGAAAAGAAACTGCAAACTTGTGTACTTCCTAAGTAGCAAAACCAATAGGAAAGGACTTTAAAGAGGAACATTGCAGGTATTGAGGAGTAAATAAAAACTCCCCAAACCTGGCTTGTTCGGCGAACAATTTACTATTATAAACTTATTTGTCCATTTGCATCTCGCTCCTGCATTCCTTGGTCCCACGCCGTCTCTTTCGGGCAGCTCCATCTTGCCGTCCCGTCATGCTCTGCGCCGCCCCTCAGATATCGCGGCTGCAATGACACTTGGCGCAAATCCTGCAAGATTTGAAGAGAAGCGTGGGACATTTGAAGAAGGAAAGCGAAGGGTGAGTGCGGCTAAGGCTTCCAGCCTTCACTCTGGTCTGGCTAAGGGACAGGGGGGTGCAAAGGGGCCAGGAATTCTGCCGGATGTCGGTGTTTTAGATAACACAGACATCCAAAAGGCAGTGGGGGCGGGATGTCTAGAGCGGAACATCAGAAAAGATCTGATGTTTCTCATTAAAGGAACATTGCAGGTAAAGCAAAGGTGTCAAACTTCCTTCTGAAAGGCCAGCAATAGGCCAAGTTTTGCAGATCACCACACAGGGACGTGCCGGTGCAGTAAGTAGTGCTCACACAGGTCTATAGAGGCAGTTATGTGAAGATCCACAAAACAAACTGTTGCTGCCCCTTCAGGAGTCACACCCCTGAGGTAAAGCGCTAAATTATCCTGTTTTCTGCTTGCCCCGTGCTGTATGTCAGGGGCTACATTTTATATTCACAACACATTGAATTCCCTGATTAAACCTATAGAGCTTGCTCCCTTCTGCCAACTCATTTTTCAGGTCCACCAAAATGAACTGACCTCTGAAGGGACACATTGAAATATGCATGGATGAGTCCTCCTCTGCTATTGAAGAGGCGCTGCAGAAGGGCGAGGGCGCACTGGATGTTTTTGAGAATATAAAGCCGGCTGAATGAAAGCCCTTGACAGCCAGCATGGGAAGGGCAGATAGTAGGCTAAATAAACCCTTTGCATAAAAGGTTACTTACCTTCCTTCCAACCAACCCCTCGTAGGGGAATAAAAAAAAAACCTCAACTTCACGATGCAGAGTGCTTGTAGCATTGTGCAGCAAAGCTCATGGGTTTCCCAACTGCCACACTGACCTTAAAGGAGCAATATCGCGAAATCTAAAAATATACCGTATTTGCCGGAGTATAAGACGACCCACCAACATTTCCACTCAAAATATAGTTTGTTATATACTCGCCGTATAAGACTACTCCCTCTTCCGCACACCGAATAAAACGTAAAAGAACATCAGATTACACTGCAGCCGCATCCCTGCTCGCCTTTAGTTTGGGATGTGCCCACACTGGCTATTCAGAATGCGTCCCAGCTAAAGGCATAGTAGGGATGCAGCTGCAGTATAATGTGGTTTGGGCTCTGGGAAAAGGGCCAGATGGGGGTTTCTCACAGTGGAGGATCACAATTTGGGATACCCCTGGAGTAGGGAACAAAACCCAGTGGGGCCTCCCAAATTTGGTAGCCCCACTGTGTGAAATAAACCCGAATGGCATTTTTCCCAGAGCGCACATCAGATTACAATGCAGCTGCATCCCTGCTCGCCTTTAGTTGGGGACGTGCCTTGCTGTCTATTCAGAATGTGTCCCAGCTAAAGGCATAGTAGGGATGCAGCTGCAGGGTAATGTGGTGTTGGCTCTGGGAATATGGCCAATAGGGAGGGTTTTACAGTGGGGCATCCCAAATTGGAATGCCCCAGTGGGTTTGTTCCCTACTCCAGGGGCATGCCAAATTGGGTTTCCTCTACTGTGTGAAACCCCCCAACTGGCCCTTTTCCCAGAGCCCAAACCACATTACCCTGCAGCCACATCCCTACTATGCCTTTAGATTGGACGCATTCTGAATAGCCAGCACAGGCCCCAACTAAAGGCGAGCAGGAATGTGGCCGCAGTGTAATGTGGAGTCTGGGAAAAAGGTCAAACGGGGGATTCAGACAGGGGGCATTCCATTTTGCTGCCCCTGATGCAGGGAACAAAACCCAGTAGGGCATGCCAAGTTGGGGTGCCCCCTGTGTAAACTCCCCCAAGTTGGGATGCCCCCTGTGTAAACTCCCCCAGTTTGGGGTACCCCCTGTGTAAACTTCCCCAATGACCCCGTTTCCCAGAGTCCACACCACATTACACTGCGGCCACATCCCTGCTCGCCTATAGCTGGGGACATGCCCGGGTTGTTTAGAATGTGTCTCATCTAATAGCATAGTGTGTAATGTGTGGGGTCTGGGAAAGGGGCCAGTTTGGGGTTTTACACTGGGGGATGCCCCATAGAAACTTTTTTTTTTTTAATAAATCTTAAATAAATCACACCTCAGATCAGATGCTGAAGAGTCCCCTTCAAAGTGGAGAGCAGCGAGGGCGATGTCAGGAGTGCATGCCAGGAGCCAGCCCCCTGCCTGCCCACACAGTGCCTGAGAGCAGGAAAGCTGATCTGCTTGGCGCTCACCCTGCTGGCCTGCTCAGACTCTCCCTGCCCTGATCAACTAGTGCTGCCTGAGCAAGAGCATCGCTCTGCAGGAGGAGGAGGAGGAGGAGGACGATCGTGCTGCCCAGCTTGGTGAAGGTAAGTACATTTATATGTATGTGACCCAGGTGCACGCCGCGTATAAGACGACCCCCCCCCCACTTGTTTTACAGGGGGAAAAAGTCGTCTTATACGCCAGCAAATACGGTAAATAATTAGCCACACAATAGCTTCAAGCATGTGTATAAATAATGTGGCGATAGAAAAAGGAAAACATATCTGCCTTTCTTTTAAATTATATAATGACAATGGCTCAGTCCATTTGCTGAATAGGGGGATCTGCTGGGTTGTATTTAGTGAGCTGCTTCATTTAGCCCACTGGTCTCCTAGCAACACTTTACCTCAGAGGCTGACACTGTAATCAGTGGTAACGGCTGTGTGTGTGTGAGGTGCTGCTTTTGTTATGAGACCAGGTGACTCAAATGTGTAAAATCTATACAAAATAAACTAAACTGACTGAAAATGACTGAAATTCTTCTTTGAATAACTGTGCAGGAAAATCTAAAGGTATTAAAGTGGAACAAAACCCTGAGTGGCGACCCTGAATAAGACCAGGCCATTGACCTTCCCCCTTGGACATTCTAAATCGGGATGCCCCACTGTGTGAAACTACCCCTGGATAACCACAGATCCCCCCCCCCCCATTTTTCTGGCGCGCTCACGCAGATAGTCATTTAGACAGGCCGGGCGGCCAGGAAGGTTACTGCTCAGGCTCCCCACAAACAGCGCTGATTGGATGAGAGCCTGCGCATGCGCAGGGAAAGGTACGTTTTCACAGGCGAACTTGGGGATTTCACATATCAGGGCATCCCAAGTCGGGATGCCCCTAGGGGCACAAAACAAAACTCCAGATAGTGAAAATCCTGGGTTGGGCTTTGCTCAAAACACACAAAGCTGAAAGAAAGATCATATGGAAAAATGTGTTGAGAAAAGTGAGAGAAAATGGTAAACTGCAAGATTCTGCAGCAGAGCCAACATGAAGGGAAAACTGTCAAAATCAGCTAAATGACTTCTAGAGCTTTTCTCTCTGTTTTAGATATATAAGTTCTGGCCAGGCAATGTTGCAATGTTGTTATCTTATGCTGGACTGCTGCCAGCACTGAACAGCTGATACTTTGATACATTGTTTCACCCCTCTCCTCAGCGTGGAACAGGCCAGAGTGTCGGCCTCCGACACTCAGAAGACATAAACATGAGCTATTAGTCTCCAGCTGCTCAACACACACATCATTTTTTTTTAAATTTGTAATTCTTACTCCAACACTTACCTACATTCAAAGTACCATTTAAATATAAGTCTCCAAGAAAAATTTGCGATACTCCTTTAAGTGACCACTTAGTCAGAACATCAGCCACAGCAAAAACTGCCATGTCCTTGGATGAACAGGAGAGTGTTTTTTTCTTTCTAAGCTCCCAAATCAGACTCGTCACTATAACAGGGGTGCAGGGAGTTCTTGGCTAGACTGCTGCTGTATCCTTTACCTCAAAATCAGGCTATATAGTAATGCCCCTACTTTATTCTTTGATCACGAGCAAAATAGAGGAAAACACAACCTAAATTTGAAAAAGGGAGTCAATGGTCTAATGTCTTTTTTAGACATAAGGCCATTGTATGCTTGTGTATTTTTTCTCAACATACTTAGGGCAGCATATCACTGAGATACTAAGGCTTCACCACAAAGTACCCAGACCACCAGCTCCTGAACCATAGGTTTAGGTAAGTACACGGGTCACTGTAGGTCTGATGGAGTTGACCCATTCTCCGGCTTCGGCGGCAGCCTGCCAGAGACCCATGGGACACTCAGGCGATAGGCCAGATTCCCTATAATCAGCCAGTTATGCTGTGGTCTGAGGCATTATGGAAATTGTCAGGAGGGATTTCCGGGTCCCCTTCCCACCACCCCTCCCTCCTTCAATGCCGTATGGCAGCCAGGTATCCAATGCCTACGGCTTTGCGGGGATCCGGCAAGGATGTATGGCTGCAGCTTCCAAGTCGGTGCATAGGAATTTGTGGCTGCGTACCCGGTCAGGGGATACAGGTTCAAAGTTGTGCCTGCGTGCCATGCCCTTCAACAGGAAAATACTTTTTTGCCCCAGATCAGGAGATGTCGTGCCAGGATCTGGAATTGACAAAGGACTTTTTTCTATGATTTGGTTAGATCCTGAATTAACAGAAGTCCAGTCTAATCCCCTAAAAGGTCATTACTTATCTGCAGTTCAACATCAATACGATGCTTCAAAGAATCTTTTTGCCTCAGTCAAAGATAACCATCCTTCGGGAAGCTGTTTAGTCCTTGTGTTCAATTCGGTCAATTTCGGTTCGTCACGCTATGAGGGTCTTGGGACTAATTACCTTGTCTGTCCCTGCTGTAAGATTGGGTTGGCTACATTCAAGGACCAAATCTCAGGAGCCAATAGAGAGGATAATCATAGTCAGATTTAGTTAAGGAATCTGAGTTTGTGGCAAGAAAAGCACAGGTTTGTCAGTGGCCTATCCTGGTCGGACCCCAAGAACATGATAGTGACGACAGATGCCTCTTCATGGGGTTTGGGGGCCCATTGCGGATCCAGGGAAATGGTCCAGAAGACTGAGCCTATCCTCATCGAATCTCAGATAATTGATAGCCGTGAGGGAGGCATTTCTAGCCTTCTCTCCCCACCTGAAGGGACATCACATACAAATTTGAACAGACTATACGGACAGACTACTGTGGCATATCTGAATTGTCAGGTATGGACAAGGTCATCTGTTCTGCAACAAGCAGCAAAGGAAATTCTGATCTGGGCCGAACTGAACTTTTTATCCCTATCAGCTATCTACCTGAAAGGTTTCCGAAATCAGATGGCAGATTTTTTTAAATCGCTCTTCCGCTGTTGGAAGCAGAATGGTCACTGAACCAGGAAGTGTTCAATCAGATTTGTATCCTGAGTGGAACTCCTTTTGCTTCCAGTCAAAACAACAAGCTGAGGAAGTTCCTCCCTCAATCTCTCCGATCAAGCTCTAGGAATAGACGCCCTGGCTCACCAGTGGCGTTTCAGTCTGGCTTACACTTTTCTTCTAGTTCAGATCCACCCTGCCAGTCAGCCACGATTCTATTGCTAGCCCTATAGTGGCTAAAGAGACCATCGGTCCAAAAGCCTTGGGAACTCCCAGTGAGCAAATCTTCTATCCCATGGACCAGTACTTTGGCAGGATCCGCAGAAGTGGCGTCTGACACTATGGACACTGAGAGACCGCGATGCTCCTGAAAAAGGGTTCTTTGAGGCAGGTGATGAAGGAAGATTTATTTGAAAAATGTTTCAAATTTATAATCCATCCATCAAAAACATAATCCATATTCAGACTTTATCCTGCTGTCACCCCTTTCCAGGATCATATAATATTATGGGTGGATCCTTGCTACTTTCATCGGATCCAAGAGACTATCCTTCCACCCACCTGGGATAGTGATTCTTCCACAGGTTCTGTAGTCTTTGGATGTCAGGGCCTATTTGCTGGAATACCATCAACAAACAAAGGATTGGAGAAAAGCAGATAGCTTTCCTTCTTGAGTCGCAGGAAGGGTGTGTTTCCAAGGCAACATTGGCCCGATTGATGAAAAGCACTTTCAGTTTTGCTTACAACTGATCTCCTTCTCCAGGGTGAATCACAGCTCATTCAAGAATAAATATTTCTACATCTTAGGCGGAGCAAGCTGGTGCCTCTATTGAACAAATCTGTAGAGCAGCAACCTGGTCTTCAGCTAAGACTTTTGTTAATCATTACCGCCTGGATCTGCTCACCTTGCAAGATCAATCCTTTGACAGCCTTTCCTACCCAGTAGAGGTAGTATCTCTCTTATCCTCAGTGGTATGCTGCCCTAATGAAGTTTTGAAAAAATTAAGTTAGTTACCTGGTAACTTCTTTTCTAAACATGCAAAATGGCAGCATACAGACTTTCCTCCCTCCAGGCTACGTTATTTTATGTTATCTTGCCGATTTCCCAGTTGGTGCTTTGCCTGTCTTTGTTTTTCAGATCTCCTAAACTACTGGTGTCTGGAGTGGGAGCTTGTGGAGCTTGCTGGTGGTCATGTGTACCTACCTTGGGGTTGGAGCCTTGATATCTCAGCGGTATGCCGTCCTTTCACATGTTTAACCCTTTCGGTGCCAAGCACATAGATTCTACGTGCTAGCTTCTACTCCACTTAAGTGCCAAGCACGTAGAATCTACGTGCCTGACTTTCCCCCCTGCTAGTTAAAAAAAATAAATAAATAAAAAATACTCACCTGACCCCTCGTTGACATTTACTTACCTGTGGCCGCGCTGTCTCCTGACGGGTCTCCTCTTCACTGGGGGGGCCTCCGATCGCCCCTCCAGGCTCTTCCGTGGCGAGGAGAGGGCAAAAATTGCCCTCCCCCTCCACTTCCTGGATCGGGTTTGCTAGCCCCACCCCCTGGACATTGTGATGTCACCAGCAGCCTGCTTCTTAATACCGGCACCCGAGACTCTGAATCAGTCTGCTCGGGTGCTTGGAGGATAAAGGTGGGGAGGGGGAGAGGGCTGTGATCGCCCCCCCCCCCCCCAGGCTCTCTCCTCCAAACACCTGAGCAGACTGTCAGCTGTCATCGGAGATCGGAGGCGAGTAAAGTAAAAAAATAAATAAATAAATGTCTTTTTTTTGTGTGTGTTTTTATTCTGTTAACCCCTTGTGAACTGGTAAGGGCTCCATGAGACCCCTATACCAGTTCACAAGGCTGGGGGCTGTCAAGTCACCTAGCAGGTGACTTGTCATTAACCCTGGCACCCCTATTACCTGCCTCCCCAAAGCCCGGGGGGGGGGGGGCAGAAGAGCCCGGGCCCACATAGGCTATGTGGGCTTGTAGGCTGCAGGGTTGGGGCCACAAAAGCTGGCCCCCCACTCTGTTCTTACAAGCCCCCATAGCTGGTCCGGGGCTGGTAATGCTGGGTAAGGGGGACCCAATTTCATTTTTTTACTTTTTATTTTTAAGGGTTTTTAACCCTTAAAATTCCAAAAAAAAAGGGTTTTGTTTTTTTTTAAATTAACCCCTTATGTTTATAGTGTGTATAGTAGTAGTATTTTATTTGTAAATGTTATAAAGTGCTATTTTCAGTTTGGGGGGTCTCCTGGGCAAGAATGGGAGGGCTACCGATACATATGTGGTACCGTTGTAATCGGGCTTTCATATGCAATATTTTCTCTAATAAAGTAAATGTTTTATTTAAAATAAAGGAGACAATTGTCTTTTTTTACACAAAAATATTTAAAAAAACAGTAGAAAAATTACAAACAAGACATTTAATGTTAAAGCCTAAACTCTGCTGCAAAATATATATCTATAATTTTCCTGGAAATTCCGGCAAAAATCACTGTTAAACATGGCGCAGAATGGGGAAAAATGACCTGTCAACAGAGGGTGACAAAACTTCAAGTAGGCTGTCAGTTATAAGGGTTAATAGTACCTATGCATGTTGGATATTGTTCTTCTCGGGGGCCCTTGCTCTTTCAGATTTAGCTTGTTTTTTCTTGTTTGCATATTTATATTTTAGGAAAACATGTTATTTATTCAGTTTTTTTATTCATTTTATTTTTTAGGGAAACCCTGTGCAACCTAAGAATTCTTTGAGGAATAACTTCCAGAAAGGTGAGCCTACTACAACAGGCTGGGTACTCTTAGAAAGCTTAACATGTGTACTTTCAGGGAATATATGGTTTATCGGGAATATTCCAAATGTAAAGGGTTGTTTTGGTTGAAAAATTGCAAGGTGCGCATTTTGTCTGTAGAGATGAAATTTTCAAGTAAAATTACTGTTATGCTCACACTTTACTTTGTAGTGTTTGCCAACTCTTTCCTTGACAGTACCTATGCATGTTGGGTATCGTTCTGTTCAGGGCATGTTGCTTTTTGAGATTTTACTTGTTTTTTGTTGTTTGCATATATATTTTTTTTAGGAAAATGTGGCTTGATTCTTCCTTTTTATTCTTTTTTAGGGAAACTTTGTGTAACCAAAGAATACATTGAGGGATTACTTCCAGAAAACTAAGCCCACATAAACAAGCCTGGTACGCCTAGAAAGCTTGAGGTGTGTACTTCCAGAGAATATATAGTATGTGGGGGATATTTCAAATGTAAAGGTTTTTCTGGAAAAACCGCAAGGTGCGCATAGCGCAGTTGTATTTTATCTGAAAATCTCCTAAAGTTCTGCTTCAGTTTGGGGGAGTCTCCTGGGCAGGAAAGGGTGTCTACCAATACATATGTGGTATCACTGTGACCGGGAGAAATTGGGGTTTTGCACGCAATAAAATGTTATTGACAAACTTACATTTTTATTACAAAAAAACACTACAAATTGCAAAAAATAGATTTTTTTTATTTTTTTGGCACAAAATTTACCAAAACGTATTGAGAATACACTAAAAAAAGGCCAAACAAGAGATTTCATGTTGAAGCCCAGACTCTGTTGAAAAAAACAGTATATAATTTTCCTGGGAAATCCCTGGAAATCCTTTCAAAAATCACAGTTGAACATTTGTAGCGCAAAATAGTGAAACATGGTCTGGCAACAGAGGGTGACAAAAGCTGCAGGTAGGCTGGCACTTAAAGGGTTATAAAAGAAGTTACCAGATAACTAACTTTACACACTTTATCTATCCAAAGCATTATTCAATTTATTTTTAAAGTGGGCCAAAACCCACCCTGGAGTTGGAATGCCCCACTGTGTAAAACCCTGGAGGTCACCCGGAAACTCGCCTTCTTTTCGGGTCCAACGGCACATGCGCAAACAGTGGCCACATCCCTGCCATTTGTTAATGCCCAATGTGGGCGCACTCCCTGTTAGAAAGCTAGCGGGGGATGTGGCCGCCAGCGCGCTCAGATCTGCTCGCCTTAGACGAGCTCTTGGACGAAGGGTCGGGAGTGAATCTGAGTGCGCTGACTGGAAGAGAGGCTGTGCATGCGCTGTAGGACCGGGTAAGGGTGAGTGAGATTGGGTGATCTGGGAGCGATCACACAGCGTGCATCCCGATCAGGTGCCCCTGGGTCAACAACCAAAACCCAGGATAGTTAAAATCTTAGGTTTTGGTCCACTTTAAGAAATGTAAATATGATTTCTATGTATGTATTTATTATTTTTATGACTTTATTATGCACTTTCTTTCAATCACAGTAACAATGTGTGACAAACCAGTGCTTCACTACGTCAATGGGAGAGGGAAAATGGAATCTATCCGCTGGGCACTTGCTGCAGTTGGTGTTGAGGTTAGTATCATGGGTATCTCCATAAAAATAATATATCAAATGAAATAGCAAAGATAAAATAATTCAGGTCTGCCATGGCCAGCAAGGCATTTAAAATGTAATGGTGGTATAGTGAAGCAGTATACTGAACATTAGAAATATACTGAAGGATTTACAACCTATTGGGGTATAAGGGAGTACATCAATGGGAATGGAGCAAACAACCTGTTAGACTAGTCCTACAAAAAGCAACCTGGGTGATGGAACCACCGTGTTATGAGGGCCTCCTTGGCTATGAAAATCAAAGATCTTTTGCTTTTTTAGTTCCACAATCACCTCAGCCTATGAATATAAACATGGTGAAGCCATTGTGTATTGCGATCTGGATTCCAACCTGCATCCTATTTTTCACCCAAAAAATCACCTGTACCTGCATCTGATGGGGCATTTTTACAATTGAGGTACATCATCTTTCCTAAGAGGTAAGGATGTTTGGAAACAGCACCCTTTCTTGGGGAAAAAAAAGATAGAAAAAAAACACTCTTTTTTTGCACCTTTTTGTTTCTAAATGAAAAAAGCTCACCGAGATGCAGGTTGAAATCTACACTGCAAGTCACACCAAATAATTAGCATGACCTCCATTGTCTGCTCAGCAGAATCAGCAGAATCTTGGAGCATCTGGTGCATCACTGTAGGTCAGTTGAGACTAGGGAGATGACCCCACTCTGGGTGAGCTGCCCCAGATAGCTGTAATATACTGAGAGCCCTCTTCAGTGCATACATTGCACGTATTGTTTAGATTATTGATTTTGACCGTGATCTTTAGGACAGACTAACAGAATAAAAGCCTCTGTGGCCGGCCCTGGATTTTAAGACTTTAGGGCCAGCAGCTGGGGTGCCCTGCTGTTTGGAAGACCCCCCCCCCTGCAAAACTCACCTTTCTCCTATCTCCCACGGTGATCATAACAATGCCGGCCACATCCCCAGTATTTCTGGGCTAAGGCATGCTCCCGCGTTCAGCCATTAGGGGGCAGGAGCAAGCTTGTGTCTCAAGAGAAACGGCGAATGTTTCCCTATTGCTTTCTATTGCCGAGCTCTGTGTCTAAACCGAGCTGTATATCGAGCATTAATATGCATGTTATAAAGGACTGATTGGATGAGAGCCTGAAAATGTGCCATGGAACAGCGGGGGGGGGGGTTCACATAACGGGGAATGGAAAGGTTGTTGTTTTTTGTGTGATTCATGGGGAATCCCAAAACGAGGATGCCCCTGGGACAAATAACAAATCCAGAGATGAAAATCCTAGGTTTTGTTCTGCTTTAAAGTGGACCAACACCCAGGATTTTCACTATCCTGGGTGTTGGTCCACTTCCGCGGGGCACCCCGATCGGCCCTGCTAGAGGCACGCGCGGGCGACGGCGGCTTATACGTCGCTTGTAAGTCGCCGATAAGGTACGTTTTTAGGGGCTTTCTGGGGGGGTTTCACACAGTGGGGCATCCCGATTTCGGATGCCCCGCGGGAAGGGAGCTGATCGGCCCGGGAATCTTATAGATTCCCGGGCCGATCAGGGGTGGGTGTTGGTCCACTTTAAGGATATAGGTATCACCAGCTGGGTATTGCCAGTATAGCACTTCTTATAGGATTAAGCTGTATTTAGAAAAGTCTAAACTATCACTTATCAGATATCGTGTGGACAGAAATAAAATTTTGATCCAACCATTTTACAAAATTTTATCTTGACAGTTTGAGGAAAAATTATTTGAAACCAAAGAGGAACGTGAACAGTTGATTAAAAGTAAAGTATGCTTTATATTTTTTGTATTGTTTGGGGGTACACTTCTGTAATTGCTTGGCTGGGTATAAAAGATTTACTCTTCTTGTGGCCAACATCTACAGGAGCCAGACTATGGGTTCCTGTAAAGAGTTCATGAGGAGGAGGTGACTTTTATCTTAAGGGAATACTATAGGCCTCTGAACTCCACCAATTGCCTGTCATGTCTAGCTGAATTAAATCCCCCTCACCTGGTGCCCCGGGCCTCTCATACCCCATTTTAACTCAAATAAACCTAGTCTGAATATAGGCCCTAGCATGATTTTTCTGACTTTTTGTGGATGCTTGAAATATAAGCCCTACCTCCCCGAAAAAAAACACAGCCCAAGTTACAGTTTATAAGCTATATATATAAAAAAGTTGAAAAAAGTTAAATCAGTTGGCAATAGAAATCAGCAGGACAGATAGACCCTTCATCAAGAAAAGCAGACACCAAGCAAATTAATTGCACTCCAAGAACTTTGGCTGGCCCCCAGTTGTTGCTGCTTCCGGTCACCAGGGAAGCCAACCGCTAAACTTTCAGTGCAGTGGAACTCGGAAGAGAGCAGCTAGAATTCCAAGAAACTTTATGATGCATAACATGGATTGTTGCTAATGGAAAAATAAGACCTCCCCTAAAAAATAACCCTTATACGTATTTTGGAGCGAACATTAAAATAAAACCCTGTCTTACTTTCAGGGAAAACTGATATCTAACTGTTCACTTAAACTAAAGGTCTCCTCACACAGTATCACAGATACATAAGAATGTCCCATTTGTAGTCATTTGTAATGTACAAACCCACACAAAGGGAAACAAAGACTTAGCCATAAGCAACATATAGCATACTAATGACTGGCCAAATACCAGAACAATTGCTTAATGAACATAATGTAGACCCCCCCCACCCCCATGAGTTATTAAAAAGTGCTCAGACAATCATTATGCAAAGTTCAGCCAAGTTGAAAACCTGCACAATGATTGTCTGAGTGATCACATGTTCTGGTCTCTTCTTCCGGGATTCCAGATGCTGAAAGAGCTCTGGACCACATGATGTTAATTTTCATAACAGGTGTTGGAATGCATTAGAGCAGATCAAAACCGGAGTCTTGGGCACTTCTACCCTGTTTACCGCCCCACTCTGTTTGGCAGCAGACCTCTAGCCTCCCTGCTCCTGGTGCCACCTGTACCATGTAGCCCACATGGCTGTCGAACTGTGAGCTCTCCCTCAGCTCCGGTGCAGTCTGCACCCGGTCAGCCCACACAGCTGTCTGTAGCGCTCTTCAGCGCTTGCCTGTAGGTGCCACATGCACCTCAGCAAATCCTGCAGCCCTAAGCTGTGGCTCATCAGCCTTTTTAAAGGCCCTCTGGCCCGGAGCATTGGATTGGAATGAGTATAGACTATAAAGGACAATTCAGGCAATGTCAATAATAAAGCAGCAAGGAGCTGTCCCATGTGCCTTTCCTCCAGTGCACAGCTCTACATATTTTGCCCCTCCTTCCTTTTCCATTTCTACATGACCACCTCCAAATGTGTTCACATGGTTTGCCATGTTTTCAGAGCTTTCCTGGAATCGCTCATGCCCGCAGTGCTGAGGGGCATGAGCAACTGTGCGACCACATTTGGAGGTGGTCATGGAGGAATGGAATTGAAAGGAAGGGCAAACTTTGGAGACTTGCTTACAGGATCTATATTGTGCTTACAGCGGACCAAAACCCACTGAACTTGTGAAAGACATTTGGCCAATAAACTGGAAAGGGATATTTTTGCTTTTCGAATTGTCCTAGCACACTTTTTTTTTTTTTTGCTGTTCCGCTCATTGCATAGTTGTGGCAATGACACCACTGCAACACACAGCAGTGGCAATGAATAGAGAAGGTGGTAAAACAGGCGCCATTATTTGGGATTAGAGTGAAACAGGAGCAGTGAAAATATGTTCTCTTCATGGGAGTAGCAAATCAGCAGATGCTATTTAAAAATGTGGGTTTGATCGTTTTGAAGCAAACGGAGAAGAGACATATGGGACAGGCTTGAGGTATTCATAATTTTGTTCTTGCTATTACGTTGTGAATATATTTAGTTTGTGCTAGATGTGTAACTTAAATTCTTTTTATTGCAGCTGGAGATCTGCTGTTTCAGCAGGTTCCAATGGTAGAAATAGATGGCATGAAGCTGGTGCAAACTAGAGCCATCCTGAACTACATAGCTGCAAAATACAACATCTATGGAAGAGACATCAGAGAAAGAGCATAGTAAGAACTTTTCTAATAAAAAACGTCTCTGTGTGTGTTACGTTCAAGATTCCCAAGGACCAGAACTCGGGAGGCCATGGAGTCTTTGAGTCTTCAGTGCCTCCCAAGTTCTTCTTTAGAGTTTTTAGCACTTCCAATAGATTCTTTTTCAATTAGACTATTTTTATGTCAAATTAGTCAAACAGATATGTGCAAGTCTTAAAGAGGAACAAAACCCAGGATTTTGACTTTCCTGCGTTTTGTTCCATGCTCCAGTTTGCCTCACCTCTCCTTGGTCCATTGGCGTATGCTGGGGCTATCATCCAATCAGATCCCTTTGCCTTGTTTACATCCTTCAGTAAAGGGCTCTAATTGAATTTAAGACCAGCCACATCCCCAGCGGTGTGTGCGCTCCTGCCCCAGCTGATTGAATGTTCTGTCCAAAGGTACGTGGCTACTCCTGCTACCTATTGATTGGATGAGGGCCAGTACATGCACCGTTGGAGCAGGAAAAGGTGTGTGTTTACCGGTGCCCTTAGGGGTTTCACACAGCGGCCGGTCACACCGGGTTTTGTTCTGCTTTAAGAGAACTGAATACATTAGTAAAGTGAAAAGTGCACCTATCTTTAGATGATAGAACTGTAACATGTCACTTATTGATGTGATGGTAAGCTACTATTAAATGTCTGTGTAGTTAGGTTATTGACTGTAGTGTGACATCACCAAATTAAACCCATGACAAAAACATGACATTTCTGTCCCCGTCCCTCGTTCTCATTTTTCCCTCTTTGTGGTGATGAAGATCAATTTGCCTATTCAAATGTTATATTGTTTGCAAATGTTGCTTTTTGTTATAAACTTCTCCTGTCTTGTAAACATCCCCTATTCATCCCTCAATGAGGGGGTGTGACTTCATTTACTTTCCCACCCTGAAAAGTTGGAAGTTATGCATTCTATTTTGTTTCAAATGGGCCACCCTGGGAATCTGTATAAATGCCTCAAGTTATTCAGAACACCTATGAGAAGCCTGTCGTGTATAACAGGGGTTTTACATTTGCACGCCTCCCTCCAAATGTGTTTTACTAAAAGATTATTCTTACTATATTAGCACTGGGGGGTGACATTTGCTAGGTAACATCGGATGCAATAGTAGTAATAGCATTCTATTTATATTTGCAAGTAAAACCATTACAGAATGTCATGTTCACTTTGTGGTTGAGAAAATATGTGCTCATTATGCATCAAGCCTAAAGTCTGTAACCTTTATTTTGTGCTCTTTTTCAGCATAGACATGTATGTTGAGGGAACCAGTGACCTAATGGAATTCATTATGGCCCTACATTTTCTTCCTGAAGGTGAACAGGAAAATCGGAAGCAACTCATCAAAGAAAGCGCATTGAAAAGATATTATCCGGTTTATGAGAAAGTATGACACTTGCATGACACTTTTTAAGCACCATAGACAAAAAGACCTGCAAAACATCTAGATTACGCAATAATAGATCCAATACTTAAAGTGAATGGCAAATCAAAAGTTAAAAAATAAATATCAGTAGCTTACTTTACATTGAGTTCCTCCAGCGCGCTCCTTCCTGCTAGGTATGTCTACTTAGTGAGGAAATCACTTCCTCAGCACACAGTGTTCTTACATCACATCACTGTTACCAAACCCACTGTTTCTCCTCATTTTTTCTATGCGTCTCTTTAGCTCTAATACTTAAAAAAACATAGGAACTACAGGGTCTTTTTGAAAACAGATTGAAGTTTGGGACAGTGAAGCATGTACCCCTAGACAATAGGACAACAATTAAGCTTGCCTTTAGTATAACTTTAAACTCTACAATGTCAAATCAGGGTGCTCCAGGGAGAGGGAATCATCCAGACCTGGAGTAATTCATTGAGTAAATTACCTCTTTACTCAACCCTTTTTTTTCATTTATATCTAGGAAGAGAAAATATTAGCATTGCCAAATGTACACAGCATATTAAAACCAATATTAACATGGAGCTAGCACTTTAATAAATTGGAGTCCACAATTATTCCAAGTTTGAAATGCAGAGCAGTGTGCAGATCTGCTAATTTGCAGCCACCACCGTCACCCCAATCTCAAGAGATATATCGTATGCCGCCGCACACCAATCGAGCGTCGGAGTGGGGGTGCACGGTTAGTGGTGACACCGCAAATCCAGAAATCGACAGAAAACCAGCACTCCAGTAGTAAGCACAAATAGAGCTATATTAGTGAGTTTCAATCCAATCCAACGTTTCGGGGGTTACAGCAGGCCCCCTTCATCAGGGTCAACACACAACAAGTGGCACACAGACACAGCACATTATATATACATGAGTAACCAATAGCAGAGTCAGAAAAGCCCACCTGACATCAGAGGGACGTCACAGCGGTGCCTGCTGTCAGAACCGACAGTGGCATCTTATAATAAACACATCAAACAGATAATAATCAAAAATACTCACTGGCAGAGCCCCCCCAGGCAAAAACCGCTGTGCTGCACTACTTGTATGGCAGCACTAGCTGGTAACACACTCGTACTGGCAGGCTGGTTGCTAGGAAAACAGCCTGGCCAGGCCTCCAATGAGAGGAGGCGGAAGTGACGTCACAGTGAGGGCAGTGAAGCCCTCACATTATGACGTCCGCCCACAAGAGCCTAAACAGGCTCTGGGCGCAGCTTCTGTCACTAAAGACAGACAAAGTGTGTGCCTGCGGGGGAGCCCTGACCAGAAGAGACTAAAAACAAAACCTTTACATATGTAACCATAAAAATAAATGGATATTACACAGAGCCCCCGGATTGGCCCGTCAAAATAGAGACAACACAACTAGGCACAGAGCCCAAATGAACGATCACACTCAGCGTGACAGGAAACCTATCCACTGTGTGTGACATTATAGTGCAATGTGGCCCCCTAAAAAAGGGGTGTTAAAGAAAGGTACTAAGGGCCAAATCGTCAGGGGCAACGGCTGTGATGCTGTGGATCGAGGCCAAAGAGTGAAGAAACAAGTGGAGAAAAGTCAGAAAAACACAGCTGGGATGTGTGAAAGAGGAAGGCGAAAAACAGGAGGAGGGCCAAACAAGGGGCCATAGTAAGGAAAAACTAGCTGGAGTGGTTGCACGGTTAGCGGTGACACCGCAAATCCAGAAATCGAGAGAAAACCAGCACTCCAGTAGTAAGCACAAATAGATGCACGGTTAGCGGTGACACCGCAAATCCAGAAATCGAGAGAAAACCAGCACTCCAGTAGTAAGCACAAATAGATCTCAAGAGCACTCACCAGAATACTTAATAAATCTTGCATAAATCAATATCTCCAATGTGATCAGATATTCATCCTATTCGTCAATATGGCATTCTCCATAAATGCTTAGGATTTATATTAGTGTTGTTTGAACATTCCTTCACAGTAACTGCTTCCCTTATAAATAAGCCAAAAGGAGAATCGGAGAACATTTCATTCTGCAATAAGTGCCAGGTTTTAAACAACCTGCTAATAAGCTTATACTGGGTACAAAACCCATTATAAATGCTAATTCCATCTCCTTCCCATCTTTATTGGAAGTTTTATGGTTCTGTGCTGAATTGTAGATTTTCTTTAGAACCTCATCTCTCTGTATTTTGACATGTTCTGCATCATATCCTTTTTCCTTAAAGCTTTACCTTGTTCCAAATAGCCAGCTGGTGAGGAGTTAAAATGTCTTTAAAGTGGACCAACACCCAGGATTTTGACTATCCTGGGTTTTGGTCCACTTTGGCGGGGCACGCGGGAGGCGGCGGTGGCTGATGAGGTAAGGAGTTTGGGGGGTTTTGGGGGGGGTTTCACCCCGCGGGACATCCCGATCTCGGATGTCCCGCGGTGAGTGAGGTGATCGGCCCGGGAATCTTATAGATTCCCGGGCCGATCACCCCTGGGTGTTAGTCCACTTTAATCGAGTGAACCGGCTGACAGGAACAGACGGTAGCCACCCTGGATGGTGGCAGTTTTTTATTGGTACAAACCCATTCCTGACAGTTGGCTTAAAATATGTTGTGTTTGACCATGTTTCAATATAACCAGATTTAGGTAATTAACTTCTTTCTGGTCAACATCTGAGGTAAAGGACAGATTAAAAGTGTTAGAATGAATGTCCCCCAAACATACAGAGTATGAGAGTACAGAGATAAACAAAATATTCTGTCTTGATAAGATGTAGAATTTGCTTTAACATTCTTTTAAGTGACAAACGCTATTATCAAATCTGCATATCGTGTTCAAAGGAAGGTGCTCTCTGCAGCTCTACAAAGATCAATAAAAACAGAAGCAGAATAAGAAAAAAAGAAAAACAAATTTAAGAGGTAGGAAGGGTAAGATCAAGGAAGGAATAGAGGTTGTTGCAGACGGGAGTACACCCCGAGACCATCTAGTCTTCTTATCCTAAATAGACCATCATCAATGAATGAAAAGAGATATTTTGAATATATTTTTGCCATAGATCCCAGATTTTTGAGAACTGTGCTTGTCTATCTCTTAATAAACTAGTCGCCCAATGAGTGTGCAGTAAAATACACCTTTTAAGCAAGAAGGTGAATTGTAAAGCAACATGTTGCTTTGAAAATACTGAATGCAATGTTTCTCCTATGTGCTGGGCAACTGTTTTTATGTGAACTGTTCCATTGAAATGATTCCTGCCCCCCAATCATAAAGGGCTTAATGCCCGGTTTTGACTTCCTAAGGATCTTTAATTGCACAATCCCAAATTGGAATGCCCCAGGGGAGAGTGTTAAAATGGACATAGTCATTTTTGATTGTTGGTCCACTTTAAGGAGGAACAAACCGTGTGACTTTCATTAAATTTTATTATCCCAAATATTTTTTCCTCAGGGAAATCCTGATTTGAATGGGTTTGGTGTGCTTCTCTCTCCAGCAATGCCATGGCACGTGTGCAGTTTCTGTTCCAATCCATTTTCTCCTGTATGTTATGCATATTAATGTGGGACATGCTGAAAGGAAGGAGAGCAGCGAGGATTACTGTGGCCGCTTTCCTCTTACTTGTGCAGGCATCAGCCATTGGGATGCCAGGAGAAGCCATACATGTGCCATGGGCTAATTGGAAATGTATGTTTAAGGGCAAACAGGGTTTCACATATTCATTCACATTCATTCAGAGAGGGGGACACTAGCCCTAGAGTCCATGGAGGCTTCTTTCTAATCCTACTGTTCTGCGTTTGTTCCATGGACTTCAAGCTGCTTATTCATGTTTTATACACTAGGCCTTAGAAAACCAAAAGCACCTGGTTGGAAATCAGTTCAGCTTAGCAGATGTGCATCTTTTTGAAGCAATTCTTATGGTGGAAGAGCTCCATGGTGATCTTCTGCAGGACTTTCCTAACTTAAAGGTAGGCACTGCTTATGTTTACACATTATATATTTATAATATATTTAAGTAATACTTGTTTTTAAAATGTTTAAATAACCTGTTCTAGTTATTTTCATTCTGGCCTTCAGAGGATTACTCCAAATATTACCATTTACTGTGCAAGCGTCACAGGTTATTGGTAATCCTGAAAATAATATTGAGGTGGGCTGACAAATGAAAAATTGTATTGAAACATCTTTTATAGAATGCTTTATCTTTAGAATTCTTTCTTACTAAAAATTCTATACCATCTCAGGCCACCTTCAGAAATGTCTAGGCCCCATACAAAATAATGCTCCTACCCCTACATCTATTGTTAAAACGGGTCAAAACTCTCCCTGGCACTTAAACTCAACCCACTTGCAACAGGTAAGCCCACAAATTAAGAGATACTTTGGACAGGGGACATGTAAATGGTTGCACAATGTGGTACCATACAGCCTACAAGTAATAGAGGTGTGGTGTTCTCCCCCCCCCCCCCCCATCAGATGGCACTATGCAAGGAACAATATGTATCTTTTAAAATTCTGGTAGTGGGATGGGGTAGGTTAGAGTGCAAACCGACCAGAAATATAATTAATTTACAATTTGACAATTTGATCACAGAATTAGCCTTGAAATGGGTCTGCTTCTTTGACCATGGTACATGGCTGCCATGGAGGTAAGGCTGCTGTAAAGGTGAGAGATACTACTGGTCAAGTTGTAATTTTAATGACTGAAGGTGAGGTTAGGTTAGGTTTGGCCTGCTGGGGACCTAGAAGGGTGGACAGAGAAGTGTTGCCATGACGAGGTTGTAGATGTGCTTTAATCTGTGCGTCATTCAATATATATTGATCAGCAAATGACTTATTATTGGCAACAAAATTCCATCTTGGAATGGATAAGTGATAAGTGCATCTTTAATGAGTGAGGAGAGGGAGTGGAACTGAGAGGGTGGGGTGGTGGAAAGGGGGGGGGTGGATATGTGAATGGAACTGGGAAGGTGGAGGTGGGCGATAAGTGAGTGGAACTGGGAGGAGTGCGGGAATGAAACCAGGGGAGGATAAGTGGGGATGGAATGGAGGAGCTAGCTGGGGATAGATGAATAGAGGGGCACACATAAAGAATGTCAATCTTGGAGAGGGAAGCCTGAGGGGGTAATATTAATGTTAGTCCAAGCTTGCAGCTATAGTAAATTTTTACCAACTTCTTTAGATGTTGGAACATTACTGTCTGTTCTGCCTAAGAGTCAGGTCACATGACAGAGGGAGAGTGGGGCTACATTTTGATTACATACCACCCCAATCTCAATTGCGCTCACCAGAATGTGGAATTAATCACACATAGATCAATATATCCAATATGTTGCGCTTCAGATGTTCATCAATAATGCATCCCCCATAAATGCAACTAATTGCAAATAATAAAAACTTTTTATATTAGTAGTATTTCAACACCCCAGTTTACCCTGTAAGGTAATTGCTTCCCTTTCTAAAGCAGAAGACAAACCATAGTGTAGCCATATACCGGTGTGGGCTCCAGGATACAGCGAAGCCACGTGCGGGAAAAGCGACACCGACACCAGCGTTAGTATATCAAACTTTTACTGAAATGGCGTATCAAACCCAACTCGGAAAAAGACAAATGGGATGCACAATAAAACTTGATGACTGTCAGAACACCGGGTGTGAACCCTGATTGCGGAGACTGCAACTCTTCTCACCTCTCGACCGGGCAGCCTGGAGTCTAAGGACCAACCTGGTATTCACTAGAGCCTCTGATGGTGAGGAAAGGCTGGGCTGCAGAAAGGCCCCGGGTCAGGCAACCTAGGAGTGGGTTTTGCAGAATTCCGGGTAGGAGACAGACCAGAGCTGATCTGGGAGTGTGAGGCAGGCTGAACTCCTGGGCTGGCAGATCTGGATCAAAGTCGAGAAACAAGCAGAGGTCGTGGGCAGGCAGAACAGGATCGTGGTCACAAAACTAAGCCGAAGTCGTCGGGAAAGCAGGATCGTAGTCAGAAGCAAGCCGGGTCGGTACACAGGAAGGAATCACAGGAACTCAGGAGCATGCAGGAAAAAGACCAACTGGAAATTGAGGACAGGCCTTGTCTGTTTTTATAGGCCCCTGCACATGCTCAGTAGAGAGGACTCACAGGCGGCCTCTGCTGGTCAACAGGAGGAACAGTCCTGGTTCTCCGACATAAATGAACGGGCGCCCTCTGCTGGACTACAGAGGGAACAGTCCTGGTTCTCTGACATTGCCCCCCCCCTTAAAGTGGACCAACACCCAGGATTTTCACTATCCTGGGTTTTGGTCCACTTCGGTGGGGCACCCCGATCGGGGGTGCCCCGCTGTGTGAAACCCCCCAGAACGCACTGAAACACTCACCTCACCACGCTCCTACGCGGGCGCTCGTCCAATCAGAGCGCTCAGAGCCGCTGTGGTATGCACGTACAAGCGCCGTCCAACCACAGCGGCTCTGAGCGCTGGAGGCCGCGTCTCGCGCTTCCCTCTAACAGGGAGCGCGCCCGTGCCGGTCATTCACAAACGGCAGGCACGCGTGCGTGCCCTGCTAGAAGGAAGCGTGAGACGCGGCCCGCGCATGCGCCATTGGAATGGGGTTAAGGTAAGGTTTCTGGGCTTCCTGGGGGGTTTCACCCCCGGGACATCCCGATTTTGGATGCCCCGCGGGGAGGGATCTGATCGGCCCGGGAATCTTATAGATTCCCGGGCCGATCCCCCCTGGGTGTTGGTCCACTTTAAGGGAGGCCTCCGGCCGACTCTAGGACCAGGTTTCTCGGGATGGGACCTATGAGAGTCCCTAATCAGACAAGGAGCATGGACATTCCTAGACGGCTCCCAAGAACTCTCTTCAATTCCATAGTTCTTCCATTTAATTAAATATTGAAGACCCATTCCTCTGCGGCGGGCATCCAAAATTTGCTCAACCTCATATTCTTCTGATTCATCCTCAGAGATTCGGAACCGTCATCTAAGGTTTCGGAAACTGGTGCAGGTTTAAGTAAAGAGACATGGAACACAGGATGGATGCAAAAGGGAAATTTGGTGCGCTTCACACAGACGGGACCAAAACCGCAACGTAAACTGAGATCCTTGATCTGAGACAATTTCGGTGGGTATGCCATGGAGGCGGACCACCTCCCTGATGAACACTTGAGCGAGTATATGCGCGGACGGAATACCCGCTAAGGGAATAAAATGAGACATTTTAGAAAATCTATCAACCACCATCAAGATGGTGGTAAATCCCTCAGAGGGAGGTAAACCCACTCTTCGACAGGACAGCGTCCCTGGAGAAGGGTCCGAAGCACAGCCTTAGCTGAAGCTATACGCCCAGGGTCATCATACATAGTCGCCATAGCATTAAAGAAGGACTCCAGAGAGGATATGATAGGGTCTGATTGTTCAAGTAAGCGATGAGCCCAAATCTGAGGGTTCCCCAGCAGCAAGGAGATAACAGTCTTGACCCTGATGACCTCTGTGGGGTAAGTCCGGGGTTGGAGATCGAACAGCAACTGGCAACTATTTTTAAATGACCGAAAACGGTTGCGATCTCCAGAAAAACATTCAGGCAAAGGTATGCGAGGTTCAAAGGTACTGGGTGCAGAGCTGGCAGTGTCGGCAGCCGCAGGCATAACAGAGGCTGATGGCGGGACAGGGTTAGTAGCGGCAGGAAGGCTGGCTTGCAGCGTATCCAGGCGGGACTCTAGCTGTAAAAATCCACCATGTAGATTGCCCACCGCCTGTGTCAGAGCGGTCATCTGCTGAACCAAAGCGTCAAAAGCCGGGTGATCTCCGCCAGAGCTCATTATTGGCCAGTTGGTACTGTCAGAACACCGGGTGTGAACCCTGATTGCGGAGACTGCAACTCTTCTCACCTCTCGACCGGGAAGCCTGGAGTCTAAGGACCAACCTGGTATTCACTAGAGCCTCTGATGGTGAGGATAGGCTGGGCTGCAGGAAGGCCCCGGGTCAGGCAACCTAGGAGTGGGTTTTGAAGAATTCCGGGTAGGAGACAGACCAGAGCTGATCTGGGAGTGTGAGGCAGGCTGAAGTCTTGGGCTGGCAGATCTGGATCAAAGTCGAGAAACAAGCAGAGGTCGTGGGCAGGCAGAACAGGATCGTGGTCACAAAACAAAGCCGAAGTCGTCAGGAAAGGAGGATCGTAGTCAGAAGCAAGCCGGGTCGGTACACAGGAAGGAATCACAGGAACTCAGGAGCACGCAGGAAAAAGACCAACTGGCAATTGAGGATAGGCCTTGTCTGTTTTTATAGGCCCCTGCACATGCTCAGTATAGAGGACTCACAGGCGGCCTCTGCTGGTCAACAGGAGGAACGGTCCTGGTTCTCCAACATAAGCGAACAGGCGCCCTCTGCTGGACTACAGGGGGAACAGTCCTGGTTCTCCGACATAAGTGAACAGGCGCCCTCTGCTGGACTACAGAGGGAACAGTCCTGGTTCTCTGACAATGACACACACTCAGCCTGGGCTGAGAACCCCTGTGCTACACAGCCAGATGACCCTGATTAGATGTTACACCCTGGTAATTCACCTACTAGTGGGTACACTAAAGCGTCCCACATTACCTTATGCTGGAACAAATGTTTGTGTGGGTGCTCACTGAGGGGTCATCGCAGTACAGCACAGCAGCTTACAATGCTGTAACCTTAAAATGCAAGAAAAACTGAATCTACAGTGACCTCGGGTTCTTTACCGCGCTCCGCTCTGGAGGCGCAAATTGTTGTAATACCAAAAGGGGGGAAGGATGCTACGGATTGCAGGAATTATAGACCCATCTCCCTGTTGAACGTGGATGTGAAAATTTTTGCCAAAGCTTTGGCAGGAAGGCTGGCCTCCTTGCTACCAGGTCTGATAGGCCAGGATCAGGTTGGGTTTGTCCCCGGTAGAGAGGCCCGCGATAATGTGATCAAGGCCTTGAACATTCAATGGTGGGCAAAAGCCAAGGGTGTGGGGTCAATCATGCTTTCTACTGATGCCGAGAAGGCATTTGACCGGGTGGATTGGAGGTGGATAGGGAAGGTTCTGGATCATGTAGGGCTGGGATCTGCGGCTAAGAATAGGGTTATGGCACTGTACTCTAACCCGGTGGCGAGGGTAAGGACGAATAACTGTTCTTCTCCTTTCTTTAATGTTAGTAATGGCACAAGGCAGGGCTGTCCGCTGTCCCCTCTGATATTTGCACTTTCCCTGGAGCCGTTCCTGCGGAGGGTTAATCTGTGCGGAGGCATTAGTGGCATCATGTTAGGGGGAAGGGAAAGAAAGGTAGCGGCATACGCGGATGATATGCTCTTATTTCTGCGATCCCCGTGGGTGTCGGTTCCTAACTTATTGAAAGAATTGGAGACGTTTGGGCGTTTGTCCAATTTGAAGATTAACTATAGTAAGTCTAGCGCCATGAATATTTCGCTGCCTGAATCGGAGGTGGAGGCGTTGAAGGGTATCTTTCCCTTTGGCTGGGAGAAGAGGAGTCTTAAATATTTAGGAGTTCAGCTACCTGTTTCTTTTGCTAACCTGTTTCAGCTTAACTTTGCCCCTATTAGGGCCAGAGTTAAGAGGGACCTAGAGGGGTGGAACCGGCTGCGGCTCTCATGGTTTGGACGCATGTCGGTTTTGAAGATGAATGTTTTGCCATGGATTCTATACCTGTTACAGTGCATTCTCATTAGATTACCGGAGTCCTTCTTTAAAGATTTGATGAAGATATTCAGGGGGTTTATTTGGGCAGGCAAACCTCCGAGAATCCGGCGGAGCCTTCTTTTACTTCCGAAGGTTAAGGGGGGGACGGGGATACCTTGTATAAAGTCATATTATCGGGCGGTCCACGTGGGTAGAGTGGTTGATTGGCAAGTGAATGGTTCGCAGAAAGACTGGGTGCGCATAGAAGGAATAGTTGCTACGGGTGGAGGTTTGGATACAGTTTGTAATTTAAGGCGGGACAAGATCCCTACGATTGCTAAGACCCACCCGCTGATTGGAACTTCCCTGTCTATCTTGGGAGAGCTGTGTAGGGGGGGGCATGCTTTGACCACATTCCCAGGTCCATTAACACAGATTTTGGGGAATCCTGCATTCCCTCCAGGGAGGGACTTCTCCTTGCTAAGGGACTGTGGGGGGCCTAGACCTCTGAGAATGTATCACCTGCAGGACAGGGGGGTATTGAGGGATAGACAAAGTCTGCAGCAGATTTTGGAAAAGGAAATTTCTATTTTCACCTATCTTCAGCTCAGACATTTTTTCTGCTCCAAGGGTGTAAAAGAGGGTTTAAAGAGAGAACTGACAGAGTTCGATAGGGCCTGCCTAGGTATGGGCCCTAACGCTCATCTTTTGTCCTGGGCTTATAGCCTTCTGCAGCGTAGAGACAGTGGGGGGGTTAAGCCTTGGGAGAAGAAATGGGAGGCTGACATTTGCCGATCCCTGTCGGCAGATGAATGGAATGACATCTATAAGAACGCGCACAAAGGGATAATTAGTAGCTCAATGCAAGAGACGAACTATAAACTGATCACACGATGGTATCGGACCCCTGAGGTCCTACACTCCTTTTTCCCTGCAGTTCCTGATGTGTGCTGGAGATGTCGTCAAACTGGTGCTCCATTATTACATATTTGGTGGTCTTGCCCGGGGGTGGTGGAGTTCTGGGATAAAGTGAAAGGTTTCTGTGAACTTATACTAGGGGAGCCCTTGGATTGGAATGTGGAGTCTGTTCTACTGGGATGGTCGAAGGATGGAAAAGGGGTTGCGGGCGGAGCCCCTTTGGGCCGGCACCTGCTGAATGCGGCTAGAGTCCTAATTCCAAGGCTTTGGAGATCACGGGGGTCACCCACAGTCAAAGACTGGTTCAGGCAGATCAACCACGTGATGGAGGAAATTTGTAATGCTATACAGGATAGATTGAAAGCATACCGTAATATTTGGACTACATGGGTTCTGTTCAAAGACACGTCCCCCTATAAACAGGCGTGGGACTCGTGAGATTTTTCTAGAGCGGCTGCCGCGTAAAGCAAGTTTGGCAGCGGGGGGTGTGGTATCGTTGATCAGCCTGAGGGCAGACCTCCATACTCTTTAGCAGACAGTGGCTCCTCCCCGGGACACTATTACAGACACTATTACTCCCACTCACAATAATAATAATGACATCTCCGGGTTTTAATCCTGCTTCTACTTCCACCGCCGCTCTTCTTACTAGCGCTACTCTGTTTATTATTCTTGCATTTTCTCTGCTCTTTTCTATTCTATTCTATTGTTGTTGATCTTTCTTTCTACTCTTGCTCTTGTCTTTGGGTTTGTCGTCCTGCTGTATTTCTTATTTCTTGATTCTGTTCTTATCGTTCTTGTCCATTTCTCTATTAGACCCTCACTTGGTTTTTCCCCGCTGCTTTCTTTTCTTTTTATTCCTTCTGTTCCTCCCCTAATGTGTCTGTTGGTGTGTGTGTGTGTATTCATGTCTTATTATGCATAGTGCAGGAGGGGAGACGCAGGGGTGCTTTTTAAAAGATGGCTTATTATGCCGGCCACTCTGTCCGCGGCCCAGGATTTCATCAATGGGAGTGTATAGAACAGTCTTGTGAACTTAGTAGCCATTCATGGGCCCACTCAGTATGCGGTCTGTTTGAGGAGATGGTGTGGGCCACAGAAGCAAGTGGGGAGATGGGTATGGCGGGTATTCTGCAAGCCCCCGGAGCTCCCTTCTCCTTGCGCGGGCCAATCGGCTGATAGTTATTTTTTTGCTGTACAATGTTGAAAGTCTTATTTTGCCTTTCTGTTTCTTTTTAAACTGGATGTACTGTACCTTTTGGCTCGCCTATTACGAGCATTAATGTCTGTAATTGTTTACTTTGATGTTGTGAAAACAATAAAAATAAGTATGACAAAAAAAAATGCAAGAAAAACAACTCCCCTCTCCAGCACTAGCCCAGAACCCAAAAGAACAATGTTGCTCCCAAATGTGTGAGTGTTCCACTGACCGAGGGTGGAAATGTGGAGCAGTTGTCGGTTCTCACAGGCAAAATGTTCAGTTCAGTTCAGAAATCCAGGCAGCAAAACAGGGAAAAGGAAAACTCTTTGGGTCCATGTAAATCCTATCTAGCTAACTAATAGGCCTAGTCTCAGTCTGTACAGTTAAGCATACATGCTGTATGATTACTGGCCAAATGATGTCTCGGCTGGGCCGCAGCAAGTCTCTCTCACATCCAAGAAGAATAGCAGGCTGGCTTCACAGCTCTCGGTAGCTGAACTCGAGGAATCCTCTGCTACAGGGAAAGATCCGGATTCAGTCCTGCTATACCACGTCTCCGCACGACACGCAGAACTCCTCACGCAGCCTTCTGGTCTCTTTTCAAGATGGAGGTCGCTTCACTTCCTTGTTCTTGTTCCACACACACCAGCAGAGTCATTTCCTCCCTGAATGTAACTCAGCATGGGGGAAACAGCGTCCCCCTGTGGCAAAACAGCAGCACAACATTCTCCAAAGAATGACATTGGCTTTACCCTCTTACAATAGTGTAATGCCAAAAATTGTGTCTTTAGTAAAAAAAAATATAAAAGGTAATATACCTATACTAATACTACTCAATTGATAAGAGAGAATTAATACATGGAATTATATATATATATATATATATATATATATATATATATATATAATTAACGCAGCACAGTTATACTTTGGCTTGCTTCAAATATCCCACTGTTAAAGATTTGAGATCCACTCACCAATTTAATACAAATTAAGTATAATATGATAAGCACATGTCATTTGCTGAAAAAAATCAATAAATATATTAATGATTAATACAATAATAACTCGTGCCTGGCTTTGCTAAAATGACATATATATTATTAACTGGCAATAGGAACGAAATGGATAAACAAAAAAGATTGTAGTTCTTTAGATATCCGTTATTTCAAAGAAATCACTGAGACAAATGGTAAATAAAGACCTATGTTGGGGTTCAGTAATACAAGATGCAATCAAATCTTAAAAGAGAATCAAGAAGGTGGAACACGCTAGGATTGAGAGTTATGTCAGGCATATGTATATACAGTGGTTAATGCAGATTTAAAAGCATTCAAAGATAACCTGAGAAGCAAACATTATATTTACCCTCCTGTCAGGGAAACCTATAAGCAGACCTCCAAGCTGGCAGCTTCGGCCTCCTTTCCCTGGAAACGTTTCCAGGGCTCTCTCCTTCTCCTAGGGCCCTCCTCTCTCTTCTGGCATGTCACCGGTCAGTTATACTGCAATATTCCTTTGATGTCCAGACCTGTCCTCCCAGTTTTGCTAGCCTGAAACTTGTGAAAACCCGGTTTGCAAAGAAATCCTGGAATTTCCCAGACACTGAAACGTGTATTGCCTAAAAACTGTGCTGACTGTACTCTGCATTCCAGGATATTCCCCAGAATCTGCCCCAAACCTGCATTGCTTGTTTAGTTGAAACTGATTTTATTGTTTAGCTTCAGAATGCTGATACTAGCTAATTCAACTACAATTTCTGGCCTAGCTGCTTCTTGTCCAGGCTGCTAAGGCCTGCTCACATTTTGGATATTTATATAATTACTGCGCAATACCAATATAGTTCTGTTACCCACCATATGATATAGTTACATAATAATTAACAATATCACTTTTTCATAAGGGACAATTGTTCACAATAGTTTTTTTGATAACATTTGATTAAAAAAATAATAAAATTGTATAATAACCCATTAAACATGTATCTATGTTATTTTTAATATTTATTAATAATTAAGTGCTAAAAATAATTTCGTACTAACTTTTATATGTGCATCACTGAGTGATAAATATTTCAGTTTTTTAGCAAAACATGTCATACAAAGTAATACCTTGTTATATGTATCACCAAGGAATCAAATGAATACATATTGTAAGATTGTAATAGGATTTAAACCTGTTTCCCACACCCTGTACATACCGATTGCTCACATTAAAAATCATTCTACCTGCATCTACTGCATGTTATAAGCCTTTAAACATACAAGATGGTGGCTCATGGAGCATCAGGCAGCCTGCAAACAGGAAATGTCTTCTGACTGTGTTGCTCTGCATTCTGGGATTGCTGTCCTTTCCCGGACCCCAGCTCTGCTCTGTCTGTGCAAAGCACAGCTATAACCTCACCCGCTCTACTTTATCCCACTCTCCTCTCCTCAGTATGTGTGATGCTTCTGAGTCAAGATACGGCGCCCGTATCCTAGAGGTCTGAACAGGGTTGCAGCCCAGTGGGGGAAAGAATAATAAGAAAGTGACTAAAAACTTTAAATATATTCATTTTAGATGCTGGGGAATAGATTCTTAGGGGTTTGGGCTTTTCATCAAATCATGCTGAAGGCCCGGTTTAATGTAAATTGATTGAGTTTACCTAGATATAAGCTGTAGGATGGTCTGTCGAGTCAGCGTGCACTCTCCTTAAGTCACCTGGCCCAGAAGTGACCCCTTATGGTGGGCGTGAATAAGGAAGACCCACGCTGCTCCATGGCGCCATACAAACTACCCTCGCTATGAAGGTAGACTGTGTAAGGGGGCAAGAATCATATTTTGACTTTATTATTTCAATAATTCAATTTCAGAGGAAATGAAACATTTAATTTATAATTAAGTTTGATCAATTATACTTACAGTCCAATTAATTCTAACAATACTGGCAGTATTGGAGAGGGTAAACAAGTAGATAACCTCAGGGATACAAACTGAAGTACATCGCCACAAGAGGGCTCCCCACAACAGTCCCCTAGACCATGGAGGTAGAATAAGAACTCTGAAAGCAAACACAATAACTCATTTAACACCAGTTAGAAATCGGTTTAGGGTACTGTCGGAGGAATATATGGTAATTTCTGACCGTAGTTCCTCTTTAAAAACATAGAAGGTTGACGGCAGAAGGAGACCATACGGTCCATCTAGTCTGCCCTTATGTGTATACTGTATGTACTCTTTATCTTAGGATAGATGTGTGCTTATCCCAGGCATGTTTAAATTCAGTGACTGTTGATTTTTCAACTACCTCTGCTGGAAGTTTGTTCCAAGCATCTACTACTCTTTCTGTAAAATAATATTTTCTAACATTGCTCTTGATCTTCCCCCCGTGCTCCTGATCTTCCCCCCTGCATTAATATAATGTTTCCTTAATTATAAATGTTTATATTGTCTACTTGTGTTAAAACAAGCATAATTGTTATATTTTATTTATTGTATTTTTCCATTTAGGCTTTCAAAGCAAGAATAGGTGAGATGCCGACAATTAAAAAATTCCTGGAGCCAGGGAGTAAAAGAAAGCCTCCTGCTAATGCAAAATATGCAGCCAACGTAAATAAAATATTTGACCTGTAATTAAGAGCTGTAATATAGTTGTACTTTTCTGCTAATACCATATAACTCACATTTGTCCTAATACAATACAATACAATACATTTATTTTTGTGTGTGTATATATTTTCTAGTCTGTTGTATGTCAAATGGGAAGAGTCTATGATTTTGGGGCTTGTTAGGATTTATTTTAAAGCAGTCTTCTGTGCAGAATCCACTCCCTCCACCTTCACCCTGTGCTGTAAGCACGATATTACCTGACTGTTGCATGCAGCACACGACAGAAGCGGGATACCTGTGGTCCTTCTTTTCCCTGCATTTTCAGCAGTCTGCTGCACGGACATTGACTGACAGCCAGTCATTGCTCTTCAGAGGTGCCTTACAGGTAAATGTTTGTTAATTGAATTACATGAATCTGGCTTCATGGAGGGGGAGGGATTGGAGGGCAGAGGGCTTGTGTAGCTGCTTAGATGTCCGCTTTAAGAGTCCCTTTTCTCCATGAATGCACCACTTTGTAAAGGAGATTTCAATAAAGATGAACAAAGGTTTCAAACATGTACATCACTCCCCATAACTCCTTGTCGGTCCACATCGATCTCAGAAAGTTAACCTTCCAAAAAGCGGGAGGAATATGCTTTCAGTGTTATTCAACAGGAAATTGCCTGGCCAAGCTTCATGTCACCCATGCCAACCCTACCCATCCCCACTTCCGCAACAGTGACTAGAGATTGTGTGTTCCAGGCATTGTCTGGAATGCTGTATACTAGATGAAAGGGGCGTGCCTCAGGACCCATTCCCGAAACTGGGCATTCCAAACCCATTGCTGCTGTATAGCAGCTGAGGAGCATTTTTTAAAAATGTTATTTGATAGAACAAAAAGGGCTTTTAAAGGACAGTCATGAAGATCAAATACTATTATACAAAGGTTCAGAAAAAAATATTTGACTTATAAACAATAATATTTTTGTAATAGTTTTGTACTTTCCGTGTAAACATTGCAAAAAGTTTGTCCGCCATCATGTGGTCATATTTGATATTACAACACTAGTATTTGTTATTACTTCCACGCCAAGTATTTCTATTTTCATTGAAGTACATATAAAAGAATGGCAATAGGAAAGGTTCAGCAAACCAGGCACCAGCTATGTGGGCTGGTTGACCAGGGTTCAGAGGCCAAGTGGCCGAGCCAGGCCCTGGAGGCTACCAGCCCACACAGGCCTGGGTTTTGAGTATGCAAGTTTTAGGCGCTGTGGGACACCCACCTTCAGGTCAGGCAGCAACCCCCAATAAGGCAGGCAGGCGTTAGACAAAGCTAGAGTCAGTAATGGAGACAGAGTTAGCACTACAACACCCAGCAAAACACTATAATGGGCAGTGAGCTAGTGATACCTATAAATGGCTAGGGGGTAAGGGATTGGTAAGGGGAACTTTGGGCTCATTGGCCCAGTAATAGGCTCAATACTAATTGGTCCACAAAGAATTAAAGGCTTCTGGCTCATTTGCCCAGTAATAGGCTCACTACTGACTGGTCCAAAAAGAATTAAGGGCTAATAGCACAGGATTAAGGGTGGAGCTCATTTGCCCATTTAAACCAGCCTCCGGTGGGGGGCAAGCTGCCGTTTAAATGTGTTACCATTTAAAGCAGACCAAAACCTACTGACCCTCTGAAATACATTTGGCTAAAGCCCCTGCAGATGCTCTCTACTTAGGGTATAGAACCATACATGGAGATTTTTGCTTTTCGAATGGTCCTGGAACACAGATTTTTTTTGCTGTCCCTCTCTGTAAGATTGCAGGCAATCAGGCATTGCATAGGCGTGGCAACATCATTGCCACATACAGCAGTGGCAATGAATGGAGGAAGCAGAGCTTTACAGCTAAAACAGGTGCCATTATCAGGGATTAGAGTGAAGCAGGAGCAGTTTAGCGTCTGCGGTAGATCCACATACAGGACTCCCATGGTCTTGAAAAAGGCAGAGACCGAACAGCATCATCGTCAGTGGGTGCCAAACCGAACGCCTAAGTCTGTGGGTCTCCTTGCAGGAGGTAAATGGCCAGGCCCACCTTCTGTATCTCAGTGTCTGAAGAGGTGGGCTGCAGTCTAAAGTATAGTTCACAGGCGTTTCTGAAGTTAGAGAACTTGGTACGACCCCCAAAAAACTTTTCTGGAAGAGAAATCTTCAGCTCGAGGTAAGGTGTGGTCACTGATGGGGCAGAAGACTGGCGGTTCTTCTGGCCCGTCATGGATGAGCCAGATGCCGGGGATGCGGAGGGAGGAAGAAGGGCTGCTCGAAGCTTAAGGTCCCCTTACCAGTTCACAAAAGCTTAAGTAAAAAAGGGCTTTATTAAAAAAAATGTTTACACCAATACTTACCCCCTTTCATCGGGGGTCCCACTTCATCCACTGTTTCCTCCACCACTCTCCAATGTGTTCAGTGGGTCGGAGGATGCACATCTGCCCCCCCCCCCTACCGACGTCACACTGTATTAAAAGCACCTCCCTGTGGTTGGGACCGATGTGGGCAGAGCACTGTGAAGACCGGAGTGTAGCAGGAGAGCAGGTGCATTTTTTTTTACTTTTTTCACTTAAGAATTTCAGGGAAAAATTTGGACGGTACGAATCACAAGTAAACTCAGAAACTCTGAAATCTGGTGGGAACTCTAGGTTGATGAACCAGTTTGCTCATCTCTACTCATCACACAATCCGTACAGCAGCAGCCATCCAGCAGCCTATCAGACCAGAAAGCAGAACAGGCAAAAGCTAGAGCCAAGTGTATTTTTTTTCTTTCACCCTAATCCAGTCAATCGTAGGTGTTACCTGCCCATAAGAGTAAATAAAATGTGGAAACTGGGAATTTCTTTGTGGACGATTAACCCTTACAAAACAAGTCTCTTGAGGGTAGTCATCACATTTTCAGAAATAGGCATTTGGTAACTAATTGCCAAAAATGCATCATAAACTTATTTATTTAAAAAAATGATTGGACAGAATTTCGTCATTATTTTAACACTGTATAAATTAATAAGGGAAGATGGCAAACTTTTCCCCATCAAATGTTAACAGAATATGTATGTAATGACTGATAATCTGAGCATCTACCCCCCCCCCCAAATCTGTGAAGTTGGCACGCGTCCCAGGGCCTCCACCACTTGCCCTGCAAAGGGGACCTCCACCAACCTTTGGGTTATGGTCTGGTCCAGAAGGCTTTTCAGTCTTGTGACGAGCTGCAGGGCCAGCAACAAAGCTACAGGTAGCAGTGGGCACCTGGGAAAGCCTTTTTATATTTTTTCAAACCTGCAGCCAAAGCCACCACCGGGCAGGATAGAGAGTCTAGAGCAGCAAAGCCGCCATCAGCAAAGCTACAGTGATGGGTGCGTGCAGAGCTGTCAATCGGCAACCGCTCACCACATAAACCACCAAGCACAGCTCAATGCAGGAAACTGTTTTCTGCTGGACCAGCTGGGTGACTACACACCCCCCCCCCCCCCCCGGAATGGCAAAGCAAGAGTCCCTGAGCAGCACACACTGGCACAAGGGACCCGATCTGATGTTCCAGTAAGTAGGCGGGTGCCCGACAACCACCAACTACTTGGCTGGGCTATTATTTGAAAAGAAGAAAAAGTTCTGTATCTGGGGCCTCCACCAGATTTTGTGCCCAGGGAACTCCACCACGCTTGATTCGGCCCTGGTCCTCCATATTAGAGCTGATGTGTCGGTTCATATGCTGTACAAAAGAGACACGCCAGCTGTATCTTAATGTCAAACACATGGAATAGCTGCTTGTCAGATGCACTTGAAAAAACAAAACCTTAACAGAACCTGTCACACAACCTATATACTTCATTGTGACATGCAATTACTTTTTATTTGGAGATTGCCTCTACCTACAGAGAATTTAAAACGTTAAACCTAATATTGTGCTTCAGGGGGATGCCAGCCTACCTCCTCTAGCTATGTACAAGGAGGCTCGATTCTGCGGGGCACCTCCCCTCCCCCTATCCTTTTACTACACCCACTTACCTTCCATTTCTAATTCCTCTCTCTGCCTCCCTTCCCTATCCTTTCCTTTTAGCTTTCGATAGGATGCCACATATCTGACTTCCAGTCCTTGATGCCCACTTTTAATCTTTACCTCATTGGATGTACCTCACATGTAAAAGCCTCAAATGAAAGGGTACTCACCTTTTGTCCCCTGAAGCTGATCTATTCTGGTAAAAAGCAACTCACCCAATAGCTTAATCATATCCAATGCTGACCGGGTTTAGAACTCTAGTCAACATCACTTTTGTGTTGGGATTGCGCCCTTCTGCCATCAGTCACAGAAGTGAGACCACACCCTCTTTATTCACTACAATGCCCTACAAGGCACACCCCGTTCATTGCAGTGAATGGAGAGGCTGTGGCAGTGCCCCTGTGAGTGATGTCAAAGGGGGCGCAATCCCGACTCAGAAGTGCAAAATTATCGGGTTGCTTTTCCCCGAAGTAGGACTGATCAGCTGCGGGGAGGACAAAATGTAAGTACCTTTTTTTTTTTATTTGGGTGGTCAATCCCTTAATACAACTGAATAAGTTTCTATTTTGTGCAAAGTATGTATACTTTATTATGGTAGCACAGGGAGGGGTAGGATTCAGCTGGTTCTCCCCTTTTTTGCAGAGCCGGTTGTTAAAATTGTAGGAAACTGAAACAAATAAATAGAATTCGGGGTCCAATTTCTTGATATTGCTTCTACCTATTTTATTAGTATTACACATGTCACATATTCACGTGGTTGCATGTGATTACACAAATGCATGTGGAGTTAGGATACTGACTGAGATTAACAACTTTGGAATTGCTACCTTTTAATCAGAATGTGTGTGCGTGTTTGTGTGTGTCATATATATATATATATATATATATATATATATATTACAGTGGTCACTGCAAATACCATTCGTAGTGGGACTTGATGTATACATAGGTTCACAGTGCATAAAAGTGAACATGAAATTCTGGAACTGTTCTACTAGCAAGTATAAACATAAACGTGTGCACCTTTTTTTATTTCAGCATAGACATGTTTATTGAGGGAACCACTGAACTGATGGGATTGATTATGTCGCTATATTTCATTCCTAAATATGAACAGGAAAAATTAAGGCAAATCGGCAAAGAAAAAGCTTTGAACAGATATCATCCAGCTTATAAAAAAGTCTGACTATTTAAACTGGACCTACACCCGTTATTACTTTAATGGGTGTTGGTCTCTCTCTCTGCAGATAGCAAGTAGCTCGGGGGGGGGGGGGGGGGGTCCAGAACGCTGGAGCCCCCTCGCACATAACTGCACAGGAGGCAATTGACTGCCTGGCAGCCAATCGCGGGACTCCTTCACGCTGGCTCAAAATGAAGGTGAGTATTCTGCGCGTCCTGTGCAATTAGGTGCGAGGGGTCTCTAGTGTTCTGGATGCCCCCCCCCCCCCCCCGAGCTTCTTGCTATCTACAGAGAGAGGGGCCAACACCCTTTAAAGTAATAACACGCGTTGGTCCGGTTTTAGTACCCTAAACAATAGAGTTGCTTTACTTAATGAAGTGATATTTAGTGTGTCCTAAAGTCCTAAAATACAATGAAGATAATCAGCAAGCAAACCTCCAGTATCAATGTTATCTTAAAGTCCACTTTCAAATTTTTGAAAGTGCATATTTTTTTGTGGCAAAATGATGTCTTAAAGTTTGCGTAGCTTATGTAGTGTTTTTTAAATTTCATTCTAATGTTATCAAATGTGTGTTTTAAAGTGGACCAAATCCCAGGGTTTTGGTCTGTGCCCTGCTGTGTGGAAACCACCAGGTCACCCAAATGAACCCAGCTCTCCCCGGTCCTACGGCGCATGCGCAACCTTTCGTCCAATCAGCGCACTCGGATCTACTCCCTCCCCTTCGTCTAAGGCGAGCGGATTCAAGCGTGCTGTCAGCTGCTGCTCGCACATGCACAGTTGGGCCGGGAATGAAGGTGAGTTTCTTGGTGACCTGGGGGAGGTTTCACACAGTCAGGGTTTCCCGATTCAGGATGTCCGGGGGGAGGGAATCAAGCGGCCCTGCAATCTTATAGACTCCAGGGGCCATGGGTTTTGGTCTACTTTAACCCTTCTAGTGCCAGCTACATGAGACTCACGTAGCTGATTTTAAACTCCCACAGAAAAAAAAATATAAAAACTCACCTGACCCCTCATTAGATTAGGCCGGGTCTTCTCTTCACCAGGGGGGCATCCGATCCCCCCCCCCCCGGGGGTTCTTCTGTCTTCAGGAGGGCGCCCGATATAGCACCCCCCCCCTCGCTTTGGCCACTGGCACAAACTGTAAAAAAAAAAAAAATGACATTTACTCAACTGCGGCCGCGATCCCTCTCGCGGGGTCTCCTCTTCACCGGGGGGGGGGGGGCATCCGTTCGCCCCTCGAGCTCTTCCGTGGTGAAGAGACCCTCTTCCTCACTTCCTGGTTCGCGGCTGTTAGCCCCCGGGCGGGTGATGTCATCGGTGACCCGGCACCTGTCAGCCGCCGACCCGAAAAGCTCAGTCGCTGTTGGAGATCGTAGGAGGAAGGTTGAAGGGGGGAGATGGCTCTGATCATCTGCCCCCCCCCCACCAGCCCTCCTCCACCGCGATCACCAGCAGCTGTCATCGGAACGTTGTGGGACATGTTCGGGACATCGGAGGTGAGTAGAAAAAAAAATAAATGTCATTTTTTTCTTATGTGTGTGTGTGTTTATTTTTACTGTTAACCCCTTGTGATCCATGAGACCCCTATACCAGTTCACAAGGCTGGGGGCTGGCAAGTCACCTGCAACTAGCAGGTGACTTGCAATTAACCCCTGGCACCCCCAATTACCTGCCTCCTGGTTATGACGGGTAAGGAGGACCCCATGTAATTTTTTGGGGGGATTTTTAAGGGTTTTTAACCCTTATAATTCAAAAAGACCCTATGTCATTTTTTTTTATTAACCCCTTATGCTCTGTCGCCCAGCAGCTATAAAAGGCTTCCAACAGCAGCAGGAGAGCAGAAGCCAGATTGATCAGTGTGGGACACAGTGCCCAGGGATGGATGGGAGGCAAGTATAAAAAAAAAAAACAAATAAAATATTTTTTTCTTCTTGTCTCTGTGTGTTTTTTTACAATTAACCCTTTGTGAACTGGTAAGGGATCCATGAGATCCCTATACCAGTTCACAAGGCTGGGGGCTGGCAAGTCACCGGCGGCTAGCGGGTGACTTGCCATTAACCCCCGGCCCACCCAATTACTTGCCTCCCCAAAGCCCAGGGGGGGGGGCAGAAGAGCCCGGCCCACGGAGTTTGTAGCCAGTGGGGCGGGGGGCCACTAAAGCTGGCCCATGCGTCCTGTTCCTACAAGCCCCCATAGCTGGTCCCGGGCTGGTTATGCTAGGTAAGGGGGACTCCACATCTTTTTTTTTTTTTTTGGATTTTTAGGTGTTTTTAACCCTTAAAATTCCAAAAAAAATGGGGTTCCCAGGAGGGGGGGCTCTATGTAATTTTTTTTTAAATTAACCCCTTATGTGTATAGTAGTTGTATTTTATTTGTAAATGTTATAAAGTGCTCTTTTCAGTTTGGGGGGTCTCCCGGGCAAGAATTGGGGGGCTACCGATACATATGTGGTACCGTTGTAATCAGAAGAAATGGGGCCATATGCAATATGGTTTTCATTAATAAAACAAATGTTTTATTTAAAATAAAGGATACAATTGTCTAAAAAATATTTTATTTATTTTTTGTTTTTTTTACGCAAAAATATTTAAAAAACAGTAGAAAAATTACAAACAAGACATTTCATGTTAAAGCCTAAACTCTGCTGCAAAACATATTTATATATTTTCCTGGAAATTCCGGCAAAAATCACGGTTAAACATGGCGCAAAATGGGGAAAAATGACCTGTCAACAGAGGGTGACAAAACTTCAAGTAGGGTGGCAATTAAAAGGTTTAAAAGTAGCTATGCATGTTAGGTATTGTTCTGCTCAAGGGACCTTGCGCTTTCAGATTTAGCTTGTTTTTTTCTTGTTTGCATATTGATATTTTAGGAAAACATGCTTTTTATTCTGCTTTTTTATCATTTTTTTTAGGGAAACCCTGTGCAACCTAAGAATTCTTCAAGGGATTACTTCCAAAATGATGAGCCCACTGCAACAAGCTGGGTACGCTTAGAAAGCTTAACATATGTACTTTCAGGGAATATATGGTTTATGGAGGATATTCCAAATGTAAAGGGTTGTTTTGGTTGAAAAATTGCAAGGTCCAGAGCTGAAATTTTCAAGTAAAATTACTGTTATGCGCATGCTTTACTTTGGGGTGTTTGCCAACTCTTCCCTTGACAGTACCTATGTATGTTGGGTACCGTTCTGTTCGGGGGATGTTGCTTTTTCAGATTTAACTTTTCTTTTTTGCATATAGTTTTTTTTAGGAAAATGTGGCTTTAAATCTTCTTTTTTATTCTTTTTTAGGGAAACTCTGTGCAACCAAAGAATAGATTGAGAGATTACTTCCACAAAACTACACCCACATAAACAAGCCTGGTATGCCTAGAAAGCTTGAGGCGTGTACTTCCAGAAAATATATAGTTAATATGTGGGGCATATTATAAATGTAAAGGGTTGTTTTTCTGGAAAAACAGCAAGGTGAGCTTAGCACATAGCATAGTTGTATTTTATCTGAAAATCTCCTAAAGCTCTGTTTCAGTTTAGGGGAGTCTCCTGGGCAGGAAAGGGTGTCTACCAATACATATGTGGTACCGCTGTGACTGGGAGAAATTGGGGTTTCACACGCAATAAGATTTTATTGACAAACTTACATTTTTTTATTACACAAAAACACTACAAATTGCAAAAAAAAGATTTTTTTTATTTGTTTGCACATATTTCACCCAAAAGGTTGAACATATGTAGCGCAAAATAGTGAAACGTGGTCTGGCAACAAAGGGTGACAAAAAATCTAGGAAGGTTGCCACTTAAAGGGTTAAGGAAGCAGTTTTCACTATCTGCAATCTTTTGCATTTGCTAACATACACCAAGTGCAGACTCCGTATACGTTGCCAATAGCAACAGATTGCAGATAGTTGCAAAAACACTGCTGCTGGGCTTGTGTGAGGTTGAGTGAGCTCACTCAGCTCAGCAGTGGCCACAGTAGCAATGTTCTGTGTGTACAGGACTAATTTCTCTATTCTTGGTGTATGTTACCAATAGCAACAGATTGCAGATAGCAAAAACTGCTTCTATTAAACAAATTTGCTAACATTAGAAAAAAGAAAAAAAAAAAGCATCAACTTTGAGACATAATTTTGACAGTCAAAAATATACACGTTCAAAAATTCAGTCAAAAGTGGACTTATCTGTGGCCCGCTGTGTGGAAACCCCCAGGTCGCCGAAATAAACCCACCTCTCCCCTGTCCTACGGCGCATGTGCCACCTTTCGTCCGATCAGTGCACTCGGATCTGCTCCCATCCCTTCATCTAAGGCAAGGGGATTGGAGCATGCTGGCGGATGCACGTTTGTTCGTGAAAGAAGGTGAGTTTCTAGGTGACTTGGTGAAGGTTTCTTACAGCCGGGTATCCTGATTCAGAATGTCTGGGGGGAGGGAATCAAGTGGCCCTGGAATCTTATAGACTCCAGGGGCATTGGACCATGGGTTTTGGTCCACCTTAATGAAGCAGTTTTCACTATCTGCAATCTTTTGCATTTGGTAATGTATAGAGATGAGCGAACTTTTGAAAAATTCGATTCGACTGATTCGCCGAATTTTCCGACAAAAATCATTTCGACCCGAATTTATTCGCGACGAATCGCTATTAAAAACGGCTATTTCTGAGCCTCCTAGAGCCTCAATAGGGTTGTAAACCATTCTGCCTTGCTGTAACACGCACAGGATGCGTGCTGGGTTAGTTAAATAATACTTTGAATAAATATCACATGCAGATCAGAGGCATCGCTAATAGAATCGCAGAGCGGCACAATTGAATTCAAGAGAGTTGAAGTGGCATCACTATGAGGGGCAGGAGCCCAAACATTGCTTTAAAGAGACACTGGAGTTGGCAGCAGCAGGAGCCCAAAAATTGGATGAATCACACCCTGGAGTTGCAAGCAGCAGCAGGAGCCCAAACATTGGCTGAAAGAGACACTGGGGTTGGCTTCAGGAGCCCAAAAATTGGATGATTCACACCCTGGAGTTGCAAGCAGCAGCAGGAGCCCAAATATTACTTTAAATAGACACTGGAGTTGGCTTCAGGAGCCCAAAAATTGGATGAATCACACCCTGGAGTTGGCAGCAGCAGCAGCAGGAGCCCAAACATTACTTTAAAGAGACACTGGAGTTGGCTTCAGGAGCCCAAAAATTGGATGAATCACACCCTGGAGTTGGCAGCAGCAGCAGCAGCAGGAGCCCAAATATTACTTTAAAGAGACACTGGGGTTGACTTGAGGAGGCCAAAAATTGGATGAATCCCACCCTGGAGTTGGCAGCAGCAGGAGCCCAAATATACACTGGAGTTGGCTTCAGGAGTCCAAAAATTGGATGAATCACACCCTGGAGTTGGCAGGAGTTGGCAGCAGCAGGAGCCCAAATATTACTTTAAAGAGACCCTGGGGTTGGCTTCAGGGGCCCAAAAATTGGATGAATCACACCCTGGAGTTGGCAGCAGCAGGAGCCCAAACATTACTTTAAAGAGACCCTGGGGTTGGCTTCAGGAGCCCAAAAATTGGATGAATCACACCCTGGAGTTGGCAGCAGCAGCAGGAGCCCAAACATTACTTTAAAGAGACACTGGGGTTGGCTTCAGGAGCCCTAAAATTGGATGAATCACACCCTGGAGTTGGCAGCAGCAGCAGGAGCCCAAACATTACTTTAAAGAGACCCTGGGGTTGGCATCAGGAGCCCAAAAATTGGATGAATCACACCCTGGAGTTGGCAGCAGCAGCAGGAGCAGCCCAAATATTACTTTAAAGAGACACTGGGGTTGGTTTCAGGAGGCCAAAGATTGGATGAATCACACCCTGGAGTTGGCAGCAGCAGGAGCCCAAATATACACTGGAGTTGGCTTCAGGAGCCCTAAAATTGGATGAATCACACCCTGGAGTTGGCAGCAGCAGCAGCAGGAGCCCAAATATTACTTTAAAGAGACACTGGAGTTGGCTTCAGGAGCCCAAAAATTGGATGAATCACACCCTGGAGTTGGCAGCAGCAGCAGGAGCCCAAACATTACTTTAAAGAGACCCTGGGGTTGGCTTCAGGAGCCCAAACATTGGATGAATCACACCCTGGAGTTGGCAGCAGCAGCAGGAGCAGCCCAAATATTACTTTAAAGAGACACTGGGGTTGGCTTCAGGAGGCCAAAAATTGGATGAATCACACCCTGGAGTTGGCAGCAGCAGCAACAGGAGCCCAAATATACACTGGAGTTGGCTTCAGGAGCCCTAAAATTGGATGAATCACACCCTGGAGTTGGCAGCAGCAGCAGGAGCCCAAACATTACTTTAAAGAGACCCTGGGGTTGGCTTCAGGAGCCCAAACATTGGAGGAATCACACCCTGGAGTTGGCAGCAGCAGCAGCAGGAGCCCAAATATTGCTTTAAAGAGACACTGGGGTTGGCTTCAGGAGGCCAAAAATTGGATGAATCACACCCTGGAGTTGGCAGCAGCAGCAGGAGCCCAAACATTACTTTAAAGAGACACTGGGGTTGGCTTCAGGAGCCCAAAAATTGGATGAATCACACCCTGGAGTTGGCAGCAGCAGCACGAGCCCAAATATACACTGGAGTTGGCTTCAGGAGCCCTAAAATTGGATGGATCACACCCTAGAGTTGGCAGCAGCAGCAGCAGCAGGAGCCCAAATATTACTTTAAAGAGCCACTGGGGTTGGCTTCAGGAGGCCAAAAATTGGATGAATCACACCCTGGAGTTGGCAGCAGCAGCAGCAGGAGCCCAAATATACACTGGAGTTGGCTTCAGGAGCCCTAAAATTGGATGAATCACACCCTAGAGTTGGCAGCAGCAGCAGCAGCAGGAGCCCAAATATTACTTTAAAGAGCCACTGGGGTTGGCTTCAGGAGGCCAAAAATTGGATGAATCACACCCTGGAGTTGGCAGCAGCAGCAGCAGGAGCCCAAATATACACTGGAGTTGGCTTCAGGAGCCCAAAAATTGGATGAATCACACCCTGGAGTTGGCAGCAGCAGCAGCAGGAGCCCAAACATTACTTTAAAGAGACACTGGGGTTGGCTTCAGGAGGCCAAAAATTGGATGAATCACACCCTGGAGTTGGCAGCAGCAGGAGCCCAAATATACACTGGAGTTGGCTTCAGGAGCCCAAAAATTGGATGAATCACACCCTGGAGTTGGCAGCAGCAGCAGCAGGAGCCCAAATATTACATTAAAGAGACCCTGGGGTTGGTTTCAGGAGCCCAAAAATTGGATGATTCACACCCTGGAATTGACATCAGCAGGAGCCCAAAAATTGGCCTAAAGACATAAATATGTTTTGCACCATTTGGAAAGTGTAAAGCGTGGCACCATGCTGAATCTAGTCGCATGCAACAGGCATTGGTGGGTGGAAATCCTGGCTGATCCATCCCTGATTCATTTTGACAAAGGTGAGTCTCTCCACATTTTTAGTTGACAGACGAGTTCTCCTCGCCGTAACTATGGCCCCCGCCGCACTAAACACCCGCTCAGATGGCACGCTACTTGCCGGGCAGGACAGCTTTTCCAGGGCAAACTCTGCTAGTTGCGGCCACAAATCAAGTTTGGCTGCCCAGAAGTCCAGCGGATCCTCAAGGTGTGTTGGCATGGTCATGTCAAAGTATGACATGACCTGCTGGTTCAGGTCCTGCTCCAGGTCTTCCTGCTGCTCATGAGTAGCCTCACTATGCGGGTATAGAAAGCTATTCATTAGCGACTGAAGACTGAGGCTGCTGCTGCTGATGGAGCTGCTGCTGCTGCTCCTGCCAACCCCCCCAGCGGCCATGGCAGTGGAAGGTGAGCGCAGAGGTCCCCTCGAGTCAGACCTGTGAGAGTATGGACCATGGCGCAGATAGGCATCGGCCAACTGCCTACGTAGAATGTCTTTGTAGTAGTTCAGTTTGTCCTCCCTCTCGGTGGGTTTAAAAAATGCCCCCATTTTGTGCCGGAAGCGAGGGTCCAATAAGGTGGACAGCCAGAAGTCATCCCGCCGACAGATGGAAACAATTCTGGGGTCACTACGCAAGCACGTGAGCATGCTTCGTGCCATTTGCGCAAGTGACTCGGATGGACTACCTGTCTCCATCTCCACTGCATACTGCCACGGTGTGCCACGGTCCTCTGTCTCGCCTTCCTCAAAAACCTCTAGCTCCTCTGGCTGCTCCTGCTCCTCCTCTCCTGTCCGCTGACTAGATAAACCAGCCATTTCGCCAAGCCTAAACTGTGTTTCGCTGGGCAACTCCTCCTCCTCCTCTTCCTCCTCCTCCTCCAGTTCAGCTCCAACGGGGTTCATGTGGCCGTAAGATGTAAACGCCATGTCTCCAGTGCCCTGACCAGCCATGGTTTCCAACATGTGCTGTAGTACATGAAGCAGTGGAATCACGTCGTTCATCCCGTAATCCTGCCGACTGACAAATAAAGTGGCTTCCTCAAAGGGCCTGAGCAAACGACAGGTGTCACGTATGAGCTGCCACTGGTTGACATTGAAGTTACACAGGGGAGTCCCTGCTTGGATCATCAGGAAATCCGTGATAGCTTTTCTCTGTTCATATAATCGGTCCAACATGTGAAGGGTGGAATTCCAACGGGTGGAAACATCGCAAATCAGACTATGTTGGGGGATACCATTCTGACGCTGTAGCTCAAGAAGGGTGTGTTTGGCGGTGTATGAGTGGCTGAAGTGCATGCAAAGTTTCCTTGAAGTTGTTAGGATGTCTTGCAGATGGGGGGAACACTTCAGAAACCGCTTGACAACCAGATTGAAGACGTGAGCCATGCAGGGGGCATGGGTCAGGCTTCCTTAGCACAGCGCAGACAAAATGTTCTTCCCATTGTCGGTAACCATGATTCCCATTTTAAGTTTTCTTGGAGTAAGCCATGTTTGGATTTCCTGATGAATACATTTAAGCAGTTCCTCCCCTGTGTGACTCCGTTCGCCAAGACAAACCATGTGAAGCACTGCGTGACACCTCCGTGCCCTGCACACATGGTAGACTGGAGGGGCACTGAGACTTGAGCCTACAGTGGAGGGTGAGGAGATGGCGGAGGATGAGGAGGCCGAGTCGCACGGTGTCACAGGCCCAACGGGCAGGGAGCGCAGAGGCCGAAGCGGCGTGACCTGTCCAAGTTGCTGCTGCTGCTGCAAAGGGACCACATTCACCCAGTGGGCCGTAAACGAGATGTACTGTCCCTGACCGTAGTTACAGCTTCAGACGTCGGCGCTGCCATGCACTTTGCTACACACCGACAGGCTCAAGGACTGGCCCACCTTCTGTTCAACAAAAGTGTTCAGCGCTGGTACTGCCTTCTTGGCAAAGAAATGACGGCTTGGGACTCTCCACCTCGGCTCGGCACAAGCCATCAGTTCTCTGAAAGGTGCAGATTCCACCACCTGAAAAGGGAGCGACTGCAGCACCAGCAACTTGGACAGGAGCACATTCAGCTTCTGCGCCGTAGGATGAGTGGGCGCATACTGCTGTCTCTTGGACATGGCTTCGCTGATGGATTGCTGGCGGGATGCATGACTTGGAGGAGGAGGAGCAGGAGCGACAGAGGATGGGTATGACGCACAGCTGCCTTCGGCTGAGGTGCTGGAGCCTTGGCTGGCAGAAATTGGGAGCTCACTTGGTGAGGAAGCAGACTGGACCACCCCTTGGGAGCCTCGGTTCTCCCAGGTCGCTTTATGGTGACGCATCATATGTTGACGCAGGGCCGTGGTGCCAACATTTGGACCCTGGCCACGCTTCACCTTTTGCCTACATATCTTGCATGTGGCCATGTTACCCTCCTGCGGATGCTTCAGGAAAAACTGCCACACTGCCGAGTAGCTACTTTTCCCACCCCCTGGCCTCACTGATTCACTGCTGCTGTTGCCAACTCCAGGAACCCCTGCTCCACTACCTCCCGATAAGGTAGACTGCCGCACAGCAGGTGCTCTACCCCGGCCCCGGCCCCGGCCGGCTCCAGCCTTTGGAATTGTGCCCCCATGGTGACTGCTACCACCTTGCTGCCTCAGCTGCTGACTCCGGGGCAACCTGCGCCCCTCTTCTCCTGATGATGACGATGAAGCCCCTTCATCACCCGGCTCCCAAGTGCGATCGGCTTCATCGTCATCATCATTATCACCGAGTTGTGGCTGTACGTCACTGATGTTCGTGGATTCGTCAACAGTGTCTGGCGCAGGAGCTGGAACGCTCGCAGCACCCACGACACTGTCCACATCACTATTTGTCTGCCTAGCTAGAGAAGCCACCTCCATTTCTTGGCTGGGCAGTAGCTGCTGACTGTCCTCTATCTGATGGTCCTCCTCACTAAAGAGTGGAGCTGAACCCAAAGCATAGGATACGTCGCGGGGGAGGGAACGGCGTAGGACAGAGGCAATGGGAGGACAGGGACTGCTCTCGGGGCATGCCAACTCAGGGTTGTGTCAGAGGAACCTACCGACCCTAGACTGGGGGTCTCAGACGTAAGTTGTGATGATGTTGTTGATGAGCGCGTCAACCAATCTACCACGGCAGATGCGTTACTGGAGGAGACCCGACCGCTAGCAGATACTGGCAGATTAGGTCTCTCAGCGTGACTCCTGCTGCTACTGGCCCCCAGTCTGCTGCGAGCTCTGCCTGCGGAATCTTGGCCTCTGCCACTCCTCTTTTCACTTCCAGGCACTTGTCTGCCCGACATAGTCTAACTGGCGTGGTAGTAGGTGATATTTTAAGAACCCCCAGGCAGCGGTGGGTCTATATGAAACAGAATATAATGCACACCAAAAGTGAGCAGTAACACTCAGCCTCCAACAGGCCTGCTTAGTGTAAATAAGAGAGCTGCTTAGTGTAAATAAAGAGGGGTATGGTATGTTACAGAATGGGATGCCCCAACAGGAGTGCACCTGGCAGGCAGTAGTACTATGCACAGCAAAAGTGTCTTTATCAGTCCTAATTTCAATTAGAATAAGTGCAAATGGTTATGGTCTTAAATAGAGGCTGGTGTAGTCACAGAATGGGATGCCCCAAAAACCAACAGGAGTGCACCTGGCAGGCAGTAGTACTATGCACAGCAAAAGTGTCTTTATCAGGCCTAATTTCAATTAGAATAAGTGCAAATGGTTATGTTCTTAAATAGAGGCTGGTGTAGTCACAGAATGGGATGCCACAACTGGACTGCACCTGGGACCAGTAGTAGCATGCACAGCAAAAGTGTCTTTATCAGGCCTAATTTCAATTAGAATAAGTGCAAATGGTTATGGTCTTAAATAGAGGCTGGTGTAGTCACAGAATGGGATGCGACAACAGGAGTGCACCTGGCAGGCAGCAGTAAGTCTATGCACAGCAAAAGTGTCTTTATCAGGCCTGATTTCAATTAGAATAAGTGCAAATGGTTATGGTCTTAAATAGAGGCTGGTGTAGTCACAGAATGGGATGCCACAACAGGAGTGCACCTGGGACCAGTAGTAGCATGCACAGCAAAAGAGTCTTTATCAGGCCTAATGTCAATTAGAATAAGTGCAAATGGTTATGTTCTTAAATAGAGGCTGGTGTAGTCACAGAATGGGATGCCCCAAACAGGAGTGCACCTGGCAGGCAGCAGTAAGAATATGCACAGCAAAAGTGTCTTTATCAGGCCTAATTTCAATTAGAATAAGTGCAAATGGTTATGTTCTTAAATAGAGGCTGGTGTAGTCACAGAATGGGATGCCACAACAGGAGTGCACCTGGGACCAGTAGTAGCATGCACAGCAAAAGAGTCTTTATCAGGCCTAATTTCAATTAGAATAAGTGCAAATGGTTATGTTCTTAAATAGAGGCTGGTGTAGTCACAGAATGGGATGCCCCAAACAGGAGTGCACCTGGCAGGCAGCAGTAAGAATATGCACAGCAAAAGTGTCTTTATCAGGCCTAATTTCAATTAGAATAAGTGCAAATGGTTATGTTCTTAAATAGAGGCTGGTGTAGTCACAGAATGGGATGCCACAACAGGAGTGCACCTAGGACCAGTAGTAGCATGCACAGCAAAAGAGTCTTTATCAGGCCTAATTTCAATTAGAATAAGTGCAAATGGTTATGTTCCTAAAAATAAAGACTGGTGTAGTCACAGAATGGGATGCCCCAACAGGAGTACACCTGGCAGGCAGCAGTAAGAATATACACAGCAAAAGAGTCTTTATCAGGCCTAATTTCAATTAGAATAAGTGCAAATGGTTATGTTCTTAAATAGAGGCTGGTGTAGTCACAGAATGGGATGCCCCAAACAGGAGTGCACCTGGCAGGGACCAGTAGTGCTATGCACAGCAAAAGTGTCTTTATCAGGCCTAATTTCAATTAGAATGAGTGCAAATGGTTATGGTCTTAAATAGAGGCTGGTGTAGTCACAGAATGGGATGCCCCAACAGGAGTGCACCTGGCATGCAGCAGTAAGAATATGCACAGCAAAAGTGTCTTTATCAGGCCTAATTTCAATTAGAATAAGTGCAAATGGTTATATGGTCTTAAATAGAGGCTGCTGTAGTCACAGAATGGGATGCCCCAAACAGGAGTGCACCTGGCAGGCAGTAGTGCTATGCACAGCAAAAGTGTCTTTATCAGGTCTAATTTCAATTATAATAGGTGCAAATGGTTATGGTCTTAAATAGAGGCTGCTGTAGTCACAGAATGGGATGCCCCAAACAGGAGTGCACCTGGCAGGGACCAGTAGTAGCATGCACAGCAAAAGTGTCTTTATCAGGCCTAATTTCAATTAGAATAAGTGCAAATGGTTATGGTCTTAAATAGAGGCTGGTGTAGTCACAGAATGGGATGCCACAACAGGAGTGCACCTGGCAGGCAGCAGTAAGTCTATGCACAGCAAAAGTGTCTTTATCAGGCCTAATTTCAATTAGAATAAGTGCAAATGGTTATATGTTCTTAAATAGAGGCTGGTGTAGTCACAGAATGGGATGCCCCAACAGGAGTGCACCTGGGACCAGTAGTAGCATGCACAGCAAAAGAGTCTTTATCAGGCCTAATTTCAATTAGAATAAGTGCACATGGTTATGTTCTTAAATAGAGGCTGGTGTAGTCACAGAATGGGATGCCCCAACAGGAGTGCACCTGGCAGGCAGCAGTAAGAATATGCACAGCAAAAGAGTCTTTATCAGGCCTAATTTCAATTAGAATAAGTGCAAATGGTTATGTTCTTAAATAGAGGCTGGTGTAGTCACAGAATGGGATGCCACAACAGGAGTGCACCTGGCAGGGACCAGTAGTGCTATGCACAGCAAAAGTGTCTTTATCAGGCCTAATTTCAATTAGAATAAGTGCAAATCGTTATGGTCTTAAATAGAGGCTGGTGTAGTCACAGAATGGGATGCCACAACAGGAGTGCACCTGGGACCAGTAGTAGCATGCACAGCAAAAATGTCTTTATCAGGCCTAATTTCAATTAGAATAAGTGCAAATGGTTATGTTCTTAAATAGAGGCTGGTGTAGTCACAGAATGGGATGCCCCAACAGGAGTGCACCTGGCAGGCAGCAGTAAGAATATGCACAGCAAAAGTGTCTTTATCAGGCCTAATTTCAATTAAAATAAGTGCAAATGGTTATATGGTCTTAAATAGAGGCTGGTGTAGTCACAGAATGGGATGCCACAACAGGAGTGCACCTGGCAGGCAGCAGTAAGAATATGCACAGCAAAAGTGTCTTTATCAGGCCTAATTTCAATTAGAATAAGTGCAAATGGTTATGTTCTTAAATAGAGGCTGGTGTAGTCACAGAATGGGATGCCACAACAGGAGTGTACCTGGGACCAGTAGTAGCATGCACAGCAAAAGAGTCTTTATCAGGCCTAATTTCAATTAGAATAAGTGCAAATGGTTATGTTCTTAAATAGAGGCTGGTGTAGTCACAGAATGGGATGCCCCAACAGGAGTGCACCTGGCAGGCAGCAGTAAGAATATGCACAGCAAAAGTGTCTTTATCAGGCCTAATTTCAATTAGAATAAGTGCAAATGGTTATATGGTCTTAAATAGAGGCTGGTGTAGTCACAGAATGGGATGCCACAACAGGAGTGCACCTGGCAGGCAGTAGTGCTATGCACAGCAAAAGTGTCTTTATCAGGCCTAATTTCAATTAGAATAAGTGCAAATGGTTATATGGTCTTAAATAGAGGCTGCTGTAGTCACAGAATGGGATGCCCCAAACAGGAGTGCACCTGGCAGGGACCAGTAGTGCTATGCACAGCAAAAATGTCTTTATCAGGCCTAATTTCAATTATAATAAGTGCAAATTGTTATGGTCTTAAATAGAGGCTGGTGTAGTCACAGAATGGGATGCCACAACAGGAGTGCACCTGGGACCAGTAGTAGCATGCACAGCAAAAGTGTCTTTATCAGGCCTAATTTCAATTAGAATAAGTGCAAATGGTTATGTTCTTAAATAGAGGCTGGTGTAGTCACAGAATGGGATGCCACAACAGGAGTGCACCTGGGACCAGTAGTAGCATGCACAGCAAAAGAGTCTTTATCAGGCCTAATTTCAATTAGAATAAGTGCAAATGGTTATGTTCTTAAATAGAGGCTGGTGTAGTCACAGAATGGGATGCCCCAACAGGAGTGCACCTGGCAGGCAGCAGTAAGAATATGCACAGCAAAAGTGTCTTTATCAGGCCTAATTTCAATTAGAATAAGTGCAAATGGTTATATGGTCTTAAATAGAGGATGCAGTAGTCACAGAATGGGATGCTCCAAACAGGAGTGCACCTGGCAGGCAGTAGTGCTATGCACAGCAAAAGTGTCTTTATCAGGCCTAATTTCAATTAGAATAGGTGCAAATGGTTATGGTCTTAAATAGAGGCTGCTGTAGTCACAGAATGGGATGCCCCAAACAGGAGTGCACCTGGCAGGGACCAGTAGTGCTATGCACAGCAACAGTGTCTTTATCAGGCCTAATTTCAATTATAATAGGTGCAAATGGTTATGGTCTTAAATAGAGGCTGCTGTAGTCACAGAATGGGATGCCCCAAACAGGAGTGCACCTGGCAGGGACCAGTAGTGCTATGCACAGCAAAAGTGTCTTTATCAGGCCTAATTTCAATTATAATAGGTGCAAATGGTTATGGTCTTAAATAGAGGCTGCTGTAGTCACAGAATGGGATGCCCCAAACAGGAGTGCACCTGGCAGGGACCAGTAGTGCTATGCACAGCAAAAGTGTCTTTATCAGGCCTAATTTCAATTATAGTAGGTGCAAATGGTTATGGTCTTAAATAGAGGCTGCTGTAGTCACAGAATGGGATGCCCCAAACAGGAGTGCACCTGGCAGGCAGTAGTGCTATGCACAGCAAAAGTGTCTTTATCAGGCCTAATTTCAATTAGAATAAGTGCAAATGGTTATATGGTCTTAAATAGAGGCTGGTGTAGTCACAGAATGGGATGCCACAACAGGAGTGCACCTGGCAGGTAGTAGTGCTATGCACAGCAACAGTGTCTTTATCAGGCCTAATTTCAATTATAATAGGTGCAAATGGTTATGGTCTTAAATAGAGGCTGCTGTAGTCACAGAATGGGATGCCCCAAACAGGAGTGCACCTGGCAGGGACCAGTAGTGCTATGCACAGCAAAAGTGTCTTTATCAGGCCTAATTTCAATTATAATAGGTGCAAATGGTTATGGTCTTAAATAGAGGCTGCTGTAGTCACAGAATGGGATGCCCCAAACAGGAGTGCACCTGGCAGGGACCAGTAGTGCTATGCACAGCAAAAGTGTCTTTATCAGGCCTAATTTCAATTATAATAGGTGCAAATGGTTATGGTCTTAAATAGAGGCTGCTGTAGTCACAGAATGGGATGCCCCAAACAGGAGTGCACCTGGCAGGCAGTAGTGCTATGCACAGCAAAAGTGTCTTTATCAGGCCTAATTTCAATTAGAATAAGTGCAAATGGTTATATGGTCTTAAATAGAGGCTGGTGTAGTCACAGAATGGGATGCCCCAACAGGAGTGCACCTGGCAGGCAGCAGTAAGAATATGCACAGCAAAAGTGTCTTTATCAGGCCTAATTTCAATTAGAATAAGTGCAAATGGTTATGTTCTTAAATAGAGGCTGGTGTAGTCACAGAATGGGATGCCACAATAGGAGTGCACCTGGGACCAGTAGTAGCATGCACAGCAAAAGAGTCTTTATCAGGCCTAATTTCAATTAGAATAAGTGCAAATGGTTATATGGTCTTAAATAGAGGATGCAGTAGTCACAGAATGGGATGCTCCAAACAGGAGTGCACCTGGCAGGCAGTAGTGCTATGCACAGCAAAAGTGTCTTTATCAGGCCTAATTTCAATTAGAATAGGTGCAAATGGTTATGGTCTTAAATAGAGGCTGCTGTAGTCACAGAATGGGATGCCCCAAACAGGAGTGCACCTGGCAGGGACCAGTAGTGCTATGCACAGCAACAGTGTCTTTATCAGGCCTAATTTCAATTATAATAGGTGCAAATGGTTATGGTCTTAAATAGAGGCTGCTGTAGTCACAGAATGGGATGCCCCAAACAGGAGTGCACCTGGCAGGCAGTAGTGCTATGCACAGCAAAAGTGTCTTTATCAGGCCTAATTTCAATTAGAATAAGTGCAAATGGTTATATGGTCTTAAATAGAGGCTGGTGTAGTCACAGAATGGGATGCCACAACAGGAGTGCACCTGGCAGGCAGCAGTAAGAATATGCACAGCAAAAGTGTCTTTATCAGGCCTAATTTCAATTAGAATAAGTGCAAATGGTTATATGGTCTTAAATAGAGGATGCAGTAGTCACAGAATGGGATGCTCCAAACAGGAGTGCACCTGGCAGGCAGTAGTGCTATGCACAGCAAAAGTGTCTTTATCAGGCCTAATTTCAATTATAATAGGTGCAAATGGTTATGGTCTTAAATAGAGGCTGCTGTAGTCACAAAATGGGATGCCCCAAACAGGAGTGCACCTGGCAGGGACCAGTAGTGCTATGCACAGCAAAAGTGTCTTTATCAGGCCTAATTTCAATTATAATAGGTGCAAATGGTTATGGTCTTAAATAGAGGCTGCTGTAGTCACAGAATGGGATGCCCCAAACAGGAGTGCACCTGGCAGGGACCAGTAGTGCTATGCACAGCAAAAGTGTCTTTATCAGGCCTAATTTCAATTATAGTAGGTGCAAATGGTTATGGTCTTAAATAGAGGCTGCTGTAGTCACAGAATGGGATGCCCCAAACAGGAGTGCACCTGGCAGGCAGTAGTGCTATGCACAGCAAAAGTGTCTTTATCAGGCCTAATTTCAATTAGAATAAGTGCAAATGGTTATATGGTCTTAAATAGAGGCTGGTGTAGTCACAGAATGGGATGCCACAACAGGAGTGCACCTGGCAGGTAGTAGTGCTATGCAAAGCAACAGTGTCTTTATCAGGCCTAATTTCAATTATAATAGGTGCAAATGGTTATGGTCTTAAATAGAGGCTGCTGTAGTCACAGAATGGGATGCCCCAAACAGGAGTGCACCTGGCAGGGACCAGTAGTGCTATGCACAGCAAAAGTGTCTTTATCAGGCCTAATTTCAATTATAATAGGTGCAAATGGTTATGGTCTTAAATAGAGGCTGCTGTAGTCACAGAATGGGATGCCCCAAACAGGAGTGCACCTGGCAGGGACCAGTAGTGCTATGCACAGCAAAAGTGTCTTTATCAGGCCTAATTTCAATTATAATAGGTGCAAATGGTTATGGTCTTAAATAGAGGCTGCTGTAGTCACAGAATGGGATGCCCCAAACAGGAGTGCACCTGGCAGGCAGTAGTGCTATGCACAGCAAAAGTGTCTTTATCAGGCCTAATTTCAATTAGAATAAGTGCAAATGGTTATATGGTCTTAAATAGAGGCTGGTGTAGTCACAGAATGGGATGCCACAACAGGAGTGCACCTGGCAGGCAGTAGTGCTATGCACAGCAAGTGTCTTTATCAGGCCTAATTTCAATTAGAATAAGTGCAAATGGTTATATGGTCTTAAAGAGAGGCTGCTGTAGTCACAGAATGGGATGCCTCAAACAGGAGTGCACCTGGCAGGGACCAGTAGTGCTATGCACAGCAAAAGTGTCTTTTTCAGGCCTAATTTCAATTATAATAGGTGCAAATGGTTATGGTCTTAAATAGAGGCTGCTGTAGTCACAGAATGGGATGCCCCAAACAGGAGTGCACCTGGCAGGGACCAGTAGTACTATGCACAGCAAAAGTGTCTTTATCAGGCCTAATTTCAATTATAATAAGTGCAAATGGTTATGGTCTTAAATAGAGGCTGCTGTAGTCACAGAATGGGATGCCTCACAGCAGACTTAAGATCAGTTCAGTATATATGCACAGTTAGTTAGTATAAGCAGCCTGAAAACGCTAACAAAGCCTGTCAGCCAGCCAGTAACACTCAGGCTGGATGAAAAAAAAAAAATCTCCCTGTGACTGCCTCCGATTTTTCCTAACTTTCCCTGTTTTTCGCTGACTTTCTGTTTGTCTCCTGCCTGTCTCCTGCCTGTCTCCAGCCTGTCCCTGTCTGTCCCTGCCTGTCTAACTGCCTCTCCCTCACTACAGCGTTCTGTCTCTCACGAATGCAATAGAGAAATGAGGAAGGAAAAGCAAGATGGCCGACTTAAATAGCGCTGTGACGTCCCCGGGCTTGCTGGCTGCTGATAGGCTGCATGTGACTGCCCCAGCTTGCACTGGCGCGGGGTAGATGTCCAGACATGTCCCGTCCGCCATCTTAGAATGCCTGTATGTAAATGAATGGATGTTAAAAGAAAACTTCGAGCGATCGAATCGCGGGGAAATTCGGATTCGATCCAAATCGAATTTTTCATGAAATTCGGATCGAATCTGGGTTCGTCCGGATCGATTCGCTCATCCCTAGTAATGTACACCAAGTGCAGACTCGGTATACATTGTCAATAGCAACAGATTGCAGATAGTTGCAAATCACTGCTGCTGGGCATGTGTAGGATTAAGTGAGCTCGGACACAGCAGCAGTGTTCTGTGTGTACAGGACTCACTTCTCTATTCCTGGTGCATGTTGCCAATAGCAACAGATTGCAGATAGCAAAAATTGCTTCCATTAAACACATTTGCTAACATTAGAAAGAAAATAAAAAATACTAGATCAGCTCAAAAGCAACCTGAGACAACCCTGAGACATAATTTTGACAGTCAAAAATATACACGTTCAAAAATTCTGTCAAAAGTGGACTTATCCTTTAAATAGTTTTGCTATCAAAGAGAGGTGAGTATTTGATACCCTGATGCATGTCACAACCTAACCATGTGCAGCTTTCTTAGAGGGTGAGGAATATTATCTCCATTACTCAGCGTAAATGCTTGTCAGATGCCTGTGATTGAGCACAATAAAATGTCACCTGATTGGTTCATGCAATGATGCAAAGAGGCTTGGTGCAGATATTTTCCAGTGCCTGTATGTGGGGGAGGTGTGTTGGGAACTTGTGTGATTGCCCTTCCCTAGACTGTACTATTCAAACCCCCCACTCAACTCATCACATTTAGCTGTGCAATTTTTTTAAAGTGTATGTCTAAATATTGGAAAAAATCATGTGAAAAATGTTTTCTCATTATGTGAAATCAACACTTAGGAGAGCAGTGCAATGGAGAGCAATCTTAAAGCCCCTACACTACATGCAGATCAGGGGCATTACTTCGGGGGTGTAGGGGTTGTGACCACACTGGGGTCCAGAAAGCCAGGGGGGCTTCGCCACCTTATCTATCTTATTTGTGCTCACTTGGCATCATTTAGAGAAAGGAAGCACCATTTGCCTCGGCTATTTCAGTCTTTAGTTGTCCAGCTGCATGCATTTAAGTTGTATAATCCAAGAAAGGGCCCCACTGAATGTTCACACCAGGGCCCCGTCACATTTAGTTACAATGTTTTATTTTGGTGCAGTAATACCTTTTGAAAACAATGTTTTCAGAACCAAAAAGGAAAGTGTCAACTTGTTATGGGTAGCCATGATGTTAACACTCAGTAGTAGTATCTAATTTCTATTTAGCATTAAAGTGGAAAAAACTCTGATTAGTAAGGTGGTCCCAGATAAACCATTTCCTAGGACGCATCTGGATTTGTAATGCCCTGCAGTGTGAGCCCCCTTTCTGCTGTATATGCAACTCGTTCTGGGTTTGCACCCTGCATCATGTGCAGTGCAGTCAGCAGACCTCAGGAGGGCGGATGCTGCAGCACAGAAAAAGCGTCTGCACTATGCTGCAGCTTACCACAGTGCTATTGGAAAGGGTGAGTAAACTGCAAGGCTGGGGGAAGGGGTTATTCTGCAGGTCAGTTCAATTCTGGATGCCCCAGGAAGGGCTTAACTTGGACTAGGGTCATTCAGACTGTAGTCTAATTTTGGTCCTTGGGTTCCAGGAGGGGGGTGAAAAACTATAGTACAGATCTAGCTGAATAAATAAATGTACACAATATAGCCTAAAAGTTTTCTGGAATACCCCACTTTCCCTGCCCATGTGACTGAATGGCTGCACCTCTTCTTCCTGGAATATAAAAACACCTCCTCCAATCCAGGGCCGGCCTTAGAATGGAAAGCTCCCTGTGCATACCCTCAAGTGTCCCTAATTTGGAGGGACTGTCCCCCGCCCCTTATTGTTCTTTGCCCGTCTTCGAGGTTTAACATGCATATCTGCACCAATGAATTATTCATTTGCCTGTTTAAAGTGTTTATATTGTTTTAACAGTTACAACCTATCTCCTATCCATCCCTCAATGATGGGGCATGGTCAAATTTAACAAATGTCCCTCTTTCCCACCGTGAAAAGTTGGTAGGTTTGCTTGTGTGAGACTACAGGATTCCGTAGTGCTTTCCCACTATTGACCTACTGCACCACATGATTGCTGTTAGCCACCAAGGTTCAGCCCTCTGTGCATAACCTAGACAGAGGTACCCATTTGCAAAAACATGTCCTAGCCATTGGCTTCCAGTTAACTGCCCCATGTGACAGCCCATGTGGGGTGGTGAGCTGGCAGATGGTGGGAAGGAAATGTGAAAGTGGGGGATCTTCTCCGGTATCAGGCACAATGCTATGGGCAAGAGAACCAGCAGTCATTTTTGACTGCCAGACCAAGTATTTGCTGTATAAATTACTCCAGGGCTGGCTGATTTCCTATCTCTTTCCCATCCCAATGTGGGATGCCTAACTGTGTGAAACCGCTTCCCTCTAACAGGGCATCCATTCACAAATACCCTGTGGCGGCTCGGGCTCTGCTAGATGGATAGCAGGGGTGTGGACGTGGCTCGCGCATGCGCCATTGGACCAGGAAGCAAGGTAAGTGTACAGGGGATCCCGATTTAGGAATCGATCACAATGGGTTTTGGTCCACTTTAAGGGCTCCTCTTTTATCTTGGAAAAATCAAACCCTGTAAAAGAAATACTATACAATGAAGGTGAGGGACATTATTCCAAATAACTCTTTCATTTCCTGCCAGAATCTACAGGTGGGTGTAAAGTCATTTTATGCAAACCTGAAGTCTAAAATAGAAAGCAGCCCAGGTATGTTTTATAAATGAGCCCCCAAATAAAGTGGATGCTTTGATTTCATCTATCAGCTAGATTTTTGCTGTTGCACACAACAAAGGTTCTCCGGCAGGAGGCGGTGGTACATGCATTGCAGGAAATAGACAAAGGTTTAAAAACAGGATGTTACACTTTACTCAAGTTGAAGAGAACACATTCCATGTATTTATTTCTTTTTGTACCAAAAACATTTTTCCATCTTTTGCATTAAAAAAAAGATGGGCTAAAGCAAAGCTTTGGGCACTCTGCATGGTTGGAAGCTTGTAACACCTCTTTTGCTAGTATAACATCCTGTAAGCACTTTTTGTATCTAGACAATTCAATTCAATTAAATTTATTGTTCGCCAAGTACATTGTGAGATGAACAAGGAATTATTTTTGGCATATTCACAGTGCAACAGATAATTACAATTGGCATATAAATTAAATACAAGATAAACAAACTACAGAGAATGCAGAGATATAGATGCTCTTACATATTGTGAGTGATACCAGCTACTATAAACTCCTTTGAGCCTGGGTATTGTTGAGGATGCGGACAGCCAAAGGAAACCATTTCTAGATCTAGAGGTCCTGCAAGCTGGTACCGCAAGTCGTCACTCAGATGGTAGATACTGGAATTGGGCATGTCCAGGGTGGGAGGGGTCTCGAAGGATTTTTTCCGCACGTGACTTTGTTCTGAGTTTATGCAGTTCCTGCAGGAATGGTAAGGGGGCTCCAATTATTCTTTCTGCAATGTTGATTGTTCTTTGGAGTCTACCCTTGACTTTCTTAGTTGCTTCCTCAAACCAAACAAAAAAGGAAAAGAACAGAACCTATGACTGCATTAAAGAAAAGCACTAGCAACTTTTTTGACAGTCTCGTCTTCTTCAGTTGCATTAGGAAAAACAGTCTCTGTTGTGCTTTCCTCAGTACAGCCAAGGTGTTCTTCTCCCAGCTGAGGTTGTCAGAGATGATCATGCCAAGAAACTCTGGGGTTTATTCATCAAGGGATAGCGGCAGGTAGTGCCTTGTAAGCGTCAGGCAGCGTCTGGGGAATGCTGGGCGCTGTACGAAATTTCACATTTATGAAAGCGATTCTGGTGAGCACCTCTTACAGCGACATGAAGTGACTGATTCATCATCACAGATGGCTCAGCGTATCCCAGCGGCACTGTGGCTTCCAGAGTGCCAGGTATTACCTGTCACTACCTGTTGCTCTCTCATACATTTCAATGGATGTTCCTTTTCTTCTCTTTAAACAGGGTTTTTTTTTTTCAATTAATTGTGTCACCTCTCCTGGTCTTGTTTTTTGTATTTTTGTTATTTTATATTTTTATGTGGAATTATCATTACAGGTCTGGCATTAAAGTGTTAATGTCACAATGTTATAACAATGTCATTCCATATGTTTCCGCTTGGTTACTAGTGGATAAACGTTAGAAAACAGACTTTAATCACACAGCGTCTGACGCTATGGGCTACAGCGACCCAATTTTGAGCGCCGCCATTCTGTGAGTGTGTATTTTTGATGAATATGGTGTGAGTCGCTGAGAGTGGTTCGCACTGAGGAGTCGGTACCGTTCGCTCCCTGCAGCGCTCTACTGTTGTTAAATGTGGCCTAGGCGTGGGTCGCTATTGCGCGGAACACTGCCTTGCGTACTCTGTGGCAAATAGGAAAACAGTATTAATGCTTTAGATATTTGCCTATTATTTAGCCTATTCTTACAGTAACTGAAATACGTTATGTGAATTTCAAATAGAAACTGTTGTACAACCTATATAATATGGAAAGCAGTGCTATAGAAATGTATTTCGTTTTTATTCTTTAATATTTCGAGCCTGTAGCCTGTTATGTATGTTCTTGTTGCGTTCTATAGCATAAACATAAGATATTGGGTGTTTCATAGCATTCGTACCTTGCGAGGAGGGTTAAAGGTTTTGCGTTCACTTTCATTTTAGGCACTTCTGGTTTTTGGCCTATGCGGGGCCATGGCACCCAGACGCCTAGCTCGATGTCTCCCCAGCTCCTCTTCCTTATCTGAGTCGGATGTCCCCCCCCCCCCCAGGAAGAGGCAGCACGTGGACCCCAGGGTGAATAGGCAAGTGGTTAAAGTAAGCGTTGAACATGAAATGTGTATTAATGCATTATGTACTCTGTAGTGGCCTTCTTTCAATGTGTTATTGTTTCCTGCTGCTTTAAATGTTTAATGCTTAATAGTTTTTCAATCAATTTTTATATCTTTCACAATATAAAAATGTATTAGTAAAATTTATATGTGTTGTGTTAATGTAAATATTTTAATACTTTAATACTTTAATACAACTGTTTTTAAAGGCGATATCAAACCATGATTTAGATTTTTTTTTTTTTTAATTACTAGTATCCATGGACATTCAAAAAGTTATTTTTTGGAACATAACCACTTTTTTAAATTTCTATATTGTGAAATCCACAAGACCTTTATGGCAGGTTAAAGGAGTCCAAAACTTTTTTTTTAATTGTCCACAAATTTTATTATCGAATATGTTAATGTAATGTAAAATATTATTGTTGAAAATATTGTATATTTATTTATTTTTTTTCTCAACATCTAGGATTTCTGAGTAAAGGAATACGATTATGCCCTGAATGCTAAGAGCAGCATTGTGGAGGAGGGGAGGGCCACCGTGTCCCGACGCTTCAATACCAAACTAACCCCAAGAGCCATCATACAGAAATGGTCCGACTTCAAGCGCTGGGACAATGAGGGCGTGTACCGGCTCTATGATGCCTACGCTTCTAGTAAGTTACACACACATACACTATTTTTACATATGTCCACATTAATCTGCTCATGTCTTACCATTTCTCCTTTGTTCTTTGTCACTCTCTACAGATAAGCGTGCTCCGCTGGGTAAGCACGGGAAGGGTATTCTCCCCCGCAGACGTGTGGTTGGGTCGGATGAGTCTGCGGGGGAGGGTCCCTCTCGTCAACTATGACTCAAACTTAAATACATTTTTTCCACTTCCTCTTTCATGCTTGTGCTACATTCCCTTTACACCTTTTTCTACCAGTTCTTACACTTGGAATGTTAATCAGCAGTGGGAATAAATATAGATATTATTTCTTTGTTATAGTTACTGTCCCTAGTTTACACACCCACCCCGCCTCTAAAACAAAAATACACAAAGCACTGTCTGTTACTGCCATCTTGTGGCCATCATTGCCCGGGGTAAGGCCAGCATCGGCCCTAGAGTTTTTTATAGTCAAGGTTGGCCACTGCTGTTTTTTGTTCTGCTTTAAGCATATTTTCTTGTCAGAAAATGTGTAAAAAAGGCATTTGGCCATGATGTGAATTGACCCAATATTTATCAGAAGAGCTGGTAGTACCAAGTTTATGGGCAATATATGAAAACAACAATGTTTCTCATCAGGCAATGCAGTTTATATGTATGTTCCAAATTGTAGCAGCAAGCAAGCAATATTCTATTACTTTATATGTAATAAGCATAATCCACGTATTGAGTATATGCATCAGGTGCACTGATAGTAAACTGTCATATCCCACGACATGTGTCGTGTACCCGGGTTACCTATTTAGTATAATGTTTATTTGCATAGGCTAGCAGTTTGCCTTTATTCCCCCTTGTCCCTTCCTGGCTCCCTTAGTCTTGTTGTGAGGCAAGTAGCTCCTCTCTTCTTCCCCTCTCCCTCAGCCATTTCTAGTTTGGCATCCAAGCAGTGCTTGCTCCTATCTGCAGCTACAGTTTTTCTACCTACTGCTTTTGTATGGGTTACATCACAAGTTTTCCTGCAGTATTGAATGCACATGTGAAGATTTCTACTGTAAGAGAATTTGCTGCAAGATTCTGTACTGAAATAAAGCTTTTGAAACGTATCCACGTGATCCTCGAGTGGTTGAGTAAGCTATCTGCCAAGCCTTATGGAGTAAAGAAACATCCAGCACAGAAACAGGGAACTTGGAGCTGTCTACAGGATTCATGTTACTGCCATCTGGTGAGTCAAAATATAAACACATAGATCAGATTGACAAAACAAGGTTTTTAAGCAGTAAGGCCTGTGTAGTATAGTCTATTAGGATTTGGAACCTGGTCACGGGCCACAATGAAGAGGTTCAGAATGTAATTTTAAATAGCATAAAGAAGATTTACCACAAATATCAGGATGCCCACTATCTCCACAAACTCCATTCCTATTTCCCTCCACTGCTTCCCTACATCCATATGTAACAATCACCACATGCTAGCAATACACATGCGGCTTACTTCTCTGAATATATGGGTCCCATCATTATAGAAAAGCTATTTTACCAAATTGATGTGCCAATGTGCCAGGGAGATCACCCAGGGGTGGTGGTGTACAATCAATGTCACCACCAAGCCACCGCTGTCACCTCTATTTGCCTCCAATATAGCTCTTCTTGTAACCTCTCATCCTTACTGTGCTCTTATTTAACTCTCTTAACACGCCAGTTCTATTAACCTCTCCCACATTCCCACTGCAGGTCAGGGGCCACATTAGTTGGCTCTGAGATTGAGCATGTGTGGTCTATGTGTTCTGCATTCTTGCTTAACTTTTAGGGAATTTGGGATGTATATTCATATCATTATTCTCTTTCTCAACTTGCGGTACACATACCCCAGGGGGTTCACTGCAGTGATCAGGGGCACCCCAACAGGAATGTCTGACTGGTCTGGTATAATGTTTTATCAGAGAAACATTATTCCTTCATGCTGTAGGACTGGGGTCTACTTATTTTGTAGTATTTATAATTGATCACCTCCTTGGAGGTAATAGGTTAAAACTTCCTGTCACTAGGGGGTACTTGGTTTAAAAAGGTTGAAAAACACTGCTGTATATGTTTGTTTAACAGGAATAAAATTACATTGAGCATCAGTGTCATAGGGGCTGGGGCCCACATGACACAGAGGCCGGAACAGCAAGTCTCCAGGACATGCCAGGACACCAGCAATTATGCAATTCAGCAGGGGGGCGGTGAACACCGGGCCCATGTTGATGGGCACCAGACTCTTTCGTACCCCCCTGGCCTTTGTGGATATGGGTAATTGGGTGGGGGGCTAACAGCAAGTTACTCAGCATGTTGGCAGGTAACTTGCCCCCCCCCCACCCTTTACACTAGTATAGGGACCCCTGGACCCCTTACCGTTTCAAAGTAGTAAAAGAAAAAAAAAACGGTACAATATTTTTATTGTTCTAAATTTACAGTGTATTTACCTTACTTGACTTACAGTGTCACTGCTCCTCCGCCTCTTGGGTCCCTCGTTGCCTCAGTTGTCAGAAGCTGCCAAAATGGCTGCTGCTGCCGGCGTCTGGGAGCCTGAGAGGAAGGGGGGTGAGCAATCTGGCACTTTGCCAGGCTCTGAGCAATCCCCACCGATGGGCAGGTTATATATAGCCCCTGCTGTGGCTCCACTGGAATCCCCCTTGAGAGTTAGGGAGATTTCCAGGCAAGCCATGCCCGGGGCTATAAATGCTCGTTCCTTCAGAGGTGAGCGCTCAGAGCCAGGCAGAGTGGCAGCGGGAGGGGAGGCAGCCCGCATCTCGTGAGCACAATGTGATGGGGCAATTTTACAGGTGGGGTGCATCATTTTTCCATAGTAAAACAGTAAAACCTACCTGATTCCCAGATCCAACAGCGCATCTTTAGCCAGGTGCATGCCTGTACCAGGCACGTCTCCTGCTACGGGCTAGATTCGGGTTTGAAAAAATGTGATGAAAAGGCGCAGAGTGTGCGCAGGAAGTGGTTGTAACTCATCTGAGCCCCGCAATCTGGTCCCTGAGTGAGGACACTCCTAGTGCGAGATGACAGTGTTGGCACTAGGAGGGGAGCCATCTTTCTGTGGCCTCCTGGCCGTAACCCATTTGACAAGAACCCCTACTAACTCAGGTGAGTTACAGTTGCTTTCTGCTGCACACTCTGCATAGGTAAGCTGGGTTGATGAGCTGCTGATCAACCCATGAACGAGCTTTTCCATGTTTAGGCAGAACGCTGAACATGGACGACTTGTGGCTGGTTTGGGAATGTAAACCTTTGCGGTGAAGCAAGTTTACATTTGGGTGTACATTCAGGAGCAAACTGAAGTTTATATTTGAGTAAGCTTTTTAATGAACACACTGAAAAACTCTGTAAAATAATGTGGTTCAGGAAATCATGTGATCAGGTATTTTTGCAAGTGAGGTGCCGTATTTTTCGCCCTATAAGATGCACATATCTATAAGACACACCTAGGATTTGGAGTAGGAAAACAAGAAAAAATATAAACCAAATGTTGTGCTAAAACACCCCATTACAGGCGATGGGGGCATTCCACCATCCCATTCCCCATGGGCAGTGTGGCATTCCCCCCATTCCATTCCCCATAAGCAGTGTGGGATTCCCCCCTCCCGTTCCCCATAGGCAGTGTGGCATTCCCCCATCTCATAGGCAGTGTGGCAAATCCCCCTCCCATTCCCATAGGCAGTGTGGCAATCCCCCCTCCCATCCCCATAGAGGCAAGTGTGACATTCCCCCCAACATATTCCCATAGGCAGTGTGGCACTCCCCCCATCCCATTCCCCATAAAGGCAGCGTGGCATTCTCCCATCCCATTCCCATAGGCAGTGTGGCACTTCCCCTTCCCATAGGAAGTGTGGAAATGTCCTATCCTATTCCCCATAGGCAGTGTGGCATTACCCCCTCCCATTCCCCATAGTTGGAGTGGCATCCCCCCCACCCCATTCCCATAGGCAGTGTGGCATTCCACCATCTCATTCCCCATGGGCAGTGTGGCATTCCCCCCATTCCCTTCCCAATAAGCAGTATGGGATTCCCCACTCCCATTCCCCATAGGCAGTGTGGTATTCCACCATCCCATTCCCCATGGACAGTGTGGCATTCCCCCTCCCATTCCCCATAGGCAGTGTGGCATTCCCCCATCTCATAGGCAGTGTGGCAAATCCCCCTCCCATTCCCATAGGCAGTGTGGCAATCCCCCCAACATAATCCCATAGGCAGTGTGTGGCACTCCCCCCATCCCATTCCCCATATAGGCAGCGTGGCATTCTCCCATCCCATTCCCATAGGCAGTGTGGCACTTCCCCTTCCCATAGGAAGTGTGGAATTGTCCTATCCTATTCCCCATGGGCAGTGTGGCATTACCCCCTCCCATTCCCCATAGGTGGAGTGGCATCCCCGCCACCCCATTCCCATAGGCAGTGTGGCATTCCACCATCCCATTCCCCATGGACAGTGTGGCATTCCACCATCCCATTCCCCATGGACAGTGTGGCATTCCCCCTCCCATTCCTATAGGCAGTGTGACATTTCCCCATCTCATAGGCAGTGTGGCAAATCCCCCCTCCCATCCCCACATGCAGTGTGGCAATCCCCCCTCCCATCCCCATAGGCAGTGTGACATTCCCCCCAACATATTCCCATAGGCAGTGTGGCACTCCCCCCATCCCATTCCCCATATAGGCAGCGTGGCCTTCTCCCATCCCATTCCCATAGGCAGTGTGGCACTTCCCCTTCCCATAGGAAGTGTGGAATTGTCTTATCCTATTCCCCATAGGCAGTGTGACATTACCCCCTCCCATTCCCCATAGGTGAAGTGGCATCCCCCCCTCCCATCCCCACATGCAGTATGGCAATCCCCCCTCCCATCCCCACATGCAGTGTGGCAATCCTCCCTCCCATCCCCATAGGCAGTGTGACATTCCCCCCAACATATTCCCATAGGCAGTGTGGCACTCCCCCCATCCCATTCCCATAGGCAGTGTGGCATTCCCCCCCACTCCCCATATAGGCAGCATATATGGAGGTTGTATCACTGAACGCCAAGAGCCTGAACTCCCCAGAGAAAAGAACTATTCTCTGGCAGGAGCTGAGAAGACAGAGAATGAAGGTTGCATTTATACAAGAAACCAACTTTAAAAAGGATGGGGCCCTTGGTTATGTAATAGAGATTTCCCACAGGTGTTTACCAGCTGCACGGCGGAGGGGAAGAAAAAGTGGCAATTATGCTAGCCTTCAGTGTATGTGCCTAACCAGGGCAACCTAAAATCCTCGATCACACCCTAGATAAGCTGGAGAGGTTTGCGGAAGGTGAGGTGATACTGGGTGGGGATTTTAACTTGGCCATCAAGCCCATATTGGACTCGTCATCGGGCAAGTCCGTGCTATCTCAGTCAGCCCTCAGGGTGCTTAGGAAAAAATTACATTGCATGCAGCTGATGGACACGTGGCGCATCGCTAATGCCACAGTAAAGGATTACTTCTTTTTCTTGAAGATTCATTGGACATACTCCAGGACTGACTACCTATGGGTCTCACACCGATTTCTTTCTCAGATCATTCCCCAGTATACCTAGATACTGGGTAAAACGACAATGGGGAGGTGTCACCGTTAATACTTTGGGAAGTGCATAAGAGCGTGATCAGTGGCCTACTGGTCAATCATGCTACCAGAATAAAAAAGGAAAATTGGCCCAGACGGTGAGACTCATGGTGAAGGTCAGGTGTCTTGAGTTGTCCCACAGACAATCAGAGACTGCGCGAGTGCTTGGCGAGCTGACACGGGCGAGGGAAGCCCTGAACGCGCTACTTTTGAGCAAGGCAAAATTTGTGCTTAAAAGATGTAGGCGCGCATACTATGAATATGGAAATAAGAGCAGCTCCCTGCTCGCTCAGGCATTACGGCAGCAGCACTCCCAAAACTTTATAGCAGAAATTCTGAATAGATTCCAACAGAGACAGCAGGCCCCAGAAAAGATAGCAGACACCTTTAGATCATACTACACCAATCTATACAACCTTCCGACAGGCTCCTGGGCCAGGGCCCACCAAGGCAGACTAAGGGAGTACATAAAGATTTCAGGTATGCCAACGATTCCCAAGGAAGTGACTAAGTCACTGGAGGCCCCCATCAGTATGGAGGAGCTAGCAGAAGCAGTGAAGAAGTCTCCAGCAAGAAAGTCCCCGGATTCAGGCGGCTATACCGCTAAGTACTATAAGACCTTTCTTTCGGTATTGGGACCCCATGTAGTCAGGGCATGGAACACAACAGGGGATCCGGAAGTGCAGGCTCCTTTTCTCGTAGAGACCTAGAGGCCCACATTACGATCCTCCGTAAGAAGGGTAAAGATCCCCTAGCTTGCCAGAGTTACCGACCTTTTTCCCTCCTTAATACAGACCTGAAGTTATACGCTAAAATCCTGGCCAACAGATTGGCACCAGTGGTGGCACAAGTGGTACACTTAGATCAGACAGGGTTTGTTCTGGGATGGGAGGCTAGGGATAACGTGCTGAGGGCCATTAACGTGATCTACAAGGCTAAGTCGTCTGGGGCTCCTGCGATGCTCCTCTCTACTGATGCGGAGAAGGACCTTGATAGGGTGAGCTGGTCGTTCATGGGAGAGATGCTTCGGCATGTGGGTCTAGGAGGCATGATGCGAAAGTTCATAGAAGCACTCTACACTTTCAGCTTAGCAAAAATTGGAGTGGCCACCTCCTGTCGGATCCAGTTCACATCTGCAATGGTACCCGACAGGGGTGAAAGAAGAGGCATACCCCTTGCTGTGAGAGTGTGTAGATACAGAGTAACAAAATGGTTACTGCATGGCTTATGCTTAAGAGGATTGCTTTAAGATTCAAGGGTGAGAATACAATGACAATTGCTTAAAGTTTGAGAATGGGTCAGTCTGAATCTAAAATGCTGATTGGGTTAATTACCTATATGACAACCAGCAACGGTTTGTTAATGACACTGTCAAGGCATTTAAGGGAATGGCAGAACAACTTGGCCCCCCTACCCACATGGTTTTCCAGAATAGAATGGCACTTGACATGATATTAGCCGAAAGGGGAGGGGTATGTAAAATGGTGGGTGAGAATTGTTGCACCTACATCCCAGATAACACCGGACCTAATGGGAAGGTGACTAAGGCAATAGAACACCTGGAAACCCTGTCAGCGGAGATGAACACAAATGCTGGTTCAGAGAAGGACTGGGGAAATTGGTTTAAAGATTTCTTCTCCAGCTGGAAGGGCTTTTTAACTCAGTTTATCATTATCATTTTGCTTATCATAATTGCAGTAGTAGCTTTTAAGATTATAATGTGTGTAATTGCTATGCGTGCTAGCAAGGCCCAAGGTATTTATGCTGCTTATCTGGCTCACAACCAAGAGGAATATGAGAAGGCGAAGGGCGAGTCAGCGACTTTGCAGTCACTGACTCGAAGAAGGGGCTGAAAGAAGAGGCATACCCCTTTCTGTGAGAGTGTGTAGATACAGAGTAACAAAATGGTTACTGCATGGTTTATGCTTAAGAGGATTGCTTTAAGATTCAAGGGTGAGAATAACGAAGTAACCGTTATCTCTGGGATTGGAATGTACTGACTGCAGAAAATAATCTGTATCCTTGGAGATGTTTCTGGGTAGGTTAAAGTCTGGAAAATTCTATGACACACAGTGAGGTGATGTATAGATACTCCCAGCACACACCCCGGACAGCAAGGTGTTCATACAGTTACTCCAATTAAAATCAAAAGTTCACTTTATAACCTTATTTGGAGCAGCATCTTGTTGTCCCTCGCCTTTCCCCGCCTATACCTTATCATGCTTTATATACTAAAAATCGTGATGTAATAAACAGTTCACACCGAGAATAGCTGTTACGTGTCTTTCTTGCACTTGGTGTGGGCTCCAGACGTCTGCAGTATGAAGGTAACTCTGGTCTACAGACAAATAAGGTAATCCCAGGTAGAGGACTCAACGGGAGTCGCTCTTACTTATCTGCCGGGGCAATAGGGGCAGATTTTTGATTTTTGCCCTTTTAATGGAACCATTTCTGTGTATGGTGCGGAACAACAGAGAAATCTGGAGATTGGAAACCCCAGAAGGAATACATAAAATAGCTGCTTAAGCGGATGACCTCCTCTTCTTTATTATGAACCCCATGACCTCTCTTCCGGTGTTAATGAAAGAGTTTGAGATGTATGGGAGGCTTTCATTTCTCAAAATAAATTTTGAAAAGTCTGAGGCTTTTAAACGTAACCCTTTCGGCAGAGATGAGCAGGAACTTACAGCAGTCCTTTTCCTTTAAATGGGCAAACGCTTCTAAAACATACCTAGGGATGCAGCTGCCGAGCCCACTATCGAACATATGCTCCCTGAAGTTTCTGCCTCTTGTGCAGAGGATTCAAGAATTCAGACTTGGAGAAATGGGACCTGCCCACCCCATCAAAATGTCGGTGTTGCCTAGGTTGCTGTTCTTGTTCCAGTCCTATCCTCTTTAGGGATCTGTATAGAGCATTTACGAGGTTCGTCTGGCAGAAAAAAATGGCTAGGTTAAAGTGGACCAGCACCCAGGATTTTCACTATCCTGGGTTTTGGTCCACTTCCGCGGGGCACCCCGATCGGGGGTGCCCCGCTGCGTGAAACCCCCCAGAATGGAAGAAAAAACTCACCTCACCCCGCTCCTACGGCGCATGCGCGGGCCTCACCCAATCAGTGCACTCAGAGCTGCTGTGGTATGCACGTACAAGGGACGGACAACCACAGCGGCTCCGAGCACGCTGGCAGCCGCATCTCGCGCTTCCCTCTAACAGGGAGCATGCCCGCGCCTGCTAGAGAGAAGTGCGAGATGCGTCCGTGGCCCGCGCATGCGCCGTTGGAACGGGAGTAAGGTAAGGTGAATAGGGCGTCCTGGGGGGTTTCACACAGCGGGGCATCCCGATTTCGGATAGGTAGGCAGCCAGGGACATTTGGGAATTGGGTAGGTAGAAAATGCACACCGTCAAGCACTCGCCACTTCTCAGAGCCCTAAGAAACTCAATGGAATTGGGTGGCCAGACAGGTGGCAGCACGATACGGAACCTGCAATATCATTTGTGTGAAACTATTCCCTGATAATGAATATACACCTATTATGTTGAATGAGGAAATATGCGCTGGTGATGCCTGCAGCAGAGCAGTTAGGGACACAGAGCGGCGCTGGTCATGCTGGCAGCAGAGCAGTTAAAGACATAGTGCGGCGCTGGTCATACTGGCGGCAGAGCAGTTAGGGACACAGAGCAGCACTGGTCATGCTGGTAGCAGAGCAGTTAGGGACACAGAGCGGCACTGGTCATGCTGGCATCAGAGCACTTAGGGCCACTGAGTGGCTTGGTCATGATGGTGGCAGAGCAGTTAGGGACACAGAGCAGTGCTGGTCATGCTGGCGGCAGAGCAGTAAGGGCCACAGAGCGGCGCTGGTCATGCTGCCGGCAGAGCAGTTAGGGACACAGAGCGGCACTGGTCATGCTGGCATCAGAGCACTTAGGGCCACTGAGTGGCTTGGTCATGATGGTGGCAGAGCAGTTAGGGACACAGAGCGGCGCTGGTTATGCTGGCGGCAGAGCAGTTAGGGACACAGAGCAGCGCTGGTCATGCTGGCAGCAGAGCAGTTAGGGCCACAAAGCAGCGCTGGTCATTCTGGCGGCAGAGCAGTTAGGGACACAGAGCAGCGCTGGTCATGCTGGTAGCAGAGCAGTTAAAGACATAGTGCGGCGCTGGTCATACTGGCAGCAGAGCAGTTAGGGACACAGAGCGGCGCTGGTCATGCTGGCGGCAGAGCAGTTAGGGACACAGAGCGGCGCAGGTCATACTGGCGGAAGAGCAGTTAGGGACACAGAGCGGCGCTGGTCATGCTGGCGGCAGAGCAGTTAGAGACAGCAGGCCCCAGAAAAGATAGCAGACACCTTTAGATCATACTACACCAATCTATACAACCTTCCGACAGGCTCCTGGGCCAGGGCCCACCAAGGCAGACTAAGGGAGTACATAAAGATTTCAGGTATGCCAACGATTCCCAAGGAAGTGACTAAGTCACTGGAGGCCCCCATCAGTATGGAGGAGCTAGCAGAAGCAGTGAAGAAGTCTCCAGCAAGAAAGTCCCCGGATTCAGGCGGCTATACCGCTAAGTACTATAAGACCTTTCTTTCGGTATTGGGACCCCATGTAGTCAGGGCATGGAACACAACAGGGGATCCGGAAGTGCAGGCTCCTTTTCTCGTAGAGACCTAGAGGCCCACATTACGATCCTCCGTAAGAAGGGTAAAGATCCCCTAGCTTGCCAGAGTTACCGACCTTTTTCCCTCCTTAATACAGACCTGAAGTTATACGCTAAAATCCTGGCCAACAGATTGGCACCAGTGGTGGCACAAGTGGTACACTTAGATCAGACAGGGTTTGTTCTGGGATGGGAGGCTAGGGATAACGTGCTGAGGGCCATTAACGTGATCTACAAGGCTAAGTCGTCTGGGGCTCCTGCGATGCTCCTCTCTACTGATGCGGAGAAGGACCTTGATAGGGTGAGCTGGTCGTTCATGGGAGAGATGCTTCGGCATGTGGGTCTAGGAGGCATGATGCGAAAGTTCATAGAAGCACTCTACACTTTCAGCTTAGCAAAAATTGGAGTGGCCACCTCCTGTCGGATCCAGTTCACATCTGCAATGGTACCCGACAGGGGTGAAAGAAGAGGCATACCCCTTGCTGTGAGAGTGTGTAGATACAGAGTAACAAAATGGTTACTGCATGGCTTATGCTTAAGAGGATTGCTTTAAGATTCAAGGGTGAGAATACAATGACAATTGCTTAAAGTTTGAGAATGGGTCAGTCTGAATCTAAAATGCTGATTGGGTTAATTACCTATATGACAACCAGCAACGGTTTGTTAATGACACTGTCAAGGCATTTAAGGGAATGGCAGAACAACTTGGCCCCCCTACCCACATGGTTTTCCAGAATAGAATGGCACTTGACATGATATTAGCCGAAAGGGGAGGGGTATGTAAAATGGTGGGTGAGAATTGTTGCACCTACATCCCAGATAACACCGGACCTAATGGGAAGGTGACTAAGGCAATAGAACACCTGGAAACCCTGTCAGCGGAGATGAACACAAATGCTGGTTCAGAGAAGGACTGGGGAAATTGGTTTAAAGATTTCTTCTCCAGCTGGAAGGGCTTTTTAACTCAGTTTATCATTATCATTTTGCTTATCATAATTGCAGTAGTAGCTTTTAAGATTATAATGTGTGTAATTGCTATGCGTGCTAGCAAGGCCCAAGGTATTTATGCTGCTTATCTGGCTCACAACCAAGAGGAATATGAGAAGGCGAAGGGCGAGTCAGCGACTTTGCAGTCACTGACTCGAAGAAGGGGCTGAAAGAAGAGGCATACCCCTTTCTGTGAGAGTGTGTAGATACAGAGTAACAAAATGGTTACTGCATGGTTTATGCTTAAGAGGATTGCTTTAAGATTCAAGGGTGAGAATAACGAAGTAACCGTTATCTCTGGGATTGGAATGTACTGACTGCAGAAAATAATCTGTATCCTTGGAGATGTTTCTGGGTAGGTTAAAGTCTGGAAAATTCTATGACACACAGTGAGGTGATGTATAGATACTCCCAGCACACACCCCGGACAGCAAGGTGTTCATACAGTTACTCCAATTAAAATCAAAAGTTCACTTTATAACCTTATTTGGAGCAGCATCTTGTTGTCCCTCGCCTTTCCCCGCCTATACCTTATCATGCTTTATATACTAAAAATCGTGATGTAATAAACAGTTCACACCGAGAATAGCTGTCTTTCTTGCACTTGGTGTGGGCTCCAGACGTCTGCAGTATGAAGGTAACTCTGGTCTACAGACAAATAAGGTAATCCCAGGTAGAGGACTCAACGGGAGTCGCTCTTACTTATCTGCCGGGGCAATAGGGGCAGATTTTTGATTTTTGCCCTTTTAATGGAACCATTTCTGTGTATGGTGCGGAACAACAGAGAAATCTGGAGATTGGAAACCCCAGAAGGAATACATAAAATAGCTGCTTAAGCGGATGACCTCCTCTTCTTTATTATGAACCCCATGACCTCTCTTCCGGTGTTAATGAAAGAGTTTGAGATGTATGGGAGGCTTTCATTTCTCAAAATAAATTTTGAAAAGTCTGAGGCTTTTAAACGTAACCCTTTCGGCAGAGATGAGCAGGAACTTACAGCAGTCCTTTTCCTTTAAATGGGCAAACGCTTCTAAAACATACCTAGGGATGCAGCTGCCGAGCCCACTATCGAACATATGCTCCCTGAAGTTTCTGCCTCTTGTGCAGAGGATTCAAGAATTCAGACTTGGAGAAATGGGACCTGCCCACCCCATCAAAATGTCGGTGTTGCCTAGGTTGCTGTTCTTGTTCCAGTCCTATCCTCTTTAGGGATCTGTATAGAGCATTTACGAGGTTCGTCTGGCAGAAAAAAATGGCTAGGTTAAAGTGGACCAACACCCAGGATTTTCACTATCCTGGGTTTTGGTCCACTTCCGCGGGGCACCCCGATCGGGGGTGCCCCGCTGCGTGAAACCCCCCAGAATGGAAGAAAAAACTCACCTCACCCCGCTCCTACGGCGCATGCGCGGGCCTCACCCAATCAGTGCACTCAGAGCTGCTGTGGTATGCACGTACAAGGGACGGACAACCACAGCGGCTCCGAGCACGCTGGCAGCCGCATCTCGCGCTTCCCTCTAACAGGGAGCATGCCCGCGCCTGCTAGAGAGAAGTGCGAGATGCGTCCGTGGCCCGCGCATGCGCCGTTGGAACGGGAGTAAGGTAAGGTGAATAGGGCGTCCTGGGGGGTTTCACACAGCGGGGCATCCCGATTTCGGATAGGTAGGCAGCCAGGGACATTTGGGAATTGGGTAGGTAGAAAATGCACACCGTCAAGCACTCGCCACTTCTCAGAGCCCTAAGAAACTCAATGGAATTGGGTGGCCAGACAGGTGGCAGCACGATACGGAACCTGCAATATCATTTGTGTGAAACTATTCCCTGATAATGAATATACACCTATTATGTTGAATGAGGAAATATGCGCTGGTGATGCCTGCAGCAGAGCAGTTAGGGACACAGAGCGGCGCTGGTCATGCTGGCAGCAGAGCAGTTAAAGACATAGTGCGGCGCTGGTCATACTGGCAGCAGAGCAGTTAGGGCCACAGAGCAGCGCTGGTCATACTGGCAGCAGAGCAGTTAGGGCCACAGAGCAGCGCTGGTAATGCTGGCAGCAGAGCACTTAGGGACACAGAGCAGCGCTGGTCATACTGGCAGCAGAGCACTTAGGGACACAGAGCGGTGCTGGTCATGCTGGCGGCAGAGCAGTTAGGGCCACAGAGCGGCGCTGGTCATGCTGCCGGCAGAGCAGTTAGGGACACAGAGCGGCACTGGTCATGCTGGCATCAGAGCACTTAGGGCCACTGAGTGGCTTGGTCATGATGGTGGCAGAGCAGTTAGGGACACAGAGCGGCACTGGTCATGCTGGCATCAGAGCACTTAGGGCCACTGAGTGGCTTGGTCATGATGGTGGCAGAGCAGTTAGGGACACAGAGCAGCGCTGGTCATGCTGGCGGCAGAGCAGTTAGGGACACAGAGCAGCGCTGGTCATGCTGGCGGCAGAGCAGTTAGGGACACAGAGCAGCACTGGTCATGCTGGTAGCAGAGCAGTTAGGGACACAGAGCGGCACTGGTCATGCTGGCATCAGAGCACTTAGGGCCACTGAGTGGCTTGGTCATGATGGTGGCAGAGCAGTTAGGGACACAGAGCAGTGCTGGTCATGCTGGCGGCAGAGCAGTAAGGGCCACAGAGCGGCGCTGGTCATGCTGCCGGCAGAGCAGTTAGGGACACAGAGCGGCACTGGTCATGCTGGCATCAGAGCACTTAGGGCCACTGAGTGGCTTGGTCATGATGGTGGCAGAGCAGTTAGGGACACAGAGCGGCGCTGGTTATGCTGGCGGCAGAGCAGTTAGGGACACAGAGCAGCGCTGGTCATGCTGGCAGCAGAGCAGTTAGGGCCACAAAGCAGCGCTGGTCATTCTGGCGGCAGAGCAGTTAGGGACACAGAGCAGCGCTGGTCATGCTGGTAGCAGAGCAGTTAAAGACATAGTGCGGCGCTGGTCATACTGGCAGCAGAGCAGTTAGGGACACAGAGCGGCGCTGGTCATGCTGGCGGCAGAGCAGTTAGGGACACAGAGCGGCGCAGGTCATACTGGCGGAAGAGCAGTTAGGGACACAGAGCGGCGCTGGTCATGCTGGCGGCAGAGCAGTTAGGGACACAGAGCGGCGCTGGTCATGCTGGCAGCAGAGCAGTTAAAGACATAGTGCGGCGCTGGTCATACTGGCAGCAGAGCAGTTAGGGACACAGAGCGGCGCTGGTCATGCTGGCGGCAGAGCAGTTAGGGACACAGAGCGGCGCAGGTCATACTGGCGGAAGAGCAGTTAGGGACACAGAGCGGTGCTGGTCATGCTGGCGGCAGAGCAGTTAGGGACACAGAGCAGCGCTGGTCATGCTGGCGGCAGAACAGTTAGGGGCACAGATCAAACTATAAAAGAGGGTATTGCAAGGAAAAGAAAGCAGGTAGGCAGCCAGGGACATTTGGGAATTGGGTGGGTAGAAAATGCACACCGTCAAGCACTCGCCACTTCTCAGAGCCCTAAGAACCTCAATGGAATTGGGTGGCCAGACAGGTGGCACAGAGCAGCGCTGGTCATGCTGGTAGCAGAGCAGTTAGGGACACAAAGCAGCGCTGGTCATGCTGGCGGCAGAGCAGTTAGGGACACAGAGCGGCACTGGTCATGCTGGCAGCAGGGCAGTTAGGGACACAGAGCAGCGCTGGTCATGCTGGCGGCAGAGCAGTTAGGGACACAGAGCAGCGCTGGTCATGCTGGCGACAGAGCAGTTAGGGACACAGAGCGGCGCTGGTCATGCTGGCGGCAGAGCAGTTAGGGACACAGAGCGGCGCTGGTCATGCTGGCGGCAGAGCAGTTAGGGACACAAAGCAGCGCTGTTCATGCTGGCGGCAGAGCAGTTAGGGACACAGAGTGGCGCTGGTCATGCTGGTGGCAGAGCAGTTAGGGACACAGAGCAGCACTGGTCATGCTGGCGGCAGAGCAGTTAGGGACACAGAGCAGCACTGGTCATGCTGGCGGCAGAGCAGTTAGGGACACAGAGCGGCGCTGGTCATGCTGGCGGCAGAGCAGTTAGGGACACAGAGCAGCGCTGGTCATGCTGGCGGCAGAGCAGTTAGGGACACAGAGCGGCGCTGGTCATGCTGGCGGCAGAGCAGTTAGGGACACAGAGCGGCGCTGGTCATGCTGGCGGCAGAGCAGTTAGGGACACAAAGCAGCGCTGGTCATGCTGGCGGCAGAGCAGTTAGAGACACAGAGCGGCGCTGGTCATGCTGGCAGCAGAGCAGTTAGGGACACAGAGCGGCGCTGGTCATGCTGGCGGCAGAGCAGTTAGGGGCACAGAGCAGCGCTGGTCATGCTGGCGGCAGAGCAGTTAGGGACACAGAGCGGCGCTGGTCATGCTGGCGGCAGAGCAGTTAGGGGCACAGAGCAGCGCTGGTCATGCTGTCGGCAGAGCAGTTTGGGACACAGAGCGGCGCTGGTCATGCTGGCGGCAGAGCAGTTAGGGACACAAAGCAGCGCTGGTCATGCTGGCGGCAGAGCAGTTAGGGACACAGAGCGGCGCTGGTCATGCTGGCGGCAGAGCAGTTAGGGACACAGAGCAGCGCTGGTCATGCTGGCGGCAGAGCAGTTAGGGACACAGAGCAGCGCTGGTCATGCTGGCGGCAGAGCAGTTAGGGACACAGAGCGGCGCTGGTCATGCTGGCGGCAGAGCAGTTAGGGGCACAGAGCAGCGCTGGTCATGCTGGCGGCAGAGCAGTTTGGGACACAGAGCGGCGCTGGTCATGCTGGCGGCAGAGCAGTTAGGGACACAAAGCAGCGCTGGTCATGCTGGCGGCAGAGCAGTTAGGGACACAGAGCGGCGCTGGTCATGCTGGCGGCAGAGCAGTTAGGGACACAGAGCGGCGCTGGTCATGCTGGCGGCAGAGCAGTTAGGGACACAGAGCAGCGCTGGTCATGCTGGCGGCAGAGCAGTTAGGGACACAGAGCAGCGCTGGTCATGCTGGCAGCAGAGCAGTTAGGGACACAGAGCGGCGCTGGTCATACTGGCGGCAGAGCAGTTAGGGACACAGAGCGGCGCTGGTCATGCTGCCGGCAGAGCAGTTAGGGACACAGAGCAGCGCTGGTCATGCTGGCGGCAGAGCAGTTAGGGACACAGAGCAGCGCTGGTCATGCTGGCGGCAGAGCAGTTAGGGACACAGAGCGGCGCTGGTCATGCTAGCGGCAGAGCAGTTAGGGACACAGAGCAGCGCTGGTCATGCTGGCGGCAGAACAGTTAGGGACACAGAGCGGCGCTGGTCATGCTGGCGACAGAGCAGTTAGGGACACAGAGTGGCGGTCGTGATGGCGTGTAGAGGGACACAGTGTGTGGCGGTGACCAACATCCGCTACACCAGACCTGGGCATTGTAAGGCCCCAGGGCCATATACGGCCCTTTGATTGGCTCTGACCGGCCTGCGACCAGCGTTTCCCGTAAGGTGCGCGGCCACATGCTGCCGACGCCCGCGCAGTCTTGCCAGAAAAGATAGTTCAGGGTTTGAACAGCACTTTTGCCCCTCTGTAGTGGACAGCCTATTGGACAGTTCCCTCCTGCAGGTTTGGCTGTGGGCAGAGTTTCTCTTCCAGCCCTTGGCCTGTACTGTGTGGCATGTGTCAGTTGCTGCGGAGCTGACGCTGGAGATCGAGGTTCTCCAGCGACTTGTCTGTGCCTCACGTCGCAGGCTGCTGGCACTTGTAGTCCGCACCAAATGTGTTACATGGCGTACACAGCGCCTGATGGTTCACTGGCTCTTGTAGTCCATTTCTGACCAGACCAATGCCTTTGGGAGGGCGGGGGGACGATGCTGCAAAGTGGGAAGGGTTTCACAAAGCCTTTTATCCAAGGCCACCCCGAGCATCCCAAATCAGGATGCTCCACTTTTTGAAACCCTTTTTACTCAGTAGCAACGTGAAAAAAGGCGGACTCCTTCTCTGAAAGCAGAACAAAACCCAGAGCGGCCACTGGTCTTCCCCCTGGGTATCCCAGATCAGGATTCCCCACTGTGGGAAACCCTAGCAACTTGACAAATGGTGGGCTCCCCCTTAAAGTGGAAATTAACCTAGAGCGGCTACTGGTCTTCCCCCTGAGTATCCCAGGTCAGGATGCCCCACTGTGTGAAACCCTTGTTACTTAGTAGCAACTTGACAAATGGTGGGCTCCCCCTTAAAGTGGAAATTAACCCATAGCGGCCACTGGTCTTCCACCTAGGCATCCCAGATCAGGATGCCCCACTGTGTGAAACCCTTGTTACATAGTAGCAACTTGACAAATGGTGGGCTCCCCCTTAAAGTGGAAGTTAACCCAGAGCGGCCACTGGTCTTTCCCCTGAGTATTCCAGGTCAGGATGCCCCACTGTGTGAAACCCATGTTACTTAGTAGCAACTTGACAAATGGTGGACTTCCCCTTACAGTGGAAATGAACCCAGAGCGGCCACTGGTCTTCCACCTGGGCATCCCAGATTGGGGTTTTTTTCCGCTTTAAGGGAGGGAGTCTGCCATTTTGCATGTTGCTACTGAGTAAAAAGGTTTTCACACATTGGGGCATCCCAATCTGGGATTTCCAGGGGGAAGACCAGTGGCCGCTCTGGGTTTTGTTCTGCTTTATGTGAGGGAATCCGCAATTTTTCACATTGCTACTCAGTATAAAGTGTGAGCAGCGCTGTGTTACTTTAATAATAATGTAAAGGAGGGGTGTCATTCCATCCTAACCTGATTTGGTCATGATGTTTTAAAGCAGACCAAAACCCATGTAACCCAGCCCTTTGGAATGCGAAGGAATCCAGGCCTGGGTTACAGGCTCTGGGGCATCCCATTTGGGATGCCCTGCTGTGTAAGACCTCACTGGACACACAAAATGTGGTTTATTTAATAAATTACATTTTTTGTAAGGCAACCTCACTTTTTCATTGTTTAACTATAACACTCGTAGCAGCTTGTCAAACAATGCTATTTACTGATTTTTATAAAGAAATACAATTATATTATGCAGAATTGAGTTCAGCCTTTTGGCCCGGCCCTCCACAAGATTTTTAGTTTCTCATGTGGCCCCATGGAAAAATAATTGCCCACCCCTGCGCTACACTGAATTGCGATTTAACGTTTTGCAATGATCCGATTCAGATGAAGCTGAAATTTTAAGGGAAAATGGTCCAAATCAGGTTTTGTAAAATTCACTCATCTCTAATTGAGGGTAAACCTGGACAAAGCTCCCCCTCGCAGTGAATGTTTGCTGTCCTTCATATTAGAGCTGAAGGGGGAGGTGTGAGGGTTAGTATGCTGGACAAAAGAACCAGCTCTGTATCTCTAGGTCACACACAAGCAAGCCTCTGATATGAGGAAACATAAGGACATAAGGATAATGTTACAGCTGATCTGTAAATTATTACATTTTTATCAGTGACGTTTAAGCCATACAATACGCTTTCAGCGGTGGCAGCATGGGATTGGTGGGCTGAGTCTCAGGAAAGGCTGGGTGTGTGAGAGAGAGCAGGCCCCACATTCCTCTTCCAGCTCAGATTTGGCTTCAATCTGCACAGAGGAGGGTGCAGGCCGAGATTTTATATTTCATTAGCACGTTGGGAATTACAAATTGCAGCAATATCTTCTCTCTCAGGCAACTATTATTATCTGGTAAGGATCCTATAGATTGTGTTGAACTTGTTACTCTTGTATACATGTTTTATGTGGCTGCTGTGTATAGCCATGCATGTTGTATGTATGTAACTGTTTATTTATAATCAATTCTACATGGAGGGATTTACTGCAATGCCCTGGGGCCCATAGCAAAATGTCCCCTTGCCCATCGGAAAGCCCTTCAGTTTAGCTCTATTTACCCCCAATCCGTCGCCCTGATGTTTTGTGATGGATTTTAGCTGTAATAGGAGTGCTTTTGATGTGCTTGCCAAATGACATTACAGAAAACAAACTGCAAACTTGTGTACTTCCTAAGTAGCAAAACCAATAGCAAAGGACTTTAAAGAGAAACATTGCAGGTATTGAGGAGTAAATAAAAACTCCCCAAACCTGGCTTGTTCGGTTAACAATTTACTATTATAAACTTACTTGTCCATTTGCATCTTTCTCCTGCATTCCTTGGTCCCACGCCGTCTCTTTCTGGCAGCTCCATCTTGCCGTCCCGTCATGCTCTGCGCCGCCCCTCAGATATCGCGGCTACAATGACACTTGGTGCCAATCCTGCAAGATTTGAAGAGAAGCGTGGGACATTTGAAGAAGGACAGGGAAGGGTGAGTGCGGCTAAGGCTTCCAGCCTTCACTCTGGGGCGGCTAAGGGACAGGGGGGTGCAAAGGGGCCAGGAATTCTGCCGGATGTCGGTGTTTTAGATAACACAGACATCCAAAAGGCAGTGGGGGCGGGATGTCTAGAGCGGAACATCAGAAAAGATCTGATGTTTCTCATTAAAGGAACATTGCAGGTAAAGCAAAAGTGTCAAACTTCCTTCTGAAAGGCCAGCAATAGGCCAAGTTTTGCAGATCACCACACAGGGACGTGCGGGTGGAGTAAGTAGTGCTCACACAGGTCTATAGAGGCAGTTATATGAAGATCCACAAAACAAACTGTTGCTGCCCCTTCAGGAGTCACACCCCTGAGGTAAAGCGCTAAATTATCCTGTTTTCTGCTTGCCCCGTGCTGTATGTCAGGGGCTACATTTTATATTCACAACACATTGAATTCCCTGATTAAACCTATAGAGCTTGCTCCCTTCTGCTAACTAATTTTTCAGGTCCACCAAAATGAACTGACCTCTGAAGGGACACATTGAAATATGCATGGATGAGTCCTCCTCTGCTATTGAAGAGGCGCTGCAGAAGGGCGAGGGCGCACTGGATGTTTTTGAGAATATAAAGCCGGCTGAATGAAAGCCCTTGACAGCCAGCATGGGAAGGGCAGATAGTAGGCTAAATAAACCCTTTGCATAAAAGGTTACTTACCTTCCTTCCAACCAACTCCTCGTAGGGGAATAAAAAAAAACCTCAACTTCACGATGCAGAGTGCTTGTAGCATTGTGCAGCAAACCTTATGGGTTCCCCAACTGCCACACTGACCTTATAAAAGAAGTTACCAGATAACTAACTTTACACACTTTATCTATCCAAAGTATTATTCAATTTATTTTTAAAGTGGGCCAAAACCCACCCTGGAGTTGGAATGCCCCACTGTGTAAAACCCTGGAGGTCACCCGGAAACTCGCCTTCTTTTCGGGTCCAACGGCACATGCGCAAACAGTGGCCACATCCCTGCCATTTGTTAATGCCCAACGTGGGCGCACTCCCTGTTAAAAGCTAGCGGGGATGCGGCCACCAGCGCGCTCAGATCTGCTCGCCTTAGACGAGCTCTTGGACGAAGGGGCGGGAGTGGATCTGAGCGCACTGACTGGAAGAGAGGCTGTGCATGCGCTGTAGGACCGGGGAAGGGTGAGTGAGATTGGGTGATCTGGGAGCGATCACACAGCGTGCATCCCGATCAGGTGCCCCTGGATCAACAACCAAAACCCAGGATAGTTAAAATCTTAGGTTTTGGTCCACTTTAAGAAATGTAAATATGATTTTTATGTATGTATTTATTTTTATGACTTTATTATGTACTTTCTTTCAATCACAGTAACAATGTGTGACAAACCAGTGCTTCACTACGCCAATGGGAGAGGGAAAATGGAATCTATCCGCTGGGCACTTGCTGCAGTTGGTGTTGAGGTTAGTATCATGGGTATCTCCATAAAAATAATATATCAAATGAAATAGCAAAGATAAAATAATTCAGGTCTGCCATGGCCAGCAAGGCATTTAAAATGTAATGGTGGTATAGTGAAGCAGTATACTGAACATTAGAAATATACTGAAGGATTTACAACCCATTGGGGTATAAGGGAGTACATCAATGGGAATGGAGCAAACAACCTGTTAGACTAGTCCTACAAAAAGCAACCTGGGTGATGGAACCACCGTGTTATGAGGGCCTCCTTGGCTATGAATATCAAAGATCTTTTGCTTTTTTAGTTCCACAATCACCTCAGCCTATGAATATAAACATGGTGAAGCCATTGTGTATTGCGATCTGGATTCCAACCTGCATCCTATTTTTCACCCAAAAAATCACCTGTACCTGCACCTGATGGGGCATTTTTACAATTGAGGTACATCATCTTTCCTAAGAGGTAAGGATGTTTGGAAACGGCACCCTTTCTTGGGGAAAAAAAAGATAGAAAAAAAACACTCCTTCTTTGCACCTTTTTGTTTCTAAATGAAAAAAGCTCACCGAGATGCAGGTTGAAATCTACACTGCAAGTCACACCAAATAATTAGCATGACCTCCATTGTCTGCTCAGCAGAATCAGCAGAATCTTGGAGCATCTGGTGCATCACTGTAGGTCAGTTGAGACTAGAGAGATGACCCCACTCTGGGTGAGCTGCCCCAGATAGCTGTAATATACTGAGAGCCCTCTTCAGTGCATACATTGCACGTATTGTTTAGATTATTGATTTTGACCGTGATCTTTAGGACAGACTAACAGAATAAAAGCCTCTGTGGCCGGCCCTGGATTTTAAGACTTTAGGGCCAGCAGCTGGGGTGCCCGGCTGTTTGGAAGACCCCCCCCCCTGCAAAACTCACCTTTCTCCTATCTCCCACAGTGATCATAACAATGCCGGCCACATCCCCAGTATCTCTGGGCTAAGGCATGCTCCCGCGTTCAGCCATTAGGGGGCAGGAGCAAGCTTGTGTCTCAAGAGAAACGGCGAATGTTTCCCCATTGCTTTCTATTGCCGAGCTCTGTGTCTAAACCGAGCTGTATATCGAGCATTAATATGCATGTTATAAAGGACTGATTGGATGAGAGCCTGAAAATGTGCCATGGAACAGCGGAGGGGGGGGGGGTTCACATAATGGGGAATGGAAAGGTTGTTGTTTTTTGTGTGATTCATGGGGAATCCCAAAACGAGGATGCCCCTGGGACAAATAACAAATCCAGAGATGAAAATCCTAGGTTTTGTTCTGCTTTAAAGTGGACCAACACCCAGGATTTTCACTATCCTGGGTGTTGGTCGACTTCCGCGGGGCACCCCGATCGGCCCTGCTAGAGGGACGTGTGGGGGGCGGCGGCTTATACGTCACTTGTAAGTCGCCAATAAGGTACATTTTTAGGGGCTTTCTGGGGGGTTTCACACAGTGGGGCATCCCGATTTTGGATGCCCCGTGGGCCGATCAGGGGTAAGTGTTGGTCCACTTTAAGGATGGGTATTGCCAGTATAGCACTTCTTATAGGATTAAGCTGTATTTAGAAAAGTCTAAACTATCACTTATCAGATATCGTGTGGACAGAAATCAAATTTTGATCCAACCATTTTACAAAATTTTATCTTGACAGTTTGAGGAAAAATTATTTGAAACCAAAGAGGAACGTGAACAGTTGATTAAAAGTAAAGTATGCTTTATATTTTTTGTATTGTTTGGGGGTACACTTCTGTAATTGCTTGGCTGGGTATAAAAGATTTACCCTTCTTGTGGCCAACATCTACAGGAGCCAGACTATGGGTTCATGAGGAGGAGGTGACTTTTATCTTCAGGGAATGCTATAGGCCTCTAAACTTTCATATTTACTAAGGAACTTCACCAATTGCCAGTCATGTCTAGCTGAATTAAATCCCCCTCACCTGGTGCCCTGGGCCTCTCATGTCTAGCTGTTTACTTAAATTAAACGTCTCCTCACACTGGTGCCCCGGGCCTCTCATACCCCATTTTAACTCAAATAAACCTAGTCTGAATATAGGCCCTAGCATGATTTTTCTGACTTTTTGTGGATGCTTGAAATATAACCCTACCTCCCCGAAAAAAACAAAGCCCAAGTTACAGTTTATAAGCTATATATATATATAAAAGTTGAAAAAAGTTAAATCAGTTGGCAATAGAATCAGCAAGACAGATAGACCCTTCATCAAGAAAAGCAGACACCCAGCAAATTAATTGCACTCCAAGAACTTTGGCTGGCCCCCAGAACTTTGGCTGGCCCCCAGTTGTTGCTGCTTCCGGTCACCAGGGAAGCCAACCGCTAAACTTTCAGTGCAGTGGAACTCGGAAGAGAGCAGCTAGAATTCCAAGAAACTTTATGATGCATAACATGGATTGTTGCTAATGGAAAAATAAGACCTCCCCTAAAAAATAACCCTTATACGCATTTTGGAGCGAACATTAAAATAAAACCCTGTCTTACTTTCAGGGAAAACTGATATCTAACTGTTCACTTAAACTAAAGGTCTCCTCACACAGTATCACAGATACATAAGAATGTCCCATTTGTAGTCATTTGTAATGTACAAACCCACACAAAGGGAAACAAGGACTTAGCCATAAGCAACATATAGCATACTAATGACTGGCCAAATACCAGAACAATTGCTTAATGAACATAATGTAGACCCCCCACCCCCATGAGTTATTATTAAAAAGTGCTCAGACAATCATTATGCAAAGTTCAGCCAAGTTGAAAACCTGCACAATGATTGTCTGAGTGATCACATGTTCTGGTCTCTTCTTCTGGGATTCCAGATGCTGAAAGAGCTCTGGACCACATGATGTTAATTTTCATAACAGGTGTTGGAATGCATTAGAGCAGATCAAAACCGGAGTCTTGGGCACTTCTACCCTGTTTACCGCCCCACTCTGTTTGGCAGCAGACCTCTAGCCTCCCTGCTCCTGGTGCCACCTGTACCATGTAGCCCACATGGCTGTCGAACTGCGAGCTCTCCCTCAGCTCCGGTGCAGTCTGCACCCGGTCAGCCCACACAGCTGTCTGTAGCGCTCTTCAGCGCTTGGCTGTAGGTGCCACATGCACCTCAGCAAATCCTGCAGCCCTAAGCTGTGGCTCATCAGCCTTTTTAAAGGCCCTCTGGCCCGGAGCATTGGATTGGAATGAGTATAGACTATAAAGGACAATTCAGGCAATGTCAATAATAAAGCAGCAAGGAGCTGTCCCATGTGCCTTTCCTCCAGTGCACAGCTCACATATTTTGCCCCTCCTTCCTTTTCCATTTCTACATGACCACCTCCAAATGTGTTCACATGGTTTGCCATGTTTTCAGAGCTTTCCTGGAATCGCTCATGCCCGCAGTGCTGAGGGGCATGAGCAACTGTGCGACCACATTTGGAGGTGGTCATGGAGGAATGGAATTGAAAGGAAGGGCAAACTTTGGAGACTTGCTTACAGGATCTATATTGTGCTTACAGCGGACCAAAACCCACTGAACTTGTGAAAGACATTTGGCCAATGAACTGGAAAGGGATATTTTTGCTTTTCGAATTGTCCTAGCACACTTTTTTTTTTTTTTTTTTTTTTTTTTGCTGTTCCGCTCTGTAATATTGCAGACTATTAGTCATTGCATAGTTGTGGCAATGACACCACTGCAATACACAGCAGTGGCAATGAATAGAGAAGGTGGTAAAACAGGCGCCATTATTTGGGATTAGAGTGAAACAGGAGCAGTGAAAATATGTTCTCTTCATGGGAGTAGCAAATCAGCAGATGCTATTTAAAAATGTGGGTTTTGATCCGTTTGAAGCAAACGGAGAAGAGACATATGGGACAGGCTTGAGGTATTCATAATTTTGTTCTTGCTATTAAGTTGTGAATATATTTAGTTTGTGCTAGATGTGTAACTTAAATTAATTTTATTGCAGCTGGAGATCTGCTGTTTCAGCAGGTTCCAATGGTAGAAATAGATGGCATGAAGCTGGTGCAAACTAGAGCCATCCTGAACTACATAGCTGCAAAATACAACATCTATGGAAGAGACATGAAGGAAAGAGCACAGTAAGAACTTTTCTAATAAAAAACGTCTCTGTGTATGTTACGTTAAAGTGGACCAACACCCAGGATTTTGACTATCCTGGGTCTTGGTCCACTTCGGTGGGGCACCCCCGATCGGGGTGCCCCGCTGTGTGAAACCCCCCCGAACTCACCTCTCCCCGCGCCGACGGACAAGCGGCTCCTCCGCCGCCGCCTCCCGTGCGTCCATCTTGACGCGCGCGTGCCCGCGCCGGCCATTCACAGACGGCCGGCGCGGGCGCACGTCTAGAGGTAGAGGCACGACTAAGGTAAGGAGTTTGGGGTGTTTGGGGGGGTTTCACCGAGATCGGGATCGGGATGTCCCGCGGGGAGGGAGGTGATCGGCCCGGGAATCTTATAGATTCCCGGGCCGATCACCGGTGGGTGTTGGTCCACTTTAAAGATTCCCAAGGACCAGAACTCGGGAGGCCATGGAGTCTTTGAGTCTTCAGTGCCTCCCAAGTTCTTCTTTAGAGTTTTTAGCACTTTCAATAGATTCTTTTTCAATTAGACTATTTTTATGTCAAATTAGTCAAACAGATATGTGCAAGTCTTAAAGAGGAACAAAACCCAGGATTTTGACTTTCCTGCGTTTTGTTCCATGCTCCAGTTTGCCTCTCCTTGGTCCATTGGCGTATGCTGGGGCTATCATCCAATCAGATCCCTTTGCCTTGTTTACATCCTTCAGCAAAGGGCTCTGATTGAATTCAAGACCAGCCACATCCCCAGTGGTGTGTGCGCTCCTGCCCCAGCTGATTGAATGTTCTGTCCAAAGGTACGTGGCTACTCCTGCTACCTATTGATTGGATGAGGGCCAGCACATGCACCGTTGGAGCAGGAAAAGGTGTGTGTTTACTGGTGCCCTTAGGGGTTTCACACAGCGGCCGGTCACACCGGGTTTTGTTCTGCTTTAAGAGAACTGAATACATTAGTAAAGTGAAAAGTGCACCTATCTTTAGATGATAGAACTGTAACATGTCACTTATTGATGTGATGGTAAGCTACTATTAAATGTCTGTGTAGTTAGGTTATTGACTGTAGTGTGACATCACCAAATTAAACCCATGACAAAAACATTACATTTCTGTCCCCCTGTCCCTCGTTCTCATTTTTCCCTCTTTGTGGTGATGAAGATCAATTTGCCTATTCAAATGTTATATTGTTTGCAAATGTTGCTTTTTGTTATAAACTTCTCCTATCTTGTAAACATCCCCTATTCATCCCTCAATGAGGGGGTGTGACTTCATTTACTTTCCCACCCTGAAAAGTTGTGTTTTATGCATTCTATTTTGTTTCAAATGGGCCACCCTGGGAATCTGTATAAATGCCTCAAGTTATTCAGAACACCTATGAGAAGCCTGTCGTGTATAACAGGGGTTTTACATTTGCACGCCTCCCTCCAAATGTTTTACTAAAAGATTATTCTTACTATATTAGCACTGGGGGGTGACCTTTGTTAGGTAACATTGGGTGCAATCGTAGTAATAGCATTATATTTATATTTGCAAGTAAAACCATTACAGAATGTCATGTTCACTTTGTGGTTGAGAAAATATGTGCTCATTATGCATCAAGCCTAAAGTCTGTAACCTTTATGTTGTGCTCTTTTTCAGCATAGACATGTATGTTGAGGGAACCAGTGACCTAATGGGATTCATTATGCCCCTACATTTTCTTCCTGAAGGTGAACAGGAAAATCGGAAGCAACTCATCAAAGAAAGCGCATTGAAAAGATATTATCCGGTTTATGAGAAAGTATGACACTTGCATGACAATTTTTAAGCACCATAGACAAAAAGACCTGCAAAACATCTAGATTACGCAATAATAGATCCAATACTTAAAGTGAATGGCAAATCAAAAGTTAAAAAATAAATATCAGTAGCTTACTTTACAGTGAGTTCCTCCAGCGCTCTCCTTCCTGCTAGGTATGTCTACTTAGTGAGGAAATCACTTCCTCAGCACACAGTGTTCTTCCATCACATCACTGTTGCCACACCCACTGTTTCTCCTCATTTTTTCTATGCGTCTCTTTAGCTCTAATACTTTAAAAAACATAGGAACTACAGGGTCTTTTTGAAAACAGATTGAAGTTTGGGACAGTGAAGCATGTACCCCTAGACAATAGGACAACAATTAAGCTTGCCTTTAGTATAACTTTAAACTCTACAATGTCAAATCAGGGTGCTCCAAGGAGAAGGAATCATCCAGACCTGGAGTAATTCATTGAGTAAATTACCTCTTTACTCAACCCTTTTTTTTCATTTATATCTAGGAAGAGAAAATATTAGCATTGCCAAATGTACACAGCATATTAAAACCAATATTAACATGGAGCTAGTACTTTAAAGTGGACCATCACCCTCGGGTGATCGGCCCGGGAATCTATAAGATTCCCAGGCCGATCACCTCCCTCCCCGCGGGACATCCGAGATCGGGATGTCCCGCGGGGTGAAACCCCCCCAAAACCCCCAAACCCCCTTACCTTAGTTTCGGCCGCCGCCTCCCGCGCGTCCCTCTTGACGCGCGCGCCCCCGCGCCGGGCATTCACAGACGGCCGGCGCGGGGGCGTGCACGCCTAGAGGGGCGCGAGGGAGGCAGCGGCGGAGGAGCCACGGACAAGCGGCTGTCAAATCCCTTGTCCGTCGGCGCGGGGAGAGGTGAGTTTTTAGGGTGATCGGGGGGGGGATCACACAGCGGGGCACCCCGATCGGGGGTGCCCCACCGAAGTGGACCAAGACCCAGGATAGTCAAAATCCTGGGTGTTGGTCCACTTTAATAAATTGGAGTCCACAATTATTCCAAGTTTGAAATGCAGAGCAGTGTGCAGATCTGCTAATTTGCAGCCACCGCCGTCACCCCAATCTCAAGAGCACTTGCCGAAATACTTAATAAATCTTGCATAAATCAATATCTCCAATGTGATCAGATGTTCATCCTATTCGTCAATATGGCATTCTCCATAAATGCTTAGGATTTATATTAGTGGTGTTTGAACATTCCTTCACAGTAACTGGTTCCCTTATAAATAAGCCAAAAGGAGAATCGGAGAACATTTCATTCTGCAATAAGTGCCAGGTTTTAAACAACCTGCTAATAAGCTTATACTGGGTACAAAACCATTTATAAATGCAAACTCCATCTCCTTCCCATCTTTATTGTAAGTTTTATGGTTCTGTGCTGAATTGTAGATTTTCTTTAGAACCTCATCTCTCTGTATTTTGACATGTTCTGCATCATATCCTTTTTCCTTAAAGCTTTACCTTGTTCCAAATAGCCAGCTGGTGAGGAGTTAAAATGTCTTTAAAGTGGGCCAACACCCAGGATTTTGACTATCGTGTCAAAAATCCGCTGTGTGAAACCCCCCAGAAACCCCAAAAAACTCACCTCTCCCCGCTCCCACGTGGCCGCGCCGTCCAATCCCCGCCGACGGACAAGCGGAGTGACAGCGACGGACAAGGGGCTCGTCCGCCGCCACCTCCCGCGCGTCACTCTCGGCGCGGCCGCGCCGGCCATTCACAGACAGCGGGCGTGCGCACGTCTAGAGGGGCGCGCGGGAGGCAGCGGCGGTGGATGAGGTAAGGAGTTTGGGGTTTTTTTGGGGGGTTTCACCCCGCGGAACATCCCGATCTCGGATGTCCCGCGGTGAGTGAGGTGATCGGCCCGGGAATCTTATAGATTTCTGGTCAACATCTGAGGTAAAGGACAGATTAAAAGTGTTAGAATGAATGTCCCCCAAACATACAGAGTATGAGAGTACAGAGATAAACAAAATATTCTGTCTTGATAAGATGTAGAATTTGCTTTAACATTCTTTTAAGTGACAAACGCTATTATCAAATCTGCATATCGTGTTCAAAGGAAGGTGCTCTCTGCAGCTCTACAAAGATCAATAAAAACAGTAGCAGAATAAGAAAAAAAGAAAAACAAATTAAAGAGGTAGCAAGGGTAAGATCAAGGAAGGAATAGAGGGTGTTGCAGACGGGAGTACACCCCGAGACCATCTAGTCTTCTTATCCTAAATAGACCATCATCAATGAATGAAAAGAGATATTTTGAATATATTTTTGCCATAGATCCCAGATTTTTGAGAACTGTGCTTGTCTATCTCTTAATAAACTAGTCGCCCAATGAGTGTGCAGTAAAATACACCTTTCAAGCAAGAAGGTAAATTGTAAAGCAACATGTTGCTTTGAAAATACTGAATGCAATGTTTCTCCTATGTGCTGGGCAACACTGTTTTTATGTGAACTGTTCCATTGAAATGATTCCTGCCCCCCAATCATAAAGGGCTTAATGCCCGGTTTTGACTTCCTAAGGATCTTTAATTGCACAATCCCAAATTGGAATGCCCCAGGGGAGAGTGTTAAAATGGACATAGTCATTTTTGATTGTTGGTCCACTTTAAGGAGGAACAAACCGTGTGACTTTCATTAAATTTTATTATCCCAAATATTTTTTCCTCAGGGAAATCCTGATTTGAATGGGTTTGGTGTGCTTCTCTCTCCAGCAATGCCATGGCACGTGTGCAGTTTCTGCTCCAATCCATTTTCTCCTGTATGTTATGCATATTAATGTGGGACATGCTGAAAGGAAGGAGAGCAGTGAGGATTCCTGTGGCCGCTTTCCTCTTACTTGTGCAGGCATCAGCCATTGGGATGCCAAGAGAAGCCATACATGTGCCATGGGCTAATTGGAAATGTATGTTTAAGGGCAAACAGGGTTTCACATATTCATTCACATTCATACAGAGAGGGGGACACTAGCCCTAGAGTCCATGGAGGCTTCTTTCTAATGTTCTGTGTTTGTTCCATGGACTTCAAGCTGCTAATTCATGTTTTATACACTAGGCCTTAGAAAACCAAAAGCACCTGGTTGGAAATCAGTTCAGCTTAGCAGATGTGCATCTTTTTGAAGCAATTCTTATGGTGGAAGAGCTCCATGGTGATCTTCTGCAGGACTTTCCTAACTTAAAGGTAGGCACTGCTTATGTTTACACATTATATATTTATAATATATTTAAGTAATACTTGTTTTTAAAATGTTTAAATAACCTGTTCTAGTTATTTTCATTCTGGTCTTCAGAGGATTACTCCAAATATTACCATTTACTGTGCAAGCTTCACAGGTTATTGGTAATCCTGAAAATTATTTTGAGGTGGGCTGACAAATGAAAAATTGTATTGAAACATCTTTTATAGAATGCTTTATCTTTAGAATTCTTTCTTACTAAAAATTCTATACCATCTCGGGCCACCTTCAGCAATGTATAGGCCCCATACAAAATAATGCTCCTACCCCTACATCTACAGTTAGAACAGGTCAAAACTCTCCCTGGCACTTAAACTCAACCCACTTGCAACAGGTAAGCCCACAAATTAAGAGAGATTTTGGACAGGGGACATGTAAATGGTTGCACAATGTGGTACCATACAGCCTACAAGTAATACATCCCCCCCCCCCCCCCCCCATCAGATGGCACTATGCAAGGAACAATATGTATCTTTTTAAATTCTGGTAGTGGGATGGGGTAGGTTAGAGTGCAAACCGACCAGAAATATAATTAATTTACAATTTGATCACAGAATTAGCCTTGAAATGGGTCTGCTTCTTTGACCATGGTACATGGCTGCCATGGAGGTAAGGCTGCTGTAAAGGTGAGAGATACTACTGGTCAAGTTGTAATTTAAATGACTGAAGATGAGGTTAGGTTAGGTTAGGCCTGCTGGGGACCTAGAAGGGTGGACAGAGAAGTGTTGCCATGACGAGGTTGTAGATGTGCTTTAATTTGTGCGTCATTCAATATATATTGATCAGCAAATGACTTATTATTGGCAACAAAATTCCATCTTAGAATGGATAAGTGATAAGTGCATCTTTAATGAGTGAGGAGAGGGACAGATGATTTAGACTGGGAAGGTGGGTAGGTGAGTGGAACTGAGAGGGTGGGGTGGTGGAAAGGTAAGTGGACCACGGAGGGGGGGGGTGGATATGTGAATGGAACTGGGAAGGTGGAGGTGGGCGATAAGTGAGTGGAACTGGGAGGAGTGCGGGAATTAAACCAGGGGAGGATAAGTGGGGATGGAATGAAGGAGCTAGCTGGGGATAGATGAATAGAGGGGCACACATAAAATAATGTCAATCTTGGAGAGGGAAGCCTGAGGGGGTAATATTAATGTTAGTCCAAGCTTGCAGCTATAGTAAATTTTTACCTAGTTCTTTAGATGTTGGAACATTACTGTCTGTTCTGCCTAAGAGTCAGGTCACATGACAGAGGGAGAGTGGGGCTACATTTTGATTACATACCACCCCAATCTCAATTGCGCTCACCAGAATGTGGAATTAATCACACATAGATCAATATATCCAATATGTTGCGCGTCAGATGTTCATCAATAATGCATCCCCCATAAATGCAACTAATTGCAAATAATAAAAACTTTTTATATTAGTAGTATTTCAACACCCCAGTTTACCCTGTAAGGTAATTGCTTCCCTTTATAAAGCAGAAGACAAACCATAGTGTAAGCCATATACCGGTGCGGGCTCCCAGGATACAGCGAAGCCACGTGTGGGAAAAGCGACACCGACACCAGCGTTGGTATATCAAACTTTTTATTGAAATGGCGTATCAAACCCAACTCGGAAAAAGACAAATGGGATGAACAATAAAGCTTGATGACTGTCAGAACACCGGGTGTGAACCCTGATTGTGGAGACTGCAACTCTTCTCACCTCTCGACCGGGAAGCCTGGAGTCTAAGGACCAACCTGGTATTCACTAGAGCCTCTGATGGTGAGGAAAGGCTGGGCTGCAGGAAGGCCCCAGGTCAGGCAACCTAGGAGTGGGTTTTGCAGAATTCCGGGTAGGAGACAGACCAGAGCTGATCTGGGAGTGTGAGGCAGGCTGAAATCGTGGGCTGGCAGATCTGGATCAAAGTCAAGAAACAAGCAGAGGTCGTGGGCAGGCAGAACAGGATCGTGGTCACAAAACAAAGCCGAAGTCGTCGGGAAAGCAGGATCGTAGTCAGAAGCAAGCCGGGCGGTACACAGGAAGAAATCACAGGAACTCAGGAGCATGCGGGAAAAAGACCAACTGCCAATTGAGGACAGGCCTTGTCTGTTTTTATAGGCCCCTGCACATGCTCAGTAGAGAGGACTCACAGGCGGCCTCTGCTGGTCAACAGGAGGAACAGTCCTGGTTCTCTGACATAAGCGAACAGGCGCCCTCTGCTGGACTACAGAGGGAACAGTCCTGGTTCTCTGACATTGCCCCCTCCCTTAAAGTGGACCAACACCCAAGATTTTCACTATCCTGGGTTTTGGTCCACTTCGGTGGGGCACCCCGATCGGGGGTGCCCCGCTGTGTGAAACCCCCCAGAACGCCTGGAAACACTCACCTCACCACGCTCCTACGCGGGCGCTCGTCCAATCAGAGCGCTCAGAGCCGCTGTGATATGCACGTACAAGCGGCGTCCAACCTGCTAGAGGGAAGCGTGAGACGCGGCCGCGGCCCGCGCATGCGCCATTAGAACGGGGTTAAGGTAAGGTTTCTGGGCTTCCTGCAGCAGGAGCCCGAACATTACTTTAAAGAGACACTGGAGTTGGCAGCAGGAGCCCAAAAATTGGATGAATCACACCCTGGAGTTGCAAGCAGCAGCAGCAGCCCAAACATTACTTTAAAGAGACACTGGAGTTGGCAGCAGGAGCCCAAAAATTCCTGGGGGGTTTCACCCCGCGGGACATCCCGATTTCCGATGCCCCGCGGGGAGGGATCTGATCGGCCCGGGAATCTTATAGATTCCTGGGCCGATCCCCCCTGGGTGTTCACTTTAAGGGAGGCCTCCGGCCGACTCTAGGACCAGGTTTCTCGGGATGGGACCTATGAAAGTCCCTAATCAGACAAGGAGCATGGACATTCCTAGACGGCTCCCAAGAACTCTCTTCGATTCAATAGTTCTTCCATTTAATTAAATATTGAAGACCCATTCCTCTGCGATGGGCATCCAAAATTTGCTCAACCTCATATTCTTCTGATTCATCCTCAGAGACTCAGAACCGTCATCTAAGGTTTCGGAAACTGGTGCAGGTTTAAGTAAAGAGACATGGAACACAGGATGGATGCGAAGGGAGGCTGGTAAGCGGAGTTCCATGGCCACTGCGTTAATAAGCCTCTTAATGAGAAACGGACCAATAAATTTAGGGCCCAGCTTCTTAGAAGGACAACGTATCTGAGGTTTCGGGCGGACAGCCAGACTTTGTCACCGACAGCATATACTGGGCAGGCCTGACAATGACGATCGGCACTCCTTTTATACTGTTCCTGGGCTTTGAGAAGACATTCCCTTAACTCACGATATGTCTCTGCCAAGGAAGAGGCCAAGTCCTGGGCAGTGGGTAAGTCCACCTCTTTAGGAATGTCTGGCAAGATATTGGGATGAAATCCGAAATTTGCGAAGAATGGTGATCTGGCAGTGGAACTGTGACAGGAGTTATTGTATGCGAACTCAGCCAGAGGTAGGAGCCGATACCAATCGTCTTGCAGGGCAGAAGAATAACAACGTAAGTATTGTTCAAGCGTCTGGTTGGTACGTTCCGATTGCCCATTCGACTAAGGATGATAGGCAGATGAATGAGCCAGGGAAATTTGAAGCGCTTCACACAGACGGGACCAAAACCGCAACGTAAACTGAGATCCTCAATCTGAGACAATTTCGGTGGGTATGCCATGGAGCCGGACCACCTCCCTGATGAACACTTGAGCGAGTATATGCGCGGACGGAATACCCGCTAAGGGAATAAAATGAGACATTTTAGAAAATCTATCAACCACCATCAAGATGGTGGTAAATCCCGCAGAGGGAGGTAAACCCACTCCTCGACAGGACGGCGTCCCTGGAGAAGGGTCCGAAGCACAGCGTTAGCTGAAGCTATACGCCCAGAGTCATCATACATAGTCGCCATAGCATTAAAGAAGGACTCCAGAGAGGATATGATAGGGTCTGATTGTTCAGGTAAGCGATGAGCCCAAATCTGAGGGTTCCCCAGCAGCAAGGAGATAACAGTCTTGACCCTGATGACCTCTGTGGGGTAAGTCCAGGGTTGGAGATCGAACAGCAACTGGCAACTATTTTTAAACGACCAAAAACGGTTGCGATCTCCAGAAAAACATTCAGGCAAAGGTATGCGAGGTTCAAAGGTACTGGGTGCAGAGCTGGCACTGTCGGCAGCCGCAGGCATAACAGAGGCTGATGGCGGGACAGGGTTAGTAGCGGCAGGAAGGCTGGCTTGCAGCGTATCCAGGCGGGACTCTAGCTGTAAAAATCCACCATGTAGATTGTCCACCGCTTGTGTCAGAGCGGTCATCTGCTGAACCAAAGCGTCAAAAGCCGGGTGATCTCCGCCAGAGCTCACTATTGGCCAGTTGGTACTGTCAGAACACCGGGTGTGAACCCTGATTGCGGAGACTGCAACTCTTCTCACCTCTCGACCGGGAAGCCTGGAGTCTAAGGACCAACCTGGTATTCACTAGAGCCTCTGATGGTGAGTAGAGATGAGCGAACTTTTGAAAAATTCGATTCGGCTGATTCGCCGAATTTTCCGACAAAATTCGTTTCGGTCCGAATTTATTCGCGACGAATCGCTATTAAAAACGGCTATTTCTGAGCCTCCTAGAGCCTCAATAGGGTTGTAAACCATTCTGCCTTGCTGTAACATGCATAGGATGCGTGCTGGGTTAGTTAAATAATACTGTAAATAAATATCACATGCAGATCAGAGGCATCGCTAATAGAATCGCAGAGCGGCACAATTGCAGAGAGTTGAAGTGGCATCACTATGAGGGGCAGGAGCCCAAGCTTTGCTTTAAAGAGACACTGGAGTTGGCTGCAGGAGGCCAAAAATTGGATGAATCACACCCTGGAGTTGCAAGAAGCAGCAGGAGCACAAACATTGCTTTAAAGAGACACTGGAGTTGGCTGCAGGAGCCCAAAAATTGGATGAATCACACCCTGGAGTTGCAAGCAGCAGCAGCAGGAGCCCGAACATTACTTTAAAGAGACACTGGAGTTGGCAGCAGGAGCCCAAAAATTGGATGAATCACACCCTGGAGTTGTAAGCAGCAGCAGCAGCCCAAACATTACTTTAAAGAGACACTGGAGTTGGCAGCAGGAGCCCAAAAATTGGATGAATCACACCCTGGAGTTGCAAGCAGCAGCAGCAGCCCAAACATTACTTTAAAGAGACACTGGAGTTGGCAGCAGGAGCCCAAAAATTGGATGAATCACACCCTGGAGTTGCAAGCAGCAGCAGGAGCCCGAACATTACTTTAAAGAGACATTGGAGTTGGCAGCAGGAGCCCAAACATTACTTTAAAGAGACACTGGGGTTGGCTTCAGGAGCCCAAAAATTGGATGAATCACACCCTGGAGTTGCAAGCAGCAGCAGGAGCCCGAACATTACTTTAAAGAGACACTGGAGTTGGCAGCAGGAGCCCAAAAATTGGATGAATCACACCCTGGAGTTGCAAGCTGCAGCAGCAGGAAGCCAAACATTGGCTGAAAGGCCCACCCTGAAGTTGGCATCAGCAGGAGGCCAAAAATTGGTTGGAAGGCACACCCTGAAGTTGGCATCAGCAGGAGCCCAAAAATTGGCCTAAAGACATTAATATGTTTTGCACCATTTGGAAAGTGTAAAACGTGGCACCATGCTGAATCTAGTCGCATGCATCAGGCATTGGTGGGTGGAAATCCTGGCTGATCCATCCCTGATTCATTTTGACAAAGGTGAGTCTCTCCACATTTTTAGTTGACAGGCGAGTTCTCCTCGCCATAACTATGGCCCCCGCCGCACTAAACACCCGCTCAGATGGCACGCTACTTGCCGGGCAGGACAGCTTTTCCAGGGCAAACTCTGCTAGTTGCGGCCACAAATCAAGTTTGGCTGCCCAGAAGTCCAGCGGATCCTCAAGGTGTGTTGGCATGGTCATGTCAAGGTATGACATGACCTGCTGGTTCAGGTCCTGCTCCAGGTCTTCCTGCTGCTCATGAGTAGCCTCACTATGCGGGTGTAGAAAGCTACTCATTAGCGACTGAAGACTGAGGCTGCTGCTCCTGCCAACCCCCCCCAGCAGCCATGGCAGTGGAAGGTGAGCGCAGAGGTCCCCTCGAGTCAGACCTGCGAGAGTATGGACCATGGCGCAGATAGGCATCGGCCAACTGCCTACGTAGAATGTCTTTGTAGTAGTTCAGTTTGTCCTCCCTCTCGGTGGGTTTAAAAAATGCCCCCATTTTGCGCCGGAAGCGAGGGTCCAATAAGGTGGACAGCCAGAAGTCATCCCGCCGACAAATGGAAACAATTCTGGGGTCACTACGCAAGCACGTGAGCATGCTTCCTGCCATTTGCGCAAGTGACTCGGATGGACTACCTGTCTCCATCTCCACTGCATACTGCCACGGTGTGTCCGGGTCCTCTGACTCGCCCTCCTCAAAAACCTCTAGCTCCTCTGGCTGCTCCTGCTCCTCCTCCCCTGTCCGCTGACTAGATAAACCAGTCATTTCGCCAAGCCTAAACTGTGTTTCGCTGGGCAACTCCTCCTCCTCTTCCTCCTCCTCTTCCTCCTCCTCTTCCTCCTCCTCTTCCTCCTCCTCTTCCTCCTCCTCCTCTTCCTCCTCCTCTTCCTCCTCCTCTTCCTCTTCCTCCTCCTCTTCCTCCTCCTCCTCCTCCTCCAGTTCAGCTCCAATGGGGTTCATGTGGCCGTAAGATGTAGACGCCATGTCTCCAGTGCCCTGACCAGCCATGGTTTCCAACATGTGCTGTAGTACATGAAGCAGTGGAATCACGTTGTTCATTCCGTAATCCTGCCGACTGACAAATAAAGTGGCTTCCTCAAAGGGCCTGAGCAAACGGCAGGTGTCACGTATGAGCTGCCACTGGTTGACATTGAAGTTACACAGGGGAGTCCCCCTATCCGCTTGGATCATCAGGAAATCCGTGATGGATTTTCTCTGTTCATATAATCGGTCCAACATGTGAAGGGTGGAATTCCAACGGGTGGAAACATTGCAAATCAGACTATGTTGGGGGATACCGTTCTGACGCTGTAGCTCAAGAAGGGTGTGTTTGGCGTGCAAAGTTGTTAGGATGTCTTGCAGATGGGGGGAACACTTCAGAAACCGCTTGACAACCAGATTGAAGACGTGAGCCATGCGGGGGGCATGGGTCAGGCTTCCTTGGCGCAGCGCAGACAAAATGTTCTTCCCATTGTCGGTAACCATGATTCCATTTCTAAGTTTTCTTGGAGTAAGCCATGTTTGGATTTCCTGATGAATAAATTTAAGCAGTTCCTCCCCTGTGTGACTCCTTTCGCCAAGACAAACCATGTGAAGCACTGCGTGACACCTCCGTGCCCTGCACACATGGTAGACTGGAGGGGCACTGAGACTTGAGCCTACAGTGGAGGGTGAGGAGATGGCGGAGGATGAGGAGGCCGAGTCGCACAGTGTCACAGGCCCAACGGGCAGGGAGCGCGGAGGCCGAAGCGGCGTGACCTGTCCAAGTTGCTGCTGCTGCAAAGGGACCACATTCACCCAGTGGGCCGTAAACGAGATGTACTGTCCCTGACCGTAGTTACAGCTCCAGACGTCGGCGCTGCCATGCACTTTGCTACACACAGACAGGCTCAAGGACTGGCCCACCTTCTGTTCAACAAAAGTGTGCAGCGCTGGTACTGCCTTCTTGGCAAAGAAATGACGGCTTGGGACTCTCCACCTCGGCTCGGCACAAGCCATCAGTTCTCTGAAAGGTGCAGAGTCCACCACCTGAAAAGGGAGCGACTGCAGCACCAGCAACTTGGACAGGAGCACATTCAGCTTCTGCGCCGTAGGATGACTGGGTGCATACTGCTGTCTCTTGGACATGGCTTCGCTGATGGATTGCTGGCGGGATGCATGACTTGGAGGAGGAGGAGCAGGAGCGACAGAGGATGGGTATGACGCACAGCTGCCTTCGGCTGAGGTGCTGGAGCCTTGGCTGGCAGAAATTGGGAGCGGCGTGCCACTTGGTGAGGAAGCAGACTGGACCACCCCTTGGGAGCCTCGGTTCTCCCAGGTCACTTTATGGTGACGCATCATATGTTGACGCAGGGCCGTGGTGCCAACATTTGGGCCCTGGCCACGCTTCACCTTCTGCCTACATATCTTGCATGTGGCCATGTTACCCTCCTGCGGATGCTTCAGAAAAAACTGCCACACTGCCGAGTAGCTACTTTTCCCACCAACAGGCCTCACTGATTCGCTGCTATTGTCGCCAACTCCAGGAACCCCTGCCCCACTACCTCCCGATAAGGTAGCCTGCCGCGCAGCAGGTGCTCTACCCCGGCCCCGTTCGGCTCCAGGCTTTACAATTGTGCACCCATGCTGACTGCCAACCATGCTGCTAACACCTTGCTGCCTGAGCTGCTGACTCCGGGGCAACCTGCGCCCCTTTTCTCCTGATAACGATGAAGCCCCTTCATCACCCGGCTCCCAAGTGCGATCGGCTTCATCATCATCATCATTTTCACCGAGTTGTGGCTGTACGTCACTGATGTTCGTGGATTCATCAACAGTGTCTGGCGCAGGAGCTGGAACGCTCGCAACACCCACGACACTGTCCACATCACTATTTGTCTGCCTAGCTAAAGAAGCCACCTCCATTCTTGGCTGGGCAGTAGCTGCTGACTGTCCTCTATCTGATCATCCTTCTCACTAAAGAGTGGAGCTGAACCCAAAGCATAGGATACGTCGCTGGGGGAAAGAACGGCGTAGGACAGAGGCAATGGGAGGACAGGGACTTCTCTCGGGGCATGCCAACTCAGGGTTGTGTCAGAGGAACCTACCGACCCTAGACTGGGGGTCTCAGACGTAACTTGTGATGATGTTGATGAGCGCGTTAACCAATCTACCACGGCAGATGCGTTACTGGTGGAGACACGACCGCTAGCAGATACTGGCAGACCAGGTCTCTCACCGTGACTCTGACTGCTGCCACTCGCCCCTAGTCTGCTGCGACCTCTGCCTGCTGAATCTTGGCCTCTGCCACTCCTCTTTGAACATCCTGGCACTTGTCTGCCTGACATTTTTATGTATTTGCTTATTTAGTATAAACAGATAGGGTTCAAGGTGCAGCTTTGGGGTGCCTGCGGCCTGGTTTATTAAAAGCAGTCAAAAACAAATGGGATGCCCCCACAGCAGACCTGAGATCAGTATATATGCACAGCAACAGTGGATAAGCAGGCTCCAACAGGCCAAATTACTTTAAATAAGTGTGCAGCTTAGTGAAGATCAAGAGGGGTATGGTATGTTATAGAATGGGATGCCCCCACAGCAGACTTGAGATCAGTATATATGCACAGCAAAAGTGTCTAAGCAGGCTGCAACAGGCCAAATTACTTTAAATAAGTGTGCAGCTTAGAGGAAATACAGAGGCTAATGGGATGTTATAGAATGGGATGCCCCCACAGCAGACCTGAGATCAGTATATATGCACAGTAAAAGTGTCTAAGCAGGCTCCAACAGGCCAAATTACTTTAAATAAGTGTGCAGCTTAGTGAAGATCAAGAGGGGTATGGTATGTTATAGTATGGGATGCCCCCACAGCAGACCTGAGATCAGTATATATGCACAGTAAAAGTGTCTAAGCAGGCTGCAACAGGCCAAATTACTTTAAATAAGTGTGCAGCTTAGTGAAGATCAAGAGGGGTATGGTATGTTATAGAATGGGATGCCCCCACAGCAGACTTGAGATCAGTATATATGCACAGCAAAAGTGTCTAAGCAGGCTGCAACAGGCCAAATTACTTTTAAATAAGTGTGCAGCTTAGAGGAAATACAGAGGCTAATGGTATGTTATAGAATGGGATGCCCCCACAGCAGACCTGAGATCAGTATATATGCACAGCAACAGTGTCTAAGCAGGCTCCAACAGGCCAAATTACTTTAAATAAGTGTGCAGCTTAGTGAAGATCAAGAGGGGTATGGTATGTTATAGAATGGGATGCCCCCACAGCAGACCTGAGATCAGTAAATATGCACAGTAAAAGTGTCTAAGCAGGCTCCAACAGGCCAAATTACTTTAAATAAGTGTGCAGCTTAGAGGAAATACAGAGGCTAATGGGATGTTATAGAATGGGATGCCCCCACAGCAGACCTGAGATCAGTATATATGCACAGTAAAAGTGTCTAAGCAGGCTCCAACAGGCCAAATTACTTTAAATAAGTGTGCAGCTTAGTGAAGATCAAGAGGGGTATGGTATGTTATAGTATGGGATGCCCCCACAGCAGACCTGAGATCAGTATATATGCACAGTAAAAGTGTCTAAGCAGGCTGCAACAGGCCAAATTACTTTAAATAAGTGTGCAGCTTAGTGAAGATCAAGAGGGGTATGGTATGTTATAGAATGGGATGCCCCCACAGCAGACTTGAGATCAGTATATATGCACAGCAAAAGTGTCTAAGCAGGCTGCAACAGGCCAAATTACTTTTAAATAAGTGTGCAGCTTAGAGGAAATACAGAGGCTAATGGTATGTTATAGAATGGGATGCCCCCACAGCAGACCTGAGATCAGTATATATGCACAGCAACAGTGTCTAAGCAGGCTCCAACAGGCCAAATTACTTTAAATAAGTGTGCAGCTTAGTGAAGATCAAGAGGGGTATGGTATGTTATAGTATGGGATGCCCCCACAGCAGACCTGAGATCAGTATATATGCACAGTAAAAGTGTCTAAGCAGGCTGCAACAGGCCAAATTACTTTAAATAAGTGTGCAGCTTAGTGAAGATCAAGAGGGGTATGGTATGTTATAGAATGGGATGCCCCCACAGCAGACTTGAGATCAGTATATATGCACAGCAAAAGTGTCTAAGCAGGCTGCAACAGGCCAAATTACTTTTAAATAAGTGTGCAGCTTAGAGGAAATACAGAGGCTAATGGTATGTTATAGAATGGGATGCCCCCACAGCAGACCTGAGATCAGTATATATGCACAGCAACAGTGTCTAAGCAGGCTCCAACAGGCCAAATTACTTTAAATAAGTGTGCAGCTTAGTGAAGATCAAGAGGGGTATGGTATGTTATAGAATGGGATGCCCCCACAGCAGACCTGAGATCAGTAAATATGCACAGTAAAAGTGTCTAAGCAGGCTCCAACAGGCCAAATTACTTTAAATAAGTGTGCAGCTTAGAGGAAATACAGAGGCTAATGGGATGTTATAGAATGGGATGCCCCCACAGCAGACCTGAGATCAGTATATATGCACAGTAAAAGTGTCTAAGCAGGCTCCAACAGGCCAAATTACTTTAAATAAGTGTGCAGCTTAGTGAAGATCAAGAGGGGTATGGTATGTTATAGTATGGGATGCCCCCACAGCAGACCTGAGATCAGTATATATGCACAGTAAAAGTGTCTAAGCAGGCTGCAACAGGCCAAGTTACTTTAAATAAGTGTGCAGCTTAGTGAAGATCAAGAGGGGTATGGTATGTTATAGAATGGGATGCCCCCACAGCAGACTTGAGATCAGTATATATGCACAGCAAAAGTGTCTAAGCAGGCTGCAACAGGCCAAATTACTTTTAAATAAGTGTGCAGCTTAGAGGAAATACAGAGGCTAATGGTATGTTATAGAATGGGATGCCCCCACAGCAGACCTGAGATCAGTATATATGCACAGCAACAGTGTCTAAGCAGGCTCCAACAGGCCAAATTACTTTAAATAAGTGTGCAGCTTAGTGAAGATCAAGAGGGGTATGGTATGTTATAGAATGGGATGCCCCCACAGCAGACCTGAGATCAGTATATATGCACAGTAAAAGTGTCTAAGCAGGCTCCAACAGGCCAAATTACTTTAAATAAGTGTGCAGCTTAGAGGAAATACAGAGGCTAATGGTATGTTATAGAATGGGATGCCCCCACAGCAGACCTGAGATCAGTATATATGCACAGCAACAGTGTCTAAGCAGGCTCCAACAGGCCAAATTACTTTAAATAAGTGTGCAGCTTAGTGAAGATCAAGAGGGGTATGGTATGTTATAGAATGGGATGCCCCCACAGCAGACCTGAGATCAGTATATATGCACAGTAAAAGTGTCTAAGCAGGCTCCAACAGGCCAAATTACTTTAAATAAGTGTGCAGCTTAGAGGAAATACAGAGGCTAATGGTATGTTATAGAATGGGATGCCCCCACAGCAGACCTGAGATCAGTATATATGCACAGCAACAGTGTCTAAGCAGGCTCCAACAGGCCAAATTACTTTAAATAAGTGTGCAGCTTAGAGAAGATCAAGAGGGGTATGGTATGTTATAGAATGGGATGCCCCCACAGCAGACTTGAGATCAGTATATATGCACAGCAAAAGTGTCTAAGCAGGCTGCAACAGGCCAAATTACTTTAAATAAGTGTGCAGCTTAGAGGAAATACAGAGGCTAATGAGATCTTACAAAATGGTAATGTTCCCACAGCAGACTTGAGATCAGTTCAGTATATATGCACAACATCAAAAGTGTATAAGCAGCCTGAAACAGCTAACAAAGCCAGTCAGCCAGCCAGTAACACTCAGGCTGGATGAAAAAAAAAAAATCTCCCTGTCACTGCCTCCGATTTTTCCTAACTTTCCCTGCTTCTCGCTGACTTCCTGCCTGTCTCCTGCCTGTCCCTGGCTCTCTAACTGTCTCTCCCTGAATACAGCAGTGTCCTGTCTCTCACAAATGCAATAGAGAAATGAAGAAAAGCAAGATGTCCGCCGCCTTAAATAGCGCTGTGACGTCACCGGGCTTTCTGGCTGCTGATAGGCTGCATGTGACTGCCCCAGTATGCACTGGAGCGGGGTAGATGTCTGGACATGTCCCGTCCGCCATCTTAGAATGCCTGTAATGTAAATGAATGGATGTTAAAGAAAAACTTCGAGCGATCGAAGCACGGGGAAATTCGGATTCGATCCGAATCAAATTTTTCATGAAATTCGGATCGAATCCGGGTTCGTCCGGATCGATCGCTCATCCCTAATGGTGAGGATAGGCTGGGCTGCAGGAAGGCCCCAGGTCAGGCAACCTAGGAGTGGGTTTTGCAGAATTCCGAGTAGGAGACAGACCAGAGCTGATCTGGGAGTGTGAGGCAGGCTGAAGTCGTGGGCTGGCAGATCTGGATCAAAGTCGAGAAACAAGCAGAGGTCGTGGGCAGGCAGAACAGGATCGTGGTCACAAAACAAAGCCGAAGTCGCCAGGAAAGCAGGATCATATTCAGAAGCAAGCCGGGTCGGTACACAGAAAGGAATCACAGGAACTCAGGAGCACGCAGGAAAAAGACCAACTGGCAATTGAGGATAGGCCTTGTCTGTTTTTATAGGCCCCTGCACATGCTCAGTAGAGAGGACTCACAGGCGGCCTCTGCTGGTCAACAGGAGGAACGGTCCTGGTTCTCCGACATAAGTGAACAGGCGCCCTCTGCTGGACTAGAGGGAACAGTCCTGGTTCTCTGACAATGACACACACTCAGCCTGGGCTGAGAACCCCTGTGCTACACAGCCAGATGACCCTGATTGGATGTTACGCTCTGGTAATTCACCTACTAGTGGGTACACTAAAGCATCCCACATTACCTGTTAATACCCTAATGCTGGAACAAATGTTTGTGTGGGTGCTCACTGAGGGGTCATCGCGGTACAGCACAGCAGCTTACAATGCTATAACCTTAAAATGCAAGAAAAACAACTCCCCTCTCCAGCACTAGCCCAGAACCCAAAAGAACAATGTTGCTCCCGAATGCGTGAGTGTTCCACTGACCAAGGGTGGAAATGTGGAGCAGTTGTCAGTTTTCACAGGCAAAATGTTCAGTTCAGTTCAGAAATCCAGGCAGAAAAACAGGGAAAAGGAAAACTCTTTGGGCCCATGTAAATCCTATCTAGCTAACTAATAGGCCTAGTCTCAGTCTGTACAGTTAAGCATACATGCTGTATGATTACTGACCAAATGATGTCTCGGCTGGGCCGCAGCAAGTCTCTCTCACATCCAAGAAGAATAGCAGGCTGGCTTCACAGCTCTCGGTAGCTGAACTCGAGGAATCCTCTGCTACAGGGAAAGATCCGGATTCAGTCCTGCTATACCACGTCTCCGCACGACACACAGAACTCCTCACGCAGCCTTCTGGTCTCTTTTCAAGATGGAGGTCGCTTCACTTCCTTGTTCTTGTTCCACACACACCAGCAGAGTAATTTCCTCCCTGAATGTAACTCTGCATGGGGGGAAACAGCGGCCCCTTGTGGCAAAACAGCAGTACAACATTCTCCAAAGAATGACATTGGCTTTACCCTCTTACAATAGTGTAATGCCAAAAATTAATATACCTATACTAATACTACTCAATTGATAAGAGAGAATTAATACATGGAATTATATATATATATAGTTGACGCAGCACAGTTATACTTTGGCTTGTTTCAAATATCCCACTGTTAAAGATGTGAGATCCGCTCACCAATTTAATACAAATATTAAGTATAATATGATAAGCACATGTCATTTGCTGAAATATGATGTATATAATTTGATGTTGAATTCCCTTTTATTATAATGCTCTTTTTATGTGTTTTCTTCCCATTAATGGTGTAAACAATTTAATAACAAAAACTGATAACCAATATCTTGTGTCTGGCTCATCCAAATATGTAAACAATTATATCTTCTGGAACCAATATGGCCAAATATGTAAACAATTATTCTAAAAAAAATCAATAAATATATTAATGATTAATACAATAATAAATCATGCCTGACTTTGCTAAAATGACATATATATTATTAACTGGCCAATAGGAACAAAATGGATAAACAAAAAAGATTGTAGTTTTTTAGATATCCGAGAATCAAGAAGGTGGAACACGCTAGGATTAAGAGTTATGTCAGGCATATGTATATACAGTGATTAATGCAGACTTAAGAGCATTCAAAGATAACCTGAGAAGCAAACATTATATTTACCCTCCTGTCAGGGAAACCTATAAGCAGACCTCCAAGCTGGCAGCTTCAGCCTCCTCTCCCTGGAAATGTTTCCAGGGCTCTCTTCTTCTCCTAGGGCCTTCCTCTCTCTTCTGGCCTGTCACCGGTCAGTTATACTGCAATATTCCTTTGATGTCCAGACCTGTCCTCCCAGTTTTGCTAGCCTGAAACTTGTGAAAACCCGGTTTGCAAAGAAATCCTGGAATTTCCCAGACACTGAAACGTGTATTGCCTAAAAACTGTGCTGACTGTACTCTGCATTCCAGGATATTCCCCAGAATCTGCCCCAAACCTGCATTGCTTGTTTAGTTGAAACTTATTATATTGTTTAGTTTCAGAATGCTGATACTAGCTAATTCAACTACAATTTCTGGCCTAGCTGCTTCTTGTCCAGGCTGCTAAGGCCTGCTCACATTTTGGATATTTATATAATTACTGCGCAATACCAATATAGTTCTGTTACCCACCATATGATATAGTTACATAATAATTAACAATATCAGTTTTTCATAAGGGCCCATTGTTTACAATAGTTTTTTTATAACATTTGATTAAAAACTAATACAATTGTATAATAACCCATTAAACATGTATCTGTTATTTTTAATATTTATTAATAATTAAGTGCTAAAAATAATTTCGTACTAACTTTTATATGTGCATCACTGAGTGATAAATATTTCAGTTTTTTAGCAAAACATGTCATACAAAGTAATTCCTTGTTATATGTATCACCAAGGAATCAAATGAATACATATTGTAAGATTGTAATAGGATTTAAACCTGTTTCCCACACCCTGTACATACAGATTGCTCACAAGGTAGACTGTGTAAGGGGACAGGATGCACCAATCTCCGCAAGAATCATATTTTTACTTTATTATTTAATTAATTCAATTTCAGAGGAAATTAAATATTTAATTATCAATTAAGTTTGATCAATTATACTTACAGTCCAATTAATTCTGACAATACTGGCAGTATTGGGGAGGGTAAACAAGTAGATCTCCTCAGGGATACAATGATAAAGAGTGGACTGAAGTACATCACCACAAGAGGGCTCCCCACAACAGTCCCCTAGACCATGGAGGTCGAATAAGAACTCTGAAAACAAACACAACTCATTTAACACCAGTTAGAAATCGGTTTAGGGTACTGTCGGAGGAATATATGGTAATTTCTGACCGTAGTTCCTCTTTAAATATTTTTCAGATTACTGCATTAATATAATGTTTCCTTAATTATAAATGTTTATATTGTCTACTTTTGTTAAAACAAGCATATTTGTTATATTTTATTTATTGTATTTTTCCATTTAGGCTTTCAAAGCAAGAATAGGTGAGATGCCGACAATTAAAAAATTCCTGGAGCCAGGGAGTAAAAGAAAGCCTCCTGCTAATGCAAAATATGCAGCCAACGTAAAAAAAATATTTAACATGTAATTAAGAGCTGTAATATAGTTGTACTTTTCTGCTAATACCATATAACTCACATTTGTCCTAATACAATAGAATACATTTATTTTTGTGTGTGTATATATTTTCTAGTCTGTTGTATGTCAAATGGGAAGAGTCTATGATTTTGGGGCTTGTTAGGATTTATTTTAAAGCAGTCTTCTGTGCAGAATCCACTCCCTCCACCTTCACCCTGTGCTGTAAGCACGATATTACCTGACTGTTGCATGCAGCACACGACAGAAGCGGGATACCTGTGGTCCTTCTTTTCCCTGCATTTTCAGCAGTCTGCTGCACGGACATTGACTGACAGCCAGTCATTGCTCTTCAGAGGTGCCTTACAGGTAAATGTTTGTTAATTGAATTACATGAATCTGGCTTCATGGAGGGGGAGGGATTGGAGGGCAGAGGGCTTGTGTAGCTGCTTAGATGTCCGAGTCCCCTTTCTCCATGAATGCACCACTTTGTAAAGGAGATTTCAATAAAGATGAACAAATGTTTCAAACATGTACATCACTCCCCATAACTCCTTGTCGGTCCACATCGATCTCAGAAAGTTAACCTTCCAAAAAGCGGGAGGAATATGCTTTCAGTGTTATTCAACAGGAAATTGCCTGGCCAAGCTTCATGTCACCCATGCCAACCCTACCCATCCCCACTTCCGCAACTGTGACTAGAGATGGTGTGTTCCAGGCATTGTCTGGAATGCTGTATACTAGATGAAAGGGGCGTGCCTCAGGACCCATTCCCGAAACTGGGCATTCCAAACCCATTGCTGCTGTATAGCAGCTGAGGAGCATTTTTTAAAAATTTTATTTGATAGAACAAAATGGGCTTTTAAAGGACAGTCATGAAGATCAAATACTATTATACAAAGGTTCAGAAAAAAATATTTGACTTATAAACAATAATATTTTTGTACTTTTTTTGTAATAGTTTTGTACTTTCCATGTAAACTTTGCAAAAAGTTTGGCCCCCATCATGTGGTCATATTTGATATTACAACACTAGTATTTGAAGTACATATAAAAGAATGGCAATAGCAAAGGTTCAGCAAACCAGGCACCAGCTATGTGGGCTGGTTGACCAGGGTTCAGAGGCCAAGTGGCCGAGCCAGGCCCTGGAGGCTACCAGCCCACACAGGCCTGGGTTTTGAGTATGCATACAGCAGTGGCAATGAATGGAGAAGCAGAGCTTTACAGCTAAAACAGGTGCCATTATCAGGGAGTAGAGTGAAGCAGGAGCAGTTTAGCGTCCGCGGTAGATCCACATACAGGACTCCCATGGTCTTGAAAAAGGCAGGGACCGAACAGCATCATCATCAGTGGGTGCCAAACCGAACGCCTAAGTCTGTGGGTCTCCTTGCAGGAGGTAAATGGCCAGGCCCACCTTCTGTATCTCAGTGTCTGAAGAGGTGGGCTGCAGTCTAAAGTATAGTTCACAGGCGTTTCTGAAGTTAGAGAACTTGGTACGACCCCCAAAAAACTTTTCTGGAAGAGAAATCTTCAGCTCGAGGTAAGGTGTGGTCACTGATGGGGCAGAAGACTGGCGGTTCTCCTGGCCCGTCATGGATGAGCCAGATGCCGGGGATGCGGAGGGAGGAAGAAGGGCTGCTCGAAGCTTAAGGTCCCCTTACCAGTTCACAAAAGCTTAAGTAAAAAAGGGCTTTATAAAAAAAAATGTTTACACCAATACTTACCCCCTTTCATCGGGGGTCCCACTTCATCCACTGTTTCCTCCACCACTCTCCAATGTGTTCAGTGGGTCGGAGGATGCACATCTGCCCTCCTACCGACGTCACACTGTATTAAAAGCACCTCCCTTTGGTTGGGACCGATGTGGGCAGAGCACTGTGAAGACCAGAGGGTAGCGGGAGAGCAGGTGCATTTTTTTTTACTTTTTTCACTTAAGAATTTCAGGGAAAAATTTGGACGGTACGAATCACAAGAAAACTCAAACTCTGAAATCTGGTGGGAACTCTAGGTTGATGAACCAGTTTGCTCATCTCTACTCATCACACAATCCGTACAGCAGCAGCCATCCAGCAGCCTATCAGACCAGAAAGCAGAACAGGCAAAAGCTAGAGCCATGTGTATTTTTTTTCTTTCACCCTAATCCAGTCAATCGTAGGTGTTACCTGCCCATAAGAGTAAATAAAATGTGGAAACTGGAAATTTCTTTGTGGACAATTAACCCTTACAAAACAAGTCTCTTGAGGGTAGTCATCACATTTTCAGAAATAGGCATTTGGTAACTAATTGCCAAAAATGCATCATAAACTTATTTATTTAAAAAAATGATTGGACAGAATTTTGTCATTATTTTAACACTGTATAAATTAATAAGGGAAGATGGCAAACTTTTCCCCATCAAATGTTAACAGAATATGTATGTAATGACTGATAATCTGAGCATCTACCCCCCCCCCCCCTCAAAATCTGTGAAGTTGGCACGCGTCCCAGGGCCTCCACCACTTGCCCTGCAAAGGGGACCTCCACCAACCTTTGGGTTATGGTCTGGTCCAGAAGGCTTTTCAGTCTTTGGTGTGACGAGCTGCAGGGCCAGCAACAAAGCTACAGGTAGCAGTGGGCACCTGGGAAAGCCTTTTTATATTTTTTCAAACCTGCAGCCAAAGCCACCACCGGGCAGGATAGAGAGTCTAGAGCAGCAAAGCCGCCATCAGCAAAGCTACAGTGATGGGTGCGTGCAGAGCTGTCAATCGGCAACCGCTCACCACATAAACCACCAAGCACAGCTCAATGCAGGAAACTGTTTTCTGCTGGACCAGCTGGGTGACTACACCCCCCCCCCCCCCCCCCCCCAGAATGGCAAAGCAAGAGTCCCTGAGCAGCACACACTGGCACAAGGGACCCGATCTGATGTTCCAGTAAGTAGGCGGGTGCCTGACAACCACCAACTACTTGGCTGGGCTATTATTTTAAAAGAAGAAAAAGTTCTGTATCTGGGGCCTCCACCAGATTTTGTGCCCAGGGAACTCCACCACGCTTGATCCGGCCCTGGTCCTCCATATTAGAGCTGATGTGTCGGTTCATATGCTGTACAAAAGAGACACGCCAGCTGTATCTTAATGTCAAACACATGGAATAGCTGCTTGTCAGATGCACTTGAAAAAACAAAACCTTAACAGAACCTGTCACACAACCTATATACTTCATTGTGACATGCAATTACTTTTTATTTGGAGATTGCCTCTACCTACAGAGAATTTAAAACGTTAAACCTAATATTGTGCTTCAGGGGGATGCCAGCCTACCTCCTCTAGCTATGTACAAGGAGGCTCGATTGAGTGATGTCAAAGGGGGCGCAATCCCGACTCAGAAGTGCAAAATAATCGGGTTGCTTTTCCCCGAAGTAGGACTGATCAGCTGCGGGGAGGACAAAAGGTAAGTACCTTTTTTTTTATTTGGGTGGTCAATCCCTTAATACAACTGAATAAGTTTCTATTTTGTGCAAAGTATGTATACTTTATTGTGGTAGCACAGGGAGGGGTGGGATTCAGCTGGTTCTCCCCTTTTTTGCAGAGCCGGTTGTTAAAATTGTAGGAAACTGAAACAAGTAAATAGAATTTGGAGTCCAATTTCTTGATATTGCTTCTACCTATTCTATTAGTATTACACATGTCACATATTCACGTGGTTGCATGTGATTACACAAATGCATGTGGAGTTAGGATACTGACTGAGATTAACAACTTTGGAATTGCTACCTTTTAATCAGAATGTGTGTGCGTGTTTGTGTTATATATATATATATATATATATATATATATATATATATATATATATATATATATTACAGTGGTCACTGCAAATACCATTTGTAGTGGGACTTGATGTATACATAGGTTCACAGTGCATAAAAGTGAACATGAAATTCTGGAACTGTTCTACTAGCAAGTATAAACATAAATGTGTGCACTTTTTTTATTTCAGCATAGACATGTTTATTGAGGGAACCACTGAACTGATGGGATTGATTATGTCGCTATATTTCATTCCTAAATACTGTATGAACAGGAAAAATTAAGGCAAATCGGCAAAGGAAAAGCTTTGAACAGATATCATCCAGCTTATAAAAAAGTCTGACTATTTAAACTGGACCAACACCCGTTATTACTTTAATGGGTGTTGGTCTCTCTCTCTGCAGATAGCAAGTAGCTCGGGGGGGGGGGGGGGGGGGTCCAGAACGCTGGAGCCCCCTCGCACCTAACTGCACGGGACGCAATTGACTGCCTGGCAGCCAATCGCGGGACTCCTTCACGCTGGCTCAAAATGAAGGTGAGTATTCTGCGCGTCCTGTGCAGTTAGGTGCGAGGGGTCTCTAGTGTTCTGGATGCCCCCCCCCCCCCCCCCCCCCCGAGCTTCTTGCTATCTGCAGAGAGAGGGACCAACACCCTTTAAAGTAATAACAAGTGTTGGTCCGGTTTCCTAAACAAATAGAATTGCTTTACTTAAGTGATATTCAGTGTGTCCTAAAGTCCTAAAATACAATGAAGATCATCAGCAAGCAAATCTCCAGTATCAATGTTATCTTAAAGTCCACTTTCAAATTTTTGAAAGTGCATATTTTTTTGTGGCAAAATGATGTCTTAAAGTTTGCGTAGCTTATGTAGTGTTTTTTAAATTTCATTCTAATGTTAGCAAATGTGTGTTTTAAAGTGGACCAAATCCCAGGATTTTGACTATCCTGGGTTTTGGTCTGTGCCCTGCTGTGTGGAAACCACCAGGTCACCCAAATGAACCCAGCTCTCCCCGGTCCTACGGCGCATGCGCGACCTTTCGTCCAATCAGCGCACTCGGATCTACTCCCTCCCCTTCGTCTAAGGCGAGCGGATTCGAGCGTGCTGCCAGCTGCTGCTCGCACATGCACAGTTGGGCCGGGAATGAAGGTGAGTTTCTTGGTGACCTGGGGGAGGTTTCACACAGTCAGGGTTTCCCGATTCAGGATGTCCGGGGGGAGGGAATCAAGCGGCCCTGCAATCTTATAGACTCCAGGGGCCATGGGTTTTGGTCTACTTTAACCCTTTAACCCTTCTAGTGCCAGCTAAGTGAGACTCACGTAGCTGATTTTAAACTCCCACAGAAAAAAAAATATAAAAACTCACCTGACCCCTCATTAGAGTAGGCGGGGTCTTCTCTTCACCAGGGGGGCATCCGATTCTTCCCCCCCCCCCGGGGTTCTTCTGTCTTCAGGAGGGCGCCCGATATAGCACCCCCCCCCCCTCGCTTTGGCCGCTGGCACAAACTGTAAAAAAAAAAAGACATTTACTCAAATGCGGCCGCGATCCCTCTCGCGGGGTCTCCTCTTCACCGGGGGGGGGGGCATCCGATCGCCCCTCGAGCTCTTCCGTGGTGAAGAGACCCTCTTCCTCACTTCCTGGTTCGCGGCTGTCAGCCCCCGGGCGGGTGATGTCATCAGTGACCCGGCACCTGTCAGCCGCCGATCCGAAAAGCTCAGTCGCTGTTGAAGATCGTAGGAGGAAGGTTGAAGGGGGGAGATGGCTCTGATCATCTGCCCCCCCCCCCACCAGCCCTCCTCCACCGCGATCACCAGCAGCTGTCATCGGAACGTCGTGGGACATGTTCGGGACATCGGAGGTGAGTAGAAAAAAAAATAAATGTCATTTTTTTCTTATGTGTGTGTGTGTTTGTTTATTTTAACTGTTAACCCCTTGTGAACTGGTAAGGGATCCATGAGACCCCTATACCAGTTCACAAGGCTGGGGGCTGGCAAGTCACCTGCAACTAGCAAGTGACTTGAAATTAACCCTTGGCACCTCCAATTACCTGCCTCCCCAAAGCTTAGGGGGGGCAGAAGATACTGGGCCCACAGAGGGTATGTGGGCTTGTAGGCTGCAGGGTGGGGGGACCACCAAAGCTGGCCCCTGCACTCTGTTCCTACAAGCCCCCATAGCTGGTCCCGGGCTGGTTATGACGGGTAAGGAGGACCCCATGTAATATTCTTGGTGCGCCACACACCCCGCTTCACCTTTAATATTCTTCACTATTGGGTTAACACACCGCCAGGTGACGCTGTGCAGAGAGGAAGTCTTGTAACGAGCCCCCTTCCGGCCTATATATACCTGGTACCTCCCATTTATCACCAGTATTTTTCTCTCTGCTTGACGACAAGACAGAAGATTGAAGTCTCCTGCTTACAGGTAGCCGGGGTCTTACCCCGGCACCCCCTTTTTGGTCTATTTCTGCCCGGTTTTGATTGTTTATACCTTTATGGTGGATTGGAAGCCTCCCAGCCTAGGCTGGTCACTGGGCAATTGGTAGACGGCACTATAGGTGCCTTGGAGCTTATCTCCCCCTCTTTTGGGGGCAATGCGGCTATCCGGCATGGTGATCCGGAAATGGGATGCCCCTGTCCCGAGGGTCCCCTTAGCCCCTTACTCTCCCGTTACGATCCCTTCTCCCTTCACTATGGGGGGGGGGGTTAGAGGGTTGTGTATTGTGTGTGTATTTCACTGTATGACTTTTTGTAACGTGTGTTTTACTTTTATGCACTTAGCAGACTGCACCGCAAGTGTGCACTCGGTCTTATTGTTCCTCTTATTGTTCCTCTTATTGTTCCTCTTAAAGAGCTTTCCTTGGGCAGGTCTTTTAGATAAGTACTGGCCGGCTTGGCCAGTGTTTAGGTCAGCTTTAGGGGGCAGCTGGGGCGGTTCGCGCTGTTGCAGGCTGGCTTACTGCCTGAGCCTTTGCTATAGCACAGCCTCCCTCCCCCCTCCCCCCTCCCCCGCTGGTCTACTTACTGTTCGGCCGCCGCATTGTCAGCGTCGGCTGCGCTGAGTCTTCCCTTCCCTCCCTCCTCCTCCTCCCCCCTCCTCCTGCCTTTGTGTTTTGTCCCGTTGTAGGGGCTCATCTGGTAGTAATCCCTTGATGAATGGGCGCACTGATCGGGCTTGAGGGGGCGGGCGCCGGTGACGTGGAAACGGGGGGCGTGGCACCGGCGGCAGCGTCATGTGACCGGCCCCAGCCTCACTTCCTTCCTTCCTGGCTTAAAGGAAGTCACGTGGGGGGGGGGGGGGGGGGCTCACTGCCGCACATGGTTTTATTTACCTTTCTGGCTCCTACTGCTATTGCTGCTGCTGGCTGCTGCGTCGTCCATGCTGTTGCTGCGGCCGCTCTCGGTTCTTTGCAGGTAAGCGGCCCCACCTTGTGTGGGGCCGTTGAGTGTCATTTAAAATCTATAATGTTTATAGTGTTTTTAGACATAGGGGGGAGAGATCTATAAGGGGATTCATCATGATTGAGGGCAAGGGTTTTTTCCTTTGCTTATTTAAAGGCACCTTGGTGCCATGCATAAGTATGTTTTCATGTTGCCACATGTTTGGGGATCTGACTGTTGGTTTTTTCTCCCCCTACAGATCCCGAGAATCCCTGATTAAAGCGGCCTCCCGGCTCTATATTACTTGGCTAGTCTTTCTTTTTTAAAAAAAAAAAAAAAAAAAGAAAGGAAAATTGGGACATTTTTATATATATATTGACATATTAAAAAAAAATATAGATATATAATCTATATTTATATATAGATTATTAAGGGGATCTTCTTTTTGAATTAAATCCTCCCTTCCGGGACATTTACAATAAGGGGGCATCCCGGGTGGCTTATGCCTTAAAACCCAAAAGAATTGCGAATACCATGAATCACCATATGGAGGCTTCCGTTATTGATAAATGGTTCTTCTGGGCCATCTAGGGGGTGCGCAAGATGTGGGACTCCGCTCCCAGCTGATGATGTCTTTGTATGCATTCCTTGTGCAAGGCAGAGTATTGCGCGTCAGTCCATCGCTCCGGCTGCTGGCCCGTCGCAACTTCCATCATCTCCTACCTCTCCCTCCCTGTTCCGGACCCCGCATGACACTGTCAAGAGTGGGGATTCGCAATCCGAGGTGGCGGCGCGGTTGGCCAGCCTCGGGAAAATAGCGCCCGTTAAAGCAGGGTCAAAAGCCACTGCAAAACGGAAGCACCTGACTCCGATACCTTCAGCTTCACAGGATGAGGTATGTGAGCCTGTGGAATGGTCCGATGGCTCCCCGGACGAGGGAGAATTCCTGTTGGAGTCAGATGAGCCTGCAGATCAGCTTGAGGCTGATGCTATTGGCGATTGGTCGGCAGGGGTTTCCCTTGACACCCCCTCCATTCTGGCTCAAATGTTTGAAATTCTGAATTTAGATCCGCCTGAGGCTGTCACCCTGCCAAGGGGCCAGTTGTTTAAAGAGCCTCAGCCGCGTTGGGTTTTTCCCAGACAACACCACTTTGAGAGGGTGGTCCTTAAGGAATGGGAACATCCCACGCGGTTATCTGGAATCCCTTCCAGTTGGGAAAAGCGTTATCCTTTTCCTCCAGAATTGGTGAAGCTTTGGTCCGTCCCTCCTGACGTCGATACCCCTGTGCTAGGGCTCTCCAGCACGGCTATGTACAGTCTGCTGAGACCACTGTCCCTAAAGATGGGGAGGATCGTCGGATTGACCAGTACACTCGCCATGGTTTTATTTATGCTGGGTCAACGATGCGCCTGGTGTGTGCTTCGGCCCTTCTTCTATTGGCGGTTAGGTCTGTAATTCAGGAGCTGTATGGGGATCTCGATCCCACTTGTAAAGAGTTTACTGCGCTCAAGCAGTGTGAATCTTTTGTTTCCTATGTTCTATCCGCTCAGGACGATGCGCTGGCTATGAGTAGCAAGACAGCTGCAATGCTGGTGGCTATTCGTCGGTCAGTATGGCTGCGTCAGTGGTCGGCGGACTCAGCTTCTAAAAAGGTGCTCACAGCTCTCCCCTTTTTGGGCTTGCGTCTGTTTGGTAAGAAAATTGATTCAGTCGCAAAGGGTGGTAAGATGCCACAACGCAAGAGGCCTCGTCATCCCTTTATTCAGAGCGGGTAGGGGGGCTTCCTTTCCCGCTACCAGAGGTGCATGTTGGACTCGGGGGAGGGGCCGTGGCCATCCCGCTCAGTCCTGGGGCACCAAGCCCAAGCCTGCTGGTAAACCCGCTCAGCAATGAGGGGCTGCCCTCACCCGTGCGGATGGATCCGGGAGGTAGTGTCGTCCGGTTACAAACTAGAATTCGACTCTCGCCCTCCTTCACGGTTCTTTCGGTCTCGGGTGCCCATCGATCCTTTGGCCGCACAGGGGCTCCTGGCGTTGGTAAAGAATCTGTTAGAGATGGCGGTCATCCGGCCGGTACCGCGCTTAGGGATGGGCCTCGGGTTTTATTCCAATCTTTTCGCAGTCCCCAAGAAAGACGGGTCAGTCCGTCCCGTCCTGGACCTGAAATTACTCAACAGGTTCATCCGTGTTCGGAAGTTTTGCATGGAAACCTTGCGTACGGCCGTCGGTTCCCTTCGGCAAGGGGACTTCATGACGTCCATAGACATCAAGGATGCTTATCTTCATGTTCCCATCTGCCACGCTCATCAACGTTTTCTTCGATTCGTGATGGAAAATCAGCATTATCAATTCGTGGCACTTCCGTTTGGCCTTACCTCAGCTCCAAGAGTGTTCACCAAGGTGCTGGCAGGGGTCATGGCCATTTTCAGATCTCGGGGCATTCGTGTCGTACCTTATTTGGACGACCTTCTCATCATGGCTCCGTCGCTCAATCAATCGGAGACAGACACCAGGTTGGTGGTCTCCACGCTGGAAAGCTTTGGTTGGGTGATCAACTTCCCCAAGTCCTCCCTCGCTCCGGCCAGGGTGGTGTCCTTTCTGGGGATGCAGTTGGACTCTCTTCAACACAGAGTGTTTCTCCCCCAGTCCAAAATTCATCTGATTCAGGAGTTGGCTCGGGTCCTACTTTCCGATCCTCGGCCGTCCATCCGTCTGGGGATGAGGCTGATAGGGTTGATGGCCGCCTCTTTCGAGGCAGTTCCTTTTTCTCAATTTGACACGAGGACGCTCCAGCTTTATCTGTTGGCGTCCTGGGACCGGCAGCCTCGGTCGCTGGATCAGCCCTTCCAGTTGTCCTCCCGGGTCCGGCAGTCCCTCCAGTGGTGGTTGGTCTCGACCAATCTTGTGAAGGGCAGGTCTTTCCTGACCCCGCTTTGGGAAACTGTCACCACGGACGCCAGTCTGTCGGGTTGGGGCGGATTTTGGAAGGAGCTGCAGTTCCAGGGGCAGTGGGGACCTCAAGAGACCCACTTACCCATCAATGTTCTGGAACTGAGAGCCATCCGTCGGGTGCTTGCTCTCCTGACTCAGCACGTTCTGGGCCTTCCGGTCCAGGTGCGTTCGGACAATCGAACAGCGGTTGCTTACATCAATCATCAGGGAGGGACTCGCAGTCTGAGTGCTCTCAGAGAGGTGTCCCTGATCCTGACCTGGGAAGAGGCCCATGTTCCTTGTCTCTCGGCGGTATACATTCCAGGAGTGGAGAACCAGGAAGCGGACCGGTTGAGCAGGGGCTCTCCCCGTTTGGGAGAATGGGCTCTCCATCCTCGGGTGTTTCACTCACTGTGTCTCCGATGGGGGACACCAGAGGTGGACCTGTTTGCCTCTCGTCACAATCACAGGCTCCCGAACTTAGTGTCGCTCTCCCAGGATCCTCTGGCTCTGGCAGTGGACGCCATGTCCCTGAGCTGGGGGGATCTGGGATTTCTATACCTGTTTCCTCCGATACCCATGCTGGGCAGGGTGCTTCGGAAGTTGGCTCTGGAAAAGGTGTCCGCCGTTCTCGTGGCCCCAAGGTGGCCAAGGCGAGTGTGGTTCGCAGACATCGTTCGGCTGGCAGTGGACCAGTTCGTCCTGCCTCCTCGGCCCGATCTGCTCACTCAGGGTCGGTTGTGTTACCCCAATTTACCAGCGCTGGGTTTGACGGCCTGGCTGCTGAAACCTCCATCTTGAAGGAGGAGGGTCTTTCTGACTCAGTTGTCAGACTCTGATCAGTGCCCGGAAGAGGTCCTTTTCGATCATCTAATATAGGACTTGGAAAGCCTACATCACTTGGTGTGAGATGAGATCTTTTCCTTGTAGGGTCTTTTCGGTCTCCAGGATTCTGGAGTTTTTACAATCTGGGCTGGACTCTGGTCTTCAGCTAAGTACATTGAAAGGGCAAGTTTCTGCCTTATCTATCTTTTTTTCGGAAGCGTGTTGCGCTTCAGCCTTTAGTTAAAACTTTTTTCCAGGGGGTTACGCATGTGCGGCCTCCCAGGAAACCATTACTCCCGGTTTGGGATTTGAATTTGGTTCTTTCTGCTCTTCAGGCTCCTCCTTTTGAGCCTTTGCAAGATATTGCTTTGTCTACCCTGACTCAGAAGATTGTCTTCTTGGTAGCGATCACTTTGGTCCGGCGTGTCTCGGAATTGGCGGCCTTGTCTATCCAGGCGCCTTACTTTGAGAGGCATCAGGATAAAGTGGTCTTTCGGTTCAAGCCAGACTTTCTTCCTAAGGTTGTTTCTGCTTTTCATTTGAACCAAGATATTGTTCTTCCCTCCTTGTGTCCTAATCCTAAGAATGACAAAGAGAGGGTTTTGCATTGTTTGGATGTAGTACGCTGTGTTAAGTACTACTTGATTATCACGTCTCCTTTTCGTAAGACGGATTCCTTTTTTGTTGTGCCCTATGGGCCTAAGAAGGGTTTGGCACCAGCCAAATCTGCCATTAGCAAGTGGATACGTCAGGCCGTTACTGCGGCCTATTCTGCTAAGGGGAAAGTTCCCCCTTTTCGTATCACTGCTCATTCTACTCGCGCCATTGGGGCGTCTTGGGCTTTTCAGCACCAAGCTTCTGTTGAACAAGTTTGTAAGGCCGCCACTTGGTCTTCTGTTCATACTTTTTCTAAGTTTTACAAAGTTGATGTGCGGGCCTCAGCGGATGCTGTTTTTGGCCGCAAAGTTCTGCAGATTGCAGTCATTTAAGTTATGCTTCACCTGGCCTTGAGATGCCCATCCCTTGTGGACACTGCTTTTGGATGTCCCAATAGTGAAGAATATTAAAGGTGAAGCGGGGTGTGTGGCACACCAAGAATAATACCATTGAGTACTCACCTGAAAAATGGGTATTGTTGGTGTGCCACACACCCCGCTTCACTCCCACCCTTTTCGGTATTCCGAATCCTTTATATGGTGAAGCTTTTATTTATATTGATTTATTTTGAGGTTACCGTTAAAATACTGGTACCTTGTCTTTCTGCTTTTTAATATACTGGTGATAAATGGGAGGTACCAGGTATATATAGGCCGGAAGGGGGCTCGTTACAAGACTTCCTCTCTGCACAGCGTCACCTGGTGGTGAGTTAACCCAATAGTGAAGAATATTAAAGGTGAAGCGGGGTGTGTGGCACACCAACAATACCCATTTTTCAGGTGAGTACTCACAAAATGGTATTTTTTGGGGGGGATTTTTAAGGGTTTTTATTAACCCCTTATGCTCTGTCGCCCAGCAGCTATAAAAGGCTTCCAGCAGCAGCAGGAGAGCAGAAGCCAGATTGATCAGTGTGGGACACAGTGCCCAGGGATGGATGGGAGGTAAGTATAAAAAAAAAACAAAATATTTTTTTCTTCTTGTCTCTGTGTGTTTTTTTTACAATTAACCCTTTGTGAACTGGTAAGGGATCCATGAGACCCCTATACCAGTTCACAAGGCTGGGGGCTGGCAAGTCACTGGCGGCTAGTAGGTGACTTGCCATTAACCCCCGGCCCACCCAATTACCTGCCTCCCCAAAGCCCGGGGGGGGGGGGAAGAAGAGCCCGGCTCACGGAGCTTGTAGCCAGTAGGGCGGGGGGCCACTAAAGCTGGCCCCTGCGTCCTGTTCCTACAAGCCCCCATAGCTGGTCCTGGGCTGGTTATGCTAGGTAAGGGGGACTCCACATCTTTTTTTGGGGGGATTTTTAAGTGTTTTTAACCCTTAAAATTCAAAAAAAATGGGGTTCCCCCCCAGGAGGGGGGGCTCTATGTAATTTTTTTTTAAATTAACCCCTTATGTGTATAGTGTGGATAGTAGTTGTATTTTATTTGTAAATGTTATAAAGTGCTCTTTTCAGTTTGGGGGGTCTCCCGGGCAAGAATTGGGGGGCTACCGATACATATGTGGTACCGTTGTAATCAGAAGAAATGGGGCTATCACCATATGCAATATGGTTTTCATTAACAAAACAAATGTTTTATTTAAAATAAAGGATACAATTGTCTAAAAAATATAATTTTATTTATTTTTTTGTTTTTTTATGCAAAAATATTTAAAAAACAGTAGAAAAATTACAAACAAGACATTTCATGTTAAAGCCTAAACTCTGCTGCAAAACATATTTATATATTTTCCTGGAAATTCCGGCAAAAATCACGGTTAAACATGGCGCAAAATGGGGAAAAATGACCTGTCAACAGAGGGTGACAAAACTTCAAGTAGGGTGGCAATTAAAAGGTTTAAAAGTAGCTATGCATGTTAGGTATTGTTCTGCTCAAGGGGCCTTGCGCTTTCAGATTTAGCTTGTTTTTTTCTTGTTTGCATATTGATATTTTAGGAAAACATGCTTTTTATTCTGCTTTTTTCTAATTTTTTTTAGGGAAACCCCGTGCAACCTAAGAATTCTTCAAGGGATTACTTCCAAAATGATGAGCCCACTACAACAAGCTGGGTACGTTTCGAAATCTTAACATATGTACTTTCAGGGAATATATGGTTTATGGGGGATATTCCAAATGTAAAGGGTTGTTTTGGTTGAAAAATTGCAAGGTCCAGAGCTGACATTTTCAAGTAAAATTACTGTTATGCGCATGCTTTACTTTGGGGTGTTTGCCAACTCTTCCCTTGACAGTACCTATGTATGTTGGGTACCGTTCTGTTCGGGGGATGTTGCTTTTTCAGATTTTACTTGTTTTTTCTTGTTTGCATATAGTTTTTTTTAGGAAAATGTGGCTTTAAATCTTCTTTTTTATTCTTTTTTAGGGAAACTCTGTGCAACCAAATAATAGATTGAGAGATAACTTCCACAAAACTACACCCACATAAACAAGCCTGGTATGCCTAGAAAGCTTGAGGCGTGTACTTCCAGAAAATATATAGTTAATATGTGGGGCGTATTATAAATGTAAAGGGTTGTTTTTCTGGAAAAACAGCAAGGTGAGCTTAGCACATAGCATAGTTATATTTTATCTGAAAATCTCCTAAAGCTCTGTTTCAGTTTGGGGAAGTCTTCTGGGCAGGAAAGGGTGTCTACCAATACATATGTGGTACTGCTGTGACTGGGAGAAATTGGGGTTTCACATGCAATAAGATTTTATTGACAAACTTACATTTTTTATTACACAAAAACACTACAAATTGCAAAAAATAGATTTTTTTTTATTTGTTTGCACATATTTCACCCAAAAGTATTTAGAATACACTAAAAAGCCAAACAAGACATTTCATGTTGAAGCTCAGACTCTGCTTAAAAAAAAAAACAATATATAATTTTCTTGGAAAATCCCTTCAAAAATCAAGGTTGAACATATGTAGCGCAAAATAGTGAAACGTGGTCTGGCAACAAAGGGTGACAAAAAATCTAGGAAGGTTGGCACTTAAAGGGTTAAGGAAGCAGTTTTCACTATCTGCAATCTTTTGCATTTGCTAACATACACCAAGTGCAGAAGTTGCCAATAGCAACAGATTGCAGATAGTTGCAAAAACACTGATGCTGGGCTTGTGTGAGGTTGAGTGAGCTCACTCACCTCAGCAGTGGCCACAGCAGCAATGTTCTGTGTGTACAGGACTAATTTCTCTATTCTTGGTGTATGTTACCAATAGCAACAGATTGCAAATAGCAAAAACTGCTTCTATTAAACAAATTTGCTAACATTAGAAAAAAGAAAAAAAAAGCAGCAACTTTGAGACATAATTTTGACAGTCAAAAATATACACGTTCAAAAATTCAGTCAAAAGTGGACTTATCTGTGGCCCACTGTGTGGAAACCCCCAGGTAGCCGAAATAAACCCACCTCTCCCCGGTCCTACGGCGCATGTGCCACCTTTCGTCCGATCAGTGCACTCGGATCTGCTCCCATCCCTTCATCTAAGGCAAGGGGATTGGAGCATGCTGGCGGATGCACCGTTTGTCCATGAAAGAAGGTGTGTTTCTAGGTGACCTGGGGAAGGTTTCTTACAGCCGGGTATCCTGATTCAGAATGTCTGGGGGGAGGGAATCAAGTGGCCCTGGAATCTTATAGACTCCAGGGGCATCGGACCATGGGTTTTGGTCCACCTTAATGAAGCAGTTTTCACTATCTGCAATCTTTTGCATTTGGTAATGTACACCAAGTGCAGACTCGGTATACACGGTCAATAGCAACAGATTGCAGATAGTTGCAAATCACTGCTGCTGGGCATGTGTAAGATTGAGTGAGCTCGGACACAGCAGCAGTGTTCTGTGTGTACAGGACTCACTTCTCTATTCTCAGTGTGTCACACACCCCGCTTCCCCTTTAATTCTTACGATCGGGTTACTCCACCAGCAGGTGGCGACGTTGTAGAGAGAAGTCTTGAAAACGAGCCCCTTCCGGCCTATATATACCTGGGACCTCCCACTTAACACCCAGTGTTTTCTCTCTGCAAGATGCGACAAGACAGAAGAAAGAAGTCTCCTGCTTGCAGGTAGCCGGGGTCAAACCCTGGCACCCCCCTTTTGGTCTATTTCTGCCCAGTCAATTGTTTACGTGCCTAGATGATTAATGGAAGCCTCCCAGCCCAGGCTGCTGGCTGAGCAACGGTAGATGGCACTATATGGTGCCCTCCAGCTTATCTCCTCCGCTCGACCCCACGCGTGGGGCAATGCGGCTATCCGGCATGGTGATCCGGATTTGGGATGCCCATGTCCTAATGTTCCCCTTGGCTACCTTCTCCCGCTTGGTCCCTTCTCCCTTCGCTTTGGGGGGGGGGGGGTGGTGTTTGCATGGGGTGCTTTTTACTTATGTGCTTTTTACTTATGTAATGTGTGTGTGTGGGGAGCGCTGGCAGACACAGGGCCAGAGCCGCGGTGTGCGGGCGCGTGGCCTGACCTGCTGGGGCTCCTTGTACTTGTGTTTTAAACTTCCCCCGCTTGGCTGGCTTGGGGGACTGAGGGCGTCCGTGGCGCCCGTTTGCACACGGCGCCGCCATTCGGCGGCCCACGCTGCTCGGGTCTTGGGGGCAGGGCCGTGCTCCCTTTCAGCCCTCGCTGTGTGACTCACTGGCAGGGGGCGTGGCCGGAGCGCGTCGCTCACTGAGCCCGGGCCCGCCTTCCTTCCTCTGCCTCATCACGGAGACAGGTGCTGGGGCTGAGCTGGGGAAAGTGCGTTTCCAGGAGTACTGTGTTCTGTCTTCAGCAGCCCAGCAGTAACAGGTTAGCGGTCCCCACCTCAGCTCACGTGGGGCCGTCATTTTATCTGTAGTCTCACATTGTGGCTGTGTAGTGCTTGTGTTTGTGAGTTTTCCCTGGCACTTTAGCATAACTCCTGGAGGCACTATATATATATATTTGTCTTCATGGTGTATATATTGCTTATATATGTTTTACCATTACTTTTTGTTTGATGTATGTGTGTGATGCATGCTGGCTAATTTCCTGGGGGACTGACTGTGGTCTCTTTTCCATTACAGATTCTGGGATCCCCACACTGCAGTGGCTCTCCCGGTCTGATATACCTGGCTAGTCTTAGTCTCCAAATTGGGATTTTCCTAGGCTTAAAAAATCCTCCCACTCCCGGGACTTTAATTATAAAGGGTCATCCCGGGTTGCTTAATGCGTAAAACCCTGGGTTGTTGCGAATACCATAATTTCACCATATTGAGGCTTCCGACATTACCGGAAATGGCTCTTCGGGGCTATCCAAGCTGTGTGGGGGTTGTGGGGCTCCGCTCCCAGGCGATGATGTCATATTATGCGTTCCATGTGCAAAGCAGAATATTGCGCACCTGTCCGGCACTCCGGCTTCTGGCCCCTCGCAACTTCCGTCATCTCCTACCCCCCCTCCCCTATTCCGGACCCCGTGTGACATTGTCAAAGGTGGGGATTCGCAATCCGAGGTGTGTGCGCGATTGGCCAACTTCGAGAAGATAATTTCCGCCATGGTAGCTCAGAAGGCTACGGCGAAGCGGAAGCACCTTTCTCCGGCAGCGCCTGTTCCGGAGGATGAGGTGTTTGAAATATTGGATTGGTCCGATTGTCCCCCTGATGAAGAGGGGGAACTCCTTGAGGAGTTGGATGAGCCTGCAGACCAGCAATTGGTTGGCACCGCTGGTGATCAGGCTGCGGGGGTGTCCCTTGACACTCCTTCCATTTTGGCTCAAATGTTTGAAATTTTGGCTTTGGATCCGCCCGTGGTGGTCCCCCCGCCAAAGGGTGAGTTGTTTGATGTGCCCCAGCCGCGTTTGGTGTTTCCCAGGCAACAACACTTTGTGAGGGTTGTCCTTAAGAAATGGGAACAACCCACGTGCCTGGCTGGAGTTCCTCCTAGTTGGGATAAACATTATCCCTTTCCGGAGGATTTGGTGAAGCTTTGGTCGGTTCTCCCTGACATCGATGCCCCTGTGTTAGGGCTGTCGAACACTGCTGTGTTGCACTCCCCTGACACTACTACCATTAAAGATGGTGAGGATCTTCGGATTGATCAATTGGCTCGCCATGGTTTTATCAGTGCTGGATCGGCACTGCGGCCGGTGTGTGCGTCGGTGCTTCTTCTGATGGCAGTTAGGTCCATTATTAGAGATTTGTACGCAGATCTTGATCCCACTTGTGATGAGTTCAGTTCTCTCAAGCAGTGTGAGTCGTTTATTTCCTTTGTCATGACTGCCCAGGACGATGCACTTGTGATGAGTAGCAGGACAGCGGCACTGTTGGTTGCTATTCGTCGGTCAGTGTGGCTGCGCCAGTGGACGGCGGACTTTAACTCTAAGAAGGCGCTTACAGCATTTCCTTTTGTAGGTTTGCGCCTGTTTGGCGATAAATTGGATTCAGACGACCTACTCATCATGGCTCCTTCTATCAATCAATCGGAGACGGACACCAGGACGGTGGTCTCCACCCTGGAAAGCTTCGGTTGGGTGATCAACTTTCCCAAGTCCTCCCTCGCTCCGGCCAGGGTGGTGTCCTTTCTGGGAATGCGGTTGGATTCTTGTCAACACAGGGTGTTCCTGACTCAGTCCAAGATTTGTCTGATTCAGGAGTTGGCTCGGGTCCATCTTTCCAATCCTCGACCGTCCATCCGTTTGGGGATGAGACTGGTAGGGTTGATGGTTGCCTCATTCGAGGCAGTTCCTTTTGCTCAATTTCACACGAGGACGCTTCAGCTTCATCTGTTGGCGTCTTGGGACCGGCGATCACGGTCGTTGGATCGGCCCTTCCAGTTGTCCTCCCGGGTCTGGCAGTCCCTTCAATGGTGGTTGGTCTCGACCAATCTCTTGAGGGGCAGGTCTTTCCTGACTCCTCTTTGGGAAATTGTCACCACGGACTCCAGTCTTTCGGGATGGGGGGGATTCTGGAAGGATCTTCAGTTTCGGGGGCAGTGGGGGCCTCGAGAGGCCCACTTGCCCATCAATGTTCTGGAACTGAGAGCCATCCGTCTGGTTCTTGTTCTCTTGACTCAACATGTTCTGGGCCTTCCGGTTCAGGTTCGCTCGGACAATCGAACAGCGGTTGCTCACATCAATCATCAAGAGGGAATCGCAGTCTGGGTGCCCTCAGAGAGGTGTCCCTGATCCTGACCTGGGCGGAGGCCCATGTTCCTTGTCTCTCGGCAGTTTACATTCCGGGTGTGGAAAACAGGGAAGCGGATCTGTTGAGCAGGTGCTCTTCCCGTCTGGGAGAATGGGCTCTCCATCCTCAAGTTTTTCGGTCGCTGTGTCTACGGTGGGGGACACCGGAGGTGGACCTGTTTGCCTCTCGTCACAATTGCAGGCTCCCGACCTTCGTGTCGCTCTCCCAGGATCCTCTTACTTTGGCGGTGGACGCCATGTCCCTGAGCTGGGGGGATCTGGGTTTTCTGTACCTGTTTCCTCCGATACCCATGCTGGGCAAGGTGGTATGGAAGCTGGCCAAGGCGAGTGGTTCTCAGACATCGTTCGGCTGGCGGTGGATCAGTTCGTTCTGCCCCTTCGGCCCGATCTGCTCACTCAGGGTCGGCTGTGTTACCCCAATTTACCAACGCTGGGTTTGACGCCTTGGCTGCTGAAACCTTCATCTTGAAGGAGGAGGGCCTTTTTGACTCGGTTGTTAAGACTCTGATCGGTACCCGGAAGAGGTCTTCTTCTATCATCTACTATAGGACTTGGAAAGCCTATATTGCTTGGTGTGAGGTTAGATCTTTGCCTTGTAGGGTCTTCGGTTTCCAGGATTCTGGAGTTTTTGCAATCAGGGCTGGACTCTGGTCTTCAGCTGAGTACTTTGAAAGGGCAGGTTTCTGCCTTATCTATCTTTTTTCAGAAGCGTTTTGCGCTTCATCCTTTAGTTAAAACCTTTTTCCAGGGGGTTACGCATGTGCGGCCTCCCAGGAAACCATTACTCCCTGTTTGGGACTTGAACTTGGTTCTTTCTGCTCTTCAGGCTCCCTTTGAGCCCTTGCAGGATATTGCCCTGTCTACCTTGACTCAGAAGACTGCCTTCTTGGTAGCTATCACTTCGGTTCGGCGTGTCTCGGAGTTGGCGGCCTTGTCGATTCAGGCGCCCTACTTTTGAGAGGCATCAGGACAAGGTGGTCTTTCATTTCAAACCGGACTTTCTTCCTAAGGTTGTTTCTGCTTTTCATTTGAATCAGGATGTTGTTCTTCCCTCCTTGTGTCCTAAGCCTAAGAATGACAAGGAGAGGGTTTTGCATTGTTTGGACGCTGTGTTAAGTACTATTTGATTACTACTTCTCCTTTTCGTAAGACTGATGCCTTTTTTGTTGTGCCCTGTGGGCCTAGGAAGGGTTTGGCTCCGGCCAAGTCTTCCATTAGCAAATGGATACGTCAGGCCATTATTGGGGCCTATTCTGCTAAGGGGAAAGTTCCTCCTTTTCGTATCACTGCTCATTCTACTCGCGCCGTTGGAGCATCTTGGGCTTTTCAGCACCAAGCTTCTGTTGAACAAGTTTGTAAGGCTGCTACTTGGTCTTCTGTTCATACTTTTCTAAGTTTTACAAGGTTGATGTGCGGGCCTCGTTATGCTTCATTTTGCCTTCGGATACCCATCCCTTGTGGACACTGCTTTTGGATGTCCCGATCGTAAGAATTAAAGGGGAAGCAGGGTGTGTGACACACTGAGAATAATACCATTTTGTGAGTACTCGCCTATAAAATGGATATTGTCAGTGTGTCACACTCCCCGCTTCACCCGCCCTTTTTGGTATCCTGGATCCTCTATATGGTGAAGCTTTTCGATTTCCTGGTACCTTGTCTTACTGCTGTTTGAATTCACTGGGTGTTAAGTGGGAGGTCCAAGGTATATATAGGCCGGACGGGGCTCGTTTTCAAGACTTCTCTCTGCAACGTCGCCACCTGCTGGTGGAGTAACCCGATCGTAAGAATTAAAGGGGAAGCGGGGTGTGTGACACACTGACAATATCCATTTTACAGGTGAGTACTCACAAAATGGTATTATTCCTGGCGCATGTTGCCAATAGCAACAGATTGCAGATAGCAAAAATTGCTTCCATTAAACACATTTGCTAACATTAGAAAGAAAATAAAAATACTAGATCAGCTCAAAAGCAACCCTGAGATATAATTTTGACAGTCCAAAAATATACACGTTAAAAAATTCAGTCAAAAGTGGACTTATCCTTTAAATAGTTTTGCTATCAAAGAGAGCTGAGTATTTGATACCCTGATGCATGTCACAACCTAACCATGTGCAGCCTTCTTAGAGGGTGAGGAATATTATCTCCATTACTCAGCGTAAATGCTTGTCAGATGCCTGTGATTGAGCACAATAAAATGTTACCTGATTGGTTCATGCAATGATGCAAAGAGGCTTGGTGCAGATATTTTCCAGTGCCTGTATGTGGGGGAGATGTGTTGGGAACTTGTGTGATTGCCCTTCCCTAGACTGTACTATTCAAACCCCCCTCTCAACTCATCACATTTAGCGGTGCAATTTTTTTTAAGTGTATGTCTAAATATTGGAAAAAATCATGTGAAAAATGTTTTCTCATTATGTGAAATCAACACTTAGGAGAGCAGTGCAATGGAGAGCAATCTTAAAGCCCCTACACTACATGCAGATCAGGGGCATTACTTCGGGGGTGTAGGGGTTGTGACCACACTGGGGTCCAGAAAGCCAGGGGGGCTTCACCACCTTATCTATCTTATTTGTGCTCACTTGGCATCATTTAGAGAAAGGAAGCACCATTTGCCTCGGCTATTTCAGTCTTTAGTTGTCCAGCTGCATGCATTTAAGTTGTATAATCCAGGAAAGGGCCCCACTGAATGTTCACACCAGGGCCCCGTCACATCTAGTTACAATGTTTTATTTTGGTGCAGTAATACCTTTTGAAAACAATGTTTTCAGAACCAAAAAAGGAAAGTGGCAACTTTTTATGGATTGCCATGATGTTAACACTCAGTAGTAGTATCTAATTTCTATTTAGCATTAAAGTGGACCAAAACTCTGATTAGTAAGGTGGTCCCAGATAAACAATTTCCTAGGGCGCATCTGGATTTGTAATGCCCTGCAGTGTGAGCCCCCTTTCTGCTGTATATGCAACTCGTTCTGGGTTTGCACCCTGCATAATGTGCAGTGCAGTCAGCAGACCTCAGGAGGGCGGATGCTGCAGCACAGAAAAAGCGTCTGCACTATGCTGCAGCTTACCACAGTGCTATGTTGGAAAGGGTGAGTAAACTGCAAGGCTGGGGGAAGAGGTTATTCTGCAGGTCAATTCAATTCTGGATGCCCCAGGAAGGGTTTTACTTGGACTAGGGTCATTCAGACCTCCCCTCAACAGTGTAAGTTCACTTTATTTGGCTTCCTCGTTACAAGGAATTAGAGGAATTAGATGTACAATAGGGAAACACCATATGACACAAGTGCCTATCTTTATTTTTTGGCCAATGGATTATGAGCCTGCCCACCAATGCCAAGGTAGACTCTTTTTTTGGGCAGGTCCTGCACTACACTATACTACACTGGCCTATCCTGACTGATTCTAGCCATCGTGAGCCCTATTGTACTAGTGCTGGATGCAGGTGTAGTGCTCCTAGTTTACTCCTAGGTGTTCTAACCTATGTGTGTGCCATCTACCCTACCTCTATGGTCATGGCCGTTAGTCAGGTCTGTGTCACTCTACAACTGTCAGTAGGTGTGTCAGGGTGAGTCTGGATGGTGTCAGTGTATAATTGTTAGCGTGTGTGGCAGCGGCAGTGTCAGGACAAAGATAACACAGGACAAATACAAACATACGCAGCGATGGCTGGGTGCCAGGGGTGACAGGTGCCGATGACCTGGCCGGAGGAGACATGGAGGCAGCTGGAGGCAGACTCGGGAGATGGCGCTAAAGGAAACCCTGGAAAACACTACCCTTAACTAACATAACCTAAACGACACAACAACTAATGTTGTTATAATTAATACTATATAAATAAAATACAATATACTATAAATACATTAAATATATACTAATTATTATTAATACAATATATTTATATTTAGAAGATATCACCATCCGGATGGATTTGGAGGTGGAATCAGGACACCGCATTCACCTTCAGATGTGGAAGGAACACAATGAATAAAAGGAGCATAAAAAAATGTGTGGTGTCTCCAACCATAGCAAGATGACCTACCATGTACCCAAGTGTGCGCTTGCGGCACAGTGGGAATGTGTGGAGGCTCTGGATCCAGTTGTGCACACATTTCTTGTGGAAGATGTGGCAGCAGCCGAGGAATTCCATGGGCTTGTGCAGCCCAATGTCCTCCTGGCAGATGGAGCAGCTTGTGCTGCATGCCTCAGGAACCATGACCTCGATCTCCATATGATCCTTGCCTGACCGAAGCCACGGCAGGAGATATGTAAAGAAAAAGATTGTTTAGCCAGGCATTCATTTACATATTCTGAGCATTATAAATACTAGAATATCTGTCTGCCTTGAAAAGAAATTTGTTCCTCATAGATCAATTCCAGTCAAACTTTTTAGAGCAAGCAGAAGCTAAAATCAGTGTAATTCTATGGACTATGTGCTGTCTTAAAAGAATGGAGCCTGCTGACACATTAAAGAGGAACAAAACCTCACATTTTTCTGGGTTTTGTCCCTTCTGTTAGGGGCATCCCAATTTGAAATGCCCCACTGTGGGTTTCCCCCAGATTGCCTCTTTCTCATTCCCATGACACTTGTTTGGGTCGCCCAGCCAATCTGCTGCTCCCATTCCATTCATATTTTCCTTGCCGGTTTGAGAACGTTCTGCCAGTCTCATCTCTTCTCACCTCTAGCTGCAAGTGTGCCCGTAGCGCCCATTTAGAAATGCCTGGCGGGGATACACGTCCCCGGTAAATGTATAGCGGAGGTGCAGCCCTGAGAGGTGGCGTGGTTTGGTGATTTTTTGTATATTGATTATATTTAAGGGAACTGTGAACCCAGAAAATAAATTAAAGGACACTCGCCCATCATCAGTCATAGCAGTGGCCCCCATGTCAGTCACAGTGCTTGTGTCTGCCAAACTTCCTTTACTGTAATGAATTGCATGCAGAATCACTGTGGCTGACATGAGAGGCAGTGGGAGCGTGCAAGGACACCAAGGGACCCAAGGAGGATACAGGTAAGTATCCTTTTTTTAATATATTCCTTTACAGTTCCCTAAATGCATGAATCATGTTTTATTGACCTTGATATGTTTTATTTAAATTAATATATATATATATTTTACATTTTTGGGGGGGTGGGGTGGATTATGCCCTTGATGTGGAGTACAAAAACCCAATATTTTCACTCACCCAGGGTTTTCACTTACCAAGGTTACTAGGGTTTTAGTCCAAGTTATCTTTATAGGGATAAGTGATAACCAATAATGCTCTTGCACTTTATATACATGATGCCTATAGCATTGGGGGCTGTGGTGCCTTGGCTCGTGGGTAAAGTGGGGCTGGGTACAAGGGGCTGAGAGGGAGACTTAGGGGGGCAGGGATTGAATGTGGGTGTTAAAAGCAGCAGCCCAACTGGCCCCAAAGAAGTGTGTCCCATTGGGTATTGTCCCTGGTCTCCCTATGGCCAGTCCGCCTCTAACCAGGAGCACAATAATGTGCGAGTCTGCCTGGCGAACCTGATTGGTCACATGATTGGCTATCATAGGAGGAAGTGGTAATGGTTGCCTGGTCTGCAGGTTTGGCAGGCAGTGAATGTGCAGCGAGGCATCACAGGATGTCGCCATGCTAAGGGGTGAGGCTTTTATTCATTTAACTCCTCTTTTAAACACAGAACAGGTTATCACTCTTCCTTTTTCTGAAATCTACTAAAATATTAAAGCTTTTTTTAAATCAAAATAGTAATCACTCAAATTCTCTCCATGTACCTGTCACACTGAACCCTGCTGGAGATAGGCTTACTTTCTGCAGGCAGGAGGGCACGCAGCAGAGCTGTTGCTACGTCAGAAGCCAGACAGCAAGTGAGATCACCAGCGAGGCTGCAGTCACATGGTCATGGGTGCTAATTTGCATTAAAGTACCAGCCTACCTAGAGATTTTGTCACCCTATGTTGCCAGGCTATTTTTCACTAATTTGTGCTATACATGTGTAACTGTGATTAAATGTAACCTCACAGCCTGTTATTGGGGGACTCTGCCACTCAATGTGTTATGGGGGGTTCTGCCTCACAGCCTGTTATGGGGCATTTCTGCCACTCAATGTGTTATGGGGATTATGCCCCACAGCCTGTTATGGGTGTTCTGCCACTCAATATGTTATGGGGGGTTCTGCCACTTAGCATGTTATGGGGGTTTCTGACTCACAGCCTGTTATGAGTGTTTCTGCCACTCAGTGTGTTATGGGGAGTTCTGCCACTCAATGTGTTATGGGGAGTTCTGCCTTACAGCCTGTTATTGGGGGGTTCAGCCACTCAGCCTGTTATTGGGGGTTTCTGCCACTAAGTGTGTTATGGGGGGGTTCTGCCTTACAGCCTGGTATTGGGGGTCTCTGCATCATAGCCTGTTATGGGGGGGGTTCTGCCACTCAGCATGTTATGGGGGGATCGCAGATACCAGGCTAGACATGCTGCAGAAGGGCCAGTGTGACCAGAAATTTCCCAGGATATTTTTTAACCCCAGTCCACCCCATGGTGTGGTGAGCATGAGGTAAATGAATGCATCCTTTGCGGGCCTCAGCTAGGCCTTGCAGCGGGTTGTCATGGCGACTGCCTGGTCAGAGAGCTGAGGGCAGGCTGGAGGTTAGTTTATGAGGCTGTTTGTTCTGTCCTGGCCCTGACCCTGTATCTGACTCACTAGCTGTCCGGGAAAGCTAATGCCATGCTGGGTATTGTAGTGCCACTCAAATGTCAAAGAGAGATTTCCATCACCCTGCAGCCTATCAGAGATTAAAGATCTGGAGTTCCCATTCCTCCCGCTCGCATTGCACCGGTTAGCCAGACCAATACTGCGGAGCTAAAGCAGGCGCCAGTTGTTTTAGCCAAAGCGTCCTCAATGAATCGTAGCGCGCCCAACCGCCTCCTCTCGGCGTATCCCTGAGCGCGCAGCCCGCACGCGCCCCCTCCTAGTGACAGGAGGCGGAGTGGGGAGCCGCTGAGGAGCAACGAGTTGGGGGCGCTATTGGAGATGAGTCGCAATGGGACTGGATGTTCTCTGCTTTATATTGGTCTGCAGAGCTGTAGCGGTGCAATGCGTTCTATCCTAATCCCACCCCTTCCCACCTCCCCCCCCCTCTGACCTCCCCCCCCCCCCCCAATAAAAAAAAAAAAAAAAAAGATCTGGAGTTCCCTTTCCGTTGCTGCAATCTTCTGCTGAGCCCACACCATACAATGAGGGGAAACTGAGAAGCCCACACAATCCACAAGGCTAGTGCTGGATAATGAATGAACCACAAGTGTATCAGCAAACAGCAACTAAATCTATTCCAAATTTATTGATATATTACAACACAAAACAATAATGATAAATAAGTACATGTAAAAATATCATCAGGGAGACAGCTGGGCCTGCTTTTGGTCACGGTCACTTTACCTCAGGCTCACTCAGTCCAGGGTGCATGATTGTATGTTGCCATTATTTATTGATACACATGCACATTGTTTCCAATGGGGAGAGAGATTGGCCGCATGTCCTGCATCCTTGGGCTGTGCCCAGTGATGGAGGATGGAATCACTCGTTATCCCTAATTGGTAATTATGAAGATGTTGGCGCTGCACGGAGGAGCGATGAAGGACATAAAGTGAGTGTATAACTTTTTATGTTATTGCATGGACAGGAACTTTAAAGGGACATTCCAGGCAAATGGTTAAATCAACCAGTTTTCTGTTCTCTCCATTCTGAATGTGAGGGGCTGCATCTTTTATTCAGCCTGCTTTTTATTTCTTAATAAGACCTAGTGAACTTCCTCCCTCTTGCTGGCCTCCCTCAGCAGCAGAGGGTGACTTATCCATGATTGTTTCAGTGTGACATTTCTCTCGGAAGTGAATTCACTTTGGGGACTGAGAAAGAGGAGTCAGCAGAAGGGAGCTAGTTCAGCAGTGTGCATCAGGAAATGCAAAATGCTGGTGAATGAAATATGCCAGCAAAGGGAAAGCAGATAATTTAACCCTTTACTTTTAGGAAGGCAGGTGAAATGTTTAGGATGTAAGTGTAAAAGCCAGGCAGCGCACTTGGAACAAGTGAGGAATAAAAGCTGTCTCGCTGTTCCGTGTTGTAGAGAAATGCTGCAGTAGTAATAATTACACAACAGAAATGTTATTTGCATTTCAAGCATAGAGTAAAAAGTTGTGTACAGAATTTTCATATTATCATTCAGTATTAAACTAAGGACCCCCCGCTCGAACACTGGACTTACCTTGAGAGTACTACTAATCCAGTTATTATTTTTCTTCTGTACAATTTAATAAGTGGTTCTCATAATGCTGAATGGTAATGAAGATTCTGTACACACCTTTACTCTATATCTGAAATGTAAATACAATTTCCATTGTTCAATTATCACTATTGCAATCAGCATTTCTCTACAACACCTATAACTAGATGGCGAGGGCAGTTTTTATCCCTCATTTATTTAACCATGTGCCTGGAATGTCCCTTTAAGTAATTTGTCACTAAATTGTATTCCAATAAATTTGCTTTATGTTCTATCTAAATAGCCTGATTATATAATGGTGAGAAAAAGCCTGATGTTACTATTTTACTACAGTAATTGTATTACTAATTATTGGCCATATATGAAGGTGTTGGAGTTGGAGTCGGGCCCTGATAACATTTTATCAGTCGGGCTTTGGCTTACCAACTCCACAGCCCTGCTTGTAATAGTCACATGATCGGTTCCCTGGCTGGGAAAGTCCTGCAATGCTTCCTTTTTCAGCTCACCCAAATCCAGCAGCATAACATCCACCATCTCATCCAGACCAATTTCCCAGTATCCTCAAACTGCAATCCAGTGCACAGCTGTTTGGGGCGCCATGCTGCATAAAGGTGTAGAGGTGTTGCATCAGCAGCAATGACAATTCACATTTGCAGCCCAGCCTTATGGCAGCTTTTCCTGAAAGGTAATTATCTGCATTGGGGAATTCTGGGGCTTATTATCCCTCAGCAAATCTGCAAGGGGGAATGCTGGGGCTTTTTGTCCCTCAACACATCTGCAATGAGCAACTACCCCCCCCCCCCCCCCCCCACAAAAAATAGCTACACATCTGCAATGAGACACATGCAGCACCCAGCTAATTTTTGCTGGCAACATGGCAGAAATAGTAACTCCCAATTCTTCGCACACCACTGTGACCACTGTGAGCCTATCCTGCTCTCCAGGACCACAGTAGCAGCAGCAGCCATCTTCCTTGCCTCAGCCATGCTTCTCTCTAGGCTGCACCTCCCACCTCCACTTATATAGGACAGAGTGGCTGTTATTTGTTAAAGTATTAGAGCATTGGAGATGCAGAGAAGAAATGAGGAGAAACAGTGGGTGTGGCAACAGTGATGTAAGCACACTGTGTGCCTTACATATATCATAATAAAAAATAAGTGCATTGTTGTAACTCTGTTTATTACTGCCAGCCCATAGTGTGACCAGAGAGGAGGGAGGAGGGCATAGTTTCATAGCTGCAGAGAGACGCAGCCAAACAGGATGTCTGGGAAGGGAGTCCAGTTTCTCAGTCCAATGAAGATTGATTGAAGGACCAGATCAGTGGAGTGGAGACTGAAAGCTGAATGAGAAAGTGATTTCTTCACTAAGTAGACCGACATAGCAGGAAGGAGAGCGCTGGAGGGACTCAATGTATGGTAAGCTACTGATATTTATTTTTTAACTTTTGGCTTGCCAATCACTTTAAGTGACGGTAAAAACAGTAAGGTGTATTCAATGGTCCCCTTTAGTGGGTAGTGTGGTACAGATATAGATACCGATACAGATAACAATTAACTTCCACATATAGTCATGTATCAGCCAATGCTTGGATTGTGTGCTTGGATTGTTAGATGATCTTAAAAGGTACCAGAACAGAGAATTGCTGGATGATTGTAAGTGTTCATACAGAGGACCCCAAATGCATAGGTCTAAGGCCCTGTGGGTCTCGAGCAGCTGCATCCACAGCAGCATGAGCACTCCTGTCCCCAGCCTATCCGAATGGCTGGGGGCGGGAGTGTGCTCACAACCCAAAGATGCGGGGATGCGGCCCCCCCGTGTTTACAATGACGAAGGAGCCAGGAAGCAAGAAAGTTGTGTATGACCGGGGGGGTGGTTTCACACAGTGGAGCATTCTGATTTGGGATGCACCGGGGGAAGGCCAGCAACCGGCCTTGGAATTAGATTTCAGGGCCAGCTGGAAATGGTCTTGCCCGCTACTTTGTTTCTTTGTACGCATACTAAGCCCTGCAATTGGCACCTATATTCTTGCATCCCTCTTTTGACATAACCCATGGAAGGCTGAGTGCACATACTTACCCTCTCTGCTCTTCCTTACTTGTATGGTCCTCCCCTCACAGAGAAAAAAAAAGGTTTGAACATCAGAAAATACCAATTCTTGTTAGCCTCCCGTCAACAATCCTAACACGACCCAGTCATTTTTACCAGGAAGGAAGCTGGTGCAAGGGACAAAAGGTGAATATCAGGGGTTTGTTGTTTTGCCCAAACTACATAGTTTCACCACAGAGAACTGGGAGGCTGATTGTTATTTCACTTTATTTCTGTTGTGACAGTTGGAACATGTCTGTGGTATAGCTGCTGCTCTTTAGTGCACTATGGTTATGATCAGCACCTGAAGTCTTTCCTGGGAAGAGGAGAACGGATTAAATACGCCTGAAATATGGAAGAGCAGGAAGACTTGTGCACGAAGGAATGACATTTATTTAGCATATGTGGCAGACTGTCTTTGGGGCACAATTTATACTGAGCTTTGAAACACTAACCTTTGGTTTTGCTGTGCCTGGAAAAATTTGACGGTATATATCTAGTAAGTTTGGCTGCCTGCGTCTAGAAGCCTGACAGTAATGAGCTCATGAATATTTTCATTAAAATGTAATTCTTCTTGTAATTGTAAGTTTTATGAGATCATTAGAATCTGGTTAAATATTTAAATAAGGATATGATTACTATATACTGATTTGGCATCCTTTTGCCATTGTTAATTTAATCTAAAAATTAATTTGTATTTAGCCAAATTATTTGTTACAGCTTTGTTGGGCCTGTTAATAATAACATATGCCATACTGTATGTTAATGACATTTTAGTATAAAATAATTTTGTTTTTTACAAAAATTATAATTTGTATGACTGTATACTAAAGTGCATAACAAAATGAGTAAATAAACGACTGTAAAGCTTAATCTCTAATTAGCTGGGCCACATGTTTGTGCAGAAAATCAATTTAATTTATTAAATTGTTTATCTTTCTCTTTACCCACTCATACTTTATTATTTAGCTTCAGAGCAATGCGGCACTGTTACTTATGTTTTAGGAGTGTGCTGTTTTGTGTACAGTATGGCAGTACATGTATTAGAAGGAGCACTCTCCTACAATCAGCTAAGCAGAAGGAGCATATGGTTGCACAGTGTGCTTCACTTAGAACTAAGATGAGCGAGAATTCAAAAACTGCTTTCTGGACCACTTACTGGACTGTGACTATGCATAAGAAATATCATATTTCTGTAAGTGGAAAAAACATGCGTCTTTGTGAAAAACACAACAGCCTTCAATGCCTTTGGACTGGCAGTCGCTCTTATAGTTTGCAAAGCTGTTTTGAAATGCAAAGGGCCTTTTATGGTACCAGGCAACAAAACACAGTTTACCCGTGGCTAGGAATGAGTGAATCCCCCAAAGTTCGTCCAAATTTTGAACGAATGGGGGGTGGCTGTGGTGGGGGGAGGGGGATGGGGGGTTGAAGAGTGTGCAGCAGGAAGCGCTGCTGTAACCTACTTGTCCTCGTGATCATCTTCCAGGTCAGCAGAGGAGGCATTTGAAATCGGCTGGAGCTACAGAAATATGGCTGCTGGCTCTCATGTGTGAAGAAATCTCCAATGCCAGCTGGTGTTCTCACTCATGGGAGTCGATGGCCATCTTTTTGTAGCCCGGCTGGGGGTCATTTCATACGCCACTGCTAACCAGGGAGAGGATCGCTGGGCCAGGTAAGTTACAGCAGTGGTCCTTGATGGGCTGCTCAACCGGATGCCGAATATGAATACCGACTTCTGGCTGAAGTCCGTGTTGGGGTTTGGGAACCCTAACTCGTAAAGTTCGGTAAATACAATTTGGCTAAATACAAATTAATTTTGTGGTTTGGGTTCACCCATCACTACCTGTGACCACAGAGGGTGCTGAGCTGAGCCGAGTCCCCTGTCTACTGTTGAAGCTGAGCCTAAGGCCTGTGAGTACACACCCCACCAGCACTACCACAAGCAACACTCACTGCAGCTGAGGGGCTGAGCAGGATGGGTGATGGCATAGCTCTTTTCCCTGACATAAAGCTTGCCATGCCCCAGAAAGCATCTCGCCAGCCAGCCTGCTACCAATTAAATGCTATTCTTCTTTTTTCCTTCCTTCCCACATAACTTTTTGTTCTTTCCCTAATTTCTCTTATTTTCTATCTGTCCTTCCTTCGCTCCTTCTTTTTTATCATTATTTCTTCTTCCTTCTCTTTTGTTTCCCTTTATCCTTCCTTCCCACTTTCTTTTTTCCTTCCTTCTGATGGGAATGGAACTTTGGCTTCAGGCTATTTAGCTACAGCATACAGAGCCTTGAACAAGTTTTTCCTGCCTCAAACGTTCGGCCGATTGCTCGGGGACATTAGGGAGGGGTTGTATCTGTTGACAGACCACATTCTTGTGTTTCTGGATGTATTCTGATGTAAATTCTTGATGTAAAAACTGCACATGTGTGCTTCTTAGCCTAAAGTGTATATAAGATGAATAAACCCAGCCCACTTTAGTCTGCCTGTGTGTCAGCTCCGGTTACGCTTGGCTGATTGCTGTGAGTGGACTTACAACTCAGTGTCCGTTTGAGTTACTCATAGTTAAACCCATTGGGACTCCCAAGGCAGACGCAGCGCAGCGAGTTCAGTTTGAAGCTGCACCTAACAATTACGTGGCGCCCGAACAACAGGGACTCACATGAACCACAAGAGATCACCTCTGGAAGCACGGGACGACATACTCGGAGAAATACGGGAACAGCAGATCGACAAACCCTGATCAGGTAAGAGAAGCTTTTATTCTCTTATATATATTATATCTGCTCTCCCCGCTAGTATCTGAGAGTCCTGTGGGTTTCAGAGGTTGTGGGTTAAAAGCCAGTCTCCGTGGAAGTGAGACCTGAACCAAATAGAAAGACATTGCTTCTGCCTTGAGGAATTATGTGTTTTGCGTCCTGTTTGTCTATGTCTACTGTCCGATGCCGATACCAAGCCTCGGTTGGTATCTGATTTCCTGAGGGTATGCCAAACTGTCTCATGAATGCGCCTTCACGGGGGTCATGAGTCACGCTTAAATCCCAAGATATCAGATAAACCAAAGACTGATTGAAAGTAATAAGTCCAGAACAACTACATGAGTCTGGAATAAGAAATGAATGATTTCTGATTAAACTTTTAGAAAAATTAAGCCCTAGCGACATAAGGTGTCGAGTAATAGACAGGCACTATAGCTACAGGATAAACCAAGGGTCCCATATATTGTTAGAGGAAGAGGAATTGGTGTTGACTGTGTTGGCAATTGTCTTGATGTTGCTTTTTTTTGCAGCGGGAATTTGCTTAAAAATAGTCTACAATCTTCAACAAAGAAACGCACAGCCGTTTTCATTTCTGGCCCCCTAGGAGGAAGACAACGAGGAAGGTTTTGCACAGAGACTAATCTGCCCCAATAAGCTACCTAGGACAGAGGGACAGAAGGATGGGAAAGAGTTTATCTAAAGAGCATAGTACAGAAAAGGAAGAAAAGTGGAAAAGTTTAAAAGAAATTATGAAGGAAAGATGCGGATCAGCCATGGTTGAAAATCTAGACAAAATCCTGAAGAGGTTCAGACTAAGAGGGAAAAACCAGTTAGACTGTGAAACATGGCAGAACATCAGAGACAGGAAGCAGGGAATAATAAGGATAAGGACTGGGATCACCAAACGGCATGTGCCCTCAGCATTGCACAAATGGCCATGGTAGAAGGCTGGGTTTACAACCCAGAAAGAAAGAAGTGGGACACTACAGCCGTCTCACACCCTCCCCCTATTTCCCCGTCTGATACTAAAACGAAGAGAGATAGCACAACCCTAATGCCACCGCTATATGTGAGGGAACAACACGTAGAAAAGAAAGAACCAGCACATGAAACCAGAAGGCTGTACCCTATAATAGAAGGAGATACAATTGTGGAGGAAGTTTGGCGTTGCACATGTAAGAGAAGGCATGTAATTGAGGTCGGCCATTGTATATTTTGAGGCGATGAGAGACCACCAGCAGGGAGAGAAAACCCCCTTAAAAAGACAAAGAATCCATTCCTCCTAGATGGGGGGGAGGAGGATTATGACAAAGAATACTTCAGGCTAGCACCTGTGAGGCTGACCACAGCAGGTAATCAGAGGGCAAACAGTTACAGACCATGGTCCCCTCCAGAGTGCATGGCTTTATTGACTAATTGCCCGGAGCCTAATGCGCAGCCCCTTGCCTTTTACAGATACATTAGGCAAATCTTACTTACCAGAGCAGCCACCTGGCAAGATGGGGAGGATTTGTGTAGATTAAAAATGACAACTGGAACATTCCAACAGTTCCAGATTAGAATGACCCCACACAGACCGCAGAACTTAGCCGAAAATGGGGAGCCAAATGAAAACAATGTCCAAACCCTGGCGTCAACCCAGCTATTCCTAATGCAATTAGAGGGTTTTTGCCAAGAAAAACAGAGGGAAAGGGGAACACAGACAGTTTCGGCACAAGAGCCCAACCAATCTGTGTTAGACTTCTATATGGCATTAGAATCACACTATGAAAACGAAGGGTTGGATTTAAATCAAGAACCCATTCAAAGGCTTTTTACTAGAGCCTTCTTAGAAGGCTTAAAGCCCGCAATTAGGGATAGAATAAAATCCTTGAAGCCCCAATGGAGAACTGAAAATGATAGGGGAACACTATTAGCAGAAGCAAAAGGCATAGAAATGGATGAGAGAGAGAAGAAACCTAAGAGGGTAGCAGCAGCCCAGATCTATGAAAGAAGGGAGGGATCAGGACAGGGATGGGGGAAGAGAAAACCTCTGACCTGTTACTACTGTCAGAAACCAGGACACATAAAAAGGAACTGTAGGAAGAGAATAGCTGACGAGGAAAAAGGAGGGGTTAGAAGAGAAAGAGGAAGAAATGACGGGCCAATACTCGAGGACCCACCGGAAAGGGAATGACTAAATAGGATGAAGATACAAACCCCTGCTAGGGAACCTGTAGTAGCTATTGAGATCAATAAATGAAAAGTACCTTTTTTAATTGATACCGGAGCCACAAGGTCAGTGATAAAACTTCAAGTAGCAGAGGGTTTAAAGAGGGGAAAGGAAACTAAACAAGTGTCCGGTTTTGATGGAGTACTTACCTCCCTTGAGGAAACACAACCAGTTAAAGGAAAAATCGGCCCCCACAAGTTCTTAATATCAGACTCAGCACCAATGTGCCTGTTAGGGGCTGACATATTGACACAATTGTCAGCCAACATACAGTACAAGGAAGGAGGGAAAAATATTCTAACTCTACCAGAGCAGGAAGGGGATGAAGAAAGGGAACCTTATATGCAAATCCAAGCATATGAGGATTACCCATTCGATGACGTCATTTGCTCAATACAGACCCACCCGGACCTATCTGGAATACCAGAAGCTTTCTGGGCCAAGGGGGATACGGATGTGGGACTATTACCAATAGCCCCTGTGAAAGTAGAAGTGAGACCCGGGGTAACGCTCCCACAGCTAAAGTACCCCTTGAGTGCTGCACAAGAGCAAGCGATAGGTCAACAAATAGAGGTACTCTTAAAGGGAGGAATATTGACCCCTATCAAATCAGGAGTAAATACCCCTTTATACCCTGTTAAAAAGAAGGCTACAGAGCCCGGACAACCAGTTCAATACAGAATGGTCCAGGATTTGAGGGCAGTAAATCAAATATTGGCCCCTTTAACACCAGTGGTACCCAACCCCCACACCTTGTTGTCAGAAATTCCAACAGATAATGAATACTATACAGTAGTGGATTTATCTAACGCGTTTTTCTCGGTACCCATTGACCCGGAATGCTACTACCTCTTTGCATTCCAATTTAAATACCAGCAGCTGGCCTGGACATGCCTACCTCAGGGAATGAGCCATAGCCCCACCCTCTATTCACAGGCACTGCAAATGGTGCTAAACAATTGGAAACCCCATACAAATGTACCCTGTTACAATATGTGGACGACCTCCTGTTCTGCAGCCCCGATGAACTAACCTGCAGGGAAGGATCATTGTCCTTAATAAGGTTCTTAGGAGAGAATGGATGTAAAATAAGCCAAAAGAAGCTACAATACTGTCAGGAAAAGGTAGTTTTCTTGGGACACTGCATAAGCAAAGGCACGAAACACCTGACCCCTGAAAGGATGGAAATAATCAGAGAAATGTAACTCCATAGAACACATACTGAGAGCATTCCTAGGTCTAGTCTTGTACTGTAGACAATGGATAATGCATGCCAGCTCAATGATGCAACCATTGTATGACAGTACAAAAGTCACCCCTTTCGCTTTGACTGAAACAGCGAAAGACGCCTTTAAAAAATTTAAACAGGCCTTAACTATAGCCCCAGCCTTAGGCCTACCAGACTACACTAAGCCATTTACACTAATGGCTACTGAAATTCAAGGACACGCCACAGGAGTCCTACTCCAGGACCACCATGGCAAACAAAGACCAATAGCTTACTACTCTGCAAAATTGGACCCAGTATCAAGGGGAGCACCCTCTTGTATGAGGGCTATAACCGCAGTGTCTAAGCTAGTGGACAAGGCAGCAGAAATTGTATTAGACAACGAAGTTACCGTTTCAACCAATCATGACATACATGGGATACTGTCCCAAGTAAACCCAAAACACTTATCAATGGCTAGACAACTAAGACTACAGTGTACATTGTTACTACCCCCGAAGTTTAAAAGGTGTACATCTCTAAATCTGGCTACATTATTACCAATAGAGTCAGATTTAGAAGGGGGGAATGAGACACAGGAAGCAGCAAAGGAAGATAAGGAGGTGAAAGAACAAATACACCTCCAATTTTTTCCTTCTGCAGCAGATGAACACGAATGTTTAGAATTAATGGAACAAGAAACCTTGTTCCAACCTCAAGTCAAGGACACACCTATCCCCAACCCAGACATAGAACTCTTTGTGGATGGGAGTAGATATGCAGATGAACATGGCAAATTTCATACCGGTTTTTCAGTTGTAACAGAGTATGAAGTAGTCAAATCAGGACCACTACCTGCCCATATGTCAGCTCAAGAAGCTGAACTAAATGCTCTGGCTACAGCCATCGAACATATGAAAGGACGGACAGGAAACCTGTACACAGACTCTGCATATGGGGTAGGGGTATTAACAAATTTTGGCCCCATTTGGAAAGCTAGAGGTTTTCTTACAGCAGCCGGCACACCGGTGAGACATGCTGAGCTAATCAAGAGAATCCTAGATGCTGCAGAAGAGGTAAAAGAAATAGGTATAGTGAAAGTAGCTGCACACACCAGACAAACTACTAAGGAAGCAAAAGGAAACCAGAGAGCAGATTTAGAAGCTAAGGAAGCAGCTCTCCGCCCTCTGGAAGGGAAAGAGAATCTACAGGTAAGAACCATGATAGAAAAAGGCCCAGATCTAGAAACCTTAAGAAACCTACAAGGACAAAATAAGGAAGAGCAGGTCAGGTGGGAGAAACAGGGAGCAAAGCTTGAAGAGGACGGCCTGTGGAAGTCGGAGGGCCGATTGTGCTTGCCTAGCCCGTTGTATCCCGCAGTGGCCACCTCTGTACACCTCCCGACCCACCTTAGTGCAAATTCCATGGTTCGGCTAGTGAACCAACATTGGATAGCTCCCGGTTTTAGTACAACCGCCCGAGCTCATTGTGCAGCATGTAGTGTCTGCCTAACTGAAAATCCAGGACAAACTATAAAGACACCAAGGAAACATCAGGTAAGGCCCCTCTACCCCTTCCAGAGGCTACAAATTGATTACATTCAACTCCCTAGGAGCGGAACCTACGAGTATGTTTTGGTGTGTGTAGACCTATTTTCAGGTTGGCCAGAGGCCTACCCTGTGGCGAAGGCTACTGCCAAAGCTACAGCTAAGAAATTGATCACAGAATTGATACCTAGATTTGGGATCCCAGAGACCGTGGAATCTGACCGCTGCTCGCACTTCACAGGAGAAATAATGCAAAATTGAATGACTATGTTAGGGGTAGATCAGGCCTTTCACACCCCCTATCATCCTCAAAGCTCAGGGAGTGTGGAAAGATTGAATGGAACGATAAAATTAAAAATTCAGAAGGCCATGAGGGAATTGAGAAGACCATGGCCTGAGTGTCTGCCACTGGCCTTATTCTCAATAAGGTACACTCCCACAGGGAAAACAGGCCTCTCCCCTTATGAGATTCTGTTTGGTAATGCTCCACGCACTGGGCTGTATTACCCACAAGTTTTGAGTTTGAGAGCAGATAGTTTAACCGGTTACAAAAACACCTCACTAAAGTACACAAAAGTGTTCTTGATTCTCTCCAGATCCAGACAGTTCCATAGGAACCCACCACCTGAAGCCAGGAGATTACGTGTATGTAAAGAAACACACCAGAAAAGCTTTGGAACCCAGATTCGAAGGGCCTTACCAAGTTTTGCTGACAACAGCCACATCCGTGAAATTGGAAGGAAGAACCACTTGGATACACACCAGTCATTGCAAACTTAAGAGACCCGAAGAATAATGAAGTTTTTTCCTGATTCTGAGTGTGTTTAGTAGTTATGTGTGTAGGTTGCAGGGATGGGAGGAAGGTTATACAAATACCTTCCTGCAAATGCATTTAGAAGCAGCTAAGTTGGCCAATACCAGCCAGTGTTGGGTGTGCAGCATGTCACATAGTAAAACCAGGGGGAGGTCTTGGGTTGCACTGCCACTACAGAAAGGAGACCTTAGCAACGTCAGTAAGATAGTGACAGGAAAAAATGTGTCAGCCCGGCGAAAGGCGGAGGTTGTTTACCTGACAATCGTCCCCACACCCCTTGTTCCCCCGTTTTGTATTAATATCACCCGGCCTGGCGCCGTATTGATTGGAAAATCCAATTGCTCCGTGGCAAATACTAACATTACCATCACGGGGGCATCCGTATTTAACATGACCATCAATGACACCTTACTCCCGAGTTATAGCGACACCACACACCCTATGTTCAACATCGCAATAAAAATGGCAGTGTTAGCATCTGCTGCTTGGCAGAATTATTCTGTAATGCTGAGAGGAGGTGTCTATCTAATATGTGGAAGACGAGGTTTTGCCTGGATTCCTATGAATAGCAGAGGCATGTGTTACTTTGGGAAGGTTGTTCCTGGGATCAGGATAATGAACGATACAGTAAAAGCCCAAGTTCAAGAACAAGTGAACTTTCAGTTTAAACGAGATCTATTCACTGGGGCTGACCTGTGGTGGGCTCTAGTCCCCGAATGGACTGGATGGGGGATGGAAATGATGGTAAGACTTAACAACTTCTCCAAGCTGATAGAAAAAATACTCAATGACACAGTAGAAGGTGTTAAGGACATCAATTTAGAATTGAGGCAAGTTAGGAAAGTGGTGTTACAGAACACCCTCATTCTAGACTACCTGCTAGCCAGTCAAGGAGGATATTGCCACTTTATAGGAGAAGACTGCTGTACTTGGATAGGTGACAGTTATGACGACGTGGAAGCCCATGTACGGAAGGTTCAGACCCTGCAAGCCACAGCCAGAGTGATAGGGAAGGATGGATGGAATCCCTTTAAGGGTATGGAGGGATTCTTTGGAACACTAGGAAACTGGTTTTACAATCTGTTCAAATCCATTGGGATGTATTTGCTTATCGCATTTTTATTTATTATAGGAATATATGCCACTTTTAAAGTAGTTCTCTGCATTATCGATAAAGGCACAAGCAGATCAAATGTTAAGAAAAAGAGAATTTATCAACCAGTGATAGCTCATGCCTAACATTTTTTTTCTCTCTTTTCTCTCTTCATAGATTGACACTCCATCTTAGAAACTTGACAAGGGACTCTTCTTGAAGGGATGTACTTCCAGCGATTGGGGGATGGAGGTTTCTCCCCTGGGCAACCCTCGTCGGTCTGGGATAGTACCTAATCAAGGAAGTCACTAGCACCCTCCAAAGAGGACACAGACCTTGATTGAGATCATACAGATGGAGATGTCAAAGGGGGGAATTAATGGGAATGGAACTTTGGCTTCAGGCTATTTAGCTACAGCATACAGAGCCTTGAACAAGTTTTTCCTGCACCAAACGTTCGGCCGATTGCTCGGAGACATTAGGGAGGGAGGGAGACAACATTCTTGTGTTTTTGGATGTATTCTGATGTAAATTCTTGATGTAAAAAAAACTATACTGCACATGTGTGCTTCTTAGCCTAAAGTGTATATAAGATGAATAAACCCAGCCCACTTCAGTCTGCCTGTGTGTCAGCTCCGGTTACGCTTGGCTGATTGCTGTGAGTGGACTTACAACTCAGTGTCCGTTTGAGTTACTCATAGTTAAACGCATTGGGACTCCCACGGCAGACGCAGCGCAGCGAGTTCAGTTTGAAGCTGCACCTAACACTTCCAGTGCAGGTAGGGGGCAATACATGCGCTATATCTGTGCTGCCCATGGACTTCTTAGGGCTGTGATTTGAAAATGCCTATTTGCACAACTTCTATCCCAACCATGGGACCTATTAAAGAGGACCAACCACCTTACATATCGACCCTGGAGTCTAAATGACTGGGCATTTCAGTCCCATTCCGTTTCATTAATATGCACAGTGTACAGTGCTGATTAGACCAAAGCCCGTGCATGTGCCGGAGTGCGGCTTTCCGGTCTTCGGCTTTGATTGCGGGCGGGGAAACGGGCCGGGTGAGTATAAATGGAGGCTGTGGAGCACCAGGGGATACTCATTCTGCCCTGATGAAATGACAAGTAGTTTGTCACGTAACGCGTTGGCCAGGGGATGGGCGCTAGCAGCTGAGATCATGGATATGTAAGACCTGTGATTTTCTGTAATAACTGTGTATTTTTTGCTGCTCCATTGTGTCCTCATTATTTTGGATTGCTCGCCGTAGATCAGCACTTTATTCATGTGTTCACTGTAGATTAGCACTTTAGTCAATGTCATTGGACATTTTTATATTATTATTATCAGAATTTTTGTAGTATATCAATTCATTTTTTATATTAAGTTATATTGATCTTGCACATATGCACTTTGGGATAGGAGGATTTGGGGCATTAACATATGGGTTTCATAGGATTTTTTATACGTTTTAAACAGTCCTTTTGTGTATCCAATACAGTGGTGCAACTGTGTCTTGAGTAATTGGCGCTTTTGGGGGGCTCCCTTTTTGTTTGCATTGTATAGTGTTATATTCGAGTGTTGCACAATGAAATCACAATTGGTTGGTGCGGCCATTTCTTTGTTTTTGCTTGGCATCCATTCCGCATGTACCGTGAGAACACGTTGACTTGAGTGCTCGCCCACTTGTAGTCTCAGCATTCAGAGGATATTGTTTGTGCCTTAAGACCTTGGGGGCAACCATAGCTGCAATCAACACAATTTTTTCTAAAACATTTGGGGGTTTATTTAAGAAACACTAGTGCCAGGTAGTGCCAGATAAATGTCAAGCCCCAGTGCAAAAGGTGTATTTATAAAGTAAAAAATCCAGAGTGCCTGTGATAGTCCCAGGTAGTGTCCCATCTATCAACAGCGACGGAGATAGGATGATTGCAGGTGCTGAGTTCCCTACAGATCCAGATAGGACAAAATGCACACCATGCTTGGTATTACTATCATACTAGTATTAGCTGGCCTCTGAGCCTTAAAGCCCCCTTGGCAGCCTTCAAGTGGACCTAAACCTTTAGTAAATCATATCGGCCACTAAGGTTTTTGAAAAAAAAAAATGTCCTCTGTGTTTCGTGATGAGGATATTGTGGGTACCATAGTGCCCCTCTAAGTTTTTAAACTGTCGGCAGCCCTCAAGTGGTCGTTAACCTTTAAGAAAAAAATTTGAGTTGAAAAGGATATATGTGGCTGCCTTAGTCTCCCAGGTGGGGAGGATTCATCCAGTAGGGACTCGGATTCTACACAAGGAGGCACTCAGGTAAGGAGAAGATGGGTGGTTGATTACTCCATTCTGGAGGATTTTTCTGCAGTGCATACGCATTTTTTTAATCTGATCAATAGGGAATGGCAGAAGTCAAATAGCCTTCCGCCCATTCCTAAAGTATTAGGTACTATGTATCCATTTCCTCCAGATCAGAATGAGTTATGGTCTCACCCTCCGGTTGGACACTCTGGTGGCAGGTCTTTTTTTTAGACTATAGTTATCCCATTCTCTCTAAAAGATCCAGCGTAAAAGCGCATGGATCAGGTGGTACATCATGCTTATTTTATTATGGGGTCAACCTTGCGGGCCGACCTGTGTTTCATCCATAGAATCTTGGCGAGCAGAAGGTTGTTAAGACAACTGGACTCTAAGACTCATTTGGGTCATTCACGGAAGTCATGCTCCCAGTTGTTCAAAACCAGTTTGGATATCAACAGATATGTTATCTTGGCTATGGCAGATTTGATCAGGTTAAGTGCCAGAGGCTGTATCTCACTTTGTCTGTCGTATCTCACTTTTTAGAGATGGAGTTGTTTGATCCACAGTGATGTTACTCCAGTCGGGAGATTTTATAACCACAGCATATACATAAAGATGTGTACCTACATAGCTGTACGTGGCCTACTTTTTCTGTTTTGTGGAGCTACCCTTCAGGCTATCATCAGCACCAAGGGTGTTTACCAAGGTGCTGGCAGATCTCATGTTTTCTCAAATAATTCAGAGTATACATATAACCCCTTACTTAGATGATCTGTTTTATATGGGCCCCATCATGTCAGGGGCCCCAGACGGATACACAGACTGTCTGATAGACATTGCATATCTGACTATCCAGCTGAATTCTTCTAGAGTTTCTGGGAATGTGTTTATACACGTCTCAGGCAAAAGTGTTTCTTCCAGAACAGAATAGATTTTACTTCAGGCCAGAGTACAGGGGCCACTTGACTTGCCCTCACTCGAGGATTTGTCAAGGAATGCCTCTGTTGGGCCTAATGGTGTCTTGCTTCGAGGCAGTGCTCTTGGCTCAGTTTCACACAGGACCCCTGCAGATGGAAGGCTGAATTGGTTGGGCTAAAGTTCTATTCAGCCTTACATACTATGTCACTATGATTTGCTCAGGATCTGGGATCAAGACACACAGACTCTGGATCACTCTTTTTGCATGACACAGTCAACAGGGCAGTCGCTAGCTTGGTGGCTAAGTCCTTGGTTTGGGACCTGAACTTGTTTTATCAGCTCTTCAGGGTCCTCTTTTTTGAACCATTGGTAGATGCGTAATTAAGTCTAATGACACTTATGGTTATCTTTTTAGTGGCAATAACCTCAGTAAGGCGAGTTTCGGTATTAGCAGCTTATCAGTTAAGTCTCCTTATTTAGTGTTTTAGGATTTTCTTCCTAAGGTGTTTTTCATCTTAATGAAGATATGGTTTTTGTCTTCCTGATGTCCTGCTCCAGTGTCCGATAAGGAAGGGGGTTCTTCACTGGTTGGATGTAGTGAGTTTAGTTAGAGCACTAAGGTATTATGGTATTATCTCACTGCTACACAATCTTTCCATAGTTTGGACTTCTTATTGTCATACCAGAGGGTCCACAGAAAGGTCTTCCTCCAGCTAAGTCTGCCATCAACCGATGGATTAGTGGTAAGAGCCTATATCCCTAAGGGGAAGGTTCCTCCCTTTAGGACTACTGCTTATTCGACACGAGCTATTGGAGTTTCTGGGGCTTCAGCTTCGAGCTTCAGTAGAACAAGTATATAAAGAGCTATGATTCATGATTAAGGACCTGTTGTCCGAAACGCGTTGGCATTAGGCCTTATCTTGCTTATACTATGATTGTTCCTGTTGGACTGCTGATTTTATTGATGGAAGTTTAATAAAATTGAAGATTTTTCAACATCTTGGGCTGGCTGAGAAAATTTGTACTATATAAAGAGCTACTTGATCTTCAATTCATACATTTACCATATTTTATAGGGTAGATGTTTGAGCCTCAGCGGATGCGAATGCCTGTAGAAAGTTATTACAGGCTGTAGTAACCTAGAGGCTTTTAAGATATCTTATTCCTGATAAAGGGGATAAGGCTTTTGGGGATCCCACCTGAATTCATGGTACTGCTTTTGGAGATCTCTATCGTTACTGAATTATCCTGATGTCCTGAAGTAAAATGGAAGAGAAAAGATAATTCTGTGAATACTCACCTGTAGTATAGATTTCGCTTCCATTATTACTTCGGAACATCAGACCCTCCCTGTCTGCTAGGTTGATATATCCATGTCTTGGATGCCTAGTCTTAGTGATGTGGTAAATATATAAAAAAAAAATAGATGCATATTATAATCAGAGAGAGGAGTCTTTTATTTTATCTAGCCTTTTGTTTCCACCGGGAGATATAGGTATGTCTCCTGGGCGGCTGGTTCTACTGCTTTTTAATTAACTGGTGTGTCGGAAGTCAGCCGGAAGTATATAGGCCAGGAGGCGGAGCCACGCCTTTGTCTTGGAGTCCACACTCTATGGTTACTGAATTATCCTGATGTCCTGAAGTAATAATGGAAGAGAAATCAATTCTACAGATGAGTATTCACAGAATTATCTTTTTCCCGGGCCTACGGTGCATGCACGGCCGCTCGTCCAATCAGCGCACTCGGATTCGCTGATGTCCTTTGTCCTTTGAGCTCCAAGCATGCTGATGGATGCATCCCCCCCTACCCTCTAACAGAGAGGGCGCCCGAGTCTGGCATTCACAAATGCCTGGCGTGGGCATGCGCCCTGTAAGAGGGATAGTGGGGATGCGCCCACAGCTTGCGCATGTGGCATTGGACCAGAAAAGAGGGTAAGTGTATGGGCGGCCTTGGGGCTTTTCACACAGTGGGGCATCCCGATTTTGGAAGCCCTGGGGGGAGGGAATTGATCATCCCAGGAATCTTATAGATTCCCGGGCAGATTGCCATTGGTTTTGGTCCACTTTAATGAAATTACTCTGGCAAATGCTGCTTCCTTTATCTAAATGATGCCTATCTAAAAGCACACATTTAATAAATAAGCTGGAGGGGCAGCAAGAATAGGGCCCCCTGACCTTCTGGGCCCTGGTGCAGTCACACTCCCTCACATTATGCCCTTGGAGGTATGGTTGCAGAAGCATATACTCACACATGTAACTTTGGTGCAAAGTGATATCATTGGGCAACTGTCTTTTTGTTGCCTTTTGTAAATATAATTCATTCATTCATTTATTTACATATTTGAATGCGCCACTTATATTATTGATGTTTTTATGGCTATGAATCTGAGAATTGCTGATGTAGGTTTGCTTATCACTCTGTGAATTACAAATTACTCATCTGGATCAGCAGAAAGCCTCTCTACATTCAGACAGCGAGCGCCTCTCCTGTTAATTATTTTCCACTCTTTAGGCTTTTTAAACTCAAGATAAACCCCATTTTGGCAACAAAAAAAAAAATGTAATTGTGATACTTCACTGCCTTTATTCTCAGCAACGCCATTAGTCAGCCAGAGATATTAAAGCTGATCAGTATTGCAATGTGGACTGATTTGATGCCATATATATAGTCACAAAACACATAAAGGTTCCAATAAACCTCAATTCATTATTCGATTTTCTGAAGATAGGCTGCAAAGCTCATTAGAACATCTAGCATGAAACGAGCCTTAAGATGAATGCAATGCACTAACATTCCTACTATTTTGTCCTGCTCGCCGGTGGGCACCCCCCAGGTTGCTGAGAATTTCTCCCCAATGAGCAGAATCGCTCTTCCCTCCCCAGTCGCCTCAGATCCACCATTGTCACCCCAGAGTTTGATTGAAGATCCGGGCTCAGTGACCCGGGAGGGCAATATCCACAGAGAAACCCTCTCCTTCTTGAAATCAATTCCCACCAGAGCAGATTTTGAGGAGCTTATAGCGAAGTACGAGGCGGCATGCAAAAAAGACATCGCGGAGGTGCAATGCCACGTCCAGGCACTAGACACTAGGGTCACATCACATCAGTCAGTGACCGAGGCGGCTATCGCAGACTTGGCGGCACGCGTCGACGAACAGAACTCCCAGATCATACAGCTACAGTTGCAACACGATGACCTGGAGAACAGGCACAGACGCAACAATCTTCGCCTTCGGGGAATACCAGAAGCCTCAGCAGGGGAAGATATAAAGCAAATTATAACGACCATTTTCAACATGCTCCTGGAACGGAACATTGATACCCCGATCGAGATTGACAGGGCACATAGGGCCCTCGGCCCTCGCAGCCCGGATCCGGCGCGCCCCAGGGATGTGATCTGTAGAATTCACTTCTATAAAATCAAAGAAGAGATCTCTCGTAGGGCCTGGAGGCATGGCCCAGTGGACTTTGACGGGGCTAGAATTTTGATCCTTCCGGACCTTTCCAGGTGCACTCTCCAAATGAGAAGGATGATGAGGCCGATCCTAGAAGTGGTCAGAAGCTCGGGAGCCACGTACCGCTGGGGCTTCCCCTTCCATTTGATAGTCTCCAAAAACCGCGGTTCGTTCTTCCTCAGAACATACCGGGACCTGGACGGACTGTTCTCCTTCCTGGGATGTGACCCGGTTCCGGCTCCTAACTGGCTTGCCCCGTCGGCGGAGACAATCCCGCGGGGCCCCCGGGGAGGCCTTCCCCGCGGGGCCAGATCTGCTAGACCAAGAAGAAGAAACGACAGAGGGCCCAGACCGACGGATAACGAATCCTAAATGCCTTTCCCTTTGCCTGGGTTTTTGCCACCTATCTTGATCTTGAGCTTTAACCTGAGATAATTTGCTCTTTGTGGTTTGATTGTTTCTCGCTGGGCGCGGCCGGCTCGGCCCTGACCGTGCATTGACGGGGTGAGACTAAGTCTAGAACCGCTAGCGGCGGGAAAACCGCCCAGATCCGCCAATCCCCCTCATGGGGGCGGCACAACGACCGACTCCCTCGCTGCACGGTAGGGGTTGATGACTGACAGTTAACCCGCCCCTCAACGTTATCTTTTAATACGCCTTATTCCTGCCTAATGTTTAGCGTTTATATGTCTATGCTTACGATGCCTTTATGAACCAGTAGCCCAGGAAACATGTGTTGCCCGGGAAGCCCAGGCGGCTGCTACTTCCAGAGTCGTCGCTTGACATAGTCCCCCACCTAGGCCGGTTTCAGACCCCTCTCGTGGGGAGGTGATCTGAACCTTAGAGCAGTAGCTACTTAGATTGACTTCCCCCTGGCCATGGGCTTGCACCTGTGCCAGGACTGCCCGTGCTAGTGTTTCTCCCCCCCCCCCCCTTTTTCCTTGTTTTTTTTCTCTTACTTATTTGCCACCCTTCTCCCCCATTTCTCCCGTCCCCCTGTCAATACCTGCTGGCCCTTGTCTACCCCTCTTCCCTTCTCCTCGGTGCGGTTGGTAGGGGGGGGAGGGTGTGTTTCTCGGCGCAGGGCAAGGAGCTTCTCCTGCCCTCTGTCTGGACATCGACCTCACCTTGATCGATCTCTGCCCCCCTTTCTGAGGTCTTTCCAAACGTGTCATGATGGGCGAAGTTAGTCTGGTCTCTTTTAACGTGAAGGGCCTAAACACACCCGAAAAGAGATCTATGGTTTTAAATAACCTCAGGTCTCTGAAGGCTCAGGTGGCGTTTCTACAAGAAACACACTTCAGGGCCTCCAACCCCCCATCCCTACGAAATAAGGTGTTTCCAATCTCCTATCATAGCTACTCTCCAGACTCGCAATCAAGGGGAGTGGCTATTCTGCTTTCTAGGGGGACTCCTTGGGAGGAGATAGGCTCCCTGGGTGGCGGGGAGGGAAGGTGGCTCTTTGTAAAGGGTAGGATTAGGACAGAGGTCTTCACATTTATCAATATATATGCACCTAACACTGGGCAAATCTCATTCCTAGAGGAGGTATTAGACAAGATGACGGACTTTGCGGAAGGCAAATTAATAATGGGAGGTGACTTTAACCTCACTTTAGAGCCCCTTATCGATACCTCCAAGGGCCATTCTTACATCTCCTACCCCAAACTCAGGAAAATTAAGAGACTCCTACACACTCACCAACTGATCGACCCATGGCGCATTCTTAACCCTGAGGTCCGAGACTATTCCTTTTTCTCCACCCCGCACAATATGTATTCCAGGATAGATTTCTTCTTGATTCAGCATTACCTGCTTCCTCGGGTGACGGCTGTGTCGATGGGAAATATCACATTCTCAGACCACACTCCTATTACACTCCAGCTTGCAATGCAGTCAGAGGTCCCCCGTCCTTGGTCCTGGAGACTGAATAGCTCCCTTATCCAAGATCCGCTAATTAAAGAAGACGTGGTAAGGAACCTCCGGGAATTCTTTGCTACCAATTCCACCCCTGACACCAGTCTACCTATGATTTGGGAAGCACATAAATGTGTTTTTCGGGGTTTAATGATTCAACATGGCACCAGGGTCAAAAGGGAAAAAAGCAAACAGATTCTGGAACTGATGGGGAGATCCGGAAGCTTGAGGCTCTCCACAAGCAGTCGCTGGCTGTGTCACACCTGGCTACCCTGACCACCCTCAGAGAGCGGCTAAAGACGATATACAGTGACAGAACCAAACTCCAACTCATTAAGAGCCGGAAGATCTGGAGACAAATGCGGACGCCTACTGGCATCGGCTCTGAGGGGGGAAAGGGCCAGAACATATATCCCCAAAATTCGCGACCAGGAGGGGAACATGGTGCACACGGACAAAGACATGGCGGGAGTATTCAGGGGGTACTACCAGTCCTTATACAACATCCCCCCATCCCAATCAAACCGCAGGGGAGCGGAGATAGGTGAATATATCAAAAACTCGGGTATGCCTAGACTTCCCCGAGCCGTGATACAGGATCTGGAGGCTCCTATCACACAGGAAGAGCTGGAACTAGCTGTCAAAGGGTCGGCCAATGGGAAGACACCGGGGCCGGATGGACTCCCCCTTTTGTACTATAAAGAATTCGGGGCGATCCTATTGCCTAGACTCCTCTGAGTCCTCAACACCTTAAAGACAGACAACGCCCTCCCTATAGACAGTCTCCGTGCCCACATTTCGGTTATTCCGAAAGAGGGGAAAGACCCATCAATCAGCTCTAACTATAGGCCAATCTCCCTCCTCAATGTTGACATTAAACTCTTCGCCAAAATCTTGGCTACCCGCCTAGCCCCCCACCTCCATCAAGTGATTCACCTGGATCAGGTTGGATTCATGCCCCATAGAGAGGCACACGATAACACAGCGAAGGCTCTTAACTTACTTCAGGCTGCCCTGACAGGGGGCCCCCCCTCGATTTTCCTCGCGACTGATGCCGAAAAGGCCTCGACCATATTGGGCTCGGGCCGGGCATGCAGTCATGGAAAGCAAGCCTCTACCAACATCCCACGGCCTCAGTCAGGGTTAACGGGCTGCTGTCGGAGACCTTCGGCATCGGAAACGGGACGAGACAGGGGTGCCCCCTCTCCCCTTTAATCTTCATCCTGACGCTAGAGCCCTTTCTCTGCCAAGTGAGAGGAAACCCTAGTATTCGGGGGATCTCCCTCCCCTCTGGTCAATACAAGGTGGCGGCCTTTGCCGATGATTTGCTCTTCTTTGTAACTAGCCCGGAAGTGACACTTCCAAACCTCATAAAAGAGCTGGAGATTTACAAGAACCTCTCCAATTACAAAGTTAACATGCAAAAATCGGAAGTGCTTAACATTAGCATTCCGTCAATCAGAGAAGATAACCTCCAAAGAGCATTTCCCTTTAGATGGGCTAGGGAATCCATTACCTATCTAGGCACGAAAATAGGCAGGTCCCTTGACAAGATATTTTCGTTAAACTTCCCTCCATTACTCCGTGCGTTTTCTAATGACCTAGAATTTTGTAAAGAACCAGCACTCCAATGTAAAGGTAAAAGTAAATGAGCTTATATTTGTAATCCAAACACCATAAATCGTGCAAAACAAGGATTGGTTTCTGGTCGACGTTTCGGGGTGCACTGTGGCCCCCTTCCTCAGGACCAACCACATACCCACATACCATTCTAATGACCTAGAGACGTGGTCACTCAAAAAGCTCTCCTGGTTTGGGAGATGCAATGCATTGAAAATGAACATACTGCCACGTCTCCTATATGTGATGCAGGCCCTGCCAATCCATATCCCTAACGCATTCCTGCAACGAGTAGGAGCCCTCTTTACTAAATTTATCTGGCTGGGTAAGAGCCCAAGGATTACCAGAAAGTTGCTAGTTAGGACAAAAGACAAAGGGGGTAAAGGCCTTCCCGACCCAGGTCTCTACTATGCTGCCACCCATCTGACGAGAGTAGTAGACTGGTGCAGGCACAAGCAACACAAGCAATGGGTCCAAATAGAACAAGACTGTGCAACCTCCCCTTTAGGTTCTCTCCCTTGGCTGTCAAGACAGAACATGGGGGCGGAATTGAAACACCCTGCAGTCGGAGCCTCGCTAAAAGTATGCCTAAAGTACTTCCCTCTCGAGAGCATGTCTCCGGTATTCTCCCCTATGTTCCCTGTATTGGGGAATCCTGCATTCCCACCGGGCATGAGGGGGCAACGACAGAGAGGTGGATGGGAGAGGGGATGGACAGGATCAGACACTTTTATACCCAGGGGGGATGGGAATCTTTGGAAGTGCTAGCACAATCACGGGACCTCCCTAGATGGGACAGCTGGCAGCAATTGCAAATCCATCATTTCTTATCGTCACTTAAGCAACAAGTCAGAGAGCTCAGGGAACCCACTCCGTTTGAGAGGCTTTGTGAAGAGAGGGGACCGGTCCAACATGTCCTTTCCTACGTCTATAAACTTCTAGTGTGCCCCCAAGACCAGGACCCCCTGCCTTCCTTGGTGAAGTGGGAGAGGGACTTAGGTGTCACCCTCACGCTAAGGCAGAAAGATGCGATTGTCCGCTTGGCACATAAAACGGCCACCTGCACGAAGTATCAGGAGTGTAATTATAAAATTCTGACGAGATGGTATAGGGTCCCAACCCTTCTGCATAAGTGGTTCCCGGATGTCTCCCCCCTCTGCTGGCGTTGCGGTAGGGAGAGGGGAGATTTCCTCCACATATTTTGGTCGTGCCCCAAATTGTCGAACTTCTGGGAGAAAGTTGGGAATGCAATGCAGCGGATGACTGAAGGGGTGGTCCCATCGGGTCCGGCTTTCTTCCTCCTTCACCACTCGGAGATGCCCTCTAAAAAATACCAGCGTTCTGTCCTAAGCCAGATGGCAAATGCAGCAAAGGCATGCATCCCTGCGCTCTGGAAGACCCAAACACCACCCACCATTTCTTCCTGGTTAAACAGGGTGGCAGAGATCGAGAGATTTGAAGGCCTGATCGCAGCACGAACCGAATCCACCGAGAGCCACGTCTCAAGTGGTTCAGCTGGGTGGAGTTCACGAACACACAGGACTACAGGTCCCTTCTAGAGGACGGCCTATGACCGGTTTTGTGTGCTCCCCTCCCTCTGCCGCGCGCCCTTCTTCCTGTTTCTTCCCCTCTTGCCAACCCCCCTTTCCCTTCCTTCTTAATCTGGTCCTTTACCCCTCTTCCACCACCCCCTTCTCTTCCTCCCCCTCACCATATCCACGGCCCCTACCTTATACTGTTTTACGGTTTCACGTTTATAAGATTTCCAACGTGTCGAGCTTTCACCGAACACTGGGGCATCGGAGCCCCCTGCTCCGGGTGGGACGACCCCAGCATGCTGTTGATTCTCTTCACCGTATCTACTCGACATCCTTTAACACTAACAATTGATGCAATATGAGACAGAGACTATATTTCTTTCCTTCTCTTTATTGTTGTTTTACTGTTCTGTAATGTAATAGTGAAAATGGAAAATAAAGAATATATAAAAAAAAAAAAAAAAAAAAAAGGAATGGCCATGATATCAAGGTTTACTGTTTCACTATATGATTCTCTTCTGAAATAAGTGGGTGTGGCCCTTGGCTCTGTGATGCTGCATAATAATCAGCATACTAATCAGCATCATGGGCAGGGTCGGCCTGACATCCTGCTTCAGACAAAGACATGCTCTACACACTGGCTTTGGTCCCTCCTCCTTGTTGCTAGGCGACATGCCTATACCAGCACTCCCAGATGCACATGCATGCACCCCCACAGGTGCATGCGCGCACCCCCACATGTGCACACTCTTACAGTTGCATTCACACACCCACATATCGTGCACCCGAGACGCGCATCTGCGCATCTCCACATGCACATGGGCGCACCCCAGGACACACATGCATGCACCACCAGGTCAGTAGGTGGGCAAGTAGGTAGGTGGGTAGGTAGGTAGCTGGGTAAGTAGGCAGGTGGGTGTGTCAGTAGGTAGGTCGGTGTGCAGGTGTTGGGCAGGTAGGTAGCTGAGGCAGTGGGCAGGTAGGTAGGTGGCTGGGTAGATAGCTGGGTCAGGGGGTTGGTAGGTGGGTGGATAGGTAGGCAGAGTGGGCGGAGCACTTACAGCAGTAAACTCACTGCAGATCAGCCCCTCCCACTGCTTTCGCTCCAGCCCCAGGGGGGGGGCTCTGCCTGGCACACTGTTCTAGCTTCGTGGGTGGGGGTGAGGTGCTGCACCCACCACCAATTTGGTGGCCCAGCCCACACTGCTGAAAGAGCTTCGGGCCTGAGCAATCCCTTATGGTAGCACTGCTAGAATCACCCTATCCAACCATATTTTTGATATTTATATTGTCAGACCCATGCAGCAAAGTTTAGCTCCCTTCCTTTATAAAGTGGGTCTTTTCTCATCAGTGGAGAGGACTGCATGACTGGTGGGTCAGATGGGTCACAAAGGGCTTATGTCACACTGCCAGAGGTGGAGCATGGCTGGATATTGGATAGTATTGCATGTGGCACCTTGTGTTTTTATACCACCAGTCACTTTGGAAGCCTTCAGTTAATCATGTTGTCTTTTTAGAAGGTAACCAAGCATTGTCAGTTTTGTTGAATTCTTAAAGAAAAATTGTAATTGTTTTTTGTCACTCCCATCCACCGTGCTTACCCTAATCGCAGTTTTCTTCCATCCAAACCCCTAAGAGAAGCATTGGTTAACAGGTGCTACTGGCAATGTAACACAGAAGCTAGTGTTTCTACTCTAGACGTCCCTCAGTACTGCAGGGCAGGGTATTCTGCCTCCCCCTTTTATTCCTACTTGTTTCTTTTTTTCTTCCCATCTTCCTTATCTTCCAATATCTCTTCCTTTTATTTTTTTCCCTTTTATCTTTCATCTTTTTTTCTTTCTCTTTCTTTCATTCTTTCCCACCTTCCTTCACTTTCTCCTCTTATTCATCTTTTCCTTCTTTCTTTGTGTTTTTTTCTTTCCTATCTCCCTGTCCCTTTCTTTCCTTCCTCTCTTTTTTGTTCCTTCCGTCCTTCCCCACCTTACTTCTCTTTCTTCCTTTCCTACCTTGCTTTCTTATATTCGTCCTTCCTTATTTTTCCTAGATTTTTATTTCCTTCTTTCCTAACTTTCATTTTTCCTCCTTTCTTTCCTCCTTCCCCACCCCTGATCTGTGGAGTAATAACTGTAGGCCCCATGCATGTTTTTCTTTCCAAATGTTATCAGTTTTCACAGCAGTAAAGTTACAGAATCACAGTATATCATATACAATTTAGGCCCTTATTTATGGAGGAATAGCGTCAGGTAGCGACTGGTGAGCGACCAGTAATGGCGGGCCCCGCCACGAGAATGCCGGCTCCCCACCACAATCACACATTTATCAAGCCAATCCTGCTTAGCGACTGAGATAGCGCCATATAGCCACTCATTCATCATTATTCCAGCCTCAGCCCACAGCGCCAGCGTCCGACATTGAACAGCGACAGGTATGACCTCTCGCTACCTGGCGCGCTCCAATGCATTTCAATGGGACAATCTTTAAATATTCATAATTAATTGTTATTAATGTTTTTTTTTTAAATGTGAAAAATTCTGTGACCACTTTAGATAATTTTTTTAAGGAAAAAAAAAAATAATAATAATTGTACAGAATTGATATTACAGGTCTGATATTAATGTATTCATATTACTAAATTATTTAAAATACTTTTTTTTTTTGGTTTCCAAAAATATGGTGTTTTGGGGGTTAAAAAACTACTTTTAACACATCGCCTCCAGCGCTCTGGGGTTTAAACAAGCATTTCACAGCGCTTTAATTTTTTGAGCGTGATTTTTTGATGAATATGGTGGGAGCCGGTCGCTCTGACCAGTCGCTATCATGCGCACCCATACATCGCGGAACCTGTCAAATAGCGACTCGTAACCTTGTATTCAACATTACGCCACAACGACTGAGTCGCTGTCAACAACCGAACAACGGCCAAGCACAGCGACTACTAGCGGGCGCTGTGAAAATACCGCTACAGACGCTCAACTGTCGCTACATGTCACTATTAATAAATCAGCCTCCCTGTTAGGAAGGGGCAACATAGATGATCTTTACCTTTTCACATCTTGCTCCCCTCCCCTTCACCTGTCCCACACGTTTCAATTGTACAAAAGCGTTGGAGTGAGTTAAAAAACTAAGCCCACCCCCAACCTCTCTGGAGCCACCAGGCCTAGAGACATTGATGCATGTTCTGTATGTGTTCTTAGCTGCATATGGAAAACAACCCACAATGTCAAACATCAAGCACTTGTACAATTAGCTACATATTAGCTAAAGTGAAATGTAGCTAAGGTATTTACTGTAAAAACATGTCACACATATCATGTTTTAAGTTTACTCACCATAGGAGCCAACTTTACTCTGACTGTCAATAAAGATTAGAAACAGCTGAAACCTCTTATGCAGTACAGAGTACAGAAACACTAGTTACTTATTGGGAATAAGGTTAAATAAATGCAGCTAGTGTTAACATTTAATATAGTACAGCCTTAGGCCTAACCAGCCTACTAAATGTTTATAATGTCGTGACACATTTTCTTATTCTAACTTATTCAGCTATGAATGATTTCATGAATCATAACATTTCAAATGAATGTCTGATTTTTTTTTAAACATATAAAGATCTGTATAATACATATTGTTCTGTAAAGTCTAAATTGTAATGTTTCTTTTCTTCAGGGGAAAATCACTCAATTTTTCTCTATGTCACTTTTCTAGTGTCTTCATCACTAAAGTATTGGAACAATTTACTTTATGCAAGAGACAGTGAATTATCCCCGTTTCTAAAGCGCGCAGTCAGCAACAGATCAGCTTTAATATCAGCACATCAGGGCCTATTCAGTACAAGATTAAACAATACAAGCAATGCCTAGACTCAGCCAAAGTGGAACATTGTGTTTTATGTTGAAAAATCAATTAAACGGGCATGAGACATCACAGGACAATAATGAGTTAGAAAGTTTATGCAAATGGTTGGTTACAATCAGATAAGACCCTATGAAATGCCTGAGGTACTGTATACATATTTGTATTGCGCAATGAAAGCCTGCAGATGCTAAAGTGTTAAATTCTATTCTATTTTCTATCTATTCCTAAAGTAACTTATCAGATTATGAATCAGAGTAATCATGCGGAAAGAAATGACGCCAGACATTCGCTTTAAAATGGGCTTACATTGCATCTCATTTGCAATGTAAAATGCAACGTGTCAAATGTATTTAGCTTTTAAATGTGCTTTTACTTTCACATAAAACTACACAATTTAACATAAGAAAAGTAAAAATCAGAAAAGAACGTGTGTGTGTGTGTGTGTGTGTGTGTGTGTTGCGTGTGTGTGTGTGTTGCATGTGTGTGTGTGTTGCGTGTGTGTGTGTTGCGTGTGTGTGTTGCGTGTGTGTGTGTTGCGTGTGTGTGTTGCGTGTGTGTGTGTTGTGTGTGTGTGTGTGTGTGTGTGTTGTGTGTGTGTGTGTTGCGTGTGTGTGTGTTGTGTGTGTGTGTGTGTTGCATGTGTGTGTGTGTTGCGTGTGTGTGTGTTGCGTGTGTGTGTGTTGCGTGTGTGTGTGTGTGTGTGTGTTGCTATGTGTGTGTGTGTTGCATGTGTGTGTGTGTTGCGTGTGTGTGTGTGTGTGTGTGTGTTGCATACAGAAATTACAGAGATTTCACATATTTTGCTGCAAAACCAAAAAACATGCAAAACCATCCACAGAATACCACCATCCCGTTCTTGAAAAACATGTCTTCAACAAGGACCACTTTAGAACAAGTGATGAAAATAATGTACAGTATCTCTGGCCAATATTAGTGCAGTGAGGTGCTATGCGATAAAGGACTACAGTTATTTCTTCTGTACCTCCCTCTGAAAATAGGGGTTTTACTATGGCAATACAGCAACATGCTAGATACAAAATGAAATGTGTTATTAGGCTGAGTAAGTCTGATTGCTTTTACACTAGATCCTCCATGGAAGGAAGCCATGCAAGAGAGAGTTCGGAGGCAAGGCAAGGTACAGTATGTACAAGAAAATTTACCAGACCCTGTGCTTCACATGTGCAGGTACTTACCCATTTGTGAAAGAAATGCACAGTAAATATGGATACTGAAATAGACTAGGAGAGTGGGCCCTGCCCTTGTGGGCTTACAATCTAAAGCCCTGTTTCTCAACTTGCAGTACATCCACAGGGGGTACATCAGCAGTTTTTTAGGGGCACAACAGGGGGTGTTTGACTGGTCTGTTATATTACTTTAACACTGAAGCCTTATCCCATCTTACTGTAAAAGTACTACAAGCCCTGTGACCTACTTATTTTGTTACTATTTACAATTGATCACCCCCTTGGGGGTACTTGGCTGGAACTTGTGTCTAAGGGGTACTTGACATAGAACCACTGATCTAAATGATAAGGCATTAAAGACAAAGGGAAGGTTGTATGAAGTATGTAATCAACATGGTGGCAAGTGCTCTGAATGTGTCAGGACTGTCTATTGCGTAGAACAGATGATAGTCTTCTCTGAATAAGTGAGTCTTCAAGGCACTTAAACCAGACCAACACCCGTTATTACTTTAACGGTGTCGGTCGCTCTCTCTGCTGATAGCAAGAACCTCAGGGGGGCACCCAGAACGCTGGAGCCCCCTCGCTCCTAACTGCACAGATCGCTCGTAATACTCACCTTCATTACAAGCCATCGCCGGGAAAGGAATCCCGTGACTGGCCCCGGACAGGCACATCACAAACCTTCATGGAATGATCCCAGTCTGTCCCTTCCACAGACACAGGAAACTGCAGCTATGAACAGGTGTCAGCATAGAGATCTTACACTACCAAAAATCAGCACTCAAAACTGGCCCTGGAGTCTATGAGTCGTCCGCTTATTCCTTTTCCCTGGGGCACCCCAAACTAGATGGCCCTGCACAGCCATTCAGTTGGGGTGGGCATGGCCACGCACAGCCAAAAGAGGATTCGAATCTACCGTACTTGCACCATGGGCACGTTGAAGAGGTAAGAATTACGGGTACCCCCCCCAGTCCATGCACAGCAAGCACCGGCATCACTTGCATTCTCTTTGGCTATGTGTGGCCATGCATGCCACAACTGAATGGATGCGAGTGACGGCACACACCACAGTTGTGTAGTTGTGTGCATCTGGGATTCCATTCAGCTTCTCCAGTCTCACATGCGCCACTGGACCGAGGATAGGTGAGTTTACTGGGTGAAAGGCAGGGTTTCAGACAGCAGGCATCCTAAACTGGGGTGCCCCAGGGGGAAGGTCCAAAACCCAGCTTAGTGAAAATCCTGGGTTTTGGTCCACTGTAAACAAGGAGGATGCTGAGGGTTCCTGCTGCCCACATCTAATTATCTATATTCTGTAGAGATTCTATAGCTACTGTAGGTTTAGCTCAACCAGATGTTAATGGTAATGGCAAACATTGAAGAAACAGATTAATGATGCTAAAAGTTAAAGGGGAATTTCATATCACAAAATAAGTGGACAGCATACAGTACAAAAATACCACTGATTACCTCCTACCACCATGCCACTGTTCTTACGAGATAGCAGCAGCCTTAGCACTTCTTACCCCCTAAGCAGTATTCCCTAACCCTCTCCTACAAGGTCCACCAACAGGTCACGTTTTATAGCTCTGCTGCTGCACTAATTCACCCTGTGTGGTGATCTACAAAACATGGCCTGTTGGTGGGCCTTGTAGGAGTGGGCAAGAGCATACCTCCCAACTGTCCTTGATTTGGAGGGGCTGTCCCTCTTTTGAGTCAATATCCCTGTGTTCCTTGTTGTTCTTCTCTGCCCCTCTTTGGGGTGTAACAAGCAGATCTGCAGCAATAAATGATTTATTTGCCTATTCAAATTGTTTATATTGTTACACTCTATCTCCTATCCATCCCTCAATGAGGGGGCGTGGCTTCATTTACCAAGTGTCCCTCTTTCGCACCCTGAAAAGTTGGAAGGTATGTAAGAAGCCCATGGTGTAGAGGATGATTTTACAAAATGTTTGAGGATTAGGATTGTTCTTATGGAAAAAAAACTCAAGAGATAAAATCTCTCTGTTCAGTGCTGCTTCACAAACTGATTTAGCAGAATGTTAGCAGTTATGTTTATGCAGACATCTATTATTAAACCATTTTCTCGATAGAGCACCTTTAATATGAGATTAAGAAAGAAAAGAAAGAGGGTTATGTGATACCCATAACACTGCAGGAGAATCGGAACTAGGAGCCACCATGTTTTTGACATATGGCGGTACTAATCTGATTCTTTAAGTTTATGCAAGAGTGAAAATGATGGCGCAAGTGCTTTTTTATTATTGTAAAGAAGAATAACCCTTCTGTTCTGAAGAGATTCAGAATCAGTTTCTTTCATACACAGATACATGGAACATGTTCTGGCAATCAATAGGGGCAGAAAACTGTACATTCACTGCACATATAATGTAAGTTTATATACATTGGTTGATTATGCAACAGCAGTATATGCACCAAGAAAGTGTAGTGGTACCAGAGTTGTATTTAGGTGCCTCAAATCATTGTGTGACCTCTCCTGGCTGCAAACAAACACCTTTAGAAACTTTCAAATTCTTATATTTTTAAGCAGAATTGTCATTACAGGTCTGGCATTAAAGTGTTAATGTCACAGTGTCCATGAGTTTTCACTTTGTTACTGGTGTATATGTGTTCAAAAACCGACTTTAATCACACAGCGTCTGGCGCTCTATGCTAGATCAGATTTAGAGCGCCTACGCTGTGTGTGTGTAGTTTTTTATGTATGGTGTGAGTCGCTGAGAGTCGGCCACACTGAGCTGGCGCTACCTTTCTTCCCTGTACTGGTGTTAGAACGCCCAACATACATCACATTCATCAATGTGGGCCAGGTTACTACAGCGACTGAGACGCTATGTTACAGTGCCCGATATCTGCTTACAGTGTCTACTAGCGGCAAAAGTTAAAAAAAAAGGAAACTCACATTTTCATCCTTCCTACTGTCCCCGGCATCTTCGCTGTATCTGCCGCCGCCTGAAGACACAGAAACCCGGTTCAGTAGAGCGGTGGGTGTGGCCGATGCTCGATCGTCGGCCATGCCTATCCGCTGTATGAAGCCGGGTGTCTGTGTGAGCTTGCACGCAGAGATGGAGTGGCAGATACAGCGCCAGCACACCGTTTCTGCTCTGCGGCGCCAGCACACTTGAACACAGAGCGAACACCCGGCTCTGTACAGGGGTGGGTGTGACCGATGCTCGAGCAGTGCGAGTATGTCTCATAGGGAAAAACATATGGTATTTATGTTTAGTCCTGGAAGAAAAGGATTTTGTGTTGTTATTTATCCTGCACCTTTTTTTGGATGCTGAAACACCGTGGATTTGTGTTGGACATTAATCAATAAACTGCATTCACTTCACTTTGATTACTGTTTCCAGAGTTGTCATAACCCCAATCCAGACAATATAAATAGCATTATATAGTTAGTAATACATTTAAATGCAAGTACATTGTAAATATATTCAGCTGCTGTTATGCACATTCACTGTTCTTTATTTTTTGCAGATATTTTCTCATTTATAAATGCAATGTCTATAGCAATGATTACCCATAAAATCTAAATGCATTATTATGTAGCTGATCTTTATTACTAAACATTTGATCAGCATAACTTTATATTCTGCAAGGTGGGCGAAAAATCGCAGCATGCATAATGTATACAGTCCTATAACCATTATTATCACGCTGCATGTCATTCCAGTTTGTTAAAACCCAGATTCTATAAACTTCAAAGAAAGCAATAAACTTTAAATAATGTGCAACACTGAAAGAATAGGGAGTATTAAACACTTAAGTGATATATGTTTTGGGAATCCACCGCCCTAATGTAAAGATAAAACACGAATGCAGACAACGCTTTAATCTGCATACTATTATGTGTTGTACTATGCTTTCTGGAAAGGTCATGTCGTGTACTACTCTAAGTTTGATGCCTTTCTGTATCATTATCATTTCTTTTAAAACACAATTTACGAGATCCCCAGAGAAATTATGACTGGGAATATTAACCTCTTGGGCCAGGACACAGGAAGTAGTAGATTACTAGATTTAAAGCCACAAGCAATATTAAAAGTTTCCTAAAATGTCTGAATATACCAAAAAACAGCACTTAACGTGATTGAATATCCAAGTAAAAAACAGTAAGGGTACTTTTGTCCCCCGCAGCTGACAGTTGCTAGTCCGGCAATCAGCAACTCCCATAGTCGCTGGATCCCAGTGCTCTGCAGTCTGCACTTCCCATACTGCCTCGAGTCCAAACTCGCTTCACCGGTGCTTCCATGCAGACTGCCACCATCAGGGCGCAGCGGCGACCAACCCATTTCACTAAAATGGAAAGGGTGTGTCTGGCATCAGCACACCCCCTCTATTGCAATAAATGGAAAGGGCTGCGCTCCTGTGACTGATTATGGGTCGCGAACCTGACAAGCCATCATTACAACCACTGTTTGGGTCCAGGGCAGAGTGAGATGAGTGGGCTGGGTTCTAGCGATCAGATGAGTTGCTGAACATGGGACTAGCACCGTCTAGCTGTGGGGGACAAAAGTGAAGTACTCTTTTGTTTTTTGTTTGGCTGCCAGTTCACTTCAACAGAACAAAACCTGGGCATTTGATTATCCCTGGTTTTGTTCCTTATTCTCTCTGCATTCTGATTTGGGATGCACCGCTGTGTGAAATCACCCAGTAAACCTTTTCCCTGTCATACAGCGCATGCGTCCAATCAGAGCTGTTAGCCGTGCATATGTCATTCCACAAACAGCTCTGCCCTTCTGCCAACAGCCGGCCATGCTGGGTTTTTTTCCACTTTAAGCAAGGAAAAGACAATTTCCAAGAAAGAGTGAGGACCCATAGAGAAACTGAGAGAAGGAGAAAATACAATTTTGTGATTACTCACCTGTAAAATGGTTATTACAAGTATGTCACACACCCCGCTTCCGAATATTCATGACACTTGGGTAACTGTCCTGTAGAGGGCGATCTTGCATAGATGACATGAAAAAAAGGAGCCCCTCCTGGCCCATAAATACCTGGGACCTCCCACCATTCCCCAGTATAAGACAGCAGTAAAGGGACCAGGAAGAGCCAAATGTAAACAGCAAAGAAAAAGGTTCACCATATAAAGGATCCCAGAAAACCAAAAAAGGGCGGGATGAAGCAGGGTGTGTGACATACTTGTAATAACCATTTTACAGGTGAGTAATCACAAAATGGTATTATTCCCAGTATGTCACACACCCCGCTTCCGAATATTCATGACACTTGGGACATCCAATAGCAGTGCCCATAATGGGTGGGGATCCCAAAAAGGCAATAATGCAAACTTAAACTACTGCAGCTTGCAGAACTTGGCGGCCAAAAACAGCATCCGCTAAGGCCCGCACATCAACCTTATCAAACTTGGAAAAAGTATGAACAGAAGACCAAGTAGCAGCCTTACAAACTTGTTCAACAGAAGCCTGATGCTGAAAAGCCCAAGATGCTCCAACATCATGAGTAGAATGAGCAGTAACATGAAAAGGGGGAACCTTCCCCTTGGCAGAATAGGCCCCAACAATGGCCTGTCGAATCCATTTACTAATGGAAGACTTAGCAGGCGCCAGACCTTTCCTGGGCCTGGAGGGCACCACAAAAAAGGCATCCGTCTTACGAAAAGGAGAAGTAGCCACCAAATAATATTTCACACATCGAACCACATCCAAAGAATGTAAGGTCCTCTCTTTGTCATTACTAGGCTTAGGACACAAGGAAAGGAGAACTACATCCTGATTGAGGTGGAAGGCCGAAACCACCTTAGGAAGGAAATCCGGCTTAAAGCGGAAAACTACCTTGTCCAGGTGCCTCTCAAAGTAAGGAGCCTGAATAGACAAGGCCGCCAACTCAGAGACACGCTGAACAGAGGTAATAGCCACCAAAAAGGCAACTTTCTGAGTGAGCAGAGAAAGAGCAATATCATGCACTGGCTCAAAAGGAGGCCCCTGGAGAGCCGACAGAACCAAGTTTAAATCCCAAACCGGCAGCAAGGGCTTTCTAGGAGGCCACACATGAGTAACCCCCTGGAAAAATGTCTTAACCAGGGGATGAAGGGCAAAAGACCTTTGAAAGAAAACCGCCAGGGCAGAAACCTGCCCCTTCAAAGTACTAAGCTGGAACCCCAAGTCCAGACCATGTTGAAGAAACTTCAGAATTCTGGGAATAGAAAACACCCTACAAGGCAAGGCCCTAGCCTCGCACCAGTTAATATGAGACCTCCAAGGCCTATAGTAGACGTTAGAGGAAGATCTCTTCCTAGCTCTAACAAGAGTCTGAACCACCGCATCCGAAAGACCTTCCTCCTTTAAGATGGAGGTTTCAGCAGCCACGCCGTCAAAGCCAGCGTTGGTAAATTGGGGTAGTGTAGCTGACCCTGGGTGATAAGATCCGGAAGAAGAGGCAGATAAAACTGATCTACTGCCAGCCGCACGACGTCAGCGAACCACACTCGTCTTGGGCACCTTGGAGCCACCAGAATTGCTGGTGCCCCTTCTAGAGTTAGCTTGCGCACCACCTTGCCCACCATGGAGAAGGGAGGAACAGGTACAGAAACCCCAGTTCCCTCCAAACCAGGGACATGGCATCCACTGCCAGGGCCAGAGGATCCTGAGACAGAGACACAAAGGCAGGAAGCTTGTGACTGTGACGAGAGGCAAAAAGATCCACCTCCGGAGTCCCTCACTTGTGACAAAGTGACTGGAATACCTTGGAACTGAGAGACCATTCTCCTCGGCGACAGGATCTCCTGCTCAGGGAATCCACCTTCGGGTTCTCCACTCCCGGGATGTAAATGGCTGAGATGCATGGGACATTGCTCTCTGCCCAAACAAGGATCAGAGATAACTCCCTGAGGGCACTCCTGCTGCGAGTCCCTCCTTGGTGATTGATGTAAGCGACCGCCGTCCAATTGTCCGATCGGACTTGAACTGGCAATCCCTGCAATAGAAGAGTCAAGCGAGACAGAACCAACCAAATGGTTCGTAGCTCCAAAACGTTGATAGGGGTATGAGCCTCCCGAGGCCCCCATAACCCCTGGAACTGATGTTCCCTCCAGAAGCCCCCCCAGCCCGAAAGGCTGGCGTTCGTGGTGACCGTTTCCCAACAAGGGGTCAGAAAGGATCTGCCCTTCAACAGATTGCTTGACACTAGCCACCACTGAAGGGACTGCTGAGCCCGGGGAGACAGCAGACAAGACTGATCCAATGACAGCGGACACTTGTCCCAAGTCGCTAGAAGATGGAGCTGAAGCGTCCTCATGTGTAACTGGGCAAAAGGGACTGCCTCAAAGGAAGCCACCATCAGACCTACCAATCTCATCCCTAGCCGGATAGACGGGCGAGGATTGGAAAGCAGAAGCCCAACCAAATCTTGGATCAGAAGAATCTTGGGCTGAGGAAGGAACACCCTGGCCTGAAAGGCATCCAGAGTCATGCCCAGAAACGAAACCTCCCTGGACGGGGAGAGGGAGGACTTGGAATAGTTGATCACTCAACCGAACCTCTCCAGCGTGGATACCACCACTCTGGTGTCTAGTTCCGCTTGGCTGAGAGAGGAAGCCAAAATGAGAAGGTCGTCCAGGTATGGTACAATGCGAATGCCCTGGACTCTGAGGAGGGCCATCACCCCCGCCAATACCTTGGTGAACACCCTAGGAGCCGAGGTAAGCCCCCACAAACTGAAAATGCTGATCTTCCACCACGAACCTGAGGAATCTCTGGTGGGCCAGGAAGATAGGTACATGCAGATAAGCATCCCTGATGTCTATGGACATCATGAAGTCCCCCTGACGAAGAGAATTGACGGCTGACCGCAAGGTTTCCATGCAAAACCTCCTGAAGCGGATAAACCGATTGAGGAGCTTCAGATCCAAAATGGGTCGAACGAAGCCGTCCTTCTTGGGCACCGTGAATAGATTGGAATAGAATCCCAAGCCCCTTCCCGCGAAAGGCACTGGGCAAATGACAGCCATGTCCAGCAGATAACTTACTGCCGCCCGGAGCCCCGGTGCGGCCAGTGGATCCGAAGGCACTCGAGATCTGAAGAATCTGGGAGGAGGCTGGATCCCGAATTCCAGCTTGTAACCAGAAGACACCACTTCCAGAATCCATTTATCTGAGACCTCCTGGTCCCAGACCTGGAAGAAATGCCACAGCCGTCCCCCCACCCGCAAGGGTGAGGGCGCCCCCTCATTGCTGAGCTGGCTTAGCAGTGGGCTCGGGTTTGGAACCCCAATTGTGACCTGGACCGGCACAACCTCTGCCTCTACTCCAGGAATCACCTCTGAGGGTAGAGAAGGCCAAAACTCTGCCAGTTCTGGTACCACGAAAGGAGGGGTTAAAGGAGGCCGCCCCCCGAAAGGGACGACGTTGCCTCTTACGCTGAGGTAACTTCCCTCCTTTCATGACAGAATCTAATCTTTCTCCAAAGAGCCGCAATCCCACAAAGGGAAGTGCTGTAAACAACTTTTTGGCCACAAAATCAGCCAACCATACCGACCGCCGAATAGCTACAAGCAAGGCCGAGGTTCTACCACACATGACCATGGTGTCATCCAAGGCAGCAAGCACAAAGGACATGAACAATTAACACCGCTTAAGGGCGGCGGACTCATCAAGCCTGGAGGTACTCAACAGGTCTCTAACCACAGACCTGGTAGCCACTGCCAAAAGCGCCGAAGCACAAACAGGTCGCAAGGCTGAACCGACACTAGCAACCGCATGGCAAGCCATCTGATCAATGCGTTTATCCTCACCATCTTTGAGAGTGGTGGAGTCAGGAGAATGAAAAATAGAAGTATTGGATAACCCGAGCACCGGGGCATCCACCTCGGGAGGTGACGAAAGGAATACTTTTTATCCCAGCCTTGAGGAATACCTGGAAGCTGAGTAGGCTTCTCCCATTCCTTAAGAATAATGCCATCAAAATGCTTTTGATTTGGGAACTCCAGGCTCGGCTTGGAAGTCCCAAAGAATTCCCCTTTTTGAGGAGCGGCCTCCTCAGGAGGAGAAATTGCCAGAACCTCAAAAAGGTGAGCCAAGACCTTCGGGGTATCCACAGCATCCCCCTGCCCTTGCTCAGTATCAGCACCAACAAACTGCTGATTGTCAGAACCCTCAGAATCCTCAAATAATTCCCCCTCTTCTAGCGGGGAATAATCAGACCAGTCAAGGAAATCATAATCATCAAACTCAAAGGCCGGCGCGGCTGGAGACAAATGCTTTCGCTTAGCCGAGGCCTTTCTGGCAACAGAGCCAGAAATAAATTTCTCAATATTAGCCAGTCTAGCACATACATCAGATTGCGACTCCCCACCTGTGACAACATCACTAGGGGTACGGATAAGGCAGGGTGGGGAAGGAGATGAGGCCGGGACCCCGGACCCAGACGCCTGGGCCCCCGACTGCTGCGTTATGGCCCGCTGAGCACAAGGTATGCAAACAAGTACATTATCCCCTGCAAGGGATGCCCCACAACCCACACACTGCCAGGGTTGCCCCGAGGGGAGCCCAAGCCCGGTATCCTGAGAAGCCTCCATATGGTGATTTTAATGTAGTCGCAATGACCAGAGGGATTTACACTATTAAGCTACCCGGGATGCCCCTTCAGGTCCCAAGTGGGAGGATTTTTTATTTTTTTTGGAAACCCTAAATTAAACTCTAAGGGACCCTAGGATCGGGAGAACTCCCTCTTTAAACTTCAAACGGGCCACAACGAGCACGCCGAGCGCCCGGCCCCGCCCCCTCCTTAACTGCACCTGTTGAAAGTGAAACCGGCCCAGCAACAACGGCCGCAAAAACACATACAAACACACAATCCACACCTTTTCCCCCAAATAAAGTAAAACAACCCACAGGAGAAAAGGCCTCCACCCCCAAGGGGCACAGAGGGACACGGTAGGGGGGAGAACCCACACCAATAGGTGAAAGGGTAAGAGTGACAGGGCATCCCAAGCCGGGATCATCAACCCGGACACCGCCTACCCCTTTGTATGGGGTCTCACGGGGGAGCTAGCTCCCATATACACCACAAGGTGCAGCCTACCATTGCCTGGACCTTCAGCCTAGGCTGGGAGGCATACTGCTATAGTTTAAATTAAAAAAGTTCAGGCAGCAATAGAAACAATAGGCCGGGGGGTTACCCCGGCTACCTGCAAGGAGGAGACAACCATCTTCTGACTTGCTCGCCAACTGCAGAGACGAATGACTGGGGAATGGTGGGAGGTCCCAGGTATTTATGGGCCAGGAGGGGCTCCTTTTTTTCATGCCATCTCTGCAAGATCGCCCTCTACAGGACACTTACCCAAGTGTCATAAATATTCGGAAGCGGGGTGTGTGACATACTGGGAATATAAAGGGAGGCAGTAGAGTTTAGATATAATCTTGTTGTCTGTAGGCTTGATAACCCCGTCCGCCTTTCCCAGGGCTAGTATGAAACCTTCCGGTTCCATCTCTACTTGCTTAGAACTGGCGATCCCACAGCACATTCCCAGGCCTCCTCCAGCATCCCCTGCACCCATCCATTCCCTTTGGAATGATCTGTGGGTTTTGGTTCTCTTTAAAGGTCTGAAGCAGGCAAGGGTGTCAGAGAGGTTAGCTTAGGATGACGCAGTATACTGGTTCTATGTTTGTACAAGAATTGATCTCTTTTACCCCTATTACCCTGTAATGTGATCCCCTTTAGGTTGCTTTTATGAATAAAACTGAGACTGATTTGTACTACTAAACTACCAGAATAGTGCTACTGCTTAGACAGAACACTGGCAGCTTTAGTAGCTATATATTGTGTAAGCGGGCAAACAATCAGCAGTGACGGACAACAGATTTGAACGGCAAAAACGGGTTTTTATTCAGCAAAGTTCAGTAGCTAGTCCAAAAGATTGCAGCATAAATGCTGTCACGATCACACTCTATCAGCTCAGCCAATACGCTAGAGAGAGTGTGATGGTACAAGGGTTAAGAGCCACCAGACCCCTGGGCATGCACTACTAGTCCCAGCAAGTCATCAATTAACCCTAATAAACGTGTTTCACCAGAGCTTCCTTCAGGAAGGTGAGCTCATATATGTAGAGATCAAAGGCTAGAGCTGATTAATTAAACATTTAATCTGATAAAAAGGTATCACAGTGCTGGATGTAATTTACAACAATAAAATGACATACAAAAATACAGAAAGAGTATACAGCAAATAACAGTTCAAAAATAAAGTCCTTACGCAGTCCTTTTTGTTGGGAGTTTCCCGTGGTTGCTCGTTGCTTGGGACCAATGTTATGTCCCAGGTTCCTTCTTAGGTTATGTCTCAAAAGCATGTGTCCCCTTAGCATTTATTTAGCTAATTTTTGGAGGGAAACGGTTTACATGACATCCTCCATCTCCCTGGAATTCCTAAGGGAGGGGCATTCCTCTCCCAGGTCCCCTTATCTGATTCTGGTTTATTGTTGGGCAGAGACAACATACTGCTCCTTCAAAGACATTTGACTTGACTTCCCCCATAAAACTGTGTGTGCATGAAGGGGGGGGAGTTTTATGATGGTGCACAGACAACACATTCTGCTGGTCACAAACAGACCTCTTAATTAAATTGGAATGCACAGACACTCAGTCTGTATACATATATACACACACACATATATATTATACCAAGATATAATCAGGCCTTGGGCATGACAAATGCAGTAAGCAAAAAGGGTTACTTCACCAACCAAATAGTCCTGGGCTGGGTACTCCAAGCTGATCAATTCCAGTCCACTTTACAGGGCGTATCAGCCCTCTGCTCAATGTCCAGTGCTATCCTTCACCACGGTGCAGCTCAGCCTGGGCTCACTCCAACAGGCTGGTCATAGACAAAGGAAAGGCCGTGTGCTCTCTTCTTATACAGGCTTCTCCTGTAATCAGCATGCACACTTGTGGAGGGCCTTAGAACATGCAACAACTCGTTAGGGAATTGGGGAAGTGACCTGGGTCCTGAAAACCCGGCCCGGATTGTGCTTTATACAGCCAAGCAGGGGAGAAATAGACATTTTGATACAATTTACCACAATTGTTAGACATTTGTCCATCTCGTCTGTCCTGTCAGCAGGAACATACAGTAAGCTACATTTAGCAACATACTAAAGCTTTGGATTCTTGGGGTATTTTGAGTAAATTCAGTGAATGTTATGTTGGTTGGTTTCAGAAACTTTCAAGTTGAAGTTGACTAACATCATTCCACAAGTTTTGCAATAAGACTTTGCCTTATCTTAGTTCCACAATGCAGTTCTATTGCTTTCTAACACACTGAAAGTAATAAACAAATTAGATTACGCTACTGAAAAAAGCTGTGATGTACAACAAATTTTATAAGCAAGCAATTTCTGAAAATAATCTTTAGCTTCAGCATTGTTCTAGCATGAAACTGCTGGATCGTTGAGACTGTGTGATTAAAAGTGTAGGGGTATAAATAAGAGATAATAAATAATATGTTGCATTGTAGGTGAATATCATTCATTTTCATTTCAGAAAATTACCTTAACAGTTACTTATTTGAAACCGTCTGTGTATTTATCATTGTATCTACTTTATGGCTAGGCACATCTATAATACTCATAAAAAGTCTAATCGAGGATGCAAAATAACATTCAGATCTGAAGAAAGTTGCCATGAACAAATGGCCAGATCTCTAATGCATGGTTGGCTTTAGTCTTAGAGATGCTTTCTGAGAAAATCTATTACCAATATGGATGTCAGGAAATCTGACCTTCTATGACATGTACATGTAGCTGCATGTACATAATCCATTATTTCTGCTAATATTGTTTTGTTTAGGATATGCCCCTACTTTTAAGTGTCTGACCAGCTTATTATTTCCAATAGGAGCCGAACAAGTAGTACAAGCACAGAACCCTGTCATTGTCATTCTGAGACGTCCTGGGCACAGATTTATTGTAATATACAAGCGTTAAAGGGGAATTCGCATTTTAATGGCATTTTTAAAGGTTTCCACTATTGTGTGCCAAAATGATGTCCTCAAGGTGTTAAGATTTTTTTATTTTCTATTTGTTTGCAACTGTGTATTAGAAAAGAAAAATAGTTTTCTATAGCAACAATATGTTTACCTTAGCAATGTACACCAAATGGTGTGCTGTAGCAGAGATTTCCTGGCTTGATAATTATCTGAGGCAGGGATGATGATGCCCTACACTCCAAAGCTCACACGTTTAGCCCCCTCCTAATGTGATTTAGCCTATTCGGGTGAGGGGTTTAAGTAGCTAAAGGGTTACTGGTGGCATTTTTGCCTGGGGAGGTCATTACTGCTGCTTGATTTAGACAAACCTTCTGATTAGCTCACCTGATACAGTGGAAGGATTCTTCGATTTGTAGGCAGTAGTTTTTACTCAAAGACAGGAAAAACACTCCCACCTTAGGATCACAACACACAGGTATATAATAAACATGGAAACAACATGCTGATAAATAAATGCTGATGAATGTTTGACACACTGTTATATCCTGTCAGGTTTTTTTGTGTGTTTCTAAATATTTCTTACTAATCTCCCTTTTTCTCATAGATAAATGTCCACCCCTCTGTAATTATGGAAGGGCGTCCTCCCCCGTCCCACAGTGAGTCCACTCTGATCTTCCGAGGGATGTGGCGTCTGAACTTGAAGAGGTGGTGGACTGGGCTTAGAGTCAGGGGAGGTGGTGGGCAAGGTGGAGGAGGATGAAGAGGTAGAAACTGAGGACCCTTTGCTGGAGGAGGTGGAGGCCGAGCCAAAGGAGGTGAAGGCAGATCCTCAGGTTGGTCAGGAAGAGGAGGTGGAAGACTTTCAGCCACTGCAAGGTGTCCTTATGGATCCTTTGGAGGAGGTTCTGTCTGCCGAGTCTGGCTCACCCCCACCCCTCCAGGCAGAAGCTGTTCTGCCTTCTCCCCACTCACAGCCTTACAATGATGCAGCCCATCACTTCATCCACCAGTAAGTGTTGAGGAAATATTCATCTTTTAAGGACCATTTGGAAACACTGTACTGTCATTTTCATATGTGCTTCTTTTCTCTTACGTTAATATTTCAGTACACCTCCCCTTCCTGTAATTCCTGAAAGTTCGGGTTCTGGGCCAGGTGAGTTTTATTTTTTCTTTATACCACATACATGTAAATACATACAGGCCTACATTGCATTTAACTGGAAACAATATTGAAATTTGTTCAATTACTTACTGACCATGTTTTTTGTTTTGTTTCTTTATTGTGTCATCACAGGGTTTGAAATTCCACCTCTCCCTTCTCCCTCGTTCAGCGCCATGCAGCATGCACACATCCATCCAGGTGAGATTTTTTTGGGAGCCCACATTTGTACATTCCCTTGGTATTTTAGGCCAGAAGTCTCCCATCCTCCCTGGGTACCCAACTAACTAGGGCATCAGGAATAGGCATGCGCTGCTGTGTGATTGGGCACACAATTCTACCGCAATCACTTACATTTCCACCTGTTTGCATCCACAATGGTTTGCGGCTTCCCTTGCATTTGTGGCATGCTCCTGCATGCAGCTATTTTACATAGCCTGTCTGCAGGTGTGTGTCCAACAATAAAGACAAATTTGTGAAGCCTCAGCTTATTTTCCGTAACAAATTACAAATTAACAAACAACCCTTAATGAGGTGCATGACTATTGTTTTGTTTGGAAATCTTCCCCTGCGCCGTGGGAATGTTCTTTCTTTATTTTTTGTAATCTGTGTCATCTTCACACAGCCTGTAATCACAAATCGGGATGCCCCAGGAACCAATCACAAGTGTGAGGTCCACTTGAAATCCTTGACAAACTGAAGTAGTTTGCTTTTTTTCTGACCTTGTGTTAGTCAGCTTGCCCTGTGTCCTTCTTGTGTGGACACAATGCTATCACAGTGTTCAAAGCAGGCTTGGTACTTCCATTAATTTGGGGTTCCACACTACTAAAATCTTACCAGGGGCAGGACTAAGCCAAATATATTTAGCCACATAAGAACAATCATTTAAAGATTAGCGGTACCTCCTTTTCTTGTTGTCAAATTCAAGGCCACACTCTGCAACTGCATACACACCATAACTAGGGACCCTAGCTATCCACACAACATGATCCAAAAAGAGAGGACTGCACTGCAATACCGGTAACCTCTAACAGGTGCTAACCCCTAGGACCCTTGCTACAGATTCCATACACCGATAGATGGGATTCCAGGGCTACCCCACCTCTATGTCCTATTGTATGAGGCTGCACACTGATATAAAAATCAATTCATTTATTATTCCAAGAATTCATGTAATAAACAATTCATGTAGTACACATATGAAATATAAAACATAGAAAACCACATATAACAATTACTTGACAACACACAACATTACATCATAAAATCATTACTCTAAAAACCTACAAAGTGGGGAGGACCTCACAGGGCTTTAATCAATTTAGATACACTTTGGTGGTCCTGACACCAGGATCAAGTGTGTATTATTATTATGGCATATAGCCTATATAGAGAGCATACATATATAGGCGCTTAGCAGAGTAAAGTGCAAGTGCTTACTGAGTATATATCTCCTCTGACTCTAAACTAATGAATCAATATAAGATCCATAAACAAAAAATCAAAAAAGTGCCTAACTACATGCAGTGCCAAAAAAATCTCAACTCAAACTACTCTCACATGTGTGCTTATTAATAATCATGCAAAATAATACGTGCTCAAAGTGCTAAGTGCAGAAAGTGACTAGATTACTACTCATCCTATGTGCCTTTGTTAAGCGCCATATATGTGCATGCTATCCATCATCATCAACATAATTATCCAAAGTCTTTATACAAATAATAGCACGCCCTTCCCGTCCTCCCCACTTACCTCACCTACGCGCTGCGTGGTTTGCAACCACTTCTCCTGGGTGCCTGAATGCTGACTGCTCGTATCTGCCTTTTATAGCCGTTGAGTCTGCGGGCCGGATGAAAGTGCCTCCACCTGTGTGTTTTCCTAATGAGCCACATAGCGTTCGTGAGGGCGGACGTGACGCGGAGACCTCCCGCCCCACTTCCGCCCCCTGGAACGCATCATACACCAGCTTCCTATGTTGATCACAGCGCATGCGCAACCTCCAATCGTGCTTGCGCCTGCGCACTGGCCCTTGTTCATGCCGGGATTGTGCTGCTAAACATAGCAGCCCTTGTGACATTTCTCAGCGCTGCGCATACCTATTCATGCACAGTGTTGTTGGAGGGAGAGAACAACACTGTGCATGAATAGGTATGCGCAGCGCTTGCTACAATGCAGCCAGAAGTAGCTGGTACTGCTCCGGATCCCTGCCACTGAAGTTATATACAGTTGTGCTGTAAGGTGTTGGTTGTTTTCAACATGAACCAAACACATTGTTGTTAGTTCCAAAAACACAGAACTCGACTAGTGTTCAAGAGATGAAGTACAGCTTGCAGGGAGATATTTAATATCATTAACATTAGTTGTTTACCAAATTCTGGAGGTAATCTGGTGGGGATTACAGGCAGCAGATGCCTCACACTTAGCCACAATCTTTATAGCTTGCCAAGTTCTTTTCATTTAAAGTACCTACACTAAAAATAACATCTTATTCAAATACATTTCAAATGGTGCTGTTAAGATAGGCTATTGACTTTCAAAAGACCACTCTGGAAGTCGAAGGTTTTGTTGGTGGCACACCAGAATCCTTAGACAGGGGCTCAGGTGGCATGAATTTTGTGGCACCATCCACATAATGTGTCTTAGCCTGCAGCTTGGGGTTTATAAAGTTAACTGCACAAGATCATTTCTGGGCCAATCAATCAAGGCATCTACTGTTGTCCTTGCTGCCTAGCATGCACAAACAGCAGATACTAGAACAGTAACCGTGAACACATTTGGGCCACACTGGCAGACGCAGCTACAGTATATGTCATTGTCTATGCAGTGCAGACAGATTTTTAAAGAGACTTGTGTGTAAAAGGCCACAGCTGGATTTGGCTACTGCTGCTGCTCAACCTCTGGTGATAGAGGGAAATAAGAAAGATCTGTGTATTAAAATGTTGATGTCACCCACATACCTGCCATTTGCTCAAGACTCTGTTCCATTTCCAAGCTGGCATCAGTGACTACACCTAAAAAATGTACAACATTTCATCAGTCTGGTCCGCAAAATACCTTGTTTCTTATTACAGCTATACCTAGTAATAATAGGGACACGTGTACTTACAGAGAGTACATCAGAGCTTCCTTCATGGAAATCAGGAGCGGCTGATGTGGCTTAACTGCTCACCCTACCAGAGGCCTCTGGCTGAGCTTCTCCCAACTCACGTTCCGATTCCTGTGGCTCTTCTATGAACAGAAAATATGGCATTAAGGTCTTGTGCTTCAACACGACACAGGAGTATGAACACAACGCTCAATGAGACAGTCGTCTTGCATCTTCAAAATGAGGGCAAAGTGAAGGGTAAAGTAGCACTTTTTGGTCATGACCTAGACTCTGACCGACTTTATGCACTAAAGAGGAGCGGTCATTCAGCCAAAGTTGACCAGGTAGATATTGTCAGCAAGGTTGAACTCAGGCTGAAGCCGGGCTCCACTTGAATAAGTGCACGTGCCAACAGCACCCAAACCACTTCATCAACCTGTTCCACCTGGGCCTGAATGCTTCCATGACCACTCCTCCGAGAATGGCCAATGCTGCACCTCAAGCCCTACTAGTCAAAGTACTACTACCAGAAGGAGAATGTTGATATGAAGGCAGGGTAGTAGTTATCACACTCTGGCAGATAATAGTTGCCATTCTACAGGCATAAAAATTAATACACAAAATGCACTAGGGCCCCCTTCACCAGTAATGAATAAGCAGAATGTGCTAGTGGCACCTCCTAAATAATGAGTATGCATAATCCCCCCACTGAGTCAAAAAATCAAAGCTTAGTAAATTGCTCCTCTAAAGCCCCCCTCTGGCAGTGACATGAGCTTATTGAGAGGGATTAACACCATGCGGATGTTTGGAATACCAGGCAGATTCATCACTCTTAAACATGCATGGCAGTTGCCATCTTTCCACATACATAAGAGACCTGCTTTTGAAAAAGTGGGAGTGGTTTTCGTAGTCTGGAGTAAAAAACATGAACTACAAGTCCAACAATACTTACCAATGTAACAGGTTAACTTTTTAGGAGCTTTAGCTAAGTCTAAGCAGCCTAATGACCTATCCAGCTGAAAACCCTTGCTACTGGAACACAAGAACTGAAGAAATTCAGCAGAATAAGTTAAACCAGTCACTCAAGCCTTATCAGATGATTAGCAAGCTAGAGTGGGAAAGTTTATATGTACTCAAAATCACCACTTTGGTATACATAGCTAAGGTAAACACATTGTTGCTAAGGAAGTTTTCATTTGTAACACAGAGTTGCAAACAAATGGAAAATTTAAATTAAATAAAGGCCCTCTTCTAAAATGGGGTATCAGTACTCTTTAATAGCACTTGCTCCAATCTCTTGAATGTCAGTTCTATTTGCTCCAGCCACTGGGGTTTCAGTACTCTGTAATACCAATTGTTCATGCCACTTGGGGGTCACTGTTTTCTAATACCAATTATTCAGGCCGCTTGAGGGATCACTCCTCCGTAATACCAATTGATTAAGCCCCCTGGGGGTCACTGCTATGTAATACCAATTGTGAAAACCACTTGGGGGTCACTGCTCTGTAATACTAAGTGTTGAGGCCACTTGGGGGTCACTGCTCTGTAATACCAATTGTTGAGGCCACTTGGGGGTCACTGCTCTTTAATACCAATTGTTCATGCCACTTGTGGGTCACTGTTTTCTAATACCAATTGTTCAGGCCACAGCTGGATTTGGCTACTGCTGCTGCTCCACCTCTGGTGATAGAGGGAAATCTAATACCAATTGTTCAGGCCGCTTGAGGGATCACTGCTCCGTAATACCAATTGTTCAAGCCACCTGGGGGTCACTGCTATGTAATACCAATTGTTCAAACCACTTGGGGGGTCACTTCTCTGTAATACCAATTGTTGAGGCCACTTGGGGGTCACTGCTCTGTATTACCAATTGTTGAGGCCACTTGGGGGTCACTGCTCTTTAATACCAATTGTTGAGGCCACTTGGGGGTCACTGCTCTTTAATGCTATTTGGTAAAGCCACTTGGGGTTACTGCTCTGTAATACCAATTGTTCAGGCCACTTGGGGGTCACTGTTCTTTAATACCAATTGTTAAGGCCACTTGAGGGTCACTGCTCTGTAATACCAATTTCTTAAACCACTTGGGGTCACTGCTCTGTGATACCAATTGTTTAAACCACCTGGAGTCTCTGCTCTTTAATACCAATTGTTCAAACCACTTGGGGGTCACTGCTCTGTAATGCCAATTGTTAAATTCATTGGGGGTCATCGCTCTTTATTGCAATGAAGGCCAAAGTTCCTCTGCGGTGCAGATAGGCGAGCAGCATCAGGGTGTGAATGCCCAAAGTGCGCACATATGAGTTTCAGCATGGTGAAACAATCTATTGGTGCAGAGCAGGGATGGCCTGCCAAGAAAAGTTATGGCGGCTGGGAATGATGTATTGTGTGGCAGTCGCAGCCATAAGATTTTTTATTAGCACCACGCTCTAACTAACTGAGATTACATTTTAAAGCTCTTTGGCTCTACCAGCTGGAATAGGAGCATTCCAAAGGCAAATACATTTTCAAATGCCTGCATCAAAGGCCAGGACCACTTTATGTCCATAGTTTGAGAAATAGAAAGCTGAATGCTTCCCTGGGTGGACAGGCATGGTGGTGGTGGTGGCGGTGGTCTCACATTCTCCCTTTGGGAGAAGACAGGTGGCCTTGTGGCGGTAGAGGCTGAGGCAACAGAAGCATCATTTATATATAATTAATATAATTTAAAAAAAATACTAATAATGTGTTTTGTTTGCTTTGCAGATCCCTGGTGATAGACATCGTGCAGAGATTTCCCTAGCTTCAGTCACTGTTAGCAAGGCATGGAAATTACCCGTGTCTTCCTCCTCGGCCTCGTGCTGACGATGAGCCCTAAAATTCAGCTGGGAAATCCGCCAATAGTGCGTCCACCAGAGTGCATTTGTACTTCATCTTTCTATCCCACTCCAGTGGTAGTCCTCCTCCATAGGTCAGCTTTAAACTGTCTCAGCTTGACGTATTTATATATTGTATGGAAATTATATAAAAACTAATTCTTTGCAGATTTTTTTTAGACTTGATCCTGTAACCTACCCAGAGGATTCTATAGGCAGCCTTTGCCCTACCTGATCAATGTAAAGCTCACTGTAATACACTTTGCCTCACAGATAACTTTTTGATGTTTTGTTACTGCAACTCCACAGCTTCAACACAATCAATCATGTGAAGTAGCCCTAAGCATGCTATGTTTTCCTTAATAGGCTCTGAACTAGGCACAGTGTAATGTACCCTGGAGGCATTTGCCAAACATGAAGAATGAACTAAGCAAGAGCACTGCCCGGTCCTGCTATTCACAGCAAATAAAGGTTCTTTGTTATGCTTCTCAAATCGATCTCTGCAGTCTATCCGCCAGCCTTCATTTCAACGGCAATTAGAGCCTGTTAAATTTCAAATGACCGGCTGCAGATTTCTTGGTAATTTCTAGTTAATGGAACACATAGGAGCCTTTTTCTAGACATTTTAACGCTATTAACATCACTATTAATGTGTCCGGTGTTTATTGTTTGGTGGTGTGAATTATGGATATTGCCACTTTGAGTCCTGCCTTCCCAGATGGAATTCTGATAAAATGCTCTGGTCGATAAGATGGCTTTTATGCAGCCCGCAGGTGGTATGAAATGTATGTGCATTGGATCCATACAGAGCATTGCATTATTATCAGCCATTCTCAAGGAAAATACCTCCCGCGCTTTCTGTTACAATAATAAAACATGACAGGCCTGACTGAGCACACAGCTCATTGAAAAGCACATTCATCAGAATTAAAGTCAGTCTATCAGCAAAACATTGTCATTGTGAAAAGTGCCTTTAGCTGCTGCGAGTGAGTTGTTACCAAAGATAAGCACTAGCTTTATGCTTTTTGAAAATGCTATTGATCCTGCCCATCTACATCGATTTTATATGTGCAATAGCGCAGTGTCTGTCCCGGCAAGATAGAATTCAGACCGCAAGTAAGCAATATTTTGTAAAGTCAATCAAAGCCAGATTTACACAGCAAACCAATAAACCACCCAAATAGTATTGCTCAATGTGTAACTGCAAAGTAAATAGTTTGACAAACAATATCTGCATCAGAAAAAGGTAAAAAACAATAAAAATACAGTCACTGCACAATGCCCATTATAGCTTTTATTTATAGTAGGTAAAGAACTATATAAAAGTACTGTTGGATAATATGAGCAGAGAGTACTTGCTACACTCTAATACAACAGCAGCTAAACTCTACATATCAAATCTAAATCTAACAATTCCACTGTGTTGAGAAATAGTTAAACTAACTGACTAAAGTAAAAGAGAAAATAAGATAAATATTTGACATCCTTTTTACTGTCCCAAATCCTGGCAGGCCCTATCCCGAGTCAGGATGCCTCAACGATGATCGCTGCTTGAGACTGCAGAAAATACATATCCGCTTCTGCACTGCAGAAAATACATATCCGCGGTTAATCAAGTTTTCCAGGCAGGCTTGTACATAGCGATCACACATTGGCCCAGCTAATTTATATGCCCAGAAACAGTCCTTTTACTCAACTGCCATCACTGGATTTATGAAGTAGTGGCTCTGTCATTTAAAATCATGACGCCTTATGGCATGACGATTCCCTCCAACTGCATGCACCAGCCAGCAACTATTCAGGGCTGCTGCTGTTATGGGAACATGCAGGCTATGGGAGGCCAAGAGGGGCCTAGGGAAGAGGCTAGTGATTCCGAAGGGTTTTACTCACAGGGACTTCCAAATAAAGAATGCCCAAGTGAAGCAGACCAAAGCCCAAGGCAAGGCAAGATCCTGGCTTTGATCTGCTTTTATACCTTGTGATGACAATAGTCAAAAAGCGTAAAACATAAACACAAGTGGAAAATGGTGGCTTAGTATAATAAAAAAAACAAATCTGGATACTGCCAATTCTACAATGGCCAAATGGTGAGGAGGTGATTTTCCTGGTTCTGCCTACGGTTTACTACTACTGAGAACAGTTAATTCATTAATTCAGTTGATCTTGGTCAGTATACACCATGTAATTACTTTTCCTTTTATGAAAGCATTCCTTTCTCATATACCTGTCTGATTCAATGTAGGTACTGTTACAAAAAATGTATGTTAAATAGAGAAGGTGATTAATGCTTCAACAAGCTCCTACGATTGAATCAAATGACTAGTCACTTGAATAACAGGGTAACAGCACCCCCTACCCCTTTTTTTGTACCATTGATGGCATGGAGGAAATATGCATATTTTGTGTTGGTCATCACCATTTGGCCCTGATGATACTCAAAGGTTAAATTAAATTCCAGTTTCTGGTGACCAAACAGGAAGCAAGGTTACATTTTCTAAATGGACATTTAAAGGCGTCACAAGAATGGAACAGAGTTTGCATCTAAAGTGGAAACCTGTGTTTGTGTCTCTGCTTCCAGTCATGAGGAAACAGGTAGCAGGGGTGCTGTGAGCATCCAACACTGATATGCTATCAGCAGTGGGTGGACATATGCATGTCTTGGGCCAGTTAGCTTCAGAGTGCAGAAACTGGACCATGTCGGGCCACAAGCCTTTTTGGAAACAAGTCAGGCAGAATAGTATAGCTTTTTTATTTGATTGGAGAAACAGTTTAAAAAGCACCCCAGTGCAGTTAGACAATCCGCCCTAAACTTGATGGATTCAATACTCACGTGTCCCATACACACAAAATATCAGGTCATCCACATGTGCTAAATCTAGTGCAGAACTCTACTTTAACATATTGACCTCTAAGAATGTAGCTTACAGTAACTGAACACATATTCTTTATGCCATGAAAAGTAATAATTAATTAAAATAAAGCTTAAAACTGAACATAACCCTGCAGGTCCATTCCTGGTTTCTAAAGGTTTCTAGGGCTGACCACTGGCCTTACCCTGGGGCATCCCAAATCAGGATACCCCACTGTGTGACCCCCCCCGGGGTTGACATAAAATTCACATTCTTCCTGTCCTGCTCGCCAATGTAAATATCTGGGGGCTGCATCCCCAGTATCTTTGGGCTGTGTGTGGGCTCCTGCCCTCAGCCATTTATGTTGGCTGGGGACAGGATCACGCCTGCTGCTGGGGATGCAGCCATTTTTACTCCTGACTGCTGTAAACAAAGCCAATTGCCGAGCATTAAATACCCATGGCTAACAACTCTGATTGGATGAAAGCCCACAAATGTGTTGTTGGACAAGAGAAAGGTGAGTTTGTATAGGCGATCTGGGGGATTTCACACCTTCACAAAGGAAGGAAGACCCAGGATATTCAAATTCCCAGGTTTTGTTCTGCTTTAAAGGTCATTATTTTGCTACTGCTTTAAGGAGAAGCATCACAATGTGTTGACTACCTAGAAAAGTCTTGAATACAAGTTTCATACTGCAGTAAAACTTTTTGTTTCTTAGTTAGTTTAACTGAAGTGACAGGATTCAGTTTCAGAAGTTTAGTCATGCCACGGATGCCAGTAATATTCAGTGTATAGGGATATTAGTAATTTCAGTTTGGATTTTTGCTAGTAACTTTTAAGACAACAGCATACAACATACATCTGGCGTACAAAAGGTTCTTAGATTGATGCGTAAAAGTCTGGGACAACAACTCCATGTAATATAAAACGACTGAACTGCTAAATGTGAATGAAACTGAGCTGAATTATAAGTGATTATGAGGCCAAAACTCACTGTGTCAGCATCCCTGTCATGATGAAAATTTAACATTGAAAGCATGAGATTTAAAAGGAAAGCCCATGGACATGAGACCCTCTTACTTGCCACCTGCTCCCGCACAGCTGTTTGTTCATGGAAGTGAACTCAGTGGGAGCACGCTATACTCAGTCCACACCCACCAGCTGGAAGGATGAATGAAAAACAGTACAGGAGAGGGTGGCAGGTAAGCAGAGGAGTCTTACACCCTCTGTTCTAGTCTGAGGGAAAATTCGAGTGTACCGGCCCCAGTCACATGGTATATACTCAGCCAGCCAATTGTGGGACCACATTTTTTCTAGAAAGCAAGGATGAAAGTAAGGATATCTTGAATGTATTGGGGGCAGCAATCAGGCTGTACCCCACCCTGCACACAGGGGGGACCAGCACCTATTTGACATAAAATGGGTGTCAATCTAGTTTAAGAAAGAAAGTTTGTGTGTGATATAATCTATAACAGACCACATGACACTGGTTTAAAGCAAAAGGAAGTTATGAAAAGGAGCTGTCTGCCATAGTTGTATATGTTAATGAAATGATCACTTGGTTCTGATAGAAGGAACCTAATGCTGAAATGCTGAAAATTACTTAAAGGAGCACTATCGCGAAAAAATGGCCCAACGATAAAAATCCATATAAATATGCCTGATGGCGGGAGGGCAGATCACTTATACACCCGACATCAAAAAATATCCAGCCAGGCTTGTTTCTTTTATTTTAATTGAAGGAAAAGGACAGCCGGGGTGACAGGCTCTGTCACCCCTCACAGACTAAACCTGCCACCCCTGGATTTTGTTCCTACCATTAGAGAATAAACCACAAGCTTGGCAGAAGTTTTATTCAGTTTGGGTGTATAAGTGATTCCTCCTCTTATTAACAGATGTGTTTATATGGATTTTTAACATTACACAATTTCGCGATAGTGCTCCTTTAACTAGGAATAAGGGGTGTTTTCCTGGCATCTCCATTGTCATGTAGTATGCTGCCACAGAGAATATACCAGAAAAGGGAAGCACACAATTGTCCACCTCCATGGCATTATACTTCTACACAGGACCAACGCTAGAACAGTGGAAACAAGGGCATCTGCCAGGGCCCCTGGCATTTTCATGGGCCCACTCAGGCTCACACTTGGCAATTTTACAGTGAACTCGAACCACCAAATCCCGGGTGTTGTGTGTAGACCTGCTCATGGCTGGCCCCAGGGGACGATCAGCTACATTGGAGAAGGTGGAATGGAATGGAGGGCAGTTGATGAAAGCACAGAAGGTTGAGAACCAGGTAACAACTGCCAGCAATGATAAAGTCCTTAGTGGCACCAGAGCAAGCAATACGGTCTGAAGGGTGATTGGTGGCAAAAGAGAAAGCAACAAGGACTAGAGGATGATTGGTGGCTATAGGAAAGGCAATAAGGAGTAGAGGATGATTGGTGGCTATAGGGAAGGCAATAAGGAGTAGAGGATGATTGGTGGCTATAGGGAAGGCAATAAGGAGTAGAGGATGATTGGTGGCTATAGGAAAGGCAATAAGGAGTAGAGGATGATTGGTGGCTATAGGGAAGGCAATACGGAGTAGAGGATGATTGGTGGCTATAGGGAAGGCAATAAGGAGTAGAGGATGATTGGTGGCTATAGGAAAGGCAATAAGGAGTAGAGGATGATTGGTGGCTATAGGGAAGGCAATAAGGAGTAGAGGATGATTGTTGGCTATAGGGAAGGCAATAAGGAGTAGAGGATGATTGGTGGCTATAGGGAAGGCAATACGGAGTAGAGGATGATTGGTGGCTATAGGAAAGGCAATAAGGAGTAGAGGATGATTGGTGGCTATAGGGAAGGCAATACGGAGTAGAGGATGATTGGTGGCTATAGGGAAGGCAATACGGAGTAGAGGATGATTGGTGGCTATAGGGAAGGCAATAAGGAGTAGAGGATGATTGGTGGCTATAGGGAAGGCAATAAGGAGTAGAGGATGATTGGTGGCTATAGGGAAGGCAATAAGGAGTAGAGGATGATTGGTGGCTATAGGAAAGGCAATAAGGAGTAGAGGATGATTGGTGGCTATAGGGAAGACAATAAGGAGTAGAGGATGATTGGTGGCTATAGGGAAGGCAATAAGGAGTAGAGGATGATTGGTGGCTATAGGGAAGGCAATAAGGAGTAGAGGACGATTGGTGGCTATAGGGAAGGCAATAAGGAGTAGAGGATGATTGGTGGCTATAGGGAAGGCAATAAGGAGTAGAGGACGATTGGTGGCTATAGGGAAGGCAATAAGGAGTAGAGGATGATTGGTGGCTATAGGAAAGGCAATAAGGGGTAGAGGATGATTGGTGGCTATAGGGAAGGCAATAAGGAGTAGAGGATGATTGGTGGCTATAGGGAAGGCAATGAGGAGTAGAGGATGATTGGTGGCTATAGGGAAGGCAATAAGGACTGGAGGGCGATCAGCAGCAGAAGATGACCCATTTGAGGAAGCAGAGCTGAAAGGTGACATCATGTGACACATTACTTAGGGGCCCAAAAACCTAGAGCTGGGTCTGCTTTTACAGGGATTCTCCAGGCAAAAATAAAACAACAACTACTGTATACTCAACCTTTTTTCCAGTGCTGCTCCACTGCTTGGACCCGATGTTGTTAAACTTATTGAGAGTGGAGAACAAGTGCCCTGTCAGTCATTTCTGGTTCAAGATTGCAGAAGTGATTGTGACTAGTTTTGACCCCTGTAGAACACCTCCTTCATTAATTGCAATGGAGGGGGCAGTGCCGAGATGGGGTCACGTTGGCCCACCTTGGCACATCCCCTTCATTGTGATGAATGAGTAGGCACAATAAGTAGAAGTATATATATGGATAAGTATATATAGTTTTTTAAGCCAGGAAGGGAGTATTCTGATTTATTTTGGGACTCTAATTTTATAATTTCTTTAACCATTCTGGTTGCCAAAGGAGGCCTGGACTACATGACAGCCTATAGCTAATCGTGTGGCCAGAGTTTGATTTGGTCGGCAATCTGCCAGGCGTGTGAGAGGGGGAAGGAGTCCAGCTTTAACGAACAAATAGTTTTGTCTTAAAGTGTTTAGCTGAAAATTTCATCTCATATATTTTTCAGAGAATTGAAAAACACTGGTATTATGCACTGCTATAAATAGTAAAACGGGTGCTGGCAAAAAAATGCCACCTACGTAAATTCTAAGACACGATGAGTTGCCAGCACAAACTCACATATGGACCCCACCAAACAAGGCCGCACAAACCTAAGTTTCAAAAGCTTGTATCTTTAATGTCAAATAGTACCAAAATACATACAAATACTTGTGCAAATACAGATACACATACAATCAAACAAACTGGACACTTCACATGAACACAGACTGATTAAAAAACATATAGGACAGTGCCCTCTAGTGGTAAACCCTGTACTAGCTCTAATATATGTACAGGATGATGCCTAATTAAAGTGCTGAATGCAATACTTGAAATGATTACATATATCAAGAAAGATGGGTGGCAAATATAAATAAAGTAAACAAATTATTATATAGTGTAAATCCTCCAAAATATATAATTATATAATAATACCGTGAAAAAATAAACGTTTCAACCACATGAAACTCCTATACAATCCCTCAAGGTGTCTATTTAAACTATAATAAATCTAACCACATGTGTAAACATAAACAGTGCACGGATGTATACATGAACACTGCAAAGATCTACAAAGAACTGTGCCCGAATATACTTCAGAAATCAACCACAAAAAGATGTGCAAAAATCAGCATGTAACATCAATTGCCACTCAATCACAAATGCCATCCATAGAGTATATAAATAAATAAATAAATACAGCTCATATCACCATTGAGCAAACAGGGTATGGATTACCACATAGAGGGCTATGTACGCATCGACGCGTTGCGTGGGCGTAGCCCCGCCCACTTCCTCAGGATGCAAATATTCCCTTAGTGTGATCCATCCTACCGTATATGCGCCACAGCCACCAATTATTCAAGTCCGGTGCACCATTCTCCCCAGGCCGCCCCGCTCGCCCTCCCTACCGGAAATACGTGCAGGCGGCCTGTGCCGGCCGCACCCAATGCAGCCGTCATCACCGGAGTTCTGTGATGCGGCCCCACGCCGGGCCGAAGCTCCCGCCGCCCGCCCCCGGGCGCCCACCCCTGCAGTAGGCGGCGTCCGGGCGCGAGTGCGGAGCACAGCGCGCATGCGCCGAATCCGGCGTAGAGCCCCATCCTTCACCTGTCTGCATAGAGCTGGGGCAATATCTTAAGTATCATCATGTGGCACAACATAATCTAGGGTGGACAAACCATGCATCAAAGTGGCCATATTCAACTCTACATTTAACACATACTCCACAGTACTATAAATTATATACAAAAGTAGCAAAAAAGAATAACTATATTATGCATATAAATATCTACATTTAGATTCATTACATAAGGTGGGAAGGAGATATACAATATCTACACAATGTAAAGAGCACTATAATTAGTATCAAGGGGAACCAAAAATAATCTATCTTAGTTTAACAAAAAGAAAGCAAGCCTCACACATATGTGATATGATAGAACATGAATGTAAATGCCCTCCACTTCTACTCTATGGGTATAGCCTATCATCTAATATTACATAATATTCGGTCTATAATTATATATTTTGGAGGATTTACACTATATAATAATTTGTTTGCTTTATTTATATTTGCCACCCATCTTTCTTGATATATGTAATCATTTCAAGTATTGCATTCAGCACTTTAATTAGGCATCATCCTGTACATATATTAGAGCTAGTACAGGGTTTACCACTAGAGGGCACTGTCCTATATGTTTTTTAAACAGTCTGTGTTCATGTGAAGTGTCCAGTTTGATTGTATGTGTATCTGTATTTGCACCAGTATTTGCATGTATTTTAGTACTATTTGACATTAAAGATACAAGCTTTTGATACTTAGGTTTGTGCGGCCTTGTTTGGTGGGGTCCATATGTGAGTTTGTGCTGGCAACTCATCGTGTCTTAATATTTTTCAGAGAAGGTTAAAGATAATTGGAAAAGAAAAGTGCATCCTTCAAGCTCCTGTGCTCTCTCTTGCCCATGGTGTACATGCTAGAATGAATAAGCGCTGAAGAAGCCTGTGTCAGTCTGGCCTTGGCACCAGCACATACATCTGCACTGGCTGCATCCACTAGATGCCACTGTTAATCCAGCAAATCTAGGTACGCTAAGTGGGAGATGCAGTATAAGAGGCGCGTGCAGCCAGTTCTATGAAAAAAAAAACATGTATTAATACAGTTTGTTAGAAATGAATTATGAATTAAGTATATATATTGATATACGATATAGAAAAATATCACAATGTACACTCATAGCATAACAGAGTGCTGTAAAACATAATTGTGCAAACTTTATTCCTTTTTGTTTGTTTTTATTATTTTTAATTCACACAGTGCAGTCTGGAAAATGTGAAATCACTGAACGGGAAATGCTGGCTGTTTGGATTACTACACGCAGTGATGTTCCCATAAGTGTCATACTGTTGCTATTGTAATGCAATGCTGCTCTCTCACAATGTCATACCTCGCCCGAGTTCACACTTCACAGAGCATTAGATGAGAAGCAAGGCCCGGTGGGCTTCACACCTCAGTATGGAAACATTCCTGTGTCCCCGGAGCTTCTCCAGATCACGGCTGGTGGGTGTACATATGTGTCTACAGCTGGAGTAGTTTAGTCCCCTTACCCCTTTATGTCAGACTTAATGCAGTTCTGCCTCGGGCCTTGTTTTTTAAGTGTGGAACCTCCTATGGGTCCCACATTTTCTGCTCTAATTAAATAGTTTTGCTCCTAAACAGATATGTCATGTTATTTTAAATATGAACCGGTACTGTGCTAGAATATAGTTCCTCACACTATTGTGGATACCACTGACCTTTACGGTTGATGGCTGTCACTATCTATCTATCAATCACTCTTTATATGAAAAGTGTTAACTGAGCAAACACTGACTTACATAAGTGAAAATTAATATACGGTATGTCTATTAACGTTAACGTAACCAAAACACAGTCTGAAGTTTAAAGCGCTCTAGTCCGTGTTAAATCTTTCCCTAAAAGGCATCTCTATTTGGGATGCCCTGCAGGGTTAACCCCTCAGATTTTCCAATGCAATCATCTGGGACTAAGATACCAGCATGCTATGGATAAAGGTTAGTATATGGAATACTAAGGGGCCTCCCATATCTCTTAAAAAGATTCAACATATTTATATGGTGCATTCTCTCCAAGATAGCTGCACCCAAGACCAGAGATGCTTGGGGAATAGTGCTGGTTCCCAGACAAGGTAAGGCATTTATTTTTTGTAAGCCCCCGCCATGCCCGAGTGCAAAGGAAGGGATTACATAGAGACTAGACTTCCGCTTTAAAAGAGACTCCCTCTTTATTTTACAGCCCAATTCAAGCTGCCCTGCTGGGCATTAGTGTCTAGTAACCCAGAGAATGGTGCCCAATACTCACCTCTTTCAGAATATGTGGAGCAGCTTGGTGGTAGCCATGTGAGCCTGACTAATCTCCACAAACAGGATGGCTGGGAGAAAGGGGCCCACAATGGCCTTGGTGCCCAGGGTAACTGCCCCCTAGAAACAGCCTAGGTGAAAAGTATAGTCTAAGTTACTTACCTACTAAAGTGGCCCATAAGGGGCTACTTATTCTTGTTTGTCTTTAAGACAAGAAGGTAGCTGCACACTGCAGTGCCACGTGCCTCTTATTGTAGGCGGTGTGGCTGCTACACGTGTGTTTCCTGTTCTCTGTCAGATGGACCCTTACTATTAACAGGTATCTCCCTAAAGCAGGGCACACCGTTGACGAGGGGGGTTATGTAAGTTAGTTTAAAGCGTTCCCACATTTGTTTTCTAATTAACGGTTGTGGGACGGCACTGTGACAGGATTGGGGGGCATCCAGAATGCAGCCCAGTGGTAACATGGGCCGACCTTGACCGGCTGGGAAAGACTGCCACTGGCCAATCACAGGACAGCATTTCAGAGCATCAAGGTTAAGGTAAGGATTTCAGGGGTTGCAGGAGTAATCAGCAATCTGGATACCCCCTTGAGCCTGTCACAGTACTTTAATGTGTCTGTAAACCAGAGCTCACCCCGACAAAGAACTGCAAGGAATGCTTAAGGTCTGCTGTGGGTAGTCTACAAATAGTCCTTAAAGGAGCAGTATCGCGAATTTTTCTTGGTGACTTATATTTAAATGGTACTTTGAATGCAGGTAAGTGTTGGAGTAAGAATTACAAATGTAGAAAAAAATGATGTGTGTGTTGAGCAGCTGGAGACTAATAGCTCATGTTTATGTCTTGTGAGTGTCGGAGCCCGACACTCTGGCCTGTTCCACGCTGAGGAGAGGGGTGAAACAATGTATCAGTTCCATGCTGAGGAGAGGGGTGAAACAATGTATCAGTTCCATGGTGAGGAGAGGGGTGAAACAATGTATCAGTTCCATGGTGAGGAGAGGGGTGAAACAATGTATCAGTTCCATGCTGAGGAGAGGGGTGAAACAATGTATCAGTTCCATGCTGAGGAGAGGGGTGAAACAATGTATCAGTTCCATGCTGAGGAGAGGGGTGAAACAATGTATCAGTTCCATGCTGAGGTGAGGGGGAGAACAATGTATCAAAGTCTCAGCTGTTCAGTGCTGGCAGCCGTCCAGCATAAGATAACAACATTGCCTGGCCAGAACTTATATATCTAATACAGAGAGAAAAGCTCCAGAAGTCATTTTGCTGATTTTGACAGTTTTCCCTTCATGTTGGCTCTGCTGCAGAATCTTTCAGTTTACCATTTTCTCTTTCATATTCTTTTTTTCATTTTTCCATATGATCTTTCTTTCAGCTTTGTGTGTTTTGAGCAAAGCCCAACCCAGGATTTTCACTATCTGGAGTTTTGTTTTGTGCCCCTAGGGGCATCCTGACTTGGGATGCCCTGATATTTGAAATCCCCAAGTTCGCCTGTGAAAACGTACCTTTCCCTGTCCCACAGCACATGCGTGGGCTCTCATCCAATCAGCTCTGTTTGCACGCAATGGGGAGCCCGAGCAGTAACCTTCCTGGCCGCCCGGTCTGTCTAAATGACTATCTGCGTGAGCGCGCCAGAAAAATGGGGGCATCTGTGGTTATCCAGGGGTTGTTTCACACAGTGGGCATCCTGATTTAGAATGCCCAAGGTCAGTGGCCGGGTCTTATAGACTTCAGGGTCGGCCACTCAGGGTTTTGTTCCACTTTAATACCTTTAGATTTTCCTGCACAGTTATTCAAAGAAGAATTTCAGTTATTTTCAGTCAGTTTAGTTTATTTTGTATAGATTTTACACATTTGAGTCACCTGGTCTCATAACAAAAGCAGCACCTCACACACACACAGCCGTTACCACTGATTACAGTGTCAGCCTCTGAGGTAAAGTGTTGCTAGGAGACCAGTGGGCTAAATGAAGCATCTCACTAAATGCAACCCAGCAGATCCCCCTATTCAGCAAATGGACAGAGCCATCGTATTTATACAATTTAAAAGAAAGGCAGATATTTTTTCCTTTTTCTATTGCCAGATTATTTATACAAATGTTAGAAGCTATTGTGTGGCTATTTAATTATTTATCTTTTTTAATGCAAATTTCGCGATACTGCTCCTTTAACAACTGAACAGAATGGCTCTGTTCACCTTCCATATCTGGGAAAGTTCCCAGCCCTCAGTAGCAGAAGTGATCAGCACTATACGGCATGGGTGCCCAACTATGTACTCAGTGGTAGGCACACTGTAGCAATGCTGCTGGTGTAGTCAGGGCTGTATATGGTGTTCATGTTGCCCTAGACACTTTAGTACTTGCCCCCCCTGTTGTAGGGTCAAGTCGCAGTCCACAAATATCACTGTGCGCACCGACTTCCCCCCAGCCCCTAAGAATAATAATATCTAATAATATAACAATAGCCAGTGTATGTGCACAAAACCCACAACCAGAAATCAAAAATAAACTGCCCCCCCCCCCCCCCCCCAGTGTGTGCTGATCCTTCTAAAAACATTGCACATGAGGTTCCCCCCCCCCCCCCCCTCAGAAATGAGCTGCAAAAGCAAACCCCTCCCAGCCTCCAAAATCGAATGGTTATTTTTTTTTACCGACTGCAGTAAGTGGCCAGTGGCAGCGCCTCCTGTAGCTGGCCACCTTAGGGATTGGAATAGGATTGCCTCATTGGATTACACTTGCAATGGCAGTATGTCTCTACTTTTTCATCTAGCGTTTATTATTACCCGAGTACACAGCGGATTTCCAACTTGCTGTGAAGTTATGCCGCCTGCTGAAAGACTTGTCCAGTGTAACACAATTATTACCATCTCTTTTGAGACAGAAATCCATCACTTGAAGCACTGACGGTTGTCTACCATCTTCATTTTCTCATATTTGAGTTCTTTTTCTTGTGGTTACAAACAAATAACTTAGACTGATAAAAGTAAAGAACAAGCTTTGCCTAAAGGTATTCTCAGTATTGCATCAATAATACAATGCATTGCAATGACAAGAAAACTCCCATACAAAATGTTACAAATGTATTTAACCAAGGATAACTTTCCCAAATATTATAAGGACTCTTGTAATATCGATGATTAATATTTCAGTTAAAAGCCTATTTGTAGTAGTGTCACTGGGGTCGAGTGAGCAGGTAGTTCCATGAATGCTATATTAAAGTGGACCAAAACCCAGTATTTTGACTATCTTGGGTTTTGTTCCTTGATCCCGGGAAGTGCTGTGTGAAATTCTCCAGGTTGCCTGTCCTGACTCAAACTTCCCCAGTCCTATGGTGCATGTGCAGCCTCCCATTCAATCAGCTAGTTTAACTGCGCTGAGCTGATCTTGGCATGGTTCGTCTAAGGAGCCGGGCGCAGCTGAGTGTGCCTGTAGCGACCATTCACAAATGCCTGGAATCTAGAGGGGCAGCGGGGATGCAGCGCAGCTTGTCCATGCTCCCTTGGACTGAGAAAGAAAGTGAGTATAGCAGGCGACCTTGGGGGGGGGGGGGTTCACACAGGGGAGCATCCCGATTCTGGATGCCCCGGGGGTAGGGAATCAAGCGGCCCTGATATATTTTATTTTAATGTAGCGTACTGTATTTAACATTCACAATGGTGTTAAAGGAAAGTTTGGACTGACCAGTCAAGCTTTAAAATCATTTACCTGGCAGCTTACTTGATACAGTGTCAGCCTAATTCTGCCTCTTTGCTCTGGTCACATAAAGAGAGGAATTTCTTATAACTCTGCCTTCAGCACCTCTCCTCTGATCCAAACCCCAAATACAATCCTGAGGCCCGTGTCAAGTTGACATCCCCATAGTTAATGATAGGCTAGAATTCAGCTCTTCACTTTGTCATTGAGTCCCAGCTCACTGCAATACCATGCAAACAGTGTGCTTGCATCTAGTCAGCCCTGCCACTCCCATCACAGCACAACAAAAGATCAAACTTTATTTTATATTTACGCTGGCAATATAGCTTCATTTTCAGAAAAGGAAAACAAATAGACACACACACAATGGGGATGCTTTTGAGTGTGTCTGGACAATAACTCACCCTGGCAAAGTGGCATAACGCCATGCAACGCGTCGGTGGAAGGTTGTGGTCCTGGAGGTCCTGAGCTTAGAGAATGTGGTGATGTGATTTATTTATTTATTTATTTTTATTCAAATGCATTTGTCTGTATGATGACGTATGCACTATTTGGATTACACTGATCTCTAATTTTTCATTCTTGCACAATGCTCTCTTTCAAATATTTTCACTTGGCCATTTGCACAGTTTTCACATTGAAGCACTTTGCACTTTATTAAAATTCTTCTTGGCATTCCTTGATAATAGACCTTGAACTAATAGCACCTTGTTTGCTTCTTAATAACGCCACCATACAGCCATAGAAACATATTTATTTAACTTTAATACATCCATTATTAAATATATTTTATACCTAAATTATAGCTCATAACAGGACAATTATCTCCAGTATCTTTTATTTGTGTTTATGTTTTTTAATTCAATCTTCAATGTTGTTTGTCATTTTTCAAGAATCATTAAATAAATGTATTCCTTTATCTATTGACATGGTTTTGGTGTGCAGTAGTTATGTAAAGGGGTATTTGGGGCCAAACTAGGGCTCTTTATCTTTGGTAGTGTATATACAAATTTCCCCCTTTCTTGCTAGAACCCTTTCTTTATTATTTGGTCAATCAGCTGTGCATACCCGCCGCTCTTCCTATCCCATGTCTGGACAATAACACAATAAAAATAACTGTATGCCCTTGTAACACTCTCCCCTGGGGCATCTCAGTTTAGGATGCCTCTACAGTTAAAGATTCTTAAAGGAGCACTATCGTGAAAAAATGGGCCAATGATAAAAATCCATATAAGTATGCTGGATGGCAGGAGAAGAGGACACTTATACATCAGGCATTTAGAAATATGCAGCCAGGCTTGTTCTTTATTGCTATTAATAGAAGGAATAGGAAATCAGGTTACAGGTTCTGTCACCCCTGATACACTAAACCTGTCACCCCTGGATTTTTTTCCTACCAGGAGAAGAAAACCACAAGCTTGGCAGGAGTTTTATTCAGTTCGGTTATATAAGTGAACCCTTCTCTCATTTGCCAGTGTGTGTATATGGGTTTTTAATATTACAACATTTCGTGATAGTGCTGCTTTAAGAAGCCAAAACCAAGCATTAATCTCTTTATGGGGGGGGGGGGGGGGCAGGAAGTGGATCTGCACTTCAGTGAATCATATCTCCTATTGGAATAGCTGCTAATTCCACACGTGCAAAGCTATTCACTGTCCCCAAATGGACGCAGCTCTGCTAGGTAAAAGTCAGTATCTCTTTAATGCAGGGCTTGCTAATAGAGTTAGGGAGTCATTTAGTTTAATGCGCCTGAGAGTCAGGACTGGCTGACACATAGTAGATCCTGGTAGCCTGTATAAATACTGTGGCCCTGATTGTTTCTCCTTGTTATAATGTTAAACTAAAATAACAGTTCTAAGTTTATTTGTGCTGTAAAGGTAACAATAGGCTGCATCTAATGAATGCTAAAACAATCTGTGTGTAATTGACATCTGCAGGCGGCATAAACCTGCTCACTCAGTCTTAAAGGGAATCTCAGGCCGCAGGTATATACTGTAAAGTGTTAACGATTTCAGACGCATACTCTGTCTATTGTTAGGGGAAAAGGACGACTACAAAGGGTGATGAATAAATCAACATCTCCCCGCTAGTCAGGCTTCTCTTGGTTGTTTTCATTAATTTAGTGCTGGCAAAAACTGAGTTTATTATCAGTTGAACCCGCACAGGACTGGGAACATGACTGAACACTTAGCACTCACCTTTTTCACGTCACTCCTAAATCTTGTCATCCCTACAATAGTGACTGTGACCCGCAGGTTAAGCATTTCCTGCTCAGACTGAGGACTGCAGGCACACGGATTGTCTGCCAGGAATGATGAACAGGAAGAGGCCTTTAGACTGTTATGTCTTTCACTTGTATTCTTCCTTTTACGTTATGTCAGGCCGCTTATTGCTGGAGCTGACAAGACTTGTTATACATCATTTATTTTGTGGGACAAGAACATTTGTTTGGAATTCCGTTCCAGTAACTGTGTGCTACGTCTTAAACACTTTTCAAGGCTGAACTCAGGCAAAATAGGTAAATACAGCAATGAAAAATTACATAGCTGGGCGCTGTACGCAATACCACATTTATGAAGACGATTCTGGTGAGCGACTCTAACAGCACCTTGTAGCGTACGATTCATCATTACAGGCAGCTCAGCGTATAGCACTGGCGCTCTGGTATTACCTGACGCTACCTGATGCTCTCCCATACATTTCAGTGGACGTTTCTTCTGTTTAAACAGGGTTTTTTGTTTTTAATATTTTTTTTTCTCTCAAGTAATTATGTCACCTCTCCTGGCCTAGAAAAAGTCAATTTTTAAATCTTTTTTTATTTTTTTTTTATTTTTATGCAGAATTGTCATTACAGGTCTGGCATTAAAGTAGTAATCTCACAATGTTACAACAATGTCATTCCATGTGTTTTCATTTTGTTACTGGTTATCAGGCATACCTGAGGTTGCCCTAAACATCAAGTGCAGCCCATGGGGTGGGAGGGTCGAAGACCTTGCAGTACAGCCTAGACCCCACGCCCCATGTGCTTTCACAAATTCAAAAGAAACAAAGGAGGGGTGGCAGCTGCTCAGACCATTTTATAACTAACCTGGGAGGTGCACGTTAGCAGGGCAATTAGGATACAAAAGTCTTAAAGGAGCAAGCACATGGGGTGTGGGGTCTAGGCTATATTGCAAGGTCTTCGACCCTTCCACCCCATGGGTTGCACTTGAGGTTTAGGGCAACCTCAGGTAAGCCTGCTCCCTATTTATCTATTGCATTGTATGTCCCAAATGGGGCTCTCAGAGATTAGAGTTAGGACAGCACCCCACAGAGGCACCGTGGCGCCTGTGGTGCAGCATAAGCATACTTCTGCAGATGTGTGTGACCGAGTCCTCTGTTTTTAACCAAGTTTAGAGACAGATTTTAGGTTGGTATGCAAGCTAACAGGGTTGAGTGCTGTGGCTCCTTTAAGACTTTTATATCTAAATCCTGCACTACCTGGCCTGATCGTCCACTCCTTCTGTGGTATTGGCGACGGTCCACTCCGCCATCTGTCACATTCACAGCAATGGAGTGGGCATGTCAAATCCAGTGAATGGAGGGGGTGAGCTGTAGTCCCTGTGATGAATAGCAGGGATGGGCCATCATTAATACTCCAGACGTCTCTGTGGAGGATAAAAGGTGAGTATAGCCTTTATAGGCTTTTGGGTTATGACAATGTGAAAACTACATACTGGTCCCCCCTCATGTCCTAAAAATGAATAAACAGTGTGCACATGGATCTCCCCTGCCTTCTAACTTTTGGGCAACTAAGCACAGATCCCACCACTAAATAACAAAACATTCACCTTTCCACAGGCAGATCTTCAAGTCCCGAAAAGGTTGGGTGTCGGCTTTACTGTCTTTGCTGTTAGCAGTGCCACCTGGTTCTCCAGCTTCCCAGTCTCTATGTGGCCCAGGAATATGACACTAGTGTCACACGTTGGGAAAAGAGGCTGCAAAGACAGTTAAGCTGGCAAGCCTCCCAGTTGGCCTGACTCACTAGCCCCAGGCAGTCCGCGAGCCAAATGTGTCTCTCAAACTACAAGGATTGAGGACCCCCTACTCTAAAATGTTCATTTTCTTTTAGGTAAGTAGGGGGTGATTTGTGAACTGCTTCGCCATTTATTCACAGGTATTGGCGGCACGAAAAGCATTTGCTGCATTTACTGAGCAAAATGTGCCATATTCGCCAGGCGATGTCCATGTACTTACTTCTCGATTATTGGCGAATGGTGAACACCTTTTCACTTGGAAAAGAATCAGTGTTATTTTAGGCAAGATTGTCTCTTTAGGTAATTTTTGCATCTTTCACTGGACTTCTGATAGTTAACTGGTATTGGAACAACTAATGAAACTGTTTTCACATTACTTTTCACGTTTTATATAAAGCTTTGCAAACACCCCCATTTTTCAACCCATACCATGCTGAAATAAGCTTTGAAAGTTTGCTTTCGGTAAGATTCCTTTAATCTTTATAATCATATTATCCACTGAGTAAATTCCACTCTTTTGACCTAGCCGAAAAGCAGCTCATAATCTGCTGTCCCTATGTTCGCAGCTCAAATTATAGCTCAGTTCGCTGCAAAACAACCCTGAGTTAGGTGGATATCAAGGTAAGAAAGTTGCGGTAATCTGTCACTAGCAGGCTAGGTCCTTGCTAACGCCAGTGCCGGCGTCAGCACCTGGCAAGCCCGGCCAGCTGCCGAGGGCCCCCACCCCCCAGGGGGGCCCACTGACAGCTGGCACAATGTGGTTAACCCTTCTAGTGCCAGTTTTGAGAGTATCAGTAAAAACAGCTCCAATAGGGGGTTGGAGGGTAAGCAGCCCTTCTTAGTTTTGGCCATGGAATCTATAGACCCCTGACCCGCGACTCTCCGCCACAAAGGGGCCCACTGAGACCATGCCGCCCAAGGGCCCACATAAACCTGGAGCCGGCCCTAGCTAACGCACTCCTCATGACTGCATTGTACACATGCCTGCTTTCCTAAAGGCTTCATATTGAAGCCCCCACCACAGTATACTGTATGGCAAGGCAATTGCTTTTTCTGTGCAGACCTCCAAGAACAAGATCCTGCAGCCAAGCAGGCTGCCAGTAAAAAGATACAGAAAGTGGGATATTGCTCCCGAGGAACTTTTGTATTGACCTTCACTTAGATTAAGATGACTACAATTTAAGTAACATACTTCCTGTTCTAGTCCATTTTGTAACCATTATGTTTTACTGGCCATAAGCTTTATAAAGTGTAATCATGGTCCTTGCCTTTAGCAAGCCATAAAGCCATACCATAAAAAGGGTTTGCAGCTATAACATCTGTCTGAAAAAATACTGCTTTTTTAACAGCTGGCATGCTGAGTCATTGACTGGATGTGTATTTTTCGTATTTCTTTTGTGTGCCAAATAATGCCTTGTACTTCCTCTGTAATTCACAGACATTATGATCATTGTAGGACAGAGGAGTGAGGATAAATGATAATGGTTTATATGGGTCATGTGAAATGTTTGCTCCCAGGAAAGAGTCTCTCATCTTTATGTACAATTCAGTATCTGCTCTCCTAACAAATCTGGGCCCTTTCCCATGCCTCGCAGCTAATCTGCTGGTTCCAAACTACAAACATTGTTGCCACCTCTCCTAGAAAAAGGTACTGTCTAGATCTGAGAACTAAAGACTGTGGATATTTAGTTTTTTTGTTGTTTTTGTACAAAATCCAGATGGATAAATGTGCATGCAAGTACAGGTAAATGCTGTATAGTAAATATAATAAAGCGGAACGAAATCTGAGATTTTGACCATTGCTTTTACTTGGCCCCAGGCATCCTGATTTGGGATGCCCTGCTGTGTGAACCCCTCGCAGATCACCAAGAAAAAGTGATCTTTCCCTGGTCCTACAACACATGTGTGGGTTCTCATCCAATCAGAAACTTTTGCTGTGCATATTAAAAAATACAATTCTGTGAGTACTTACCTGTAGAATTGATTTTGTAGTATACAGCACGTCCTGTTTCACAAATATTCTTTACGCTTGGGATATCCATCACAAGGTGGCGCAGTGGACTGCAGAAGAGACTTGTGGCGTCTCCCGGTCCTATAAAAGGACAGGAACCTCCCACAAATTCCCAGTGTTACAAAGCAGTTAGACAAGAAGCCGGGAGAATAATAATGAAGGAAACCCCAACCAAACATTTGAACAAATCACCATACAGAGGTAACCAAGAAAAATGATAACAAGGGAGGGGTGAAACAGGATGTGCTGTATGCTACAAAATCAATTCTACAGGTGAGTACTCACAGAATTGTATTATTCCAAGTATAAAGCACGTCCTGTTTCACAAATATTCTTTACGCTTGGGACGTCCAAAAGCAGTGTGAGGCCCTAACATCAACCTTGTAAAACTTGGAAAAAGTATGAACAGAAGACCAAGTTGCGGCCTTACAAACTTGTTCAACAGAAGCCTGGTGCTGAAAGGCCCAAGAGGCCCCAATAGCACGAGTGGAATGAGCAGTAAGGAGGCAGGGAGGTTCCTTCCCCTTAGCAGAATAGGCTTGCACCACCGCTTGATGAATCCACTTGCTGATAGTGGACTTAGCCGGAGGCAAACCCTTCCTAGGACCAGAAGGAAGAACAAAAAGAGCATCAGTCTTCCTGAAAGATTCAGTAGCTACCAAGTAAAATATCAGAACCCTGACCACATCCAAAGAATGCAGAGTCCTCTCCTTGGAATTAGCAGGATTAGGTCACAAGGAAGGCAAGACAATAGCCTTGATTCAAAGACACATTCGTCCGGACTTCCGTAGCTGTCTGTGAAAGTTTTGGTGGGCGTTAGTCTTTTTTTTGCTTTTTTTCGAAAATGTGTATATGCTCTTTCGATGAACGGAAGCAAATCGGAACATTTCCAAACAAAATCGGAAATTTTCCGTTCGTTCACATAACTTCCGTTGTTGGGATGGTTTCTGTCTGATTCAGAGAGCTGATTTCCGACGGATCTCCACCCTATAAATCCGTTTCATTTCCGATCCACTTACGAGACCTTTGAGGGCTCGGATTGCTATTGTTGAACATGTTTTGTGGCTATGTGGAGGAGTCTGCGCGCCTTTAGCACCAAGGCATTGCATGTATCAGCATGGCCGAGGCCATAAATTGTATAGCAATGCATACCTGAATCAATAAATTTCATGTATGCCTTATAGATGCATTTGAATGCTGACCTAAATTAGTCCATAGCATGTAAACATTTATTTTCCCACACATCCATATAATTGCTATATTTTTTTAGACTTATGTCCTTTGTGAATTATATTAGGATTGTTGAACTTGAATCTTAATTTGTTGTAGGAGTTATTGTTTTAGTTGGTTACCTTTGCTTTGTGTAATTATTTTATATTTGGTTGCAGGAACCGCAAGATGTGCCACTCGCCCTTGCTCCTGATGCCCGTTCTTTGCCTGCAGAATGCGGGCCAGGGGTTCTCTAATCGGGCACTATGCAAAACCCGGGCATGGTGGCAAGGGCCCTCTGGCTTTTGGAGTCCAGATTTAGGTGTTGGGGTCATACTGCAGTGCCCCCCCCCCCCCTGTATGGTCCAAACAAGGTTATACTAAAATTTTAATTTACGTTTTGAAACAGGGACCACACGTGCCAGAGTGGCACAACTGAGTGTCAGGGTCCTTCAGTTGGTGGGCGAGATACAGGAGCTGCGCAACCCATTGGGGACCACAGATGAAGAATAATGTTCAGTGGCCTGCCATTGCTATGTATTTTGTTTTTTATAGTAGTAAAAATTTTACATTTTCAAAATGTTTTAAAATTTTATATTTTATGGTATAAAAAAAATGTTACATTGTCATTTCATTTACAAAATACATTAACACAAAACTAATGGGCCCAGAAATATTTAAAGATGAATATTCACATGACCGAGAAGTGATTTAGGTAAGTTTTAGGGGGCTAAAATGGAAGAACCACCTAACCGAGAAGTGGTTTGGGTGAGCTTTAAGGGTCCAAAAGGGAAGATGGAGGATAGTGCTAAGTGGTTTGGGTGAGCTTTAAGGGTCCAAAAGGGAAGATGGATGAGAGTGCTAAGTGATTTAGCTAAACATTGTAGTAGAAGTGAGGGTGGCAAATATGTAGGCAAGCACTTTAATTAGTTAAGTTTGTAGTGCGCAGGTGCAAGATGGTAAGGATTTCCGTCTGGACGAATATTTATTGAAAAAGGGAAACAGAATCGAACGGGAAACGTAAAGGATTCGTTGGAGGATACGATGGGAAAATGGCAAAAACGAAAGCCTACGTTGTAACATGTCAAAATGAAACGGAAAAGTCTGGATGGAAAATGACATCCTCGTAATTCGTAATCTGCCGTACGAACAGACGGAAACTTTACAGAAGGTTTTCAATGCATGCACTGAATCGCTCGTACACTCATACGAGAACGGAAACATTTCACAAAAAACAAACAAATCGGAACTAAAACGGAAGTTTTTTTTGTCTCTCTGAATCGAGGCTAATGCCCTGATTGAGATGAAAAGCAGACACAACCTTAGGCAAGAAATCTGGTTTAAAACAAAACACCACCTTGTCCTGGTGTCGCTCAAAATAAGGAGGTTTGATGGAGAGAGCCGCCAACTCAGAAACACGCCTGACAGAAGTAATAGCCACCAAAAAGGCTACCTTAAGAGTCAAAATGGGCAAAGCAGCCTCACGGAGAGTCTCAAAAGGACGACCCTGCAGAGCAGATAACACCAGATTCAAATCCCAAACTGGTAACATAGGTTTACGGGGCGGACGCACATGAGAAACCCCTGGAAAAAAGTCTTAACCAAACGGTGACTGGCAAAAGATCTTTCAAAGCAAATTGCCAGAGCTGAAACATGACCTTTGAGGGTACTAAGTTGAAGGCCCAAATCCAAACCATGTTGCAAGAATTCCAGAATCCTGGGAACAGAAAACACCCGACAGGAAAGAGATTTGGACTCACACCAGGCAATGTAAGCATGCCAGACCCTGTAGTAGATAAAGGACAGGGACTTCTTCCTAGCCCTAATCATGGTATCAACAACAGAAGCCGGCAACCCCTTCTCCATCAGGATGGGGGTTTCAACAGCCAAGCCGTCAAAGCCAGCGTTTGTAAATTGGGATGGCACAGCTGCCCCTGAGTGAGCACATCTGGATCCTTGGGCAGGACGTACTGATCTACTGCCAATTGCACCATGTCTGCGAACCACACCCTTCTTGGCCAACAGAGGGCCACCAGAATGGTTGGCACCCCTTCCTGGGTTACCTTGCGCAGCACCCTGCCCAACAGAGGAAACGGAGGGAACACATAGAGGAGCTGAAACCCCTTCCAAGGCATTGCCAGTGCATCCGTGGCAAAGGCCAGAGGATCCTGACACAGAGAGACAAAGAATGGAAGTTTGTGATTGTGACGTGAAGCAAACATATCCACATTCGGCAGACCCCAGCGGCGGCACAGAGAGTGAAACACCCTTATGCTGAGGGACCACTCCCCCAGCCGAGAGATCCCTCTGCTCAGGGAGTCTGCGTTTAAGTTCTCCACTCCCGGGATGTAAACTGCCGATATGCAGGGAACATTCTCCTCCGCACAGGACAGTATCAGGGACACTTCCTTGAGGGCTCGCTTGCTCCGAGTCCCTCCCTGATGATTGATGTAGGCAATCGCCGTCTGGATGTCCAAGCGGATCTGAACAGCCCGACCCCGAAGGTGCGGAGTCAACTGGAAAAGAACCAACCTTATCGCCCACAGTTCCAGAATGTTGATGGGAGCATGGCCCCCCCCAACCTGTCAGACTGGCATCTGTGGAGACAGTCTCCCAGCAAGGAGGCAGAAAGGTCCTGCCCACTAGGAGATTCCTTGAGTCCAGCCACCACGAGAGGGACTGACTGACCAGAGGGGACAGAACAAATGTCTGATCCAGGAACACAGGGTCCCGATCCCAAACTGACAAAAGGTGCAACTGAAGAGGTCTCATGTGAAACTGAGCATAGGGAACCACCTCGAAGCATGACACCATCAGGCCCACCAGCTGCATCCCAGCCGAATGGAGGGATGAGGGCAAGAAATCAGAGGCCGTGCCTGCATCTGCAGGCCCTCCACCTTCTGCTGAGGCAGAAAAACCTTGACCTGAGATGTATCCAGAGTCATGCCCAGAAAGGATGTCAGCAAGGACGGAGACAGAGAAGACGTGGGGTAGTTGATCACCCAACCGAAGGACTCGAGCATGGAGACCACCATCGGTATCCAGCTCGGCTTGATGGAAGGACTGAGACGCAATCAGAATGTCATCCAGATAAGGAAGGATGCGAATGCCCTGAGATCTCAACAGAGCCATCAACCCCGCCAGCACCTTGGTGAAGACCCGAGGGGCTAAGGTAAGACCGAAAGGTAAGGCCACAAATTGGTAGTGCTGATCCTCCAGAGCAAACCTGAGAAATCTCTGATGACCTAGAAAGATAGGAACATGAAGGTAAGCATCTTTGATGTCCACAGAAGTCATGAAGTCGCCCGGGCGCAAGGTACTGACCGACGAGCGCAGAGTCTCCATGCGAAAATGCTTGAACCTGACAAATTTGTTGAGGCGCTTCAAATCCAGGATGGGCCTCAGGGACCCATCCTTTTTGGGAACAGTGAACAGATTGGAATAGAAACCTCTGCCCCTTTCCTGGAAGGGCACCATGCAAATGACCCCCAAATCCAAAAGGCTTTGGACTGCAAGCTGCAAGCCCTGAGCTGACAAGGGATTTTGAACCATCTGGGATCTGATGAATCTTGGGGGCGGCCAGGCTGCAAACTCTATCTTGTACCCGGAGGACACCACCTCCTGAATCCACCGGTCTGAGACGCGCAATCTCCAAACGTCAGCAAAGAGCCGCAGCCGTCCCCCCACCCGGATGAATGAGGGCGCCTCCTCATGCCTGAGGAGGCTTGGGGGAAGATTTGGACTTGGGACCCCATGAGAGACGGGACGACCACGACCTCTACCCGGGCCCCAAGGGTCTCTATGTGCCCCCGCAAAAGGTGCACCCCGACCAGACCTGGGAGCACGGAAGGAGGGGAGGGAAGAACCAGCCCCCTGAAAGGGCCGCGGATGCCTCCTGCGTTGAGGCAACCTATCGTCCTTAGCAAACAGATCCAGACGCTCCCCAAAGAGCCGTAGCCCAGTAAAGGGGAAGCCAGTGAGAGCCTTCTTAGCAGCATTATCAGCCGCCCACTGACGCAGCCAAACAGAGCAAAGCAGGAGGGATCTATACTCCTCCCCTCTATTGGCATCCGAGGCATTATCCAGAAGGCACTTGAGTAACCCTTTAAGAGCAAGAGCCGTGATGGCAGAAGCGCACACAGGGCGCAGCGCAGTCCCTGCACAAGCAAATGCATGACAGACCAGCTGATCAACACGCCGGTCCTCACCATCCCTCAGAGTAGAAGTGTCAGGGGAATGCATGACCGGTGGTATTGGACAACCCAAGCACTGGAGCATCCACCTCGGGGGACATGACCAGCGCTTAACTATATCAGCAGGAAATGGATACCTCCTGTCCAAACTCTTAGGCACCGCGGCCAATCTGCTAGGATGTTCCCACTCCTTGAGCACCAAATTATTGAAGTGGATCTGCTCAGGGAACTCCAAGCGTTGTTTAACAGTGTGAAAAAGCTCACCCTGCTGCCTTTTAGCCGGGACAGGAGGTGTAATACACAGTACTTCAAAAATGTTAGTCAACAGCCTGTCAGTATCCTCAGGAGACCATGGGTCTTCTCCCAAAGGAGACCCAGTACCACCATAAACCTCCTGCTGCTCCTCAGAGGACTCAGAATAAGAGAAAAGTTCCCCCTCTTCTAGGGGGTACAGGCCAGGGAAAGAAAACTGTCCCTCATCCTCCTCAGGAAAAAGGGAAACAGTGGGAGTTAAATGCCGCTTCTTACCAGAAGCCTTACGGGGGACCGGCCCAGCCATATGCCTTTCCAGACTGGCCACCCGCAAGCCCAAGTCAGTTTGATTCCCCACTAGTATGTCCCTCACTAGAGGTCAAATGCAAGCGCAAGGGGGTAGATGATGTAGAAGGGGGCGCAGAGCTGGGCAGCGTAGCAGGCAACCCAGACTGCAGCGCAAGTACCTTCTGGGCGCAGGGCACACATACCCTGACACCGTCACTCACAGGGGATACCCCACAAGCGACACACAGCTGGGCTTGTCCCGAAGGAACCCCAAGCACATTATCCCCGGAAGCCTCCATATGGTGATTAGAGTGGGCACACTGGCCAGTATAGGGTTAAGGCTAACAAGAGCCACCCGGGATGCCCCAAAACCTGCTAGGGAAGGTGAGAGATGCAAAAGGGAAGAGGGCCGGGAGAAACCACAGTAACGTTAATCCCGCCTGAAAGACATAAGAAACCACACATAACAATCCCATAATGTGGTGACAAGAGCACAACACAACCTTGAAGGGGACTCATGGACCAAGAAGCCGATCGCACAACCAGGCAGGCCAGCAGCGCGCCGCAGCTCAGGAGAAGACAAACTTCAAACAAAATGGCGCCCGCAAGAACCTTGAGGGGCGGGTCGCGGAGGTATGACACAAAAAGCATCATCCACGGGACCCGCCTCCCCCGAAGAGCGCGAATCGTGCTCCACGTGACCCCCCCCCCAGCGCCAATGACATCGCAGCAGCACATGAGACGAATGTCTCCGCCAGCCGCGGAGCGCCGTATAAAACGTAAAAGTAAAAAAACAGATAAAATATAAAGTGCAACCACACCGCCTACCCCCCCCCCCCCGGAGAGCTCCCCAGGGAGAGAGCGAGGCGGGGAAGAGCAATGGTAGGCGCACCCAAGGCATGCTTAGCTAGGGAGGAGGCGGGGCAGTGAAAGGGCCACAATAAGGCAGGAAGTGGCATCCCACAAGGCTCACCATAAGCCTGAACCGCCTACCCTTGTAGGTACAGGGAGTGCGGTTGGAGCAGCGCTCCTCCAGCACCTGACCCTGATGCTGTCCTACCTTCACCCGAACCACTGGGAGGCAGTGGGTCCAGAACAGGTGGGAATAGTCCTGCAGGGCCGCAGGCTGGTAAGCCCCTGCGTAATGTAGAGAGCCATCTTCTATCTTCGCAGTCCAGACTGCAGAAGGAAACTGGAAATTTGTGGGAGGTTCCTGTCCTTTTATAGGGCCGGGAGACACCACAAGTCTCTTCTGCAGTCCACTGCGCCACCTTGTGGTGGATATCCAAAGCGTAAAGAAGATTTGTGAAACAGGACGTGCTGTATACAGATGCAGGCACGTTCCTGTCCCCAGCCTATTCAAATGGCTGGGCACAGGAGCACGTCTGAGCCCAGAGATGCTGGAAATGCGATTTTTGCAGGGCATCTTGACTTCTGCCCCTTGAGTCTTATAGACCACCTTATTCTTTCATTCTTCACCATTGACAATGTCCATGACCTAGAGCCAGGGCGAGATTATAGGCAGGGTGCAAGGGGCACGCGCTTTTGACCTGCAAGAGGGCCTCCACCAACTGTGGCGCTATGGTTGGGGTACCAGGAATTTGCAGTGCCGCTGCTTGGTCTGGTTGGTTCCAATCCACGTGCCCTTGTAGGGGTGAATATCTGAGGTTCTGCCCTTTCCAACAAAATCCAGTGAGTCGTTAGCCCTCCTAGGTCTGGAGGTTCTGGTGCTGCCGCTTGGTCTAATCGACCCTGATCCACATGTCCCCTAGGTACAGAGATCCAGCTCTCGGCAAAAGCGGCAAAAAGTACCAGTACTTTGCACTTCCACTGTTTGCTTCAGTTTTCCCTAATACACATACCCTTGTGGTGCATACCTTTCCAAAGACACCAGTGAGTCGGTAGCCCCCTTAGGTCCAGAGAAATGGTGCTCAGAAGTGTACTATCTTGGACAATACAGAAACCCACTGGAAGTGCCGTTGGAAAAAGGAGGAATTCAGTTATGCACCTCTGCAAGGGCATGTGGATCCAATTGGTGGTACCACAAAGTTCCGGTACTGTTGCTTGCCGGATCTTTGGTCAGTGGATGATTGTCCTACAGCTGAAGATCTCAGCTACATTCCCTGTAATTTTGGGCTTCCTTGCCACCATGGTCTTGGAGAACCGGGGCTCAGAAGTGGACCTCCATATGCGAGGTACATTGATTCCCAGGGTGACCCACTTTGGAGCCCTGGTTCTCCAGAGGAGGAGGCTAGCAACCAACTGGATGTGCCAAGGACAGTGCAGAGAGGACGTGAGGACTTGATCTGGCAGAGACAAGTGATGCACAGTGCCAAGGAGCGCACACAACAGGATTCTCCAGCCCAGATCAGCAGTGATGTCAGTCACCTACCTATCTACCTACTGACCCACCCACCAATTTACTCACCCCCCTCTCACCTATCTACCTCACTTGCTGACCAACCTACCTACTGAACCAACTGCCTACTAACTCACCCACCTACCTACGTACCTGGCCACTCGCCTCCCTACCCAGGACCTGGAGCGACACTTGGCAGCCCTGGTGCAAAGGCAGAATCGTCACACCCTTGAGCTGAGATGGCAGTTACACACCTACCTTCCAACATGCTCACCTCACTACCTGCCTTTCCACCTACCTACCCACTCATCTATCTGCCTAACCACCCACCTTCCTACTCACCTATTTACCCAACTATATACCTGCCTACTTACCTATGTATCCCCATGTCTATCCACCCACCTGCCTACACATTCTAAATTCCTATCTTACAGCAATTCCTATCTATTCCTGTCTAAATTCCTCCTCTACCTGACTACTCCCTAGCTGTACATTTTAGTAACTACCCATCTATCTGCCTACCCACATACCTACCTGCTTAACCACCTACCTTACTACCGCCACCTACCTACCCATCTTTCTACCTGACTACCCACCTAAATGCCCACTTACCTACCTATTTACCTACCTACCCACTCACCTATATGCCTGCCTGCTCACCCACTGACCTTCCTAACATAACCTACCTACCTAGAAGATACAGGGAGTCTGTTTTTTTCTCGCACACAGCACAGATGTACAGCACTAGGTAGAGTGGTATTAAACAAGGAGCACAGCTTATCCATTCATAGCAGAAATTGGCTTGTGTTTTGTTTTTTAGTGGCGTTGGTTACTGATATGTGAATGTATTAGTCTAATAGCGTGCAGTGTTGTGATTATTAGAGTAATTGGAGCAACAAGCAGTGATTGGTTTTGCAGTTTTACAGAGGAGGAGCATTCAGTGCGTGACATGAGGGGGTGGGTAACCTGTTTCTACGTACCTGCAAAATCCCAGCATGCTCCCTCTATCGCAGTGAAGTTGGTGTGACAAATGACAGGGGATTGCCTGTTTATCACAGAGACTGCCTGGCGATGACACGGCAAGGATGGCACAGGGGACTGGATCTGACATTCTGTTTAGTGTGCAAGCAAAAGGCAAGCACAGGGAGTGCACAGAGTGGCATCCCCCACTGTGCAAGCACCTGTCCACCCATGTGAGGATGGGGCGATGACTCTGGACTTTAATGGAAAAAAATACTGCATCAGGGGCCTCCACCAGCTTTTCTGCCCAGGAGCCTCCACCACATTTAATCTGGCTCTGCCCAAGGCCACATCATGGCTGTGGTTCCAAGCTAAGCTAAGGATATACAAGGTGTATGGTAGAGTTCTATTACTGTATATTCTACAATCTCCTAGGGACAGAAAACCTTTAACTCTTGATGATATGTGTAGTGTGGTTGTTTGCTTCAAACTGTTTCACATTTTTACACTTTTTTCTTACACACACTATAGATTTTCTTTTTCAATACTTTTTATCACAGCATGTTTGGATGCGAAAAATAAGTATTGAAAGAAAAAAGTAACAGTTAAGGAAATATATTAAGCGAATAACATAAATGAAATCAAACTTTATATTTACTCAATACAATAGGATGCTTAAGTAGACATTACACACAGCTAAACTTTACTTTACTTTTAAGAAAGTGTAAGGTAAGAAAGGGAGATGAGAGGAAAAGAGGGAAGGTGTTTGATTTCATTTTTGATTTAAGTCTCTGTCCAGGCACACACTAAATTTTTCCCACCTTACTCCCTTGGGGACAAAAAATAATAAACCATCACAGAGAATTACAGAGGTGCTTTAAAATGGTTTATTATTTATTGTCCTCATTTTCTAAGTGAATACATATTTCTTAGCTTTAGTTTCTCAGTTCAAGGTTGAGCCATGGTGCAGCTTTATGAGTCTTTTGTCAGAGACACCTGCGGGACCACTTTGACTTGCCATGCTCGGTCATACTGAGAGCACTAAGGGACAGAGTGGCTGTAAGACCACTGTTTTGCGTGGTCCTGGAGAAATATCATTGAAAAAGGGGCATAATCTGGAGCCCTGCTTCAGCTTTTATCCTGGAAATGGAAAAGAGGCACATGGGACAGGCATCAGATGAGCTGAAAACTCTTCCAAGACATTGCTAATGCATCCATGGCCAAGGCCAGAGGGTCCTGGGACAGAGAGACAAAGACTGGAAGCGTGTGATTGTGACTGGACGCAAACAGATCCACGTCCGGCTGACCCCAGCGGTGGCACAGGGAGCGAAACACCCTGCTGCTGAGGGACCATTCTCCCAGACGACAAGTCCCCCTGCTCAGAGAGTCTGCCTCCAGATTCTCCACCCCCCGGGATGTACACAGCTGAGATGCAGGGAACACTCTCCTCTGCCCAAGACAGTATCAGGGAAACTTCCTTGAGGGCCCTCTTGCTCCGGGTCCCTCCCTGATGATTGATGTAGGCAACCACCGTCTGGTTGTCCGAGCGGACCTGAACCGCCAGATCCTGAAGGTGTGGGGTCGAATGGACGAGAACCAACCTTATCGCTCTCAGTTCCAGGATGTTGATAGGGGTATGAGCCTCCTGAGGGCCCCACTGACCCTGGAACTTTAAGGACTTCCAGAAGCCCCCCCAGCCTGTCAGACTGGCATCCGTGGTGACAATCTCCCAGCAAGAGGACAGAAAGGTCCTGCCCACCAAGAGGTTCCTTGAGTCCAGCCACCACGAGAGAGACCGCCTGGCCAGAGGGGACAGGACAAACACCTGATCCAGGGACCCAGGGTCCCGATCCCTTACTGACAAAAGGTGTAGCTGAAGAGGTCTCATGTGAAACTGAGCATAGGGTACCGCCTCGAAGCAAGACACCATCAATCCCACCAGCTGCATCCTCTGCCAGATGGAGGGATGAGGCAAGACAGCAGAAACTGAGCCTGAGCTTGAAAACTCTCTACCTTCTGCTGAGGGAGAAAGATCTTGACCTGAGATGTAAGTCATGCCCAGAAAGGACCTCACCAGTGACGGGGACAGGGAACACTTGGGATGGTTGATCACCCAGCCGAAGGACTCTAGTGTGGACACCACCATCTGAGTATCCAGCTCGCCCTGATGGAAGGACTGAGACATGATGAGAATGTCGTTCAGATAGGGAAGGATGCGAATGCCCTGAGATCTCAGCAGAGCCATCACGCCCGCCAGCACCTTGGTGAATACCCTGGGAGCCGAAGTGATACCGAAAGGCAATGCCACAAATTGATAGTGCTGATCCTCCAGAGCGAACCTGAGGAATTTCTGGTGACCTGGAAAGATTGGTACGTAAAGGTAAGCGTCCTTGATGTCTACAGAAGTCATGAAATCGCCCGGTCGCAGTGAATTGACTGCTGAGCGCAGGGTTTCAATGCGAAAATGTTTGAATCTGACAAACTTGTTGAGGCACTTTAAATCCAGGATGGGCCTGAGGGACCCGTCCTTTTTGGGGACCGTCGTGAAGAGATTGGAGTAGAAGCCTCTGCCCCTTTCCCAGAAGGGGCAGAGGACCCCCAACTCCAGAAGGTTTTGGACAGCAAGGCAAAACCCCGAGCTGACAGAGGGTTTTGAGCCATCCGGGATCTGATGAATCTTGGGGGGTGGGGGGGGGGTGAGACAGGCTGCAAACTCTATCCTCTATCTTGTAACCGGAGGAAACCACCTCCTGGATCCACCTCTCTGCTACACGTCGCCTCCAGATGTGGGCAAAGAGCCAAAGCCGTCCCCCCACCCGGATGGGTGAGGCCGCCTCTTCATGCCTGAGGGGGCTTGGGGGAAGATTTGGGCTTTGGACCCCAGGAAAGGCCGGGCGGCCACGTCCCCTGCCCCTTCCCAAATAGTCTCCGCATGCTGCAGCAAAGGAAACTTCTCGACCAGCCCTGGAAGCCCGAAAGGAGGGGAAAGAGGCACCAGATCCCAGAAAGGGCCGAGAAGGCCCCCTGCGTTGAGGTAACCTACTGCCCCTAGCAAACAAATCCAAGCGTTCACCAAAGAGGCGCAACCCCTTAAGGGGGAACCCAGCGAGAGCCTTCTTAGCAGCATTATCAGCTACCCACTGACGCAGCCATACAGAGCGGCGTATAGCCACCAAAAGGGCAGATGTCCTTCCACACACTCTAATGACATCATCCATGGCAGAGAGGATATATGCAACAAATTCATAGCAAAGCAGGAGAGATCTATAGTCTTCACCTCCCGCGTCATCAGATGCCCCATCTATGAGACACTTAAGCAGCCCCTAAATGGCAATAGCCATTATGGCAGAGGCACAAGCCGGGCGCAGCGCAGACCCCACACAGGCAAAAGCATGATAGGACAGCTGGTCATCACCATCCTGCAGGGTAGTAGTGTCAGGAGAATGCATGACAGATGTATTTGACATCCCTAGGACGGGTGCGTCAACCTCGGGAGGGCAAGACCAACGCTTAATCACATCAGCAGGAAAGGGATACCTCTTGTCCCAACTCTTGGGCACCCCAGGTAGACTACTAGGCCGTTCCCATTCCTTGAGCACTAGATTATTAAAGTGAGTCTGCTCAGGGAACTCCAAGCGTGGCTTAACCGTATCAAAAAGCTCACCCTGCCCCTGCGGAGCCACTGCAGGAGGAGAAATACAAAGCACTTCGAATATGTGACTTAACAACCTGTCAGTATCATCTAAAGAGCCTGGGTCTTCCCCAATGGGAGACCCGGTACCACCTTAGATCTTAGGTTGTTCCTCAGAGGATTCCTAATCAGAAAACAATTCCCCTTCCTCGAGGGGGTAAGGGCCAGAAAGTGAGTAAGGTCCCTCATCCTCTACAGGAAAGAGGGAAGCAGCGGGAGATAAATGCCGCTTCTTAGCAGAAGCCTTACGCGGGGCAGACCCAGCAATATGTTTTTCAATGTGAACAAAAGGGGAGTGGCAGCTGCTCAGACCATTTTATAACTAACCTGGGAGGTGCAAGTCAGCAGGGCAATTAGGTTACTAAAGACTTAAAGGAGCCACAGCACTCAACCCTGTTAGCTTGCAGACCAACCTATAATCTGTCTCTAAATCTGGTAAAAACAGAGGCTCGGTCACACACATCTGCAGAAGTATGCTAAGCTGCACCACCACGCCAAGGTGCCTCTATGGGTGCAGTCCTAACTCTAATCTATGAGAGCCCTATTTGAGACATACAATGCAAGAGATAAAATGGGAGCAGCTTACCTGAGGTTGCCCTAAACCTCATGTGCAAGCCATGGGGTGGAAGGGTCAATATGTTTTTCAATGCTGGCCACCCGTGCAGCCAAATCAGATTGAGAGTCCCCGCTAGTGTGCCCCTCACTGGGGGTCAGATGTAAGCGTGGGGGGGTAGGCGAAGCCAAAAGGGGTGCAGCACGGGGGCCCGCAACAGACAGCCCAGACTGCAGCGCAAGTGCCTGCTGGGCACAGTTTACACATACCCTGACATCGTCACTCACAGGGGAAACCCCACAGCCGGCCCTGTCCCGAAGGAACGACAGGCACCTTATCCCCAGAAGCCTCCATATGGTGATTTGAGTGGCACAACAGGCCAGTATAGGGTTAAGGTGTAATAGCCACCCGGGATGCCCCAAAAACCCACTAGGGAGGAGGGAGATTACTAAAGGGAAGAGGGCCGGGAGAAACCACAGTGACGTTTATCCCGCCTGAAAGACATAAAAAGACATCCCCATAAGCATTTACAAGTGAGAAGCAAAAGAAAAAACTCCCCGCAGGGACACTCAAGGACCGAACTGGTAAAGGAGCAGCAGCGCCCGCAGCACGAGAGAAGGAGGAAGAGAAGTAAAATGGTGCCCACACAGACCTCGAGGGGCGGGCCGCGGAGATGTGACGCCAAAAGTGTCAGCCGCAGAGCCCACCCCCCGAAGAGCGCGAAACGCACCCCATGTGATCTCGCCATCCAATGACAGCGCAGCAGCAGCTGAAGCAATGTCGCCGCCATCCGCGGAGTGATGTACAAGTGGCGCGGCGGCGAGCGTATTAAGTAAAAAACACCACTACACAAATAAAGTGAAGCAGGAGGGGGGGGAGGGGACCGGGGGACCCAGAGTGCAGGAAGGGGCATCCCATAAGCCTATACAGTCTACTCATGTCAGTGCAGGGATTGCGGTAGGAGCCGCGCTCCTCAGCACCTGACCCTGGTGCTGTCCTACCTTCACCCGAACCAGTCAGCTGGGAGGCAGTGGGAATAGTCCTGCAGGGCCGCAGGCTGATAAGCCCCGCTCACCCGTGCAGAATAGAGAGCCATCTTCTATCTTCGCAGTCCAGACTGCAGATAAGAACTGGGAATTTGTGGGAGGTTCCTGGCTATTTAGGGGGCCGGGAGTGGCCACAAGTTTTTTCTGCAGCCCAGCGCCATCTTGTGGATGTATAACCCATGTGTGAGGAATATTCTGGAACAGGACGTGCTGTATACTTGGAATATTGCACTTTGAAGTAAAAAGTGCACTTTAGGTGCACCAGTACTCTGGTGCTGAACTGAAGCCTAGGTAGCAAATGAAAGGGAATTGCACTTTTTAAACCTGGTGCTCACTAACCCATTAACATCAAATGCAAAAAGTACCCTACTTTCTTTTTGACATGCCAATTCAGCAGCAGAGCACTTCTATTTTAATTTGCATCTAAAATATACTTTTTACTTTCCAATGCACCTCTTGCCTCTGGTGCTGTCTGTTTATTTTGTCAGCTCACTTGTTTTCCTATAGGTTGGGAGGGGCATCTTGCTAAAAAAGAGCGAGACACCTATTGCATTTTTTTAGTCTTTTAAGATTCAAGATGGCGGCCCGTGAAGTCCTAGGCTGCCTGCAGACAGGAAGTGTCTTCTGACTGTGCCGCTCGGCATTCTGGGATTGCAGTCCCTTTCCTGACCCCAGGTCTGCTCTGTCTAGGCAAAGCTCAGCTATAACCCTGCCCCCTGCATTTTTGCCAACTCTCCTCTCCCCAGTATGTGATTGAGGCAAGATGGCGGTGCCTGTGTCCTAGAGTCCTGAACACAGTTGCAGCCCTGGGGGGGAAAGAATAATAAGTGACTAAAAACGTAAAATATATTCATTTTAGATGCTGGGGAATCGTTTTTTTAAGGGTTTGGGCATTTCATTAAATGATGCTGAAGGTCTGGTATAAAACAACTGCAGCTACTTTTGGAAATGCAACCTTACTAAGAATACAACAATACTATGATATTCGTACATAAACTAGCATTATTAATATGCCCAAAAAAAAAAAAAAAGAGTATACCTGACTTGTCTCCTTTGGATCGATACCTCTAAGGCCTCAATCCGCCTCCTGCATCATCATACCGACAACCTTAGCACCCCCTACAACCACACTTTTCAGTACCAGATGCAAGATATTCATTAGTAGTCAAGAGCTAGTGTATAAGCGTATAAGTGTAATATACACATAAGTGTATAAGATTGCAAGGATTTCCAATATAAACAAGCTGTTTTCTGTCATCTATGAAGGCTCTTTACACACCAAGAAATCATACTTCTCCCTCAAATCAACTGACCAGATATCCCACATTCCTATTTTGAGGCATTTTGTCCTTATGCCCCCCCCCCCCCCCCCAAAAAAAAAAAAAAACTTTAAATGTCTGACTTTACTGACTTTATGGGGAAGACTAGCACCTAATGCCAGAACCCGGATGTCAAATTCCTTTACTTTCTTTGTAGATCCGCACTGTACTGTACGTGCCATCCTATGATTTCCAGAGCTTTTATCAGACTTAACTGTTACAGTATGTGTTGAATAACCGGACATGTCTCAATCTGCACAGACAAGCACAGCCCTCCAATGCTAAAAAAAAATGGTATAAACAATAAAGGGTATATTACACCGTGCTCAAATTTCTAATTAGACAGTTAATATATTGCTACCACAAGCCAGACTTCCTATCCCAAATCAGTCTCAGGCAAAAATACAAATAATAGGCATAGAGCAAAATAAAGTTCCTTCAGTGGAATATCACACTCATCCCAAGGTGCATGCACATCCAGTACGAAAATTCCAAATAACAAAAATAGTTCTTTCACTGGGAAAGCAGTCACGGTGTCCCAAGGTGTATACACAATCACATAGTTCACACGTGCCCTCCACCACTCAGGTATATGCTTACCAGATTTCAATAGTGATCAGCGCCTTAGTATTTGTATAATTCAATACACTTTCACTCCAAAATCAGAAAAGTGATCCTTAAAACTTTGCCAGAGCTCCGGCTGATGTAAAACATCAGCGCCTGCCCCCAGCCTATCTGAATGGGGATTGTTCAAGCAATCACAAGCTACAGCAGCCACATTCAATGGGTTGAATAACTTTTTTGTACACTGTTCGTGAACATAGGCTTGCACATTTTGCTTTGATTCCAGCAGCTTTTTAATTGTTCATAAAATGTGGTGGTCTATATCTACACCAATAGGTTGGTAGGGGTACTGTTCATTGGGAATTATAGATAGCCAGAACTATAGAAACCCCCAACTCCATGTGATTGATTCAGCACCAGATGCAAGAGATGCACTTTGGAGTAAAATGTGCACTTTAGGGAAACATGAAATGGAAGTGCTCTTATTATGTCTGATGATGAATCAACCACTAGGTAGAAAATAAGAGGAAATGGCGTTTACTCCATAAAAAATAGTGCATGTGTTTTGCACTTGGGGCTTAACTAAAGGAGTGAAAAATGAAATCCTTTTTTAATTTTCTACCTAGGGGTGAGTTTAGCACCAACTGTAAGAAATACAATTCTATTTCATATTTCAGCTAAAGCATATTCTTACTCCAAAGTGCATTTTCTTGCTACTAGTGCTCAATTGACTTACTCTTGCAGCTAGGAAATGCTCCCTCCTGCTGAGGCATTTCAATTTTGCTTGTACAAATGCAGACATATGTAAAAGTTCACTAGAAAGTATGGTGTATGTTTGGGAGGATGGCAGGTCCATCCCTATACAAAAGTAAAACCAGTTATGAAACATGAAAGTTCTACTAACATCAAACTAACACTAATTGTTCATGGGAGCAGCCATGATGGAATTACTGTATAATGCTGCACCATTATCTTCTACTGAGATGTATGAGACAAAGCATTACCCCTCCCTTCTCCTCTCAATAGAAGACAATGGTGTGGCATTATGCAGTAATTCCATCATGGCGTTAGTTAGACTGGACTAGAGCTTGTGTCAAAGTTTGTCACTGTAAATGCATTTAATATGTATAGACATGTGCTGATTGATCTGGTTACACAGCACACCAGGGCTTCATGAACCTTAGTTGTTGAAAGCTTTTGCCCTATGCACTTATTGTATTTGAATAAAGATTATAAATCCAATAAACAAACCAAGAATGTCAGGAATTACACGCAGAAGATGAATTATTCTGATCGACTGGTTTCTAAGGAAACCTCTGCAACCAGGTAGTGACTGCTGTCTACATTCTAAATTATGAATACCAAGATCAAAATTGACATAAAAAATGATATTCAGCTGCATGCAAATACTACATTATAGAGCAACAGCAATGTTTCAGTATGGCACTTACTAGGTACTAATGTGAATACGCTTTATCTTATGCTTCATACCTTTAGATTTAATTGCCTGACAGATCATTAAAAAACAAACATCTTAACATTAAGCCCTGGGCAAATAATTTAAATTCACAGATACAATTCAATTATTTGCAATTCATGATTTATGAGCTTACAACATGCCAAGTAGTCAGTGACTATGATATTCTATTGTGATCTGCAGCTTCCTGTTATCAGCTTACAGGACATGGACAGGACTGTGATGACATCCTTCTGCTCTCGCCTCATGTGAGTGAGCAACCAGTATAGGAAAACAGGATATTGTGCAATTTAATACAACCCTATTGGTTTGACAATGCCCCCATCCTTGTTATTTGCTGTGCATAGGATTATGAGAAGTTCATATAAAGACATATTTTGGATATTTACTTGAAGCTTGGCTAAGGAGTACTAAGTTGACCCTCTAACAGAGTTCCTTAGGGACATCCCCATTTCAAATGTCCGGTAGTGTGAAACTTCATGGTCTCTCTGTAAACTCTCTTTGAATCTTGACTGACAGCTGCAGCAAGGCATTGCCACACTAGAAAGCACCCCCACAGCATCCTGCTCCTCCTGGTCTGCGCAGCCCTGCTGCCAGAGGTTTCAGCCTGCAAAGGATGGCAAGTGTGCAAAGTGTTTATGTTGCCTGGGGCCCACACAATCAGTGTGGGGTCGAATATCAAGAGGATCATACAGGGGAAATTAGGGGTTTTCACACTGCGAAACTGAAATGCTTAATGAAAGAATATATTTTTTGTAAACCATAATTGCACTGACAAATCTTGTGTATATGCTCGACTGCAAATGTGTTGTGTTTTACAGTAGCAACCTAGTTATTAGTGAACCTTATGGAAAAATACTACATTTACATTAAAGACAGAATCTAGACCCCCCCCCCAAAAAACTTTTTATTCACCCCAAGAACTCATCTGTCTTAGTCTGGTTGAATAAAGTCCCGCAATTCCATCCAGTGGCAACTGTAGGGAGAATACAATTTGCCACCTTTGAACAAATAGAGCTTGGGTGATTTTAATTTACAGAATAGAGCAAAAACTAGATGCAGTAACATGGTTAGGATTAGAAATGAATATTCTCAGAATAGGCAGGAAGCACTTTGTCTAGCAAGAGTCATAGTGCTCTCATAGGCTAATAGAGGTAACAATGTTGGCTAGGGGAAGAGCTGAGGGGGATAAAATGGAAGATCAGACAACAAGAGGTGTCAGTTGTTTGCATCGACAAGAAAAGGAACACAGAAGAGGAAAGGCCTGCAAAAGAAATAAAGAAAGAATCTAAGGTTGCACCGCCGAGAGGTCCAGGAGGGACAGTGTCAGTCTAAGAAGCCTGAGAAGACATTAGGTTCAGGGTAGGTCCAAAGTCTAGCGCTAGTCTTCCTGTGATCACCTAAGCAGCCTAACTGGGTGGCCTCCTTACAGTGGCGTGGCTCCCCCAGCTCCTCTGTGTATGATCCCATGTGGAATTGATGCTGCCCATTGAGGGGCCCCTGTATTGCAATGGAAGTGCTGTGTTTGTTTTAAAATGAAGAAGACAGTCTGGACATGGCCGAGTGAGGAGCATTTGCTGAGCTCCGTGTGGCCCAAGACGTTTTTCAGCAGATCTTTGCCAGCTGGCCGTTTTTGACCCTTTGCAATGGGGTCCCAGAAAAGGAGGAAGAGCGGGAGGAGGCCGGTGACAGCCTCCAGAGCCGGGATCGAGAGGTTTCTGGCCCCCCCGGCCACATCGAAGCAGCGAGAGGCGGCGATCAAGATGGCGGCTGGCGGGACGGCCGCCCAGCGTGACAAGACGGCGGAGGTGGCGAGGAGGGAAGAGGAGCTCCCCGCTCGTAATGCCATTACAGCTGAAGCGGTGGCGGCGGCGGCGGCATGCGGGAGAGATTGTCGGCGGGGAGAAGACCGGCAGAGGAGTGCGCCTCTGCAGAGCGAGGTGAGGAGGAGAGAGCTGGAGGGCAGGAGGCGGAGCGTGAGATGCTGGACCCGGGCCGACTAGGTGGTGACTCATCGGCGCACTGTATGCAGAGCTCAGTGACAGTGCAGGAGGGGGAAAGACACAACCTATACAGGGAGGCAGATGATAAGCCTCAGTTCCCTTCTGGAAGCCCGATAGTCAAAAAGGGAGACACATGTGGCAGCAGAACAGATGGGGATTGCCCTGGTGGGACCCCCCCTGGAAGCTCCGGGATGGGGGGTCTTTCTCCTATCCCCAGCCCCCGCCCTATGACCTGCAGCAGCTGTAGTGACAGCAGTGGGGATGGCCTGGAGGGGACAGGGCTCGTTCCCTCGGAGCACTTTGAAGAGATGGGGAGCGTTGGGAGTGCTAGCCCCCGCCCCAGTCAGAGCAGTTGTGCACTGTCCCCGTATGCAACCGGAAACCTGGAGCATCAGATGGAGTCCGGGTGGACTGGCGAGCAGAAGAAGTAGTATCCCTGGCCGTGACCCCCATTGGGACTCTTCGCCACGGGCTGGGGGTGAACTTGGGGGGACAGCAACACTCAGGAGCCTCCTGCAATCGTTGGCTACTAAGGAGGACCTGCAAGCCCTTCCCTCTAAGGCGGATCTGGAGTCAATGGCGCTCCGCATCGAGAGGGCCGTGAGAAAAGATATTGAGGACTTGCAGCAGCAGACGGCTACGTTAGACACCAGAATGGCTGCGGTGGAAAGTAATCGGGAGGAGGTGTCTCGGGAATTGTCTGAGTTGGCCGGGCTGCAAAGGGAAGTCCGGCGTCAACAGAAGGAGATGCAGCTACAACTGGACGACCTAGAGAACAGGGGGAGAAGAAACAATGTGAAATTGAGGGGGATCCCGGAAGAGATCGGGGGGGACAGACTGAGATCAGCAGCACAGTCGATCTTTAATTCTTTGCTTGGAAGACAACCCGAAACGACGTACCGCATTGAAAGAATCCACAGAGTTATGAGCCGACCTCTTGGGGGACCGGCACCCCCGCGGGACGTTTTGTGCCGAATGTTGTCATTTGAAGATAGAGAGGAGATTGTGAAGACGGCATGGGAGAGGGGCACAGTGAGTTGGAGCGGCACGAGAATTACGATCCTTCCTGATTTTTCTAGGAAAACTCTCCACATGAGGCGGATTATGCGCCCGCTGCTCGATAAAATCAAGAGCGCTGGAGCTTCTTACAAGTGGGGACATCCATTTCATCTAATTGTGAGAAAGAATGATGCCTTTTTCTCCTTGAGATCTCATGAGGAATTACCCCTTTTGTTTGACTTTTTGTCAATAGACGCTGTCCAGATCCCGACTGGCTTGCGGAGGTTCTACCGTCGCCTTTTCAACCCTTGCCGCAGCGAGAAAGGAGGCTCCGGCTTGGGAGGGGGGGGGACAGGGTGGAAGGGGGGGCGGGCTGGGAGGGTGGTTCTGGAACTTGCCTGGCCATGACGTGAGGAATAGGCGGGGCACTACTTAGACCGGGAGGTAGTGGATAGTTTGAGTGCACTGTTTCTCATGATCAGGAGGCTCTGGGGGCTCGCCTTGCTCTCGGTGCCAGCCCTGTCCTTCCTTAGGTCGTGGCCAAGGTAACGTTGTTGTTTAGTTTAGTTTCGCCTTACAGTAAGTATTGCATTGTAACTATTTCTACCTCTTTTTATAGTGTTGTAGTTTTATAAGATGTCGTATAAGAAGGTGTTAATTTATCTTGGGCGGCTGCCCGGGGGTGGGGTTACTGTACCCGCTTTGAGTTTACGGTTTAACAGTTTATGGTTCAAACGGGCTGGGCAGGCCTCGTTGCGGCTGTGTTCAACTAAGGTTCCCCAAGTAGGCGACTGACCACCTCTGCAGAGCTTGCTTTGCCGGGGAGGACAGTCTTGAGGGAGTTGTTCCCTGTGTGGATAGCTTAGGTCGGGGAGGTTAGCCTTCCTCAGGGGTGCCGGACACCGGCCGGTACCGGTCCCTGATACGTGTTTAGTGTGTGTCTGTGTGTTGAGTTGTGTGACTGCCTTACTTATGTGTGGCCCTTTTGTATCTCAGGGAGGGAGGGGGATGGGGGGTTCAGGGGATGGCCGTGGCCCCAGTATCAAGTTCTGTTCATTTAATGCGAAGGGTCTGAATAGCCCGACTAAGAGGTCTCGGATCTTATATTCTCTACATAAGAAGAGGTGCCAAATTCTTTTTTTGCAGGAGACCCATTTTAGGGCGGATAAGGTGCCAACTGTAAGGACAAAAACTTTCCTGATTGGTTCCATGCTCCGAACCCGGAGGCTAAATCAAAGGGGGTCTCTATAGCAATCCATAGAAACACCCCACTAGTGGTTCTGGATAAGATGTTAGACACAGAGGGCACAAATAGGGGGGAAGACCTTTACTTTGGCCAATGTATATTTACCAAATGTGGATCAGGTGGCGGCTGCTCAGAGGATTCTTCGGGTGTTAGAGGATTTCAGTGAGGGGGTGGTGATACTGGGGGGGGATTTCAATTTGGCTATTGAACCAATGCTGGATACCTCTACAGGACAGTCGTCCACGTCCTATGCAAAGTTGAGAGCCTTTAAAAAATTGCTTCAGGATAGACAACTGATTGATGTTTGGCGGATCTGTAATCCAGGGACTAAAGATTTCACTTTTTATTCGAATATTCACGCCTCTTACAGTAGGATTGATTATTTCTTCATCAGCCACCATGCTCTTCAGTGGTCTCCGGTGGCGACTATAGACACTAGAATCTGGTCTGATCATGCGCCTTTGCTCTTATCATTAAATCTACCTGGGCTGCATGAGAGGCCATGGCAGTGGCGGCTGAATGAGGGTCTCCTGCAGGATGAGGTGTGTACTAAGGCGGTCTCTGAGGGGATTGCAGACTTCCTAAGAAATCATGAGGCCGACACAACGGGTCTCCCTATGCAGTGGGAGGCTCTGAAGTGTACACTCAGGGGGATCCTCATCCAGCACGCTTCAAGATTGAAGAGGGAGAGAGGGGCACAGGTGAAGGGGTTGATGGAACGTTTATCCAGGTTGGAGGTCTCCCACAAACAGAGCCCAGCCCCCGAGGTCCTGATGGAGCTGACTGAATCCAGAAACAAGCTGTTGAGCGTACTCAATAAGATATCCTACAGGCAGAGGGAACTGGCAAACAGATTTTATTACGAGAGCAACAATAAGTGTGGGCGCCCCTTAGCGAGACTTCTGCATCCCCGACAACGCCAAACATACATACCAACTATAAAAGATGGGGGAGGTAATTTGGTTCATGACCCTAGGGGTATTGTGGAGGCCTTTAGAAGGTTCTACTCCCAGCTATACAACATTGAAGAGGGGGGTGAGGGGGGAGGGTGCTCAGGAGCGGGAGATAGAGGCATATGTGGAGGACACGGGGTTGCCAGTCCTAGACGCAGCCAGTAGGGACGCATTGGAGGAACCGTTTGAGCAATTAGAGTTGCTCGAGGCGTTGGCGGGGACCCCATCCGGAAAAAGCCCCGGTCCCGATGGTTTCACTGTAAAATTCTATAAGCAGTTTAAGACTCAACTGGTCCCATTCATGACTAAAGCTTTCAATGCGGTGTCGGGATCGTGTTGCTTCCCGGCGCAGACCCTTGAGGCTCACATCACTGTTCTGCTTAAGCCCGGGAAAGAGATAACATCGTGTGGTAGCTACAGGCCGATCTCTTTAATCAACGTGGATTTGAAGCTGTATTCCAAGGTGATTGCGAATCGATTGAAGGGATTGCTGCCTGCCTGGGTGCATACGGACCAGGTGGGGTTTGTGCCGGGAAGAGAGGCCCGAGATAATACAATTAAAACTATTCTGTTGAACTCCCACGCTAAAACTAAGAAAATCCCCATGTGCCTTTTGTCGGTGGACGCCGAAAAGGCATTTGACAGAATTAGTTGGAAATTTCTTGAGCATACCCTTAGGCAAACGGGCTTGGGTCCTAATATGAGAGAGAAAATTCGGGCATTGTACTCGGGCCCTACAGCCAGGGTTAGAACGAACGCTCTTCTGTCTTCTGGGTTTCAGGTGAGAAACGGGACGAGACAGGGCTGCCCCTTATCTCCCTTGTTATTTGTATTGGTAATGGAGCATTTGGCAGTAGCGTTGAGACAGAACCCGGACATTGGGGGCGTAGAAGTGGGGAGAGAGACGCATAAATTGGCATTGTATGCTGATGATCTGCTTCTGTACGTTACCTCTCCCCATACGTCCTTGCCCTCAATCATTCGGGAATTCCAGAGATTCAGTAGAGTCAGCAACTTTAAAGTTAATATGGCCAAGTCGGAGGTACTGAACATTAGCATAGATGATCGGTCCTTGGTCCAAAGACTTAGAGGGAATTTCCCCTTTAGGTGGTGTGAGGAAGCCATAAGCTATTTGGGGGTTCTCATACCTGCTGACCCCATCTCGTTATTTAGATTGAATTACGATCCCCTACTGGAGAGAACAAGGGCAGATTTGGAGGAGTATGGGAGGAAGGGTATCTCCTGGCTGGGGAGGATTAATGTTGTCAAAATGGATGTATTGCCTAAATTACTGTTTGTCTTCCAGGCGGTGCCTATTCGCAGTAACAAATGCTTTTTCAGACAGCTGAGATCAGAGATCATAAGGTTTTTCTGGGGGGGCAGACAACCGAGACTTAGTCTCCGCAAACTAGCCAGGCCGAAGGCAAGAGGGGGGGCAGGGTTGCCAGACATTGAGAATTACCACAGAGCAGCGGCATTGATAAGGATAGTGGATTGGTACCAGGGGGAGGGGCCCAAGCAATGGGTCGAAATTGAACGGGATATGCAGGCAGCGGATTTGACTTCTCTCCCTTGGGTGGACCCCAAATTACTTCCTAAAGACCAGGTGCCTTTTCTGACGGCCCAGCTCCTCCAGATATGGGAAGATTGCCTCCGGAATTTCAAAATAGCAACGAGACAAGGTCCTTTGACACCCCTGTTTGGAAACCCGGCGTTTCCGCCTGGCCTGGGGGTCTCAAGATTCCTGAGTTGGGAGGCGTCCTCTGGACCGAAATTGAGGCATACGTTGAGGGGGGGGGGGGAGGCCTCCTACTGGGGAGGAGCTGGCGGCCCAGGGGGGGGAGGGGGGTTCATGGCTGGCCATAAGTCAGTTGCGCAATTGCGAAATTGTACTCAGTTTGAAGATTTGTTGGAAGCGGGGGAACGACCTAGAAGGGCTATCTCTCTCATATACGGCATCTTGATGGAAGAGAAGGAGCTCAGAAAGCTGGATTTTGTGGCTGAATGGGAGAGGGAGATGGGGAAGACCTTTGAGGAGGAGGACTGGGAGAAGGCGTTCTATCTTACTCATAAAATGGCGAAACCCTGTAAGGCTCAGGAGAAAAACTTTAAGCTAATTTCCAGATGGTATAGAAGTCCAGTCCGTGTCCACCAGATCTTCCCCACAGCTCCGGACACCTGTTGGAGGTGCAATGGGGCTAGGGGGACCCTATTGCATATTTGGTGGGAGTGCCCCAGCATAAATAGACTTTGGGAGAAGGCTCTACTATTGTATGAGGAGGCGTACAGCATTAAGATTCCAAACACTCCAGAGATAACGTTACTATCTATGCTCCCTGGTAGTAAGGAGGCTGGAAGGAGGGGAGCCCTGAGGCACTTCTTGACAGCGGGGAGAATGGTAATCCCTAGGCACTGGAAAAGTGTAACGACTCCCTCAGTGCTGGAATGGTACGATGAACTTAATAGCATCATGCGGATGGAGGAGCTTACGGCGGATCTGAAGGGGGAGAACGAGAAATTCATGCACACATGGGTTGCGTGGATAGTGTTCAAGGACTCCGATGCTGGCCGTACGAAGATTCTAGAACTACAGTAGGTGGCGCTGTACGGGGAGTTGGGTGCAGGGTATGGGATCTCCTTTTTCCGGGTCCTATTGTTTCAGGGTGAATGGATGTGTTATGTATTTGTCGGTGTCCTTCGTGTTGTGTGTTCGCTATCTTTTTTTTTTCTCCTTGTCAGGCCGAGCGCTGGGTGGAGGGTGGAGGGAGTCAATAGATTCTGGAAGGCGTACTGACTTACTGCAATAAATGCAGTCTTTCCTGGGTTCGGCCAGATGCTTAACTTTCCTTACTGGTGTTTCTGATGGGGGGCGTCCTCTCCCGCCGCCCCGTTGTAGGCGGGGGAGCGGAAGGCCCTGTTGCGCGACGGCTGTCGGAGGGATGACGGGTGGGTGCAGGGAGGGAAGTTGAGGGGAGGGGTGTCATCCAGTGATAAGGGAGATTGAAGTGACTCTTGGGGGGGCTAGCTATGACATGTGTATTGTATTGTATTATTTTCTGCCTTGTTTTTTTTTTTTTGTCTTGTAATTTTTATTTTATTTTACTGTCTGTATTATTTTGTGCTCAAAAATTAATAAAATAAGATTAAACATAAAATGAAGAAGACTGGCCCCACCTGAGCTACACCTTGAAAGCTGTCGTACCAGGAGGAAACCCTGGAGGAGGTGTTTTCGCCACGGGCTGTGAGATTCAATCTCAAGACTTAGTAAAGTTTATTCAACCAGAATAGTAGCTGTGGGGGGACAAAAGGTCAGTATTTAGGTTTCTTCTTTAAGCAGGAAATAACACTTAGCGAGGCTACATGTATCACTTAGCAGTTATGTGTGGATACCAGCAAAAGGCTAAACATAAATAATAAAAGTGAACCTCCAGTCCTATGATAACTCCACCTCTTATACCTCACCATAGAACTGAGGCATGATTGGGGTTACAACAAAAAAAAAACCTCACCTGTAATCCAGCATCATCCCCCCAAAATTCTGGTGCTGCAGCCTCTCCAAGATGACTGTACCAGTCATCAGGCCGCATTTAATGATACCGCCTGCTAAGTATGTGGCACTCTCTGCCCATTTCCTTGAATGTGGGGCTGCACACACAGAGTGGAGGATGCTGCTCTGTGCCACGCTGGGAGCTGCTGACAGTGCTGAAATCCAGGTGAGGTAAGCAGTTTTTTTTTTTGTTTCAATCCCACCGTCCTGCTCGGTGCCAGGTGAATAAGGTGGTGATGGTACAATATGGTTGGGCGCCCACCTCAAAGTAATGTATATGTAATTGAAGGTAAACATTCAGCACTTCTAACTATGCTGTGCAAGATTATTTTTGGTAGAGATTAAGGTCCTAGGGGTCAGGTTGTCGTATAGATAGTGGGACTGGTTGCAGTACAGGCCTGAGTGTCATGTTTGTGATTACGTTCAGAAAATGATACAGATAAACAGTGCTAAGGGGCCCTGAATATGATGCAGAACATTAGGCTAGGGGTCAAGATGAGGTGCAGATTAGGGGAAAACTTTAGTACAAAACAAGTTGCAGTATGATTTGGTGGAGCTGGGCTGCAAAAAACATTCTGTGAGTACTCACCTGTAGAATTAATTTTTCTTCCATTATTACTTCAGGACATCAGAAGAATTCAGAGACTGAATGGGTTAACCTCTCCCGAAGGGTGTGGTCTACAAGAACAAAGGCGTGTCTCCATCTCCCAGGCCTATATTCACCTGGCTGACTTGATGCACTTCAGTTTAATTAAAAAGCAGTAGAACCAGCCGCCCGGGAGGCATACCTATCCTGTTGGAAACAAAAGGCTGGAGACAAAATACAAGACTCCTCTCTCCGTTTAATCTTTTTTTTTTTTTTTTTTTATTATGCTGATCATTATTTACAGCAACTATGTACATGTTTACCACTCCACTAAACTAGGCATCCAACACATGGACATAGTAACCTAGCAGACAGGGAGGGTCTGATGTCCTGAAGTTATAATGGAAGAGAAATTAATTCTACAGGTGAGTACTCACAGAATTTTCTTTTCTCTTCCATTTTACTTCAGGCCATCAGAAGAATTCGGAGACTGAATGGGACCTTCAAAAGCAGTACCCTAATTCAGGTGGGATCCCCAAACCTTATTCCTTTCAGGAACAAGCCATTCCAAAAGACCCTTATTCCTTCCAGGAATAAGACATCTCAAGAACCCCTATTCCATTCAGGAATAAGACATCTCAAAAACCCTTTTTCCAATCAGGAATAACACATCTCAAAAAACCCTTATTCCAATCAGGAATAAGACATCTCAAAACCCTTATTCCATTCAGGAATAAAACATTCCAAAAACCCTTATTCCTTTCAGGAATAAGACATTCCAATTACCACTGTATGTAATTCCTTCCTACCAAATACTGTACCTTATAGAATTTGATAAATGTATGAGCTGAAAACCAAGTAGCAGCTTTGCATACTTGTTCTATTGAAGCTTGATGCTAAACAGCCCAAGAAGCTCCATAGCTCTTGTCGAATGAGCAGTAGTCTTAAAAGGAGAAACCTTCCCCTTAAGGATATAGGCTCTTACCACTGCTTGTCTAATCCATCGGCTGATGGTAGACTTAGATGGTGGAGACCTTTCCGTGGACCCTCAGGTATGACAAAATAAGGAGTCTGACCTACGGAAAGATTGTGTAGCAGTGAGATAGTATCTTAGTGCTTTTCACTACATCCAGCAATGAAGAATCCTTTTATCGGACACTGGAGTAGGACATAAGGAAGACAATTCACCTCTTCATTAAGATGGGAACCACCTTAGGAAGAATATCCTGTTTAAAGCAGAAGATGAACTTGTCCTTATGTAACACTAAATAAGGAGACTTAACTGATAAGGTTTCTGAATTAGCAGCTTAAGAGTCAATAAACTTAATGATACATCTGCCAATAGTTCAAAAAGGAGGACGCTGATTAAGAGCTGATAAAACTAAGTTCAGGTCCCAAACCGGCAGAAGTATCTTACGAGAAGACCGCACATAAGCGACTCCCTATACAAAAAGTTTTGATACATTTATTCACAGCAATGGGTTTCTGAATAAAAATATAGATAAAGCAGATATCTGTCCCTTTAAAAGTACTCAATTGAAAACCTTCATCAAAACCTTTCTGCCAAAAAAACAGAAAAAATTCTACCAGCGAACCTTCTGGATTCACACCAAGCGAAAATGCTTGCCAGACTCTATAGTAGATCATTGATGAAGGCTTCTTCCTGGCCTGAATCATAGTCTGCATGACTATGTCAGAAGAACCCCCTTTCTGCCAAGATAAAGGATTCAATAGCCAGGCAGTCCAAGCCAGAACATGTGAATTGGGATGCCTTAGAGGCCCCTGTGTGAGAAGATCTGGATCGTCGGGTAACCTCCACGAGTTACCCTCTGACATCCTTACTATGTCTGAGAACCAGCTTCTTCTTGGCCACCGAGGAGCCACCAGAATGGTTGGGACTGCCTCGTGAGCTATCTTTTTTAGTACTCGCCCTAGGAGTGGAATCGGAGGGAATGCATAAAGAAGCTTGAATGCTGACCCTGAAGAGTCAGGACATCTGTTGCTATAGATAGAGGATCCCTGGACCGAGACACAAACCTTGTAACTTTCCGATTGTTTTGTGAAGCACAAAATATCCATGTCCGGAATCCCCCAGCGCATGCATAGGGATTGAAAAAACCCTTTGACTAAGAGACCATTCCCTCTGATGCAGGACCGTTCTGCTGAGATGATCGCCCTGCAAATTGTCCACTCCAGGTATGTGTACAGCCAAAATGCATGAAACCTGTTTCTTGGCTCAAAGTAAAAACCAGCTCACTTCCATCAGGGCTTCACTGCTTCAGGTGCCCCCATGGTGGTTGATATATACCACCGCCGTCCGATTGTCTGTTTGAATCCAGACGGGATGCCCCTTCAGATGGTATGTCCAATGTCTGAGATACAATAGAATCGCTCTTAGTTCCAGGATATTTATGGAGAGTTTGCTCTCTTTCAGACTCCACTGTCCCTGGAGTGTTGGTGACGCCATGACACTCCCCCAACCAGATAGACTGGCATCCATGGTGATGATCTTCCACTGTACTGGAAGGAAGCATTTGCCAGTCTGAAGAGGCCGAGGACCAGGCTAGAGACGGCCTTGTTGACGGTGTCATGCAAAAAGAGTGATCCAGAGTGCGTGGGTCTTGATCCCATATTGTGAGCAATTCCATCTGCACTGTGAACAGTGCAAAAGGTACTGACTCAAAGCAAGATACCATCAGGCCCAAGAGACATATTCCTTGATGAATTGTCGGGTGAGGGCAAGACAAGAGACCCTGTACTCTGGCCTGAAGTAAGAGTCACTTCTGTGTTGGAAAAAACACTTTTGCCTGAGACGTGTCTAATGACAGTCCCAGAAAGAATAACTCTTCAAGCTATGATATGATATTTGACTTAAGAATTCGACTGGATAGTCAATTATCCAATGTCGATCAGACAGTCTGTGTATTCTTCTGGGCCCCCTGACATGATGGGGCCCATATTAACAGATAGTCTAAGTAAGGGATTATACGCATACCCTGACTTATTAGAGAAAACATGAGACCTGCCAACACCTTGGTAAACACCCTTGGTGCTGAAGATAGACCGAAGGGTAACGCCACAAACTGAAGATGTAGACCACCTACAGCAATGTAGGTATGTATCTTTATATATACACTGCCCGGCTGGAGTAACTTCACTGTGGATCAACAACTCCAATCTCTAAAAAGGCGAGATACGGCAGATCTCAATGCTTCTGCTTACTGCGGAATTCGGGATACCCCTGACCAAGAGAATCTCCAAGGGGGTCTGGCTCCTAATTTGATCTTGTAACCTGAGGATACAACATCCTGTATCCAAAGATATGTTACATGAAGCCTCCAAAAATGAGCAAAATGCAGGAGCGGTCCCCCCCACACCTACAAGTTCGGGGCATCCCTTCATGCCTGAACAGGCTTTGAAGGGGGTCTGGCTTTATTCTGCCAGACACCTGTTGCCTTAATTTGGATCTTTGTCTTATTCAAAAAATCTCTTCGGTATCCTGAAGAGGCCGAACCTCTAACCGGAACCCCGGAGCATTAGAGGCCCTGCGGAAGCAGTATTAGACTTCGGCTTCTGTGGCAGATTAGATGATTTACCACTAGCAGCATGCTTTAGCATGTCAACCAAGCACTCCCCAGACACCCCACCTTAAAGGGGAGTCTTGTCATTCTTTTTTGGAGGCTATGTCAGCTGGCCATTGCTTAAGCCATAAAGCACGCCTCAAGGCTAAGACCAAAGCTAGGCCTCTGGCAATTAACCTGCTCAATCCTCCATAGCCCGTACCATATACCTGTTGTAGCCAAACTGGTCTTGATCACCTGGGAGCATGACTTCCATGAATGACCCCTACGAGTCTTCAAGTCCAGTTGCTTTAACAACCTCCTGCTCCCCAAAAATGCTATGGATGTAGCCCAGGCCGGCCGCAAGGTCGACCCCATATTAGAATAAGCAGGATATGCCACCTGATCCACGCACTCAGAGGGCACCGGCAACAAGGGTCAGAGCCCTTGCAGGGAGGAGACAATTGTCTTCCATATCCACTACTACAGTAGCATAACCCTGCACACCACGCTATCCTCATCCAGTGTCTGTTTGCATACTGGACATGGGGTGAATCTATCTGCTAAAGGACCAGATCCGATTACCCCAGATGCCTCCGTCATGGTCATACTAGATTACCTCCCAGGGGGTCTAAAACCTAGTATGTGAACAGTTCCCAATAGTCGCAAGACTATTCTGAGAGTTCAGAGGGTGAACCACATCAATATATTGCCTAACATATTGATATATATATATATATATATATATATATATATATATATATATATATTAAAAACAATAACAATTAATATGTATATATTAATAAATAACATTAATACACAATTAAAAAATGACCTACCTAAAGATTTAGGTCCGCTTGAGGGTGGCTGCGCAGCGAAGGTGGCCAGAGAAGAACCGCGATCTCAGCGGTACTCGGCGCTTCGCCTGGCCGAAAATCTTCCACTGAAGGCGGCTGGAGGAGAACCGCGAATTTAGCGGTACTTGCCGCTTAGCCCCGGCCGAAAATGTTGCAGTGCGAGCGGCCGGAGGAAAACCGCGATGTTAGCGGTACTTGCCGTTTCACCCGGCCGAAAATCTTCCAGTGCGAGCGGGTAAGACAGGAGCCGCACACCGGTGCTCGCTGCTATGCTAAGCTGAAAATGTTTCCATAGCGGGTGCAAATTTTGAATTTTTCAACCAGTAAAAACACATGGGAAGAGCAATAAAGAGGAAATAAATTCCCCTGGTTCCCCTCAATCAGGCTCACTAGACAAAAGTCTTATGGCTGCTTTTTACTGTGGCGGAATTCTCAGTCAGGAGTGTCACTCTTTTTTAAAAAACAAAAAGGTGACCCCACAGCACCCCAAGACCCTGGCGCTTACCTTACCATCCTGATCCGAATGCAGCTTAGCTACGGAGGCAAAGTGGGTCCATTCAGATCCAAGGAGTATTAGGGCCAAGGAACAGTTAGGTTTCCATTACCCCCACTTCCAAGGCATAATTCCTTTAAAACAAAAAGTAAATGGGAGAGGAGTTCAGATAAGTGACCACTGCAAGAAAGAAAACTGAAGTGCATCAAGTCAGCCAGGTGGATATGGGCCCGGGAGGTGGAGACACACCTTTGTTCTTGCAGACCACACCCTTCGGGAGAGGTTAACCCATTCAGTCTCTGAATTCTTCTGATGTCCTGAAGTAAAATGGAAGAGAAAAGGAAGCATGTGGGGTAGCTTTCCCAAAAGGTTGCCCAGATATCTACACCAATTTTATGTGTACACCATATTTTCCAATTTATAAAACTGACCACATTTTCTACCTCACGCAAATAGGCATTCTCTAATACTAGCCTTCTTTAATGCAGTTTCAGCTATTTTTAAAGCTTCATACGTTCATTTTTCTGGGTACTGTTTGCAGACAGACCTGATTGGTGAGCTGAAGTCAGGAGTGGAAATCCTTTCAGGTTTTCCGTGTTTGCAAGTTCTGTCCCCTTTGACTCCACTTTTGTACACCATTTTTGGTTTTACATTAATTTTGTACACATTTTTGCTTTACCCAAATTTAGTAGACAAGTTTTCAACTTTATGCAACTTTTTATACTCCACTGTTATAAATCATGCTTAAAATGACCTTGGTGTCAAAATATTGATCCTTCTCTGCACTATTGAGGCAAGAGGACGCATGTATTGGTAAATGTCTTTTAGGTTTGGTTTTCAGCACACAATTTGGGTTTTGGAAAACCTGGCAGATATTTATGAGACCAAGATTAGGTTACTCAGTTTTGTTTCAAATTTTAAAAAGGTAATTGCTGTGTTTACTTTTTTCAGCCCACCTCCCTATAAATTACCTTGTCAAAAGTGATGACAACGTATAAACATTACTGGTCCATTGGGCTTAACAAATGGGGCCGATGTGCTATCTATACCAGTGCTGTTTTTTACGCTCAGCCTAGCGTGTAAGAAATCAGTATGACTTATTTTCTTCTGAATGAGAGTTTAAAGACATTTAAATGTTTAGAAATTATAATCCCTGTATGGTGATGAAAACATGTTGAACATTTATTTTTATGCAAATCTTCATCTCAGCTGACAGAGCAGTCTGGGAAATCTTTGGAATGAGTCCTCAGCAGATTTAGAGCTGGAATATGAATGTCATTAATGTGATTTAAATGTTTTATTGTCCCTGTTACAGAAAAGTTTTAGAACATCTTCCAAGAAGGCCAAATGTCAAAAGTGAGAATGTTTAATGTTAAACCTGGAGATACTTTAAAGGCCGTTGATTTTACATCATTCAGTTTCAAACAGCAAAAGGTACTGTACTAAATTTGCAGAACATTTTACTTGTTCATGTCATGTCAGGTCAGTACAAAGAACTTAAAGCAGTATGAGCAATGATAGCTGGCTCCTCCATTTGCAAACGTGCAAAGATGTTAAATACAGAAATAGGAGGCCTGCGGTAACAGTGCAAACAAGTCGCTAGGCTAGTATCTTGCCTGTCCAAATGACTGTGCATCCCAGCCCCCGGTCATGCATAGAAAAGTGTCAGTTTACCCAGAACAGATGAAAACAAATGAATGACAGGCAGCCCTATTCTAGCTCATCCAAGGTATTAAGTCAGAGTTGAGCAGTTCTGTGATGGCATGTAGACTGTTCCTGATTTGGTCATGTGACCTGCCAGACATAGATGAAGCAGCTAATCAGGGACATGACAGGAGTGATTAACCCCTCGATTTTAGCCATTTCCAACAACTTGTAAGACGACTAGTATTCCCAATGGACACGACAGTGTGGGGTATGCAATTCTACTAGGGCTGCTGCAGTGGTGGAACAATTTTAACGTCGCCATCAATGCACTGCAACAATGAACAGATGGCACCACTCCAAATATCAAAACAAAATAAGTTCCACAGCCCCACAGTTTAGTACATTTGAAACGTTTTCTTTTTTTCAGGATATAATGCCAAAATCTATGGTCAACAGGATATAATATGGTTCTTGTGCCGTTGACACCACTTTGGACTCAGCAGTACACATTATTTTCTACTCAAAATTCCTGTTTTCACAGAGGAGAAGAAATAGCTTTTCCTTGAAGTACAGTAAGTCATGGAGAAGCCCACCCTTACACCCTCAAATGTAAGTGATTAACTACCCTTCAAAGTGAGAACATAGTCAAATATATAGCGACCAAGCTGCACCCCCTCATTACGTTTTACAACTTTTTGGGGGAAGAGCTGCTCTTCTGTGACATACAGTGCATTTAAAAGGAGAGAAATTCTGCTTTGGAATGTCCCTCCAGTTAAAGATTCCTAGGAAACCTAAAATGAGTAATGTAGCTCTTAATTACTGGAGGTAAGGAAATGGCTGAACTTTGCTGTGCTGCACATCTATTGCTGGAGGCTTTGAAGCTGCTGCATGTGTGTGCAGCTGCCTCTTTTCCCCCGACAGATTGAGCGTGCAAGGAAAAGAGAATCTCTCTAAAGCAGATCCTGTTGATGGTTGAGGGATGAATTAGTTGTCCATTAACCATGACCCTCCCTGGCACAGAGTTACAGGAAGGGTTTAGGACTACTCATAATAATTAAACTAATAACCTTTTTTCTAGGCTCCCCCTTGACCTCTTGTGTGAGGAGGTTAACCTGGAACCCCTTTTTACAACTAAACTACCAACACATAATTCCTGTGGGTGGGGATGAAATGCTTAGGTGGCTGGGAGGGCCGCCCACCACACCATGATGGATGCTGATGTTCAATGCATGGATAGTGGAAGCTGTAGGAAGCCCCAAAACAAGGAGCGGTGAAAAGGTGCTGCTGCTGGTATGTGATTCTGCAATGGGAGGAGTGGGGGCATCAGCAAAGTGTGGGGCTCTTGCCCTGGAGCTTGATGTTTGGGCCCACCTAATGCCCTCCTCCATCTTTCCCTCCAGTGCACTTGGGTTGACTTTTAATCTTTTTTTTGTTGTAATACTACATAAACATTACTGATATATAATGTAATAAACAAATACACAAGATAAGTTTGTACTTTGTAGATAAGCAGTCCACAACATTTTAAAGATTATTAAATGGCGATCAATATTATGACAAATGGAACAGTAGAATAATTCAGTCTTGCAATGTGATACCCTTATAATGAGCTCTAATTTCTTGCCAATGGGTTGCAATTACAAATCAGGAAAGAGGGGGTAAGTAATGGGGGGGGGGGGGTGTTATCCTTCCTTGACAAACTCTAATGGATTAATAGATTGTGTTCAGCAGGTGGTTGAATTAATTTGTTGGTGCACAATTAAGAGGGTGGAGGGAAAAGAAAAGAGACAAATAGGTAAAAAAGAAAAAAAAAAACACACTGAGTTGATTTTTTTAAGGGCAGTTACATTAGTGAATGTCTTAACAGTGATGAAAAGAGGGGGTCCATTTATATAGAACAAATGCATAGCCACCTCAAGGAGGTAACTGAGAAAAGGAGGCAAAAATGTGTATGGGAAAGCCTCCTCTCACCCCTTGCACAGAAAATCTTGATTTGTTTTTTTTTTTTTAAACAACCATGATTATATATTTGTGTAATTCAAAGGAGCATTTATGAAAGATCTGACCAATCAGACTATGTTAAATTAGCCATGCCATTAAACTATGCTTCGGTAATAATTTTTTAGTTTTGTTATTTGTGGCCCTATATAAAAAGGCATAGCTGAATTTATAAAGCTAGTTCTGCTTTACATATTGTCAAATGTTAATGCAAACTTTCTAAATAATTACACATATTACATGGGGCCTTATTTTATTACAGCAAACCTTATTCAAAAGATGTATTTTCTTGAATAATATGCCCAACTTCAAACTACAGTATGCCCAGCATGGCCAAAAGATGGCAGCATTTCACAGTGTAAAATAACAATATGTTTCAATCAGCAAAAAAAAAAACACTATTATCATTTAATTATAGAGCCAGCACCTAATATTTCACAGACCTGAGTACCGCAGAATAAACAAAGCACATTCGTGACATTATGACAGCCGAGGTGAAGGGGGTCTGTGCTAATGAAGGCCTATCTCTGAAAGGAAATACAGAATGTGAATGAAATATGATTGTGATAATTAATTTACGTTTCATACATGCAAAAATAAAAGGAGCAACTCTCAAACAAAAATAAAGAAAAAAAAAAGTTTTGCTACCAAAGTTAGACTGGACATAATATACATGTGAGCTAGAGAGAAGTACAATAAAATTGACTTTTTTGGTTATAAATCATATAAGTAGCTTGCTGTCAAGTTTCACTTCTCATGCATCACATACAGATTTATGCCACCGAGGGCCACAAGCCCGGAACTCGTGTAAATAGTAGAAGATATGGTCAAGCAGTTCATGTCCAGCCGGCTCTTTCTGGGCACCTGAGAGATTGCAAAAAATATCTCAGGCCCCATCTACTTACTAAGAGTAATAGGTAGCTAGGTCTGTATGTGCCATGTAAATACTTTATTTTTGGAAAATGCTCTTTATCTTAAACCCTGGCTGTTTGGTCCCCTAACATGCAGCATTTATGTGGGCCCTTTGCAATGTGGTATGATATACATATATGGTGATACAGTTGCATGTATGGTGAATACTGCTAATGAATAGAAAGAAAAAAAATAAAGAGAAAGTGAAAGTATAGAAGGAGATTTGTCATTCCCACCACCACAGATGGATGTGCAGCTGCAGAGTTGGGTCTATAAAATGGCTCCCAGAGATGAAGGGTCTGCTCGGGGGGATGGAGGGGTCTTTATGTATCTTGGGCAGAGCAGAAAATGTGGGTGTCCTGGGAAAGGGGTTGGTTAAGTTCTGTTCTTCCTGGTGAGGGCTTTGGTTTCAATACCTGTGACAATAAGTTATTCATAATTTTTTGTGAAGAACCAGCACTCCAGTATATAGGTTTCATCAAAATCATATATTTGTAAATCCAACGAAATGCAAATGATGCACAACAAACTTCCAAGTCCTATGTGACGTTTTGGGGTGCGCGAGGGCCCCCTTCCTCAGGACCAACTTGGTGCCGTGTGACCCCACACAGTATAACATCAAACAAGAAGACAAGGGCGCATGTGGCTATATATATGCTATGGGGCCACCACTGCCCCAGGAAGTAGAAGAGATTGCACCTGATGTCAGTCTCACGTCACTGGCGCCATGGCAACCATGTAAACATTGTTTACCACCATGTAAAAGGTGTAAAAAACAACAAATATAAACAAACAAGATGCAGGCCTCATACTTACCTTGTGCTGGACGCTCCCGTCCGTGCGAGGAGAACTCCTCCGCACCCTGGGACCCACCGCTGACACAGCTAGGGAGCTGCAAAGCAACCCACAATGCTGTCCCCCTGTAGGGGGAAGGCTGGCAGCTACGCGTCGTTTGGGCAAATCTGCCCGGCGACGCATGACGCAGCATCACAGAGCCAGATATTGGCTCCCGGGTGCTGCGAGGCTGGTGCCCCATCTGCGGCCACCACAGCGCACCAGCAGCTGTCCAGTCTAGTGCGGCGGTGTTGACTTCGTCAATGCGCCCACTGGCAAGGCAAAAGGATCCTGATTGCGATCTGGGCCCCAGTATGTGGGTGTGAGAACTTAGGTCCGATAATCAGGGAATTGCAAATATTGCAATTAAAACACTTGTAGCAGCCCATTTTGGTAGAGAGCACCTGTCTCTGAGTTTTATATTTATCAACTGGGTCTGCTCTAACCAATAGGTCCCGTAAATTCCGGCCTCTACTGTACACCTTTAATGGGGGACGTCTAATCACTGGTGCCAGGTTCCTATCGAAATCCAGAATATTCTGGTGTCTCCGGGTGATCCGTTCTATATCTGTTGATGTGTGGCAAAATGTTTGAATAAATGGGACACGTTCCTCAATTTGTTTTTTGGGTCTCTCTTTTGTAAAGATGTTAATCGCCTTATATCTTCTGGGTACTCCCGATCTCTGAACTTCTTGTACATGAGGTCTAACTGGGTATCAGCAGTGGTGCTATCGGAATGAATTCTCAGTACCCGCAAAAACTGGGAGATTATCAATCAGGTGCTTGGGATAAGTACTTTCATAATAATAATAATAATAATGATAATGCCTTCCGCATTCTTTGATAGGGCTACATCTAGGAAAGTCGCGTGGTCTTTAGAGACCTCGGGGTTGAACACGATGCTGGGAAAAATGGAATTAATAATGTCCCCAAATAGCCTGACTGAATTGGTGTCCCCATTCCAAATCATCATGATATCATCTATATAGCGCCCCCAAAATGACACTTTCTCCGTGTATGTGGGTGTTGGGTAGATGGAAAGTTCTTCTAGATAGCCCATAAATAGATTTGCAAAAGATGGAGCAACTGCGCTCCCCATGGCTGTCCCAGTGATTTGCTGAAAGTAGGTAGATTCAAATTTAAAGAAATTGTTCATCAACACTAGTTCAAGGCCCAGCAGGATGTACTCAGTGGGTATATTTGTGGGTTCTCTAGTAAGAAAGTGTTTGACCGCTTCTAATCCGGCTTCATTTGGTATATTCGTGTATAATGACGAGATATCCATAGTTACCAGAAGGGATGCCCCAGTGGTGGATACCCTTCTGAGTTTCTCAAGGAAATCCCCTGTATCTCTCAAATAGGAGGGGAGTTTCCGCACATAAGGATGTAAGAAGAAGTCAATCCATTGAGCCAGGGGCTGGGTGGCCTAGTTCATTTCTGCTACAATGGGGCGGTATTTGAGGGGGCTTAATCCTTTGTGGACCTTCGGTAGGCCATATATTACTGGTGTAATTGGGTAGTCCATTTGCAGGAATTCTGCTGTCTCCTGTGTAATCCAGCGATTCATCAGGCCTATATTAACATAGTCAGCAATCTTTGTTTGTATTTGGACTGTAGGGTTATGTTCTAATTTACTATAGCTAAGTGTGTCCATGAGCATATCTGTAATGCCTTTATGATAGTTGCGGTAATCAAGGACTACAATTGCGCCCCCTTTATCCGCAGGATTTATTATAATCTGAGTATCCTCCCTAAAGGAGCAGTATCCCAAATTTTTCTTGGTGACTTATATTTAAATGGTACTTTGAATGTAGGTAAGTGTTGGAGTAAGAATTACAAATTTAGAAAAAAATGATGTCTGTGTTGAGCAGCTGGAGACTAATAGCTCATGTTTATGTCTTCTGAGTGTCGGGACCGACACTCTGGCCTGTTCCATGCTGAGGAGAGGGGTGAAACAATGTATCAAAGTATCAGCTGTTCAGTGCTGGCAGCCGACCAGCATAAGATAACAACATTGCAACATTGCCTGGCCAGAACTTATATATCTAAAACAGAGAGAAAAGCTCTAGAAGTCATTTAGCTGATTTTGACAGTTTTCCCTTCATGTTGGCTCTGCTGCAGAATCTTTCAGTTTACCATTTTCTCTTTCATATTCTTATTTTTCATTTTTCCATATGATCTTTCTTTCAGCTTTGTGTGTTTTGAGCAAAGCCCAACCCAGGATTTTCACTATCTGGAGTTTTGCTTTGTGCCCCTAGGGGCATCCCGACTTGGGATGCCCTGATATGTGAAATCCCCAAGTTCGCCTGTGAAAACGCACCTTTCCCTGTCCCACAGCGCATGCGCGGGCCCTCATCCAATCAGCTCTGTTTGCACGCAGATGGGGAACCTGAGCAGTAACCTTTCTGGCCGCCCGGCCTGTCTAAATGACTATCTGCGTGAGCGCGCCAGAAAAATGGGGGGATCTGTGGTTATCCAGGGGTCGTTTCACACAGTGGGGCATCCTGATTTAGAATGCCCAAGGGGCAAGGTCAATGGCCGGGTGTTATAGACTTCAGGGTGGGCCACTCAGGGTTTTGTTCCACTTTAATACCTTTAGATTTTCCTGCACAGTTATTCAAAGAAGAATTTCAGTTATTTTCAGTCAGTTTAGTTTATTTTGTATAGATTTTACACATTTGAGTCACCTGGTCTCATAACAAAAGCATCACCTCACACACACACACAGCCGTTACCACTTATTACAGTGTCAGCCTCTGAGGTAAAGTGTTGCTAGGAGACCAGTGGGCTAAATGAAGCAGCTCACTAAATACAACTCAGCAGATCCCCCTATTCAGCAAATGGACTGAGCCATTGTCATTATACAATTTAAAAGAAAGGCATATATTTTTTCCTTTTTCTATCGCCAGATTATTTATACACATGTTAGAAGCTATTGTGTGGCTATTTAATTATTTATCTTTTTTAATGCAAATTTCGCGATACTGCTCCTTTAAGTGATTTAAGAGCCTGTGTCTCCTGTGTAGACAGGTTACTATGGTACCGTTTTTTGGATGCTAGCAGCATCGCATCAGCCCTGATTGTACGTGTGTAACTTTCAATAGATCCAAAATTGCCCGGTGGTATAAATTTGCTTTTAAGTTTAAAGGGGCACCCCAGCTCCACCTTTTCCCTTGGGGGTGCATCAGTCTTAAAGAACTGCTTAAGTTTCAGAGTCCTTTCAAACTTATACAGCTCCACATCAAACTTGAACAGATCAAACCTAGTCGTAGGACAGAATGACAAACCCCTGGATAAAACGCTTACCTCATCTGCTGTTAGTCGTCGGGATGAGAGATTCATAACAGGGTTTTCTTGGTTGTTTGTCTCGTCTGGCGCTGTGCACTTCTTGTGGTGTCGCTGGCCGCCCCTCCTGGGTCGCTTTGGCTTGGGGTAAGCTGAAAATGGGCTGGTTCTCGTATATCCCGTGATGTAGGCTTATGGCTCCTGCTGTCACTATCGGAGGACCAATTCTCTGTAGGTAGGTCACTCTTGGAAGAGGTATGCTCAGGTCTCCGTTGTCCCCTTGGCTTATAGTCGAATCTCCTAGGTTTTCTTTTCGTCTGTGGTGCTTCTTTCCCGGTCAGCCACAGGTACACAGTCATCACATACTTGTTTAAATTTGTCACGTTTGTACTTTTTCAAGCGATCTGTATATACATACAAGTCTTTTTCAAGTTTGGTTAGGGTTTCTGGTACCTGTGGAGTAGTGGTTGCACTATCCTGTATCCTGAGTTCCAGACTAGTGATCTCTCTGTTAAGCTGACAGAGCTGTGTCCTTACTTCTTCTATGACTAACAACATATAGTTTAAAGAGTTCTGGTTAGATATTTCACACCACCGTGTACAAAACTCAGGCTTGTTACGTCCTATTGTAGGCTGGTTCCGGATCCTGAAGCCTCTAGGAATCTTTTTAGTGCGGTAGTACTCTGACAATGTTTGTCCATGTAGCTCTAGATCAATCTTCCTCTTTTTGAGTTTCCTCAGTTCCCGTATAAGATCTGTAGGGGTATCCTTACCGAATGCTGCTGCAGAGTCGGGTGGGAATTTCTTCTCGTTCAAATTTCTGTGTTTTAGCACACAATTCGGGATGTTCATCAATCCCATGGAGCACCTCCATATGGTGTATTGGAGGATTGTAACTGGAATAGTCCAAAGATAAGGGTAGGTGCTGGCAATCTGTGTCAGGCACAAAGTTCTTTCTGGGAGGGAGTGCCGTACTCTATATTTGAATATAGAGGTAAGAGTGCGGCACTCCCTCACAAAAAGAAATGTTATTCATAGTCCAACTCTTTTCAGTGCCAGAGGATTTGTACAGCCGTACTATTCCCTATTGAAGAACATTTTGGAGCACATTGATTCATATTGGTCATTGGTCAAAAGGACTATGTTGGCACCCGTATCTGGCAGTTTTATGACTAAGTTATCAGCATTCTGAGATTTGAGGTATGGGTTGGATTGGTGTAAGGCGAATTCATACTTCTTCAATACAGCTGTGGTAAATGCTCACTGGGAGATCAGGACTCATTGGAGAGGTCAGTGGAGTGGTTTTTAAAATGGCTTTGTGTGCATATAAGTGCAAGTCTTTGGTTACTTTGAATGTATCTGTCCTACAAGTGGGGCTAAAGTACAGTTCCGTCTGTAGTGACATTTACAATGGGGCTTTCTTGGATAGAGGAGTTAAAAAATCCTGGCGATTAGCTTGAAGGGAGCGTACAAATGCGGCTGTATACTCAGGCTAGTTTGTGGCAATATAGGTGATTGTGTGCGTGTGTTTGTTAGAGGAAGACAGATCCTGTGTATATTTTTCCCTTTGGAGGTTGGCGGAGACTGTTTTGGACTGATATCTTACCCCCATGAGTGGCGGGGGATATGAGTGGGAGTGACGAAAGGATGGTACTTGTGGTCATTGGTAAAAGTCTTGGTGGGGCTCCTGTCTTTGTCATATATATGAGTTGAAGGAATGACAGAAAAAATGAAAACAGACAATAAAGAGAGAGAAAAGGTATTAAAAAAAAGAATAGATGGAAAGAAATATAAAACAAATGAAAAGATGGAAAAAAGTGCAAAAGCATGAATGATAGAAACAAAGAAAGAATAAAAGGAATGACAGAAAAAAAGCTGGAGAGAGACAGATTGACAGAAATGGAAGATGGAAGGAAAGGGAAAATAACTAAAGGGCTGACAGAAAACAGAAATAGACAGAGTGACTGAAAGAATAGAAGGAATAACAGAAAACATAATGGAGGGAAAGAAAAGGAATGGCAGAACAAACATGAAAGAAAGAAGGCAAGAATGGATGGGAGAAAAGAAAGATAGGAAAGAGTAGAAAAAAAAGAATAGAAGGAAAGAAATAATAGATGGACTGACAAAAGAAGAAAAAGGAAAGGAATTGCAGAAAGAACAGATGAAAGAGAAAGAATAAATGGAAAAGAAGGAAAGAAAGGGATAGAAGGAAAGAAACAAAGTACAGAAGGACTGACAAAAGGAAAAGCTGAACTGGGAGGTATTTTACATTGTTGGCATGGCATCAAAAAGTTAATGGTTTGAAGTGAATAAATCACTCTGAGGGCTTATGGGCCGCTATCACTTCGGGCTCTGCCCAATGGGCAGAATCTCTGTGTTCAGGTGACCATATGCCTGGCCCTCCACTAGTACTTCTATTGACTCCTTCACTGTCACACCAAACCAAATTTAAACCAAATTAACCACAGTTTAATCAATAGATGCCACTGGGACAATCAGTTCGAAAGAATACCCATTTTTTGTTTCCACCCCTGCTTTTCAAATGTGCATAAACATACCACCTCTTTTCATGGATTATCAGAAAAGTGTGAGGATTAATGCAGGCATAGATAAAATTATGTTTTGAATGCAAACAAAAAATACCATAATTCCAAACCTATATTGCACAAACTCAAGACCCGGGGGCCCACTAACAGGAGCCAGGCGGCATCAGCTGGGCAGCTCCCCTCTAATCAGACCAAGGCTTCTGACTGTGGTGGTGCCGAGTGGTGAGCTCTAATGCACCTCTGATCCAGTCTGTAAATGCAGTGCCTAAAAATTCAGTGAGTGCCCACCTTTTCAACATTCTGGGGGAGAAGAGAGTAGGGTCTGCAACTATTGTAAGCCTCTGTGCAACCAGCTCTCATCACAAAAGGGGGCCCCACCAAACCCATCCAACTAAGTGCAACAGCAGAGGGTGCAAAAGCTGCAGCAGGATTTTTTGCTCGCTAATGGAAAAAAATGATTGTATGACTGCACTGCATCTGTGTCTGTCTCTGTCCTGGGCAAAATCATTCAGAGTCTAGATCTGCCCATTGCAAAATAATTCAGTGGCTGTCCTGGGCAAAGAAATTGCAGCATCCATCAGCCCTGGCCAAAATGTTTATGTCTGTAACCATACATTTGGCCATGCTTCCATATTGTTTTGTGTTTGTTATTACCCAGACCTTTGAAGGCAACCAGAATGCTAATGTGGCCCTTGGTGAAAATGAGTTTGACTTGTTCTACTGCTATATGTCATTTCAAGAAGACAAACACAGTAAAAGCAGACTTAAAGTGATAGTACGGGCTACATTTTGCACTGTCCTAAACTGTTTTCTGTTTTTAAATTGAAGCAGAAATGGCCAAGATAAGATAATTCTGTGAGTACTCACCTGTAGAATTAATTTATCTTCCATTATTACTCCAGGGCATCAGAAGAATTCAGAGACGAATGGGTCAACCTCTCCTGAAAGGTGTGGACTGCAAGAACAAAGGTGTGTCTCCACCTCCCGGGCCTATATCCTCCTGGCTGACTTCATCCACTCCAGTTTAATTAAAAAGCAGTAGAACCAGCCATCTGGGGGGCATACCTATATATCCTGTCCAAAAGGCTGGAGACAAAATACAAGACTCCTCTCTCCGTTTAAATGTTTTTTCTTTTATGCTGACCATTATTTACAGCAACTATTTACATATTTACCTATTTACCACTCCACTAAAACTAGGCATCCAAGACATGGACATAGTAACCCAGCAGCCAGGGAGGGTCTGATGTCCTGAATTAATAATGTAAGAGTAATTAATTCTACAGGTGAGTCCTGACAGAATTATCTTTTCCATTTTACTTTAGTCCATAAGAATTCAGAAACGAATGGGACCTCCAAAAGCAGTACCCTTAATTCCGGTGGGATCCCCAAAAACCTTTTTCCTTTCAGGAATAAGACATTCCAAAAACCCTTATTCCTTTCATGAATAAGACATTCCAAAACCATCTAATTACTACTGTATGTAATTCCTTCCTACCAAGGCTCTACCTTATAGAATTTGGTAAATGTATGAACTGAAGACCAAGTAGCAGCCTTGCATCGTTGTTCTACTGAAGCTTGATGCTAAAAAGCCCAAGATGCTCCAATAGCTCTTGTCGAATGAGCAATAGTCCTAAAAAGAGGATCCTTCCCACTAGGAATATAGACTTTTACCACTGCCTGTCTAATCCATCGACTAATGGTAGACTTAGATGGTGGAAGACCTTTCCGTGGACCCTCAGGTATGACAAATAAGAAGTCCGAACTACGGAAAGATTGTGTAGCAGTGAGATAGTATCTTAGTGTTTTCACTACATCCAGCAAATGAAGAATTCGTTCTTTACCGGACACTGGAGTAGGACACAATGAAGACAAATTCACCTCTTCATTAAGATGAAAACCACTTTTGTAAGAACATCCTCTAAAGCAGAAGACAGCCTTGTCCTTATGTAACACTAAATAAGGAGACTTAACTGATAAAGCTGCTAATTCAGAAACCCTCCTTACTGAGGTTATTGCCATTAAAAAGATAACCTTAAGAGTCAAACTTAATGATGTATCTGCCGATAGTTCAAAAGAAGAACCCTGAAGAGCTGATAAAAACTAAATTCAGGTCCCAAACCGACAGAGGTGGCTTGTGAGGAGGCCACACATGAGCGACTCCCTATACAAAAGTACATTTATTCTCAGCACTGGGTTTCTGAAAAAAGATAGATAAAGCAGATATCTGTCCCTTTTTAGTACTCAATTGAAACCTTCATCAAGACTCTTCTGCAAAAAATCCAATATTTTGGGAACAGGAAGAATTCTACCAGCGAACCCTTTGGATTTGCACCAAGCGATAAATGCTTGCCAGACTCTATAGTAGATCATTGATGAAGACTTCTTCCTGGCCTGAATCATAGTCTGGATGACTCTGGCAGAAAACCCCCTTTCTGCCAAGATAGAGGATTGAATAGCCTTAGAGGCCCCTGTGTGAGAAGATCTGGATTGTCGGGTACCCTCCACAGGTTGCCTTTTTACATCCTTTCTATGTCTGAGAACCAGCTTCTCCTTAGCCACCAATGAGCCACCAGAATGGTTGGGACTCCCTTGTGACCCAGCAGTGAAATCGTAGGAAATGCATAAAGAAGCTTGAATGCTGACCACTGAAGAGTCAGGGCATCTGTTGCTATTGTTAGAGGATCCCTGGACCAGGACACAAACATTGGAACCTTCCGATTGTGCAGTGATGCAAAAAGATCTATGTCCGGAATCCTCCAGCGCATTCATAGGGGGAAAAACTCTGACTGAGAGACCATTCCCCCTGATGCAGGGCCTTGCTGCTGAGATGATCAGCCTGGAAGTTGCCCACTCCAGGTATGTGTACAGCCAAGATACATGGAACCTGTTTCTCGGCCCAAAGTAAAATTCAGCTCACTTCCACGAGGGCTTTACTGCTTCTGGTGCCCCCCATGGTGACTGATATATACCATCCAATTGTCTGTTTGAATCCGGATTGGATGCCCCTTCAGATGGTATGTCCAATGTCTGAGACACAATATAATCACTCTCAGTTCCAGGATATTTATGGAGAGTCTGCCCTCCTTCGGACTTCACTGTCCCTGGATCGTTTGTGACTCCATGACACTCCCCCAACCAGATAGACTGGCATCCGTGGTGATGACCTGTACTGGAAGAAAATGTTTGCCAATCAGAAGAGGCTGAGGACTCAACCACCAGGCTAGAGACTGCCTTGTTGACTGTGTCATGCAAGAAAGAGTGATCCAGAGCCTGTGGGTCTCGATCTCAAATTGTGAGCAATATCATCTGCAGGGGTCTTGTGTGAACAGTGCAAAAGGTACTGCCTCAAAGCAAGTTACCATCAGGCCCAACAGACACATTCCTTGACGAATCGTCGGGTGAGGGCAAGACAAGAGACCCTGTACCCTGGCCTGAAGTAAAAGTCTCTTCCATTCTGGAAGAACACTTTTGCCTGAGATGTATCTATAGACATTACCAGAAAAGAATAACTCTTGAAGGTATGATATGATATTTGACTTAAGAAGAATTCGACTGGATAGTCAATTATCCAATGTTGATTAGACAGTCTGTGTATCCTTCTGGGCCCCCTGACATGGTGGGGCCCATATCAACAGATATAAATAAGGGATTATATGTATACCCTGACTTCTTAGAGAAAACATGAGACCTGCCAACACATTGGTAAACACCCTTGGTGCTAAACCCTTGGATAAACAAGTCCAATCTGTAAAAAGACGAGATATGGCAGATCTCAATGCTTCTGCTTTCTGCAGAATTAGGGATTCCCCTGACCAAGAGAATTTCCGAGGAGGTCTGGCTCCGAATTTGATCTTGTAACCTGAGGATACCACTTCCTGTATCCAAAGATCTGTAACATGAAGCCTCTAAATATGAGCAAAATGCAGAAGCTTTCCCGCCACCTGCCTAAGCAGGCTTTGAAGGGGGTCTGGCTTTATTCTGCCAGACACCTGTTGCCTTAATTTGGGACTTTGTCTTATTACAAAAATCTCTTCAGTATCCCGAAGAGGCCGAACCTCTAGCCGGAACCCCGGAGGAATAGAGGCCCTGCGGAAAGCAGTATTAGACTTCGGCTTCTGCGCCAGATTAGATGATTTACCACCAGTAGCATGCTTTACCATGTCAACCAAACACTCCCAAACAAACTCCCCACCTTAAAGGGGAGTCCTGTCTTTTTAGAGGCTATGTCAGCTGGCCATTGCTTAAGCCATAAAGCACACCTTAAGGCTACCATCAGAGCTAGGCCTCTGCCCCTTAAACAGATCAAATCCTCCATAGCCAAGGTCACATACCTGTTGATATCCAAACTGGTTTTGATCAACTGGGAGCATGACTTCCGTGAACGACCTGAACGAGTCTTCAAGGCCAGTTGTTTTAAAAACCTCCTGCTCTCCAAAAATGCTATGGATGTAGAACAGGCCGGCCGCAAGGTCGACCCCATAATAGATAAGCATGACGTGTCACCTGATCCACGCGATTATCTGCTGGATCCTTTGGAGAAGCACTATCAGAGGATAGCATAACCAAAATCTTAAAAAGACCTGTCACCAAAGCATCCACCACAGAAGGGTGAGACCACAAATCAATCTGATCTAGAGGAAAGGGATTCATACTATCTAGTACTTTAGGAATGGGCGGAAGACTACCCGACTTCTGCAATTCCCTATTGATCAGATTAGAATAATCAGTATGCTCCGCAACATCCTCCTGAATGGAGCAAATCATCCATCTTCTCCTTAACTGAGCACCCCATTGTGTAGAGGACTCTGAACCCGAGGCCCTGCTAGATGAATCCTCCCCAACAAATAACTTCCTGGGAGACTATGGCAGCCACAATATCATCTTCAAAAACTCAAGGGGAATTCATTTTTTTTCAAAAACCTTCTTACTAGCTGGTACGACTCACTAAAGATTTAGGTCCACTTGAAGGCTGCCAAGGGGGTTTTAAGGCTCAGAGGGCACCGACGACAAGGGTCAGAACCCTTGCACGAGGAGACAACTGTCTTCCATATCCACCACTACCATAGCATAACCATGCACACCGTGCTATCCTCGTCCAGTGCCTGCCAGCATCCTGGACCTGGGGTGAATCTATCTGCTAAAAGACCAGATCCGATTTCCCCAGATGTTTCCGTCATGGTGATTAATACTAGATTACCTCCCGAAGGATCTAAGACCTAGTATGTGAACAGTCCCCGATAGTCACAAGTGACTACTTCGAGTCCTCTGGGGGGGTAACTACCATATATTTATTATCCTGATCCAAATGCAGCTTAGCTGCGGAGGCAAAGTGGGTCCATTCAGATCAGAGGAGTATAAGGGCCCAGGAACAGTCAGGTTTCCATTATCCCCGCTTCCAAGGCATATTTCCTTTAAAAACAAAAAGTAAATGGGAGAGGAGTTCAGATACACCCTGCAGTCCAGTTCCAACTGCAAGAAAGAAACTGGAGTGGAAGAAGTCAGCCAGAAGGTTATTGGCCCGGGAGGTGGAGACACACCTTTGTTCTTGCAGTCCACGCCCTTCGGGAGAGGTTAACCCTTTCGTCTCTGAATTCTTCTGATGGCCTAAAGTAAAATGGAAGAGAAATCAAGATGTATTGTTTTACCTTATGATTTCTCTTCTAAAGCATGTGGGCATGGCCCCTGGAGATGGTTTTGGACCAAGGTGGGCAGCTTTTGGTGCTGGGAGTGAGAGGGCTTACTAGGAGGAGACTGGGTGGGGAGGTGGAGTTAGCTGGGCTTGAATGGTAGCTCTGAGAGCACCAGTCAAACCATCGATAGAGAGGGGGCGTGGTTTGTACTAACTCCTTGAGCTAGTATATTGGTGGCCCACATCAGCAGGGTGGCGCTGGAGGGGCAGATGAGAAAGTGTATTTCCTTTGAGAGGAGACACAGTCCTGGAGGAATGCCTGGCAAGGTAAACTGCTTTTTTAGTTTGTATAACATTTTGAATGGAAAATTCCTTTATATGACCACAAATTATAATTTAAAGTTGACCTTTAAATTAAATATAAATTATAAATAAATAAAATATAAATTAAATAAAGTTTCATAGGTCTCATCAGTATGTATGGATTAGGGATGAGTGAATCGATCCGGACGAACCCGGATTCGTTCCGAATTTCATGGAAAATTTGATTCTGAACGAATCTGAATTTCCCCGCGATTCGATCGATCGAAGTTTTCCTTTAAACTCCATTTATTTCAATTACAGGCATTCTAAAATGGTGGATGAACATGTCCAGACATATCCCCTGGGGCAAGGTATCATGGGTAAGTCACATGCAGCCTATCAGCAGCCAGGAAGCCGGGTGACATCACCGTGCTATATAAAGCGGCGGCCATCTTGCTTGTGCGCATTTCAGCCTTGCATTGCGGCCAGAGCACAGCTAGTTAGAGACAGGGACAGAGAGTTAGAGATAGATAGGGAGAGTCAGAGAGGCAGACAGAGAGGTAGACAGAGCTAGGGAAAGATAGGGAAAGAAAGGGAAAAACCGGAACCATCCAGCCAGGGACAGCTTAGAAGTGACAGTGAAAATCTTTTTTTTCATTAGCCAGATCAGTTTTCAATTCGATTTCAGTTCTTTGTGCTGTAAATCTGCCTTGCCACTGTGCATCCCATCTATGCAGTGGCTTATTTAACCCTATCTGTTAAACACAAGCATTTATCATAATATACAACTGGATTAGTTTAAATATTTTTTGGTCTGCCTTTAACCAAAAAACACCAGCCCACCTGGGTATCCCAAACCTGCACTTAGCAGCCTGTTATACTAAATACGCTTGTTGATCCTTCCTCAGCTTAATCAAAGTATTACATTTTGAATTGGTTTTTGGTCTGCCTTTAACAAAAAAAAACCAGGCCGCAGGGCATCCCAAACCTGCACTTAGCAGCCTGTTATACTAAATACGCTTGTTCATCCTTCCTCAGCTTAATCAAAGTATTGCATTTTGAATTGTTTTTTGTCCTGCTGCCAAAACACTAGGCCGCAGGGCATCCCAAACCTGCACTTAGCAGCCTGTTATACTAAATACGTTTGTTCATCCTTCCTCAGCTTAATCAAAGTATTGCATTTTGAATTGGTTTTTGGTCTGCCTTTAACTAAAAAAACCACCAGGCCGCAGGGCATCCCAAACCTGCACTTAGCAGCCTGTTATACTAAATACGCCTGTTCATCCTTCCTCAGCTTAATCAAAGTATTGCATTTTGAATTGGTTTTTGGTCTGCCTTTAAAAAAAAAAAAAACACCAGGCCGCAGGGCATCCCAAACCTGCACTTAGCAGCCTGTTATACTAAATACGCTTGTTGATCCTTCCTCAGCTTAATCAAAGTATTACATTTTGAATTGGTTTTTGGTCTGCCTTTAACAAAAAAAACACCAGGCCGCAGGGCATCCCAAACCTGCACTTAGCAGCCTGTTATACTAAATACGCTTGTTCATCCTTCCTCAGCTTAATCAAAGTATTGCATTTTGAATTGGTTTTTGTCCTGCTGCCAAAACACTAGGCCGCAGGGCATCCGAAACCTGCACTTAGCAGCCTGTTATACTAAATACGCTTGTTCATCCTTCCTCAGCTTAATCAAAGTATTGCATTTTGAATTGGTTTTTGGTCTGCCTTTAACTAAAAAAACCACCAGGCCGCAGGGCATCCCAAACCTGCACTTAGCAGCCTGTTATACTAAATACGCCTGTTCATCCTTCCTCAGCTTAATCAAAGTATTGCATTTTGAATTGGTTTTTGGTCTGCCTTTAAAAAAAAAAAAAACACCAGGCCGCAGGGCATCCCAAACCTGCACTTAGCAGCCTGTTATACTAAATACGCTTGTTGATCCTTCCTCAGCTTAATCAAAGTATTACATTTTGAATTGGTTTTTGGTCTGCCTTTAACAAAAAAAACACCAGGCCGCAGGGCATCCCAAACCTGCACTTAGCAGCCTGTTATACTAAATACGCCTGTTCATCCTTCCTCAGCTTAATCAAAGTATTTCATTTAGAATTGGTTTTTGGTCTGCCTTTAACAAAAAAAACACCAGGCCGCAGGGCATCCCAAACCTGCATTAGGCAGCCTGTTATACTAAATATGCTTGTTCATCCTTCTTCAGCTGAATCAAAGTATTGCATTTAGAATAGTTTTTTGTCCTGCAGTCAAAACACCAGCGCACATGGGCATCCCAAACCAGCACGTCACCCTATCTTTTATACTAAATAAGCTTGTTCAGCCTCAGTTTTATTAAGCTATTGCATTTTGAATTGGTTTTTGTCCTGCTGTCAAAACACTAGCCCACATGGGCATCCCAAACCAGCACATGTCACCCTATCTGTTATACTAAATAAGCTTCTACAGGCCTTTTTTTCCAGGGCAAACTCTGCTAGTTGCGGACACAAGTCAAGTTTGGCTGCCCAGAAGTCCAGCGGATCCTCAAGGTGTGTTGGCATGGTCATGTCAAGGTATGACATGACCTGCTGATTCAGGTCCTGCTCCAGGTCTTCCTGCTGCTCATGAGTAGACTCACTATTCGGGTGTAGAAAGCTACTCATTAGCGACTGAAGACTGAGGCTGCTGCTGCTGATGGAACTGCTGCTGCTGCCACCCCCCCCGGCAGCCATGGCAGTGGAAGGTGAGCTCAGAGGTCCCCCCGAGTCAGACCTGCGAGAGTATGGACCATGGCGCAGATAGACATCGCCCAGCTGACTACGTAGGATGTCTCTGTAGTAGGTCAGTTTGTCCTCCCTCTCAGTGGGTGTAAAAAATGCCCCCATTTTGTGCCAGAAGCAAGGGTCCAATAAGGTGGAGAGCCAGAAGTAATCCCGCTGACAAATGGAGACAATTCTGTGGTCACTACGCAAGCACGTGAGCATGCATCGTGCCATTTGTGCAAGTGACTCGGAGGGACTACCTGTCTCCATCTCCACTGCAAACTGCCACGGTATGTCTGGGTCCTCTGTCTCGCCTTCATCACAACCCTCTAGCTCCTCTGGCTGCTCCTGCTCCTCCTCTCCTGTCAGATGACTAGATAAAATGGTAATTTTGTCAAACCTAAACTGTGCTTCGCTGTGCCCCACCCCCTGCCCCTCCTCCACTTCAGCCCCCACAGGCTTCATGTGGCTGTGAAATGTATGTGCCATGTCTCTAGTGCCCTGACCAGCCATGGTTTCCAACATGTGTTGTAGTACATGAAGCAGTGGAATCTCATCGTTCATCTCATAGTCCTGGCGACTGACTAATAAAGCAGCTTCCTCAAAGGGCCTGAACAAACGGCAGGTGTCACGTATGAGCTGTCACTGGTTTACATTGAAGTTACACAGGGGAGTCCCCCTATCCGTTTGGATCATCAAGAAATCCGTGATGGCTTTTCTGTCGATCCTGCATATGGAGGGTGGAATTCCAACGGGTGGAAACATCGCAAATCAGACTATGTTGGGGGATACCGTTCTGACGCTGAAGTTCAAGAAGGGTGTGCTTGGCGGTGTAGGAGTGCCTGAAGTGCATGCAAAGTTTCCTTCCCGTTGTTAGGATGTCTTTCAGATGGGGGGGAAGACAGAAAACGATTGACAACTAGATTGAACACGTGCACCACCATGGGTCCCATTTGCAGTTTCCGTGGAGTAAGCCATGATTTCACGTATTGAGTTCTCATTTTTAGTTGAGTTCTCATTTTTAGCAGTTCCTCCCATGTGTGACTCTGTTGCTCAAGGCAAACCATGTGAAGAACAGCGTGAAACCGCCGTGTCCTGCACACATGGTAAGGCTGGAAGGGCACTGGGGAAAAAAAAAAAAAATATTTAGAAAACAAAATGTAAAAATGAAAAAAAAAATGTGTACAAAAATTCACAAAATATTAAAAGGCAATTGAAAAAAAAAATATAATATATTTCTAAAAAATACAAAATATTAAAAAAAAATACAAAATATAAAAAAAAAAAACAATACAAAATTAACCCAAAAAAATGTTGATACATTTTATATGTTACTGTTATTATGTTATTGTTGCTATGTTATATGCTATTATATGTTATTATTATAAATATGTTCAAATAAGATAAATGTTAACTATTAATATGCGATTGACAATTTGCCACTTTTCTCTGTGACACCATTGCTAAGTGCAAGTGCACTGTCACAGGCACAAAGGCCTAGGAGCGTGGAGGCCACAGCAGAGGGACCTGTCCAAGTTGTTTTTGTGGTTGTGCAGGAATCACAATCACCCAGTGGTCCTAAAAGGATATTTATTGTCCCTGACCATATTTACAGCTCCAGACGTAGGCACTGCTGTGCACTTTGGTACACACTGACAGGATAAAGGACTGCCCCACCTTCTGTTCAACAAAATTGTACAGGGCTGGTACTGCCTTCTTCGCAAACAAATGACAGCATTCGACTCTCTACCTCGGCTCGGCACAAGCCATCAGTTCTCTGAAAGGTCCACCAACTCAAAAGGGAGGGACTGCAGCACCATCAACTTATACAGGAGCACATTTAGCTTCTGCAAGTTGGATGAGTGGACACATACTGTTGTCTCTTGGACATGGCTTGGCAATGGATTGCTGGCAGAATGACTGACTCGGATTAAGAGGAGGAGGAGCATCTGGAGCGACAGAGGATGGGTATGACACACAGAAGGTGGTGAAGCCTTGGCTGGCTGGAACAGAGAGCGGTGTGCCACTGGGTAATGCAGCAGGCTGGACCACCACTTTGGAGCCAACTCTCCCAGGCCGCTTTATGGTGACGCTGCAAATGTTGATGCAGGGCTGTGGGTCCAACATTGGTACCCTGGCCACACTTCACCTTCTGCCTACACATCTTTCATATAGCCATGTTAACCTCCTGCAGATGCTTGATGAAAAACTGCAACATGGGCTTGTAGCTGATTTCTCCTACCAATAGTCTGCACTAATTTACTGATGCTGCTGCCGCCGCCAACTCCAGGGACCCTCTTCCACTACCTCCTGGGAAGATAGCCTGCCGCGCGAGTGGTCTACCCCGAGCACATTTGCCTCCATACTTTCCCCTTCTGCCACCATGCTGGCCGCTAAATCTGTCACTCTCCATCACTCCAAGCCTTTAAAAGTGCCCTCAAAACTCACTGATGTCCTCCTCAGGTTCCTCAACAGTGTCTGCTTAAGGAGCCAAAACGTTTGCAACACCTCCTCCCACGACACTCTCCTTATCACTACTTGCCCGCCTAGTGGAAGAAGCGGCAAGTGTCTCCTCCACTTCTTGGCTGGGCAGTAGCTGCTGATTTTTCTGATTATCAGATCGTCCTCACTGAATAGTGGAGCTGAACCCAAAGCATAACATACAACAGACAGTTGACTGGGGGTGTCAGATGTCACTTGTGATGCAGTGGATGATCGTGTTAACCAATGGATGACGGCAGATGGGTTGCTGTTCAAGACACGACTGCTAGCTGCTCCCGGGAGATCAGGCCTCTCACTGAGACTCCTGTTGCCACTCACCCCTATTCTGCAGAGACCTCTGCTTGATGAAATGAGGCCTTATATGTTACTACGTTACTAATATGTTACTATGTTACTAATATGTTACTAATCTGTCACTCTCCATGTTTTTTTTTGAGAGACTGGCCTGCGTGGAAATGAATCGGGCATGGATCAGCCAAGATTTCCACCCACCAATGCCTGATGCATTAGAGTAGATTGATGATGGGGCCAGATCAACACTAAAGAAATATGGATCGTGCAAAACAGATTTAAGGCGCTGCTCTCCAGTTATAGACATTCCTCCGCATCAGACCACAAGTAATTATTGAGAAAATGCTTTACGTTACTCTTACTTTTTATTAATATTCTTCGGATAAGATCTGTATATGTTCACTTCATGCTGCTGCCAACTCCAGGGTGTGTCTTTCTGGCAATTTTGGGCTCCTGCTGCTTGCAATCCAGGGTGTGATTCATCCAGTTTTTGGGCACCTGCTGCCAACTCCAGTGTCTCTTTTAAGCAATGTTTGGGCTCCTACTGCTGCTTGCAACTCCAGGGTGTGATTCATACAATTTTTGGGCTCCTGCAGCCAACTCCAGTGTCTCTTTCAAGCTATGTTTGGGCTCCTGCTGCTGCTGCTTGCAACTCTGGGGTGTGATTTATCCAATTTTTGGGCTCCTGCAGCCAAATCCAGTGTCTCTTTCAAGCAATGTTTGGGCTGCTGCTGCTGCTTGCAACTCCAGGGTGTGATTGATCCAATTTTTCTCCAGTGTCTCTTTCAAGCAATGTTTGGGCTCCTGCTGCTGCTTTCAACTCCAGCGTGTGATTCATCCAATTTTTGGCCTCCTGCAGCTAACTCCAGTGTCTCTTTCAAGCTATGTTTGGGCTCCTGCTGCTGCTTGCAACTCCAGGGTGTGATTAATCCAATTTTTGGGCTCCTGAAGCCAAATCCAGTGTCTCTTTCAAGCAATGTTTGGGCTGCTGCTGCTTGCAACTCCAGGGTGTGATTCATCCAATTTTTGGCCTCCTGCAGCCAACTCCAGTGTCTCTTTCAAGCAATGTTTTGGCTCCTGCTGCTGCTTGCAACTCCAGGGTGTGATTCATCCAATTTTTGGGCTCCTGCAGCCAACTCCAGTGTCTCTTGCAAGCAATGTTTGGGCTGCTGCTGCTGCTTGCAACTCCAGTGTGTCTTTAGGACAATTTTTGGGCACCTGCTGCCAACTCCAGTGTCTCTTTCAAGCAATGTTTGGGCTCATGCTGCTGCTTGCAACTCCAGGGTGTGATTCATCCAATTTTGGGGCTCCTGCAGCCAAATACAGTGTCTCTTTCAAGCTATGTTTGGGCTCCTGCTGCTGCTGCTTGCAACTCCAGGGTGTGATTAATCCAATTTTTGGGCTCCTGAAGCCAACTCCAGTGTCTCTTTAAAGCAATGTTTGGGCTCCTGCTGCTGCTTGCAACTCCAGGGTGTGATTCATCCAATTTTTGGGCTCCTGCAGCCAACTCCAGTGTCTCTTTCAAGCAATGTCTGTGCTGCTGCTTGCAACTCCAGGGTGTGATTCATCCAATTTTTGGGCTCCTGCAGCCAACTCCAGTGTCTCTTTAAAGCAATGTTTGGGCTCCTGCAGCTGCTGCTTGCAACTCCAGGGTGTGATTCAGCTAATTTTTGGGCTCCTGCTACTGCCAGGTCCAGGGTGTGTTTTTCAGGCACTATAGGGGCCCCTCAGTGATGCCACCTCAACTCTCTGCAATTGTGCCGCTCTGCGATTCTATTAGCGATGCCTCCGATCTGCATGTGATAATTTACATTATTATTTCTCTAACCCAGCACGCATCATATGCGTGTTACAGCAAGGCAGAATGGTTTACAACCCTACTGAGGCTCTAGAAGGCTCAGAAATAGCCGTTTTCAATAGCGATTCGTCGCAAATAAATTCGGGTGGAAGCGATTTTTGTCTGAAAATTCGGCGAATCAGTCGAATTGAATTTTTCAAAAGTTCTAGTATGGATGTTATTTTGCACCTGCATATATATGTATTCAGTTTTGTGTTGCACATTACCCACCCACTTCTAATGACTAAAACAATCCCCTAGCTTTGTTAAGCAATTATTTCATTCCTTTAGCACAGTATATGCTGTGTAAAGCAACACAAGTTCGGCCTAAAAATGACAGTCATTAATTTTAAAGTGAACAAATGAATAATGTGGATCATTTATTTTCACTGTACTCTGCAGTTTTGCAACCTTCGTTGCCAGAGAAAACATCCAATGTGCAAATATGTTTCACATTATCTGCATGTTGTCAAAGCTAATGGCTAGTCTGACAGACAATGAAGGGCTTTCTCCAGATGCCTTATGTAAATGTATAATGGAGATATGTTCCCATATGTACTATGGCCATCCTAATGTCAGGCAACATCTATCTTCTGCGGCAAACTTGAAAAGCTTGGAAATGCTCTCATTGGAAAATGATCATGCTTCACATATTATGTTGGCCAAACATTTACCTAACGCTACAGGCCATGCCCCAGCACCGCAAACATGCAGGCCTAATGATTAAACCTTATTCTAAATAGGCTTTTTCATGATGCAATGTAATTTGCTTTTCTTATAAAGAACACTAGTTATGAACATGAAGAGCATGTTAGCCAGATTGGTATCTTATGTTACATTAACAGTTAAAAACAACAGTTCATCTTTCCAAGCCAGTACTTGACTTAAGACATTTCTCAGAATGTTCTGGTACTTTTAGACAATGTTCATAACCAATTTAAAACAGATAACTGGAAAATTGTCAGCATCTTCAGAACAGCAGATTTGCACAGCTATCAATGTGAGAACCAAGTTGGCAGGCATACAATTATATTTTCTAATTTGCTTTGGTCACATTGTATGCCCAGGCGCCACAATTGATGTCTGGGCGCTACATCTAGTCCAGTCATGCTCCCTTGGCACAAAGCGGTTTAGTACTTTGATGACTGGTTGTGGATGTAGATAAAGCCACAATCCATGTTATCAAACAATTTTATGTGGAAAGTGGCATTTCTGGGCACATAAACAAATGGTTATTAGCAAGCAGAAACTCGACTGACTCCGCCCTTCACATTTTTGTAATTAAGTTATTATATCTTTTCATGGGACAATGCTGAAGATATGACACTTTGCTATACAAATTGTACACTGACTACTTTATATAGTATCAGTGTAAATTTGGTGTGCCCTCTAAATAACGAACACAGCCATTAAAGACGACCAACACCATTTCTCCCCTGACGGGTGTGGGACTTGGAGGGGCATCCAGAATGCTGGACCCCCCACACGCATGGTCCCTCCAGAATGCCTTAAATTCTTACCTCTTCCACAATCCTTGGACAGGTTTAACACACCTGAGACATTCTAGCACTAATGAGTCACATGACTCCAGGGAGGGAAAATAGCTAATTGGACACAATTTGGCAATTTTTCACTTAGGGGAGTACTCGCTTTTGTTGCCAGGGGTTTAAACAATAATGTCTGTGTATTGAGTTATTTTGAGAGAACAACAAATTTACACTGTTATTCAAGCTGCACGCTGACTACTTTACATTGTTTTAAAGTGTCATATATTCAGTGCTGTCCCTTGAAAAAATAACATATTTACATAGTTACAAGTTGACATACAATTAAAAAGACAATTCTGTGATAACACCTGTAGAATTGTTTTTATTGGTATCCTGCTCGGGTCACTTCATCTTCATTCTTCACAATTGGGTTATCCACCACAAGGTGGCGCAGCTGACTGCAAGAAGACTTGTGGCTCCACCCGGCCCATACAAGGGCAGCAAATTCCCCATAATTCCCAGTGTTGAAAAGCAGTAATACAGAGAAAAGCCGGGAGGTCAGAGACCATGTTACTTCACACAGTGCCACAATAAACTCTCTCAACGGAAATCACCATAACAAGGCAAAAGAGGATAACAAAGCGAGGGTGGGATGAAGCGACCAGAGCAGGATACCAATAAAAATAATTCTACAGGTGAGTAATCACAGAATTGTCTTTTTCCTGGTATCCTGCTAGGGTCGCTTCATCTTCATTCTTCACAATTGGGACATCCAAAAGCAGTATCCAAGAAAAAAGGGTGGGATCCCCAGAGAGCAACAGCGTGTAGTACATGACACTACCGCCTGAAGGCCAAAAACAGCATCAGCTAAGGCCTTAACGTCAACCTTGTAAAACTATGAAAAAGTATGAACTGAAGGCCACATAGCGGCCTTACAAACCTGTTCAACAGAAGCCTGGTGCTGAAAAGCCCAAGAAGCACCAATAGCTCTAGTGGAGGGAGCTGTAACACGAAAAGGGGGTTCCTTCCCCTTGGCAGAATACGCTTGTACCACTGCCTGTCTGATCCACTTGCTGATAGTGGATTTGGCTGGAGGTAAGCACTTCCTAGGTCTGTCAGGAAGGATAAACAGAGAATCCAATTTCCGAAAGGACTCCGTAGCAACCAAATAGTACTTAAGCGCCCTGACCACATCCAGGGCATGGAGGGTCCGTTCCTTAGAGTTAGAAGGTGCAGGGCACAAGGAAGGCAAGACAATGTCCTCATTGAGATGAAAGGCAGAGACCACTTTGGGCAAAAATTCCGGTTTAAGACGGAAAACCACCTTATCCCGATGACTCTCGAAATAAAGAGGCTTCATAGAAAGCACCTCCAACTCAGAGACGCGACGCACCGAAGTGATAGCAACCAAAAAGACCACTCTCAGAGTCAAAATAGATAAAGCAGAATCGCACAAGGGCTCAAAGGGGGGACCCTGTAGAGCAGAAAGTTCATGTCCCACACCGGAAGCAAGGGCTTACGCGGCGGACGTACATGGGTAACTCCTTGGAAAAAAGTATTGATAGGTCTATGATTAGCGAAAGATCTTTGGAAAAAAATTGCCAAGGCCGAAACCTGTGCCTTGAGGGTACTCCGTTGAAGGCCCGACTCCAGGCCATGTTATAGGAATGCCAAAATCTTGGGAAGGGAAAAGATGCGACAAGGAAACAACTTAGGACTCACACCAGGCAATGTAAGCGCGCCAGACCCTGTAATAAATCATAGAAGATTTCTTCCGAGCCTGAATCATAGTACTCACGACTGAAGATGGCACCCCCTTTTCCAACAGGATGGAGGTTTCAGCAGCCAAGCCGTCAAAGCCAGCGTTTGTAAATTGGGGTGGCGTAGTAGTCCCTGAGTGAGGAGTCCTGGATCGTCGGGCATGACAAACTGATCCACCGACATCTGGACTATGTCCGTGAACCTGCACCTTCTCGGCCAGTGGGGGGCCACCAGGCTGGTAGGCACCCCTTCCTGGGCCATCTTGCGCAGCACGCGACCCAGGAGAGGAAAGGGAGGAAATGCATGCATAGAGGAGTCGAAACTCCATCCAAGGAATTGCTAGGGCGTCCGTGGCGAAGGCCAGAGGATCTCTTGACAGAGAGACGAATCTTGGAAGCTTGTGATTGTGACGCAAACAGGTCCACGTCCGGCTGACCCCGGCGGCGACACAGGGCGTGAAAGATCTTGTTGCTGAGAGACCATTCCCCCAGACGAGACGTCCCCCTGTAAACCGCCGAGATGCAGGGAACATTCTCCTCCGCCCAAGACAAGATCAGGGACACTTCCTTGAGGGCTCGTTTGCTCCAAGTCCCGCCCTGATGATTGATGTAGGCGACCACCACCTGATTGTCCGAGCGGACCTGGACTGCACGACCCCGGGTGGGAGTCAACTGGAAGATAACCAACCTGTGGTCATGAAGTCGCCGGGCCGAAGGGAACTTACCGCTGACTGTAAGGTCTCCATGCGAAAGTGCTTGAACCTGACAAACCTGTTGAGACCCTTCAGGTCCAGAATAGGTCTCAGAGAGCCATCCTTCTTGGGCACCGTGAAAAGATTGGAATAGAACCCTCGACCCCGTTCCTGAGGAGGCACAGGGCAAATCACTCCGGACAACAGAAGTCGTTGGACGGCCAACCTCAGGCCCTGCGCCATCAAGGGGTTCTGGGAAATCCGGGAACGAAGAAATCTTGGGGCGGCCAAGCAGCCAGCTCTATCTTGCAGCCGGAGGACACCACCTCCTGAATCCACCGGTCCGAGACTTGCTGTCTCCAGACGTGAGCAAAAAGCAGAAGCCATCCCCCCCATGCCTGAGGGGTCTTGGCAGGGGGCTTGGGCTTGGACGACTGCATGATCTACCTCGTCCCCAGGAGTCCCTGCGACCACTAGGGAACCTCGTCCCCCTCGGAAGGGACGATAGGAAGAAGAGCCCCAAAAGGGCCGAGCTTGCTTCCGGCGCTGAGGGAGCTGGCCATCTTTGGCCAAGAGATCAAGACACTCCCCAAAAAGATGAAGTCCCAAGAAGGGAATCCCAGTGAGGGCTTTCTTGGCGGCAGCATCGGCCGCCCACTGCCGCAGCCAAATAGACCGACGAATAGCCACCAGCAGGGCCAAAGGCCTACAGCCAAGCTATGGCTTAGAGCACAAAGGCAATAAAGTCAGCGCAGGCCAAAAGTTCCTTATACTCGTCCGCTCGCTTGCGGGATCTGTCGGCCTCAACAAGGCGCCTTACCTTCTTCTTAATGGCAATGGAGACAATGGCTGTGGCGCAGACAGGACGCAGACCAGCCCCCACAAAGGTGAAAGCGTGGAAAGCGAGTTGGTCCATATGCCGGTCAGCATTATCCCGCAAAGTAGTAGTGTCCGGAGACGGCCTAACAGAAGTATTGGACAGCCCCAGGACAGGAGCGTCCACCTCCGGGGGGCAAGACCATAGATGGACCAACTCATCCGAAAAGGGATATAGTCTGTTCAGTCCCTTAGGCACCGAGGGCCTCTCCCATTCCTTAAAAACCATCTTGGAGAAATGACCCTGCTCCGGAAACACCAGGCGCTCAGGGCGCTTTTTGGCCACCTTCAGGGGAACAATGTGCAAGGTATCAAAAACCGCTGACAAAAGTCTCTCCGTGTCATCGGGGAGCCACATGTACTAGTCTGAGGAGGACCCGGGGTCACTGTCAAAGTCGCCCGGGCGGTCCCTGGAGGAGTCGGAATCATGGAATAACTCACCCTCCTCCATGGAGTCATGGCCACCAAGGCCTCATAAGCATCCTCATCATCCGCAAAGAGAATAAGCCGGTTCCAAATGCCACTTCTTACCGGCGGCCGGGCGGGACAACTGCCGCTCAAGGCTGGCCACACGTAGCGCCAGGTCCGAATGGGACTCTCTGCTGGCTTCCCCCTCGCTGGGGGCTAAATGCAGGTGCGGGAGTGTCGGCGATGCCGTAGGTAAAATAGAACTGGGGAGAGTGGTGCTCGCCCTGTCCTGTTCGGCAATAACGCTCTGGGCGCAGGGGACACAAACCGCGCTGCGACCGCTCAAAGGGGATGTACGGCACAAGAGACACAGCTTAGCCCGCCCCGAAGGGCCCCCAAGATCGCTATCCCCAGAACCCTCCATTATGGTGATTAATAGGCAATAATAAGGGGTTAAGGGCACTAAGGGCTCACCCCAGACAATCCCCCAAAAATAGCCCCCAAGCCCAGAAAAAAAAAGGAGGGGGGAGGATGGACCGGGAGGAACCACAAAAGACAATATGGGACCAGCCTGCAAGACATAAAAAGACACCCACATAAGCATCCCACAGCGCATGCACCACAAAAATATAAGCGCAGTATGAATAAGAAACGGACTCACGGATCACACACCAGCGACAGCCCAGACCGAGGAGGGGAGACTCTGGGGGCAGGGAATGAAGCGGCCAGCAGCAGACCCAGAGAGAAAGCACAGCAGGGCTCCCACGCGGAGTGAAGATGGTGCCGAATGCAGCACCTCGAGGGGCGGGGCGCGTCATTGCGCGTCCCCGCCGCCCGCAGCGTGCAAAAAAATTCTGGGCGCCCATGCAGGGAAGATGGCGCCCGGAGAAGAAGACAGGGAGGGACCCCCCTCCCCCTTCCCACACCTGCAGCAGGCAGGGAGCGCGCCGGAGGACCGCCTCTGGTGAGGGGGCGGCACCAGCCCCCCCCCCGACGACGGAGGGCCGGAGAGGAGAGAGCAGGAGCGAGGAGAGAATGGCAGTAAAGCACAACAACACTGATCCAGACATCTCCTAATAAAGCAAGTGGGAAAAACAATCAGCAGGCATAAGGGGTCCCAAAGGTCCCCCCCCCCCCCATATAGGCTCACCACAGCCTATTATTCTTATTATTTTATTGTTTATTTATATAGCGCCATCATCCTCCGTAGCGCTTTACAAAGTAGTAGTTACAGACAGGGTAGAAACATACGGTACATATACTTTTTCAAATGCAGTTTTACAGAGTTGACAATGGATATTCTGATTACAAGATACAATAGGGGAGAGTGCCCTGCCCTTGCGAGCTTACAGTCTAAAGGAAGAGGGGTGAAGACGAGGGGGAAGGGTCACAAACAGTCAGAATTGAGCTTTGTGGCATGTGCCCTTTAGAAGATTGGTTAGGCCAGATTATATGCTTGTCTGAATAAGTGAGTTTTAAGGGCGCCTTTGAAGGTTTTGAGGGTTGTGGAGTGGCGGATTGGGTGCGGGAGGGCATTCCAGAAGATAGAAGTTGCACGTGAGAAGTCCTGGAGGCGGGCGTGAGAGGAGGTGACCAGGGTGGAGGACAGGAGAAGGTCGGCAGAAGAGCGGAGGCTGCGTCTAGGTTGATACTGTTGGATTAGAGATGAGATGTAGGGAGGGGCCTGGTTGGAAAGAGCTTTGTATGCGAGAGTTAGAGTTTTGAACAGGATTCGCTGTGGGACTGGCAGCCAGTGTAGGGATTGGCAGAGAGGCGCAGAACTGGAGGAGCGAGAGGAGAGATGGATGAGGTGAGCAGCAGAGTTCAGGATAGATTGGAGTGGTGCCATACTGTTAGTTGGTAAGCCACAAAGAAGGATGTTGCAGTAATCCAGACGGGATATGACCAGGGCATGCACTAGCATTTTAGTGGTGTCAGGTGAGAGGAAAGGACGGATGCGGGTGATGTTTTTAAGTTGGAGGCGACAGGAGGTGGCCAGGGAGTGAATATGTGGTTTGAAAGAGAGGGCAGAGTCCAGAATGACTCCCAGGCACCGAGCTTGGGGAGTTGCTGGTATTGTGTAATTGTTGACAGAAATAGACATGTTAGAGAGGGGAGGGGAGTTAGATGGTGGGAAAATGACCAGTTCTGTCTTGTCCATGTTTAGCTTGAGGTAGCGAGATGACATGAATGAAGAAATAGCTGAGAGGCAGTTGGGGAGGCGAGATAGGAAAGAGGAGAGATTGGGGCCTGTGAGATATATCTGAGTGTCATCCGCATAGAAGTGGTATTGGAAGCCTAGTGAAGTTATAAGTTTGCCAAGGCCATGGGTGTAGACTGAGAAAAGTAGGGGGCCTAGGACAGAACCTTGCAGCACACCAACAGAAAGAGAATGTGAGGATGAGACTGTTAGAATAGAATACACTGAATGATCTGTCAGAGAGGTAAGAGGTGAGCCAAGAAAGTGCAAGACTTTAAACCCCAAGAGAGGAGAGAATATCAAGAAGAAGAGAGTGGTCGACAGTGTCAAATGCTGAGGAGAGGTCAAGAAGGATGAGGATGGAGTAGTGACCTTTGCTTTTGGCAGTGAGCAGATCATTGGTGACTTTGGTGAGGGCAGTTTCAGTGGAGTGGTTACGGCGGAATCCTGATTGTAAGGGGTCAAATAAGTTGTTAGTGGATAAGTATTGTGACAGTTCTGAGTGAACATGTTGTTCAAGAAGTTTGGAGGAAAAAGGTAGTAGTGAGATAGGGCGGTAGCTGGAGAGGGCAGAGGGGTCGAGAGAGGGTTTCTTGATTATCGGAGTAATAACTGCATGTTTGTAGGAAAGGAAAGGAAAGGTGCCAGTGGAGAGAGAAAGGTTGAATATGGAGGTTAAGGCTGGAGTGAGGGATGGAGACAGTTGAGGAATAAGGTGGGATGGAATAGGATCGAGGGAGCAGGTAGTCAGGTGGGCCCTAGATATGAGAGCGGTTAGTCCAAGCTCAGTTATTGGAGTGAAGAAAGTAAGAGAGTAAGGCGGGGGGAATGTTTGAAGTGGTGAGGGATTCTGAGGGGCAAAGCCAAGTCGAATGTTGTCAATTTTTCTTTTGAAGAATGTAGAAAATTCTTCTGCTGTTATTTGGGAGGTTGGAGGAGGAGGTGGTGGGCGGAGTAAGGAACTGAAAGTGTTGAAGAGTTGTTTGGGATTCCGGGCTTGTGCTGAAATCAGTGAAGAGAAATAAGCTTGCTTAGCAGATGAAAGAGCCGTCCTGAGTTCCTAAATGGCTTGTTTATAGGATAGAAAGTCATGATTGGCTTTGGTTTTCCTCCATCGCCGTTCAGCAGCTCGAGACAGCTGCTTCAATCTGGTTGTGCGTGCATTTAGCCAGGGTTGGGGGTTTTTGGTGCGGGGACGGCTATAGGTGAGGGGGGCGACAGAGTCCAGAGCTGAGGAGAGAGTATTATGGTAGTGTGATGATGCAGCGTCTATGTCCGTGAATGAGGTCAAGGTCTGAAGAGGTTGAAGCGAGGCAGAAAAGGACTGAAGGTCTAGGTTTCTTAAGTTCCTGCGTTGAGTTGTGGGTATGTGTGGAGGGGGGTTTGCAGGCATTGGAGAGAGGGTCATAGTCAGCAGATTATGGTCAGAGAGGGGGAGCAAAGAGGACGAGAGGTTTGATAAAGAGCAGAGGTTAGTTTAGAGGAGGTCAATTGTGTGGCCGTCTTTGTGGGTGGGTGCAGTAGACCATTGCTTGAGGCCGAAAGATGAGGTTAGTGACAGTAGTCTGGTGGCAGCAGGGTTGCTAGTGTCAACAGATATGTTGAAGTCACCCATGATGATTGCAGGGATGTCTGTGGACAGGAAATGAAGGAGCCAGGTAGAAAAGTGGTCGAAGAAAAGAGTAGGAGTTCCAGGAGGGCGGTAGATGACTGCAATTTTCAGGTTACAGGGAGAATATAAGCGGACACAGTGAACTTCAAAAGATGAGAAGGATAGAGATGGCAAGGTAGGGAGTGCGTTAAAGGAGCAGCGTTTGGATAGAAGGATGCCGACACCCCCACCCTGTTTGTTGTTGGATCTGGGGGTGTGGCTGAGATGTAGTCCCCCATGTGAGAGGGCAGCAGGTGAAGCTGTGTCTGATGGGGTAAGCCATGTTTCTGTGAACCCCATGAAGGTAAAAGAGTTAGAGAGAAACAGGTCATGAATATAGGTGAGTTTATTGCGCACTGAGCGTGCATTCCACAGTGCGCAGGTGACCGTGGCGGGAAGGGATGGAGAGTGACTAAGCTGTATCAGATTAGATAGGTTGCGTGTGTATCCCGGTTTAACACGGTTGTAGACTTTTGGCTTTGATGAAAAATGAATAGTTATGGAGGAGAGGGGTGGAGAGAGTGGGCCTGGATTAGGACTGATGTCCCCAGCGGCAAGTAAGAGTAAAAGGAGAGAGAAGAGATGGTTGTGGCTTTTGAGGGTGGATTAATGTGTCTTGTGCTTGGATATAGAGGTGGTGTGTGATTTTGCCACGGAAAGGAATTCATGAGCAGAGAGGTAGGGGGAGGAGAGCAGAGAGGGGGAGATATATAGGGACTTACCAGGAGCAGGGGGATACGGTGAGGCTAGGATTCTGAGGGTAAGAGGAAGCAGTGTGATGAGGTAGAAGGTGATCATTTTAGTTGAAGCTGGGCTATTCAGACAAGCAGAATCCGGTGCAGGTTTCCTCCAGGGTGAATTCAGGTTAAATTCGCTGCAGACTTAAAAGGAGTCAGACTTGGAAAGGAGTCTGAATTGCAGCCATAGTGACTTGCAGCCACTATTCACTCAATATGAACAGTTTCTAAGTGCATGTGATTAGCTCATGCACAACATTTGGGCCTAAAGGGTGGGGCTAGGTCAGTCCTAAAAGTTTGGTCAGGGAGGGCACATAACGTAATAAAACATCAAATGGAATGTTGCTAGATGCTATGGTTCAGTGAACACACAAGGGGCCACATTGGTCAGTTTAAATTTAGGAGATAGTAACAGATGATAGTATCACACATATAGATATTAGCAGGGGAACCAGATGGGGCATTCAAAATAATTACATAAACTCTTAAATAAGGCATATGCGCAATTAAGATGACAAGGGAAAATCAAATTTTAAATAGTGAATCTGATGACAGAATGGCAGCAGGTATTACACAGGCAGGAAAGGGTTAATAGTTGCTGGTGAGATCAAGATGCGTACCAGGATGAGAGAATGGCAGCAGGTATTACACAGGCAGGAAAGGGTTAAAAGTTGCTGGTGAGATCAAGATGCGTACCAGGATGAGAGAATGGCAGCAGGTATTACACAGGCAGGAAAGGGTTAAAAGTTGCTGGTGAGATCAAGATGCGTACCAGGATGAGAGAATGGCAGCAAGTATTACGCAGGCAGGAAAGGGTTAAAAGCTGCTGGTGAGATCAAAATGCGTACCAGGATGAGAGAATGGCAGCAGGTATTACGCAGGCAGGAAAGGGTTAAAAGTTGCTGGTGAGATCAAGATGCGTACCAGTGAATGAGAGAGGAGACATATCAGAATGCAGGTGGTGGTGATATGGAGGAAGAGTGGTGTGGTTCTGGGTTCATAGAATGAATTCAGGTTAAATTCGCTGCAGACTTAGAAGGAGTCAGACTTGGAAAGGAGTCTGAATTGCAGCCATAGTGACTTGCAGCCACTATTCACTCAATATGAACAGTTTCTAAGTCTATGGCCGGCTACCCTTCGGGTACAGGGTCTGCGGCCCAGAGCCTAGCTCTGTGAACACCCGACCTTAGGTGTTCCCCTACCGTCAGCCAGGGCTGATGCATCCAGGGCTGGGAGGCAGAATGGGTCCCGGAACAGGTGGGAATAGGCCTGCAGGGCCGACGGGCTTGGGATGCCCCGCTCGCCTGCGATAATCCAGAGAGACAATCTTCTGTCTTCGCAGCCTAGACTGCAAGGAAACTCTGGGAATTATGGGGAATTTGCTGCCCTTATATGGGCCGGGAGGAGCCACAAGTCTTCTTGCAGTCAGCTGCGCCACCTTGTGGTGGATAACCCAATTGTGAAGAATGAAGATGAAGCGACCCGAGCAGGATACCAGGAAAAACTTTCTAATTTGCTTTATTCACATTGTAGTGCCCAGACGCCACAAATGATGTTGCAGAGTACCTTTCTAATCTGCATACTCTGTTCCCCGTGAATAAGGTTCAGTCATGCTTCCTCGGCACCAAGCACTTTAGTACTTGGATGACTGGTTGTGGGTGTAGATGAAGCTACAAGTGTTTAGACATTAATGGCTGTGTGTTCAGTTATTCTGAGAGAACAAATTTACACGGTTATTCAAACTGCACACTGACTACTTTACATTGTATCAAAGTATAATTTATTTACATCAATTTGAGGCATGTACTCACATCTGTGAGATACTGCATATCACAAAAGATTTCTCCTCATATTCAATCATTAGACACGGAGGCTATGTAATAAAGCAGAAAAGAACTCCCCATGAAATGCTTTCTTGTAAAAGTGCCCCAGACTCAACTACCCTCCAATAGCGTTGTCGCCACTTTCTCTGGGGTAATTCAAAAGTAGTCCCTATACATGGATAGGAAGCCAGGGCAAAAAGGCTGCTATTCATGCAAGAGCCCTAATATATAGTGTAAACTTTACCGCCAAAGCTTAAATCTGCTGACACACTTCTAGCTTGTAGGACTTAGCAAAAGAGGTGTGGTCTCAATCGCACAGCTGCTGGGATCCTCCTCCAAGCCTGTGATCCACTTTTGTGTTCAGGGTAGTATGTCCAGAGCAGGGACACTAGCACTGTGATGTCATGTTGTGGCACTGCGCTTCATTGCTACGCGCTACCTGGTTGGAACAACCCGAGCAGCGTTTCCTACTTCCCTTTAGGTCTCCATCAGCTGATCCAGACCGCCATGGAAGGTGTATGGACATAGGAGAGTCCTCGTGGCTGCAGAACAAGTATGTGCCCCTGTCTCTCTTGGGCACTGATTTGGGGCAAGGGATTTCCAATCGGACACCCATCGTCCCCTGACAAAAGGGGAGTCTCTCACACATTCATTAGACATGACTAAGGACGCATCTCCAGCCTGTCAGTATGGTTTGCAAATCAATGAGACCCTGACTAGCTACAAAATTCTAGGATACCCTCAAAAGCACCCTTGATTAACTAGTACCCCCCTACACTCCAACCCTCCAAACAGAGAATAAAGCTTACTCCAGCGATGCTCCAGGAGTGCTGAACTTTCAAACATTGTCATAATCCCTCTACTAAAAAAAAAACATTTGTTGACTTATCCAGTGCAACCAACTACCTGCTGTTGAGGTTCCTCAGGCCTCAGTCCTAGGGCCTCTCTTCATTTCTCTCTACACAGCCCCTATCAGGCAGACTATCAGTAGATTTGGTGTTCAGTACCACCTCTATGCTGACGACACCCAGCTACAGTTATGGCCACAAGTATTGGCACCCCTGATTTTTTTTTTGTTCAAGAAAATTGAGTATTTCTCCCCAAAAAGTATTGAGATTACATTTTGTTGTACACATTTCCTTTAACCCTTTCGCTGCCAGCCTACCTGGAGTTTTTGTCACCCTTGGTGCCAAACCGTTTTGCACTATTTTGCGCTCCCCATGTTCAAATGTGATTTTTGAAGGGATTTCCAGGGATTTCCCAGGGAAATGATATATTGTTTTTTTCAGCAGAGTCTGAGCTTTAACATGAAATGTCTTGTTTGTAATTTTTTAGGGGTATTCTCAATATTTTTGGGTGAAATATGTGAAAAAAAAATAAAAAAAAAATACATTTTTACAATTTGTAGTTTTTTTTGTAATAAAAAATGTAAGTTTTTCAATAAAATCTTATTGCGTGTGAAATCCCAATTTCTCCCAGTTACAGCGATACCACATATGTATAGGTAGACACCCTTTCCTGCCCAGGAGACTCCCCCAAACTGAAACAGCGCTTTAGGGAATTTTCAGATAAAATACAACTATGCTATGCAATATGCGCACCTTGCAGTTCTTCCAGAAAAACAACCCTTTACATTTGAAATACCCCCAACAAACTATATATTCTCTGGAAGTACACACCTCAAGCTTTCTAGGCGTACCAGGCTTGTTGATGTGCCCATAGTTTTCTGGAAGTAATCCCTCATTGTATTCTTTGGTTGCAAAGAGTTTCCCTAAAAAAAGGATAAAAAAGCAGAATCAAAGCCACATTTTCCTAAAAAACTATGTGCAAACAAGAAAAAACAAGTTTAGTCTGAAAAAGCAACATCCCCCGAACAGAACGATACCCAACATGCATAGCTACTGTCAAGGGAAGAGTCGGCAAACACCCCAAAGTAAAGCATGTGCGTAACAGTGATTTTACTTGAAAATTTCAGCTCTGCAGACAAAGTGCGCACCTTGCGATTTTTCAACCAAAACAACCCTTTACATTTGGAATATCCCCCATAAACCATATATTACCTGAAAGTACACATGTTAAGCTTTCTAAGCGTACCCAGCTTGTTGTAGTGGGCTCATCTTTCTGGAATTAATCCCTCAAAGAATTCTTTGGTTGCGCAGGGTTTCCCTAAAAAATGTATAAAAAAGCTGAATAAATAACACCTTTTCCTAAAATATAAATATGCAAACCAGAAAAAAACAAGCTAAGTCTGAAAGCGCAAGGTCCCCCGAACAGAACAATACCCAACATGCATAGCTACCTTTAACCATTTTAATTGCCAGCCTACTTGAGATTTTGTCACCCTCTGTTGACAGGTCATTTTTCCCCATTTTGCGCCATGTTTTGCGCCATTTTTGCTGGAATTTTCAGGAAAATTATACATATATTTTCTGCAGCAGAGTTTAGGCTTTAACATGAATGTCTTGTTTGTAAATTTTATTTTGTTTTTTACAATATTATTAAGTAAAAAATAAATAAATAAATAAAATTTTTTTTAGAAAATTGACTCCTTTATTTCAAATAAAAAATGTATTTTATTAAGGAAAACCGTATTGCATGTGAAACCCCCATTTCTACCGATTAGAACGGTACCACATATTTATCGGTAGCCCCCCGTTCCTGCCCAGGAGACCCCCCTAACTGAAACAAGTACTTTATAACATTTACAAATAAAATACAACTACCATCCACACTACAAAGGGTTAAATCGAGAAAAAAAATGACATAGGGTCCCCCTTCCTGGGGGGGGGGGGACCCCATTTTTTGGGGGGATTTTTAAGGGTTAAAAACCCTTAAAAATCCCCCAAAAAATTGACATGGGGTCCCCCTTACCCAAAGTAACCAGCCCGGGACCAGCTATGCAGGGCTTGTAGAAACAGGGCACAGGGGCCAGCTTTTGTGGCCCCTGGCCCTGCAGGCTACAAAGCCCGCATAGCCCGTGGGCCCGGGCTCTTCTGCCCCCCCCTGGGCTTTGGGGAGGCAGGTAATGGGGGTGCCAGGGGTTAATGGCAAGTCACCCGCTAGTCACAGGTGACTTGCCACCTCCCCCAGCCTTGTGAACTGGTATAGGGGTCATGGACCCCTTACCAGTTCACAAGGGGTTAAATGTAAAAAAAAACACAGACACACAAAAGAGAAAAAAATATTTTATTAATTTTTTTTTTTACACTGTACTCACCTCCCATCCATCCTATAGCACTGTGTCCCTCGGCGATCACTGGCTTCTGCTCACCTGCTGGAAGCCTTTTATAGCTGCTGGATGACAGAACACAAAGAGTTTATTAAAAAAAAAAAATGACATAGGGTCCCCCCTCCCAGGGGGGCGGACCCCATTTTTTTTTGGAATTTTAAGGGTTAAAAACCCTTAAAAATCCAAAAAAAAAATGAAATGGGGTCCCCCTTACCCATCATTACCAGCCCGGGACCAGCTATGGGGGCTTGTAGGCACAGAGTGGGGGGGGCCAGCTTTTGTGGCCCCCCCACCCTGCAGCCTACGAGCCCACATAGCCTGTGTGGGCCCGGGCTCTTCTGCCCCCCCCCTGGGCTTTGGGGAGGCAGGTAATTGGGGGTGCCGGGGGTTAATGGCAAGTCACCCGCTGCGGCAAGCGGGTGACATGCCATCCCCCAGCCTTGTGAACTGGTATAAGGGGTCTCATGGACCCCTTACCAGTTCACAAGGGGTTAAATGTTAAATAAAAAGACACAGAGACATAAGATATAAAAGATCTCTATTTTTTTTTTTTTTTACTTTACTCACCTCCGATCCTGTGTCCCCCGGCGATCTCCGCTGACAGCCTGCTCGTGTGTTTGAAGGAGAGAGCCTGGGGAGGAGGGGGGGGCGATCTCAGCCCTCTCCTCCTCCCCATCTGCCCTCCTCCAGGCACACGAGCAGACTGATTGTCTGTCTCACGTCCCGGCAGTAAGAGGGCTGCTGGTGACATCATAAGATGTCACCTGGCCCCGCCCCCCAGGAAGACCCGTTCCAGGAAGTGGGGGGGAGGGCAATTTCTGCCCTCTCCTCGCCACCGAAGAGGCTGGGGGGGGCGATCGGAGGCCCCCCCAGTGAAGAGGACACCCATCGGGAGACAGCGCGGCCTCAGGTAAGGAAATGTCATTTTTTTTTTTTTTTTTTCACATTTAGCAGCTGCTGCTGCCGAAGCGGGGGGGGGGGGGGGCTATTCCGGGGGCTCTCCTGGAGCCATCCGACCCCCCACGGGGGATCGGATGGCACCAAATTAAAGGGGAGACCCGGCCGGATCCAACGAGGGGTCAGGTGAGTATTTTTGATTTATATTTTTTTTACTGTCAGGGGGGAAAGTCAAGCCCGTAGATTCTACGTGCTTGGCACTTAAGTGGAGTGGAAGCGAGCACGTAGAATCTACGTGCTTGGCACTGAAAGGGTTAATGCAAGTAACAGGTGTGGGCAATATAATCATCACACCTGAAACCAGATAAGACGAGAAATTGGGTCAATCTTTGCATTGTGTGTCTATGCGCACCAGACTAATCATGGAGAACAGGAAGAGGAAATGAGAACAAAACCCTAAGTCCAACTCCAGAGATCTTGATGTTCCTTTTCCATGGTGTGCAACATAATTAAGAAGATTATAACTCACCCCACTGTAGCTAATTTCCCTGGACTTGGACAGAAGTAAAATTTGATGAAATTGTTGCATGGTGGATAAGCAATCCAAAAGAAATTCCAGCTTTCCTGCAGGCTCAGGGTGCAATTTTTGGTTAAGCATACAATTCTACTGTTTACAGAAAATGGTAAAAGGCCTACAAAGAAAAGATCACAGTAACTACAGTCAAATATGGTGGAGAGTCACAATATACAGTAGGGTCCAGTGTAAGACATCTGGACTTGGGTCATGGGTGTTCAGAACTCAACAGCATTTAGTTTCCATCTATTTCTGGGTGGCCAGCAATGAATCCGGATCTAAACCCCATTGAACCAACACCTGTGCAGAGATCTTAAAAGAGGGCTGTTGGGAGAAGTACAAATATGAGAGAATTGGAAAAGTTTGCAAAAGAAGAGATACCAGCATTCCAGTAGAAAGGTGTAAGAAGCTTGTTCATGGTTATGGGAATCTATTGCTATCAACAGAAAGGGATGCACCACCTATCCAAAGATAATTTGTGCTCACTCTGAATACCAAGCCTAAAAAATTAAGTGGGCGTGCCACAAAGCACACCTTTCTCCCAAAGAGGAGCACCAACACATCATGGAAATGTTTACATATACATTATTAATGCATAAGAAAAAGGCTAAAATACAAAACACAATACATTTAAAAATACAATTCTGTGAGTACTCACCTGTAGAATTGATTTTATAGTATACAGCACGTCCTGTTCCAGTAAATTCCTTACATATGGGTTATTCCGCGCAGTGGACTGCAGAAAGACTTGTGGCCACTCCCAGCCCCATAAATAGTCAGGTACCTCCCACCAATTTCCAGTGTTGACAAGCAGTTATACAAGAAGCCGGGAGAATCAAAAAAAATGGATAAGAACCCAAAATGAACTTTTGAGCAATCGCCATACAGAGGTAACCAAGAAAAATGAAAACAAGGGAGGGGTGGAACAGGACATGCTGTATACTATAAAATCAATTCTACAGGTGAGTACTCACAGAATTGTATTTTTCCAAGTATACAGCACGTCCTGTTCCAGTAAATTCCTTACACTTGGGACATCCAAAAGCAGTGTCCTTAAGGTAGGGTGGGATCCCCAAAGAGCAACGGCGGGCAGTTTAAACCACTGCCGCCTGAAGAACTTTGCCGCCAAAAGCAGCAACAGCTGAGGACCTAACATCAACCTTGTAAAACTTAGAAAAGGTATGAACAGAAGACCAAGTAGCGGCCTTACAAACTTGTTCAACAGAAGGCCGGTGCTGAAAGGTCCAGGAGGCACCGATAGCACGAATGGAATGAGCAGTAAGACTGAAGGGAGGTTCCTTCCCCTTAGCAGAATAGGCTTGCACCACCACCTGACGGATCCACTTGCTGATAGTGGATTTAGCCGGAGGCAAACCCTTCCTAGGTCCAGAAGGGAGAACAAAAAGAGCATCAGTCTTGAATCTGTCTGAATGATTCAGTAGCTACCAAATAAAACTTCAGAACCCTGACCACATGCAAGGAATGCAGAGTCTGCTCCTTGGAATTAGCAGGATTAGGACACAATGAAGGCAAAACAATGTCCTGATTGAGATGAAATGTAGACACAACCTTAGGCAGGAAATCTGGCTTATACTGAAACACCACCTTGTCCTGGTGTCGCTCCAAGTAAGGAGGTTTAATGGAAAGCGCCGCCAACTCAGAAACACGCCTAACAGAAGTGATAGCCACCAAAAAAGCTACCTTAAGAGTCAAAATAGGCAAAGCAGCTTCATGTAGAGGCTCAAAAGGAGGACCCTGCAAAGAAGGTAAAACCAAATTCAAATCCCAGACTGGTGACATAGGCTTACGTGGCGGGCGCACGTGAGTAACCCCCTGGAAAAAAAGTCTTAACCAAACGGTGGTTGGCAAAAGATCTTTGGAAGAAAATAGCCAAGGCTGAAACATGTCCCTTCGAAAGTACTAAGTTGAAGGCCCAAATCCAAGCCATGCTGCAAAAATTCCAGGATCCTGGGAATAGAAAACACCCGACAGGGAAGAGACTTAGACTCACACCAGGCAATGTAAGCATGTCATACCCTATAGTAGATAAATGACAAGGACTTCTTCCTAGCCCGAATCATGGTAGTAACAACAGAGGCAGGCAGCCCCTTATCCATCAAGATGGAGGTCTCAGCAGCCAGGTCGTCAAAGCCAGCGTTTGTAAATTGGGATGACTTAGCTGCCCCTGGGTGAGCATGATCTACTGCCAACTGCACGATGTCTGCGAACCACACCCTTCTTGGCCAACAGGGGGCCACCAGGATGGTTGGCACCCCTTCCTGGGCTATCTTGCCCAGAAGAGGAAACAGAGGGAACAAATTGAGGAGCCGAAAGCTCTTCCAAGACATTGCTAGTGCATCCATGGCTAAGGCCAGAGGATCCTGGGACAGAGAGACAAAGACTGGAAGCTTGTGATTGTGACGGGACGCAAACAGATCCACATCAGGCTGACCCAAGCGGTGGCACAGGGAGAGAAACACCCTGCTGCTGAGGGACCATTCTCCCAGACGAGAGGTCCCCCTGCTCAGGGAGTCGGCCTCCAGATTTTCCACCCCCGGGATATACACTGCAGAGATGCAGGGAGCATTCTCCTCCGCCCATGACAGTATCAGAGACACCTCCTTGAGGGCCCTCTTGCTTCGGGTCCCTCCCTGATGATTGATGTAGGCAACCGCTGTCTGATTGTCCGAGCGGATCTGAACACCCCGACCCTGGTGTGGGGTCAATTGGGCGAGAACCAACCTTACCGCCCTCAGTTCCAGAATGTTGATTGGAGTATGGGCCTCCTGGGGGCCCCACTGACCCTGGAATTTCAAGGACTTCCAGAACCCCCCCCAACCTGTCAGACTGGCATCTGTGGTGACAGTCTCCCAGCAAGGGGACAAAAAGGTTCTGCCCACCAAGAGGTTCCTCGAGTCCAGCCACCACGAGAGGGACCGTCTGGCCAGGGGGGACAGAACACCTGATCCAGGGACACAGGGTCCTGATCCCACACTGATAAGAGGTGTAGCTGCAGAGGTCTCATGTGAAACTGAGCATAGGGTACCGCCTCGAAGCAAGACACCATCAGGCCCACCAGTTGCATCCCCTGCCGGATGGAGGGATGAGGACAAGAAAGGAGGAACTGGGCCTGAGCTTGAAGACTCTCCACCTTCTGCTAGGGAGAAAGATCTTGACCTGAGATGTATCCAAAGTCATGCCCAGAAAGGACCTCACCAGTGACGGGGACAGAAAAGACTTGGGATGGTTGATCACCCAGCCGAAGGACTCTAGTGTGGACACCACCATCTGGGTATCCAGTTCTGCCTGATGGAAGGACTGAGACGAGATCAGAATGTCATCCAAATAAGGAAGGATGCGAATGCCCTGAGATCTCAACAGAGCCATCACACCCGCCAGCACCTTGGTGAATACCCTGGGAGCTGAGGTGATACCGAAAGGTAAGGCCACAAATTGGTAGTGCTGATCCTCCAGAGTAAACCTGAGAAATGTCTGATGACCTGGGAAGATTGGTACATGAAGGTAAGCGTCCCTGATGTCTACGAATGTCATGAAGTCGCCCAGGCGCAGAGCAGTGACTGCTGAGCGTAGGGTCTCCATGCGAAAATCCTTGAATCTGACAAACATGTTGAGGTGCTTTAAATCCAGGATGGGCCTGAGGGACCCATCCATTTTGTGAACAGTGAATAGATTGGAGTAGAAGCCTCTGCCCCTTTCCCTGAGAGGCCCAGGGCAGATGACCCCCAACTCCAGAAGGTTTCGGACCGCAATCCCTGAGCTGACGGGGTTTTGAGCCATCCGGGATCTGATAAATCTTGCGGGCGCCAGGCTGCAAACTATCTTGTATCCGGAGGACAGCACCTCCTGAATCCATCTGTCTGCTACACGTAGCCTTCAGATGTGAGGAAAGAGCCGAAGCCGTCCCCCCACCCGGATGGGTAAGGGCACCTCCTCATGCCTGAGGCGGCTTGGGGGATTATTTGGGCTTGGGACCCCATGAGAGCCCGGGGCGGACTCGTCCTCTACCCCTGCCCCAATAGTCTCCGCATGCCCCAGCAAAGGAAACTCCTCGACCAGCTCTGGAAGCGTGGAAGAAGGGGAGAGAAGCACCGGTCCCCTGAAAGGGCAGAGACTGCCTCCTACGTTGAGGCAGCCTACCACCCCTGGCAAATAGGTCCAAGCGTTCACCAAAGAGCCGCAGCCCCTTAAAGGGAAAACCAATGAGGGCCTTTTTAGCAGCATTATCAGCCACCCACTTACGTAGCCAGACAGAGCGTCATATAGCCACCAACAGGGCAGAAGTCCTACCACACATTCTAATGACATCATCCATGGCAGAAAGGATATATGCAATAAATTCATAGCAAAGCAGGAGAGATCTATAATCCTCACCTCCCGCGTAATCAGAGGCCCCATCTATGAGACACTTAAGCAGCCCTTTAATAGCAATAGCCATTATGGCAGAGGCACAAACTGGGCGCAGTGCAGTCCCCACACAGGCAAAAGCATGACCGGACAGCTGGTCCAAGCGCCGGTCCTCCCCATCCCGCAGGGTAGTACTGTCAGGTGAATGCATGACTGATGTGTTAAGACAACCCTAGGACGGGCGCGTCCACCTCGGGAGGACATGACCAACGCTTAATCACATCAGCGGGAAAGGGATACTAGGCCTTTCCCACTCTTTGAGCGCCAGATTATTAAAGTGATTCTGCTCAGGGAACTCCAAGCGTGGTTTAACAGAATGGAAAAGGTCACCCTTCAGCTGCGGAGCCACAGCAGGAGGGGAAATACAAAGCACTTAAAAAATGTGAGTCAATAACCTGTCAGTGTCATGGGTCTTCTCCAAAGGGAGACCCGGTACCACCATATAACAGACTGTTCCTCAGAGGATTCTGAATCAGAGAATAATTCCCCCTCCTCAAGGGGGTACAAGCCAGAAAATGAGTAAAGTCCCTCATCCTCCACAGGAAAGAGGGAAGCAGCGGGAGATAAATGCCGCTTCTTAGCAGGAGCCTTACGCGGGGCTGACCCAGCAATATGCTTTTCAATGCTGGCCACCCGTGAAGCCAAGTCATATTGAGACTCCCCGCTAGTGTGCCCCTCACTGGGGGTCAGATGCAAGCGTGGGGGGGGGGTAGGCAAAGAAGAAAGGGGCGCAGAACCAGGACCCGTAGCAGATGACCCAGGCTGCAGCGCAAGTACATGTTGGGCGCAGGTCAAACACACCCTGACACCGTCACTAACAGGGGATATCCCACATGCAACACACAGCTGGGCTTGTCCCGAAGGAACCCCAAGCACATTGTCCCCGGAAGCCTCCATATGGTGATTTAGATACAGGCGTAACGGCCAGTACAGGAACACAGCTAGCAATAGCCACCCTTTTTGGGATGCCCCCCAAAGCCCGCTAGGGAAGGTGGGAGAATGGTAAGGGGCAGGGCCGGGAGAACCACAGTCAGAGGTGACCCACCTGCATAACACAATAAGTACAAAATAAACATCCCCAGCGCATACATAGTAATGCAATATAAAAACCCCCGTAAAGGACTCACGGACCAAGCGGACAAATCGCTCAGAGACCAGACCATGTCGCAGCACCGCAAGGACGAGGCCACAAAATGGCGCCGGCAGCAGTACCTAGAGGGGCGGACCGTGAGAGTATGGCGCAAAACGCGTCAAACCACGGTTCCCGCCCCCCGAAGAGCGCAAAACTATGATCACGTGGGACGCCGGTGCCATGACAGTAACCTAAAAAATACATAGCGCCAACCACCGCGCAGCGCCGTACAACGGCCCGCACACACACCAAAAAAGAACACAAAACACACAAGTCACAGACCCCCCGGGCGCCCCCTGCCAGCCAAGCGGGCCACAACAAAGGGGTCGCGCATAACCTTCTAGAGACGGGTGAAGGGAACAAGGACCCAAAGTTTGAGGCTGGGGCATCCAAATGAGGCTCACCATAGAAAGCCTTTGGTACAGGGTCTTGCGGCCCGGAGCAGAGCTCCTTCAGCACCTGACCCTAGTGCTGTCCTACCTTCACCCATCGCGAGCATCATGCTGGAGGTGCATTTCGGTGCCCAGCCTTTCAGATATTACATCCCTATCCTATGATTCCATGCCTCTTTAAATGCATGATAATATCTTGGTGGCCTTGAAAGCAGCTGCTTGACATTGCATGCTGTTATTTATCCTGTGGTCTACAAAAATCCCCAGATCCTTCTCAACAAGTGACTCTCCCAACTTTACGGGCTCAAGGACATATGTGGCCTGCAGATTACACCCGAAGTGCATTACTTTACATTCATCCACATTGCATTTCATATGCCAAGTGGCTGTCCAGGCCCAGCTCAGCGATGAACAGCATGGGACACAGCGTTGGGGGGGAGGTGGGTAGAGAAAAAGACATTTTAATGAATTACATTTTCGCTGGTGGGCATTTTTCTTACATTTAACTCTTTGTAAACTGGTAGGGGTCTATGAGATCCCTATACCAGTTCACAGGGTAGGAGGGGGCTGGCAAGTCCCCTACCAGTCAGCTGGTGACTTGCCATTAATGGTTTTAATTTTTTTTTACCCAAAAATATTATGCATGCACAAAAAAACTGTACAAACAAGACCTTTCATGTAAGACCCAAACAATATAAAATTTTCCTGGCAAATATCAATATGAACATACATTGCGCAAAATAGTGAACAATGGTCTTGCAACAGAGGGTGACAAATCTGAAGTATGCTGGCAGTTAAAGGGTTAAAAGTACCTATGCATTCATCTCCCTGAGGAAGATGTCACATAGATAACGAAAACACAATTCTGTGATACTCACCTGTAGAATTGTTTTTTCTGTTAATCCATTCCAGGCCGTCCTAATTCAATACGATTGGGTAACTCCTGCCCAAAGGGGCGTGACTGCAAGACAAAAGCGTGGCTCCGCCTCCCGGCCTATATCCTTCCGGCTGACTTCCTAGATTCCAGTTAATTAAAAAGCAGTATAACCAGCCGCCCGGGAGGCATACCTATATCTCTTTGGAGACAAAAAGGCTGGAGACAACATAAAAGACTCCTCTCTGTGATTATAAATATGTACCATTTCATTTTTTTTTTTATATATCCACAAGACTAGGCATCCAAGACATGGATATATCAACCTAGCATTCTTTTCAATGCAAATTATTATTATAAAAAAAGAACACCATAAAAAGAGTATCAAGGATAGATCGTAACTTCCTATATTCCCCCAAAAGAGGCGGGTCGGACGGCCTGGAATGGATTAACAGAAAAACCAATTCTACAGGTGAGTATCACAGAATTGCGATTTTCTTCCAATCCATTCCAGGCCTTCCTTATTCAATACGATTGGGACATTCAAAAGCAGTGCCAAATATGGGCAGGATCCCCAACGCAGAACAGTAGGTAGTTCCTTTCACTACCGCCTAAAGAACTTTTCGACCAAATACAGTGTCAGCTGAGACCCTAACACTTACCTTGTAAAATTTGGTAAATGTATGAACCGAAGACCACGTGGCAGCTTTACAAACCTGTTCCACCGAGGCCTGATGCTGAAAAGCCCAGGAAGCACCAATGGCCCTAGTGGAAAGAGCTGTGACCCAAAACAAGGGGCTCCTTCCCCTTGGCAGAATAGACTCTTACCACTGTCTGTCTAACCCATCGACTAATGGCAGACTTAGCTGGTGGAAGACCTTTCCGTGGACCCTGGAGCGGGACATAAGGAAGGCAAAAACCATCTCTTCATTAAATGAAAAAATACCTTTAGGAAGAAAATCCTAAAACACTCAAATAACAAGGCTTACTGATAAGCTTCTAATTTAGAAAACCGCCTGCTGAGGTTATTGCCACTAAGGGATAACCATAAGTGCCCTTAGACTTAATGACGCATCTACCATGGTTCAAAAAGGACTACCCTGAAAAACAAGTTCAGGTCCAAAAGCCGGCAGAAGTGGATTATGAGGAGGCCGCACCTGAACGACTTCTTGTAAAACAAGTTCTGATAAAAACATTCTCAGCTATGGGTTTCTGAAAGAAGATAGATAGCAGATATTTGTCCTCAATTGAAGACCTTCATCAAGACCTCTGCAAAAAAACAATATATTCTGTAAAACAGAACAGTACTACAAGCGAACCCCTGGATTCACCGATAATTGCTTGCAACACTCAATAATAGATCATTTGGCAAAGATTTCTTCCTGCCCTGAATCATAGTCTGGATAACTCTGGCAGAAAAAACCCTTTCTGCCAAGATAAAGGATTCAATAGCCAGGCAGTCCAAGCCAGAACTGTGAATTGGGATGCCTTAGAGGCCCTTGTGTGAGAAGATCTGGATCGACGCCTCCAAAAGTTGCCCTCTGACATCCTTACTATGTCTGAGAACCAGCTTCTTCTTGGCCACAGAGGAGTCACCAGAATGGTTGGACTTCCTTGTGAACTAAACTTTTTTAGTACACGACCCAGGAGTGAAATCGGAGGAAAATGCATAAAGAAGCTTGAATGCTGACCACTAAAGAGTCAGGGCATCTGTTGCTATTGTTAGAGGATCCCTGGACCGGGACAAACTTCGGATCTTCCGACTGTGCCCTGATGCAAGTAAGAGTCACTTCTGTGTTAGAAAAACACTTTTGCCTGAGATGTGTCTAATGACAGTCCCAGAAAAGAATAACTCTTCAAGCTATGAAATGATGTCTGACTTAAGAATTCGACTGGATAGTCACTGTATCCTTCTGAGTCCCCTGACATGATGGGGCCCATATCAACCGATAGTCTCAGTAAGGGATTATATGTATCCCTGACTTCTTAGAGAATTACATGAGACCTGCCAACACCTTGGTAAACACCCTGCTGCTGATAGACTGAAGGGTAACGCCACAAACTGAAGATGTAAGCCACCTACAGCAAAGTAGATATGCATCCTTATATATACACTGTGGTTATCAAGACTCCAATCTGTAAAAAGGTGAGATACGGCAGATCTCAAAGCTTCCTGCAAATATATATGAGCCAAATGCAGAAGTTTCCCCCCCACACCTCAAGGGCGGGGGCATCCCTTCATGCCTGAGCTGGCTTCGAAGGGGATCTGGCTTTTTTCTGCCAGACACCTGTTGCCTTAATTTGGAACTTTGGGATAGAAGAGAATTTTTTTTTTTTTTTCTTTTTGGAATAAGAAAGAGGCCGAACCTCTAGCCGAAACCCCGGAGTATTAGAGGCCCTGCGGAAGCAGTATTAGACTTCGGCATTTGTAGCAGATTAGATCATTTAACCCTAGTAGCATGCTTTACCATGTCAACCAAGCCTTCCCAACAGACACCCCCCTTAAAAAGGAGTCCTATCATATTCCTTTTAGAGGCTATGTCAGCTGGCCATTGCTTAAGCCATAAAGCACACCTTAAGGCGACCACCAGAGCTAGGCCTCTGGCACTTAACCACATCAAATCCTCCATAGCCAGGAACACTACCTGTTGGGGGGGACAGTTGTGGCCTAAAGGTAAGGGCCGGAGGGTGGCAGGTTCAAATCCCGGTCCTGGGACATGACTGAAGTGCTCTTGAGCAAGGCACTTAACCCCCCAACTGCTCCCCGGGCGCCGTAATCAGGGCAGCCCACCGCTCCGGGCATGTGTACACTCACTGCACAGATGGGTTAAATGCCAAAGACGAATTCCTATGTGTGTGCGCAAGCATACAATGGCGATCTATGCATTATTATTATTATGGAGTCAAACTGATCTTGAACAACTGGGAGCATGGCATGAATGACCCAAGAGTCAGAGACCAGATGCTCCCAAAATTCTATGAATGTAACACCGGCTGGCCCAAGGCCGAACCCATAAAAGATAAGCAGACATGCCACCTGATCCACGCATATATCCGCTGGATACTTTGGAGAAGCCCTATCAGAGGATGGCAAAACAAAAATCTTAAAGAGACCTGGCACCAGAGCGCTCACCACTTGAGGGTAAGACCATAATTCAATCTGATCTGGAGGAGATACATACATAGTATCTAGTACTTTAGGCATGGCCGGAAGACAACCTGACTTCTGCCATTCCCCATTGATCAGATAATAATGCATAAGCTCCGCAAAATCCTCCAGAAATGGAGGAAATCAACCATCCATCCAACTTCTCCTTAACACCCCATGTGTAGAGGACTCTCCAACAGATAACTTCCTGGGAGACTATGGCAGACCATATCTTCTTCCACTTAGAGATAAAAATCTTTTCTTTTAAAATATTTTTAGTAGCCAATATTCCATTATGACACTCTATAGGTTTAGGACCACTTGAGGGCTGCCGTTTAAAGACTCAGAAGGAGACTATGGCAGCCACAATATCCTCTTCAAATTGGAGGAAAAATTATTTTCTTTAAAACCCTTTTAGTAGCCAATATTTCATGATGACTCTATAGGTTTAGGACCACTTGAGGGCTGCCGAAAGTTTACAGACTCCGAAGGAGCCTATGGCAGCCACAATATCCTCTTAAATATACTTAGAGGATTTCATTTTTTCTTTTTTCAAAAAACCTTCTTAGTGACCGGTACGACTCACATCACGGTCCGCATGAAAACTGCCAAGGGGTTTCTCAGAAAGCACCGGCGATAAGGGTCAGAGCCCCTTCAGGGAGGAGACCACTGTCTCCCTTTCCACTACAACCGTGGCATAATCCCTGCACACCGTGCTATCCTCATCCAGTGCCACTGCATGCAACTGGATATGGGGTAAATCTGATAAAGACCAGATGACTACCCCCGATGCCTCCGCCATGGTGAATTTAATAATACTAGTTTATGACCCTGGGGATCCGAGACCAAGTATATATAGGTTCTCGACAGTCACAAAACTACTGCGAGTCCTTGAGGGTAGACCACCATATAATACAATTCTGTGAGAATCTCACCTGTAGTATTGGTATTATATGCATACAGCACGTCCTGCTCCAGAACATATTCATAACATATGGGTATACCTCTGCCTTCAGCGCCGTGCACTGCAGATCATGAAGAAAACAAGCTCCTCCCGGCCCTACATATACCGGAGGACCTCCCACAATCCCCAGCATTGAAAAGCAGTGAGAAGAGAAGCCAGGAGAAACAAACCACCCAGAGTGTCTGGCAATAACACCAAGTGAGTACAGTCACCATACAGGGGATCCAGAACAAAGTGAAACCAGGGTGGGGTGGAGCAGGACGTGCTGTATGCATATAATACCAATTCTACAGGTGAGATTCTCACAGAATTGTATTATTCTAAGCATACAGCACGTCCTGCTCCAGAACATATTCATAACGTATGGGACATCCAATAGCAGTGTCCACAATAGGGTGGGATCCCCGTGAAAAGGCACAGCCAACAGTAAAGCGCTGTCACCCTTAACCATGCTATCAACAATGAGAGCAATGCTCTAACTTCAACCTTTGAACCTTGTAAAGGGAGAACTGAGCGCAAGCAGCGGACTAGCCAGCTTGATCGCCAGAACATAGTGCTACAGGGCAAGCCAAGCACTAATAGTAAAAGAACGAAGAACAATAGGGAGGAAGAATCTTCCTCTAGAAGGATAGGCCAAAATAACTGCCTAACCATGCCGCTACAAGAGGGGGTAGCCATGGTAACTCAAAACTTTTCCCAACGGGGAATACATGTCCAGGTCGCAGACGGAACCAACGGAAGTGCTAACAACAATATTCAGCAGAGCTGAAAGAGTCCTACAGGTCCGGAAGGACGACCAACCAAAAAGGACCAGTCGAGGGCCCCTTAATCCATGGAAACAATCAATCCGGTACTTCAAGAAGGGGGCACCGGTAGACCCCAAGATAAGATCCCATCAGGGACAAGACAGTTCCGGCAGATCTCTAACCCCAGTAGAGGGGCACAGATCCCTTTCATCTCATAGTAATTTAGATCATAGTCCCGAGACCAGAGGATCCGTCCAAGGCAGAAAGGACGAAATAACGCCTGAATCCAACTTAGTGTGAGGCAGGTACCCTCACCTCATGGTATAGATCTATAGGCATGCATATATATATATAAGAAATATATATATAATGACTTGGACCACCAATAGTGCCGTTCCTTATGGCACACCACTGCCTGGAGTAACCTCCCCAGAGGAGCAACCTGATGGAAGGAGCAGGTCAGACAGGGACCTGACTAAGACCTGTGGGAACCCTTGGTAGGGCTTCAGAATAAGTCCTCCCCCAAGGGGGGGGGGGAACTAGGGATCCCCCAGGAATGCTCCTGAGCAGACCCTGAAGAATGCAAACAAAAGATTGGATCAGGTCTCGTAATAGAAGAACAGATCAGGCCCCAACCATAGACTGAGTCAAGTAGTGAACCCATACCAAACACTGCTTGTAGGACCCTAATCCCAGGAGCAGATACCCTCCCGCCAGGGAAGGAGCTTAGACCCAGTGAATAGCATAGGGACAACATAAGCTAAACCAGCGTGGCAGAAGGAAGAAAAATAAGGAGAAAGACAAAGTCCAGAGCCTCCAAGGAACAAAGGGTAAGCCCCAGATCCTGCCAACGCTAAGGTAGGTCTAAAGTAAAGGCACCATACTATGTTAAAAATAGTCCTCATGAGGGAACTTACCGTCCAGCTGTACTCAGCAGAACTCCCCGAGAACCCACACCCCACTGGGCCTCCCAGGCCCCAAGCATAAGGTGCTGCTTGCCATCAGGGACTAGCGCAAGCTCTCCCTGCAAGGGTATAACATCTTCAAGTAAACTACCCAGCCAGAACCACTAGCCCCAACCAGGGCAGACCAATCTGGCCAATAACAGGGGTAGACCCCTGTAACAGAGGCGGGGTCCCACAGAACCCTGCCAGTGTGAGCCCAGAGGCACAACAGAGAACCTCCCAAGGGAGGGATACTTCAGGAAGGACAAGGAATATCAAGTCCCCCAAGGAATCAGGGCTCCCCTGGAAAAAATCCAGGCCCAAGAATTCCGCAGGAACAAGGAGCAACCACTGTCCTATTAAGGCAAAAAGTCCCCCCAATGGACGGGTACAAGAAGGAGTAGTCCCCAACTAGGACCCACAACGTGCTCCTTATGACCAAAATTCACCTAGGAAACCAGAACCTTCAAGGTCCCTTCCTAGGAACCCCCGGGGGATTCAGAAGAATAGGCCCCCTTTGTCATCCTGCCAGATTAGGTACCATGGTAACCAACAGGGAAAAGCAAGGGTATGGAACGCTCCCCCACGGTACTATCGAGTAACCAGTTGAAGAATAACCGCCTCCACAAGGAGTAAGGTAAGCAGACCCAGACCCAGGGTGCAAACCCCTCATCCAGGGCTAATGGCTAGCTCACCTCAGAGCCCAAAGATCCCCGAGACAAGTGGTGTCAAAGGACGAGCCGCCAATCAGTTCACCAGAAGCGAAGCTGTCTGGAGGAATCACTATACAGGACGGAGGACCCGAGGTCTCATACCTGTAAACTCCCTATAGCCAAGGAAAAAAAGGCACTGGGTGAAGCCTACTCCCGGTGTAAACCAGGGACTAGAGGGTGGAGCCGAGTAGGGCTCTGGTTTTGTCAAGTTCCATCCCCCAACCGCTTCGTGAGGGAACAGGAGGGCCTGATAGGTCCCCTGTAAAATGCCCCTTGGTGCCGTGTGAGTCATCACACCCTTCCTGAGCCCAGTGCGTACAAGGGCGCAACAGGGGGCTTAGTTTAAGTCTCAACGGTGTCAGTGATCACCAATACCCAGTCGTAGAGGGCTCAGTATCCAGAAGGCTCCTTAGAGCCTAGAAAGAAATCCGAACACGCCACCAGCGGCCAGAGGACCCCTGGGGCACAGACAGCCCTGTCAAGGGCGCCAGGCCGAAAGCTTATGGTACAGATGCCACACCCCCCTAGGTGTTAGGCAGATAGACTCCCTCATCCTAGAAGGGAGAGAGGGGCAGACCCGCTCAGGGGCCCCAGATTCTATATGATAATGGCGTTCTGCAGGGAAGCCATACCTGACAGGCCCAGTTAAGCCTGCACCCATGCCCGAAGAAGGGCATGGAACCATAGTCCTCCTAACCGACTCAGGGAAGGACCACCCAGCAAACACCATTCCATCTCTGGAGGAACTACCTAAAGCCACCAGAGCGAGGCAGGATGCCTCCTGATAGGAGTAAGGTGCTGTGGCCAGGTGGGTGAGGGCGTCCCATCATGCATGAGGGAATTCAGGGAAGGAAAAGGACTTAGCCCGACCGGAGGGCCCCGGGCCTTGAACGTCACTCCTGGGACAGGAAACCGAACCAGACCCAGCAGGGGGCAACCCCGGTTCCTGCTTAACGGAATATGGAGGGGGAGGGGTCTCCCTGCTCCGCAGGGGGCGCAACGGCCGCCTCTGACTGGGTGGACTGTCCTGTTTCTCAAATAAGTCCAGACGTGCCCCAAACAGGTGATGCCCTCTAAAGGGAAGCCCCGTCAAGATCCTTTTGGCGTCATCGTCTGCCCCCCACTGACGAAGCCAGAGCAGGCGACGTATAGCCACCACTTGGGCAGAAGTCCTAGCACACATTTTGATGGTGTCATCCAAGGCCAAAAGGATAAATGTAACCAAAATATCGCAGCTAGAGAGTGCGTAAAACACCTCCCAGGGTAAATCTTCAGGCTGATGCTCCAGTATCTTTCTTATAAGAGTCTTAGCGGCCACTGCCGTGATAGCCGCGGCACAGACAGGGTGCAGCGCCGTGCCAGCACAGGTAAAAGCGTGGGAAGCAAGTCTATCGATACGCCGATCCTCGGCGTCCCACAGGGAGCTGTAAGCTGGAGATGTAAGGAATGGGGGGTTAGGGACCCCAATAATCGGAGCATCCACTACTGGGGACGAGGACCAAATATCTACCATCTCGGGGGGGAAAGGGTATTTCCAAACCCAGTCCTCCGGGGTCTTTTGAAGAGCAGCGGGACATTCCCACCCTTTAAGTACAAGAGCATGGAAGCGAGCCTGCTCGAGAAATTCCAAGCGCGCAGGCGCAGTATGAAAGCGCCCCCCTCTCGGCCTGGAGACCGCACCGGGAGGCGAAACGGACAATACATTAAAAATCCTGAGTAACATCCCGCCAATATCAAGCTGGTCCCAGTCATCCTGACCAGCATCATCCTGACCCCTCAGTCTCTCGTCAGAGGAGCCTAGGTCAGAGAACAGGTCCCCTTCTTCCGACGTGGCACTAGCACGTGTAGACAAGGACTCCTCGGAGCCCATAGCACATGCCGAAGCCGCAGGAGTAGAAGGCAGTTGTCTAACTGGGCCGATCCGGCCAGACAAACCTTCCACAATCTGGGCCAGCGTGGGCCGCCTAGGAGAGGGATCTATTTGTAACTCGCCACTTGTACAAGACTCAGCAGGAGTGAGGTTTGGGGAAGGGGTGAGAAGGAGCGAGGAACAATCACAAGCGTCGCTCGCAATTCCAGCGTCTGTTCAGAACATGACGCGCAGACCCGTGCCCCGTCCGCCTCAGCATGGGGGAGACCGCACGATATACACAGCCGGCCCTGTCCCAAGGGGACCCCGGTAACACAATCCTGAGATGCCTCCATATGGTGATTGTTTAAATATAGGATGTCGATAGGGATTTATACCGTAAGCAACCCTGGATGCCCCAACTACCCGCTGATCAATGTGGGAGATTTTGGGAAGGCCCGCTCCTTAAACGTATGAGTATAGCAATGTATACGTATATAGTAAACATATGAATAGGTATATAGGTATATATGTATATGAGGCCGGGAGAGGCCACCGGGAACTCAGCGTCTGAAAGACACAATGGGAAAGAGATGTCAGGAACATGCGCAGATGGGCAGACAATAATGAGAGGGATTCGCCCGCAAGGGCACTTACAGCTCAAGTGGAGGAGGAGACCGCCACTCCGCGTGCGCGGGAAACTAACCAAAATGGCGCCCGGCGAAGCAGGCTAAATACTCCGCCGTGACGCGAAGCGCGCCGGACTAAGGCCCCGCCCATTCTAAAGAGCGCGAAGCTCTGAAGTAAAAAATAAGGCAAGGATGCAACCAGCAGGCCTAACGTACCATAGAGCGGACACAGACAATAAGCGCGGGCACCGCGGCAACAATATTAAGTGGCAATCAAGTAAAAAACACAGGGGCATTCCCGAAATAAGGAGCAAGCAGCGCGGCCCTGACATCTCTGAGCTAATAAAGGGCAGAATAGAAGCCACGAGCGTGACATACCGGTACACTGGGACTGCCACACGCGTACCCTCCCCCCTTTCTTTTCCCCCTAAGTGGACGGGGAAAAGAGGGAGAATGGCGACCCGATAATAGGGTCCAGCACTACGCGGGGTACGGGACAATAATGCGGGAGGGGCATCCTTTGGAGGCTCACCATCAGCCTAAACCGCCTACCCTATGGTTGGGGAATTGTGGTGGAGTCTAGCTCCATAAGCACACCAGGTGCTGCCTACCTTCACCCGACCCGCGCAGCCCAGGCTGGGAGGCATTAATTCACAATGAGGACGGGTGGAAATAGTCCCGCAGGGCCTCGGGCTGTCAAGCCCCGCTCGCCTGCAAGAGCGTGATACTTCATGTCTTCGCAGTTTCAGCACTGCAGAGAAATCTGGGGATTGTGGGAGGTCCTCCGGTATATGTAGGGCCGGGAGGAGCATTGTTTTCTTCATGAAAGTGCACGGCGCTGAAGGCGGAGGTATACCCATACGGTATGAATATGTTCTGGAGCAGGATGTGCTGTATGCTTAGAATAATTATATATTACAATATAAATTATATATTACCTTGCCCTTTCCCAATCAATAATAAAAAAATTAAATAAAAAAAGCCTACCAAAGGTTTAGGTCCACTTGAGGGTGGCCATGCATCGGCCAAGAGCAGCCCTTTTGCTGGCCAACTACCCCAGAAATTATGTGCAGCCAAAGGGGAATTGCGATCTCTGGCGATGCTAGGCACCTTGCCTAGCCGAAAATGTTTAAGCTTGGTCGGCGAGAAAAACGTGCCCCTGTCGCACAGGAGAACCGGAAACTTCAGCGGAGCTGGTGACTTCGCCAAGCCAAATATCTTCCAACGTCCCCGGCTAGAGAAAACGCGCAGTACCGCTGAAAAGAACCGGAGATCTCAGCGGAGCTAGCTGCTACGCTGAGCCGAAAATCTTTCCACAGATGCGGACGGAGAAAGTGCTCTGCGCCCGGTACTCGGTACTTCGCCAAGCCGAAAATCTTTCCACAGAGGCAGACGAAGAGCTCTGCACCCGGTACTCGGAACTTCGCCAAGCCGAAAATCTTTCCACAGAGGCAGACGGACGAAGCTCTCTGCACCCAGTACTCGGAACTTCGCCAAGTCGAAAATCTTTCCACAGAGGCGGACTATTTCCTCAGAGGAAGCTTTCTGCGTCCGGTTCTCGGAACTTCGCCAAGCCGAAAATCTTTCCATGGCGACGGACTATTTCCTTGTTGCAGCTTTAGCTCCGCCCCCTAAAAAGTTGATTTATATTTCTTCAGAACTTGCACTTCGGTTTTTGATCGTGTTTTTTTGACTATTTTTTTTATATGATGACTGAGTAGTTTGCTTTTTGGGTCTTACTGTGTGCTCACTCTATATTTGGGATGCCCTGTGCTATGTATTAGCTTTGCTGGCTTGTTGTTCTTTTCAATACTGTCATTGTCTGGGGTTGTCATTCAATAAATGTGTATGATTTTAAGTACATTCAGGTTCGAGTGCCCTTAATAGCCAAAGGGGAGGGAGTGCTTACTATTTGTTGCTTGGTTATTTGGGTGCTGCACATTACCCGTTATCAAACTTTATACACTTTTAATTGGCTTTGGGCAGTGCTGTGAATCCTTTTGTGTGATTACCTATGCTTGTGGCAGTTTCGCTTGTTTTTCTTGTTTGCTTATTGATATTTTAGGAAAATGTGGTTTTGATTCTTTATTTTTTTTAGAGAAAATCTGTGCAACCAGTGAATTCGAGGGTTTGCACCCAGAAAACTCTGCCCACATCAACAATCCTGATATGCCTAGAAAGCTTAGGAGAATATATCATTTGTGGCGAGGTATTTGAAATGTGAAAGGTTGTTTTTCTTGAAAAACTGCAGGGTGTGCATAGCAGTTGTATTTTCTTTGAAAAGAGAATCTACCGATACATATGAGGTAATGCTGCAATGCGGAGGAATGGAGATTTTTATGTGCTTTGAAATGGCTAATTATTTACTTTTACCTATGGAGATAAGGTGGGAGAGAGTGTTTGCCTGGAAAATGACTTTAAAGCAGGTATACAAACTCATAAGCCAGGGAAGCAGGGGTGGTTTCACTGTATGTTAACTGGCTGGAGTCCCACTTTAAATGAATTATTGCAAGGTATTGTTTGTCATTCCGTTTTCTCACAATAATCTTTGTACTGTAAATAATTAGCAAACTCCTGCATGCTGCAGGTCTCTAAAATGAGTTAAAATTAAGTTACACAAGAAGGCAAAAGAACTGGAGGTCATGATTGGAACACAGTGCACAAAAAGATAACGTCTGTATGTTCTGTAATTAATAAGGTTTGAAAAGTGTGAGCACAAAAAGCACAAACTTGGGGAATAGGGTGATAAAACAAAGGTTTCTTCAAGTCCAGATGATCTTCTCACTCTGTGTTACATCTGAATATAAACTGGCTTATTCTTAGGAAATGTCAACCACATTTCCCAGCGCTTCAGTAATGCACAAATAAACCAGTAATATTTGATAAAATGAGGTTAGTTACTTGTCCTGTCCACACAACAAATAATCACCACTTATCCTCTTAGCAGTCCATGTGGTCTTTGGGGGAGTTTAAACTTCCCAGAGAGAAGAACTGGTCCTGTGGTGTGCAAGTACCTGGGCATTCTGTACTGATGGACAAGACTCAACAGGAGCATACAAAAGGAGCATGCCAGGCACTCCCTAGGTGTGAGCCCTAAAGTACAGATGTCGAGGCACATTTGGATGTCACAGAACAAATTCTCTATCTTATTAGGATATTGGTCCAGGACCTGGCACATTAAAACAGACGGGGTGGGGTTCTATACTAATTGTATGCTTAGCATTGGTGGGAGTTTAGATTGGGAACATGGTTAAAAATGAAGGGGGGGCTATAAATAATGGCCTCATATATTCAGAGGTAAGCCAATACGCATGTGTATTGCAAGCATGTGGGGAGTATCACTTATGAATGCAGGAGTGCAGTGGACATACAAGTGAGGGCTGTAGAGACAGTGAGTATCCTGAGTGTTGTAGAAAATCTTCATTATGCTATTCCAAATGAAATACATTCTGGACCTATTCATTGTGGCCCGACACCAGGTTCCAAATCATCCAAGTAGTTCACTCATCAAAAGTTGAGCACCCTGGTATACATTTTCCAACAAAAGGTACATAAACACAAATACAATAATATCTCAATTTATTTTCCTTATAAAGCTCTTAATATAGTTACATTTATACAAATGGCAAACTCTTGGAAACGTGGCACAAAATGTTAACGAAAACGCACTGCAAATAAAGGGTCATACTAAATTTATTACACATTAAATAAAAGTCATCCATTTTTTTTCATTTGCAACTGATTTTAAGTCTGCTTTTCAGTTCAGTTTGTAAGTGGCCAACGCAAAAATCTCCATGAAGTAACATGAATTTAACTGGGCACCAGACATTTTTCTTACTCAACTTTTCCTTACCAAAATCGGAAGTAAGAAGTAAAAGAAAAGTTCACTTTAGTGGACTTTTCCAAAGACATTAAGACGAGAAGTGCTATATAGGACACAAAGGGTCCTGCTTACCGGGTAACTGGTATGCAGGAGTGGTGGTAAATGAAGCGGGTCACCTCATGCCCTACATGGCACCCCTGGTCTAAGGGATTTTCCTTTAGGGTCAAATCTAATTTCTTTTGCCTGACCATAACTGTCCACAATTCTGTTCAGAAAAAATTGAACTTACAAATGTTTTTTTTTATAAGCCGGTTCCACAAAAAGTTAGTTTTACATGATCCATCCACTAGCTTATATTTGGGATCTAGGCTAGCAAAGCCACCAAGCCAGGATGTGCACCTTAGCCTGAGATCACACGCGTCTGCCTATTACTGAGAGCAAATGACCAGGAATAATGACAAGTACATGTGGACCACGTTACCTGTGGAAAGGCGAATCAGGATCGCTTTGTGCTTGAAAACTATTAAAACTTCAATATAGAAGTGGGGTTAGTATGAATCTTTACATTCAGCTTCCAACAGGCTACTGAAATACCACTGCTTTGGGACCAAAAAAAGAAATAAGAATGTGCTATAGATAAAAGTGCAGTGCAAGGGTAGCCCCTACCAAAGGCGCATTTCATGACAAAGTAATGTTACATGCTCAACAGTGTTAAAGAGGCTACCATGTTGCTGGAGGCACTCGCACATTTACTAAAGCCATAGATGAAGTCTTCATATTGTTATGGCAAAATAAGTGTCCACATAATCCACATAATGAATGCAAGTATTGATGCTGGCATTAGTTATACCTTAAGGCACCTCAGGACATTTACATTGTAAAATGAAAACATGAAAACAATGTATCCTGTTAATTAAATTTGATACTCAAATACTATTAATTTCTTAGCAGGCACTTAAACTATTTAGGGTCTGCTTTGCTGCTATTTTCACTCAAGTGACATTAAACCCTCTCAGTATAGGATTAGGGATTTACTACCTACTTAACTGTAGGCGATTTTTTTTTTTTTTTACCAAACCTATAAATACAATTCATGTTTAGCCAAGTGGTATATTATCTTAAACTTGTAGAGGATATTATTAGGGTGAGAAATAATTTCAGTCAAGAAATTATTGAAAAAAAAGACAATTCTGTGAGTACTCACCTGTAGAATTGCTTTTGCCATGCATGGCACGGCCTGCTTCACGAAGTCATTACATCTGGGTATTCCGCCACAAGGTGGCGCAGTGCACTGCAGAAGCGTTGTGGCCTCCCGGTACCATATAAAAACGGAATCACCATAGACTTATCCAGTGTTGACAAGCAGTTATTCAAAAAAAAACGGGAGATAAAAGTAACAAGAAAAAACCCCAACTAACTTGGAACAATCACCATACAGAGGCAACCAAGAACAACGATAAGGGTGGGGTGAAGCAGGCTGTGCCATGCATGGCAAAAGCAATTCTACAGGTGAGTACTCACAGAATTGTCTTTTTCCAATTGCATGGCACGGCCTGCTTCACGAAGTCATTACATCTGGGACATCCAAAAGCAGTGTCCATAAAGTAGGGTGGGATCCCCAAAGAGTAACAACAGGCAATTTAAACCATTACCGCCTGAAGTACCTTGCAGCCAAAAGCAGCATCAGCTGAGGCCTTAAAATCAATCTTGTAAAAGTTGGAAAAAGTATGAACAGAACACCAAGTTGCGGCCTTGCAAACTTGTTCAACAGAAGCTTGGTGCTGAAAGGCCCAAGACGCAACAATAGCACGAATAGCATGAGCAGTAATCCTAAAAGGAGGTTCCTTCCCTTTAGCAGAATAGGCTTGTACCACCCCCTGATGGATCCACTTGCTGATAGTGGATTTAGCAGGAGGCAAACCCTTCCTAGGTCCAGCAGGAAGAACAAAAAGGGCATCAAATTTCCTGAAAGGCTCAGTAGCAGCCAAATAAAACTTCAGAGCCCTGACAACATCCAAAGAATGAAGGGTTCGCTCCTTGGAATTAGCAGGGTTAGAACACAAAGAAGGCAAAACAATGTCCTGATTGAGATGAAAAGCAGACACAACCTTAGGCAAGAAATCCGGCTTAAGCCGAAACACCACCTTATCCTGATGCCTCTCAAAATAAGGAGGTTTGATGGAAAGCGCCGCCAGCTCAGAAACTCGCCTGACAGAAGTAATGGCCACCAAAAAGGCCACCTTAAGAGTCAGAATGGGCAAGGCAGCCCCACGGATAGGCTCAAAGGGAGGACCCTGCAGAGCAGACAACACCAGATTCAGGTCCCAAACAGGTAGCATAGGCTTACGTGGCGGACGCACGTGAGTAACTCCCTGGAAAAAAGTCTTAACAAACCGGTGATTGGCAAAGGATCTTTGGAAAAAAATTGCCAGAGCTGACACCTGTCCCTTGAGGGTACTGAGTTGAAGGGCCGAATCCAAAACATGTTGCAAAAATTCCAGAATCCTGGGGATAGAAAACACCCGACAAGCAAAAGACTTGGACTCACACCTGGCAATGTAAGCATGCCAGATCCTGTAGTAGATAAAAGACGAAGACTTCCTAGCCCTAATCATGGTATCAACAACAGAAGTCGGCAAACCTGCCGGAAAATCCCTCAAGATGGAAGTTTCAGCAGCCAAGCCGTTAAAGCCAGCGTTTGTAAATTGGGATGGCACAGTTGTCCCTGAGTGAGCAGATCTGGATCCTTGGGCAGGGCATACTGATCTACTGCCAACTGCACGACGTCTGCGAACCACACCCTCCTTGGCCAACAGGGGGCCACCAGAATGGCTGGTACCCCTTCCTGGGCTATCTTGCGCAGCACCCTGCCCAGCAGAGGGAACGGAGGGAACACAGAGGAGCCAAAACTCCGTCCAAGGCATTGCTAGCGCATCCGTGGTGAAGGCCAGAGGGTCCTGAGACAGGGAGACAAACCTGGGAAGCTTGTGATTGTGACGGGACGCAAACAGGTCCACATCCGGCTGACCCCAGCAGAGGGACAGGGAGCGAAATACTGTTGCTGAGGGACCATTCTCCCAGCCGAGACATTCTCCAGCTCAGGGAGTCCGCCACCAGGTTCTCCACCCCCGTAATGTAAACCGCTGAGATGCAGGGGACATTCTCTTCCGCCCAAGACAGTATCAGGGACACTTCCTTGAGGGCTCGCTTGCTCTGAATCCCTCCCTGATGATTGATGTAGGCAATCGCCGTCTGGTTGTCCAAGCGGATCTTAACAGCGCGACCCTGTAGGTGTGTAGTCAGCTGAGACAGAACCAACATAATCGCCCTCAGTTCCAGTACATTGATGGGAGCATGAGCCTCCTGGGGGCCCCACCGACCCTGGAACTTCAGACACTTCCAAAAGCCCCCCCAACCGGTCAGACTGGCATCTGTGGTGACAGTCTCCCAGCACGGAGGCAGAATGGTCCTGCCCACTAGAAGGTTTCCCGAGTCCAGCTACCACGAGAGGGACTGTCTGGCCAGGGGGGACAGAGCAAATTCCTTATCCAGGGACACAGGGTCCCGATCCCAAACTGACAAGAGGAACTGAGGAGGTCTCATGTGAAACTGAGCAAAAGGGACCGCCTCGAAGCAGGACACCATCAGACCCACTAACTGCATCCCCTGCCGGATGGAGGGATGGGGACACAAGAGCAGAGTTCGTGCCTGCTTCTGCAGGCCCTCCACCTTCTGCTGAGGTAGGAATACCTTGACCTGAGAGGTATCCAGAGTCATGCCCAGAAAGGACCTCACCAAAGATGGAGACAGTGAAGACTTGGGATAGTTGAAGCCGAAGGACTCGAGAGTGGAGGTCACCACCTGAGTATCCTCCTCGGCCTGATGAAGAGGTTGAGACGCAATCAGAATGTCGTCCAGGTAAGGAAGGATGCGAATGCCCTGATTCCGCAGCAAAGCCATCACACCCGCCAGCACCTTGGTGAACACCCGAGGGGCCGAGTTGATACCGAACGGTAAGGCCACAAACTGGTAATGCTGATCCTCTAGAGCGAACCTGAGAAATCTCTGATGACCTGTAAAGATTGGCACGTGAAGGTAGGCATCCTTGCTGTCCACTGAGGTCATGAAGTCGCCCGGGCGCAGGGTACTGACCGCCGAGCGTAGGGACTCCATGCGAAAATGCTTGAACCTGACAAACTTGTTAAGACCCTTCAGGTTCAGGATGGGCCTCAGGGACCCATCCTTTTTGGGGATCGTGAACAGATTGGAGTAGAACCCTTGCCCCCGTTCCTGGGAAGGCACCGGGCAAATGACTCCTGACTCCAACAGACATTGAACCGCAAGTCGCAAACCCTGAACTGACAGAGGGTTTTGAGACATCTGGGATCTGATGAATCTTGGGGGCAGCCAGGCTGCAAACTATCTTGTAACCGGAGGACACCACCTCCTGAATCCACTGGTCTGAGAGGCGTAGCCTCCAGACGTGAGCAAAGAGCCGAAGCTGCCCCCCCCACCCGGATGGGTGAGGGCGCCTCCTCATGCCTGAGGGGGCTTGGGGGAAGGTTTGGGCTTGGGGCCCCATGATAGACCGGGACGTCCACGGGATCTGCAACGGCCCCAAAAATCTCTGCGTGTTCCAGAGAATAGGGAGCCACGATCTCCTCTGGAAGCACGAAAAGAGGGGAGGGAAGAGGAGGAACCCCGAAAGGGCCGAGGCTGCCTCCTCTGTTGAGGCAGCCTACCATCCTTGGCTAAAACATCCAGACGCTCACCAAAGAGCCGCAGCCCCATAAAGGGGAGCCCAGTGAGAGCCTTCTTAGCGGCAGTATCAGCCGCCCACTGACGCAGGCAAACAGAGCGGCGCATAGCCACCAAAAGGGCAGAGGTCCTACTACACATCCGTAATGCATCATCCATGGCAGTAAGGACAAAAGCAACAAAATCGGAGCAAAGCAAAAAGAGACCTATAATCCTCCCCCCTGTTGCTAGCCGTAGCGCCCTCCAGGAGATGCTTGAGCTGCCTTTTAAGGGCAATAGCTGTAATGGCAGCAGCGCAGACCGGACGCAGCCCAGCCCTCACACACGCAAAAGCATGGCAGGCCAGCTGATCCATGCGCCGGTCCTCGCTGTCCCGCAGTATAGTAGTGTCAGGTGAAGGCATGACCAAGGTGTTGGACAGCCCGAGCACGGGAGCGTCCACCTCAGGGGGACACGACCATCGCTTGACCAGGTCGGCAGGAAAGGGATACCTCCTATTCCACCCCTTGGGCACCGCGGGAAAACTACTAGGACGTTCCCGCTCCTTGAGCACCATATTAGTTCAATGGCTATGCTCAGGGAACTCCAGGTGCTGTTTGTCAGGACGAAAGAGCTCACCCTGCTTCCTCTTAGCCACCTCAGGGGGGACAATGTGCAAGATTTAAAAAATGTGAGCTAACAGGCTATCGGTGTCCTCAGGGAACCATGAGTCTTCTCCAGACGCAGACCCAGTGTCACTGCCGTAACCCTCCTGCTGGTCCCCAGAGGAGTCAGAGTCCTGAAAGAGTTCCCCCTCCTCTAGAGGGTAAAGGCCAACAAAAGTATCAGGTCCCTCATCCTCCTCAAGAAAGAGGGATGTCACGGGAGCTAGCTGCCACTTCTGGCCAGAAGCCTTACGTGGAACAGGCCTGGCAAATTGCCTTTCAATACTGGCCACACGCAGTGCCAAATCAGACTGTGACCCCCCCCCCGCTAGTATCCCCCTCACTAGGGGCTAAATGCAGGCGGGGGGGGGGGGGGGGTAGGTGATGCTGAAGGAGGTGCAGAGCTGGGAAGCAAAGCGCGCAGCCCAGCCTGGAGAGCAAGGACACTTTGAGCGCACGGCACGCGCACCCTGACACCATCACTCACAGGGGATACCCCACACATGGCACACAGCCGGGATAACCCCGAAGGACCCCCAAGCACGCTATCCCCAGAAGCCTCCATATGGTGATTAACACAGGCGCAATAGGCCAGTACAGGGTAAAGGCTAGCAAGAGCCACCCGGGATGCCCTCCAAAGGATGCCCCCAGAAGCCAATAAGAGAAGATGAGGGATGGTAAGGGATAGGACCGGGAGAAACCACAACCCACAGTTGTCCCACCTGAAAGACATAAAGACACATAAGTATCCCGCAGTGCATGCCCAAAAGAGACCAAAAACACCCGAAGGGGACTCACGGACCAAGTAGGACATGGGCACCAACCGCCAGACCACAGGAGGAAGCGTCAAGCAGACCGGGATCACCACCGCAGTTCCGGGATGAGAAGGGCCCCAAGCGCAGCAGAAGCAAAATGGCGCCGGCAGAGGAACCTTGAGGGTGCGGGCCGCGGGAGGACAACGCGATACGCGTCATCCACCACCCCCCTGAAGAGCGCGAAAACGGTGCTCACGTGACCTTGCCAGCGTCATCACAGTAGGGAAAAAAACTCAACATATAGCGCCGCCCGCCGCGGAGTGCAGTACAAAGCAGCAAGGCGGCGAAACAGTTAAAAACAGAGAAAAAAACATGTGAATAAACAGCCACAGCACCCTCGCCCCTACCACCCACCCCCCTCCCCCGAGCACGCTACGGGGAGGGAGCAAGGAAAGCAAGCGAGCAGCGGCGAGGGCCCAGGCCAGGGACGGGGGGGGGGGGGGACCCCAAATCACTCACCCTCTCAGAAGTTAGGGAAGGAACTCCGCATCCCAAACAGGCTCACCATAAAGCCTATGGCCGGCTACCCTTTGTGGTACAGGGTCTGCGGCTTGGAGCAGCGCTCCTCGAGCACTTGACCCTAGTGCTCTTCTACCTTCACCCGATCCATCAGCCGAGGCTGGGAGGCACCGAGGGTCTGGAAACGGGTGGAAATAGGCATGCAGGGCCGCAGACACCTTTGCCCCGCTCACCTGCGCAATATAAAGAGCCATCTTCTATCTTCGCAGAAATCACTGCAGAGAGAACACTGGATAAGTCTATGGTAATTCCGTTTTTATATGGTACCGGGAGGAGCCACAACTCTTCTGCAGTACACTGCGCCACATTGTGGCGGAATACCCAGATGTAATGACTTTGTGAAGCAGGCCGTGCCATGCAATGGGGAAAAGGTGTTCCCCATATTATTTCAGAACATTCTTTGTATATGTTGGCCACAAATGTAATGTCCCTACTAAAAAATTATAATGTGCAGGCAAGTTTTTTTTTTTATTTTAGGTCTGTCTATACTACTTTTAATTCTCGATAATTTCATACAATCTCCAGGGTTGCCCAGTTCTTGGATCACAAGACACATATTGCTATTACTAGAGATACCACATAAGCAGCCAGTCTGTTGCATTCACACAGATTATCTTGCTGAACAACCCACTAAAAAGTCACCCAGACAATTCATAAAATATGTTTTTCCAAGCAATCACAAAAGAGGGTCACTAAAAATACCATTTTGTGAATACTCACCTGTAAAATGGGTATTATAAGTATGTCACACACCCCACTTCAATCATTAATTATTACAATAGGGGGTTTACTCACCGCTAGGTGGCAGCATTGCAGAGAATCCCCAAAAAAGCAACAGGCCCCTCCCGGTCTATACATACCTGGTACCTCCCAATAATCTCCCAGTATTAGAACAGCAGTAAGACAAGGTACCAGGAACAAACAAATGTAACCCTCAAACGTAAAGAACTAAACTTCACCATATAAAGAGCCAGGATACCAAAAAGGGCGGGTGAAGTGGGGTGTGTGACATACTTATAATACCCATTTTACAGGTGAGTATTCACAAAATGGTATTATTCTAAGTATGTCACACACCCCACTTCAATCATTAATTATTACAATAGGGACATCCAACAGCAGTGTCCATAAAAGGGTGGGTATCCAACCAGGCAATAATGCAGAAAAAACTCAAACCACTGCAGCCTGCAGAACCTTGCGGCCAAAAACAGCATCCGCTGAGGCCCGCACATCAACCTTATAGAACTTAGAAAAGGTATGAACCGAAGACCAAGTTGCAGCCTTACAAACTTGTTCAACAGAAGCCTGGTGCTGAAAAGCCCAGGACGCTCCAACCGCGCGAGTAGAATGAGCAGTAACACGAAAAGGGGGATCCTTCCCCTTAGCCGAATAGGCTCCAACAATCGCCTGACGAGTCCATTTGCTAATGGAGGACTTGGCCGGAGCCAAACCCTTCCTAGGCCCACAGGGCACAACGAAAAAGGCATCAGTCTTACGAAAAGAAGACGTAGCACGTAGATAGTACCTGACACAACGTACAACATCCAAGCAGCGCAAAGCACTCTCCTTGACATTCTTAGGCTTAGGACACAAAGAAGGAAGAACAATGTCCTGGTTAAGATGAAAAGCAGAGACCACATTAGGGAGAAAGTCTGACTTGAAGCGAAAAACCACTTTGTCCTGCTGTTCCTCGAAATAAGGAGCCTGAATAGACAAAGCTGCCAACTCCGAAACACGCCGAACCGAAGTGATGGCCACCAGGAAGGCAACCTTCTGAGTAAGAGTGGACAGAGCAATATCCCGCAAAGGCTCAAAAGGAGGAGCCTGAAGGGCAGAGAGAACCAAATTCAAATCCCAAACAGGGAGCAACGACTTCCTAGGAGGCCGCAGATGCGAAACCCCCTGAAAAAAAAGTCTTGACCAAGGAATGGCTAGCAAAAGACCTCTGAAAAAAGATAGACAAAGCAGAAACCTGCCCCTTCAAAGTACTCAGCTGAAGACCAGAGTCCAGCCCTGATTGAAGAAATTCCAAAATCCTAGAAATAGAAAAGATCTAGCCTCACACCAATCAATATAAGATCTCCAAGACCTATAATAGATAGAAGACGAAGATCTCTTCCTGGCACTAATAAAAGTCCGAATGACCGAATCCGAAAGACCCTCCTCCCTCAAGATGGAGGTTTCAGCAGCCAAGCAGTCAAAGCCAGCGTTTGTAAACTGGGGTAACACAGTTGGCCTTGAGTGACAAGATCCGGCCGAAGAGGCAGCTCGAACTGATCTACTGCCAGACGAACGATGTCTGCGAACCACACCCGCCTTGGCCACCTTGGAGCCACGAGGATGGCGGGAACTCCTTCCAGAACCAACTTTCGCAGCACCCTGCCTAGCATAGGAATCGGAGGAAACAGATAAAGAAACCCCAGGTCCCTCCAGCTCAGGGCCATGGCATCCACCGCCAGAGCCAGAGGATCCCGGGACAGAGACACGAATGTCGGAAGCTTGTGATTGTGACGAGAGGCAAACAGATCCACCTCCGGCGTCCCCCATCGGAGACAAAGCAGCCGAAACACCTGGGGATGGAGAGACCATTCCCCCCGGCGGGATGCACACCGGCTCAGAAAGTCAGCCTCTGTGTTTTCCACTCCTGGAATGTAAACTGCCGAGATGCAAGGGACATGAGTCTCTGCCCAAACTAGAATCAGAGACACCTCCCTGTGGGCACCCAGACTGCGAGTCCCTCCTTGGTGATTGATGTAAGCAACCGCCGTCTGATTGTCCGATCGAACCTGAACCGGCAGGCCCTGTAAATGATGCGTCAAGCGAGACAGAACCAACCTGATGGCTCGCAATTCCAGACATTGATGGGCAAGTGGGCCTCCTGAGGGTCCCACTGCCCCTGAAACTGAAGATCCTTCCAGAAACCTCCCCATCCTGACAAACTGGCATCCGTGGTGACAGTTTCCCAAAGCGGGGTCAGAAACGACCTGCCCTTCAAAAGGTTGTTCGAGACCAACCACCACAGAAGGGACTGCCGAACCCGAGGGGACATCCGGAAGGACCGAACCAACGACCCCGGACGCCGGTCCCAAGACGCCAAAAGATGAAGTTGAAGCGTCCTCGTATGAAACTGCGCAAAGGGAACTGCCTCGAACGAGGCCACCATCAACCCCACCAGTCTCATCCCTAGTCGAATGGACGGACGAGGATGGGAGAGAAGAAGCTGAGCCAATTCCTGAATCAGCAGAACCTTGGCCTGAGGGAGAAACACTCTGTGCTGGCAGGAGTCCAACGACATCCCCAGAAAAGTCACCACCCTGGCCGGAACCAGAGAGGACTTGGGATAATTGATCACCCAGCCGAACTTCTCCAGCATAGACACCACCATGCTGGTGTCCCCCTCTGCTTGACTGAAGGAGGGCGCCAAGATGAGAAGATCGTCCAGGTAAGGCACAATGCGAATCCCCTGAGCTCTGAGCAGGGCCATCACCCCCGCCAACACCTTGGTGAACACTCTCGGAGCAGAGGTGAGGCCGAATGGAAGAGCCACAAACTGAAAATGCCGATCCTCCACCACGAAAGGAAGGAACCTCTGATGAGCTGGGAAAATCGGAATGTGTAGGTACGCATCCTTGATGTCTATGGACGTCATAAAGTCCCCCTGCCGAAGCGAACCGATCGCAGACCGCAGGGTTTCCATGCGAAACTTCCGGGGACGAATAAATCTGTTGAGAAACTTCAAATCCAGAATAGGACGGAAGGACCCGTCCTTTTTGGGGACAGTGAAGAGATTGGAATAAAACCCGCGCCCTACCTCTGAAGGAGGAACCGGGCAAACGACAGCTAATTCTAGAAGATTCCTTACCGCCGCCAGGAGCCCCTGCGCGGCCAAAGGATCCGAAGATACCCGAGACCTGAAGAACCTTGGAGGAGGACGGGACTCGAACTCCAACTTGTAACCGGCCGACACCACCTCCCGGATCCACCTGTCCGAGACCTCCTGGTCCCACACCCAGGAGAAGAGTCGCAACCGTCCCCCCACCCGAACGGGTGAGGGCGCCCCCTCATTGCTGAGAGGGCTTGGCAACTGGCTTGGGCTTAGCGCCCCAGACATGAACGGGGCGGCCACGGCCTTTACCCCTATTCCAACTGGCACCCCTGGAGGCCGAGAAGCCCGCACCCCTGCCGGCTCTGGCTCCCCGAAAGGACGGATTGAAAGAGACTGTCCCCCGAAAGGAACGGCGAAATTTCTTGCGCTGAGGTAACTTACCTCCCTTGGCAACAGAATCCAGCCTCTCACCAAAAAGCCTCAAACCCAAAAAGGGAAGAGCCGTGAGTGATCTTTTAGAGTTAAAATCCGCCGTCCACTGTCTCAACCACACACAGCGACGGATAGCTACCAGCAAGGCAGTAGCCCTGCCACACATCAGCATGGCATCCTACTGAGCAGCCAGGATAAAAGACAAAAAGGAAGCACAGCGCTTAAGCGCAAGATACTCATCACCATTAGGATCGAGATCCACACCTAAGTCCCTGACAATAGACCTGACCGCCAAAGTCAAAAGAGCCGAAGCACAGACAGGCCTTAACACCGAACCCGCACATACAAAACCATGGCGGGCCAGCTGATCAATCCGACGATCCTCGCCGTCCCTGAGCGAAGTCGTGTCAGGAGAATGCACGACCGCCATGTTGGACAGTCCCAAGACCGGAGTATCTACCTCAGGAGGGACAGACCAACGCTTCATCAAGTCCGCCGGAAAAGGATACTTCCTTTCCCAACTAGACGGCACACCGACGAGACGCGTAGGTTGCACCTATTACTTGAGTACCACCTCTTGAAAATGCTGTTGACTGGGAAACTCCAAGCGCTGCATGGACACCCCAAAAAGCTGACCCTTAGGCCTAGGAGCAACCGCCGGAGGATCCAAATCCAAAACCTCAAACATCTGAGTCAGAATGGTAGACGAATCAAGGGGAAGGCCCTCAGCCTGGTCCCCCTCAGCACCCAGCAACTGCTGACCCTCGGAATCCTCTTCCTCAACGAGTTCACCATCCTCGAAGGGACGATCTGACCAGTCCAGATCTCCAATAACTTCCTCATCTGAATCCGGCGGAGGCGGAGACAGATGCTTCCGCTTAGCTGGAGCCTTCTGAGGGACCACTGCGGAAAACATTTTCTCAAGGCTGGCCAAACGGGCGCATACCTCAGATTGCGAATCCCCACCCAGGACAACGTCACACGGGGTCCGGAACAAACGAGGGGGAGAAGGAGATGGCGCGGCCGATGAAGTGCTAGGCACCGGAGTGCTGGACTGCCGCTCAATGTTCCGCTGTGCACATGGAATACACAAAATGACATCATATCCCTGGAGCGGAGCCCCACAACCCCCACACACCTTGGATTGTCCCGAAGGACCGTTTCCGGTATCTTTGGCAGCCTCCATGTGGTGAAATTTATGGTATTCGCAGAACCCAGGGATTTACGCAGTACGAGACCCGAGATGCCCCTTTTATATCTAAAATGCTTTAAAAATCCTGACCAAGGGAATTTAGCATAAAATATATATCCAAATGATGGAACAATGGCCTAGAAAACAACCCCCACTAGCCAGGTATATAAGACCGGGAGAGCCCTGCAAGACGGGATCCCAGGATCTGAAAAACACAAAAAAACAGGGAACAATCATTCCAGGCACAAGAATACATATGCAAATCACACAGAATATCATAAATAATACTTCTCCCCCCCCCCCCTTTAACCATAGATCAAGCAGATGGTTAAAGTATATAGATATATATATATATATATATATCCAGCCAGCACCTCAAAAAGTGGGCGGGAGCGAGGAGGAGGGGGGAAGAGAGGATGTAAAGTGGGGGACAAGGCAAACATTCCTGTAAGACAGAAAACACCCCCGCAGGCTAATCTGCCACAGCACACATACGCCTACCCGGAGGAGAATACAACCGCAGCGTGACACCTGCATCAAGATGGCGGCCCGATCACCGCTCCGTGCCTGAGAGGAAGGAGGAGACGAGCCCTGGAAGCGCGGGAGCCGAGTCAGCCCCGCCCCTCCAAACGGACCAATCAACGCGCAGACCGCGCACGACGCGGTCCCGCCCCACTCCGACGTCACCGAGCTGCCGTTCACGAACCGCGCTACCTGCCGGTCCCAAGGAGAAAAGGCCACACGCGCTCTCCCCCTGAGCATACCAGCCACGCCAGGCACACAAGCGCCGAGCGCAGCGCTTAGCCAACAGACGGGCCTGCGGCGCAGCGCGCCGCGTGACCCCGCCCCCCGGCTCCTGAGGAGAAACCGCCAAAGACGCATATGCCGCAAAAAGAGTAAAACACACACAGGCATGACGGTCAAACACACCAACCAAACGTCCGCGGAACAACGCCCATAGAAGCAAGCGCAGGAGCCCTCACATATACCTGCCAGATCAGCCACAGACACACACACAAACATCCATGACACCCTGTGCAAGGAATAGACCACTGACCTAGGGCCAGACAAAATCCTGGAAGGCTAACTAACTGCCAGTTAAATGGGGGCATCCCACATCCGGATCACCACTCCGGGAATCCCGCTATGCCCCGCAATGAAGGGTCGAGCGGAGGAGCTAATCTCCTAGGCACCTAAGGTGCCGGCTACCTTTTGCCCGGCCTACAGCCAAAGCTGGGAGGCTGCCAGTCAACATGTATGTTACAAAAAAGAACCTGGCAGAAATAGACCATGTGGGGGGGGGGCCGGGGTGATACCCCGGCTACCTGCAAGCAGGAGACTTCTTTCTTCTGTCTTGTCGCCACCTTGCAGAGAATAACACTGGGAGATTATTGGGAGGTACCAGGTATGTATAGACCGGGAGGGGCCTGTTGCTTTTTTGGAGATTCTCTGCAATGCTGCCACCTAGCGGTGAGTAAACCCCCTATTGTAATAATTAATGATTGAAGTGGGGTGTGTGACATACTTAGAATAAGATGCTCGTCATCGTGAACAAATATTTAGAACAGAATTTTAGCCGCTAGTCCACTAGGTCCCTGAAAGTGGTGGCAACATGCACTAAGATTAACATTGCCTTGGTGAGGTAGAAAATCGTAAAATCCACTCAGGGGCCATTTCTAAACATCCTCCAGAAAAAATATGGTTGTCAAGTCCTTTCAATGGTAAATATGTCCTATTTGGAGCTCCACTCTTATAAAAGGATCACATTTTGCATGGATAGAGAACCTGCACCTGAAGATGGATTGGATGAGGGGGGTATTACTACTGAGATATGTATGGGGATAGCTTTACGGAGAAGTTGATTCCATTATATATTTTTTGCTCAACATATTTTCTTCTTAATAAAAGGATCTTTTGAATTTGTATACAAGGATGACTAAAGAAAGCAAGCAGCAGACAATTATGCTAGAGTAATCTCTGAAGAACTCAAGTTACATTGTACACATTTATGTACTGTAAGCAGCTAACATTTGAAACTAACTCCACCTTAACACTAGCTTTGCATTATTAGTTCAGTGTCTCAAACACCACACTACAAGATGGACAGACACATCTCTCTTATACCGTGCTAATTTAGGAGTATGTAAGCGACAAGCTCTAAGGATAAGAAATGGTGATATTTACTTATAATGTGAGCAAACATCAAATATAATTTTGAAAAAACAGAATATAGTGAGAATAAAAAAAAATTGCAGTTAATAAAAATGTTGATTATATGGAGTACAAATTGGCAGTAATTAAAAAAAAATCATAAATTAAAAAGGCACATACATGGCTTGACAATCTTTACATAAACTCATCAGTGCACTGACCAACATCATAGCATAGAATCATATCAGCTTAAATGGATATCACTTGTGAGCAAAGGGGGTGGAGGGAACCACCAGTTCTAAAGAAATCACACACAAAAAAGAAATCACACAAATCATACAAAAAGCAATAAATGCACACATGCCACAAACAAAAAAAAAATATGATTTCATCAAGTAGTATCTAGCACCATAGGGCAAATATTTTATTATTTCTATCTTCTGTATGCTTTTAAAGAGTAAAACTGTAAAGGCAGTTCAAAATGTATATTATGATCTAAGTGCAAAAAAAAGAAAAAAATGTTCCCAAATAGGCAGATAAAGCTTAAATGAGCAAATATGTTTGGAACCTTATTTTGTCTAAGCCCCATTTGCATCATTTTGCATTTGAAAAAGGAATTTGTCTGGTCAGTCTGTAGCCTAATTCTTCCTCATTTTGACATACTGACTCCAGCGTCATTTAATGCTGCCATTCCTTGATGAAATCATGTTCCTAAAGGCCCGATGCTATGGTTGCAATAGAGGAAGTCTATCCTGCTCTGCCACTGATCCTCTAAATAGCTTTTTGATTTTGGCTTCTACTTGCTGTGGCCACAAGCAGTGGGACCAGCTGGATTCAGATCTTCCTCTGTTGGGTGTATCTTAAGCTGGGATTGGCAATTTCTCTGTTTCCCCCGCCTATGCGGATCTACAGGAACAAAAGCAAGCATGTCTATGTCTTTCCATGTTAATCTAATTCTGCCATGTGCTGGACTGTATCTCATCTTTAGATCATCGCTGTGCTCCTATTCTGGACTTCTTCGTTCCCTACTAGATTAAACCCTTGCCCCTTTTTTGGATGCATACTCTTCTGTCTCCTGCAGTGCTGGATTTAACCCTGCATTTTTGTCCCTATTCTGGACTGTCCATTAACAAAGTTATGTAAATTTAGCCCCTGACACCTTATTTATTTTACAAACTAGATTTGTCACTTCAAGATGAGGAAAAGGTTTAATAGTGGAAACACCGCTCTTTCAGAAAAGCCCCATATTCCAGTGCAGAGGCCAATAAAAATATAATTCTGTGATTACTCACCTGTAGAATTGTTATTATACGTATACAGCACGTCCTGTTCCAGAATATTCCTTACACATGGGTAATACATCCACAAGATGGCGCTGGACTGCAACAAAACAGCTTGTGGCTCCTCCTGGCCCTATATAAGTCAGGGACCTCCCACAAAATCCCCAGTATTTACAAGCAGTTAACAAGAAGCCGGGAGAAGAATAACTTAAAAAAATGAACATAAGAACAATCACCATACAGAGATTAAGAATAATGATAACAAGGGTGGGGTGGAACAGGACATGCTGTATACGTATAATACCAATTCTACAGGTGAGCAATCACAGAATTGTATTATTCTAAGTATACGGGACGTCCTGTTCCAGAATATTCCTTACACATGGGACATCCAATAACAGCGTCCGTAGGGTAGGTGGGATCCCCAAAAGTAACAGCAGACAGTTTAAACCACTGCCGCCTGCAGAACTTGGCGACCAAAAGCAGCATCAGCTGGGGCCTAAACATCTACCTTGTAAAACTTGAAAAGCCCAAGAGGCACCAATAGCACGAGTAGAATGAGCAGTAAGGCAGAAGGGAGGCTCCTTCCCCTTAGCAGAGTAGGCCTGTACCACAGCATGACGGATCCACTTGCTGATAGTGGACTTAGCTGGAGCCAGACGGGAGCAAGAGCATCAGTCTTCCTTAATGATTCAGTAGCCACCAAATAGAACTTCAGAGTTCTGACCACATCCAGAGAATGTAAAACCCGCTCCTTAGGATTACTAGAATCAGGGCATAGAGAAGGCAAAACAATGTCCTGATTGAGATGAAAGCAGACACAACCTTAGGCAGAAAATCTGGCTTAAAACGAAACACCACCTTGTCCTTGTCTCTCAAAGTAAGGGGGTTTGATGGAAAGCGCCGCCAACTCAGAAACACGCCTAACAGATGTGATAGCCACCAAAAAGGCTACCTTAAGAGTCAATATGGACAAAGGGGCCTCACACAAAGGCTCAAAGGGAGACCCTTGTAATGTAGATAAGACCAAGTTCAAATCACAGACTGGTAACACAGGCTTACGTGGCGGACGCACGTGAGTAACCCCCTGGAAGAAGGTCTTGACCAGACGATGGTGAGCAAAGGATCTTTGGAAGAATATGGCCAAAGCAGAAACATGATCTTTGAGGGTACTAAGCTGAAGACCCAAATCCAAACCATGTTGTAAAAATTCCAGAATCCTGGGGATAGAAAACACCCGACATGGAAGCGACTTAGACTCACACCAGTCAATGTAAGCATGCCATACCCTATAGTAGATGGATGACGAGGACTGCTTCCTAGCCCGAATCATAGTATGAACTACAGAGGCAGGCAGCCCCTTCTCCATCAGGATGGATGTTTCAGCAGCCAGGCCGTCAAAGCCAGAGTTTGTAATTTGGGATGGCGTAGCTGCCCCTGAGTGAGCAGGTCTGGATCCTTGGGCAGAGCATACTGATCTACTGCCAACTGCACGACGTCTGCAAACCACACCCTTCTTGGCCAACAGGGGGCCACCAGAATGGCCGGCACCCCTTCCTGAGCAATCTTGCGCAACACCCTGCCCAGCAGAGGGAAAGGAGGAAACACAGAGAAGCTGAAAGCTCTTCCAAGACATTGCTAGAGAATCCGTGGCCAAGGCCAGAGGGTCCTGTGACAGAGAGACAAAGACTGGAAGCTTGTGATTGTGACGGGACGCAAACAGATCCACATCTGGCTGACCCAAACGGTGGCACAGGGAGTGAAACACCCTGCTGCTGAGGGACCATTCTCCCAGACGAGAAGTCCCCCTGCTGAGGGAGTCTGCCTCCAGATTCTCCACCCCCGGGATGTACACGGCTGAGATGCAGGGAACATTCTCCTCCGCCCAAGACAGTATCAGGGACACTTCCTTGAGAGCCCTCTTGCTCCGGGTCCCTCCCTCATGATTGATGTAGGCAATCGCCGTCTGGTTGTCCGAGCGGACCTGAACCGCCCGAACTCAAAGGTGTGGAGTCAGTTGGGTGAGAACCAACCTTATCGCCCTCAATTCCAGAATGTTGATAGGGGTATAGGCCTCCTTAGGGCCCCACTGACCCTGGAATTTCAGGGTTTTGCAGAAGCCCCCCAACCTGTCAGGCTGGCATCTGTGGTGACTGTCTCCCAGCACGGGATCAGAAAGGATCTGCCCACCAACAGGTTTCTTGAGTCCAGCCACCACGAGAGAGACTGGCCAGGGGGGACAGAACCAGCACCTGATCCAGGGACCGAGGGTCCCTATCCCAAACTGACAAGAGATGAATTTGAAGGGGTCTCATGTGAAACTGAGCGTATGGAACTGCCTCGAAGCAGGACACCATCAGTCCCACCAACTGCATCCCCTGCCGGATGGAGGGATGAGGGGAAGACAGAAGATGCCTGGCTAGGGCCTGAAGATTCTCCACCTTCTGCTGAGGGAGGATATTGACCTGACATGTATCCAGAGTCATGCCCAGAAAGGACCTCACCATTGAGGGTGACAGGAAAGACTTGGGGTGGTTGATCACCCAGCCGAAGGACTCCAGTGTGGACACCACCAGCTGAATATCCAGCTCGGCCTGCTGGAAGGACTGAGAAGTGATGAGAATGTCATCTAAATAAGGCAGGATGCGGATGCCTTGAGATCTCAGCAGAGCCAGTACGCCCGCCAGCACCTTGGTGAATACCCTGGGAGCCGAGGTGACACCGAAAGGTAAGCCCACAAATTGATAGTGCTAATCCCTCAGAGCGAACCTGAGGAATCTCTGATGACTTGGAAAGATTGGTACATGAAGGTCAGCGTCTGATGTCTACAGAGATCATGAAGTCTCCTGGGCACAGGGAATTGACAGCTGAGCGCAGAGTCTCCATGCGAAAGTGTCTGGATCTGACAAATTTGTTGAGGCACTTTAAATCCAGGATAGGTCTGAAAGACCCGTCTTTTTTGGGAACAATTAAAAGATTGGAATAGCATCCTCTGCCCCTTTCCCTCAAAGGCACCTGGCAGATGACCCCTGACTCCAGAAGGTTTTGGACAGAAAGGCACAGACCCTGAGCTGACAGGGGGTTTTGAGCCATCCGGGATTTGATGAATCTTGGGGGTGGCCAGGCAGCAAACTATCTTGTAACCGAAGAACACTACCTCCTGAATCCACCGGTCTGAGACGTGAAGCCTCCAGATGTGAGCAAAGAGCCGGAGCCGCCCCCCCACCCGGATGGGTGAGAGCGCCCCTTTATGCCTGAGGGGGCTTGGGAGAGGATTTTGGCTTGGGAGAGGCCAGGACAGCCACGTCCTCTGCCCCTTCCCCAGTGATCTCCTCGGAGCCCAGTAAAGGAGACTCCTCGGCCAGTTCTGGAACCGCCGAAAGGACCGGGACGGCCTCCTACGTTGAGGTAACCTGCCACCCCTGGCAAACAAATCCAAATGCTCCCCAAAGAGACGCAGGCCCTGGAAAGGGAAGCCAGTGAGGGCTTTCTTAGCAGCATTATCAGCTACCCATTGATGTAGCCAGACAGAGCGGCGTATAGCCACCAACAAAGCAGACGCTCTACCACACATTCTAATGGCATCATCCATAGCAGACAGAATATATGCAATAAATTCCTCACAAAGCAGTAGAGATCTATACTCTTCTCTACCCACTTCCTCAGATGCCCTGTCCAAGAGACTCTTAAGCACCCCTTTAATGGCAATAGCCGTGATAGAGGCACAAATCGGGTGCAGAGCCGTCCCCACACAGGCAAAGGCATGACAGGCCAGTTGGTCCAAGCGCCGGTCCTCCCCATCCCGCAGGGTAGTAGTATCAGGAGAATGCATGACAGATGTATTGGACAACCCAAGAACGGGCGCATCCACCTCGGGAGGACATGACCAACGCTTGACAACATCAGCAGGAAAGGGATACCTCTTGTCCCAGTTCTTAGGCACTCCTGGCAGCTTGCTAGGCCGTTCTCATTTCTTGAGCACTAGATTATGAAAGTGAGACTGCTCAGGGAACTCCCAGCATGGCTTAATCATATGAAAAAGCTCGCCCTGTTGCTGCGGGGCCACTGCCGGGGGGAGAAATACAAAGCACTTCAAAAATATGACTGAGCAGCCTGTCAGTGTCATCAGGGGACCACGGGTCTTCCCCAAAAGGAGTCCCAGTACCACTATAAATCTTAGGTTGTTCCTCAGAGGATTCTGAATCAGAAAATAATTCCCCCTCCTCAAGGGGGTAAGGGCCTGAGAGTAAGGGCCCTCATCTTCTGCAGGGAAGAGGGAAACCGCAGGTGATAAATGCAGCTTCTTAGCAGAAGCCTTACGCAGGGCAGACCCAGCAAGATGTTTTTCAATGCTGGCCACCCGTGTAGCTAAATCAGGTTGAGACTCCCCGCTATTATGCCCCTCGGAGGGGGTCAGATGTAAGCGTGGGGGGGTAGGCGAAGCCCGAGGGGGTGCCGCACCAGTAACAGGCAACCCATGCTGCAGTGCAAGCACCTGCTGGGCACAGGGTACACACACCCTGACATCACTTATAGGAGATACTTCACATACAACACATAGCCAGGCTTGTCCTGAAGGAACCCCAAGCACATTATCCCCAGAAGCCTCCATATGCTGATTATAGTGGCACAATAGGCCAATATAGGGTTAACGCTAATGATAGCAACCCGGGATGCCCCAATAGCCCGCTAGGGATGTGGGAGATATAATAGAATAGCCCAAAACGAAAAGGGGGAGGACCGGGAGAAACCACAGTGAGTTTAACAGCAGACACGTAGCACGAGGGAGGCAAAATGGCGTCCGCATATACCACGAGACGTGGGCCACCAGAGAAGTAATGCGGAAAACATCAGCAGAGCCTGCCTCCCCCCGAAGAGCGCCCACATGATCCCGCCGTCCAATGATGGCGCGGCAGAGCCTGAGGTAATGTCACCGCCGTCCGGGGAGCGATGTGCAAAAACACGGCGGCCAGTAAAAAACACAATAAGCAAAACATGCAGGATACCAATATCTATTCTGGCACAAGTGAGCATTCAGGCCGCTTGACATACCGCACACGCGGAAGGGGGCTACTAGTGAAACAATATGAGAGGAGGGGGCAGATACCTAAGGGTAGTAGGGATTAAAGGGGGACCCCAGGAGTGGGCATCCACAAGGCTCACCACAGGCCTATACTGCCTACCCTGTCAAAGCAGGGACTGCGCTCTTAAAGCACCTAACCCGGGTGCTGTCCTGCCTTCACCCGAACCAGTCAGCTGAGGCTGGGAGGCAGTGGGTCCAGAACGGGTGGTAATAGTCCTGCAGGGCCGCAGGCTGGTAAGCCCCGCTCGCCTGCGTATATAGAGAGCCATCTTCTATCTTCGCAGTCCAGACTGCAGATTAAAACTGGGGATTTTGTGGGAGGTCCCTGACTTATATAGGGCCGGGAGGAGCCACAAGCTGTTTTTCTGCAGTCCAGCGCCATCTTGTGGATGTATTACCCATGTGTAAGGAATATCCTGGAACAGGACGTGCTGTATACTTAGAATAGTGCAGCGTTCTCTCATTAAAAAATAGTGAAAGAAAATGAATGTAAAAAGAGAATAGGAAATCCACTAAAAGAGTTTAAGTGCACAGATATGAGGCATGAAATTAACAAACCTAAAAAGTAATAGTTTAAAAAAAACACCCCACTTACAGCATTGTTTTATCTGCAGCTCAGCGCTTCTGTACGAGTTTGTTAAGACAGACTTCAGGTCCAGAGATCAAGTCCCGAAGCGTCTTTGCTCACCACCGCCTAAAACATTTTCCACCCTGTATCAGTCAATTCAGCATGTCCATTCCATTTTCAATTTGGAAAGGGCACGCAAAGAGGCCGGGAGGTTGTTGGTCCCTGAGATCTGTGGTTGGAGTGAACACTCAGGACCCAGTAAGTTTTATCCTACCAGACTAGAATGGAAAAGCTGCATGGGGAAAGAGGGGAGTATTTATGTCCAGGGACATAATATGACAAAACCACTGACAAACTAATGGTGTATTTCTTTAGAATTATTACAGTGGACCAACAGTCAAAAATGACTTAAACCAGGCCAATACAACAAACCGTGCTCATATGCATCCCTCCCCAAGGCAATTTAGATTGCTGAACAGAAAAATACAATTCTGTGAAATACTCACCTGTAGAATTGGTATTATACGTATACAGTACGTCCTGCTCCAGATATAATACTTAGCCAGATGGCGCTGTGCACTGCAGACATGCAAAAGCAGGCTCCTCCGGCCCTTCATATACCGAGGGACCTCCCACAAATCCCCAGCATTGAAAAGCAGTAAACAAGAAGCCGGGAGAATTTAACCACCAAAAAACAACTGGTAATGATAACAATGATAAAATCACCATACAGGGGATCCAGAATAATGCAAAAACCAGGGTGGGGTGGAGCAGGACGTACTGTATACGTATAATACCAATTCTACAGGTGAGTATTTCACAGAATTGTATTATTCTAAGTATACAGTACGTCCTGCTCCAGATATAATACTTACACTTGGGACATCCAATAGCAGTGTCCATAAAGCAGGGTGGGATCCCCAACAAAAAAGGCACAGCAGACAGTAAAAGCACTGTCACCTGCAACCTTGCTACCAAGAGCGACATGAGCAAAAGCTCTAAGTGTCAACAATTTAAAACCCTTTGAAAATGTACTAACAAAAAAACAAGTAGCGGCATAGCAAACTTGTTCAACAAAACCTGGCGCTGAAGGCCAAAAATACCAAGGCACCAGTAGAATCAGAATAAGGTGAGAAGAAACTCTTCCCCTTAAAGGAATAGGCCTGAGCAACAGCCTGACAAGATTAAACGCTAACAGTAGTCCAGGAAAAAGCCAAAACTTTCCCTAGGACCAGAAGGGACAACCATCCAAGTAAAGGCTAGACCAAGGGCCGCTTAGCCCTTGGAAGCAGACGAGATCAGGCACATACAGAGGTAGGTGTCTACAAACCCCAAGGGGCATCAGTCCCCCTAAGGGACAAGAGACAATCCAGGAAAACATTTCCAGCACCTGTTGAGGGAAGTAGATCCCCTTGCCTTAGCGTTACTAGGAATAATAGCACAGAAGAAAGACAATGTCTAAATACCTGAGCCTAAGACACCACCATAGGCAGAAGGTCCGGCGTAAAGCAGAACACCACCTTATCCTGGAGCATATCAATGGAACGAGGGCTAGCTAAACAGAGTCGCCCGCTCCGACACACGCCTGACTGAAGTAACAGTCCCAGAAGGACAACTTGAATGGTAAAAGACAGCCAGACAGCCTCTTGGATCAGTCCAAAAGGAACACCCCGCAAGGCAAACAGAATAAAAATTCAAATCCCAACAGGGACCATAGAATTAAGTGGGAAACGCAGTGAGCAATCCCCAAAGAATGCTTAGCCAAGGAAAGTAAGTAAAAGACTTCTACAGGAAGGCGGACAGGGCAGAACCTGACCCTTCAGAGTACTGAGTTGGAGAGCCAACTCCAAGCCATACTGTAACAACTCTAGAACGCCCAACAGGGAAGAGACCTAGACTCACACCAATCCATATGGGTATGCCATACCTCATGAGGGATGGAAGAAGAAGAAGAAGCTTGCTCTTAGGATTCCATTAGTTACGAACACAGAGAAGAGGAGCAAGGCTCCATAAAGACGGAAGAACCAGCAGTCAGGCCGGCTAGGCCAGACACTGTAGATTGTGGTGACGTAAAGGAGGCGAACAGGGCGGCACCCCTAGCAGAACGTACAGATCTACCACCCTCGGTATCACTTCTGCGAATCCACACTCCACTAGGCCACCCAGGGGCCACCAGTATCAATGGTCCCCCTATCAGAGCAATTTAGCTCAGAACCCCGCCTAGCAGGGGGAACGGGGATAAGACATAAAGACCAGAATGTCCTGTCATAAAGTTACTAAAGCATCATGACCACGGCCAGAGGATCCAGGGACAGGGAAACAAGGATTAGTACATCCTGTCGCAGAGGGACCTCCACCGGAGCGAATATCACTGATATGCAGGAAACATTATCCACCCAGATCAGGAACATATACCTTCCTGAGGGACCATCCTGCTCCAGGTCCCACACAGATGATTAAGGTAGGCCACAGTCGTCAGACAGACCGAGCGCCGCCAAACAGGCAGGCCGCGAAAAGAGGAGAAGTCAAGCGAGATAGTGCCAACCTGAAAACACACTGTTTCAATATTGATAGGTGCATGGACCTCCTAAAGGCCCCACCTCCCCCGGACCCACATGGGGTTACAGAAGAGAACCTCCCCATCAACCTGATAGGTTGGCATCCATGGTTAGCATCCATGGTCACCGCCTCTAGGACAGGCAAGAAGGGAACTGCCCCCAGACAGGTTCCTAGACTACATCCACTCCAAGAGGGACTCCTAACCAGGGGGGAAAGGCACACACGACCCTGCTCCAGGGATGCTGGGTCCCTGTCCAGTATTAACAACAGAAGTTGCAGAAGGGCCCCAGGTAGAAGAATATAAGGGACTTCTTCTAAGCAAGGCACCCAAACGGGCCCACCAGCTGCATTCTTGCCTGGTGAAGGGACGGGAACAGCAAAGAGGGGCTGAGCCCATGCAACCAGATTGTCCACCTTATTGCTGAGGAAGTAAGATTCTCGCCTGAACCGAATCTAGATGCATCCCTAGGAATGGAGATACCAATCAAGGGAACAAGGAGGACTTGAGGTGAATGAACACCCATCCAAATGACTCCCAATGGACATCACCAGCCGACTAGCTAACTCGACCTGATGTAGAGAATGGGAAGCGAAAAAAAGGACGACCGGGTAGGTCTCACGCGGACGCCCCTTGGTCTCAGAGACATAGCCTCCATCAGTACCTTGGTGAGCACTCTGGAGGCAGAAGAGAGGCCAGATAACGAGGCCACATATTAGCAGTGTTGGACTCCCAACACAAACCTGAAGAGCCTCGGTGTCTAGAAGACACAGGGATGTGAGCATAAGCGTCCTTGATCTCCCCAGACGGCAAGGGCCCACTGGGCGCAAGGGGCTGATGGCCCATCTCAGATTTTTCATGCAGAAACTGCCTGTAATAGTAGAATTGCCGAAAACCTGTGAATCCAAAAGGGCAGACTGATCCCTTTGGGGAAATGTGAAGAGGTTGGTGTAGCGGCACCTGCCTCTGCCTGATAAAGGCAAACTGCAAGTGACCTCCAGACCCCGCAGGCCGTGCATGGCCTGCACCAGCACCCGAACAGAGGCAGGGACCAGGAGTACCCTGACAATCTGGGGGGGGGGGGGGGGGGGGGGGGGGGGTCGCGCAACAACTTTATCCTGTATCCGGAGGAAACTACCTCCTGTAACCACCAGAATGAGGCAAGATGCCTCCTGATAGGAGCAAGGTGCTGCAGTCATCCCATCATGCTTGAGGGGTTTCGGTGGAAGATTTAGGCTTAACCCCGTCGGGGGGGGGGGGGGGGCCAGAGCGTTGTCTGCTGCTCGTGGGGCAGGAGTCTTCACGAAGACTCCGGCAGGACACCCCTGGTTCTTGTTTAACACTATGGTATGTAGGGGGAGGGGTGTCCCTGTCCCGAGGGGGCTGAGACGGCCGCCTGCGTTGGGGTGATTTGCCCTTTTTTCCAAACAGGTCCAGACGGGCCCCAAACAGGTGTTGCCCTCTAAAGGGAAGACCGGTCAGAGTCCTTTTAGCAGCATCGTCAGCACCCCACTGCCGCAGCCAGACCAAGCGACGTATAGCCACCACAAGGGCAGAAGTCCTCGCACACATTCTAATGGTGTCATCCATAGCTAAAAGGATAAATCTTACCAATACATCACAACTGGAGAGTGCATTAAACACCTCCCAGGGAAGATCATCAGGGTGATACTCAAGCATCTTTCTGATGAGGGTTCTGGCGGCCACTGCAATGATGGCCGCGGCACAGACCGGGCGCAGCGCCGTTCCTGCGCAAGCAAAGGCGTGGGAAGCCAGCTTATCCATGCGCCGGTCATCGGCATCCCGAAGGGTCCTATAAGCAGGAGCTGCAATAAAGGGGGGGTTAGGAACCCCAACGATCGGTGCGTCTACCACAGGGGGCGATGGCCAACAATTAACCATCTCAGGGGGGAAAGGGTATTTCCAATCCCAGTCCCCTGGGGCGTTCCCATTCCTCGAGTACAAGAGCCTGGAAGTGAGCCTGCTCTAGAAATTCCAAGACCCGCTAGGTCTTTGTAAGCTGCTACAATTTATGTTAGGCCGGGAGAAGCCACCAGAGTCTTTAACGTCTGAAAGACATAAGGGGAACAAAAGGTGTCAGGGTCATGCGCAGCTAGAAAATATACTAATGATAAAATCACCCGCGATGGCACTTAGACCAGGGGAGGAGAAGGACCGCCAACACACGTGCGCGAAGATCAACAAAATGGCGCCAACCGAGCCTCGAAGGGCGGGCCTAATCTGGGCGTGACGCGCAGCGCGCGCCACGCCAGGTCCCCGCCTCCCCCAAAGAGCGCGAAGCTCTGAAGCAGCCGTCAAGGCTTTACAATCCAAGCATAGGATATGCTAGTAAAAGCATCTGCTAATGGATACTCGTAGTCTGACGCCGCCGCCATCAGTACAGTATTTTTTTTAATAAAAAAAAAAAAAAATATGAGAAGGCAAAGACGGCGGCGGCCAAAATTGAAAGAGCAAGCAGCGCGGCTCTGACACCCAGATGCCAGTAAAGGCGAAACTACGGTCATAAGCGTGACAGTACAGTACACTGAGACCGCCAAACACACACACACACACCCATTCTTTTCCCCCCGAATACGGGGGGAAACGAGGGAGGATGGCGACCCTACACGGGGCAATAATGCGGGAGGAACATCCACTAGTGGCTCACCATCCGCCTACCCTTTGCAAAGCATGCATGGTGCTGCCTACCTTCACCCGACCAGCGCAGCCCAGGCTGGGAGGCACATCACAAGGAGGACGGGTGGGAATAGTCCAACAGAGCTGCAGGCTGTAATAGCCCCGCTCACCTGCGAGAGAGTGATACTTCATGTCTTCGCAGTCAGCACTGCAGAGAAATCTGGGGATTTGTGGGAGGTCCCTCTGTATAGGACCGGGAGGAGCCTGTTTTTGCATGTCTGCAGTGCACAGCGCCATCTGGCGGAGGATAACCCAAGTGTAAGTATTATATCTGGAGCAGGACGTACTGTATACTTAGAATAATATCTCTGGTCGGTTGGGCTGATCACAAAAAGCTCCTAGCTCAACTACAGTGTGTGTGTACTAGCAAAGGCTCTCCCACATTCATGTTTATGTGTTAGCAGGGCTCTCAGGTATAATCCAAGAGGAGTGCAGCTCTATACCACATCTGTTGCAGGTTTCCCTTCTCACACACAATCCCTCTAGCAGCTGGTTGTTCAGTGTGCACCTTTATATAGCATAATACACAGACTGCCCAAGTTTCTGAGGCCTTTATTGCTCAGTTTGGTGTGGGCTGCTGTCATAGCTCTTCCATCATGCTTATGTGTGTGACAAGATGGCTGATCCCATGCCGCTCTGCAGCAAAAAAATAGTCCTGTTCCAGGTCATCAGCATTGAGGTAAGGGGTGCTTTAGGGAAGCAAATTACTAAAGATTATTTTCTTGACTGGAGTCCGCTTTAACTCACTACACAGAAAAAAAATAGATTCAAATACAAAGATATGTCATATGCCCCTGTTACCATCTAATTTTGTTTTCATACCTGTGAAAATTCACTTGCATGATGTGCACACTATTAGGTGGTAGCAAAAAAGTACTTTTTAAGGCTATAAAATATAGTTCAGATTGTTGTAACAAGAGGTTTCTTAGAAAAAGGAATAGTTGTTAAATACAAAAGACTGCTTGCATTTTATGTACCACAATGGCAATAGTCCTAACATTTTAGTAATTGATTGTAAAAGGGACTGTCTGGCAACTAAAAATCAGTTACCTCCCTGCCCGAAGACTTGATCCCTCAGTCATGCAGGCTGCAGAGGTCTCATTTTGGAGCAATCAGCCCCAAAGTTGAGAATACTCCTGGCCAACTTTTTTATTTTTGGCTGGGCAGGAACTTTAAAGAAAAAGTCAATTTTAGTGGACTTTCTCACAGATTTACGGTCAAGAGGCATGAGGCAATGCCATAAGGGCATGAGGTTCCTATGCTCACCTACTCCTTCCTATGCTTATCTATCATGCTCCAGAGGGCTGTGACATCTGACCCCCTGCAGTCCTGCTTTTGAGGGAGCATTTTTAGAGTAAAAGACCAGATCAAGCCGAGCTTTGTACTCTGCTGTACACCTCTGGCGAGCCTTAAGCATGAAGCGTGGGGGCAAAGCATGAGATACTGGAGCTGCAGGAAAGAGATAGATGCTGGAGCAGCGAAATGTAAGCAGGAGAGTCTTGTGTTGGTATGGCACTACTAATTTGAGGTCTGTGAGAAAGTCCAACAAAGTCTACTTTCCTTTTAAGGATATAATAAAACATATTCCATGGTGGCCAGGAGAAAAAGGTTTTGGTGTAATGCACAGGTAATTGAATACAAAGTCTTTTTAGGCTTTGATGCTGACCCATATGCTGCAAAGTAAAGTTCCATATATCCAGGTACTGGCATAAACCTTCCTTCCAGTTTCTGTGCATAGCATGCCAGCAGTAACGCCAGTTAAAAGTAACAAAGATGGCATGGTTTTCTTCCAGCCAAGTCTTACAACATGACCTTCCCCAGGAAATTTGTTACGTTTTTCAGGATCCGCAGCCTCATAGAACTCGGTCAATAACCTAGAAAAAAAAAATAGAGGTTTATTTTATTAACATAAATGTGAAAATATAAGATATATAAAGCCAGGTTCAACAGGGGGTGGGGGCTATACTTTTGCTCTGTCCATAATATTGGTACAACAAAGACTATTACACCATGCCAAACCATGGAAACTAATGTGAACCCTACTTCTGAGACCGGTATTGTAATTGTTTTGTAAGTTACCATGTGTTATCAGCCAATTTCTTTTTTTCACAAACAAAATATGAGAACATTAAGCATGCGCCGTCATGGCAATTCACATTATAAAGTAGAAAATTACACATTTTGTTTACTTGTCTGTAAAATGTACTCTCTGTGTCCACTCTGAGGCACATGAAATCCTGATACTTAATCCTCCAGGATCTGGATTTTTTGAAGGCTGAAACAGAACAACCTCTTTTCAGTGTGCATATACTACCTAAGACTGCTTCGCTTTCTATTAGTAGTAAGCAGTGAGGTAGTAAAATGCTGAAAGAAAATATAACCTTACTGGAAAATAAGTCATCCGAGAACAATAGACAATACCTCCAATCATGGCCAAGGCACAAAAGGCCAACAATACAGTCACAGCAACCCAGGGTGTGAGCTCTGGACCAAAATAGAGAGAAATGAATTTTACAAGTCAAAAAAAAAAATCACTTACCTTTTCCAATCTATACTGGTGCACAGGAAAACCTGATACACATGGGATGTCCCAAAGTCTCCTTCTGGGCAGGAGTTAACCATAACATAACCACCAACTGCATTGCCTGACAGACTAGCAGCAGAAATGGAAAAACAAATGCCTACTGGACCCTTTGGCCAAACACCATCAACGGACAGATACACACTGTATATACTCTGTAAAGGTGAGCACCAAAGTCCAGGTTGTCAGTTTAAAGCGATCCTATACCCGGTAAGGAAGTTGATGTCACCTTCTATCTCTGGCACAGTGCCCCAAAACTAAACTTTAACTAAATCCTTTGCCCAATATTCATAACATTAACTGGATGTTGTCAGCCATATTGTTCCCTGGTCGAGCAGCCTGGGATAGAAGGATACAAGATAAACTTCCTTTCTGGGTATAGATCAGCAACCTGGTTGGTCTTTGGTGCTCACCTTCTAGGTATAGGCAATCTGTACAAATGACCAGCACTCCAGCACTAGCCTGTGACCGCCGTGATCAGCGCCGCCTGTCACAATGTACCCTGTGAATGCGGCCGCCGCTGCCCAATGGGAGCACGGCGGCCATTACGTCACAGGTTGCCGGGCAGACTTTACCGCCCGGCTACTCTCTCTCCCTGGTCCGCTGACAGGCAGGCAGTGGAGGGGCTCCCGCTGTTCAGGGACCCTTACGGGTGCAGGCAGGTTGTTACTTCTTCAGCATTGTTATTTTGATCATGATGATGCTCATTTTGAAGGGGAAAAAAAAAAAAAATTTTCTAATGAGCTTTATTAACTCCCGCTGACGTCACTATGACATCAGGCGGGAATTCCTGACTACAATGTTTATAAGGACCTCCCTCTTGGCAAATGTCTGTTTGTCCCTGATGAAGGGGGCTGCTCCCCCGAAACGTTGGAATTCAGGACACTGCTTACCATTTGACCTAATATGGACTTTGGACACTTTGTGATGGATGTTTCATACCACATTTGTCTTTCTATGATACACTTGGTGGAATTATATAACGGAGTGCAGGTCATTTGTACAGATTGGATTTACAGCGGAGCCACCGCTGACCTGGCACCCACGCAAAACTAGTAAGTGTGCACCAGCAACTTGGTTTATTCTTCTAGGTATAGGATTCACTTTAAAAGACTGATGTCTGAGGGCCCAGGATGAGCTTATCACCTTACTAGAGTAAGGCGCAAGCCTGAACAGCAGATCCTGCACATACATAGACATAAGCCTTAACCTCCAACTGCCTAATCCACTGCTAATAATGCCAAAAAAAGAATCTTACCCTCGCCACAAAACCAAGAGCACTTAGATGCCCTCTCCACAAACAATAAATAGGTTTCTATTTATAGAGAGTAAGTATTTGACACCAGAAAGAGCAACAATGTATTAATTGAGAAAAAAAACGACTACATTGGCAAAAAAACTGACCACTTTTTGCACCCTCTGCATTGCTCTTAACTCTCCTAATGAATATATTGGCCACCAATTAGGTCAAAAGATACAGCACTGCCATAGTCTTTTAGGACTGGCCCAACATGGAGAGCACCAAACATGTCCCAGGGAGTCACCAGCTTCCCACAGAGAAGTCAATCAAATGCCACACCTTGCATAAAGTCCAAACCAGAGTGATTACTGCCAACTATGTTAAAAATGAATAGAGCATGGAGACCTGGCCCTTATATATGTACAAATGAAAGTCCATCATTTAGACCAGCAGTTCTCAACCTGTGGGTCGGGACCCCGGCGGGGGTCGAACGAACAAAACACAGGGGTCGCTTAAAGCCATCGGAAAAGAAATTCTGTGAGTACTCACCTGTAGAATTGTTTTTTGTTCTTGCATGGCACGGCCTGCTTCAGTATTCATAACAGTTGGGTTATTCCGCCACAAGGTGGCGCAGTGTACTGCAGAAGAGTTGTGGCATCTCCCAGCCCCCTATAAAAACGGGATTAACCATAGAGTTCCCAGCGTAGACAAGCAGTGAGACAAGAAGCCAGGAGAGAATAAAGGTAAAAACCCCAATTAACTTGGATCAATCACCATAAAGAGGCAACAATCACCATAAAGAGGCAACCAAGAATAACGATAACAAGGGTGGGGTGAAGCAGGCCGTGCCATGCAAGAACAAAAACCATTCTACAGGTGAGTACTCACAGAATTGTCTTTTTCTTATTGCAAGGCACGGCCTGCTTCAGTATTCATAACAGTTGGGACATCCAAAAGCAGTGTCCAAAAGTAGGGTGGGATCCCCAATGAGTAACGGCCGGCAGTTCAAGTCACTACCGCCTGAAGCACCTTACGGCCAAAAGCAGCAACCGCTGAGGCCTTAACATCAACCTTGTAAAACTTGGAAAAAGTATGAACAGAAAAACAAGTTGCGGCCTTACAAACTTGTTCAACAGAAGCTTGGTGCTGAAAGGCCCAAGACGCACCAAAAGCATGAGTAGCATGAGCAGTAATCCTAAAAGGAGGTTCCTTCCTTTTAGCAGAATAGGCCTGTTCCACCGCCTGACGGATCCACTTGCTGATAGTGGATTTAGCAGGAGGCAAACCCTTCCTAGGTCCAGCAGGAAGAACAAAAAGCGTCAGACTTCTTGAAAGACTCAGTAGCAACCAAATAAAACTTCAGAGCCCTGACAACATCCAAAGAGTGAAGGGTCCGCTCCTTGGAATTAGCAGGGTTAGGACACAAGGAAGGCAGAACAATGTCCTGATTGAGATGAAAAGCAGACACAACCTTAGGCAAAAAGTCCGGCTTAAGCCGAAACACAACCTTATCCCGATTCCTCTCAAAATTAGGAGGTTTGATGGAAAGCGCCACCAGCTCAGAAACTCGCCTGACAGAAGTAATAGCCACCAAAAAGGCCACCTTAAGAGTCAGAATTGGCAAAGCAGCCCCATGCATAGGCTCAAAGGGAGGACCCTGCAGACCAGACAACACCAGATTCAGGTCCCAAACTGGTAGCATAGGCTTACGTGGCGGACACACGAGTAACTCCCTGGAAAAAAGTCTTAACCAACCTGTGATTGGCAAAGGATCTTTCGAAAAAAATTGCCAAGGCTGACACCTGTCCCTTGAGGGTACTGAGTTGAAGGCCCAAATCCAAACCATGTTGCAAAAATTCCAGAATTCTGGGGATGGAGAACACCCGACAAGGAAAAGACTTGGACTCACACCAGGCAATGTAAGCATGCCAGATCTTGTAGTAGATAAAAGACGAAGACTTCTTCCTAGCCCTAATCACGGTATCAACAACAGAAGCCGGCAAACCCTTATCCATCAAGATGGAGGTTTCAGCAGCCAAGTCGTTAAAGCCAGCGTTTGTAAATTGGGATGGCAAAGCTGTTCCTGAGTGAGCAGATCTGGATCCTTGGGCAGGGCATACTGATCTACTGCCAACTGCACGACGTTTGCGAACCACACCCTCCTTGGCCAACAGCGGGCCACCAGAATGGCTGGCACCCCCTCCTGGGCTATTTTGCGCAGCACCCGGCCCAGCAGAGGGAATGGAGGGAACACAGAGTGAATCTCCGTCCAAGGCATTGCTAGCGCATCCGTAGCAATGCCAAAATCTCTGATGACCTGGAAAAATTGGCACGTGAAGGTAGGCATCCTTGACGTCCACTGAGGTCATGAAGGCCGAGCGTAGAGTCTCCATGCGAAAATGCTTGAACCTGACAAACTTGTTGAGACCCTTCAAGTCCAGGATGGGCCTCAGGGACCCGTCCTTTTTTGGGACCGTGAACAGATTGGAGTAGAAACCTCGACCCAGTTCCTGGGCAGGCACCAGGCAAATAACTCCTGACTCCAACAGACGTTGGACCGCAAGGTGCAAACCCTGAGCTGACAAAGGGTTTTGAGACATCCGGGATCTGATGAATCTTGGGGGCGGACAGGCTGCAAACTCCATCTTGTAACCGGAGGACACCACCTCCTGAATCCACCGGTCTGAGACACGTAGCCTCTAAGACTTGAGCAAAGAGCGAAGCCGTCCCCCCACCCGGATGGGTGAGGGCACCTCCTCATGCCTGAGGGGGCTTTGGAGAAGGTTTGGGCTTGGGACCCCAGGAGAGGCCGGGACGACCACGGGATCTGCCACGGCCCCAAGAGTCCCTGCAGTTACACGAGAAGAGGGACCCATGACCACCTCTGGGAGCACGAAAGGAGGGGAGGGAAGAGGAAGACCCTCGAAAAGGCCGAGGCTGTCTTCTCTGTTGAGGCAGCCTACCATTCTTGGCTAAGACATCCAGACGCTCACCAAAGAGCCGCAGCCCCACAAAGGGGAGCCCAGTGAGAGCCTTCTTAGCAGCAGCGTCAGCTGCCCACTGACACAACCAAACAGAGCAGCGCATAGCCACCAAAAGGGCAGAGGCCCTACCACTCAGCCGTACCACATCATCCATGTCAGTAAGGATAAAGGCAAAAAATTCAGAGCAAAGCAAGAGGGCCCTATACTCCTCCCTACCCCCGCTGTAGCGCCATCAAGGAGACGATTGATCTGTCTCTTAAGAGCAATAGCTGCTATGGCACAGGCCGGAAGCAGCCAAGCCCCCACAAATGTAAAAGCATGGCAGGCCAGCTGATCCATACATCGGTCCTTGCTGTCCCGCAGTGTAGTAGTGTCAGGGGAAGGCATGACTGAGGTGTTGGACAGCCCTAGAACGGGAGCATCTACCTCGGGGGGACCCGACCATCGCTTAACCAGGTCAGCAGGAAAGGGGTATTTCTTATCCAACCCTTTGGGCACCGCAGGCAATCTGCTAGGATGTTCCCACTCCTTGAGCACCAAATTAGTGAAATTACTCTGCTCAGGGAATTCCAGACGCTGCTTAACAGGACGAAAAAGCTCACCCTGTTTCCTCTTAGCCACCTCAGGGGGGACAATGTCTCACATTTTTAAAATCTTGCACAACAGATTAGCAGTGTTCTCAGGGAACCAGGAATCCTCAGACTCAGACCCAGGATCACTGTCGCAGCCCACCTGCTGGTCTCCAGAGGAATCAGAGCCCGGGAAAAGCTCCCCCTCCTCTAGGGAGTAACGGTCATCAAAAAGATCAATTTCCTTATGCTTTTCAGCAACCCAGGCAGACGTGGGAGCCAGGTGCCGCTTCTTGCTGGAGGCCTTACGTGGAACAGGCCTAGCAAGCTGCCTTTCAATGCTGGCCACACAAAGTGCCAGATCAGAACGTGACCCCTGCTAGTATCCCCCTCACTGGGGGCTAAATGCAGGCGCGTGGGGGTAGGCAATGCCGAGCGGGGCGCAGAGCTGGGGAGCGAAGCGGGCAGCCCAGACTGGAGCGCAAGGACACTTTGGGCGCACGGCACGCACACCCTGACACTGTTACTCACAGGGGATACCCCACATACGGTACACAGCCAGGATTGCCCCAAAGGACCCCCAAGCACGTTATCCCCAGAAGCCTCCATATGGTGATTAACACAGGCACAATAGGCCAGCGCTGGGTAAAGGCCAATACAAAAAGCAACCCGGGATGCCCTCCCACGGGATACCCCCAGAAGTCAGTAAAGGGGGGGACTGAGGGGGAGGAAGGAGTAGAGCCGGGAGAAACCACAACCCACTGGTATCCCGCCTAGAAGACATAAGTAAAAAACGACACATGAGCATCCCGCAACACATGCCCCATGAGACCAATAAAAAAAACCCTAGGGGGACTTACGGACCAAGGACACCGCAAGGTCACCAAGCCACAGACCGCTAGATGAAGCGACACACTGGAGGATACCGCGCTGCAGCGAGAAAGGGAGAAGTCAAGACGCGCAGCTAATCCAAAATAGCGCCAGCAGAGGTACCTCGAGGAGCGATACGCGTCACCCCCCCCCTGAAGAGCGCGAAAACGGCGCCCACGTGACCCCGTCGGCGCCATGACTAAGCAAAAAACGCCACAGGTTATAGCGCCACCCGCCTCGGAGCGCAGTACAAAGCGGCGCGGCGGCTAAAACACACCAAAAGACACACTGTAAACAGCAAAATACACCACAACTAACACCACTCGCTGCTACCCCCCGCCCCGAACAAACGTCAGAGATGGGGGGGGGAGAGACGAAAGACAGCGGCGAGTATCTGGGCCGGGGGAGGGGGGACCCCTGAAGGAAAAGAAGGGGACGCAGTCAGGACAGGAACTCCGCATCCCTAGTAGGCTCACCATAAAGCCTATGACCGGCTACCCTGTGTGGAACAGGGTCTGCGGCTTAACCATAGTGCTCTTCTACCTTCACCCGATCTGTCAGCCAAGGCTGGGAGGCAGAGAGGGTCCAGAAACAGGTGGAAATAGACTTGCAGGGACGCATTTTGGTTGCCTCGCTCACCTGCGCAATATAGAGAGCCATCTTCTATCTTCGCAGTTTCACTGCAGAGGAAACACTGGGAACTCTATGGTTAATCCCGTTTTTATAGGGGGACGGGAGATGCCACAACTCTTCTGCAGTACGCTGCGCCACCTTGTGGTGGAATAACCCAACTGTTATGAATACTGAAGCAGGCCGTGCCATGCAATAAGAAAAAATACAATTCTGTGATTACTCACCTTGTAGAATTGGTATTCTATGCAGCACGTCCTGCTCCAGATAATGATTCATAACAGATGGGATTACCTCCGCCAGAGGGCGCTTGACTGCAGAGATGGCAAAAAGAGGCCCCTCCCGGTCCATATATACCCGGGACCTCCCACAAATTTCCCAGTATAGAAAAGCAGTAAGGAGAACCAGGAGAAGCCAATGATAATAAACAACGTTAACAAGGATAATCACTATACAGAGGATCCGAGATAATGCAACAGGGTGGGGTGGAGCAGGACGTGCTGCATACTTATATCATCAATTCTACAAGGTGAGTAATCACAGAATTGTATTATTCTAAGTATGCAGCACGTCCTGCTCCAGATAATGATTCATAACAGATGGGACATCCAATAGCAGTCTCCTTAAACAGGGTGGGATCCCAAAAGTAACAACGCGCAGTTCACATCACTGCCGCCTGCACAACCTTGCGGCCAAGAACAGCATCCGCTGAGGCCTGAACATCAACCTTGTAAAACTTGGAAAAGGTATGAACAGAAGACCAAGTAGCAGCCTTACAAACTTGTTCAACAGAAGCCTGGTGCTGGAAGGCCCAGGGGGCCCCAACAGCACGTGTAGAATGAGCAGTAACATGGAAAGGAGGATCCTTTCCCCTAGCAGAATAGGCCCTAAAAATAGCCTGACTAATCCATTTGCCAATAGTAGACTTAGCAGGGGCCAGACCCTTCTTGGGACCTGAAGGGACCACAAACAAGGCATCAGTCTTTCTAAAAGGTGCAGTAGCCACCAAGTAGAACTTCAAATGCCTGACCACATCCAGGGAATGCAAGGTCCTCTCCTTGGAATTACTAGGATTAGGGCACAAGGAAGGAAGCACAATGTCCCGATTGAGATGGAAGGCAGAAACAACCTTAGGCAAGAAATCAGGTTTAAATCTGAAAACCACCTTGTCCTGGTGTCTCTCAAAGTAGGGGGCCTGAATAGAAAGGGCCGCCAACTCCGAAACACGTCTGACCGAGGTGATGGCCACCAGAAAAGCAACTTTAAGAGTAAGAATAGACAGAGCAGCCTCATGCACAGGCTCAAATGGAGGGCCCTGAAGGGCAGACAAAACCAAATTCGAGTCCCAAACTGGCAACAGAGGTTTGCGAGGGGGACGCACATGAGCAACCCCCTGGAAGAAGGTCTTGACCAGAGGATGTTGAGCGAACGATCTCTGGAAGAAAACAGCCAAGACAGAAACGTGACCCTTGAGCGTGCTGAGCTGAAGTCCCAGATCCAAACCATGCTGGAGGAACTCCAGAATACTAGGAATGGAAAACACCCGACAAGGAAGGACCCTAGACTCACACCAGTCAATGTAGGCCCGCCAGATCCTATAGTAGATGGTAGAAGAGGATTTCTTCCTAGCCCTGATTAGAGTGTTAACCACAGACTCAGAAAGCCCCTCATCCCTTAAAATGGATGTTTCAGCAGCCAGGCCGTCAAAGCCAGCGTTTGTAAATTGGGATGGCAAAGCTGCCCTTGAGTGAGAAGGTCCGGGACCAGGGGCAGAGCGTACTGATCTACTGCCAGTTGAACGATATCTGCGAACCACACCTGTCTTGGCCACTGGGGGGGGCACCAGGATTGCTGGCACCCTTTCCGGCCCAGCAAGGGGAATGGAGGAAAAAGATACAGGAGACGGAACCCCTGCCAGGATAGATTCAGAGCATCCACCGCAAGGGCCAGGGGATCCTGGGACAGAGAGACAAAGACTGGGAGCTTGTGATTGTGGCGAGATGCAAACAGATCCACGCCCGGCACCCCCCAACGGTGACATAAGGACAGGAAGACCTCGCTGCTGAGAGACCATTCCCCCAGGCGAGATGTCCCCCTGCTCAGAGAGTCCACCTCCAGATTCTCCACCCCCGGAATGTACACTGCTGAGATGCAAGGAACATTGTCCTCCGCCCAGGACAGAATCATGGACACCTCCTTGAGTCCCTCCCTGATGATTGATGTAGGCAACCGCCCTCTGGTTGTCTGAGCAAACTTGGACCGGCCAGCCCTGAAGGTGAGGAGTCAACTGGGCCAGTACCAACCGAACCGCCCTCAGTTCCAGGACGTTGATGGGGGCATAGGCCTCCTGAGGGGCCCCACAGCCCTTGGAATTGTAGGGTTTTTCAGAAGCCCCCCCAACCTGTCAGACTGGCATCCATGGTGACCATCTCCCAACAGGGGGCAAGAAAGGATCTGCCCCCCAACAGGTTCCTCGAGTCCAGCCACCACAAGAGGGACCACTGGACCAGAGGGGACAGAACGAAAGCCTAATCCAGAGACAGGGGACTCTTGTCCCAGACTGATAGGAGATGGAGTTGAAGGCATATGGAACTGCCTCGAAGCAGGACACCATCTGCCCCACTAGCTGCATCCCCTGCCGGATAGAGGGATGAGGGCATGACAGCAAGGAGTGAACCAGAGCTTGCAGAGAGTCCACCTTCTGTTGAGGAAGAAAGATCCTGGACTGAACAGTATCCAGATTCATGCCCAGGAAGGAAGTCACCCGAGATGGGGATGGGGAGATTTGGGGAGATTGATCACCCAGCCGAATGACTCCAGAACCGTCACCACCCACTGGGTATCCAATATCGCCTTGCTGGAAGGACTGAGAAGTGATGAGAAGGTCGTCCAGATTTTTTATGTGCTACCAAAGACACATAAAAGCCTAACTGCTCCCCCGGGTCGCCCAATTGTCTCAGGCATAAAAAGCCTATTGGAGCTGATATGCTCATTTTTGGATTTGTTTCTACAGGCCCATGTTCTAAGCCTCCAGTCTTTTGTGCGAGACACAACCAATCTTCTCCAAAAATTGGAGGGTATCTACCTGCCACCTGACACATTGCTAGTCACATGCGATGTTGAGTCGTTGTACACAATAATCCCCCACCACCTGGCCCTGACGGCTGTCAAATTCTATCTAGACAAGGAGTCAGTGGAGAGATCGGACCTACATGGGTTCCTGCTAGCCTTATTGGACTTTATATTGAATCATAACTTTTTTATGTTCAATGGCCAGTATTATCAACAAATCTCGGGGGTGGCTATGGGGGCCAAATGTGCTCCCTCAATAGCCAACCTCTTTCTCGGTTGGTGAGAAGAATGTATGGTTTTCTCTGCAGAAATGGAGCGGTACCACCCTGCGATATTGGGGTGGTACCGCTACATTGATGATATTTTGATCTTTTGGCAGGGCACAGAATCTTCCTGTCAAGCCTTCCTAAACCGATTGAATGACAACGCACTCAACATCTCTTTAACCTGGACCATCTCTACAGCAGAGGTAACATTTCTTGATGTCAAATTGACCTGTAGACCAGGTGGCAGGATAGACACTAGCTTGTATAGAAAGCCGACAGCTGTAAATAGTTTTTTAAGGTATGACAGTGCACATGTTTCACATTTAAAAAGAGGCCTCCCCTATGGACAGTTTATTCGGGCCCGGAGAAATTGTACGAAACCTGAGGATTTTGAAAATGAATCCATTGATCTAACTCAGAGATTTCTGACACTGGGATACCCGGAGAGGATTATAAAACAGGCCTATGTGAGAGCCAAACAGCGTGATAGAACGGAGTTGCTAACATATCGCCCACCTCAGAATAGACCATTAAAAAGGTCCACAGAGGAGGTGCGCTTTGTAACAGATTTTAGCAAACAATGGAGGCAAATCCATGGGATCCTCTCCAAACATTGGCACATCTTAACTTCAGAACCTTCATTGGGGGAACTAGTGGGCCCGAGAGTGTCGATGACAGCCCGACGGGCTCCGAACTTGAGGGACCATCTCTGCAAAAGCCATTTTGCATCATCTGGCACTTGGCTTCAGACGCAACAGACTTTGGGATGTGCCCCTGTACAAAGTGCTCTATATGTGCACATGTGGAAAAAACTAAGCACTTTACCAATTTACAGACTGGCAGACAATTTAAAATCAACTCTTATTAATTATAGGACGCGGTCTGTAATTTACTTGCTACAATGCGGGTGCCCGGTGGCCTATGTGGGGGAAACACAAAACGCATTGAAGACCAGAATCCAGGCCCACCTGTTGAACATCCGATTGGCGAGCCGGGACAAGGAATTGGGTAAGACCATCTCACCTGTGGCAGCACACTTTTTGGACAGACATGGAGGTGACGCTAAAACATTGAAGGTTGTGGGTATAGAAAGAGTATCAGTGGGCCCACGGGGCGGGGACCTGAAACGACGGCTCCAACAAAGAGAGCTGAGGTGGATTTTCCTACTCAACACCAGGAGCCCGAAAGGCCTAAATGAGGATTGGGCCTTTTCCCCGTTCCTGGGCTAGACTATCAGCATGCCCCTCCTTTTTGAGCTTATTGAGATACGGAGATGTATGTGGTGGATCCGGAGCCTGTATAAGAGGACAAGGGAGAATAACTATCTGGTGTCTTGTCATTCCAACTAGAGGGTCTTCTCAGTTGCTTCCACCCTTAATATAGCATTTTGGTTGTGTTTATTTCACATGAGTTGGGCCTGGGATCCCCTTATTTATGGGGATCGCCAGTCCTCTTTCTACATTTGCCCTGCCTGTTATGGTTGGGACAATGTCTAATTTCAGATGTGGGTTCGCCACATTCACTCACGTGTTATGTTAGCTTTATTTTCTTTATTTTATCATCACACCTTGCACTAGTTGCTAATTTTATTATTGGCTTCACCACATTAACCTTATTATTGTTCTTTTTTGGTTTCCTTCATTTATTTATTTATATTTTTATGTGTCTTTTATGTACATATGCATATATACAATTGTGTATATGTGTACACGTTTGTATAATATTTTCATTTTTTCAGTTTGGCACGCCACTGCACGCACGGTGTTGAAGCATGAAAATCACCAGACACCTGAGGAATGTCCCCTCTGATACGGAGCTCAAGGATCTCCCCACACTTCGCTGATGTCATAATGCCATCTTGTTTACGATCATCTTTGATGTAATTACAGTTGTGCACTGGTCTATAATTATAGATGAGCCCACTGACCTGTACTATATTTTACTTGATATGTAGTCCTAGTCGGTGGTCACCTGGATCCACTTCTCTTGCCTCATTTAGCTGGCCGTAATGTATATAGGGCTATATGCCTATGGCAAGTACAAGGGATAGTACCTGCTATATCCCAATGGGCACCGCCACTAAACTTCTGCACAATTGCCTTGTCTTGGGCACCAGAGCAATAACGTGTTAGGTGTCAATAATATTTTAATTTATAGAAGTGCCAAGCACTTGGCTTATTATGGCCCATTATCCGCTTGGCCTCACTAGAATGTTATTGTTTATGACTTATTGCCCCTCGATCATCCATTGTTATTGCAATACTACTCATGAATGGATGTCAGTTTTATGCATATGGTTTGCTCTAGGTTATACAGGTCATTAGCCATTGGTTTGCCTTATTATGTATATAGTGTATATTATGTTCTGTGATCTTTATTAATTATTCTATCTAGTTGTATATATATAGTGTTAGTTGTCTAATATGTTTTTTAACCACAGCCTGCAAACAATTAGGGAAATAGTATATTCTACCTACTAATATTAGTGGGCTGTGCCCCTGATACATGTGGCGCCCTGTGCGCCCGCCCGCGGACATCCACGCCCGGTCTGTGCGCACTCGCAGAAGCATAATAAACTTTGCTCCTGCTGAGGCGCCCTCCGTGGTGGGCGGGGCTGGGGATCGGCATGGAGGTGTGGCGCCGGCACATAGGCTTTGATAGGCCTCTTTTCCGTTTGCCTTGTAGGGGACTGTGAGGGGTTTTACCAAATGAGGGGGAGTGGTTTTAGTGTGACTATGTCCAACCAGTATAACACATCCATTCTTCTCCCTCCCCCCCTCTCCCCCGAAGCAGTCTCCGCCTAACATTGATGACGGTGCTGGCCTTACAGGAGCAGTAGCGTCACTTCCGGCGGCGCGAAGTGACGGCCTGGACGCGACGCACGAGTGCTGACACGCAGATGCGTGTCACTAACATCTGCCTAATGGCGCCAATTACCGGCCAACCCACACAGGTATTTATAGCAGGCTTTAGGTTCAGTTAGTTCTACTCACCCAGCGAAGCGGCACGGGCGGCCGCGAACGTAGGTGTCCCCTTTGCTAGGCCCCACTCCTCATTTCCACGTGATTTACCCTTTTATTCATGTTGCCATTGTTTGCCTTATTTTGAATTTGTGTTACAATTTTATTGGTTGGGTTTGATTGATATCCCCGGTTTGTTGATTCACAGGTGTCCATGACCATACTTGTAGGTTTATTATCCACTTTATTTGCACGCAGTCACCTTCACCCTATATTGTAAAAGGGTCATTAGATATTCATTGCTGCTAGTTCTATATGGTGTGTATTATTGTGTTATTTATGCACTGTCACTTTACTTGTACATATTGATTAGTTTATTATATAGGGGTAATTTGTGCCGGCACAATAGATTGTTTAGCATTAGGGGTTTGTATACGTGTTTATATTAGGAGTTATCCCAGGAATTTTTATGCTGTGGTATACAGCACTGGATGAAATTTGGGGTGCTATGCAGTGTTTTTAAGATGTTAGTCATGTATGTCATGTATTGTATGTTTCATTTTGATTCTTCATTAAATAAATGATATTGCTTTAATTTGATGATTGTTTGGTGCTCCTGTCTTTAGACCTATGGGACACTTCCCACGAGCCTAATTCTGTCTTGGTACTCTTATTGTTGCAGTGTAGCACAGTTTCACTATTATATCTGGTGCACCACTTATTTCAGATAGTGAAGAATGATATATTGTTTTTTTCAGCAGAGTCTGAGCTTTAACATGAAATGTCTTGTTTGTCATTTTTAGGTGTATTCTCAATATTTTTTGGCAAAATATGTGCAAAAAATAAAAAAAAAATCTATTTTTTACAATTTGTAGTGTTTTTTTGTAATAAAAAATGTAAGTTTGTCAATAAAATCTTATTGTGTGTGAAATCCCAATTTCTCCCGATCACAGAGGTACCACATATGTATAGGTAGACACCCTTTCCAGCCCAGGAGACTCCCCCAAACTGAAACAGAGCTTTAGGGGATTTTCAGAAAAAATACAACTGTGATATGCGCTATGCACACCTTGCAGTTTTTCCAGAAAAACAACCCTTTACATTTGAAATACCCTCCACAAACTATATATTCTCTGGAAGTACACACCTCAGGCTTTCTATTTGTACCAGTCTTGTTGATGTGGACACAGTTTTCTGGAAGTAATCCCTCAATGTATTCTTTGGTTGCAAAGAGTTTCCCTAAAAAAAGGATAAAAAAGCAGAATCAAAGCCACATTTTCCTAAAAAAACTATATACAAACAAGAAAAAACAAGTATAATCTGAAAAAGCAACATCTCCCAAACAGAACGATACCCAACATGCATAGGTTCTGTCAAGGAAAGAGTTGCCAAACACCCCAAAGTAAAGCATGTGCGTAACGGTAATTTTACTTGAAAATTTCAGCTCTGCAGACAAAAGTGCGCACCTTGCGATTTTTCAACCAAAACAACCCTTTACATTTGGAATATCCCCCATAAACCATATATTTCCTGGAAGTACACATGTTAAGCTTTCTAAGCGTACCCAGCTTGTTGTAGTGGGCTCATCTTTTTGGAGTTGATCCCTCAAAGAATTCTTTGGTTGCGCAGGGTTTCCCTAAAAAATGTATAAAAAAGCTGAATAAAAAACCTTTTCCTAAAATATAAATATGCAAACAAGAAAAAACAAGCTAAGTCTGAAACCGCAAGGTCCCCCGAACAGAACAATACCCAACATGCAGAGGTACTATTAACCCTTTTAATTGCCAGCCTACTTGAGATTTTGTCAGCCTCTGTTGACAGGTCATTTTTCCCCATTTTGCGCCATGTTTTGCGACATTTTTGCTGGAATTTTCAGGAAAATTATATATATATTTTGCAGCAGAGTTTAGGCTTTAACATGAAATGTCTTGTTTGTAAATTTTATTTATTATTCATTTTATTTATTATTAAGTAAAAAAAAAAAAAATAAAACATTTTTAGAAAATTGCCTCCTTTATTTTAAATAAAAAATGTATTTTATTAGGGAAAACCATATTGCATGTGAAAGCCCCATTTCTACCGATTAGAACGGTACCACATATTTATCGGTAGCCCCCTGTTCCTGCCCGCCCAGGAGACCCCCCTAACTGAAACCAGCAATTTTTAACATTTACAAATAAAATACAACTACCATCCACACTACAAAGGGTTAAATCGAGAAAAAAAAATGACATAGGGTCCCCCCTTACCCAAAGTAACCAGCCCGGGACCAGCTAAGCAGGGCTTGTAGGAACAGGGCGCAGGGGCCAGCTTTTGTGGCCTCTGGCCCTGCAGGCTACATGCCCGCATAGCCCGTGGGCCCGGGCTCTTCTGCCCCCCCCCCTGGACTTTGGGGAAGCAGGTAATGGGGGTTCCGGGGGTTAATGGCACGGCACCCGCTAGTCGCAGGTGACTTGCCACCCCCCCAGCCTTGTGAACTGGTATAGGGGTCATGGACCCCTTACCAGTTCACAAGGGGTTAAATGTAAAAAAAAAAACCACAGACACACAAAGAGAAAAAAATATTTTATTAATTTTTTTTTTTTTTTTTTTAATACTTACCTCCCATCCATCCTGGAGCACTTTGTCCCTCAGCGATCACTGGCTTCTGCTCACTTGCTAGAAGCCTTTTATAGCTGCTGGATGACAGAACACAAAAGGGTTAAATGGGGGGCCCATTTTTTTTTGGAATTTTAAAAGTTAAAAACCCTTAAAAATCCCCCCCCCCCCAAAAAAAATGACGTAGGGTCCCCCCTACCCAGTATTACAGACCCGGGCCAGCTATGGGGGCTTGTAGAACAGGGCGCAGGGGCCAGCGTTGGTGGCCCCTGGGCCTGCAGGCTACTAGCCCACATAGCCACTAAGTGGCCCGGGCCCTTCTGCCCCCCTGGCCGTTGGGGAGGCAGGTAATGGGGGGGCTGGGGGTTAATGGCAAGTCACCCACTAGCCGCAGGTGACTTGCCAGACCCAGAGCCTTGTGAGCTGGTATAAGGGGTCTCATGGACCCCTTACCAGCTCACAAAGGGTTAACTGTGAAAAAAAAAAAAACACACACCACAATTAAAAGTATTTTATTTAAAAAAAAAAAATTTTTTTTACTGTACTTACCTCCGATTGTAAGCTCTTGTCCCTCGCCGCTCTGCTGACAGATGCCGGTGATCGGCATCCAGAGAAGGGGGAGGCAGGAGATCAGAGGATCTCCTGCCACCTCAATCCCCGGCACCGATCACCGGCATCTGACAGCTGAAGCCGGAGATCGGGGCTGGGATGAAGTCATTAGTCCCGCCCCCCGGCATCGAGAAGGAGAGAGGAGAGAGCCTCCCGGGCTCTCTCCTGAAGATCGGTAAGTCCTGGGGGGGGGGGATCGGAGCCCCCCAGGTGAAGAGGAGGGACAGCGGGAGCCAGCGCACATGCAGGTAAGTGAATGTCATTTTTTTTTTTTTTTTTTCTTTTACAGTTAGCAGGTGCTGCTGCAGAAAAGGGGGGCAGCCTATTCCGGGGGCTCTCCTGGAGGATCGGATGGCACCAAATTAAAGAGGAGACCCGGCCGGATACAAAGAGGGGTCAGGTGAGTATTTATTTTTTTTTGCCCGCTAGCAGGGGTAAATGCCAGGCACGTAAATTTTACGTGGCTGGCACTTAAGTGACGGAGAGGCAACCACGTAAATTTTACGTGGCTGGCATTTAAAGGGTTTTAAAGGGGAGTCCGGTGAGGGCCTTCTTAGCAGCGTTATCAGCTGCCCACTGGCACAGCCAAACAGAGCGGCGTATAGCAACCACCAATGCAGAGGTTCTACTACACATCCTAATGGTGTCATCTAAAGCAGAGAGGACATATGCAATGAACATTTCACACTGTGACAAGGCCCTGAGCTCGGCACTAGCCGTATCATCAGGAGCGCCTTCCAACAGACCCTTGAGGAGAGACCTGATAGCAACAGCAGTAATAGGAGCACAGACAGGACGCAAGGCAGAACCCACACAGGCAAAGGCATGGGAAGCCAGCTGATCAATGTGCCGGTCCTCACTATCCTTAAGAGTAGTCGAATCAGGGGAATGGACCACAGAAGTGTTGGACAACCCCAATACTGGTGCATCCACTTCTGGAGGGGTTGACCAACATTTAACCTCATCAGCGGGAAAAGGGTACCTTTTATCCCAGCCCTTGGGGATTCCCGGGAGCCGGCCGGGACGCTCCCATTCTTTGAGAACAAGATTATTGAAATGGGCCTGTTCTGGAAATTCCAGACGTGGTTTAACTGTACTGAAAAGTTCCCCCTGTAACTTGGGAGCCGCAGCAGGAAGGGAGATAGAAAGCACATCAAAAATCTGAGTTAACATTCTATTGGTATCATCAGCATCCCAATGATCAGTGCCATAGTCGGCACCACTGAAATGCTGATCATCAGATAACTCCGAATCCGAGAATAATTCACCCTCTTCAAGTGGGGTATAATCAGACAAATCAAGGAAATTCTCATTCTCCACAGGAAAGGCAGACGCACCCGGCGCCACATGCCGCCTTTTAGCCGGGGCCTTACGGGCCGCAGAGCTAGCAATCAGCCTCTCAATGTTAGCCTACCTGGAAGACACGTCAGGTTGAGACTCCCTACTAGTATTTAGCTCACTGGGAGTCATAATCAGGCGAGGGGGAGGGCATAGTGGGCGCAAGCCCAGTCACAGATAACCCAGAATGCAGCGCAAGCGCCTGCTGGGTGCAGGGTACACAGACCCGCACATCATCACTCACAGGGGATGCCCCACACACTACACACAGCCGGGCTTGTCCCGAGGGGACCCCGAGCACAATATCCTGTGAAGTCTCCATATGGTGATTAAGGTGGCACAATTGGCCAATGGCAATTACGCCGTAAGAGCAACCCGGGATGCCCCAAATGTCCGCAGGGAAGTGGGAGGATTTAACAATTTAGGCCTCTAATAAAGTAAAAGAAAGCTAATATAGGGGCCAGGACCGGGAGAAACCTCTTTAATACAGTGTTCTCCCGTCTGAAAAACATAATAAAAAGAACATCCATAAGCACACAACAGTGATAAAGGGATAGCAAAAAATAAAGCCCGCAAGGGCACTCACGGACCACGTTAGGGGGCCAGCAGACACTCCAGAAGGAAGGCAAGATGGCGCTGGAGGGACCTCGAGGGGCAGGCGCGGAATGCGCCCCCGATAGGCCACGTCCCCTCCGCAGAGCACGCAATTGGCCTGCAACAGAAGCCAATAGGAAGGCAGGGATTCTTGATAATGATGCCGCCGCTGACGCCACAGGGCGCGCGTCAGCGGCGGCAAATTCAAAATGAAGACAGGGCGCGGAGCCCTGAAAAGAAGACGTGCAATACAGTAAAAAAGGCATAAACTAACAGGCCCCCCCCCCCGACGGAACAAAGAGGGGAGAGAGTGGATGACCCTTGAGGGGTTCCACCAAAACCAGGACATTGGAGGGCAACAGGCAGACGGGGCATCCCAACTCAGCGGCGGCAAATTCAAAATGAAGACAGGGCGCGGAGCCCTGAAAAGAAGAAGTGCAATACAGTAAAAAAGGCATAAACTAACAGGCCCCCCCCCCCCCCCCCCGACGGAACAAAGAGAGGGGAGAGAGTGGATGACCCTTAAGGGGTTCCACCAAAACCAGGACATTGGAGGGCAACAGGCAGACGGGGCATCCCAACTCAGGTTCACCATAACCTGCATCACCTACCCTTTGGTGGGGGATTGCGGCCGGAGCCAAGCTCCGTAACAGAGCACCAGTGGTAGGTGCTGCCTACCATCACCCGACCAGCGCAGCCAAAGCTGGGAGGCATAAGCAAAAGGTGCAACGGGTGGAAATAGTACTACAGGGCCAAGGGCTGCTAAGCCCGGCTTACCTTCGAGAAGAGAAGCCATCTTCTGACCTTCGCAGCCGACTGCAGAGAAGGAACTGGGGAATTTGTGGGAGGTCCCGGGTATATATGGACCGGGAGGGGCCTTTTTTGCCATCTCTGCAGTCAAGCGCCCTCTGGCGGAGGTAATCCCATCTGTTATGAATCATTATCTGGAGCAGGACGTGCTGCATACTTAGAATATACATATTTCCGATAGCTTTAGCCGCTGAGAAGTCGCGCTACCATCTGCAGCAGCGCTATTCAGCTGGAATGCACGCCGTTATGGATGCGCGTTCCAAACTGAATGCCTGCGCATACGCAGACATGATTGCATCATCCGTCCTGGGCCTACAGGGCGGGGGAACGCTCCACAGTCCATAGCAGCGCATTACGTGTGTCCGGCGCTTGCTGACGTCATCAGTGGCCGGACGCAGCAAGCGCCGGAGGACAGAAGCCTAGGCGACGGAGAGGCAAGAGAGCCTGCGAGACAGCCTGCTGGTGTAAAAAAGGTTAGTAATGTAAAAATACAATTCTGTGATTACTCACCTGTAGAATTGGTATTATGAGTATACAGTACGTCCTGCTCCAAATCTAATACTTACAGTTGGGATATACTCCGCCAGATGGCGCTGGACTGCAGAGACATCGAAAATAGGCTCCTCCCGGCCCCTCAAATACCCAGGGACCTCCCACAAATCCCCAGCATTGAAAAGCAATTAAGGAGAAGCCGGGAGAATTAAACAATCCAAACTATCAACTATAACAATGATAACAATCACCATACAGGGGATCCAAGAAAATGCAAACCAAGGGTGGGTTGGAGCAGGACGTACTGAATACTCATAATACCAATTATACAGGTGAGTAATCACAGAATTGTATAATTCTTAGTATACAGTACGTCCTGCTCCAAATCTAATACTTACAGTTGGGACATCCAATAGCAGTGTCCATAAAGTAGGGTGGGATCCCCAAGAAAAATCAGCAGCAGGCAGTTTAAACCACTGCCGCCTGCAGAACCTTTCAGCCAAAAACAGCGTCAGCTGAGGCCCTAACATCAACCTTATAAAACTTTGAAAAGGTATGAACAGAAGACCAAGTAGCAGCCTTGCAAACTTGTTCAACAGAAGCCTGGTGCTGAAAAGCCCAAGAGGCACCAATAGCACGAGTGGAATGAGCAGTAAGGCGGAAGGGAGGATTCATCCCCTTAGCAGAGTAGGCCTGAATCACAGCCTGAGGAATCCACTTGCTGATAGTAGACTTGGCAGGAGCCAAACCCTTCCTAGGACCAGAAGGGACCACAAAAAGAGCATCAGTTTTCCTGAAAGGTGCAGTAGCCACCAGATAGTACTTCAGACACCTAACCACATCCAAAGTGTGCAAAAAACTCTCCTTAGCATTGCTAGGATTAGGGCACAAAGAAGGAAGAACAATATCCTGATTCAAATGAAAGGCAGACACTACCTTAGGCAGAAAAATACCATTTTGTGAGTACTCACCTGAAAAATGGATATTGTTGGTGTGCCACACACCCCGCTTCACTTCTAAATATTCATCACTTAATGGGTTAACTCGCCGCCAGGTGACGTAGTGCAGAGAGGAAGTCTTGTAACGAGCCCCCTTCCGGCCTATATATACCTGGTACCTCCCTTCAATCACCAGTATATTAGAAAGCAGAAAGACAAGGTACCAGTATTCCACCGGCAACCTCAAAATCAATTTTGATATAAATAAAAAAGGCTTCACCATATAAAGGCTTCGGTAATACCGAAAACGGTGGGGGTGAAGCGGGGTGTGTGGCACACCAACAATATCCATTTTTCAGGTGAGTACTCACAAAATGGTATTATTCTTGGTGTGCCACACACCCCGCTTCACTTCTAAATATTCATCACTTAATGGGACATCCAAAAGCAGTGTCCACAAGGGAAGGGCATCTCAAGGCCAGGTGAAGCATAACTTAAACGACTGCAGTCTGCAGAACTTTGCGGCCAAAAACAGCATCCGCTGAGGCCCGCACATCAACTTTGTAAAACTTAGAAAAAGTGTGAACAGAAGACCAAGTGGCGGCCTTACAAACCTGTTCAACAGAAGCTTGGTGCTGAAAAGCCCAAGACGCCCCAACAGCGCGAGTGGAATGAGCAGTGATACGAAAAGGGGGAACTCTTCCCTTAGCAGAATAGGCCGCAGTAACGGCCTGACGTATCCACTTGCTAATGGCAGATTTGGCTGGTGCCAAACCCTTCTTAGGCCCATGGGGCACAACAAAAAAGGAATCCGTCCTACGAAAAGGAGACATGATAATCAAGTAGTACTTAACACAGCGTACTACATCCAAACAATGCAAAACCCTCTCTGTCATTCTTAGGATTAGGACACAAGGAGGGAAGAACAATATCTTGGTTCAAATGAAAAGCAGAAACAACCTTAGGAAGAAAGTCTGGCTTGAACCGAAAGACCACCTTATCCTGATGCCTCTCAAAGTAAGGCGCCTGGATAGACAAGGCCGCCAACTCTGAGACACGCCGGACCGAAGTGATCGCTACCAAGAAGACAATCTTCTGAGTCATGGTAGACAAAGCAATATCTTGCAAAGGCTCAAAAGGAGGAGCCTGAAGAGCAGAAAGAACCAAATTCAAATCCCAAACAGTGAGTAATGGTTTCCTGGGAGGCCGCACATGCGTAACCCCCTGGAAAAAAGTTTTAACTAAAGGTTTAAGCGCAACACGCTTCTGAAAAAAGATAGATAAGGCAGAGACCTGCCCTTTCAACGTACTTAGCTGGAGACCAGAGTCCAGCCCTGATTGTAAAAACTCCAGAATCCTGGAGACCGAAAAGACCCTACAAGGAAAAGATCTTATCTCACTCCAAGCGATATAGGCTTTCCAAGTCCTATAGTAGGTGATGGAAGAAGACCTCTTCCGGGCACTGATCAGAGTCTTAATGACTGAATCAGAAAGACCCTCCTCCTTCAAGATGGAGGTTTCAGCAGCCAGGCCATCAAACCCAGCGCTGGTAAATTGGGGTAACACAATTGACCCTGAGTGAGCAGATCGGGCCGAAGAGGCAGAACGAACTGGTCCACTGCCAGCCGAACGATGTCTGCGAACCTCACTCGTCTTGGCCACCTTGGGGCCACGAGAATGGCATACACCTTTTCCAGAGCCAACTTCTGAAGAACCCTGCCCAGCATGGGCATCGGAGGAAACAGGTAAAGAAATTCCAGAACTCCCCAGCTCAGGGACATGGTGTCCACTGCCAGAGCCAGAGGATCCTGGGAGAGCGACACGAAGTTCGGGAGCCTGTGATAGTGATGAGGGGCCAACAGGTCCACCTCCGGGGTCCCCCATTGGAGACACAGTGAGCGAACCACCCGAGGATGGAGAGCCTATTCTTCCAGACGGGGGGAGCCCTTGCTCAACCGGTCCGCTACCTGTTTCTTCACCGCCGAGAGACAAGGAACATGGAACACTGCCCAGGTCCGGATCAGGGACACTTCTCAGAGTACTCAGACTGCGAGTCCTTCCCTGAAGACCGATGTAAGCAACCGCTGTTTGATTGTCTGAACACATCTGGACCGGAAGGCCCAGAACGTGCTGAGTCAGGAGAGCAAGCACCTGACGGATGGTTCTCAGTTTCAGAATATTGATGGGTAAGTGGGGCCTTTGAGGTCCCCACTGCCCCTGAAACTGCAGCTCCTTCCAGAATCTGCCCCATCCCGACAGACTGGCGTCCGTGGTGACAATTTTCCAAAGGGGGGTCAGGAAAGGCCTGCCCTACACAAGATTGGTCGAGACCAACCACCACCGGAGGGACTGCCGTACACGGGAGGACAACTAGAAGGACTGATCCAGCGACTGAGGTTGCTGGTCCCAAAACGCTAACAGAAATAGCTGAAGCGTTCTCGTGTGAATTTGGGCAAAAGGAAGAAACACTCTGTTGATGAGAGTTCAGGCCGGGATGAACCGACCCATCTCTCTCGGGGACTACGAAAAAGATTGGAGTAGAAAACGAGGCCCATCTCTAAGCGCGGCCCCGGCCGGATGACCGTTATCTCTAACAGATCCCTTACCGACGCCAGGAGCCCCTGCGTGGTCAAAGGAACGATGGGCACACGAGACCGAACGAACCGTGAAGGAGGGTGAGACTCGAATTCCAGGTCGTAACTGGCCGACACTACCTCCTGGATCCATCTGCCTGGAACCACTTGGTTCCAAATCTGGGAGAAGTGTCGCAATAGTCCCCCCACCCGCACGGGTGAGGGTAGCCCCTCATTGCTGAGTGGGCTTATCAGCAGGTTTGGTGCCCCAGGACTGAGCGGGCCGACCACGGCCCCTCCCCCGAGTCCAACCTGTACCTCTGGTAGTGGGAAAGGAAGCACCCCTGCCCGCTCTGAATCCTCGAAAGGAGGGCCTACCGGAACCTTCCCCCCTAAAGGGGACACGAGGCCTCTTGCGTTGTGGCATCTTACCACCCTTTGCGACTGAATCAATTTTCTCCCCAAACAGACGCAACACCAAAAAGGGGAGAGCTATGAGCACCCTTATGGAAGCCGTGTCCGCTGACCACTGATGCAGCCATACCTGACCTGCGAATAGCCACCAGCATAGCCGCTGCCTTGCTACTCATAGCCAGCGCATCGTCCTGAGCGGCCAGGACATAAGACACAAAAGATTCACACTGCTTAAGCGCAGTGAACTGTTTACAAGTGGGATTAAGATCCTCATACAGCCCCTGAATTAAAGACTTAATTGCCAATAGAAGAAGGGCTGAAGCACACACTGGGCGCAACGCTGACCCGGAATAAATAACACCATGGCGAGCATATTGGTCAATCTGACGATCTTCCCCATCCTTAGGGACAGTGGTCTCAGCAGACTGTACCATAGCTGTGCTGGAGAGCCCTAGTACAGGGGTATCGACGTCAGGAGGGACAGACCAAAGCTTCACCAATTCTGGCGGAAAAGGATAACGCTTTTCCCAACTGGAAGGAATTCCAGATAACCGCGTGGGATGTTCCCATTCCTTAAGAACCACCCTCTCAAAGTGGTGTTGTCTGGGAAAAACCCAACGCGGCTGAGGCTCCTTAAACAACTGACCCTTTGGCAGGGCGGCCGCCTCAGGTGGATCTAAATCCAAAATTTTAAACATTTGAGCCAGAATGGAGGGGGTGTCAAAAACAACCCCCTCTGACCAATCGCCAATCAGGTCAGCCGCAAGCTGATCCGCAGGCTCATCTGACTCCAACGGGAATTCATCCTCGTCCGGGGATCCATCGGACCATTCCACAGGCTCACATAACTCGTCCTGTGGAGCCGAAGGTACCGGAGTCAGGTGCCTCCGTTTTGCAGCGGCCTTTAATGCTGCTTTAACGGGCACTACTTTCCGGGGGCTGGGCTGTGCCGCCACCTCGGAATGCGAATCCCCACTTTTGACAGTGTCATGCGGGGTCCGGAACAGGGAGGGAGAGGTAGGAGATGATGAAGGATGCGATGGGCCCGCAGCCGAAGCAACGGACTGGCGCGCAATAGTCTGCTTTGCACAAGGGATGCAAATAAAGACATCATCAGCTGGGAGTGGAACCCCACAACCTACGCACCCCCCGAAGGGCTCAGCAGAACCGTTTCCGGAATTTACGGAAGCCTCCATATGGCGATTTATGGTATTCGCAATACTTGGGACTTTTAAGGCATAAGCCAACCCGGGATGCCCCTTTATTAGTAAATGTCCCGGAAGGGAGGATTTTTTTTTTTTTTTTTTTTAAGTTAAGGTCCCCTTTAACAAAATATATTATATATATATATATATATATATATATATATATATATATATATATATATATATATATATATATATATATATATATATAGTTTATATATACATGCATTAATAAATATCCCAATAAATAGTCAGGCAACATAGAGCCGGAGGGCCACCATAAGCAGGGATCCCGGGATCTGTAAGGAAAAAGAAAACCCCAATCAGATCCTCACATGTGTATAAGAATCATATAGGCATGGCACCAAAGTGCCTTTAGACATGAGCAAAAATCATGCCCTCTAATAAAATATGAACTCCCCCTATATCAAATACAAAAAAGATATGCACTCCCCACATAACGGCCCGAACGGGTGGGGCCGCTTACCTGGCCCAGCGAAGGCAGCAGCTGGAGAGCAAGCCTGCAGCCAGCAGCCACAGCACAGAAGACTAAGTGCGGCCGCGCGCCCACGCGACTTCCTCCTTTGAAGGGAAGTGAATGCTGGGCCCGCCGCAAAGCGCCGCATGACGCCGCCGTCGGCGCCGCGCCCCCTATGCCGCGTCACCGGGACCCGCCCCCCTACGCAAATCAGTACAACCATTCAGCTGAAGATTACACCAGATGGGCCACTACACGTGCGCCCAGGCAGCGGAGGGGGGGGGGGGGGGGGGGGGGGGAGGACAAAAAAGACCGCATAGCGCAGCCTATGCAAAATAGAGCACATACAATGTCAGCAGAGAAGGGGAAGGGGGGGAGGGGGGAAGTGGGCCACTAAAGCAATGGTCTGCTTAAGAAAAGCGGCCAGCCACCTACCTAGCGCGGTCTGCCATTCAAGCAGACCTAAACCACATAAACCAAAGGTATACACATGCTGAATAACACTAAATGCAAAACATGCGCACACACACACATGTTGAAATAAAGTGATACAAGTGAAACACATATACTTAAAGCACACCCTCAACCCCCCCCCCCCCCCCCCCCCATAGTGAAGGGAGAAGGGACCGTAACGGGAGAGAAAGGGGCTACGGGGACCCTCGGGACAGGGGCATCCCATTTCCGGATCACCATGCCGGATAGCCGCATTGCCCCACGCATGAGGTCGAGCGGTAGGAGATAAGCTCCTAGGCACTTAAAGTGCCATCTACCATTTGCCCGGTGAGCAGCCTAGGCTGGGAGGCTTCCATTCCACCATTAAGGTATACACACTCAAACCGGGCAGAAATAGACCAAAAGGGGGGTGGCGGGGTAAGAAAACCCCGGCCTACCTGTAAGCAGGAGACTTCCAACCTCTGTCTTGTCGTCAAGCAGAGAGAAAAATACTGGTGATTGAAGGGAGGTACCAGGTATATATAGGCCGGAAGGGGGCTCGTTACAAAACTTCCTCTCTGCACTACGTAACCTGGCAGCGAGTTAACCCATTAAGTGATGAATATTTAGAAGTGAAGCGGGGTGTGTGGCACACCAAGAATATCAGGTTTGAAACGAAACACCACCTTGTCCTGGTGCCTCTCATAGTAGGGGGGCTGAATGGACAGCGCCGCCAACTCAGACACATGCCTGACAGAAGTGATAGCCACCAGAAACACAACCTTGAGCGTAAGAATGGCCAAGGCAGCATCCTGCACAGGTTCAAAGGGAGCACCCTGCAAGGCTGACAGAACCAAGTTCAAATCCCAAACAGGCACCATAGGTTTACGTGGGGGACGCACATGAGTGACCCCCTGGAAAAAAGCCACCAGAAACACAACCTTGAGCGTAAGAATGGCCAAGGCAGCATCCTGCACAGGTTCAAAGGGAGCACCCTGCAAGGCTGACAGAACCAAGTTCAAATCCCAAACAGGCACCATAGGTTTACGTGGGGGACGCACATGAGTGACCCCCTGGAAAAAAGTCCTGATCAGAGGGTGCTGAGCAAAGGACTTCTGGGAAAAAAATAGCCAGGGCAGAAACCTGACCCTTCAGAGTACTGAGTTGGAGTCCCATCTCCAACCCATGCTGCAGGAACTCCAGAATCCTGGGAATAGAGAACACAGGACAGGGAAGAGACTTCCTAGCTTTAATCAAAGTATCCACAACTGAGGAAGCCCCTTCTCCATCAAGACGGAGGTTTCAGCAGCCAAGCCGTCAAAGCCAGAGTTTGTAAATTGAGATGGCGTAGTGAGTCCTGAGTGATCAGATCTGGCACAAAGGGCAGAGCGTATTGATCTACTGCCAGCTGTACCACGTCTGCGAACCACTTTCTTCTTGACCACCTGGGGGCCACCAGAATTGCTGGCACCCCTTCCAGAGCAATCTTGCGCAGAACCCTGCCCAGCAGGGGAATTGGGGGGGAAGACATACAGGAACTGAAAGTCCTTCCATGACATTGCTAGCGCATCCAAGGTCAGGGCCAGAGGATCCCTGGACAGAGAGAAAAAAGCTGGAAGCTTGTGATTGTGGCGGGACGCAAACAGATCCACATCTGGTTGGCCCCAATGGTGACACAGAGATTGAAACACCCTGCTGCATAGGGACCATTCTCCCTGGCGAGAGGTCCCCCTGCTCAGAGTCCGCCAGGTGATTTTCCACCCCCCGGATGTACACAGCTGAAATGCAGGGGACATTGGCCTGCGCCCAAGTCAGGATCAGAGACGTTTCCTGGAGGGCCCCCTTGCTCCGGTCCCTCCCTGATGATTGATGTAGGCAACTGCCGTCTGGTTGTCCGAGCACACCTGAACAGGCAGGCCCTGAAGATGAGTAGTCAAGCGAGCCAGAACTAACCTGATCGCTCGCAGCTCCAAGACATTGATAGGTGTGTGGGCCTCCTGAGGGCCCCACCTCCCCTGGAACCGCAGGGACTTCCAGAAACCCCCCCAACCTGACAGACTGGCATCCGTGGTGACCGTCTCCCAGGAAGGGGCAAGAAAGGATCTGCCCCCCAACAGGTTCCTTGAGTCCATCCACCACAAGAGGGACCTCCTGACCGGGGGGGGGGGGGGGAGCACACAGACCCTGTCCAGGGACGCTGGGTCCTTGTCCCATACAGATAATAGGTGAAGTTGCAGAGGCCTCAAGTGGAACTGAGCATAAGGGACCGCTTCGAAGCACGCCACCATCAGGCGCACAAGCTGCATCCCCTGCCTGATGGAGGGATGGGGACAAGCTAGGAGGGACTGAGCCTGTGCAATCAGACTGTCCACCTTCTGCTGAGGAAGGAAGATCCTTGCCTGAAGTGTATCCAGATTCATTCCTAGGAATGGAGTCACCAAGGAAGGGGACAGTGAGGACTTGGGGTGGTTGATCACCCATCCAAATGACTCCAGAGTGGACACCACCAGCTGAGTATCCAACTCTGCCTGATGTAGAGACTGGGAAGTGATGAGGATGTCGTCCAGATAGGGAAGCACGCGGACGCCCTGACATCTGAGCAGAGACATCACGCCAGCCAGCAGCTTGGTGAACACCCTGGGAGCTGAAGTGAGGCCGAAGGGCAAGGCCACAAATTGGTAGTGTTGATCCATCAGAGTGAACCTGAGGAACCTTTGATGACCTGGGAACACAGGAATATGAAGGTAAGCATCTTTGATGTCCACAGAAGTCATGAAATCCCTTTGGCGCAGGGAACTGATGGCAGAGCGCAGAGTCTCCATGCGAAAGCGCCTGCCCCTGACAAACTTGTTGAGAATTTTTAAGTCCAGGATGGACCTCACAGAACCATCCTTTTTGGGTACTGTGAATAGGTTGGAATAAAAGCCCTTGCCTTTTTCTCTTAAAGGGACCTGGCAGATGACCCCCAGCACCAGGAGGCCTTGCACTGCTTGCACTAGCTCCTGAGCTGACACAGGGTCCTGAGGAATCCGGGATCTGATGAATCTTGAAGGGGGTCGGCAGCAAACTCCAACTTGTAACCGGAGGACACTACCTCCTGAATCCACCGGTCTGAGACACGAAGCCTCCAGACGTGAGCGAAGTGCTGCAGCCGTCCCCCCACCCGGATGGGTGAGGGCGCCTCATCATGCCTGAGGGGGCTTGGGAGAGGATTTAGCTTTGGGACCCCAGGAGGAGCCAGGACGTCCACGTCCTCTGCCTCTACCCCAGAAATCTCCCCGGGCCCCAGGAAAGGAAACCCCCCTTCCCTGTCTTGCACCACGGTAAGGGGAGGAGAAGGAACCCTGACCCTGAAAGGGCCGAGGTTGCCGCCTGCGCTGGGGTAACCTGCCTCCCTTAGCAAAAAGGTCCAGGCAGTCTCCAAACAGACGCAGTCCTTTAAAGGGAAACCCAGTGAGGGCCATCTTGGCAGCGTTGTCAGCAGCCCACTGGCGCAGCCAAACCGAGCGGCATATAGCCACCACGAGGGCAGAAGTTCTGGCACACATTCTGATGGTGTCATCCAATGCTGATAGGACAAAATTTACAAAAACATCACAACTGGAGAGTGCATTAAACACCTCACAAGGCAAATCATCAGGGGCACTCACTATCAAGCATATTTCTGATAAGGGTTCTAGTGGCCACAGCAGTAATGGCAGAGACACAGACCGGGCGCAGCGCCGTCCCCGCACATGCGTGGGATGCCAGCTGATCAATACGCCGGTCTTCGGCATCCCGCAGGGTAGTAGAATCAGGGGAATGCATGACAGAGGTGTTAGATAGCCCTAGGATCGGGGCATCCACCTCGGGGGGGGGGGGGGGGGATGACCTACATTTAACCACCTCAGCAGGAAAGGGATACTTCCTATCCCAACTCTTTGGAACCCCGGAAGTTTACTGGGGCGCTCCCATTCCTTGAGCACAAGGTTATGGAAATGTGCCTGCTCTGGAAATTCCAAACGTGATCTTGCTGTATGGAAAAGCTCCCCTCTTTGTCTGGGAGCCTCAACAGGGAGAGAGATAGAACATCAAAAATCTGGGTCAATAATCTGTCAGTGTCATCCGGGGCCCAGGAGTCAGAGCCAGAATTGTCATGACCCCTCGGTCTCTCATCAGATGAGCTTAATCAGAAAAGAGCTCCCCTTCATCAGACGGGGTATAGCCACACAGATTCATAAACTCCTCAGTTCCCATAGGGAAAACAGTAACATTAGGAGTCAAGTGCCGGGGCCTTACGCGCTAAAGACTTTGCAATAATCTGTTCAACAGTAGCCAGTCTAGAAGACACATCAGGCTGAGAATCCCCACTAGTATGCAACTCAGCAGGAGTGAGATTTAAGCTTGGGGGAGTAGGTGAAGTGAAACGAGGTGCAGCCACTGGCAGGCCAGATTGCAATGCAAGCACCTGCTCAGCACAGGGTACACAGACCCGCGCCTTGTCAGCGTCAGCATGAGGCTGCCCACACGCTACACAGCCGGTCTTGTCCCAAAGGGACCCCGGTAACATTATCATGGGATGCCTCCATATGGTGATTATAGCGGCGCTATACGCCAATAGGGAATGATGCTATATAGCAACCCTGGATGCCCCAATAACCCGCTAGGGACATGGGAGTGTAATTTTTACAAGGCCTACAAGGCCTACAAGTAATAATCTAAAAACAGGGCCGGGAGAAGCCAAGAAGGGTTCGTCCCGCCTGAAAGACATAAGCAGACAAAACCTTAAGTACATCGTAACAAACGTGAAGCAGATAAAGCCGCCCGCGAGGGCACTTACGGACTGCGGAAGGTAGGAGTCCATCGCACACAGGCCAACCAAGTCAGAAAAGATGGCATCGGTATACCTCGAGGGGCGGGCCAGTAATAGCGATGACGCGGAATGCGCCAAAGACGGGCCCCGCCCCCCCGAAGAGCGCAAAGCCAGAAAGGCCAACAGCCAATGATGGCGCACCAGCGCCTGAGGTAATGCAGCCGCCAAGCGCGGAACAAAGTCAGCGCGCGGCGGCGGTAAATTTAAAAGCAATAAAGACAAGTCAGCGCGGCGGCTGACACAAGAATAAAGAAATGTGAAAAGTGAAAGCACAGACTGCATAACATACACATCTATACACATACACACCCCCCCCTCTTTTCCCCCGAAGACTACAAGGAGGATGAGGGAGGACGGCGGCCACTTAAATAGGGCCCACCGATAGGCAGGGGCAATAGTGCGGGAGGGGCATCCCATAGAGGCTCACCATAAGCCTGAACCGCCTACCCTTTGGTGGGGGATTGCGGTGGAGCAGCGCTCGTAAGCACCAACGGCGGTGCTGCCTACCTTCACCCGACCAGCGCAGCCAAGGCTGGGAGGCATATTACAAGTGGAACGGGTGGGAATAGTCCTACAGGGCCGCAGGTTAATAACCCCGCTCACCTGCGAGTAGAAAGCCAATTTCTCATCCTTCGCAGCCAGACTGCTGAGAAATTCTGGGGATTTGTGGGAGGTCCCTGGGTATTTGAGGGGCCGGGAGGAGCATATTTTCAATGTCTCCGCAGTCCAGCGCCATCTGGCGGAGTATATCCCAACTGTAAGTATTAGATTTGGAGCAGGACGTACTGTATACTAAGAATAACAGTACACACACCATACACACAATACTGTGTAAGTGTAAGGTGCTTTGTGTGTAATCATTACACAGTACACAAAGCAGCTTACACTTACACAAAGCACCATACATTTACACAGTGTGAACTACATCGGTCTTATACTATAAGAGACCACTATAAGATGTAGTTCACACTGTTCCCCAATGTATAATTATCTCCCACTATTTTCCCATATTCTGAATGAGGAAACTGCTACTCCTATTGGTTTCATTGTGAGTGTGGTGGATTTTGTGGGCGAGCTCCCGAGAATCTCGAGTTACCACACAATCCGCCACAGCCTCCTATTAATTTCAGAGGCAGAGAAATTACAGTTTCCGACACATGCTATGCCATGGTGAAATGTTATTTATTGGAATTAGCAATAAATATTTCTCAACATATAATTAAATTGTTTTTATGATTAATCATGTTTAAATTATGTTTGGTTTGTAGAAATGAGAATACATAATGCATATCAGGTATTTACATTCCGAATCATAACTGTAGCAAAATTAGTTTTGAAGTAGCCACCAAAATTATTTTTTGGTTTGGGGTCACCGCAACATGAGGAACTGTATTGCGGGGTCCTGGCATTAGAAAGGTTGAGAACCACTGATTTGACGAAGGAACAACTCGGAAAAACCTTGTTGTCTCACACAAGCAAAGGCGGCAATCACTCCTAAAACACACATTGGGCTAGAAATCTGTCTGATGGTCAGAAGCAATGACCCCTGGAGACAAGACTTATTCCTGCAGGACTTTAATCTCACATCCAGGGCAACAATGTTCCTGACATTAAAATCTGGGCATTTGGATGACAACACTGTAAAACCTTGTTGACATCGTAGTTGAGACAATTGGGGATAAACCAGGCCACGCATTCAAACACCAGAGCCATCTGATCCCGGGCCCTAACTACAAAGCTATTTCTGGTTATGTATGGATGCAAATATGTCCACATCTGTTGCACCAGTCCTGAGAGGCCACTGGATTGAGGGCCCATTTGCAAAAGTCCAATTTTCTGGCTCAGAAAAAATGCACACACATTTGCATCAAGAATCTGAACCACTAAAGGTGCACAGAACAAAATGCCTACCTCAGAAAATCAACAATTCTTGCCCTACAGAGTTGCTCCTACCCCCACCTCCCCAAAGAGTTGCTGAATGACACTGGCTTGGCCCTGTAATGCTCAGTCAGATAAGGCCTGCATTAAGACCTACCTCTCTATTTTTATATAATGATCTACAGGAGGGAAGCACTGAACCTGGACCTCCAACAACAATAACCCATGATTAGTTTCAAAAACAAAGCATCTGGAACAAGTGCCTGGACCCCACAATACCCAATGAGTCAAAAGACCAGCTTAGAGACATTCCAGAGCATTCACATCTGTATAGAATGGTGAAAGGATTTACTGCCCTAGTTGGTCAATAAGCTTGGGGAACCTGTCCCATGGGATATAGAAGCCTGTAACAGCTTAATAGAGATTAGCAAACTTCCTAACAATGCGACCTTCTCCAAGAAATTATGGCTTGTCCTTGTCGACCTTTAGATTCTAGGGGAATTAAAACAAAATCTCACATGCTCTGGACGGCTTATTGGCTGGCCGGCAAGGCAGGACCACCTCAGCGGCCAGACTGGCTACCACCCAGTTGGCTTAGCTGCACATAGGCGTATTCGGCTTCCAAGGCGGCAGGTGGGTGGGCCTCTGGCAGGCTTCCGAGGTAGGAGGTGCAAGGTTTAGGAGGTGGCGGGGCCATCGAGGGAGATCCACTGCAGATTGAGATGCTGTTGGCGGAGCTGGCAGGAGAGTCACATCGTGGCGAATGTCGGAAGAAACTGTGCCGGAGGCGTCGGGAGAGATACACCACCAAGGCCTGTACGTCACCCCCCCCCCCCCCTGCAGTTAGGTCTGACGCTGAGCAGGGAAAACTGCTGGATCCAGGCAGAGTTGAGGAATGCTGCTGTGGCTGGGGGTCGATACACCACCGCAGCCTCCAGTTTCAGGATTGAAATTCCCTGCCTCATCTGAGGCAGCATGTGGGGGAACGGGCATCCACTCAAGCAGCAGGTGGTGTGCCAACCACAGAATCCTTGATTTACTAAATGGAATCCAAGTTAATGTTAGATTGGTACCTTCTTAAAGAAACTTGTTGGGTATTAACAAGCAGGTTGACTCCCCAAATTGGGGGACACAACACTTTCCCCACTCAACAAAAGAAAGGGGAATGGACAACTTCAGCAGTTAAGAATCAGCAAACAGAATACCTTTTAACCCTAAGGCCACAAGGAAAATATGGTTGAGAAGGTATCCCCATCTATTAATGGGGCTAGGTTGGCCACATGAGCCAGGTAACACTAGCAAGAAAGATACATTATTTATGGTTTTCCTGGAATAGTCATCACCACTATTAGTGGGTTCAGCCACAAAATGCATCCAACTTAACTACCAGCAGAGTAATGTGTGTCATAGACCAAATCCAGAGCTAAATTGTGAAGGTTTATAAGGAGAATCCCCAGCAAATATTCAATTTGCAAAGGACTTGGCTCATTCAACCTAGCATGATTCACCCAGTTATAGATAACAGCATAATGGCTGAAGAGGAACTGCCCCCTGCGGTACTTGAGACCAAGGTTTAAGGGCCGGAGACCTTTAAAATTTTCATTACAGCTTCCCCAATGTCTGAACCAAGCAGGTATTTTCACGTGACTGGACGCTCCCTGGTCGATTGGCTGAAGGCATAGACCAGTCATTGTCCAAGTTTACCACTGTGTTTGCAAATCCAAATGACATTTGTTACCAGTCAAGGGTTGTTCTCTGTGTGGGCTAGGTGTTGTGTCTAAAGAATAATATTTTTGTGTACCCATCTGTAAAATGGGTTCCTCTCTATAGCCATTCCAGAACACAGGCAACTTGTGGGTTAACTACAGCCAACCAGGTGGACTGAAAGAATTAAAACAATTCAAACTCTACCAAGCCACTGAAAGGAACAGCAGTTCACAGTAAAACCCAAAAATACCATTTTGTGATTACTCACCTGTAAAATGGGTATTATAAGTATGTCACACATCCCGCTTCCAATATTCATGACATATGGGTTATAGCCAGTAGAGGTCGAACTTCTGCAGAGATGACAGAAAAAAAGAAGCCCCTCCCGGTCCATAAATACCTGGGACCTCCCACACATTACCCAGTATAGGAAAGCAGTAAGGGGACCAGAAAGAGCCAAATCCAAAAATCTTAATAAAAGGTTCACCATATAAAGGATCCAGAATACAAAATGGGCGGGATGAAGCGGGGTGTGTGACATACTTATAATACCCATTTTACAGGTGAGTAATCACAAAATGGTATTTTTGGGTTTTACTGTGAACTGCTGTTCCTTTCAGTGGCTTGGCAGAGTTTGAATTGTTTTAATTCTTTCAGTCCACAAAATGGTATTATTCCAAGTATGTCACACACCCCACTTCCAATATTCATGACATATGGGAAATCCAATAGCAGTGTCCAACATGGGCGGGGATCCCAAAAAAGGCAATAATGCACAAATTTAAACCACTGCAGCTTGCAGAACCTTGCGGCTTAAAAACAGCATCCGCTGAGGCCCGCACATCAACCTTATAAAACTTTGTAAAAGTATGAACAGAAGACCAAGTAGCAGCCTTACAAACTTGTTCAACAGAAGCCTGGTGCTGAAAAGCGCAAGAAGCCCCAACAGCACGAGTAGAATGAGCAGTGATATGAAAAGGGGGAACCTTCCCCTTGGCAGAATAGGCCCCAACAATGGCCTGACGTATCCATTTGCTAATGGTAGACTTGGCAGGTGCCAAACCCTTCCTAGGCCCGGAGGGCACCACGAACAAGGCGTCCGTCTTGCGAAAGGGAGAAGTAGCCACCAAATAGTACTTCACACAACGAACCACATCCAAAGAATGCAAAACCCTCTCCTTGTCATTGCTAGGCTTAGGACATAAGGAAGGGAGCACTACATCCTGATTGAGGTGGAAGACAGAAACCACCTTAGGAAGAAAATCTGGCTTAAAGCGAAAAACCACCTTGTCCTGCTGTCTCTCAAAGTAAGGGGCCTGAATGGACAGAGCCGCCAACTCAGAGACACGCCGAACAGAGTTAATAGCCACCAAAAAGGCAACCTTTTGAGTGAGCACAGAAAGAGCAACATCCTGCACCGCCTCAAAAGGAGGCCCCTGGAGGGCCGACAGAACCAAAATCAAATCCCAAAAGGGCACCAAAAGCTTTCTAGGGGGCCGCACGAGTGACCCCCTGGAAAAAGGTCTAAACCAGAGGATGCAGAGCAAAAGACCTTTGAAAGACGACCGCCAGGGCAGAGACCTGCCCTTTCAAGGTACTAAGCTGGAACCCCAGGCCCAGACCGTGTTGAAGAAACTCCAAGATCCTAGGAATCGAAAACACCTTGCAAGGCAAAGCCCTAGCCTCACACCAGTCAATATAGGACCTCCAAATCCTGTAGTATATGTTAGAGGAAGATCTCTTCCTAGCTCTAACAAGAGCTGATGTCCTTGATGTCTATGGACGTCATGAAATCCCCCTGACGAAGGGAATTGATGGCTGAGCGGAACTTCTTGGTTCTGATGAACCTGTTGAGAAGCCTCAGATCCAGAATGGGTCTTATGGATCCATCCTTTTTGGGGCACTGTGAAGAGGTTGTAATAATAGCCCCGGCCTCTCTCCGAGAAAGGCATCGGGCATATGACTACCATGTCCAGAAGATTTTGTACTGCCAACAGGAGCCCCTGCACAGCCCGGGGATCCGAGGGCACCCGAGATCTGAGGAATCTGTGAGGAGGCTGGTACTCGAACTCCAGTTTGTACCCGGAAGAGACCACTTCCAAGATTCATTTGTCTGTGACCTCCCGGGCCCAAACCTGGAAAAAGTGTCGCAGCCGTCCCCCCACCCGCAAGGGTGAGGGCGCCCCCTCATTGCTGAGCTGGCTTGGCAGCAGGCTTGGGCTTGGAACCCCAGGCAGGTCCAGGACGAGCACGTCCTCTGCCTCTGTTCTAGGAATCACCTCTGAAGGTAGAGTAGGCAGCTCCTCTGCCTGCTCTGGCACCGCGAAAGGAGGGATTAAAGGAGACTGCCCCCTGAAAGGAGCAACGCTGTTTCTTACGTTGTGGTAACTTCCCCCCTTTTGCCACCGAATCCAACTTATCTCCAAACAGCCGCATACCTAGGAAGGGTAGCTCTGTAAGTGATTTCTTAGCCGCAATGTCAGCCGCCATTGGCGCAACCAGATCGGCGAATAGCCACTAGCAACGCCGAGGTTCTACTACACATGCATATTGTGTCATCCAAGGCGGAAAAAACAAAAGACATGAACAATTCGCACCGCTTAAGGGCTGCGAATTCATCACTGGCCGGGTTAAGCTGGGAACCACTCAACAGGTCCCTAACCACAGACCTGGTAGCCACAGCCGTGAGCGCAGACGCACAAACAGGCCGCAAGGCTGAACCCACACTAGCGAAGGCATGGCAGGCCATTTGGTCAATGCGCTTGTCCTCACCATCTTTTAGAGTGGTGGCGTCTGGAGAATGTACAACAGAGGTGTTGGACAATCCCAGAACAGGCGCATCGACCTCGGGAGGGGACGGCCAGCGCTTAACCGCGTCCACCGGAAAGGGATACTTCCTATCCCATCCCTGAGGGACACCGGGGAGCCGGCTAGGTCTCTCCCATTTCTTAAGAATCATATTTTCAAAATGATTCTGATTTGGAAACTCCAAGCGAGGCTTAGAAGTCCCAGAGAATTCCCCTTTCAGCTGAGAAATATCCAGCACCTCAAATAAATGGGCCAGGACCCTGGGGGTATCAACGGCATCCCCCTGCGCCTGCCCAGTATCAGCATCAAAAAACTGCTGATCCTCAGCATCAGATTCAGCAAACAATTCCCCCTCCTCAAGCGGGGAATAATCAGACCAGTCAAGGGAATCATAGTCATTAAAATCCAGAACCGGCGCGGCCGGAGACAAATATCTTCTCTTAGCTGGGGCCTTTCTGGCTGCAGAGCTAGAAATCAATTTCTCGATGTCGGCTAATCTAGCACACACATCAGATTGCGACTCCCCGCCAATGACAGTGTCACTTGGGGTGCGGATAAGGCGGGGTGGGATAGGAGATGAGGCCGGTGGCACGGACCCAGACGCCTGGGACCCCAACGGCCACGTTATGGCCTGTTGAGCACATGGAATGCAAATCAGTACATTATCCCCCGTAAGGGATACCCCACAACCCACACACTGCCGGGATTGCCCCGAAGGGAGCCCAAGCTTGGTATCTTGGGAAGCCTCCATATGGTGATTTTAAGGTAGTCTCAATGACCCAAGGGAATTACGCTGCTTGAGCAACCTGGGATGCCCCTCTAAGTCCCTAGTGGGAGGATTTATAGGACCCCAAATTTATCTGCAAGGGACCCTTGGACCGGGAGAACCCCCTTTTAATATAATTGATAGGGAGTCCTCCTGAAAGACACAATGTGAAGGGACCCATGAGCAGGCACACACACATGCAATCAAAGTACATAAAAATACCGTTTTGTGATTACTCACCTTAAAAACGAATATTATAAGTGTGACATACACTCCGCTTCAATAAGTCTTGACAGTACACTCCGCTTCAATAAGTCTTGACAGTTGGGTTATTCTCCAGTAGAGGGCGAACTTCTGCAGAGATGAATGCAAAAAAGAATCCCCTCCAGGTCCATAGCTACCTGGGACCTCCCACCAATTTCCCAGTGTCAGATAGCAGTAAAGGGACCAGGAAGAACCAAATATAACAATTCAAACAAAAAAACAATGGTTCACCATATAAAAGATCCAGACTACCAAACAGGGTGGGTGAAGCGGAGTGTATGTCACACTTTAATATCCGTTTTAAAGGTGAGTAATCACAAAACGGTATTATTCCAAGTGTGACATACACTCCGCTTCAATAAGTCTTGACAGTTGGGACATCCAATAGCAGTGTCCGTCAAGGGTGGGAACCATAAACCGTAAAGAATGCACTAACTCAAACCACTGCAGCTTGCAGAACCTTGCGGCCAAAAACAGCATCTGCTGAAGCCCGCACATCAACCTTGTAAAACTTGGAAAAAGCATGAACAGAAGACCAAGTAGCAGCCTTACAAACTTGTTCAACAGAAGCCTGGTGCTGAAAAGCCCAGGATGCACCCACAGCACGAGTAGAGTGCGCAGTGACCCTAAAAGGGGGAGTCCTCCCCTTAGCAGAATAGGCCCCAACAATGGCCTGACGAATCCATTTGCTAATCGTAGACTTAGCAGGTGCCAAACCTTTCCTGGGCCCGCAGGGCACCACGAAAAAAAGCGTCCGTCTTGCGGAAGGAAGAAGTAGTCACCAAATAGTACTTCACACAGCGGACAACGTCCAAATTGTGCAAAACCCTCTCCTCGTCATTGTTAGGCTTAGGACATAAGGAAGGGAGAACAATATCCTGATTGAGGTGGAAAGCAGACACCACCTTAGGAAGGAAATCCGGTTTAAAACGAAACACCACCTTATCCTGGTGTCTCTCAAAGTAAGGGGCCTGAATCGACAGAGCCGCCAACTCAGACACGCCGAACCGAGGTAATCGCCACCAAGAAGGCAACCTTCTGCTTGAGAACCGAAAGAGCAATATCCTAGGAAACTCCAAAATCCTAGGTACAGAAAAAACCCTGCAAGGCAAGGCCCTAGCCTCACACCAATCAATATAGGACCTCCAAGTCCTATAGTAAATGCCAGAAGAGGACCGCTTCCTAGCCCTAATCAGGGTCTGAACAACCGCCTCAGCCAAACCTTCCTCTTTCAAGCTGAAGGTTTCAGCAGCCAGGCCGTCAAAGCCAGCGTTTGTAAATTGGGGTAAAGTAGATGACCCTGGGATAGCAGGTCCGGTATCAAGGGAAGCCGGCACTGGTCTACGGCCATCCTTATGACGTCTGCATACCAAACCCTTCTTGGCCACCTTGGAGCCACCAGAATCGCTGGTGCCCCTTCTAAAACCAGTGTGCCAACTACCCTGCCCAGCATGGAGACAGGTGGAAACAGGTACAGAAAACCCAGGTCCTTCCACGCCAGAGACAAAGAGTCCACTGCCAAGGCCAGGGGATCCTGGGAAAGAGACACAAACGCCGGAAGCTTGTGCCTCGAGGCAAAGAGATCCAGCTCCGGAGTCCCCCACTTGCGGCAAAGATCCAGAAAGACCTCGGGGTTGAGAGACCACTCTCCGTGGCGAGAGGACCCCCTGCTCAGGGAATCCGCCTCCGTATTCTCCACCCCCGGAATGTAGACTGCCGAAAGGCAAGGAACATTGCTCTCCGGCCATCGCAGGATCAGAGAGACTTCCCTGAGGGCACTCCTGCTGCGAGTCCCTCCTTGGTGATTTATGTAGGCCACTGCCGTTCGGTTGTCCGAATGCACCTGAACCGGAAGACCCCGTAACTGTGGGGTTAACTGAGCCAGAACCAGACGAATGGCTCGGAGCTCCAATACATTGATGGGGGTGTGAGCCTCCTGGGGACCCCACACCCCGCTGAACTGATGACTCGACAGGCTGGCATCCGTGGTAACCGTCTCCCAACAAGGGACCAGAAAGGATCTGCCCTTCACCAGATTGCTCGAGTCCAGCAACCACCGAAACGACTGCCGAACCCTGGGAGACATCCTGAAAGGTTGATCCAAAGACTGTGGGCTCCTGTCCCAATACGTCAATAGGAGAAGTTGAAGAGATCTCATGTGAAATTGTGCAAATGGCACCTCCTCGAAGGAGGACACCATGAGGCCCACCAGTTTCATCCCCTGTCGGATAGAGGGACAAGGGCTGGCCAGAAGAAGACGGATCAGGTCCTGAATCCCCTGCACCTTGGTCTGGGGCAGAAACACTCTGGCCCGACTGGTATCCAGATTCATGCCCAGAAATGAAATCACTCGAGACGGGGAGAGAGAAGACTTGGTGCGGTTGATCACCCAGACGAATCTCTCCAGGGTCGACACCACCTGGAGGGTGTCCAGTTCTGCCTGCTGAAGGGAAGAAGCAGAGATCAACAGATCGTCCAGATAAGGCACAATGCGAATGTCCTGAGATCTGAGCAGAGCCATTACATCTGCCAAAACCTTGGTGAAGACCCTCGGTGCCGAGGTCAGACCGAAGGGAAGAGCTACGAATTGATAATGTTGATCCCCCACCGCAAACCGGAGGAATCTCTGATGTGCCTGAAAAATCGGAACATGCAAATACGCATCCTTGATGTCTACGGATGTCATGAAATCCCCTTGGCGAAGGGAATTGATAGTCGAGCGCAGAGTCTCCATGCAGAACTTTTTGGCTCCGATAAACCTGTTGAGAACCTTGAGATCTAGAATGGGTCTCACCGAACCCTCCTTTTTCGGAACCGTGAAAAGGTTGGAGTAGTAACCCTTGCCTCTTTCCAGCGGAGGCACCGGGCAAACAACCCCGATTTCCAGAAGGCTTTTCACTGCCAACAGGAGCCCCTGCGCAGCCTGAGGGTCCGAGGGCACCCGAGACCTTAAGAATCTTGGGGGTGGCCAGTACCCGAACTCCAGCTTGTACCCGGAGGAGACCACTTCCAATTGTCTGTGACCTCCCAGGCCCAGACCTGGAAGAAGAGCCGCAGCCGTCCCCCCACCCTTACGGGTGAGGGCGCCCCTTCATTGCTGAGCCGGTTTAACGGCGGGCTTGGAACCCCAGGCAGCCGCAGGACGTGCCCGACCTCTGTCTCTGTTCCAGGACGAGCCCCTGACCCCCGAGAAGGCCAGACCCCTAGACGCTCTGGCCCCTCGAAAGGAAGGAGTGAACGAACCCGCACCCGAAAGGGACGCGCTGCTTCCTCCGCTGAAGTAACTTACCTCCAACAGCATCCAATTTATCTCCAAACAGCCGCGCCCCCAAGAAGGGGAGAGCTGTGAGCGACTTCTTGGTTCCAACGTCCGCTGTCCACTGACTGAGCCAGACCAGTCTGCGCATGGCCACCAGCAAGGCTGACGTCCTACTACACACGACAATGGAGTTTTCCATCGCAGCCATGACAAAATCCACGAACACCTCGCACTTCTTAAGTACAGCGAACTCAGCGCTAGCTGGATCCAGCTGAGCGTTATTCAGCCAGTCCCTGATAAGAGACCTGGTAGCAAGCGACACCATGGCAGATGCACTAACCGGTCGCAGGGCCGAGCCCACGTTGGCAAATGCGTGGCACGCCATCTGATCCTGGCGCTTGTCCTCGCCATCCTTAACTGAAGAGGCCTCAGGGGTGTTCAGTACAGAAGAGTTGGTCAAACCTAACACAGGCGCGTCAACCTCGGGAAGAGAAGACCAGCGCTTGACCGCCTCCACCGGAAAGGGATACTTCTTATCCCATCCCTGAGGTACACCAGGGAGCCGACAGGGCCTCTCCCATTCCCTAAGTATCAGCGCATCAAAATGACCCTGGGTAGGGAATTCCAGACGGGGCTTGTGGGCCCCCAAAAATTCCCCCTTCTTAAGAGGGGGTGCCTCAGGTGGATCAATATCCAACACCTCCAATAAATGTGTCAAAACAGTGGCCGTATCAACGGCATCCCCCAGCGCCTGCCCGGCATTGGAATTCCCAGGCTGACCATAGTCCGCCTCCGAATCCTGATACAATTCCCCCTCCTCAAGCGGGGAATAATCGGACAATTCGGCGATTCATCGTCAGTGTCCCACAAGGGCTGGGCCGACGACAACTGTCTTTTTAGCCTGGGGCTTCTTGCCCACCGTGCTAGCAATCATTTTCTCTATGCTGGCCAACTGGGCCCAAACATGAGAAAGCGACTCCCCACTAGTACCAATGTCACTTGGGGTATGGATCAGGTGGGGAGGGGAAGGCGATGAAGCGGGAGGAGCCGACCCCGAAGGCTGGGTACCAGACTGCCGCGTTATGGCCTTTTGTGCGCATGGTATACAGATCAGCACATTCTCCCCCGCAAGGGATACCCCACACATGGCCCGGATTGTCCCGAAGGAACCCCGGCCTGGTATCCTGCAGAGCCTCCATATGGTGAATTTTTGTGGTCAGTCGCAAGACCGTAGGGAATTACGCATAAGCAACCCGGATGCCCCTTAAAAGTCCCGGTGGGAGGATTTTTGGGGATGGACAATATTTATATCTAGGGACCCCAGGACCGGGAGAGACCCCTTAAAATGCACTTATATGGGGACACCTGTAACACACAAAATAGGTCACATAAGAGCAGCATAGTAAGGGATGCCCTAGCATAGATATTACAGTCACACAGCCGAAATACTCATATACAGACATATGACTGAATAAAATATAATATATACGAACTAAGAATATATCCAATAAACATATATGCCCCTGAGGTATGTAGCCCGCGGGCACAATAACGCCCGGCGACATGTACCGCAAATATATTATAAGATTATCAGCTAAAGGAGCCCGTATGGGGCACTCACGAAAAGATGGCGTCCACAGGAGGAGAGGGAGAGCACATGGCCCCGCCACCCTCCGACGCGGAATTCCCCCCCAAGCCGCGCTTCCAGCCGATAGGGCTGGAGCCGGCCGACGACCCCGAGGGGGGCGGGCTGACGCGCTCCGCCGATGCGGGCGAGCGCCATGCCCCGCCCCCCCTCACTGAGGAAGGCCGAAGGTCGCGCTCCCCGGCCAATATGGCAGTGGAGCCGACCAGTAGAGAACCGGCCGCCGCCGCAAGAGAGCGTGCGTGCGGGCCGAACGTAAAAGCACTCACACACACACACACACACCTGTAAAGTGAACAAACACACACACTGCGAATAAAGGCCAGGGATACAGCCGCTCCCCCCCCCCCCCCCCCCAGAGAAGAGCAAGGGACCCGGAAGGGGGAGTGGGAACCCTGCCATAATAAGGCCATAGGCATGTAGGGACAGGGCATCCCACACCAGGATCACCACCCCCCGTGGTGGGGTCTCACTGTGGAGCAGCGCTCCTACAGCACCCAGAGGGTGCTCCTACCTTTACCAAGGACCCGCAGCCGAAGCTGGGAGGCTCAATACAGGGACAATTTAGGAGGGTCCTGGCAGCAATAGGGACAAAAAAGGGGGCTGGGCGCGAGCCCGGCTTACCTGCAAGTAAGAGAAGCTTCATCTTCTGTCTTGCTCGCTCCCTGCAGAGAAGACAACTGGGGAATTGGTGGGAGGTCCCAGGTAGTTATGGAGCGGGAGGGGCTTCTTTTTTGCATTCATCTCTGCAGAAGTTCGCCCTCTACTGGAGAATAACCCAACTGTCAAGACTTATTGAAGCGGAGTGTATGTCACACTTGGAATATAATATATATATATATATATATATATATATATATATATATATATATATATATATATATATCTCATATGGAAGGACATGTTGGCAGGCTTCCCCAACGCGCTAGAAGGAACACGCAGTGCACATATACAGAAAAAAGAGGGGCCCCAACAGAGCACTCACGGAAGATAAATGGCGTCATGCCAGCCAGGAGCTCCTGAGAGGGAGGGAGAAAAAAGGCGGGCCAGCGCGGACCGGGCCTGGCCCCGCCCCCATCTGAAAGACGAGGATGCCAGCAAATAGCTGGGCTCCACAATGGCACCATAAGCAAAGGGGGCGGGCAGTGCCGAGCGCCAGGCCCCGCCCCCTTTCCAAGCAACCTGAGGGGGAAGAAGCTCCCCATGTAAAAAAAAGGCCTCCACATGCGGCCAAAAGCCCACATGACGAGTGAAGAAGCACGCACATACCTGCACACACACACGCTAAAAGAAGTATTGGAGAGAAGGAAAAGCACCCCCCCCCCCCCCAAGTAGAGGGGAACAGGGAGACCCGGAAGGGGGGGAATCGCACACTACAGGGTGGAAGGGATAAACCGGGACAGGGCATCCCAAACCAGGATCACCAAACCTGGATACCGCCTACCCCTAAATATGGGGTCTCACGGGGGAGCATGGCTCCCTAATACACCTCTAAAGGTGTAGTCTACCGTCGCCCGGACAGAAATAGAGACAAAATGGCCGGGTGTAAAGCCGGCTTACCTGCAAGGAAGAGACGGAGCCATCTTCTGACTTTCTCGCCGTCTGCAGAGACGAAAACTGGGCAATGTGTGGGAGGTCCCAGGTATTTATGGACCAGGAGGGGCTTTTTTCCTGTCATCTCTGCAGAAGTTCGCCCTCTACTGGCTATAACCCATATGTCATGAAGTCATCAGAAACAATCTGGGATATTTTTTCTGGACCTCTTAAGTTAATGGCAGATCAATCAGGGTTTCACTGCCCATTATTAACACCATTTTTACCTTGCCAGGAAATATTAAGCATTACAAACTGTTTGCTGGTGTCCATTCCATTAGCATTTAGGCTGGCCACGATTCACAGATTTCAGGAAAAGTACTAATCAGTGGGTATAGTTAAACGATTCATGAGTTATGTGGTCATATTTTTACATACCTATCTTTTAATTCAAACCGCTCATGTAGCCACCGTCTCATGAAAGTCTGCTCCTTAGGTATATCCATTAAGCTTATACGTTCCACAACTATATGAATTCTTGGACACTCCTTGCACAGAAATTCTACAAAGAGAAAACAAAAAATTTAAAGTGATTATGAACCTGAAAAAGCTTATTTCAAATAAGTTTGAAAATGAAAGCTTCTAGCCACATGATTGCCTTGACAGATGTATTTGAATATATTGAATATTTAGTATAGTAGGAAAAAAATCCTCTTTCCCTACTATTAAACCGGACTAACACCCTTAAAAGTATCAGTGCTCATTATGCATCTCACCCCAGGTCAATTCATATTGCTGCACATAAAAATCTTATACAATTTTATAAATTATACAAAATTTATAAAATGTTAAAAATTTTGTAACTCCTATCGTGGGAGATTTTACCCTCAAAATGTCATCCTATGGAGCTGCAGGCAGCCTACTAACAAAGTCCAGGCTGCAGACCTCCTGCATAGAGGAAGTGCTGATGGCTTTCCTGACAATATGCATTGTGGGTTATGTCTGTTAAATACAGGCTGCAACACAATGGCCACTAATAGGAGATAATCTGCGGGGCAGCTTCTCAGCGTTAGGTGGATGCAGGAGCAAATGTAAATGCTGACAATGATTCAGCATCATGCATGCAGATAGGGGAGTTTTGGGTAATTTCTTTTTTCAACTGCGCAAGGCTGTTGGTCTGGTTTAAATTTATAATTTGCGCATGAATTTCTGAAGTCTTCTCTAAAGTAGGTCTTCGGGCTCATCTACTTTATTCTAACAATGTTAAACCCCTTGGACAAAACATTTTATACAGTCCCACACTCACTTGGCACAAAACAGACGATGACCTCAAGACAATATGTACATGGGTAGGTAATTAAACTAAAACAAAGTTGTTAAGAAAGGAACACATTCAGGATGGGCTACTGCAGAATAGCCAAAGTAGACATGGAAGTCCTGCAGGATCCAGTACTGGGTCCTATTCATGGTCAATAGTGTGAAACTGGGCAAAACAGGGCTGGTGAAATACCCGTGTGTACCGACGAGCAATAAAAGTTGAGCAGCAGCAACTTCAAAGATAATCCAAGGTATGGGATATATAATACAAGATGCAGATTAAACAATGCTCTAATGAAAATCACATGAAAGGCCTTGAATAAGGGGTACTGTATGTGGCCACCTTACTACAATGAATAGAAGGCTTTCACAAATTGTTAAAAGTGAATCACTTGGGATTTTGACTATCCCGGGTTTTGGTCCGATTTAAAAAAAAAAAAAAAATACCATTTTGTGAGTACTCACCTGAAAAGTGGATATTGTCAGTGTGCCACACACCCCACTTCCCCTTTAATTCTTACGATCGGGTTACTCCACCAGCAGGTGGCGACGTTGCAGGGAGAAGTCTTGAAAATGAGCCCCTTCCGGCCTATATATACCTGGGACCTCCCACTCAACACCAGTGATTTAAAAAGCAGAAAGACAAGGTACCAGGAAATCCAAAGGTAACCTCAAAATAAAGAAAAGCTTCACCATATAAAGGATCCAGGATACCAAAAAGGGCGGGTGAAGCGGGGTGTGTGGCACACTGACAATATCCATTTTTCAGGTGAGTACTCACAAAATGGTATTATTCTCAGTGTGCCACACACCCCGCTTCCCCTTTAATTCTTACGATCGGGACATCCAAAAGCAGTGTCCACAAGGGATGGGTATCCGAAGGCAAAGTGAAGCATAACTTAAATTACTGCAGTCTGCAGAACTTTGCGGCCAAACACAGCATCCGCTGAGGCCCGCACATCAACCTTGTAAAACTTAGAAAAAGTATTAACAGAAGACCAAGTAGCGGCCTTACAAACTTGTTCAACAGAAGCTTGGTGCTGAAAAGCCCAAGACGCTCCAACGGCGGGAGTAGAATGAGCAGTGATACGAAAAGGGGGAACTTTCCCCTTAGCAGAATAGGCCGCAGTAACGGCCTGACGTATCCATTTGCTAATGGCAGATTTGGCTGGTGCCAAACCCTTCTTAGGCCCACAGGGCACAACAAAAAAGGCATCCGTCTTACGAAAAGGAGACGTGATAATCAAGTAGTACTTAACACAGCGTACTACATCCAAACAATGCAAAACCCTCTCTTTGTCATTCTTAGGATTAGGACACAAGGAGGGCAGAACAATATCCTGATTCAAATGAAAAGCAGAAACAACCTTAGGAAGAAAGCCTGGCTTGAACCGAAAGACCACTTTATCCTGATGCCTCTCAAAGTAGGGCGCCTGGATAGACAAGGCCGCCAACTCCGAGACACGTCGGACCGAAGTGATAGCTACCAAGAAGACAATCTTCTGAGTCAGGGTAGACAAAGCAATATCTTGCAGAGGCTCAAAAGGAGGAGCCTGAAGAGCAGAAAGAACCAAATTCAAATCCCAAACCGGGAGTAATGGTTTCCTGGGAGGCCGCACATGCGTAACCCCCTGGAAAAAAGTTTTAACCAAAGGATGAAGCGCAAAACGCTTCTGAAAAAAAAGATAGATAAGGCAGAAACTTGCCCTTACAAAGTACTTAACTGAAGACCAGAGTCCAGCCCAGATTGTAAAAACTCCAGAATCCTGGAGACCGAGAAGACCCTACAAGGAAAAGATCTAATCTCGCACCAAGCGATATAGGCTTTCCAAGTCCTATAGTAGATGATAGAAGAAGACCTCTTCCGGGCACTGATCAGAGTCTTAACGACTGAGTCAGAAAGACCCTCCTCCTTCAAGATGGAGGTTTCAGCAGCCAGGCCATCAAACCCAGCGCTGGTAAATTGGGGTAACACAACCGACCCTGAGTGAGCAGATCGGGCCGAAGAGGCAGAACGAACTGGTCCACTGCCAGCCGAACGATGTCTGCGAACCACACTCGCCTTGGCCACCCTGGGGCCACGAGAACGGCGGACACCCTTTCCAGAGCCAACTTCCGAACCACCCTGCCCAGCATGGGTATCGGAGGAAACAGGTATAGAAATCCCAGATCCCCCCGGCTCAGGGACATGGCGTCCACTGCCAGAGCCAGAGGATCCCGGGAGAGCGACACGAAGTTCGGGAGCCTGTGATTGTGACGAGAGGCAAACAGGTCCACCTCCGGTGTCCCCCATCGGAGACACGGTGAGCAAAAAACCTGAGGATGGAGAGCCCATTCTCCCAGACGGGGAGAGCTCCTGCTCAAACGGTCCGCTTCCTGGTTCTCCACTCCTGGAATGTATACCGCTGAGAGACAAGGAACATGGGCCTCTGCCCAGGTCAGGATCAGGGACACCTCTCTGAGAGCACCCAGACTGCGAGTCCCTCCCTGATGATTGATGTAAGCAACCGCTGTTCGATTGTCTGAACGCACCTGGACCGGAAGGCCCAGAACGTGTTAAGTCAGGAGAGCAAGAACCCGACGGATGGCTCTCAGTTCCAGAATATTGATGGGTAAGTGGGCCTCTTGCGGCCCCCACTGCCCCTGGAACTGCAGCTCCTTCCAGAATCCGCCCCATCCCGACAGACTGGTGTCCGTGGTGACAATTTCCCAAAGAGGGGTCAGGAAAGACCTGCCCTTCACGAGATTGGTTGAGACCAACCACCACTGGAGGGACTGCCGGACCCGGGAGGACAACTGGAAGGGCTGATCCAGCGACCGAGGCTGCCGGTCCCAAGACGCCAACAGATAAAGCTGAAGCGTCCTTGTGTGAAATTGAGCAAAAGGAACTGCCTCGAAGGAGGCAACCATCAACCCTACCAGCCTCATCCCCAGACGGATGGACGGCCGAGGATTGGAAAGTAGGACCCGAGCCAACTCCTGAATCAGATGAATTTTGGACTGGGGAAGAAACACTCTGTGCTGATGAGAGTCCAACTGCATCCCCAGAAAGGACACCACCCTGGCCGGAGCGAGGGAGGACTTGGAGAAGTTGATCACCCAACCAAAGCTTTCCAGCATGGAGACCACCATCCTGGTGTCTGTCTCCGATTGATTGAGTGACGGAGCCATGATGAGAAGGTCGTCCAAATAGGGTACGACACGAATGCCCCGAGATCTGAAAATGGCCATCACCCCTGCCAGCACCTTGGTGAACACTCTTGGAGCCGGGGTAAGGCCAAAAGGAAGTGCCACAAATTGAAAATTCTGATCTTCCATCACGAATCGAAGAAAACGTTGATGAGCGTGGCAGATGGGAACATGAAGATAAGCATCCTTGATGTCTATGGACGTCATGAAGTCCCCCTGCCGAAGGGAACCGACGGCCGTACGCAAAGTTTCTATGCAAAACTTCCGAAAACGGATGAACTTGTTGAGTAATTTCAGGTCCAGGACGGGACGAACAGACCTGTCCTCCTTGGGGACTGCGAAAAGATTGGAGTAGAAACCGAGGCCCCTCTCTAAGCGCGGTACCGGCCGGATGACCGCCATCTCTAACAGATTCCTTACCGACGCCAGGAGCCCCTGTGCGGCCAAAGGATCGATGGGCACCCGAGACCGAAAGAACCGTGAAGGAGGGCGAGACTCGAATTCCAGTTTGTAACCGGACGACACTATCTCCCGGATCCATCTGTCCGGAACCTTCTGGTTCCAAACCAGGGAGAAGTGTCGCAATCGTCCTCCCACCCGCACGGGCGAGGGCAGCCCCTCATTGCTGAGCGGGCTTATCAGCAGGTTTGGGCTTGGCGCCCCAGGACTGAGTGGGACGGCCACGGCCCTTCCCCAGAGTCCAACCTGCACCTCTGGTAGCGGGAAAGGAAGCCCCCCTACCCGCTCTGAATCCCCGAAAGGAAGGTCTACCAGAACTTGCCCCCCGAAAGGGACGACGAGGCTTCTTACGTTGGGGCATTTTACCACCTTTGGCAACTGAATCAATTTTATCACCAAACAGCCGCAACCCCAAAAAGGGGAGAGCTGTGAGCACCTTTTTAGAAGCTGCGTCCTACTCATAGCCAGCGCATCGTCCTGAGCGGACAGAACATAGGAAACAAAAGACTCACACTGCCTGAGAGCAATAAGCTCCTTGCAAGTGGGATCAAGATCCACACACAGACCCTGAATTACAGATCTAACCGCCAAAAGAAGAAGTGCTGAAGCACACACCGGGCGCATCGCTGACCCGGCGTAACTAAACCCATGGCGAGCGTACTGGTCAATCAGACGATCCTCACCATCCTTAAGGGCAGTAGTCTCAGCAGACTGCACCATAGCCGTGCTGGAGAGCCCTAGCACAGGGGTATCGACGTCAGGAGAAACCGACCAAAGCTTCACCAATTCTGGCGGAAAAGGATAACGTTTCTCCCAACTGGAAGGAATTCCAGTTAACAGCGTGGGATGTTCCCATTCCTTGAGCACAATTTTCTCAAAGTGGTGTTGTCTGGGAAAAACCAAAGGCGGCTGAGGGACATTAAACAACTGACACTTTGGCAGGGTGACAGCCTCGGGTGGATCTAAATTCAAAATTTCAAACATTTGAGCAAGAATGGAGGGGGTCACGAAAACCCCCCGCAGACAAATCGCCAATAGCATCAGCCTCAAGCTGATCTGCAGGCTCATCTGACTCCACCAAAAATTCTCCCTCCTCGTCCAGGGAGCAATCGGACCAAACCACAGGCTCACATACATCATCCTGTGAAGCCGTAGGTATAGGAGTCAGGTGCTTCCGTTTCGCAGTGGCCTTTAACTCTGCTTTAACGGAAACTATTTTCTCGAGGTTGGCCAACCGCGCCGCCACCTCGGATTGCAAATCCCCACTCTTGACAATGTCACGCGGGGTCCGTAATAGGGTGGGATGGGTAGGGGATGATGGGAGTTGCGAAGGGCCAGCAGCCGGAGCAAAGGACTGACGCGCAATACTCTGATTTGCACAAGGAATGCATACAAAAACATCATCAGCTGGGAGCGGAGTCCCACATCCTCCGCATACCCTAGATGGCCGGTAATATCGGAAGCCTCCATATGGTGATTTATGGTATTCGCAAAAATTAGGGTTTAAGGCATAAGCCACCCAGGATGCCCCTTTATGTTAATGTCCCGGGAGGGAGGATTTAATTTATAATAAAGATCCCCTTAAATAAATATATATATATTTTTTAATATATATATATATATATATATATATATATATATATATATATATATATATATCCCAATTTGGAGGAAAAGAAAGGACTAGCCAGGCAAAAAAGAACCGGGAGGCCGCTGTATTGAGGGAATCCCAGGAACTGTGGGGAAGAAACAAACCAACAGTAAGACCCCCAGAAACCAATGGCAACATGCAATATAACATACATACACAGCACCAAGTGCTTTGAAGAGGCAAGAAAACTGGCCTCTGATTTTCCTCCTTATATATATATATTTTTTTTTTTTAAATAAAAGTATTTTTCCATTAAATATATTATTTTTAAATAAACAGTCAAACACCATAAAAAAAAATAGACGGCCCCACGCCAGGTGAGGCCGCTTACCTGCCCCAGTAAGGCTTACAAAAGCCCAGCACCCGACCAAAGAGGTGGTGGAGACAGGCAGCAAATGTCAGCGAAGGCGGGAGTGGCCGATTAAAACAAAGGAGATAAGCGGAGGGGGGAGGGGAGCTGGATAAAGTGAGAAAAGCGCAGGCAGCCATAAGCAAGCCTGACACCGTACAGCCCGCCCCGGTCACCCCTAAAGCTGACCCAAAGCTCTGGCCCTACAGGCCAGCAGCAGCCCGCAAAACAGAGACTGCCATATAAGGAGGAATCAAAGTCAGGCCATATGCACACTCACTTGCGGCGCAGCCTGACAACGTTGAAATAAGCAAAACACATGAACATACAGTAAACCATACACACAATACACATCCCTCTACACCCCCCCCCATAGTGAAGGGAGAAGGGACCGCAACGGGAGAGTAAGGGGCTAAGGGGACCCTCGGGACAGGGGCATCCCACTTCCGGATCACCATGCCGGATAGCCGCATTGCCCCCAAAAGAGGGGGTCGAACGGAGGAGATAAGCTCCTAGGCACCTATAGTGCCGTCTACCAATTGCCCAGTGAGCAGCCTAGGCTGGGAGGCTTCCATTCCACCATAAAGGTACAAACAATCAAAAACCGGGCAGAAATAGACCAAAAGGGGGTGCCGGGGTAAGACCCCGGCTACCTGTAAGCAGGAGACTTCAATCTTCTGTCTTGTCGTCAAGCAGAGAGAAAAACACTGGTGATAAATGGGAGGTACCAGGTATATATAGGCCGGAAGGGGGCTCGTTACAAGACTTCCTCTCTGCACAGCGTCACCTGGCGGTGAGTAACCCAATCGTGAAGAATATTAAAGGTGAAGCGGGGTGTTGGACGGCCAGACGCAGTCCCTGAGCCGACACAGGGTTTTGGGATATCCCGGATCGGAGGAATCTTGGGGGCGGCCAGGCTGCAAACTATCCGGAGGACACCACCTCCTGAATCCACCGGTCTGAGACGCGAAGCCTCCAGACGTGAGCAAAGAGCCGAACCCGGTCGGGTGAGGGCGCCTCCTCATGCCAGAGGGGCCTTGGCAGGGGGTTTGGGTTTGGTCCCCCAGGAGAGACCGGGACAACCTTGGGCTCTGCCTCGGCCCCAAGAGTCTCTGCGACTGCCTGAGAAGGGGGGTCCATGACCCCCCCTTGAAGGATGAAAGGAGGAGGAACCTCGAAAGGGCCGAGTCTGCTTTCTACGCTGGGGGGAGCCTACCATCCTTGGTCAGAGCATCCAGACGCTCACCAAAAAGACGGAGACCCGCGGAGGGAAGCCCAGTGACAGCCTGCTTAGCGGCAGAGTCAGCAGCCCACTGACGTAACCAAACTGACGCATAGCCACCAACAGGGCCGAGGCCCTACCGCCAAGCCAGACGGCATCGTCCATGGCAGCCAGCACAAACGCAATAAAATCAGAGCAAAGCAAGAGGTCCTTATAATCCTCCCTATTCTTTCCAGACTGGGCGGCCTCAGCAAGACATCTGACCTTTTGAATGGCGATAGCCACAATGGCCGCGGCGCAGACCGGCGCAACCCGGCCCCCACAAAGGTAAAGGCACGACAAGCCAACTGATCCATACGCCGGTCCGCGCTGTCACGCAGCATGGTAGTGTTGGGTGATGGCATGACCGAAGTGTTAATATAGCCCCAGGACTGGAGCGTCCACCTCAGGAGGGCACGACCAACGCTTAACCAAATCTGCCGAAAAAGGATACCTTCTGTCCAACCCCTTGGGCACTGAGGGTAACCTATTAGGACATTCCCACTCCTTCAGAACCAGATTTTAGAAATGGCCCTGGTCCGGGAACTCCAAATGTTGCTTGCCAGGGAGGAAGAGCTCACCTTGCTTCTTCTTCGCCGCCTTAGGGGGGGGCGATGTGCAATGTATCGAAAACCGCTGACAAGAGGCTATCGGTATCATCCGGGAGCCAAGTATCCTCATCAGAGCAGGACCCTAGGTCACTATCGTAACCGTCCTGACCATCCCCAGAGGAGTCCGAGTCACAGAAAAGTTCCCCCTCCTCCGGGGGGGTCACGGCCGCCATACACATCAAGGCCCTCATCCTCCTCGGCAAATAGGGACAACGCGGCGTCAAGGTGTCGCTTCTTCCTAGAGGCCTTGCCCGCCGCCAGTCGGGCCAACTGCCGCTTAATGCTAGCCACGCGCAGCGCCAGATCTGACTGCAACCCCCTGCTAGTAACCCCCTCACTGGGGGCTTAATGCAGACACGAAGGGGCAGGAGATGCCGTAGGGAAAGCAGGACTGGGAAGAGAAGCGCTCGGCCCAACCTGATCCGCAATGATACTGTGGGCGCACGGCACACAGACTGCGCCGCCACCACTCAAAGGGGATGCCCCACACATGACACAGCCGAGGTTGCCCCGAGGGGCCCCCAAGCTCGCTATCCCCAGAAGCCTTCATATGGTGATTTTTAGTGGCACAATAGGCCAGCACAGGGTAATGGCTAATAGAAGCCACACGGGATGCCCCCAAGGGATGCCTACGAAAAAAGTGAGTGCCCGGGAGAAGCCACAAGCTGCTACCCCCTGAAAGATAAGCAGAGAAAGCCATAAGTATCCCGCAGCACATGTCCAGAAATAACTCACGGACCGATGGCAAGTGATTGCAACCCCCCCGCAGAGCACACGCGGTGACAGGCAGACACGGAGAGAGACCAGCACACGAACAAGTCGTCAGCAGCAACAGGATGGTCCCCAGCAGCCAAGTGCACCGTTCCAACACTGGCAGCACAGTGCAAAATGGCGCCGCCGTACGGTACCTCAAGGGACGGCGCCGCGGGATGACGCATATCGCAAAGGCAGCCCACACTCCAGAAAAGGTGCCAAGCGCCGCTGCCGCCCCCAAGCACCGTTATAGCGCCTCCCGCTGCGAAGAGGAGTACGCCTGCGGCGAAAAACCAGCGCGCACTGTCAAGAGACCACCACCTCCCCCCCCCCCCCCGACAACGGCCACGCCGTGAAGAGGGGCGAGACGAGAGGACAATGCAGGGGGAAGGCATCGGACTAACGGAGCGGAGGGGAGAGAATAAGGGCGAGAAAAGGTTGGTTGCCCCGCTCACCTGCGAAACATAGAGAGCCACCTTCTGTCTTCGCAGTATGACTGCAAAGAAAACACTGGGGGTCTATGGTTGATTCCTGCCTTTTTATATGGCCGGGAGGAGCCACAAATCTTCTGCAGTCAACTGTGCCACCTTGTGGCGGAATACCCAGAAGTAATGATTGAAATGAAACAAGCCGTGCTGTACACTTGGAAAATGGTGGTCCCTCTGGCACCACTGCCTCAACATTTAGCATTCTATGAGCTGCATCTTGATAATTGCGGTTTTACATTTAAAGTGGCTGCTATCATTTTCTATTGCACTATGCATTTTGAAACACCAGCAACACTATTTGGGTTAGTATTGTCAGAGAATCCCCTAAAAAACAGGAAGTCTGGCTGGACTAAACCGCTGTGTAGCCTTCAGAGCGGCTAACCTGAAAAAAACAGCTTCAATTTGCCAGTGAGCAGAAAGATTGGACTCTGGAACAATGTGGCACGAGGGGTCCAGGTTTACCATGTTTCATAATGTGAGGCACATCACAGTAAGAATAGGAGGCATCTGAAGTGATCCACCCATCATTCCTAGTGTCTACTGTACAAGCCTATGGGGCAAGGGCTCTAATCTGGGGTTCCTGCACTTGGTCAGGTCTAGGTTCAGCAACATTATGTGGCCAAGCAATAAGGTTGGCTTACTCCCTGAAAGTATTTTTATTTATTTATAAAGCGACATCATCTTCCGTAGTGCTGTACAAAGCAGTAATTACACAAAGGGAAGAAATACACAATAACAAATGCAGTTTAACACAGTTCATGATGAATACAAGATACAATAGGAGAAAAAACCCTCCCCTTGCAAGCTTACAGTTTACAGAAAAAGGGGTAGGGTTACAAACTGTAGTATTGTGTTTTATGGCATGTGCCCTATAGAGAATTACTTGAGAGTTTGAATACTTGTATGAATAAGTGGGTTTTTAATGGGTGCTTTTGAACGCTTTGAGGGTTTGGGTAGTGGCGTATTGAGTGGAGGAGGGCATTCCAGAAGATTGGAGTGGCACGTGAGATGTCCTGGAAGCGAGCATAGGAGGTGGTGATGAGGGTAGAGGACAGGAGAAGGTCAGCAGCAGAGCGGAGGCTGCTACTACATTTACTGAACAACCAGGTTATTCTATCAAAGGATTTTTTTTTTCTTCCTTGTTATGGGCATATTCCAAAGAGGACAATACATATACTATCTACTATTATGAAATGTATTTATACATTTTTTTGACAGACTAAAACTTACTTCCATTTTGTAGTAGTCTGTTGGCATATCAGTTTGTCTTTTGTCTCACTTGTTTTATAGTGTCATATGTATTTTTGACATATGTGCAGATGTATAGAAAATTCTGAAGGCAACAAACTTTCAAGCACCTCTGTATTTTGCTAAGTTTTTCCTCTGAAAAAGGCTCCGATTTTAATTCACATTTCCATTATTGCATATATGTTAAAAATGATTGTCATTTGAAACTGAACACACTTTTCTTTATCTTTAAACATCCTCAGCTGTTATGTTTATCAGTGCAGATGTACCACAATAGGGTCCCTACTTTACACAAACCAATATAGTACAGAAACATGTTATCAGTTAAACCCCACACTTTTCATACACATCATCAAAAATAGAGATTTGAAATAATTTATTTACATTATACAATGATATTTCTAATCCTACTCAACTTCTTATAAACATGTCAAAACGGTTTGCTCAATATCTACCCGACTTTCTATTCCATTACTTTGCTTTCTAGAAAAAGATCCTGCAGAATATGTTCTGCTTGTTACATTTATGGACTTTTAAAGTGGACCAACACCCAGGATTTTGACTATCCTGGGTTTTGGTCCACTTCGGCAGGGCACCCCGCTGTGTGAAACCCCCGAAAAACTCACCTCTCCTCGCTCCCACGTGACCGCCGCTGCCAATCCCCGCCGACGGACAAGGAAGCGGGCACGCCGCCGCCTCCCGCGCGTCACTCTTACAGGGCGCGCGCCGGCCGTTTGTGAATGGTGTGCGTCCTGCTAGAGGGACGCGCGGGAGGCAGCGGCGGACGCCGCTGGATAGTGGATAAGGTAGGGATTTAGGGGTTTCTGGGGGGTTTCACACAGCAGGGCACCCCGATCGACCCCCGAGCACCCCCATGGGAGGGTGTTGGTCGACTTTAAGCATGAGGAAGTTAAATGAACTATTAAACGAAAAAAGGAGTTGGCTTATGTTACACACCAATCAAGTAGTAAACTAGCTAGATTCCTATTGCAGCACTAGGAATTACTAAATGAAAAGCAAGGAAACACCCCATTTTTGAGCTACTGATTAACAGGACCAGGGCCGGATTAAGTGTGGTGGAGGCCCTGGGCACAAGATCTGGTAGAGGCCATAGATACAGTATTTTTTTCGTTTAAAATAATAGTCCAGCCAAGTAACTGATTGGTTTTTGTTTGGTACCCACCTACTTACTGGAAAGATCAAGTCCCTTGTGCAACCCTTGTTCAGAGGCCTGCTGCTCGGGAACTTTTGCTTTGCCATTCTGGGCAGGGGGGCAGTGTAATCTCCCAGCTGGTTCAGCAGAAAACAGTTACCTGCACTGAGCTGCCAGTGGCAGTGCTTGGTGGCTTATGTGTAGTGAGCACCCAACCACTTGTGAAAAATGTAAAGAGGGACATGTGAATGTTTTTTGCGCTTAAACATCACCCCAGCCACAAGAACACCTAAGAATAAAACCAATTATAAATAAGAGCCCTCCACACACACACATTACAGCCAGGGACTGTAACGAGAGGGGCATGCCTCCATGCCAACCAGTGAGGGCATTCCACCTCCTTCCCCCAGAAACCACACCCAGCAACACACACACACCACCACCCTCATCGGCGTCATGTTGCTTACTGGCTCAGTCCTCCTCTCACACGAGCTGGCTCCTTCCTGTGACAGGAGGCCTCAGCCAATGATGTGGCACCGGTGCGGTGCCCCGCCCTGATCCTCCCACTGGACCACCAATGATGTAAAGAGCAGCCAGCGTCATCCCCCGGGAAGACTTGCGTGCAACGAGCCGCACACACTTGGGGCTGGTGTCGGAGAGCCCCAGCAAGAGGATGGCGTGGGACAAAGAATATCGGCAGGGACGCGGGGGTGGGCCCAAAGCAAAGATTGGGACACTTGGGACATACAAACGTTTGGTGGAGGCCCCGAGGCTTACACCCCTTGCGCCTCCCTCATAATCCGGCCCTGAACAGCACATAACATCAAACTGCAAATATGTAAATGCATGGAAATGCAACATGGAAAACAACAGGCAGGACCGCTATGCCACACTGCAAATGTGAACGTGTGGATAGGCCCTAAAAGCTTGACTAGCTAGGTATGTCATTGCAGGGCCTTTAAGCAATTGTGCCACACTGGTTCAGGAGGGATCAGCTGTACTATAGCTGAGGCATTATTCAATTAGTAGCCCACAATGGCTATCAACATTGCTTCTCTCTTGGCCTTCTCTTGGTGGTGGTACCACAACTGTGCATTTCTGCCTTTGCAGAGAGACAAATGGCAGCTATGAAGCCTATGTGGCCTTCATTTTATACATAAAATCTGTGTCAGCATGGCTTCTCTTTACCGGGTACTTGTACTTGTAAATATAAATTATACGATGAAAATAAAATGAAAATCAACTGCCATTTCTGCAATCAACAAACTGCATGCAAAAAAAAATAAAAAATAAAGGCTGGCTCTGCAAAACTACATCTGGGTTTTCTTACAGGCCTCTGGAGACCTGTCAAATGTAAGGACATTATTTTATTTAAGTAGGCTTCCCCAAGGAGTTCCACAATCAATGAAAAGAGAGACCAAGCTTCACTTTAGCAACATACAGAACACACATTAGACACAAACAGAACATTTTCGTCCTCTTGATAATCAGCATCTACCAAAACTACTTCAATCAAAGAAAAGAAACAAAAATGTTTTGTTTATTTATCAGTCACAAAATGCCCAGACTCTGACAGCTACCTCCCTATAAAATAAAATTTTGACATTTATCAAGATATATATATATTATATTATTAAAGCAAACCCATTTCATTTATAACAGTAGTGCAGTAGTCACCGCTGATGTTGTACCACAATGATACTTTAAAGTGACCCTTTACCCAGAAAGGACGTTTATGTGGTCACCTTCTATCCCCCAACACAGTGCCCCAAAACAGCCCATGTTATTGTTACTAAAGGCTTTGCCCAAAATTCATAACACTAACAAGAATCAGTATGATGTTAAATGACAGCCATATGCCAATTCAGTTACAACTAAGCTGCCACATAATGGAAGAAACACGCCCTGTTTTGGGGCACTAGGCAGGGGAAATGACTACATAAGCTTCCTTTCGGGGTACAGGATCACTAAATATTGGCTGAACATCAGCCTATCCACAGTCCAACTTTATATGCCTTGCATGGTTGCAATAGATATTTGTTTGTACAGTGGATCTACCCATATAGTGATCATATACATCGAAGAAATTCTACTAAAGTAATATGGGCTTCTTCACAGTGAATGCAATAACAACCACTTTGTCTGTTGGATTAATAAACTGAAATCACCCAGTGAAACTAAATGTGGTTTCATAAGTAGCATGAACAAATAAGGAAGCCAGGGATTATAAATGTGGCTTTTCCCACAATTTACAAAGGCAAAGCAGGGAGCAGCATTTTAGATACCGTTCCACAAAAAATATTTAACACAGGAAGTTTTCTAAACATGTTTTTGTTTACAAGACAGGAACAATGAAATGCCACAGTGATGTGGAGCATAATGACTAACCACAACATATTGAGAAGTATGATGCTTTGTGCAAGCAGCTAGAAATGCTAAAGAGCACCTGTCACAGCAGTTCTGATAATTCAGATTTCCAGATCTACTCCTTTTCTCTGGTCTCACTCATTGAGCTGCTCCAGCGATGAGAGGACAGCAGAACTTCTCCAACATCTGTCAGTTGCTGCAAATGCTCCTAACCAATGCAGCATATTCAGTCTGGACCAGCTCCCCTCCTAAGTGAGGAACTTTTCCTTTAAGACTGTACCAACACATAGAACCCACATTTTTTTTTTTTTTTTAAACCGGACCAACACCCTTACAAGAAACCTTGTTCATATGCATCTTTTATGGGGTGAATTATGTGTTGGTTTGTCATTCTTTTTCTCGCTCTTTTCTTCACCTGCTGGCCAGCAAATCTTTATCTGTCCCCTACTGTTTCTAAAGGCAAACCGATACCTTATACATACACATACCAATCACACCTGAGCAAAGGGAGTGTCAGGCTTTTATAGCCAATGAATGGGTTTTTCTTTGTTATTTTCACGAGATTGTATGCTCAGTAGTACTTTTAAAAGGCTATAGGCAATATTGCTGATTTGTAACAAGTATTTTGTAAAAATGTATAGTATATTACGTTAGTCTTTAAGTTCCCAGGATGCTTTAGTCTTAAAGAGACACTTCCTCGGATTTAAACTTTGTGTACACCTGGAAAAGATGTATAGTGGCTGTTGGAAATGCAGCTTCTGAGCGCAGGAGTGTGCTTAACACTGGGGTGCTACTTGCTCACAAGGTAGCTGCAATTTTCTGGCTACATATTTTGATTATTTTTAAGCAAAATATAAAACAAAGAACAAGCACGAGCATTCATTTCCAAGACCTGAGTGAGAACTATTAGTAGCGACAGGCAAGAACACCCACAGCCTAACAGCATCCCTCCCCAGGACAACAGCACATAAAAACTAATTTACATTTTTGTAACTCCTGCTCCTTAAAAACAAAATGGCGTCTCATGGAGCTGCATGCCGCTTGCAAAGAGGAAGCTTCCTGCGCTGTGCATTGTGGGTTATGAATTCAGGCAGCAGCACGGCTGGGATTCTGGGAAAAGAAGCACCAAAATGCTACCAGGAGAAAATCCTGGCGTTTCAGCTTTGAGTGGGTGCAGGAGCAAACCAGTACGGACAATGATTCAGTATCATGCATGCATGCAGATGGGGCAAGGGGGTTTTAGGGAGTTTTTTCCCCCAAAATGTGCAAGGCTGTTAGTCCGGTTTAAATTAAGATGAAATTTAAATTTACTTAGTAACCGTGAAAAACATGCAAACCTGTATATGTGTGATAGCAGTATGACTCCTGCACTTTCACGGGTTAGTACATAAATAAATGGTGCTTTCAGATTGCGTAATGAATAAGATCTGCCTGGCAGTAGCAGTAGAGATGAGGTGGGGTGGGGGCATGGGTTATGGGTCAGGGTGCAGGTGGTGATACGGTGATACCGATGAGAAAAGTTGCTGGGTGGATTGCAGAACGACTAAACCAAAACTTTTTTTCACCAATAGGAACAGTTTTTGTTTAGACTCCATAATTGGTTTTGGCCAACAGTTTGAAAGAAATGTAACACAAACTGTAAAGTTGCCAAAATCCTTAGCTTTGTATCTAATGTTTTTGACAGGTTACAGTACAGATAGGAGCTTGGCGAGATTAGGGTTTGCCTAGCACAACTTTGCTGCTTATCACGGCTAAGATAATCCCTAGTGACCCCCAGCTAGTGTGATGTAATTTATATAAAGCCACTGGGGGTTTTCTAGCGAGCAACGACATAGAATCCCAAGCATGCAAATATGTTTTTCTTTTATTTCTAAGAAATCATTACTAAATAACCATAAAGTTATGAGAAAGATTCTTGAGCACTCTAAATTTGCTGGTGTGACATTACTACATTAAGTAGTGTAGGGCTACACAGGACAATGGTCTCATTTTTGTTTCCTTTATGAAAATGAAGCTTTATTGCCAGTGCATGCATTGCAGTGGGCTTGACTGACAGTGTGGACGGCTTCATTCTGGCACATCACTGTATGCTCGCCTTTTATTACCTTAGTGTCCCAGGCATTGTCGCAGCACAGCCCCTCCATTGCATTGTAAATGGAGCTGGTTGTGCTCCCAGCTGTGACCGAAGTGGAGGCAGTGTCATGACTGCCAGAGGGAGTCAACAGAGCAGCATTTGTTGTGCACAGTTGAGGGCGTCCCATTTTAGGAAGCTAAGTTTATGAACATTAATTAAGGAAAAGTTTTGCGGGAAAACATTTCATTTTTTTGCCATTACAGACCCTTCAAAGCTGAAACAAGACAATTTCTAGAGAGATAATCTTTTCTGAAGCCTCAGAGAGGTTCAAATTGACTCTTGTTAAGGTCCTTCTGGACCAAGGTGAAATTGCAAGTTGGACATTTGTTATGAATGACTGGCTTTTTTCTTGTGATAGATGTAAAAAATACAATTCTGTGAAATAATTGGTATTATACGTATACAGTACGTCCTGCTCCAGATATAATACTTACAATTGGGTTATCCTCCGCCAGGGGGCACTGTGCACTGCAGACATGCAAAAACAGGCTCCTCCCGGACCTTCATATACCCAGGGACCTCCCACAAATCCCCAGCATTGAAAAGCAGTGAACCAGAAGCCGGGAGAATTCAACCACCAAAAACAACAGGTAATGATAATCACCATACAGGGGATCCAGAATAATGCAAAAACCAGGGTAGGGTGGAGAAGGACGTACTGTATACATATAATACCAATTCTACAGGTGAGTATTTCACAGAATTGTAGTATACTGTACGTCCTGCTCCAGATATAATACTTACAATTGGGACATCCAATAGCAGTGTCCATAGAACAGGGTGGGATCCCCAACAAAAAAGGCAACAGCAGACAGTTGAAAGCACTGTCACCTGCAATACCTCGCTACCAAGAGCGACACGAGCAAAGGCTCTAACTTCAACATCTAAACAACCCTTGAAAGGGTACAAACAAGAAAACAAGTAGCGTTCAAGCAAACCTGTTCAACAAGACCTGGTGCTGAAAGGCCCAAAGATACCAAAGCACCAGCGTAATCAGAATAGAGTGAGAAGAACTCTTCCCCTTAAGGAATAGGCTTGAGTAAAAGCCTAACAAGAGCAAAAACTAAAAGTAGCCCAGGAAGAAGCAAAGCCTTCCCCCAGGACCAGAAGGGAAATCTTATACAGGTAAAGGCCAGGCCCAAGGTCGCCTAACCCCTAGAGGCAGACGAGATCAGGCACATCCAGATGTAGGTGCCCACAACCCCGAGGAACTTCAGTCCCCTAAGGGACAAGAGACAATCCAGGAAAAAAATTCCAGTACCTATTGAGGGAAAATAGATTCCCTTGCCTCAGCATTACAAGGAATAAATCCCAGAAGAAGGATGTCTTAATACCTGAGCCTAAGACTTCTGCAGAAGACGGACAGGGCAGAGCCTGAACCACCAGGGCGCCGAGTAGGAGAGCCAACTCCAACCCATGCTGTAATAACTATATAACCCTGGGAACAGAGCGCGCCCACAGGGGAGAGACCAAAAACTCACCCCAATCAATATGGGTAAACAATACCCCACAATAGACGGAAGAAGAGGCAGAAGAAGCCACTCCTAGGCTTCCAGAAGTCACAGAGACCCAGAAGGTACACCCATTTCCATCAAGGTGGATGAATCAACCGTCAGACCATCCAGACCAGAGTCTGTAGATAGGGGGGAAATAGAAAAGGGGGGCCCGAGTGAGCAGGCCAGCACTCCTGACAGAACGTACAGGTCCGCTGTCCACATAACCACATCTGCAAACCACACTCCACTAGGCCACCCAAGGGTCGCCAGAATCACTGGTTCCCCCTTCCAGAGCAAACTTGCACAGAACCATGTAAAGCAGGGTGAATGAAGATAAGACATATAGAACAATGTCCAGCATAAAGTTACGAAGCCTCATGACCAAGGCCAGAACAATCTGAGACAGGGAAACAAGGGCCTAGGACCCATGATAGTGACGGGCCCAGAAAGATCCACACTAGACGGATCACATGGAGACACAAGAATTAGCACATCCTGTCGCAGAAGGACATCCACCGGAGTGAATATCGCAGATAAGCAGGGAACGCTGTCCTCCACCCAGATCAGGATCAGATACCTTCCTGGGGGATCAACCTGCTTCCGATTCCACACAGATAATTAATACAGGCCACTGTCGTCAGACAGACCAAGGGGGCCCCCAAATAGCCCGATCCCACAAGGGAGAAGTCCAGCGAGATAGAGCCAACCTGAAGGCCTACCGCTTAAAAAATAGACAGGTGGATGGACCCCTAAAGGTCCCACCTCCCCCGGAACCACAGGGGAATTTAGGAGAAAAAAGTCCCCCCTCCGTCAACCTGATAGATTTGGTATCCAACTGCAGGAAGACGCAAGGAAGGGGGCATCCCCTGACCGGTACCCCTAGTACAACAGTCTCAGGGGAAACCACCGTACCAAGTTGGAAGGGTACACAGACCCAGCTCCAGGGAAGCTAGAACCCAGTCCAACATTTACAATATGAGTAGCAGAAGAGCCCAAGGGCACTGAGCATAAGGGACAACCTTTGAGCAGCCACCAACAGGCCCACCAGCTGCAATCCAGCCTGGTGAAGAGACGGGAACAGCAAGAGGGACCGAGCCCATGCAACCAGATTGTCCATTTATAGTCAAGGAAGCAGGTTCCCGTCTGAACCGAACCCAAGTTCAACCCTAGGAATGGACATACCACTAAGGGGAAAAAGAGGAATTGAGGTGATTGAGCACCCATCCAAAGACTCCCAAAGGACACCACCAACCGAGTAACAGACTCGGCCTGACGTAGGGATTGGGAAGCAAGGAGGGATGACCAGGCAGTTCCTCGCGCGGACGCCCCCTTGGTCTCAGTAGAGATATCACCCGTGTCATCGCCTAGGCGATCACTTCAGGGAGCAGAACCAATGGCCAGATAACAAGGCCACAATCAGCAGTGGTGGAGCACCAACACTAACCTGTAAGGTCCCTGGTGCCCGGAAGGCACAATGGCAATGAAATAAGCGTCTTAGGTCCCCACAGACGGCAAGAGGCCCCTGGACACAGGGCACTGGCGGCCCAACTCAGAGAAACCATGCAGAAAAAAACGCCTGTGAATGTAAATTGCCTCACCTATGGAAGGCCATAGTGGGCAGAGTGTTTCATCCTTTTGGAGGAATGTGGAAAGGTTGGTGTAGAGGCCCCTGCCTCTGTCTGTTAAGGGCAACCAGCAGGTGACCCCAGACCTCGCAGGCCGCGCGTGGCCTGTGCCAACACCAGAAGAGAGGCAGGGACCAGAAGCATCCTGAATATCTCGGGAAGGGGCCGCCCAGCAGACACTATCCTGCATCCAGAGGAAACTTCCTCCTGACTCCATCAGAACGAGGCATGACGCCTCCTGATAGGGGCAAGGTGCTGCGGCCATCCCCTCGCCCAGGCGGGCGAGGGCGCCCCATCATGCTTGGGGGGTTTTGGTAAAAGGTTTGGACTTAGTCCTGCCGGAGGGACCAGGGCGTTGTCTGCCACTCCTAGGGCAGGGATCTATACCAAAAAGCTGGAAGGACACCCCTGGTTCGGGTTTGACACTAACATAGGGGGGTGGAGGGGTGCCCCTGCCCCGAGAAGGCCAAGACCGCCTTCTGTAAAGGGGTGTTTTGCCCTTTTTTCCCAAACAGGTCCAGATGGGCCCCGAATAGGCGTCGCCCTCTAAAGGGGAGCCCAGTAAGAATCTTTTTTGTAGCATCGTCAACACCCCACTGTCGCAGCCAGACCTGTCGGTGTATAGCTACAGCAAGGGCGGAAGTTCTTGCGCACATGCTGATGGTGTCATCCAGCGCCAAAAGGATAAATCTTACAAATACATCACAACTGGAGAGTGCATTAAACACCTCCCACGGGAGATCCTCAGGTTGATGATCAATCATCTTTCTGATGGAGGGTCCTGGCGGCCACTGCAGCGATGGCCGCGGCACAGACCGGGCGCAGAGTCGTCCCTGCACAAGAAAAGGCGTGGGAAGCCAGCCTATAAATGCGCCGGTCCTCAGCATCCCGAAAGGTACGATAAGTAGGGGCCACAATAAAGGGGGGGTTAAGAACCCCAATGATCGGTGCATCCACCACGGGAGGTGATGACCAGCAGTTAACCACATCAGGGGGAAAAGGGTATTTCCAATCCCAGTCCCCTGGAAGTTTACTAGGGCATTGCCATTCTTTGAGTACAAGAGCCTGGAAGTGATCCTGCTCCAGAAATTCCAAACGCGGCGGCGCTGTATGGAAACGCTCCCTTCTAAGCCTGGAAGCCTCACCAGGGAAAGATAGACGAGACCTTGAAGATCTTTATCAGTAATTCGTCGGTGTCACACAGGCCCCAAGAACCGGGCCCCGGATCATCATGACTCCTCAGCCCCTCGTCAGAATAGTCGACCTTCATCAGAAAGAGCAAAACCCTGCTCAGCATCTTCAGATTCAGAAGGAATGGGCGAAACCGGAGGCGTCAGGGACCGCTTCTTACCAGGGCCCAAGCGCTCTGCCAACCTCAAAATCACCTGATCGGCTGTAGGCAGCCTGCGTGGCACGACTTGCTGTTCATTCCCGCTCGAGTGCGACTCATCAGGAGTGAGATTTAACCACGGGGAGAGAGGTGTATTGAAACGAGGCGCAGCCACTGGCAACCCTGACTGCAAGGCCAGTACTTGTTCAGCACAGGGTCCGCAGACCCGTGCTCTGTCCGCATCAGCATGGGGCAGTCCACACGCTGTACACAGCCGGTCTTGTCCCGGAGGGACCCCAGTCACATAATTCTGAGATGCCTCCATATGGTGATTATTAATGTAATATATACCAGTAGGGATTTACGCAATAGGCAACCCTGGATGTCCCAAAGACCCGCTAGGAATTTTGTAAGCCCGCTACAATATATGTTAGGCCGGGAGAAGCCGCCGGACTCTTCGACGCCTGAAAGACCGAATAAGGGGTGTTAGGGCCATGCGCAACAGAAAAAATACTAATGATGAAAACGCCCGCGAGGGCACTCACCGACCTGGGGAGGAGAAGGACCGCAAACACGCGCGTGTGCGCAGAGCAGCAAAATGGCGCCAACCGCACCTCGAAGGGCGGGCTCAATCTGGGCGTGACGCGGAACGCGCCACGCCGGGTCCCCGCCTCCCCCAAAGAGCGCGAAGCTCTGAGTTAGCCGTCCGGGCCTGACAAGCAAGCATAGGATATGCCAGTTAAAGGCATCTGCTAGGGGATACAAGTAGTCTGATGACGCTGCCACCCAGCCAGTAAATCTTTTAATGAAAAAGTGGGAAGGCAAGACGGTGGCGGCCAAATAAAAAGCAAGCAGCGCGGCTCTGACACCCGGTTGCCGCCAAGGGCAAAACTACGGCCATAAGCGTGACAATACAGTACACTGAGACCGCCACACCCCCCCCCCTTCTTTTCCCCTGAATACTGGGGAAAACGAGGGAGGATGGCGACCCTATACGCAGGGCCCACCACTACACGGGGCAATAATGCGGGAGGGACATCCACTAGAGGCTCAGCATCAGCCTAAACCACCTACCCTTTGGTGGGGGACTGCGGTGGAGCATGGCTCCATTAAGCACGCATGGTGCTGCCTACCTTCACCTGACCAGTGCAGCCCAGGCTGGGAGGCACATCACAAGGAGGACGGGTGGGAATAGTCCAACAGGGCCGCAGGCTGTAATAGCCCCGCTCACCTGCGAGAGAGTGATACTTCATTTCTTCGCAGTCAGCGCTGCAGAGAAATCTGGGGATTTGTGGGAGGTCCCTGGGTATATGAAGGGTCGGGAGGAGCCTGTTTTTTTGCATGTCTGCAGTGCACAGCGCCCTCTGGCGGAGGATAACCCAATTGTAAGTATTATATCTGGAGCAGGACGTACTGTATACTTAGAATAATCTGTTCACCAAGCTGTTCGTTCTTAATCTCAGGCCTAGAAGGAGGGACCTTGCGCTCAGATTTAGCTTGTTTTTTCTTATTTGCATATTGATATTTTAGGAAAAGGTGTGTTTTATACTGCTTTTTTATAAATTTCTTGTGAAACCCTGTGCAACCTAAAAATTATTCGAGATATTACTTCCAGAAAGATGAACCCACTACAACAAGCTGGATACGCTTAGAAATCTTAACGTGTACTTTCAGGGAATATATGGTTTATGGGGGGGTATTCCAAATGTAAAGGGTTGTTTTGGTAGAAAAAGCACAAGGTGCGCACTTTGTCTGCAGAGCTGAAATTTTGAAGTAAATTACCATTACGCACATGCTTTACTTGACAGGACCGATGCATGTTGGGTATTGTTCTGTTTGGGGGACCTTGCTTTTTCAGATTTTCAGTTTTTTTCTTGTTTGCATATAATTTTTTTTTAGGAAAATGTGGTTTTGATTCTGCTTTTTTATTCTTTAGGGAAACCCTGTACAACCAAAGAATACATTGAGGAATTACTTCCAGAAAACTGCACCTATGTCAACAAGCCTGGTACACCTAGAAAGCCTGAGGTGTATACTTCTAGGGAATATATAGTTTGTTGGGGGTATTTCAAATGTAAAGGGTTGTTTTTCTTGAAAAACTGCAAGGTGCGCATATTGCATAGCATAGTTGTATTTTATCTGAAAATCTTCTAAAGCGTTGTTTCAGTTTGGGGGAGTCTCCTGGGCGGCAAAGGGTGTCTACCAATACATATGTGGTACCGCTGTAACCGGGAGAAATTGGGGTTTCACACGCAATAAGATTTTATTGATAAACTTACATTTTTTATTACAAAAAAACACTAGAAATTGTAAAATAGATTTTTTTTTATTTTTTTGCACATATTTCACCCAAAAATATTGAGAATACACTTAGAAAATGACAAACAAGACATTTCATGTTAAAGCCCAGGCTCTGCTGAAAAAAACAATATATCACTTTCCTGAGATATCCCTGGAAATCCCTTCAAAAATCACAGTTGAACATAGGGAGCGCAAAATAATGCAAAATGGCATGGCAACAAAGGGTGACAAAATCTCAAGGTAGGCTGGCAGTTAAAGGGTTAAATGTGGGGGTGGATTCTTTAACTTTAGGGGCAGAAGTACCAGGCTAGAGAGACGAGGATTATCTAGGTTAACAATCATAATAGAAAACCATAGATTGGGGCTGGTAAAAGCATGCCTAAAAAATACATCTCACTGGCTTATCCTGATGAGGCATGCTGTCTGCTGTGTCTTTCCACGTGCCCCCTCTGAAAGACTGCTTTACCGCCACAGCAGGTAACCGTAAAAGAAATCCTGAGGCCTCCTCAGGCACACTGCACTGCTGTATGCAGTTGCGTCAGAAGTGACTTAGTTGGAGGTGCCAGAGTCTTCTCACTCCATAACGGCACACCATCTTGGGGGTCTTGCACCTGCCCGTCCCCCGGACTCCCCCAGCACAGCCACACAAGAACGGGAACTCCAGGGCCAGTAACAGGCAGATTCACCTGTGACCCGGCCTGCAGGATCTCCGCACAGCAGACAGATGAGGGAAGAGGTGCTCCAGCAGGCTCCTAAGACCACAGGGCGACTACCCTATTCCAGGGTCGGGCGAGCACCAGCCCCAGGCGACTCCTGGGGGAAAAAAATAAAAAAAAAATAAAATAAAAATGGACGATGTGGTTACCAGAGGCTCCTGGAGAGAAAACACAAATAATGGGAGGAAGGGGTGGGCTTTTAAACTTGTCCCAGTTTGCATTTCCTCTGTGGCCGTCCTGAAGGACATAGGGGAAAAAACAAGCCTGGCAGGATATTTGTTGATGCCGGATGCATAAGTGACCCTCTCCACCAGCATATTTATATGGAATTTTATAGTAATTGGGCTAATTTTTTTGGGGATAGTCCTCCTTTAACCCTTTCGCTGCCAGCCTACCTGCAGCATTTGCCACTCCCTGTTGCCAGACTGAGTTTCACTGTTTCGCGCTACACATGTTCAACTGTCATTTTTGAAAGGATTTCCAGGGATTTCCCAGGAAAATTATATATTGTTTTTTTCAACAGAGTCTGGGCTTTAACATGAAATGTCTTGTTTGTATTTTTTAGGTGTATTCTCAACATTTTTGGGTGAAATGTGTGAAAAAAATTAAAAAAAATATATTTTTTTACAATTTGTAGAGTTTTTTTGTAATAAAAAATGTAAGTTTGTCAATAAAATCTTATTGCGTGAGAAACCCCAATTTCTCCCGGTTACAGCGATACCACATATGTATAGGTAGACACCCTTTCCTGCCCAGAAGCCTTTTATAGCTGCTGGATGACAAATGGTTAATTAAAAAAAAAAAATGACATAGGGTCCCCCTTCCCGGGGAGGGGGACCCCATTTTTTTTTGGATTTTTAAGGGTTAAAAACCCTTAAAAATCCAAAAAAAAAAATGACGTGGGGTCCCCCTTACCCAAAGTAACCAGCCCGGGACCAGCTATGGGGGCTTGTAGGCACAGAGTGGGGGGGCCAGCTTTGGTCGCCCCCCCACCCTGCAGCCTACGAGCCCACATAGCCTATGTGGGCCCGGGCTCTTCTGCCCCCCCCTGGCCTTTGGGGAGGCAGGTAATGGGGGTGCGGGGGTTAATGGCAAGCCACCCGCTAGGGCAGGTGACTTGCCACCCCCCCAGCCTTGTGAACTGGTATAAGGGGTCTCATGGACCCCTTACCAGCTCACAAAGGGTTAACTGTTAAAAAAACCACCACACAATAATAAAAAGTATTTTATTCAAAAAAAAAAAATTTTTTTTAACTGTACTTACCTTCGATTGCAAGCTCTTGTCCCTCGCCGCTCAGCTGACAGATGCCTGTGATCGGCATCCAGAGAAGGAGAAGGCAGGAGATCAGAGGATCTCCTGTCACCTCCTTCCAGGGCACCGATCACCGGCATCTGAGAAGCTGAGAAAGCTGAAGCCGGTGATCGGGACCGGGATGACGTCATAAGCCCCGCCCCCAAGGGGGCGGGGCTTAGAGGCAAGATGGCGGCCACCATCGTGAAGAAGAGAGGAGAGAGCCTCCCAGGCTCTCCCCTGAAGATCGGTAAGTCCTGGGGGGGGATCGGAGGCCCCCCAGGTGAAGAGGAGGGACAGCGGGAGCCAGCGCACACACAGGTAAGTGAATGTCATTTTTATTTTTTATTTTTTTTTACAGTTAGCAGCTGCTGCTGCAGAAACGGGGGGGGGGGCGGCCTATTCCGGGGGCTCTCCTGGAGCCATCCGACCCCCCACGGGGGATCGGATGGCACCAAATTAAAGAGGAGACCCGGCCGGATCCAACAAGGGGTCAGGTGAGTATTTTTGATTTTTATTTTTTAAACTAGAAGCGAGGAAAGTCAAGCACGTAACACCTACGGGCTTGGCACTTAAGGCCCAGCCAAGCCAGCACGTAGGTGTTACGTGCTTGGCAACAAAAGGGTTAAACACAAGGGTTTGGAAAGATGAACAGATCAGATGGTAAGGACTTTGATAAACATAATGCTTTAACAACCTGTAAGACATGCCCAATACCTGCCTGTGTGTCAAACAGACATAACTATACATAAAAACATTTCGGAATTCCAGGCACAATCATGTAAAACACACTGTCCAGCAGGTGAAAACGCATATGATTTATTTGCATGTAAAGTTTCCTGTGTGAAGCGCACTACTGCCAAAAAGGAGACTGGCTTTCAAGAACTAATCTTTCCTTTCACCCATTTTTCAACCTATCAAAAGACTTCCAACACATTAATAAACCTAAGGCTAAATCCAAACAAATGGATGAATTGGCAATGAAACGATTATTCAGGCATGCAGGACAGAAATAGAACCTGAAGACAGTGAAGGGACAATATTTTTATAAGGCAGTTTAATAGGGATAATAACTCAGAGAAATTTAACGTCATACTGTGAACTGCTTGTACTGGAAGATATTTGGCGCTAAAACACATAGATGAGCCTTATTTAGAAGTCACTTTTAAACCATTTCAGCAAAGGATTTACAACTGGTTATACAAAGCAGACGTTTTCTCTGAGAAGCTTATGTTACAGTACATAAAATAAGGATTAAAATGTACCACAATAAATCATTGCTGAATGAAAAAAAAGACCCATGGTGCTAACTGAGCCATAGCATTGCTTGTAGTTCGTGAGTGGAGACAGACATGGTCATCAGAAAGTTCTCTACACATTTAGGCATCAAACTGTTGAATTACACCCAGACATTCGGGAATACTGGTGTCTGGATAGGGAACTGCAGCATGACTGAAATGTGACACAATGGGAACAAAATAACAGGCTGGATTGGACTAGGATACAGACTGTGTACTGAAACTCAGGCAAGGACTAGAAACCATTGAGCAGTACTGGGAAGATACAAGGTGGTTTAAGGCAGGGAACAAGGGAGCAGGCAAATATTCACAGACTGAGAACATAGGAACACTAATTACAATATTTTCACCTCATATGACACACATATTCCCCCCAAAAGTAGGGTGGCCACCCAAGGCCCTGAACGCTTGCTTGCTCAAAGACAGTATAACAGGAGACTGGCTTTGCAGCTACTAAGACCACATAGAGACACAGTACTCCCAACGAGAGAACAAGTGAACAACAGAGAAGACATCAGACTTTAACGCAGACAGAAGATGACTGGCTCAAAGACCAGTGATGGCGAATTTCACAAGCAATGTACAAGAAAAATTTGAAAATGTGTTCTAACCATTATCATACTTATTTAGTTTCTTGGTGGTATAAAATACAATTCTGTGAAATACCTGTAGAATTGGTATTATACGCATACAGTACGTCCTGCTCCATATATAATACTTACACGTGGGTAATCCTCCGCCAGATGGCGCTGTTCACTGCAGACATGCAAAAACAGGCTCTCCCGGCACTTCATATACCCAGGGACCTCCCACAAATCCCCAGCATTGAAAAGCAGTGAGAAAAAGAAGCCGGGAGAAACCAACCACCAAACTGGTAACAATAACAATCACCATACAGGGGATCCAGAACAAGGTGAAACCAGGGTGGGGTGGAGCAGGACGTACTGTATGCGCATAATACCAATTCTACAGGTGAGTATTTCACAGAATTGTATTATTCTAAGCATACAGTACGTCCTGCTCCATATATAATACTTACACGTGGGACATCCAATAGCAGTGTCCATAAAGTAGGGTGGGATCCCCAACAACAAAGGCAACGGCACGTAGCTCAAACTACAACCGCCTGCAAAACCTTACGGCCAAAAGCAACATCAGCTGAGGCCCGAACATCAACCTTGTAAAACTTTGAAAAGGTGTGAACAGAAGACCAAGTAGCGGCCTTGCAAATTTGTTCAACAGAGGCCTGTTGCTGAAAAGCCCAAGAGGCACCAATAGCACGAGTGGAATGAGCCGTAAGACGGAAAGGGGGAGTCCACCCCTTAGTAGAATAGGCCTGAATCACAGCCTGACGAATCCATTTACTGATAGTAGACTTGGCGGGAGCCAAACCCTTCCTAGGCCCTGAAGGCACAACAAAGAGCATCAGTCTTCCTGAAGGCCTTAGTGACAACCAGGTAATACTTCAAGCACCTGACTACGTCCAAGGAATGCAGAACCCGCTCCTTGTCGTTGCGAGGATTGGGACACAGAGAAGGAAGAACAATATCCTGGTTCAAATGAAATGCCGAAACAACTTTGGGCAGAAAATCTGGTTTGAAGCGGAACACCACCTTGTCCTGGTGTCGCTCATAGTATGGAGGCTGAATAGATAGAGCAGCCAGCTCTGACACACGCCTAACCGAAGTAATAGCCACCAAGAAGACAACCTTGAGAGTGAGAACGACCAGAGCAGCGTCTTGAATAGGCTCAAAGGGAGCACCCTGCAAGGCAGACGAAACTAAGTTCAAATCCCAGACAGGGACCATAGGTTTGCGAGGGGGACGCACGTGAGTGACCCTCTGAAAGAAGGTCTTAATCAGGTGATGTTGAGCAAAGGTCTTCTGAAAGAAGATAGACAGGGCAGAAACCTGACCCTTCAGAGTACTAAGTTTGAGACCTAAGTCCAGACCATGCTGTAAAAACTCCAGAACCCTAGGGACGGAGAATTCCCGGCAGGGAAAAGACCTGGACTCAAACCAGTCAATGTAGGAACGCCATACTCTATAATAAATCGCAGAAGAAGTCTTCTTCCTGGCCTGCACCATAGTAGCCACCACAGAGGCAGACAACCCCTTCTCCATCAAGATGGAGGTTTCAGCAGCCAGGCCGTCAAAGCCAGAGTTTGTAAATTGGGATGGCGTAAGGACCCTTGAGTTAGCAGATCTGGCACGCTTGGCAAATCGTACTGATCTACTGCCATTTGAACCACGTCTGCGAACCACACTCTTCTTGGCCACCTGGGGGCCACTAGAATCACAGGTACCCCTTCCAGAGCAATCTTGCGTAGAACCCTGCCCAGAAGGGGAAACTGTGGAAACACATACAGGAGTCGAAACACCCTCCAAGACATGGACAGGGCATCCGTGGCCATGGCCAGAGGATCCTGAGACAGTGAGACGAAGGCCGGGAGCTTGTGATTGTGACGGGAAGCATGTGATTGTGACGGGAAGCAAACAGATTCACATCCGGTAGGCCCCAACGGTGACACAGGGACTGGAATACCTTGTTGCAGAGGGACCACTCCCCCTGACGGGACATTCCCCTGCCCAGGGCGTCCGCCAGCAGGTTCTTTGCCCCCGGAATGTAAACAGCCGAAATGAAATTGAACATAGGCCTCCGCTCATGTCAGAATCTGAGACACCTCTTGGAGAGCACCCTTGCTCCGGGTCCCTCCCTGATGATTGATGTAGGCAACCGCCGTCCTGTTGTCTGAGCGTACCTGGACCGACAGACCCCTCAGGTGCTGGGTCAAACGCTCCAGTACCAACCTGACTGCCCGTAATTCCAGAATGTTGATGGGTAAATGGGCCTCCTGAGGACCCCACGTCCCCTGGAAGCACAGGGACTTCCAGAATCCCCCCCAACCTGACAGACTGGCATCTGTTGTGACTGTCCCCCCCCAGGAGGGGGTCAGAAAAGACCTGCCCCCTGTCAAGTTCCTGTGGTCCAGCCACCACGCAAGGGACTGTCTGACCGAGGGGGGAAGCACACAGACCCCGTCCAAGCACGCTGGGTTCTTGTCCCAAACTGACAGAAGGTGAAGCTGCAGAGGTCTCAAATGGAACTGGGGAAAGGGCACCGCCTCGAAGCTCGCCACCATCAGGCCTACCAACTGCATTCCCTGCCGGATGGAGAGCTGTGGGCTCGAAAGCAGGAACCTCGCCTGCGCAGTCAGAGCTTCCACCTTCTGTTGAGGAAGGAATATCCTTGACTGAACCGTATCCAGAATCATTCCCAGGAACGGAGTCACCGAGGAGGGGGACAGTGATGACTTGGGGTAATTGATCACCCAGCTGAAGGACTCCAGGGTGGACACTACCAGCCGAGTGTCCAACTCTGCCTGCTGCAGAGACCGAGAGGTGATGAAAATATCGTCCCCTCAGCCTTAACAGGGACATCACCCCTGCCAGCACCTTGGTGAACACCCTGGGAGCTGACGTTAGGCCGAATGGCAGGGCCACAAATTGGTAATGCTGATCTTTTAGTGCAAATCTGAGAAACCATTGGTGTCCCGAAAACACCGGGACGTGCAGGTAAGCATCCTTGATGTCTACGGACGTCATGAAGTCCCCTGGGCGCAGTGAGCCAATGGCTGAGCGCAGAGTTTCCATGCGAAAGTGCCTGTTCTTGACAAATTTGTTGAGGATTTTTAAATCCAGAATGGGCCTGACTGACCCATCCTTCTTGGGTACTGTGAAAGGTTGGAGTAGAACCCCGTGCCCCTGTCTCCAGGGGGGACCTTGCAAATGACCCCTAGATCCATGAGACCCTGTACGGCCAGCAACAAGACCTGAGCTGAGGCAGGGTCTTGAGGGATTCGAGACCCAATGAATCTGGTGGGGGGCCGTACAGCAAATTCTATCTTGTAGCCGGAGGACACTACCTCCTGAATCCACCGGTCTGAGACGTGGCGCCGCCAGACGTGCTCGAAGTGCTGTAGACGTCCCCCCACCCCGACGGGTGAGGGCACCCCCTCATGCCTGGGGGGCCTTGGGAGGGGCTTTGGGCTTGGTTCCCCAGGAGGAACCTGGTCGGAGTTCTCAGTTCCTGTGCCAGGAATCAGCACGGGCCCCAGCGAAGGGGTTGATAGGGAGCCTTGGCCACGAAAGGGCCGAGTCTGTCGCCTGCACTGGGGTAACTTGCCTCCCTTGGCAAAGAGGTCTAATCGATCCCCAAACAAGCGCAGTCCTTTAAATGGAAGCCCCGTGAGGGCCTTCTTGGCGGCATTGTCTGCGGCCCACTGGCGCAACCAGGCGGCGAAAAGCAACCACCAGGGAAGATGACCTGGCACACATCTTAATAGCATCGTCCGAAGCGGACAGAATAAAGTTCACAAACGCATCACAGCTGGACAGAGCGTTGACAGTATCAGGAGGCAACTCATCTGTGCCATTGAGAGCACTCCTAACCACGGCCCTGAGCGCTACCGCCGTAATGGCTGAGGCGCAAACCGGGCGCAGAGTCGCTCCCCCAAATGCAAAGGCATGACATGCCAGTTGGTCAACACGCCGGTCCTCAGAGTCCCGTAGCGTAGTAGTGTCGGGAGAGTGCATAATAGAGGTGTTGGACAACCCTAGAATAGGAGCATCGATCTCAGGCGGCGATGACCAGCACTTAACCAAGTCAGCAGGAAAGGGATATTTCCTATCCACACTCTTAGGGACCCCTTGAAGTCTGTTGGGATGTTCCCATTCTTTAAGCACGAGGCTATTGAAATGGGTCTGCTCGGGAAATTCCAAGCGAGCTTTAGCAGTATGAAAAAGGTCACCCCTTTCCCGGGGAGCCGCAGCAGGGGGAGAGAGGGACAGAACCTCAAAGATCTGAACCAGCAGTCTATCAATATCATCCGAGGACCAATGCTCGGAGCCAGACTCTTCCTGACCCCTAGACTCATCGTCATAAGACCCTGAGTCAGAGAACAGTTCCCCTTCGTCCGAGGGGATATGGGCATAAGAGTGCAAAAAATCATCAGGTTCTATAGGGAAGAGGGCCGATTCAGGGTTCAAGTGCCGCCTCTTGGCGGTGGCTTTACGCGTTAAGGAATTAGCAAGTAAGTTTTCAACACTAGCCAGCCTCGTGGCCAGATCAGGATGAGAATCCCCACAGGAATTGGGGGTTAGACTCAGGCTTGGGGGAGTAGGTGAAGTGCGTCGGGGTGCAGGCCCAGCCTCAGAGGAGACGGGAAGCACCGGTAGCGCCTGCTGTGCACAAGGAACAAAGACCCGTGCATTGTCAGCGCTGCTAGGTAGGACCCCACAAGCTACACACAGCCGGGCTAGTCCCGAAGGAACCCCGTTCACAATATCCTGAGATGCCTCCATATGGTGATTAAATCAGCACAATATGCCCGTAGGGATTGACGCTGTAAGCTACCCTGGATGCCCCAAAAACCCGCAGGGAAGTGGGAGTAATTTATTATGGTCACAACCGGGAGCAGCCACTGAAATCTGCGGTCTGAAAGACATAAGAGGGGACAAGGATGTCAGAGCCATGCGCAATGGAAGACAGAAAGCAAAGAGTCGCCCGCGAGGGCACTTACAGACAGAGAGGAAAGGACGATCTTCACCACGCGCGCGAGAGAAGGAAATGGCGCCAAGCAAACCTCGGAGGGCGGGCCTGAGCAGACGGTGTGCGGAGCATGCCAAGCCGGAACCACGCCCCTCCACAGCGAGCTCGAAGCTCGTAAGGTGTCTAGCCAATGAGAGACAGTAAAGCAATAACGTATATTAAAAAATACCATTTTGTGAGTACTCACCTGAAAAATGGATATTGTTGGTGTGCCACACACCCCGCTTCACTTCTTAAATATTCATCACTTCATGGGTTAATCCACCGCAGGTGACGTAGTGCAGAGAGGAAGTCTTGTAACGAGCCCCCTTCCGGCCTACATATACCTGTTACCTCCCTTCAATCACCAGTATATTCAAAAAGCAGTAAAACAAGGTACCAGTATTCCACCAGTAACCTCCAAAATCAATTTTGATATAAAGAAAGGGCTTCACCATATAAATGCTTCGGTAATACCGAAAAGGGCGGGTGTGAAGCGGGGTGTGTGGAACACCAACAATATCCATTTTTCAGGTGAGTACTCACAAAATGGTATTATTCTTGGTGTGCCACACACCCCACCTCACTTCTTAAATATTCATCACTTCATGGGACATCCAAAAGCAGTGTCCACAAGGGAAGGGCATCTCAAGGCCAGGTGAAGCATAACTTAAATGACTGCAGTCTGCAGAACTTTGCGGCCAAAAACAGCATCCGCTGAGGCCCGCACATCAACTTTGTAAAACTTAGAAAAAGTGTGAACAGAAGACCAAGTGGCGGCCTTACAAACCTGTTCAACAGAAGCTTGGTGCTGAAAAGCCCAAGACGCCCCAACAGCACGAGTGGAATGAGCAGTAATACGAAAAGGGGGAACTCTTCCCTTAGCAGAATAGGCCGCAGTAACGGCCTGACGTATCCACTTGCTAATGGCAGATTTGGCTGGTGCCAAACCCTTCTTAGGCCCATGGGGCACAACAAAAAAGGAATCCGTCCTACGGAAAGGAGACGTGATAATCAAGTAGTACTTAACACAGCGTACTACATCCAAACAATGCAAAACCCTCTCTTTGTCATTCTTAGGATTAGGACACAAGGAGGGAAGAACAATATCTTGGTTCAAATGAAAAGCAGAAACAACCTTAGGAAGAAAGTCTGGCTTGAACCGAAAGACCACTTTATCCTGATGCCTCTCGAAGTAGGGCGCCTGGATAGTTAAGGCCGCCAATTCTGAGACACGCCGGACAGAAGTGATCGCTACCAAGAAGACAATCTTCTGAGTCAGGGTAGACAAAGCAATATCTTGCAAAGGCTCCAAAGGAGGAGCCTGAAGAGCCGAAAGAACCAAATTCAAATCCCAAACAGGGAGTAATGGTTTCCTGGGAGGCCGCACGCACATGCGTAACCCCCTGGAAAAAAGTTTTAACTAAAGGTTTAAGCGCAACACGCTTCTGAAAAAAGATAGATAAGGCAGAGACCTGCCCTTTCAATGTACTTAGCTGGAGACCAGAGTCCAGCCCTGATTGTAAAAACTCCAGAATCCTGGGGACCGAAAGGACCCTACAAGGAAAAGATCTTATCTCACACCAAGTGATATAGGCTTTCCAAGTCCTATAGTAGGTGATGGAAGAAGACTTCTTCCGGGCACTGATCAGAGTCTTAATGACTGAATCAGAAAGACCCTCCTCCTTCAGGATGGAGGTTTCAGCAGCCAGGCCATCAAACCCAGCGCTGGTAAATTGGGGTAACACAATTGACCCTGAGTGAGCAGATCGGGCCGAAGAGGCAGAACGAACTGGTCCACTGCCAGCCAAATGATGTCTGCGAACCTTATTCGTTTTGGCCACCTTGGGGCCATGAGAACGGCGTACACCCTTTCCAGAGCAAACTTCTGAAGAACTCTGCCCAGCAAGGGCCACGGAGGAAACAGGTATAGAAATCCCAGAGCTTCTCAGTTCAGGGACCTGACATCCACTGTCAGAGCCAGAGGATCCCGGGAGAGAGACACGAAGCTCGGGAGCCTGTGATAGTGATGAGGGGCCAACAGGTCCACCTCCGGAGTCTCCCATTGGAGACACAATAAGAGAACCACCCGAGGATGGAGAGCTTATTCTTCCAGACGGGGAGAGCACTTGCTCAACCGGTCCGCTACCTGTTCCATCACCTCTGGAATGTAAACCGCCGAGAGACAGGGAACATGGAACACTGCCCATGTCTGGATCAGGGACATTTCTCTGATGGGTAAGTGGGGCCTCCACTGCCCCTGAAGCCGCAGCTCCTTCCAGAATCTGTTCTATCCCGACAGACTGGTGTCCGTGGTGACACCTCTCCAAGGGAGGGTCAGGAAAGACCTGCCCTGTACAAGATTAGTCGAGACCAATCACCACAGGAGGAACTGCAGAGGCTGCTGGACCCAACACGCTAGCAGAAATAGCTGAAGTGTTCTTGTGTGAATTTGGGCAAAGGAAAGACACACTCCGTCTTGATGAGAGTTCAGGCCGGGATGAACCGACCCCTGAATGGACCGCGAGGGAGGGTGAGACTCGAATTCCAGGTTGTGACCTGTCGACACTACCTCCTGGATCCATCTGCCTAGAACCACAAGGTTCCAATGGTAGAAGTGTCGCAATAGTCCCCCCACCCGCACGGGTGAGGGCAGCCCCTCATTGCTGAGTGAGCTTATCAGCAGGCTTAGGCTTGGTGCCCCAGGACTGAGTGGGCCGGCCACGGCCCCTCCCCCGAGTCCAACCTGCGCCACTGGTAGCAGGAAAGGACGTACCTTTGCCCGCTCCGAACCTTTGAAGGGAAGGCCTACCGGAACTTGTCCCCCTGAAGGGACCACGAGGCCTTTTGCGTTGTGGCATCTTACCATCTTTTGCGACTGAATCAATTTTCTCCCCAAGCAGACGGAACCCCAAAAAGGGGAGAGCTGTGAGTACCTTTTTGGAAGCCGTGTCTGCTGACAACTGACGCAGCCATACTGACCTGCGAATAGCCACCAGCATAGCTGCCGCCTTGCTACTCATAGTCAGCGCATCGTCCTGAGCGGCCAAGACATAAACCACAAAAGATTCACACTGCTTAAGTGCAGTGAACTGTTTGCAAGCGGGATCAAGATCCTCATATAGCCCCTGAATTAGGGACTTAATTGCCAATAGAAGAAGGGCTGAAGCACATACCGGGCGCAATGCTGACCCGGAATAGATAAAACCATGTCGAGCGTATTGGTCAATCCTGCGATCTTCCCCATCTTTGGGGGTAGTGGTCTCAGCAGATTGTACCATAGCCGAGCTGGAGAGTCCTAGTACAGGGGTATCGACGTCCGGAGGGACAGACCACAGCCTCACCAATTCTGGTGGAAAAGGATAACGCTTTCCCCAACTGGAAGGAATTCCAGATAACCGTGTGGGATGTTCCCATTCCTTAAGAACCACCCTCTCAAAGTGGTGCTGTCTGGGAAAAACCAAACTCGGCTGAGGCTCTTTAAATAACTGACCCTTTGGCGGGGCGGCCGCCTCAGGCGTATCTAAACTCAAAATATTAAACATTTGAGCCAGAATGGAGGGGTGTCAAAAACAACCCCCTCTGACCAATCGCCGATCTCATCAGCCACATGCTGACCTGTCGGCTCATCTGACTCCGACGGGAATTCATCCTCGTCAGGGGATCCATCGGACCATTCCACAGGTTCACAAAACTGGTCCTGTGGAGCCGAAGGTACCGGAGTCAGGTGCCTTCGTTTTGTAGCGGTTTTAAACGCTGCTTTAACGGGCATCATTTTCCGGGGGCAGGGCTGTGCTGCTGCCTCGGAATGCGAATCCCCACTTTTGACAGTGTCATGCGGGGTCCGGAATAGGGATGGAGAGGTAGGAGATGATGAAGGATGCGATGGCACCGCAGCCGAAGCAACGGACTGGCGCGCAATAGTCTGTTTTGCACAAGGGATGCAAATAAAGATATCATCAGCTGGGAGTGGAACCCCACAACCTACGCACCCCCCAAACGGAACAGCAGAACCGTTTCCGGAATCTACGGAAGCCTCCATATGGTGATTTATGGTATTCGCAATAATGGGACTTTTAAGGCATAAGCCGACCCGGGATGCCCCCTTTATTTTAGTAATGTCCCGGAAGGGAGGATTTATATAAAATTTTTTTTTTTTTTTTTTTTTTTTTTTTTTAAGTTTAGGTCCCCTTTAATAGAAACTATATATATATATACTTATATAAAGTCTATGTATATAAACATTCAAATCAATCCCAATAATTAGCCAGGCACATAGAGCCGGAGGGCTAGCATAAGCAGGGATCCCAGGATCTGCAAGGCAAGAAAACAACCATCAGATCCTTCACATGTGTATAACATATAAGTATGGCACCAAGTGCCCTTAAATGACGCCCCCTTGATAATAGTGATTTCTCACTGTATTATTAAACAATATCTCCCATTTAACGGCCCCAACGGGAGGGGCCGCTTACCTGTACCGCAATCAGCCATTAAGCCTGCAGCCAACAGCCATGAGCCGGCAGAAGACAAAGTGCGGCTGTGCGCCCACGTGCCTTCCTGTTTTGAAGGAAGCTGGGACGCTGGGCCCGCCGCTGACGCCGCATGACGTCGGCGCCCGCCCCCCCCCTACGCTGATCAGCTGGAACACTTTACAGCTGATCACAGCACGCGCGTCCAGGCAGCGGAGGGGGGAGGGTAAAAACCGCATGTGCTGACAAAGCTCAATGAATGCCAGGCGAGGAGAGGGGAGAGGGGAGAGGGGGGAGGGGGTAGGGGGCCACAAGCAACCAACTGCCAGAGAGGTGGCCAGCCCATACCCAGCGCAAGCTGCCCTAAAGCAGACCCAAAATATACACATGCTACAGTGAATGTATAATCATGCCATATATGTTAACATGCAGTGATACAGTGAAACACATACTAAAGCACACCCTCACCACCCCCCCAACGGGAGAGAAAGGGGCTACGGGGACCCTCGGGACAGGGGCATCCCATTTCCGGATCACCATGTCGGTTCGCCGCATTGCCCCACGCATGAGGTCGAGCGGTAGGAGATAAGCTCCTAGGCACTTAAAGTGCCATCTACCATTTGCCCGGTGACCAGCCAAGGCTGGGAGGCTTCCTATTTCACCATAAAGGTATACAAACTCAAACCGGGCAGAAATAGACCAAAAGGGGGGTGGCGGGGTAAGAATACCCCGGCCTACCTGTAAGCAGGAGACTTCCAACTTCTGACTTGTCAGCAAGCAGAGAGAAAAAATACTGGTGATTGAAGGGAGGTACCAGGTATATGTAGGCCGGAAGGGGGCTCGTTACAAGACTTCCTCTCTGCACTACGTCACCTGCGGTGGATTAACCCATGAAGTGATGAATACTTAAGAAGTGAAGCGGGGTGTGTGGCACACCAAGAATAATGGCGCTCAGAGCCTGTAAGGCACGGCCGAGGTCAGTACTCGGCTCTGCTGTGGCTCCCCATCGAGGAACGAACCCCGTCTGCCGTGACAAGGCGTACTGTATTGGGCAGGCGCTCAAGCCAGCGCCACCTAGGCAGAGCCACAAGGCTAAGAAGGTGAAGAGGAAGAAAGACGCAGAGGCGTCCACAAACCGCCGCCGTACGTGCGGAGCGAGCAGAAGGCAGATACTAAAGGCGCAGCATTAACAGTAAGGTAAGAGCGCGGCTCTGATCCCCGTTCTCAGTAAGCCGAGACATAAGCGTGTAAGGATACACTGAGGCCGCCATACACACAACCCCTCCCCCCCCTTTCTTTTCCCCCTGACTAAGGAGGGAACGAGGGAGGAAGGCGACCCGTTACATAGGGTCCACCGCTACATGGGGCGTGGGGCAACAATGCGGGAGGGGCATCCCCTGAAGGCTCACCATCAGCCTTGACCGCCTACCTTATGGTGGGGGATTGCGGTGGAGCGTAGTTCCGTAAGCACACATGGTGCTGCCTACCTTTACCTGACCAGCGCAGCCCAGGCTGGGAGGCATATTCACACAGAGGAGGGGTGGAAATAGTCCCGCAGGGCCGCAGGCTGTAATAGCCCCGCTCATCTGCGAGAGAGTGATACTTCATGTCTTCGCAGTCAGCACTGCAGAGAAATCTGGGGATTTGTGGGAGGTCCCTGGGTATATGAAGGGCCGGGAGGAGCCCGTTTTTGCATCTCTGCAGTGAACATCGCCATCTGGCGGAGGATTACCCACGTGTAAGTATTATATATGGAGCAGGACGTACTGTATGCTTAGAATATCACAACGGTTTTGCTTCATGTATTTACATACCTTTGCAAATTGATACATAATAATATACCCAAATGTATCCAGTATATCTCTGTTGAGAGCATGATAAAGTTAAATGGATAGGATAGGAGCCCGCATGCGCCACTGGATCAGCGAAGATTTACTGAATCATGTAAGATTTACTAGGAATCGGGGGGGGGGGGGGGGGGGGGAGTTCTGCTTTAAAGCATCCACTGTAAATGACGGTAATCTCTTATGGGTTCAACTAGAGCAAACCAAGCTCTAGTTAAAGCGGACCTTCACCCTGAATAAGAGCATATCTTTTATGTTTCCCACACCCTGTACATGCAGATTGCTCACATTGAAAATCACCCTACCTGCATCTACTCTCATCCAAGATGGCGGCTCATGGAACTTCAGGCAGAAGTGTCTTCTGGCTGTGCCGCTCTGCATTCTGGGATTTCTGTCCTTTTCCTGACCCCAGCTCTGCTCTGTCTGTTCAAAGCACAGCCTCCCTGTACTTTACCCTGCTCTCCTCTCCTCAGTAAGTGTGATGCTTCTGAGTCAAGATGGCGGCGCCCATATCCTAAAGTCCTGAACAGAGTTGCAGCCCAGTGGGGGAAATAATAAGTTACTAAACTTAAATATACAATTCTGTGATTACTCACCTGTAGAATTGGTATTATAAGTATACAGCACGTCCTGTTCCAGAATAATCCTTACTCATGGGTAATACATCCACAAGATGGCGCTGGACGGCAGAAAAACAGCTTGTGGCTCCTCCCGGCCCTATATAAGTCAGGGACCTCCCACAAAATCCCCAGTATTCACAAGCAGTTAACAAGAAGCCGGGAGAACAATAACTTCAAAAATTAACAATCACCATACAGAGGTAACTAAGAATAATGATAACAAGGGTGGGGTGGAGCAGGACGTGCTGTATACATATAAAACCAATTCTACTAGAGTAATCACAGAATTGTATTATTCCAAGTATACAGCACGTCCTGTTCCAGAATATTCCTTACACATGGGACATCCAATAGCAGTGTCCGTAAGGTAGGGTGGGATCCCCAAAAGTAACAGCAGACAGTTTAAACCACTGCCGCCGGCAGAACTTGCGACCAAAAGCTGAGGCCTTAACGTCAACCTTGAAAAACTTTGAAAAGGTATGAAGACCAAGTAGCAGCAAACTTGTTCAACAGAAGCCTGGTGCTGAAAAGCCCAAGAGGCACCAATAGCACGAATAGATTGAGCAGTAAGGCGGAAGGGAGGATTCTTCCCTATAGCAGAGTAGGCCTGAATCACAGCCTGACGGATCCATTTGCTGATAGCAGACTTGGCAGGAGCCAAACCCTTCCTAGGACCAGAAAGGACCACAAAAAGAGCATCAGTTTTTCTGAAAGGTATAGTAGCCACCAGATAGTATTTCAGACACCTAACCACACCCAAAGAATGCAAGACCCTCTCCTAGGCATTACTAGGATTAGGGCATAATGACGGAAGAACAATGTCCTGAATCAAATGAAAGGCAGACACAACCTTAGGCAGAAAGTCTGGCTTGAAGCGGAACACCACCTTGTCCTGGTGTCTCCCATAGTAGGGGGCTGGATAGAGAGCGCTGCCAACTCAGACACACACCTAACAAAGGTGATAGCCACCAAAAAGACAACCTTGAGCGTAAGAATGGCCAGGGCAGCATCCTGCACAGGTTCAAAGGGAGCACCCTGCAAGGCTGACAAAACCAAGTTCAAATCCCAAACAGGCATCATAGACTTACCTGAGTAACCCCTTGGAAAAAATACAACTCTGAAGTACTCACCTGTAGAGTTGATATTATATGCATACAGCACGTCCTGCTCCTGAATAGTAATAACATGTGGGTAATCCTCCGCCTCAGGCGCCATGCACTGCAGACATGTAGAAAACAATCTCCTCCCGGCCCTACATATACCGAAGGACCTCCCACAAATCCCCAGCATTGAAAAGCAGTGTGAAGAGAAGCCGGGAGGAACAAACCACCCAGAAAACTGGTAATATCAATTGATAATCACCATACAGGGGATCCAGAACAAGTGAGCCAGGGTGGGGTGGAGCAGGACGTGCTGTATGCATATAATATCAACTCTACAGGTGAGTACTTCACAGAGTTGCATTATTCTAAGCATACAGCACATCCTGCTCCAGAATAGTAATAACATGTGGGACATCCAATAGCAGTGTCCATAAGTAGGGTGGGATCCCCAGGAAAAAACAAGGCACAGCGGACAGTAAAGGCGCTGTCACCTGCAAAACTTGCAACAGGCATGACATGAGCAGAGGCTCCAACGTCAATCTCATAACAAGACCCTGAAGGTATGAACAGAGACAAGCCATAAGTCTAGCAACTTATTCAACAGAAAAAACCCTGGTGCTGAAGGGCCAGTGGTACCCAAGCACCAATATAACGGAATAAACAGAAAAAGGGGAGATTATTCCCCCTAAAGAGGAATATAGGTCAGTGTAACGACCCCACCAGCCCACAGGCAAAAGAAGCCTTGTGGAAAACTTGTAACACCCCCTAAGGGAAATAGAACAGGTCACCCGACCAAGGCGGGAATACTGACCCCTAACTAACACGAAGCCAAGGGCTTTACTCAGGATCAGGAGACATCCAAGAAGGATTAATCCAAAGGGCGCAGTGGCTTGCTCCCAGCCCCCCCTTATACTGAGTCACCCAGAAGATAAGGCCCGTCTCCAAGGGGTGAATGAATCAGCTGTCAATCCCCAGACAAGAGTCCCTATATTGGGACGACAAAGGAAGGGGCCTGACAAGGGCAGAACCGCACTCCTGAGAGAGCAAACAGGTCAGCAGACTTCAGCAGAGGCATCTGCGAACCACAGCCCACAAGGCCACCCAGGCCATCCATCTCACGGGTCTCTCTATCAGACCGACCGTGCGCAGAACCCCACAAGTAGGGTGATGAAGAGAAGGCATATAAAATGGCAAGTCTATGCCTAAGATTACTCAGCCCCCATGACCAGAGTCAGAATATTCTGGGACAGTAAAAACAAGGGCAGAGCCCCTGTGTTATAAGGGAGACCCAACAGAGCCACGCTAGTAGGCTCCCAGGGCGACACCAGGATAGCATAACCTGCCGCTAAAGAGCATCCATTGGAGCGAATACCGCTGAGAAGCAGGGGACGTAGACCCCCGCCAAGGCAGGATCAGGGACCCTCCAGAGGGAGCATCCTGCCTCAATCTCTAGACCAATAATAAAACAGGCCATTGTCATCCAACAGACAGGAGTCCCCAATAGACAGACAGATCCAAAAAGAGGAGAAGTCCAGCCATATAGAGTCAACGGAAGGCACACAATTTCAACAAAACCAGCAGGTAAGATGGACCCTCTAGGGGACCCTACCTAGGAACCACGGGGAATTGTGGAAGGAATTCCCCTCCCCCGCCAACCTGCAAGACTTGGTACCCAAGGTGACCATTCACTGGAAGATGCAAGTAAGGAAGGGGGAGCCCCCTGACGGGGCCCTTGAATATGATCAGCTCAAGAGGAACCACCTTACCAAGGGGGAATGAGCACAGACCAACCCCCAGGGTGCTGGAACCCCATGTAAGCTCAATAACCTACTGTGCCGAAGAGCCCAAGGGCTCGGTATATAAGGGACATCATCTTGATATGCCACCAACGGGCCCACCAGCTGCCATCCTGCCTGGTGAAGGTAAGATGCCAGTAAAGGGGGGCAGAGCCCCTGTAACCAGGAGTCCCCTTATTGCCAGAGAAGAAGGCTCAAGCCTGAATCGAATCCCAGGAATGGGGATAGCGGATAAGGGACCATGAGGGATTGAGGTGACTGAGCAACCATCCAGTAACTCCCAGGGGACACCGCTGGCCGACCCATCCACTCGGCCTGACGTAGAGACTGGGGAGTAAGGAAAGACGACCCGGTAGGTCCTAACGCAGACGCCCCCCCCCCCCAGGCATGTCCGAGACATCACCCCCATTCGTGCCATGGCGAGTAGCCTGGGAACGAAAGAGAGGCCCCAAATAATGCCTCAATCCGCAGGGTTGGTCATGCAACACCGTCTAGTAATGGTCTTGGTGTCCAGCAGACACAAGGGGAAGAAGATCTAGTACTTCACAGGAGGCCGTAAGCCCCCCTTGCACAGGGCGCCTGTGTCCCAAGACAGAGGTGTCCTATAGGGACTACCTGTGAGAGTAGAATTGACAGGCCTACCATAGGCCAGCGTGGCCCAGACTGCCTCATACTGTTGAGGGAAGGAGGAGGGTTAATATAGAGGCCATAGCCCCATACTGTTAAGGGCAACCTGTAGGCAAGCCCAAACTCTGTAGGCCCAGTATGGCCTGCACCAATTCCTGAGGCTAGAAGCACCCTGACAACCACTGAGAGGGACCGCCCAGCAAAAGCTATCCTGTGTCCAGGGGAACTACCTCCTGGAACCACCAGAAGGAGAAGGTACATTCCTAGATGGGAGACAGCTGTTGCAGCAGTACTCTCGCCCAGAAGGGCGAGGGCGTCCCTTCATACTTGGGAGGTCTTGGCAGATTTGGACTTAGTCCTGCCCGAGGGCCCAGGGCGCTGCCTGCCCACCCCATGGTGGAAATCCACACCGAACAGTTGGAAGCACACCTCAGGTTCGCTGTTGACACTAGCGTAGGGAGGTGGAGGGGTGACCCTGCCCCGGGGAGGCCGGAGCGGCCTTCTGCGCAAGGGTGCTTTACCCTTTTTACCAAAAAGGTCCAAACGGGCCCCAAATAACCGCCATCCTCTGAAGGGAAGGCAAGTGAGAGCCTTTTTCGTAGCCTCGTCAGCACCCCACTGTCGCAGCCAGACCAGGCGGCAAATAGCTACCACAAGGGCAGAGGTTCTAGCACACATCTTAATGGTGTCGTCCAGTGCTGATAGAATAAACTTCACAAACGCATCACAGTCTGATAGCGCATTAAACACCACCCAAGGGAGGTCCTCAGGGCGGTGATCTAGTACTTTTCTGACAAGAGTCCTGGCGGCCACCGCAGTGATGGCCGCTGCACAGACCTGGCGCAGAGCCGTCCCAGCACACGAGAAGGCGTGGGAAGCCAGTCTGTCAATGCGCCGGTCCTCAGCATCCCGAAGGGTACGGTAAAAAGGAGCCGTCATGAAAGTGGGGTTTGTGACCCCTAAAACCGGTGCGTCCACCACCAGAGGTGCTGACCACAAATTAACCACATCAGGAGGGAAAGGGTACTTCCAATCCCAGACTCCTGGGACCCCTTTAAGCTTACAAGGCGATTCCCATTCTTGGGATATAAGATTCTGGAAATGTTCCTGTTCTAGGAACTCCAAGTGCGGCGGTGCTGTATGGAAACACTCCTCCTTAGGCTTGGGGGTCTCCCCAGGGGGGGAAATTGACAAACCTCAAAAATCTTAATAAGAATTTCATCTGTGTCACACAGGCCCCAAGAACTGGGCTCAGAATCATCACAGCCCCCGGGCATCCCGTTCAAGGAGCCCGAATCTGAGAATAGCTCACCTTCCTCAGAAGGGTCAAGGTCCTGCATATCCGCAGAGTCATCGGTATCGTTAGGAACCGGGGAGCCAGGAGGCGTTAGGGACCGCTTTTTACCAGGGTCCATACGCTCCGCCAATCCAGAAAGCACCTGCTCCGCCGTAGGCAACACGCGCGGCACGGATTGCAGGTCATCCCCGCTCGAGTGGGACTTGTCATGAGTGATATTTAGGTCCGGGGAGACGGGAGTATTGAAGGGAGGTGCCGCCATTGGCAAACCTGCATGTTCTGCACACTGTCCGCAGACCCGTGCCCTGTCAGCCTCAGCCTGGGGCTGACCACACACTGCACACAGCTGGTCATGTCCCGGAGGGACCCCGGTTACATAATTCTGAAATGCCTCCATATGGTGATTATCAAGCAGTATGCCCGCAGGGATTTATGCAATAGGCAACCCTGGATGCCCCAAGACCCGCTAGTAATGTGGGAGAATTTGTAATGTGGACCCGCTGTAATATATGTTAGGCCAGGAGAAGCCACCGAAGTCCTGGCGTCTGAAAGACATAATGGGACAAGAGGGGTGGAGTCAGTGCCATGCGCAGCCTGATAGACAAAAAACCATGCCGCCCCGGAGGGCACTTACATGACCAAGGGAGAAGGCGAACCGCACCACGCGCGCGCGCATAGTCAAATTGGCGCCAAGCGAACCTCGAGGGGTGGGCCAGGCCAGGCTGTAACGCGGAGCGCGACATGCCGAGTCTCCGCCTCCCCAAAAGAGCGCGAAGCTCTAACCAACAGAAATAAGTAGAACAGTTGGATATAAGGCGTATGCATAAGATGCTGACACGCTGGAAATGATGCTGCCGTCTAGGCAGTTGTTAATGAAAGACAAACGGCTCGCACTGTATAGCAAGAGCGCAACACTGACACCAAATAAAATTAAATGCCAAAGGTCTTAACGTGATACTTAACACTAGGGCTGCCACACATACACCCCCCCTTCTTTTCCCCCCCGAGTTACGGGAGGAAGCGAGGGAGAAGCGGACAGCGTCCATGGACTAAGTTTGTGAGGGGCACGGGCAAGATTGCGGGAGGGGCATCTACTAGAGGCTCACCAATGGCCTGACCGCCTACCCTATGGAGGGGGATTGCGGTGGAGCGTGGCTCCGTGCAGCACACCAGGTGCTGCCTACCTTCACCCGACCCGCGCAGCCCAGGCTGGGAGGCATATTCTTCTGAAGAGGACGGGTGGAAATAGTCCCGCAGGGCCTCGGGCTGTAAAGCCCCGCTCGCCTGCGAGAGCGTGATACTTCATGTCTTCGCAGTTCAGCACTGCAGAGAAATCTGGGGATTTGTGGGAGGTATATGTAGGGCCGGGAGGAGTTTGTTTTCTACATGTCTGCAGTGCACGGCGCCTGAGGCGGAGGATTACCCACATGTTATTACTATTCTGGAGCAGGACGTGCTGTATGCTTAGAATAAAGTCCTGATCAGAGAATGCTGAGCAAAGGACTTCTGGAAGAAAACAGCCAGTGCAGAAACATGACCCTTCAGAGTACTGAGTTGGAGCCCCATCTCCAACCCATGCTGCAGGAACTCCAGGATCCTGGGAATAGAGAACACACGACAGGGAAGAGACTTGGACTCACACCAGTCAATGTAGGCACGCCAAACCCTGTAAAAAATGGAAGAAGACTTCTTCCTAGCCCTTATGGTATCAACAACCGAGGTAGACAACCCCTTCTCCATCAAGATGGAGGTTTCAGCAGCCAGGCCGTCAAAGCCAGAGTTTGTAAATTGGGATGGCGTAAGGGACCCTGAGTGAGCAGGTCTGGCACCTGCGAACCACACTCTTCTTGGCCACCTGGGGGCCACCAGAATTGCTGGCACCCCCTCCAGAGCAATCTTGCGCAGAACCCTGCCCAGCAGGGGGAAGGGAGGAAAGACATACAGGAACTGAAAGTCCTGTCATGACATTGCTAGGGCATCCGTGGTCAAGGCCAGAGGATCCTGGGACAGGGAGACAAAGACCGGGAGCTTGTGATTGTTACGGGACGCAAACAGATCCACATCTGGTTGGCCCCAACGGTGACACAGAGATTGGAACATCCTGTTGCAGAGGGACCATTCTTCCTGGCGAGAGGTCCCCCTGCTCAGAGAGTCTGCCAGCAGATTTTCCACCCCCGGAATGTACACCGCTGATATGCAGGAACATTGGCCTCCTCCCAGGTCAGGAACAGAGACACTTCCTGGAGGGCCCTCTTGCTCCGGGTCCCTCCCTGATGATTGATGTAGGCAACTGCCGTCTGGTTGTCCGAGCGCACCTGAACAGACAGGCCCAGAAGGTGATGAGTCAACTGAGCCATAACCAACCTGATCGCCCGCAGCTCTAAGACGCTGATAGGTGTGTGAGCCTCCTGAGGGCCCCACCTCCCCTGGAACTGCAGGGACTTCCAGAACCCCCCTCCCCAACCTGACAGACTGGCACCCGTGGTGACCGTCTCCCAGGAGGGGGTCAGAAAGGATCTGCCCCCCAACAGGTTCCTGGAGTCCAGCCACCACTAGAGGGACTGCCTGACCAGGGGGGAAAGCGCAAAGACCCGGTCCAGGGACGCAGGGTCCTTGTCCCATACTGACAAGAGGTGGAGTTGCAGAGGCCTCAAGAGGAACTGAGCATAAGGGACTACCTCGAAGCACGCCACCATCAGGCCCACCAGCTGCATTCCCTGCCTGATGGAGGGATGACGACAAGATAGCAGGAACTGGACCTGCGCAATCAGACTGTCCACCTTCTGCTGAGGAAGAAAAATCCTTGCCTGAACTGTATCCAGATTCATTCCCAGGAATGAAGTCACCACAGAGAAGACTTGGGGTGGTTGATCACCCAGCCAAATGACTCCAGGGTGGACACCACCAGCTGAGTATCCAACTCTGCCTGATGTAGAGACTGGGAAGTGATGAGAATGTCGTCCAGGTAGGGCAGCACGCGGATGCCCTGAAACCTGAGCAGAGACATCACTCCTGCCAGCACCTTGGTGAACACCCTGGGAGCTGAAGTGAGACCAAAAGGCAACGCCACAAACTGGTAGTGTTGATCCTCCAGAGCGAACCTGAGGAACCTTTGATGACCTGGAAATACAGGAATATGAAGGTAAGCATCTTTCATGTCCACAGACGTCATAAAATCCCCTGGGCGTAGGGAACTGATGTCAGAGCGCATTGTTTCCATGCGAAAGTGCCTGCACCTGAAAATTTGTTGAGGATCTACAAGTCCAGGATGGGCCTGACTGACTCATCTCTTTTGGGCACTGTGAAGAGGTTGGAATAGAAGCCCTTGCCCTTTTCTCTTAAAGGGACCTTGCAGATGACCCCCAGCTCCAGAAGGCTTTGCACTGCCTGCACTAGATCCTGAGCTGACACAGGGTCCTGAGGAATCCGGGATCTGATGAACCTTGGGGGGGGGGGGGGGCAGACAGCAAACTATCTTGTAACCGGAGGACACTACCTCCTGAATCCACCGGTCTGAGACATGAAGCCTCCAGACGTGAGCAAAGTGCTGAAGCCGTCCCCCCACCCGGATGGGTGAGGGCGCCCCTTCATGCCTGAGGGGGATTGGGAGAGGACTTAGGCTTGGAGCCCCAGGCGGAGCCAGGACGTCCATGTCCTCTGCCCCTACCCCAGAAGTCTCCCCGGGCCCCAGTAAAGGAAACCCCCCTCCCTTGTCTAGCACCACGGTAGGGGGAGGAAAAGGAGCCCTGACCCCGAAAGGGCCGAGACTGCCGCCTGCGCTGGGGTAACCTGCCTCCCTTAGCAAATAGGTCCAGGCGGTCCCCAAACAGGCTTAGTCCTTTGAAGGGAAAACCAGTGAGGTCTTTCTTGGCAGCGTTGTCAGCAGCCCGCTGGCGCAGCCAAACCAAACGGCGTATAGCCGCCACGAGGGCAGAAGTTCTGGCACACATTCTGATGGTGTCATCCAAGGCAGAGAGGACATAAGTCACAAAAACATCACAACGAGAGAGTGCATTAAACTCCTCACTAGACACATCATCAGGGGCACCATCAAGGATACTTCTAAGCAGGTTCTAATAGCCATAGCCGTAATGGCAGAGGGCACAGACCGGGCGCAGCGCCGTCCCCACACACGCAAAAGCATGGGACGCCAGCTGATCACTGCACCGGTCCTCAACATTCCGCAGAGTAGTAGAGTCAGGGGGGTGCATAACAGAGGTGTTAGATAACCCTAGGACCGGGGCATCCACCTCAGGAGGGGATGACCAACACTTCACCACATCAGCAGGAAAGGGGTACTTCCTATCCCAACACTTAGGTACACCGGGAAGCCTGCTGGGGCGTTCCCATTCCTTGAGCACTAGCTTATTAAAATGGGCTTGCTCAGGAAATTCCAAGCGTGACTTAGCAGTATGAAAAAGTTCCCCCTGTTGCCTGGGGGACGCAACAGGGGGAGAAATAGACTGTTGGCTCAGATTTTTGAGGTTCTGTCTATCAGTATCATCTGGGGCCCAGGGGTCAGAGCCAGAATTGTCATGACCCCTAGGCCTCTCATCAGATGACCCTGAGTCAGAGAAAAGCTTCCGTTCCTCCAAAGGAGGTATAGCCAGACATTTCCAAAAACTCATCAGCTTCCATAGGGAAAAATACAGTTTTGTGAGTACTCACCTTAACAAAATGGGTATTATGAGTGTGCCATACACTCCACTTCGATCTTCATGACATGTGGGTAATCTCCAGTAGAGGGCGAACTTCTGCAGAGATGAATATGCAAAAAAGAAAGCCCCTCCCAGTCCATATATACCTGGGACCTCCCACCAATTTCCCAGTGCAAAAAAGCAGTAAGGGGACCAGGAAGAACCAATTATAACCTTAACAATCAAAACCAATGGTTCACCATATAAAAGCCCCAGAATACCTGAAAAAAAGGGGTGGGGCGAAGTGGAGTGTATGGCACACTCATAATACCCATTTTAAAGGCGAGTACTCACAAAACGGTATTATTCTAAGTGTGCCATACACTCCACTTCGATCTTCATGACATGTGGGACTTCCAATAGCAGTGTCCGTCATGGGTGGGAACCAGAAAACAGTGTAGAATGTACCAACTCAAACCACTGCACTTGCAGAACCTTGCGGCCAAAAACAGCATCTGCTGAAGCCCGCACATCAACCTTGTAAAACTTGGAAAAAGTATGAACGGAAGACCAAGTAGCAGCCTTACAAACTTGTTCAACAGAAGCCTGGTGCTGAAAAGCCCAGGATGCACCAAAAGCACGAGTAGAGTGTGCAGTGACCCTAAAAGGGGGAGTCTCCCCTTAGCAGAATAGGCCCCAACAATGGCCTGACAAATCCATTTGCTAATCGTAGACTTAGCAGGTGCCAAACCTTTCCTGGGCCCGCAGGGCACCACGAAAAAAGCGTCCGTCTTGCGGAAGGAAGAAGTAGTCACCAAATAGTACTTCACACAGCGAACATCATCCAAATTGTGCAGAACCCTCTCCTTGTCATTGTTAGGCTTAGGACACAAGGAAGGGAGAACAATATCCTGATTGAGGTGGAAAGCAGACACCACCTTAGGAAGGAAATCTGGCTTAAAACGAAACACCACCTTATCCTGGTGTCTCTCAAAGTAAGGGGCCTGAATCGACAGAGCCGCCAACTCAGAGACACGCCGAACAGAGGTAATAGCCACCAAGAAAGCAACCTTCTGAGTGAGAACCGAAAGAGCAATATCCTGTAGCGGCTCAAAAGGAGGACCCTGGAGAGCCGAAAGAACCAAATTCAAATCCCAAACAGGAACCACAGCCTTCCGAAGGGGCCGCACATGCGCGAGCGCTTGGAAAAAGGTCTTAACCAGCGGGTGTAAGGCAAAAGACCTCTGGAAGAAAACCAACAGAGCAGGAACCTGTCCTTTCAAAGTACTAAGCTGGAACCCAAGATCCAGATTATGCTGAAGAAACTCCAAAATCCTGGGAATCGAAAACACCCTGCAAGGCAAGGCCCTAGCCTCACACCAATAAATATAGGACCTCCAGGTCCTATAGTAAATGCCAGAAGAGGACCGCTTCCTAGCCCTAATCAAGGTCTGAACAGCCGCAGACAAACCTTCTCTTTCAAAATGAAGGTTTCAGCAGCCAAGCCGTCAAAGCCAGCATTTGTAAATTGGGGTAAAGTAGTTGACCCTGAGATAGCAGATCCGGCAACGAGGGAAGCCGGTACTGATCTACGGCCAGCCTTACAACGTCTGCGTACCAAACCCTTCTTGGCCACCTTGGAGCCACCAGAATCGCTGGTGCCCCTTCTAGAACCAGTTTGAGAACTACCTTGCCCAGCATGGAGACGGGCGGAAACAGGTACAGAAAACCCAGATCCTTCCAAGCAAGGGACAAGGCATCCACTACCAGAGATAGAGGATCCTGAGAAAGACACAAAGGCCAGAAGTTTGTGATTGTGCCTCGAGGCAAAGAGATCCACCTCCGGAGTCCCCCACTTGCGGCAAAGATCCAGAAAAAACTCGGGGTTGAGAGACCACTCTCCTTGGCGAGAGGATCCCCTGCTCAGGGAATCCGCCTCCGTGTTCTCCACTCCCGGAATGTAGACTGCCGAAAGGCAAGGAACATTGCTCTCCACCCAGTGCAGGATCAGAGAGACTTACCCGAGGGCACTCCTGCTGCGAGTCCCTCCTTGGTGATTGATGTAAGCTACCGCCGTTCAGTTGTCTGAACGCACTTGAACCGGTAGACCCTGTAAATGTGAGGTCAGCCGAGCCAGAACCAGTCGGATGGCTCCGAGCTCCAAGACATTGATGGGGGTGTGAGCCTCCTGAGGACACAAGGCACAATGCGAATGCCCTGAGCTATGAGCAGAACCATTATTCCCGCCAAGACCCTGGTGAAGACCCTCGGCGCCAAGGTCATTCCGAAGGGAAGGGCTAAAAAACTGAAAATGTTGATCCTCCACCGCAAACCGGAGGAATCTCTGATGTGCCAGAAAAATCGGAACATGCAGATACGCATCCTTGATGTCTATGGATGTCATAAAATCCTCTAGGCGAAGGGAATTGATAGTCGAGCGCAGAGTCTCCATGCAGAACTTTTTGGCTCTGATAAACCTGTTGAGAACCTTGAGATCTAGAATGGGTCTCACCGAACCCTCCTTTTTGGGAACCATGAAAAGGTTGGAGTAGTAGCCCCTGCCTCTCTCCGGAGGCACCGGGCATATAACCCCCATGTCCAGAAGGTTTTTCACTGCTAACAGGAGCCCCTGTGCAGCCTGAGGGTCCGAGGGCACCCGAGACCTTAAGAATCTTGGGGGCGGCCATTACTCGAACTCCAGTTTGTACCCGGAGGAGACCACTTCCAAGATCCAACTGTCTGTGACCTCCCGGGCTCAGACCTGGAAGAAGAGCCGCAGCCATCTCCCCACCCTTGCGGGTGAGGGCGCCCCTTCATTGCTGAGCCGGTTTAACGGCAGGCTTGGAACCCCAGGCAGCCGCCGGACGTGCCCGACCTCTGCCCCTGTTCCAGGACGAGCCCCCGACACCCGAGAAGGCCAAACCCCTAGCCGCTCTGGCCCCTCGAAAGGAAGGAGTGAACGAGCCAGCCCCCGAAAGGGACGGCACTGTTTCTTCCGCTGAGGTAACTTACCTCCTTTAGCAACAGCATCCAATTTATCTCCAAACAGCCGCGTACCCAAGAAAGGAAGAGCTGTGAGCGACTTCTTGGCCCCAAAGTCCGCCGTCCACTGGCGGAGCCAGACCGATCTGCGCATAGCCACCAGTAAGGCTGAAGTCCTACTACACACGACAATAGAATCTTCCATAGCAGCCAAGATAAAATCCATGAACAATTCACATCTCTTAAGGGTAGCGAACTCAGCGCTAGCTGGATCAAACTGAGCGTCATTCAGCCAGTCCCTGATAAGAGACCTGGTAGCAAGCGACACCAGGGCAGATGCACAAACAGGCCGCAGGGCCGAGCCCACGCTGGCAAATGCATGGCATGCCATCCAATCAAGGCGCTTATCTTCGCCATCCTTAAGGGAAGTGGCGTCAGGGGTGTTCAATACAGAAGAGTTGGGCAAACCTAAAACAGGCGCGTCGACCTCGGGAGGAGAAGACCAGCGCTTAACCGCCTCCACCGGGAAAGGATACTTCTTATCCCATCCCTGAGGAGCACCAGGAAGCAGACTGGGCCTCTCCCATTCTCTAAGGATCAGCGCATCAAAGTGACCCTGGGTAGGGAATTCCAGACGGAGCTTGCGGACCCCAAAAAATTCCCCCTTCTTGAGAGGAGGCGCCTCAGGCGGTTCAATATCCAACAGATAGATGTGACAAAACAGTGGCCGTATCTATGGCATCCCCCAGCGCCTGCCCGACATCGGCCTCACCAGACTGAACATAGTCAGCATCTGTTTCCTCATACAATTCCCCCTCCTCTAACGGGGAATAATCGGACAAATCAACGGAGTTGTCGTCAACATACCACAAGGGCTGGGCCGAAGACAAATGTCTCTTTTTAGCCTGGGCCTTCTTGCCCACCGTGCTAGCAATACATTTCTCGATGCTGGCCAACCTAGCCCAAACATCAGAGTGCGACTCCCCGCTGGTACCAATGTCACTTGGGGTACGAATAAGGCGGGGAGGGGAAGGCGATGAAGCAGGAGGAGCCGACGCAGAAGGCTGGGTACCAGACTGCCACGATATGGCCTTTTGTGCGCATGGTATACAGATCAGCACATTCTTCCCCGTAAGGGATACCCCACACCCCACACATGGCCCGGATTGTCCCAGAGGGAGCCCAAGCCCAGTATCCTGCGGAGCCTCCATATGGTGATTTTTGTGGTCAGTCGCAAGACCGCAGGGAATTTACGCCTAAGCAACCCGGGATGCCCCTTACAAGTCCCGGTGGGAGGATTTGAGGTGATCAAATTTACACTAGGGACCCCAGGACCAGGAGGAACCCCTTAACATGCACACTAATGAAGCAATCTGCAACACACAATAAGGCATATCAATTACTATACAGCTAATATATATATATATATATATAATTTTAAATAAATAATTAAATAGATAAAAGGCAAAACCTGCCAAAAACGAGCACCACAGGGCCCCCCCCCCACCAGGGAGGGACCCCCAAGTGACAAAGAGGTGGCCGACAGGTCCCTACCTGTCCCGCAGAGAAGGAACAGGGAAATTGGTGGGAGGTCCCAGGTATATATGGACTGGGAGCGGCTTTCTTTTTTGCATATTCATCTCTGCAGAAGTTCGCCCTCTACTGGAGATTACCCACATGTCATGAAGATCGAAGTGGAGTGTATGGCACACTTAGAATAGAGTGACAACAGGCGTTAAGTGCCGCTTTTTTGCAGAGGCCTTACGCGCCAAGGTATTAGCAATTAACTTCTCAACACTAGCCAGTCTAGAAGACACATCAGGCTGAGAATCCCCACTTGTATGCAACTCAATGGGAGTGAGATTTAAGCTTGGGGGAGTAGGTGACGGCCAGATTGCAGCGCAAGCACCTGCTCGGCACAAGGTACACAGACCCGCGCATTGTCAGCGCTAATAGGGGACACCCCACAAGCTACACACAGCCGGGCTTGTCCCGAAGGAACCCCGAGCACATTATCCTGAGACGCCTCCATATGGTGATTATAGCGGCACAATAGGCCGATAGGGATTGACGCTATAAAGCAACCCGGGATGCCCCAATAGCCGGCTAGGGAAGTGGGAGTAATTAACGCTAGGCCTCACAAGTTAACTAAATAGAGGGAGTAGGGCCGGGAGAAGCCAAAAGGGTTCGGCCCGTCTGAAAGACATAAGCATGCGTACAAGTAAATAACGGTAATAAAAGCAGCCCACGAGGGCACTCACAGACCGCGGTAGGTAGAAGCCTGTCACGTAGCAACCGGAACCAAGAAAAAAATGGCGTTGGGTATACCTCGAGGGGCGGGCTGCAGGGACAGTGACGCGGAACGCGCCAAAAGCGGGCCCGCCCCCCCCGAAGAGCGCAAAGCCATACACGTGACAAGCAGCCAATGACGGCGCACCAGCGCCTGAGGTAACGCCGCCGCCAAGCGCGAAACACAGTGGAAGCGTGCGCGGCGGCAATTTTGAGACAGACAATAAGTGCAAGCAAGTCAGTGCGGTGACTGACACCAAGCATAATAAATTAATGTAGTGAAGCACAAAGGCCAATACACATACACACACCCCCTCCCCCGAGGGCTACACGGGAGAGCGAGGGAGGACAGCGGCCACTTAACAGGACCCACCGATAGGCAGGGGCAAGGGCCAATAGTGCGGGAGGGGCATCCCATAGAGGCTCACCATATGCCTATACCACCTACCCTTTGGTGGGGGATTGCGGTGGAGCAGCGCTCCCAAGCACCCGAGAGCGGTGCTGCCTATCATCACCCGACCAGCGCAGCCAAGGCTGGGAGGCACATTACTAATGGAACGGGTGGGAATAGTCCTACAGGGGCTGCAGGCTAATAGCCCCGCTCACCTGCGAGAAAAGAGCCATCTTCTTGTCCTTCGCAGTCCAGACTGTAGAGAAGATCTGGGGATTGTGGGAGGTCCCTGGGTATTTGAGGGGACGGGAGGAGCCTATTTTCGATGTCTCCTCAGTCCAGCGCCATCTGGCGGAGTATATATATCCGAGTGTAATGAATCTATCTGGAGCAGGACGTACAGTATACTAAGAATAAAGAGCATCAGTCTTCCTAAAGAATTCAGTAGCCACCAAATAGAACTTCAGAGTTCTGACCACATCCAGAGAATGTAAAACCCGCTCCTTAGGATTACTAGGATTAGGGCAAAGAGAAGGCAACACAATGTCCTGATTGAGGTGAAAAGCAGACACAACCTTAGGCAGAAAATCTGGCTTAAAACGAAACACCACCTTGTCCTGGTGTCTCTCAAAGTAAGGAGGTTTGATGGAAAGCGCCGCCAACTCAGAAACACGCCTAACTTTAAATCCAGGATAGGTCTGATGGAAACGTCTTTTTTGGGAACAATGAAAATCTTGTAACCGGAGGACACTACCTCCTGAATCCACCGGTCTGAGACGTGAAGCCTCCAGACGTGAGCAAAGAGCCGAAGCCGTCCCCCCACCCGGATGGGTGAGGGTGCCCCTGCATGCCTGAGGGGGCTTGGGTGAGGATTTTGGCTTGGGACCCCAGGAGAGGCCAGGACGGCCATGTCCTCTCCCCCTTTCCTAGTGATCTCCTCAGACCCCAGTAAAGGAGACTTCTCGGCCAGTTCTGGAACCACGGAGGGATGGGAGAAAGGCACCCATCCCCCGAAAGGACTGGGTCGGCCTCCTACGTTGAGGTAACCTGCTACCCCTGGCTAACAAATCCAAACGCTCCCCAAAGAAACGCAGGTCCTTGAAAGGGAAGCCAGTGAGGGCTTTCTTAGCAGCATTATCAGCTACCCATTGACGTAGCCAGACAGAGCAGCGTATAGCCACCAACAAGGCAGAAGTTCTACCACACATTCTAATGGGATCATCCATAGCAGACAGAATATATGCAATAAATTCCTCACAAAGCTGTAGAGATCTATACTCTTCTCTACCCGCATCCTCAGATGCCCCGTCCAAGAGACACTTAAGCGCCCCTTTAATGGCAATAGCCATAATAGCAGAGGCACAAATCGTGTGCAGAGCCGTCCCCACACAGGCAAAGGCGTGACAGGCCAGTTGGTCCAAGCGCCGGTCCTCCCCATCCCGCAGGGTAGTAGTATCAGGAGAATGAATGATAGATGTATTGGACAACCCGAGAACGGGCGCACCCACCTCGGGAGGACATGACCAACGCTTAACAACATCAGCAGGAAAGGGATACCTCTTGTCCCAACTCTTAGGCACTCCTGGCAGCTTGCTAGGCCAGTCCCATTTCTTGAAAACTAGATTATTAAAGTGAGACTGCACAGGGAACTCCCTGCGTGGCTTAACCGTATGAAAAAGCTCGCCCTGCTGCTGCGGGGCCACTGCCGGGGGGAGAAATACAAAGCACTTAAAAAAATATGACTCAGCAGCCTGTCAGTGTCATCAGGGGACCACGGGTCTTCCCGAAAAGGAGTCCCAGTACCACTGTAAATCTTAGGTTGTTCCTCAGAGGATTCTGAATCAGAAAATAATTCCCCCTCCTCAAGCGGGTAAGGACCTGAGAGTGATTAAAGGCCCTCGTCTTCTGAGGGGAAGAGGGAAACCGGGGGTGATAAATGCCGCTTCTTAGCAGAAGCCTTACGCGGGGCAGACCCAGCAAGATGTTTTTCAATGCTGGCCACCTGTGCAACTAAATCAGGTTGAGACTCCCTGCTATTATGCCCCTCGGAGGGGGTCAGATGTAAACGTGGGGGCGAAGCCCAAGGGGGCGCCGCACCAGTAACAGGCAACCCAGGCTGCAGTGCAACCACCTGCTGGGCACAGGACACACACCCTGACATCAATTATAGGGGATACTTCACACACAACACATAGCCGGGCTTGTTCTGAAGGAACCCCAAGCACATTATCCCCAGAAGCCTCCATATGGTGATTATAGTGGCACAATAGGCCAATATAGGGTTAACGCTAATGATGGCAACCCGGGATGCCCCAATAGCCCGCTAGGGATGTGGGAGATATATTAGAATAGCCCAAAACTAAAAGGGGGAGGACCGGGAGAAACCACAATTTGGTCTACCCGCCTGAAAGACATAAGACATCCCCATAAGAATACAGTGAAATATATAAAATATATATATGCCCCCGCAGGGGCACTCACGGACCGCGGTAGGAAGCAGTGGACACTTACCACGAGGGAGGCAAAATGGCGTCCGCATATACCTCGAGGGGCAGGCCACTAGAGAAGTGATGCAGAAAACATCATCCGCAGAGTCCGCCTCCCCCCGAAGAGTGCCCACATGATCCCGCCGTCCAATGACGGCGCGGCAGAGCCCGAGGTCCGCCGCCATCCGCGGAGCGATGTACAAACACGCGGCGGCGTCTGCCAGTAAAAAACACAATAAGCAAGACATGCAGGATACAACAAACCTCTATTCTGGCACGAGCAAGTGAACATTCAGGCTGCTTGACATACCGCACACACGCGAGATCTCCAGGGAGAGCGAAGGAAGGGGGCTACTCAGTGAAACAAAATGAGAGGAGGTAGAGGTAGAGTAGGGATTAAAGGAGAACCCCGGGAGCGGGAGGGGGCATCTCACAGGGACTGCGGTCGGAGCAGCGCTCCTAAAGCACCTAACCCGGGTGCTGTCCTACCTTCACCCGAACCAGTCAGCCAAGGCTGGGAGGCAGTGGGTCCAGAACGGGTGGTAATAGTCCTGCAGGGCCACAGGCTGGTAAGCCCGGCTCGCCTGTACATATAGAGAGCCATCTTCTATCTTCCCAGTCCAGACTGCAGATTAAAACTGGGGATTTTGTGGGAGGTCCCTGACTTATATGGGGCCGGGAGGAGCCACAAGCTGTTTAAAACTTTAAATGCTGGGGAATCGTTTAAGGGTTTGGGCTTTTCAATAAATCATGGTGAAGGTCCATTTTAAAGGCAGAAAATGCACAGCTCTTTCAACAGGACAGGCAACTCATCTCAGACAGGAGGTCAACCACAGAGATCTCCTCATATGTGCCCATCTCCTCAATAGTTAAGATTGGATTAATCCAGCCACTCTGGAAGGAAATGGCTTTTGAAGTACTGTTCGTGACTAAAAATGTAATTCTGTGTTCTCACCTGCAGAATTGCTTTCTTTCGTCTTCAGGCCATCACCAAATAAGAAACTTGTGAGTTAACGCTCAACTCAGCAAAAGAAAAAAAGGTGTGGCTCCTCCCAACTTCACATCCCACTTCAGTTGTTAAAAAGTATACACAGCAGTGGAGGCACAAGGAAGAATCTTCATCCTAATCGCACCCCCCATCCTTTTAATTAGCTAAAATGTTATATATACACAATACAAAAACGTATAAACATGTAGTAACTATGACGAAGGCACCACTGGTAACTGGCATGGTAAACTCAATCAAAAGGGGCGGATGTGATGCGCTGGAGAGGAAGACTAAAGAAAACTGTAATGCTACAGGTGAGAATAATTGCATTTTTCTTTAATATTCCACTCCAGGGAATCACCAAATTAGATACCCATGGAACATCCCAAAGCAGTACACTATTTCTAGGATGGTATCCAGAATGTCAAAAAAAGATAATTCTGTGAGTACTCCTTTCATTATTACTTTAGGAAATCAGAGTAATTCAGTCACGATTGGGTTAACATCTCGGCCGAAGGGCGTGGACTGCAAGGACAAAGGCGTGGCTCCTCCTCCTGGGCCTATATTCTTCCGTCTGACTTCCTCCAATCCAGTTTAACTGAAAAGCCGTAGAACCAGCCGCCCGGAAGGCATACCTATATATCTTGTTGGAGAAAAAAGGCTGGAAACAAAATACAAGACTCATCTCTCCGTTTATTTTTTTCTTTTTTAATTCCTTCAATGCCGAACATTTACAGCAACTATTTACATATTTACGACTCCACTAAGACTAGGCATCCAAGACATAGATATACCAACCTAGCAGACAGGGAGGGTCTGATGTCCTAAAGTAATAATGACATCAATTATACAGGTGAGTACTCACAGAATTCTCTTTTCTTTCATTTTACTTCAGGCCATCAGAGTAATTCAGTTACGATTGGAACCTCCAAAAGCAGTACCCTTAATTTGGATGGGATCCCAGAACTTGTGAATTGTGATGCCTAAGAGGGCCCTGTGTGAGAAGATCTGGATCGTCTGGTAACCTCCACAGGTTGCCCCTCGGACATCCTTACTATGCCTGAGAACCAGCTTCTTCTTGGCCACCGAGTAGAATGGTTGGGACTCCCTTGCGAGCTCTCTTTTTTAGTACTCAACCCAGGAGTGGAATCGGAGGGAATGCATAAAGAAGCTTGAATGCTGACCACTGAAGAGTCAGTGCATTTGTTGCTATTGCTAGAGGATCTCTGGACCAAAACACAAACTTCGGACCTTCTGATTGTGCTGTGATACAAAGAGATCTACGTTTGGGATCCCCCAGCGCATGCATTAGGATTGAAATACCCTCTGACAGAGCTCATTTCCCCCGATGCAGAATCACTCTGCTGAGATGATCGGCCTGCAAGTTGTCCACTCCAGGTGTGTGTACAGCCGAGATGCATGGAACTTGTTTCTCGGCCCAGAGTAAAATCCAGCTCACTTCCACGAAGGCTTTACTGCTTCTGGTGCCTCCCGGGTGATTGATGTATGCCACCGCCATCTGATTGTCTGTTTGAATCCGGACGGGATGCCCCTTCAGATGGGATGTTCAATGTCTGAGACAATAGAATCGCTCTCAGTTCCAGGATATTTATGGAGAGTCTGCTCTCCTTCAGGCTCCACTGTCCCTGGATCGTTTGTGACTCCATTACACCCCCCAACCAGATAGACCGTAATCTGTGGCGATGATCTTCTACTTTACTGGAAGGATGGATTTGCCGATCTGAAGAGGCTGAGGACTTAGCCACCAGGCTAGAGACTGCCTTGTTGACTGTGTCATGCAAAAAAGAGTGATCCAGAAACTGTGGGTCTCGATCCCAGATTGTGAGAAATGCCATCTGCAGGGGTCTTGTGTGAAACTGTGCAAAAAGTACTGCCTCGGACCAAGATACCATCAGGCCCAACAGACACAGTCCATGACGAATCGTTGGGTAAGGGCAAGACAAGAGACCCTGTACCCTGGCCTGAAGTAAAAGTCTCTTCTGTTCTGGAAGCACACTTTGCCTGAGATGTGTCTAAGGACTCCCAGAATGATTCCCAGAAAAGAATAACTCTTGAAGGTATGATATGATATTCGACTTAAGAAGAATTCGACTGGATAGTCAGTTATCCAATGTCGATTAGACCGTCTGTGTATCCTTCTGGGCCCCCTGACATGATGGGGCCCATATCAACAGATTACCCAAGTAAGGGATTATATGTATACCCTGAGAAAACATGAGACCTGCCAACACCTTAGTAAACACCCTGCTGATGATAGACCGAAGGGTAGTGCCACAAGGAGGGGTGGCAGCCTTTCAGACCATTTTATAACTAACCTGGGAGGTGCACGTTAGCAGGGCAATTAGGATACAAAAGTCATAAAGGAGCCACAGCACTCAACCCTGTTAGCTTGCAGACCAACCTTAAATCTGTCTCTAAATCTGGTTAATAACAGAGCGCTCGGCCACACGCATCTGCAGAAGTATGGTTAAGCTGCACCACCAAGCACCAGGGTGCCTCTGTGGGGTGCAGTCCTAACTCTAATCTCTGAGACCCATTTGGGACATACAATGCAATAGATAAATTGGGAGCAAGCTTACCTGAGGTTGCCCTTAAACCTCAAGTGCATCCCATGGGTGTGGAAGGGTCAAAGACTTTGCAGTACAGCCTAGACCCCACATCCCATGTGCTTGCACAAATTTGTTTTTGCAGTCCACGCCATTCGGCCGAGATGTTAACCCAATCGCGACTGAATTACTCTGATGGCCTGAAGTAAAATGAAAGAGAAAACAGCTGTTAACAGATGATTGGAATAGTCAGACCTCTTTCAAGAAATGCAATTCAAGAAACTGTCTGCAACACTTTGGGGCCAAAGGCAGTGTCTGACAATGCCCTTGCATCTAGCTTGCAGAATTTTAGAATAAAATGTCAGCAGAAGGCCTGGTGGGGCGCTCGAACCTGGGAAAAAGCCTCATCCAGAATCCAGCACTGTTAGCCCCACGACTTCAAGTCCTGGAAGGGAGAGCAGAGTGGGCAGACAGAAACGTGCACAGAGCAGGAGATGTTGCATCTTTGGCCATTGAGGAGCTTTGGCCATTGAGGAGCCACCAGGATGGTTGGAATCCTTTTTTGCGACCTAACATTTTTAATAATCATCCCAGGAGTGGCAGTGGAAAAAAGGCATACGCCAAAGGCAGAATGCAAACCAAGGAAGAGCTAGAGCAGTTTAGCACAAATTCCAGAGGATCCCAGAGACTAAACTCTTGACCTTCAGATTGTGATGTTAATGTGCTACAGCAGGCAAAAGTAACTGTTACACCGTTGCTTCTGGCTACATTTACCACTGTCCTAAATGGTTTTCCGTTTTAAAACAGAAGAAAAGGCTGAGATAATACAATTCTGTGAAACACTCACCTGTAGAATTGGTATTCTACGCATACAGTACGTCCTGCTCCAATATAATACTTACACGTGGGTAATCCTCCGCCAGAGGGCACTGTTCACTGCAGACATGCAAAAACAGGCTCCTCCCGGCCCTTCATATACCCAGGGACCTCCCACAAATCCCCAGTATTGAAAAGCAGTGAGAAAAGAAGCCGGGAGAAACCAACCACCAAACTGGTAACAATAGCAATGATAATCACCATACAGGGGATCCAGAAAAAAGTAAAACCAGGCTGGGGTGGAGCAGGACGTACAGTATGCGTATAATACCAATTCTACAGGTGAGTATTTCACAGAATTGTATTATTCTAAGCATACAGTACGTCCTGCTCCAATATAATACTTACACGTGGGACATCCAATAGCAGTGTCCATAAAGTAGGGTGGGATCCCCAACAAAAACGCAATTCTGTGAGATACTCACCTGTAGAATTGTTTTTTCTGGGAATCCATTCCATACACTCCTTACTCTTGGGTTTCCTCCTCCTTGCTGATCACGTGACTGCAAGAAAGAAACAGGCGCGGCCCTCCCGGCCCATAAGTAGCAGCTGCCCCTAATCAGATCAGCGCCCCGAGTGAGAAGATCTGGCTCCATCGGTAGGCGCCATTGGTCTACCGCCATCCTTGTTATGTCTGAGAACCAACTTCTTGGCCAATGAGGAGCTACTAGAATGGTAGGTACTCCTTCCTGAATTATCCTTCTTAGTACTCGACTCAGAAGCAGAAACAGGGGAAAAATGTACAGGAGCTTGAACCTTGTCCAAGGGACCGAAAGGGTGTCCGTGGCTATAGCCAAAGGATCTCTTGACAGGGACATGAATCTCGGCTGCTTGTGATCGTGTCTGGATGCAAAGGGATCCACTTCCGGATGTCCCCAGCGAAGACAAATGGCTTGAAAAAACCTTCCAACTGAGGGACCATTCTCCCCGATGCAGAATCTTCCTGCTCAGAGCGTCGGCCTCCTGATTTTCTACCCCCGGGATGTAAACTGCCGAGATGCAGGGAACATTCTCCTCTGCCCAGATCAGAATCCGGCTTACCTCCCGAAGAGCACCCTTGTTCCGGGTACCCCCCTGATGATTGATATAAGCAACCGCCGTCCGGTTGTCCGACTGGCCTTGGACTGCCTGTCCCTTCAAGCTGGGGGTCAGATACTGAAGAACTAGCCCGATGGCTCTTAATACCAATACATTTATGGGAAGCTGATTTTCTCTCGGTCCCCATTGGCCCTGGACTTTCTGAGTCTGCCAAATGCCGCCCCATACTGTGAGACTGGCATCCGTGGCAATGAACTGCCACTGTGGAGTCAAGAAGGACCTGCCTACAGACAGATGAAGAGGGTCCATCCACCACAGAAGGGAATGTCTTGCCAAGGGCGTTAGTACAAAGATCTGATCCAGCGACTGTGGGGCTCGATCCCAGCTCGCCAATAGATTCCATTGAAGGGGCCTCATGTGAAACTGAGCAAAGGGCACCACCTCAAAGCAGGCCACCATCAGGCCCATCAACTTCATACCCAGCCGAATAGTCGGCTGTCGGCAAGCCAGAAAGCACTATCTGATCTTGGATTAGTCGAGTCTTCTGTTCTGGAAGATACACCTTGACTTGGACGGTGTCCAGAATCAAACCTAAGAAGTTCCTTACTGGTGCCGGAGTGATATGAGACTTCGGGTAATTGATCACCCAGCCGAATTCCTCCAGAGCCGATCGGATCATATGTGTGTCCTTCAGGATCTGCTGCTGCAATCCGGCTGATATTAGAAGATCATCCAGATAGGGGACAATACAAATCCCCTGGCTCCTGAAAATTGCCATGAGACCTGCCAAAACTTTAGTGAAAACTCTTGGAGCCGAGGATATCCCCAACGGGAGTGCCACAAACTGGAAATGCTCGTCTTCCAGGGCAAACCTCAGGAATCTGATGTCCCGGAAAAATTGGCACATGCAGATATGCGTCCCTTATGTCTATGGTAGTATAAGATCCCCGGGTCGAACTACTGTTAAAGCTGACCTCACCGTTTCCATGCGGAAGTGTCTCACGCGGATATACTTGTTCAGATCCTTCAGGTCTAAAATGGGACGAGTTGACCCATCCTTCTTGGGGATTGTAAACAGGTTGGAGTAAAACCCCTGACCTTCTTCCTGAAAGGGTACTCGAGCAATTACCCCTTTTTGAAGATGATGCTGAATTGCGGACATCAGGGCATCTGGCTTTGACTGGTTCCGGGATGCCCCTGACCGAAGGAACCTTGCGGGCGGTCTGGCTGCAAACTCGATCTTGTAACCTGAGGACACCACCTCTTGGATCCACTGATCCCTTACGCGGCGCCTCCAGATATGAGCAAACTGCAAAAGCCGTCCCCCCACCCGCTCGGGTGAGGGCGCCCTCTCATGCTGAAGTGGACTTGGCTGGAGGTTTAGGCCTACTTCTCCAGGATCCTCTTGCCCTATTACGTGCTCTGCCTCTACCCCAAAAATTCTTGCGGGAGGAAGGCCGAAAGGCCCCTCTGCCCCTCCGAAAGGGCCGAAAAGATGATGACCTCTGAAAAGGCCTAGTCGATTTTTTCCTCTGAGGCAGTTTGCCGTCCTTAACCATACCGTCCAGCTTTCCCCAAAAAGTCTGCTCCCTAAAAAGGGTAAATCCGTCAGTGCCTTCTTAGTGGCGGCGTCCGCTCACCATTGTCTATGCCATAATGAACGGCGTAATGCCACAAGGAGCGCAGAAGTTCTGGCTGCCAACCTGACTGCATCCTCCATTGCAGTAATGGCAAATGCATTAAAGTCCAAACAGTCCTTAAAGACCTTGGACTCTTGGGACAGCCTGCGCGACCTGGCCTTGGCTAATTTCTTCTTCATCTTCTTTCTCGACGCCAGGGATACAATGGCCGTGGCACAAACCGGGCGGAGAAGGGAGCCTATCATGGCGAAGACATGGCAGGCCAACTGATCCATATGTTTCTCTGTGGGATCTCTAAGGGACCCCATAGTAGCGGATGGCATCACTGAAGTGTTAGATAACCCTGCCACAGGGGAGTCCGCATCAGGCGGATAAGACCAAAGTTTGATTATGTCTGCCAGGAAAGGATATCTGACCTCTAGAATCTTAGGAACGGCCTGTAATTTATTAGGGTTTTCCCACTCCTTAAGAAACATCCCAGAAAAGTGTGGTTGTTCAAGGAACACCTGCTTTGCCTGACAGGCTTAAACAGATCATCCTTCTTTCTTTTCACAACCTCAGGAGGGGTGATATTCCAGGTATCAAAAACTACCGAAAGTAGACCTTTAGTCTCATTCACAAGGAGAGGATCCTCATCGGATGAAAACAAAATGGAGTTACTATCCTCTTCCGATTGCAGCTTGCCCTCAGAGGCCTGCTCGTCCATATAATCCTCATCCTCTTCTTCACCGAAGGAGGCAACTACCGCCACATGCTCTAAATGTCTTTTCTTATAGGCGGCCTCGTTTGGCAAAACCAAAGACAACTGCCTCTCCAGATTATTCAGCCTGTAAGCAAAACCTGTTTGTCCCTCACTGCCTTCACCCCATTGAGGGGAAACAGGGGATGGATGAGCCGCCGTGCTCCCTCCAGCATTCGCTGTGCTAGATACTAGAACAGCCGCTCTGTTGTGATCTAGGCCGATCGTAACGGCGCAGGCGGAACATACTGTGCCAAAAGCTGCCTAGAGGATGCAGTTTGCACAAAGGGCAGATCTTTTCCTGCTCCAGAGGGATGCCGTATCGCTATCCCCAATGCATGCATATATATATATATATATATATATATATATATATATATATATATACCAACCGACCCAAGAGGGCCTGAGCCTGAACCAATCCCCTAAAAAAGGGACCGGGAGGAACCGCAACCCTGTTTTTTGTCCTTCTTCCAAATCTAAAAATAAAAGAGGAGGCAAATGGATTAATAACTGATCTCTTTCCCTCTTTTCTTTTCTTCCTTCTTTAAAGTGGACCAACACCCACGGGTGATCGGCCCGGGAATCTATAAGATTCCCGGGCCGATCACCCCCCACCCCGCGGGACATCCGAGATCGGGATGTCCCGCGGGGTGAAACCCCCCCCAAACACCCCAACTCACCTACCTTATCTTCGCCGCCGCCGCCTCCCTCGCACCCCTGTAGGCGTGCGCGCCTCCGCGCCGGCCGTCTGCGAATGGCCGGCGCGGGGGGCGCGCGTTCAAAGTGACGCGAGGGAGGCGGCGGCCGCCGCCGCCGCTTAGACGTTCAAGATCTTACCTTGTACGTCGGCGCTGGGAGCGGGGAGAGGTGAGTTGTTCGGGGGGTTCGGGGGGGTTTCACACAGCGGGGCACCCCGATCGGGGGTGCCCCACCGAAGTGGACCAAGACCCAGGATAGTCAAAATCCTGGGTGTTGGTCCACTTTAAAAGCATTCTTTCAAGAAATGAACTTACTTTTAATCGCTTATATATAAGAGTATTATAGTAATATCTTAAAGATATTATAATGACATTGTAATGATATTATAATAAATAAAAGCAATAAAAGCGATAAAATAATTATCTTATGAGTAAATACACAATAATTAATTGATAACAAAAACAGAACACTATTATTAAAGAGAAAAAAAAACTAATTAATAAAACATCTCATACTGTAAAAAATAAATATAATGATCATTAGTATAAAAGACACTTGGAAAAAGTTTAGGAGGCCCAGGCTACAACATAGGCTGCGCTGCTAAGGAGAGGAAAAAAAGAGCGCACAGCCGTCCTTAACCCTTTAAGTGCCAGCCTACCTGGAGTTTTTGTCACACTCTGTTGCCAGACCATTTTGCACTATTTTGCGCTCCCCATGTTCAAATGTGATTTTTGAAGGGATTTCCAGGGATTTCCCAGGAAAATGATATATTGTTTTTTTCAGCAGAATCTGGGCTTTAACATGAAATGTCTTGTTTGTCATTTTTTAGGTGTATTCTCAATATTTTTGGTTAAATATGTGCAAAAAAAAAAAAAAAAAAAAAAAAATTTTTACATATTGTAGTTTTTTTGGTAATAAAAAATGTAAGTTTGTCAATTAAATCTTATTGCGTGTGAAATCCCAATTTCTCCCGGTTACAGCGGTACCACATATGTATAGGTAGACACCCTTTCCTGCCCAGGAGACTCCCCCAAACTGAAACAGCGCTTTAGGAGATTTTCAGATAAAATACAACTGTGATATGCGATGTGCGCACCTTGCAGTTTTTCCAGAAAAACAACCCTTTACATTTGAAATACCCCCAACAAACTATATATTCTCTGGAAGTACACACCTCAGGCTTTCTAGGCGTACCAGGCTTGTTGATGTGGCCATAGTTTTCTGGAAGTAATCCCTCAATGGATTCTTTGGTTGCAAAGAGTTTCCCTAAAAAAAGGATAAAAAAGCAGAATCAAAGCCACATTTTCCTAAAAAAACTATATACAAACAAGAAAAAACAAGTTTAATCTGGAAACGCAACATCCCCCGAACAGAACAATACCCAACATGCATAGGTTCTGTCAAGGGAAGAGTTGCCAAACACCCCAAAGTAAAGCATGTGCATAACGGTAATTTTACTTGAAAATTTCAGCTCTGCAGACAAAGTGCGCACCTTGCGATTTTTCAACCAAAACAACCCTTGGCATTTGGAATATCCCCCATAAACCATATATTCCCTGAAAGTACACACGTTAAGCTTTCTAAGGGTACCCAGCTTGTTGTAGTGGGCTCATCTTTCTGGAAGTAATCCCTCAAAGAATTCTTTGTTTGCGCAGGGTTTCCTTAAAAAATTTATAAAAAAGCTGAATAAAAAACACCTTTTCCTAAAATATAAATATGCAAACCAGAAAAAACAAGCTAAGTCTGAAAGCGCAAGGTCCCCCGAACAGAACAATACCCAACATGCATAGGTACTATTAACCCTTTTAATTGCCAGCCTACTTGAGATTTTGTCACCCTCTGTTGACAGGCCATTTTTCCCCATTTTGCGTCATGTTTTGCGCCATTTTTGCTGGAACTTTCAGGAAAATTATATACCGTATATACTCGAGTATAAGCCGAGTTTTTCAGCCCCTTTGTGGGCTGAAAAAAGCCACCTCGGCTTATACTCGAGTCAATACGGTAATTGAGCTGCACTTCCAGGCTGCTGCGTGCAGGTCGTCGGTGGGCGTGCCCCATATGGTCGGCGTCCAATGAAAACATTGGACGCCGGCCATATGGGGCACGCCCACCGACGACCAGCGCTCAACAGCCAGGAAGTGCTGGCGGCGGCAGGAACGGCGGGAGCGGCTGGCGGCGGAGGCGGCTGGCGGCGGCGCTGAATGGAGAGAGCGACCGGCTGGAGGAGGAGGTTGGTGGCGGCAGCAGCAGCAGGTACCGTTTGTGTGTGTGTGTGAGTGCGTGTGTGCGCGCGCGCTGGTTCATGCTGACCTCCCTCTCATCTCTATGCCCAGTCCTTTAGAGCAGGGGCAGGGCCAAAAAATGTGGCATGGTGCAAGATGCCTTTCCTGTCCACAGTAGCATTAACCCTGCCTGTCCCTGCTTTCCCCCCAAGAATGTTTAATGCCTCGGCTTATACTCGAGTCAATAGCTTGTTCCACTTTTTTGGGGTAAAATTAGGTGCCTCGGCTTATACACGGATCGGCCTATACTTGAGTATATACGGTATATATTTTTTTGCAGCAGAGTTTAGGCTTTAACATGAAATGTCTTGTTTGTAAATTTTTTTTTTTTTTTTACAATATTAAGTAAAAATAATAAATAAATAAATAAAAAATGTTTTAAAAAAATTGACTCCTTTATTTTAAATAAAAAATGTATTTTATTAAGGAAAATCATATTGCATGTGAAAGCCCCATTTCTACCGATTAGAACGGTACCACATATTTATCGGTAGCCCCCTGTTCCTGCCCAGGAGACCCCCCTAACTGAAACAAGTATTTTATAACATTCACAAAAAAAATACAACTACCATCCACACTACAAAGGGTTAAATCGAGAAAAAAAATGACATAGGGTCCCCCCTCCCAGGGGAGGGAGACCCCATTTTTTTTTTGATTTTTAAGGGTTAAAAACCCTTAAAAATCAAAAAAAAAAATTGACGTGGGGTCCCCCTTACCCACAGTAACCAGCCCGGGACCAGCTATGGGGGCTTGTAGGCACAGAGTGGGGGGGGCCAGCTTATGTGGCCCCCCCACCCTGCAGCCTACGAGCCCACATAGCCCATGTGGGCCCGGGCTCTTCTGCCCCCCCCTGGCCTTTGGGGAGGCAGGTAATGGGGGTGCCGGGGGTTAATGGCAAGCCACCCGCTAGCGCAGGTGGCTTGCCATCCCCCCAGCCTTGTGAACTGGTATAGGGGTCATGGACCCCTTACCAGTTCACAAGGGGTTAAATGTAAATAATCACACAGACACAAGCAGAGAAAAAATATTTTATTAATTTTTTTTTTTTTTTTTTTACACTGTACTCACCTCCCATCCATCCTGGAGCCCTCTGTCCCTCGGCGATCACTGGCTTCTGCTCACTTGCTAGAAGCCTTTTATAGCTGCTGGATGACAGAACACAAAGGGTTAATCAAAAAAAAAAATGACATAGGGTCCCCCCTCCCAGGGGGGGGGACCCCATTTTTTTTTTGATTTTTAAGGGTTAAAAACCCTTAAAAATCAAAAAAAAAATTGACGTGGGGTCCCCCTTACCCACAGTAACCAGCCCGGGACCAGCTATGGGGGCTTGTAGGCACAGAGTGGGGGGGCCAGCTTTTGTGGCCCCCCCCACCCTGCAGCCTACGAGCCCACATAGCCCATGTGGGCCCGGGCTCTTCTGCCCCCCCCTGGCCTTTGGGGAGGCAGGTAATGGGGGTGCCAGGGGTTAATGGCAAGCCACCCGCTAGCGCAGGTGGCTTCCCATCCCCCCAGCCTTGTGAACTGGTATAGGGGTCATGGACCCCTTACCAGTTCACAAGGGGTTAATAGTAAAAAATGACAGACACAGAGAAAAAAAAATCTTTATTTTTCTTTTTTTTACACTATACTCACCTCCGATCCGACGTCCCTCGCCGCTGTATGTCCCGCGCCGCTGTCACTGACAGATGCCGGTGGTGATCGGCGCAGGGCGGGTGACAGGCGAGGGGGCTCCGATCGGAGCCTCCTCACCTGACACCCGCCCTGCTCCGATCACCACCGGCATCTGACAGAGATGCCGGAGCTCGGAGGGGGTATAGGAGGAGCGGGATGACGTCATCCCGCTCCTCCCACAATGGGCGGAGCTAAGCGGCGGCGGCCATCGCCGCCATTACAAGAGGTGAGGACCCGGAAGAGGGTCCTCACCTGAAGACTGCGCAGCCCAGGGGGGGGATCGGACCCCCCCCTGGTGAAGAGGAGACCCGGACAGAAGGCTCGGGCGCGGAGGTGAGTAAATGACAGTTTTTTTTTTTTTTTTTTTACAGCGCCGATGTCAGCGCTGGAAACGGGGGGGGGGGGGGGGGCGGCTGGTTTCGGGCCCCCCCCTGAAGACGGAGGACGACGGGGGGGCGATCGGATGCCCCCCGCAGGAAGAGGGGACCCCAGGCTTCACAGGGATACCGGAGGTAAGTGTTTTTTTTTTCTATCTTTTTAACTGTTTGTGGGAAATGCCAGGCACGTAGTTTCTACGTGCTTGGCACTTAACGGTAGGAGAGGCAACCACGTAGAAACTACGTGCTTGGCATTTAAAGGGTTAATGCACACCCGAAGATAAGTGCGAGGGGAGGGGGGCATAGCACAGGTCACAAGCGTAGCTTCTTACCTGCTAAACAGAGACAGCACATCCACCTCCTTCCAGCACAAGAAGGAGAGTGAGTGAACAGCCAGGTGGTTCTGGTATACTCCACCTCCACCTGTGTGACCTCAGTCAAGCTCTTAAAGGCATATACCAAAGAAAAAAATCTTTCCTTTTTTCCTAAATAAAGCCTACCTAAACTGGAAGAAGGAAGGGTTGGGTGAAAATAAAAATATCCTCAGCAGGTACACCAGAGAGAAACCTGCGGCTGAATTGCTTTCTGAGAAGCCTGCAGACCAGAGCATATACACTCTGTATGCGCCCCAAGACCCCGGCGCGTCCACCTTACCTTCACGGACCCCAAAACAGCCGATGCTGTGGAGGCATAAACTTGGGTCTTGAGGGATCCATGGGAATAAGGCTCTGCAGAGAGCAGACAGGGTTCAGTCCCTCGCTTGCTGCCAAAACCTTGAGAGATACCTGAATCTTCAGTCAGTCATCTTGCCACTGCAAGAAAGAAAACTGATCTGATTAGGGGCAGCTGCTACTTATGGGCCGGGAGGGCCGCGCCTGTTTCTTTCTTGCAGTCACGTGATCAGCAAGGAGGAGGAAACCCAAGAGTAAGGAGTGTATGGAATGGATTGGAAGAAAAAAAGGCACAGCAGACAGTAAAGGTGCTGTCACCTGCAAACCTTGCTACCAAGTACAACGTGAGCAAAGGCTCTAACGTCAATCTCATAACAAAACCTTTGAAAAGGTATGAACAGAAAACAAGCAGCGGTCTAGCAAACCTGTTAAACAGAAAAACCTGGTGCTGAAGGGCCAAAGGTACCCAAACACAATAGAACAGAATAAAAAGAGGAAAATTCTTCCCCCTAAAGGGATAGGCCAGAGTAACGGCCTGACCAGCCCAAATGCAACAAGAGCCTCGGTAAAACTTAGAACTCTCCCCAACGGGGAATTGAAAACTGGTCTCCCGCAAGACAGGCGGGGAAACTGAACCCTACACTAACAAGGATCAGCAAGAAGCCGAAACCTTTACTCAGGACCAGGAAGGCAAACCATTCAAGTAAGATCAGTCCAAAGGGCGCATAGGCCCTGGAAGCAAACAAGATCAGGCGCATACATATGGAGGCGCCCGTAGACCCCAAAGGGCATCAGTCACCCTAAGGGACAAGAAACAACCAGGAAAACTTCAACACCTGTTGAGGGGATGTAGACCCCCTTACTTCAGCATTACTAAGAATAAGGCCCATAGGCAAACTAAAAGGACTTACATAATGATCATAAGACACCAGGTTGGGCAAAAGGTCCAGCGTAAGGCGGAATACCACCAAATCATGATATATATTATATATATATATAATGAACGAGGGCTAACTAAAACGGAGCCACCTTCTCAGGCACACGTCTGACTGAAGCAACAGCCCCCGGAGGGGCAACTTGAACTACGAAACAGCTCACACAGCATCCAGAATAAGTTCCAAGGGAACCATCCGCAAGGCAAACAGAATGAAAATTGATCCCAACAGGGACCATAGAACTACTGGAGAGACGCACGTGAGCAATCCCCAAGAGAAGCTTAACAAGGAAGACTGAACAAGACTTCTACAGGAAGGCAGACAGGATAGAACCTGAACATTCAGAATACCAAGATGGGGAGCCAACCCCAACCGATGCTGTAATCACTCTAGAACCCTGGGAACAGAGAACGTCCAACAGGGGGGAGACCAAGAGTCACGCCAATCAATATGGGCACACCATACCCTATAATAGACAGAGGAAGAAGATACTTGCTCCAGGCCCCCATAGACAAAGTCACCCAGAAGATAAACCCATCTCCAAAAGGGTGAAAGAATCAACTGTCAAGCCATCAGACTAGAGCCTGTAGATTGGGGCGACATAATAAGGAGCTTGAAAAATGGCAGAATCGCACTCCTGGGAGAGCGTACAGGTCCACTGTCCTTAGCAGAAACATCTGGGAACCACAGTCCACTAGGCCACCCAGGGGCCATAAGTATCACGGGTCCCCTTCTCAGCGCAATCTTGCGCAGTACCCCACATAGCAGGGTGAATGAAGAGAAGACATATAAAATATAAAAAATGTAGAATGTCCAGACATAAAATTACTAAGCCCCCATGACCAGAGTCAGAATAATCCGGGGCAGTAAAAACAAGGGCAGAGCCCCTGTGATATTAACGAGACCCAACAGAGCCACCCTAGTTGGCTCTCAGAGGGATACCAGGATAGCACAACCTGCCACTGAAGGACATCCATTGGAGCGAATACCACAGAGGTGCAGGGAACGTAGACCCCCACCTAGATCAGGATCAGAAACCTTCCAGGACAATCATCCTGCTTCAAGGTCCAGACCAATTAAAAAATTACAGGCCACTGTCCTCCGACAGGCCAAGAGTCCCCAAATAGACAGGTCCTGAAGAGGAGAAGTCCAGCAAGATAAAACAGTGAACCTTCAGTTGGCTCTAACAAAATCAGTAGGTAGATGGACCCTCTAAGGTACCCTACCTAGGAACCGCGGGGGGGTTTTGGAAGAAAATCCCCCCCCCCCGCCAACCTGCGAGACTTGGCACCCAAGGTGACCATTCACAGGTATATGCAAGCAAAGAAGGTAGTGCCCCCTGACAGGGTCCTCGAGTGTAACCAGCTCAAGAGGAACCACCGTACCAAGGGGGAATGAGCACAGACCTAGCTCCAGGGGTGCTGGAACCCCATCTAGGATCAATAACCTACTGTGCCGAAGAGCCCAAGGGCTCTGTATATAAGGGACATCATCTGATACGCCACCAACGGGCCCACCAGCTGCAATCCTGCCTGGTGAAAGTAAGGTGTCAGCAAAGAGGGACAGAGCCCCTGTGACCAGGAGTCCACTTATTGTCAAGGAAGAAGGCTGAAGCCTGAACCGAATCCAAGGAATGGAGACGGCGGATAAGGGACCATGAGGGATTGAGGTGACTGAGCACCCATCCAAATAACTCCCAGAGGACACCGCCGGCCGACTAACCCACTCGGCCTGACGTAGAGATTGGGAAGTAAGGAAGGACGATCCGGTAGGTCCTAGCGCGGACGCCCCACAGGCATGTCAGAGACATCACCCCCATCCGCGCCTTGGCGAGTAGCCTGGGAGCGGAAGAGAGGCCAAAAACAAGGCCTCAATCTGCAGGGTTGGTCCTTCAAACTGACTAGTAAAGGTCTTGGTGTCCAGAAGACAGAGGGGGAACTAAAAGGATCTAGATCTCCACAGTAGGCCAGAAGCCCCCCTTGCACAGGGCGCCTGTGTCCCAAGACAGAGGTATCATACAGGGACTACCTGTGAGTGTAGAATTGCCAAGCCTACCATGGCCCAGACTGCCTCATCATTTTGAGGGAAAGAGAAAGGTTAACATAGAGGCCATCACCCTATTCTGTTAAGGGCAACCTGCAAGTAAGCCCAGACTCTGCAGGCCGAGTACGGCCTGCACCAACTCCTGAGGTGAAAACAGGGGTTAGAAGCACCCTGACAACCTCTGAGAGGGACCGCCCAGCAAATTCTATCCTGTGTCCAGGGGGACTACCTCCTGGAACCACCAGAAGGAGAAGATACGCTCCCAGATAAAAGTCGGGTGCTGTGGCAGTCCCCTCGCCCAGAAGGGCGAGGGCGCCCCTTCATGCTTGGGAAGTCTTGGCGGATTTGGACTTAGCCCTGCCCGAGGGCCCAGGGCGTTGCCTGCCCACCCCGTGGTGGAAATCCACTCCGAAAAGTTGGAAGCACACCTCAGGCTCGTGCTTGACACTAACGTAGGGAGGGGGAGGGGTGTCCCTGCCCCGAGGAGGCCGAGACGGCCTTCTGCGTAGGGGTGCCTTACCCTTTTTTCCAAAAAGGTCCAAACGGGCCCCAAATAGACGCCGTCCTCTGAAAGGAAGGCCAGTGAGAGCCTTTTTCGTATTACCCTCAGCACCCCACTGTTGCAGCCAGACCAGGCGGTGAATAGCTACCACAAGGGCAGAGGTTCTAGCACACATCTTAATGGTGTCATCCAGCGCTGAGAGGATAAACCTTACAAACACATCACAATCTGAGAGCGCATTAAAGACCTCCCAGGACCTCAAAGATCTTAATAAGTAGTTCATCTGTGTCACACAGGCCCCAAGAACCGGGCCCAGAATCCTCACGGCTCCAGGGCATCTCATCCGAGGAGCCCGAATCGGAGAATAGCTCACCTTCATCAGAAGGATCAAGGTCCTGCATAGTAGCAGATTCATCTGTATCATTAGGAACCGGAGAACCAGGAGGCGTCAGGGACAGCTTCTTTCCAGGGCCCAAGCGCTCCGCCAAACTAGACAGCACCTGCTCAGCCGTAGGCAGCCTGCGCGGCACGACTTGCTGGTCATCCCCGTTCGAGTGAGATTCATCAGGAGTGAGATTTAGGTCCGGGGAGACGGGTGTATTGAAGTGAAGTGCAGCCACTGGCAAAGCTGATTGCAGGGTCAGTGCCTGTTCAGCATCAGCATGGGGCTGACCACACACTGTACATAGCTGGTCTTGTCCCCGAGTACATAATTCTGAGATGCCTCCATATGGTGATTAACTGAGCAGTAAGCCCGCAGGGATTTACACAATAGGCAACCCTGGATGCCCCAAGACCCGCTAGGAATGTGGGAGAATTTTTTATGTGAACCCGCTATAATATATGTCAGGCCGGGAGAAGCCACCGAAATCTTGGCGTCTGAAAGACATAAAGGGGATAAGGGGGGGGGGGGGGGGGGGGGGTCAGTGCCATGCGCAGCTGAATAAAAAAAATCATAGGAACAAAAACCGCCCGGGAGGGCACTTACATGACCAAGGGAGGAGGCGGATCGCAACCACGCATGCGCGAAGATCGTCAAAATGGCGCCAAACGAACCTCGAGGGGCGGGCCTGATCTGGCCGTGACGCGGGGCGCGTCATGCCAAGTCCCGCCTCCCCCAAAGAGCGCGAAGCTCTAACCAGCACAACGTCAATGACAGCAGTGGATAAGACACACATACAGAGTGTAATTAAGGAGATTGCTCTCAACACTAGAGAATGATGCTGCCGCCCGGGCTGCACACTGCTTGTAATGAAAGGACACACGCGCGCAACCAGACAAGGTTTATGTGGAGCAAGGAGCGCGGCACTGACACCCAAGTTTAAATAAAGAGGCAACGGCCATAAACGTGTCTAACAACCGCCACACATAACCCCCCCCCCCTTTTCTTTTCCCCCGAGCTACGGGAGGAAGCGAGGGAGAAGCGAACCTGCACCCAGGGTTCATCGCTATGAGGGGCACGGGCAACAATGCAGGAGGGGCATCTAATGGAGGCTCACCATCGGCCTAAACCGCCTACCCTATGGTGGGGGATTGCGGTGGAGCGTAGCTCTGTGAGCACACGAGGTGCTGCCTACCTTCAACCGACCAGCGCAGCCCAGGCTGGGAGGCACATCCTTATCGAAGAGGACGGGTGGTAATAGTCCTGCAGGGCCGCAGGCTGTAAAAGCCCCGCTCACCTGCGAGAGAGTGATACTTCATGTCTTCGCAGTCAGCACTGCAGAGAAATCTGGGGATTTGTGGGAGGTCCCTGGGTATATGAAGGGCCGGGAGGAGCCTGTTTTTGCATGTCTGCAGTGAACAGCACCCTCTGGCGGAGGATTACCACGCGTAAGTATTATATTGGAGCAGGATGTACTGTATGCTTAGAATATTGAGGTTTACAGTTTCACCTCATAATTTCTCTTAAAGCCAAACATCCACGTTTGGGGCGGTGCAATATAGTGCTCAGCCTGCCATATCACCTCCCATAAAGGCACTATAATGCCCAGCATGCCTGTCCGCTCCCATAGAGTCACTATAATGCTCAGCATGCTCTGTCAGCTCCCACAGAGCCACTATGATGCTCAGCATGCCCTGTCAGCTCCCACAGAGCTACTATGATGCTCAGCATGCCTTGCCAGCTTTCATAGAGGCCCTATAATGCTCGGCGTGCCTTGTCACCTGCAATAGAGGCACTAAAATGATCAGCATGTCCTGTCTGCTTCCATAGAGATACTGTAATGCCCAGCATGTCCTGCCTGCTTCCATAGAGACACTAAAGCTCAAAATTCTCTGGCACCTCCCATATTGGTACTATAATGCTCAGCATGCCCCGTGACCACCAATATACAGGTCCTTCTCAAAAAATTAGCATATAGTGCTAAAGTTCATTATTTTCCATAATGAAATGATAAAAATTAAACTTTCATATATTTGAGATTCATTGCACACCAACTGAAATTTTTCAGGTCTTTTTTTGTTTTAATACTGATGATTTTGCCATACAGCTCATGAAAACCCCCAAATCCTATCTCAAAAAATTAGCATATTTCATCCGACCAATAAAAGAAAAAAGTGTTTTTAATAAAAAAAAAAGTCAACCTTCAAATAATTATGTTCAGTTATGCACTCAATACTTGGTCGGGAATCCTTTTGCAGAAATGACTGCTTCAATGCGGCGTGGCATGGAGGCAATCAGCCTGTGGCACTGCTGAGGTGTTATGGAGGCCCATGATGCTTCGATAGCGGCCTTAAGCTCATCCAGAGTGTTGGGTCTTGCGTCTCTCAACTTTCTCTTCACAATATTCCACAGATTCTCTATGGGGTTCAGGTCAGGAGAGTTGGCAGGCCAATTGAGCACAGTAATACCATGGTCAGTAAACCATTTACCAGTGGTTTTGGCAGTGTGAGCAGGTGCCAGTTCGTGCTGAAAAATGCAAACTTCATCTCCATAAAGCTTTTCAGCCGATGGAAGCATGAAGTGCTCCAAAATCTCCTGATAGCTAGCTGCATTGACCCTGCCCTTTATAAAACACAGTCGACCAACACCAGCAGCTGACATGGCACCCCAGACCATCACTGACTGTGGGTACTTGACACTGGACTTCAGGCATTTTGGCATTTCCTTCTCCCCAGTCTTCCTCCAGACTCTGGCACCTTGATTTCCGAATGACATGCAAAATTTGCTTTCATCAGAAAAAAGTACTTGGGACCACTGAGCAACAGTCCAGTGCTGCTTCTCTGTAGCCCAGGTCAGGCGCTTCTGCCGCTGTTTCTGCTTCAAAAGTGGCTTGACCTGGGGAATGCGGCACGGTGGCTCTGGATGTTTCTACACCAGACTCAGTCCACTGCTTCCGCAGGTCCCCCAAGGTCTGGAATTGGTCCTTCTCCACAATCTTCCTCAGGGTCCTGTCACCTCTTCTCGTTGTGCAGCGTTTTCTGCCACATTTTTTCCTTCCCACAGACTTCCCATTGAGGTGCCTTGATACAGCACTCTGGGAACAGCCTATTTGTTCAGAAATTTCTTTCTGGGTCTTACCCTCTTGCTTGAGGGTGTCAATGATGGCCTTCTGGACAGCAGTCAGGTTGGCAGTCTTACCCATGATGGCGGTTTTGAGTAATGAACCAGGCTGGGCTTTTTTAAAAGCCTCAGGAATCTTTTGCAGGTGTTTAGAGTTAATTAGTTGATTCAGATGATTAGGTTAATAGCTCGTTTAGAGAACCTTTTCTTGATATGCTAATTTTTTGAGATAGGATTTTGGGGTTTTCATGAGCTGTATGGCAAAATCATCAGTATTAAAACAAAAAAAGACCTGAAAAATTTCAGTTGGTGTGCAATGAATCTCAAATATATGAAAGTTTAATTTTTATCATTTCATTATGGAAAATAATGAACTTTAGCACTATATGCTAATTTTTTGAGAAGGACCTGTAGGCACAGTAATGCTCGGCATGCCCTTTCAGCTCCATAGAGTCACTAATGCTCAAAAAGCCCTGTCACCTCATAGAGGCACTATAATCCTTAGTATGCCCTGCCAGCTTATATTGAGGCTCTATAATGCTCAGCATGCCCTGTCACCTCCAATAGGGGCACAATAAGGTCCACCCTACCCTGTCACCTCCCACAGAGGCACTATAACACTCAGTATATCCTGTCTGCTTCCATAGAGGCACGCTAATGCTGGGTGGAGGAGGGGGCGTCTGAGGGGATGGCACACACGAGGCAGGAGGGGGGGCACAGCAGCAGTTGTACTCGCTGGGGGAAGCGGAGGGCAGCAGCAGAGAAACTCACCGTTATGCAGCACGACCAGCATGGAGTCCCCGATATGTACGGTCTGCTCAGCTCACAGAGGCCCAGAGGAGGCAGCACAGAATGGAGACAGCTGAGAGCAGCGCTGGACATGGCCACCATCAATCTGGACATGCTGCATATCCATTATAAGCAGGACCGCCAGAGCCAATGTGGAAGGAGGCGGCTTCACATGGGAAAGGGGAAACTGTGAATGAATGGCCAACCAGGAAGAGAGAGGGACGTGCTACACAGGGGAGGGGGCGGAGTGGAAAATAAACATGCTAATGGGGAAATAGCAATTCCTGCCCACTGTTAGAGCCTAATTGGGGACGGAATGTAAGAGGAGGCGCCATTTACTCAGGAAATAAGTGTCTATAACTAAGCTACAGTGACATTTACCAGCTGAATACCAGTGCTGTGACAACAGGCAGAAGGAAAGGGCTGGATTCAGCTGGGAATAGGGCGAGACTGCAGAAACCCTTTAAAGCAGAGAGTTCCATGACCAGTGTTCCGCCAACGTTTGTACAGAACCTGGAAAATCTCTTGATGGAGAGACCATTTCCAGCTCGTGGATCGCCAAAAAAGCACAGGGTGTGCAACCCCTCCCATTCAAAGGTTCAGCTCACTTGAGTGCCAGGTTGCTCCCAGTGCCATCCTGATGGTTAATGTAGGCAACTGCATGAAACCTGACTGGAAGACCCTTCAGTCGATTGTTCCAACTGCTTGAGGGACAGCTGGATCATCCTAAAGCAGATCAGAATCCAAGCAGGCCAGCACTGGAATCTTAAATCGGTCAGTCAGGGTCGGTCAGTCTAAAGAGTTCGAGAGATGAGCTTGAGAGATGAGTTAAAGAGAAAGCTTGCACTAATTGATAATATGTGGTTAAGCGTGAGTGAAGGTCTAGAATTATAGAAACCTAACTGGATCTCATGGTCACTTGACAGTACATTTCTATGGAATAAACCTACTCATTTTCTACAATTCTCACTTTTCAGAAAAAAAGTGGGACCACCTTATTGATTTCAGCAGGGGCTTCGCTAGTGCCCCAAGCAATGAAACCCATGTTATTCTACACTTTACTGGTGACAGACTCACTTAAAGTGGACCAACACCCAGCATTTTGACTATCCTGGGTTTTGGTCCACTTCCGCCGGGCACCCCCCGATCGCCCTAAAAAAACTCACCTCACCCCGCTCCTACGCGAGCGCTCGTCCAATCAGAGCACTCAGAGCCGCTGTGGTATGCACGTACAAGCGACGGACAACCACAGCGGCTCGGAGCACGCTGGAGGCCGCATCTCGCGCTTCCCTCTAACAGAGAAAGCGCCCTGCTAGAGAGAAGAACGAGATGCGGCCGTGGCTCGCGCATGTGCCGTTGGATCGGGGATAAGGTAAGGTTTCTGGGCGTCCTGCGGGGTTTCACACAGTGGGGCATCCCGATTTCGGATGCCTCGCGGGGAGGGATCTGATCGGCCCGGGAATCTTATAGATTCCCGCGCTGGTCACCCCTGGATGTTGGTCCACTTTAAGTACATGTTTGATCTGGAGTTGAGCTTTAAACAGTCCACAATTCAATGGAATTTTTGCTAGCGTTTTTTTTTCTGCCAAAAGGATGTCCTCAAGGTTCTGCTCTGATCTATTTTAATGAATTATTTTTGCGTTGGTTAAAAGTTATGTTTTATGGAAGCAGGTTTCACTACCTGCAATCTGTGGGCATTGGCAACCATCACCAAATCTGTACACCAATAAGACATACAAGAGTCCTGTACACAAAAAACATGGCTACTATGGCTGCAGCTGAGGTAAGGGAGCTCATTCAACCTTACACATGCCCAGCAGCAGGGTTCTGTGTGTGCAAGAGTAATTCCTCTCTTCTTGGTTTACGGTTGTTAATAGCAACAGATTGCAGGTAGTGAGATGTGCTTTCGTAAAACATTTTCTAACATTCGAAAAAAAATGAAATGCTAAATCAGCTCAGCACCTTGAGAGCATCAGTTTGGGACACGAAAATATACACTTTCAAAAATTACATTGAAAGTGGACTTAGCCTTTAGGTTCCTAAATAAAAAAGGATATTGATATATATGTTGAGAATCAAACATAAAAATGCCAACTTTGCCTGCATGGTTTGGGGCATCCTGCAAAGATTTACCATATAAACAATGCACAGCCAGTACCCCTGAAAAAGCACTGCTAAAAATAGTAACCAGCTTTACCTGCCATTGATGGTGCTTCTTTCCGTTGTCCACTCTGAGTGATGGTTCCTTCATAAGCAACAGTGACATCATATACGGCATCTAGGTAGTCCTGCATGGTGTCTATTGCTACATGAGTTGCTTTTACACGAGGTGTTAGCACATGCTTCAATACTGGCAACCCTATGGTATAAAAAAAAAATATACAATTTTAAAATAGTTAGCCTTGGAGTCACCAACTCCTGTTTCATTAAAAGCCACATCCAGCACGAAGGCAGCTAAGTGCTATATCCAGCAGAAAAACTGCAACTGTAACACCTGTTTACTGTCACTAAGCATGACTCTTAGAGGAATTCAGAGAGGTCAATTTTACAGCACCCCAGCTGCCTACAAGGATTCACGTGAGCCTCCCCGAGGGCCATGGTAGATAAGACACATGCGCATTGTACCAACACATCAGAAACATTAAGTATCCGGTACACCATTTTCTAATAAGAAGAGAGCTAAACATTTAGTTTTAAAAGTGATCTTACATGAAAATTGGCTACAGCAGTAAAAGCAAACTACCTATACCTTTTTAACGTAAAACTTACTAATAAAAAGGGAATCTGTTATAGACTGAGTCATTCTGTAACTCAAGAACAAGTTTGCTGCCCTAAGTCCAAAACTACTTGAAATGGATACCGTGTGAGTATCATTTTAAGAGGATGGTTTTTAAGCACATATACACATACTAACAAAACTGCCTGTAGACGCCTTGGCTGAAACTGGAAACCAATCGGTCTAGCATGCCCACCTTTATTGCACATACAGCTTACACTTGCAAACCTGAAATGGATAAATGCAGTTCATTAAAACACAGGAAGCCGCGTAAGCTGCTAATTATTCACGTCACTTTGACCACACCACGCGCAGCTGACAATGTACAGTCGTGGGAATGGTGTTTAGGAACCTCAAGAACTTATTCCACCTAGATATGAAATCAGTAATGTTAAACAGACGCAGGCATGTTTGTGTCTCTAGATGACGGAGTTACCAATTTATTACTGTCACTGGAAGGTTGCCTAAGGATAAGCTTGCTTGTACCTAGTGCATGCTAGACTATATGATGAATGTGCAGGCTTACAGACTAAATCCCTTCAATATCTTGTAAGGATTTGTCTTTTACTTCACTTGATTATTGTTCCGAGGTTTTTGGCCACTTGGTAGACTACAGCTCTGTATAGAATCCATGGTATCCTGTCTAAAACATGTTGCGTACATTCCAAAATCGGCTTAAAAAAAAGATGTATACCAGAGACCAACAACAATGGCAGAAGAATGTGTGCGTTCTTCAGCCAAATGACCAACTGCAGAGCAACAAAAACTTAAGTGAAATAGAAATGGTGCTATATAATATTGTAGCAGCTCTATGTGGCAAATGATTTTCTTTGTATTTTTACCATAGTAGACCTTTCACCTTCTTAATTGTGGTCATATACTAATCCAAACAATCCTATTTTTCAAGTTGTTTGCAGACTGTGGCTTCAACATCAGTGCAGACCTCCCACTCCCTTATGCCAGTGATGGAAAAACCTATGGCACGCGTGCCAGAGGCAGCACTCCGAGCCCTTTCTGCGGGCACACAGTTGTCTTGTCAGAAGGCTTGTTGATGGGGCCACGCGGTTTAAAAAAAGCAGCATCCAGCGGCAGGAGCGTGGACGCGTTTCTACAGTAAAGTAGCACTGGTCTTAATTTACAGATAATTCCGTAGGTGCAGCCATTGGTTGCAGGCCCTCCTCGTGTGCCTGTCCCAGTGCGACATGTGATCACATGCAGGAAGAGAGCAGATGGTGAGGAATAGCAATCAATGCCATGCCAGCGGTATCATCAGTAAAATAAGACCAGCGCTACAAATGCTGCAGCTCAACCCACAGCCAACTGCTGGGCCCCGTGGGGAGTTTTCTAGGTCCTCACCAACAAGCCTGCCGTCAGGGCTCATGGGGAACCCACAGCCCCCCCACTTCTCTTAAACTGCTGGAACTCGAGGGGGCCTTTTCCACACCACATCTTGGACCCACTAGGAGACAATGCAGAAGTGGGGGGTGCAGCAGGGAAGAGATATGGGTGTGTAGCAAGGAGCACCAATAGAAGCGCACTTCAATTCTCTATCCTCAGTATTCAGGTTAAATTGCTGTGTTGGCACAAAATAAGTGGTTTCTGGGTTGCAGTTTGGGGATTCGGTCTCTAAAAGAGTCACCATCACTGCCTTATGCCCTGGGAATTTAAATAAAGGAAATAGAGGATTTGCTTTGTGTAATCAAGCTACCAGATATCATCCGGATGAAAATCTTTTCAGCAGTGTAATCTAGAAATAAGGTGTCCGAATAAAGACTTTATTATGCATTGCGGATCTTGTATTTTTTACCTGCAAATCCTGAAAAGCAACGGCCATTGAAAAGACTGCCAGTAAATTAGAATGTGTTCAATGTCCTAATCTGCACAAAATGTTTGGGTGAAAGAAACAAACTGAAGAGAAGCACGACAGCCAGGTCAACCAGCATTACTGGTAATGCTTTGTAATGGCAGGCCCCATGTGCCTGTCATGCCAGATATTCAAAGTGATCCCAGCTGGGAACCACACTGCTATTGCTGAAGTACATATCTATTTTAATGAAAAAAAAAATTCTATGTTGCTATATGGATGCTACAATAGTCTGTTTTATCCATCTGGCAATAGCAATTGCTCGCCCCCGCAAGCCCGAATGCTGCTTTTAAGCCCACTATCAGCTCCATTCCTCTCCCTTCAGCCTGAGCAGAACGCAGACTGTGGAGAAAGCCTCAGAGCGAAGGGTCACCGATCATGGGACTCTGGCCCCAACCTTAAAAAAAAAAAAAAAAAAAAAAAAAAATGGAGGGAAGTTGACAAAAATGAATGGAATCCCGAGATCGCCAGTCTGGAGACTCAGCTGGGTACCACAGGGGTTCCACTAGGCAAGGAGCACCCGGAACTTCAAATCAGATGACTGTAAAAAAAAAAAAAGTTAAAATAAAAAATTGGCTGCAGCTTAGCAACTCTGTCCAGTGGTTCCTAAGGGAGGAAACACAAAGAACTGAGGTGGGCAGGAAGTGGTGGCGTTTTAACGTCTGTTAAGTTTGTTTTTCCTCCGGGGGGGGGGGGGGGTGAGCCTCCTTTTCCATGGGTCATCATGAATGATGATTGGAGAAAAGAAACCCAGGATGTTTTGGGGCACAGTGCTGTGGATGGGTGATGACAAACTTCCTTTCTGGGTATAGGATCACTTTAATGTATAAGAGGTAAAAAAAATCAACCTGACAGAAGCTGGATAGGCAGATTAATCTGATAAATCAGATCAAACGCAAGGAGGCATATATATAAGACAGTCATAACAAATTATGTTAAACTTAATTTGGAAGATATATGACATATGTAGAAGCATGCAGGTAGTGGTGTGGTTAAACAGGCAAATTTGAGATATAATGTGGCCTCTTCCATGCCTGACATTAATATTTTATGTCCTGGGGTAATGTAGATAACCTACTCTGACTCTCTCTTGATGCTTTGCCTAGTGAAAGTCAATACGCATGCCTAGTGAAAATCGATACGACGAAATGGGTTGGCGGTGGTGGTATTCCCAGGATAGTTTGAACAGCATGGAGAGGAGGCACACGCAGGTGGTGAGAACCCTGGTCACCCCCACCCTAACGGCCGATTAATGAGTGGGTGGCGATGGACAAGCTTGTCACCCTCTTTTAATGGTGCCTCAATTTTATCTTCACTTGTGAGTGCATAACTTAAAAAAAAAAATTTTATTAGGCTAGTACGCTAAATGTATTCTGGCCAAAATCAAAAAACTATTGTGGATTTGATACCCTCAATGATATTGAAAGAACTGTCATTAAGTGGGGGTGATACATGTTTGAATTATCATAGCACTGGTAAAAGTTTTAAAAGTTGTTGGTGGTGTGCACTGAAGATCTGTATAAATATCTTTCACTATTGGGACTTTAATCAGTGGATTTTTTTCACATAGGTTTTGCATATTTTGAGAATTTTAAGAGAAGTTGTTCTGTGCGGTTTCATTGGACATTACTATGTATGGGACTTAAAAAAAAAAAAAATGTAAAGCGTGGTATTTTATGTACATTATAATGTGCATATCCTGCTTCCTCCAACAGATGCAAGTGCACCAAGGCATTCCCTGGTATGCCCTCTGTGCTCACACTAAATTAAGCTATGCACCACATTTAACGTGATGTGGCACTGGGTTACATTCTATCCACCTCTCTGTGCTTGAAGATTAGGACTTGATAAGTCAATTGGGGAGCAGATGGATCAGGTGATTAGATCTAATCTCCACAAGACTTTTGAAAAGTTGGCCCCAGAGAAACATGCTGCGACGAGAAATGTTTTTTTGCCATCCCGTTCCCTGTAAATTATTATCCATCATTTGGAGAGTTCGGAATCAAAGTCACTTCAGTGTGATTCCTTTGCAGAGACTTAAGTCCCACCTCCTGCCTACACTAATCAAACAGAAACCACATTTTGAATATATATAATTTTTAGTATATACAATACAGAAAGAGGGGGTGCCAAAACCGCCAAAAGAGGGGATTACACCAGTGTTATATGGTTTTAGGAGTTTTTCAATATGTTTCGTCATGCAACTGTGAGATTTCAATAAACTTAATATGTATTACAATTGATACAGTACCATTGTAAGTCTCTGGTGTAATCCCCCCCCCCTTTTGGGGTTGGGGCACCCCCTCTTTCTGTATTGTATTCACTTAAACAGGGATTTACCAGAGCAGGGCACCTGGACTATTTCAAATTGTTTAGTGCCGCCCATACATTTCTTTGTACATATATTTTTAGTATAATCAAGTTTTATTTGTTTTTTCAAAATATTGGGGAAGGGGGTACAGAAAGCAAGATGGGGTAGGGGGGTTGGCAACAAGGGGTACAGCATATGCAATCGGACGTTCGAATATATTGACCAACTTGGCAGCCGTTCTCTTCTACAGCCCACACAAGTCAATCGGCCCTAGTCCCACATTTACCTAACAAAAACAGACCGTGCCTCAACAGACCATGGAACTTGCACCCAGTCTCTCAGAGGAGCCAGCAAGGCCAGACCTACGCATCACTATTCCCTGCCTAGGAAGACAGCTGGGTAAGATAGAGCGACTTTATAAAGTTAGAGGAGAAGAGGGGGGGTGAGGGGACAAAACACCAGGCAAGCGGTCATCGACCAGGTGAGAGACTCCAGGGAGTGGGGCGGAGCACATCCCCCGATCGCTCTCTAGTCCTAAAATCTGGTAAAGGTACCTTTGGATTGAGGGTCTGGGGTCTTAGCCGCCGCTGTACCAGGGGAGACCCCGGGAAGTGGCGAAACATCCTCTATAAGAGTCTGGTCTATAAGGTCTATCCCTGAGATTGAAGCAGGGAAGGAAGATGTGAGACCCAGTAGTCCAACCACCCTGTCCAAGTCCTCATGTATCTGTGGATCTCTCATCGCCACATACCAGGCTTTCCACAAAGCGAATCGACAAATTCCTGTATCCATTCTATTAGTGTGGGGGAGTCCTGTGTCTTCCAATGTTTTGGAATATTCGCCCTCATCACGGCCACAAAGTGCCTGAAGATGTCTTTTTTAAAGCTAGATACAGAACTTTGACAAAGGGATAAGAGTTAACTGGGGCATATTGACAATTATATTCCCGTAGGTCTGCTCATAGATGGCAAAAATGTGGTCCCATAGGGCTTTCACAGTTGGGCAACTCTACCAGAATATATAAATTTTTATTTGACTTTGGTTATGCATACTTTAGCAAAAAAGATATGTATGAGGAATGACTGCTCCACAGCATTAGGACTTCAAATATAATACATTTATATTTTGGCAAAGCGAAGCCCGACGTGCAAATATTTAAGCTAGGATACTTCGTATGCATTTAGGCAAAACATAGTAACATCGTATGTAAGGCTGAAAAAAACTTTAGTCCATCCAGTTCAGCCTGTTTAACTCCTTCCAGTGGTCTAGTAGCCATAGCTGGAAATGTTATTACATGCCAGGAAGGCATGAAGGCATCAAGGCCACTTTTGAACATTTTTACTGTATCCATCATTATTACCTCCTCTGGCAGCGAGTTCCATAGTCTCACAGAGAAGAATCCCCTCTTATGTCGTTGGAGAAAGCACCTTTTCTCTAACCTTAGTGGATGCCCTCGGGTTATAATTATACTCCGGGGTATAAATAGATTGTGGGACAAATCTTTGTATTGACCCCGAATATATTTATACATAGTTATTAGATCACCCCTCAAGCGTCTTTTAACTAAATAAACCTAACTGACAATCTTTCAGGGTACTCTAGCCCCCGCACTCCTTTTATTAACTTTGTTGCTTTATTAACTTTGAACGTGCTCCAGTTCTGATATGTCCTCCTTAAGCACAGGTGACCAGAACTGTACACAGTACTCCATATGGGGTCTGACCAGTGACTTGTACAGGGGTAAAATGATGCTCTGGTCATAAGCACCTATGCCCCTCCTGATGCACCCCATGATCCTATTTGCTTTGGCAGCAGCTGCCTGGCATTGATTACTATAGTTGAGCTTATTGTTAACTAAAACCCCTAGGTCCTTTTCCATTGTTGTTTTACCAAGTGTTTCTTTATTTAGTGTGTAATCATGACACAGATTTCTCCTTCCCATGTGCATAACCTTACATTTATCTGTGTTAAACTTCATTTGCCATTTAACTGCCCATGCTTCCAATTTATCTAAATCTGTTTGTAGCTGCCTGCTGTCCTCTTTTGTTTTAATTACTTTGCACAGCTTTGTATCATCTGCAAAGATTGATACTTTACTGTTTAATCCATACCCAATGTCATTTATATATATATTGAAGAGAATTGGTCCCAGAACTGACCCTTGTGGTACTCCACTATTAACAGTGACCCAATCTAAGTGTGTACCATTGATAACCACCCTCTGCTTCCGATCATTAAGCCAATTTCCCACCCATCTGCACACGTTTTCCCCCAGTCCAAGCATTCTCATCTTTTGTACCAGCCTTTTATGTAGCACAGTATCAAATGCTTTAGAAAAGTCAAGATATATGATATCCAATGACTCCCCCTGATCCAATCTTCAACTTACCTCCTCATAAAAGCTGATTAGGTTTGTCTGGCAGGAGCGATTCCTCATAAATCCATGCTGATATGGAGTAATAAGGTCATTTTCCCCAAGGTGCTCCAGGATAGTATCCCTTAAGAAACCTTCAAACAGCTTGCCCACCACAGATGTTAAACTTAACGGTCTGTAGTTCCCAGGTTCCCCCCTCGATCGCTTTTAAATATTGGCACCACATTTGCCAAGCGCTAATCCCTTGGAACAGACCCTGTCGTTATTGAGTCCACAAATATTAGAAATAAAGGCTTGTTTATTACTGTACATAACTCCCTTAAAACAGGAGGATGTATGTCATCTGGTCCCAGTGATTTATCGATTTTTATCTGCTTGAGACGGTGCTGGACTTATTCCTTGGTTAGACCAGTGACATTTAATTGAGGGTTTCGGTTATTCCCCTGCATTTCACTTGGCATGTCACATTCTTTTGTGAATATAGAAGCAAAGAAGTTGTTTAGTAAATTTGCTTTCTCCTCATTTTCCTCTATAGGTGTCCCCTCCTTGCTTTTCAGGGGGGCCACACCCTCAGGTTTGTACCTTTTACGGTTTATGTAGCTAAAGAATAATTTGCGGTTAGTTTTACTCTCTTTCGCGACCAGTCTCTCTGTCTCCAGCTTAGCTGCCCTTATCGGTTGTTCACATTGTTTATTTTCTTCTTTATAGTTTTTTCATGCTTCCACTGTCCCTTCCTGCTTTAAACGTTTAAATGCCTTTTTTTGTTGTTTATTGCCCCCTTAACCTTTTTGTTTAGCCATATCGGTTTACATGTGTCATGTTTACAGTTTTATTTATTCCTGTAAGGTATATATCTGTCACAATGAAAATTAAGGATTCCTTTGAAAGCATCCCATTTAGTGTCCATGCTTTTGTTTTTAAGGACATTTTTCCAGTCAATGCAGTTTAGGGCATCTCTAAGTTGGTCAAACTTTGCCTTTTTGAAGTTCCGCGTTTTTGTGGCTCCTTGATAAGGCACCCTAAGGACTGCTAAGTGGGAATTAATGATATGATGACCACTGCTTCCAAGGTGTCCTCCAACCTGTACCTTTATTACTTTGTCTGGTACATTGGTTAGTATTAGGTCCAATATGGCTTTCCCCCTTGTTGGAGCTTGTACTTGTTGGGAAAGGTAGCCATCTTTTGTTCTAGATAAAAAACTATAACATTTATGCGACCCATGTTTCAGCTTCCCAGTTTATATCTGGGTAGTTAAAGTCCCCCATAATCACTACCTTATTTAGTTTAGCGGCTATATCTATTTGCTTTAGCATCATATTTTCTGTGGATTCAGATATATCTGGAGGTTTGTAGCAAACCCCATCAGTATTTTATTTTTGTTAATCCCTCCATGTATTTCTACCCATACAGACTCCACATGGTCATTCCCCTCACATATATCCTCCCGCAGAGAGGGTTGTAGAGAGGATTTTACAATTAAGCAGACTCCACCCCCTTTGCATTTGTTACGGTCCCTCCTAAACACACAGTAGCCCTGTAGATTTACTGCCCAGTCATAGCTTTCATCCTGCCAGGTCTCCGTTATCCCCACTATGTCATATTGTTCTTCTATTATCAGTTCTAGTTCATCCATTTTGTTAGTCAAGCTTCTAGTATTTGTAAGCATGCATTTCAACTGCTTATATTTTTGATAATTTTGTATATTGCCCTTATTCCTCCTCCCACAGTCACTTTTTTTCCTACCTTCCCCTTTGTAACTGCTTTTACCCTCCCCCCCCCAGTGCTTAGTTTAAACACTCCTCCAACCCTTTAGCCATCCTCTCACCCAGAACAGATGCACCCTCCCCATTGAGGTGCAACCCATCCCTGCCAAAGAACCTGTAGCCCACTGAAGTCGGCCCAGTTCTCTAACAACCCAAACCCCTCCTTTTTACTCCAATTTTTGAGCCACCTGTTTACCCCTCTAATCTCCCGCTGCCTCTCTGGTGTGGCTCTTGGTACTGGTACTATTTCTACGAATACTACAGTTGAGGTCCTTGCCGTAAGCTTACGGCATAAGTCCCTGAAATCATTTTTAAGGACCTTCCATCTACTTCTTCCTATGTCATTTTTGCCAATATGTACCACGACCACTGGGTTCACGCCAGCCCCTCCCAATAATCTGTCAGCCCGCTCCGCTACATGCCGTACTCTTGCCCCAGGAAGGCAACACACTGTTTGGCAATCCTGGTCTTTGTGACAGATTGCCCTGTCTGTTCCCCTAATAATAGAGTCACCCACTACCAGCACCTGTCTTGCCTGCCCTGTTCTCCCATTTCCCGTCCCTTTCTTACTGGAGCTGACAGATGTGACTTGCTGCAGCTGTGCCATCCCTGAGCTAACATCCCCCTCATCTGCCAACCGGGAAAACTTGTTGGGAGGTGCCTGTGCAGGGCTAGCCTCCCTGTAACTTTTACCCCTATTACCCCTACCCTGCCTTTTTACTGTTATCCAGCTGTCTCATTTTCTGGCTTTTCCTCTCCCCCCTTCCTAGCATCCTCCCCCTCCCCTGACCCATGGAGTGCCAGCTCTGTGAGATCCAGACTCTTTTGCATGACAACAATGTCTCTCAGTGTTGCCATTTGCTTCTTTAGATCGTGAATGACGGCTTCCAAATCAGCAATTCGCAGACATCCGGGGCATATATATCCACCATCGATTGATCAAAAAGTGCATACATAGCACAAGATGTAAACTGGACAGCATTGTTAGGCATGGAACCCATTGTACCAATTTGTTGGAACACCGAGTGAAGAATTTACAACACTTAAAATAACACTCTGAAATCAAGGTAGATACTTACAGCTTCTGCTTTTAACTCCTGCTTTAATTCACCACTTACCAAGCAGCCACTTACAGAGTCAGCCTCAAGAGCAAGCTCCAAGAGCTGTACAATGGCTTATAACACACCTGCTTCAATCAGGCCTCAGCAGGAATCCAGGAGAGACAGAGTGAAAAAAAAAAATGCTTTCTTCTTTTGTTTAAATTTGTGCCAGCATTAACACACTGATTCACAAAAATAAAACTACAGTTTGTTATATTTTACTTACCAAATGAGCCCAGTTTCCCAAAGCTTACCACAGGTGTTCCTGCTTTAACTCACCACTCAGCCACTTACAGAGTCAGCCTCAAGAGCAAAACACTTAACTTTTTGTTAATTTGCCCCAGAGGGGGAAACGATTTTATTCTTTATTGCAAAATTATTTTCTTGTAGTCCTGTAGGGGTGCCCACAAGAAATCAGTTCATAGCAAACAATACCACCAAAAGATTACTTCATCCAGGGAATAAGATAGGCAGGGACAGAGGTCCGGCTCTAAGATTGAATATTATGGTAGGAACAAGCATATTTAAACAGGGTAGGAACCCTACAGAGCTTCAGGAATAGGTCTGCACTAAAGTTAAAAATGTATCATCTTGTAGGGAGGAATCATTCATGCAATATATACACATATATACATACACTATATTAAATTGAACCAAGGAAAAACTTAAAATAACGTGAGAACAAATAATGATGAGAAGAAATGCAGCTTTAAAAAGCATTGTAGAACTTTTTAAAGATGTAAGCTTTAGTTTTTTCAGCAACTTGGTGGTGGTCCGAAAAGCAATGAGCAATTAACCTGATTGGATGGCCTGTTGCATTCCTCTTAACCCTTCTAACACCAGTCACGTAAAATTTAAGTGGCTGCCTCTCCTACCCTAAATGGTAGCCATGTACATTTTATGTCTCTTTTCTTTTACATTTAACCCTTTGTGAACTGGTGGGGGTCCATGAGACCCCTATACCAGTTCACAAGGCTTGAGGGGCTGGCAAGCCACCCTATTAACCATTAAAAATAAAAAAAAAGGGGCCCCTTCCCCGGCAGAAGGGGATACCCCATGTCTTTTTAAGAAACCCCTGATGTCCGGTCACATGGTTGCTATAAAAGGCTCTTCCAGCAGCACCAGGAGAGCAGAAACCATCAGTGATCAGTGTGAGAAATAATAATGCACTTTTATGTGTGTTGTGTTTTTTTACATTTAACCCTTGGTGACCTTACAAGAGGATAATGAGATCCCTATACCAGTTCACGAGACTTTGGGGGGGCATGGGAGAGGCATAACAGCACCGTTCCGTGAGGGCTATGTGGGCTGGTAGCCACAAAGGCTGGCCTCCGTGCCCTAGTATACAAGCCCGCCCACCCTCCCCGGGGTGTTAACCCTTGAAAATAAACCCCCACAGGACCCCAAGTCCATTTTTTTTAAATGTAACCCTTGATAGGGAGTTTTATTGTAGTTATTATAATTTTTTTTGAAAATGTCATACATTGCCCTTTTCAGTTTCTGGGCAGGAAAGGGGGGCTACCGATACATCTGAGGCACCATAGTAATCAGAAAGATTTGCTTTACATGCAATATAGTTTTCTTTAAAAAAAATTGTATTTAAAAAGGCGAAAAAATAATTTTAAAAAAGTTTATACAAAATTATTATAAAAGCATGGAAAAAATTACAAACAAGACTGTGTGTTAAAGTCCAAACTTTGCTGAATAAAAATATATAACTTTCAAACGCTTTTCAATTTGTGTGTTTATCCAGCAAACTATGCTAGCATGAACTGAAACCATTTCCTAGTGCATAAAAAGGTGGAACAATTCACCAGGGGGATAGCCCAGGTAGGGCAGCACCTGGCTACTTTGTTCCCACAGTGACCATTAACCCCTTTTGGAAACATCCTGGGCGCTGCAGCTAACTCAGAGTAGTGCCACAAACCAAAGTAGGATACCTTGATGAGCCTGGCAGTCGGTAGAGAAGTCTACTTGATGTGACCATACATCTTATGAAGCTGGGTCAGACCTCTTTTTAGAGCCGCCTAATGTGGACAATACCTGAGGCGCTCGGAGGATGAAGCTAGCAAGTAGAGCTGGGAATGTATTCAAGGTGTTTGTAGGTAGAGCAGAGAAAAGGGTGCTGGTCATCCAGGATAGGATATAGGGTATATTTTAGGAATAGGAAGAGAGGTGAGAATGAGAGGGAAGAATCCAGTATAACACCAAGACACTGACAAATATTGTTATATTGGAAAACACAGCCAAACTGGTTGATGGGAAAACATTGGGTTTTGTTTTGTCTATGTTTATTTTGAGTGAGAGATCACTGTAGGCAGTCTGAACACAAGATATAATGGAAGCAAGATCTGGGAGATGTATATTAGGGTGTTCTCTACATAGAAAAGTATCGTCTGGCTCCTTAAACCAGACTTTCAGCATCATTTAATGAAAAACTCAAACCCTCAAAAAATTATTCACCAGCATATAAAAATTAATATATTTTAAGTTATTAGTCACTTATTATTCTTTCCCCCACTGGGCTGCAACTCTGTTCAGAACTCTAGGATATGGTCGCCGCCATCTTGCCTCAGAAGCATCACACATACTGAGGAGAGTGGGATAAAGTACAGGGGGTGGGGTTATAGCTGTGCTTTGCACAGACAGAGCAGAGCTGGGGTCAGGGAAAGGACAGCAATCCCAGAATGCAGAGCCACACAGTCAGAAGATGCTTCCTGTTTGCAGGCTGCCTGATGCTCCAAGAGTCACCATCTTGAATGCTTAAAGGCTAATAACATACAGTAGATGCAGGTAGGATGATTTTTAATGTGAGCAATCTGTATGTATCTGTACGGATGGGTTAAATGCGGAGGACAAATTCCTATGTGTGTGCAAGCATACAATGGCCTTCTATGCATTAAAAAAATGTAAAAAATTGTGGGAAACATATAAGATAAGCTCTTATTCAGGGTGAAGGTCCGCTTTAAGAACCCGTTGGCAAAGAATCTTGAGTTAGTAAACCAACAGAGTGGTCGAGGTTGAGAACCTCCCCTCCTCCTAATTTTAAAAATTCTAGGGGGGAAAGTATTTCAAGAGACCAAAGACATCTCCATTTGGATTCTGCAGTGGAGCCACCAGTGAACAGTGGAAAAGGCCTCAGACCTGACTGACCAAGAGGGATGGATGCATTCTCCAATTCAGAGCCATCTAAAAACAGGGAAATAAACTGCAAATAAAGTATTAAGTGTCTTATCTACTGTTAACACATATATACCCAAGGCTACATAAATGTCCAGGAAGCAGTGGTGTCGGCACCTTACAGGTCTCATTTCCTTCAGGCCACTGGTATTTTATTTTAAAGATCTATCTAGCACATTACTGTAACATGAAATACAATTCTGTGATTACTCACCTTGTAGAATTAGTATTATTAGTATGCAACACGTCCCGCTCCAGATAATGATTCATAACATCTGGGATATACCTCCAGAAGAGGGCGCTTTACTGCAGAGATGGCAAAGAGGGCCCCCTCCCGGTCCATATATACCCGGGACCTCCCACTAATTCCCCAGTATAGAAAAGCAGTAAGGGAACCAGGAGAAGCCAATAACAAATTTAACAATGTTAACAAGGAAAACAATCACCACATAGAGGATACAAGAATAAAGCAATCAGGGTGGGAAGGAGCAGGACGTGCTGCATACTTATAATACCAATTCTACAAGGTGAATAATCACAGAATTGTATTATTCTAAGTATGCAGCACATCCTGCTCCAGATAATGATTCATAACATCTGGGACATCCAATAGCAGTGTCCATAAACGGGTGGGGATCCCAAAAAGACAACGCGCAGTTCAAACCACTGCCGCCTGCAGAACCTTGCGGCCAAAAACAGCATCCGCTGAGGCCCGAACGTCAACCTTGTAAAACTTAGAAAAGGTATGAACAGAAGACCACGTAGCAGCCTTACAAACTTGTTCAACAGAAGCCTGGTGCTGGAAGACCCAGGAAGCCCCAACAGCACGGGTAGAATGAGCAGTAACACGGAAAGGAGGATCCTTCCCCCTAGTAGAACAGGCCCTAACAATAGCCTGACGAAACCATTTGCAAATAGTAGACTGACTCAGCAGGAGCCAAACCCTTCTTGGGACCCGAGGGAACCACAAACAAGGCTCCCGTCTTTCTGAAAGGAGTAGTAGCCACCAGGTAGAATTTCAAATTCCTGACAACATCCAGAGAATGCAAGGCCCTCTCCTTGGAATTACCAGGATTAGGGCACAAAGAAGGAAGCACAACATCCTGATTGAGATGGAAGGCAGAGACAACCTTAGGCAAGAAGTCTGGTTTAAAGCGGAAAACCACCTTGACCTGGTGTCTCTCAAAGTAGGGGCCCTGAATAGACAGAGCCGCCAACTCAGACACGCCGGACAGAAGTGATAGCCACCAAAAAGGCAACCTTCAGGGTAAGGATAGACAAGGCAGCCTCATGCACAGGTTCAAATGGAGGACCCTGAAGGACAGACAATACCAAATTCAAATCCCAGACTGGTAACATGGGTTTGCGAGGAGGGCGCACATGAGCGACCCCCTGGAAGAAAGTCTTGACCAGAGGATGTAGAGTGAAGGACCTCTGGAAGAAAACGGCCAAGGCGGACACGTGACCTTTCAAAGAGCTGAGCTGAAGACCCAAATCCAAACCATGTTGAAGGAACTCCAGGATCCTAGGAATGGAGAACACATGACAGGGAAAGGCCCTAGACTCACACCAGTCAATGTAGGTCCGCCAGGTCCTATAGTAGATAGTAGAGGAGGATTTCTTCCTAGCCCTGACAAGAGTATGAACAACCGAATCAGACAGTCCTTTTTCTTTTAGGATGGAGGTTTCAGCAGCCAGGCCGTCAAAGCCAACGTTTGTAAATTGGGATAACAGAGCCGTCCTTGAGTGAGAAAATCCGGAACCAAGGGTAGAGTGTACTGATCCACTGCCAGTTGCACGTCGTCTGCGAACCACACCTGTCTTGGCCACCTGGGTGCCAACAGAACGGCTGGTGCCCTCTCCTGTACATACTTGCGCAGAACCTTGCTCAGAAGAGGAAACGGAGGGAAGAGGTACAGGAGACCGAGTCCCTGCCAGGGCAGAGAGTGCATCCACCGCCAGAGCGAGAGGTTCCAGGGACAGGGAGACAAATGCTGGCATTTTGTGATTGTGGCCAGAAGCAAACAGTTCCACATCCGGCATCCCCCAACAGTGACAAAGGGATAGGAAGACCTCGCTGTTGAGGGACCATTCCCCCCAGCGAGAGGCCCCCCTGCTCAGGCAATCCGCCTCCAGGTTCTCCGCTCCCAGAATATAAACTGCTGAGATGCACGGGACATTGTCCTCGGCCCAGGACAAAATCAACAACACCTCCTTGAGGGCACTCTTGCTCCGAGTCCCTCCCTGATGATTGATATAGGCTACCGCCGTCTGGTTGTCTGAGCGAACCTGTACCGGCAGGCCCTGAAGGCGAGGAGTCAACTGTGCCAGCACCAACCGAACCGCCCTCAGCTCCAGGACGTTGATAGGAGCGTGAGCCTCCTGAGCGCCCCACAGCCCCTGGAATTGGAGGGCTCTCCAGTAGCCCCCCCAACCTGACAGACTGGCATCCGTAGTGACTGTCTCCCAACATGGTGTCAGAAATGATCTGCCCCCCAACAGGTTCCTCGAGTCCAGCCACCACAGGAGGGACCGCCGGACCAGAGGGGACAGAACAAAGGCCTGCTCCAGAGACAGGGGACTCTTGTCCCAGACTGAAAGGAGATGGAGCTGAAGGGGTCTCATGTGAAATTGAGCGTAAGGGACTGAGGCAGGCCACCATCTGTCCCACCAATTGCATCCCTTGCCTGATGGAAGGACGAGGGCTGGACAGCACGAAATGAACCAGAGCTTGAGGAGAATCCACCTTCTGCTGAGGAAGAAAAATCCTGGCCTGAATGGTATCCAGATTCATGCCCAGGAAGGGTGTCACCCGGGACGGGAAAAGGGAGGACTTGGGATAATTGATCACCCAACCGAACGTTTCCAAGGCAGTTACCACCGTCTGGGTATCCAAGTCTGCCTGCTGGAGAGAATGAGATGTAATGAGAAGGTCGTCCAGATAAGGGAGAATGCGAATGCCCCCAGCTCTTAGGAGGGCCATCACCCCCGCCAGCACCTTGGTGAACACTCTGGGGGCTGAGGTGAGACCTAAGGGAAGTGCCACAAATTGGTAGTGCTGGTCCTCCAGGGCGAAGCTGAGGAACCGCTGATGCCCTGGGAAGACTGGCAGATGAAGGTAAGCATCCTTGATGTCTATGGAGGTCATGAAGTCCCCCTGGCGCAAAGGGCTGATCGCGGAGCGCAGGGTCTCCATGCGAAAGCGTCTGGTCCTGATGAACTTGTTGAGAAGCTTTAAGTCCAGGATGGGCTGATGGAACCATCCTTTTTGGGTACTGTGAAGAGATTGGAATAATAACCTTGACCTCTCTCCCCCGGAGGGACCGGACAGATGACCCCCATATCCAATAGGTTCTGTACAGCCAGAAACAGACCGTGAGCTGCCAGGGGATCTAGAGGAATCAGACCTGAAGAATCTTAGAGGGGGCCATGCAGCGAACTCTAGCTTGTAGCCAGAGGACAGATCCGCAGCCGTCCCCCCACCCGTAAGGGTGAGGGCGTCCCTTCATGGCTGAGCGGGCTTGGTGACAGATTTGGGCTTGGAACCCCAGGAGGATCCGGGATGGGCACGGCCTCTGCCCTTGCCCCAGAAGTCTCCCCTGTGCCCCACAAAGGATACCCCCCAGATTATTGAAATGTGCCTGTTTTGGAAATTCCAAATGTGGCTTTGCAGTACCAAACAATTCCCCCTGTTGCTTGGGTGCCGCAGCAGGAAGGGAAATGGAGAGCACTTCAAAGATTTGAGTCAAAAGTCTATGGGTGTCATCAGCATCCCAATGCTCTGAGCCGGCATCAGCGCCAAGGTAATGCTGATCATCAGAAAATTCTGAATCTGAGAATAATTCCCCTTCCTCAAGTGGGGTATAGTCCGATAAATCAAGAAAATCTTCAGTCTCCAAACGGAAAGGCTGACGCAGCAGGTGCCACGTGCTGTCTTTTAGCTGGGGTTAACAATCAATCTCTCAATGTTGGCCAGCCTGGAAGGCACATCAGGCTGAGACTCACCACTAGTATTGATCTCACTGGGAGTCATGATCAAGCGAGGGGGTGTGGGAGAAGACATGGTGGGCGAAGACCCAGACACAGGCAGCCCAGAGTGCCGCGCAAGCGCCTGCTGGGCGCAGGGTACACAGACCCGCACATCATCGCTCACAGGGGATGCCCCACACACCACACACAGCCGGGCTTGTCCCGATGGGACCCCGAGCACAATATCCTGTGAAGCCTCCATATGGTGATTTTTGGTGGCACAACTGGCCATTAGGAATTACGCTGTACAGCTACCCAGGATACCCCAAATGTCCGCTAGGATAGTGGGAGGATTAAATTATTCAGGCCTCTAATACAGTTACAGGGAACAAATAGAGGGCACAGGACCGGGAGAAACCTCTAAAACAGTTTTCCCGCCTGTAAGACATAAGACAATACATCCCAAAAATTGGATAAAAATATCAAATACAGGCCCGCTGGGCACTCACGGACCGCAGGAGAGCTTGCAATCGTCCAGGCAGCAGGGCAAGATGGCGCTGGAGGGCTCTGAAGGGGCGGGCCGCATGAGGAGAGCTGCGGAACGCACACAAGCGCTAAGCCACGCCCCCTCCAGGAAGCGCGGGGACAGACTAATAGGAGCCACCCCGCAGCTAATCCCAGCACAGCAGGCCCCGGAGTGACGTCACCGCTGACGCCGCAGGGCGCGCAAGTCAGCGGTGGGAGAATTTAAAAATGACCCGGGGAGAGGAGAAGCGTTGGCGAGTAATGCCAACGCAGCCACAGCAATGCTAGTACTGTGAAGCAAGCACTCACCCAAAACATACAGACGCTCACCCCCCCCCCCCCCGACGAACCGGAAAGCGGGAGAAGGGGGGAGTAGTAATATGTCCATAAGGATACCCAAGAATGTCATGGAGGGCTAAGCGGACGGGGCATCCCAATTCAGGATCACCAGAAACCTGGGCCTACCCTTTGGTGGGGGATTTGCGGTGGAGCAAGCTACTAATAAAGCACCTCTAATTGGTGCAGCCTACCATCACCCGACCACGCAGCCAAGGCTGGGAGGCAGAATAAAAGGTGGAACGGGTGGGAATAGTACTACAGGGCCAGGGGCTGTGAAGCCCGGCTCACCTGCGAGAAGAGAAGCCATCATCTTGCCCTTCGCAGCCCACTGCAAAGAAACTGGGGAATTAGTGGGAGGTCCCGGGTATATATGGACCGGGAGGGGCCTCTTTTTGCCATCTCTGCAGTAAAGCGCCCTCCTGTGGAGGTATATCCCAGATGTTATGAATCATTATCTGGAGCAGGACATGCTGCATACTTAGAATAAGTAGATTTAAAAAAGAAACACCAGCAACTTACCTTCCTTCATGGCAAAGGCCTGGCTATCGGCAATAACCTTTGGTATATCAGGATTGTAACGTGTTCCTTCTGGGAAAATCACAAGGTACATCTGCAAAAAACAAAACCTGAATCAAGGTTATGAAAAACTAGAGGGTGCTGGTGCCAGACAGTCCAGTACTTTGCTAAATTCCTCTATTTGTCTTAGGTTTAGTCCAGGAATCTAAAAGGATTCCAGGGCCAGACACTAGCCACCCCCTAGGGAATCCTATAACAGATGCCACGCTGTGTGACACCACCCGAGGTGACGGTAAACAGATCTTTTCCAGCAGGTCCCACAACACAGTGATAGCTGGCCGCCAAATCCCCAGCTTCCCTACGCGCTTTTGAGCAGAGAGACGGAGATGCGGCTCTCATAAGAGCGTCTTGGGTGGAGGGAAAACCTGGTTTTCTTTGAAAAATGGGCAACCACCGAACAGGCAGCATCGCCAAGCTGTATGGGTGGAGGTGCTTTGGCATAAGGGGAGCACCCAAAAATGGGTTTTTCTTTTCTTTAAGGTTCAGAAAAGAAGAAAAGATGTACAGAGACACTACATAAAACATGTATAGATCAGTTAAGTTAAATTGTATGCAGTGCATAGCTAAATCAATTGACTATAAACTTTTTTTTTTTTTTTTTAAACTATACACCAGGTTAGGATACAGAGGCTTACACTCCTGTCCCACTCGAAGCCATTAGGAGATCTGTCGGACAGAACCCCCAGTTTTAGATTTAAATCTTGTCAATTTAATTTCCATCTCCTCCACATATGGTCTGACTTATACATTTCTTAACACAAACAATGTTACACAACTTGTGTTACTCCAATAAATGTTCTGTGTACAAAAATACCATTTTGTGAGTACTCACCTGAAAAATGGATATTGTTGGTGTGCCACACACCCCGCTTCACTTCTTAAATATTCATCCATTAATGGGTTAATCCACCGCCAGGTGACGTAGTGCAGAGAGGAAGTCTTGTAACGAGCCCCCTTCCAGCCTATATATACCTGGTACCTCCCTTCAATCAGCAGTATATTTAAAAAGCAGAAAGACAAGGTACCAGTATTCCACCGGTAACCTCAAAAATCAATTTTGATATAAATAAAAAAGGGCTTCACCATATAAATGCTTCGGTAATACAGAAAAGGGTGGGGGTGAAGCGGGGTGTGTGGCACACCAACAATATCCATTTTTCAGGTGAGTACTCACAAAATGGTATTATTCTTGGTGTGCCACACACCCCGCTTCACTTCTTAAATATTCATCCATTAATGGGACATCCAAAAGCAGTGTCCACAAGGGAAGGGCATCTCAAGGCCAGGTGAAGCATAACTTAAATGACTGCAGTCTGCAGAACTTTGCGGCCAAAAACAGCATCCGCTGAGGCCCGCACATCAACTTTGTAAAACTTAGAAAAAGTGTGAACAGAAGACCAAGTGGCGGCCTTACAAACCTGTTCAACAGAAGATTGGTGCTGAAATGCCCAAGACGCCCCAACAGCGCGAGTGGAATGAGCAGTGATACGAAAAGGGGGAACTCTTCCCTTAGCAGAATAGGCCGCAGTAACGGCCTGACGTATCCACTTGCTAATGGCAGATTTGGCTGGTGCCAAACCCTTCTTAGGCCCATGGGGCACAACAAAAAAGGAATCCGTCTTACGAAAAGGAGACGTGATAATCAAGTAGTACTTAACACAGCGTACTACATCCAAACAATGCAAAACCCTCTCTTTGTCATTCTTAGGATTAGGACACAAGGAGGGAAGAACAATATCTTGATTCAAATGAAAAGCAGAAACAACCTTAGGAAGAAAGTCTGGCTTGAACCGAAAGACCACTTTATCCTGATGCCTCTCAAAGTAAGGCGCATGGATAGTTAAGGCCGCCAACTCTGAGACACGCCGGACAGAAGTGATAGCTACCAAGAAGACAATCTTCTGAGTCAGGGTAGACAAAGCAATATCTTGCAAAGGCTCAAAAGGAGGAGCCTGAAGAGCAGAAAGAACCAAATTCAAATCCCAAACCGGGAGTAATGGTTTCCTGGGAGGCCGCACATGCGTAACCCCCTGGAAAAAAGTTTTAACTAAAGGTTTAAGCGCAACACGCTTCTGAAAAAAAGATAGATAAGGCAGAGACCTGCCCTTTCAACGTACTAAGCTGGAGACCAGAGTCCAACCCTGATTGTAAAAACTCCAGAACCCTGGAGACCGAAAAGACCCTACAAGGAAAAGATCTTATCTCACACCAAGCGATATAGGCTTTCCAAGTCCTATAGTAGGTGATGGAAGAAGACCTCTTCCGGGCACTGATCAGAGTCTTAATGACAGAATCAGAAAGACCCTCCTCCTTCAGGATGGAGGTTTCAGCAGCCAGGCCATCAAACCCAGCGCTGGTAAATTGGGGCAACACAATTGCCCATGAGTGAGCAGATCGGGCCGAAGAGGCAGAACGAACTGGACCACTGCCAGCCGAACGATGTCTGCGAACCTCACTCGTCTTGGCCTCCCTGGGGCCACGAGAACGGCGTACACCTCTTCCAGAGCCAACTTCTGAAGAACCCTGCCCAGCATGGGCATCGGAGGAAACAGGTATAGAAATCCCAGAGATCCCCAGTTCAGGGACATGGCGTCCACTGCCCGAGCCAGAGGATCCTGGGAGAGCGACACGAAGTTCGGGAGCCTGTGATAGTGATGAGGGGCCAACAGGTCCACCTCCGGGGTCTCCCATTGGAGACACAGTGAGCGAACCACCCGAGGATGGAGAGCCTATTCTTCCAGACGGGGAGAGCCCTTGCTCAACCGGCCCGCTACCTGTTTCATCACCTCTGGAACGTAAACCGCCGAGAGACAGGGAACATGGAACACTGCCCAGGTCCGGATCAGGGACACTTCTCTGAGAGTACTCAGACTGCGCGTCCTTCCCTGAAGACCGACGTAAGCAACCGCTGATCGATTGTCTGAACACATCTGGACCAGAAGGCCCAGAACGTACTGAGTCAGGAGAGCAAGCACCTGACGGATGGTTCTCAGATTCAGAATATTGATGGGTAAGTGGGGCCTTTAAGCTCTCCACTGCCCCTGAAACCGCAGCTCCTTCCAGAATCTGCCCCATCCCGACAGACTGGCGTCCGTGGTGACAATTTTCCAAAGGGGGGTCAGGAAAGGCCTGCCCTACACAAGATTGGTCGAGACCAACCACCACAGGAGGGACTGCCGTACACGGGAGGACAACTGGAAGGACTGATCCAGCGACTGAGGTTGCTGGTCCTAACACGCTAACAGAAATAGCTGAAGCGTTCTCGTGTGAATTTGGGCAAAAGAAAGACACACTCCGTTTTGATGAGAGTTCAGGCCGGGATGAACCGACCCATGAACGGACCGTGAAGGAGGGTGAGACTCGAATTCCAGGTCGTAACCGGGCGACACTACCTCCTGGATCCATCTGCCTGGAACCACTTGGTTCCAAACCTGGTAGAAGTGTCGCAATAGTCCCCCCCACCCGCACGGGTGAGGGCAGCCCCTCATTGCTGAGTGAGCTTATCAGCAGGTTTGGGCTTGGTGCCCCAGGACTGAGTGGGCCGGCCACGGCCCCTCCCCCGAGTCCAACCTGCACCACTGGTAGCGGGAAAGGAAGCACCCCTGCCCGCTCTGAATCCTCGAAAGGAAGGCCTACCGGAACTTGCCCCCCTAAAGGGACCACGAGGCCTCTTGCGTTGTGGCATCTTACCACCCTTTGCGACTGAATCAATTTTCTCCCCAAACAGACGCAACCCCAAAAAGGGGAGAGCTGTGAGCCCCTTTTTGGAAGCCGTGTCCGCTGACCACTGACGCAGCCATACTGACCTGCGAATAGCCACCAGCATAGCTGCTGCCTTGCTACTCATATTCAGCGCATCGTCCTGAGCGGCCAGGACATAAGCCACAAAAGATTCACACTGCTTAAGCGCAGTGAACTGTTTGCAAGCGGGATTAAGATCCTCATACAGCCCCTGAATTAAGGACTTAATTGCCAATAGAAGAAGGGCTGAAGCACATACCGGGCGCAACGCTGACCCGGAATAGATAAAACCATGTCGAGCGTTTTGGTCAATCCGACGATCTTCCCCATCTTTAGGGACAGTGGTCTCAGCAGACTGTACCATAGCCGAGCTGGAGAGCCCTAGTACAGGGGTATCGACGTCAGGAGGGACAGACCAAAGCTTCACCAATTCTGGTGGAAAAGGATAACGCTTTTCCCAACTGGAAGGAATTCCAGATAACCGCATGGGATGTTCCCATTCCTTAAGAACCACCCTCTCAAAGTGGTGTTGTCTGGGAAAAACCAAACGCGGCTGAGGCTCCTTAAACAACTGACCGTTTGGCGGGGCGGCCGCCTCAGGCGTATCTAAACTCAAAATTTTAAACATTTGAGCCAGAATAGAGGGGGTGTCAAAAACAACCCCCTCTGACCAATCGCCAATCTCATCAGCCACAAGCTGACCTGTCGGCTCATCTGACTCCGACGGGAATTCATCCTCGTCAGGGGATCCATCGGACCATTCCACAGGTTCACAAAACTCGTCCTGTGGAGCCGAAGGTACCGGAGTCAGGTGCCTTAGTTTTGCAGCGGCCTTTAACGCTGCTTTAACGGGCATTACTTTCCGGGGGCTGGGCTGTGCTGCCGCCTCGGAATGCGAATCCCCACTTTTGACAGTGTCATGCGGGGTCCGTAACAGGGAGGGAGAGGTAGGAGATGATGAAGGATGCGATGGACCCGCAGCCGAAGCAACGGACTGGCGCGCAATAGTCTGTTTTGCACAAGGGATGCAAATAAAGACATCATCAGCTGGGAGTGGAACCCCACAACCTACGCACCCCCCGAACGGCTCAGCAGAACCGTTTCCGGAAATTACGGAAGCCTCCATATGGTGATATATGGTATTCGCAATACTTGGGACTTTGGAGGCATAAGCCAACCCGGGATGCCCCTTTATTAGTAATGTCCCGGAAGGGAGGATTTTTTTTTTTTTTTTTTTTAAGTTAAGGTCCCCTTTAATAGAATATATATATATATATATATATATATATATATATATATATATATATATATAGTCTATGTATATATACATTTAATAGATATCCCAATAATTAGCCAGGCACATAGAGCCGGAGGGCCACCATAAGCAGGGATCCCAGGATCTGCAAGGAAAAGAAAAACCATCAGATCCTCACATGTGTATAAGAAAACATATAAGCATGGCACCAAAGTGCCTTTAAATGAGAGCCAAATCACGCCCCTTAATAAAAAGTGACTCCCCACTACATCACTACAAGGAAATGCATTCCCCACTTAACGGCCCCAACGGGTGGGGCCGCTTACCTGGTCAGCGAAGGCAGCAGCCGGAGCAAGACTGCAGCCAGCACGGAAGACTAAGTGCGGCCGCGCGCCCACGCGACTTCCTGCTTTTGAAAGGAAGTAAACGCTGGGCCCGCCGCAAGACGCCGCATGACGTCGGCGCCGCGCCCCCGACGCCGCGTCAGCGGGACCCGCCCCCCCCCCTACGCCAATCAGCTGGAAATCACTCTCAGATGGACCACTACACGTGCGTCCAGGCGGCGGAGGGGGGAGGATAAAGACCGCATGGCGCAGCCTAAAGAATACATAAAATGCCAGGCGGGGAAGAGGGGAGAGGGGAGGGGGTAGGGGGCCACAAGGCAATAGTCTGCCAAGAAAAGTGGCCAGCCCCTACCCAGCGCAGCCTGCCCTTCAAGCAGACCAAAACCAAAAGTATGCATTCACTGTTACTCAGCATGTGTATAATCATGAACACACACACATATTGAAATGAAGTGATACAAGTGAAACACACATATTTAAAGCACACCCTCACACCCCCCCCCCCCCCATAGTGAAGGGAGAAGGGACCGTAACGGGAGAGAAAGGGGCTACGGGGACCCTCGGGACAGGGGCATCCCATTTCCGGATCACCATGCCGGATAGCCGCATTGCCCCACGCATGAGGTCGAGCGGTAGGAGATAAGCTCCTAGGCACCTAAAGTGCCATCTACCATTTGCCCGGTGAGCAGCCTAGGCTGGGAGGCTTCCATTCCACCATTAAGGTATACACACTCAAACCGGGCAGAAATAGACCAAAAGGGGGGTGGCGGGGTAAGAATACCCCGGCCTACCTGTAAGCAGGAGACTTCCATCTTCTGACTTGTCAGCAAGCAGAGAGAAAAAATACTGGTGATTGAAGGGAGGTACCAGGTATATATAGGCCGGAAGGGGGCTCGTTACAAGACTTCCTCTCTGCACTACGTCACCTGGCGGTGGATTAACCCATTAATGGATGAATATTTAAGAAGTGAAGCGGGGTGTGTGGCACACCAAGAATAAATACAATTCTGTGAGATACTCACCTGTAGAATCGGTATTATACGCATACAGTACGTCCTGCTCCAATATAATACTTACACGTGGTAATCCTCCGCCAGAGGGCACTGTTCACTGCAGACATGCAAAAACAGGCTCCTCCCGGCCCTTCATATACCCAAGGACCTCCCACAAATCCCCAGTATTGAAAAACAGTGAGAAGAGAAGCCGGGAGAAACCAACCACCAACTGGTAACAATAGTAACGATAATCGCCATACAGGGGATCCAGAAAAATGTAAAACCAGGGTGGGGTGGAGCATGCGTATAATACTAATTCTACAGGTGAGTATCTCACAGAATTGTATTATTCTAAGCATACAGTACGTCCTGCTCCAATATAATACTTACACGTGGGACATCCAATAGCAGTGTCCATAAAGTAGGGTGGGATCCCCAACAAAAAAGGCACAGCAGACAGTAAAGGCGCTGTCACCTGCAGAACTTTGCTACCAAGCACGACATGAGCAAAGGCTCTAACGTCAATCCCATAACAAAACCTTTGAAAAGGTATGAACAGAAATAAGCAGCTGTCTAGTAACTTATTCAACAGAAAACCTGGTGCCGAAGGGCCAAAGGTACCCAAACACCAATAGAACGGAATAAAGAGAGAGGGAGATTCTTCCCCCTTAAAAGGAGTAGGCCAGTGTAACGGCCTAACCAGCCCAAAGGCAACAGAAGCCTTGGTAAAACTTAGAACTCTCCCCAACGGGGAAATGAAAACTGATCTCCCGCCAGACAGAGACGAAATCTTTACTCAGGACCAAGAAGGCAAACCATCCAAGTAAGATCAGTCCACAGGGCACATAGGCCCTGGAAGCAAACGAGATCAGGCGCACACTTATGGAGGCGCCCGCCGACCCCAAAGGGCATCAGTCCCCCTAAGGGACAAGAAACGACCAGGAAAAGTTCAACACCTGTTGAGGGAATGTAGACCTCTTACTTCAGCATTACTAAGAATAAGGCCCACAGGCAGACTAAAAGGACTTAAATAATGATCATAAAACACCACCTTGGACAAAAGGGTCCGGCGTAAGGTGGAATACCACCACATCATGGTGTGTGTATAATATATATATATATATATATATATATATTGAACCAGACAAACAAAAATGCAGGAGGAAGACCACACCTCCTAAAAAGGTATAATAAACAAAGTAGCACCACCCCACTGTATGTATAGTAAACAAAGTCACAATTTATTACATAATGAGCTACAATTAAAATCACATAAAGACAATTACAATCACATTACAAACATAAAACAACAGAGGGCGCCAAAGGTCCTAATTATGATACATGGTGAAAAATTCATAAGTTATAAAAACGAATTGCATTCTATATTATCCTGTAAATCCTATAGTCAAAATGTGCAAAAACGCTAAATAAGTGCTAAGTGCAAGTCATAAGCTAATAACATATATTCCAACAAGTGATATAGCCATCTACCACACAAGTCCCAGCCAGGTGTAAGCCAGCGCACCTGGGTGGGCACAAGAGAAAGAAAGCAGTGAATGTACAAACCGACCAAGGGCACCCCCACAGACCGTCGCCAACGCGTATCGTAGTGTATCCACACTACTTCCTCAGGGCAAAGTGCTTGGGGGTGACCAAACCTCCATATGTATAGGGGCAAAGGTCCACCTGTCAATGTGTATTAACCAATAGCAATCACATTTAGGGACCCATGCCAAAGGCGCTCCTCCCCCATTCCTCCCAGACACCCACCCACATCCCAAATGAACACCAGGTGCGCCCCCACAGCACCCGAAATGGAGCTCACCTGTGCGCGGGCGACGGTGGCCATAAGTGGGAGGTAAGGATAATGGTGAGACCTGCGCGCGCACACTCCGGCCGGTAGTGTGTCACGCGCAGGTAGCAACGCCAGTTGTCCATATTGTGTCACTGTCAGTGACACATAAAGCTGGTTGCGCGCCGTCCCGGACGTCAAGGAGACGACGCGCACGCAGCAGACGAAACCTCCGTCTGCACGCCGACAGGCTCCCGGCCACAGGCGCGCCCCATACTGTGCGCAAGCGCAGTAATGTCAGCACCGCCGCAAGAGTGCGCAGGCGCATGGATGGAAAACCAGAAGGGGGGGGTGGGTAGTAACCAGGGGAAACAGCGGAGGAGCGGTCTGAAAGGTGAAGGAGCTTCCTAATGAATAAAGTGGACATGCTCCACCGGGATACCGGCTATAATACACATACAGGAGATAGGTCATCCCCAAAGCACAAGGACGGTTACATAGACAACTAAAAATAAAAAAAAAAATAAAAATAAACATAATTGGGAATACTAGGGCTAAAACCAGATATATAACGCTACATATAATGTATATACATGAAAACATACCCAAATTATACTCTATAGAGGTGATTACAGCAGCCTTACTAGCATATTAGTTGTATGAGTACTATACATTAACGTATAAGGTATATAAAGTAAGAATATAACACAGGCCCTCAAGAATGCAGAACCGAATGGATAAGTATCCATAACTTTTAGGCATGGCCAAGAGGGTCAAAGGGTTATAAAACAGGCACACTGAAACTATGTACATTTGTGCCTGTTGTTTACATATTGCTATACATTTAATTTTACACAGCAGAGACAAACGTTGCTCCATAATTTTTCTGATGACGCATCCAGCATCCTTGGCTCCTGGATCAGAGACAGGTAGATGTATGAGACCTGAATCTATTCTATAGTGCAATAAAGCAACCAAGTTGACCAGGGTTCCGATGGAATAACGGTTGTCCCTATTGGTCCAAAAACATAGGGATCATCATTTTTGCTCAGGCAGGCGGGTTGTATACCCATGACCTTCTCATTATCATGGGCTAAGATAACAGCCATCATTAAATCACAAGGATCACAAAGGTGTCCGCAGTCAGTGTCCTACACAAGGAGATCCGCTCGGCAGAGACAAATGTTATTCGATGGCTAAGCAATCAGAGCCACCTTCTCAGGCACACGTCTGACTGAAGCAACAGCCCCCGGAGGGGCGACTGGACTACAAAACAGCTCAGATAGCATCCAGAATAAGACCCAAGGGAACAATCCGCAGGGCAGACAGAATGAAAATTGATCCCAACAGGGTCCATAGAACTACTTGGGAGATGCCCCTGAGCAATCCCCAAGAGAACTCCTAACAAGGAAGGCTGAACCAGACTTCTACAGGAAGGCAGACAGGACAGAACCTGAACCTTCAGAGTACCTAGATGGGGAGCCAACCCCAACCTATGCTGTAACAACTCTAGAGCCCCGGGAACCGAGAACGTCCAACAGGGGAGAGACCAAGACTCATGTCAATCAATATGGGTACACCATAACCCACAACGGACGGAGGAAGAGGAAGACAAGGAAGCTCGCTCCTAGCTCCCCATATACAAAGTCACCCAGAAGATAAGCCCGTCTCCAATGGGTGAATGAATCAGCTGTCAAGCCCCAGACTAGAGTCTGTAGATTGGGACGACATAAGAAGGAGCCTGACAAGGGCAGAACCGCACTCCTGAGAGAGCGTACAGGTCAGCTGACCTTAGCAGAAGCATCTGCGAACCACAGTTCATTAGGCCCCCCAGGGGCCATCAAACTCACGGGTCTCTATCAGCAAGACCGTGCGCAGAAACCCCACATAACAGGGTGAATGAAGAGAAGACATATAAACTAGAAAGTCTATACACAAAGTTACTAAGCCCCCATGACCAGAGTCAGAATATTCTGGGACAGTAAAAACAAGGGCAGAGCCCCTGTCATATAAGCGAGACCCAACAGAGCCACCCTAGTTGGCTTTCAGAGAGACACCAGGATAGCACAACCTGCCACTGAAAGACATCCATTGGAGCGAATACCACTGAGGAGCAGGGGACGTAGACCCCCACTCAGATCAGGAAACTTCCAGCGGAATCATCCTGCTTCAAGCTCCAGACCAATAATAAAACAGGCCATTGTCTTCCAACAGGCCAAGAGTCCCCAAATAGACAGGTCCTAAAGAGGAGAAGTCCAGCAGTATAGTCAACTGAAGGCTCATTGTTTTAACAAAACCAGTAGGTAGATGGACCTTCTAAGGGACCCTACCCAGGAACCACGGGGGGGTTTTGGAAGAAATTCCCCCCCCCCCCTGCCAACCTGCGAGACTTGGTATCCAAGGTGACCATTCACAGGAAGATGCAAGGAAGGGGGTGCCCCCTGACAGGGTCCTTGAATATAATCAGCTCAAGAGAAACCACCGTACCAAGGGGGAATGAGCACAGACCTAGCTCCAGGGGTGCTGGAACCCCATCTAGGATCAATAACCTACTGTGCCGAAGAGCCCAAGGGCTCGGTATATAAGGGACATCATCTGATACGCCACCAACGGGCCCACCAGCTGCAATCCTGCCTGGTGAAAGTAAGATGTCAGCAAAGGGGGACAGAGCCCCCGTAACCAGGAGTCCACTTGTTGCCAAGGAAGAAGGCTCAAGCCTGAACAGAATCCAAGGAATGGAGATGGCGGATAAGGGACCATGAAGGGTTGAGGTGACTGAGCACCCATCCAGTAACTCCCAGGGGACACTGCCGGCCGACTAACCCACTCGGCATGACGTAGAGATTGGGGAGTAAGGAAAGACGACCCGGTAGGTCCTAGTGCGGACGCCCCACAGGCATGTCCGAGACATCACCCCCATTCGCACCATGGCGAGTAGCCTGGGAGCAGAAGAGAGGCCAAAAACAAGGCCTCAATCTGCCGGGTTGATCCTGCAAAACTGACTAGTAACGGGCTTGGTGTCCAGAAGACACCGGGGGAACTAACAAGATCTAGAACTCCACAGGAGGCCGGAAGCCCCCCTTGCACAGGGCGCTTGTGTCCCAAGACAGAGATATCATATGGGGACTACCTGTGAGTAGAATTGCCAGGCCTACCATAGGCCAGCATGGCCCAGACTGCCTCATCATTTTGAGGGAAGGAGGAAGGTTAATATAGAGGCCATAGCCCCATTCTGTTAAGGGCAACCTGTAAGTAAGCCCAGACTCTGTAGGCCTAGTACGGCCTGCACCAATTCCTGAGGGGAAAACAGGGGCTAGAAGCATCCCGACAACATCTGAGAGGGACCGCCCAGCAAACACTATCCTGTGTCCAGGGGAACTACCTCCTGGAACCACCAGAAGGAGAAGATACATTCCTAGATAGGAGTCGGGTGCTGTAGCAGTCCCCTCGCCCAGAAGGGCGAGGGCGTCCCTTCATGCTTGGGAAGTCTTGGCGGATTTGGACTTAGTCCTGCCCGAGGGCCCAGGGCGTTGCCTGCCCACCCCGTGGTGGAAATCCACACCGAACAGTTGGAAGCCCAGGTTCGCGTTTGACACTAACGTAGGGAGGGGGAGGGGTGTCCCTGCCCCGAGGAGGCCAGGACGGCCTTCTGCGTAGGGGTGCCTTACCCTTTTTTCCAAAAAGGTCCAAACGGGCCCCAAATAGACTGCGTCCTCTGAAGGGAAGGCCAGTGAGCCTTTTTCGTAGCATCGTCAGCACCCCACTGTCGCAGCCAGACCAGGCGGTGAATAGCTACCACAAGGGCAGAGGTTCTAGCACACATCTTAATGGTGTCATCCAGCGCTGAGAGGATAAACCTCACAAACGCATCACAGTCTGAGAGCGCATTAAATACCCCCCAGGGGAGGTCCTCCGGTCGGTGGTCAAGTACTTTTCTAATGAGAGTCCTGGCGGCCACCGCAGTGATGGCCGCGGCACAGACCGGGCGCAGAGCCGTCCCTGTACACGAAAAGGCGTGGGAAGCCAGTCTGTCAATGCGCTGGTCCTCAGCATCCCGAAGGGTACGGTAATAAGGAGCCGTCATGAAGGGGGGTTAGTAACCCCTATAATCGGTGCATCCACCACAAGAGGTGCTGACAAAAAGTTAACCACATCAGGAGGGAAAGGGTACTCCCAGACCCCCGGGACCCCTTTAAGTTTACAAGGCAATTCCCATTCTTGGGATATAAGATTCTGGAAATGCTCCTGTTCCAGGAATTTCAAGCGCGGCGGCGCTGTGTGGAAACTCTCCTTCTTAGGCTTGGAAGCCTCTCCAGGAGGGGAGATAGACAAGACCTCAAAGATCTTAATAAGCAGTTCATCTGTGTCACACAGGCCCCAAGAACCGGGCCCAGAATCATCACGGCTCCCGGGCATCTCATCCGAGGAGCCCGAATCGGAGAATAGCTCACCTTCCTCAGAAGGATCAAGGTCCTGCATAGCAGCAGAGTCATCTGTATCGTTAGGAACCGGAGAGCCAGGAGGCGTCAGGGACCGCTTCTTTCCAGGGCCCAAGCGCTCCGCCAAACTAGACAGCACCTTCTCAGTCATAGGCAGCCTGCGCGGCACGACTTGCTGGTCATCCCCGCTCGAGTGAGATTCATCAGGAGTGAGATTTAGGTCCAGGGAGACAGGTGTATTGAAGGGAGGTGCAGCCACTGGCAAACCTGATTGCAGGGTCAGTGCCTGTTCAGCACACGGTCCGCAGACCCGTGCTCGGTCAGCATCAGCATGGGGCTGACCACACACTGTACACAGCCGGTCATGTCCCCAAGGGACCCCGGGTACATAATTCTGAGATGCCTCCATATGGTGATTATCTGAGCAGTATGCCCGCAGGGATTTACGCAATAGGCAACCCTGGATGCCCCAAGACCCGCTAGGAAAGTGGGAGAATTTGTTATGTGGACCCGCTATAATATATGTCAGGCCGGGAGAAGCCACCGAATTCCTGGCGTCTGAAAGACATAATGGGATAAGAGGGGTGTGTCAGTGCCATGCGCAGCTCGAATAAAAAAAATCATAGGAACAAATACCGCCCCGGAGGGCACTTACATGACCAAGGGAGGAGGCGGATCGCAACCGCGCGCGTGAAGACCGTCAAAATGGCGCCAAGCGAACCTCGAGGGGTGGGCCTGATCTGGCTGTGACGCGGGGCGCGTCCTGCCGAGTCCCCGCCTCCCCCAAAGAGCGCGAAGCTCTAACCAGTGCAACGTGAATGACAGTAGTGGATATACACACATACATACTGTAATTAAGGAGATTGCTATCACACTAGAGAATGATGCTGCCGCCCGGGCTGCACACTAATGTAATGAAAGGACAAACACGCGCGCAATCAGAAGGCTTATGTGGAGCAAGGAGCGCGGCACTGACACCCAAGTTGAAATGAAAGATCAACGGCCTTAAACGTGTTACGTTACACTAGGACTGCCACACATAACCCCCCCCCCCTTTCTTTTCCCCCGAGCTACGGGAGGAAGCGAGGGAGAAGCAGACCTGCACCCAGGGATTATCGCTATGAGGGGCATGGGCAACAATGCGGGAGGGGCATCTAATGGAGGCTCACCATCGGCCTAAACCGCCTACCCTATGGTGGGGGCTTGCGGTGGAGCGTAGCTCCTTGAGCACACGAGGCCTACCTTCACCTGACCAGCGCAGCCCAGGCTGGGAGGCACATCTGTATCGAAGAGGACGGGTGGAAATAGTCCCGCAGGCTGTAATAGCCCCGATCACCTGCGAGTTGATACTTCATGTCTTCGCAGTGAGCACTGCAGAGAAATCTGGGGATTTGTGGGAGGTCCCTGGGTATATGAAGAGCCGGGAGGAGCCTGTTTTTGCATGTCTGCAGTGAACAGTGCCCTCTGGCGGAGGATTACCACGTGTAAGTATTATATTGGAGCAGGACGTACTGTATGCTTAGAATATATACATCTTCCACATGCCAAACACAATATAATAATTTAAAACAGTTCATAAGATCCAAACAGAGGCCTGGATTTTCTAGCTGGTGGTGGTGCAAGGCCCTCATTCTGAATGTACTACCATATTGATTAGCATTTGCTCTTACATATACCCATAATTTCCTGTGTATTATAAGTATATTTGTTTTTATCCTGTCTAATTTCTACCTTCTATAGCACCACAGAAGAGTAAGGCTCTTTACAAACACTAATAATAATCTGTAAAACCAAAAGTTGGGCCAGCACTTATAATAATCTGTGTTTATAATAATGTACTACCAGAGCAAGCTGGATGTTCTCAAACCTTTTTACCAAGTCTGATTTAAAGCTGCAACGAATCCTCCCAAACGTAAGGCACAGGCCTCTGTCATTGCTTAACATTTGGAGATTGCATTTCTTTTAAAGGTTTACAAGTGAATCCTGGCTAGATTAGTTTGCCCTCTGGTTATATTTTTTATGGTATTACATAAAGTTGTCAATAGATGTATCCAGCTAATTTGTTTTGCTTTAACATGAATTTGGATATGATCATTTACAAAAAGTATCATTATTTTAGATGGTAGTAGTGGAACACCTGTAACGTTTTAGCTTGACAATATTTGGTTTAAATACAGTATAGTAGTGCTTGAAAGCTTTCAGAATTAAATTTGAACTAAAACAAAATCAGATTTTCACATGGCCAAGTCATAGCTCAAAAAAAAAGTTGTTAAAGAACTTGAAGTCAGCAGTTCATGGGAGAAAAATCTAATGTATTATTCTGAAGGGTTCACAAGCAGCGCCACTCTCTACCAAAAGGAAGAAACGGTTTACTGGTTATGTGGTTAGTCAGAATCAAATTGTCAATGACCTTCAAAAGCGCTCATTTTGCCATCTGCTGGCTGGCATAAGAGCAAGAGGTGAGGTGTATTCTTGTCGGGTCCTGTCTATAGAAATGGGCCCACTTTAAAATAGGGCAAGTCTGTTCATTTGCAAGAAAGCACTGCAAACATAAGGCAAGTCTGTTTTGATTTGAGGGAAGACACTGTAAACATTACCTGGGACTTCATCTTCATCTGAGACTGCAATTTGTTTCTCATATTATCCTCATTAAACCTGGCACTTCTTTTAACGTAAATTCCACCATGCTGTCAAAAAAAAAAAAAAAATGAATTATTTAAACTTTTACATCTACAAAGCCAAGAAATACAAAATTCAAATATTTTACCTAAGGAGAGTTGTTCATAAAAGAAGAAATGCTGCTGCAATTCATATGCACAAACATGGTAAATGGCACAAAACGTGTTACATGTGCACGCTTTTATATAAAAAAAAAAAGCCTATTAAAGAGTACAAGCATGCATACCTTTTATCCCACAATACATTCTATCATTACTAACCCATACCGGACAGCGAAAAAAAGAGCAGATGAGTAAGAAAGCTCATAATAAAAACACAAACAAGACTATATTTCAATATACTATTGATGGCCTGTGAGTGAAACTGCAAAATACACCAACAGAAGGTAGGAGCATTGAATATTGAAAATAGTCATAACGGACAATATAACCAAAATCTCAGAAGCCTCAGCACTACTTGTATCTCAAGAACCTTCCACCACCACTGTGAATGCATTTACCCGTAGGTTGTACAATACGGGACAATGCAGATTGTCAGCAGAGAACCACCAGGATTGTTGTCAATATTTCAATTCAGATGGCTCTCAAAATTTTCAATTTTAGCAACTCAGTAACAATTGTTAACCCACACTCAGGTCTTTGGGAAAACGGACACCGGTAGCCCTAAGTGGCCAGACACCATACACACACAGATCTAAAGCCAAGATCTCTCCTGATACGGTTACTATACCCAGTGGCACAACAAGGGCCTGAGCCCGACTATACAGCTATACAGTCACACTCTGATATACCAATTGATCTGCAACTTTGTCTTCTCTGATTGAGCTTAGGGCTATTGCCTCAGGGTATCCGGTCGCATAGTCGACTACAGGGAGGATGAACCTTTTTCCTGTCCAGCTTTTGCCAGCTGCTACAGATTGCTGAGCACCGACTGGTGGCCAACATTGGTAGGGTGTGAACGGAGATGCGAATAAGGGAGTGTATTTCCTCACTCAGGAAGCAGAGATGAGAGGATGGACAGTGCTGGAGCCACATTTGCAAGGTAAGCTACGTTTTGTTTTTTAAACTTTTGCATGGCCACTAACAAGAACTGAGAATTATCAGTCATGGCATGGATCTGTTTCTCCTTTCATTGTTAAAAACCTCTGTAGGTGACCCCTATCAATAGGCCTCAGCCAAATGTGATCCAATACATAAGTCATTTTGGGATAAAATTAAAAAACAGAATAGAAAAACAAACAGATCAATTAATAAATACCTGTGAAAAATAAAAGCCATACAAGGGAAGGTATTTTAGACCATCCTTAAGAACATATCGGACATGTCCCAAGGCTTTCTGCTGTATAGCCATCATGTTTGCAATAATCCAGTCAACTGCAGACAAGAGAAATTCAAATTACACAAATGCCGTTACCATGTCAACTACGTTAGAGGTGAATTCCTCCTGCAACCAGACAGGGAAACAAAGTAATTAAGAGACCATTACCAGTATTACTTAATCTGACTGAGTGGGTTAATATGCATGGCTAAAAAGTAAAGGAATTTTCCAGCTTTTCATTGACATATATAAAAACTGGAGGACTGGGAGGAAGGGTCACAGCTGGAAGCACCTTTCAGCTCTAAGCCAAAGACAATTCTTTTTAAAGGCATAGCCCTGGCAAAAAACAGTTACTCACCTTATCTCCCCATCTTCATCCATTGAAATAACACTTACAGATGTAGTCAGGCTCACCTCATCTCATCTCCAAAATGGTTACAATAAGTCCTTCAGAAGATGAGTGCCATTACTTAATTAGGATGTCTTATCTAGAAAACCCTGCATTTCATCTAGCAACCACTAAAGGGAGCAGTATACTGCAAAGGTTTCACTCAGTTGCAAATACAGTACATACAGTAAACACTGGCCAATTTTGGGAAAAAATGCAATCAGATTCTTTGCTGGAACTTTTCCTGCTTTTGAAATATTGAAATGTACCCATTTAATACAATTAATGAAAATTATTTATATTTTTGAAAGGTTTAAAAAAAGAAAAACAGGGGGGCGTGGCCGGACATGGAGGAGTGAGGACGCGTTTACCTCGAGCTCCCTCTGGCCGACCTAATTGAGACCTTTCTGGGGTGACTGCCCGATCCCAGCGAGTAGCAGAAGGCATGGCCAAAAAAAGGAAAGGGGTGAAGACCGTATCTCCCCCTCACACGAGGAAGATCAGAGACTTTTTGGCACAGGAAGGCGCGGGGAGTGGGGGCCACGAGGGCCCAAAGATGGCGGCGGCCGGTGGCCCGGCGGCGACAGAGAGCCAGATCACCCTGCCGGCGACAGAGAGCCAGAACACCCTGCCGACGGAACACTCTCACCTGTGCCGCCCGCTGGACCCGGGCGGGGAGCGGCGGGGAAGTCACACCATCCAGGCTGGATCCGACGTGAGGCGGTGCGGAGGTCGGGGGAGCGCCCAGGAAGCTGACCCTCGCGGTGCGGGCGGCGGACCCCCCGGGGCGGTGATGTCGGCTGGAGCGACAGACGGAGGCCTAGAGAACGGAGGGAGGAGCGGACCACTTGCCGTCTACGTGTCGGATGACGGGAGGCGTGTGGACAGATCCGGCGGGGCTCACACTACCCAGCCGGCGGCCGGAGACGCGGCGCGGCGATGCCCCCCCCCTCGGTACCCACCGACACAGCCTGTCAGCCTCGACGCAGGTGAGGAGAGCTGCGGGGTTGATGCTGGAGGCAGCGGTGTGAACACCGGAGCGCTGCTGGCCTCACCACTTGGGGGGGAGGGCAGAGGGGGATTGTGCCATGGACGCCCTGCAGTCTCCCCACACTCTGCCATTAAGCCTGCAGATCGGGGGGAAGGAAAAGGAACCCAGCCTGGAGGGAGGGAGCAGCTGGACACTCCCCCTCATGTGGCACCAGATTTGGAGGGGATGGGACCCCATCATCTTCATCTCCCTACTGGCTCCCCTTGGGAATCTGAAGGTCAGCCCACCCCACCTCACAGGGGCTGCAGTGGCTCCCCCGGAGTCGCGATCCTTGAGGGCCCTGTTTCCCCCTCGGGCCGCTCAGACCCCTCTCACGACCCATGCGGGGATTGGTTCTCCCCCGGCGTCCTGCCGCGGGATGCCCCCTCTTCTTCCTGGCACTCGACGGGCGGCCCGGGGACCGCCACAGACCCAGAGACTCCCAGCTGTGTACTGGGCGGTTCGGGCTCCCTCTCGCCCCCGACCCCGGTCCCAGGGTTGGGATCACAACGCTGGATCATGCCTGCCCCCTCTGCCAAGGTGCCCCGCCCCGACATTGGAAAGCCTCCCCGCGGGGGGGAATTAGGGGCTGTCCCCGCTTGGCCTGTCACGTCATCGGGCGTTCTGCCCCCCGACCAGCGGATGGCTTCAGTGGCTTGCCGGGCGTTGACCTCTACTCCTACCCCAGATGCCCGTGACGAGATGCTCGCTGACATCAGGGCTGAGCTCAGAGCCCTACCCACCAAGGCGGATTTAGAATCCTTCATTCTGAGAGTGGAAAGCTCCTTCAAGAAGGACATTTCGGATCTGCAGTCTTCAGTGGCGGGCCTGGATTCCAGGGTAACGGGCCTGGAACAATCGCACCTTTCAACAACACAGAGAATTGAGGCCCTGGAGAGAGGTCTGGTGTCCCAGCGATCTATTTCTCAAGCCGCGGTTTTGCACTTGGATGACCTTGAGAACCGCAGCAGGCGGAACAACATCAGAATAAGAGGCCTGCCCGAGGCGACGGGACCTGACCAGCTCCTACACACCGCCACGGGTATCTTCAACGAGATCCTGGGCCGACCCCCTAACACGGAAATCGTCATCGATCGAATCCACAGGTCCCTTGGTCAGCGCTCGGCGGACCCGGAACGCCCCCGAGACATCATCTGCCGCCTTCATTACTTTTCCATTAAGGAGGAGATCCTGAGGAAGGCGTGGGAGAGAGACAGAATATCCTTTGACGGGACGCAGATCCAGATCTTCCCGGACGTCTCCAGACGGTCCCTCCATATGCGTCGGCTCCTGAAGCCCCTCCTCGCTAAAGTTCTGGAGTGTGGTGGTTCTTACCGCTGGGGCTACCCATTCCATCTGCTTGTCCGCAGGAATATGCAGACTTTTACGCTGAAGTCCCCGGCTGACCTCCCGGATCTTTTCTCGTTCCTGGAGACTGAGCCCTTCGTTGTACCGGACTGGCTGGACCCCGCGCCGCTCCCGGCCCCGGGTCGGGGGGGCGGTGGCTTGCCAGGGGAGATGGGCCTTCACGCCGGAGGGGAGCCAGAAGATCACCGGGAATGCCGCGTCCCCTAGTGCCTGAGACCTGACCTAGCACGAGCTCCGCTCCCACGATACATCCGTATTAAGTTTGCAATGTATTGAGTCTCCTGCACGCGCTGTACTTCCTCGCTTTTTCCTTTAACATGTTATATTTAGCTTAGGCCTTAAAAATGTCTAGTTTCTTGGTAGTGGCTGGTGCCTTCCTTCATGCGGTGGGCCGTCCGGCTGTTGCTCGGGTGTCCCTTGCCGGCCCCTTGCGGGCGGGCGGGGGGGCCGGGGCGGCAGCGGGATGGCCACGTGGTTGGGCAGCTGGGACGTGCATCGGCTTCACCTCGGGCCACGACTCCCGGGGGGTCCTCGGGGCTCCCTCGGGGGTTCGTGGTTCTTGCTCTGGGTCGGCCGGAGGGGCTCTCTCTCTTGCCCTCCCGGTTCGCCTCGCTTCCACGCTAGGACTGAGCCCCTTCCGCCAACCTGGTGGGGGGTGGTGGGGCTCGCTCTTGGGAAACAAACCGTATTTCCCGCTTAGGTTTTTCCTTGTGTTAATAGGCAGCACTCACAAGTGTTGCTTTTTCGGTTTCAGTGTTAAGTGTCTGTCTTTTTGTGGTCTTGTCGTTGATCCCGTCTTGTGCCCTGTGTCCATTGTCCCCCCCCCTGCCATTTGCCCCTAATCTTCCCTCTCCTCACCCCTCTTTTGCCCACTAATCTCGCCATGTCAAGGGTCAAGTGTACCTCCCTGAACGTTAAGGGGCTTAACTCCCCTTTTAAGAGATCCATTGTATTGCGGGAACTAGGGCGTCTACGTACGCAGATCGCCTTCCTGCAGGAGACCCATCTGAAGGAGGGACGGCCACATAACCTTACTAACCGCTCCTTCAAAACTCAATACCTCTGTCTGTCTCCTGATTCCAAAACTAGGGGTGTGGCCATTTTGTTGGCGGGGGCTTTGCCGTGGACTCACTCTGAGACGCTCCTGGACCCGGAGGGGAGATTCCTTTTTGTAAAGGGTACCCTTTTCTCCTTGAAAGTGACGTTGGCCACATGTTATTCCCCTAATGTTAACCAATACAAGTTCTTACGCTCCACCCTTGGGAAGCTTGCATCATTTTCAGAGGGTGTTCTCCTGCTGGGTGGGGATTTCAATGTTGCTCTGGACCCCGCGCTGGATACTTCCCGCGGGATGTCCCAGCTGTCTCCCTCGGTGCTGAAAAAACTAAAATCCCTTCTATTTAAAGACCAATTGATAGACGCCTGGAGGACGCTCAATCCCAGGGGGAGAGACTACACCTTTTTCTCCGCAGCCCACAATTCATACTCGCGCATTGACTGGTTCCTGGTGCCCCACAGATTCCTCCACCTCGTCGTCAGCATGGACATAGGTCAGATTACCGTTTCGGACCATGCCCCAGTATCACTGACCATTTCCATCCCCGACACCGCTCCCCTTAGAGGCCAGTGGAGGTTAAATAGCTCCCTCCTGCAAGACCCCGGGGTAAAAGCAGACATTAAAAAAGCAATAGTTGAGTTCTTCGGGACCAACGATACGGAGGGGATATCGCAGATGTCTCTGTGGGAAGCCCACAAATGTGTGATAAGGGGCCTCCTGATTCAGCACGGAGCCCGCCTTAAGAAAGAAAGGCATAAGCAAATCGACCATCTCACCCAAGAGATATTTAAACTTGAAACCCAACATAAACTATCTCTCGATGTGGCCCTTGCGGCCAAGTTGGTGAGCCTACGGGAGTCGCTCAGGGACATCTGCTTTGTCGAGGCCAAAAATTTAGCGGTCAGATGTAGGAGATTTTTTTACGAATACAGTGACAAATGCGGAAAGGCTCTGGCTAGGGCTCTTAAAGTGCAGCGTAACAAAAACTACATCCCACTTGTTCAGGACCCAAGGGGGAACAGGCGGCATCTGCCTGTGGACATCGCCCGGACCTTTAGGGAGTATTACGAGACACTTTATAACCTCCCCCGGGACAAGCCTGCCAGCTTTCGGAGTGACCTCGATACTTACATTCGCGAGTCGGGACTTCCGCGCCTCAAACGGGAGGTAGTGGAGGCCCTGGAAGAGGATATTGAGATGGATGAACTATTGAGGGCCATCAAAAACACCAAACCAGGGAGGGCTCTCGGACCTGATGGTTTCAGTTTAGACTATTACAAGGAGTTCGTGGAAACCCTGGGCCCCCGATTCATTGCCGCGTTCGGCTCCCTGAGTGATGGCACTCCCCCACCCAGGGACACCTTACGTGCTAACATTACTGTGATTCCCAAGGAAGGTAAAGACCCAACACAATGCGGGAGTTATAGACCCATCTCCTTGCTGAATTGCGATATTAAACTCTTCAATAAAATAATGGCTGACAGGCTTGCCCCGCTCATCCCCTCCATCATACACTGGGACCAGGTGGGCTTTGTACCCACGAGAGAGGGTAGGGATAATACGACGAGGGTGATCAACTTGATCCACCGCGCGCGCTTGGGGGACTCGGCTACGATGCTTCTCTCGACGGACGCCGAAAAGGCCTTTGACAGGGTTGGGTGGGACTTTATCTCAGCCACCCTGCGTCATATCGGCCTAGGAGATAACATGACTCGCTGGATCATGGCCTCTTATTCGTGCCCCTCGGCGTCCGTCGTGGTGAATGGGTTGGCGTCCGACTCCTTCTCTCTGGCGAATGGCACACGCCAGGGTTGCCCGCTCTCCCCCTTAATATTTATCTTGACACTAGAACCTTTTCTACGCCACGTCAGGAGGAATCCTGATATCTCTGGGGTCTTGTCAGGCCGAGATGAACATAAGGTCGCGGCTTATGCCGATGACCTCATATTTTTTATTACCAGACCAGAAACGACCCTCCCTAATCTTCTGGCAGAACTCAAAACCTTTCACTTACTATCTAACTATAAAATAAACTATCAAAAATCCTCAGCCCTAAATATTAACATTCCACCGGGGAGACTGAAGCGGATCTCAGAAAATTTCCCGTTCAGGTGGGAGAGAGAGGCGTTGACCTATTTGGGGACGCAAATCTCGGCGTGCCCCCAGAAATTATATAGCTTGAACTTCCCCCCGCTGCTGGGGAGGGTGGAGGGGGACCTCCAGAGATGGAATAAAAGTGCGTTTTCTTGGTTTGGCAGGGTTAATATCGTAAAAATGAACATCCTCCCTCGGGTGCTTTACCTCTTTCAAGCCTTGCCAATTGAGGTCCCCCACACCTTCTTCCGGCGACTGATGGGAATCTGTGCGAGGTTCGTATGGGCGGGGAAGCCCCATCGCTTGGCTTCCTCAACCCTGGTGCTCCCTAAGAGACGGGGTGGGCTGGGCCTTCCTGATTGGAAGTCCTACTATGCGGCTGCGCACCTTGCCCGGGTGATTGATTGGTGTAGGCACGCACATTTGAAGCAGTGGACGGGCATTGAGCAGGGGGCGTCTTCGATCCCCCTTCCAGGACTCCCCTGGGTACCATTGGACCGAACCATTTCACTGAACAAGCACCCCACAATTGGGCCCACTAGGAGGGTGGCAAGTAGGACGTTCCGGGGTTTGGACATTTCCCCGGCCCTTTCGCCTCTGACCCCTCTGATAGGCCACCCGGACTTTCCAGTAGGCACCACGGACAGCACTCTTAGGACCTGGACGAAGCGCAATAGGTTTCGGATCCTCCACCTGCGAGACGGACTGGGCTGGGCAGGGCTGGAGGAGCTGGCTCGGAAGGAATCCCTGCCTATTTTGGGCTTTTGGCATACCCTTCAGCTAACACATTACCGGAACTCGATAGGCAGGGTCGCTGAGACCTCCAGGCCCCTTACCCCCTTTGAACAGGTCTGCGTGGGGGGCGGCCATTTCCGGGGCGCTCTGGCCTTCGCTTATTCGCTGGTGATCTGTCCCCCAGAGCCTCCCTCACCTTCTTTTATAGAGGGATGGGAAGGGGAACTGAACAGGAGTTTCACAGATGAGCAAAAGCTGGCTATGATGCAGCTAGCCCACAAGTCTTCCATGTCCTGCAGATATCAAGAAACGTCTTATAAGATTCTCACTCGTTGGTATCTAGTCCCCACCAGGCTATCGAGGATTTTCCCCTCCTCCTCCCCCTTGTGTTGGAGATGTTTGAGCGCGAGAGGCTCCATGCTGCACGTCTTCTGGGAATGCCGAGACCTCTCCGGGTTCTGGGGTAACGTCCGGAAAGTTGTCCGGGCCCTGACGGACATAGATCTGGGTGAGGATCCGGCGGGTTACCTGCTCGGTCTTGCTCCTACTTCCATCCGGAAACGAAGCAAATCCCTGCTCGCCCCCCTCCTGAACGCGGCGAGGTCCTGCATCCCGGCTTGTTGGAAATCCCAGGAGCCCCCTTCTACCGCCTTGTGGCTTGCTAGAGTTAAAGATATCTGTAGGATGGAGGAGCTCACAGCCCTGCTGAAGGGCACCTCAGAGAAATACAGGATGACTTGGTGTGAGTGGGATCGTTTCACCCTCTCCGCGGAATACCTAGAATATCTGAAAATGTAATGAGGAATTGAGCTGTAAGGAAACTACCGTCCCTTAGTACCTGCCGACCCTCCCCCCCTTCCCGTCTCTCCTCCCACTTACCTTTCCTCCCTCCGTCCCCCTTGCTTGTCGTATCCCCCCCCTGACGTGTGTGTGATACTGTCGTTCGTATTCCCCTAGTGCGTTTACTGGTTAGTGTTTGGTTCGGTTTGTGTTGGGCTAGCATTAGCCCTGTTCTATTATCTAAAAAAGAATGAAGAGGCAGGATTTGCAGGCCTCAGGCCCATCTTTTATCCCTTAAGCCATACCGTTGCATGCCAAGGCTGGATCGGCGGGGCGCTTTACCGCTCAAAGTGGTCCCCAGGAAAATGGTCTTGTGAGACACCTTTTGATTAGGGCATCGTTGATCTCCCATGAACGTCGGACCGTTCGAGGGCTGGACTGTCTCACACAGCTTACAGATTTGTTGTCCTGCAGTACTATAGTGTTTATATTTTTTTATGTATGGCATGTATTTCTGTGTAACCTGAGCAAAGTCTGTAACCTGCTTCTTTCTAATAAAAATTCACAATTTAAAAAAAAAAAAAAAAAGAAAAACAGACCTAAACCTTAACTGAAGCTCCATGCCATGCGTTTTAATAGGAGAAACCGCCTACCTACACTCTACAGAAGTCTATGGGCAGTGGTTAACCTCTATGGGGCATCCCAAATTGAGACCTATGGGGCATCCCACATTGTGTGGGGCTCTGGGGGTCACCCAATACACATCTTTTGGCGAGTGCCGGCTGGAGTGACATCCCTCTGCTGCAGACAACACCCATGGCATTTATGTTAGATTAATAGGAGACTCCTGTTCTGTTGGCTCCTGCTGCAGGTGATACCCATGACATTTCAGTTAGATTAATATTGGGCTTCTCTGCCGATGACACCTCTCTGCTCCCAGTCACACCCAAAGCATTTCTGTTAGATAAGTATGTGGCTTTTCCCGACGATGACACCTCTCTGCTTCCAGTGACATCCATGGTATTTGTGTATATGGGGCACCTGAATAAAGATGAGGTTAGGGCTAATACCGGGAGAAACAAAACCAGGCCTTCTGGATCGGGATACCCCTAGCAAGAGTAGCAAAACCAAGGTAAGTGAAAATCCTGGCTTTGGTTTTCCCTTAAAGTGGACCAAAACCCAAGATTTTGACTATGCCCAGTTTGGGTTCTTGCCCCTGGGGCATCCCAGCCCAGTGTGAAACTCATCAGATCACCCAGAAAAACTCACCCTTAACGGTGCTATGGCACAGGCCCTTTCAGCTATGGGCCGAATGAAGCTGAGCGCACTGGTGGCTGCATCTCTGTTCGCCTCTAGCATGCATGTGCCACCCAATCACAAATGTTCGATAAGGGCATGTGTCTAATGGTGGTTAAAGGTATAGAGTAGTGCGGCCCACATCCTGTAGGAACGGGTAGGCTTTACTGAGGCTTTGGGGGGTTTCATACAGCGGGCATCCCAAATCTGGATGCCCCAAGGAGAGGGAATCAGGAGTCTAAGATTCCATATACTTTCCCTTTAACCCTTCAAGTGCCACGCACATGAATTTTACATGGTTGCCTCTCCATCCCTTAAACTGGACCTTCAGCGTGATTTAATGAAAAGCCCAAACTCTTAAAAAACGGTTCCCCAGCATCTAAAATTAATATATTTTACGTTTTTAGTGACTAACTTATTATTCTTTCCCCCACTGGGCTGCAACTCTGTTCAGGAATTTAGGATACGGGCGCCGCCATCTTGAAGCATCACACTTACTGAGGAGAGGAGAGTGGGATAAGGTACAGGGGGGCGGGTTATAGCAGTGCTTTGCTCAGACAGAGCAGAGCTGGGGTCAGGTAAAGGTCAGCAGTCCCAGAACGCAGAGCAGCACAGTCAGGAGGCACTTCCTGTTTGCAGGCTGCCTGATAAGATGGCGGCTTCCATAAGCCGCCATCTTGGATGTTTAAAGGCTCATAACATGCAGTAGATGCAGGTAGGAAGATTTTTAATGTGAGCAATCTGTATGTACAGGGTGTGGGAAACATATAAAGATATTCAGAGTGAAGGTCCGCTTTAAGTGCAAGCTACGTAAAATTCACGGGCCTGGCATTTACCCCTGCTAGCGTCTTGTCTCGCTTCAGGAGAGCACCCGAAATAGCAACCCCCCTCCCGATTTGGCAGCGGCCGCTGCTAACTGTAAAAAAAAAAAATTACATTTACTCACCTACGGTCGCGATCCCTCCCAACAGGTCTCCTCTTCACAGGTCTCCTCCCGGGCGCTTCCTTGGTGAGGAATCTCTCGCCCCCCCAGCCCTCCTCCACTGATCACCGGGCAGCTGTCATCATCTGATGATCGATCTGATAAATAAATGGCATTTTTCTGTGTGTGTTTATTTTTTACTGTTCACCCATTACAAACTGGTAAGGGGTCAATGGGACCACTATATCAGTTGACACGGCTGGGGGCTGGCATATCACCTGCGGCTATGTCTGGGGGCTGGCATGTCACTGTAATTGTTCTACAAATTACTCTAATTACTCTGATCTGAGGCAAAGAGGAGGAGGTTGTCTAGATATGCTAGGATATCTACTACTTTCTGTCTTAGTGAAGCTAGAGGCTCCAACAGAATTTTAGTAAAAATTCTCAGAGCAGACGCCAGCCCGAAGGGCAGTCCTACAATATTGAAGTGGAGTATTTGGTCCCCCAACTTTACGGCAAATTTCAAAAAGGCTTGAGCCGACAAGATCATCGGTACCTACCAAAAGGAATCCTTCAGGTCTATTGAGAGCATGAAGGAGCCAGGCGGGAGCAGATTCCTCAGAGGACTCCATGCAGAAGAGTCTGTAGCATACCGACAGATTCAGCTTCTTCGAATAGAGAATGAAGCAAAATCCTCCGGAGGTCGTAATTACAAATAAAAAATGCTAGAGTAGAACCTCTCCTCCCACTGGTGGCAGGGAACAGGGACAATCACTCCCATATCCAACATATCTATATCCAAGATATCATATATCTAGAATGCTGTGAATAGCACTGCCCCATGGGAGAGGAGTAACAAAAGTTCCTTGGAGAGACGTGCATGAATTCTATTATGAAACCCTTCCTTCTTCCCCCAGAAATAAAGGGGTAATCCAGTAGAGTCAGCTTCAAAGTTCAATGCACCAAATTGGTGAGGGCCATGTCCAGCGCCAAAAATGTCACCGATTCTGCTGTGGCATCAGACAGAAAAGAGGCCGCTGAGAAGAGAAATCAGTAAAGCCTCCATAATCTCTTAATATCTGTTTATCAGACCCAGAGCAACCCGGTCTACTTACCTAAACCTGTGGTTCAGGAGCTGCTGGTCTGGCTCCTGCTCCAGGCAGGAACACAAAAGAACTGGTGTCTGGAGGAGGAGCTAAAGCTTTTGCGTATTCTGGTGGTCATGTGTTCCTACCTTGGGACAGAGCCTTAATATCTCGGTAGTATGCCCTAAGGTTGTTTTAAAAAAATAAAAAAAAACGTAAATACCGCACTGCTGGCAGGGCTGCCACATCTATGGGAGGCCAGAAGATGGAGTGGCAGGCAGGCAGAGTAACTGATACCTGCCCAATGTCCACACCACCATGGGTGCACGTAAACATCCGGCTCCGTGCAGCGGGATTCACTACTTTATGTGAAACAAAGGATAGATGCCCATTATACTCTAGAGGCAGTTACGGTTCAGTAACTGAACCCACAGGCACACCCTGTGTATCTCCTGCTGCTCAGTGGTGCAAAGTATCCTTGCTTCCCCTTTTTCTGCACTATTAGCACTTGCTAACATTACGAGACAAAAAAAAGCATATATGTTTAAGTATTAATAAAAATAACTTATTGATTTAATACCCAGTGGTGCAGCCAAATTCTGAATAGCACTTACCGGGGGAGGCTTTACCCGGTCTATTTTTTTTTTTTTTTACATAAGATGCACACCTGTTTCCCCCACATTTGGGGAAATAAAAGTACGTCTGATGAATACCGTCAATATATACCGTAATTGGCATCTCATAAGAGTCAAGTTTGAAACATGAAATGTCTTATTTGATTTTTCAGCGTAATATTTTTTTTGGGTGAAATATATAAGACACGCCCACACACACAAATGTGCCCTCCCCCCAGGAAAACAACCCCCAGTATACCAGTGCCAACCCTGAAGGCCATCAGCCTGCATAAAATGGGCAGTAGGATCTTATGCCACCCCCCGGGTTTTGGGGATACAGTTAAAGAGGAGCAAATCTTGGGATTTTGACTATCCTGGGTTTTGGCCGATGCCCCGCTGCGTGAATCCCCCCCCAGGACATCGTGTAAAACTCACCTTTTCCCGGGCATAGGGCACGTGCGCAGCCTCCAATCAGCGCGCTGGACTGGGCCGGCGTCAACTCATCTAAGACTTGGCTGTAGCAGAGTCTAGTTGAGCCAAGACAAGTGGAAGGGATCTACAGAAGCCAGGTGCAAGGGCAGGGGATCAGAGTCTAGCTCCGGGACATCTGACTCACTGATATTAAAAGGCCCCTACCTGCAGCGGCAAGCGAGTAGCCCTCAAGACCCTGGGGAGGGGGAGGGGGAGGGGGGGGGGGGGACTCCTGGCACTGAATCGTTGATTTTTGGGCTGCAACTTGAGGATAATTCCAAGAACTTTATACAGGCTTGACATCCTGGAATCCTTGAAAAATTCCTTTATTTCTTGCTCCGAAGGCACATGCTCATTCCTTGCCAGCACCTCAGCTGTGTGCACGCTCATGGCCACAGAGAAAAGGTAAAGGGGTGGCACTGGGTGGAAATGCTGAGATAGGGCGGTGCATGTGTTGTGGGATCAAGGTAAGTAAAACCATTTCTAGGTTGTCAGAGTTCTCAGTGGTTACAGGAGGTGGTTTTCACTTTGGTCACCTTTGACATATGATTGGATGAACCTACATTCCTTGCTGTGGAAGCTGGAATTCTGCATGCTTTAACCCACATGTGCCAAACTCGCCTTCTCAAGGGCCACCAGCAGGCCAGGATTTGCAGATCTCCACACTAATTCAGATTAAGTAATTCGAGCACAGACCAAGGTAATGGCTCGGCACTAACTGCATCACCTGTGCATCCGAAATCTTCAAAACCTGGCCTGTTTGTGTCCCTTGAGGAGGAGGGTTGAGTACCTTTGCTTTAACACCTCAAATGCCAGCCACAAGGAAACAACATAACTGCCTCTCCGAAAGTTAAATGTCAGTTACACAGATTATATGTAGCTGGAGTTTCCCCAGGTTTGTGAGAAGGAAAAGAATAAAAAAAAAAAAAAATACAATTCTGTGAAATACTCACCTGTAGAATTGGTATTATACGCATACAGCACGTCCTGCTCCATCTATAATAATTACACATGGGTAATCCTCCACCAGAGGGCGCTGTGCACTGCAGACATGCAAAAACAGGCTCCTCCCGGCCCTACATATACCAAGGGACCTCTCACAAATCCCCAGCATTGAAAAGCAGTGAGAAAAAGAAGCCGGGAGAAACCAACCACCAACTGGTAATAATAACAATGATAACAATCACCATACAGGGGATCCAGAACAAAGTGAACCAGGGTGGGGTGGAGCAGGACGTGCTGTATGCGTATAATACCAATTCTACAGGTGAGTATTTCACAGAATTGTATTATTCTAAGCATACAGCACGTCCTGCTCCATCTATAATAATTACACATGGGACATCCAATAGCAGTGTCCATAAGTAGGGTGGGATCCCCATGAAAAAAGGCACAGCAAACAGTAAAAGTGCTGTCACCCGCAACCTTGCTACCAAGAGCAACATGAGCAAATGCTCTATCAACCTTATGAAAAGCTTTGCAAAGGATGAACTGAACACAAGCAGCGAACTAGCCAGCTTGCTCAACAGAACCTAGTGCTGAAAGGCCCAAGCCAAGCACAAGTAGAAAAAGGAACAAAAAAAGAGAGAAGAAGATTCTTCCCCTAAAAGAATAGGCCAGAGTAACAGCCTGACCATGCTACTTCAAAAAAGCAGCCATGGCAACCTTAGAACTCTCCCAATCGGGGAATATGAACCCTGGTCTCCGGCGAGACAGGCAGGAATACTGAAAACAACACTAACCAGAATCAGCAAGAGCCGAAACGTTTACATTAGGATCAGAAGGACAAAACCAACCGAGTAAGACCAATCCAAAGGGCACCTACACCCATGGAAGCAGTCAAGATCCGGCACTTAAGGATTGCGACACCTGCAAGCCCCAAAGGGCATAAGTCCCGCTCAGGGACAAGAGACAGACCAGGAAAAACTCCCTGCTGAGGGATGCAGAACCCCTTAGCTCAGAGTAATCAAGGCAATAGCCCAGAGGCAGAAGGTCTAGAATAAAAGGAGTAGAAAACACCGCCTGGACCGAAACTCGGCGTAAGGCGGAACACCCCCACCTCACGGTGTACAGAATATAATATAATATAATATAATATAATATAATATAATATAATATAATATATATATATATATATATTACACATACATACATATACACATACATACACATACACATATACATACACATACATATATATCAACTAAACAGAGTCGTCCTCTACGGCACACTTCCGACTGGAGCAACAGCCCCAGAAGTGCGGCATGAGGGAAGGAACAGTTCAGACAAGAACCGGAATAAGACCAAAGGGAACCCCTCGCAGGGCAATCAGAATAAGGTAGCCCCCAAACGGGAGCATAGAATTCCCTGGGGAATGCACCTGAGCAACCCCTGAAGAATGCTCAACACGGAAGACTGAACCAGACTTCTACAGTAGGGCGAACCCTGAAAACCTTCAGAGAACTGATTTGGGGAGCCAACTCCAACCATGCTGTAATAACTCTAGGACCCTGGGAACAGAGAACTTCCAACAGGGGAGAGAGCTAGACCCAACCAAGCAATACGGGTACAACATACCCTAACATAGATGGCAGAAAAGGGAGAAGAAGAGGAGGAAGCTAGGTCCTAGCCCTCCAACAGAAACAAGACATTTAGAGATACGCCATCTCCAAAAGGGTGAAAAACAAAACCGTCCTAATAGAGCCTGAAGATAGGGGCGACATAGTAAAGAGCCTGAATAGGCAGAACAGCCCTCGTGAGAGAGCGTACAGGACCACAGTCCTCAGCAGAAACATCTGCGGACCACACCCCACTGGGCCACCCAGGGCCCCCAGCATAACGGTTCTCCCTTTCTTCAGCAACCTTGCGCAGAACCCCGCCTAGCAGGGTGAATGAAGATAAAAACATATGGAATATAATGTCCAGACAGAAAAATTACTAAGCCCCCATGACCAAGGTCAGAAAATTCTGGGACAATAACCCAGGGCAGAGCCCCTGTGATAGTGACGGAGCCCATCAGAGCCACACCAGTAGGAACTCAGTGGGACACTAGGATAGAACCTCCTGTCACAAGAGGAGAGCCATCGAAGCTAATACCATGAAGTACAAGGAATGTAATCACTTAGATCAGAATCTGAACCTTCCTGAAGAATCAACCTGTTCCGAGACTTTCACAGATAAAAAAGGACAGGCCACTGTCCTCAGACAAACCGAGAGTCCCCAAATGGACAGGCCCTGAAGAGGAGTAGTCCAGCAAGATAGAGCCCACCGAAGGCTCACTGTATCAACAAAAACAGTAGGTAAATGGACCCCTTAGGGGCCCCACCTAGGAACCACGGGGGATTTCAGAACAAACAAGCCCCCCTTTCAACCTGCAGGACTTGGTACCCATGGTGACAATCGACAGGAAGAAGCAAGAAGGGAGGGGATGCCCCCTGACATATTCCTTGAATGTACAATCTTAAGAGGAACCCCCGTAACAAGGGGGAAGCGCACAGACCTAGTTCCAGGGGTGCTGGAACCCTGTTCAGGATAAGTAACATAAGGTGCCACATAGCCCAAGGGCCTCTGAGTATAAGGGACAGCAACTGGGCCGCCACCAACGGGCCCACCAGCTGCAATGGTGAAGGCAAGGGGACATCAAGGAGGGCGGAGCCCCCGTAAGCAGACGTCCACTTATTACCAAGGAAGAAGGCTCTAGACTGAGCCAAATCCAAATGCCACCCAAGAGCGAGATACCGAACCAGGGGACACTAAGTAAGAGAGGTGCCTGAGCACCGATCCAAAAGACTCCCAAAGGAACCACCAGTCAAATAGCCAACTCGGCCTGACGCAGAAATTGGAAGTAAAGAAAGACAATCAAGAAGATCCTAGCACGGACGCCGCAAGGACACGTCCAAGATATCACTCCCGTACTCGCCTTGGCGAGCCGTCTGGGAGCAGAAGAAGGGCCTAAAACAAGGCCCCAATCCGTAGAGTTGGTCCTTCAACACAGGCTAGTAATGACCTAGGTGTCCGGAAAGCACAGGGATGCTAAAAATACAATTCTGTGAATTACTCACCTGTAGAATTGGTATTATACGCATACAGCACGTCCTGCTCCAGATGTAGTAATAACATGTGGGTAATCCTCCGCCGCCGTGCACTGCAGACATGTAGAAAACAAGCTCCTCCCGGCCCTACATATACCGAAGGACCTCCCACAAATCCCCAGCATTGAAAAGCAGTGAGAATGAGAAGCCAGAAGAAACCAACCACCCAAAACTGGCAATAACAAAGATGATAATCACCAAACAAGGGATCCAGAACAAAGTGAACCAGGGTGGGGTGGAGCAGGACGTGCTGTATGCGTATAATACCAATTCTACAGGTGAGTACTTCACAGAATTGTATTATTCTAAGCATACAGCACGTCCTGCTCCAGATGTAGTATTAACATGTGGGACATCCAATAGCAGTGTCCATAAAGTAGGGTGGGATCCCCATAAGAAAGGCACAGCCAACAGTAATAGCGCTGTCACCCGCAACCTTGCTACCAGGAGCAACGTGAGCAAATGCTCTAACTCAAACTTATGAACCTTACCAGGCTGAGTGAAGCACAAGCAGCGAACTAGTCAGCTTGCTCAACAGAACAGAGTGCTGAAAGGCCCGAGCCAAGCACAAGTAGAAAGAGAACAAAAACCAAGAGAGAAGAATGAATCTCCCCTAAACGAGTAGGCCAGAATAACGCCTAACCATGCTACTGCAAAGAAAGGGTAGCCATGGCAACCTTAGAACCCCCCCCCCCCCCTCGGGGAATACGAACCCTGGTCTCAGGTGAGACCGGTGGGAATACTGAAAAACAACGCTAACAAGGCTCAGCAAGAGCCGAAACGTCTATTTTAGGCTCAGAGGGACAAACCAACCGAGCAAGACCAATCCAAAGGGCTCCTACACCCATGGAAGCAATCAAATCTTGTTACATAAGGATGGAGACGCCTATAAGCCCCAAGGGGCATAATCCCAACCAGGGACAGGGAACAGTCCAGGAATCTCCAACGCCTGTAGAGGGATACAGATCCCTTAAGCTCAGAGTAAGCAAGACACTAGCCCAGAGGCCGGAGGGTCTGGAATAAAGGAGAATAAAAAACTCCGCCTGGATCCAAATTCGGTGTAAGGCGAAACACCCTCACCTAATGGTGTACAGATATATAAACATATATGTATATATATAATGACTAGGACCGCTAACAGAGCCATCCCCTATGGCACGCTTCTGACAGAAGCAACCGCCCCAGAAGAGGGATGTGAGAGAAGGAACAGTTCAGACAAGAACATGAATAAGACCCAAGGAACCCTTAGCAGGGCATCAGGATAAGTAACCCCCCCAAAAGGGAGCTTAGGAGGTCCCTGGGTAATGCACCTGAGCAACCTATGAGGAATGCTCCACACAGAAGATTGAACTAGACTTCTACAGTAGGTGAACAGGGCGAGCCCTGACAACCCTCAGAACTGAGTTGAGGAGCCAACTCAAACCGTGCTGTAATAACTCTAGGACCCAGGGATCAGGCAACATCCCGCAGGAGAGAGAGCCAGCCCCAGCAAGGCAATTAGAACGACATCTCCCAACATAGCCGGCAGAGAAGAAGAAGAGGAGGGAGCTAGGCCTAGTCCTCTAATAGAGAAAGGACACCCCATAGTATGTAGATCTGGAAGCTATTTTGTTGAAATCGATCTTCAGGATTTCAATGTTTGTATCTTTAAAACGGCTTTAATATTGTTGTGCTAAACATAACAATTAGTCCATTTCCCCTACTGGGGGTTTGCGATAGGTTGATATTCATTCTCAAGCCATTTTATTGATAATCTCACCATCTTCAATGTTATTGGCATTTGTAACCAGTTATGCTACCGTATTTTTATTTACCCTTGCTAATGTGAAAAAGCTTCCTTGTATTGTATTATACAAATAAAAATCTTGAAAAGAGAAAGGACACCCCAAGATCTCCAATGGGGTGAAGAGCAAACCGTCCAATCGCCTAAAAAGGCCTGTAGATAGGGGCGACGTAGTAAGGAGCCTGAACAGGCAGAACAGCCCTTGCGAGAGGACATACAGTACGACTGTCTTCAGCAGAATCAGCGAACCACGCCCCACTGGGCCACCTAGGGCCCCCAGCGTAACGGTTCACCCTTGCCACAGCAAACTTTGTGCAGAACCCCACCTAGCAGGGTGAAAAAAGGTTAAGACCTATAGAGTACAATGTCCTGACGGAAAGCAATACTAGGCCCCCATGACCAGGCTAGCGAGGTTTGGGACAATAACCCAGGACAGAGTTCCTGTAATAGCAACGGGGCCCCACAGGGCCACAACAGTAGGGGCTCAGTGAGACACTAGAATAGACCCTCCTAGCACAGTAGGACAGCCAAAAAGCCAATCCCAATTAAGTGTAAGGAATGTAAACCCCCACTTAGATCAGAACCCGACCCTTCCTGAAGGGTCAACCTGTTCCGAGACCTTCACAGATAAAAAAGGACAGGCCACTGTCGTCAGACTGACCGAGAGTACCCCAAAAGGACAAGTCCTGAAGAGGAGTAGTCCAGCAATTTAGAGCCCGCAAAAGGCTCAATGTGATAACCGAAAAACAGTTTGAAAACGGAACCCCTTAAAGGGGACCTCTTTAGGAACCACAGGGGATTTCAGAAGAAATAAAAACCCCCTAGACAACCTGCCAGACTTGGTCCCCATGGTGACCATTTACAGGGAAAGGCAAAAAGGAAGGGATGGTCCCCGACACCTTCCTTGAATTTACAAACTCCAAAAAGGAACCCCCGTAACAAGGGGGAGCGTACTGACCTAGTTCCAAGGGTGTTGGAACCCCGTCCAGGATAAGTAACCATAAGGTGTCGCAGGCCCCAAGGGCATCTGAGAAAAAAGGACAGCATCTGGACCGCCACAAACAGGCCCACCAGCTGCAAGGTGAAGGTAGCGTGACAACAGGAGGGCAAGGCCCCTACCATACTAAGGCCACACAAAGCCAAAGGGAAGGTTTAAACATGAACCCATCTAAAAGCCACCCCATAGGGGGATACCGAACCAGGGTACACAAGTAAGATGTGCCTGAGCACCAATCCAAAGGACTCCCAAGGAGCCCCAAGTCAATAGCCAACACGGCCTGATGCAAAATTGGAAAAGAATGACAATGAAGTAGAACCTAGCGTGGACGTCACAGGGGCACGTCCAAGACAACACTCCCATACTCGCCGTCTGGGAACAGGAGAGGGACCCAAGACAAGACCCCAATCCGCAGAGTTGGTCCTGCAATACTGTCTGGAAATAGCCCAGGTGTCCTGAAGGCACAGGGGACTAAGAAGGAATATAGATCCTCACAGGCATCAAGAGGTCCACTGGACAAGGGCTCCTGTGGCCCCACAGGTAAATACCATGTAGGAGCTGCCTGTGACAAGGTAAATGCTAGGTCCAGGATGCCCGCCCGGGTCAGACTGCTTCATCCCAGAGGGAAAAGGTATGTGGATACAATCACAAGTCAAGGGCCAACCTGTAAGAGAGCCCAGATCCTGCACGCCGGACTCTGCCTGCCTCAACTCCCGAAGGGAAAGCGGGGACTAGAAGAACCCTGACAACCTCATAAAGAGACCGACCAGCAAACTCCATTCTGCATCAAGGGGGACTATCTACCGTAACAGGCTTAACGGAGCATGGCGCCCTGCGATAGGAGCCAAGTGCTGCGGCAGCCCCCTCGCCCAACAGGGCGAGGACGTCCCTTCATGCTTGCGTGGTTTTGGCAGATTTGGACTTCGCCCTGCCGGAGGTCCCAGGGCGTTGCCTGCCCCCCCTGGGGCGGGCGTCCACCCCAAAAAGTTGGAAGCACACTTCTGGTTCTCGCTTGACACTAACGTAGGGAGGGGGAGGGGTATCCCTGCTCCTAGGTGGCCGGGACGGCCTTCTGCGCGAGGGTGCCTTACCCTTTCTTCCAAAAAGGTCCAACCGGGCCCCGAATAAGCGTCGTCCTCTAAAAGAAAGACCAGTAAGAGCCTTTTTAGTATCATTGTCTGCCCCCCACTGTCGTAGCCAAAGCAGGCGGCGAATAGCCACCACAAGAACCGAGGTTCTAGCACACATTTTAATAGTGTCATCCATCGCTGAGAGAATAAACCTCACAAAAACATCACAATCAGACAGTGCGTTAAAGACCTCCCAAGGGAGATCCTCCGGCTGTTGGTCAAGTATCTTCCTAAGAAGGGTCCTGGCGGCCACTGCGGTGACGGCCGCAGAGCCGTTCCTGCACACGAAAAGGCGTGGGAAGCCAGTCTGTCAATGCGCCGGTCCTCAGCATCCCGAAGGGTACGATGAGTGGAAGCTGCCATGAAGGGAGGGTTAGCAACCCCAATAATAGGTGCATCCACCTCGGGAGGTACTGACCATCGATCAACCAAATCAGGGGGAAAAGGGTACTTCCAGTCCCAGACCCCCGAAACCCCTGTAAGTTCACAAGGCGATTCCGATTCCTTAGATATAAGAGTCTGAAAATGATCCTGTTCCAGAAATTCCAGGCGCGGCGTCGCCGTGTGGAAACTCTCCCTCTTGGGCTTGGGAGACTCTCCCGGAGGAGAATGGACAGTGCTTCAAAGATCTTTATAAGTAACTCATCAGTGTCACACAGGCCCCAAGAACCAGGGCCAGAACTGTCACGGCTCCAAGACATCTCATCTGAGGAACTGGAACCTGAGAACAGTTCACCTTCATCAGAAGGATCAAGGTCCTGCATAGCAGCAGACTCCTCAGTTTCAGTGGGACACCTAGAACCAGGGGGCGTCAGGGACCGTTTCTTTCCAGCGCCCAAGCGCTCTGCCAAACCAGACATCACCTGCTGCTGTGGGTAACCTGCGCGGCACCACCTGCTGGTTATCCCCGCTCGAGTGCGACTCATCTGGAGTGAGATCTAAGCACGGGGAGACAGGAGTATTGAAGCGAGGTGCAGCTACTGGTAAACCTGATTGCAGGGTCAGCACTTGTTCAGCACACGGTCCGCAGACCCGTGCTCTGTCAGCATCAGCATGGGGTTGTCCGCACACGGTACACAGCCGGTCTTGTCCCCTCGGGACCCCGGACACATAGTTCTGAGATGCCTCCATATGGTGATTAATCTAAGTAATATGCCAGTAGGGATTTATGCTATAAGCAACCCTGGATGCCCCAAGCCCCGCTAGGAATGTGGGAGAATTTAGATATAAACCCGCTAAGATATATATATCAGGCCGGGAGAAGACTCTGGAATCTTGGCGTCTGAAAGACATAAGGAGAAGAGAGGGTGTCAGAGCCATGCGCTACAGGAAGACAAATAACCGAAAATGCCCGTGAGGGCACTTACATAAACCAAGGAATAGGAGGATCGTGACCACGCGCGCGCGGGAAGACCGACAAAATGGCGCCAATCGAACCTCGAAGGGCGGCCAGAGCTCAGATGACGCGGAACGCGCCAAACCAGACCACGCCCCCCCAGAGAGCGCGAAGCTCTAAGCGTGGAACAGGACAGAAAAGGAGACCGTAATAACGCCATAGCGCCGCGAAACAGAGCCGCCGTACGCGTCAAGCCAAAGTACATTAAAGGCCAACGTTAATATAATGTTTGAAGTGCGGCTCTGACCCCCGGTAACCATTTAAGGCTATAAGCATACAGTGTAATAGGTCAAGGTTAGGCCAACGTACACACAACCCCCTCACCGCTACACGGGGCGTGGGGCAATGATTCGGGAGGGGCATCCACTGAAGGCTCACCATTAGCCTTGACCGCCTACCATATGGTGGGGGATTGCGGTGGAGTCTAGCTTCGTAAGCACACTAGGTGCTGCCTACCTTCACCCGACCAACGCAGCCCAGGCTGGGAGGCATATTCTTCGCAAAAGGACGGGTGGAAATAGTCCCGCAGGGCCTCGGGCTGTAAGCCCCGCTCGCCTGCGAGAGCGTGATACTTCATGTCTTCGCAGTTCCAGCACTGCAGAGAAATCTGGGGATTTGTGGGAGGTCCTTCGGTATATGTAGGGCCGGGAGGAGCTTGTTTTCTACATGTCTGCAGTGCACGGCGCCGGAGGCGGAGGATTACCCACATGTTATTACTACATCTGGAGCAGGACGTGCTGTATGCTTAGAATAAGGGATCTTAGATCCTCACAGGAGTCAAGAGGCCCACTGGACAAAGAGCGCCTGCGGCGCAACACATAGATACCATGTAGGAACTGCCTGTGAAAGTATAAATGCCAGGTCCAAAATGCCAGCCTGGGTCAGACCGCCTCATCCCAGAGGGAAAGGGTAATGTAGATGCAATCACCCGTTAAGGGCCAACCTGCAAGAGAGCCCAGACCCTGCATGCCGAACTCGGCCTGCATCAACTCCCAAAGAGAAACAGGGACTAGAAGAACCCTGACAACCTCCGAAAGGGACCGCCCAGCAAACTCTATCCTGCATCCAGGGGGACTACCTCCGGGAACCACCAGAAGGAAGCATGGCGCCCTGCAATAGGGGCCAAGTGCTTCGGCAGCCCCCTCGCCCAAAAGGGCGAGGGCGTCCCTTCATGCTTAGGCGGTTTTGGCAGATTTGGACTTAGCCCTGCCGGAGGGCCCAGGACATTGCCTGCCCCCCCCCCCCCCGGGGCGGGCATCTACTCCGAAAAGTTGGAAGCACACCTCTGGCTCACGCTTGACATTAACGTAGGGAGGAGGAGGGGTGTCCCTGCGCCTAGGAGGCCTAGACGGCCTGCTGCGCGAGGGTGCCTTACTCTTTTTTCCAAAAAGGTCCAAACGGGCACCAAATAAGCGTCGTCCTCTGAAAGGAAAGCCAGTGAGAGCCTTTTTAATATCATTGTCAGCTCCCCACTGTCACAGCCAAGGCAGGCGGCGAATAGCTACCACAAGGACAGAGGTTCTAGCACACATCATAATAGTGTCATCCATCGCTGAGAGGATAAACCTCACAAACACATCACAAAGGAAAGTGCATTAAAGACCTCCCAAGGGAGATCCTCCGGCTGGTGATAAAGTATCTTCCTAAGAAGGGTCCTGGCGGCCACCGTAGTGATGGCCGCGGCACAGACCGGGCGCAGCGCCGTCCCTGCACACGAAAAGGCGTGGGAAGCCAGTCTGTCAATGCGCCGGTCCTCAGCATCCCGAAGGGTACGATAAGTAGGAGCTGTCATGAAGGGGGGGTTAGCAACCCCTATAATCGGTGCATCCACCTCGGGAGGGGCTGACCAACAGTCAACCACCTCAGAGGGATATTTCCAATCCCAGACCCCTGGAACCCCTGTAAGTTTACAAGGTGATTCCCATTCTTTGGATATAAGAGCCTGGAAATGATCCTGCTCCAGAAATTCCAAGCGCGGCGTCGCCGTGTGGAAACTCTACCCCTTGGGCTTGGGAGATTCTCCCGGAGAGATGGACAGTGCTTCAAAGATCTTTATAAGCAATTCATCAGTGTCACACAGGCCCCAGGAACCAGGGCCGGAATTGTCACGGCTCCAGGGTATCTCGTCTGAGGAACTGGAACCTGAGAACAGTTCACCTTCATCAGAAGGATCAAGGTCCTGCCTAGCAGCAGACTCTTCAGTTTCAGTGGGAAACATAGAACCAGGAGGTGTCAGGGACCGCTTCTTTCCAGCGCCCAAGCGCTCCGCCAAACCAGACATCACCTGCTCAGCCATAGGTAGCCCGCGTGGCACCACCTGTAGGTCATCCCCACTCAAGGGCGAATCATCAGGAGTGAGATTTAAGCACGGGGAGACAGGAGTATTGAAGCGAGGTGCAGCCACTGGTAAACCTGATTGCAGGGCCAGTACTTGTTCAGCACACGGTCCGCAGACCCGTGCTCTGTCAGCATCAGCATGGGGATGACCACACACTGTACACAGCCGGTCTTGTCCCCGCGGGACCCCGGACACATAATTCTGAGATGCCTCCATATGGTGATTTATCTAAGCAATATGCCAGCAGGGATTTATGCTATAAGCAACCCTGGATGCCCCAAGACCCGCTAGGAATGTGGGAGAATTTAAATTGTGAGCCCGCTAAGATATATATCGGGCCGGGAGATGCCACCGGGATCTAGGCGTCTGAAAGACATAAGGAGAAGAATGGGTGTCAAAGCCATGCACGGCCGGAAAAACATATAATAAGGAGTCACCCGCGAGGGCACTTACAGACCAAGGGAGGAGGGGAACCGCCACCACGCGCGCAAAGATCAACAAAATGGTGCCCAGCGAACCTCGAAGGGCGGGCTCGATACTCGGCCGTGACGCGGAGCGCGCCAAGTCAAGTCCCCGCCCACCCCGAAGAGCGAGAAGCTCTGAGGTATTAGTCAAAAAAGGATACAATCACAACGTATTATGTAAGGAAAAGGCGCCTCAGCATCTAGACGACGCAGCAACTATGTAGAAGAGACACATAAGGCGGCAGCCAAAACAGAATAAAGAGCAAGCAGCACGGCTCTGAGACCCAAATGTTAATGAAGGGCAGAAATAAGGCCATAAGCGTGACATAATAGTACACTGGGACCGGCACACACATACACCCCCCCTTTCTTTTCCCCCTAACTAGCTGGGGAAATGAGGGAGGATGGCAACCCTTTACACAGGGTCCACCGCTACACGGGGTACGGGGAAATAATCAGCATCAGCCTAACCGCCTACCCTATGGTGGGGGATTGCGGTGGAGCATGGCTCCATAAGCACACAAGGTGCTGCCTACCTTCACCCAACCAACGCAGCCCAGGCTGGGAGGCATATTCTTCACAAAGAGGACGGGTGGAAATAGTCCCACAGGGCCACGGGCTGAATAGCCCCGCTCGCCTGCGAGAGCGTGATACTTCATGTCTTCGCAGTCAGCACTGCAGAGAAGTCTGGGGATTTGTGGGAGGTCCCTCTGTATATGTAGGGCCGGGAGGAGCCTGTTTTTGCATGTCTGCAGTGCACAGCGCCCTCTGGCGGAGGATTACCCATGTGTAATTATTATAGATGGAGCAGGACGTGCTGTATGCTTAGAATAATACGCTCACCTCTGATTCAGTGCAGGTAGTCTCCCCTACACCTGGGGGCCTCCAATCCACCCAGCCCCATCAGGGTCTTCTGACAACTCACTTGCCGCTGCAGGAAGGGGCCTTTTATATCAAGTGATTTGCTGGTAAAAAAAAATGCACCTCCCTGCAGCGGTAGTGGGCATAGAAGCCAGAGTGATCATTGGGGCAAGGGACCCCGGTCTTAAGTCAAGCTACTACCGATCAATTCTGGCTGCCACTGCAAGTGGACAACACAAGGCAGCTGCAATCAGCGATAGAGGGAGGTAAGTAAAAAAAAAAGAAAAAGGACTTTTTAGTGTGTGCGTGTATTTGTTGTACATTGAACTCTTTGTGAAATAGTAAGGGGTCAGTTCAAATGGTGGGAGGGGCTTGCGAATCACCTGCCGGCAAGCTGCCATATCTGATTGAAAAACAGACTCTGGAAGGGACTTTTTACTTCTTTGCAATTCTATTTCCCATTAGATTGGGGGGGGGGGGGCTCATTTACTCCATTCTTATAAAAAGGTAGAAATGGAAAATTAAAGAATAAAACAAACAGTTTAAACATGCAGCTATGCAAATCCACAACACAGCAGGGAAGTGTGGTTTTATCATTCCATACTAACCTGTACACTGATGATTGGACACATACAGAACATTTTCCTTCTCTGGCAAGTCTCCATATAACACTATCTGAAATAAAGTGGAAATTTTCAGAAGTTATACGAGAAATTAAGGTAGTCACATAAGTTCATGCAAGCATTTCAGACTCTTTCAGGATTTGGGATAGGGATGTTTGTACAATATAGGTTCTCAAATCATTAACAATTTTATCTTTTGTTTGCTTTTTAGATTCCGGTTTGAAACACAAGATTAAGTAGGAATAAAAGAGTTATCTTCATGTCAGAGAGATTCAAACATTGACCCACAGGTTTATTCCTGAAACTTTGGCTGCCCAGGGCCACATTTCAACATTCTCATTAACCAACCACATGATATTTTCCTAAGAGCTTTTATTTACAGTTGCATACAATTATCTGTCCTGAGGTAAACATACTACAGTGTGTAGTAAAATTTTGTAGAAGTATGAAATCAAGATGGATTCTAGTATAACATTAAATAAAGCAAAGTTTGGGCACGGAAAGCTTTATTACGTTTAACCAAGATAAAGGCATAAAAAAACTAATGCCAAACCACCATTTCCAACAATGGTATGGCATATAATGTACCAAAAGGATTCACATAAACATCCTTTAAAGGCAGAGTGCAAAGACAAAACGGCATTGTCTTACCTCCTACACAGATGGGATTAATATTATCCGTCTGAAGCTGGGTGAATGTTAGTATCACAACATTATTTGTTGACCTATCACATTGTAGAGCTGGTGCCTGCAGTAATTCCAAAGACTCTCAGCCAATATAAGGGGGTGGTTCACACGTGCGAAGTGGGAGGAGGTGAAGGGATGGGTTTGCTTCATAAGGCATAACGAACCAGGTGTTCTACAACATACCATTGCATCTACTTTCTGCTGGGAGAACATGCTGCAGAATATTACTGCTAGCAGGACTAGTCTGGCACCAAAAAACACTTTTCCCAACAGCACGGGAAATTAGCTCCCTCCACTTTCCTCCCAAGCAGGCTATTTAAATTACTGAGATGTGTTATGCAGGCTCAGAGGGACACAAAAATACAATTCTGTGATTACTCACCTGTAGAATTGATTTTATGGGTATCCAGCAGTATCCAGCAGTAATCACAGAATTGTATTTTTCTGGGTATCCAGCACGGGTCGCTTCATGTTCAATTCTTCACTATTGGGACATCCAAAAGCAGTGTCCAAGAAGAAGGGTGGGATCCCCAGTGAGCAATAGTACGTAGTTCATGACACTACCACCTGAAGCACTTTGCGACCAAAAACAGCATCAGCTCAGGCCCTAATGTCAACCTTGTAAAACTTAGAAAAAAGTATGAACGGAAGACCAGGTAGCGGCATTACAAACCTGTTCAACAGAAGCTTAGTGCTGAAAAGCCCAAGATGCACCAATAGCTCTAGTGGAGTGAGCAGTTAACACGGAAGGGGGGGTTCCTTCCCCTTGGCAGAATACGCTTGCAACACCGCCTGTCTGATCCACTTGTCGATAGTAGATTTGGCTGGAGGCAAACCCTTCCTAGGTCCATCAGAGAGAACAAAAAGAGAATCAGACTTCCGAAACGACTCCGTAGCAACCAAATAATACTTAAGCGCCATGATCACATCCAGGGAATGGAGGATCCGTTCCTTAGAATTAGAAGGGGCAGGACACAAGGAAGGCACAACAATGTCCTCATTGAGATGAAAGGCAGAAACAACTTTGGGCAAGAATTCCGGTTTGAAACGGAAAACCACCATCCTGATGCCGCTCAAAATAAGGAGGCTTAGTAGAAATAAAAAAAAAAAAAATATCAAATAATATATATATATACAGACCTAACCAACACAGGAGCAATAAAGGAGGGGATCGGAGGAAGGAAAGGGTCGAGGAGGCAAAAAAAAAATAAAAAACAAAATTTATATACAGATTTTTCTTCTCTTCACGCAGCAGAGATTTAAAAAAAAAAAAAAAGTAGAATCTTAAACGAACACTTAATTTGAACAGGCCTCTTCTATGCTATTACAAAATACAAAATGGCGTCTGAACCAAAAAAAAAAAATACAGCAAGCAAACAACACTCCCAAGCTATAATTCCAGACTGTTAACACGTTCTAAAGGTAATAGCTTAACTGAACTTACACACCAGCACCTCTTGAACAACCAACAACCCCAGTATCAAAAGCCAGCCCAAGTCGACCTGGACATGGCACACCCACACCGACAGATATTTCTAAATATTATCAACAAATAAGTAAAGCCCACGTAAATTATATCCAAAAATAACTTTTCAAGAGCAAGGGAAATCAACAGTCCAACTTAGAGATAGCGGAAGAAAATCACATACAGATAGAGAAGGCCAGACCAACTATAAGGGAGGATACAGCAAACCCTCGGGAAGAACTCCAGAAGTATGCAGCTGGAAAACAAATCCCCAGCATAGAAGCTGGTGAGCACGGAAAGGCATTAAAAGATGAAATACGTGTAGGTATGCAGGAACTGAGTATAGGGCTCTCAAAGGAGATAACTCCGTTTAAATCCACAGTTATGGATATAACAGACCTGAAAGAGACAACCTCCAGACAATTAGTAGAAACCGTAAAAGAAAAAAATCTAATAGACTTAAATAATGTTATGTCCGATATGTTTGTGGACTTTAAACAAGCTATTTCTACAGAAATAACGACAGTAGTCAAAGAAACGATCGCAGTGGAACTAACAGAATTTAAATCGGCTATTCATGCAATTACCGAACGAATAGACTTGTTAGAAGCGGATGTATTAGTACTTGCTATATTAGTACTTGCTAAAGAGAGGAAACATAAAAACCAGGCGTTGGATAACATTAATAAAACGTTAAAAGAAATTGAAATTAAAACGGATGACTTAGAAAATAGATCCCGAAGGAACAACCTTAGATTTAGAGGGATCCCGGCAGAATTAAAATATGAGGAACTACAGCCCTACATGAAGCCATTAAGTGCCCAACTAAAAAAGACACAAAACCAACAATAGACAGATGCCATCGGGATGGCACAAAAAGACACACTTCAGGCGGCCTGATACAAGATGTACTGTGCCATTTTCCTGACTTTAGGGAAAAAGAGGAAATTCTTTTTATGGCACGAAAGATAAGGTCCATTCAGGTTGGTTCTACTAGCATTCAAATCTTTCAGGACTATTCTAAACGTACAAGATATCGGCGTTTCTTGTTGAAACCATTTTTATCACTACTAGAAGCAAACCAGATAAAATTTAAATGGACTGGCCCACTTAAACTATCCATATCTAAAGCAGGGAGAACCTACCTTCTTAAAGATGGGGATCCACTTGAACCCCTACTGAAGACTATGTAATTAGCACCTTTATCAATTCCTGAATGGGAACTAATTAAAGAAGACATTGCCCTACCGGAGAATTTATTGGTAGAAGAATGGGCAAAAAAGTGACACCATACCAAACCATAACAGAGATAGACAAGTGTGGAACTAGAAAATGGAACTAGAAAATGAACCTTAAAAGGAGCAGTATCGCAAATTTTTCTTGGCGACTTATATTTAAATGGTACTTTGAATGTAGGTAAGTGTTGGAGTAAGAATTACAAATGTAGAAAAAAATGATGTCTGTGTTGTGCAGCTGGAGACTAATACATGTTTATGTCTGCTGAGTGTCGGCCCGACACTCTGGCCTGTTCGACGCTGAGGAGAAGGGGAAACAATGTAACAAAGTATCAGCTGTTCAGGGCTGGCAGCCATCCAGCATAAGAAAACATATCTCATATCTAAAACAGAAAGAAAAGCTCTAGAAGTCATTTAGCTGATTTGGATTTTTATGTTTACATCCTGTTTTTTTGCTCTAAACATTTTTAATTTTGACCGTTTTCCCTTCATGTTGGCTCTGCTGCAGAATCTTTCAGTTTACCATTTTCTCTCTCTTTTCTCAACACATTTTTCCATATGATCTTTCTTTCAGCTTTGTGTGTTTTGAGCAAAGCCCAACCCAGGATTTTCACCATCTGGAGTTTTGTTTTGTGCCCCTAGGGGCATCCCGACTTGGGATGCCCTGATATGTGAAATCCCCAAGTTCACCTGTGAAAACGTACCTTTCCCTGTCCCACAGTGCATGCGCGGGCTCTCATCCAATCAGCGCTGTTTGCACGCAGATGGGGAGCCTGAGCAGTAACCTTCCTGGCCGCCCGGCATGTCTAAATGACTATCTGCGTGAGCACGCCAGAAAAATGGGGGGGGGGGGGAATCTGTGGTTATCCAGGGGTCGTTTCACACAGTGGGGCATCCCGATTTAGGATGCCCAAGGGGGAAGGTCAAAGGCCGGGTCTTAAAGACTTCAGTGTTTTGTTCCACTTTAATACCTTTAGATTTTCCTGCAGTTACTCAAAGAAGAATTTCAGTCAGTTTAGTTTATTTTGTATAGATTTTACACATTTGAGTCACCTGGTCTCATAACAAAAGCAGCACCTCACACACACACACAGCCGTTACCACTGATTACAGTGTCAGCCTCTGAGGTAAAGTGTTGCTAGGAGACCAGTGGGCTAAATGAAGCAGCTCACTAAATACAACCCAGCAGATCCCCCTATTCAGCAAATGGACTGAGCCATTGTCATTATACAATTTAAAAGAAAGGCAGATTTTTTCCTTTTTCTATCGCCACATTATTTATACACATGTTAGAAGCTATTGTGTGGCTATTTAAACCGGACCTTCAGCGTGATTTAATGAAAACCCCAAACTCTTAAAAAACAGTTCCCCAGCATCTAAAATTAATATATTTTACGTTTTTAGTCACTAACTTATTATTCTTTCCCCCACTGGGCTGCAACTCGTTTCAGGAATTTAGGATACGGGCGCCGCCATCTTGACTCAGAAGCATCACACTTACTGAGGAGAGGAGAGTGGGATAAGGTACAGGGGTGCAGGTTATAGCTGTGCTTTGCTCAGACAGAGCAGAGCTGGGGTCAGGTAACAGTCAATGGTCCCAGAATGCAGAGCAGCACAGTCAGGAGGCACTTCCTGTTTGCAGGCTGCCTGATAAAATGGCGGCTTCCATAAGCCGCCATCTTGGATGTTTAAAGGCCCATAACATGCAGTAGATGCAGGTAGGATGATTTTTAATCTGGACAATCGATATGTACAGGGTGTGGGAAACATATAAGATAGACTCTTATTCAGAGTGAAGGTCCGCTTTAATTATTTATCTTTTTTAATGCAAATTTCGCGAAACTGCTCCTTTAAGAAGAGGAAAAAAAATAAATAAATAAATAATAAAGATCGTAGCGGTAGTGGGGGGCAGACGTGGCGTGGGCTAATAAAGGTCCCCGACAGGAAAGGGGATAAGGTAAATCCAGAGTAAAATTTTTTCTTTTCCTCTGGTAGTCGAGCCCAGGGCGTATAGAAGATGAAGAAGGGGGAGGGTGCTTTTTTGGTTGGGTTAAAAATTCACAAGGCGAGGACAGGTGAAAAGAAGATAAATACCAAGCCGTGAGGAAAAGGGAAAAGTTATGGAGCTACGGAAAAGTAGAGTGAAAGGCAGAAGTAAAGAACTCAGAAAGAAAAGAAACCCAAATAAAATAGGAATACGACTGAGACATTTAAGTTGGGCTAACTCAACTATAAATAAAAAGTATGAGAAATAGAAGTATAAAACTGTGCACATTTAACATGTGAGGTGTGAACTCCCCCCAAAAAAGGAAAAGTATTGTGAGGGAACTAAAGAGACTACGGATAGATATTGCATTTTTGCAAGAATCACATTTTAAAACAAGAGAACCATATAATGCATTCAGGGAATTTGGATCCCCGTTTTCCAACCCGTTCCGAGAAAAAAAGCCAGAGGGGTTGCCATCCTTATTAATAAAAACTGCCAATATGAAATACTTGATCAATACATGGACCAACAAGCGAGAACGATAGTCATCATAGCTAAAATCTGGGGGCAACTGTATACCCTGATAAATTCCTATGCGCCCAACCAAGGTCAGGCAAAATACATAGCAAGGACGTCAAAGAAAATTGACCAAATAAAAAGGGGTTTTCTAATCTGGGCCGGAGACTTTAAAATGATATACGACCCAGTAATAGATACAACTGGTGTGAAAAGAAGAGACTCAGTCCTAATCTCCAATCACTATACTTGGGAACATTTTAAAAAACGTAATATTGTGGATGCATAGCGTATATTCCACCAATCCGAAAAGACTTTACGTGTTACAATAGGGCCCAAAACTCGTACTCAAGAATAGACTACTTCATCAGACAACAAAATCTGTCGATGGTGAAAGACCGTGATCGCGAACATAACCTTCTCGGACCACGCTCCAATCACATTGACGCTGGAGTGGGGAAATATACCATCAACATCCTATGGTTGGAAAATGGATAGGGCACTCCTTGAGAATGACTACAAAAATAAAATAAGTCAAGACTTAAGAGTTTTTTGCTATTAACCCTTTAACTGCCAGACTACCTTGAGATTTTGTCACCCTTTGTTGCCAGATTATTTTGCCCTATTTTGCGCTCCCCATGTTCAACTGTGATTTTTGAAGGGATTTCCAGGGATTTCCCAGGAAAGTGATATATTTTTTTTTCAGCGGAGCCTGGGCTTTAACATGGAATGTCTTGTTTGTCATTTTCTAAGTGTATTCTCAATATTTTTGGGTGAAAATTGTGCAAAAAATTAAAAAAAAACTATTTTTTACAATTTGTAGTGTTTTTTTGTAATAAAAAAATGTAAGTTTGTCAAAATCTTATTGCGTGTGAAACCCCAATTTCTCCCGGTTACAGCGTTACCACACATGTATAGGTAGACACCCTTTCCTGCCCAGGAGACTCCCCCAAACTGAAACAACGCTTTAGGAGATTTTCAGATAAAATACAACTATGCTATGCAATATGCGCACTTTGCAGTTTTTCAAGAAAAACAACCCTTTACATTTGAAATACCCCCCACAAACTATATATTCCCTAGAAGTACACACCTCAAGCTTTCTAGGCGTACCAGGCTTGTTGACATGGGTGCAGTTTTCTGGAAGTAATCCCTCAATGTATTCTTTGGTTGCACAGGGTTTCCCTAAAAATGAATAAAAAAGCAGAATCAAAATCACATTTTCCTAAAAAAACCTATATGCAAACCAGAAAAAAACAAAATCTGAAAAAGCAACATCCCCCAAACAGAACGATACCCAACATGCATATGTTCTGTCAAGGAAAGAGTTGCCAAACACAGCAAAGTAAAGCATGCGCATAACGGTAATTTTACTTCAGAATTTCAGCTCTGCAGACAAAGTGCGCACCTTGTGCTTTTTCTACCAAACCAACCCTTTACATTTGGAATATCCCCCATAAACCATATATTCCCCGAAAGTACACATGTTAAGCTTTCTAAGCGTACCCAGCTTGTTGTAGTGGGCTCATCTTTCTGGAAGTAATATCTCGAAGAATTCTTAGGTTGCACAGGGTTTCACAAAAAAATGTATAAAAAAGCAGAATAAAAAACACCTTTTCCTAAAATATCAATATGCAAATAAGAAAAAACAAGCTAAATCTGAAAGCGCAAGGTCCCCCGAGCAGAACAATACCCAACATGCATAGGTATCTGTAACCTTTTGACTGCCAGTCTACTTGAGATTTTGTCACCCTCTGCTGACAGGATATTTTTCACCATTTTGCGTGATGTTTAACTGATTTTTGCAGGAATTTCCAAGAAAATGGCATATTTTCTTTTTGTGGCAGAGTTTAGGCTTTAACATGAAATGTCTTGTTTGTATTTTTTCAACTTTTTAAAATATTTTTAAAAAAGTAAAAAAATAAAAAAAATATATATTTTTTAAATTGTCTCCTTTATTTTAAACAAAAACACTTATTTTATTAAAGAAAACCATATTGCATGTGAAAGCCCCATTTCTCCCGATTACAATGATACCACATATGTATCGGTAGCCCCCCGTTCCTGTCCAGGTGATCCCCTAAACTGAAAAGAGCACTTTATAACATTTACAAATAAAATACAACTACTATCCACATAATAAAGGGTTAAATAAAAAAAAATTGGTGTGGGGTCCCCCTTCACGGGGGGGGGGGGGGGGACGGACACCATTTCTTGGGGGAATTTTAAGGTTTTTTTGGGAGGCAGGTAATGGGGGGTCTCTGGGTTAATGGCAAGTCACCCACTAGCCGCAGGTGACTTGCCAGACCCCTGAGCCCTGTGAACTGGTATAGGGGTCACATGGACCCCTTACCAGTTCACAAAGGGTTAAAAGTAAAAAAAAAAAAAAAAAAAAAAAAAGACACTTTTTAAAAATATCTTTATTAAAAAAAAATAAATGTTTTTTAATATTTTTTTTAATACTTACCTCCCATCCATCCCTGTGTCCCACGCTGATCACTTAGGCTTCTGCTGCTGCTGGAAGCCTTTTATACCTACTGGGCTACAGGTAACAAAGGGTTAATTAAAAAAAAAAAAAGAAAAATGACATAGGGTTCCCCCTCCCAGGGAGGGGGACCCCATTTTTTGGGGGGATTTTTAAGGGTGAGGTCCCCCCTACCCAGCGTAACCAGCTATGGGGGCTTGTAGAACAGGGCGCAGGGGCCAGCTTTAGTGGCCCCTGGCCCTGCGGCTACAAGCCGTCATAGCCTAGGGCCACGGCTCTTCTGCCCCCCCCGGGCTTTGGGGAGGCAGGTAATTTGGGGGGCCAGGGGTTAATGGCAAGTCACCCGCCAGCCGCAGGTGACTTGCCAGACCCCTGTGAACTGGTATAGGGGTCACATGGACCCCTTACCAGTTCACAAAGGGTTAAAAGTTAAAAAAACACAGACACGTTTTTTAAAATAACTTTATTACAAAAAAAAAAAAAGTTTTACTTTACTCACCTCCGATCTTCATTTCCTGTGTCCTGCGGCGATCTGATGTCAGTGACGGCTGGGCAGAGGAGGGGGGAGTGCCCCGATGACACCCGGCGGTGACGTCACCGGCCGCCATCGGAAGACGCTGCTGAGGGAGGAGGGCTGTTATGCCCCCTCCAGAAGACAGAAGAGCGGGGGGGGATCAGAGCCCCCCCCCCCCCCCCCCCGTGAAGAGGAGAGCCTGCGGGGACAAAAATAGCTAACTGTCTTTTTTTTTTTTTTTTACAGGAAACCGGGTGGCTGCTGAAACGGGGGGGGGGGGGGTCACCCTATTCCGGGCCCTCCCCTGCACCCGGAGGAGCCCCGATGGTCAATCGGAGCCCCTCTGGCTGAAGAGGAGACCCGGCCGGATCGAACGAGGGGTCAGGTAAGTGTCTTATTTTTCCTTTTTTTTTTTTAATTCCTGGGGAAAGTCAGGCACGTAAATTTTACGTGGCTGGCGTTTAACTGTTGGAGAGGCAGCCATGTAAAATTTACGTGGCTGGCAAAAAAGGGTTAATACTACTGAAGATGTCACAACTGGGACAATATGGGAGACCCATAAAAGTTATATCAGAGGCTCCCTTATTGCCTTAACAGTTAAAAATAAGAGGGAAGCCCAGCAAAAAATAAGGAACTTAATGGAATCCATTGACAAGTTAGAAAAATCACAAACAGCTTAAGTCTGAAAAAATCTATTAAGAGCTATGTAAAGCAAGACAGAAGCTTAAAGAGGCACTAAGCCCAAAGGAAAGTAGGCAGGAAAGAATTAAAGAAAAAAATGAATAAAAATGGAAAAAGCCTTGCAAATATGATTGCAGACAGAAGGGCAGTAAACTTTATAGAAAAAATACAAGACGAAGGAGATAGCGAGAAATACACTTGAGGAAATTAAAAGATACTTTTTATAAATTCTACCAAGACATATATTCCGTGCCTGAATCTAAAATAGATAACTACGACACATTCCTATCAGAAATGAATATTTCAGATATACCCGAGAATCTAATAGAAAGCCTGGAAAAACCATTTGAATCTAAGGAAATCATAGCAGCAATAGGAAAATTAAAAATGGGGAAGTCCACAGGAAATGATGGGTTTCCTGCAGAGTACTATAAATCGTTTGCCACAGAACTTGTACCACAGTTAGTTAGCCTATTCAACTCAATAGATAATACCCAACCTTTAAGTCAGCATATAAATAGTGTGACCATAAAACTAATTCCCAAGCTGGACAAAGACTTAATTAACTGTACACATTTTAGACCTATTTCACTAATTAATGTTGATCTTAAAATATATGCAATGGTAAGACTTGAAAACATCTTACCATATGTCATCTCCCCCAATCAGGCGGGATATATACCGAATAGGGGCATATATCAAAACATTTCACAGACTATCATTAATTCATAGAATAAGGGCAAAGAAAACAAGGGCAATTGTCGTTGCATTCGATGCGGAAAAGGCATTCGATCGAGTTTCCTGGGGCTTCCCGGCAGCAGTTTTAAAACCGATTGGGCTGGGTCCAAACTTTATAGGAAAGAATGAGTTTATATACCAATCAAAACGCCCGAATCAACATCAATGGCTCCCTAACCAACAAGCTTGTTTTAAAAAATGGTACAAGACAAGGATGCCCGCAATTCTTTTCAACCTCCACCTAGAGGCCCTAATAAGTAAAATTAACAACGATCCTTTGATCAAAGGAATAGGAGAAGGAAAATCTAACCCCAAACTATTAGCATATGGCGATGATATATTATTGATACTTGAAAATCCAAAAGCTTCTCTCCAACGCTGTTTACAAATAATTAGGCTTTTCAGCAAGTACTCAAACTTTAAGCTAAATATGGAGAAATCAATAATACTGCCCTTCAACCTAACTCCTACGGACTTTAAAGTACTTAAACAGTCGGTCAGCCTAAAAATTGAAAAAAACTTCATTAAGTATCTAGGAATTAAAATCTCGGTCAACCCCGGATCCCTACTTGAACTAAATTATATTCCACTACTTCAATGGCTTAGGGAGGCCACCAAAAAAATGGAATAAACTCCCATTAAATTTAATGGGAAGGATATCGCTGGTTAAAATGGCATTTCTCCCAAAAATAATTTTGCTTTGCCAATATCAATCCCAGAAAAGTTCTTCAGTGAACTCTACAGAATTACTACACTATTTATGTGGAGAGGTAAGAGACATAGGGTAAAATATAGCTACCTAAGTCGCCCAATAGAGCAAGGAGGCCTAGGGGCACCAGACTATCGAATATATTACTACTCTACACACCTGCAAAGAATATTTAAATGGAACCACATGCTTAATAAAGGAAAATGGGTTCGGATGGAACTAGGTCCAATTAATATTGATGAAGTTTTCTCCCTAAACCTAAAAAAGCTGAATGAAGTAATCAGGCGCCTAACCCACCCCATTACACTACCAATAATCACCACACTTAAATTAATCACAGACCCAGAAAAATCTCTGTACCCAAAATGTTTGATTGCCCTAGACAAAAGAGAAACATTAGTTAAAAACAATATAACTCAGGTTTTCGACAGGAAATACATCAGGATCAAGGATATTTGGACCAGAGAAATCGAACTAAATATACTGTACCCTAAGGAAAAAATAGAAACAGATATGATTCTCCTTTTAAACTTCATTAAATCACGTAACTTACTTAACACACTCACCCAGCCAAATCCGCTAACTCCACTAACAAGACTTCAAAAAATATTTTTTCTACCCGACGTAACTCCTAAACAGTTATCCTTTTTACAAGTTATTACTGGAGTACAACAACAATAAAAATAATAAACCAGACTCTCACAAAAAGAAATGGAATAAGGATCTAGGAAAAACCATAGATGTGGTAGGTAGGCAACAAATTCACAAAGCCAACTTAACTATACGATGAACACCACTCAGAATCTTCAACTTTAAATACATAACACGATATTATTTAACAACGGATATAATGACAAGATGACCTCCTTTTCATGTTGGTGATGTAGAGATCACCCGGCTACAATGAGCCACCTGTGGTGGGACTGTAACTTTACCAAAAAATAATGGGAGGAAGTGGTACATTTCATCAATATAAAGAGGAATAAACATGATGTATACTAAAGACACAATTCTGCTAGAACCTCAATGGACATCCCAAGATCCCACAAACTTGGCCATAACACATTTGATAACTACAGGTACAAGACAATATATAGGTAGCTGCTGGGGTAACCCAAATCCTCCTACTTTTATAGCATGGAAGCATAAGATGAAAAATACATTCGAAATCGAACTTCTAAATTTTAAGCCCGGAAATACCGCAAGAAAATATCAAGCACTTCTTGAGTCCTTTCTGAATCCGTAGAAACCCATAAAATCATTGTGAGTAGATATAAGATTTTTTACGTACCTACCTGTCCCGCCGACCAATAGATTAACTGGCACTTCTTCCCTTCACTTCATTATTCTTCATTTCTTTATCTTTTTCTGTTTTCTTCTTCTTCCACATGCTTTACTACCGTAATGTAAAAAGGGGAAGGAAATACCTATACACTTAAGACAACCTGCACTTAATTTGTTGCCTTCCCATAATAATGTATCTTACTATGATCTTAAAGCTTATGATAAGATGATTACCTAGCAACTTAATTAAGATCACTACTGAATGGGGAAAAAAAAAAATGAGGCTTCATAGAAAGCGCCGCCAGCTCAGAGACCCGAAGCACCGAGGTGATAGCTACCAAAAAGACCACCTTCAGAGTCAAAATGGACAGAGCAGAATCGCAAAAGGGCTCAAAGGGAGGACCCTGGAGAGCAGAAAGCACCAAATTCAACACCGGTAGCAAGGGCTTACACGGTGGACGTACATGAGTAACTCCTTGGAAAAATGTCTTGATAAGCCTATGATTGGCGAAGGATCTTTGGAAAAAAATAGCCAAGGCCGAAACCTGTCCTTTGAGGGTACTCCGTTGTAGACCCGACTCCAAACCATGTTGTAGAATTCCAAAAACCTGCAAAGGGAAAAGTGCGACAAGGAAATACTTAGACTCACACCAGGCAATGTAAGCGTGCCAGACCCTGTAATAAATCATAGAAGAGGATTTCTTACGAGCCTGAATCATGATACTGATGACCGAGGCCGGCAGTCCCTTATGCATCAGGATGGAGGTTTCAGCAGCCAAGCAGTCAAATCCAGCGTTTGTAAATTGGGATGGCGTAGCAGTCCCTGAGTGAGGAGCCCTGGATCATCGAGCATGACGAACTGATCCACCGACATCTGGACGACGTCCACAAACCAGACTCTTATCGGCCAGCGGGGGGCCACCAGGATGGTCGGCACCCCTTCCTGAGTTATCTTGCGCAGCACACGACCCAGCAGAGGAAAGGGAGGGAATGCATAAAGGAGTCGAAACTCTGTCCACAGAATTGCTAGAGAGTCCGTGGCAAAGGCCAGAGGGTCTCTGGACCGGGAGACGAATCTTGGAAGTTTGTGATTGTGACAGGACGCAAACAGGTCCACGTCCGGCTGACCCCAGCGGCGACACAGGGCGCGAAAGATCTTGTTGCTGAGAGACCATTCCCCCAGACGAGACGCCCCCCTGCTCAGGGAACCCGCCTCCCGATTCTCCACCCCTGGCATGTAGACCGCCGAGATGCAGGGAACATTCTCCTCCGCCCAAGACAGGATCAGGGACACTTCCTTGAGGGCTCGTTTGCTCCGAGTCCCGCCCTGATGATTGATGTAGGCCAGTGGTTCCCAACCCTGTCCTCAAGGCACACCAACATGTCATGTTTTTTGGATCTCCAAATAGCCAGCTCTATTGCTCTGCAGCTGCACTAATTACTCCACCTGTGCATCTTTGTGGAGATATGCAAAACCTGGCCTGTTGGTGTGCCTTGAGGACAGGGTTGGGAACCACTGATGTAGGCAACCGCCGTCCGATTCTCTGAGCGGACCTGGACCGCGAAGATGGGGAGTCAACTGGGAGAGGACTAACCTGATCGCTCTCAGCTCCAGGAGATTGATAGGCACATGGGCCTCCTGAGGACCCCACTGGCCCTGGAACTTCAGCGATTGCCAGAACCCTCCCCAACCGGACAGATTGGCGTCCATGGTGACAATCTCCCAGCACGGAGGAAGAAAGGATCTGCCCACTAGAAGATTCCTCGAGTTCAACCACTACGAGAGGGACTGTCTGGCCAGAGGGGGCAGAGCAAATTCCTGCTCCAGGGACTCCTGTGTCCGATCCCAAACGGACAAGAGATTCAACTGAAGAGGTCTCATGTGGAACTGGGCAAAGGGTACAGCCTTGAAGCAAGATACCATGAGACCCACCAGCTGCATCCCCAGACGGAGGGGTGTGGGCACGACAGCAGGGCCCGCGCCTGCATCTGAAGACCCTCCACCTTCTGAAGAGGGAGTAACAACTTGATCTGAGAAGTGTCAAACGTCATGCCCAGGAAGGACCTCACCAATGACGGAGTGATCGAAGACTTGGGATAATTGATCACCCAACCGAAGGCTTCAAGAGTGGACAAAACCTTCTGAGCGTCGCTCTCGGCCTGTTGAAGAGATTGAGCAGCAATCAACAAGTCGTCCAAGTAAGGAAGAATGTGAATGCCCTGGCTCCTCAAGAGAGCCATGACACCCACCTTGGTGAACACCTGGGGGGCCACAAACTGGCAGTGATAATCCTCCAAGGCAAACCTCAGGAACCTCCGATGTTCCGGGAAAATAGGAACGTGCAGATAGGCATCCTTGATGTCCACTGTGGTCATGAAGTCACCGGGCCGAAGGGAGCTCACTGCCGACCGTAAGGTCTCCATGCGGAAGTGTTTGAACCTGACAAATCTGTTGAGACCCTTCAGGTCCAGGATAGGCCTCAGAGAACCGTCCTTCTTGGGCACTGTGAACAGATTGGAGTAGAACCCCCGACCCCGTTCCTGAGGCTGCACAGGACAAATCACTCCAACGACAGAAGTCGTTGGACAGCCAACCTCAGGCCCTGCGCCGTCAAGGGGTTTTGGGAGATCCGGAACCGAAGGAATCTTGGGGGCGGGCAAGCTGCCAGCTCTATATTGTAGCCGAAGGACACCACCTCCTGAATCCACCGGCCCGAGACGTGCTGTCTCCAGACGTGAGCAAAAAGCAGAAGCCGTCCCCCTACCCAGCAGGGTGAGGGTGCCTCCTCATGCATGAGGGGCTTGGTGGGAGGCTTGGACTTGGACCCCCAGGAGAGACCAGGACAACCGTGGAATCTACCCCGTCCCCAGGAGTCCCTGCAACCACCTGGGAAGGAAAAACCTCATCCCCCGCGGAAGGGACGAAAGGAAGAAGAGCCCCGAAAGGGCCGTGCTTGCTTCCGGAGCTGAGGGAGCCGGACATCGCTGGCCAAAAGATCAAGACACTTCCCAAAAAGATGAAGGCCCATGAAGAGAATCCCGGTGAGGGATTTCTTGGTGGCAGCGTCGGCCGCCCACTGCCGCAGCCAAATGGACCGGAGAGCAACCAGCAGGGCCGAAGCCCTACAGCCAAGCCGGACGGCATCATCCATGGCTGAGAGCATAAAGGCAAAGTCAGTGCACACCAAAAGTTCCTAATTCTCGCCTGCTCGCTTGCGGGAATGGGCAGCCTCCACAAGGCGCTTAACCTTCTTTTAATGGCAATGGAGACAATGGCCGCGGCGCATACCGGACGCAGACCAGCCCCCACAAAAGGTAAAGGCATAGCAAACTAATTGATCCATGCGCCGAACAGCATTATCACGTAAGGTAGTAGTGTCCAGAGACAGCATCACAGACGTATTGGAGAGCCCCATGACAGGAGCGTCCACCTCCGGGGGACAAGGCGACAAGACCACAGACGGACCAACTCCTCCGAAAAGGGATACCGTCTGTCCAATCCCTTAGGCACCGAGGGCAGTTAATTAGGCATCTCCCATTCCTTAAACACCATTTTGGAAAAATATCCCTGCTCAGGGAACACCAGGCACTGTCTATCAGGGCGGAAACGGTCCCCCTGCTGCTTTTTGACCGCCTTAGGGGGAACAATGTGCAAGGTATCGAACATCGCAGACAAGAGCCTATCTGTGTCATCGGGGAGCCACATGTCCTCGTCAGAGGAGGACCCGGGGTCACTGTCAAAGACGCCCGGGCGATCTCCAGAGGAGTCGGAAACATAACTCACCCTCCTCCATGGAATCACGGCCACCAAAAGTCTCATAAGCATCCTCATCATCTGCAAGGAGGGAATAAGCCGGGTCCAAGTGCTGCTTCTTACAAGAGGCCTTGCCGGCGGCCGGATGGGACAACTGCAGTTCAAGGGTGGCCACGCGTAACGCCAGGTCCGAGTGGGACTCTGCTGGCATCCCCCTCACTGGGGGCTAAATGCAGATGCAGGGGTGTCGGCGATGCCGTAGGTAGAATGGGGCTGGGGAGCGTAGCGTTTGGCCCATCCTTGTCCGCAATAACACTCTGGGCGCAGGGGACACAAACCGCGCTGCGACCGCTGGGGGGGGGGGGGTTGTACCACACATAAGACAGCGGACCCCGCCCCGAAGGGCCCCCAAGCTCGCTATCCCCAGAAGCCTCCATTATGGTAATTAAGAGACAATAATAAGGGGTTATGGGCACTAAAAGGCCCACCCCAGACAATCCCCAAAAGTAGCCCCCAAGCCAGCAAGAGGGGAAAATGGACCGGGAGAACCACAAAAAAATCAGTATAGGACCAGCCTGCAAGACATAAAAGGAAAATCCCAGCATCCCATAGCACATGCACAGCAATATACAAGAACAGAGCGTGTGAAAAGACTCATGGACCACACAGCAGCGACAGACCAGGCAGAGGAGGAGACTCCGGAAGCGCAGGGATGAAGCTGCAGCACACTCCCCAAAGGACCAGACTCCGAAGGAGGCACCGCAGGGCTCCCTCTGGGCGCAGGCGGCGAGGAGAAGATGGCGCCGAGCAACACCTCGAGGGTGGCGGGCCGCGGAGCGATGACGCAAATCGCGTCATCGCGTGGCCCCGTCCCCCCGCAGCGCGCAAAGGGCTCCGGGCTCCTGCAGGAAAATGGCACCTGAAGAAGCAGCCAGGGAGGAACCTTCCCCTCACCCCCGTCCCTGCCACGGAGCGCGAACAGCGCTCGCAGCAGGTAGGGCGCCCCAGAAGGCCGGCCCCCTCCGTGAGAGGACGCCCCCTCCCCCCCCCGACGGTGCGTCTGAGAGGAGAGAGCAGGGGCGAGGAGAGGTGAGTAACAGCGAAGTTAAGAGGTTCCTGTCAGGCTGACGGGGCATAAGATCTCTCATGTGGCCGTCCTGAAGGTATGGCTAAGTAAGTCAGCACCAACACACAACAGGCATACCAAATAAAACTTGTGGGAAAAACAGATAGCATAAAGGGGGATCCCGGTGGTTTCTCCCCCCCCCCCCCCCCCATATAGGTTCACCATTAGCCTATGGCCAGCTACCCTTTGGATGCAGGGTCTGCGGCCCAGAGCATAGCTTTATGAACACCTGACCCCAGATGTTCCCCTACCTTCACCTGAACCGCAGCCAGGGCTGGGAGGCATAATGGGTCCGGAACAGGTGGGAATAGGCCTGCAGGGCCGACGGGCTTGGAATGCCCCGCTCGCCTGCGATAATCCAGAGAGAGATATCTTCTGTCTTCGCAGCCTAGACTGCAAGGAAACTCTGGGAATTATGGGGAATTTGCTGCCCTTTTTATGGGCCAGGAGGAGCCTTCTTGCAGTCAGCTGCGCCACCTTGTGGCGGTTAACCCAATAGTGAAGAATTGAAGATGAAGCGACCCGGGCTGGATACCCAGAAAATAGCATGACAGCTAAGCTGCATTGAATCAACAGAAGGAAAATAATGAATATATTCTAATATATATATATTCTAATATATATATATATATATATATATATATATATATATATATATATATATATATATATATATATATTATATATATATATTAAACAATCTAAACAATGATATAACTTGTGACCCATGAAATGTAGACATCCTTTTAGGTAGAAAAGTTGGAATCCTGAGGATATTTTCTGGTAAGGCAGTGAGATATGGTTCTTTAACTGATAAAGCATAAAGGTTTACCGAACCTTTTGAATGAAGTTATTGAGAGAAGAAATACGATTTTCAGAGTTAACATCTTCAGGAAACATTTTTAAATAAGTTCAAAGGGATGCTTGAACACCACCTGGAGAACTAAGGAAAATCTTCCTCTTTAGGCACAAAACGCAACACAGTCGAAAAAATCTTTTACCTAAGTTTTTCTCTGCCCGTGATCTGTCAAGAAAAACAGATAAGGCCGCTGTCTGGAGCTTCAATGTGGCAAGATAAAGTCCTCTAACCAAACCATCCTGAAAGAAATCAGCGGGGTACTAAAAGCATCAGCATCCAAACCCTTTTGAATATCCCATTGGGAAAAAAACTCACAAAACCTCACAATAATTTCTCCTAGTGACAGCCTATCGACGTACAAACAAAAGGACTTCAGGATCCAGGCTGCCAAACTCAATTTTTCTGGTGATTGATGCAGAATCAGCCTTTGACTCAATAGATTTTATTGGTAAAACCCAAGGTTTTATGGAAGTTAAGCTTAAACTCTGCAACCAGGCCTGCTTGGGCAAAAAAGGACCAGAGGTATTCGCTAAATCAGATGGAAGGTATAAAGAAGATTTGGCCATACTTGAGAAATTGCATCCAGAGCCTCTTCTCCTTGATTCTGATACAGTTTTGCATTGTTTCTTTTGGTAAAAGATCCACTAAAAGGTTGATAGAAACAGCTGCAGATTTGGTGAAACACCAGGCCGTCCAGATCACATGCTGCCTTCAATACTGTGAATCTGCTTAGGAAGCCTGCTGATTGATTCTCCTACTTTATATGCACAGCATGGATTGAACATGACATGATTTTGTGCCCAAAAAGTTACTAAGGGACTTAGACCTTGTACCACCCTGTTTGTGGACATGAAAATTCTTTCATGACAACATGGTGACCGTATTTTACGTTTTTCTGCAACAGCAGGTCCTAAAAAGAAACTCAAGCCTTCTTCACAGCCAGAAGCTCCCGCTGGTTTGAAGACAGGGAGGAACCCTGTCACTGACCCTGGCAGAAATTTTGTTCTCCTCCGCCCCATGCACTTGTGTCTTTGGTCAACAAAACTGGATTTTCCCGTCACCAGTATCTCCCCTGCAACAAGTTGTCTGGGCAAGTACACCAAAAAAGGAAGGCTTCTACCTCCAGAGCCAACTGTAATTTTGTGTCCAGAGTGTCCTGGGCTCTGTTACAGGACTGAAGAAAGGCCTGTTATGTCCTTGAGTGAAATCCTCCCTCAAAGGGTATACTGCACAATTTTGATTTAGAGGCCATGTCTCCATCCCAAGCTTTTAGCCGTAGCGCCCGTCTGGCTGCATTTTCTAAAGCTGTGCTTGTTGCCACTTTCAAGGATTCTGCAGCTGCATCTGCCAAGTACGTGGTCGCCATAGCAATCAGCGGGACAGACTTCAAAATATTCTTAACTAGATTTCCTGAATTCAATTCTAGCTTCAAGCCTTCCATCTATAAAAACTCATGTTTCGGGCCACACACGTTGCCATAATAGATAGCTAAAAACTGTAATTGTATCCATAGTATCCCACCGACACCGAAGAGAAAAATCAGCTTTCCTTTCTATGGGATATTTAATTAGTCCACTGTCTTCAAAGGACAGATCCATGTTTTTTGAAACTGCATCTAATCTGGAAACCCTTAACCATTTCTCCTCATCTTCCTCAGAGAAAGGGAACCTTCGAGGTCTTTCCCATAAAATGTAAATTAGCCGAGGGCTGTCTCGCCCCCACTCGCCCCGGCCAGCTTCTGCTCACAGTCCTACACCATCACCAACCTCAGAACTGCAGCTGACACGCAGAAGCAGCCCAGGTACCACCTAGACACGGCCTATACCTGGAGCCATGATAGTTTTCTAGCCCTATCAGGCCCTAAAGATGCCTGCCTCCACGAGAGACCTCTGCTTCCTTAGATTCCCCAGTACCTGGGCCAGGGGGTGGGATCCTCGGACCTGGCTGTCCCCACGGAAATCCTGGAATCTGGGAAGATTCTCTCCTGTGCTTCCAACCCGGAAACACTAAGACTGCTGTTTGGTGGGGGGGGACTTAATTGCTATCTCATTTGACTACCAAAAATATATAAAGCTTTGGCTCCTCCTCCCAGGCTCCAGTTGTTTTAGAGATCTGCAAAATACAAAGACCGACCAAAGCACTACTGATAAAGCATGAAAAAATGCATCTAATGATAGCCTGAGGGAGGGAAACCTGTACGCTGCCCTTTCGGATGTTCAGAAAATAAGTTCTCGAAACATGCCTCAGGGCAGCATACTCTTGAGAGCATAAGCAAGATCTACCTTTACTGGGTGGAAAAAGCTGCACAAATCACAGTCCTACCAAAGGAATGATCCTCTAAAGCAAGTCCAAACGGATGCAGGGCCAGGGGCCACTAAAGCTGGCCCCTGCGCCCTGTTCTACAAGCCCCCATAGCTGGTCACAGGCTGGTTACACTGGGTAGGGGGGACCTCACGCCATTTTTTTTTTTATTTTTAAGGGTTTCAACCCTTAAAAATCCAAAAAAAAATGGGGTCCCCCTCCCTGGGAGGGGGGACCCTATGTCATTTTTTTTTTTAATTAACCCCATGTTATCTGTAACCCAGTAGGTATAAAAGGTTTCCAGCAGCAGGAGAGCAGAAGCCTAAGTGTTTAGCGTGGGACACAGGGATGGATGGAAGGTAAGTATTTCAAAAAATAAAATAAAAAAAATGTATTTTTTAATAAAGTTATTTTTAAAGTGTGTGTTTTTTTTACCTTTAACCCTTTGTGAACTGGTAAGGGATCTACAAGACCCCTATACCAGTTCACAAGGCTCTGGGTCTGGCAAGTCACCTGCGGCTAGTGGGTGACTTGCCATTATCCCCGAGACCCCACATTACCTGCCTCCCAAAAAAAACCTTAAAATTCCCCCAAGAAATGGTGTCCCCCCCCCCGTGAAGAGGGACCCCACACCATTAATTTTTTTATTTAACCCTTTATTATGTGGATAGTAGTTGTAATTTATTTGTAAATGTTATAAAGAACGGGGGGCTACCGATACATATGTGGCATCATCGTAATTGGGAGAAATGGGGATTTCACATGCAATATGGTTTTCTTTACTAAAATAAATGTTTTTGTTACAATAAAGGAGACAATTTAAAATATATATATATATATATATATATATATATATATATATATATATATATTTTTTTTTTTTTTTTTTTTTTTTTTACTTATTTACTTAATATATAAAAAAAAAGTATAAAAAAATACCATTTTGTGAGTACTCACCTGAAAAATGGATATTGTCAGTGTGCCACACCCCCCGCTTCACCTTTAAATTCTTCACGATTGGGTTACTCACCGCCAGGTGACGCTGTTGCAGAGAGGAAGTCTTGTAACGAGCCCCCTTCCGGCTTATATATACCTGGTACCTCCCATTTAACACCAGTGATTTAAAAAGCAGAAAGACAAGGTACCAGTAATCTACCGGTAACCTCAAAATAAATAAAAGCTTCACCATATGAAGGATTCGGGATACCGAAAAGGGTGGGAGTGAAGCGGGGTGTGTGGCACACTGACAATATCCATTTTTCAGGTGAGTACTCACAAAATGGTATTATTCTTGGTGTGCCACACACCCCGCTTCACCTTTAAATTCTTCACGATTGGGACATCCAAAAGCAGTGTCCACAAGGGATGGGTATCCAAAGGCAAGGTGAAGCATAACTTAAATGACTGCAGTCTACAGCACTTTGCGGCCAAAAACAGCATCCGCTGAGGCTCGCACATCAACTTAGTAAAACTTAGAAAAAGTATGAACAGAAGACCAAGTGGCGGCCTTACAAACTTGTTCAACAGAAGCTTGGTGCTGAAAAGCCCAAGACGCTCCAACGGCGCGAGTAGAATGAGCAGTGATACGAAAAGGGGGAACTTTCCCCTTAGCAGCATAGGCCACAATAACGGCCTGACGTATCCATTTGCTAATGGCAGATTTGGCCGGTGCCAAACCCTTCTTAGGCCCACAGGGCACAACAAAAAAGGCATCCGTCTTACGAAAAGGAGACGTAATAATCAAGTAGTACTTAACACAGCGTACTACATCCAAACAATGCAAAACCCTCTCTTTGTCATTCTTAGGATTAGGACACAAGGAGGGAAGAACAATATCCTGATTCAAATGAAAAGCAGAAACAACCTTAGGAAGAAAGTCTGGTTTGAACAGAAAGACCACTTTATCCTGATGCCTCTCAAAGTAGGGCGCCTGGATAGACAAGGCCGCCAACTCCGAGACACGCCGGACCGAAGTGATAGCTACCAAGAAGACAAAGCAATATCTTGCAAAGGCTCAAAAGGAGGAGCCTGAAGAGCAGAAAGAACCAAATTCAAATCCCAAACAGGGAGTAATGGTTTCCTGAGGGGCCACACATGCGTAACCCCCTGGAAAAAAAGTTTTAACTAAAGGATGAAGCGCAAAACGCTTCTGAAAAAAAAATAGATAAGGCAGAAACTTGCCCTTTCAAAGTACTTAGCTGAAGACCAGAGTCCAGCCCAGATTGTAAAAACTCCAGAATCCTGGAGACCGAAAAGACCCTACAAGGAAAAGATCTAATCTCACACCAAGCGATATAGGCTTTCCAAGTCCTATAGTAGATGACAGAAGAAGACCTCTTCCGGGCACTGATCAGAGTCTTAACGACCGAGTCAGAAAGACCCTCCTCAAAGATGGAGGTTTCAGCAGCCAGGCAGTCAAACCCAGCGCTGGTAAATTGGGGTAACACAACCGACCCTGAGTGAGCAGATCGGGCCGAAGAGGCAGAACGAACTGGTCCACTGCCAGCCGAACGATGTCTGCGAACCACACTCGCCTTGGCCACCTTGGGGCCACGAGAACGGCAGACACCCTTTCCAGAGCCAACTTCCGAACCACCCTGCCCAGCATGGGTATCGGAGGAAACAGGTATAGAAATCCCAGATCCCCCCAGCTCAGGGACATGGCGTCCACTGCCAGAGCCAGAGGATCCTGGGAGAGCGACACGAAGTTCGGGAGCCTGTGATTGTGACGAGAGGCAAACAGGTCCACCTCCGGTGTCCCCCATCGGAGACACAGTGAGCGAAAAACCTGAGGATGGAGAGCCCATTCTCCCAGACGGGGAGAGCTCCTGCTCAACCGGTCCGCTTCCTGGTTCTCCACTCCTGGAATGTATACCGCCGAGAGACAAGGAACATGGGCCTCTGCCCAGGTCAGGATCAGGGACACCTCTCTGAGAGCACCCAGACTGCGAGTCCCTCCCTGATGATTGATGTAAGCAACCGCTGTTCGAATGTCTGAACGCACCTGGACCAGAAGGCCCAGAACGTACTGAGTCAGGAGAGCAAGTACCCGACGGATGGCTCTCAGTTCCAGAACATTGATGGGTAAGTGGGCCTCTTGAGGTCCCCACTGCCCCTGGAACTGAAGCTCCTTCCAGAATCCGCCCCATCCCGAAAGACTGGCGTCCGTGGTGACAATTTCCCAAAGAGGGGTCAGGAACGACCTGCCCCTCATGAGATTGGCCGAGACCAACCACCACTGGAGGGAGTGCCGGACCCGGGAGGACAACTGGAAGGGCTGATCCAGCGACCGAGGCTGCCGGTCCCAGGACGCCAACAGATAAAGCTGAAGCGTCCTCGTGTGAAATTGAGCAAAAGGAACTGCCTCGAAAGAGGCGACCATCAACCCTACCAGCTTCATCCCCTTTTTGGGGACTGCGAAAACATTGGAGTAGAAACCGAGGCCCATGTCTAAGCGCGGTACCGGCCGGATGACCGCCATTTCCAACAAATTCTTTACCGACGCCAGGAGCCCCTGTGCGGCCAAAGGATCGATGGGCACCCGAGACCGAAAGAACCGTGAAGGAGGGCGAGACTCGAATTCCAGTTTGTAACCGGACGACACTATCTCCCGGATCCATCTGTCTGGAACCTCCTGGTCCCAAACCTGGGAGAAGTGTCGCAATCGTCCCCCCACCCGCACGGGTGAGGGCAGCCCCTCATTGCTGAGCGGGCTTACCAGCAGGCTTGGGCTTGGTGCCCCAGGACTGAGTGGGACGGCCACGGCCCCTCCCCCGAGTCCAACCTGCACCTCTGGTAGCGGGAAAGGAAGCCCCCCTACCCGCTATGAATCCTCGAAAGGAAGGCCTAACAGTACTTGCCCCCCGAAAGGGGCGACGAGGCCTCTTGCGTTGCGGCATTTTACCACCTTTTGCAACTGAATCAATTTTATCACCAAACAGCCGCAAGCCCAAAAAGGGGAGAGCTGTGAGCACCTTTTTAGAAACTAAGTCCGCCGACCACTGGCGCAGCCAGACTGCCCGACGAATAGCCACCATCATTGCCGCTGTCCTGCTACTCATAGCCAGCGCATCGTCCTGAACGGTCAGAACATAAGAAACAAAAGGCTCACACTGCTTGAGAGCAGTAAACTCCTTACAAGTGGGATCAAGATCCACACACAAATCCTGAATAACAGACCTAACCGCCAATAGAAGAAGCGCCGAAGCACACACCGGGCGCATCGTTGATCCGGCACTAATAAAACCATGGCGAGCGTACTGGTCAATCCAACGATCCTCACCATCCTTAAGGGCAGTGGTCTCAGAAGACTGCACCATAGCCGTGCTAGAGAGCCCTAGCACAGAGGTATCGACGTCAGGGGGAACCGACCAAAGCTTCACCAATTCTGGCGGAAAAGGATAACGTTTCTCCCAACTGGAAGGAATCCCAGTTAACCGCGTGGGATGTTCCCATTCCTTAAGCACAACCCTCTCAAAGTGTTGTTGTCTGGGAAAAACCAAACGCGGCTGAGGCACATTAAACAACTGACCCTTTGGCAGGGTGACAGCCTCAGGCGGATCTAAATTCAAAATTTCAAACATTTGAGCCAGAATGGAGGGGGTGTCAAGGGAAACCCCCGCAGTCAAATCGCCAATAGCATCAACCTCAAGCTGATCTGCAGGCTCATCTAACTCCACCAGGAATTCCCCCTCCTCGTCCAGGGAGCAATCGGACCAACCCACAGGCTCACATACCTCATCCTGTGAAGCCGGAGGTACAGGAGAAAGGTGCTTCCGTTTCAAAGTGGCCTTCAACCCTGCTTTGACGGAAATTATCTTCTCGAGGTTGGATAATCGTGCAGACACCTCGGATTGCGAATCCCCACCTTTGACAATGTCACACGGGGTCCGGAACAGGGAGGGAGGGGTAGGGGGATGATGGAAGTTGCGAAGAGCCAGCAGCCGGAGCGACGGACTGACGCGCAATATTCTGCCTTGCACAAGGAATGCATAATATAACATCATCGCCTGGGAGCGGAGTCCCGCAGCCCCCACACAGCCTAGATGGCCCAGAAGAACCATTTCCGGTATTATCGGAAGCCTCCATATGGTGATTTATGGTATTCGCAAAACCATGGGTTTAAGGCATAAGCCACCCGGGATGCCCCTTTATGTTAATGTCCCGGGAGGGAGGATTTAATTAATAATAATGATCCCCTTTTAAAGTAAAAAAAAATGTTCTTATATATATATATATATATTATATATATATATATATATATATTCCAATTTAGAGAAAAAGGACTAGCCAGGTATAATAGAACCGGGAGGCCACTGTATTGAGGGAATCCCAGGATCTGTGGGGGAAGAAAAACCAACAGTAAGACCCCCAAAAAACAAGTGGCAGCATGCAATACAACATTCATGCAACAAAGTAACACATAATAATACACACACCAGAGTGCTTTTAAAGAGGCCAAAGAATCTTGTCCTTTGTTTTTCCTCCTTTTTTTCTTTTTTTTTTTTTATATAAAAATCAATCATAACAATAGACGGCCCCACGCGAGGTGAGGCCGCTTACCTGCCCAAGAAAGGCTGAATAGCCAAGCACCCGACCAGCAGTAATGGTAGTAATGGCAGCAATGTTCAGCAATGGCAACAGTAGCAGCAGTAGCCGTAGTAGCGGCAGTAGCGGCCAAAAACACATATGCGGCTGAGAGCCCCGCACGTGTCCTCCTTATGACAGGAAGGAAGTGCGGCTGGGGCCAGGTTGAACGACGCCGCCGCCGCAACCACGCCCCCCTCTGACGTCATCCGGGCCCCGCCCCCCTCCAGATTCAAACAGTGCGGCCCACCAGACGGCGGTGCCGCAAAGCAAGAGGGCGCACAACGCCCTCAGTAGATGGAGGGGGGGGGAAACGAGAGCTTGATGGGCAGCCTGCGCTGCCCACTGAAAGTGCTGACAACGCGGCCCGCCGAACGGCGGTGCCGATACAAAGAGGAGACAAGGGGGGAGGGGGCGGGGAGCCGTGAGCACCTGAAAAAGGACGCCGGCAGCCTCCGGCATGCCTGCCACAGCGCGGCCCGCCCCGGCTGCCCTAAAGCTGACCCAAACTCTGGTTAAACAGGCCAGCAGCAGCCCGCCAAAATGGCAGAACTGCCAGTGGAAATAAACAATCATGCCATGTAAGGAAGAATCAGCCAGGCCAAGTGCACCCTTGCTTGCGGTGCAGCCTGCCAAGTGTTAAAGTAAAAAACATACAAGTAAACATACAAGTAAAACACACATGCAAATACACATCCCTCCACACACCCCCCCCCCCCCCAGTGAAGGGAGAAGGGACCGTAACGGGAGAGCAAGGGGCCAAGGGGAACCTCGGGACAGGGGCATCCCAAATCCGGATCACCATGCCGGACAGCCGCATTGCCCCCAAAACAGGGGGTCGAGCGGAGGAGATAAGCTCCTAGGCACCTATAGTGCCATCTACCAATTGCCCAGTGAGCAGCCTAGGCTGGGAGGCTTCCATTTAACCACAAATGTAACAAATCAAAACCGGGCAGAAATAGACCAAAGGGGGTGCCGGGGTAAGACCCCGGCTACCTGCAAGCAGGAGACTTCATTCTTCTGTCTTGTCGTCATGCAGAGAGAAAAACACTGGTGTTAAATGGGAGGTACCAGGTATATATAGGCCGGAAGGGGGCTCGTTACAAGACTTCCTCTCTGCAACAGCGTCACCTGGCGGTGAGTAACCCAATCGTGAAGAATTTAAAGGTGAAGCGGGGTGTGTGGCACACTGAGAATATACAAACAAGACATTTCATGTTAAAGCCTAAACTCTGCCACAAAAAGAAAATATGCCATTTTCTTGGAAATTTCTGCAAAATCACAGTTAAACATCACGCAAAATGGTGAAAAATATCCTGTCAGCAGAGGGTGACAAAATCTCAAGTAGGCTGGCAGTTAAAAGGTTACAGGTACCTATGCATGTTGGGTATTGTTCTGCTCGGGGGACCTTGCGCTTTCAGATTTACCTTGTTTTTTCTTATTTGCATATTGATATTTTAGGAAAAGGTGTTTTTTATTCTGCTTTTTATACATTTTTTGTGAAACCCTGTGCAACCTAAGAATTCTTCGAGATATTACTTCCAGAAAGATGAGCCCACTACAACAAGCTGGGTATGCTTAGAAAGCTTATCGTGTACTTTCAGGGAATATATGGTTTATGGGGGATATTCCAAATGTAAAGGGTTGTTTTGGTAGAAAAAGCACAAGGTGCGCACTTTGTCTGCAGAGCTGAAATTTTGAAGTAAAATTACCGCTATGCGCATGCTTTACTTTGGTGTGTTAGCAACTCTTTCCTTGACAGAACCTATGCATGTTGGGTATTGTTCTGTTCGGGCATGTTGCTTTTTTTAGATTTTCTGGTTTGCATATAGGTTTTTTTTTTTTTTTTTTTTTTTTTTTTTTTTTTAGGAAAATGGTTTTGATTCTGCTTTTTTATTCATTTTTAAGGAAACCCTGTGCAACCAAAGAATACATTGAGGGATTACTTCCAGAAAACTGCACCCATGTCAACAAGCCTGGTACGCCTAGAAAGCCTGAGGTGTGTACTTCTAAGGAATATATAGTTTGTAGGGGGTATTTCAAATGTAAAGGGTTGTTTTTGAAAAACTGCAAGGTGCGCATATTGCATAGCATAGTTGTATTTTATCTGAAAATCTCCTAAAAAGTGTTGTTTCAGTTTGGGGGAGTCTCCTGGGCAGGAAAGGGTGTCTACCTATACATATGTGTAACCGGGAGAAATTGGGGTTTCACACGCAATAAGATTTTATTGACAAACTTACATTTTTTATTACAAAAAAAAACACAAAACAAAAAACAAAAGTTTTTTTTATTTTTTTGTACACTTTTCACCCAAAAATATTGAGAATACACTTAGAAAATGACAAACAAGACATGTCATTTTAAAGCCCAGGCTCTGCTGAAAAAAAACAATATATCACTTCCCTGGGAAATCCCTGGAAATCCCCTCAAAAATCACAGTTGAACATGGGGAGCACAAAATAGTGTAAAATGGTCTGGCAACAAAGGGTGACAAAATCTCAAGGTAGGCTGGCGGTTAAAGGGTTAACTGACTTATGAATGGAAAATGACATAGGGCATTCGGAACTCTGGGTAAAACCCACCATGCTTAGATCTAGGGGTAACACTCTTATCCTCAATACCCCTAGAAAGATGGACCATCTGTAAAAGATAGGGTAAATCATCCGGGTAGAGAGAAAACTAAGTGGAGTGGAGTGGATGATTCTGATTCCGACTCATGGCCCTATTCCTCAGAAGCGTACACTTAACCGCCCTCGGAAATAAGAGCATACGAGTGCTCAGAGCCCTGCACTGTAAAATAGAAGAGGGTGTCAAACGGATGCCACACTAATTCACTATGTACAGCCGTATCCCATGAGGTCTTCAGGTTCTAAAAGGAGGAAGAATTATAATCTTTCAGAACTTGCACCATGTCTGTTATACTGGGCTGACAAAGTCTGGGTAAAACCCACCATGCTTAGATAAAGGGGTAACACTCTTACCCTCAATACTCCTAGAAAGATGATCCATATGTAAAAGATAGGGTAAATCATCCGGGGAAGACACAAATCTAAACGGAGTGGATGCTTTTGATCCTGACCCATGACCCTCTTCCTCAGACGCTTCATCCTTCTAGGAAATAAGAGCTTCCGAGTGCTAAGAGTCCTGCCCTGTATAATACAAGGGGGGGGGGGGGGGGTCAAAGGGACGCCACACTAATTCACTATGCCCAGCTGAATCCCATGAGGTCTTAAACCGGACCTTCAGCGTGATTTAATGAAAAGCCCAAACTCTTAAAAAACAGTTCCCCAGCAACTAAAATTAATATATTTTACGTTTTTAATCACTAACTTATTGTTCTTTCCCCCACTGGGCTGCAACTCTGTTCAGGAATTTAGGATACGGTCGCCGCCATCTTGACTCAGAAGCATCACACTTACTGAGGAGAGGAAAGTGGGATAAGGTACAGGGGGGAGGGTTATAGCTGTGCTTTGCTCAGACAGAGCAGAGCTGGGGTCAGGTAAAGGTCAGCAGTCCCAGAATGCAGAGCAGCACGGTCAGGAGGCACTTCCTGCTTGCAGGCTGCCTGATAAGATGGCTGCTTCCATAAGCCGCCATCCTGGATGTTTAAAGGCTCATAACATGCAGTAGATGCAGGTAGGATGATTTTTAATGTGGCCAATCTGTATATGCAGGGTGTGGGAAACATATAAGATAGACTCTTATTCAGAGTGAAGGTCCACTTTAAGGTTGTCAAAGGAGGAAGAAATATAATGATCAGAACTTGCACCATATTTGTTATACTGCTTTTAAGGGACTACATACACACGAATATGTAACTACCCATAATATTCTAAATGACAACCAACACGGTTTTACTAAGGACAGAAGCTGCCAGACTAACCTGATTGGCTTCTATGAGGAGGTGAGTAGAAGCCTGGAAAAAGGGGCGGCTGTGGATATAGTTTTTCTGGATTTTGCAAAAGCATTTGACACTGTCCCCCATAACTGGATTGAAAACTGGCTGAAGGATCGTGTGCAGAGAGTTGTGGTTAATGATACCTACTCTGAATGGTTACCGGTTGTAAGTGGCGTACCCCAGGGTTCAGTGCTGGGCCCATTATTATTCAATTTTTTTATAAACAACATAGAAGATGGAATTAAAAGCACTGTCTCTATTTTTGCAGATGACACAAAGATATGTAGCACAGTGCAGTCTATGGAAGATGTTCACAAGCTTCAGGCTGACTTGGACACTAAGTGTCTGGGCATCCACTTGGCAAATGAAGTTCAATGTGGAAAAATGTAAAGTCATGCACTTGGGGTACAATAATCTGAAGGCCACATATACTCGGGGAAGTAAAACTGGGAGTCACTTGTTGAGAAGGATCTGGGGGTACTGGTAGATCATAGGCTAAATAACAGCATGCAATGACAAGAAGCTGCTTCCAAGGCCACCAAGATATTATCATGCATTAAAAGAGGCATGGAATCACGGGATAGGGATGTAATTTTGCCTCTTTACAAGGCACTGGTGCGCCCTCACCTGGAATATGCCGTCCAGTTCTGGGCAACCAATCATAGAAAGGACGCTCTGACTATAGAAAGGGTGCAGAGGAGAGCCACCAAACTAATCAGAGGAATGAAAGATCTTAGTTATGAGGAAAGATTACAAGAATTAAATCTGTTTAGTCTTGAGAGGAGACAGCTGAGGGGGGACATGATTAACTTGTATAAATATATAAATGGCCCATACAAAAAATATGGGAGAACACTATTTCAGGTAAAATCTTCTCTAAAGATGAGGGGGAACTCCCTTCGATTGGAAAAAAACCAAGTTAGTTGCCTGGTAACTTTTTTTCTAAACATCCATAAGTGCAGCATACGCATGAGACCTCCGGGCTCCTCCCCTCAACTGGAACACATGACCACCGGCATAAAGTCTTGGCTCCTCCCTCCCTTCCCCAGTTGTTGTAGAGATCTGAAAGAGAAAGAGGAGAAAAGACCTACGACTCCACCTAATTACACAAAAAAACAATACCCCTCAAATACATACACAAGGGAGGGAATCGGCGTATGCTGCCCTTATGGATGTTTAGAAAAAATGTTACCAGGTAACTAACTTGGTTCTTCTCAAAACATCCTTCGGGCAGCTTACGCATGAGAGATAGGCGAGAACTACCTCATAGGGTGGGAAGTACAGCGCGAAGAACACTTCTGCCAAAGGAAAGATCCTTCTGGGAAAGAAGATCTAAGCGATAATGTCTTGCAAAGGTCTTAGCTGATGTCCAGGTAGCCGCCTTGCAGATCTGATCTATGGAGACCCCAGCTTGCTCTGCCCAAGATGTGGAAATCTTAATAGTATTCTTCATCCATCTTGCAAGCGTGACCTTGGAAACCTTCAAGCCTCTTCTATAACCTGAGAAGGAAATAAACAAACTGTCATCTTTCCTGAAATCTTTAGTTTCATGAAGATATCGTAGCAGAAGAGACCTAACATCCAATGGTATCAGTTGTGGCTCGTCTTCTGCGACAGAAGGGATAATAATCTCTTGAGTGCGATGAAAATCTGAAGCTACCTTTGGAAGATAACAAGGATCTACTTTTAAAAAGACACGATCCGGAAAGACCTGGAGAAATGGATGTCTGCATGATAACGCTTGAATGTCGCTGATCCTTCGAGCTGAGGTAATGGCTACTAAAAATAACACTTTTCAAGATAGTAGCTTGATGTCAAGGTTCTTGTTAGGATAAAAGGGCGATGAGCTCAGCAATGGATAAAACTTTTGCCAAATCCCATTGTGGAATAATCTTGCAAGGGATTGGTTTAGATCGTTTAACTGCTAGAAGAAATCTTTTAATAATAGATATAGAAGAGAGCTTTTTATCCAAAAAGACTGATAGAGCCGCTATTTGAACTTTAAGTGTATTAATGCTAAGGCCCATGTTAACACCATTTTGGAGAAAGTCCAGAATCACTGGAATTTTAGATGATGTCCTACCATTCTCCAACTTCCAAGACTTAAAGGTTTTCCAAACTTTAAGGTAAATCTTCCTGGTAACCAGCTTCCTACTAGTGAGCAGGGTATTAATCACCGGGCCTGAAAATCCCTTCCTTTGCAGCAAGGCGACCTCAGGGTCCAAAGTGTCAATCTCCACCATTGAGGATTCGGGCAGATGACCGGACCTTGTGACAGAAGAAGAGGAGTCACCAGAATTTCCCAGGGATCCTGAATTGACAGCTCTACTAGCATTGAAAACCAAGATCTCTTTGGCCACCACGGAGCTATCAACAGAACGGCAGTTGGTTCTTTGACCAGTTTCTTCAACACCAATGGTAACAGACGCAACGGAGGGAAGGCATCCACCAGGTTGAAATGCCAAGCCTGAGACAGAGCGTCCACACCCAATGACCGATCTTTTGGGTTCAGAGAAAAGAAGCTGCTCACCTTGTGATTCTCTGCAGACGCAAATAGGTCTACTTCCGGAACACCCTTCATGTTGCAAATTGTCTGAAATACTTCCGGATTTAGGGACCACTCTGATTCCCTTACCTGTGACCGGCTTAGGAAATCCGCTAGATGATTCAGAGTCCCCTTTAAGTGAATCGCTGAAAGAGACTTTAAATTGACTCCCGCCCAAGACAGAATTTCCTTTGCCACTGTCATTAATCTTGAGGATCTTGTTCCTCCCCGATGATTTATGTAAGCCACCGCCGTAGTGTTGTCCGTTCTGATCTGCACATGTTTTAGACGTACCAGCGGGTTCAGGGCAAATAAGGATTCCCTTATGGCTATCAATTCCCTGAGATTGGATGAGGACCGACTCACGCCCTTTGACCATTTTCCTTGGACTGTACTTGCGTCGCAATGAGCTCCCCAGCCCCAAGCTGAGGCATCCGTCGTCACCACTACTTCCTTGGGGTCCTGCCAAAGTAGACCCTCTCTGAAGCGGTTTGCCTCCAACCACCAGGCCAGTGAAATCATCACGTCTTCTGTGATTGGTAGTTGATGGTCTAAACCCAGCTGGGTCCCGTCCCAATTCTTTAGGGTATATTCTTGGAGAACTCTGGAATGTAGCTGCCCCCATCTTACCGCCGGGAAGGAAGAGGTTAACAAACCGAGAGTCCTCATAGCTTGTCTTACTGATGGAATTTCTTCTGAACATAACATCCGGACAGCATTCTGTAGGACCGTCACCTTGTGATGAGGAAGAATAAGGACCTGTCGGATCGAATTGATCTCGAATCCTAGGTAAGTCATGACTTGCGAGGGCACCAGAGAGGATTTGTTGAGATTGATAATCCAACCTGCAGGAGACAAAAGGTTCATGGTCAAATGAAGGTTCTTCAGCAACCTGTCCCTTGATTGGGCGAACAACAGAAGATCGTCCAAATAGGCGATCACTGAGATCCCCTTCCTTAAGACAGCCAAAAGCTCTGCCAGAACCTTGGTAAATATCCTTGGAGCAGTCGCTAGGCCGAAAGGAAGGCAAACAAATTGGAAATGTAAGGTCTGATCTCCGTCCCTTATTGCAAATCTCATAAAGGATTGAGCCAGAGGACATGCCAATAAGCATCTTTCAAATCTATCGAGGCCAAGTATGCGTTCTTGGGGAGCATACTCCTTACAGAAAAAATTGTCTCCATTCTGAAATGTTTGTATTGGACAAACAAATTTAGACTCTTTAGGTTCAGAATGAACCTGAAACCTCCTGAATTCTTCTTGACAAGAAAAATGGGGGAGTAGAACCCTGTTCTCTGTAGATGCAGAGGCACTGGAACAATAACCGCCCTTGACTTCATGTCTGCCAGACTCAAGCACATTGCCTCTCTCTCCTCTCTCACACATGGAAGAGGGGAAATCAAAAATCTTGAAGGGGGATCCCGGGAAAAATCTATATGGAATCCTTCCGTAATTCCCCTTAAAATGAATGGGCACACCAACATGTCTCGCCAGACAGTGCAATACCTCCTGAGCCTGGCACCAATTATGACATTAGCGTCATTGCTTCTTGGGTTTTGCCCGATAGGTCCCAAAGAAGGTGGTTTAAATTTGCCCCTTCTGGAAATACTGACAGAGGAAGAGGCCGCTCTGGATTTCTTGGGTGCTCCCCTATTAGGGAAGGTACGCCTAAAGTAGGTCCTAGGAAAAAAACATACGATCAAATGAAGGCCTAGAAGAAACAGGAAAACATTTATTCCTGTCTGCTGTGAAATCTAACACTTTGCTAAGATCTGACCCGAACAGATATTCGCCTTTGAAGGGCAACGCACAAAGCCTCATTTTTGAACCAATATCACCAGACCAGGTCTTTAACCAAAGAGTCCTGCGTATGGAATTGGTCCCAGCTAAACTCTGTGCCGAAAATCTGATCGATTCAGCCATGGCGTCCGTTACGAAGGCTGTAGCGGAAAAAAGAATGGGCAAGGCCTTAAGTATCTTATCTAAACTAGTTCTTTCCTGGAGAGAATCCTTAAGCTGCTGCAACCAGAACCCCAAATTTCTGATAACACAATTGGATGCCAAATTGGTTCTCAGAACATTAGATTGTACCTGCCAAGCCTTCTTAAGGAGAGATTCCATTTTCTTATCTAAGGGATCATTAAGAACCCCAAAATCTTCAAAAGCTAAACCTGCTCCCTTAGAAATTTTGGCAAAAGGTGCATCCAACTTGGGACATTTTTCCCAAAGATGAGAATCTTCTCCCGAAAAAGGATATCTGCGTTTAAGACCCCGTGAGGTAAAAACCTTCTTAGATGGATCTCTCCATTGTTCCAAAATCATGTCCTTAAGTTAGTCATGAAATGGAAATGTATAGGAAGAATCTGGGGCTAAAACCTGATAAAATTTATCTTGTGTAGATCTAGGCCCTGAAACCTTTTCCTCTATACCCATAGACAAATAAATCATGTGTAAGAGGAAGGGTAATTCTCCAGGAGGAAACAGAAATTTTGTTTTAATACCAGCGGAACCAGAGGCCTGATCTTCCTCATCCTGAGAGGAAATCTCTCCCTCTTCTGCATCCTCATCAGGAGTAAATGAATCCCGAGGGCAGAAGAAGGGAGAATTCATCAATTGACCTGAGTAAAAAGAGGTATCAAAGGATGATGACGGTTGGGAAGGAATACTTTGATAATTGGTACACTCTGGAGCCCTCCGAGCCATAGAAGAAGAAGAAATCTGGTCTTTAAGCTCCTTCATCATTTTCATCAGGTCCTCATTATGCTCCTTATTCACCACCTTGTTCGTGCAGATTGGACAAAGGGGTTTAGTATAATTATCCTGAAGTTTCACATCACATAATGGGCATCTACGACTCTTTTTACTGGATTTAGATCCGGAAGAAGAGGATTTGGATAAATTCTTGGAAGTTTTGTCCGGGGTCTTTGACTATAAGACAAAACAAAAAAGAATGGGATTGAGTATGCCCTAAATGTGATATAGTGAAACCATATAAAAAAAAAGAAAAAATAGGCTTACCGGAGCAGAGCTGGGCCTCCTCCCCCCAGAATCGGCAGTCGGCGGAATGCTGGAAGATTCTTGCTCCACATAGGAAATATCAGTGGCAAAATCTCTCATGGAATCCAAAAAAACGTCCAGCCCTTGTTCTGCCATAGTTCTGGATAGAGGCACTGAGCAAAAAACAGTATACTAGACCCATTAAAATAGGGTAGGAACCAATTGCCAATACTTCCTATTAACCCTTCATAGCATAGGACGAAGGGGAGGCCAAATAGTGTAATCCCCAGAAAACAGCGTGCTGTCCCTTTAATTTACAGAACACGTGTTTCTGGCAACAGGCAGGAAATTCCCTTAGGCGCCGGGATGTGACGTCGGTGCCTTGGACGGAAGAGACCAATCCCAATATCCGGGCCTATATCTTAAAAAAAAAAAACACATTTGAAATAGCGTGCGCGCCTGTACCTGCGAGGAAGGCCCTCCGCCCAAGCCCCACCGCGGAATTCTGAACCGAAGCTCCAGCCGCCGAGGGCGCCACCGCCGCCGAAGGTGCCATCGCCGACACTGAAGCCGACCGTCAGTAGGTAAGGCAAAAAGCGGAAGAATTTGCTGACGTCACTTCCCCGCCCCTTACATATAGGCACCATACATTTTTTAACACACAAAAAAAGCCCAACATAACTTAAGGGTCCGGTAACCCTGGTCTCTACCTGTATAATCATCCTCAGAAAGAGGGAAATTTTCACTTACCCCACTTTGTAATAAATACAAAGAAAGAGACCTTGGCCACAAAATCTCCTAGGGTATCCCGGGCCCCAGACATAAGTTAAAGTCTGTGCTTAGGCCCACAATACCGGATAATACTCACCTGAACCCATCGGTCCAGGAGCCAGTGGTCATGTTCCTACCTCTGGAGGAACAAGGAAACAACTGGGGAAGGGAGGGAGGAGCCAAGACTTTATGCCGGTGGTCATGTGTTCCAGTTGAGGGGAGGAGCCCGGAGGTCTCATGCGTATGCTGCCCGAAGGAGGTTTTAAGAAAAAAGAAATTTAGTCTCCGGAGGCGACAATCATTTTTTACCATAAGAACTATAAATCTATGGAATAGCCTCCCACAGAAGCTTGTTACAGCATCAACCGCTGACAGCTTCAAAAAAGGATTAGATGCTTTTTTAGAAGAAAATAACATTAACAGTTACTATTAGCGGTTATCAGTAAAAAAACAAAATAAAATAGCTTCCCCTATAAAATAAAAAAAATAACTTCCCCTACCCCAATACCCTTGGTTGAATTTGATGAACATACGTCTTTTTCAGCCGTAGTAACTATGCATATATAATGGGCTGACGTGCTTTACTCACAACCTTTTTAGTACAGGTCAGTACAGGTTCAGTCAGGTTTAACAAAGAGGCTTCATATAGTAATCAGCCAACTTGATTTCACGCATTGGGCATCTCTTACTCATATTTTCAGCCTTGGAGCCAGGTTTAGCCATGGGGCCTTATTTATGAAGGGATATCGTCAGGTAGTGCCTTGTAAACGCCAGGTGAACGCCGGACACGGCACGCAATTACACATTTATCAAGCGGATTCTGTTGAGCGACTGGGATAACGCCATGTAGCGTCCGATTCATCATTATCCCAGCCTCAGCGTACAGCGCCGGCGTTAAACCAGTCACTCCAATACAGCTCTGTACTGGTCATATGGCGACTCCCACAATGTATTCATCAATGCTGCACAGCGACTGAGGTGCTCAGAACTAGCGAACCACAGCCGAGCACAGCGACTACTAGCGGGCGCTCTGAAATGCCTGCTACAGACGCTCATATGTCGCTACCTGCCGCTAGTAATGAATCAGCCTGCCCGTTACTTTCAAGGCAGAAGTTTTGGGGGCTTGGTCTAAAATGACAAAACAAATAGGGTGAGAGGCCGTGAGGATCCCCAGTCCAGCAGCTTTACCTTACACTTACCTTATATCAGCAGCTTCCAGCCAGTCCTCTGCTCAGAAAGCTTCTGGTTTCAAAGAGCTAGAGCAGCGAGCATGCGCCTCAGAATTCTTTGGCCCAAGATCAACGCTTACTGTAGGTCAAGGCCTGGCTGCTCCAGTCAGTCACTGTGCCCATGCACATCCACCCCGTTCACTGCAATGTAGGGCGTGTGCCAGGCACTGCCTCGACACACCCACACCACTGCTATAAATGGATGGCGCTGTGGACTGGACTTCATATTTTATATGCAACAGCAGTGTCTGTAACCCAGAGGATGCCCGATATGCACCTATTCAGGGACCTTTCCATGGCGTCCATTTTGGGTGCACCGCTCACTTTTTAGACCCCCCGAGCAGGCAGCGCTGTTGTCTTAGTGGTGGCTCGATTTTTAAAGAAAACTGGGTTTTTCCACTACCGAAGCCTGCCCATGGCACTTTTGTGAGAGCCTATTGGCTCTCTCAGAAATGGCGCTGTGACGAGGTGCAGCCGGCTGGCCACAACTCCGGCATGCTGTTTGGGTGTCCCTGCGCCTAGCCGTTTAGGAAGGGGGTGCGGGAGCATTCGCTGCGCACAGAAGCACATTGCAGGGCCTGCTGGGATCAGGTAAGATCAGGGGTTTCACACAGCGGATGCCCCTAGGTTAGGCTAGCTTTTAGATTCCAGGGTACGGGCACGCAGGTTTGAGCCATTTTAATGTGTATGACTGGTCACATGGGAGGTGGGACCAGAAAGAGGAGAGCCCTGTCACTGCATATTAAAGAGAGAATACAGCCATTATTAACTGTACTTCAACTTTAAGGCTAGAAACATAACTAAAGTGTGTGTGGTCACACTAATCCCAAACGGGGTGAGGGATGGAGCACTACAACACCTTAGTCCACTTTGGATTCATCCCCGTCACCAATGCAGGGATGGTCCAGGCACAAAGGGCTTATCGCCTATTAAAGTGGTTGAGTGATGCCTCTCTGTGCAGGCCCCTCATTGATGGCTGGGTCCAATGCTGGAAAAAAAAATGGGGGAATGCCACTGGATCCATGACAAGGAAAGGGTTTTTTTGTAACCCCCCCCCCCCCACACACACACACACACACACACACACTCTGCCTCAGTACCATGGAAAGGGAGAAAGGAAGAAATGGGGGGGGGGTGGAGGGTTACAAAGAGTGGAATTCGGCTTCAAAAAGCATGCTCACTAAATAGTAAGTTAAATAGCTCTAATAAAGCACTATAATAAGATGCTATACTAACTAAATGAAGTGCTGCCATGACTGGAAAGAGTCATTAGTAACAAAAGTTAACATGCATTAAAGCAAATAATCACAGTAAACTTGTAGTAAAATGTTTAAGTGAAGTTTAAACCACAAGGGCAGATATTTTCAACACCACCCAAAGACCATGGGAGTGAAGAGTTTTAGCCAGCACTGTGGCCAACATGTAAGACAAATTGGCACCAAGCGAGGAGGCATAGCTCTGAAAATAATACATTCAGACATTTCATTTTTTTTATCTGCTAAATGGACAGTTATTAACTAAACAAGAAGAAAGTTCAGTCAGCACAGATAAGACATGGCACTTGTTAGGCATGAAAATATTTAGATAAGAAAAAAAGTAAAATCCAGTGAGAACTCCCAAACGCACAATTTTTCTACCACAAAAAGTACTCTTGTTCAGCACATGGACAACACTAAGCAGTATACTTAAATCTCAGCCTGGGTGAAATATAAGCCCCTAGCAATTATCTCTTACAGGATTGGTGCCACCATTAGATCAGTAGGACACAACTGAACCACTCCAGGGATTATATACCACCATCAATGCTACAGGACAATGCGAGTGGCCATTTACCAACACGGGCCAGTTTATTTGATTCACATGGGAGTTCTAGTTCCATGAAAGCATTTAGCAAAAAAGCATCTTTGAGAAGCCTCCTGTTTCCCAGTACTTCACTTCATTAGAGTTGCTCCATTTATGTGTCTTGAGAGAACTGGCATACGTGTATAACAGACTTTGGGGACTGATGTGAATGTTTCTATGTGATCTGCAAAGAAGGAGGAGGCCTATGTAAATATACAAAATAAAGAGTAATAATGAGGGTTTTCCTGGGAACCGCGTACATTAGCCCACAATTTGATAGTTACAGGAGTTGTTCACTAGAGAATCAACACTCAATACAACTGGAAAAACTGCATGGCCATTTGAAAAGATTAGTTGTTGGAGGGTATAAACCTTAAACTAGAATAGAAAATATATATTATATATTCCCGCTGTATAGGGCTACACAGGCAAATATTCCAATTTTTTCCTTTTTGAAAACAAAGCTATATTGCCACAGTAGTTATAAAATAAAGATTCAACCCATGTTGTACTGTCCTGTGATGGTAGTGGCAGGGTTGAGTGATGCAAGCACACTGTAAATTGCATTGGCTTTGAGCGACAGTGTGGAGAGCTCCATTCTAGCCTATAATAAAAGCGAGGGGGGGGGGGGGGGAGAGACCTGGAGGCGGCATAGAGGAAGAAATTCCCCTTTCTTTTGGCAACCAGAGCAAATACACAGTGTGTGACTGAGGTACCAGGTAACCTGCCAAGCTAATTGTTTTACTGGTCAATCCCTTTAAGGTAATGGTTGTATTTGACGTAGGTCTTGAACCTTTTCTGCAGCTTTTCTAGACTTGCACTGCAGCACAAGCTAGTAGCCCAGCAACACTAAATTACAAGCTATTCAACTCCCCTGTCCCAGGCATCGTAAGAGGCTCACAGAGGAATGATTGGTTCACAGCAGGGCCTTAGAGATATTTTTCAGACAGGCAGAGTTCCAAAGAGGCATGTAACTTAAAGAGGAACAAAACCAGCAGCCAGCCTGGAATCTAAAAGATTTGGGATGCCCCGTTGTGTGAAACCGCCCAGGGCACAGGTAATAACTCACCTTTCCCTGGTCCAACGGCACGGGCTCTCATCCAATCACAGCTGCCTGCTGAAGTGACATCATTGGGCAAGGCAGATCAGATTGTTTACTATGGGGAGCGAGAGCAGACACATCGCCAGGCTGTGCATGTGCTCCCACCCTAGCCATTCAGATTGGCTGAGGCACGAGTGCGGGGCAGCAGGGGATGGGACCGCTCTCGCTCCCCATTCACGCTAATCAGAGCCGGTCGCTGAATTACGTCACTTCAGCAGGCGGCTCTAACTGGACAGGTGCACGCGTAGGCGCTGTTGGACCGGGAAGAGGCAAGTCTGAATGCGGGGATGGCGGGGGGTTCACACAGTGGGGCATCCCAAGATGCGTGGGGGGCACAGAACAAACCCCAGGAAAGTGAAAACCCCAGGGTTTGTTCCACTTTAAAGTAAACCTTGGCCCTAAACTAGATGTACGTCACTGCTCAACAGGTTATTAATAACTCCAACCAAGTCTCGTGCAGTTCAGACTCATCCTCTATCCACAGGCAACCTCTGCAACTGTCCTCCTACCCATTCATTGCAATGGAGGGGGCGTGTCGGACACCAGTACAACTACTTTACTGCAATGAATAGAGCAGAGGATGTGTCAGATCGTTTTGGAGATCACCCGTGAATGGAAACTGGACACCACTGGGGGACAAAAGGTGAATAAGATTTTGTTTTCACACCCGAACAACTCCTTTAATATAATTTAAAGTAGACATTTACACTAATGCAGCCTAATTATAAAAAGCTCTTTGCCTACACAAGGCACGGAAGTAGAAAAAGGGGCAAGTTTCTGCCTGTATGTGAACATGCACTGTGAGCCTGAGAGGACACCCTATTGTGTATGTTATGTTAGTCTATTGGGCAGCATGGAGTCTTTAGTGACTTTATGTCCTCTAAGTGGTGCCGCAAACAAAAAAATGTGAAGGGGGGTAGATACTTTATCTGCCCAATTAAGCTGCAACACTCATTTTTTGAAAAAAACTGTGGTGTTTGGGGCGCATGGAGGCATCCTCATTGCAGTTAATGGGAGCCAATCAGGGCACTGGATTTCTCTGGGAGAACGTGGAGAAAGGTAAGGTTTCTCTCGTCAGTGGTAGTAAATGTGCAGGGGGCATCCACAGTCAGGATGCCTCCCTTCGCCCAGAACACACGTTTTTCCAAAAATTAAAGTTTTTCCAGTAAAATACCGAGCCAAAAGCCTTCCTCATTTTATCAAAAACTAAATAAGTTTTGGCTGCAGTTGGGCTACCATCCTTGTTGATCTACTGTACCATTAAGATAGTGAATATCTTCTCAGTGGGTATTACTGAATACATAAAAGTCCCGACAGCAGCTCTCAAAAACTAAACTAAAACAAGTGCTAGGAGTCATGCTCCTATGCCTTACAGGTGTTTGTACAGCTGCATTTTAGAGCATATATGAGTTGCTGTATCAGTGTGGCCTCTATACACGGTTTACAGTTTGTTTGAAGGACATCTATGTGACAGGCAGGGGCGTAACGGTAGGGTGAGCAAAGGTAGCAGCCTAATTGGAACTGATTAGATGAGGGGGACACTATTGTTGCACCCAGATCCCATTTGCATTCACATGGCAAAAAAGCAACATTAGTATTAGTGGTTTCAGAGTTTATTAATCTAAGTGTATTTAGTTTAAATATTTGCATCCTCAAGGCTGATTGAGACATGAAAAATGAACAAGCCACATTTAAAGTGACTATTCTGGGTTCTGGTCCTTTCCACCGGGGCGCCCCGCTGGGTGAAACACCCCAGATCGGCAAAGTTAACTCACCCCTTCTTGATCCTACGGCGCATGTGCTGCTACTCATCCAATAAGCGCGCTCGGAGCCGCTGACATCACGTCGTCTAAGCCTTTGTCTAAGGCCAGCCCCTCCGAGCATGCTGGTAGCCGCATCCCCCGTTAACTAGGAGTGTGCCGGCGCCGGGCAACCCGCTGGGTTTCTCACAGCGGGGCCTTCCAATTTTGGATGCCTCGGGGGGGGGGGGGGGGGGGGTCAGGAACTCCAAAGATAGAGAATTAGAGCAGGAGGGTGACAGAGGTTAGGGACCTCTAAGGACCAGCGCTATAGAATGTAGAGTAGGGGGCCATACATATAGCGAGCAGGGACCCCAGCGCTATATAATGAAGGGTAGGGGCCACACATATAGAGGTCAGGGACCCTAGTGCTATAGAATGAAGGGCAGGGGCCACGCATGTAGAGGGCAGGGACCCCAGTGCTCTAGAATGAAGGGTAGGGGCCACACACATAGAGGTCAGGGACCCTAGTGCTCTAGAATGAAGGGCAGGGGCCACGCATGTAGAGGTCAGGGACTCCGCGCTATTGAATGAACAGTAGGGGCCACACATATAGAGGTCAGGGACTCCAGTGCTATAGAATGAAAGGTAGGGTAACACATGAGGTCAGGGACCCTAGTGCTATAGGATGACGGGGAAGGGGCCACGCATGTAGAGGTCAGGGACCCCAGTGCTACAGAATGAAGGGTAGGGACCACACATATAGAGGTCAGGGACCTCAGTGCTATAGAATGAAGGGTAAGGGCCACACATATAGAGGTCAGGGACCTCAGTGCTATAGAATGAAGGGTAAGGGCCACACATATAGAGGTCAGGGACCTCAGTGCTATAGAATGAAGGGTAAGGGCCACACATGTACAGGTCAGGGACCCCAGCACTATAGAATGATGGGTAGGGGGCACACATATAGAGGTCACATGCTCCAGTGATCAGGAAGCTCCCAGCAGCAGCAGGGCAAGCCATCATCACTGCACTTGTGCCATGAAGGTGACTCCATCCCCGGACAGTAGATGGAGGCTAGCAGCAGCACGGTGGATAAGCGGGCCACCTGTGGAGTGGCGGCACATGTGTGTCACTCAGCGGCAGGCAGTCACCCCAAGCACTCATACACCCCCCGCCCGAGCAGAGCCTGACCTGGACCCCGGTGTAGTGCTGGAAGAAGAAGAGCACCATGCTCTGGTACACATTGTAGAGGCAATCGTCTCCTCTCCGGTAGAGGCGGGCGGGCAGCAGGGCGCTCAGGAGCCTCCAGCAGCCCCAGGTAAGCAGGTAGGTGGGCGCCGTGCCCAGCATGAGGGCAGCGGGCAGCATGTAGCGCAGAGAGTAGGTGTGTAGCACGGCGGAGAGCAGCATGGTGGAAGGAGACTGGAGCGTCCGCCACTGCGCCTCCTGACACCCGGCAAAACGTGAGGGGCGGGGCCTCTAGACCGTCAGCTGCTGTGTTCTCCCACCAACTACAGGCCGAAACAAGGTGGGGCAACACGTTATCTGTCTACGCACACATGGCTGCCGGCCCGGGGACTTGCCAGTGCTACCGTGCTTTCCTCACAGCAACACGGAAGGAGGTCAGCCGGCTTCACATTGATCTGACGTCATGCGCTCTCACTCCGCCATGTTTAGAACTGGCAGGGAAGCTCTGAAACGCAAGCTAGCTTTGCACGTGTTGCCCGCCTGGAATATGATTTTTCATATATAGGATGCAGTGTGCGTAGGTGGTAGCATTATGATTTAGATAAGACAAAACATTTTCCTTAATGTGGGCGTTATATTCTCCACATATAATAAGCTGGACTTCCTGTTTGTTTCCGTTTTGATATATATTTTTATTTTTTTATACTGACTTGCCACCTTAAAATGGACCTCTAGTTAAAGGCCACGTCTAGCAATCACCCCCCCCCCCTCCAGAAAACCAGGATTTGGGATGCCCCTTTAACTACTAAACTGCATCTAGAATCAAGTTCCCTTCTAGCAATCACCCACAGAACACCAGGATTTGGTGTGGGATACCCCTCTAACTACTAAATCGGATCTAGGGTCAAAAATGGCTTTAGGTTCCTCCTAGCAATCACCCCCAGAACAAAAGGATTTGGGGTGGGATACCCCTCTAACTACTAAATCGGATCTAGGGTCAAAAATGGCTTTAGGTTCCTTCTAACAATCACCCCCAGAACAAAAGGATTTGGGGTGGGATACCCCTCGAACTACTAAATCGGATCTAGGGTCAAAAATGGCTTTAGGTTCCTTCTAGCAATCACCCCCAGAACAAGGATTTGGGATGCCGCTCTAACTACTAAATTAGATCTATGGTCAAAAATGACTTTAGGTCCCTTCTAGCAATCACACCCAGAACACCAGGAATTGGGATGCCACTCTAGCTAACGCAGATCTATGGTCAAAAATGACATTAGGTCCCTTCTAGCAATCACACCCAGAACACCAGGATTTGGTGTGGCATACCCCTCTAACTACTAAATTGGATCTATGGTCAAAAATGACTTTAGGTCCCTTCTAGCAATCACCCCCAGAACAAAAGGATTTGGGATGCCACTCTAACTACTAAATTGGATCTATGGTCAAAAATGACTTTAGGTCCCTTCTAGTAATCACACCCAGAACACCAGGAATTGGGATGCGGCTCTAGCTAAAGCAGATTTATGGTCAAAAATGACTTTAGGTCCCTTCTAGCAATCACACCCAGAACACCAGGTATTGGGATGCCACTGTAGCTAAAGCAGATCTATGATCAAAAATGACTTTAGGTCCCTTCTAGCAATCGCCCCCAGAACACCAGGAATGGGGATGCCACTCTAGCTAAAGCAGATCTATGGTCAAAAATGACTTTAGGTCCCTTCTAGCAATCACACCCAGAACACCAGGAATTGGGATGCCACTCTAGCTAAAGCAGATCTATGGTCAAAATGACTTTAGCTCCCTTCTAGCAATCACACCCAGAACACCAGGAATTGAGATGCCACTCTAGCTAAAGCAGATCTATGGTCAAAAATGGCTTTAGATTCCTTCTAGCAATCACCCCCAGAACACCAGGATTTAGGGTGGGATAACGCTCTAACTACTAAATCGGATCTAGGGTCAAAAATGGCTTTAGGTTCCTTCTAGCAATCACCCCCAGAACACCAGGATTTAGGGTGGGATACCCCTCTAACTACTAAATTGGATCTATGGTCAAAAATGACTTTAGGTCCCTTCTAGCAATCACCCCCAGAACAAGGATTTGGGATGCCCGGGGGCGTGGCTATGTAGCTGAGCTGAGCAGACGTGCGGCACGAGGGCTCCTGCAAAATCCTGGAATACCCCTGAAATCCAGTGCTGATTCTAAGAAAATTCACCGGGAACCTGCACTGTCTACCTCACCGGACCCTGCTGTCAGCCTCTGTGGAGATAAGATCTATCTGCCGTCCCCTATGAGACCTGGAATCCCCGCACGTGGCGAGCGTTGTGTGAGCGCTGCAGACGTCTGGAGCGGGGAAGTGTCGGGATCCGCCGGAGACGACCTGCGGGTGAGACCTGAACCGGGCCTGTCCGCGGCCGCATGCTGCAGCGGCGTCTGCTGTTTGGCGATCGGCTCCTCTCACCTGCCGCTGCCAGTCTCCTGTTACGGGGCGCGCCATTGCCCTGTCTTCTTGCCTTCGGCGTGGTTGTCGTCTCCGGCAAAGTACCTCCTGCCCGCTGGTCGGCTCCCTCCGTCCGCCGATAACAGCCATCTCCGATGAAGCACCTCCTGCCCGCCGGTCGGCTCTCTCCCTCTGCCGCTAGCTGTCACCTCCAGTGAAGCACCTTCTGCCCGCCGGTCGGCTCCCTCCGCTGCTATCCAACTGGCTCCTGCCCTGTGCTGCGACGGTGCCGCCAGTGTCTGTCTGATAGCGGCCGCAGCCCCCCCCCCCCCCTTATTGCTGCAGCCTGGGCTCCGGCTGCTGCTGGGGCTAGTGAAACCGCCCTGTCCCCGGTGTTACTTCGGGGCTGGATTCTTCTGGCTGGCCCTGGGTTGGGAGCTAGAGGAGATGGCTCAAGTTCACCCTGCGCCTGACGGTCTTTTGATTCCCTCTCATTCCCCCCCCTCGAGTGGCACAGAGGAAGGTGAAGAAAGTGCGGGAAAAAATCCGCTAGCAGTGCACCCTATTATATATATTTGTGAGTCTGAGAGGAGGCACAAGTTTCTCTGTGAGCTGGAAGCTAGTGTTTTGTGTGATTACATATACCCTATATCTCTTGAGCACATCTGGCATCTGCACGCCCCAGGGGCAAAGGGGGACAGTGTGATATACAAAACAGCTACCATCTCTATATGAAAGGATTCAAGAAGAGGCGTCCTGTGCTCCTAAATAGTGGCACACAAACCATGGCAGAATCCCAGGCTGAACGTCCTGTTTCTCCTGTCTCGGGTCCTGATAATGCTGCAATAATGGCAGCTATCACTAATTGTCAAAGTGTCTTAACAGCTAAATTTGATAATCTGCAAGAACAGCTCAGTTACTTTAAGCAAGACTTTGACAAAATGAGGGATAGAGCGCAGGAGTCGGAAAGAAGAATCGGGGAAACGGAGGATGGACTATCGACTGTCACTGTTGTGGCAGAATCTCTGAAACTCCAAGTGAAAACTCTAAGAACCGCTGCAGACGTAACAACATTAGAATAATCGGGATACCGGAGAGGGCGGAAGGGGATGCTCCGGAAAGTCTCATTCAAAATGTGCTGGCGCCAGAGGGCCTCTCCCCCTTCTTCATGGTCGAAAGGGTGCATCGGATCCCATTTAGGTCCCCACCACCAGGAGCCCCTCCCCGTCCCTTCATCTTAAAACTGCTGAACTTTTGAGATCGAGACACTGTATTAATGACGACACGGAAACGGAGAGATGTTCTATTTGATGGTGCAAGATTGTCCTTCTTTACAGACTTTACATCGGAGGTGCAGAAACAGCACCGTTCCTTCAATGAGGTGAGGACGCGCCTCCGGGCGAAAAATATTAGGTACACCATGCCATTTCCCGCTAAGCTGCGAGTCCAGGATGGAGCTACCACTAAATTCTTCCACACGGCGGAGGAGGCCAGTGACTGGATCGACTCACTCCCTGCGGCCTAAGGGCTGGCTGACTGCTGCTGGTCCAACAGGAGCAACGCTATGCTGGGTACTGGTGAGCCTTTTTGAGACCCCCTTTGGAGTTTTGGTTTGGTGGTGCACCTTTTACCACCTTGTCTTGTTGAATAGATGATGCTGCTGTTGTTCATGGGGGGCCCGGCATGAAGAGGTTGGAGACTCTCTTGCGGAGGTGGTACTGTGTCTGGGTTACTGGTTCCCCCAAACCCCCCAAGCACCCCTCAGCCCTTATGCCTGAGGTTCTTGTTATCCACCCCTGATTTCCCTGTCCCTACCCCCTTTGAGATATGATAACTGGATATCGCGGGGATCGCTTATCCTAGGTTAACCCTCTATGTGACTACCTTCAGAGACTGCGTCCCATTAGCACTACAGTTGACCGATGTTGATTGTTTACAAGGTTACGGGATTAAGCTCACCACAGTTGGGATTAGGTAGAGCCGGGTGGGTTAGGGAATTGTTACACTGGGTATAGCGGTTGTTAGACCCTAAGGTTAAGGTAATGTTACTGTTAATGGTTTTCCTCCCCCTTTTTTTTTTCTTGGCTGTAAATTGTGTGTGTATGTGTGATGTATGGGTGTGTGTGCTGGTATGAATGGCTTGGCCTGCTGCCACAAGGTCCTAGGGAAGGTTATGAGGTACTGGGAAGTTCAACGCTTTCTTGGCATAAATATCTACTATATATGGTTGTATGAAGTGTAAAGTAATCTCATGGAATGTGCAGGGTCTCAATGACCGTATAAAGAGGTCTTCAGTACTTCAATTTTTGAAGCGTCACAACCCTAATATTATAATTCTGCAAGAGACTCATCAGCTGGGTCAGAAATCGATGTCAATCAAAAGACCATGGATTGCACATCTGTTTCACTCCCACTACTCTAGTTATGCCACAGGGGTATCGGTCCTAGTGGCTAAGCACCTTTTGCTCTCATATCGGTATGTTCTGACCCTAAGGGTAGATTTGTTATTGTGCATGCAAAAATATATGATGTCAGTGTTTTGATTGAGTAGGTTTATACATCCCACCCCCCTTTGATGCAGGGGTTCTTCGGGAGGTTATGGACAAATTAGCCGCCTTCCCGCCTGACCCTTTAATGCTTTTGGGCGACTTTAATATGATTCTAGACAGATATCTGGATAGGTTAACCCCAGGGGTGGGCCCGACTACCCCGCTGGCAACATGGGCGGATACCCTGGGTCTGACTGAACTATGGAGATGGAAACATCCTAATGATAGAGCATTCTCCTGTCATTCTATTCCCCACAAATCGCTCTCCCGCATTGACCTGGCTTTTGCATCTGGGTGTCTTCTATCTAGGGTGGTGGCCTGCAAGTACTGGCCACGGGGTATATCGGACCACTCACCACTGATGGTGATGGTACGTATGTCCGGGGATCACATTGGCTTGAGAAGGTGGGCTCTTAAAGTGGACCAACACCCAGGATTTTGACTATCCTGGGTGTTGGTCCACTTAGGTGGGGCACCCCGATCGGGGGTGCCCCGCTGTCTGAAACCCCCCCGATCGCCGCAAAAACTCACCTCTCCCCGCTCCCACGTGACCTCGTCCGGCCAATGACAGCGCTCAGAGCAGCTCTGGTATGCGCGTCCAAAGCTGCTTGGACGCGCATACCAGAGCGCTGTCATTGGCCGCGTCTCTCGCTTCCCTCTAACAGGGAGCGCTCCTGCGCCGGCCATTCACAAAACGGCCGGCGCGGGAGCGCGCCCTGCTAGAGGGAAGCGAGAGACGCGGCCGCGTCTCGCGCATGCGCCGTTGGATCGCAGGTAAGGTGAGGATTGTGGGCCTCCTGGGGGGTTCCTCCCCGCGGGACATCCCGATTTCGGATGCCCCGCGGGGAGGGATCTGATCGGTCCGGGAATCTTATAGATTTCCGGGCCGATCCCCCCTGGGTGTTGGTCCACTTTAATCCCCTATGGCTGGAGAATGAGGAAGTCCACAGTGTACTTGAAAAAGACCAGGAGATATATTGGCAGTGTAATGGGGGAGAAACCTCAATTAACCCTTTAAATGCCAGCCACGTAAAATTTACGTGGTTGCCTCTCCGTCACTTAAGTGCCAGCCACGTAAAATTTACGTGCCTGGCATTTACCCCTGCTAGTGGGCAAAAAAAAAAAAAAAAATTACTCACCTGACCCCTCGTTGGATCCGGCCGGGTCTCCTCTTTAATTTGGTGCCATCCGATCCCCCGTGGGGGGTCGGATGGCTCCAGGAGAGCCCCCGGAATAGGCCGCCCCCCCCCCCCCGCTTCTGCAGCAGCAGCTGCTAACTGTAAAAAAAAAAAAAAAAAAAAATGACATTCACTTACCTGTGTGTGCGCTGGCTCCCGCTGTCCCTCCTCTTCACCTGGGGGGCCTCCGATCACCCCCCAGGACTTACCGATCTTCAGGAGAGAGCCCGGAAGGCTCTCTCCTCTCTCCTCTTCGATGGCGGCCGCCATCTTGCCGCTAAGCCCCGCCCCCTTGGGGGCGGGGCTATGACGTCATCCCGGTCCGTCGCAGCGTCAAGCCCCGCCCCTTTTGGGGGCGGGACTATGACGTCATCCCAGCCCCGATCACCGGCTTCAGCGTTCTCAGCTGTCAGATGCCGGTGATCGGCAACGGGGAAGGAGGTGGCAGGAGATCCTCTGATCTCCTGCCTCCCCCTTCTCTGATGCCGATCACCGGCATCTGTCAGCAGAGCGGCGTGGGACAAAGGAGCTTACAATCGGAGGTAAGTACAGTAAAAAAATTTTTTTTTTTTTTTTTAATAAAATACTTTTGTGTGGCGTTTTTTTTCATTTAACCCTTTGTGAACTGGTAAGGGGTCCATGAGACCCCTTATACCAGTTCACAAGGCTCTGGGTATGGCAAGTCACCTGCAGCTAGTGGGTGGCTTGCCATTAACCCCCAGCCCCCCATTACCTGCCTCCCCAACGGCCAGGGGGGGGCAGAAGGGCCCGGGCCACTTAGTGGCTATGTGGGCTAGTAGGCTGCAGGGCCAGGGGCCACCAACGCTGGCCCCTGCGCCCTGTTCTACAAGCCCCCATAGCTGGCCCGGGTCGGTAATGCTGGGTAGGGGGGACCCTACGTCATTTTTTTTTGGGATTTTTAAGGGTTTTTAACCCTTAAAATTCCAAAAAAAAATGGGGTCTCCCCCCCCTAGGAGGGGGAACCCTATGTCATTTTTTTTTTAATTAACCCTTTTGTTTTCTGTCATCCAGCAGCTATAAAAGGCTGAAAGAGTGCTCCACTATGGATGGGAGGTAAGTATTAAAAAAAAAAAATAATAAAATATATTTTCTCTTTGTGTGTCTGTGTTTTATTTTTACATTTAACCCCTTGTGAACTGGTAAGGGGTCCATGACCCCTATACCAGTTCACAAGGCTGGGGGAGGTGGCAAGTCACCTGCGCTAGCCGGTGACTTGCCATTAACCCCCGGCACCCCCATTACCTGCCTCCCCAAAGCCCAGGGGGGGGGCAGAAGAGCCCGGGCCCACTGGCTATGCGGGCTTGTAGCCTGCAGGGCCAGGGGCCACAAAAGCTGGCCCCTGCGCCCCGTTCCTACAAGCCCTACATAGCTGGTCCCGGGCTGGTTACTTTGGGTAAGGGGGGGCCCATGTCATTTTTTTTTATTTTTAAGGATTTTTAACCCTTAAAAATCCCCCCAAAAAATGGGCCCCCCCTCCCGGGAGGGGGGACCCTATGTCATTTTTTTTTCTCGATTTAACCCTTTGTAGTGTGGATGGTAGTTGTATTTTATTTGTAAATGTTAAAAATTACTTGTTTCAGTTAGAGGGGTCTCCTGGGCAGGAACAGGGGGCTACCGATAAATATGTGGTACTGTTCTAATCGGTAGAAATGGGGCTTTCACATGCAATATGGTTTTCTTTAATAAAATAAATTTTTTATGTAAAATAAAGGAGGCAATTTTCTAAAAAAAAATTTTATTTATTTATTTTTTTTTATTTAATAATAAATAAAATTAATAATAAATAAAATTTACAAACAAGACATTTCATGTTAAAGCCTAAACTCTGCTGCAAAAAATATATATATAATTTTCCTGAAAATTCCAGCAAAAATGACGCAAAACATGGCGCAAAACATGGCGCAAAATGGGGAAAAATGACCTGTCAACAGAGGGTGACAAAATCTCAAGTAAGCTGGCAATTAAAAGGGTTAATAGTACCTCTGCATGTTGGGTATTGTTCTGTTCGGGGGACCTTGCGCTTTCAGACTTAGCTTGTTTTTTCTGGTTTGCATATTTATATTTTAGTAAAAGGTGTTTTTTATTCTGCTTTTTTATACATTTTTTAGGGAAACTCTGCGCAACCAAAGAGTTCTTTGAGGGATTAATTCCAGAAAGATGAGCCCACTACAACAAGCTGGGTACGCTTAGAAAGCTTAACATGTGTACTTTCAGGGAATATATGGTTTATGGGGGATATTCCAAATGTAAAGGGTTGTTTTGGTTGAAAAATCGCAAGGTGCGCACTTTGTCTGCAGAGCTGAAATTTTCAAGAAAAATTACCGTTACGCACATGCTTTACTTTGGGGTGTTTGGCAACTCTTCCCTTGACAGAACCTATGCATGTTGGGTATCGTTCTGTTCGGGGGATGTTGCTTTTTCAGATCATACTTGTTTTTTCTTGTTTGTATATAGTTTTTTTAGGAAAATGTGGCTTTGATTCTGCTTTTTTATCCTTTTTTTAGGGAAACTCTTTGCAACCAAAGAATACATTGAGGGATTACTTCTAGAAAACTGTGGCCACATCAACAAGCCTGGTACAAATAGAAAGCCTGAGGTGTGTACTTCCAGAGAATATATAGTTTGTGGGGGGTATTTCAAATGTAAAGGGTTGTTTTTCTGGAAAAACTGCAAGGTGCGCATAGCGCATATCACAGTTGTATTTTTTCAGAAAATCCCCTAAAGCTCTGTTTCAGTTTGGGGGAGTCTCCTGGGCAGGAAAAGGTGTCTACCTATACATATGTGGTACCGCTGTAACTGTGAGAAATTGGGGTTTCACACGCAATAAGATTTTATTGACAAACTTACATTTTTTATTACAAAAAAACACTACAAATTGTAAAAAATTGATTTTTTAAAATTTTTTTGCACATATTTCGCCAAAAAATATTGAGAATACACCTAAAAAATGACAAACAAGACATTTCATGTTAAAGCTCAGACTCTGCTGAAAAAAACAATATATCATTTTCCTGGGAAATCCCTGGAAATCCCTTAAAAAATCACATTTGAACATGGGGAGTGCAAAATAGTGCAAAATGGTCTGGCAACAGAGTGTGACAAAAACTCCAGGTAGGCTGGCACTTAAAGGGTTAATACACGCTGGGATGCGTTTAAGGCGGTTGTTAGGGGTAGTGCTATTAGCGCCACAAAGGCGGCCAGGGTAAAAAAGGGGAGGTCTATCAGAGAATTAGAAGAAAGAATGGCCAGGGCTGAGGAGAAATTTGTGCTATCAACGACTTCTGTTGACCACTTCAAAGAGAATATAGTCTGGCATTAACTGACTCTACAAGAAAGGTACTACTGTTAAAACAACAGATCATCTTTGAAAAGGGGGATAAGAATGGGAGAACTCTGGCATATCTCTCAAGAGCAGAGTGCCCGCAAACGCAAATAGCAGGCATCACAAGTCAGGCCCAATTTATAATGAACTCGGAGGGGATCTCCAGGCAGTTCCTTGACTACTATAGCTGTCTATATTCCTCTAGGATACAATTTGATCCGGTAGACTTGGCTGCCTTTCTCGAGACCATAAACCTCCCATCCCTGTCTGAGGTAGACAGCGCAATGCTGGATGGCCCCATAACGTGCGCTGAGATTGAAAAGGCAATTGCCCTAATGTCTAACCGAAAGGCTCCTGGGCCTGATGGTCTACCCTCATAATGGTACAAAAAGAGTGGTTCAGTTTTGGCGTCAAGGTTGCTGGAGGTCTTCTCTGAGGCCTTACACTCGGAGACTCTGCCTGAGACCTTCGCGCTGGCAACTATCACCCTAATATATAAAGAGGGAAACCCAGGGACTCCTGTGGTTCATACAGGCCAATCTCTCTGTTAAATCAGGATACTAAGATTCTCGCTAAGGTTCTAGCAAACCGATTGAACACTGACATTCTTTCACTCATAGGGGCTGACCAGTCGGGCTTTATGCCAGGCTGGACAACAGGTATTAATCTGAGGAGATTATTTAGCAATTTGTAAATCCGGCATGACAACACTGGGAGCAGGGTGGTTATCTCGCTAGATAAAGAAAAGGCCGTTGACTCCGTAGAGTGGCCCTATTTGTGGGCTCTTTTGTTTAAGTTTGGCCTCCCCCCAACTTATATTAAATATATACAGCTGCTCTATAAGAACCCCAAGGCAAGAGTGAGAGTAAATGGGGTCACAACAACTGAATTCTCATTACATCGGGGTACGCGCCAAGGGTGTCCCCTCTCTCTGAACCCCTGGCATCGCTGATTAGAGATTACCCAGAGATTCAGGGGTGGCGACTGGGAGGCACTGTTGAAAAAGTCTCCATGTATGCAGACGACACCCTGGTATATCTGGCAGATGCCAATGGTTGACTAGAGGCCTTACTGAGCATAATAGCCAAATTTGGGTGGTTCTCCGGTTTAAAGGTCAGTTGGGAAAAGTCCAGCTTGTACTTGGTGGACAAGCCGGAGGAAACCCAGATCTCTCTAAGCTCGTCCCTCCAGGTAGTGGACCAGTTTAAATATCTGGGAGTTATTATTCATGGGGACCCCTCTAAATATATTGAATTAAATATGCCCTGTGATTGGTGCCCTCTGGAGGAAGGCGACTCAATGGGCGACTCTCCCCCTTTCTGTGATTGGTCGTATCAACATGTTCAAAATGGTTTTCCTCCCTAAATTTCTATACATGTACCAAGCGTCGCCCGTTGTGTTACCGGCCTCCCATTTCCAGCTCTTAGATTCTATACTATTTAGTTTTATCTGGGGTGTATCTCCCCCCAAGATGAACAGATCTATTCTCAGAGCACCTTTGAAAACTGGGGGCCTGGCGGTGCCACACATGTTACTATATTTTTATGCTGCCCAACTAGTATATGTTACTTGGTGGATGAACCCTTCTGCAGTCAACCCGGTGACCTCCTTGGAAAGCTCCTTGCTGGGTTCAATTGTGTATAGAGGAGCAAAAGGTCTGCCGCGCGCCACTACGTGTATAAGGACCACTCTGCACATATGGCAGCGGGTGCACGATACATTGGACTCTCCTTGTCCTCCCCTAGAATGGTCCCCTAATATACCTCTTTGGGACAACCCCAGACTGCCTGAATTGAGGTCCCTCCCAGACACAATTTTCTGGAAGAGGAGAGGAATTACATTGCTATCACAGGTACTCTTGGGGGGGGGCACTGATGTCGTATGAACAGATATGTCAGGCGTTTGCGCTGTCTCCAAGGGAATTCTTTAGATACCTACAGCTCCGACATGCTTTTCGGCATCAGAATCCCTTGGAGGGACTGCAATTAGTGGAATCGACAGTGGAAACTTTGGTAAGGTCCGCCGACATGAGTAAGCCCACTTCAACATTGTACTGTACCCTCCTCTTGGAGCTCCCCTCCCCTCTGGACAGAGCATGGGAGAAATGGAGAGCACTGATTCCGGACCTGGAACAAGATGACTGGGAGGAAGCGGGAGACAATCTGTACTCCTCAGTCATAGACTCGAGAGACAGATTAATTCAAATGGCTCCACCAGGTCTATCTGACTCCAGTTAGATTCAAGAGGATGGGCCTGCTGGATTCAGACATCTGTCCTAGATGTAGTGCCGAGCCGGGCACTCTGGTGCATATGATTTGGAAATGCCAGGTGGTCTCGTCATTTTGGGAGGAGGTGTTCAATTTTATATATACGTCCGTAGGCTTGCCAATCACAAAAACCACTGCCCTATGTTTGTTAAGCATTGTTGAACCCATGCTAGATGATGGCCCCCAGAAGGTACTCCTGCGGCTGTTAATGTTTTACGCAAGGAAATGTATCCTACTAAACTGGAAACATCCAAGTGCACCAACCCTATCAGGCTGGAAAAGTCTATTAAATGGGAGGCTAGTCCTATATAAGATGACCCACGAGGCCAGGGGATGCCCAAATAATTTTGAATGGGTATGGGGAGCATGGCTTAATGCCTCCAACTCATCAACGACTAGAAATAGCCAATTGCTTTGTCATTTATCTGCCTCTATCCCTTAGACCTCATAATACCTACCTCCTGTTGAGAAATGATGCCAGTAGCAGGCGGGTGTGTGTGCATTGAGTGGCTGTGTGTGTGTGTGTGTGTGTGTGTGTGTGTGTGTGTGTAATTTAGTCTAGTATAATTATCTGTGAGTATATGGGGTTTTTTTTTGGGTGTAAGTATAGGTTATGTTAGTTTTAAGATTTCTCTCTATGAGGGATAATTGCATATGTATATGTATGTTACAACTTAAATGCATAAATAAAATGTATTTAAAAAAAAGGATTTGAGATGCCCCTCTAACTACTAAATTGGATCTATGGTCAAAAATGACTTTAGGTCCCTTCTAGCAATCACACCCAGAACAAGGATTTGGGATGCCCCTCTAACTACATTGTAAAACTATAGTGGATATATGCACACCACACAAAATAAATAGTTTGCAATTAAAATATATTTATATAAATGCAGGTAAATACATGAAATTCTGAATATACAAAGTTGAACACATATAGCTATTCAAAAAAGGATACTGTTGTATTGTATAAGATACAATCTCCAGGATCGTGGATCTCATCAAGAAAAGAGAAAAACATTTAACTCTAGCATATAATAATGATGAAGTACTATGACTATAGTGAAAAGTAAAGATATTCACCAATAGGGTCTATGAGGAGTTTCCACACTGGTCCTGAGGAGTGAACAAAGAAGAATGGAGAGGTGGCTGGCCAGGATGCATTAAGGACAACAATCATATATGCCAGTACAGATCAATAACAACCATGAAAATCTTCCTGGTCAGTCCAACCATCATCCTTCCAGAAAGCATAATATATAGAAGTACCCAAGTATTTACAATAGGTTAAATCATGACACGCATCATATTTTGAATATTCAGTGAAATTACATAAGTTACCACAGATATGAAAGGAGCGATCGCAAAAACCTATAGCCTACGTTTCGGAACCCCCTGGTTCCTTTCTCAAGGCTGCGATAAGTGTAATAGAACAGACAAGCTGCTTATGTACCTGTACCTTCTCCCCCCTGGCCGGCCAGTGTGTCGTTTCCGGGAGCGCTCGTAGAGCGCTTTCCGGAACGTCACTTCCGGCGGCGAGGTCCCGGCCTGCGTCAGTTCCGGGGGATGGATGGCAGTACGTGATTCTGCCATCCACCCCTGGTTGGCGCAGGCGCACGGGGCCCCGCGCGCCGGTGCTGCTTTTTTTAGTTGTTTCAATCAACTTTATTGCAGTTTGACAATAGACGCCATAGAGAAAAACACGCGCATCTTCGTTCTTGTTCATGCTGAGTATGTAGAAATCTTGTAGCAGCCTGGGGGATTCATTTCAGGAGGGGAGGACATATTTAGATACTAAAAGAAATAAAATAAAACAATAATGGTAAAAAAGGCGATCTGTTTCCAATGTTCTAGTATCAGTATTATATTGTGAGTTATGTCATGTGTGTCGGGCATGGGATTTAAATCATCTAAATCCTTATCATTTGTATTGTCAAAAAGATCTTTTTAAAGAGACAGTTCAGGATATTATGTGAAGTATACTAATGAATCCTAATATTAAAAAGTGTCCTGTATTCTACTGTATGTATTGGATACAATATGTACACATAGAGGCAAAGAAAGGGAGGTTGTAAAATGTGGTAATTTATGAATAATTAATGGGAAAAATATGATGACTTAATATTTATCATAATTGTCCATGTATTATTAATAGTAAAGATCCATATATAACCATATTGGACCTAGGATAGAGTGTTATAGAAGATTACAGTCATTTACCTTCCAATTCTATTGAGAGTGTCTTTCTTATCAGTAGTCAAGCCTGGGATGGTGGTATCCAAAATAAGGGTCCATAGGTGTATACGCATAATAACTTCATAGTGCATAGAGAACATGGACAAGATACGTAACTGGGGACTGTAAAATAAGAAGAAGATTTAGTGTCAGATTACAAAAATGGAGTATAGTCAACCTCCTCATTGAGGCCCCTGGGTGATTGGGTCTGTAATGTGTGTATCCAAAAGAGTTCTCGGCTCAGTAAAGCCAGATTCCTATCACCCCCTCTAGAAAGTGGCTTCACCTGCTCTATTGCTTGAAAACGCAATTGTGCAACCTGGTGTCCTGCCTCTAAGAAGTGTCTTGTAATGGGCGAGTCTAGATCTAATCGCTGATACGTATCCTTACGTCTCTAATGGTTTTGCCCACATAGGCTAAACCACATGGGCACTTGATCAAATAGATCACAAAATCAGTACTGCAATTGAGAAAAGTTTTGATGGGAAATAATTTACCCGTCAAGGGATGGGAGAAATTGTTGCTTCTAATGACAAAGCCACACTGGGCACAGTGCCCACATGGGTACATCCCTTTTATAGGGGGTAGCCTAGGTTTAGCCTATGTGGGCAAAACCATTAGAGAAGTAAGGATACGTATCAGCGAGCACCGCAGCTCTATACGCCGATATCATCATATTTTTCCCATTAATTATTCATAAATTACCACATTTTACAACCTCCCTTTCTTTGCCTCTATGTGTACATATTGTATCCAATACATACAGTAGAATACAGGACACTTTTTAATATTAGGATTCATTAGTATACTTCACATAATATAATATCCTGAACTGTCTCTTTAAAAAGATCTTTTTGACAATACAAATGATAAGGATTTAGATGATTTAAATCCCATGCCCGACACACATGACATAACTCACAATATAATACTGATACTAAAACATTGGAGACAGATCGCCTTTTTTTTACCATTATTGTTTTATTTTATTTCTTTTAGTATCTAAATATGTCCTCCCCTCCTGAAATGAATCCCCCAGGCTGCTACATACTCAGCATGAACAAGAACGAAGATGCGTGTGTTTTTCTCTATGGCGTCTATTGTCAAACTGCAATAAAGTTGATTGAAACAACTAAAAAAAGCAGCACCGGCGCGCGGGGCCCCGTGTGCCTGCACCAACCAGGGGTGGGTGGCAGAATCACGTACTGCCATCCAGCCCCCGGAACTGACGCAGGCCGGGACCTCGCTGCCGGAAGTGACGTTCCGGAAAGCGCTCTCCGAGCGCTCCCAGAAACGACACACTGGCCGGCCAGGGGGGAGAAGGTACAGGTACATAAGCAGGTTGTCTGTTCTATTACACTTATCGCAGCCTTGAGAAAGGAACCAGGGGGTTCCGAAACGTAGGCTATAGGTTTTTGCGATCGCTCCTTTCATATCTGTGGTAACTGTTATGTCATTTCACTGAATATTTAAAATATGATGCGCGTCATGATTTAACCTATTGTAAATACTTGGGTACTTCTATATATTATGCTTTCTGGAAGGATGATGATTGGACTGACCAGGAAGATTTTCATGGCTGTTATTGATCTGTACTGGCATATATGATTGTTGTCCTTAATGCATCCTGGCCAGCCACCTCTCCATTCTTCTTTGTTCACTCCTCAGGACCAGTGTGGAAACACCTCATAGACCCTATTGGTGAATATCTTTACTTTTCACTATAGTCATAGTACTTCATCATTATTATATGCTAGAGTTACATGTTTTTCTCTTTTCTTGAGGAGATCCACGATCCTGGAGATTGTATGTTATACAATACAACAGTATCCTTTTGTGAATAGCTATATGTGTTCAACTTTGTATATTCAGAATTTCATGTATTTACCTGCATTTATATAAATATATTTTAATTGCAAACTATTTATTTTGTGTGGTGTGCATATATCCACTATAGTTTTACAATGTGTTCAATTGGGGTGTAAGGTGGAGGAAACACCCTGGATATATTATGTACCCTGTCAGATTTATTCCATTGGCTATTTTTGGTATCATAAGGTGTGCTCAAACCAGGATTGTACTGAGGGGCGTGTCCTGGATATGGCGAGGAGAGGACGCTGCTGAGACTGGAGCTCGGGAGGTGGCTTTCTGCGGGAAGGGGCGCCGGCGACAAGATGGCGGAACGTGAGGATGAGGAGAGCCTGGAGGCGCGCTCGTGCTCGATTTCGCCGCAGAGCGGGGCATCACAAGTAGAGCCGGGTGACTGGCGTGAGCGGGAGGCGGCCCATCACTGGGGTGAGTCGGAGCGGACATGTGCGGCGGCGCAGCTGGAGCTCCCGAGGAACGGCGGGGCCGGTGGGCGGTGCGGCATGGCGGCCGGATCCCGGGGCGCGCCGGCACTCGCTCTCGCTGGGCCCAGCGCGGAGACTGTATGGAGAGGCGAGGCGGCGGGTGACGCGACCGGCTCTGCCTCGGAGCCTGAGGAGGGCGGAGGCTGCGGAGGACACGGGGAGATGTGCCTCCCCGGGGACCTGAACACTAATCATACAGTGTCAGCTGCAGGATCGCACGTGGTCCTGGCAGCTGCTGGAGTCAGCAATAAAGAAGACGGGCAATCACACTCCCAGCCCGGGGACATTACAAAGGGGCCCCCCATAGATCCAGCCATAACACTTCTGCCATATGAGGGGGAGGGCAAAAGGGGAGCCCATAACCCCGCTATAAGGGCAGCGAAGGTCAAAGAGCTGCGCAGATTCGCCTATGAACCCAGGGGGGCCGACCCCCCATCACCTACTGGCGCCGCCACGCGGAGAGAGGGATCTGATGACTTGCTGGCTCACCCACAACGAGACGCAGGACAGCACTCGGCGTTGCCCCCGATTCGGGACTTGGTGCTGGATCCGGGTGTGGGGTCCCCCCCCCCTACTCTTTGCAGCTGACACCTGACAGATTGGCCAGCCCGGCGGGTGATAGTCCTGTGCCGATGTCCCCCGCGGGTCGCGGGTCGTCTCCGCCGTGTCGGCTGCCGTGGCCCGAGGAGCCAGACCCCCTGCCCATGGTGGAGGCAGCCGCGGAGTGCGCTGGGGCCGAAAAGGGGATCCACCAGGAGACCCTCTCCCTCTTGAGGGGCCTCCCAACGAGAGCAGATATGGAGGGCCTGATCGCCAGGTATGAGGCCGCCCACAGGCGTGATCTGGTGGTAGTCAAGCAGCAAATCTCGGGGGTCGAGGAGAGAGTGGAGTCCCTGGAGACGGAGGGGGCGCAAACATCCAGACGCCTCCTCGCCCTGGAGTCTAGATGCGATCGGCAAGAAGCGCAGCTTGCTATTTCCATCTGGACGACCTGGAGAACCGGAGCCGAAGGAACAATCTGAGGATTAGGTGCATCCCGGAAGCAACGGATAGGGAAGATGTTAGGGCCATCGCGACAGAAGTTTTCAACCTGGTGCTGGACAGAGAATCTAACACAAAAATAGAACTGGACAGAGCCCATAGGGCCTTGGGCCCTAGAAACCCGGACCGGGATTTTCCTAGGGACATTGTTTGCCGCATTCACCTGTTCACCTTGAAGGAGGAAATTCTTCGTAAGGCCTGGAACAAAGGAGCAGTTGTGTACAAGGGATCGCCTATTGAGATTCTCCAGGATCTATCTTTTCGCACCCTGCAGATGAGGAGAGCTCTAAGGCCCCTTCTGGATCTAATAATCAACCAGGGTGGCACATACAGATGGGGCTTCCCGTTCCACCTAGTAGTCAGAAGGGACCAGAAAAGCTATTTCTTGAAATCTAGCCGGGATTTGGAGGGCCTATTCTTGTTTCTTCAATGCAAGCCGATTCAGGTGCCAGACTGGTCGTCCCTGGAGGCTCCCCTACCTGCGTGGCGATACTCAGATGGTCCGTGTCGAGGACGGAGAAGTTTCAGGGACATGGGTCGTCTTGGAGGATCCGGCCGCCCTGGCGCGGGACCTGGGCGAATGGGCCCGCGCGGGGACCCGGGGGGGGTCGCGCTCTGGGCCGCCTTGTCATCCCCGCTCCCCGCCGGTCCCGCCGGTCCCGCCGGCTGGGGGCGGGGGGGGGGCTCGGCGGCCTAGGGTGCTTGGTGACGGCCGTGGGCTCTGTGTGATGCCAGCGTTGTGTTTATGCTGTTCCGTTATTGCCTTGCTTGAAGTCTTTCTAGGTTTTTGCAGTTGTTTGAGTTTCAGGTTATGTGTAAGGGGCACATGCCCTCGGGGTGTCGGTGGCATGGGCTGCGGTGGGGGTTGCCGGGACCTGGCCCAGGGCGGTACGCCTCTGGCCCACGGGCCCGGACCTCACCTGCCGCTGCGGTTAGAGTTCGTGTCTCGGTGGGGGTCGGGGGGAGACGGACTCCCTCGGGTGTTGGTCCCCTCCTTCGCCGCTCAGACACGTTACCCCCAATAGGGTGGGCCTACAGAGGGCCTCCGGCCCACTGGGTCTGTGGTTTCCTTAATTGGAATTACAAGAGTTTAATTAGTTACCACTGGTTTTAACATTTTCCAAAATCGCTGTTTGATTGGTCCTACGACCAATGTCCCCTCCTTACCCGTTCACCCCTCCCGCTCACCTGCCCCCCCCCTGTCTCCAGGGGCGGGTCCCCCAAAATTACTTGCCCCCGTACAGCCTAGCAAACCATAATAATGCAGGGAAAGCCCATCTCCGAGATCAACGTGGTCTCCCTCAACGTGAAAGGCTTAAACAGTCCAGAAAAGAGAGCTCTGATTTTGAGGAACCTCAGGGGGCTGAGGGCACAAGTTGCCTTCCTTCAGGAGACCCATTTCAGGGTAGGCGGCTCCCCCTCTTTCGGCAACAAGTACTACCTTAGAGGCTACCATAGCCTCTCTCCAGACTCAAGATCCAGGGGGGTAAGCATTGTGATGGATGCTGCCCTCCCTTGGGAACTGATCGACTATCAGACGGACCAAGAGGGGAGGTGGATCTTCCTCAAGGGGAGGATTGCATCTCATCTCTTCACCTTCGCAAACATATACGTGCCGAATGTGGGTCAGTCAACCTTCTTGGAGGGAGTCCTCGATATCTTGGACACGTTTAGGGAGGGCGAACTGTTGATCGGCGGTGACTTCAATGTGGCATTGGACCCACTCGTGGACACCTCCAGGGGGACCCCACATGAGTCATATGCCAAACTGAGGCGGCTTAAAAATGTGCTAGCCCAATACCAGTTGATAGACCCCTGGCGTATTCAACACCCGACTGAGAGGGACTATACCTTTTTCTCTCCCCCACATAGGTCATATTCGAGAATTGACCTATTTCTTGTGCCCCACGCCTCGCTCTCTAGAGTGGTGGATTCCTCCATTGGGAATATTACCTTATCAGATCATGCCCCGGTCTCTCTGTCAGTTTCTCTCCCCCGCCCCATCCCCAGAGGCTGGTCCTGGCGCCTGAATACCTCTCTCCTGGATGACCAACTAATAGTAACTGAGCTCCAAGAGGAAATTAAAAAATTCTTTGAGTGTAACTCATCGCCGGAGATTAGCCCAGGGGTCCTCTGGGAAGCGCATAAGTGCGTAATCAGAGGTTCCCTAATCAGCATTGGATCTAGAATTAAGAGGGAGAGGGCAAAACTAATCAAGGACCTCCTTGCTGAGATAGCGAAAGTAGAAAAGTTACATAAGAAGTCCCTGGCCGTGGCCCACTTGGCGACCCTAACGTCTCTGAGAGAGAAGCTCAAGTCATTGTGCTGCGATAGAGTGAAGGCACAGTGGACCAAATGTAGGAAAAGGTTCTATGAAGCAGGGGACAAATGCGGGAAATTGCTAGCAAGGGCACTTAGAGTGGAAAGGGTGAGATCTTATGTCCCAAAGATAGTAAACCATGAGGGTCATAGTGAGCACCTAACAGAGAGAATAGCGGAAACCTTCCGCAAATTCTATGAATCCCTTTACAATATTCAGGGAACAGGGAGGCTGGATATAGATTCTCGTATATCAGAGTACATAAGGGATTCGGGGCTACCAAGGTTGCCGGCAGAGGTGGTGGAAAAGTTGGAGGACCCCATCTCCCCGTTCGAGTTGCAGAAGGCAGTAGCGGAGACAGCTAGCGGAAAGGCCCCGGGGCCTGATGGTTTCCCTTCCCAGTATTATAAGAAAATGTTCCCCCTTCTGGCCCCCAGCCTGCTCAGGGTCTTTAACTCGCTCAAAGATGGTGAGGCCCTCCCCTCTGACTCCCTCAGAGCATACATCACAGTTTTGCCCAAAGAAGGAAAAGACCCCACGCAGTGTGCTAGCTACCGGCCCATCTCACTCTTGAATACCGATGTCAAGATCTTTGCAAAGATCCTGGCGTCAAGAATCGCCCCCCAACTCCATCATATAATCGCCCTAGACCAGGTGGGGTTCATGCCCCATAGGGAGGCTAGGGACAACACTGTCAAAGTGTTGAACCTGGTGCATCTCGCCCAAACTGTCAATAAGCCCTCCCTATTGCTCGCAACTGATGCCGAGAAGGCTTTTGACAGAGTCAGTTGGCAATTTATGTACGCCACCCTTAGCCATATTGGACTCGGTTCAAACCTTATGAATTGGATCGCGAGCCTTTATAGGACGCCCTCGGCATCGGTGCGAGTCAATGGGGTAATTTCAGAGTCCTTCACGATCAACAACGGGACGCGGCAGGGTTGCCCGCTCTCCCCCTTGGTCTTTATCCTGACCCTTGAGCCACTCCTGTGCTCCATCCGCAGGAACCCTGACATTAAAGGATTGGAGGGCCCCAAAACCCACTACAAAGTCGCAGCTTACGCTGACAATTTAATCTTCTGTCTATCCGCCCCAGAGTTTTGGTTCCCAATTTGATGCGAGAGCTTAAAAGATACGGAGATCTATCAGGATACAAAATCAATTGTTCCAAATCCGAAATCTTAAACATTAATATCCCCGAGCAGCGCTTTGCGGGGATCAGGGAGGCATTCCCCTTTAAGTGGGCAAAGGAGGGGGTCACTTACCTTGGAACCAAGATCGGGAATGATCTGTCTAAGATCTTCAATATTAACTTCCCCCCGCTATCGAAAAAATTCTCTGACGACATCGCTAGATGGTTTATGGGTAGGATCTCCTGGTTCGGGCATACAAACGCGGTCAACGCGGATGAACCTTCTCCCTCGCCTTCTATATCTACTCCAGGCTCTGCCAGTTGCGGTCCCGCAAGCCTTCCTCCAGAAGGTCAGAGCCTTATTCACCAGGTTTATATGGAAGGGAGAAAAACCCAGATTAAGCAGAACTATCTTGGCCAGACCAAAGGAGGAGGGAGGACTGGGATTCCCAGACCCGGTGTTGTATCATGCTGCCACTCATCTGGGCAGAGTGGTGGATTGGTCCCTACACTCAAGGCATAAGCAGTGGGTTGGGCTGGAGCAGGGCTCCGGGGGGCTCCCGCTGGCCAACCTACCTTGGCTAGAGGGGAAGGACATTTCAGGGGCACTAAAACACCCCACGGTTGGGGCCACCATACGCATCTTTAGGAGGTTCAAGGAGCTCCCGGGGATCTCCCCATCCCCCTCCCCAATGCTCCCAGTGCTGGGAAACCCACAATTCCCCCCCGGGTGTAGCGGCCCCAAGGTGAGAGAGTGGCACAAGGCGGGACTGTATAGAGCCAAACACTTCTGGACGCAGGCAGGCTGGGCTAAGACCGATGACTTGGCACTGAAGGGCTCCATTCTGAAGTGGTCCAAATGGGAACAAACGCAGATAGCACATTTCCTTCAGTCCTTACAGGGATTTTCGAGGGGTTTGCGCCCGGGGACCCAGTTTGAGGAGCTCTGCTCCAGCCCCAATGTGGAGAGGCACGTGCTCTCATCTATTTACAAGTTGTTGATCACCCCCCAGGATGCAGAGGAACTCCACTTTGTTAAATATTGGGAAAAAAGCTTGGGGGCCCCATTTACGCCGGAACAGCGGAGGAGACTTCTCACGGCACCGCATAGGACCTCCCTTTGCACCCGGACTCAAGAATGTAGCTACAAAATTCTTACCTGGTGGTACAGAGTTCCGGCGACTCTGCACAAATGGTTCCCTGACGAACCTGACAGCTGCTGGAGATGTGGTGCTGCGGGAGGCGACCTTCTTCACATTTTCTGGTCCTGCCCTAAACTTCGGCTTTATTGGGACTCGGTGAGGAGAGTGATAGGGGAAGTCACTGGGGAAACTGTACCAGCCGATCCAGGAATATGTCTGCTCCACCTGGGGAAGACCCCCCTGAGAGTTTATAAGAGATCCCTTATGTGCCACCTTCTCAATGCCGCAAAATCCTGCATTCCTCTGATGTGGAAAAGGACCTCCCCCCCCTCCTTGGCCAGCTGGGTCCTGAAGGTCAATGAAACCATGCGTTTCGAGGATTTAGTGCTGAATCAGGAGGGAGGGTTTGAGAAATACACAAAGACCTGGTACGATTGGATGGTCTTTTCGGATTCAGATGAGTGCAGGGCACTGCTTCAGGATGCTTGAACAGATGTGCCTACCCTTGCCCCCCCCCCCCCCCCCCCCATCCCTTCCCTCTCTAGGGTGTTATTTTCATATCAGTCGGTTTATAGAGCTGTACGATTCTTTTCACTGTTTTTTTTTTTTCATTTTCTCTGTGTCTTTTGGAACGTGTTTAAGAATGTCAGACAATGCACAAAATTGTTTATCTTCTACATTTTATTGTGGTCTTTGTTCCTATGCTGTATACAAAAAATTCAATAAATAAAGAATTTATAAAAAAAAAAAAAAAAAAAAAAAAAACAACAGGATTGTACTAATGCCCCTCTAACTACTAAATTCGATCTATGGTCAAAAATGACTTTAGGTCCCTTCTAGCAATCACACACAGAACACCAGGAATTGGAATGCCACTCTTGCTAAAGCAGATCTATGGTCTAAAATGACTTTAGGTCCCTTCTAGCAATCACACCAAGAACACCAAGATTTGGTGTGGGATACCGCTCTAACTACTAAATTGGATCTATGGTCAAAAATGACTTTAGGTCCCTTCCAGCAATCACCCCCAGAACAAAAGGATTTGAGATGCCCCTCTAACTACTAAATTGGATCTATGGTCAAAAATGACTTTAGGTCCCTTCTAGCAATCACACCCAGAACACCAGGAATTGGGATGCCACTCTAGCTAAATTCGATATATGGTCAAATATGACTTTAGGTCCCTTCTAGCAATCACACCCAGAACATCGGGAATTGGGATGCCACTCTAGCTAAAGCAGATCTATGGTCAAAAATGACTTTAGGTCCCTTCTAGCAATCATCCCCCAGAACAAAAGGATTTGGGATGCCACTCTAGCTAAATTGGATATATGGTCAAAAATGACTTTAGGTCCCTTCTAACAATCACACCCAGAACACCAGGAATTGGGATGCCACTCTAGCTAAAGAAGATCTATGATCAAAAATTACTTTAGGTCCCTTCTAGCAGTCACACCCAGAACAAGGATTTGGGATGTCCCTCTAACTACTAAATTCGATCTATGTTAAAAAATGACTTTAGGTCCCTTCTAGCTATCACACCCAGAACACCAGGAATTGGGATGCCACTCTAGCTAAAGCAGATCTATGGTCAAAAATGACTTTAGGTCCCTTCTAGCAATCACACCCAGAACACCAGGAATTGGGATGCCACTCTAGCTAAAGCAGATCTATGGTCAAAATGACTTTAGGTCCCTTCTAGCAATCACACCCAGAACACCAGGAATTGGGATGCCACTCTTGCTAAAGCAGATCTATGGTCTAAAATGACTTTAGGTCCCTTCTAGCAATCACACCAAGATTTGGTGTGGGATACCGCTCTAACTACTAAATTGGATCTATGGTCAAAAATGACTTTAGGTCCCTTCTAGCAATCACCCCCAGAACAAAAGGATTTGAGATGCCCCTCTACCTACTAAATTGGATCTATGGTCAAAAATGACTTTAGGTCCCTTCTAGCAATCACACCCAGAACACCAGGAATTGGGATGCCACTCTAGCTAAAGCAGATCTATGGTCAAAAATGACTTTAGGTCCCTTCTAGCAATCACCCCCAGAACACCAGGATTTGGTGTGGGATACCCCTCTAACTGCTAAATTGGATCTATGGTCAAAAATGACTTTAGGTCCCTTCTAGCAATCACCTCCAGAACAAAAGGCTTTGGGATGCCCCTCTAACTACTAAATTGGATCTATGGTCAAAAATGACTTTAGGTCCCTTCTAGCAATCACACCCAGAACACCAGGAATTGGGATGCCACTCTAGCTAAAGCAGATCTATGGTCAAAATGACTTTAGGTCCCTTCTAGCAATCGCACCCAGAACACCAGGTATTGGGATGCCACTGTAGCTAAAGCAGATCTATGATCAAAAATGACTTTAGGTCCCTTCTAGCAATGACACCCAGAACACCAGGATTTGGTGTGGGATACCCCTCTAACTACTAAATTGGATCTAGGGTCAAAAATGGCTTTAGGTTCCTTCTAGCAATCACCCCCAGAGGAAAAGGATTTGGGATGCCCCTCTAACTACTAAATTGGATCTATGGTCAAAAATTACTTTAGGTCCCTTTTAGCAATCACACCCAGAACACCAGGAATTAGGATGCCAGTCTAGCTAAATTGGATATATGGTCAAATATGACATTAGGTCCTTTCTAGCAATCACACCCAGAACACCAGGAATTGGGATGCCACTGTAGCTAAAGCAGATCTATGGTCAAAAATGACTTTAGGTCCCTTCTAACAATCACACCCAGAACACCAGGAATTGGGATGCCACTCTAGCTAAAGAAGATCTATGGTCAAAAATGACTTTAGGTCCCTTCTAGCAATCACCCCCCAGAACACTAGGATTTGATGTGGGATAACCCTCTAACTACTAAATCGGATCTAGGGTCAAAAATGGCTTTAGGTTCCTTCTAGCAATCACCCCCAGAAGAAAAAGATTTGGGATGCCACTCTAACTACTAAATTGGATCTATGGTCAAAAATGACTTTAGGTCCCTTCTAGCAATCACACCCAGAACACCAGGAATTGGGATGCCACTGTAGCTAAAGCAGATCTATGATCAAAAATGACTTTAGGTCCCTTCTAGCAATCACACCCAGAACACCAGGATTTGGTGTGGGATACCCCTCTAACTACCAAATCGGATCTAGGGTCAAAAATGGCTTTAGGTTCCTTCTAGCAATCACCCCCAGAAGAAAAGGATTTGGGATGCCACTCTAGCTCAATTGGATATATGGTCAAATATGATTTTAGATCCCTTCTAGCAATCACACCCAGAACACCAGGAATTGGGATGCCACACTAGCTAAAGCAGATCTATGGTCAAAAATGACTTTAGGTCCCTTCTAGCAATCACCCCCAGAACACCAGGATTTGGTGTGGGATACCCCTCTAACTACTAAATCGGATCTAGTGGCAAGAATGGCTTTAGGTTCCTTCTAGCAATCACCCGCAGAACACCAGGAATTGGGATGCCACTCTAGCTCAATTGGATATATGGTCAAATATGATTTTAGGTCCCTTCTAGCAACCCAGAACACCAGGAATTGGGATGCCACACTAGCTAATGCAGATCTATGGTCAAAAATGACTTTAGGTCCCTTCTAGCAATCACCCCCAGAACACCAGGATTTGGTGTGGGATACCCCTCTAACTACTAAATCAGATCTAGTGGCAAGAATGGCTTTAGGTTCCTTCTAGCAATCACCCGCAGAACACCAGGAATTGGGATGCCACTCTAGCTCAATTGGATATATGGTCAAATATGATTTCAGGTCCCTTCTAGCAATCACACCCAGAACACCAGGAATTGGGATGCCACTCTAGCTAAAGCAGATCTATGCTCAAAAATGACTTTAGGTTCCTTCTAGCAATCTCACCCAGAACACCAGGAATTGGGATGCCACTGTAGCTAAAGCAGATCTATGGTCAAAAATGACTTTAGGTCCCTTCTAGCAATCACCCCCAGAACACCAGGATTTGGTGTGGGATACCCCTCTTACTACTAAATTGGATCTATGGTCAAGAATGGCTTTAGGTTCCTTCTAGCAATCACCCCCAGAAGAAAAGTATTTGGGATGCCACTCTAGCTAAATTGGATATATGGTCAAATATGATTTTAGGTCCCTTCCAGCCACGCCCTTAAAGGGAAACGCCACCTAATAAATACATAGTAACATATTACATGAAAACACCCCCCCCCCCCCCCCACACACACACACACACACACAGGCAAACATAAACATTCAGGCAAACACATACACTGCATGCATGCAAGCCCCCTCCACACACACACATGCATGCAAGCCCCCATACATAGGCACACATATACATGGAGGCACACATACACACATGCAAACACACACTGAATGCATGCAGACCCCCTCCACACACACACATGCAAGCCCCCATACATGGAGGCACACACACACATGCAAACACACACTGCATGCATGCCCTCCCCACACACACACATGCATGCAAGCCCCCATACATGGAGGCACACACACACACATGCAAACACACACTGCATGCATGCCCTCTCCACACACACATACATGCAGACACACACATACATGCAGACACACACACATGCATGCAAGCCCCCACACAAAGTCAAACACACATACATGCAAGCACACACACACAGGCAGACACATGCGCACATAGGTCCGACCCCCGCTCTTACCACCAATGTTTCCTCTAAGCCTTGGCAGTGGCTGAGCAGGGATAATGGGGAACTGGGCAACGATCCATTGAAAGAAAAATCATCTCACCTAGAACGTCCTGAACATAAATCTGTTGCCTTGTTTGTGTAGGTGGGGGAGCCATTTTCTGCACACACAGCTGACATGGCACAGGGCAACCTGGACAGGAAATGCCACATTCTTATCTCTTAGGGGGGAAGCAGTCTGAGTGTCAGCACACTTGCTCTCAGCTACGGGCCTCTGTCAATCTGTGCATACACTTATGAGCCTGGAGAGCCTGTCAAACCCAGCACTCCTATTGAGGCTCCCCCGGGAACACAGCAACAGTGCTTTAGTTCCAGCCGGCGCCCATAAGAACTACTGCCCCGCCCCCTGCTCGCAGATTAACTGCAGCTCCTCCGGCAATGTCGGCTGCCTTCACCCCTGCATGCTGGAAGTTTTTCATCACCCCCCCTCCCCCGCGCACTCACCTGCACGCCAGGAAGTCTCTTCGCGCCGGCGCCGGGAACTATTTATTCAGAAGGCGCTGGCCTCACGGGCGGCGCACAGCAGGTTCCTTGCTCAGTGTTCATGGCGCAGGGCGTCCCCGGGAGAATTTGCAACAGTCCGGGACTGCAGGGTTTTGGGAAATAATCGGGACAATCCCAGGAAAATCGGGACAGTTGGGAGGCATGCGCCACGCGTTTGCCTCCGCAGTCACGATGTTGCTGCCCGCTGCTGCCGCCCATCTCTGCCGCCAGATATGTTCCCGCCGCTGCCAGCAAAGTGCTGCCCCCCTTAAAGTGCCGCCTGAGACCATGGACCCACCGGGACCCATGGTAAGTAACCGGCCCTGAGTGACCCCTCCTCTCATTAGCCAACGTGTTTATATGGATTTTTGATATCACACAATTTTGCGATAGTGCTCCTTTAAACCGGACCTTCAGCATCGTTTAATGAAAAGCCCAAACCCTTAACAAACTAGCATCTAAAATTAATATATTTTAAGTTTTTAGTCACTTACATATTATTCTTTCCCCCATCAGGCTCAAATTACAGGATACAGGATTACAGGATATGGGCGGCGCCATCTTGATTCAGAAGCATCACACATACTGAGGATAGGAGAGTGGGATAAAGTGCAGGGGGTGGGGTTATAGCTGTGCTTTGCTCAGACAGAGCAGAGCTGGGGTCAGGGAAAGGACAGCAATCCCAGAATGCAGAGCAACACAGTCAGAAGACACTTCCTGTTTGCAGGCTGCCTGGTGCTCCATGAGCCGCCATCTTGGGTGTTTAAAGGCTCATAACATGCAGTAGATGCGGGTAGGATGATTTTTAATGTGAGAAATCTGTATGTACAGGGTGTGGGAAACATATAAGATAGACTCTTATTCAGGGTGAAGGTCCGCTTTAAGTAGAAAAAAATTAAAATGGTGGGGGGGGCAGAGTGTGCAGACGGAAGGGCTGCTGTAACTGAATCCAATCCCAGTCCCATCGGCAGCGAAGTTCACTTCACATGGTCCACGCCAGGGTCCACAGAAAGATGGCTGCCGCTCCCATGAGTGAGGACACTCCTAGTGCCAGTTGGCAATGCTAGGAGCGCCACTGCTCGAGGATTATCCAACATCCATGCTCATCCTGTAGCCTCATACAGTGCCTATTGCAGTGAATCGAGAAAGCAGTGAATCAATGTAGCACGAGGCCCACCATCTTCCTATTCACTTTTGAATTGAATACGTCAACCAAGTAATCCCTAGGGCATGTACATGCTGCAGGACCAGATATTCACATCAGTAACTATCCCTTTCTTTTTAGCCCAGTCTGAACTGTCTCTTTAATAAATTAGAACTGGACATCATCAGGTATAAGTATGTGGGCGGCTGGGGGCGGGTGACAGCAGCGGTGGGCGGGCAGGCAGGCATGAACTGGGTACCCTGCCTGCCTGCTGCCTTTTATTTTCAATAATTGTTATTGAGCATAAATGAATGACTCATACATCAGTCATAAAAAATACCATTTTGTGAGTACTCACCTGTAAAATGGTTATTACGAGTATGTCACACACCCCACTTCCAAAGATCCATGACACTTGGGAAACTGGCCTGTAGAGGGCGATCTTGCAGAGATGACATGGAAAAAGGAGCCCCTCCTGGTCCATAAGTACCGGGTTCCTCCCACTATTCCCCAGTCTTTTTAAAAAGCAGTGAGAACCAGGAAGAGCCAATTATATTCAATAAATTAAAAATAATTTGAAAATAATAATCACCATATAAAGGATCCCTAGAAAAAAAGGGCGGGGGAAGTGGGGTGTGTGACATACTCGTAATAACCATTTCACAGGTGAGTACTCCCAAAATGGTATTATTCCTAGTATGTCACACACCCCACTTCCAAAGATCCATGACACTTGGGACATCCAATAGCAGTGTCTATAATGGGTGGGGATCCCCAAGGAATAATGCATAACTTAAATTACTGCAGCTTGCAGAATTTTGCAGCCAAAAAGCAGCATCCGCTGAGGCCCACACATCAACCTTGTAAAACTTGAAAAAGTATGCACAGAAGACCAAGTCGCAGCCTTGCAAACTTGTTCAATAGAAGCCTGGTGCTGAAAAGCCCAAGAAGCTCCAATAGCACGAGTAGAATGAGCGGTGACACGAAAAGGGGGAACCTTTCCCTTAGCCATATAGGCCCCAATGATGGCCTGACGTATCCACTTACTAAGGGAAGATTTGGCAGGAGCAAAACCCTTCTTGGGCCCAGAAGGCACAACAAAAAAGGCAACCGTCTTGCGGGAGGCCGAGGTAGTAACTAAATAATACTTAACACAACGAACTACATCCAAGAACATAAGACCCTTTCCTTGTCGTTACTAGGTTTGGGACACAAGGAAGGAGGAACTATATCCTGATTTAGGTGGAAAGCAGACACCACCTTAGGAAGGAAATCCGGTTTAAAACGGAAAACAACCTTATCTTGATGCCTCTCAAAATAAGGGGCTTGAATAGTCAAAGCCGCCAGTTCAGAAACTCGGCGGACAGAAGTAATAGCAACCAAAAAGGCAATCTTCTGAGTAAGAATAGGAAGAGGAATATCCTGCAAAGGCTCAAAGGGAGCGGCCTGCATAGCTGAAAGCACCAGGTTAAGGTCCCAAACAGGAAGTATAGGCTTTCTGGGAGGCCGCACATGCGCGACTCCTTGGAAAAAGGTCTTAACCAAAGGATGAAGAGCAAACGACCTTTGAAAGAAAATAGCCAAGGCAGAGACTTGCCCTTTCAAAGTACTAATCTGGAATCCCATATCCAGACCTCGTTGCAGATATTCCAGAATTCTAGGAATAGAAAATACTCTACAGGGCAAAGCCCTGGATTCACACCAATCAATATAGGACCTCCAAGTCCTATAATAAATGACAGAGGAAGACTTCTTCCTAGCTCTAATAAGAGTCTGAATAACCGCATCAGAAAGACCTTCTTCTTTCAAGATGGAGACTTCAGCAGCCATGCCGTCAAAGCCAGCGTTTGTAAAACAAAGTTGACCCTGAGTGATGAGATCTGGAAGAAGAGGCAGATGGAACCGATCCACTGCCAGCCTTACAACGTCTGTGTACCACAGACGTCTTGGCCACCTTGGTGCCACCAGAATTGCTGGTGCCTCCTCCAGTGCTAACTTGCGCACCACCTTGCTGATCATGGAGAATGGGGGAAACAGATATAGGAACCCCAGATCCTTCCAGGCCAGAGACATGGCATCCGCTGCCACTGCCAGAGGATCCTGGGATAGAGACACAAAAGCTGGCAGCTTGTGATTGTGACGAGAAGCAAACAGGTCCAACCGTGGAGTCCCCCACTTGTGACAGAGGAACTGAAAGACCCTTGGATTGAGAGACCATTCCTGGCGAGAACATCCCCTGCTCAGGGAGTCTGCCTCCACATTCTCTATCCCTGGAATGTAAACTGCTGATATGCAGGGAACATTGATCTCTGCCCACTGAAGCATCAGAGACACTTCCCAGAGGGCACCCCAACTGCGAGTCCCTCCCTGGTGATTGATGTATGCAACAGCTGTTCGGTTGTCTGACCGAATCTGAACTGGCAGACCCTGTAAGAAATGGGTCAGTCGAAGTAGAACAAGACGTATGGCCTGAAGCTCTAATACATTGATTGGAGAATGAGCCTCCTGAGGCCCCCACAATCCTTGGAACTGATGCTTCTTCCAGAAGCCCCCCCAGCCCACCAGGCTGGCATCCGTGGTAACCAGTTCCCAACGCAGAGTCAGAAATGACTTGCCCTTCTGGAGGTTGTGCGATATTAACCACCACTGAAGGGACTGCAAAACGTGGGGAGACAATAGACAAGTCTGATTTAATGATAGTGGGCACCTGTCCCACTTTGCCAAGAGGAAGAGCTGAAGTGTCCTTATGTGAAACTGGGCAAATGGGACTGCCTCGAATGCAGCTACCATCAATCCCACTAGTCTCATCCCTAGACGGGTAGACTGACGAGGGTTGGACAAGAATAGACGAATCAAGTCCTGAATCAGAACCATTTTGGACTGAGGAAGAAAAACCTTGGCCTGAAATGTATCCAAAATCAGGCCCAGGAAGGGAATTTCCCTGGACGGACAGAAAGAGGATTTGGGGTAACTTACTACCCATCCGAACCTCTCTAGCTTAGAGACCACCGTACTGGTGTCCAACTCTGATTGTTCGAGGGAGGAGGCTGCTATAAGAAGATCGTCCAGAAAAGGCACAATGCGGATGCCCTGGACCCTGAATATAGCCATCACTCCTGCCAGCATCTTGGTAAAGACTCTTGGGGCTGAGGTAAGGCCGAATGGCAGGGCCACAAATTGATAATGCTGGTTTTCTATTAAGAACCTGAGAAATCTCTGGTGACCCGGAAAAATAGGAATGTGCAAATAAGCATCCTTGATGTCTATGGATGTCATGAAGTCCCCCTGATGGAGAGCATCGATCGTTGATCGCAGAGACTCCATGCGGAATCTTCTGAAACGGATAAATTGATTGAGTCTTCTTAGGTCTAGGATAGGCTGAACAGAGCCGTCCTTTTTGGGTACCATGAATAGGTTGGAGTAAAACCCCAAACCCCTTTCCGCTGGAGACACTAGGCTGATGACAGCCATGTTTAACAGATTCGCTACTGCTGCCCGCAGTCCCTGCGCAATTGCCGGATCTGACGGCATCCGGGACATGAAAAATCTGGGAGGAGGCCGGGACTCGAATTCCAGTTTGTAACCGGAAGAAACTACTTCCAGAACCCAATTGTCTGATACCTCCTGAACCCAGACCTGGAAGAAGAACCGCAGCCGTCCCCCCACCCGTAAGGGTGAGGGCGTCCCCTCATTGTTGAGCTTGCTTAGGGGCAGATTTGGTTTTGGACCCCCAATTCTGACTTGGACCGCCACGTCCTCTTCCTCTATTCCATGCATTCCCTCTAGAGGCTGAAAAGGCCGATCCTCTACCGGATCTGAACCCCCGAAAGGAAGGGCTAAAGGAAGCCACTCCACGAAAGGAACTACGTTGTCTCCTACGCTGAGGTAATTTACCTCCTTTAGTGACAGAATCCAATTTTTCTCCAAATAGGCACAATCCCACAAACGGAAGCGCTGTAAGCGATTTCTTGGCTACAACATCCGCTGCCCACTGCCGCAACCATACTGACCGCCGAATGGCGATTAACAAGGCAGAGGTTCTGCTGCACATGAGCAGAGTATCATCTAAAGCAGAAAGTACAAAAGATGCAAACATCTCACATCGCTTAAGAGCGACGTACTCATCAGAGGCCGGATCAAGCCCTGAGTTATTCATTAGGTCTCTCACAACAGACCTAATAGCCACCGACATAAGCGCCGAAGCGCCAACAGGCTGCAAGGCCGAGCCTACACTGGAAAAAGCGTAGCACGCCATTTGATCAATACGTTTGTCCTCTCCATCTTTAAGTGTAGTGGAGTCAGGAGAATGCAACACAGAAGAATTGGATAAATTAAGTACAGGGGCATCCACCTCAGGAGGTGATGACCAACGTTTAACCGTATCAGCTAGAAAGGGTTATTTTTTGTCCAAGCTCAAGGGAATGCCAGGAAGCCGTGCAGGCTTCTCCCATTCTTTAAGAATAATATCATCAAAATGCTTCTGATTTGGAAATTCTAAACGAGGTTTAGAGGCTCCAAAGAATTCCCCTCTTTTAAGAGGGACTACTTCAGGAGGAGTAATAACCAAAACCTCAAATAACTGGGCAAGAGCTTTTGGGGTATCCACAACACTCTCTTCACCCTGCTCAATTTCAGTACCAACAAATTGCTGTTCGTCAGAAACATCTGAATCCTCATATAATTCCCCTACTTCTAACTGAGAATGGTCAGACCAACCAAGCAATTCGCAGCTGTCCAACTCACTTGCCGAGACGGCATGAGTCAAATGCTTTCTTTTAGCTGAGGCCTTTTTAGCCACAGAGGTAGACATACATTTTTCAAGATGAGCCAATCTGGCACATAAATCAGAATGCGACTCACCACCCATGACAATATCATTGGGGGCACGGACAAGACACGGCGGAGTAGGAGAAGAGGCAGTATCTGCAGACCCTGAAGCCTGGACCCCAGTTTGCTGCATAATGGTTAATTGTGCACAAGGGACGCAAAGAATTGCGTTATCCCCAACAAGGGATGCCCCACATCCAAAACATTGCCGAGGCTGTGCCGAGGGAATTGTATGCCCATTATCATGACATGCCTCCATATGATGGTTAGTATTATACTATAATTGATTATAGTCGCCAAGTATATATGGGTTTTACGCAATTGCTACCTGGGCTGCCCCTTTAAATAGTCCCAGGTGGGAGGATTGAAACACAAAAGGACCCCCAAATAAGGCTTAAGGGCTAATGACCAGGAGAAACCCCCTTTTCTCAAAACATCCTTCGGGCAGCATACGCCTGAGACCTCCGGGCTCCTCCCATCGAGGGGAACACATCACCACCAGCAACAAATAAAAGCTTGACTCCTCCCTCTGTTCCCCAGTTGTTTCCGTGTTCCTCCTTGAGTAGGGAGCCGGACCACTAGCTCCTGGATCGTTAGGTTCAGGTAAGTATTTTTCCGGTACTATGGGCCTGTAAACAGGGGGTCCCGGGATACCCTATGGGATTATTGGCCAGATCCCATTCTTTTGAGATTTTTTTCTCAAGAGGGGGGTAAGTAAAAAAATTTTCCCTCTTCCTGAGGATGATTTTAAGGAAGAAGCAGGGGTTATCGGACCCCATTCAGTGTTTTTTGAAGGGGGACCTAATTTTGGGAACATTGGGAGTAATCCCTCAATGTTTGGCCGCACTGGTGACATTTTTTATATCTTTTTATATTGTTTTAGCTTAAATCATTTTCTTGGTAAGTCGCCTTTAACCCTTTGAGTGCCAGCCTACCTAGATTTTTGCCACACTCTGTTGCCCGACGACTTTTCATGTTTTTGCGCTACACGTGTGCAACCTTGATTTTTGAAGGGATTTCCATGAAAATTATATATTGTTTTTTTCAGCAGAGTCTGGGCTTCAACATGAAATGTCTTGTTTTTTAGTGTATTCTCAATACTTTTGTGTGAAATATGTGCAAAAATATGAAAAAAACCTATTGTTTACAATTTGTAGTGTTTTTTTTGTAATAAAAAATGTAAGTTTGTTAATAAAATATTATTGCGTGTGAAAGCCCTATTTCTCCCGGTTACAATGGTACCACATATGTATAGGTATACCCCCTTTCCTGAAACAGCAGTTTAGGAGATTCCAGATAGGATACAACTATGCAATATGATTGCATAGTTGTAAGGGGTTAATAAAAAAAAAAAAATGACATAGGGTCCCCCCTCCCGGGGGGGGGGGGGGGACCTCATTTCTTTTTTGGAATTCTAAGGGTTAAAAACCCTTAAAATCCCCCCCCCAAAAATGACATAGGGTCTCCCTTACCCAGCATTACCGACCCAGACCAGCTATGGGGGCTTGTAGAACAGGGCGCAGGGGCCAGCGTTGGTGGCCTCTGGCCCTGCAGGCTACTAGCCCACATAGCCACGTGGCCCGAGCCCTTCTGCCCCCCCCTGGCCGTTGGGGAGGCAGGTAATGTTGGGCTAGGGGTTTTGGCAAGCCACCCGCTTGCCGTAGGTGACTTGCCATACCCAGAGCCTTGTGAACTGGTATAAGGGGTCTCATGGACCCCTTACCAGTTCACAAAGGGTTAAGTTAAAAAAAAAGACACCAGACAAATATTTTATTATTCTTTTTTTGACTTATACTTACCTCCCATCCAGTGTCCCACGCTGCTGCAGATGACAGTTGTCGGAGCAGGGAGGGTGGGAGGCAGGGAGATCAGAGCCTCTCTGCCTCCCACCCTCCCTGCTCTGATCACTCCCGGCAACTGTAAGATCGCTGCCCGGGTGCCGGTAACCCGAGGAGCGGGATGACGTCATCAAGTGGGCGGGGCTATGGGTGGGTTAGGGGCGGGGCTAGGGGTGGGGCCAGTGCCGGCCGAAGAGGATGGTGAGGGCCCGTTTCTGGGCCCTCACAAGCAGCATGGAAAGCCCAGGGGGGGGGGGGATCGGAGCCCCCCCTGGTGAAGAGAAGACCCGGGGAGAGCCATCGCGCTGCGAGGTGAGTAAATGTCATTTACTGTTTTTTTTCTTTTTTACAGATGTCGGCGCCGGCGGGGGGGGGGGCTATTCCGGGCCCCCTCCTGAAGATCAGAGGCCTGGGGGCGGAAATCTAACAGTGGTACAGAATTGCTGGCCCTTTCAAATGAGGGGTAAGGTAAGTCTGTATGTTTTTTACTTTTTGTTTTATGGGCCTCTAAAGTCAGCTACGTGTCTCTCACGTAGCTGGCACTTAACGGTTGGAGAGGCAGCTACGTGAGAGTCACGTAGCTGGCACTAGAAGGGTTAAGAGGCGGGGAAGAGAGGAGAATGACGTTTTCTCTCACTCTCTTCCCCGCCTGTCGTTGCTTCCACATTCGGCTTACCTGCGGTCTAGCAGCCGGCGGGGGGAGATCAGTGCTCTGCTGGAGGCCGGGGAGGTTCCAGCGCCGGGCGGCAATCCGCGACGGCAGTGATGTTCAGCGGCGGCGGCCCAGGCAGCAGATGAGGGGCTGACAAGCGCTCCAGCAGGTAGGCGCCATGTTAGTTTTTGCGCGCGCGTGCGCGCCGGATGATTTTTAAATAAAGATATTCCCAGAAATTGGGTCCCTCGCTTCTTCCTACCGGGGCTGCTGACGTCACATCCCGGAGCCCAAGGGGATTTCCTGTTTTTTCCACAACACGTGTTTGATCTTAAAGTGATAGCACAGTGTTTTGGGTACATACATATTATGGCCTCCCCTTCTGTTTTAAACATGAAAGGGTTAATGTTCTGATATGCAAACGTTCCCTACCCTATTTAAGTGGCCTATGGGAGTTTGTTTTTTGTGCCTCTATCCAGAATTATGGCAGAACAGGTGCAATATGGTTGTTTGGATTCTGTTGAAGATTCTTCCACTGAAATTACTTATGTGGATCAAGATTCTTTCAGCTTGGCGCCGGCTGTCGATTCTGGGAGGAGGAGGCCCTGCTCTGCCCCGGTAAGTCATTTTATTATTATGCTTGGGGTGTATATATATATATATATTGTATATATATGTATAAATATGGGTATATATTTTATTTGGGGTATTCAGAGAATAGGGTTAACTGACGTTCCTATTCTCACTTATGTTTTTTTAGTCAAAAACCCCGGACAAGGCTACAAAAGCTGTATCAAAATCCTCCTCTTCAGGATCAAAATCCAGTAAAAAGAGTAGAAGATGCCCGTTATGCACGGATAAAGTGGTTAATAAGGAGCATAATGATGATTTGATGAGTCTGATGAAGGAACTTAAAGACCAGATCTCTTCCTCCCCTAAGGTTCAGGGGGTCCCTGAGATTCCAGGTAACCAGATGGGCCTTTCTCATTCAGGTCTGGGCCACTTTGATCCATCCTTATTTTCTGGGCATATGGGGAATCCCTCCTTTTTCATCTCAGGAAACTATGGTTCCTGACGATGAATCAGAGGAAGGTGAAATTCCTTACCCGGATGAGGATGACGACCTAGCCTCAAGCTCTTCGTTGGTAAAAAACAGATTTTTATTTCCGCCTGGAGATCTTCCCTTTCTCTTACACATGATTAACCTGTCTATGGGTATTGAGGAAAAGGTGGCGGGCCCCAAATCTAAACAGGATAGCTTCTATCCAGATTTGGCTCCGGATTCTTCCTACTCATTTCCTTTGCATGGCTATCTTAAGGATATGATTTTGGAACAATGGAAAGAGCCATCTAGGAAAATCTTTACTTCTAGGGGTCTCAAACGTAGATACCCTTTTGCAGAAAAGGATTCTCAGTTTTGAGAAAAGTGTCCCAAATTAGATGCCCCTTTTGCCAAGGTTTCCAAGGGTACGGGTTTAGCCTTTGAGGATTTTGGGGTTCTTATTGATCCCCTAGATAAGAAGATGGATTCTCTGCTTAAGAAGGCCTGGCATGTGGAATCCAATTTATTGAGGACTAATTTGGCTTCTAATTGTGTGATTAGAAATCTGGGGTTTTGGCTTCAACAACTAAAAGACTGTGTTTTAGAAAGAACTAGTCTAGATAAGATAGTAAGGGCTTTACCTATTCTCTTTTCGGCAACAGCATTTGTTACAGATGCCATGGCTGAGTCGATTAGATTTTCAGCACAAAATCTGGCAGTGACCAACTCTGTGCGCAGGGTTCTTTGGTAAAAGACCTGGTCTGGTGATGTTGGTTCTAAAATGAGATTATGTGCTATGCCCTTTAGGGGTGAATTTTTGTTTGGATCAGACTTAGTTTTGGATTTGACGGCGGACAGGAAGAAATGTTTTCCACCTCGTCCTAGGGCTGCAGCCAATAGAATGTTTTTCCCTAGGAATTCTTTTAAGCGTCCCTTTCTTAACAAGGGGGCCGCTAAAAGAACTAAAGGGGCCTCCTCCTCCCCCTCTTCCAATTTTTCAAGAAAAGGCAGCTTCAAAGGTTCCACCCTGTTTGGAACTTATCAGGCAAGACCCAAGAAGCAATCACGCCAATATCATTATTGGCGACAGGCTAGGGAGGTTTTGCACAGCCTGGCAAGGCCTGTTGGATTGCCCTTTCATTGTAAGAGGTATTACGGAGGGGTTCCACATAGAATTTTCTCAAACACCCCCTTCAAGATTTTTGATTTCTTCTCTCCCAAGGGGCAGAGAGGAGAGAGCTGCAATTTTTGGAATTTTGACAGACATGAGAACCAGGGGAGTAATCATACCAGTCCATCTGCCTTCACAAGGGAAAGGCTTTTATTCCAGCATTTTCCTTGTAAAGAAGAGTTCAGGAGGCTTCAGGTTTATCCTGAACTTAAAGAATCTCAACCTTCTAGTCCAGTACAGACATTTCAGGATGGAGACTATTTATTCTGTAAAGAACATACTTCGCAGAGGTGTCTTCATGGCATCAATAGATTTGAAGGACGCCTATTGGCAGGTTCCAATGAGCCCCCTGGCTCAGTCTTTTATGAGATTCGCAATAAAGGACGGAGACCGGATTTTGCATTTCCAATTTGTCTGCCTTCCCTTTGGTCTGGCATCCGCTCCAAGAATTTTTACAAAGGTTTTGGCCGAGCCCTTGGCATTTCTGAGGCGCAAAGGGATAGGGGTGGTCGGCTATTTAGACGACCTTCTGCTTTTTGCTCAGTCAAAGGACAGACTACTAGAAAATATTCAGTTTGCCATGAACCTGTTGGCTCACCTAGGTTGGATGGTGAATTACAACAAATCTTCTCTAACGCCTTCTCAGACTATGACCTACTTGGGATTCGAGATCAATTCGGTCCGTCAAGTCCTTACTCTTCCTCATCAGAAAGTCCTTGCTCTCCAAGAGGCAGCTCGATCTATCTGCTCAGAAATGATTCCTTTGGTAAGACAAACAATGAGAGTACTAGGGTTGCTGACATCCTCCTTTCTGGCAGTGAGATGGGGCCAGCTTCACTCCAGATGCCTGCAAGGTCATATCCTGAAGAATTGGGATGGTTCCCAGCAGGGATTGGATCTACAACTACCAATAACACAGGAAGTAAGAGATTCTCTGACTTGGTGGTTGGAGGAGGATCGGTTCCTAAGAGGCTTGCCTTGGGGAGATACGAAGGAGATGACATTGACTACAGATGCCTCAGCTTGGGGCTGGGGGGCACATTGCGGGTCATGGACAGCTCAAGGGAGATGGTCAAAAGCTCTGAGTCAGTCTTCATCCAATCTAAGGGAATTGGTGGCAGTAAAGGAAGCTTTATGGTCCCTGAGGTCACACCTACGAGGGAAGCACGTACAAATCCGATCAGACAACGCGACATCAGTGGCCTACATAAACCATCAAGGAGGGACAAGATCCTCAAAACTGAAATATTATCATGGGCGGAGATCAATTTGAAATCTCTGACAGTGATTCACTTGAAAGGAACTCTGAATCAAGTGGCAGATTTTTTAAGCCGATCACAGATCAAGGAATCAGATTGGTCCCTAGATCCGACTGTTTTCAAGACGATTTGCGTACTTAGAGGCATTCCAGAAGTGGATCTATTTGCGTCAGCAAGCAACCACAAAGTAAATCAATTTTTTTCATTAAATCCAAGAGATCGGTCGCTGGGAGTAGATGCACTAGATCAGCCGTGGTACTTCAGACCGCATCGTTTTGAAAGTAGATCCTTGCTATCTTCCTAAAGTTGCATCAGATTTCCATAGGTCGCAAGAGATCATCATCCCTTCTGTCGCGAAAGAAGATCCAGAACTGATGGCTTTGGACGTCAAATCTTTTCTATTACAATATCTGAATCAAACCAAAGGATTCAGGAAGGCTGACAGCTTGTTTATCGCCTTTTCAGGGCCCAGGAAGAGTTTGAGAGTGTCAAAGACGACGTTGGCTAGGTGGATGAAAGATACCATTAAGCTGGCATATGGAGATGTCAATTTACCAAGAGGAGTTACAGCTCATTCCACTAGGAGCGTATCCACGTCTTGGGCAGAGCAAGCCGGGGTCTCCATTGAACAGATTTGTAAGCCACCTGGGCGTCGGCTAAGACCTTTTCGAAACATTATCCTTTTGGATCTCAGGAAGATCAATCTTTTGGCAGAAGCGTGCTTCGTGCGGTTCTTCCCACCCATTTAGGTAGTCCTCGCCTATCTCTCAGGCGTATGCTGCCCGAAGGATGTTTTGAGAAAACTCAAGTTAGTTACCTGGTAACTTTTTTTCTAAACATCCGTAAGGGCAGCATACGCCAGCTTCCCTCCCTAATATTTTTTCAACTGGGAGATGTTTTGCTTATAGCTTTTATTTAGAGAATGTGTGGATCTGTGTCTCTTCTCTCTCTTTTCAGATCTCTACAACAACTGGGGAACAGAGGGAGGAGTCAAGCTTTTATTTGTTGCTGGTGGTCATGTGTTCCCCTCGATGGGAGGAGCCCGGAGGTCTCAGGCGTATGCTGCCCTTGCGGATGTTTAGAAAAAAAGTTACCAGGTAACTAACTTGAGTTTTTAAATAAGGAGTTTCCATCTACAGAAAAAAAAAACAAACAGTCACCAATGCACAAAATATACAATAAATGAACAAAGCATTAAAAATGGCAGAAAACTCCCTTCAGACAAGCTGAAGGGTACTCACAGCACCAGGCGACCAGCTCGCACAACGAGGGAAGACCACAGGGAAGCAGCCGGAAACGCCGGCTAAGAGAAGGACGCGCCGAAGCCCCACCCCCTGACGTCAGCAGGAGCCAGGAAGACAAACAGAGCACATCAGCGTGCTCTATGACTAAAATGGCGCTGCGCACCGAAGCCCCGCCCCCTGACGTCAGCAGGAGCCAGGAACACAAACAGAGCACATCAGCGTGCTCTATGACTAAAATGGCGCTGCGCGTCGAAGCCCCGCCCCCTGACGTCAGCAGGAGCTAGGAAGACAAACAGAGCACATCAGCGTGCTCTATGACTAAAATGACACTGCGTGCCGAAGCCCCGCCCACTTCCGGGATCACGTGATGCCAAGAAAATGGAGGGAAATTCAAAAAATTAACAATGCCAAATGAATGCTGTTTAGTCAGAAATAGGGAAATTTAGGTACAAACATTCCCTATTAAACTGTACTCTTCTAAATACATAACAATATATAAGTAAAATATATATATACCCTTTTTTTTTTTTTTGCATGGTGACCAATAAGCCTAGATAAAGCCCCCCCCCCTCCTTCTTACCCAGCAGGGTTAAAGGAGAACTAAAGGGGAGAGGATAGAAATGAACCCATCAGGCACAAGGGGATTTTAAAGGGACAGGGGGCATCCCATGCCAGGAACACCAACCCGGAAGCCGCCTACCCAAATTTTGGGTCTCACGGAGGAGTAAAAACTCCTGTATACACCAGAAGGTGTATCTACCTTTGCCTGAAACATACAGCCAGGGCTGGGAGGCATACAATATAACCCAACAGGTTAAAAAGATTCAGACAGAAATAGAAAAAAAGGGCCGGGAGCAACCCGGCTACCTGCAGTTTGAAGGAGAGTCATCTTCTGAATGCTTCGCCGGCTGCAGAGACGAAAAGACTGGGGAATAGTGGGAGGAACCCGGTACTTATGGACCAGGAGGGGCTCCTTTTTCCATGTCATCTCTGCAAGATCGCCCTCTACAGGCCGGTTTCCCAAGTGTCATGGATCTTTGGAAGGGGGGTGTGTGACATACTAGGAATATATTACAACATGCTCTTCTATGTCATGACATGAGAATTGCTTTGCCTGCTGCCTTTATATTGTTCAGTGTTGGTGGGAGGGAGTGGAATGAGGGATGCCCCCACCCACTGGCTGCACTGAGAGATGCCCCCACCCATTGGCTGCACTGAGGGATGCCCCCCTCCCACTGGCTGCACTGAGGGATGCCCCCACCCACTGGCTGCACTGAGGGATACCCCCACTGCCTGTCATGAGAGATGCTCCTCATTGCCTGTAATGGGAGATGCCGCAACATACTGTACCTCTGTGGGGGCCCCCTCACTCGCTGTAATGAGGGATTACGCTCACAGCCTGTAATGGAGTGATCCTGCATGCTGCCTGTAATGGGGGGATTTTATCACACCATTTGGTTCAGAATATTTTCTTTATTATTTTTGTCTTCTAAACCCTGGGTGCATCTTGTGGAACGAAAAATAAGGTGTGTATATAATGTCACTGTCAGGGAACCGCGGGTCACGTGATCCAACTATAAACCAGGGACCCCCGTACACACAGACCGCGTTCCCAAGAAAACCTTTGTCCGAGTTCTCCTATCAGAAACACCAGACCCAAAGCCTGCGGACACACAGATTCTTGGTTTAAGGCAAACGGATCGCTCAAGTTAAAATTTAAGTTTTAATGCTATAAGCACACTAGGCAGTGATAACAAGCATTTGGCTATGATAGAATATGAAATGATGCAGATGATACAAAACGCTTCAGCCCCTAAAACCCTTTAGGGGTTATAACTTTGAGCAGGGGGGTCGTATGGCTTTGGAAGCGGTGCCAAACGATTGGGCTGGACGCCGGGCATCCGATGAGTCCAGAAATGTGGTCCCTAAGTGGGTCAGAACCTTAGATCTCCATTTTCTGGGTTTTCCTTTATTGCTGAGCCCACCGTAACCTATTCTGATTCTGTACCTGGTTTGGTGCTGGGACACATGGGGGCGCAGCTATGGTCCGATTGGTGTTGGTGTCGGATGTCTGCGGCTGCCAACGTTCATGTGACAAATTCACAGCCAGGGTCCAGCCAGCTGTAGACCACACTAGAAGTTTGAGGATTGCCAGTGGGGAGTCTGTAATCTGCCCTGCTTAACCTGTAAATGCTAATTCCTTTTCCTGAGTGCATATTGATGACTAGGAGGGAAATAAAGGGGAACTCCAGACTTGGATGTGTGAGGTTTCTGCACTTAAGCTGGATTGTTCCTTCACAGTCACGTTAAGATATTATGCTGGGCCAGAGACAGTACAGCAGGGCCGTTTTTTAGCCCCAGTCCGCCCCTGCTCATGACTGAGCTCAATATGAGGTAATGAGGGGTCTGTCTTATGGTCTACATCACTAACAGTGGCCCTTACCTATCTGCAGAATACTGGATTGCTGGGCAAAAGGCGTCTATGGCCTTGGCACCCTGGACAATCGCCCTGCTCCCTCCCCTAGAAAAACAGCCCTGATACCGGCAAACATAAGTCTTGTTATGAAATGTGGAATATATGTATTAAAGAATCACTCCACTCGCTAACAGCAAGCTGTTCATGTTTGTTGTGATGCTTGTTTTGGACCCCACAGCTTGCCCCGGAAATACAGCATGTTTGCCCAGAATCATCTACCCTTCCTTCCCAGTGTGCCCACTGTATGTGAACAGCCTCCCAGCCATGTAGTGAGCGATGCCTCTTCAAGGCTGAGCCTCCATCAGACAGGAAGCTGGAGGCCACCGCATACACTACAGTTTCTGGTACCCCTCTTTTGAGAGAGGCTCAGTCAGGAAGAGGCCAGCATAGCTCCCTGCAGGGCAGAGCTTTATGTGCTTACATCATCCCTGGGAAAGACTTCTCAGGACGGCTGTAGCGTAGGTATGGATTTTACAGCTGTCAATAGCAATTGGCACATATAAACTGAGGAAATCTGACCTCAAGCATAGGAATAAAAGCTACAAGACTAGCTTAAGTTATTAACTGGTTTTAATCTTGTAAGCCTTCACCCTCATACTAATACCATATACAGTATACAGCACTGTGTGTACTGTAAATAAGCTTATTTTATAATGAATCTATTGGGTGGCTCTTATTTAGGTCTCCTACCCATTTCAATGTCCTTTTCTCTGTTTTTCTTCTTTGGCTTGGCAGCACTCCCGGGATTCATCTTTTAGTATCTTAGTTTAGTATCTACGGCCCACACAAAATAGAAAGTCTTCACTTTGTGATCTTATGTAAACATAACGGTAATTTTTATCTACACTGGATTTCTTCTAGATTACTCTTTGATCAAGGCTGTATTTAAGGTTCACCCTAGGCACTCTTTATTCATGACATCCCTTCACAACAAAACACCCCCATTATTTACCACACCCCTGTGGCATAGCAATTGCAGACACCAGTGGGCTCCAGCTGATTGGAACCGCTCATTTAAATGCTGTCTCCAGGGACTAGCATGCCACTGACCACATTGTCAGTATGCCTGTCCTGCACTGGATTTTATTGCAAATGTTCAGTAAGGTACAGTAATCCTAGTATGTCCCCAGAAAAGAAACAATTTCTCCCGCCAACCTGCATAATGCTGTCCTAGGCACAGGATCTCTGGTGCCCAATGGCAAATACAGCACAACGTGTGGCATTTAATATTGTGACACTTTCAACAGGAGAACCTGTTATACTTGTTATTATAGCAATTATGTCAATAGAGCCAGAACTGGAAAGTATGGTGGATGCCCCTGAGCACAAAATCTGGTGGAGGCCCAGATACAGTATTTTTTTTTCCTTTAACCACTCCACTTAAGTGGAGTAGAAGCGAGCACGTAGAATCTACGTGCTTGGCACTGAAAGGGTTAAAATTATAGTCCAGCCGAGTAACCGATTGGTGGTTGTCTTGCACCCGCCCACTTACTGGAATGGGCTTAGTTCAGATTGCCACAAATCCACAGCTCTGACTGGAAGAGAGCCCACACATGCACTGGGGGAAGGTGAGTTTTTTTGGGGTGATCTGCAAGGTTTCACATAGTGGGGCAGGAAACAAAAGTAGTCAAACTGTATTTTTAATTCATTAAATGTAAATATATACACCTTAAACAGCATAGACCCTATTTTGGGCCCTCAAGAGCCCTCCCTGCCTGAATACCTTGGGCGCTGCATACAGCTAGGGGTTTATCCCTTCATTTAGTAAGAACCAGAAAAATTGTATAAGAAGACAGTAAAATATACTGTATAAGAATAGTGTTTCTTATACTGTACTGCTAAGAACAGTCCTATTAGCAATAACCATTCTAAACTTACAGGGAAAGTCCACTTTTAACTGCATTTTTTTTTTGTTTATCTGTTTTATTAAAAAATAAAAACAAATAAAAAGGACAACATAAAGAATAATCGAGGGGGGGGGGGGCAAGAGGGAAGTGATATGTGGGTAAAAGGTCCTTGTAAGATTTGTCATTAGAGTGTGTAAATCTGTATAGAAGCTTTAGGTATACACGTAAAAAAAAAGAACTCTGTGGTACTGTTAAATCAAAGTGTCTGGGCTCACTTATTGCTAGAAATCGACTGCATTTTTTTAAAAGTGTTTTTGTATTTTTGTACCAAAAGCATGTCCTCAAGTTGTTGACCTGATCTAGTATTTTTTTCCAAGTCATCCTTCAGCTTGACCCCACGGAGAGATTATGCTCCACCCTGTGGGAGGAAACACAAACATGAACAGAGTTTAAAAGTCGCACTCCTTCTTCTCTACCTCAGTTCGTTGTGTTTCCTCTCTGGGGGAACCACTGGACAGAGTGTTCTGAAAAGTTAGTCTATGACCAATTTTTTGTTTTTTATTTTAAACAACCCAGAGCTACTGGGCAGCCCGTTGTACCCTTTATTTTGTCACATATGGGGTGTGTCACGGACCGGGTGGAGCGGACTCGGGTGTGGATCCGCTTTAACTGTGGAACCGATGGCGGGTACCGTATCAGGGGAGCGGAGTCTAAGAGGCCACCGGTATTCACCAGAGCCCACCGCAAGGCAGGTTGGTCTTGTGCGGCGAGTGACCCCCAGGTCGCTACCCCCTAACAGCGGCCCAGTCCCACAGTCAGCCGAGGTTCAGTGAGGTACACAAGTGGCAGGCAAAAAGGCGTAGTAGTACAGGCAGAGATCGGGGCTGGCAGCACAGGTTCGCGGTAAAGGTGAGTAGCCGAGGTCGGGGCAGGCAGCAAAGGTTCAGAGTCGGGGACAGGCAGAGGTCGGTACACGGGTGAGCAATCCAAGAATGTCTGACTTTCAACAAGCATGGAGAGACCAAGATCCGGCACTGAAGGAAGGAAGTGCCTGTTTAAATAGGGGAAGATGATGCAGGATTGGATGACATAAACACCAATCAGTGCTGTAAAGGCCCTTTAAATCTCAGGGATCCTGTGCACTCGCCCTCTAGTGGACGGAGACGTGTGCGCACCTGACCATGCAAGGAGGAAGCATTGGGGGAAGGGCGGCAGCTGGAAGCAGCCCTGAGGGAAGATGGATGACGGCTGCATGCAGCCATGGAGGTAGGTGAAATGCTGTGAGACGAGCGTGCAGCGCTCGCCCTAACAGTATCCCCCCCCCCTTGGGTCTCCCCTTCTTCTTGGGACCAAGAAAATCTGAGATGAGACTACGGTCTAGAATATTCTCTTCGGGCTCCCAAGATCTTTCTTCAGGTCCACAGCCTTCCCAGTCGACCAAGAAATATCTTTTTCCTCTGGAGAGCTTAGAAGCCAGAATCTCCTTCACTGAAAAGGTATCCTCGGTGCCCGAGATTGGGGCAGGCACCAAAGTTTTAGGAGAGAATCGATTGACAATAACTGGCTTCAACAGAGAGACGTGAAAAGAATTGGGAATTCGCAGTGAAGTCGGTAGGTGAAGCTTATAGCAAACTGGATTGATCTGTTGTTTGATCTTGTATGGCCCCAAGTAACGGGGGCCCAATTTGTAGCTAGGAATTTTGAAGCGGATATATTTTGCCGACAGCCACACCTTATCTCCTGGAGAATAAACAGGCGGAGCTCTTCTCCTTTTATCAGCGCTAACCTTCATGCGGGCGGAAGCTTGACAAAGGGAACGCTGTGTTTCTTGCCAGATGGTGGAGAAATCCTGTGTGAGATTGTCCACGGCGGGCACTGCGGAGGACGTGGATAAAGGCAAAGGCAGAAGGAGTTGACGGCCGTACACCACCAAAAACGGGGACTTCCTTGTGGACTCAGAATCCTTAAAATTATACGAGAATTCCGCCCAAGGCAACAGATCGACCCAATCGTCTTGACGCACTGAAACAAAATGGCGAAGATAATGCCCGAGAATCTGGTTGACTCTTTCCACCTGGCCGTTAGACTGGGGATTATAAGCGGAGGAAAAGTCCAGTTTAATTTTCATTTGTTTACAAAGAGCTCTCCAGAACTTGGACACAAACTGCACACCTCTGTCAGACACAATATGTGTAGGTAGACCATGAAGTCGAAAGATATGCTTCAGGAAGTATTTTGCCAACAGAGGAGTTGACGGGAGGCCGGGCAAAGGAACAAAATGCGCCATCTTAGAAAACCTATCCACTACCACCCAAATTACAGTATTTCTATGCGAAGAAAGGAGGTCGGTAATAAAGTCCATAGCAATGTGTGTCCATGGGGTATCCGGAATAGGAAGTGGGTGGAGTAGGCCAGCAGGTCTTTGGCGAGGGGTTTTGTCACGAGCGCAGGTGGTACAGGCCTGAACGAATTCGGTCACATCCTTTTCAAAAGAAGGCCACCAATAATATCGAGAAATGATAGAACAAGACTTCCTGATACCGGCATGGCCGGCTACATGGGAAGAATGCCCCCATTCTAATATTTTGCGACGTTGGCGCGCTGGCACAAAGGTCTTTCCCGGCGGTGCTTGTACAAGAGTAGCGGGGGCAGAGTGGACAAGGCGCTCAGGCGGGATGATATGTTGTGGAGTGGATTCAACACCAGAGATGTCAGAGGAGCGAGAAAGGGCGTCTGCCCTGATGTTCTTAGCGGCTGGCCGGAAGAAGATTTGAAAATCAAATCGAGCGAAAAACAACGACCAACGAGCTTGTCATGGATAAAATCGCTGGGCAGTTTCTAAATAAGATAGATTTTTGTGATCAGTATAGATGGATACTTGATGGGCAGAACCTTCTAAGAGGTGTCTCCACTCCTCCAACGCCAACTTGATGGCGAGTAACTCCCGATCTCCGATGGAGTAATTCCTCTCCGCTGGCGAAAAGGTCTTCGAAAAGAACCCGCAGGTGAGAATTCTGCCAGTAGACGATTTTTGAGTGAGCACCGCTCCGGCTCCAATGGAGGAGGCATCTACTTCTAGGGCGAAAGGCCGAGATGGATCTGGCCTAGACAACACTGGTGCAGAGGAGAAGGCCTTTTTTAGAGCAATGAAGGCCTCTTCCGCCTGAGGAGGCCAAGACTTCGAATTGGCGCTCTTCTTTGTGAGGGTCACAATAGGCGCCACTACAGTGGAAAAGTGAGGAATAAACTGCCGATAGTAATTGGCGAAGCCCAGTAAACGTTGAATAGCTCGCAGGCCAATAGGACGGGGCCAATCCAGAACTGCTTTCAACTTGCTGGGGTCCATCTGAAGGCCACGACCTGAGACAATATATCCAAGAAAGGGTAAGGTGGTTTGATCAAATAGACACTTCTCCAGCTTGGCGTAAAGATGGTGTTGACGGAGACAAGACAGGACTTGCCGGACATGACGGTGATGTTCTTCTAGATTAGATGAAAAGATGAGTATATCATCCAAATATACAACAACACAGGAGTAAAGCAAGTCCCGAAAAATGTCATTTACGTATTCCTGGAATACAGCGGGTGCATTGCAGAGACCAAAGGGCATAACTAAATATTCGAAGTGGCCATCGCGGGTATTGAAGGCGGTCTTCCATTCATCGCCCTCGCGTATACGTATCAAATTATAGGCTCCCCTCAGGTCAAGCTTGGTGAAGACCCTGGCCCCACGCAGTCGGTCAAATAATTCGGCAATCAAGGGCAAAGGGTAGCGATTTTTAACGGTAATCTTATTGAGGCCGCGGTAATCAATACAAGGGCGAAGAGAGACATCTTTTTTCGCCACAAAGAAGAACCCCGCGCCTGCTGGAGAGGAAGACTTCCGTATGAACCCTTTATGAAGATTTTCTCGAATATACTCCGACATGGCTTGAGTCTCAGGAGCCGAGAGAGGGTAAATTCGGCCACGAGGAGGAGTGGTACCCGGTAGGAGGTCTATAGGGCAATCGTAGGGGCGATGAGGCGGAAGTACCTCCGCTTGTTTCTTGCAGAATACATCAGCATAGGTCTGGTAGATCTCAGGCAAGCCAGGTAATGGTGCTGAAGCAGGAATGGGTCGAACAGGAACAGACTTCAAGCACCTCTTAAAGCACGCTGCACCCCAAGTCTTGATATCACCGGTGGTCCAGTCAAGCGTGGGATCATGACGTTGGAGCCAAGGAAGGCCTAGAAGAATCTGAGAGGTGCAATTAGGGAGGACGTAGAACTCAACATTCTCTTGATGGAAGAGTCCAATTTTTAATTGGAGGGGAACGGTGCGATAGCGCACAGTACAGTCCAGCCTATCACCATTGACTGAGGCGATAAATAAGGGTGTAGCAAGGCGATTCACAGGGATATTATGTTTATTGATCAAGGCAGCCTCTATAAAGTTCCCTGCAGAACCAGAGTCCAAAAAGGCGGTTAAATTCAGGGAGGTGGAAGGTGAGATGGAAAGTTGAACAGGAACAGTGAGCCGTGGAGAGGAAGCACATACACCCAGGGACACCTCTCCCACCGCCACTAGGTGCGCCCGTTTCCCTGACGTGGAGGGCGAATAGGACAATCCTTCAAAAAATGCTCAGAACCACTGCAGTACAGACAAAGGTTCTCGTTCCTTCTGCGAGTTCTCGCCAATTGGGTCAAACGGAATCGATCGACCTGCATGGCCTCCTCACTGGGAGGTACATGTGCAGACAAAGGGTTTTGAAATACTGGAGCCAAACGGGATGCCCTCCTAGGGCGTTGAGAGTCTCTTTCTTGGCGGAATTCTTCACGCCTCTCAGCAAAGCGCACATCAATGCGTGTGGCCAGATGGATGAGTTCAGTGAGAGATGAAGGCAAGTCACGAGCCGCAAGAGCATCCTTAATTTTACTAGAAAGTCCTTTTTTGAAGCAGGCACACAAGGCCTCATTGTTCCAAGACAATTCGGAGGCAAGAGTGCGGAACCGAATGGCGTATTCACCAACGGACAACTCGCCCTGGACCAAGTTCAAAAGGGACGATTCAGCAGATGAAGCCCGGGCAGGTTCCTCAAAGACCTGGCGAAACTCTGAGACAAAGGTGTTAATACTGGAAGAGACAGGGTCATTGCGATCCCACAAGGGAGTGGCCCAGGCCAAAGCCTTTCCAGAAAGCAAACTGATGACAAAGGCCACCTTAGCTCGTTCAGTGGGAAACTGATCCGCCAACAACTCCAAGTGCAGGGAACATTGGGCAAGGAACCCTCGGCATAACTTGGCATCCCCATCATATTTAGCCGGCAAGGAGAGATGGATTCTGGCAGAAGATGTTACCAGGGGCTGTGGCGGTAATGCTGGAGCCGGTGATGAAACTTGCTGTTGCTGAATCGTTAATAATTGCTGCATCATGGCAGAGAGTTGATTAATCTGGCGGGACTGCATAGCCACTATAGCAGGCAATTCAGTGGCATCCGGCAGCGGTACCTCAGCGGGATCCATGGCCGGATCTTACTGTCACGGACCGGGTGGAGCGGACTCGGGTGTGGATCCGCTTTAACTGTGGAACCGATGGCGGGTACCGTGTCAGGGGAGCGGAGTCTAAGAGGCCACCGGTATTCACCAGAGCCCACCGCAAGGCAGGTTGGTCTTGTGCGGCGAGTGACCCCCAGCTCGCTACCCCCTAACAGCGGCCCAGTCCCACAGTCAGCCGAGGTTCAGTGAGGTACACAAGTGGCAGGCAAAAAGGGGAAGATGATGCAGGATTGGATGACATAAACACCAATCAGTGCTGTAAAGGCCCTTTAAATCTCAGGGATCCTGTGCGCTCGCCCTCTAGTGGACGGAGACGTGTGCGCACCTGACCATGCAAGGAGGAAGCATTGGGGGAAGGGCGGCAGCTGGAAGCAGCCCTGAGGGAAGATGGATGACGGCTGCATGCAGCCATGGAGGTAGGTGAAATGCTGTGAGACGGGCGTGCAGCGCTCACCCTAACAGGGTGTAGTTGCATCCGCTGACTTGAGGCAGCTAGTGCTTCATTACTGGTGGTTGTCTGGCACCCACCTACTTACTGGAATGTCAGATCGAGTCTCTTGTGCGGGTGTGTTCTACTTGGGATTTCTGCTTTGCCATGGTAGTGGTCCAGCTGGTCCAGCAGAAAACAGTTCCCTTGCATTAAGCTGCCAGCATCTATGCTTGGTGGCTTATGTGCAGGGAGCGGCCGCTGATTGACAGCTCTGCACCCACCCATCACTGTAGCGTTGCTGACGGCGGCTTTGCTACTCCAGACTCTCCATCTTGCCCTGTGGTGGCTTTGGCTGCAGGTTTACGAAAACAAAAAAAGGCTTTCCCAGGTGCAGGGGGGAGGGCACTACTGCCGATAGCTTTGTTGCTGTCAGACCAAAGACTGAAAAGCCTCCTAGACCAGACCATATCCAAAGGTTGGTGGAGCCTCCCTTTGCAGGACACGGGGTGGAGGTCCCTGGGCACATGCCCCTTGCTCCCCCCTCATAATCCGGCCCTGAGTAGAGGTAAATAGCTATATACACCCATGTTCCTTACCTAACCAGGTAACATTCACCATGGGCTCAAATATCCAAATATTACAACAAATAATTCACCCCGTCATTAGCGAGGGAAGGGCGCACATGCGTAGTCACTATAATTGTAGTAGTCTGAGACTAGTGGGATGGCAGCTCCATCCATCTTTTTAGCTGCAGGGTCTGCCCAGTGCATAGAAGCAGCAACAGTGAACAGCATTTTCCTCACTCAATAAACTGCTTCAATACCTGCAAGAATTATCCTAAAGCCCAAGATGATGGTTCCCAGGGCTTGTAAGCTAGTCTGTTGGAATAGTGGGTAGGAAAAGTGTTGATGGCAGTATAGCCAATATTAATAATGTGTAGGAGGATTTTTTCTTTGGTTAAGAGAAGAATTCAGAATTCAAATGCTAAACCGGACCAACAGCCTGGCACCGTTGGAATAAAATCTTCACAAACTCACTTGCCCCATCTGCATGTGTGATACTGAATCATTGTTAGCACTTACATTTGCTCCTGCATCCCATCAAAGCTGAAACGCCACCTCACTGATTTTCTAGTGGTAGCAGCCATTTGGAGCTTCCTCTTCCTCTGCTTCTTAGCTATGCTGCTGCCTGGATTCAACTGACATAACTGACAGTGCAAAGTAACAAGAAACCCAGCAGCACTTCCTGGGGAGAGGTGTATATGAGTGCTGTTTGTTTTGTAGGTCAAATTTAAGTCATTTTTGACTGTTGGTCCACTTTGATTGTTTTTGCTTCAATTTCTTATGGGTTCTCTTCTAAGATAAAATCTACACAACCCTGTAGGGTAGAAACTTGTCTAAAATACAACATGAAGCATAACATCTCAAATACAAGCTGAAATCACCATAAAACCAATATTTGCACCATTACAATAATTTCTTTGCTCAGCACCCCACAGATAAGCTGTCTTTTGCTTTTTTGTTATGTAAGAAAATACACAGGCTGAAATAAATGGGCAAAGTAATTGCTGGGTTTCCGTTTTCATTTTTGGTTACCATGATTGAAGAGAAAAATTTACAAAGATAATTTAGGGTCATGACCAATTGTAATGTTAAACAGATTGTGTACAGATGAAATTATGCAACTGTTGTCCTATTACCACTAAGGTATTTACTGTACATGTGCAAATGTTCCATTCTATGAAAACAGGTAATTAACTGGTGAAGCTCAGTAACAGCACTTAGTTGAGGAAAGCCAGAAATACAGAGAAAGTATCCGCAGAGATTTATTAAAATGATACTCTAAATTCCAACCGACTTGTATTTTAGGTCCCCTTATATTAGTTTTTTCATGGCCCTTTTTTACTATGATAGTTATGAGAAAATACTAAGGCTTAGAACATATGTGCATTATTACTTAGAAAATGCCTGGGATAGATTTGCAACTATCGACATGCCCCACTGTGTGACCCCCCCCCCCCCACACCGCGTGCCTCAAAACTCAACTTCTTCCTTGCTCTGTCGCTGATGTAAACACTGGTGGCTGCATACTCAGCATCATTGGGCTGTGCGTGTGCTCCTGTCCCCAGCTATTCAGATTGCTACAAATGCACAGCAAACGGCTCTGATTGGAAGAGAGGATGCACATGCACTGTAGGACTGGGGAAAGTTGAGTTTTTTGGGGGATGATCTGCACGGTTTCACAAAGCGAGTCATGAAACAAAACCTGGGATAGTCAAAATGCATTTTTAAAAATTAAATATGCACTCCTTAAAGTGGACCAAAACCCAGGATAGTCAAAACTATTTTCTATATTTTCTATTTCTACTATTTTCCCAGGGACAACCCAATCGGGGATGCCCCGCTGTGTGAAACCCCCCAGGACGCTGAGCCCAGCTCACCTCTTCCCGGTCCCACAGCACGTCTAAGAGCAGCGGCTCTGATGGCCACATCCTCCGCCGATCGGGGTGCCCCCGGAGAAAGGACCAAAACCCAAGATAATCAAAATTCTGGGTTTTGGTCCACTTTAAACACCACAAACTCCATTTTGAGAGCCCTCCCTGTCTGAATAACTTGGGTTTAGAATATAGCTATAGGTAATAGAAATAGCTCTTTGTAGATGTATCCCTTCTATTAATAATTTTATAGCTTTATTTTGATCACATGCCATCGCTTTCTATTTCTTAACTTTATTAATATGGCAATAGATATTTAATAAGAACTGTATCTTTCCTATATAATTTCTTTTAAATCTTTCCCAGGTTGCTTCAAATGAGGGAGCAGGCATGCTTTAGTCCAAGTGCTGGCCAGCCAGAGAGATTCTTTCGCCCACTAGTTGGATTAGCAGCAGGGGCTAAGGCTCTAGCAGGGCAGTGTGCTGGTACTGTTAAATCAAAGCATCTGGGCTTACTTAGAAATCAACTGCATTTTTTTAAAGTGTTTTTTTGTGTATGAATATTATGTCCTCAAGTTGCTGATCTGAGCTAGTATTTTTTCTTATATTAGCAAATGTGTGTTTTAAAGAAGCAAATTTTACTACCTGTAATTTGTTGCTATTAGCAACTGTGCATTGAGTCTATACAACAAGATCTGCTAGGAGAAAGAAGTTAGTCCTGTACATAAAAAACACTGCTGCTGTTACCGCAGCTTAGGTGAGGTAGTTCACTCATGTTTACACATGCCCAACAGCAGTGTTCTGTGTGTACAGGGCTCACTTCTTTTTTTTCTGTAGATGTTGGTGTAAGGACTTGGTGTAAAGTTGTCAATAGCAACAAATTGCAGGCAGTGAAAGCTTCTTCCATAAAATACACATTTGCCAACAAAAAAAATACTAGATCAACACAACTCCTTGGGGGTATCATTTTGCCATACAAAAATACACGTTAAATATATAGAATATGGAATATATAAATTCCATCAAAACTTTCACTTTAACCCTTTAAACGGCAAGCGCATAGAATCTGTGGCAAGCAGGTGACTTGCCATAACCCCCTGCCCCATCATCTGCATCTCCAAAGCCCAGAGGGGTACAGAGAAGCCCATGGCCTGTGTGGGCTATGCGGGCCGGTAGCCTTTAGATAGGGGGGCCCCACACATTTATTTCTAATTTTTAGGGGTTTAACCCTTAAAAATTGAAAAAAGCATAGGGTTCCCTCCCCCAGAGAGGGAGGGTTTAACCCTTGACAGTGCACATAATAATTGTATTTTAGTTGAAAAAGTGCTGTTTTAGTTTGGGTTGTCTACCTCTGAGGTGTGCTCCAGTGCCCATCCATTCAGACAGGCTGGAGGTGGAAGTGCGCTGCAGACCACAGGATACATGTGATGTGGCCAATCACCTTTCACTATGCTGGAGCTTTCTTCCAAACAACATTAATGTTCACTCCATACAGTGCTGATTGGACGAGAGCCCACGCATGCATCCTGGAACAGCTGGAAAAGGGAATCTTACATGCGATCCCAGGGGTTTCACATAGCGGTAGCGGTCACAGTCCAAGGTTTTGGTCACTTTAAAGCAGACAGGGATGTGGTACTGGTTATAAATCCTTTGCAGAAGTGCCTTTAACGGCCAGCCATATGAAATTTAGGTAGTGTCTCTTTCCACCCCCATCCCTTAGAGATTAAAAAAGTGCACAGAACAAAGATGCAAGCCTTTTGGTGATAACTTGGACTCGCAAACAGGCAATGTTTAAACATTAGAATCATATTGGCATTGTCAGTGCCCCAAAAATTTTTTTTAAAGGAAGGATACTCGAGTAGAATGTTAAAACACAATCTGCTCCCATAAAATTCTATTAATTAATACAAAAATGATTAATAAAAATCATATGTTTATTTTCTTTCATTAAAAACACATTTTCATTGATAAGACATTTTGTATATTACAATTTCGGTGTTGCCATACAGAGATGCAAGTTGGAAAAACATTCTTGGCTGTATTGTCTCTTAAATCCCCAACATGTTTCACCCTTTTCAGATAGGGTTTCTTCAGGGGAGTACACTTATTATGATATCTAAAATGTTTTATACAGTACAGCCACTCTTAATATTCAGGTAGACAAGTATATGACTTAATCTAAAAAACATTGTATATATATTTACACATAAACTCATTAACCATTATCACATTTCCTAACACAAAATCATAATAGTTTTGTCTAGTAATACTTAACGCACAAATTTATATGACAAAAGTTATTAACCATGTCACGTTATCTCATTAAAAATTTTATAGAATTAATCTGGCAATGCTTGATAAATGATCATATTTTTGCATGTATGCTATCTAAAGTAAACCTGGGCATTGTAAAGCCCCAGAGCCACATACGGCCCTTTGATTGGCTCTGACCAGCCCGTGACCAGCGTTCCCTGTAAGGTGCGCGGCCTCACGCTGCCGACGCCCCCGCTGCTCAGTCCCGCCCACTGTCCGCACAGTCTTGCCAGAAAAGATAGTGCCGGGTTTGAACAGCACTTTTGCCCCTCTGTAGTGAGTGTAATGTAGTGGGGGCGTGTGGGTTAGAGCCTGCTGTCCTATTGGACAGCTCCCTCCTGCAGGTTTGGCTGTGGGCGGAGTTTCTCTTCCCGCCCTTGGCCTGTACTGTGTGGCATGTGTCAGTTGCTGCGGAGCTGATGCTGGAGATCGAGGTTCTCCAGCCACTTGTCTGTGCCTCACGTCGCAGGCTGCTGGCACTTGTAGTCCACACCAAATGTGTTACGCAGCGCCTGATGGTTTGGTAGTCCATTTCTGGCCAGACCAATGCCTTTGGGAGGGCGGGGGGACCATGCTGAAAGGTGGGAAGGGTTTCACAAAGCCTTTTATCCAAAGCCGGCCACTGGTCTCCCCCCCCCGGGTATCCCAAATCGGGATGCTTCACTTTTTGAAACCCTTTTTACTCAGTAGCAATGTGAAAAAAGGCGGACTCCTCTGAAAACAGAACAAAACCCAGAGCGTCTTCCCTCTGGGTATCCCAGATCAGGATGCCCCTCTGTGTGAAACCCTTGCTACTTAGTAGCAACTTGACAAATGGTGGACTCCCCCTTAAAGTGGAAATGAACCCAGAGCGGCCACTGGTTTTCCACCGGGGCATCCCAGGTCAGGATGCCCTACTGTGTGAAACCCTTGCTACTTAGTAGCAACTTGACAAATGGTGGACTCCCCCTTTAAGTGGAAATGAACCCAGAGCGGCCACTGGTTTTCCACCGGGGCATCCCAGGTCAGGATGCCCTACTGTGTGAAACCCATGTTACTTAGTAGCAACTTGACAAATGGTGGACTCCCCCTTAAAGTGGAAATGAACCCAGAGCGGCCACTGGTTTTCCACCAGGGCATCCCTGATCGGGGCTTTGTTCCGCTTTAAGGGAGGGAGTTTCCAGGGGGGAAACCAGTGGCCGCTCTGGGTTTTGTTCTGCTTTATGTGAGGGAATCCGCAATTTTTCACATTGCTACTGAGTAAAAAGTGTGAGCAGCGCTGTGTTACTTTAATAATAATGTAAAGGAGGGGGGTTATTCCATCCTAATGTGAAAACCCATGTAACCCAGCCCTTTGGAATGCGAAGGAATCCAGGGCTGGGTTACAGGCTATGGGGCATCCCATTTGGGATGCCCTGCTGTGTGAGACCTCACTGGACACACAAAATGTGGTTTATTTAATAAATTACATTTTTTTGTAAGGCAACCTCACTTTTTCATTGTTTAACTATAACATATACTCGTACCAGCTTGTCATAACAATGCTATTTACTGCTTTTTATAAAGAAATACAATTATATTATGCAGAATTGAGGTCAGCCTTTTGGCCCGGCCCTTCACAATATTTTTAGTTTCTCATGTCCCCCATGGAAAAAATAATTGCCCACCCCTGATCTAAAGTATACGTGTCTGTAGCTGCATATTATTTAAAAACAGGTTTTTATCACTTTATGATACATTCTTCTATTTTTTTATAAACAAACATCACAATGTTTCATTTCTGTTTTCATTGTATCACATTATATCATTTTGTTTTGTTACATACTTATATTTAAGAACCTTCAGCCAGCAAGGATTTTATTCTGTTAACACTTCACACCAATATAGAAATCGCTCTTTGTAGATGTATCCGTTCTGTTAATTATTTATGAGTTTTATATTGATCACATTGACATCCCTCTCTGTCTATTTCTTACTTTATTAATATGGCAATAGATATTAAATTAGAACTGTATGTCTCCTATATAATTTCATTTAAAACTTTTCCAGGTTGCTTTAAGTGAGGGAGCAGGCATGCTTTATTCCAAGTGCCAGCTGGAGAGATTCTCTCCCCCTGCTGGTTGGAGTAGCATTAGGGGCTAAGGCTCTAGCAGGGCAGCGTGCCCCGTCCTCGAGACCAGCTCAGATGCACCGGATGTCCCGCTATGCAGGACTGCTACTCCAATCGGTCTTGTCCGGCGTGTGTGACGGCAGGGGGAACTCGTCTTTAAAATTCTCCACATCACACTCCCCACAGCTGGATGATATGCAGCGTTGTGCTCCACAGAATGTGGACTGCGAAACAACATTGACAGGTGTGGAGATGTTGTCAGCAGGAGTGCCACCCCCTCCAGATCACTAAACCACCCATCCCTAAAAATGCAGACACCACGCACAAATGCATTGCGTGTGGGGAAAGAACATCTGATCCTTAATTTCCTGAATGAGGACACCAATCTTTCATCTGTTAGGAATAGGTATGTATATTACACCTTTGATTCCATTCCTCTGTTCTTACTATGTTGGCTATTTAAAGTGGACCAAAACCCAGGATTTTGACTATGCTGGGTTTTGGTCCTTTCCCCTGGGGCACCCCGCTGCGTGAAACGCCCCAGATGGCCCGAGGAAACTCACCTCATCCCGGGCCTATGGCCCATGTGCGGCGGCTCATCCAGTCAGTGCAGTCGGAGGTGCTGAGCTATGCATGTCTAAGCGACATCCTAGCAGAGCTGCTCCAAATGCCCGGCCGCAATCCCTGCTTCCCTCTAACAGGGAGCGTGCCCGCCGGCCATTCACAAATGGCTGGTGCGCGCACGTGTCCTGCTAGAGGAATAGCGGGGTGCGGCCCGCGCATGCGCCATTGGACTGGTAAGTAAGGTAAGTGTAGCGGGCGACCTGGGGGGTTTCACACAGCGGGGCATCCCGATTTTTTATTAATTCATTATTAGCATGCTACATCAAATGTGCTTTATCTATACATTTTTTATATTAATTTAATAATTCTATATAAATAAATATACCATTCATAATAAAGTTAGTATAGAACATAAAAAAAAACATAATATAATAAAAACATAATTTAGCAATGCGCTAATAACAATGATGATATTAGAAAATGTATAAAAATAATTTTAATATATATATAAAACAAAAAAATCATAATATATTGTGATCTGAAAATGTATTAACAACTAAAAATAAACGTCCTGTGTATGATTCACACACTATCATCAAATATTTTTTTTTGGACAGGTATCCAATGTTTTTGCCATTCTGGTTCTATTTCTTAATAGATATCAGAATAATTACTTGTTGTTTACATATTACATGAAAAAAAAGAGAAACAATTTTTTAAATTCCTTCTGTACATATCAAATCAGCAATCTTCCCCTGTGCTTTAAGATATTTCTGTAGGTAGACCTTCCTTCTAATTTCTATTAGGAAAAGGGACAAAGCTGAACTGTTCATTGAGGCCTAGGAATCTGATTTTAGCCTATAGATCTATTTTGCTCTTCTTGTAATGTAATGAATTCTATGTTCCCTCCCCTTATATGTTGATGGATCCTGGTTTGGAATTTTATGTTCTTTTTTTCTGCATTCCCTACATGTCCTACCGTGTTTTCCCAATGACAACAAGGGTCTAATTTCATGTGATCGTATATATGTTCATATATTCTCATGTTAAAAAGCGTCTTGTCTTACCCACGTAATGAGCTCCACATTTGCATGTCAATAAATAAATTACATTATATGATTTGCAGTTGACATAGTGTCAGGGTCTCAAAGTTTTCCCCCAGGGTAATTGTATCATTTCCCCCTGTGTCTATATAGGAGCATTGATTACAGGATTGACAAGCATATGTTTCTACTATATTCTTAGTATACAGTACGTCCTGCTCCAAGTCTAATACTTACATTTGGGATATACTCCGCCAGATGGCGCTGGACTGCAGAGACATCGAAAATAGGCTCCTCCCGGCCCCTCAAATACCCAGGGACCTCCCACAAATCCCCAGAATTTCTCTGCAGTCTGGCTGCGAAGGACGAGAAATTGGCTCTCTACTCGCAGGTGAGCGGGGTTATTAACCTGCGGCCCTGTAGGACTATTCCCACCCGTTCCACTAGTAATATGCCTCCCAGCCTTGGCTGCGCTGGTCGGGTGAAGGTAGGCAGCACCGCCGTTGGTGCTTAGGAGCGCTGCTCCACCGCAATCCCCCATCAAAGGGTAGGCGGTTCAGGCTTATGGTGAGCCTCTATGGGATGCCCCTCCCGCCCTATTGCCCCTTGCCTCTGCCTATCGGTGGGCCCTATTTAAGTGGCCGCCGTCCTCCCTCACTCTCCTTGTAGTCTTCGGGGGAAAAGAGGAGGGGTGTTTATGTGTATAGATATGTATGTTATGCAGTCTGTGCTTTCTCTTTTCACATGCCTTTATTCTTGTGTCAGCCGCCGCGCTGACTTGTCTTTACTACTTTTTTAAATTTACCGCGGCCGCGCGCTGACTTGGTTCTGCGCTTGGCGGCGGCATTACCTCAGGCGCTGGTGCGCCATCATTGGCTGTTGGCCTTCTGGCTTCGCGCTCTTCGGGGGGGCGGGGCCCGTCTTTGGCGTGTTCCGCGTCATCGCTTTTACTGGCCCGCCCCTCAAGGTATACTGACGCCATCTTTTCTGCTTGGTTGGCCTATGCGCGACGGACTCCTACCTACCGCGGTCCATAAGTGCCCTCGCAGGCGGCCTTATCTCCTTCACTTTTGTTACGATGTACTTAAGGTCTTGTCTGCTTATGTCTTTCAGGCGGGACGAACCCTTCTTGGCTTCTCCCGGCCCTGTTTTTAGTATATTACTTGTAGGCCTTGTAAAAATTACACTCCCACTTCCCTAGCGGGTTATTGAGGCATCCAGGGTTGCTATATAGCGTTATTCCCTATCGACGTATAGCGCCGCTATAATCACCATATGGAGGCATCCCAGGATAATGTTACCGGGGTCCCTTTGGGTGCCAGAACTTCTGCCCTCGTTGTGGCTATACGCCGCTCGGTTTGGCTGCGCCAGTGGGCTGCTGACAACGCTGCCGAGAAGGCCCTCACTGGTTTTCCCTTTAAAGGACTGCGTCTGTTTGGAGACCGCCTAGACCTTTTTGCTAAGGGAGGCAGGTTACCCCAGCGCAGGCGGCAATCTCGGCCCTTTCGGGGTCAGGGTTCCTTCTCCCCCCCTTACCGTGGTGCAAGACAGGGAAGGGGGGTTTTTTCCCTGGGGCCCGGGGAGATTTCTGGGGTAGAGTCAGAGGACGTGGACGTCCTGGCTCCTCCTGGGGTCCCAAAGCTAGATCCTCTCTCAAGCCCCCTCAGGCATGATGGGGCGCCCTCACCCACCCGGGTGGGGGGGACGGCTGCAGCACTTCGCTCACGTCTGGAGGCTTCATGTCTCAGACCGGTGGATTCAGGAGGTAGTGTCCTCCGGTTACAAGTTGGTGTTTGCTGCCGATCCCCCTTCAAGATTCATCAGACCCCGGTTTCCTCAGGACCCTGTGCCAGCTCAGGAGCTAGTGCAAGCAGTGCAAGGCCTCCTGGAGCTGGGGGTCATCTGCCAGGTTCCTTTAAGAGAAAAAGGCAAGGGCTTTTATTCCAACCTATTCACAGTACCCAAAAAGGATGGTTCTGTCAGGCCCATCCTGGACTTAAAGATTCTCAACAAGTTTGTCAGGGGCAGGTGCTTTCGCATGGAGACTCTACGCTCTGCCATCAGTTCCCTGCGCCAAGGGGATTTCATGACTTCTGTGGACATCAAAGATGCTTACCTTCATATTCCTGTGTTTCCAGGTCATCAAAGGTTCCTCAGATTTGCTCTGATGGATCAACACTACCAATTTGTGGCCTTGCTCTTCGGCCTCACTTCAGCTCCCAGGGTGTTCACCAAGTGCTGGCTGCCGTGATGTCTCTGCTCAGATGTCAGGGCGTCCGAGGTGCTTCCCTATCTGGACGACATCCTTATCACTTCCCAGTCTCTACATCAGGCAGAGTTGGATACTCAGCTGGTGGTGTCCATTCTGGAGTCATTTGGATGGGTGATCAACCACCCCAAGTCCTCACTGTCCCCTTCCTTGATTACTTCATTCCTAGGAATGAATCTGGATACAGTTCAGGCAAGGATCTTCCTTCCTCAGCAGAAGGTGGACAGTCTGATTACACATGCTCAGTCCCTCCTAGCTTGTCCCCATCCCTCCATCAGGCAGGGGATGCAGCTGGTGGGCCTGATGGTGGCGTGCTTCGAAGCAGTCCCTTATGCTCAGTTCCACTTGAGGCCTCTGCAACTTCACCTATTGTCAGTATGGGACAAGGACCCAGCGTCTCTGGACAGGGTCTGTGTGCTCCCCCCCCTGGTCAGGAGGTCCCTCTTGTGGTGGATGGACTCAAGGAACCTGTTGGGGGGCAGATCCTTTCTTGCCCCTTCCTGGGAGACGGTCAACACGGATGCCAGTCTGTCAGGTTGGGGGGGCCCTCAGGAGGCCCACACACCTATCAACGTCTTGGAGCTGCGAGCGATCAGGTTAGTTCTGGCTTGCTTGTCTACTCATCTTCAGGGCCTGCCTGTTCAGGTGCGCTCGGACAACCAGACGGCAGTTGCCTACATCAATCATCAGGGAGAGACCTGGAACAAGGGGGCCCTCCAGGAAGCGTCTCTGATCCTGACTTGGGCGGAGGCCAATGTCCCCTGCATTTCAGCTGTGTACATCCCGGGGGTGGAAAATCACCTGGCGGACTCTGAGCAGGGGGACCTCTCGCCAGGGAGAATGGTCCCTATGCAGCAGGGTGTTTCAATCTCTGTGTCACCGTTGGGGCCAACCAGATGTGGATCTGTTTGCGTCCCGCCACAATCACAAGTTTCCAGCTTTTGTCTCTCTGTCCAGGGATCCTCTGGCCCTGACCTCGGATGTGCTAGCAATGTCATGGAAGGACTTTCAGTTCCTGTATGTCTTCCCCCCCAATTCCCCTGCTGGGCAGGGTTCTGCGCACGATTGCTCTGGAAGGGGTGCCAGCAATTCTGGTGGCCCCCAGGTGGCCAAGAAGAGTGTGGTTCGCAGACGTGGTACAGCTGGCAGTAGATCAGTACGCTCTGCCCTTGGTGCCAGATCTGCTCACTCAGGGCTCACCACGCCATCCCAATTTACAAACTCTGGCTTTGATGGCTTGGCTGCTGAAACCTCCATCTTGATGGAGAAGGGGCTGTCTTCCTCAGTTGTGGATACACGTTTGGCGTGCCTTCATTGACTGGTGTGAGTCTAGGTCTCTTCCCTGTCGTGTGTTCTCTTTTCCCAGGATTCTGGAGTTCCTGCAGCATGGGTTGGAGATGGGGCTCCAACTCAGTACTCTGAAGGGTCAGGTTTCTGCCCTGGCTATTTTTTTCCAGAAGTCCTTTGCTCAGCACCCTCTGATCAGGACTTTTTTTCAGGGGATCTCTCATGTGCGTCCCCCACGTAAACCTATGGTGCCTGTTTGGGAGTTGAACTTGGTTCTGTCAGCCTTGCAGGGTGCTCCCTTTGAACCTGTGCAGGATGCTGCCTTGGCCATTCTTACGCTCAAGGTTGTGTTTCTGGTGGCTATCACTTCTGTCAGGCTTGTGTCTGAGTTGGCGGCGCTTTCCATTCAGCCCCCCTACTATGAGAGGCACCAGGACAAGGTGGTGTTTCGTTTCAAACCTGATTTTCTGCCTAAGGTAGTGTCTGCCTTTCATTTGAATCAGGATATTGTTCCTCCTTCTTTGTGCCCTAATCCTAGCAATGCTAAGGAGAGAGTTTTGCACTCTTTGGATGTGGTTAGGTGTCTGAAGTACTATCTGGTGGCTACTGCACCTTTCAGGAAAACTGATGCTCTTTTTGTGGTCACTTCTGGTCCTAGGAAGGGTTTGGCTCCTGCCAAGTCTACTATCAGCAAATGGATCCGTCAGACTGTGATTCAGGCCTACTCTGCTAAGGGGAAGAATCCTCCCTTCCGCCTTACTGCTCATTCCACTCGTGCTATTGGTGCCTCTTGGGCTTTTCAGCACCAGGCTTCTGTTGAACAAGTTTGCAAGGCTGCTACTTGGTCTTCTGTTCATACCTTTTCAAAGTTTTACAAGGTTGATGTTAGGGCCTCAGCTGACGCTGTTTTAGGCCGACAGGTTCTGCAGGCGGCAGTGGTTTAAACTGCCTGCTGCTGATTTTTCTTGGGGATCCCACCCTACTTTATGGACACTGCTATTGGATGTCCCAACTGTAAGTATTAGATTTGGAGCAGGACGTACTGTATACTAAGAATAATACAATTCTGTGATTACTCACCTGTAGAATTGGTATTAGGAGTATACAGTACGTCCTGCTCCACCCCACCCTTGGTTGCATTTTCTTGGATCCCCTGTATGGTGATTGTTATCTTTGTTATAGTTGATAGTTTGGATTGTTTAATTCTCCCGGCTTCTCATTAACTGCTTTTCAATGCTGGGGATTTGTGGGAGGTCCCTGGGTATTTGAGGGGCCGGGAGGAGCCTATTTTTGATGTCTCTGCAGTCCAGCGCCATCTGGCAGAGTATATCCCAACTGTAAGTATTAGATTTGGAGCAGGACGTACTGTACACTCATAATACCAATTCTACAGGTGAGTAATCACAGAATTGTATTTTTACAGTAGTTTTGTGAAAATGGGTCATATAGGCTAGTTGTCATCATGTCCCTGATTGATTTAGTCTAACGATACACAATCATTGGTCTTGGTCCTAAAATGTATTTCAAATTTGGATCTATGTTTAACATGTGCTAGTTTCAAGCTCTTATTGGTGTACCCTCTTGCCCGCAGAGCTTTCTGCTGGAAAGCCTCCATGGATGAACAGATTCTGCATGCTTGCAGATATTCCCCTATGGGGATACTATTTATTAGGGGCTGTGGGTGTGTGCTTTCAGCTCTCAGGATGCCATTAGAGGCCGTAGGCTTCCTATATAGCCTAGTTGACAATGCCCCTGTTTCGTCCATAGAGACCTCCAGATCTAGGAATTCCACTTTGTGAATACCATAATTTAGGGACAGTTTTTAATTACAGTCATTTATGTTTAATATGGCTATCAAGTCCTCAAGCATACTGGGGGGCCCGTCCAGAACAGGAGGATGCCATTATTGTACCTGTGCCACTCATGAATGAGGCACAGGTACATCGAAAAGTCCTCTAGATGTCCCTTTCCCACACTCGCAGGTACAGGTTTGCATATGATGGGTCACAGGTGCCATAGCCATCCCCTGTACCTTGAGGTATAGGTCTCCATTAAATTTAAAGGTATTATGTTTATGTATTAGTATAAACTTGAGAAGAGCCATAATAAGAGTGTTATCATCTTGTTGCTCTATCGGTAATTCATTTAGGAACATTTGAACTGCTTTGACACCTTGTTAATGTAGAATGCTTGAATAAAGGACCTCCATGTCAAGATTGGCCAGGCAGCATATGGTGGTAGTATAGTCTGATCTAAGATGGTCACAAGATGACCAGTATCTTTAATGTATGTTGGTAAGTTTCTAACAAAGTCTTGAAGATAAAAATCTATATAAATACCAACATGTATAATTAATGCCAGACACTACTGATCGACCAGGAGGGTTCTGTTTGTCCTTATGTATCTTATGTAAGGCGTAAAATGTTGCTAACTTGGAGCAGCTGACATTTAACTACTCCCAAGTTTGTCAAAAATTTCATGATGATAAGCATTATCAAAAATTTCCTTGTATTTAATACTGTCCCTGGCCAGTCTTTACCTGGCAGCCCTCTGGTACCATGCAGAATTGGAAACATTTTTGTTGCACATCTGTTCATATTTTTCATTAGACATAACCACTACGTTTCCACCTTTATCTGAAGGTTTAATCGTAATTAACTTGTTAATTCCTGAACTGCATTTAACACCTCAGGAGAAACATGTACCAGGGAGGTACATACAGTACACCGATTTAAATGAAATTATATAGAAGACATACAGTTCTAATTTAATATCTATTGCCATATTATTAAAGAAAGAAATGGATAGAGAGAGATGGCAATGTGATCAATATAAAGCTCATAAATAATTAATAGAAGGGATAAATCGACACAGAGCTATTTCTATTACCTTTAGAACCATACTGGTGTGAAGTGGTAACAGAATAAAATCCTTGATGGCTGAAAGTTCTTAAAGTGGACCAACACCCAGGATTTTCACTATCCTGGGTGTTGGTCCACTTCCGCAGGGCACCCCGATCGGGGGTGCCCCGCTTTGTGAAACCCCCCAGAAAGCCCCAAAAACTCACCTGACCCCGCTCCCACGTGACTCGCTCCACCAACCACCGCCGACAGACAAGCGAGGTCCGTCGACGGACAAGGTGAGAGCGCCCGCCCGCGACGCCTCTCGCGCGTCCCTCTTACAGTTTGTGAATGGCCGGCACGGGTGCGCGCCCTGCGGCGGCCCACGCATGCGCCGTTGGAACGAGGAACAGGTAGGATTTGCGGGCGTCTTATAGATTCCCGGGCCGATCAGTGGTGGGTGTTGGTCCACTTTAAATATAAGTATGTAACAAAACAAAATGGTGACACAATGTAAACAGAAAATAAACATTGTGATGTCTGTTTATAAAAAATAAAAAAATGTATCTAAAAAGTGATAAAAACATTTTTAAATAATATGCAGCCACAGACATGTATACTTTAGATGGCATTCATGCAAAAAATATGATCATTTATCAAGCATTGCCAGATTAATTCGATGTACTATTTATTGAGATAACGTGACATGGTTATTAACTTTTGTCATATAAATTTATGCATTAAATATTGCTTGACAAAACTGGTATGATTTTGTGTTAGGAAATGTGATCATGGTTAATATCTTTATGCGTAAATATATATAAGAGATAGATAGTTTTTTTAGATTAAGGCATATGTTTTCCAGAATATTAAGAGTGGCTGTACTGTATAAAACATTTTAGATATTGTAACCAGTGTACCCCCCCCCCCCGAAGAAATCCTATATGAAAAGGGCGAAACATGTTGGGGATTTAACAGACAATACAGCGAAGAATAATCTGTTTTTCTTAATGGCATCTCTGTATGGCAACACGGGAATTGTAATATACAAAATGTCTTGCCTAGGACAAATTGTCTTTAATGATAGAATATAAACATGCATTTTTCTTAATCATTCTGTATTAATTAATTGAAGTTGGAGCAAATTGTGTTTTAACGCTCTACTCAATTAGTGACCCACAAATATAATGTTTAAACATTGTTTAAAGAACTGTGAGCCCCACTTCAGCAGCTGCCTGGTGAACCAATCAACTCAGAGATTGTGTGCCTAGGGACACAGCAAAACCTTAACAATGAGAGTAAATTGAAAATTCAAAAATTAGAAATTAATCTGGTCTGAGTGACTGGCACCGACCGGAAAGCAGACCAATACTCTGGGACTGGCCCTGAAGTCTAAGTCTCCAGGGCCAGCCATTTGCCTACCCAATGGTCATTTTGTATTTTGTCTGCATTGAGGGCTACTGTGGGAGCTCTAAACTTGAACAGACCCTGTTGAAGAGATTTCCTACGGTTAGCTGGGGGGCATGCAATGACCCAGCTAGACTCCTTTCTCTGATTATAATATGCATCTATTTTTTTTAATATACATATATTCTAAGTGTGCCATACACTCCACTTCGATCTTCATGACGTGTGGGTAATCTCCAGTAGAGGGCGAACTTCTGCAGAGATGAATATGCAAAAAAAGAAAGTCCCTCCCGGTCCATATATACCTGGGACCTCCCACCAATTCCCCAGTTCCTTCTCTGCAGGGAAGGCGACAAGACAGAAGATGAAGACTTCTTTACTTACAGGTAAGCCGGCCCGTGCCCGGCCGTTTATTGTCCCTATTGCTGCCAGGACCCTTTCTAAATTGCCCCTATTTGAGCCTCCCAGCTTAGGCTGCGGGTCCTGGGGAAGGTAGGCAGCACCCTATAGGTGCGGAAGGAGCATTGCTCCACCGTGAGACCTCACTATGGGGTAGGCGGTTACCCAGGTTTTGGTGATCCTGGTGTGGGATGCCCCGTCCCTCTATGTTTATGGCCGGATTCTGGCAGGGTTCCCCCCCTTCTGGGTCCCTTACTCCCCTCCGGGGGGGGGGGGGGTTGCCTGGCCGTTATTTCGGTTTCGTTCCCCTATGCCCCTGTGTGTGGTTGTGTGAGTTTCACTGTGTGTGTGTTGACTGACAGGATGTTTTCACTTCTGAGACCATATCTGGTGCCTTTGATTTAGCCTGGGGAGCTTCTCCCCCTCAGGCTGTGTTCAGGGAGGGGGCGGGGCCGGGCTCTCGGCGCGGCCGCGATAGCCCCGCCCCCTTCTTTGGCGCGATTCTGTGGCTCAATCCTTGGGATCCGCGTTGCTGAGAGGGGGGTGTGGCCTTGCGAACGCGCATTCTGCGCTGGCCCGCCCTCCCCCTTCTCTTCCTGTCTTTCTGCATGAGGCACTTCTCGGGGGCCATTTTGGTTTGCTGAGCTGCGCTCCTGGTGGTAAGGGCCGGATGGCCACTTCCTTAGCTTATGTGGGGGCCCCTCTCTAGCGGGGGGCCCCACTGATTTTCGGGCATGTGTGTGTGTCTATTTGTTTTTGGTTATCGCATGTCTGGCTGGGATATACAGTATAGATACATAATAATATATATAATATATATGTGTTATCGCCTTATATATATATATATATAGGGATTGCACTTATAATGCCTGTTTGTGTGTTACAGATTGCATTGTATTTGTGCATATTAAGGGGTTCCTCCTGGTCCTGGGGTCCCTAGTGTAAAATTGATCACCTCAAATCCTCCCACCGGGACTTTCAAGGGGCATCCCGGGTTGCTTAAGTGTAAATTCCCTGCGGTCTTGCGACTGACCACAAAAATCACCATATGGAGGCTCCGCAGGATACTGGGCTCGGGCTCCCTCAGGGACAATCCGGGCCATGTGTGGGGTGTGGGGTATCCCTTACGGGGGAGAATGTGCTGATCTGTATACCATGCGCACAAAAGGCCATAACGCGGCAGTCTGGTACCCAGCCTTCTGGGTCGGCTCCTCCCGCTTCATCGCCTTCCCCTCCCCGCCTTATCCGTACCCCAAGTGACATTGGTGCCAGCGGGGAGTTGCACTCTGATGTTTGGGGCTAGGTTGGCCAGCATCGAGAAATTTATTGCTAGCACGGTGGGCAAGAAGGCCCAGGCTAAAAAGAGACATTTGTCATTGGCCCAGCCCTTGTGGGATGTTGACGACGATTCCGTTGATTTGTCAGATTATTCCCCGTTAGAGGAGGAGGAATTGTATGAGGAAACAGAGGCTGACTATGTTCAGTCTGGGGATGCTGATGTCGGGCAGGCGCTGGGGGATGCCGTAGATACGGCCACTGTTTTGTCACATCTATTGGAGGTGTTGGATATTGAACCGCCTGAGGCGCCCCCCTCTCAAGAAGGGGGAATTTTTGGGGGTCCGCAAGCCCCGTCTGGAATTCCCTACCCAGGGTCAATTTGATGCGCTGATCCTTAGAGAATGGGAGAGGCCCAGTCGGCTTCCTGGTGTTCCTCAGGGATGGGATAAGAAGTATCCTTTCCCGGTGGAGGCGGTTAAGCGCTGGTCTTCTCCTCCCAAGTTCGACGCGCCGGTTTTAGGTTTGACCAACTCTTCTGTGCTGAACAGCCCTGACGCCACTTCCCTTAAGGATGGCGAGGATAAGCGCCTCAGATGGCGTGCCACGCATTTGCCAGCGTGGGTTTGGCCCTGCGGCCTGTTTGTGCATCTTGCTTGCTACCAGGTCTCTTATCAGGGACTGGCTGAATGACGCTCAGTTTAATCCAGCTTGCGCTGAGTTTGCTACCCTTAAGAGATGTGAATTGTTCATGGATTTTGTCTTGGCTGCTATGGAAGATTCTATTGTCGTGTGTAGTAGGACTTCAGCCTTACTGGTGGCTATGCGCAGATCGGTCTGGCTCCGCCAGTGGACGGCGGACGTTGGGGCCAAGAAGTCGCTCATAGCTCTTCCCTTCTTGGGTATGCGGCTGTTTGGAGATAAATTGGATGCTGTTGCTAAAGGAGGTAAGTTACCTCAGCGGAAGAAACAGCGCCGTCCCTTTTGGGGGGCTGGCTCGTTCACTCCTTCCTTTCGAGGGGCCACAGCGGCCAGGGGTTTGGCTTTCTCGGGTGTCAGGGGCTCGTCCTGGAACAGGGGCAGAGGTCGGGCACGTCCCGCGGCTGCCTGGGGTTCCAAGCCCAAGCCTGCCGTTAAACCGGCTCAGCAATGAAGGGACGCCCTCACCTGCAAGGGTGGGGGGACGGCTGCGGCTCTTCTTCCAGGTCTGGGCCCGGGAGGTCACAGACAATTGGATCTTAGAAGTAGTCTCCTCCGGGTACAAACTGGAGTTCGAGTACTGGCCGCCCTCAAGATTCTCAAGATCTCGGGTGCCCTCAGGCTGCACAGGGGCTCCTGTTAGCAGTGAAAAACCTTCTGGACATGGGGGTTATATGCCCGGTGCCTCCGTCGGAGAGAGGCAGGGGTTACTACTCCAACCTTTTCACGGTTCCCAAAAAGGAGGGTTCGGTGAGACCCATTCTAGATCTCAAGGTTCTCAACAGGTTTATCAGAGCCAAAAGGTTCCGCATGGAGACTCTGTCTGCGCTCGGCTATCAGTTCCCTTCGCCAAGGGGATTTTATGACATCCATAGACATCAAGGATGCGTATCTGCATGTTCCGATTTTTCAGGCACATCAGAGATTCCTCCGGTTTGCAGTGGAGGATCAACATTTTCAGTTTGTAGCGCTTCCCTTCGGACTGACCTCGGCGCTGAGGGTCTTCACCAAGGTCTTGGCGGGAATAATGGCTCTGCTTAGAGCTCAGGGCATTCACATTGTGCCTTATCTGGACGACCTGTTGATCTCAGCTTCTTCTCTCCGTCAGGCGGAGCCGGACACCCACCAGGTGGTGTCGACCCTGGAGAGGTTCGGGTGGGTGATCAACCGCCCCAAGTTTTCTCTCTCTCCGTCTTGTGTGATTTCATTTCTGGGCATGAATCTGGATACCATTCAGGCCAGTGTGTTTCTGCCCCAGACCAAGGTGCAGGGGATTCAGGGTCTGATCCGCCTTCTTCTGGCCAATCCTTGTCCCTCTATCCGACAGGGGATGAAACTGGTGGACTTGATGGTATCCTCCTTCAAGGCGGTACCGTTTGCACAGTTTCACATGAGATCTCTTCAACTTCACCTATTGACGCATTGGGACAGGTGTCCGCAGTCATTGGATCGACCTTTCAGGATGTCTCCCAGGGTTCGGCAGTCCCTTCGGTGGTGGCTGGAATCGAGCAACCTGTTGAAGGGCAGATCCTTTCTGGTCCCTTGTTGGGAGACCGTTACCACGGATGCCAGCCTGTCGGGCTGGGGAGGTTATTGGAAAAGTCATCAGTTCAGCGGGGTGTGGGGTCCTCAGGAGGCTCACACCCCCATCAATGTCTTGGAGCTCAGAGCCATCCGATTGGTTCTGGCTCGGCTGACCTCACATTTACAGGGTCTACCGGTTCAGGTTCGTTCAGACAACCGAACGGCGGTAGATTACATCAATCACCAAGGAGGGACTAGCAGCAGGAGTGCCCTCAGGGAAGTCTCTCTGATCCTGCACTGGGCGGAGAGCAATGTTCCTTGCCTTTCGGCAGTCTACATTCCGGGAGTGGAGAACACGGAGGCAGATTCCCTGAGCAGGGGATCCTCTCGCCAGGGAGAGTGGTCTCTCAACCCCGAGGTTTTTCTGGATCTTTGCCGCAAGTGGGGGACTCTGGAGGTGGATCTCTTTGCCTCGAGGCACAATCACAAACTTCCAGCCTTTGTGTCTCTTTCTCAGGATCCTCTATCTCTGGCAGTGGATGCCTTGTCCCTTGCTTGGAAGGAGCTGGGTTTTCTGTACCTGTTTCTGCCCATCTCCATGCTGGGCAAGGTAGTTCGCAAACTGGTTCTAGAAGGGGCACCAGCGATTCTGGTGGCTCCAAGGTGGCCAAGAAGGGTTTGGTACGCAGACGTTGTAAGGATGGCCGTAGATCAGTACCGCCTTCCCTTGTTGCCGGATCTGCTATCTCAGGGTCAACTACTTTACCCCAATTTACAAACGCTGGCTGTGACGGCTTGGCTGCTGAAACCTTCATTTTGTCTGAGGCTGTTATTCAGACCTTGATTAGGGCTAGGAAGCGGTCCTCTTCTGGCATTTACTATAGGACTTGGAGGTCCTATATTGATTGGTGTGAGGCTAGGGCCTTGCCTTGCAGGGTGTTTTCGATAACCAGGATTTTGGTTGGGTTCTTGGGTTCCAGCTTAGTACCTTGAAAGGACAGGTTTCTGCTCTGTCGGTTTTCTTCCAGAGGTCTTTTGACTTACACCCGCTGGCTAAGACCTTTTTCCAAGGGGTCGCGCATGTGCGGCCCCCTCGGAAGGCTGTGGTTCCTGTTTGGGATTTGAATTTGGTTCTTTCGGCTCTGCAGGGTCCTCCGTTTGAGCCGCTACAGGATATTGCTCTTTCGGTTCTCACTCAGAAGGTTGTTTTCTTGGTGGCTATTACCTCTGTTCGGCGTGTCTCTGAGTTGGCGGCTCTGTCGATTCAGGCCCCTTACTTTGAGAGACACCAAGATAAGGTGGTTTTTCGTTTTAAGCCCGATTTCCTTCCTAAGGTGGTGTCTGCTTTCCACCTCAATCAGGATATTGTTCTCCCTTCCTTGTGTCCTAAGCCTAATAATGACAAGGAGATGGTTGTTCGCTGTGTGAAGTACTATTTGGTGGCTACTTCTTCCTTCCGCAAGACGGACGCTTTTTTCGTGGTGCCCTGCGGGCCCAGGAAAGGTTGGCGCCTGCTAAGTCTACGATTTGCAAATGGATTCGTCAGGCCATTGTTGGGGCCTATTCTGCTAAGGGGAGGACTCCCCCTTTTTTCGTGGTGCCCTGCGGGCCTAGGAAAGGTTTGGCGCCTGCTAAGTCTACGATTTGCAAATGGATTCGTCAGGCCATTGTTGGGGCCTATTCTGCTAAGGGGAGGACTCCCCCTTTTAGGGTCACTGCGCACTCTACTCGTGCGGTTGGTGCGTCCTGGGCTTTTCAGCACCAGGCTTCTGTTGAACAAGTTTGTAAGGCTGCTACTTGGTCTTCCGTTCATACTTTTCCCAAGTTTTACAAGGTTGATGTGCGGGCTTCAGCGGATGCTGTTTTTGGCCGCAAGGTTCTGCAGGCTGCAGTGGTTTGAGTTGGTACATTCTTTACTGTTTCTGGTTCCCACCCATGACGGACACTGCTATTGGATGTCCCACATGTCATGAAGATCGAAGTGGAGTGTATGGCACACTTAGAATAATATCGTTTTGTGAGTACTCACCTTTAAAACGGGTATTATGAGTGTGCCATACACTCCACTTCGCCCCACCCCTTTTTTCAGGTATTCTGGAGCTTTTATATGGTGAACCATTGGTTTTGATTGTTAAGGTTATAGTTGGTTCTTCCTGGTCCCCTTACTGCTTTTTTACACTGGGGAATTGGTGGGAGGTCCCAGGTATATATGGACCGGGAGGGGCTTTCTTTTTTTGCATATTCATCTCTGCAGAAGTTCGCCCTCTACTGGAGATTACCCACATGTCATGAAGATCGAAGTGGAGTGTATGGCACACTCATAATACCTGTTTTAAAGGTGAGTACTCACAAAACGGTATTATTTACCACTCCACTAAGACTAGGCATATCAACCTAGCAGACAGGGAGGATCTGATGTCCTGAAGTAATAATGGAAGAGAAATCAATTCTACAAGTGAGTATTCACAGAATTATCTTTTCTCTTCCATTTTACACCAGGACAATTCAGTATCGATAGGGATCTCCAAAAGCAGTACACTGAATTTGGGTGGGATCCCCCAAAACCTTATCCCCTTTATCAGGAATAAGATATCTTGAAAAGCCTCTAGGTTACTACAGCCTGTAATAACTTTCTACAGGCATTCGCATCCACTGTGGCTCAAACATCTACCCTATACAATTTGGTAAATGTATGAATTGAAGATAAGGTAGCTCTTTATATATTTGTTCTACTGAAGCTTGATGCTGAAACCCCAGAAACTCCAATAGCTTGTGTCGAATGAGCAGTAGTTCGAAAGGGAGGAACCTTCCCCTTAGGGATATATGCTCTTACCACTGCCTGTCTAATCGATCGGCTGATGGCAGACTTAGCTGGTGGAAGACCTTTCCGTGGACCCTCAGGTATGACAATAAGAAGTCCAAACTATGGAAAGATTGTGTAGCAGTGAGATAATACCTTAGTGCTTTCACTAAACTCACTACATGCAGCCAGTGAAGAACCCTCTTCCTTATCGGACACTGGAGCAGGACATAAGGAAGGCAAAACCATCTCTTCATTATGATGAAAAACACCATAGGAAGAAAATCCCAAAACACTGGCAGGTTGATTCATTACTAATGCCAGGTAGCGACAGATGAGCGACAGATGACCGCTAGTAGTCGCTGTGCTCGCCCATGGTTAGCTGTTTCAGAGTGCCTCAGTCGCTGGCCGGCATTGATCAATATGTTGTGTGAGTCGCAGTACTTCGCTGTATGGGAGTGAGCGGTAGCGCCAGCTCAGTGCTCACACCACATTAATAAAAAAAACAGCCCCAAACAGCGCCGGCGCTCAAAATAGGGTTGTTGTAGCACATAAGGCTCGATTCAGAGATAAAAAAATACTTTTGTTTTAGTGCCGATCTGTTTTTTTTTGGAAATGTTTCTGCTCTCGTATGAGTGTGCGAGCAATTCTATGCATGCATTGCAATCCTTCTGTAAAGTTTCCGTCCGTTCGTACGGCAGATTACGAATACGAGGATGTCATTTTCCAGTGTGACTTTTCCGTTTCATTTTCACATGTTACAATGTAGGCTTTCGTTTTTGCCCTTTTCCCATCATATCCTCCCACGAATCCTTTACGTTTCCCGTTAGATTCTGTTTCCCTTTTTCAATAAATATTCGTCCAGACGGAAATCCTTACGATCTTGCGCCTGCGCACTACAAACTTAACTCATTAAAGTGTTCGCCTACATATTTGCCACCCTCACTTCTACTACAATGTTTAGCTAAATCACTTAGCACTATCCTCCATCTTCCCTTTTGGACCCTTAAAGCTCACCCAAACCACTTCGCGGTTAGGTTCTTCTTCCATTTTATGTCCCTAAAATTTACCCAAATCACTTCTCGGTCATGTGAATATTCATCTTTAAATATTTCTAGGCCCATTAGTTTTGTGTTAATGTATTTTGTAAATGAAATGACACTGAAACATTTTTTTTTATTCCATCATAAAATATAAAATCTTTAAAAATTTAGAAAATTTCAAATTTTTACAACTATAACAAACAAAATACATAGCAATGGCAGGCCACAGAACATTATTCTTCATCTGTGGTCCCCAACGAGTCGCGCAGCTCCTGCATCTCGCCCACCAACTGAAGGACCCTGACACTCAGTTGTGCCACTCTAGCACGTGTGGTCCCTGTTAAAAAACGTAAATTAAATTATTGGTATAACCTTGTTGGGGTCATACTGCAGTGCCCCCCCCCCGTATGGTCCAAACACCTAAATCTGGACTTCAAAAGCCAGAGGGCCCTCGCCACCACGGCTTTTGCTTAGTGCCCGATTAGAGAACCCCTGGCCCGCATTCTGCAGGCAAAGAACGGGCATCAGGAGCAAGGGCAATAGTGGATATCCAGAATCCCCTGAAAGAATTTAAAAATACTAACATAAAATACACATTCTAAGCTACAATATTGTTTAACATGTCATAAAGGGCTAAAAACAGCCATAGGTTAAGACATAAGTCATCATTGCCGTACAGTGAAAATGGATTGATGGAATGTGAGCAAACTTACCCAGGAGCCATCCACCAGATAATTCTCCTGACTCAAACTGACGAAATAAGCCGGAGCTCTGCAATATATAAGCATCATGGAACAACCCTGGATGCCCTGCCCTGAGGAATCGCATAGCTGGATCAAACACTGCTTGTATGTTGTGCGAGTGGCACATCTTGCGGTTCCTGCAACCAAATATAAAATAATTACACAAAGCAAAGGTAACCGACTAAAACAACTCCTACAACAAATTAAGATTCAAGTTCAACAATCCAAATATAATTCACAAAGGACATAAGTCTAAAAAAATATAGCAATTATATGGATGTGTGGGAAAATAAAGGTTTACATGCTAAGGACTAATTAAGGTCAGCATTAAAATGCTTCTATAAGGCATACATGAAATGTATTGATTTAGGTATGCATTGCTATACAATTTATGGCCTCGGCCATGCTGATACATGCAATGCCTTGGTGCTAAAGGCGCGCAGACTCCTCCACATAGCCGCAAAACATGTTCAACAATAGCAATCCGAGCCCTCAAAGGTCCTGTAAGTGGATCGGAAATGAAACGGATTTATAGGGTAGTGGTCCGTCGGAAATCAGCTCTCTGAATCAGACGCAAGCCCATCCCAACAACGTAAGTTATCTGAACGAACAAAAAATATCAGATTTTGTCTGGAAAATGATCCAAACTAACGGAAATGATCCGATTTGCTTTCGTTCATCGAAAGCGCATATACACATTTTCCCGAACGTTCGTACGAATGAAAAATGAACGAAAAAAAGCAAAAAAAATGACAAATACCCACTAAAACAGCTACGGAAGTCCAGACGAATGTGTCTCTGAATCGAGCCTATAGCGCCAGAGGTTGTGTTTTAAAGTCTGTTTTTGAACATGTATCCAGTAGTAACAAAGAGAAAACATATGGAATTTCATTGTTATTACATTGTAACATGAACAATTTAATACCAGAAATGTAAAAACAATTCTGCATAAAAATATGAAAAATCTAAAAAGTTTTTAAAAATTACTTTAAATTGACCAGGAGAGGTGACACAATTATTTAATTATAAAAAAAAAAACCCTGTTTAAAGAGAAAAAAAAGATAGTCCATTGAAATGTATGGGAGAGCGACAGGTAATACCAGGCGCTCTGGAAGCCACAGAGCCGGCGGTATACGCTGAGCCATCTGTGATGATGAATCAGTCGCTAAGTGTCACTGTTAGAGTCGCTCACCAGATTCGCTTTGATAAATGTGGTATTGCGTACAGCGCCCAGCGGTCACCGTTCGCTACCTGGCATTACCGGTCGCTGCCAGTCATTACCTGACGCTATGGTTTAATGAATAAAGCCCTAAATAAACACTAAATAAGGAGACTTAACTGATAAGCTGCTAATTTAAAAACCTGCCTTACTGAGGTTATTGCCACTAAACAGATAACTATAAGCGTCATTAGACCTAATGATGCATCTACCATGGTTCAAAAAGGAGGACCCTGAAGAGCTAATAAAACAAGTTCAGGTCCCAAACCGGCAGAAGTGGCTTACACAGAGGCCGCACATGAGCGACTCCTTGTAAAACATGTTCTGATAAATTCATTCTCAGCTATGTGTTTCTGAAATAGGATATATAAGCAGATATTTGTCTTTAAAACGTACTCAATTGAAGACCTTCATCAAGACTCTTCTGCAAAAACATCCACAATTCTGGCGACAGGAAAAACTCTACAGAAACCCCCTGGACTTTCACCAAGGGATAAACGTATGCCAGACTCTACAATAGATCATTGATAAAGACTTCTTCCTGGCCTGAATCATAGACTAAATTACTCTGGCAGAGAGGCCTCTTTCTGTCAAGATGGAGGTTTCATAACCAGGCCGTCAAGCCAAAAACTCGTGAGTTGGGATGCCCTAAAGGCCCCTGTGTGAAGAACTGTATTGTCGGTAAACTCTGACATCCTTACTATGTCTGAGAACCAGCTTGTCCTTGGTCTACCGAGGAGCCACCGGAATGGTTGGGCCTCCCTCACGAGCTAACTTTTCTATACTCGACCCAGGAGTGGAAACAGAGGGAATGCATAAGGAAGCTTGAATGCTGACCACTGAAGAGTCAGGGCATCTGTTGCATTGCTAGAGGATCCCTGGAACGGAAAACAAACTTTGGAACCATTCGATTGTGCCGTGATACAAGAGATCTATGACTGGAATCCCCCAGCGCATGCATAGAGATTGAAAGACCCCTGACTCGGAGACCATTCCCCCTGATGCAGGGACTTTCTGCTGAGATGATTGGCCTGCAAGTTGTCCACTCCAGGTATATGTACTGCCGAGATGCATGGAGCCTGCATCTCGGCACAAAGTAAAATCTGGCTCACATCCATGAGGGCTTTCCAGCATCTCGTACCCCCCTGGTGTTTGATGTATGCCACTGCCGTCCGATTATCTGTCTGAATCCAGACGGGATGCCCCTCAGATGGAATGTCCAATGTCAGAGAATAATAGAATTGCACTCAGTTTCAGGATATTATAGGAAGTCTGCTCTCCCTCAGACAGCACTGTCTCTGGATCATCCATAACACTTCCCCAATCCACTGCACAAGCGTCTGTGGAGATGATCTTCCACTGTACTGGAAGGAAGAATTTGAATCTGAAGAGGCCGAGGACTCCAAGCCACCAAGCTAGCGACTGCCCTGTTGACTTTGTCATGTAAAAAGAGTGATCCAGAGTCTGTGTGCCTTGATCCCAGATTCTGAGCAAATCATAGAGACATGGTATGTAAGGCTGAATAGAGACTTTAGCCCATCCAGTTCAGCCTTCCGTCTGCAGGGGTCCTGTGTGAAACTGAGCAAAAAGCACTGCCTCGAAGCAAGACACCATCAGGCCCAACAGAGGCATTCCTTGATGAATCCTTGGGTGAGGGCCAGCCAAGCAACCCTGTACCCTGGCCTGAAGTAAAATATAGTCTGTTCTTTGCCTGAGACATGTCTAAGACATTTCCAGAAACTCTAGAAGAATTCGACTGGATAGTCAGATATGCAATGTCTATCAGACAGTCCGTGTATCCTTCTGGGACCCCTGACATGATGGGGCCCAATAAAACAAATTGTCTAAGTAAGGGGTTATATGAATACTCTTAGAGAAAACATGAAACCTGCCAGCACCTTGGAAGAAAACCCTGGTGCTGATGATAGCCCAAACGGTAGTTCCACAAAGAATTGAAATGTAGGTGTTAGGCGCCGGACACCCTTCTCTCTTAAGCCAGGTAATCCCCAATCTCCACCGCCTCTTCTGCCTTTAGACAAGTCCCCGCTCGCAGGAGACGCGGATTGTGCCTCTCCAGACTCGGTTACCCCCAGGACTTAGTTGGCGCAAAGATTACCGGCTTAAGGTGGAGACGGGTGAACGGCAGGGTATCCCGAATATGGATGCCGGGATGTAAATGGAATTACAAACGGAGAGTTCAGCAGAGAAGTCCAGGAACAAGCCAAGGTCAGACCGGGTGATCACAGAGCGCAGTTTCCAAGGGGTCAAGCGAAGATTAGTCAAAACGAGCCGAGGTCAAAACCGGGTGAGCACCAAAACGCAGTAGCAGAGGGATCAAGCACAAGCGGAGTCAGGACAGGCAAAAAGGTCAGGACGGGCAGCAGGCAAGGAAGGTCAGAGACGAAGCCGAGTTGAACACAGTAAACGCAGACTATAACGCACACCCTATTAACCAGAGGCTATAACGGGCACTGGACAAAGGGGCGGCAGGGTAATAAAGGGAAGACTGGCCAATGGGAAGGGGAAAAGGGAAAGGAGAGGGAAATGTGGTGATTGGTGCAACGGTAAGTATCCAATGGGAGCGGTCCCAGGAACTGGACCTGCCCAGGCCAGACGGACTGTCCAGTCCCTGGGCCCGACTCCCATCAGGACAGCAGAACTATTGATTAGACACTTGCCCCCGGCGGATGCGCTGGGAGCAGCGCCGCCTGGGGGCATATGCAGAGCGTGCCCGCGCGCGTGCGCGAGCACGCGAATGGCCGGGCGCGCTCCCGGCCGGAGGAAGCACCGCCGCGCCAAGAGGTGAGAGCGTGGAGCCGCCTGCCCCCGCCGCACGACCCGCGACGAGGCCGCCGCACCCCGCCGCCGTCACGCTGGCCCCAGAGCGGCACAGAGAACGGGGCCGCGACGCGCCGCGGGACCGGGGCCGGGAGACAGGTAAGCTCCTAACATTACCCCCCCCCTGAGGAGGGGCCACCGGACCCTCCAAGCTGGGCTTCTGAGGATTCTCCCTATGGAATTTTCTCACCAATCTCTGTGCATGAACTTCCCTAGCCGGAACCCATGACCTTTCCTCAGGACCGTAACCCTTCCAATCAATCAAATACTGAATGGAACCACGAAAAAAGCGAGAGTCCAACACCCGAGCAACCTCAAATTCCTGTTGCCCGTCAACTAGAATGGGATCCGGAAGATTATCGGGTTCAAAGTTTCTGGCCGGTTTCAAAAGGGAGACGTGAAATGAGTTACAAATCCTCATAGAAGGCGGGAGATCCAGGCGATAGGTAACCCGATTGATTCTCTGCAGTATGGGGAAAGGACCAATAAATCTTGGACCCAACTTGGCAGATGGCTGGCGTAAGGCCAGATTTTTGGTCGAAAGCCACATCAAATCGCCGACCAAATAATCAGGATTATTATATCGCCTACGATCAGCAAAATGTTTTTGTTGGACCCCAGCCTTAGACAGGTGCTGCTGAATTTTATCCCATAACCTTGGCCACTGAGACATCCATTCATCTAGAGAAGGTACTCTGGAAGGCTGGTCTGACAAGGCCGAAAATTTCAAATCTTTACCGTAAACACAACGAAACGGAGATACACCGGTGGAGGAATGTGTGGCATTATTAAGGGCAAATTCAGCAAATGGAAGAAACAACACCCAATCCGTCTGGACATCCGAAATGAAACAGCGTAAATATTGCTCCAAGGATTGGTTCGTTCTTTCCGTTTGCCCGTTGGACTGAGGATGAAACGCAGATGAAAGGGAGACAGTGAAACCCAACTTGAGACAAAAAGCCCTCCAAAAACGGGAAACAAACTGGACCCCCCTATCTGACACAACATCCTCCGGGATACCATGGATTTTAAATATGTGTGTCAGAAAAAGTTGGGCCAGGACCTGAGCAGTAGGTAGCTTTTTTAATGGGATGAAATGAGCCATCTTACTAAACCGATCTACCACCACCCAGACGACAGTGCACCCTTGGGAAGGGGGAAGATCGGTTATAAAATCCATGGCCAGATGGGTCCAGGGGCGGGAAGGGATGGGCAATGGAAGTAGAGGACCCTCAGGAGAGTGTCTTAATGACTTACTGCGGGCACAAATCTTACAGGCTCGCACGTACCCCTGTGCGTCTTTTCTAAGGGACGGCCACCAAACCTGACGAGACAACAAGGAGATGGTTTTCTTGACACCAGGATGACCTGCCAACTTAGAGTCATGGAACTGGTGCAAAACCGCAGCCCGATAGGCAGCGGGCACAAATTGGGCATAACTGGGTTTTTCGGGTGGGGCTTCAGACTGGAACCGGGTTAAATCAGGAAGTTCTGGCTGGATAGCAGCTACTACCAGAGCCTGGGACAAAATGGGTAAATTTTCCCCTTCTGGTACAGTAGAAGAAGAAAAACAACGTGACAAGGCATCCGCCTTCATGTTCTTGGATCCCGGTTTATAAGTAATAGAAAAATTGAACCGGGAGAAGAACAGAGACCAGCGAGCCTGTCTTGGGGTCAATCTTTTGGCGGACTGAATGTACTCTAAATTCTTGTGGTCGGTAAAGACAGTAACGGGAAATTGAGCCCCTTCCAGCCAATGCCTCCATTCTTGAAACGCAAGTTTAATTGCCAATAGTTCTCGATTCCCAATATCGTAATTTCTCTCGGCAGGGGTAAATTTTTTGGAGAAGAAGGCACAGGGATGGAGGCGTTCAGGGGAACCGCTATATTGCGAAAGTACTGCTCCTACACCAAGTTCAGAGGCATCCACTTCCACAATAAAGGGTAATTGGCAATCCGGGTGCACTAACACAGGGGCGGAACTAAAAACTCCTTTTAATTTCCTAAAAGCCAAGACGGATTGCTCTGGCCAAACAGCAGGATACTCCCCTTTCTTGGTGAGATTAGTGAGGGGGGCTACCAGGGTGGAAAAATTTTTAATGAATCTCCTATAGAAGTTGGCAAACCCCAAGAATCTCTGTAAACCCTTAAGATCTTTGGGTTGCTCCCACTCTAGTACCGCTTTAACCTTGGATTGGTCCATGGAAAGGCCGGTATTAGAAATGATGTAACCCAAAAAGGGAACTTCAGTAACCTCAAATTGGCATTTCTTGAGTTTGGCAAATAAATGATTCTCCCTGAGCTTCTGTAAAACCAGACGAACATGTTTACGATGTTCTGATAGCGAGGAAGAGAAAATCAGGATATCATCCAAATACACTACAACAAAACGGCCCAAGTATTCCCTAAAGATTTCATTCACAAAATCCTGAAAGACTGCGGGAGCATTACACAAGCCGAACGGCATTACCAGGTACTCATAATGCCCCTCATGTGTATTAAAAGCTGTTTTCCATTCATCTCCCTGCCGGATCCTAATAAGATTATAGGCCCCGCGGAGGTCTAATTTGGAGAATACTTGGGCCCCAACCACCTGAGTGAACAGCCCATCAATTAATGGCAGGGGGTACTTATTCTTAACCGTTATCTTGTTTAAACCCCGGTAATCGATACAGGGCCGGAGTCCCCCATCTTTTTTCTCGACAAAGAAAAACCCCGCCCCTGCCGGAGAAGAGGACGCCCGTATAAAACCCTTCTTTAGATTTTCTGCGATATACTCCCGCATAGCAAGATTTTCGGCTCGTGTTAGATTGAAGATCTTCCCCCTAGGTGGCATAGTACCCGGGAGGAGCTCGATGGGGCAATCCCAAGGTCTATGGGGGGGAAGTTTATCCGCCGCTTTTTCAGAGAATACATCAGAGAAATCAAGATATGGGCTAGGCACTTCTTCAGGGGATAACTGAGTGGCTCGCACTGGTAGTTCCAGACAGGAATGAAAGCACTGAGGACCCCATTTAACAATTTGCCTAGTTACCCAATTGATTTGGGGATTATGTTTCTGTAGCCAAGGTAGCCCAAGAACTAGAGGGGTAGAAGGCATTTTAAGAACTAAAAGGGAAATTAATTCAGAATGCCCCGCTCCCACTCTAAGCAGGACTGGTGAGGTTCTGTAATGAATGAGCCCCCCCGCAATGGGTGTGTTGTCAATGGCAGAGACCCGAATGGCTACAGGAAGGGACTGGAGCGGAATTCCTAGGCTTTGAGCTAAATCAAAGTCAAGGAAGTTCCCTGCTGCACCACAATCTAAAAGAGCTTCCAGGCTAAAACATTCTAGATCAAGTTTTACCTGGACCGGAATCATAAATGGTGATAATACACGAGGAGATACCTTACAGCCTAGGTGGGTCCCCTCGATTCCCCCTAGGCTCTGAAGTTTCCCGACGGCTTCTTGGGGCAGGCTCTGACCATGTGACCTGATCCGCCACAGTAAAGGCAGAGACCTTCTGACAAGCGCCGACGTCTCTCAGCTTCAGTGAGCCTGGTGGCGCCCAGCTGCATGGGCTCCTCAGAGGAGGGCAAGGCTGGAACTTCAACTCTTAAGCTGGAGTCGGGATGTGACCCCTTTTCCAGGCGTCTCTCCCGCAGACGTCGATCAATGCGAATGGCCAAATGCATAGTTTCGTCCAAGGTCTGAGGAACTGGATAATTCACAAGAATGTCCTTGATGGAGTCAGACAAGCCTAGCCTGAACTGACCGCATAGCGCTGGGTCGTTCCAACTTGAATCAACCGCCCATCGTCGAAATTCTGAGCAATATTCTTCAGCTGGCCGTCGTCCTTGGCGTAAGGTACGGAGCTTTGCGTCTGCTGTGGCCCCCCTGTCAGGGTCATCATATAGAATCTCCATAGCTGAGAAGAAACTATCCACAGAAAGACGGGCTGGATCCTGGGGTGACAGACTGAAGGCCCATGATTGTGGATCCCCTTGAAGGAGGGAGATAACGAGACCCACGCGCTGCTCCTGTGACCCGGACGAGGTTGGTCGAAGATGGAAATAGAGCTTACACGAGTCCCGAAAATTTGCAAATTTGGCTCTGTCTCCAGAGAACTTATCTGGAAGTGGAATTTTGGGTTCCACTGATGATGCGGCCGAAGCCCCTTGAGGGCTGGTGTTAAGCGGAGCTGGACGGTTCTCCTGGGCCGCCACACGATGGGCCAGGTGCTCAACGGCCGCGGTTAAGGCCTGCACCTGTTCCAATATCTGGTCCATTCTCTTTGGGCCCGTTATACTGTTAGGCGCCGGACACCCTTCTCTCTTAAGCCAGGTAATCCCCAATCTCCACCGCCTCTTCTGCCTTTAGACAAGTCCCCGCTCGCAGGAGACGCGGATTGTGCCTCTCCAGACTCGGTTACCCCCAGGACTTAGTTGGCGCAAAGATTACCGGCTTAAGGTGGAGACGGGTGAACGGCAGGGTATCCCGAATATGGATGCCGGGATGTAAATGGAATTACAAACGGAGAGTTCAGCAGAGAAGTCCAGGAACAAGCCAAGGTCAGACCGGGTGATCACAGAGCGCAGTTTCCAAGGGGTCAAGCGAAGATTAGTCAAAACGAGCCGAGGTCAAAACCGGGTGAGCACCAAAACGCAGTAGCAGAGGGATCAAGCACAAGCGGAGTCAGGACAGGCAAAAAGGTCAGGACGGGCAGCAGGCAAGGAAGGTCAGAGACGAAGCCGAGTTGAACACAGTAAACGCAGACTATAACGCACACCCTATTAACCAGAGGCTATAACGGGCACTGGACAAAGGGGCGGCAGGGTAATAAAGGGAAGACTGGCCAATGGGAAGGGGAAAAGGGAAAGGAGAGGGAAATGTGGTGATTGGTGCAACGGTAAGTATCCAATGGGAGCGGTCCCAGGAACTGGACCTGCCCAGGCCAGACGGACTGTCCAGTCCCTGGGCCCGACTCCCATCAGGACAGCAGAACTATTGATTAGACACTTGCCCCCGGCGGATGCACTGGGAGCAGCGCCGCCTGGGGGCATATGCAGAGCGTGCCCGCGCGCGTGCGCGAGCACGCGAATGGCCGGGCGCGCTCCCGGCCGGAGGAAGCACCGCCGCGCCAAGAGGTGAGAGCGTGGAGCCGCCTGCCCCCGCCGCACGACCCGCGACGAGGCCGCCGCACCCCGCCGCCGTCACGCTGGCCCCAGAGCGGCACAGAGAACGGGGCCGCGACGCGCCGCGGGACCGGGGCCGGGAGACAGGTAAGCTCCTAACAGTAGGCCATCTACAGCAATGTAGGCATGCATCTTTATATATGTATTGTGGTTATAAAATCTCTCGGCTGGAATAACATCACTGGATCAAACAACTCCAATCTCACAAGGTGAGATACAGCAGATCTTGATGCTTCTCATTTCTGCTGATTTCGAGAGACCCCTGACCAAGAGGATCTCCAAGGAGTTCTGGCTCCTAATTAGATCTTGTAACCTGAGGGTACAACTTCTTATATCCCAAGGTCTATTATATATAAAGCCTCTGAATCTGAGCAAAATGCAGAAGCTTTCCCCCCACCTGCAAGGGTGGAGGCGTCCCTTCATGCCTGAGCAGGCTTTGAAAGGGGCTTGGCTTTATTCTGCCACCCAATGTCGTCTTAATTAGGGACCTTGTCTTATTCAAAATAAGCATGATGTACCACCTGATCCATGTGCTTATCCGCTGGATCTTTTAAAGAAGCATTATCAGAGGATGGCATAACTAAAGTCTAAAAAAGACCTGGCACCAGAGTGTCCAACAGGAGGGTGAGACCATAACGCAATCTGACCTGGAGGAAATGGATACAAGTATCAAGTACTTTAGGAATGGGCGGAAGACTATTTGACTTCTGCCATTCCCTATTGATTAAAAAAATGCGTATGCACTGCAGAAAAATCCTCCAGAGTAATCAACCATCCATCTTCTTCTTACTTGAGCGCCTCCTTGTGTAAGAGACTCTGAATCCGAGTCCCTACTGGATGAATCCTCCCTACAAGGGAGAGTATGGCAGCCAAACATTTTTTTAAAAGTTTTGGACCACTTGAGGGTTGCTGACAGTTTAAAAACTGAGAGGGAGACTATGGTACCCACAATATCCTCATCTCAGGAAAAAGTTTTTTCTAAAACCTTAGTGGCTGATATGATTCTCTAAAGGTTTTGGTCCACTTGAAGGCTGCCAAGGGTGCTTTAAGGCTCAGAGGGCACCATCGATAGGGGCCAGAACCTTTGCAGGGAGGACAACTGTCTTCCGTATCTACTACAACCGTAGCATAATCCCTGCACACTGTGCTATGCTTGTCCAGTGCCACTGCATGCATACTGGACATGGGGTAAATCTGATAAAGATCAGATCCGACTACCCCAGATGCCTCCGTCATGGTGAAAAATAATACTAGTCTACGTCCCTGGGGATCTGAGACCAAGTATATAACAGTTCTCAACAGTCACAAGACTACTGCGAGTCCTTTGGGGGGGGGAGGGTAAACCACCTATTATTATTATATATTAATATTATATTATCTTGCCCTTACCGACAATCTATAATAATATAGATATAAACAATAAAAACAATATTAAAGCACAATCAAAATAAAACAAACAAAATTAACCACCAAAAGGTTTAGGTCCACTTGAGGGTGGCTTTACAGCGGCAGAGCAGCCCTTTTGCTGGCCAACCCCAGAAATTATGCGCTGCCGAAGAGGAAGTGCGATGTCTGCAGTGCTAGGCTCCATGCCTAGCCGAAAATATTTCAGCGGAGTTGGCGAGTAAAATGCTTCGCGGAGGAGAACCGGCTATTTTGGTGGAGCTTGTTACCTCGCTAAGCTGAAAATCTTCCAGTGTCACCTGCTTGAAGAACCGCGCAGTACCACTGAGATGAACCGGAGATTGTCAGCGTTTCTAGCTACTTCGCTATGCCAAAAATCTTCCAGCGTAACTGGCCTGAGGAAACGCACTGTGCCACTGAAAGGAACTGAAGACGGCGGCGGTGGTAGCTACTTCGCTAAGCTGACAATCTTTCCACAGAGGTGGACTGAGGAACCGCACTGTGTCTGGTACTCGGAACTTCGCTAAGCAAAAAATCTTTCCATGGCAACGGACTGAGAGCATGATTCTTCTTCGCTGCCACCTTAGCCCCGCCCCCAAAAAGGCGTGCAAATTTTGAATTTTACAACCAGTAAAACACATGGGAAAGAGCAATAAAAGAGGGAAAATAATTCCCTTGGTCACCCCAATCATGCTCACCAGACAAAAACCTGTGGCTGCTTTGCTTTTCAATGAAAGACTTCAGCCAGAGTGCCAAGGCACTCAAAAGCGCCTCAGGACGCTGGCGCTTACACTTACCACCCTGATCCAGATACAGCTTAGCTGAGGAGCTATGTAGGTCCATCCAGATTAGAGGAGCATAATGGATCTAGGAAACCAGACAGGGTCTCACCCCTGCTTCCAAGGTATAATCTTAGAAACAAAAAATAAATGGGGGAGGTGTCCAGATAGAGCCCTGCAGTCCAGTCCGACTGCAAGAAAGAAACTGGAGTGTATGAAGTCAGCCGGAAGAATATTGGCCGGGAGGATGTGCCACACCTTTTTCTTGCAGTCCACGCCCTATCGTTACTGAATTACCCCTGATGTCCTGAAGTAAAATGGAAGATAAATTCTTTGCTGCCCCATTGTCAAAAAAGGCAGAAAGGTACTCTGCCCAGAACCCATCTCCACTATTATCATTAACCAAAAATAATTTAGAGGTAGTACCTTCTTGCCCAGGATGGGTTTCTCAAGCATGCCAAGACACTGGAGTTTCCAGGATTCTTCCTCAGATGGAAAGCCCTAACCAGGTGTCATTTTCTCAGTCGGTGACAGCTTGGTGGAGCTAAGCTGCATGGTCCCTTGGGAGGAGACAGAAGTAGGGGTGCTCAGGACTTCGCACAGGAGAACTGTCAAAAACTTTGCTATTTAATGCCACTATTTGCAGATCTTTGGATGATCCAGATGGCCAACTACATGGCGTCATTAAGAAAAGCAGGAGAATGAGTCTGAATTGGCTATAGAGTGTTGGATTGTTCCAATGACAGTCAACACCCCAGTGGCAAAATGCCAAACAATATTTCTCTGTTGACTGACAGACTCGGCACAGGATACGAATTCTGGCTTTGGCAGTGGCAGCTTGGTAAGGGTTGGAATAGGGTACTTCCATAGCTTTTAAAATGGCCTCCACAGAACATGTGATGAGTTATTGAGCAGAGAACACCCACCCGTTGAATCTCAGTGCCTGAAAAGTGAGAAGTAAAACTAGCAGGAATCCTGGAACTTGCCAAACTTGCTGCAATCACCCGATAATTTTTCAGCAAGAGGCAATTTTGGCTTAAACCGGACCTTCAGCATGATTTTATGAAAAGCCCAAAACCTAAGCTATGCCTCAGCATCTAAAATTATTATAATTAATTATATTTCAAGTTTTTAGTCACTTATTATTTTTTTCCCCCACTGGGCTGCAACTCTGTTCAGGACTCTAGGATACGAGAGCCACCATCTTGACTCAGAAGCATCACATACTGAGCAGAGGAGAGCACGATAATGTACAGGGGGCAGGGTTATAGCTGTGCTTTGCACAGACAGAGCAGAGCTGGGGTCAGGGAAAGGACACTTCCTGTTTGCAGGCTGCCTGATGCTCTATGAGCCACCATCTTGGGCGTTTAAAGGCTCATAACATGCAGTAGATGCAGGTAGGATTATTTTTAATGTGGGCAATCTGTATGTACATGGTGTGGAAAACATATAAGACAGACTCTTATTCAGGTCTGATTTAACTTTGGAAGTGGACTGACTCCTGAGACTAATTCTTCTGAGCTGTCACACAGGTGGTCATTTGCTACATGGCAGACACAATGGTCTGTATTTGCCCCATTAACTGTTCTATATCTTGGCCTGTTATAATGAAATGCCCAGCTGGACACCTGCCGGGGGGCTGCTAACACCCCACTGGACATGACTGCCTTCAGGCCTTAGGGCAGAGGATGCAAACTGACAAGACAAAGATAGATGAACTCCCAGGGCACATGGCTGAGGGTCCAGGTGGCTGATCCAGACAGAAGCTGGAAACTGAAGGTGGGACGCATAATCCAAGACAAATCAAGGTTTGGGAGACAGGTGGTCCGAGAGCTGCAGGGTACCTATGGAAGAGACGGAAGGATAGTTGAGGTCATGCCGTATGTCAAGCCGAGAGGAAAGGGTCCAAAACCCGGTGCCACAGGCTTAGAACGAGAGCAGTGGTTCGTGCCGTAGGTCAAGCCGAGGCCTTAACCTTGGTGATGCACAGTGTTGGCTTTGTGCCAATCATACCTTTTTGAATTGCCAAAAAGCATAACATAACACATTTTCTCATGCATTTCGGTTTTGCCAAAACATAGCCGAGGTCTTCCACTTTGCCACCCTACCACACAGGCCAGACGTTTAGACAATACGGAAGATTGTTGTCAGATACAGGTGACAAAAACCTGGCATTGTAACATAAGCTGACTTTGTCAGAGGGACAAATTTGGGATGCTTAATTTGTGACAGCTTAAAAAATACCTAGATTGATTTTCTATAGCGACCACATTGTATAATGTGTGACCAAGCCTGTCCTTGACCAGCCAGTGGCATCTCTGCTGCTTCCTGGCCAGTCAACCAGTGTGCTCCAAATGAGGCTAAATCATTTGGGAGAGGACATGGGGTTGCTGGGGTGAGTGGGTAGAGTGGGGAAGGGATTGGGGGCCTGGGGGGAGGCAGGGATTGGATTGGAGTAAAGGTAGCAGCCCACACTGCCCCAAAGCAGTGCAGCCCACTGGGCATTTGCCCGGGTCTCCCTATGGCCAGTCTGCCCCTGCTAATAGGGATGGGTAAAAACCCCAAAGTTCGGGTTTGGAAAGTTCAGCCGAACTTTGAATAAATTGCGATCAATGGGAACCCGAACTTTGGGGGGTGGCTTTGGTGGGTGAGGGGTGCAGAGTGTGCAACAGAAGCATGCTGCCTAGACTCACCTCTGACCGATTCTCTTCTGTCAGCTTTGGGAAGTGTGGCGGCAGCGTTTGAAACTGGCAGCGTTTGAAGCTAACAGGAAGTTAACTACCACCTCCCATGATTGAGGACACTTCTAGTACCAGCACTAGGAGTGTCCTCACTCATGGAAGCCGATGGCTATCTTTTTGGGAACCCAAACTTGCAAAGTTCGGGTTTGCCCATCTTCAGTCACTAATGAAGCGTCACATATTTGTCCCTCTAAAAATAATTGTCAGCTTTTTCAACAGGTTGTGTAGACTTTTCATATCCTCCGTACACAAAAGACTTGCTGCATGCTTTACCCCATCTGATGTTAGTTTTCCCCTCCTTGACTGTAAGGCTACTTGCTTGGCTCTGCACATCTAAAAAGCAGTCACTATGCAGAGGAGAAGCTAGGCATGCTGGTACCCAGGGCAAAGATTCAAAATGTCACCCCACCTGTTCTCAGGCCCCCCTTCGACGCCCCCCTGACCTGCTGCACCCGGGGCAAGTGCCCCCCCCCCGCTCCCCCTAGCTATGCCACTGCAGTATGGCTGTGAAAGTTTAGTCTAGCACAGGCATTGCAGAGACATAATAGTGAAAGTTTGCCTGTGACTGACATATCACATCTGTTGTGGAGTGATTACCTGTTTATAAAAATTGTGCTGCGCTTCAATGTTATGGCAAAGACTTCATTAGGCAAGTTCTCATCAGTTCTGTAAAATACATAGGTTTTGTTTGGTTATACCATTCTTGTAGCTACATGATGCTTCAGAAGAACAGATTTCAGAAAGTTCTGTTGTACATGGCAAGGTTATTTGAGGGTTAATGTAATACAGTTGTTATAGGGCTCCATAATTCATAATTCTGCCAAATATACTTGTGGATATATAGTTTGCTTTGCCGCCATGTGGTTTTAGTAAGTTATATTTAGCTTGCTGTGATACTTCATAATGAAAACTTCCTGTTCTCTACAAGACTTCACCACAGTGTGCATCTTCCATTTCCCGACTTGTGGGATAGCTAGTAAAAAGCCAAGGAATGCTCATAATCCATTATTACCCCAGTGTGTCTTATAATGTTAACATGTTTGCAATTAACTTTATTAACAGCAGTGTTAAATGTTGATGGTGTGTGTGGAGAATAGGCCAAATATTATAGCGCAAATGTGAAGGAATGATTAGGAAACTCCACATATCTTCTTTATTATTTATGTTTTTATGTCAAGTCTAGAATCCCCCCTTCCGACCCTCTGATTACAAATGGCCCAGGTATTTTAACGAGATGCGGAAGAGATGTTTGGCAGGGATGTGTGAAAGCTCTGATCAAACCCCCTGGGGTACTTGATTCCTGCCTTTTGGTCACAAGCTAGGCTGCAGCCAGCATGCCTCCTGCTGTTGTATAACACCCCCAGCTGGGAAGTTGCCAGTGAGGCTACGTTCAGGTATTCCCCTGCTGGGATTGTGTCAGAACAGGGCAGACGCCGGCACCGATAGTCTATGGGCCGTAACGCGGACGCCTTGCGTCCTACGGCCAAACCGGTTACAGAACCAGAACCAGCTCCCAAAGCCGGACCGGAGCATAGTATAAAACAGGTCTGGAAACCAGACAGAGACTGGTAAACGGGGAACTAAGGTTCTGGACCAAATAAAGACCCGGTTCCTGGACTTAACGCGTTCAGGTGCGCCTGGCCGATAGGTTGGTACCGCTCACAAGGCAGTGTGACCCCCCTGCTCCAAGTTATAGCTCCAAAAAGGGTTGTAGGGCAAAATCCCCCTCTAAAAAATGGGAGGTAACATCCCCTCCCACAATGGGGAGGGGAGATGGATAGCCTGGCAGCATAAATTGGATGGTCAAAAACCAGGCTGGTGTCACTCATCGGAAGGGGGTTATGCTCGCCGGCATATCCAGGGGTGTCCATCACCATCACCATAACCAGAAGCTCTTGACACACCCCCTTGTAAGAGCTCCACACCACGCTGCATGCTCAAGGTAAACTTTGCTTGTTGTCTCTGTGTATTGCATATCTGTTGTAACCCACCTCAGAACCGCATAGTTATTTAATCTGTAATACTCCATACTTCTTTATAGTTAAATGCTTGTAAACTCTGCCTAGCGTGCCTATAGCCATTAAAACGTATATTTAATTGAGCTGTCTTCTTGCCTTAAACCCGGAATTTGTGTGTCCAAAGGCAGTTTGCCTGGTTACCCTAATAATAAGAGGGTCGGACAAGGTTTTGGGGAACCCGGTGGGCGTGTGCGGCGGTCTCTGGTTAGTAGCGGGACCACGTGACGCCCGGTTTCCTGACAATTTGGTGGCAGCGGTTTGGGATAAGGCAAATAGTGTAAGTGAGTGTGGGCCCATACTCTCATACACTAAAGATTACTAGCGGCGGCTTTTCTGTTGCTGGGATCTTAAGATCAGCTCAACGCTAGGAGTATTCTGAGAGTGGTTACAGTAGTTGTGTGATTACAGTGTGCAATAGAGCAGTTGCAGGCATGGCAAGTGGCACCAGGGCCAGAAGCAGGGATGTGGCTGCCGATGATATACTGGGTGCAGAGGGGCCCAGCCAGGGCTCCCCCAGAAGCCGGTCACCAGCCCTCAGCATCCCGCAGGACCGAGCCCCGCCTGCCGGTCCTCCCAGCCAAGCAGGCTCAGTCACTCTCCTGAATGCTGCTGTGGCAAGTCTTCAGACAGGAGACCACGCCACCTACGCACTCCTCATGCAGGAACACCGGGCCCAAGCTGAAAGGGAGCAGATGCAGGCTGAACGCGAGGAACGCCGTCAACGGGAGCAGATCGAGGCAGCCGAGCGCCGAGAGCAAGCTGAACGCGAACACCAGCTCCAAGTTTTGCAGCTACAGCTTCAGCACCCTCCACCCAGCACATCTGGCGGGCCCCCCGAGAACCAGGCCCCAAAGTTGCGTGCAGAGGATTTCCCCATCCTGGACAAAGGCACAGATCTGGACACATTTCTGCTGGCTTTTGAAACCGTTTGCCATCAATACCATGTGCCGGAGGATCAGTGGGTCAGGTACCTAACCCCCCGCCTTAGGGGTAAAGCCCTGGAAATCTTTGGGTACCTGCCCAGCGAAACCACCCTGAGCTACGAGGGGGTCAAGCAAGCCCTGATCCGACAATATAACCTTACCCCGGAATTTTATCGCAAGAAGCTGCGGGGTCTGCGACGGGGCCCCAGCGACAGCTGGGCTGATCACATGAGGGCTCTACAGAGAGCAATTGAGCAGTGGACCACCGGCTTAGGAGTCACCTCCATCCAGCAGTTGAAGGAGCTGATTGCCATAGAGCAGTTCCTCTGGAATTGCTCTGACGAGCTGCAGCAGTTTCTGCGCGACCGGAAGCCAGAGGGGGCCTCAGCAACGGCCGCCCTTGCAGATGAGTACAGTCACAACAGAGCCCAGGAGCCCCGGAAACCTGCCAGCTGGAAAGTGGGTAAGCCGCCGCTGGCGTCTGTTGTACATGCCCCTCAGCCCAAGACCCCTGCCCCTACCCCCTTCTCCAGACAAGGGGGGCCCCAACTCTGTCACCACTGCAACCAACCAGGACACTTCAAGGCCGCATGTCCCCAGCGCCAGCAGGGTCCATCCCAGAACTCCTCCACGGTGCTGTATGTGGGTAGGGGTGCTGGGAGGTCCCGGGACAATTTGCAATTCGTCACTGTGGGCCAAGCTGTGGCCGTGGGACTTAGGGACACCGGCGCAGAGACAACTCTTGTGCGCCCTGAGATGGTGTCCCCACCGGACTTCATCCCTGGAAAGACTGTCTCAGTCTCTGGAATCGAGGGAGGTGCATCGGCCCTCCCCATGGCAAAAGTTTATTTGGACTGGGGTGCTGGGCGGGGTGTGCGGGAGGTGGGGGTATCGCCGAATATCCCTGCCGGTGTTTTGCTAGGGACAGACTTGGGGCGGCTAGTGTCTCAGTATGTGGCCACTGAACCCCCGAGGTCTGGTCCCCCAGAATGTAATAGCGTGTATATTTCAAGATGTGCAAATAATGTAAGTAACCTACCTGCTACAGGGAATGTGGGGGTAGGGGGTGTAAAGTGTGCTTCTTCCTCCCGGAGGAAGGAGGGTTACCCCGAAGCTGGGGAGGAAACTGCGACTGAGATGAGGGCTGTCCCAGGAGACGTGGGACCCCCAGGTAAGTCCACATCGCCGGGTTTCTCCACCACTGGGGTAGTAGAGGGCCAGACTGGTCTGTCTGGACTGGCGGCTTGGAGGGGAATGGAAGGGGGGCAGGCATTACCTGAGGCCGCAGCGGCTCTGGCCACTATCGAGAATAGTGGGAGCGCTGGTGGCTCAGGGGCCCCTCGGCGGTCTATTTGCCCCCTTCCTCCAGACCAAGCGGCTGCCAGGGCCGACGGAAGTCCGGGGGAAGGTCCTGGGAAACGGACGGCGGATGGGATGGTCTTGTCTATTCCAACCACCCCCCGTCCAGGGTTCCCAGCACCTCGACCCGAGAGGACCAGTCCAGGCCAAAAGGCAGGGGCGGTGGAACCTGCAGGTGGGGTGAGGGGTGCCCGTGGAGAGATGGGACCCCTAGGTAAGTCCCCACTGCAGGGTTTCTGCGCCACTGGGGTATCAGAGGGCCCGGCTGGTCTGTCTGGCCTGGAGGCTTGGAGGGGAATGGAAGGGGGGCAGGCATTACCTGAGGCCGCAGCGGCTCTGGCCACTATCAAGAATAGGGGGAGCGCTGGCGGCTCAGGGGCCCCTCGGGGGTCTAATTGCCCCCTTCCCCCAAACCAAGTGGCTGCCAGGGCCGACAGAAGTCCAGAGGGAGGTCCCGGGAGACGGACGGGGGATGGGATGGTCTTGTCTATTCCAACCACCCCCCGTCCAGGGTTCCCGGCACCTCGACCCGAGAGGACCAGTCCATGCCCAGAAACAGGGGTGGTGGAACCTGCAGGTGGCATGAGGGGTGCCCATGGAGAGGTGGGACCCCTAGGTAAGTCCCCACTGCAGGGTTTCAGCACGCCCGGGGTGTTAAGGGACCAGGGTGTTCTGCCTGAACCGGCAGCTCGGGTGGAAGTGGTGGAGGAGCAGGTCCCAGAGTCCCCTCAGGGGACCGACCGATCCTTCCCTTCCTCCCAGGAGGCTGCTGAGGCAGGCCGAAACCCAGAGATGGGTCCCGTGAAACCGACTGAGGACATGGTGGTCCCGACCATGTCCAGGCAGAGATGTGGGGTAGCATCAGGCACTGATGACCCCCAGAGAGTTCTCCCCAAGCAAGACATGCAGCCTCACTTGGGCCCAGACCCCAGATGGGTGGTCGGGGGACAAGTGCGGCTGTACCCAATGATGGTCAGGTCAGGGTCACCAGGGGGGTGGCCTGAGGACCAGCAGTTGGTGGTCCCCTATCTGCCCAGGGCTAAGAAGTGCTATGCCTTAGAGAGCCGGACGATTGGGCACATAGGGATCACCAACAAGCCAGTGGAGCCGGGCCTGGCTGTCCGCTGCCATTTGTACTATACCGGCCAGAGGGTGGGGGTGGCAGGGTCAAGTCCCAGCATCCCACCGATAACTCGGACGCAAGGAAAGAGGTCTGTGCCAATGGCAGTGGTCTATGCCACGCCGGTTCCAAGTTCAATGGCCTTGTCACCCACCTGGCTTGACGGGGTGGGTACTGCCCGGTGGGAGATCCTTCCCACGGAAGGTCCCCCCCAGGGCAGACACTCCATCCAGGGGACCAAGTTCATGGTGCTGGAGGGCAGGCAGGCACCCACTCGGGGCTGCCTCCTTGGCCAGTGTTGGCAACATGCACCGAGGCCCCTGGCTCGGGTAAAGCAGAAAGGGATGAGTTGCCATCAGCAACTGGACCCGCGGTCCCAGCTATGGGCCACCTTACACCCCTTCCGGGAGTGGACCTGGCCCAGAACCCTCAACCCAAAACAGCACTACCGCCGTGGTACTGCCAGACAGGATTAGCGGATGCATGGGCGCACGGGCCAGCATCAGGATGCGCTGCCCCTTAGCGCCCTTTTGAAGGGGGAGATGTGGAGAATAGGCCAAATATTATAGCGCAAATGTGAAGGAATGATTAGGAAACTCCACATATCTTCTTTATTATTTATGTTTTTATGTCAAGTCTAGAATCCCCCCTTCCGACCCTCTGATTACAAATGGCCCAGGTATTTTAACGAGATGCGGAAGAGATGTTTGGCAGGGATGTGTGAAAGCTCTGATCAAACCCCCTGGGGTACTTGATTCCTGCCTTTTGGTCACAAGCTAGGCTGCAGCCAGCATGCCTCCTGCTGTTGTATAACACCCCCAGCTGGGAAGTTGCCAGTGAGGCTACGTTCAGGTATTCCCCTGCTGGGATTGTGTCAGAACAGGGCAGACGCCGGCACCGATAGTCTATGGGCCGTAACGCGGACGCCTTGCGTCCTACGGCCAAACCGGTTACAGAACCAGAACCAGCTCCCAAAGCCGGACCGGAGCATAGTATAAAACAGGTCTGGAAACCAGACAGAGACTGGTAAACGGGGAACTAAGGTTCTGGACCAAATAAAGACCCGGTTCCTGGACTTAACGCGTTCAGGTGCGCCTGGCCGATAGGTTGGTACCGCTCACAAGGCAGTGTGACCCCCCTGCTCCAAGTTATAGCTCCAAAAAGGGTTGTAGGGCAAAATCCCCCTCTAAAAAATGGGAGGTAACATCCCCTCCCACAATGGGGAGGGGAGATGGATAGCCTGGCAGCATAAATTGGATGGTCAAAAACCAGGCTGGTGTCACTCATCGGAAGGGGGTTATGCTCGCCGGCATATCCAGGGGTGTCCATCACCATCACCATAACCAGAAGCTCTTGACACACCCCCTTGTAAGAGCTCCACACCACGCTGCATGCTCAAGGTAAACTTTGCTTGTTGTCTCTGTGTATTGCATATCTGTTGTAACCCACCTCAGAACCGCATAGTTATTTAATCTGTAATACTCCATACTTCTTTATAGTTAAATGCTTGTAAACTCTGCCTAGCGTGCCTATAGCCATTAAAACGTATATTTAATTGAGCTGTCTTCTTGCCTTAAACCCGGAATTTGTGTGTCCAAAGGCAGTTTGCCTGGTTACCCTAATAATAAGAGGGTCGGACAAGGTTTTGGGGAACCCGGTGGGCGTGTGCGGCGGTCTCTGGTTAGTAGCGGGACCACGTGACGCCCGGTTTCCTGACAGTGTGTTTGGCATGGAATTTGTTTCAACTCTTCAAACAACTGTTCCTGCAATAACTGCTCTGTTTAATATTTGGTATCAGGTCTGAACTGAATCATTGTCAGCCCTTACATTGGCTCCTGCATCCACTCAAAGCGGAAAAGCCCCCTTACTGATTGTCTCCTGGCATCTTACAGCACCTGGGAAGTTTCTTCCTTTGTCAGCATTCCAAATGTGCTGCTGCCTGGAACTAACTGACATAATCCACAATGTAAAGTGTCAGGAAACTCAGCAGCACTTCCTTTTTGCAGGACCTATTGGACACCATTGGAGGGGGGGAAATCAACCATGGCTGGAGTTACAAAAAGGTATCTATTTGTATGTGCAGAAATCTTGATTGCCCTGGTGGCGGGATGAATATGAGCACTGTTTATTATAAGGGTGTTGGTTTGGCTTAAAGAAGAACTACGGAGGCCCTGCAGTCTAAAAGAAATAAAGGGCTGTCCGAGTTCCACTCCTTGGGACATCCCGAATCAGGATTCTGTGCTGTGTGGACCTCCCAGATCCCCTGTTCCACTCATATTTCCCAGAGCCCTTGCTGCATCTTTGCACCTCGGCTGCATCCTCACTCACCTCCAGCTGTGCATGCACTCATGCCAGGCCTTTCTGAATGGCAGGTGTGGGCAAAGGGAGCCAGGTGAAAAAAACGTGTTGCTCAGCCAATCAGCGATCTGGGTTTCAGCTGAGTCTCCACTGTGGGAACAACAGAGGGGTGAGTGAATCGGCCGACCTAAGAGGATACACACAACGGGGCGTCACAATTTGGGATGCTTCCCTGGAAGGAACAACACATGGTAAAGTCAAATTGTGTTGTTCCTCTTTAAGTATGAAGAAACACACACAAATATTACATATTTACCTCTAGTGGCCATCAGGTAGATTATCTAACCTCATGTTAATATGGGAAAATAAAAGTACTGTATTTTCCGCACATAAGACGCACCTGCCCATAGGACGCGCCCAGGATTTGGAGGAGGGAAATAAGAAAAAAAAATATTCAGAACCAAATGATATGCTAAAATACCCCCTCCAATCAGCCTATTACAGACAGTGTGCAGTTCAGACCTGATACCCAAATCACATCATTACAGACCTCAACTTGCAGCCAGTGAGCGGTATCCTACATTACAGCCAGTGAGGTGCATTCCAAATACAGGCAGTGTGAGGCATCCCAAATACAGGCAGCATGTTAGAAACAATTTTAGAAACAAAATGGCAGCTCATGCATTTGATGGCCATCTGCAAACAGGAAGTGCTGCTGGGCTTCCTGATGTGCATTGTCAGTTATGTCAGTTGAATCCAGACATCAGCATGACTGTGATGCCAGAGAGGAAGCTCTAAAATGGCTGCTACCTTTTTTCTCCAACTGTACCAAGCTGTTAGTGCAGTTTAAGTCATTTTTAAACAAAATGCAATGGAAATGGAATTGCCTTTGAACCACATGGCCCAACTCGTCATATAGCGCCATATTCTGTGGCTCTGTACACAGGTGGGGATTACAGACAGGGTAAAATAGACAATTAAAAAGAAGATGCTACAGTTTTCTAACTGACAAGGGATCCAATGAACTTGGGAAGCTTGTGGCTTAAACCAGGTTTGTACACACCAGGAATCTGTATGGTTTGATTGGATAATTCCGTCAAGCCCAGGAAAATTCACGGGCACTCAGGGAGGTTTGGGGATTTCTTAGTTTGGGAATCTGGACACAGGACAATGAGGCAGGTATGAGCCAGGAGGCCAATTCTTCCCTAGAGGCAATAGCTAGGGCAACTGCTAGCTGTCTCTAGAAACACAGACCAGGAACAGAGCGGTTGGGGTTATGGGCTGAGAACAGGTGGACAGAGACTTAGACTGGGAACAGGTGGTGGGAGTCTCAGGCTAGGAACAGGTGGGCAGAGACACAGGTTAGGAGTGTATACACATAAGACAAGCAACCGGTATACACTATCAAAGAGAAAAGGCCACCCAGGACATAGGTGTACACTAGGCCCAGGGCAGTCCAGTGGTGGTCACAGACTTGAAAAGTTTGTTCTAAACACAAAAATACCATTTTGTGAGTACTCACCTGAAAAATGGATATTGTTGGTGTGCCACACACCCCGCTTCACTTCTTAAATATTCATCCAATAATGGGTTAATCCACCGCCAGGTGACGTAGTGCAGAGAGGAAGTCTTGTAACGAGCCCCCTTCCGGCCTATATATACCTGGTACCTCCCTTCAATCACCAGTATATTTAAAAAGCAGAAAGACAAGGTACCAGTATTCCACCAATAACCTCGAAAATCAATTTTGATATAAATAAAAAAGAACTTCACCATATAAATGCTTCGGTAATACCGAAAAGGGTGGGGGTGAAGCGGGGTGTGTGGCACACCAACAATATCCATTTTTCAGGTGAGTACTCACAAAATGGTATTATTCTTGGTGTGCCTGCAGTCTGCAGAACTTTGCGGCCAAAAACAGCATCCGCTGAGGCCCGCACATCAACTTTGTAAAACTTAGAAAAAGTGTGAACAGAAGACCAAGTGGCGGCCTTACAAACCTGTTCAACAGAAGCTTGGTGCTGAAATGCCCAAGACGCCCCAACGGCGCGAGTAGAATGAGCAGTGATACGAAAAGGGGGAACTCTTCCCTTAGCCGAATAGGCCGCAGTAACGGCCTGACGTATCCACTTGCTAATGGCAGATTTGGCTGGTGCCAAACCCTTCTTAGGCCCATGGGGCACCACAAAAAAGGAATCCGTCCTACGAAAAGGAGACGTGATAATCAAGTAGTACTTAACACAGCGTACTACATCCAAACAATGCAAAACCCTCTCTTTGTCATTCTTAGGATTAGGACACAAGGAGGGAAGAACAATATCTTGATTCAAATGAAAAGCAGAAACAACCTTAGGAAGAAAGTCTGGCTTGAACCGAAAGACCACTTTATCCTGATGCCTCTCAAAGTAAGGCGCCTGGATAGTTAAGGCCGCCAACTCTGAGACACGCCGGACAGAAGTGATAGCTACCAAGAAGACAATCTTCTGAGTCAGGGTAGACAAAGCAATATCTTGCAAAGGCTCAAAAGGAGGAGCCTGAAGAGCCGAAAGGACCAAATTCAAATCCCAAACCGGGAGTAATGGTTTCCTGGGAGGCCGCACATGCGTAACCCCCTGGAAAAAAGTTTTAACTAAAGGTTTAAGCGCAACACGCTTCTGAAAAAAGATAGATAAGGCAGAGACCTACCCTTTCAACGTACTTAGCTGGAGACCAGAGTCCAGCCCTGATTGTAAAAACTCCAGAATCCTGGAGACCGAAAAGACCCTACAAGGAAAAGATCTCACACCAAGCGATATAGGCTTTCCAAGTCCTATAGTAGGTGATGGAAGAAGACCTCTTCCGGGCACTGATCAGAGTCTTAATGACTGAATCAGAAAGACCCTCCTCCTTCAGGATGGAGGTTTCAGCAGCCAGGCCATCAAACCCAGCGCTGGTAAATTGGGGTAACACAATTGACCCTGAGTGAGCAGATCGGGCCGAAGAGGCAGAACGAACTGGTCCACTGCCAGCCGAACGATGCCTGCGAACCTTACTCGTCTTGGCCACCCTGGGGCCACGAGAACGGCGTACACCTTTTCCAGAGCCAACTTCTGAAGAACCCTGCCCAGCATGGGCAGCGGAGGAAACAGGTATAGAAATCCCAGAGCTCCCCAGTTCAGGGACATAGCGTCCACTGCCAGAGCCAGAGGAACCTGGGAGAGCGACACGAAGTTCGGGAGCCTGTGATAGTGATGAGGGGCCAACAGGTCCACCTCCGGGGTCTCCCATTGGAGACACAGTAAGCGAACCACCCGAGGATGGAGAGCCTATTCTTCCAGACGGGGAGAGCCCTTGCTCAACCGGCCCGCTACCTGTTTCATCACCTCTGGAACGTAAACCGCCGAGAGACAGGGAACATGGAACACTGCCCAGGCCCGGATCAGGGACACTTCTTTGAGAGTACTCAGACTGCGCGTCCTTCCCTGAAGACCGACGTAAGCAACCGCTGATCGATTGTCTGAACACATCTGGACCAGAAGGCCCAGAACGTACTGAGTCAGGAGAGCAAGCACCTGACGGATGGTTCTCAGATTCAGAATATTGATGGGTAAGTGGGGCCTTTAAGGTCTCCACTGCCCCTGAAACCGCAGCTCCTTCCAGAATCTGCCCCATCCCGACAGACTGGCGTCCGTGGTGACAATTTTCCAAAGGGGGGTCAGGAAAGGCCTGCCCTACACAAGATTGGTCGAGACCAAGCACCACAGGAGGGACTGCCGTACACGGGAGGACAACTGGAAGGACTGATCCAGCGACTGAGGTTGCTGGTCCTAACACGCTAACAGAAATAGCTGAAGCGTTCTCGTGTGAATTTGGGCAAAAGAAAGACACACTCCGTCTTGATGAGAGTTCAGGCCGGGATGAACCGACCCATGAACGGACCGTGAAGGAGGGTGAGACTCGAATTCCAGGTCGTAACCGGGCGACACTACCTCCTGGATCCATCTTCCTGGAACCACTTGGTTCCAATGGTAGAAGTGTCGCAATAGTCCCCCCACCTGCACGGGTGAGGGCAGCCCCTCATTGCTGAGTGAGCTTATCAGCAGGTTTGGGCTTGGTGCCCCAGGACTGAGTGGGCCGGCCACGGCCCCTCCCCCGAGTCCAACCTGCGCCACTGGTAGCAGGAAAGGACGCACCCCTGCCCGCTCTGAATCCTCGAAAGGAAGGCCTACCGGAACTTGCCCCCCTGAAGGGACCACGAGGCCTCTTGCGTTGTGGCATCTTACCACCCTTTGCGACTGAATCAATTTTCTCCCCGAACAGACGCAACCCCAAAAAGGGGAGAGCTGTGAGCACCTTTTTGGAAGCCGTGTCCGCTGACCACTGACGCAGCCATACTGACCTGCGAATAGCCACCAGCATAGCTGCTGCCTTGCTACTCATAGTCAGCGCATCGTCCTGAGCAGCCAGGACATAAGCCACAAAAGATTCACACTGCTTAAGCGCAGTGAACTGTTTGCAAGCGGGATTAAGATCCTCATATAGCCCCTGAATTAAGGACTTAATTGCCAATAGAAGAAGGGCTGAAGCACATACCGGGCGCAACGCTGACCCGGAATAGATAAAACCATGTCCAGCGTATTGGTCAATCCGACGATCTTCCCCATCTTTAGGGACAGTGGTCTCAGCAGATTGTACCATAGCCGAGCTGGAGAGCCCTAGTACAGGGGTATCGACGTCAGGAGGGACAGACCAAAGCTTCACCAATTCTGGTGGAAAAGGATAACGCTTTTCCCAACTGGAAGGAATTCCAGATAACCGCGTGGGATGTTCCCATTCCTTAAGAACCACCCTCTCAAAGTGGTGTTGTCTGGGAAAAACCAAACGTGGCTGAGGCTCTTTAAACAACTGACCCTTTGGCGGGGCGGCCGCCTCAGGCGTATCTAAACTCAAAATTTTAAACATTTGAGCCAGAATAGAGGGGGTGTCAAAAACAACCCCCTCTGACCAATCGCCAATCTCATCAGCCACAAGCTGACCTGTCGGCTCATCTGACTCCGACGGGAATTCATCCTCGTCCGGGGATCCATCGGACCATTCCACAGGTTCACAAAACTCGTCCTGTGGAGCCGAAGGTACCGGAGTCAGGTGCCTTCGTTTTGCAGCGGCCTTTAACGCTGCTTTAACGGGCATTACTTTCCGGGGGCTGGGCTGTGCTGCCGCCTCGGAATGCGAATCCCCACTTTTGACAGTGTCATGCGGGGTCCGGAATAGGGAGGGAGAGGTAGGAGATGATGAAGGATGCGATGGACCCGCAGCCGAAGCAACGGACTGGCGCGCAATAGTCTGTTTTGCACAAGGGATGCAAATAAAGACATCATCAGCTGGGAATGGAACCCCACAACCTACGCACCCCCCGAACGGCTCAGCAGAACCGTTTCTGGAAATTACGGAAGCCTCCATATGGTGATTTATGGTATTCGCAATACTGGGACTTTTAAGGCATAAGCCAACCCGGGATGCCCCTTTATTAGTAATGTCCCGGAAGGGAGGATTTTTTTTTTTTTTCAAGTTAAGGTCCCCTTTAATAAACTATATATATATATATTTATATATAGTCTATGTATATATACATTAAATAGATATCCCAATAATTAGCCAGGCACATAGAGCCGGAGGGCCACCATAAGCAGGGATCCCAGGATCTGCAAGGAAAAGAAAAACCATCAGATCCTCACATGTGTATATAAAAAAACATATAAGCATGGCACCCAAGTGCCTTTAAATAAGAGCCAAATCACGCCCCCTTAATACAAAGTGACTCCCCACTACATCACTGCAAGGAAATGCGTTCCCCACTTAACGGCCCCAACGGGTGGGGCCGCTTACCTGGTCAGCGAAGGGAGCAGCCGGAGCAAGACTGCAGCCAGCAGCCAGCACGGAAGACTGAGTGCGGCCGCGCGCCCACGCGACTTCCTGCTTTTGAAAGGAAGTAAACGCTGGGCCCGCCGCAAGACGCCGCATGACGTTGGCGCCGCGCCCCCGACACCGCGTCACCGGGACCCGCCCCCCCCTACGCCGATCAGCTGGAAATCACTCTCAGCTGGGCCACTACACATGCGCCCAGGCGGCAGAGGGGGGAGGATAAAGACCGCATGGCGCAGCCTAAAGAAAACATAAAATGCCAGGCAGGGAAAAAGGGGAGAGGGGAGGGGGTAGGGGGCCATAAAGCAACAGTCTGCAAAGAAAAGGGGCCAGCCCCTACCCAGCGCAGCCTGCCCTTCAAGCAGACCAAAACCAAAAGTATACACATGCTGAATACAGTGAATGCATAATCATGAACGCACACACATGTTGAAATGAAGTGATACAAGTGAAACACACATACTTAAAGCACACCCTCACACCCCCCCCCCCCCATAGTGAAGGGAGAAGGGACCGTAACGGGAGAGAAAGGGGCTACGGGGACCCTCGGGACAGGGGCATCCCATTTCCGGATCACCATGCCGGATAGCCGCATTGCCCCACGCATGAGGTCGAGCGGTAGGAGATAAGCTCCTAGGCACTTAAAGTGCCATCTACCATTTGCCCGGTGAGCAGCCTAGGCTGGGAGGCTTCCATTCCACCATAAAGGTATATAAACTCAAACCGGGCAGAAATAGACCAAAAGGGGGTGGCGGGGTAAGAATACCCTACCTGTAAGCAGGAGACTTCCATCTTCTGACTTGTCAGCAAGCAGAGAGAAAAAATACTGGTGATTGAAGGGAGGTACCAGGTATATATAGGCCGGAAGGGGGCTCGTTACAAGACTTCCTCTCTGCACTACGTCACCTGGCGGTGGATTAACCCATTATTGGATGAATATTTAAGAAGTGAAGCGGGGTGTGTGGCACACCAAGAATATGCTAGATTAGTCTGACTTATTGCAGCAGAGAACAGCTAAACTCGTTGTGCCAAATAAAATATCTCTGTCACGCAGAAAACTAAAAAAACATTAATTGTCTGTCATGTGTTCCTCTATAGATTGCGTGAAAGATCTTTACATGATTGGATGTGCGCGTCAATGAATAGCAGAATAGAAACCATTTACAGGGAAACATTTAACAGGCGGATTTAATTTTTCGTTATCTTTCAGTCACTCTATTGGGGTTCGACGTGTGATGTTCCCAAGGGTTGTCCGCTAAAGGAAATGAGGAATATTCTTTGAGAAAGGATGAAGTGGGAACATTTTTTAAAGTATTTATAGAATTAGGACTGAGCACTGGAAATCCCAGACATCATCATCTAAGAATAGTTGTCCGGCAGTCGCATGGGGCACAGTTACAAAACTCGATGAAAAAAACTGTTCAGCTAGAACTGGTTACAGTGAAGACATTGTTTATGTGGTTACCACAATCACTTGTAGCAATTTGTGGCACTTAAGATCTCAGCAAAGCAAATTCTCAGGAGGAAGTCAATTGCTGGTTTCACATTACATATAAAGTACTAAAAACATTTAGTGCTAAAAATGTACTAAAATGCTCTTTAAAATTGGTTTTGTATTGTGAATTTGTCCAAAATTAATAATCTTTATAAACATAAGCAAGCGAAGGGGCTACTATCAAATCCATGTAGAAAGATATGTTTACCAATCTTATAGTTTTCTGGTACCAAAAGAAAGAAAAAACAAATTACTGGGGAAACCTACTCACCTCTGACTGCCCATTACCTGTATTACCCTGTGGGAAATCATTTACCAAATCTAACCCACAAAAAACTTCACAAATGGTCACACAGCCCCAAAGCAATCAAAATGCATATGAGAAGTAATGGTGAATAAAATGAGCAATATTTATTATGTGCTACACAAACAAAAATAAACATACCATTAAAAACAAATACATATACATGGGGGCAAAAGGAACCTCTCCAGAGAGTTAAAGGGCCAGTCCAGCCCATTTTTAGAGTCCACTCCACCCCGATGCTGCGGCAGGGGAGGGTGTTACATTAAAAAAGTGGAATTAGCGGTGGAAGGTAAGATGGCGGCGCACAATCACAGGAGTCACAGGTGAGTATCTTTATTTCCACTACCCTTTGTTGCTTGCTATATAGTCCTCCGTATTTCATATATTATATGTTATTGCTTTATATATTTATATTTTGTAAGGTTTACTTACACTTGCACTGTTATTTCATGTAAAATATCGATAGATTACACACTGTTTTCACTATTGATTTGCAATGGATGCTTTAACCTTTTAAACGCCAGCCATGTAAAATTTACGTGGCTGCCTCCCCTGCAGTTAACCACCAGCCACGTAAATTTTACGTGCCTGACTTTCCCCACGTACAGAATAAAAAGTAAAAAAAAAAGGCACTTACCTGACCCCTCGTTCGATCCGGCTGGGTCTCCTCTTCAGCCAGAGGGGCTCCGATCGCCCATTGGGGGCTCCTCCGGCTGCAGAGGAGTGCCCATAATAGGGTGCCCCCCGTTTCAGCAGCCGCCGGGATTGCCTGCAAAAAAAAAATAAAATAAATGACAGTTACTTAACTTCGTGCCCGATGGCTCCCTCCGGCTCTCCTCTTCACGGGGGGGGGGGGGGGGGGGGCTCCGATCACCCCCCGCTCTTCCATCTTCTTGGAGGGGGCATAACAGCCCTCCTCCCTCCGGAGCTCCGATGACGGCCGCCATCTTGGATTCTAGCGATGACGTCGCCGTCGGGTGTCATCGGGGCACCCGGCAGTTCAGCTCTCAGATGCCAGTGACGGCTGGACAGAGAAGAAGGGAGGTAGGCGATCCTCTGATCGCCTGCCTCCCCCTTCTCTGCCCAGCCGTCACTGACATCAGATCGCCGCGGGACACAGGAGATGAAGATCGGAGGTGAGTAAAGTAAAAAAAAAATTTTTTTTTTAATAAAAGTTATTTTCAAAAAGTGTCTGTGTCTTTTTTACTGTTAACCCTTTGTGAACTGGTAAGGGGTCCATGAGACCCCTTATACCGGTTCACAAGGCTCTGGGGTCTGGCAAGTCACCTGCGGCTAGCGGGTGACTTGCCATTAACCCCTGGTCCCCCAAATTACCTGCCTCCCCAAAGCCCAGGGGGGGGGCAGAAGAGCCGTGGCCCTAGGCTATGACGGCTTGTAGCCGGCAGGGCCAGGGGCCACTAAAGCTGGCCCCTGCGCACTGTTCTACAAGCCGCCATTGCTGGTCACAGGCTGGTTACGCTGGGTAGGGGGGACCTCACACCATTTTTGGGGGGGATTTTTAAGGGTTTTAACCCTTTATGGGACCCTATGTCATTAGCATGTCATTTTTTTTTTTAAATTAACCCTATGTTACCTGTAACCCAGTAGGTATAAAAGGCTTGCAGCAGCAGCAGGAGAGCAGAAGCCTAAGTGATCAGCGCGGGGATGGATGGGAGGTAAGTATTAAAAATTTTTTTTTTAAAATAGTTTTTTTTAATAAAGTTATTTTTAAAGTGTGTCTATGTGTGTGTTTTTTTTTACTTTTAACCCTTTGTGAACTGGTAAGGGATCTATGAAACCCCTATACCAGTTCACAAAACTCTGGGTCTGGCAAGTCACCGGCGGCTAGTGGGTGACTTGCCATTAACCATTACCTGCCTTCCAAAAAAACCCTTAAAATTCCCCCAAGAAATGGTGTCCCCCCCCTTTGAAGGGGGACCCCACACCAATTTATTTTATTTAACCCTTTATTATGTGGATAGTAGTTGTATTTTATTTGTAAATGTTATAAAGTGCTCTTTTCAGTTTAGGGGATCACCTGGACAGGAACGGGGGGCTACCGATACATATGTGGTATCATTGTAATCAGGGGAAATGGGTCTTTCACATGCAATATGGTTTTCTTTAATAAAATAAATGTTTTTGTTAAAATAAAGGAGACAATTTAAAAAATATATATTTTTTTATTTTTTACTTATTTATTTAAAAATATATAAAAAAAGTAGAAAAAATACAAACAAGACATTTCATGTTAAAGCCACAAAAACAAAATATGCCCTTTTCTTGGAAATTCATGCAAAAATCACAGTTAAACATCACGCAAAATGGTGAAAAATATCCTGTCAGCAGAGGGTGACAAAATCTCAAGTAGACTGGCAGTTAAAAGGTTACAGGTACCTATGCATGTTGGGTATTGTTCTGCTCGGGGGACCTTGCGCTTTCAGATTTAGCTTGTTTTTTCTTATTTGCATATTGATATTTTAGGAAAAGGTGTTTTTTATTCTGCTTTTTTATACATTTTTTTGTGAAACCCTGTGCAACCTAAGAATTCTTTGAGATATTACTTCCAGAAAGGTGAGCCCACTACAACAAGCTGGGTAAGCTTAACATGTGTACTTTCAGGGAATATATGGTTTATGGGGGATATTCCAAATGTAAAGGGTTGGTTTGGTAGTAAAAGCACAAGGTGCGCACTTTGTCTGCAGAGCTGAAATTTTGAAGTAAAATTACCGTTATGCGCATGCTTTACTTTGGTGTGTTTGGCAACTCTTTCCTTGACAGAACCTATGCATGTTGGGTATCGTTCTGTTTGGGGGATGTTGCTTTTTCAGATTTTCTTTCTGGTTTGCATATAGTTTTTTTTAGGAAAATGTGGTTTTGATTCTGCTTTTTTATTCATTTTTAGGGAAACCCTGTGCAACCAAAGAATACATTGAGGGATTAATTCCAGAAAACTGCACTCATGTCAACAAGCCTGGTACGCCTAGAAAGCCTGAGGTGTATACTTCTAGGGAATATATAGTTTGTGGGGGGTATTTCAAATGTAAAGGGCTATTTTTCTTGAAAAACTGCAAGGTGCGCATATTGCATAGCATAGTTGTATTTTATCTGAAAATCTCCTAAAGCGTTGTTTCAGTTTGGGGGAGTCTCCTGGGCAGGAAAGGGTGTCTACCAATACATATTTGGTACCGCTGTAACCGGGAGAAATTGGGGTTTCACACGCAATAAGATTTTATTGACAAACTTACATTTTTTTATTACAAAAAAACACTACAAATTGTAAAAAAAGTTTGTTTTTTTTTGCACAATTTTCACCCAAAAATATTGAGAATACACTTATAAAATGACAAACAAGACATTTCATGTTAAGCCCAGGCTCTGCTGAAAAAAACAATATATCACTTTCCTGGGAAATCCCTGGAAATCCCTTCAATCACAGTTGAACATGGGGAGCGCAAAATAGTGCAAAATAATCTGGCAACAAAGGGTGACAAAATCTCAAGGTAGGCTGGCGGTTAAAAGGTTAATAATATTTGAAACAATGTTCTCTTCTGTAGATGTTTCTTTGTATTAGACACATTATTGATAGATAGTAGCAGTACTGTTACCAATGTACATTGCAAGGAGGATTCATTAAAGTCATTTTTTGACTAGAATATTTATAAAATAAAATTTTCCTTATGTCCTCTGTATTGGGAGTAGCAGCATTGGCTAATGCAAGCACACTGCAAGCATTGCAATGGAGTGAGCTGGGCTTGAGTGACATTGTGGCATATCACTAAGAGAGGGAGTGTCAACCTGATACAAGTCTTAGGCTTCGACTTGGAGTCAGGGTCACATTTGCTGGAGGCTTTTAGGGACCAAAGCAGAGACAGCATGGGACTGAAACTGCTGTTCAATTCCTTAAATTTTCTGGCAAGGTTACTTTTCCCCTTACTGTATATGTATTTGATTTACTCATATGTGTATTTTTTAAGTGTAGCAAATAATCAGCATTGATAGTTTTAGTCATTATTTTTCCTATATGCATTTTGATTGGTTTGTAAAGCTAGGTTTTTGCATAGCAGTATATTAATACTAGTAGTATTATGAGTAAAAGCATCTACACATCAAGACCTGCACAAGCAATAAGCCTAAATTCTAGCCAGAAAACTGCTTGCCTGGGTTTTTTATGCAGAACTACTTCTCTTGCAATCTAATATATTTACCTGGGTTTGTATTTCTTCTTATGCTGCTCCTTTAAAATGGATCTTCACGGTGACAACTGCACTGGCCCTCCAGTCATTGCGTCACTCTACCCCATAGGCATATTAGAATGCCCATCAGTTTTTTGCCTAACTGTACAAATACATTACTCATGAGGAGGAACACCGCCTTTGATTCCATAATACTCTTGGGGGAGTTGGCCTACCTCCTGCTCCTCCGGATCAGCTCCCCTCTTCCACAAGCTCCCACCATATCCCTGCGCTGTGATGGCATTCCCCAGCATACCTCTAACTAGGTGCACATCCGTGCCAGGCCTTTGTGAATGGCTGGCGGCCTTCATAGGCCCTAGAACCCCTTCTGTTGTTTGTATCCTGTTGCTGGTTTGCCCTCTGTTTTCCCTCCATATCCATGTTTCTATGCCTATGGCCACCAGGGGACAGCTTGGGACCTGTGCACCCCCCCCCCCCCCCCCCACTATCTAGGGCTTGGCTAAAAAAAATGGATGGTGCCATAAAAAAATGGAGAGTATCAAACCTCATGTGCTTCTCTGGTGCTTTGCACTGCTGTCTTTCCATGCCGTATATTATGTAAGTAGCAACTCATCTAGCTGCTTTGGGCTCAAAGTAAACTATTTCCTGCAGCCTGTTTACCTCCTTCTCCTTCCCCACCCTCTCCTAACTTCTCCATATTAAGAATAACATGATAAAGCTTGAGATGAAGTTCTCTCCAACAACCATTACAAACAAAAGCCTGTGGTTGCAGCTGGTTGCTCAAAGCGTATAAATGTTAGAGACTGGAAACTCGTTTTAAAGGTTTATCCAGTGACTGTAGACAACAAAGAACTAAACCAAAGTAAGGAGATGTGGGGGGAGGGGGCTAATTATTTTGCCTGGAGTGGAGTAGTTGGTTCAGCCTAATGGATTGTAAGCTTCATTAGGGACAGCGTCTAATGTGCATAGTTTTACAGGCTCTGAAAGTGCTGTGAAATGTATGTCAGCACTATATGAATACATTAAATAAATACAAAGTGTATGCATTATGTTTCAGGGAAAATCTTTTCCCATTGGAATTTTCTTCATTTATGATTTTGTGATTTAGTAAACTATACTTAGCATTTTTCTTTGTAAGATTCACATTAATACAGACATATTTTGCTGTTACTGCACTTGGGTGATGTGAAGTGTGCAAACATTGATTTAAACACTTGTAAGTAAATATTAAACTCATGGAAACGTAATGAAAGGAGCTTGCAAACTTGAGAAATATCTAAATAAACAGATCAAACATTTCTATTGGATTCCTTTTGTGAACAGGCATCTAATTATTTGGCGACATTAAAGGGAGCAAAGTGTACATTGCGTAGGACCCCTAGTCTCTATGGCCCATAGTGGCTGCCAATGCTGGTCAGTCATGGATTCCACTGGCAAAGGGGGCACTGCACTGGCCATTAGGAGGCACAAGTTAAAAAGACAAATAACGGCTAAAGAGAAACTGCTTGGGGTGTAACATACTGTAGTGTTGATGCCCAAACAGCAGAAGGAAGCCTTTTTCTTAAAATAGTCCAAACCCCATCTTTTAGTCTAATATTCCCAGCATCCCTTACCCCACAGGAAATTACTTTTTGGGTACTTTGCCATCCTGTCTTTTTTCTTTTGCCAGCAATAGATCTGGTCATTTTCCAGAAATCCCAGATTGCCAGGGGTTTTGAGTGGCAAGACTAACAATTGCTGACCCTTGGAGAGGAAGAAATAGAGATGGAGTCAATGCACAGCCTCCCAGGATTCAACATGAGGCCTGCTCTGTGCCACAGTCTGAGGATGTAGGAGCCTGGGATTAAAATCAGTGGGAGGATTGACTCATTTGATTTTGCATTAATGGTGGGTTTTGGTCTTGTTTAAGGTAATCTAATTACAATAAAACAGCACCCAACTTTACCTTTTCCTTCTCTGCAGCCTTAGTAATATATATATCCAGTATGGTTATCCTCCCATGTATCTATAATACTAAGCTTTACACTCCACCTATTTCACAGACTTGGCACTTTGCCTTTTTGTCTCATTGCTTTCTTGACCTCCAGCCTTCCCCCAGCTTTTTTGCTTTGTGCCACAATGAGACCCTCAAAAGTGTTTACCCCAACTTAACCCTCCGCATGATCTTGTATCCTTATCCCAAGCTTGACCATCTGTCAATAGATCTGTATCCCCACATCTAACCTCACTGTCTACCTATTCATTTATGGGTCCAGCCATAACCTTTGCTAAATCATATGTACACTAAGACTGACTTTCCAATTATTCATATACAACCCCAATCTGACCCGCTGCCTTTTTGCTAGCCTGAGCTGTCCCTGGGTCTATTTATCTTTATTGCTAAGCAGACTCCCAGCATGATGAGCAATGTATTCTAGTGTAATAATCTTGCGGCTGCATTACTTCTGAGTGCAGTGTACTTGTGTAATACCTTGTCCTGTTCTAACTGATGGGAAAAACACTCTAGTGTAATGTGTAAGCTTCCGTTAAAACTTGTATTATGGAGTATAATAATAGAGATGTTAGCAGTTTCACTTCCATTGATGATTGTCAGTTAAAAAAGAAATGATCACATAAACTATGATAATTATTTAACACTCCTCTAAAACGACACCAAATGAGCCACATGCAGTAGCAAATTAAATAGGATATGTAAAGGAAAGATGTGATGAAAGAATTCAGGGAGGTAAAAGAGGTGGCAAATGGGTCTGACAATGGGGTAAAGAGGGGTTGTGCATAAGTGTAGCAAAAGTAGTGAAGAATTAGGCATGGGGGAAATGTGGTAACACATGGTAGCAGGGATGTGGTGAGTAATGATGGCAAATAGCATGAAGGATGTGTGATGAATAGAGGAAGTAAAAAGGTGCCAAGGTAAATTAAAGGGATTTACTAGGCAAACAACATATATACTCACTTTTGTCTCCCGGAGGCAGCTTCCTTGTACTTCAGAACATCAAAACAAACCATTTCTAGAAGTGTTGTCCTGCAGCATGCATGTGGTCATGTGATACCTCTGGAGCTCATCCATGCAAATAGGTGGCCAAGACTCTCCCCCCTAACTTCAGACGAGTACCTGGAGAGTGTGGCTTAATTCACTGCAATGGGGGGAGAGTGCCCCTCGGTAGAAGACTCTGGAGGGTCACACCAGAATGCCACTGGACCTGATACCAGTACCTTGTAGAGTTTGCCGAGCCGGAGTAGAAGGAATTGTCAAAAAATGGATTGGGGAGTTAAAAAAAAAAAAAAAAAAAAGATGCAGGGAGGGATTCAAAAAAGTTGGAAGCAGATGTAAGAATTGGAAAAGTGAATGAGGTCAAAGGATCAATAGGCTAAACAGAGGTGATACATTGTAAAGGAATCGGGAAAGCACAGGTGATCAAAAGGGTACAAAGATAGTGTGAGTGGGGTCAGTGAAAGGGTCATACTGTCCCAGTGCCGTAGGCTGAAGAACTGTATGATGTATGGTGGAGAAGCTAGAGAGACATTGGATGCAGAAGCGTACCCATGACTAGTATCATGATATCAATGTTCACTGGAACTAAGCAGTGCTGCTGTTCAGATTCAGGTTAAATTATCATAGATTTAAAAAAACACACAGATGATTACTGCTGTATCTTACCTGATTGACAGATCAAGTCCCACACCACCAAGCGCCAGTCAGTGGGGCCTCTGAGAAAATGGGCCTCCCCCTGCTATTCTTAACAGCATCCAGAATGCACCCACTTCTTTGACTGCAATGGACAGGGTGTGTCATGACCTGGCATGCCCCCTCCATTGCAGTGGATGAAGGGGGCATGCCTACATTCCTGTAATTGATGGCAGAGGCAGCCTGCCATGTTGATGGTGCCAGTGACTTGCGATCGGGCCTGGGTGTCCATCTTCTCCGTAAGGACCAAATTGTAAGTTAAAAAGTATTAACTGTGATGTTAGGTCTAATGGATTAACAGAAAAAGCCACATTATAACTTATAATTTGTATTATTCATACACCTGTAGATCAAAATAGGTGTGAGTTTCATCCCCTAAAGAAGTCTGATGGGTGAAACGTAGGAAGAAAAGAAACACCATTTCCTGCCTATCCGTAGATGGTCAAACACACACATTACTTACATTTTTCAGATATTCTTAATCATTTCACACCACATGGCTACTATTGGGGGATTTGAGCTGCACCAGACTGCAAGAATGCATGTCCTGCTGTGTTAACTAAATAAATGAGCAGTCCTTTTTAGTATGTTTTGAGAACACTTTTGCTGTGATGAAGAAGGAAACACTCAGGGGAAGGCTCTACCTGTGAGCTTGTGTATAAAGGATTTGACTGAGCTCCATAACCAAAGAAGACTCAGGCAAGACCAGAAGACCAGGAGAAGGGTAACCTCTTCTTTTCTAAACTTCCAGCAGACCGGAAACACTTTAGAGCATATTTTGTGAAGTACCAAGGGCACTCTGTACTAGAAAGAATTTTATAGCCAGACTCCTGATATTTATTGACCATTGAAGCTTTATGCGCAAGGGCATATAACCTTCGCCTTTTTTTGGCAGGGAAGGAAAAAGATAGATCCCTCTTCCTTTTGGCCATTTAGGGGGCGGGGTCACATCCTCAGGGGGTAGGGACAGCAATTCGTAAATCTGTGATAATGTTTGGCCTTGAGTATTGCAATCATCTTCAAAGTCTGTTAAAGGCCTCTATGGGAGCAGGCAGGTGGACTTAGTGAACTGTGCTAATTGCAGAGAAGACCACTAGTCAAAGTAGTTAAAGAGAAGGAGGTTTGACCAATGCAAGGCCTCAGCCAGGTACAAAGTCCTGTAGAAGCCCTTGGTGACCCAGTCACTAAACACTCCTTAAGTCAGCCAGGGAGAAAGCAGGGATTCTCCACCAGATACATGGGAGAAAGACTTGGGGAGATGTTCCAAATTTCTAGAACTTTTGCGCACGCCTTAAGTGTGGGACCATCGGGTGTCCATGTAATATTGGGAGAAGATATGTAGAAAAGGTAGGCATTGAATTGGGGGTTGAGAACAGCCTTTCTCCGAGAGGACCCACTGTTTATATTACAGATGTCTAAACCAGCCTATTACCCTAAGATGGACCGCCATGTGATAGAGAGCAGGAGAGCAGTCCCACTCAACTTTCTGACTTAGAGAGACATGTAATCCTGCAAACTCTGGCCAGTTTGGCCACCGATTCAAATTTTGTGAAGATTGTCCTGTGGAACATGAAATGGAAGGGCCTGGAGGAAGTAAAGTAAATGGGGCAGTGGGTTCATTTAATAATACTGCAGCCTTTCAAACCAGGAAAAAATCATACATGACCAATATTTAATATCCTCTTGTAATGGGGAAAGTAAGATTTGTTTGGTAGAATTGGGAATTCTAATGGCATGATATGTAATTACAATTGTGGTCCATTTAAAGAGAAAAGAAGATTTCAAAGGATCCAGTCTACTGTACGTTAACAATTAGTGCTTCAGATATTAATTTTATAGCTGGCTAGGTGGTTAAATGTGTTGAGTTTGGTAAGTTAAGTTTGGAATAGATATTTCAGGGTTGGAATGGAACAAGATCGGTAATCTGCATAGGCGGCTACTTTGTAATGACCTGTAGTCATTGTAGTATCCCTGTAATGTCTGCATTTGCTCTTATCTTACATAGGTCAATATGAAGATGAACAGGGATAAAGGACAACCTGTCAAGTTTCGTTCACTGCGGAAGAAGGGCAGAAATACAATGAGAGTACCCAGTGAAGCCAATGTGTTTCAAAGTTTCTTGCATGAAGTGCCAGTTAACGAGATCAAACACCTTCATGGCATTGGTAGATAGATAGAATCAACATGGATTCTGTGAATAATGTGATATATTTTCCAGGCCTCGCTGGCCAGCCTGAAGCCAACCAGGTCCATATAGATTATAATATTTAAAAAGGGGACCAAGCCATTAATTTTGCAAACAAAAAATGGGCTATTGGAGTTGCATGCCGAGAGAAATTTCAGGGTTAATTTGGACAGGAATGTTTTGCAGTATGGTAGAGTAAAGCCATCTGGACCATAGGCTTGATTCAGAGAGACAACAAAAAACTTCCGTTTTAGTGCCGATCTGTTTTTTTTGTGAAATGTTTCCGTTCTCGTATGAGCGTACGAGCGATTCTATGCATGCATTGAAAACCTTCTGTAAAGTTTCCGTCCGTTCGTACGGCAGATTACAAATACGAGGATGTCATTTTCCATCCATACTTTTCCATTTCATTTTCACATGTTACAACGCAGGCTTTCATTTTTTTCCCTTTTCCCATCGTATACTCCAACAAATCCTTTACGTTTCCCGTTAGTTTCTGTTTCCCTTTTTCAATAAATAATCGTACAGACGGAAATCCTTACGATCTTGCGCCTGCACACTACAAACTTAACTCATTAAAGTGCTCGCCTACATATTTGCTACCCTCACTTCTACTACAATGTTTAGCTAAATCACTTAGCACTGTCCTCCATCTTCCCTTTTGGACCCTTAAAGCTCACTCAAACCACTTCTTGTTTAGGTTCTTCTTCCATTTTAGCCCCTTAAAACTTACCCAAATCACTTCTCGGTCATGTGAATATTCATCTTTAAATATTTCTGGGCCCATTAGTTTTGTGTTAATGTATTTTGTAAATGAAATGACAATGTAACATTTTTTTTAATTCCATCATAAATTTTTTTTTTTTTAATTTAAAATGTTAACAACTATAAAAAACAAAATACAAAGCAATGGCAGGCCACAGAACATTATTCTTCATCTGTGGTCCCCAACGAGTTGCGCAGCTCCTGCATCTCACCCACCAACTGAAGGACCCTGACACTCAGTTGTGCCACTCTGGCACGTGTGGTCCCTGTTAAAAAACGTAAATTAAAATATTAGTATAACCTTGTTGGGGGTCATACTGCAGTGCCCCCCCCCCCCCCCCGGTATGGTCCAAACACCTAAATCTGGACTTCAAAAGCCAGAGGGCCCTTGCCACCACAGCCCGGGTTTTGCATAGTGCCCGATTAGAGAACCCCTGGCCCGCATTCTGCAGGCAAAGAACGGGCATCAGGAGCAAGGGCGAGTGGCACATCTTGCAGTTCCTGCAACCAAATATAAAATAATTACACAAAGCAAAGGTAACCAACTAAAACAATAACTCCTACAACAAATTAAGATTCAAGTTCAACAATCCAAATATAATTCACAAAGGACATAAGTCTAAAAAAATATAGCAATTATATGGATGTGTGGAAAAATAAATGTTTACATGCTAAGGACTAATTAAGGTCAGCATTAAAACGCATCTATAAGGCATACATGAAATGTATTGATTCAGGTATGCATTGCTATACAATTTATGGCCTCGGCCATGCTGATACATGCAATGCCTTGGTGCTAAAGGCGCGCAGACTCCTCCACATAGCCGCAAAACATGTTCAACAATAGCAATCCTAGCCCTCAAAGGTCCCGTAAGTGGATCGGAAATGAAACGGATTTATAGGGTGGTGATCCGTCGGAAATCAGCTCTCTGAATCAGATGGAAACCCATCCCAACAACAGAAGTTATCTGAACGAACGGAAATGATCCGATTTGCTTCCGTTCATCGAAAGCGCATTCCCGAACGTTCGTACGAATGAAAAATGAACGAATAAAAGCAAAAAAATGACAAACACCCACCAAAACTTTCACAGACAGCTACGGAAGTCCGGACGAATGTGTCTCTGAATCGAGGCTCGTGAGCTTTTCCTTATGCAGTAGTCACCAATGCTTCAGAAAGGGCAAACTCTTCTAAGGCTTTAGAAGACATATAGGAGGCACCCTTAGAAAAATCAAGGAGCGGGTCTAGAGCTAGATTCAAATCTCTGTCTATTACCAGAGTGTCCTCTGTGAATTCTGAGAGGATCTTGATGTGTTTGGTTGTTTGCTCCTTATTGGATATGTATAGGTTGGCCAAGGTAAAAAGCCTAGAGTGTATCCTGCCTTTAATAAAGAGTCTTTCCCTCATCATCACAATAGAGCCCACCAGTTCCAAGGGAATGTTACTTGCTATGAGGATGCTGACTCACCTTGACTTGAATTATGGGGACAAGCTGTGATATAAATGTAGGAACCTGTGATTGCCCAGAGAGGGTGGTCTTTTATTAGACAGGCAAGTCCCCTGAATAAAGGTGATCTTGGCATCCGAATGATGAAGCTTCACTTTTTCACTAAATGTTTTTAAAAGTATGTATTTTCTTTACACTTCACAAGGGCTTTCTATCTTGTCTTTCCCTGTCACGTGAAATCTCAATAAAATACATTTGTGGCTGTAACTTCAAGGGGTATGAATACTTTTTCAAGGCACTTTATATAAGGTCTATAGAGCAGCACACAGTGACTATTATTAAGAAGTACTTCGATCCTAACAGCAGCATACAGATCATGCAGTTCATATACAGATGTGTTTGGAGGAAGGGGGGGGGGGGGATTCAGCTTTGCCCAGGGCCCCAGTCTGTCTAAAACAGAGCTTGTTTTAGGTTGACATTAACCTTTCGGTTCATTATCTCAGAAAAGACATAAAATATTAATACATTCAGCATCTTGTTTCAATTATAGAAACGCTACTTCTCCTTAATGATGTCTCTGCCTTGCAGATGGCACAGAACATAAATGTCCTAACAGAGTCCACATTATTCCACATGGAGGAAAGTGCACAGAACTCTATTAAGCCAGGGAAATAATGTGTCCCTACCTAGAGCAGGAATTGATGTTGTTTTTTCTACTGTACTGCCATGGGGATAATAACAGCTGGGTTTGAGTTATCAAAGCTTTGAATGCCATTATTTTAAAGTAACAATCTTCTTTCTTTAAATGGCTTGTGTTTAGAAGGAGTGTATTCATAGTGTAATTAGTGGTAAAAGAAAAATGTTCTCAAATCTCATTTATAAAGGGTTTAGTTAAATACTTTATCTGCATTCTACATTGTCACGTGGCACCTGTGTAAAAATTAAGATAAACTAGAATTTATTTCAAGAAGTATGAGTAGGAACAATTTTATTTCTTTCACAATTCGGTCCTGTCATGTTTTTGCAGTTACTGACTGTATTAGTGGTTCTGTGTTGTCTAATTCTTACTATAAGATCATTTCAATTTCAGGCAATGTTGGTACCAACATTTACATCTGACACATGACCCATGCCAGAGGAACAGCAACAGGGGCAGACACTACCACCTAGTATAAACATATACTAAGGACATTTTAGTCTAGAAAACATTTAAATGAAAAAGCTAAAAAAAATTGCAAAAAATTAAAAAAGACTGAGAACCCCAGAATTTAAAGCCTTTAAATCACAACCTTGAGGTTCAGGTATGAATTGTGGGGATCTGTGTGTCAGCAATCTGGATGCCCCCCCCCCCCCCCCCGTGCCTGTCACACCCATTATGTAGAGAATAGGCATGGGGCTGATTTAAGTTTGCTGGATTGCAGCGCCTTATTTTATACTGTTAAATATACAATTCTGTGATTACTCACCTGTAGAATTGGTATTATAAGTATACAGCACGTCCTGTTCCAGAATATTCCTTACACATGGGTAATACATCCACAAGATGGCGCTGGACTGCAGAAAACAACTTGTGGCTCCTCCCGGCCCCATATAAGTCAGGGACCTCCCACAAATTCCCCAGTATTGACAAGCAGTTACACAAGAAGCCGGGAGAACAATAATAACAAAAATCCAAAAGGAACATTTGAACAATCACCATACAGAGGTAACTAGAAAAAAGATAACAAGGGTGGGATGGAACAGGACGTGCTGTATACTTATAATACCAATTCTACAGGTGAGTAATCACAGAATTGTATTATTCCAAGTATACAGCACGTCCTGTTCCAGAATATTCCTTACGCATGGGACATCCAACAGCAGTGTCCGTAAGGTAGGGTGGGATCCCCAAAAGTAACAACGGGCAGATTAGACCACTGCCGCCTGTAGAACTTTGCGACCAAAAGCAGCATCAGCTAAGGCCCTAACATCAACTTTGTAAAACTTAGAAAAAGTATGAACAGAAGACCAAGTAGCGGCCTTACAAATTTGTTCAACAGAAGCTTGGTGCTGAAAAGCCCAAGAGGCACCAATAGCACGAGTAGAATGAGCAGTAAGGCGGAAGGGAGGTTCCTTCCCCTTAGCAGAATAGGCTTGAACCACAGCCTGACAGATCCACTTGCTGATAGTGGACTTAGCCGGAGCCAAACCCTTCTTAGGCCCAGAAGGGAGAACAAAAAGAGCATCAGTCTTCCTGAAGGATTCAGTAGCCACCAAATAGAACTTCAAGGTCCTGACCACATCCAGAGAATGTAAGACCCGCTCCTTAGGGTTACTAGGATTAGGACACAGAGAAGGCAAAACAATTTCCTGATTGAGATGAAAAGCAGACACAACCTTAGGCAGAAAATCTGGCTTAAAACGAAACACCACCTTGTCCTGGTGTCTTTCAAAGTAAGGAGGTTTGATGGAAAGCGCCGCCAACTCAGAAACACGCCTAACAGAAGTGATGGCCACCAAAAAGGCTACCTTAAGCGTCAAAATGGACAAAGGGGCCTCACGCAAGGGCTCAAAGAGAGACCCCTGCAGGGCAGATAAGACCAAGTTCAAATCCCAGACTGGTAACATAGGCTTACGTGGAGGACGCACGTGATTAACCCCCTGAAAAAAAAGGTCTTAACCAGACGATGGTTGGCAAAGGATCTTTGGAAGAAAATGGTCAAAGCTGAAACATGACCTAAGTTGAAGACCCAAATCCAAACCACGTTGCAGGAATTCCAGAATCCTGGGGATAGAAAACACCATACAGGGAAGTGACTTAGACTCACACCAGTCAATGTAAGCATGTCATACCCTATAGAACAGGGGTACTCAAGAACTTTTTGTAGAGGTCCGCTTGTAGCAGTATGCCACAAGCTGAAGGTCCGGAACCGGGGGGTAGGTTAAAATCAGGGAGCTATATATTCCAGAAGCATAATTAAATAAAGGCTGCTTGTCCCCCCTCTGGCATTATATCTATTGGACATTGGGGAGGAAACAAACAGCAACTTTTTTTTTGTTTGACCATGTCGAGCCTACAGCTCTTACCCTTGGTGCACTGATTTTAAATAAACAGAGAGAGATGGGATGGGATGGGACAGAGCTGGGAATAGAGAGATGGGATGGGACAGAGCTGGGAACAGGGAGAGCTGGGAATAGAGAGATGGGATGGGACAGAGCTGGGAATAGAGAGATGGGATGGGGCAGAGCTGGGAAAAGAGAGATGGGATGAGGCAGAGCTGGGAATAGAGAGATGGGATGGTGCAGAGCTGGGAACAGGGAGAGCTGGGATGAGGCAGAGCTGGGAACAGGGAGAGCTGGGATGAGGCAAAGCTGGGAACAGGGAGAGCTGGGATGAGGCAGAGCTGGGAACAGGGAGAGCTGGGATGAGGCAGAGCTGGGAACAGGGAGAGCTGGGATGAGGCAGAGCTGGGAACAGGGAGAGCTGGGATGAGGCAGAGCTGGGAACAGGGAGAGCTGGGATGAGGCAGAGCTGGGAACAGGGAGAGCTGGGATGAGGCAGAGCTGGGAACAGAGAGAGATGGGATGGGATAACTCACCCTGCTGTCTTTCCTCCTGCCTTCCCACACGCTGTTTTTCCTCCTATTCGCCGGCTCCGCTCCCTGTCTCCTCTCGTCAGCCGGCCCCTGTGTTTCCTCCCGCCGGCCCCGCCCCTGTCTCTGCACCAGTCCGCCGTCCCCTGGGTTTCCGCCCTCCGGCCCCACCCCCTGTCTTTGCTCCCGCCCACCGGCCCCGCTCGCTGTCTCTCCTCCCGGCTTGACGCCTGCCCGCCCGCCTGCCTGCTGTCTCTCCTCCGGCCCGCCTACCCCCCCCACTGTCTCTTCTCACTCCCCCGCTGTCCTTCCTATCGGCTGCCTGCCCCGCCCACTGTGCATCGCGCGCTGTCTCTCCTCCCGGCCGCCTGCCCCGCCCACTGTGCCTCGGCCTCTGTCATTTCTCCCGGCCGGCCATGGGGTCCGGAGAGCAAGCGGCCGCGGTCCGGAAACGGACCGCGGTCCGCGGGTTGAATACCCCTGCTATAGAAGATAGATGACGAGGACTTCTTCCTAGCCCGAATCATGGTATTAACAACAGAAGTAGGCAGCCCTTTTTCCATCAAGATGGAGGTTTCAGCAGCCAGGCCGTTAAAGCCAGTGTTTGTAAATAGGGATGGCGTAGCTGCCCCTGAGTGAGCAGATCTGGAAACTTGGGCAGGGCGTACTGATCTACTGCCAACTGCACAATGCCTGCGAACCACACTCTTCATGGCCAACAGGGAGCCACCAGAATGGTTGGCACCCCTTCCTAGGATATCTTGCACAGCAACCTGCCCAGCAGAGGAAACGGAGGGAACACATAAAGGAGCCGAAAGCTCTTCCAAGACATTGCTAGTGCATCCATGGCCAAGGCCAGAGGGTCCTGGGACAGAGAGACAAAGACTGGAAGCTTGTGATTGTGACGGGACGCAAACAGATCCACATCCGGCTGCCCCCAGCGATGGCACAGGGAGCGAAACACCCTGCTGCTGAGGGACCACTCTCCCAGATGAGAAGTCCCCCTGCTGAGGGAGTCTGCCTCCAGATTTTCCACCCCCCGGGATGTACACAGCTGAGATGCAGGGAACATTCTCCTCTGCCCAAGACAGTATCAGGAACACTTCCTTGAGGGCCCTCTTGCTCCGGTTCCCTCCCTGATGATTGATGTAGGCAATCGCCATCTGGTTGTCCGAGCGGATTTGAACCACCCGACCCCAAAGGTGTGGAGTCAACTGGGCGAGAACCAGTCTTATCGCCCTCAGTTCCAGAATGTTGATAGGGGTATGAGCCTCCTGAGGGCCCCACTGACCCTGGAACTTCAAGGATTGCCAGAAGCCCCCCCAACCTGTAAGACTGGCATCTGTGGTGACTGTCTCCCAGCAAGGGGCCAACAAGGATCTGCCCATCAACAGGTTCCTTGAATCCAGCCACCACAAAAGAGGGGACAGAACAAACACCCGATCCAGGGACACAGGATCCCGATCCCATACTGACAAGAGGTGAAGTTGGAGAGGTCTCATGTGAAACTCAGCGTATGGAACCGCCTCGAAGCAAGACACCATCAGGCCCACCAGCTGCATCCCCTGCTGGATGGAGGGATGAGGGCAAGACAGAAGAAGCCTGGCCTGAGCTTGAAGACTCTCCCCCTTCTGCTGAGGGAGAAGAATATTGACCTGAGATGTATCCAGAGTCATGCCCAGAAAGGACCTCACCAGTGACGGGGACAGGGAAGACTTGGGATGGTTGATCACCCAGCCGAAGGACTCCAGTGAGGACACCACCAGCTGGGTATCCAGCTCGGCCTGCTGGAAGGACTGAGACATGATGAAAATGTCGTCCAAGTAAGGAAGGATGCGAATGCCCTGAGATCTCAGCAGAGCCATTACGCCCGCCAGCACCTTGGTGAATACCCTGGGAGCCGAGGTGATACCGAAGGGCAAGGCCACAAATTGATAGTGCTGATCCTCCAGAGCGAACCTGAGGAATCTCTGATGACCTGGAAAGATTGGTACATGAAGGTAAGCGTCCTTGATGTCTACAGAGGTCATGAAGTCGCCTGGGCGCAGAGAATTGACTGCAGAGCGCAGGGTTTCCATGCGAAAATGCTTGAATCTGACAAACTTATTGAGATGCTTTAAGTCCAGGATGGGTCTGAGGGACCCGTCCTTTTTGGGGACAGTGAAAAGTTTGGAATAGAAGCCTCTGCCCCGTTCCCTGAAAGGCACCGGGCAGATGACCCCCAACTCCAGAAGGTTTTGAACAGCAAGGCACAGCCCCCGAGCTGACAGGGGGTTTTAAGCCATCCGGGATTTGATGAATCTTGGGGGTGGCCAGGCTGCAAACTCTATCTTGTAACCGGAGGACACTACCTCCTGAATCCACCGGTCTGAGACGTGAAGCCTCCAGACGTGAGAAAAGAGCCGAAGCCGTCCCCCCACCCGGATGGGTGAGGGCTTCCCTTCATGCCTGAGGGGGCTTGGGGGAGGACTTTGGCTTGGGACCCCAGGGGGGGCCGGGGCGGCCACGTCCTCTGCCCCTGCCCCAATGATCTCCGCAAGCCCCAGCAAAGGCGACTCCTCGACCAGTTCTGGAACCACGGAAGGAAGGGAGGCCTCCTACGTTGAGGTAACCTACCGCCCCTGGCAAACAAGTTCAGGAGTTCACCAAAGAGGCGCAGCCCCTTAAATGGGAAACCAGTGAGAGCCTTCTTAGCAGCATTATCAGCTACCCACTGACGCAGCCAAACAGAGCGGCGTATAGCCACCAAAAGGGCAGAAGTCCTCCCACACATTCTAATGGCATCATCCATGGCAGACAGAACAGATGCAACAAATTCATAGCAAAGCAGGAGAGATCTATACTCTTCTCCTCCCGCGTCATCAGATGCCCCATCTAAGAGACTCTTAAGCAGCCCTTTAATAGCAATAGCTGTAATGGCAGAGGCACAAACCGGGCGCAGCGCGGTCCCCAAACAGGCAAAAGCATGACAAGCCAGCTGGTCCATGCGCCGGTCCTCACCATCCCTCAGGGTAGTAGTGTCAGGAGAATGCATAAGAGATGTATTTGACAGCCCCAGAACAGGCGCATCCACCTTAGGAGGACATGACCAACGCTTTATCACCTCAGCAGGAAAGGGATACCTCTTATCCCAACTCTTGGGCACCCCAGGGAGCTTGCTAGGCCATTCCCATTCTTTAAGCACCAGATTATTAAAGTGAGTCTGCTCTGGGAACTCCAAGCGTGGTTTAACTGTATGAAAAAGCTCACCCTGCTGCTGTGGAGCCACTGCAGGAGGGGAAATACAAAGCACTTCAAAAATGTAAGACAAAAGCCTGTCAGTGTCATCTGAGGACCATGGGTCTTCTCCAAAGGGAGCCCCGGTACCACCATAAATCTTAGGCTGTTCCTCAGATGATTCTGAATCGGAGAATAATTCCCCCTCTTCAAGGGGACCATAACCAGAAATGTCAAAAAATTCCTCAGCCTCAACAGGGAAGAGGGAGATTGCGGAAGATAAATGCCGCTTCTTAGCAGAAGCCTTACGCAGGGCAGACCTAGCAACATGTTTCTCAATGCTGGCCACCCGTGCAGCCAAATCAGGTTGAGACTCCCCGCTATTATGCGCCTCGTTGGGGGTCAGATGTAAGCGTGGGGGGGGGTTGACGAAGCCAGAGGGGGTGCCACACCAGGCCCAGTAACAGACAACCCAGACTGCAGCGGGAGCACCTGCTGGGCGCAGGGTACACACACCCTGACATCATCACATCTAGGAGATACCCCACACGCAACACAAAGCCAGACTTGTCCCGAAGGAACCCCAGGCACATTATCCCCAGAAGCCTCCATATGGTGATTTGAGTGACACAACAGGCCAGTATAGGGTTAACGCAAAAAGAGCTACCCGGGATGCCCCAAGAACCCGCTAGGGAAGTGGGAGATAGCGAGGGGAGAGGGACGGGAGAAACCACAGTTGCTGAAGTTTTGACCCGCCTGAAACACATAAAAAGCATCCCCATAAGTAAATACACTTGAAAAAATAACCCGTCACGTCTCCACGGCCCGCAGAGACCTCGAGGGGCGGGCCGTGGAGACGTGATGCAGAAAACGTCAGCCACAGAGCCCGCCCCCCCCGAAGAGCGCGAATCGCGCCCCACGTGATCCGACCAGCCAGTAGCGACACCGCAGCCTCTGAAGTAATGTCGCCGCCGTCCGCGGAGCGCTGTACAAGCGCGCGGCAGCGTACAAGGTGAAACACAATCCAATAAAGCAATCCAATCACCCCCCAGAACGCCCGTTCCTCTTACCTTATCCTCAAGCCTCTGCCAGAAGTGGAGCCCCACCAGTGGTCGCTGGGCGGGGCCTTCAGGCGGCCGGACCCAAGGATGCAACCCTGACCCACCTGACCACCCGGCAGCCTATCGCAGGGCTCTATTTCCGATGGAAGCTTGAGAATAAGGTACAAATAATGTGTATTTCAGGAGGTGAGGGGGGCTTCAGCATTCTGGACCAGGTGTTGGTCTACTTTAACTGCGTCATTGTAATGCATGTAAAAGTTTCACAACATGAAAGTTGAGGACAATGCTAGACAAGATTCTGTAGAAATACCACAGAGTTTATGAGACCCTGCTCTTCACTATAGATCCTGATGGTAGGGAAAGACTGGGCTGAGGGTAAAGCGGGGTCATCCACCCAGGGTGGGAGGTATCCACTTGGGTGTGTAAACAGAGTCAAAGTAGTAGCTGAGGTTGGGGGCCACAAGTAAAGGTTCATCAACAGGTAACTAGACAAATAGGCCAAAGTTGTAAGGTAGACCTAAAACTTTCATGCAGTAATCACCAAGCAGAAGTTCTAAGACCAGCAGCATAGATTTATAAACGCTAAACAAATCCAAAGAGAGCTAAACCAGGAAATCAATCAATAGACAGAATGTGTGTGATATGAAAGTTACCAATCCCAATCCCCCTGAAAGTGGATTTGAGGTGAGCTGACAACTAGGGACACTAGTTGCATTATAAACTCATAAACCTATATCTATTTGTAACATATGTATGTTATTTGTTTAGATATTTATTTATTTTGATATTATTTGTTTTGATATTTATTTGATATTGTATTGGCTGGGTAAAGTGGTTTTAGGCATTCATCACCCACAATTCCCCTCAAACTTTTGATGAAAATAATTCCTTGTATGTGTGATGTATATATGCATCCTGTTGGTGGCCCTTGAGGAGAGGGGTTTTGCACCTTTGATCTATTCCAATGTTTCCCATCCCTCCTCCTCGAGAGCCACCAACAGGCCAGGTTTTGCAGATCTCCACCTGGATGCACAGGTGATGTAATAGACAGAGCTATAGAGGCTGCTATGTGGAGATCCACAAACCATGAGCTGTTGGTGGCTCTCCAGGAGAGGTTTGCGGAACTCTGATCTAGTAGAATAATCTAAGCGTTGGTCTTAGGGAGCTCCATTTAGGTGTTATGGCACAGGAATCATCATGGCTCATACAATAACGCTTTTTCAATTAAATTGGGTGTAACAACAAAATACCGTTTTGTGAGTACTCACCTTTAAAACGGGTATTATGAGTGTGCCATACACTCCACTTCGATCTTCATGACATGTGGGTAATCTCCAGTAGAGGGCGAACTTCTGCAGAGATGAATATGCAAAAAAGAAAGCCCCTCCCCGTCCATATATACCTGGGACCTCCCACCAATTCCCCAGTGTAAAAAAGCAGTAAGGGGACCAGGAAGAACCAATTATAACCTTAACAATCAAAACCAATGGTTCACCATATAAAAGCCCCAGAATACCTGAAAAAAAGGGGTGGGGCGAAGTGCCGTGTATGGCACACTCATAATACCCATTTTAAAGGTGAGTACTCACAAAACGGTATTATTCTAAGTGTGCCATACACTCCACTTCGATCTTCATGACATGTGGGACATCCAAAAGCAGTGTCCGTCATGGGTGGGAACCAGAAACAGTAAAGAATGTACCAACTCAAACTACTGCACCTTGCAGAACCTTGCGGCCAAAAACAGCATCCACTGAAGCCCGCACATCAACCTAGTAAAACTTGGAAAAAGTATGAACGGAAGACCAAGTAGCAGCCTTACAAACTTGTTCAACAGAAGCCTGGTGCGGAAAAGCCCAGGACGCACTAACAGCACGAGTAGAGTGCGCAGTGACCCTAAAAGGGGGAGTCCTCCCCTTAGCATAATAGGCCCCAACAATGGCCTGACGAATCCATTTGCTAATCGTAGACTCAGCAGGCGCCAAACCTTTCCTGGGCCCGCAGGGCACCACAAAAAAGGCGTCCGTCTTGCGGAAGGAAGAAGTAATCACCAAATAGTACTTCCCACAACGAACAACATCCAAATTGTGCAGAACCCTCTCCTTGTCATTGTTAGTCTTAGGACACAAGGAAGGGAGAACAATATCCTGATTGAGGTGGAAAGCAGACACCACCTTAGGAAGGGAATCTGGCTTAAAACGAAAAACCACCTTATCCTGGTGTCTCTCAAAGTAAGGGGCCTGAATCGACAGAGCCGCCAACTCAGAGACACGCCGAACAGAGGTAATAGCCACCAAAAAGGCAACCTTCTGAGTGAGAACCGAAAGAGCAATATCCTGTAGCGGCTCAAAAGGAGGACCCTGGAGAGCCGAAAGAACCAAACTCAAATCCCGGGAACCACAGCCTTCAGAGGGGGCTGCACATGCGCGACCCCTTGGAAAAAGGTCTTAACCAGCGGGTGTAAGGCAAAAGACCTCTGGAAGAAAACCGACAGAGCAGAAACCTGTCCTTTCAAAGTACTAAGCTGGAACCCAAGATCCAGATTATGCTGAAGAAACTCCAAGATCCTAGGAATCGAAATCACCCTGCAAGGCAAGACCCTAGCCTCACACCAAACAATGTAAGACCTTCAAGTCCTATAGTAAATGCCAGAAGAGGACCACTTCCTAGCCCTAATCAAGGTCTGAACAACAGCCGCAGACAAACCTACCTCCTTCAGAATGGAGGTTTCAGCAGCCAAGCCGTCAAAGCCAGCGTTTGTAAATTGGGGTCAAGTAGTTGACCCTGAGATAACAGATCCGGCAACAAGGGAAGCCGGTACTGATCTATGGCCAGCCGTACAACGTCTGTGTACCAAACCCTTCTTGGCCACCTTGGAGCCACCAGAATTGCTGGTGCTCCTTCTAGAACCAGTTTGCGAACAACCTTGCCCACCATGGAGACGGGCGGAAACTGGTACAGAAAACCGAGATCCTTCCAAGCCAGTGACAAGGCATCCACTGCCAGAGACAGAGGATCCTGAGAAAGAGACACAAAGGCCGGAAGTTTGTGATTGTGCCTCGAGGCAAAGAGATCCACCTCCGGAGTCCCCCACTTGCCGCAAAGATCCAGAAAAACCTCGGGGTTGAGAGACCACTCTCCTTGGCGAGAGGATCCCCTGCTCAGGGAATCTGCCTCCGTGTTCTTCACTCCTGGAATGTAGACTGCCGAAATGCAAGGAACACTGCTCTCCGCCCAGTGTAGGATCAGAGAGACTCCTACTGCGAGTCCCTCCTTGGTGATTGATGTAAGCTACCGCCGTTCAGTTGTCTGAACGAACCTGAACCGGTAGACCCTGTAAATGTGAAGTCAGCCGAGCCAGAACCAGTCGAATGGCTCTGAGCTCCACGACATTGATGGGGGTGTGAGCCTCCTGAGGACCCCACACCCCGCTGAACTGATGACTTTTCCAATAACCTTCCCAGCCCGACAGGCTGGCATCCGTGGTGACTGTCTCCCAACAAGGAACCAGAAAAGATTTGCCCTTCAACAGGTTTCCCGATTCCAGTCACCACCGAAGGGACTGCCGAACCCTGGGAGACATCCTGAAAGGTTGATCCAATGACTGCGGACACCTGTCCCAATGCGTCAATAGGTGAAGTTGAAGAGATCTCATGTGAACTGTGCAGACGGTACCACCTCGAAGGAGGACACCATCAATCCCACCAGTTTCATCCCCTGTTGGATAGAGGGACAAGGAATGGCCAGAAGAATGCGGATCAGACCCTGAATCCCCTGCACCTTGGTCTGGGGCAGAAACACTCTGGCCTGAATGGTATCCAGATTCATGCCCAGAAATGAAATCACTCGTGACGGAGAGATAGACGACTTGGGGCGGTTGATCACCCACCCGAACCTCTCCAGGGTCGACACCACCTGGTGGGTGTCCAGCTGCGCCTGACATAGGGAAGAAGCTGAGATCAACAGGTCGTCCAGATAAGGCACAATGACCTTGGTGAAGACCCTCGGCGCCGAGGTCAGTCCGAAGGGAAGGGCTACAAACTGAAAATGTTGATCCTCCACCGCAAACCGGAGAAATCTCTGATGTGCCGGAAAAATCGGAACATGCAGATACGCATCCTTGATGTCTATGGATGTCATAAAATCCCCTTGGCAAAGGGAATTAATAGCCGAGCGCAGAGTCTCCACGCAGAACTTTTTTGGCTCTGATAAACCTGTTGAGGACCTCGAGATCTAGAATGGGTCTCACGGAACCCTCCTTTTTGGGAACCGTGAGAAGGTTGGAATAATAACCCCTGCCTCTCTCCGACGGAGGCACCGGGCATATAACTCCCATGTCCAGAAGGTTTTTCACTGCTAACAGAAGCCCCTGTGCAGCCTGAGGGTCAGAGGGCACCCGAGACCTTAAGAATCTTGGAGGCGGCCAGTACTCGAACTCCAGTTTGTACCCGGAGGAGACCACTTCCAAGATCCAATTGTCCGTGACCTCCCGGGCCCAGACCTGGAAGAAGAGTCGCAGCCGTCCCCCCACCCTTGCGGGTGAGGGTGCGTCTTCATTGCTGAGCCGGTTTAACGGCAGGCTTGGGCTTGGAACCCCAGGCAGCCGCGGGACGTGCCCGACCTCTGCCCCTGTTCCAGGACGAGCCCCTGACCCCCGAGAAGGCCAAACCCTTAGTCGCTCTGCCCCCTTGAAAAGGAAAGAGTGAATGAGCTAGCCCCCCGAAGGGGACGTCGCTGTTTCCTCTGCTGAGGTAACTTACCTCCCTTAGCAACAGCATCCAATTTATCTCCAAACAGCCGCGTACCCAAGAAGGGAAGCGCTGTAAGCGACTTCTTGGCCCCAAAATCCACCGTCCACTGGCGGAGCCAGACCGATCTGCGCATAGCCACCAACAAGGCCGAAGTTCTACTATCCATGACAATAGCGTCTTCCATAGCAACCAAGACAAAATCCATGAACAATTCACACCTTTTGAGAGTAGTGAACTCCGCGCTGGTCGGATCAAGTTGTGCATCATCTAGCCAGTCCCTGACCAGAGACCTAGTAGCCACAGCCACAAGCGCAGAAGCACACACTGGCCGCAAGGCCGAACCCACATTGGCTCAAAGGCATGCCATCTGATCAAGGCGCTTATCCTCGCCATGCTTAAGGGTAGTAGAGTCCGAGGTGTGAATCACGGAGGTGTTGGTCAATCCCAGAACTGGCGCATTGACCTCGGGAGGAGAAGACCAGCGCTTAACCGCTTCCACCAGGAAAGGATACTTCTTATCCCATCCCTGAGGAACGCCCGGAAGCCGGCTAGGTTTCTCCCATTCATGAAGGATCAAGGCATCAAAATGACCTTGGGCCGGAAACTCCAAGCATGGCTTAGAGGACCCGAAAAATTCCCCTTTTTTGAGAGGGGGTGCCTCAGGCGGGGCAATGTCCAAAACCTCCAAAAGATGTGCCAAAACCTTAGTAGTGTCAACGGCGTCCCCAAACGCCTGCCCAACATCAGCGTCACAAAAATGCACCACATCAGCATCAGATTCCTCAAACAATTCCCCCTCTTTGAACGGGGAATAATCCAACCAATCAGGGGAATCATCATCAAAATCCAAGGCCACCTGGGCCGGAGACAAATGTCTCTTTGTTAGCCTGGGCCTTCTTGCCCACCGCGCTAGCAATAAAATTCTCGATGCTGGCCAACCTGGCACAAACAGCAGAGTGCGACTCCCCACTAGCGACAGTGTCACCTGGGGTACGGATAAGGGGGGGGAAGGGGAAGGCGATGAAGCGGGAGGTGCCGACCCAGAAGGCTGGGTACCCGACTGCCGCGTTATGGCCTTTAGTGCACATGGTATACAATAAGCACAATCTCACCCGTAAGGGATACCCCACAACCCACACACGGCCAGGATTGTCCCAAAGGGAGCCCGAGCCCGGTATCCTGTGGAGCCTCCATATAGTGATTTTTGGGGTCAGTCGCAATGACCATAGGGATTTAAGCTAATAAGCAACCCGGGAGGCCCCTTTGAAGTCCCAGTGGGAGGATTTGAAAATGAGCAGATTAAAGCTAGGGACCCCAGGACCGGGATAAAACCCATCAGTATGCACACACATATGACAATCATAAAAACATAATAGAAAGCCCATAAGGACACTCACTCCATAAAATATAAATACATATAAAAACTGTCAAAAATACATGAAAGGCACAGCTCCCCGCGCGGGGAGGGCGGCCCGCCAGGAAGGGGGCCCACAAGCACTCACAGACCGCCGGAGATCCGCAGCAGCAGAGACATCAAGATGGCCACCAGCAGCTCAGCGTGGAGGAGAGGAAGAGAAGAGGGAAAGGAGAAGGGGGGCGGGCCAGCGCAGAACGCGTGCTCGCTAAGCCACGCCCCCTTCCCAGAGAGACCTCAGATGCGGATCCCAGCCCTGGGCTGGGCCGCCGAAAAAGCGCAAAAACGAGGGGGAGGGGCGGGCCGCGGCCCCGCCCCCTCCGGAGAACGCAGCCTGAGGGAGAGAAGCTCCCCAGGCTGAAGACAGAAAACAGCCACATGTGAGGGACAAAACCCTTGGACATAACTCCTGCTGCTGCTGAGTGGTCTGCAGACAAACAATTACCGGCAGACAACGTCATTCACTCAGGCTGTAAACACAAACATAACTGACACAAGTGAATCATTCACACATACATAAGGGCTTAACGTCTGGTAACATGTGAAGAAGGTCAGACCTCCCCTCCGGAGGGATATGGAAGGGGCCCGGAGGAGGGTGGGAACTCTGGGCAGAGTGTAAGAGAAGGGACAGGGCATCCCCAAACCGGGATCACCAACCCGGAATACCGCCTACCCCTGTAATGGGGTCTCACGGAAGAGCAATGCTCTCTCAACACCTAAATAGGTGTTGCCTACTCTCACCAAGGACCTACAGCCGAGGCTGGGAGGCTCGTATAGGGGAAATTATAAAAGGTCCTGGCAGCAATAGGGACAAAAATGGCCGGGGCGCGAGCCCGGCTTACCTGCAAGTAAGAGAAGTCTTCATCTTCTGTCTTGCTCGCCTTCCTGCAGAGAAGGAACTGGGGAATTGGTGGGAGGTCCCAGGTATATATGGACCGGGAGGGGCTTTCTTTTTTGCATATTCATCTCTGCAGAAGTTCGCCCTCTACTGGAGATTACCCACATGTCATGAAGATCGAAGTGGAGTGTATGGCACACTTAGAATATAAAAGCAAATCAGCTGAGGCAAATGGGGATTCTTTCTGTACGGTACATGATGTCATGCGGGAAACAATTTTATAAATAATGTGGTGGAGATATAATGATGGGCCACGATGCAGTTGGTACCTCAATGCCGCCTGTAGGTACACCCCTGGCTGCGCATGTGGAGGGGATACTGACATTGGCCTAGCATCTACTTGTCAGTAATGGTTGACCAGGCATAACACTGAAGCTCTTCTACTTAGGAGGCTATTCCTCTAGGACCCAATGAAGATACGTCTGAGGAGAACAATAAAATAATCTTAAGGGTTCACAGTGGTTCAAACATCATGGTGCTATAACATATGTTTTAAATCACACAGGGTTACCCTTATTTGTGACCTCAGGTGTGACTTATATAGTACCATGATTACAAAAACATTTAGAATAAATAAGCAAAGCCATTTAAAGTATATAACTGACAGTTGCGCCTTTGTTTAGCATACATTTCATCATGAACAAGCCATGTATTTATCTGCTCATGTAATGTGTTAGTTTCATGCATTTGGCTCAGTAAATACTAAGCCGTTGCTTCTATGGCTCTAAAAGCAAAAGCTCAACCTTCTAGAAAAAATAAATCTAGTTCTACTTGAATGAAATGACTTCATTTGGTTTCTGACATATGATAACAACAAGGATAATAAATACTTCCACTGTGCTAGTATTGATTAATTAGCTGTTTATATGAGAAGTATAGTGGTGTTAATAATAATGATGGTCCTCGGGGTCTCTCCACTTGAGCCCGGGCTTCGTGAAGGAATTTGGAGCTACTTTTGCAGTGAAAGTGCTGACAGCAAAGTCTATTTCAAAGGCCAAGTGTCTGTCCGCTTGTACCTCTTACTCTGTCAGTTGTGTTTGTTTTGTTCTAGGACCTGCACAATCCTAATCCTTGTATAGAGCTATTAATACACTTTGTGTGACAGCCGGGCGGTAAAACCTTCCCATTTGGCTGTACTGAAAGAATTTATACATTTCATTCAGGCCATGTTTTTACGAGGGAGTGAGGTCTTCCTCCCTCCATAACTCACTTACCCTTATAAATGACAATAGATTATTTTCCTCTGCTACTGTGCCTCACAGTTGGCTGGCAGAAAAGAAACACATCTGTCGGATCCCAATTTCAACATTGTTTGCATACATAGAAGAAAAGAAAGAAATCCCTAACTAAAATGTATGGACCTTATTGCTTTAGCGTATTTTCCAGCCAATTGAGTTACACAAATAAAGCTATTGCCTAAGTGACCTGAACCATTCTGGATTTTGTATGTATGCCCCACAGAAGATACGACTGGACTTGTTTACATTCTGCTGCAGTGAGCTATGACCACTAAAATAGAATAAAAGTTGCTTTATATAAAGGGGATTTAATTGGTAATAGTGATTTAGATTCTAAGCTCACAAGGGCTTCTAACAAGTGCAATTGCCCTGGGTGCCATTATCTCAGCCCTACTGTTTTCTGCAGGCCATAAGACAGGCCCCTCATCCCCCGGTATTGGGCTCAGTTATGGGAAGGGGACACTACTTGATGCTAAGGAAGAGCACAGCATGGCACTTACCTGTATGGGGCAGCAAAAGCAGCACCATAGGGTGGGTGAGGGGGGCAGGGGGCTATTTTCCCTAGAAACAGCCCTGTTTCCTAATGGACTCCTGTATCAATGTGTATTTGTAGCACTTCTGGGATATCACATCCATAATACACTATGTATTCAAAGTATATTTTTTGTTCTACCTTGTACAGCACCAAGAAAGATGGTGGCACATAAACAATGATGATATCAATATATTGTTTTAAAGGTAAACAGAACAGAATCCATTTAAATCTGTATCTGATCCTATAACATGACCCCAGTACACAAGCTCAAGAACATAGTCTGCAACAGTTGTCTGGTATTAACTGCTAATTTAATAAAGTCTTTAGCATAATGTTTCACCCATGGTTTGCCTAGCAGCCTTTTTGTTTGAAGTCTTATCTGATCCACACAAGCCACGTGGAGCCCATTACTTAGGTTTCAGACACAACATGTTGGAATATACAGTGTGTATCTAGTGTTAGGATCTATTTCACTGTTTTCAAGGAGATTTACACATCTGATACATTAAACTGTCTTTTTAAAAGAACAGTACTCTTATGTTGCCTGTAGCCTTTATATGCTATATAGAAAACGGTGGTGCTCTGTACCTGCAAAGGTGAGAGGCAGGGGCAGGATTTGACTTTTAGAGAATAATGGTCAGCACTAGGGATGAGCGAATCGATCCGGACGAACCCGGATTCGTTCCGAATTTCATGGAAAGTTCGATTCTGAACGAATCCGAATTTCCCCGCAATTCGAACGATCAAAGTTTTCCTTTAAACTCCATTTATTTCAATTACAGGCATTCTAAAATGGTGGATGAACATGTCCAGACATACCCCCTGGGGCAAGGTATCATGGGTAAGTCACATGCAGCCTATCAGCAGCCAGGAAGCCCGGTGACGTCACCGTGCGATATAAAGCGGCGGCCATCTTGCTTGCTTGTGCGCATTTCAGCCTTGCATTGCGGCCAGAGCACAGCTAGTTAGAGACAGGGACAGAGAGTTAGAGATAGGTAGGGAGAGTCAGAGAGGCAGACAGAGAGGTAGACAGAGCCAGGGAAAGATAAGGAAAAACCGGAACCATCCAGCCAGGGACAGCTTAGAAGTGACAGTGAAAAATTTTTTTTTTTCATTAGCCAGATCAGTTTTCAATTCAATTTCAGTTCTTTGTGCTGTAAATCTGCCTTGCCACTGTGCATGCCATCTATGCAGTGGCTTATTTAACTCTATCTGTTACACACAAGCATTTATCATAATATATAACTGGATTAGTTTAAATATTTTTTGGTCTACCTTTAACCAAAAAAACACCAGCCCACCTGGGTATCCCAAACCTGCATTAGGCAGCCTGTTATACTAAATACGCTTGTTGATCCTTCTTCAGCTGAATCAAAGTATTGCATTTTGAATTGGTTTTTGGTCTGCCTTTAACAAAAAAAACACCAGGCCGCAGGGCATCCCAAACCTGCATTAGGCAGCCTATCTATTATACTAAATACGCTTGTTGATCCTTCTTCAGCTGAATCAAAGTATTGCATTTTGAATTGGTTTTTGGTCTGCCTTTAAAAAAAAAAACACCAGGCCGCAGGGCATCCCAAACCTGCACTAGGAGGCAGCCTATCTGTTATACTAAATACGCTTGTTGATCCTTCCTCAGCTGAATCAAAGTATTGCATTTTGAATTGGTTTTTGGTCTGCCTTTAACAAAAAAAACACCAGGCTGCAGGGCATCCCAAACCTGCATTAGGCAGCCTATCTGTTATACTAAATACGCTTGTTGATCCTTCCTCAGCTGAATCAAAGTATTGCATTTTGAATTGGTTTTTGGTCTGCCTTTAACAAAAAAAACACCAGGCCGCAGGGCATCCCAAACCTGCATTAGGCAGCCTATCTATTATACTAAATACGCTTGTTGATCCTTCTTCAGCTGAATCAAATTATTGCATTTTGAATTGGTTTTTGGTCTGCCTTTAAAAAAAAAAACACCAGGCCGCAGGGCATCCCAAACCTGCACTAGGAGGCAGCCTATCTGTTATACTAAATACGCTTGTTGATCCTTCCTCAGCTGAATCAAAGTATTGCATTTTGAATTGGTTTTTGGTCTGCTGCCAAAACAATAGGCCGGTATCTCATATTACCAATTTTCATAGTATCTGGTGCAGAGAAGCAGTCCCTAACTTTATTTAGCTTCTTGTTTTTAAAGTAAACACATTTTTTATCGTACCTATTGCGCATTTCAAATACATAAAAATGTCAGGCAGACAAGTGCAAGGATGTTCAAAGAGGAGTGGCAGAGGCCAAGATTCAGCAGGCAGAGGTCGCAGCAGACTAGGAGCAAGTGGCAGCAGGAGTCACGGTGAGAGACCTGAACTGCCAGTATCTGCTAGCAGTTGTGTCTCCACCAGTAACGCATCTGCCGTGGTAGATTGGTTAATGCGCTCATCAACATCATCACAAGTTACATCTGACATCTTACATCTTTAGGCTTGGCGAAATGGCTGGTTTATCTAGTCAGCGGACAGGAGAGGAGGAGCAGGAGCAGCCAGAGGAGCTAGAGGGTTTTGAGGAAGGCGAGACAGAGGACCCGGACACACCGTGGCAGTATGCAGTGGAGATGGAGACAGGTAGTCCCTCCGAGTCACTTGCGCAAATGGCAGGAAGCATGCTCACGTGCTTGCGTAGTGACCCCAGAATTGTTTCCATTTGTCGGCGGGATGACTTCTGGCTGTCCACCTTATTGGACCCTCGCTTCCGGCACAAAATGGGGGCATTTTTTAAACCCGCCGAGAGGGAGGACAAACTGAACTACTACAAAGACATTCTGCGTAGTTGGCCGATGCCTATCTGCGCCATGGTCCATACTCTCGCAGGTCTGACTTGGGGGGACCTCTGCGCTCACCTTCCACTGCCATGCCTGCTGGGGGGGTTGGCAGGAGCAGCAGCAGCAGCTCCATCAGCAGCAGCCTCAGTCTTCAGTCGCTAATGAGTAGCTTTCTACACCCGCATAGTGAGGCTACTCATGAGCAGCAGGAAGACCTGGAGCAGGACCTCAACCAGCAGGTCATGTCATACCTTGACATGACCATGCCAAAAAACCTTGAGGATCCGCTGAACTTCTAGGCAGTCAAACTTGGCTTGTGGCCTGCCAACTCCAGTGTCTCTTTCAAGCTATGTTTGGGCTCCTGCTGCTGCTTGCAAATCCAGGAAGTGAATCATCCAATTTTTGGCCTCCTGCAGCCAACTCCAGTGTCTCTTTCAACCAATGTTTGGGCGGCTGCTGCTGCTTGCAACTCCAGGGTGTGAGTCATCCAATTTTTGGCCTCCTGCAACCAACTCCAGTGTCTCTTTCAACCAATGTTTGGGCGGCTGCTGCTGCTTGCAACTCCAGGGTGTGATTCAGCTAATTTTTGGGCTCCTGCTGCTGCCAGCTCCAGGATGTGTTTTTCAGGCACTATAGGGGCCCCTCATAGTGATGCCACTTCAACTCTCTGCAATTGTGCCGCTCTGCGATTCTATTAGCGATGCCTCTGATCTGCATCTGATAATTATTTACAGTATTATTTCAAAAACTCAGCACGCGTCCTATGCGTGTTACAGCAAGGCAGAATGGTTTACAACCCTATTGAGGCTCTAGGAGGCTCAGAAATAGCCGTTTTTAATAGCGATTCATCACAAATAAATTTGGGTCGAAGTGATTTTTGTCGGAAAATTCGAATCTAATTTTTCAAAAGTTCGCTCATCTCTAGTCAGCACTTTGGAAACTCTACCTCATAGCCTTATTTGTAATACACAAAACCTCTTCAAGTTCCCTATTCAAGCATTTCTACTTACATATGTATATGCTAACAGGGCTGGCGTTATGTTGGATGGTCCAGGACAAAACAGATGGTGTGCCCTCCAATAGATCCCTGTCCATAGAAGATGAATCTGGAAGAGGTGAGGAGGTAAGGTATGAAACCAAAGGTCCTCCAATGAACCGCACTGGTTCATTCTAAAAGGGACCTGCAGTTTACGCATCACCCCGCTACCCTCTAACAGGGAACGTGCCTACACCGGCCATTAACAAATGCCTTGAGTGGGCGCACCTCCTGCTAAAGGTATAGCAGGCAGCGTCTGTTGCTTGCGCATGCACAGCTGGACTGCGCAAAGGTGAGTATACTGGGGGACCTGAGTAAATGATGACAGTTTAAAACAGCGCTAGGTTTATTTCCGACAACATTGGTAATACATCATATAATATTAGCCTAGTGATTTGTTAAGCTGTTACAAATGTGTCCTTCTGAAGATGTTCAGCTTAGAAATCGTGATTAACCTTTCACTGCTTACCTCTCAGCCTTGTAACATACAGCTCTGGCATCCTGTGCAGGGCCAAGCAAGAGTCTGAACACAGTCTGCAAAGGGCAGAACCATGATTAGAAAGCTGTTCTTGTCACAGGGCATGGAGCGTCTAACTCCACTCACTCTGCATGGGAGGTGGCTTGCCAGTCACTTCCTCCATGTGCTCCCTCTGCTGGCACAGGGAATGGTAACATCTGGTAGACGGCTGCTCACACAACAAAGCTTTACTCAAGTGTATTTTAATGCGGCATAATAGTAAACAAACAACGATAAATACCCTCCATGTTAGCATACCAAGATGTCTTAACTGCATGTGTTTCTATGCATGCTGCTCACACTCAATACTGAATATGTCAAGATGTTGTAAATATTTTGTTTGCATATTAATAACATATTTATTGATTCTGTGATCTCCATGATTCCGAGACTTTTCTTACTTGGTGTTGCAATTTTAATGTTGAACTGTGTATATACATGCAAATTTGCTCCAACCAGATCCTGTTCCTAGCCTATCCTCCAATCTAATGAGTTTCTCTCATCGTCAGAACTTTGTATGTATTGTTTCACATCTCTGGTATGCCCCCGACCCCCATACAAGCCTTCAAAAGTGCCTTAAACCTTACCTGTTCACTCAACAAGCTTATTATATGGCTAAAAGTCTCTGTATAGCCAATCTGCCAGGGTCAATCCCACAGAGTCATGTCAGTTGAGCTGGTCTGGTTTCAGTGCTACTGGTTTTGGTGATGATAGCGAGTGCTGAAAGTGAAGCTATGAGCTCTGATCCTGAGAGCACACTCCCTGGCTGGTCTCAGTAAATGCATCCTGCTACCAGTTACGAGGGAGCAAGATCCTTTATTGATTGGTTATGGGGGGCACATCATATAAATGTCCACAGCTGACATACTATATGCAGTGGACCACTATATGTGCACAGGGGGGCAAATGGGAGCACACAGGACTGGGAGGTATGTGTTACTTTACTTAGCCTATAACCACTTCATTGAGTGTTCATCCCTCTTCCTTATCTTGCTATTTTTTCAGTTTTAGCAAATATCTTTTAATTGTTTTAGCCAATCTATATGTATTTGACATTTTTTTTCATGAGACACAAGATCTTTCTTTTATGGGTGTTGGTTCACTCCAGGAGCATCCTAATTGCTGGGGTCCCCCCCATCAACCACTGCAAACCCCCCTAAATTTTACTACATACCCTGCTCCCTCAGACACTGCTTTGCCACATGAGGATGGGACACATGACCACTGCTGCCAACCAAGCGGCAGCATTTCACAGTTTGTAATTGGGGGGCAATGGAGATGTTCCCACCTTCCTGAGGGGACATCAGTTTTTTTATATAGGTGTTGGTCCAGTTTATGGTTTGACCGTTATCAGTGTATAGTTGTTGATTTTCTGTCACATCTGACTTGCAAAATCTTGCATAATATAATTGTATGCTTTGCTTTACACTGTAACTTTTTCCTTGTGTAGGGCCACAGTATATGATGGTGCTTTTTAAGTAATAATAAATTGGTATTACTTTCAATTCTCCAAGACTGGTAACCTGGTAAGCAAACATGGCCTTATCCCCTTTTGCTCTCCCAACTGTTGTTCCTCTCGGACTAGGCATCCCAAATCCAGTTTGAGAAGACTTACCTTTCCGGCATTCCCACGGTGCAGATGCAGGCCGCTTCGCCAATGTCTGGCATGAGTACGCACCTAGCTAAAGGCATGCGGCCACTGTATACACTGCTGGAATACGGCTAGATGATGTGGTGAGGCAATTCCATAGGGTTACACACAGTGGAGCATCCCAACTCGGGATTCCTGGGGGAAAGGTAATCAGCAGAGCCTGGAGTGTAAAAAAGAGACCAAGTTCCTCCTTAAATGGTAACACCATTAGTAAAATCTTGTAGCGTGCTTATAGAAATCTAACACAAGCTGGAGTAAGTGAAGCTCCCCTGCCCCAAGTATCCAGAGTGCTATTAACATTTAGTCATCTGGCCATAAACTTGTGATCCGTGACAGAATGTTCTCTGTTCCAAACATAAGCTGGACTGGTCACTGATAACACAAGCATTTGTTTAAATGATTTTGTTTTGCTAAGGAAGCTCCAATCTTTTTTTTTATGCGATGCTGCTTCAGCGTATTGCTATATAACACATTTTAGTTTATTTTAATAACCTACCGAGCCAGGTTAACACTTTATACCAAAGCAGTGAGTCCACCTAACAGCTGGGAAAACTAAGCCAACCTAACCTCCCGAGCCTTCTGCTTGTTTAAATGTTTATTTAAACTTGTGCTTTTATTGGCTGCTTGTCCCCTCCAATCCCTGCTGCTAAACTCTATACATGTGTGTTTGGATAGAAAGGTAGCAAATAAATAGTGTCACACATCACTTTCAGTAACACAGGGCCACCATATATATGCTGTGCAGAAATCACTGCTTACTATAAAAGCAATGCCATAGAAAGTGTCAGTAGCACAGACAGATTTATTTTATTTTATTTTCTTAAACTTAAACAACAGAAATACTCTACAAATTGATCTAAACAAATAAGCAAATAACTGAAATGACGCACCTAAACCACCAAGGATAGGGCTAATCCTTTTCTGAAGATACATCATTTGGTAAATGTAGATCACCCGTGTTTAGTCAAAGATTTAAAAAATTGTAGTATAAATACACATCTATCTAGAACAGACCTGGGCAATGTACGGCCCGCGGGCCGTATACGGCCCTTTGCTAGGCTCTTACCGGCCCGGGCTGAGCTGGCCAGTAAGAGACGCAGAGGAAGGGAAAACATGCCAGACTCGACGAGCCGAGTGGCCGATCGGCTGCTGCTTAACTTAGGTGATCGCCTGTGTACAGTGTGAGAGGCTTAGGTTAAGCAGCAGCTGATCGGCCGCTCGGCTCGTCGGGTCTGGCACATTCTCCCTTCCTCTGAGGAAGCCAGACCCGATGAGCAGGTGATAGAGACCTGGGGACTTTGGAAGGACAGAGTAGGGGCTCCAGAGCATCAGTAAGTCTGCTCAGAAAGATTATGTCGTTTGCTTGTGTTTTCCCTTCCTGCCTGCTGTCTCTTTTTCACCATGTACCTGCCCACCATGCTCTCACCATGCCCCCTTCCTGCTGTCCACATGCTCTCACCATGCCCCCTTCCTGCTGCCCACCATGCTCTCATCATGCCCCCTTCCTGCTGTCCACCATGCTCTCACCATGTCCCCTTCCTGCTGTCCACCATGCTCTCACCCACCATGCTCTCACCATGTCCCCTTCCTGCTGTCCACCATGCTCTCACCATGCCCCCTTCCTGCTGTCCACCATGCTCTCACCATGCCCCCTTCCTGCTGTCCACATGCTCTCACCATGTCCCCTTCCTGCTGTCCACCATGCTCTCACCATGTCCCCTTCCTGCTGTCCACATGCTCTCACCATGCCCCCTTCCTGCTGTCCATCATGCTCTCACCATGCCCCCTTCCTGCTGTCCACATGCTCTCACCATGCCCCCTTCCTGCTGCCCACCATGCTCTCACCATGTCCCCTTCCTGCTGTCCACATGCTCTCACCATGCCCCCTTCCTGCTGTCCACATGCTCTCACCATGCCCCCTTCCTGCTGTCCACCATGCTCTCACCATGTCCCCTTCCTGCTGTCCACATGCTCTCACCATGCCCCCTTCCTGCTGTCCACATGCTCTCACCATGCCCCCTTCCTGCTGTCCACCATGCTCTCACCATGTCCCCTTCCTGCTGTCCACATGCTCTCACCATGCCCCCTTCCTGCTGTCCACATGCTCTCACCATGCCCCCTTCCTGCTGTCCACATGCTCTCACCATGCCCCCTTCCTGCTGTCCACATGCTCTCACCATGCCCCCTTCCTGCTGTCCACATGCTCTCACCATGCCCCCTTCCTGCTGTCCACATGCTCTCACCATGCCCCCTTCCTGCTGTCCACATGCTCTCACCATGCCCCCTTCCTGCTGTCCATCATGCTCTCACCATGCCCCCTTCCTGCTGCCCACATGCTCTCATCATGCCCCCTTCCTGCTGCCCACATGCTCTCACCATGTCCCCTTCCTGCTGTCCATCATGCTCTCACCATGTCCCCTTCCTGCTGTCCACCATGCTCTCCCCATGCCCCCTTCCTGCTGTCCACCATGCTCTCACCATGTCCCCTTCCTGCTGTCCACCATGCTCTCACCATGCCCCCTTCCTGCTGTCCACCATGCTCTCACCATGTCCCCTTCCTGCTGTCCACATGCTCTCATCATGCCCCCTTCCTGCTGTCCACCATGCTCTCACCATGCCCCCTTCCTGCTGTCCACATGCTCTCACCATGCCCCCTTCCTGCTGTCCACATGCTCTCACCATGCCCCCTTCCTGCTATCCACCATGCTCTCACCATGCCCCCTTCCTGCTGTCCACCATTCTTACACTTTGCCCCAGCTGATATGAGCTCTCCTTCCAGACTGCCAGAAGCCAAGGGCTTCTCTGATTGGCTGGGAAATTATCACATCAGAACGTTTGAAGTGGACCAAAACCCTGCTTTATCAGCCTGGGAATCTTATAGATCCCCTCCCCGCGGGGCATCCAAAATCGGGATGCCCCGCTGTGTGAAACCCCCAGGTCGCCCATAAACTCACCTTCTTTCCCAGTTCAACGGCGCATGCACGAGCTGCGGCTGCATGCCCGCTATCCCTCTAGCAGGGCGCGTGCCTGTGTCAGCCATTTGAGAATGGCCAGCGCGGGCGCGCTCCCTGTTAGAGGGAAGCTCGAGATGCAGCCGCCAGCGCACTCAGAGCCGCTGAGCTTAGACGTCGCTTAGACGCCCATAGCTCAGCGGCCCTCCACAATATTTTTAGTTTCTCATGTGGCCCCATGGAAAAAATAATTGCCCACCCCTGATCTAGAAGGTAAAAGTTCTTGTGAGTCGGTCTCATAGCGTATGTCACACACCTTTGGTGAAGAGGCTGAGATATGAAGAACTTTCCAACACAACACACACAAAAGTGAAGACATTATTTACATTCTAATATTCTATTCTATGATATACTACACATATGCCAGTGGGCAGCTTTACAGGTGAGGAACAAAATTCCTCCAGTAAGATAGATTTTTTAAGAGACAAAAATAGACAGTGACTCACCATCCCCATGTAGCTTGGAAGACCAGGAAGCCAGGCTTGCAGCGCTCCTCTCCTGGCACATGGGAGTAGAAACTGATGCACACCCATGGCTGTTTCTAGGCGATAGTGAGCAGGGTGATTGTCCAGGCCACCTATATCCCAGTCATTCTGTCTTCTGCAGATAAGCCAAGTCACTATTAGTGGTGCAGGCCATAAGACAGGTCCTTTATCCCACCATATTGGGCTAGACAGAGTAAAGGGGTGGGAGTTGCTCCATCACTACTATTTATACAATTTACATAGGGCCTAGGAACCAAGTAGCAGTACAGTTGTCAGCAAACAGTCTTATGAATCTTGGGAAGAAACTAGGGGCCCTAGAGGCAGAGGAGAGACATGCTCAGGAGGTATTTTTAAATGACTGCTAATACTGTTAGTGTCAGGATTGTGTGTGTGTGAGGGTGGGGCTTGCGGATATGTATGTGTGTGTCTGCAAAGGTTGTGCTAAAAGCTAGTGTGTGTGGAAAGGGATATGAAGGGCTATATCTGTGGTTGTATTTTTGATTAAAAAGTACACACAAAATTGTATTTAGATTCAAAATATAAGTTCTGATTTCATTTCATTATGGTTCGCACCCTTAAAAAGTTTGAACACCCCTAGTTTAGACGCTAACCTGAGTGCTAGAAGAAACATTTTATTTGCACATTAAGTGTTAATATTTTAAATGAATATAAAAAAGGAGAACATTTAAACTGGACTAAAAGTCATATTTGACTTTTGGTCCAGTCACAATGAATCACTGTAGACCCCCCTCCCCAAACTGCACTTACCAACTGCTATTCACTCCTGTGATCCAATATGGCAGAGGAAATATATGCAGTGGCAGCCCCTCCTCCACTGGAAGCAGTGGATGTTGCATTTGAATAAGGGCCAGACTGCGACCTAATAAGTGAAGGGCATTAGGCAGCGATTCCCACCTTGGAGCATCCCAAGTGAAGATGCTCCATAGGAATCATGACCAAAGCAAAAGTGTCATTGGACATGGTATATTTCAATACATTTATTAATGGCATTGGATTAAAGTTTAAATCATGTGGTATTTCTCCACCCCATAAAACCACATAAATAGTTCCTTATTTTATTGTGACGGAAAAGATTGCTTGCATCAAGGTCTTTGCAAGGCTTCCACTTTTAGAAGTAACCTAATTGGTAACACAAAGACCTCAAATAGGATGCACATTTTTATTAGTTTTACAGCCTTTTCCGATAAACTAGATCTCGCCTCTTGGGAAGCCATGGGGTCTACTTTTTCTTGCATTACAGTATGCTTCTCATTATCTAAAATTAGTCACAACGGTCCAGTCCCTGGAACCAAAAGCCAGTTTTAAAGAGTTAGGAGACATTTGCTACAGTATAGCTGAGCAAAGCAATCGACAATTTCAGTGGTCAAATTGTTACAGGCCAATCACGAAAACAACCAAAAAAGGGCATGTCGGTTGGATGGGTACATTGTTAGCTTCAGTTTAGCTTTTTTAGCAGTACACTAAAATGCGTGGCTATGGAAGCTGATTTGACCAGAGCCATGTCTGCTCCATGGGAACAATGTCCAGCCTCACAAATTGGGATGCACTGGGGGGGGGGGGCGGGGGGGGGGGCTCAGATCAAAACCCAGTATAGTGAAAAGTAAGGGTTTTGGTCCACTTTAAGTGCACTGATGCAGGCAGAAAAGCAGCAAACGGTCAACACTCTGCAATTCTGCAATGTCATTGGGTACACTAAAGCTCTGTATTCCGTTGCATGGCTGAACATATCATGTGCCTTTCCTAAATCATTTCAGCTCAGCACATGGGGGTCGGAACTATAGGGTTGATTCAGAGAGACAAAAAAATACTTTCGTTTTAGTGCCGATCTGTTTTTTTTTTTTTTTTTCCCGTTCTCGTATGAGTGTGCGAGGGATTCTATGCATGCATTGCTAACCTTCAGTAAAGTGTCCGTCTGTTCGTATGCCAGAGTACGAGTACGAGTAAATTTTCCAGCGTGACTTTTCTGTTTCATTTTCTCATGTTACAACGTTGGCTTTCGATTTTGCCCTTTTTCCATCGTCTCCTTCCACGAATCCTTTAGGTTTCCCAATAGATTCGGTTTTCCTTTTACAATAAATAATCGTCCAGATGAAAATTCTTACGATCTTGCGCCTGCGCACTACAAACTTAACTCATTAAAGTGCTCGCCTACATATTTGGCTCACTCACTTCTAATACAATGCTTAGCTAAATCACTTTGCGCTTTCCTCCATCTTCCATGCATCCCCCACATAAAACTTTCCCAAACCACTCCCCGGTTAGGTTCTTCTTCCATTTTAGGCCCCTAAAACTTACCCAAACCATTTCCCGGGTAGGTTCTTCTTCCATTTCAGGCCCCTAAAACTTACCCAAACCCCTTCGTGATTAGGTTCTTCTTCCATTTTAGGCCCCTAAAACTTACCCAAACCACTTCCCGGTTAGGTTCTTCTTCCATTTTAGGCCCCTAAAACTTACCCAAACCACTTCGTGGTTAGGTTCTTCTTCCATTTTAGGCCCCTAAAATTTACCCAAACCACTTCCCGGTCATCTGAATCTTCATCTCTAAATATGTATTTTAGCCTTCGTTTGTTGTTAATGTATTTGTGCAAACAAATGATACTGAAACTTAGTTTTTTTAATATTAGAAGGCCATTTTTTTTTGCTTTTTTAACATTTTTTGTTTATCAGAAATATAACAAATTTTTTGGGGGAACTTTAAAAAACATTAAAATATTTTAAAACATTAAAAATGTAAAACTATTTACAAAGAAAAAATACAGTGACAGGACCCAGGACACTACTCTTCTTCTGTTGTCCCCAACGAGTCAACCAGCAGCTGCATAACGGCCACCAACTCAGGGACCCTTCGATTCATTGCTTCAACTCTTGCCCGTGTGGTCCCTGTATAAAATTGGGAAAAAAACATTAGTTTGAGACAAATACATGTTTCTCACCTGTGGATGGAATGTTTGTTAGTTGGCAACTAAAATCATGACGACATATGTCATTCTGCTAAGTCATTAATCTAAGGAAGTGGGCAGAGGTCATTCTGCTAAGTCAGTAATCTAAGGAAGTGGGCAGAGGTCATTATGCTAAGTCATTAATCTAAGGAAGTGGCCAGAGGTCATTCTGCTAATGCCATTGACTATGGCTTGATGTATCTGTGTGATCATGTCAATTACCACATACTGCAAAGAATGACATTACAACTTACTTGGTTGGTGGCCGACGGATGCCTCGTTGGGGACAACCCTACGTCCTGGGCCCTGCCACTGCTGTGAAGTAGAGGCTGTTGAGACATGGCAAATAGGGTCACTTATAATGTCTTAGTCAACAGTAATCACATGTCTATTTCAATGTGTGTGTCACATCACTCACCTTCTCCATGTGCCTCCTGGGCATCTCTGCTGCATCCTCCACATCTTCACCCGCTCCAGAAGCATCTAGAAAAACAGATGAAGGGAATCAGCTTTGGTGGAAATAGCATGTATATGTGTGTGCAGTTACATGAAAAGTCACATACCAGAGGCTCCCGCATACGTCGCTGGGTACGACTGCCTGCCCACGCCGTGCCGCCCCTCTGGGTAGGACCGTCGCCCTGGAGAACCACCACCTTCACTTCCAGCTGCAGATTCATGCAGCACTGGTCGGCCTGTGCGCCTCCGGGTGCGGCGGATTCGGTACTCCATTTCCAACACTAGAAAAGAAAAGCAATTATTAATAAATGCCTACCTTCTGGATTAGTTACATCTGGCATGCAATCGCTATGTACTTACTAGGGAAATGAAGGCCGAAAAAACGCCACACCCGGGGCATGTGCAGCCGTTTCAGGTCCGACCAATGCGGCATGATCTGAGTGTGGGTGAAGGTGGTGTCCGTCTGATGGTGGATTTTCCCAATGATCTCCAGGGCGACGGTCCGCTTCTCAAAAGAGTTGGGCAGGTAGTCGTACCTGCGCTCCAGCATGGTCTACAAAACACAAGAAAAAAAATTTAGTTCAAACTGCATACAAATAACTCACCAATCGATCATTTGACTAAATGACATTAACAGACACATTTCTAGCCTAATCTAATCCTTGAAGCTGACCTCAGTGTTGGTTCGCACGTGTGGGCCCTCACTTTGGTTTTGCACGGAGTTTTAGACACTTTTAAAACAAACCGTTTATTCCTGCGCTAGGGCTAGGCATGCATTTAGATGGCAAATCAAAGGCATTAAAAAACACTTACAAGCATGATGATCTCTTCTTGTTGGCGGGTGAAGATTGTGGGCGCCATCTTGCCTCTTGTCTGCAGCAGATAAGTAATGCCCCAGCGGTTTCCGGGTTCCGCATGGCCAGATGAACGGCCGCATTGCTCAGCCAAAGGCACCCACCACAACCACCAAAGAAAAGGAGCCAGCGGGAAAGAGGGAGCCACAGGCCAGCAAGCCAACCCCAACGGAGGGGAAAAAAAGGTACAAAGAGGGTGCGAAGCCCCAGCCCCCCGGGTCCTCATCACCCCCCCCCCCCCCCCACGTGGCTCCAAATCAAAGGCGAAGAGCAGAACCCACTGGGAAAGAAGCCGCAGCAGGCAAAGAAGCCACAGCAGGCAAAGAAGGCCAAGAAGCCACAGCAGGCAAAGAAGGGCAAGAAGCCAAAGGTCGCCATCCCCACCCGCACGGGTCTACAAAACCTCTGGCAAGAGTGCAAGGCACCGGGCAAGAAGCCAAAGCTCTGCATCACCCCAGGACCGGCCTACAACATCCAAGGGGCATGCCACTTCTAAGGGCCCACAGAGGCACAGGGCCCCAAGCCGTAATTCATCCAGCACACCCTCTCCTCCTCGGCAACATTCTCCACCAGCACAGGGGCAAGGAAATCACCATATGCCACATCTACACCTGCTACTTCAGTGGCCACCCAGCCACGAACACCCAGTCCCTTTCCAAGTCCTGTTCAGTCTCCAGCCAGCCAGCAGTCCGTAATTTCACCCCAACACAGCCAGGCCAGAATGTCCCCAGATTTTCTCCCCAAACACTGAGGAGCCAGAACCGCAAGCAACAGGGCGCACATTGCGCAGAGACCAGTTGAGTGGCAGGTTTGGGGAGGCCCAAACTCTGGCATTGGCTAGTGGGCTCATCTTGTATTATGATGATCTATATGGGCACAGATCCAAAGCTACCAGCAAACAGCGCAAAGCCGAAATTTTGGAGGAGCTCACCAGACAGGTCAATGCAGCGGGGGAAGAGCTAAAAGATGTGGAGTAGATTCAAAGGAAAATATCGGACCTCAAGTATGCAGCATGGAAGAAAGAAATTAAACGGCGTCATTACAGGTACATATATACTTTGTGGATTTGTCTTCTTCCTGTATTGGCACCATTTTGCTAAATGTGTCAAACTATCTTTATCAGCTTACAAACTGGCGGAGGATTCCCCACTAAACTTCAATTTACCCGAGCTGAGGAGATGGTGCTGGGCCTGCTACATCCTGTGGCATTAGAGGGACACTCGGCCCAACAGGACACGGACATTCCGACTATTCCTGCAGGTTAGTAATGTTAGTGTGTATGTGAAATGGGAGCTACGTGTAAAATGAGGCTCAAAGCCATATATTAACACATGCCCCAAGGGTGTGCCTTGTAGTGGAGGTAACAATTTTAACAGGGTGTGTTATGTCTGTGGACTCATCATTTGCTAATTTCCTTGCCCATACATGAGCTTTGAGAGTCTTGAGGAACACTACTGAGATTATCAAAGGACTGCCTGTTATGTGTTTAGAGTCTATTACATCCAACACTTCCATCTTTATCTGTAGGCCACTTAGGTTGGAGCTGTGCTTTGCTCAGAAAGACTTGATCTGGGGTGATTGAAAGGTTGACCTAGAAAGAATGGCAACCAGCATAATCTGAGGCCAAATGCTATTTGCAAGATGAGTGTGGTCCCCTAATGGGCTTTTAGGGATGTGTGAAGCCTCAGAACAGCCAGTACATGCATGTTTAGTTGAGTTAAGGTGACCAATGTGTATGTACTTGTTGACTAATACATCTAACAGATAATGGCATTCATAGTGAAGGTCAACTTGGTCCGTGGGGGGAGTTGCCATCCATGCTTGGCCACGTGTTTTAGTGAACCATATGTGTTATTACACATCAGCAATGCATAGTTGTGTGTTAACATGCCTTCTTTTCTACAATGCAGCATCATCCCTCAGCTAGTGGGGAATCCTCAGCCAGTTTGACCATGCCATCAACCTCCGTGCTGCCTCGGACCCAGGATCCGATATATACGGTAAGTGTCTTTTTCTGATTTTGCTTATGCATGTGACTTGCCATGTTTCTTTTTGCGGAATTACATATGTATTGGCCAAACTGAACCTTTTTTTTTTACATGTCCCAACAGACCCACACACTGATGGAGGAAATCCAGGAGCTGGAGGAGGATGGAACCTTCATGGGACCTTCTGTATAGCCCCCCGGGACAGAATCTGCAACTGTCCCAACATGTTTCTCCAACAAATCCTCAGCAGCAGAGTGAAGCTGGCTGCATGCTGCCAGCCCATCGTGGGCAGCATGCAGAGATTGAGGCTACAGTCCCCAGTGTTAGCTCTGCTGCTGAGGATTTGCCAAGCAGACCTGTGGCTGTTGGTGGACCTAGAAGCCCATAATCTGCAGGCCCCACAACCCGGGGAATTGGGAGGCGTAGTCAGCTACGTCGGCCAGTTTCCCAGGGGAGGGGCGCGCCGATGGTGGAGTCAGCATGGCACCATGAGAGGCGGTTATTTCGCCTACAAAATCAAAGAAACCACAAGCATCTTCATGGCCAACTAGAGACATTAAATAACACCTTAAACTCCATGCTGACTGAATTTAGGTCCAACAACAGCCACATGGCCACCTTATCCAATTATTACAGTGCCATGCTGGAGGAAGTTAGAAAAAGCAACAGCCACATGGCCACCTTAACTAACAATCTCAGTGTCATGATGGCTGATTTTCGAACTACCAATAGAAACATGTTGGAACAGTTGCAGATTCTGAATGCCACACAGGCCCAGGTGAGGGCCCACCTCCAAGGGCCCCAACCTGGGTTTTATGGGCGTCCCCCATTTTAAGGCCTATTTGGCCTGTAACTGCTCAACATCTTTGCTCGACATCCCCACTGTATTGACCTGTCTGGTGAGCCCTACCAATATACCCTTTTGGTATGGCTTTGTTTGTATGCTTTTGATTTGCACCCATATAGCTCATTAGAGTGCTGAGATAGCCCACTAGCCAAGGCCGGAGGTCAAGCCTCACTGAACCTGCCACTCAAGCTGTTGCGCTGCAGGCTTGGCCCTAATTACATTGGTTCTGGGTCTTCCTGTTTGTAGGCATGATTGGGGGACATTCTGGGCTGGAAAACTACTACCTTGACCCCTGGCTGAGATTGAGCAGGACTTGGATTGGGACTGGGGGTTCTTGTTTGGGTGGCCCACTGAGTAACAGGTGTAGATGTGGCATAGGTATGGCTGCTTTACACCTGTGCCTGTGGCAAATGTGGCCAAGCAGAAGAGGGTGTGTCTGTGGGCCTATTTGTTTTCCTAAAAATCTGGACATGGCAATGCTTGTCACATATGTTTTTGTATTGTAAATTTGTATTAAACTTTGGCCAGGAGCACCTTACTTTGTAACTCCTGCATGTGGCCAATTGCTATGTGGCATGATTTGCCAAAAACAACATTTGTTGTTTGACCATGTATTTACATGAACTATGGGAGTGACCATCAACTCCAATGTGTTTTACTTAACCTGTTGTTGACTAAGTTGATGCCTTTAGGTTTTTTGGGAATAAAGATTACTTAAAGTTTGCACTAACAACTTGGGCACCAAAAAAGACATGAGTTTCAAATCAGGTGTGATGTTTTTAGTAATTAATTCCTTACTCTTTTGTACATAAAAAAATAAACAAACCAACACAAAGGACAAACATTAACAATCAATAAAGTGACAAAACAAACAAAGGGACAACAAATTAGGAAAAATGTGTGGTTATCAAATTTGACCGCACGACTTGGCCAGACGCACTAGGTGGCCCACGGTAGACCTCCTTCGGTAGGTGGAGAGGGGGGCAAATCCACATACCGGGGGACACGCTGCAATATGGCAAAATTATGCAACACTACACACGCCATGATAATATCTATGACCTTTTTGGGGTCATACTGAAGGGCTCTCCCGGTATGGTCCAAGCATCGAAAACAGGTTTTTAATAGGCCACCACGACCCTGGTCTTTCTGTGTGCCCTATTATATGCATCCTGGGCAGCATTCTGGGGCCGGAGGACGGGCGCCAGCAGCCACGGAAGGAGGGGATAGCCAGAATCACCTGAAAAAATGAAAAAAGAATAGCATCAATTACACATTACTCCCTAAATTGAATCCAAAAAACGGTCCTTCCCCATGACTAAGAGCCTATGTTACATTTGAGCAACACCCTGAGCATACTGATTGCGCAGCCCAAAATAAACCCTAACCCCATCTAAGGGATGTTGGGACAATTTAAACATTAAAGATGGCGGATGATGGCCAATCAGGCAGACTGCTAACAGGTATTGGTTTCGGACTGTGCTGCTCAGCATTCTTGGATGTCTTCACTTTTCAGGACCCCGTATCTGCTTTGTGTGAGGCAAAAACAGCTCTAACCCGGCCCCTGCACTTTATCCCGCTCTCCTCTACTCAGTAAGTGTAATGCATCTAAGCAAAGATGGCGCAGACCGAATCAAAGTCAAGAACATAATTACAGCCGAGTGTGGGGAAGCCTAATAATTAATTTACTATAAAGTAGAATTTGTCAATTTGGAAATGCCGGACAAACATTTGTCAAGGCTTTGTTGTTTGATAAATGTAATGGTTAAGGTCGTGTTTCACACGTAAACAAGGGGTACAAATAGGCATAGTTTCATACATGGGTCAAAAATTAAATTCATAGGCATACATTGAAAAGTAAAATGACATTCTTGGCGTCAACTTACCAAGGAGCCATCCACCTGAGAATTCTCCAGACCATACAATCCAGATCTTCGAAGAATGTAGGCGTCATGGGATGAGCCTGGGAACCCGGTGAAGACACTAAGGAACCGCATGTCCGGGGCCACCACTGCTTGGACATTCAGTGAGTGGCCCATTTTGCTGTTCCTGGGAAAAAAGAAAATCAAAATATCAGCAAGGCAAGGAAAACTAATGAAACACTAACTAATAACACCCTCCCAAAAACCTGTGTGCCAATACAAATAACACTAACCAAGTACATAAGTATTTTGTAACAAAAAAAAGGATATGTATGTTGGATCAAGTAAAGCTTAAATTGTAATTGGCTCTTTAAGGTCCACATTAAAATGTTTCCCTTTGGGCCACATGATAAAAATGTGAGAGGCTAAATACGGCCCATTGTTTCAAAGGGACAATTTACAAGGAGGGATTAACAGATATACCATGTGAACTATTTCACAGGGACTATTTACAAGGAGGGATTGTGAAAAATGAAATAACATTTTTTGGGAAACTATATTAAAAAATGTCAGATTGTACTTGCCTGTAGATATACTCGTCGGCTGCCGGAGGCACCAGGGAACATGGGTGCAGTCAATGGCACCCATGACGTTGGGCATGTCGGCGATGTTATAAAATGCCAGCTTAATCGTCTTCCTGGCAACCATGTCCAAAAATTGCAGGCAGCCAAGCATCTTGGTCATACCTGAAATTGCTTGCCCCTTCCTTGTGGTGCGGGCTAACCATGGCCGCAGCTCACTATACAACTTATGGAGGGAAGCGCGATTAAGTCTGGTGAGCTCGAACAGCTCAACGTCATGCATGCAATCGATGTGCATGCGTCGCCGGTGCAATCTGGTCTCAGACTTCGCACAATTTCAATGCCCATGAGCTGCAGATCCTCATGCTCCTCAAGTACACTAGAGTCATCCATAGCTGCTAGTCTCGAGGTCAAAATGGTCCCGTAAGGGGATCGCAAAGAAAACGGGTTTATAGGGTGGTGGTCCGTCGGCAATCAGCCTTCTGAATGAGACGCAAGCCCATACCAATAACGTAAGTTATCTGAATGATTGAAAAATATCAGATTTGGATGGGAAAATGATCTGAACTAACGCAAATGATCCGATTTGCTTTCGTTCATCGAAAGCGCATATACGCATTTGCCCGAACGTTTGTACGCATGAAAAATGAACGAAAAAAACAAAAAAAAATGAAAAACACACACAAAAACTTTCACAGACAGCTACGAAAGTCCAGACGAATGTGCCTCTGAATCGAGCCTTATAAGTTTAAAATAATTACTTTAATGAATTTTTCAGTATATGAAAATGAAATATTAGATGTCTTTAAATGGGTGATAGACACCTTTCTGGTGGCAATTTCTGTTCAATTGGCCATCAGTGGGTGTCCCGCAGAGCAGTCTGACCAGCAGGCCACATCATTTGCTGCACCTTGCTGGAAGGTAATATATTCCTACCATACCCTCAGCTGGGGGTAGCAAGATTTCATTTTTTCCTGATACCTGTGTGTCACGATCGCACTCTATCAGCCCAGCCAAGAGAGAGTGTGATGGTGCAAGGGTTAAAGCCACCAGACCCCTGGGTATGCACTACTAGTCCCAGCAAGTCATCAAATTAACCATTTGATAAACGTGTTTCACCAGAGCTTCCTTCAGAAATGTGAGCTCATATATTTAGAGATCAAAGGCCGGAGCTGATTAATTAAACATTTAATCTGATAAAAAGGTATCACAGTGCTAGATGTAATATACAGACAAAAATGACATACAGCTACAAAAATACATAAAAGAGTACAGCAAGACAAGTTCAGAAAACAAAAAGAAAGTCCTTACAGTATAATGGCATAGCAGTCCTTGTGAGTGAGTCTCCGGCTGTTGCTTAGGGTCTTTTTGTCCAGCTTTTGCCACAGGCTTGTGACAGAGGTTTCTGATTTCAGAATGTCCTTAGCATCTAGGTTTTATTAGCTAAATTTAGGAGGGAAAAGCTTCATCCCCCTCCCCCCTGACCCCACCTTGTGAGGGCATTTCTCTTCCAGGTCCCTTATCTCAGTTTGGTTTTTATGGTGGGTCCAGAGACAGAGCATCCTGCTGCCACAAAGGCTTTTGACTTCAAAGAAGGACGTCACAAACTGGAGGTGCACCGCTAATCTAATGTTAAATAAGGATGTGCTACACTGTACAATAAAAATGTCATGCACAAAAAAATAGAATAAAGAGGGCTGGTCACCCTCTTTATCCTAACACAGGAGCACCAATAATCATACCAACAATCTAAAAATTCTGCCTAATTTTATTGAAATGACACAAACCACATACAGTACATACAAACAACAACCAGTGAATTAAAAAACACTGTATGCCCCCAAATATTTCCAGTGCTGGTAACTGTCCACAAAGCACAAGATACCTGGGAAACTCCTCTAATATCTAATGACAGGACCAAAAATAAAGAAAAATATATATAAATTTTGTGCCGGCACAAAAATCTCACATAAAATATTACTATATACCTATAGCCAAAACCTAACCAGAGCTCAACACAATATTAAAGTGACAGTGCCTAACCTCTATGGCTGATACCACAATTAAATCTGACAATCAATCTATGACTAAAGTGACAGTGCAAAGAGAATAATTATATTATAATCAATTCATACAACTAAAAAAATTTAAGTGCATAGAAATAATTAAATATGTATTAATACTGTGAACAACTGGTCATATACCTATAAGTGCGAAAAATCAACAACAGAAACAAAGTCAAATATACAATCAAAAAGTGAGAGTAAAAACCCAAACCTGGCAACCTGGTCCTGGCACACAAATTGGAGTGGGGGACAGACAGAGGGGACAACTGCGCACGCGGCCGCCCGTGCCGCTTTGCTGGGTGGGAAACAGTAAATAAAATGTCCTATGCAGCCTTTTGTACACAACTTTTGTACACATTTGTACACAAGGGCAATACACAACTGGTATATTTAACAATATATTTTGGCTGTATTAAATTAGATCATACTCTCTCTCCTCTTTGACCCTTGGTAGCTGTTGACATATCTGAGAAGAAATTGGAAGCTCAGACTGGCCCACAGGGTTACCAGGGACTCCCCTGGTGGGTCCCTGGGCTTAGGGTTCCCTTTTTATGGATCTTATCACCAAATTACATTGAACTATGTAAAGCTTATTTGTGGCATCCAAAGTGCACAGACAGAGACAATACAGTCGGGCATCTATGTGCATGGACCCCGGATATAAGCCAATGATTCTTGCATCATTCCAAGTGTGGGGTGGACCCTCCAGTCATGCACTAATTTAGTATTGACTCGTGCTGTACCAAGGTCCATTATGGAAAACATACTGTATACAGTAAGAGATTCAACTTTTGTGGACACTCATAACAACTAATAATAATAACAACATTTTGTTAGATGCTATATTATCGTATACTTACCTTGGTCATAACTTTTTGGTTCCTCCACTTCGCTAGCTGTGTCACAGATTGTAAGTTGTGAGATGTTGCCATGCTTTCACTGGTGCTTCCCATCTTCTCAGCATTGGAGCTTCCTCCCAACTTTGTGAGGTCTGAAAAAGCTCAAAAGAGTGAGAGTGAAAAGCTCAGACATGCTAGACTGAGCTTGTTACTGGATTCCTGGTGTGAACTTTAGTGGCATGGAAACTGTGGCAGACCTACACTGTGTAAGGTAAAAAAAACAAAACAAAACTTTGTTCCGAATTTCTGGCGGGGAGGCTGAAATAAAGAATTCAGGACATCCTTTTACCAAAGTAATAGAAACAACCATTTAAGTAGGTACCTAAACAGAAGCGGATGCTATGTGGTGAGGAATATGTGCTTCTAACAGAAGGAAATTCCATCTTCTATTTGTACAGTACAAGAGAAGATAAATTTAGGCTGGGATCCATTATAGAACTTATTCTGTAGAGGCTGGAGTATCCCTCATTGGCAGATTTGCACATTAGCTGTGTTTTATATAGTCCCTGGGCCGTTTTGTTCCGGAAGGATCTTAGGTGAAAATATAGCCGTTTCATTCGAGTTTGAAAGGGTGCTTTAAACAACAGCCAAGCTCCTAGCATCTGCAGTCTACAACTGTCAGTTATTTGCTTGCAATTTATAGCCAAAAGATAGCGTTATCAGCTAACAGTTAAAGATAATGCCATTTTATCTACAACAAAAAAAAAAGAGCAGAGCGCCAAAGGACGAAAGAAATTGAATTATGGATGCATTATAGCTTAATGTGAGTTTCTTTTTCAAGCAAACACAGTTATACAAAATTTATTGTCCATCACAGGAACATTGAATTTATTGTAGTCTGTTAGCAATAAGGGACCCGCGGTATGAAGAGTCCTGGTTTCCTAAAATTTGGTTCATTTTTAAGAAAAAAAAAACTGTAACCGGCTATTAAAAAGGAAAATTCAATTTGTATTAAATGTCAGTATTTATAGCTAAATGGAAATGTGTGACTCTAATTAATTGGGCCCTGCCCAGTTAATAGATCTTACCAGTGTGAGGGTTGGACAGTATGCCAAGATAGCACTCCTCGTCTAGGTTAGCTATAGCCTCTTCTTTCAAGATTGATTTTATACTGGTCAATTGACGAGTATCATAAGGATAGGCAATTGCAGTTCCATAAAATCTGGGACCCATGGCTACAGTACTCTAGATTTATAACGGGACATCCATAATCTGGAAAAAATACAATTCTGTGATTACTCACCTGTAGAATTGGTATTATGAGTATACAGTACGTCCTGCTCCAGATATAATACTTACTATCGGGTATTACTCTGCCAGATGGCGCTGGACTGCAGAGACATCGAAAATAGGCCCCTCAAATACCCAGGGACCTCCCACAAATCCCCAGCATTGAAAAGCAGTTAATGAGAAGCCGGGAGAATTAAAACAACCCAAAGTAGTAACTATAACAATGATAACAATCACCATACAGGGGATCCAAGATAATGCAAAACCAAGGGTGTGGTGGAGCAGGACATACTGTATACTCATAATACCAATTCTACAGGTGAGTAATCACAGAATTGTATTATTCTTAGTATACAGTACATCCTGCTCCAGATATAATACCTACTATCGGGACATCCAATAGCAGTGTCCATAAAGTAAGGTGGGATCCCCAAAGTTAACAGCAGACAGTTTAAACCACTGCCGCCTGCAGAACCTTGCGGCCAAAAGCAGCATCAGCTGAAGCCCTAACATCAACCTTGTAAAAATTTTGAAAAGGTATGAACAGAAGACCAAGTAGCGGCCTTGCAAACTTGTTCAACAGAAGCCTGGTGCTGAAAAGCCCAAGAGGCACCAATAGCACGAGTAGAATGAGCAGTAAGGCGGAAGGGAGGATTCTTCCCCTTAGCAGAATAGGCCTGAATAACAGCCTGACGGATCCATTTGCTGATAGTAGACTTGGCAGGAGCCAAACCCTTCCTAGGACCAGAAGGGACCACAAAAAGAGCATCAGTTTTTTGAAAGGTGCAGTAGCCACCAGATAGTACTTCAGACACCTAACCAGATCCAAAGAGTGCAAAACCCTCTCCTTAGCATTACTAGGATTAGGGCACAATGAAGGAAGAACAATGTCCTGATTCAAATGAAAGGCAGACACTACCTTAGGCAGAAAATCTGGCTTGAAACGAAACACCACCTTGTCCTGGGGGCTGAATGGAAAGTGCCGCCAACTCAGACACACGCCTAACAGAGGTGATAGCCACCAGAAAGGCAAATTTGAGAGTAAAAATGGCCAGGGTAGCATCCTGCACAGGCTCAAAAGGAGCACCCTGCAAGGCTGACAAGACCAAGTTCAAATCCCAAACAGGCACCATAGTCTTACGTGGGGGACGCACATGAGTCACCCCCTGGAAAAAAGTCCTTATCAGAGAATGCTGAGCAAAGGACTTCTGGAAGAAAACAGCCAGGGCAGAAACCTGACCCTTTAGAGTACTAAGTTGGAGCCCCATCTCCAACCCATGCTGTAGGAACTCCAGAATCCTGGGAATAGAGAACACACGACAGGGAAGAGACTTAGACTCACACCAGTCAATGTAGGCACGCCAAACCCTGTAATAAATAGAAGATTTAGATCTAGCCTTTATCAAGGTATCCACAACCGAGGAAGACAGCCCCTTCTCCATCAAGATGGAGGTTTCAGCAGCCAGGCCGTCAAAGCCAGAGTTTGTAAATTGGGATGGCGTAGGGAGCCCTGAGTGAGCAGATCTGGCACCATGGGCAGAGTGTACTGATCTACTGCCAGCTGCACCACGTCTGCGAACCACACTCTTCTTGGCCACCTGTGGGCCACCAGAATTGCTGGCACCCCCTTCAGAGCAATCTTGCGCAGAACCCTGCCCAGCAGGGGGGATGGAGGGAAGACATACAGAAACTGAAAGTCCTGCCATGACATTGCTAGAGCATCCGTGGTCAAGGCCAGAGGATCCTGGGACAGGGAGACAAAGGCCGGTAGCTTGTGATTGTGACGGGATGCAAACAGATCCACATCTGGTTGGCCCCAACAGTGACACAGAGATTGGAACACCCTGCTGCATAGGGACCATTCTCCCTGGCGAGAGGCCCCCCGCTCAGAGAGTCTGCCAGGAGATTTTCCACCCCCGAGATGTACACGGCTGATATGCAGGGAACATTGTTCTCTGCCCAGGTCGGGATCAGAGACACTTCCTGGAGGGCCCTCTTGCTCCGGGTCCCTCCCTGATGATTGATGTAGGCAACTGCCGTCTGGTTGTCCGAGCGCACCTGAACAGGCAGGCCCTGAAGGTGAGGAGTCAATTGAGCCAGAACTAACCTGATCGCCCGCAGTTCCAAGACGTTGATAGGTGTGTGGGCCTCCTGAGGGCCCCACCTCCCCTGGAACCGCAGGGACTTCCAGAAACCCCCCCAACCTGATAGACCGGCATCCGTGGTGACCGTCTCCCAGACAGGGGTAAAAAAGGATCTGCCCCCTAACAGGTTCCTTGAGTCCATCCACCACGAGAGGGACCTCCTGACCAGGGGCGAAAGCACACAGACCCGGTCAAGGGACGCTGGAGCCTTGTCCCATACTGACAAGAGGTGGAGTTGCAGAGGCCTCAAGTGGAACTGAGCATAAGGGACCGCCTCGAAGCACGCCACCATCAGGCCCACCAGCTGCATTCCCTGCCTGATGGAGGGATGATGACAAGATAGCAGGAACTAGACCTGTGCAATCAGACTGTCCACCTTCTGCTAAGGAAGGAAAATCCTTGCCTGAACTGTATCCAGAATCATTCCTAGGAATGGAGTCACCAAGGAGGGGGACAGTGAGGACTTGGGGTGGTTGATCACCCATCCAAATGACTCCAGGGTGGACACCACCAGCTGAGTATCCAATTCTGCCTGATGTAAAGATTGGGAGGTGATGAGAATGTCGTCCAGATAAGGCAGCACGCGGACGCCCTGATACCTGAACAGAGACATCACGCCAGCCAGCACATTGGTGAACACCCTGGGAGCTGAGGTGAGACCAAAGGGCAATGCCACAAATTGGTAGTGTTGATCCTCCAGAGCGAACCTGAGGAACCTTTGATGACCTGGAAACACTGGTAAGCATCCTTGATGTCCACAGAAGTCATGAAATCCCCTGGGCGTAGGGAACTGATGGCAGAGCGCAGAGTTTCCATGCGAAAGCGCCTGCTCCTGACAAATTTGTTGAGGATCTTCAAGTCCAGGATGGGCCTGAGTGACCCATCTTTTTTGGGTACTGTGAATAGGTTGAAATAGAAGCCCTTGCCTTTTTCTCTTAAAGGGACGTTGCAGATGACCCCCAGCTCCAGGAGGCCTTGCACTGCCTGCACTAGCTCCTGAGCCAACACAGGGTCCTGAGGAATCCGGGATCTGATGAATCTTGGGTGGCGGCCAGGCAGCAAATTCTATCTTGTAACCGGAGGACACTACCTCCTGAATCCACAGGTCTGAGACATGAAGCCTCCAGACGTGAGCAAAATGCTGAAGCCGTCCCCCATCCGGATGGGTGGGGGCGCCCCATCATGCCTGAGGGGGATTGGGAGAGGACTTAGGCTTGGAGCCCCAGGAGGAGCCAGGACGTCCACGTCCTCTGCCCCTACCCCAGAAGTCTCCCCGGGCCCCAGTAAAGGAAACCCCCCTCCCTTGTCTGGCACCACGGTAGGGGGAGGAGAGGGAGGGCCGAGACTGCCGCCTGCGCTGGGGTAACCTGCCTCCCTTAGCAAAAAGGTCCAGGCGGTCCCCAAACAGGCGTAGTCCTTTGAAGGGAAAACCAGTGAGGGCCTTCTTGGCAGCGTTGTCAGCAGCCCACTGGCGTAGCCAAACCGAGCGGCGTATAGCCACCACAAGGGCAGATGTCCTGGCACACATTCTAATGGTGTCATCCAAGACAGAGAGGACAAAATTTACAAAAACATCACAACTGGAGAGTGCATTAAACACCCCTCACAAGGCAAATCATCAGGGGCACCATCAAGTATACTTCTGATCAGGGTCCTAATGGCCACAGCAGTAATGGCCGAGGCACAGACCGGGCGCAGCGCCGTCTCCACACATGCAAAGGCATGGGACGCCAGCTAGTCAATGCGCCGGTCCTCAGCATCCCTCAGGGTAGTAGAGTCAGGGGAGTGCATGACAGAGGTGTTAGATAACCCTAGGACCGGGGCATCCACTTCGGGAGGGGATGACCACATCAGCAGGAAAGGGATACTTCCTATCCCAACTCTTAGGTACACCGGGAAGTCTACTGGGGCGTTCCCATTCCCATTGAAATGTGCTTGCTCAGGAAATTCCAAACGTGACTTAGCGGTATGGAAAAGTTCTCCCCTTTGCCTGGGAGCCACAACAGGGGGAGAAATGGACAGAGCCTCAAAAATCTGGATCAGCAATCTATCAGTATCATCCGGGGCCCAGGGGTCAGAGCCAGAATCGTCATGACCCCTGGGCCTCTCATCAGATGACCCTGAGTCGGAGAATAGCTCCCCTTCGTCCAAAGGGGTATAGCCACAAAGATGCCAAAACTCATCAGTTTCCATAGGAAAAAGAGTGACATTAGGCGTTAAGTGCCGCTTTTTTGCAGGGGCCTTACGCGCCAAGGTATTAGCAATTAACTTCTCAACAGTAGCCAGTCTAGAAGACACATCAGGCTGAGAATCCCCACTTGTATGCAACTCAGTAGGAGTGAGATTTAAGCTTGGGGGGGGTAGGTGAAGTGAAACGGGGTGCAGGCCCAGCCACTGGAAGGCCAGATTGCAGCGCAAGCACCTGCTCAGCACAGGGTACGCAGACCCGTGCCTTGTCAGCGTCAACATGAGACTCCCCACACGCTACACACAGCCGGGCATGTCCCGAAGGAACCCCGGTCACATTATCCTGAGATGCCTCCATATGGTGATTATAGCGGCACTATAGGCCGATAGGGATTAATGCTATACAGCAACCCTGGATGCCCCAATAACCCGCTAGGGAAGTGGGAGTAATTACACTAGGCCTCACAAGTTAACCAACTAATAGAGGGCCGGGAGAAGCCAATGGATTCGCCCATCTGAAAGACACAATCAAATGAGCCATAAGCAGACAGTAATAAAAAGCTGGAAATAAAGCCGCCCACGCGGGCACTTATGGACCGCGGTAGGTAGAGGTTCGTCACGCATAAGCCGACCAAGCAGACAAAATGGCGTGGGTATACCTCGAGGGGCGGGACCGCACAAACAATGACGCGCAACGCGCCAGAGACGGCCCCCCCGAAGAGCGCGAAGCCAACACGTGACAAGCAGCCAATGACGGCACCTGAGGTAACACCGCCGCCAAGCACGGAACATAGTGACAAAAGGCGCACTGCGGTGGCGGCAATTTTAAGTACAGAATAGTAAAGCAAGTCAGCGCGACGGCTGACACAAAACATAATGAAATAAAGCACAAAGCCAGTACACGTATATACATACATACACACACACCCCCTCTTTTCCCCCGAAGGCTACAAGGAGAGTGAGGGAGGACAGCGGCCACTTAACATAGGGCCCACCGATAGATAGGGGCAATAGTGCGGGAGGGGCATCCCATAGAGGCTCACCATATGCCTATACCGCCTACCCTTTGGTGGGGGATTGTGGTGGAGCAGCGCTCCTAAGCACCTAACAGCGGTGCTGCCTACCATCACCCGACCAGCGCAGCCAAGGCTGGGAGGCACATTAATAATGGAACGGGTGGGAATAGTCCTACAGGGCCGCAGGCCAATAGCCCCGCTCACCTGCGAGTAGAGAGAGCCATTTCTCGTCCTTCGCAGTCCAGACTGCAGAGAAAATCTGGGGATTAGTGGGAGGTCCCCGGGTATTTGAGGGTCCGGGAGGAGCCTATTTTCGATGTCTCTGCAGTCCAGCGCCATCTGGCGGAGTAATACCCGATAGTAAGTATTATATCTGGAGCAGGACGTACTGTATACTAACAATAATCCTGAGGTTGCTCCTTGTCCCCCCACCTCCACAACTCCCTCCCTTTTTGATTTTCACTCTTCATCTCATCCTTTTAGATTTCTCTTCAGGTCTTCTTCTCTACTGCTAATATCCACTATTTTAAGTGCCCTTCCTTCATACAAAGAATCAATGTCATGATGGATATTTGGCAGAGGCGTTTTGAATTAAGAGATATTATTCAATGACAACATAGGTAAATACGTCGTACTCCTTCATACTTTTCAATAAAAATGTATTGAAATCTCAATTAATTGTCCCCACACCCAAATGCTTACCTAATGCTCAGGGGTCCTCCTCTTCATCACTCACTGCATCTTCTATCCATCAAATCTGCCTGAGATCAGTACCAAAAGACAGCCCTGTCTATACTAGGTCAATGCCGACTGGCTAGGAATGGGGTAAGAGGTCCCTAAACACAGGCATTGGGTTATTGAGCTCAGCTAACATTGTTGGGCAGTGGCTTGGAAAACACTGATGAGGGGTCCTGTATGTATCAGATATTTTACGGTAAGTAAAGGAGGGGAGTGAGATTGGATTTAGGCAACAGGTGGCTATTAATTCCTCTGAAAAATGAAACGTTTAACTTCAAAATGAAGTCTTGTTCTTTCTTGTACTTATTTGTTAACAGAATTACATTCTCCTGTTTTTATGATCTTCCAGAAATCTACAAAGAGCTTTATGCCAAATTACAGGGATTGCTTATACAAGTGGTGGTGAACACATAGCAGCGTGCCAGAGTTGGGCATCCGCCATCTTTCCAGTACACGTATTTTGTTTTTTTTTCATCTTCCTCTAGTACAAGAGCCATCAGGTTGGCACCTAAATAAAGTTTTGGGATTGCTGTTTGGGCACTCGGTCCCAAAAGGGTTTGCCAACACTGCTTTATACATTCTTTGGGTTTACTGCATGCAGATCTGATCATTGGTAAGATAGTTAAAAGGGGTCAGTAAATAGGAGTGCACAATAATTTGCAAATTATAGAAGTAGTGCTGTAGCAGCTGAGCACCTGCAGGGTGGGCCAGAGAACAACCCCGCACCTTCAACTGCAACGCACAACCAGGACCTCCTAAGGTTAGGTCTGCTTTGGCCACTCTACCTAAGGCCCCTCTCAACCCTGGACTCCTTCTGTAAACAATGGGATTTTATTGTTAAAATATTATGTAATGTGTGTGTGTGTGTATATATATATATATATATATGTTTCTGAGTCTCTCGCTATGTAAAAATACCGTTTTGTGAGTACTCACCTTTAAAACGGGTATTATGAGTGTGCCATACACTCCACTTCGATCTTCATGACATGTGGGTAATCTCCAGTAGAGGGCGAACTTCTGCAGAGATGAATATGCAAAAAAAGGAAGCCCCTCCCGGTCCATATATACCTGGGACCTCCCACCAATTCCCCAGTGTAAAAAAGCAGTAAGGGGACCAGGAAGAACCAACTATAACCTTAACAATCAAAACCAATGGTTCACCATATAAAAGCCTCAGAATACCTGAAAAAAAGGGGTGGGGCGAAGTGGAGTGTATGGCACACTCATAATACCCGTTTTAAAGGTGAGTACTCACAAAACGGTATTATTCTAAGTGTGCCATACACTCCACTTTGATCTTCATGACATGTGGGACATCCAATAGCAGTGTCCGTCATGGGTGGGAACCAGAAAAGTAAAGAATGTACCAACTCAAACCACTGCAGCCTGCAGAGCCTTGCGGCCAAAAACAGCATCAGCTGAAGCCCACACATCAACCTTGTAAAAGTTGGAAAAAGTATGAACGGAAGACCAAGTAGCAGCCTTACAAACTTGTTCAACAGAAGCCTGGTGCTGAAAAGCCCAGGACGCACCAACCGCACGAGTAGAGTGAGCAGTGACCCTAAAAGGGGGGAGTCCTCCCCTTAGCAGAATAGGCCCCAATAATGGCCTGACAAATCCATTTGCTAATCGTAGACTTAGCAGGCGCCAAACCTTTCCTGGGCCCGCAGGGCACCACGAAAAAAGCGTCCGTCTTGCGGAAGGAAGAAGTAGCCACCAAATAGTACTTCACACAGCGAACAACATCCAAATTGTGCAGAACCCTCTCCTTGTCATTGTTAGGCTTAGGACACAAGGAAGGGAGAACAATATCCTGATTGAGGTAGAAAGCAGACACCACCTTAGGAAGGAAATCCGGCTTAAAACGAAAAACCACCTTATCCTGGTGTCTCTCAAAGTAAGGGGCCTGAATCGACAGAGCCGCCAACTCAGAGACACGCTGAACAGAGGTAATAGCCACCAAGAAAACAACCTTCTGAGTGAGAACCGAAAGAGCAATATCCTGTAGCGGCTCAAAAGGAGGACCCTGCAGAGCCGAAAGCACCACATTCAAATCCCAAACAGGAACCATAGCCTTCCGAGGGGGCCGCACATGCGCGACCCCTTGGAAAAAGGTCTTAACCAGCGGGTGTAAGGCAAAAGACCTCTGGAAGAAAACCGACAGAGCAGGAACCTGTCCTTTCAAGGTACTAAGCTGGAACCCAAGATCCAGTTTATGCTGAAGAAACTCCAAAATCCTGGGTATCGAAAACACCCTGCAAGGCAAGGCCCTACCCTCACACCAATCAATATAGGACCTCCAAGTCCTATAGTAAATGCCAGAAGAGGACCGCTTCCTAGCCCTAATCAAGGTCTGAACAACAGCCTCAGACAAACCTTCCTCTTTCAAAATGAAGGTTTCAGCAGCCAAGCCGCCAAAGCCAGCGTTTGTAAATTGGGGTAAAGTAGTTGACCCTGAGATAGCAGATCCGGCAACAAGGGAAGCCGGTACTGATCTACGGCCATCCTTACAACGTCTGCATACCAAACCCTTCTTGGCCACCTTGGAGCCACCAGAATCGCTGGTACCCCTTCTAGAACCAGTTTGCGAACTACCTTGCCCAGCATGGAGATGGGCAGAAACAGGTACAGAAAACCCAGCTCCTTCCAAGCAAGGGACAAGGCATCCACTGCCAGAGATAGAGGATCCTGAGAAAGAGACACAAAGGCCGGAAGTTTGTGATTGTGCCTCGAGGCAAAGAGATCCACCTCCGGAGTCCCCCACTTGCGGCAAAGATCCAGAAAAACCTCGGGGTTGATAGACCACTCTCCCTGGCGAGAGGATCCCCTGCTCAGGGAATCCGCCTCCGTGTTCTCCACTCCCAGAATGTAGACTGCCGAAAGGCAAGGAACATTGTTCTCCGCCCAGTGCAGGATCAGAGAGACTTCCCTGAGGGCACTCCTGCTGCGAGTCCCTCCTTGGTGATTGATGTAAGCTACCGCCGTTCGGTTGTCTGAACGAGCCTGAACCGGTAGACCCTGTAAATGTGAGGTCAGCCGAGCCAGAACCAATCGGATGGCTCTGAGCTCCAAGACATTGATGGGGGTGTGAGCCTCCTGAGGACCCCACACCCCGCTGAACTGATGACTTTTCCAATAACCTCCCCAGCCCGACAGGCTGGCATCCGTGGTAACGGTCTCCCAACAAGGGACCAGAAAGGATCTGCCCTTCAACAGGTTGCTCGATTCCAGCCACCACCGAAGGGACTGCCGAACCCTGGGAGACATCCTGAAAGATCGATCCAATGACTGCGGAAACCTGTCCCAATGCGTCAATAGGTGAAGTTGAAGAGATCTCATGTGAAACTGTGCAAACGGTACCGCCTCGAAGGAGGATACCATCAAGCCCACCAGTTTCATCCCCTGTCGGATAGAGGGACAAGGATTGGCCAGAAGAAGGCGGATCAGACCCTGAATCCCCTGCACCTTGGTCTGGGGCAGAAACATTCATGCCCAGAAATGAAATCACTCGTGACGGAGAGAGAGAAGACTTGGGGCGGTTGACCACCCACCCGAACCTCTCCAGGGTCGACACCACCTGGTGAGTGTCCAGCTCCGCCTGACGGAGGGAAGAAGCTGAGATCAACAGGTCGTCCAGATAAGGCACAATGCGAATGCCCTGAGCTCTGAGCAGAGCCATTATTCCCGCCAAGACAGACCGATCTGCGCATAGCCACCAGTAAGGCTGAAGTCCTACTACACACGACAATAGAATCTTCCATAGCAGCCAAGACAAAATCCATGAACAATTCACATCTCTTAAGCGTAGCGGACTCAGCGCAAGCTGGATCAAACTGAGCGTCATTCAGCCAGTCCCTGATAAGAGACCTGGTAGCAAGCGACACCAGGGCAGATGCACAAACAGGCCGCAGGGCTGAGCCCACGCTGGCAAATCCGTGGCACGCCATCTGATCAAGGCGCTTATCCTCGCCATCCTTAAGGGAAGTGGCGTCAGAGGTGTTCAGCACAGAAGAGTTGGTCAAATCTAAAACAGGCGCGTCGACCTCGGGAGGAGAAGACCAGCGCTTAACTACCTCCACCGGGAAAGGATACTTCTTATCCCATCCCTGAGGAACACCAGGAAGCCGACTGGGCCTCTCCCATTCTCTAAGGATCAGCGCATCAAAGTGACCCTGGGTAGAGAATTCCAGACGGGGCTTGCGGACCCCAAAAAATTCCCCCTTCTTGAGAGGGGGCGCCTCAGGCGGTTCAATATCCAACACCTCCAACACATGTGACAAAACAGTGGCCATATCTACGGCATCCCCCAGCGCCTGCCCGACATCGGCATCCCCAGACTGAACATAGCCTCTGTTTCCTCATACAATTCCCCCTCCTCTAACGGGGAATAATCTGACAAATCAACTGAATTGTCGTCAACATCCCACAAGGGCTGGGCCGACGACAAATGTCTCTTTTTAGCCTGGGGCTTCTTGCCCACCGTGCTAGCAATAAATTTCTCGATGCTGGCCAACCTAGCCCAAACATCAGAGTGCGACTCCCCGCTGGAACCAATGTCACTTGGGGTACGGATAAGGCGGGGAGGGGAAGGCGATGAAGCGGGAGGAGCCGACCCAGAAGGCTGGGTACCAGACTGTCGCGTTATGGCCTTTTGTGCGCATGGTATACAGATCAGCAAATTCTCCCCCGTAAGGGATACCCCACACCCCACACATGGCCGGATTGTCCCAGAGGGAGCCCGAGCCCAGTATCCTGCGGAGCCTCCATATGGTGATTTTTGTTGTCAGTCGCAAGACCGCAGGGAATTTACGCTTAAGCAACCCGGGGTTCCCCTTAAAAGTCCCAGTGGGAGGATTTGAGGTGATCAATTTTACACTAGGGACCCCAGGACCAGGAGGAACCCCTTAATATGCACAAATACAATGCAATCTGTAACACACAAACAGGCATCATAAATGCAATCCCCTATATATATAAGGCGATAACACATACATAATTATATATATAATATTTATCTATATATCCCAGCCAGACATGCGATAACCAAAAACAAATAGACACACATGCCCGCAAATCAGTGGGGGCCCCCGCATAAGCTAAGGAAGTGGCCATCCGGCCCTTACCACTAGGAGTGCAGCTCAGCAAACCAAAATGGCCCCCGAGAAGTGCTTCATGCAGAAAGACAGGAAGAGAAGGGGGAGGGCGGGCCAGCGCAGAACGCGCGTTCGCCAGGCCACACCCCCCCTCCCAGCAACGCGGATCGCAAGGATTGAGCCACAGAATCGTGCCAAAGAAGGGGGCGGGGCTACCGCGGCCGCGTCGAGAGCCCGGCCCCGCCCCCCTCCCTGAACATAGCCTGAGGGGGAGAAGCTCCCCAGGCTAAATCAAAGGCACCAGATATGGTCTCAGAAGTGAAAACATCCTGTCAGTCAACACACACACACAGGGGCATAGGAGAACGAAACCGAAATAACGGCCAGGCAACCCCCCCCCCCCCGGAGTGGTGTAAGGGACCCAGGAGGGGAACCCTGCCAGAATCCGGCCATAAGCATAGAGGGACGGGGCATCCCACACCAGAATCACCAAAACCTGGGTAACCGCCAACCCCATAGTGAGGTCTCACGGTGGAGCAATGCTCCTTCCGCACCCATAGGGTGCTGCCTACCTTCACCAGGACCCGCAGCCTAAGCTGGGAGGCTCAAATAGGGGCAATTTAGAAAGGGTCCTGGCAGCAATAGGGACAATAAACGGCTTACCTGTAAGTAAAGAAGTCTTCATCTTCTGTCTTGTCGCCTTCCCTGCAGAGAAGGAACTGGGGAATTGGTGGGAGGTCCCATGTATATATGGACCGGGAGGGGCTTTCTTTTTTTGCATATTCGTCTCTGCAGAAGTTCGCCCTCTACTGGAGATTACCCACATGTCATGAAGATCGAAGTGGAGTGTATGGCACACTTAGAATATTAGTTGCATTTGACAGTCATGCATAGGTCAGGTCATGGCAGGTCAGGCAGGCTAAGATGTCTCTCACAAGCTCAGGAGGTCTTCAGTCTTCCTTTCTGCACCCTAATAAAAACAGGTTTTCTAAACAAGTTTGGGGCAGAGTCTGCGGAATATCCTGGAATGCCGAATGCAGTTTTTAGGCAAGACATGTTTCACTGTCTGAGAAATTAGCATAACTGGGATGACAGATCTGGACATCAAAGAAATATTGCAGTAAAACTGACCAGTGATAGGCCAAGAGGGGGGTTTACTCAGGTACAGGAGAGTGCCTTAGAATGAAGGAGGGTGCCCTGGAAACAGCCAGGGAGAGGAGGCTGAAGCTGCCAGCTTGGAGGTCTGCTTATAGGTTCCCCTGTCATGAGAGTAAATATATTGATTGCTTCTTAGGTAATGCTCTTAAGTCTGCCTGAACCACTGTATATACATGTGCCTGACATATAACTCTCAATCCTACTGTGTTGTACCTTTTTGTTTTTGTAATTGCATCTTGTGTTATTGTACTCTATATAAGTCTTTATTTACCATTTGTCATAGTGATTTCTTTGAAATAATGGATATCTAAACTAAAACTACAATCTTTTGTGTTTATCCATGGCATTACTATTGATCAGTTATTAATATATACATACTATTTATTATTCATTTATTGAATGGCCACATAATTAATAATATGATATCAAAACAAAAAGTGATGCAAAGGCAAATTTGCAACTGTATGTCTTGCAGACTCTTAAAGGGCCAGCATTCTCACTTGTAAGAGGGTCGCCCACAACCTTTATTTCCCCTGGGATAAATGTTTTCAAATATGAGCAACGGTTATTGAGGTACATATATAACCAAGATATTGCTATGTACCTAAGAAATATCACATTTAATTTCTTGAGATAATTGTAACTAATAATATGCACCATATATAGGGCATTGAGAAGGCCTGAGAGGGGGAAACATGTCTGCCCAGATAACACAAGAAAAATCCAGCAAGTGTGGAAAGACTTTCATAATATAAATCCATCCCCATGCAATGTATCATTGGATGTCATTGGATGTATACAAGTTACTTTTTATATGTATAAATGTAGTATTTTTTAAGATATGTATCAATAAAAGATATGATTTTACAACATTAGATTGGTGAGGTCAGATACAAAGGTTACAATTATGAGACTGGGACGTGCCTAGTCCCAAGCCAGAGCAGTTATTAATATAAATTTGCATATTTTACCTGAGCTAGGCAGTATATAATATATGAGTTTAGTTATTAAATTGTTTACAAATCTGGCTTAGCCAGGCATGAGTTATTGTATTAATTCTTGATATTTTGTTTGAGCATATTATAATAATTGTTTACAAAGTTGGGCATATTGGTTCCAGGAGATAACATTTTTTACACTTCCAGGTTAGTGGATTCTGTCTTCTCTTCAAGGCTAAGGGAACTGTTCTACTATAATGAAGTGGGGTGGCTAGAGATCACCCAGTTGCCTTCCCTGACTGTGGTTGTATATTGGATCCAGCGCTTATGTTGTAAACAATAACTTCCCCACCCCCCAGTTTTCTTAGGAAACTGGCTTTCTGTGCACTACAGAACTACTGTTATGGAGATTAGGGACTTAGATGTATCTAATTTCTGAAAGGCTGCAAGAAAAGCAAGTAGCAATGCAGAATAGGGTTCTCTAAAATTCACCATGACATCCTGCCTGATCAGAAGGTTGTTAGTACAGGGAGATCTTTCTTCTACAGTTTTTTCCCCTAATACTCCTACATTTCAGCTCCAAGTTTGGATGAGCTGGACGTGACATGGCGGGAATGACTGTACTGAAGCTTTAGCATTTTAAAGGCAGGATTACCTGAAGGCAGTGTGTCCCTTTGGATCCCCCTGGGCCACCCCAGAAGACAGCCAGTGAGGCAGCGAGTGGTTGTTTCCTGCGTATGTACCCCTTTGTATTTCACTGTAGCATCTTCTTTAGAAGAGTGAGGGGTGCAGATGTGCTGTGACCAGAGCTGTTAAGGCGCTGTCTTGATTGGCTCCTCTCACAAAGTTTCTGTTCATTCATCTCTGTATACCACGGGTTATTTCTGACCATTATTTTCCCTATCTCATTTCTCTCTAATACTATTGTTTCTCTGGCCAATTCATCATTAGATGTCGTGGTCACCTTGGTATGAGAAGACCTTTCCTACACTTCAGATTCTAAAATTATAGGGTCCGGTTGAAATGCTTCCCTGGTGACCCTGCAGAGTGAAACCCACTTAGCACTAGAATATCACAGCAGTTAAATGTGGATTTTGTACAGTACTGTGGCATCCCTGCTCTTACTGGTCTGCATGAACACGCTAGATCAGGGATGCTGGAACAAAGCAAATCAGTCTGCTGATTGTCGAATATGACTGCAGAGGGATCCTAGGATTAGGTACTTTATATACTGCAGGGCATAAAAATATAAAAGTGCCTTAAATGGCTGCCTAGGTAGTGGCTAGTGATTCAAGGATACTACAACCTTATTTGGACCTTAGATGACCTGTTTTACTTGGCCTATGCGCTAATAAGATTCTTGACTTAAAAGTGGTGACTGGAATGGTTTGTGCTAATTTTTTTTGTATGAACCTCCTATCTGTCACTTTTATATTCTTGATGTATTTTTTTTAATTCTAAAACATAATGAGTGGCTGCTCATACACTAAGAAATATAAACTACTTTTGACTGTAATTGTTGTTTGCATTTGTAGCACAACTTTTTGGGAAAACGAGGACCATTATCAGGCCAGACATTCTCCTCCATCTGCTCATACTGTAGAGCCCCCTCCCCCCTTACCATTTTTTTTCTCTTTCCTCACTATACTTTTACTCTAGCACTATTTTTCTTTTAAGAGTCAGCAGCCATTAAAGTAAATATTTTATAAACAAGATTATCTTTAGATGTGTATTTACTTTGGGATAATTGGTTGGCAGTTGGAAATATCTCACAAATGTTATTTGTATGAGCAAATCAAATACATTAGATGCATTTGCTGCTTTTATGATTCGTTCTTTTTCCTCGACAGCTTATGTTACACACCGATGGTTGTAGCATGGCTACTCGATTCTTAAAATCTTAAAAAACAAGATGAAAAAAAAGCAAATAAGATCATCAAAATTTGGGTACAAAGTTGGGAGAGATTCTAGCCTAGATTTCAGGAAGTAATGGTCCACCCTACAGTGTCTACATAAACTAATAAAGACATTATTTACTCATTTGTTCGTTTATATTACATAGGTAGCACCATCCCCACAGACACATTTCAGGAACATCAATGTATTTTATTAGTACAATAATAAAACATTTGATAACTTCTTAACAATCTTAAGGACCCCCCCCCCCCAAAAAAAAAATAAAAGCAGTATAAACATAAAAATATTTTATTGGTGTCTAGCAGCAATGATTCCAGCAGCAGTTTCACAGTTAAGTTCCAATAGTTGCTCCATAAAGATTAAAAATTGTGACACCAGGGCATCACTGTGTCAAGATGTAGTCTTTCAGCGGATGCAACTTGTGTTGTGTTATACAATCTAGGAAAACAAACATTACAGTAGGTTAACACTTATGAGAAAAACTTAACTGCTTAGTAACTGGGTGAATGCTGTGTTATTTCCCTACTAAAGATCTATTTTTCCCTGTGTTAGTAGCAGAAACACTGTGCAATGTGCCTAATATGCGCTAAACAGATGCAGTCATAGTCAACATACGGGTCTGTCACAGCCCAGTGGTTCAAATACATGCTGGTGCTACGTTGTATCACTGCCTACAGAGTTGTTCTATCAGAACATGAATGCCCCTGTAAATACAAAAATCGTATGGTTTGGATGTGTCAGATTATTTTATCTGCACCAAGTAAATGGAGTGATGTACAAGATTAATAGGTATAAAAACTGTATCTGTATTTAGTAAATATTATGTGAGTTAGACAAGCTTGTGGGGTAGCTTTTGATTTTGGTTTATAAGAAGCATCTTATTCTATATATCTACAAGCCATGCCTCAATAATACTGCAACAGTAAATGTATCAGATTTCCTGGGAATTCCATTTAAAAATTAGAAAAACAACAAAAAGCTAAACCTAAATTTGCATGCTGAAAACAATATATAACTTATTTATTTTCCTTTTCATTTTCCCTCACAAAGAATGATTTGAGAATCATAATTGGAAAATACTACTATCAAAAAGGGTATTTTATTTCGTGACAAGTTAAGTGTAAAGTGGTCAAAACTAAACAGTTTCAGCTTGGTTTAAACCCTGAGGGGGAAACTCATTCATGTTATGGTTCTGGTCAACTCACATAAAACAGGTCAGATGAAAACTGATGTTGTGCAATCAGGATTTCAATCTGATTTGATGAATGTTGCCTTTCCTCTCCAAGTTTCTTGAACCAGGCAATCTTACAAAATTTTTTTGCAATATATTATGTAGCCATTTGTAAATTTTATATACTGTATTTTTAGCACTATAATTCGCACCTAGGGTTTAACCCTTTAAACGCCAGCCATGAAAAATTTACGTGGCTGCCTCCCCTGCAGTTAACTGCCAGCCACGTAAATTTTACGTGCCTGACTTTCCCCACTAATAGCATAAAAAGAAAAAAAAGTCACTTACCTGACCCCTCGTTTGATTCGGCCGGGTCTCCTCTTTAAGATAGTGAAAAAAAAAATGACATTTACATACCTGCGTGTGCGCTGGCTCCCGCCGACCCTCCTCTTCACCTGGGGGGCCTCTGATCCCCCCCAGGACTTACCGATCTTCAGGAGAGAGCCCGGGAGGCTCTCTCCCCTTTCCTCCTCGATGGCGGCCGCCATCTTGCCGCTAAGCCACGCCCACTTGGGACGGGGCTAATGACGTCATCCCGGCCCCGATCACCGGCTTCAGCGCTCTCAGTTGTCAGATGCCGGTGATCGGTGCCCGGGGAAGGAGGTGGCAGGAGATCCTCTGATCTCCTGCCTCCCCCTTCGCTGGATGCCTATCACCGGCATCTGCGAGGGACAAGAGCTTACAATCTGAGGTAAGTACAGTAAAATTTTTTTTTTTTGTTTTAATAAAATAATTTTGTGTGGTCTTTATTTTTACAGTTAACCCTTTGTGAGCTGGTAAGGGGTCTATGAGACCCCTATACAAGTTCACAAGGCTCTGGGTCTGGCAAGTCACCTGCGGCTAGCGGGTGACTTGCCATTAACCCCCAGCCCCCCATTACCTGCCTCCCCAAAAACCAGGGGGGGGCAGAAGGGCCCGGGCCACTAAGTGGCCATGCAGGCTAGTAGCCTGCAGGGCCAGGGGCCACTAACGCTGGCCCCTGCGCCCTGTTCTACAAGCCCCCATAGCTGGCCCGGGTCGGTAACGCTGGGTAGGGGAGAACCTACGTCATTTTTTGGGCGGATTTTTAACCCTTAAAATTCAAAAAAAAAATGGGGCCCTCCCCCCTGGGAGAGGGGACCCTATGTCAATTTTTTTTAATTAACCCCTTATGTCCTGTCGCTCAGCTGGTAAATGCTTCCAGCATTTTGTGGTGTGGTGTGGTTTTTTTTTTACATTTAAAGTGGACCAACACCCAGGATTTTGACTATCCTGGGTATTGGTCCTTTCCCCCGGGGCATCCCGTTCGGGGATGCCTTGCTGTGTGAAACACCCCCCATCACTCACAGTAACTCACCTCACCCGGGTCCTACGGCACATGCGCGGCCGCTCGTCCAATCAGCACGCTCAGAGCGGCTGAGTTATGGAAGTCTAAGAGACGTATCCCCCACTTCCCTCTAACAGGGAGCGTGCCCGCGCCGGCCATTCATAAACAGCCAGCGCGGGCACGCGCCCTGCTAGAGGGATAGTGGGGATGCGGCCCGCGCATGCGCCGTAGGACCGGGATTCAAGTAAGTGGTAGCGGGTGTTCCGGGGGGTTTCACACAGAGGGGCATCCCGATTTTGGATGCCCGGGGAGAGGTATTAGAACGGTCCAGGAATCTTGTAGATTCTGGGCCGATCAGCCCTGGGTGTTGGTCCACTTTAACCCATTGTGAAAGTCCATGAAACCCCTATACCAGTTCACAAGGCTCGGGGGCTGTCAAGTCACCTGCGGCTAGCGGGTGACTTGCCATTAACCCCGGCCCCCCTATTACCTGCCTCCCCGAAGCCCAGGGGGGGCAGAAGGGCCCGGGCTGATTTAGGCGGTGCGGGCTTGTACTTGGCAGGGCGGGGGGGCCACCAAAGCTGGCCCCTGCGCCCTGTTCTACAAGCCCTGCATAGCTGATCCCCGTGCTGGTTATGCTGGATAGGGGGGACCCCATGTCATTTTTTATGGGAATTTTTAAGGGTTTTTAACTCTTAAAATTAAAAAAAATGGGGGTTACCTCCCCCCCAGGAGGGGAACCCCATGCCAATTTTTTTCTTGATTTAACTCTTTATAGTGTGGATTGTAGTTGCATTTTATTTTTACATGTTATAAAGTGTTTTTTCAGTTTGGGGGGGTCTTCTGAACAGTAACGGGGGGCTACCGATACATATGTGGTACTGTTGTAATCAGGAGAAATGGGGCTTTCACATGCAATATGGTTTTCTTTAATAAAACAAATGTTTTATTTGAAAAAAAGGAGACAATTTTCTAAAAAATATTTTTTTTATTTTTTGTTTAATTTTCTCAAAAATATAAAAAAAAAAACAGTAAAGAAATTACAAACAAGACATTTCATGTTAAAGCCTAAACTCTGCCGCAAAAATAAAATATATGATTTTCCTGGAAATTCCTGCAAAAATCACAGTTAAGCATAGCGCAAAATGGTGAAAAATGACCTGTCAAGAGAGGGTGACAAAGCCTCAAGTAGGCTGGCAGTTAAAAGGGTTAGTAGCACCTATGCATGTTGGGTATTGTTCTGCTAGGGGGATTTTGCGCTTTCAGATTTAGCTTGTCTTTTCTTGTTTGCATATTGATATTTTAGGAAAACTCATTTTTTATTCTGCTTTATTATACATTTTTTAAGGAAACCCTGTGCGACCAAAGAATTCTTTGAGGGATTACTTCCAGAAAGATGGGCCCACTACAACATGCTGGGTATGATTAGAAAGCTTATCATGTGTACTTTCAGGGAATGTATGGTTTGGGTATTCCAAATGTAAAGGGTTGTTTTGGTAGAAAAAGCGCAAGGTGCCACTTTGTCTGCAGAGCTGAAATTTTCAAGCAAAATTACCGTTGTGCACAAGCTTTACTTTGGGGTGTTTGGCAACTCTTCCCTTGACAGTAGCAATGCATGTTGGGTATCATTTTGTTCGGGGATATTGCTTTTTTAGATTAACTTGCTTTTTCTTGTTTGTATCTAGTTTTCTTTAGAAAAAATATGGCTTTGATTCAGCTTTTTTATCCTTTTTAGGGGAGCTCTGTGTAACCAAAGAATACGTTGAGGGAGAGCTTCCAGAAAACTGTGGCAACATCAACAAGTCTGGTATGCCTAATAAGATTGAGGTGTGTATTTCAAGAGAATATATAGTTTGTTGGGGGTATTTCAAATGTAAAGGGTTGTTTTTAGTGAAAAACTGCAAGGTGCGCATAGCATAGCTGTATTTGATCTGAAAATCTCTTAAAGCGCTGTTTCAGTTTGGGGTAGTCTCCTGGGCAGGAAAGGGCATCTACCGATACATATGTGGTACCGTTGTAACCGGGAGAAATTGGGATTTCACACGCAATAAGATTTTATTGACAAACTTACATTTTTTATTACAAAAAAACACTACAAATTGTAAAAAATAGATTTTGTTTTTATTTTTTGCACACCTCTCACCCCAAAATATTAAGAATACACTTAACAAAATGACAAACAAGACATTTCATGTTAAATCCAAGACTCTGCTGAAAAAAACAATATATCATTTTTCTGGGAAATCCCTTCAAAAATCACAGTTGAACATGCATAGTGCAAAATAGTGAAAAATGGTCTGGCAACAAAGCGTAACAAAAACTCCAGGTAGGCTGGCGGTTAAAGGAGAAAAATACGAACCCCCCCAATAACCCCATTACAAAAAGAACCAAACAGGTAGCGTGCAGAATCCCCCCAAATCACCCCAAACCAGGCAATGTGCAGCTTTTCTCCCTCAACCCCATAACAGGCAGCACACAGAACCCACCTATCACCCTATTACAGGCAGTGTGCAGAATCCCTCTCAATAACCCCTAAACCGGTGTGCAGAATCCCCCAATAACAGGAAGTGTGCAGATTCCCCCCAATAACCCCTATAACAGAATCCTTCCTCCCCCAATGTCCCTATAATAGACAGCGGTCATAAAACCTCCAATCACTCTATAACAGACAGCGTGCAGAATCCCTCCAATCACCCCATAACCGGCAGTGTGCAGAATCCCACCAATGACCTCAAAACATGCAGTATACAGAATCTCAAAAATGATAAAAAGAAAACTGGAGCTATATGGATTAAGTTAGCACATGTTCACCTCAGATTGCTGCAAGGATAGGCAGGCAGATACGAACCCATCAAATGCAGCTGTTAATATTATAAAAGGTGAAGCTTTATCACTTAAAGTGCACCTATAATTAGAGGGAAGTATATGTAGTCACCTTCTATCCCCAGCCCAGAGTCCCAAATCAAACTGTGTTTCTTTTTTTTTTACCTCAGCCTTTGCCCAATATTCATAACACCACAAGCTGGATGCAGTTGGCCATTTTGTTCCCTGGCTGAGCAGCCCCACCCCCAGTGATGATGCTATCAGTTAGCAGCTCAGCAATGGGGAGCACTGAAACCTAACTGCCATTATGTGAAAGCTTGGTTGTAACTTAACTAATTCGCATATGGCAGGCTATTTACCATAATACTGCTTCCTGTTGGGCATTGGGCAAAGGCTGAGGTAAAAAAAAACACAGAATGTTCAAAGCAAAATCCATAGAATGCAAAAACCTCAAAACATTCCTCAAATATCAGAACTGTCCTAACCCCTCCACCAAAATCAACAACGTTGTTGAACCACCAGGGCACCACCACACGTCAGCCATGCACAACTCACACTCACTAAGTTAACTAAAAAGCCAGCTTAAATGAATTGCTAAGTAATGAGGAGGAAGGGTATTAGGGTATCGCTACAAGAGCTCAAGTCATATAGGTCAAGGCAAGCTGGTTGGATAATTTGACCAAAACCACAAGGTTTCAAAATCCCATGTGCTAAAACGCAAGGGTTAGTATGTTGCCAAAAGTATTGTTCAAACTCCGATAGGACTTACGATTGCTGCTCAACAATAAAATAATAAGAGTATATGTTACGTGTCCCGGCTGCTCCATATCCTGGGTCCAGTCAGAGATTAATTCAGCATAATGCAGGTGGCAGCATGCAGTCGACCAGATGTGTATATAACAAAGATTATATACACTAAAATCTGTGCTATTCTTAAATAATAATTTAAATAATAATAATAATTAAGATGCTCTCATGTAGGTTAAAAATCTTGTATCCAAAAGACTTCAAAATATATTTTAGAAAAATAATCGCTCATAAACACATAAATAACTCTATACCACAAAAAGTTATTTTTCTAATATTCCAAATATAACTCTTGAAGATCTTTCCACCATGTGACTGAAAGGCTTACCAGACAGCCAATTAGGGCTTTCCAATTTATCCTTGTGCTAATGTTCCCCATGTGGAAAACAACAGCGTGCAGCTTGGTTGTTAGCTGCGTTCCTCTCGCTTGAAATTTTCTTCTGTTGCAATTCACCACATATAAAATATTGTGCTCCTACAGCCAGGAGAAGCCGATACATGCACCAGCCGGTTACGTGAGGCTCCTACTACCAAGAATCGTCACACGTCCGGTCAGTGAGTGTATCCCAGCTGTAGGAGCATGAGGAGACAGATCCCAAGTTCCAAAGGAAGACTACGCCACAGCGTGGTAACGCGGTCCATGTTAAAACAGTGCTGACATTTTTGCCTGTTAACAAGATGGAGTTTCATGCAAGTGCAAAATTGGAATAGGTTTTCCTTTATTGAAGACAGTATTGCACTATGGTCTATTGTTTTTTTTATTTTATGTGTGGTGGATTGCAAAGTAACACAATAGAAGAAAACTTAAAGCGAGAGGAACGCAGGTAACCACCAAGCTGCGCACTATTGTTTCTACATGGTGAATATTAGCATAAGGATGAATTGGAAACCCCTCATTGCCTTGGCAGTCTGGTAAGCCTTTAGTGGTGAAGGAGAATATTAGAAAGAGGACCTTTTGCTCTGTGGCATAGACTCGCTTGTGTATGCCTGCAGGGACTGTGCCATCCAAAAAGAACTACGTGCGCCGGAGTCACCAACGGGGTCCGTCCAATCTAACATCGCAGGTGTTCAGGCAATAATATGGTGCTTCAAACATATTGTTGGGTTCCTCCACTGTGCTGCACAAGTGAGGAGAGGTTCAAGTCACTAATTCACACAATATTCCTTACTCCTGGGTAATACATTCACAAGATGGCGCTGGACTGTAGAAAACGTCTTGTGGCTCCTCCCGGCCCTATATTAGTCAGGGACCTCCCACAAATTCCCCAGTATTGACAAGCAGTTAACAAGAAGCCGGGAGAACTATAATAACAAGAATTCAAAAATGAACATATGAACAATCACCATACAGAGGTAACCAAGAATAATGATAACAAGGGCGGGATGTAACAGTACGTGCTGTATACATATAATACCAATTCTACAGGTGAGAAATCACTGAATTGTATTATTGTAAGTATACAGTACGTCCTGTTCCGGGATATTCCTTACTCCTGGGACATCAAATAGCAGTGTCCGTAAGGTAGGGTGGGATCCCCAAAAAGTAACAGCGGGCAGTTTAAACCACTGCCGCCTGCAGAACTTTGCGTCCAAAAGCAGCATCAGCTGAGGCCCTAACATCAACCCTGTAAAACTTAGAAAAAGTATGAACAGAAGACCAAGTAGCGGCCTTGCAAACTTGTTCAACAGAAGCTTGGTGCTGAAAAGCACAAGAGGCACCAATAGCACGAGTAGAATGAGCAGTAAGGCGGAAGGGAGGCTCCTTCCCCTTAGTAGAATAGGCCTGTACCACAGCCTGACGGATCCACTTGCTGATGGACTTAGTTGGACTAAGTGGACTTAGCTGGAGCCAGACCCTTCTTAGGTCCAGACGGGAGCACATAAAGAGCATCAGTCTTCCTGAAGGATTCAGAGTCCTGACCACATCTAGAGAGTGTAAAACCCGCTCCTTAGGGTTACTAGGATTAGGGCGCAGAGAAGGCAAAACCATGTCCTGATTGAGATGAAAGGCAGATACAACATTAGATAGAAAATCTGGCTTAAAGCGAAACACCACCTTGTCCTGGTGTCTCTCAAAATAAGGGGGCTTGATGGAAAGCACCGCCAACACACCTAACAGAAGTGAATGCCATCAAAGAGACTACCTTAAGAGTCAAAATGGACGAAGGGGCCACACGCAAAGGCTCAAAGGGAGACCCCTGCAAGACAGATGAGACCAAGTTCAAATCCCAGACTGGTAACATAGGTTTACATGGAGGACGCACGTGAGTAACCCCCTGGAAGAAGGTCTTGACCAGACGATGGTGAGCAAAGGATCTTTGGAAGAAAATAGCCAAAGCAGAAACCTACTAAGTTGAAGACCCAAATCCAAACCATGTTGCAGGAATTCCAGAATCCTAGGGATAGAAAACACCCTACAGGGAAGCAACTTAGACTCACACCAGTCAATGTAAGCATGCCATACCCTATAGTAAATGGATGACGAGGACTTCTTCCTAGCCCGAATCATGGTATTAACAACAGAGGCAGGCAGCCCCTTTTCCATCAAGATAGAGGTTTCAGCAGCCAGGCCGTTAAAGCCAGCGTTTGTAAATTGGGATGGCATAGCTGCCCCTGCGTGAGCAGGTCTGGATCCTTGGGCAGAGCATACTGATCTACTGCCAACTGCACGACGTCTGCGAACCACACTCTTCTTGACCAACAGGGGCCACCAGAATGGTTGGCACCTTTTCCTGGGCAATCTTGTGCAACACCTTGCCCAGCAGAGAAAAAGGAGGGAACACATAGAGAAGCTGAAAGCTCTTCCAAGACATTGCTAGTGCATCCATGGCCAATGCCAGAGGGTCCTGGGACAGAGAGACAAAGACTGGAAGCTTGTGATTGTGAGGGGACGCAAACAGATCAACATCTGGCTGACCCCAGCGGTGGCACAGGGAGCGAAACACCCTGCTGCTGAGGGACCATTCTCCCAGACGAGAAGTCCCCCTGCTGAGCGAGTCTGCCTCCAGATTTTCCACCCCCGGGATGTACACAACTGAGATGCAGGGAACATTCTCCTCCGCCCAAGACAGTATCAGGGACACTTCCTTGAGGGCCCTCTTGCTCCGGGTCCCTCCCTGATGATTGATGTAGGCAATCGCCGTCTGGTTGTCCGAGCGTACCTGAACCGCCCGACCCCGAAGATGTGGAGTTAATTGGGCGAGAACCAACCTTATCGCCCTCAGTTCCAGAATGTTGATAGGGGTGTGGGCCTCCTGAGGGCCCCACTGACCCTGGAATTTCAGGGATTTCCAGAAGCCCCCCCAACCTGTCAGACTGGCATATGTGGTGACTGTCTCCCAGCACGAGGCCAGAAAGGATCTGCCCACCAACAGGTTTCTTGAGTCCAGCCACCACGAGAGAGACCGTCTGGCCAGAGGGGACAGAACCAACACCTGATCCAGGGACCAAGGGTCCCGATCCCATACCGACAAGAGGTGAAGTTGAAGAGATCTCATGTGAAACTGAGCGTATGGAACCGCCTCGAAGCAAGACACCATCAGGCCCACCAGCTGCACCCCCTGCCAGATGGAGGAATGAGGGCAAGACATAAGAAGCCTGGCTTGGGCTTGAAGACTCTCCACCTTCTGCTGAGGGAGAAAAATCTTGACCTGAGATGTATCCAGAGTCATGCCCAGAAAGGACCTCACCATTGACGGTGACGGGAAAGACTTGGGGTGTTTGATCACCCAGCTGAAGGACTCCAGTGTGGACACCACCAGCTGGGTATCCAGCTCGGCCTGCTGGAAGGACTGAGACCTGATGAGAATGTCGTCCAAGTAAGGAAGGATGCGAATGCCCTGAGATCTCAGCAGAGCCATTACGCCCTCCAGCACCTTGGTGAATACCCTGGGAGCCGAGGTGATACCGAAAGGCAAGGCCACAAATTGGTAGTGCTTATCCTCCAGAGCTAACCTGAGGAATCTCTGATGACCTGGAAAGATTGGTACATGAAGGTAAGTGTCCTTGATGTCTACAGAGGTCATGAAGTCGCCCGGGCGTAGCGAATTGACAGCTGAGTGCAGAGTCTCCATGCGAAAGTGTTTGAATCTGACAAATTTGTTTAATGCGCTTTAAATCCAGGATGAGTCTGATGGACCCGTCCTTTTTGGGAACCGTGAAGAGATTGGAATAGTAGCCTCTGCCCCTTTCCCTCAAAGGCACCTGGCAGATGACCCCCAACTCCAGAAGGTTTTGGACAGCAAGGCACAGACCCTGAGCTGACAGGTGGTTTTGAGCCATCCGGGATTTGATGAATCTTGGGGGCGGCCAGGCTGCAAACTCTATCTTGTAACCGGAGGACACTACCTCCTGAATCCACCGGTCTGAGACACGAAGCCTCCAGACGTGAGCAAAGAGCCGAAGCCGTCCCCCTACCCGGATGGGTGAGGGCGCCCCTTCATGCCTGAGGGGGCTTGGGTGAGGATTTTGGCTTGGGACCCCAGGAGGAGCCAGGACGCCCACGTCCTCTGCCCCTTCCCCTGTGATCTCCGCAGGCCCCAGTAAAGGAAACTCCTCGGCCAGTTCTGGAACCACGGAAGGATGGGAGAAAGGCACCCGTCCCCGAAAGGATCGGGACGGCATCTTACGTTGAGGTAACCTACCGCCCCTGGCAAACAAATCCAAGCGTTCACCAAAGAGGCGCAGGGCCTTGAAAGGGAAACCAGTAAGAGCCTTCTGAGCAGCATTATCAGCTACCCACTGACGTAGCCAGACAGAGCGGCGTATAGCCACCAACAGGGCAGAAGTCCTACCACACATTCCAATGGCATCATCCATGGCAGAAAGAATATATGCAATAGATTCCTCACAAAGCAGGAGAGATCTATACTCTTCTCTACCCGCATCCTCAGATGTCCCGTCCAAGAGACACTTAAGCATCCCTTTATTGGCAACAGCCGTAATAGCAGAGGCACAAACCGGGCGCAGCGACGTCCCCACACAGGCAAAGGCATGACAGGCCAGTTGGTCCAAGCGCCGGTCCTCACCATCCCGCAGGGTAGTAGTATCAGGAGAATGCATGACAGATGTATTGGACAACCCGAGAACGGGCGCATCCACCTCGGGAGGACATGACCAACGCTTCACAACATCAGCAGGAAAGGGATACCTCTTGTCCCAACGTTAGGCACCCCTGGCAGCTTGCTAGGCCGTTCCCATTCCTTGAGCACTAGATTATTAAAGTGAGACTGCTCAGGGAACTCCCAGCGTGGCTTAACCATATGAAAAAGCTCACCCTGCTGCTGCGTAGCCACTGCTGGGGGAGAAATACAAAGCACTTCAAAAATCTGACTCAGCAATCTGTCAGTGTCATCAGGGGACCACGGGTCTTCCCCAAAGGGAGTCCCAGTACCACCGTAAATCTTAGGTTGTTCCTCAGAGGATTTAGAATCAGAAAAAAATGTCCCCTCCTCAAGGGGGTAGGAACCTGAGACTGAGTAAGGGCCCTCATCTTCTACAGGGAAGAGGGAAACCGTGGGTGATAAATACCGCTTCTTAGCAGAAGCCTTACGTAGGGCAGACCCAGCAAGATGTTTTTCAATGCTGGCCACCCGTGCAGCTAAAATCAGGTTGAGACTCCCCGCTAGTATGCCCCTCGGTGGGGGTCAGATGTAAGCGTGGGGGGGTAGGTGAGGCCTGAGGGGGCGCACCGCCCAGACTGCAGCGCAAGTACCTGCTGGGCACAGGATACACATACCCTGACATCATCACTTATGGGGGATACCTCACACGCAACGCATAGCCGGGCTTGTTCCGAAAGAACCCCAGGCCCATTATCCCCAGAAGCCTCCATATGGTGATTTGAATGGCACAACAGGCCAATATAGGGTTAACGCTAAAGAGTTACCCGGGATGCCCCAAGAACCCGCTAGGGAAGTGGGAGATAGTGAGAGGAGATGGCCGGGAGAAACCACAGTGCCGAAGTTTTAACCCACCTGAAAGACATAACAAAACATTCCCATAAGAATACAGCAGAAAGGAATATCCTGAGAAAAACCACCCCGCCGGGGTTACTCACAGACTGCAGGGAGCCAGCAGCACAAGCAGCTAAGGACAGGCAAAATGGCGTCCGCAGACCTCGAGGGGCGGGCCGTGGAGATGCGATGTGAAAATTGTCATCCACAGAGCCCCCCCCCCGAAGAGCGCGAAACGCCCCCACGTGGTCCGGCCGTCCAATAGCAGCCCGGCAGCTCTGAGGTAAATGACGCAGCCGTCCGCGGAGCGCTGTACAAGGCGACAGTAACACAGTACAAAGTAAAAACATAAAAATACAGTTTTTTTTTACCACTAGTCACCCCCCCCCCCCCCGGAGATCTCCCAGAGATCTCCAGGGAGACGATGGCGCCCAGAAGACAATGGGAGGAGCCAGGGTGGAGGGGAACACCTATGGGAATAAGGGTTAACTGCACAGGTTGAGCCTGGCAAAAACCCATGGAGTGGGGGGGCATGCCAAAAGGCTCACCATCAGCCTAAACCGCCTACCCCGTCAGAGCAGGGACTGCGGTAGGAGCATAGCTCCTCAGCACCTAACTGGTGCTTACTGACCTACCTTCACCCAAACCTTGTCAGCCGAGGCAGCAATATAGAACGGAACGGGTGGGAACAGTCCTGCAGGGCCGCAGGCATATAAGCCCCGCTCACCTGCGCCACATAGAGAGCTATCTTCTATCTTCGCAGCCCAGACTGCAGAAGAGAACTGGGGAATTTGTGGGAGGTCCCTGACTTATATAGGGCCGGGAGGAGCCACAAGCTGTTTTCTGAAGTCCAGCGCCATCTTGTGGATGTATTACCCAAGAGTAAGGAATATTCTGGAACAGGATGTGCTGTATACTTAGAATAGTGCATTTCCCAAAATAGCAGCTGCCCAGGAAGTGGTCTAGCCCTGGTGCTGGGATCTCTGGTTGACAACTGAGGGTGCAGAGCTGTATTCGTGCACAAGCTTTGTACTGACTACAAGCAGGTCTATGGGAGGGGGCAGGGTCATGGCCCCACAATGGGTTGTTTAAAAGTAAGAACCCACAATAATAAAACTCTCCCTCACTCTTATGGGGTATATAAGAACAGAATTAACACCAAATATTTATTATGATTTATCAAAAAAAAAAATGGGAACCTAAAACAAAACATTGTCTGTTTTTATATATTTAAGATATGTTGTGCAAGTTTCTGTGTGCTCTTCATTCAAGGAAACTTTCTGCTTGTAAGGTGATCTGAAGAAACTCTCTGTTCGGTCACTAATTTTTGCCATTGATTAATTTGGTTATGAATCGGTCTTCCCTTTTAATACCAGCTTAGAGAGGATGAAGATCTTGGATTTCCTCTATTTCTTGGCATTGCTGGATGAGGGGGATGGGCGTCTTGTGCCATGGGTTGTACTGGTGTTGGATCTGCGATCTGGTGCCTGTGTGTATCCCCGTGGCTTTCTGTGGTGATACGGGGGTTGTGGCTAAGCTAGGTTGACATCTGCTTGGGGAAGTAGATAGTGCCATAGAATACTATTGAATACTATAAAGCATGGTGGCATGTCAGCTGAGGCTCCTTGTAACTTCAGGAAACATAGCAGGAAACAGGTGGATATTATTTCTTGAGCCTTTAAAGGGACTGTAAACCCAATGGTAATAATAAGGCAGCAAGCAGCTTACTAGATACCTGCCTCATATGTCCTCGCCTCTATTTCCAGCAGCACTGGATGGAAGCTGTAGCAAGGCTCCAAATTTAATCAAATTTCTCCAGGACCACCCAAAAAAGTGGTCCAACGGGCACTCTGTACCTTGCAGCTCTCAGCTTGAGTGGGCCTGGCAGGCTACAGTGGTCCCATAGCTGTCTCTGACCACAGCAGAGCATGCTCATGACTCAAAGCTGTACCACACACCCTTCCCAGCTCAACCATGAACCCAGAAATTGAAGAGATGGAAGCAGCGCTGGTTAGAATACATAAGGTATTTACATATACTTATAGATTTTGATGCTTTGAAATGGCTTATTTTACAAGGAGGATAAGGTGGGAGGAAGTTGGCGTTGCCTGGGCAGGAATTTTAATCCTGTAAGATTTATTTCTAAAGCCTTCCTCTGCCTGTCAGCATTTAGGAAACAAAAAAGCAGTAAACTAAAAAAGCAGAGGAATAAGTTAGCCCCTCCTGCATACACAGTGAATGCAGCTTCTTACACCTTGTGGTCCTGTACACTGTATGCAAAATATTAAGGCTGACATTGATCTAAATTAAATGAGGCTATCTAAGTGATAAATACCCAGCAAGGGGCATGTGCTTTGCTAATATTGAGGCAATTTTCACTATATCCAGTCCAGGTCGTCCCAGAAGTGATGACAGTTGGGGTTGTCCGCCACCAGGTGGCGCAGTCACTGCAAGATCCAGAGCTGTAACTCCTCCCGGCCGCCTATAAAAAGAGCTGTCTCCATACAATTCCGACAATTCATCTTGCAGTAGCTGCTGCTAGGATCGTCTTGGATACTCTCTCTGGATACGGCAGCTGAGCGGGGCATTTTAAGCCTGTCGGCCGTTGCACCCCTATTACCTCTGTTCCCGTGGACCCATTTATGACTCCCAGCCTTGGCTGAAGGGACAGGTAAAGGTAGGGAGAATGCCGGGGTCGGGTGTTCACAGAGCTAGACTCTGGGCCGCAGACCCTCCCCTAAAGGGTAGTCGGCCATAGGCGATGGTGAGCCTATGGGGGGGGGAGGAACCACCTAATTGCCCAGGGTTTATGCCCTTATCTGTGCCCACTAGCTTTATTTTCATATGTTGTGCTTTTTACCTCACTTTTACGCCTTTTTTACCTCAGACTTTGTTGCATACTGTGCATACTCACCTTCCCTAGTTCCCTCACCTCTTCTCCTTCCCCTCCATCTTGTTGCTGTGAGGGGGGGGCGGGAGTTGCGTTGGTCGAGGCCTTCTAGGCGAGGCCTCGGCATGTGGTGCGGGCATGCCGCGCTCTGTGTCTGGGGGGGGGGCTCCTCCGTGCGCGGGCCACGCGGTGACACATTTTGCGTCATTGCTGCATGGCCCGCCCCTCGAGGTTTGGCCTTGCTGCGCTCGGGCACCATTTTCCTTGCTGCTCACTGTGTCATTTTCGGACCCTGCTGAGGGTCCCCACGGCTGACGACCTTAGTTTTCGCCACTCCTGCCTGCGCTTCTGGCGCCTGCCTCCCGGACCCCCCGCTACCTCGCCGGTTGGTTCCGTGAGTCCCTCTGTTTTTTTCTGTTGGATTTTGATGTGCATGTGCTGTGGGATGCTCATGAATCCTTCCATTTGTGTCTTCCAGGTGGGCCCCCCTTTCCATTGCCAGCTGAGGGTTGTGGTTCCTCCCGGTCTCCTATACCATCCCTCCCCCCTTTCTCTCCACACCCTCTCCCCTTAAAGAGGGATTACTAAAAAGAGGGACTAAATTGGGGGTCACTTAGGTTTGGGCCATTAGTGCCTTGTAACCTGTATTTTTTTATCACCATAATGGAGGCTTCTGGGGATAGTGAGCTAGGGGCCCCCTCAGGGCGGGTGAATCTCTGCCCCAGGTGCGGTACCTGCCCCCTGGGCGGACTTAGCACGGTTTGTGTCACTTGCGCCAGGAGCGTATTGTAGGAGCATGATAGGGCGGGCGTCCCTGCCCCTAGCCCTCCTTTGCCTGCGGCCTCGTCAATCCCCCCACTACTGCATTCAGCCCTCAGCGAATGGGACGCCAGCAGGGTGTCCCAAGCCGGTTTGGCTTACCGGGTGGCCAGCCTGGAGAGACAGTTATCTCGCATGGCTATGGGGAAGGCCACGAGTAAGAAGAGAAGAAGCGGCACATCGAGCCGGGTTACTCGGATTTTGCTGATGATGATCTTTTTGGAGGTCGGGACTCCATGGAGGAAGGAGAGCTGTTTAAGGAATCCGCTTCCTCAGGGGATCGGTTGGTTGGCTATGATAGCGAGCCTGGTTCCTCCTCGGACGAGGACATGTGGCTCCCCGATGACACTGAGAAGTTGCTGTCTTCTGTGTTTGAGACTTTGCATATTGCCCCTCTTAAAGCGGCTAAGCGGAAGCAGGGTGATTTATTCCGGCCTGAGAGACAGAGGATTGCCTTCCCGGAACAGGCCCACTTTTCCAATGTGGTGTTTAAGGAATGGGAAAGACCTAATAAAGCAATTCTGTGAGTACTCACCTGTAGAATTGGTTTTGTTCTTGCATGGCACGGCCCGCTTCGGTATTCATAACAGTTGGGTTATTCCGCCACAAGGTGGTGCAGTGGCACTGCAGAAAGCTGTGGCATCTCCTGGCTCCCTATAAAAACGGGATTAACCATAGAGTTCCCCAGTGTAGACAAGCAGTGAGACAAGAAGCCGGGAGAGAATAAAGTAAAAAATGTGAAAAAGGTAAAAAAACCCCAATAAACTTGGAACAAGCACCATAAAGAGGCAACCAAGAATAACGATAAGGGTGGGGCGAAGTGGGCCGTGCCATGCAAGAACAAAAACAATTCAACAGGTGAGTACTCACAGAATTGCTTTTTTCTTTATTGCATGGCACGGCCCGCTTCGGTATTCATAACAATTGGGACATCCAAAAGCAGTGTCCAAAGTAGGGTGGGATCCCCAAAGAGTAATGGCCAGTAGTTCAAGTCACTACCGCCTGAAGCACCTTGCGGCCAAAAGCAGCATCAGCTGAGGCCTTAACATCAACCTTGTAAAACTTTGAAAAAGTATGAACAGAAGACCAAGTAGCGGCCTTGCAAACTTGTTCAACAGAAGCTTGGTGCTGAAAAGCCCAAGAGGCACCAATAGCACGAGTGGAATGAGCAGTAATCCTAAAGGGAGGTTCCGTCCCCTTATCAGAATAGGCTTGAACCACCGCCTGACAGATCCACTTGCTGATAGTGGATTTAGCCGGAGGCAAACCCTTCCTAGGTCCAGAAGTGAGAACAAAAAGAGCATCAGATTTCCTGAAAGGCTCAGTAGCGACCAAATAAAACTTCAGAGCCCTGACCACATCCAGAGAATGCAGTGTCCGCTCCTTGGAATTAGCAGGATTAGGACACAATGAAGGCAAGACAATGTCCTAATTGAGATGAAAGGCAGACACTACCTTTGGCAAGAAATCCGGCTTAAGCTGGAACACCACCTTATCCTGATGTCTCTCAAAATAAGAAGGTTTGATGGAAAGCGCCGCTAGCTCAGAAAGTTCGCCTTACAGAAGTGATAGCCACCAGTAAGGCTACCTTAAGAGTCAAAATAGACAAGGCAGCCTCACGGATAGGCTCAAAGGGAGGCCCTTGCAGAGCAGACAACACCAGATTTAAATCCCAGACTGGTAGCAAAGGCTTACGGGGTGGACGCACATGAGAAACACCCTGGAAAAAGATTTTAACCAACCGGTAATTGGCAAAAGATCTTTGGGAAAAAATTGCCAGAGCTGAAACATGGCCTTTTAGGGTACTAAGTTGAAGGCCCAGATCCAAACCATGTTGTAAGAATTCCAGAATCCTGGGAATAGAAAACACCCGACAGGGAAAAGACTTGGACTCACACCAGGCAATGTAAGCATGCCAGACCCTGTAATAGATAAAGGACGAGGACTTCTTCCTAGCCCGAATCATGGTATCAACAACAGAGGCAGGCAACCCCTTTTCCATCAATATGGAGGTTTCAGAAGCCAAGCCGTTAAAGCCAGAGTTTGTAAATTGGGATGGGGTAGCTGCCCCTGAGTGAGAAGATCTGGATCCTTGGGCAAGACGTGCCGGTCTACTGCCAACTGCACGACGTATGCGAACCAAACCCTTCTTGGCCAGCAAGGGGCCACCAGGATGGCTGGTACCCGCTCCTGGGCTATCTTGTGCATGACCCTGCCCAAGAGAGGAAACAGAGGGAACACATAGAGAAGCTGAAACTCCGTCCAAGGTATTGCCAGGGCATCCGTGGCGAAGGCCAGAGGATCCTGAGACTGAGACAAATCTGGGAAGTTTGTGATTGTGACAGGACGCAAACAGGTCCACATTCGGCTGAACCCAGCGGTGACAGAGGGAGAGAAACACCTGGTTGTTGAGAGACCACTCCCCCAGACAAGACGTCCCCCTGCTCAGGGAGTCTGCCACCTGGTTCTCCACCCCTGGGATGTAGAACGCTGAGATGCAGAGAACATGCTGTTCCGCCCAAGACAGAATCAGGGACACTTCCTTGAATGCTCGCTTGCTCCGAGTCCCTCCCTGATGATTGAGGTAGGCCACCGCCGTCTGGTTGTCTGAGCGGATCTGAACAGCCCGACCCCGAAGGTGAGTGGATAGGTGAATAAGAACCAACCTGATCGCCCTCAGTTCCAGGACGTTGATGGAAGCATGGGCCTCTTGTGGGCCCCACCGACCCTGGAACCTCAGGGACTTCCAGAAGTCTCCCCAGCCGGTCAGACTGGCATCCGTGGTGACCGATTCCCAGCACGGGGGCAGGAAGGACCTGCCCCCCAGAAGGTTCCTTGAGTCCAGCCACCATGAGAGGTTTCACTCTCATAAAAATTGTCATGATTAAGGGCATGTTGCCCGAAACGCGTCAACGCCTTTCATAATTTTAATGCCTGTTGTATCGTTTCTGGATGGATTATTTTAATTTGAACTTCAAATAAAATTGGACGTTTTTATCTACAAACTGGATGTCGGCTGGCCCTATTGTTGTATGGTGTTGACTACATAAGAGGTGAGCGCTCTTGGCCGTGCAGCTTGCGGTTTGATTCAGATCAGCAATTCAGAGCTGGCAATTTTCTGTCACCATGAGAGAGATGTCTGGCCAGGAGAGACAGAACAAATTCCTGATCCAGGCACACAGGGTCCCGATCCCAAACTGACAAGAGGTGCAACTGAAGAGGTCTCATGTTAAAACTGAGCAAAGGGGACTGCTTCGAAGCAGAACACCATCAGGCAACTGCATCCCCTGACAGATGGAGGGATGAGTACACGACAGCAGAGCCTGCAGCTGAAGACCCTCCACCTTCTGCTGAGGAAGGAACACCTTGACCTGAGAGGTATCCAGAGTCATGCCCAGAAAGGACCTCACCAAGGATGGAGACAGAGAAGACTTGAGATAGTTGATCAACCAGCCGAAAGACTCTAGAGTGGATGTCACTATTTGAGTGTCCCGCTCGGCCTGAGAAAAAGACTCGGCCACTGTCAGGATGTCGTCCAGGTAAGGAATGATGTGGATGCCCTGGTTTCCTTAGCAGAGCCATCACTCCTGCCAGCACCTTGGTGAACACCCGAGGTGCCGAGGGGATACTGAAGGGTAGAGCCACAAACTGGTAATGCTTATCCTGCAGCTCGAACCTTAGAAATCTCTGATGACCTGGGAAGATAGGCACATGAAGATACGCATCCTTGATGTTCACAGTGGTCATGAAGTCGCCCGGGTGAAGGGTACTGACAGCAGAGCGCAGCGTCTCCATGCGAAAATGCTTGAATCTGACAAATTTGTTGAGGCCCTTCAGATCCAGAATGGGCCTCAGAGAGCCGTCCTTTTTGGGAACCATGAAAAGATTGGAATAGTACCCCTGACCCCTTTCTTGATGAGGCACCAAACAAATGACTCCGGACTTTAACAGGCAATGAACCGCCAAAAGCAACCCTTGAGCGGACAGGGGGTTTAAAGACATCAGGGATCTGATGAATCTTGGGGGGGGGGGGCAGGCTGCAAACTCTATCTTGTAACCGGAGGACACTACCTCCTGAATCCACCGGTCTGAAACATGAAGCATCCAGGCGTGAGCAAAGAGTCGAAGCCGTCCCCCCACCCGGATGGGTGAGAGCACCCCTTCATGCCTGAGGGGGCTTGGGAGAGGGTTTGGGCTTAGGATCCCAGGAGAGACCGGGACGACCACAGGCTCTGCCACGGCCACAAGAATCTCTGCAACCACTGGAGAGGAGGGAGCCACGGCCCCCTCTGGGAATGCGAAAGGAAGGGAGGGAGGCAGAGGACCCCAAAAGGGCCGAGACTACCTCCTACGCTGAGACAGCCTTCCATCCTTGGCTAGAACATCAAGACGCTCCCCAAATAGCCGCAGCCCCACGAAGGGGAGGCCAGTGAGAGCTTTCTTAGCCGCAGCGTCAGCTGCCCACTGGCGCAACCAGACAGAGCCACCAAGAGCGCAGAGGCCCTACCACACAGCCGCACAGCATCATCCATAGCAGTAAGGATAAAGGCCACAAAATCAGAGCAAAGTAAGAGAGTCCTATATTCCTCCCCCACATTAATGAGACGCTTGAGCAGCTTCTTAAGGGCAATAGCAGTAATGGTGGCAGCACATACAGGGCGCAAGCCAGTCCCCACACAGGTAAAAGCATGGCAGGCCAATTTATCCATGCGTCGGTCCTCACCGTCCCTCAGAGTGGTAGTGTCAGGGGAAGGCATGACCGAAGTATTGGACAAGCCTAGCACGGGAGCGTCCACTTCAGGGGGAAATGACCACCTCTTAACAAGATCAGCAGGAAAGGGATACCTTTTATCCAAACCCTTGGGCACAGCAGGCATCTTGTTAGGACATTCCCATTCTTTAAGCACCAAGGTGGTAAAATGTTCCTGCTCAGGGAACTCTAGATGCTGTTTACCAGGGCGAAAAAGCTCCCCCTGCTTTCTCTTAGCTACCTCAGGGGCAGCAATGCGCAAAATTTCAAAAAATACAATTTTGTGATTACTCACCTGTAAAATAGTTATTACAAGTATGTCACACACCCCGCTTCCGAATATTCATGACACTTGGGTAACTGTCCTGTAGAGGGCGATCTTGCAGAGATGACATGAAAAAAAGGAACCCCTCCCGGTCCATAAATACCTGGGACCTCCCACCATTCCCCAGTATAAGACAGCAGTAAAGGGACCAAGAAGAGCCAGGTTCACCATATAAAGGATCCCAGAAAACCAAAAAAGGGCGGGATGAAGCGGGGTGTGTAGTAACCATTTTACAGGTGAGTAATCACAAAATACCATTTTGTGAGTACTCACCTGAAAAATGGATATTGTTGGTGTGCCACACACCCCGCTTCACTTCTTAAATATTCATCCATTATTGGGTTAATCCACCGCCAGGTGACGTAGTGCAGAGAGGAAGTCTTGTAACGAGCCCCCTTCCGGCCTATATATACCTGGTACCTCCCTTCAATCACCAGTATATTTAAAAAGCAGAAAGACAAGGTACCAGTATTCCACCGGTAACCTCAAAAATCAATTTTGATATAAACAAAAAAGGGCTGCACCATATAAATGCTTCGGTAATACCGAAAAGGGTGGGGGTGAAGCGGGGTGTGTGGCACACCAACAATATCCATTTTTCAGGTGAGTACTCACAAAATGGTATTATTCTTGGTGTGCCACACACCCCGCTTCACTTCTTAAATATTCATCCATTACTGGGACATCCAAAAGCAGTGTCCACAAGGGAAGGGCATCTCAAGGCCAGGTGAAGCATAACTTAAATGACTGCAGTCTGCAGAACTTTGCGGCCAAAAACAGCATCCGCTGAGGCCCGCACATCAACTTTGTAAAACTTAGAAAAAGTGTGAACAGAAGACCAAGTGGCGGCCTTACAAACCTGTTCAACAGAAGCTTGGTGCTGAAAAGCCCAAGACGCCCCAACAGCGCGAGTGGAATGAGCAGTGATACGAAAAGGGGGAACTCTTCCCTTAGCAGAATAGGCTGCAGTAACGGCCTGACGTATCCACTTGCTAATGGCAGATTTGGCTGGTGCCAAACCCTTCTTAGGCCCATGGGGCACAACAAAAAAGGAATCCGTCCTACGAAAAGGAGACGTGATAATCAAGTAGTACTTAACACAGCGTACTACATCCAAACAATGCAAAACCCTCTCTTTGTCATTCTTAGGATTAGGACACAAGGAGGGAAGAACAATATCTTGGTTCAAATGAAAAGCAGAAACAACCTTAGGAAGAAAGTCTGGCTTGAACCGAAAGACCACTTTATCCTGATGCCTCTCAAAGTAAGGCGCCTGGATAGTTAAGGCCGCCAACTCTGAGACACGCCGGACAGAAGTGATCGCTACCAAGAAGACAATCTTCTGAGTCAGGGTAGACAAAGCAATATCTTGCAAAGGCTCAAAAGGAGGAGCCTGAAGAGCAGAAAGAACCAAATTCAAATCCCAAACAGGGAGTAATGGTTTCCTGGGAGGCCGCACATGCGTAACCCCCTGGAAAAAAGTCTTAACTAAAGGTTTAAGCGCAACACGCTTCTGAAAAAAGATAGATAAGGCAGAGACCTGCCCTTTCAACGTACTTAGCTGGAGACCAGAGTCCAGCCCTGATTGTAAAAACTCCAGAACCCTGGAGACCGAAAAGACCCTACAAGGAAAAGATCTTATCTCACACCAAGCGATATAGGATTTCCAAGTCCTATAGTAGGTGATGGAAGAAGACCTCTTCCGGGCACTGATCAGAGTCTTAATGACTGAATCAGAAAGACCCTCCTCCTTCAGGATGGAGGTTTCAGCAGCCAGGCCATCAAACCCAGCGCTGGTAAATTGGGGTAACACAATTGACCCTGAGTGAGCGGATCGGGCCGAAGAGGCAGAACGAACTGGTCCACTGCCATCCGAACGATGTCTGCGAACCTCACTCGTCTTGGCCACCTTGGGGCCACGAGAACGGCGTACACCTTTTCCAGAGCCAACTTCTGAAGAACCCTGCCCAGCATGGGCATCGGAGGAAACAGGTATAGAAATCCTAGAACTCCCCAGATCAGGGACATGGCGTCCACTGCCAGAGCCAGAGGATCCTGGGAGAGCGACACGAAGTTCGGGAACCTGTGATAGTGATGAGGGGCCAACAGGTCCACCTCTGGGGTCTCCCATTGGAGACACAGTAAGCGAACCACCCGAGGATGGAGAGCCTATTCTTCCAGACGGGGAGAGCCCTTGCTCAACCGGCCCGCTACCTGTTTCATCACCTCTGGAATGTAAACCGCCGAGAGACAGGGAACATGGAACACTGCCCATGTCCGGATCAGGGACACTTCTCTGAGAGTACTCAGACTGCGCGTCCTTCCCTGAAGACCAACGTAAGCAACCGCTGATCGATTGTCTGAACACATCTGGACCAGAAGGCCCAGAACGTACTGAGTCAGGAGAGCAAGCACCTGACGGATGGTTCTCAGATTCAGAATATTGATGGGTAAGTGGGGCCTTTAAGCTCTCCACTGCCCCTGAAACCGCAGCTCCTTCCAGAATCTGCCCCATCCCGAAAGACTGGCGTCCGTGGTGACAATTTTCCAAAGGGGGGTCCGGAAAAGCCTGCCCTACACAAGATTGGTCGAGACCAAGCACCACAGGAGGGACTGCCGTACACGGGAGGACAACTGGAAGGACTGATCCAGCGACTGAGGTTGCTGGTCCTAACACGCTAACAGAAATAGCTGAATCGTTCTCGTGCAAATTTGGGCAAAAGAAAGACACACTCCGTCTTGATGAGAGGGTGAGACTCGAATTCCAGGTCGTAACCGGGCGACACTACCTCCTGGATCCATCTGCCTGGAACCACTTGGTTCCAATGGTAGAAGTGTCGCAATAGTCCCCCCACCCGCACGGGTGCGGGCAGCCCCTCATTGCTGAGTGAGCTTATCAGCAGGTTTGGGCTTGGTGCCCCAGGACTGAGTGGGCCGGCCACGGCCCCTCCCCCGAGTCCAACCTGCGCCACTGGTAGCGGGAAAGGACGCACCCCTGCCCGCTCTGAATCCTCGAAAGGAAGGCCTACCGGAACTTGCCCCCCTAAAGGGGCCACGGGGCCTCTTGCGTTGTGGCATCTTACCACCCTTTGCGACAGAATCAATTTTCTCCCCGAACAGACGCAACCCCAAAAAGGGGAGAGCTGTGAGCACCTTTTTGGAAGCCGTGTCCGCTGACCACTGACGCAGCCATACTGACCTGCGAATAGCCACCAGCATAGCTGCTGCCTTGCTACTCATAGTCAGCGCATCGTCCTGAGCAGCCAGGACATAAGCCACAAAAGATTCACACTGCTTAAGCGCAGTGAACTGTTTGCAAGCGGGATTAAGATCCTCATATAGCCCCTGAATTAAGGACTTAATTGCCAATAGCAGAAGGGCTGAAGCACATACCGGGCGCAACGCTGACCCGGAATAGATAAAACCATGTCGAGCGTATTGGTCAATCCGACGATCTTCTCCATCTTTAGGGACAGTGGTCTCAGCAGATTGTACCATAGCCGAGCTGGAGAACCCTAGTACAGGGGTATCAACGTCAGGAGGGACAGACCAAAGCTTCACCAATTCTGGTGGAAAAGGATAACGCTTTTCCCAACTGGAAGGAATTCCAGATAACCGCGTGGGATGTTCCCATTCCTTAAGAACCACCCTCTCAAAGTGGTGTTGTCTGGGAAAAACCAAACGCGGCTGAGGCTCTTTAAACAACTGGCTCTTTAAACAAAAATGAGAAGGTCGTCCAGGTATGGTACAATGCGAATGCTCTGGACTCTGAGGAGGGCCATCACCCCCGCCAATACCTTGGTGAACACCCTCGGAGCCGAGGTAAGCCCGAATGAAAGGGCCACAAACTGAAAATGCTGATCTTCCACCACGAACCTGAGGAATCTCTGGTGTGCCAGGAAGATAAGTACACGCAGATAAGCATCCCTGATGTCTATGGATGTCATGAAGTCCCCCTGACGAAGAGAATCGACGGCTGACCGCAAGGTTTCCATGCAAAACTTTCCATGGGAAACCTTTCCGCGAAAGGCACTGGGCAAATGACAGCCATGTCCAGCAGATAACTTACTGCCGCCCGGATCCGTGGATCCGAAGGCACTCGAGACCTGAAGAATCTGGGAGGAGGCCGGATCTCGAATTCCAGCTTGTAACCGGAAGACACCACTTCCAGAATCCATTTGTCTGAGACCTCCTGGTCCCAGACCTGGAAGAAGTGCCGCAGCCGTCCCCCCACCCGCAAGGGTGAGGGCGCCCCCTCATTGCTGAGCTGGCTTAGCAGCGGGCTTGGAACTCCAATTGTGACCTGGACGGGCACGACCTCTGCCTCTACTCCAGGAATCACCTCTGAGGGTAGAGAAGGCCAAAACTCTGCCAGTTCTGGCACCACGAAAGGAAGGGTTAAAGGAGACCACCCCCCGAAAGGGATGACGTTGCCTCTTACGCTGAGGTAACTTCCCTCCTTTCGTGACAGAATCTAATCTTTCTCCAAAGAGCCGCAATCCCACAAAGAGAAGTGCTGTAAGCAACTTTTTGGCCACAAAATCAGCCGCCCACTGGCGCAACCATACCGACCGCCGAATAGCTACAAGCAAGGCCGAGGTTTTACCACACATGACCATGGTGTCATCCAAGGCGGCAAGCACAAAAGACATGAACAATTCACACAGCTCAAGGGCGGTGAACTCATCACTAGCCGGGTCAAGCCTGGAGGTACTCAACAGGTCTCTAACCACAGACCTGGTAGCCACTGCCAAAAGCGCCGAAGCACAAACAGGCCGCAAGGCTGAACCGACACTAGCAAACGCGTGGCAAGCCATCTGATCAATGTGTTTATCCTCACCATCTTTGAGAGTGGTGGAGTCAGGAGAATGCAAAATAGAAGTATTGGATAACCCGAGCACCGGGGCATCCACCTCGGGAGGGGACGACCATCGTTTTACCACGTCCACCGGTAAGGGATACTTTTTATCCCAACCTTGAGGAATACCTGGAAGCAGAGTAGGCTTCTCCCATTCCTTAAGAATAATGCCATCAAAATGCTTTTGATTTGGGAAATCCAAGCGCGGCTTGGAAGTCCCAAAGAACCCTCAGAATCCTCAAATAATTCCCCCTCTTCTAGCGGGGAGTAATCAGACCAGTCAAGAAAATCATAATCATCAAACTCAAAGGCCGGCGCGGCTGAAGACAAATGCTTTCGCTTAGCCGAGGCCTTTCTGGCAACAGAGCCAGAAATAAATTTCTCAATATTAGCCAGTCTGGCACATACATCAGATTGCGACTCCCCACCTGTGACAACATCACTAGGGGTACGGATAAGGCAGGGTGGGGAAGGAGATGAGGCCGGCCCGGACCCAGACGCCTGGGCCCCCGACTGCTGCGTTATGGCCCGCTGAGCACAAGGTATGCAAACTAGTACATTATACCCCACAAGGGATACCCCACAACCCACACACTGCCGGGGTTGCCCCGAGGGGAGCCCAAGCCCGGTATCCTGAGAAGCCTCCATATGGTGATTTTAATGTAGTCGCAATGACCAGAAGGATTTACGCTATGAAGCTACCCGGGATGCCCCTTCAGGTCCCAAGTGGGAGGATTTTTTTTTTTTTTTTTTGGAAACCCTAAATTAAACTCTAAGGGACCCTAGGACCGGGAGAACTCCCTCTTTAAACTTCAAAAGAAGGGATCCCACCTAGAAGACATGAGAACAGACATAAGTGTCAACATGCACATCACCCACCATATAAGACAGTTAAAAATGGTGAAATAAATAAAATCCACTCACCGCAGCAAAGCAGCAACCGTCAACCCTCAAAGCAGCAAGGGAATGAGAGGGAGAGCAGCAAAGCAGGCAGCGAGGCCGGAAAGAGTGCTTGAGAAAAGCCGGCCTCGAGGGGGGGGGGGTGGACGGGCCACAACGAGCACGCCGAGCGCCTGGCCCCGCCCCCTCCTTGACTGCACCTGTTGAAAGTGAAACCAGCCCAGCAACAACGACCGCAAAAACACATACAAACACACACACAATCCACACACCTTTTCCCCCAAATAAAGTAAAACAACCGGTGCGCGTCATGAACCGCCCCCCCCCCCCCGAAGAGCGCAAAAAACGTTGCTCACGTGACCCAGCTGGCGCCATGACAAAGCAAAATCACCTCAGGTTATAGCGCCCACAGCCGCGGAAAGCAGTACAAAGCGGCGTGGCAGCTAAAAACACCACAAAAAAAACGTTTTGTGAGTACTCACCTTTAAAACGGGTATTATGAGTGTGCCATACACTCCACTTCCTTCTTCATGACATCTGGGTAATCTCCAGTAGAGGGCGAACTTCTGCAGAGATGAATATGCAAAAAAGAAAGCCCCTCCCGGTCCATATATACCTGGGACCTCCCACCAATTCCCCAGTGTATAAAAGCAGTAAAGGGACCAGGATGAACCAAATATAACCGTAACAATCAAAACCAATGGTTCACCATATAAAAGCCCCCGAATACCTGAAAAAAACAAGGGTGGAGTGTATGGCACACTCATAATACCCGTTTTAAAGGTGAGTACTCACAAAACGGTATTATTCTAAGTGTGCCATACACTCCACCTTCTTCATGACATCATGACATCTGGGACATCCAATAGCAGTGTCCGTCATGGGTGGGAACCAGAAACAGTAAAGAATGTACCAACTCAAACCACTGCAGCTTGCAGAACCTTGCGGCCAAAAACAGCATCCGCTGAAGCCCGCACATAAACCTTGTAAAACTTGGAAAAGGTATGAACGGAAGACCAAGTAGCAGCCTTACAAACTTGTTCAACAGAAGCCTGGTGCTGAAAAGCCCAGGATGCACCAACAGCACGAGTAGAGTGTGCAGTGACCCTAAAAGGGGGAGTCCTCCCCTTATCAGAATAGGCCCCAACAATGGCCTGACGAATCCATTTGCTAATCGTAGATTTAGCAGGCGCCAAACCTTTCCTGGGCCCGCAGGGCACCACGAAAAAAGCGTCCGTCTTGTGGAAGGAAGAAGTAGTCACCAAATAGCACACAGCGAACAACATCCAAATTGTGCAAAACCCTCTCCTTGTCATTGTTAGGCTTAGGACACAAGGAAGGGAGAACAATGTCCTGATTGAGGTGGAAAGCAGAAACCACCTTAGGAAGAAAATTCGTCTTGAAACGAAAAACCACCTTATCCTGGTGTCTCTCAAAGTAAGGGGCCTGAATCGTCAGGGCCGCCAACTCAGAGACCCGACGAACAGAGGTAATAGCCACCAAGAAGGCAACTTTCTGAGCGAGAACCGAAAGAGCAATATCCTGTAGCGGCTCAAAAGGAGGACCCTTCAGAACCGAAAGAACCAAATTCAAATCCCAAACAGGAACTACAGCCTTCCGAGGGGGCCGCACATGCGCCACCCCTTGGAAAAAGGTCTTAACCAGCGGGTGTAAAGCAAAAGACCTCTGGAAGAAAACCGACAGAGCAGAAACCTGTCCTTTCAAAGTACTAAGCTGGAACCCAAGATCCAGATTATGCTGAAGAAACTCCAAAATCCTGGGTATAGAAAAAACCCTGCAAGGCAAGGCCCTAGCCTCACACCAAGCAATATAGGACCTCCAAGTCCTATAGTAAATGTCCGAAGAGGACCGCTTCCTAGCCCTAATCAGGGTCTGAACAACAGCCTCATTCAAGATGAAGGTTTCAGCAGCCAAGCCGTCAAAGCCAGCGTTTGTGAATTGGGGTAAAGTAGATGACCCTGAGATAGCAGGTCCGGCAGCAAAGGAATCCGGTACTGGTCTACCGCCATCCTTACAACGTCTGCGTACCAAACCCTTCTTGGCCACCTTGGAGCCACCAGAACCGCTGGTGCCCCTTCTAGAACCAGTTTTCGAACTACCTTGCCCAGCATGGAGACAGGTGGAAACAGGTACAGAAAACCCAGGTCCTTCCAAGCCAGTGACAAGGCATCCACTGCCAAAGCCAGGGGATCCTGAGAAAGAGACACAAAGGCCGGAAGTTTGTGATTGTGCCTCGAGGCAAAGAGATCCACCTCCGGAGTCCCCCACTTGCGGCAATGATCCAGAAAAACCTCGGGGTTGAGAGACCACTCTCCGTGGCGAACCCTTGGAGACATCTTGAAAGGTTGATCCAATGACTGTGGGCTCCTGTCCCAATACGTCAATAGGAGAAGTTGAAGAGATCTCATGTGAAACTGTGCAAACGGCACCGCCTTGAAGGAGGACACCATCAGACCCACCAGTTTCATCCCCTGTCGGATAGAGGAACAAGGACTGGCCAGAAGAAGACGGATCAGGCCCTGAATCTCCTGCACCTTGGCCTGGGGCAGAAACACTCTGGCCCGACTGGTATCCAGATTCATGCCCAGAAATGAAATCACTCGAGACGGGGAGAGAGAAGACTTGGTGCGGTTGACCACCCACCCGAACCTCTCCAGGATCGACACCACCTGGTGGGTGTCCAGTTCCGCCTGCTGAAGGGAAGAAGCTGAAATCAACAGGTCGTCCAGATAAGGCACAATGCGAATGCGGTGCCGAGGTCAGACCGAAGGGAAGAGCTACAAATTGATAATGTTGATCCTCCACCGCAAACCGGAGGAATCTCTGATGTGCCTGAAAAATCGGAACATGCAGATACGCGTTCTTGATGTCTATGGATGTCATAAAATCCCTTTGGCGAAGGGAATTGATAGCCGAGTGCAGAGTCTCCATGCGGAACTTCTTGGCTCTGATAAACCTGTTGAGAACCTTGAGATCTAGAATGGGTCTCACCGAACCCTCCTTTTTGGGAACCCTGAAAAGGTTGGAGTAGTAACCCCTGACTCTTTCCAACGGAGGCACCGGGCATATAACCCCCATGTCCAGAAGGTTTTTCACTGCTAACAGGAGCCCCTGTGCAGCCTGAGGGCCCAAGGGCACCCGAGATCTTAAGAATCTTGGGGGCGGCCAGTACTCGAACTCCAGTTTGTACCCGGAGGAGACCACTTCCAAGATCCAATTGTCTGTGACCTCCCAGGCCCAGACCTGGAAGAAGAGCCGCCCCCCCACCCTTGCGGGTGAGAGCGCCCCTTCATTGCTGAGCTGGTTTAACGGCAGGCTTGGGCTTGGAACCCCAGGCAGCCGCGGGACGTGCCCGACCTCTGCCTCTGTTCCAGGACGAGCCCCTGACACCTGAGAAGGCCAGACCCCTAGACGCTCTGGCCCCTCGAAAGGAAGGAGTGAACGAGCCTGCCCCCCCGAAAGGGACAGCGCTGTTTCCTCCGCTGAGATAACTTACCTCCTTTAGCAACAGCATCCAATTTATCTCCAAACAGCCGCGCACCCAAGAAGGGGAGAGCTGTGAGCGACTTCTTGGCTCCAATGTCCGCTATCCACTGACGGAGACAGCCCAGTCTGCGCATGGCCACCAGTAAGGCTGACGTCCTACTACACACGACAATGGAGTCTTCCATCGCAGCCATGACAAAATCCATGAACAATTTGCACTTAAGTATAGCGAACTCAGCGCCATCTGGATCAAGCTGAGCGTTATTCAGCCAGTCCCTGATAAGAGACCTGGTAGCAAGCGACACCAGGGCAGATGCACTAACAGGCCGCAGGGCCGAGCCCACGGCAAATGCGTGGCACGCCATCTGATCAAGGCGCTTATCCTCGCCATCCTTAAGGGAGGTGGCGTCAGGGGTGTTCAGCACAGAAGAGTTGGTCAAACCTAAAACAGGCGCGTCGACCTCGGGAGGAGAAGACCAGTGCTTGACCGCCTCCACCGGAAAAGGATACTTCTTATCCCATCCTTCAGGCACACCAGGAAGCCGGCTGGGCCTCTCCCATTCTCTAAGTATCAGCGCATCAAAATGACCCTGGGTAGGGAATTCCAGACGGGGCTTGTGGGCCCCAAAAAATTCCCCCTTCTTAAGAGGGGGCGCCTCAGGTGGATCAATATCCAACACCTCCAATGAATGTGACAAAACAGTGGCCGTATCAACGGCATCCCCCGGCGCCTGCCCGACATTGGAATTCCCAGGCTGACCATAGTCAACCTCTGAATCCTGATACAATTCCCCCTCCTCTAACGGGGAATAATCGGACAAATCAGCGGACTCGTCGTCAATATCCCACAAAGGCTGGGCCGACGACAACTGTCTCTTTTTAGCCTGGGCCTTCTTGCCCACCGTGCTAGCAATCATTTTCTCTATGCTGGCCAACCGAGCCAAAACATGAGAAAGCGACTCCCCACTGGTACCAATGTCACTTGTGGTACGGATCAGGTGGGGAGGGGAAGGCTATGAAGCGGGAGGAGCCGACCCAGAAGGCTGGGTACCAGACTGCTGCGTTATGGCCTTTTGTGCGCATGGTAAACAGGACATTCTCCCCCGTAAGGGATACCCCGCACCCCACACATGGCCCGGATTGTCCCGAAGGGATCCCGGGCCCGGTATCCTGCAGAGCCTCCATATGGTGAATTTTGTGGTCAGTCGCAAGACCGCAGGGAATTACGCATAAGCAACCCGGGATGCCCCTTAAAAGTCCCGGTGGGAGGATTTTTGGGTGGACAATTTTTATAACTAGGACCCCAGGACCAGGAGGGACCCCTTAATATGCACATATACAGGGCAACCTGTAACACACAAAATAGGCCACATAAGAGCAGAGCAGTGTAAAAAAAGCAATAGCATTTGATCTTACAGCCACACAATGGAACTATATATAGGGGTATATATATATATATATATATATATATATATATATATATATATATACCACAACACAGCCAAACAGTGCAAAATACCATTTTGTGAATACTCACCTGTAAAATGGGTATTATAAGTATGTCACACACCCCGCTTCAAGACATTCATTACACTTGGGTATACTGACCTGTAGATGCCGATCTTGCAGAGATGATAACAAAAAAAGGTCAGACCCTCCCGGCCCATAAATACCTGGGACCTCCCACTCATTCCCCAGTATAAAGATAGCAGTAAGACCAAGGGACCAGGAAAGCCAATAAAAACTAACAAAGGATCACCATATAAAGGATCCAGAATACAAAAGGGCAGGGTGAAGCGGGGTGTGTGACAACATATAAGGGTATGGGTTATAATACCCATTTTACAGGTGAGTATTCACAAAATGGTATTATTCTAAGTATGTCACACACCCCGCTTCAAGACATTCATTACACTTGGGACATCCAATAGCAGTGTCCATAAAGGGCGGGGATCCAAAAAACAAGGCACAAACTTAAACCACTGCAGCTTGCAGAACTTTGCGGCCAAAAACAGCAACCGCTGAGGCCCGAACATCAACCTTGTAAAACTTGGAAAAAGGGGCGTGGCTACGGCATGAGAGAGTGAGGGCACGTTTTGGAGAGCTCCCGTTTAGCCCCAGATTTTATAGCTGATTTTCACCCCCTTATTCGCCCTATTTGGCCAGATGAGGGGCAATAAGAAGAGGAAGACAGGGGGCAACCTCAAAAGAACCCCAAAGTCCGCCATCGGCACCTTCTTTCTTCCCAGGGCCCAGGGGCCCATGGATCAGCCGGACAAAATGGCGCCGGACCCAGCACATGCTCCCTGTGGGCAGGCGGAGAATGGAGGGAGCGCGGCGGCAAGTTTACCCCCCTGTGCACCCCGAGAGATGACCGGCGCAAGTGACAAGCAGAGACCTACCCTCAGCATGCCCGGAGCTGCAGGAGGCGGGGAGACCCGGAGCGCCGCCGGGGCTGCGGGACTGGCACCCGGCGCGGCGATGGGGGACGCGGCTGTCCAGGAGGCTGAGCTGTGCGGCGGAGGACGGGGACGGTCTGCCGCTGCTGTGTCTCGGGGCGGCGCTGACGAGGAGGCCTTGAGGAGCAGCGTCGGCGGCAGCTCGGAGGTGAGCTGCGGGAGCGAGGGGAGGGGCCGCGGCGGTGCAGGCAGTGAGGAGCGAGTGCCTGTGACAGCCGCATTGCTGGGACATCCAGCGGCACCCGGCAGCTGCATATCCCCCTATCACGCCGGGCGAGTGTATGAGGCCAGAGACGGGAGCGGACTGGCACCACTAATGGGGGGCTCCCCGGTGGGTCCCACCTCAGTGGGGGAAAATAAAGGTGGAAGTAGGCAAATGTCAACCCCATACGAGCCCATGTCACCAGCCTTAAGGGGGAACTCCTCAGCCAGAGTGGAGCAGTGTTGTGGCCCTGATGCGGGGGCAGATATTCCGGCCCCAGCAAACAAATTGGTGTATGCAGATGTTCATCCTGTCCCGCCCGGCCCCGGCAGCAGTCCCCGGCGCAGACACCTGCAGAGCCTCAAATTCATCGACCTGGAATGGTCCTCAGAGTCCAGCGTTGATTCTGTGGGCGGCGCAACTTCCGGTCGGGAGGGTGGAGGAGTCTCAGGGGGCATCGATGTGAGTCCCCCTCGACACATGGATGTCTCCCTTGCCGCTCCTTCCCATGGATCGCCTTTGAGGTCTCTTCCCACCGACCAACTATACGTAGCTCCGACCATCGACCCTAGTATCCAGGCTATTTTACAATACTTGCCGACGAAATCAGAGCTTAAAGCGGACCTGGAGGCAGTGGCGACCAGAATTGAGAGAGCGCTGCGCAGGGAAATTGAGGATATACAGCAGAAATCATCTGCCCTGGAAACCAAGGTCGCCACCCTCGAGGACTCCCGTGATGACCATGAGGCCCGGCTATCAAACCTAGAACGAATGCAAGCAGTACACCAGCAACAAATGACCGACTTTCGGCTCCAAGTGGACGACCAGGAAAATAGAAATAGGCGCAACAACTTGAAGATCCGTGGCATCCCTGAGTCGGTCCGAGCAGAGGCATTGCGCTCCTCAGCAACGGAACTATTTAACTCTCTGCTGGGGAGATCCCTGGAGGCGGAAGTCATCATCGACCGGATTCATAGAGTGGCGGGCCGCCCAGCCGGAGATCCGCAGGCCCCTAGGGACGTCCTGTGTAGGGTCCACTTTTTCACCATCAAGGAAGACATCCTGCGAAGGGCTTGGGAGAGAGGCAGGTTTGAGTGGCGGGGTTCACAGATCACGATATTACCCGATGTATCGCGCCGCACCCTGCAGATGAGAAGAATACTCCGACCTTTACTCGATAAACTCCGGGAAATAGGGGCCTCATACAAATGGGGTCACCCTTTCCATCTCATAATCCGCAAGGACAATTCTGTTTTTGCCCTACGAAGTAAGGCGGACCTATCTAGCATGTTTATCTTCTTAGGATTGGAGGCCTTCCCGATTCCGGACTGGCTAGACTTTGACGCACCGCCCCCGCTTCCACAGAGGGCTCCTAGGCGTCCTCGGTGGGTCCGTGAGCGGGGTGGGGACGCACCCGGGAGAAATCCAGATTTCCATCGTGAGCGGGGTGGAGGCGGGCCCCGGAGAAATCCGGATCCTTAGACGTGGTTCGTGTCCCGTTCTTCAGTTTCCCATCTCCTGTTTGTCTTTCCACATGCGGCACCTGTAGGAGACAGCGTCTGTCCCTGAACTTTCTTAGCCGCTGAGATGCGGGGGGCCTGGCGGATGGGTGTTATGTTATGCTGAGTTGTACTTGAGTCGTGTTCCGCCTTCCGTGTCTTGGCTGCCCTTGTCCCGGTCTGGGGCCGTCCTCTCTCTTCGGTCCGTTGATTAATGATTCGGATGGTGGAGGGGGGGCGGCCCACTGCTTCCGGTTGGCGGGGCCGGGGGCGCTTGGACCCGGCCTCTGGGCGGAAACATAGCAATGTTTAATAATGCCTTGTGTTAAGTTTAAAGTTTAAAGTTTAAGTTTAAATGTAAGTTAACATTAGTTGCTTTTGCATTATGGTCGGTGTGGTGCCGGGGAGGGGGGGGCTGGGGGGGTGGAGGATAGCATAGACGTCGGATCCGGCAGTAGTGATATTTGCCTGCTTATCTGGCATAATGAGGAGGGGCCCGTTATCTAATAAAGGGCTATCGGGAGCACGCTCTGTCGTTGCAAGGCTACTTCCCCCAATAGGCTGCCGCGCCTTCCTGTAGGGTCTAGACCCGTCAGGATTTGCGTGGGCAAGGGGCTTTAGCTCCTGTCTGATTAGTTTAATTCGCCTCCCCTGTAGGGAGGGCTTTCTAAAAGTTTAGGCCTCGCCTGGCTTAGGCCAGGGGAGACATCTTATTTCTTTACATTTTTCTCTCTGTTGCTTTTTTTTTTCTTTCCTGTCTTATTCCGTCCATCTACTTCCCCTCTTTGGGGGATCCGGTTCCTGCCCCGGCCCTGAGATACTAGCCACGGTTCAAATACTCAGGGCGTCGCCGCCACTTATAGCTGTGTAGCCGCCCCACGCGCCACCTGATCCTGATGGCCGACCTAAAAATATGTACGTTTAATGCTAAAGGGCTCAATATACCTGAGAAAAGGGCGAAAATTATGTATGGCTTCCATAAGGAGAGGGTAGATGTGGTCATGCTTCAGGAGACACATTTTTGCTTGGGGAAGGTACCAGAGATCAAAAACAAATACTATGACCGGTGGTTCCACAGTCCCAACCCAGACAATAAGTCCAAAGGAGTGTCTATAGCCATACATAAGAGGGTCCCCCTGGAGCAAATGGAGGCTAAACTAGACCCGAAGGGTAGATTTTTATTTCTTAAGTTTGTGCTATGTGAGGCAAGATTTACCCTGGCCAATCTTTATCTGCCCAACCAGGGGCAGGTGGAGGCAGGTCTGGGGATGCTGCGAGCTTTGGAGGAGTTCGCTGAGGGTACCTTGATCGTGGGGGGGGGACCTCAACCTGAGAATCGACCCGAGGATGGATTCCTCTCAGGGCAGATCGGGGATCTCCCATTCCGCACTTAACAAATTTCGTAGAGCCCTCCAGGCCCTGCAGGTGATCGATGTTTGGAGAGTGCTGCATGGGGGAGAGAGGGATTATACCTTTTACTCCCATACCCACAACATGTATAGCCGACTGGACTATCTTTTTCTCAGCCACCATGCCCTTGCACGAGACCCGGTAACCTCAATTGGGCAGATCCTTTGGTCTGATCATGCGCCTGTCTTCCTGACCCTTCCGATCCTGAATGCGACCCCAAGGCAGGGCACTTGGCGCCTAAATGACAACCTACTAAAGGATGTTGCCTGTATGGCGGAAATCAAAACCACTATGGCTGGTTTTCATCTTGACCATAGCAGCGACAATACCCCGCTGCCAACTCAGTGGGAGGCGCTTAAGTGTGTGCTGCGTGGGGTCTTCATTAAGCATGGAGCTAGACTCAAGAGGGAGCGGGCGCAGCAGATCAAAGTTACATTGGATCGGATAACTGAATTGGAGAGTGCACACAAGTCCTCATCTAATCACGCAGATTTAAAGGAGTTATTAGAAGCTAGGCAGAAGCTGAGAGGCTTGTATGATCAATGTTACCTCAGATTTCGTGATAGATGCAGGGCCCATTTCTATGAACACTCGGATAAGTGTGGGAGGGTGTTGGCTCGGTCTCTGCACCCAAGGCAGGGTTGCGCATTCATCCCCAGCATTAGAACTGCGGGAGGGACGGAAGTACACAAGACCCCTCTAATTGCCAATGAGTTCCAAACCTTCTACTCTGCTCTTTACAATATTAATGGATCGGCCGACCGTGGGTTGCAACAGGACTCAGCCGCTATGATTGATAAATATATGGAGGAAACGGCCTTACCTATCATACCCTTGGAGGAAAGCGAAGCCTTAGAGGACTCCATTAAGCAGGGGGAGGTGGAGGAAGCCATAGGGAAGACCCCAGCAGGAAAAAGTCCTGGCCCTGATGGGTTCACTCCCCGGTTCTACAAAGTCTTGGGACCCCTGATCGCTCCCTTCCTGGTGAAAGTGTTTAACTCAGTCTCTGACTGCAATCCCTTCCCGAGACAGGCCCTAGAAGCACATATTGCGGTTATCCCAAAACCGGGTAAGGATGTAACCCTACCTGGCAGCTATAGGCCAATTTCGTTAATCAATATCGATGTTAAATTATACGCCAAAATTATCGCTAATAGGATCCAGCCCCTACTCCCCTCATTGGTCGATAATGACCAGGTGGGGTTTGTAACAGGAAGGGAGGCTAGGGATAATGTCATTAAGACTATCTCTATAATGCACTATGCCCAGTCACGGAAGATACCCGCCTGTCTGTTGGCGGTAGACGCGGAAAAAGCGTTCGACAGGGTACATTGGGGATTCCTGAGGGCCACTCTAACCCAGGCGGGGATAGGCCCGGTAATGGTGGGGAGAATTATGGCTCTCTACCAGGATCCCACCGCTAGGGTAAAGATAAATGGAAGCCTTTCAGGATCGTTTAAAATTAGAAATGGTACACGGCAGGGTTGCCCTTTGTCCCCTTTGCTGTATGTTCTAGTGATGGAGCATCTTGCTAATGCATTAAGGGCTAACCCTTCGATTAAGGGAATAGCATGTGGTGAGGGGGAATATAAGCTCTCCCTTTTTGCCGATGACCTGCTTCTATATATTACTTCCCCTCATATCTCCCTCCCCTCTGTTTTGGCAGAGTTTGACCGATTCAGTCGAATCAGTAATTTTAAGGTTAATCTGTCCAAGACAGAGGTATTGAACATCTCTCTGGAAACACAGACACAGCAATTACTAGAGGCGAACTTCCCCTTCAAATGGCAAACAGAATCAATAAGATATCTTGGGGTCAGGCTACCTACAGATTTAGGGAAACTATATAAATTAAACTATGCCCCGCTCCTAGGTGCCACACTGAGTAGCCTCCAGGCGTATGGGCGGAAACAATACTCTTGGCTCGGACGAATTAATATCCTGAAAATGGATGTGTTACCTCGTTTCCTGTACGTATTCCAGGCCTTACCGATTGTCCCAGAGCGAGGGTTTTTTAAGATGCTTCAGGAGGCCTTCTTTAAGTTCATTTGGGGCAATAAGAAACCCCGGGTGAAGAGGGATACGTTGTGTAGACCCAAGTCCGGGGGGGGGGCTGGCAGTCCCAGACCTCAAAATGTATCACGCGGCGGCGGTTCTGGTGCGGCTCACGGATTGGTTCCACCACAGGGAGAGTAAGCGATGGGTGACTCTTGAGAGGGACATCTCCCCACTTGGATTGACGGCTTTGCCTTGGGTGGAGCCATCCCGTCGCCCTAGGAAACAGGAGCTCCCATATCTGGCGGGTCCCCTGCTGGCCCTATGGGATAGGATTATAAAACGGAATAACATCTCGCATAGACCGGGCCCCCTCACCCCCCTGTTTGATAATCCGGCATTTCCTGCGGGGGTGGGCGTCTCAACATTTCTTGTCTGGAACGTCTCCCGGGATGTCGGGCTGGGGGACGTGGTCTCTGGGTCTGGCCTTCCCACCCTTGCGGACCTCCAAGGGCGTAGCTTGGGTGGACGTAGATTGTCCTGGTTCTTGCATGCCCAGCTGGAGGCCTTTGTTAACTCATTTAATCCCAGAATGGTGTTGTCTCGCCCCCTCACGGAGCTGGAGAGGATTCTTAAAGCTCCAACCCCCCCCACACATGTAATCTCTGGTCTCTATAAGATCCTCCGGGGGGGTGGAGAGCTTCCTCGGTTCTGTGGGAGGAGGAACTGGGGCAGTCTTTTGAGACATGCGAGTGGGAGAAATCCTTTGCCTTAACTCATAAGTTTTCTATGGCATGCAGGGCTCAGGAAAAGAATTACAAAATCTTGTCCAGATGGTATAAATGCCCAGCGGACCTGATACGGTTCGGGGGCTCGGAATCGGGGGACTGCTGGAGGTGTAATAAAGCTTCGGGGACACTTACACACATTTGGTGGGAGTGTCCAGCGGTCAAGACCTTTTGGGAAAGGGTGCTGGGTGTCTTTACATTTTTGACGCTCCAGAGCGTCTCTAATCTTCCCCAGGTGACCCTTCTGTCTATGCTTCCGGGATCAGTGGCAGCAGGGGGGAGGGGACTCCTGAGACACCTGCTCACAGCGGCTAGGACTGTGATCCCTCGCCACTGGCGAACTAATGTTACCCCTTCCTTATTGGAATGGTACGGAGAGGTAGAAAATATTAGAAGGATGGAGGAACTTGCTCTGGAAAGATCCGATGGGGGAACTCAGAAATACCTAGGTGTATGGACGATCTGGGAAGTTTCTAAAGAAGCTCCGGACTTTCGGGATCTCTTGAAGGATACTTAGTGGTCGATGGGCGGAGTGGGGGGCATGGGGGAATCAGGGGAGGGGTGGGGTGGGGTTCGGGGCGTGAGGGTTCCGGTTCTCTGTCTTCTTCTTCTTCTTTTTAGTTTCTTTTGTTTTCTTTCTCTTTCCCTGCCTCGTGCTTTTCAGGGCAAATCTCCCTCTCTCGCTCTCCCTTTGAGAGGCGGGCGGGTTAGATACGTCAGTACAGATCCGAGGGCACACCGGAGGGCCGTCTAGCGGTAGAGTGTAAACTCCATGTCTGGTCCATAGGACTGGTGTTATCTGGTTCTATCAACTTTACTCTCATGGCTAACTCAGGGGTATTACTTAATAGGGTTGTGGGACAGTGGACCATGGCCCCTTGGATGATAAGCCAGGATTTGAAGTGTCATGTATTGATGTCATGTATGCCCTGTTCTGCATCTACATATGCATGCTTTTTCTTTTTTTTTTTTTGTCTTTCCTCTCTGTATAATTTTCGTGCTTACTTAAAATTTAAATAAAAACATATTGCAAAAAAAAAAAAAAAAAAAAAAAACTTGGAAAAAGTGTGAACCGAAGACCAAGTAGCAGCCTTACAAACCTGCTCAACAGAAGCCTGGTGCTGGAAGGCCCAGGACGCCCCAACAGCACGAGTAGAATGAGCAGTAACACAAAAAGGGGGAATCTTCCCCTTAGCAGAATAGGCCCCAACAATAGCCTGGCGAATCCATTTACTAATGGAAGACTTGGCAGGAGCCAAACCCTTCCTAGGCCCCGAGGGCACCACAAAAAGGGCGTCAGTCCTACGAAAAGGAGAAGTAGCCACCAAATAGTACTTCACACAGCGAACCACATACAAAGAATGCAAAACCCTCTCCTTGTCATTGCTGGGCTTAGGACACAAGGAGGGAAGAACAATATCCTGATTCAAATGAAAAGCAGAGACCACCTTAGGAAGGAAATCTGGTTTGAAGCGGGAAACAACCTTGTCCTGATGCCTCTCAAAGTAAGGAGCCTTAATAGACAAGGTTGTCAACTCCGAAACACGTCGAACGGAAGTGATGGCAACCAGAAAAACAACCTTCTGAGTAAACGTAGAAAGTGCAATATCCTGCAAAGGTTCAAAAGGAGGAACCTGCAAGGCAGACAAAACCAAATTCAAATCCCAAACTGGGAGCAAAGGCTTCCTAGGAGGCCGCACATGCGTAACCCCCTGGAAAAAGGTCTTAACCAGAGGATGAAGAGCAAAAGACTTTTGAAAGAAAACCACCAGGGCAGAAACCTGCCCCTTCAGCGTACTAAGCTGCAAACCTTGGTCCAGACCATGTTGCAGAAATTCCAAAACCCTAGGGATAGAAAACGCCCTGCAAGGCCCTGACCTCACACCAATCATTATAAGACCTCCAAGTCCTATAATAGATGGCAGAGGAAGACTGCTTCCTAGCCCTAACCAGAGTCTGAATGACAGCATCAGAAAGACCTTCCTCCCTCAAGATGGAGGTTTCAGCAACCACGCCGTCAAAGCCAGCGTTGGTAAATTGGGGTAGAGCAGTGGCCCCTGAGTGGGCAGATCCGGCAGGTCTAACTGATCCTCTGCCAACCTTACCACGTCTGCGAACCAAACCTGTCTTGGCCACCTTGGAGCCACCAGGATTGCTGACGCGCCCTCTAGGGCCAGCTTGCGCACCACTCTGTCCACCATGGGAAACGGAGGGAACAGGTACAGAAACCCCAGATCCCTCCAGTTCAGAGACATGGCATCCACTGCCAGAGCCAGTGGATCCCACGAGAGAGACACAAATGCTGGAAGCTTGTGATTGTGACAAGAGGCAAAGAGGTCCACCTCCGGAGACCCCCACCGGTGGCAAAGCGACCGAAACACCTTGGGGCAGAGCGACCATTCCCCCCGGCGAGATGACCCCCTGCTCAGGGAGTCCGCCTCCGTGTATGGGACATTGCTCTCTGCCCAGGCAAGGATCAAGGACACTTCCCTGAGGGCACGCCTGCTGCGAGTCCCTCCCTGGTGATTGATGTAGGCGACCACCGTCCGATTGTCCGACCGAACTTGGACCGGTAGGCCCCGCAACTGATGAGTCAAGTGAGCCAAAACCAGCCTGATGGCTCTCAACTCCAGAACATTGATGGGATCGTGAGCCTCCAGAGGCCCCCACAGTCCCTGAAACTGAAGATCCTTCCAAAATCCCCCCCAACCTGACAGGCTGGCATCCGTGGTGACGTCTCCCAACGAGGGGTCAGAAAGGACCTGCCCCTCGTCACATTGCTTGGTTTCAGCCACCACCGAAGGGAACGTCGCACCCGGGGGGACATCAGAAAGGACTGATCCAATGACAGCGGGGACCCGTCCCAGGCCGCCAAGAGATGGAGCTGGAGCGTCCTTGTGTGAAACTGGGCAAAGGAAACCGAACGATGCCACCATCAATCCCACGAGTCGCATCCCTAGCCGGATGGACGGACGGGGAATGGATAGAGTCAATTCCTGAATCAGAAGCACCCTGGCCTGAGAAGTATCCAGCGACATTCCCAGGAACTCGACCACCCTGGAGGGAGTGAGGCAGGACTTGGGATCACCCAACCGAAACTCTCCAGAGTGGACACCACATTCCTGGTATCCAGCTGCGCCTGACTGAGGGAAGACGCCATGATGAGAAGATCGTCCAGATAGGGCACGATGCGGATACCCCTGGCTCTGAGGATGGCCATCACTCCTGCCAACACCTTGGTAAAAACCCTTGGAGCCGAGGTAAGGCCAAACGGAAGAGTCACAAACTGAAAATGTCGATTGTCCACGACAAACCTGAGGAATCTCTGGTGTGCCGGAAATATTGGAATTTGCAGGTAAGCATCTTTGATGTCTATGGACATCATGAAGTCCCCCTGACGAAGTGAGTGGATGGCTGAGTGCAGAGTTTCCATACGGAACTTCCGGGGACGAACAAACCTGTTGCGCAACTTCAGATCCAGAATGGGACGAACGGATCCGTCCTTCTTGGGCACCGTGAACAAATTGGAATAGAAGCCCAGGCCCCGGTCTGAGTGGGGCACCGGGCAAAGACTTGCTACTGCCGCCCGAAGCCCCTGGGCGGCCAGAGGATCTGACGGCACTCGAGAACTGAAGAATCTGGGAGGGGGCCGGAACTCGAACTTCAGCTTGTAACCGGAAGACACCACTTCCTGAATCCACCTGTCCGAGACCTCTTGGACCCAAACCTGGGAGAAGAGTAGCAGCCGTCCCCCCACCCGCAAGGGTGAGGGCGCCCCCTCATTGCTGAGCCGGCTTGGCAGCGGCTCTAGGCTTGGAGCCCCAACTGTGTCCTGGACGGGCCCGACCCCTGCCCCTGGTCCAGGAATCACCTCTGGACGAGAGGAAAGCCGAACCCCTGCCGACTCTAGCCCCACGAAAGAACTGAGAGAAGGAAGCCTCCAAAGAGCCGCCACCCCACAAGGGGAAGGGCCGTGAGCGACTTTTTGGACACAAAATCAGCCGCCCACTGGCGTAACCAAACCGACCGGCGGATAGCCACAAGCAGAGCCGCATCTCTGCTACACATCACCAGTGTCGTCCAGGGCGGACAGTACAAAGGATAAAAATAACTCACACCGCTTAAGGTCGGCAAACTCCTCACTAGCCCGGACGAGGTCAACAATCCTCTAACAACCGACCTGGCAGCAACCAGTACAAGCGCAGAAGCACAAGGCCGATCCAACACTGGCAAAACCATGACAAGCCATCTCGTCAATGCGTTTATCCTCACCATCCTTGAGAGTAGTGCACTCCGGAGAATGGAGGACTGCGGAGCTGGACAACCCCAAGACAGGAGCATCCACCTCGGGGGGGGGGGGGGGGGGGGGCGAGGATATTTCTTTTCCCAACCCGGTGGAACACCCAGAAGCCGAGTCGGCCTCTCCCATTCCTTGAGAATGATACCATCAAAATGCTTTTGATAAGGAAATTCCAAGTGCGGCTTAGTTACTTCAAAGAACACCCCCTTCAGCGGAGGAGCCACCTCGGGGGGAGAAATAGCCAGGACCTCAAACATATGAGCCAGGACCCGAGCGGTATCCAAGGAATCCCCCTGGCCCTGCTCGGTATCAGCGTCCACAAACTGCTGATCATCGGAGTCATCAGACTCCTCATACAACTCCCCTTCCTCACGCAGGGAAAAATCAGACCAATCCAGGGAGTCAAAATCCTCCCTATCAAAGGTCTGCGCAGCCGTATACAAATGTTTTCTCTTTGCCGTGGCCTTTTTAGCAACGGCACTGGAAAACATTTTTTCAAGATTGGCCAATCTGGCACACACCTCAGATTGCGACTCCCCACCAATGACCACATCACATGGGGTACGTGTCAAGCGAGAGAGGAGACTGGCGGAGCAGAACCGGGCGCCTGAGATCCGGTCTGTCGCGTAATAGACCGCTGCGCACAGGGTACACAAAGAAATACATCATCCCCCAAAAGGGATACCCCACACCCCAAACACAGCCTGGATTGCCCCGAGGCGGGCACAAGCCCAGTATCCGGGGATGCCTGCATACGGTGATTTTTTAAAATGGATATATATATATATATATATATATATGTACAATGCTCTGAGGGAATTACGCAGTAATGCAACCCGGGATGCCCCTTTAAGTCCCGAGTGGGAGGAATGTTAAGCCACTAAATTTAACCAGGGACCTTAGGACCGGGAGAGTCCCCCTTTAATAGTGTCAATGGTCTACCTGGAACACACAAAAAACACACACACTCAGACCATGCTGGCAATGTCCATAAGGAGTTAATGATAGAAAATCCGATGGCCACAGGCCACTCACCAGACCTTTGCCCCACCTGATTACCGCATGCAGGCAAGAGGAACCGTGGGGACACGAGGAGAGCAGGAGGAGGGAGGGAGGGCGGGCCGGCGCGATTCGCGCGGCGTGCCTGGTCCCTCCCCCGTATCTCCCGGCCAGAAGCCGGGACATAACACACAGTGCCGCACCCCCGGCCCCAAGGAGGAGAAGCGCCTCATGGGCGCCCACAGGCGCCATTACAACACATCAGAGGCCGGCGTCGTGGGGACCGCCGGCGCCGCGTCCTGCCAGCCCCGGTCAAAACACACACTCAGTGAAGCACCACACACTAATAAAGGATGAATCCCCAAGGGACCCCCCCCCCTCTAAGGGTATCTGGGAGAGGGGGAATCCATGCCAGGGTAGGGCCAAGGGACGGGGCATCCCAAACAGGGATCACCAACCCGGATAGCCGCCTACCCCTTGTTATGGGGTCTCACGGCTCCTAAGCACCAGGGGTGCCGACTACCTTTGCCCGGACCAGCAGCCTAGGCTGGGAGGCAAGTAACTTAATAGAAGGGATGGATCAGCTGGCTTGTCATGCGTTTACCTTTGTGGGTACTGGGCTTCACCTGTCTGTGCCGCGGCCATTGTATCTTTGGCCATCAGGAAGAAGGTGCGGCGCCTTGTTGATTTTGCCAAATCTCGCAAGCGGGCGGAGGAGTATAAGGACCTCAAAGCCTGTGTGGATTTCATTGCTTGTGTTGTCTCGGCCATGGACAATAGTGTCCGACTTGGCGCCAGGGCTTCAGCTCTGCTTGTTGCGCTTCGTCGCTCGATCTGGCTGCGGCAGTGGTCGGCTGACGCTGCGGCCAAGAAGTCGCTGACTAGTATCCCCTTCCTGGGGCTCAGGCTATTTGGGGAGCGTCTAGACCTTCTGGCCAAGGGCGGAAGACTCCCTCAGCGACGGAAGCCCGCGCGACCCTTTCGGGGTTCTTCTGCCTATCGTTCCTTTCGAGGAGGAAGAGGCTCTTCATTTCAGGTGGTCGCAGAGATTCCTGGGGACGAGGTAGGTCTCGCGGTCGACCCAATCTCTCCTGGGGAGCTAAATCCAAACCCCCTGCCAAGCCCTCTCAGGCATGAGGAGGCGCCCTCACCCATCCGGGTGGGGAGACGGCTGCTGCTTTTTGCTCACATCTGGAGACCGCACGTCTCGGATCGGTGGATTCAGGAGGTGGTGTCCTCCGGGTACAAAATAGAGCTGGCAGTTTGGCCGCCCTCAAGATTTCTTCGATCACATATTTCCCAGAACGCCTTGACGGCGCAGGGCCTAAAGGTGGCCGTTCAGAGCCTTCTGCTATCAGGCGTGATTTGTCCCGTGCCTCGCCAGGAACGGGGGTGAGGGTTCTACTCCAATCTGTTCATGGTGCCCAAGGACGGAACGCTGCAACCTATCTTGGATCTGAAGGGTCTCAACAAGTTTGTCAGAGTCAGACATTTCCGCATGGAGACCTTACTGTCCGCAGTGAGCTTGCTTCGGCCTGGCGACTTTATGACCACGGGGGACATCAAGGATGCTTATCTGCACATCCCGATTTTTCAGGGGCATCAGAAGCTCCTGAGGTTCGTGCTGGAGGATCAGCATTACCAGTTTGTGGCACTACCGTTAGTAGTGTTCACCAAGGTGCTGGCAGGCATCATGGCCATCCTGAGGAATCGGGGCATTCGTGTTCTTCCTTATCTGGATGATTTGCTGATTGCGGCTCAGTCCCTTCCGCAGGCCGAGAGCCACACCCGGGCGGTGTTATCCACTCTCGAGGATTTCGGATGGGTAGTCGGACAGTCCCTCTTGTGGTGGTTGGACTCCAGCCATCTGTTGGTGGGCAAGTCCTTTCTGACTGCCCGGTGGGAGATAGTTACCACGGACGCCAGTCTGACCGGCTGAGGAGGTTTTTGGCAAACGCTGAAGTTCCAGAGTCAGTGGGGGCCGCATGAGGCCCACTTACCCATCAAACTTCTGGAGCTGAGAGCGATTTGGTTGGTACTTATCCAATTGACTCCCCATCTAAGGGGTGGTGCGATTCAGGTCCGCTCGGACAATCAGACGGCTGTCCCCTACATCAATCACCAGGGTGGGACTCGGAGCAAGCGAGTCCTTCAGACTTGGGCCGAGGAGAATGTTCCCTGCGTCTCGGCGGTTCACATCCCTGCGGTAGAAAACCAGGAGGCAGGCTCCCTGAGCAGGGGGACTTCTCCTCTGGGGGAGTGGTCTCTCAGCAACAACATATTTCACGCTCTGTGTCTCCGCTGGGGTCAGCCGGACGTGGACCTGTTTGCATCCAGACACAATCACAAGCTTCCAAGGTTCGTCTCCCTGTCAAGAGATCCTCTGGCCTTCGCCACAGACGCTCTGGCGATTCCGTGGACGTAGTTCAGGCTCCTTTATGCAATTCCTCCGTTTCCACTCCTGGGCCGAGTGCTGCGCAAGATAGCCCAGGAGGGGGTACTAATCATCCTGGTGGCTCCTCACTGGGCGAGGCGGAGTTGGTTCGCGGACATAGTTCAGATGTCAGTCGATCGTTACATCATGCACAACGACCCAGGGCTTCTCACTCAGGGCTCGCTGTGGCACCCCAATTTACAGACGCTGGCTTTGACGGCCTGGCTATTGAAACCTCAATCCTAATGGAAAAGGGGCTGTCGGCCACGGTTGTTCAGACCATGATTCAGGCGCGGAAGAAGTTTGGCATGCATACATTTCTTGGTGTGAATCGAAGAGTTTCCCTTTTTTTATTTCTAGGATTTAGGAATTTTTTCAACATAGCTTAGACTTGGGTCTACAGCTGGGCACCCTCACGGGCCAGGTCTCAGCCTTGGCCATCTTCTTCCAAAGATCCTTTGCCAACCATAGACTGATCAGGACTTTTTTCCAAGGAGTTACCCATGTACGTCCACAACATAAGCCTGTATTACCTGTGTGGGATTTGAATTTGGTGCTTTCTGCTCTCCAGGGTCCCCCCTTTGAGCCTTTGTGCGACGCTGCATTGTCTGTCTTGACCCTAAAGGTGGTCTTTTTGGTGGCTATCACCTCGGTGCGCCGTGTGTTAGAACTGGCCGCTCTTTGTATGAAGCCTCCTTACTTTGAGCGGCATAAGGATAAGGTGGTTTTTCGTATTAAACCTGATTATTTGCCTAAGGTCGTTTCTCCTTTTCATCTTAATGAGGAAGTTGTTTTGCCTTTCCTGTGTTCAGAACCGTCTAATTCTAAAGAAAGGACCCTTCATGCCTTGGACGTGGTCAGAGCCCTTAAGTACTACCTGGTTGTGACTGAATATTTCAGGATGTCGGATTCTTTCTTTGTTCTCACTGAAGGTTCCAGAAAGGGTTTGCCTTCGGCCAAGTCCACTCTCAGTAAGTGGAAACGGGATCCCCCGTTTCGTGTTACAGCTCATTCTACTAGAGCTATTGGTGCTTCCTGGGCTTTTCAGCACCAGACCTATGTTGAACAAGTTTGTAAGGCCGCTACTTGGTCTTCTGTTCATACCTTTACTAAGTTTTATAAGGTTGATGTTAGGGCCTCAGCTGACGCTGCTTTTGGCCGAAAGGTGCTTCAGGCGGTAGTGAGATGAACAACTTGCTGTTCCGCACTGGTGATCCCGCCCTAAATGGACACTGCTTTTGGATGTCCCAACTGTCATCACTTCTGGGACGACCTGGACTGGATATAGTGAAAAATACAATTCTGTGAAACTCACCTGTAGAATTGTTTTTGAATATATCCAGTCCAGGTCGTCCCACCCCACCCTTGTTTCATTATCTCTTGTTTCCCTGTTATGGTGATTACCTTTTTGTATTGGACCATTGTCCTTAGTTTTTTGTTGGAGAGAGTACATGCTAAAGCTATGTGAGTTAACATGGTTTCTTGGCCTCCCAGCCTGTCTCATTTACTGCTTTTTGGCATTCTGGGAATTCTATGGAGACAGCTCTTTTCATAGGGGGCCGGGAGGAGTTACAGCTCTGAATCTTGCAGTGACTGCGCCACCTGGTGGCGGACGACCCCAACTGTCATCACTTCTGGGACGACCTGGACTCGATATATTCAAAAACAATTCTACAGGTGAGTTTCACAAAATTGTATTATTCCTTACTGCCATGGCACCTGCCAACCTAAATCCTGGATCCAAACTCAAGATGTACAATAAATGCCCCTAGCAGTTACAGCATTACATTTCTTTATATACTGATGCCCCTCCTCCTCTGTTTTAATGACAGTTACCAGCTCTTCCCTTTAGCCTCTCCTCCCCTCAGCCTCTGCCTCCTTGTCATAAGCATGATGTATGGTGCTCAGGGTTGTGTGTCAGCGCAAGTATGCCCAGCAAGCTGGAAAGATGCCCACCAAGTACATTATGTGTAAGCATGTCTAAATATTTTTATTTTTTCTTACCAAGCAGCCATTTTTCCGAGACATTATGAATGCCTGGGGACTTCTTTCCCATAAGTACTCCAATATAGATCTTAGCCTGGCGTTGTGTCTTGGAGACTTTTCCACCACAAAGTTGCACAAGTTCGCAAAGTTTGTCACATGGCGGCTCACTGTTTGGGGATATAAATAGAGGAGACAGGCTAGAAAGGAAATCCTGATGATAATCTTCAGCTGACAGGTGGCGCTGTAATCTGAAAATCTAAATAAAAAATTAACTGTTAATTGCATAATATGAAAGAACAAATACAAGACCAAACTTAATTTACAAAAGATTTACAGCATAAAGGTGAAACAAAAACAAACAAATTTTGCCACTCACCAAATAGCTACATTTAGGAACATGTGCCAAAGGCGCTTATGAAATACCTTATTTTTCGCCCTATAAGACGAACTTATTGTTCCCCAAAAGTGTGTGTGTGGGATGTCAGCGCATCTTATCAGGAGAATGCAAAAAAAAAAAAAAAAAAACATTCCCATCTCCCACGCCTCAGCAACCGTCTTCCACTGCCCTCATCAGTGCCTCAGCAGTTGTCCCCATAGACACAAGTACTCAGAGACCTTGTTCAGGCAAATGGGTGGGGTGTGGCCTGTGACAGTAGTGAAAGGGGGGGGGATTGTAATATCTGGAGGAAAGCCACCCAAATCCTCTGGAACAACCCAAATTTAAGGTTTATTTATTTCAGGACAGCAGGGTAAAAAAATACCATTTTGTGAGTACTCACCTGTAAAATGGGTATTACGAGTATGTCACACACCCCGCTTCCAACATCCATGACACTTGGGAACCCGGTCTGTAGAGGGCGATCTTGCAGAGATGACATGGAAAAAAGGGGCCCCTCCTGGTCCATAAGTACCTGGGACCTCCCACTATTCCCCAGTCTTTTAAAAAAGCAGTGAGAAACCAGAAAGAGCAAATTATATAATATATGAAACACCATATAAAGGACCCCAGAACAAAAATGGGCGGGGGAAGCGGGGTGTGTGACATACTCGTGATACCCATTTTACAGGTGAGTACTCACAAAATGGTATTATTCCTAGTATGTCACACATCCCGCTTCCAACATCCATGACACTTGGGACATCCAAAAGCAGTGTCAATAATGGGTGGGGACCCAAGAAGAAAAATAAGGCATAACTTAAATTACTGCAGCTTGCAAAACTTTGCGACCAAAAGCAGCATCCGCTGAGGCCCGCACATCAACCTTGTAAAACTTAGAAAAAGTATGCACCGAAGACCAAGTAGCAGCCTTACAAACCTGCTCAACAGAAGCCTGGTGCTGAAAAGCCCAAGAAGCCCCAACAGCACGAGTAGAATGAGCAGTAACACGAAAAGGGGGAACCTTCCCCTTTGCAGAATAGGCCCCAACAATGGCCTGACGTATCCATTTACTAATGGAAGACTTGGCGGGAGCCAAACCCTTCCTAGGCCCAGAGGGCACAACAGCAGAAGCAGTCACCAAATAATACTTAACACAATGAACAACATCCAAAGAATGCAAAATCCTTTCCTTGTTATTACTAGGATTAGGGCAAAGTGAAGGAAGAACTATATCCTGATTAAGGTGGAAGACAGACACCACCTTAGGAAGGAAATCCGGTTTAAAAAACGGAAAACCACCTTATCCCGATGCTTTTCAAAATAAGGGGCCTGGATTGACAGGGCCGCCAATTCAGAAACCCGACGGACAGAGGTAATAGCAACCAAAAAAGCAACCTTCTGAGTAAGAATATGAAGAGGAACATCCTGCAACGGCTCATAAGGAGCAGCCTGCATGGCAGAAAGCACCAAGTTAAGATCCCAAACTGGAAGTAGGGGCTTTCTAGGAGGCCGCACATGCGTGACCCCCTGGAAAAAGGTCTTAACCAAAGGATGAAGAGCAAAAGATCTTTGAAAGAAAATAGCCAAAGCAGAAACCTGCCCCTTCAACGTACTAATCTGGAAACCCAAATCCAGACCATGTTGCAGAAACTCCAAAATCCTAGGGATAGAAAATACCCTACAGGGCAAGACCCTAGACTCACACCAATCAATATAGGACCTCCAAGTCCTGTAGTAAACAACAGAGGAAGACTTCTTCCTAGCTCAAACAAGAGTCTGAATGACCGCGTCAGAAAGACCTTCCTCTTTTAAGATGGAGATTTCAGCAGCCACGCCGTCAAAGCCAGCGTTGGTAAATTGGGGTAACAAAGTTGACCCTGGGTGATGAGATCTGGAAGAAGAGGCAGAAGCAACTGATCCTCTGCTAGCCTTGTGATGTCTGCGAACCACAGACGTCTTGGCCATCTTGGAGCCACCAGAATTGCTGGCGCCCCTTCCAGAACTAGCTTGCGCACTACCTTGCTTATCATGGAGAATGGGGGAAACAGATACAGGAACCCCAGATCCTTCCAGGCCAGAGACATGTCATCCGCTGCCACTGCCAGAGGATCCTGGGATAGAGACACAAAAACTGGAAGTTTGTGGTTGTGACGAGAAGCAAACAGGTCCAACCGTGGAGTCCCCCACTTGTGACAAAGAAACTGAAAGACCCTGGGATTGAGAGACCACTCTCCCTGGCGAGCGCATGCTCTGCTCAGGGAGTCTGCCTCCACATTCTCTATCCCCGGAATGTAAACTGCCGATATGCAGGGAACATTGATCTCTGCCCAGTGGAGGATCAGAGACACTTCCCGGAGGGCACCCCAACTGCGAGTCCCTCCTTGGTGATTGATGTATGCAACCGCTATTCGGTTGTCTGACCGAATTTGAACCGGCCGACCCCGCAAGAAATGAGTCAATCGAAGAAGGACTAAACGAATGGCCCGAAGCTCCAATAAATTGATTGGAGAGTGAGCCTCCTGCGGCCCCCACAAACCCTGGAACCGATGTTCCCTCCAGATGCCCCCCCAGCCCATAAGGCTGGCATCTGTGGTGACCAATTCCCAACAAGGGGTCAGAAATGACTTGCCGCTTCTGAGATTACTCGAAGTCAGCCACCACTGAAGGGACTGCAGAACGTGGGGAGACAACAGACAAACCCAATTCAAAGACAGCGGGCTCTTGTCCCACTTTACCAAGAGAAAGAGCTGAAGCGTCCTCATGTGTAACTGAGCAAACGGGACCGCTTCGAATGTGGCCACCATCAGCCCCACTAGCCTCATCCCCAGGCGGATAGGCTGACGAGGATTGGATAAGAACAGACTAATTAAATCCTGAATCAGAACAACTTTGGACTGAGGAAAAAATACCCTGGCCTGAAGGGTATCCAGTATCAGGCCCAGAAAAGGAATCTCCCTGACAGGGCAAAGAGATGATTTGACATGGTTTATCACCCAACCAAATCTCTCTAGCGTCGCTACCACTATCCTAGTGTCCAATTCCACCTGATTGAAAGACGATGCCATGATGAGGTCGTCGTCCAAGAATGGCACAATGCGAATGCCCTGGAGCCTGAGAATGGCCATTACTCCTGCCAAAACCTTGCTAAAAACTCTTGGGGATGAGGTAAGACCGAATGGAAGGGCCGCAAACTGAAAATGCTGGTCTTCCACTGTGAATCTGAGGAATCTCTGGTGAGCGGGACAAATAGGAATGTGCAGATAAGCATCCTTGATGTCGATGGACGTCATAAAGTCCCCTTGACGGAGAGCGTCGACCGTTGACCTTAGCGACTCCATGCGGAACTTTCTGAAGCGAATAAATTGATTGAGTCGCCTCAGATCTAGAATAGGCCGAACAGAGCCGTCCTTTTTGGGAACCATAAATAGGTTGGAGTAAAACCCCAGACCCCTTTCCGCTGGAAGAACCAGATGGATAACATCCATGTTTAAGAGGTTCGCTACTGCCTCCCGGAGCCCTTGCGCGATCACCGGATCCGCGGGCATCCGAGACCTGAAAAATCTGGGCGGAGGCCGGAACTCGAATTCCAGCTTGTATCCGGAGGACACAACCTCCAGAATCCATCTGTCTGATACCTCTTTGAACCAAGCCTGGAAAAAGAACCGCAGCCGTCCCCCCACCCGTACGGGTGAGGGCGCCTCCTCATTGCTGGACAGGTTTAGAAGTGGACTTAGGCTTGGACCCCCAACTCTGACCTGGACGGCCACGTCCTCTTCCCCTGTTCCACGCAGTCCCCCTTGGGGCTGAAAAGGCAGATACTCTGGCCGCTCTGGAACCACGAAAGGAAGGGTTAAAGGAGGCCGATCCCCGAAAGGAATGACGTTGCTTCTTACGCAGAACAACTGGTAATGATAACCATGATAACAATCACCATACAGGGGATCCAGAATAATGCAAAAACCAGGGTGGGGTGTAGCAGGACGTACTGTATACAAATAATATCAATTCTACAGGTGAGTATTTCACAGAATTGTATTATTCTTAGTATACAGTACGTCCTGCTCCAGATATAATACTTACACTTGGGACATCCAATAGCAGTGTCCATAAAGTAGGTTGGGATCCCCAACAAAAAACGACAACAGCAGACAGTTTAAAACCACTGTCACCTGCATAACCTAACGGCCAAGACAGCATGAGCTGAGGCCCTAACATCAATCTTGTAAAAACTTGCAAAAGGTATGAGCAGAAGGCCAAGGTAGTGGCCTAGCCAACCAGTTCAACAGAAGCCCGGTGCTGAAAAGCCCAAGAGGCATCAAGCATGAATAGAAAAAGAATCGAGGCGACAAGGAAGATTCTTCCCCTTGCTGGAATAGGCCTGAGTAACAGCTTTACGAATCCAATAGCTACAGTAGACAGCAGAAGCCAAAAGACCGATCCAAGGACGAGGAGGAACATCCATTAAGGTAATAACCAGGACCAAAGCCGCCCAACTCCCGAGAGCAGACAAGATCGGGCACACTCAGGATGTAATGACCACAGGCCCCAAGGAACATCAGTTCCCCTAAAGGACACAGTGACTACCAGGGAAAAATTCCAACACCTGATTAAGGAATGCAGAACCCTTTCCTCAGCTAGGAAAAAGTCACAGCAGGGATGGCAATATCTCGAATCAATGAACAAGAGACACCTCCCGATGCAGAGAGTCCGGCTTCAGGCGGAACTCCACCTTATCCTAGTGTATCTCAAGGAATGGGGGCTAGGTAGACAGAGCCGCCCACTAACACACGCCTGACCAAGGTAATAGTCACCAGAAGGACAACCTTGAGGGTAAGAACAGCCAGACAGCATCCTGAATAGGACCAAGGGACAAAAACCTGCAAGCAGACAGAATGAAATTCAATTTCAAATCCCAACGGGATTACATGGGGCACGCACATGAGTACCCCCTGAAGGAAGACTTAACCAAGGAAGACTGAACCAGAGACTACTAAGGCAAGGTGGACAGGGCAGAACCTGACCCATCAGAGTACTGAGTTGGAGAACCAACTCCAAATCATGCTGCAAACAACACTAGAACCCTGGGAACCGAGAACGCCCAACAGGGAAGAGACCTAGACTCACCACCAATCAATATGGGTATGTCATACCCTACAACAGATGGAAGAAGAAGAGGAAGAAGCCTGCTCCTAGCCTTACCATAGTCTCAAAAAACCGAGACATATAAGCCTGTCTCCATCAAGATGGATGTTTCAGCAGTCAGGCCGACTAGGCCAGAGTCTGTAGATTGGAGTGACGTAAAGGGAGCCCTGAGTGCATAGCTAGCACTCCTGTCAAAAGGTACAGAAACTACTGTCCTTGGTACCATAACCACCCTCTACTAGGGCACCTGGGGGCCACCAGAATCACTGGTCCCCTTGCCAGAGCAATCATGCACAGAACCCTGCCTAGCAGGGGGAAGGGGGAAAAGACATACAGAACCAAACGTCCAGTCATGACATTACTAAGGCATCCGGACCACTGCCAGAGAATCCTGGGACAGGGAAACAAAGGCCGAGAGCCTGTGATAGTGACGGAACACAAACAGATCCACAACTGATTGGACCCCATAGTGGCACAGGGATTAGCACATCCTGTCGCAGAGGGGCTCCACCGGGGCGAATATCACTGATATGCAGGTAACATTGTCTCCACCCAGATTAGGAACCTAGACACTTCCTGGAGGGTCCACCAGCTCCAGGCCCCTTCCAATGGTTAATGTAGGACACGGTCGTCAGACAGACCGAGCGCCCCCAAACTAGCAGACCCAGAAGGGAAGTAGTCAAGCGAGACAGAACCAACTGAAAAACGCTCACTGTTTCAAAATCAATAGGCGTAAGGACCGTCTAAGGGCCCCACCACCCCCAGAATCGCAGGGAGTTTCAGAAGAAACCCTCCCCCTTCAACCTGATAGTTTTGGCATCCATGGTGACCGTTTCCAGGAATGGGTAAGAAGGAACTGCCCCCAGACAGGTTCCTTGAGTTCATCCACTCCAAGGGAAACCTTCTTACCAGGCGGGAAGGCCCACAGACCCTACTCCAGGGATGCCGGATCCCCGTCCTGTATTAACAATAGAAGTCGCAGAAGGGGGGAACTGAACATAAGGGACCTCTTCCGAGCAAGACACCAACGGCCCACCAGCTGCATCTCTGCCTGGTGAAGGGACCGGGACAGCAATGAGGGACTGAGCCCATGTGACCAGATTGTCCACTTTATTGCGGAGAAGGGAAGATTCTCATTAGAACCTGATCCAGATTCATTCCTAATAATGGGATTACCAAATTAAGGGGACAATGAGGACTTGGGGTGATTGATCACCCATCCAAATGACTCCCAATGGATGCCATCAGCCGGGTATCCATCTTAGCCTGACGCAGACTGGGAAGTAAGAAAGGACGTCCAGGTAGTCATCGCGCGGACGCCTCTTGGTCTCATCGGAGACATCACCATCGTCAGCACCTGAGTGCTGACGAGGCCAGATAACAAGGCCACAATTAGCAGTGTTGGACTACCAACACAAACCTGAAGAGCCTCAGAGACCTGAAGGCACAGGGCTGTAAACATAGGCATTTTAGAGTCCCCCAGACGGCAAGAAGCCCACTGGGCGCAAGGTGCTGATGGCCCAACTCAGAGTTTCCATGCAGAAACTGCCTGTAATTAGGGAATTGCCGTGAATCCAGAATGGGCCAGCCGGACCCATCCTTTTGGGAGACTGTGGAAAGGTTGGTATAGCGACCCCTGCCTCTGCCTGTTACGGGCAATCTGCAAGAGACCCTCAGACCTCGTAGGCCTAGCATGGCCTGTGCCAGCAACTGAACAGCGGCAGGGACCAGGAGTACCTGTGACTTGATAAAACTGGGGAAGGCCGCACAGCAAACTCTATCCTGTAGCTGGAGGACACAACCTCCTGAATCCACCAGAATGAGGCGAGATGCCTCTTGATAAGAGCAAGGTGCTGCAGCCATCCCCTCACCCAGACGGGCGAGGGCGCCCCATCATGCTTGAGGGGGTTTGGTGGAAGATTTGGGCTTAGCCCCGCCGGAGGGGCCAGGGCGTTGTCTGCTGCTCGTGGGGCAGGAGTCTGCACGAAAAATCCGGAAGGACACCCCTGGTTCCTGTTTAACACTAAGGTAGGGGGGAGGAGGGGTGCCCCTGCCCCGAGGGGGCCGAGACGGCCCCAAATAGGCGTTGCCCTCTAAAGGGAAGCCCAGTAAGAGTCTTTTTAGTAGCATCGTCAGCACCCCACTGTCGCAGCCAGACCAAGCGACGTATAGCCACCGCAAGGGCAGAAGTTCTTGCACACATTCTAATAGCGTCATCCAGCGCTAATAGAATAAATTTTACAAATACATCACAATTGGAGAGTGAATTAAACACCTCCCAGGGGAGATCCTCGGGGTGATGATCAAGTAACTTTCTGATGAGGGTTCTAGCGGCCACTGCAGTAATAGCCGCGGCACAGACCGGGCGCAGCGCCGTCCCAGCACAAGAAAAGGCATGGGAGGCCAGCAGCTCAATGCGCCGGTCCTCAGCATCCCGAAGGGTACTATAAGCAGGGGTTGTAATAACCCTTTCAGTGGCAAGCACGTAGTTTCTACGTGCTTGCTTCCAATCCACTTAAGTGCCAAGCACGTAGAATCTACGTGCTTGACTTTCCCCCCTGCTAGTAAAAAAAATAAAAATCAAAAATACTCACCTGACCTCTCGTTGGATCCGGCCGGGTCTCCTCTTTAATTTGGTGCCATCCGATCCCCCGTGGCGGGTCGGTTGGCTCCAGGAGAGCCCCCGGAATAGCCCCCCCCCCCGGTTTGGCAGCAGCAGCTGCTAACTGTAAAAAAAATAAATAAATAAAAATGACATTTACTTACCTGCAGTCGCGCTGACTCCCTCCGGGTCTCCTCTTCACTGGGGGGGCCTCCGATCGCCCCCCCCCTGGCTCTTCAGCTTCAGGGGAGAGCCTGAAAGGGCTCTCCCCCTCCTCTCCCGACGGGCGCCGCCATCTTGCTGTGAAGCCCCGCCCCTTATGACGTCACTCCCGGGTGTCTTGCTGGCTCTCCTCTCCATTTTTTTTGGAATAACCCTAACCCTTAAAATTCCCCAAAAAATGGGTCCCCCCCCCCCCCCCTGGGAGTGGGGACCCTACGTCATTTTTTATTTATTTTTAAGGGTTAGGGTTAGCCTAACCCTAACAATTCCAAAAAAATGACATAGGGGCTCCCCATTTTTTGGGGGGAATTTTAAGGGTTAGCCTAACCCTAACCCTTAAAATTCCCCAAAAAATGGGGTCCCCCCCCCCCCGGCAGGGGGGACCCTATGTCATTTTTTTTTTTAAATTAACCCCTTATGTTTATAGTGTGGATAGTAGTTGTATTTTATTTGTAAATGTTATAAAAGTGCTCTTTTCAGTTTGGGGGGTTTCCAGAGCAAGAATGGGGGGGCTACCGATACATATGTGGTACCATTGTAATCGGGAGAAATGGAGCTATCACATGCAATATGGTTTTCATTAAAAAAAAAAGGTTTTATTTAAAATAAAGAAGACAATTGCCTAAAAAATATATATTTTTTGTTTTTTTAAGCAGAAATATTCAAAAAACAGTAGAAAAATTACAAACAAGACATTTCATGCTAAAGCCTAAACTCTGCTGCAAAAAATGTATATGTAATGTATATAATTTTTCTGGAAATTCCAGCAAAAATCACGGTTAAACATGCCGCAAAATGGGGAAAAAATGACCTGTCAACAGAGGGTGACAAAACTTCAAGTAGGCTGACAATTAAAAGGGTTAATAGTACCTATGCATTTTGGGTATTGTACTGCTCGGGGGACCTTGCGCTTTCAGATTTAGCTTGTTTTTTCTTGTTTGCATATTGATATTTTAGGAAAACATGGTTTTTATTCTGCTTTTTTATAATTGTTTTTAGGGAAACCCTGTGCAACCTAAGAATTCTTCAATGGATTACTTCCAGAAAGATGAGCCCACTACAACAAGCTCAGTACTCTTAGAAAGCTTAACATGTGTGCTTTCAGGGAATATATGGTTTATGGGGATATTCTAAATGTAAAGGGTTGTTTTGGCTGAAAAATCGCAAGGTGAGCACTTTGTCTGCAGAGCTGAAATTTTCAAGTAAAATTACTGTTATGCGCATGTTGGGGTGTTTGGCAACTCTTCCCTTGACAGTACCTATGCATGTTGGGTATTGTTCTGTTCGGGGGATGTTACTTTTTCAGATTTTACTTTCTAGTTTTTTCCTGTTTGCATATAGTTTTTTTAGGAAAATGTGGCTTTGATTCTTCTTTTTTAGGGAAACTCTGTGCAACCAAAGAATTGATTGAGGGATTACTTCCAGAAAACTGCGCCCATGTCAACAAACCTGGTACACCTAGAAAGCTTGAGGTGTGTACTTCCAGAGAATATATAGTTTGTGGGGGGTATTTCAAATTTAAAGGGTTCTTTTTCTGGAAAGACAGCAAGGTGCGCTTAGCGCGTAGCATAGTTGTATTTTATGTGAAAATCTCCTAAAGCACTGTTTCAGTTTGGGGGAGTCTCCTGGGCAGGAAAGGGTGTCTACCAATACATATGTGGTAACGCTGTGATCGGGATTAATTGGGGTTTCACATGCAATAAGATTTTATTGACAAACTTACATTTTTTATTACAAAAAACACTACAAATTGCAAAAAAAAGATTTTTTTTTATTTATTTTTTGCACATATTTCACCCAAAAGTATTGAGAATACACTAAAAAAAGGCCAAACAAGACATCGCATGTTGAAGCTCAGACTCTGCTGAAAAAAACAATATATAATTTCCCTGGAAAATCCCTGAAAATTCCTTCAAAAAACAAGGTTGAACATATGTAGCGCAAAATAGTGAAACGTGGTATGGCAACAAAGGGTGACAAAAGTTGCAGGTAGGCTGGCAGCGAAAGGGATAAAGGGGGGATTAGGGACCCCTATGATCGGCGCATCCACCACGGGGGGTGATGACCAACAATTAACCACCTCAGGGGGAAAAGGGTATTTCTTATCCCAGTCCCCTGGAAGTTTACTGGGGCATTCCCATTCCTTGAGCACAAGGGCATGGAAATGAGCCTGCTCTAGAAATTCCAAACGTGCAGTCGCAGTATGGAAACGCTCCCCTCTAGGCTTGGGGACCTGACCGGGGAGAGAGATAGACAGTGCCTTAAAGACCTTAATCAACAAGTCGTCAGTGTCACACTGGCCCCAGTATTCGGGGCCAGAATCGTCATGACTCCTCTGCCTCTCATCAGATGATCCCCATCAGAAACACCCAAAGACAAGGTTATAGGTGGGACCGGCACTATACCAACAAGGAATATTCAGAGAAGAAGCCAGGAAACAGTGGAGGAAAGTAGAAAAACTCTTTATTCAATATTGCACACACCCTCTAGGCTCAAAAAGTACTACACCAAAAATAAATAAAAACACACAACGTTGTGCTTAAAAATTGGGGGCCCCACACACCGCACATGCGCCACCGCCTCAAAAATCACAGCCACTACCCACATACAAGTCATGCACTGAACATGCACACCAGCCTCAAAAAAGAAGGTCCATAACGTAGTTAAATGCCAAACGGAAAAAATCTCAGCTGGATAAATAGGCAGTCAATATAGAAATCATCTGGCAACAATCCTCCTTGGCTCGGTGTTATAATATGATGCTTGATGCAAAATTCAGAGATGGCCAGAGGTAAAGTATTGTAGAGGGGGCAGCCTTTCTCATCTCATAACAATTTACATGAACAGGTGTTCCCAGCAATAAGCCTCGCCGGCATGTATTGTAAAGATGGACTCCACGGTAACAGACATCATATGCCCAGCATCACTAAAGTACATGTATACAGGTGTCATCGGCCACATCAGCGTTGATAAGTCAGTCAGCAGCGCAGCTTCCACTATGCGGACAAACCGCACTCTGCCAGCTCATGTCACTTTACAAGCATATAGATTAGCGTACATATGTACTTAACTTAGTGTGATCACACGCTCGCTTGAGAGGGCCGCTTCAGACCTCAAACTTCATGCTGCTGTGCGCTGGCGTTCATACCATATACCGGCCTTGTGCTTGGTCCATTTCAGCATAACGAGTAGTGGAGGGACATGAGGCGAGGGAGGGCCACCCACGTCCGACGCGCGTTTCGCCCCGCCCACCGGGGCTTCGTCAGGGTGACGCCCAGCCAATCACAGTGCCTCTTAAGCTCACGTAGTTAGGCTCCGCCCCGTGGACGTCTTTGTTTCTTCACTGGTGAGTGCAACGAAATCAGCCAATCAATGATACTCTGGCGCTGCATCTCGTCACCACATTTAGATTACTCAGCTGTTCACCTCCAGAGGCAGCCATGGGGCCGTCCACATCGGGCGTTCCTACACGCCCAGCCACATCTCATTCAGCTGCTCACCTTCGGGCCCAGCTTAAAGGCCATCCACATCAGGCTTTCCCACACGCCCAATCACGCAAAGGCATCCAAGTTGGCTCTTATCGGCAACATACTCGCCTTCACCCAAGACATATTAGAGCATATTAAATGACACTATGGGGTGTCATTATACCCTACACCCAGGCAGACACAAGCATACAGGGTAAGACAAAACTACACACACAGTGTAATATAAAGTAATGATAGTATAGTGTGCTATATTTCCACCCAGAGGATACAGTATAGGGGAGGGGGAAGGAAAGTGACAGCCGCATGCAATAGGCAGATGAAAAGGAATAATAAAGGCATACGGATAAAGAGGAACTAAACCAGCAATGTAATATATTCCTTCTCTCCACTGCAAGTAAGGATATATACAGGAAATTGTCCGCCCTGATTACTAGGGGGTTAAAACCGGTCCTCCCAAAATACTAACCTAGAGAAAGGCATTTAAGCCGGGGTCCGTATTTAATCCCTGGGGCGCCAAAGTCCCCAATTCATAGATGAGTCGTGACTCCTGCTGCAAAAGCCTCTGCTCCCAATCCCCCCTCCTCCCTGTTTTCCTCAGGGCAAAAATGCCACACACTTGGAGGTCCTTGGGATCACCCTTATGCCACAACTTAAAATGTTCAGCCACTGGGCTCTTTTCGTTCATCTTTTTAATATCACGTACATGCTCACCTATCCGCACCCTCAACTCACGTTTGGTCTTACCGACATACTTTTTGCCGCACGGGCAGGTGAGCATGTACACAACCATTGAAGTAGCACAATTGATAAAACCCTTTATCTGACGAGGGGGAGAACCACTAGCACCTGTAAAAACACCAGTTTTCTGCATGTACCTACAGGTACTGCAGTGGCCACATTTGAAAGACCCATTCAATTTCTCTACTGAGCGGACATCCATGTCTGATTTTGATTTGTATTCGCTGTGTACTAACAAGTCCCGCATATTTTTGGCTCTACGGGCCGTAAGTAAAGGACGCGGCCCCGCCAATTTCCCCAGTATTGGGTCAAGTGCCAACACATGCCAGTGGGCCTCCAGGATCCCCCGGAAGCGTTCCCAGTGGGCCCCATACTGGGTGATGAGGCGAATCTGCTGCCCATCATCTCTCAACCGAGCCATGGGGGACTTAACTTTCAAGAGGTCAACCCGTGTCCTATCCCATGCCTTTTTAGCACATGTTCTTAGGAGTCTATGAGGGTACCCTCTTGCTCTGAACCTCTTGGTCAATTCTCGAGCCTCCCTTCTATAGTCCTCATCAGAGCTACAGTTTCTGCGAATACGCAGAAACTGGCCCAAGGGAATTCCACGTCTTAAAGGTGTGGGGTGATGGCTATTAAAATGCAAAAGTGTATTGCCCGCTGTGGGCTTCCGAAAAGTGGTGGTAACCAACTTCTTACCCTCACACCTAATACGTAAATCCAAGAATTCAACTTCAACAGGCCCAATTTTGTAAGTAAGCCGGATATTTCTATCATTATTATTTAATGATGTCACAAACTCGTCAAACTCTACAGGGGTACCCCGCCATACTATAAGTACATCATCAATATAGCGAAGCCACAGGGCGACCCGTGCTCCAAAATCCGCCCGCCCAAACACCTCCAAGCTCTCCCACCGCCCCAGGTGTAGGCACGCGTACGATGGAGCACAGGCCGCCCCCATGGCAGTGCCACTGACCTGATGGTAGTACTTGCCATTAAACCGAAAGTAGTTGTTTTTGAGGACAAAGTCCAAGAGTTCTATCACAAATTCATTGTACGCGGCCTCGCATGGGCCCAGTTCATCCAAGAACCATGTTGCTGCCTCCAGGCCCACCGCATGGGGAATGGAGGTATACAAACTTTCGACGTCGATACTTGCCAGGAGCCACCCATCCTCTAAAGTAAAGGACATAAGCCGACGCAACACGTCACTGCTGTCCAACACAAAGGATGGGAGTATCCTGACAAGTGGCTTTAGATTTTCATCAACAAAGCGTGCGACGCCTTCAAGTGGACCTCCACTCCCCGATACGATGGGCCTACCCGGCGGTGCCACTGGATCCTTGTGGATCTTTGGTATAGTGTATAGAACCGGGACATTATAGTCTTTTACTCTTAAAAAATCCAGTACTTTGGGGGTAAGAAGCCTCTCCTCCCCGGCCCAGTCCAATTTATCATTCAACATTGATACCATCCTAGGGAAAGGGTTCCCTGTCAATGTCGAGTAGATGTTTATCTGAGATAGCTGGCTTTCAATTTCCTTCACATAATACTCATCACTCAAGATCACCACATTTCCCCCCTTGTCGCTTGGACGGACCACAATGTTGGAGGCCCGTGACAAGTCATGAAGGGCCCTCTTCTCACCTGGAGTTAGATTGGTGACCAACCCTTGGTTCACCCAATCAACCCCCCGGAGGTCACGCTGGACCAGCTGAAAAAAGAGGGAAATGTGGCGATTCAAGGAGAGAGGAGGAAATCTTTTTGATTTTGCCTTAAACTTATCTAAGTTTGGCATAAGGTCAGGGACTGGATCATCCAAGTCATCCTCACCAGGGATGTCCATCTCACCGGACTGTACTGGCAAAGATGGTGCTGAGTCCATTCCACCCGCATACATAGCTCTAAACATTAATTTCCGTAGGAACAAAGCCGTATCCTTATACAACGTGAACTCATCACCACCTGCCACCGGTGAGAAGGACAAACCTTTTGAGAGAACTGAGATGTGATCCTTATCCAATATAAAATCTGACAAATTAATGATATTCAGGGATGAAGGTTCATCTCTCCCGCCATCTAAGTCGGCCATTTTTTTGCTGGCTTCCTTATACCCCTGAGTGACTTCACTCTGTTTGCAACACTTTCGCCCCCGCCGTCTTCGTTTTTTCCGGACGGGTCCAAAAAAGACACCGACCTACGTGTATTACGTGACACACGGGGGGGACTCTCATCCGAGACTTCAGTCTCGCACCCAGAGAGGTCACTTGAGATTTCCTTCCATTGTCTATAGCGGGAGGGTGGCCTCCCTCTATTTTTAAACTCAGAAAAAACCTTCCCTGAGTCAAATTCCATTTTATCCCGTCTAAACTTACTCTGTTTAATCTCTTTTACTGAGCGTTGTACCTTATCCACCTCAGCCTTTACCATGTCATTCAACTTTTGAAAGTCTGGGGAGTCCCCCAACAAATCCAATTTCTCACAGCTCTCTCTTATCGCTGCATCAAGTTCCTCCAGTTGCAACTTTTCCTCTTCAACTATTAGCGACATTATCTGTATCCCATGGTCCAAACAGACCCTTTGCCACTTCTCCATAAAGCGCTCTGTTCTAAGGTGCTCTGCTGGCACTATCCGTTCTCTCAACCCCCTCGGTATAACTGAATTCTGTATATAATTTTCAATAGTACACACATCCCAGTATCGCTTCAGTTGTTTAATCACCAGAGATTTATGTTTCTTAAACAATGTTCGAATATCTCCCCCCCCCCTCCACACTGGTGGATGCACACTCTCCCTCTGTCGTGAAAGCTGCCTGGATGTTGGCAAGACATCCCCTATCTAATTTAAAAGCCATCCTAGGATACAGCAATATGTACGCCAAAGGGCGCCCTGGGAGTACTAAATATAGCCTGGGAGAAGTATAGGGTTCTGACCAAACTCCTGGTCTTTCCCTATATAAACTAATCCCATGGGGTGCCCATTATCAAGACTAACAGAGACACCTATTTCCAAGTGTGCCTGGCTAACCCGGGGAAATCAATCACCTGCACCATTGGAGGCAACTACATCTCCTGTGATCAAGCCAAAACAAAAATTAAAAACGCAGGGAGATTCCTCCTATACTCGTATGTGCACTGCCATACACTTGTATGGCGTCCCACTAACCAACAATGACACCCATCAGAAACACCCAAAGACAAGGTTATAGGTGGGACCGGCACTATACCAACAAGGAATATTCAGAGAAGAAGCCAGGAAACAGTGGAGGAAAGTAGAAAAACTCTTTATTCAATATTGCACACACCCTCTAGGCTCAAAAAGTACTATTTATTTATTTATTTATTTTTGGTGTAGTACTTTTTGAGCCTAGAGGGTGTGTGCAATATTGAATAAAGAGTTTTTCTACTTTCCTCCACTGTTTCCTGGCTTCTTCTCTGAATATTCCTTGTTGGTATAGTGCCGGTCCCACCTATAACCTTGTCTTTGGGTGTTTCTGATGGGTGTCATTGTTGGTTAGTGGGACGCCATACAAGTGTATGGCAGTGCACATACGAGTATAGGAGGAATCTCCCTGCGTTTTTAATTTTTAATTTTTGTTTTTTCTCTCATCAGATGAGCCTGAGTCAGAGAACAACTCCCCTTCATCAGAAGGGGTATAGTCACACGGAGTAGTAAACTCCTCGGTTCTCATAGAAAATACAGAAACATGAGGAGACAGGTGCCGCTTCCTACCAGGGCCCATTCGCTCTGACAACCTAGCAACAATCTGTTCAGCCGTAGGCAGTCTGGAAGGCCCAGCAGGCTGCAATTCCCCACTTGTAGGCGACTCAGCAGGAGAGAGATTTAAGCCTGGGGAGATAGGTGAATTGAAGCTAGGTGTAGCCACTGGCCGACCTGATTGCAGGGCCAGGGCTTGCTCGGCACAGGGTACGCAGACCCGTGCCCTGTTAGCATCAGCATGGGGTTGTCCACACGCTATACACCGCCAGTCTTGTCCCAGAGGGACCCCGGTCACATAATTCTGAGATGCCTCCATATGGTGATTATTCAAGGCACAATATGCCAGTAGGGATTTACACTATAAGTAACCCTGGATGCCCCAATGACCCGCTAGGGAAGTGGGAGAATATTACAAGGCCTGCTATAATTTTACACCGGCCCGGGAGAAGCCAATGGTGTTCACCAGTCTGAAAGACATAATGGGAATAAAGGGTGTCAGAACCATGCGCAGTAATCAAGGATCATGAAAATCGCCCGCGAGGGCACACAGACCAAGGGAGGAGGAGGACCGCTACCACGCGTGCGTGCGGCCAGCATCAAAATGGCGCCAAGCGAACCTCAAAGGGCGGGCCAGAGCGGGCTGTGACGCGGAGCGCGCCAAACCAGGTCGCCGCCCCCCCCGAAGAGCGTGAAGCTCTGAGATAGTTACAACGTTGTCATGAGGAGCGAAGTGTATGGCACACTTAGGAAAATGATTTGCCAATGAAGACGCCGCCGCCTGGCGCAGCACATCCAGTAAGGAAAGAGGTGCGCGTGGCGGCGACAGGTACACAATAAAAATGCAAACAGCACGGCTCTGACACCAGGAATACCAGTCAAAGACAGTACTAAGGCCATAAGCGTGTAAACATACACTGAGACCACCACACCCCCCCCTTTCTTTCCCCCGGGCTACGGGGGGAACGAGGGAGGATGGCGACCCTTTGTACAGGGCCCACCCACGGGGCATGGGGCAATAGTGCGGGAGGGGCATCCCCTAGAGGCTCACCATCAGCCTAAACCGCCTACCCTTTGGTGGGGGACTGCGGTGGAGCATGGCTCCGTTAAGCACGCATGGTGCTGCCTACCTTCACCCGACCAGCGCAGCCCAGGCTGGGAGGCACATCACAGGGAGGACGGGTGGGAATAGTCCAACAGGGCCACAGGCTTTGATAGCCCCGCTCACCTGCGAGAGAGTGATACTTCATGTCTTCGCAGTCAGCACTGCAGAGAAATCTGGGGATTTGTGGGAGGTCCCTGGGTATTTGAAGGGCCGGGAGGAGCCTGTTTTTGCATGTCTCTGCAGTGCAGTGCCATCTGGCGGAGGATAACCCAAGTGTAAGTATTATATCTGGAGCAGGACGTACTGTATACTAAGAATATAAGATTCCTTAAAAAATTCTCCTTCTTCCAATGGAGAACAATCTGACCAATCAAGACGCTCGCTACAATCAAGCTCACCTGCCGCAATGGCAGGAGCTAAATGTTTTCTTTTAGCTGAGGCCTTCTTGGCCACAGAGCTAGACATTAACTTTTCAATGTGCGCCAGTCTGGCACATACATCAGAAAGCGACTCTCAACCCATGACAATATCACTGGGGGTATGGACAAGACAAGGTGGAGTGGGAGAAGAAGCAGGAGCCCCAGACCCTGAGGCTTGGGCCTCTGACTGCTGTATTATAGTCAATTGAGCACAAGATACACAAAGAAATGCATTATCCCCAACAAGGGATGCCCCACAACGTAAACACTGCCGAGTCTGCCCTGAGGGAACTGAAAGCCCAGTATCCTGAGATGCCTCCATATGGTGTCTGTTAAAATATACTTAATTATTTTATAGTCGCCAAGTATGCGGGATTTACGCAATAGCTACCCGGGATGCCCCTTAATAATCCCAAGTGGGAGGATTTCAATGAAGGACCAGGAGAAACCCCTAATGAAGAGTTTCCACCTGGAAAGAGAAATACAATAAGCCTTATGCACATAAGAGTAAAGAGACCAGCAATACAACCCCCCTTTAGCAGAACTAAAGGGTACTCACAGCACCACAAACAGGATCAGTGACCAGCCCATCGATCGGACAGCAACCAGACCAGCGACCGGACCAGAAACCGGGCCAACGCGCCAGCACAATCGCATGTGGACAGAAAGGAAGCGCCATAATATGTGGTGCCGTCGAGAAACCCCGCCCACCAAACAGAGCAGCAGAGAACAGAGGGCGGGCCAGGGAGAGCCAATAGACAGGAGCCACGCAAAAGAATGGGGCCGGACACAGCGCGCCAAGCCCCGCCCACATCCGGGTCCACACGCTGGATAAAAAAGAGAGGGAAATTCAAATCCTGACACAACAAAAAGGAACCACAGGTATGCCAGCCTCTTTTCTCTTACTCTTATATATACTTAATCCGAAAAGTGCATAGGAAACAACACTCCTCAGAAATAAAGACCCCCCCCCTCCTTATCACCCCTGCAGGGCCCAGGAGAGCAAAGGGGGAAGGTACAAAGGGTACCCTAAGGCACAGGGAGATTTCAAGGGATGGAGCATCCCATGCCGGGGGACACAAACCCGGATTCCGCCTACCCCTTATTTGAGGTCTCAGGGGGCGGAGAAAAACTCCCATATACACCCCAAGGGTGTATCTACCCTTGCCTGAACCCTTCAGCCAGGGCTGGGAGGCATATCACAAGTACAATAAAAACGAGGTTCAGGCAGAAATACAAAAGTCCGGGAGTTATCCCGGCTACCTGCAGGAAAGAGAGTCATCTTCTGAATGCTTCGCCGACTGCAGAGACGAAAAGACTGGGGAATAGCGGGAGGTCCCAGGTACTTATGGACCAGGAGGGGCTCCTTTTTTCCATGTCATCTCTGCAAGATCGCCCTCTACAGGCCGGGTTCCCAAGTGTCATGGATGTTGGAATATACCAAAAAAACAAGCTTGGGAGAAAGGAGTGTGGATATAAGAATTTTGACTAGGATATACCCCAAGGAACAGACAGGGTCACATTACATGTATCTTGATAGTCAGTCTTTAAGGGTTTGGGCTTTTCAATAAATCATGGTGAAGGTCCAGTTTAAACACAATTGGCCATTTTCAGAAGATCATGGAGCTTCAAATTGATGACTTCAATTAAAAAAAAGAGAAAAAAATATAATATACAATCTATCCCTGTTTAAACTGAGGGTACTAAAAGATTCCAGCAAAAACTTGGCATGGCAGTAGGTGATTTTATTGTACCAATCCACATATGGTTAGGGGTTATCAAAGTGGACCAAAACTCAGGATAGTCAAAAGTCTTGACTATCCAGGGTTTTGGTCCTTTCCCCAGGGGCACCCCGATCGGGGGTGCCCCGCTGTGTGAAACCCCCCCAGATCGCCTCTTCCCTGTTCCACGGCGCATATAAGAGCAGAGGCTCTGATGGCCGCATCCTCCGCCTCCTTCACCATTCACATATGCCTGGTGCAGGCAACCGCACTGCTAGAGGGAAGCAGAGGATGCAGCCGTCAGAGCCGTTGCTTTTAGACGTGCTGTAGGCCCGGGAAGAGGTGAGTTGGCTGTGGCGATCTGGAAGCGGGCGTTCACAAAGTGGGGTGCCCCCAGGGAAACAACCAGAACCCAGGACAGTCAAATTTATAGTTAGTTTTGGTCCACTTCAAGACAGCTTTCAGTCACTAATATTTATGAATGCCTCAAAAGGCCCCCTACAACACAATACAAGGAAACACTAAGCAAAGTACCAAAAGAGGTGAATTTAGGCATACTTAAGGGTGAATTAGCTTAAAAATGGTGGTTCGTTGGCCAGTGAAGAATAGCCTCCCTTAGATCACCCAACAGTGTCAAGCATGGAGACTGAATGATTTAGTGCACAGCGGGCAGATGGTCAGTTAATGCCTACCAGTTTATATCAAGAACACATTTTTGGAGACAGAAAAGTTTTAAAAAATGTATGGAGTTATGGATGTTGATCCTGAGCTAGTCTGTGTATATGAATAAAAGTCCAAAATTTGTTGACTACCCAAATCAGAATAACACAATTCTGTGATGCTCACCTGTAGAATTGGTTTGTCTACCACATCCATTCCAGGCCGTCAGCTTCAATCACGTAGGGTTAATTCCTGCCCGGAGGGCGTGGACTGCAAGATTGAAAGGTGTGGCTCCTCCCGGCCCTATACATATCCAGCTGCCTCTGATCAAGCCAGTAATTAAAAAGCAGTAGAATCGCCTACCGGAAGGCTAAGGCCTATTATGTATAGGAGACAATGTTACGCCACAGTTATTTTCTCTCTTGAAAGTTCTTTTTTTTTTTAAATGCTAAATACTATTTACATATATACAAAAACACCAAGACAAGGCATCTAAAGTAACAGGGAGGGTCTGATGGCCTGGAATGGATGTGGTAGAGGAAACCAATTCTACAGGTGAGTGTCACAGAATTGTGTTTTCTCTCCCAATCCATTCCAGGCCATCAGCTTCAGTCACGATAGGGACCTCCAAAAGGAGTGCTCACTTATGGGTGGGATCCCGAAGGCAGAAGCAGCAGGTAGTTCAATTCACTACCATCTGTAAAACCTTCCTACCAAAAACAGCGTCTGCTAAGGCCCTAACATCTACCTTGTAAAATGTGGTAAATGTATGGACCGAAGACCAAGTAGCAGCCTTACATACTTGTTCCACCGAAGCCTGATGCTGAAGGGCCCAGGAAGCACCAATGGCCCCAGTGGAATGAGCTGTGACCGGAAAAGGGGGTTCTTTCCCCTTGGCAGAATAGGCTATTGCTACCACCTGTCTAATCCACCTGCTGATAGTGGATTTAGCCGGCGGAAGCCCCTTTCTAGGTCCTTTCGCTATGACAAATAGAAAATCCAACCTCCGGAAGGAGCAGAGATATAATATCTTAAAGCTCTGACTACGTCCAAGGCATGAAGGACCCTCTCCTTAGGATTAGCCAGAACCGGACATAAGGATGGCAAAACTACTTCCTCATTAAGGTGAAACGGAGAAACCACCTTGGGTAAAAAATCTGGCTTAAAACGGAAGACCACCTTATCTCTGTGTAATTCAAAATAAGGGGCCTTGAGCAACAAGGTGGCCAATTCAGGAAATCAACGAAAGGAAGTAATAGCTACCAGGAAAATGACCTTGAGCACCAAGATGCTCAAGGAAGCGTCAACCAGGGCCTGGAAAGGAGCGCCCTGGAGAGCTGATAGCACCAAATTTAAGTCCCATACCGTCAAAATAGGCTTGTGTGGCGGACGGATATGTGTGACTCCCTGAAAAAAAGTTCTGATGAGTTTATTTTCAGCGATTGGCTTCTGAAAGAAGATGGATAAAGCCAAAAAATGACCCTTTAGCATGCTTAGCTGGAGGCCGGCCTCTAGTCCATTCTGCAGAAATTCTAGAATTCTGGATACAGAATATCTTCAGCAAGAAAACTTCTTGGACTCACACCAGGTGATGAATGCCCACCAGACCCTGTAGTAAATCTTGGATGATGTTTGCTTTTGGGCCTGGATCATGGTATGTATTACCCTGGCCGATAAACCCTTCTCTGTCAAAATCGAGATATGCATCCCTTATATCCACAGTGGTCATGAGATCCCCGGGCTGAAGTGACCTCACTGCTGACCTTAATGATTCCATGCGAAAATGTCTCAACCGGACAAATCTGTTGAGACCCTTTAGGTCTAGAATAGGCCGCACCGATCCATCCTTCTTAGGGGTGGTAACCAGATTAGAGTAAAACCCCTGGGCTCTTTCTAGAAGGGGTACCTGGCAAATTAATCCTATCTGTAGTAGATGCAGAACTGTGATTCTAAAGGCCTCTGCCCTTAAAGGGTTTCAGGATGCCCTTGACCAAAGAAACCTTGTGGGCGGTCTGGCTGCAAACTCGGTCTTGTAGCCTGAAGACGCCACCTCCTGAATCCAAAGATCCGACATGTGGTGCTTCCAGACCGGAGCAAACTGCAGGAGCCGTTCATGCCTGGGCGGACCTGGCCTGCTCCGGGACCTACCTCTGCTCCAGAATTCCCTGCAGGAACCCAAAAAGGAGGAACCTCTACCACCTCGAAAGGATCAGGATGTTGAGAGAAATCAAGTAGATCTTTTCTTTTGAGGAAGCTTGCCGTCCTTAACCATAACATCAAGGCATTTCCTGAATAAACAACCCCCCAGGAAGGTGCGGTCCGTAAGGGATTTCTTAGCAGCGGCATCAGCTGACCATTGCTTTAACCATAAGGAATGGCGTAAAGCAATAAGTAGGGCAGAGGTTCTGAAACCAAGCCTAACCAAGTCACCCATAGCCGTGATAACAAAGCTATTCAACTCTAGACAAGTTTTGAATGCCCAGTAACCCGAGTCCTGAGAATGTCCTCGAGACTTAGCCCTGGCCATAAGTTGCTTTACCTTCTTCCTCATCACCAAGGAAACGATTGAAGTGGCACAGGCAGGACGTAAAAGAGAACCCACCATAGCGAAGGTGTGGTGAGCTAACTGATCCATGCGTCTCTCAGTAGTATCTCGCAAAGTATCAGAATAGCAGAATAAGAATAGCAGAATAGTAGTGTTGGACAGGCCCGAGACGGGTGGGTCCACCTCAGGAGGGAGGGACCATAACTACCAAAAGGAAAAGGATACCTAGAATCCAGTCCAACTGCAAGAATGAAACTGTCTTGATCAGAGGCAGCTGGCTATTTATAGGGCCGGGAGGAGCCACACTTTTCAATCTTGCAGTACACGCCCTCTGGACAGGAATTAACCCAATTGTGACTGAAGCTGAGGGCCTGGAATGGATTGGGAGAGAAAACTATATTACCTGACAGTGGTCTCAATGAATAAACTCACTATCTCTAGCAGTACCTAGCTAATCCTCAGCATGTTGCATGCAACTAGTTGCCATCTACCACACACCATAAAAGCTGTGCCATTGAGCGTGCATAAAGAACAATCTCATCTACAGAACAAGGGCTATTCAAAGCATAACTAGTGGGTTTAGATTTATTCTTTGCGGACTTAAAATATCTACACATTATTGTATGCACTCATTTCAATTTAGCACTTTATAGGCAGTTTTAACTGGTTTTAATTTCCCATTTTATATACAGTGGGTGAAAAGCATTGAACATACATTTCTTTTTAGTACATGAATTTCTAAATATGCTACTGACATAAAAATCTCACCAGACGTTGACAACAACCCATCCACAGATGCAAACAAATCTAACCATAGATGTCCATAAATGATGTCCATAAATGAAGTGTAATGCAAAAGGAAAGACACAGGAAAAAAGTATTGAACACGCTCACTGAAATGTATTTAATACAGCCTTTGTCGGTGGTGACAGCTTTCAGATCCCTCCTGTATGGAGTATCTAGTCACATGCATTGTTCAGGTGAGATTTTTAGCCAATTCTTCCACTCTTCAAATCCTGACGGTTATGTGGGCTCATGCTGTGCTTATGTTTTTTCATAGATTTTTAATTGGATTCAGGTCAGGTGATTGGTAGGGCCATTCTAGGGCTTTGATTTTCTCTCTCTGAAACCCTTAGAGTTTCATTTGCTGTGTGTTTGGGGTCATTTTCTTGCAGAGATGTCCACCCTCATTTCATCCTCATAATTCTGATGAGGCAGCAGATTTTTATTAAGAATGTCCAGTACATTTGTATATTCATTCTTCCTTCAATTATATGAAACATGTTCGTGCCATATGCCTAAAAAACAGCACCCTGCTGTTAAGTTCCCATGTCCAAACTTCACTGTTGGTATGGTGTTTTTTTTTTTGGGGGGGGGGGGGGGGGGGGTGATATGCAGTGCCTTTTGACCTCCAAACTTGGTGTGTAAAATGGCCTTCAAAGAGATCAATTTTGGACTCCTGTGACCAGACTATATTCTCCAAATATTTAACAAGCTTGTCTAAATGTTATTGAGCAAAATTTAAATGTACGTCAATGTGCTGTTTCTTTAGCTAGCAAGTCTTGCATTGTGAGCGTGCATACAGGCCATGGAGGCCTGTGTGCACGCTCACATTAATACATTACTTTCCTGAAACAATTGTACCCACTGAGTCCTGGCTTTTCTGTACAACTTTTCTGATAATTCTTTTCACTCCCGTACTCCCGTGTATGAAATCTTGCAGGGAGCACCTGGTTATGGCTGGTTTATGGCAAAATTATGTTCTTTCCACATATGGATTATGGCCCCAACGGTGCTCACGGGAACATTAGTATAGCAGTCATTTAGAAATTCTTCTGTAACCAATGTCATCAGTATACCACAATAAGGTTGTGAAGGTCTTGAGAGAGCTCACTGGTTTTACCAACCATGAAATGTTTGTGTGGCACCTTGGTAATGAAATACCTTTTATTCACCATCATATGAAACAGCTGATATTTATTTGCAAGTGGCAAAATAACTTTCTTGATATAATTCAGCTGGTATCATGGCTAAACATGTTTTTTGCACCACTTTACGCGTTCAATACTTTTTTCTAGTGTCATATCTCAATATTACACATTTAATATATGGACCTATGGTTTGATTTCTTTGCATATGTAAATTGGACAGGTTGTTACAGACTTCTGTGGTGTGATTTTCATGTCAGTAGCACCTTTAAAAATATATTTACTTAGAAAAATGGTGACGCCTTCACAAACCATAATCATAAGCACAGGTTCGCTCCCAAAGACTCACAGACATTCCCCCCTTATATATTTTAACTAATCATGATTTGCTAAGAAAAGAAATGAGTATCTGCTAGCAATGTTTGAAAACATGGACTGACCCTGAGACAAGAACATTTTTCAGGGTTACGAGAGAGTGTGGAGGTTACTATAAATAATGTTTGGATTGGACACAAAAGACCTGTTTAGTGTGCCAAGCTAGTAAACTATGCTAACAGGGTAATTTATCAAATCTAGAAGATAGGCTACACATCATGCTTGTTTGTGAACTATAATCAGTTACTTGATTAGAGAAGTTAGTGATGGCCCAAAAACATGACTCTTTATAATATAAATCATATTTTATTTTTAACATGGAAATTGTGTAGACTCACTTACTTTTATAGTGGCAACATATTATTCAGCATTTTACATAATAGAAATATTCAAAGAATGGGCAGTAGGTATGAACTGGAGGCCCAAAATAAATATTGCATTGTTTTGTATTGTATTTAGCACCATTCATCTTGGACCAGTTTCCCAGTCCCTGCTGCCGAACAACATCCCCACAGCATCATGCCAACACCACCACTAGACATAGCATTTTCCTTTGTTCCAAAAGGTTGAATTTTGGTTTCATTTGACCAGAGCAGCTTCCTTCAAACAGTTGGAGAGTCTCCCACATGCTTTTTGGCAAACTCAAAACATGCCTTTCTATTTTTGCCTATAAGAAAAGTTTTTTTTCTTGCCATTCTTCCATAAATCCTAGCAGTGTATGGCTAATTGTGGTCATATGGGCAGATACACCAGTCTCTGCATGGAAATTCTGCAGCTCCTTCAGGGTTACCTTTGGTTTCTGTGCTGCCAGTCATGGTGGGTGGCCTTTCTGTGCAGGTTTGTTGTGGTACCATGCCCTTTCTATGTGATGATAATAGATTTGATGGTGCTTCGGGGAATCATCAGAGAATTTTTATAACCCAACCCTGACTTGTACTTCTCAACAACTTTGTCCTTGACTTGCTTGGTCCTTAGTCTTCATGGTGGTGTTTGGTTAATGGTGCCCCTTGCTTAATGGTGTTGCAGCCTTTAGAGATGGACTTCATTTCACTAAGCATGGGACTTCTGAAGGTAATTGGTTTTGCCAGAATTTGTTAGGGGGCCTCAAAGCAAAGGGTTGAACATATATGCACATGCCATTTTTTTTTTTTTATGTATATATAAATTAGATCGTTTTGCGCAACTGCATTAAATATAATTCAGATTAAAATGAAATATATATATATATAAAACATGTTATTATAACAAAGTACTGTGTCTCAAATATCCCTTTAAAAAAGCCAGGCAATTCTGGGCTTTTATTCCATGTTAAATACGTTTCTTTGTATTGTGTTGATAGGGAAAGTCTACTCAGGAATAAGCCTTATAATATAAGGGGAAAATAATAAAGTCTCTGTTACCACTAAGGAAAGGTTTAATGTAAGTTAAATTATTTTGGGTCACCTAGGTAGATCTTTAGTTTGTCCCTCTGAAACTTTGCTCAGGCTCAGTTTTTAAAGCTATTCATCATGCATACAGTGGGTTAGACAGGCATTATCATGGGAGCATTAATCACTGTCCTGAATTTTTCCAGTTTTTGCTATAAATTACAAGATGTTAAAAGCCCAACTAGCCCTTAAACTTGCTTGATTGTCCCCTTGCACCATGATGCACTACACTTGACTGCTGCCAAAACAACCAGAAACTTTCTTGCACCACACAATATTGACTGATTATGCACACAAACAAATACACTGGATCTTAACAACTGCAGGTGGGGGCCAAGAGCAGAGAATCCTCTCCAGAGGACTTTAAGAGAACAAGAGGCTAGTGAAAAAAATCAAGGACTTTAGCAAAACCTGCAGCCACTGTTGGTCCTTTTGGTCACTTAAAAAACGTAAAAAAACTCAAGCTAGGGATATGTACCTAAGAAGTGGAGCAGCCCTTTCAAATGTCCAATCATTCTGAAAAATACCATTTTGTGAGTACTCACCTGAAAAATGGATAGTAGTGTGCCACACACCCCGCTTCCCCTTTAATTCTTACTCCACCAGCAGGTGGCGACGTGCAGGGAGAAGTCTTGAAAACGAGCCCCTTCCGGCCTATATATACCTGGGACCTCCCACTTAATCACCAGTTATTTGAAAAGCAGAAAGACAAGGTACCAGGAAATCCAACGGTAACCTCAAAATAAAGAAAAGCTTCACCATATAAAGGATTCGGGATACCAAAAAGGGCGGGTGAAGCGGGATGTGTGGCACACTGATAATATCCATTTTTCAGGTGAGTACTCACAAAATGGTATTATTCTCAGTGTGCCACACACCCCGCTTCCCCTTTAATTCTTACGATTGGGACATCCAAAAGCAGTGTCCGCAAGGGATGGGTATCCAAAGGCAAGGTGAAGCATAACTTAAATTACTGCAGTCTGCAGAACTTTGCGGCCAAACACAGCATCCGCTGAGGCCCGCACATCAACCTTGTAAAACTTAGAAAAAGTATGAACAGAAGACCAAGTAGCGGCCTTACAAACTTGTTCAACAGAAGCTTGGTGCTGAAAAGCCCAAGACGTTCCAACGGCGAGAGTAGAATGAGCAGTGATACGAAAAGGGGGAACTTTCCCCTTAGCAGAATAGGCCGCAATAATGGCCTGACGTATCCATTTGCTAATGGAAGATTTGGCCGGCGCCAAACCCTTCCTAGGCCCACAGGGCACAACAAAAAAAGGCATCAGTTTTACGAAAAGGAGAAGTAATAATCAAATAGTACTTAACACAGCGTACTACATCCAAACAATGCAAAACCCTCTCCTTGTCATTCTTAGGCTTAGGACACAAGGAGGGAAGAATATCTTGGTTCAAATGAAAAGCAGAAACAACCTTAGGAAGAAAGTCTGGTTTGAACCGAAAGACCACTTTGTCCCGATGCCTCTCAAAGTAGGGCGCCTGAATAGACAAGGCCGCCAACTCCGAGACACGCCGAACCGAAGTGATAGCTACCAAGAAGACAATCTTCTGAGTCAGGGTAGACAAAGCAATATCTTGCAAAGGCTCAAAAGGAGGAGCCTGAAGAGCAGAAAGAACCAAATTCAAGTCCCAAACAGGGAGTAATGGTTTCCTGGGAGGCCGCACATGCGTAACCCCCTGGAAAAAAGTTTTAACTAAGGGATGAAGCGCAAAACGCTTCTGAAAAAAGATAGATAAGGCAGAAACCTACCCTTTCAAAGTACTCAGCTGAAGACCAGAGTCCAGCCCAGATTGTAAAAACTCCAGAATCCTGGAGACCGAAAAGACCCTACAAGGAAAAGATCTAACCTCACACCAAGTGATATAGGTTTTCCAAGTCCTATAGTAGGTGATAGAAGAAGACCTCTTTCGGGCAGCGATCAGAGTCTTAATAACCGAGTCAGAAAGACCTTCCTCCTTCAAGATGGAGGTCTCAGCGGCCAAGCCATCAAAACCAGCGTTGGTAAACTGGGGTAAGACAGCCGACCCTGAGTGAGCAGATCGGACCGAAGAGGCAGAATGAGCTGATTCACTGTCAGCCAAACGATGTCTGCGCACCATACTCGTCTTGGCCATCTTGGGACCACGAGAATGGCGGACACCCTTTCTAGAACCAGCTTCCGTACCACCCAGCCTAGCATGGGTATCGGAGGAAACAGGTACAGAAACCCCGGGTCCCCCCAGCTCAGGGATATGGCTTCCGCCGCCAGAGCCAGAGGATTCTGGGAGAGCGACACAAAGATCGGGAGCCTGCAATTGTGACGAAAGGGAAACAGGACCCCCTCCGGTGTCCCCCACCGGAGCGGACTGCAGACTGCCGAGAGACAAGGAACATGTGCCTTCGCCCAAGTCAGGATCAGGGACCCCACTCTGAGGGCACCCAGACTGGAAGTCCCTCCCTGATGATTGAAGTAAGCAACCGTTGTTTGACTGTCCGAGCATAGCTGAACCAGAAGGCCCAGACCATGATGGGACAAAAGAGCAAGAACCAGACGGAAGGCTCTCAGCTCCAGAACAGACGGCCGAGGATTGGAAAGAAGGATCCAAACCAACTCCTGAATCAGACCTTGGACTGAGTGAGCAACACCCTGTGTTGACCGAAATCCGACCGTATTCCCAGAAAGGACACCACCCTGGCTAGAGCAAGGGGGGACCTGGGACGTTTGAAAAACTTCAGATGCAGGACGGGGCAAGCTGACCCGTCCTTCTAGGGGACTGCGAAGAGAATGGTGTAAAAATCGAGGCCCACCTCTAAGTGCGGCACCGGCCGGATGACCGCCATTTCCAGGAAAAACCGTGAAGGAGGGCGAGACTCGAACTCCGGTTTGTAACCGGGCGACACCACCTCCCAGATCTACGTGTCCGGAGACTCTCGGCCTTAAACCAGGGAGAAGTGTCGCAATTGTCCCCCCACCCGCACGGGTGAGGGCAGCCCCTCATTGCTGAGCGGGCTTAGCAGTAGGTTTGGGCTTGGCGCCCCAGGACTGACCGGGACGGCCACGACCTCTTCCCCGGGACCAACCTACAGCCCCGGAAACGGGAAGGGAAGCCCCTCTGCCCGCTCTGGCTCCTCGAAAGGAGGGACTAAAGGAACTCGCACCCCTGAAGGAGCAACGAGGTTTCTTGAATTGAGGCAACTTACCATCCTTGGTAACAGCATCCAATTTCTCGCCAGAAAGGCTACCAAAAAGGGTAGCGCTGTAAGCGCCCTTTTAGAGTTAAGGTCCGCCGTCCACTGGCGCAGCCATATAGACCGACGAATAGCCACCAGCAATGCCGCTGTCCTGCTACTCGTCGCAAGAGCATCGTCCTGAGCAGTCAGGGCAAAAGAAACAAACGACTCACACTGCTTGAGAGAGCTAAACATATCACAAGCGGGATCAAGATCTGCAAGCAGATCCCTAATAATGGATCTAACAGCCAGCAGAAGAAGCGCCGAAGCACAAATTGGCCGTAGTGTCGACCCGGCACTGATAAAACCATGGCGAGCCAATTGATCAACCCGACGATCCTCACCATCCTTAATGGTAGTGGTGCCAGAAAGGTGCAACGCAGCCGGGCCAGTCAACCCCAACACCGGGGTATCGACTTCGGGGGGCACTGACCAAAGCTTCACCAAGTCCTCCGGAAAGGGATAACGCTTATCCCAATTAGGAGGAGTTCCCGCCAGGCGCGTGGGTTGTTCCCATTCTTTAAGGACAAGCTTCTCAAAGTGCTGTTGCCTGGGAAACACCAAACGCGGCTGGGGTACATCAAACAACCCTTTGGCAGAGGGACCACCACAGGCGGATCCAAGGCCAAAACTTTAAACATTTGAGCCAAAATGGAAGGAGTGTCAAGGGACACCCCCACAGCCTGATCACCAGCAGTGTCAAACAATAGCTGGTCTGCAGGCTCATCCGACTCCTCAAGGAGTTCCCCCTCCTCATCAGGGGGACAATCGGAATAATCCAAAAATTCAGGTACCTCACCCTCCGAGGCAGGTACTGCCGGAGCAAGGTGCTTCCGCTTAGCCGTAGCCTTCTGAGCCACTGAAGCGGAGATAATTTTCTCGAGGTTGGCCAACCGCGCATGCACCTCGGAATGAGAATCCCCATTTTTGACAGTGTCACACGGGGTCCGGACTAGGTTGGGGGGGATAGGAGATGATGGAAGTTGCGAGGAGCAAGAAGCCGGAGCAACGGACTGGCGCGCAATGTTCTGCTGAGCACATGGAACGCATAATATGACATCATCGCCTGGGAGCGGAACCCCACAACCCCCACACAACCTGGATAGCCCCGAGGAGCCATTTCCGGTAACGTTGGAAGCCTCCATATGGTGAATTTGTGGTATTCGCAACAACCCAGGGTTTTACGCATTAAGCAACCCGGGATGCCCCTTTGTAATTAAAGTCCCGGAAGTGGGAGGATTTTTTTTTTAAACCTAGGAAAATCCCAATTTAGAGACTAAGACTAGCCAGGTATAACAGACCGGGAGAGCCTGCAGTGAGGGAATCCCAGAATCTGCGGGGGAAAAGAGACCACAGTCAGTCCCCCAGCCAGAATGCACCACAATCATACATAACCAATAAGGCAAACATATATGGCTAGCTTAAACATCTTGAATAAATATACATGACACATGCAATTTCAAGGCAAAGCCAAAGGGTGCATCAATAAAAATCAGAGTACATACTGGTATGAATACATGCCCATACATACATATATATATATACACACACATATGTGTGTATATATATATATATATATATATATATCTATCTATATATATATATATATATCTATATATATCTATATATATATCTATATATATATTCAAACACATACACAAACACCTATATATATATATACACATACAAATCAGAATGGTAATGTGCATTATCGCAGCAACTGGAGCACACATCCCACAGCTATGTGATATATTAAGTCAACCTATCAGAAGGATGACATAAACAATATATCCCCATAAGTAGAAATGCCCCAGGGAGAAAACGCTACACAAGCAGCACATAGCATAAGAACGGCCCCACGTGCGCAATGGTGGGGCCGTTTACCTGTGAAGTTTCAGCCGCACAGAAGCTCTTCCCCCACCGGCTGCAGCGTACAGGTCTCTAATGAGACCAGGGAAGCGAAGGGCGGGCCCGGAGACAGCGCGCCCCGGCCACGCCCCCTTTACACGCAGAGCGAGGCCGCAGAGAGCGCGGCCCCGCCCCCTATTGATGCGGCTCGTCCAATGGCGAGCCGCAACCGAGAAAGAGAGGGAAATACAAACGTGCAGTGACTAAAACAGGCCACAGCAGCCCCAGCCACGCGCAGAACACTGAAAACTGCAAAGACCTTTCACAGTAAAAGTAAAAGTAAAGCACCCATGCACACTACACACACACACACCCCCCCCCCCTTTAGCGAAGGGAGAAGGACCGAGCGGGAGAAGGTGACCTAAAAGGAAAATCGGGACAGGGGCATCCCAAATCCGGATCACCATCCGGATAGCCGCATTGCCCCACAAGTGGGGTCGAGCGGAGGAGATAAGCTCCTAGGCACCTAAAGCGCCATCTACCTTTGCCCAGCCCGCAGCCTAGGCTGGGAGGCTTCCATTTAACTAGGCATAATAAACAATAGAACTGGGCAGAAATAGACCAAAAGGGGATGCCGGGTTTTACCCCGGCTACCTGCAAGCAGGAGACTTCATTCTTCTGTCTTGTCGCTTCATGCAGAGAGAAAAAACTGGTGATTAAGTGGGAGGTCCCAGGTATATATAGGCCGGAAGGGGCTCGTTTTCAAGACTTCTCCCTGCACATCGCCACCTGCTGGTGGAGTAAGAATTAAAGGGGAAGCGGGGTGTGTGGCACACTGAGAATATTTGAGAATAACTGATGGAAAATAAAAATCACAGCAGCAAATCAGATATAGCTGGGACATAAAGCACGGTGAACAAAGAATTGGAGAGCAAGAACCTGAACCCTGACACAAAAAGGGAGATGGGGGATACTCCTCCCTTGACCCAGTAAGAAGAAACTGTGGGTAGGGTTATCTCATACGAAGAACAGCTCTATGAAGTGTCCAACCAAATGGACCTCTTTAACTGATAAGGGACAAAAGTGTTCATAGCCTCTGTTGGAATATGCTATTTCTAAGACATCTGGCAAGGATTTTTGGTTACCTTCCTCTGTTCTTACCCCTGCAAGAAATGAAAAGGTTTATATAGATTCTCTAGCTTTGAGTCTTGGCAAAATAGTCCAGGCACAATTTCTGACATCCAATGAGGACTGCCTCCTCTGAAGCCACATGCGGGATGAGGGAGAGAAGTATAATCTCCTTATTGCATTTCTATTTGGATTTTTACTTTAAAATTCTGGGTCCAAGGTGAAGATTATTCTGTCATCGCTGTAGCCTCACTTACATACATTTATAGGGGGGGGGGGCACTGCTGCCACTATCTTTATTGCAGGCCCCGCGGACCATCAGGCCAAAGACTGATAAGCCTCTTGGTCCAGACCATAATCCAAAGGTTGGTGGAGTCCTCCTTTGCAGGGCAAGTGGTGGAGGTCTTGGGGGCGCATGCCCCTTGCGCCCTCCTCATAATTTGGCCCTGGGAGCGGCCAATTATGCAGATAGGTTGGGCGGAATTGGAGGAGGGTTTAAATTATGGATCTGCAGACCCATTAGGCCCACTTTGAGAAAGTTTCATGTTGTTAGTAATCAAATCAGGAGTACTTTACTAAAGCAGCTTTCAGAGCTGCACTGTAAGTAGTACCTAAATTGAACATTAAATACACAAATTATTTCAGGATTAGCCAGTGTTTATAGTAACAAACTGTAATACTTGCAATAACATTGTATTTCTTAATAAACTATTTAAATGATTTTTTTTTTACATCCATAGCCTTGCTTGCATAAGGCTCTGGTCCATATTGAAGCAATGCCAATGTTTTTAAGGCAATTTAAGTACGTAAAGGATATTCTACATCAATATTATTGTGACTGGTTTGAAATATTTCTGCAACTTTTTAAAGATAAACAAATCCTGCTTAAAATGTAATTAAAAGCGAAATTGCTAGTAAAAAGTACCAAAAATGGTCTTCACAAGAACGTCAATATATATATATATATATATATATATATATATATATGCAGATCCAAAGACAATATTAGCTTAAAATGCACTTTAACTTGATTCTTTAGTATGTATGTATAGATTCAGTTTACAATAATGTTTGTACAGAATGTGGAAAAAACAACCAGTTTAATTTACCGTATTTGCCGGCGTATAAGACGACTTTTTCCCCCTGTAAAACATGCCTCCCAGTGGGGGGTCGTCTTATACGCCGGGTGCATGGTGAGGGTGAGGGGTGGCCGTTGCGGCTGGCTGGCCTGCCCGTCCCTGCCGCTCTCATACACACTAACACACACATTCATGCTTACTTCACTTCCTGGCTGTTGCGCGCTGGTCGTCAGTGGGCGTGTCCCAGATGGCCGCCGTCCAATGAAAACAATGGACGCCGGCCATCTGGGGCACGCCCACCGACGACCAGCGCGCAACAGCCAGGGAGTGCCTGTAAGCATGAATGTGTGTGCGTGTTTGTGTGTATGAGAGCGGCGGCGGCGGTGACAGGAACAGCAGGGACAGGCAGACCGGCCCTCCGACCATCGGTAAGTGTGTGAGCAGCGGGGCGGGGGGAGGAGGGAGTGGGGCCACTCGCTGGCTGTACTGAGGGATGCCCCATGCCTGTACTGAGGGATGCCCCATGCCTGTACTGAGGGATGCCCCCATGCCTGTACTGAGGGATGCCCCCATGCCTGTACTGAGGGATGCCCCCATGCTTGTACTGAGGGATGCCCCCATGCCTGTACTGAGGGATGCCCCCATGCTTGTACTGAGGGATGCCCCCATGCCTGTACTGAGGGATGCCCCATGCCTGTACTGAGGGATGCCCCCATGCCTGTACTGAGGGATGCCCCATGCCTGTACTGAGGGATGCCCCCATGCCTGTACTGAGGGATGCCCCCATGCCTGTACTGAGGGATGCCCCCATGCCTGTACTGAGGAATGCCCCCATGCCTGTACTGAAGAATGCCCCCATGCCTGTACTGAGGAATGCCCCCATGCCTGTACTGAGGGATGCCCCCATGCCTGTACTGAGGGATGCCCCCATGCCTGTACTGAGGGATGCCCCCATGCCTGTACTGAGGGATGCCCCCATGCCTGTACTGAGGGATGCCCCCATGCCTGTATTGAGGGATGCCCCCATGCCTGTATTGAGGGATGCCCCCATGCCTGTATTGAGGGATGCCCTCATGCCTGTATTGAGGGATGCCCCATGACTGTATTGAGGGATGCCCCCATGCCTGTACTGAGGAATGCCCCCATGCCTGTACTGAGGGATGCCCCCATGCCTGTACTGAGGGATGCCCCCATGCCTGTACTGAGGGATGCCCCCATGCCTGTACTGAGGGATGCCCCCATGCCTGTATTGAGGGATGCCCCCATGCCTGTATTGAGGGATGCCCCCATGCCTGTATTGAGGGATGCCCTCATGCCTGTATTGAGGGATGCCCCATGACTGTATTGAGGGATGCCCCCATGACTGTATTGAGGGATGCCCCCATGACTGTATTGAGGGATGCCCCCATGACTGCATTGAGGGATGCCCCCATGATTGTAAGAAGCCAGAAAGTATGACTGTAAGAAGCCACCCAGGGACTCTGGGGAAGGGAATTTACATGTTGAAATAAAATCTGATGTTCTTTTACGTTTTATTTGGTGTGCGGAAGAGGGAGTAGTCTTATACGGTGAGTATATAACAAACTATATATTTTTAGTGGAAATGTTGGGGGGCTCATCTTATACGCCGGCAAATACGGTATGGTGCGTAAATCAGAAAATAAAAAAATCTTACACACAGGTTTTAGAACACTAAGAGCTTAGATGCTCCACAGGAGCAACAGTAAATTCAAAATAAGATGCAGGGAGTAATCAGTCCTTACAAGAATCCAACCATCCCATTATAGATGCCAAAGCTAAAATAGAGAGCACTGAAAAATATATGTTCTAGGTTCAGTAGTGGACAGTGCTGTGTAATGTCCAACTTCTTGGGAGTTGAAGCCTACTGTATATAGTTTAAATAGAGGGATCATCATTCCACCTTATTGGACTTTATCCCCTCTTTTTGCCACTTCCTACACTTGTATACATTTATAACTTTTTAGATTATTGTTAAAACCAATTGCACATTTATTGTATCAACATTAATAAAATACAGTTTTACATAAAACCAATGTCTTGTGTCCCCTAATATTTATCCAACACGTTTCACTCATTTAATTTCATTGTATTTCTCCGTGTGGTTTATGTAATACAATTATAACAATCGAAAAAGTTGTTGATTCTACAAGTGTAGTGCTGCTGGCCCAAATAAATAGAAACCTGCTCCCGTCTCAACACCTGCAGAAATAATTGTACTAGGTCAAAACTGAAGACTGAATGTGAACACAGTCATTAAAGCAAGGAGGCCATGAGTATTTGCAGCCTGACCCACGAACTTTACTCAAAATCTTTCTTTTGCTAGAGATGCATCCCTGCAACATGACCTACAACTGTAACTATGACCTAAAAGGCTCTGAGAGGATAAAACAGCATCATTGTCGCACATAAAACAAAAAAACAGGCACCCAGATACTCACCGCTTTCGGGTCCTCTTCTACAGCTGCCATGGAGCAGCCTCCAGGGCCAGTGCTGATAGGCTGCTTGGGGTGATGCACCGACGTGACCACAAGCAGCCAATCGGAGCTGGAGGTTGACAGGCTGCTCCACGCCAGCCATAGCATCAGGGGAGGGTGCCAGGGAGCAGGACTTACTACTTACTGGACTTCTACTTTAAGGACCATTTGCTGAGAACTGTGGTTGGAGAGGGATATCAGGATTGTAATACACCTGAATGTCAAAGCCATCATCCATGACTCTCTCTCTCAAAATTCATATTTTAAACTGTTAAAATGTTTCTAATAAATTATATATATATATATATATATATATATATATATAGTGCAGAAATTGTGGGCACTTGTAGAAGCAATATTAGTAATAGATGTAATAAAAGAATTCTGTGAGTACTCACCTGTAGAATTGATTTCTCTTCCATTATTACTTCAGAGCATCAGAGGAATTCAGGCACAATTGGGTTAACTCCTTGGCTGTTGGGCGTGGACCGCAAGAACAAATTCTTCCCAGCCTATATTTACTTCCGGCTGACTTCCTACAAACCAGTTAAACCGAAAAGAGAACCAGAGGTGGCGGGCGATGCAGCGAACATCCCTCGCTGCTCCGGTGGAAAAATACCATTTTGTGATTACTCACCTGTAAAATGGGTATTATAAGTATGTCACACACCCCGCTTCCAATATTCATGACATGTGGGTTATGGCCAGTAGAGGGCGAACTTCTGCAGAGATGACAGGAAAAAAAGAAGCCCCTCCCGGTCCATAAATACCTGGGACCTCCCACACATTACCCAGTATAGGAAAGCAGTAAGGGGACCAGGAAGAGCCAATTATAAAAATCTTAATCATGAGTAATCACAAAATTGTATTATTCCAAGTATGTCACACACCCCGCTTCCAATATTCATGACATGTGGGACATCCAATAGCAGTGTCCATCAAGGGTGGGGATCCCAATACAGCAAAAAATGCACAAATTTTAAACCACTGCAGCTTGCAGAACCTTGCGGCCAAAAACAGCATCCGCTGAGGCCCGCACATCAACCTTATAAAACTTGGAAAAAGTATGAACGGAAGACCAAGTAGCAGCCTTACAAACTTGTTCAACAGAAGCCTGGTGCTGAAAGGCCCAAGAAGCCCCAACAGCACGAGTAGAATGAGCAGTGATCTGAAAAGGGGGAGCCTTCCCCTTGGCAGTATAGGCCCCAACAATGGCCTGGCGTATCCATTTACTAATGGTAGACTTGGCGGGCGCCAAACCTTTCCTGGGCCCCGAGGGCACCACGAACAAGGCGTCCATCTTACGAAAAGGAGAAGTAGCCACCAAATAGTACTTCACACAACAAACCACATCCAAAGAATGCAAAACCCTCTCCTTGTCATTGCTAGGCTTAGGACACAAGGAAGGGAGAACTACATCCTGATTGAGGTGGAAGGCAGAAACCACCTTAGGAAGGAAATCTGGCTTAAAGCAAAATACCACCTTGTCCTGGTGTCTCTCAAAGTAAGGGGCCTGAATAGACAGAGCCGCCAACTCAGAGACACGCCGAACAGAGGTAATAGCCACCAAAAAGGCAACCTTTTGAGTGAGCATATAAAGTGCAACATCCTGCACTGGCTCAAAAGGAGGCCCCTGGAGGGCCGACAGAACCAAATTCAAATCCCAAACGGGCACCAAAGGCTTTCTAGGGGGCCGCACATGAGTGACCCCCTGGAAAAAGGTCTTAACCAGAGGATGCAGAGCAAAAGACCTTTGAAAGAAGACCGCCAGGGCAGAGACCTGTCCTTTCAAGGAACTAAGCTGGAACCCCAGGTCCAGACCGTGTTGAAGAAACTCCAAGATCCTAGGAATCGAAAACACCCTGCAAGGCAAAGCCCTAGCCTCACACCAGTCAATATAGGACCTCCAAGTCCTGTAGTATATGTTAGAGGAAGATCTCTTCCTAGCTCTAACAAGAGTCTGAATCACAGCCTCAGACAAACCTTCCTCCCTTAAGATGGAGGTTTCAGCAGCCACGCCGTCAAAGCCAGCGTTTGTAAATTGGGGTAACATAGTTGACCTTGAGTGATCAGATCCGGAAACAGGGGCAGCCTGTACTGAACTACCGCCAGCCTTACGACGTCTGTCTTGGCCACCTTGGGGCCACCAGAATTGCTGGCGCACCCTCTAGAGCCAGCTTGCGCACCACCGTGCCTATCATGGAGAAGGGGGGAAAAAGGTACAGGAACCCCAGATCCCTCCAGGCAAGATACAAGGCGTCCACTGCCAGGGCCAGAGGATCCTGAGACAGAGACACAAACTTTGAGAGCTTGTGATTGTGACGTGAGGCAAAGAGATCCACCTCCGGAAACCCCTACTTGTGACAGGGACCAGAATACCTTGTGGTTGAGAGACCATTCCCCTCGGCGAGAGGATCCCCTGCTCAGGGAGTCCGCCTTGTTTTCCACTCCCGGAATGTACACTGCTGAGATGCATGGAACATTGCTCTCCGCCCATGCAAGAATCAGAGAAACTTCCCTGAGGGCACTCCTGCTGCGAGTCCCTCCTTGGTGATTGATGTAAGCTACCGCAGTTCGATTGTCTGATCGAGCCTGAACCGGTAAGCCCCGTAGGTGATGCGTCAAGCATGACAGAACCAACCGAACAGCTCTCAGCTCCAAGACATTGATGGGGGTGTAAGCCTCCTGAGGACCTCACAGCTCCTTGAACTGATGTGTCTTCCAAAAACCTCCCCAGCCCGACAGGCTGGCATCCGTGGTAACTGTCTCCCAACAAGGGGTCAGAAAGGATCTGCCCCTCATCAGATTGCTTGGTTCCAGCCACCACTGAAGGGACTGCCGAACCCGGGGAGACATCAGGAATAACTGATCCAATGACTGCGGACATCCGTCCCAGGCCAACAATAGATGGAGCTGGAGCGACCTCATGTGGAACTGAGCAAAGGGAACTGCCTCGAAGGAAGCCACCATCAATCCCACCAGTCTCATCCCTAGCCGGATAGAAGGACGAGGTTTGGACAGGAGAAGACGGTTTAGATCCTGAACCATCTGCACCTTGGACTGAGGTAGGAACACCCTGGTCCGAATGGTATCCAGATTCATGCCCAGAAACGAGATCTCCCTTGAGGGGGAGAGAGAAGACTTGGGATGGTTGATCACCCAGCCGAACCTCTCCAGTGTCGCCACCACCAAGCTGGTGTCCAGCTCCGCCTGACTGAGAGAGGATGCCGTAATGAGGAGGTCGTCCAAATACGGCACAATGCGAATGCCCTGGGCTCTGAGAAGGGCCATTATGCCGCCAGCCCCTTGGTGAACACCCTTGGTGCCGAAGTCAACCCAAAAGGGAGGGCCACAAACTGAAAGTGCTGATCTCCCACCACAAACCTGAGAAATCTCTGGTGTGCTGGGAAGATTGGTACATGAAGGTAAGCATCCTTGATGTCTATGGACGTCATGAAATCCCCCTGACGAAGGGAATTGATGACTGAGCGCAGAGTCTCCATGCGTAACTTCTTGGTTCTGATGAACCTGTTGAGAAGCTTCAAATCCAGAATGGGTCTTATGGATCCATCCTTTTTGGGAACCGTAAAGAGGATGGAATAATAGCCCCGGCCTCTCTCTGAGAAAGGCACCGGGCATATGACATCCATGACCAGAAGATTCTTTACAGCCAACAGGAGCCCCCGCGCAGCCCGGGGGTCTGACAGCACCTGAAACCTTAGGAATCTGGGAGGAGGCCGGCACTCGAACTCCAGTTTGTACCCGGAAGAGACCACTTCCAAGATCCATTTGTCTGTGACCTCCTGGGCCCAGACCTGGAAGAAGTGCCGCAGCCGTCCCCCCAACCGCAAGGGTGAGGGCGTCCCCTCATTGCTGAGCTGGCTTGGAAGCACGCTTGGGACCCCAGTTAAGGCCTGGACGTGCGCGTCCTCTGCCTCTGTTCCAGGAATCACCTCTGAAATTAGAGTAGGCAAAGCCTCTGCCTGCTCTGGCACAGCGAAAGGAAGGATTGAAGGAGCCGGCCCCCCGAAAGGGGCGACTCTGCTTCTTACGCTGAGGTAACTTTCCACCTTTCTCCAACTGAATCCAATTTATCCCCGAACAGCCGCGTACCCAGGAAGGGTAGCGCTGTGAGAGATTTCTTAGCCGCAATGTCAGCCGCCCACTGGCGTAACCAGACCGATCGGCGAATAGCCACCAGCAAAGCCGAGGTTCTACTACACATAATAATTGTGTCGTCCATAGCAGATAAAACAAAGGTCATAAATAATTCACACCGCTTAAGGGCTGTGAATTCATCACTGGCCGGATTAAGCTGGGAACCACTCAACAGGTCCCTAACCACAGACCTGGTAGCCACAGTCACGAGCGCCGAGGCACAAACAGGCCGCAAGGTTGAACCCACACTGGCAAAGGCATGGCACGCCATCTGATCAATGCGTTTGTCCTCACCATCTTTAAGAGTGGTGGCGTCTGAAGAATGTACAACGGAGGTGTTGGACAATCCCAGAACAGGCGCAACGACCTCGGGAAGGGACGACCAGCGCTTCACCACGTCCACCGGGAAGGGATACCTCCTATCCCATCCTTGAGGAACACCGGGGAGCCGGTGCTTTCAAAACGATTCTGATTTGGGAACTCCAAGCGAGGCTTAGAAGACCCAAAGAATTCCCCCTTCTGCAGAGGGGACTCTGCTGTCGGAGAAATAGCCAGTACATCAAATAGGTGGGCCAGGACTTTGGGGGAAGCCACGGCATCCCCCAGTGCCTGCCCAGCATCAGCATAAAAAAACTGCTGATCCTCAGCATCAGATTCCTTAAACAATTCCCCCTCCTAAAGTGGGGAATAATCAGACCAATCAAGGGAATCATAGTCATCAAAATCCAGTACCGGTACGGCCGGCAACGGATGCCTTCTCTTAGCTGTGGCCTTTCTGGCGTTGGTAAATTGGGGTAAAGGGAGATTATATGTGCAAAATACCAAGAATACATCTGGTACGTTATATATAAGGAGGTGGTGGTGAAGTGAAGTCACTGAATTGATTTGAAGAGCACCTGTGGTGATAATATCGGTTCGCTGAGCCTTATACACAGCTCTAGGGCTGTGTATATACATATATACGGTAAATTGGGGTAGCGTAGCTGACCCTGGGTGATAAGATCCGGAAGAAGAGGAAGATAAAACTGATCTACTGCCAGCCGCACGATGTCTGCGAACCACACTCGTCTTGGCCGCCTTGGAGCCACCAGAATTGCTGGTGCCCCTTCTAGAGTTAGCTTGCGCACCACCTTGCCCACCATGGAGAAGGGGGGGAAACAGGTACAGAAACCCCAGTTCCCTCCAAGCCAGGGACATGGCATCCACTGCCAGGGCCAGAGGATCCTGAGACAGAGACACAAAGGCAGGAAGCTTGTGATTGTGACAAGAGGCAAAAAGATCCACCTCCGGAGTCCCCCACTTGTGACAAAGGAACTGGAATACCTTGGAACTGAGAAACCATTCTCCTCGGCGAGAGGATCTCCTGCTCAGGGAATCCGCCTTCGTGTTCTCCACTCCCGGGATGTAAATGGCTGAGATGCATGGGACATTGCTCTCTGCCCAAACAAGGATCAGAGATACCTCCCTGAGGGTACTCCTGCTGCGAGTCCCTCCTTGGTGATTGATGTAAGCGACCGCCGTCCGATTGTCCGATCGGACTTGAACTGGCAATCCTTGCAATAGAAGAGTCAAGCGAGACAGAACCAACCAAATGGTCCGTAGCTCCAAAACGTTGATAGGGGTATGAGCCTCCCGAGGCCCCCATAACCCCTGGAACTGATGTTCCCTCCAGAAGCCCCCCCAGCTCGACAGGCTGGCGTCCGTGGTGACCGTTTCCCAACAAGGGGTCAGAAAGGATCTGCCCTTCAACAGATTGCTTGACACTAGCCACCACTGAAGGGACTGCTGAGCCCAGGGAGACAGCAGACAAGACTGATCCAATGACAGCGGACACTTGTCCCAAGTCGCTAGAAGATTGAGCTGAAGCGTCCTCATGTGAAACTGGGCAAAAGGGACTGCCTCAAAGGAAGCCACCATCAGACCTACCAATCTCATCCCTAGCCGGATAGACGGGCGAGGATTGGAAAGCAGAAGCCGAACCAAATCTTGGATCAGAAGAATCTTGGGCTGAGGAAGGAACACCCTGGCCTGAAAGGCATCCAGAGTCATGCCCAGAAACGAAACCTCCCTGGACGGGGAGAGGGAGGACTTGGAATAGTTGATCACCCAAGCGAACCTCTCCAGCGTGGATACCACCACTCTGGTGTCTAGCTCCGCTTGGCTGAGAGAGAAAGCCAAAATGAGAAGGTCGTCCAGGTATGGTACAATGCAAATGCCCTGGACTCTGAGGAGGGCCATCACCCCCGCCAATACCTTGGTGAACACCCTCGGAGCTGAGGTAAGCCCGAATAGAAGGGCCACAAACTGAAAATGCTAATCTTCCACCACGAACCTGAGGAATCTCTGGTGTGCCAGGAAGATAGGTACATGCAGATAAGCATCCCTGATGTCTATGGACGTCATGAAGTCCCCCTGACGAAGAGAATCGACGGCTGACCGCAAGGTTTCCATGCGAAACTTCCTGAAGCGGATAAACAGATTGAGGAGCTTCAGATCCAAAATGGGTCGAATGGAGCCATCCTTCTTGGGCACCGTGAATAGATTGGAATAGAATCCCAAGCCCCTTCCCGCGAAAGGCACTGGGCAAATGACAGCCATGTCCAGCAGATAACTTACTGCCGCCCGGAGCCCCTGTGCGGCGGCCAGTGGATCCAAAGGCACTTGAGACCTGAACAATCTGGGAGGAGGCCGGATATCGAATTCCAGCTTGTAACTGGAAGACACCACTTCCAGAATCCATTTGTCTGAGACCTCCTGGTCCCAGACCTGGAAGAAGTGCCGCAGCCGTCCCCCCACCTGCAAGGGTGAGGGCGCCCCCTCATTGCTGAGCTGGCTTAGCAGCGGGCTTGGGTTTGGAACTCCAATTGTGACCTGGACGGGCACGACTTCTGCCTCTACTCCAGGAATCACCTCTCAGGGTAGAGAAGGCCAAAACTCTGCCAGTTCTGGCACCACGAAAGGAAGGGTTAAAGGAGACCACCCCCCGAAAGGGATGACGTTGCCTCTTACGCTGAGGTAACTTCCCTCCTTTCGTGACAGAATCTAATCTTTCTCCAAAGAGCCGCAATCCCACAAAGGGAAGTGCTGTAAGCAACTTTTTGGCCACAAAATCAGCCGCCCACTGGCGTAACCATACCGACCACCGAATAGCTACAAGCAAGGCCGAGGTTCTACCACATATGACCATGGTGTCATCCAAGGCGGCAAGCACAAAGGACATGAACAATTCACACAGCTCAAGGGCGGCGAACTCATCACTAGCCGGGTCAAGCCTGGAGGTACTCAACAGGTCTCTAACTACAGACCTGGTAGCCACTGCCAAAAGCGCCGAAGCACAAACAGGCCGCAAGGCTGAACCGACACTAGCAAACGCGTGGCAAGCCATCTGATCAATGCGTTTATCCTCACCATCTTTGAGAGTGGTGGAGTCAGGAGAATGCAAAATAGAAGTATTGGATAACCCGAGCACCGGGGCATCCACCTCGGGAGGGGACGACCATCGTTTTACCACGTCCACCGGAAAGGGATACTTTTTATCACAACCTTGAGGAATACCTGGAAGCCGAGTAGGCTTCTCCCATTCCTTAAGAATAATGCCATCAAAATGCTTTTGATTTGGGAACTCCAGGCACGGCTTGGAAGTCCCAAAGTATTCCCCTTTTTGAGGAGCGGCCTCCTCAGGAGGAGAAATTGCCAGAACCTCAAAAAGGTGAGCCAAGACCTTCGGGGTATCCACAGCATCCCCCTGCCCTTGCTCAGTATCAGCACCAAAAACTGCTGATTGTCAGAACCCTCAGAATCCTCAAATAATTCCCCCTCTTCTAGCGGGGAATAATCAGACCAGTCAAGAAAATCATAATCATCAAACTCAAAGGCCGGCGCGGCTGGAGACAAATGCTTTCGCTTAGCCGAGGCCTTTCTGGCAACAGAGCCAGAAATAAATTTCTCAATATTAGCCAGTCTGGCACATACATCAGATTGCGACTCCCCACCTGTGACAACATCACTAGGGGTACGGATAAGGCAGGGTGGGGAAGGAGATGAGGCCGGGACCCCGGACCCCCGACTGCTGCGCTATGGCCCGCTGAGCACAAGGTATGCATACAAGTACATTATCCCCCGCAAGGGATGCCCCACAACCCACACACTGCCGGGGTTGCCCCGAGGGGAGCCCAAGCCTGGTATCCTGAGAAGCCTCCATATGGTTATTTTAATGTAGTCGCAATGACCAGAGGGATTTACGCTATTAAGCTACCCGGGATGCCCCTTCAGGTCCTAAGTGGGAGGATTTTTTTTTTAAATTAAACTCTAAGGGAACCTAGGACCGGGAGAACTCCCCCTTTAAACTTCAAAAGAAGGGATCCCACATAGAAGACATGAGAACAGACATAAGTGTCAACATGCACATCACCCACCATATAAGACAGCTAAAAATGGTGAAATAAATAAAATCCACTCACCGCAGCAAAGCAGCGACCGTCAACCCTCACAGCAGCAAGGGAATGAGAGGGAGAGCAGCAAAGCAGGCAGCGAGGCCGGAAAGACTGCTTGAAAAAAGCCAGCCTCGAGGGGGGGGGGGTGGGGGTGGACGGGCCACAACGAGCACGCCGAGCGCCCGGCCCCGCCCCCTCCTTAACTGCACCTGTTGAAAGTGAAACCGCCCCAGCAACAAAGGCCGCAAAAACACATACACACACACACACACAATCCACACACCTTTTCCCTCAAATAAAGTAAAACAACCCACAGGAGAAAAGGGGGGGAGGGGACAATTAGGCCAATAGGTGAAAGGGTAAGAGGGACGGGGCATCCCAAGCCGGGATCACCAACCCGGACACCGCCTACCCCTTTGTATGGGGTCTCACGGGGGAGCAAGCTCCCATATACACCATAAGGTGCAGCCTACCATTGCCTGGACCTTAAGCCTAGGATGGGAGGCATACTGCTATAGTTTAAATTAAAAAAAGGTTCAGGCAGCAATAGAAACAAAAGGCCGGGGGGTTACCCCGGCTACCTGCAAGGAGGAGGCATCCATCTTCTGACTTGCTCGCCGACTGCAGAGACGAAAGACTGGGGAATGGTGGGAGGTCCCAGGTATTTATGGACCGGGAGGGGTTCCTTTTTTCATGTCATCTCTGCAAGATCTACAGGACAGTTACCCCAAGAGTCATGAATATTCGGAAGCGGGGTGTGTGACATACTGGGAATATCATTCTCCTGGTTCCCCCAATCAGGCTCACAGACAAAAACCTGCGGCTGACTCTTCCAGCAGCCCAGGAGTGACCACTAAAAAACAAAAGTCACACCCCTGAAGTGCTCCAAGAACCTGATGCTTACCCTTACCCATGCTGATCCTGTATACAGCATAGCTGAGGAGGCATCGTGGGTCCATCCAGATCAGAGGGACATAAGGGTCAGGAAGACAGTGCTTCCAATATAAAAACCTTAAAAACCAAAAATAGAGAGAGGAGCTCACAGCACACTTTGTGTGTCAGCTGGAAGTATATACAGGCCGTGAGGAACCACGCCTTTGTTCTTGCATTCCACACCCAACACCCCACCCAATCGAATTCCTATGAAGACATGAAGTAAAATAGAGAACTTAAGTAGAAATGATCCTATACCCAGAAAGTAAATTTATGTCAAAACTTTCTATCCTCAAACCAGTTTTTTTTAAAACTGTTTTCGTTTTTGCTTATATGAGTTTTTGAATCATCATATTATTTAACATTGTCTAGAGTTTTTTGAATTTTTGATATGAAATAAAGAGGTAGTTTTGATTTTATGGGTTGTGTCTTCCTTGGCTTTACTTTACTTTAACTTTCATTTGAAGAACTTTCAAGTTAACTGTGAACATATATAAAAAAAACAAACATTTATAAACCTTATTTAGTGTTTAAAATTAAGTGTGCCTGCGGTTATTTTTCTGCCCCTCAGCCCTTTTGTTTGTACGTATAACTAAACCACTTGGTTGAGTAGAAGTGTTTTTTGTTTTCTAATTACAAATTGTCAGAGCTAAGCTTTTTTCATTTGTGGGTAAGTATGCGCACACTTTATTATTAGTAAAATTAAAACTCTGTCTAATATCCAAGTGGAAGCGCCAAGAAGTGAAGTGAGGTGGTAAATGATTAAATCAAATACAATTACATTCAGAATTGGAGGCCAGACTAAACACACTATATAGCCACAGAAGGTGTTTCTGTTTTCTTTGGAAGTAGGAGTTTAGGGAATATGAGCTAAGAAAAGAGCTTCCTTCTTGAAAAATAAAAATCTCATTAGCCTCATTTACCTGGCAACATGCACATAGTTATTGTGCTGGTAAAGAAAATATGAACTGAGCCAGGAAAAACAGAATCAGCCATGCTGCTAGAGTGACTGACAACTGTCACAAATAGGAAGGGTCGACTAAATATAGAAAAAATATTAGTTTCCCAGGACACATATTACTTACTTATATCTGCCAGCTAATCTGACACAAGATCTACTTTTTATATAAAAACACAAGGCATGCAGCAGACATTTCTTAATATCCAAACAAGAATCAAATTATACACATGGCACAGATTGCAGTTTTAATCAGCAGTAAAGGCATCACACGGTGTATTTAGCATGTGCCAAATGCCACAATTGGTTCTGAAAGCATGAAAACAGTAAAAAAAAAGAAGAGAATGCAATCATCTTGGGTCCATAAATAACTTCTAAAAAGGCCATAAATCTGACACATTTCAACAACTGATTACAAAAATGCCAATGGACTGAAAAGTAATCTTTCAGTTATACAACCTAAACCTTGAAACAAGAGGAGGGAGTCAGAAAACATATAGCATATGTTGCATCCTAATCCGGTTAACAAAAGTGGGATCTTGGGAGTTAAGGTTATCCATTTGACCTCATGTTCTAAACATCGATCCATTACATAAAAAGGAGAGAAGGATTCAACTCAATTAGAAGGCAGGTCTCTAAAGTAATCATAGAAGTGACTGACATACACAGGGTGTAGTATGAGACCTTTTCTGGGAATTAAACGTTGAGGAAAAACAATGGGAGGTTATTCATACAGAGAAACTAAGAAAGCCCTCATTACGTTTATTAACAGAAATGAGGCTTAAGCCAACCTAGGAAACAATTGACTTTCTAGTTTTATTGCATGCAGCAAGGGTCATGATAAATATTTAGAAAAACTAAATTTAGATCAAATTTAATTTTCCAACAGCTTCCAAACAACATTTGTGATGCTTAATTTAGACAGTTATTTTTGCAGACTTTTTTTAAAGCTGTGAATTATCGCTTGACCAAAAGAAAGGTTATCTAAAGGAGTCTTATGCAAAGAAGCCGCTAAAAGTTTGTAAAATAATACTTTATGCCCCAATTGTAAGCAATAATATTCTGTTGATCACAAGTATTCTAATAATGCAGACATATTATAATTCATATATTTAAAATGTATTTAAGAACAACAGAAAATTCTCTTGTTAAACCTCTGGCCCAGTAGACAAGCAGTATTACCCATGAATGACCCTCTGAGATAAGTTAACAATAAACCACAAAAAACATGAACCAAAGAAAACTTGAAATCGACATCACCACCAATTGAGGCAACTAGTGAGAAAAGATGATAACAGGTAAAGTCACTCGCGGCCTCTCATCTGCTCCGTCTAAGAGCTCGTCTAAGGCAAGCTGATCCGAGTGCGCTGGCAGCTGCATGCCCCCGCTAACCTCTAAAAGGGGTCTTGCCCGTGCTGGCCATTCACAAATACCTGGAGCAGGCATGCGCCCTGCTAAAGGGATCCTTTGGAGAAAAGTGCCTTACCTTTACATTTTAAGGCTCCACTTTTGTGATCCAGATGCCTGACCCTACCCTGAACGCTAACAGGGAAACAGATTTCTTTGGGTGTTATTTCCTCCCCAGACATAACTTGAGGATTCTAACCACATATAGAAGATGCTCCTCTATGAGATGAGAAGGCCAGAAAGAAAGAAGGAATGACAATCTCCTTACTGACATGAAAGGCTGATAAAAGCTTATGAAGAAAAAAAAAACTTTATCCTGATGGATGTAGACAGGAACTAGTGCAAGTTCTGCCAATCCAGAAACTCAGCTCACAAAGGTCACCTAAAAAGTGAAAAGACTATGGCTAAAAGCAGCAAGGGTGGGGGTCAAACACACTAGAGGAGGTCTATGCTGGGAAGAAAAATGTATGGCACAGGAAGCCATGCAACCAAGTTCTTGCCTGAAAGGTCAACCTCTAGACTCAACTGAATGAAGGCTAAAATCCTGAGCAAATTCCTAAGTCCTCACTTCATTTAAAATAGGCCCTGCAATACCTATGGTAAACCTGGGCAGAGGAGGCCAGAGAAGGCTGTGCACCACAGATGGCGAAAGACTCTTTCCTCAAGCACTCTGCAGCCAAGCCAGTAACTGTAAATTGAGCTGCATGGGAGGGTCCTGAGAGAGTAGGTATAGGAATGGTTTTAGAATGGTCTGGCTGCACACTGCCCTGGATTTTATGGTCCCCCAGAAACTAGTCTTAGCCCAGAAGACTGGCATCTATGGTCAGTACTTTGCTTTAAATTAGGAAAACAGGAATGACTCAGAGAGCTGAATGAAACAAGCCCACCATCTCATGTGCAGTTTGGCTTGGATGGAAAACTAGCAGACCCTGGGACTGGAAGAGGTGCTGTTCCACTTAGATAGAATGAAAAGCTGAAGACGTCTGGTGTGGAATTGAGCATAGGGCACAGCCTCCATCAAAGGAAGTACATCATCAGGCCTATTACATTCTTTCACAAACAAAAGGTCTCAGGATCATGCACACAGCATCACTGCAGCTACTGCTGTATTTCTTTAAGAAAAACTTTGCTACCCAAGTGTCACAGTCCATCCCCAGTGGACGATTATCCGCCTGAACCTTTCTAAAGTGAACAGCACCACTGACAACGTACTCGGGTTTCAAGAAATCAAGGATCCTTGCCAGGAGATCAGCCAGGTGAGGAGGTACCTATATACCCTGTCGTGACTGACTTCAATTACTCTTTCCTGAATATCTAAGCATGCGCATGCATGTTTAGGTTTTCCAAATACAAAATTGGGTGGACCAAGTCATCGTTCTGGGAAACACAAAAAGATTAGATTAGAAGCTCAGTACACGCAGATGAGGAGGAAAGGGACAGACTACTCGTCCCTGGGCTAGTGGCTAAATTACATTCTTTGTTTAACTTTGCGGGGGTAATATTGGTGTTTTTGTCCCATACTGTATCCTGTGAGACAAATATTTCAAGAAATGTGGTAACCTCCTAGACATAGAGGAAAGGAAATGGAGGGAGGTGCAGTGGCTCTCCTAAATTCTACCACTATATGAAGGTGTTCAGGATAATGTTATTAACGCTATATTAATATCACATTTTCAATCTGTTTTCACAAATGCTTTTTCCTTGACTTTATAACAGCTAGACGATTCAGTATCAGAGTTAGTAAACCTGCTGAAGCCTCAAGGAAGCATTCTAATGTGGACAAGCCAAAATCAAGCAACATGGTTGCATTGATACCCTTATGTATGCGGTTCCCTTCATGACTTAGGCATAGAATTCTACCCCAATGGTCATTGAAACAAAACTACCAGAGCCAAAATCTGCCTGTGATCGGCCACTCCTAAATCTAGGCCCATCTGCCCAAAAAATGGGATAGCAACAATGCAGAATGAATTGTATCGCAGGTCCCCAAGATATTCTTGTGCGTGTTGTGAATTTTGGATTAGACCACACAATTTATGTACATTTTCAACCAATCCTTATATATCCCCATCCTAAACACACTGTAAATCATAGGTTGCAGTAACCCCAGACTATGATGATAATTTAGAATAGTACTTAATACCAATACATCATATTTGAAGCCTCTATATTTCGTAAAGAAGAATATTTGACAATCTGGCTTTTCATTCATTTCATGTTCTAAACCCAGCTGGGTCAAATGATCTCCCAAGGACAGTGTATAGCCAAGTAATGATGAGTTAAAGACAGAAAATACTTTCTTCCTGCTATATAGTCTTCAACACTGGCAGCATAGGGCATCCTGAATTGGGATACCCCACTCTGCAGAGTGGTAGCGTAAGCTCGATACTGAACACTCCGATATTCACAACTTTGCAATCCCACAATAGCAGCTGATGAGACTCAGATTTGCTGGGCGGGTGTGTTATTACGGGTTTGCCCATCTGTTAAATATCATTGGGCAGCGATAGTGATGTGGTCACTGGAATGTGGAAGAGGGGAGTATCTGCATGCCAGGAAACCAGGCCACTGTAAAGAGGAAACAGAGTATTTTCAAACTTTACTTCCTCTTAAATTGTTGCTGCAATATGACTCCTAGATGTTTCAAGAGTAACAACGGCCATTGAATGAAACCCCTGTGACTGTCCGGAATACTCTTGTAAGCCAGTTGTCGAACTATGCATGTGCGGGTCACAACCGCATCCCTGCTGAACTCTATCTAAGGTGTGTACATGCATCAAGCATTTCTGACTCAAAAGGATCATTGCAATAGCAACTGGGCAAGCAGATGGGGTATATCAAGTAAACCCCAATCCCTTTTTGTTTATTGGAAATGCAAAGACCCTAGATAATGTTTACATTTGGCATCGAATAAGTCAGATTATGTAAAGGTGCAATATTAATATGTTTTGATGTCAACATGACAAATAAGATGATGCATTAATGTTCCTGACAATAAGCATTAACAATATTACTGGAAAATGATCTTGCATTACACCTGCTTCATTCTATACTAGTAGTAAACATGTGACTTATAGCGTCAGCAATTTTTCTTTTTTTTTTTTTAAACACAAGCACATAAAACAGCGGAGAGGAACACCACACTTGCAGACTTCTAACAGATGACTCAGTAGCACCTGAAAATATGTTGTACTGGCATTCTGAACTTCCTTTCTCCTAAAATACCAAACAAGTTGTGTTTCCTTTGCAAATAAGCTATTACATCAAACCTTGTCCCTATAACTTCCGCATGCGCCTCTGATCCAACATTTTTGTTGGCAGACTTATGGATATTCTAATTAAAGAGCGGGGAAAACAAACATCATTCATCTACATTGACTCACAAAAACAATTCAGTGTTTTTAGCTTCCAAAGGGAAAAACAATAAGAAAGTGCACTGTGGAAAAAAATAAAGAAAAAAAAACAGGCAAATACAGGTAAACATCATTAAAGTTCTTGTTCCAGCAAAAGCTTAACTAAAAAATATTTTGATTAGTTATATATTTGGTCAGTAAGCGTGTTTTGTAAAAAAGCTTATGATATTTTTGAATGCACATAGATAGGGAGACACTATATGCAATTAGCAGGCCCATTGGGGAAACATGAAATCTCTCTTTTAACCCCAGTATTTTCCCCAATCAGCACCAGCCTTTGGGGTGTGCGAGGTGTGGGTCAGGAGGACGTGCAGCTGCACGTGCCTGCTCTACGCCCTAACTCATCCCACCAGCTGACTTGCCCCCACACCTGCTCAGTTTACTGGTTCTTTTGGTTCTGCTGGTGGTGTTGTGTCACAAGGAAGGGGTGCCATGCTAACCTCTGTTCTGCCCTTTAAAATGGACCAAGCTGGCTGATTCCCTATCCCTGGGGTATCCCAATGTGGGATGCCCCACTGTGTGAAACCCCATGGGATCGCTGACATACATTACAAGCAACCTCACAGCACATGCACAGGCTTTCATTTAGTCGGCACTATATGCCTTATATATATATTATTTAAGGACATAGAGAGGGGGTAAACAGCTGGTTTCCTTCAGCACAGCAGCCCTCAGTGGGGAAAGCTGGGGATGTGGCCCCTGCATGTGTCATGGGAACGGTTGTGAGGTAGGTATACCAGTGATCTTGGGAGGTTTCACACGGTGGGGGGATAGAGAATCAGCTGATGACTTCTAGGGGATCATACATGGTTCTTGATGCCAGGTTATGCACAAGGGGCTTCTGGCAACCATGTGGGGCAGTAGGCAGTGTTGAAGAGGAGCAGAAGTGTGTTGGGGGGCACCATCCTGTAGTCCCGCCCAGGGTGCCTTCCATCCTAAGGCTGGCCTTGTCCCCAACGGTCTAAACCAGGGAGATATATTTGTCTGACCTTTGCTCAATACTGCATTAAAAAATGGATCCATCTCTATTTACCAGTATATCACGATCTGTCACTTTCAATATTTGTCCATCCTCTGTATACTCATGCCAAAAGTTGGTGGCTTAAGTGGAGAGAAGACGACTTGCATAGTCATTTATTGGGAAGCACTGTTCCTTAAAAGGCTATCCAGTCTCCCATCAACTGAGCAGGGTCTAATGGCATGAAAGCTCTGGCCCAGGGGCACAACTTGAGGGCATGAGGCTGCACTGGGGCCCAGAAAGTCAAGGGGCTCATCATTGTTGCTCCGCCACCTTACTTATCATATTTGTGCTCACTTTGAATCGCTTATAAAAAAAGTAAGCACCATTTGTCTCTGCGGTTTCAGTCTTTAGTTGTCTAGCTGAATCCTACTGAGTTAAAAGACATAAAAAAAAAATACTGTACGAGCCGTGAAAGGGCCCCATTTAATGTTTGCACCGGGGCCCTGTCACATTTAGTTACACACTATCTGGACCCATACTGTTTGGGCTTGATGAAAGCCTACTAATGGGGTTACATTCATGTCTACAGGAGATGCTGGTCTGTTAGAACCAATGTCTGAGCTCACACGGAGATTAAAGACCAGCTAGCTTAATAAACGGAGGTAGAGAAAAGTGCAAGAACAGATCAATAGTAAGAAGGGTTAGCCCCTACTAATCCATTGAGGCAAAATCTCCACTCTTTGCTTTAAGCAGGTGGAAAGAAGATTTAAAGCAGAACTAACATCAAAAGTTGTTCATGAGAGCACCTACAGAAGACCATGGGTGAGCCTCACCTCATCCTATTACTGCAGCAGCTGCTGTATATTGTAATAAATATTGTAACATGGGGTTAAACCTACAACAGATTTGTTTGGTTTGCCCTCCTTAAAGTGGACCAAAACCCAGGATTTGTCTGAAACCCCCCAGATCGCCGAACGCAACTCACCCCCTCCCATCCCTACCGCGCGTGCGCTCATTCAATCAGCATGCTCGGAGCCGCTGACGTTACTTCGTCCAAGCCTTCATCTAAGGCCAGCGGCTCCAAGCTTGCTGGTGGCCGCATCACCCGCTTCCCTGTAACAGGGAGCGTGCCCGCAACGGCCATTTACAAATTACTGGCGCAGGCACGTGTTCTGCTAGAGGGATAGCGGGATTGCGGGCGCAGCTCGTGCATGTGCCACTGGGCCGAGAAGCAAGGTAAATGAATGGGGCGATCTGGGGTGGGGGTTCGCACAGTGGGGCATCCCGATTTTGGATGCCCGGGGGGAGGGAATCGATCGGCCCGGGAATCTATCGACATGGGTTTTGGTCCACTTTAAAGCCTTTGTCCAGGAGCTCGTCTAATGCAAGCGGATCCAAGCGTGCTGGCGGCTGCATCCCCCGCTACTCTTTAACAGGGAGCGTGCCGCGTGGCCATCGACAAATGCCTGGCGCGGGCACATGCCCTGCTAAAGCGATAGCAGGGATCTGGCCTTTGCTTGCGCATGCACCGTTGGACCGGGAAAAAAGGTGAGTTTTCTGGCGACCTGGGGGGTTTCACACAGTGGGGCACCCCGATTAGGGGGAGCGAGTATGCCTGCCATGAAGTCTCAATACAGGTTGAGTTTTGGTCCTGTTTACATCATCTGCCAAGATAAAACACAAGGTATACAAATACATGATGCCACAAAGCAAATTTTTCAGACAGCCCTTAAGTTTCTCTTTTAGTGATGCAATTAGCAACTGTCCAACACAAAATTGTTTAACTTCATGACAACTGTTCGCCCAGTACTTGCATCCATAGAGTGTTACATATACTAACCAGCAGGCCCGTTAGGCAACTGCAATCAAAATGCCATATTTTATTTCTTAACTTGGAAATAATGTCTAATTAAAAATGTTGGTGACATTGTCAGTTGTTCTGAAGGACCTTGTAAATTGTAGCATGCAACTTTCAGTCAGTAATTTTTGTTCTGCCAGGCCAGACCTAGATCCAGCCGCCGTTTGATACCCACATGGGCCCCCAATCATGGTGGTGGATTCCGGACAGGGGACAGAAGTAAAGGTAAGATTTACAGGTGTTCTGGGAATGGTATGTGCAGGGGGGAGAACCAGCATTCTGGATGCTCACCCCAGCCATATATATATATATATATATATATATATATATATATATATATATATATCTCTTATAGCGATGGAGACCAACACCCGCGCAGCAGGTTTGCTCTAATTCTGGCTTTGGAATGCAATATCTAGAAACCATAACCAAAGGCAGATTACAGAAAATATACACAACTAGGCTGCAGAGTAACTAAACATTTTTTCATGTCCTATCTATTCTTGGTTGCAGCACCCAACAGCATTTTAACTGCCTTTTTTTTTTTTTAGTACGACTCTAGCATCATTTCCAGACAGTACCTTGGTAGAAATAATAGTATAGATCCTTGTTGTTCAAGATATTTATATTTCAAAAACCACTATTGTAGATAGAAGCTGTGTTTAAAATTGCTGAACATGCACAACCATATATTACTATGAATATTGAGAAGTTGTGCTCGCTACTGCTGAAAACTACTGTAGATTGCATATTGTATGACTATATGAATGCCTTCATATGCTGAGTAAAACTTCTAGACACGAGTTACTCACGTTTTTCAGCTTGGATTATACTTGTTATACAAAAAATACTTGTTAGTACTCACCATAAAAATTCTTCTGTGCATGTTCAGTATGCAGAATCTTAATTTGCTTATTCTAAATGCTGGGTTTTGATGACAATTTAAACTGCAAATAAACTTGTTTTGCCTCTAAGCAAATCAAACCTCACCTTACTAAACTAAAACTGTTGCATGTGGTGGATGTAGAAGCTTGCTTTGTTTATTCTAAATGCTGGGATGTTTCAAGTCAATGGATGCAACATAAGACTTGTGAAGAAGCACAAAAGCACTACTGCACAATGGCTTTAAGAATCTTATGCCCATCGGTCTTTTAGAACTTAAAGTAAAAGAAAGTAAAACTATGTACAGAAGACAACATAGGCACCTAACAGTCTTGCTCAGCTTAAAGTGGACCAACACCCAGGATTTTCACTATCCTGGGTTTTGGTCCACTTCTGTGGGGCACCCCGATCGGGGGTTTTTACAAACGGCCGGCGCGGGTGCGCGCCCTGCTAGAAGGAAGCGCGAGAGGCGGCCGCAGCCCGCGCATGCACCGTTAGAACGGGGAGAAGGTAAGGTTTGTGAGCGTCCTGGGGGGTTTCACACAGCGGAGCATCCCGATTTCGGATGCCCCGCAGGGAGGGAGCTGATCGGCCCGGGAATTTTATAGATTCCTGGGCCGATCAGCCATGGGTGTTGGTCCACTTTAAGAGTGATGACGGAAAGGAAGGAAAACCCCATAAATCTAGTGGAATGGGATGTGTCAGGAAAAGCATGGGTCATGTGATCCAACTAACAATCCAGCACCTATAGTCACGCAGCCCGCTTTCCCAAAGCACCGTCAGTTCACCCCCCTAGTGGGACTACAAGGCCTAACAAGGCTGCAGACACGGGGAGGCCGATTCATTAATAGCACCAGGTAGCGACAGATGAGCGCCAGTAGCGTTATTTTCACAGCGCACGCTAGTATTCGCTGTGCTTGGCCGTTGTTCGGCTGTTGACAGTGACTCAGTCGGTGTGCGGTAATGTGGAATACGGGGTTAGGAGTCGCTGTTTGACAGGTTCCGCGCTGTATGGGAGCGAATGGCCATAGCGAACGGCTCCCAGCATATTCATTAACAAATCACGCTCAAAAAATTCTCGCGCTGTGAAATGCTTGTTTAAACCCCAGAGCGCTGGCGGCGATGGGTTAAAAGTAGTTTTTTAACCCCCAAACAACCATATTTTTGGAAAAAAAAAACATGTTTTTACAAACATTTTGTAATATGAATACATTAATACCAGACCTGTAATATCAATTCTGCACAAATTTATTTTTTTTTTTTTTTACCTTAAAAAAAATATCTAACATTGCAGAAGTGGTCACAGAATTTTTGCCATTTAAAAAAAAAAAAAAATTTAATAGCAATTAATTAAGAATATTTAAAGATTGCTCCATTGAAATGCATTGGAGAGCGCCAGGTAGCGAGAGGTCATACCTGTCGTTGTTCAAGGTCGCTCGCTGGCGCTGTGGGGTGAGGCTGGAATAATGATGAATGATTCGCTATCTGGCGCTCTGTCGGTCGCTAAGCAGGATCGGCTTGATAAATGTGTGATTGCGGAGGGGAGCCGGCGTTCTCATGGCGGTGAGCGTCATTACCGTTCGCTCACCATTCGCTACCTGGTGCTAACCCTTGTTAAATAAGGGCCAAAGATTCTTGGCTAAGGATCGCTCAAGTTAAATATTGGTTTTAATGCAGTAAGCTCACTAAGCAGTCATTACAAACATTTGACTGTGAGGGAATTAATACAAATGCCGTTCTGAGTAGTGGGATACAGATTACAGGAACAGTGAGTTATAAGCAGAGATACAACTGAGTTACCTTAAAATGCAGATCAGTGATGATCGGCTCTCACCGGGAAGTGTGTGGACAGCTTATGGAAATCCTGTGCACCTCCAGCATGCATATGATGCGACCTCCCCCAGAGGGGGGAACACCAAATGATTGGGCCGCATGCCAGACAGAGCCTGAGATCTACACTTCTTTTTGTGCCAGTGGCTGCCCGGCATAGTGGGCCTGTTCTGGCTCGGCCCAGCTACGAGTAGTGCAAGTGCAGGATGTCTGAGGCACTGGCGTTGGATGAGAGGGGGGCTATCTCCAGGAGTTGCCTCTGCTTCAGACTCAGTGGAGCCTTCTCAGCCCAGAAGTGTGAGAGAATGAGAGAATGGCTCAACTTTAATTCTCCATCTTGGAGAGATTAGGTACGGTGCATGTTTATGGTTAGAAAAAGCCTTAATGCTACAGGGAGAAATAAAAGGGGGAACTACAAGTTGGATCATTTTGGAGGGTTTTCATGCATTTTTACACAATTAACTGGATTTTTCCTTCATTTGCTGTGATATTAACAGGGCACTCGAGTAAGACTCGGCTATTGCCAACCTAATGCACTTTGGCCACGGTTTATTCAGTCGGTTTAAGGCACATCGCTTAGCACTCAGCTGTTGGCTTCTCCGGGCCTGGAGATTTGGCAGTGCGGTGCTTGGCTTTTTTCTGACCCAGGCCCACAGTTCCTGACTGCAGAGACTTGCAGTGGTTCCTGCCTTTGGGACCCCTACCGCCTGGTTTCCCAGTTTCAGAGACTCAGTGGGACCACATTCCACTGTTTCTTTTTCTAGAGCTTCAGGCTCCTAAGAGTGGGGCTGTAAAGTTTTAAAATATGCTGTACCTGTTCTGAAGGGCCCACAGCACTAGTGCCTCTAGCATCTATGTCTAATGCAACTGCCACCCAGTCTCTTCTCGACTACAGCGTTGTCAGTAGTCAACATTGTCAGGGGTATTTTTCTTCCTTTCTCCTTGCCAGTTTGTACACAGGCCTAGAGAAAAAAAGGGAAGAGGGGGAAAAAAAACCTCTACCACCCAACACTCAAAAGACCAGCCTGCTGGATAGAGCAACTGCAAAAGGTGAGAATTTATATCATTGAAACAGATCTTCTGCATCTGGCCAGAGAAAGGAAAAAAATAAACAAACAAATAATGGAAAATAATATAAGGATAAAGGGAGTGCACTCAAATGTTAAAAAGAGGATCTAAAACAACTTATATGCAGACTGTTCCAGGGGATTTTAAAAACAGACCAAGAAATAGTTTTTGACCACTGCCATAGAGATGGTTGTAGGAAAACAATGGAAGAAATAGCTGTATAAGACGGTTGGTGCCATATTCCGTGTTACTTAGTCAAAGAAGAAATGATGCTACTTGTAAGGGACAGTGGACCGATTGAGAATTTGGTAAAAGAACTGGGTTTACACCCAATACCTGTACCGGGCTGGGTACCACAAAACCAGATGAATGAATATATATTCGAACCATTACAAATAGAGACCTGAAGTAGTGCTTTAAAAAATTAGCAGAATGTAAAAAGAGGGAAGGGGAAGATGAAAAGGAAGAGAAAGCAAAGAAAAATTGTCTTTTCATTCTCCTGTTGTCTCACCTGTCCTTGTCTGCTTCTCTTCCTGTGCTTTTTTTACCCTTTATCATCTCCTCTCCATCCCTTCCCCTCTTTTTTTTCGAGGAGAGGGAAGTGGAGGGAAGAGGGGAAAGAATAAGGGATATAGATAAAGGAAAAAAAAAGAAAGAGAAAAAAATGCATCCTCTGGTATCAGAATTAATGCTCATGTCAGAGTTGGCAGAGAGTTTTTTGTACCCGGGCAGGAAAATTGCGCTGGAAGATCTGATCCCGGGCGTTTAAGGGGAGTGGGGAGGGGTGGGATAACGAATCCACATCCTGTTGTAACATCGATTAATAAGAAATCTCTTATAATGGAAGCCAACACAAATATTCCAACCACTGGACAAGATCATTTTCTATGTTTTTGTTTTGTCTATTTTCTTCTCTCTCTACCTCTAAATTTCTATCGCCATTTGCCATTTTCCCCTGCTCTTCTTTGGTCCTTTCGCAGCTAACGGAATAATGAAAACAAAAGAAACCAGTAAATGGCTATGACTACGATTCTTTTATGGGTTTTCAAGAATAAAATGAGTAAGCATAATGATCTGCTCCTTTAATATAAGGGAAGCTAATTCCCCAGGAAAGAGGAGATGGATAAGCAAGGAACTGAATATATTGAATCCTGACATTGTGCTGTTCCAAGAAACCCATTTTAAAGAAAAAAAGGATCCCATACAAGGCCTTTGATGAACTTAGATATATGATCACCAATGATTATCGCTCCAAAAAAGCATGGGCCGTGGCAGTCATAATAAACTATAGGTTTCACTTGGAATAACAAAACAATATATTGACAAAGGAGCACACAAACATCCTGGTTGGCAAATTAATGGGAGAAGATTGCACTATAATCAATACATATGCCCCAAACCAAGGGCAAGCTGCCTATAATGGTAAAGTTGCCAGTAAAATTGAAATGTAATTACTGACCCACTTATGGATACTACTTGGTCTGCCAAGAAGAGTGAAAGAGACCATGGATAATCTGACCATTAAAGATAAATTAAAAGCACGTAATCTAGTCGATGTATGGAGGTGTCTACACAGTAAAGAAAGGGACTATACACAACTCCTACTGCAGAATAGATTACTTTTATATGAAACAACAAGCGTTACAGGAGATTCATACAATTTAGAGAGCACCAATCAGTATATCGGACCATGCACCATTTGTATTAACTATTAACTGGAGACAAAAAACAAGAATACTTGATCTTGGACAATGAATAGAGCTGCTTGAAAAAATAGAAATTAAAAATCAACTTAAAAGGGAAAAGGGGGTAATTTTTCAGACTTAATACGTCAGTGATTAGAATGTCAACATAAGAAATATCCAAATGATGCAACATACCAAAATCTGATAACAAATAGGGAAATGCTTGGCCAGATTCTTGGGGAAAATAATAAAAGCCCAAGGAAAATGACAACTATTAAAAATAAGTATGAGTAGGAAGACTTTAGCCGAATTTGTACAGGATGAGAGAGCTACAAACTATTGAAAAGGTTAGAAGCAAAGATGGCTCACCTCCAAGAAGAAATCAAAGCAGAACTTACCAAAGAATTTACAATATCAATGAATGTGATAATGCTGATAAAATGGAATATACTGAATATTTAAATGGAATTGACTTACACAAAATTGATGCAGAACTTGCAAATACACTAAATGAGCCTTTTACTATTCAGGAAGTATCTGCTGCCATAGACTGTCTGAAAAAGGCAAAGCTGCTGGAGGGGATGGATTTCCATCAGAATATTATCAAACTGTTAACCCTATCTTAGTTGAACATCTGCTACAAGTATTTAACCTGATGGATGATACACACCATTTTAGCCCTGTCATGAATACAGCTACAATGAAATTGATTTTGAAGCCGACAAGGATCTAACAGATATAGACCAATACCACTAATATACATCTATTTAAAAATGTATGCTACTATCATTTGTAGGAGACTCGTCAGAATTTCTGACCAAATTATCTCCATCAAAGTAACAGCCTAAAATAAGATTAATAACAAATGCATTAAGGCATACCTCCCAACTTTTGAAAACCAGAAAGAGGGACAAGTGTGGGACACGCAGATTGTTTGCCAATAAACCACACCCACAGACACGCCCCCAGCCACTCCCTTAAAGGGAAACACCGCCTAAGAATTACATATGATATATACATATATATAATAATACAGTCAAGACACCCCCCCCCCCACACACACACATACAGGCAGACATGTTCCCACTTAAAGATGACCAAAAAGAGGTCCTTAATGTATGGTACGGATGGCATCCTCAGTGCCCTCCAGCAGTGCGTACTGTACCCTTTATTCATATATAAAGTTTCTATTTAAGCATTAAAGTGGACCAAAACCCACCTGTCATTTGATCCTTCCCAGTTCTGGGGCATCCCACATAGGGATGCACTGCTGTGTGAGGCTGCCATGGCTCTCAGAGAAATCTCACATTTTCCGGGTGATCCCACAGCACTTGAGCATGGAGCGAATGTCATCCCCAACTGCCCCCTCCACTGGCTGAACGCTCACTGACCTTACCTACCTGAATGGATGGCCGGGATGCACAGAGCTGGAAGGAAGCAGCAGAAGGGATACCAGCAGTGGCTTCACTAAATGTGACGGGCCGTTTTGCCAACATTGGATGGGGCCCTGTCAAGGCTCATAGATTACATTTTTGTTTTGTGTTTTGACCAAGTTGTTTGCAGCTAGACAAGTGAAACAGCAGAGGCAAATGGTGATTCCTTTATCTAAATTTTGTTAAGTGAGCACAGATCTGATAAATAAGATTGAGGATCAATAATGATGGTGTCCCCTGGGCTTCTGGGCCCAGGTGCACCCCCTATAGTAACATCCCTAAATGCCAGTGTGGACGAGAGCCTGCACATGCACCAGCGAACGTGAAGCAACTTATAAATATGGCAGAACTGGGAGCTTTACACAGGGAATACTACCGGGCCCCCTGAGCTGAAATCGGGGCCCCCACAATGTTCAGTGTCATCATACTAGGCACTGGTTAATAAACCTTATCTCCCAGCCCCCTGCTGAAAGTCTGTACCCGTCTCCTCTTCTTCATAGTGAATGACAGCCGGCCTCCGACATCCATGGCCTCCAAGAGCAGCGCAGCTGAGAGTGACGTCATTCTCCAGCCACCTCTGCGTTATCCAGCGTCACGCAGGGGCCAGCCTTTCACTATGGCGGAGAGAGACTGTCAGTACGCAGTGCGTGCCGGGAACGGCGAGGGAGGGAGGGCTTATTAACCTCTCAGCTCCCAGTGTCTGCTAGGATAACATTGAACACTGTGTGGCCCCGAGGATGCTGACTGTCCTTCAGCGGGCCCCTAGATAATTGCATACTTTGCCTCACCCGACTGTCCGATGCACTGAACTCCGGCGGCCAGCTTGCTATCTGCTGGGCAGTGCACTTTGTGGCAGTGCGGGGATAGCGACCCTGACACTGGGAACCTGCTGCGGATACTGCACACTAACAGTTCAGCGAGCCAACAAACAGCCTCACTGCCCGATCTAACTCCGCCCCCAACCCCCTGCAGCTGCCCCGGCACCGCCCTTTCTCTATCTTCTAGCTCTTACACCGCACAGAGAGCTGCAACCTCCTGCCCGGTGTCCCGGCCGCCACCATACTCGCCGGCGAGTTTACAGGATTCCGGGACATGTTGGGGCCCCGCGGGGCAACGGGACAAGGGCCCCAAAGCGGGATTGTCCCGCCCAAATCGGGACACTTGGGGGGTATGATTAAGGGCGTGATGGTGACATTAGACACAAAAAAAAGGCCTTTGATAGAGTCTCCTGGCTCCTATTATTAATATCAAAAATGATGGCCTTGTATAATATGCTCGAATCAATATTTACAGGGCTCTCACTGATCCACCTAAAAAATAGAACTAGGCAGGGGTGCCCATTATTACCACTGCTTTTTAATCTCCAACTAAAAGCTATAATCAGGAAAATCAATCTAGATAAAGGGAATAGAACTCAATAGCAAGCAAATTAAGCTACTAGAGTATGCAGATGATACTATTAATACTAATATACTGATATAATAACTGATAATACTAATATTATTAAACTCCAAAAAGATAATTTCCAAGGGCATTAGCATTGATTGAGGTATTTGGACGATACTCGGTAATTAAATCAACAAAACATACCCCCATTAAACTTACATAAGCAAGAACAAAAGGGACTAGAAAAGTTGATAGATCCACAGTGGGAGAAGAACAGCTTGACATATCTAGGGATTAGTATCCCAAAAATCTAGCATTGCTGTATGAACTGAACTATAAGCCATTAAATATCTATGTAAAACAGAAAATCAAGAAATGGAAGAGAATGCCACTAAGCATTACAGGTAGAATCTTAATAGTAAAAATAGCATTTTTACCAAAATATATAAACCTGATTCAAACCCTACCAAATTACTATTGCAGAAAGCTTCTTCACAGACATCAAAGAAGTATCTCAAACTACCTATTAACCCTTTAAGTGCCAGCCTACCTTGAGATTTTGTCACCCTTTGTTGCCAGACCATTTTGCACTATTTTGCGCTCCCCTTGTTCAACTGTGATTTTTGAAGGGATTTCCAGGGATTTCCCAGGAAAGTGATATATTGTTTTTTTCAGAGTCTGGGCTTTAACATGAAATGTCTTGTTTGTCATTTCTTAGGTGTATTCTCAATATTTTTGGATGAAATATGTGCAAAAAAACCCCCCCCAAAACAATTTTTTTACAATTTGTAGTGTTTTTTTTGTAATAAAAAATGTAAGTTTGTCAATAAAATCTTATTGCGCGTGAAACCTCAATTTCTCCCGGTTACAGCGATACCACATATGTATAGGTAGACACCCTTTCCTGCCCAGGAGACTCCCCCAAACTGAAACAACGCTTTAGGAGATTTTCAGATAAAATACAACTATGCTACGCGCTAAGCGCACCTTGCAGTTTTTCAAAACAACCCTTTACATTTGAAATACCCCCAACAAACTATAGATTCTCTGGAAGTACACACCTCAGGCTTTCTAGGCGTACCAGGCTTGTTGACATGGGTGCAGTTTTCTGGAAGTAATCCCTCAATATATTCTTTGGTTGCACAGGGTTTCCCTAAAAAAAGTATAAAAAAGCAGAATCAAAACCACATTTTCCTAAAAAAAACTATATGCAAACAAGAAAAAAACTGAAAATCTGAAAAAGCAACATGCCCCGAACAGAACAATACCCAGCATGCATAGCTACTGTCAAGGGAAGAGTTGCCAAACACACCAAAGTAAAGCATGTGCGCAACGGTAATTTTACTTCAAAATTTCAGCTCTGCAGACAAAGTGCGCACCTTGTGCTTTTTCTACCAAAACAACCCTTTACATTTGGAATATCCCCGATAAACCATATATTCCCTGAAAGTACACATTTTAAGCTTTCTAAGCGTACCCAGCTTGTTGTCGTGGGCTCATCTTTCTGGAAGTAATCCCTTGAAGAATTCTTAGGTTTCACAAAAAAATGTATAAAAAAGCAGAATAAAAAACACCTTTTCCTAAAATATCAATATGCAAATAAGAAAAAACAAGCTAAATCTGAAAGTGCAAGGTCCCCCGAGCAGAACAATACCCAACATGCATAGGTACTATTAACCCTTTTAATTGCCAGCCTACTTGAACTTTTGTCACCCTCAGTTGGTCATTTTTCCCCATTTTGCGGCATGTTTAACCGTGATTTTTGTCGGAATTTCTTGGAAAATATATATATATATATATTTTTTTGCAGCAGAATTTAGGCTTTAACATTAAATGTCCTGTTTGTAATTTTTCTACTGTTTTTTAAATATTTTTGCGTAAAAAAAACAAAAAAATAAATAAAATAATATTTTTTAAACAATTGTCTCCTTTATTTTAAATAAAACATTTTTTTAGTAATAAAAACCATATTGCATGTGATAGCCCCATTTCTTCCGATTACAACGGTACCACATATGTATCGATAGCCCCCCCCCCATTCTTGCCCAGGAGACCCCCCAAACTGAAAAGAGCATTTTATAACATTTACAAATAAAATACTACTATCCACACTAATTTAATTTAAAATGACATAGGGACCCCCCTCCCAGGGTTGGGACCCCAATTTTCTGGGGGGAATTTTTGGCTAAGCCTAACCCTAACCCTAACCCTTAAAATTAAAAAAAAAAATAGTGGGGTCCCCCCCCTGGGAGGGGGGTCCCTATGTCGTTTTCTTTTTAATTTTAATTCTTTAAAATTTTAATTTTTTTAAATTTTTTCTTTTTAATCCCAGGGGGTGGGGGGACCCTATTTTTGGGGGGGAATTTTAAGGGTTAGGGTTAGCCTAACCCTAACACGTAAAGTGGACCAACACCCAGGATTTTCACTATCCTGGGTTTTGATCCACTTCCGCGGGGGTGCCCCGCTGCGTAAAACCCCTGAGAAAGGTATAAAAAAACCTCAGCCCGCTCCTACGGCGCATGCGCGAGCGCTCGTCTGATCAGAGCGCTCAGAGCCGCTGTGCTATGCATGGACAAGGGACGGACAACCACAGCGGCTCTGAGCACGCTGGCAGCCGCATCTCGCACTTCCCTCTAACAGGGAGCGCGCCCGCGTCGCCTATTCACAAACGACTGGCGCGTGTGCGCGCCCTGATAGAGAGAAGCACGAGATGCACACAGCGGGGCATCCCAATTTCGGATGCCCCGCGGGGAGGGATCTGATCCGGGAAAATCAGCCTGGGTGTTGGTCCACTTAAAAAAATTTCATAGAACTAGCAACTCCAAAATACGTGGGGGCAGTGGGCGGGCGGTCACAGGCACATGTGAGTTCACCTTCTTTGTTTATGTTGGATTGTTTCTTTTGATCTCCCCTGGCTTTGTCCTCACATTGTATATTTTGGAGTTGCTAGTTCTATGAAATTCAGGTATCTTATGTATAATAGTTATTAGTATTAAGATGCACGGTGTTAGTGTTTTATGATTATATTGAAAGTTATGAAATAAGTTTGATTAGTAGATCAGGTATCAATTAGCACATTGCACTTTAAATAGCACAGCCAGGCTTCTGAGTAAATGAATTGTTATTATAGTATTTAGAAACGCCATTCCCATTGCCCCCCTTCAAGTTTTGTTCCCCTCCCGACAGTGTGTTTTGTCTTATATGTTTTTTAATCATGTCCAAAGTTTGTGAATATGTGATTTTCTTAACAATAAAATAATACTTTTAATATAGCAGTGGTGCTGTGGTTTGGTGGGTGACGGGGAAGGAGTGGGACCTTCCTCATTTTGTTGATTTACAGAGAGGGGGTAAATCAAATGGGGTAAATAGGCACAAAGTCTTTTTATCAGAATCAGAGCAATGAGGAAACAGGCTACTTTTTAAGTTTGCAAGAACTCCAAGTCCTTGCAAATAATTTTCCTACCTTATAGGGTACAGAGACCATTGTTCTTTCTAGCATTAAGATTTCTTAAATACGCTTTTAGCAAGGTTTTTGTTTAAACCGGTAGAGACACTTCTCCAGCAGTCTTTTTGACTTTTAAAGTATTTCTACCACAAATGAAAGTGTACAATGTTAAAAAAAAAAAAAAAATTCTCTCTCCAGCAGCCTAATAGGGACTTTGATGCCCTATTAGGAATCATAGCCTGGTAGTGAATGAACCAGGAGGAGCCTACCACTTTCATGTTAAAAGTAGTGTCCTCTTTAACCAAATAGTACAACTTAATAGTCCTTTGCTGACAAATTACATAGACAATCTTCATAGTGTTCTCTCATCACAACAGCATTTTGCACACATCACAAAAAGCTGTGAGCCATAAACATTTCAATAGCAGGCTCATGCCTGCTTTACAATGTATCACAGCCGATTAAAACTGAAACAGTTATGATATAACAGCTACAACCTAGCTATAGCACGGTAACACAATGTAATACTCACCAGGGAGCTGGTAGGCTTTTCAGAATGACTCACACAGCAGAAGGGAAAGATGATGCAACCCAATTCCTCCTCCAACTCCTGATGCGATTTTTAGTAGTAGGAGTGCGGTCACCTCTGTAGGCGTAGAATCTGACTGTAGTTTTGTACTTCTGTGCTACTCCCTTTCATTCTACTCCCAGCACTACTCCCTTTCATTCCTTGATAACAACAAGTTAGTCCAAACTATTAGCATTTTATGGAAAATATATGAATGACAGAGCCTGCAAATAGCTGTTGAAGTCTGGAATAGTATGTACGTAAGTAAGTTCAAACTTAAGCAAAAAGGTTTACACAAATAGCAGCCAAGAAGTAAGCAGCTCCTAATAGATATAATGGAGTGAAGTTTTTTGCTTTTGGGGTTTAGATCTAACTGCGTGGCACAGTGGTCGAAATGTGCAGAGGGCACTGAAGACTACTATCCAGAACCCAAGTCTCAACCTGGCAATTCTGGTCATCAGAGCCCCCGCAAGAAAGGATAGACTGGGCTGCATGGAAAGCCCCAGGTCTTTCATTCATTCAGGGCATCGAGGGTCTGAGCAGACAAGCAGTGTTCCCTGATGGGTTAGCAGCCGCTGGATAGCAGAGATATGGTCATGGGCAGGCAGCAAGTTGTAAATGTGGTTAAATTCTGAGCTAGAGGTTATGACCAGCAGCAAAGGATTGTAAATGAGATTCTGTATCAACGGTCGTGTACAGACAGCAAGAGGTGCATTCAGAAATCCAGATGAAGATCAGCAATGGAAAAATCACTTCCAGCTGTCCCTAGGGAGCGCTGACTGCAAGATCAAGAGATGTAGCTCCTCCCGGCCCCCTATAAAAGCAGCTGCCTCTCAATCCAGCCCCAGCAGTTTAAAAGCAGTACTCAATAGAAGAGGCAGGCCGGGAGGCCCAAACAAAAAATAGGAGACCATGTTACCTCACATAGCCTCCACTTGTACTCTCTCGAATCAAAACTAAAAACTTGTATAACTAGTGTCCTATGAGCAAAAATGGTTCAATCACCATAACAGGCATGCAGGACATAATAAACCACAAGGGCGGGGTGGACGGGCTGGAATGGATCAGAGAACAAAATCAATTCTACAGGTGAGTTTCACAGAATTGCCTTTTTTTTCCGATCCATTCCAGCCCGTCCAGAAGTATTCACGTTTGGGACATCCAAAAGCAGTGTCCATATGGGCAGGATCGGCAGTGCGGAACAGCAGATAGTTCATTTCACTACAGCCTGAAGCACCTTTCGGCCAAAAACAGCGTCAGCTGAGGCCCTGACATCCACCTTGTAAAAGTATGAACCGAAGACCAAGCAGCAGCCTTGCAAACTTGTTACACCGAGGCCTGGTGCTGAAAAGCCCAATAAGCATCAATGGCTTTAGTAGAATGAGCTGTGATCCGAAAAGGGGGTTCCTTCCCCCTGGCAGAATAGGCTCGTACCACCGCCTGTCTAATCCACTTACTGAGTGTGGACTTGGCTGGTGGCTATCCCTTCCTAGAACCCTCTGTTAAGACAAAAAGCAAATCCGATTTCCTGAAGGATTCAGTCGCAGCCAGGTAATGCCTTATGGCTCTGACCACATCCAAAGCATGGAGGGTCCGTTCTTTGGAATTAGCCAGTGCTGGACACAAGGAAGGTAAGACAACCTTCTCATTAAGGTGAAAAGGAGAAACAATCTTAGGCAAAAATCAGGTTTAAAACGAAAAACCACCTTATCTCTGTGCAAGTAGGGTGGGTTCATACATAGCACGGCCAGCTTTAAAACGCAACGTACTGAGGTAATCGCCACCAGAAAAACCACCTTGAGTGTAAGCATAGACAACTTAGCGTCATTCAATGGCTCGAAGGGAGGACCCTGGAGAGCAGACAGCACTAGATGCAAGTCCCACACCAGTAAGACTAATTTTCGTGGTGAGCGGACATGGGTGACCCCCTGGAAAAAAAGTCTTGATCAATCAGTGGAAAAAAAATGGATAAGGCCGAGACCTGACCCTTGAGGGTGCTCAGCTGGAGGCCCAAGTCTAGACCATGTTGTAGAAACTCAAGAATTCTAGAAATAGAAAATTTCTGGCAAGGAAGGCTCTTGGCCTCGCACCAAGCGATATAGGCCCGCCAAACTCTGTAGTATATCATGGAAGAAGACTTCTTCCATGCCTGAATCATTGTGTGAATAACCGTGGCCGATAACCTCTTCTCCGTCAGGATTGAGTTTTCAATAGCCAGGCCATCAAAGCCAGCGTCTGTAAATTCGGGTGCCGTAGCGACCCCTGTGCGAGAAGCCCTGGATAGACTGGCATGATGTAGTGATCTATTGACATCTGTACTATGTCTGCAAACCAACTCCTCCTCGGCCAGCAAGGAGCCACCAGGATGGCTGGTACCCCCTCCTGGGCTATCTTGCGAAGCACTCTGCCAAGGAGCGGAAACGGATGGAATGCATACAGAAATTTGACCTCCGTCCAAGGGATCGCCAGAGCGTCTGTTGCTAGGGCCAGAGGGTCTCTTGAGAGAGAGAGACGAACCTTGGAAGCTTGTGATTGTGTCTGGACGCAAGATGATCCACGTCTGGTTGACCCCAGCGGAGGCACAAAGCCTGAAAGGTCTCGCTGCTGAGGGACCATTTCCCCAGGGGCAAGGAACTCCTGCTCAGGGAGTCTACCTCCTGGTTTTCCACCCCGGGGATGTAAACCGCCAAGATGCAGGGAACATTCTCCTCTGCCCAAGTCAGAACCTCCTTGAGGGATCTCTTCCTCCGAGTCCCGCCCTGGTGGTTGATGTAGGCCGCAGCGGTCTGATTGTCCGAGCGGACCTGGATTGCATGGCCTTTAAAATGGGGAGTCAGGCATAGAAGAACCAACCATATTGCTCTCAGCTCCAAGAGATTTATGGGTAACCGGTTCTCCTTCGGACCCCACTGACCCTGGATCTTCTGGGTCTGCCAAATGCCTCCCCAGCCTGTAAGACTAGCATCCGTATTAACTATCTCCCATTGAGGAGTCTGAAAGGACTTGCCTACCAGCAGGTTCTGAGAGTCCAACCACCACAAGAGGGATTGCCTGGCCGGGAGGGGACAGCAAAAATCCTTGTTCCAGAGATTCCTGTGACCGATTCCAGCTGGTCAGCAGGTTCAGCTGTAGACGTCTCATGTGGAATTGGGCGAAGGGCACTGCCTTGAAGCACGACACCATTAGGCCCACCAATCTCATCCCCAGACGTACCGATGGCTGTTGACAAGCCAGCAAGACCTGCACTTGCGTCTGGAGTCCGAAAGCTATCTGCTGTGGCAGAAAGACCTTGACCTGGCGGGTGTCTAGCGTAATTCCCAGGAAGGATCTCACTGTTGAAGGCATGATAAACGACTTGGGGTAGTTGATCACCCAGCCGAAGGCTTCCAGGGTTGACAGTACCGGGTGTCGCTCTCGGCCTCCCGAAGGGACCGGGCCGAAATCAGAAGGTCGTCTAGATAGGGTAACACACGAATACCCTGACTCCTCAGGATAGCCATGATGCCCGCCAGCACCTTGGCGAACACTCGGGTAGCTGAGGATATGCTAAAGGGGAGTGCCACAAACTGGTAATGTTGATCCTCCAGTGCAAACCTCAAAAACTTCTGATGTCCTTGGAAAATCGGGATGTGCAGATAAGCGTCCCTGATGTCCACCATAGTAATAAAGTCGCCGGGCCAAAGCGATCTCACCGCCGACCGCAATGTTTCCATGCGGAAATGTCTGACCTTTACAAATTTGTTGAGACTCTTCAGGTCCAAGATCGGACGCAGCGATCCGTCCTTCTTGGGGACCGTGAACAAGTAGGAGTAAAACCCCTGACCCTGTTCTTGCCGGGGCACATGGCAAATCACACCTATCTGCAGGAGGTGTTGGTCAGCTGCTCTCAAAGCCTGTGCTTTTAGCGGGTTTCGGGATATCCTTGAACATAGGAATTTTGTGGGTGGTCTGGCTGCCAGCTCTATCTTGTAACCTGAGGACACCACCTCCTGAATCCACCGATCCAAGAAGTGACACCTCCAGATCGGAGCAAACAGCAGAAGCTGCCCCCCCCCACCCGTATGGGTGAGGGCGCCCCCTCATGCCTGAGTAGGTTTGGCTGGGGGTTTGGGCTTAGCTTCCCAGGCGGGGTTGAGCCAGCTGTGGGACCTACCTCTGCCCCAGGTCTCTCTGCGGGCACCTGGAAATGAAGAACCTCTTCCTCCCCGAAAGGACCGATAAGAAGAGGAGAGCAGGCTTTCTTCTCTGAGGGAGCTTACCATCCTTGACCAAAAGGTCCAGTCGCTCCCCAAACAGACGGCTTCCCACAAAAGGTAGACTTGTGAGGGACTTCTTGGCAGCCGCATCGGCCGACCACTGCTTCAACCACAGTGAGCGGTGTAAAGCTACAAGCAAGGCAGAAATTCTGGCACCGAGCCTGACTACATCATCCAAGGCAGTGACAACAAAGCCGATGAAATCCAAACAGGCCTTGAATTCCTTAAACTCCTCTGCCCGTTTGTGGGACTTAGCCACAAGGTGTTTAACCTTTCTCCTGTTGGCTAGGGAAACAATTGCCGAGGCACAAGCAGGCCGAAAAAGGGCACCAACAAAGGTGAAAGCATGGCAGGCCAACTGATCCATGCGTTTGTCTGCAGGATCACGTAAGGAAGCATTGTCAGGTGATGGCATAACCGCGGTGTTGGACAATCCTGACACCTGAGGGTCCACCTCGGGAGGGTGAGACCATAACCGGATCAACCGGCGGAGAGCAACTCACCTACTGAGATCCCAAGGAATCATAAAAATCATCATCTGAGTAAACCGGCTCCAAATGCAGCTTCTTAACAAAGAGATCTGATTCTCGAGGCTAGCCAGCCTGTGCGCAAAATCAGCATGTGTCCCCTTGCTGGCTTCCCCTTCACTAGGGGCTAACTGCAGCGGCGGAGGATCCAGAGAGGCCGGTGGTAACGCAGGGCTAGGGTCAGGAGCAACCGCCCGCTCATGGTCCAAAGCAATGCCTCTAGCGCAAGTGGAACAAATCGTGCTAAATCCGCCCAGGGGATTATATCTGCACAAGGGGCAGAGCCTGTCCTGCCCAAGTGGGGTGCCCGGCTCACTATCCCCTGATGCCTCCATTATGGTGATTCTGAACAAAAATATTCAATAAGGCTAATAGACACCAACGGCCTAAGCCTAATAGCCGATCCCTCTTTTTAATAATGGGGACCGGGAGAAACCACAACCCTCAACCTTCAGCCCACAGTCCGATCTTGTGCAGTCAACTGCAAGAAAAAGAACTGGGGCTGGTCCAAAGCAATGCCTCTAGCGCAAGTGGAACAAATTGTGCTGAATCCGCCCAGGGGATTCCATCTGCACAAGGAGCAGAGCCTGTCCTGCCCAAGTGGGGTGCCCGGCTCACTATCCCCTGATGCCTCCATTATGGTGATTCTGAACAAAAATATTCAATAAAGCTAATAGACACTAACGGTCTAAGCCTAATAGCTGATCCCTCTTTTTAATAATGGGAGAAACCACAACCCTCAACCTTCAGCCCACAGTCCGATCTTGTGCAGTCAACTGCAAGAAAAAGAACTGGGGCTGGATTGAGAGGCAGCTGCCTTTATAGGGGGCCGGGAGGAGCTACATCTTTTGATCTTGCAGTCAGTGCCCCCTAGGGGCGAACTCCCAAACGCTAATACTTCTGGACGGGCTGGAATGGATCGGAAAGAAAAAAGTAAATACTTTTTTCATGCGTGTGTGTGTGTGTTTTTTTTTTTTTAAATCTAACTCCTTCATAAGACCCCTTATATATTTCACAGGGCAGGAGGGGCCAGCCAGCCTGTTGGTGACTTGTAAACTGTATATCTGCATTTACAACAGTCTAATGATCATTTAGGGCAAATCCTACAGATTGCTCAAGCAAGTAATCAGTAAATATTATTTTAGAGTGAGGCCGGTGGTAACGCAGGGCTAGGGTCAGGAGCAACTGCCCGCTCATGGTCCAAAGCAATGCCTCTGGTGCAAGTGGAACAAATTGTGCTGAATCCGCCCAGGGGATTGCTCAAACAAGTAATCAGTAAATATTATTTTATAGTATTCATTTATTTTAATGTTTTTAATCAAGATGAAATCAAGGCTTTAGGCAATTATGGACTGGACAGACTGGGCTAGGGAAAAAAAGCTCTATTGATCCAGGCTTTGCTGCTGCGTTACTATAATGTGGGCTTTAGGCCTTATGTGCTAAAATACAATTCAGTGATTACTCACCTGTAGAATTGGTATTATGAGTATACAGTACGTCCTGCTCCAAATCTAATACTTACAGTTGGGATATACTCCGCCAGATGGCGCTGGACTGCAGAGACATTGAAAATAGGCTCCTCCCGGCCCCTCAAATACCCGGGGACCTCCCACAAATCCCCAGCATTGAAAAGCAGTTAATGAGAAGCCGGGAGAATTAAACAATCCAAACTATCAACTATAACAATGATAACAATCACCATACAGGGGATCCAAGATAATGCAAAACAAGGGTGGGTTGGAGCAGGACGTACTGTATACTCATAATACCAATTCTACAGGTGAGTAATCACAGAATTGTATTATTCTTAGTATACAGTACGTCCTGCTCCAAATCTAATACTTACAGTTGGGACATCCAATAGCAGTGTCCATAAAGTAGGGTGGGATCCCCAAGAAAAATCAGCAGCAGACAGTTTAAACCACTGCCGCCTGCAGAACCTTTCGGCCAAAAGCAGCATCAGCTGAGGCCCTAACATCAACCTTGTAAAACTTTGAAAAGGTATGAACAGAAGACCAAGTAGCGGCCTTGCAAACTTGTTCAACAGAAGCCTGGTGCTGAAAAGCCCAAGAGGCACCAATAGAACGAGTGGAATGAGCAGTAAGGCGGAAGGGAGGAATCTTCCCCTTAGCAGAGTAGGCCTGAATCACAACCATTGGAAAGGGGATTCTGGAAGCCCCCACACAGGTCCCCAGATGGTCTGCACTCTACCCACAAAATTTCTATATGATGATATTAATACACCACAATAAATAATGCTATAAAAATTTACAGTTTTATTAATGATTAAAAAAGAATACAAAATGACAATATTAAAAAACATATACACACAAATCCAAAAACACGGGGGGGGGGGGGGGGGGTTGGGGGGAGGTTACACACGAGGGGTTCTGAGGCGGGCAAGAGACATTGTGTGGTAATGTAAACTTTGCTTTTGATATACTCCTCTCTGACTGTCTCCTATTGTTACTATACGATCAGTGTCTTTCAGTCTGCTTAGCAGACACTCCCCTGGGATTTAGATACATTGGCAGATTAGGTTGTGTATATTCATTTTGCATTAGACTTATATCTGGGGATATTATATGTGTGATAGGGCACCATACTGATTACACGTATATTGCTGGTCAGTGAGATGAGCTTCATGTTAAGAATAGCATTTGCTGTATAATATATATGTAGCCCAATTAACATTCCCCCCCCCCCCCCCCCGTGTTTTTGGATTTGTGTGTATATGTTTTTTAATATTGTCATTTTGTATTCTTGTGTGCATTGGCTTCTATAGGAGTCTTTTTTAATCATTAATAAAACTGTAAATTTTTATAGCATTAGTTATTGTGGTGTATTAATATCATCATATAGAAATTTTGTGGGTAGAGTGCAGACCATCTGGGGACCTGTGTGGGGGCTTCCAGAATCCCCTTTCCAATGGTTGTGATTATGATATAGATGGGCACAGTGTGGTCTGGCACCCCCACTTAGTGATAGCATTGGGCTGTGCACGTTAGTCTTTCTTCTTTTTGTCTAGGCCTGAATCACAGCCTGACGAATCCACTTGCTGATAGTAGACTTGGCAGGAGCCAAACCCTTCCTAGGACCAGAAGGGACCACAAAAAGAGCATCAGTTTTCCTGAAAGGTGCAGTAGCCACCAGATAGTACTTCAGACACCTAACCATATCCAAAGAGTGCAAAACCCTCTTCTTAGCATTGCTAGGATTAGGGCACAAAGAAGGAAAAACAATATCCTGATTCAAATGAAAGGCAGACACTACCTTAGGCAGAAAATCAGGTTTGAAACGAAACACCACCTTGTCCTGGTGCCTCTCATAGTAGGGGGGTGAATGGACAGCGCCGCCAACTCAGACACACGCCTGACAGAAGTGATAGCCACCAGAAACACAACCTTAAGCGTAAGAATGGCCAAGGCAGCATCCTGCACAGGTTCAAAGGGAGCACCCTGCAAGGCTGCCAGAACCAAGTTCAAATCCCAAACAGGCACCATAGGTTTACGTGGGGGACGCACATGAGTGACCCCCTGGAAAAAAGTCCTGATCAGAGGGTGCTGAGCAAAATACTTCTGGGAAAAAATTGCCAGGGCAGAAACCTGACCCTTCAGAGTACTGAGTTGGAGCCCCATCTCCAACCCATGCTGCAGGAACTCCAGTATCCTGGGAATAGAGAACACACGACAGGGAAGAGACTTAGACTCACACCAGTCAATGTAGGCACGCCAAACCCTGTAATAAATGGAAGAGGAAGACTTCTTCCTAGCTTGAATCAAAGTATCCACAACTGAGGAAGACAGCCCCTTCTCCATCAAGATGGAGGTTTCAGCAGCCAAGCCGTCAAAGCCAGAGTTTGTAAATTGGGATGGCGTGGTGAGCCCTGAGTGAGCAGATCTGGCACCAAGGGCAGAGCGTACTGATCTACTGCCAGCTTTACCACATCTGCGAACCACACTCTTCTTGGTCACCTGGGGGCCACCAGAATTGCTGGCACCCCTTCCAGAGCAATCTTGCGCAGAACCCTGCCCAGCAGGGGAATTGGGGGGAAGACATACAGGAACTGAAATTCCTTCCATGACATCCGAGGTCAAGGCCAGAGGATCGCTGGACAGAGAGACAAAAGCTGGAAGCTTGTGATTGTGGCGGGACACAAACAGATCCACATCTGGTTGGCCCCAACGGTGACACATTGATTGAAACACCCTGCTGCATAGGGATCATTCTCCCTTCGGAGAGGTCCCCCTGCTCAGAGAGTCCGCCAGGTGATTTTCCACCCCCGGGATGTACACAGCTGAAATGCAGGGGACATTGGCCTCCGCCCAAGTCAGGATCAGAGACGCTTCCTGGAGGGACCCCTTGCTCCGGGTCCCTCCCTGATGATTGATGTAGGCAACTGCCGTCTGGTTGTCCGAGCGCACCTGAACAGGCAGGCCCTGAAGATGAGTAGTCAAGCGAGCCAGAACTAACCTGATCGCTCGCAGCGCCAAGCCATTGATAGGTGTGTGGGCCTCCTGAGGGCCCCACCTCCCCTGGAACCGCAGGGACTTCCAGAAACCCCCCCAACCTGACAGACTGGCATCCGTGGTGACCGTCTCCCAGGAAGGGGCAAGAAAGGATCTGCCCCCCAACAGGTTCCTTGAGTCCATCCACCACAAGAGGGACCTCCTGACCAGGGGGGAGAGCACACAGATCCTGTCCAGGGATGCTGGGTCCTTGTCCCAAACTGACAATAGGTGAAGTTGCAGAGGCCTCAAGTGGAACTGAGCATAAGGGACCGCTTCGAAGCACGCCACCATCAGGCCCACCAGCTGCATCCTCTGCCTGATGGAGGGATGGGGACAAGCTAGGAGGGACTGAGCCTGTGCAATCAGACTCCACCTTCTGCTGAGGAAGGAAGATCCTTGCCTGAACTGTATCCAGATTCATTCCTAGGAATGGAGTTACCAAGCAAGGGGACAGTAAGGACTTGGGGTGGTTGATCACCCATCCAAATGACTCCAGAGTGGCCACCACCAGCTGAGTATCCAACTCTGCCTGATGTAGAGACTGGGAAGTGATGAGGATGTCATCCAGATAGGAAACCACGCGGACGCCCTGACATCTGAGCAGAGACATCACGCCAGCCAGCACCTTGGTGAACACCCTGGGAGCTGAAGTGAGGCCGAAGGGCAAGGCCACAAATTGGTAGTGTTGATCCATCAGAGCGAACCTGAGGAGCCTTTGATGACCTGGGAACACAGGAATATGAAGGTAAGCATCTTTGATGTCCACAGAAGTCATGAAATCCCCTTGGCGCAGGGAACTGATGGCAGAGCGCAGAGTCTCCATGCGAAACCGCCTGCCCCTGACAAACTTGGGCCTGACAGAACCATCCTTTTTGGGTACTGTGAATAGGTTGGAATAAAAGCCCTTGCCTTTTTCTCTTTAGGGGACCTGGCAGATGACCCCCAGCTCCAGGAGGCCTTGCACTAGCTCCTGAGCCGACACAGGGTCCTGAGGAATCTGGGATCTGATGAACCTTGGAGGGGGATCGGCAGCAAACTCCAACTTGTAACCGGAGGACACTACCTCCTGAGACATGAAGCCTCCAGACATGAGCGAAGTGCTGCAGCCGTCCCCCCACCCGGATGGGTGAGGGCGCCCCATCATGCCTGAGGGGGCTTGGGAGAGGATTTAGCTTTGGGACCCCAGGAGGAGCCAGGACGTTCACGTCCTCTGCCTCTACCCCAGAAATCTCCCCGGGCCCCAGGGAAGGACACCCCCCTTCCCTGTCTTGCACCATGGTAAGGGGAGGAGAAGGAACCCTGTGCCCGAAAGGGCCGAGGTTGCCGCCTGCGCTGGGGTAACCTGCCTCCCTTAGCAAAAAGGTCCAGGCGGTTTCCAAACAGACGCAGTCCTTTAAAGGGAAACCCAGTGAGGGCCTTCTTGGCAGCGTTGTCAGCAGCCCACTGGCGCAGCCAAACCGAGCGGCGTATAGCCACCACGAGGGCAGAAGTTCTGGCACACATTCTGATGGTGTCATCCAATGCTGATAGGACAAAATTTACAAAAACATCACAACTGGAGAGTGCATTAAACACCTCACAAGGCAAATCATCAGGGGCACTATCAAGCATATTTCTGATAAGGGTTCTAGTGGCCACAGCAGTAATGGCAGAGGCACAGACCGGGCGCAGTGCCGTCCCCGCACATGCAAAGGCGTGGGATGCCAGCTGATCAATACGCCGGTCTTTGGCATCCCGCAGGGTAGTAGAATCAGGGGAATGCATGACAGAGGTGTTAGATAGTCCTAGGATCGGGGCATCCACCTCGGGGGGGGGGGGATGACCAACATTTAACCACCTCAGCAGGAAAGGGATACTTCCTATCCCAACTCTTTGGAACCCCGGGAAGTTTACTGGGGCGCTCCCATTCCTTGAGCACAAGGTTATGGAAATGTGTCTGCTCTGGAAATTCCAAATGTAATCTTGCTGTATGGAAAAGCTCCCCTCTTTGCCTGGGAGCCTCAACAGGGAGAGAGATAGACAGAACCTCAAAAATCTGGGTCAATAATCTGTCAGTGTCATCCGGGGCCCAGGGGTCAGAGCCTGAATCGTCATGACCCCTCGGTCTCTCATCAGATGAGCCTGAATCAGAAAAGAGCTCCCCTTCATCAGACGGGGTATAGCCACACAGATTCATAAACTCCTCAGTTCCCATAGGGAAAACAGTAACATTAGGTGTCAAGTGCCGCTTCTTAGCAAGGGGCCTTATGCGCTAAAGACTTTGCAATAATCTGTTCAACAGTAGCCAGTCTAGAAGACACATCAGGCTGAGAATCCCCACTTGTGTGCAACTCAGCAGGAGTGAGATTTAAGCTTGGGGGAGTAGGTGAAGTGAAACGAGGTGCAGCCACTGGCAGGCCAGATTGCAATGCAAGCACCTGCTCAGCACAGGGTACACAGACCCGTGCCTTGTCAGCGCCAGCATGAGGCTGCCCACACGCTACACACAGCCGGTCTTGTCCCAAAGGGACCCCGGTAACATTATCCTGGGATGCCTCCATATGGTGATTATAGCGGCGCTATACGCCGATAGGGAATGACGCTATATAGCAACCCTGGATGCCCCAATAACCCGCTAGGGACGTGGGACTATAATTTGTACAAGGCCTACAAGTAATATACTAAAAACAGGGCCGGGAGAAGCCAAGAAGGGTTCGTCCCGCCTGAAAGACATAAGCAGACAAGACCTTAAGTACATAGTAACAAAAGTGAAGCAGAAAAGGCCGCCCGCGAGGGCACTTACGGACCGCGGTAGGTAGGAGTCCGTCGCGCATAGTCCAACCAAGTCAGAAAAGATGGCGTCAGTATACCTCGAGGGGCGGGCCAGTAATAGCGATGACGCGGAACGCGCCAAGGACGGGCCCCGCCCCCCCGAAGAGCGCAAAGCCAGAAGTCCAACAGCCAATGATGGCGCACCAGCAGCTGAGGTAATGCCGCTGCCAAGCGCGGAGCCAAGTCAGCGCGCGGCTGCGGTCATTTTAAAGGCAATACAGACAAGTCAGCGCGGCGGCTGACACAAGAATAAAGAAATGTGAAAGTGAAAGCACAGACTGCATAACATACATATCTATACACATACACCCCCCCTCTTTTCCCCCGAAGACTACAAGGAGGATGAGGGAGGACGACGGCCACTTAAATAGGGCCCACCGATAGGCAGGGGCAATAGTGCAGGAGGGGCATCCCATAGAGGCTCACCATAAGCCTGAACTGCCTACCCTTTGGTGGGGGATTGCGGTGGAGCAGCTCTCCTAAGCACCAACGGCGGTGCTGCCTACCTTCACCCGACCAGCGCAGCCAAGGCTGGGAGGCATATTACTAGTGGAACGGGTGGGAATAATCCTACAGGGCCGCAGGTTAATAACCCCGCTCACCTGCGAGTAGAGAGCCAATTTCTCGTCCTTCGCAGCCAGACTGCAGAGAAATTCTGGGGATTTGTGGGAGGTCCCTGGGTATTTGAGGGGCTGGGAGGAGCATATTTTCGATGTCTCTGCAGTCCAGTACCATCTGGCGGAGTATATCCCAACTGTAAGTATCAGATTTGGAGCAGGACGTACTGTATACTAAGAATACACAGAATGCATAGCATACACATTTACACCCCCCCCCCTCTTTTCCCCTGAAGGTTACAAGGAGGATGAGGGAGGACAGCGGCCACTTAAACAGGGCCCACCGATGGGCAGGGGCAAGGGGGCACTAGTGCGGGAGGGGCATCCCATAGAGGCTCACCATAAGCCTGAACCGCCTACCCTTTGGTGGGGGATTGCGGTGGAGCAGCGCTCCTAAGCACCTAACAGTGGTGCTGCCTACCTTCACTCGACCAGCGCAGCCAAGGCTGGGAGGCATATTACTAGTGGAACGGGTGGGAATAGTCCTACAGGGCCGCGGGCTAATAGCCCCACTCACCTGCGAGTAGAGAGCCATTTCTCATCCTTCGCAGCCAGACTGCAGAGAAATTCTGGGGATTTGTTGGAGGTCCCGGGTATTTGAGGGGCTGGGAGGAGCCTCTCTGCAGTCCAGCGCCATCTGGTGGAGTATATCCCAACTGTAAGTATTAGATTTGGAGCAGGACATACTGTATAATAAGAATATATATATTTTATAGAAACAAAATGCAATTCCACAACAAATAATGAATCCAGTAAACATATCTTGGCAATTGCTGCAGTAAATACTTTTAAAATTGACACGTATCCCTTCCTGAGGAAGCCCAGGAGACTTACTGCCGTCATCTCGAAGTTGTCAGGAAGTTGCTGTTTGCAAAGAATGAGGAAGGGAATAGTTACCTGTCATAGGCCACGTTTTCATACAGGCATGTGAGTGGTGCTGTTTTCTCAGACAAGGAAATTTCTAGGGGCTTACCAAATTCTTAGTCAGTGATTTAGAAATACTTGAAACTATTCATTAATGTTCATATAAGTAACTGTTCTGGTCAAGATAAAATGTTAAAAACTTTTAAACACATTACACGCTAATCGTTGGATGAAATTCAGTATATCTACAAAAAAATGACTAGCCATTCTTCTTAGTTATACCTTTTAGAATTTTTATAGGTCACACTCAAACAAAACATATGCCCTTTTTAATGTATGCTTAAAGGGAATGTCCAAGCTTAACAAATCTTGTGTATATAAGCAGGAGAAATTTACATTTCTAGCAAAGGGCCAATCATATTTTTTGTGTTGTTCCTTTTAGAAAAGTACCCTTCTTATTTGAAAAACTATAAACCATAATAATGAAAAAAGCCTACATTTTCCTCTATGGCAGGAATTTACTATTGCTAAGTACACCTTCTGCGGCTTTTGCACTGTGGAGCCCAACTCACAAGTAGAAAATACTTCATTATTAAGTAACGGGCTTGCATAGTATTGATTTCTTATTCTTAAAGGAGCACTTTCGCGGAATTGTGTAATGTTAAAAATCCATAAAAACACATTGGTTAATGAGAGGAGGGGTCACTTATACACCCGAACTGAATAAAACTGCTGCCAAGCTTGTGGTTTATTCTCACATGGTAGGAATAAAATCCAGGAGTGACAGGTTTATCCTATGAGGGATGACAGAGCCTGTCACCCCGGCTGTCCATTTCCTTCCATTAAAATAAAAGAAACAAGCCTGGCTTGATATTTCCTGATGTTGGGTATATAAGTGACCTCTCCTCCCACCATCCAGCATACTTATATGGATTTTTATCATTGGGCCATTTTTTAGCTATAGTGCTCCTTTAATATGCCATTTTAAAACATGTTTTGCGCAACATTTTTACGTTTAGTTGGCAATGATAGTAGTGATTGGTAGAAGTCTACAACTGGGTGCCTGGTGATCTGCCCAGGTAATGGTTACAAGTATTCCTATGGTCCTGTAGATAAAGGAACTATACATTGTGACAGCCATTGCATTTAAATTGCATATAAAATCAGACCCTCTGACCCAATATCATATTTTAAATACTTGGTTACTATTTTAGTGATTCTTTTTTTTCTCAAATGATTTACCATTCTCCCCACACTTTTTAGGTAACTGTCAGACAGGCTTATTATATCCAACAGGTACGTTATTTGACGTTTCATGCACAGAAGCCATTATTGAATTTTCTGCGGATAGGTTTACTTTAAAAAAAGCCATAGGGGTTGATTCAGTGCCATATTTTTTTTAAACACTTTTGTGAGAGAAAACACTATTTTCATGATTTGTTTTTGTCTCGGTAAATTCAGCACCATGTTTAGCTGTAAAGGGAAAAGATCAAAAAGGGAGTAAAATAATAACAGTGCTGAATCAACCATATACTGTTGTTCTTACCCTCTTTCTACCTTGTACAGTGCCATGGACTATGATGGCACTTTATAAAAAAAAAACAATATAAATACTACTACAATATTGCAGAGTGGTCATCTACTTGATGTTGCTACACTAGTTATTTGTGTAAAATAATTGTGTAGTTTACACTAATACAACTACACTAATGTGTATAAATCCCAATGACAACCTCAGAATGAAGTGAGAAACCCCTTTAGTCTTTTTGTTAGGTACATTTATTTTCATTAGGCATGACAAATGATTTTGATGAATGTGCTAGTGCTAAGCCAAGCTCTGCACATACAGTATGACTAGATTGTTTTTCAAGCTGGCATCAAAAGTTGATGTTTGGCAAAACCTGGGTAGCTTATGACAGTATGTATGCATTCCATGTATATCCCAGAAGATAAAAATGTGTGACATATTAACAGCCGAGTAACACACACATTGCTGGCTGCAGTAACACAGATTTATTATTCACAGCCAGTACATACACACAGATAACAGGAAGATATAATGTTTGAGGTTAAGAGGCCAAGTAAAAGTGTTTAAGGAGGGGATAAAAGGACAGCAGTGATCACAGATGAAACCTGAGCTATAAATAGCAAAGAATAGAAAGTTAAAAGCATGGGCAGGAAGAATGTTTGGAAAATAAGCAATAAAATCACATTAACATACAGTGGGATAGTAAGTTTAATAAGACGAGTGTCTTGAGTATATACACAGATGCACTTATTGTTAAAAGCGCTCATCCCTGCGCACCAGTAAATACTGGAAAAATCATAATGCAATTGGAAAAGCGCACTAAATACAATAAAATGTGCGCCATGGGGCTCTGGAGCAATTCTGAATGCAAGTTTTAAATAGTGCAGCGAGAATTCCGGCACCCCAAGGCTGCCTCTGTACTGTACTGTGTGGTATTATCTAGTATTCTGTTCTATTTGGTTAGCAATTGAAAGTAGTAGAAAAGAGGATACATATACCAGTCAAGTTAAAAACACAGACTACTTGGTCCATTATTTATTATTTTGCCATTTACTTTTTCCCTCAAAAGAACCAGACATGTTTTGCTGCAGTAGACCAACTAAAATGTTCTCCTCCTCATTGTCAAGTATAAAAAAAAAAAAATAGAAGTATTTAAATGACATCTGTCTCCACCCCCATCCTTTAGACTGTAAGCTCGCAAGGGCAGGGCACTCCTCCCTATTGTCTCCTGTGCTCACAACACTTGGTTTTAACCTGTGGCATCGAATTTTATATTGTTCTCTGTGCTATATGTTTTACCTTGTCTGTATTCTTAACTTGTAAAGCGCTACGGAAGTTGATGGCGCTATATAAATAAACAATAATAATAATAATACCACATGTGCAAGAAAAAAGGCAAAACAAAATGAGGTGACAAATATCAACAATTTTAAAGCCCCTTGGTCAAACATTTGGGAACACATTTTGTGACCCATATTGGCAGCCCACCGTTATGGTCACAGACTTGACATAAGGGAGTGCAAAATAACAAATGTGTGATGTAGCTGTAAATGCATTTAATTGCTTTTTTTTTTTTTTTTTTAATTGCCCTGTTCTGTTTAACTACTACTAACCATTTGGCCATCAGAGTTTGGTAATATATTTAGCACCAGAAGAACCTATTACAAAGAAACTGAAATTCAAATAATTATTAGGTGAGGAAATTACTATTATTTCCTATTGGAGGAAACAGCACTATTTAATATTTACTCCACCCAACAGCAAAAACACTGAATCTAGGAGTACTGAAAATTCAGGGACTGGGGCCAACAAGTTACTTCCGTTCTATAAATCACAAGTTTTATATTCTAAATTTGCATCCCCTGGAGCATTAAAGTGGTTAAAATAATTGCACATAAAGTATGTTTCAGTCTAATAATTATGTAGTATGGTCTAAAGATATAACCAGGCTGTTTCTCTCTGAATAATAAAAAGTACGTAAAACAAGAGAAATTAATATATAAACATATAGCATAAAGCATAACGTTCACACAGGGTTTTATGTTTTTGGCACTTATGCCAATGGAAGTACTGACCTGGAGTTGGATGAAAGAATACTTTAAAAAATTACTTTTTAAACTGTGTTTTCCTTTACAGAGCTGCCAACAGAAATGTCTGGGTCCCATACAATTTCAATATTTGTCCCCCTTTGTGGAGCTCCTTCTGTCAGGGTATCCAGAAATGACTGCACAATACTCAGTTGGGAGAGGTATGCATTTGACACAGGCGTGTAGCTGATTTTGGCTTCCTTGCTGGATAAATCTCTGAGAGTTAACTTGCAAATGGAGCTGAGGTGGGCAGAATAATGAGTGGAGCTGGGGTGGGCGGATAAATGAGTGAAGCTGGGGTAGGGGGATAAATGAGTGAAGCTGGGGTAGGGGGATAAATGAGTGGAGCTGGGGTGGGGGGATAAATGGGTGGAGCTGGGGTGGCCGGATAAATGGGTGGAGCTGGGGTGGGGGGATAAATGAGTGGAGCTCGGGGGGGTTAATGAGTGAAGATGGGGTGGGCGGATTAATGAGTGAAGGTGGGGTGAGCTGACTGATGAGTGGAGCTGCGGTGGGCGGATTGATGAGTGGAGCTGCGGTGGGCGGATTGATAAGTGGAGCTGCGGTGGGCGGATTGATGACTGGAGCTGCGGTGGGCAGATTGATGACTGGAGCTACGGTGGGCGGATTGATGAGTGGAGCTACGGTGGGCGGATTGATGAGTGGAGCTGCGGTGGGCGGATTGATGAGTGGAGCTGTGGTGGGAGGATTGATGAGTGAAGCTGGTGTGGGGGATAAATTAGTGAAGCTGGGGTAGGGGGATAAATTAGTGAAGCTGGGGATGAATGAGTGGGCAGATTAATGAGTGAAGATAAGGTAAGGGAATAATGAGTGGGGCTGGGGTGGAGGAATAAATGAGTGGAGCTGGGTGGGGGGGTTAATGAGTTGGACTGGGGTGGAGGGATTAATGAGTGGATCTGGAAAAGAGTGAATGAACGAGTGGCACTGTACTGGGGGAAGGGGTGTGAGTGAATGACACTGGGAGGAGGTAGGTGGAGCAGGGTGGAATGAGTGGAGCTGCACAGAGATGATGATGTCTGTTTAAAGTCACACAGTGAAGCCCAGTTTGGTGGGCAAGAAACAAAGAAACAAGACTAATCAAAAGGACAATTCTCACCTGTAGAATTGCTTTGCTCTTTTTCCACTCCAGGGCGGCAGAAACGAATGGGTTAGCTATCGTCTGAAGGTTGGGGACTGCAAGACAAAAGGTGTGGTTCCTACCGGCCTATATATACTTCCGGTTGCTCTCCGCAATCCAGTAATTTAAAAGCAGTAGACACACCTGCCCGTGAGGATAATGCATCATAAGAAGCCCTACGCCTTGTTGGAGACGAGGAGAGATGAGATAAGCGCCTCTCTTCCTTTTGCCATCTATTTTCCTCTCTTTTTTTTTTTATGCTGACCAACTATTCACATATATACCAGCTCCACTAGGACTATGGCATCCGAGGAATGGATACAGTAGTCTAGCAGATAGGGAGGGGCTGCCACCCTGGAGTGGAAGATGAGAGAAAGTCAGGAAGTCAGAAACAAATGGGACCTCCAAAAACAGTGCCTTTAATTCAGGGTGGGATCCTAGGTGTTAACCTTATTCTTATTTTACATGAGGAATACACCATTTCAAAAATCAAACCTTAGCTGAAGAGCTTACTATTGTCTGCAATACCATCCTACCAAAGGTGGCATCAGCCGAGGCTCTAACATCTACCTTATAAAATTTGGTAAATGTATGAACTGAAAATGAAAGATGCAGCCTTTCATTTTCTACTTGCTCTACCAAAGCCTGGTGCTGAAAAACCCAGGACCCCTGCAAAAAAAGTTTATTTTCAGCAATGGGTTTCTGAAAAAAGATGGATACAAGCAGATAGCTGTCATTTTAGAGTGCTCAATTGAAGACCCTCATCAAGACCTTTCTGCAAAAATTCAAAAATTTGGGAAACAGAAAAGGTTCTACAAGCGAAACCTCTAGATTCGCACCAAACGATAAATACTCACCAGACTCTGTGGTAAATCTGGTTTCAGGCCTGAATCTTGATCTGGCAAAAAGGCAATATGGAGGTTTTAATAGCCAGGCCGTAAAAGCCAGAACTCACAAATTGGGGTGCCGTAGAGACCCTTGTGTGAGGAGATCTGGATCGTCGCTAATCCAACATCCTTACTATGTCTGAAAACCAACTGCACCTTGCCCAACGAGGAGCCACCAGAATGGATGGGATTCCTTTGCGGGCTGTCCTTTTTTAGTACTCGACCTAGGAGTGGAAACAGGGCAAAACATAGAGAAGCCTAAATCCTGACCAAGGAAGGGTCAGTGCATCTATTGCTAGAGGGACCCTGGACAAACAATACATAGAAATCTCTGAACCTTCCAATTGTGGTGGGACGTGAAGAGATCTACGTCCAGGAGCCCCCAGCATATGCAAAGGGACTGAAAAACCCTCTGACTGAGGGACCATTCTCCCTGATGCAGGATAGCTCTGCTTAGATGATCAGCTTGCATGTTGACCACCCCTGGTTTGTCGATCCCTGAGATGCATGGAACATGCTTCTAGGCTTAAAGTAAGATCTGGCTCACCTCCTTGAGAGCTCTCTTGCTCCTGGTGCTCACCTGGTGGTTGATATATGCTACCGCTGTCAGGTTGTCGGTTTGAACCATGACTGGATGATCTCTCAGATCACAGGTCCAATGTGTGAGAGACAATAGAATCGCTCTCAGCTCCAGGATATTTATGGGGAGTCTGCTCTCCCCCGATCCCCACTGTCCCTGGATCGTTTGTGACCCCATGACACCCGCCAACTCGTCAGGCTGGCATCCTTGGTGTCAGTCTTTCATTGTACCGGAAGAAAAGATTTGCCCACTTGGGTGAGGGTGAAGATTCAGCCACCAGGTTAGGAACTGCCTTGTTGGGTGGGTCATGTAAAGGGGGTGATCCAAAGTTTTCGTAGTTCGATCCCAGATGGAGAGCAATATCGCCTGCAGGGGTCTTGTGTGAAACTGTGCGAAAGGTACTGCTTCAAAACAGGACACTATCAAGCCTAACAGGCGCATTGCTTGATGAATCGCCGGGGGAGGGCAGGTCAAGAGAACCTGTATTCTGGCCTGAAGTTAGAGTCTCTTTTGTTTTGTAAAAAAAACTTTGGCCTGAGTTGTGTCTAATATCATCCCCAGGAAAGAGATGACTCTTGAGGGAATGTACTGTAGGACCAGGAAGAGGTAAGTTGGCTTCAGAGATCTGGGGGGTTTCACACAGGGGGAAAGGGTTTTGGTCCACTTTACCAACTTTCTGCCTGCCATGGCTGTAAAGCCTATCCCACCACAGAAAAAGCATGCCTGGCCACCTGATCTAGATGCTTATCCACTGGAACTTTTAGGGAGGCACTGTCAGAAGTAGTAAAAGGTGTTATTAGAGAGCCCTGAAACTGGATCATCCACCACCGCGGGGGGGAGAACATACCTTGATCAGGTCTGTGGGAAGAAAGTACTTACTATCTAGAACTCTAGGAATAGTGAGAAGCTAGCATGGCTTTTCCCATTCCTTTTGAATAAGTCTGGTAAAATGAGACTGATCGTGAAAGTCACCTCTGTCTTTCTGGTTTGTACGGATCTCCCCTTTTTCCTTTTAGGAATTTTTGGTACTGGGATATCCAAAATCTCAAAAATAGTAAATATCAGACTCTCCATCTGCTCCCTAAATAGAGAAGACCTCGGTTCAGATGGCCCTGAACCGAATTGCTCTCTTCCCTACTGGATGAGATTTCCCCCCCCGATACATCTTCCTGAGATTCTATAGCAGCATAAGTATCCTCCTCCTCGGAATCAGAAGTATCCCTGGAAACTAAATGTTTCTGTTTCTCTGGCACATTCCTTACGACCAAGGGCCCTAAGGGACCCAAGGTTGTAAATAATGGCTATGTGGGTCAATTTCTCCTCTGAGGGTGGCAACTGCCTCCTTAATCTGGAGAGTACTACAACAGCGGTGCATTCTGAACCAATAGGGCTGTCCTCTTCTGGATGCCTCTGCAGGCACACAGGACATAGCGTGACCCTCTCTGCTAACATACCAGACCCGGATGCCCCAGTCATTGTAAATATAATAATATCCCTGAGGGCCTAAGACCGAAGTATATGAGGAATCTTGAGAGTCACAAATGACTACTCCGAGACCCTAGGGTGAACCACAACCTAATGTAATTTACCCACAATCTAAAAAAATACAATTCTGTGATTACTCACCTGTAAAATTGGTATTATATGTATACAGCACATCCTGTTCCAGAAGATATTCCTTACACTTGGGATATACTCCAGTAGATGGCGCTGGACTGCAGAGACAGAAAAGTGGCCCCTCCCGGCCCCATATATACCAGGGACCTCCCACAAAATCCCCAGTATTGAAAAGCAGTTAGCAAGAGACCAGGAGAACTAAAATCTTTATATGAAAATTTGAACATAAGAACAATCACCATAAAGAGGTAACTAAAGATAATGATAACAAGGGTGGGGTGGAACAGGACATGCTGTATACATATAACACCAATTCTACAGGTGAGTAATCACAGAATTGTATTATTCTAAGTATACAGCATGTCCTGTTCCAGAAGATATTCCTTACACTTGGGACATCCAATAGCATTGTCCGTAAGGTAGGGTGGGATCCCCAAAAGTAACAGCAGACAGTTTAAACCACTGCCGCCTGCAAAACCTTGCAGCCAAAAGCAGCATCAGCTGAGGCCCTAACATCAACCTTGTAAAACTTTGAAAAGGTATGAACAGAAGACCAAGTAGCGGCACTGCAACCTTGTTCAACAGAATCTTGGTGCTGAAAAGCCCAAGAGGCACCGATAGCACGAGTAGAATGAGCAGTAAGGCGAAAGGGAGGCTCCTTCCCCTTAGCAGAGTAGGGCTGTATCACAGCCTGACGTATCCACTTGCTGATAGTGGACTTAGCCGGAGCCAGACCTTTCTTAGGTCCAGACGGAAGCACAAAAAAGCATCAGTCTTCCTGAAGGGTTCAGTAGCTACCAAATAGAACTTCAGAATTCTGACTACGTCCAAAGAACGCAAAACCCTTTCCTTAGGGTTACTAGGATTAGGACACAGAGAATGCAAAACAATGTCCTGATTGAGATGAAAGGCAGAAACAACCTTAGGCAGAAAATCTGGTTTAAAACGAAACACCACCTTGTCCTGGTGTCTCTCAAAATAAGGAGGCTTGATGGAAAGCGCTGCCAACTCACTAAAGCCACTAAAAAAAGACCACCTTAAGTGTAAGAATGGACAAAGGAGCCCCTTGCAAGGGCTCAAAGGGAGACCCCTGCAGGGCAGATAAAACCAAGTTTAAGTCCCAGACTGGTAACATAGGCTTACGTGGGGGACGCACGTGAGTAACCCCCTGAAAAAAGGTCTTGACCAGGGGATGCTGAGCAAAGGATCTTTGGAAAAAAATTGCCAAAGCAGACACATGGCCTTTCAGAGTGCTGAGCTGAAGACCCAGATCAAAACCATGTTGGAGAAACTCCAGAATCCTAGGAATAGAAAACACACGACAGGGAAGCGAGTGGGACTCGCACCAGTCAATGTAAGTACGCCAAACCCTGTAATAGATGGAAGAAGAGGACCTCTTCCTAGCCCTGATCATGGTATTCACAACCGAGGCAGGCAGCCCTTTTTCCATCAAGATGGAGGTTTCAACAGCCAGGCCGTCAAAGCCAGCGTTTGTAAATTGGGGTGGCGTAGGTGTTCCTGAGTGAGCAGATCTGTAACCAGTGGCAGGGCGTACTGATCTACTGCCAACTGCACGATGTCTGTGAACCACACTCTTCTTGGCCAACAGGGAGCCACCAGGATGGTTGGCACCCCTTCCTGAGCTATCTTGCGCAGCACCCTGCCCAGCAGTGGATACAGGAGCTGGAACCTCGTCCAAGACATTGCCAGGGCATCCGTGGCAAAGGCCAGAGGATCCTGGGACAGAGAGACAAAGACTGGAAGCTTGTGATTGTGACGGGACGCAAATAGATCCACGTCCGGCTGACCCCAGCGGTGGCACAGGGAGCGAAACAACCTGTTGCTGAGGGACCACTCTCCCAGACGAGAGGTCCCCCTGCTCAGAGAGTCTGCCTCCAGATTCTCCACCCCTGGGATGTACACGGCTGAGATGCAGGGAACATTTTCCTCCGCCCAGGACAGCATCAGGGACACTTCCTTGAGGGCCCGTTTGCTCCGGGTCCCTCCCTGATGATTGATGTAGGCAACTGCCATCTGGTTGTCCGAGCGGACCTGAACAGCCCGACCCCTCAGGTGTGGGGTTAAGTGGGCGAGAACCAACCTGATTGCCCTCAATTCCAGAATGTTGATAGGGGCATGGGCCTCCTGAGGGCCCTACTGACCCTGGAATTTCAGGGACTTCCAGAATCCCCCCCAACCTGTCAGACTGGCATCCGTGGTGACAGTCTCCCAGCAGGGGGCCAGAAAGGACCTGCCCCCCTAGCAGGTTCCTTGAGTCCAGCCACCACACTAGAGACCGCCTGACCAGAGGGGACAAGACAAACACCTGATCCAGGGACACAGGGTCCCGATCCCATACTGACAAGAGGTGAAGCTCAAGAGGCCTCATGTGGAACTGAGCATATGGAACCGCCTCGAACCAGGACACCATCAGGCCCACCAGCTGCATTCACTGCCTGATGGATGGATGGGGACAAGACAGCAGGAGCTGAACTTTCTCTTGAAGGACCTCCACCTTCTGTTGAGGAAGAAAGATCTTGACCTGAGCTGAATCCAGAATCATGCCCAGAAAAGACTTCACCCTGGAAGGAAACAGGGAGGATATGGGGTGATTGATCACCCAGCCGAATGACTCCAGTGTGTACACCACCCTCTGAGTGTCCAGCTCTGCCTGATGGAAGGACTGAGAAGCAATAAGCATGTCGTCCAGATAGGGAAGAATGCGAATGCCCTGACATCTCAGCAGGGCCATCACACCTGCCAGCACCTTGGTGAATACCCTGGGGGCCGAGGTGAGGCCGAAGGGCAAGGCCACAAATTGGTAGTGCTGATCCTCCAGAGCGAACCTGAGGAACCTCTGATGACCTGGAAAAATAGGAACGTGAAGGTAAGCATCCTTGATGTCTACAGAGGTCATGAAGTCCCCTGGGTACAGGAAAGTCACGAAAAATTTCCATTGTCCAGCACTCAAGTGTTCCTTAAAATTTCTCCGTTTACTGGTCAAGTTAAAAGTTACATGGTTTCCATTCCAAGAATAGTTCACATATTACGCGTTTCAGGCAACATCCTGTGCCCTTCCTCATAGATGAGGGCGCCTCTTATGCCTGAGAGGGCTTGGGGGAGGACTTAATCTTGGGACCTCAGGGGGGTCCAGGGCGGCCACGTCCTCTGCCCCGCCCCAAAAATCTCCATGGGCTCCAGCAAAGGAAGCTCCCCATCCAATTCTGGAGCCCCTGAAGGAAGAAGAAAAGGCACCTGAACCCCGAAAGGACCGGGGCTGTCTTTTATGCCGAGGTAGTCCAAACGTTCCCCAAAGAGGCGCAGCTCCTTGAAGGGAAACCCAGTGAGGGCCTTTTTGGCAGCATTGTCAGCTGCCCACTGGCGCAGCCAGACCGAGCGGCGTATCGCCACCAACAAGGCAGATGCCCTGCCACACATTCTAATGGTATCATCCAGAGCAGAGAGAACATATGCAACAAATTCCTCACAACGCAGAAGAGCTCTATACTCTTCACTACCAGCATCATCAGGGGCCCCATCTAAGAGACCCCTAAGCAAGCTTTTAATAGCAACAGCCATGATAGCAGAGGCACAGATCGGACGGAGCGTGGTCCCAACACAGGCAAAGGCATGGCAAGCCAGCTGATCCATGCGCCTGTCTTCCCCATCCCTCAGTGTAGTAGTGTCAGGGGAATGCATGACAGATGTGTTAGACAGCCCCAGAACTGGAGCATCCACCTCTGGAGGACATGACCAACTTTTAACCATCTCAGCAGGAAAGGGATACCTCTTATCCCAACTCTTGGGTACCCCGGGAAGCCAGCTGGGCCGTTCCCACTCCTTGAGAATCAGATTATTAAAGTGAGTTTGTTCAGGAAACTCCAAACGTGGCTTAACAGTATGAAACAGCTCCCCCTGCTGTCGCAGGGTCATGGCAGGAGGAGAGATACAGAGCACTTAAAAATGTGAGCCAATAGTTTGTCAGTATCATCTGAAGACCATGGGTCAGATCCAGAGTCAGCATAACCCCTAGGCTGATCCTCAGATGATTCTGAATCAGAGAATAATTCCCCTTCTTTCAGGGGGGTATATCCAGTAACATCAAAAAACTCCTCAGCTTCCACAGGAAAGAGAGTAACACCGGGTGCCAGATGCTTAGCAGGAGCCTTACGCGGACCAGACCCAGCAATATGCCTTTCAATGCTGGATACCCGGGTAGCCAAATCAGGTTGAGATTCCCCACTGGTATGCACCTCACTGGGAGTCAGACGTAAGCGTGGGGGGGAGGGCGAGGCCAGAGGGGGCGCGGCACTAGGCCCAGCCGCAGGTAACCCAGACTGCAGCGCAAGTACCTGCTGGGCGCAGGGTACACAAACCCTGACATTATCACTTATAGAGGATACCCCACACGCCACACACAGCCGGGCTTGTCCCGAAGGAACCCCAAGCACATTATCCTGAGAAGCCTCCATATGGTGATTATCACGGCACAACAGGCCAATAGGGATTGACGCTAAAAAAAGCAACCCGGGATGCCCCAATAACCCGCTAGGGAAGTGAGAGTAATGGTATGAAATAGCCCTCCACTAAATAGAGGGGATAGGGCTGGGAGAAACCACAAAGTTTGACTCGCCTGCAAGACATAAGCAAAAGATCCCATAAGCGATATGCAATACAGATAATAAATATAAAATAAAACCAGCCCGCAGGGGCACTTACGGACCGTGATAGGGGGAAACCAGCGACGCGCAGCAGAGAACTAAAATGGCACCCGCATATACCTCGAAGGGCGGGCTACGGAGACAGTGATGCAGAACGAGTCATCCGCAAGGCCCGCCCCCCAAAGCCCACATGACAAGGCCAGCCAATGATGGCGCAGCAGCGCCTGAGGCGATGTCGCCGCCGACCGCGGAGCGTAGTACAAACGTGCAGCGGCGGCAAAAGAAACCAATGCAACCAATTCTAAAAAGGGATCAAAACACAACATGTGGCAAATACATGCACTGCCCCCCCCCCCCCCCCCCCACCGAGATCTACAAGAGAGAGCCAGGGGGGAAGCGGCGGGCAGCCTAAAGGGAGCCCACTGCGGGGACAGGGGGTGAGGGGCATAAAGTGCAGGAGGGGCATCCCATAAGGCTCACCATGGGCCTATAACGCCTACCCTTTGGTGGGGGACTGCGGTTGGAGCAGCACTCCTTAGCACCTTCACCCGAACCAGAGCAGCCTGAGCTGGGCGGCAATAAAAGGAAACGGGTGGGAATAGTCCTACAGGGCCGCAGGCTAATAGCCCAGCTCCCCTGCGAGTAGAGAGAGCCATCTTCTAGTCATCGCAGCCAGGACTGCAGAGAAGAACTGGGGATTTTGTGGGAGGTCCCTGGTATATATGGGGCCGGGAGGGGCCACTTTTCTGTATCTGCAGTCCAGCGCCATCTACTGGAGTATATCCCAAGTGTAAGGAATATCTTCTGGAACAGGACGTGCTGTATACTTAGAATAACAGAATTAAGAGATAGCATAAATTAAGAATAAAAGTAACTAACATGATAAAAGACAAAGACTTACACGTCCACGGAGAATGGAAGGAACCATCTGCATGTGGAGCCCCTCCAGTGCTCTCCAATGAAGCCTGTAGGTTGACAGCAGCAGCCTGTGAGAAGCAGCACGCTAAGAGAAAAAGAGGGCAGTGAGCCGCGGGAGAGACTGCAGAAACGGCAGTGGTGGCCAAAGAAAGGCAGCCTGCTAGACAAGGAGTGGCCAGCGAGCCCCAGCAGGAACCGCAGCAGCGGCGATGGCAGCCCCAGAAAGGCGGCCTTGCTATACAATGAGCCTCCAACAAGCTGCAGCAGGGACCGCAGCAGCGGTGATGGTGGCCCAAGAAAGGTGGCCACAGCAGCGGCGATTGCGGTCCAAGAAAGGCAGCCTTGCTAGACAACGAGTGGGCAGTGAGAGGCAGCAGAAACCACAGCAGTGGCCCGAGCAGCTACTGAGGCTCTATTCATAGAAACATAGAAGGTTGACGGCAGAAGGAGACCATACGATCCATCTAGTCTGCCCTTATGTGTATACTGTATGTACTCTTTATCTTATCCCAGGCATGTTTAAATTCAGTGACTGTTGATTTTTCAACTACCTCTGCTGGAAGTTTGTGCCAAGCATCTACTACTCTTTCTGTAAAATAATATTTTCTAACATTGCTCCTGATCTTCCCCCCGACTAGCTTCAGGTTGTGCCCCCTTGTTCTATCATTAAGCTTCTTCTTAAAAACACTTCCCTCCTGAACCTTATTCAATCCTTTCACATATTTAAAGGTCTCAATCATGTCCCCCCTCTCCCTTCTTTCCTCCAGACTGTACAAATTAAGTTCTTTAAGTCTCTCCTGATAAGTTTTAAGTTTAAGTCCTTCCACCATTTTCGTTGCCCGCCTTTGGACATGTTCTATTTGAATAATGTCTTTTTGCAGGTAAGGTCTCCAGAACTGCACACAGTATTCTAGCTGTGGTTTTACCAGGGCTCTATACAGCGGCATCACAACCTCCCTCTTCCTACTGGTGATGCCTCGAGCTATGCAGCCGAGCATCCTGCTTGCTTTTCCCACTGCCTGGCTACACTGTCCACTCATCTTGCAGCTTCACCTCCGCTCCAAGCCGGGAGATCCGCCCACCACCAGTGCGTTATCCATGGGTGCAAAATTCAAATTTTAAAGTGCCATAGTGCACAAGCAAAACAACTCAAAGTGGTATATTGTGGGAAGGAAGGCAAAAAAGGAATATTATCCCCATGGTCCCCCCTTCAGGCTCACCGGACAAAAACTTGCGGTGGGTTGTCCCTTCAGGCAGGAAACTCCAGCCCTTGAGGGTCAAAAAAACAAAAAAAACAAGGTGACCCCCGTAGCGCCAACAGGACCCTGGCGCCTACCCTTAAATCACCCTGATCCACACACGATCTGTTTAACAGACTCCTATAAAAGAAAAAAAATAAGTGAACAGAAGGAAAATAAATCCAGGCACACCTTCGCAGTCTAGTCCAACTGCAAAAATACAATTCTGTGATTACTCACCTGTAGAATTGTTATTATGAGTATACAGTACGTCCTGCTCCAGATAAGAATCATTACACTTGGGTATTACTCCGCCAGATGGCGCTGGACTGCAGAGACCGTGAAATTGGCTCCTCCCGGCCCCTCAAATACCCGGGACCTCCCACAAATCCCCAGCATTGAAAAGCAGTTAATGAGAAGCCGGGAGAAAGAAAACAGAACCAACTAGTAACTATAACAATGATATCACCATACAGGGGATCCTAGGATAATGCAAAACCAAGGGTGGGGTGGAGCAGGATGTACTGTATACTCATAATAACAATTCTACAGGTGAGTAATCACAGAATTGTATTATTCTTAGTATACAATACGTCCTGCTCCAGATAAGAATCATTTGGGACATCCAATAGCAGTGTCCATAAAGTAAGGTGGCATCCCCAAAGGTAACAACAGACAGGTCAGACCACTGTCGCCTGCAGAACCTTGCGGCCAAAAGCAGCATCAGCTGAGGCCCTAACATCAACCTTGTAAAACTTTGAAAAAGTATGAACAGAAGACCAAGTAGCGGCCTTACAAACTTGTTCAACAGAAGCCTGGTGCTGAAAAGCCCAACAGCCACCAATAGCACGAGTGGAATGAGCAGTAAGGCGGAAGGGAGGATTCTTCCCTTTTGCAGAGTAGGCCTGAATCACAGCCTGACGGATCCATTTGATGATAGTAGATTTAGCAGGAGCCAAACCCTTCCTGGGACCAGAAGGGTCCACAAAAAGAGCATCAGTTTTTCTGAATGGTGCAGTAGCCACCAGATAGTACTTCAGACACCTAACCACATCCAAGGAATGCAAGACCCTCTCCTTAGCGTTACTAGGATTAGGGCACAAGGAAGGAAGAACAATGTCCTGATTCAGATGAAAGGCAGACACGACCTTAGGCAGAAAATCTGTCTTGAAGCGAAACACCACCTTGTCCTGGTGTCTCTCAAAGTAGAGGGGCTGGATGGAAAGCGCCGCCAACTCAGAAACACGCCTAACAGAAGTGATAGCCACCAAAAAGACAACCTTGAGAGTAAGAATGGCCAGGGCAGCCTCCTGCACAGGCTCAAAGGGAGCAGCCTGCAAGGCAGACAAGACCAAGTTCAAATCCCAAACAGGCAACATAGGCTTACGTGGGGGACGCACATGAGTAACCCCCTGGAAAAAAAGTCCTGATCAGAGAATGCTGGGCAAAGGACCTCTGGAAGAAAACAGCCAGGGCAGAGACATGACCCTTCAGAGTACGGAGTTGGAGCCTCAGCTCCAACCCATGCTGCAGGAACTCCAGGCTCCTGGGAATAGAGAACACACGACAGGGAAGAGACCTAGACTCACACCAGTCAATGTAGGCACGCCAAACCCTATAGTAAATGGAAGAAGAAGACTTCTTTCTAGCCTTTATCATGGTATCAACAACAGAGGCAGACAGCCCCTTCTCCACCAAGATGGAGGTTTCAGCAGCCAGGTGGTCAAAGCCAGAGTTTGTAAAATTGGGATGGCGTAAGTGACCCTGAGTGAGCAGGTCTGGCACCCTGGTACTGATCTACCGCCAGCTGCACCACGTCTACGAACCACACTCTTCTTGGCCACCTGGGGGCCACCAGGATTGCTGGCCCCCCCTCCTGAGCTATCTTGCGCAGAACCCTGCCCAACAGGGGGAATGGAGGAAAGACATACAGGAGCTGAAAGTCCTGCCATGACATTGCTAGGGCATCCGTGGCCAAGGCCAGAGGATCCTGGGACATGGAGACAAAGGCCGGGAGCTTGTGATTGTGACGGGACGCAAACAGATCCACATCTGGTTGGCCCCAACGGTGACACAGAGATTGAAACACCCTGTCGCAGAGGGACCATTCTCCCAGGCAAGAGGTCCCCCTGCTCAGAGAGTCTGCCTGCAGATTCTCCACCCCCCGAATGTACACAGCTGATATGCCAGGAACATTGTCTTCCGCCCAGGCCAGGATCAGAGACACTTCCTTGAGGGCCCCCTTGCTCCGGGTCCCTCCCTGATGACTCATGTAGGCAACCGCCGTCTGGTTGTCCGAGCGTACCTGAACAGGCCGGCCCCAAAGGTGTTGGGTCAAGTGAGCCAGAATCAACCTGATCGCACTCAGTTCCAGAATGTTGATAGGTGTGTGGGCCTCCTGAGGGCCCCACTGCCCTTGGAACTGCAGGGACTTCCAGAAGCCCCCCCAACCTGTCAGACTGGCATCCGTGGTGACCGTCTCCCAGCAGGGGGCCAGAAAGGATCTGCCCACCAACAGGTTCCTGGAGTCCAGCCACCACGAGAGGGACCGCCTGACTAGGGGGGACAGAACAAGGACCTGGTCCAGGGACGCAGGATCCTTGTCCCATACTGACAAGAGGTGGAGTTGCAGAGGCCTCATGTGAAACTGGGCATAAGGGACCGCCTTGAAGCACGACACCATCCGGCCCACCAGCTGCATTCCCTGCCTGATGGAGGGATGAGGGCAAGATAGCAGGAACTGAACCTGCGCTAGCAGACTGACACCTTCTGCTGAGGAAGAAAAATCCTTGCCTGAACTGTATCCAGATTCATTCCCAGGAATGGTGTCACCAAGGAGGGAGACAAGGAAGATTTGGGATGGTTGATCACCCAGCCAAATGACTCCAGAGTGGACACTACTAGCTGAGTATCCAGCTCTGCCTGTTGGAGGGACTGAGAAGTGATGAGAATGTCGTCAAAATAGGGCAGCACGTGTTCACCTTGGTGAACACTCTGGGAGCTGAAGTGAGACCGAAGGGCAATGCCACAAATTGGTAGTGCTGATCCTCCAGAGCGAACCTGAGGAATCTTTGATGACCTGGAAAAACAGGAATATGAAGGTAAGCATCCTTGATGTCCACAGAGGTCATGAAGTCCCCTGGACACAGGGAACTGATGGCAGAGCGCAACGTTTCCATGCGAAAGCGCCTGCACCTGACAAACTTGTTGAGGATCTTCAAGTCCAGGATGGGCCTGAGTGACCCATCGCTTTTGGGCACGGTGAAAAGGTTGGAATAGAAACCCTTGCCCCTTTCTCGTAAGGGGACCTGACCGATGACCCCCCCGTTCCAGAAGGCTTTGCACCGCCAGAACCAGAGCCTGAGCTGACATAGGGTCCTGAGAGATCCGGGATCTGATGAATCTTGGGGGCGGCCATGCCAAACACTATCTTGCAACCGGAGGACACTACCTCCTGAATCCACCGGTCTGAGACATGAAGCCTCCAGACGTGAGCAAAATGCTGAAGCCGTCCCCCCACCCGGATGGGTGAGGGCACCCCTTCATGCCTGAAGGGGCTTGGGAGAAGACTTAGGCTTGGAGCCCCAGGATGAGCCAGGGCGTCCACATCCTCTGCCCCTACCCCAGAAATCTCCTCGGGCCCCGGTAAGGGAGAACCCCCTCCCCCTGTCTGGCTCCACGGTACGGGGAAGAAAAGGAGCCCTGTCCCCGAAAGGGCCGAGACTGCCGCCTGCGCTGGGGTAACCTGCCTCCCTTAGCAAACAGGTCCAGGCGTAGTCCTTTGAAGGGAAAACCAGTGAGAGCTTTCTTGTCAGCAGCCCACTGGCGCAGCCAAACCGAGCGGTGTACAGCCACCACAAGGGCAGAGGCTCTGCCACACATCCTAATGGTATCATCCAAGGAAGAGAGGACATAAGTCACAAAAACCTCACAATGAGAGAGTGCATTAAACTCCTCACTAGACACATCATCAGGAGCACTATCTAGGACACTTCTAAGCAGGGTCCTAATAGCCACAGCCGTAATGGCAGAGGCACAGACTGGGCGCAGCGCCGTCCCCACACAGGCAAAGGCATGGGACCCCAGCTGATAAATACGCCGGTCCTCACCATCCCGCAGCGTAGTAGAATCAGGGTAATGCATGACCGAGGTGTTAGATAACCCTAGGAACGGGGCATCCACCTCTGGAGGGGATGACCAACACTTCACCACATCAGCAGGAAATGGATACCTCTTATCCCAACTCTTAGGGACTCCGGGAAGCCTGCTGGGACGCTCCCATTCCTTGAGCACAAGATTATTAAAATGGGCTTGCTCAGGAAACTCTAAACGTGGCTTAGCAGTATGAAACAATTCCCCCTGCTGCCTGGGGGCCGCAATTGGGGGAGAGATAGACAGTACCTCAAAAATCTGAGCCAACAGCCTATCAGTATCACCTGGGGCCCAGGGGTCAGAGCCAGAATCATCATGACCCCTGGGCCTCTCATCAGATGACTCCGAGTCATAGAATAACTCCCCTTCTTCCAAGGGGGTATAACCAGACAGTTCCAAGAACTCATCAGCCTCCAGGCGTCAAGTGCCGCTTCTTAGCAGAGGCCTTACGCGCCAAGGTATTAGCAAGCGACTTCTCAACAATAGCCAGTCTGGAAGACACATCAGGCCGAGAATCCCCACTGGTATGCAACTCAATGGGAGTCAAATTTAAGCTTGGGGAAGTAGGTGACGCCATTCGTGGCGCAGGCCCAGCTACTGGTAAACCAGGCTGCAGCGCAAGCACCTGCTGGGCACAAGGTATACAGACCCGCACATTGTCAGCAGTAGTAGGGGACACCCCACAAGCTACACACAGCCGGGCTTGTCCCGAAGGAACCCCGAGCACATTATCCTGAGACTCCTTCATATGGTGATTATAGCGGCACAATAGGCCGATAGGGATTCACGCTATAAAAGCAACCTGGGATGCCCCAATAGCCTGCTAGGGAAGTGGGAGTAATTTTCACGCTAGGCCTCACAAGTTTAATAACTAAATAGAGGGAGTAGGGCCGGGAGAAACCAATAGAGTTCGACCCGTCTGAAGAACATAAGCGAAGAGAAACCCATAAGTGACATGTATAATGACATAGGTTAAATAAAGCCACACGAGGGCACTCACGGACCACGGTAGGTAGATGTCAGCCACACAGCAGCCGAATCCAGAGAAAAATACAATTCTGTGATAACTCACCTGTAGAATTGGTATTATGAGTATACAGTACGTCCTGCTCCAAACCTAATACTTACAGTTGGGACATACTCTGCCAGATGGCGCTGGACTGCAGAGACATCGAAAATAGGCTCCTTCCGGCCCCTCAAATACCCAGGGACCTCCCACAAATCTCAGCATTGAAAAGCAGTTAAGGAGAAGCCAGGAGAATTAAACAATCCAAACTATCAACTATAACAATGATAACAATCACCATACAGGGGATCCAAGAAAATGCAAACCAAAGGTGGGTTGGAGCAGGACGTACTGTATACTCATAATACCAATTCTACAGGTGAGTAATCACAGAATTGTAATATTCTTAGTATACAGTACGTCCTGCTCCAAATCTAATACTTACACTTGGGACATCCAATAGCAGTGTCCATAAAGTAGGGTGGGATCCCCAAGAAAAATCAGCTGCAGGCAGTTTAAACCTCTGCCACCTGCAAAACCTTTCGGCCAAAAACAGCGTCAGCTGAGGCCCTAACATCAACCTTGTAAAACTTTGAAAAGGTATGAACAGAAGCAGCCTTGCAAACTTGTTCAACAGAAGCCTGGTGCTGAAAAGCCCAAGAGGCACCAATAGCACGAGTGGAAGGAGCAGTAAGGCGGAAGGGAGGATTCTTCCCCTTAGCAGAGTAGGCCTGAATCACAGCCTGACGAGTCCACTTGCTGATAGTAGACTTGGCAGGAGCCAAACCCTTCCTAGGACCAGAAGGGACCATAAAAAGAGCATCAGTTTTCCTGAAAGGTGCAGTAGCCACCAGATAGTACTTCAGACACCTAACCACATCCAAAGAGTGCAAAACTCTCTCCTTAGCATTGCTAGGATTAGGGCACAAAGAAGGAAGAACAATATCCTGATTCAAATGAAAGGCAGACACTACCTTAGGCAGAAAATCAGGTTTGAAACGAAACACCACCTTGTCCTGGTGCCTCTCATAGTAGGGGGGCTGAATGGACAGCGCCGCCAACTCAGACACAAGCCTGACAGAAGTGATAGCCACCAGAAACACAACCTTGAGCGTAAGAATGGCCAAGGCAGCATCCTGCACAGGTTCAAAGGGAGCACCCTGCAAGGCTGACAGAACCAAGTTCAACTCCCAAACAGGCACCATAGGTTTACGTGGGGGACGCACATGAGTGACCCCCCTGGAAAAAAGTCCTGATCAGAGGGTGCTGAGCAAAGGAATTCTGGAAAAAAATAGCCAGGGCAGAAACCTGACCCTTCAGAGTACTGAGTTGGAGCCCCATCTCCAACCCATGCTGCAGGAACTCCAGTATCCTGGGAATAGAGAACACACGACAGGGAAGAGACTTAGACTCACACCAGTCAATGTAGGCACGCCAAACCCTGTAATAAATGGAAGAGGAAGACTTCTTCCTAGCTTTAATCAAAGTATCCACAACTGAGGAAGACAGCCCCTTCTCCATCAAGATGGAGGTTTCAGCAGCCAAGCCGTCAAAGCCAGAGTTTGTAAATTGGGATGGCGTAGTGAGCCCTGAGTGATCAGATCTGGCACCAAGGGCAGAGCGTACTGATCTACTGCCAGCTGTACCTGCGAACCACGCTCTTCTTGGCCACCTGGGGGCCACCAGAATTGCTGGCACCCCTTCCAGAGCAATCTTGCGCAGAACCCTGCCCAGCAGGGGAATTGGGGGGATGACATACAGGAACTGAAAGTCCTTCCATGACATTGCTAGCGCATCCGAGGTCAGGGCCAGAGGATTCCTGGACAGAGAGACAAAAGCTGGAAGCTTGTGATTGTGGCGGGACGCAAACAGATCCACATCTGGTTGGCACCAACGGTGACACAGAGATTGAAACACCCTGCTGCATAGGGACCATTCTTCCTTCGGAGAGGTCCCCCTGCTCAGAGAGTCCGCCAGGTGATTTTCCACCCCCGGGATGTACACAGCTAAAATGCAGGGGACATTGGCCTCCGCCCAAGTCAGGATCAGAGACACTTCCTGCAGGGCCCCCTTGGTCCGGGTCCCTCCCTGATGATTGATGTAGGCAACTGCCGTCTGGTTGTCCGAGCGCACCTGAACAGGCAGGCCCTGAAGATGAGTAGTCAAGCGAGCCAGAACTAACCTGATCGCTTGCAGCTCCAAGACATTGATAGGTGTGTGGGCCTCCTGAGGGCCCCACCTCCCCTGGAACCGCAGGGACTTTCAGAAACCCCCCCAAGCTGACTGACTAGCATCCGTGGTGACCGTCTCCCAGGAAGGGGCAAGAAAGGATCTGCCCCCCAAAAGGTTCCTTAAGTCCATCCACCACAAGAGGGACCTCCTGAACAGGGGGGAGAGCACACAGACCCTGTCCAGGGATGCTGGGTCCTTTTCCCATGCAGACAATAGGTGAAGTTGCAGAGGCCTCAAGTGGAACTGAGCAAAAGGGACCGCTTCGAAGCACGCCACCATCAGGCCCACCAGCTGCATCCCCTGCCTGATGGAGGGATGGGTACAAGCTAGGAGCGACTGAGCCTGTGCAATCAGACTGTCCACCTTCTGCTGAGGAAGGAAGATCCTTGCCTGAACTGTATCCAGATTCATTCCTAGGAATGGAGTTACCAAGCAAGGGGACAGTGAGGACTTGGGGTGGTTGATCACCCATCCAAATGACTCCAGAGTGGACACCACCAGCTGAGTATCCAACTCTGCCTGATGTAGAGACTGGGAAGTGATGAGGATGTTGTCCAGATAGGGAAGCACGCGGACGCCCTGACATCTGAGCAGAGACATCACGCCAGCCAGCACCTTGGTGAACACCCTGGGAGCTGAAGTGAGGCCGAAGGGCAAGGCCACAACTTGGTAAGCCCTTGCCTTTTTCTCTTAAAGGGACCTGGCAGATGACCCCCAGCTCCAGGAGGCCTTGCACTGCTTGCACTAGCTCCTGAGCTGACACAGGGTCCTGAGGAATCCGGGATCTGATGAATCTTGGAGGGGGATCGGCAGCAAACTCCAACTTGTAACCGGAGGACACTACCTCCTGAATCCACCGGTCTGAGACATGAAGCCTCCAGACGTGAGTGAAGTGCTGCAGCCGTCCCCCCACCCGGACGGGTGAGGGCGCCCCATCATGCCTGAGGGGGCTTGGGAGAGGATTTAGCTTTGGGACCCCAGGAGGAGCCAGGACGTCCACGTCCTCTGCCTCTACCCCAGAAATCTCCCCGGGCCCCAGGGAAAGAAACCCCCCTTCCCTGTCTTGCACCACGGTAAGGGGAGGAGAAGGAACCCTGACCCCGAAAGGGCCGAGGTTGCCGCCTGCGCTGGGGTAACCTGCCTCCCTTAGCAAAAAGTTCCAGGCGGTCTCCAAACAGACGCAGTCCTTTAAAGGGAAACCCAGTGAGGGCCTTCTTGGCAGCATTGTCAGCAGCCCACTGGCGCAGCCAAACCCAGCGGCGTATAGCCACCACGAGGGCAGAAGTTCTGGCACACATTCTGATGGTGTCATCCAATGCTGATAGGACAAAATTTACAAAAACATCACAACTGGAGAGTGCATTAAACACCTCACAAGGCAAATCATCAGGGGCACTATCAAGCATATTTCTGATAAGGGTTCTAGTGGCCACAGCAGTAATGGCAGAGGCACAGACCGGGCGCAGCGCCGTCCCTGCACATGCAAAGGCATGGGATGCCAGCTGATCAATACGCCGGTATTCGGCATCCCGCAGGGTAGTGGAATCAGGGGAATGCATGACAGAGGTGTTAGATAGCCCTAGGATCGGGGCATCCACCTCGGGGGGGGGCGGGGGGGATGATCAACATTTAACCACCTCAGCAGGAAAGGGATACTCCCTATCCCAACTCTTTGGAACCCCGGGAAGTTTACTGGGGCGCTCCCATTCCTTGAGCACAAGGTTATGGAAATGTGCCTGCTCTGGAAATTCCAAACGTGATCTTGCTGTATGGAAAAGCTCCCCTCTTTGCCTGGGAGCCTCAACAGGGAGAGAGATAGACACAACCTCAAAAATCTGGGTCAATAATCTGTCAGTGTCATCATGGGCCCAGGGGTCAGAGCCAGAATCGTCATGACCCCTTGGTCTCTCATCAGATGAGCCTGAATCAGAAAAGAGCTCCCCTTCATCAGACGGGGTATAGCCACACAGATTCCAAAACTCCTCAGTTCCCATAGGGAAAATAGTAACATTAGGAGTCAAGTGCCACTTGTAGCAGGGGCCTTACGCGCTAAAGACTTTGCAATAATCTGTTCAACAGTAGCCAGTCTAGAAGACACATCAGGCTGAGAATCCCCACTAGTATGCAACTCAGCAGGAGTGAGATTTAAGCTTGGGGGAGTAGGTGAAGTGAAAGGAGGTGCAGCCACTGGCAGGCCAGATTGCAATGCAAGCACCTGCTGAGCACAGGGTACACAGACCCGCGCCTTGTCAGCGTCAGCATGAGGCTGCCCACACGCTACACACAGCCGGTCTTGTCCCAAAGGGACCCCGGTAACATTATCCTGATATGCCTCCATATGGTGATTATAGCGGCGCTATACGCCGATAGGGAATGATGCTATATAGCAACCCTGGATGCCCCAATAACCCGCTAGGGACGTGGGAGTATAATTTTTACAAGGCCTACAAGTAATATACTAAAAACAGGGCCGGGAGAGGCCAAGAAGGGTTCGTCCCGCCTGGAAGACATAAGCAGACAAGACCTTAAGTACGTCGTAACAAAAGTGAAGCAGATAAAGCCGCCCGCGAGGGCACTTACGGACCGCGGTAGGTAGGGGTCCGTTGCGCATAGGCCAACCAAGTCAGAAAAGATGACGTCAGTATACCTCGAGGGGCGGGGCAGTAATAGCGATGACGCGGAACGCGCCAAAGACGGGCCCCTCCCCCCCCGAAGAGTGCAAAGCCAGAAAGGCCAACAGCATTTAAAAGCAATAAAGACAAGTCAGCGCGGCGGCTGACACAAGAATAAAGACATGTGAAAAGTGAAAGCACAGACTGCATAACACATATCTATACACATACCCCCCCCCCCCCCCTTTTCCTCCGAAGACTACAAGGAGGATGAGGGAGGACGGCGGCCACTTAAATAGGGCCCACCAATAGGCAGGGGCAAGGGGCAGTAGTGCGGGAGGGGCATCCCATAGAGGCTCACCTGAACCGCCTACCCTTTGGTGGGGGATTGCGGTGGAGCAGCGCTCCTAAGCACCAACGACGGTGCTGCCTACCTTGACCCGACCAGCGCAGCCAAGGCTGGGAGGCATATTACTAGTGGAACGGGTGGGAATAGTCCTACAGGGCTGCAGATCAATAACCCCGCTCACCTGCGAGTAGAGAGCCAATTTCTCGTCCTTCGCAGCCAGACTGCAGAGAAATTCTGGGGATTTGTGGGAGGTCCCTGGGTATTTGAGGGGCCGGGAGGAGCCTATTTTCGATGTCTCTGCAGTCCAACGCCATCTGGCGGAGTATATCCCAACTGTAAGTATTAGATTTGGAGCAGGACGTACTGTATACTAAGAATAAATGGCGCCGGGTATACTTTGAGGGGCGGGCCGCGGAGACAGTGACGCGGAACGCGCCATCCGCGGGCCCCCCCCCCCCCGAAGAGCGCAAAGCAGCACACGTGACAAGCAGCCAGTAACAGCGCACCAGCGCCTGAGGAAATGCCGCCGCAACCGCGGAACACAGTGGAAGAGCGCGCGGTGGCGGCATATTCAAAAACGCAACCAGTGCAACCAAGTCATCGCGGAGACTGACAACAACCAGAAGCACATAATACAGTGAAAGCACCAAGGCATATACACCCCCCGAGAACTACAAGGGAGAGCGAGGGAGGGCAGCGGCCACTTAACATAGGGCCAACCGACAGACAGGGGCAAGGGGCAATAGGGCAGGAGGGGCATCCCACAGAGGCTCACCATATGCCTTTAACCGCCTACCCTTTGGTGGGGGATTGCGGTGGAACAGGCTCCTAAGCACCTGACAGCGGTGCTGCCTACCATCACCCGGACCAGCGCAGCCAAGGCTGGGAGGCACATTAAAAATGGAACGGGTGGGAATAGTCCTACAGGGCCGCAGGCTAATAGCCCCGCTCACCTGCGAGAAGAGAGAGCCATCTTCTTGTCCTTCGCAGTCCAGACTGCAGAGAAATTCTGGGGATTTGTGGGAGGTCCCGGGTATTTAAGGGGCCGGGAGGAGCCAATTTTGCGGTCTCTGCAGTCCAGTGCCATCTGGCGGAGTAATACCCAAGTGTAATGATTCTTATCTGGAGCAGGACGTACTGTATACTAAGAATAATGAAACTGGATTGCGGAGAGCAGCCGAAAGTATATACAGGCCGGGAGGACACACACCTTTTGATTTGCAGTCCCTGCCATTCGGACGAGAGTTAACCCATCTGTTTCCGACTTCCTTGCGCCCCGGAGTGGAATATGATAGAAATAGCAGTATTTAGGTGCATTTTATGATGTTACATGAAAAGGAGTGATAGAAAACAAAACACGTTATAGTAATACTACTAATAACAATGAAATAATACTAGTTTGACATTATCAGTATACAGTAAAAATTAGTGTGACCATTGCAAATAAGAAAAATCTAGTCCTCGAAATTATAGGAGGGCCCTTGTGTAATGCCACAGTTCATATAAGTGTTCACAATGAATAGGTTAAATGTTCCTCTATGGTCAGTGGTGCAGGATGTGCCACTTGCAGCAGAGATTGTTTAAAAGCATTTAACACTTCCTTGTCCATTGCCCATGACAAGGCATTGCTATCAAGCTACAGAGGGTCCCAGTATTTTACAAAAATAGTATACTTTATTATAGGTAACACTATATTTAAAAAACATTTACATTTTTGGTGCTAACCAAGCAATTTCTAACGCTCAAAAGTGTTTTCAAGTGGACCAATCAGCTTTTCTGGCCACACCTATTAATGTGTGGCTGGAGAAGCTTAATGGAGTCCCCAGCGTCCCTTTAGCTGTGTGTGGCCATGCACAGCTATTCAGGTGCAGTGGGCATGACCGTGCACAGCCAAGAAGGGATGAGAATGATGCTGCGGCCGGCTACGCATGCGGCATGGGCTCGGTGGAAAAAGAGTTGTGGGCGAACCAGGGTTTTTCACAAAGCGGGGCATCCCAATTCTGGATACACCGGGGCGAGCGAATGAGCTGGCCCTGGAGTATCAGACTCCAGGGCAGGTTGTGGCTCGTTTTAAAGACAATGCCCCTACCTTTATGCTCTGTCCACATGAATCCTCTTGACTTAAGTAAGTAGTTCATAAATAGTTGCTATTGGAATATTGTACCCCCACTTTTGCTGTGCCACATGAAATAATAAGTTATATATTATATTCTTAAATAGTCTATATAATAGAGATTACATTCATATATAGTATAAATCTGCACAGAGAAAAGATGACATGAGATATGGATATAATATTTTCAGAAAGAAAATCAGTGTCATAGAAAGAAGCATACTGTAATGACTAGAAAACTAGTCTGGGAAAAGTCTGTCAGAAAGCAGATTGTCATAATCAGTTTGTGCAATGTACATAAAATGAATCAAATAGCTGAGAGAATCAAGAAAAAATGGGCTGCAGGGATTTTAGAGTTAGCAAATTATAGTGGAGGTTAAGTTACGCAACCCACACAACAACAGCACAAAGCTAAGAATTCACAGGGGGACCGTTGGGGTAGTTTAACCCAAATCAGTGACAGAATAATGCAGTCTGATTAATTGAGTAGTACAGCTATCCTCTACCCTTAGAAGTTACAAGCTGTCCAAGGCAGAAAGCCTACAAATTACCAAGTCTCATACATATGTCCTGAATTAAATTGGATGTGACAGTTTTTGTGATTGGAACACCTTCAAACTATTTGTCAACAATGCCTCATTAAACTCATTAAAGTGTTTGCAATACACTGCTGTACCCCAAGTAGAAGCCCCAAAGCAAATAAACAGACTTCAAAAATAGGAAAAATGTTAACCGTTGATAGAAACAAAAATTAGACTGCCAAAGAAAGGGCTTCTTCAAGTCAAATTCCAGAAATCCATTAAAACCCAACTCTTAGATATCAATTTGACTACTTGGGTCTATTTAACAATTAAATATATTTACATGGAAAATGTTTGAAATGAAAAAACAATTTAGTTCATATTTGTCTCTAATGCCTAAATAAAGGAAGCCCAGGTGATTTAACAGCTCTTGAGTCAGGCATAGATCCCTGAATGATTGACAGACCTGCAAAGAAACAGCACATTACTAAGATTATTACAGGGCTACAGGAGGACCTGAAGACTATGCCTGTTCTTAGAGACAGCCTAGACAAGGCTTTGCAGCATAAAAGGGTGGAACATATTTCCCAAGCATGCATGGAGCATAATTATTAGCATACTCCACTATATTGTGGACACTGATGCCTCAGAAAATGCAGAAACAATTTACCGGTAGATGATGTTTGTGATCAAAGGCATGGAAGAACCAAGACATTCATAATTGATCTTCGAGGTTTGGGCAAGTTCGGTCAATATTTTTCACCTTCATGTTTAAACATTTTGGATTTTTTTGGTTTACATAGAGCCAATAAAAATCAACATTTATATTGGCAAAGGAGTGTGACTCCAACAGCATGCAGCCACTAGTAGAGGAACTTAATTTTGTACTTTACCATTAATTCCCTCTAATTGTATGAATCAAAAAAATGCATGACCACTTCCAAAACATATTCACTGTATTTTAGTTGTTCGTGCAAATAAATGTTTGTTTAAGTCACTTTCACATGGACAAGTAAAATCACATTTTAAGCCCACAAAATGCTATCACATAAAGATGAGAGTGAACTCAAATAACCCACAAAGGCTCAACTCATATCTACAGCACAAAAAAAAACTCAGCATAGCTGCCATTATATGTTTACATTGTGTATACTTTGTGTATCCTTCATTATCAAATTTATGCAAAATAACTTCTTACACTGCCAGAAAAAACATGTTACTATTCAGGCTTCCCATAAGCATATAAATGTATATTTTATTGCAATGGTCTAATGTCAAGATTTCCTTTGCGCATTCGATTACTATTACTATACATTTACTCCCATACAATATGCAAGTGGACACAATCTTTTCCTTTGTATTAGGTCTGTTGTGCTGCAGCAAAAGAAAGACATTTAGGTCCTGTTGGGGAACCTTGTTTACAGCACATTTTTGGATTGTATCATTCTCTGGGGGATTTCGCCAGGGCATGGACAGACTTGTCCAAGGTAGATGACGTTGTGACATCCGCAATGCCTTATAAGATTGAAGAAACCATTATGGATAACCCAGGTGATGTCTCCTATGCATACCACTGCCTAGCATTCTCCACTATACAGATGTATCAGTATATCAGATCTTAAATAAAGATGGAGATTCATAGTTATTTTTCTCTCTCTCAATCAATAATGTGCAGCATTTATCCTGGTCTTCGATTTGATTACAATATCAGTCCAGCTACAACCAGATTACTCTCACTCACCACCTCTTTTGGCCTCAAACAATGGTTCGCTGCTCCCACCCACGAGGATAGGTTTAATTAGAGAAAAATAAAATACAATATACAATACAAAATGGAAAAAAAATTGATGCAATAAAAAAAATATTTTGGACAGTAAAATATAGGGTTCTATATAAAATATAGATAATAAGTTAAAAGGATAAATTATTCAAATGGTACTTACAGTTTCTGGAGTCCTGTTTGAGAAAGATCAAGTAATCTCTTCAACACAGTAGCCAACTCTTGTTGCAAATCTGTGGCACAGTTGACAGTGTTTACTGTCTTTGCTGTAACAGAATCCCTGGATTTTCAGGGATTTGATCTGCTTTGAAGAGTGTTTCCTGGGTGTCCCCCTATGCACCCATCCCATGAAAGTAAGAAGGGAAGGCTTTGTGTTACATCCACTTCCAAATATATTCAGAAATCATTTTATACATGCTTTATATGTGCTTTTACCATTTTGTATCTGTTGGAAATAGAAGTTGTCACAGAATGAAACTTGAGGATCATCAGATTTAAGTCTTCAGATTTATGGACCACATGTATATGTGAGGAATACCGCAGATATGACTTTGGTCACCCCCCCCCCCCCCCCATCGTTGTCATGCAAACAAGACAACCATGGCTTAATATGGACATTACTGCACTAAAAACGCTTTTTTGAGTCACTTGACTTATGACTTATCTCATTTGCGCAGGTCTAGAATACCAAATAACTGTTTAACACGTTCAGCTCTATACTTCACCCACTTCCCACATCTCAAATCACAGAGCAGTTTGTCTCATTCTTCAAATATAAAATTGATCATATATATTATAGCTTAGCATCCTTTAAACATTTCATCCAACCCAACTTCACCGATTACTTTCCTAACACACTTCAGTCAGTTATCCGGACACTGTTCTCCCTTCTATCTGAGGCCCACCTTACTACTTGTTTTTCGATGTTACTCCATCCCACAGCTGTCCTCATCCCTCACATCTTTTTTTCTATTTCTCTCACTATTCAAACACACAGCTATAGCCCCAATTCCCCGATACCTTTCCTGGTTTCTTTGCACTGGGCTAGTTACTGCCACATATCATTGCTCATTTTCTCATCCACTATTCTTGAACAGCACTAAATGGTACACTATATATCTACTAACTTCTTACTAGATCCGCTCCAATAGAGAGTGCACTCTAATCACTCCACAGACTCTGCATGGACCACTAATTACTAAATATAAAGGTCACTCCTCTTTCACCATACTTTTCAACCTATTCTCTGCTTTCACATTGTAAAACATTTCCTTCTACTCCAAATACTTATTAGAAATTAAATGTTATCCTTTATAACATGTTCATCACTTTGCTTATGGATCATACATTTATTGCATCCCATTCCAACACAGTTTTCTGCCCCTGTCCATTGTCTTTTGAACCTACTCTCTTCTGCTTAAACTTTATATGCATACAGCACTCAAATATAATACTCTGGGGCCCAATTCTCTTTCCCATTCAATGTTTCAGACTGTCATAATATTCCTTTTGAGTGTAAGGGCCCTCACTCTTACTGTATTCCAGTATCATTGTTTATTGTGCATTTCTGTCACATATGAAGCGTAATATGTATTATGAGTATATAATTTGTTTTACCCTGCACAGCTTGATAAATAAATTATAGTATATGGTAGACAATATATATTGTATAACAAACTTGTCAAATATGGTTTTAAAAATGTTTAAAAAGTTATATTAGACATCATGTAACAAATATATAGCTACACATTCTTTGCAACACGCAACTGCTAGAAGATGGCTAGCTAAGCAAAGAATTGTATATGTCTTTGTAAACATCCTTATCAACTGCTCCTCATTTTTCTCCTCCTGTGACTTACAGTGGAGCTAAAGCATGCTGGTATTTGAGAAAAAAAATCATTCTTTTCTAAAAGACTGAAGCAGCTGTCATGTTTGATCACAGTCTGTTTTATGTTCCAGGAAAGGCAAAATCTTTGAATAATAGTGAACTCATAGTAAATGATATGGCTTAACTAGACTAGAGATCAACACACAAACTATTTCAAGCGGTTATCTGCTGGCCTTGTTATGTACTGCACAGTCTAAATCACTATATTTTTTGTATAAGCAGGCGTAAAAAAATGTTAAATACATTTGACAACTTCTGGCGCGAGGAGATTCTCTATTTGTAAAGTGTTAGACTGTAAAAACTGCATTTTAAAGGCTACCCAGTTCATGAATGCTTTCTGAACATCCATGAGTATATAGACAAAAGACTTTGGACTTTGACCATTCTTAGGCTTGTGGAAGAGAGCACATAAACGCAAGAACAGAGAGGAAAAAAAACAGAAAAGGTATCCTTCAGCCCAACATACCAGCTGCAAACTTAACCATAACCCCCAGATGTTGCATATTGGCATGATCACAGAGCATCCAACTAGGATAAGTTTAGGACTGGCAGTAAAAGGTTATAACTGAAGCCTGTCCCGTGTGCTTCTCCATCCCCTTTCCTGCAGTGTGCTGTACATGCTGAACTGCAGGTCTCAGAGTTTTGCCCCTCCTTTTCATTTCATTCCTCCGGGACCACACACAAATCTGTTGCACAGTCGCCCTGTCCCTCAGTACCTTCAGTGTGAGCAACCCCACAAAATGGAAAAAATGTTATCTTTTCTTAAGGAAGTGATATGAATGAGTACACAACAAATTAGGAATAATGGTAACTGGTAGTTGGGAAGAACTGGGCAAAAGCAAACAGAACAGGCAAAAGCAAAACAGACACTCGATTATTACAAATATATTTTGTTCAGAAAAAGTAAATACAAAAAGAAAGAAGCTGACAGATTACCTGGACATTACCTGGTTCAGGTAAAAAATGGCTCCCTTTAAAATTCTGCCTTTTGGTCACATTTAGTCTGCTATATTAAGTCTAACATGGGTCACATTCTAAAATGGCTTACTCCTCTTATGTGTCCTCAACTAGTAATGTCTATTAGATCTACTCAAACACTGCACTCTCTTTCTAGCTGCTTAAGATACAAAATAGATAAAAGAAGATAATTTGCATGGCTCCGTCTACTTGCGAAGAATGATGGGTATGACCTGTTGTTCTTGGTCTTTATGTACAATGTAAATACTTTACTGTTTTATAAAAGCTCTATTTCCCTTTAACATGTGTTCAACATACAATTCCAGAAAGGGTTTTTTTTTTTTTTTACAATAAATCTTTATTGAGGTAGAATGGGTAGCAAGGCAGTCAAATACAAAAATCTGGTTCATAGAGCAGATAAATCCAGAATGTATATTACACAGTGCCATAACAAAGATCACGTCGTCAAAAACCTACTGGACTTCCGCGTACTTCACCCTCCGGCTGCCACCTATATTGAGCCTCGCCATTCCCCCCCACCTCCAGAAAGGGTTTTAATTCAACTATTAAATCAATATACTTTAACATTTTGCAGTTTGTTGATTTTCCCAGGACTTCCCATTAGAGAGTCTGTCTAGAGTTTCCCCTCTCAGATAAATGTAAAACTCAGCTTCTATCCCATGCGATTACAGAGCTCAAAATAGCTCGAGTCTACAGGACAAAGTAGCCTGTAGTTTCGTGACATTGCTATAGATAAGTCATTAGGAGCTGTTAAGAATTTGATAATGAACAAAAATGCAATCTAGGATGTCAGAGCAAGAGAGACAAAGTGTTTAACGCCTCTGGCTGGCACAAATGTTTTCAGCAGCCTAAAAAGGTCTGTGCATAACAAGATTTGTAATTGTAGAGTCATCCTCATTTGAAAGAAAAATACTTATTTTTGAGAATGATCTATATTTTTGCAAGATAATGCTGCACAAGAACAGCTAGTAGGATGTCCTTTAATGAAACCATCAAAGGAAAGCAATATAAACAGCAGCATGTATGCGGTACTGATAACTCAGTTTTCATCTCACATACAAAACACCAATACCCCCTAAAAAACATGGCCAAGTGACACTATATTCTATCTATTAACAGATGCTCAGGTGGCTTTTTCAGGACTCTCTCAGGCCATTCTTGAGGAGGTGTTTAGTAGTACACTTTGACCCATAAGGAAAAATATCTTTTGGAGAAAAAAAAAAAAAAAAAAAAAACGGGTAACACAGTCATCAATATCAGCCTATAGCCTTTAAAAGCTTAACCAAATGAAAAGTATAGAAACATCTTGTCGCCTATGAGAAAGTTGTTACATTGCAAATGCAGTTTACAAAGATGCTCAATTAAAGCACAATTAAAGCGGTCCTTCACTCTGAATAAGAGTCTATCTTATATGTTTCCCACACCCTGCACATTGATTGCTTACATTAAAAATCATCCTACCTGCATCTAATGCATGTTATGAGCCTTTAAACATCCAAAATGGCGGCTCATGGAACATCAGGCAGCCTGCAAACAGGAAGTGCCTTCTGGCTGTGCTGCTCTGCATTCTGGGACTGCTGACCTTTTCCTGACCCCAGCTTTGCTCTGTCTGAGCAAAGCATAGCTATAACCTGCCCCCCTGTACTTTATCCCACTCTCCTGTCCTCAGGAAGTGTGATACTTCAGAGTCAAGATGGCGGCGCCCATATCCTAAAGTCCTTAACAGAGTTGCAGCCCAGTGGGGGAAAGAATAATAAGTAAGTGACTAAAAACTTAAAATATATTAATTTTAGATGCTGGGGAATCGTTTTTTTTAAGGGTTTGGGCTTGAGCCCTGCAAAATGATCTCCGACAGACCACTAATATCCATGTGTCCTAGCACATGTGACAGACTGGACAGAGACTGGAGAAACCATGGAAAATGTTCTGCTGCCTGTAACATCCTCCAGCATTAACGGTTATTGGGATGAGATCCTCAAACCCATAGTGACACCATATGCAGGTACAGTGGGCCCTGGGTTCCTTCTGATGCATACAATGCGGTGGAGTATGTCAGCAGTTTCTGTATGATGAAGGCATTGACTGGCCAGCCTGTTCCCCTGACCTGAATCCAATCAAGCACATCTCATATCACATCTTATCCATCCACCGTCGCCGCAGACTGATGCTTTAATCCAGGTATGGGAGGAGATGCCCAGGCATTAAAGGGAGATTGTGGAGGCCATATACACTCACTCTCATTTCTTGTCTTGAGACATTTCCACAGAAGTTGAGTCAGCCATTTGATTTTCCATTTGGATTTTGGGTATCAATTCAAATCCAGACCACTTAATCCAGGGATATTAACAGTGATTTACAGTGATATTTTTCTCAACGCATTCCACTATGTCATGAATAAAGATCTGCAACTGAAATATTTCATTCATTGAGATCTAGGATGTGGAATTTTAATGTACCTTTTATTTTTTGAGCAGTGTATATATACTGTATATACACCTCCTAATAATAATAATAGGAGTAATAGCTTTGTAAAACTAAATAAATGAAAAGGAATAGGCTGAGTGAAAGACTACAGTGAAACCCCTTTCCAGGGCTCCTAAGATGCAGTCACCACCCTGTAGCTTAGGCGTGATGCCCCGCTGAGGGTCCGCAGAGATGGCAAGATGGCAAGGAAGAGGGCGCTTTAGCTCCCTATGCCGGAGATCTGCTCTAAATGGCACTTTGTGCTATGCATTAATATGCACAGCACGGATTGGATCAGGATCCACGCGTGCACTGCGGGATCATCGAAAGGGGCAATCTGCTGTGTTTTTACATGGTGGGGCATTAACAAATTGGGATGCTCTGAAAATCCTGGTTTTGGTTCAATTTAAAGGGATTGACCACCCAAATAAAAAAACCAAAGGGTATGCACCTTTTGTCCCCCACAGCTGATCAGTACTACTACAGTGATTAGAAACTCAAAGAAGCAATTATATAAATCTGTAATTATCTTGGCATGATTTTCAATCACTGGCACTTTCATGTCAGGATTGTGCGCCCTCTCTATTCAGTGAATCGCTAATCACCAGATCAGATGAGGGGCATGAGATATGACTTGTTTTATAGCAAATATTAAAAAAAATATAAACATACACCTCTCCACCAATATGGGACAGCTTCGCACTCCAGTGAAACTTATTTCCTGTACCCAAATTCACCTTAAAAAAGGTAAAAAAAAATCTTTAAAGTGAAATGATCAGTCATACTCATACCCTGCCCCCAAATGCCTCCCTACCTGCACAGTGCCGAGCTAATGAAAATATTAGGCTTACCTAATCACCTCTTCCCTGCTGGGGGCAGTGCTCTGGCATGCTAAGCTGCAACCCCAACTGTCAATTGCAGCTTAGTCAGCCAATAAGTGCAGCATCATCAACCGCCTTTAAATATCTAGCTGTATTGCAGCCTTTTGGTCCTCAGCTCCATTGTATGCCACTATGCTCTTGTCAGTATCAACGCACTCAGCTCCTTCCCTGGCTTTATCTTCAAACTCACAGCTGAACTATTCAGTCTGTGCATTTCTCAGCAAAGCAGCTCATGCATCAAAATAATCAAGTGCTCCATTGCCTGCACTGTGCAAACCCACGAAGTGGGATGCCCATAAGTAAGCACTGCTGAACCATCCTCACACATTTTCCCAGCTGAGCACTCCTGCAGATCAGCCGGACTCTGCAGTTTAAAAGAATAGGTGAATAGAGAAAAAGGTTTTGGGGCCCAGTTTACTTGGTGTGGTGCATACGGGGGCATACAGGACCTAATGCTTGCAAAACAGAAACAAAATTTAAATAACTTGATTTTACATGATATTTTTGGGACACTTGGGGAATGTTGGCAGAGATAATTATATGTTTTTGAGTAAAGATCCACTTTAAGTCTTGTCTGCAGCGTATTATGACATTGCAAGCACATTTTTTTTCAATTTCAGTGTTTTGATACAGATAATTGCTTGGGTTACCTCAAACAAAACATACTGGCAAAATATGGGCTTATGTTGGCCCTACACATTACAATTCGTGATATTTGAACAATAGTTTACACCAGATTATCCCTCCTAATAAGATTTGCCATTTTTTCACAAGTTATACAATCGTTATACAAAATAATATTTTTTTTTAGCTAGCATAAGATCATGCTGGATACATCTGTATGGATGAAAATTACAACTGGGGGAGTTACGTGATTTAATATTCTTTGTAAAGCAGAAAAGTGATAATGGAAACATTAATAGTGGGATTACAATAAAACCAGGTAATAATTTAGCAGCATGTCTCCACTCTGTTATTTAGCATGTTAGCATCCTGCATTTGTATTTTTTGGTTCTTTTAAGTATGTTCATTCAATTTGTCATAGGGGAAGTGGCTGCTTCCCGTGAACACCGGACAGACCGACATGAACTACAGGTCACAGCTGCAGAGCTGCTGTTGTGCATGACAGCTTCACATGCTCTCTAGATATTTCGCTCTGACACCAGTCCCCAAAGCTCTCGCTTTCTAAAAAGGTTTAAGAGCACAATCATAAGGTGGGGTTACAGATTCTCCCTATGGTAGAAGAGGGAGGCAGGCTTAGCCTGAGCACATGCCATCTGCTAGCTGTTAAATGCTACATACTTCAGATTTCAAATCTCTAGCCCCAAGCAAAGCAAAGCAGTCTTGATCTGGAAATACTAGAAAGAAAACACCTATTGAGCACATTTAACTATCAAGGCTGTTGTATATGCTGAATATCTGAAAATCACTTTTATTTACTCAATTCAGAGATAGTAAAGAGAGATGTGGCTTTCAACTGTCGTCAGACTGCTGCTGCTGGTTGTTGGAAACTTTGATGCTAGTGTGGCACAAAGTAGGAAAGCTTTGGAGAATACGGCGAAAAAGCAGTATCAGGTGCAACATGGGGCATGCAGCTATACTTTTCTCCTGCCAGAGGTGGACAACTGTCGCTCTGCTCCTGCCAGTTCCTATGTGTCCAACTCAGTACAAAGGGATGCCCCACTGGACTATGACGACTCTGTACAAAGACTTCAGCTTCTGGAGAACATCATGGAGAATAACACTCAGTGGCTACTGAAGGTAAGCTCTACATTTTATGGTTACAAATTCAAACAAGTTTAAAGGTCAGAGCCATCAGCAAGGATGTCAGAATGGAAGTATATAATGTGTGTCTGAAAGTTTCAGCAGTTGCTGAATGTAATATTTTAGGTTGCAAAAGTTCCTGACAGGTGAATGAATGAATGAGTTCTATTCACAGGTTGGCAGCTGGAAATAAATATTTGTGGTAATATCCATTCCATCATTGATAAGCATGAATATGTTAATTATATCTACTATAAGAGGACTTTAACCTAATAATAAACATATTTTACTCAAACTGCATGAGTTTTAAAACGGTGTATCAGCATTCTACAATAAGAAATGTTTTTTCATTGATACACTCTGAAATATCCTCAGAAAGTCTTTGTAAATCAAAGCATCCCACCTATATACAATGACACAATTCTGTCTCTGAAACTGTTGGCAAACATTCTAAGATTTTTTTAATGTGTATAAGAGGACACTTTGCCAGATGCCAAATCTATTATTCTGCAATATTATTATTTGCTTAGCTCATCATGGAAAACAATAGCATGCTGTTACTAACTGGGGAAGCAAGGAAACTAATCAGGAAACCAGTGATGTGGAAAATTAAGAATGTTTTCAAATGTATATAAAAAAAAAAAAAGAATTACAAGTTTTCTTATGCTCATAAAAATATATTGCGTACTTACAAAACTCTAAATAATCATAGTAGTGATAGATACAAAAAAATGCCACCTACATAGTGGAGGTAGCTTCTATATATGTATTTTAATTTCAATATTTTTGGTGAAAATCTATTTGCACCCCCCCCCCCAACCCTAAAAAACAGATATTGTACCACATTGATTCATGTACACACACTTTATACCACATCCCTGGATGCTTAACCATTTTGGATTAATAACAAAGGTTTCTAGGCAGTAGCACCTTAACATTCTCTATTGAAAGCAGCCTGTAGTAAAAGAAAAAAATTGCAAACAGAAGCCATCAAACCCATTTTTTCTTGTCACAATTACTTTTAAAGTGGAGAAAACTACATCAAAAGAACATTCCTGTTTTTTTTAAAGATCACATTAGTCACAATGTGCACCCATAGAATACGGAAAAGTAAGGAGTTGACCACCCACAGGTGAGCACAGTAGAGCAGCTGTCTCTGATTTGATGTACTGTGCACATGGTAGATTTACATACAATATAGACTAGAAAGCAGAACAAGTCTCCTGCGGCTGTTGTGAAATGATCATGCTCTTTGGCTCAGACTGATTACAAATGTACAGTACTAAAAGTGCAAGACATTAAATCATCTTTATGATTGTCACACAAGGGTCGTGTAAATGGATGCATGGAGCAGGGTTCACTGAAGGTCCACTGAGGGAACATTCTCATGGTGCCTGCAGATTAAGAGTTCACCATTCCATAGCTGCAGAATGTGCTTGATCATAACCGGATGCAGCATTTTTCATCCTTATTTATAAAACAAATATTGCTGTTCATTAAAGAAATATGAACCAAGTCTGAAGCATGTGTTTCATTGCACTGGGAAACTCTTTTGAAAAAATAATGCAGTGCAGGGTCAGATAAAATGATTTCCATATAATTTAATGTGGGGTACTATTTAAAAAACTCAATTTCTTTATCTTTTAAAGCATTACATTCATTTAAAACATTTGATGTATATATGTAAATGTTATCTATTTTGTAATTAGCAGTTACTACTCCACCATATTATCAAAATAACTAATCCTTTATTAAATTACTTGTAGCCACATAAAACAGTATTACACCTCTGCCAAGATAAGCTTTTTGCAGGAAACCCATGTAAATTGTGACAAATGATCTGAATTGAAGTTCAGTAATTACCTCATCTGTTTCCATTTTGTTGGACCAATTTGCTTTAAGACTGCATTTTATGTACCCTATTTGTATTGTAACTTGGCATCTTAAAACCTCCTTGGGTTACTGCTGTAACCATAGGTCAAGTAGTAATAAGATGAAGAACTAGTTTAGTACCATTAAGTAGCCTAGCACCCGCTTTCTATAGACCTTGGCCAGTGATTACTTTGGCCCCATATTTCATGTACAAAAATTGCACAAAACTGTTTAAACATAAATTGCTAATTTTATTTTTTTTTATCTAGAATAGATAAATATTTTATAATGTGCTAGCAATATTTTCCTATATATTGCCTAGAAAGGGTATCAAATGATGTCATAATAATAACTGATCATAACTTGTATTATACTAAAACACACATTCTGGCCACTCACTGAGATACTGCAACTGAGGGCTCAGTACAACATAAACTGATCTTCCTTCCCAAATCTAAGGATTGCAACTTAATCTAAGGTTGCAACTTAAAATGTAAGGTCACTGAATAACTGACTAGAACATTTAAAGCCGGGGGATTCAGCAGGTTCTCCCAGGATCTGCAGAATAAGTTAAAATTGTAGCAGTTCTCAGATCTGAGAACTACTGGAAAGAACTGGCACAAATAGGTAATACAACCCCTTAATATTGCTTAGGCACACATTACTATAACACAGTTTGCTGTTTATTAGGTTGTATGCAAACATTTATTATAAAAGTATAAATCTGTGTAGCACTTGAAAACTATATACGTATACAGGGAACAGGTTGTTAAAAATGTGAATTCCACCTCAGATTAAAATGGTCCTTTCCATTGCATTGCTTGTCCCCAATAATGTAAATTATTTGAAACTTTGTATGCGGAGGAAGGCTACATGATACAGGAAACATTGAAAGAAGAACGACAAACAAGCGGTAAGTATACACATGCACTGAGAGGATTGGCCTTCTCTAGCAATGACACCCGGGGAGCAGTTGGGGGGTTAGGTGCCTAACATAATGCAGTATAATCAGTGGCTGGGTAATGGGTAGTTACTATGACACTAAGTTAGAACCTGTCGGTAGAGACTATCACTGTATGCAGTCTAGACCAGGGGTTCCCAACCAGCGGTACAGGTATCACGGCTGGTACTCCAGTACCATCATGTGGCATTGACAAGGCTTCAAGCTGAACCCAAACCTGATGTGCTGCCATTTATACCAAGCCTGGTTTTCATATTAAATACAAAACTGACATTAAAGGTGACCAAAACTATCACTGTTCATTTTTGTGCACTTAAAGAACATTAAATGGTGGGTTGTTACACACTTTTAGGTGACTGCAAAGTGGTACCTGATCAAAAATTGTTGGGAATACCCAGTCTAGACAAAAAAACTGACCTGATGGTGCCCAACATGCCCAGCTCTCCCTTAAATGTGACACTACCTTCCCAGTAATAAATAAATGCATTGCTTTTTCATATTTAGTAGGACATACATGGTGATATTAAAACTTAATGATAAAACAAGGGGGCACAACCTGAAGCTAGTCGAAGGGAAAATCAGTAGCAATGTTACAAAATATTATTTTACAGAAAGAGTAGTAGATGCTTGGAACAAACTTCCAGCAGAGGTAGTTGAAAAATCAACAGTAAGTAGATTTAAACATGCCTGGGATAAGCACACATCTATCCGGAGATAAAGAGTGAATACTGTATACACATAAGGGAAGACTAAATGGACCGTATAGTCTCCTTCTGTCGTCAACCGTCTATGTTTCTATAACTATACTTAAAGTGAACCAAAACCTGGAACATTTACTATGGCTCTACATGGCAGCGCCAGCCATTAGGTAACGACTAGCATGGCTGCACACATATAGAGGCATGTAGGAGATGCTGCCGCCAGCCACACATGTATCATCACCAATGAGGTGTGTATAATAGCGGACCAGCTGAGTTTCACAAAGATGGGCATCCCAAAGAGGGATGGATCCATGGGTAGGTATTTAACCAGGCTTGGAGTCTTATAGACTCAAGGTTCAGTTTTGGTCCACTTTTATGTTGTGATTTAGAGTAACCTACCATTCATGTAAGACTCAGGGTTCACTGTATAGGGCAGCAGCATATCAGTGCTGAATCCGTTTCAGCAGCCATTTTCTGTCCCATGTGACCATCAAAAGGCCTGCGCAGGCCAGGCTTACACAGTGCTGTGCAGCCGCCCACCCTGAAGGCATAAATGGCTGCAGAGGAACCAGCATGGAATGCAGAGGCAGGTTAGTATCAGGTATTAGGTGCAGCCTTCCCTAAGTGGCTACCCAGAGTATCCATCAGTCGTATTGCCCCTCCGCTGTACTGTTAAAAGACCCTTTAATCTTATTTGACTAGAGGGCCACTTTAAAGACAGAAATCCATCATGGAGCCATGATATAACTGCAATAACATAGAGAGATGACAAATGTGGCAAACCTATCAAAAAAACGCAATCTAGCTATAAAAACAGTGTAGCCCAATGATGTATGTAAGTATGGGGGTGACTGGATGAGGGACTACAAAACATAATAACATCACTTACATAAAGAACAGTTAGCATTTGGAGTTGTGCTAGACACATACTAGAAACGTATATATCAGTAAGTACTTTCAACCACATACATTTGTTAACAGAAATATGAAATATTTGTCTACTTCAGACAGGAGCCAGTGTTACTGACCTGATGTGTATAAGCATTCTGGAGACACTGGAAGTTAAGATTGAACACACATGTTTGCGCTGTACGTTTTTCATATTTCTAAGAGTGTTTACAGGAATGTGACAGGGAGAATGAAAGGTCTTGAAAATAATTTGTGGCGCTAGGATATGTCAAATTTAGGCAAATTACTCAATCTTTTAGTTCCAGGAACACTTCATATATGACCCACATAATACATTTATTTGACTGTTAAGACCATTTATTTTAAAAGGCAAATTAAAGCTTTTTCTTTTCCCAATTTTGTTACATATGAACATTTTCAAACATTCTGATGATGTTGGGAGAAGGGGGATGGCAGAAAGCAAATCCTCAACAGCAGGCCTTATATTTTCGTCACTTTCAGGTCCTCTAAATAACAATTTTCCTAAATACTTTCCTAAAGGATCATATATTGCATTCCCGGTTATATGTATTATCTAGTAGTAGATATGACCAGTTTGATGTTGATATCAGATTTCAAGTTGAACAAAACTGTAAAGTCATCTACCCACCCTCCCACAGCAGGTTGCTCAGCTGCAGGGTGGAATACTGTAGACGGAGATTGTAGTCACATGGTATGGCAGCCAGCTGGCAGCCATAGAAACAAAAAGAATCACCCTTGCAGAAAGCAGATTTGTCCCCTTACTAGAGGTTACATGGCTGAAGGTGGATGGTTGGGTTGCTGGGTACACAGACCCCTTTAAGCGTCAGATGAGTCTATGTCAACAGCATAGCTATCGGATCATTCCATATGTTTTGAACATATACAACAGGAATGACATCTGTGCATACAGCCTTTGACATCGCTGATGTAAGATATTGGCATGCATAGTTAGCTGTATTATACACTAAACTCTTTTTTAGGATTAGTTTCCATTAAGAAAAAATGCAAGCAAAACAAAAAGGGAGAAACAAGTTTCATATAATCTGCATTGCATTCCAGCACAGCAAGCATCCCCTGACAAAGTGAAAAGGATTATATGTTTTGGGATTAGTCTAGGAAAGCAGCACTCACTAGAAAATACTGGCTGCAGAAAGGAGAGGGCAGGCAATGATTTTTCAAATGTCACTCAGCTAGCTGTTCATATGTTTATGCAAAATGAGCTCTAGAAAGAAATATAATATATTATATCCGAAAAGTCCCAAGACTTGACTATCAAGTTGAATCTGGGATGCATGTTTTTTTTCTTGAATTTTAGAATGAGAAAGTTGGTTGACTAAGTAAAGTCCAGAAAGTTCAAGTGCCTAGACTTGAGTTACAAATATACCATGACAAAGATGAATGAGAACATTCTTAAGGGAGTATGAAGTAAAAGTTTATATATAAAACTTGTCCTCATTTAAAGAGAATAAAATTGGCAAAAACCACCCACCCCAAGGTGTTAATGTAGCCCATGTGACCAATGGGATTTACTGTCCCTCCGTGTCAGTCTGCACTGCAGGCTGTTATACTCTATTAGATAGAGTCTGAGGAAAAGTGTAGTTTCAAAAAAAATTCCTAGACATTGCCTTTAGGCAAAATTAGCAAATAAAATGATCTAAAATTTTAAGCGGCCGTTGTTGAGGTAAAATTCAGCAAAGGAAAGAATATTTTCGTAAGCTCACTCATGTTACCTCCCCACCAGCCTCTTCTGCAGATGGACCAGCCTATCTACAGCACAACAGCCTGAGGCATTCTGGTGAAAAGAATGCCACATTTTTTCTGTTACTGGGCTCGATTGGGCTCCTTATTCTGTCAGGAACAAGACATACAAATTTGTTACTGAGAATGTTGAAAGAAGTCTGAATTTACAGAATTTATGGGTGTACATATAGAGGCAGAGTAGGTAGCTTCTACCAGGCCCCTGGCAGAGGAGGGTTAGGTGTAAGCCGCTTTCCTTCACCTTGCAGCCCCTGTGGGATGTCCGGCACGATCCGTTTTATGACTGGGGTGCCATTGCAGTAAGCTAGCAGCTGAGTTGATGACCACTTGGTTCCATCCTGAGAAAACTACGTTCCTTACTCCTGGCACCCCTGGAGACAGCACACCAATGCAAGTGTAAAGATCAGACATTCTTCAAAGTGATCAACTTTCCAAAATGTGTCACCTCTCCATCCTAGCATGGAGATGTGACTTATATCGCAGAAAGCTGTAAGTTGTTAACATTGTAATAGCAGGCTCATATCTGCTATACAATGTAACTTAGTGGGGTGTGGCTCATGTTACTTTTGTAACATCAAAAAGGAATTTAAACGAAATTTAACCCTCTGCACACTCATACTATTGGAGAACCTAGCTAACACTTGTTAAAAACATGGACTGTTAACATAGATTGCAATGAATGTAAAAGTGAGGTAGCTACAACAAGGCCGTCCAATTTGTACCCCATGCCCAACATTACCAAGTCTAAAAGTTTGTGCAAACATTGCTACTTCTTTACTTGACTAGATGAGTACATCCTACTTTCCTTTTTACTTTTGTAACATGAGGTATGCCCCTGGCTGTTACAATGTAAGACAGCAAGGCATTTAGAATGCCCAGCTTGGTATGACCCCAAAATGTGTCACCAATTTTGGGTGTGTTCCTCCACACTTTGTTGCACTTGCACTGGGATTACTATTTTTAGAGGATACAGATTAAAGGTTACGTTTTATGAAGGGGACCTTGTTGAAGCTGGATATATTGGACAGCTCTTGCAGGAACAAGCTGCGGCCCTTCCATGCTTCCAGGAACCCCTAGGGAAGGTGAACTAAACCAATTCTTTTTCACTGCTTGTTACATTGCCCAATGCAGCAGCAGAGCAAGCTTTACAACATAATTTTTATTCTTTCATTGTTGCTACCTCTGTACTGTGGCAACATCCCAGATTCTAAAGGCCCCCCAGACGCTGGCCTGGCCCCATAGCAGTCTGCACTACTAGTAATTTTGTCAAGGAGACCAGAATTAAGGCCTGCTCCTTTCTTTCCCTAATTTTCTAAGTGAAAAAGACTGGATCATCATTTAGGTTTATGAATAGTTTATTAGTTAGACTTTAGCTTAATATAATGGGATGCTGTTCAAACTTTTCACTTTTCATGCCCTCTGTGCTTGTTTGTGGTAGGTAACAATGAATCCCTGTAAAATAAGGAATCACATTAGACATTTGATCTTTGACTCTTCCCCATACTTCATGACACAGTTTTTGTAAATAGAGGTCAAGCATTTGTTAAGGGCAAACACATCTAACAAGACGTGCTTCACCTCTATGATCAAGGAGTCACATTCCTTGCTTTACACAGGTCTACTGACCACTAGTCTATTCCCTTTAAATGCATGAGTGGCTGGCAGCCAGCAAAACCCCTATTCATCATTTTAGACAGGATACAGAACATCAGATAACATCTCAGAAGCAATGTAAAAATATAGTTTTTCAAACATTTATATTTGACCATACTTTTATGGTTAAAGCTTTAGCAAAGTAGACATGCAGCCTAAATGCAAAAACCACTGCACATTCATGCGGATACAGGCACTATACTTCTGAAGCACTGCCTGGCCCCACCAAATGGTTTGCTATGAAAATTCTATAGGTTGAGTAAGCATTGCTTCAATTAGTCAAGTCATCCTAGTACAGAAGATCTGAAAGCCCTATGATGAAATGCTTTTATAAGTAATTTCTGTCTGTAATAGCCACTGCTGTCTTAAAACTGCTTTTACATTCGCTTTGACATGACTAACCCTGCTAACACCAGTCTGTTACATTGACCTCTTTTTGATCTGCAACATTCCTTGAAGAAGAACTATAGTCAGAAATAACTGGAGTCCTTCTTTAATATGCAGCAGCAGGCCTCCCGGATACTCGCTCTCTTCTGGGTTGTGCGTCCCACGTAACCGCAAGCAGCCAATAGGCACGGCTGGCGGCCGAGCACATTACTGTGCAGCCACTGTCCGAGTAAGCTGATAGGCACCTTGACGGCTGGTGTAGAAGGAGCCCGGAAGAGGAGAGTACCCTGGTTGCCCGTTTTTTTTTTTTTTTTTTACAGCGGTGATGCATTCCACCACAGCAAGATTTGGGATTGTTATGTTCAGATTGTTATGTCAGAAACCCCCCCCCCCCTCAAAAGACCATAGTGTACCCATCAACATATGCAAAACCACTTTCAGGAAGTATATTAACCCCTTTAGGTGCTTCACATTGTGGGAAGCTCCATTTGAACATGATGTAATGGTTTGTAATTTGTCAGGAAGGGGTTAAAGAATTATGACCATAGTTCCTCTACCACAATGGTGGACACAAGTTTGAGTTCTTTGTTCTCCAGTGATTTTTTGTTTAGTAATACATTCCATGTGTACAAGTAAATCAATAAATCACCAAAATTGTTTGATATTACAGTGTGTATAGCTCCTTAAGGTGTCCATTTTCTCCACCCCCTTTTAGGATGTCTGCTTAAGGGCCCCAAAAAATGCTAAAAAATAGTTTATAAAAATAGCACATTTCCTGGTATCTTGGGGATGAGGGATGGCACCACTCTAGGTTAAAATAATATACCTCCACTTAAAGCAGAAGCACATTTGTCCTATAGTTGGTGTTTAGGTTTGATTTTTGACTTAAGTTAGAACTACTCCGTTATAAGTCATATGGGTCCAAAGCTTCTATAAGCCCCATAACAAATGCTTGTGTATTAAACCGGACCTTCAGCGTGATTTAATGAAAAGCCCAAACTCTTAAAAAACGATTCCCCAGCATCTAAAATTAATATATATTGCGTTTTTAGTCACTAACTTATTATTCTTTCCCCCACTGGGCTGCAACTCTGTTCAGGAATTTAGGATACGGGCGCCGCCATCTTGACTCAGAAGCATCCCACTTACTGAGGAGAGGAGAGTGGGATAAGGTACAGGGGGGCAGGTTATAGCTGTGCTTTGCTCAGACAGAGCAGAGCTGGGGTCAGGTAAAGGTCAGCAGTCCCAGAATGCAGAGCAGCACAGTCAGGAGGCATTTCCTGTTTGCAGGCTGCCTGATAAGATGGCGGCTTCCATAAGCCGCCATCTTGAATGTTTAAAGGCTCATAACATGCAGTAGATGCAGGTAGGATGATTTTTAATGTGAACAATCTGTATGTACAGGGTGTGGGAAACATATAAGATAGACTCTTATTCAGAGTGAAGGTCCACTTTAAGTTCCACTTGGTATATTCAGCAGTGGATGCAACTGTCTCACAATTTTTTTTAACACCAATAACTTTTATATAGTTCTTTGTGGCCACCATTTCCTTCACTCCCTATTTAGGATGCTTGACTGCTCACCAGGCTTCTAGATACCAGGAAATGCTGGAAAGTAGCCAGTAAATCTGCCACAGCACTGTGCTCGCTAACGTGTAATGTCATCAGACGTAACCTGCAGTGTGGGTGGGTAAAATGTTTCCTTTGATCTCTATGCAAGATGCATGAAGCATGGGGATGCCACAACAAGTTAGAATATATGACATTTATTTTGTGTTCGATCAGACTGGTAACTAAATATGGCACTGCTGGTCGACAATCCATTTCAATACTTGTCTCCTTAACTTGGTAGCAGCCTATTTTACTTTTTTTTCATTTGTGATGTAGAAAGGTGCTACTTATAATTGATTTATGTATTTGAAATATTTTATATTCTAATGATAGTAACGGGTGCACTGCTTATTTTATATCTCAGGAGTATATTATTTGCAGAGCCAATTGTTTATATGGGGGAAATGTAACCCAGAACATTTATCTGCTATCATAGCTGCCATATCACATTTTTTCACATTTGTTTTCATAGTCTAAACATACACAACATAACAGAGAAATGAGACAAGGAACCATAACATATCAATTCTTTAGAGAACATGGATTAAAATACAGCATTTGCTGAATGATAACAAGGCCATCGTATTTCATTGCTAGACTTCAGCAACACTGCAGAGCTTGCCAGCTAGATGGTGTTTCAGAAGTAAGCACTACCCTTTACTATTTAGGTGAAGAGGCTAAAGTGAGGATTAAGCCTGGTGTGCTGCTGCAGAAAAGCCGTTGTTGCTGATATACTTGCCCTTCTTCTGTTGCTCAGCCCCTGTATTTTATTTATTTATGTAGTCCCTTTTTTAAGTTCTGAGAGGTGAACCTATCCACACCGCTGTAATGGGGTTCTTGTGGTGGATTCTGCACACTGCCTACAATGGGGTTCTTGTGGGGGAAATTCTGCATAGTGCTTGCTATGGGGTTCAAGGAGGGGGTCTGCACAATGCCTGTTATGGGGTTCTTGTGGTGGGGATTCTGCACACTGCTTGTTGTGGGTTCTGGGGGATTCTGGATGCTGCCTGTTATAGGGGGGCTGCACACTGCCTGATTCGAGGTCCGTGGGGGAGTGGCGGTTCTCCATACTTTCTATTATTTAGTTCTTGGGGGTGGAGTTCTGCCACACTGCCTGCTATTGAGTTCTAAAAGGAAGGTATTTTAGTACACCACTTTACTTTAGTACACCACATTTTCCTACTGTAAATCCTAGAGTGCAAAAACATGTTATATAATCAATGGATATAATATTTTAATCCCCCATCTTGTTTGGCAGCTTGAAAGCTACATCCAAGACAATATGAAAAAGGAGATGGTTGAGATTCAGAAGCATGCAGCCCAGAATCACACTGCTATAATGATGGAAATAGGGACAAACCTGCTGAACCAAACTGCAGAGCAAACAAGAAAGCTGACAGATGTTGAAGCTCAGGTAAATATACAGGACACAATTACACATTTTGGGCTAAGTGCTCAATACTTAAATCGTTTTAGCACTCACAGACATATGAAAACAAACACACTTTCCTTATATGTCAAAATTAAGACTCAAAATGCTTTTCCAAACCAGGTCATGTCAACTTTGTGATATTTATGTAAAAATATGTCTGCCATCCACCAACGCAGGACAAACTAAGTCTGTGAAACGCTCTATAAATCTTAGTATCAGACTCCATGCTTTCATGGATGCGAGACGAAAGCATATCTGCTTGCATAAATCACCCCAGCTCTATATAGCATATAGAAATATTACAACATTCATTTCAAGAAGCACCAAGGGAGTGACTATCCAGCATTTCATTTTCTAGCCAACTAGCCAGGCAAAGAACTCTACAACAAGTCGTGGTGTAGGAGTGGGGTTTTCAGGCGGGAAAGCTCATGCCATGGAGTTAGGTACCTTCTTTCTCTCTTTTTGGAGCAGGATAGGTAGATAATCCCTGGCACCAATGTTCTCTAAAGCCATCAACTAATCAGCTCATTCTTAGATTTATTGATGGTTTCAAAATCAAAATATTAACTGCTAAAAAGGAGTCCAGATGCCTTTAATATTATTTTGAAACACTTAAGAGATAAAAAAAGGGTCTGACAGTAATATCTTATATTAGTTAGTTATATTAGATGCAGTGATTGCTGGTTTGAAAAGTACTGTATTTGTGTCTTCACAAACAGTTGATTCAAATCAACTAGAATAAAAAATTTAAATTTTTGCTCTCAAAGGACATTTCAATATGAAATCATATCCTCAAATAATATTAAGCATGACGGATATGAGTAATCAGATCTTCCTGTCAACAGTAACAAGCTCCAGATAAAAAGAGGAACATGTAATAGTTACACAAATAGTATTGTCTGAACAGCATGAGGCATGATGAGGCAAATTGTGAAAACATAAAAGCATTGTCTTCCTTCCAAGATATTGCCATGAATGAACATTCATTAGCGTGATCTTCACAGAACATAAAAGTATGAGAAAATCATCTTCTAAGTTAATAGCATACTAATCATTGTTGCATAATTTTGTTATATTTGGACAACAGCAAGCTTTAAATGAATGGGTCTGCATTGCAAAAAAAGAAAGAAAAAAAAATTGGACAGATGATTGCTGTAATTTTACTTGTAAACATTTTACATCTTGAAGATTTTGGTTCTTCCAAATGTTGTCTAATGGATATTCATATTGTGGAACTCTAGGAGCACCCATTATTTGGATATTTTTTGGTGGTGCCCTCACATCAGTTGTGTTATAATGGATATTCAGCACATGGAACAAAAATTCTGAAAAAAAAAATCTATACTTATTTAATTAATTCTTGACAACATAAGAGTTGATTCAGCTAGGATAAAAAAACAAAACAATGCAAAAGCGTTCTCACATGAGAAAATCTCTGGCATGATTCAGGGGACATATGCAAAACAACCACACACTTACAAGAGCCTGGTATAAAGCCATGGGAGAATTCTCTCTTTTTTTTTACCCGCATTTGTTTTTATTCGACTCAAATAATTGACGGGAGTCAAATTAATTACTTATTTCATGGGCCAAACCCTGGCCCTGCCAGTTGACCAGCCCCTATGCCCATTTGGGCCAGTTGCTGGGAGAACACCAGGCCAAAACCAATGTGCACTGGGCATTTCTACACCCCTGGTGCCCCAAGAGGGGGTGTAAGTAATGAAGCGGAGGCACTGGTCCCCTGTATAGGTGCTCTTATACAGTCATTTTGGTTTAACTAAATTATAAGAACAATGTATCTTGATGTTTTTAAAACAGGTATTCAACCAAACAAGCCGCCTGGAGCTTCAGCTCTTGGAAAACTCATTTTCAACAAATAAGCTGGAAAAACAAATAACAGACCAAACAAAAGAAATAACAAAGTTACAAGATAAGAACAGGTATGCCCTTTTGTGCGCATCTTGTATTCCACATTTTAGGAAAGTGGTTCTGTATTAAGCCAATGTTATTTTACACCACTGCACAACAAACCAATGAAAATCAGTCAGCTGCAGCGATTAACAAGTGTTCAAACATGGTCCCATCTTAGAAATGCAGGTTATACAATTTTATATTTTACATGAGTTATATTTACATGTACTTACTGTATATACACAAATAGGTTATAGTTTGTTAGAATTATATCAAGTAAGTTTAAATTTTAAATGCTTTCCCCTTGTTCTGTCCAGTTACTTCATTGTAGCCACTTGATATCGAGCCTAACTTTAGAACCAACAAGCATGTTAATCATATAACTTTAGCAGCCATAAAAGTTTTTGACTAGTCACACTTTTCCGCGGTTTCCTGACAATAGAATCTGACAGTTGTTTTGAACAGTGGGACATAGTGTTGGGTAACATATCCATCCATTGTGTGACACAGCAGGGCAAACAGTCCATAATGTTTTTAACAAGGTGATTATTACAGTAAGCATGCCGATTTCCCCAGTGATCAATAGAGGAAATACCATCTGTTTTCATAAAACAGCAATTGTGCCAGAGTTCAGGGGTTCTTCCTCAGGACGGAGATAAAAAGCATTTCCACAGACACAATGACATATTATTCTCTCTAATATATCCCGTTCTGTGCCTGGGATATTTATGTACTGTTACAGCAAGAAAACGACTGCAGTGCAGCTATATAGTGGGGATACAGGATTATAACCTAAAAAAGATCATTGCAGACATCTAAGAGAGACAGTAAAAAAGAAATCATTTGCACTAACATGGGGCTTGCTCAAAAAATACAATTCTGTGAGTACTCACCTGTAGAATTGTTTTTACTATGCATGGCACGGCCTGCTTCAAGTCCTTACGTATGGGATATTCTGCCACAAGGTGGCGCAGTGCACTGCAGAAGAGTTGTGGCTCCTCCCGGTACCATATAAAAACAGGATCACCAATAGACCTCTCCAGTGTTGACAAGCAGTTATACAAGAAGCCGGTAAAAAAGGTAACAACCCCAACTAACTTGGAACAATCACCATAAAGAGGCAACCAAGAATAACGATAACAAGGGTGGGATGAAGCAGGCTGTGCCATGCATAGTAAAAACAATTCTACAGGTGAGTACTCACAGAATTATATTTTTCTTGTTGCATGGCATGGCCTGCTTCAAGAAGTCCCTACGTATGGGACATCCAACAGCAGTGTCCGTAAGTTAGGGTGGGATCCCCAAAAAGTAAAAAGTAGCAGCAGGCAGTTCAGACCACTACCGCCTGAAGTACCTTGTGTCCAAAAGCAGCATCAGCTGAGGCCTTAACATCAACCTTGTAAAACTTAGAGAAGGTATGAACAGAAGACCAAGTAGCGGCCTTACAAACTTGTTCAACAGAAGCTTAGTGCTGAAAAGCCCAGGAGGCACCAACAGCACGAGTGGAATGAGCAGTAATCCGGAAAGGAGGAACCTTCCCCTTAGCAGAATAGGCCTGCTCCACCGCCTGACGGATCCACTTGCTGATAGTAGATTTAGCCGGAGGCAAACCCTTCCTAGGTCCAGCAGGAAGAACAAAAAGAGCATCAGATTTCCTGAACGTCTCAGTAGCAACCAAATGAAACTTCAGAGCCCTGACAACATCCAGAGAATGAAGGGTCCGCTCCTTGGAATTAGCAGGGTTAGGACACAAAGAAGGTAAGACGATGTCCTGATTGAGATGAAAAGCAGACACAACCTTAGGCAAGAAATCCGGCCTAAACACCACCTTATCCTGATGCCGCTCAAAATAAGGAGGTTTAATAGAAAGAGCCGCCAAAAAGGCTACCTTAAGAGTCAGAATGGGCAACGCAGCCCCACGAATAGGCTCAAAGGGAGGACCCTGCAGAGCAGACACCACCAGATTTAAGACCCAAACCGGTAGCACATGAGTAACTCCCTGGAAGAAAGTCTTAACCAGCCGGTGATTGGCAAAGGATCTTTGGAAAAAAATTGCCAGAGCTGACACCTGTCCCTTGAGGGTACTAAGTTGAAGGCCCGTATCCAAACCATGTTGTAACGACCCCAAAGGTGTGTGGTCAGCTGAGAAAGAACCAACCTGATCGCCCTCAGTTCCAGGACATTGATGGGAGCATGGGCCTCCTGGGGGCCCCACCGACCCTGGAACTTCAGAGACTTCCAAAAGCCCCCCGAACCGGTCAGACTGGCATCTGTGGTGACAGTCTCCCAGCACGGAGGCTGAAAGGTCCTGCTCACTAGAAGGTTCCTGGAGTCCAGCCACCACGAGAGGAACTTTCTGGCCAGGGAGGACAGAGCAAATTCCTGATCCAGGGACACAGGGTCCCGATCCCAAACTGACAAGAGGTGCAACTGAAGAGGTCTCATGTGAAACTGAGCAAAGGGGACCGCCTCGAAGCAGGACACCATCAGGCCCACCAACTGCATCCCCTGCCAGATGGAGGGATGGGGACACAAGAGCAGAGCCCGAGCCTGCTTCTGAAGACCCTCCACCTTCTGCTTAGGCAGGAATACCTTGACCTGAGAGGTATCCAGAGTCATGCCCAGAAAGGACCTCACCAAAGATGGAAACAGTGAAGACTTGGGAAAGTTGATCACCCAGCCCAAGGAATCGAGAGTGGAGGTCACCACCTGAGTATCCTTCTCGGCCTGATGAAGAGACTGAGCCACAATCAGAATGTCGCCCAGGTAAGGGAGGATGTGAATGCCCTGGTTGCGCAACAGCACCTTGGTGAACACCCGAGGCGCCGAGGTGATATCGAACGGTAAAGTCACAAACTGGTAATGCTAATCCTCTAGAGCGAACCTCTGGAATCTCTGATGACCCGGAAAGATTGGCACGTGAAGATAGGCATCCTTGATGTCCACGGAGGTCATGAAGTCGCCCGGGAGAAGGGCACTGACAGCTGAGCGTAGTGTCTCCATGCGAAAGTGCTTGAACCTGACAAACTTGTTGAGACCCCTGCAAGTCAAGGACCCGTCCTTTTTGGGAACCGTGAAAAGATTGGAGTAGAACCCCTGACCCTGTTCCTGGGAAGGCACCAGGCAAATGACTCCTGACTCCAACAGGTGATGAATTGCAAGGCGCAAACCCTGAGCTGACAGAGGGTTTTGAGACATCCGGGATCTGAGGAATCTTGGGGGCGGCCAGGCTGCAAATCTTGTAACCGGAGGACACCACCTCCTGAATCCACCGGTCTGAGACGCGGAGCCTCCAGACGTGAGCAAAGAGCTGAAGCCGTCCCCCCACCCGGATGGGTGAGGGAGCCTTCTCATGCCTGAGGGGGCTTGGGAGGCGGTTTGGGCTTGGAACCCCATGAGAGACCGAGACGACCACGGGACCTGCAACGGCCCCAAGAATCTCTGCGGCTACCCGAGAATAGGGAGCCACGACCTCCTCTGGGAGCACAAAAGGAGGGGAGGGAAGCGGATGGCCCCTTAAAGGGCCGAGGCTGCTTCCTACGCTGAGGTAGCCTACCATCCTTGGCTAGAACATCCAGACGCTCACCAAATAGTCACAGCCCCGCAAAGTGAAGCCCAGTGAGACCCTTGTTAGCAGCAGCGTCAGCTGCCCACTGACTCAGCCAAACAGAGCGGCGCATAGCCACCAAGAGGGCAGAGGCCCTACCACCCAGCCGGACCGAATCATCCATGAAAGTAAGGACAAAGGCAACAAAATCAGAGCAAAGCAAAGGGGCCCTATAAACCTCCCTCCTCCTACCAGCCATAGCGCCATCAGTGAGACGCTTAAGCTGTTTCTTAAGGGCAATAGCTGTAAGCTATGTACCAGCCCCCACAAATGTAAAGGCATGGCAGACCAGCTGATCCATACGCCGGTCCGCGCTGTCCAGCAGTGTAGTAGTGTCAGGGGAAGGCATGACCGAGGTGTTGGACAGCCCTAGAACGGGAGCGTCCACCTCAGGGGGACACGACCATCGCTTGACCAGGTCAGCAGGAAAGGGATACCTTTTATCCAACCCCTTGGGCACTGCAGGCAATCAATTAGGACGTTCCCACTCCTTGAGCACCATATTAGAGAAATGGCCCTGTTCAGGGAACTCCAGATGCTGTTTATCAGGATGAAAGAGTTCACCCTGCTTCCTCTTAGCCACCTCAGGGGGGGGCAATGTGCAAGGTTTCCAGAATGTCAGACAACAGTCTATCAGTGTCATCAGGGAACCATGAGTCCTCCCCAGACGCAGACCCAGGGTCACTGTCGTACCCCTCCTGCTGATCCCCAGAGGAGTCAGAGTCCCGGAAAAGCTCCCCTTCCTCTAGGGAGTAACGGCCACCAAAGGAATCAATCCCCTCATCCTCCTCAGCAAAGAGGGAGGGCGTGGGAGCCAGGTGTCGCTTCTTGCCAGAGGCCTTACCTGGAACAGGCCTGTGCCTTTCAATGCTGGCCACACGAAGTGCCAGATCAGATTGTGATCCCCTGCTAGTATCCCCCTCACTGGGGGCTAAATGCAGGGGCGGAGGGGTAGGCGATGCCGAAGGGAGCGCAGAACTGGGAAGAGAAGCGCTCAACCCAGCCTGGGCCGCAATGATACCTTTGGCGCACGGCACGCACACCGCGGCACTATCACTCAAAGGGGATGCCCCGCACATGGCACACAGCCGGGATTGCCCCGAAGGACCCCGAGCACGCTATCCCCAGAAGCCTCCATATGGTGATTAACACAGGCGCAATAGGCCAGCACAGGGTAAGGGCTAATAGAAAGCGACCCGGGATGCCCCCAGAAGAGCCAGTAAAGGGGAGATGAGGGGGGTAAAGAGCAGAACCGGGAGAAACCACAACCCATAGTTGTCCCGCCTGAAAGACCAAGCCGCCAGACCACAGGAGGAAGCGACACAGGAAAAGATCACCACCGCAGCCCAGGGAGTAAAAGGGGCCCCTGACGCGCAGCAGGCTCAAAATGCCGCTGGCACGAGAACCTCGAGGGGTGGGCCGCGAGGGGACGATGCAATACGCGTCATCCCCCGGCCCAGCCCCACCGAAGAGCACGTAAACGGCGCTCACGTGACCACGCCAGCGCCATCAAAATACAAAAAAAGACCCTCACAGCCATAGCGCCGCCCACCGCAGAGCGGAGTACAAAGTGGCAAAAAACATAGTTAAAACCACTCGCCGCTACCAGCTGCCCCCCCCCCGAACACGCCGGGGAAAGGGGGAGAAGATAGCAAGCAGGTAGCGGCGAGAGCCGGCCGGGGGGGGGGGGGAGGAGCCCCAGAAACCAGAGAAACAAGGCACACAACCCAAAAAAACACTCACTCCCTCAGAAGCTAGGACAGGAATTCCGCATCCCTCAGTATGCTCACCATAAAGCCTATGGCCGGCTACCCTTTGTGGTACAGGGTCTGCGGCTTGGAGCAGCGCTCCTTGAGCACCTGACCCTAGTGCTCCTCTTCACCCGATCCGTCAGCCAAGGCTGGGAGGCACAGAGGGTCCGGAAACGGGTGCAAACAGACATGCAGGGCCGCAGGCTTGGTTGCCCCGCTCACCTGCGCAATATAAAGAGCCATCTTCTATCTTCGAAGTATCACTGCAGAGGAAACACTGGAGAGGTCTATTGGTGATCCTATTTTTATATGGTACCGGGAGGAGCCACAACTCTTCTGCAGTGCACTGTGCCACCTTGTGGCAGAATATCCCATACATAAGGACTTCTTGAAGCAGGCCGTGCCATGCAATAGGAAAATATTAAAGCCCCGCAATTATGGTTTCCTACAGGGCCCAAGAGGAATAGGAAATTACACACAAAAAGTCACAACTGATAGACAAACTACAGACAAAATAAAAAGAATATGCGCAGAAAACGAATTTGAAACCATTGCTGGAATTAGATAAGAGTTGATGTTTACCTTTATTTTGGATACTACAAAATATTTAGTATTTGCTTATTATATGTGCAATCTAAAGCAGAAGGAAAGGCTAAATAGGTTTCTTTGTATATCTTAAACCTGAGTATAGAGGCTGTGGCTAGCAGATGTAATCAGCATCTCTCATTATACTACTGTATATCAAAAGTTATTAGCTACAGCTATTCTTGGTGTATAAGGGCTCATCCCCTATACTGTACCAATCAAGAAATCAGTCACTTGTATTCAGTACAGCCTCACAAGCTGCATGAGAATGCTTGTCTTCGAGAGGTAGAGTAGACCTTTGCCCTCTCACAACTCATTCCTGATAAAAAAAAAATACAATTCTGTGAAGTACTCACCTGTGGAATTGATATTATTTGTATACAGTACGTCCTGCTCCAGATATAATACTTACACTTGGGTTATCCTCCGCCAGATGGCGCTGCACTGCAGAGACATGGAAAAACAGGCTCCTCCAGGCCCTTCAAATACCCAGGGACCTCCCACGAATCCCCAGCATTGAAAAGCAGTGAACAAGAAGCCGGGAGAATTAAACCACCCAGAACAACTGGTAATGATAACAATGATAACAATCACCATACAGGGGATCCAGAATAATGCAACAACAGGGTGGGGTGGAGCAGGACATACTGTATACAAATAATATCAATTCTACAGGTCAGTACTTCACAGAATTGTATTATTCTTAGTATACAGTACATCCTGCTCCAGATATAATACTTACACTTGGGACATCCAATAGCAGTGTCCATAAAGTAGGGTGGGATCCCCCAACAAAAGGTGACAACAGGCAGTTTAAACTACTGCCGCTTGCAAAACCTTGCGGCCAAAAACAGCTGAGGCCCTAACATCAACCTTGTAAAACTTTGAAAAGGTATGAACAGAAGATCAAGTAGCAGCCTTGCAAACTTGTTCAACAGAAGCCTGGTGCTGGAAGGCCCAAGAGGCACCAATAGCACGAGTGGAATGAGCAGTAAGGCGGAAGGGAGGATTCTTCCCTTTAGCAGAATAGGCCTGAATCACAGCCTGACAAATCCATTTGCTAATAGTAGACTTGGCAGGAGCCAAACCCTTCCTAGGACCAGAAGGGACCACAAAAAGAGCATCAGTCTTCCGGAAAGACGCAGTGACTACCAGGTAGTACTTCAGACACCTTACCACATCCAATGAATGCAAAATCCTTTCCTTAGCGTTGCTAGGATTAGGACACAATGAAGGAAGGACAATATCCTGATTCAAATGAAAGGCAGACACCACCTTTGGCAGAAAATCTGGCTTAAAGCGGAACACCACCTTGTCCTGGTGTCTCTCGTAGTATGGGGGCTGAATAGACAGAGCCGCCAACTCAGACACGCGCCTGACCGAAGTAATAGCCACCAGAAAAACAACTTTGAGGGTAAGTACAGCCAGAGCAGCATCCTGAATAGGCTCAAAGGGAGCACCCTGTAAGGCAGACAAAACCAGGTTCAAGTCCCAAACAGGGACCGTAGGCTTACGTGGGGGACGCACGTGAGTGACCCCCTGAAAGAAGGTCTTAACCAAGGGATGCTGTGCAAAAGACTTCTGAAAGAAGACAGACAGGGCAGAAACTTGACCTTTCAGAGTACTGAGTTTTAAACCCAACTCCAATCCATGTTGTAAAAACTCCAGAATTCTAGGGATTAAGAATTCCCTGCAGGGGAGAGACCTAGACTCACACCAGTCAATGTAGGAACGCCATACCCTGTAATAGATGGCAGAAGAAGTTTTCTTCCTAGCCTGTACCATGGTATCCACCACTGAGGCAGACAAGCCTTTCTCCATCAAGATGGAGGTTTCAGCAGCCAGGCCGTCAAAGCCAGAGTTTGTAAACTGGGATGGCGTAAGGAGCCCTGAATGAGTAGATCTGACTCCTCTGGCAGGGCGTACAGGTCTACTGCCATTTGTACCACGTCTGCGAACCACACTCTTCTTGGCCACCTCGGGGCCACCAGAATCACTGGCACCCTTTCCAGGGCAATCTTGCGCAGAACCCTGCCCAGCAGGTGGAACGGGGGGAAAGCATATAGGAGCCGGAATTTCTTCAATGACAGTGACAGAGCATCCGTGGCCAGAGGATCCTGCGACAGGGAGACAAAGGCCGGGAGCTTGTGATTGTGACGGGATGCAAACAGATCCACATCCGGTAGGCCCCACCGGTAACACAGGAACTGGAATACCCTGTTGCAGAGGGACCACTCCCCCTGATTGGAAGTCCCCCTGCTCAGAGAGTCGGCTAGAAGATTCTCTACCCCCGGGATATAAACAGCCGAGATGCATTGAACATTGGCCTCCGCCCATGTCAGAATCCGCGACACTTCCTGGAGGGCACCCTTGCTCCGGGTCCCTCCCTGATGGTTGATGTAGGCAACCGCTGTCCTGTTGTCTGAGCGCACCTGCACAGACAGGCCCTGCAGGTGATTGGTAAACTGCTCCAAAACCAACCTGACCGCCCATAGTTCCAGAATGTTGATGGGGAAATGGGCCTCCTGAGGGCCCCACCTCCCCTGGAACCTCAGGGATTTCCAGAATCCCCCCCAACCTGACAGACTGGCATCCGTGGTGACCGTCTCCCAGGAGGGGGCTAGAAAGGACCTGCCCTTTAGCAAGTTCTTGTGGTCCAGCCACCACGAGAGGGACCTTCTGACCAATGGGGGAAGCACACAAACCCCGTCCAAGGGTCCTTGTCCCATACTGATAGGAGGTGAAGCTGCAGAGGCCTCGAATGGAACTGAGCAATGGGCACCGCCTCGAAGCTCACCACCATCAGGCCCACCAGCCGCATTCCCTGTCTGAGGGAGAGCTGGGGGCACGAGAGCAGGGACCGCACCTGCGTAGTCAGATCTTCTACCTTCTGTTGGGGAAGGAATATTCGTGACTGAACCGTATTCAGAATCATCCCCAGGAATGGGGTCACCGGTGAAGGGGACAGGGAGGACTTGGGATGATTGATCACCCAGCCGAAGGACTCCAAGGTGGACACCACCAGCTGAGTGTCCAGCTCCGCCTGCTGTAGAGGCCATGAGGCGATGAGAATGTCGTCCAGGTAGGGCAGCACTCGAATGCCCCCTGACCTTAGCAAGGACATCACCCCTGCCAATACCTTGGTGAACACTCTGGGAGCTGAAGTGAGGCCAAAGGGTAGAGCCACAAATTGGTAGTGTTGATCTTTCAACTCGAATCTGAGAAACCTTTGCCATGGGAACACAGGAATGTGAAGGTAAGCATCTTTGATGTCCATAGACATCATAAAATCCCCTGGTCGTAGAGAGCCAACGGCCGAGCGCAGGGTTTCCATGCGAAAGTGCTTGCTCTTGACAAATTTGTTGAGGATCTTTAAATCCAGAATGGGCCTGACTGTCCAATCTCTTTTGGGTACTGTGAAAAGGTTGGAGTAGAAACCTTCTCCCAATTCTCTCAAGGGAACTTTGCAAATAACTCCCAGCTCCAGAAGTCCTTGTACTGCCTGCATCAGGACCTGAGCTGATACCGGGTCCTGGGGTATCCGGGACCTGACGAATCTTGAGGGGGGCCGCACAGCAAACTCTATCTTGTAGCCGGAGGTAACTACCTCCTGAATCCACCGGTCTGAGACTTGACGCATCCAGATGTGCGCGAAATGCTGTAGTCGTCCCCCCACCCTGGCGGGCGAGGGTGCCCCATCATGCCTGAGGGGTCTTGGGAGGGGGTTTGGGTTTGGTACCCCAGGAGGAGCCAGGGCGTCGCCCCCTGCTCCTATGCCAGGAGTCTGTGCGAGCCCCCGTGAAGGACACCCCTTTTTTCCCTGCTTAGCGCCTCTGTAGGGGGCTGAAAGGTGGCCCTGGTTGCAGGATGCTGCCTGCGCTGTGGTAACTTACCTCCTTTAGCAAAGAGGTCTAGGCGGTTCCCAAACAGGCGTAGTCCCTTGAAAGGGAGTCAAGTAAGGGCTTTCTCAGCAGCATTGTCGGCCCCCTCTGTCTCAGCCATACCGCGCGGCGTATAGCCACCGCCAAGGCGGTAGATCTGGCACACAGCCTAATAGCATCGTCCGATGCAGACAGGATAAAGTTCACAAATACATCACAGTTAGACAGTGCATTAATAGTATCGGCAGGCAACTCGTCTGGGGCGTCAAGTGCATTCCTGACCATGGCCCTGAGCGCCATGGCCGTAATGGCCAGAGCGCAGACCGGGCGCAGTGCCGCCCCTCCAAACGCAAAGGCATGGCACGCCAATTGGTAAATGCGCCGGTCCTCAGAATCCCGCAGTGTAGTAGTGTCGGGAGAGTGCATAATAGAGGTGTTAGACAGCCCTAGAATAGGAGCATCGACCTCGGGGGGCGATGACCAGCACTTGACCACGTCAGCAGGAAATCGATACTTCCTGTCCAGACTCTTAGGGATCCCGGGAAGTCTACTGGGATGTTCCCACTCCTTAAGCACGAGGTTATTGAAATGGGTCTGCTCAGGAAATTCCAATCGAGCCTTAGCAGTATGGAATAGCTCACCCCTTTGCCTAGGAGCCACAACAGGGGGAGAGATGGACAAAACCTCAAAAATCTGAAGCAATAGCTTATCAGTATCATCCGGGGTCCAGTGATCAGAACCAGAATAGTCATGACCCCTAGACTTCAGAGTCATAGATCAGCTCCCCTTCGTCCGAAAGGGTATGGTCATATAGATGCGTAAACTCATCAGACTCCGTAGGGAATGGAGCAGAGTCAGGGAGTACTAGCAAGCAATTTTTCAACACTGGCCAGTCTAGTAGCCACATCAGGATCAGACTCCCCGCTTGTATTGGGGGTTAGACTCAGGCTTGGGGGGGTAGGTGAAGTGAGGCGAGGTGCAGACCCAGCCCCAGAAGGGGCGGGAAGTACCAGTAACGCCTGCTGTGCACAAGGGACGCAGACCCGAGCATTGTCACCGTTGATAGATGAGACCCCACAAGGTACACACAGCCGGGCTTGTCCCGAGGGAACCCCGTTAACAATATCCTGGTATGCCTCCATATGGTGATTAATGGGCACAATAGGCCAGTAGGGATTGACGCTATGAGCTACCCTGGATGCCCCAAAGACCCGCAGGGAAGTGGGAGAAACTATACTAGGTCCAACTGGGAATTACACCGGGCCGGGAGAAGCCACTGGATTCGACCGTCTGAAAGATATAATGGGAATAGGGATGTCAGAGCCATGCGCAGTAAGCAAGACAAATGAAAATCGCCCGCGAGGGCACTTACAGATCGAGGGAGGAGGAGGACCGTTACCACACGCGTGCGCGATGAGCATCGAAATGGCGCCAAGCGGACCTCGAAGGGCGGGTCAGAGCAGGCTGTGACGCGGAGCGCGCCAAGCCAGGTCTCCGCCCCCCCGAAGAGCGCGAAGCTCTGAATACAGTAGTCAGCGCAGACAGTAAAATGAATGACACACTTGCAAAAACGGGATTACTTCCAGATGCGCCCAACAACAAATACCAATAAAGATGCCGCAGCATCTGAGGCGCCTCCTATTCACGCGCACGTCCAATAAGGGCAAGATAATCGCGCGGCGGCGGGCGATAGAAATAAAGACAGCGCGGCTCTGACACCAGGTGTATGAGTCAAGGACAATACTAAGGCCATAAAGTGTACTGAATACATAAGACCACAACACACCCCCCCCTGCTTACCCCCCGAGCTACGGGGGGAACGAGGGAGAATGGCGACCCTTTGAACAGGGTCCACCGCAACACGGGGTATGGGCAATAGCGCGGGAGGGGCATCCACAAGAGGCTCACCATCAGCCTAAACCGCCTACCCTTTGGTGGGGGACTGCGGAGGAGCATGGCTCCATAAGCACACGTAGTGCTGCCTACCTTCACCCGACCAGCGCAGCCCAGGCTGGGAGGCACATCACGAAGAGGACGGGTGGGAGTAGTCCAACAGGGCCGCAGGCTTTAATAGCCCCGCTCACCTGCGAGAGAGTGACACAACATGTCTTCGCAGTCAGCACTGCAGAGATCTCTAGGAAATCTGGGGATTCGTGGGAGGTCCCTGGGTATTTGAAGGGCCAGGAGGAGCCTGCTTTTCCATGTCTCTGCAGTGCAGCGCCATCTGGCAGAGGCTAACCCAAGTGTAAGTATTATATCTGGAGCAGGACGTACTGTATACTAAGAATAAAGCCATTGCAGGATTGATTGCTGTTCACCCTCAGAATATTGTAGTCAATGTGAGATATCTGTCAGTGCATGGCCAGCAATCTTTAAACCACCAAAATTACTTCTACAAATTATAGTTTTTTTATCTCACTGGATTCAGCGCACTCTTGCACTGAATCAACAGGCATCAGCCCTGTGCTCACTTTCTATCATAGTTGGCAAGTTTGAAAGTTTTAATATAAGCATAGAATCTTTTGAAGGTATGACTGGCACAGTTCATAGCCACAAAATGTCGTCGAAGCTGGGTCTTATAACTTATCAGTTCAAATTAAGTCACAATAAATTAGGACTTTAGCATAGTAGAATTGTAACAAGTCTAAGAGTATGAAGACCTATTGGCTAAATCATTACTGGGTAACCTAAGAATATTTATAGACATACAGTCTTTCTATGAAAAACTGAACAAACACTGTCCACACAAATCAGATTACTTATTTAAAAATTGAACACCACCCATTTCAATGAGTGCCAGGTCCTATCCGACCGCAGCTGCCAATCTGAATGCTGGATTTCTCCAGGGGAATGAAAAGAAAGGTAAAATTTCTCCCCATAACAGTCATTAATCAGGATGTCTCCCTGGAACAATAACCAGAACCAAGGCTAGTTGGCAGCTATAGAGTTAAATAGTGAAGTATTTGTTAATGAAAAAACAAAGAAAGCCAAGGCACCATTCTTCCTACTTGTAATCAACCCATATTTGCCATTACTGCATACCACACTGGTTGCTAATGGAGTTCACATCTAAAATAAACACAGCTTGACAAAATAATGATGTGAAAATAATGCTTAATCAGAGTTAGCTTGTAAAGCTTATAAAGATGTATTTGTGATGCCAGGGTTAAACCCATGTCATTCAGCCCTCCATATGTATTAGGTTAGTAGAAATTTTTAACATTCCAGTGGCTACATCTGTTATAAATAGAAAAGTAATAAATATCCTCTGCTGGCTGACCAGACAACGGACATGGCTTTTGTCACCTTTCAAATGTGTCAATAACGAAGTACAAGAACATGCAACTTGACATTAATCCATAGCTTCTAGAATGTATGCCTCACACAGCAGTTTTTCTTCTAAAAAGAATTGTGGACCTTGAAATAAATTTTAGATAGACCATTGAAAAATCAGTTTATGCATTATATGGTGTTTAATTCCAAGTTGGGCTACATGTACAAATGATGAAGGTGAAGGTCACCATAACCTAGAGCTCAGGGAGCAAACTAAAGTTAATGTATAAGAAAGACAATCACATTGTGCCTTTATAGTATGAAAAACTATTTTATATGAAACAAGGAAGCAAAAGTATCCAACAGTTCAACTTTTGTTTGGGTTTTGTTTTTAAATCTTTAATCACTGGTACAAGATTACTTGCCCAGATTGACTGCATTGATGTGGCTTCATCTCCTTTAGACTATGTACAGTATTTATAATACAATTTATTTATGGTATAGGTCTTGGTTAATCGCAATAACTTGTGTATTTCAGCTTTTTAGAAAAGAAAGTAGTAAGTATGGAGGATAAGCACACACAACAGCTCCAGTCCATGAAGGAAGAGAAAGATAAACTGCAAGTATTGGTACTTCGACAAAACTCTATAATTGAAGAGTTAGAAAAGCAGCTGGTGACGGCATCTACAAATAACTCCTTACTGCAGAAACAGCAGCATGATTTGATGGAGACGGTACACAATCTGCTAACTAGGATGGCCCCACAAACAGGTAATCTTAACTAATGTTTCACTGTTCTACAAAAACATTCCCCACTGTATGATGAACAAATAATATACGCTCTTGCCATATTTTTGCATCAGTAGAATAAATTGAGCTAGACCGCAGCTTTTTGCGCACCATAAACAATGCTTTTTGACATACACCTTAAAATACCTTACCTCTAATCAGAAAAAAACACATATATAAACCTTCTAATACATAATTAATATTTCCGCTTATATTTAAATGAGCCCCCATCCAGTATATTTGCAGAATTATCTTAGCCTATTGATTCCAGTAGGGACCTACCTGCTGTATCATACTAGGAAGCCTTTAACTCATCCAGAGCCCTCTAGGCTCATTTAAGATAAGTCTTATGCTGCTTGAATGAATCTCATTGAGTCCTTTAAATACATAGTCTAGAATTTACATCCTCCAAATGCAGATTGGATGCACCCATTGCGAACCCCACCCCTACCCAGTAGGCCTGATGCATGGCATGCAGACATTCACCTTTTCCACATTCAAGCGATGGCAGCTGAACGAGTGACTATTAAGGTTTGCGAGTGGATGCACATGTGTAGACCTGCCCAATTAATCTTATTAGTCGCTGGCAGTTTTGAGGTCATTGCTTAAACCTGGTTGTGATGGTTATTGGCCAGAAATGGGATTATTGGTTGGATGTGCAGCCACCTTTCCAACAAGGGATGCCACCAAATGGCAACTATTAGGGGAAGTCACAGTGTTTAGTAGACTCTTCTTCTTTAACCTCTCCCCCAGGATGAACTAATCATGCAAAGGTGAGAGCTGAGGCCACTGCATACACTGCTAGACCAGAAAGAAGATTGCGCTAGCTAAAAGACCCCATCTCCAATTGAGACACTGGCTGCAGCAGTACATGCTGCAACCCCAAATTCTATTTGCAAGGAAAAGCACCAGCCATGGTTCTGAATTCTTTGGGCACAGCTGGATAGGGGCTGTGAAATCCAGTGGAACATGATTCCCTTTGTATGTCTGCCTAAAAAGTACCCCTTCTCTCAGACATGGGAATGAGAAAATCACTTTCAATTATCAAGTATGAAAAAGTGTGCACATTTTTTGGGTAAACTGAATACAAGAAAAGTAATTTTCCTTGGTAAGCTACCAAATCTCAAAGGGTTCAGTTTAAATATCACAAAAGCCTAGTTATAACATTCACAAACGTGCACCCAGGTTCCCCTATTGTGACCTTGCATTGCACTTTTTAATAAGATTACTGGTCAGGAAATCAGTTTTCGGGGGCAGCATATTTAAAAGCAAAAGCACAATTTTTTCTCAAAGAATCTGGTAAGCTTCTGAAAGATTATATTAGTGATTCCCACGGACATAAAATCTAGTGCTTAAAGACCACCTGCACTAATGAAAGTAACATTTCTCTTAAAAGACCTTGCCAAAGCATAAAGAACCATATTTTTACCGCCAGACTTGCTAGAAGCTTTGCGTTCTATAATCGTTATTTCTATACACTGGGTGAAATAGTCTTATCAGGATCCTTATATGAAACTAAACCAGGCATCTATCCTACATGTCTCCTTACATCTTAGTGTTATCACGAGTGTTTATTGCAGCGTTTACATATCACTTCAAAGTGTGATAAAAACGTGTAAGGCCTACAAGTTAACAATTGCTATTGCATGTAATACTTTACACAAAGTTGGCACAAAAGTAACACATTAAACTACTAGTTCCTCACAAAAGCAAGCAAACATACAAGTTATTTCATCCTTGATATTCCAATGCCTCAGCCAACTGGTTCAAATAAAAACATAACAAAATACATACCCTCATCTGGTAAAAAAAAAAAATACATGTTTTGCACTAGGCAGCTGTATTTTTTTGGGAAATGAACCAAATAAGATTAGTTAAGAACCATAACAATGACAATATTTTTATTGAAAACTTTAAAGAGCGAATAACACCACAACATGAGTCTGTACAATGTGGACATAGTAACAACATAACAAAATAAAAAGGCATGGCATTATGCCAAAAAAGGATCTGTTGTAATATGAACATGCATAAAGGTTTTATATGAACTTTTATATTTTATCTAATATTTTATATTAACCTTCAGAAAGAGTCAGGTTACGCTATTGCAGAACCTACTGCCCGTACTGCCGTCAGTTGCAGCCCCCAGCAATTCTGCCTGCCTCTACCCAGCTACTGTATGCTCAACTCACCTCTGCCCATGGCTTCACCTCATTACTTCTTGCCTCACTGCTTCTGACCTCACCTTAACCCACATCATCTTTTCCCATCCAGCCCTAATCACTTCTTCCCACCCCATCTCACCTTTTCCTGCCTCACCTCTGCCCTTTTTTTCCTACCTTACCACTACTAATCGCACCTCTTCCTGCATCACTCCTGCCCACTTCACCCGCTTCTTCACACCTCACCCCTGCTCATCACTTTCCATCTCACCTCTACTCACATCTGCATATACATAAAAGAATATAGAATGTTTTGAGGTCACAGCTCTCTTGGAGTGAACGGTTTGCATTTTGCATGCTTTTTATTACAACCTTCTTGGAGGTGGAATTATAAGACAAGGCGACCTTTAAACAAAAAAGACTTTGCACCCCTGCTCTATTTTGAAATTGTAAAAATTAAAAGACAAACACTGGTCTCTAACCCCCAAACCTTGCCTTTATAGACACAACATGACCTTGATGTACAATTTGAATGTCTGCCAGCACAGTTCGAAAAGGAGCAGGAACCCCCGCTACCTTCACCCTGTGCATCTCAAACACATGCCAGGCTTGTATGTTTTGTGGGATCCTGGATTTATATTCTAAGATCAGGAGGTTTCAGATTGTGATGCATCCCAATTTGGGGGTGGGTGAGATTTGGGCTTTGATACATTTTAATTATGTGTCTATAATGATTTTATTATATATATATATATTTTGTTATTTAGCACAAAGGTCATCATTTGTAGCAAAAGAAGAGCAAATAGCATTCAAAGACTGTGCAGAAGCCTTTAAATCAGGACTCGCATCAAGCGGCATCTACACATTAATAATGCCAAATACAACAGAACAAGTTAAGGTAAGGAAACCATATTGACCTCTGACCAACAAATACAGTCTCATACAGATATTCAGGCTTTAAAAGTTGACCAAAACCCAGGATTATAATCTTCCCAGGTTTTTGTCCCTGTCAGGGGGGACCACAATTTGGGATGCATTGGGGAAAAGGTATCATCCAGCCCTGGAGACTTTTACACTTCAGGGTAGGTCAGCAAGGGTTTTGGTCTAATTTTATGAAGGCAGTCATGGCTTAGTGGTTAGGGAATTGATCTTGTAACCAGGGGGTTGCAGGTTTAATTCCCAGCTGGGGGATGACTGTAGTGATCTCGAGGCAACAGCTACCCGGGGAGCTGTGGCTAGTGCAAGCCCACCACTCTGAGCATCCGTGCTCACTCATTTCCCTTGCATGGATGGGATAGCAATGCTCTACCAATATTTGCAGTGGAAATGCAGAACAGTACACAATTATGTGCTGCACTGTGCCTCATTGGTGGTGCAGTGGTGGCAGAACCTGCCACCCTGCTCTGCACCTGTGTTTCACATCTCTTCTGGAGTGAAGGAAGTGATGATGCAGGTACCCAATTGTAAACAAGATGGAGGCCCTAGACCCGCCCCCAAAAAATCCTATAGCACTGCCGCACACTGACACATGTGTAAGTATATATCCAATTACATATGATAAATTTGTTGCATGAATTTATTAGGTAAGGTTTAAAATCACATATTGACAATACACAAAAGACTCGTTTAAAACACATAAACACACCTAAATCTAAGGGGGGGGATCCCTATTAGGACTCTATTATCAGTATACAACAATTGATTAGTTACTAGATGACACTAAGGCAACAATTAATACTTTATAAAAATATATGGCCACAGAACGAGGATGAGAAGAATGACAAAGAATTATATATAAAAAGTGCAGAATAGTGTTTAAAAATAGTATGAAAATGCAAACCTACAAACACAAATATTCAAAGATTGAAAAACTGTGAGTCACAGTGCATAAATCATAACTCACATAATCAAATAAAGTGCAAAGTGCCAAATACAAAGTGTAAAAGTGCAAAAGATACATTTAAAAAATTCTATTGATGATGGCCAAAAAAGTATCAAAGGATAAACAAATAATGACAATCAGTAAGGAGAACTAAATCTCTACATGACCATATTAGTAAGCCTCCAAGGGATCCCCTCCAAGAGCTCGCCACCCATGCAGGTACCCAAAGCGAGCAGTGGAGGTAAACAGTAGGCCCCTCTAGAAGACCAGTGGCGGCAGCAGAAGCCGGATACAAGACCCGCCATCCTTCTCCAGTCCAGCACTTGTAAAAACCACATTATTGTGGTTCGTCTGCCCTCTGTTCCAGCAAGGACCCGGTGGAAGGTGGCTGCAGCAGGAGCCAGGCCAGACCGGAGGACAGAAGCCTGTGAAAGCGCCAGGGGACCAGAGGCCATGGACTGGGAGGTGGCAGGTAGTATGGCCCTTCCACTACACTGCAAAATACACAATACATGCACTTTACTTGTGGTGCCCATAGACTTCGTTGCTGTTGCTCTGCAGGCAAAATGCTGTGTACTGATGCCTATTTACATTAATGGGCTGCGTATGTTTGCCACTTGTGCGTAAATGACTAGAGGGCACCACAAAAAGGGCGTCAGTCCTACCAAAAGAAGAAGTAGCCACCAAATAGTACTTCACACAGCGAACCACATCCAGTGAATGCAAGACCCTCTCTTTGTCATTGCTGGGCTTAGGACACAAGGAGGGTAGAACAATGTCCTGATTAAGATGAAAGGCAGAAACCACCTTAGGAAGGAAATCTGGCTTGAAGCGGAAAACAACCTTGTCCTGATGCCTCTCAAAGTACGGGGCGTTAATGGACAAGGCCGCCACCTCCGATACACGCCGAACGGAAGTGATGGCAAACAAAAACGCAACCTTCTGAGTAAGCGTAGAAAGAGCAATATCCTGCAAAGGTTCAAAAGGAGGACCCTGAAAGGCAGAAAGAACCAAATTCAAATCCCAAACTGGGAGCAAAGGCTTCCTAGGAGGCCGCACATGCGTAACCCCCTGGAAAAAGGTCTTAACCAGAGGATGAAGAGCAAAAGACCTTTGGAAGAAAACCGCCAGGGCAGAAACGTGCCCCACCCTGCAAGGCAAGGCCTGGACCTCACACCAATCAATATAAGACCTCCAAATCCTATAGTAGATGGCAGAGGAAGACTTCTTCCTAGCCCTAACCAGAGTCTGAATAACAGCATCAGAAAGACCTTCCTCCTTCAAGATGGAGGTTTCAGCAGCCACGCCGTCAAAGCCAGCGTTGGTAAATTGCGGTAGAGCAGTTGACCCTGAGTGAGCAGATCCAACTGATCCGCTGCCAACCTTACCACGTCTGCGAATCAGACCTGTCTTGGCCATATTGGAGCCACCAAGATTGCTGACGCACCCTCTAGGGCCAGCTTGCGCACCACCTTGCCCACCATGGGAAACGGAGGGAACAGGTACAGAAACCCCAGATCCCTCCAGTTCAGAGACATGGCATCCACTGCCAGAGCCAGCGGATCCCTCGAGAGACACACAAACGCCGGAAGCTTGTGATTGTGACGAGAGGCAAGGAGGTCCACCTCCGGAGTCCCCCACCGGTGGCAAAGCGACCAAAACACCTTGGGGCTGAGAGACCATTCCCCCCGGCGAGATGAGCACCTGCTCAGGGAGTCCGCCTCCGTGTTCTCCACTCTCGGAATGTACACCGCCGAGATGCATGGGACATTGCTCTCTGCCCAAGCCAGGATCAAAGACACTTCCCTGAGGGCACGCCTGCTGCGAGTCCCTCCCTGGTGATTGATGTAGGCGACCGCTGATTGTCCGACCGAACTTGAACCGGTAGGCCCCGTAACTGATGAGACAAGTAAGCCAGAACCAACCTGATGGCTCTCAGCTCCAGAACATTGATGGAATCGTGAGCCTCCTGGGGCCCCCACAGTCCCTGAAACTGAAGATTCAGTTCAGTTCAGTTTCCAACCCCCCCCCCCCAAACCTGACAGGCTGGCATCCGTGGTGACAGTCTCCCAACGAGGGGTCAGAAAGGATCTGCCCCTCATCAGATTGCTCGGTTCCAGCCACCACCGAAGGGAACGCCGAACCCGGGAGGACATCAGAAAAGACTGATCCAAAGACAGCGGAGACCTGTCCCAGGCCGCCAAGAGATGGAGCTGGAGCGTCCTTGTGTGAAACTGGGCAAAGAGAACCGCCTCGAACGAAGCCACCATCAATCCCACCAGTCGCATCCCCAGCCGGATGGACGGACGAGGGATGGATAGGAGAAGCTGAGTCAATTCCTGAATCAGAAGAACCTTGGGCCGGGGGAGGAACACCCTGGACTGAGAAGTATCCAGAGACATTCCCAGGAACACCACCACCCTGGACCGAGAGAGGAAGGACTTGGGATAGTTGATCACCCAGCCGAATCTCTCCAGAGTGGCTACCACAGTCCTGGTATCTAACTCCGCCTGGCTGAGAGAGGATGCCATAATAAGCAGATCGTCCAGATAAGGCACGATGCGGATATCCTGGGCTCTGAGGAGGGCCATCACCCCCACCAGCACCTTGGTGAAAACCCTTGGAGCCGAGGTAAGGCCAAACGGAAGAGCCACAAACTGAAAATGCCGATCTTCCACCACGAACCTGAGAAACTTCAGATCCAGGATGGGACGAACGGAGCCATCCTTCTTGGGCACCGTGAACAGATTGGAATAGCATCCCAGGCCCTGGTCCGAGGGAGGCACCGGGCAGATGACAGCCATGTCCAGGAGATCTTTTACTGCCGCCCGGAGCCCCTGCGTGGCCAGAGGATCCAAGGGCACCCGAGACCTGAAGAATCTGGGAGGAGGCCGGATCTTGAACTCCAGTTTGTAACCGAAAGACACCACTTCCCGAATCCATCTGTCCGAGACCTCCTGGTCCCAGACCGGAGAGAAATGTTGCAGCCACCCCCCCACCCGCGAGGGTGAGGGCGCCCCCTTATTGTTGAGCCGGCTTAGCAGCGGCTTTGGGAGCCCCAGCTGTGACCTGGAAGGGCACGTCCTCTTCCCCTGTTCCAGGAATCACCTCTGGAGGAGAAGACAGCCGATCCCCGTCCAGGTCTGGCCCCATGAAAGGAAGGGGTAAAGGAAGCCGCCCCCCGAAAGGGACGACGTTGCTTCTTTCGCTGAGGTAACCTACCTCCTTTTGCGACCGTATCCAATTTCTCTCCAAAGAGCCGCAAGCCCAGAAAGGGAAGAGCCGTAAGCGACTTTTTGGACACAAAATCAGCCGCCCACTGGCGCAACCAAACCGATCGCCAAATAGCCACCAGCAAGGCCGAAGTTCTACTACACATCACCATGGTGTCATCCAGGGAGGCTAGCACAAATGACAAAAACAATTCGCACCGCTTAAGGGCGGTGAACTCATCACTAGCCGGGTCAAGCCTGGAGGTAGACAACAGGTCCCTGACAACCGCCACTAATTAAAAGCACTGAAGCACAGACAAGCCGCAAGGCCGACCCGACACTGGCAAAACCGTGACAAGCCATCTGGTCAATGCGTTTGTCCTCACCGTCCTTGAGAGTAGAACAGTCAGGAGAATGCAAGACAGAGGTGCTAGACAACCCCAAAACAGGGGCGTCCACCTCGGGAGGGGACAACCAGCGCTTCAACGCATCCACCGGAAAGGGATATTTCTTATCCCAACCCGGAGGGACACCCGGAAGCCGAGTAGGCCTCTCCCATTCCTTAAGAATAATGCCGTCGAAATGCCTTTGATTAGGGAATTCTAAGCGCGGCTTAGCCTCCTCAAAGAACTCCCCCTTCTGCGGGAGGGTCACTTCAGGAGGAGAGATTGCCAAGACCTCAAACATATGAGTCAGGACCTTAGGGGTATCCAAAGAATCCCCCTGACCCCGCTCGGCATCAGCGCCCACAAACTGCTGATCGTCGGAACCATCCGACTCCTCAAATAGCTCCCCTTCCTCTAGCGGGGGGGGGGGGTAATCAGACCAGTCCGGTGAATCAAACTCCTCAAGATCGGAAGCCTGCGTGGCTGGGGACAAGTGCTTTCTCTTAGCCGGGGCCTCTCTGGCCACAGCGCTAGAAAATAATTTTTCAAGATTGGACAATCTGGCACACACCTCAGATTGCGACTCCCCACTCGTCATGAACATCACACGGGGTACGGATCAGGCGGGGAGGGGTAGGAGAAGGGACCAGCGGCGCAGAACCAGACACATGGGATCCGGACTGCCGCGTAATAGTCTGCTGTGCACATGGTATGCAAAGGAATACAACATCCCCTGTAAGGGATGCTCCACACCCCAAACACTGCCGGGGTTGCCCCGAGGGGAGCCTGAGCCCGGTGTCCTGGGAAGCCTCCATATGGTGATTTTATTGGTAGTCGCAATATCCAAGGGAATTATGCAATATAAGCGACCCGGGATGCCCCTTCTGTGTCCCGAGTGGGAGGATTTATAGGGAGTTCTAAAATTAAACCAGGGACCCTAGGACCGGGAGGACCCCTTTAGGATCCAACAAGGGTCCACCTGGAAGACAGAATACAGGGCTATTCAGCGCCTCAATCATGCCCAAGCACACAAAAGGCAGACATACTGATATGCAATAACATAAGAATCTATATGTATAAATATATATATGCATGTCATGAAATAATGAGGCCCCAAGGGCCACTCACAGAGGAAGATGGCGTCCGTCCGGCCAGAGGCAAGAACACGAGAAGCAGAGGGAGAAGAAGGGCGGGCCAGTGTGGTTCGCGCGTCGCGCCCGGCCCCGCCCCTGACAACGGCGCAGCTCCCGGCCGGAGGCCAGGCTCCGCAGCGGCGCCAGGAGCACGGGGGCGGGCCGTAGGTGATCGCACCGAGCGCCCGACCCCACCCCCCTACCAACCGCACCTGAGGGGAAGAAGCTCCCCCACCGAAGCTGCCACAATGGCCGGCGTTGCGGCACAGCCAGCGCCGGCTGAGTTCTCCATAAAAGCGCACCCAAGTAATCACACACAACAAAAGGTACAGCTGCAACCAACACACAATAAAAACGATTACACTAAGGGAGAAAGGCCCCCCCCCTCTAAGGAGCAAGGGCAATCCGGGAGAGGGGGAATCCACGCTAGAAGGTGGAAGGGCAAGGGACGGGGCATCCCTAACCGGGATCACCAACCCGGCAAACCGTCTACCCCTTAGTATGGGGTCTCACGGTGGAGCATAGCTCCTGAGCACCATTAGGTGCCGTCTACCCTTGCCCGGACCAGCAGCCTAGGCTGGGAGGCAAGGTGTAATACTAAAAAGGGGGTCCAGGCAGAAATAGACTAACAAGCGGACCGGGAGTTACCCCGGCTACCTGCAAGGAGGAGACATCCATCTTCTGACTTGCTCGCCGTCTGCAGAGATGAAAGACTGGGGAATGAGTGGGAGGTACCAGGTATTTATGGACCGGGAGGGGCTCCCTTTTTTTCATGACATCTCTGCAAGATCGCCCTCTACAGGTCGGTATAACCCAAGTGTAATGACCATCTGAAGCGGGGTGGGTGTGTGACATACTTAGAATACAACGTATTTATTGAAAGTGAAGGCCCTTTCTTCACAGCAATTTCTGGGTTGTGGCTGAACTGGGAAGCACTTGTCAAGGCACAGCTTTATGAGCCTTTACTTTATGCACACAAGTCATGTAAGGCTATGGGGATTTTGTGATTCTTCACAAACAGGAAAACCACAGACAGAAAGCTGTGTGAAAAAATAAATCAACCCACTTAACATTTAAAATGTGTAGAAAACAAAATTATTTTTAATAAAGTCAAACATGTTTTTAACTGAATCATATGGTATTGTTAACATTGCAAGCTTGCACAGAAAAACCTGGAAACAGGAGATCCTGTTTTCATTTTCCATTGTTTATGCCATCCAGATTACGTACATGAGATGCTACCAGACAAGCACCTTATTTTCATTCCAGTTTTCACTCTTGTTTTTTCCAAACCAACTAGATGGCTTCCTAACCGGCAATGCTCATAAATTGCTGGGGCATAAGTCAGAGGAAGTAACTGCAACAATGTCCAACACAGGAATTTGCTACTTGTTAAATATGTAAAGGGCTTTAAATGTATATACCATAGGTCATGAAAGCATTCCATCTTCATAAGACTAACACTAAAGCTATGCACCGGAAAAAATAGCTTTGTGTAATGAGACAAACAGCGCCCGGTTTAAACTTTAAGCCCTAAGTAAACAAGAGGGTACTTACTCCCAGGATGTTTCTAGTGTATGTGGGAGGTGCCTTTATTTCAGCTATCCCATATTATGAAGATGGGTCAGGACCACGGTTAGGGGCAAAAAGGTAAAAGGTAACAAAGGGGCTGGATGGAAAGCGCCGCCAACTCAGAAACACGCCTAACAGAAGTGATAGCCACCAAAAAGACAACCTTGAGAGTAAGAAAGGCCAGGGCAGCCTCCTGCACAGGTTCAAAGGGAACACCCTGCAAGGCAGACAAGACCAAGTTCAAGTCCCAAACAGGCAACATAGGCTTACGTGGGGGACGCACATGAGTAACCCCCTGGAATGCTGGGCAAAGGACCTCTGGAAGAAAACAGCCAGGGCAGAGACATGACCTTTCAGCGTACTGAGTTGAAGTCCCAGCTCCAACCCATGCTGTACGAACTCCAGGATCCTGGGAATAGAGAACACGAGAAAGGGAAGAGACCTAGACTCACACCAGTCAATGTAGGCATGCCAAACCCTATAGTAAATAGAAGAAGAAGACTTCTTCCTAGCCTTTATCATGGTATCAACAACAGAGGCAGACAGCCCCTTCTCCATCAAGATGGAGGTTTCAGCAGCCAGGCCGTCAAAGCCAGAGTTTGTAAATTGGGATGGCGTAAATGACCCTGAGTGAGCAGGTCTGGAACCCTGGGCAGAGCGTACTGATCTACTGCCAGCTGCACCACGTCTGCGAACCACACTCTTCTTGGCCACCGGGGGCCACCAGGATAGCTGGCACCCCCTCCTGAGCTTTCTTGCACAGAACCCTGCCCAACAGGGGGAATGGAGGAAAGACATACAGGAGCTGAAAGCCCTGCCATGACATAGCTAGAGCATCTGTGGTGAAGGCCAGAGGGTCCTGCAACAGGATGATAAAGGCCGGGAGCTTGTGATTGTGACAGGACGCAAACAGATCCACATCTGGTTGGCCCCAAAGGTGACACAGATTGAAACACCCAGGCGAGAGGTCCCCCTGCTTAGAGAGTCTGCCTGCAGATTCTCCACCCCTGGAATGTACACAGCTGATATGCAGGGAACATTGTCCTCCGCCCAGGACAGGATCAGAGACACTTCCTTGAGGGCCACCTTGCTCCGGGTCTCTCCCTGATGATTGATGTAGGCAACCGCCGTCTGGTTGTCCGAGCGTACCTGAACAGGCCGGCCCCGAAGGTGTTGGGCCAAGTGAGCCGGAACCAACCTGATCGCCCTCAGTTCCAGAATGTTGATAGGTGTGTGGGCCTCCTGGGGGCCCCACCGCCCTTGGAACTGTAGGGACTGCCAGAAGCCCCCTCCCCATCCTGTCATACTGGCATCCGTGGTGACCGTCTCCCAGCAGGGGGCCAGAAAGGATCTGCCCGCCAACAGGTTCCTGGAGTCAGGAACCACGAGCCACCACGAGAGGGACCGCCTGGCTAGGGGGGACAGAACAAGGACCTGGTCCAGGGGACGCAGGATCCTTGTCCTATACTGACAAGAGGTGGAGTTGCAGAGGCCTCATGTGAAACTGGGCATAAGGAACCGCCTCGAAGCACGACACCATCAGGCCCACCAGCTGCATTCCCTGCCTGATGGAGGGATGAGGGCAAGAGTGCAGGGACTGAACCTGCACCAGCAGACTGTCCACCTTCTGCTGAGGAAGAAAAATCCTTGCCTGAACTGTATCCAGGTTCATTCCCAGGAAGAGCGTCACCAAGGAGGGGGACAGGGAAGACTTGGGATGGTTGATCACCCAGCCAAATGACTCCAGAGTGGATACTACTCGCTGAGTATCCAGCTCTGCCTGATGGAGGGACTGAAAAGTGATGAGAATGTCGTCCAAATATGGCAGCACGCGAATGCCCTGAGCCCTGAGCAGAGCCATCACTCCAGCCAGCACCTTGGTGAACACTCTGGGAGCTGAAGTGAGACCGAGGGGCAATACCACAAATTGGTAGTGCTGATCCTCCAGAGCGAACCTGAAGAATCTTTGATGACTGGAAAAACAGGAATATGGAGGTAAGCATCCTTGATGTCCACAGAGGTCATGAAGTCCCCTGGACGCAGGGAACTGATAGCAGAGCGCAAAGTTTCTATGTGAAAGCGCCTGCACCTGACAAATTTGTTGAGGATCTTCAAGTCCAGGATGGGCCTGACTGACCCATCTCTTTTGGGCACAGTGGAAAGGTTGGAATAGAACCCCTTGCCCCTTTCTCGTAAGGGGACCTGACAGATGACCCCCAGCTCCAGAAGGCTTTGCACCGCCAGAATTGGAGCCTGAGACATCCGAGATCTGATGAACCTTGGGGGTGGCCAGGCAGCAAACTATCTTGTAACTGGAGGACACTACCTCCTGAATCCACCGGTCTGAGACATGAAGCCTCCAGACGTGAGCAAAATGCTGAAGCCGTCCCCCCACCCGGATGGGTGAGGGCGCCCCTTCATGCCTGAGGGGGCTTGGGAGAAGACCTGGGCTTGGAGCCCCAGAATGAGCCAGGGCGTCCAGGTCCTCTGCCCCTACCCCAGAAATCTCCTCGGGCCCCAGTAAAGGAGACCCCCTCCCCTGTCTGGATCCACAGTAGGGGGAGGAAAAGGAGCCTTGGCCCGGAAAGGGCCAAGACTGCCTCCTGCACTGGAGTAACCTGCCTCCCTTGGCAAACAGGTCCAGGCGGTCCCCAAACAGACGTAGTCCTTTGAAGGGAAAACCAGTGAGAGCCTTCTTGGCAGCGGTGTCAGATGCCCACTGGCGCAGCCAAACTGAGCGGAGTATAGCCACTGCTAGGGCAGAGGCTCTGCCACACATCCTAGTGGTATCATCCAAGGCAGAGAGGACATAAGTCACAAAAACCTCACAATGAGATTAAACTCCTCACTAGACACATCATCAGGAGCACCATCTAGGACACTTCTAAGCAGGGTCCTAATAGCCACCGCTGTAATGGCAGAGGCACAAACGCCATCCCCACACAGGCAAAGGCATGGGACGCCAGCTGATCAATACGCCGGTCCTCACTATCTCGCAGCGTAGTAGAGTTAGGGGAATGCATGACAAAGGTGTTAGCTAACCCTAGGACCGGGGCATCCACCTCTGGAGGGGATGACCAACGCTTCATCACATCAGCAGGAAAGGGATACCTCTTATCCCAACTCTTAGGGACTCCGGGGAGCCTGCTGGGATGCTCCCATTCCTTGAGCATGAGATTATTAAAATGGGCTTGCTCAGGAAACTCTAAACGTGTCTTAGCAGTATGAAACAATTCCCCCTGCTGCCTGGGGGCCGCAACCGGGGGAGAGATAGACAGTAGCTCAAAAATCTGAGCCAACAGCCTATCAGTATCATCTGGGGCCCAGGGGTCAGAGCCAGTATCATCATGACCCCTGGGCCTCTCATCAGATGACTCCGAGTCAGAGAACAACTCCCCTTCTTCCAAGGGGGTATAACACGACTGTTCAAAGAACTCTTCAGCCTCCATAGGGAAAAGAGTGACATCAGGGGTCAAGTGCCGCTTCTTAGCAGAGGCCTTACGCGCCATGGTATTAGCAAGCAACTTCTCAACACTAGCCAGTCTAGCAGACACATCAGGCTGAGAATCCCCACTGGTATGCAACTACATGGGAGTCAAATTCAAGCTTGGGGGAGTTGGTGAAGCCTTACGTGGCGCAGGCCCAGCCGCTGGTAAACCAGGCTGCAGCGCAAGCACCTGCTGGGCACAAGTTATACAGACGGGCACAAGTTATACAGACCCGCACACTGTCAGCACTAGTAGGGGACACCCCACAAGCTACACACAGCCGGGCTTGTCCCGAAGGAACCCAGAGCACATTATCCTGAGACGCCTCCATATGGTGATTATAGCGGCACAATAGGCCGATAGGGATTCACACTATAACAGCAACCCGGGATGCCCCAATAGCCCGCTAGGGAAGTGGGAGTAATTAGCACACTAGGCCTCACAAAATGTAATAATTAAAAGGAGGGGCAGGGCCGGGAGAAACCAATGGAGTTCGACCCGCCTGAAAGACATAAGCGAGGAGAACCCCATAAGCGACATGTATAATGACATAGGGTAAATAAACCGCCCGCGAGGGCACTCACAGACCGCGGTAGGTAGAAGCCAGCCACGCAGCAGAAACCAGGAAAAAATGGCGCCGAGTATACCCCGAGGGGATGGCTGCGGAGACGGTGACGCGGAACGCGCCATCCGCAGGCCTTGCCCCCCCGAAGAGCGCGAAGCATCACACGTGACAAGCAGCCAATGAAGGCACATCAGCGCCGCCGCCAACCGCGGAACGCAGTGGAAGCGCGTGCGGCGACATATTCAAAACGCAAACACCACAACCATGTCAGCGCGGAGACTGAACAAAGTCACAAGCATATTATCCAAGTGAAAGCACCAAGGCATACACCCCCCCCCCGTGAGCTACAAGGGAGAGCGAGGAAGGGGCAGCGGCCACTTAAAGAAGGGCCCACAGATAGACAGGGGCAAGGGGCAATAGGGCAGGAGGGGCATCCCATAGAGGCTCACCATATGCCTATACCGCCTACCCTTTGGTGGGGGATTGCGGTGGAGCAGCGCTCCTAAGCACCTGACAGCGGTGCTGCCTACCATCACCCGGACCAGCGCAGCCAAGGCTGGGAGGCACATTAATAATGGTACGGATGGGAATAGTCCTACAGGGCCGCAGGCTAATAGCCCTGCTCACCTGCGAGAAGAGAGAGCCATCTTCTTGTCCTTCGCAGTCCAGACTGCAGAGAAATTCTGGGGATTTGTGGGAGGTCCCGGGTATTTGAGGGGCCGGGAGGAGCCAATTTCGCGGTCTCTGCAGTCCAGCGCCATCTGGCGGAGTAATACCCAAGAGTAATGAATCTTATCTGGAGCAGGACGTACTGTTTACTAAGAATATAAAACAAACAAGCCGTGCTGGATATTTCTTGATGTTGGGTGTATAAGACCCCTCCTTCCGCCATCCAGCATATTTATAGGGATTTTTATCATTGGGCCATTTTTTCGCGATAGTGCTCCTTTAAGGTGTTGAGCTTGTCTAGGATTTTTATATTTTTTCACTTCCTGCAATTTGTTGCCATTGGCAGCTGTACACCAAGACCAAGAAGAGAGCGTCAACAGAACACTGCTGCTATGGCATGTATAAAATTTTGTGATCTCCCTCAACTCAGTAGCAACTGTAACACGAGTGTTCTGTGAGTACAGGACTCACTTCTCTCTTCTAAGACTAGATTTACAGGGCAGGGCAGATCACAGCCAATATTTTATTGTTCCAGCCTCAATTATGTATGTATTTACGACGATATGTGTTTTATCAAAAGTCAAGGCTAATATAAAATAAGATAATTTATGTTTTCAATTTCATTTGGCATGATATGTGCATGATCAGCTCATAAGTATCCCTTCTCATTGCAGACATTCTGTGATATGAAGAGTGGAGGTGGTGGCTGGACAGTTATTCAGAGACGCTTTGATGGCAATGTTGACTTCCATAGGACATGGAAAGAATACAAAAAGGTATACATTTTTCTTGTTATATTAAAACCCTATTCCCTGAATATTCCATTCCCTCCTTCCGTACCTGTGACAACTGCAGAAAGACCAGTCCAAAAAGTGTCAGGCTTCCTTAAAGTCATTCTGCTGGCAGAAACCCCCTCCCCGCTATACTCACCTTTAACCCTTTAAGTGCCAAGCACGTAACACCTATGTGCCAAGCACAAGTGAGGCTTATGACGTCACTCCCGGGTGTCGTCCCGGCTCTCCTCGGCTCAGCTGTCAGATGTCCTGGTGATCGCTGGGCAGAGCAGTGGAGGGGCAGGGGATGCACCTCCTCTGGCCAGGGATCACCAGGGCATCTGACAGCTGATCGACACAGGAGTTGACAATCGGGTGAGGTGAGTAAAGTTTTTTTTTTTTTTTTTTTAATAAATGACATTTTTGTGTGTGTGTGTTTTTTTTATGTTAACCCTTTGTGAACTGGTAAGGGGTCCATGAGACCCGTTATACCAGTTCACAAGGCTGGGGGCTGGCAAGTCACCTGCAACTAGCGTGTAACTTGCCATTAACCCCCGCACCCCCAAAGCCCGGGGGGGGGGGGGCAGAAGAGCCCGGGCCCGCACAGGCTATGTGGGCTTGTAGGCTGCAGGGTGGGGGAGGGGGGGGGGGAACAAAAGCTGGCCTAACCCTAACCCTTAAAATTCCAAAAAAAATGGGCCCCCCCCCCTGGGAGGGGGGACCCTATGTCATTTTTTGGGGGATTTTTAAGGGTTAGCCTAACCCTAACCCTTAAAATTCCCCCAAAAAATGGGGTCCCCCCCCCCCGGGAGGAGGGATCCTATGTAATTTTTTTTTTTAGATTTTTAAGGGTTAGGGTTAGCCTAACCCTAACCCTTAAAATTCCCCCCAAAAATGGGTTCCCCCAACCCCCCCTGGGAGGGGGGACCCCATTTTTTTTTTAAGGGTTAGGGTTAGCCTAACCCTAACCCTTAAAATTCTCAAAAAAATGCCCCCCCCCCCCCCGGGAGGAGGGGTCCTATGTAATGTTTACAGCAGCAGCAGGAGAGCAGAAGCCAGAGTGATCAGCGTGGGACACAGTGCTCCAGGATGGATGGGAGGTAAGTATAAAAAAAAAAAAATACAAAAACAAATTAAATATTTTTTTTCCATGTGTCTGTGTATTTTTTTTTTACTTTTAACCCCTTGTGAACTGGTAAGGGGTCCATGAGACCCCTATACCAGTTCACAAGGCTGGGGGCTGGCAAGTCACCTGCGGCTAGCGGGTGACTTGCCATTAACCCCGGCACCCCCAATGACCTGCCTCCCCAAAGCCCGGGGGGGGGGGGCAGAATAGCTTGTAGCCGGCAGGGCGGGGGGGGGGGGGGCACCAAAACTGCCCCCTTCGCCCTGTTCCTACAAGCCCCTATAGCTGGTCCCGGGCTGGTTATGATGGGTAAGGGGGGCCCCACTTAATTTTTGGGGGGATTTTTAAGGATTTTTAACCCTTGGGAGGATAGTAGTATGTGGATAGTAGTATTTTATTTGTAAATGTTATAAAGTGCTTTTTCCAGTTTTGGATACATATGTGGTACCGTTGTAATCAGGAGAAATGGGGCTTTCACATGCAATATGGTTTTCATTAATAAAACAAATGTTTTATTTAAAATAAAGGGGACAATTGTCTAAAAAATATTATTTTATTTATTTTTTTGTTTTTTTACGCAAAAATATTTAAAAAAACTGTAGAAAAATGACAAACAAGACATTTCATGTTAAAGCCTAAACTCTGCTGCAAAATATATATATATTTTCCTGAAAATTCCGGCAAAAATCACGGTTAAACATGGCGCAAAATGGGGAAAAATGACCTGTCAACAGGTGACAAAACTTTAAGTAGGCTGGCAATTAAAAGAGTTAATAGTACCTATGCATGTTGGGTATTGTTCTACTCGGCAGACCTTGCGCTTTCAGATTTAGCTTGTTTTTTCTTGTTTGCATATTTATATTTTAGGAAAACATGTTATTTATTCAGTTTTTTTATTCATTTTTTTTTTTAGGGAAACCCTGTGCAACCTAAGAATTCTTCGAAAGATTACTTCCAGAAAGGTGAGCCTACTACAACAAGCTGGGTACTCTTAGAAAGCTTAACATGTGTACTTTCAGGGAATATATGGTTTATGGGGGATATTCCAAATGTAAAGGGTTGTTTTGGTTGAAAAATTGCAAGGTGCGCACTTTGTCTGCAGAGCTGAAATTTTCAAGTAAAATTACTGTTATGCGCACACTTTACTTTGTGGTGTTTGCCAACTCTTCCCTTGACAGTAGCAATGCATGTTGGGTATCGTTCTGTTCGGGGCATGTTGCTTTTTGAGATTTGACTTGTTTTTTCTTGTTTGCATATCGTTTTTTTTTTTTTTTTTTTTAGGAAAATGTGGCTTGATTCTTCCTTTTTATTCTTTTTTAGGGAAACTTTGTGCAACCAAAGAATACATTTAGGGATTACTTCCAGAAAACTAAGCCCTACATAAACAAGCTTGGTACGCCTAGAAAGCTTGAGGCGTGTACTTCCAGAAAATATATAGTTTGTGGGGGGTATTTCAAATGTAAAGGGTTGTTTTTCTGGAAATACTGCAAGGTGCGCATAGCCCAGTTGTATTTTATCTAAAAATCTCCTAAAGCTCTGTTTCAGTTTGGGGGAGTCTCCAGGGCTGGAAAGGGTGTCTACCAATACATATGTGGTACTGCTGTGACCGGGAGAAATTGGGGTTTCGCACGCAATAAAATTTTATTGAAAAACTTACATTTTTTATTACAAAAAGCACTACAAATTTTTTTTGCACATATTTCACCAAAAAGTATTGAGAATACACTAAAAAAAGGCCAAACAAGACATTTCATGTTGAAGCCCAGACTCTGTTGAAAAAAACAATATATCATTTTCCTGGAAAATCCCTGGAAATCCTTTCAAAAATCACAGTTGAACATGTGTAGTGCAAAATAGTGAAACATGGTCTGGCAGAGGGTGACAAAAGCTGCAGGTATGCTGGCAGCGAAAGGGTTAATTCCCCGCAGACGATTGCTGCTAGCCAAACGCTGATAAGCTTTCCGGGATGCTTGCTCCAGTCCCACACCATCCATGCAGCTGCCGCCATCTTCAGCAGCTCACGTCTATGCAATAACGTTGGTCCTGCTGTGTCAGCACGTCTGCTCCATTCGTGCCACTGGGCAAATCATCAGGCGTTGAATGGATGTGAACAGCTGGACGATGGCGGCACAGGACTGGTATCGGGCAATCTCAGCGCCGGACTATTAGCGATTGCCTGCGGGAGATTAAAGACGACTATAGCAGGGTTCTTACCTGCCTGCAGAATGACTTTAATTTCAAGAAAGGACAAGGTGACGCTATGGAGAGGCATCCAAAACTACTGGGAAGAAACATTCTGGATTAAACATGCTCACATTTAAATAGGATAAAAAAAATGGGGACGTTTTATACTTTTTTTGCAGAAAGCAAAAAAAAAAAAAACAGTACTAACAGCAACAGAACTGGTATGAGGGATTGCATTTTAATAACAAACATTTTCTTTAAAGGGATTCGGTGATCCTGCAGGTGAATACTGGCTTGGAAATGAACTGATCTCCCAACTCACAAACCAACAACGATATGTCCTTAAAATCCAGCTGAAAGACTGGGAGGGAAATGACGCTTATTCACTATATGATCATTTTTACCTTGGAACGGAGGCACAGAAATATAGGTAAGGTTTTTCCTTGTATAAATAGGGCATCATCTGGAGCATTTACTTATTGAATCACAAATATTTTACTGCATAAACATGTTTAATAGCATTCCTCAAGGTCATGTAAAGATCAAAAATGCCTAACCTTCTTCTTCACAGTAGCAGCTGCCTCTGGGTCCATTTTCTACCAAATGATGGGTTTTGGAGATTGATCCCGGCCACAAACTTACATGCACCTCTGCTGCCTCTAACAGAGGGAGTGAGCTGAGACCATGCCTAGCACACCACCTCTGCTACAGTCAATACAGTAGTGTTCTTCATTGACTGTGGTATTGGCGGGATTGGGGGGGGGGTCCTTTCACTTACTTGCTTGAAAAAAGTAGATGAACTCCAGAAGCAAGTGCATCACATGATTCAATCTCAGACAAGTGGCAAATGCTGCAGGGGAGGATATGAAGTTATATACTTTCTTCTACTTTGAACAATCCATTTAAAGCAGTTACAGGAAAGCTATAATCTGCCACCTTAAAGTGGACCAACACCCAGGATTTTGACTATCCTGGGTTTTGGTCCACTTCGGCGGGGCACCCCGATCGGGGGTGCCCCGCTGTGTGAAACCCCCCAGAAACCCCAAAAAACTCACCTCTCAACGCTCCCACGTGAACGCCGCAGCCAATCCCCGCCAACGTCCAGACGGGGATCAGGAACGTCCAAGCCGCTTCCGCCGCCGCCTCCCGCGCGTCACTCTCGGCGCGCGCGCCCCCCCGCCGGCCATTTACAGAGGGCCGGCGCGGGCGCGCGGGAGGCGGCGGCGGCGGAAGCGGCGGCGGATCAGGTAAGATGTTTTCGGGGTTTCTGGGGGGTTTCACCCCGCGGGACATCCCGATCTCGGATGTCCCGCGGGGTGGGAGGTGATCGGCCCGGGAATCTTATAGATTTCCGGGCCGATCACCCCTGGGTGTTGGTCCTCTTTAAAAAAAATGTATGGTTCAACTAAGTCGACCCACATCAGCACTGAAAAACAAACTCCTGCTGCCAACCCTTCCTGGCTCACCTAACTCCTCATGGGGCTCATCTCTCCTCAGTACAAGAGGCCGGAGCACAAACTGCTGCTAGTACCTCCAAAGCAAATAGACCCAGTTTTGTACTACCCCAAACAAGTTCTTGACTGAACTTTAGAGTGGCATAGCATGAATCAGATTTCTGTTCTTGTGTGTACTGCTAAACAATGAAAAATAACTACACTAATTGTAAAGCTAGGATGCAAGATGCACTCCAGTAAAACTGCCGCTCCAGCCATCGCCGTGCTCTGGATCCTGGGCGCTGCCATCTTAGGTGGCAGACACAGCTGCATCCCCCGGATCTGAGAGCGCTTTCCCCTGACCATTTAGGCGAATGGGCAGCGGGACCGAGTGCGGAGCCTGGAATGCGGCTTTGCTTCTCTACTTGCGGAGCCTGCTGGAGACCAGGAGGATGGTGCGGGCATGTGGATAAAGTACGTTTTTTTTTTTTTTTTTTTTTTTTTTTTAATTTGTAACCCCCCCATCCTGTCTCAGTGCCAGGGTAGGATGGCAGGGCGGGGGGTTTGGTAGTTTTCAGTGAAGTTTCAGTTTAACTGTTATTAGTTAATACCTTACTTGCTAAGAGTTCAATGCAAAATCTTCAGGCTCTGCTACAACAAAAAAAAGCACCAAAGAACAAAGAAAAAAGAGGTCTCATTCTCTTGTCCCATAAGTAGGTCTGCTCAGTTCAGAGAAAGCCTCATCGTCAGGTCAGGTCACTGTTCCAAGTCATCAATCCTCAACTGCTGTGTGCTTTTGTCTCATTCCAATTAGCTAAGGTAAACTCGGATTGGCCCATCTTAAATCAAATAGGTAGCATGGCTCTAGCTTAATTAGTATGTCAATATATACATGAAACTAGCGAAGGTCAAAAACCCACCAAATGTTTTCCTGCTCAGAACAAAGGCATCGGCCATGCTTTGTGCAGGCATTAGGGCCTCCTACACAAAATCTGGGTCGACTATTGTGCGATTTTGATTGTATGAGATTTTTCAATTTCTTGTGAGCAAAGAATAACCATGACATTACACTTCTAATCCTTTCATGGCTTTGCTGCTTTGATTAAAAACAGAAGTAAAAGCACTTCTGTCTCAAGTCTGGGGGATACTGTACCATGTTATAGACAACCTAGACAAATATTGGTTAAAAATATACATATAGTGGCCTAACTAGATAAACTAGCCAATAGTTACAGAAATTACCTATAGGAAAGGACAATAAGCACACGCTTGATGTGCATATTTAAGCAGTAGCCGGTAGAAAGAATATACAGTACTGTCCTTCAAATTAAGTCAATCAACTATACATTTTAGTGTTACAAAGTATAAATGTTCTTTGCATTCAGAAATTAACATGTAAAAATAGTCATTACATGGTACAGGCATAGAATGAATCTTGGTTAAAATACCACCCTAATAGGACTTTGCTGTAATAAAGCTTTGTTAAAGAACAGTTTACTATAAACCACTGTGTTATGAGAGAAACGGGCAATCTAAAATACATATACCTATTCAAAAAAAGGATATTGATGATTAACCAGTTCTGACAAAACATAGACAATGAAAGGTCTGGTGCTTATTTCATTATAAATTGACTAATATATAAGTAGTCTTTTGTCTTAAAATTGAGTAATATATAAGTAGTCTTTTGTCTTAGTTTATCTGCCCCCATGATGCTATATCCAGCTTGCAGATTTCGTCACTTGTTTTACAGCTATAAATGTTAGCCATAAATGTGGCCATAGTATAGACAGAATGTATATTTATACACATGACATATGGAATCTGCTAAAAGCAATCTGCATCATCAATAGTAATTGCTAGGTACTGATTGCTGGTCATTTACCAAACAAAAGAATATAGCATTTGCCAGATTAGAAATGATCCAATTCATTCAGTTGAAAAAACAAACATTTTTTCTGTCTTCAGTCCAAACCAAATATTTTTATCATTTCAATCACATTTATAACGTAATATCTTATTTTAATGCAACCTATTTAAATACTTCCAAGGGCAAAGGACACTAACAGGGCAATTCCATTTCAGCAGCTTTGACTCATACTAAATGCTCTAGAATAAACTAAGAGATTTGCTCTAGAAGTATATGCAAACATGATGGATCATACAATACGGTTTAAAAATATCCTCATAAACTATACACAGTACTATAATCAAGCACATATTGCGTATTTGTAAGGAAAACTCATCCTTTTGACTCATAAGAGATGTTTCTCTTAATCTACCAATAAACAGGCATGTGCAAGGCAAAAGGCTTTCTCCAGTAGACATTTTAGAAAACTTCAAAGAATTAACTATTACAGCCAATTTTAAAGCTACACGTATAGCTGTATCAATCCTTAGTGAACCGAACGTCTAGTTAGATTTTTGGTCCGCTGACTAAAGCTGCTGGGGGGGGGGGGGGGGGGGACCCTGGTTTTGGGAGATACTTAGCAGTGGCATCAGCTAATCTCAGGTTTTACTTGATCTTAAATCAGTATGCCCCCCTTGCATCCTTAGGCAATGGACCTAATTTAGTCCACCTTAGTGTGGACAAGCATAACTTAAGTGGGAAATTTCACTTTTAATGGCATTTTAAAGGTTTCTATTATTGTGTGCCAAAATGATGTCCTCAAGGTGCTGAACTTATCTGATTTTTTTGTTTTCTATTTGCAACTCTGTGTCATAAAGGAAAACAGTTTGGGTGCTAACTAGGTTTTAACCTTAGCAACGTATACTAGTGGGTTTGGTGTACAGAGCAGGGACTTCCTGACTCTCGGCTGGATAATCATTAGAGAGAGGACGCCCGAAGGTGCCCCACTTTGTGAAACCTCACAGATTTCCCAAAGAAACTCGCCTCCTTCCGGTCCTAAGGCGCATGCTCGGCAGATTGTCCAATCAGTGCGCTCGGAGACGTTGATGTCACACCATCTAAGACAGCATCTAAGGCCAGCCGCTCAGAGAACGCTGGTGGCCACATCCCCTGCTTCCCTCTAGAGGGATAGCAGGGATGCGGCCATGGCCCACGCATGTGCCTTTGGACCAGGAAGCAAGGTAAGTGAACAGGGTGACATGGGGGGTATCACACAGCAGGGGGGGGGAATCGATCGGCCTGGGAATCCTAGATTCCCAGGCCGAGCAAGCTGGGTTTTGGTCCACTTTAACCCATTGCTCTAATTTAATCTGTTCAGATGAGTGGATCACAAACGCGTGTTCCAGTAACCAAAGGGTTACTGGCATCATTCTCCCCTGGGGAGCTCATTACTGATACTTGATTTTTCCAAAGCTGCTGATAAGCTCACCTGTTCCAATGGAAGGATTCTGGGATTATCTGGGACCGGGATTTAGGACAAGGTCAGGAAAGTCACTCCCACTTTAGTTAACACAAAGCCACAAGAAACTTGCAAACAGCATGCTGTTAAGTAAATCACAGGTCTGAGGGGACAATCCTAACACAATTGTTTATTTTACATTCCAAAACAGAGAAAACAATGAGACAGAATGCCAAAAACCATACAAAAAGTGAATTTTCTTTTAATAACTTATATAACTTGGTCCCCTACCTAAGGCCTCAAGGGGGCATCCCGTATTGAAAAAAAAGCATCGAAAAAGCCAGAGATGTACTCCCCCTTTCACCACACGCCCATGATGGTCATTTGTGCAGAGGGCTCTGCATAGAAACAGCATCCCTGCTTTCTCCGCTCTGTAGGGTCCTCAGCTGTATGCCATGGGAACACAGGCTTTGCTCTATTTTAACTAGCAAGCTATACAGAAGTCATTGAAAAGCAGTGGAGATTTCAATGTAGCATTCTGTGTTGTTTATTTACCACATTAGGTGCCTAAGTAAGCTTTGCTACATCTGTATTAACCCCTATATAAATAATTAGAGGTAAAACTAATCTAACACAAGACAACACAAGCAGGATTTACTAGATTTTTTTTTTATGGAATTATGTTAGTACAAAACAAAAAATCAGATACCTAGGTAGGGCCAAAAGCTAAAGGAAAAAACAGTCGGCAAGCAGTGCATTTAAGGTAAGTCAAACTTAGTTTTATTAAATTCAAGCACTCCACCCAGTTATTTTTTTCCCACACGGTATGTTGTTCATCTTTAAATGTAATCAACATTTTATGAATGGCTCCAGGAACCAACAGTCTGACTATAAGGCCAGACATGGAAACCCTTACTTTGCACATGCTGATTGATTCTTTCAACTTTTGTAAACAGGCAAAACGCTGCTTCCAACTCTTATTCTCTTTCCATTTTCAATTACCACAGGATTCACCTCAAAGGATACACTGGGACAGCGGGCAAAATCAACAGCATAAGCCAACCAGGAAATGATTTTAGCACAAAGGATGCAGACAATGATAAATGTATTTGCAAATGCTCACAAATGGCAACAGGAGGTAGGAACCGCTTTTGGGTTTATGGTTTTCCTATTTTTGCTGGCACCTGCACGCTATATTATTCATTTGTATGTAATGACTGACCACAGAAATTTGCATCATAAAGCAGAAATACAATTTAAGTCCAGCTACAAAAAAAATGGGAAAAAGCTTAAGGAAAATAGTGTGCTGTTGAAAACAAATCTACTAACTAGACTCAAGAGATTAGGGATGCTTATCCAAATGATTTTGAGCAATGATTTTTGAGGGGGAGGGGGGCAGGTTTAGGAGACATTCCAAATCAACAGACAAAGGTTAGACAAAAATCTAAAAATCTCTTCTATTGAAAAAAAGCTCCTGCACCTGTGAAAAATCTCCAGTACTTGTGATGAGGTAGTTCTACAATTGAGGAACTGTACAGAATGTTTCCAATGCAGATTTTTTTTTTACACAGATTCAAAAATAGCAGCATCCTACAGGGAAAAATAAGAAAAATGTGGTACTGCCAAAAGCAATTATGCCAGCTAGTTGGTGTGCTACCTCTAAAACAACAAAGGCAAAACCAGGCACCACAGAGTGGGTCAAGTAAGAATACAGAGTAAACTGCACAATCAAAAAAAATTCTATCAAATTTATTGCCAAAAACACATATACAACAGACAACCCCAAGGACAATTAAAAAAGGAGGGTAGCCCTGCCGCTTGTGCCCACCATGCTATTATAATAGCAATACAGTAAATGATAATCATCAAATAACCACACAAAACGAAGAAAAAACAAAATATACATACAAAACCAAAAACAACAACAATGACAATATTCCGCTACAAGTGCTGGCAAACTACCCTACAAAAAACACAATTTCACATATATTTAGAGTGCAAGTGCTTACAGTACTAATCGTGCAAATCATAACCGGAAAGAGCACTGTCCACAATTTAGTAATAACGTGCAACTGCTGTAGATAAAAAAACAGCAAGGTGCAATGAATAAAAGTATACCATGGAGACAGACTAACAGCTATAAATCATAAATATCACCAGACATAGAGGTCAGCACACAGGACAGCGATCCTGTAGCACCTATGCGGCCATGGCTGCCACACCACTTTTAAGGGTGAGGTGTGTAACAAATGCCCTACCTGCTCCCTTTGTATATCGGCGGATGCTCCTTTCTCCCGCCTCCCCCGGTGCACCCAGCAGTCAGGTAATGACTGATATGCAGAGTGTTCAGACAAGGCAAGATGTGAAGGTGGGCACATACTGTGCTGCTTCAGAGAGGACAGCCTCCCAGCACCAAGATGGTGAAAGTGCAGTATGGGGGCAATGAAAGGGACCTGCGATCTGCCCTATACAGAACATGTGCGCACAGACGTCGATGCGCCTGTAGGTGACGCCGTGCCCATGCTGATTATTATGCAGCAACATAGAGCCAGGGCACATGGCCAAATATTTCAAACTGTAAACCTCAATCTCTCTGCTATTTCTTCTTCAATTTAAAAACGGAAAACAGTTTAGGACAGTGCCAAACGTAGCCCGACACAATGGGTTAACAATTGCCTTTGCTTTCTGTATCCCTTTAATGGGTTTAATTAAAGGGCCGGTATGTTTGACAGACAGAAAATTACTCATTTGTATACCTCTAACAGTTTACAGCAGGGGTGTCAAACTCTGGCCTGTGGGCCAAATCTGTCCTGCAGTCTACTTAGTTTGGCCTGCAAAAATAAAAAAAATATATATAAAGCAGGAGGTTTCCAAGTGGTTGGTTAGCGAACTGCCATATGTTCCGGATGGCAGTGTGATTTTAACAGAGGAGACAGTTGCAGTTCTCTTGAGGACATGGCACAGAAGACAGTTGCCAGAACGAGTCTCTAAACTCTGCGCATCCCTGTACCCTCCTAAACAAGTTGGCTTAGATTGCTGTTTTGGATGTCCACACCTTCACACTAATCTTTAAGCATAAGCTATATATTATATTAAGTTAATATATTTGACACGTTTAGGAATGATCCCCCCCTCCCCACAGCAAGAACCATTAACAGACTGACATTTAACTGAACTAATAGTATAAAATGCAAACTAGATTGTGTCACCCTTTTTTTTTGAGTAAAAATACATGCTTTTGTCTTGAATTCTAGGTTGGTGGTTTGATGCTTGTGGTCCTTCAAACTTAAATGGAATGTATTACTCACTGGGTCAAAACACAAACAAATTCAACGGGATTAAATGGTACTACTGGAAAGGATCAGGCTACTCTTTAAAAGCGACGACAATGATGATACGACCCGCTGACTTTTAAAAAAAAAAAACACATTAATTGGACACTTTTTGTGAAACAGACAACTACCAGAACACTGGAAAATGTCATTAGTGCCGCCATATTTGTATGATGGATACTATGGAAGCATGATCTGGAAAGTGGACCGCTTTGCAGCTATTCAGCTCTGTACAGTATTAAAATAACTGCTAGGATAAAGAGCTATAAAATTATTCCAATTACTTCATAGATTAATGGAATTTCAAGGCAGCTTTACACACAACTGATATGGCTGTTAAACTTGGCTGACATTTAATTTGATGTAAATAACTGGAACTGTGAAAAAAGATCCACATGCCGTCGTTGTGGCGCCCTACCTGCAAACCACTTTGTAATATGTTTTGTATTGAGAATATAATATGGAATTGTAAATATACTGTATACAGTATTATTTTAGTATTACAAAAAAAAGAAGGTGCCAAATTATATTGCGTTTAATTTGAATTTCTGAATTATATTAAATGTTACTTATCAAAAATAGAACCAAGATGATGTGCACGTGTAACACGTGTAGCCGAGGTACGATCTGAGGTAAAAATGAATCTCAAGTTCTCAACTGTTGAATTACATCAAACACAAGAGCTGACACAAACAGATAAATAGGGTAATATTACATATAAGTTAAAATTCAAATGATATTTACACATGTGCTCTGTAACAAGTAAATATATTTATTCACAGTGCTTCCTGTTCCGTGCATTTAAGGCCAACCAGGGTTCCGTGACACAGTCCTGCCAATGAGGTGTCACCAGTGACATGAGGGCAGTTAATAAAAGTGCAATAATTAGCTGGTCACCAGTGACATGCAGGCAGTGTATATTATGTTCGCTTTGTAAAGTTTTTGTCAAGAGATTGTGAGCCACAGCATTGAGGCAACCATTTTTTTATTTGTATGCTGCAATATGTATCCATATGGAGAATTTGTTACAAGCTATGTATGGTTATAAATTCAGTTTATCCTCCACAATGTCTTATGGCATGCTTGGCAGGAACAATGGAGAAAATGCAGAATAAATGACCTTTAGTTTCTGAAGGGAGAGTGTCATGGTTTCATTTTGGCAAGCATCTCCTTAGCACCCCAAAGGTCCCCCAGTTTGGCATATTTACCACAAACCACAGCACACACTATAGCAGCTAGAAGCCAACAGAATGTGCTTCAGTTCATTTCAGTTCCTCAGCACATTCCCCTTGGTGCATCCTAAACTGTAGTGGGTGGCATGAATGAAGAGAAATGGTCAGAAAATCCTTTTTCTTTAAAAAAAAAATAAAATCACATGTATATGGTACTTTCTGTTGGTAGTTCTTTATCACTCTTATATATAATTCCAAGTGCCAGAGTTTTGACTGCAGAGCTCCCTGGATAATCCCCTGTGCTAATCTAGATACAGAAATATGTGATCATAAAGATCCTATTAAAGCAATAGCAACCCTATTAAAGCAATAGCAACTTAAAAAATTGTATACTGATACAATTGTATCCAGTTTTTTAGTCTGAAGTTTTAGTAGTAGTGTTCCTTTAAGTGGATAAGTTAAGGTTAAACATCTATATATAGTATACACTGTGTTTAAGCTTTAACTTCAATAAACAAAAACAAAACTAGATTTACAAAGACATTTCAAAAGAAACATGTAAAAAAAAAATACCTTAAAAAGGTAAAGTTCAGGCAAAACAAATACTCACTTAGTTCCATCCACCTGATCAGCACGATTGCAGGGGATAGGTTTGGAACTTGCAGGGAAATCAAGACTGTGCCTTCCACGCTTTGGACCACGTACCATGGTCACTTTGCTGCCTCTGCGCTTCATCCTGCCATCAATCACAATGACTGGCCACACCCACTCAATTCATTTCAATGGAGGTAGAGTGCTGGAACACCCCACTACTTTGCAGTGGATGGAGCGAGAGTGGCCTGCTATCATGACTGATGCAAAGAGGAAGAATGCTCGGCTCTGCGCTGTCGAGAATGAGATTGCTGATGTCAGTAATCTTCAAACTACCGACATCCTGAAGACTATAGGTTAGTTTATGTTTATTGTTTTTACCCAGATTTGAACTTTATAATATTTTCAGCCAGTTGTAGTACATCATAGAAAGTGCATATAATCTGAAAAAAGTTTTACTAGCAACTAACATTTTAGTGGCTACAATGATTCACAGCTGTGACCATAATTGACTAGCCTCGGGGTAAAAAAGGGGTTTTTACTGCTCAGAAGTGCTTAAAGCCACTACTCCACCCTGCCACTCTTTGTTTACTGGGATTTCTCCTATGAGAATGAATGTGTTTACCAGACAAATATTTATTTTATAAAATTACAACTTTGTTGATAAAATGTTTATTTGCAGTTTCTAATTTGTATTAAACAAATTATTGTTATACCTTATGTTTTATAGTATCATACGTGAATAAAAATCTCTTCAACAATTTGTTGGATAGAGATGTATATTTCTTACTTTTTTAATTTTTTTAGTCCAACAGTAAGCACCTAGTAAACCCAGTATTCTTGTCTCTTTGTTGAACAATCAAGCAACGGAAGCATTACCTGAGACATGACTAAATAATATAGGGGTGTCTCCAATGTCCAACTGATACAAGATACCCAATTTCAGCTATTCCTATTATAGTATAATATTCTTACTACCACTGAAGACAATTTAAGCACCCAGATCAAGCTTTTATGTGGACTGGAAACGGTTCCTTAAAATCCAGAATGACCATGACTAGCTTCAGGCCTACATCAGCCAGCTAAAAAAAATACAATTCTGTGATTACTCACCTGTAGAATTGTTTTTATGGTTATCCAGCACGGGTTGCTTCATCTTTAATTCTTCACATCTGGGTAATCCGCCACCAAGTGGCGCAGTCGACTGCAGGAAGACTTGTGGCTCCTCCCGGCCCATAAAAGGGCAGGAATTACCCAGAATACCCAGTGTTGAAAAGCAGTAATGCAAGAAGCTGGGAGGCAAAAACCATGTAAATGAAAACATGGCCCCACTAAGAGGAACTTTCTCAAAAAAATCACCATAACGAGGCAAAAGAGGATAATAACAAGGGTGGCATGAAGCAACCCGTGCTGGATAACCATAAAAACAATTCTACAGGTGAGTAATCACAGTATTTTATTTTTCTGGTATCCAGCACGGGTTGCTTCATCTTTAATTCTTCACATTTGGGACATCCAATAGCAGTGTCCAAGAAGAAGGGTGGGATCCCCAGTGAGCAAGAACAGGTAGTTCAAGCCACTACCGCCTGAAGCACCTTGCGGCCAAAAACAGCATCAGCTGAGGCCCTAACATCAACCTTGTAAAAAAAAGTATGAACTGAAAACCAAGTAGTGGCCTTGCAAACTTGTTCAACAGAAGCCTGGTGCTGAAAAGCCCAAGAAGCTCCAATAGCTCTAGTGGAGTGAGCAGTAACACGGAAAGGGGGTTCCCTCCCCTTGGAAGAATACACTTGCACCACTGCCTGTCTGATCCACTTACTGATTCGACTGGAGTCAAGCCCTTCCTAGGACCATCCGGAAGGACAGAGAGTCCGACTTCCGAAATGACTCCGTAGCAACCAAATAATACTTAAGCGCCCTGACCACATCCAGGGCATGAAGGGTCCGTTCCTTAGAATTTGACGGAGAAGGACACAAGGAAGGCAAGACAATGTGCTCATTGAGATGAAAGGCAGAAACGACCTTGGGCAAAAATTCCAGTTTAAGACAGAAAACCACCTTATCCTGATGCAGTTCAAAATAAGGAGGCTTCATTGAAAGCGCAGCCAGATCTGAGACACGACGCACCGAAGTGATAGCAACCAAGAAGGCCACCTTAAGAGTCAGAATCGATAGAGAGGAATCACACAAGGGCTCAAAGGGGGGACCCTGGAGAGCAGAAAGCACCAAGTTCAAATCCCACACCGGTAGCAGGGGCTTACGCGGTGGACGTACATCCTTGGAAAAAAGTTTTGACCAGCCTATGGTTGGCGAAAGATCATTGGAAAAAGATTGCCAAGGCCGAAACCTGTCCTTTGAGGATACTCCGTTGTAGACCCGACTTCAGACCAAGAAACTCAAAAACCCTGGAAATGGAAAAAGTGCGACAAGGAAAAGACTTAGTCTCACAACAGGCAATGTAAGCATGCCAGACCCTATAATAAATCATAGAAGAGGATTTCTTCCGAGCCTGAATCATAGTACTGACGACCGAAGCCGGCAACCCCTTATCCATCAGGATGGAGGTTTCAGCAGCCAAGCCGTCAAAGCCAGCGTTTGTAAATTGGGATGGCGCACCTGACCCTGCGTGAGGAGCCCTGGATCGTCGGGCACGACAAAGTGATCCACCGCCATCTGGACAACGTCCGCGAACCATACTCTCCTCGGCCAGCGGGGGGCCACTAGAATGGTCGGTATCCCCTTCTGGGCAATCTTGCACAGCACACGACCCAACAGAGGAAAGGGAGGTAATGCATATAGGAGTCGAAGCTCCTTCCAAGGAATTGCTAGCACGTCTGTGGCGATGGCTAGAGGATCTCTTGACAGGGAGACGTATTTTGGAAGCTTGTGATTGTGAGACGCAAACAGGTCCACGTCCGGCTGGCCCCAGCGGCGACACAGAACAGTGAAAGATCTTGGTACTGTGAGACCATTCCCCCAGACGAGACAACCCCCTGCTCAGGGAGTCCGCCTCCTGGTTTTCCACCCCCGGAATGTAAACCGCCGAGATGCAGGGAACATTTTCCTCTGCCCAAGACAAGATCAGGGATACTTCCTTGAGGGCTCGCTTGCTCCGAGTCCCGCCCTGATGATTGATGTAGGCGACAGCCGTCTGATTGTCCGAGCGGACCAGGAGATTGATAGGCACGTGGGCCTCCTGAGGGCCCCACTGGCCCTGGAACTTCAGCGATCGCCAAAACCCTCCCCAACGGGTCAGACTGGCGTCCATGGTGACAATCTCCCCGGACGGAGGCAGGAAGGACCTGCCCACTAGAAGATTCCTCGAGTCCAACCACAACGAGAGAGACTGTCTGGCCAGAGGGGACAGAGCAAACTCCTGCTCCAGGGATTCCTGTTTCTGATCCCAAATGGTCAAGAGATTCAACTGAAAAGGTCTCATGTGGAACTGTCCTCAAAGCAAGACACTATAAGGCCCACCAACTGCATCCCCAGACGGAAGGAGGGATGAGGACACGACAGCAGGGCTTGCGTCTGCATCTGAAGGCCCTCCACCTTCTGCTGAGGAAGAAACACCTTGACCTGAGAAGTATCCAGCGTCATGCCCAGGAAGGACCTCACCACTGACGGAGTGAGCGAAACCTTGGGATAATTGATCACCCAACCGAAGGACTCGAGGGTGGACACTATCACCTGAGTATCCCTCTCGGCCTGATGAAAAGACAGGACAGCAATCAAAAGGTCATCCAGGTAAGGAAGAATGCGAATGCCCTGGCTCCTCAAAAGGGCCATGACACCCGCCAAAACCTTGGTGAACACCCGAGGGGCCGAGGTGATACTGAACGGCAAGGGGCACAAACTGGTAGTCTTGATCCCCTAGAGCGAACCTCGGGAACTTCTGATGTCCTAGGAAGATAGGAACGTGCAAATAGGCATCCTTGATGTCCACCGTGGTCATAAAGTCGCCTGGCCAAAGGAAGCTCACCGCCGACCTTAAGGTCTCCATGCGGAAATGTTTGAACCTGACAAATCTGTTGAGACCCTTTAGGTCCAGGATGGGTCTCAGGGAACCGTCCTTCTTGGGCACCGTGAACAGATTGGAGTAGAACCCCCGACCCTGTTCCTGAGGAGGCACAGGACAAACCACTCCGGAAGCTAGAAGACATTGGACGGCCAACCTCAGGCCTTGCGCTGTCACGGGATTTTGGGAGATCAAGGACTGAAGGAATCTTGGGGGCGGCCAAGCTGCCAGCTCTATCTTGTAGCCGGAGGACACCACCTCCTGAATCCACCGGTCCGAGACGTGTTGTCTCCAGACATGAGCAAAGAGCCGAAGCCGTCCCACCACCCGGATGGGTGAGGGCGCCCCCTCATGCCTGAGGGGCCTTGGGGGGGGCTTGGACCCCCCGGAGAGACCGGGACGACCACAGGATCTACCACGTCCCCAAGATTTTCTGCGACTGCCAGGAAAGGAAGAGCCATGTCCCCCACGGAAGGGGCAAAAGGAATAAGGGCCCCGAAATGGCCAAGAATGCTTTCTATGCTGAGGGAGCCGACCATCCTTGGCCAATACATCAAGACGCTCCCCAAAGAGACGAAGCCCCGTGAAGGGAAGCCCGGTGAGGGACTTCTTAGCAGCAGCATTGGCCGGCCACTGCCGCAGCCAGACAGACCGACGCATGGCAACCAGTAGGGCCGAAGCCCTTCCACCAAGCCGGACAGCATCATCCATGGCAGAGAGCTCAAAGGCAATAAAGTCAGAGCAAAGTAACAGCTCCTTATACTCGTCCGCTCGCTTGCGGGATCTAGCGGCCTCAACCAGGCACTTAATCTTCTTCTTGATAGCGATGGCGACAATAACAGCAGCGCAGACCGGGCGAAGACCAGCCCCCACAAAGGTGAAAGCATGGCAAGCTAGTTGATCCATGCGCCGATCAGCATTGTCGCGTAAGGTAGTGGTGTTAAGATACGGCATAACAGAAGCATTGGAAAGCCCCAGGACGGGAACGTCCACCTCCGGGGGGACAAGACCAAAGACAGACCAACTCAGCAGAGAAGGGATACCTTTTATCCAGCCCCTTAGGCACCGAAGGCAACCTGTTGGGCAGTTCCCATTCTGTAAGGACCATCTGGGAAAAATGGCCTTGCTCTGGAAACTCTAGGCATTGCTCATCAGGGCGGAACAATGTGCAAGGTCTCAAAAACTGCCTAAAAACAGTCTATCTGTATCATCGTGGAGCCAAGTGTCCTCGTCCGAGGAAGACCCAAGGTCACTGTCAGAATCACCCGGATGTTCCCCGGAGGAGTTGGAATCATGGAGTAACTCCCCCTCCTGCATGGAGTCACGGCCGCCAAAGGTATTATAAACGTCATCATCGTCGGCAAGAAGGGAATAAGCCGGTGCCAAATGCCTCTTCTTACTAAAGGCCTTGCCGGCGGCCGGACGGGCTGACTGCTGCTCAAGGCTGGCCACGCGTAACACAACGTCCGAATGGGACCCCCGGCTGGATTCGCCCTCGCTGGGGGCTAAATGCAGGCGTGGGGGTGTAGGCGATGCTGTAGGCAGAATAGGACTGGGGAGAGTAGCCCCATCCTGCTCCGCAATGACACTCTGGGCTCAGGGGACACAAACCGCGCTGCAACCGCTCAGAGGGGATGCCCCGCACATGAGGCACAACTGAGCCCGCCCCGAAGGGCCCCCAAGCTCACAATCCCCAGAAGCCTCCATATGGTGATTATAGCAATAAAATATATATATATATATATATTATATATATATATATATATATATACCAATACACGGGTAAACAGGGCTAAGGCCAGACCCGGAATCCCCCGACAGGGTCCCCTATACAAAAAAGGGGGAAGTTTGTGTGTGTGGAGGGAGGGGGGGGGGGGCTGGACCGGGAGAAACCACAAGCAAAAAGAAGGAAAAAATTACCCGTCTGAAAAACACAAAGAAAAAGGCCAATGAGCATCCCACAGCACATGCACAAAGAACCAATTAATAAAACCGCATGAAAGGAGGACCAGACTCATGGACTAGTGGAGGAGGAGAGGCTAGTCGTAAGGGTCCCAGCAGGCCAGGCAAAGGGCGTCCGTCCAAGGAGCCGCAGGTGGCAGAAGAGCAGGAGACCCGCAGGCAGCGCGGGAGCACACACACAAAATGGCGCCGGGCTGCCAGAACCTCAAGGGGCGGGCGGCGCAAATCGCGTCATTGTGCGGCTCCGCCCCTGGCAGCAGGCTTAGGAGGGGGCTCTTTCCCCCCCTCTCTGCTCCGGGCGCCATTGTTGCTGCGGTGCCCGGAGCAGAGAGGGGGGGAAAGAGCCCCCTCCTAAGCTACCCCCGCCTCAGAGACACAAACGTCCGCAGCGGTGGAGCTACCGGCGGTCGGCCGCAGAGACGCGGACATCCCCGGCCCCCGGGGGGAGGGGACCACAGAGAAGGCACAGTGAATTAAACACATGAAGGGAAAAACACACACACACAGGGCAGGTGCCGCATGAAAAAATTCCCAAGGGAAAAATAAAACTTGTGGGATGAAGGTCCAAGTGGTTCCCCCCCCCCCCATATAGGCTCACCATAGCCTATGGCCGGCTACCCCTTGGATCCAGGGTCTGCGACCCAGAGCATAGCTCTGCAAACACCCGACCCTAGGTGTTCCCCTACCTTCACCTGAACCATCAGCCAGGGCTGGGAGGCAGGATGGGTCCGGAACAGGTGGGAATAGGCCTGCAGGGCCGACGGGCTCGGGAGTCCTCGCTCGCCTGCGAAAATCCAGAGAGAGAAAATCTTCTGTCTTCGCAGTCAGGACTGACAGAAAAACTCTGGGTATTCTGGGTAATTCCTGCCCATTTATGGGCCGGGAGGAGCCACAAGTCTTCCTGCAGTCGACTGCGTCACCTGGTGGCGGATTACCCAAATGTGAAGAATTAAAGATGAAGCAACCCTTGCTGGATACCAGAAAACTACTCCTGACATGGGATTGCAGATCAGTGTGTAGCGTTTTATCTTGCGGTTTATTATGTACACAATTGCCAGCAATATATTTTTAAGATGACTTCCCCAGTTTTGGATACAGAAGACAAGGTCTTCTAGAAAAAACTTCACTTTCAGTGGCAAATTTCAAAAGTATGTGGAAGTGTATTATGTGTAAATCCCTGCTACCTTCTGAAGATTTCCTCTGACTTTCAAAGAACTCTTTGGACTTCAGGGCATGTCTTCTGGAGTATCTTCATCAGACCAAGGATTGGATAAAGGCAGATAGCCTATTCATTTTATTCTCTGGTCCAAGAATGGGGCAACGTGTCTCCAAGTCAACTTTGGCACGTTGGATGAAGAACACTATAAGTATGGTCTATCATGGATTACAAGTTCCAGGGAGGGTTACAGCTCACTCAATGCGAAGTGTCGCCACGTCTTGGGCAGAGCAAACTGAAGCCTTTATTGAACAGATATGTAAAGTGGACGCTTTACCTGGTTCTCAGCCAAGACTTTTGTTAGGCATTATTGTTTAGACTTGCTGACCTTAAAGGATCAGTCCTTTGGCAGAAGTGTGCTTCGGGATACATTCCCTACCCAATAGAGGTAGATCTCTGTTATTTCTCATAATCGTTCTGTCCCTTCTCTGGCTGTATCAACCAACTATAACCTGTACTGGTATTGGGAATGCTTTAGTCACAGTAAGTCATAGTCACAACCCCCATTTTTCTTCTTTCCGGGATTTGATTTGGTTTTTAATTCCTCAATTAACCCTGTCTTTTTTGCTAGGACTTACTGTCTTTCAGCAGTCATTTCCAGCACAATCACCCAGTGACCAGACACAAACTCTGTGACCTTGACAGGTGATTGTTCATCTAAAATCCCAGTGAGAAGTTAAGCAAAACTACTGTAGGCAGAAAATGCAGAAGAAAAAATTCAAGCAAAACCTAGCTTTTACTATCGTCCATTAAAAGATGCATAGTCCCAGCTCCAGGAGAGTGCGGACAGGCAACACATTTCAGTCATGCTACCTGAGTTTGGCTTGTTTGGATTTTCACTATCCCGAGTTTTGGTCCTTCTCCCTGGTGCACCCCGCTGTTTGAAACCCTGCCGTTCACAAGCTAACTCCCCTGTTCTCAAGCCCACAGCGCATCTGGAGCAGCTGAATGGAGTCCTACCTGCATTAGTGGCGTGGCATCACTCAGCTCCTTTCAGCTTTCACAGCCACGCACATTCAGTTGTGGTGGACAGGGCCTCGCACAACCGTGGGGTTGGGGTAAGAGTTAAGATTTCCAATCGACTCAAGGCAGGGGGGTTCAATTGTTCTTATGATTGACACTTGTGTATGTTGCAGAGAGTGAGTGCTGGGTGCAGCAGAGTCAAATACAGATAGACAGTGGTATAAAAGAAACCAGATTTACTGAAGCATGATTGCAGTAAGAGAATGTCGCCTTACATGGTGACTTGAACACAGAAAGGAAGAGAACTTGCAGTCAGAGATTACAGCTCGATATACTGGAAATAAGAACACAGAAATTACAAAGCAAACTCTACAGTTGCGCATTGGTCACAGCGCCATCTAGTGTCACAACCTGTAATAGCTGCAAACTGCAATAAATCTAATAAGAGTCATTAATCACTTTCAAAGACAAGCTGTAAGCTGTTGCAAAAGTATCGCATCTCTAACGGTGTACTCCACTCTGTGGTCAGGGAGCGTGCCTGTGAATGATGTCACTGTTACTTACTGGATGCCTGTGGAGATGGTGTCAGCATGAGAGAAAACTCTCCATTAGTTTAACGGAGTTATACCATCCCTGCCTATACACTCCCACTATTATCTTGAAAAGCCAATCCACTGTCCCTTATTGCTCTATAAGCCTAATGTTAAATCAAAAGAACGAATCTAAAGGAGAAAAGAAAAAACAAACATATGTGCGCTTATAAAATATATATTTATAGTAATTTTGATAAAAACATGGGTAATGTTTACATATCTAAGTGATTCTGCATCTGCACCTGCCTAGCCATATGATGCATTTGAGATGAGGCTGCCATTCCAATTGGTGAAGTGGTAGGCCTCAAGTCATGATTGGACGGCGTCTGTGTAAAAATCAGAATGTAAACAAATACTGGCCTGTATTGTTCCCCCGATGTGCCATTGTTCACCTTAACTATTGAGTCCAACATTTGAAGAGGACCAGTCCGCTTCTTTTTCCGAGCCTGAAAACCTTTAGACTACATAACCATGGGGCATCCTTATGTGGGATTCCCCACTGTGTGAAACCCCCCCCCTGGCAACACCACTTTACTTACATCACTGGCCATCTGTGTGGGATATGTGTGGGATGCATCCCCAGAATCTTGTGGTTGAGGTGCATCCCACTGCCCAGTCATTCAGATTGCCTGGGGACGAGAGTGCTCTGCAGACTGAGGAAGAATTTCCTAATTAAAAGGGTTGATATTGATGTAAAGAAGTTTGCATTGGAGTTTGGACAAAAGCTCCAGTCATCATGGACACTTCTGTGCAATAACCTTGGACAAAGAATTTGAAGAATTGTGAGTGCCTCACTTAGGTGGCAGAGGTGCAGAGGTTGTAAAGAGCAGCATCCCCTACTTTGTGTGCATGCCAGGCCACCTTTTTAAGTGAATGGGAAGGGAGGGCTGTGCACAGAGCAGGGGTTGCCATATTGTGCAGCCTTTCCAAGATGGCCACACCCAGCACTGAAGCAGGGGACAATGCTGGTTAGCAGACAAGGTAAGCCGGGTCCTGCCTCAGCACCAGGGAATGGGGGAGGGGAGGGCAGGGCAGGGGGTTATTCCAACACTGGACATCCATTTTAACAGAAAAGCCTAAGGGGCAACCTGTGCCCTATTATAATTCCTCATATAATTTTCTGGTCAAAAAGTTACACTAAAAAGAGCTTTAATTGTAAAGAGCCACTAAACTCTGTACGCGCTTGTATAAAAAATGTAAATCTTATATATCTGGGCCTGCATTAAGCACTGCAGCCTTCATTTAGTATTCTAGAAATCATATCTAATCAAAGCATTTACAAAACTGGTAACCCCCTTTTACTTTAAAAAAAAAAAAAAAAAGAACTAGTGGGTATTATATGATGTATACAATCTAATATAATTTACCATGCAGCTTTGTGCAGAACAAAAAATGTTGGCAACAAAATAAATCTAAAAAAATGAGGTAAAAATTGTGTAAAAATGTGCACAAAAACGCTCATAATAATTTCAGGCATATTAAAATATTTTATGATCAAGCTCATTGTCAGGCCCCGTGGGACACCCGCCTTCTAGGTAAGCCCAACACCCCCAATCTCCGCTGCTAGCTTCACCTTCATCTTCCACAATGACGGGTGGGGGTGATGATACCTGAACATTACTGGCGGATTTCAATAAAGATGAAAAGCGTTAGGAATTCTCATGGAGGAAGGAAGCTCAAGTTACATTGCTTAGTTTTTGAGTGATCGGAAAAGGACCGATATATTTAGGACCCAACTTAGGTGAGGGTTGGCAAAGGGCAAAATTCCGGGTGGATACCCAAACCAGATCACCCACCTGAAAACGAGGTTCTCAAGATCTACGTCGGTCGGCAAAAGTCTTATGTCTTTTGATAGCTTCTCTTAGGTTTTCTTGAAACTTAGACCAAAAAGTCGTTGGCCATTCCTCCAAGGCCGGCAAATTGGAGGTAGGACCAGAGAGAGAAGATGTCTTGGGATTCTTCCCATAGTTTCAAAAGAACTGCAACATTTTCGTCGGCGATTATAAGCGAATTCAGCAAATTCAATAAATTCTGACCACTGCTCCTGACAATCAGAGAAAAAAACACTGCAGGTATTGTTCCAGACACTGGTTAACCCTCTCAGTCTGACCATCTGAATGCGGATGATATGCGGACGATAAAGAGATTTTAATTCCAAGACGCGCACAAAATTCCCTCCAGAACGAGACACAAATTGCACTCCACGATCAGAGACGATATTCTGAGGTATTCCATTAATACGAAAGACATGTTTAATGAATAGCTGCGACAATTCAGGTGCAGATGGGAGTTTCGACAAAGGTCGACCACTACCCAGATTACAGTATTAATTTGAGAACGTGGCAAATCATCAATAAAATCTATAGAAATGTGCACCCATGGTTCCTCAGGTATCTTCAGAGGAATCAATAAGCCTACGCACAAATACAGAATAACGTCACACCCAATTGTTGGCAACCACACATGGCGAGAGCTAGCGTAAATGCCCGGGAGTCTTGGCATCATGAAACTCCTGTAATACAGCGAGGCGCAGGCGTGGTTGGACAAATTGAAAGCCAGAAGGTTTACCTGGTTGAGAGTCTAACTGAAATGACACTAAAGAATTAGATAAATCTGGAATTAGAGCTCCAACTACACAACCAGAAGATAATATGGGTTTTTCTCATCGAATCTACCCTTACATTCCCTGAAGCTATGTGAAAGAGCACCCAGCAAGCCTGTCAGGAATTAAGCTTTTTGGCAGATTCAATGTATTCAAGGTTTTTGTGATCGGTGTAAACTGTAATCGGGTGCAGTAAGACTTCCAACCAATGCCGCCACTCCTTAAAAGCCAGTTTAATCCCCAACATTTCCCGATTCCCCACATCATAATTTTGCTCGACTGGACGAAATTTCCGCGAGAAATAAGCACATGGATTACCAGAATATTGCGAATGGACAACGTCCACTCTGAGTTCAGAAGTATCCACCTCCAAAAAGAACGGATTATTAATGTCTGGGTGAATCAGTACTGGTGCTGAAGTAAAGGTCTCTTAAGGTCTGAAAGGCATTTACTGCTAGGGGAGGTCAATTCTCTACAATGGCACCTTTCTGGGTTAGGTCTGTTAAAGGGGCCAATATTGAAGAGAATTCCCTAATGAATTGCCTGTAGAAACTGGCGAAACCTAGAAACCTCTGAAGGGCCTTCAGAGTTTTAGGTTGTTCCCACTCCAAGACTGCGGACACCTTGGAGAGATCCATAACCAACCTCTGATTAGAGACCAGATACCCCAAAAAAGGGACTTCAGAGACCTCAAAAACACATTTCGATAATTTAGCATAGAGACTATTCTCCCACAGCTTCTGTAAAACTGCCCTGACATGACGTCTGTGTTCAGATACTGAACGGGATATCGTCAACGAAATATCGTCAAGATAAACGACCACAAAGTGACCCAGAAATTCACGAAACACATTGTTAATAAAATCTTGAAAGACCGCAGGGGCATTACATAACACAAAAGGCATCACTAAATACTCATAATGCCCATCCTTCACGTTAAAGGCTTCCATTCATCCCCTTGGCGTATAGGAATGAGATTATAGGCCTCCCTTAGGTCTAGCTTAGTGAAAATCTGAGCCCTGTACACCTGGTTGAAGAGATCATCAATTAGGGGTAACGGGTACCTGTTCTTGACTGTGATCTTATTTAGAGCTCTGTAATCAACGGAGGGTCGTAACCCTCACATCGCTAACTCCTCAGAATGAGTGATACTGAAAATCTTTCCCCTTGGGGGCATGGTACCCGGTAATAAATCAATGGGACAATCATAGACCCTATGAGGAGGAAGCGAGTTGGCATACTTGTTTCGGAGAAGACATCCGCTCAGTCGGCATAGGGCGGAGGTAACCCTTCCAGGGAGACATGAGTCATCCTAAGGGCAGTACAAAAACAATGATCATGGTAAAACGAACTCCACTTCGACAAGTCTCCAGTTTCCGAATTAATGACAGGATTGTGGGTCTTAAGCCAAGGGAACCCGAGGGCTACTGGAGTAACAGGACATTCTAAGACCAGGAATTCTAGTTCCTCGGAATGAGAGGAACCCAGGACTAATTTCAAAAAAGGCGTTTTATAGGAAACTAATTCCCTCAAAATGGGTCCATTATTAACTTCCAGAATATAAAGGGGATTTTCAAAAGGGATTAATGAAATACCCAGGGTGGATAAAAGAGACTTATCTAAAAAGTTGCCAGCCGCCCCACTGTCGACAGGTAACAGCAATTTATTAATATGAGGGAAGGGTACCTGACCGCCTAGGTGAGTTCCCTCGACCATATCTAGGCGCTGTCGTTTCCTGTCGCCAATTTCTTATTTGGGCAGGTCTTAGCAAGGTGACCTACCACAATCCAGACAAAGGCCCTGTGCCCGATGCCTCGTTTTCTCAGTCAGGGAGAGGCAGGTCGTTCCAAGTTGCATAGGTTCCTTTGGCGCTGATGAGGAGGCACCCAAAGAAGAGGACTCTTGGTAGGAGAAACCCCAATGGTTGTCTTTAGATTTCTCTAGTAGTCGCTCCCTGAGACGCCTGTCCATCTTAATGGCTACTTGCATATAATCGGCCAGACGCTTGGGCTGAGGAAAATTCACCAAGACATCTTTAATGCTCTCGGAAAGCCCAATTCTAAATTGGCTGCAAAGAGCTGGATCGTTCCAACGAGAGTCAATCGCCCAGCGGCGAAATTCAGCACTGTATTCTTCAGCTGTGTGCTTCCCTTGTCTCAGGTTTCGCAGCCTAGAGTCAGCAGCTGAAGTCCTGTCAGGGTCTGCATACAGGACCTCCATGGCTTAGAAGAAAGCAGAAACCATCTGTAGGGTCTCATCGTTGGGTTCTAACACAAAAACCCACGTCTGTGGACTTTCCTGTAGCAAAAAATAACCAGACCCACTCTTTGTGTCTCGGTACCAGAAGAGTTAGGCCAAATCGGAAGTAATGTGCACAAGAATTCTTGAAGTTGGAGAATCTTGTAAGATCCCCATCAAATTTCTCGGGAAGGAGAACCTTCGGTTCAACAGGAGGTAAGGATACTGGTGGTGCAGGCAGCTGGCGGTTTTCTTGGACAGCCACACGTTGAGCCAGCTGGTTGATGGCGGTAGCCATAGCCTGCACCTGTTGCACAAGTTCATATTTTAGTGGCCCATTATAATGTCAGGCCCCGTGGGACACCCACCTTCTAGGTAAGCCCACAACCCCCAATCTCTGCTGCTAGCTTCACTGCTAGTCAAGCCCCCATTTGCAGGGATGCTTTACACGCCTCGCCGGACACGGTTGCCCCCAGGACTTCGTAGCACAAAGGATGTGAGCTTACAGGGGGTGAAGGCGGGTGAACCAGAGGCAAGACTTGGCAATGTCGGGTAAGCCGGAGTCATAAATGGGAAGTCTGTCCTTAACTATTGAGGCACCAAGAAAGAGACAAGAGGAGTCGAGGTCAAGCCAAAGGTCAATCCAGGAGGTAACGGGTACGCGGCAAAAGGGATGAGGCAGAAACGTGGTCAGGGTACAAGTAAGAGTCGGTCCAGGCGGCAATCACGGGATGGTCAAACAAACAAGGTCGGCAATGGGATTAAGCAGGAAATCTCGGGATCAAAACACACCCAGCTAAACGCTATCACGGGCAGCGATAGACTGGGGGGAGAAAACCTTTATAGGGCTGAACCTAACTGGGATTGGACAAGGGAATGTATTTGGTTGGTGCATACTACAAACTGCTGATTTCCCCGTTTAAACTTTAAAGGCCATTTTGCCCTGCAACAAACTCTGGGCTCATTGGGCCTTTAATTCAGCCTCCGGCGGTGCTGCAGACAACATAAGAGATAGAAGGAGACGGCATAAGATTGTTAACTTGATGAAATAAAATATTAGGCAACAACTGCTAAAGTAATTTGTGTAATTTCTAAATTCATAACAATCCTTTACATATTCTGTTGTCAGAGAACTTGTAGCATATTTTAATGAAAAATTTACATAAAGGAACTGTCTATACAAGGGGTTACGACTTGGAGCACGATTTACGGTGTCTTGTCTTACACCCCTCCCATTGGGCTCTGCCCTTTTTTTTGTCTCCTGTGACAAAGGGCTACCCCCCAGTTTGTGCATAAGTCGGGCATTATATTTTAGTGGCTCGCCCACTCTTCCTCTGTGAGAAAGAGAAAGTAAAATGTTTAAATCATTGGCATTGCCCGCTGAACCCCTTTAAGTAATGAAAAAACCATAAGCAGTCCTCAAACTAACATAAGGTTTCACTTACTGGAGCGCCAGGGCAATGGTCTGTAAGTTCATATGGTTCTTCTGGAATCCAGTGCCCATGTTCTAAGGACCACAAAACCTGAAATAAAAAAACATAGAACATATGTAGAATAGTACAAATAAAAATAAAATAGATTATGCTAGAATGAGCTTGTCTTGTGCTGTGCTTATTGCCGCTTAAGTTTCTAAATAGTCGTTATTTTCCTGGCTTGCAGTGATGGAAGAACAGCAGCTGAAGAGCAGCAGCTGGGAAGACACATCGGAGGATAAACAAAATATCAAACTCCTGAAGAGGGACACAAACTAGCCGAGGAGGAAGAACAAAATTTGCCGGCTGAAGGAGAGATGCCACCACAACAAACTGCGCAGGACTGGATGTGTGCATTTATGTTTAGGCTTTTTCGCTCCATGTAGTTCCATCTAGCATACATGTGGAAGTTGTGCAGTACTAAAGATATACCCCAAAGTCTATAATCCCTTTGGTTTATAGTGTCACTGCATAAATACTGGTGCGCTTCCTGCATATAGATTTCTTTTGTACAGATCAAAAAGTTGGGTTATGTCCTAGTTATCCTGGTTCATGCATAAGGTGCTATTCAGCAGAAAGGGATTTCTTGCACATTTGATGGACTATGCCCCTTCCTTACATGTGTTTGGTCACAAGTTTACAAAATGACAGAGAAAATTGGGAACAACAGTATGTGAAGATCCTTGGACAGCCGTAATACATCAAAAAGCCCCAGAAGTGAAAGTCAAGCAAAATAAACTATGTTTATAATACTAGCCACGAAACAGACAATAGCAAGGGCTGGAAGAAACAATTTGTGCATCTAGCGGAGATCAGGGCAGGGTTAACACTTTTTTTGATCTAATATCTTACATGGTACGCACAAGAAATTTTTGAGAATCTCAAAAGACTTTGATCTGGGGACCCCGTAATTAAGAACACTGTACCCCCCTCTTCTCCCTTCCTCATCTTATTGCTTATCCTTCTTTTCAGATGCATTCCTGTAAAAACTTGAATATGCCAAAAACCACTGAAAAAATCCCAAGATGATTGCGATGTATGCTTTCTGATACATTAATATACTGTGATGATTTACTATTTATGTTACCAAATGTCAATTTTACTTACATTAAAAAGGTTAAGAGAGAAATCCATGGTTAGACTTACCACTAACAGGGTTTCCATTAGCCCTCAAGGACAGCTTGAAGCTTGTCTCATCCACCTGGAAGAGGAAACACAAACTGGAACAATATTAAATCTTTCCCCTGCCCCTTTTGCTCCACTGATTTTAACTATGAAGTCAGGAAAGGGAGAGTTCCCAGCACCACCGGGAGGTGAATCGATTGTGCTTAAAAGGGAAGGAAAATAGGATGCTGTCCTTGAGGACTAATGGAAACACTGTTACCAATAGGTTTAACCGGGGTTTTCCCAAGGCATCCTCAAGGACGGCTTGCCGATAAGCAAGAAACCCTGTAGAATCCTACCCTAGGGTGGGATAACTGCTTGAAGGACATTTTTCCCAAAGAATCTTTGTCTTGAGCTTTGAAGATCAGACTTGCTCCAGTCCCTAGTCAAGTCTAGAATTATATTCTTTGCATGCAGGAGATGCAACTCCTCTGCCCCCTGCACACCCTCAACAACGGGGAGACCTACGTTTGCAGACTTGGGAAAGTGGGATGCTACTTTTGGAAGATAAAATGGGTCAGGTCTCGAAATTATCCTGTCCAGAAAGATCCTAAAGGTATGGCTCCTTCACAGATAATGGCTGGATGTCACCGCGGTCCTACGGCACATGCGCGGCCGCTTGTCCAATCAGCGTGCTCAGAGCCGCTGAGCTAGGCACGTCTTAGCGGGCTTTAGCTCAGTGGCAGCCGCATCTCACGCTTCCCTCTAACAGGCAGTGCGCCGGCCATTCGCAAATGCCCAGCGCAGGCACGTGCCCTGCTAGAGGGCTAGTGGAGATGCAGCCACGGCCTGCGCATGCGCAGTTGGACTGGGATTAAGGTAAGTGTAGCGGGCGTCCTGGGGGGTTACACACAGCGGGACATCCCGATTTTGGATGCCCCGCGGGGAGGGAATGGATTGGCCTGGAAATCTTATAGATTTTCGGGCCGATCCAGCTGGGTTTTGGTCCACTTTAAGGGATACAAATGTAAAGTCAGCATCTCTCAGAGGTACGAATGGCTGCCCTGTGAGTCCTTGGAGAACTATTGAGATAACCCAGTCCAGAAACTCACCTTAACCAGTCTGTCCTTTGCAAGGGTAACAAAGGAGCTGTCTACCAGATTATAGTCGGAGCCTGGTATCCAAGAAGACTGACAGGGCGGCCACCTGCATCTAAAGAGTCCTGACCCATCTCAACTCCCTCCTGTAGGAAATCTAGGACAGATGGGACTGCTTTACCCATCTCACTGCAGAAGGAATTGTACCCTTTTCACATCTTGTGGTATATCTTCCTATTGACGTGAAGTGACATTGAAGTGTTCTACTCTCTAAAAGGGTCGCAATGACCCTGACAGAACATACCTTTCTTTTCTAGGTGGTGTTATTCAGCATCCAGACACTGTCTGCCTGTGCGTGAAGGACTGGCCCCTGGCAGACAATGTCCCACCTTGCTGGAAGAGGCCATGGGGCTCTGATGGACATTCTTTGCAAGATGGAAAACCAGGGACTCTTGGGCCAGTATGGCGCAATCAGAATAACCCTGGTTTGCTCCTGCCTGATCTTGACCAAAGTGGCTGGGATAAGTTTTGTCAGGGGAAAGGCAGAGCAAAGGTTGAATTGGCTGCAGTCCTGAGTGAAGGCGTCCAGAGCTGACACCTTTTGGTCCTGCACTAGGGAAAAAAAGACTTTGCGTTCTCCCTGGTTGTTAAGAGGTCTACCTCTGGGGTGTCTCATTAAAATAGAACTCTCCATGACTAGACCAACCCTAAATCACACAATGGTCAATGGTCACACATGATACTTTTCAAAGTGGTTACATGATTATTTGCATCACTTTTAAAAGTAAAAAGTAGGGTTAAAATAGACCTCAAGTCATAGACACTGCAGTGACCCCTTCTGAATAATTCTGAATAAGGAAATATATGGAGGTCCACTAGAAAGCAGGTAGAAAAAAAAAAGCTTACTGTGCCCACGCTCTACCATACTGCCCAAGCGTCCCACATGACAGGTGGCAGCAAATGAGGGTTCGCTGTGAGGACAGGCATGGATCAATGATGGGCCGCAGAAAGGGTGATTATTTGTCCCTTTGGATGCATTACAGGGCTCTGTAGGTGAACAGGCATTCCACATGGAAATGCCATGGGAAGATATTAAAACAACAACAAAAAACTCAAGTCATTTTAGAATGTGTAATCTGTTTTGCCAATTGGATCAGCCAGAACCGGAACCGGAAATAGCCAGACAGGATATGACATTGGTAAGGGACCTGCTAGCCAGGACCCCTGTTCGGATTCCCGCGCTGAAGGAAGCACTACAACTCCAAAGTGTGGTAAAATATAACTTTAATAATGGCAAAGATATAATGACAGCTTAAAGCACATAAATAGCACAACACTTATATAAAACCAAAGAACATGAAAACACTTAATCATAACTTTAATCAACACTGCTTAATGGTACCTTCTCATCTATTCCAAAGTGTATCCTATATCCTTCAGATACATCTAAACACAATCAACAACTATTCCATGGAATGTTTAGCTTACCTACCCAGCATGCATATGATTAATCATGAGTCCTGGTCGCCGAGGAGCTCCACGGCCGATGCGGCACAGCGAGAACAGGATGAGCTTGGGAGGCCAGTGGGTTAACAGCCCCACCGATCACCGTCCATGACAGGCGTCCCTCGTCAATGGCTCTTGAGTCTCCTGATTCCATAGTGGAATACCCCTCACATTTATGGCGCTGTCACCCAAGAATTGGCTAAATTCCCAGGTAAGATAAGTAAGGAACATATGTCACAAATCCATATGCTATACTGATAAGCCCCCCACTCCACGTCACAGCTGTACATTTTGAAAAACATGTTTTTGACTTAAAACTCTGGTAAACATGTTTTTCACTTACATTTGCTATATCATAGTTGTTTTTCACATTCTGGACATGTCAGGGCATAATCCTGGCTTACATTTGCTATGCTATAACACCATGATCACAAAATGTCTGCCAGTGGCATCCATCTTAAAACACAAAATGGTGGATGGTAATAACATTTATACAAGATGGCGGACAAAACCTAGACAAAATGGCGGACAAGATGGCGGCCAGATTGCCATTCCACCTATTATTATCACAGTAATCACATAGTGCTTAGCAGAACATTGTAAACTTGTCATTTAACTTCATGTAAGATTTGTTTGTTGTACAAAGGGACTTCCAAAATTTTAGTCAGGAACTTTGCAAAATAACAGGTTCCATCACCGTTCCTGAAGTTTTGCCAGTATGTAATCAGGAAAAAAAGGCACTCAACATCGCCAAGTTCAGTTTGTGGTTACGTCAGTGGTGTGAAGACAAAGGCTTTGGGTGTATTAGTCATGATATTAGAAGGTGGTCAAACAAGGAGTTGTTCAAGAGGGATGGCTTGCATCCTTCACAGAAAGGCACAGAAGAACTTGGAGTGGAACTTTTTTGATTTAAACTAGAGGAAGAGGACAGAGATGTAATTTATAAGGGTGATTTCTGTCCCCTACCATTTAGGATGAATCAGGACATTGGCACTTTAGGAAACTCGGTCAGTGGTAGGGTAGAGGTGGAAAAGATCAAGGACACACTAGAATACAATACCAACAACATCCACATGATGTGTACCAATGCTCGCAGCTTGGGCAACAAGCTCTGCGAATTAATGGCTATTATATCCAGAGATGAATTAGTTCTTGTTACAATAACAGAGACTTTGTTCAAGGATCACAATGACTGGGAGATAGCCATACCCGGTTACACATTGTACAGAAAAGACAGATTGGATAGAAAGGGTGGTGGAGTAGCCATTTATATCAAGACTACCCTTCAATCAACAATAATTCAGCATACACATAATGAACTAATGAACTAGAAACTCTCTGGGTTACCATGCAGACTAAGGAGGGAGCTGTGGTCAGGATTGGTGTGATATATACCCCCCCTGGACAATCTGAGGATCTAGATAACCTGTTAATAGATGAAATCAGTGGAATGACAGAGAAGGGGGACATTGTAATTACAGGTGACTTCAACATGCCTGATGTGTACTGGAATATCCCAAGTGCATCGACAGGAATATATTAGAGGCCCTTAATGGAGTGTCTCTAAAACAACTTGTGACATGGCCAACTAGAGGAGATAACATTCTGGACTTAGTTCTGACCAATGGGGATCTGGTGTCCGCAGTCAGGGTTGAAGAAAATCTGGGTTCCAGTGACCATCAATGCTTATGGTTCAAAATAAAAACAGACATTGTGCAATCACACACCAGAACAAAACTGCTAGACTTTAGGAAAACAAATTTCAAGGAAATGGCGGACTATGTAGAAAAATAATTAAGTGAGTGGAACAGAGTAGCAGAAGCGAGTGCCCAGTGGTCACTATTAAAAATGGCCATCTTAAAGGCAACTAAGCAATATGTGAAACAAACTAGCAAGAATAAAAGGAAGAAGAAACCACTATGGTTTACTAACGAAGTCATCACCATCATAAAAGAAAAGAAGTCTGCCTATAAGAAGTATAAAGTAAGTGGAAGTGTAGCTGACAGAGTCGTATAAAATTAAACAGAGGGAAGCAAAACTGATTATAAGGACTGCTAAAGGGCAAAAGGAGGAAGAAATGGCCAAATCTATGAAGAGGGGAGATAAAACCTTTTTCCGATATATTGGTGACAGAAAGAAGAAAATCAAAGCGGTCTCAAAAATTAGAAATGGGGAAAATAATTATATTGACGGAGATAAGGCTGTGGCTAACCATCTGAATAGCTACTTTTATTCGGTATTTTCAGATAGTAGCAGGCATGGCCATAGCATAGCATCCAGCTGGGAGGGTAAAGCTCCGAAGTTTCTGGAGGCTGATGTCTTAGCCGAGCTGGCACATCTAAAGGTAAGTAAGGCGATGGGTCCAGATAGAATCCACCCCAGAGTTCTAAGGGAACTTAGATTTGTGATTGCAGCCCCTCTGACTGATTTACTTAACCATTCCCTTTCAACTGGTGAGGTTCCAGATGATTGGAGAATGGCCAATGTCGTACCAATCCATAAAAAGGGGAGTAGAGAAGAAGCCAGTAATTACAGGCCAGTTAGTTTAACATCTATAGTGGTCAAATTAATGGAAACACTCCAAAAACAGATAATTTCCCATCTAAAAATTAATGACCTGTTGGACCCAAAACAGCACGGCTTTACTGAGGGCAGATCATGTCAGACCAATCTTATTGATTTCTTTGACAATGTCACTAAAGTGTTAGATTAAGGTGGTGGTGTGGATATCGCCTATCTGGATTTTAGCAAAGCCTTTGACACTGTACCACATAAAGAGCTCATAGATAGGTTATTGAAGGTAGGACTTAATCCCTGGATAGTTCAGTGGATTTCCAGTTGGCTGAAGGATCGGTATCAGATAGTTGTTGTTAATGGTGTGCAATCTGAACAAAGGCGAGTTACAAGTGGTGTGCCACAAGGCTCTGTTCTGGCCCCCCTTCTTTTTAATATATTTGTAAGTGACATAGGGGAAGGCTTGGTAGGAAAAGTTTGTCTGTTTGCTGATGATACAAAGGTTAGTAATAGGGTGGATATTCCTGTAGGTGTCTGCAACATGGAAAATGATTTAGCTTTACTGGATAGATGGTCAAAACAGTGGAAACTAGAGTTTAATGTCTCTAAATGTAAAATCATGCACTTGGGTAGAAGGAATCCCTGCTCTGAGTACCGTATGGGCAGTACTGTGTTAGCCAGGACCTCGGAGGAGAGAGATTTAGAGGTACTGATTACTGATAGCTGCAAGATAAGTGGACAGTGTAGCCAGGCAGTGGGAAAAGCAAGCAGGATGCTCGGCTGCATAGCTCGAGGCATCACCAGTAAGAAGAGGGAGGTTGTGATGCCGCTGTATAGAGCCCTGGCGAGGCCACAGCTAGAATACTGTGTGCAGTTCTGGAGACCTTACCTGCAAAAAGACATTATTCAAATAGAATGGGTCCAAAGGCGGGCAACAAAAATGGTGGAAGGACTTAAACTTAAAACTTATCAGGAAAGACTTAAAGAGCTTGATTTGTACAGTCTGGAGGAAAGAAGGGAGAGAGGGGACATGATTGAGACCTTTAAATATGTGAAAGGATTGAATAAGGTTCAGGACAGAAGCGTTTTTAAGAAGAGACTTAATGATAGAACAAGGGGGCACAACCTGAAGCTAGTCGGGGGGAAGATCAGGAGCAATGTTAGAAATTATTTTACAGAAAGTGTAGTAGATGCTTGGAACAAACTTCCAGCAGAGGTAGTTGAAAAATCAACAGTCACTGAATTTAAACATGCCTGGGATAAGCACACATCTATCCTAAGATAAAGAGTACATACAGTATACACATAAGGGCAGACTAGATGGACCGTATGGTCTCCTTCTGTTGTCAACCTTCTATGTTTCTATGTTTGTGAAAGACAAATAATTAAATGTTATTCCTCACATTTTAGAGACTATAGGGTCAATCCAGCACCAGGAAAAAAAATCATTCAGTGTAAAATATGTTTTGCATGTGGAAATCACTTGCATGTAAGAAATTTCTCACATGACACAGGGGGCATGTGCAAAACAAACGCACACTTGCGAGAGTGTGTGAGAAAGCCATGCGAGTATTTCCTCAGCAGAAGTTAAATCGCACCTTCACCATGATTTATTGAAAAGACCAAACCCTTAAAAAACTATTCACCAGCATCTAAAATGAATATATTTTAAGCATTTAGTCACTTACTTATTATTCTTTCCCCCCACTGGGCTGCAACTCTGTTAAAGACTTTAGGATACGGCCGCCGCCATCTTGACTCAGAAGCATCACACTTACTGAGGAGAGTGGGATAAAGTAAAGGGGGGTGGGTTATAGCTGTGCTTCGCTCAGACAGAGCAGAGCTGGGGTCAGGAAAAGATCAGCTGTCCCGGAATGCAGAGCAGCACAGTCAGAAGGCTGATTTTTAATTTGAGCAATCTGTATGTACAGGGTGTGGGAAACATATAAGATAGACTCTTATTCAGAGTGAAGGACCGCTTTAAATGAATTACAGTATGCAAGTGTTTTTTTTATGCATGCATGTGTTTGTTTTGCAAAAATCTTTATTTGTTGGCAAAAAAATGCAAAACTAGCACCAGCTGGAAATACAATTATGATTTCTAATAAACATAACCTTTGCACAAAATTCATATACACATTGTTAAAAACAAATTCTGAGATGTGGTCATTACACAGAGACTGCCATGATACTAACAAAACTTCTGTCCATAGCATGACACTAAAGCCAGAGCAAATTCTATGTATGTAATATACTTAGCGGAAATAAACTGATTACTAAAATTTTTTTTTCTAATTGTTTGATAATTAAGCACAGTTAAGTACATTTTACTTGGAAATGGTTCATTTCAAGATTTTGGGAGATAACATTATTTTCTTTGCTATTTGAGTTAATTGGCACCATCTATCTGTGACTGATGTTAAATTCTGTTAGGGATGGCTAATTTGTGGCACAACCAAAATATACAGTCCTGTGTGGTCATTAGAAAAGAAAACTGTTTTAAACTAAGAGATTCATTATGTGATGTTACTATAGAGTACACATTTACCACAAAAAAAACCTTTGCAAAGAGTTTAATAGAACAATGCAGAATAAGCTGATAAATACGCAGATGCTAAATGCCAACATGAGTTCACAGCTAAAATTAATAAAATCAAAAGACAGTACAGCACTGGATACCAAGTCTCAGCAGATGTAATATAGTAATTTAAGATCATCAAACAGTAAAAAGAAAAGTAGAAAATAAAAAGTAGAAGCAAACTTGCCAATAAACCACAGAGGTGGATCCATAGAGGCCACCTAACACACCACACATACTGCCAGCAATCACTATTCTAAAGTGAAAAAGTGTGAAAAATACCATTTTGTGAGTACTCACCTGAAAAATGGATATTGTTGGTGTGCCACACACCCCGCTTCACTTCTTAAATATTCATCACTTCATGGGTTAATCCACCGCAGGTGACGTAGTGCAGAGAGGAAGTCTTGTAACGAGCCCCCTTCCGGCCTATATATACCTGGTACCTCCCTTCAATCACCAGTATATTCAAAAAGCAGTAAAACAAGGTACCAGTATTCCACCAGTAACCTCCAAAATCAATTTTGATATAAATAAGAAAGGGCTTCACCATATAAATGCTTCGGTAATACCGAAAAGGGTGGGTGTGAAGCGGGGTGTGTGGCACACCAACAATATCCATTTTTCAGGTGAGTACTCACAAAATGGTATTATTCTTGGTGTGCCACACACCCCGCTTCACTTCTTAAATATTCATCACTTCATGGGACATCCAAAAGCAGTGTCCACAAGGGAAGGGCATCTCAAGGCCAGGTGAAGCATAACTTAAATGACTGCAGTCTGCAGAACTTTGCCGCCAAAAACAGCATCTGCTGAGGCCCGCACATCAACTTTGTAAAACTTAGAAAAAGTGTGAACAGAAGACCAGGTGGCGGCCTTACAAACCTGTTCAACAGAAGCTTGGTGCTGAAAAGCCCAAGACGCCCCAACAGCGCGAGTGGAATGAGCAGTAATACGAAAAGGGGGAACTCTTCCCTTAGCAGAATAGGCCGCAGTAACGGCCTGACGTATCCACTTGCTAATGGCAGATTTGGCTGGTGCCAAACCCTTCTTAGGCCCATGGGGCACAACAAAAAAGGAATCCGTCCTACGGAAAGGAGACGTGATAATCAAGTAGTACTTAACACAGCGTACTACATCCAAACAATGCAAACCCCTCTCTTTGTCATTCTTAGGATTAGGACACAAGGAGGGAAGAACAATATCTTGGTTCAAATGAAAAGCAGAAACAACCTTAGGAAGAAAGTCTGGCTTGAACCGAAAGACCACTTAATCCTGATGCCTCTCGAAGCAGGGCGCCTGGATAGTTAAGGCCGCCAATTCTGAGACACGCCGGACAGAAGTGATCGCTACCAAGAAGACAATCTTCTGAGTCAGGGTAGACAAAGCAATATCTTGCAAAGGCTCAAAAGGAGGAGCCTGAAGAGCCGAAAGAACCAAATTCAAATCCCAAACAGGGAGTAATGGTTTCCTGGGAGGCCGCACATGCGTAACCCCCTGGAAAAAACTAAAGGTTTAAGCGCCACACGCTTCTGAAAAAAGACAGATAAGGCAGAGACCTGCCCTTTCAATGTACTTAGCTGGAGACCAGAGTCCAGCCCTGATTGTAAAAACTCCAGAATCCTGGGGACCGAAAGGACCCTTAGTGAGCAGATCGGCCGAAGAGGCAGAACGAACTGGTCCACTGCCAGCCAAACGATGTCTGCGAACCTTATTCGTTTTGGCCATTTTGGGGCCATGAGAACGGCGTACACCCTTTCCAGAGTCAACTTCTGAAGAACTCTGCCCAGCAAGGGCCACGGAGGAAACAGGTATAGAAATCCCAGAGCTCCTCAGTTCAGGGACCTGACGTCCACTGTCAGAGCCAGAGGATCCCGGGAGAGTGACACGAAGCTCGGGAGCCTGTGATAGTGATGAGGGGCCAACAGGTCCACCTCCGGAGTCTCCCATTGGAGACACAATAAGAGAACCACCCGAGGATGGAGAGCTTATTCTTCCAGACGGAGAGAGCACTTGCTCAACCGGTCCGCTACCTGTTCCATCACCTCTGGAATGTAAACCGCCGAGAGACAGAGAACATGGAACACTGCCCATGTCTGGATCAGGGACATTTCTCTGAGAGTACTCAGACTGCGCGTCCTTCCCTGAAGACTGACGCAAGCAACCGCTGATCGATTGTCTGAACACATCTGGACCCGAAGGCCCAGAACGTACTGAGTCAGGAGAGCAAACACCTGACAAAGGGTTCTCGGATTCAGAATACTGATGGGTAAGTGGGGTCTCCACTGCCCCTGAAACCGCAGCTCCTTCCAGAATCTGTCCCATCCCGACAGACTGGTGTCCGTGGTGACACCTTTCCAAGGGAGGGTCAGGAAAGACCTGCCCTATACAAGATTGGTCGAGACCAATCACCACAGGAGGAACTGCCGTACACGGGAGGACAATTGGAAGGACTGATCCAACAACAGAGGTTGCTGGACCCAACACGCTAGCAGAAATAGCTGAAGCGTTCTTGTGTGAATTTAGAAAAAGAAAGACACACTCCGTCTTGATGAGAGTTCAGGCCGGGATGAACCGACCCCTGAATGGACCGCGAGGGAGGGTGAGACTCGAATTCCAGGTTGTGACCTGTCGACACTACCTCCTGGATCCATCTGCCTAGAACCACATGGTTCCAATGGCAGAAGTGTCGCAATAGTCCCCCCACCCGCACGGGTGAGGGCAGCCCCTCATTGCTGAGTGAGCTTATCAGCAGGTTTGGGCTTGGTGCCCCAGGACTGAGTGGGCCGGCCACGGTCCCTCCCCCGAGTCCAACCTGCGCCACTGGTAGCGGGAAAGGACGTACCTTTGCCCGCTCTGAACCTTTGAAAGGAAGGCCTACCGGACCTTGTCCCCCTGAAGGGACCACGAGGCCTTTTGTGTTGTGGCATCTTACCACCTTTTGCGACTGAATCAATTTTCTCCCCAAACAGACACAACCCCAAAAAGGGGAGAGCTGTGAGTACCTTTTTGGAAGCCGTGTCTGCTGACCACTGACGTAGCCATACTGACCTGCGAATAGCCACCAGCATAGCTGCCGCCTTGCTACTCATAGTCAGCGCATCGTCCTGAGCGGCCAGGACATAAGCCATAAAAGATTCACACTGCTTAAGTGCAGTGAACTGTTTGCAAGCGGGATCAAGATCCTCATATAGCCCCTAATTAGGGACTTAATTGCCAATAGAAGAAGGGCTGAAGCACATACCGGGCGCAATGCTGACCCGGAATAGATAAAACCATGTCGAGCGTATTGGTCAATCCTGCGATCTTCCCCATCTTTGGGGACAGTGGTCTCAGCAGAATGTACCATAGCCGTGCTGGAGAGTCCTAGTACAGGGGTATCGACGTCCGGAGGGACAGACCCAAGCTTCATCAATTCTGGTGGAAAAGGATAACGCTTTTCCCAACTGGAAGGAATTCCAGATAACCGTGTGGGATGTTCCCATTCCTTAAGAACCACCCTCTCAAAGTGGTGCTGTCTAGGAAAAACCAAACTCGGCTGAGGCTCTTTAAATAACTGACCCTTTGGCGGGGCGGCTGCCTCAGGCGTATCTAAACTCAAAATTTTAAACATTTGAGCCAGAATGGAGGGGGTGTCAAAAACAACCCCCTCTGACCAGTCGCCGATCTCATCAGCCACATGCTGACCTGTCGGCTCATCTGACTCCGACGGGAGTTCATCCTCGTCAGGGGATCCATCGGACCATTCCACAGGTTCACAAAACTGGTCCTGTGGAGCCGAAGGTACCGGAGTCAGGTGCCTTCGTTTTGTAGCGGTCTTCAATGCTGCTTTAACGGGCATCATTTTCCGGGGGCAGAGCTGTGCTGCCGCCTCGGAATGCGAATCCCCACCTTTGACAGTGTCATGCGGGGTCCGGAATAGGGAGGGAGAGGTAGGAGATGATGAAGGATGCGATGGCCCTGCAGCCGAAGCAACGGACTGGCGCGCAATAGTCTGTTTTGCACAAGGGATGCAAATAAAGATATCATCAGCTGGGAGTGGAACCCCACAACCTACGCACCCCCCAAACGGAACAGCAGAACCGTTTCCGGGATCTACGGAAGCCTCCATCTGGTGATTTATGGTATTCGCAATAATGGGACTTTTAAGGCATAAGCCGACCCGGGATGCCCCCTTTATTTTAGTAATGTCCCGGAAGGGAGGATTTATATAAAAATTTTTTTTTTTTTTTTTTAAGCTTAGGTCCCCTTTAATAGAAACTATATATATATATATATTTATATATAGTCTATGTATATAAACATTCAAATCAATCCCAATAATTAGCCAGGCACATAGAGCCGGAGGGCTAGCATAAGCAGGGATCCCAGGATCTGCAAGGCAAGAAAACAACCATCAGATCCTTCACATGTGTATAACATATAAGTATGGCACCAAGTGCCCTTAAATGACGCCCCCTTGATAATAGTGATTTCTCACTGTATTAATAAACAATATCTCCCATTTAACGGCCCCAACGGGAGGGGCCGCTTACCTGTACAGCAATCAGCCGGTAAGCCTGCAGCCAGCAGCCATGAGCCGGCAGAAGACAAAGTGCGGCCGTGCGCCCACGTGCCTTCCTGTCTTGAAGGAAGCTGGGACGCTGGGCCCGCCGCAGACGCAGCTGACGCCGCATGACGTCGGCGCCGCGCCCCCGGCGCCGCGTCAGCGGGCCCGCCCCCCCCCTACGCCGATCAGCTGGAACACTTTACAGCTGATCACAGCACGCGCGTCCAGGCAGCGGAGGGGGGAGGGTAACAACCGCATGTGCTGACAAAGCTAAATGAATGTCAGGCGAGAAGAGGGGAGAGGGGAGAGGGGGGAGGGGGTAGGGGGCCACAAAGCAACCAACTGCCAGAGAGGTGGCCAGCCCATACCCAGCGCAAGCTGCCCTAAAGCAGACCCAAAATATACACATGCTACAGTGAATGTATAAACATGACATATATGTTAACATGCAGTGATACAGTGAAACACACATACTAAAGCACACCCTCACCACCCCCCCCCCTCCCCCCATAGTGAAGGGAGAAGGGACCGAACGGGAGAGAAAGGGGCTACGGGGACCCTCGGGACAGGGGCATCCCATTTCCGGATCACCATGCCGGTTCGCCGCATTGCCCCACGCATGAGGTCGAGCGGTAGGAGATAAGCTCCTAGGCACTTAAAGTGCCATCTACCATTTGCCCGGTGAGCAGCCAAGGCTGGGAGGCTTCCTATTTCACCATAAAGGTATACAAACTCAAACCGGGCAGAAATAGACCAAAAGGGGGGTGGCGGGGTAAGAATACCCCGGCCTACCTGTAAGCAGGAGACTTCCAACTTCTGACTTGTCAGCAAGCAGAGAGAAAAAATATTGGTGATTGAAGGGAGGTACCAGGTATATATAGGCCGGAAGGGGGCTCGTTACAAGACTTCCTCTCTGCACTACGTCACCTGCGGTGGATTAACCCATGAAGTGATGTATATTTAAGAAGTGAAGCGGGGTGTGTGGCACACCAAGAATAGTTAGATTTGGGAGATCTAATAAAAACGATTGAAGATGACCCCTTCTGCTAGGTAAATATATCAAGAAAGAAGTTTCAAGGCACCAAAATTTGAATTTGCAGAATTAGGTAAGATTACAATCCATTATGAGTGAAGCGGGTGTTGGTTGCTTCAGCATGTCTTACACAGTAACACCGGTATTGAGATTATCCAAGCACAGCTGCAGAAACCAGTCCTTGTTATTGACAGCAGAATCACCTGAGGACTATAGATTCACATTATCAAGTTCTCAAATTGCTGCACGCCCCACTAGAGTGTGGGGTGCACAAATGTCTCTGTGGCAGGCAAATTCAAGTTTAAAAGAAACAAATAGAAGCATATGTAACCAAGAAAAGAGAGGCACTAGGGAATATGTGTATGTAACCAAAACATGAGATGTGAACCAATTTCCCTCTACCAAGTGCCTGGAAAGTTGCAAGTTCAATCCTCCATTATAGATTGTATTTAACAACATAAAAAATATGAGGTTTCTGGTTTTGATGTGACATACGTCGTAGAAATTGGTTCCTTCCAGAGATTGCATTAGGTTTAATCCACTTTTTGCTAGGTCTGTTTAAAATCTGAAAGGATTCTTCCATCAAAAAGCAAGCTTTCCTTTCACAAGTGCAGTGTTAAGTCATGCAGCTGCGCTCCGGTCTGACTTTAAGCACAGCTGAGGAACAAGTGTCATTCTGGTCAATTTACTTACAGAAAACACCAACTGCATGTTTCATAATTTGGTCCCTATCAATGGTGTGACTCTCATTTGGCCTTCAGTTAGATCTATGGTAACTTTTTAGGGCTGAAACCTCTTCTCTTTCAACAGACTTTTTTGGGACACATTATACCTCTTACCAAGGGATGGAGGTGGTCCTTTTTGTTTACCATAGTATAGCATCGGTAGGTTGATTTACAGGGAAGGAACTCATGCCAGTTATTTGGGCAGTCACAGTCTATCGGACTCCGATAGTCCATTGTCTTCTTGTTGATATACTTCCATCCCAGTGGGGAGCTTCAGGGTTATGCATGGGTTTAATGGTGCCCCCTAATGAAAAAATGCTCCATAATAGTTTTAAGCTGAGGGTTAAGGGGAGGGGGCATCAACCCCATCCAGAAGAGAGGGGAGGTTGGCAGACCTGTGAATAAAGGTCTCAGGGCTTAGGAATTCTGGAGGTCTCTCTTCTGGGGATCATGTGATATGTGGAAGAAGTCCCAAGTCCCGCAGGCTGCCTCACACCTCCCTGTGGTTGCTCTGCATAACTGTGTATCTGTCTGACAAAGGTAACTGATAATTGTGTGCTCATTTTGCCTGTAACTACTCATTTGTAACTTGCTCTTCAGAGCTGTATAAGAATATGTTCATTGAATGTATATTGTACAGTGTGCTCTTAAGATGATTAAATACATAAATCAATCTTGGGCTTCCTATATCCTGATCCGCCAACACCTTGTCCTTGTTTGCACGGTTATATTTAAATGCTACTGAGCTGGTTTCTAGCCTGAAATTCACCGCTAACAGACAAGGAGAATTTAACAAGAGCCAGTGGCAGTTATTTACAGCTAGAAGTACTCCATTCAGTTGTAGCAGTGAAAAGATTTGGCAACTGGTTAGGGTCATTAAACCTATAATAGTGAAACCATAATGTGCGATTCCGCAGGCAGCGAAGCCATGTGATATAGGGATCCTCAAACATGATTTCACCATATTCTTGTGTTGAGTAGATGAATTGAATTGCTAGATGATATCGCTCTTACTCTGTTATGCAGCCCAAATAATACAATTCTGTGATTACTCACCTGTAGAATTGGTATTATGAGTATACAGGAGGTCCTGCTCCAAATCTAATACTTACAGTTGGGATATACTCCGCCAGATGGCGCTGGACTGCAGAGACATCGAAAATAGGCTCCTCCTGGCCCCTCAAATACCCAGGTACCTCCCACAAATCCCCAGCATTGAAAAGCAGTTAAGGAGAAGCCGGGAGAATTAACAATCCAAACTATCAACTATAACAATGATAACAATCACCATACAGGGGATCCAAGAAAATGCAAACCAAGGGTGGGTTGGAGCAGGACGTACTGTATACTCATAATACCAATTCTACAGGTGAGTAATCACAGAATTGTATTATTCTTAGTATACAGTACATCCTGCCACAAATCTAATACTTACAGTTGGGACATCCAATAGCAGTGTCCATAAAGTAGGGTGGGATCCCCAAGAAAAATCAGCAGCAGGCAGTTTAAACCACTGCCGCCTGCAGAACCTTTCGGCCAAAAGCAGCGTCAGCTGAGGCCCTAACATCAACCTTGTAAAACTTTAAAAAGGTATGAACAGAAGACCAAGTAGCGGCCTTGCAAACTTGTTCAACAGAAGCCTGGTGCTGAAAAGCCCAAGAGGCACCAATAGCACGAGTGGAATGAGCAGTAAGGCGGAAGGGAGGATTCTTCCCCTTAGCAGAGTAGGCCTGAATCACAGCCTGACGAATCCACTTGCTGATAGTAGACTTGGCAAGAGCCAAACCCTTCCTAGGACCAGAAGGGACCACAAAAAGAGCATCAGTTTTCCTGAAAGGTGCAGTAGCCACCAGATAGTACTTCAGACACCTAACCACATCCAAAGAGTGCAAAACTCTCTCCTTAGCATTGCTAGGATTAGGGCACAAAGAAGGAAGAACAATATCCGGATTCAAATGATTCAAATGAAAGGAATGACACTACCTTAGGCAGAAAAACAGGTTTGAAACGAAACACCACCTTGTCCTGGTGCCTCTCATAGTAGGGGGGCTGAATGGACAGCGCCGCCAACTCAGACACACGCCTGACAGAAGTGATAGCCACCAGAAACACAACCTTGAGCGTAAGAATGGCCAAGGCAGCATCCTGCACAGGTTCAAAGGGAGCACCCTGCAAGGCTGACAGAACCAAGTTCAAATCCCAAACAGGCACCATAGGTTTACGTGGGGGACGCACATGAGTGACCCCCTGGAAAAAAGTCCTGATCAGAGGGTGCTGAGCAAAGGACTTCTGGAAAAAAATAGCCAGGGCAGAAACCTGACCCTTCAGAGTACTGAGTTGGAGCCCCATCTCCAACCCATGCTGCAGGAACTCCAGAATCCTGGGAATAGAGAACACACGACAGGGAAAAACCTAGACTCACACCAGTCAATGTAGGCACGCCAAACCCTGTAATAAATAGAAGAGGAAGAATTCTTCCTAGCTTTAATAAAAGTATCCACAACTAAGGAAGACAGCCCCTTCTCCATCAAGATGGAGGTTTCAGCAGCCAAGCCGTCAAAGCCAGAGTTTGTAAATTGGGATGGCGTAGTGAGCCCTGAGTGATCAGATCTGGCACCAAGGGCAGAGCGCATTGATCTACTGCCAGCTGTACCACGTCTGCGAACCACACTCTTCTTGGCCACCTGGGGGCCACCAGAATTGCTGGCACCCCTTCCAGAGCAATCTTGCGCAGAACTCTGCCCAGCAGGGGAATTGGGGGAAGACATACAGGAACTGAAAGTCCTTCCATGACATTGCTAGCGCATCCGAGGTCAGGGCCAGAGGATCCCTGGACAGAGAGACAAAAGCTGGAAGCTTGTGATTGTGGCAAGACGCAAAAAGACCCACATCTGGTTGGCCCCAACGGTGACACAGAGATTGAAACACCCTGCTGCATAGGGACCATTCTCCCTGGCGAGAGGTCCCCCTGCTCAGAGAGTCCGCCAGGTGATTTTCCACCCCCGGGATGTACACAGCTGAAATGCAGGGGACATTGGCCTCTGCCCAAATCAGGATCAGAGACGCTTCCTGGAGGGCCCCCTTGCTCCGGGTCCCTCCCTGATGATTGATGTAGGCAACTGCCGTCTGGTTGTCCGAGCGCACCTGAACAGGCAGGCCCTGAAGATGAGTAGTCAAGCGAGCCAGAACTAACCTGATCACTCGCAGCTCCAAGACATTGCTAGGTGTGTGGGCCTCCTGAGGGCCCAACCTCCCCTGGAACCGCAGGGACTTCCAGAAACCCCCCCCAACCTGACAGACTGGCATCCGTGGTGACCGTTTCCCAGGAAGGGGCAAGAAAGGATCTGCCCCCCAACAGGTTCCTTGAGTCCATCCACCACAAGAGGAACCTCCTGACCAGGGGGGAGAGCACACAGACCCTGTCCAGGGACGCTGGGTCCTTGTCCCATACAGACAATAGGTGAAGTTGCAGAGGCCTCGAGTGGAACTGAGCATAAGGGACCACTTCGAAGCACGCCACCATCAGGCCCACCAGCTGCATCCCCTGTCTGATGGAGGGATGCGGACAAGCTAGGAGGGACTGAGCCTGTGCAATCAGACTGTCCACCTAGTGCTGAGGAAGGAAGATCCTTGCCTGAACTGTATCCAGATTCATTCCTAGGAATGGAGTTACCAAGGAAGGGGACAGTGAGGACTTGGGGTGGTTGATCACCCATCAAAATGACTCCAGAGTGGACACCACCAACTCTGCCTGATGTAGAGACTGGGATGTGAAGAGGATGTCGTCCAGATAGGGAAGCACGCGGACGCCCTGACATCTGAGCAGACACATCACGCCAGCCAGCACCTTGGTGAACACCCTGGGAGCTGAAGTGAGGCCGAAGGGCAAGGCCACAAATTGGTAGTGTTGATCCATCAGAGCGAACCTGAGGAACCTTTGATGACCTGGGAACACAGGAATATGAAGGTAAGCATCTTTGATGTCCACAGAAGTCATGAAATTCCCTTGGCGCAGGGAACTAATGGCAGAGCGCAGAGTCTCCATGTGAAAGCGCCCCCTGACCCCGAAAGGGCCGAGGTTGCCGCCTGCGCTGGGGTAACCTGCCTCCCTTAGCAAAAAGGTCCAGGCGGTCTCCAAACAGACGCAGTCCTTTAAAGGGAAAACCAGTGAGGGCCTTCTTGGCAGCGTTGTCAGCAGCAAACTGGAGCAGCCAACCGAGCGGCGTATAGCCACCACGAGGGCAGAGGTTCTGGCACACATTCTGATGGTGTCGTCCAATGCTGATAAGACAAAATTTACAAAAACATCACAACTGGAGAGTGCATTAAACACCTCAGAAGGCAAATCATCAGAGGCACTGTCGAGCATATTTCTGATAAGGGTTCTAGTGGCCACAGCAGTAATGGCAGAGGCACAGACCGGGCGCAGCGCCGTCCCCGCACATGCAAAGGCGTGGGATGCCAGCTGATCAATACGCCGGTCTTCGGCATCCCGCAGGGTAGTAGAATCAGGGGAATGCATGACAGAGGTGTTCGATAGCCCTAGGATTGGGGCATCCACTTCGGGGGGGGGGGGGGGGGGGATGACCAACATTTAACCACCTCAGCAGGAAAGGGATACTTCCTATCCCAACTCTTTGGAACCCCGGGAAGTTTACTGGGTCGCTCCCATTCCTTGAGCACAAGGTTATGGAAATGTGTCTGCTCTAGAAATTCCAAACGTGATCTTGCTGTATGGAAAAGCTCCCCTCTTTGCCTGGGAGCCTCAACAGGAAGAGAGATAGACAGAACCTCAAAAATCTGGGTCAATAATCTGTCAGTGTCATCCAGGCCCAGGGGTCAGAGACAGAATCGTCATGACCCATTGGTCTCTCATCAGATGAGCCTGAATCAGAAAAGAGCTCCCCTTCATCAGACGGGGTATAGCCACACAGATTCATAAACTCCTCAGTTCCCATAGGGAAAACAGTGACATTAGGCGTCAAGTGCCGCTTCTTAGCAGGGGCCTTACGTGCTAAAGACTTCGCAATAATCTGTTCAACAGTAGCCAGTCTAGAAGACACATCAGGCTGAGAATCCCCACTAGTATGCAACTCAGCAGGAGTGAGATTTAAGCTTGGGGGAGTAGGTGAAGTGAAACGAGGTGCAGCCACTGGCAAGCCAGATTGCAATGCAAGCACCTGCTCAGCGCAGGGTACACAGACCCGCGTGAATCCCCCAGTATGAAGCGTAATGCCTCCTGACAAGAGCAAAGTGCCGCAGCCATCCCCTCACCCAGACGGGCGAGGGCGCCCCATCATGCTTGAGGGGGTTTGGTGGAAGATTTAGGCTTAGCCCCGCCGGAGGGGCCAGAGCGTTGTCTGCTGCTCCCGGGGCAGGAGTCTGCGCGAGCCCCCACGAAGGACACCCCTGGTTCTTGTTTAACACTATGGTAGGGAGGGGTGCCCCTGCCCCGAGACGGCCGCCTGCGTTGGGGTGATTTGCCCTTTTTACCCAACAGGTCCAGATGGGCCCCAAACAGGCGTTGCCCTCTAAAGGGAAGCCCAGTAAGAGTCTTTTTAGTAGCATCGTCAGCACCCCACTGTCGCAGCCAAACCAAGCGACGTATAGTCACCACAAGGGCAGAAGTTCTTGCACACATTCTAATGGTGTCATCCAGCGCTAATAGGATAAATTTTACAAACACATCACAACTGGGGAGTGCATTAAACACATCCCAGGGTAGCTCCTCAGGGTGATGATCGAGCATCTTTCTGATGAGGGTTCTAGCGGCCACTGCAGAAATAGCCGCGGCACAGACCGGGCGCAGCGCCGTCCCTGCACAAGAAAAGGCGTGGGAGGCCAGCAGATCAATGCGCCGGTCCTCAGCATCCCGAAGGGAACTATAAGCAGGGGCTGTAATAAAGGGGGGGTTAGGAACCCCTATGATCGGGGCATCCACCACGGGGGGGTGATGACCAACACTTAACCACCTCAGGGGGGAAAGGGTATTTCCTATACCAGTCCACTGGGACCCCTGGAAGTTTACTGGGGCATTCCCATTCCTTGAGCACAAGAGCATGGAAATGAGCCTGCTCTAGAAATTCCAAACGTGCTGTCGCTGTATGGAAACGCTCCCCTCTCGGCTTGGGGGCCTCACCAGGGAGAGAGATAGATAGAACCTTAAAGACCTTAATCAACAGATCGTCAGTGTCACACTGGGCCCAGTATTCAGGTCCAGAATCGTCATGACTCCTCGGCCTCTCATCAGATGAGCCTGAGTCAGAGAATAGCTCTCCTTTATCAGAAGGGGTATAGTTACACGGAGTAGTAAACTCCTCAGTTCCCATAGGAAAAACAGTAACATGAGGCGTCAAGTGCCGCTTCTTATCAGGGCCCTTGCGCTCTGACAACCTCGCAATAATCTGTTCAGCCGAAGGCAGTCTGGAAGCCCCAACAGGCTGCAGATCCCCACTTGTATGCGACTCAGCAGGAGTGAGGTTTAAGCATGGGGAAATAGGTGAACTGAAACGAGGTGCTGCCACTGGCAAGCCTGATTGCAGGGTCAGTGCTTGCTCGGCACAGAGTCCGCAGACCCGTGCCCTGTCAGCATAGGGTTGTCCACACGCTATACACAGCCGGTCTTGTCCCAGAGGGACCCCGATCACATAATTCTGAGATGCCTCCATATGGTGATTATTTAGGCACAATATGCCAGCAGGGATTTACGCTATAGGCAACCCTGGATGCCCCAAGACCCGCTAGGAAGTGGGAGAAATTTACAAGGCCCGCTATAAATTACACAGGGCCGGGAGAAGCCAATGGTGTTCACCAGTCTGAAAGACATAATGGGAATAAAGGGTGTCAGAACCATGCGCAGTAATCAAGGATCATGAAAATCGCCCGCGAGGGCACTTACAGACCAAGGGAGGAGGAAGACCGCTACCACGCGCGCGCGACTAGCATCAAAATGGCGCCAAGCGAACCTCGAAGGGCGGGCCAGAGCGGGCTGTGACGCGAAGCCCCCCCGAAGAGATAGTGGTCAACGTTGTCAGGGAAGCGGAGTGTATGACACAGTTAGAAAATGATTTGCCAATGAAGTCGCCGCAGCGTCTGAGGCGACGCCGCCGCCTGGCGCGGCACATCCAGTAAAGAGACGCGCGCGCGGCGGCAGGTACACAATAAAAATACAAACAGCGCGGCTCTGACACCAGATATACCAGTCAAGGGACAATACAAAGGCCATAATCGTGTAAACACCATACACTGAGACCACCACACCCCCCCCCCCCTTTTTTCCCCCCGAGCTACGGGGGGAACGAGGGAAGATGGCGACCCTTTGTACAGGGCCCCCCGCTACACGGGGCATGGGGCAATAATGCGGGAGGGGCATCCCCTAGAGGCTCACCATCAGTCTAAACCGCCTACCCTTTGGTGGGGGACTGCGGTGGAGCATGGCTCCATAAGCAAGCATGGTGCTGCCTACCTTCACCCGACCGGCGCAGCCCAGGCTGGGAGGCACATCACAGGAAGGACGGGTGGGAATAGTCCAACAGGGCCGCAGGCTTTGATAGCCCCGCTCACCTGCGAGAGAGTGATACTTCATGTCTTCGCAGTCAGCACTGCAGAGAAACCTGGGGATTTGTGGGAGGTCCCCGGGTATTTGAGGGGCCGGGAGGAGCCTGTTTTGCATGTCTCTGCAGTGCAGCACCATCTGGCGGAGGATAACCCAAGTGTAAGTACTATATCTGGAGCAGGACGTACTGTATACTAAGAATAAAAGACTTGCAGTAATAAAACGAATCTCTGTATCTTCTTCATCCCACAGCAATCACCCTTTGTGGAGCGGCTGCATTCATGAGTGGTTAGGTTGATCTGTTTACACATTAATCTTTCACATGTGAGTGATGCTTTTAGACCTTCATTGGGTTTTGGTCTTACCAGACCCATGTGTATCTTATCTGGTTGTTATGCATTGTTGACAAGTAGGTTTCCATTCAAGTGTTCTTCCTCACTGTTTTCTACTATTGGATCGAGTAACATTCTCACCACAGGAAAAGACAACAGGCAGGTAATCAATGCTGCATAATCTATAGCATAGTCTGGCTTCCCCTTCTTACAGGGGGATATTACTCTAATGTATGGACTTTTCTGTGTGCGTGACTGAGTGAAGATGAAGATTACGGGAAGTCTACTAAAGTTACATTTTTTTCCTCAACTCTTGCTTCATCTGCTTCAAGAGGTTGATTGACTAATCTCTCCTGGCTCAACCATTAACCTTTTAAAATGCTCCAGGACTAGAAATGAGTGAACCAAACTAAGAGTCTGAATTTCAGAGAAAAATGTAAAAAAAAAATTCACCTGCAGTCTCTTAATCCATGCCACTACTCGCTCTGCAGCCCGATTACCAACACGCCCGAGTCCTCATCTCCTCCCGCCTCACAGTGATGTCATGTGTCAGAAGCTGGCGGGACGGCCCCCCATATACATCGAGAGCCCGCCCATCCACAAGCAGCCGAGAAGCTACCTGGAGGCGGACCATTGCCCCCATCCATGTGCAGAGAAGCCAGCCAAAGGTAGCCTGCCCATCTGAGAAGCCAGAAGGTGGGTAGCCCTTATGTCCTTAGAGATGCTGGCTGGATCCTGCCTGTCAGCTGCAGAGAAGCCACCGGAGCAGGTGATTTTTTTTCAAACCTGTGTAGCAAATAGCGATTCATAGAAGTTTGATTCAGATGAACATGAACTTCTTGGAGAAATTTGGCGATTCGCCCAGAATGATGTATGTGGTTAAACAAGGCTATAAGTAAGCACCCAGATCATGATAGCTAAATTCAGCATCAATGCAGAAAGAGGTATTTCTCAGTAATCAAGGTAGAGCAAAGCCACCAAAAGAGAGCAGCTCCTACAAGGGCAGATGTTTCCAAGCTGTCCAGAATCTTAAGCATGGTGGGTGGGATGAAAAGGGGCAGGCAAACACCTGCACACTGCAGTGCCATATGCTCCATTTCAGATGAAAAGGTAATAAACATTGAAGAAAGTCTACTGCCTATAGCCAAGCACCAGGGGAAAGTGACACTATTTAAAATTTTTAAAAACTTAAAAATAAGACAGAATTTTAGAGGACCTTGTCTATTTGGTAGGGAGGAGTTATTACATCCAGTAGTTTAGAGTGCTTATTAAATACCATATCACTGTGTTTTAAACCAAAAAATACTACCATACTTCAGGCAAACTATATATATTTATTACATACAACTGAAAGAGGAATAAAAATCAGTTAAAGGATGTAACGCAGGAAAGTTAAATACCTCAAAGATAGAAAATGTTTATATAATAACTAGCTCCAGTCATCAATATTTTCAAGCTTCACAATTTTCATAATATTTATTTTGCTCAGGTAATTTAAATGATTAATATAGAAGTGATGATGTAACTGGGTGAGCTAATGTTATGAGTAGATAAGTGTCTGCTGACTGATGCAGGCACCACAGGGTGAAGGCTATTATCATTTTCCTTTTGTATATTTGAGATGTAGAGATGAATGACAAATGTTTTAGCTAGCTCTCAATATGCAACTAAACCATATAAAAATTATTTTTGTTTTACTGAAAAATACCCACTGACATGTTCATTCATGATTTAATTAGTGGGTTAGTAAAAGTAGTTGTAACAAAAGATCTATGCTACTACATTTAAAGTGGCTCAAAACCCACAATCTATAAGATTCCCGGGCCGATTAACTCCCTCCCCCCGGGGCATCCAAAATCAGGATGCCCCCCTGTGTGAAACCCCCCAGGTTGCCCTGTTCACTTACCTTTCTTTGCGGTCCAATGGCGCATGCGCGGGCCACACCCCGCTATCCCTCTAGCAGGACACGTGCCAGCGCCAGCCATTCCCTCTAACGCTCCGTTAGAGGGAAGCGGTGGATGCAGCTGCCATCGCGCTCTGAGCCGTTGGCTTTATATGCCGTCTTTAAACATTTAAACATGCATACAGCATGTTTTACCACGCACCTAGGACACATTTACTATTCTTATTAATGAGGTTTTTCAACATTTTCATGCTTAGACCTGTAAAGATTATTTGTATATTAAGTGTATGTTTAAATTAGAACAAAGTGTATCAATGCACAAAAGAATGCATGTGGGGAAACCAGCTTATAATAATGAGATTATTTAGGAAAAATGCAGCTGTAGATAAATATCCTGGATCATATTTTCTTAAGAATAAAGTTCAAAGCAACCAATAACCTGATTTTAATACAAATTCCTTTTCTAGGAGACTGATTAGAACAGAGGTTCTAATAAGGCATGTACAGGCTAATTTACATCATGTAATAGTCTTGTGCATATAGTATTTAAAGTAGCTGTATTGCAGGGGATCATTTATAAACCCCAACTGAGCTTGCCATTACAGTTCTTCACCCAGAACGAAAGCCTATCTAAAGTCGTCTATATTATACGTTTTTAATGATACACACATGCAGTATCTCACAAAAATGAGTACATCACTCACATTTTTGTTTTTGTATCACTCACAATATTATATTATAATCTTTTCATGGAAAGGCACTGAAGTTATAAGGTCAAATAAACTGTATACAGCTTTGTATAACTGCCACTGATTGATGTCTAAATCCCTGACAACAAAAGTGAGTATACCCATAATTGTGCCTAATTAGTCTTCTTCCCTCCATGGTGTCATGCGACTCATTGGTGTTACAAGGCCTCAGATGTGAATGGGGAGCAAAGGTGTGTTAAAATTTGGTTCCTCATTAAGGTGGAAACTAAAGACCAACTTAGGCAGAAAATCCTTCTTAAAGCAGAAATCTTTTCCTTGTGTAGCACCTTAAACAGTGGATTAACTGATAAGTCTGGCAACTCTGATACCCATTGAATGGTGGTGATCACCACCTAAAAGCCAACCTTCTAGGTCATAACCAATAAGAGGCCTCTGTCAAGGGATCAAAGGGAAACTGATGCTTTCCCCATGTTTCAAACACTTGTAATGCTATTCTAGGCTACCATAATGTCTGCACAAAAATTGCCTACATCCATGCTTGAAATAACAGAAGCTGAATGCAGTGTACTGATAAAGATCAATCGTGAAATTCTGGGTATAATTATGGCACCTTAGAACGGTGCGCGGTTGCCACATTAATTTACCGATTCACTGGGTAGACAGGCCCTGCCCCTGCGAGCTGAATTTCACTGTGTTTTCGGAGGCACAGATGAGTAGGGAATGTCCTACAGCAGTGACTCTAAGGAAGGACTAATATACCACCAAACATAACAGTTATGTAAACCATGCTTTCTAAAGAACGTGGTTGTATGACTGTGCAAAGCAGTCAATTGTGTAAACCATGCATCAGCAAAAGAATATTAATATACAGGTATTGCTTTTTAGGCTGCATCAATCATGCACAGTAGTTATGTAGAAGTCATACCTGCCCCAAAAAAGGCACTCAAGACTGTTTCCTGGACCATGCAAGCTATGCCTTGTCAAAGGAAAAACAGCCAGCCGTGGAAACTGCACTGGCTCCACTTTGCTGTGACAGGCTACCTGACTGATTCTGCAAGCTATTCCAGTACCAGTCTGATATCCTGTATTCTGATCTAAGTGACTAAAGTCACTATTCCTTCAGACGGGATGGCAACTATCAGTAAGGCAGGCCATTTCCTTGAAAAAATGAACCTAGCCTTGGGCAACAAAAACTCAGAAGCTTCCAATGTGTGATCATTGTGCATTTGCTTCTCAAAGATGTATAGTGGGGGTGTGCAATGGAAAGTCAAAAGTCACCACTTGGATGGCCTTCTTAACAACAAAAGTATTACCTGTATCCTATGCACATGTGGATTATATGTGGCGCTAATCGCAGCTTTCCACTTTGGATTTTAAAATCTCACCAGCCTAATTACCTGAACAGATCCTTAAAGGAGCACTATTGCAAGATTGTGTAATATTAAAAATCCAAAAAAACACATTCAATGAGAGAAGGGGTCACTTACACACCCGAACTGAATAAACTCCCACCAAACTTGTGGCTTATTCTCTCATGGTAGGAATAAAATCCAGGGGTGACAGGTTTCTTCTGTCAGGGGTGACAGAACCTGAGATGTCCTCTTCCTTCCATTAAAATTAAAAAAACAAACCTGGCTGGATATTTCTTGATGTCGAGTTATTATTGACCCCTCCTCCCACCATCCAGCATATTTATATGGATTTTTTGTCATCAGGGTCATTTTTCGTGATAGTGCTCCTTTAAGCAGGATACTTCTGACATTTAAATGCATTCTATGCTGTTTACATTTTGGCATAACACATTTGGCATTACAGGCAGTAAATTGACTGTGCATCCCATCGCATCTTAGGAGGTTTTACATGACTTCAACTGATTTGTTACCTGAACACTGGAGCAAATCACTGGTCTGTCTCCAAGCAAGTATTTTCAGATTCACCAAATCCAGTGCCCAGTGTTACTCTCAGAAAGCATGTAAAAATACAATTCTGTGATTACTCACCTGTAGAATTGATTTTACTGTGTACAGCACTGCCTGTTTCATTTCAATCATTACATCTGGGTTTTCCATCACAAGGTGGCGCAGTTGACTGCAGAAGACTTGTGGCTCCCCCCGGCCCTATAAAAAGCCAGGAATCACCCATAGACCCCAGTGTTGAAAAGCTGTTATGCAAGAACCCGTGAGAAAAACCATGAGAAAAAATACACAGCCTCACAAAAACAATAATTTTTGAACAAATCACCAACAAGAGGCAACCAAAGATAACGATAACAAGGGAGGGATGAAACAGGCCGTGCTGTACACAGTAAAATCAATTCTACAGGTGAGTAATCACAGAATTGTATTTTTCCTTGCGTACAGCACGGCCTGTTTCATTTCCATCATTACATCTGGAACATCCAATAGCAGTGTCCATAAAAGTAGGGTGGGATCCCCAAAGGGCAACGGCAGGCAGTTCAAGCCACTACTGCCTGAAGCACCTTGCGGCCAAAAACAGCATCAGCTGAGGCCCTAATATCAACCTTGTAAAACTTGTAGAACTGAAGACCAGGTAGCGGCCTTACAAACCTGTTCAACAGAAGCCTGGTGCTGAAAAGCCCAAGAGGCACCAATAGCCCTAGTGGAGTGAGCAGTAACACGGAAGGGAGGTTCCTTTCCTTTGGCAGAATAAGCCCGCACCACCGCCTGTCTAATCCACTTGCTGATAGTGGATTTGGCTGGAGGCAAGCCCTTCCTAGGTCCGGAAGGAAGAACAAAAAGAGAATCAGACTTCCGAAAGGGCTCAGTGGCGACCAAATACGACTTGAGCGCTCTGACCACATCCAGAGAATGAAGATTCAGTTCCTTGTAATTAGCAGGGGCAGGACAATAGGAAGGTAAGACAATGTCATCATTGAGATGAAAGGCAGATACAACCTTGGGCAAAAATTCCGGGTTAAGACGGAACACCGTCTTATCCTGATGCCACTCAAAATAGGAAGGTTTCTTGGAAAGCGCCGCCAGCTCAGAGACTCGATGCACCGAAGTAATAGCAACCAGAAAAGCTACCTTAAGAGTCAGAATGGACAGAGCGGCCTGACACAGAGGCTCGAAGGGAGGACCCTGTAGAGCAGAAAGCACCAAGTTTAAATCCCAAACCGGTAACAGGGGCTTACGCGGTGGACGCACATGAGTAACTCCCTGGAAAAAAGTCTTAACAAGCCTATAAATGGATCTTTGAAAAAAGATTGCCAGAGCCAAAACCTGTCCCTTGAGGGTACTATGTTGTAGTCCCTGCTGTAAAAACTCCAGAATCCTGGGAATGGAGAATTCACGACAAGATAGAGACTCACACCAAGCAATATAAGCATGCCAGACACTATAGTAAATCATAGACGAAGATTTCTTCCGAGCCTGAATCAAAGTATCAACAACCGAAGCCGGCAACCCTTGCCCATCAAGATGGAGGTTTCAACAGCCAAGCCGTTAAAGCCAGCGTTTGTAAATTGGGATAAAGCAGCTGTCCTTGAGTGAGAAGCTCTGGATCGTCGGGCAAAACTTACCAATCCACTACCATCTGGACGACGTCCGCGAACCATACCCTCCTCGGCCAGCGGGGGGCCACTAGAATGGACGGGACCCCCTCCTGGGCTATCTTGCGCAGCACACAACCCAGCAGAGGAGATGGAGGAAATACATAGAGGAGCCGAAACTCCGTCCAGGAGTCCTTTGACAGTGAGACGAATCTTGGAAGCTTGTGATTGTGACGGGACGCAAACAGGTCCACATCCGGTAGACCCCAGCGGCGACACAGGTCGAGGAATACCTGGTTGCTGAGAGACCATTCCCCCAGACGAGATGTCCCCCTGCTCAGGGAGTCAGCCTCCTGGTTCTCCACCCCCGGAATGTAAACCGCCGAGATGCAGGGAACAGTCTCCTCCACCCAAGACAAGATCAGAGACACTTCCATGAGGGCTCGCTTGCTCCGGGTCCCTCCCTGATGATTGATGTAGGCAACCGCCGTCTGATTGTCCGAGCGGACCTGCACAGCACGACCCCGAAGGTGGGAAGTCAACTGAAAGAGAACCAACCTGATCGCCCTCGACTCTAGAATGTTGATGGGCGCATGGACCTCCTGAGGGCCCCACTGACCCTGAAATTTCAGTGACTGCCAAACTCCCCCCCCAACCGGTCAGACTGGCATCTGTGGTGACAATCTCCCAGCGTGGAGGCAGAAAGGACCTGGCCACTAAGAGATTCCTCGAGTCCAGCCACCATAAAAGGGACTGCCTGACCAGAGGAGACAGAGCAAATTCCTGATCCAGGGACTCCTGATTCCGATCCCAAACCGACAAGAGATGTAACTGCAGAGGCCTCATGTGGAACTGAGCAAAGGGCACCACCTCAAGCCAAGACACCATGAGGCCCACCAACTGCATCCCCAGCCGGATGGGGGGATGAGGGCACATCAGCAGCGCCTGCATCTAAATGCCCTCCACTTTCTGTTGGGGGAGAAATACCTTGACCTGAGAAGTATCCAGCGTCATGCCCAGGAAGGACCTCGCCAAAGACGGAGATAGTGACGACTTGTGATAGTTGATCACCCACCCGAAGGACTCAAGAGTGGACGTCACCACCTGAGTATCCTTCTCAGCCTAATGAAGAGATTGAGCAGCAATCAATAGGTCATCTAGGTAAGGGAGAATGCGAATGCCCTGGCTCCTCAACACAGCCATGACACCCGCCAGCACCTTGGTGAAGACCCGAGGGGCCGATGTGATACCGAACGGCAAGGCCACAAACTGGTAGTGTTGATCCCCCAGAGCAAACCTCAGGAACCTCTGGTGACCTGGAAAGATCGGAACATGAAGGTACGCATCCTTGATGTCCACCGTGGTCATGAAGTCGCCCGGCCGAAGGGAACTCACAGGCGAGCGTAAGGTCTCCATGCGGAAATGCTTGAATCTGACAAATTAGTTGAGACCCTTTAAATCCAGGATGGGTCTCAGGGAGCCGTCCTTTTTGGGAACCGTGAACAGATTGGAGTAGTACCCCCGACCCTGTTCCTGAAGAGGTACCGGGAAAATCACTCCGGAAGCTAGAAGACGCTGTACGGCCAACCGCAGGCCCTGAGCTGCCACAGGATTTAGAGAAATCCGAGACCGGAGGAATCTTGGAGGCGGCCAGGCTGCAAACTCTATCTTGAAACCGGAGGAAACCACCTCCTGAATCCACTGGTCTGAGACGCGCAGTCTCCAGACATGAGCAAAAAACCGAAGCTGTCCCCCCACCCGGTCGGGTGAGGGCGCCTCCTCATGCCTGAAGGGAAGCCCAGTGAGAGACTTCTTAGCGGCAGTGTCGGCCGCCCACTGACGCAACCAGACGAACCGACGCATAGCAACCAACAGGGCCGAGGCCCTACCGCCAAGCCTGACGGCGTCATCCATGGCAGATAGCACAAAGGCAATAAAGTCAGCACAAAGCAAAAGGTCCTTATAATCCTCCGTTTTCTTGCAGGACCGGGCGGCCTCAGCCAGGCACCTGACCTTTTTAATAGAGATAGCCACAATAGCCGCGGGGCATACCGGACGCAAACCGGCCCCAACAAAGGTGAAGGCATGACAAGCCAGCTGATCCATACGCCGGTCAGCATTATCACTCAATGTTGTGGTGTCGGGAGACGGCATGACCGAAGTGTTGGACAGCCCCAGGACAGGAAAGCGTCCACCTTAGAGGGACATGACCAGCGGTCAGCCGAGAAGGGATACCTTCTATCCAACCCCTTAGGCACAGAGGGCAACCTGTTGGGGTTCCCACTTCTTGAGAACCATATTGGAAAAATGGCCCTGCTCCAGGAACTCCAAGCGTTGCTTGTCAGGGCGGAAGAGATCACCCTGCTTCTTCTTCGCCACCTTGGGGGGAGCAATGTGAAGAGTATCAAAAACAGTCAACAAGAGCCTGTCAGCATCATCCGGGAGCCAAGTATCCTCGCCTGAGGAAGACCCTAGATCACTATCATACTCGCCATGAAAATCCCCAGAGGAATCCGAGTCACGGAACAACTCCCCCTCCTCCAGGGAGTCACGGCCACCATAGAAGTCAAAGCCCTCGCCCTCATCGGCAAAAAGGGACAATTTCGCTTCTAGATACCTCTTTTTGCTATAGGCCTTGCCCGCAGCCGACCAGGCCAGTTGTCGCTCAATGCTGGCCACGTGCAGTGTCAGATCCGATTGCGATCCCCTGCTGCCTTCCCCCTTGCTGGGAGCTAAATGCAGGCTTGGGGGGGAGTAGGAGATACAGTCGGGATAACAGGACTGGAAAGAGAGGCGCTGGGCCCAACCTGTTCCGCGATAATGCTTTGGGCGCACGGGACACAAACTGCGCCGCCACCACTCAAAGGGGATGCCCCGCACATGACACAGCCGAGCCTGCCCCGTGGGGCCCCCAAGCTCGCTATCCCCAGAAGCCTCCATATGGTGATCACAAAACGCACAGTCATCCAACACGGTGTAAATGCAAAATAAAAGCCCACCCGGGATGCCCCCAAGGGATGCCCCACAGAGAAGGGGCAGGGGGAGGGGGGTATTGGACCGGGAGAAACCACAATACTGCTACCCCGTCTGTAAAAAAAAACATTTTGTGAGTACTCACCTGTAAAATGGATATTATGAGTGTGTCATACACTCCGCTTCCACTATTCATGACATCTGGGTAGTCTCCAGTAGAGGGCGAACTTCTGCAGAGATGAATGCAAAAAAGGAGCTCCTCCCGGTCCATAAATACCTGGGACCTCCCACAAAACCCCCAGTATATGATAGCAGTAAGGGGACCAGGAAGAACAACTATAACAATACTAACTAAAAAACCAATGGTTCACCATATAAAGGATCCGGAATACCAAAAGGGTGGGGTGAAGCGGAGTGTATGACACACTCATAATATCCATTTTACAGGTGAGTACTCACAAAATGGTATTATTCCAAGTGTGTCATACACTCCGCTTCCAGTATTCATGACATCTGGGACATCCAATAGCAGTGCCCGTCATGGGTGGGAACCGAAAACAGTAAAATAATGTAACAATTCAAACCACTGCAGCTTGCAGAACCTTGCGGCCAAACACAGCATCCGCTGAAGCCCGCACGTCAACCTCGTAAAACTTGGAAAAAGTACGGAAGACCAAGTAGCAGCCTTACAAACTTGTTCAACAGAAGCCTGGTGCTGAAAAAAGCCCAGGACACACCAACAGCACGAGTAGAATGCCCAGTGACCTTAAAAGGGGGAGTCCTCCCCTTAACAGAATAGGACCCAACAATGGCCTGACGAATCCATTTGTTAATGGTAGACTTAGCGGGCGCCAAACCTTTCCTGGGCCTGCAGGGCACCACGAAAAAAAGGCTTCCGTCTCGCGGAAAGAAGAAGTAGCCACCAAATAGTACAGAACGCAACGAACAACAGCCAAAGTGTGCAAAAACCTCTCCTTGTCATTGCTAGGCTTAGGACACAAGGAAGGGAGAACAACATTCTGAACGAGATGGAAAGTAGAAACCACTTTAGGAAGGAAATTCAACTTAAAGCAGAAGACCACCTTGGTGTCTTTCAAAGTAAGGGGCCTGAATAGACAGAGCCGCCAACTCAGAGACACGCCGAACAGAGGTAATGGCCACCAAGAAAGCAACCTTTTGAGTGAAAACAGAAAGAGCAATATCCTGTAACGGCTTAAAAGGAGGACCCTGAAGAGCTGAAAGAACCAAATTCAAATCCCAAACAGGGACCAGAACCTTCCTAGGGGCTGTACAAGAGTGACCCCCTGGAAAAAAATCTTAACCAGCGCGTGTAAAGCAACAAATCTTTGGAAGAAAATAGCCAGAGCAGAGACCTGCCCTTCCAAAGTACTAAGCTGGAACCCAAGATCCAGACCGTGTTGAAGAAACTCCAAAATCCTAGGGATTGAAAACACCCTGCAAGGCAAAGCCCTAGCCTCACACCAGTCAATATAGGACCGCCAAGTCCTATAGTAAATGCCAGAAGAGTACCGTTTCCTAGCGCTAATCAAAGTCTGAACAACGGCCTCAGACAAACCTTCCTCCTTCAGAATGAAGGTTTCAGCAGCCAAGCCGTCAAAGCCAGCATTTGTAAATTGGGGTGAAGTAGTTGACCCTGAGATATCAAATCCACATGGGCAGCCAGTACTGAACTACCGGCAGCCGTACGACGTCAGCGTACCAAACCCGTCCTGGCCACCTTGGGGCCACCAGAATTGCTGGTGCCCCTTCCAGAATCAGCTTGCGAACTACCTTGCTCACCCTGGAGAAGAGAGGAAACAGGTACAGGAACCCCAGATCCTTCCAGGCAAGGGACAAGGCATCCACTGCCAGGGCTAGAGGATCCTGAGATAAAGACACAAAGGATGGGAGTTTGTGATTGTGCCGTGAGGCAAGGAGATCCACCTCCGGAGTTCCCCACTTGTGACAAAGGGCCCGAAAAAAACTCCGAGATTGAGAGACCACTCCCCTCGGCGAGAGAACCCCCTGCTCAGGGAATCTGCCTCCGTGTCCTCCACTCCCGGAATGTAGACTGCCAAAACGCAAGTAACATTGCTCTCCGCCCAAGTCAGGATAAGAGAGACTTCCCTGAGGGCACTCCTGCTGCGAGTCCCTCCTTGGTGATTAATGTAGGCTACCGCCGTCCGATTGTCTGATCGGACCTGAACCGGTAGGCCCTGTAGGTGCGACGTCAGCCGTGCCAGGACAAGCCGGATGGCTCTGAGCTCTAAGACATTGATGGCGGTGTGAGCCTCCTGAGGACCCCACAACCCACTGAACTGATGACTTTTCCAGAAACCTGGCCCAGCCCGATAGGCTGGCATCCGTGGTAACCGTCTCCCAACAAGGGGCCAGAAAGGATCTGCCCCTCATCAGGTTGCTCGACTCCAGCCACCACCAAAGTGACTGCTGAACCCTGGGAGACATCCTTAAAAGTTGATCCAAGGACTACGGACATCTGTCCCAATGCATCAATAGGTGAGGTTGGAGAGATCTCATGTGAAAATGAGCAAACGGGACTGCCTCGAAGGAAGCCACACTCAGTCCCACCAGTTTCATCCCCAGACGGATAGAGGGGCAAGAAGAAGGCGGATCAGATCCTGGACCACCTGCACCTTGGGCTGAGGTACAAACACTCTGGCTTGAATGGTATCCAGATTCATGCCCAGGAATGAAAACTCCCTTGATGGAGAGAGAAAGAGAGAGAATTTGGGGCGGTTGATCACCCATCCGAACCTCTCCAGAGTCGACACCACCTTGTCGGTGTCCAGCTCCGCCTGACGGAGGGAAGAAGCTGAAATCAGTAGGCCGTCCAGATACGGCACAATGCGAATGCCCTGACCAGGGCCATTATGCCCGCCAGAACCTTGGTGAAGACCCTCGGCGCTGAGGTCAACCCGAAGGGAAGGGCTACAAAACTGAAAAAGTTGATCGTACACCGCAAACCTGAGGAATCTCTGATGCACTGGAAAAATTGAAACATGCCGATACGCATCCTTGATGTCTATGGATGTCATATAGTCCCCTTGACGAAGGGAATTGATGGCCGAGCGCAGAGTCTCCATGCGAACATCTTGGTTCTGATGAACCCGTTGAGGAACTTCAGGACCAGAATGGGTCTTATGAAACCATCCTTTTTGGGAACTGTGAAAAGATTGGAATAGTAATCCCTGCCTCTCTCTGAGAGAGGCACCGGGCATATGACTCCCATGTCCAGAAGATTTTTTTTTTTTTTTTAACTGCTAACAGGAGCCCCTGAGCAGCCTGAGGGTCCGAGGGCACCAGAGACCTTAAAAATCTTGGAGGAAGCCAGTACTCAAACTCCAGTTTGTACCCAGACAAGACCACTTCCGGAATCCATCTGTCTGTGACCTCCTGGGCCCAGACCTGGAAGAAGAGCCGCAGCCGTCCCCCCACCCGTACGGGTGAGGGTGCCCCTTCATTGTTTAGCTGGTTTAACAGCGGACTTGAGCTTGGAACCCCAGGCAGAAGCGGGATGGGCCCGATCTCTGCCTCTGTTCCAGGAAGAACCTCTGCCCCCCGGAGTAGGCAACATCTCTGACCGCTCTGGCACCACGAAAGGAAGGGTTGAAGGAGCTCGCCCCCCGAAAGGAGTGACGCTGCTTCTAATGCTGAGGTAACTTACCTCCCTTAGCAACCGCATCCAACTTATCTCCAAACAGCCGAGTACCCAAGAAGGGAAGGGCTGTGAGCGATTTCTTGGCTGCAAAGTCCGCCGCCCACTGGCGAAGCCAGACCGATCGGCGCATGGCTACCAAGAATGCCGAAGTTCTCCTACACATGACAATAGTGTCCTCCATAGCGGTCAATACAAATTGCATGAATAATTTGCACCTTTTAAGGTTAGTGAACTCGGCGCTGGCCGGGTCAAATTGGGCGTCAAGTAACAAGTCCCTAACAACAGACCTAGTAGCCACCGTAGCAAGCGCAGATGCACATACAGGTCACAAGGCTGAACCAACACTGGCAAAAGCATAACCTGCCATCTAATCAAGGCGCTTAACCTAGCCATCCTTAAGGGAAGTGGCGTCTGGGGTGTGGACCACAGAGGTGTTGGACAATCCCAAAAACTGGCGCATCGACCTCGGAAGGAGAAGACCAGCGCTTAACCGCTTCCACCGGAAAAGGATACTTCTTATCCCATCCCTGAGGAACACCCGGAAGCCGGCTCGGTTTCTCCCATTCCCCAAGGATCAATGCCTCAAAATGACCTTGGGTAGGAAACTCCAAGCATGGCTTGGAGGACCCTAAAAATTCCCCTTTTTTGACAGGGGGTGCCTCTGGCGGGGCAATATCCAAAACCTCCAAGAGATGTGCCAAAACCCTGGAAGTGTCAACGGCATCCCCAAGCGCCTGCCCAACATCAGTTTCACAAAAATGCACCTCATCAGCATCTGATACCTCAAACAATTCCCTTCTCTAACGGGGAATAATCCGTCCAATCAAGGGAATCATCATCAAAATCCAAAGCCGCCTGGGCCGGTGACAAATGACTCTTTTTAGCCTGGGCCATCTCGCCCACCGCGCTAGCAATAAATCTCTCGATGCTGGCCAAATTAGTACAAACATGCGACTCCCCGCTAGCGACCATGTTACTTGGGGTATGGATAAAGCAGAGGGGGGGAGACGATGAAGCGGGAGGTGCCAACCCAGACGCCTGGGGGCCCAACTGCCGCATTATGGCCTTTTGTGCACATGGTATAAAAATCAGCACAATATCACCCGTAAGGGATATCCCACAACCCACACATGGCCGGGATTGTCCCAAAGGGAGCCCGAGCCCAATATCCTGCGAAGCCTCCATATGGTAATTTTTTGGATAGTCGCAAGACCTAGGGAATTATGCTAGTAAGCAACCCCGGGATGCCCCTTTAAAGTCCCTGTGGGAGGATTTTGAAAAAGAAGTGTAAACTTTTAATGCTAGGGATTCCTAGGAAAGACATGAATGAAGAGGACCCCATAAGCACAAGTACACAAACACACCCAAATAAACATATGTGGCAGGAACAATGTCATAAAATGAATATATTAAAACATATATATATATTGAAATATATAAAGGTATGCATAGGTACACCAAGGCAGGCAGCGCTGCCAAAATATCAAGGCATTATCACAACCAGTAAGGAACACAGGTGGGCCCCAATGGGGCACTCACGTGGAAAGAAGATGGCGCCCGGCAAGCAGAAGCAACGCATCGGCTGAGGGAGAAGAGGGGAGAAGAAGGGGGGCGGGCCTGCACGGATCGCGCGCCACGCGAGGCCCCGCCCCTCTCCCTCCGGCGATAGAGAACGCCGGTTGTAGAGGCCGGGTCAGACAAGGCGGCAATAGCGGGGGGCGGGCCACGGCAGCGTGAGAGTGCCCTGGCCCTGGAGCACTGAGGGGGAGAAGCTCCCCAGAGGCCGCGATGCCGGCAGACGCAGCCCCAAGAGAGTCCTCCATAAGGAGGCATGAAGTAAAACACCAACACAGACATTTGAAATGTAAAAAAAAAAACAAAAAACACAGACAACATGCATACAATGGAAGAACCCCCCCCACCCCCCCCCCCCCGAAGTGCTAATAGAGGGACCTGGAAGGGGGGAGATCCCGCACCGTACGGTGCACCAGGGAAGATGGGACAGGGCATTTCCAACAGGGATCACGAACCCGGATTCCGCCTACCCCATAATGAGGTCTCACGGGGGAGCATAGGCTCCCTATCACACCTAAAGAGGTGCATCCTACCCTCACCAGGACCTGCAGCCAAGGCTGGGAGGCTCATACAGTACTAGGAAACAAAGGTCCGGCAGAAATAGGTAAAAAATGGGGCCGGGCGCGAGCTCGGATTACCTGCAAGGAATAGAAGTCTTCATCTTCTGTCTTGCTCGCCTTCCTGCAGACAAGGAAACGGGGTTTTGTGGGAGGTCCCAGGTATTTATGGACCGGGAGGAGCTCCTTTTTTGCATTCATCTCTGCAGTAGTTCGCCCTCTACTGGAGACTACCCAGATGTCATGAATAGTGGAAGCGGAGTGTATGACACACTTGGAATACACAAGCATGAACAAATGAGCATCCCACAGCACATGCACCAGAAAAAATATACCCCACAGGAAGACTCACGGACCAGCTGCAATGGCGGCCACAGCGCGCGCAGAGGACACAGGCGATGTCACCAGACCAGATGCAGATAGCGTCCCCAGGAGAACCGCAGCCAGACAGCACGACGCGGAGCAGGTAAGATGGCGCCGCAAGAAGCATCTCGAGGGGCGGGCCGCGGGGAGATGACGCGATCATCCCGCGGCGCCGTCCCCAGCGAAAAGGCGCAAAGACACCGGCACCAGGCCTGTAAATGGCGCCAGAGAAAAAGAGACGGGCCCCCGCAGCGCCAGCAACAACAGTACAATACAATAAAGAGACAACCCCCACAATAAACAACCCAACCCAGTAAATGCACTCAGGGGCACACACAGCAGCAGTGGTTTCTCCATCCCCCTATAGGCTCCCCTATAGGCTCACCATATGCCTATGGCCGGCTACCCTTCAGGTACAGAGTCTGCGGCCTGGAGCGAAGATCCCGAACACCCGACCCCAGGCGTTCCCCTACCGTCATCCGATCCGTTCAGCCCAGGCTGGGAGGCAGCTGGGTCCAGGAACCGGGTGGAAATAGGCTTACAGGGCCGCAGGCTTGGTTGCCCTGCTCGCCTGTGATTAATCATAGCGAGCCATCTTCTGTCTTCGCAGTCATGACTGCAGAGAAACACTGGGGGTCTATGGGTGATTCCTGGCTTTTATAGGGCCGGGAGGAGCCACAAGTCTTCTGCAGTCAACTGCGCCACCTTGTGGCGGAATACCCAGATGTAATGATTGAAATGAAACAGGCCGTGCTGTACACAAGGAAAATAACCATGCCACAATGTGATAGTACTAAACCACACTCACACAACTGCAAGCCCAATAAAGGGTTTTATGTGAGAATTGTCCAGTAAAATAAAAATTGTGTTTTATTCCTACTTTGGTCACTGGATGGGAGTATAAGACCACAAATGAGAGCAGAAGAATTTTATTCAAACTCAGAATTATGGTTTAGAATTGTCCTTTAGGATCAGCTGGGTGGCAAAAAATACATTTGGGTACCAACAGGAAACTGCTGAGATTGCTTGCAATATTTTTGGAGGGATAACTGCAGGCAACATTGTATTGAGCAGAGGTTTTATAAGGGGAAGTCAGAGGTACATACAGGGAGATCGTCCATAGCCCTGCTAAGGGAAAGAATGGTTTAGCCTCCTGCGTAAGACATGTGGTGGGGCTACTGCAGAGAGAGGCCCAAATGCAGTTGGAAGCGAGGGCTGCAGTGCCAGCAGAGCCACGCTGAGACGCAGAGCGAGAGCGTCAAGCTGAGCTGCAGGAAGGCCCATGCTGAGAGGAGTAGAGAAGATACAATGGGACCGACAGGCCACCATGGAAAACATGTTGTGCCGCAGACTCTGGTAAGGTGTGGCTGCCCATCTGAGGCCCCTGTCTTGGACACCTAGCAGCGAGCGCAGACACTGACTGGTAAAACTGCCTAAATCAAATAATCCTGCCTGTATTTTGCATAAGGACAATCCTTAGTCTACTATCTAGAGAGAAACAGGTACAGATTTAAAGCCCTAGCTGTTAGACCCTAGGGGTGTGCTGGGCTATCAGTCCAAACAACGTTGCGGGCCAATGAACCCAGAGAACCCCAAGCAAATCACATCACCATGACCCCTTATTTTTAAGTGTCCCTGCACATTGAATCAGTGCCGTGATAGCAGTCAACTTCGGTGGTCGAGTTTGTTTCATTATCAGTTGTGTTTAACCGTGCATGACCCGCATCTTGCCTTACCTTATATTCGAACCCTCTTGTACTGCACCTTAAGATATCCCCTCTGATACCCTTCTCTAATTCATCTTGCCTGCTCATTCTGTACTGCCTCCATATCCTCCTGTGTATGACCTTGGCTCGACCCAGAGATCCTAGGTTCCTCCTCCTCGTACCTAATTTGGCCTGATCATCACGTGTATAACCGATGACTTCATCTGACTTACTGTACTACCAGTCTTTACATCTTTACACACCTGTTGACTCAGCTCTCAGAGTATTCTTTGTGCTAAGGAAAGGAGTGGACGTGTATAAAACACACCTCTCTCCAAATGAGGAGCACCAAAAGCAATACAAATTGATCAAAAACCTTTATTACAAAAAAGCTGGATTAAAAAATACAATTCTGTGATTACTCACCTGTAGAATTGATATTATGAGTATACAGTACGTCCTGCTCCAGATAAGATTCTTTACGTCTGGGTATTACTCCGCCAGATGGCGCTGGACTGCAGAGACAGCAAAATTGGCTCCTCCCGGCCCCTCAAATACCCGGGACCTCCCACAAATTCCCAGTATTGAAAAGCAGTTAACAAGAAGCCGGGAGAATGATAACATAACCAACCACTAATTAAACCAACAATGATAACAATCGCCATACAGGGGATCCAAGAATAATGAAAACCAAGGGTGGGGTGGAGCAGGACGTACTGTATACTCATAATATCAATTCTACAGGTGAGTAATCACAGAATTGTATTATTCTAAGTATACAGTATGTCCTGCTCCAGATAAGATTCTTTACGTCTGGGACATCCAATAGCAGTGTCCGTAAAGCAGGGTGGAATCCCCAAAAGGCAAATAACGGGCAGTCTAGACCAGGCCCGAACATCAACCTTGTAAAACTTGGAAAAATACCATTTTGTGATTACTCACCTTTAAAATGGGTATTATAAGTATGTCACACACCCCGCTTCCACTATTCATGACATATGGGTTATGGTCCAGTAGAGGGCGAACTTCTGCAGACATGAAAGCAAAAAAGAAGCCCCTCCCGGTCCATAAATACCTGGGACCTCCCACACATTCCCCAGTATATGACAGCAGTAAGGGGGCCAGGAAGAACTAATAAAACATTCTTAACAATAAAAGGTTCACCATATAAAGGATCCAGAATACTAAAGGGTGGAATGAAGCAGGGTGTGTGACATACTTATAATACCCATTTTAAAGGTGAGTAATCACAAAATGGTATTATTCCAAGTATGTCACACACCCCGCTTCCACTATTCATGACATATAGGACATCCAATAGCAGTGTCCGTCATGGGTGGAGATCCAAATACAGCAAAAAAAATGCACCAATTTAAACCACTGCAGCTTGCAGAACCTTGCGGCCAAAAACAGCATCCGCTGAGGCCCGCACATCAACCTTATAAAACTTGGAAAAAGTATGAACGGAAGACCAAGTAGCAGCCTTACAAACTTGTTCAACAGAAGCCTGGTGCTGAAAAGTCCAGGAAGCCCCAACAGCACGAGTAGAATGAGCAGTGATCTTAAAAGGAGGAGCCCTCCCCTTAGCAGAATAGGCCCCAACAATGGCCTGGCGTATCCATTTACTAATGGTAGACTTGGCAGGCGCCAAACCTTTTCTGGGCTCGGAAGGCACCACGAACAAGGCGTCCGTCTTACGAAAAGGAGAAGTAGCAACCAAATAGTACTTCACACAACGAACCACATCCAAAGAGTGCAAAACCCTCTCCTTGTCATTGCTAGGCTTAGGACACAAGGAAGGGAGAACTACATCCTGATTGAGATGGAAGGCAGAAACCACCTTAGGAAGGAAATCTGGTTTAAAGCGAAAAACCACCTTATCCTGGTGTCTCTCAAAGTAAGGGGCCTGAATAGACAGAGCTGCCAACTCAGAGACACGCCGAACAGAGGTAATAGCCACCAAAAAGACAACCTTTTGAGTGAGCACAGACAGAGCCACATCCTGCATCGGTTCAAAAGGAGGCCCCTGGAGGGCCGAAAGAACCAAATTTAGGTCCCAAACGGGAACCAAAGACTTTCTAGGGGGCCGAACATGAGTGACCCCTTGGAAAAAAGTCTTGACCAGATGATGCAAAGCAAAGGACCTTTGAAAAAAGACAGCCAGGGCAGAAACCTGACCCTTCAAAGTACTGAGCTGTAACCCCAGATCCAGACCGTGTTGTAGAAACTCCAAAATCCTAGGAATCGAAAACACCCTGCAAGGTAAGGCCCTAGCCTCACACCAGTCAATATAGGACCTCCAAGTCCTATAGTAAATGGTAGAGGAAGACCTCTTCCTAGCTCTAATCAAGGTTTGAATAACCGCCTCAGACAAACCTTCCTCCCTCAGTAGGAAGGTTTCAGCAGCCACACCGTCAAAGCAAGCGTTTGTAAATTGGGGTAACGTAGTTGACCCTGAGAGATCAGATCCGGAAACAGGGGCAGCCTGTACTGATCTACCGCCAATCTTACGATGTCTGCGAACCAAACCTGTCTTGGCCACCTTGGGGCCACCAGAATTGCTGGTGCACCCTCTAGAGCCAGCTTGCGCACTACCTTGCCTACCATGGAGAAGGGGGGAAACAGGTACAGAAACCCCAGATCCCTCCAGGCAAGGGACAAGGCATCCACTGCCAGGGCCAGAGGATCCTGAGACAGAGATACAAAGGTTGGGAGCTTGTGTTTGTGCCGAGAGGCAAAGAGATCCACCTCTGGAGTCCCCCACTTGTGACACAGGGCCCGAAATACCCTGTGGTTGAGAGACCATTCCCCTCGGCGAGAGAATCCCCTGCTCAGGGAGTCCGCCTTCGTGTTCTCCACTCCCAGAATGTACACTGCCGAGATGCAAGGAACATTGCTCTCCGCCCATGTCAGAATCAGAGAGACTTCCCTGAGGGCACTCCTGCTGCGAGTCCCTCCTTGGTGATTGATGTAAGCTACCGCAGTACGATTGTCTGATCGAACCTGAACCGGTAAACCCTGTAGGTGAAGTGTCAGACGCTACAGAACCAAGCGGATAGCTCTGAGCTCCAAGACATTGATGGGGGTGTGAGCCTCCTGAGGACCCCACAACCCCTGGAACGGATGATCCTTCCAGAAACCTCCCCAGCCCGACAGGCTGGCATCCGTGGTAACCGTCTCCCAACGAGGGGCCAGGAACGAACTGCCCCTTATCAGATTGCTTGATTCCAGCCACCACTGAAGGGACTGCAGAACCCTGGGAGACATCAGAAATGACTGATCCAAGGACTGTAGACATCTGTCCCATTTCAGCAATAGATGGAGTTGTAGCGACCTCATGTGGAATTGAGCAAAGGGGACTGCCTCGAAGGAGGCCACCATCAAACCTACCAGAGTCATCCCTAGCCGAATAGAAGGGCGAGGGTTGGTCAGGAGAACACGTATCAGATCCTGAAACTTCTGCACCTTTGGCTGAGGTAGGAACACTCTGGTCTGACTGGTATCCAGATTCATGCCCAGAAAGGAAATCTCCCTTGATGGGGAGAGAGAAGACTTGGGGTGGTTGATCACCCATCCGAACCTCTCCAGCATCGTCACCACCGTCCTGGTGTCCAGCTCTGCCTGGCAGAGGGAGGAAGCTGTAATGAGCAGGTCGTCCAGATACGGCACAATGTGAATGTCCTGGGCTCTGAGCAGGGCCATTATGCCCGCCAGAACCTTGGTAAACACCCTCGGTGCCGAGGTCAGCCCGAATGGGAGGGCCACAAACTGAAAATGCTGATCTCCGACCACAAACCTGAGAAATCTCTGGTGTGCCGGGAAAATTGGTACATGAAGATAAGCATCCTTGATGTCTATGGACGTCATGAAATCCCCCTGACGAAGGAAACCGATAGCTGAGCGGAGAGTCTCCATGCGGAACTTCTTGGTTCTGATGAACCTGTTGAGAAACTTCAAATCCAGAATGGGTCTTATGGAGCCATCCTTTTAGGGAACCGTGAAGAGATTGGAATAATAGCCCCGGCCTCTCTCTGAAAGAGGCACCGGGCATATGACCGCCATATCCAGGAGATTCTTCACAGCCAACCGGAGCCCCTGCGCCACCCGAGAATCCGAAGGCACCCCAGACCCTAGGAATGTGGGAGGAGGCCGGCACTCGAACTCCAGTTTGTACCCAGACGAGACCACTTCCAATATCCACTTGTCTGTGACCTCCTGGGCCCAGACCTGGAAGAAGAACTGCAGCCGTCCCCCCACCCGCAAGGGTGAGGGCGCCTCCTCATTGTTGAACTGGCTTGGCAGCGGGCTTGGGCCTGGAACCCCAGGTAGAGGCTGGACGGGTACGTCCTCTACCTATGTTCCAGGAATCATCTCTAAATCCAGAGTAGGCAAGACCTCTGCCCCCTCTGGCACCGCGAAAGGAAGGATTAAAGGAGCCTGCCCCTCCCGAAAGGAGCGACGCAGCTTCTTACGCTGAGGTAGCGTCCCACCCTTCGCCACAGAATCCAATTTGTCTCCAAACAGCCGCGTTCCCAAGAAGGGCAAAGCTGTAAGTGACTTCTTGGCCGCAATGTCAGCTGCCCACTGGCGCAGCCAGACCGATCGGTGCATGGCAACCAACAGAACCAAAGTTCTACTACACATGGTAATAGTGTCGTCCATAGCCGACAAAACAAAATTCATGAACAATTCACACCTCTTAAGGGTTGTGAATTCAACGCTGTCCAGGTTGAGCTGGGACCCATTTAACATGTCCCTAATCTCAGACCTGGTAGCCACAGCCACGAGTGCCGATGCACAAACAGGCCACAAGGCTGAACCCACACTGGTAAAAGCATGACATGCCATCTGATCAATGCGCTTGTCCTCGCCATCCTTAACCCTTTAAATGCCAGCCACGTAAAATTTACGTGGTTGCTTCTCCTCCACTTAAGTGCCAGCCACGTAAAATTCAGGTTCCTGGCATTTACTCCTGCTAGCGGGCAAAAAAAAAATACCATTTTGTGAGTACTCACCTGAAAAATGGGTATTGTTGGTGTGCCACACACCCCGCTTCATCTTTAAATATTCATCCATTATTGGGTTAATCCACCGCAGGTGATGTAGTGCAGAGAGGAAGTCTTGTAACGAGCCCCCTTCCGGCCTATATATACCTGGTACCTCCCTTCAATCACCAGTATATTTAAAAAGCAGAAAGACAAGGTACCAGTATTCCACCAGTAACCTCAAAATCAAATTTGATATAAATAAAAAGTTTCACCATATAAAGGCTTCGGAACTACCGAAAAGGGTGGGAGTGAAGCGGGGTGTGTGGCACACCAACAATACCCATTTTTCAGGGGAGTACTCACAAAATGGTATTCTTGGTGTGCCACACACCCCGCTTCACCTTTAAATATTCATCCATTATTGGGACATCCAAAAGCAGTGTCCCCAAGGGCTGGGCAACTAAAGGCTAGGTGAAGCATAACTTAAATGACTGCAGTCTGCAGAACCTTGCGGCCAAAAACAGCATCCGCTGAGGCTCGCACATCAACTTTGTAAAACTTAGAAAAAGTATGAACAGAAGACCAAGTGGCGGCCTTACAAACTTGTTCAACAGAAGCTTGGTGCTGAAAAGCCCAAGACGCCCCAATGGCGCGAGTAGAATGAGCAGTGATACGAAAAGGGGGAACTTTCCCCTTAGCAGAATAGGCCGCAGTAACGGCCTGACGTATCCACTTGCTAATGGAAGATTTGGCTGGAGCCAAACCCTTCTTAGGCCCATGGGGCACAACAAAAAAGGAATCCGTCCTACGAAAAGGAGACGTGATAATTAAGTAGTACTTAACACAGCGTACTACATCCAAGCAATGCAACACCCTCTCTTTGTCATTCTTAGGATTAGGACATAAGGAGGGAAGAACAATGTCTTGGTTCAAATGAAAAGCAGAAACAACCTTGGGAAGAAAGTCTGGCTTGAACCGAAAGACCACTTTATCCTGATGCCTCTCAAAGTAAGGCGCCTGGATAGTCAAGGCCGCCAACTCTGAGACACGCCGGACCGAAGTGATAGCTACCAAGAAGACAATCTTCTGAGTCAGGGTAGACAAAGCAATATCTTGCAAAGGCTCAAAAGGAGGAGCCTGAAGAGCAGAAAGAACCAAATTCAAATCCCAAACCGGGAGTAATGGTTTCCTGGGAGGCCGCACATGCGTAACCCCCTGGAAAAAGGTTTTAACCAAAGGTTTAAGCGCAACACGCTTCTGAAAAAAGATAGATAAGGCAGAAACTTGCCCTTTCAACGTACTAAGCTGAAGACCAGAGTCCAGCCCTGATTGTAAAAACTCCAGAATCCTGGAGACTGAAAAGACCCTACAAGGAAAAGATCTTATCTCACACCAAGCGATATAGGCTTTCCAAGTCCTATAGTAGGTGATGGAAGAAGACTTCTTCCGGGCACTGATCAAAGTCTTAATGACTGAATCAGAAAGACCCTCCTCCTTCAGGATGGAGGTCTCAGCAGCCAGGCCGTCAAACCCAGCGCTGGTAAATTGGGGTAACACAATCGACCCTGAGTGAGCAGATCGGGCCGAAGAGGCAGAACGACTTGGTCCACTGCCAGCCGAACGATGTCTGCGAACCACACTCGCCTTGGCCACCTTGGGGCCACGAGAACGGCGGACACCCTTTCCAGAGCCAACTTCCGAAGCACCCTGCCTAGCATGGGTATCGGAGTAACAGGTATAGAAATCCCAGATCCCCCCAGCTCAGGGACATGGCGTCCACTGCCAGAGCCACAGGATCCTGGGAGAGCGACACGAAGTTCGGGAGCCTGCAATTGTGACAAGAGGCAAACAGGTCCACCTCCGGTGTCCCCCATCGGAGACATAGTGAGCGAAACACCCGAGGATGGAGAGCCCATTCTCCCAGACGGGGAGAGCCCCTGCTCAAGCGGACCGCTTCCTGGTTCTCCACTCCTGGAATGTATACCGCCGAGAGACAAGGAACATGGGCCTCTGCCCAGGTCAGGATCAGGGACACCTCCCTGAGAGCACTCAGGCTGCGAGTCCCTCCCTGATGATTGATGTAAGCAACCGCTGTTCGATTGTCTGAACGCACCTGGACCGGAAGGCCCAGGACGTGCTGAGTCAGGAGAGCAAGCACCTGATGGATGGCTCTCAGTTCCAGAATATTGATGGGTAAGTGGGCCTCCTGAGGTCCCCATTGCCCCTGGAACTGCAGCTCCTTCCAGAATCCGCCCCATCCCGTCAGACTGGCGTCCGTGGTGACAATTTCCCAAAGAGGGGTCAGGAAAGACCTGCCCTTTACGAGATTGGTCGAGACCAACCACCACTGGAGGGACTGCCGGACCCGGGAGGACAACTGGAAGGGCTGATCCAGCGACCGAGGCCATCGGTCCCAGGACGCCAACAGATAAAGCTGAAGCGTCCTCGTGTGGAATTGAGCAAAAGGAACTGCCTCGAAGGAGGCAACCATCAACCCTACCAGCCTCATCCCCAGACGGATGGACGGCCGAGGATCGGAGAGTAGGACCCGAGCCAACTCCTGAATCAGATGAATTTTGGACTGGGGAAGAAACACTCTGTGCTGATGAGAGTCCAACTGCATCCCCAGGAAGGACACTACCCTGGCCGGAGTGAGGGAGGACTTGGGGAAGTTGATCACCCAACCAAAGCTTTCCAGCGTGGAGACCACCATGCTGGTGTCTGTCTCCGATTGATTGAGTGACGGAGCCATGATGAGAAGGTCGTCCAGATAAGGTACGACACGAATGCCCCGAGATCTGAAAATGGCCATGACCCCTGCCAGCACCTTGGTGAACACTCTTGGAGCTGAGGTAAGGCCAAACGGAAGTGCCACGAATTGATAATGCTGATCCTTCACCACGAATCGAAGAAAACGTTGATGAGCGTGGCAGATGGGAACATGAAGGTAAGCATCCTTGATGTCTATGGACGTCATGAAGTCCCCTTGCCGAAGAGAGCCGACGGCACTACGCAAGGTTTCCATGCGAAACCTCCGAAACCGGATGAACCTGTTGAGTAACTTCAGGTCCAAGACGGGACGAACTGACCCATCTTTCTTGGGGACTGCGAATAGATTGGAGTAGAAACCGAGGCCCATCTCTAAGCGCAGTACCGGCCGGATGACCGCCATCTCTAGTAGATTCTTTACTGACGCCAGGAGCCCCTGTGCGGCGAAAGGATCGATGGGCACCCGAGACCAAAAGAACCGTGAAGGAGGGCGAGACTCGAATTCCAGCTTGTAACCGGACGACACTATCTCCTGAATCCATCTGTCCGGAACTTCCCGGTTCCAAACCTGGGAGAAGTGTCGTAATCGTCCCCCCACCCGCACGGGTGAGGGCAGCCCCTCATTGCTGAGTGGGCTTACCGGCAGGTTTGGGCTTGGAGCCCCAAGACTGGGCGGGACGGCCACGGCCCCTCCCCCGAGTCCAACCTGTACGACTGGTAGAGGGAAGGGAAGCCCCCTTACCCGCTCTGTATCCTTGAAAGGAAGGCCTACCAGAACCTGCCCCCCTAAAGGGGCGTCGAGGCCTCCTGCGTTGTGGCATCTTGCCACCTTTCGCGACAGAATCAATTCTCTCCCCAAACAGACGCAGCCCCAAAAAGGGGAGAGCTGTGAGCACCTTTTTGGAAGCTGAATCCGCCGACCATTGTCGCAGCCATACAGACCGACGAATGGCCACCAGCATTGCCGCTGTCTTGCTACTCATAGCCAGCGCATCGTCCTGAGCGGATAGAACGTAGGACACAAAAGATTCACACTGCTTAAGCGCAGCGAACTCTTTACAAGCGGGATTAAGATCCTCGTATAGCCCCTGGATTACAGATCTGACCGCCAATAGAAGAAGGGCCGAAGCGCACACCGGGCGCATTGTAGACCCAGCATAACTAAAACCATGGCGAGCATACTGGTCAATCCGACGATCCTCCCCATCCTTAGGGACAGTGGTCTCAGCCGACTGTACCATAGCGTTGCTAGAGAGCCCTAGCACAGGAGTATCGACTTCAGGAGGAATGGACCAAAGCTTCACCAATTCTGGCGGAAAGGGATAACGCCTTTCCCAACTGGAAGGGATTCCAGATAACCGCGTGGGATGTTCCCATTCCTTAAGGACCACCCTCTCAAAGTGGTGCTGTCTGGGAAAAACCCAACGCGGCTGAGGCTCTTTAAACAACTGGTCCCTTGGCAGGGTGACAGCCTCAGGCGGATCTAAATTCAGAATTTCAAACATTTGAGCCAAAATGGAGGGGGTGTCAAGGGCAACCCCCGCCGACCAATCGCCAATCGCATCAGCCTCAAGCTGATCTGCCGGCTCATCTGACTCCAAGAGGAATTCCTCCTCATCAGGGGAGCCATCGGACCATTCCACAGGCTCACATAATTCGTCCTGTGGAGCCGAAGATACCGGAGTCAGGCGCTTCCGTTTTGCAGGGGCCTTCAACCCCGCTTTAACGGGCAATACTTTCCGAAGGCTGGCCAATTTTGCCGCCACCTCGGATTGCGAATCCCCACTTTTGACAGTGTCATGCGGGGTCCGGAACAGGGAGGGAGAGGCAGGAGATGATGGAAGTTGCGACGGGCCAGCAGCCGGATCAACAGACTGACGCGCAATACTCTGTTTTGCACAAGGAATGCAAATAAAGACATCATCAGCTGGGAGCGCAGCCCCACATTTTACACACCCCCTGGACGGCTCTGACGAGTCGTTTCCGGTAGTAACAGAAGCCTCCATATTGGTGATTTATGGTATCGCAAACACTGGGATTTTTAAGGCCTAAGCCAACCCGGGATGCCCCCTTATAAAAAATGTCCCGGAAGGGAGGGTTTTTGCTATATAAATACTCTTTTTTTTTTTTTTTTTTTCAAGAAAAGGTCCCCCTTAATAATCTCAATATATATATATATATATATATATATATATATATATATATATATATATGTATATATATATATATATATATATATATATATATGTATATATATATATATATATTAAATGTGTAACTTCATATATAAAGAAATATCCCCCTTTTTCTTTTCTAAAAAAGAAAGATTAGCCAGGCAACATAGAGCCGGAGGGCCGCTATAATCAAGGATCCCAGGATCTGAAAGGAAAGAAACAAACCATCAGATCCCTATATGAGTGTAACACATGCAGCATGTCTTCATGCACAATCATAATATAAAACAATAATATGATAAGAGTGCTTCCTTAAAGCTTGCCCCCCCATAATCAGAGAATAAGGAAAAAGAAATCCCACTCTCGGCCCCACAAAAAGCGGGGCCGCTTACCTGACAGGCAAAAACGCAAGACCGGAGGGACCATGTAGCAGCCGCAGCAGTAGGATAACAAACACATGTGCTGCAGCGCGCGCCCCCCCCACGTGACCTCTCTTAACAGAGACAGGAAGGAAGTGAGGCCGGGGCCGCCGAGCGCCGCTACCGCCGGCGCCACGCCCCCCCGCGTCACAGGGAGCCGCCCCCAACAACCCGGTCAGATGCGTCCTCGTGCGCGCCCATTCATTGAGGGATTACCACCAGCTGCGCTGGCTCACGCACAGCCAGGCGGCGGAGGAGGAGAAGCATAAGCGCAGCCACACACAGGCTGCCGCACGGAGACAGCGGGGAAGGGGGGAGGAGGGAGGGAACGCAGACTGAGGCGGCAAACCCCACAGCTGAGCGCGGTCCGCTGCCCCGCCCCCATAAAGCTGACCAACACACTGGCCACTGATGAATTTCTGCCCGGAGCTCCAGCATATCATGCAAAGCGCACCAAGCTGCGCAGTCTGCTTATATGCACAAAGTGAACACACAAATGTAAAAGACAGCAATACAGTGAAAACACTATACATAGTACACAACCCTCTATACCCCCCCCCATAGTGAAGGGAGAAGGGACCGTAACGAGAGAGTAAGGGGCTAAGGGGACCCTCGGGACAGGGGCATCCCATTTCCGGATCACCATGCCGGATAGCCGCATTGCCCCCAAAGGAGGGGGACGAGCGGAGGAGATAAGCTCCTAGGCACCAATAGTGCCGTCTACCAATTGCCCAGTGAGCAGCCTAGGCTGGGAGGCTTCCAATCCACCATAAGGGTATACAAACTCAAACCGGGCAGAAATAGACCAAAAGGGGGGTGGCGGGGTAAAAATACCCCGGCCTACCTGTAAGCAGGAGACTTCCATCTTCTGACTTGTCAGCAAGCAGAGAGAAAAATACTGGTGATTGAAGGGAGGTACCAGGTATGTATAGGCCGGAAGGGGGCTCGTTACAAGACTTCCTCTCTGCACTACGTCACCTGCGGTGGATTACCCCAATAATGGATGAATATTTAAAGGTGAAGCGGGGTGTGTGGCACACCAAGAATAAATACTCACCTGACCCCTCGTTGGATCCGGCCGGGTCTCTTCTTTAATTTGGTGCCATCTGATCCCCCGTGGGGGCTCGGATGGCTCCAGGAGAGCCCCCGGAATAGCGCCCCCCCCCCCCGCTTCGGCAGCAGCAGCTGCTAACTGTAAAAAAAAAAAAAAAAATGAAAAATTACATTTACTTACCTGCAGTCACGCTGCCTCCCTCCGCGTCTCCTCTTCACTGGGGGGGCCTCCGATCGCCCCCCCCCGGCTCTTCAACTTCAGGGGAGAGCCTGAAAGGGCCCTTCCCCCCCTCTCCCAACGGGCGCCGCCATCATGCTAAGCCCCTTTGGGGCGGGGCTTATTACATCACTCTCCGGGTGTCGTCCTGGCTCCCTGCTGCTCTTCATTCAGATGCGATCATGCTGGCCACAGGAACAGAGGGGCAGGTGATCACATCATCACCTGCCCCTCTGCTACTGCAGCCAGCATGATCGCATCTGTCATCACATCGAGCCGCAGGTGACTTGCCATTAACTCCCGGCACCCCCTATTACCTGCCTCCCCAAAGCCCGGGGGGGGGGGGGCAGAAGAGCCCGGGCCCACATAGGCTATGTGGGGCTTGTAGGCTGCAGGATGGGGGGCCACAAAAGCTGGCCCCCCCACTCTGTTCCCACCAGCCTCCATAGCTTGTCCCGAACTGGTAATGCTGGGTAAGGGGGACCCCATTTAATTTTTTGGGGGGATTTTTAACCCTTAAAATTCCAAAAAAATGCCCCCCCCCTCCCCGGGAGGGGGGACCCTATGTCGTTTTTTTTTAAATTAACCCCTTATGCTCTTTCGCCCAGCAGCTATAAAAGGCTTCCAGCAGGTGAGCGGAAGCCAGTGATTGCCGAGGGACACAGTGCTCCAGGATGGATGGGAGGTAAGTATTAAAAAAAAAAAAAAAAAAAATAATAAAATATTTTTTCTCTGTGTGGGGTGTGTTTTTTTTACACTTAACCCCTTGTGAACTGGTAAGGGGTCCAAGAGATCCCCATACCAGTTCACAAGGCTGGGGGAATGGCAAGTCACCTGCGACTAGCGGGTGACTTGCCATTAACCCCCGGCACCCCCATTACCTGCCTCCCCAAAGCCCAGGGGGGGGGGGGGCAGAAGAGCCCGTGGCCACGGGCTATGCAGGCTTGTAGCCTGCAGGGCCAGGGGCCACAAAAGCTGGCCCCTGCGCCCTGTTTCTACAAGCCCTGCATAGCTGGTCCCGGGCTGGTTACTTTGTGTAAGGGGGACCCCATGTAATTTTTTTGGGATTTTTAAGGGTTTTTAACCCTTAAAAATCCACCAAAAAAATGGGGCCCCCCACCCTGGGAGGGGGGACTCTATGTTATTTTCTTTTCTCAATTTAACCCTTTGTAGTGTGGATGGTAGTTGTATTTTATTTGTAAATGTTATAAAGTACTTGTTTCAGTTTGGGGGGTCTCCTGGGCAGGAACGGCGGGGCTACCGATAAATAAGTGGTACCGTTCTAATCGGTAGAAATGGGTCTTTCACATGCAATATGATTTTCTTTAATAAAATAAATTTTTTATTTAAAATAAAGGAGCCAATTTTCTAAAAAATTTGTATTTATTTTTTTTTTTTACTTAATAATAATATTGTAAAAAACAGAATAAAATTTACAAACAAGACATTTCAAATTAAAGCCTAAACTCTGCTGCAAAAAATATATATATATAAATTTTCATGAAAATTCCAGCAAAAATGTCGCAAAACATGGCGCAAAATGGGGAAAAATGACCTGTCAACAGAGGGTGACAAAATCTCAAGTAGGCTGTCAATTTAAAAGGTTAAAAGTAGCTATGCATGTTGGGTATTGTTCTGCTCGGGGGACCTTGCGCTTTCAGACTTAGCTTGTTTTTTCTTGTTTGCATATTTATATTTTAGGAAAAGGTGTTTTTTATTCAGCTTTTTTATAAATTATTTAGGGAAACCCTGCGCAAACAAAGAATTCTTTGAGGGATTAATTCCAGAAAGATGAGCCCACTACAACAAGCTGGGTACTCTTAGAAAGCTTAACATGTGTACTTTCAGGAAATATATGGTTTATGGGGGATATTCCAAATGTAAAGGGTTGTTTTGGTTGAAAAATCGCAAGGTGCGCACTTTGTCTGCAGAGCTGAAATTTTCAAGTAAAATTACCGTTATGCACACGCTTTACTTTGGGGTGTTTGGCAACTCTTCCCTTAACAGTAGCAATGCATGTTGGGTATTGTTCTGTTCGGGGGATGTTGCTTTTTCAGATTAAACTTGTTTTTTCTTGTTTGTAAATAGCTTTTTTTAGGAAAATGTGGCTTTGATTCTGCCTTTTTATCCTTTTTTTAGGGAAACTCTTTGCAACCAAAGAATACATTGAGGGATTACTTCCAGAAAACTATGGCCACATCAACAAGCCTGGTACACCTAGAAAGCTTGAGGTGTGTACTTGAGAATAATACAATTCTGTGAAACACTCACCTGTAGAATTGGTATTATAAGTATACAGTACGTCCTGCTCCAGATAGATTACTTACACTTGGGGTTATCCTCCGCCAGATGGCGCTGCACTGCAGAGATATGTAAAACAGGCTCCTCCCGGCCCCTCAAATACCCGGGACCTCCCACAAATCCCCAGCATTGAAAAGCAGTGAACGAGAAGCCGGGATAATTTAACCACCCAAACTGGTAACTATAACAATGATAACAATCACCATACAGGGGATCCAGAACAATGCAAAACCAAGGGTGGGGTGGAGCAGGACGTACTTATAATACCAATTCTGCAGGTGAGTATTTCACAGAATTGTATTATTCTTAGTATACAGTACGTCCTGCTCCAGATAGATTACTTACACTTGGGACATCCAATAGCAGTGTCCATAAAGTAGGGTGGGATCCCCAACAACAAGGTAACAGCTTAAACCACTGCTGCCTGCAAAAACCTTGCCAAAAAACAGCATCAGCTGAGGCCCTAACATCAACGTTGTAAAACTTTGAAAAGGTATGGACCGAAGACCAAGTATCGGCCTTGCAAACTTGTTCAACAGAAGCCTGGTGCTGGAAGGCTCAATGAGCAGTAAGGCGAAGGGAAGACTCTTCCCTTTAGCAGAATAGGCCTGAAACACAGCCTGATGGATCCATTTGCTAATAGTAGACTTGGCAGGAGCCAAACCCTTCCTGGGCCCAAAAGGGACCACAAAAAGAGCATCAGTTTTCCTGAAAGACGCAGTGACCACCAGGTAATACTTCAACACCTGACCACATCCAAGGAATGCAAAACCCTCTCCTTAGCGTTGCTAGGATTAGGGCACAAAGAAGGAAGAACAATATCTTGATTCAAATGAAAGGCAGACACTACCTTAGGCAGAAAATCTGGCTTAAAGTGGAACACCACCTTGTCCTGGTGTCTCCCAAAGTATGGGGGCTGAATAGAAAGAGCCACCAACTCAGATACACGTCTGACCGAAGTAATGGCTACCAGAAAGACAACCTTGAGGGTAAGAACAGCCAGAGCAGCATCCTGCATAGGTTCAAAGGGAGCACCCTGCAAGGCAGACAAAAGCAAGTTCAAATCCCAAACAGGGACCACAGGTTTAAGTGGGGGACGCACATGAGCGACCCCCTGGAAAAAAGGTCTTAATCAGAGAATGCTGAGCAAAAGACTTCTGAAAGAAAACAGACAGGGCAGAAACCTGACCCTTCAGAGTACTGAGGCGGAGTCCCGACTCCAACCCATGCTGTAAGAACTCCAGAACCCTGGGGACTGAAAACACCCGACAGGGAAGAGACCTAGACTCACACCAGTCAAGGTAGGTACGCCATATTCTGTAATAGATGGAAGAAGAAGTTTCCTTCCTAGCCTTCACCATGGTACCAACCACCGAGGCGGACAAGCCTTTGTCCATCAAGAGGGAGGTTTCAGCAGCCAGGCCGTCAAAGCCAGAGTTTGTAAATTGGGATGGCGTAAGGGGCCCTGAGTGAGCAGATCTGGCACCCCTGGCAGAACGTACTGGTCTACTGCCATCTGCACCACGTCTGCGAACCACACTCTTCTTGGCCACCTGGGGGCCACCAGGATAGCTGGCACCCTCTCCAGAACAATCTTACGCAGAACCCTGCTCAGCAGGGGGAAAGGAGGAAAGACATACAGGAACTGATTGTCCTGCCATGACATTGCTAAAGCATCCGTGGTCAAGGCCAGAGGATCCTGGGACAGGGAGACAAAGGCCGGGAGCTTGTGATTGTGACGGGACGCAAATGGATCCACATCTGGTTGGCCCCAACGGTGACACAGAGATTGGAACACCCTGTTGCAGAGGGACCATTCTCCCTGGCGAGAGGTCCCCCTGCCCAGAGGGTCTGCCAGCAGATTTTTCACCCCCGGAATGTACACCACTGATATGCAAGGGACATTGGCCTCCACCCAGGTCAGGATCAGAGACACTTCCTGGAGGGCCCTCTTGCTCCGGGCCCACCCCTGATGATTGATGTAGGCAACTGCTGTCCGGTTGTCCGAGCGCCAATGAACAGGCAAGCCCTGAAGATGAGTAGTCAAGCGAGCCAGAACTAACCTGATCGCTCGCAGCTCCAAGACATTGATAGATGTGTGGGCCTTCTGAGGGCCCCACCTCCCCTGGAACCGCAGGGACTTCCAGAAACCCCCCCAACCTGATAAGACTGGCATCCGTGGTGACCGTCTCCCAGGAAGGGGCAAGAAAGGATCTGCCCCCCAACAGGTTCCTTGAGTCCATCCACCACAAGAGGGACCTCCTGACCAGGGGGGAGAGCACACAGACCCTGTCCAGGGACGCTGGGTCCTTGTCCCATACGGACAATAGGTGAAGTTGCAGAGGCCTCAAGTGGAACTGAGCATAAGGGACCACTTCGAAGCACGCCACCATCAGGCCCACCAGCTGCATCCCCTGCCTGATGGAGGAATGGGGACAAGCTAGGAGGGACTGAGCCTGTGCAATCAGATTGTCCACCTTCTGCTGAGGAAGGAAGATCCTTGCCTGAACTGTATCCAGATTCATTCCTAGGAATGGAGTTACCAAGGAAGGGGACAGTGAGGACTTGGGGTGGTTGATCACCCATCCAAATGACTCCAGAATGGGCACCACCAGCTGAGTATCCAACTCTGCCTGATGTAGAGACTGGGAAGTGAAGAGGATGTCGTCCAGATAGGGAAGCACGCTGACACCCTGACATCTGAGTAGAGACATCACACCAGCCAGCACCTTGGTGAACACCCTGGGAGCTGAAGTGAGGCCGAAGGGCGAGGCCACAAATTGGTAATGTTGATCCATCAGAGCGAACCTGAGGGACTTTTGATGACCTGGTAACACAGGAATATGAAGGTAAGCATTTTGATGTCCACAGAAGTCATGAAATCCCCTTGGCGCAGGGAACTGATGGCAGAGCGCAGAGTCTCCATGCGAAAGCGCCTGCCCCTGACAAAACTTGTTGAGAATCTTTAAGTCCAGGATGGGCCTGACAGAACCATCCTTCTTGGGTACTGTGAATAGGTTGGAATAAAAGCCCTTGCCTTTTTCTCTTAAAGGCACCTGGCAGATGACCCCCAGCTCCAGGAGGCCTTGCACTGCTTGCACTAGCTCCTGAGCTGACACAGGGTCCTGAGGAATCCGGGACCTGATGAAACTTGGAGGGGGATCGGCAGCAAACTCCAACTGGTAACCGGAGGACACTACCTCCTGAATTCACCGGTCTGAGACATGAAGCCTGCAGACCTGAGCGAAGTGCTGCCGCCGTCCCCCGATCAGGATGGGTGAGGGCGCCCCATCATGCCTGAGGGGGCTTGGGAGAGGATTTAGCTTTGGGACCCCACAGGGAGCCAGGACGTCTCCGCACATGTAAAGGCATGGGAGGCCAGCAGGTCAATGCACCGGTCCTCAGCATCCCGCAGGGTAGTAGAATCAGGGGAATGCATGACAGAGGTGTTAGATAGCCCTAGGATCGGGGCATCCACCTCGAGGGGGGGGGATGACCGACACTTAACCTCAGCAGGAAAGGGATACCTCCTATCCCAACTCTTTGGAGCCCCAGGCAGTTTACTGGGGCTCTCCCATTCCTTGAGCACAAGGTTATGGAAATGTGCATGCTCTGGAAATTCCAAACGTGATTTTGCTGTATGGAAAAGCTCCCCTTTTTGCCTGGGAGCCTCAACAGGGAGAGAGATAGACAGAACCTCAAGGTCTGGGTCAATAATCTGTCAGTGTCATCCGGGTCCCAGGGGTCAGAGCCAGAATCGTCATGACCCCTTGGTCTCTCATCAGATGAGCCTGAATCAGAAAAGAGCCCCCCATCATCAGACGGGGTATAGCCACACAGATTCATAAACTCCTCAGTTCCCATAGGGAAAACAGTAATATTAGGCGTCAAGTGCCGCTTCTTACCAGGGCCCTTACGCTCTAAAGACCTCGCAATAATCTGTTCAACAGTAGCCAGTCTAGAAGACACATCAGGCTGAGAATCCCCACTAGTATGCAACTCAACAGGAGTGAGATTTAAGCTTGGGGGAGTAGGTGAAGTGAAACGAGGTGCAGCCACTGGCAGGCTAGATTGCAATGCAAGCACCTGCTCAGCACAAGGTACACAGACCCGTGCCTTGTCAGCATCAGCATGAGGCTGCCCACACGCTACACAAAGCCGGTCTTGTCCCAAAGAGACCCCGGTAACCTTATCCTGGGATGCCTCCATATGGTGACTATTAGGCACTATATGCCAGTAGGGATTGACGCTATAAGCAACCCTGGTTGCCCCAATGACCCGCTAGGGAAGTGGGAGTAATTATACAAGGCCCAACTATCAATTACACCAGGCCGGGAGAAGCCAATGGCTTCACCCATCTGAAAGACACAGTGGGAAGAAGGGGTGTCAGAACCAAACACACTACAATGAGTATAAAACCGCCCGCGAGGGCACTTAAGGACCGCGGTAAGTATAACCGCCACACGCGCGCACGACCTGACAAAATGGCGCCGAGAGTACCTCGAAGGGCGGGCCAGAGCGGGCAGTGACGCAGGGTGCGCCAAGCCAGGCCCCACCCCCCCGAAGAGCGCGAAGCCCACAAGCAAGCAGCCAATGAGAACGCAGAAGGGTCTGAGGTAACGCAGCCGCCCGGCGCGAAACATCCAAATGAAGGTAAAGACGCGCGCGGCGGCGGCGGCATTTGCAATAGTAAAAAAGACAAGTCAGCGCGGCGGCAGACACCACATATACTAGTCAAAAGACATGACAAAACGTCGTATGCACGAATCACGCTACACGCTCACCCACACCCCCCCCCCCTTCTTTCCCTCCCGAAGGCTACAGGGAGAATGAGGGAGGATGGCGGCCCTCTGTACAGGACCCACCACTACACGGGGCATGGAGCAATAATGCGGGAGGGGCATCCCATAAAGGCTCACCATCAGCCTATACCGCCTACCCTTTGGTGGGGGATTGCGGTGGAGCAGCGCTCCTTAAGCACACATGGTGCTGCCTACCTTCACCCGACCAGCGCAGCCCAGGCTGGGAGGCACATCACACGAGGAACGGGTGGGAATAGTCCAACAGGGCCGCAGGCTAATAGCCCCGCTCACCTGCGAGAAGAGAGAGCCATCTTCTTGTCCTTCGCAGTCCAGACTGCAGAGAAAATCTGGGGATTTGTGGGAGGTCCCGGGTATTTGAGGGGCCGGGAGGTCTCTGCAGTCCAGCGCCATCTGGCAGAGTAATACCCAGAAATTCTCATCTGGAGCAGGACGTACTGTATACTAAGATTATACATGTACAACACAGGACATTTAAAATTAAGATGCTCCCCCTTATAGTCACAAATTATATACAATGGTGAAACACCACATAAAGATCTATACACATCAATGACAGTCTGCCCTAAATAACCTATCCAAAATCTTTTTGTGCCGGCACAAAAATTATGTATGAAAAGCCAATTCGAAATTTCTACCCTTCCAATAAATCTCAACAAAGAATCAGCAGTGAAGACAAAAATACATAAACAGTTATACATGTGCCAGTAAACATCAAAGGTTACCCATAAACCATCGGACAGGCTGCCAAAGCAATACATCAAAGAGTGGGGGGCCACATTAAACACCCGCGTCCGCGGCTCCCATGCCGCTTCTCAGGGTGAAGGTAGGTTTAAAATGAATGCTGGGGCTCTTAAATACTTACCCCTCCACCTGCACGCTCACGCCTCAGCGCCCGCCGCCGGATGTACCGCTGCAGTGACGTGCAGCCCTTCCTCCGTTCACATGCCACCGCCACATGACGGACGCGTCACTCGCGTCATACAGGCACTGGTCTGCCTGTAACCACGACTACGACCGACACTCTATAGAGCGCCAGGAGGGCAAAAAATAGTATAAATATTTAATTATATAGCGGACCGCTGTACTGAGCCTTTAAACCCCGCTGAGGCATGGATAAAGCGCCTCAGGCTTCGGGGAGAGTAAGGGTCATCATAATAAAGATACCACATTATCAATTATTGAGTATAACCAACATACCTAATCATTATAAATCACTTAACATGAATTCACATGGCGTATATTTTATCCAGTAAGACAGTCCCTAATCGCAAATGTGCTCCAATATAAAAAGGGAAAGCAATTCAAGGGAAGTGTTCAGCATAGCAATTGAACAATTAAACAACTAGTATTACCAACACTGTAAAGGCCCGCCTCCAGGCCTACTCTACAGCAACAGGACAGACGACAATAAGCCGCCACACAGTACCATCTGTAACGCTGGATCTTCATAAATACACATGATCTCAAATGCAGCAACATGCTTTGATGACGATCTTCCAACCATAGCCACATCTAAATGGATCTTCAGGTTCCATTCGGCACCTCTTGCTCAAAAAGTGAACGCTGCCAAAAAAAAAATTTGTGTAAAAAATTGTGAAAATGATGAACTATATCTGCAAAGATATAAATGTGGACAACTCCACACTTGTCAACACCCACAACACAATAAATAATATATGCACCTGAACCAACATAGTAACAAGAAGTGTACAAAGAAAGTGCCAAAAAACTGGTGAGCAATCACATAACCGCAAACACAAATGCATAAAAATGCACGAGTATATGCTCAGATGTGTATTGTCCACCAGAACGGTGCCTCCCATTCATAAACCCAATAAGACCAGTGCAACCACCGGATGCCCCAAAACAAGGGGCTAACCCCCTGCTATTTACAAAAAGGGCAAGGGTGGGGAAAAAATCCAATCTCTGTCCCACTACCAATGAACAAAAAGATCCCAGACCCCATCGGGCCAATACCCCGGGAGGAACGGGGAAGTACCCCCGTCATAAAAAGTCCACCAATGGGCACGAAATTCACCCTAGGAAAGGAGCAAACGACGGGAGATCTGGTGTTCAATTCAAAAATCCATTGTAATTCGTGTTGCAACAACCGCCATTTCAAATCTCCTCCCAGGGGGCCCAAACGAACACTCTAAAAAATGTCGGGCTACTGGGGAGATGACCTTACCCAAATCCACGTCTGGCCTGACAAGTCTGATATCGGACAGATGTCCTTGAATCCGGATCCTCAACGCGTTTTGTGTCTCGCCTATGTACCTCTTGGGGCAATCGCAACAAATCTGGTAAATGAGAGAGCGGGTCCTGCAGTTGATAAAAGATAAGATCTTATAGCCTCTCTTGGTCCGATGATCTCTAATCTCAGTTGTTTTTATCACATATTGGCAGATACTGCAATTGCCGCAAGGAAAGCAACCCCTAACCCCAGTATCTGACAGCCATGTGTTTGCCACTGATAAATGGCTCTTACAAAGCCTGTCTCTGAAGTTAGGAGCCCTCCGGGCTGTCATTTGTATTTGGCCCCCACCATTGGCGAAATCACAGAATCCGAGGTTAATATGTGCCAATGATTGGACATTAGTCGTCGGATGGATGACCATTGTGAATTGAAATCTGTAACAAATCTCACCACATCTCTTGATCCCTTGTCTCTGCTGGTCCAATTTCCTGGTCGTAATAACCCAGATCTATCCGTATTTTTCGCCCGTACATACGCCTTCTGTACCACTTTGGATGGATATCCACGTGTCAAAAAACCTGTTCTCCAATGTTGATGCTTGATGCTCAAAATTTTTATCATGGGTACAGTTATGTCGGGCTCTAGGGAACTGCCCATAAGGTATGGCGTTTTTGAGATGTGTAATATGTGAGCTATTATAGTCGAAAAAGCTGTTGACCGCAGTCGGTTTCCTGTAAAGGTCTGTGCTTATCGACCCATTGTCTTCCACCGTGAGTCTTAGATCTAAGAACGTAACTTCTCTGGAAGAAATGTCAGCAGTTAGAACTACATTAATTTCATTGGCGTTAAGATGTTCCAAAAACTCCCGACACACCCCTTCCGATCCTTGCCATAGAATCAAAATATCGTCAATGAATTGGAACCACCCCAAAATATGGGGGTGGTACCGTTCACAATCAGAGTTGAAAACATAGGACTCCTCCCTAAAAAAAAGATTAGCAATTGATGGAGCGCACTTAGCCCCCATCGCTACTCCTGAGATTTGTTTGAAGAAGCTCCCATTAAAGGTAAAGACATTGTGAGTCAGAATAAAATCCACCAGAGACAGGATAAATGCATGTAATCTTGTCCTGTTCTGGGATTCCTTTCCCAGAAAAAACTGGACCGGTTGTAAAGCCAAATTATGGGGTATGATAGTGTATAAGGATTCAACATCACAAGTCATAAGCAACGTCCCTGGCAGTAACTGTACATGTTCTAATTTCAGTAATAAATTTGCCGAGTCACGAATATAGGAGCTAAGGCTAAGAACATGCGGCTGTAGGAAGGAATCCACAAATGTGCATGGAGGTTCCAAGAGACTCCCGATCCCGGAGACAATCGGTCGACCCGGTGGAGAGTCCAGACTCTTATGGGTCTTAGGAAGCATGTAAAAGGTTGGAATAATAGGATGTTGTACTTGCAAAAAGCAGGATTCCTTATTATTTATTACACCCTCCTCTTGTGCAGCCTGCACCAATGAATCCAATTCGACCTTAAACATACCAACTGGATTGTTAGGCAGTTTGACATAATGATGTGTATTGTTAAGTTGTCGATTGGCCTCTTCTATGTACTTACCCCTAGACCAAACTACCACATTGCCCCCCTTGTCGGCTTCCCTGATAACTATTGCTTTATTTCTTTGCAAATCTGTCAAGGCATGTTGTTCTTCTCTCGTGAGATTATCTAGACAATGAAGAACTGGCATATCCATTATGTCCTTGACTATCAAGTCAAAGAACACCTGAACAGACGGTGAGCCAGACAAGGGTGGGCAATAAGTGGAGGGATGTTTGATTCTACTCTGTTCCCTTACCAAGCATGAGTCAAGAGGTACATCAGAATCCTGTTCCCGCAATAAGGTGTGTAGGTTCAGGAGTGCATTACGATCATCCGGGCCCAATGTAACCACCGGCTCCCCGGTGTCAGATGTTCCAAACGTTTTTTTAACAAAATTCTCCTGCAAAACAAATACACATCCTTAATTACACCAAATTTATCAACTCTGTGGGTTGGTGAAAACTAAAGTCCACGTGATATAACTGACTGTTCTATTGGAGTCAGGGTGTGTCCAGAAATATTGACTACTTGGAGTGAGCTACTGTTAACCGATTCGACAGTGGTGCTAACCGCTTGTAGCCCCACCGGCCCCTGCTCCTTAATGACCTTTGGGCGTCTCCTGCCCCCCCTCCGGGTTCCTCGTCCAGTTCGCTGTCTGACGATAAAAAATGATAGGCATCACTCCTTGAGCTATTTTGGGAGCTGGAGGGAGGCCCCGGGGTTGGCTGAGTCATATTCCTCTGCTTCCCCCTACATGATGCCACTTATAGGCCCTGCGCTGTGCAAAGTCAGAGGTATCCCTTTAAAGCTTACGTTTCTTTGTCTCCATGATCTCCTGTTCATATTTATTGAGATCAACAGTTAAGGAATCCAAAAAGGGTTTCACTCAACTCTGATTGTGAACGGTACCCCACATTGTGGGGTGGTTCCGATTCATTGACGATATTTTGATTCTATGGCAAGGATTGGAAGGGGTGTGTCGGGAGTTTTTGGAACATTTTAAAGCCAATGAAATTAATGTAGTTCTAACTGCTGACATTTCTTCCAGAGAAGTTACGTTCTTGGATCGAAGACCCACGTGGAAGACAATGGGTCGATCAGCACAGATCTGTACAGAAAACCGACTGCGGTCAACGTTCTTGGATCTAAGACCCACGTGGAAGACAATGGGTCGATCAGCACAGATCTGTACAGGAAACCGACTGCGGTCAACAGCTTTCCAGACTATAACAGTTCACATACTACACATCTCAAAAACGCCATACCTTATGGGCAGTACCGACGTAACTGTACCCATGATAAAAATTTTGAGCATCAAGCATCAACATTGGAGAAAAGGTTTTTGGCACGTGGAAATCTATCCAAAGTGGTACAGAAGGCGTATGTACGGGCGAAAAATACGGATAGATCTGGGTTATTACGACCAGAAAATTGGACCAGGAGAGACAAGGGATCAAGAGATGTGGTGAGATTTGTTACAGATTTTAATTCACAATGGTCATCCATCCGACGACTAATGTCCAATCATTGGCACATATTAACCTCAGATTCTGTGATTTCCCCAATGGTGGGGGCCAAATACAAATGACAGCCCGGAGGGCCCCTAACTTCAGAGACAGGCTTTGTAAGAGCCATTTATCAGTGGCAAACACATGGCTGTCAGATACTGGGGTTAGGGGTTGCTTTCCTTGCGGCAATTGCAGTATCTGCCAATATGTGGTAAAAACAACTGAGATTAGAGATCATCGGACCAAGGGAGGCTATAAGATCTTATCTTTTATCAACTGCAGGACCCGCTCTCTCATTTACCAGATTTGCGATTGCTCCAAGAGGTACATAGACGAGACACAAAACGCGTTGAGGACCCGGATTCAATGACATCTGTCCAATATCAGACTGGCCAGGCGAGACGTTGAATTTGGTAAGATCATCTCCCCAGTAGCCCGACATTTTTTAGAGGCACATGGGGGGATTACTCCTCGTTTAGGGTCACTGGAATAGAGAGGGTTCGTTTGGGCCCCCGGGGAGGAGATTTAAATGGCGGTTGTTGCAACGTGAATTACGATGGATTTTTAAATTGAACACCAGATCTCCCGCAGGGCTCAATGAGGACTGGTCGTTTGCTCCTTTCCTAGGGTGAATTTCGTGCCCATTGGTAGACTATTTATGATGGGGGTACTCCCCCGTTCCTTCCGGGGTATTGGCCCGATGGGGTCTGGGATCTTTTTGTTCATTGGTAGTGGGACAGAGATTGGATTTTGTCCCCATCCTTGCCCTTTTTGTAAATAGCAGGGGGTTAGCCCCTTGTTTTGGGGCATCCAGTGGTTGCCTTGGTATTATTGGGTTTATGAATGGGAGGCACCGTTCTGGTGGACAATACACATCTGAGTATATACTCGTGCATTTTTATGCATTTGTGTTTGTGGTTATGTGATTGCTCACCAGTTTTTTGACACTTTCTTTGTACACTTCATGTTACTATGTTGGTTCAGGTGCACATATTATTTATTGTGTTGTGGGTGTTGACAAGTGTGGAGCGTTCACTTTAGCACTTTTTGAGCAAGAGGTGCCGAATGGAACCTGAAGATCCATTTAGATGTGGCTATGTTTGGAATATCGTCATCAAAGCATGTTGCTGCATTTGAGATCATGTGTATTTATGAAGATCCAGCGTTACAGATACTGTGTGGCGGCTTATTGAAATCTGTTCTGTTGCTGTAGAGTAGGCCTGGTGGCAGGCCTTTACAGTGTTGGTAATACTAGTTGTTTAATTGTTCAATTGCTATGCTAAACACTTCCCATGAATTGCTTTCCCTTTTTGATATTGGAGCACATTGCGATTAAGGACTGTCCTACTGGATAAAATATACGCCACGTGAATTCATGTTAAGTGATTTATAATGATTAGGTATGTTGGTTATACTCAATAATTGATAGAGTGTTATCTTTATTATGATGACCCTTACTCTCCCCGAAGCCTGAGGCGCTTTATCCATGCCTCACCGTTCAGCGGGGTTTAAACGGCTCAGTACAGCCGTCCGCTATATACTTAAATATTTAAACAATTTTTTGCCCTCCTGGCGCTCTATAGAGCGTCGGTCGTAGCCGTGGTTACAGGCAGACCAGTGTATAAGTGACGGTGGAAGGGCTGCATGTCACTGCAGCGGTACTTCCGGCGGCTGCTGGACGCGCCGAGCGGGCGACGTGAACGCACAGGTGGAGGGGTAAGTATTTAAGAGCTCCAGCATTCATTTTAAACCTACCCTCACCCTGAGAAGCAGCATGGGAGCCGCGGGCGTTTGATGTGGCCCCTCACTCTTGGATGTATTGCTTTGGCAGCCTGTCCGATGGTTTATGGGTAACCTTTGATGTTTACTGGCACATGTATAACTGTTTATTTTTGTCTTCACTGCTGATTCTTTGTTGAGATTTATTGGAAGGGTCATAGTTGGACAACAGAGGTTTTGTGCAACATAATTGTTTATTTAGATATGAATTATTGATAGGGATTTATTATGCACTAGTCACTTTATTATATGCATTGCACTTTAATGTACTATATATTTAGATATATATGAGCACTTATATTTGTGGTTTTTGAGATACACACATAGAAATTTCTAATTGGCTTTTCATACATAATTTTTGTGCCGGCACAAAAAGATTTTGGATAGGTTATATAGGGCAGACTGTCATTGATGTGTACAGATCTTTATTTATGTGGTGTTTCACCATTGTATATAATTTGTGAATATAAGGGGGAGCATCTTGGTTTTAAATGTCCTGTGTTGTACATGTATTTTTAATTCAGCATTTTTGTAATAAAGGTTTTTGATCAATTTGTATTGCTTTTGGTGCTCCTCATTTGGAAAGAGGTGTGTTTCATACACGTCCACTCCTTTCCTTAGTGTTTGGTTATATAGAGTGAGCACATATAATATTTGAGCTAAATAGGTGGTGCACCCCAGTGGGTTTATTAGAGTATTCTTTGTGCTAATAGGTCCTGGGGGCAGCCGGGTACAATGAGGCATAACATGCATCCCAGATGAACGGGGGGGTTGGCTATAGGTGAAGTAGTGGTGGTAATACTCTCTAATCTGGGTTCTGCCCACTGGCGAGTCTGACACAAGCAGACTGTTCATGTCTAACTGGATCCTAGGCCCTTCCCCTCAATGTTAAATTTGATTCAACGATATTGGTTTAACCAACTTCACAATCCAGCCGAAATACCTAAGCCTCCTGCACCTGAGTTTACCAACATAGTATCTTATGGTAGAAGCCCCCCTAAAACCATATGGATGGGACCAGTTGCTCCTAAAAAAAAGTGCCAGTTATTTCAGGGTGAAACTAGTTCTCCTGGCCAGCCTCCACCACAATGCTCCATACTCTTCTTAGGCTGCCAATAGAGCATCCCTTGACAGTGCTCCTACCTTGTAACTACCAACCAGGATTCCCTGTGGGCACTACTTGTGTTGGATGTCCTAATAGTACTGGCAAAAAGAAAGGGAGAGGAAAGACTTAATACAGCAATAGAGCAGGGACTACGGAAGCGCTCGCTTACAGCCAAGGACAGTACCCTGCTAGGCATTTGTATGTTTAATAATATAGTTATTTTTTTGTATAATGTTTTGTGCCGTATAGCAAAAAGCAGAGGTATTTTTAAATCACGCAAAAATATGGACTAGGGTAAAATCAACCGTGCCAGAAGGTAGGGCCGCCAAGTCCAGTAGCAGACATTGGCAGAAGGTTGTAAATCACTGCAATTAGGAACTCCTCACAACAGCTAAGACACATATGCTCAAACTGTGGCCCTCTGAGGCATCTGATGTGGCCCTTGACCTGCTGTTGGGAAAATGGAAGGGGTGAATAGTTGTGCGAAAGTTGTTAAAAAAGGGCATAGTAAGGATGAGAGGCTGCATGGTGAGTGATATAGGAGGGGCACACTGGCAAAAAAAAGGTGGGAGCGGTGGCTTTAGGAACATGATGACATTAATTAAACATCACCTCTGGGTGAAATTTCTGGAACAATAACAAGATTTTTTTTTACTATAACGTATGCTTAGCAGTGATGGGAGTTTAGATAAGTTCAGTATTGGGTACATGCTTAACATCTGAGATTGATAGGGGTGGGCTATAAATACGGGTACCCATATATTTTTTCTAGAGGTAAAGCAATCAGCATGTGCATTGCTAGCATGTGATAATGGTGTGGTGGTAGAGGAACATACAAGTGCAAAAAAGCACTCTAATGCAGTCTGCAGAGACAGTAGGTATCTGGGACGTACATTCTATAGAGGCAGCAAAGGCAGATACCCATGTTACAAGGGCCCCACGTAAGCTTCCTCCACTTCTGCTATAGTATGTACGCCGGTCAGTGCCAACAGCAGCAGTGCTTCATATTTACTTACCCAGCCATATGCCTCCTTCCTCCACGTCAGTTTCTCCAGTCCTCCTCAGCCACGCATGTCTTTTCCTGGGACCTGGTCGGTGAGTGACCACCGCGCCCCTGTACAAACTTTCCCCACTTCCATACACACAGACCACCCCCACCCCCTTAGTCAGCTGATAAGTGTCTGTTCCGGGGGGGTATGGGGGCCCTGCTATTGGGCCCCATCATGGCTACGTAGGTCGCTGGTGGGTATCCTGCTTGTTGTAGAAAATTTTCATTAGGCTATGCTAAATTAAAATTTCTAAATTCCGAACCTAATAGTTTTATCCCGTGACCAGTTTCCAGATTGACTATGTGGCCCTCATTCAAAAAGTTGAGCACCCCTGATTTAAGATATCCAAGCCGGCACCTGTTAATGAATGAGATAAGCGGAACAGAGTGACAAGGTATGGATACATTTATAGTTGCCAAAAACCACCACTCCATGTTGAAGATTTCTGTGCCATAAGCCCTTTTTGGTCAGTCTGGGATGACCAGAATAATATTGACCTCTTCAAGATTGATATTCTACAGAACACTGCTCACCCTTATCCAGCACAAATTTGATGTGTGGCCCCAGATTAGACCAACCCTATGCCAGTATAGAAACAGATGCAGGAAGGAGAATTCCAAACATTTGTTCGCTTGGGTGGTCCCAAATATCCAGGTAAAGCCCTAATAACCAAAGCAGAGGCTTGATTAAAAAATAAGCTACTAGGGGATCAGCTAGTTAAAGAGATTGTCCAAACATAAGAAAAAAAGCTATACTCATCCTTTTTCCTTCACAGCTTCTTTGTCCAAGCTCTACTGTTTTAAAACGTTGTAGAAAGAGCTTTGTGTCAAACTGCACCAGTCTTTAATCCTCAGCACTTCCAATACATTCATTTCAATTGAGGTGGCATGCCAAGAAGGGGCCTTATATGGACTGGTTGTGAGCATGCCTTAGCAAACCCCCTTTATTAAAATTAGAGCAGACACAGCGAGGGCTCCAGGAACAGGTGAGTGTAATGGGTAATTGGGGGGATGCCCCAGGGAATGTGACTTGAATGGCCCTGAAGTCTTTTAGACTCCAGGGCCTACAAAGTTCCTTTTTAATGCCTTTCACAGGGAATGGATTAATGGTGTAATTTTTCCCATTTTCTAGTACCACCTGGGGTGTATATATGGTTTGACATATCCTAAAACACCCAAATCAACCATATTACCTCTTGGGGAGCATATTTGTACTTATGGAGCAAATCGGGCTTATTTAGATAGCAGCAGAACAGGTTAGAGCAGAGATCAGTCTGCAACTGAGCAGAGTACAACCTAATATGTACCAGTTTTCCAAAGCCATACTACCCCAGCCGTGACTGGAAATTAGCCTACAACAATTGTCCATGCATGTTTCAGTCTAACGCTCCACGACACAGTGTTATAAGGGAAGAAGAGCAAATAAAAATATTAGTGAAAAGTTTATTTTCATTGGTAAATCTCCAAAACTCACGGCATCCGGAAACACACAGTTTGGATCATGAGATCTGTAAGTGTCCCCTCCTCACTTCAGAGTTCACAAATTCGGTCATCTATTGAAAAATGGTTAGGTTAAACAAAACCAAACCCCTCTTTTTCCACTTCTGACCCCAGTATCAATCCCCCCACGCAATACTTTTCAGTGGTTTTCTTTCAGTGTGTGTATATTCTGTTGCTGGCTTACTGTTAAAGAAGTTTCCGAAAGCCACTCACACCTGGCGATCCCAGTGTATTTAATAAGTATTGTAAAAAAAAAGTCAGATGACATTTATGGGTTTTCAGCCCATGGAGTGTGCCGTAACTGCAGGCATATGCTTTCACCAGGTCATGGCTTAGCATTCCTTGAATCATGAGTGTATAGGTGAGATTGATTAAACTGGCCTGCCATTATTGGCTGCCAGCATTTCTGTTACTGCCTATACACTCTCACTCATTGAATGAATACAATGCATCCCAAACAAAGGTGTGGTATTTGCTGCACAAGATAAAGGTCTGAAGCCAGGAAAAGGCTCAGGCTTTTTGCTTCATGGAGTAAAGAGCTGGATAATTTTGCAATAGGGGAAGAATAGTACAATTTTTTGAGTAGACATGACAAAACGTAAAGAAAACTTATATGACCTTAATTGCTATAAAAAAGCAGGCTATGAAATGACAGATTAGAAGGTTTTAAGGCTGAACTTGCACTACTTACCCAGTCATATGACAAAATCCAACAGCCTCTTGCAATCCCAAAGATAATGTTTAAGGTACGTCTTGGACTTCCAGAAATTACATGGGTGGTACTTTCACAAACATCATTTAAAATGACGAATCCACCAAACTGTTTCACAACTTGTATAACAGTATTTTGTTTTCTAAAATTATAAGAAGTGTAAACCATTATTTATATTTTCAATCTTTCTCAACTTTAACAATAAATACTAGAAAAGTACTGTACTATGCATTAAAAATGAAAGTAGAACACGTATGACAATTTGTTGGTTTTAAATAGGAACTAGAAAAGTTTAAGTACCGGTGAATTTTGTCTATACAACTAGCTGCACTGCTCCCCACCATACATTGCTAAGATACCTTTTCCAATTGCTGCTCTGTCACATGGGAGAAGAAAATATCTGTGCACAACAGGATGTGCAGCAGGGTTGACTCCCCCTGTTTAAGAGCAAAACAGGGTCACATTATTTTAATGCCCTACACCTGATTTTTTTAAGGAAAGTGCCCATGGCAACTTCCTGTTGATGGCAATTGAAAGTTTGAAGTTTTTCTATGGTGGCCATGGGTCAACATAATCTTTTTTGCATTAACCTAGATAACTGAAAAGCAGAACTCTCACATAGACCATACTTAAAATAGCGTGTGTGTGTGTGTGTGTGTGTGTGTGTGTGTGTGTGTGTGTGTGTGTGTGTGTGTGGGGGGGGGCAGTAGTACTCATTATTTGGAGGATTAGTCGTGACTTGATCACTATATAAGGATCTGGATATATGTCTATACACATACTTGAGAATGCAAAACCATGTCAGACAGTGTGTATACTCAAACACCAAATCCAATATAAACACTTCAGTTTACATCCCTTATGATTAACTGTGTAAGAAAAGACCTTTAAAAGGGGTCATATATTGCTCATTAACAATAACATAGCTTAAGGGCTGTGAGTTTATTCATACACAATGCATTCGTCCAAACATTCACTTAATAAATACAAACCTTTTGTCAAAAGTGGAGCCTTTTCAAAGAGGATCAAAACATAATACCTATGACTTATTTCACCAACAATGATGTTGCAGCTTGAAATACAAACTTAGTTTTATGCCTAGTACATTTATTATATTATACTTGCAATGTCATTACAGGCTATAAACATGCTCTAGCATAACAAAGCACTCAAAGCAGACCAACACCTTCCGCGCCAAGGGTGTTGGTGGCCACTGGCGCCACCGCTACAGGACAGGCTGTGGGGGGGGTGGCTTAGAATGCTGTAGCCCCCCCCCTCACATACGCCTGTAATCTTTACCTTTACGTCACTGCTCACATGAGTGCCGGGCAGCTAATTGTGGGGGGTTTTGTGCAGGGGGGGCTCCAGCATTCCGCTTGCCCCCCCAGCCTGTCTTATAGTGCAGCGGAGGATGTTGTTCCACTTTAATAAATATGTTTAAAAATATACTGGGAGAGGAGGAGGATAGCAGTACTACTAAACAACTCTAGAAGGAAATGTATTTTTATGGATTTTGATGGTGGATTTTAGGTGACTAAAATCTACATCTCTTCCAAGCATGTATACGTTTGAGGGGGGGAAGGTTGGACTGGTCTGAAAGGTTAACCTGTCTGCAGGGGGTATGGTATTACTCAGACAAATCACTGGCTGCCATGGCCATGGCCACTGGCAACCAATTGCTAGGCTTAATATCGCGCAGGAGATTTGACAGGGAAAATTATTTGTTTTAAGGGCGGTACACCGCAAGGGAGCACCGGCAATAAAGATGCCCCGCCATGCACAGGGAACAACACTGAAGGTTACTGGCTTTGTTGGGCAAGTGGGTGGGCAGACGTGAGACATGCCTATGTTGTGTGATCCATCTGACAGCCTTCAGTTGGCGTTTGGGGTAATTGGTGGAGAACAAAAGCGCTCCTGTGTTAGTATTAAAAACCACGCTCACACATTCGTGTGCTGGAAAACAGATGGTTTAAAGGAGGGGGAAAATATTATTTGGAGAATGATCCATTAATGTGAGAATGGTGTTGCTACTCCCACTTTGGTCACTAGATGGGAGTATAAGACCACAAATGACAACACAATTCAATTCAGACTCTTATATTCTCTGAAGAATTCCCCTTTAGTTTGAGCTAGGTGGCAAAGGATAACATTAGGGAACAACAGGAAACAGATGAAATTGGTGGGAGCTTTTTGGAGGAAAAACCTCAGGCAACAAAGAAGAGGTTTCATAAGAGGAAGCTAGAGGGACAGACTGAAAGATCATTTATAACCATGTTGAGGGGAAGACTGATGTAGCCTTCCTGTGTGACACGGCTGATGGGGCTACTACAGAGATGAGGCATGGGTGCAGTTGGACGCTACCAGGAGGATATGGCTTTAGTGAGACAGAACCATGCTGAGTTGCTGAGAGATTAAGAAGACTGAGGTGCGGGGAGTACATGCAGAGAGAGGAGGACCCTGGCAGAAAAAAGAGAGAGAACCAAGTGGGTCCTGGCATTGGATGTGACATAAGTGATGCCCTCTGGAGTAGAGAGGAACCAAAGGGACAGACCGGCCCACAAGGAGGAAGCCTGCTATGCCTGGGACTCTGGTAAGGTGTGGTTGTCCCTGTCTGAGGCCCCTGTCCTGCAGTGACTGTTGTGTGAGAGAGAAGCCCTTGTGTTGGAAGACGGTAGGGTCCACATACCTAAATAAGTTCCCCATGTTTTACTTGCTGGCAGTCACATGCGCCAGTCTGGGATACGCCATCGATGGTCTCTGCTACAAGGGGGTGCTCCGTTCAAATTGAGGAGATGGCAGTCCGAATACCCCTCTGGAAAAAGGCCTACATTTAATTGGGAAATACCATACTGCCTAGCCCCTATGCTGAAACAAGCAAGAGCACCTGTGTCTAATGAACACAACCTATTTAACCCTATGCTGATTAATCTTTACACTCAAACGTCCTTAAGAAGCAATTGTACCTGGTGTTGGCTTATCTATAAAGCGATGCAACTTTATTTGGCCTATGAACTGTGAATTTGACTGACATGGAATAAAGTATTAAACTTTTCTTTTCATAACCCTACAACAATAAAACAAGCTGATGCTTTCACTTATCCTGTTTGCCGTTGGGTGCCTGTCTGCTGTGATACTATCTTGTCAGATCCCCATGCTGCGGTCCCATTAACCCTTACCCTCAAGCTACCATACCTGTGTGCTCTGACATTGCCTAAGATAAGTTGACACTGTGACGTACTTGGGATTGCAATTAAAGCTGACTGTGATTGCTGCTGGTTAACCCCAATAACTAGCATTACACTCCACAGAACATAGTGACGTGGGGAGCAAGCCATTGGTCCAGCCAGCGTCAAATAGATGCAGATGTTCTCACTGCATCATTAAGTAGATGCCCTCAACAAATTTGCAGAGCTAAAATATCCACACCTATCTACTCCGACTGGTCACACTGGTAGGCCAAATAAAAAATTCAGTGCTTCCGTAGTCAGCTTAAAAGATGTAGGCTTTAATAGATCCAGTTAACATACATTACATTATCACCGGCTGGCACCCAGTCTCCAGTATTGATGCTGCTGTTTGGGCTTGATTGGCACAGTGTCTCTGCACTGGCATCCCCACTGGCTGGAGTCCCCTCTTACGTATACATGCTGAATCTGGATGGGGGAGGTTTCTGGCCTAGCGGGGGCGGTGTAGGGTGTGGTTGGCTAGTGCGTCTCTTGCGGACAACACTCTCCGGCAATGTGATGGTGGCTATCTTTTTCATTTATTGGCTTCAATATAGAGGTACAGTAGGTGAAACTAAGGGGGTGACCTCCAAAAATGTGTCACATGAGCGGGGGCTGTGGGGTACATGCTGGACTTCTGTAATGTATTTAAACAGGATATAGTAAATCCTACATTTTTTATGCTGACTAGGGAAGCGATGTTTTTTATTCTTACATCAAAGACTGCTAGAGTTTTTTTTCTGTGTGCACCAGATACAGCAGGGTGGGTTAGAGATTGGACAGACCTCTGGGGCCATCAATAGACCAAGAAGATCCTCAGGAAAATTCCTCTGATGATAAAAATGAGGAAAACCCCAATTAGCTTATTGGTAATGGAATTTCTGGTAGTCCTCCAAGACAGCCCAGTCGAGTAGCTCCTCCCACCTAAACCGGAAACACAAACTGGACATAATTAAATACCCCACCCCTTCCTCCTGGACTTCAGTGTTTTAAACAGAGTAATCCCGAAGAAACAAGCAAAAATAACATTTCTTACATAACATAATTATCTTGAGCGGGAAGTAGGACATTGTCCTGCAGGACTAACGGAAATTCCATTACCGGTAAGCTAATTGGGTTTTCCCACAACATCCTCTGGGACAGCCCAGCCGATGGTAACCACTGAGTAATTAAACTAGCGTCCTACCTCAGGGGAGGGAAACCACCTGAAGAATCTTCCTGCCAAAGGCCTGTTTGGCGTCTGAAGAAAGATCCACTCTGTAGTGCTTCAAAACAGTTTGCGGGGAAGCCCATGTTGCTGCTCTGCAAATCTCTGACAATCTGACACCTGCCTGATTAGCCCAAGAAGCAGAAACCGCCCTAGTAGTAGACTGCGCTTTCAATCACCTAGGCGCCCAATCTCCTCAACACTTGTACGTTAACTGGATATCTTCCCTAATCCATCTAGCAATAGAAGCCTTAGAAGCCTGAAGACCCCTATTTTTTTCCTGAAACTTGGACTTTCCCCACCCTGAAGAGCGTTCTAAATAAGTTAGTAAAATCTTCCTGGCATCTAATAGCTGCATCTCCTGCTGATCCCCAATATCCTCCTGTTTGAGTCCTGGGAGATAGATCTCCTGGGACCTGTGAAACTCTGAAGCAATTTTTGGAAGGTAAAGTGGATCAGGTCTGATCATGAGAGGATCAGAAAAAAATTGGAAATATGGTTCCTTAATAGATAAGGTAAAAGTAAATGAGCTTATATTTGTAATCCAAACACCATAAATCGTGCAAAACAGGGATTGGTTTCTGGTCGACGTTTCGGGGTGCACTGTGGCCCCCTTCCTCAGGACCAACCACATACAACCAGAACAGGCAGTGAACAGCCATTATATACAAAAAGGGGGCCTACTGGCCCATACCCATTCAAAAATTCGCGCCTGACGTCATCAATGACGTCACCGGCGCTCGGAAATTAGCATATCAATAAGAATGTAAATTAATGCTGTAAATGACAATAGAGGGGCCCCTTGAGGTCCTTACCTCTGCTAGGCGCCCCTGTCAATAGAATCTGCAGGGCACCGCCGCTATTGTCAGCAGGGGGTTGCCAAGCAACCCTATGCTGTCCCCCAATCAGGGAAGGTCAGGCGTGATGTCACAGGTCCCGGGAAATCTGCCCGGTAACCGATGACGCTGCCCAAGAGCCAAATGATTGGCTCTCGGGTGTAGCAGAGCTAGCACTCTATCTCCAGCAAAAGCTTTGCTGGAGGCAGAGCATCAGCTTCTGCACCCGACCCCAGTGCGGCGGTGTCTTAAAGAAGAACGCAACTGCAGGATATTTAAGAAGATTATACATGAAAAACCTATAAAAATAACCATACAACATTTGGAAATAAAAAAATATGAAAAATAATAATGTGAAAAACTTATCCTACATAAGGAGAAAAGCCCTTAGGGATGGAAATGGAACACCAATAATTTGCTTGGACTGGAGAATTGGGGTATATACAGCCAGTCCTAAAGATAGGGGGAAAGGTTAATTAATCTGAAAAGGGGGGAGGGAAAAGGTTAGTTCATCTGGAATTGGTCGACCAGAAACCAATCCCTGTTTTGCACGATTTATGGTGTTTGGATTACAAATATAAGCTCATTTACTTTTACCTTTACATTGGAGTGCTGGTTCTTTACAAAATTCTTGGACTTTGGCGGTGTCTCCGCGGACCGCGCACCCACCCGACATGGGATACATATGAGTAAGAGTGCGACAGCCACTAGAAAATTTGCCTTAATAGATAAGGCCTGATTCTTCTGGCTGATGTGATAGCTAAATACATGCAACATTGAGTGTTAGATATTTAATAGCTGACTCTGTAATGGTCTTCCTCCAGAGAGGGAAATGAAGAACCTATCAATCAGATAAGCCTCTTGTCCAGAAATACAGACAGAGCCGCCATCTGCACCTTTAAGGTGTCCTACCAGTAGATCTTACGGGTGACAAGCTTCCCGCTCTGTAGCAGTCCTAACAACTATGCCAGAGTTTTTTCCTGTGTGCACCGGATACAGCAGGGTTGGTGAGGGTACTTTTCTTTTTTGCTATTAGCAAATATGACATTGGACAGACTTCTGGGGCCATTAAGAGACCCTCAGGAAAACTCCTCCAATAATAAAAATGAGGATAATTACAACCCCAAAACCCCTACTTAGCTTGTGAAAACGCCCATCCAGGCTCCACCATCCTGGGAACTGACACTACAAAAACCACCCTCCAGTAGTGCAAAGTATAATTTTATACATATTTTTTTTTACACTGGTGCATGTTGCTGCACTGCAAGAAACACATTTACTAAAAAAATTAACGGTGCAGCAACACGCTGAAAACATTTTAAATTAGATTTTGCAATACTATTTGCACTGATAAGGCACTGTCTGGCTGAAGTGCTCAATAAATCAGGCCCTTAATGTAAACATTTAATGTATTTTTGATACTTCTTTGTGCACAGACATGGTTTCCATGATATAAACCACCTTTGCTCATAACCCTGTTTGTTTATCCAGGCCTCATTTTTTAACCCTATTATGCCTAGACTCTTGCAAGAGTGGATGGAGGGTTCATGCAAGCATATTCAAATGGTCAGATACAATCCTGTCCTGGCCAACAGGCCTCACTAAACCTTTAGGAGTTTTTTTTTCTTTTTGGTTTCCAGTAACCAAATGAAATAGATAACAGCACCCAAGAACCAAAAATGCCAGTGAAGTTTAATGCTGCATGTCTGCTTTCTCAAAAGAGAACAAAAATAACAAAAGCAAAAATACCGTTTTGTGAGTACTCACCTTTAAAACGGGTATTATGAGTGTGCCATACACTCCACTTCGATCATCATGACATCTGGGCCATATCCTCTAGAGGGCGAACTTCTGCAGAGATGAATATGCAAAAAAGAAAGCCCCTCCTGGCCCATATATACCTGGGACCTCCCACCAATTTCCCAGTGTAAAAAAGCAGTAAGGGGACCAGGAAGAGCCAATTATAACCTAAACAATAAAAAAAACAATGGTTCACCATATAAAAGCCCCAGAATACCTGAAAAAAAAGGGGTGGGGCGAAGTGGAGTGTATGGCACACTCATAATACCCGTTTTAAAGATGAGTACTCACAAAACGGTATTATTCTAAGTGTGCCATACACTTCACTTCGATCATTATGACATCCAATAGCAGTGTCCGTCATGGGTGGGAACCAGAAACAGTAAAGAATGTACCAACTCAAACCACTGCAGCTTGCAGAACCTTGCGGCCAAAAACAGCATCCGCTGAAGCCCGCACATCAACCTTGTAAAACTTGGAAAAAGTATGAACGGAAGACCAAGTAGCAGCCTTACAAACTTGTTCAACAGAAGCCTGGTGCTGAAAAGCCCAGGATGCACCAACAGCACGAGTAGAATGCGCAGTGACCCTAAAAGGGGGAGTCCTCCCCTTAGCAGAATAGGCCCCAACAATGGCCTGACGAATCCATTTGCTAATCGTAGACTTAGCCGGCGCCAAACCCTTCCTGGGTCCGCAGGACACCACGAAAAAAAGAGTCCGTCTTGCGGAAGGAAGATGTAGTCACCAAATAATACTTCACACAGCGAACAACATCCAAATTGTGCAGAACCCTCTCCTTGTCATTGTTAGGCTTAGGACACAAGGAAGGGAGAACAATATCCTGATTGAGGTGGAAAGCAGACACCACCATAGGAAGGAAATCTGTCTTAAAACGAAAAACCACCTTATCCTGATGTCTCTCAAAATAAGGGGCCTGAATCGACAGAGCCGCCAACTCAGAGACACGCCGAACAGAGGTAACAGCCACCAAAAAGGCAACCTTCTGAGTGAGAATAGAAAGAGCAGTATTCTGTAGTGGCTCAAAAGGAGGACCTTGTAGAGCCGACAGAACCAAATTCAAATCCCAAACAGGAACCACCGCCTTCCTAGGAGGCCGCACATGCGCGACTCCTTGGAAAAAGGTCTTAACCAGCGGGTGCAAGGCAAAAGACATCTGGAAAAAAAACGACAGAGCCGAAACCTGTCCTTTCAAGGTACTAAGCTGGAAACCAAGATCCAGATTATGCTGAAGAAACTCCAGAATCCTAGGAATAGAAAACACCCTACAAGGCAAGGCCCTAGCCTCACACCAAACAATGTAGGACCTCCAAGTCCTATAGTAAAAGCCAGAAGAGGACCACTTCCTAGCTCTAATAAAGGTCTGGACCACGGCCTCAGACAAACCTTCCTCCTCCAGAATGAAGGTTTCAGCAACCAAGCCGTCAAAGCCAGCGTTTGTAAATTGGGGTAAAGAAGTTGACCCTGAGCCAATAGATCCGGCAACACGGGAAGCCGGTAATGATCTACCGCCAGCCTTACCACGTCTGCGTACCAAACCCTTCTTGGCCACCTTGGAGCCACCTGGTGCCCCTTCCAGAATCAATTTGCGAACTACCTTGCCCAGCATGGCGAAGGTCGGAAACAGGTACAGAAACCCCAGATCCTTCCAGGCAAGGGACAAGGCATCCACTGCCAATGCTAGAGGATCCTGGGAAAGAGCCACAAAGGCCGGAAGTTTGTGATTGTGCCTCGAGGCAAAGAGATCCACCTCTGGAGTCCCCCACCTGCGGCAAAGATCCAGAAAAACCTTGGGGTGGAGAGACCACTCTCCTTGGCGAGAGAATCCCCTGCTCAGGGAATCCGCCTCAGTGTTTTCCACTCCCGGAATGTAAACTGCTGAAATGCAAGGAACAATGTTCTCCGCCCAGTGCAGAATCAGAGAGACTTTCTTGAGGGCACCCCTGCTGCGAGTCCCTCCTTAGTGATTGATGTAGGCTTCGATTGACCGAAGCTGAACCGGTAGACCCCGTAACTGCGACGTCATCCGTTGCAGAACAAGCCGGATGGCCCTGAGCTCCAAGACATTGATGGGGTTGTGAGCCTCCTGAGGGCTCCACACCCCGCTGAACTGATGACTTTTCCAAAAACCTCCCCAGGCCGATAGGCTGGCATCCGTGGTAACCGTCTCCCAACAAGGGACCAGAAAGGACCTGCCCTTCAGCAGGTTGCTCGACTCCAGCCACCACCGAAGGGACTGCCGAACCCTGGGAGACATCCTGAAAGATTGATCCAAAGACTGGGGACACCTGTCCCAATGTGTCAATAGGTGAAGTTGAAGAGATCTCATGTGAAACTGTGCAAACGGTCCCGCCTCGAAGGAGGACACCATCAGGCCCACCAGTTTCATCCCCTGTCGGATAGAGGGACAAGGGCTGGCCCGAAGAAGACGGATCAGATCCTGAATCCCGAGCACCTTGGTCTGGGGCAGAAACACTCTGGCCTGAACGGTATCCAGATTCATGCCCAGAAAGGAAATCACCCGTGATGGAGAAAGAGAGGACTTGGAGCAGTTGATCACCCACCCGAACTTCTCCAGTTGATCACCCACCCGAACTTCTCCAAAGTCGACACCACCTGGTGGGTGTCCAGCTCCACCTGACTGAGGGAAGAAGCTGAGATCAACAGGTCGTCCAGATAAGGCACAATGCGAATTCCCTGAGCTCTGAGCAGGGCCATTATTTCTGCCAAGACCTTGGTGAAGACCCGCAGTGCCGAGGTCAGCCCGAAGGGAAGAGCTACAAACTGAAAGTGTTGATCTGCCACCGCAAACCGGAGGAATCTCTGATGCGCTGGAAAAATGGGAATATGCAAATACGCATCCTTGATGTCTATGGACGTCATGAAATCCCCCTGGTGAAGGGAATTGATAGCGGAGCGCAAAGACTCCATACGGAACTTTTTGGCTCTGATAAACCTGTTCAGAACCTTGAGATCTAGAATGGGTCTCACCGAGCCCTCCTTTTTGGGTACCGTGAAAAGGTTGGAGTAGTAACCCCTGCCTCCGACTGAGGCACCGGGCAAATAACTCCCATGTCCAGAAGGTTTCTTACTGCTAACAGGAGCCCCTGCGCAGCCTGAGGGTCCGAGGGCACCCGAGACCTTAAGAACCTTGGAGGCGGCCAGTACTCCAGTTTGTACCCGGACGAGACCACTTCCAGGATCCAATTATCTGTGATCTCCCGGGCCCAGACCTGGAAGAAGAGCCGCAGCCGTCCCCCCACCCGTGCGGGTGAGGGCGCCCCTTCATTGCTGAGCTGGCTTACCGGCGGGCTTAGGCTTGGAACCCCAAGGACAAGCCCCTGACACCAGAGACAGGCAGACCCCTAGTTGCTCTGGCGCCATGAAAGGACGGGGTGAAAGAACCGCCCCCCCCCCCCCCCAAAGGGACGGCGCTGTTTCTTCCGCTGAGGTAACTTACCTCCCTTAGCAACAGCATCCAATCTATCACCAAACAGCCGCGTACCCATTAAGGGAAGAGCTGTAAGGGACTTCTTAGCCCCAAAATCCGCTGTCCACTGACGCAGCCAGACCAACCTGCGCATGGCCACCAATAGAGCCTAAGTCCTGCTACACATGACAATGGAATCCTCCATAGCAGACAACACAAAATCCATGAATAGTTCACACCTCTTAAGAGTAGCGAACTCAGCGCTAGCCGGATCAAACTGACCGTCATTAAGCCAGTCCCTAATAAGAGACCTGGTAGCAAGCGACACTAGAGCAGATGAACAAGCCGGCCGCAGGGCCGAACTCACACAGGCAAAAGCATGACAGGCCATCTGATCCAGGCGCCTATCCTCGCCATCCTTAAGGGAGGTAGCGTCCGGGGTGTTTAATACGGAAGAATTGGTCAAGCCCAAGACAGGCACATCGACCTCAGGGGGAGAGGACCATCGCTTCACCGCCTCCACCGGGAAGGGACACTTCTTGTCCCATCCCTGGGGAGCACCCGGCAGCCGACAGGGCCTCTCCCATTCTTTCTGGATCAGAGCATCAAAATGATCCTGCGTAGGGAATTCTAGACGGGGCTTACGGACCCCAAAAAATCCCCCCTTCTTTAAAGGAGGCGCCTCCGGGGGATCAATATCCAACACCTCCAGCATATGCGACAAAACAGCAGCCGTATCTACGGCATCCCCAGGCGCTTGCCCCACAAAAGCATCACCAGACTGTACAAAATCAGACTCTGTCTCCTCAAACACTTCCCCCTCCTCTAAAGGGGAATAACCAATCCATAGAGTCGTCGTCCGCGTCCCACACGGGCTGGGCCGAAGACAAATGTCTCTTTTTAGCTTGGGCCTTCTTGCCCACCGCACTAACAATAAACTTTTCAATGCTGGCCAACCTGGCACCAACATCCGACTGCGACTCCCCGCTGGCACCAATGTCACTCGGGGTACGGATCAAGCGGGGAGGGGAAGGCGATGAAGCGGGAGGAGCCGACCCAGAAGGCTGGGAACCAGACTTCCGCGTTATGGCCTTATGAGCGCATGGAGTACAAATCGGTACATCCTCTCCCGTAAGGGATGCCCCACACCCCACGCATGGGCGAGCTTGCCCCAATGAGAGCCCAAGCCCAGTATCCTGCGGAGCCTCCATATGGTGATTTTTTAGTGGTCAGTCGCAAGACCGAAGGGAATTACGCTTAAGCAACCCGGGATGCCCCTTAAAAGTCCCGGTGGGAGGATTTAGAGGAGAGTAATTTTTAAAACTAGGGACACCAGGACCAGGAGGAACCCCTTAATATGCACAATATGAAGCAATCTGCAACACACAATAGGCATATCATTACTATTAAGGCATCTGCATTAATAAAATCACAAGCATACCACACATACTATATACATATCAATATACAGGTATACTGCAATAAATGGTAAAAATATACACCACCAGGGGCCCACCCCACCAGAGAGTGAACCCCAACACACAAAGAAACAGGCCCCTACCTGACCCCCAAGAGCAGCACAGCAGCGCAGGAGATCTTCAAGATGGCCCCTGACCAGGAGGAAACCAGACCAAGGGAGAAGAAGAAGAAGGGGGGCGTGCCAGCGCCGAAGGCCAAGCCAAGCCCCCCTCCCTGCAGCGCGGATCTGGCCAGAGGGAGGCCTGCACAAATCGCGCCGACGAGGGGGCGGGGCTACCGCGGCGAGCGCCCGGCCCCGCACCCTTCTCCACCCAGACACACAGCCTGAGTGACTTCACTCAGGCTGAAGGAAGCCATATTGCACCAATTCATCAAGGGATCACTTCCAGATGAGCCACATCAACCAACAACAAACAAAGTGTGAAACACCTAAACACACACACATCCATTAGATTAAAACAAAAAAAAAGCAAGAAGAGGCCAGCTTAGGACGCGCCAGCCCCCCCCCCCCCCCCGAGGGAGTAAGGGGCCCAGAGGGGAAAAGGGGGAACCCCGGCCCGTAATAAGGCAGTATTCAGCAGGGACTGGGGGCATCCCATACCAGGATCACCACAACCTGGTTGTACCGCCTGCCCCAATTTGAGGTCTCACGGTGGAGCAAAGTCTCCCAATGCACCCACTGGGTGCTCCTACCCTTGCCAGGATCCACAGTCTAAGCTGGGAGGCTCAATGGGGGACAATTTGGAAAGAATCCTGGCAGCACTAGGGATAAAAAAGGGCGCCGGGCGCGAGCCCAGCTTACCTGCAAGAGAGAGAAGTCTTCATCTTCTGTCTTGTCCACCTGCAGAGAAGACACTGGGAAATTGGTGGGAGGTCCCAGGTATATATGGGCCAGGAGGGGCTTTCTTTTTTGCATATTCATCCCTGCAGAAGTTCGCCCTCTAGAGCAGTGGTCCCCAACCCTGTCCTCAAGGCCCACCAACAGGCCAGGTTGGGCCCAAGCTCATTTGACTGAAAGGCTAGTTTAAAAACAGCCCTGTGCTGGGGGGGGGGGGGGGGGGGGTAGAAGTCGTCCTGACCCACCTGCACCCCACAGGTATGGGGGGCCGCAACTGAGGCCACCCCTGACATGATACTGTACACACAGTATTTTGGTATTCTCTTCTTCCACACTAACTCATCCAACCATATGCTTAGGAATTCATATATAAGAAATGATGAATATAACAAGAAAAATACATCAAAAGTAAAGGAGATTGTACAGGAAAATTTAGCTGGATTCCTTTATCCCTGAGAAAGCTTATTCAAAGAAATGCGTTGGAGGATTCTAACACGGTCTATAAATCATCACAAGATACCAGCTATGCTTTACAACACTGTTTTTGGATATTGTATGACTTTGAAGTATTACATGATTTTGTATGCATGATACAATTTTTTCTAGTAAAAAATTATTTGAAAAAACTTTATCCCATAGTTGTATTTAATTGTTAAAATAGTCGTAGGTGGTAATAGGTAACTTGGCTTCTGTGAATAACAAATAGCCCTCCTATAAAAAGTTTTTTCAGTTGGCACAGAGCAGTCAGCCTTCTCCTGATTTTCACCAAAACCAAACTTGCCCATCAGAGTGCCAGATAGAGAAGCAGGACTCTTCACTCCTCTGAACTTGATTTCACAGAATTCAGTAGCAACATGCTTACACTACTCCATTTGATGCTCGTCATTGTGCTTGGTGATGTAAGGTATGCATACAGCTGCTCAACCATTAAAACCTATGCCATGAAATTCCTGGCACACATTTTTTGTGTATTTTTGCTGAACACTGTAATAACTCAGTATAATGAGTCAGAAAAGCATGGGTGACTTAGTGGCCAAGTTGCTGTGATTCATAAACACTTTTGCTTTCTTGTGGAGGGAAGAGATTTTATCAACTAACTTGAAATGGTGACATTCTATTACAGTACTATGCTCAGATTCAGAGAGCTGTTAGAGCAGGAGTGTCAAGATCAAAAAGATCTTCTTCAGACTCAGAAGAAACTAAATGCTTCTTTTTCTTTAATACCTTCATTGGGACAGGTGGTTCCAAACTGAGTACTATGTGGGCCAACTTATCCGCAATCTCTCGGTGGACACTATCATCCTGCCACATCTGCCTCATCCTGCCGCAGCTCGGAAAGCAGCCCCGCTGCAGGAGGCAGAGGCAGCCGTCCGGGCCAAGCCGCATCGACCCCGGCACCCGGGAAATTGATGCGGCAGTATGCGCAGGGAAGCCGCCTTGCCGGCAGAGGAAGCTGCCCAAACCGCAGAGGCCACCGAGCGGCAGCGGCGCGGCCGGAAAAGCTCTCGGGGAATCAAGAGAGCAACAAACCGGAATGAGACCCACCGGCAGACCTAGCTGAGCATCCTGCCCGACAGCAGACCTTCAAGTTCCTGACCACATCCAGAGTGTGTAAAACCCGCTCCTTAGGGTTACTAGGACACAAGGAAGGCAAAACAATGTCCTGATTGACATGAAAAGCAGACACAACCTCAGGAAGAAAATCTGGTTTAAAACGAAACACCACTTTGTCCTGGTGTCTCTCAAAGTAAGGAGGTTTGATAGAAAGCACCGCCAACTCAGAAGCACGCCTAACAGAAGTGATAGCCACCAAAAAGACTACCTTAAACATCAGAATGACAAAGGGGCCTCACGCAAGGGCTCAAAGGGAGACCCCTGCAAGGCAGATAAGACCAAGTTCAAATCCCAGACTGGTAACATAGGCTTACATGGGGGACGCACGTGAGTAACCCCCTGGAAAAAGGTTTTGACCAGATCATGGTGAGCAAAGGATCTTTGGAAGAAAATGGCCAAAGCAGAAACATGACCTTTGAGGGTACTAAGTTGAAGACCCAAATCCAAACCATGTTGTAAAAATTCCAGAATCCTGGGGATAGAAAACACAGACAGGGAAGCGACTTAGACTCACACCAGGCAATGTAAGCATGCCATACCCTATAGTAGATGGAAGAAGAGGACTTCTTCCTAGCCCTGATCATGGTATTAACAACAGAGGCAGGCAACCCCTTTTCCATCAAGATGGAGGTTCCAGCAGCCAGGCCGTTAAAGCCAGGTTTGTAAATTGGGATGGCGTAGCTGCCCCTAAGTTAGCAGGTCTGGAAACTTGGGCAGGGCGTACTGATCTACTGCCAACTGCACGATGTCTGTGAACCTCACTCTTCTTGGCCAACAGGGGGCCATCAGAATGGTTGGCACCCCTTCCTGAGCCATCTTGCGCAGCACCCTGCTCAGCAGAGGAAAAGGGGGGGGAACACAGAGGAGCTGAAAGCTCTTCCAAGACATTGCTAGAGCATCCATGGCAAAGGCCAGAGGGACAGAGAGACAAAGACAAGAAGCTTGTGATTGTGACGGGACGCAAACAGACCCACATCTGGCTGACCCCAACGGTGACACAGGGAGCGAAACACCCTGTTGCAGAGGGACCATTCTCCCAGGCTAGAAGACCCCCTGCTCAGGGAGTCTGCCTCCAGATTTTCCACCCCCGGGATGTACACAGCTGAGATGCAGGGGACATTCTCCTCCGCCCAGGACAGTATCAGGGACACTTCCTTGAGGGCCCTCTTGCTCCGGGTCCCTCCCTGATGATTGATGTAGGCAACCACCGTCTGGTTGTCCGAGCGGATCTGAACAGCCCGACCCCGAAGGTGTGGAGTCAACGGGCTGAGAACCAACCTTATCGCCCTCAGTTCCAGGATGTTGATAGGGGTGTGCCCCCCCCCCCCAAGGGCCCCACTGACCCTGGAATTGCAGGGATTTCCAGAAGCACCCCCAACCTGTCAGACTGGCATCTGTGGTGACTGTCTCCCAGCATGGGGCCAGAAAGGATCTGCCCACCAACAGGTTCCTTGAGTCCAACCACCACGATAGAAACCGCCTGGCCAGAGTGGACAGAATGAACACCTGATCCAGGGACACAGGGTCCCGATCCCATACTGACAAGAGTTGAAGAGGCATAATGTTAAACTGAGCGTATGGAACCGTCTCGAAGCAAGACACCCCTGGCAGCTTGCTAGGCAGTTCCCGTTCCTTGAGCACTAGATTATTAAAGTGAGACTGCTCAGGGAACTCCCAGCGTGGCTTAAACGTATGAAAAAGCTCACCCTGCTGCTGAGGAGCCACTGCCGGGGGAGATATACAAAGAATTTCAAAAATGTGATTCAGCAATCTGTCAGTGTCGTCAGGGGACCACGGGTCTTCCCCAAAGGGGGTCCCCGTGCTCCCATAACTCTTAGGTTGTTTCTCTGAGGATTCAGAATCAGAAAATAATTCCCCCTCCTCAAGGGGGTAAGGACCTGACAGTGGGAAAGGACCCTCATCCTCGACAGGGAAGAGGGAAACTCCAGGCGATAAGTGCCGCTTCTTAGCAGAAGCCTTACGCGGGGCAGACCCAGCAAGATGTTTTTCAAAGCTGGCCACCCTTGCAGCTAAATCAGGTTGAGACTCCCCACTAGTATGCCCCTCGGTGGGGGTCAGATGTAAGCGTGGGGGGGGTAGGAGAGGCCAAAGGGGGCGCACCACCAGGCCCAGTAGCAGACAGCCCAGACGGCAACGCAAGTACCTGCTGGGCACAGGATACACATACCCTGACATCATCACCAATTGGGGATACCCCACACGCAACACATAGCCGGGCTTGTCCCGAAGGAACCCCAGGCCCATTATCCCCAGAAGCCTCCATATGGTGATTATAATGGCACAGCAGGCCAGAAAGGGTTAACGCCAATACAAGCAACCCGGGATGCCGCAATCACCCACTAGGGAAGTGGGAGGTAATGAGGGGAGATGGCCGGAAGAAACCACAGTGTCAGTGTTGTAACCCACCTGAAATATATAATAAACATTCCCATGAGAAACAGCAAAAAATATATATAAAATTCACCCCACCGGGGTTACTCACGGACAGCGGGAGCAGTAGCACACAGGCAGCCAGAGAAGACTTAAAATGGCGGCCGCAGACCTTGAGGGGCGCCCCCCACCCGAAGAGCGCGAACGCGCCCACGTGATCCTGCCGGGCCAATCGCGACCCGGCAGTTCTGAGGAGAATGACGCCGCCATCTGCGGAGCGCTGTACAAGCGCGGCGGCTGCGTTTTACATAGTAATAAACCCTCTTTAGAATAAAACACAAAATTTTACTGCGGAACACCCCCCCGGCGTTCCCCCAGAGGGCCAGAGAGGGAGGAGGTTAAGAAGGGCTTTCCCAGGGAGAACAGCGCCCCAATGGAAGAAGTGAGGGAGGAGGGGAAGACCTAAGGAAGCGGGGTTAGCTGCACAGGATTACCTGGCAAACACCTATGAAGCAGTGGGGGCATCCCAAAAGGCTCACCAGCAGCCTAGACCACCTACCCTGTCAGAACAGGGACTGCGGTGGGAGCATAGCTCCACAGCACCTTTACACTAGTGCTCACTAACCTACCTTCACCCGAACCTTATCAACCGAGGCTGGGAGGCAGTATATGGTACGGAACGGGTGGGAATAGTCCTGCAGGGCTGCAGGCATATAAGCCCCGCTCACCTGCGCCACATAGAGAGCTATCTTCTATCTTCACAGTGCAGACTGCAGAAAGAACTGGGGAATTTGTGGGAGGTCCCTGACTTATATAGGGCCGGGAGGAGCCACAAGCAGTTTTCTGCAGTCCAGTGCCATCTTGTGGATGTATTACCCAAGTGTAAGGAATATTCTGGAACAGGACGTGCTGTATACTTAGAATAAAGCCATCTGTATGTCAAGCATTTAGAATGGTAACCAGGGAGGTCTTAGTCAAATACATCCAAATCTGTTACTAATCTCCCTCCTATGTAGAGGGCCGTAGGCCTTTTTTCCATTTAAATACATAGGGGAGCTTTGGAATTTCTGAATTTAGAGATAATTAAGAATATTTCAGTTAAATAAGGCCCTTGGAAATAGGATTAGTGAGGCACTGGTATTCCTACATAGGAGTATTATCTAGAGACTCAGCAAAGCATCTAAAAAGTAACTGAGCTTCACATGGGGACATCTAGTTTATACTGATGTGCTAAAGGGTAACAATGTTTTGAACTTTGTTCTCACTATTCACTACAGCTTCAAATGTTTTAGGGACCACAATCTTGACCATCTCATACATGAATTGGACTTGCAACTATTTAACATTTGATTCAAGAGGCAGATTCTTATGTAACTGCATGGTTACTGTTTTGCTACTAAAATTCTAATTTAAATAGAAATTATTATTATTTATTATTTTGTAAATCCACCATTGGCTTTCAAAATTACCCGAATCTTTTTGGGCATGCTATCAGATTTAAGCATTTCTCAACCTAAATGTATTCCTAGGTCTCTTCTACATGGCCACTTGTTTCTTCTAGACCCATTTGCACCCATCAGAGCCCAGTCTATTGACTTTCGGGTGATCACTCCAAATTACCCTTTTTTAATCTTTTACTGTCCACATTAGGTACTTTAGCAAACTCAAGACAACCAAAAGGAAAATGACTCAACAGCTCATCCGATACCAGAGCTGGTTTGAGCAGAATGGGGTCTGGCCTCCAGTCAGCAGAAGCAGAATTGAAGAATATTCCGCGAATGGTGACAGGTTTCGGTTAATGCACATTGCATGGACGTCTGTGATCTCACTATACTATCACCCTCTAATGTCATGTTTGTCTGGCCAGTACCGATAAATCTTGTGACCACTATCAATGAACTGGATGATGCTGTTTTTCATTTCTTGGGAAATCTTTTTCCTGGCAGCTCCTCGATTAGAACCAGTGACCTTCCACTCTGGAACTAACTTAATAACACACTCTTCTATTAGGGAATGTGAGAACAGTTAGTAATTTGTTGTATAGAAGCAGAGCTGTGGATTCTGAGCTAGTTTTGACTGGAGTCGGAAAAAACATACCGAACAGTATTAAAAAGAATATATCTTACTAATAATGTATAATAAATGTTACATTCATACAAAGTTTAGAAACGTTAATCAAATATATATTATGTTCTCTCAATCTAAGGTTCTTCTGTATAACAATAAGTGATACGCAGTCTGGTGTTCTAGTGCCGATTGATTAAGGGTTCTACAACCCTTTACTTTTAGGAAGGCAGGTCAAATGTTTTGGATGGGTAAGCCAGGCAAGCCCACCTTTGGGAAATGCACTTGGAACAAATGAAGGATAAAAGCTGGCCTCACCATGTGGTTATAGGTGTTGTAGAGAAATGCTGATTTCAATAGTTATTGAATGTTATTAACATTTTAAGTAAAGTGCAAAGATATGTACAGAATTTCCACATTATTATGTGAACCATAAGAAATATTATAACTGGGTTAGTAGTATTCTCAAGGTAAGTCCAGTGTTCATATAAGAGGGGGTCCATCTACCTGGATGCGCAAACCTTCACATGAGCCCCATTCTCTGCTCCCTATGTGTGTGTAGTGGATGTGACCACTTGCGCTCACCATTGAAAACAATCATTTCAGCCATCTGCTGAATAACAGCTCTGATTGCACAAGATTACATGCATGCGCCATTGGCCCAGGAAGAGAAGAGTTATTTAGGAGGTTTCACATAGCAGGACATACCATTTTGGGGGAGTGCCAGCAGCAGCCAATTTGGTATTTTGTTCTGCTTTAAGCACCTCCTTGGCATGCAGCAAACATTTATAGTACCACTTATTCAGCCCAACAGACTGAATCCTCCCGCCCTTTGATGACACCTATTGGCAAAATGCATTAGCGCAGGGAGAGCAACTGGGAGCTTCTTAACAGAGAAAAACACATTCCCAGTGAAGCCTGCTTCACTTCAGGACCTTCCCTCTATCACTGGACTTAACTTGAGAGTATGAGGCCAGCTTTTATCCCTTATTAATTGAACACTTTGCCTGGAATGTCCATTTAAGTTATTTGCTTAGAAATTGTATTCCAGTAAATATGCTTTATGTTCTAAGTAGTCTAATTATATAATGGTGAGAAAAAGAATGATGCTGCCATTTTACTACAGTAAATTTATTGCTAATTATTGGCCATATATGAGAAAACACTGTACTTCGCTTACCGACTTCACAGCCCTGTATACGAGAAGAAAAAACTTATATCACGAGGAGCAAAACAGTAACAATGCAATTACATGACAAGAATCTGCATAGCTAGCCATACACTAAATAGTTGCAAGTCCAATTTATGTATTAGCCAAAATGATGGTTGTCTCACAGTTGAATCTGTAGTGGATGGAGAGATATGGAGTCTGAAAGTCAAAAGTTTAAACTATTGTTACATTATTGTTGTACATCCATGTATGGCAATGTAATCCCAACATGTATGGCAATGTAATCCCAACTTAAAAATAACATTTTGTAAATTTACAAAATAAAAATAATTGTGACCAAATAATAAATGTAAATGAAAATGCTTACTCCGAACTCATGCTTGTCATAACCAATGATCGCATAACCTGAAAAAAACAATACCAAATGTTATTCACTGGCCTTCTGATATATGACGATAAGTAAAATAAATCATGCAATTTGCTAGATACATGTCGCCATGTTTGATAGCACATGGCAAAATAATTATTTTTATCACATTCTAGCATGCAAAATATTTAGGTGGGTGTGGCAAAATGCTTTATAGAATGATCTAAAAGAGAAGCGATCTAAAAATAGAAGAGTAAAAAGTGTATTTTTCTCAATTAAAATGCAATGCGAATGAACAGATCACATTAATGTTTGGCATACCCACCCTTTTCAAACAGCATTAAAATAGGTACAATTACAACTTGTAACTTAAGGGATATGGTAGAATTATAGGCAGGTGTATGATTACCAGGTAATAACAGATGATAATGATCATCTTTTCGCTGTGTAGTAAACACAGTAACAAAAAGAAATAGCTGTGTTATGAGGACTAAAACTGGGAGAGGAAAAAACAAACTCCACAGGATGAGGTTTATGTCACTGGTCATACACTATGAACACCTAAACAGGGCAAAGATTTCAAAGCAGACCTGGGCTCAACGTGGGCTGAGGCACTTTTGTAGAGGCACAAAGAAACATTCAGCGCTCGGAGCCGCTGAGCTATGCATGTCTGAGCGACGTCTTAGCTCAGCGGTTCCAAGCGCACTGGCGGCCACATCTTGTGCTTTCTTCTAACAGGGAGCTTGTCCGTGCTGGCCATTCACAAATGGCCGGCACGGGCACGCACGCCCCGCTAGAGGGATAGCAGGGATGCGGCCCATGCATGTGCCGTTGGACCGGGATTAAGGTAGAGGGCGACCTGGGGGGTTTCACACAGCGGGGCATCCCGATTTTGGATGTCCCGCAGAGAGGGAATGGATTGGCCCAAGAATCTTATATTTCCCGGGCCGATCCAGCTGGTTTTTGGTTCATTTTAAATAGATGAAAAAGAAAATAAAGGGACCAGCACAATAAATGTGTTTATGTTGCTTGCACATAACTTAACAGAATTTATGGCAAGTGAAAAGCTGTACGATTAGGGTAAGAATAATGCCTGGCAAAAATCCAAGGTGCAAAACAGAATCTGAACCAATCTATCAACAGTTTAGAAATTTGTTTTTACAAAAGTATGATCTTGCTATGTAGCATGCAACTTATGATAACATAGATTGAAAAATTATGTTCACCATCAAGTGGGCCTTTAAATAAAATATAAGTCAAGACCTCTCTATCTCTCAGCTTAAGTTGTCATTCACAAAAAAAGATAATGAAGAAGCATGAAAAATAACACCATGAATACCACAGTCTCTTCATTAGTCCCCCGTATTAACCAAGTGAATGACAAGCAAAACACAAGCCATTTGCTACTATGAATGAATACAGTAAGAGTTCCTCTGCTTTGAAAAAAGATATGAAGGAGGTCTGAGACCTGCTCCATAAGAGTGCCAAGTTGCAAACATTCTCTTCTGAAGGATACTTCCATATACAAGCCTCTTTACTGGATAATTTGAGGCTAAACAGCCAGGAACTGTGAACTGGGGTGCCAAAGCAAACCATGTGATCCAGAAGTTCGGGCAGCTATTTGGATGGACTACCGACCATCCTAGCCACATGTAAGATGGTTGGGACCTCTTCCAGCATTACCTTTTTCACCAGCCGAGGAAGAAGCGTTAGTGGTGGGAAAGCATACACCGATGGCAAAATTCCATTGATGGAATTGCCAAGCGCGTCAAATGTAAAGTCATCGGGTCTCTGGTCCTGGAAATGTTTTTCTCCAACATCTGGTTGTGCTGGGAACATTACATTTTTGGACATGCACAATGGACAAGGCCCTTTAGCATTAGGACGTTAAAGTGGACCCATCACCCCGTGCGGCCAGCTTGGAAACTAAAATGCTTGCCTGAAACCATAACAGATTTTACTCCTACGCTTTGATTCAGCCTGCTATGCTATCCAACTCCAACCTGCTATCCTGGTCGACAGCCTTGAAGTCAAAAAAATTCATTCATCATCATTAAGCCCCATTTCTCCTGGTCACAACAGTATAACATATGTATTGGCAGACACCCTTTCCTCCCAGGAGACTCCTCCAAACTGAAACAGCACTTTAGGAGATTTTTGGATAAAATACAACTATGCTATGAGCACCTTGCAGTTTTTCAACAAAAACAACCCTTTGCATTATTATTTATTTTGCAAATAGCCCCACAAACTATATATTTTATGGAAGTGCACAAGCTTTCTAGGCGTATCAGGCTTGTTGGTGTGGTCACAGTTTTCTGGAAGTAATCCCTTCAATTGATTCTTTGGTTGCACAGGGTTTCCCTAAAAAAGAAAAAAAAAGCAGAATCAAAGCCACATTTTCCTCAAAAAACAATATGCAAACAAGAAAAAACAAGGTAAATCAGAAAAAGCAAAGTCCCCTGAACAGAACAATATCAACATTCATAGCTATTGTCAAGGGAAGAGTTGGCAAACACCCCAAAGTAAAGCATACGCGTAATGGTAATTTTATTTGAAAATTTCAGCTCTGCAGATGCGCACTTTGCGCTTTTTCAACCAAAACAACCCTTACATTTAGAATATCCCCCACAAACCACATAATCACTGAAAGTTCACACATTGAGCTTTCTAGGTGTCCCCAGCTTATTGTAGTGGCCTCATCTTTCTGGAAGTGATCCCTTGAAGAATTCTTTGGTTGCACAGGGTTTCCCTAAAAAAAAATGAATAAAAAAACACATTTTCCTAAAATATCAATATGCAAACAAGCTAAATCTGAAAGTGCAAGGTCACCGAGCCTTGTGAACTCGTATAGGGGTCTCATGGACCCCTTACCAGTTCTTAACAGTAAAAAAAAAAAACACACCACACAGCAAAAATGTCATAAAAAAAGAAATTATTTACTCACCTCTAATTGTCAGCCAATCTGATGACAGATGTGGAGATCAGGGAGTACCCTTTATTGGTTGCCGATCGCCACATCTGACAGCTGAACCGCTGGGAGCAGGGATGATGCCCGCATGGTGATGTCATCCGCCCCGCCCCCAAAGGAGGGTGATCGGTGGCCCCCCTGGTGAAAAGGAGACCCGGCAGGAGCAATCGCGCATAGAGGTGAGTAAATGTCATTTTTACTTTTTTTTACATGTGATGCCGGTGGCTGCTGAAGCCGGGGGGGGGGGGGGCTATTCCAGGCAATCTCCTGCAGCCGGAGGGGCCTGGGAGGGGGATCAGACCCCCCCCCCCCCCCCCCCGGTAAAGAGGAGACCCGGACGGTTTGATAGAGGGGTCAAGTGGGTGTCTTTTTTCTTTTTTTGGGCCGCAAGCAGGGAGGAATGCCAGGTACGTAAAATGTATGAAGCTGGCAGTTAGCGACAGAAGAGACAGCTACATGAATTTTACGTAGCTAGCGTTAGAAGGGTTAAAATACATGACTTAGATTTAGTCTGGTGCCCTCTGACATGGTACAAAAACCTTGAAAAGGATTACACCCATCTGCTTGAACTGCTTTGGGCAACGCAGTAACAGCACAAGGGAAAATGCTTTCTATTATTTTTAAAAGGTCAGTTCACATATTTGTGGTGTGTTGAGCACCAATTTTTGAAAATATTGCAAGCTGTTTTTTACAGAACATAACGTAAAGCTAGAACAAAGCAATAAAAGTATATGGCAACACATACCATTACCTGATGTGAAATAAACCTTTTTGATTTAAAAAAAACAACAACACACAAACACAAAAAATGCAACACAACATTTGAAACATTGCACCTCTGGCATACTCACAAAACACATGCTCTTTGCCCAATGGTTAGGTGTGCACATGATACAATATCAGCAAAAATGTCAAAGACTCATTTACCATTGAAAAATGTACAAATTTATTCTGTAACTGTACAAAGATATATGCAGCTGAACAAGGTAAAATATTGAAATGTTTTTGTTGACAATTTAAAACTGGTCCTGGATGTTAGATATTTTTTTGTCTCTTTTCTTTAAGAAAGCTTGCAGTGTTTTAAAACAGAGCATCTGTGGAATGCCAAACAGTTATCTAGAAGTGCTCTTGCATGCTCCCAAACTCCCTCTTCAATTGGGACTTATTGAACAACCATAAAGTAGGACAACAGTTTCAGGTATGTATTATTTAGTGGCAGCAATTAAAAATTATTTCAAGCGTGTTTAATGAATACATAAAAAGAGAGATCCTGTATTAGTCTTGACTTTTACTTTAGGTCATGCACACTAGTCAGATTAATTTCAAAGAGCTCATCTTAGATCTCAACCTTCTTCTTGTCAGAGACTGTCTTTTTGTCTGTAGATAAATGTCTTGCTAAATTAATAGCAAAACTTTTCCATTTAATACTGTCTTAATGATTCACAAACATTCTAATGGTTTATGGGAAATGCCACAGCACAACCTAGTGGACGTATTTGAAAAAGCACACAAAGCTAACAATGTAAGACGACTTGGAAGGCATGGATGCATTCAACACAAATCAACAATTACCATCAACCAACAATTGACATTACCTGTAAAGCTTAGGGAATGTGTGTGTTATTGAAGCAGATTTCACTATCTGCAATCTGTTGTCATTGGCAACATACACCAAGTCTGTACACCAAGATGAGAAATGTGATCCTGTAGGTTCTTTAACTGTAGAGGCATTCTAAAGTGGGAGTCCCATAAGAGAGTGTGGGAGAGTGGGTTATGGGTTGTGTGGGGGTAAAGGTGAATAGAATTACATTTTATGATTTGCCAAAGGTAAATCGTAAAAAAAAAAAGCAAATACACTTGTATTATCAAAACGTGTCAGTACCTTTTAAGCTCTAAAATTCTACTGCTGGGGGAACACACCACCATATCGACCTAGTACATATTGTATTACATTTGGAATGATTTGATGTGTAATTGGTAAACTTGATTATAAAATAAAACAGCCAGTGTATTAAGCATTGTATAGTTGCAGATAACAATAGAATGGCGCTGCACTGCAGAGACATGCAAAAACAGGCTCCTCCCGGCCCCTCAAATACCCAGGGACCTCCCACAAATCCCCAGCATTGAAAAGCAATGAACAAGAAGCCGGGAGAATTTAACCACCAAAAACTGGTAACTATAATAATGGTAACAATCACCATACAGGGGATCCAGAATAATGCAAAAACCAGGGTGGGGTGGAGCAGGACGTACTGTATACAAATAATATCAAATCTACAGGTGAGTATTTCACAGAATTGTATTATTCTTAGTATACAGTACGTCCTGCTCCAGATATAGTACTTACACTTGGGACATCCAATAGCAGTGTCCATAAAGCAGGGTGGGATCCCCAACAGAAAAGGCAACAGCAGACAGTTTAAACCATTGCAACCTGCAAAACCTTGCGGCCAAAAATAGCATCAGCTGAGGCCCTAACATCAACCTTGTAAAACTTTGAAAAGGTAAGAACAGAAGACCAAGTAGTGGCCTTGCAAACTTGTTCAACAGAAGCCTGGTGCTGGAAGGCCCAAGAGGCACCAATAGCACGAGTAGAATGAGCAGTAAAGCGGAAGGGAGGACTCTTCCCCTTAGCAGAATAGGCCTGAATCACAGCCTGACTAATCCATTTGCTAATAGTAGACTTGGCAGGAGCCAAACCCTTCCTAGGACCAGAAGGGACCACAAAAAGAGCATCAGTCTTCCTGAAAGCCGCAGTGACTACCAGGTAATACTTCAGACACCTGACCACATCCAAGGAATGCAGAACCCTTTCCTTAGCGTTGCTAGGATTAGGACACAATGAGGGAAGAACAATATCTTGATTCAAATGAAAGTCAGACACCACCTTAGGCAGAAAATCCGGTTTAAAGCAGAACACCACCTTGTCCTGGTGTCTCTCATAGTATGGGGCCTGAATAGACAGAGCCGCCAGCTCAGACACACGCCTGACCGAAGTAATAGCCACCAGAAAGACAACCTTGAGGGTAAGTACAGCCAGAGCAGCATCCTGAATAGGCTCAAAGGGAGCACCCTGCAAAGCAGACAAAACCAAGTTCAAATCCCAAACAGGGACCATAGGTTTACGTGGGGGATGCACATGAGTGACCCCCTGAAAGAAGGTCTTAACCAAGGGATGCTGAGCAAGACTTCTGAAAGAAGACAGACAGGGCAGAAACCTGACCCTTCAGAGTACCGAGTTTTAGACCCAACTCCAATCCATGCTGTAAAAACTCCAGAACCCTAGAGACTAGGAACTCCCTACAGGGAAGAGACCTAGACTCACACCAATCAATGTAGGTACTCCATACCCTATAATAGATGGCAGAAGAAGTTTTCTTCCGAGCCTGCACCATGGTATCCCACCACCGAAGCAGACAAGCCTTTCTCCATCAAGATGGAGGTTTCAACAGCCAGGCCGTCAGAGTTTGTAAATTGGGATGGCGTAAGGAGCCCTGAGTGAGCAGATCTGGCGCCCCTGACAGAACGCACTAGTCTACTGCCATTTTTAGCACGTCTGCGAACCACACTCTTCTTGGCCACCTTGGGGCCACCAGAATCACTGGCACCCTTTCCAGAGCAATCTTGCGCAGGACCCTGCCCAGCAGGGGGAACGGGGGAAAGACATACAGGAGCCGAAATTCCTTCCATGACATTGACAGAGCATCCGTGGCCAAGGCCAGAGGATCCTGAGACAGGGAGACAAAGGCCGGGAGCTTGTGATTGTGACGGGATGCAAACAGATCCACATCCGGTAGGCCCCAACGGTGACACAGGGACTGGAATACCCTGTTGCAGAGGGACCACTCCCCCTGACGGGAAGTCCCCCTGCTCAGAGAGTCTGCCAGAAGATTCTCTACACCCGGGATATACGAAGCCGAAATGCATTGAACATTGGCCTCCGCCCATGTCAGAATCCGCAACACTTCCTGGAGGTCTGATGGTTGATGTAAGCAACCGCTGTCCTGTTGTCTGAGCGCACCTGCACAGACATACCCTTCAGGTGATCGGTCAACTGCTCCAGTACCAACCTGATCGTCCGTAGTTCCAGAATGTTGATGGGTAAATGGGCCTCATGAGGGCCCCACCTCCCTTGAAACCTCAGGGACTTCCAAAATTCCCCCCAACCTGACAGACTGGCATCCGTGGTGACCGTCTCCCAGGAGGGGGCCAGAAAGGACCTGCCCTTTAGCAAGTTCTTGTGGTCACCGACGAAGGGGACAGAGAGGACTTGGGATGATTGATCACCCAGCCGAAGGACTCCAAGGTGGACACCACCAGCTGAGTGTCCAGCTCCGCCTGCTGTAGAGACCGTGAGGTGATGAGGATGTCGTCCAGGTAGGGCAGCACTCGAATGCCCCCTGACCTTATCAAAGACATCACCCCCGCCAGCACCTTGGTGAACACTCTGGGAGCTGAAGTGAGGCCAAATGGTAGGGCCACAAAATTGGTAATGTTGATCTTTCAACGCGAATCTGAGAAACCCTTGATGTCCCGGGAACACAGGGATGTTAAGGTAAGCATCTTTAATGTCCAAAGACGTCATAAAATCCCCTGGGCGCAGAGAGCCGATGGCCGAGCGCAGAGTTTCCATGCAAAAGCGCCTGTTCTTGACAAATTTGTTGAGGATCTTTAAATCCAGAATGGGCCTGACTGACCCATCTTTTTTGGGCACTGTGAAAAGGTTGGAATAGAACCCCTTGTCCAATTCTCTCAAGGGGACCCTGCAAATGACCCCCAGATCCAGAAGTCCTTGCACGGCCTCCAACAAGACCTGAGCTGATAAAGGGTCCGGGACCTGATGAATCTTGTGGGGGGCCGCACAGCAAACTCTATCTTGTAACCAGAGGACACTACCTCCTGAATCCACCGGTCTGAGACTTGGCGCCTCCAGACGTGCGCGAAGTGCTGTAGCCGCCCCTCCACCTTGGCGGGCGAGGGCGCCCCATCATGCCTGAGAGGTCTTGGGAGGAGCTTTGGGTTTGGACCCCCAGGAGGAGCCAGGACGTCGTCCTCTGCTCCTATGCCAGGAATCTGCGCGAGCCCCCGCGAAGGACACCCCTTTCCCCTGCTTAGCGCCTCTGTAGGGGACTGAAAGGGAGCCCTGGCTCCGAAAAGGCCGAGGCTGACGCCTGCGCTGTGGTAACTTACCTCCTTTAGCAAAAAGGTCTAGGCAGTCCCCAAACAGGCGCAGCCCCTTAAATGGAAGCCCAGTAAGGGCTTTCTTAGCAGCATTGTCAGCAGCCCACTGGCGTAGCCATACCGCGCGGCGTATAGCCACCGCCAAGGCGGAAGATCTGGCCCACATCCTAATAGCATCATCCGATGCAGACAGGATAAAGTTCACAAACACATCACAGTTAGACAGTGCATTAATAGTATCAGGAGGCAACTCGTCTGGGCCGTCAAGTGCATTCCTGACCATGGCCCTGAGCGCAACAGCAGTAATGGCCAAAGTGCAAACCGGGCGCAGCGCCGCCCCTCCAAATGCAAAGGCATGGCATGCCAATTGGTCAATGCGCCGGTCCTCAGAATCCCGCAGCGTAGTAGTGTCAGGGGAGTGCATAATAGAGGTGTTGGAAAACCCTAGAATAGGAGCATCGACCTCGGCGGGCGATGACCAGCACTTGACCATATCAGCAGGAAAGGGATACTTCCTATCCAAACTCTTAGGGATCCCGGGAAGTCTACTGCGATGTTCCCACTCCTTAAGCACGAGGTTATTGAAATGGGTTTGCTCAGGAAATTCCAATCGAGCCTTAGCAGTATGAAATAGCTCACCCCTGGGAGCCGCAACAGGGGGAGAGATGGACAAAACCTCAAAAATCTGAACCAACAGTTTGTCAGTATCATCCGGGGTCCAGTGATCAGAACCAGAATCGTCATGACCCCTTGACTTCTCGTCAGATGACCCTGAGTCAGAGAACAGCTCCCCTTCGTCCGAGGGGGTATGGCCATATAGATGCAAAAACTCATCAGACTCCGTAGGGAAAAGAGCAGAGTCAGGGATTAAGTGCCGCTTTTTAGCGGTGGCCTTGCACGCTAAAGAATTAGCAAGCAATTTTTCAACACTGGCCAGCCTAGTAGCCACATCAGGATGAGAATCCCCGCTAGTATTGGGGGTTAGACTCAGGCTTGGGGGAGTAGGTGAAGTGAGGCGAGGTGCAGGCCCAGCCACCGGAGGGGCGGGAAGTACCGTTAGCGCCTGCTGTGCACAAGAAACACAGACCCGTGCATTGTCACCGCTGATAGGCGAGACCCCACAAGCTACACACAGCCGGGCTTCTCCCGAAGGAACCCCGATCACAATATCCTGGGATGCCTCCATATGGTGATTTATAGGCACAATAGGCCAGTAGGGATTGACGTTGTAAGCTACCCTGGATGCCCCAAAGACCCGCAGGGAAGTGGGAGTAATTATACTAGGCCCAACTGGCAATTACACCGGGCCGGGAGAAGACATAATGGGAATAAGGATGTCAGAGCCATGCGCAGTAAGCAAGAATGATAAAAATCGCCCGCGAGGGCACTTAAAGACCGAGGGAGGAGGAGGACCGTTATCACGCGTGCGACTAGCATTTAAATGGCGCCAAGCGAACCTCGAAGGGCGGGCCAGAGCGGGCTGTGATGCGGAGCGCGCCAAGCCAGGTCCCCGCCCCCCCGAAGAGCGCGAAGCTCTGAGACAGTAGTCAACGTTGTCAAGAGAAGCGATTGTATGACACACTTAGAAAAATGAATTGCCAATGAAGACGTCGCAGCGTCTGAGAGGACGCCGCCGCCCGGCGCAGCACATACAATAAAGGCAAGAGACCAGTGCGACGGTGGCCGATACACAATAAAAAATGCAAACCGCGCAGCTTTGACACCAGGTATACAAGTCAAAGGACAATACTAAGGCCATAAACGTGTAAACACAATACACTGAGACCACCACACACACACACACACACCCCCCCTCTCTTTCCCCCCGAGTTACGGGGGGGAACGAGGGAGGATGGCGACCCTTTGTACAGGGCCCACCGCTACACGGGGTATGGGGCAATAATGCGGGAGGGGCATCCCCTAGAGGCTCACCACCAGCCTAAACCGCCTACCCTATGGTGGGGGACTGCGGTGGAGCATGGCTCCGTCAAGCACGCATGGTCCTGCCTACCTTCACCCGACCAGCGCAGCCCAGGCTGGGAGGCACATCACAGGGAGGACGGGTGGGAACAGTCCAACAGGGCCGCAGGCTTTGATAGCCCCGCTCACCTGCAAGAGAGTGATACTTCATGTCTTCGCAGTCGGCACTGCAGAGAAATCTGGGGATTTGTGGGAGGTCCCTGGGTATTTGAGGGGCCGGGAGGAGCCTGTTTTTGCATATCTCTGCAGTGCAGCGCCATCTGGCGCAGGATAACCCAAGTGTAAGTACTATATCTGGAGCATGACGTACTGTATACTAAGAATAAAAGAAACAATTGTCTGAATAGAGAAGAAAGCGGAACAATCTAATAATACAATGTGAGTGTGTTTAGTCATTCTAAAGGTTTTATTTTATTTGTTTTTTGGGGGTTGACAGTACTGTAGGTCTGCTTGCTTCCAAAGGAGGAGCCATGCAATTTATTTTTCTATGCTTCAATCATAATTCTGAGCATCTTCGAATCACATAGAACAGAGGGCCAAACCAAAAGCCTAAAACGTGTACACAAGGGTGGGAGAGTAATAGCTCTGTGTATTTTAAAGCCAGATAAGAGCATTATAACTTTTAACTGAGACACTCAAAATAGTGAAATGTGATGAACTGCACAGATTTGCCCACTAATTCATTAACTATCCATCAGTAAGCACCTAATGCATTATGTTCATAACTATTTTCTGTTATAAAAACACACTTTTTAATATTTCTGATACATTTTTGGTAGAGATTTGTTTAAGACCAGTTTATAAATGTACTGTATACAGATGTTCATTTTACAATAAAATGCTCTCTGTTGGCTGGAAATAGCAGAACTGCCTGCAGCCAGAGAGCCAGAAAGTGATTTGGAAAATAGATACTGAACAGCGTGAAATATGTTCCCAATGATGCCTCTTTGTCTAGTAACATTTCACTAATTAAATGTTTTAGCACAAACAGCCTAAAATATTAAAGTCAAGCTGTGAATATCAATTGGCATGCTATAGTGAACATCCTGGAATTATTTGGAACATGATCACGTTTTCCTTAAAGACAGGAAATAAACTGCAAACAATTAAAGCTCAAATAAAACAGATATCCTATAACAGTAGTGTTCACATAGGACATATAGTACAGGGGGTGTGATCACCTAAGGTACCATATTTTTCGCCCCTATAAGACGTACCCAGGATCTGGAAGAGACAAATTAAAAAAAAATATTCTGAACCAAATGGTGTGCTAAAATATCCTCTCCCAATCACCCTATTATAGACAGTGCGCAGAATTTCCCCAATCACACCATTACAGACCCCACATTACAGGCAGTGAGCGGCATCCCACATTACAGGTAGTTTGCGGCCATCCCAATTGCAGGCAGTGTGCAGGAATCCCAATTGCAGGCAGTGTGGAGGAATCCCAATTGCAGGCAGTGTGCAGGAATCCCAAATGCAGGCAGTGTGCAGGAATCCCAAATGCAGGCAGTGTGCAGGCACCCCAAATGCAGGCAGTGTACAGGCACCCCAAATGCAGGCAGTGTACAGGCATCCCAAATGCAGGCAGTGTACAGGCATCCCAAATGCAGGCAGTGTACAGGCATCCCAAATGCAGGCAGCGTGCAGCATGCCCCCCCCCCCCCCCCCCAAAGCAACCCTTTCTTTTACACACACACACTCACCTTACCGGAGTCCACTGCCTCTGGAATTGCTGCGGCCGCCATCACTTCTTGGTCCCCATAGCTGCTGCTACCTGCCGCCTCACGCTCCTGCCAGGTTCCGACTTTAGGGTGGGCATGCCCTGTGATTCCTGCCAGCTTTAAATGACGGTGGCAAAAGTCACAGGCCACGCTCCACCCGTTTGCCTGAATTGGTTGGGTACAGCAGGCGGCAGCGACTATGGTGGCGGGCAGCGGAGATGGCAGAGGAAGCCCGTAATGTATGTGTGTGTGGTTTTATGTCAGAGGGAGATGTCTAATGAGCCGTGGGAGCTGGAAATGTAAGTTTTGTTTGTTTTGTTTTTTGCATTTGCCTGTTAAGAGGCACTGACATCCCCCCCCCCCAACTTTTGGGGGAAAAATACAATTCTGTGATTACTCACCTGTAGAATTGCTATTATATGTATACAGCACGTCATGTTCCAGAATATTCCTTACTCCTGGGTAAATCATCCACAAGATGGCGCTGGACTGCAGAAAACGTCTTGCGGCTCCTCCCAGCCCTATATAAGTCAGGGACCTTCCACAAATTCCCCAGTATTGACAAGCAGTTAACAAGAAGCCGGGAGAACAATAATAACAAGAATTCAAAAATGAACATATGAACAATCACCATACAGAGGTAACTGAGAATAATGAAAACAAGGGTGGGATGGAACAGGAGGTGCTGTATACATATAATACCAATTCTACAGGTGAGTAATCACAGAATTGTATTATTCTAAGTATACAGCACGTCCTGTTCCAGAATATTCCTTACTCCTGGGACATCCAATAGCAGTGTCCGTAAGGTAGGGTGGGATCCCCAAAAGTAACAGCGGGCAGTTTAAACCACTGCCACCTGCAGAACCTTGCGACCAAAAGCAGCATCAGCTGAGGCCCTAACATCAACCGTGTAAAACTTAGAAAAAGTATGAACAGAAGACCAAGTAGCGGCCTTGCAAACTTGTTCAACAGAAGCTTGGTGTTGAAAAGCCCAAGAGGCACCAATAGCATGAGTAGAATGAGCGGTAAGGTGGAAGGGAGGCTCCTTCCCCTTAGTAGAATAGGCCTGTACCACAGCCTGACGGATCCACTTGCCGATAGTGGACTTAGCAGGAGCCAGACCCTTCTTAGGTCCAGACGGGAGCACAAAGAGCATCAGTCTTCCTGAAGGATTCAGTGGCCACCAAATAGAACTTCAGAGTCCTGACCACAACTAGAGAGTGTAAAACCCGCTCCTTAGGGTTACTAGGATTAGGACACAGAGAAGGTAAAACAATGTCCTGACTGAGATGAAAAGCAGACACAACCTTAGGTAGAAAATCTGGCTTAAAGCGACTGGCTTAAACACCACCTTGTCCTGGTGTCTCTCAAAATAAGGGGGCTTGATGGAAAGCGCCGCCAACACAGAAACACGCCTAACAGAAGTGATAGCCACCAAAAAGACTACCTTAAGAGTCAAAATGGACAAAGGGGCCTCACGCAAAGGCTCAAAGGGAGACCCCTGCAAGGCAGATAAGACCAAGTTCAAATCCCAGACTGGTAACATAGGCTTACGTGAGTAACCCCCTGGAAGAAGGTCTTGACCAGACGATGGTGAGCAAAGGATCTTTGGAAGAAAATATCCAAAGCAGAAACATGACCTTTTAGGGTACTAAGTTGAAGACCCAAATCCAAACCATGTTGCAGGAATTCCAGAATCCTAGGGATAGAAAACCACCGACAGGGAAGCGACTTAGACTCCAGTCAATGTAAGCATGCCATACCCTTTAATAAATGGATGACGAGGACTTCTTCCTAGCCCGAAACAAGGTATTAACCACAGAGGCAGGCAGCCCCTTTTCCATCAAGATGGAGGTTTCAGCAGCCAGGCTGTTAAAGCCAATGTTTGTAAATTGGGATGGCGTAGCTGCCCCTGCGTGAGCAGGTCTGGATCCTTGGGTAGAGCATACTGATCTACTGCCAACTGCACGACGTCTGCGAACCACCCTTCTTGGCCAACAGGGGGCCACCAGAATGGTTGGTACCTTTTCCTGGGCAATCATGCGCAACACCCTGCCCAGCAGAGGAAAAGGAGGGAACACATAGAGAAGCTGAAAGCTCTTCCAAGACATTGCTAGTGCATCCATGGCCAATGCCAGAGGGACAGAGAGACAAAGACTGGAAGCTTGTGATTGTGACGGGACGCAAACAGATCCACATCTTGCCGACCCCAGCGGTGGCACAGAGAGCGAAACACCCTGCTGCTGAGGGACCATTCTCCCAGACGAGAAGTCACCCTGCTGAGGGAGTCTGCCTCAGATTCTCCACCCCCGGGATGTACACAGCTGAAATGCAGGGAACATTCTCCTCCGCCCAAGACAGTATCAGGGACACTTCCTTGAGGGCCCTCTTGCTCCGGGTCCCTCCCTGATGATTGATGTAGGCAATCGCCGTCTGGTTGTCCGAGCGGACTTAAACCGCCCCACCCCCAAGGTGTGGAGTCAACTGGGCGAGAACCAACCTTATTGCCCTCAATTCCAGAATGTTGATAGGGGTGTGGGCCTCCTGAGGTCCCCACTGACCCTGGAATTTCAGGGATTTCCAGAAGCCCCCCCAACCTGTCAGACTGGCATCTGTAGTGACTGTCTCCCAGCACGGGGCCAGAAAGGATCTGCCCACCAACAGGTTTCTTGAGTCCAGCCACCACGAGAGAGACCGTCTGGCCAGAGGTGACAGAACCAACACCTGATCCAGGGACCCGATCCCATACTGACAAGGGGTGAAGTTGAAGAGGTCTCATGTGAAACTGAGCACATGGAACCGACTTGAAGCAAGACACCATCAGGCCCACCAGCTGCATCCCCTGCTGGATGGAGGGATGAGGGCAAGACATAAGGAGCTGGGCTTGGGCCTAAAGACTCTCCACCTTCTGCTGAGGGAGAAAAATCATGACCTGAGATGCATCCAGAGTCATGCCCAGAAAGGACCTTACCATTGACGGTGACAGAAAAGACTTGGGGTGGTTGATCACCCAGCTGAAGGACTCCAGTGTGGACACCACCAGCTGGGTATCCCTCTCGGCCTGCTGGAGGGACGTGATGAGAATGTCATCCAAGTAAGGAAGGATGTGAATGCCCTGATATCTCAGCAGAGCCATTACGCCCGCCAGCACCTTGGTGAATACCCTGGAAGCCGAGGTGATACCGAAGGGCAAGGCCACTAATTGGTAGTGCTGATCCCTCCAGAGCAAACCTAAAGAATCTCTGATGACCTGGAAAGATTGGTACATGAAGGTAAGCATCCTTGATGTCTACAGAGGTCATGAACTCACCTAGGTGTAGTGGACAGCTGAGCGCAGAGTCTCCATGCGAAAGTGTTTGAATCTGACAAATTTGTTGAGGCACTTTAAATCCATGATAGGTCTGATGGACCCATCTTTTTTGGGAACAGTGAAAAGATTGAATAGTAGCCTCTGCCCCTTTCCCTCAGAGGCACCTGGCAGATGACCCCCTCGACTCCAGAAGGTTTTGGACAGCAAGGCACAGACCCTGAGCTGACAGGGGGTTTTGAGCCATCTGGGATTTGATGAATCTTGGGGGCGACCAGGCTGCAAACTCTATCTTGTAACCGGAGGAGACCATCTCCTGAATCCACCGGTCTGAGACGTGAAGCCTCCAGACGTGAGCAAAGAGCCGGAGCCGCCCCCACCCGGATGGGTGAGGGCGCCCCTTCATGCCTGAGGGGGCTTGGGTGAGGATTTTGGCTTGGGACCCCAGGAGAGGCCAGGAAGGCCATGTCCTCTGCCCCTTCCCCAGTGATCTCAGTGGGCCCCAGTAAAGGAGACTCCTCGGCCAGTTCTGGAACCACGGAAGGATGGGAGAAAGGCACCCATCCCCCGAAAGGACTGTGAAGGCCTCCTACATTGAGGTAACCTACCACCCCTGGCAAACAAATCCAAACGTTCACCAAACAGGCGCAGACCCTTGAAAGGGAAACCAGTGAGAGCCTTATTAGCAGCATTATCAGCTACCCACTGACGTAGCCAGACAGAGCGGCGTATAGCCACCAACAGGGCAGAAGTCCTACCACACATTTTAATGGCATTATCAATAGCAGAAAGAACATATACAATAAATTCCTCTCAAAGCAGGAGAGATCTATACTCTTCTTTACCCGCATCCTCAGATACCCCTTCCAAGAGACACTTAATCACTCCTTTAATGGCAATAGCCGTGATAGCAGAGGCACAGACTGGGCGCAGCGCCGTCCCCACACAGGCAAAGGCGTGACAGGCCAGTTGGTCCAAGCGCCAGTCCTCCCCATCCCACAGGGTAGTAGTATCAGGAGAATGCATGACAGATGTATTGGACAACCCGAGAACGGGCGCATCCACCTCGGGAGGACATGACCAACGCTTCACAACATCAGCAGGAAAGGGAAACCTCTTGTCCCAACTCTTAGGCACCCCTGGCAGCTTGCTAGGCTGTTCCCATTCCTTGAGCACTAGATTATTAAAGTGAGACTGCTCAGGGAACTCCCAGCGTGGCTTAACCATATGAAAAAGCTCACCCTGCTGCTGCGGAGCCACTGCCGGGGGAAAAATACAAAGCACTTCAAAAATATGACTCAGCAATCTGTCAGTGTCATCAGGGGACCACAGGTCTTCCCCAAAGAGAGTACCAGTACCACTGTAAGTCTTAGGTTGTTCCTCAGAGGATTCAGAATCAGAAAATTATTCCCCCTCCTCAAGGGGTAGGGGTCCTTTTGAGAGGGCCCTTTTCTTCTACAGGGAAGAGGAAAACCGCGGGTGAGAAATGCCGCTTCTTAGCAGAAGCCTTACGCCGGGCAGACCCAGCAAGATGTTTTTCAATGCTGGCCACTCGTGCAGCTAAATCAGGTTGAGACTCCCCGCTAGTATGCCCCTCGGTGGGGGTCAGATGTAAGCGTGGGGGGGAGTGAAGCCAGAGGGGGCGCAGAACCAGGTCCAGTAACAGGCAACTCAGACTGCAGCGCAAGCACTCGCTGAGCACAGGGTACACACACCCTGACATCACTTATAGGGGATACCTCACACACAACACATTGCCGGGCTTGTCCCAAAGGAACCCCAAGCACATTATCCCCAGAAGCCTCCATAGAGTGGCACAACAGGCCAATATAGGGTTAACGCTAATGATAGCGACCCGGGATGCCCCAAAAGCCCGCTAGGGAAGTGGGAGATATAATAGCAATAGCCTTAACAAAAAAGGGAAAGGACCGGGAGAAACCACAATGAGGTCTACCCGTCTGAAAGACATAAGAATACATTCCCATAAGAATATAACAATAAAATATATATATAAACAAAAGATATATAATAAAGCCACCCCGCAGGGGCACTCACGGATCGCGGTAGGAAACAGCAGACACGCAGCACAGGGAAGGTAAAAATGGCGTCCGCATATACCTCGAGGGGTGGGCCGCAGAGAAGTGATACGGAAAACCTCATCCGCAGAGCCCGCCCCCCCGAAGAGCGCGAAACGCGCCCACGTGATCCCGCCGTCCAATGACGGTGTGGCAGCGCCTGAGGTAATGTCGCCTGCTGTCCGTGAAGCGCTGTACAAGCGCGCGGCGGCGGCTAACAGTAAAACACATTAAAACACAAGTATTAAGGGGAAACCCCGGAAGCGGGAGGGGGCATACCACAAGACTCCCCACAGGCCTATACCGCCTACCCATGTCAAAGCAGGGACTGCGGTTGGAGCAGCGTTCCTCGAGCACCTGACCCGGTGCTGTCCTACCTTCACCCGAACCAGTCAGCCGAGGCTGGGAGGCAGTGGGTCCTGAACGGGTGGAAATAGTCCTGCAGGCTGGTAAGCCCCGCTCGCCTGCGTATATAGAGAGCCATCTTCTATCTTCGCAGTCCAGACTGCAGATGAAAACTGGGGAATTTGTGGGTGGTCCCTGACCATCTTGTGGATGTATTACCCAGGAGTAAGGAATATTCTGGAACAGGACGTGCTATATACTGAATATAAGTGCATCTCATAGGGCGAAAAATGCCGTTGGTTACCAACAGAAGCATTTTGGTTGTAACATGGGCATTCACATCACATAGGCTTTTTGTTCTGCTCTTTATAATACAGTTACTACTCCACAAGACTCTAACCCACCTACTGCTGCTGAGCGTGAGCCCTTAATCTATGTAGCTCTGTATGTAGGACCATAACGGATTGTTATGGCTTTAGATAGCATGAACATAGCTTAGCTTCTTAGTACATTTTCCATCAAGGCTCAATTGTAGAAATACACCCCATATCCCTGAGGCTAAAAAGAGGAGGTCCAAAGCAAGTTTATAAGTCTCACCAGTACAGACTTTCTGTTTTATACCTGCTGTGTAAATAATCATGGAAGGCTGGGGGCCTGGGTAGTGTTAGGTGACGGCTTCACAATGGCAGTTGATCTGCGTGTGTAGTGCTGCACACGCAGATTGACTAAGAGCACCCCCATGGTCCAGGCAGACGATTATCCACTGCCATTGCAAAGCCGCCATCTTTTATCTGGGTCTGTAATGGCTCATTATTATCAATGGCCTCATAGATCTTTTCCAGACAGTGTGCAAAGATATAGCTGAAAAACCCCATAGTGTTACAGGGTGGGAATCTCATAAAACAAAGATTAGGGCTACTTTGATTAAAGTGGACCAAAACCTATGGCGATCGGCCCGGGAATCTATAAGATTCTCTAAAAAAAAAAAAAAAAAAAAAAAGGCTTGAAATCTTCAGATTGATGAGCACCAGAAAACATGTGGGAGGCACTGGAGACCACCAGTCAAGAAAATAAATCGCACAATATATTATTTGAGCTTAACCTGGCCCTAGCAGGTAAGACGAAGAAACTTCTGGTGTGCTAAGCAAAGGTTAAATGCAACAAGCCAGATACACTTTTGAACAGAGGAAGGTACTCACCTGCAAAATGGTTTTCCCTTATTTGCCATTCAGAGATAATGAGCCTTACGAATGGGTTTTGCTTGTAGCTGGTAGGCAGGGACTGGAGCTAAAGCTGTGTCTATTCCCTCGGCAGGTCTGGAGCCCAGCTTCATGGAAATCACCCCATTAAAAGCATTCGAGACCATGGCCTCGATTCAATAAGAGTAGAAAAAATTCTCATGGTAGTAAGAAATTCAATTCATGAGAAAAAAGCCTGAGAATGTCACTGTTACTGAATCACTAGAAAAAAAGACAATGAAAGTCAATGGCAGCTTTTACTACAGTGTATAAAGGAGTAAACAGTTCTCTACTTTTCTTAGGAGTAAAAAAGTGCCATTGAGTTTCATTGTCTTCTTATCTGGTGATTCAGTAACTGTGACATTCTCAGGCTTTTTTCTCATGAATTGAATCTTTTACTACCAAGAAATTTTTTTTCTACCTCCGAGGCCCGAGTCTCCAGGAGGAACAATAAAAAACCAAGGCATTAAACCTCGACAGCCAATGCAATTTAGCATGTCAAGACAACAGAAACAAATGCAGTGGAAGCAACCCTTGGAGGGTGCGGCGAGCTTTAAAATGAGACATTCAAAGCTGTCCTCAAGGACGGGAAGCTAAAAAGTGAATACCATAATTGAAATTTGTAACCGTGCAACAAGTGCCAACTTAAAGTGAATGGAAACCCATTTCTGGGTTCACAGATTATCCTTCGGGCCCACCCCCCGCCTGTGCTGCTGTTGGCTCGGCGGTGGCCCGGTTTTTAAAGAAAACCCCATTATCTCTCTGTGACGAGGTGCAGCTGACCGGCTGCATCCCTGGCACGCTGTTCAGTCACTTGTGCGCTTTCCGCCCAGCCTGGGCATGGGCACAGAGAAGCCGGGGATGCAGTCTGGCAGAAATCAGGTAAGATCACCTGCGTCCTGGGGGGGGGGGGGGGGGGTTCACACAGCAGGTGGAGGTGCCACAGGATTTGGCTAGCTGTTAGGCCTGGAATGTATAAGATTCCAGGGCCTGGCCACAGGAGTTTTCATCAGATTTAGGATTAGTAAAGAGGTTGTATAAGCCAGACCTGCAGAGGACTGCACCACCGCCTAAAGCTCCTTTCTCTCGAACACCACGCCCATGTGTGCTTGCACGCTGACCTTGTAGAAGGAGGTAAAAGTGTGGACAGGTGATCAGGCAGCTTTACACTCCAGGTCCACTGAAGCCTGAGGTCGGAAGGTCCTGGACACAACCACAGCTGTTGTGGAGTGAGTGGTTACAGGAAAGGTGGGTTCCTTACTCTCAGCAGAATAGGCCTGAGTAGGTGCCTACCTAATTGAATGGCTAACAGTGGGCTTGGCAGCCACCAATCTTTTTTTGGTCCAGTCGGAACCACAAACAGAGCATCGGTTTTCCGAACCCTGTAGCCAGTAGATAGTAATTCAGGGTACAGAGCTCCCTGCAGCACGGAAAGGAAAGGAGATCCCAAGTTGATACCACAGAGTCTCAAGAGCATCACATAGGCCAGGAGTTCCTGAGAACAGCACACAAATAGAGTTTCCTGCTGTGTCTGGATGCAAAAAAGCAATTCTGTGAGTACTCACCTGTAGAATTGTTTTTGTTCTTGCACGGCCCGCTTCGGTAGTCATAACAGATGGGTTATTCCGCCACTAGGTGGCGCAGTAGCACTGCAGAAAGCTGTGGCACCTCCCGGCTCCCTATAAAAATGTGATTAACCAACAAGTTCCCAGTGTAGACGAGCAGTGAGACAAGAAGCCGGGAGAGAATAAAGGTAAGAATGTAGAAAAGGTAAAAAAAACCCAGTTTAACTTGGAACAATCACCATAAATAAGCAACCAAGAACAACGATAACAAGGGTGGAGCGAAGCGGGCCGTGCCATGCAAGAACAAAAACAATTCTACAGGTGAGTACTCACAGAATTGCTTTTTTCTTTAATGCATGGCATGGCCCGCTTCGGTAGTCATAACAGATGGGACATCCAAAAGCAGTGTCCAAAAGTAGGGTGGGATCCCCAAAGAGTAACGGCCAGTAGTTCAAGTCACTACCGCCTGATGCACCTTGCGGCCAAAAGCAGCATCCGCTGAAACCTAAACATCAAGTTGTAGAACTTAGAAACAGTATGAACAGAAGACCAAATAGCAATCTTACAAACTTGTTCAACAGAGGCAAGGCGCTGAAAAAAACCTAAGAGGCACCTATAGCCCGAATGGAATGAGCAGTCACCCTAGAGGGAGAATTCCTCCCCTTAGCAGGACAGGTTTGAACCACCTCCTGACGGATCCACTTGCCGATAGTGGATACAGCAGGAGGCAAAAACCTCTTCTAGGTTCAAAAGTGAGAACAAATAAACATCAGACTTACTAAAAGTCTTAGTAGCAATTAAATAGAACTTCCGCTCCTAAGAATCAGTAGGATTGGGACACAATGAAGGCAAGATTGAAATGAAGAGCAGACGCAGCCTTAGGTCGGAAATCTGGCCTAAGTCTAAAAAAAACGCCCCATCCTGATGCCACTCAAAATAAGAAGGGTTGATGGAAAGGGACGCTAGCTGAGAACTCGCCTTACATAAGTGATAGCCACCAAAAAAGGCTACCTTAAGAGTCAAACTGGGCAAGGCAGCCTCCCAGAGAGAATCAAAGGGAGGCCCCTGCATAGCAGACAACACCAGAATTAGATCCCAGACTGGTACAAGGAGTATGGTGTGGACGCAGGTGAGAAACACCCTGTAAAACCCTGAACCAGCCAGTTAGTGGAAAAAGCGCAATGGAAGATAATTGCCAGAGCAGAAACATGGCCATTGAGTGTACTAAGTTGAAGGTCCAAATCCAACCAAGTTGCAAGAGTTCCAGAGTCCTGGGAATAGCAAAAACACCTTTCAGGAAAGAGACGTAGAGTCCTATCGGGCAATGTAAACATGCCAGACCCTGAAATAGACAACGTACAAGGACTTCTTCCTAGGCCTAATTCTGGAATCAACAACAGAAGCAGACAACTCCTTTATCACCAAGATGGAGGTCTCAACAGCCGAGAAGGGGCCACCAGGATGGCCGGTACCCGCTCCTGGGCTATGTTGCATATAACACTGCCCAGAAGAGGAAACAGAGGGAACTCATAGAGAAGCCGAACTCCGGCCAAGGGAATGCCAACGCACTCATAGCAAAGACAGGAAGATCCTGAAAACAAAGACAAAATCTGAAAGTTTGTGATTGTGGCGGTAACCAAACAGGGCCCGTCCAGAAGACCCCAGCAGTGAAACAGGGAGAGAAGCACCTGGTTGTTGAGGGACCATTCCCCCAGACGAGACAACCCCTTACCACCTGGTTTTCCACCCCCGGAATGTAAACCGCTGAGTTGCAGGGAACATGCTGTTCCGCCCGAGACAGAATCAGGGACCCTCCCTTGAAGGCTTACTTGCCCCAAGTACCTCCCTGATAGATTATGTAGACAACCGCCATATGGTTCTCTGAGTGGATCTGAACAGTCCAACCATGAAGATGAGTGGTCGGGTAAGAAGAACCAACCTGATCGCCCACAGTTCCAGGACGTAGATGGAAGCATGGTCCTCATGTGGGCCCCACCTTCCCTGGAACCTCAGGGATACCCAGAAGTCCCCCCAACCATCTCTCAGCACAGTGGCAGGAAGAACCTGTCCCCCAGAAGGGTCCTGGAGTCCAGCCTCCAGGAGAAGGACAGTCTGGCCAGAGGAGACAGATCAAACTCCCGATCCAAGGACGCAGGGCCCCAATCCCAAACTGACAAGAGGTAAGACTGAATATGTCTTATGTGAAACGAGCAAAGGGGACTACCCAAAACAGGACACCATCAGGCCCACCAACTGCATCCCCTGACAGATGTAGGGATGAGGACACAGTAGCAGAGCCAAAGCCTGCATCTGAAGACCCTTTACCCTCTACTGGGGAAGGAACACTTGACCTGAGATATCCAGGGTCATACCCAGAAAAAAACCTCACGAAGGATGGGAACAGAGAAGTCTTGGGATGGTAGATCACCCAGCCAAGGGATTCTAGAGTGAAGGTCACCGTCTGAGTGACCTGCCCGACCTGAGGAAGAGACTTGGCCCCAATCAGGATGACGTTCAGGTCAGGAATGAGTTGGATGCCCTGTTCCCTCAGCAGAGCTATCGCCCCTGCCACTATCTTGGTGAACAGCTGAGGTGCCAAGGTGACACCAAAGGGTAGAACCACGTAACTGATAATGCTGATTCTCCAACGCGAACCTTAGAAATCTAAGATAGACACAGGACAATAAGCATCCTTGATGTCCACAGTGGCCATGAAATCGCCCAGGCGAAGGGTACTGATCTCAGCATAACGTCTTTAGGCAAAAAAGGTTGGAATCAGACAATTTTGTTGAGGCCCTTCAGGGCCAGAATGGGCCTCAGAAAGCCTTCCTGTTGGGGGACCTATGAAAAGACTTCTGACCTCTAACAGTCAAGGAACCACCAGAAACACCCCTTGAGCAGACAGGGGGTTCAAAGACATCCGGGATCTGAGGAATCCTGGAGGCAGCCAGGCCACAAACTATATCATGCAACAGGAGGATACTAGCTCCTGAATCCATCAGACTGAGACGTGAAGCCTCCAGATATGAGTAAAAGGCTAAGGCCATCCCCCCACCCAGATGGGTGAGGGCGCCCCTTCATGCCTGAGGGGGCTTGGGAGAGGGTTTGGGCTTAGCACTCCAGGAAAACCGGGACGACCACGGGATCTGCCACGGCCCCAAGAATCTCTGCGGCCACTAGAGAAGAGGGAGCCACGACCTCCTCTGGGAGTACGAAAGGAAGGGAGGGGGACGGAGGACCCCCGAAAGGGCCGAGACTGCCTCCTGCGCTGAGGCAGCCTGCCATCCTTGGCTAAAACATCAAGACGCTCCCCAAAAAGCCGCAGCCCTGCAAAGGGGAGACCAGTGAGAGCTTTCTTAGCCGCAGCGTCAGCTGCCCATTGGCGCAACCAGACAGAGCGGCGCATAGCCACCAAGAGGGCGGAGGCTCTACCACTCAGCCGCACAACATCATCCATAGCAGTAAGGATAAATGTAACAAAATCAGAACAAAGTAAGAGAGTCCTATGTTCCTCCCCTCCACTACCAGCAGTAGCGCCATCAAGAAGACGCTTGAGCAGCTTCTTAAGGGCAATAGCCGTGATGGCGGCAGCACAGGGCGAGCGCAAACAAGCCCCCGCACAAGTAAAAACATGGCAGGCTAACTGATCCATGCGCCTGTCCTCACTGTCCCTCAGAGTGGTAGTGTCAGGGGAAGGCACAACCGAAGTATTGGACAAGCCTAGTATGGAAGCATCCACTTCAGGGGGAAATGACCACCTCTTAACAAGATCAGCAGGAAAGGGATACCTTTTATCCAGACCCTTGGGCACAGCAGGCAGCCTGTTAGGACGTTCCCATTCTTTAACCCTTTCGCTGCCAGCCTACCTGGAGTTTTTGTCACACTCTGTTGCCAGACCATTTTGCACTATTTTGCGCTCCCCATGTTCAAATGTGATTTTTGAAGGGATTTCCAGGGATTTCCCAGGAAAATGATATATTGTTTTTTTCAGCAGAGTCTGGGCTTTAACATGAAATGTCTTGTTTGTCATTTTTTAGGTGTATTCTCAATATTTTTGGGTGAAATATGTGCAAAAAAAAAAAAATTTTACATATTGTAGTTTTTTTTGTAATAAAAAATGTAAGTTTGTCAATGAAATCTTATTGCATGTGAAATCCCAATTTCTCCCGGTTACAGCGGTACCACATATGTATTGGTAGACACCCTTTCCTGCCCAGGAGACTCCCTCAAACTGAAACAGAGCTTTAGGGGATTTTCAGATAAAATACAACTATGCTACGCAATATGCGCACCTTGCAGTTTTTCCAGAAAAACAACCCTTTACATTTGAAATACCCCCAACAAACTAATATTCTCTGGAAGTACACACCTCAGGCTTTCTAGGCGTACCAGGCTTGTTGATGTGGCCATAGTTTTCTGGAAGTAATCCCTCAATGGATTCTTTGGTTGCAAAGAGTTTCCCTAAAAAAAGGATAAAAAAGCAGAATCAAAGCCACATTTTCCTAAAAAAACTATATACAAACAAGAAAAAACAAGTTTAATCTGAAAACGCAACATCCCCCGAACAGAACAATACCCAACATGCATAGCTACTGTCAAGGGAAGAGTTGCCAAACACCCCAAAGTAAAGCATGTGCGTAACGGTAATTTTACTTGAAAATTTCAGCTCTGCAGACAAAGTGCGCACCTTGCGATTTTTCAACCAAAACAACCCTTGACATTTGGAATATCCCCCATAAACCATATATTCCCTGAAAGTACACACGTTAAGCTTTCTAAGGGTACCCAGCTTGTTCTAGTGGGCTCATCTTTCTGGAATTATTACCTCAAAGAATTCTTTGTTTGCGCAGGGTTTCCCTAAAAAATGTATAAAAAAGCGGAATAAAAAACACCTTTTCCTAAAATATAAATATGCAAACCAGAAAAAACAAGCTAAGTCTGAAAGCGCAAGGTCCCCCGAACAGAACAATACCCAACATGCATAGGTACTATTAACCCTTGTAATTGCCAGCCTACTTGAGATTTTGTCACCCTCTGTTGACAGGCCATTTTTCCCCATTTTGCGTCATGTTTTGCGCCATGTTTTGCGCCATTTTTGCTGGAACTTTCAGGAAAATTATATATATTTTTTTTGCAGCAGAGTTTAGGCTTTAACATGAAATGTCTTGTTTGTAAATTTTTTTTTTTTTTACAATATTATTAAGCAAAAAAAATAAATAAAATTTTTTTTAGAAAATTGACTCCTTTATTTTAAATAAAAAATGTATTTTATTAAGGAAAATCATATTGCATGTGAAAGCCCTATTTCTACCGATTAGAACGGTACCACATATTTATCGGTAGCCCCCCGTTCCTGCCCAGGAGACCCCTCTAACTGAAACAAGTATTTTATAACATTCACAAATAAAATACAAATACCATCCACACTACAAAGGGTTAAATCGAGAAAAAAAATGACATAGGGTCCCCCCCACCCTGCAGCCTACGAGCCCACATAGCCTATGTGGGCCCGGGCTCTTCTGCCCCCCCCCTGGCCTTTGGGGAGGCAGGTAATGGGGGTGCGGGGGTTAATGGCAAGTCACCCGCTAGGGCAGGTGACTTGCCACCCCCCCAGCCTTGTGAACTGGTATAAGGGGTCTCATGGACCCCTTACCAGCTCACAAAGGGTTAACTGTTAAAAAAAAAAAACACCACACAATAATAAAAAGTATTTTATTAAAAAAAAAAAAAAAATTTTTTACTGTACTTACCTTCGATTGCAAGCTCTTGTCCCTCGCCGCTCAGCTGACAGATGCCAGTGATCGGCATCCAGAGAAGGGGGAGGCAGGAGATCAGAGGATCTCCTGTCACCTCCTTCCAGGGCACCGATCACCGGCATCTGTCAGCTGAAAGAGCTGACGCCGTGATTGGGGCTGGGATGACGTCATAGCCCCGCCCCGGAGACGGAACGGGATGACGTCATGGTCCCGCCCCCAAGGGGGCGGGGCTTAGCGGCAAGATGGCGGCCGCCATCGAGAAGGAGAGAGGAGAGAGCCTCCCGGGCTCTCTCCTGAAGATCGGTGAGTCCTGGGGGGGGATCGGAGGCCCCCCAGGTGAAGAGGAGGGACAGCGGGAGCCAGCGCACACGCAGGTAAGTGAATGTCATTTTTTTTTTTTACAGTTAGCAGCTTCTGCTGCCAAAGCGGGGGGGGGGGTGGCCTATTCCGGGGGCTCTCCTGGAGCCATCCGACCCCCCACGGGGGATCGGATGGCACCAAATTAAAGAGGAGACCCGGCCGGATCCAACAAGGGGTCAGGTGAGTATTTTTTATTTTTATTTTTTAAACTAGAAGGGGGGAAATTCAAGCACGTAACACCTACGGGCTTGGCACTTAAGGCCCAGCCAAGCCAGCACGTAGGTGTTACGGGCTTGGCAACAAAAGGGTTAAGCACCAAGGTGGTGAAATGTTCCTGCTCAGGGAACATTAGACGCTGTTTACCAGGGTGAAAAAGCTCCTCCTGCTTTCTCTTAGCTACCTCAGGGGCAGCAATGTGCAAAATTTCAAAAATATGTGACAGCATAATATCAGTGTCCTCAGGGTACCATGAGTCCTCTCCAGACGCCGAACCAGGGTCACTATCGCAACCCTCCTGCTGGTTCCCAGAGGAGTCAGAATCCTGGGAAAATTCTCCCATCACAAGGGGGTGACATTCTCCAAGATCATCAATCCCCACATACATCTCAGGAAGAGGGGAGGATCTGAGATCCAGGTGCCGCTTCTTGCCAGAGGCCTTCCTAGAACAGTCCTGGCAAGCTGCTTTTCAATGTTAGCCACCTGTAAAGCCAGATCAGAGAGTGACTTCCTGCTAACGTCCCCCTCATTGGGGCCCAATTGCAGGAGCGGGGGAGTAGGTTAAGTCGAGGGATGCGCAGAGCAGGGAAGCGAAGCAGGCAAACCAGCTTGGAGCGCAAGGACACATTCAGCGCACGGCACGCACACCGTGACACTGTTACTCACAGGGGATACCCCACACATGGGACACAGCTGGGCTTGCCCCGAAGGGCCCCCAAGCACGCCATCCCCAGAAGCCTCCATATGGTGATTAACACAGGCGCAATAGGCGCCAGTCGTGGGTAAAGGCTAAGACAGAAGCCACCCGGGATGCCCTCCCACGGGATGCCCCCAGAAGTAGTGAAGGGGAAAAAATAAAATTCTGTGAAATACTCACCTGTAGAATTGGTATTATAAATATACAGCACGTCCTGCTCCAGATATAATACTTACACTTGGGTAATCCTCCGCCAGAGGGCGCTGTGCACTGCAGACATGCAAAAAACAGGCTCCTCCCGGCCCTTCATATACCCGGGGACCTCCCACAAATCCCCAGCATTGAAAAGCAGTGGAAAAGAAGCCAGGAGAATTTAACCACCAAAAAACAACTGGTAATGATAACAATCACCATACAGGGGATCCTGAATAATGCAAAAACCAGGGTGGGGTGGAGCAGGACATACTATATACGTATAATACCAATTCTACAGGTGAGTACTTCACAGAATTGTATTATTCTAAGTATACAGTACGTCCTGCTCCAGATAGAATACTTACACTTGGGACATCCAATAGCAGTGTCCATAAAGTAGGGTGGGATCCCCAACAAAAAAGGCACAGCAGACAGTAAAAGCACTGTCACCTGCAACCTTGCTACCAAGAGCGACATGAGCAAAGGCTCTAACGTCAACATCATAAAAACCTTTGAAAAGGTAGGAACAAAAAAACAAGTAGCGGTCTAGCAAACTTGTGCAACCAACCTGGTGCTGAAAGGCCCAAAGATACCAAGGCACCAGTAGAATCAGAAATAAAGTGAGAAGAAACTCTTCCCCTTAAAGGAATAGGCCTGAGTAACAGCCTGACAAGATCAAACGCTAAGAGTAGCCCAGGAAGAAGCCAAACCTTCCCTAGGACCAGAAGGGACATCCATCCAAGTAAAGGCTAGGCCCAAGGCCGCTTAGCCCCTGGAAGCAGACGAGATCAGGCACATACAGATGTAGGTGCCCACAAACCCCAAGGGGCATCAGTCCCCCTAAGGGACAAGAGACAATCCAGGAAAAAAATTCCAGCACCTGCTGAGGGAAAGTAGATACCCTTGCCTCAGCGTAACTAGGAATAAAGCACAGAAGAAAGACAATGTCTTAAATACATGAGCCTAAGACACCACCTTAGGCAGAAGGTCCAGCGTAAAGCGGAACACCACCTCACCTTGGTGTATACATTAAAGAACGAGGGCTAGCTAAACAGAGCCGCCCGCTCAGGCACACGTCTGACTGATGTAACAGCCGCCAGAAAGACAACTTTATGGATAAGAACAGTCAGACAGCATCCGGAATAGGGCCAAAGGCAAACACCCCGCAAGGCAAACAGAATAAAATTCAAATCCCAACAGGGACCCTAGAACTACGTGGGGGATGCACCTGAGCAATCCCCGAAGAATGCTTAACCAAGGCAAAAACTGAGCAAGGACTTCTACAGGAAGGCGGACAGGGCAGAACCTGAACCTCCAGAGTACCGAGTAGGAGAGCCAACTCCAACCCATGCTGTAATAGCTCTAGAACCCTGGGAACAGAGAGCGCCCAACAGGGGAGAGATCAAGACTCACACCAATCAATATGGGTATGCAATACCCCACAATAGACAGAAGAAGAAGAAGAAGAAGAAGCCAACTCCTAGGCTTCCAGAAGTCACAGTCACCCAGAAGATAAGCCCATCTCCATCAAGGTGGATGAATTGACCGTCAGGCCATCCAGACCAGAGCCTGTAGATTGGGGTGAAATAGAAAAAGGTGCCTGAGTGAGCAGATCAGCACTCCTGACCAGGGCTGTGGAGTCGGAGTCGAGGAGTGGGAGGAAATTTTGGGTACCTGGAGTCGGAGTCAGCAAACAATGCACCGACTCTGACTCAGACTCCTACTAAATTTTGATTTAGCAAGTTTAGTTTAATCTGTTTTTATTGGTAAAGCAAAGAAAATACATACAAAATGTGGTACACAGTACAGCAGAACATCCATTAAACAGACCAACATTACAATAGCTTTACATAGTGCCATAACAGTTCCCCGATATCCGTTATCCCGCCCTAAGAACATTGGGGGCGCCAAGCTGGCGCGCTGCGGGAATCCCACCCCCATGTCATAATGAACCAAAGCCTCTCCGGTCCAACTCCACGGCCACCCAGGCACGACAGGGTCCCGGACGATGAACAGGGGACTCCTGTTCTTCCCTAGCAATTGGCATCAAGCCGAGCGCCCCAAGAATCAGACCGGAGACCGCTGCAACCACGTTACATCAGCCGATAACAAGCCGAACCCCACGGAGCCCGGCACACTGACCCCGCACCCCGCCACCCAGCCAGGGGGGAAATCCTGCATGGCACATATCAGTAGCTGAGTAGATATAATGCAACAAAATGTGATAGTAACCAAGATAAAAGATACCAGGTAACAAACCTATAAACAGGAGAGGGAAAAAGGGAGAGGGGGAGGGAGGAGGGGTGGTAAAAAAGGAAAAAGGGGGGGGAGGGGAAGTGCCCTGAGCCGGACCAGAAGTACCGACCCTTTCATTGCAGTAGCCTTTGCTCAGTGCTAGACTAGAGTACAGTACGTTGCCCATTGGCGTCCACACTGTATCATCGTATTATTGTATTAGCGCTCTGAAACGATCTGAGTCCCGGAAGTCAATCCAACAGGCCCAAGTTGTGATGTATTTTCCTATCAAGGATCCTCCCACTGCCCTATCTTCAGCAGAAGATCAGCACACAGAAAGGAGAAGGCAGCTTCTGCCCAACTACCTCTCTCTGCTAGAAGTAATGACATGTATGTTGCCTTTCTTTCCTTCCAAGAATGTATAAAATACATTCACATATTAATACAGAGGAGTCGGAGTCGGGGAGTCGGAGTCGGAAGTACAAAAAACTGAGGAGTCGGAGTCGGAACATTTATCTACCGACTCCACAGCCCTGCTCCTGACAGAACGTACAGGTTCGCTGTCCTCAGTACCACATCTGCAAACCACACTCCACTAGGCCACCAGTATCACTGGTTCCCCCTTCCAGAGCAAACTTGCGCAGAACCCCGCCTAGCAGGGTGAATGAAGATAAGACATACAGACAGAATGTCCAGCCATAAAGTTACTAAGCCTCATGACCAAGGTCAGAACAATCTGGGACAGGGAAACAAGGGCCTAGAACCTATGAAAGTGACGGGGCCCAAAAAGATCCACACTAGATGGATCACATAGAGACACAAGAATTAGCACATCCTGTCACAGAAGGGCATCCACCGGAGCGAATATCGCAGATATGCAGGGAACGCTGTCCTCCACCCAGATCAGTGTCAGATACCTTCCTGGAGGATCATCCTGCTCCGCGTCCACACAGATAATTAATACAGGCCCTGTCGTCAGACAGACCAAGGAGCCACCAAATAGACAGATCCCGCAAAGGAGAAGTCCAGCGAGATAGAGCCAACCTGAAAGCCTACCGCTTCAAAAATAGATAGGTGAATGGACACCTAAAGGTCCCACCTCCCCCGAAACCACAGGGGATTGTTAGAAGAAAAAAATCCCCCCTCCGTCAACCTGATAGATTTGGTATCCATCGACAGGAAGACGCAAGGAAGGGGGCGCCCCCTGACTGGTTCCGTGAGTACAACAGTCTCAAGGGGAACCACCGTACCAAGGTGGAAGGGTACACAGAGCCAGCTCCAGGGAAGCTGGAACCCAGTCCAGCATTTACAATATAAGTTGCAGAAGAGCCCAAGGGCACTGAGCATAAGGGACAACCTTTGAGCAGCCACCAACAGGCCCACCAGCTGCAATCCAGCCTGGTGAAGACGGGAACAGCAAAGAGGGACCGAGCCCATGTAACCAGATTGTCCACTTTATAGTCAAGGAAGCAGGTTCCCGCCTGAACCGAATCCAAGTTCAACCCTAGGAATGGAGATACCAAATAAGGGGAAAATGAGGAATTGAGGTGATTGAGCACCCATCCAAAGACTCCCAAAAGACACCACCAGCCGAGTAACAAACTAGGCCTGACATAGAGATTAGGAAGCAAGGAAGGATGACCAGGCAGTTCCTCGCGCGGACGCCCCCTTGGTCTCATCAGAGACATCACCCCCGTCATCGCCTTGGCGATCACTCTGGGAGCAGAAGAGAGGCCAGATAACAAGGCCACAATCAGCAGTGTTGGACCTCCAACACTAACCTGTAAGATCCTCGGTGCCCAGAAGACACAGTGGCAATGAAATAAGCGTCTTAGATCTCCACAGACGGCAAGAGGTCCCTGGACACAGGGCACTGGCGGCCCAACTCAGAGAAACCATGCAGAAACCGCCTGTGAATGTAAATTGCCGCACCTATGGAAGGCCAGAATGGGCAGAGTGCCTCATCCTTTTGGGGGGATGTGGAAAGGTTGGTGTAGAGCCTGTTAAGGCCAACCTGCAAGTGACCCCAGACCTCGCAGGCTGCGCATGGCCTGCGCCAAGAGAGACAGGGACCAGAAGCATCCTGACAAACTCGGGAAGGGGCCGCCCAGCAAACACTATCCTGCATCCAGAGGAAACTTCCTCCTGAATCCACCAGAACGAGGCATGACGCCTCCTGATAGGAGCAAGGTGCTGCGGCCATCCCCTCGCCCAGACGGGCGAGGGCGCCCCATCACGCCTGAGGGGTTTTGGTGAAAGATTTGGACTTAGTCCTGCCGGAGGGCCAGGGCGTTGTCTGCCTCCTGGGGCAGGAATCTGCACCAAAAAGCTGGAAGGACACCCCTGGTTCGGGTTTGACACTAACATGGGGGGGGGGGGGAGGGGTGCCCCTGCCCCGAGAAGGCCGAGACAGCCTTCTGCGAAGGGGTGTTTTGCCCTTTTTTGCAAACAGGTCCAAACGGGCCCCGAATAGGCGTCGCCCTCTAAAGGGAAGCCCAGTAAGAGTCTTTTTTGTAGCATCGTCAACACCCCACTGTCGCAGCCAGACCAATAATGCAATATATGCCAGTAGGGATTTATGCAATAGGCAACCCTGGATGTCCCAAGGACCCGCTAGGAATGTGGGAGAATTTTTTTTTTTTTTTGTAAGCCTGCTACAATTTATGTTAGGCCGGGAGAAGCCACCGGAGTCTTTGACGTCTGAAAGACAGAAAAGGAATAAGAGGTGTCAGGGCCATGCGCAGCAGAAAAAATACTAATGACGAAATCACCCGCGAGGGCACTTACAGACCTGGGGAGGAGAAGGACCGCCAAACACGCGCGAAGATCATCAATATGGCGCCAACCGAACCTCGAAGGGCGGAGTGCGCCACGCCAGGTCCCCGCCTCCCCCAAAGAGCGCAAAGCTCTGAGGCAGCCGTCCAGGCTTGACAAGCCAAGCATAGGGTATGCTAGTAAAAGCATCTGCTAATGGATACTCGTAGTCTGACAAAGCCGCCACCCAGCACAGTAAATTTTAATTAAAAAAATGAGAAGGCAAAGACGGCGGCGGCCAGTCAAGGGCAAAACTACGGCCATAAGCGTGACAATACAGTACACTGAGACCGCCAAACACACACACACACACCCCCCATTCTTTTCCCCCGAATACGGGGGAAACGAGGGAGGATGGCGACCCTTTACACAGGGTCCACCGCTACACGGGGCATGGGGCAACAATGCGGGAGGGACATCCACTAGAGGCTCACCATCAGCCTAGACCGCCTACCCTTTGGTGGGGGACTGCGGTGGAGCATGGCTCCGTTAAGCACGCATGGTGCTGCCTACCTTCACCCGACCAGCGAAGCCCAGGCTGGGAGGCACATCACAGGGAGGACGGGTGTGAATAGTCCAACAGGGCCGCAGGCTGTAATAGCCCCGCTCACCTGCGAGAGAGTGATACTTCATGTCTTCGCAGTCAGCACTGCAGAGAAATCTGGGGACTTGTGGGAGGTCCCCGGGTATATGAAGGGCCGGGAGGAGCCTGTTTTTTGCATGTCTGCAGTGCACAGCGCCATCTGGCGGAGGATTACCCAAGTGTAAGTATTATATCTGGAGCAGGACGTACTGTATATTTAGAATATACCATTCTGTGAATACTCACCTTGTAGAATGGATATTATGCCCTGCTCAAATCATAATCATTACGTCTGGGATATAGTCCACTAGAGGGCGCTTTACTGCAGAGATGGCAAAAAAGAGGCCCCTCCCGGTCCATATATACCCAAGCCCTCCCACTCATTCCCCAGTATAATTAAGCAGTAAGGGAACCAGGAGAAGCCAATAACAAGATAAACAATATTCAACAAGGAAAACTTCACCATATAGAGGATCCAAGAATAAAAACTCAGGGTGGGATGGAGCAGGGCGTGATGCATACTTATAATATCCATTCTACAAGGTGAGTATTCACAGAATGGTATTCCAAGTATGCATCACGCCCTGCTCCAATCATAATCATTACGTCTGGGTCATCCAGTAGCAGTGTCCAACAACGGGTGGGAGTCCCAAAAAGAGCAACAATGCGCAGTTCAAACCACTGCAGCCTGCAGAACTTTGCGGCCAAAAACAGCATCCGCTGAGGCCCGCACATCAACCTTGTAAAACTTGGAAAAGGTATGAACAGAAGACCAGGTAGCAGCCTTACAAACTTGTTCAACAGAAGCCTGGTGCTGAAAGGCCCAAGAGGCCCCAACAGCACGGGTAGAATAAGCAGTAATTCGGAAAAGGGGGATCCCTCCCTTTAGCAAAATAGGCCCTAACAATGGCCTGACGAATCCATTTACTGATGGTAGACTTGACCCTTCTTTGGACCAGAGGGTACCACAAACAAGGCGTCCGTCTTTCCTGAAAGGCGCTGTAGCCACCAGGTAGCATTTCAAGTTTCTGACAACGTCCATAGAATGCATGGCCCACTCCTTGTCATTACCAGGATTAGGGCATAAGAAGTCTGGTTTAAAGCGGAAAACCACCTTGTCCTGGTGTCTCTCAAAGTAGGGGGCCTGAATGGACAGAGCCGCCAACTCAGAAACACGCCGGACAGAGGTGATAGCCACCAAAAAGGCAACTTTCCAAGTGAGAATAGACAGTGCTTCCTCATGCACAGGCTCAAATAGAGGACCCTGAAGGGCAGACAAAACCAAATTCAAATCCCAAACTGGTAACAAAGGTTTGCGGGGAGGACGCACGTGAGTGACCCCCTGGAAGAAAGCCTTGACCAAAGGATGAAGAGCGAAAGACCTCTGAAAGAAAACCGCCAAGGCGGAAACATGCCCCTTCAGAGTGCTGAGCTGAAAACCCATATCCAGACCATGTTGAAGGAACTCCAGTATATGAGGTATGGAGAACACCTGACAAGGGAAGGCCCTAGCCTCACACCAGTCAATGTAGGTCCGCCTGGTCCTGTAGTAAATGTTAGAAGAGGATTTCTTCCTAGTTCTGACCAGAGTCTGAACAACCGCATCACCAGAACACCAGACAGAACCTCTTCCTTCAGGATGGAGGTTTCAGCAGCCATGCCGTCAAAGCCAGTGTTTGTAAATTGGGGTAACAAAGCCGTCCTTGAGTGAGAAGATCCGGAACCAGGGGCAAAGGGTACTAATCAACCGCCAGCTACACGATGTCTGCGAACCACACCTGTCTTGGCCACCTGGGAGCCACCAGAACAGCTGGCATTCCTTCTTGAATCAGCTTGCGTAGGACCCTGCCCAGAAGGGGAAAAGGTACAGGAGACCGAACCCCTGCCAAGACAGAGACATGGCATCCACCACCAGAGCCAGAGGATCCTGGGACAGTGAGACAAAAGCTGGAAGCTTGTGATTGTGACGAGAGGCAAACAGATCCACATCTGGCCTCCCCCACCTGAGACAGAGGGATAGAAAGACCTTGCTGTTGAGAGACCATTCTCCCCGGCGATAGGCCCCCCTGCTCAGGTAACCCGCTTCCAGGTTCTCCGCTCCCGGAATGTAAACTGCCGAGATGCACGGGACGTTGTTGTCAGGAACCGCTTACCTGATCCCCGTTCCAGCGACGTCTCCAGGCGGCCAGCTGCAGCTGTCACTGTGCGGCGGCCGCGCCGGGCAGTGTCAGCTCGAGTGGCGCCCAGCTCAGCCACGCCCCCCGCTTCCTCCTCCAGTAGACGTGCTCGCGCGCGGCTGCGTATCTTGCGTCCCGGCAAGCGGGGGCTCCTACAGGTGAAGCTGGCTGTGGAGATTGGGGGTTGTGAGCTTATTAAGAGGGCTGGAGTTACCCCGAGCGTGACATTATCACAGGCCCAAAAATGGATGACCTGGTACAGCAGGTGCAAGCTATGGCCACAGCGATCAACCAACTCGCTCAAAGAGTGGCCACTCAGGAATCTCGTCAAGTGCCGACTTCCTCTGTACCACCTCATATCTCCGAACCTAAGATTCCACTGCCTGAGAAATTTTTGGGAGAACGAGCAAAATTTTCCAATTTCAAGAATGCCTGCGAACTATATTTTAAGTTAAAACCTATCTCCTCTGGCACAGAGGTCCAACGAGTAGGCCTAGTCATTTCCTTGCTTCAAGGAGACCCACAGTCCTGGGCCTTTAGTTTACCGTCCCATGACATTGCTCTACAATCAGTGACTGCCTTCTTCAATGCTATGGGCGTTTTATACGCCGATCCAGATATACAGTCTACCGCAGAGAATAAACTTTGGGCCTTAAAACAAGGACGGAATTCGGCTGAAGATTACTGTGCTGAATTCCGCCGCTGGGCTATCGAAGCTAGGTGGAACGATCCAGCTTTGTGTAGTCAGTTCAGGGTGGGACTGTCGGATAGCATCAAGGATGCCTTAGTCAATTTTCCCCCACCAGCGGACCTAGATCAATTAATGCAGGTCTCCATTAAAATAGACCGACGTCTTAGAGAAAGGGCCAGGGAGAGAGTGGGGGCTCCCACGTCCTTTAGACCAGTGCAGAGTCATAGATCCCCGGTTCCCCGTGGAGAAAATACCTCATCATCTTCCCAGGAAGAACCTATGCAATTAGGGAGAACCCGCTTATCCCAAGAGGAGAAGCAGCGTAGGCGATCCGAGGGGTTATGCCTGTATTGCGGGAATTCTGGTCATTTTGCAGGGTCCTGTCCCAACAAGGGGAAACCGGCGGAAAACTTCCGCACCCAGACCAGGTAGAGAGTACTGATCTGGGTGAGTCAGTTTGTAACTCTCGCCAGAATAAGATGTACCTATTGATTTGTGTTGGGGGTCCTCTAAGCAGACAGTTTCCGCCTTCATAGACAGTGGTGCGGCTGGAAACTTTTTGGACAGGAGCATGATCTCCACCTTAGGGATCCCTGTAGTTCCTCTTGAAAGATCCCTACAAGTTTTAGCTATCAATGGGAAGGCAATCCAGGGAGGTCCTATAAATACCAAGACCCCACCTCTCAGACTAATTGTCGGCTCTTCTCACTCTGAATTCTTAGAATTCTTTATTTTTGATTGTCCGGAAACTCCGGCGGTTTTGGGATACCCCTGGTTGCAACTCCATAACCCGGTGTTAGATTGGCGGGCTGGGGAGTTGGTCAAGTGGAGTGACCACTGTAAAGGTCACTGTTTTAATACAGGCCTCAGAAGCGTTCAAGTCTTACCACAGGAATTACCTCAGCCATACGCTGATTGGATCGATGTATTCTCTGAACGCTCTGCTGATACTCTTCCTCCACATCGGTCCTATGACTGCCCCATTGACTTGCTGCCTGGCACTATTCCCCCGAGGGGAAAGATCTATAACCATACCCTGCCCGAGGAGCAAGCAATGAGGGAGTATATTACCGAAAATCTTAGGAAAGGATTTATCCGTCCCTTTACCTCGCCTGCTGGGGCCGGGTTCTTTTTTGTAGAGAAAAAAGATGGTGGCTTGAGACCGTGCATAGATTATCGAGCCTTGAATAAGATCACTGTAAAAAACCGATACCCCTTACCCTTGATTGGGGATCTGTTTAATCAAGTCACAGGAGCTCGAATTTTCTCCAAATTGGATTTGAGAGGGGCTTACAATCTGATTCGCATCCGACAGGGGGACGAGTGGAAAACTGCATTTAATGTGAAGGATGGGCACTATGAGTACCTGGTCATGCCCTTCGGTCTTTGTAATGCGCCAGCCGTTTTCCAAGATTTTGTTAATGATATATTCAGGGAATATCTCGGTAGATTTGTAGTCATCTACTTGGATGATATTCTCATTTTTTCTAATTCTTTACCGGAGCACAGACACCATGTTAAGTTGGTGCTACAAAAATTAAGAGAGAACAACTTATTTGCTAAACTGTCTAAGTGTGTGTTTGAAGTCACTACAGTTCCCTTCCTAGGGTATGTTATTACCAACCAGGGTTTGGAGATGGACGCGGGGAAGGTTTCAGCAGTTCAGGATTGGGTCCAACCCAAAACTTTAAAGGAATTGCAACGTTTTCTAGGTTTTGCTAATTTTTATCGCCGTTTCATAAAAGGCTTTTCCCATGTTGTTGAACCCCTTACCAACCTTACCCGCAAGGGGGCTTTTACTGCTAACTGGTCCCCCTCTGCCTGTGAGGCCTTTCTAACCTTGAAACGGGCCTTTACTTCGGCACCTGTGTTAATTCATCCAGATATTCATAAAGCCTTCGTCATAGAAGTAGATGCTTCTGAGCTGGGAGTGGGTGCAGTTTTGTCACAATATTCTGGTAACCCTGAGCGTCTCCATCCATGCGCTTATTTTTCGCGTAAATTCAGTACCGCAGAACAAAATTATGATGTTGGCAATAGGGAACTATTAGCTATTAAACTGGCATTTGATGAATGGCGACACTGGTTGGAGGGTTCATTACATCCTATAACTGTGTATACCGATCATAAAAATCTCGAATACATAGGTTCTGCCAAGAGGCTGAACTCTCGTCAGGCACGTTGGGCATTATTCTTCTCGCGCTTCAATTTTATTATTACTTTCAAGACGGGTGTAAAAAATACTAAAGCTGATGCTCTATCTCGCATGTTTGGTGAATGTAAGGATCGGGGTGATTCTGGTGAACCAATTTTACCCACAGGTTGTGTGGTCAGGGCGTTACTTCCTGATCTCTCCAATACCTTGGCGCCGTTTCAAGATGAATCTCCTAGTGATGTACCCTTGGGGTGCCAGTTTGTTCCGCCGCACCTGCGTTCGGATGTAATTCGCGAATTTCACGATGCCAAAACTGCTGGTCATTTGGGTAACCGTAAGACGTTTATGCTTGCCCGTCGTCATGTATGGTGGCCTACCATGAGACGCGACATCACTGCCTTTATCGACGCTTGTGCTATTTGTGCTCGAAGTAAAGGAGTTCACAAGGCTCCTAGTGGCAGTTTGGTTCCTCTTGAAATTCCTGCTGAGCCATGGACCCATATTTCTATGGATTTTATTGTAGATTTGCCTCTCTCACATGGTAATACTGTAATTTGGGTGGTCGTAGATTGTTTCAGTAAGATGGCACATTTCGTTCCTTTGGCCAAACTTCCTTCTGCACCTGAGCTTTCGCGGCTGTTTACTTCGCATATTTTTCGTATTCATGGTATTCTGTCCAATATAGTCTCTGATCGGGGTGTTCAATTTACTTCCCGTTTTTGGAAACACTTCTGTTCGCGGTTGGGAATACAGATCTCTCTTTCTTCTGCCTACCATCCCCAGACTAATGGGCAGACGGAAAGAACTAATCAAACTTTGGAACAATACTTAAGGTGTTATGTTTCTGATGCCCAAGAACAATGGGCGGAATTTATAGATTTCGCCGAATTTGCTTACAATAACGCGCCTAGTGAGAGTACCAAGGTATCTCCTTTTTATTGTAACTTAGGGAAAAATCCTAGAGCTTCTTCCCTTTCAGGGTCACCTTCCAATCTGCCGGCGTTGGAGGAGTGGCTTCAAGAACGGAAGAATATCTGGACACACGTTCAGGAGATTCTTAAGACCACTGGTTTGAGGTATAAGAAATTTGCCGACAGCCGCAGATCACAGGAACCTACTCTTCGAGTAGGCGATCTAGTTTGGGTCTCCACTAAAAATATTGCGCTCCGTCAGCCATCTAACAAATTAGGTCCAAAATTTATTGGTCCTTTTCCGATCGTCAAGAAGTTGAATAATGTGTCTTTTAAAGTTCAACTCCCGTTGACTATGAAAATACCTAATTCCTTTCACGTTTCACTGTTAAAACCGGCGAAGAATGCTCCTCTTGCTGGTCCTGCACCAATTCTTCTTAATAATGAGCCCGAGTATGAAGTGAATAAGATCTTGGATTCACGTAAAGTGCGTAATTCTTTACAGTATTTGGTGGATTGGGTTGGCTATGGTCCGGAGGAAAGATGCTGGGTGGCAGCGAGGAATGTTCATGCCAAGGCTCTTGTAAGAAGGTTCCATCGTGACAATCCAGGGAAACCGGGTGAGGGTCCGGAGGCCCCTCGTGAAGGGGGGGTAGTGTCAGGAACCGCTTACCTGATCCCCGTTCCAGCGACGTCTCCAGGCGGCCAGCTGCAGCTGTCACTGTGCGGCGGCCGCGCCGGGCGGCGTTGGCTCGAGCGGCGCCCAGCTCAGCCACGCCCCCCCCCGCTTCCTCCTCCAGTAGACGTGCTCGCGCGCGGCCGCGAGCACGTGTCTGTTATGCCCTCCGGCGGCGCTGTGCTGCGCGCACCCGCCGGAGGATCAATTAAAGGGTTAATGAATCCTAGGGGATTGAGGGCTTCGCCCTCTTCTGCTCTGCAGGCCAATCAGCCCCATTGATATCCTGGCCTTACCTCCTCCCTTGTTGCCAGCCAATTACCCTTGGAATCCTATGTGCTCCAATCAGTACACTGCTTCCCTCAGACCTGTCCCTATAAAGGCAATTCCCGCTCAGTTGTGAATTGCCTGTGATAGCGCTCAGAACCCTGTGTTACCCACTCCTGTGAAGTTAGCCTGTTACCGATTTGATTGTACGACCACTCTCGATCCTGAATCCTTGTTGCCGACCTCTGCCAGTATTGACGCCTCTCGATCCTGAATCTTTGTTGCCGACCTTTGCCTGAACTGACGCTTCTAGATCCTGATCCCCAGTTGCTGACCTCTGCCTGAACCCCGACTACGTCTTGCCTGACCCCTGGTGCCGCTACGATCTCTGCCTTCCCGTTATCGACCTATTGCCTGTCTCTGGACTTCCGTCACTCACGCTCTTGCTATTGGTTCTCCAGTCCTCCCACATATAAGCTTACATCCTTTGAGCCATTAAGTCCTGGGGGCAACCGATCCCGGGTAGGCGTATCTTGCGTCCCGGCAAGCGGGGGCTCCTACAGGTGAAGCTGGCTGTGGAGATTGGGGGTTGTGAGCTTATTAAGAGGGCTGGAGTTACCCCGAGCGTGACAGTTGTTCTCGGCCCAAGAGAGAACAAACGACACCTCCCGGAGGGCACTCTTGCTCCGAGTCCCTCCCTGATGATTGATGTAAGCGACCGCAGTCCTGTTGTCGGAGCGAACCTGTACCGGCAGGCCCCGGAGGTGATGCGTCAGCTGCGCCAGCACCAACCGAACTGCCCTCAGCTCCAGAACATTGATAGGGGCGTGTGCCTCCTGAGGGCCCCACAGCCCCTGGAATTGGTGGGCTCTCCATTAGCCCCCCCAACCTGACAGACTGGCATCCGTAGTGACAGTCTCCCAGCACGGTGTCAGGAACGATCTGCCCCCCAGAAGATTCTTCGAGTCCAGCCACCAAAGAAGGGACCGACGGACCAGAGGGGACAGAGCAAAAGCCTGATCCAGAGACAGGGGACACTTGTCCCAGGCTGACAGAAGATGGAGCTGAAGAGGCCTCATGTGAAATTGAGCACAGGGAACTGCCTCGAAGCAGGCCACCATCTGTCCCACCAGTTGCATCCCTTTACAGGATGGATGGATGAGGGTTGGACAACAAGACATGAATCAGCGCTTGAAGAGAGTCCACCTTCTGCTGAGGGAGGAAAATCCTGGCCTGAATGGTATCCATACCCAGGAAGGCGGTCACCCGTGACGGGGAGAGTGAGAACTTGGGGTAATTGATCACCCACCCGAACCTTTCCAGTGTCGCCACCACCCTCCGAGTGTCCAGCTCCGCTTGTTGGAGTGAAGGGGACGTAATGAGAAGGTCGTCCAGATAAGGAAGAATGCGAATACCCCGGGCTCTGAGAAGGGCCATCACGCCTGCCAGCACCTTGGTGAACACCCTGGGGGCAGAGGTGAGCCCGAAGGTGAGTGCCACAAAGTGGTAGTGATGTTCCCCTACCACAAACCTGAGGAACCGCTGGTGCCCTGGGAAGACCGGCACATGAAGGTAAGCATCCTTGATATCTATTGAAGTCATAAAGTCCCCCAGGCGCAGGGAGCTGATAGCAGAGTGCAGCGTCTCCATGCGAAAACGTTTGGTTCTGATGAATTTGTTGAGAAGCTTTAGGTCCAGAATGGGTCTGATGGAACCATCCTTTTTGGACACCGTAAAGAGATTGGAATAGTAACACTGACCTCTCTCTCCCGGGGGGACCCGACAAACGACCCCCATGGCCAGAAGGTTTTGAACCGCCAACAACAGGCCCTGAGCTGCCCGAGGGTCCGTAGGAACCCGCGACCTGAGGAATCTGGGAGGAGGCCAGTCCGCGAACTCCAGCTTGTATCCGGAGGAGACGACCTCCAGAATCCATTTGTCTGAGACCTGTTGAGCCCAGACCTGAGCGAAGAGCCGCAGCCGTCCCCCCACCCGTAAGTGTGAGGGCGCCCCCTCATTGCTGAGCGGGCTTAGCAGTGGATTTGGGTTTGGCACCCCAGGAGTATCCGGGTCGGGCACAGCCTCTGCCCTTGCCCCAGAAATCTCCCCTTTGTCCCGCAAAGGATACTCCCCTGCCTGAACCTAGGCCCACGAAAAGAGGGAGTGAAGGAGCTCGAACCCCGAAAGGGTCGCGGCTGCTTCTTGCGTTGGGGTAACTTACCTCCCTTAGCAAAAAGATCCAGACGATCACCAAACAGGCGCAATCCTTTAAAGGGAAGCCCCGTGAGAGCCTTCTTGGCAGCATTGTCAGCTGCCCACTGGCGCAACCAGACCGAGCGGCCGAAAGAGACTACCAAGGCCGAGTTCCTGCTACACATCCGAATGGTGTCATCTAAGGCAGAGAGAACATAGGTGATAAACATCTCACATTGTGATAAGGCTCTAAATTCAGCACTAGAAGGGTCCTCATGGGAGCCGTCCAGAAGGCCCCTGATCAAGGTCCTAATAGCCATGGCCGTAATAGCGGAAGCACACACCGGGCGCAAGGCGGAACCCACACAGGCAAAGGTGTGGGAAGCCAGTTGATCAATACGCCGGTCCTCACTATCCTTCAAGGTAGTGGAACCTGGGGAATGCACAACAGACGTATTAGACAACCCCAAAACAGGGGCGTCCACCTCAGGGGGAGTTGACCAACAATTGACCACATCCGAGGGAAAGGGATACCTCCTATCCCACCCCTTAGGGATACAGGGAAGCTGGCTAGGCTGCTCCCATTCCTTGAGAATGATATTAATAAAATGCGTCTGTTCTGGGAATTCCAAACGTGGTTTTGCGGTACCAAACAATTCCCCCTGCTGCTTAGGTGCCGCTGCAGGAGGGGAAATGGAAATTACCTCAAAAATTTGAGTCTATGGGTGTCGTCAGCATCCCAATGCTCTGAGCCGACATCAGCGCCAAGGCAATGCTGATCATCCAAGAGATCTGAATCTGAGAATAATTCCCCTTCCTCCAGAGGGGTGTAGTCAGACAAATCAAGGAAATCATCCTGTTCAAAGGTAAAGGCCGGCGCAGCGGGTGCCACGTGCTGTCTTGGAGCCTTACGGGCTGCAGAGCTAGCAATCAACCTCTCAATGTTGGCCAATCTGGCGGAAACATCAGATTGCGACTCCCCACTAGCGTTAGTGTCACTAGGGGTCATGACCAGGTGCGGGGGTGTGGGGGATGACACCGAGGGTGCTGATCCAGCCGCACGGGGGCCCAGATTGCCGCGCAAACGCTAGCTGAGCACAGGGTACACAAACCTGCACATCATCGCCCGCAAGGGATGCCCCGCACACCACACATAGCTGGGCTTGCCCTAAGGGGACCCCGAGCACAATATCCTGGGAAGCCTCCATATGGTGAATTATTAGTCGCCATGGCCAATGGGAATTACGCTGTGCAGCTACCCGGGATGCCCCTTAAATGTCCGCTGGTGGGAGGATTTAATATACACTTTTAATAATCAAGCCCCTACAATATGGGGGAAAGGACACAGGACCGGGAGAAAACCTCTAATTTAGGTTGAAAGACACAAAAGAGGAAACCCCCATCAGTATGGCAATGCAACCATAACAATACATACATATGATGACAATCAATAATATATAAATATATACACAGCCCGCAAGGGGCACTCACGCACACCAGAGGGTTAACTGGCCCGGACAAGATGGCACTGAGAAGGGAAGAGAGGCAGGAGGTTGCGGGCCACCTGCGGAGTGCGCCGGTCCCTCCCAGACGCGGGGACACAACGCAAATCGCGCTATTAAGCCAATAGCGGCTGAGCCAGCCGCTGACGTCACCAGCGCGCGAGCGGGCCGTTCAAATGAATGACAGAAACGGAGGAGGGAAGGCAGAGGATCGCTGAGCCATGTGCCAGCACAGTCACGCACACACAAGTAAAAACAGCACACAGTATACAGAGCATTAACACTGACCGCCGCCCCCCCCCCCGCCCCCGACTAACCGGACAAGGGAGAAGGGGGAATAAGCTCATATCTACATTTGGCCACATGTAATGAGGGCTGAGCGGACGGGGCATCCCATGTCAGGCTCACCAACCTGTGCCGCCTACCCTTTGGTGGGGGATTTGCGGTGGAGCTATGCTCCAATAAAAAACACCTCTAATAGGTGCTGCCTACCATCACCCGGACCATGCAGCCAAAGCTGGGAGGCAGGTAATAGTGGCACGGGTGGGAATAGGACAAAGGGCCGGGGCTGTGCAGCCCGGCTTACCTGCAAGGAGAGAGAGCCAACATCTTGACCTTCGCCGCCGACTACTTGGAATATAAGGGGGAGGAAGGATTGGAGCCGAGAGAAACCACAACCCAAGGGTATCCAGCCTAAAAGACATAAGTAAAAAGACACATGTGCATCCCGCAACAAATACACCCCATGCAATAAAAAAACCCCAAGGGGGACTCACGGACCAAAGACACCGTAGGGTCGCTCAGGCACAGACCGCTGGATAAGTCGAGACACCGGAGGAAGCAGCGCTGCAGTCAAGAAGGGAGAAAACCAGACGTGCAGCTCGTCCAAAATGGCGCCGGCAGAAGTACCTCAAGGGGCGACGCGATACGCATCATCACCAGGCCCCGCCCCCCCCCCGAGAGCGCGAAAAACGGCGCTCATGTGACCCAGGCGCCACGACGAACCGAAATCACCTCAGGATATAGCGCTAACGGTCACGGAGCGCAGTACAAAGCGGTGCGGCAGCTAAAAAAACAAAAAAATACAGAAAAAACTGCAAAACACCACAAATATCACCGCTCGCCGCCGCCACCACCCGCCCCCCCCGGACAAATTTAGAGAGAGGGGGGAAGAGAGAGATGAGAAGGCAGCGGCAAGCAGCCATGGCCAGGGGGAGGTGCGGGGGAGGGGGGACCCCAAAAGTGAAAATAAGGGGACACAGTCCCCGAGCTACTCACCCCATCAGAAGCCTGGACAGAAAGTACAGGGTATGCGGCTAGGAGCAGCGCTCCTGGAGCACTTGACCCTAGTGCTCTTCTACCTTCACCCGATCTGTCAGCCGAGGCTGGGAGGCAGTGAGGGTCCAGAACGGATGGAAATAGACATGCAGGGCCGCAGGCTTAGTTGCCCCGCTCACCTGCGCAAGAGAGAGAGCCATCTTCTAACTTCGCAGTGTCACTGCAGAGGAAACTCTGGGAATCCCGTTTTTATAGGGAACCGCACCTAGTGGCAGAATAACCCGTCTGTTATGACTACCGAAGCGGGCCGTGCCATGCATTAAAGAAAAATGTCCACCATTGGTACACCTTAGCTTTCACAAATCATGAGGGACATCTCTGAATGGAGGGCCCTACTTTCCCAGGTTCATAGTTTCTCAGGTGAGAAAACCTGTGCAGATGGTACATGCTGTTCTGCCCATGTCTTCCAAAAGGCTCTCTTGCTCCTAGTGCCCCCCTAATCATTCATATATGTGACATCAGTCACATTGTCCAATTGGACTCGGACCAGAAGACCCTGCAGCCCATTGGTTTAATAGGAAAGGCACAGGAAGATTGCCCTGAGCTCCAGAACATTGATGGACTGGTTCCAGACTCCTCCCCAACCCATTTATTTCTTGTCTATTCAAAATTAAATTATTTTTTACATTTGGGTAACAAAGCAAAAATACAATTCTGTGAAGTACTCACCTGTAGAATTGGTATTATACGTATACAGTACGTCCTGCTCCAGATATAATACTTACACTTGGGTAATCCTCCGCCAGATGGCGCTGTGCACTGCAGACATGCAAAAACAGGCTCCTCCCGGCCCTTCATATACCCAGGGACCTCCCACAAATCCCCAGCATTGAAAAGCAGTGAGAAAGAAGCCGGGAGAAACCAACCACCAAAACTGGTAATAACAACAACGATAACAACAACGATAATCACCATACAGGGGATCCAGAATAATGCAAAAACCAGGGTGGGGTGGAGCAGGACGTACTGTATACGTATAATACCAATTCTACAGGTGAGTACTTCACAGAATTGTATTATTCTAAGTATACAGTACGTCCTACTCCAGATATAATACTTACACTTGGGACATCCAATAGCAGTGTCCATACAAGTAGGGTGGGATCCCCAACAAAAAAGGCAACAGCAGGCAGTTTAAACTACTGCCGCCTGCAAAACCTTGCGGCCAAACACAGCATCAGCTGAGGCCCTAACGTCAACCTTGTAAAACTTTGAAAAGGTATGAACGGAAGACCAAGTAGCGGCCTTGCAAAGTTGTTCAACAGAAGCTTGGTGCAGAAAGGCTCAGGAGGCCCCAATAGCACGAGTAGAATGGGCAGTAAGACGGAAAGGAGGACTCTTCCCCTTAGCAGAATAGGCCTGAATCACAGCCTGACGAATCCATTTGCTGATAGTAGACTTGGCAGGAGCCAAACCCTTCCTAGACCCGGAAGGCACAACGAAGAGAGCATCAGTCTTCCTGAAGGCCGCAGTGACTACCAGGTAATACTTCAAGCACCTGACTACGTCCAAGAAATGCAGAACCCTCTCCTTGTCGTTGCTAGGATTGGGACACAATGAAGGAAGAACAATATCCTGATTCAAATGAAAAGCAGACACAACCTTAGGCAGAAAATCCGGTTTGAAACGAAACACCACCTTGTCCTGGTGCCTCTCATAGTACAGAGACTGAATGGATAGAGCAGCAAGCTCAGACACACGCCTAACCAAAGTAATAGCCACCAAAAAGACAACCTTGAGAGTAAGAACAGCAAGAGCAGCATCCTGAATAGGCTCAAAGGGAGCACTCTGCAAGGCAGATAAAACCAAGTTTAAATCCCAGACGGGAACCATAGGTTTACGAGGGGGACGCACATGAGTGACCCCCTGAAAGAAGGTCTTAATCAAGTGATGCTGAGCAAAAGACTTCTGAAAGAAAACTGACAGGGCAGAAACCTGACCCTTCAGAGTACTGAGTTTGAGACCTAACTCCAAACCATGCTGTAAGAACTCCAGAACCCTAGGGACTGAGAAGTCCCAACAGGGAAGAGACCTAGACTCACACCAGTCAATGTAGGTACGCCATACTCTATAATAGATAGCAGAAGAAGTCTTCTTCCTAGCCTGCACCATAGTACCTACCACAGAGGCAGACAAACCCTTCTCCATCAAGATGGAGGTTTCAGCAGCCAGGCCGTCAAAGCCAGCGTTTGTAAATTGGGATGGCGTAAGGAGCCCTGAGTTAGCAGATCTGGCACCCCTGGCAGGTCATACTGGTCTACTGCCATTTGAACCACGTCTGCCTCTGGTGGAAATGGTGGAAACACATACAGGAGCCGAAACTCCCTCCATGACATGGACAGGGCATCCGTGGCCAAAGCCAGAGGATCCCGAGACAAGGATACGAAGGCCGGGAGCTTGTGATTGTGACGGGATGCAAACAGGTCCACATCCGGTAGACCCCAACGGTGACACAGGGACTGGAATACCCTGTTGCAGAGGGACCACTCCCCCTGACGGGACGACCCCCTGCTCAGAGCATCTGCTAGCAGATTCTCCGCCCCCGGAATGTACACAGCCGAAATGCATTGGACATTGGCCTCCGCCCATGTCAGAATCTGAGACACCTCCTGGAGGGCACCCTCGCTCCGGGTCCCTCCCTGATGGTTGATGTAGGCAACCGCCGTTCTGTTGTCCGAGCGTACCTGGACCGACCAACCCCTCAGGTGTTGAGTCAACCGCTCCAGTACCAACCTGACTGCCCTCAATTCCAGAATGTTGATGGGTAAATGGGCCTCCTGAGGGCCCCACCTCCCCTGGAAACGCAGGGACTTCCAGAATCCCCCCCAACCTGACAGACTGGCGTCCGTTGTGACCGTCTCCCAGGAGGGGGCCAGAAAAGACCTGCCCCCCATCAAGTTCCTGTGGTCCAGCCACCACGCAAGGGACTGTCTGACCGAGGGGGGAAGCACACAGACCCCGTCCAAGGACGCTGGGTTCTTGTCCCACACTGACAGAAGGTGAAGCTGTGGAGGTCTCAAATGGAACTGGGCAAAGGCCACCGCCTCGAAGCTCGCCACCATCAGGCCCACCAGCTGCATTCCCTGCCGGATGGAGGGCTGTGGGCACGAGAGCAGGAACCTCGCCTGCGCAGTCAGAGCTTCCACCTTCTGTTGAGGAAGGAATATCCTTGACTGAACCGTATCCAGAATCATTCCCAGGAACGGAGTCACCGAGGAGGGGGACAGAGAGGACTTGGGGTAATTGATCACCCAGCCGAAGGACTCCAGGGTGGACACTACCAGCAGAGTGTCCAACTCTGCCTGCCGCAGAGACCGAGAGGTGATGAGTATATTGTCCAGGTAGGGCAGCACGCATATGCCCCTCAGCCTTAACAGGGACATCACCCCTGCCAGCACCTTGGTGAACACCCTGGGAGCCGAAGTGAGGCCGAATGGCAAGGCCACAAATTGGTAATGCTGAGAAACCTTTGATGTCCTAAAAACACCGGGACGTGAAGGTAAGCATCTTTGATGTCTACGGAAGTCATAAAGTCCCCTGGGCGCAGAGAGCCGATGGCCGAGCGCAGCATTTCCATACGAAAGTGCCTGTTCTTGACAAATCTGTTGAGGATTTTTAAATCCAGAATGGGCCTGACTGACCCATCCTTCTTGGGTACTGTGAAAAGGTTGGAATAGAACCCCATGCCCCTGTCTCCTAGTGGGACCTTGCAAATGACCCCTAGATCCAGGAGACCCTGCACGGCCAGCAACAAGACTTGAGCTGAGGCGGGGTCCTGCGGAATCCGGGACCCAATGAATCTGGTGGAGGGCCGTACAGCAAATTCTATCTTGTAGCCGGAGGACACTACCTCCTGAATCCACCGGTCTGAGACGTGGCGCCTCCAGACATGCTTGAAGTGCTGCAGATGTCCCCCCACCCTGACAGGCGAGGGCGCCCCTTCATGCCTGAGGGGTCTTGGGAGGGGCTTTGGACCCCCCAAGAGGAACCAGGACGGTGTCCTCTGTTCCTGTGCCAGGAATCTGCGAGGGACCCAGCGAAGGACACCCCTCTTCCCTGTTTAGCCCCACGGTAGGGGGTTGAGAGGGTGCCCTGGCCTCGAAAAGGACGAATCTGCCGCCTGCGCTGGGTCAACTTGCCTCCTTTGGCGAAGAGATCTAGACGGTCCCCAAACAGGCGCAGCCCCTTAAATGGAAGCCCAGTAAGGGCCTTCTTAGCGGCATTGTCAGCAGCCCACTGGCGCAACCAAACCGCGCGGCGTATAGCTACTGCCAGGGCAGAAGATCTGGCACATATCCTACTAGCATCGTCCGATGCAGACAGGATAAAGTTCACAAACACATCACAGTTAGACAGTGCATTGACAGTATCAGGTGGCAACTCATCTGTGCCATCGAGCGCATTCCTGACCATGGCCCTGAGCGCTACTGCCGTGATGGCTAAGGCGCAAACCGGGCGCAAAGTCGCTCCCCCAAATGCAAAGGCATGGCATGCCAATTGGTCAATACGCCGGTCCTCAGAGTCCCGCAGCGTAGTAGTGTCAGGGGAGTGCATAATAGAGGTGTTGGACAACCCTAGAATAGGAGCATCGACCTCGGGGGGGGCGATGACCAGCACTTAACCAAGTCAGCAGGGAAGGGATACTTCCTGTCCACACTCTTAGGGATTCCAGGAAGTCTACTGGGGTGTTCCCATTCTTTAAGCACGAGGCTATTGAAATGGGTTTGCTCTGGAAATTCCAGACGAGCCTTAGCAGTATGAAAAAGGTCACCCCTTTGCCTGGGAGCCGCAGCAGGGGGAGAGAGGGACAAAACCTCAAAGATCTGAACCAGCAGTCTGTCAATATCATCCGAGGTCCAATGCTCGGAACCAGACTCGTCATGACCCCTGGACTCCTCGTCATATGACCCTGAGTCAGAGAACAGTTCCCCTTCGTCCGAGGGGGCCTGGCCGTAAGGATGCAACAATTCATCAGATTCCATAGGGAAAAGAGCAGTGTCGGGGGTTAAATGCCGCCTCTTTGCGGTGGCCTTAAGCGCTAAGGAATTAGCAAGCAATCTTTCAACACTGGCCAGTCTAGCAGCCATATCAGGATGAGAATCCCCGCTTGTATTGGGGGTTAGACACAGGCTTGGGGGAGTAGGTGAAGTGAAGCGAGGTGCAGGCCCCGCCACGGAAGAGGCGGGAAGGAACGATAGCGCCTGCTGTGCACAAGGAACACAGACCCGTGCATTGTCACCGCTGCCAGGTAATACCCCACAAGCTACACACAGCCGGGCTTGTCCCGAAGGAACCCCATTCACAATATCCTGAGATGCCTCCATATGGTGATTTAATCGGCACAATAGGCCAGTAGGGATTGATGCTGGAAGCTACCCTGGATGCCCCAATAACCCGCGGGGAAGTGGGAGTAAATTTAATAGTCTCAACCGGGAGCTACACCGGGCCGGGAGAAGCCACCGGAATCCACGGTCTGAAAGACATAAAGACATAGAGACAAGGGAACAAGGAAGTCAGAGCCATGCGCCAAGTATAAAAGGTAATATAAAGTCGCCCGCGGGGGCACTTACAGACAGAGGGGGGAGCACGGTCTTCACCACGCGCAGGCGAGTAAAAAATGGCGCCAAGCGAACCTCGAAGGGCGGGCCAGAGCAGATCCCGACGCGGAGCGCGCCAAGCCAGGACCCCGCCCACCCCCGGGGAGCGCGAACAGCAGGGCAGTGAACACCTGAAGGGAATTGATCGAGTGGATTACATCAGAAGAGCCATTACAAGCTAAAAAAGAGACGCCTCAGCGTCTGCAAAGCCGCCGCCGTCCATGCAGTACAACCATATGGGAAGGACGCGGTGGCTACCAATATAGGATAAAAGTAACAGCGCGGCTCTGACACCCATTCCCAGTCAAAAGCGATACTAAGGCCATAAGCGTGTAATAGGGTACACTAAGGCCGCCATACTCACAAACCCCTCCCCCCCCCTTTCTTTCCCCCCCAGGCTAGGGGGGGGGGAACGAGGGAGGATGGCGACCCTTTACAGAGGGTCCACCGCTACACGGGGCGTGGGACAATTATGCGGGAGGGGCATCCCCTAAAGGCTCACCATCAGCCTAAACCGCCTACCCTTTGGTTGGGGACTGCGGTGGAGCATGGCTCCGTTAAGCACATATGGTGCTGCCTACCTTCACCCGACCAGCGCAGCCCAGGCTGGGAGGCACATCACAAATAGGACGGGTGGGAGTAGTCCAACAGGGCCGCAGGCTGTAATAGCCCCACTCACCTGCGAGAGAGTGATACTTCATGTCTTCGCAGTCAGCACTGCAGAGAAATCTGGGGATTTGTGGGAGGTCCCTGGGTATATGAAGGGCCAGGAGGAGCCTGTTTTTGCATGTCTGCAGTGCACAGCGCCATCTGGCGGAGGATTACCCAGGTGTAAGTATTATATCTGGAGCAGGACGTACTGTATACTTAGAATATCCCTCAACTGATTAATAGAAAAGTATTTCATATAAACCTGAAACATGTGCAGTATGGACATAATAAAATAAGACATTTTACATACTGAGGTTGGTGATTTAAAAAAAAAAATCAGATATTTAAGTGAGTAATGAGTAAACTAGGCAGCAAAATAATAACTCATTTATGCCTATAACCTCAATTCTTGTAAAATACAATGTACAATTATGCTCACACTTCGGTTGTCGCTGTTCAGAAGAGACAAGTCAATAAGCTGTAGGCATTAACAACATATTCAACTGCTCCAGTACTTTAGCAAATCAATACAGATTTGTGCTATACATTCAAAAATCCACTGCTGTGCAAAACATTATAAAAGGACCAATCAAAGTAATTTACAGTTCAACTGACCTTTCTGTTTTTCTCAGTTTTTCTTGATTCCTCTGTGCATTTACTTCTTTGTTCATTTAACATTGCAGAATAACCAGCTATTGCTTCAGAGCTTAAGGTTTTGCATTCAGCACCTAAAGATCAATTAAATAAAGCTTCTAATTAGTATTTAAAACACCCATGCTGTGAAACACCAACCAAAACAGATTCAGTGGATGTGGTCAGGTTGTCATAGGTGATTTGACATTCAAACTCATTCAAACCAACCCAGTCAAACTCATGTACAGGGGCCAGGAAGTCAAAGTCGATACTCGTGGCTACTGCCACCCACACCCGGCGATTGCAGGATGGGAAAGGTGCAGTCGCCCTGTCTAAATACTGTCCATAGTTGCTTATGAACCCTGTTCAGACCAGCAATTGAAGGGCGATTGTGAGAGGTCCCAAATACTGAGGAAAAATTAGGAAATGTGTGAACGCAGTCAATAAGTGTGAAGGCAGGTGGACCAAAACAACTTCCAAATTAAAGATGCCTTGTACAATGAAACCTCCAAGCCCTCTGCAACACCATTCCTTGTCTGCGTTCTTGGCAAGGAGCAGGACAAGGCAGAACATGCTGCAGCAATTCCTCTCCGTAGGATCACAGAATGAGAAAAATATAAAGCACAATGCGGGACATCCGGATTTGGGGGTTTGACCTGTATTTTTTTTTTTTTTTTTTTTTAGATTTGAGTTTTTGGGAGTTTTTTTGGCCACCTTTAAGATTTAAAGCGATTGATAAAACACTGAAAATGGGTGACTTTTACACCCAAGCTACCTTTAATCAATCCCAGTAGTAGTCACCCACATTCAAAAGAAGGTTGTAGTATACACCTAACAGTTACATCGATTGTACTGGGTTATGATCAGACAGCGAATAAAACTCCCTCTTCATAACCATTTTCCCTGGCAGTGGAAGACATCTTTGTAGATACAATTACCATCCAGGGAATGCTTCAGCAGAGATTAACCCACACACCAAGAGAAACAGCATACTGATGTAGTAGGGGTGTTCTACATAAAGGACGTTTTTTATTTTTATATATTTAAACTGTCAGACAGCATAGAATGAAAAATTCATTGTTCATGACGAAGGTGATAGAGCACAGTAACATATGTATCAGTTTGCACACAGTTCGATTAAAAGTAAAATTTAAGCAAGGCAGGGAAGCAGTGATCGTATTTTTAATTTTTTAGACAGAGGGCTCTAGGTCTTAGCAAAGACACATAAAACCAATGGAAACAGTTAAGAGATGAAAACTAGGAAAACAAATGGGAGGAGTGGCAGTTAAACCTTGTATAATTAGCTCTGCAGCATAAGTAATCTGGCATTAGCTGGACAAGTACACTTTGCAATTCTTAGGTGAGAAATCCAAATCCTCTACATAGTATATTTTGTGAGCCATTGAGCCATACAGAGAGAGAATGGCACAGAATAGAGATGCAGGACCGAACAAGCATTTAGTTCATGAGTTTTTATATCTCTTTCTGGAAATGGGGTGTTAACGCAGGGGGCAGGCCACCTGATTAAAAAGTTGTTGTATGTTTAAAAAGACTAGGACAGAAAGCCATCCAGGGCCAAAATTCAAGACCAAATAATATGCATAAATGCTCCCTCCTTCTTGACCAATGTTGATCATAAATCCTGACCTAATGGTCTGAGGTTAACAAGTTTCCATGGTCAGACTTTTATTTTTCAGGATGATAAAGGAAGGATATAGGATATGATATGTTAAAAAGAGCCTTGTCCCAAGTAAAGGTCAGCGAATTGTTGGAGTTACTGAGGTACGTCTCTTGATTCTACAAAGAGACCAGACATGTTTGATTTGGACAGCACTTCAGGACAAATGGCAAGGAAACAAACATCTGACCTTCTTCCGTCTATATAGGAATAGGAACTAAATCTTTCCCAAACTGGGAAAAGGTTAAACAGCAGAAGTTCAATCTTGGTAGCAAATGAGATCTCAGAGGGGACTCCCAAAAAGTCCTTAAAGGAGGTATATTGCAAAATTGTGTAATATTAAAATGCACATAAAAACACATCGGCTAATGAGAGGAGTGGTCATTTATACACCCAAACTGAAAGAAAAAAGGGGGTGGCAGAATCTGTCCCCACCTGATTGCCTCTTCCTTCCATTAAAAGATAAAAACAAATATCCGGGCTGGATATTTCTTGATGCAGGATGTATAGGTGGTCTCTCCTCCCATCATCCAGCAATTGTATATTAATTTTTTGTTATAGTCATCCTTTAAGCAATGGCCCAGTAACAGAGTGGAACCTTAACTGCTGAGCCAAAGAGCAGCAAGGGATATAGGAGAACTGCAGTTTTCATTAACTTCATAGTTCCCCTCCATTCCTGCCACGGGCTAGCACAGAGGGTGCTCAAACCTCCTTCTAAAGGGTCACCAACAGGACAGACAGGTATTGCATCTATCCACACTGATATACAAGTGTAAAAATTGGTTTTGTCTACACCTCTGTCTGCACACTAATTACTCTAACTGTGCATCTGTGTGGAGATCTGCAAAACCTGGACTGTTAGTGGGTCTTTAGGAGGGTTGAGCTTATATGGCCTAGTTCTTGAGATATGGGTGGCTTTGTGTTATTTGCTTGGAGCAAAAAGAAGAATACTAATGAAAAATTAAATAAAAAAAATGATTGAATCAAAAACAGCTCTGTCCTCATCCCCTTTACTATAAGCCTACTTATTAGATGTCAAGCCATAGCCCATTCAAAAGGCAACAAGATGACCCAAAATCCCAGGTTACTAGGCTGCTACAAAAATCTATCATGTAGGAAAAACACAAAACATCATTAAATATGAAAAAGTGGGCAGCCTTTCTGCTAAAACGGCAGCACCAATTCCCTCCTGGGTCAACAGGGCTTCCAAGGAATTGGTCAAACCTGGGAGAAAGAGGGAAAAATACAATTCTGTGAAATACTCACCTGTAGAATTGATATTATAAGTATACAGTACGTCCTGCTCCAGATAGATTACTTACACTTGGGTTATCCTCCGCCAGATGGCGCTGCACTGCAGAGACATGTAAAACAGGCTCCTCCCGGCCCCTCAAATACCCGGGACTCCCACAAATCCCCAGCATTGAAAAGCAGTGAACGAGAAGCCAGGAGAATTTAACCACCCAAACTGGTAACTATAACAATGATAACAATCACCATACAGGGGATCCAGAATAATGCAAAACCAAGGGTGGGGTGGAGCAGGACGTACTGTATACTTATAATATCAATTCTACAGGTGAGTATTTCACAGAATTGTATTATTCTTAGTATACAGTACGTCCTGCTCCAGATAGATTACTTACACTTGGGACATCCAATAGCAGTGTCCATAAAGTAGGGTGGGATCCCCAGCAAAAAAGGTAACAGCAGACAGTTTAAACCACTGCCGCCTGCAAAACCTTTCGGCCAAAAACAGCTGAGGCACTAACATCAACCTTGTAAACTTTGAAAAGGTATGAACAGAAGACCAAGTAGCGGTCTTGCAAACTTGTTCAACAGAAGCCTGGTGCTGGAAGGCCCAAGAGGCACCAATAGCACGAGTAAAATGAGCAGTAAGGCGAAAAGAAAGGACTCTTCCCCTTAGCAGAATAGGCCTGAATCACGGCCTGATGGATCCATTTGCTAATAGTAGACTTGGCAGGAGCCAAACCCTTCCTGGCACCAGAAGGGACCACAAAAAGAGCATCAGTTTTCCTGAAGGACGCAGTGACCACCAGGTAATACTTCAACACCTGACCACATCCAAGGAATGCAAAACCCTCTCCTTAGCGTTGCTAGGATTAGGGCACAAAGAAGGAAGAACAATATCTTGATTCAAATGAAAAGCAGACACTACCTTAGGCAGAAAATCTGGCTTAAAGCGGAACACCACCTTGTCCTGGTGTCTCCCAAAGTATGGGGGCTGAATAGAAAGAGCCACCAACTCAGATACACGCCTGACCGAAGTAATGGCTACCAGAAAGACAACCTTGAGGGTAAGAACCGCCAGAGCAGCATCCTGCATAGGTTCAAAGGAAGTACCCTGCAAGGCAGACAAAACCAAGTTCAAATCCCAAACAGGGACCACAGGTTTACGTGGGGGACACACATGAGAGACCCCCTGGAAAAAGGGTCTTAATCAGAGAATGCTGAGCAAAAGACTTCTGAAAGAAAACAGACAGGGCAGAAACCTGACCCTTCAGAGTACTGAGGCGGAGTCCCGACTCCAACCCATGCTGTAAGAACTCCAGAACCCTGGAAACTGAAAACACCCGACAGGGAAGAGACCTAGACTCACACCAGTCAAGGTAGGTACGCCATACCCTATAACTGATGGAAGAAGAAGTTTTTCTTCCTAGCCTTCACCATGGTATCAACCACCGAGGCGGACAAGCCTTTCTCCATCAAGATGGAGGTTTCAGCAGCCAGGCCGTCAAAGCCAGAGTTTGTAAATTGGGATGGCGTGAGTGAGCAGATCTGGCACCCCTGGCAGAACGTACTGGTCTACTACCATCTGCACCACGTCTGCGAACCACACTCTTCTTGGCCACCTGGGGGCCACCAGAATTGCTGGCACCCCCTCCAGAACAATCTTGCGCAGAACCCTGCACAGCAGGGAGAATGGAGGAAAGACATACAGGAACTGAATGTCCTGCCATGACATTGCTAGAGCATCCGTGGTCAAGGCCAGAGGATCCTAGGACAGGGAGACAAAGGCCGGGAGCATGTGATTGTGACGGGACGCAAACAGATCCACATCTGGTTGGCCCCAACGTGACACAGAGATTGGAACACCCTGTTGCATAGGGACCATTCTCCCTGGCGAGAGGTCCCCCTGCCCAGAGGGTCTGCCAGCAGATTTTCCACCCCCGGAATGTACACCGCTGATATGCAGGGGAAATTGGCCTCCACCCAGGTCAGGATCAGAGACACTTCCTGGAGGGCCCTCTTGCTCTGCCCCCCCCCCCCCTCCGATGATAGATGCAGGCAACTGCCGTCTGGTTGTCCGAGCGCCAATGAACAGGCAGGCCCTGAAGATGAGTAGTCAAGCGAGCCAGAACTAACCTGATCGCTCGCAGCTCCAAGACATTGATAGATGTGTGGGCCTCCTAAGGGCCCCACCTCCCCTGGAACCGCAGGGACTTCCAGAACCCCCCCCCCCCAACCCGATAGACTGTCATCCGTGGTGACTGTCTCCCAGGAAGAGGCAAGAAAGGATCTGCCCCCCAACAGGTTCCTTGAGTCCATCCACCACAAGAGGGACCCCCTGACCAGGGGGGGGGGGGAGCACACAGACCCTGTCCAGGGACGCTGGGTCCTTGTCCCATACAGACAATAGGTGAAGTTGCAGAGGCCTCAAGTGGAACTGAGCATAAGGGACCACTTCGAAGCACGCCACCATCAGGCCCACCAGCTGCATCCCCTGCCTGATGGAGGGATGGGGACAAGCTAGGAGGGACTGAGCCTGTGCAATCAGATTGTCCACCTTCTGCTGAGGAAGGAAGATCCTTGCCTGAACCGTATCCAGATTCATTCCTAGGAATGGAGTTACCAAGGAAGGGGACAGTGAGGACTTGGGGTGGTTGATCACCCATCCAAAAGACTTCAGAGTGGACACCACCAGCTGAGTATCCAACTCTGCCTGATGTAGAGACTGGGAAGTGATGAGGATGTCGTCCAGATAGGGAAGCATGCGGACGCCCTGACATCTGAGCAGAGACATCACGCCAGCCAGCACCTTGGTGAACACCCTGGGAGCTGAAGTGAGGCCTAAGGGCAAGGCCACAAATTGGTAATGTTGATCCATCAGAGCGAACCCGAGGGACTTTAGATAACCTGGTAACACAGGAATATGAAGGTAAGCATCCTTGATGTCTACAGAAGTCATGAAATCCCCTTGGGTCAGGGAACTGATGGCAGAGTGCAGAGTCTCCATGCGAAAGCGTCTGCCCCTGACAAAACTTGTTGAGAATCTTTAAGTTCAGGATGGGCCTAACAACCATACTTTTTTGGGTACTGTGAATAGGTTGGAATAAAAACACTTGCCTTTTTCTCTTAAAGGCACATGGCAGAAGACCCCCAGCTCCAGGAGGCCTTGCACTGCTTGCACTAGCTCCTGAGCTGACACAGGGTCCTGAGGAATCCGGGACCTGATGAATCTTGGAGGGGGATCAGCAGCAAACTCCAACTTGTAACCGGAGGACACTACCTCCTGAATTCACCGGTCTGAGACATGAATCCTGCAGACCTGAATGAAGTGCTGCAGCCGTCCCCACACCCGGATGGGTGAGGGCGCCTGAGGGGGCTTGGGAGAGGATTTAGCTTTGGGACCCCAAGAGGAGCCAGGATGTCCACGTCCTCTGCCTCTACCCCAGAAAACTCCCCGGGGAAGGATACCCCCCTACCCTGTACTGCATCACGGTAAGGGGAGGGGAAGGAACCCTGACCCCAAAGGGCCGAGGTTGCCGCCTGCGCTGGGGTAACCTGCCTCCCTTAGCAAGAAAGGTCCAGGTGGTCTCCAACAGACGCAGTCCTTTAAAGGGAAAACCAGTGAGGGCCTTCTTGGCAGCATTGTCAGCGGCCCACTAGCGCAGCCAAACCGAGCGGCGCATAGCCACCACGAGGGCAGAAGTTCTGGCACACATTCTGATGGTGTCATCCAATGCTGACAGGACAAATTTTGCAAAAAACATCACAACTAGAGAGTGCATTAAAACACCTCACAAGGCAAATCATCGGGGGCACTATCAAGCATATTTCTGATAAGGGTTCTAGTGGCCACAGCAGTAATAGCAGTGGCACAGACCGGGCGCAGCGCCGTCCCCGCACATGTAAAGGCGTGGGAGGCCAGCAGGTCAATGCGCCGGTCCTCAGCATCCCGCAGGGTAGTAGAATCAGGGGAATGCAGACAGAGGTGTTAGATAGCCCTAGGATCGGGGCAGCCACCACAAGGGGGGGGGGGGGGATGACCAACATTTAACCACCTCAGCAGGAAAGGGTTACTTCCTATACCAAATCTTTGGAGCCCCGGGAAGTTTACTGGGGCGCTCCCATTCCTTGAGCACAAGGTTATGGAAATGTGCCTGCTCTGGAATTCCAAACGTGATTTTGCTGTATTGAAAAGCTCCCCTTTTTGCCTGGGAGCCTCAACAGGGAGAGAGATAGACAGAACCTCAAGGTCTGGGTCAATAATCTGTCAGTGTCATCCGGGGCCCAGGGGTCAGAGCCAGAATCGTCATGACCCCTTGGTCTCTCATCAGATGAGCCTGAATCAGAAAAGAGCTCCCCTTCATCAGACGAGGTATAGCCACACAGATTCATAAACTCCTCAGTTCCCATAGGGAAAACGGTAACATTAGGGGTCAGGTACCGCTTCTTACCAGGGCCCTTACACGCTAAGACCTCGCAATAATCTGTTCAACAGTAGCCAGTCTAGAAGACACATCAGGCTGAGAACCCCACAAGTATGCAACTCAACAGGAGTGAGATTTAAGCTTGGGCAGCCACTGGCAGGCCAGATTGCAATGCAAGCACCTGCTCAGCACAGGGTACACAGACCCGTGCCTTGTCAGCGTCAGCACGAGGCTGCCCGCACGCTACACACAGCCGGTCTTGTCCCAAAGGGACCCCGGTAACCCATCCTGGGATGCCTCCATATGGTGATTATTATGCACAATATGCCAGTAGGAATTTACGTGGGAGTAATTAGACAAGGCCCAACTATCAATTACACCGGGCCGGGAGAAGTCAATGGCTACACCCGTCTGAAAGACACAGTGGGAAGAAGGGGTGTCAGAACCAAACACACTACAATGAGTATAAAAACACCCGCGAGGGCACTTAAGGACCGCGGTAAGTATAACCGCCACACGCGCGCGCTGACAAAATGGCGCCGAGAGTACCTCGAAGGGAGTAACGCAGGGCACACCAAGCCAGGCCCCGCCCCCCCGAAGGGCGCAAAGCCCACAGACAAGCAGCCAATGATAACGCAGAAGCGTCTGAGGTAATTTTGCAGTGTTAAAAAAGACAAGCCAGCGCGGCGGCAGACACCACATATACTAGTCAAAAGACATGACAAAGAGTCGTATGCACGAATCACGCTGCACGCTCACCCACACCCACCCCCCCCTTCTTTCCCTCCCGAAGGCTACAGGGAGAATGAGGGAGGATGGCGGCCCTCTGTACAGGACCCACCACTACACGGGGCATGGGGCAATAATGCGGGAGGGGCATCCATAAAGGCTCACCATCAGCCTATACCGCCTACCCTTTGGTGGGGGACTGCGGCGGAGCAGCGCTCCTTAAGCACACATGGTGCTGCCTACCTACCCGACCAGCGCAGCCCAGGCTGGGAGGCACATCAACGAGGAACGGGTGGGAATAGTCCAACAGGGACGCAGGCTAATAGCCCCGCTCACCTGCGAGAGAGTGATAACTTCATGTCTTCGCAGTAAGCACTGCAGAGAAATCTGGGGATTTGTGGGAGGTCCCGTGTATTTGAGGGTCCGGGAGGAGCCTGTTTTACATGTCTCTGCAGTGCAGCACCATCTGGCAGAGGATAACCCAAGTGTAAGGAATCTATCTGGAGCAGGACGTACTGTATACTAAGAATACCTAAATCTCACAGATATGATCTAATGCAGGCCAACAGAAGGTGTAAAGTTCATTACAGTACCAGACAAACTGCTTCGCTATATTGTAGGATCTGAACACACACCCTTCAAAGGGGGTTTTAATCTAGGGAATATTCACTTGACCTTAGGTACATTTCCCAAAGAGCCCGGGTAAGCATGTTCTGGAGTCCATTTGCAAACTCATAACCTGTTCCTTGCTTATGACTAAGGTGGGTTTATGAAGTGGAATGATCTGAGAAGGGGTTGTCTCCAATTGATTCAGTCTGGAACGAATGGTTCTGTCAGGATCATACTTAATAAAAACTTCTCTAATTAAATAATTATGTACTTCCCATTAAGTAGTTGGTTGCATGTTGGCATTGTCATTAGCGTAATAATTGTGCGCTTGTCTCACAAGCAAAAGGAGGGTCCCGATGAATAAGAAAAAAGAACTTAATATAATTCTAGGATTTGAGCGCCCTGGAAAAAAGCGTAGTCCCTGCTCTTGCAGGTGGAGGAGGTACAACACATCCACCAACTGTCCTCTTCATCTGCTTTAGCACTGGGAATGAGGCTTCCACTAATAGGTCCTACGTGACAAGTCCAATGAGCCTGGAAATCACAAATTCCAGGGAAGCTTTCTGGCCCGAGTTTGGCAAGTACATGTTGGCCAAGGTTTAAAAAAAATTTGCCCCCATCATCTGATTACATGCCTCTGAAGCTCCAAAACTGGCCATTAGGATATTAATGCATCTTGCTTTGGAGATTTCTTGATCAGCCAGATGGGGGAAGTGGGGTACAATTACTAATATAGAAATAGGATATATGAAAGATGTTGCTATCAGGGTGGCTAAGAAGCAATTGAACAAGTAAAAAAAAAATTAACACCGTGGTCAGAAAAAGAAAAATTTGTGTATTAACCATTACATTTTCTTTCTCATCCTCTTCCAATCTGGGGCAACACGTGGGCTAATCTCAGCCGTAGGCGGTGACTGCAAGAAAACAAAAACTAGCTTCTCCCGGCCTATATAGTGCAGGCCTATGGCAGGATCTCCTCAGTTAAAGCGGACCTTCACCCCGAATAAGAGCATATCTTATATGTTTCCCACATCCTGTACATACAGATTGCTCACATTAAAAAGTATCCTACCTGCATCTACTGCATGTTATGAGCTTTTAAACATCCAAGATGGCGGCTCATGGAGCATCAGGCAGCCTGCAAACAGGAAGTGTCTTCTGACTGTGTCACTCTGCATTATGGCATTGCTGTCCTTTCCCTGACCAAAAAAGAAAGTTAACCCTCTGCTCACTCATACTGTTGAAAAACCTAGCTAACACTTGTTAAGAACATGGACTGTTAGTTAACATAGTTTGCAATGAATGTAAAAGCGAGGTAGCTGCGTCAAGGCCGTCCAATTTGTACCCCGTCCCTAACATTACTAAGTTTAAAAGTTTGTGCAGACATTGTGTGTGCACAAGCAATGCAATACATGAATCAGCCTGTCTAAAGACATTACAATAACTTAACTTGCTTGCACACACAAAATGACAACATACTCTGCACTGCAATGTGACCCCCCCCATCTCCATTAATTAATGCTTCTCTCTGAGCCCGAATCTTTGATATAGACATGACACCTGACTGCATGCTTCTCCCAGGGTAGACAAAATGTATGACTATACTGACATGGAGCAGACCCAGTCTCCAATAGTAAACACCCCCATGTGCATATTTTTGTGAAGGAGCATCCCAAATTTGGATGCCCAAGATGCGTGAACCCCCCGGCAATCCCATTGGCCATGTGCAGGCTTTCGTCCATTCAGTGCTCTATGCTGTGCTTATGAATAAACAGCATGGCCTGGTGCTGGAGCATGCAGCAGCCAGATGGACAACGGCAGGTATTCGCTTTAGATAGAGGAATAGCAAGGTTGCATCCCGTGCATATGTCATGGGATTGTTGGCTAGGTAAGTTTACTTGGAGATCCCTAGGTTAAATACAAGTAGTATTGAGGTTAATGTGGCAACATACTCAATTCACCAGTTCATCATTCATGGTGTATGGCACCAAATAGCAATGAATTGGGTGACCAGTGGAAACCATTCAGGTTTGATGTGCAATCCACTGGGAAATCCAGATTGATGACCGTCAATCACGTGATTACCAGCCCCTTTTGAATGAGGAAGTGGTTACCATATGGGAATAGGATCGTTTTAACATTTGTAAAGAAAAGGAACAACCAGTTTAACTACAAAACAAAAAATACCAGCAGCCATACAACAGCAGAGACGAAATAAAAGAAGAAATAAACTTTACTGAGAAGTGAAAACACAATTCTGTGAAACTCACCTGTAGAATTGTTTTTTCTGGGGATCCATTCCAGACCCTCCTTACACTTGGGATTACTTCCTTGCCCGAAGGGTGTGACTGCAAGACAAAAAAGGTGTGGCCCCTCCCGGCCCATAAGTAGCAGCTGCCTCCTAATCAAAACCAGTACTTAAAAAGCAGTAAATCATAAACCAGAGGCAGGCAGGGAGGCCCCCTTATAGGAGACAATGTTATCTCACACCGAACTCCGCTTGAATTCTCTCAAAATATACTTTTTTTTCTCTTTTAATGCCAATGAAATAATAAATGGACTAAACACCATCAAAAAAGCATCCAAAGATAGATCATGACCCAAAAAGGGTGGGCCGGAGGGTCTGGAATGGATCCCCAGAAAAAACAATTCTACAGGTGAGCTTCACAGAATTGTGTTTTTTCTTCCGATCCATTCCAGACCCTCCTTACACTTGGGATCTCCAAAAGCAGTGCCATTTATGGGCGGGATCCCCAGCGCGGAACAGCAGGTAGTTTTTTTCACTACTTTCTGAAGAACCTTTCGACCAAACACAGCGTTAGCTGAGGCCCTAACATCTACCTTGTAAAATTGGTAAATGTATGAACCGAAGACCAGGTGGCAGCTTTACAAACCTGTTCCATCGAGGCCTGATGCTGAAAGGCCCAGGAAGCACTTAAGACTTAATGACGCATCTACCATGGTTCAAAAAAAGGAGGACCCTGAAAAAACAAGTTCAGGTTCCAAGTCGGCAGAAGTGGATTAAGAGGAGGCTGCACATGAGCGACTCCTTGTAAAACAAGTTCTGATAAAATCATTCTCAGCTATGGGTTTCTGAAAGAAAAAATACAATTCTGTGAAATACTCACCTGTAGAATTGATATTATTTGTATACAGTACGTCCTGCTCCAGATATAATACTTACACTTGGGTTATCCTCCGCCAGATGGCGCTGCACTGCAGAGACATGCAAAAACAGGCTCCTCCTGGCCCTTCAAATACCCAGGGACCTCCCACAAATCCCCAGCATTGAAAAGCAGTGAACAAGAAGCCGGGAGAATTAAAACCACCCAGAACAACTGGTAATGATAACAATGATAACAATCACCATACAGGGGATCCAGAATAATGCAAAAACCAGGGTGGGGTGGAGCAGGACGTACTGTATACGTATAATACCAATTCTACAGGTGAGTATTTCACAGAATTGTATTATTCTTACTATACAGTACGTCCTGCACCAGATATAATACTTACACTTGGGACATCCAATAGCAGGGTCCATAAAGTAGGGTGGGATCCCAACAAAAAACGACAACAGCAGACAGTTTAAAACCACTGTCACCTGCATAACCATACGGCCAAGACAGCATGAGCTGAAGCCCTAACATCAACCTTGTAAAAACTTGCAAAAGGTATGAGCAGAAGGCCAATGGTAGTGGCCTAGCCAACCAGTTCAACAGAAGCCCGGTGCTCAAAAGCCCAAGGGGCAACAAGCACGAGTAGAAAAAGAATCGAGGCGACAAGGAAGATTCTTCCCCTTGCTGGAATAGGCCTGAGTAACAGCCTGACAAATCCAATGGCTACAGTAGACTTGGCAGAAGGCCAAAGGACCGAACCAAGGACTAGGAGGAACATCCATTAAGGTAATAACCAGGACCAAGCCGCCCAACTCCCGAGAGCAGAAGGGATTGAGCACATTCAGGATGTAATGACCACAGGCCCCAAGGAACATCAGTTCCCCTAAGGACACAGAGACTACCAAGGAAAACCTCCAACACCTGATTAAGGAAGGCAGAACCCTTTCCTCAGCGCTGCTAGGAAAAAGGCACAGCAGGGATAGCAATATCTCGAATCGATGAACAAGAGACACCTCCAGATGCAGATAGTCCCGGCTTCAGGCGGAACTCAACCTTATCCTAGAGTATCTCAAGGAATGGGGGCTAGGTAAACAGAGCCTCCCGCTAACACACGCCTGACCAAGGTAATAGTCACCGGAAGGACAACCTTGAGGGTAAGAACAGCCAGACAGCATCCTGAATAGGACCAAGGAACAAACCCTGCAAGCAGACAGAATGAAATTCAATTTCAATCCCAACGGGGACCATAGGATTGCATGGGGGACGCACATGAGTACCCCCCGAAGGAAGTCTAACCAAGGAGGACTGATCCAGAGACTACTAAGGCAAGGTGGACAGGGCAGAACCTGACCCATCAGAGTACTGAGTTGGAGAACCAACTCCAAATCATGCTGCAAACAACACTAGAACCCTGGGAACCGAGAACGCCCAACAGGGAAGAGACCTAGACTCACCACCAATCAATATGGTTATGTCATACCCTACAACAAATGGAAGAAGAAGAGGAAGAACTCGCTCCTAGCCTTCCCATAGTCTCAAAACACCGAGACAGATAAGCCTGTCTCCATCAAGATGGTTGTTTCAGCAGTCAGGTCGACTAGGCTGGTGTCTGTAGATTGGAGTGACGTAAAGGGAGCCCTGAGTGAGCATAGCTAGCACTCCTGGCAGAACTACTGTCCTTGGTACCGTAACCACCCTCTACTAGGGCACCTGGGGGCCACCAGAATCACTGGTCCCCTTACCAGAGCAATCTTGCACAGAACCCTGCCTAGCAGGGGGAATGGGAAAAAGACATACGGAACCAAACGTCCAGTCATGACGTTACTAAGGCATCCGGACCACTGCCAGAGGATCCTGGGACAGGGAAACAAAGGCTGAGAGCCTGTGATAGTGACGGAACACAACAGATCCACAGCTGATTGGACCCCATAGTGATACAGGGATTAGCACATCTTGTCGCAGAGGCGCTGCACCGGGGTGAACATCAATGATATGCAGGGAGCATTGTCTCCACCCAGATTAGGAACCTGGACGCTTCCTGAAGGGTCCACCAGCTCCAGGCCCCTTCCAATGGTTAATGTAGGACACTGTCGTCAGACAGACCGAGCGCCCCCAAACTGGCAGGCGCAGAAGGGAAGTAGACAAGCGAGGCAGAGCCATTGAAAAGACGCTCACTGTTTCAAAATCAATAGGCGTAAGGACTGTCTAAGGGCCCCACCACCCCCAGAATCTCAGGGAGTTTCAGAAGAAAATGTTTGGGGTTTTCCCTTTCGTTGTCTAGGGGGTATCCTCCAGTCCACGTCTATAACCAGCCGTAGTGTTGGTGGTACAGATGTGGAAGCTATTGGATACTCCAAGACACAGAGGGGAAGGGTCCTCTAAGTCACTTCCTGGGAAAGATTAAATCACATATCATATAAAAAAGGCGTACTGTATTTTTAGTTATAAAACATTTCCATTTAATTCTCTTTTCATTTGTACAGCAAATTTTAGCAGATTTAATTCGTACTTGTTCATAAGAGGGAGTATAATGACTCCGCAATACATACAGTTCTTTTGTTAGGTTAGATAGCCTTGATTAATTTGGGGCCTATCTTGCCCTCAGCCTGTAGCAAGGCTTTTTTAGTCTGTCAGTGTGGACCTCTTGCACAGACGCGTTTCGCTCTTTTGCTTCTTCAGTGTGTGGGTCCTTGTAATCTGGTTGTGATGTATTGTTACAGGGTGAGATTATTTATAGCAGTAATACATATTGCTGGGTATATCAACATGAATATAGACTTACATTTCCTTATCCTTATTTGTAATCAGATGCATATATTTGCAGTTTGTTGTGCGTGGCAGCATTCGGTTCAGCGTTTGAGCTTTGGTTGCATCGGTTCCTCCCAGCACCTTTGGTCGGTTAATCAGGCTAAAACAAGGAACCACCCTAGAATTACCCAACAAACAGACACACAACATGAAACATTTCGTGAACTGTAACTCTCCACACATCATATACTTAATGACATGCCCGTGTAAGAGGTTCTATGTGGGTAAAACAAACCGAAAATTCAGGTTAAGAATTCTCGAACACCTGAGAGACATCAGAAACAGGAACCTCACCACACCAATAGGCCGACATTTTGCTAGGAATCATAACGCAAACCCTAAGGGGACCACTTTCCAGGCACTTGATAGACTGCATATGCACAAAAGGGGCGGTGACATACAGAAAATAACCCTACAGAAGGAAACAAAATGGATAGTCAAACTCAAGGCAACACACCCACCAGGACTGAATGAAACATGTAGTTTCGCCCCCTTTCTCAAATAACTCAGACCAGTCAACCCTTACCCAAAGCCCCAACTTACCCAACAAATCTGGCCAGACCCAGACGAGATTCCAAACCGGTGATCTAGACAACAAATATCCAAGGACTCCAAGATCCTGAACCAGTGGTCTAGACAACATATACAACTAAGAAACACAGTCAGACCTAGACACAAAAGAACAGCACTAATGAAAGAGACATGGTACTGTACTACAATAGATAACTAGACACAGTAAAAATATACAGATCCCTACTAATGATCTCTATTACTGATCATTAGTAGGGATCCTTACTAACGACCTCTACTACTGATCCCCACTACTGATTCCTGCCTACAAGAAATGATCCCTATCACTGATCCCTACCACTGTTTCCTATCAAGAAACCCACCCCAACAATCCAGCCCCAGACAATAAACAAATAAGAATTCAGCCAGATCCAGACAAGAATTAGAACTATTAAACTAGACAATTAACTGGACTGCACTCATGAACCGGATACAAAACTTGACTGCATCAATGAACTAGACACTGCAACCCCACAGTTCCCTATTAATGATCTCTACTATAGATTCCCATCAATGAACCCACCCCTACTATCTAGGAGGCATCACGTACCCAAAAAAGTTACCCAAATCCACATATACCTATTCATGTCCTGACCCTTATTTTAAATGGAAATACATTCAGAGTAATACTACTTTACCCAGCAATAACTGTCTATATATATGAAAGGGACATAATATACAAATAGAGATTGAGATATATAACAAAGTGAACATGCATATAACATCACAAGGTGTATGATTGAATAACGAATTATACAAAGGATTATGCACGTTTTTCTATTTATTATGTAAATTGTATGAACAAAACAGGCTAATAGATCGTTTGCATGAAAATGAACCTAGCAATATGTATCTCATGTATCACAGCTTCGCAGCGTAGATGAGCTGGGGAACAGCGCCTCCCCCCAACCAGCACCAACAAAGGCAGCAATACAGCCTTACTAACCAACAAAATGGCTGCCACCAGGCCTGGGGACAATCGCACACGTAACCATAGCGATCCATAACAAACACCGACCTCCTTCCCTGCACAGTAACAGAAATGACTGACACCCCACTTAGCCACTAGCCGGACGGGGCCGCCCAGGTGACAGTGCGCCATACGCACTTCCGCCCCTGAAAAGACACCCAATCAGGGATCCAGCAGGGAGCGTGGGTAACGGAAAACCCCGCCCACCCTGCAAGTGACGGCCCCGTATTTCTACAGAGAACACATACACACACATATGGCACCAGCAGCAACCAGCAGAGTACACACGCCACCGAGCGGGACGGCACATCCAGCGAGACGGCTGACAGCAGCTGAGGCACCAAAGGGACACTGCAAATATACTCTGCAGAAACGCCCCCTGCTGAACAGGGGGTGCCGGCTTCATGGCTACAGGGAACACGCACACCTAAGAGGAAGGTAAGCAACATCTAACACACGTTAACCAGCAGGGATTACCACCCCACATATCAAGGTATGATAAACCTTCAATAGAAAGGTGAACTGCACAACTAGGGGAACCGGGACACAACTATACACTAGTAATACCCCGTATCTATAATAATTAAAGAGCGCCACGATGGCCTGAATCATAAGACAACTCTGTACCAACCTGAATGAACCTCCAAGCTACAATTACAATCTGGGACAGCACAACACAAGTAAATACCTAGGAGTGACCTCATAACCTAAACATACCAGGAGGGTCACGCATAATTAATATATTTAATGTGTATACTATATATGTAAAAAACATATATATACATATATGACACCTAATCAAAATAGAAAAGTTCACCACTACAAATCATGACACTCACACTTCCTGTCTCATACCAATTCTAAAGCAATACCCTGATTAACCGACCAAAGGTGCTGGGAGGAACCGCTGCAACCAAAGCGCAAACGCTGAACCGAATGCTGCCACGCACAACAAACTGCAAATATATGCATCTGATTACAAATAAGGATAAGGAAATGTAAGTCTATATTCATGTTGATATACCCAGCAATATGTATTACTGCTATAAATAATCTCACCCTGTAACAATACATCACAACCAGATTACAAGGACCCACACACTGAAGAAGCAAAAGAGCGAAACGCGTCTGTGCAAGAGGTCCACACTGACAGACTAAAAAAGCCTTGCTACAGACTGAGGGCAAGATAGGCCCCAAATTAATCAAGGCTATCTAACCTAACAAAAGAACTGTATGTATTGCGGAGTCATTATACTCCCTCTTATGAACAAGTATGAATTAAATACTTTTTCTTTGCTGTACAAATGAAAAGAGAATTAAATGGAAATGTTTTATAACTAAAAATACAGTACGCCTTTGTAATTTTTATATGATATGTGATTTAATCTTTCCCAGGAAGTGACTTAGAGGACCCTTCCCCTCTGTGTCTTGGAGTATCCAATAGCTTCCACATCTGTACCACCAACACTACGGCTGGTTATAGACGTGGACTGGAGGATACCCCCTAGACAACGAAAGGGAAAACCCCAAACATAGTCTATAGTGCCCAAGAGGCCAAACCTCTACACTACTGGGATCAACAGTTAGAGCACCCACTCCACCATAGTTCTCCTCTGTCTTCCCCCCCCCTCTCAGTTTCAGAAGAAACCCTCCCCCTTCAACCTGATAGTTTTGGCATCCATGGTGACAGTTTCCAGGAATGGGTAAGAAGGAACTGCCCCCAGACAGGTTCCCTGAGTTCATCCACTCCAAGAGAAACCTTCTTACCAGGTGGGAAGGCCCACAGACCCTACTCCAGGGATGCCGGATCCCTGTCCTGTATTAACAATAGAAGTCGCAGAAGGGCCCAAGGGGAACTGAACATAAGGGACCTCTTCCGAGCAAGACATCAACGGGCCCACCAGCTGCATCTCTGCCTGGTGAAGGGACCGGGACCGCAATGAGGGACTGAGCCCATGTGACCAGATTGTCCACTTCATTGCCGAGAAGGGAAGATTCTCGTTAGAACCTGATCCAGATTCATTCCCAGTAATGGGATTACCAATTAAGGGGACAATGAGGACTTGGGGTGAAGGTCCCCCATCCAAATGACTCCCAATGGACGCCATCAGCCGGGCATCCATTCTAGCCTGACGCAGACTGGGAAGTGAGAAAGGGACGTCCAGGTAGTCAACGCGCGGACGCCCCTTGGTCTCATCGGAGACATCACCATCGTCCGCACCTGAGAGATCACTCTGGGAGTTGAAGAGAGGCCAGATAACAAGGCCACAATTAGCAGTGTTGGACTACCAACACGGACCTGAAGCGCTTCGGGAACCTGAAGAGCCTCGGGGACCTGAAGTCACAGGGATGTAAACAAACATTTTAGAGTTCCCAAGACGGCAAGAAGCCCACTGGGCGCAAGGTGCTGATGGCCCAACTCAGAGTTTCCAGCAGAAACTGCTGTAATTAGAGAGTTGCTGTGAATCCAGAATGGGCCAGCCCGACCCATCCTTTTTAGGGGACTGTGGAAGGTTGGTATAGCGGCCCCTGCCTCTGCCTGTTACGGGCAATCTGCAAGAGACCCTCAGACCTCGTAGGCCTAGCATGGCCTGTGCCAGCAACTGAAGAGCGGCAGGGACCAGGAGTACCTGGGACCTGATGAAACTGGGGAAGGCCGCGCAGCAAACTCTATCCTGTATCTGGAGGACACAACCTCCTGAATCCACCAGAATGAGGCGAGATGCCTCCTGATAATAGCAAGGTGCTGCAGCCATCCCCTCACCCAGACGGGCGAGGGCGCCCCATCATGCTTGAGGGGGTTTGATGGAAGATTTGGGCTTAGCCCCACCGGAGGGGCCAGGGCGTTGTCTGCTGCTCGTGGGGCAGGAGTCAGCACAAAAAACCCGGAAGGACACCCCTGGTTCCTGTTCAACAATAAGGTAGGGGGGAGGAGGGGTGCCTCTGCCCCGACGGGGCCGAGACGGCCGTCTGCGTAGGGGTGATTTGCCCTTCTTACCGAACAGGTCCAGGCGGGCCCCAAATAGGCGTCGCCCTCTAAAGGGAAGCCCAGTAAGAGTCTTTTTTGTAGCATCGTCAGCACGCCACTGTCGCAGCGAGACCAAGCGACGTATAGCTACCGCAAGGGCAGAAGTTCTTGCACCCATTGTGATAGCGTCATCCAGCGCTAATAGAATAAATTTTACAAATACATCACAATTGGAGAGTGCATTAAACACCTCCCAGGGGAGATCTTCGGGGTGATGATCAAGCAACTTTCTGATGAGGGTTCTAGCGGCCACTGCAGTAATAGCCGTGGCACAGACCGGGCGCAGCGCCGTCCCTGCACAAGAAAAGGCATGGGAGGCCAACAGCTCAATGCGCCGGTTCTCAGCATCCCGAAAGGTACTATAAGCAGGGGTTGTAATAAAGGGGGGATTAGGGACCCCTATGATCGGCACATCCACCACGGGGGGTGATGACCAGCAATTAACCACCTCAGGGGGAAAAGGGTATTTCCTATCCCAGTCCCCTGGAACCCCTGGAAGTTTACTGGGGCATTCCCATTCCTTGAGCACATGTGCATGGAAATGAGCCTGCTCTAGAAATTCCAAACGTGCGGTCGCAGTATGGAAACGCTCCCCTAGGCTTGGGGACCTGACCGGGGAGGGAGATAGACAGTGCCTTAAAGACCTTAATCAACAAGTCGTCAGTGTCACACTGGCCCCAGTATTCAGGGCCAGAATTGTCATGACTCCTCGGCCTCTCATCAGATGAGCCTGAGTCAGAGAACAACTCCCCTTCATCAGAAAGGGTATAGTCACACAGAGTAGTAAACTCTACGGTTCTCATAGAAGATACAGAAACATGAGGCGACAGGTGCCGCTTCTTACCAGGGCCCATTCGCTCTGATAACCTAGCAATAATCTGTTCAGCCGTAGGCAGTCTGGAAGGCCCAGCAGGCTGCAATTCCCCAATTGTAGGCGACTCAGCAGGAGAGAGATTTAAGCCTGGGGAGATAGGCGAATTGAAGCTAGGTGTAGCCACTGGCCGACCTGATTGCAGGGCCAGTGCTTGCTCGGCACAGGGTACACAGACCCGTGCCCTGTCAGCATCAGCATGGGGATGTCCACACGCTATACACAGCCGGTCTTGTCCCGGAGGGACCCCGGTCGCATAATTCTGAGATGCCTCCATATGGTGATTATTCAAGGCACAATATGCCAGTAGGGATTTACACTATAAGTAACCCTGGATGCCCCAAAGACCCGCTAGGGAAGTGGGAGAGTATTACAAGGCCCGCTATAATTTTACACCGGGCCGGGAGAAGCCAATGGTGTTCACCAGTCTGAAAGACATAATGGGAATAAAGGGTGTCAGAACCATGCGCAGTAATCAAGGATCATGAAAATCACCCGCGAGGGCACTTGCAGACCAAGGAAGGAGGAGGACCGCCACCACGCGTGCATGCGACCAGCATCAAAATGGCGCCAACGAACCTCGAAGGGCGGGCCAGAGCGGCTGTGACGCGGAGCGCGCCAAACCAGGCCCCCCCCGAAGAGCGCGAAGCTCTGAGATAGTTTCAAAGTTGTCATGAGGAGCGTAGTGTATGACACACTTAGAAAAATGATTTGCCAATGAAGACGCCGCAGCGTCTGAGGAGACGCCGCCGCTCGCCGCGCGACAGGTACATAATAAAAATGCAAACAGCGCGGCTCTGACACCAGGAATACCAGTCAAAGACAGTACTAAGGCCATAAGCGTGTAAACATACACTGAGACCGCCACCCCCCCTTTCTTTCCCCCCGGGCTACGGGGGGAACGAGGGAGGATGGTGACCCTTTGTATAGGGCCCACCGCTACACGGGGCATGGGGCAATAGTGCGGGAGGGGCATCCCCTAGAAGCTCACCATCAGCCTAAACCGCCTACCCTTTGGTGGGTGACTTCGGTGGAGCATGGCTCCGTTAAGCACGCGTGGTGCTGCCTACCTTCACCCGACCAGCGCAGCCCAGGCTGGTAGGCACATCACAGGGAGGACAGGTGGGAATGGTCCAACAGGGCTGCAGGCTTTGATAGCCCCGCTCACCTGCGAGAGAGTGATACTTCATGTCTTAGCAGTCAGCACTGCAGAGAAATCTGGGGATTTGTGGGAGGTCCCTGGGTATTTGAAGGGCTGGGAGGAGCCTGTTTTTGCATGTCTCTGCAGTGCAGCGCCATCTGGCGGAGGATAACCCAAGTGTAAGTATTATATCTGGAGCAGGACGTACTGTATACTAAGAATAAAATCAATATATTCTACAAGCGAACCCCTGGATTCGCACCAAGCTATAAATGCTTGCCAGACTCTATAGTAGATCACTTGATAAAGATTTCTTCCTAGCCTGAATCATAGATGATTCTGGCAGAAAATAACCCTTTCTTCCAAGATAAAGGATTTAATAGCCAGGCCTTCCAACCCAGAACCTGTGATTTGGGATGCCTTAGAGGCCCGAGTGAGAAGATCTGGATCGTCGCCTCCACAAGTTGCCCTGTGACATCCTTACTATGTCTGAGAACCAGCTTCTTCTCGTCACTGAGGAGTCACTAAAATGGTTGGGACTCCCTTGTGAGCTAAACCTGTTTTAGAACTTGACCCAGGAGTGAGATCGGAGGGAAATGCATAAAGAAGCTTGAATGCTGACCACTGAAGAGTCACGACATTTGTTGCTATTGTTAGATGATCCCTGGGAGACAAACTTCGGACCTTCTGACTAAGGTGATGCAAGAGATCTACATCTGGGATTCCCCAGCACATGCATACAGATTAAAAAAAACCCTGGCTAAGAGGCCATTCCCTCTGATGCAGGACCATTCTGCTGAGATGATCGGCCTACAAGTTGTCCACTCCAGGTATGTGTACCACCAAAAGACAAGTAGAAAGCCCAGCTCACTTCCATCAGAGCTTTACTACTTCTGATGACCTCATGGTGGTTGATATATACCACCACCAGCCAATTGTCTGTTTGAATCTGGACGGGATGCCCCATCAGATGGGATATCCAATGTCTGAATACAATAGAATAGCTCTCAGTTTCAGGATCTTTATGGAGATTCTGCTCTCCTTCGGACTCCACTGTCCCTTTGTGACTCCATGACACTCCCCAACCAGATAGACTGGCATCCATGGTGATGATCTTCCACTGTACTGGAAGGAAGGATTTGCCAGTCTGAAGAGGCTGAGGACCAGGCTAGAGACTGCCTTGCTGACGGTGTCATGCAAAAAGAGTGAATCAGAGTGTGTGGATCTCGATCCCAGATTGTGAGCAATTCCATCTGCAGGGGTCTTGTGTGAACAGTGCAAAAGGTACTGACTCAAGCAAGATACCATCAGGCCCAACAGACATATTCCTTGATGAATCGTCGGATGAGGGCAAGACAAAAGACCCTGTACCCTGGCATGGAGTAAGAGTCACTTCTGTGTTGGAAAAAATACAATTCTGTGATTACTCACCTGTAGAATTGGTATTATATGTATACAGCATGTCCTGTTCCAGTAGATATTCCTTACACTTGGGTTATACATCCAGTAGATGGTGTTGGACTGCAGAGACAGAAAAGTTATGCACATATGTTCATGTATATATAGAAGTGTTTAGACTGTAGCATTAGGTTTATTCTCCCCCTTCTTAAAGTATATGCGTCTCTCCCCTCCGTTTCATGATCTAGCATTAGGTTATGTAGTATGTTGTAAATAGATGTATATAAATATAGGAACAACTAGATGCTAGAATGTGTGTATATAGATAGATAGGAATAAGGGTTGGACCACGTGACTAATGGCATAGTATGTAATATTATTGGTTATGGCAATAGAGTATGTACAGAGTTAGCCTTATAGTTATAGGATTGTGTATCACGTAGATGTCATGAGGACCCAGTAGTGGTACTGTGGTTAGGAGTATGCAAGATGTCAACATAGGTTGTTATTATGTATTTGCAATACAGGTGGGGCTACGCTGTCAGTGCCGATTCCGCCCGGCGGGGCGCATAGGTCGCGTGGGGGGCGCTGTGCTCTCTGCTGTGTGCGGTTCACGCTGCACGGTGGGGGGTGCGGCGGCCCCCGGGCGCGTGCGTTCCGGCGTCCGGAAGTATACTGGCGGCGGTCCCATCCTGTGGAGCGCACCTAGGAGGTATGGGAGGCTGGGTGCTTCCGGAATCCATGCGATCCAGCAACCGGATACGACGCAGTGGGCCGGGGAGGCGGCATTTCCGCCCATACGATCGGGGCTCCGTACTTAAAAGCATGCTGGCCAGTAACACTTAGACACCCCAGCGAAGTGGTGGAGGACCACGCAGCGCGTCGGTAAGTGGGGAGGACACGGGGCTTGGCCGGGGACTTGATTACATTGATCTTATACGAACTCATTGCATGATCTCTATATGGGGAATGTATGGATGGCGCTTATTTGATCTGATGCAGGCACTACATAGGCTATTATCAGAGTAGATGCACAATCCCTGTTTTGCACTTGGCACTTTATCTTAAGAGTTTTGGCATGCATGATTTGCACGATTTTTTTGATTGTTTATTTGTTTATTTATTTTTGATAACTGCGAGTTCACTTTGGATAGGATACACTCTCAGAATAGGCACTAGGCACTTTTGCACCTTGCACCTCTTATAAGCGCCATTTGCACATTGCTGCAAATTATATTATATTGGACTAATAATTGATTATGTATTGGATTGAATTATTTGCTGGCTAAATTTATAGCCCCAAGCTCCTCCCCACTTTGGGTTTTATTATGTGTTTTTTAACTGTGTATATGTAGTACTGTCTGTATGTAGGATTACTTGTATGTACTCTATTTTTCTAATAAAATTGTATTAATGTATATAGGAGTGTGCAACTAATATTGTGGATCTATAGGTGGGCTAGCCCTGGAGTCCCACCAGGTACAAAGGGTATCCAGGCCATTCAGCAAATTACTGCTCCCCAATCATTTTGAGGGTCACAGACAAAAAGGCCCCTCTCACAGACTATTACAGTGCAGCAGTACTACTGCAAGCAACAATTACAAGCCTCTAAGCAGCAGACATCATGGCATGCTGATTGTCTGATCACAAGTCTTAAAGGAGCCACGGCACTCAACACTGTTCGCTTGCAGCCAAACCTGTCTCTAAATCTGGGTAAATACAGAGGTCTCTGTTCACACACATCTGCAGAAGTATGCTGAAGTTGCACCACCAAGCGCCACGGTGCCTCTGTGAGGTGAGGTCCTAACTCTGATCTCTGAGAGCCCCAGTTGGGACATACAATGCAGTAGATACAATAGGAGCAGGCTTACCTGAGGTTGCCCTATAACCTCAAGTGCAGCCCATGGGGTGGAACGGTCGCTTTGTTTCCTTTGATTTTGTGCAAGCACATGGGGTGGGAAGGGTCTAAGGCTGTACTGCAAGGCTTTCGACCCTTCCACCCCATGGGCTGCACTTGAGGTTAAGGAAATACATATTGTTTACACTGTCTGAATGGTGTGCAGTACATCCAAATGATCAGAATACCCAAGCTGCCCAAGGCATTTATCTCTCTTAGTTTGGTGTGGGCTGCTGCTGGTACAGCTCTCCCCTCATGCTTATGTCTGTGACAAGATGCCGCTCCCATGCAGTTCTGCAGCAAAGAACCGATCTGTTATTCTAGAACATCTGTATGGAGTTAAGCCTTTTGGTCTGCTTTAAGGTTCAAAGTTTTATATAAAAGCTATTAAAGCGGACAAGATTTACATATGGTCAATCGCATACCTTCAAGTATACTCAGGCTAGCCAATAAAAGTTATCCTATTTTCAGCACTGGTCTAACTAGCATAATAACTATATATTTTATTTACAGTGCAGAAAAAAAATCGACACTTAAAATACCAGGCTTTTGTCAATAACAAAATATTAAGAATTTAGAACTTTCAATGTGACCTTTACTCTATTGAAAAACAATAAAACAAGACAAACACCTTAAAAATCTATAGAATGCTAGGCCCAGTTAGACACTCACTCCCTGTAGCATCCCCTGCGTGAAACCACTCTCATCACCAAATAGCCTTATCAATGAGTCCACAGCATCTTTCTCTGGCTGTGCGTGGCTATGCCCACCATAACTGACGGGCTGGTGTGGCTACGCACAGCAATTGGGAGATGCAGGGGGTGCTGCACACAGACTACGAATGCAGCTAAGCCTCCATTCAGATACTTTAGTACCACATAAATATGCACGGCCAAAGAAGCTGATTGAAGCAGAGCTACGCCTGCACGGTGGGAACGTATGTATATCAGCCGACCAGCAGGGTGTCGCACAGCGGGTATGCCAAATCGTTTTGCCCCAGGGGACAGGCCAAAAGCCAGAATTAGCCCAAAAAAGTTCGGATTTTCCTGACTTTCATTTTACAGCAAAAAAATACAATTCTGTGAAATACTCACCTGTAGAATTGATATTATTTGTATACAGTACGTCCTGCTCCAGATAGAATACTTACACTTGGGTTATCCTCCGCCAGATGGCGCTGCACTGCAGAGACATGCAAAACAGGCTCCTCCCGGCCCCTCACATACCCGGGGACCTCCCACCAATCCCCAGCATTGAAAAGCAGTGAACAAGAAGCCGGGAGAATTTAACCACCCAAAACAACTGGTAATGATAACAATCACCATACAGGGGATCCAGAATAATGCAAAACCAGGGTGGGGTGGAGCAGGACGTACTGTATACAAATAATATCAATTCTACAGGTGAGTATTTCACAGAATTGTATTATTCTTAGTATACAGTACATCCTGCTCCAGACAGAATACTTACACTTGGGACATCCAATAGCAGTGTCCATAAGCAGGGTGGAATCCCCAACAAAAGGCAACAGCTGACAGTTTAAACCACTGCCGCCTGCAAAACCTTGCGGCCAAAAACAGCATGAGCTGAGGCCCTAACATCAACCTTGTAAAACTTTGAAAAGGTATGAACAGAAGACCAAGTAGTGGCCTTGCAAACTTGTTCAACAGAAGCCTGGTGCTGAAAGGCCCAAGAGGCCCCAATAGCACGAGTGGAATGAGCAGTAAGGCGGAAGGGAGGACTCTTCCCCTTAGCAGAATAGGCCTGAATCACAGCCTGACTGATCCATTTGCAAATAGTAGACTTGGCAGAAACCCTTCCTAGGCCCAGAAGGGACCACAAAAAGAGCATCAGTCTTCCTGAAAGCCGCAGTGACTACCAGGTAATACTTCAGACACGTGACCACATCCAAGGAATGCAAAACCCTTTCCTTAGCGTTGCTAGGATTAGGACACAATGAAGGAAGGACAATATCTTGATTCAAATGAAATGCAGACACCACCTTAGGCAAAAAGTCCGGCTTAAAGCGGAACACCACCTTGTCCTGGTGTCTCTCATAGTATGGGGGCTGAATAGACAGAGCCGCCAGCCTGACCGAAGTAATAGCCACCAGAAAGACAACCTTGAGGGTAATTACAGCCAGAGCAGCATCCTGAATAGGCTCAAAGGGAGCACCCTGTAAAGCAGACAAAACCAAGTTCAAATCCCAAACAGGGACCATATGTTTACGTGGGGGACGCACATGAGTGACCCCCTGAAAGAAGGTCTTAACCAAGGGATGCTGAGCAAAAGACTTCTGAAAGAAGACAGACAGGGCAGAAACCTGACCCTTCAGAGTACTGAGTTTTAGACCCAACTCCAATCCATGCTGTAAAAACTCCAGAACCCTAGGGACTAAGAACTCCCTGCAGGGAAGAGACCTAGACTCACACCAATCAATGTAGGTACGCCATACCCTATAATAGATGGCAGAAGAAGTTTTCTTCCTAGCCTGCACCATGGTATCCACCACGAGGCAGACAAGCCTTTCTCCATCAAGATGGAGGTTTCAGCAGCCAGGCCGTCAAAGCCAGAGTTTGTAAATTGGGATGGCGTAAGGAGCCCTGAGTGAGCAGATCTGGCGTCCCTGGCAGGACGTACTGGTCTACTGCCATTTGTACCATGTCTGCGAACCACACTCTTCTTGGCCACCTGGGGGCCACCAGAATCACTGGCACCCCTTCCAGAGCAATCTTGCACAGGACCCTGCCCAGCAGGGGGAATGGAGGAAAGACATACAGGAGCCGAAATTCCTGCCATGACATGGACAGAGCATCCGTGGCCAAGGCCAGAGGATCCTGAGACAGGGAGACAAAGGCCGGGAGCTTGTGATTGTGACGGGATGCAAACAGATCCACATCCGGTAGACCCCAACGGTGACACAGGGACTGGAATACCCTGTTGCAGAGGGACCACTCCCCCTGACGGGAAGACCCCCTGCTCAGAGAGTCTGCCATTCTGATTCTCTGCCCCCGAGATATACACAGCCGAAATGCATCGAACATTGGCCTCCGCCCATGTCAGAATCCGTGACACCTCCTGGAGGGCACCCCTGCCCCGGGTCCCTCCCTGATGGTTGATGTAGGCAACCGCCGTCCTGTTGTCTGAGCGCACCTGCACAGACATTCCCTGCAGGTGATCGGTCAACTGCTCCAGTACCAACCTGATCGCCCGTAGTTCCAGAATGTTGATGGGTAAATGGGCCTCCTGAGGGCCCCACCTCCCCTAGAACCGCAGGGACTTCCAGAATCCCCCCCAACCTAACAGACTGGCATCCGTGGTGACCGTCTCCCAGGAGGGGGCCAGAAAGGACCTGCCCTTTAACAAGTTCTTGTGGTCCAGCCACCACGAGAGGTACCCTCAGACCAAGGGGGGGAGCACACAAACCCCGTCCAAGGACATGGGGTCCTTGTCCCATACTGACAGAAGATGAAGCTGCAGAGGCCTCAAATGGAACTGAGCAAAGGGCACCGCCTCGAAGCTCGCCACCATCAGGCCCACCAGCTGCATTCCCTGCCTGAGGGAGGGCTGGGGGCACGAGAGCAGGAACCTCACCTGCGCAGTCAGAGCTTCCACCTTCTGTTGAGGAAGGAATATCCGTGACTGAACCGTATCCAGAATCATCCCCAGGAATAGGGTCACCGGCGAAGGGGACAGAGAGGACTTGGGGTGATTGATCACCCAGCCGAAGGACTCCAAGGTGGACACCACCAGCTGAGTGTCCAGCTCTGCCTGCTGTAGGGACCGCGATGTGATGAGAATGTCGTCCAGGTAGGGCAGCACGCGTATGCCCCCTGACCTTATCAGAGACATCACCCCCGCCAGCACCTTGGTGAACACTCTGGGAGCTGAAGTGAGGCCAAATGGTAAGGTCACAAATTGGCAATGTTGATCTTTCAATGCGAATCTGAGAAACCTTTGATGTCACAGGGAACACAGGGATGTGAAGGAAAGCATCTTTGATGTCCACAGACGTCATAAAATCCCCTGGGCGCAGAGAGCCGATGGCCGAGCGCAGAGTTTCCATGCGAAAGCGCCTGTTCTTGACAAACTTGTTGAGGATCTTGAAATCCAGAATGGGCCTGACTGACCCATCTTTTTTTGGGCACTGTGAAAAGGTTGGAATAGAACCCCTTGCCCCTTTCTCTTAAGGGGACCCTGCAAATGACCCCCAGATCCAGAAGTCCTTGCACGGCCTGCATCAAGACCTGAGCTGATACAGGGTCCTGGGGGATCCGGGACCTGATGAATCTTGTGGGGGGCCGCACAGCAAACTCTATCTTGTAACCAGAGGACACTACCTCCTGAATCCACCGGTCTGAGACTTGGCGCCTCCAGACGTGCGTGAAGTGCTGTAGCCGCCCCCCCACCCTGACGGGTGAAGGCGCCCCATCATGCCTGAGGGGTCTTGGGAGGGGCTTTGGGTTTGGACCCCCAGGAGGAGCGCTTTAATGGCCAAAGCGCAAACCTGGCTCCTATGCCAGGAATCTGCACGAGCCCCCGCAAAGGACACCCCTTTCACCTGCTTAGCGCCTCGGTAGGGGACTGAAAGGGGGCCCTGGCCCCGAAAAGGCCGAGACTGCCGCCTGCGCTGGGGTAACTTATCTCCTTTAGCAAAGAGGTCAAGGCGGTCCCCAAACAGACGTAGCCCCTTAAATGGAAGCCCAGTAAGGGCCTTATTTGCCTCATTGTCAGCAGCCCACTGGCGCAGCCACACCGCGCGGCGTATAGCTACCGCCAAGGCAGAAGATCTGGCACACATCCTAATAGCATCATCCGATGCAGACAGGATAAAGTTTACAAACACCTCACAGTTAGGCAGTGCATTAACCGTATCAGGCGGCAATTCGTCTGGGCCATCGAGTGCATTTCTGACCAGGGCCCTGAGCGCCACAGAAGTAATGGCCAAAGCACAAACCGGGCACAGCGCCGCCCCTCCAAATGCAAAGGCATGGCATGCCAATTGGTCAATGCGCCGGTCCTCAGAGTCCCGCAGCGTAGTAGTGTCGGGAGAGTGCATAATAGAGGTGTTGGACAGCCCTAGAATAGGAGCATCGACCTCGGGGGGCGATGACCAGCACTTGACCATATCAGCAGGAAAAGGATACTTCCTGTCCAAACTTTTAGGTATCCCGGGAAGTCTACTGGGATGTTCCCACTCCTTAAGCACAAAGTTATTGAAATGGGTTTGCTCTGGAAATTCCAATCGAGCCTTAGCAGTATGAAAAAGCTCACCCCTTTGCCTGGGAGCCGCAACCGGGGGAGAGATGGACAAAACCTAAAAAATCTTCACCATCAGTCTGTCAGTATCATCCGGGTTCCAGGGATCAGAGCCAGAATCGTCATGACCCCTTGACTTCTCGTCAGATGACCCCGAGTCAGAGAACAGCTCCCCTTCGTCCGAGGGGGTATAGCCATATAGATGCAACAACTCATCAGACTCCATAGGGAAAAGAGTGGCATCAGGGGTAAGTGCCGCTTTTTTGCGGTGGTCTTACGTGCTAAGGTATTAGCAAGCAATTTTTCAACACTGGCCAGTCTAGCAGCCACATCAGGATGATAATCCCCGCTTGTATTGGGGGTTAGACTCAGGCTTGGGGGAGTAGGTGAAGTGAGGCGAGGTGCAGGCCCAGCCACCGGAGGGGCGGGAAGTACCATTAGCGCCCGCTGTGCGCAAGGAACACAGACCCGTGTATTGTCACCGCTGATAGGTGAGACCCCACAAGCTACACACAGCCGGGCTTGTCCCGAAGGAACCTCGGTCACATTATCCTGGGATGCCTCCATATGGTGATTAATAGGCACAATAGGCCAGTAGGGATTGACGCTGAAAGCTACCCTGGATGCCCCAATGACCCGCAGGGAAGTGGGAGTAATTATACTAGGCCCAACTGCCAATTACACCGGGCAGGGAAAAGCCACTGGATTCAACCGTCTGAAAGACATAATGAGAATAAGGGGTGTCAGACATGCACAGTAAGCAAGGAGCATAAAAATCGCCCGCTGGGGCACTTACAGACCGCGGAAGGGGGACCATTACCACGCGCGCGCGACTACACATCAAAATGGTGCCAAGCGAACCTCGAAGGACGGGCCGCGACGCGGAGCGCGCCAAGCCAGGTCCCCGCCCCCCCGAAGAGCGCGAAGCTCTAAGACAGCCGCCAATGAAAACGCCGCAGCGTCTGAGGCGACGCCGCCGCCTGGCGCAGGACATCCAATGAAGGGAAAAGGCAGTTACACAAGTAAGAATCCCAATCAGCGCGGTGGCTGTCACCACATATACAAGTCCAAGGACATTACAAAGGGTCTTGTGCATGAAATTACAATATACTGACACCAAACACACCCCCCCTTTCTTTCCCCCCGAGCTACGGGGGGAACGAGGGAGGATGGCGACCCTTTGGACAGGGCCCACCATTACACGGGGCATGGGGCAATAATGCGGGAGGGGCATCCCATAGAGGCTCACCATCAGCCTATACCGCCTACCCTTTGGTGGGGGACTGCGGTGGAGCATGGCTCCATAAGCACGCATGGTGCTGCCTACCTTCACCCGACCAGCGCAGCCAAGGCTGGGAGGCACATCACAAAGAGGACGGGTGGGAATAGTCCGCAGGGACGCAGGCTTTAATAGCCCCGCTCACCGGCGAGAGAGTGATACTTCATGCAGAGAAATCTGGGGATTTGTGGGAGGTCCCCGGGTATTTGAGGAGCCTGTTTTGCATGTCTCTGCAGTGCAGCGCCATCTGGCCGAGGATAAACCAAGTGTAAGTACTATATCTGGAGCAGGACGTACTGTATACTAAGAATAATGTGTTCTGTAAACATCTAACACAACCTCAAAGGCATCTCATTGTTAAAAGCTACATCAGTTAAAAAGCATGTGGGAAGTTCATTATGGAGTCCAAGGTTGAAAGGTTTAGCCATAATGCAAAGTATGTTAGGTGCTAAACCACCAAAAAGCACCATATTCACAGTAAAGCATGGTAGAGGTAGAATTATGCTTTGGGGGGTTTCTACAGCTGGAACAGTTTTTTAGTCCAAATATCGATAGATTTTGGCACAAAACCCATTTTTGCCTTTCAATATTCAATGACCCAGCTAATACCTCCACATCAACAAAATCAGAGTTACAGCCGTCCTTCACTCTGAATAAGAGTCTATCTTATATGTTTACCACACCCTGTACATACAGATTGCTCACATTAAAAATCATTCTACCTGCATCTACTTCATGTTATGAGCCTTTAAACATCAGGCAGCCTGCAAACAGGAAGTGCCTTCTGACTCTGCATTCTGGGATTGCTGACCTTTTCCTGACCCCAGCTATGCTCTGTGTGAGCAAAGCACAGCTATAACCCGCCCTCCTGTACTCCCACTCACCTCGCATCAGTAAGTGTGATGTTTTTGAGTCAAGATGGCCTGAACATATTTGCAGCCCAGTGGGGGAAAGAATAATAAGTGACTAAAAACTTAAAAATACAAATCTGTGATTACTCACCCGTAGAATTGTTATTATGAGTATACAGTATGTCCTGCTCCAGATAAGATTCTTTACTCTTGGGTATTACTCCGCCAGATGGCGCTGGACTGCAGAGACCGCGAAATTGGCTCCTCCCGGCCCCTCAAATACCCAGGGACCTCCCACAAATCCCCAGCATTGAAAAGCAGTTAACGAGAAGCCGGAAGAATGATAACAGAACCAACTAGTAACTATAAAACAATGATAACAGTCACCATACAGGGGATCCAAGGATAACGCAAACCAGGGTGGCGTGGAGCAGGATGTACTGTATACTCATAATAACAATTCTACAGGTGAGTAATCACAGAATTGTATTATTCTTATTATACAGTACGTCCTGCTCCAGATAAGATCCTTTACTCTTGGGACATCCAATAGCAGTGTCCATAAAGTAGGGTGGGATCCCCAAAGATAACAACAGACAGGTCAGACCACTGCCGCCTGCAGAACCTTGCGCCAAAAGCAGCATAAGCTGAGGCCCTAACATCAACCTTGTAAAACTTTGAAAAGGTATGAACAGAAGACCAAGTAGCGGCCTTGCAAACTTGTTCAACAGAAGCCTGGTGCTGAAAAGCCCAAGAGGCACCAATAGCACAAGTGGAATGAGCAGTAAGGCGGAAGGGAGGATTCTTCCCCTTAGCAGATTAGGCCTGAATCACAGCCTGATGGATCCATTTGCTGATAGTAGATTTAGCAGGACCCAAACCCTTCCTAGGACCAGAAGGGACTACAAAAAGAGCATCAGTTTTTCTGAAAGGTGCAGTAGCCACCAGATAGTACTTCAGACACCTAATCACATCCAAGGAATGCAAAACCCTCTCCTTAGCGTTACTAGGATTAGGGCACAAGGAAGAAAGAACAATGTCCTGATTCAGATGAAAAGCAGACATGACCTTGTCCTGGTGTCTCTCAAAGTAGGGGGGCTGGATGGAAAGCGCCGCCAACTCAGAAACACGCCTAACAGAAGTGATAGCCACCAAAAAGACAACCTTGAGAGTAAGAATGGCCAGGGCAGCCTCCTGCACAGATTCAAAGGGAGCAACCCTGCAAGGCAAACAAGACCAAGTTCAAATCCTAAACAGGCAACATAGGCTTACGTGGGGGACACACATGAGTAACCACCTGGAAAAAAGTCCTGATCAGAGAATGCTGGGCAAAGGACCTCTGGAAGAAAACAGCCAGGGCATGACCCTTCAGACTACTGGGTTGAAGCCCCAGCTCCAACCCATGCTGTAGGAACTCCAGGATCCTGGAAATAGAGAACACGCGACAGGGAAGAGACCTAGACTCACACCAGTCAATGTAGGCACGCCAAACCCTATAGTAAATAGAAGAAGACTTCTTCCTAGCCTTAATCATGGTATCAACAGAGGCAGACAGCCCCTTCTCCATCAAGATGGAGGTTTCAGCAGCCAGGCCGTAAAGCCAGAGTTTGTAAATTGGGATGGCGTAAATGACCCTGAGTGAGCAGTTCTGGAACCCTGGGAAGAGCGTACTGATCTACTGCCAGCTGCACTACGTCTGCGAACCACACTCTTCTTGGCCACCTGGGAGCCACCAGGATAGCTGGCACCCCCTCCTGAGCTATCTTGCGCAGAACCCTGCCCAACAGGGGGAATGGGGGAAAGACATACAGGAGCTGAAAGTCCTGCCATGACATCGCTAGAGCATCTGTGGCCAAGGCCAGAGGATCCTGGGACAGGGAGACAAAGGCGGGGAGCTTGTGATTGTGATGGGACGCAAACAGATCCACATCTGGTTGGCCCCAACGGTGACATAGAGAGTGAAACACCATGTCGCAGAGGGACCATTCTCCCAGGCGAGAGGTCCCCCTGCTCAGAGAGTCTGCCTGCAGATTCTCCACCCCCGGAATGTACACAGCTGATATGCAGGGAACATTGTCCTCCGCCCAGGCCAGGATCAGAGACACTACCTTGAGGGCCCCCTTGCTCCGAGTCCCTCCCTGATGATTGATGTAGGCAACCGCCGTCTGGTTGTCAGAGCGTACCTGAACAGGCCGGCCCCGAAGGTGTTGGGTCAAGTGAGCCAGAACCAACCTGATCGCCCTCAGTTCCAGAATGTTGATAGGTGTGTGGGCCTCCTGAGGGCCCCCTGCCTTTGGAACTGTAGGGACTTCCAGAAGCCCCCCAACCTGTCAGACTGGCATCCGTGGTGACCGTCTCCCAGCAGGGGGCCAGAAAGGAACTGCCCGCCAACAGGTTCCTGGAGTCCAGCCACCACGAGAGGGACTGCCTGGCTAGGGGGGACAGAACAAGGACCTGGTCCAGGGACGCAGGATCCTTGTCCCATACTGATAAGAGGTGGAGTTGCAGAGGCCTCATGTGAAACTGGGCATAAGGAACCGCCTCGAAGCACGACACCATCAGGGCCACCAGCTGCATTCCCTGCCTGATGGAGGGATGAGGGCAAGAGAGCAGGGACTGAACCTGCACTAGCAGACTGTCCACCTTCTGCTGAGGAAGAAAAATCCTTGCCTGAACTGTATCCAGATTCATTCCCAGGAAGTGTGTCACCAAGGAGGGAGACAGGGAAGATTTGGGATGGTTGATCACCCAGCCAAATGCCTCCAGAGTGGACACTACCAGCTGAGTATCCAGCTCTGCCTGATGGAGGGACTGAGAAGTGATGAGAATGTCGTCCAAATAGGGCAGCACGCGAATGCCCTGAGCAGAGCTATCACCCCTGCCAGCACCTTGGTGAACACTCTGGGAGCTGAAGTGAGACCGAAGGGCAATGCCACAAATTGGTAGTGCTGATCCTCCAGAGCGAACCTGAGGAATCTTTGATGACCTGGAAAAACAGGAATATGAAGGTAAGCATCCTTGATGTCCACAGAGGTCATGAAGTCACCTGGACGCAGGGAACTGTTAGCAGAGCACAAAGTTTCCACGCGAAAGCGTCTGCACCTGACAAATTTGTTGAGGATCTTCAAGTCCAGGATGGGCCTGACTGACCCATCTCTTTTGGGCATGGTGAAAAGGTTGGAATAGAACCCCTTGCCCCTTTCTCGTAAGGGGACCTGACAGATGACCCCCAGCTCCAGAAGGCTTTGCACCACCAGAATTAGAGCCTGAGCTGACATGGGGTCCTGAGACATCCAGGATCTGATAAATCTTGGGGGCGGCCAGGCAGCAAACTATCTTGTAACCGGAGGACACTACCTCCTGAATCCACGGGTCTGAAACATTAAGCCTCCAGACGTGAGCAAAATGCTGAAGCCGTCCCCCCACCCGGATGGGTGAGGGCGCCCCTTTGTGCCTGAGGGGGCTTGGGAGAAGACTTAGGCTTGGAGCCCCAGAATGAGCCAGGGCATCCACATCCTCTGCCCCTACCCCAGAAATCTCCTCGGGCCCCAGTAAAGGAGACCCCCCTCCCCATATCTGGATCCACGGTAGGGGGAAGAAAAGGAGCCTTGGCCACGAAAGGGCCGAGACTGCCTTCTGCGCTGGGGTAACCTGCCTCCCTTAGCAAACAGGTCCAGGCGGTCCCCAAACAGGCGTAATCCTTTGAAGGTAAAACCAGTGAGCGCCTTCTTGGCAGCGGTGTCAGCTGCCCACTGGCACAGCCAAACCGAGCGGCGTATAGCCACCACTAGGGCAGAGGCTCTGCCACACATCCTAATGGTATCAGGTATCATCCAAGTCAGAGAGGACATAAGTCACAAAAACCTCACAATGAGAGGGCGCATTCACGCTTCACTAGACACATCATCAGGGGCACCATCTAGGACACTTCTAAGCAGGGTCCTAATAGCCACCGCTGTAATGGCAGAGGCACAAACCGGGCGCACACAGGCAAAGGCATGGGAAACCAGCTGATCAATACGCCGGTCCTCACTATCCCGCAGCATAGTAGAGTCAGGGGAATGCATGATAGAGGTGTTAGCTAACCCTAGGACCGGGGCATCCACCTCTGGAGGATATGACCAACGCTTCACCATCAGCAGGAAAGGGATTTCTCTTATCCCAACCCTTAGGGTTTCCAGGGAGCCTGCTGGGACGCTCCCATTCCTTGAGCACGAGATTATTAAAATGGGCTTGCTCAGGAAACTTTAAACGTGGCTTAGCAGCTTGAAACAATTCCCCCCGCTGCCTAGGGCCGCAACTGGGGGAGAGATAGACAGTACCTCAAAAATCTGAGCCAACAGCCTATCAGTATCATCTGGGGCCCAGGGGTCAGAGCCAGAATCATCATGACCCCTGGGCTTCTCATCAAATGACGAGTCAGAGAACAACTCCCCTTCTTCCAAGGGGGTATAACCTGACAGTTCAAAAGAACTCTTCAGCCTCCATAGGGAAAAGATTGACATCAGGCGTCAAGAGCCGCTTCTTAGCAGAGGCCTTACGCACCATGGTATTAGCAAGCAACTTCTCAACACTAGCTAGTCTAGCAGACACATCAGGCTGAGAATCCCCACTGGTATGCAACTCAATGGGAGTCAAATTCAAGCTTGGGGGAGTTGGTGAAGCCATACGTGGCGCAGGCCCAGCTGCTGGTAAACCAGGCTGCAGCGCAAGCACCTGCTGGGCACAAGTTATACAGACCCGTACATTGTCAGCACTAGTAGGGGACACCCCACAAGCTACACACAGCCGGGCTTGTCCCGAAGGAACCCCGAGCACATTATCCTGAGACGCCTCCATATGGTGATTATAGCGGCACAATAGGCCGATAGGAATTCAAGCTATAACAGCAACCCGGGATGCCCCAATAGCCCGATAGGGAAGTAATTAGCACACTAGGCCTCACAAAGTTTAATAACTAAATAGAGGGGTAGGGCCAGGAGAAACCAATGGAGTTCGACCCGTCTGAAAGACATAAGCAAAGAGAACCCCATAAACGACATATATAATGACACAGGGTAAATAACCGCCCGCGAGTGCACTCACGGACCGCGGTAGATGCTAGCCACGCAGCAGACAGAATCCAGAGAAAAATACCATTTTGTGAATACTCACCTTGTAAAATGGGTATTATAAGTATGTCACACACCCCGCTTCAAGATATTCATAACCTGTGGGTATACTGACCTGAAGAGGGCGATCTGCAGAGATGATTGGAGGAAAGTAAGCCCCTCCCGGTCCATAAATACCTGGGACCTCCCACTCACTCCCCAGTATAAAGAAAGCAGTAAGGTAAGGGACCAGGAAGAGCCAAATATAAGTCATAACAACGCAAAGTTCACAAAATGAAGGATCCAAAATACAAAAGGGCGGGGTGAAGCGGGGTGTGTGACATACTTATAATACCCATTTTACAAGGTGAGTATTCACAAAATGGTATTATTCTAAGTATGTCACACACCCCGCTTCAAGATATTCATAACCTGTGGGACATCCAAAAGCAGTGTCCAAAAGGGGTGGGGATCCAAAACAAGGTATAAAGCACAACTTAAACTACTGCAGCCTGCAGAACTTTGCGGCCAAAAACAGCATCCGCTGAGGCCCGAACATCAACCTTGTAAAACTTTGAAAAAGTGTGAACAGAAGACCAGGTAGCGGCCTTGCAAACTTGCTCAACAGAGGCTTGGTGCTGAAAAGCCCAGGAAGCCCCAACCGCCAGAGTAGAATGAGCTGTAACACGAAAGGGAGGATCTCTCCCCTTAGCAGAATAGGCCCCAAAAATGGCCTGACGAATCCACCTGCTGATGGTAGACTTTGTGGGTGCTAGACCCTTCTTGGGCCCAAATGGCACCACGAAAAATGCATCAGTCTTGCGAAAGGCAGACGTTACCACCAAATAATACTTCACAACCAGAACCACATCCAAAGAATGCAGGGCCCTCTCCTTGTCATTGCTAGGATTGGGACACAGAGAGGGCAAAATAATATCCTGATTCAAATGAAAGGACGAAACCACCTTAGGAAGGAAGTCCGTCTTAAAACGGAAAACCACTTTGTCCTGATGTCTTTCAAAATATGGGGCTTGAATAGACAGAGCCGCCAACTCAGAAACACGTCTAACGGAAGTGATAGCTACCAAAAAGGCTACCTTCTGCGTAAGGGAAGACAAAGGAATATCATGCAAAGGCTCAAAGGGGGGACCCTGAAGTGCAGAAAGAACCAAGTTCAAATCCCAAACTGGAATCAGAGGCTTCCTAGGAGGCCGCACATGTGTAACCCCCTGGAAAAAGGTTTTAACCAACGGATGAAGAGCAAAAGGCTTTTGGAAAAACACCGCCAGGGCAGACACCTGCCCCTTCAGAGTACTGAGTTGGAGCCCTAGGTCCAGACCATGTTGCAAAAACTCCAAAATTCTAGAAATAGAGAATTCCCTACAAGGGAAGGCCCTGGTTTCACACCAATCAATATAAGACCTCCAAGTCCTATAGTACACAGATGATGAAGACCTCTTCCTAGCACTAATAAGAGTCCGAATCACAGCATCCGAAAGACCTTCCTCCTTCAAGATGGAGGTTTCAGCAGCGACGCCGTCAAAGCCAGCGTTGGTAAATTTGGGTAACGAAGATGACCCTGTGTGAGTAGATCTGGCAGCAGGGGCAGAACGAACTGATCTTCTGCCAACCTTACCACGTCTGCAAACCAAACCTGTCTTGGCCACCTTGGAGCCACCAGGATTGCTGATGCTCTCTCCAGAGCAAGCTTGCGCACTACTCTGGCCACCATGGGAAAAGGAGGGAACAGATACAGAAACCCCAGATCCCTCCAGTTCAGAGACATGGCATCTGTCGCAAGGGCCAGAGGATCCTTCGCCAGAGACACAAATGACGGAAGTTTGTGATTGTGACGGGAGGCAAAGAGGTCCACCGCCGGTGACCCCCACCTGCGACAAATTGAGTGAAAGACCTTGGGATTGAGAGACCACTCCCCTTTGCGGGCTGACAGCCTGCTCAGAGAGTCCGCCTCCGCATTCTCCACTCCCGGGATGTAAACTGCCGAGATGCACGGGACATGGCTCTCCGCCCAGTCCAGAATCAGGGACACTTCCTTGAGGGCATTCCTGCTGCGGGTGCCTCCCTGGTGATTGATGTAGGCCACTGCCGTCCGATTGTCCGACCGGACCTGGACCGGCAAACCTCGCAGTTGATGAGTTAAGTGACAAAGAACCATCCTGATGGCCCTTAATTCCAGAACATTGATAGGCTCGTGGGCTTCCAGGGGACCCCACAAACCCTGAAATTACAGATCCTTCCAGAAGCCCCCCCAACCCGAGAGGCTGGCATCCGTGGTGACTATCTCCCACTGGGGAGTCCGAAAGGATCTGCCCTTCAGCAGGTTGGTTGAGTTCAGCCACCACTGAAGCGAGCGGCGAACCCGGGGGGACATCTGAAAGAATTGATCCAGCGACTGAGGAGACCTGTTCCAGACCGACAACAGATGGAGCTGTAGTGTCCTTGTGTGAAACTGAGCAAAGGGAACTGCCTCGAAGGAGGCCACCATCAGACCCACCAGTCTCATTCCTAGCCGGATGGACGGTCGAGGAATGGACATAAGCGACCGAACCAACTCCTGAATCAGAAGAACCTTGGACTGAGGAAGGAACACTCTGGCCTGATCTGTATCCAGAGACATCCCCAGAAAGGAAATTAACCTGGACGGGTGAAGGGAGGACTTGGGGTAGTTGATCACCCAGCCGAACCTCTCCAGAGTAGATATTACCGTCCTGGTGTCCAATTCCGCTTGGCTGAATGACGATGCCATGATGAGGAGATCGTCCAGATATGGCACTATGCGAATTCCTTGAGCTCTGAGAAGAGCCATTACCCCAGCAAGTACCTTGGTGAAAACCCTTGGAGCTGTGGTGAGACCGAAGGGAAGGGCTACAAATTGGAAGTGCCGATCCTCCAGAGCGAACCTTAGGAACCTCTGGTGCGCGGGAAAAATGGGAACATGGAGATAAGCGTCCTGGATATCTATGGACGTCATGAAGTCCCCCTGACGAAGAGAGTGGATAGCGGAACGCAACGTTTCCATGCGAAATTTTCGCAGCCTGATGAATTTGTTGAGAATCTTTAGGTCCAGGATGGGCCGCACTGAGCCATCCTTTTTGGGAACCGTGAACAGATTTGAGTAAAAACCCCGACCCCTTTCTAATGGAGGTACTGGACAAATGACCGCCATTTCTAGAAGACTCGATACCGCCGCCCGGAGCTGCAATGCAGCCTGTACGTCCGGGGACACCCGAGACGTGAGGAAACGCGGGGGGGGGGGGGGGGGGGGGGCGGGACTCGAACTCCAGCATGTAACCGGAAGACACCACTTCCCTGATCCATCTGCCCGAGACCTCCCGAATCCAGACTTGGGAGAAGTGTCGCAGCCGTCCCCCCACCCGCGCGGGTGAGGGCGCCCCCTCATTGTTGAGCGGGCTTGGCCGCGGGCTTGGGTTTTGAACCCCAACTGTATCCTGAACGGGCACGACCTCTGCCCCTGTTCCAGGAGTCTCCTCTTGTAGAAGGGAAGGCAAAACCTCTTCCCGCTCTAGCTCCCCGAAAGGAAGGGGTGAAGGAAGCTGCCCCTCGAAAGGGGCGACGTTGCTTCCTACGTTGAGGTAATTTTCCACCTTTAGCTACTGAGTCCAATTTTTCTCCAAAAAGCCTTAGACCAACAAAGGGAAGAGACGTCAGAGACTTTTTAGACCCAAAATCGGCCGCCCACTGGCGCAACCAAATTGAACGCCTAATGGTAACCATAAGAGCAGAGGCCCTGCTGTTCATCATCAATGAATCATCCAGAGCAGTTAAAATGAAGGAAAGAAAAGACTCACAACGTTTCAGTCCAAGGAATTCATCGCTGTCCGGTTCCAAGCCGGACGAGGATAGTAAATCCCTGATCACCTTTCTAGCGGCCACCACCAACAGTGATGAGGCACAAACTGGCCGTATAGCTGCCCCAATACTGGCAAAACCATGACAAGCCATCTGGTCAATGCGTTTATCCTCACCATCCTTGAGGGAGGAACAATCAGGGTTATTTAAAACGGCAGAGTTGGATAACCCCAAAATTGGGGCGTCCACTTCGGGGGGGAAGCCCAGCGCTTAACCGTGTCCGCGGGGAAAGGATACCTTCTATCCCAACTCTGAGGAATGCCTGGGAGCCGAGCTGGTCTCTCCCATTCCTTGGAAATAATATTATCAAAATGCTTTTGATTAGGAAATTCTAAGCGCGGTCTGGATTCCTCATAAAACTCCCCTTGTTGGGGGGCCTCCCCCGGAGGCGAGATTGCCAAAACCTCAAACATCTGAGGGGTGTCCAAGGAACCTCCTGACCCCCTATCAGAATCAGCGCCAACAATTTGTTGATCCTCGGAATTATCCGAATCCTCAAACACCTCCCCTTCCTCTAGAGGAGAATAATCTGACCAATCCAGACCATCCGTATCATCATATTCATAATGAGAAACCGTGGACAAATGTTTTCTCTTAGCCGGCGCCTTCTTAGCTACCGTAGAGGAAATACATTTTTCAATACTGGCCAATCTGGCACATACATCAGATTGCGAATGGCCTTCCATGGTAACATCACATGGAGCACGGGTTAAAATGGGAGGGGGAGAGGATGACGCCGGCGGTGCTGACCCAGAGGCCTGGGGTCCTGACTGCCGCGTAATAGTGTGTTGTGCACAGGATATACATAAAAAGAAATCATCCCCAGTTAGGGATACCCCACACACTACCGGGACTGTCCCGAGGGGAGCCCGGATTCCTGGGATGCCTCCATAAGGTGAACTTAATGAGTCGCTATGACAGAGGGAATTACGCTATGAAGCAACCCGGGATGCCCTTATAGTGTCCTTTTTAAATGGGAGGAATTTTGTAGGAAAGAAACCCAGTGAGAGTACCCAGGGACTTAGGACCAGGAGAAACCCCCTTATAACAATTCCCTGAAGAATTCACCTAAAACACAGATAAAACAAAATAATTAGAAACCAAAAGTTATATTGGCTACTAATAAAATGACAAAAGGCCCACAGGGCCACTCACAGAGCCTCCGGACCAGACCAGGACCCAGCAGCATGCAGCCCAGATGCGTGAGGTAATTGTAATTCAGCGCAGCTGTGAGAGACAGAGCAGAGGGGCGTGGCCTGCGCGGATCGCGTGCTTTTACCGGCCCCGCCCCCCTAGAGATAGGCAGATTGGCCAAAGCTCCTCAGCGGTGCCCGGGCAAGATAGGGGGCGGGCCGCGGCGACGCGCCGCAAGTCCGGCTCCGCCCCCAATGACACTGCGCGTGAGGGGAGAAAGCTCCCCTCCGCTAAGCTATAATGCGCCGGAGACGCGGGGACCCGCGTCTCCTCACATATCACCAGAGACCGGCAGCGGCCCGCTGCCTGCGAGCCGCTGCCCGGCTAGATAGAGACAGGGCGCGGGCCGCGGCCTCTGCAAGAGGCCCGGTCCCGCCCCTGACAGAAGAGCGTGAGGGGAGAGCTCCTCCCCTCCACCTTCTGAGGTAAAATATGGTGTCTTATTAACAATGTTGCAAATAACAGTTACATTTAAAACAGACATACATACAACAAATAGGAGTGTAACCAATTCAATGAGGGATTACTCCTATACGTTCCTCAGAATCTTAAGAAAGGAGGGCCCCCAGCCTAACTATGAGGGAAAGAGGTAAATGAGGGAAATTTCTGAGGTAAAATATTTAAGGAAAGGGCATCCCAAACCGGGGTCACCTACCGGGCATAACCGCCTACCCTCTAAATAGGGTCTCGCGGTGGAGCATAGCTCCCAAGCACGTGTGTGCTAATATACCATCACCCGGACCGAAGTCAAAACTGAGGAGGCATGTAAATATTAAATATATTAAACAGGGATAATAAGTCTGAGCGGGAATAAAATAATATAGGCCGGGGGTAGACCCGGCTACCTTGGAAAACCCCCTTGCAAGGAGGAGAGATCATCTTCTGCTTGCTCGCCGTCCTGCAGAGATGAATACTGGGGAGTGAGTGGGAGGTCCCAGGTATTTATGGACCGGGAGGGGCTTACTTTCCTCCAATCATCTCTGCAGATCGCCCTCTTCAGGTCAGTATACCCACAGGTTATGAATATCTTGAAGCGGGGTGTGTGACATACTTAGAATAAATGGTGCAGAGAATACCTCAAGGGGCGGCCGCGGAGAGTGACGTGGAACGCGCCATCCGCAGGCCCCGCCCCCCGAAGAGCGCAAAGCAGCACACGTGACAAGCAGCCAATGAAGGCGCATCAGCGCCTGAGGTAATGCCGCCGCCAACCCCGGAACGCAGTGGAAGCGCCCACGGCGGTGGCATATTCAAACCGCAACCAGTGCACCCAAGTCAGTGCGGAGACTGAAGTCAACAAGCACACCATCCAAGTGAAGCACCAACGCATAACCCCCTCCCCCCGAGAGCTACAAGGGAGAGCGAGGGAGAGCAGCGGCCAATTAACGTAGGGCCGACCGATAGACAGGGGCAAGGGGCAATAGTGCGGGAGGGGCATCCTATAGAGGCTCACCATATGCCTATACCGCCTACCCTTTGGTGGGGGATTGCGGTGGAGCAGCGCCCCTAAGCACCTGACAGCGGTGCTGCCTACCATCACCCGGACCAGCGCAGCCAAGGCTGGGAGGCACATTAATAATGGAACGGGTGGGAATAGTCCTACAGGGCCGCAGGCTAATAGCCCCGCTCACCTGCGAGGAGAGACATCTTCTTGTCCTTTGCAGTCCAGACTGCAGAGAAATTCTGGGGATTTGTGGGAGGTCCTGGGTATTTGAGGGGCTGGGAGGAGTCAATTTCGCGGTCTCTGCAGTCCAGCGCCATCTGGCGGAGTAATACCCAAGAGTAAAGAATCTCTTATCTGGAGCAGGACGTATTGTATAATAAGAATATATATTAACTTTAGATGCTGGGGAATCGTTTTTTTAAGGGTTTGGGCTTTTCAATAAATCATGGTGAAGGTCCGGTTTAAGGAGTGGCCCAGACATAAATCCAGTTAAAAATCAGCAGGTTGCCACAGAGAGGGTAAAACAGAGTGTAAACAGAAGATGCCCTCCCAAAGTGTAAGATTTAGAGTGCTTTTGCAAGAGTGGGTGAAGATTGCCAAGTCTAGATGTGCCATGTCATAAATTAATTTACTGTAATGGACTCTATAGGCAACAAAATAAAAAAAGGCTATATTCACATTTCCTCCCCACAGCTATGCAGCTCCAGTGTTCCCTCGCAGCTCCTCCATACAGCGTCTAAAATTAGCGATTATGTCCTCTATCAAGACGTGTTTATGCCTTTAACACACCTGCTCTATTAACTTCAAACTAACAGGTGTGCCCCAAGGAAGGTCCAGCACTGGAGGACGGAATCGCTTGTTCTCCGTCATCACAAAGTTTGTAGACATAGAAGCTGCATGAATGAGAGTACAGACTTTTATTTTGTTGCCTGGACAGGGACTTTAAAGGGAACCTCCAAGAAAATAAAGTTTACTAATTTGCTCCCCTAAAGCCCCTCTTTGACAACCAGTAGTGTATGCTGTTTAGGAGTGCTTAAAGTGATACTGCAGGCAAAGACAATTGTTACATCATTGTGTCGGGCTACATTTGGCACTGTCCTAACTGTTTTCCATTTAGAAATTGTAGCAGAAATGGTTGAGATATCGGGGTTGACAGGTTCAGCCAATGACATTCTCTTTTTCAATCCCAATCGGCTCAGCAGAGCGGGAGAGGATTGCTGGCCCCTCATTCCACCTACTCCTCCAGATTCATCACATTGTCGTCAATGCAGAGCCCGCTTAGTATGAGGATTATTATGCAGCATCACAGTTCCAAGGGTCACACCCACTTTTTTCAGAAGAGAAATCATGATGTGAACCTGTAAACCTCAATAGCTCAGCCATTTCATATTCAATTTCAAAACAGAAAACAGTTTAGGACAATGCCAAATGTAGCCCGACGCAACGGAGTAATTACCTTTGCCTGCAATAGCACCTTAACCCCATACAGATGTTGTAGAATAGCTGTGCACCTAGAATTATATGGGAACGGTCTTGGTTTACACCCGAGAGCACTACTTACACATAAGCATGTACATAGACACACTGCAGTTGAACTGAGAGCTTCCTTATGATCAGTCCAACCAGCCAGAGAGATTGCATCTGTTTCCACACACAATGTTAGAAGGAGATAAAATCATTTTCTAGCTAGCAACATTGATGTAGCACTGAGGCAGTCTGGCTGCAGTGTGATCTTGTTTCTCAACACAGGTCAGGCTGTCTGTAGCTTCGATTTTGCTACATTTACCTCAGAAAAGGGATCAGCATGCATGTCATGTTACACACAGTCACACACTGAATCACCAGCTGCTGGAGGGGATGAATGTAATAATGTAATGTCAGAAGCAGGGCTGTCAAATTTGTAGCAAGATGGCTGCCTCCATGCGGATCAATAGCATGGAATATGCCTGCTATTCCGCAACAGCTGCATGGTGAAGAGCCCTCTCAATATTACCAATTGCAAAAGAGGGAGTTCAGGTGAACAATTTACTAAACTTTTTATTTTTGATTGGAGGTCTGCTTTAAGGGTGTGCATATTTATGCAACCACTTTTCCTTACTTTTTCTTAATTATAGATGGAAAAAGTGAAATGATTATTGATCCTTTTTTTACATGACAAAGGCCTACCATTTTAAAAGGGGGGGGGATAGACAGTTTATACAGCTACAATAGTCATTCTTTTGTTATCTGGCAGAACATGATCAGATTCAGCAAATAAACAATGTAATGAAAAAATCAGTGGTAGCTACCCATCCAATTTATGGATGAGTTAAATCAGATTCTACCAAACAATATCATAGAACAAGATTCATTTGCATTTTCAAAAAAAAAAGTTCAACAACTGAAGATCCATGGATTCCCCTTAAACAAAATGTTTACAAAGGCTCACGTACTTGGCTCCAAACTTTTCTTCACCAGTTTTTCAAGTAAACCAGCATCACCGCCACTTGTAAAACTCAGTATGCCATGTTGTGTCCTATTCGCTGCCCCCGCATTTGTAAATTTCTTCAGTCCATTTGAATCATTTACAGATTGCTTAGTGGAAACGTTAATGTTGGCTGGAGCTTGCGCCTCAACACTTTTATTAAGATCAGGATTTTTTTCTTCATGCTGTTCCATTTCCACTGCCTTTCTCAAAGAACATTTTGAATGATTTTTGTCATTTACGGTATCGTGAACAGTGGAGAAACCTTCTTGGACATTAACTTCTATTGATCTCCTTTTAGATTGATAAACTGCATTTTTGTTTTTATGCCTTTTGGCTTCCACATTTGAATCAATTCCTCTTGTCTGAGGGGAATCCACATCATTTTTCACAGGAAAAATGTGAGAAAAAGGAGCTCCCTGGACAGAAATGTCTACTGTGCTTAAATCTGATTGATGGGAGCTATGAATGGTTTTCCGTCTTGTAGTTTTTACATTTGATCTCCTTTCCAATGTCAGCGGGGGTTGAATTACATTTATCACTGGAGTTGTGTCAGACCAAACTGGAAGAGTTTCTTGGACAACCGTTTCAACTGGTCTTGAATTGGACTGATTGTTAAGCGCATGTATTGTTTTCCGCTTCTTTCCTTTTGTATTCAATTTCTTGTCTCTTGGCAGATGGGCATCCATTACATTTAGCACCGAAGACTTAGGAGAATTAACATTATAATTTACAGGGGAAATGTGAAAATCGGGAGTTTCCAGGTGAGAATTTTCAGCTAGGCACGAATCAGACTTTGTCTTGGAGGTCTCTTTTTGAAAAGTATCTGCAGATCTACTATTAACTTGGCCTATGTGGTTTACAGGTTTGTCCTGTGAGGTTTCAAAGTGTACTTCTGCTCTGTTACTATGGTTAAGATTTGCTTTTGCTTTTGGGACACTTTCTTGCACTTCTTTATTTCTCAGAGAGGAATTCATTGCCTCAAACAAATGCTGAAGAGAATTGGAGACATTTTTCTTATGGACAGTAACTGGAGCTTTCTGAATAAAATTTTCTGCAGCACACAAACCCGATTGATCAACTACATTAAATGTCTTTCGTCTTTTTGCTTGGCTTGTTTCCTTCTGTACATCCATGGATCTTCTCCTTTTGCTATTGCCTTTTTGGTTAATGGGTACCACAGGAGGGCTGGTTGATATTTGAGGCTGTACATTTGATTGTGCCCTACTGTTTTTATTCAATTTTAGTTCATTGGAACTAAAAAAATCTTCAAACTCATTAGCTGGATCATCAGTGTTGCAGAACACATTTGATTTGACCATTTGCTTAATCATATCCTTTTTAGAGGGGGAAATTGAAGTCCTTGATTTAAGGTTAGGTGCATTTACTTTCTTGGACTGTCTCCTTTTATCTTTACTTACTTTAATATCCCCATTTGTCACAGATGCCAAGCTCAGGTCATCAGTCTTTTCATTTAAAATAGTATCCCCAATATTCTTGTCAGTTTCACCTTCAGTTAGTCTTATTGAAGACCTTCGGCATTGGATTGGAAGAGTAGGAAGTGCATTGCATTGATTTACTGAATTTACTTTACTTTTGTTAATAGGGATGACTGTCACTGCCATATTGTTTGTGGCTGGAGATTCTTTCTTAGCACAAGGTGAACTGTTAGTCTCACTATCAATATCAGGGTTAATATCAGTCATCTTTAATTTCACAACAGATTTTCGTCCTCTGCTTTGAACACCAGAATTCAACTTGTGTCTTATTACGGCTTCAGGACTAGATTTTTTAGATTCAAAAGAAAAATGTGTACTCAAAGATTGCTTTACTTCATGTACTGAATCATCTGTGATGTTCCTGGAGGAAAAAAGGCCCTTTTTGTTCTCTACACCAAAAAGTTCTTCATAGCTAGTGTCAAGGACACTACCATTGCAGTCTGTAAAAAAAAAATAAATACATTACATATGTTTGTATCACATAAAAAATATGGTGAACATATAGTGCATTCAATGTAAAAATTCTGTTCCTAAAGCACACTTGTAAACCAAAACCCATCACACCCATATGAAATTCTCCAGGACTGGGTGAAAGCCCTCCCCCAGGGGCATTACTATTTGAACTTCCACAACGTAGGAGTGCCCCCCCCCCCCCCACATGTGCAGTCCCTCCAAAAGCAACCCCTTCTATCCAATGCGCACACCCCTTACAGGCATATCTGAATGGTGGGAAGGTGCAGGGAAACCCATTCATTCAACACTGATTGCTGGGAATAAATACGCATTATAAAACTCTGATTGTAGGGGGAGCCCTGCGTGTGCTGTGGGGGTGTGGATTGAGATAAGATTTTGGCCAATCCCAGGGGTATTACACATAGGAGCATCCAAAACCATGATGCTCCTTGTAAGGTCAGACCAAAAGCCAGGAGGGTAAAAATACAATTCTGTGATTACTCACCTGTAGAATTGGTATTACACGTATACAGCACGTCCTGTTCCAGAAGATTCCTTACACATGGGTAATACATCCACAAAAATACCATTTTGTGATTACTCACCTCTAAAATGGGTATTATAAGTATGTCACACACCCCACTTCAGTTACTCATTATTATTACACTTGGGTTAACTCACCGTTAGGTGGCGTAGTTGCAGAGATCTCCAAAAAAGCAGCAAGTCCCTCCCGGTCTACACATACCTGGTACCTCCCATCAATTCCCCAGTGTTAAAACAGCAGTAAGACAAGGTACCAGGAATAAACAAATGTAACCCTCAACTGTAAATAACAAAACTTCACCATATAAGGAACCAGGATACCAAAAGAGGGCGGGTGAAGTGGGGTGTGTGACATACTTATAATACCCATTTTACAGGTGAGTAATCACAAAATGGTATTATTCTAAGTATGTCACACACCCCACTTCAGTTACTCATTATTATTACACTTGGGACATCCAACAGCAGTGTCCAAAAGAGGGCGGGTATCCAAACCAGGCAATAACGCAGATAAAACTCAAACCACTGCAGCCTGCAGAACCTTACGGCCAAACACAGCATCCGCTGAGGCCCGCACAACAACCTTGTAAAACTTGGAAAAGGTGTGAACCGAAGACCAGGTAGCGGCCTTACAAACTTGTTCAACCGAAGCCTGGTGCTGAAAAGCCCAGGACGCACCAACCGCACGAGTAGAATGCGCAGTAACGCGAAAAGGGGGATCCTTCCCCTTGGCAGAATAGGCTCCAACAATCGCCTGACGAATCCATTTGCTAATGGAAGACTTAGCCGGAGCCAAACCCTTCCTGGGCCCACAGGGCACCACGAAAAAGGCATCAGTCTTACGAAAAGAAGACGTAGCACGCAAATAGTACCTAACACAACGCACCACGTCCAAGCAGTGCAACGCACTCTCCTTAGCATTCCTAGGCTTAGGACACAAAGAAGGAAGAACAATGTCCTGATTAAGATGAAAAGCAGATACCACCTTAGGAAGAAAATCTGACTTGAAGCGAAAGACCACTTTGTCCTGATGCTTCTCAAAATAAGGAGCCTGAATCGACAAAGCTGCCAACTCTGAAACACGCCGAACCGAAGTGATGGCCACCAAAAAGACAACCTTCTGAGTCAGAGTGGACAGAGCAATATCCTGCAAGGGCTCAAAAGGAGGAGCCTGTAACGCAGAGAGCACCAAATTCAAATCCCAAACTGGGAGCAAAGGCTTCCTAGGAGGCCGCAGATGCGAAACCCCCTGGAAGAAAGTCTTGACCAAAGAATGGCTAGCAAAAGACCTCTGGAAAAAAATTGACAAGGCAGACACCTGCCCCTTCAAGGTACTCAGCTGGAGACCAGAATCCAGCCCTGATTGAAGAAAATCCAAAATCCGAGAAATAGAAAAGACCCGGCATGGCAAAGATCTAGCCTCACACCAATCAATATAAGATCTCCAGACCCTATAATAGATGGAAGAGGAAGACCTCTTCCTAGCACTAACAAGAGTCTGAATGACCGAATCCGAAAGACCCTCCTCCCTCAAGAAGGAGGTTTCAGCAGCCAAGCCGTCAAAGCCAGCGTTGGTAAACTGGGGTAACACAGTTGACCCTGGGTGAGCAGATCTGGCCGAAGAGGCAACTCGAACTGATCCACTGCCAGACGAACGATGTCTGCGAACCACACCCGCCTTGGCCACCTTGGAGCCACGAGAATGGCGGGAACCCCTTCCTGAACTAGCTTTCGCAGCACCCTGCCTAGCATGGGAATCGGAGGGAACAGATACAGGAACCCCAGATCCTTCCAGCTCAAGGCCATGGCATCCGCCCCCAGAGCCAGAGGGTCCCGAGACAGCGACACGAATGTCGGAAGCTTGTGATGAGAGGCAAACAGATCCACCTCCGGTGTCCCCCACCGAAGACACATGGACCGAAACACTTGGGGATGGAGAGACCATTCCCCCCGGCGGGACGAGCTCAGAAAATCCGCCTCCGTGTTCTCCACTCCTGGAATGTACACTGCCGAAATGCAAGGGACATACGTCTCCGCCCAAACCAGAATCAGAGACACTTCCCTGAGGGCACCCAGACTGCGAGTCCCTCCTTGGTGATTGATGTAAGCAACCGCCGTCTGATTGTCCGATCGAATCTGAACCGGCAGACCCTGTAAATGATGCGTCAAGTGAGACAGAACCAATCTGATGGCTCGCAACTCCAGAACATTGATGGGCAAGTGGGCCTCCTGAGGGTCCCACTGCCCCTGAAACTGAAGATCCTTCCAGAAACCTCCCCATCCTGACAAGCTGGCATCCGTGGTGACAGTTTCCCAAAGCGGAGTCAGAAACGACCTGCCCTTCAAAAGATTGTCCGAGACCAACCACCACCGAAGAGACTGCCGAACTCGAGGGGACATCCGGAAGGACCGATCCAACGACCGCGGGCGCCTGTCCCAAGACGCCAAAAGATGAAGCTGCAGCGTCCTCGTGTGAAACTGTGCGAAGGGAACTGCCTCGAACGAGGCCACCATCAACCCCACCAGTCTCATCCCTAGCCGAATGGACGGGTGAGGATTGGAAAGAAGAAGCTGAGACAATTCCTGAATCAAAAGAACCTTGGCCTGAGGAAGAAACACTCTGTGCTGGCAAGAGTCCAAGGACATCCCCAGAAAGGTCACCACCCTGGCCGGAACCAGAGAGGACTTGGGGTAATTGATCACCCAGCCAAACCTCTCTAGCATAGACACCACCGTGCTGGTGTCCCCTTCCGCCTGACTGAAGGAAGGAGCCATGATGAGAAGATCGTCCAGGTAAGGAACAATGCGAATCCCCTGAGCTCTGAGCAGGGCCATCACCCCTGCCAACACCTTGGTGAACACTCTCGGAGCCGAGGTGAGACCGAATGGGAGAGCTACAAACTGAAAGTGCCGATCCTCCACCACAAAGCGCAGAAACCGCTGATGAACCGGAAAGATCGGAATGTGAAGGTATGCGTCCTTGATGTCTATGGACGTCATAAAGTCCCCCTGCCGAAGCGAGCCGATCGCCGACCGCAAGGTCTCCATGCGAAACTTCCGGGGACGAATAAACCTGTTGAGAAACTTCAAATCCAGGATCGGACGAAACGACCCGTCCTTCTTGGGTACGGTGAACAGATTGGAGTAATACCCCCGCCCCACCTCTGAAGGAGGGACCGGGCAAATGACCGCCAAATCCACGAGATTCTGAACCGCCGCCAGGAGCCCCTGCGCAGCCACCGGGTCTAGAGGAACCCGAGACCTGAAAAACCTTGGAGGAGGGCGGGACTCGAACTCCAACTTGTAACCGGCCGACACCACCTCCCGAAACCATCTGTCCGAGACCTCCTGGTCCCATACCCGGGAGAAGAGTCGCAACCGTCCCCCCACCCGCACGGGTGAGGGCGCCCCTTCATTGCTGAGCGGGCTTGGCAGCCGACTTGGGCTTGGCGCCCCATGCGTGAACGGGGCGGCCACGGCCTTTACCCCTATTCCAACCCGCACCCCTGGAAGCCGAGAAGCCCGCACTCCTGCCGGCTCTGGCTCCCCGAAAGGACAGATTGAAGGGGGCCGCCCCCCGAAAGGAACGGCGAAACTTCTTGCGCTGAGGCAACCTACCTCCCTTGGCAACAGAATCCAGCTTTTCACCAAAAAGCCTCAAACCCAGAAAGGGAAGAGCCGTGAGAGATCTTTTAGAATTAAAGTCAGCCGTCCACTGTCTCAACCACACAGATCGGCGAACAGCCACCAACAGGGCAGACGCCCTGCCACACATCAACATGGCATCATCCTGAGCGGCCAGGATAAATGACAAGAAGGAGTCACAACGCTTAAGCGCAAGGAACTCATCACCCGAGGGATCAAGATCCACACATAAATCCCTGACCATAGACCTAACCGCCAAGGCCAAAAGAGCCGAAGCACAAACAGGCCTCAAAACCGAACCCGCACAGACGAAACCATGGCGGGCCAGCTGATCAATCCGGCGATCCTCGCCATCCTTCAGATAAGTAGTGTCAGGAAAATGAACAGCCGCCGAATTAGACAGCCCCAAAACCGGAGCATCCACCTCGGGAGGGACAGACCAACGTTTCAGCAAGTCCGCCGGAAAGGGATATTTCTTATCCCAGCTAGGCGGTACCCCGACGAGCCGTGTAGGATGCTCCCACTGCTTAAGGACAACGTCCTCGAAATGCTGCTGACTGGGGAACTCCAGACTCTGCTTGGAGCCCCCAAAGAGCTGGCCCTTAGGCCGAGGAGCAACCTCAGGAGGATCCAAATCCAAAACCTCAAACATTTGGGTCAAAATAGAAGGCGTATCAGGGGCGGGACCATCCACCTGGTCCCCCTCAGCACCCAGCACCTGCTGGCCCTCTGAATCATCCAATTCTTCCACGAGCTCACCCTCTTCGAGGGGACGGTCCGACCAATCCAGGTCCTCAATCACTTCCTCCTCCGAGTCCGGCGGAGGCGGAGAAAGGTGTTTACGCTTGGCCGTAGCCTTCTGTGCGGACATGGTGGAAAACATTTTCTCGAGGTTGGCCAACCGGGCACACACCTCCGATTGCGAATCCCCACCCGTGACCACGTCACACGGGGTCCGAACAGGCGAGGAGGAGAGGGAGATGGCGCGGACGATGACGTACCAGGCACCGGGGTGCTGGACTGGCGCTCAATGTTCCGCTGCGCACATGGAATGCATACAATGACATCATCCCCCGGGAGCGGAGTCCCACAACCCCCACACAGCCTAGATTGTCTCGAAGGATCAGATCCGGTATCCCTGGCAGCCTCCATATGGTGAAATTATGGTATTCGCAAACCTAGGGATTTACGCAGTAAGCAACCCGGGATGCCCCCTTTAATAAAGGTCTAACTTAAATTTTCACTACCCGGACCACGGGGAAGCCTAATATCTTTATATAAATTTATATATCCCAATTTTCTTTCCCCCCTACTGGCCAGGTATATAAGACCGGGAGAGCCCAACCGGAAGGGGTCCCGGGATCTGGAAGACACAAAAAAGACAACAATCATTCCAGGCACATGCTAACATATGTAGACAAAAACAGGCGAAGATAAGTGTGCGAAGCTATGTACAGCCATATATATATATATATTAAAGGCACAACAAGAGCACAATAAAAGTCACCCCTGGCTCCAGAGCCTGCCAACACTCCACAACAGGAGTGAGAGGGGGAGAGACCAAGGGGAGACATTACAGCGTGGGGCTAACGACGCTCCAGCCCCACGCAAGAAAACCCGCACAACTCCCGTATGAGGAAAAAGGCAGAGGGGGGACCTACCTCGCGTGACAATGGCGGCCGCACAGCGCAACTCAGGGGAAGAAGGAGGAAGAGGACGTGCCCAGAAGAACCGCGGGAGCCGCCGTGGCCCCGCCCCCCCTGACGCGCCTGCCAATCGCGCGGACCGCGCGTCCCGAGGACCTGCCCCCCAACCGCGCCGCGCGTCAGGCCCAGCGAGGGCCGCGCCGCGGTAACAACAGGCGGGAAATGACAAAGGGCGCACAAACCCGCACGCCGCGCACACACACAGAGAAAGAGAGAGACGCGCTCACTCTCTCTCACTCTCACAACCCCCAGACACGAGCAGAACAATAAGCGCCCGCAGGACGCGGACCCAAAGCCGCCTCCACATCGCGGTCCCGCGGCGCCACGCGCCGCACGACCCCGCCTCCAAACCCCCAGAGGGGGAACAACCAGCACCCACAGAGCGACCCCCACACGTGAAACAGTCACCCACAGGGCCCCAGAGCCCAAACGCACTCCCGGACCGCCGCAAGGCAAAGCCATACTACTGAAAGTGTGGGGGGGGGGGGGGGGTGGGGGAGTACAATAACCACAAACATGCCACAAAACAACCAAGAATAAAAGCACTACATTCCCTGACTACCGCTAGAGAATAAGGGCATCCCACATCCGGATCACCACTCCGGGAATCCCGCTATGCCCCACAAGATGGGGTCGAGCGGAGGAGCTAATCTCCTGGGCACCTAGGGTGCCAGCTACCTTTGCCCGACCTACAGCCAAGGCTGGGAGGCTGCCGAATAACATGGGGAGTAAACAAAAAGGGTCGGGCAGCAATAGACCATGGGGGGGGGGGGCCGGGGTGATACCCCGGCTACCTGCAAGCAGGAGACTTCTTTCTTCTGTCTTGTCGCCATCTTGCAGAGAACAACACTGGGGAATTGATGGGAGGTACCAGGTATGTGTAGACCGGGAGGGGCTTGCTGCTTTTTTGGAGATCTCTGCAACTACGCCACCTAGCGGTGAGTTAACCCAAGTGTAATAATAATGAGTAACTGAAGTGGGGCGTGTGACATACTTAGAATATGGCGCTGGACTGCAGAAAAACAGCTTGTGGCTCCTCCCGGCCCCATATAAGTCAGGGACCTCCCACAAAATCCCCAGTATTTACAAGTAGTTAACAAGAACATGGGAGAACCATAACTTCAAAATTGAACATAAGAACAATCACCATACAGAGGTAACTAAGAATAATGGGTGGGGTGGAACAGGACGTGCTGTATACGTATAGTACCACTTCTACAGGTGAGTAATCACAGAATTGTATTATTCTAAGTATACAGCACGTTCTGTTCAAGAAGATTCCTTACACATGGGACATCCAATAGCAGTGTCCATAAGGTAGGGTGGGATCCAACAGCAACTGTCCAACAGCAGACAGTTTAAACCACTGCCGCCTGCAGAACTTTGCGACCAAAAGCAGCATCAGCTGAGGCCTTAACATCAACCTTGTAAAACTTCCCTGTAATGCAGATAAGACCAAGTTCAAATCCCAGACTGGTAACATAGGTTTACGTGGCGGACGCACGTGAGTAACCCCCTGGAAGAAGGTCTTGACCAGACGATGGTGAGCAAAGGATCTTTGGAAGAATATGGCCAAAGCAGAAACATGACCGTTGAGGGTACTAAGCTGAAGACCCAAATTCAAACCATGATGTAAAAATTCCAGAATCCTGGGGATAGAAAACACAGACAGGGAAGCGACTTAGACTCACACCAGTCAATGTAAGCATGCCATACCCTATAGTAGATGGATGACGAGGACTGTTCCTAGCCGGAATCATAGTATGAACTACAGAGGCAGGCAGCCCCTTCTCCATCAGGATGGAGGTTTCAGCAGCCAGGCCGTCAAAGCCAGCGTTTGTAAATTGGGATGGCGTAGCTGCCCCTGAGTGAGCAGGTCTGGATCCTTGGGCAGAGCATACTGATCTACTGCCAACTGTACGACGTCTGCGAACCACACCCTTATTGGCCAATGGGGGGCCATCAGAATGTCTGGCACCCCTTTCTGAGCAATCTTGCGCAACACCCTGCCCAGCAGAGGGAAAGGAGGAAGCGCATAGAGAAGCTGAAAGCCCTTCCAAGACATTGCTAGAGCATCCGTGGCCAAGGCCAGAGGGTCCTGGGACAGAGAGACAAAGACTGGAAGCTTGTGATTGTGACGGGACGCAAACAGATCCACATCTGGCTGACCCCAAAGGTGGCACAGGGAGAGAAACACCCTGCTGCTGAGGGACCATTCTCCCAGACGAGAAGTCCTCCTGCTGAGGGAGTCTGCCTCCAGATTTTCCACCCCCGGGATGTACACAGCTGAGATGCAGGGAACATTCTCCTCCGCCCAAGACAGTATCAGGGACACTTCCTTGTAGGCAATCGCCGTCTGGTTGTCCGAGCGGACCTGAATCGCCCGACCTTGAAGGTGTGGAGTCAGTTGGGCGAGAACCAACCTTATTGCCCTCAATTCCAGAATGTTGATAGGGGTGTAGGCCTCCTGAGGGCCCCACTGACCCTGAAATTTCAGGGATTTCCAGAGGCCCCCCCAACCTGTCAGGCTGGCATCTGCGGTGACTGTCTACCAGCACGGGGCCAGAAAGGATCTGCCCACCAACAGGTTTCTTGAGTCCAGCCACCACAAGAGAGACCGTCTGGCCAGAGGGGACAGGACCAGCACCTGATCCAGGGACTGAGGGTCCCAATCTCAAACTGACAAGAGGTGAATTTGAAGGGGTCTCATGTGAAACTGAGCGTATGGAACTGCCTCACAGCAGGACACCATCAGTCCCACAAACTGCATCCCTGCCGGATGGAGGGATAAGGGGAAGACAGAAGATGCCTGGCTAGGGCCTGAAGATTCTCCACCTTCTGCTGAGGGAGAAGGATATTGACCTTATATGTATCCAGAGTCATGCCCAGAAAGGACCTTACCATTGACGGTGACAGGAAGGACTTGGGGTGGTTGATCACCCAGCTGAAGGACTCCAGTGTGGACACCACCAGCTGGATATCCAGCTCAGCCTGCTGGAAGGACCAAGAAGTAATGAGAATGTCATCTAAGTAAGGAAGGATGCAGATGCCCTGAGATCTCAGCAGAGCCAGTAGGCCCGCCAGCACCTTGGTGAATAGCCTGGGAGCCGAGGTGAGACCGAAAGGTAAGGCCACAAATTGATAGTGCTGATCTTCCAGAGCGAACCTGAGGAATCTCTGAAGACCTGGAAAGATTGGTACATGAAGGTAAGTGTCTTTGATGTCCACAGAGGTCATGAAGTCTCCCGGGCATAGGGAATTGACAGCTGAGCACAGTCTCCATGCGAAATGTTACTATTGAATAATTTGATGCCTTTATGAGGGTGGATTTGATTCTATCTGAGCTGAGCCTCTACTCTGTGCTGGGAATTGGTTGTATCTAGCGCAGCTCTAAAGGATATTTTGTATTAATGCAACAGCTTATTTTCTCGCTATTTGTGGGCTGTGCAGTGGTGGAGAATGTAGATATAGACTAACACCGACATAAACTTTGTACATTTTCACTTGTTTGTTTTTGACAAGTGTTATCACAATTTTATAGTTCGTCCAATTTGATCTTAAGGACTATGGTATGATGACATATATCTTTCAATTAAATATCGGCGTTTTTTTGAGTCTTTCACTACACCACGATACTCCAGTAACCATGAGCAGTACCTATAAGCAGTATCTATATGTTGGAGTGGGTGTTGACTTATCCTGTTCCTAAATTTGTTCTAGGAGAAAGGTAAGTATTAGGTGCGCACCTAATACTTACCTTTCTCCTAGAACAAACTTAGGAACAGGATAAGTCAACACCCACTCCAGCTATCCATAAGGACAGGTTCGCCTTAATATAGGTGCAGCTAAACCACCATCTGGTATACCTTTGCGCTGAGATAAACACAAGTATCTATATGTTATTATTTTTTAGTATTTTGGGTTTCATTTTTCTCCTTATTAAAATAACATACCTTAGTATATGGCTTCAACCTTGTCCACAGAGGGTTAACTTATAGATTTATATGGAGGTTTGAACTTACTCAGTGCTTTTATCTTAATTTGTAACAGGTTGGTCGCTCTGCTTAGATTAATTAGAACTCCACCCATTTATATTTAAAGTGGACCAACACCCAGGATTTTGACTATCCTGGGTCTTGGTCCACTTCGATGGGGCACCCCCGATCGGGGTGCCCCGCTGTGTGAAACCCCCCCCCAACCCCCCGAAAAACTCACCTCTCCGTGCTCCCAGCGCCAACGTACAAGCTCTAGTCCAGGACGTCTAAGCGGCTGCCGCCGCCTCCCGCGCGTCCCTTTTGACGCCCGCGCGCCCGCGCCGGCCATTCGCAGACGGCCGGCGCGGGCGCGCGCACGCCTGCAGGGGCGCGAGGTAGGGTTTTTCGGGGGTTTTGGGGGGGTTACACCCCGCGGGACATCCCGATCTCGGATGTCCCGCGGGGTGGGGGGTGATCGGCCCGGGAATCTTATAGATTCCCGGGCCGATCACCCGTGGGTGTTGGTCCACTTTAATGCCTGTCCGTTTTATCTATTGTTTGTCATGAATAAGGACTTGTAGTCCGAAACACGTTGGTGTTGGGGCCTTTCATGTATATGCTACTATGTGCTTTAACCTGATGGATTACTGCTTTTAATAAAAAAAATAAAAATAAAGGTCTGAAAGATTTTATCACCAACCGCTGGCTGGCTCTACTTTTCTTGCACTCCATGCGAAAGTGTCTGGATCTGACAAATTTGTTGAGGCACTTTAAATCCAGGATAGGTCTGATGGACCCATCTTTTTTTGGAACAATGAAAAGATTGGAAAAGTATCCTCTGCCCCTTTCCCTCAAGAGCACCTGGCAGATGACCCCCGACTCCAGAAGGTTTTGGACAGCAAGGCGCAGACCCTGAGCTGACGGGGGTTTGAGCCATCCGGGATTTGATGAATCTTGGGGGCGGCCAGGCTGCAAACTATCTTGTAACCACTACCTCCTGAATCCACCGGTCTGAGATGTGAAGCCTCCAGAGCCGTCCCCCCACACGGATGGGTGAGGGCGCCCCTTCATGCCTGAGGGGGCTTGGGTGAGGATTTTTAGTTGAGACCCCAGGAGAGGCCAAGACGGCCACGTCCTCTGCCCCTTCCCCAGTGATCTCCTCGTACCCCAGTAAAGGAGACTCCTCGGCCAGTTCTGGAACCACGGAAGGATGGGAGAAAGGCACCCCTCCCCCGAAAGGACCGGGACAGCCTCCTAAGTTGAGGTAACCTGCCACCCTTGGCAAACAAATCTAAACGCTCCCCAAAGAGACGCAGGCCCTTGAAAGGGAAGCCAGTGAGGGATTTCTTAGCAGCATTATCAGCTACCCATTGACGTAGCCAGACAGAGCGGCGTATAGCCACCAACAAGGCAGAAGTTGTACCACACATTCTAATGGCATCATCCATAGCAGACAAAATATATGCAATAAATTCTTCACAAAGCAGTAGAGATCTATACTCTTCTCTAACGTCATCCTCAGATGCCCCATCCAAGAGACACTTAAGAACCCCTTTAATGGCAACAGCCATAATAGCAGAGGTACAAATCGGGCGCAGAGCCATCCCCACACAGGCAAAGGCGTGACAGGCCAGTTGGTCCAAGCGCCGGTCCTCCCTATCCCGCAGGGTAGTAGTATCAGGAGAATGCATGACAGATGTATTTGACAACCCGAGGACGGGCGCATCCACCTCGGGAGGACATGACCAACGCTTCACAACATCAGCAGAAAAGGGATACCTCTTGTCCCAACTCTTAGGCACCCCTGGCAGCTTGCTAGGCTGTTCCCATTCCTTGAGCACTAGATTATTAAAGTGAGACTGCTCAGGGTACTCCCAGTGTGGCTTAACCATATGAAAAAGCTTGCCCTGCTGCTGCGGGGGCCACTGCCGGGGGAGAAATACAAAGCACTTCAAAAATATGACTGAGCAGCCTGTCAGTGTCATCAGGGGACCCGGGTCTACTCCAAAGGGAGTCCCAGTACTACCGTAAATCTTAAGTTGTTCCTCAGAGGAATCTGAATCAGAAAATAATTCCAGCTCCTCAAGGGGGTAAGGACCTGAGAGTGAGTAAGTGCCCTTGTCTTCTGCAGGGAAGAGGGAAACCGCGAGTGATAAATGCCGCTACTTAGCAGAAGCCTTACGCGGGGCAGACCCAGCAAGATGCTTTTCAATGCTGGCCACCCGTGCAGCTAAATCAGGTTGAAACTCCCCACTAGTATGCCCCTCGGTGGGGGTCAGATGTAAGCGTGGGGGGGGGTAGGCGAAGCCTGAGGGGGCGCCGCACCAGTAACAGGCAACCCAGGCTGCAGTGTAAGCACCTGCTGAGCGCAGGGTACACACACCCTGACATCATCACTTATAGGGGATACTCCACACACAACACATAGCCGGGCTTGTCCCGAAGGAACCCCAAGCACATTATCCCCAGAAGTCTCCATATGGTGATTATAGTGGCACAATAGGCCATTATAGGGTTAACGCTAATGATAGCAACCCTGGATGCCCCAATAGCCCGCTAGGGATGTGGGAGATATAATAGAATAGCCCAAACTAAAAGGGGGAGGACTGGGAGAAACCACAATGAGGTCTACCCACCTGAAAGACACAAGAAGACATCTCCGTAAGAATACAGTAAAATGTATTATATATATCAGCAGACACGCAGCACGAGGGAGCCCGGCCACTAGAGAAGTGATGCGGAAAACATCATCCGCAGAACCTGCCTCCCCCCGAAGAGCGCGAATCGCGCCCACATGATCCCGCCGTCCAATGACGGCGTCCGTGGAGCGATCTACAAACACGCAGCGGCGGCTGCAAGTAAAAATACAATTCTGTGATTACTCACCTGTAGAATTGTTATTATGAGTATACAGTATGTCCTGCTCCAGATAAGAATCATTACACTTGGGTATTACTCCGCCAGATGGCGCTGGACTGCAGAGATCGCGAAATTGGCTCCTCCCGGGACCTCCCACAAATCCCCAGCATTGAAAAGCAGTTAACGAGAAGCCGGGAGAAAGAAAACAGAACCAACTAGTAACTATAACAATGATAACAATCACCATACAGGGGATCCTAGGATAATGCAAAACCAAGGGTGGGGTGGAGCAGGATGTACTGTATACTCATAATAACAATTCTACAGGTGAGTAATCACAGAATTGTATTATTCTTAGTATACAATACGTCCTGCTCCAGAAAAGAATCATTACACTTGGGACATCCAATAGCAGTGTCCATAAAGTAGGGTGGGATCCCCAAAGGTAACAACAGACAGGTTAGTCCACTGCCGCCTGCAGAACCTTGCAGCCAAAAGCAGCATCAGCTGAGGCCCTAACATCAACCTTGTAAAACGGCCTTGTAAACTGGTTCAACAGAAGCCTGGTGCTGAAAAGCCCAAGAGGTACCAATAGCACGAGTGGAATGAGCAGTAAGCCGGAAGGGAGGATTCTTCCCCTTAGCAATTAAGGCCTGAATCACAGCCTGATGGATCCATTTGCTGATAGTAGATTTAGCAGGAGCCAAACCGTTCCTAGGACCAGAAGGGACCACAAAACATACCATTCTGTGAGTACTCACCTGAAAAATGGATATTGTCAGTGTGCCACACACCCCGCTTCCCCTTTAATTCTTACGATCGGGTTACTCCACCGCCAGGTGGCGACGTTGCAGAGAGAAGTCTTGAAAACGAGCCCCCTTCCGGCCTATATATACCTGGGACCTCCCACTTAACACCAGTGATTTAAAAAGCAGAAAGACAAGGTACCAGGAAATTCAATGGTAACCTCAAAATAAAGAAAAAAAGCTTCACCATATAAAGGAACCGGGATACCGAAAAGGGCGGGTGAAGCGGGGTGTGTGGCACACTGACAATATCCATTTTTCAGGTGAGTACTCACAAAATGGTATTATTCTCAGTGTGCCACACACCCCGCTTCCCCTTTAATTCTTACGATCGGGACATCCAAAAACAGTGTCCACAAGGGATGGGTATCCGAAGGCAAAGTGAAGCATAACTTAAATGACTGCAGTCTGCAAAACTTTGCGGCCAAACACAGCATCCGCTGAGGCCCGCACATCAACCTTGTAAAACTTAGAAAAAGTATGAACAGAAGACCAAGTAGCGGCCTTACAAACTTGTTTAACAGAATCTTGGTGCTGAAAAGCCCAAGACGCTCCAACGGCGCGAGTAGAATGAGCAGTGATACGAAAAGGGGGAACATTCCCCTTAGCAGAATAGGCCGCAATAATGGCCTGACGAATCCATTTGCTAATGGAAGATTTGGCCGGCGCCAAACCCTTCCTAGGCCCACAGGGCACAACAAAAAAAGCATCAGTTTTACGAAAAGGAGGAGTAATAATCAAATAGTACTTAACACAGCGTACTACATCCAAACAATGCAAAACCCTCTCCTTGTCATTCCTAGGACACAAGGAGGAAAGAACAATATCCTGATTCAAATGAAAAGCAGAAACAACCTTAGGAAGAAAGTCCGGTTTGAACCAAAAAACCACTTTATCCTGATGCCTCTCAAAGTATGGCGCCTGAATAGACAGGGCTGCCAACTCCGAGACACGCCGAACCGAAGTGATAGCTACGAAGAAGACAATCTTCTGAGTCAGGGTAGACAAAGCAATATCTTGCAAAGGCTCAAAGGGAGGAGCCTGAAGTGCGGAAAGAACCAAATTCAAGTCCCAAACAGGGAGTAAAGGTTTCCTGGGAGGCCGCACATGCGTAACCCCCTGGAAAAAACTAAAGGATGAAGCGTAAAACGCGTCTGAAAAAAGATAGATAAGGCAGAAACTTGCCCCTTCAAAGTACTCAGCTGAAGACCAGAAGGAGTCCAGCCCTGATTGCAAAAACTCCAGAATCCTGGAAACCAAAAAGACCCTACAAGGCAAAGATCTAATCTCCCACCAAGCGATATAGGATTTCCAAGTCCTATAGTAGATGATAGAAGAAGACCTCTTCCGGGCACTGATCAGAGTCTTAACGACCGAGTCAGCAAGACCCTCCTCCTTCAAGATGGAGGTTTCAGCAGCCAAGCAGTCAAACCCAGCGTTGGTAAATTGGGGTAACACAGCCGACCCTGAGTGAGCAGATCGGGCCGAAGAGGCAGAACGAGCTGGTCCACTGCCAGCCGAACGATGTCTGCGAACCATACTCGCCTTGGCCACCTTGGGGCCACGAGAATGGCGGACACCTTTTCCAGAGCCAGCTTCCGTACCACCCTGCCCAGCATGGGTATCGGGGGAAACAGGTACAGAAACCCCAGATCCCCCCAGCTCAGGGACATGGCGTCCACTGCCAGAGCCACAGGATCCTGGGAGAGCGACACGAAGTTCGGGAGCCTGCAATTGTGACGAGAGGCAAACAGGTCCACCTCCGGCGTCCCCCACCGGAGACACAGTGACCGAAAAACCTGAGGATGGAGAGCCCATTCCCCCAGACGGGAAGAGCCCCTGCTCAACCGGTCCGCTTTCTGGTTTTCCACCCCTGGGATGTAAACCGCCGAGAGACAAGGAACATGGGCCTCCGCCCAGGTCAGGATCAGGGATACCTCTCTGAGAGCACCCAGACTGCGAGTCCCTCCCTGATGATTGATGTTAGCAACCGCTGTTCGATTGTCTGAACGGACCTGGACCGGAAGGCCCAGAACATGTTGAGTCAGAAGAGCCAGAACCAGACGGATGGCTCTCAGTTCCAGAATATTGATGGGTAAGTGGGCCTCTCGAGGTCCCCACTGCCCCTGGAACTGAAGATCCTTCCAAAATCCCCCCATCCCGAAAGACTGGAGTCCGTGGTGACAATTTCCCAAAGAGGAGTCAGGAAAGACCTGCCCCTCGAGAGATTGGTCGAGACCAATCACCACCGGAGGGACTGCCGGACCCGGGAGGACAACTGGAAGGGCCGATCCAACGACCGTGGTCGCCGGTCCCAGGACGCCAACAGATGAAGCTGCAGCGTCCTCATGTGAAATTGAGCGAAAGGAACTGCCTCGAACGAGGCAACCATCAAACCTACCAGCCTCATCCCCAGACGGATGGACGGCCGAGGATTGGAAAGAGGACCCGAGCCAACTCCTGAATCAGATAAATTTTGGACTGAGGGAGAAACACCCTGTGTTGACAAGAGTCCAACTGCATTCCCAGAAAGGACACCACCCTGGCCGGAGCGAGGGAGGACTTGGGAAAGTTGATCATCCAACCGAAGCTTTCCAGCGTGGAGACCACCATCCTGGTGTCTGTCTCTGATTGATTGACGGACGGAGCGATGATGAGAAGGTCGTCCAAATAAGGTACGACATGAATGCCCTCTGAAAATGGCCATCACCCCTGCCAGCACCTTGGTGAACACTCTTGGAGCAAAGGTCAGGCCAAACGGAAGTGCCACGAATTGAAAATGCTGGTCGTTCATCAGGAACCGAAGAAAACGCTGATGAGCTCGGCATATGGGAACATGAAAGTAAGCATCCTTGATGTCTATGGACGTCATGAAGTCCCCCTGCCGAAGAGAACCGATGGCCGAACGCAAAGTTTCCACGCGAAACTTCCAGGAAACAGATGAACCTGTTGAGCAATTTCAGGTCCAGGACGGGACGAACCGACCCGTCCTTTCTGGGGACTGCGAAAAGATTGGAGTAGAAACCGAGGCCCACCTCTAAGCGCGGCACCGGCCGGATGACCGCCATTTCCAAAAGATTCCTTACCGACGCCAGGAGCCCCTGTGCGGCAAAAGGATCGGTGGGCACCCGAGACCGAAAGAACCGTGAAGGAGGGCGAGACTCGAACTCCAGTTTGTAACCGGACGACACCACCTCCTGGATCCATCTGTCCGGAACCTCCTGGTCCCAGACCAGGGAAAAGTGTCGCAATCGCCCCCCCACCCGCACGGGTGAGGGCAGCCCCTCATTGCTGAGCGGGCTTACCAGCAGGTTTGGGCTTGGCGCCCCAGAACTGACCGGGACCGCCACGACCCCTCCCCCGGGTCCAACCTGTACCTCTGGTAGCGAGAAAGGAAGCCCCGTACCCGCTCTGACTCCCCAAAAGGAAGGATTAAAGGCACTCGCACCCCGAAAGGGGCGACGAGGCCTCTTGAGTTGAGGTAATTTACCACCTTTTGCCACAATCTATTTTATCACCAAACAGGAGCAAACCCAAAAAAGGGATCGCTGTAAGCACCTTTTTAGAGACAAAGTCCGCCGTCCACTGGCGCAGCCACACTGACCGACGAATTGCCACCAGCAGCGCCGCTGTCCTGCTACTCATCGCCAGAGCATCGTCCTGAGCGGTCAAGACAAAGGAAATAAACGACTCACACCGTTTAAGAGAACAAAACTCATCACAAGCGGGATCAAGACCTGCGTACAGATCCCTAATCATGGACCTAACTGCCAACAGAAGAAGCGCCGAAGCACACACTGGCCGCAGTGTCGATCCGGCACTGATAAAACCATGGCGAGCAAATTGATCAATCCGACGATCCTCACTATCCTTAATGGCAGTGGTCTCAGAAGATTGTACCACAGCCGTGCTAGACAGCCCTAACACAGGGGTATCTACGTCAGGGGGAACTGACCAAAGCTTCACCAAATCCTCCGGAAAGGGATAGCGTTTATCCCAACTGGGAGGAATTCCAGCCAGTCGCGTGGGTTGTTCCCATTCCTTAAGGACAACCCTCACAAAGTGTTGTTGCCTGGGAAAAACCAAGAGCGGCTGGGGAACATCAAATAACTCACCCTTTGGCAGGGCGACTGCCTCAGGCGGATCCAAATTCAAAATTTCAAACATTTGAGCCAGAATGGAAGGGGTGTCAAAGGACACCCCCGTAGCTTGATCGCCAGCAGCGTCAATCCCTAGCTGATCTGCAGGCTCATCTGACTCCTCAAGGAGTTCCCCCTCCTCATCAGGGGGACAATCGGACCAATCCACTATTTCACACGTCTCATCCTCCGAAGCAGGTGCTGCTGGAGAAAGGTGTTTCCGCTTCGCTGTAGCCTTCTGAGCTACTTTGGCGGAAATTATTTTCTCGAGGTTGGCCAATCGTGCACACACCTCGGCTTGCGAATCCCCACCCTTGACAATGTCACATGGGGACCGGAATAAGGGAGAGGGGGTAGGAGATGACGTAAGTTGCGAGGAGCCAGAAGCCGGAGCGACAGACTGGCGCGCAATGTTCTGCTTTGCACATGGAATGCATAATATGACATCATCGCCTGGGAGCGGAACCCCACAGCCCCCACACAGCCTGGATGGCCCCGAAGAGCCGTTTCCGGTATTGTCAGAAGCCTCCATATGGTGAATTTATGGTATTCGCAACAACCCAGGGTTTTACGCACTAAGCCACCCGGGATGCCCCTTTATAATTAATGTCCCGGGAAAGGGAGGATTTAATTTTTAATTTTTATTTTTTTAAAAACCTTAGGACAAAACCCAATTTAGAGTACTAAGGCTAGCCAGGTATAACAGAACCGGGAGAGCCACTGCAGTGATGGGATCCCAGGATCTGTGGGGGGAAAAGAGACAACAATCAGACCCCCAGAAGAAAAGGCAGCATGCAGCAAAGTAATTCAATACAGAAAAAGGCATCATAAAGAACAATGGCAAAGCCCAAAAGTGGCTTAAGAGTTAAACTGAAGCCAGCAAACATACTTTATATAAACATGCTGAAGCAAACTTATAGTAAAAAGGACGGCCCCACACGCGAGGTGGGGACCGTTTACCTGCACGAAGAGCAGCAGCAGCAGCCAGCCAGACAGCAACCTGCAGCCAAGTCCCCCGCACCTGACTCCTTGATCAGAAGGAGGAAGTGCGGCGGGGCCGAGCTGCGAGACAACCAGCTCAAGCCACGCCCCCGCGTCATCGAACGCAGGCCGAGGCCCCGCCCCCTCCAATTCGAACAGCGCGGCCCGCCAAATGGCGGTGCCGCATGCAGAGAGGGCGCCCCGACGCCCTCAGAGTCAGTGGGGAGGGGGGGGGGAAACATGCCACACATCACAGCCCTAGCAGTTAAGGCCGCGTGAGCGCTACCCGCGGCGCTGAGCCTGAGACTGCCAGCACTCTTTAATAAGCACAGTATACGTTAAAACACCACATGCACACAGTATAAGAACCCCCCAAAAACCACCCCCCCCCCCCCCCCCCCATAGTGAAGGGAGAAGGGACCGTAACGGGAGATAAATGGCCAAAGGGGAACCAAGGGACAGGGGCATTCCAAATCCGGATCACCATGCCGGATAGCCGCATTGCCCCACGTGTGAGGTCGAGCGGAGGAGATAAGCTCCTAGGCACCTATAGTGCCATCTACCATTGCCCAGTGAGCAGCCTAGGCTGGGAGGCTTCCATTAACCATCTAGGTAAACAAACAATCAAAACTGGGCAGAAATAGACCCAAAGGGGGTGCCGGGGTAAGACCCCGGCTACCTGCAAGCAGGAGACTTCTTTCTTCTGTCTTGTCGCCTCATGCAGAGAGAAAACACTGGTGTTAAGTGGGAGGTCCCAGGTACATATAGGCCGGAAGTGGGCTCGTTTTCAAGACTTCTCTCTGCAACGTCGGTGGAGTAACCCGATCGTAAGAATTAAAGGGGAAGCGGGGTGTGTGGCACACTGAGAATAGAGCATCCGTTTTTCTGAAAGGTGCAGTAGCCACCATATAGTACTTCAGACACCTAACCACATCCAAGGAATGCAAAACCCTCTTCTTAGCGTTACTAGGATTAAGGCACAAGGAAGGAAGAACAATGTCCTGATTCAGATGAACAGCAGACATGACCTTAGGCAGAAAATCTGGCTTGAAGCGAAAATCCACCTTCTCCTGGTGTCTCTCAAAGTAGGGGGGCTGGATGGAAAGCGCCGCCAACTCAGAAACATGCCTAACAGAAGTGATAGCCACCAAAAAGACAACCTTGAGAGTAAGAATGGCCAGGGCAGCCTCCTGCACAGGTTCAAAAAGGAGCTCCCTGCGAGGCAGACAAGACTAAGTTCAAATCCCAAACAGGCAACATAGGCTTACGTGGGGGACGCACATGTGAAACCCCCTGGAAAAAAGTCCTTATCAGAGAATGCTGGAAAAGGACCTCTGGAAGAAAACAGCCAGGGCAGAGACATGGCCTTTCAGAGTACTGAGTTGAAGTGCCAGCTCCAACCCATGCTGTAGGAACTCCAGAACCAGAGTTTGTAAATTGGGATGGCGTAAATGACCCTGAGTGAGCAGATCTACTGATCTACTGCCAGCTGCACCACGTCTGCGAACCACACTCTTCTTGGCCACCTGGGAGCCACCAGGATAGCTGGCACCCCCTCCTGAGCTATCTTTCGCAGAACCCTGCCCAACAGGGGGAATGGGGGAAAGACATACAGGAGCTGAAAGTCCTGCCAGGCCATTGCTAGGGCATCTGTGGCCAAGGCCAGAGGATCCTGGGACAGGGAGATAAAGGCCGGGAGCTTGTGATTGTGACGGGACGCAAACAGATCCACATCTGGTTGGCCTCAACACTGACACATAGATTGAAACACCCTGTCGCAGAGGGACCATTCTCCCAGGCGAGAGGTCACCCTGCTCAGAGAGTCTGCCTGCAGATTCTCCACCCTTGGAATGTATACAGCTGATATGCAGGGAACATTGTCCTCCGCCCAGGCCAGGATCAGAGACACTTCCTTGAGGGCCCCCTTGCTCCGGGTCCCTCCCTGATTATTGATGTAGGCAACCGCCGTCTGGTTGTCTGAGCATACCTGAACAGGCCAGCCCCGAAGGTGTTGGGTCAAGTGAGCCAGAACCAACCTGATCGCCCTCAGTTCCAGAATGTTGATAGGTGTGTGGGCCTCCTGAGGGCCCCACCGCCCTTGGAACTGCAGGGACTTCCAGAAGCCTCCCCCAACCTGTCAGACTGGCATCCGTGGTGACCGTCTCCCAGCAGGGGGCCAGAAAGGATCTGCCCACCAACAGGTTCTTGGAGTCCAGCCACCACGAGAGGGACCGCCTGACTAGGGGGACAGAACAAGGACCTGGTCCAGGGACGCAGGATCCTTGTACCATACTGACAAGAGGTGGAGTTGCAGAGGTCTCATGTGAAACTGGGTATAAGGGACCGCCTCGAAGCACGACACCATCAGGCCCACCAGCTGCATTCCCTGCCTGATGGAGGGATGAGGGCAAGATAGCAGGAACTGAACCTGCACTAGCAGACTGCCACCTTCTGCTGAGGAAGATAAATCCTTGCCTGAACTGTATCCAGATTCATTCCCAGGAAGGGTGTCACCAAGGAGGGAGACAGAGACGACTTGGGATTGTTGATCACCCAGCCAAATGACTCCAGAGTGGACACTACTAGCTGAGTATCCAGCTCTGCCTGTTGGAGGGACTGAGAAGTGATGAGAATGTCGTCCAAATAAAGCAGCACACAAATGCCCTGAGACCTGAGCAGAGACATCACTCCTGCCAGCACCTTGGTGAACACTCTGGGAGCTGAAGTGAGACCAAAAGGCAATGCCACAAATTGGTAGTGCTGATCCTCCAGAGCAAACCTGAGGAATCTTTGATGACCTGGAAAAACAGGAATATGAAGGTAAGCATCCTTGATGTCCACAGAGGTCATGAAGTCCCCTGGACGCAGGGAACTGATGGCAGAGCGCAAAGTTTCCATGCAAAAGCGCCTGCACCTGACAAATATGTTGAGGATCTTCAAGTCCAGGATCGGCCTGACTGACCCATCTCTTTTGGGCACGGTGAAAAGGTTGGAATAGAAACCCTTGCCCCTTTATCGTAAGGGGACCTGACAGATGACCCCCAGCTCCAGAAGGCTTTGCACCGCCAGAATTAGAGCCTGAGCTGACATAGGGTCCTGAGACATCCGGGATCTGATGAATCTTGGGGGCGGCCAGGCAGCAAACTTTATCTTGTAACCGGAGGACACTACCTCCTAAATCCACCGGTCTGAGACCTGAAGCCTCCAGACGTGAGCAAAATGCTGAAGCCGCCGACCCCCCCCCCCCACCCGAATGGGTGAGGGCGCCCCTTCATGCCTGAGGGGGCTTGGGAGAAGACTTAGGCTTGGAGGCCCAGGATGAGCCAGGGCGTCCACGTCCTCTGCCCCTACCCCAGAAATCTCCTCGGGCCCCAGTAAAGGAGATCCCCCTCCCCTGTCTGGATCCACTGTAGGGGGAAGAAAAGGAGCCTTGGCGCCGAAAGGGCTGAGTGCCTCCTGCGCTGGGGTAACCTGCCTCCCTTCGCAAACAGGTCCAGGCGGTCCCCAAACCGGCGTAGTCCTTTAAAGGGAAAACCAGTGAGCGCCTTCTTGGCAGCGGAGTCAGCTGCCCACTGGCGCAGCCAAACCGAGTGGTGTATAGCCACCACTAGGGCAGAGGCTTTGCCACACATCCTAATGGTATTATCCAGGGCAAAGAGGACATAAGTCACAAAAACCTCACAACGAGAGAGAGTATTGAACTCCTCGCTAGACACATCATCAGGAGCACCATCCAGGACACTTCTAAGCAGAGTCCTAATGGCCACCGCTGTAATGGCAGAGGCACAGACCGGGCGCCAGTGGAATGTGCTTCAGTGTTCTGCAGAGATGATGAGATGGTGGTTAGGGACAAACTATTCTTCCCTGCATGCATGAAGGAAGAGCCATAACCTCCAAAAGCAAAGGTGTCACCATGTTCAGGGCAACACATCCCCTGCAGTGAATTTAGTGCAAAGGCAAGAAAGACAGCCTAGAGAAAGATATGAAAAATACCATTTTGTGATTACTCACCTTTAAAATGGTTGTTTATAATTATAAGTATGTCACACACCCCGCTTCCACTATTCATGACATATGGGTTATAGCCAGTAGAGGGCGAACTTCTGCAGAGATGAAAGCAAAAAAGAAGCCCCTCCCGGTCCATAAATACCTGGGACCTCCCACACATTCCCCAGTATATGACAGCAGTAAGGGGACCAGGAAGAGCTAATAAAACATTCTTAACCATAAAAAGGTTCACCATATAAAGGATCCAGAATACAAAAAAAAGGGCGGGATGAAGCGGGGTGTGTGACATACTTATAATACCCATTTTAAAGGTGAGTAATCACAAAATGGTATTATTCCAAGTATGTCACACACCCCGCTTCCACTATTCATGACATATGGGACATCCAATAGCAGTGTCCGTCATCGGTGGGGATCCAAATACAGCAAAAAAAGCACCAATTTAAACCACTGCAGCTTGCAGAACCTTGCGGCCAAAAACAGCATCCGCTGAGGCCCGCATATCAACCTTATAAAACTTTGAAAAAGTATGAATGGAAGACCAAGTAGCAGCCTGGTGCTGAAAGGCCCAGGAAGCCCCAACAGCATGAGTAGAATGAGCAGTGATCTTAAAAGGAGGAACCTTCCCCTAAGCAGAATAGGCCCCAACAATGGCCTGACGTATCCATTTACCAATGGTAGACTTGGCGGGCGCCAAACCTTTTCTGGGCCCAGAAGGCACCACAAACAAGGCGTCCGTCTTACGAAAAGGAGAAGTAGCAACCAAATAGTACTTCACACAACGAACCAAATCCAAAGAGTGCAAAACCCTCTCCTTGTCATTGCTAGGCCTATGACACAAGGAAGGGAGAACTACATCCTGATTGAGATGGAAAGCAGAAACCATCTTAGGAAGGAAATCTGGTTTAAAGCGAAAAACCACCTTATCCTGGTGTCTCTCAAAGTAAGGGGCCTGAATAGACAGAGCCGCCAACTCAGAGACACGCCGAACAGAGGTAATAGCCACCAAAAAGGCAACTTTTTGAGTGAGCACAAAAAGAGCCGCATCCTGCATCGGTTCAAAGGGAGGCCCCTGGAGGGCCGAAAGAACCAAATTTAGAAACCAAACGGGAACCAAAGGCTTTCTAGGGGGCCGAACATGAGTGACCCCTTGGAAAAAAAGTCTTGACCAGATGATGCAAAGCAAACGACCTTTGAAAAAAAACAGCCAGGGCAGAAACCTGACCATTCAAAGTACTGAGCTGGAACCCTAGATCCAGACCGTGTTGAAGAAACTCCAAAATTCTAGGAATTGAAAACACCCTGCAAGGTAAGGCCCTAGTCTCACACCAGTCAATATAGGACCGCCAAGTCCTATAGTAAATGGTAGAGGAAGACCTCTTTCTAGCTCAAATCAAGGTTTGAATAACCGCCTCAGACAAACCTTTCTTCCTCAGGATGAAGGTTTAAGCAGCCACGCAGTCAAAGCAAGCGTTTGTAAATTGGGGTAACGTAGTTGACCCCGAGAGATCAGATCTGGAGACAGGGGCAGCCTGTACTGATCTACCGCCATCCTTATGACGTCTGCGAACCAAACCTGTCTTGGCCACCTTGGGGCCACCAGAATTGCTGGTGCCCCCTCTAGCGCCACCTTGCCCACCATGGAGAAGGGGGGAAACAGGTACAGAAACCCCAGATCCCTCCAGGCAAGGGACAAGGCATCCACTGCCAGGGCCAGAGGATCCTGAGACAGAGATAGAAAGGTTAGGAGCTTGTGATTGTGCCGAGAGGCAAAGAGCTCCACCTCCGGAGTCCCCACTTGTGACACAGGGCCCGAATCACCTTGTGGTTAAGAGTCCATTCCCCTCGGCGAGAGAATCCCCTGCTCAGGGAGTCCGCCTCCATGTTCTCCACTCATGGAATGTATACTGCCGAGATGCAAGGAACATTGCTCTCCGCTCATGTCAGAATCAGAGAGACTTCCCAGAGGGCACTCCTGCTGCGAGTCCCTCCTTGGTGATTGATGTAAGCTACGGCAGTACGACTGTCGGATCAAACCTGAACCGGTAAGCCCTGTAGGTGAAGTGTCAGACGCGACAGAACCAGGCGGATAGCTCTGAGCTCCAAGACATTGATGGGGTTGTGAGCCTCCTGAGGACCCCACAACCCCTGGAACTGATGATCTTTCCAGAAACCTCCCCAGCCCGACAGGGTGGCATCCGTGGTAACCGTCTCCCAACGAGGGGCCAGGAACGATCTGCCCCTCATCAGATTGCTTGATTCCAGCCACAACTGAAGGGACTGCCGAACCCTGGGAGACATCAGAAATGACTGATCCAAGGACTGTGGACATCTGTCCCATTTCAACAATAGATGGAGTTGTAGAGATCTCATGTGGAATTGAGCAAAGGGGACTGCCTCGAAGGAGGCCACCATCAAACTCATCCCTAGCCGAATGGAAGGGTGAGGGTTGGTCAGGAGAACACGTATCAGATCCTGAGCCCTCTGCACCTTTGGCTGAGGTAGGAACACTCTGGCCTGACTGGTATCCAGATTCATGCCCAGAAAGGAGATCTCCCTTGATGGGGAGAGAGAAGACTTGGGGTGGTTGATCACCCATCCGAACCTTTCCAGCGTCGCCACCACCGTCCTGGTGTCCAACTCCGCCTGGCAGAGGGAAGAAGCTGTAATGAGTAGGCCGTCCAAATACGGCACAATGCGAATGCCCTGGGCTCTGAGCAGGGCCATAATGCCCGCCAGAACCTTGGTAAACACGCTCGGTGCTGAGGTCAGCCCGAACGGGAGAGCCACAAACTGAAAATGCTGATCTTCCACCACGAACCTGAGAAATCTCTGGTGCGCTGGGAAAATTGGTACATGAAGGTAAGCATCCTTGATGTCTATGGACGTCATGAAATCCCCCTGACGAAGGGAACCGATGGCTGAACGCAGAGTCTCCATGCGGAACTTCTTGGTTCTGATGAACCTGTTGAGAAGCTTCAAATCTAGGATGGGTCTTATGGAGCCATCCTTTTTGGGAACCGTTAAGAGATTGGAATAATAGCCCCGGCCTCTCTCTGAAAGAGGCACCGGGCATATGTCCGCCATGTCCAGAAGATTCCTTACAGCCAACAGGAGCCCCTGCGCCGCCGGAGGATCCGATGGCATCCGAGACCTTAGGAATCTGGGAGGAGGCCGGGACTCGAACTCCAGTTTGTACCCAGACGAGACCACTTCCAATATCCACTTGTCTGTGACCTCCTGGGCCCAGACCTGGAAGAAGAGCCGCAGCCGCCCCCCCCACCCGCAAGGGTGAGGGCACCTCCTCATTGTTGAGCTGGCTTGGCAGCGGGCTTGGGCCTGGAACCCCAGGTAGAGGCCGTACGGGCATGTCCTCTACCTCTGTTCCAGGAATTACCACTAAAGCCAGAGTAGGCAAGACCTCTGCCCCCTCTGGCACCGCGAAAGGAAGGATTAAAGGAGCTTGCCCCCGAAAGGAGCGACGCAGCTTCTTACGCCGAGGTAGCTTCCCACCCTTCGCCACAGAATCCAATTTGTCTCAAACAGCCGCGTTTCCAAAAAGGGCAAAGCTGTAAGTGACCTCTTGGCCGCAATGTCCGCCGCCCACTGGTGCAGCCAGACCGATCGGTGCATGGCCACCAACAGGGCCGAAGTTCTACTACACATGGTAATAGTGTCGTCCACAGCCGACAAAACAAAATTCATGAACAATTCACACCTCTTAAGGGCTGTGAATTCAACGCTGTCCAGGTTGAGCTGGGACACATTTAACAAGTCCCTGATCTCCAACCTGGTGGCCACAGCCATGAGTGCCGATGCACAGACAGGTCGCAAGGCAGAACCCACACTGGCGATGGCATGACATGCCATCTGATAAATGCGCTTGTCCTCGCCATCCTTAAGGGTAGTGGCGTCAGGAGTATGTACAACGGAGGTGTTGGACAATCCTAAAATGGGTGCGTCAACCTCGGGAGGGGAAGACCAGCGCTTCACCGCGTCCACCGGAAAGGGATACTTCCTATCCCATCCCTGAGGAACACCGTGAAGGCGACTCGGCTTCTCCCATTCTCTAAGAATCATGCTGTCAAAATGATCCTGATTTGGAAACTCCAAGCGGGGCTTAGAGAACCCAAAGAATTCCCCCTTCTTCGGAGGGGCCTCGGCTGGTGGGGAAATATCCAGAACCTCTAATGGGTCAGTACCTTGGGGGTATCCAAAGCATCCCCCAGCGCCTGCCCGGCATCAGAATCAAGGAACTGCAATTCCTCAGTCTCAGATTCTTCAAACAATTCCCCCTCCTCAAGCGGGAAATAATCAGCCCAGTCAGGGGGGTCATAATCATCAAAATCAATTACCGGTGTAGCCGGTGACAGATGCCTTTTCTTAGCAGCGGCCTTTCTGCCCACTGAGCTAGAAATAATTTTCTCGAGGTTGGCCAGCCTGGCACATACATCCGAGTGTGACTCCCCACTAATGACAGTGTCACTGATGCGGGGTGGGGTAGGTGAGGCAGGCGGCACTGACCCAGGCGCCTGGGGTCCCGACTGCCGTGTTATGGCCTGTTGCGCACATGGTATGCAAATAAGTACATTCTCCCCCGTAAGGGATACCCCACAACCCACACATAGCCGGGATTGTCCCAAGGGGAGCCCGAGCCCGGTATCCTGTGAAGCCTCCATATGGTGATTTTAAGGTAGTCGCAATGCCCCTTTAAGTCCCAAGTGGGAGGATTTACAATTGCCCCAAATTTCTGCTAAGGACCCTAGGACCGGGAGAACCCCCTTTTAAGCAATTGGCACAGGGAGTCCTCCTGAAGAGATGTCCATAAGCACATGCACACACACAACTGCATAATAAAAAACATGTAAAAGCAGAGGGGGCCAGCGCTGCCCCAATCGCGACTGGGGCATTAAATACAGTAAAAACGGGGGGAAGCCCGGCAGGACACTCACACCCACTGAAAATGGCGTCCAGCTATCCAGCAGCTCCTGAGAGAGAGAGAGAGAGAGAGAGAGGGAGGGAGAAGAAGGGGCGGGCCAGCGCGGATCGCGCGCCGCACCTGGCCCCGCCCCCTTCCCTCCGATCCAACAATGCGGTTCCCAGCCAGGAGATGGGCCCGCAATGGCGCCAAAACAGAAGAGGGCGGGTCGCGGCAACGCGAGCGCCCAGCCCCGCCCCCTCACAGAAGCAGCCTGAGGGGGAGAAGCTCCCCAGACTGCGTGCAGAGCGCAAAGCGGCAACGTAAATAAGCACACACGCACACTCACACACACACTGTCAAGTGAAAAGAATAGCAGAGTGAAGTCATCCCCCCCCTGGAGGGTTAGTGGAGGGGACCCGGAAAGGGGAGAACCCTTCACCGTAAGGTGTAAGGGAAGTAAATGGAGATAGGGCATCCCAAACCGGGATCACCAACCCAGATACCGCCTACCCCTTGTATGGGGTCTCACGGGGGAGCATGGCTCCCTAAACATCTATTAAGGTGATTCCTACCCTCACCCGGACCTGCAGCCGAAGCTGGGAGGCTAGTATAGGGCTTACAATCTAAAGGTCCGGGCAGAAATAAAGCAAAAAAATACCATTTTGTGAGATACTCACCTGTAAAATGGTTATTACGAGTATGTCATACCCCCCACTTCCCGATATTCATGACACTTGGGAACCCGGCCTGTAGAGGGCGATCTTGCAGAGATGACATGGAAAAAAGGAGCCCCTCCTGGTCCATAAGTACTGGGTTCCTCCCACTATTTCTCAGTCTTTTTAAACAGCAGTGAAGAACCAGGAAGAGCCAATTATATTCAATAATTGTAAAATTATATGAGAATAATAATACCAAATAAAGGATCCCTTAGAACAAAAAGAGCCAATTATATTCAATAATTGCAAAATTATTTGAAATAATAATACCAAATAAAGGATCCCTTAGAGCAAAAAGAGCCAATTATATTCAATAATTGTAAAATTATTTGAAATAATAATAATAATCACCATATAAAGGATCCCTCGAACAAAAAAGGGCGGGGGAAGTGGGGGGTGTGACATACTCGTAATAACCATTTTACAGGTGAGTATCTCACAAAATGGTATTATTCCTAGTATGTCACACCCCCCACTTCCCGATACTCATGACACTTGGGACATCCAATAGCAGTGTCTATCATGGGTGGGGATCCCAAAGGAATAATGCATAACTTAAATTACTGCAGCTTGCAGAACTTTGCGGCCAAAAACAGCATCCGCTGAGGCCCGCACATCAACCTTGTAAAACTTAGAAAAAGTATGCACAGAAGACCAAGTCGCAGCCTTGCAGACTTGTTCAACAGAAGCTTGGTGCTGAAAAGCCCAAGAGGCTCCAATAGCACGAGTAGAATGAGCAGTGACACGAAAAGGGGGAACCTTCCCCTTCGCCATATAGGCCCCAATGATAGCCTGACGTATCCACTTACTAAGGGAAGATTTGGCAGGAGCAAAACCCCTCTTGGGCCCAGAAGGCACAACAAAAAAGGCATCCGTCTTGCGGAAGGCCGAGGTAGTAACTAAATAAAACTTAACACAACGAACTACATCCAAAGAATGTAAGACCCTTTCCTTGTCGTTACTAGGTTTAGGACACAAGGAAGGAAGAACTATATCCTGATTTAGGTGGAAGGCAGACACCACCTTAGGAAGGAAATCCGGTTTAAAACGGAAAACAACCTTATCTTGATGCCTCTCAAAATAAGGGGCTTGAATAGACAAAGCCGCCAGTTCAGAAACTCGGCGGACAGAAGTAATAGCAACCAAAAACGCAACCTTCTGAGTAAGAATAGGAAGAGGAATATCCTGCAATGGCTCAAAGGGAGCAGCTTGCATAGCCGAAAGCACCAAATTAAGATCCCAAACAGGAAGTAAAGGCTTTCTGGGAGGCCGCACATGCGCTACTCCTTGGAAAAAGGTCTTAACCAAAGGATGAAGAGCAAACGATCTTTGAAAGAAAACTGCCAAGGCAGAGACTTGCCCTTTCAAAGTACTAATCTGTAATCCCATATCCAGACCTCGTTGCAGATATTCCAGAATTCTAGGAATAGAAAATACTCTACAGGGCAAAGCCCTGGATTCACACCAATCAATATAGGACCTCCAAGTCCTGTAATAAATGACAGAGGGAGACTTCTTCCTAGCTCTAATAAGAGTCTGAATAACCGCATCAGAAAGACCTTCTTCTTTCAAGATGGAGACTTCAGCAGCCATGCCGTCAAAGCCAGCGTTTGTAAATTGGGGTAACAAAGTTGACCCTGAGTGATGAGATCTGGAAGAAGAGGCAGATGGACACGATCCACTGCCAGCCTTACGACATCTGCGTACCACAGACGTCTTGGCCACCTTGCCGCCACCAGAATTGCTGGCACCTCCCCCAGTGCTAACTTGCGCACCACCTTGCTGATCATGGAGAATGTGGGAAACAGATATAGGAACCCCAGATCCTTCCAGGCCAGAGACATGGCATCTGCTGTCACTGCCAGAGGATCCTGGGATAGAGACACAAAGGCTGGCAGCTTGTGATTGTGACGAGAAGCAAACAGGTCCAACCGTGGAGTCCCCCACTTGTGACAGAGGAACTGAAAGACCCTTGGATTGAGAAACCATTCTCCTGGGCGAGAACATCCCCTGCTCAGGGAGTCTGCCTCCACATTCTCTATCCCCGGAATGTAAACTGCTGATATGAAGGGAACATTGATCTCTGCCCACTGAAGGATCAGAGACACTTCCCGGAGGGCACCCCAACTGCGAGTCCCTCCCTGGTGATTGATGTATGTAACAGCTATTCGGTTGTCTGACCGAATCTAAACTGGCAGACCCTGTAAGAAATGGGCCAGTCGAAGTAGAACAAGATGTATGGCCCGAAGCTTTAATACATAGATTGGAGAATGAGCCTCCTGAGGCCCCCACAATCCTTGTAACTGATGCTTCTTCCAGAAGCCCCCCCAGCCTACCAGGCTGGTATCCGTGGTAACCAGTTCCCAACGCGGAGTCAGAAATGACTTGCCCTTCTGGAGGTTGTGCGATATTAACCACCACTGAAGGGACTGCAAAACGTGGGGAGACAATAGACAAGTCTGATTTAATGATAGTGGGCACCTGTCCCACTTTGCCAAGAGGAAGAGCTGAAGCGTCCATATGTGAAACTGGGCAAAAGGGACTGCCACGAATGCAGCTACCGTCAATTCCATTAGTCTCATCCCTAGACAGATAGACTGACGAGGGTTGAACAAGAATAGACAAATCAAGTCCTGAATCAGAACCATTCCAGAATCAGGCCCAGGAAGGGAATTTCCCTGGACGGACAGAGAGAGGATTTGGGGTAACTCATTACCCATCTGAACCTCTTTAGCGTAGAGACCACCATCCTGGTGTCCAACTCTGATTGTTTGAGGGAGGAGGTCGCGATAAGAAGATCTTCCAGAAAAGGCACAATGCGCATGCCCTGGACCCTGAATATAGCCATCACTCCTGCCAGCATCTTGGTAAAGACCCTTGGGGCCGAGGTAAGGCCGAATGGCAGGGCCACAAATTGATAATGCTGGTCTTCTATCGAGAACCTGAGAAATCTCTGGTGACCCAGAAAATAGGAATGTGCAAATAAGCATCCTTGATGTCTATGAATGTCATGAAGTCCCCCTGAAGGAGAGCATCGATCGTTGATCGCAGAGACTCCATGCGGAATTTTCTGAAACGGATAAATTGATTGAGCCTCCTTAGGTCTAGGATAAGCCGAACAGAGCCGTCCTTTTTGGGTACCGTGAATAGGTTGGAGTAAAACCCCAAACCCTTTCCGCTGGAGGCACTAGGCCGATAACAGTCATGTTTAACAGATTCGCTACTGCTGCCCGCAGTCCCTGTGCAATTGCCGGATCTGACGGCATCCGGGACATGAAAAATCTGGGAGGAGGCCGGGACTCGAATTCCAGTTTGTAACCGGAAGAGACTACTTCCAGAACCCAATTGTCTGATACCTCCTGAACCCAGACCTGGAAGAAGAACCGCAGCCGTCCCCCCACCCATAAGGGTGAGGGCGTCCCCTCATTGTTGAGCAGGCTTAGTGGCAGATTTGGTTTTGGACCCCCAATTCTGACTTGGACGGCCACGTCCCTTTCCTCTATTCCATGCATTCCCTCTAGGGGCTGAAAAGGCCAATCCTCTACCGGATCTAGACCCCCGAAAGGAAGTCCCAAGTGGGAGGATTGAAACACAAATTGACCCCCAAATAAGGCTTAAGGGCTTTTTTTTTTCTTTTTTTATATAAGGACCAGGAGAAACCCCCTTTTTAAATAAGGAGTTTCCACCTACAGAGAAAACAAAAAAACAGTCACCAAATGCACACAATATAAATAAATGACAGAAAAAAAACTCCCTTCAGCCAAGCTGAAGGGTACTCACAGCCCATGCAATAAGCTCACATCATGAGGTAAGGCCACAGGGAAGCAGGAAACAGGAAGTCAAACAGAGCATACCAGGTGCTCTCTGAATAAAAGTATGCCTAAGCCCCCGCCAGGATAACATGGCCAAAAATGGAGGGAAAATTCAAATCTGAACACAGCCAGAAATCTAAATAAAGCATTTCCTGTTAAATAGTATAGTAAAACATACATAATAAAAATAAAAAATAGACTTATTTTATATATATATTTTTTTTTTTGTGTGCATGGTAACAAATAAGCCCAGATAATGCCCCCCCCCCCCTTCCCCCCTCCTTTTTACCCAGCAGGGTTAAAGGAGAACTAAGGGGAGAGGATAGAAATGCACCCATAAGGCACAAGGGGATTATAAAGGGACAGGGGCATCCCATGCCGGGAACACCAACCCGGAAGCTGCCTACCCACATTTGGGTCTCACGGAGGAGTAATACTCCTGTACACACCAGAAGGTGTATGTATCTACCTTTGCCTGAACCACACAGCCAGGGCTGGGAGGCATACAATATAACCAAACAGGTTTAAAGAGTTTCAGACAGAAATAGAGAAAAAAAGGGGCCGGGAGCAAGCCCGGCTACTTGCAGCTTGAAGGAGAGTCACTTTCTGAATGCTTCGCCAACTGCAGAGACGCAGAGACGAAAAGACTGAGGAATAGTGGGAGGAACCCAGTACTTATGGACCAGGAGGGGTTCCTTTTTTCCATGTCATCTCTGCAAGATCGCCCTCTACAGACCGGGTTCCCAAGTGTCATGAATATCGGGAAGTGGGGGGTGTGACATACTAGGAATAATGGCCGGGTGCAAGCCCGGCTTACCTGCAAGAGCAGCATACATCTTCTGACTTGTTTGCCGTCCTGCAGAGAAGGAACTGGGAATGTGTGGGAGGTCCCAGGTATTTATGGACCTGGAGGGGCTTCTTTTTTGCTTTCATCTCTGCAGAAGTTCGCCCTCTACTGGACCATAACCCATATGTCATGAATAGTGGAAGCCGGGTGTGTCACATACTTGGAATATAAGGATAACGAGGGGTACACAAGAACAATCCAGTGGAGACTACATACTACCTTCTATACTGCGGCAGCAGAAACCTCCACCAGCTGACATGGAACTATGGTGATGCTGAAAACTGTGTCACATCTCCTGTGATGCAGATTTTAAGACACAAGAAAATAAATAGAATATGTAGATCTTCATGTAGGAAAATTAGGAAACAACCTCTGAACTTCTGTCCACAGTTTTAAGAAAACAGATATATCGCCCAGGCGATTCTCCATTCCCAAGGTTGCCATTTCTATGAACGCCAAATAATTAGGGAACACTATATATAGTGATTTGATTGACAAGGCAGCCAACTCAGACACTCTCCTCAGAGAAGTGATGGCCACCAGAAAATACAATTCTGTGAAATACTCACCTGTAGAATTGGTATTATAAGTATACAGTACGTCCTGCTCCAGATAGATTACTTACACTTGGGTTATCCTCTGCCAGATGGCGCTGCACTGCAGAGACATGTAAAACAGGCTTCTCCCGACCCCTCAAATACCCGGGGACCTCCCACAAATCCCCAGCATTGAAAAGCAGTGAACGAGAAGCCGGGAGAATTTAACCACCCAAACTGGTAACTATAACAATGATAACAATCACCATACAGGGGATCCAAGAATAATGCAAAACCAAGGGTGGGGTGGAGCAGGACGTACTGTATACTTATAATACCAATTCTACAGGTGAGTATTTCACAGAATTGTATTATTCTTAGTATACAGAACGTCCTGCACCAGATAGATTACTTACACTTGGGACATCCAATAGCAGTGTCCATAAAGTAGGGTGGGATCCCCAACAAAAAAGGTAACAGCAGACAGTTTAAACCACTGCCGCCTGCAAAACCTTGCGGCCAAAAACAGCATCAGCTGAGGCCCTAACATCAACCTTGTAAAACTTTGAAAAGGTATGAACAGAAGACCAAATAGCGGCCTTGCAAACTTGTTCAACAGAAGCCTGGTGCTGGAAGGCCCAAGAGGCACCAATAGCACGAGTAGAATGAGCAGTAAGGCGGACGGGAGGATTCTTCCCCTAACAGAATAGGCCTGAATCACAGCCTGGCGAATCCATGTGCAATAGTAGACTTGGCAGGAGCCAAACCCTTCCTGGGCCCAGAATGGACCACAAAAAGAGCATCAGTTTTCCTGAAGGACGCAGTGACTACCAGGTAATACTACAGACACCTGACCACATCCAAGGAATGCAGAACCCTCTCCTTAGCGTTGCTAGGATTAGGGCACAATGAAGGAAGAACAATATCCTGATTTAAATGAAAAGCAGACACCACCTTAGGCAGAAAGTCTGGCTTAAAGCGGAACACCACCTTGTCCTGGTGTCTCTCATAGTATGGGGGCTGAATAGATAGAGCCGCCAACTCAGACACACGCCTGACCGAAGTAATGGCCACCAGAAAGACAACCTTGAGGGTAAGTACAGCCAGAGCAGCATCCTGTATAGGTTCAGAGGAAGCACCCTGCAAGGCAGACAAAACCAAGTTCAAATCCCAAACAGGGACCATAGGTTTACGTGGGGAACGCACATGAGTAACCCCCTGGAAGAAGGTCTTAACCAAAGAATGCTGAACAAAAGACTTCTGAAAGAAAATAGACAGGGCAGAAAACTGACCCTTCAGAGTACTGAGTTCGAATCCAACCCATGCTGTAAGAACTTCAGAACCCTGGGAACTGAAAACACCCACCAGGGAAGAGACCTAGATTCACACCAGTCAATGTAGGTACGCCATACCCTGTAATAGATGGAAGAAGAGGTTTTCTTCCTAGCCTTCACCATGGTATCAACCACCGAGGCGGACAAGCCTTTCTCCATCAAGATGGAGATTTCAGCAGCCAGGCCATCAAAGCCAGAGTTTGTAAATTGGGATGGCGTAAGGGGCCCTGAGTGAGCAGACCTGGCACCCCTGGCAGAACGTACTGGTCTACTGCCATCTGCGAACCACACTCTTCTTGGCCACCTGGGGGCCACCAGAATCGCCGGTACCCCTTCCAGAGCAATCTTGCGCAAAACCCTGCCCAGCAGGGGGGATGGAGGAAAGACATACAGGAGCCGAAATTCCTGCCATGTCATGGACAGAGCATCCGTGGTCAAGGCCAGAGGATCCTGAGACAGGGAGACAAAGGCCGGGAGCATGAGATTGTGACTGGATGCAAACAGATCCACATCTGGTAGACCCCAACGGTGACACAGGGAGTGGAGTACCCTGTTGCAGAGGGACCACTCTCCCCGACGAGAGGTCCCCCTGCTCAGAAAATACCATTTTGTGAATACTCACCTGTAAAATGGGTATTATAAGTATGTCACACACCCCACTTCAATCATTGATTATTACACTTGGGTAACTCCACCAGCAGGTGGCGACGTGCAGAGAAGTCATGAAAAACAAGCCCCTCCTGGTCTATACATTCCTGGCACCTCTCACTCATTCCCCAGTATTCAAACAGCAGTAAAGACAAGGTACCAGGAAAAAAACCCTCAAACTGTAAACGAAAACTTCACCCTATAAAGAATCCGGGATACCAAAAAGGGCGGGTGAAGTGGGGTGTGTGACATACTTATAATACCCATTTTACAGGTGAGTATTCACAAAATGGTATTATTCTAAGTATGTCACACACCCCACTTCAATCATTGATTATTACACTTGGGACATCCAACAGCAGTGTTCAGAAAAAAGGGCGGGTATCCATCCAGGCAATAACGCAGAAACTCAAACCACTGCAGCCTGCAGAACCTTGCGGCCAAAAACAGCATCCGCTGAGGCCCGCACATCAACCTTATAAAACTTAGAAAAAGTGTGAACCGAAGACCAAGTCGCAGCCTTACAAACTTGTTCAACAGAAGCCTGGTGCTGAAAAGCCCAGGACGCACCAACCGCACGAGTAGAATGAGCAGTAACACGAAAAGGGGGATCCTTCCCCTTGGCAGAGTAGGCCCCAACAATCGCCTGACGAATCCGTTTGCTAATGGAAGATTTAGCCGGAGCCAAGCCCTTCCTAGGCCCACAGGGCACAACGAAAAAGGCATCAGTCTTACGAAAGGAAGACGTAGTACGTAGATAGTACCTGACACAACGTACAACATCCAAGCAGTGCAACGCACTCTCCTTGACATTCTTAGGCTTAGGACACAAAGAAGGAAGAACAATGTCCTGGTTAAGATGAAAAGCAGAGACCACTTTAGGGAGAAAGTCTGACTTGAAGCGAAAAACCACTTTGTCCTGATGTTCCTCAAAATAAGGAGCCTGAATGGACAAAGCTGCCAACTCCGAAACACGCCGAACCGAAGTGATGGCCACCAGAAAGGCAACCTTCTGAGTCAGAGAGGACAGAGCAATATCCCGCAAAGGCTCAAAAGGAGGAGCCTGAAGAGCAGAGAGAACCAAATTCAAATCCCAAACAGGGAGCAACGGCTTCCTAGGAGGCCGCAGGTGCGAAACCCCCTGGAAAAAAGTCTTGACCAAAGAATGGCTAGCAAAAGACCTCTGAAAAAAAATAGACAAAGCAGAAACCTGCCCCTTCAAAGTACTCAGCTGAAAACCGGAGTCCAGCCCTGATTGAAGAAATTCCAAAATCCTAGAAGTAGAAAAGACCCGGCAAGGCAAAGACCTAGCCTCACACCAATCAATATAAGATCTCCAAGACCTATAATAGATGGAAGAAGAATATCTCTTCCTGGCACTAATAAGAGTCCGAATGACCGAATCCGAAAGACCCTCCTCCTTTAAGATGGAGGTCTCAGCAGCCAAGCCGTCAAAGCCAGCGTTGGTAAACTGGGGTAACACAGTTGGCCCTGAGTGAGAAGATCCGGCCGAAGAGGCAGATCGAACTGATCCACCGCCAGACGAACGATGTCTGCGAAACGCACCCGCCTTGGCCACCTTGGGGCCACGAGAACGGCGGGAACTCCTTCCAGAACCAGCTTTTGCAGAACCCTGCCTAGCATGGGAATCGGAGGAAACAGATAAAGAAACCCCAGGTCCCTCCAGCTCAGGGCCATGGCATCCGCCGCCAGAGCCAGAGAATCCTGAGACAGCGACACGAATGTCGGAAGCTTGTGATTGTGACGAGAGGCAAACAGATCCACCTCGGGCATCCCCCACCGGAGACAAAGCGACCGAAACTCCCGGGGATGGAGAGACCATTCCCCCCGGCGAGACGAACACCGGCTCAGAAAGTCCGCCTCCGTGTTTTCCACTCCTGGAATGTACACTGCCGAAATGCAAGGGACATGAGTCTCTGCCCAAACTAGAATCAGAAACACCTCTCTGTGAGCACCCAGACTGCGAGTCCCTCCTTGGTGGGCCGTCGTCCGATTGTCCGACCGAACCTGAACCGGCAGGTCCTGTAAATGCTGCGTCAAGTGAGACAGAACCAACCTGATGGCTCTCAACTCCAGAACAATGATGGGCAAGTGGGCTTCCTGAAGGCCCCACCGCCCCCGGAACCGAAGATCCTTCCAGAAAACTCCCCATCCTGACAAACTGGCGTCCGTGGTGACAGTTTCCCAAAGTGGGGTCAGAAATGACCTGCCCTTCAGAAGATTGTCCGAGACCATCCACCACAGAAGAGACTGCCGAACCCGAGGGGACATCCGGAAGGACCGATCCAACGACCGCGGTCGCCGATCCCAAGACGCCAAAAGATGAAGCTGAAGCGTCCTTGTGCAAAAATGAGCAAAGGGCACCGCCTCGAAGGAGGCTACCATCAACCCCACCAGTCTCATCCCCAACCGGACGGACAGGCAAGGATTGGATATAAGAAACTGCGCCAATTCCTGAATCGAGAGAACCGTGGGCTGAGACAGAAACACTTTGTGTTGACAAAAATCCAAGGACATCCCCAGGAAGGACACCACCCTGGCCGGAGCGAGGGAGGACTTGGGATAGTCGATCACCCAGCCGTCACTCTCCAGAGAGGACACCACCGACCTGGTGTCCGTCTCCGATTGACCGAAGAAAGGAGCCATGATGAGAAGGTCATCCAGATAAGGCACGATGCGAATCCCCTGAGCCCTGAGAAGGGCCAACACTACGGCCAGCACCTTGGTGAACACCTTTGGAGCCGAGATAAGGCCTGATGAGCCGGAAAGATAGGAACATGAAGGCAGGCAGCCTTGATGTCTACGGACGTCATGAAGTCCCCCTGCCGAAAAGAAGTGAAGGCAGAGCGCAGAGTTCCCCTGCGAAATTTCCAAGAACGTATAAACCTGTTGAGGAACTTCAGATCCAGGATAGGACGCACCGATCCATCTTTCTTAGACACTGTAAAGAGATTCGAATAATACCCGAGGCCCACAACCAAGGACAGAACCGGGCAGATGACTGCCATGTCCAGAAGATTTCTTACCGCCGCCAGGAGCCCCTGCGTGGCCAAAGGATCCGTGGGCACATGAAACCTGAAAAACCTTGGAGGAGGTCGGGACCCAAACTCCAGCTTGTAACCGGACGACACCACCTCCCGAATCCATCTAACCGAGACCGCCTGGTCCCTTACCTGGGAGAGGTGTCGCAACCGTCCCCCCACCCGCATGGATGAGGGCGCCCCCTCACTGCTGAGCGGGCCTGGCAGCGGGTGTTGGCTTGGAGCCCCAGGAGTGACCGGGACGGCCACTACCCTGGTTCCAACCGGCACCCCTAAAGACAGGGAAAGACCGCACCCCTGCCAGCTCTGGCTCCCCAAAAGGAGAGATTAAAAGAAGCCGCCCCCCCGAAAGGAACGGCATAGTCACTTGCTCTGAGGCAACTTACCTCCTCTGGCAACAGAATCCAATTTCTCACCAAAGAGTCACAAACCCTAAAAGGGAAGAGTCATGATGGTCTTTTTTTTTTTAAATAAAAATCAGCAGTCCATTACTGCAGCCACACCAACCACCGGATAGCCATCCAACAAGGCCGCGGTCCTACTACACATCACCGTGGCATCAACCTGAGCCGCAAGAACAAAAGATTCACAACACTTGAGAGCCACAAACTCTTCACAAACAGGATCAAGGCCCGACGGCAAGTCCCTGATAAAGGACCTTGCAGCCAACATCAAAAGTGCCGAAGCACAAAAACCAGCCACAAAACCGAACCAAAACCGACAAAGGCGTGGCTAGCCAGCTGGTCACTCCGGCGATCCTCACCATCCTAAATAGTAGTACAGTCAGGAGAGTGCAACACAGCCGTGTTGGACAGCCCCAAAACCGGAGCATCGACCACAGGAAGAAGACCATCGCTTAACCAAGTCCGCCTGGAAAGGATACTCTTTATCCCAACTAGGCGTAACACCAGCAAAACGGGTAAGCTGCACCCATTCCTTAAGTATGACATCCTCAAAAATTCGTGGACTGGGAATTCCAAGCGTGGCCAGACCACGTCAATTAACTCACCCTTAGGCGTAGGAACCGACTCAACAATTGAGCCAATATTTAAGGGGTGTCGAAGGCCACCCCAGCAACCTGGTCACCCGCAGCGCCGGGCAATTGCTGGACATCAGGCCCATCCGAATCCTCAAAGAGCTCCCCCTCCTCAGCCGGGGGGCAATCGGCCCAGTCTAAGGACTCAAACACATCAACATAGTGACCCTGCGGAGAGGGGGAAAAAGTTTCCGCTTAGCCGTGGCCCTCTGAGCAACCACCGCGGAAAACGTTATCTCAAGGCTGGCCAACCCGGCGCACACCTCGGAATGCGAATCCCCACCCATGACCACGTCACATGGGGTCCGGAACAGGCGGGGAGGGGTAGGTGATGACACGGGCGGCGAGGAGCCAGAAGCCGGAGTACCGGACTGGCGCTTAATATTCCACCGTACACATGGAATGCAAATTATGACAGCATCCCCTGGGAGAGGAGCCCCACAACCCCCAAATAGCCTGAATTGCCCCAAGGGCCGTTTCCGTTATACTAGAAGCCTCCATAATGGTGAAATTATGGTATTCGCAATTACCCAGGGATTTATGCCATAAGCGACCCGGGATGCCCCTTTTAAATGTCCCGTGTGGGGGGATTTGTAATTATAAAGGGACAGTACCCCAACTAGCCAAGCATCTAAAAACCGGGAGACCCCTTCAGTATGGGAACCCAGGATCTGCTATGGAAAAGAAGACATTCACTCCATGGCCCATAGACAATCAAACATGCAGCAGCACATGAATAAAAAATGCAAAGTTATGCACAACAAAAACTAACGGGCAACTAAATGCATACATATTAAAAACATATTAAAACATAAGAACAGAGTGGGATTCGAACCGGCACCGTCGGGGAACAAACTCCATAAGCGTATGCTCTAACCGCTGGACCGTGCAGACGGCTACCAATTAATTGAGGGAATACTTCCAAAAGCGCTACATCAACAGCGTACATGTGCCCCACAACAAGAATAAACTCACCACGGCGGCAGAAGGCAGCGTACTCCCATCGCAGTATGCGATTGCGTCAAGATGGGGGGGGAGAATGAACGAGGAAGAGAAGAAGAAGGGCGGGCCGTCACAAGCGCGCGAAGCGCTCCGGCCCCGCCTCCCTTCCCGGACACAGTGCAGCGCGGGCCGCGGCCCCGCCAGACAGCTGCATAACACCACACAAGTGGAGGCAGCGGGCACCGCACACACATGGCGCCCAGCCTCACCTCCGCACCTTACCAAAAAACCTGTGCAAAACGGGAGCGTGCGGAAAAGTGACAAAACGCGCCGCCCAAACCCCGCCCCCCATCAAGGCAGAACCTACCCAGGCACGAAATAGTAGTACAGTCAGGAGGCACCATACAACTGCCCACCGCCTGAGGTGGGGAGGCTCTCCAAAATCCACCTCATGTCAGTAAAATAAAAATACAATCAAGCACAAACACACAGCAATCACACTCAGCAAGTACTAGTAATCACATAGCGCCCCCCCCCCCCCCCTCTTTCTAGCGCAGGGAGAAAGGGACCAAGCGGGGGACAGGGACAGCACCAATAAGGTGACAGCGGGACGGGGCATCCCAAATCCGGATCACCAGGCCGGATAACCGCGTTGCCCCACTTGTGGGGTCGAGCAGAGGAGCTAATCTCCTAGGCACCATTAGGTGCCATCTACCATTACCCAGCCAGCAGCCTAAGCTGGGAGGCTTCTGTTGTTATCTATTAGGCAAACAAAAAAGGACTGGGCAGAAATAGACCAGAAAGGGGGGGCCGGGGTGTTACCCCGGCTACCTGCAAGCAGGAGACTTCTTTCTTCTGTCTTGTCGCCATCTTGCAGAGAAGAAACACTGGGGAATGAGTGAGAGGTGCCAGGAATGTATAGACCAGGAGGGGCTTGTTTTTCATGACTTCTCTGCACGTCGCCACCTGCTGGTGGAGTTACCCAAGTGTAATAATCAATGATTGAAGTGGGGTGTGTGACATACTTAGAATAGTCTGCCAGTAGATTCTCTGCCCCTGGGATGTACACAGCCGAAATGCATTGAACATTGGCCTCACCTATGTCAGAATCCGTCCTGTTGTCTGAGCGCACCTGCACAGACAAACCACGCAAGTGATTGGTCAACTGATCCAGTACCAACTTGACCGCCCGTAGTTCCAAAATGTTGATAGGTATGTGGGCCTCCTGAGGGCCCCACCTCCCCTGGAACCGCAGGGACTTCCAGAATCCCCCCCATCCTGACAGACTGGCATCCGTGGCGACAGTCTACCAAGAGGGGGCCAGAAAGGACGTGCCCCCCCAGCAAGTTCCTGGAGTCCAGTCACCACGAAAGGGACCGCCTGACTAAGGGGGGGAGCACACAGACCCCGTCCAAGGACGTTGGGTCCTTGTCCCAAACTGACAGAAGGTGAAGTTGTAGAAGCCTCAAATGGAACTGAGCAAAAGGCACCGCCTCGAAGCACGCCACCATCAGGCCCACCAACTGCATTCCCTGCCTGAGGGAGGGATGGAGACACGACAGCAGGAACCTCACCTGCGCAGTTAGAGCTTCCACCTTCTGTTGAGGAAGGAATATCCTTGACTGCACCGTATCCAGAATCATTCCCAGGAACGGGGTCACCGAGGAAGGGGACAGAGAAGACTTGGGGTGATTGATCACCCAGCCGAAGGACTCCAGGGTGGACACCACCAGCTGAGTGTCCAACTCTGCCTGCTGTAGAGACTGAGAGGTGATGAGTATGTCCAGGTAGGGCAGCACGCGGATGCCCCTTGACCTCATCAGAGACATCACCCCCGCCAGCACCTTGGTGAACACTCTGGGAGCTCTAGTGAAGCCAAATGGCAAGGCCACAAATTGGTAATGTTGATCTTCCAACGCGAATCTGAGGAACCTTTGGTGTCCTGAAAACACAGGGATGTGAAGGTAAGCGTCTGATGTCAACAGACGTCCTGAAATCCCCTGGGCGCAGGGAGCTGATGGCCGAGCGCAGAGTTTCCATACGAAAACGCCTGTTCTTGACAAATTTGTAGAGGATCTTTAAATCCAGAATGGGCCTGACTGACCCATCTTTTTTGGGAACTGTGAAGAGGTTGGAGTAGAACCTCTTGCCTTTTTCTCTTAAGGGGACCCTGCAAATGGCCCCCAGACCCAGAAGGCCTTGCACGGCCTGCGCCAATGCCTGAGCTGAGACAGGGTCCTGGGGGATCCAGGACCTGATGAATCTTGGGGGAGGCCGCACAGCAAACTCTATCTTGTAACCAGAGGACACTACCTCCTGAATCCACCTGTCTGAGACGTGATGCCTCCAGACGTGAGCAAAGTGCTGTAGCCGTCCCCCCACCCTGACGGGCGAGGGCGCCCCATCATGCCTGAGGGGGCTCGGGAGAGGATTTGGGCTTAGACCCCCAGGAGGAGCCAGGACGTTGTCCTCTGCTCCTATGCCAGGAATCTGCACGAGCCCCCGCGAAGGACACCCCTTTCCCTTGCTTAGCACCACGGTAGGGGAGTGAAAGGGAGCCCTGGTCCCGAAAGGGCCGAGACTGCCGCCTGCGCTGGGGTAACTTACCTCCTTTGGCAACAAGGTCTAGGCGGTCCCCAAACAGGTGTAGCCCCTTAAATGGAAGCCCAGTGAGGGCCTTCTTCGCAGCATTGTCAGTAGCCCACTGGCGCAGCCAAACCGAGCGGCGTATAGCCACCACGAGGGCAGAAGTTCTGCCACACATTCTGATGGTGTCATCCAATGCTGATAGAACAAAATTTACAAAAACAGCACAACTGGAGAGTGCATTAAACACCTCACAAGGGAAATCATCGGGGGCACTATTAAGCATATTTCTGATAAGGGTTCTAGTGGCCACAGCAGTAATAGCAGAGGCACAGACAGGGCGCAACGCCGTCCCCGCACATGCAAAGGCGTGGGAGGCCAGCTGGTCAATGCGCCGGTCCTCGGCATCCCGCAGGGTAGTAGAATCAGGGGAATGCATGACAGAGGTGTTAGATAGGCCTAGTATCGGGGCATCCACCTCGGGGGGAGATGACCAACATTTAACCACCTCAGCAGGAAAGGGATACTTCCTATCCCAATGGGACCCCGGGAAGTTTACTGGGGCGCTCCCATTCCTTGAGCACAAGGTTATGGAAATGTGCCTGCTCTGGAAATTCCAGATGTAATTTTGCTGTATGGAAAAGCTCCCCTCTTTGCCTGGGAGCCGCAACAGGGAGAGAGATAGACAGAACCCCAAAGATCTGGGTCAATAATCTGTCAGTGTCATCCGGGGCCCAGGGGTCAGAGCCAGAATCGTCATAACCCCTTGGTCTCTAATCAGATGAGCCTGAATCAGAAAAGAGCTCCCCTTCATCAGACGGGGTATAGCCACACAGATTCATAAACTCCTCAGTTCCCATAGGGAAAACAGTAACATTAGGCGTCAAGTGAACGCTTCTTACCAGGGCCCTTACGCGCTAAAGACCTCGCAATAATCTGTTCAACAGTAGCCAGTCTAGAAAACACCTCAGGCTGAGAATCCCCACTAGTATGCAACTCAACAGGAGTGAGATTTAAGCTTGGGGGAGTAGGTGAAGTGAAACGAGGTGCAGCCACTGGCAGGCCAGATTGCAATGCAAGCACCTGCTCAGCACAGGGTACACAGACCCGCGCCTTGTCAGCGTCAGCATGAGGCTGCCCACACGCTACACACAGCCGGTCCTGTCCCGAAGGGACCCCGGTAACATTATCCTGGGATGCCTCCATATGGTGATTATTAGGCACGATATGCCAGTAGGGATTGACGCTATAAAGCAACCCTGGATGCCCCAATGACCTGCTAGGGAAGTGGGAGTAATTATACAAGGCCCAACTATCAATTACACCGGTCCGGGAGAAGCCAATGGATTCACCCGTCTGAAAGACACAATGGGAAGAGGGGGTGTCAGATCCAAACACACTAAAATGAGTATAAAGCCGCCCGCGAGGACACTTACGGACTGCGGTAAGTAGAACCGTCACACACACGCGCGCGCGACCTGTCAAAATGGCGCCGAGAGTACCTCGAAGGGCGGGCCAGAGCGAGCTGTGACGCATAGCGTGCCGAGCCAGGCCCCCCCCCGAAGAGCACGAAGACCACAGACAAGCAGCCAATGAGAACGCTTGAGCGTCTGAGGGAACGCTGCCGCCCGGCATGGAACATCCAAATGAAAGAAAAGACGCGCACGGCGGCGGCATTTGTAATAGTAAAAAAGACAAGTCAGCGCGGCGGCTGACACCACATATACTAGTACAAAAACATGACAAAACGCCGTATGCACGAATCACCATACACGCTCACCCACACCCCCCCCCCTTTCTCATTCTCCCTGTAGCCTTCGGGGGGGCCGAAGGCTACAGGGAGAATGAGGGAGGATGGCGTCCCTCTGTACAGGACCCACCGCTACACGGGGCAAGGGACAATAATGCGAGAGGGGCATCCCATAAAGGCTCACCATCAGCCTATACCGCCTACCCTTTGGTTGGGGATTGTGGTGGAGCAGCGCTCCTTAAGCACGCATGGTGCTGCCTACCTTCACCCGACCAGCGCAGCCCAGGCTGGGAGGCACATCACACGAGGAACGGGTGGGAATAGTCCCACCCGCTCACCTGCGAGAGAGTGATAATTTCATGTCTTCGCAGTAAGCACTGCAGAGAAATCTGGGGATTTGTGGGAGGTCCCGGGTATTTGAGGGGCCGGGAGGAGCCTGTTTTACATGTCTCTGCAGTGCAGCGCCATCTGGCGAAGGATAACCCAAGTGTAAGTAATCTATCTGGAGCAGGACGTACTGTATAATAAGAATAAAGCATATTCAGCATCAGCAGCACCAAGGATGCCTCCACCATAGGTTATTCTGTTCCGAGGTGGCCTTAGCAGACAGATCTGGTCTGGTGACTTGTCAGCCTGAAGGTTAATCTATAAATGTGTTGAAAACACAGTTGAGATCAAATGCATTAGACCAAGCTGATAGTAGGCAGCATGTGTCTTCTAGTATGAGCCTTCTCTGTAAGGGCAGAGGTTTCTTCAGCGTCAAATCTCCTAGTATGAGTCTATAATACACCCACCCCTTATCTGAAAAAAAATACAATTCTGTGATTACTCTTTTTTTTTTTAATGGCAATGGAAACAATGGCCGCGGCACAGACAGGGCAAAGACCAGCGCCCACAAAGGTGAAAGCGTGACATGCCAGCTGATCCATGCGCCAGTCAGCATGATCGCGCAAGGAAAAAGTGTCAGGAGACGGCATAACCGTGGTATTAGAGAGCCCCAAAACGGGGGCCATCTACCTCAGGGGACAGGACCAGAGGCGAATTAAATCCTCTGAAAAGGGATACAGTTTGTCCAGTCCCCTAGGCACCGACGGCAGTTTATTTGGCTTCTCCCATTCCTTAAAAAACATTTTAGAGAAATGACCCTGTTCAGGAAAGACCAGACGCTGTCTCTCAGGGCGAAAAATGTCCCCCTGCCTCTCTTTGGCTGCCTTTGGGGGTACAATGTACAAGGTTTCAAAAACCGCCGCCAACAGCTTCTCTGCGTCATCGGGAAGCCAGCCGTCGTCATCAGAGGATGACCCGGGGTCACTGTCAAAGCCCCCGTCGGTCCCCAGAGGAGTCTGAATCATGAATAACTCACCCTCCTCCATGGAGTCTCGGCCACCGAAGGCCTCATAGTCATCATCATTATCATCAGCAAAAAGTGCGTGTGGCCTTCTTACGTGTGGCCTTGCCAGCGGCCGAACGCGACAACTGACGCTCTAGACTGGCCACTCTGAGTGCCAAGTCCGGCAACGCTCGCCCCATCCTGTTCCGAAATGACGCTTTGGGAGCAGGGTACACAAACAGCGCTGCGACCACTCAGGGGGCAGGTACCACACAAGAGACAAGCTTAACAAGGCCCGAGGGGGCCCCAAGCTTGCTATGCCCAGAAGCCTCCATTATGGCGATTATGGCGGAATAAATCGGGTTTACAAGGCACTAACGGCCCAGAACCGTACAATCCCCAATTTGGACCCTCTGCACCCTTTTAAGCACAGGGCAGGAAGGGGGGGGGGGGGAGCAGAGACCAGGAGGAACCACCAATGGAAAGACTGGGACCCATCTGGAAAACCTAAGATAAAGAAAATATAAGCATCCCACAGCACATGCACACAGAAAAACTTTGCAAAACAGAGACTCATGGACCGCAGTCGATAATCAGGGCTAGGAGCAGCAGATCGAGAAGGAAGAGGCCGCAGTGCGAGGACCACCGGGCGACAGGAGAGGGGGACACGGGCAGAGCAGCAGCCACCACGCTTCACAGCAATGGCGCCGAAAGAGCTCAAGGGACGGGCCGCGTGACCATGACACGGAACGCGTCATCGTGCCGCCCCGCCCCCCACCTGCAGCAGCAGGAGATGAGAGCGGCCTCCGGGCGCCAAAGCGAAATGGCGCCCGAATGGTGCCCGGATCGTGAGCAGACGCGCCGGTGCGCGCTGCGGCGCCCGACTCAGCGCCTGATCCCACGCCCCAGCCGGGGCACGTGGCCCCCCCTCGCAGCCTGCATGCAAGGAGAGGAGAGAAGAGGAGGAAAGGTAGAGTAAGGTAAGGTAATGAAAAGAAGTAAAGTACAGTGCACCAAACACACAACCAATAATAAAGCTTGTGGGAGACAAAATAAGGGGTCCCAAGATGGTTCCTCCCCCCCCCCCCATATAGGCTCACCATAGCCTATGGCTGGCTACCCTTCGGGACAGGGTCTGTGGCCCAGAGCATAGCTCTGCCAAACGCCTGACCCTCGGCGTTCCCCTACCATCTCCTAATCAGAAGCTGGAGGCTGGGAGGCCAAAAGGGTCCACTGAAACAGGTGGCAATAGGGCTGCAGCGGCAGACAGGCTTGGGATGCCCCACTTGTCTGCGATATCCATGGAAAGAGAGAGAAAGATCCATCTTCGCAGTCAGACTGCAAGAGAACTCTGGGGATTATTAGGGTAACAGTTGCCTTTATATGAGCCGGGAGGAGCCACAAGTTTCGTCTTGCAGTCAACCGCACCACCTTGTGGCGGATAACCCAATTGTCAAGAATGAAGCGACCCGAGCAGGACACCAAGAAAAAAATTGTGCCCCCCCCCCCCCCCCCCCCTTTATAGGATGATATGGAGATATCCAGTTAGTTTCCACGGGTTAGAGCACATTGCAGGAATAATTAAAATAAACTATGAGCAAAAGGCTACACATTTCAGGCAATGAAAGAATTATAACATACCATCTGGAGAGTCTACAAAGACCGAAGGACTGTTCCCAAGAGATGGTTGTGGGCAAGGAAAGTCAAGTGCTGTCTGTGACATCTGAGAAGCTGCATCAAGACGAGAAAAATCATATTCACTATTCTATTGCATATGTTTACCTCAGGAGATATTCATATAATTCAGCCCCTGAAGTATTTGACAATGTATTTGAAAATCACAAAGCCAAGAATTTAAAGCTAATTACCAGAAGTAGCAAACTTTACAAAAAAACACAATGGTACATCTTCAATGATGTTCAGTGGCTTCTGTGACAACTAGTAAATATATACTCAAGTTAAGGATTGCTATATCTGTACTCCCTTTAAGTGTGCATGAAGTCATATTTATGCTGTAAAATAAAGAGCTGGGGAAGACTCAGGCATCACAAATACCAGGGCAAATAACTTACCACACACATTTTCTACATAATTCGATAAGTTACCGTTATTGTAATCTTTAGCACACTATTGGTCCACTATAGGAGGATAAGTATCTAAAGCTATGACAAATAAAGTATTACAGTACCTGTTGGTGAAAGATTTTGCCTTTTGTCCTTCATTTCTTGTAGTCTCCTTTCCATTGCATTGCACCGATCTGTAATAACTGCAATTGGACTAAATAATAAAGGTCCATCATCTTCAAAAATTGAGACATCTGCCAAAGAAAATTCACAATGAAAATAATTTCCTAATGAAAAAAAAAACATAAAGCAATATTTATCTTGTGAAAAAAACCTTTTCTGTCCCTGGTTCTATAGATGGCCGCTGTACAGAGGTTTCATAAAGTGGAAACCTATGTGTGCAAACACCTGTCCACCTTAACCCTTTCAGCGTCAGACTACCTAGAGATGTTGTCACCCCATTTTCACCATTTTGCGCCATGTTTATCTGTGATTTTTGGCAAATGTGTTTTTTTCAGAAGAGTTTGGGCTTTAACATGAAAGTCCTCGTTAGTATTTTTTTTTCTGTGCTTTCTCCATACTTCTGGGGTAAAATGTGAAAAAAAATAAAAAAATTATTTTTTTACATTTTGTAGCTTTTTAAAAATGAAAACATATAACGTTTTCAAGAAAATCATTTTGTGTGAAAATGCCCCATTCCTCCCGATTACAGACACACCTGTTCCAAACTGAAAAAGCGCTTTACAAGCTTTTCAAATAAAATACAACTACTATACACACTAGTTTTTTTTTTTTTTTTTTTTTTTTAAAGTGGACCAACACCCTGGGGTGATCGGCCCGGGAATCTATAAGATTCCCGGGCCGATCACCCCCCTCACCGCGGGACATCCGAGATCGGGATGTCCCGCGGTGAGGAACCCCCCCGAAAACCCCCCAAAAGCTCACCTCCTCGGCGGCGGCTGCGGCCGCCGCCGCCTCCCGCGCGCCCCTCTAGCCGTGCGCGCGCCCGCGCCGGCCGTTTGTGAATGGCCGGCGCGGGCGCGCGCGCTGTCAGAGGGACGTGCGGGAGGCGGCGGCGGACGCGCTGGCTTGTCCGTCGCTGTCAGCGCTTGTCCGTCGCTGTCACCCGGCCACGTGGGAGCGTTTTGAGGTGAGTATTGGGGTGTTTCTTTCGGGGTGCCCCCCTGAAGTGGACCAAAACCCAGGATAGTCAAAATCCTGGGTGTTGGTCCACTTTAATGGTGTGGGGTCTCCCCTCACCAGCAAAATGTCATAGGCCCCCCCCCCCCCCGCCAGGGCAAAATCAATGGGTGCTGGTAGACCAGGGCATGGAGGCCGACTGTCCTCCTCAGCCCTAAAAGCTACCCAGCCTGCATAGCACATATGGGTCACGGGCTCTTCTGCACCCCCCCCCCCCGGGCTTTGGGGATGCAGGTAATGCCGTCAGTAAAAAACATCTAATTCATTCTGGTTCTACATACTAACCTACCACTGTTCTTACTGTAGGTTTCCAACCTTTGTTTATAAGTGGACTAACTGTGGCTTTTATATTTTTCTTTTTGAAGACTGCACTTGAAGAGGACCAAAACCCAGGATTTTGACTATCCTGGGTTTCCCCCGATCGGGAATGTACTGCTGTGTGAAACCCTCCAGCTTACCCAGTCTGACTCGGCCTTCCCTGGTCCTACGGCGCAATGCGTGGCCTCTCGTCCATTTAGCAGCGTTCACACATCCAGGAGGGTTGTAAGCAAGTGGCTATGTATTTTACTTTAGGAGTACCACACCCGTGAGCTGGTGGCAGTGATAGCGCTTTGCCTTGCAACGGATGGCTCTTAAAGGGGCAGTCCAAGACAACAATAAGACGGCAAAAACCCACACGTGATTTGTGTCTCATGTGCCTCTGCTCCGTTTCCTGCAGCTCTGGTTATAAGCCATAGCATGGCTCCAAAGTTTGCCCTCATTTCATTCTTCTAGGACCACTCAAAAAAGTGAGCTAAAAGCCACTCTGTCCCTTGGTGCTCCATAGCAATCCTAAGTGGTCCCACAGCAAGGCATGAACAGGCCTACTAGAGCAAGCCCTTCTCAACTTACCACACCTATAAATGGAGGCAAAGCAAGCGACTTTACCTAGAATACATAAGGTTTTTTGTATAATCTGAGATTTTGAGAGGCTTCAAAATGGCTCACATTACTCTCACTGGGGATGGGGGGGGGGGGGGGAAGTTAGTGTGTTCCGGGACTTTAAAGCGTGACTTGAGGCATGTTTCCGGTGAGCAAAGAAGAGATGCTTGTTGGTGATCACACACAGGTTGTGCAGAAACTGAACTGCTGCCCCCCTTGCAGTGGCAGCTAGAGCAGGAAGCTCAAGTAAGAACGTACATAATATTATCATAGTTTTCAATCTGATTATAAGCCAAGTAGGCACAACCACCATTACCATTTTTTTCAGCAATCACCACTTATTTTTTTTGTTTTTTTTTTTTAAGGACATTGGTATAGGTGCCATTACAGTTCTCCCGAGTGTATAATTATTTAGACACAGTTTGAATTTCTCTCTACTATACTGGAGAAGCCATGAAAAAATACAGTTTTGTGAAGTACTCACCTTTAAAACGGGTATTATGAGTGTGCCATACACTCCACTTCGAACATCATGACATCTGGGTTATATCCTCTAGAGGGCGTACTTTAGCAGAGATGAAATGCAGAAAAGGCAGCCCCTCCTGGCCCATATAACCTAGGAACCTCCCACCAATTCCCCAGTGTATAAAAGCAGTAAGGACCAGGAAAAATAAATTATAACAACAACAACACCCAATGGTTCACCATAGAAAAACTCAGGAATACCTGAAAAAAAGGGGTGGGGCAAAGTGGAGTGTATGGCACACTCATAATACCCGTTTTAAAGGTGAGTACTTCACAAAACGGTATTATTCTAAGTGTGCCATACACTCCACTTCCTTCATGACATCTGGGACATCCAATAGCAGTGTCCGTCATGGGTGGGAACCATAAACAGTAAAGAATGTACCAACTTAAACCACTGCAGCTTGCAGAACCTTGCAACCAACAACAGCATCCGCTGAAGCCCACACATCAACCTTGTAAAACTTGGAAAAAGTATGAACGGAAGACCAACTAGCAGCCTTACAAACTTGTTCAACAGAAGCCTGGTGCTGAAAAGCCCAGGATGCACCAACAGCACGAGTAGAGTGCGCAGTGACCCTAAAAGGAGGAGTCCTCCCCTTAGCAGAGTAGGCCCCAACAATGGCCTGACGAATCCATTTGCTAATGGTAGACTTGGCGGGTGCCAAACCTTTCCTGGGCCCGCAGGGCACCAGGAAAAGGCATCCGTCTTGCGGAAAAAAGAAGTAGTGACCAAGTAGTACTTAACACAGCGAACAACATCCAAATTGTGCAGAAACCTCTCCTTGTCATTGCTAGGCTTAGGACATAAGGAAGGGAGAAAAATATCCTGATTGATATTGTAGCGATAACCCTTATCGCCGGAGGGCTTCACCGCCCGAGACGTCCTTTTCCCAATCGTAAGAGGTGCTGCTGGAATTCCAGAGTCGTCCGTGAGGAAACAGGAACAGCCCTTACAAGGGCTAGTGCATTGTAATATAGCGTTTCCCCCAATAAGAGACAGAACTTCAGTATTGAGGGTGAAGTGTCTTTATTAGTGCCATTCTAGGCCTTATATACACAAGTCTCCTATTGCATGACACACACACCGACCAATAGCAGCAGGGCACACAATCCCTCAACTCTGCCGGTGACGCAATCAGTAGAACAATAGCAGGCTGTAATACAATCAATCAGGACAATGCCATTGACTGTGACGTAATCAACAATACACAATGGCAGTCAAAATACAATGACATTGCCTGTAACAGTATCAAAATACAATGACCTAATTAAGAAAAGGCCAGTGAATGACCCGGTGGGCAACTGAATAGTGATGACATCCAAAAGACAGAGCGTATGTCACAATGCCCCCTTTTTGTGGAACACCCGGCAGACCCGGATTGACCCTGTTCGGGTTAACGTGGGGCTGTCCGGACTCTTGTCATGGGCAGAGTTCTGTTTAAGGACAAGTCTGCAAATAGTGAGTAACCGGACTAAACATTGACGTGGGCTGTACATAGGAATCGGTCATGGGTGGGGTCCAAACACTGGGATATTGTGGCGTTGGTGAGTTCACCACCAAAGTCCTTGGTTGGATGTGTGCACAGGTGCTCTGCTTTCTTATAGCTGGCCCAAGTTTCAATCTCTTTCCATGGAAGCTGATCGGAGAATCCACAATTTTCTGCACATCTACATCATCGTAAAAGTAGACAAAACCATAACCCTTAGAAACGCCAGAGGCATCCCTAATAATTTTCTTTACAGCGCCATACTTTGAAAAAACATCCTTAATTTCAGGCTGATTAATCCGATGGCCAATGCCCCCAACAAAAATAGTGTTTGGCATAAGTTTTCCTTCTGGAAGGACGTAACCTGATGGCTGATCCTCTTCTTGACTTCGTGTAACAGACATGACGTGATGCAGACGAAACCCCTGGGTCTCCCCGACCAGTGGGCTGGAGTCGGCAGCTCGGGCTGGAGCCTGGGTTGTAACAGGGTTGACGCTGGCTGGTCCGGAGGTAGCGTAGGCAGAAGTCATTGGTCCTAGATCATTTCCCAATAGTACTTCTGCTGGTAAGTTGTCCATAAGTCCCACCTGTACCCTGCCGATTCCAGCGCCCCAGTCAAGATGTACTCGGGCGGTGGGGAGTCGAAACACAGCTCCTCCCGCCACCCTTACTGCAACGGTGTGTCCAGTGCGGTCTTTGTTCTTGACCAAATGAGGTTGGAGCAAGGTAAGTGTGGCTCCAGTGTCGCGTAATCCTTGCGCGGTGCGCCCATTGACTCGTACCTCCTGTCAATGGTGCTGTCGGTTGTCTTGGATGGCCGCTTGTACGGGATCAGCTTCATACAGTACCCCCAGATACTCTTCCGAACTGCTCTCAGCTTCCAAACAGTGTGCCACAGGAGTACGGGAGGTGGAAGGTTGCTTTTGCCCCCACGTGGTTCGGGGAGGCTCTAGGGCGCAATCACTGCGATAATGTCCCCATTGTTTGCAACGATGGCACTGAACTGTGGAGAGGTTCGGTTGCTGCGCTGGCCTATGTGGCCCAGAGTCACGAGTTGGCGCTGAAGCCACAGGTGCTTGAAACTTGATGGGAGGTTGTGGTTTTGGAGCGGACTGTTCTGTCCGGCGCGCATCGGTGTACTCGTCGGCTAGACGAGCAGCCTCAGGTAGCGTTAGAGGCCTCCGGTCACGTACCCACTCTCTTAGCTCTGGTTGCAGGGCATTGAGAAAATGTTCTAGTAAAAACAACTGTAGTACATCCTCAGCGGTCGTGGCTTTGCATCCCGTGACCCAGTGTGATGCTGTACGATGGAGGCGACATGCCCACTCCGTGTAAGAATCCCCTCCCTTCTTTTGGGATTCCCGAAATCGTCGCCTGTAGGCTTCCGGGGTGACAGCGTACCGGGCTAACAAAGCCTCCTTTACCAGATGGTAGTGTGGTAAGTCTGCATCAGGGATGGCCCGGAAAGCATCGGAAGCTTTCCCAGATAGTTTCCCTGATAATATGGTGACCCATTCCTCCGTGGGTACCCGGTGTAAAGCGCACTGGCGTTCAAAATCGGCCAAAAATCCGTCAATCTCGTCGTCATTTTCCTGGAAGGACTTAAATGCTGCAAATGGAATCTTTCTCCCCCCAGTGTAACTGAGGCTGAGAGGCTGCTGGGTTGCGAGTCGCCGATCTTCCCTTCGCTTACTGGCCTCTGCCTCCGCTGCGGCGAAGACTCGGTCGATCAGTTCCTGTGATGGATTCGGGCCATAGACCGACAATCTGTTCCGAACCGCTTGAACAAGAGCAGCGTCTTCATCGATCTCTATATTGGTTTCAGTCCTCACTGCTGCATGATCCATTTCGATCAGCTCGGCTATCAGTTCCCGACGTGGGCGGTTGCTAGCTGACCTTCCCCGGCTCTCGAGTAGATCCTTCAGGGTCAGCCTTTTCAACTTGTCATACTGACTCTCCATCAGGGTAGCACTCTCTCTGGGTACAAAGGACCATCCGACCGCTTGCCACCAATTGTAGCGATAACCCTTATCGCCGGAGGGCTTCACCGCCCGAGACGTCCTTTTCCCAATCGTAAGAGGTGCTGCTGGAATTCCAGAGTCGTCCGTGAGGAAACAGGAACAGCCCTTACAAGGGCTAGTGCATTGTAATATAGCGTTTCCCCCAATAAGAGACAGAACTTCAGTATTGAGGGTGAAGGTGAAGTGTCTTTATTAGTGCCATTCTAGGCCTTATATACACAAGTCTCCTATTGCATGACACACACACCGACCAATAGCAGCAGGGCACACAATCCCTCAACTCTGCCGGTGACGCAATCAGTAGAACAATAGCAGGCTGTAATACAATCAATCAGGACAATGCCATTGACTGTGACGTAATCAACAATACACAATGGCAGTCAAAATACAATGACATTGCCTGTAACAGTATCAAAATACAATGACCTAATTAAGAAAAGGCCAGTGAATGACCCGGTGGGCAACTGAATAGTGATGACATCCAAAAGATAGAGCGTATGTCACAGATATGAAAGGCAGATACCACCTTAGGAAGAAAATCTGGCTTAAAGCGAAAAACCACCTTATCCTGATGTCTCTCAAAATAAGGGGCCTGAATCGACAGAGCCGCCAACTCAGAAACACGCCGAACAGAGGTAATAGCCACCAAAAAGGCAACCTTCTGAGTGAGAATAGAAAGAGCAGTATCCTGTAGTGGCTCAAAAAGAGGACCCTGTAGAGCGGACAGAACAAAATTCAAATCCCAACAGAACTACCGCCTTCCTAGGAGGCCGCACATGCGCGACTCCTTGGAAAAAAGGTCTTAACCAGCGGGTGCAAGGCAAAAGACTTCTGGAAAAAAACCGACAAAGCCGAAACCTGTCCTTTCAAGGTACTAAGCTGGAAACCGAGATCCAGATTATGCTGAAGAAGCTCCAGAATCCTAGGAATAGAAAACACCCTACAAGGTAAGGCCCTAGCCTCACACCAATCAATGTAGGACCTCCAAGTCCTATAGTAAATGCCAGAAGAGGACCGTTTCCTAGCTCTAATCAAGATCTGGACAACGGCCTCAGACAAACCTTCCTCCTTCAGAATTAAGGTTTCAGCAGCCAAGCCGTCAAAGCCAGCGTTTGTAAATTGGGGTAAAGAAGTTGACCCTGAGACAATAGATCCGGCAACACGGGAAGCCGGTACTGATCTACCGCCAGCCTTACCACATCTGCGTACCAAACCCTTCTTGGCCACCTTGGAGCCACCAGAATTGCTGGTGCCCCTTCCAGAATCAGTTTGCGAACAACCTTGCCCACCATGGCGAAGGGCGGAAACAGGTACAGAAACCCCAGATCCTTCCAGGCAAGAGACAAGGCATCCACTGCCAACGCTAGAGGATCCTGGGAAAGAGCCACAAAGGCCGGAAGTTTGTGATTGTGCCTCGAGGCAAAGAGGTCCACCTCTGGAGTCCCCCACCTGCAGCAAAGATCCAGAAAAACCTCGGGGTGGAGAGACCACTCTCCTTGGCGAGAAGATCCCCTGCTCAGGGAATCCACCTCCGTGTTTTCCACTCCCGGAATGTAAACTGCTGAAATGCAAGGAACAAAGTTCTCCGCCCAGTGCAGAATCAGGGAGACTTCCTTGAGGGCACCCCTGCTGGGAGTCCCTCCGTGGTGATTGATGTAGGCCACCGCCGTTCGATTGTCTGACCGAACCTGAACCGGCAGACCCCGTAACTGCGACGTCAGCCGTTGCAGAACAAGCCGGATGGCCCTGAGCTCCAAGACATTGATGGGGTTGTGAGCCTCCTGAGGGCTCCACATCCCACTGAACTGATGACTTTTCCAAAAACCTCCCAAGCCCGACAGGCTGGCATCCGTGGTAACAGTCTCCCAACAAGGGACCAGAAAGGACCTGCCCTTCAACAGGTTGCTCGACTAGAGCCACCACCGAAGTGACTGCCGAATCCTGGGAGACATCCTGAAAGATTGATCCAAAGACTGGGGACACCTGTCCCAATACGTCAATAGGTGAAGATGAAGCGATCTCATGTGAAACTGTGCAAACGGTACCACCTCGAAGGAGGACACCATCAAGCCCACCAGTTTCATACCCTGTCGGATAGAGGGACAAGGATTGGCCAGAAGAAGACGGATGAGACCCCGAATCCCCTGCACCTTGGTCTGGGGCAGAAACACACTGGCCTGAATGGTATCCAGATTCATGCCCAGAAAGGAAATCACGCGTGATGGAGCAAGAGAGGACTTGGGGCGGTTGATCACCCACCCGAATCTCTCCAGAGTCAACACCACCTGGTGGGTGTCCAGCTCCGCCTGACTGAGGGAAGAAGCTGAGATCAACAGGTCGTCCAGATAAGGCACAATGCGAATGCCCTGAGCTCTGAGCAGGGTCATTATCCCCGCCAAGACCTCGGTGAAGACCCGCGGTGCCGAGGTCAGCCCGAAGGGAAGAGCTACAAACTGAAAATGTTGATCCTCCACCGTAAACCAGAGGAATCTCTGATGCGCTGGAAAAATAGGAATATGCAAATACGCATCCTTGATGTCTATGGACGACATGAAAACCCCCTGGTTGAAGGGAATTGATAGCGGAGCGCAGAGTCTCCATGCGAAACTTTTTGGCTCTGATAAACCTGTTCAGAACCTTGAGATCTAGAATGGGTCTCACCGAACCCTCCTTTTTGGGTACCGTGAAAAGGTTGGAGTAGTAACCCCTGCCTCTCTGCGACAGAGGCACCGGGCAAATAACTCCCATGTCCAGAAGATTACTTACTGCTAACAGGAGCCCCTTAGCAGCCTGAGGGTCCGAGGGCACCCGCGACCTCAAGAACCTTGGAGGCGGCCAGTACTCGAACTCCAGTTTGTACCCGGACGACACCACCTCCAGGATCCAATTGTCTGTGACCTCCCTGGCCCAGACCTGGAAGAAGAGCCACAGCCGTCCCCCCACCCGTGCGGGTGAGGGCGCCCAATCATTGCTGAGCCGGCTTACCGGCGGGCTTAGGCTTGGAACCCCAGGCAGCCGGCAGGCGCGCCCGACCTCTGCCCCTGTTCCAGGACGAGCCCCTGACACCAGAGATGGGCAGACCCCTAGTTGCTCTGGCTCCACGAAAGGACGGAGTGAAAGAACCGCCCCCCCGAAAGGGACGGCGCTGAGGTAACTTACCTCCCTTAGCAACAGCATCCAATTTATCACCAAACAGCCGCGTACCCAAGAAGGGAAGAGCTGTAAGGGACTTCTTAGCCCCAAAATCCGCTGTCCACTGACGCAGCCAGACCAACCTGCCCATGGCCACCAATAGGGCAGAAGTCCTGCTACACATGACAATAGAATCCTCCATAGCAGACAACACAAAATCCATGAATAATTCACACCTCTTAAGAGTAGCGAACTCAGCGCTAGCCGGATCAAACAGACTGCCATTAAGCCAGTCCCTGATAAGAGACCTGGTAGCAAGCGACACTACAGCCGATGAACCAGCCGGCCGCAGGGCCGATCCCACACAAGCAAACGCATGACAGGCCATCTGATCCAGGCGCCTATCCTCGCCATGCTTAAGGGAGGTAGCGTCCGGGGTGTTCAATACGGAAGAACACTCGTAAAGTGGCAGTTGTGGCCTAGAGGTAAGGGAACGGTCTTGCAACCGGAGGGTGGCAGGTTCGAATCCCGGTCCTGGAACATGACTGAAGTGCTCTTGAGCAAGGCACCCAACCCCCCAACTGCTCCCCGGGCGCCGTAATTAGGGCAGCCCACCGCTCCGGACATGTGTACACTCACTGCACGGATGGGTTAAATGCGGAGGACGAATTCCTATGTGTGCCCAAGCATACAATGGCCATCTATGCATTAAAAAAAAAAATTACCATTTTGTGAGTACTCACCTGAAAAATGGATATTGTTGGTGTGCCACACACCCCGCTTCACCTTTAATATTCTTCACGATTGGGTTAACTCACCGCCAGGTGACGCTGTGCAGAGAGGAAGTCTTGTAACGAGCCCCCTTCCGGCCTATATATACCTGGTACCTCCCATTCATCACCTGTGTATTAAAAAGCAGAAAGACAAGGTACCAGTAAATTAACGGTAACCTCAAAATAAATCAATATAAATAAAAGCTTCACCATATAAAGGATTCGGAATACCGAAAAGGGTGGGAGTGAAGCGGGGTGTGTGGCACACCAACAATATCCATTTTTCAGGTGAGTACTCACAAAATGGTATTATTCTTGGTGTGCCACACACCCCGCTTCACCTTTAATATTCTTCACGATTGGGACATCCAAAAGCAGTGTCCACAAGGGATGGGCATCTCAAGGACAGGTGAAGCATAACTTAAATGACTGCAGTCTGCAGAACTTTGCGGCCAAAAACAGCATCCGCTGAGGCCCGCACATCAACTTTGTAAAACTTAGAAAAAGTATGAACAGAAGACCAAGTAGTGGCCTTACAAACTTGTTCAACAGAAGCTTGGTGCTGAAAAGCCCAAGACGCCCCAATGGCGCGAGTAGAATGAGCAGTGATACGAAAAGGGGGAACTTTCCCCTTAGCAGAATAGGCCGCAGTAACGGCCTGACGTATCCACTTGCTAATGGCAGATTTGGCTGGTGCCAAACCCCTCTTAGGCCCATAGGGCACAACAAAAAGGAATCCGTCTTACGAAAAGGAGACGTGATAATCAAGTAGTACTTAACACAGCGTACTACAGCCAAACAATGCAAAACCCTCTCTTTGTCATTCTTAGGATTAGGACACAAGGAGGGAAGAACAATATCCTGATTCAAATAAAAAGCAGAAACAACCTTGGGAAGAAAGTCTGGCTTGAACCGAAAGACCACTTTATCCTGATGCCTCTCAAAGTATGGCGCCTGGATAGACAAGGCCGCCAACTCTGAGACACGCCGGACCGAAGTGATAGCTACCAAGAAGACAATCTTCTGAGTCAGGGTAGACAAAGCAATATCTTGCAAAGGCTCAAAAGGAGGAGCCTGAAGAGCAGAAAGAACCAAATTCAAATCCCAAACCGGGAGTAATGTTTTCCTGGGAGGCCGCACATGCGTAACCCCCTGGAAAAAAGTTTTAACTAAAGGCTGAAGCGCAAAACGCTTCTGAAAAAAGATAGATAAGGCAGAAACTTGCCCTTTCAACGTACTTAGCTGAAGACCAGAGTCCAGCCCTGATTGTAAAAACTCCAGAATCCTGGAGACCGAAAAGACCCTACAAGGAAAAGATCTCATCTCACACCAAGCGATGTAGGCTTTCCAAGTCCTATAGTAGATGATAGAAGAAGACCTCTTCCGGGCACTGATCAGAGTCTTGACAACTGAGTCAGAAAGCCCCTCCTCCTTCAAGATGGAGGTTTCAGCAGCCAGGCCATCAAACCCAGCGCTGGTAAATTGGGGTAACACAACCGACCCTGAGTGAGCAGATCGGGCCGAAGAGGCAGGACGAACTGGTCCACTGCCAGCCGAACGATGTCTGCGAACCACACTCGCCTTGGCCACCTTGGGGCCACGAGAACCGGGGACACCTTTTCCAGAGCCAACTTCCGAAGCACCCTGCCCAGCATGGGTATCGGAGGAAACAGGTATAGAAATCCCAGATCCCCCCAGCTCAGGGACATGGCGTCCACTGCCAGAGCCAGAGGATCCTGGGAGAGCGACACGAAGTTCGGGAGCCTGTGATTGTGACGAGAGGCAAACAGGTCCACCTCTGGTGTCCCCCATCGGAGACACAGTGAGCGAAACACCCGAGGATGGAGCGCCCATTCTCCCAGACGGGGAGAGCCCCTGCTCAACCGGTCCGCTTCCTGGTTCTCCACTCCTGGAATGTATACCGCCGAGAGACAAGGAACATGGGCCTCTGCCCAGGTCAGGATCAGGGACACCTCTCTGAGAGCACTCAGACTGCGAGTCCCTCCCTGATGATTGATGTAAGCAACCGCTGTTCGATTGTCCGAACGCACCTGGACCGGAAGGCCCAGAACGTGATGAGTCAGGAGAGCAAGCACCCGACGGATGGCTCTCAGTTCCAGAATATTGATGGGTAAGTGGCCTCTTGAGGTCCCCACTGCCCCTGGAACTGCAGCTCCTTCCAGAATCCGCCCCATCCCGACAGACTGGCGTCCGTGGTGACAATTTCCCAAAGAGGGGTCAGGAAAGACCTGCCCTTCACAAGATTGGTCGAGACCAACCACCACTGGAGGGACTGCCGGACCCGGGAGGACAACTGGAAGGGCTGATCCAGCGACCGAGGCTGCCGGTCCCAGGACGCCAACAGATAAAGCTGAAGCGTCCTCGTGTGAAATTGAGCAAAAGGAACTGCCTTGAAAGAGGCGACCATCAACCCTATCAGCCTCATCCCCAGACGGATGGACGGCCGAGGATTGGAAAGTAGGACCCGAGCCAACTCCTGAATCAGATGAACTTTGGACTGGGGGAGAAACACTCTGTGTTGAAGAGAGCCCAACTGCATCCCCAGAAAGGACACCACCCTGGCCGGAGCGAGGGAGGACTTAGGGAAGTTGATCACCCAACCAAAGCTTTCCAGCGTGGAGACCACCATCCTGGTGTCTGTCTCCGATTGATTGAGCGACTGAGCCATGATGAGAAGAAATAAGGTACGACACGAATGCCCCGAGATCTGAAAATGGCCATGACCCCTGCCAGCACCTTGGTGAACACTCTTGGAGCTGAGGTAAGGCCAAACGGAAGTGCCACGAATTGATAATGCTGATTTTCCATCACGAATCGAAGAAAACGTTGATGAGCGTGGCAGATGGGAACATGAAGATAAGCATCCTTGATGTCTATGGACGTCATGAAGTCCCCCTGCCGAAGGGAACCGACGGCCGTACGCAAGGTTTCCATGCGACACTTCCGAAAACGGATGAACCTGTTGAGTAATTTCAGGTCCAGGACGGGACGGACTGACCCGTCTTTCTTGGGGACTGCGAAAAGATTGGAATAAAACCCGAGGCCCATCTCTAAGCGCGTCACCGGCCGGATGACCGCCATCTCTAACAGATTCTTTACCGACACCAGGAGCCCCTGTGCGGCCAAAGGATCGATGGGCACCCGAGACCGAAAGAACCGTGAAGGAGGGCGAGAGTCGAATTCCAGCTTGTAACCGGACGACACTACCTCCCGGATCCATCTGTCCGGAATCTCCTGGTACCAAACCTGGGAGAAGTGTCGTAATCGTCCCCCCACCCGCACGGGTGAGGGCAGCCCCTCATTGCTGAGCGGGTTTACCAGCAGGCTTGGGCTTGGTGCCCCAGGACTGAGCGGGATGGCCACGGCCCCTCCCCCCGAGTCCAACCTGCACCTCTGGTAGCGGGAAAGGAAGCCCCCCTACCCGCTCTGAATCCCCGAAATGAAGGCCTACCAGAACTTGCTTAAAGGGACGACGAGGCCTCTTGCGTTGCGGAATTTTACCACCTTTTGCGACTGAATCAATTTTTTCACCAAACAGACGCAAGCCCAAAAAGGGGAGAGCTGTGAGCACCTTTTTAGAAGCTGAGTCCGCCGACCACTGACGCAGCCATACTGACCGACGAATAGCCACCAGCATTGCAGCTGTCTTGCTACTCATAGCCAGCTCATCGTCCTGAGCGGATAGAACATAGGAAACAAAAGATTCACACTGCTTGAGCGCAGTAAACTCTTTACAAGTGGGATCGAGATCCCCACACAGCTCCTGAATTACAGACCTAACCGCCAATAGAAGAAGCGCCGAAGCACACACCGGGCGCATCGTTGACCCAGCATAAATAAAACCATGGCGAGCGTACTGGTCAATCCGACGATCCTCCCCATCTTTAGGGGCAGTGGTCTAAGCAGACTGTACCATAGCCGTGCTGGAGAGCCCTAGCACAGGGGTATCGACGTCAGGAGGGACGGACCAAAGCTTCACCAATTCTGGCGGAAAAGGATAACGCTTTTCCCAACTGGAAGGGATTCCAGATAACCGCGTGGGATGTTCCCATTCCTTAAGCACCACCCTCTCAAAGTGATGTTGTCTGGGAAAAACCCAACGCGGCTGAGGCTCTTTAAACAACTGGTCCTTTGGCAGGGTGACAGCCTCAGGCGGATCTAAATTCAGAATTTCAAACATTTGAGCCAGAATGGAGGGGGTGTCAAGGGAAACCCCCGCCGACCAATCGCCAATAGCATCAGCCTCAAGCTGATCTGCAGGCTCATCTGACTCCAACAGGAATTCTCCCTCCTCGTCCGGGGAGCCATCGGACCATTCCACAGGCTCACATACCTCATCCTGTGAAGCCGAAGGTATCGGAGTCAGGTGCTTACGTTTTGCAGTGGCTTTTGACCCTGCTTTAACGGACACCATTTTCCCGAGGCTGGCCAACCGTGCCGCCACCTCGGATTGCGAATCCCCACTCTTGACAGTGTCACGCGGGGTCCGGAACAGGGAGGGAGAGGTAGGAGATGATGGAAGTTGCGACGGGCCAGCAGCCGGAGCGACGGACTGACGCGCAATACTCTGCCTTGCACAAGGAATGCATACAAAGACATCATCAGCTGGGAGCGGAGTCCCACATCTTGCGCACCCCCTAGATGGCCCAGAAGAACCATTTCCGGTAATATCGGAAGCCTCCATATGGTGATTTAAGGTATTCGCAAACTTTTGGGTTTTAAGGCATAAGCCACCCGGGATGCCCCCTTATTGTAAACGTCCCGGAAGGGAGGATTTAATTCATAAAGAAGATCCCCTTAATAATCTATATATATATATATATATATATATATATATAGATTATATATATATATTTTTAATATATCAATATATATATATATATATATATATATATATATATATATATATATATATATATATAAATGTCCCAATTTTCTTTTTTTTTTTTTTTAAAAAAGAAAGACTAGCCAAGTAATATAGAGCCAGGAGGCCGCTTTAATCAGGGATTCCCGGGATCTGTAGGGGAAAAAAAAACCAACAGTCAGACCCCCAAACATGTGGCAACATGCAAACATACTTATGCACGGCACCAAGGTGCCTTTAAATAAGCAAAGGAAAAACCCTTGCCCTCTATTTAATACATAAAAATAATCATGATGCATCCTCTTAAAAATCTCTCCCCCCTATGTATAAAAAACTATAAATATTATAGATTTTAAATAACACTCAACGGCCCCACACAAGGTGGGGCCGCTTACCTGCAAAGATCCGAGAGCAGCCGCAGCAACAGCATGGACGACGCAGCAGCCCGCAGCAGCAGTAGTAGTTGGAGGCAAAAAGTAAATAGACCCATGTGCGGCAGCAAGCCCCCCCCCCCCCCCACGTGTCTTCCTTTAAGCCAGGAAGGAAGGAAGTGAGGCTGGGGCCGGCCGCATGACGCTGCCGCCGGTGCCACGCCCCCGTTTCCACGTCACCGGGGCCCGCCCCCCTCAAGCCCGATCAGTGCGGCCAATTCATCAAGGGATTACTACCAGATGAGCCACTACAACGGCACCAAAATACAAAGGCAGGAGGAGGGGGGAGGAGGAGGGAGGGAAGAAACAGCGCAGCCGACGCTGACAATGCGGCCTGCCCAACGGCGGCCGAACAGCAAGGAGACCAGCGGGGGAGGGGGGGAGGGGGGCTGTGATATACCAAAGGCTCAGGCAGCAAGCCAGCCTGCCACAGCGCGGCCCGCCCCAGCTGCCCCTAAAGCTGACCTGAACACTGGCCAAGCCGGCCAGTACTGTTTAAGAGACCTGCCCGAGGAAGCTCTTTAGAGGAATAATCAGACCAAGTGCACTCTTGCGGTGCAGTCTGATAAGTGCACAAAAGTAAAACACACATGTAACAAAAGTCATACAGTGAAATACACACACAATACACAACCCTCTAACCCCCCCCCCCCCCCCCATAGTGAAGGGAGAAGGGACCTTAACGGGAGAGAAAGGGGCTAAGGGGACCCTCGGGACAGGGGCATCCCATTTCCGGATCACCATGCCGGATAGCCGCATTGCCCCCAAAAGAGGGGGTCGAGCGGAGGAGATAAGCTCCTAGGCACCTATAGTGCCGTCTACCAATTGCCCAGTGAGCAGCCTAGGCTGGGAGGCTTCAATTCCACCATAAAGGTATAAACAATCAAAACCGGGCAGAAATAGACCAAAAGGGGGTGCCGGGGTAAGACTCCGGCTACCTGTAAGCAGGAGACTTCAATCTTCTGTCTTGTCGTCAAGCAGAGAGAAAAACACTGGTGATGAATGGGAGGTACCAGGTATATATAGGCCGGAAGGGGGCTCGTTACAAGACTTCCTCTCTGCACAGCGTCACCTGGCGGTGAGTTAACCCAATCGTGAAGAATATTAAAGGTGAAGCGGGGTGTGTGGCACACCAAGAATATAAGAATTGGTCAAGCCCAAGACAGGCGCAGCGACCTCAGGGGGAGAAGACCATCACTTGACCGCCTCCACCGGGAAGGGATACTTCTTGTCCCATCCCTGGGGAGCACCCGGCAGCCGACAGGGCCTCTCCCATTCCTTCTGGATCAGTGCATCAAAATGATCCTGCGTAGGAAACTCTAGACGGCGCTTGCGGAGCCCAAAAAAATTCCCCCTTCTTCAAGGGAGGCGCCTCAGGGGGAACAATATCCAACACCTCCAACATATGCGTCAACACAGCCGCCATATCTACGGCATCCCCCGGCGCCTGCCCACCAAAAGTCTCACCAGACTGCACAAAATCAGATTCTGTCTCCTCATACACTTCCCCCTCCTCTAAAGGGGAAAAATCTGACAAATCCATATAATCGTCATCTGTGTCCCACACAGGCTGGGCCGATGACAAATGTCTCTTTTTAGCTTGGGCCTTCTTGCCCACCGTGCTAACAAACATTTCAATGCTCGCCAACCTGGAGCATACATCTGATTGCGACTCCCCGCTGGCAGCAACGCCACTCGGGGTACGTAACAAACGGGGAGGGGAAGGCGATGAAGCAGGAAGAGCCGACCCAGAAGGCTGGGACTCAGACTTCCGTGTTATGGCCTTATGAGCGCATGGAGTACAGATTGGTACATCCTCTCCCGTATGGGATACCCCACACATGAGCGGACTGGGCCCAATGAGGACCCTAGTCCAGTATCCTGCGGAGCCTCCATATGGTGATTTTTTTTTATTGGTCAGTCGCAAGACCAAAGGGAATTACGCTAAAGCAGCCCGGAATGCCCCTTAAAAGTCCCAGTGGGAGGATTTTTAGAGGAGACCAACATTAAACTAGGGACCCCAGGACCAGGAGGAACCCCTTAATATGCACAATCTGAAGCAATCTGCAACACACAAAAGCATACAATTACCATGAGGCATCTGCATTAATAAAAATACAAGCAACCCCATATATACAGCTATATACAGTATATAGTTCTAAACTCACATACATGCACCACCAGGGGCCACTCCATCAGAGAGTGACCCCTAAACAATAAAAAACAAAAGGCCATCAGGCCCCTACCTGACCCCTGCAAGCAGCACAGCAGCGCAGATAACTTCCAAGATGGCCCCTGAAGCATGAGGAGCCAGGACCAGGAAGAAGAAGGGGGGCGTGCCAGTGCCGAAGGTGCCCTTTTTTAGGCCCCACCCCCCTCCCTGCAGTGCGGAGCAAGGCAAGCTAGGGCCCTCCAATCGCGCCGACGAGGGGGCGGGGCTACCAAGTGCCGGCCCCGCCCCCTTTTACACACACCACAGCCTGAGTGATTCACTCAGGCTGACAGAAAAAGAGCCCAATGCAACAGGGATTACTTCCAAATGACCACAGCAACTAAAGTGTGAAGCACCTAACAGAGACATCCACACACATATACACACATATAACACAAAAAATAAAGGGAAAAAAGCCAGCCTGAGACAAGGCTCTAACGTCAGTCTCATAACAAGACCATGAAGGTATGAACAGAGACCAGCCATAAGTCTAGCAACTGAATCAACAGAAAAAAAATCCTGGTCCTGAAGGGCCAGTGGTACCCCAGCACCAATATAATGGAATAAACAGAAAAAGGGGAGATTCTTTCCCCTGAAGAGGAACATAGGTCAGTGTACTGACCCAACCAGCTCACAGGCAAGGAAGCCTTGTGGCAAAACATGTAACACCCCCTAAGGGAAACATAACAGGTCACCCGACCAAGGCGGGAATACTGACCCCTAATTATCACGAAGCCAAGGCTTCACTCAGGATCAGGGAACATCCAGAAGGATTAATCCAAAGGGCGCAACGGCACTGGAAGGAGATATCAGGCGCATACATAAAGAGGCGCCCGTAGACACCAAGAGCATCAGTCCCCCTAAGGGCCATGAAAACCCTCATGGGAAAAAGTGCAACACCTGTAGAGGGAATGTAGCCCCTCATGTTAGTATTATTAAGAATAAAGTCTATAGTTAGACTAAAGGACTAAAACAGTGATCCTACAGACCACTTGGACCGGAGGCCCGTCGTAAGAAGGAACACCCCCAAGGTATGGGGTGCCTGTAGCCAAATATATCTGTATATATCTGTATATATATATATATATATATATATATATATATATATATATATATACATATACATACACACATCGAGCCAAGGTTAAGTAACCAGATCCACCTTCTCAGGCACATATCTGACGGAGTCAGGAGGCCCCAGAGAAGCGACCTGGACTACCAGGCAGCTCAGACAGCGTCCAGCAAAAGTTCCCAGGAAAATCTGCAGGGTAAAAGATGAAAATTGATCCCCACAGGGACCATGGAACTACTTGGGAGATGCAGCTAAGCAATCCCCAAAGGAATTTCCCACGAGGGCGACAGAACCAGACTCCTGCAGGAAAGGCCAGGACAGAACCTGCACCTTCAGAGTCCCCAGATGGGGAGCCAACCCCAACTTACGCTGTAATGTCTTTAAAGGCCCTGGGAACCAAAAGCGTTTAACAGGGAAGAGACCAAAGCTCATGCCAATCAATATGGTTTACCACAAAAAAACCCCATAGACGGAGGAAGTGGAAGCTGGGGAGCTTGCTCCCTGCCCCCCCCTCATACTAAGTCATCCAGAATATAAGGCCCGTCTCCAAGGGGTGAATGAATCAGCTGTCAATCCCCAGACAGGAATCTTATATTGGGACAAGGGAAGGGGCCTGACAACGGTAGAACCGCACTCCCGAGAGAGCGAACAGGTCAGCAGAGGCATCTGCGAACCACAGCTCACAAGGCCACCCAGGCCATCCATCTCACGGGACTCTCTATCAGGCCAACCGTGCGCAGAACCCCACAAGTAGGGTGATGAAGAGAAGGCATATAAATAACAAGTCTATGCCTAAAATACTCAGCCCCCCCGACCAGAGTCAGAATATTCTGGGACAGTAAAAACAAGGGCAGAGCCCCTGTGTTAGAAGGGAGACCCAACAGAGCCACGCTAGGCTCCCCGGGCGACACCAGGATAGCATAACCTGCCGCTAAGAGCATCCATTGAAGCGAATACCGCTGAGAAGCAGGGGACGTAGACCTCCGCCCAAGGCAGGATCAGGGACCCTCCAGAGGGAGCATCCTGCCTCAATCTTTAGACCAGTAGTAAAACAGGCCATTGTCATTCAACAGACCAGAGGTCCCCCAATAGACCGACCGATCCTAAAGGAGGAGAAGTCCAGCCATATAGTCAACGGAGGGCACACCGTCTCAACAAACCCAGCAGGTAAGATGGACCCTCTAGGAGACCATACCTAGGAACCACTGGGATTGTGGAAGAAATTCCCCTCCCCCGCCAACCTGCGAGACTTGGTACCCAGGGTGACCATTCACTGGAAGATGCAAGTAAGGAAGGGGGTGCCCCCTGACGGGGCCCTTAAATATGAGCAGCTCAAGAGGAACCAACTTACCAAGGGGGCATGAGCACAAACCAAGCACCAGGGTGCTGGAACCCCATGTAAGCTCAATAACCTACTGTGCCAAAGAGCCCAAGGGCTCGGTATATAAGTGACATCATCTTGATGTGCCACCAACGGGCCCACCAGCTGCCATCCCGCCTGGTGAAGGTAAGGCGCCAGTAAAGGGGAGCAGAGCCCCCATAACCAGGAGTCCCCTTATTGCCAGAGAAGAAGGCTCACGCCTGAACCGAATCCCAGGAATGGGGTATAGCGGATAAGGGACCATGAAGGATTGAGGTGACTGAGCAACCATCCAGTAACTCCCAGGGGACACCGCTGGCCGACCAATCCACTCGGCCTGACGCAGAGACTGGGGAGTAAGGAAGACGACCCGGTAGGTCCTAACGCAGACACCCCCCCAAGGCATGTCAGAGACATCACCCCCATTCGCGCCATGGCGAGTAGCCTGGGAACGAAAGAGAGGCCCCAATAATGCCTCAATCCGCGGGGTTGGTCCTGCAACACCGTCTAGAAATGATCTTGGTGTCCAGCAGACACAAGGGGAACTAAGAAGATCTAGTACTTCACAAGAGGCCGGAAGCCCCCCTTGCACAGGGGGCCCGTGACCCAAGACAGAGGTGTCATATAGGGACTACCTGTGAAAGTAAAATTGCCAAGCCTGCCATAGGCCAGCGTGGCCCAGACTGCCTCATACTGTTGAGGGCGGGAGGAAGGATAATATAGAGGCCGTAGCCCCATACCGTTAAGGGCAACCTGTAAGTAAGCCCAAACTCTGAAGGCCCAGTCCGGCCTGCGCCAATTCCTGGAGAAAAAGCAGGGGCTAGAAGCACCCTGACAATCACTGAGAGGGACCGCCCAGCAGAAGCCATCCTGTGTCCAGGGGAATTACATCCTGGAACCACCAGAAGGAGAAGGTATATTCCTAGATGGGAGACAGCTGCTGCAGCAGTACCCTCGCCAAGAAGGGCGAGGGCGCCCCTTCATGCTTGGGAGGTCTTGGCAGATTTGGACTTAGTCCTGCCAGAAGGCCCAGGGCGCTGCCTCCCCATGGTGGAAATCCACACCGAACAGTTGGAAGCACACCTCAGGTTTGCGTTTGACACTAACGTAGGGAGGTGGAGGGGTGACCCTGCCTTGTGGAGGCCGGAGCAGCCTTCTGCGCAAGGGTGCTTTACCCTTTTTACCAAAAAGGTCCAAACGGGCCCCAAATAACCGCCGTCCTCTGAAAGGAAGGCAAGTGAGAGCCTTTTTTGTAGCCTCGTCAGCACCCCACTGTCGCAGCCAGACCAGGCGGCGAATAGCTACCAAAAGGGCAGAGGTTCTAGCACACATCTTAATGGTGTCTTCCAGTGCTGATAGAATAAACTTCACAAACGCATCACAGTCTGATAGCGCATTAAAAACCCCCCAAGGGAGGTCCTCAGGGCGGTGACCTAGTATTTTTCTGACAAGAGTCCTGGCGGCCACCGCAGTGATGGCCGCGGCGCAAACCGGGCGCAGAGCCGTCCCAGCACACGAGAAGGCGTGGGAAGTCAGTCTGTCAATGCGCCGGTCCTCAGCATCCCGAAGGGTACGGTAAAAGGGAGCCGTCATGAAAGGGGGTTTGTGACCCCTATAACCGGTGCGTCCACCACCAGGGGTGCTGACCATAAATTAACCACATCAGGAGGGAAAGGGTACTTCCATTCCCAGACCCCTGGGACCCCTTTAAGCTTACAAGGCGATTCCCATACTTGGGATATAAGATTCTGGAAATGTTCCTGTTCTAGGAACTCCAAGCGCGGCGGCGCTGTATGGAAACTCTCCTTCTTAGGCTTGGGGATCTCCCCAGGGGGGGGAGATTGACAAAACCTCAAAAATCTTAATAAGAATTTCATCTGTGTCACACAGACCCCAAGAACCGGGCTCAGAATCATCACAGCCCCCGGGCATCCCATTCGAGGAGCCCGAATCTGAGAATAGCTCACCTTCCTCAGAAGGGTCAGGGTCCTGCATATCAGCAGAGTCATCGGTATCGTCAGGAACCGGGGAGCCAGGAGGCGTCAGGGACCACTTTTTACCAGGGCCCATACGCTCCGCCAATCCAGAAAGCACCTGCTCCGCCGTGGGCAACACGCGCGGCACGGATTGCAGGTCATCCCCGCTCGAGTGGGACTCGTCATGAGTGATATTTGGGATCGGGGAAACGGGAATAAGGAAGGGAGGTGCCTCGGTTGGCAAACCTGCCTGTTCTGCACACTGTCCGCAGACCCGTGCCCTTTCAGCCTCAGCCTGGGGCTGACCACACACTGCACACAGCCGGTCATGTCCCGGAGAGACCCTGGTTACGTAATTCTGAAAAGCCTCCATATGGTGATAATTAAGCAGTATGACCGCAGGGATTTATGCAATAGGCAACCCTGGATGCCCCAAAACCCGCTAGTAATGTGGGAGATTTGTAAAGTGGACCCGCTGTAATATATGTTAGGCTGGGGGAAGCCACCGAAGTCCTGGCGTCTGAAAGACATAATGGGACAAGAGGGGTGGAGTCAGTGCCATGCGCAGCCTGAAAGACATAGAACCATGCCACCCCGGAGGGCACTTACATGACCAAGGGAGGAGGCGAACCGCACCACGCGCGCACAGATATTTAAAATGGCGCCAAGCGAACCTCGAGGGGTGGGCCAGGCCAGGCTGTGACGCGGAGCGCGTCATGCCGAGTCTCCGCCTCCCCCAAAGAGCGCGAAGCTCTAACCAACGGAAAAAACGTAGAACTGTTGGATATAAGGCGTATGCCTAAAATGCTGACACACTGGAATGATGCTGCCGCTAGGCAGTTTGTTAATGAAGACAAACGGCTCACACTGTGAACTAGGGCTGCCACACATACCCCCTCCCCCTCTTTTCCCCCGAGTTATGAGAGGAAGCGAGGGAGAAGCGGACGGCGTCCATGGACTAAGTCTATGAGGGGCACGGGCAAGATTGCGGGAGGGGCATCCACCAGAGGCTCACCATCTGCCTGACCGCCTACCCTATGGAGGGGGATTGCGGTGGAGCATGGCTCAGTTCAGCACACCAGGTGCTGCCTACCTTCACCCGACCCGCGCAGCCCAGGCTGGGAGGCATATTCTTGTGAAGAGGACGGGTGGAAATAATCCCACAGGACCTTGGGCCGTAAGGCCCCCTCGCCTGCGAGAGCGTGATACTTCATGTCTTCGCAGTTCAGCACTGCAGAGAAATCTGGGGATTTGTGGGAGGACCTTCGGTATATGTATGGCCGGGAGGAGCTTGTTTTCTACATGTCTGCAGTGCACGGCGTCTGAGGCGGAGGATTACCCACATGTTATTACTATTCTGGAGCAGTACATGCTGTATGCTTAGAATAATGGGGCGCCGGGCATCAGCCCGGCATACTTGCAAGAAGAAGTCTTCATCTTCTGTCTCGTCCGCTCGCAGAGAAGTAACTGGGGAATTGGTGGGAGGTTCCTAGGTTATATGGGCCAGGAGGGGCTGCCTTTTTTGCATTTCATCTCTGCGAAAGTACGCCCTCTAGAGGATATAACCCAGATGTCATGATGTTCGAAGTGGAGTGTATGGCACACTTAGAATAAAAGGTTGAACTGGCAGATCGCCCACCATACAATCTGTTTGTACAATCCAGAACTGCTTACCTGCCATACAATCTTGACTCTACAATCCAGCACTCCCCAACCATCATACAATCTGGCCACACAATCTAGAGCTGCTCACTTGTACAATCCAGCACTATCCATCCACCATACAATCTGACCATAGGATATAGTGCTGGGCTGCACATCCAGCAAACAATCTGGCCATAGAATCATGTGCTGCCCACCCACTGTACAATCCAGCACTGACACCTACCATTCAATCTAGTGCTGCCCATCCACTGTAGACAAACTACAGTATGTTGCCCTGCGGTGCCAACCCATTGCACATCTGGCTGTAGAATCCTGGACTGCGCTGCCCAACGACCCACCATACGCTTCACTGCTGACCCAATGTATAACCTGACCATTCAACTTAATACTGCACTGCCTATCAACCTAACATCTATCTGTTGCTGTATTTCTAGAAGCTATAGGAATGTTTTTTTACCATCCTGGATTTTGCTCTATTAACATGAGGAACAGGATTTAGGAGGACCCTGTATGAAGTCCCTGGGATCACTCATTTCTTACCTTGCTGCACACTCCCACAGCACATGAGTGGGCTGTCATTCAATCAGAATAGATTGTGGTGCATAATAATGCCTGGCAATCTATTCTGAATAAATGGATTGCCGGGAGCCTCCTACTAACTGATCCCCTCCACCGCGTACTCCCAACATTCACATATGCTGGGGACAGCATTGACTATGGATATGCTGGTGACTGCAGGTGAATCGGATGGGCACATGCACCGTGGGATTGATTCCCAAGGCGAGTATCTGGCCCACTGAAAGGGCTTGGGGGCCAAATCAGAGTCTTTAAGACTCCAGGGCTGTGCTGAGTGGGTTTTGGCCTGCTTTAAATGCAAATTGCCTGCCCTACATGGCTAAAATATTACTCCTCCATAATATTGGGTGGATTATTTTTACTCTTCTTGAAAAATTTTAGCATGATCTCTGATGCTAAAACATACTGCGCTCACACATTTGTATTTAATTGTAGCACCGCTTACCAGGAGATGCTTTTTGGTCTTCTAGTTCTTTAAGCATTTTATCAAATTTTTTTGCAAGTCGACGGTCATTTTCAGGTGTTCTGATAATCAAATCCTTAGGTTGCATGCATCTTCTCTGTGGAAAAAAATAGCACAGAGCAGGAGATTTGGGGGTTATAATGAAAACACTTGTGCGTTCAGCCAAAATGGTCCACACATGAGCGAAGGTAAAGCTCATGTAACCCATATTATGCAGATTGTGGTCTAACTAGATCAATTATTTGGGCATTGGATTTAGTGGTTTAGACTGATAACCTCATTAGGTTTGCTGAAATGTGGACATTGGAAGTTATTGAATGACTGAATTTTGCTCCTTAAGACAAAAAAAATTATATTCTTTAGAGATCAAATGGTTTTTCCCTGGTCTTCTAATTTAAAGTGTTTCTGCAGTCTCACCCTATCCCCAGTTGAATACAGGGCTTACCTTCTTCCTGCTGTCATACCACTGGTCATTCGCTTGTAAACATTGCAGTAGACTAGCTATAGGCACCTATTTCTTGAGGAAACGTCCCACAATCAGGTTTGCACAGCAGGGCCTGGATTGCGCCATTAGCATATTCATATACTCCCTCCTCCTTCTTCCAGCCTGTCACGCGCTGCTGTCACTGTTGAAAAGTAACATACGTGATCCCAGCGCAACTTGACCCCCACCACTCTGCTCATGCAATGTGGGAAGAGGATTATGCTAACCCCCCACTGGCATTCCCCCTTGGGCAGAACCAGAAACGGCGCTGTTGATGCCCAATGTTTCTCCTCCTCCTTCCGCTGCTGGGGAAAGATGCCGCTCTCAGTCCGATTCAGGAAACTCCCTGCAGTGGGGAGACACACAGAGTGGTACTTCTGGACCCAATGCCTCACCCCCCACGTCAGGGAGAGAGAAGCCGCTCTCGGCCTGTTTCAGGAAACTTCCTGCAGCAAGGAGACACACAGAGTGTCGCTTCTGTGCCCAATGCCTCCCTCCCCTTGGCTGCTGACACCCACTGTGCGGGAAGAGCCCCAGACAGGGGGGATTAAATTTCAGAAAAACGCTGGTGAAGGAGCCTATCACCCACTCTCCCCTTCCCCATTAACACACACTGTGGGTGTAGCTAGATGAAAGATTTGTTCCCCCTGCCTGTATTGTGGTGGGGGGGGATTCAGATGCTCCACCCCAAGCCAGAGCTGTTGTAAGGGAGCCAGTAATGCACCTAACACTCACATAACACACACAAACAAAACCATTTTTTTTATGGACAGCCTTTTCCCTGCCACAGGGACTACAAGTTCCAGCGCTGTGACAGATAGAAATAATGAGATGAACCTGTAAACCTTGAAATCGCATGCCATTTCTTCTTCAATTGAAAAACAGTTTAGGACAGTGCCAAATGTAGCCCGACGCAAGGGTGTAACAACTGCCTTTGCCTGCTGTAGCACTTTACAAGTGAAAGCATATACCTTTGACATTAAAGTGGACCAACACCCAGGATTTTCACTAGCCTGGGTGTTGGTCAACTTCCGCGGGGCACCCCGATCGCCCCGCTGTGTGAAACCCCCCAGAAAGCCCCAAAAACTCACCTGACCCCGCTCCCACGTGACTTGCTCCACCAATCACCGCCGACGAACAAGGTGAGAGCGCCCGCCGCCGGCTCTCGCGCGTCCCTCTTACAGGTAGCGCGCCCGCGCCGGGCATTCACAAACGGCCGGCGCGGGTGCGCGCCCTGCTAGAGGGATGCGCGAGAAGCGGCGGCCCGTGCATGCGCCGTTGGAACGAAAAACAGGTAGGATTTGCGGGCGTCCTGGGGGGTTTCACACAGCGGGGCACCCCCGATCGGGGTTCCCCGCAGGCAGGGAGCTGATCGGCCTGGGAATCTTATAGATTCCCGGCCCGATCAGCGGTGGGTGTTGGTCCACTTTAAATCATCTGTAAATAATAGCAGGAATCTATTTTTAGCCAACTAATTTTTGGAAAAAAGCAAAGCAAAAGCCTCTTTTGACCCCCAGTCTTTCAGATCTAGTTTAGGATAGATCACCCCTTTAATCGGGTACTTTTATTTTTGGCCGATTTCTAATATATAGGGCTAGGGTTCCCATTTAAATGTGAAAACAAACTAGTGAATCTGTCAATCAAGTGAAAAAAATGCTTGAAAAAATGAATGTGTTTTTCACATATAACTTGGTCATGATATCCTGTGATAAATCAATTATCAGACTGAGCAGCTACACTTGTTGTGCACTAGTTACAGTATTCACATTCCTCTGAAAAGAACTTGCCAGAAAAGGTATAGGGTATTGCAATAGTTTCTTCAATAAAAAAAACGTAACTTTAGCGGCTCCTTTAGGTTTCGAATGTTAACCCTTTAAATGCCAAGCACGTAGTTTCTACGTGGTTGCCTCTCCAACCGTTAAGTGCCAAGCACGTAGAAACTACGTGCTTGGCATTTACTTACCTTGTGGCCATCGGGGGTCCCTGGGGCCTGTGTAGCTGGGCAGATCGTGCCCAGCGCCATCTTAGGATGAGGTCCAGGTCACAGGAATGACGCTCCTGTGACCCGGATTCTCAGGAGCCAATCGGTAAGCAGCTCCGACGTCATCAGCCGGCGCCTGCACTAGCTGTATAAATAGCTGGTGCAGGCGCCATTTTCCCTCACACCGGACCGCGTGAGAAGGTTAGGAGGTTGTTCTGGGGGTGGGGGGGGCGATCGCCGACCGAGTGGGGGTGGGGGCAAGCGGCGATCGTCGACTGATCGCCGCTTGCCCGCCGATCGGCTTGCCAGAGCGGGGGTGGGGGGGGGTGGCAAGCGGCGATCGCCGACCGATCGCCGCTTGCCCGCCGACCGAGCGGGGTTTGTGCGGGCGGTGGTGGCAAGCGGCGATCGGTCGGCGATCGCCGCTTGCCACCACCTCCCCCACCCCCGCTCGGTCGGCGGGCAAGCGGCGATCGGTCGGCGATCGCCGCTTGCCACCCCCGCTCGGGCAAGCCGATCGTCGACCGAGCGGGGGTGGGGGGGGTGGTGGCAAGCGGCGGTGAGGGGGGTGGCAACTGAGTGGGGGCAAGCGGCGATCGCCGACTGATCGCCGCTTGCCCGCCGATCGGCTTGCCAGAGCGTGTTCTGGGGGTGGGGGGGCGATCGCCGACCGAGTGGGGGTCGGGGCAAGCGGCGATCGCCGACCGATCGCCGCTTGCCCGCCGATCGGCTTGCCAGAGCGGGGGTGGGGGGGTGGTGGCAAGCGGCGATCGGTCGGCGATCGCCGCTTGCCATCACCCCCCCCACCCCCGCTCGGTCGGCGGGCAAGCGGCGATCGGTCGGCGATCGCCGCTTGCCACCCCCGCTCGGGCAAGCCAATCGCCGACCGAGCAGGGGTGGGGGGGGGGGTGGTGGCAAGCGGCGGTGAGGGGGGTGGCAACTGAGTGGGGGCAAGCGGCGATCGCCGACTGATCGCCGCTTGCCCGCCGATCGGCTTGCCAGAGCGTGTTCTGGGGGTGGCGATCGCCGACCGAGTGGGGGTGGGGGCAAGCGGTGATCGCCGACCGATCGCCGCTTGCCCGCCGACCGAGCGGGGGTGGGGGGGGGTTGGTGGCAAGCGGCGATCGGTCGGCGATCGCCGCTTGCCACCCCCACCCCGCCCCCGCTCGGTCGGCGGGATGGGGGGGGTGGTGGCAGGGGGGGGTGGTGGCAAGCAAGCGGCGATCGCCGACCGATCGCCGCTTGCCCGCCGACCGAGCGGGGGTGGGGGGGGGGTGGTGGCAAGCGGCGCTCGCCGACCGATCGCCGCTTGCCCGCCGATCGATGACCGAGCGGGGGTGGGGGGGGTGGCAAGCGGCGATCGCCGACCGATCGCCACTTGCCCGCCGATCGAGCGGGGGTGGGTTGGGTGGTTTTGCGGCAATTGGGGGCCGATTAAGTTGTTCTGGGGGTGAGGGGGGGGGGGCGATTGTGGGCAGTGTGTTGTGGATGCAGTTCTGGGGGGGGGGGGGGGGGGCGGTGGTGATCCCACTCCCCATCCCCAGTGTGGCATGATCCCACTCCCCATCCCCAGTGTGGCATGATCCCACTGCCCATCCCCAGTGTGGCATGCCCCTCCTCCCCATCCCCAGTGTGTCATGCCCCTCCTCCCACTCCCCATCCCCAGTGTGGCATGCTCCTCCCCCCGCTCACCATCCCCAAGTGTCATGCCCCTCCCCCCGCTCTCCATCCCCAAGTGTGTCATGCCCCTCCCCCCGCTCTCCATCCCCAAGTGTGTCATGCCCCTCCTCCCGCTCACCATCCCCAAGTGTCATGCCCCTCCCCCGCTCTCCATCCCCAAGTGTCATGCCCCTCCCCCCGCTCTCCATCCCAAGTGGGGCATGCCCCTCCTCCCGCTCTCCATCCCAAGTGGGGCATGCCCCTCCTCCCGCTCTCCATCCCAAGTGGGGCATGCCCCTCCTCCCGCTCTCCATCCCAAGTGGGGCATGCCCCTCCTCCCGCTCTCCATCCCAAGTGGGGCATGCCCCTCCTCCCGCTCTCCATCCCAAGTGGGGCATGCCCCTCCTCCCGCTCTCCATCCCAAGTGGGGCATGCCCCTCCTCCCGCTCTCCATCCCAAGTGGGGCATGCCCCTCCTCCCGCTCTCCATCCCAAGTGGGGCATGCCCCTCCTCCCGCTCTCCATCCCAAGTGTGTCATGCCCCTCCTCCCGCTCTCCATCCCAAGTGTGTCATGCCCCTCCTCCCGCTCTCCATCCCCAAGTGTGTCATGCCCCTCCTCCCCCTCTCCATCCCCAAGTGTGTCATGCCCCTCCTCCCGCTCCCCATGCGCAGTTTGTACCTGCTGCCACTGATTTTTTTTTGGGGGGGGGGTGATCCTGTCATGCCTGTGATGGGGGGTTGCTGCCCCGTTGCCTGTAACTAATCTTCCTGTTCACTTTCTTCATAGCCTGTGGATCGCTGTCGCCTCCTGTGGATCGCTGTCGCCTCCTGTGGATCGCTGTCGCCTCCTGTGGATCGTCGTCACCGCCTGATCGTTGCCTCTGCTGCCACTGAATCGTCTCTGCCGCCACCCTTCTAGTCTCATTTTCCTCCACTTTGGTACCCAGTCCCCCTCTTTTCTCTTATTCTCCCCACTCTTTTCTCCTATTCCCCTCCCCCTCCCCCACCTGAAGCTGCTCCGGACTCCACCGCTTCACATTGTAACGTATTGGACATACACACTTACACATAAGAGGTTTATGTTTTTTTGTTTTTTTTTTTACACTTTAGCTACACATTGCACTTTTTTTTTTCTTCAATTTAGGTACACTTTTTTTTGTAATAAACTGACTGCATTTTGATTTGTTTGTTTGTTTTTCTTCTTTAACATTGTGTTATGTTTAGTTTTTTCTACTGTAACTGTACTGTGTAATTTTAATTTACTTTGTTTAGCCTTTAGCCCTTAGCCTTTAGCCCTTAGCCTTTAGCCCTTAGCCTTTAGCCCTTAGCCCTTAGCCCTTAGCCCTTAGCCTTTTTTTTTTTTCTTTCCAATCAGAATTGAATATGGCTGGGAGGAAATTCACTGCTCAAGAAGCTGCGGCTTACTTGATGGCCTCTGACTAGGAGGACTTTAGTGAGTCAGGGTCAGAGTATCTGCCTTCTGAGTCAGAGAGTGACTCCTCTACTGAGGAGACACAGCCACGCAGTGGTACTAGTACAGGTAGCCAACGTAGAAGGGCTAGTGCCGCACAAGATGAGGCCACGCTGGGGGAGAGTGTAGGGCAGGTGGAGGCAGGGCAGGCGGAGGCATCGAGTGCTGCAGCTGGTCCAGGAGAGCCGGCGTGGAGGCCTCCTAGTAATTATTCCCCCGATATTCCTCCCTTTAATTCGGTCCCTGGAGTCAACATAGACACAAGTAACTTACGTCTTGTTGAATTCTTCTATCTGTTTGTTACAGAGGCCATCCTACAGGATATGGTCCTCTATACAAACCGCTATGCTGAGCAGGTCATGGCACAAAACCCCCAACAGAGGCACGCCCGAGCTCAGGCATGGCACCCCACCAATATTAGTGAGATGAGAAAATTTTGGGGGCTCACTTTGGCAATGGGTCTTCTCAGAAAATTTAGCCTAGCATCGTACTGGGATACCCATTCCATATTGGCAACACCCTTATTTCCGGCCATAATGTCCAGAAACCGGTATAAAATTTTACTATGGTTTCTACATTTCAACGACAACGCCACTGCTGTTCCCCGTGATATGCCCGGTCATGACAGGCTTCATAAATTACGGCCCCTAGTTAATAGCCTGTCAGAGCACTTTGCAAATGTGTACACCCCCTCCCAAAATTTAACTATCGATGAGTCACTTCTGCTTTTTAAGGGGCGCATTATATTTCGGCAATATATCCCTAGCAAGCGTGCCCGCTATGGGATAAAGTTTTATAAATTGTGCGAAAGTACGACCGGGTACACAAAATTTTTTAGAATCTATCAAGGAAGGGACACGCAACTAGACCCACCTGGCTGTCCCCTTGATTTGAGTGTCAGTGGCTGGATCGTTTGGGACCTCATCACCCCACTGCTCGGGAGGGGGTACCACTTATATGTGGACAATTTTTATTCCAGCATCCCCCTGTTTAGAGCCCTTTACACCTTAGACACTCCCGCCTGCGGCACAGTGAACCGTAACCGGAAAGGCTTGCCAAGGGCATTACTGAATAAACAACTCAAGCGTGGGGAGTCTTACGCCCTGAGAAGTGATGAGCTCCTGGCCGTTAAATTCATGGATAAAAAGAATGTGTTCATGCTGACTACCATCCACGACCAGTCAGTAACAAGTGTAAGGCAACGTGGTCCCCAAGCCCCAACCCAAAAGCCACGTTGTATCAGAGATTACAACCAATTCATGGGTGGCGTGGATAAAACCGACCAAATTCTCACTTACTACAACGCCACCCGAAAATCGCGAGCCTGGTACAAAAAAGTTGCAATTCATTTGATCCAGTTAGCAACTTTTAACAGCTTCATTGTCTTTAAGGCAGCCGTACCAGGCTCCAATTTGACCTTTATCCAGTACCAGCAGCAGTTACTCCCTGCTTTGCTTTTTGGGCATGGTGAGGAGCCACCAGACTTAGCTGGTAGTGACAATGAGTGCAGGCTAATTGGAAAGCACTTTATAAAGTGCATTCCCGCCACCGAGAAAAAAAGGTATTCCCAAAAGGGTATGTAGGAAGCGTGGCATTAGGAAGGATACGCGGTACTACTGCCCGACATGTCCCAGCCAACCAGGCCTGTGTTTTGATGATTGTTTTGAAATTTTTCATAATCAGTTGGATTTTTGATTTATTATTTTTCTTCTGCCCTGCCACGCTCCGCTGAAACTGAAGCAGGATACAGGTTACAAAGGCAGAAAACACTTACCTCGCCTGCAGGCAAGCGCCAGCTACTTGGTGGCCAGTACGACCGTCCCAGTGGTCTTACTGGCCCCGAGGAACGGCACTAAACGGTGGGCGTTGTAAGGATTTTTTTTCTCTGTAACTCCCCGCCTTAGCACCAGGGGAGGGTGGCAGGGTTAGCCTGAGACTGGACACCCACTATAATGTTTACGCTCTGTGTGGTCAGTATATAAAGCGATGGAGCAAGAGCAGCTTGGATATTTGTGACACATGATGATTAAAATGTGGGCCCAGTTTCAGGATCTTGATAACTGATCTTATAATCTGATGTCACATCTACTATATCCTAATTGCACCTCACAGCTAACCCTGACTGAAGCTCTTGGTACCATCAAGAAATGTGGGTTGTTTTGTGTGTCTTTTATAGAACATGCTATACTTTTGGGTGTTCGGCAACCCTAACCTTGAAAGTAGCTTTGCATGTTGGGTGTTGTTCTGTTCAGTGGACCTTGCGCTCTCAGATTTAGTGTGTTTTTTCTTGTTGGCATATTATTTTTTGATTAAAATGTGGTGTGGATTGTGTTTTTTTCGTATTTTTGCAGGGAAATGCTGTGCAACCAATGAATTCTTCACACGTTTGCGTCCAGAAAGTTGCGCCCACAACTACCAGCCTGGTACGTCTAGAAAGGTTAAGATGTGTGCTTTCAGGGAATATATGGTTTGTGGGGGGTATTTTATATGTAAAGGGTCGTTTTTGTTAAAAAAGTGTAAGGTGCCCACTTTGTCAGCAAAGCTGAAAAAATGACGTGAAATGACCTTTACGCGCATGCTTTCGTTTTGGGTGTTTGGCGACCCTACCCTGCGAAGTAGCTATGCATGTTGGGTGTTGTTCTGTTCAGGGGACCTTGCGCTCTCAGATTTAGTGTGTTTTTTCTTGTTGGCATATTATTTTTTGATTAAAATGTGGTGTGGATTGTGTTTTTTTTCGTATTTTTGCAGGGAAATGCTGTGCAACCAATGATTTCTTCACACGTTTGCGTCCAGAAAGTTGCGCCCACAACTACCAGCCTGGTACGTCTAGAAAGGTTAAGATGTGTGCTTTCAGGGAATATATGGTATGTGGGGGGTATTTTATATGTAAAGGGTCGTTTTTGTTAAAAAAGTGTAAGGTGCGCACTTTGTCAGCAAAGCTGAAAAAATGACGTGAAATGACCTTTACGCGCATGCTTTCGTTTTGGGTGTTTGGCGACCCTACCCTGCGAAGTAGCTATGCATGTTGGGTGTTGTTCTGTTCAGGGGACCTTGCGCTCTCAGATTTAGTGTGTTTTTTCTTGTTGGCATATTATTTTTTGATTAAAATGTGGTGTGGATTGTGTTTTTTTCGTATTTTTGCAGGGAAATGCTGTGCAACCAATGATTTCTTCACACGTTTGCGTCCAGAAAGTTGCGCCCACAACTACCAGCCTGGTACGTCTAGAAAGGTTAAGATGTGTGCTTTCAGGGAATATATGGTTTGTGGGGGGTATTTTATATGTAAAGGGTCGTTTTTGTTAAAAAAGTGTAAGGTGCGCACTTTGTCAGCAAAGCTGAAAAAATGACGTGAAATGACCTTTACACGCATGCTTTCGTTTTGGGTGTTTGGCGACCCTACCCTGCGAAGTAGCTATGCATGTTGGGTGTTGTTCTGTTCAGGGGACCTTGCGCTCTCAGATTTAGTGTGTTTTTTCTTGTTGGCATATTATTTTCTTTAGAAGAATGTGGTTTTGATTCTGCTTATTTATATTTTTTTAGGAAAACCCGCTGCAATCAAGTTATTCGCCGTATGACTACTTGAAGAAGGCTTTGCACGTAACAACAAGCCTGGTACTCCTTGAAAGCTTGAGGTGTGTACTTTCATGGAATATATACTTTGTGGGGGGTATTTCAAATGTAAAGGGTCGTTTTTCTTGAAAAACTGCAAGGTGCTCATAGCAGTTGTATTTTATCTGAAAATCTCCTAAAACACTGTCTCAATTTGGGGGAGTCTCCTGGGCAGGAAAGGGTGTCTACCAATACATATGTGGTACCATTGTAACCGGGAGAAATTGGGCTTTTACACGCAATACAATTTTATTGATAAAATTTAATTTTTTACTTACAAAAAACACTACACAATGTAAAAAATTGCATTTTTTTATTATTTTACCACATATTTCACCCCAAAATATTGCTTAAGTACTGAAAAAATTACAAACAGGCAATTCTATGTTAAAGCCCAAATTGTGCCAAAAAAAACAATATATAATTTTCCTAGGAAATCCCTAAACATTCCTTCAAAAATTGCACTTAAACATGCGGAGCACAAAATGGTGAAAAATGGTCTGGCAACAAAGGGTGACAAAATCTCCAGGTAGGCTGGCACTTAAAGGGTTAAAGATGTTCCAGCCATAAACAAAAAAAAATACAATTCTGTGAAATACTCACCTGTAGAATTGGTATTATATGCATACAGCACGTCCTGCTCCATCTATAATACTTACACATGGGTAATCCTCCGCCAGAGGGCGCTGTTCACTGCAGACATGCAAAAACAGGCTCCTCCCGGCCCTTCATATACCGAGGGACCTCCCACAAATCCCCAGCATTGAAAAGCAGTGAGAAAAAGAAGCCGGGAGAAACCAACCACCCAAGTGGAATAATAATAATGATAACAATCACCATACAGGGGATCCATAAAAATGTAAAACCAGGGTGGGGTGGAGCAGGACGTGCTGTATGCATATAATACCAATTCTACAGGTGAGTATTTCACAGAATTGTATTATTCTAAGCATACAGCACGTCCTGCTCCATCTATAATACTTACACATGGGACATCCAATAGCAGTGTCCATAAAGTAGGGTGGGATCCCCCCAAAAAACAAGGCACAGCAGACAGTAAAGGCGCTGTCAAATGCAAACTTTGCAACCAGGTACGACAGGAGCAGAGGCTCTAACGTCGATCTCATAACAAAACCTTTGAAAGGTAGGAACAGAGGCAAGCAACAGTCTAGTAACTTATTCAACAACAAAAACCTGGTGCTGAAGGGCCAAAGGTCCCCAAATGCCAAAATAACGGAGTAAAACGAGAAAGGGGGATACTTCCCCCTTAAAGGAATAGGCCAGTGTAACGGCCAACCAGCCCACAGGCAACAGAAGCCTCGTGGAAAACTTAGAACTCTCCCCAAGGGGAATGAAAACTGGTCTCCCGTCCGACAGGCGGGAATACTGACCCCTTCATTAGCAAGAAGCCGAAACCTTACTCAGGACCAGGAAGGCATCCAAGTAAGATCAATCCAAAGGGCACAGTGGCCCTGGAAGCAAGCGATATCAGGCGCATACATAAGGAGGCGCTCGCAGACCCCAAGGGCATCAGTCCCCCTAAGGGACAAGAAACCCCCAAGAAAAAACACCTGTTGAGGGAATGTAGACGCTTTACTTCAGCATTATAAAGAATAATGGTCCATAGTTAGACTAAAAGGACCTAAACAATAAGCATAAAACACCACTTGGACAAAGGGGTCCGGCGTAAGACGGAATACCCCCACGTCATAGAGAAATATATATATATATATATATATATATATATAAATATATATATCGAGCGAGGGCTAAGTAATCAGATCCACCTTCTCAGGCACGCATCCGACTGAAGCAGGAGCCCCCGGAGAAGCGACTTGGACCACAAAACCGCTCAGACAGCATCCAGAATAAGTCCCAAGGGAACAATCCGCAGGGCAAACAGAATGAAAATGGATCCCAACAGGAACCATAGAACTACTTGGGAGATGCCCTTGAGCAATCCCCAAGAGGGCTCCTCACAAGGAAGACTGAACTAGACTTCCACAGGAAGACAGACAGGACAGAACCTGAACCTTCAGAGTACCTAGATGGGGAGCTAACCCCAACCTATGCTGTAATGACTCTAGAACTCTGGGAACCGAGACGTCCAACAGGGAAGAGACCAAGACTCATGCCAAGCAATATGGGTACACAATAACCCACAATAGACGGAGGAAGAGGAAGCCAAGGAAGCTTACTCCTAGCCCCCCATATACCAAGTCACCCAGAAGATAAGCCCGTCTCCAAGGGGTGAATGAATCAGCTGTCAAGCCCCAGACTAGAGTCTGTAGATTGGGACGACAAAGAAGGGGCCTGACAAGGGCGGAACCGCACTCCTGAGAGAGCGAACAGGTCAGCTGACCTTAGCAGAAGCATCTGCGAACCACAGTTCACTAGGTCACCCGGGGTCGACAAACTCACAGGTCTCTTAATCTGCAGAACCGTGCGCAGAACCCCACATAGTAGGGTGAATGAAGAGAAGGCATATAAGATAGAAAATCTATGCATAATTCTACTAAACCCCCATGACCAGAGTCAGAATATTCTGGAACAGTAAACACAAGGGCGGAGCCCCTGTGGTATAAGCGAGACCCAACCGAGCCACCCTAGTTGGCTCTCAGAGTGACACCAGGATAGCACAACCTACCACTGAGAAACATCCATTGGAGCGAATACCGTTGAGGGGCAGGGGGCGTAGACCCCCGCCCAGATCAGGAACAGGAACCCTCCAGAGGGATCATCCTGCTTCAAGCTCCAGACCAGTAATAAAACAGGCCGTTGTCTTCCAACAGGCCAAGATTCCCCAAATAGACAGGTCCTAAAATAGGAGAAGTCCAGCCATATAAAGTCAACAGAAGGCTCATGTTTTAACAAACCAGTAGGTAAGATGGACCCTCTAGGAGACCCTACCTAGAAACCACGGGGGGTAAGAATTCCCTCCTCCCCCCCCCCCCCCCCGCCAACCAGCGAGACTGGGTCCCCAAGGTGACCCGTCACCGGAACATGCAAGCAAAGAAGGGGGGCCCCCTGACAGGGCCCTTGAGTATAATTGGCTCAAGAGGAACCGCCATACCCAGGGGAATGAGCACAGACCTAGCTCCAGGGGTGCTGGAACCCCATGTAGGATCACTAACCTAGTGTGCAGAAGAGCCCAAGGGCTCGGTATATAAGGGACAGCATCTGATACACCACCAACGAACCCACCAGCTGCAATCCTGCCTGGTGAAAGCAATATATCAGCAAAGAGGGACAGAGAATTTGTCCCAAAAAGGTTCTCCTACCGCCAAGGAAGGAGGAACTAGCCGGAGCCGAATCCAAATGCAATTCTAGGAGAGGATATACTGGAGAATGGGACAAGATAGGAACTAAGGTGACTGAACACCCATCCCAATAACTCCCCATTGTAGGTAAGGACCACCTAGTAGGTCCTTATGCGGCTGCCCCTTGGTCTCATTCGAGACAGCACTCCCATCCAAGCCGTAGCAAGCACAGGGAGCGGGGGAGAGGCCTAATAACATGGCCACAATCAGCGGTGTTGATCACCAACACCCACCTGCAAAAGCCGCAGTGTCCTGAAGACACATGTGAGCCAAAATAAGCATCATAGCATTCCACGGACAGCCAGAGGCCCACTGATTTACAGAGCGCCGAAAGCCCAACTCAGAGACGCCAAGCGGCAACACTTGTGGGTACAATCGCAAAAAACCCGTGGAGGGATAGGGTGCACCACCTCATCCTCCAGGAGAAGGTGGAACAAACTGGTGTAGAGGCCACTGCCTCTATCTGTGAAGGGCATCCTGTCAAAGAGCCCAGACCTAGCAGGCCAAGGAAGGCCTGTACCAATACCTGAAGAAAGACAGGGACCGGAAGTACCCTGATCCACTCGGGGAAGAACCATCCAGCAAACACCGTCCCGCAACCAGAGGGACTACCTCCTGAATCCATCAGAACGAAGCATGGTGCCTCCTGATAGGAGCAAGGTGCTGTGGCTATCCCCTCACCCAGGCGGGTGAGGGCGTCCCATCATGCTTGGGGGGTTTTTGAGAAGAAGTCGAGCCTAGCCCGACCAGAAGGCCCCTGACGTTGTCTGCCTCTCCTGGGGCAGGAGTCTGTACCAGGCCTCGGAAGGGGCACCCCTGGTTCTTGTTTAACACTATGATATGGAGGGGGAGGGGTATCCCTGCTCCGAGGAGACCGAGATGGCTGCCCTTGATGGGGCGAATTGTCCTCTTTTTTAAATATATCCAGACGGGCCCCAAACAGGCGTTGCCCTCTAAAGGGAAGCCCAGTCAGAGTCCTTTTAGCAGCATCGTCAGCCCTCCACTGTCGCAGCCAGAGCAGTCGACTTATAGCCACCACTGGGGCAGAGGTCCTCGCACACATTCTGATGGTGTCATCCAGAGCTAAAAGGATAAATTTAACAAAAATGTCACAACTGGAGAGTGCATTAAACACCTCCCAGGGTAAATCCTCAGGGTGATGCTCGAGCATCTGTCTTATGAGTGTTCTAGCGGCCACTGCAGTGCCGTGGCACAGGCAGGACGCATGCGCCGGTCCTCGACATCCCGAAGGGTGCTGTAGGCCGGGGCTGTGAAGAAGGGGGGGTTAGGAACCACAATGATCGGTGCGTCCACCACGGGAGACGATGACCAGCAATCAACCATCTCAGGGGGAAAAGGGTATTTCCTATCCCAGTCCTCTGGGATCCCTGGAAGTTTAGTGGGGCATTCCCACTCCTTAAGAACCAGAGCGTGGAAGTGAGCCTGCTCGAGAAATTCCAAACGCGCAGTCGCCGTATGGGAGCTCTCCCCTCTGGGCTTGGGGACCGCGCCAGGGAGCGAAATAGCCAGGGCCTTAAAAATCCTAAGCAACATACCCTCAATGTCAAACTGGCCCCAGTCATCTTGGTCAGAATCATCGTGACTCCTCGGCCTCTCATCAGAGGAACCCGGATCAGAGAACAGATCTCCATCGTCAGACGGAGCACTATCACACGGAGAAGAGAGCTCCTCCAAACCCATAGCAAAGGCCGAAGCCGGGGGCGGCAAGGGCCGCTTCCTGCCAGGACCAAAGCGTTCGGTCAACCCCGTAACAATCTGGTCAAGCGTAGGTCGTCTAGAAGACAGGTCAAGTTGTAACTCCCCGCTGGAACATGACTCAACAGGAGTGAGATTTAGGCCAGGGGAGGAGGGAGAATAGGAGCGAGGTGCACAGGGCGCGCACACCCGTGCCCCGTCAGCATCGGCATGGGGGAGACCACACGCTATACACAGCCGGTCTTGTCCCAGAGGGACCCCGGTCACACAATCCTGAGATGTCTCCATATGGTGATTATCTAGGCACAGTATGCCCGTAGGGATTTATGCACTAGGCAACCCTGGATGCCCCAACAAGCCGCCTGAGACTCGGCATCTGAAAAACATAAGGTGAAAGAAGCTGTCAGGGCCATGCACAGCAGGAAGAACATATAATGAGAAATCGCCCGCGAGGGCACTTACAGACCAAGGGAGGAGGGGAACAGCCGCCACGCGCGAAGATCGTCAAAATGGCGCCCAGCGAACCTCGAAGGGCGGGCTCAATGCTCGGCCGTGACGCGGAGTGCGCAAGACAAGTTCCCGCCCACCCCGAAGAGCGCGAAGCTCTGAGTAAAAAATAAAAAGGCAAGGATGAAATCACAAGGATATTGTAACGAAAAAGTGCCGCGGCATCTAGCAACACAGTAAACTATGTAGTAGTGGAAAACGGCGGCAGCCAAACAGAATAAAGAGCAAGCAGCGCGGCTCTGACACCCGGATGAGAATAGAGGCAGAAATAAAGGCTTAAGCGTGACTAACAGTACACTGTCACCACCCCCCCCCCCTTTCTTTTCCCCCTAACTAGTTGGGGAAAACGGGAGGGTGGCGACCCTGCAAACAGGGTCCACCACTACTCAGGGCACGGGGCGATAGAGCGGGAGGGGCATCCACTAGAGGCTCACCATTAGCCTTGACCGCCTACCCTATGGTGGGGGATTGCGGTGGAGCATGGCTCCGTTAAGCACACACGGTGCTGCCTACCTTCACCCGACCAACGCAGCCCAGGCTGGGAGGCATAGTCTTCTCAAAGAGAACGGGTGGAAATAGTCCCGCAGGGCCTCAGGCTGTAAAGCCCCGCTCGCCTGCAAGAGCGTGATACTTCATGTCTTCGCAGTTCAGCACTGCAGAGAAATCTGGGGATTTGTGGGAGATCCCTCGGTATATGAAGGGCCGGGAGGAGCCTGTTTTTGCATGTCTGCAGTGAACAGCGCCCTCTGGCGGAGGATTACCCATGTGTAAGTATTATAGATGGAGCAGGACGTGCTGTATGCTTAGAATAACCCCACTATGCTCACCTTAAGTCCCAAGTAGCCCATAGCCACTAGTCCAGGCCTGCAGGGCATTCTCATTGTTAGATCCACATCCAGCGCCACAATGAGGTAAGCACTGCAGCTCCGTACTAGCAACTATGGGCTACCCGGGACTTAAGGTGAGCATATCGTCTATTTTTTTTTGCTTAAGGCTGAAAAATGACTTTAAAATATACCGTTCCTGCCACTCTCCTATGCTTTAAATAAAAAAGGATTCATTCTATTCAAAAACATGAGGCTTGATTCAGCACCGTGCAAGAATGAATTTTCACACTTTTTGGGTGGAAAAGTTCAGTTTTTTGCAGATTTTTTATTTCACACATGCAGGTGGATTCAGGGTTCTTTTATTTTTGTGTTTTTTGGCGCAGAATTTTACTCCTGCTGTAAGCTCTTCCACACCACCAGTGTCCCAATAGAGGATGCCGGTAATCGTCCCAACCCTGGATGCCTTCACAACTCACCCATTTAATATTCAAAATGTAATTACTTACCACTTCTACCTCCTGCCCCGCGCCAGAAGGCGCCCTCCTGCTTGTCCAATGGGGTCCCTCCTCAGTCTTTTTCACATTGTTGGTGTCTTTAATGCCAGTGGTGGTGTCTAATGCAGATGCTTCAGCCATCTACTGAACAGGGGGGCGCAGGTATTCACCCATTCTAAGCTTCCAGCCAGGGAGATTATGACACCTACAATTTGTCTAAATGTCACTGGAGGGGAGGGGTATGGGAGAAGATTTCCTTGCGTATCCCCTCCAGTGAAAAAAAGGAGGAGGACCAGGAACATCGCCCAATTACCGGCAACCTTTCTTGGGTCACCAGTACGGATAAGCCTGATGCTACATTTCTACATGCTACAAATACCAACCCAGATACAATTTCCCCTTTGCCTAGGACCTCCTCCTGTCCTCCTCCTGTCCTCAACCCTAATAACTTCCCCCAACTCTTGCCTGTTTAGGACTTCATATGTGCCATCACCATCCCTCTGGAAATCCCTCTCCTTTATAATTCGCCATCTAAGCCTTTAATGCCCTAAAATCTAATTTGTTCGGACAAGACTATTGTCCAGCCTAAGCAACTGACAGTCTTGAGCACTTGCCATCGTACTTAGAGCATTCTACATGTGATCTACCTTTTGTCTTTACCTCTACCCATTTTGATTTAGATTGTAAGCACACAAGGGAAGCGCTCTCCCTGTTAAAGTATTTGGTCTCAGTTTACAGAGGCGAGAATAACCCTAGCAGAGGCTGAGGGGCATAATGGACCGGTAAGGAATGTGCGCGTGGGGGTCCACCGCCCAGTGCTCCAGTGGGAGGTCGGGGCTCGCAGGGGAGATCTCCTTGACCCCCCCTCCACTGGGCAGCCTCCGCTCCACAATTTTACGCCCCCACCACCCTCCTACATACCACAGTATAAATCCCTCATGGCTGCTCAGCAATGTCATCTGGGTGTGGGGGATGGAGGGTGATTTTGTCACCCCTCCCCCACCTCCCTCCAAAATAGTAGAAAGCCAGCCAGCTGCTAGGCAAAATCCCCCAGAAGGGGGGTGAGGGTAATCTCACTGCCTTCCCCAAGAGAGTATAAAGCCGCCACGACTGCCAGGCAGTGTCACTCGGGTGAACTTTATTCACAATTACTATGGCCAGCCCTGCACCAGCCAACACCACTACTTGGGTTCATTTATATTTTCTTATATTGCCAAATAGAAGATTTGGATCTCTAAACAGAATAGATATTTTCAGATTTATATTTGTGGTTGTGCAACATTGTGGTGAAGAGCGGTCTTGCTTTGTACAGAAATTATTTTTCTTGCCCGATTATTTAAAGAGGAAAAACACACACATGAATTTGACTTTGTGTGTTGTTCCTCTCTGCAGCGGCATCCCATATTGGGATGCCACGCTGCGTGTATGCCCCGCCAGGCCGACCCTTTTCAACTTACCTTTCTTTCGCTCCCACGGCGCAGACTCGGGCGAGAGCGCGGTTTGGCTGAGGGGGGGGGGGGGGGGCTGGGAGGGATTTCACACAGCGGACTGGAACTCGGGAGTCCCTGGCCCAGCATAGGCTGCAATGACACTCAGCGCAGAAGACCGTGAAATATGAGAAGCGGTAAAGGATATTTGAAGAGAGGACGGCTACAGGTAAGGACGGTTAAACCGGACCTTCAGCATGATTTAATGAAAAGCCCAAACCCTTAAGAGTCTATTCCCCAGCATCTAAAATTAATATATTTTATGTTTTTAGTCAATTATTATTCTTTCCCCTACCGGGCTGCAACTTTGTTCAGGGCTCTAGGATATGGGCGCCGCATCAAACACTGAGGAGAGGAGAGCGGGATGAAGTGCAGGGGGCAGGGTTATAGCTGTGCTTTGCACAGACAGAGCAGAGTTGGCACAATCACAAGACACTTCCTGTTTGCTGGCTGCCTGATGCTCCATGAGCCGCCATCTTGGATGTTTAAAGGCCCATAACATGCAGTAGATGCAGGTAGGATAATTTTTAATGTGAGCAATCTGTATGTACAGGGTGTGGGAAACATAAGAAAGACTCTTCAGGATGAAGGTCCGCTTTAAGCCTGCAGCCTTCACTCTGGAATGGGGGTGGAAAGGGGCCAGGAATACTGTCAGATGTCGGCATTTTAGATAACGTCGACATACAAAAGGCTGTGAGGATGGGGGGAGGGATGTTTAGAGAAGTACATCAGAAATGGTCTGATGTTCCTCTTTAAAGATCCAGACACAGTGTTAGCTGCTATAGGGGAGGAATTTGTTAGTGGGGGTTATTTTTTACATTACATTCTAAAATTCAAGAAATAGCCTAACAAAATAAAAGTGACCTCTATCTTTCTTGCAATAGATTAAAAAAAATGGGCAGCAGGAACGTTCCCAGTATGACTATAGACTAGCACATTTCAACTCCTCTGGGAACATCACCTTGCATATAATAGAAAACATTTTCCCTAATTGAGTTTATGATAAAGCTAATGCATATAATTGTCTAAGTACATTTTGCAAAATACAACAAAGTATAAAATATATAAAAATGCATAGTAGGCCATAAATAAAGGCATATATTGTATGCAATAAAACAGTAACAGGCAGCTTCCAGGACACAGAAAACCTCAATCAGCTTACCGGTAATGGTATTTCCGGTAGTCCCCCAGGACAACTAGCTGAGTAGCTCCTCCCACCTAAAAGGGGAAACACAAACTGGACATCGTTAAATACCCTGCCCCTCAGGGTTTTAACCACGCAATCCCAGAAGAAACATGTCTAAACCACTATATCAAAAAAGCTAAATACTTAGCCTAGGCGGGATATAGGAAGACATCAAGTAGGACTACCAGAAATTCCATTACCTATAAGCTAATTGGGGTTTCCCCCAAACATCCTCCAGGACAGCTAGCCGACGAGAGGCAGGTAATACTAAATACCATCCTACCTCATGGCGGGGAAATAATCTGTAGATTCCTTCCACCGAATTCCAGTTTCTTGTCGGAAGAAAAACTTTGTAGTGCTGCAAAAATGTATGCGGGGAAGCCCAAGTTGCTACTCTACAAATCTCCTCGCAAGAAGCAGGCTTTTTGGCATCCAAACGAGGTGGGGAGGAGGATATTTTTTTGGGCCGGAAACTTCTTCCCCACCTTGGAAGAACGAGTTAGAACCTTTTCAAGTTCTGACCCGAATAAAAGTTTACCTTCAGATGGGATGCTACACAGGTGTGACATAATGGACTGGTCACCCTGCCAGAGAGATCTACATGCACAAGTAAGGCCATACTCTTAGCACTGGCCCTAATCGCCTCTGAAACAGCATAAAAGATAAAACTCTGGCTGGGAGGAAGGTCCAGCCTCTGAACTAGTACCTGTCTCTTGGGCCATACGGTTCTTATAAAAGGCAAATGTATCAGCCATTCTAGAGTCAAAGCTTTCAAAGAAACTCTTCATCATGCATTGAAAGTTGCCCCTGGCTACCTTCTCCAAGCAGGTTTTACACAGTAGCTTGGAGGAACCCTCTGGCAGCGCAGCCTGACAATTTACGCATAATCTGGGCTGGGCAGCTTAACTAACCTTCAGCTTTTTCTGTTCTCTGGGTTCCTTGGACCCCTTAGTCTCTCTGGAATCCTTTTTAGATTCCTTTGTGAGTTTATAATCTCTGGACCTGGATTCCTTAGTCTGCGAAGGACAAGAGAATATGGAATTTAAAGAATATTTATTTCTCCGGGTCTCGAAAGGCAGTCTGGGGGGAGGGGGGTGACATACCCCATCCAGTTGTGTAGTGTCACCTTCTCCCATGCCGAGCCAGACACTGCCATGGCCAGGATTTCGACCGGTACAAGGTTGTCAGTCCGAGCCGCAATTGCAGAGAAAAGTGCAGCTGCAGCCTACCTCCCGGGACTGCGGTCACCTCAATTACTGCAGTCACCGCTACTGCCCCGAACAAGGGAGCCATTCACCGATTCCTGGAGGGATGGGGCCCGCACTTCCGGATCTGGCGTGCGCACACCACCCCCTGACCTGGAAATGCTACAGCTGGTATGCACATAACCAGTAGGGGAAATGGTGGGAGCCAAGCCCAGCACAATGTTCTGGATCCCACCCTGCCACCAGGACTAGCTCCAGATGATTCTGGCAGCAGTGGGTCACCCGGAGCCCCACCTGAGCCTGCCCGAGGCAGGAGGAAAGGGGAAAAAAAACAAAAAATAGGGACTTAGATGCCAGCTTGTTTCCTGGGAGGAAACACAGAGTTCCAGGAGGAAGGGGTGGGGTATTTAACTATGTCCAGTTTGTGTTTCCCCTTTTAAGCGGGAGGAGCTACTCAGCTAGCTGTCCTGGAGGAAGTTTGGCGAGAATATATAAATAAGTATAAACAAATTCTAAACTGCTGATTAGCAGCTTTAGATCTATGCTTTTAATATTCTTTAATATTAAAGAATATTCTATAACATAGGTTTAAAGTTGGTATCTCACACTGTGTTACTAAAAGGATTATGTTTCCTTCCACCGAATTTGTCTAACTCTAAGTCATAATTGACAAGAGAAGCATCTCCATTCAAAGCAATCAAGGAAAACCATTAGCTATAACTGTTATAAAAATACAATTCTGTAATTACTCACCTGTAGAATTGGTATTATGAGTATACAGCGCATCTTGCTCCAGATAGTAATTCCTTACGTTGGGGTTATACATCCACAAGATGGCGCTGGACTGCAGAGACAACAAAAAAAGTGGCTCCTCCCGGCCCCTTATATTCTAGGGACCTCCCACAAATTCCCCAGTATTGAGAAGCAGTTAGCAAGAAGCCGGGAGAATAATAACCATAATCAAACAATTTTAACCATGATAACAATCACCATACAGAGGCACTAAGAACATTGAAAAACAAGGGTAGTGTGCAGCAGGACGTGCTGTATACATATAATACCAATTCTACAGGTGAGTAATCACAGAATTGTATTATTCTAAGTATACAGCACGTCCTGCTCCAGAGAGTAGTTCCTTACGTTTGGGACATCCAATAGCAGAGTCCATAAGGTAGGGTGGGATCCCCAAAAGCAACAACAAGCAGATTAAACCACTGCCTCCTGCAGAACTTTGTGGCCAAAAACAGCATCAGCTGAGGCCCTAACATCAACCTTGTAAAACTTAGAAAAGGTATGAACAGAAGACCAAGTAGCGTCCTTGCAAACTTGTTCCACAGAAACCTGGTGCTGAAAGGCCCAAGAGGCACCAATAGCACGAGTGGAATGAGCAGTAAGGCGGAAGGGAGGATCCTTCCCTTTAGCAGAATATGCCTGAATAACAGCCTGATGGATCCACTTGCTGATAGTAGACTTAGCTGGAGCCAGACCCTTCTTGGGACCCGAAGGGACCACAAAAAGAGCATCAGTCTTCCTGAAGGGCTCAGTAGCCACCAAATAGAACTTCAGGTTCCTGACCACATCCAAGGAATGAAGAGCCCTCTCCTTAGAGTTACTAGGATTAGGGCACAGAGAAGGTAGAACAATGTCTTAATTGAGAAGAAAAGCAGACACACCCTTAGGCAGAAAATCTGGCTTCAAGCGAACCACCACCTTGTCCTGGTGTCTCTCAAAGTAAGGGGGCTTGATGGAGAGCACCGCCAACTCAGAAACACGCCTAACAGAAGTGATAGCCACCAAAAAGACTACCTTAAGCGTAAGAATGGACAAAGCAGCCTCATGCACAGGCTCAAAGGGAGACCCCTGCAAGGCAGATAGGACCAAGTTCAAGTCCCAGACTGGTAACATAGGCTTAAGTGGGGGGCGCACATGAGTAACCCCCTGGAAAAAATTCCTGACCAGATGATGCGGAGCAAAAGATCTCTGAAAGAAAACAGCCAAGGCAGATACATGACCCTTCAGAGTGCTGAGTTGAAGCCCCAGATCCAAACCATGTTGGAGAAATTCCAGAATCCTAGGAATATAAAACACACGACAGGGAAGAGATTTAGCCTCACACCAGTCAATGTAGGTACGCCAAACCCTATAGTAAATGGAGGAAGAGGACTTTTTCCTAGCCCTGATCATGGTGTCAACAACAGAGGCAGACAGCCTCCATTAAGATGGAGGTTTCAGCAGCCAGGCCGTTAAAGCCAGCGCTTGTAAATTGGGGTAGCGTAGCCGCCCCTGAGTGAGCAGGTCTGGATCCCTGGGCAGGGCGTACTGGTCTACCGCCAGATGCCCGATGTCTGCGAACCACACTCTTCTTGGCCAACAGGGGGCCATCAGGATTGCTGGCACCCCTTCCTGAGCTAACTTTCGCAGAACCCTGCCCAACAGGGGAAACAGGGGAAAGACATACAGTAGCTGAAAGCCCTGCCAGGGCATTGTCAGAGCATCCACGGCAAAGGCCAGAGGGTCCTGGGACAGAGACACAAAGACTGGAAGCTTGTGATTGTGACGGGACGCAAACAGATCCACATCTGGCTGACCCCAACGGTGGCACAGAGAGCGAAACGCCCTGTTGCTGAGGGACCATTCCCCCAGACGAGAAGTCCCCCTGCTCAGAGAGTGTGCCTCCAAATTGTCCACCCCCAGAATGTACACAGCTGAGGTGCAGGGGACATTGTTCTCTGCCCAGGACAGGATCAGAGACACTTCCTTGAGGGCCCCCTTGCTCCGGGTCCCTCCCTGATGATTAATGTAGGCAACCGCCGTCTGGTCCGAATGTGCGGGGTCAAGTGGGCTAGAACCAACCTGATCGCCCTCAGTTCCAGAATGTTGATAGGGGTGTGGACCTCCTGAGGGCCCCACTGCCCCTGGAAGGTTAGAGATCCCCAGAAGCCCATGAGTCTAGCCACCATGAGAGGGACCGCCTGGCTAGGGGGGCTCGAAGCAGGACACCATCAGGTCCACCAGCTGCATTCCCTGCCTGATGGAAGGATGAGGGCATGACAGAAGGAACTGAGCTTGCGCCTGCAGACTGTTCACCTTCTACTGAGGAAGAAAGATCCTGGCCCGAGCTGTATCCAGATTCATGCCCAGAAATGGCTTTACCAAAGAGGGAGACGGGGAAGATTTGGAGTGGTTTATCACCCAGCCAAATGACTCCAGAGTGGTCACCACCCGCTGAGTATCCAGCTCTGCCTGTTGGAAGGACGGAGAAGTGATAAGAATGTCGTCCAAATAGGGAAGAATGCGAATGCCCTGAGCTCTCAGCAGAGCCATAACGCCCGCCAGCACCTTCGTGAAAACCCTGGGAGCTGAAGTAAGACCGAAGGGCTATGCCACAAACTGGTATTGCTGATCCTCCAGAGCAAACCTGAGGAATCTCTGATGACCTGAAAAAAATGGAACGTGGAGGTAAGCCTCCTTGATGTCCACAGAGGTCATGAAGTCCCCTGGGCCTAGTGAACTTACAGCTGAGCGCAGAGTCTCCATGCGAAACCTCCTGGGTCTGACAAACTTGTTGAGAAGCTTTAAATCCAGGATAGGCCTGACAGACCCATCTCTTTTGGGAACGGTGAAAAGGTTGGAATAGTAGCCCTTGCCCCTTTCCCCTAAGGGCACTTGGCAAATGACCCCCAGCTCCAGTAGATTCTGCACAGCAAGCAACAGGCCCTGAGCTGACAGGGGGTCTTGAGGCATCCGGGGTCTGATGAATCGTGGGCGCGGCCAGGCTGCCAACTCTATCTTGTAACCGGAGGACACTACCTCCTGAATCCACCGGTCTGAGACATGACACCTCCAGACGTGAGCAAAATGCTGAAGCCGTCCCCCCACCCGGATGGGTGAGGGCGCCCCTTCATACACCGCTAAGGCAGAAGCCCTGCCACACATTCTAATGGCATCATCCAAGGCAGAGAGGACATAAGCAACAAATTCATCACAACGCAAAAGAGCACTATACTCAGCACTAGCTGCCTCATCAGGAGACCCATCTAAAATATTCCTGAGAAGAGTCCTAATAGCCACAGCTGTAATGGCAGAGGCACAAACCGGGTGCAGCGCAGACCCTGCACAGGAAAAGGCATGGGACGCCAGCTGATCAATGCGCCGGTCATCACCATCTATCAGCGTAGTAGAGTCAGGGGAATGCATGACAGAAGTGTTGGACAATCCCAGAATTGGAGAATCCACCTCTGGAGGGGATGACCAACGCTTAACCACTTCAGCAGGGAAAGGGTACCTCTTATCCCAATTTTTAGGCACCCCAGGGAGCCTTGTAGGTCGCTCCCACTCCTTGAACACAACATTATTAAAGTGAGTTTGCTCAGGAAACTCCAAACGTGGCTTAACCATGTGAAACAACTCCCCCTGCTGCCGAGAAGCCATGGCAGGAGGAGAGATAAAAAGCACTTCAAAGATGTGAGCCAAAAACCTGTCAGTATCCTCTTGAGCCCATGGGTCAGAGCCAGAATCAGCATAATCCTTAGGCTCTAAGTCAGAAAACAATTCCCCTTCTTCCAGGGGGGTATAGCCAGCCAGGTCAAAAAATTTCTCAGCCTCCATAGAAAATAACGCCAGATGCCGCCTCTTAGCCGAGGCCTTACGCGCCGTAGAGCCAGCAGTCAGCTTCTCAATACTAGCCACCCTGGTAGACAAATCAGGCTGAGACTCCCCACTGGTATGCACCTCACTGGGAGTCAGATGTAAGCGTGGGGGAGTGGGCGAAGCCACACGGGGCGCAGGCCCAGCCACAGGTAACCCAGATTGCAGCGCAAGCGCCCGCTGGGCACAGGGTACACATACCCGCACATTGTCATCACCAGTAGGGGACACCCCACACACAGCCGGGCTTGTCCCGAAGGAACCCCAAGCACATTATCCTGAGAAGCCTCCATATGGTGATTATCGCGGCCACCGGCCAATAGGGATTTACACAATGAAGTCACCCGGGACGCTCCAATAAACCCGCTAGGGAAGTGGGAGGTAAAGGCAGAGTAGGCCTCTAATAGCAACTAAATAGAGGGGATAGGCCGGGAAAAAATACAATTCTGTGATTACTCACCTGTAGAATTGATATTATGAGTATACAGTACGTCCTGCTCCAGATAAGAATCATTACACTTGGGTAATGAGTATATAGTATGTCCTGCTCCAGATAAGAATCATTACACTTGGGTATTACTCAGCCAGATGGCGCTGGACTGCATAGTCAGCAAAATTGGCTCCTCCCGGCCCCTCAAATACCCGGGACCTCCCACAAATCCCCAGCATTGAAAAGCAGTTAATGAGAAGCCGGGAGAATTAAAACAGAACCAACCAGTAACTATAATAATGATAACAATCACCATACAGGGGATCCAGGATAATGCAAAACCAAAGGTGGGGTGGAGCAGGACATACTGTATACTCATAATATCAATTCTACAGGTGAGTAATCACAGAATTGTATTCTTAGTATACAGTACGTCCTGCTCCAGATAAGAATCATTACATTTGGGACATCCAATAGCAGCGTCCATAAAGTGGGGTGGGATCCCCAAAGGTAACAACAGACAGGTCAGACCACTGCCACCTGCAGAACCTTGTGGCCAAAAGCAGCTGAGGCCCTAACATCAACCTTGTAAAACTTTGAAAAAGGTATGAACAGAAGATCAAGTAGCGGCCTTGCAAACTTGTTCAACAGAAGCCTGGTGCTGAAAAGCCCAAGAGGCACCAATAGCACGAGTGGAATGAGCAGCAAGTCGGAAGGGAGGATTCTTCCTCTTAGCAGAGTAGGCCTGAATCACAGCCTGACAGATCCATTTGCTGATAGTAGATTTAGCAGGAGCCAGACCCTTCCTAGGACCAGAAGGGACCACAAAAAGAGCATCAGTTTTTCTGAATGGAGCAGTAGCCACCAGATAGCACTTCAGACACCTAACCACATCCAAGGAATGCAAGACCCTCTCCTTAGCATTACTAGGATTAGAGCACAAGGAAGGAAGAACAATGTCCTGATTCAGATGAAAGGCAGACACGACCTTAGGCAGAAAATCTGGCTTGAAGCGAAACACCACCTTGTCCTGGTGTCTCTCAAAGTAGGGGGGCTGGATGGAAAGCGTCGCCAACTCAGAAACACGCCTAAAAGAAGTGATAGCCACCAAAAATACCATTTTGTGATCACTCACCTGTAAAATGGGTATTATAAGTATGTCACACACCCCGCTTCAAGACATTCATTACATGTGGGTATACTGACCTGGAGATGGCGATCTTGCAGAGATGTCAATAAAAAAAGTAAGACACTCCCGGTCCATAAATACCTGGGACCTCCCACTCATTCCCCAGTATAAAGATAGCAGTAAGGTAAAGGGACCAGGAAAGCCATTATAACTAATGAAAACTAAAAAAGGTTAACCATATAAAGGATCCAGAATACCAAAGGGCAGGGTGAAGCGGGGTGTGTGACATACCTATAATACCCATTTTACAGGTGAGTAATCACAAAATGGTATTATTCTAAGTATGTCACACACCCCGCTTCAAGACATTCATTACATGTGGGACATCCAATAGCAGTGTCGATAAAGGGCGGGGATCCAAAAACAAGGCAACAAGGCACAAACTTAAACCACTGCATCTTGCAGAACCTTGCGGCAAAAACAGCATCCGCTGAGGCCTGCACATCAACCTTGTAAAACTTGGAAAAAGTGTGAACTGAAGACCAAGTAGCAGCCTTACAAACTTGCTCAACAGAGGCCTGGTGCTGGAAAGCCCAGGACGCCCCAACAGCACGAGTGGAATGAGCAGTAACACGAAAAGGGGGAATCTTCCCCTTGGCAGAATAGGCCCCAACAATGGCCTGGCGAATCCATTTACTAATGGAAGACTTGGCGGGAGCCAAACCTTTCCTAGGCCCAGAAGGCACCACAAAAAGGGCGTCAGTCCTACGAAAAGAGGAAGTAGCCACCAAATAGTACTTCACACAGCGAACCACATCCAAAGAATGCAAAACCCTCTCCTTGTCATTGCTGGGCTTAGGACACAAGGAGGGTAGAACAATGTCCTGATTAAGATGAAAAGCAGAGACCACCTTAGGAAGGGAATCTGGCTTGAAGCGGAAAACAACCTTGTCCTGATGCCTCTCAAAGTAAGGGGCCTAAACCCTTTAAGTGCCAGCCTACCTGGAGTTTTTGTCACGCTTTGTTGCCAGACCATTTTGCACTATTATGCGCTCCCCATGTTCAAATGTGATTTTTGAAGGGATTTCCAGCGATTTCCCAGGAAAATTATATATTGTTTTTTTCAGCAGAGTCTGGGCTTTAACATGAAATGTCTTGTTTGTCATTTTTTTAGGTGTATTCTCAATATTTTTGGGTGAAATATGTGCAAAAAAAATATATATATATATTTTTTACAATTTGTAGTTTTTTTTTGTAATAAAAAATGTAAGTTTGTCAATAAAATCTTATTGCGTGTGAAATCCCAATTTCTCCCGGTTACAGCGGTACCACATATGTATAGGTAGACACCCTTTCCTGCCCAGGAGACTCCCCCAAACTGAAACAGCGCTTTAGTGGATTTTCAGATAAAATACAACTATGCTATGCAATATGCGCACCTTGCAGTTTTTCCAGAAAAACAACCCTTTACATTTGAAATACCCCCAACAAACTATATATTCTCTGGAAGTACACACCTCAGGCTTTCTAGGCGTACCAGGCATGTTGATGTGCCCATAGTTTTCTAGAAGTAATCCCTCAATGGATTCTTTGGTTGCAAAGAGTTTCCCTAAAAAAAGGATAAAAAAGCAGAATCAAAGCCACATTTTCCTAAAAAAACTATATACAAACAAGAAAAAACAAGTTTAATCTGAAAATGCAACATCCCCCGAACAGAACGATACCCAACATGCATTGCTACTGTAAAGGGAAGAGTTGCCAAACACCCCAAAGTAAAGCATGTTCATAACGGTAATTTTACTTGAAAATTTCAGCTCTGCAGACAAAGTGCGCACCTTGCGATTTTTCAACCAAAACAACCCTTTACATTTGGAATATCCCCCATAAACCATATATTTCCTGAAAGTACACACGTTAAGCTTTCTAAGCGAACCCAGCTTGTTCTAGTGGACTCATCTTTCTGGAATTATTACCTCAAAGAATTCTTTGTTTGCGCAGGGTTTCCCTAAAAAATTTATAAAAAAGCTGAATAAAAAACACCTTTTCCTAAAATATAAATATGCAAACAAGAAAAAAACAAGCTAAGTTTGAAAGCGCAAGGTCCCCCGAACAGAACAATACCCAACATGCATAGGTACTATTAACCCTTTTAATTGCCAGCCTACTTGAGATTTTGTCACCCTCTGTTGACAGGCCATTTTTCCCCATTTTGCGCCATGTTTTGCGCCATTTTTGCTGGAACTTTCAGGAAAATTATATATATATTTTTTTGCAGCAGAGTTTAGGCTTTAACATGAAATGTCTTGTTTGTAAATTTTTTTTTTTTTACAATATTATTAAGTAAAAAAAATAAATAAAAATTTTTTTTAGAAAATTGACTCCTTTATTTTAAATAAAAAATGTATTTTATTAAGGAAAAGCATATTGCATGTGAAAGCCCCATTTCTACCGATTAGAACGGTACCACATATTTATCGGTAGCCCCCCGTTCCTGCCCAGGAGACCCCCCTAACTGAAACAAGTACTTTATAACATTCACAAATAAAATACAAATACCATCCACACTACAAAGGGTTAAATCGAGAAAAAAAAATGACATAGGGTCCCCCTTACCCAAAAAACCCTTAAAAATAAAAAAAAAAATTGACGTGGGGTCCCCCTTACCCAAAGTAACCAGCCCGGGACCAGCTATGCAGGGCTTGTAGAAACAGGGCACAGGGGGCAGCTTTTGTGGCCCCTGGCCCTGCAGGCTACAAGCCCGTGGGCCCGGGCTCTTCTGCCCCCCCCCTGGCCTTTGGGGAGGCAGGTAATGGGGGTGCCGGGGGTTAATGGCAAGTCACCCGCTAGCGCAGGTGACTTGCCATCCCCCCAGCCTTGTGAACTGGTATAGGGGTCATGGACCCCTTACCAGTTCACAAGGGGTTAAATGTAAAAAAAAGACACCGACACACACAGAGAAAAAAATATTTTATTAATTTTTATTTTTTTTTATACTTACCTCCCATCCATCCTGGAGCACTCTGTCCCTCGGCGATCACTGGCTTCTGCTCACCTGCTAGAAGCCTTTTATAGCTACTGGGTAACAGAACACAAAGGGTTAATCAAAAAAATGACATAGGATCCCCCCTCCCAGGGGAGGGGGACCCCATTTTTTTTTGATTTTTAAGGGTTAAAAACCCTTAAAAATCAAAAAAAAAATTGACGTGGGGTCCCCCTTACCCAAAGTAACCAGCCCGGGACCAGCTATGCAGGGCTTGTAGGAACAGGGCGCAGGGGCCAGCTTTTGTGGCCCCTGGCCCTGCAGGCTACAAGCCCGCATAGCCCGTGGGCCCGGGCTCTTCTGCCCCCCCCCTGGCCTTTGGGGAGGCAGGTAATGGGGGTGCCGGGGGTTAATGGCAAGTCACCCGCTAGGTGACTTGCCATCCCCCCAGCCTTGTGAACTGGTATAGGGGTCATGGACCCCTTAGCAGTTCACAAGGGGTTAAAAGTAAAAAATAAAGACACTGACACAGAGAAAAAAATCTTTATTTTTTTTTTTTTTACTGTACTCACCTCCGATCCGGCGTCCCTCGCCGCTGTCCCGCGCCGCTGTCACTTCACTGACAGATGCCGGTGGTGATCGGCGCAGGGCGGGTGACAGACGAGGGAGCCCCGATCGGAGCCTCCTCGTCTGACACCCGCCCTGCTCCGATCACCACCGGCATCTGACAGATGCCGGAGCTCGGAGGGGGTATAGGAGGAGCGGGATGACGTCATCCCGCTCCTCCCACAATGGGCGGGGCTAAGAGGCGGCGGCCATCGCCGCCATTTCAAGAGGTGAGGACCCGGAAGAGGGTCCTCACCTGAAGCCTGCGCAGCCCAGGGGGGGGGGATCGGACCCCCCCCCCTGGTGAAGAGGAGACCCGGACAGAAGGCCCGGGCGCGGAGGTGAGTAAATGACAGTTTTTTTTTTTTTTTACAACTGCGATTGTCAGCGCTGGAAACGCTGGGGGGGCAGCTGGTTTCGGGCCCCCTCCTGAAGACGGGGGACGACAGGGGGGCGATCGGATGCCCCCCCCCCCCCCCAGGAAGAGAGGACCCCAAGCTTCACGGGGATACCAGAGGTAAGTGTTTTTTTTTTTTCTATCTTTTAACTGTTTGGGGGAAATGCCAGGCACGTAGTTTCTACGTGCTTGGCACTTAAGGGTAGGAGAAGCAACCACGTAGAAACTACGTGCTTGGCATTTAAAGGGTTAATGGACAAAGCCGCCAACTCCGATACACGCCGAACGGAAGTGATGGCAACCAGAAAAACAACCTTCTGAGTAAGCGTAGAAAGTGCAATATCCTGCAGAGGTTCAAAAGGAGGACCCTGCAAGGCAGAAAGAACCAAATTCAAATCCCAAACTGGGAGCAAAGGCTTCCTAGGAGGCTGCACATGCGTAACCCCCTGGAAAAAAAGTCTTAACCAGAGGATGAAGAGCAAAAGACTTTTGAAAGAAAACCGCCAGGGCAGAAACATGCCCTTTCATCGTACTAAGCTGCATACCTAGGTCCAGACCATGTTGCAGAAATTCCAAAACCCTAGGGATAGAAAACGCCCTGCAAGGCAAGGCCCGGACCTCACACCAATCAATATAAGACCTCCAAATCCTATAGTAGATGGCAAAGGAAGACTTCTTTCTAGCCCTAACCAGAGTCTGAATGACAGCATCAGAAAGACCTTCCTCCTTCAAGATGGAGGTTTCAGCAGCCACGCCGTCAAAGCCAGCGTTGGTAAATTGGGGTAGAGCAGTGGACCCTGAGTGAGCAGATCCGGCAGAAGGGGCAGATCTAACTGATCCTCTGCCAACCTTACCACGTCTGCGAACCAAACCTGTCTTGGCCATCTTGGAGCCACCAGGGTTGCTGAGGCGCCCTCTATGGCCAGCTTGCGCACCACTTTGCCCACCATGGGAAACAGAGGGAACAGGTACAGAAACCCCAGATCCCTCCAGTTCAGAGACATGGCATCCGCTGCCAGAGCCAGCAGATCCCGCGAGAGAGACACAAATGCCGGAAGCTTGTGATTGTGACGAGAGGCAAAGAGGTCCACCTCCGGAGTCCCCCACCGGTGGCAAAGCGACCAAAACACCTTGGGGCTGAGCGACCATTCCCCCTGGCGAGACGAGCCCCTGCTCAGGGAGTCCGCCTCCGTGTTCTGCACTCCCGGAATGTACACTGCCGAGATGCAGGGGACATTGCCCTCTGCCCAAGCCAGGATCAAGGACACTTTCCTGAGGGCCCGCCTGCTGCGAGTCCCTCCCTGGTGATTGATGTAGGCGACCGCCGTCCGATTGTCCGACCGAACTTGAACCGTTAGGCCCCGCAACTGATGAGTCGAGTGAGCCAGAACCAACCTGATGGCTCTTAGCTCCAGAACATTGATGGGATCGTGAGCCTCCTGAGGCCCCCACAGACCCTGAAACTGAAGATCCTTCCAAAATCCCCCCCAACCTGACAGGCTGGTATCCGTGGTGACCGTCTCCCAACGAGGGGTCAGAAAGGATCTGCCCCTCGTCAGATTGCTTGGTGTCAGCCACCACCGAAGGGAACGCCGCACCCGGGGGGACATCAGAAAAGACTGATCCAATGACAGCGGGGACCCGTCCCAGGCCGCCAAGATATGGAGCTGGAGCGTCCTTGTGTGAAACTGGGCAAAGGGAACTGCCTCGAACGATGCCACCATCAATCCCACCAGTCGAATACCCAGCCGGATGGACGGGCGAGGGATGGATAGGAGACGCTGAGTCAATTCCTGAATCAGAAGAACCTTGGCCCGGGGGAGGAACACCCTGGCCTGAGAAGTATCCAGAGACATTCCCAGGAACTCCACCACCCTGGAGGGAAAGAGGCAGGACTTGGGATAGTTGATCACCCAACCGAAACTCTCCAGAGTAGACACCACAGTCCTGGTATCTAGCTGCGCCTGACTGAGGGAAGACGCCATGATGAGAAGACGTGAGAAGCCGCGTCCGTAACTAGGGTGGGATCCCAAAAGCAACAACACGCAGTTCAAACCACTGCCGCCTGCAGAACTTTGCGGCCAAAAACAGCATCCGCTGAGGCCCGAACATCAACCTTGTAAAACTTGGAAAAGGTATGAACAGAAGACCAAGTAGCAGCCTTACAAACCTGTTCAACAGAAGCCTGGTGCTGGAAGGCCCAGGAGGCCCCAACAGCACGGGTAGAATGAGCAGTAACACGGAAAGGAGGATCCTTTCCCCTAGCAGAATAGGCCCTAAAAATGGCCTGACGAATCCATTTGCTGATAGTAGACTTGGCAGGAGCCAGTCCCTTCTTGGGACTCGAAGGGACCACAAACAAGGCATCAGTCTTTCTAAAAGGTGCAGTAGCCACCAAGTAGTACTTCAAATTCCTGACCACATCCAGGGAATGTAAGGCCCTCTCCTTGGAATTACCAGGATTAGGGCACAAGAAAGGAAGCACAATGCCCTGATTGAGATGGAAGGCAGAGACCACCTTAGGCAAGAAATCAGGTTTATATCTGAAAACCACCTTGTCCTGGTGTCTCTCAAAGTAGGGGGCCGGAATAGAAAGGGCCGCTAACTCCGAAACACACCTGACCGAGGTGATAGCCACCAAAAAGGCAACCTTAAGAGTAAGAAGAGAAAGAGCAGCCTCATGCACAGGCTCAAATGGAGGGCCCTGAAGGGCAGACAAAACCAAATTCAAGTACCAAACTGGCAACAGAGGCTTGCGAGGGGGACGCACATGAGCAACCCCCTGGAAGAAAGTCTTGACCAGAAGATGTTGAGCGAAGGATCTCTGGAAGAAAACAGCCAAGGCAGAAACGTGACCCTTGAGCGTGCTGAGCTTTAGTCCCAGATCCAAAGCATGCTGAAGGAACTCCAGAATCCTAGGAATGGAAAACACCAGACATGGAAGGACTCTAGACTCACACCAGTCAAAAGTAGGCTAGCCAGATCCTATAGTACATGGTAGAAGAAGATTTCTTCCTAGCCCTGATTATAGTGTTAATGACAGACCCAGAAAGACCCTCATCCCTTAAGATGGAGGTTTCAGCAGCCAGGCCGTCAAAGCCAGAGTTTGTAAATTGGGATGGCATAGCCGCCCTTGAGTGAGAAGGTCCGGGACCAGGGGCACAGCGTACTGATCTACCGCCAGCTGAACGATATCCGCGAACCACACCTGTCTTGGCCACCAGGATTGCTGGTACCCTTTCCTGAGCCAGCTTGCGCAGAACCCTGCCCAGCAGGGGAGATGGAGGAAAAAGATACAGGAGACTGAACCCCTGCCAGGATAGAGTCAGGGCATCCACCGCAAGGGCCAGGAGATCATGGCCAGGGGATCCAAAGGCTGGGAGCTTGTGATTGTGGCGGGACGCAAACAGATCCACCTCCGGTACCCCCCAACGGTGACATAAGGACAGGAAGACCTTGCTGCTGAGAGACCATCCCCCCAGGCGAGAGGTCCCCCTGCTCAGTGAGTCCGCCTCCAAATTCTCCACCCCCGGAATGTACACTGCTGAGATGCAAGGAACATTGTCCTCCGCCCAGGACAGAATCATGGACACCTCCTTGAGGGCACTCTTGCTCAGAGTCCCTTCCTGATGATTGATGTAGGCAACTGCCGTCTGGTTGTCTGAGCGAACTTGGACCGGCCGGCCCTGAAGGTAAGGAGTCAACTGGGCCAGTACCAACCGAACCGCCCTCAGTTCCAGGGCGTTGATGGGGGCATGGGCCTCCTGAGGGCCCCACAGCCCCTGGAATTGAAGGGTTCTCCAGAAGCCCCCCCAACCCGACAGACTGGCATTCGTGGTGACCGTCTCTCAACAGGGGGCCAGAAAAGATCTGCCCCCCAACAGGTTCCTCGAGTCCAGCCACCACAAGAGGGACCGCCGGGCCAGAGGAGACAGACCAAAGGCCTGATCCAGAGACAGGGGACTCTTGTCCCAGACTGATAGGAGATGGAGTTGAAGAGGTCTTATGTGGAACTGAGCATAAGGAACTGCCTCGTAGCAGGACACCATTTGTCCCACAAGCTGCATCCCTTGCCGGATGAAAGGGCAAGGGCAAGACAGAAGGAAATGAACCAGAGCTTGAAGACAATCCACCTTCTGCTGAGGAAGAAAAATCCTGGCCTGAACAGTATCCAGATTCATGCCCAGGAACGGAGACGGAGACAGGGAGGATTTGGGGTGATTGATCACCCAACCGAATGTTTCCAGAGCAGTCACCACCTGCTGGGTATCCACTTCTGCCTGCTGGAAAGAATGAGAAGTGATGAGGAGGTCGTCCAGATAAGGAAGAATACAAATGCCCCGAGCTCTGAGGAGAGCCATAACACCTGCCAGCACCTTGGTGAAGACTCTGGGGGCCGAGGTGAGACCGAAGGGCAGTGCTACAAATTGGTAGTGTTGGTCCTCCAATGCGAACCCGAGGAATCTCTGATTCCCTGGGAAGACTGGTACATGAAGGTAAGCATCCTTGATGTCTATGGAGGTCATGAAGTCCCCCAGGCGCAAAGAGCTTATCGCGGAGAGCAGGGTCTCCATGCGAAAGTGTCTGGTCCTGATGAACTTGTTGAGGAGCTTTAAAGTGGACCCACACCCTCCCCTGATCGGCCCGGGGATCTATAAGATTCCTGGACCGATCAGCTCCCTGACTGCGGGGCACCCCTGATCGGAACCCCCAAACCCCCCAGAAACCCCTAAATCCCTACCTGCTCCTCGATCCAGCGGCGCCCGCCGGCGCCTCCCACGCGCCCCTCTAGCAGGACGGGCACCCGCGCCGGCCGTTTGTGAATGGCCGGCGCGGGCGCGCACCCTGTAAGAGTGACGCGTGGGAGGCGGCGGTGGCGGGCGCGCTCTCTTGTCCGTCGGCGGGGATTGGCTGCAGCGCTCACGTGGGAGCGGGGAGAGGTGAGTTTTTGGGGCTTTCTGGGGGGTTTCACACAGCGGGGCACCCCCGATAGTTAAAATCCTGGGTGTTGGTCCACTTTAAGTCCAGGATGGGTCTGGTGGGACCATCCCTTTTGGGTACTGTGAAGAGATTGGAATAAAAACCCCGACCTCTCTCCCAAGGAGGAACCTGACAGATGACCCCCATGTCCAATAGGTTTTGTACAGCCAGAAACAGACCCTGAGCTGCCAGGGGTTCTGGAGGAATCCAAGACCTGAGGAATCTTGGAGGTGGCCAGGCAGCGAACTCTAGCTTGTAGCTGGAGGACACAACCTCCAGAATCCACCTGTCTGAGACCTGCTGTCCCCAGACATGGGCGAAGAGCCGCAGCCGTCCCCCTTACCCGGATGTTTGAGGGCTCCCCTTCATGGCTGAGGAGGCTTGGCGACAGATTTGGGCTTGGACTCCCAGGAAGATCCGGAGCGGGCACGACCTCTGCCCCTGCCCCAGAAGTCCCCCCTAGGACTTGCAAAGGAAACCCCTCTCCCAGGCCTGGATCCTCGGTAGGAGGGGACAAAGGCACCCGAACCCCGAAAGGGGCGCAGCTGCTTCTTACGCTGAGGCAACTTACCCCCCTTGGCAAACAGGTCCAAGCGATCACCAAATAGGCGCAGCCCCTTAAAGGGGAGCCCCGTGAGGGCCTTCTTAGCAGCATTATCAGCTGCCCACTGACGCAGCCAAACAGAGCGACGTATAGCAACCACCAAGGCAGAGGTTCTACTACACATCCTAATGGTGTCATCCAAGGCAGAAAGGACATATGCAATGAACATTTCACACTGCGACAAGGCCCTGAACTTGGCACTAGAAGTCTCATCAGGGGCGCATTCCAACAGACCCTTGAGGAGAGTCCTAACAGCAACAGCAGCAATAGCAGAAGCACAGACAGGACGTAAGGCAGATCCCACACAGGCAAAGGCATGGGAGGCCAGCTGGTTAATGCGCCGGTTCTCACTATCCTTGAGGGTAGTGGAATCAGGGGAATGGACCACAGATGAGTTGGACAACCCCAATACTGGTGCATCCACGTCTGGGGGGGTAGACCAACATTTAACCACATCAGTGGGAAAAGGGCACCTTTTATCCCAGCCTTTAGGGATTCCGGGAAGCCGGCCGGGACGCTCTCATTCTTTGAGATTAAGATTATTGAAATGGAAATTCCAGACGTGGTTTAGCAGTACTGAAAAGTTCTCCCTGTGGCTTGGGAGCCGCAGCGGGAAGGGAGATAGAAAGCACATCAAAAATCTGAATTAACAGTCTATTGGTGTCATCAGCATCCCAGTGATCAGAGCCTTAGGCAGCACCACTGAAATGCTGATCATCAGATAACTCAGAATCCGAGAATAATTCACCCTCTTCAAGTGGGGTATAATCAGACAAATCAAGGAAATTCTATTCTCCACAGGAAAGGCAGACGCACCCGGCGCCACATGCCTCCTTTTAGCCGGGGCCTTACGGCCGCAGAGCTAGCAATCAGCCTCTCAATGTTAGCTAACCTGGAAGACACGTCAGGCTGAGACTCCCCACTAGTATTTAGTTCACTGGGAGTCATAATCAAGCGAGGGGGAGTGGGTGAGGACATAGTGGGCGCAGGCCCAGTCACAGATAGTCCAGAATGCAGCGCAAGCGCCTGCCGTACACAGACCCGCACATCATCGCTCACAGGGGATGTCCCACACACTACACACAGCCGAGCTTGTCCCGAGGGGACCCCGAGCACAATATCCTGTGAAGCCTCCAATTACGCCGTATAAGCAACCCGGGATGCCCCAAATGTCTGCCAGGGAAGTGGGAGGATTAGACAGTGTAGGCCTCTAATAAAGTTATTAAAACTAATAGAGGGGACAGGACCGGGAGAAACCTAAAAAAAACCTGAAAGACATAATAGATACGCACACAGAAAACAATGAATAAACGTCAAGCCCGCAGGGGCACTCACGGACCGCAGTGAGAAGCAGGCAATCACACCAGGAGAGGAGCAAAATGGCGCTGGAGGAACCTCAAGGGGCGGGCCGCCGGAGGGTCTGACGCGGAACGCGCCAACAGAGCAAGCCACGCCCCTCCGAGAAGCGCAGGGATAGGCCAGGCGTAAGAGCCAATGGGCGCGCAGGGATTATTGATGATGATGCCGCCACTGACCGCGGACGCCAGAAGGGGCGCGTGTCAGTGGCGGCAAATTCAAATGAACAAGGTAAAGACAGAGCGCGGAGCCCTGGTACCCTGAGCATTAGTGAAGTTCCAAAACACACACAAAAAACAATAAGAGCACATACACACCCCCCCCCCCCCCCCCCCCCCCCCCCGAACGGGATAACGAGAGAGGGGGAGAGTGGATGTCAATAAAAGAACCACCGATGACCAGGGTAGGGAAGGGGAAGAGCGGACGGGGCATCCCAATTCAGGTTCACCATAACCTGCACCGCCTACCCTTTGGGGTACAGCTGTAATGGCAGAGGCACAGATCGGGTGCAGCGCCGTCCCCACACAGGCAAAGAAGCCTGCTGGAATGCTCCCATTCCTTGAGCGCATGATTATTAAAATGGGCTTGCTCAGGAAACTCTAAACGAGGCTTTGCAGTATGAAACAATTCCCCCTGCTGCCTGGGGGCCGCAGCCGGGGGAGAAATAGACAGTACCTCAAAAATCTGAGCCAACAGCCTATCAGTATCATCTGGGGCCCAGGGTTCAGAGCCAGAATCATCATGACCCCTGGGCCTCTCATCAGATGACTCAGAATCAGAGAACAACTCCCCTTCTTTCAAGGGGGTATAACCATACAGTTCCAAGAACTCATCAGCCTCCATAGGGAAAAGAGTGACATCAGGCGTCAAGTGCCGCTTCTTAGCAGAGGCCTTACGCGCCAAAGTATTAGCAAGCAACTTCCCAACACTAGCCAGCTTGGAAGACACATCAGGCTGAGAATCTGCACTGGTATGCAACTCAATGGGAGTCAAATTTAAGCTTAGGGGAGTAGGTGAAGCCATACGTGGCGCAGGCCCAGCCACTGGAAAACCAGGCTGCAGTGCAAGCACCTGCTGGGTACAAGGTATACAAACCCGCACATTGTCAGCACTAGTAGGGGACACCCCACAAGCTACACACAGCCGGGCTTGTCCCGAAGGAACCCCGAGCACATTATCCTGCATATGGTGATTATAGCGGCACAATAGGCCGATAGGGATTCACGCTATAAAAGCAACCCGGGATGCCCCAATAGCCCGCTAGGGAAGTGGGAGTAATTTACACACTAGGCCTCACAAGTTTAATAACTAAATAGAGGGAGTAGGGCCGGGAGAAACCAATAGAGTTCGACCCGCCTGAAAGACATAAGCGAAGAGAACCCATAAGTGACATGTATAATGACACAGGGTAAATAAAGCCGCCCGCGAGGGCACTCACGGACCGCGGTAGGTAGATGCCAGCCACGCAGCAGCTGAATCCATAGAAAAATGGCTCCGGGTATACCTCGAGGGGCGGGCGCGGAGACAATGACGCGGAACGCGCCATCCGCGGGCCCCGCCCCCCCCCGAAGAGCGCAAAGCAGCACACGTGACAAGCAGCCAATAACAGCGCATCAGCGCCTGAGGTAACCGGCAGAACGCAGTGGAAGCGCGCGTGGCGGCATTTTCAAATCACAACCAGTGCAACCAAGTCAGCGCGGAGCCTGACAAAAACAAAAAGCACATAACCAACGCATACACTCCCCCCCCCCCCCCCCCCCCGAGAGCTACAAGGGAGAGCGAGGGAGGGCAGCGGCCACTTAACATAGGGCCCACCGATAGACAGGAGCAAGGGGCAATAGGGCGGGGCATCCCATAGAGGCTCACCATATGCCTATACCGCCTACGCTTTGGTGGGGAACTGCGGTGGAGCAGCGCTCCTAAGCACCTGACAGCGGTGCTGCCTACCATCACCTGGACCAGGGCAGCCAAGGCTGGGAGGCACATTAAAAATACAATTCTGTGATTACTCACCTTGTAGAATTGGTATTATAAGGATGCAGCACGTCCTGCTCCAGATAGTATTCATAACAGCTGGGATATAGTCCACAAGAGGGCGCTTAACTGTAGACTTGGCAAAAAGAGGCCCCTCCTGGTCCATATATACCCGGGAACTCCCACTAATTCCCCAGTATAACAAAGCAGTAAGGGAACCAGGAGAAGCCAATAACAAATTCAACCATGTTAACAAGGAACAAATCACCATAAAGAGGATCCAAAAATAAAGTAATCAGGGTGGTATGGAGCAGGACGTGCTGCATACTTATAATACCAATTCTACAAGGTGAGTAATCACAGAATTTTATTATTCTAAGTATGCAGCACGTCCTGCTCCAGATAGTATTCATAACAGCTGGGACATCCAATAGCAGTGTCCATAAACGGGTGGGGATCCCAAAAAGGCAACAACGCGCAGTTCAAACCACTGCCGCCTGCAGAACCTTACGGCCAAAAACAGCATCCTTACGGCCAAAAACAGCATCCGCTGAAGCCCGAACATCAACCTTGTAAAACTTGGAAAGACCACGTAGCAGCCTTACAAACTTGTTCAACAGAAGCCTGGTGTTGGAAGGCCCAGGAAGCCCCAACAGCACGGGTAGAATGAGCAAAAACACAGAAAGGAGGATCCTTCCCCCTAGTAGAATAGGCCCTAACAATGGCCTGACTGATCCATTTACTAATAGTAGACTTAGCAGGAGCCAACCCATTCTTGGGACCCGATGGAACCACAAACAAGGAGTCCGTTTTCCTGAAAGGAGCAGTAGCCACCAGGTAGTATTTCAAATTCCTGACAACATCCAGAGAGTGCAAGGGATTACCAGGATTAGGGCACAAAGAAGGAAGCACAATGTCCTGATTGAGATGGAAGGCAGAGACAACCTTAGGCAAGAAATCTGGTTTAAACCGGAAAACCACCTTGTCCTGGTGTCTCTCAAAGTAGGGGGCCTGAATCGACAGAGCCGCCGACTCAGAAACACGCCGGACAGAGGTGATAGCCACCAAAAAGGCAACCTTCAGGGTAAGGAGAGACAAGGCAGCCTCATGCACAGGTTCAAAAGGAGCACCCTGAAGGGCAGACAAAACTAAATTCAAATCCCAGATCGGTACCATGGGTTTGCGGGGGGGGGGGGGGGGGGGGGGGGGCGCACGTGAGTGACCGCCTGGAAGAAGGTCTTGACCAGAGGATGTAGGGCGAAAGACCTCTGGAAGAAAACAGCCAAGGCGGACACATGACCCTTCAAGGTGCTGAGCTGAAAACCCATATCCAAACCATGTTGCAGGAACTCCAGGATCCTAGGAATGGAGAACACACGACAGGGAAAGGCCCTAGACTCACACCAGTCAATGTAGGCCCACCAGGTCCTATAGTAAATAGTGGACTTCTTCCTAGCGCTGACAAGAGTCTGAACCACCGAATCAGACAGACCTTCCTCCTTCAGGATGGCGGTTTCAGCAGCCAGGCCATCAAAGCCAGCATTTGTAAATTAGGATAACAGAGCCATCCTTGAGTGAGAAGGTCCGGAACCAAGGGAAGAGCGTAATGATCCACTGCCAGCCGCACGACTTTGGCGAACCACACCTGTCTTGGCCACCAGAATGGCTGGCACCCGCTCCTGAACCAACTTGCGCAGAACCTTGCTCAGAAGAGGAAACGGAGGGAAGAGGTACAGGAGACCGAGATCCTGCCAGGACAGAGACAGAGCATCCACCGCCAGAGCCAGGGGATCCTGGGACAGGTAAACAAATGCTGGCAGCTTGTGATGGTGGCGAGAAGCAAACAGATCCACGTCTGGCCTCCCCCACCGGTGACAAAGGGATAAGAAGACCTCGCTGTTGAGGGACCATTCCCCCCAGCGAGCGGTCCCCCTGCTCAGGGAATCCGCCTCTAGATTCTCGGCTCCCGGAATATAAACTGCTGAGATGCAAGGGACATTGTTCTCGGCCCAGGACAGAATCAAGGACACCTCCTGGAGGGCTCTCTTGCTCCGAGTCCCTCCCTGATGATTGATATAGGCGACCGCCGTCTGATTGTCGGAACGAACCTGTACCGGCAGACCCTGAAGGTGAGGAGTCAACTGTGCCAGTACCAACCGAACCGACCTCAGCTCCAGGACGTTGATCGGAGCGTGAGCCTCCTGAGGGCCCCACAGCCCCTGAAATTGGAGGGCTCTCCAATAGCCCCCCCAACCTGACAGACTGGCATCCGTAGTGACTGTCTCCCAACATGGAGTCAGAAAAGATCTGCCCCCCAGAAGATTCCTCGAGCCCAGCCACCACAGGAGGGACCGCCGATCCAGAGACTAGAGAACAAAGGCCTGATCCAAAGACAGGGGTCTCTTGTCCCATACTGAAAGGAGATGGAGCTGAAGGGGTCTCATGTGAAATTGGGCGTAAGGGACTGCCTCGAAGCAGGCCACCATCTGTCCCACCAATTGCATCCCTTGCCTGATGGAAGGACGAGGGCTGGACAGCATGGAATGAACCAGAGCTTGAAGAGAATCCACCTTCTGCCGAGGAAGAAAAATCCTGGCCTGAATGGTATCCAGATTCATGCCCAGGAAAGGGGTCACCCTGGACGGGGAGAGGGAGGACTTGGGATAATTGATCACCCATCCAAACGTTTCCAGGGCCGTTACAACCATCTGGGTATCCAACTCCGCCTGCTGGAGAGAATAAGATGTAATGAGAATGTCATCCAGATAAGGAAGGATGTGAATGCCCCCGGCTCTGAGGATGGCCATCAATCCCACCAGTACCTTGGTGAACACTCTGGGGGCTGATGTGAGACCGAAGGGAAGTGCCACAAACTGGTAGTGCTGGTCCTCCAGGGTGAACCTGAGGAACCGCTGATACCCTGGGAAGACTGGCACATGAAGGTAAGCATCCTTGATGTCTATGGAGGTCATGAAGTCCCCTGGGCACAAGGAGCTGATCGCGGAGCGCAGGGTCTCCATGCGAAAGCGTCTGGTTCCGATGAACCTGTTGAGAAGCTTTAAGTCCAGGATGGGCCTGATGGAACCATCTCTTTAGGGCACTGTGAAAAGATTGGAATAATAACCTTGACCCCTCTCCCCCGGAGGGACCAGACAGATGACCCCCATACCCAATAAGTTCTGTACAGCTTGACATAGACCCTGAGCGGCCAAGGGGTCTAGAGGAATCCGAGACCTGAGAAATCTTGGAGGGGGCCGTGCCGCGAACTCTAGCTTGTAGCCGGAGGACACAACCTCCAGAAACCAGCTGAGACCTGTCGTCCCCAGACATGAGCGAAGAGCCGCAGCCGTCCCCCCCACCCGTAAGGGTGAGGGCGCCCCTTCATGGCTGAGCGGGCTTAATGACAGATTTAGGCTTAGATCCCCAGGAGGATCCGGGACGGGCACGGCCTTTACCCTTGCCCCAGAAATCCCCCCTGTGCCCCGCAAAGGAAACCCCCTCCCTGACCTGGATCTACAAAAAGAGGGGGTAAAGGACCCTGAACGGGCCGCAGTTGTCTTTTGCGTTGGGGCAACCTACCTCCTTTTGCAAAAAGGTCAAACCGGTCACCAAAAAGGCGTAGCCCCTTAAAGGGTAGCCCTGTGAGAGCCTTTTTAGCAGCATTGTCAGCTGCCCACTGGCGCAGCCAGACCGAGCGGCGAATAGAGACAACCAGAGCCGAGGTCCTGCTGCACATCCTAATGGTGTCATCTAAGGCAGACAGAATATAAGCAATAAACATCTCACATTGTGATAAGGCTCTAACTTCGGCACTGGAAGAATCATCAGGATAGCCTTCTAACAGGCCCTTGACCAGAGTCATAAGGGCCACAGCAGTAATAGCAGAAGCACAGACCGGGCGCAGGGCCGATCTGCACAGGCAAAGGCATGAAGGCATGGGAAGCCAGCTGGTCAATACGTCAGTCCTCACTATTTTTCAAGGTAGTGGAATCAGGGGAATGCACCGCAGAAGTATTAGACAACCCCAAGACCGGAGCATCCACCTCTGGTGGCGTTGACCAACATTTAACCACATCCCGGGGAAAAGGGTACCTTTTATTCCATCCCTTAGGAATACCAGGGAGCCAGCTAGGTCGCTCCCATTCCTTATGAACCAGATTATGGAAATTAGTCTGTTCTGGAAATTCCAAACGTGACTTTGTAGTACAAAACAATTCCCCCTGCTGCCTGGGTGCCGCAGCAGGGAGAGAAATGGAAAGTACTTCAAAGATTTGAGTCAAAAGTCTATGGGTGTCAGCATTCCAATGCTCTGAGCCGGCATCAGTGCCAGGGAACTGCTGATCATCAGAGAATTCCGAATCTGAGAATAATTCCCCCTCCTCAAGCGGGGTACCGTCAGACAAATCAAGGAATTCTTCCGTCTCCATAGGGAAGGCAGACGCAGCAGGCGCCAAATGTCGTCTCTTAGCTGGGGCCTTACGGGCCACAGAGCTAGCAATCAACCTCTCAATGTTGGCCAGCCTGGAAGACACATCAGGCTGAAACTCTCCACTAGTGTTAATCTCGCTGGGGGTCGATCAACCGAGGGGGGGTGGGAGAAGACATGGTGGGCGCAGACCCAGATAAGTGCAGCCCAGAGTGCCGTGCAAGCGCAGGGTATACAGACCCGCACATCATGGCTTACAGGGGATGACCCACACACCACACACAGCCGGGCTTGCCCCGATGGGACCCCGATCAAAATTTCCTGAGAAGCCTCCATATGGTGATTTTTTGTGTCACAATAACCAAAGGGAATTACGCTGTGCAGCTACCGGGGATGCCCCTTAACAGTCCGCTAGGATAGTGGGAGGATTTTATTGTTTTTTAGGCCTCTAATATAGTAGCTAGATTAATAGAACGCACAGGACCGGGAGAAACCTCTAATTGGTTTTCCCGCCTGAAAGACATAAAAAAAGACAATACCCGCATTAATTAAACAGGAGTGAAAAGCAATTAAATATAAAAAGGGGGGGGGGCGCAAGGGCACTCACAAACCGCCGAAGAGCTTGCAATCGATCCAGCAGGAGAGACAAGATGGCGCTGCAGGGCTCTGAAGGGGCTGGCCGCATGAGGGACACCGCGGAGCGCACCCATCGTTAAGCCACGCCCCCTCCAGGAAGCGCGGGATTACAGGCTGAAGACAGCTACCCTGCAGCCAATCAGGAGCCATCAGGTCTCTGAGTGACGTCGCCGCTGACGGCTGACGCTGCAGGACGCGCGAGTCAGCGGCGGGCAATTCAAAAAATGAAAGGGAGAGAAGCAGGGCCGAGGAGAGATACCAAGAAAGGCATCAAAACACACAACAGTTATGTCAAAGACAAAAACACACTGAAAAGGCACTCACCCCGCGCCCCCAACCCCCCCCCCCCCCCCGACGAGCAGTATAATGGGAGAAGGGGGAGTAAGGAGCCCATTAAACTTTAATAAATGTAAGGCAGGGCAATAGCAGCCAGGGCATCCCAAGTCAGGATAACCAGTAACCTGACAACCGCCTACCCTTTGGTGGGGGATTTGCGGTGGAGCAAGCTCCAATGAAGCACCTCTAATAGGTGCTGCCTACCATCACCCGACCATGCAGCCAAGGCTGGGAGGCATAATAAAGGTGGAATGGGTGGGAATAGTCCTACAGGGCCCAGGGCTGTAAAGCCCAGCTCACTTGCGAGAAGAGAAGCCATCATCTTGTCTTTCGCAGCCCACTGCAGAGAAGAAACTGGGGAATTAGTGGGAGGTCCCGGGTATATATGGACCGGGAGGCGCCTCTTTTTGCCATCTCTGCAGTAAAGCGCCCTCTTGTGGACTATATCCCAGCTGTTATGAATACTATCTGGAGCAGGACGTGCTGCATACTCAGAATAATGGAACGGGTGGGAATAGTCCTACAGGGCCGCAGGCTAATAGCCCGCTCACCTGCGAGGAGAGCCATCTTCTTGTCCTTCGCAGTCCAGGCTGCAGAGAAATTCTGGGGATTTGTGGGAGGTCCCGGGTATTTGAGGGGCCGGGAGGAGCCAATTTTGCGGTCTCTGCAGTCCAGCACCATCTGGCGGAGTAATACCCAAGTGTAATGATTCTTATCTGGAGCAGGACGTACTGTATACTAAGAATAATGCAAATGTGTATGTAGCGTTTGCAGGAGGGCAACATATGAAAATGGACTCACTTTCTTTTTTATAAGATGGGGTAACGCTTCTTTTGGATCCATTGCTGGATATGCAGATTCTTCAACATGAGAAGCTTCTTCCCTACACCTGTCAAAAAAGATATTTTTTTTTATTGAGAACGAAAAAAATATAACATTTTAGTGAGACACCACCTTTTATTTAAACTACTAAGTGTGTGAGAAGAGTCTGTAGTTTAGTAAAGTTCACAAAAAAATCGTTACACTTAGAGTTCTTGCACTGTTCCACCCCCCCCCCCCCCAAAAACACTAAACATGAGAGCTCAAAATACTACTTCCACTTGGTATAACAAGACAGACTATTAAACAAGTAAAGTCAAATTGGAGTAACAGGGAAGATCTGGGGGGCTTCACACAGCGGGGCACCCCGCCCCCCGGGGAAGGGACCAAAACCCAGGGTAGAAAAAAAACTATTGACTATCCTGGGGTTTGGTCCACTTTAACCCTTGTTTTCTCGTCATTAGATGACATATCTAAAGACAGATGACAGATTAAAACAATATTAAAGTGGAACAAAAGTCTCGAAAACTAAAAAAAAAACAAAAAAAAAAAAGAGGACTTACCTTCCTAGCGCAGAAGTGCTTAAGGGTTTGGGCCACTTTAAAAGCCCTCCACCATGACACATTACCACATTGGTGGTAAGCAAGTGGTTAATTATCCTCAATTATCCAATTCTATTTTTTCCTGTCTTGTTCGCACAGCTATTGCTATATATTTCTATTTTTAGGCTTCCTACCCGATTGCACTTAATAGTTTTCTCCTTCTGCAGAAAGTGTATTTTACCTTTTTGAGGAAAAAAAAAACCTTACTTACATTTTAAGCTTATATTTAGAATGCTTAGGTTAAAAGGGTAGTACCGCATCTCTTATGTTTTTCCTTAGTAACCTAGAAGCTCTGTATAACACTTTGAATTATTCTGGCTCCCAGAGTAATGTAACAGATCCCTTTCTGATCATATCACTACTGTGTGATCAAAATATAAATAGCACCTGTGTCACTGATTGGTCTAGTGATGAACAACTGGACATGTGTGGTGAAGTTGCTCTACCTGATTAAATAGAGCCAGACCATTCAGCGATCAGACACAGCAATCCGGGAGGGTGGAGGTCTATACTGGTCAGACAATGCAAGCTCTTCTGCAGTCCCCCCCCCCCCCTCCCTCAATGTTCACAGTGGTACTAGCATTTGGTAATGTAAAAGTTTTTACAGACTTTTGGGAGATTGATTTAAGGTGTGGTGTCCGTCTGGACTATGTTCTAACATATGCTATATTGTAACCATTCACCACATTACGCATTTATTTGCTTGGTAGCTTTTCACTTGCATATTAGTTTCAGTCAGTCACAAAGGTGATATTTAAAAACCTAAATTTCTAAGAATATTAAAGATATACTCACTTATCAACCCAAAGTACAGACACCAGTTTAACACCACTTTTAACTGCTTTGTTCCATGTGCTTTGACTGCCATCTTTGAAAATAACATGAGTGACTTGTTTGTTGAACCTCTTTCTGACCTGTAAACACATAAATGAAGAATATGTAAAATAAAAATAAAGTCGGAGGGTTGACAGTATGTGTCAATATATTTATCAAATTAAAAGTGCATTTAGGTTTTAAATGAGAAACTTTAAGTGTTAACCTTTCATGTTATGTTAGTATTTGTGAAAATTAAAGCGGACCTCCAGCCAAAAATAATACAACTCTGTGAAGTACTCACCTGTAGAGTTGATATTATGTGCATACAGCACGTCCTGCTCCAGTATAGTAATAACATGTGGGTAATCCTCCGCCTCAGGCGCCGTGCACTGCAGACATGTAGAAAACAAGCTCCTCCCGGCCCTACATATACCGAAGGACCTCCCACAAATCCCCAGCATTGAAAAGCAGTGAGAAGAGAAGCCAGGAGGAACAAACCACCCAGAAAACTGGTAATAATATCAATAACAATCACCATACAGGGGATCCAGAACAAGTGAACCAGGGTGGGGTGGAGCAGGACGTGCTGTATGCGTATAATACCAATTCTACAGGTGAGTACTTCACAGAGTTGTATTATTCTAAGCATACAGCACGTCCTGCTCCAGGATAGTAATAACATGTGGGACATCCAATAGCAGTGTCCATAAGCAGGGTGGGATCCCCAGGAAAAAACAAGGCACAGCGGACAGTAAAGGCGCTGTCACCTGCAAAACTTGAAACAGGCATGACATGAGCAAAGGCTCTAACGTCAGTCTCATAACCAGACCAGAAGGTATGAACAGAGACAGGCCATAAGTCTAGCAACTTAATCAACAGAAAAAAACCCTGGTGCTGAAGGGCCAGTGGTACCCAGGCACCAATAGAACGGAATAAACAGAAAAAGGGGAGAATCTTTCCCCTAAAGAGAAATATAGGTCAGTGCAATGACCCAACCAGCCCACAGGCCAGGAAGCCTCGTGGCAAAACTTGTAACATCCCCTAAGGGAAACATAACAGGTCACCCGACCAAGGCGGGAATACTGACCCCTAATTATCACGAAGCCAAGGCTTCACTCAGGATCAGGGAACATCCAGAAGGATTAATCCAAAGGCGCAATGGCGCTGGAAGGAGATATCAGGCGCATACATAAGGAGGCGCCCGTAGACACCAAGAGCATCAGTCCCCCTAAGAGCCATGAAAACCCTCCTGGGGAAAAGTGCAACACCTGTAGAGGGAATGTAGCCCCTCATATAAGTATTATTAAGAATAAAGTCCATAGTTAGACGAAAGGACTAAAACGCTGATCCTACAGACCACTTGGACCGGAGGCCCGTCGTAAGAAGGAACACCCCCAAGGTATGGGGTGCCTGTAGCCATATACATCTGTGTATATATATATATATATATATATATATATATATATATATATATACATACCGAGCCAAGGTTAAGTAACCAGATCCACCTTCTTAGGCACATGACCGACGGAGTCAGGAGGCCCCAGAGAAGCGACCTGGACTACCAGGCAGCTCAGACAGCGTCCAGCAAAAATCCCCAGGAAAATCCGCAGGATAAAGATGAAAATTGATCCCCACAGGAACCATGGGACTACTTGGGAGATGCAGCTAAGCAATCCCCAAAGGAATTCCCCACGAGGGCGACAGAACCAGACTCCCGGCCAGGACAGAACCTGCACCTTCAGAGTCCCCAGATGGGGAGCCAACCCCAACTTACGCTGTAATGACTTTAAAGGCCCTGGGAACCGAGAACATTTAACAGGGAAGAGACCAAGGCTCATGCCAATCAATATGGTTTACCACAAAAAAACCCATAGACGGAAGAAGTGGAAGCTGGAGAGCTCGCTCCCTGCCCCCTCTCATACTAAGTCATCCAGAAGATAAGGCCCGTCGCCAAGGGGTAAATGAATCAGCTGTCAATCCCCAGACAGGAACCTTATATTGGGACAAGGGAAGGGGCCTGACAAGGGTAGAACTGCACTCCTGAGAGAGCGAACAGGTCAGCAGACTTCAGCAGAGGCATCTGCGAGCCACAGCTCATAAGGCCACCCAGGCCATCCATCTCACAGGACTCTCCATCAGGCCAACCGTGCGCAGAACCCCCCAAGTAGGGTGATGAAGAGAAGGCATATAAATAGCAAGTCCATGCCTAAAATACTCAGCCCCCCCAGACCAGAATCAGAATATTCTGGGACAGCAAAAACAGGGGCAGAGCCCCTGCGTTAGGAGGGAGACCCAACAGAGCCACGCTAGGCTCCCCGAGCGACACCAGGATAGCATAACCAGCCGCTAAGAGCATCCATTGAAGCGAATACCGCTGAGAGGCAGGGGAAGTATACCCCCGCCCAAGGCAGGATCAGGGACCCTCCAGAGGGAGCATCCTGCCTCAATCTTTAGACCAGTAGTAAAACAGGCCATTGTCATTCAACAGACCAGGAGTCCCCCAATAAACCGACCGATCCTAAGGGAGGAAAAGTCCAGCCATATAGAGTCAACGGAGGGCACACCGTTTCAACAAAACCAGCAGGTAAGATGGACCCTCTAGGGAACCCTACCTAGAAACCACGGGGATTGTGGAAGAAATTCCCCTCCCCCGCCAAACCTGCGAGACTTGGTACCCAGGGTGACCATTCACTGGAAGATGCTAGTAAGGAAGGGGGGTGCCCCCTGACGGGGCCCTTAAATATGAGAAGCTCAAGAGGAACCACCTAACCAAGGGGGCATGAGCACAGACCAAGCACCAGGGTGCTGGAACATATGTAAGCTCGATAACCTACTGTGCCGAAGAGCCCAAGGGCTCGGTATATAAGTGACATCATCTTGATGTGCCGCCAACGGGCCCACCAGTTGCCATCCCGCCTGGTGAAGGTAAGGCGCCAGTAAAGGGGGGCAGAGCCCCCGTAACCAGGAGTCCCCTTATTGCCAGAGAAGAAGGCTTCAAGCCTGAACCGGATCCCAGGATTGGGGGATAGCGGATAAGGGACCATGAGGAATTGAAGTGACTGAGCAACCATCCAGTAGCTCCCAGGGGACACCGCTGGCCGACCAATCCACTCGGCCTGACGCAGAGACTGGGGAGTAAGGAAGACGACCCGGTAGGTCCTAACGCAGATGCCCCCCCCCCCCAGGTGTGTCAGAGACATCACCCCCATTCGTGCCATGGCGAGTAGCCTGGGAATGAAAGAGAGGCCCCAAATAATGCCTCAATCCGCAGGGTTGGTCCTGCAACACTATCTAGAAATGGAAGATCTAGTACTTCACAAGAGGCCGGAAGCCCCCCCCTGCACAGGGGGCCCGTGACCCAAGACAGAGGTGTCATATAGGGACTACCTGTGAAGGTAGAATTGCCAATCCTGACATAGGCCAACATGGCCAGACTGCCTCATACTGTTGAGGGAGGGAGGAAGGATAATATAGAGGCCATATCCCCATACCGTTAAGGGCAACCTGTAAGTAAGCCCAAACACTGTAGGCCCAGTCCGGCCTGCGCCAATTCCTGAAGGAAAAGCAGGGGCTAGAAGCACCCTGACAATCACTGAGAGGGACCGCCCAGCAAAAGCCATCCTGTGTCCAGGGGAATTACATCCTGGAACCACCAGAAGAAGAAGGTATATTCCTGGATGGGAGACAGCTGCTGCAGCAGTACCCTCGCTCAGAAGGGCGAGGGCGCCCCTTCATGCTTGGGAGGTCTTGGCAGATTTGGACTTAGTCCTGCCAGAAGGCCCAGGACGCTGCCTGCCCGCCCCATGGTGGAAATCCACACCGAACAGTTGGAAGCACACCTCAGGTTCGCGTTTGACACTAACATAGGGAGGTGGAGGGGTGACCCTGCCTCGTGGAGGCCGGAGCGGACTTCTGCGCAAGGGTGCTTTACCCTTTTTACCAAAAAGGTCCAAACGGGCCCCAAACAACCGCCGTCCTCTGAATGGAAGGCACGTGAGAGCCTTTTTTGCAGCCTCGTCAGCACCCCACTGTCGCAGCCAGACCAGGCGGCAAATAGCTACCACAAGGGCTGAGGTTCTAGCACACATCTTAATGGTGTCATCCAGTGCTGATAGAATAAACTTCACAAACGCTTCACAGTCTGATAGCGCATTAAACACCCCCCAAGGGAGGTCCTCAGGGCAGTGATCTAGTATTTTCCTGACAAGAGTCCTGGCGGCCACCGCAGTGATGGCCGCGGCACAAACCCAAACCAGCACATGAGAAGGCGTGGGAAGCCAGTCTGTCGATGCGCCGGTCCTCGGCATCCCGAAGGGTACGGTAAAAAGGAGCAGTCATGAAAGGGGGGTTTGTGACCCCTATAACCAGGGGAGCTGACCATAAATTAACCACATCAGGAGGGAAAGGGTACTTCCATTCCCAGACCCCTGGGACCCCTTTAAGCTTACAAGGCGATTCCCATTCTTGGGATATAAGATTCTGGAAGTGTTCCTGTTCTAGGAACTCCAAGCGCGGCGGCGCTGTATGGAAACTCTCTTTCTTAGGCTTGGGGATCTCCCCAGGTGGGGAGATTGACAAAACCTCAAAAATCTTAATAAGAATTTCATCTGTGTCACACAGACCCCAAGAACCGGGCTCAGAATCATCGCAGCCCCCGGGCATCCCGTTCGAGGAGCCCGAATCTGAGAATAGCTCACCTTCCTCAGAAGGGTCAGGGTCCTGCATATCAGCAGTCATTGGTATCGCCAGGAACCGGGGAGCCAGGAGGCGTCAGGGACCACTTTTTACCAGGGCCCATACGCTCCGACAATCCAGAAAGCACCTGCTCCGCCGTGGGCAACACGCGCGGCACTGATTGCAGGTCATCCCCGCTCGAGTGGGACTCGTCATGAGTGATATTTGGGAGCGGGGAGGCGGGAGTAAGGAAGGGAGGTGCCTCCGTTGGCAAACCTGCCTGTTCTGCACACTGTCCGCAGACCCGTGCCCTGTCAGCCTCAGCCTGGGGCTGACCACACACTGCACACAGCCGGTCATGTCCCGGAGGGACCCCGGTTACATAATTCTGAAATGCCTCCATATGGTGATTATTATTAAGCAGTATGACCGCAGGGATTTATGCAATAGGCAACCCTGGATGCCCCAAAAACCCGCTAGTAATGTGGGAGAATTTGTAAAGTGGACCCGCTGTAATATATGTTAGGCCGGGGGAAACCACCGAAGTCCTGGCGTCTGAAAGACATAATGGGACAAGAGGGGTGGAGTCCGTGCCATGCGCAGTCTGAAAGACATAGAACCATGCCGCCCCGGAGGGCATTTACATGACCAAGGGAGGAGGCGAACCGCACCACGCGCGCGCAGATAGAGAAAATGGCGCCAGCGAACCTCGAGGGGTGGGCCAGGCCGGGCTGTGACGCGAAGCGCGTCATGCCAAGTCTCCGCCTCCCCCAAAGAGCGCGAAGCTCTAACCGACGGCAAAAACGTAGAACAGTTGGTAATAATGCTGACACGCTGGAACGTTGCTGCCGACAAGGCAGATTGTTAATGAAAACGACGGCTCGCACTGTATATCAAGGCGCGACACTGACCCCAATAATAAAAAAACAAGGTCTAAACGTGAAAGTAACACTAGGGCTGCCACACATACCCCCCCCCCTTCTTTTCCCCCCGAGTTACGGGAGGAAGCGAGGGGAAAGCGGACGGTATCCATGGACTAAGTCTGTGAGGGGCACGGGCAAGAATTGCGAGAGGGGCATCCACCAGAGGCTCACCATCGGCCTGACCGCCTACCCTATGGAGGGGGATTGCGGTGGAGCATGGCTCCATTCAGCACACCAGGTGCTGCCTACCTTCACCCGACCCGCGCAGCCCAGGTTGGGAGGCATATTTCTTCTGAAGAGGACGGGTGGAAATAGTCCCACAGGACCTTGGGCCGTAAGGCCCGCTCGCCTGCGAGAGCGTGATACTTCATGTCTTCGCAGTTCCAGCACTGCAGAGAAATCTGGGGATTTGTGAGAGGTCCTTCGGTATATGTAGGGCCGGGAGGAGCTTGTTTTCTACATGTCTGCAGTGCACGGCGCCTGAGGCGGAGGATTACTCACATGTTATTACTATCCTGGAGCAGGACGTGCTGTATGCTTAGAATATATGGTGTTTGATAGGGTTTAAAGTGCTTCTGCACTCAAACTGTTTGCCTGGCTGAATGCAGCACTTACATGCTTGGCTGTGGTCACAGTGCTGGCATTCAGCTTCTGCACATTGCTGTTGATGTTGAATTCGTCCTCTATTTTCTGGTCAGACCGCACCTCCCTGGTCATCCTGTCCCAAATGTGCTTGTCACAACAGGAACTGACCCTCCTCCCGTCCCTCCTCTGCCAATGGGGGGGAAAAGCATTGCAGCACCCGTCGCCCCCTTTTCTGCATGCATGTTTGCCAAGTGCATGCATGTATGTTTGGGAGTGAGCGTAATGGTGATTGGGATTGCCATGCGCGTCTGTGGAAGTGCTGGTCGAGGCTTCAATGTCACCTAGGACCAGGAGGAGAGGGAGAAGCACAGCCAGGTTGTCTTATGCAAGTTCTGAAATCCATACAGACCTGACCCATTATGCCGATTAATATGCAGCATCCCAGAGCCAATGGCCACACCCACTTATTTAATAAGATAAATCATATGGTGAAACTGTAAACCTCAATATCTTGGCCATTTCTTTCTCAAATTAAAAATGGAAAATAATTTAGGACAGGGCCAAATGTAGCCCGACACAATGGTATAATAATAGCCTCTATGTCTGCTGTAGCACTTTAAAGTGGACCTTCACCCCGAATAAGAGCATATCTTATGTTTCCCACATCATGTACATACAGATTGCTCACATTAAAAATCATCCTACCTGCAACTACTGAATGTTCTGAGCATTTACACATCCAAGATGGCAGCTCATGGAGCATCAGGCAGCCTGCAAACAGGAAGTGTCTTCTGACTGTTAAGCTCCTTTGTCCTTTCCCTGACCTCAGCTCTGCTCTGTCTGCGCAAAGACCAGCTATAACCCCACCCCCTGTACTTTATCGCGAGTCCTGAACAGAGTTGCAGCCCAGTGGGGGAAAAAATAATAAGTGACTAAAAATGTAAAATATTAACTTTAGATGCTGAGGAATAGTTTAAGGGTTTGGGCTTTTCATTTAATCGTGCTGAAGGTCTGGTTTAACCCCATGCAGATGCTGTAGAATAATTGTGCTCCTACAATTGCATGGGAGTGTCCATCTAGGATAATACCGGAGAGCCCTGCTTACACATGAGCATAACTGGGGGAATAGGGGAGAGCCTTTGGGAGTGTGCAAATGCATGTTTGGGAGTACACGCATGCATGCTTGGGAGTGTGGGTAATAGCAATTGAGATTGCGGCCATGTGTGTCTGTGGAAATGCTGGCCTAGGCTCCAATGTCGCCTAGCAATGGGGGAAAAAGAAGCACAGCCAGAGGTGTTTTATGTAAGTTCTGGAAATTCTACAGACCCTACCCATTATGCTTATTATTAAGCACTATCACAAAGCCAAGGGTCATGCCCACATATGTAAAACTGTAACCCTTGATATCTTGGTCATTTCTTATAGCATAATAATCGCCTTTGCCTGCTGTAGCACTTTAACCCCATGCAGTTCCTGTGGAATAATTGTGCTCCTAAAACTACCTGGAAGTGGCCATCGTGGATAATGCCCGACAGCCCTACTTACAAATGAGCATGACTGAGGGAATGGGAGAGATTTTTTGCTAGCACAGACACATTGGGGTCGTTTCAGAGCCAGGTGAGAAAAAAAGCAATTCTGTGAGTACTCGCCTGTAGAATTGTTTTTATTCTTGCATGGCACGGCCCGCTTCTGTATTCATTACAGTTAGGTTATTCCGCCACTAGGTGGCGCAGTGGTACTGCAGAAAGCTGTGGCATGTCCCAGCTCCCTATAAAAACGGGATTAACCATAGAGTTCCCAGCGTAGACAAGAAGCCGGGAGAGAATAAGGTAAAGAATGTAAAAAAGGTAAAAAAAGCCCAATTAACTTGAACAATCACCATAAAGAGGCAACCAAGAAAAACGATAACAAGGGTGGGGCGAAGCGGGCGTGCCATGCAAGAACAAAAACAATTCTACAGGTGAGTACTCACAGAATTGCTTTTTTCTTTATTGCATGGCACGGCCCGCTTCGGTATTCATTACAGTTGGGACATCCAAAAGCAGTGTCCAGAATAGGGTGGGATCCCCAAAGAGTAACGGCCAGTAGTTCAAGTCACTACCGCCTGAAGCACCTTGCGGCCAAAAGCAGCATCCGCTGAGGCCTTAAAGTGGACCAACACCCAGGATTTTGACTATCCTGGGTATTGGTCCACTTCCCCGGGGCACCCCGATCGGGGGTGCCCCGCTGTGTGAAACCCCCCAGAAAGCCCCCAAAACTCACCTCTCCCCGCTCCCACGTGGCCGCGCCGTCCAATCGGCGCCAACGGACAAGCTGATTGACAGCAACGTACAAGCAGCTTGCCCGTCGGCGCCTCCCGCGCGTCACTCTTGACGTGTGCGCGCCCGTGGCGGCCATTCAGAGACGGCCGGCGCGGGCACGCGCACGCCTAGAGGGGCGCGAGGGAGGCGGCCGGCCGCCGAAGACCAGGTAGGTGGATTTGGGGTGTTCAGGGGGGGTTCACCCCGCGGGACATGTCCCGCGGTGTGTGAGGTGATCGGCCCGGGAATTTTATAGATTCCTGGGCCGATCACCTCAGGGTGTTGGTCCACTTTAACATCAACTTTGTAGAACTTGGAAAAAGTATGAACAGAAGACCAAGTAGCGACCTTGCAAACTTGTTCAACAGAAGCCTGGTGTTGAAAAGCCCAAGACGCACCAATAGCACGAGTGGAATGAACAGTAATCCTAAAGGGAGGTTCCTTTCCCTTAACAGAATAGGCTTGAATCACCGCCTGAGGGATCCACTTGCTGATAGTGGATTTAGCCAGAGGCAAACCCTTCCTAGGTCCAGAAGTGAGAACAAAAAGAGCATCCGACTCCCTGAAAGTCATAGTAGCGACCAAATAAAACTTCAGAGCCCTGACCACATCCAGAGAATGCCGTGTCCGCTCCTTGGAATTAGCAGGATTAGGACACAATGAAGGCAAGACAATGTCCTGATTGAGATGAAAGGCAGACACAACCTTTGGCAAGAAATCCGGCTTGAGCCGGAACACCAGCTTGTCCTGATGCCTCTCAAAATAAGGAGGTTTGATGGAAAGCGCCGCTAGCTCAGAAACTCGCCTTACAGAAGTGATAGCCACCAGAAAGGCTACCTTAAGAGTAAAAAAAGGCAAGGCAGCCTCACGGATAGGCTCAAAGGGAGGCCCTTGCAGAGCAGACAACACCATATTCAAATCCCAGACTGGTAGCAAAGGCTTACGGGGTGGACGCACATGAGAAACACCCTGGAAAAAGGTTTTAACCAACCAGTGATTGGCAAAAGATCCTTGGAAAAAAATTGCCAGAGCTGAAACATGGCATTTTAGGGTACTAAGTTGAAGGCCCAGATCCAAATCATGTTGCAAGAATTCCAGAATCCTGGGAATAGAAAACACCTGACAGGGAAGAGACTTGGACTCACACAGGCAATGTAAGCATGCCAGACCCTGTAATAGATAGGACTTCTTCCTAGCCCGAATCATGGTATAAACAACAAAGGCAGGCAACCCCTTTTCCATCAAGATGGAGGTTTCAGCAGCCAAGCCGTTAAAGCCAGAGTTTGTAAATTGGGATGGCGTAGCTGCCCCTGAGTGAGAATATCTGGATCCTTGGGCAAGACGTGCCAGTCTACTGCCAACTGCTCGACGTCTGCGAACCAAACTCTTCTTGGCCAACAAGGGGCCACCAGGATGGCTGGTACCCACTCCTGGGCTATCTTGCTCATGACCCTGCCCAGGAGAGGAAATGGAGGGAACACATAGAGAAGCTGAAACTCCGTCCAAGGTATTGCCTGGGCATCCGTGGCGAAGGCCAGAGGATCCTGAGACAGAGAGACAAATCTGGGAAGTTTGTGATTGTGACGAGACGCAAACAGGTCCACATCCGGTTGTTGAGAGACCCCTCCCCCTTGTAACCGGAGGACACTACCTCCTGAATCTACCAGTCTGAGACATGAAGCCTCCAGATGTGAGCAAAGAGCCGAAGCCGTCCTCCCACCCAGATGGGTGAGGGCGCCGCTTCATGCCTGAGGGGGCTTGGGAGAGGGTTTGGGCTTAGGATTCCAGGAGAGACCGGGACGACCACAAGAATGTCTGCGACCACTGGAGAGGAGGGAGCCACGGCCCCCTCTGGGAATAGGGAAGGAAGGGAGGGGGGCAGAGGACCCCCGAAAGGGACGAGACTGCCTCCTACGCTGAGGCAGTCGTCCATCCTTGGCTAGAACATCAAGACGCTCCCCAAATAGCCGCAGCCCCACGAAGGGGAGGCCAGTGAGAGTTTTCTTAGCCGCATCGTCAGCTGCCCACTGTCGCAACCAGACAGAGCGGCGCATAGCCACCAAGAGCGCAGAGGCCCTACCACACAGCCGCACAGCATCATCCATAGCAGTAAGGATAAAGGCCACAAAATCAGAGCAAAGTAAGAGAGTCCTATATTCCTCCTCCACACTACCAGCTGTTGCTCCAGTCGCTTGAGCAGCTTCTTAAGGGCAATAGCAGTAATGGCAGCACCACATACCGGGCGCAAGCCAGCCCCCACACAGGTAAAAGCATGGCAGGCCAATTGATCCATGCGCCGGTCCTCGCCGTCCCTCAGAGTGGTAGTGTCAGTGGAAGGCATGACCGAAGTATTGGACACGCCTAGCATGGGAGCGTCCACTTCAGTGGGAAAAGACCACCTGTTAATAAGATCAGCAGGAAAGGGATACCTTTTATCCAAACTCTTGGGCACAGCAGGTAGCTTGTTAGGACGTTCCCATTCTTTAAGCACCAAGGTGGTAAAATGTTCCTGCTCAGGGAACTCTAGACGCTGTTTACCAAGGCGAAAAAGCTCCCCCTGCTTTCTCTTAGCTACCTCAGGGGCAGCAATGTGCAAAATTTCAAAAATATGTGACAGCAGATTATCAGTGTCCTCAGGGTACCATGATTCCTCTCCATACGCAGACCCAGGGTCACTATCGCAACCCTCCTGCTGGTTCCCAGAGGAGTCAGAATCCTGAGAGAGCTCCCCCATCTCAAGGGGGTGACAGCCACCAAGATCATCAATTCCCACATACACCTCAGTAAGGAAAGCGGGACTGGGATCCAGGTGTCGCTTCTTGCCAGAGGCCTTCCTAGGAACAGCCCTGGCAAGCTGCTTTTCAATGTTAGCCACCCGCAGAGTCAAATCAGAATGCGATTCCCTGCCAACATTCCCCTCACTGGGACCCAATTGCAGGAGTAGGGGGAGTAGGTGAAGTCAAGTGAGACGCAGAGCTGGGAAGCAAAGCAGGCTAACCAGCTTGAAGCGCAAGATCACTTTCAGCGCACGGCACGCACACAGTGACACTGTTGCTCACAGGGGATACCCCACACATGGAACACAGCCAGGCTTGCCCCGAAGGGCCCCCAAGCAGCTATCCCCAGAAGCCTCCATATGGTGATTAACACAGGCGCAATAGGCCAGCAGTGGGTACATGCTTAAGACAGAAGCCACCCGGGATGCCCTCCCACGGGATGCCCCCAGAAGTCAATGAAGGGGGAATGAGGGGGAAGGAAGGAGTGGATCCGGGAGAAACCACAACCCAATGGTATCCCGCCTGAAAGACATAAGTAAAACACACGTGAGCATCCCGCAGCAAATACACCCCAATTAAAAAAAAAAAAAACCCAAAGGGGGACTCACGGACCAAAGACACTGCGGGGTCACACAGGCACAGACCGCTGGATAAGGCGACCCACCAGAGGAAGCAGCACTGCAGCCAGGAAGGGAAAAATCCAGACGTGCAGCTTGTACAAAATGGCGCCGGCAGTAGTACCTCGAGGGGCAGGCCGCGGGGGGACCGATGCGATACGCGTCATCAATCGGCCCCGCCCCCCCCCAAGAGCGCGAAAAACGGCACTCACGTGACCCGCCCGGCGCCATGACAAAGCAAAATCACCTCCGGTTATAGCGGCCACAGCTGCGGAGCGCAGTACAAAGCAGCGCGGCAGCTAAAAACACCACAAAAAACAAAAAACTTCAAAACACCACAGATATCACCACTCGCCGCTACCACCCACACCCCCCCCCAAATGAAGTCAGAGAGGGGGGGGGGAGAGAGACGAGAAGGCAGCGGCGAGCAGCCATGACCAGGAAGGGGGGGGGGGCAGGGGGGACCCCAAAAGTAAAATAAGGGGACACAGTCCCCAAACTACTCACCCCCTCAGAAACAGGACAGTGAAGGAATAACCCAAATGTAATTAATACCGAAGCGGGGCGTGCCATGCAATAAAGAAAATACAATTCTGTGAAACTCAACTGTAGAATTGTTTTTGATTATATCCAGTCCAGGTCGTCCCAGTGATGACATGTGGGTATTCCGTCCCTAGGGGGCGCTCGACTGCAAGATCAAAAGCTGCAGCTCCTCCCAGCCCCCTATAAAGGCAGGTGTCCCTCCATCATTCTCCAGTGGTTAAAAAGCAGTAAACAAAAAGAGGACAGGCCGGGAGGCTTAAGAAACCATGTTACTTCACATAGCGTCAGCTTGTACTCTCTCTAACAAGACTTAAGAATACAAAGTCCAATGAATAAAAATTGGTAATCACCATAACAGGCAAACAGGAAATAATGAACAAAAGGGCGGGGTGGGACGACCTGGACTGGATATAATCAAAAACAATTCTACAGGTGAGTTTCACAGAATTGTATTTTTCCCCTATATCGAGGGGCAGGCCGCGGGGGGACCGATGCGATACGCGTCATCAATCGGCCCCGCCCCCCCCCAAGAGCGCGAAAAACGGCACTCACGTGACCCGCCCGGCGCCATGACAAAGCAAAATCACCTCCGGTTATAGCGGCCACAGCTGCGGAGCGCAGTACAAAGCAGCGCGGCAGCTAAAAACACCACAAAATACACAAAAAACTTCAAAACACCACAGATATCACCACTCGCCGCTACCACCCACACCCCCCCCAAATGAAGTCAGAGAGGGGGGGGGAGAGAGACGAGAAGGCAGCGGCGAGCAGCCATGACCAGGAAGGGGGGGGGCAGGGGGGACCCCAAAAGTAAAATAAGGGGACACAGTCCCCAAACTACTCACCCCCTCAGAAGCCAGGACAGAAACTCCACATCCCTATTAGGCTCACCATAAAGCCTATGGCCGGCTATCCTTTGTGGTACAGGGTCTGCGGCTTGGAGCTGCGCTCCAGGAGCACTTGACCCTAGTGCTCTTCTACCTTCACCCGATCTGTCAGCCGAGGCTGGGAGGCAGTGAGGGTCCAGAAACGGATGGAAAAAGACATGCAGGGCCACAGGCTTGGTTGCCCCGCTCACCTGCGCAAGAGAGAGCCATCTTTAACTTCGCAGTATCACTGCAGAGGAAACACTGGGAACTCTATGGTTAATCCCGTTTTTATAGGGAGCCGGGACATGCCACAGCTTTCTGCAGTACCACTGCGCAACCTAGTGAAGGAATAACCCAAATGTAATGAATACCGAAGCGGGGCGTGCCATGCAATAAAGAAAATACAATTCTGTGAAACTCAACTGTAGAATTGTTTTTGATTATATCCAGTCCAGGTCGTCCCAGTGATGACATGTGGGTATTCCGTCCCTAGGGGGCGCTCGACTGCAAGATCAAAAGCTGCAGCTCCTCCCAGCCCCCTATAAAGGCAGGTGTCCCTCCATCATTCTCCAGTGGTTAAAAAGCAGTAAACAAAAAGAGGACAGGCCGGGAGGCTTAAGAAACCATGTTACTTCACATAGCGTCAGCTTGTACTCTCTCTAACAAGACTTAAGAATACAAAGTCCAATGAATAAAAATTGGTAATCACCATAACAGGCAAACAGGAAATAATGAACAAAAGGGCGGGTGGGACGACCTGGACTGGATATAATCAAAAACAATTCTACAGGTGAGTTTCACAGAATTGTATTTTTCCCCTATATCCAGTCCAGGTCGTCCCAGTGATGACATGTGGGACATCCAAAAGCAGTGTCCATTTGGGCGGGATCCCCAGTGTGAATCAGCATGTAGTTCATCTCACTACCGCCTGAAGCACCTTTCGGCCAAAAACAGCGTCAGCTAAGGCCCTAACATCCACCTTGTAAAACTTTGTAAAAGTATGAACTGAAGACCAAGTGGCGGCCTTACAAATTTGTTCAACCGATGCCTGGTGCTGAAAACCCCAAGAGGCACCAATAACTCTGGTAGAATAGGCTGTGATCCGAAAAGGGGGTTCCTTCCCCTTGGCAGAATATGCTTGCACCACCGCCTGTCTGATGAAGCCTTACTGAGAGTGGACTTGGCTGGTGGCAAACCTTTTCTAGAGCCCTCTGTTAGGACAAAGAGCAAATCCGATTTCCTGAAGGATTCAGTCGCAGCCAGGTAATACTTTATGGCTCTGACCACATCCAAGGCATGGAGGGTCCTTTCCTTGGAATTAGTCGGTGCTTGACACAAGGAAGGTAAGACAACTTCTTCATTAAGGTGAAAGGGAAAAACGGCTTTAGGCAAAAAATCAGGTTTAAAGCCAAAAACCACCTTATCCTTATGCCGCTCAAAATAAGGAGGCTTCATACAAAGTGCGGCCAGCTCTGATACGCGACGCACCAAGGTGATCGCTACCAAAAAGACCACTTTGAAAGTCAAAATAGATAATGCAGCATCGCACAAAGGTTCGAAGGGAGGATCCTAAAGAGCAGACAGTACTAAATTCAAGTTCCACACCGGTAATACTGATGCGGTGGCCGGACATTGGTGACTCCCTGGAAAAAAGTCCTAATCAACCTATGGTTGGCAATGGATCTCTGGGGTGCCTCAGTGATCCCTGTGTGAGAAGCCCTGGGTCGTCGGGCATGATGTAGCGATCCACTGACATCTGAACTATGTCCGCAAACCAACTCCTTCTTGGCCAGTGAGGAGCCACCAGGATAGTTGGTACCCCTTCCTGGGCTATCTTGAGCAGCACTCTGCCCAGGAGTGGAAACGAAGGGAAAGCATAAAGGAACTTGAACTCCGTCCAGGGAATCGCCTGAGCGTCTGTGGCAATGGCCAGAGGATCTCGCGAGGGAGACGAACCTTGGAAGCTTGTGATTGTGTCTGGACGCAAACAGGTCTACATCCGGCTGACGCCAGCGAAGAGTGTGAAAGGTCTTGTTGCTGAGAGACCATTCTCCCAGGCGCGAGGCGCTCCTGCTTAGGGAGTCTGCCTCCAAGTTTTCTACCCCGGGAATGTAGACCGCCGAGATGCAGAGAACATTCTCCTCTGCCCAAGTCAGAATCTGGGTCATCTTCTTAAGGGCTCTCTTGCTTCGAGTCCCGCCCTGGTGATTGATGTAGGCGACAGCTGTCTGATTGTCAGAGTGAACCTGGATCGCACGACCCCTTAAATGGTGAGTCAAGCGAAGAAGCACCAACCGGATCGCTCTCAGCTCCAAGAGATTTATGGGCAAGCGGTTCTCCTGCAGACCCCTCCGACCCTGAATCTTCTGCGTCTGCCAAATGCCTCCCAGCCGGTCAGATTGGCATCCGTGGTAACTTTCTCCCAATGGGGAGTTAGAAAGGACTTGCCTACCAACAGGTTCCTGGAGTCCAAGCACCACAAAAGGGACTGCCTGGCCAGGGGGGGGGGGCAGTGAAAATTCCTGTTCCAGCGACTCCTGCATTCGGTCCCAGCCGGTCAACAGGTTCAATTGAAGAGGTCTCATGTGAAATTGGGCGAAGGGCACTGCCTCGAAGCATGACACCATAGGCCCACCAATCTCATCCCCAGACGGATCGACGGCCGTTGACAAGACAGCAAGGCCTGCACCTGCGTCTGGAGACCCAAAACCTACTGCTGTGGCAAAAAGACCTTGACCTGAGCGGTGTCTATTGTCATGCCCAGGAAGGACCTCACTGTCGAGGGAGTGATAAAAGACTTTGGGTAATTGACTACCCAGCCGAAGGCCTCTAGAGTTGACAACACCATCCGGGTATCGCTCTTGGCCTGCTGAAGAGACTGGGCCGCAATCAACAAGTCATCCAGACAAGGCAGCACACGAATGCCTTGGTTCCTCAGTATGGCCATGATGCCCGCCAACACCTTGGTGAAGACGCGGAGCGCTGAGGATATCCCGAATGGCAGAGCCACAAACTGGTAATGCTGATCCTCCAGAGCAAACCTCAGGAACTTCTGATGTCCCAGGAAAATCGGGATGTGGGCATCCCTGATGTCCACCGTGGTCATGAAGTTGCAGGGTCGAAGCAAGCTCACCGCCGACCGTAGGGTTTCCATGCGGAAATGTCTGACTGACAAACCTGTTGAGACCCTTCAGGTCCAGGATAGGTCTTAACGTTCCGTCCTTCTTGGGAACCATGAACAGGTTGGAGTAAAAACCTTGACCCTGTTCCTGACGAGGTACAGAACAAATTACACCTGCACGGCCGTTCTCAAACCCTGTGCCTTCAATGGGTTTTGGGAAATCTGAGACTGAAGAAATTTTGTGGGTGGCCTGATTGCCAGCTCTATTTTGTAACCGGAGGACACTACCTCCTGAATCCACCGATCTGAGACGTGCCGTCTCCAAATCTGAGCAAATAGCAGAAGCCGTCCCCCCACACGGATGGGGAGCCAAGTCCAAGCCCCCTGCCTAAGGGGACTTGGCAGGGGGCTTGGACTTGGCTCCCCAGGCGGGATTGGGTCGGTCGCGAGACCTACCTCTACCCCAGGTATCTCTGCGGCTACCTGAGAATGAAGAGCCTCTTCCTCCTCGAAAGGAACGATAGGCAGAGGGTCACCGAAAGGACCAAGCAGGCTTCCGACTCTGAGGGAGTCTACCATCCTTGACCAAAAGGTCCAGGTGCTCCCCAAACAGCCTGTGCCCGGCAAAGGGGATACTCGTAAACGACTTCTTGGCCGCGGCATCAGCCGAACATTGCCGCAACCAGAGCGAGCAGCAGAGGGCAACAAGCAGGGCCGAAATCCTGGCACCAAGCCAGACTCCATCGTCCATGGCAGAGGCAACAAAACCAATGAATTCCAAGCAGGCCTTGAGTTCTTTATACTCCTCCGCCCGCTTGCGAACCTTAGCTCTATCCACAAGATGTCTCACCTTCCTTCTGATGGCCAGAGAGACAACTGCCGCAGCACACACAGGACGAAACAAGGCACCAGCAAAGGTGAAAGCATGGCAGACCAGCTGATCCATGCGCTTGTCAGCCGGGTCACGTAGGGAAGCGGTATCAGGCGATGGCATAATAGTAGTGTTGGACAACCCCGACACAGGGGGATCCATCTGGGGAGGGCGAGACCATAGCCGGACCAACTCCTCAGGGAAGGGATATCGCCTATCCAGGCCCTTAGGCACCAATGGTAGTTTGTTAGGCTTTTCCCATTCCTTGAAAATCATATTAGAAAAATGGGCCTGCTCCGGAAAGACCCGCTTCTGTCTTTCAGGCCTAAACAAATCACCTTGCTTCCTTTGGGAGGAACAATAGGCTCGATTCAGAGAGACACAAAAAAACTTTCGCTTTGGTGCCGACGTCGTAAGATTTTCAAAATTTCCCGCTCTCGCATGAACGTTCGAGCGATTCTATGCATGCTTCGTAAACCTTCCGTAGCGCGTCCGTGTGCTCGTATGCCAGAGTACGCAGACGAGGCTGTCATTTTCCTTCGAAAATGTTCAGATTCATTTTTCACAACTACCAACGTAGCCTTTCGTTTTTGCCCTTTTCCCATCGTATCCTCACACGAATCCTATCATTTTCCCGCTACATCCTGCTTCATTTTTTCCTAAAATATCTGGCCAGACGAAATTCTTACGATATTGCGCCTGCGCACTACAAACTTCTCTCATTAAAGTGCTCGCCTACATAATTTCACTTCCATCACTAAACTCACCCTAACCACTTCGCGCTATCCTGCCTTTTCCCTTGAGGTCCCTTAAAGCTCACCCTAACCACTTCGCGCTATCCTGCCTTTTCCCTTGAGGTCCCTTAAAGCTCACCCTAACCACTTCGCGCTATCCTGCCTTTTCCCTTGAGGTCCCTTAAAGCTCACCCTAACCACTTCGCGCTATCCTGCCTTTTCCCTTGAGGTCCCTTAAAGCTCACCCTAACCACTTCGCGCTATCCTGCCTTTTCCCTTGAGGTCCCTTAAAGCTCACCCTAACCACTTCGCGCTATCCTGCCTTTTCCCTTGAGGTCCCTTAAAGCTCACCCTAACCACTTCGCGCTATCCTGCCTTTTCCCTTGAGGTCCCTTAAAGCTCACCCTAACCACTTCGCGCTATCCTGCCTTTTCCCTTGAGGTCCCTTAAAGCTCACCCTAACCACTTCGCGCTATCCTGCCTTTTCCCTTGAGGTCCCTAAAACTTACCCAAATCACTTAGCGCCTTGTTTCTTCTTCCATTTTCACACCCTAAAACTTACCCAAATCACTTAGCGCCTTGTTTCTTCTTCCATTTTCACACCCTAAAACTTACCCAAATCACTTAGCGCCTTGTTTCTTCTTCCATTTTCACACCCTAAAACTTACCCAAATCACTTAGCGCCTTGTTTCTTCTTCCATTTGAGGTCCCTAAAACTTACCCAAATCACTTAGCGCCTTGTTTCTTCTTCCATTTTCACACCCTAAAACTTACCCAAATCACTTAGCGCCTTGTTTCTTCTTCCATTTTCACACCCTAAAACTTACCCAAATCACTTAGCGCCTTGTTTCTTCTTCCATTTGAGGTCCCTAAAACTTACCCAAATCACTTAGCGCCTTGTTTCTTCTTCCATTTTCACACCCTAAAACTTACCCAAATCACTTAGCGCCTTGTTTCTTCTTCCATTTTCACACCCTAAAACTTACCCAAATCACTTAGCGCCTTGTTTCTTCTTCCATTTTCACACCCTAAAACTTACCCAAATCACTTAGCGCCTTGTTTCTTCTTCCATTTTCACACCCTAAAACTTACCCAAATCACTTAGCGCCTTGTTTCTTCTTCCATTTTCACACCCTAAAACTTACCCAAATCACTTAGCGCCTTGTTTCTTCTTCCATTTTCACACCCTAAAACTTACCCAAATCACTTAGCGCCTTGTTTCTTCTTCCATTTTCACACCCTAAAACTTACCCAAATCACTTAGCGCCTTGTTTCTTCTTCCATTTTCACACCCTAAAACTTACCCAAATCACTTAGCGCCTTGTTTCTTCTTCCATTTTCACACCCTAAAACTTACCCAAATCACTTAGCGCCTTGTTTCTTCTTCCATTTTCACACCCTAAAACTTACCCAAATCACTTAGCGCCTTGTTTCTTCTTCCATTTTAGGTCCCTAAAACTTACCCAAATCACTTAGCGCCTTGTTTCTTCTTCCATTTTCACACCCTAAAACTTACCCAAATCACTTAGCGCTTTGTTTCTTCTTCCATTTTAGGTCCCTAAAACTTACCCAAATCACTTAGCGCCTTGTTTCTTCTTCCATTTTCACACCCTAAAACTTACCCAAATCACTTCACGGACATCACAATCTTGATTTTCAAATATGTCATTGGCCCCTTGTTTTTGTTAAATGTATGTGTGCAAATAAATGGGACAACATGTTTTTTTTTTTTTTTTGATTTATTGGGCAATTGCCATTTGGTGTAAAAATTTTTGGCCCAACTTTGGCCCTAAAAAATTAAAAACTATATACAAATTTTTTGATGGTTATTAAAAATATATACACTAATTTTTGATAAAAAACTTTAAAAACTATATACAATAAAAACTTTTTTGAAAAAATTAAAACTATATACAAAAAACTTTGGTGTTTAACCAATAAAACTATCTACAAATAAAACTATTTACAAATCTACAGGGCCAGGAACCAGGACACTAGTCTTCCTCTTCTGTTGTCCCCAACGTGTCCCGCATCGCCTGCAGATCGGCCACCAACTCAAGGACCCTCCGATTCATATCAGCAAGTCGCTGTCTTGTGGTCCCTGCCAAAAAAACAGAAAAACAAATTATTCGGAGAACAATACATGTTTCTCACCTGTGGATTTAATGTATTTTAAGAAACAAATTACCTATAATGCACAGATGTCATTAATGACAGGAATTAAGGTTAGGAAGTGGCCACAGGTCATTAAGCTAATTCAGTGGCCACAGGACAGTTGGGCAACTAATTAAGCTAATTCAGTGGCCACAGGACAGTTGGGCAACTAATTAAGCTAATTCAGTGGCCACAGGACAGTTGGGCAACTAATTAAGCTAATTCAGTGGCCACAGGACAGTTGGGCAACTAATTAAGCTAATTCAGTGGCCACAGGACAGTTGGGCAACTAATTAAGCTAATTCAGTGGCCACAGGACAGTTGGGCAACTAATTAAGCTAATTCAGTGGCCACAGGACAGTTGGGCAACTAATTAAGCTAATTCAGTGGCCACAGGTCCCTCTTATATTGGCATTGACTAGGGCATTATGTGTTTTGGAGTTCATGGGAATTTAGACAGAAATCTTTATAATGCCATGACTACTTACTTGGTTGGTGGCCGAGAGATGGCTCGTTGGGGACAACACCCTGAGGTCCTGGTTCCTGGCTCTGCTGTGAAGAAGTGCCTGTTGAAACATGGGCCAAATGGTTAGTTTGGATGTCTGATTCCGCAGTCCTCAAATGTTTTTAGCTAAGTCTGGGTCACATCACTCACCTTCTCCAGGGTCTTGTGGGCTCCTATCTGCTGCCTCCTCACCCACTACTTCACCCGCAACAGAAACATCTACAAAGACAGAATAAAGGATTCAGTTTGGTGATATCAGGAGCTAGCAATTAGATGTTTGGGTGTAGACATGAAGAGTGACATACCAGAGGATCCCGCATGCGTGGCAGGGTACGACTGCCTGCCCACGCTGTGCCGCCCCTCCTCTGTGGTAAGGTCCAGGGGCTGGTCTGAGGAGGCCACAGAGGAGGGGTCGGCCCGTCGCCCTGGAGATCCACCACCTTCACTCCCAGCTGCAGAATCATGCAGCACTGGTCGGCCTGGGCGCCGCCGGGTGCGGCGAATTCTGTAATCCATTTCCAACACTACAAAAGAGAAGGCATTCTAAATAAAAGGCCTAAAATCTGTCCTAGTTACATCTTGCATGCAAGCGCTATGTACTTACTTGGGAAATGGATTGCAAAAAACCTCCGCACCCGGGGCATGTGCAGTCGCTTCAGGTCCGACCAATGCTGCATGATCTGTGTGTGGGTGAAGGTGGTGTCGGTCTGGTGTTGTATCTCCGAGATGATCTCCAGGGCGACGTTTCGTTTGGCAAACGAGTTGGGCAGGTAGTCGTACCTGCGCTCCAGCATGGTCTGCAAAACAAAAAACAAACATAGCAAGAACTCAGAAATGCATATGTAGAAGAGGCAACAATACATTATTTGGTTCAATCACATGAACACATACACACACACACACTTTTAGCCTAAGTTAACTTTCAAATATGGCAGCACTGTCGTTTGGCACGTGTGTGGTGTGCGCTTGGTTGTGCATGTAGTCCAACCAAAGCTTTAACAAAAATATAACTTTTAGCGCATCCTTAACATGTAGAGCAACAATTAACAATCCAAGCAAAGTCGTTAAAAGACACTTACAAGCATGATTATCTCTTCTTGTTGGCGGGTGAAGATAGTGGGCGCCATCTTTCTTCTTCTTCTAGGCAGCAGATAAGCACGGCCCCAGCGGTTTCCGGGTTTCGCACGGCCGTGCGAACGGCCGGACGTGCGCGTAAGCGAACGCGTAGGCGTCACACGCCGGAGACCTTATTTAAAGGTCCCTGCACACACAGCTCATTCTCTTTGAGAGTCCACACAAAATGGCACCAAAAAGACAACTTCCAGCTAAGAAGCAGAGCAAGCAGGCTGAGCAGGGCGTGGGTCCGCAAACACGGTCGCAAGAGCCTAAAGCCCGACTAAGGGCTACCACCAAGGCTGCGGCAAAAAAGGAGGTTGCAGCACCACCACAACCAAGGGGCAAGGTAACCAAGGCTGCTAAAACTCCTGGCCCACAGATGGGTAAGAGGGGACGAAGCCCCACCCCACCCTGCCCCACATCACCCCCCCCACGTGGCACCAAGGCCATAGGCAAAGGCCAAAAACACCGGGCCAGAAGCCGCAGCAGGGGCCGAACCACCTCCCGGTCCACAAGCCGCAGCAGGGGCCCAAGGCGCCGCAGGGGCCGAACCACCTCCCGGTCCAGAAGCCGCAGCAGGGGCCCAAGGCGCAGCAGGGGCCGAACCACCTCCCGGTCCAGAAGCCGCAGCAGGGGCCCAAGGCGCCGCAGGGGCCGAACCACCTCCCGGTCCAGAAGCCGCAGCAGGGGCCCAAGGCGCAGCAGGGGCCGAACCACCTCCCGGTCCAGAAGCCGCAGCAGGGGCCCAAGGCGCCGCAGGGGCCGAACCACCTCCCGGTCCAGAAGCCGCAGCAGGGGCCCAAGGCGCCGCAGGGGCCAAACCAGGACACGCTCCAGAAGCCCGAAAACCCGCCAAAGGCCAACGGCCCCCTCCCCCCCCGCACGTGGCTCAAAAACGAAGGCCAAGCAACCCACCTCCAAGGCCCCACAGACCCAGCCGACCACCTCCAAGGGCCCACAGCCCCAGCCGACCACCTCCAAGGGCCCACAGACCCAGCCAACCACCTCCAAGGCCCCACAGAGCCACAGCAGCAGCTCAAGGTCGCCAACACCCTCTCTTGCTCGCCCACATTATCCTCCGGCACAGGTTGGCATGCATTCACCCTATGCCACATCTACACCTGCAACTTCAGGGTCCACCCAGCCAAGAACACCCAGTCCCTTCCCAAGTCCAGTAAGATCAACAGCCAGCCTCCAGTCCTTGAGGTCTCCTCCATCCCCCCAGGCCAGAATGTCACCCCATTTGCAACCAAGCAGTGAGGAGCCACAACCACCCCGAAGAGGGCGCAACTTGCGCAGAGGACACTTGGGTGGCCGTTTTGCTGAGTCCCAAACTCTGGCATTGGCTACTGGTCTCACCTTACATTTTGATGAGCTATATGGTAGAAGATCAAAACACACCAGTAAACAGCGCAAAACCGAGATTTTTGAACAACTCACCAGGCAAGTCAATGCAGCGGGTGAGGAACGTAAAGATATGGACCAGATTCAACGGAAGATTTCGGACCTGAAATATGCAGTGCGGAAGAAAGAGAATCTACGGCGGATGCACAGGTACATAGCTAAGGTTTGGGTTTTTATTATTCTTGTCTGTCCATCAGTGCGCTTAATTATGCTTACTATGTTTTTCAGCGAAACAACTGGCGGAGGTTTCCCAACCAAAATGCGCTTTACACCGGCTGAGGAGATGGTGCTGTCCTTATTACATCCCGTGGCCTTAGAGGGACACTCAGGCCAGCAGGACACCGACAACCCACCAATTCCTGCAGGTTAGTAATGTCTGAATGACCACACAAATGTATAGAAACATACACATACGCAGCACGGGCTAGCTAAGCACATGGCTGTAGGGGGTGGGAGCAAGGGCTAGCTAAGCACATGGCTGTAGGGGGTGGGAGCAAGGGCTAGCTAAGCACATGGCTGTAGGGGGTGGGAGCAAGGGCTAGCTAAGCACATGGCTGTAGGGGGTGGGAGCAAGGGCTAGCTAAGCACATGGCTCTAGGGGGTGGGAGCAAGGGCTAGCTAAGCACATGGCTGTAGGGGGTGGGAGCAAGGGCTAGCTAAGCACATGGCTGTAGGGGGTGGGAGCAAGGGCTAGCTAAGCACATGGCTGTAGGGGGTGGGAGCAAGGGCTAGCTAAGCACATGGCTGTAGGGGGTGGGAGCAAGGGCTAGCTAAGCACATGGCTGTAGGGGGTGGGAGCAAGGGCTAGCTAAGCACATGGCTGTAGGGGGTGGGAGCAAGGGCTAGCTAAGCACATGGCTGTAGGGGGTGGGAGCAAGGGCTAGCTAAGCACATGGCTCTAGGGGGTGGGAGCAAGGGCTAGCTAAGCACATGGCTGTAGGGGGTGGGAGCAAGGGCTAGCTAAGCACATGGCTGTAGGGGGTGGGAGCAAGGGCTAGCTAAGCACATGGCTGTAGGGGGTGGGAGCAAGGGCTAGCTAAGCACATGGCTGTAGGGGGTGGGAGCAAGGGCTAGCTAAGCACATGGCTGTAGGGGGTGGGAGCAAGGGCTAGCTAAGCACATGGCTCTAGGGGGTGGGAGCAAGGGCTAGCTAAGCACATGGCTGTAGGGGGTGGGAGCAAGGGCTAGCTAAGCACATGGCTGTAGGGGGTGGGAGCAAGGGCTAGCTAAGCACATGGCTGTAGGGGGTGGGTTTGTTAGGAGTGCTCACTTTGACTAGGGAGTGTCATGGGTGTGGCCTGGTAATGTGCAAATTGACATCCACATACATGATGTTTAATGAAATGTGTGACAAATATGTCACTTAGAAGTGTCAAAAAGGAATGGGTGCTATGTATTAATTGAGAAGCACACGCCACAATAACATCTTTGCCTGTTGGTCAATTTGTTTGGAGCTGGTTTAGTTGCACAACTGATTAAGATGGTTTTCTAGGAAGGGTTTATGCCATACAAATGTGCCCCACCAGAATCATATTGTAAGTGCTTTTTCCCACCTTAGTGTGTTAACTTCCTCCCCTTAAAGGGATGTTGCAACTCACACATCAGCCATTCTTTGCATGTTTGGTTTGACACACGTGATGTGTCTAGTCTGGTTTAACAATCCATGCACTAATGTAATGGGATTCCTAGCGAATGCCAAGTGGCCACGTTGTGGGAGGGGCCCTTACTGCTTTGCCACGTTTCTTGGATTAGCATATGTGTTCTTAATCATAAACTATGCATAGTTGTGTGTATTAATCGCTGTTTTTCTTCCAAACCAGGCCAGCATCATCCCTCAGCTAGTGGGGACTCCTCTGCCATGTTACCGCGTCCGTCTTCTTCCGCGCTGCATAGGACCCAGGATCCGATGTCTACGGTAAGTGTATTTTGAGGGTGTTGTGTATGCATGTAGCTTGCCATGTTTGGCTTGTGTGGTTTTTATAGGTATTCCACACACTGAACCTGTTTTTTTTTACATGTCCCCAACAGAGCCACACACTGATGGAGCAAATCCAGGAGCAGGAGGAAGATGGAAGCTTCATAGGAGATTCTGAAGATCTTCCCCTGGGACAGAATCTGCAACTGTCCCAAAATGTGTCTCCGCCAAATCCACAGCAGCAGAGTGAAGCTGGCTGCATGCTGCCTGCACATCGTGGGCAGCATGCAGAGACTGACCCTCCAGTCCCCAGTTTCAGATCTGCTGCTGAGGATTTGGCGAGCAGACCTGTGGCTGTTGGGGGTCCTCGAGCCACATCATCTGCACGCCCCACAACCCGGGGAATTGGGCGGCGTACTCAGCAACGTCGCCCAGTTTCCCAGGGGAGGGGCGTGCAGATGATGGAGTCAGCATGGCACCATGAGAGGCGCCTTTTTCGGCGCCAAAACCAACAAAATCAGGAGCATATTAGGGGCCAATTAGAGTCCCTAAATACTACCTTCAGTGCCGTGCTGACTGAATTGAGGACCCATAACAGCCACATGGCCAACTTGACTTCAGAAATTAGGTCAGGCATGGCCGAAATGCACACTAACCAAAGACACATTTTGGAACAGTTGCAGATTCTGAATGCCACACAGGCCCATGTTATGGCCCCCCCCCACACAGGGCCACAACCTGGGTTCTATGGGCATCACACATATTAAGGTGTGTTAGGCATGAATCTGGTCCATATCTTTGCAAAACCTACCCACTGGATTGACTTGTCTGGTGAGGGCTAAAAATCACACATTTGGCGCTGTTCTTGCTCGGTTGCTTTTGATTATCCACCATATAGCTCATTCAAGGCCTGAGGTAGCCCAGTAGCCAATGCCAGAGTCCCAGACTCAGTGAATCGGCCACTTAAGGTGTTGCGCGCCTGCCCTGGCCACAATAACATTTGTGGTGGCTCCTCATGTTTGGCGGCATGATTGGGTGACATTCTGGCCTCAACATCAAAGACCTTGGACCCTGGCTGTGATTGTACTGGATTTGGATTGGGACTGGGTGTTCTTGTTTGGGTGGCCCACTGACTTACAGGTGTAGATGTGGCATAGCTAGGATTGCTTTCGACCTGTGTCGGTGGAAAATGTGGGCAAGCAGGAGAGGGATTCATTTTGTGCTATTTATTTTGTGTACAAATGTATTGAACATAATTGCATGTACAGGTGTGGTCCCAAAGTATGTGAGGGGCACTCACCTCCGATTCTGTTTGGCTCACATATACCTTTTACTAAGTAGTAAACATTTTGTTTTGAACAAGCTCATGTGTGTGGTGTTTTGATATAGAAAGATGAGTTCAAGTTGGGACGAAAACAAACAAGAACCAAGGTCTCCAAATAAATACTCCAACATATTTTATTTTTTGGGTTGCACAAATTCATTATTGTTTACTTCATAATGAAATTAAACATAGCCAAAATTTTTTAAAACCAAAAAAAAAAAAAAACTAAATTAGGAAAAATGTGTGGCTATTAAATTTGCCCGCACGGCTTGCCCAGACGCACTTGGCTGGCCCACATAGGCGTCGTCTGCCTCATCGGAGGGTGGAGAGGGTGGGCAATCCAGATATCGGGGGACCCTTTGCATAATGGCTAAATTATGGAGCGCGGCACATGCCATTATGATGTCAATGACCTTTTTCGGGTCATACTGCAGGGAGCCCCCAGTGTGGTCCAAGCACCGAAACCGGGTCTTGAGGAGTCCAAAGGCCCTCTCCACCACTGCCCTGGTCTTTCGATGTGCACGGTTATAGGCCTCTTGTGCTGGAGTTTGTGGCCGGAGGACCGGAGTCATGAGCCACGGCAGTAGTGGATAGCCCAAATCTCCTAAATAACCCAAAAAAACCCAAAAAAATTAATAACAGGAAATCATACATTGCCACGCAACATTACTACTGCAATAAAAATAAAAGAGGTATGTGACATTGTCACACAAACATGAGCATACAGATTGCAGATGCTAAAACAAGAATTAAACATATGTGATAGATGTGGGTCCAAAGTAGGCAAATAATACTGGGGATGTTGGGCATTCAGGCAGACTGTTAGCAGATATTGTTTCCTGCCTGTGCTGCAGAACAATGTAGTATGGTCTAACTTGAGCTGCCCCTTTAGAATTCTTGCCTTACTCCCAAACCGGTGTAAGCCTGCCCCTGCACTTTATCCCGCTCACCTCTACTCAGTAAGTTAAATGCATGGAAGCAAAGATGGCGCTGACTCTCTGGTAAAGTCAATTACAGATTTAGAAAGAAAATGGTTTCGAAGGCTGTTTCAGACTTGGCCTCACATTACACTTATTAATTAAAACAATGCAGGCAAAACAATTTTGAAGCAAATGGAGTTTGTCTAAGCTAATGGTTCCAGTGTGCTTACACATGTTCACAAGGTGAGGGGCAAGGCAGCGTTTCTGAAAGGTAAATCCAACATCAAACTTGGCCATACATATAGAATCCAAAGCGATAATTTGAGCCAACTTACCAAGGAGCCATGCACCCGCAAATTCCCCTGACTCAAACCGGCGGAATAATCCAGATCTGCGCAGGATATACGCATCATGGGCTGAGCCAGGGTAGCCTGCCAGGACGCTCAGAAAGCGCAGGTCCTGGGCCACCACCGCTTGCACATTCAGCGAATGGCCCATTTTGCGATTTCTGGTGAAAAAGGAAACAGAAACCACCCAAAAATTACGTTTAGTAAACAAATCCAACGCACACTTCAAACAGCCTATGTCAAAATGTAACATGTAAAAGAAGAACACTGTTTAAGCCTTGACAGTCTTACTTGTTCTATTAAAAGGACACTTACAAATGTTTTACTTTGAAATAACTAACTTTGGGACTAATTTATAAATAAGGCCCGTTGGTGCACATACACTCTTGGCAAGGAGGGAGCATTAGCAAGGAGGGAGTGATTGCAATGAGTGAAGATGTAAAATCTGAGTGTATATTAACCTAGAGGGACTAAACAAAAGGAGGGACTATTGGCAATGAAAGTTACTACAAATGGCCAGATTAGTCACAAGGAAGCTTTTCAGGAAAGGAGGGACTATTGGCAATGAAAGTTACTACAAATGGCGAGATTAGTCACAAGGAAACTTTGCAGGAAAGGAGGGACTATTGGCAATGAAAGTTACTACAAATGGCGAGATTAGTCACAAGGAAGCTTTGCAGGAAAGGAGGGACTATTGGCAATGAACCAAACGAATAATGTGATTGAGCAAAGAAGGGACACACAAATATTTAGAGACAATGGAAGCCAAAACTTGCCTGTATATATACTCGTCGCTTGACGGAGGGACGAGGGCAACGTGGGTGCAGTCAATAGCACCCATGACATTGGGCATGTCGGCGATATTAAAAAATGCCAGCTTAATGGCGTTTCTGGCTACCATATCCTCAGGGAAACAAATATATTTCCGAGTTATGGTAGCCATGCCTTCCAAAAATTGGGATAGCGCGCGGCTCAGCGTAGGCTGTGAAATCCCCACGGAGAGGGCACCCAGCCTCTGGAACGAGCCGTTCGCCAAAAATTGCAGGCAGCCAAGCATCTTGGTCATACCTGAAATTGCTTGCCCCTTCCTTGTGGTGCGGGCTAACCATGGCCGCAGCTCACTATATAATTTATGGAGGGAAGCGCGATTAAGCCTGGTCAGCTCGAACAGCTCAGTGTCATGCATGCTATTGATGTCCATGCGTCGCCGCCGGTGCAATCTGGTCTGTGCCCTCCGGACGATCTCAATGCCCATGAGTTGCAGATCCTCATGCTCCTCAAAGGCAGTAGCCTCGTCCATGGCTGGCTCGCGCTCCCGTAGTCAAAAAGGTGCCGGGAATGTTTTTGCCCTGAAACGAATTTATGAGGTGTGGGACCATCGGCAATCAGCTCTCTGAATTAATCGCAAGCCCATTGCAATAACGAAAAAATTCTGAACGGACGAAACATTTCCGATTTGGTGGGAAAAAGCTCCCGAAGTAACGAAAATCTTCCGATTTTGGCACCATTATCGAAAGAGCATATACGCATGTTCTCGAACGTTCGTACGAGTGGAAAATATACGAAAAAAAGCCAAAAAATGACAAACACCCACCAAAACTTTCACAGACAGCTACGGAAGTCCGGACGAATGTGTCTCTGAATCGAGCCTAATGTGTAGCATCTCAAACACTGAGATAAGCAACTTCTCCGTATCATCAGGGTGCCACGCATCCTCGTCTGAGGAAGAACCAGACAAACTGTCATCAACAGCAGAACAATCCACAGTGGAACGGGAATCTTCTGGCAACTCACCACAGAGGCCAGATCATCAAAAAGATCGCCATTATCCGAGTAAACGGCTAGATGTGCCGTTTCTTACTCATGGCCTTCTTAGGAGCCGTCCGCGAGATCTGTCTCTCGAGAGTGGCCAGCCTATGCGCCAAATCAGCATGGGAGCCCCTGCTGGCTTCCCCCTCACTGAGGGCTGAGTGCAGCAGCGGAGGGTCTGGAGAGGCCGCAGGCAGTGAAGGGCTAGGGGCGGGGAGGCCCGCCCGGTCATGGTCCAAAATGATGCCCCTGGCGCAAGTGGTACAAACAGTGCTGAATCCGCCCAGAGGATTCCTACTGCACAAGGGGCAGAGCTTTACCTGCCAAGATGGGGCCCCCAGCTCACTATCCCCCGATGCCTCCATTATGGCGATTAATAATTGTCAATTGAAAGGTTACAAGACACTAACGGCCCAAACCTATATGATCCCTCTTAATAAAAAGGGGGACTGGGAGGTAGACAACCCTCAATCACTAAGCCCACGACATAAGCAAAAGACAAAAAAGGGAGAGGCCCATCAGACTCCTCAAAAAGCGAGATGCATAATAAAAAGCAACAGAGCATTCAAAAGAGGGACGCACGACACCAATAGTGGACAGTCCCCGGAGCCGCAGAACACCTCAGAAGATGGGATCCCAGGCAGCAGCAGCGGAGCAGACACAGCCAGAGCGCAGCAGCACACACAGACCTGCAGATTCTAGTGCGTTCGAGGGGCCGCCGGCTCCACGCCCGCAGTCTCAGGAGTGGCCGTTAAGGCATGCCCATGGCAGCGCCAGGTTCACAAGCGCGGCTCCCTCAGCGGGAGCTGCGGCCCCAAGAGAGCTCCGCACGCACAGGGCCTGACCAGCCACACAGCAGCGAGCAGTGTCCCCAGCCCCCCCCCATCACAGCGTATGTGACAGAGGATAACCAACAAGGCCCGTGAGGAACCGCGAGGGAGGTAAGCATGAAAGGCTCCAAGGCCCAGCTGAGCCAGCAAGGAGCAAAGTGCGAAGTCAAACACAAGGCGCACACACAATAAAGCTTGTGGGCAGGGAGGGACATACAAGCAATCCTATAGCCCTAACTAGTGGTCCCCCCCCCCTTTAGGCTCACCATAAGCCTATGGGCGGCGGCCCAGAGCCTAGCTCTGCCGAACGCCCAACCCCGGCGTTCCCCTACCATCACGATCCCGTAGCGGCCAGCGGGTGGGAGGCAGGAGTGGGTCAGACGGGATCAGTTGAAATAGGGCCTGCAGAGGCCGACGGGCTAGGAGGCCCTGCTCTGGTACCAATATCCGAGAGAGAGTATTCAATGATCTTCTGCAGCCAAGACTGCAAGATGAACACTGGAGAATGATAGAGGGACACCTGCCTTTAAAGGGGCCGGGAGGAGATGTAGCTTTTGATCTTGCAGTCGAGCGCCCCTTAGGGGCGGAATACCCACATGTCATCACTGTGACGACCTGGACTGGATATAGGGAAAACTGATCTCTTTTTTAGGAGAGAAAATGGCCATTGACTTTCATTGTCTGTATTGGGGCTGATTCAACACCAACTGAAAATTTACATCCAATTGTTGAATCATCCACAAGGTGGACAATGAAAGTCAATGGCAGTTTTCTCTCCAGAGAGAGATTGTATCCGTTTTCCCAGAGAATGTTAGAAGGAGTCAAAATCCTTCTCTAGCTGGGTTCATGGATGTAAAGATCAGCATAGCAGTTGTATGCTGTATTATTCTGTTACACAATTCAGACCGCCAGCAGCTTGGGGTTTTGCTATAAGCAGCCCACAAAAATACAATTCTGTGAAATACTCACCTGTAGAATTGGTATTTTACGCATACAGTACGTCCTGCTCCAATATAATCCTTACACATGGGTAATCCTCCACCAGAAGGCGCTGTTCACTGCAGACATGCAAAAAACAGACTCCTCCCAGCCCTTCATATACACAGGGACCTCCCACAAATCCCCAGTATTGAAAAGCAGTGAGAAAAGAAGCCGGGAGAACCAACCACCAACTGGTAACAATAGTAATGATAAAAAATCACCATACAGGGGATCCAGAAATGTAAAACCAGGGTGGGGTGGAGCAGGACATACTGTATGCGTATAATACCAATTCTACAGGTGAGTATTTCCCAGAATTGTATTATTCTAAGCATACAGTATGTCCTGCTCCAATATAATCCTTACACATGGGAAATCCAATAGCAGTGTCCATAAAGTAGGGTGGGATCCCCAACAAAAAGGCACAGCAGACAGTAGAGGCGCTGTCACCTGCAAACTTTGCTACCAAGTACGACATGAGCAAAGGCTCTAACGTCAATCCCATAACAAAACCTTTGAAAAGGTATTGAACAGAAACAAGCAGCGGTCTAGCAACTTATTCAACAGAAAACCTGGTGCTGAAGGGCCAAAAGTACCCAAACACCAAGAGAACGGCATAAAGAGAGAGAGAGAGGGAGATTCTTCCCCCTTAAAGGAATAGGCCAGTGTAACGGCCTAACCAGCCCAAAGGCAATGGAAGCCTCGTAAAACTTAGAACTCTCCCCAACGGGGAAATACAAACTGGTCTCCCGCAAGACAGGCGGGGATACAGACCCCTTCACCAACAAGGATCAGCAAGAAGCCGAAACCTTTACTCAGGACCCGGAAGGCAAACCATCCAAGTAAGATCAGTCCAAAGGGCGCCTAGGCCCAGGAAGCAAACAAGATCAGGCGCATACATATGGAGGCGCCCACAGACCCCAAAGGGCATCAGGCCCCCTAAGGGACAAGAAACAACCTGTTGGAGGGGATGTAGACCCCTTACTCCAGCATTATTAAGAATAAGGCCCATAGGCAGACTAAAAGGTCTTAAATAATGATCATAAACACCACCTTGGACAAAAGGGTCCGGCGTAAGGCGGAATACCACCACATCATGGTGTGTATGTGTATATATACATATAATGAACAAGGGCTAAGTAATCATCACAACCTTCTCAGGCACGCGTCTGACTGAAGCAACAGCCCCCGGAGGGGCTACTTGAACTACGACACCGCTCAGACAGCATCCAGGATAAGCCATGGCGAGTAGCCTGGGGGCGGGAGAGAGGCCAAAAACAACGCCCCAATCCGCAGGGTTGGTCCTGCAACACTGACTAGCAACGGTCTTGGTGTCCAGGGGGAAGAGGGGGAACTAACAGGAACTAGAACGCCACAGGAGGCCAGAAGCCCCCCTTACACAGGGTGCCTGTGTCCCAAGACAGAGATATCATACAGGGACTACCTGTGAGTGTAGAATTGCCAAGCCCATCATTGGCCAGCATGGCCCAGATTGCCTCATCATTTTGAGGGAAAGAGAAAGGTTAACATAGAGGCTATCGCCCCATTCTGTTAAGGGCAACCTGCAAGTAAGCCCAGACCCTGCCGGCCGAGTACGGCCTGCAATAACTTCTGAGAGGAAAACAGGGGCTCGAAGCACCCTGACAACCTCCGAGAGGCACCGCCCAGCCAATTCTATCCTGTGTCCAGGGGAACTACCTCTTGGATCCACCCGAAGGAGAAGATACGCTCCCAGATAGGAGCCGGGTGCTGTGGCAGTCCCGTCGCCCAGAAGGGCGAGGGCGTCCCTTCATGCTTGGGAAGTCTTGGCAGATTTGGACATAGCCCTGCCAGAGGGCCAGGGCGTTGCCTGCCCACCCCGTGGTGGAAATCCACTCCGAAAAGTTGGAAGCACACCTCGGGTTCGTGTTTGACACTAACGTAGGGAGGGGGAGGGGTGTCCCTGCCCCGAGGAGGCCGAGACGGCCTTCTGCGTAGGGGTGCCCTACCCTTTTTTCCAAAAAGGTCCAGACGGGCCCCAAATAGACGCCGTCCTCTGAAAGGAAGGCCAGTGAGAGCCTTTTTCGTATCATCGTCAGCACCCCACTGTCACAGCCAGATCAGGCGGCGAATAGCTACCACAAGGGCAGAGGTTCTAGCACACATCTTAATGGTGTCATCCAGCGCTGAGAGGATAAACCTTACAAACACATCACAGTCTGAGAGCGCATTAAATACCTCCCAGGGGAGGTCCTCAGGTCGGTGATCAAGTAGTTTTCTAATGAGAGTCCTGGCGGCCACCGCAGTGATGGCCGCGGCACAGACCGGGCGCAGAGCCGTCCCTGTACACGAAAAGGCGTGGGAAGCCAGTCTGTCAATGCGCCGGTCCTCAGCATCCCGAAGGGTACGATAATGACAGGCAGTCATAAAGGGGGGGTTAGAAACCCCTATAATTGGTGCATCCACCACGGGAGGTGCTGACCAAAAGTTAACCACATCAGGGGGAAAAGAGTACTTCCAATCCCAGACCCCTGGAACCCCTTTAAGTTTACAAGGCGAATCCCATTCTTTGGATATAAGAGCCTGGAAATGCTCCTGTTCCAGAAATTCCAAGCGCGGTTTCGCTGTGTGGAAACTCTCCCTCTTAGGCTTGGGATCCTCTCCGGGAGGAGAGACTGACAAAACCTCAAAGATCTTTATAAGTAGTTCATCAGTGTCACACAGGCCCCAAGAACCGGGGCCAGAATCATCACAGCTCCAGGGCATCCCTCCGAGGAGCCCGAATCGGAGAATAGCTCACCATCAGAAGGATCAAGGTCCTGCATAGCAGCAGATCCATCAGTATTATTAGGAACCAGAGAACCAGGAGGCGTCAGGGACCGCTTCTTTCCAGGGCCCAAGCGCTCCGCCAAACTAGACAGCACCTGCTCAGCCGTAGGCAGCCTGCGCGGCACGACTTGCTGGTCATCCCCGCTCGAGTGAGACTCATCAGGGCTGAGATTTAGGTCCGGGGAGACAGGTGTATTGAAGGGAGGTGCAGCCACTGGCAAACCTGATTGCAGGGTCAGTGCCTGTTCAGCACACGGTCCGCAGACCCGTGCTCTGTCAGCATCAGCATGGGGCTGACCACACACTGTACACAGCCGGTCATGTCCCAGAGGGACCCCGGGTACATAATTCTGAGATGCCTCCATATGGTGATTATCTTAGCAGTATGCCCGCAGGGATTTACGCAATAGGCAACCCTGGATGCCCGAAGCCCCGCTAGGAATGTGGGAGAATTTGTTATGAGGACCCGCAATAATATATGTCAGCCCGGGAGAAGCCACCGAAATTCTGGCGTCTGAAAGACTAATGGGATAGGAGGGGGGTGTCAGTGCCATGCGCAGCCGAATAAAAAATCATAGGAACAAAAAACCACCCGGGAGGGCACTTACATGACCAAGGGAGGAGGCGGATCACAACCACGCGCGCGCGAAGACCGCCAAAATGGCGCCAAGCGAACCTCGAGGGGCGGGCCTGATCTGGCTGTGACACGGGGCGCGTCATGCCGAGTCCCCGCCTTCCCCAAAGAGCGCGAAGCTCTAACCAGCGCAACGTGAATGAAGTACACACATACGTAATGTAATTAAGGAGATTGCTCTCACACTAGAGAATGATGCTGCCGTCCAGGCTGCACACTATGTAATGAAAGGACACACGCGCGCGCAACCAGAAGGTTCGGCACTGACACCCAGGTTTAAATAAAAGATCAACGGCCATAACGTGTTAACATTACACTGGTACTGCCACACATACCCCCCCCCTTTCTTTTCCCCCGAGCTACGGGAGGAAGCGAGGGAGAAGCGGACCTGCACCCAGGGATTATCGCTATGAGGGGCACGGGCAACAATGCGGGAGGGGCATCTAATGGAGGCTCACCATCGGCCTAAACCGCCTACCCTATGGTGGGGGATTGCGGTGGAGCGTAGCTCCGTGAGCACACGAGGTGCTGCCTACCTTCACCCGACCAGCCCAGCCCAGGCTGGGAGGCACATCTTTATCGAAAAGGACGGGTGGAAATAGTCCCGCAGGGCAGCAGGTTGTAATAGCCCCGCTCACCTGCGAGAGAGTTGATACTTCATGTCTTCGCAGTGAGCAATGCAGAGAAATCTGGGGATTTCTGGGAGGTCCCTGGGTATATGAAAGAATGGGAGGAGTCTGTTTTTTGCATGTCTGCAGTGAACAGCGCCCTCTGGCGGAGGATTACCCATGTGTAAGGATTATATTGGAGCAGGACGTACTGTATGCTTAGAATAAAACAAAGATTTGCCTTAGACAAGGGATCAGCAAGTCTGTCATGTTACATACACTCACACCAACTGGGACTAATTTTTTCAAACTGTTGACCTCATAGAATAAAGTGAAGTGTTTCCAAACTTTGGAGTATACCTTTCTATTAGTCATTTTTCTGCTGTCTAGAAGCATCTTGGTGAAAGTCCTTTGTTTCTTAGCACTGTCCACTCAGGATCCAGGCTGCAAGTCTTAGAAGATGAAGTTTGGTCTGGTCTGAAAGGGAGTTCCCATGGAGCCTCTAGTGTCATTGTCTTTAGGGAAGTCAACCAGCTTCTTCTCGGCCAGATCGGTGCAATTAAGATCACTTTGGTCTGTTCTGACGCAATGTTCCATACAACTTGAGGCAGAAGTGGAGGGAAGGTATATGTTATACGGAACAGCCATGGGTGAGCTAAGGCATCCACTCCCAGTGTCATGTCCCCCCCCCCCCCCCGATCGAGGGAAAAAAAAAAAAGTGAGGACACTTGGCGTTTGCTGTAGTGGCAAAACATCTATTCCTGGTGTGTCCACTACGACTGAAGAACCCAAGTCCTGCTTAGGAAGTCTGCTATGGAGAGAGACCTGATCTAAAGATGCAGATGCATCAGGAAGGATAGGACTATGTTCTGTAGGTTTACAGACCTGGTGCCTCCACCAGGTCTGTAGTGGAGGCAACCACATTCAGATAGGCCACCGTGGTGATGTTGTCCAATCGAATTTGAACTTCCCTGTCTCGTAACAGCGGCCTGAAATAAGTCCGATCCTCCTGAACGGCCTTCAGCATTCTGAAGTTTGAGGATTTGAATCTAAATTCTATGGACCAGGTCCCTTGGATGGTGGGAGTCGAGTTGTGCCCCCCAACCCCATCCACTGGCATCCATGGTGATCACTACTGGGTTATTTTGCCTCCAGTAGCTGCCTACTTGTAGGACCGTTGGGTCCAACCACCACCAAAGGGAATATTCTTGACCCCTTGATACCCTTTCTGGGATGCTTGTGTTTTCCTCTAAAGGAGTCTGGCAAGTGAGTCTAAAGGAGTCTAAAACGTAACCCAGAATTCTGCAGGACTTTGATGGATTCAGGTTTGATTTTTCTTTGTTTATAATCCATCCCAGCTCCTTCAGAAGAGAAAGGGTTAGCAAGAGATTGTGTGAGACGAATGTCTCTGATCCGACACCAGGAGGTTGTCTAGGTAAGGGAAGAGCGATGTTCTTAGGAAACTCATTGCTTCTGTCAAAATTTTAGTAAAAAAAAATTCTGGGGAGCAGAAGAAATGTCGAAAGAGAAAGCCCTGCATTGAAAATGCAGGGTCTCCCTGCCCAGGTGGATCGAGAATCTTAGGTATCTACAATGGGCAGGCCATACTGATCATCCAATCTCCTGGTGACAGAAGGTTTATTACCGTGAAAATGGAGGGTGGAGGGAGACCTCCCGCAACGCCGCTGGGTCCTCTGCCAGTGCTTTGGCGATCGAGCTGGCAAGCAGCCCCCCAGGTGCCTCCTGGGGTTGAAAACCATGAATTAAAAAAATAAATAGTGAGATGTGGTAGTCCCAATGGATTCCCCAAAGACAGGAAAAACAATACTGAGGACTGGAGGGAAGGGGTGGGGCTTTTAATTTGTCCCAGTTATGTTTCCTCTTTAGGGGGGGGAAGAGCCTTCTCTCTCCATGGCCGCCCAGAATGACGATGGGAGAAAATAATGCCCATGTTTTCCTTTGCACCATTTCACACTTGAGCATTGGACTTTGTTGCGTAAGGGATATTCCTGGATGCAGAACTTAACTTTGTGCTACATTGTGGGTAGTGACAAACATGACCCCAAATTTATGTGGCGAGATTGGCTAATTTGGTTCTGCAACACTGGGATGTAAACAGGAGATCACAATCTGACAGATTTGGAGCACTTTGGCAAAGAAGAGAGGCAGAAGTCTAGATGTGCAGTCCTACCCAAAAAGACAGAATTCTGTCATAAATTCAAAGGATCCTTCAACAAAACATTGGTATGTATATTTATGCAATCACATTCATTAACTTGTTTTTCAGTTGTACAAATTATAGATAGAAAAAAGTTCTGAAATTAGTATTCTTGGTCTGATTTTGTTACACAACAAAAAACTGACATTTTAACAGTGGTGTGTAGACTTTATATCTGTATACTGCATGCTCTGCTGAACCAAGTCATGTTGTGAAATCTTTATTTCAGTGACAAATAAATGTGTGCGTATTTACTTACCTTCGCCCCCAAACTGAGAAGATGTTCAATGAATGATTGAGAATAATTTTCTGTTCGGCTTGATGACCATACCTCTACATAAGCTGTGACACCTAAAGCAAAATGAGAAGATCTTCAATGAATGATTGAGAATAATTTTCTGTTCGGCTTGATGACCATACCTCTACATAAGCTGTGATACATAAAGCAAAATGGTCGATAATGAAAACAAACCCAACAACCACATTCAGTAATACAGATGGGCAAGCACCAACCCCAACCAGCCAGATCCACCACTTTTAGGTCCATGTGTCTTTCAAACTAGCAACTCAGTTGTCTTCGCTGCACTTGCATGGAGGAAGAACTGCTTTATTAATGGCACCCTCCCAGTGGCTCCAGGGCCAGTACACCACCCCTCATTGGTATACAACCCATCAGCAAGACACAAAATAAATACCAATTTGACTGGTATTTGAATGGTATTTTTGAGTCTCAGAATAGGCCACAAAAAGAGCCCCCTCCTAAAAGTAACCTCCTTTACCCCCCAGTCTGCAGTATTTTTTTAAAGATGAACAACTAACATTTAGGCCGGCTCTGGAATGTTTTCTAGAGAGAGAACGGCCACCCTGTGCCGCAAAACTCACATTTGCCCTGGCTCCCACAGCAATGTAAACATTGGTGCATGCATCCCCCCCGCCGCCATTCGGATAGCATAAGGGCAGGAGCGGGCCCTTGTCCGCTCCCTTTTGCCAAGCTCTGTGTCTAAACAGAGCCGTAAGCTGGGCATTAATATGCACAGCATTCAGCGCTGATCGGGAAAAGGTATATTTTTATGGGCGATCGGGGGGGGGGTAAATTTAGTGGGGCATCCCAAAACACACTTTAAAGTGGACCAAACACAGACTTCAGGATGCCCCACTATGTGAACCCCCCACAAGGGCCTGTAAAGGATAACCTTCCTGTCAGTCCCTTGCCAAGACTGCGGGCTGCATCCCAGCATTCCTACAGTTGAGGTGCACTGCAGCACCCCAGGCTTCAAGTAGGCTGGGAGTGGGACAGTGCATACTCCACTGGGAAACGAGGGCGCTAAGTTCGAACTTCCAACCAAAGCCTTATGCTGTGCATTAGTATGTGCAGCATAAACCACGGGTTTGGCAAGAACCCGCTAAGGATCTGTGGTAATGGAACAAAGGGAAGTCCATGCAGCCATTTAGATAGGCCAGGCATTCTGGAATGTGCACTCTGCAGGGAAACCAGGGATGCAGCTGCCGCCACACCCTATGCCGACGCTTGGTCAAAACACAGGTTTATGTCATGCATGTATGCACGGCAAAAAGAGCTGATTGGAAGAACGGTCACACATGGGTCGTGGGAATGGCAGGAAAGGCTAATTCAGTGGGCGATCTGGGGTTTTTTCAAACAGTGGGGCATCCCAAGATGCTCCGGTGGCAGGGACCAGGGCTTTTTTCATGTTTTAACTGAATTGGATATAATTAAAATACTCAAAACGAAAACAGAAGAGATGATTCCATGCAAGCACAAATCTGGTAAATATGGTAGAGGATGGTGGGGGTAGGGCCCTGATCACATGATGTGGTCACTACCTCTGCACCCCCTACAGTTATGCCCCTGCCTGTATAAGTTTTAGCACAAGGCTAAAAATTATACTGTAGCACTACAGTAGACAAGGAAAAGACTTTTGGTTACAACTGGCCTCAGTTAAACAGTCTCTTATGACATTGTGAGAAAATGTGGGTTTTATGTAGGGTTAAGGCTAACCCTAATCCACCAAATCCACAGCCAACCCATCACCACCCCACAAGATGCTAAGCCCCTCACCCAAGGTGCCTCTGAATCAGTCAACTATTACACTCATCAGTTGGAGCTAACGCTTTACAGGAACAGATTATGCATACCTATCAACTTCTCAGGGTGGGAAAGTGAGACATTTGTTAAATTAGGCCACCCCCCCTCAATTTGGAATGGATAGGAGATAAGTTGTAACAGTTGAGAAATATAAACACTTTAAATAAGCAAATGAATCATTTATTGATGCATGTAAAACCTCAAAGAGGAACAAAGGAAAACAAGGGACAGGGGGACATGGACTCAAAAGAGGGACAGTCCCTCCAAATCAGGGACACTTGGGAGGTATGGCCATTCCTAAAGGAGCAGTATCGCGAATTTTTCTTGGTGATTTAAATGGTACTTTGAATGTAAATAAGTGTTGGAGTAAGAATTACAAATGTAGAAAAAAATGATGTCTGTGTTGTGCAGCTGGAGACTAATAGCTCATGTTTATGTCTGCTGAGTGTTGGGGCCGACACTCTGGCCTGTTCCACTCTGAGGAGAGGGGGAAACAATGTAACAAAGTAATCAGCTGTTCAGTGCTGGCAGCCGAACAGCATAAGATAACAACATTGCCTGGCCAAAACGCATATCTAAAACAGAGAGGAAAGCTCTAGAAGTCATTTAACTGATTGGTAAATTCAATGTCAGTTTGAACCAGAGAGTCAGTGGTTCAAATCTCAGACTCACCAGATTTTCTTTTTTTTTTTTTGGGGGGGGGGGGTTATTTTATTTCAGAATTTGATTTTTGGGTTTACATCCTGTTTTTTTGCTCTAAACATTTTTTATTTTGACAGTTTTCCCTTCATGTTGGCTCTGCTGCAGAATCTTTCAGCTTTGTGTGTTTTGAGCAAAGCCCAACCCAGGATTTTCACTATCTGGAGTTTTGTTTTGTGACCCTAGGGGCATCCCGACTTGGGATGCCCTGATATGTGAAATCCCCAAGTTTACCTGTGAAAACGTACCTTTCCCTGTCCCACAGCGCATGCGCGGGCTCTCATCCAATCAGCTCTGTTTGCACACAGATGGGGAGCCTGAGCAGTAACCTTCCTGGCCGCCCGGCCTGTCTAAATGACTATCTGCGTGAGCGCGCCAGAAAAATGGGGGGGATCTGTGGTTATCCAGGGGTCGTTTCACACAGTGGGGCATCCCGATTTAGGATGCCCGGGGGGGGTCAATGGCCGGGTCTTATAGACTTCAGGGTCGGCCACTCAGGGTTTTGTTCCACTTTTATACCTTTAGATTTTCCTGCACAGTTATTCAAAGAAGAATTTCAGTCATTTTCAGTCAGTTTAGTTTATTTTGTATAGATTTTACACATTTGAGTCACCTGGTCTCATAACAAAAGCAGCACCTCACACACACACACACACAGCCGTTATCACTGATTACAGTGTCAGCCTCTGAGGTAAAGTGTTGCTAGGAGACCAGTGGGCTAAATGCAGCAGCTCACTAAATACAACCCAGCAGATCCCCCTATTCAGCAAATGGACTGAGCCATTGTCATTATACAATTTTTCTATCGCCACACTGAGCCATTGTCATTATACAATTTTTCTATCGCCACATTATTTATACACATGTTAGAAGCTATTGTGTGGCTATTTAATTATTTATCTTTTTTAATGCAAATTTCGCGATACTGCTCCTTTAACCCTTTGAGTGCCAGCCTACCGAGATTTTTTGTCACACTCTGTTGCCGGACTACTTTTCACGTTTTTGCGCTACACGTGTTCAACCTGGATTTTTGAAGGGATTTCCAGGGATTTTCCAGGAAAATTATATATTGTTTTTTTCAGCAGAGTCTGGGCTTCAACATGAAATGTCTTGTTTGGCCTTTTTTTAGTGTATTCTCAATACTTTTGGGTGAAATATGTGCAAAAAAATAAAAAAAAACTATTTTTTTACAATTTGTAGTGTTTTTTTTCTAATAAAAAATGTAAGTTTGTTAATAAAATATTATTGCGTGTGAAAGCCCTATTTCTCCCGGTTACAACGGTACCACATATGTATTGGTATACACCATTTCCTGCCCAGGAAACTCCTCAAACTGAAACAGCAGTTTAGGAGATTTCAGATAGAATACAACTATGCAATATGATTGCATAGTTGTAAGGGGTTAACTCCTGGGGGGGGGACCTCATTTTTTGGGAGGAATTTTAGGGGTTAAAAACCCTTAAAATCCCCCCAAAAAAATGACGTAGGGTCCCCCTTACCCAGCATTACCAACCCGGACCAGCTATGGGGGATTGTAGAACAGGGCGCAGGGGCCAGCGTTGGTGGCCCCTGGCCCTGCAGGCTACTAGCCCACATAGCCACGTGGCCCGGGCCCTTCTGCCCCCCCTGGCCGTTGGGAAGGCAGGTAATGGGGGGCTGGGGGTTATGGCAAGTCACCCGCTTGCCGCAGGTGGCCTGCCATACCCAGAGCCTTGTGAACTGGTATAAGGGGTCTCATGGACCCCTTACCAGTTCACAAAGGGTTAAGTAAATAAAAAAAAGACACCAGACAAAAAATTATTTATTATTCTTTTTTCACTTATACTTACCTCCCATCCAGTGTCCCGCGCCGCTGCAGATGACAGTTGTCGGTAGTGATCGGAGCAGGGAGGGAGGGAGGCAGGGAGATCAGAGCCTCCCTGCCTGCCACCCTCCCTGCTCCGATCGCTACCGACAACTGACAGAACGGAGCCCGAGTGCCGGTAACCCGAGGAGCGGGATGGCGTCATCAAGTGGGCGGGGCTAGGGTGGGTTGGGGGCGGGGCTAGGGTGGGTTAGGGGCGGGGCCATCGCCGGCCGAAGAGGATGGTGAGGGCCTGTTTCTGGGCCCTCACCCGAAGCGTGGAAAGCCCAGGGAGGGGGATCGGAGCCCCCCCTGGTGAAGAGAAGACCCGGGGAGAGCCATCGCGCTGCGAGGTGAGTAAATGACATTTACTTTTTTTTTTTTTTTCCAGATGTCGGCGCCGGCGGGGGGCCTATTCCGGGCCCCCTCCTGAAGATCAGAAGCCCGGTGGCGAAAATCTACTACTTGATTCTTGTACAGAATCGCTGGCACGTTCAAATGAGGGGTCAGGTAAGTCTGTATCTTTTTTACTTTTTTGTATGGGGCTCTAGAGTCAGCTACGTGACTCTCACGTAGCTGGCACTTAATGGTTGGAGAGGCAGCTACGTGAGAGTCACGTAGCTGGCACTAGAAGGGTTAAAGAGGAACTTCGAACATAAAATAGGGGCTGATCCCCCCCCTCCCCCCCAACAGCCCCTACTTACCTTTTGGATGTCGCCGCTGCCTGCTGCAGAGACATTCGGCTGAATCAGGGCCCAAACCTCGCCCCTGCTGCCGGCTTAGCCGTCTGTCTTTAAATGATAGTACAGCTTTAGCCGGCCTCTTCAAAGACCTGCGCTGCTTAACGATATCTCGAGAGATTTTGGCCGGCTTCGTTGCATCCTAGCTATTGGCAATGCGCAGGCGCGAGATCGGGAGCTGTGCGCAGTGCCTTATGGGATGCAAGATGGCTCCGCCCGTCGCAAGGTCGCCGTAATCCGAGGGACACAGAAGATGGATCCCCCAGGGAGTTGAGTAGAAACTACCCAAAAGAAAAACCGGAGGGGGGGCAGCGGATTGGTGAGGTTTTAATGTTCCTCTTTAAAGATGCTACTTAAGCTTTAGTATTGTACGGCACACACTGTTTTAGGAGTGCTTGTGGCCCCCACAGCTATGATGCTACAAACATTGCTAGGGCAAAATATGGGCGGAGACGTCTTAGCTGCGGGGGGTAAAATGGGGCCAGGCATGGAGGGGGGACTTGACAGGGACCTGAAGGGGGTGTAAGAAGAATTGTTAATATCTTTTAGCACCCAGTCATCCCTGTTGGCCCCAAAGCAGCACGGCTCATTGGGAATTCTCTCTGTGCTCCCTATGGCCAGTTTGCCCCTGGTTGTACGTAGGTGAGCATAGTGAGAACCATGTAGATCTCCATCTCACGTGGCTCAGATCCACCAGCCCATTAATGAACCACAAGTCAAAAAATTATTGATAGAAATGTAATGTCTGATTGCAACTAGCCACCAACTGCAAGTAGATTGCTGCTCATGTTAGCTCAGTGGGCCATTGCACACAAATGATAGCCAAGTCTTGCATTGAGCAATTTTGCAGCAAAGTGATACCGCTAAAAGCGGTCCTTCACTCTGAATAAGAGTCTATCTTATATGTTTCGCTCACCCTGTACATACAGATTGCTCACATTAAAAATCATCCTACCTGCATCTACTGCATGTTATGAGCCATTAAACATCCAAGATGGCGGCTCATGGAACATCAGGCAGCCTGCAAACAGGAAGTGCCTTCTGACTGTGCTGCTCTGCATTCTGGGATTGCTGACCTTTTCCTGACCCCAGCTCTGCTCTGTCTGAGCAAAGCACAGCTATAACGCGCCCCCCCTGTACTTTATCCCACTCTCCTCTCCTCAGTAAGTGTGATGCTTCTGAGTAAAGATAACGACGCCCGTATTCTAAAGTCCTGAACAGAGTTGCAGCCCAGTGGGGGAAAGAATAATAAGTGACTAAAAACTTAAAATATATTAACTTTAGAATCGTTTTTTAAGGGTTTGGGCTTTTCAATAAATCATGGTGAAGGTCCGGTTTAAGATGGCTGCTAGATTGCAACCACCAATGACCCAGTGGGAGTTTTTGCCATGAACTTTACTGGTTGCCAGTGGTCAGTAGCGGCTGTGATGTAATGTGGCATAATGGGACTAAGTAACAGGTTTCCTCAGACAGTAAGCAATGCTGGGTATCAAATAATAGGATGCTAACAACCCCCCACACCTTCAGGTCAGAGGAACTTCAGCATTTTTGAGCTTTGTTTCATTACAGCAGGCTAAAACCCACAGCCCCTAGCCATGGAATCCCAAATCGGGATGCCATGCTCTGAGAAATCTTATCCAGATAGCCTCAATTACTTACCCCAATGCAGATCCCATGGTGCATGTGCAGGCACTCCTCCAAGCCAATTGGAGCACTGACTGCTCCCTACACTAGTCATTCAGAAATGTTTAATTCACATCTGCTGTGGATCATCAGCGAACTTAGTATACCAAATGATCTGGGGGATTTCACACAGCAGGGCATCCCAATTCAGAATGCACTAGGGATAAAGAGAAGAGGCCAAAATTACTTTTGAAAGTGTACCAAAGCCCGCGGTTGACACCTCCGCAATCTATAAGATTCTAGGGCCATCGGATTAACACCCACCCACCCCCCACTTCAAAATGCTCCGCACAGACACACCAGGCATTTGTGAATGGCCAGCGCGGGCATGCACCGTTAGAGGGTAGCTCTTAGCCTTGTCCTAGACGATATTGACGAGCGGAGCTGATTGAATGGGGGGGGCACACATGCACCTTAGGGGAAAGGTGAGTTTTACGGGGTGCCCTGGTCAAATTCACCAGTTTTGATCCACTTTAATAAACCAAAACCACAGGGTTTTAGTCAGCTTTGAGTTAATTGAAGCACCACTTCCCGTAGATCTCATTGCAATTACAGCACAATGGACAGGGAAATCCTGCCTTGGTGTGAACGCAGCCGCATTGCACAGGTCTGGCTCCATTACTCCAGCATCCAGCCATGGGCATCCGCTTTACATGCATGGGTGGGCCAGCTGCGTGCTCTTTTACTCCCTAAATACTGCGCCTGAGTCTGAAGGCTGTTGGCACCATTCCCGCCATTACCTGCAAGGACTTGGCTGGCCCCACACGCTGGTGAAAATGTATCGCAATCCTCCATGGTCACAGCTCATCCAGGTCAGTCAGCGCGCCACAGCTTCAAACCAGCCTTCCGGCTCGGAGACGTCATCAGCAGCGCGCCCGCTCCAGTCCGGGATCTGCGCAGCTTTGTGACTGGGGGGTAAGGGGCTAGTCGCCTGTGTGAGCCGCCAGCTTGTTTTTTGGCCAGTGGACTGCATTGGCCAGGCTGCACTGAAAGTATTTTCATGGCATGAAGACTCGAGCCCTAATGTCTGCCTGGAGAACCTTCTGTCTCAGGAGCTGTACCTACACACACCTGGGGGGAATAGTCTGCCCCTGGGCGCCCCAAAACCTCACCCCATAAGGAAAGAGGAACATACCATACCTCCCAACTGGCCCTCATTTGGAGGGACTGTCCCTCTTTTGAGTCTATGTCCGCCTTGTCCTTTGGGGTTTAAAGTGGACCCATCACTGGGATTTTGACTATCCTGGGGATTGGTCCTTCTCGATTTAGGAACCCTGCTGTTTGAAACCCTTCCCAGATCGCCCACTCCACTCAGCTTTCCGCTGTTCCTACAGTGCATGGGTAAGCACTCATCCAATCAGTGCTTTATGTCATGCATACTAATTCACAACATAAAGGCATTGTTTTGGATTGTGCATAAGCAGTGGGGACAGCATCATCCCCGGTTTCCCTGTGGAGTTCGTGTTCCCACGCCCCCGGCCTATCTGAATAGCTTGGCGCAGGATGCGGAGAGGGACTGGTGAAAGGGTAAGAGGTTTCCAGGTGTTTTGCGAGGTGTTACACAGTGGGGTATCCCAAATCTGCCAGCCCTGGAGTTGTTTAGACTACAGGGAAAGCCCCGGGGGTTATTGGTCCACTTTAACATGCAGATCTGCATCAGTTTTGTGTATGTAATGTTTAAGTGTGGCTTAATTCAAATAATTGTCCCTCTTTTCCACCCAAGAATTTCACTTTCTTGCATCCTGTTACGCCTGGCAGGGCATCCCAGATTTTGATGCTGCGCTGTGTTTATCTCCCAGGATCGCCAAAAAAATCACACCTCAGTGGGAGGTTGACACAGTGGGGTAGGCGAATTTAGGATGCCCCATAAAGAGAAAGGACACCCACCCAAGAGTCTTAAAGTGGAACAAAACCCACCAGCAGCCTTCCTGGAATTTCTCTGGGGCTTCCCACATCAGAATGCCCCTCTGTGTGAAACCCCAGGGGAAGCCCCAAAAAACTCACCCGCCATGTTCCATGCAGGGCACATGCACGGGCTCTCGTCCAATGAGAGCCACCTGCTATTGCGTAATTCGGCAGACTGCTCAATGTTTACAACCTGCGTTCCCAACCTGGCCATTCTGATAGGCTGGGGCAGGATGCACACACGGCCGGGGATGCAGCTGCGCATGCTCTCCATTCAATAGAATGAGAACTGTCTGCCGAATGTCATTGTAAGCGGCACTCATTGGACGAGAACCCGCCCATGCACCATTGGAAAGTGGCAATGTGAGTTTATTGGGGCTTCCTGGGGGGTTTCACACAGTGGGGCTTCCGCTGCCCCAGGGCCATGGTACAAAACCCAGGAAAGTAAAATTCCCAGGTTTTGTTCCGCTTTAGAGACAACTTTAATGCCAATGAGGGCCCTGAGCTGTGGCACCCCAACCCACACCCTTTCTCCTTTGGTAAGGATCACCAGAGAGGTAAGTATACTGGGCAATCCCCGAGCATACTCACAGCAGGACATCCCAATTTGGGAGGGAGGCCACCGGTCCTAGAGTCGTATAGACTCTAGAGAGGTGATTGCTCCTCTTTAAAGTAGATGTTCTGACTGTTATGAAATATACTACACCCATCAGACCCTCCTTTTGGTGCTTCTCTAGACATTGCTGCATACCCCTTTAACCTGCCGTATGTACCCCCTGGAGTTCATGTACCATGGGGGACCTGAAAATGTCTGTACTATACAGACAGCAGGGAAGTATTGCAGGGTACCAGCTGTTGGAGGAGGTGAGTTATCCTTGTTTAGTGTCTCTGCAAACCAGAACACTGTGTGCCAGTGAGGGTTTATATCTGCTTTAAAGCGGACTATCAGACTTGCTAAGGACTCCCTCTCGCACCTGAAGCCAGGTCCAGAACTGACTTTTCAGGGGGTATAGAAGGGACATTGCCAATTGCTCTCGGGGAAGTCTGTGCCGGCATTGTGCTGTTAGGCTCCAGACACGTCTTCATCGTGACCTGCTGACTCAATGGAGAAGCACCTGAAACCATGCAACATCAAATCAGCAAATGGTTAAGCTCTGTTTGTATAATGCTTCTTTGCAAATATGATCATGTAGATCTTCCTTTTCCGAGCTTTTAGATTTCTATTAGATTAGGAAATCAAGAACCACAGCGGTTATCTAGAAACTAATTGCCACCACTAGTTTGGGAAGTGGTTGCTCCCTGATGTCGGGGATAGAACACAGCAAATTGCTTGAACCCCAGTGTTTCTAATCTTTAGCAAAATCAAAAAGTAGCAAAATAACTGCATGTAATTTTAGTATTATAATTTTGCTAATTACATCGCGTGCAGCATTAAATGTAATTGTTAAACGTTTGTGCTACTGCAGGCAAAGGTAGTTGTTAACACGTTTTGTTATTGTGTTTAAATTGGAGAGGAAATGGCGCAGATATCGGGGTTTACGGGTTAACCTCATGATTACTCTTTCAAAAATGTGGCCATGGCCCTTGGATCTGTGATGCTGCATAATAATAAGCACAATGGGCGGGGTCTGCGCTCACAACAATGTAATGAATCTGGAGGATGGAGGAAGGGACCAGCAATCTTGTCCTGTGCCAGAATGTCATTGGCTGCACCTGTAACCCCCAATTTTCCAAGTCATCCTTCAGCGTGACCGACCACATAGGGGATATTATGCTCCACCCCCTGGGAGGAAACGCAAAGTTTGAACAGTGGTTAAAAGCCCCATCCCTTCCTCTCTACCTCAGTTCTTTATGTTTCCTCCCTGGGAAACCTTTGGACAGAGTGCCTAGATTTGTTAGACTTCGGCCACTTTATTATTTTAGTTTTTTTTTTTAGGACCTTCAGAGTACTGGAGTAGCAATGTACCTTTAAATCCCAGCAACTGAGTTAGTTGTGGGTACGCTGCCTTTAACAATTTACTTCGGGTATTCAGTCATTGGTCTACTTGGAAGCTTACATGACTGTCGCTCCTGTACCACTGATTGTCCTCCCTCAAACCCAGTTTGTGACGCTTCTTCTAGATGGTGGGTGGGTCTGGCCTTGGTACATCTGGTTCTTGTTATAAAAAATAGGAGCATGTGTTTTTTTAAAGTGGACCTCCAATCAGAAAATCAAAGCTTAGTAAATTGCTTCTCTAAAGCCCCTTTGTGGCAATCATTGACATAAGCTTATTGAAGTATTACCACCATGCATATGTTTGGAATAGGCAGATTCTGTACTTTTAAACATGCATGGCAGCAGCCATCTTGCAACACACATGAAGAAGCTAATTCTGAAAACACAAATCTCTCAGTCAAACCTGCCTCATAGCTCTAAGCAATAATCTCCTATTTCTATTCAGAAGTAGTAAGCCTACAGCTGTAAAGACTCATCATGGAATAAAATACATAGTATCCCCTGGCTGATTGTTTTTGTGGCAGCCACCGCCATAGAGTTGCATTATAACAGCTTCCCTCACACAGATTTTTTTGCTACATTAGCTGTTTATTGAACCGGACCAACAGCCTGACACAGTTGGAAAAGAAGGGTAGCGGCCATCTTGGAGCTTCCTACCCTGTCTGGATTCAACTGACATAACTGACAGTCTACAGTAACAGGAAGTCTAGCAGCACTTCCTGTTTGCAGGGAGCCTACAAATGCATGAGCCGGCATTTTGTTTCCAAAATTTACTACAGCAGGAGGAGGAGGAGGTTGTTGAGTTGGTCTGGTTTAAGTCATTTTTGACTGCTGGTCTGCTTTAACCCTTCTAGTGCCAGCTACGTGAGTCTTTGCAACCAAAGATTACATTGAGTGATTACTTCCAGAAAACTGTGGCCACATCAACAAGCCTGGTACACCTAGAAAGCTTGAGGTGTGTACTTCCAGAGAATATATAGTTTGTTGGGGGTATTTCAAATGTAAAGGGTTGTTTTTCTGGAAAAACTGCAAGGTGCGCATATCGCAGTTGTATTTTATCTGAAAATCCCCTAAAGTTTCAGTTTGGGAAGTCTTCTGGGCAGGAAAGGGTATCTACCTATACATATGTGGTACTGCTGTAACTGGGAAAAATTGGGATTTCACACGCAATAAGATTTTTTTGACAAATGTACATTTTTTTATTACAAAAAAACACTACAAATTGTAAAAAATAGATTTTAAAAAAAATTTCACATATTTCACTCAAAAGTATTGAGAATACACCTAAAAAATGACAAACATTTCATGTTAAAGCCCAGACTATTCTGAAAAAAACAGTATATCATTTTCCTGGGAAATCCCTTCAAAAATCAAATTTGAGCATGGGGAGCGCAAAATAGTGCAAAATGGTCTGGCAACAAAGGGTGACAAAAACTCCAGGTAGGCTGGCACTTAAAGAGTTAAATGTTTGCCTGTGTGAAAAATTACAAACAAGCTTTTCCTTGTTTCTGAGGCATATATCGCTCTCAATTTGTTGTGCACCCCCCCCCCCCCCCCAATTTACATTTGTAAGCAGGACTATTGGATGTGCGGCAAGATGGCCGCCACCATGTAATCCAGGCGCAAATCATTTTTATTCCATTCCACAACATCTGCATGGGGTTAAGCCCTCTCAAACTGCTTATGCCACTGTTCATTAGAAAGGAAGCAATTTTCGAAACTTTCTTTTTTTTTACTGGAGATCTGGTTTAAGCTTTATGGTCTAAATTAAAACCTTAAACCTGAATAAATCCCTAAAACTATCAATGGGCCATCGCAAGGCTAGTCCTCTTCCAGCTAGGCATGCGCAGTCAGCTCAAGGAGAGCACTCCACTTGCTTGGAAACTGAGCATCGCTTCGGGTTACCGGCGCAGCACACTTCCACTATAAAGACCAAAGACCCCACACGAGCCTCCGTTATCATACAAGAGGATTTTAAAAGAAAATGAAGAGGTGAGCATTTTTTTATTGACGGCAATCTGGATAGTGTGGGTGCACTATCCAGATGCCCCCAACCTTTTAGGGAGTTATTCCAGTTTAAATAACTTCTCTATATGGAGGCTCCCCTTAAAAACAAAAAAAAGTATGCTATCTGCAGTTAGTGCTCAGATATATGCATAATATATATATGAGAGATTTTTTTTTTTAGAGCAGAAATTAGGTATGCTTTAAGGGACTGTTTAGGCATAAGAATATCTTGCAGTCTGCAATAAATATATATATATTTTTTTTTTTTCAACCATCCCTATACCTGCCCTAGTCCCGTCTTCTAGGTTTGCAGAGGCTCTGGGTATCATAATGGAAAGTTGTATCAATCACTACAGTAGCAGGAAACTGACCTCGGCAGCCGGAGTCCGATGAAAATGAGGACACAGTGCCCCGCTTCTGCCAGGAGAGTCAGTGAAAAGCCAGGACTTCTCTGGGGGGGGGGGGGGTTATTTTAGACTATAAGCCCCACTTTAAAAAAAACTTAGAAGAAAAATATATTTGAATTTTTACTTTGTGTCTTTCCAAACTCTATGCCCATGGAAATTCAATGAAAGATTGGAGAGGTTGTCTAAAGCAAGTTGGCAAAAAGATGATTTGTATGCTCTTTGTACTGCTCATCATGTGTAATCCTTTTATGCTTGGTCTGTACGTGGCATTTACCATTTCTAGTTTTGGTTGGAGTTCACTTTTGGAGCAAATAACTTTCCACACTGCATTTCCCTCTATATATTGTACAGAAGAGCCGCTGCAAGTCAAGCTGTGTCCTTATTTACTGTGATTTTCTATCCGCGTGTTTACTTCTTGGTGTGCATTATTATTAAATGTATGCATGCATAACGGAATCCGTCTCAGCGTGTTTATGCATGAATAAAAGCCTATCAACAACTTTCTTTATCTGCTATGGTTCTTCAGCACTCCCCAACAATCTGTTTCTTTCTTTGCACCTTTTATATCCTAGACTAGGACAGCTATAAAGTATGGGATGCATAACTGTTCATTTTGTGCCTAGACAAAAGCTTCAGATATATAGCAGAGGAATTTCCATTTGAAAACCATGATCTTATTTTTCACTTAATAAATGCAGTGTTTTGCATTTGAATTGTGTCGTTTTATATCATGAAACCTTTGAAGTATAATATCCCAAATAGAGATGTAGCAATGAATAGTTTGAGTGCTTTAAATTGGCATTGTAATGACTTGCTTACATTTTAGTTTGTTCATTTAAGGGAAATTGTGACAGACGTTTCTCTTTGATTTTGGCAGGCGGCTCACATTAAAATCCAGGTTCCCCATTTCCCGTAATGCACTCGGCTGTCTAAACAACAGTCTATGCTGTAACAATGTGCACTTCAGCGTACTCCATTCGCTGACTCACACTTTAATGTTTTGCTCTATATCTGCTCCTTTTTAGGAGTCATAAAAGATAATGAGTGATTGTGATCAAACAATATCTGTGGCATTTCTTTCTCAAACAATATCCATTTAATTGACAAGACTAAAATGACCCAAATGGCTCAGCGTAAGATAAGGGTTTGGTTCATAATTACTGCAGACAGAATTTTTGAATCTCATGTTTTGTGATGGAAAGGTAAGATACCATATTTAATACACTAAAACAATTTAGAGTGAAACTTCAGTTTTGCAAAGTTGGGGCTTTGTTGTTACTCTGTCAGGTTTAAATTGCCATCCATGCTCCGCCCCTCCCCCACTTCCTGGTAACACTTTTCGCACAAAACAGGAAGCTGAGATCACACCACGAGTAATGAGTACCACCAGGGCCGGCGTCGGCACCCGGCAAGGCGGGGCATCTGCCGGGGGCCCCCACTCTCTGGGGGGCCCACTGACAGGGTCGGCCTTTGGGGAGTGCAGCGGCGCTTGACCGGCAGCGGACTGGGAGGGCACCGCCACAGCTGGTGCACACATCTCCTCGAATGGCGGGGTGCCACACAATTGGGAATCTCGATTTAGATTCCAGGAGAGGCAGTGCTGGGTTTTGTTCTGTGTTTAAGTTGCCCGCCCCAGCTGATTTCCGATACCTGGAGCATTCCAATCTGTGATACCCTACTGTGTGAAACTCCCTGGAATCGCTGGCTTACCCACTATGCAAGCAATTCCACCCCTGAGTTTTGGTCCGCTTTACAGGGGCATCTCAATTTGGGATGCCCCTGTTTGTGAAAGAACCGCCCTGGTTTGGCCGTTAACTCAAACTGGCAATCCCACAGTGCAGTGGTCCCCAACCCTGTCCTCAACGCCCACCAACAGGCCAGGTTTTGCAGATCTCCACAAAGATGCACAGGTGGAGTAATTAGTGCAGCTGCAGAGCAATAGAGCTGGCTATTTGGAGATCCAAAAAACATGACATGTTGGTGGGCCTTGAGGACCACTGCCACAGTGCATCCACCAGTTCCAGAAAAGTAATGAACAAAGGGCGGGGGGGGTCACACACAGGGGTATTCAAAATCAGGAGGAGCTAGATTCGTTTAGACTCCAAGGTCACGTTTAAAGGGGATTGGTGTGCTTCAAAGTAGACCAAAACTAGAGTTTTGGTCCAAATAGCATGATCCTTAGGGGGCATCCAGATTTTGGATGTCCCTCTGTGATTTGATGTGACTCTTCACCACAAAGGGGCCCACTGAGACCATGCTGCCCAAGGGCCCACATAAACCTGGAGCTGGCCCTGAGTACCACAGATACATTTCCTTTATAGTCACATCCATGATTCCACTATAAGCTAAACTGGAGCAGCCAGAGAGTGGCAATCCATTAATTAGGCATTGATTCCCAGGCATAAATATGCACAGCAAACAACGCTGATTGGAGGAAAGCCTGCACATGTGCCACGGGAACAGGAAACACGGTAAGATTTTTGGCGATCCCGGGGGTTACACACAGTGGTGCACCACAAATTGGGAAGCCCCTGTGAGGCAGACCAAATTCCAGAAGGGTAAAAATCCTGGATCTTGACCTACTATAAAAGAACTGCAATAGAACTTTTAATATCCACTTTGTCATTTAAATGTGTATATAATAAATGATTGGAAACTTGCCTCCAAGGGTTTTTGACTTACAGGGAAGGTTTACTTTTGTGAAATTTCCTTACATACCTCATATCGAGGCCTGCCAGAGAGGCACAAGGCTCTCCTGCTTGCCTTCATTCAGTCCAGCTGTGCCATCGCTCTCCTGTAGGCCTGGCAGGAGGTGCCCATAGGGCTGTTTTGTGGGTCTCTACATAGAGGCCATGTCTGAGCACTGATTGCTTCACTGGTGTGTGCGTGTGTAGATCTGCGAAACCTGAGCTGTTGGTGGCTCACGAGGACAGGAAAGGCTGCCCCTTTTTGGCCTCCTGCTCTGCACACACTGTATCGGGCTGAAACACAGAAGTGTGGCAGCACTGAAGGTGAGTTTATCTGCCAACCCAGCACAATGTCGAATTTCTGAAAGTGGATAGGAATCTTCTTGGTGCCTTTTCTCTTCTTGGTGTCCAGTTTTAAAAAGTTGAAAAAGGCTAGATACTGTATCTGAAAACCATGTAGGAAAGTCTAGCTCACTTCCTGTGTATTGTGATCATCTGGCAAATGCAACCCCAATATTTGGATTGATGTATACCACCAATTTAATGCTTCACAATGACCACTCCCACTCTAGGTTTCTCATTTAGCTTGAAAGGGTCATGCTAAAGATCTAGTGAAGCAACTTTACCTTTGAGTGTGCTTTTGGGTGTAAACTGAAGACTGAGCTTTTAACTTGAAGACAAAAACAAATACTGTAATACATTTATGTTCTAATATTTCTAAAAAGATTTTTTCGAATCAAAAAGTTTACTCGGAGGGGCGTGGTTGCTGATGGAGGAGTATTACACGCTGAGAGGTCTGGGAAATAGACTAAAAACTTGGTCACCTGCAGTTTTATCTGCGCAATCTAACCTGCCATCTCTACGTATTTTGCTGCTGGAGGAGTAAAAGGCAGAGGTCAGCCTTTGGTCAACATGGGGCCAGCTCGGGGAGTGCACCACTGGCCTCGGAGGCCCTGCTGAGTGGCGACGGCGCTCACCTGCGAAGGGAGAAGCAGATGGAGGACTCCTGTGCTGCTAGCCGGCAAGGACTCCAGCACAGTGCGTTGCCGGCAGACTCCAGGTTTTCCCCGCTCTATGTTTTGTTCTCCCTCTGCCACTCTATCGTAAGCGCAGAGGACATAAAAGAAGTTCCCCTCCTGGGCTACATACCCAGCCCACAGCCCTGTTCATAACCTGGGTCTGAAACTTACCCAGGAGGCAGCTTCCAGTGCTATCAACATCCCATCCCCTCCACCTATACTTAGTTAAAGCCTGCATGCCCCTGCCAAGCAGATTTCCGCAGGGATAACAGAGAGGGCTGCAGCCAGGGGGGAAAGCCCAAGCACCAGTGTCCGGCGACACATCCCTAGGCCCCCAGTACTAGGGAGAGCTGTGCCCCAGGAGCTTGTAGAGATATACATCCTACATGGACACGCATGATGATGTTTATCCACACAGCTTTTCCTCCATCTCCACCGATCTTGATGGGGCGACCGGATAAGCCAGGCCAGCCTTTGCCAATGCGCAGCCCTTTGACCCGCGGGGCTTTATGGGGCACCTAACCCCCTACCGCCCAGATCCCAACAACAGCAAGTTGGCATTATCACCTGGGATAGCCTGGGTCTCCTGGGTTGGTAGCTGCCTGCTCCCCCCCCCTCTCTCTCCTTCTTCCGGCCTCCCCCCGTGGAATGACTCTGGGGTCTTTTGCTGTCTCCGGCAGGGGATGCCTGGGGTGGCTGGATTGGGAGGGAAGGCCATGCACACCTTCCTTTCAGACAAAACAAATCCTGGTAGATACAACAATTTGACTGTTGATTGTTTTCTCATGAGGGTCCATACCTTTGACACATTTGTTGTTCTGATGTTCTGCTTATCATTTATACTACATTTTAGTCTCTTTGGAGGCAGCTCCTGTCTTTGGTCTCCATATCCCTTCACACCACTAACTGGTTCTTTTGGTATCCATTCCAGAATTCCCAACCAGAACCATTGGGAGCTCCTCCACCTGTAGCTCTCAGGTGGTGACTTCCCTAGTACTAAGCAGACCAATGGGACACCTGCTTCTCTGCTGGTCGGGTAGGTAACCTCTTTTGTCTACCCTGGCTATTTCTACTGTTCTGCTTTCTGTTTTTCTCCTTACCACCCCTAACTTGCTAACCCCTCAATCTACCCCCTCACCAACACACCACTCCCCTTTCACTACACCCCACAGCCCCTTATCCACACAGCTCCTTGGTGAGCTCGATGGGTCAGGATAGATAACGCCCTCCTGGTCCGAAGCCCATCGAGACATGGCTAACACTAATGTGATCACCCTCAAAACCAGAGGTCTAAACATACCTGAGCAAAGAAGCATTTTAATGCACAATCTCAAGAGGCAGAGAGTACAGATCGCCCTTATCCAAGAGACCCACTTTAAGAAACCCCCTTCCCCTATATGTAGCAATAAATATTCTCCAATCCTGTACACAAGCTGCTCTGCTGAATCTAAATGAAGGGAGTCCCTATCCTAATTTCAATAGATGTCAAAGACACCTGGAGAGATGAGGCAGGCTGGGTATTGCTGGTCAATGGCACAATCCTGCAGAAAACATACACTTTTGCTTTTGTATATGCACCAAAACAAGGACAGGCCTAAACATCACATTAGACCAACTACTGGACTCATCCTCGGGCAAATCCAGCCTCCCATACGTTGCCCTTAAAGCTATTAAAAAGAAACTCCACAATCTCCAGCTAGTGGATGTGTGGAGAATACTGAACCCAAAGTGCAGAGATTTTACATTCTTTTCTAACGTACATAAATTGTATTCAAGAATTCACTTCCTTCTTGTCTGTCATATTATGACTAGCCTTGTCACGAAATGTCAGTTCCTCCAACTGACTTTCTCAGACCATACTCCAGTTATAATGGAACTCTTATTGATAGACAGGCACAATTCCAAAATGACATGGAGACTGAATGAGTTCCTTTACTTTTCCGACAGATGAGCCTAGAGAAGTATTTTCAGGAGAACGAGTCTCCAGAGGTTTCTCCGCTACTGCTTTGCGAAGCCCACAAAAGTGTCATTAGAAGAGGAACATCAGAGGTTTCAGTCTAAAAGACTCCAGGGCCTCCCGAGTACCAGTTAATGGGGCATCCCGAATTGGGATGCCCAGCTGTGTGAAACCCCCACGAACCATGGAAACACCCTCTACCGGAGCCTTTGCCACATCTGTGCACTCCGGCCTCATCCCCGGTCACCTATAGCCGCGCCCGCACCCCGCCTTCCTGAATGGGTGGCGCGGTCTGCTTAGCCGTCCAAGTGGCGCCAAAGGGAGCCGAGTGACAGTGAAGGCGCTGATTGGCTGAGCACGCCACTCAGCCAATCAGCGCACTTGCTCTCACCCGAGTCTGCACAGTGGGATCGGAAGGAAGGTGAGTGAAACGGGGCTACCTGGGGTTTCTCAGCAAAGTCTTGGAACATACTGGCCTGAGGAACACCATGCAAAAATGTATTGGCGCTCTTTACACTAACCCCACAACCCGAGTAAAAGTAAATGGACTCCTGTCGGACACTTTCCACCCCAGAAATGGAACTAGGCAAGGCTGCCCTCTGTTCCCACTCCTATATCCTGTTTCTGTCGAGCCCTTCTTGTGCACAGTAAGAGAAAATGCTGACATCACAGGCCTACCCTGGTCTGAAGCTCTCAACATTTCCCTTACTTCAGACACCGTCAAATCCATACAGAACTATTTTCCTTTTAAATCGGTTCTTCACCCTGAATAAGAGCATATCTTATATGTTTCCCACACCCTGTACATACAGATTGCTCACATTAAAAATCATCCTACTGCATCTACTGCATGTTATGAGCCTTTAAACATCCAAGATGGCGGCTCATGGAACATCAAGCAGCCTGCAAACAGGAAGTGCCTTCTGATTGTGCTGCTCTGCATTCTGGGATTGCTGTCCTTTTCCTGACCCCAGCTCTGCTCTGTCTGAGCAAAGCACAGCTATAACCCACCCCCCGGTAGTTTATCCCGCTCTCCTCAGTAAGTGTGATGCTTCTGAGTCAAGATGGCGGCGCCCGTATCCTAAAGTCCTGAACAGAGTTGCAGCCCAGTGAGGGAAAGGATAATAAGTAAGTGACTAAAAACTTAAAATATATTAATTTTAGATGCTGGGGAATAGTTTTTTAAGGATTTGGGCTTTTCAATAAATCATGGTGAAGGTCCGGTTTAAGTGTGCAAAGAATGCCATTTAATATTTTGGCGTATACTTATCCTCTTCACTGTCCAACCTATTCGACCTTAACTATTCCATGCTAGCTAAATCAGAGACATATCAAGATGTCAATTCTACCTAAATTTATTTTTCTCTTTCAGGCCTTGCCCATTTGGATTCCCATGTCCTACTTTCACATCTATAAACATGATCTTCACTAGATTTATATGGAAGAGAAAAATACCATTTTGTGAATACTCACCTGTAAAATGGGTATTGTAAGTATGTCACACACCCCGCTTCAAGAAATTCATAACGTGTGGGTAATACTGACCTGTAGAGGGCGATATGCAGAGATGCCGGGAAAAAAGAGAGCCCCTCCCGGTCCATAAATACCTGGGACCTCCCACTCATTACCCAGTATAAGAACAGCAGTAAGGTAAGGGACCAGGAAGAGCCCAACACAAAGCATAACAACGCAAAGTTCACCATATAAAGGATCCAGAATACAAAAGGGCAGGGTGAAGCGGGGTGTGTGCCATACTTACAATACCCATTTTACAGGTGAGTATTCACAAAATGGTATTATTCTAAGTATGTCACACACCCCGCTTCAAGAAATTCATAACGTGTGGGACATCCAACAGCAGTGTCCATAAAGGGCGGGGATCCAAAACAAGGCAACAAGGCACAACTTAAACCACTTCAGCTTGCAGAACTTTGCGGCCAAACACAGCATCCGCTGAGGCCCTAACATCAACCTTGTAAAACTTGGAAAAAGTGTGAACAGAAGACCAAGTAGCAGCCTTACAAACTTGCTCAACAGAGGCCTGGTGCTGAAAAGCCCAGGACGCCCCAACCGCACGAGTAGAATGAGCAGTAACATGAAAAGAGTGTACCTTCCCTTTGGCAGAATAGGCCCCAACTATGGTCTGACGGATCCATTTACTAATGGAAGACTTGGCAGGCGCCAAGCCTTTTCGGGGCCCGGAGGGCACCACAAAAAAGGCATCCGTCTTACGAAAGGAAGACGTTACCTCCAAATAATACTTCACAACACGAACCACATCCAAAGAATGCAGGGCCCTCTCCTTGTCATTGCTGGGATTAGGACACAGAGAGGGCAGAACAATGTCTTGGTTTAGGTGAAAGGCAGAAACAACCTTAGGAAGGAAATCGGACTTGAAACGAAAAACCACCTTGTCCTGATGCCCCTCAAAGTACGGGGCTTGAATGGACAAAGTCAGAGACACGCCTAACCGAAGTGATGGCTACCAAAAAAGGCCACCTTCTGCGTAAGTGAAGACAAGGCAATATCATTCAAGGGCTCAAAAGGAGAATCCTGAAGAGCAGAAAGAACCAAATTCAAATCCCAAACAGGAAGCAAAGGTTTTCTAGGAGGCTGCACGTGCGTGACTCCCTGGAAAAAAGTCTTAACCAAAGGATGTAGGGCAAATGACCTTTGAAAGAACACCGCCATGGCAGAAACCTGCCCCTTCAGAGTACTAAGCTGGAGCCCCAGGTCCAGACCATGTTGAAGAAACTCCAGGATTCTGGAGATGGAAAATTCCCTACAAGGCAACGCCCTGATCTCACACCAATCAATATAAGACCTCCAAGTCCTATAGTAGATATTAGAGGAAGACCGCTTCCTAGCACTAATGAGAGTTCGAATCACAGCATCGGAAAGACCTTCCTCCTTCAAGATGGAGGTTTCAGCAGCCACGCCGTCAAAGCCAGCGTTGGTAAATTGGGATAACGTAGTTGACCCTGGGTGAGCAGATCCGGCAGCAGGGGCAGAACAAACTGATCCTCTGCTAACCTTACCACATCTGCAAACCAAACCTGTCTTGGCCACCTTGGAGCCACCAGAATTGCTGACGCACCCTCCAGGGCCAGTTTGCGCACCACTCTGGCCACCAAGGGAAACGGAGAAAACAGATACAGAAACCCCAGATCCCTCCAGTTCAGAGACATGGCATCCACTGCCAGAACCAGTGGATCCCGTGAGAGAGACACAAATGTCGGAAGTTTGTGATTGTGACGAGAGGCAAAGAGGTCCACCACCGGGGACCCCCACCTGAGACAAATCAAGCGAAACACTTTGGGGCTGAGAGACCATTCCCCCCGGCGAGCTGAGAACCTGCTCAGAGAGTCCGCCTCCGTGTTCTCCGCTCCCGGAATGTAAACTGCTGAAATGCACGGGACATGGGTCTCCGCCCAGGCCAGAATCAAAGACACTTCCTTGAGGGCACTCCTGCTGCGAGTCCCTCCCTGGTGATTGATGTAGGCGACCGCCGTCCGATTGTCCGACCGGACTTGAACCGGCAATCCTTGCAACTGATGAGTCAAGCGAAACAGAACCATCCTGATGGCCCTCAATTCCAGAACATTGATGGACTCGTGAGCCTCCTGAGGTCCCCACAGTCCCTGAAACTGACGATCCTTCCAGAACCCCCCCCATCCTGATAGACTGGCATCCGTGGTGACCGTCTCCCAACAAGGGGCCAGAAAGGATCTGCCCCTCGACAGATTGATTGGATCCAGCCACCACTGAAGGGAGCACCAAACTCGGGGGGTCATCAGGAAGGACTGATCCAACGACAGTGGCGACCCTTCCCAGGCCGCCAACAGATGGAGCTGGAGTGTCCTTGTGTGGAACTGAGCAAAGGGAACCGCTTCGAAGGAGGCTACCATCAATCCCACCAGCCTCATCCCCAGTCTGATGGCCGGACGAGGGATAGACAGGAGGAGTCGAACCAACTCCTGAATCAAGAGAACCTTGGACTGAGGAAGAAACACCCTGGCCTGGGAAGTATCCAGGGACATTCCCAGAAAAGACACTAACCTGGACGGAGAAAGGGAGGACTTGGGGTAGTTGATCACCCACCAGATTCTCTCCAGAGTGGACACCACAGTTCTGGTGTCCAATACCGCTTGGCTGAAGGAAGATGCCATAATGAGAAGGTCGTCCAGATAAGGGACAATGCGAATACCCTGGGCTCTGAGGAGAGCCATCACCTCGGCCAGCACCTTGGTGAAAACCCTTGGAGCCGAGGTAAGAGCGAAAGGAAGTGCCACAAACTGAAAATGCCGATCCTCCACCACGAACCTGAGAAATCTCTGGTGCGCTGGAAAAATCGGCACATGCAGATAGGCGTCCTTGATGTCTACGGACGTCAGAAAGTCCCCCTGCCGAAGAGAATGGATAGCTGAACGCAGCGTTTCCATGCGAAATTTCCGTGGACGGACGAACCTGTTGAGGATCTTTAGATCCAGAATGGGTCGAACCGAGCCGTCCTTCTTGGGCACCGTGAACAGATTGGAATAAAAGCCCCAACCCCTGTCTGAGGGGGGCACTGGGCAAATAACTGCCATATCCAACAGACTCTTTACTGCCGCCTGGAGTTCCTGCGCGGCCAGAAGGTCCGAAGGCACCCGAGACCTGAGGAATCTGGGAGGGGGCCGGAGCTCGAACTCCAGCTTGTAGCCGGAAGTCACCACTTCCCGGATCCATCTGTCCGAGACCTCCCGGTCCCAGACCTGGGAGAAGTGTTGCAGCCGTCCCCCCACCCACATGGGTGAGGGCGCCCCCTTATTGCTGAGCTGGCTTGGCAGCGGGTTTGGGCTTAGAGCCCCAGCTGTATCCTGGGCGGGCACGTCCTCTGCCCCTGTTCCAGGAATCTCCTCTGGCTGCGGGGAAAACAATTCCTCTGCCAGCTCTAGCCCCACGAAAGGAAGGAGCAAAGGAACCCGCCCCCCGAAAGGGACGACGCTGTTTTTTGCGTTGAGGTAACTTACCACCCTTGGCAACTGAATCCAACTTCTCACCAAAGAGCCGTAATCCCACAAAGGGAAGAGCGGTCAGCGACTTTTTAGACACAAAATCAGCCGCCCACTGGCGCAACCAAACCGAACGCCGAATAGTCACCAATAGAGCCGACGTTCTGCCACACATCATCAGTGTGTCATCCAAGGAGGCTAGTACAAATGACAAAAACAATTCACACCTTTTAAGGCCAAGGAACTCGTCACTATCCGGATCTAACCCGGAAGAAGTCAACAGGTCCCTGACCACCGACCTGGTAGCCACCACCAGCAGCGCTGAAGCACAAACCGGCCTCATGGCTGAACCAACACTGGCAAAACCATGACAAGCCATTTGGTCAATGCGTTTATCCTCACCATCTTTAAGCGTGGAGCAATCAGGAGAATTTAAAACAGTAGTGTTGGATAAACCCAGAATCTGTGCATCGACCTCGGGAGGGGACGCCCAACGCTTGACCGTATCCAAGGGAAAGGGATATTTTTTGTCCCAACCCTGAGGGACACCTGGAAGCCGGGCAGGCCTCTCCTATTCCTTAGCAATAATCCCAACAAAATGCTTTTGGTTAGGAAATTCCAAGCGCGGCCTGGATTCTTCGAAAAATTGGATTCTTCCTCTCAGGAGGAGAAATAGCCAAAACCTCAAACATCTGAGCCAGAACATTAGGAGTATCCGAAAACCTCCCCAAGCCCCGCTCGGTATCAGCACCCACAAACTGCTGATCGTCTGAATTATCTGATTCTTCATATACCTCCCCTTCCTCAAGTTGGGAGTAATCAGACCAGTCCAGATTATCAAGATCATCCAAGTGCTTTCTCTTAGCCGGAGTCTTTCTGGTGACCGTGCTGGAGAATAATTTTTCAAGATTGGCCAATCGTGCACACATCTCCGATTGCAACTGCCCGCCCATGACAACGTCAAACTGGGCACGGATCAAACTGGGAGGGGGGGGAGGAGAGACCGGCGGCGCTGAACCAGACGCCTGGGGTCCGGACTGCCGTGTAATAGTCTGCTGTGCGCATGGTATACACAGATATACATCATCGCCAGTAAGGGATGCCCCACATCCCATACACTTCCGGGATTGCCCCGAGGGGAGCCCGAGCCCAGTATCCGGGGATGCCTCCATAAGGTGAACTTATAGTTGGTCGCAATGACCGAGGGAATTACGCATATAAGCAACCCGGGATGCCCCTTTAATGTCCCAAGTGGGAGGATTTGCAATAAGACAATTAAGAACCCAGGGACCCTAGGACCGGGAGAAACCCCCTAACACCACTGTAGGTTATATCTGAAAGACATAATAAAAAAGGCTAATAAGAAAAGCGGAGTATAAAATATATATATATGACATAAAAATATATAATTATAGGTGATGGGACAGAAGGGGGGCCCACCAGGCCACTCACTGTGGTCCTGAAGACAGCTTCCTCTCTCCGTGAGGTAAAGAGCAGCTCTGAGGAGAGAAGGGGGGCGTGGCCAGCTCCTTCTGAGGAAACAGGCACAGAGTTAAGCACCTCAGCGGTGCCTGTGACACAGGGGCGGGCCGCAGCGCTGGAAAGCCCGGCCCCGCCCCCAAGAGTGAAAGCATGAGGGGAGAAGCTCCCCTCCACCATGACAATGCAAAAAGGCCGGCACCGCAGCCATGTGCGGCCGCGGCGCCGGTCTCAGAAGAGACAGAAGGAGGGGAGCGGGCCGTGGCTTTGACCCTGACGTACGTTAGAACATTATTAAGAATTAATGATTACAAAATTTGGACCTAACACCGAATAAGGGGCCCTGCTCCTACCCTCCGCTATCCCGCTAGAGAGAGGGGCATTACCCAAAGGGGGGGACCACCCAAAGTGTAAGGCCAAGGGATGGGGCATCCCAAACCGGGGTCACCGTCCCGGATGACTGCCTACCCTCTTGTACAGGGTCTCACGGGAGAGCATTTGCTCTTAAGCACCAAGGGTGCTTTTCTACCCTCACCCGGACCGTCAGCCTAGGCTGGGAGGCATGAGGTAACAGAAAAAAAAGATCCAGGCGGAAATAGATAACTAAAGGGCCGGGAGTCATCCCGGCTACCTTAAATCCCCCTGTGCAAGGAGGAGACCACATCTTCTGACTTGCTCGCCGTCTGCAGAGATGAAGACTGGGTAATGAGTGGGAGGTCCCAGGTATTTATGGACCGGGAGGGGCTCTCTTTTTTCCTGGCATCTCTGCATATCGCCCTCTACAGGTCAGTATTACCCACACGTTATGAATTTCTTGAAGCGGGGTGTGTGACATACTTAGAATAACTTCAAGGCTCAAATTACACTCTCTATGCACCCCTAAGCAGCGAGGAGTGCTGGCAGTCCCTAACAGAAAACTTTACTGGACAGCCACCCACCTGCAGAGAATCTGTGATCGGCATTTCCATGTTGACAGGGCGAGATGCGTAGATTTAGAATCTTCCTGTGTTAACTACCCTTTAAATGATATTCCATGGCTAGCTGTGACACCTCACCCATGCTCTACAACACATCCCATAATCAACCCCACTCTAGAGGTTTTCTTAAAAATATCACAAAATATCTCCCCCTGGACCCCCCCTCTTGGTCCCGCTCACAAACAACTCCACTCTCCCGGCGAGTACTCAAAAAGGAAATCTATGCTTCATCTCAGTGATATTCAGATAATCAAATACAAAAAAGCCCTTCTCGTTCACCTGCTCAACGCTGCGAAAGCCACCATTCCAAAATTTTGGAAGACAAACCATATCCCCACCACTAGAGATTGGCTCTGGAGACATGGAGAAGCTAACACTTAAACTTCACAACAGAGATGCCTCATTCTTCTTTGTTTGGCTACCCTGGCTTCAATTCTAGGAATCCAAGGAGTATAGGGGTTTAATGTCCTAACCCCTCCCCCCTGACCACACACCGAGCTCCCTTCATTTCCCCTTTTTTCCTTCCTTCTTTCCCCATTATAACTATAACCTCTCTCTCACTATCCATCTCCCTTCCCTCACCTGCCCTCTTCGTTTCTCTCATTTATCCTCATTGCAATACTACTACAAAGCAGACCATTATTTTTAACCAAAAATGACTAATCACCAAAAGAAAATCACTCATGACACCAACAACATCACTACTAGACCTTGACTAAGCCTCAGATTCTCAGACTCTGGTTTAAACTTCATTTCAAACCCAAAGGAAAACTTGCTGCACCAGGTCTTGATATTTGAGAAGCGCTTAGTTTCCGATACATGTCTGTATTTCTTAGAAGTATATATGATATTTATCTGCCGTTGTACTCTTTAACAGCAAAAGCATATTGAACTATTTTTTACATTTTGATGTGTTAATATGAACAGCAAAACTGTAAAACATTTATCTTGTAATAGTTTTAAGCATGTGCGAGAAAAATGTCCTCAATTATAAAGTTACTACAATAATTACTAATGTTACAAGTGGTGCCTGGAGACTATGTAATGCTATGAAAATCTTTTTAAGATTATAACATTGCTGAAGTGCATTCAAATTGTGTTTTGCATCCTTTCTTTCCGGTCTTTAAAATATAAATCTGTACTGATAAATAAATTGCTATTAAAAATATAAAGCTATTTTATGTAATGAATTGTTTTAATAATCATCAAGAAAACACAGGCATATTGTAACTAATTAATTTAGTCCAGATAGAAGTGTTTTAATATGAAGCAGTATGCCCAGAAGGCATCACACTATATATATTCCGGGTACATTGTATGTTGTATACTACAGACTTTTTTTCTGTTATCCATAAAGTGGATCAAAACCCTCAGCAGCTGGCACTGGAATCTAAAAGCTTCCAGGGTGGGTCACTAAGCGCCCCCTGGGGCATCCCTGATGTGGGAAACCCTGGGGCCGCCGGTATAATCAACTTTACCAGCAGCTCCCGCAGTGCTGCAAACGCCAGCAGCCACATCCATGGCTTCACTATAGCTTTGTGCGTTTCCACACCCAGCCTATCTTAATAGGATGATGATCTTATAGATTCCCGGGCCGATCCCCCCTGGGTGTTGGTCCACTTTAAATGGTTTTGTAAATATATTACTTTTCTTTGTACGTGTTGGACATAGCTTCTCTAATTCCCACATTAAAGCGGACCTTCACTCTGAATAAGAGTCTACCTTATATGTTTCCCACACCCTGTACATACAGATTGTCCACATTAAAAATCATCCTACCTGCATCTACTGCATGTTATGAGCCTTTAAACATCCAAGATGGCGGCTTATGGAAGCCGCCATCTTATCAGGCAGCCTGCAAACAGGAAGTGCCTCCTGACTGTGCTGCTCTGCATTCTGGGACTGCTGACCTTTACCTGACCCCAGCTCTGCTCTGTCTGAGCAAAGCACAGCTATAACCCGCCCCCCTGTACCTTATCCCACTCTCCTCTCCTCAGTAAGTGTGATGCTTCTGAGTCAAGATGGCGGCGCCCGTATCCTAAATTCCTGAACAGAGTTGCAGCCCAGTGGGGAAAACAATAATAAGTTAGTGACTAAAAACGTAAAATATATTAATTTTAGATGCTGAAGAAACGTTTTTTAAGAGTTTGGGCTTTTCATTAAATCACGCTGAAGGTCCGGTTTAAGTAGCTTAAGTAGCACAAATTGAAACCCATCTGCTATCTAGCTCCTCTAGTTGTGCAGCAGTTGTTTTGGTCATAGATGAATTATCTTGGTTGGCTCTAGCTGCATTACCAGTAGAGAGGACGTTTTTGAACATGTTCCCAGCTTTTTCCATGAAACAAAGTGTACATATTTTCTCTGGGGCTGCTCTGTGCTTATATACTAATTGCATGTTCTGCAAGCGGCGTGTCTTCTGGAACCATAGGCTTGATTAATAGAGACTTTAAAAACAATTCGTTTTAGTGCCGATCAGCTTTTATTTCGCATAAGTTCCCGCTCTTGTATGAGTGTGCGAGCGATTCTATGCATACATTCGTTTCCTTCTGTAAAATGCCCATCCGTTCGTATGCTAGAGTACGAGTTCGAGTATGTCATTTCCCCGCGTGACTTTTCTGTTTCCTTTTCTCAGGTTGCAACGGCAGCATTTGTTTTTACCCATTTCCCATCATCTACCTCAACGAATCCATTACATTTCCCGATCAATTCTATTTGTATTTTACCAAAAATACTCGTCAGAGCGAAAATATTTACGATCTTGCGCCTGCGCACTACAAACTTAACTCGCCCACAAATGTGTCCCCATATATTACACTACCAAGCTCACCCCAACCACTTGCCGCTAGTCTAACACTTACATTTATGACCCCTAAAGCTCACCCCAACCACTTGGTGCTAGTCTAACACTTACATTTAGGACCCCTAAAACTTACCCAAACCACTTCCCGGTTAGTTTATTCTTCATTTACCGCACCTTAAAACTTACCCAAACCACTTCCAGATTAGTTTCTTCTTCATTTACCGCACCCTAAAACTTACCCAAACCACTTACCGGTTACTTTATTCTTCATTTACCGCACCCTAAAACTTACCCAAACCACTTCCAGGTTAGTTTATTCTTCATTTACCGCACCCTAAAACTTACCCAAACCACTTCCCGGTTAGTTTATTCTTCATTTTCCGCACCCTGAAACTTACCCAAACCACTTCCAGGTTAGTTTATTCTTCATTTACCGCACCCTAAAACTTACCCAAACCACTTCCCGGTTAGTTTATTCTTCATTTTCCGCACCCTGAAACTTACCCAAACCACTTCCAGGTTAGTTTCTTATTCATTTACCGCACCCTAAAACTTACCCAAACCACTTCCAGGTTAGTTTCTTCTTCATTTACCGCACCCTAAAACTTACCCAAACCACTTCCAGGTTAGTTTCTTCTTCATTTACCGCACCCTAAAACTTACCCAAACCACTTCCCGATTAGTTTCTTCTTCATTTTCATCATCCTAAAACTTACCCAAAACACTTCCCGGACATCTGAATCTTGAACTCAAAATATGTATTTGACCCTTTGTTTGGTGGAAATGTATGTGTTTAAAGAAATGACACTGAACTGTTGGTTTCTTTGTTTTATTTTTATATAAAGTATTTGTATAATCTTATAACATTTATTCTTAGTATACAGTACGTCCTGCTCCAAATCTAATACTTACAGTTGGGATATACGCCGCCAGATGGCGCTGGACTGCAGAGACATCGAAAATAGGCTCCTCCCGGCCCCTCAAATACCCAGGGACCTCCCACAAATCCCCAGAATTTCTCTGCAGTCTGGCTGCGAAGGATGAGAAATTGGCTCTCTACTCGCAGGTGAGCGGGGTTATTAACCTGCGGCCCTGTAGGACTATTCCCACCCGTTCCACTAGTAATATGCCTCCCAGCCTTGGCTGCGCTGGTCGGGTGAAGGTAGGCAGCACCGCTGTCAGGTGCTTAGGAGCGCTGCTCCACCGCAATCCCCCACCAAAGGGTAGGCGGTTCAGGCTTATGGTGAGCCTCTATGGGATGCCCCTCCCGCACTATTGCCCCTTGCCTCTGCCTATCGGTGGGCCCTATATAAGTGGCCGCCGTCCTCCCTCATCGTCCTTGTAGTCTTCGGGGGAAAAGAGGGGGGGTATGTGTATAGATATGTATGTTATGCACGTCTGTGCTTTCCCTTTTCACATGCCTTTATTCTTGTGTCAGCCGCCGCTCTGACTTGTCTTTATTGTTTTCTAAATTTACAGCCGCCGCGCACTGACTTGGCTCCGCGTGCGGCGGCGGCGGCATTACCTCAGGCGCCGGTGCGCCATCATTGGCTGTTGGCCTTTCTGGCTTTTCGCTCTTCGGGGGGGGGGGGGCGGGGCCCGTCTTTGGCCCGTTCCGCGTCATCGCTATTACTGGCCCGCCCCTCGAGGTATACCGACGCCATCTTTTCTGCTTGGTTGGCCTATGCGCGATGGACTCCTACCTACCGTGGTCCGTAAGTGCCCTCGCGGGTGGCTTCATCTTCTTCACTTTTGTTACGATGTACTTAAGGTCTTGTCTGCTTATGTCTTTCAGGCGGGACGAACCCTTCTTGGCTTCTCCCGGCCCTGTTTTTAGTATATTACTTGTAGGCCTTGTAAAAATTATACTCCCACGTCCCTAGCGGGTTATTGGGGCATCCAGGGTTGCTATATAGCGTCATTCCCTATCGGCGTATAGCGCTGCTATAATCACCATATGGAGGCATCCCAGGATAATTTTACCGGGGTCCCTTTGGGACAAGACCGGCTGTATGTAGCGTGTGGGCAGCCTCATGCTGATGCTGACAAGGCGCGGGTCTGTGTACCCTGTGCTGAGCAGGTGCGTGCATTGCATTCTGGCCTGCCAGTGGCTGCACCTCGTTTCACTTCACCTACTCCCCCAAGCTTAAATCTCACTCCTGCTGAGTTGCATACTAGTGGGGATTCTCAGCCTGATGTGTCTTCTAGACTGGCTACTGTTGAACAGATTATTGCAAAGTCTTTAGCGCGTAAGGCCCCTGCTAAGAAGCGGCACTTGACGCCTAATGTTACTGTTTTCCCTATGGGAACTGAGGAGTTTTGGAAATTGTGTGGCTATACCCCGTCTGATGAAGGGGAGCTCTTTTCTGATTCAGGCTCATCTGATGAGAGACCAAGGGGTCATGACGATTCTGGCTTTGACCCCTGGGCCCGGATGACACTGACAGATTATTGACCCAGATTTTTGAGGTTGTCTATCTCTCTCCCTGTTGAGGCTCCCAGGCAAAGAGGGGAGCTTTTCCATACAGCAAGATCACGTTTGGAATTTCCAGAGCAGGCACATTTCCATAACCTTGTGCTCAAGGAATGGGAGCGCCCCAGTAAACTTCCCGTGGTTCCAAAGAGTTGGGATAGGAAGTATCCCTTTCCTGCTGAGGTGGTTAAATGTTGGTCATCCCCCCCGAGGTGGATGCCCCGATCCTAGGGCTATCTAACACCTCTGTCATGCATTCCCCTGATTCTACTACCCTGCGGGATGCCGAAGACCAGCGTATTGATCAGCTGGCATCCCACGCCTTTGCATGTGCGAGGACGGCACTGCGCCCGGTCTGTGCCTCTGCCATTACTGCTGTGGCCACTAGAACCCTTATCAGAAATATGCTTGATAGTGCCCCTGATGATTTGCCTTGTGAGGTGTTTAATGCACTCTCCAGTTGTGATGTTTTTGTAAATTTTGTCCTATCAGCATTGGATGACACCAATAGAATGTGTGCCAGAACTTCTGCCCTCGTGGTGGCTATACGCCGCTCGGTTTGGCTGCACCAGTGGACTGCTGACAACGCTGCCAAGAAGGCCCTCACTGGGTTTCCCTTTAAAGGACTGCGTCTGTTTGGAGACCGCCTGGACCTTTTTGCGAAGGGAGGCAGGTTACCCCAGCGCAGGCGGCAACCTTGGCCCTTTCGGGGTCAGGGTTCCTTCTCCTCCCCTTAAAGTGGTGCAAGACAGGGAAGGGGGGTTTCTTTCCCTGGGGCCCGGGGAGATTTCTGGGGTAGAGGCAGAGGGCGTGGACGTTCAGGCAAGGATCTTCCTTCCTCAGCAGAAGGTGGACAGTCTGATTGCACAGGCTCAGTCCCTCCTAGCTTGTCACCATCCCTCCATCAGGCAGGGGATGCAGCTGGTGGCCCTGATGGTGGCGTGCTTCGAAGCGGTCCCTTACGCTCAGTTCCACTTGAGGCCTCTGCAACTTCACCTATTGTCTGTATGGGACAAGGACCCAGCGTCCCTGGACAGGGTCTGTGTGCTCTCCCCCCTGGTCAGGAGGTCCCTCTTGTGGTGGATGGACTCAAGGAACCTGTTGGGGGGCAGATCCTTTCTTGCCCCTTCCTGGGAGACGGTCACCACGGATGCCAGTCTGTCAGGTTGGGGGGGTTTATGGAAGTCCCTGCGGTTCCAGGGGAGGTGGGGGGAGGCCCACACACCTATCAATGTCTTGGAGCTGCGGGCGATCAGGTTAGTTCTGGCTCGCTTGACTACTCCTCTTTGCGCTCGGACAATCAGACGGCATTTGCCTACATCAGTCATCAGGGAGGGACCCGGAGCAAGGGGGACCTCCAGGAAGCGTCTCTGATCCTGACTTGGGCGGAGGCCAATGTCCCCTGCATTTCAGCGGTGTACATCCCGGGGGTGGAAAATCACCTGGCGGACTCTCTGAGCAGGGGGACCTCTCACCAGGGAGAATGGTCCCTATGCAGCAGGGTGTTCAATATCTGTGTCACCGTTGGGGCCAACCAGATGTAGATCTGTTTGCGTTCCGCCACAATCACAAACTCCCAGCTTTTGTCTCTCTGTCCAGGGATCCTCTGGCCCTGACCTCGGATGCGCTAGCAATGTCATGGAAAGACTTTCAGTTCCTGTATGTCTTCCCTCCAATTCCCCTGCTGGGAAGGGTTCTGCGCAAGATTGCTCTGGAAGGGGTGCCAGCAATTCTGGTGGCCCCCAGGTGGCCAAGCAGAGTGTGGTTCGCAGACGTGGTGCAGCTGGCAGTAGATCAGTACGCTCAGCCCTTGGTGCCAGATCTGCTCACTCAGGGCTCACTACGCCATCCCAATTTACAAACTCTGGCTTTGACGGCTTGGCTGCTGAAACCTCCACCTTGATGGAGAAGGGGCTGTCTTCCTCGGTTGTGAATACTTTGATTAAAGCTAGGAAGAAGTCTTCCTCTTCCATTTACTACAGGGTTTGGCGTGTCTTCATTGACTGGTGTGAGTCTAAGTCTCTTCCCTGTTGTGTGTTCTCTATTCCCAGGTTTCTGGAGTTCCTGCAGCATGGGTTGGAGATGGGGCTCCAACTCAGTACTCTGAGGGGTCCTGTCTCTGCCCTGGCTGTTTTCTTCCAGAAGTCCTTTGCTCAGCATCCTCTGATCAGGACTTTTTTCCAGGGGGTTACTCATGTGCGTCCCCCATGTAAGCCTATGGTGCCTGTTTGGGATCTGAACTTGGTGCTCCCTTTGAACCTGTGCAGGATGCTGCCTTGGCCATTCTTACGCTCAAGGTTGTGTTTCTGGTGGCTATCACTTCTGTCAGGCGTGTGTCTGAGTTGGCGGCGCTGTCCATTCAGCCCCCCTACTATGAGAGACACCAGGACAAGGTGGTGTTTCGTTTCAAACCTGACTTTCTACCTAAGGTAGTGTCTGCTTTTCATTTGAATCAGGATATTGTTCTTCCTTCTTTGTGCCCTAATCCTAGCAATGCTAAGGAGAGAGTTTTGCACTCTTTTGATGTGGTTAGGTGTCTGAAGTACTATCTGGTGGCTACTGCACCTTTCAGGAAAACTGATGCTCTTTTTGTGGTCCCTTCTGGTCCTAGGAAGGGTTTGGCTCCTGCCAAGTCTACTATCAGCAAGTGGATTCGTCAGGCTGTGATTCAGGCCTACTCTGCTAAGGGGAAAAATCCTCCCTTCTGCCTTACTGCTCATTCCACTCGTGCTATTGGTGCCTCTTGGGCTGTTCAGCACCAGGCTTCTGTTGAACAAGTTTGCAAGGCCGCTACTTGGTCTTCTGTTCATACCTTTTCAAAGTTTTACAAGGTTGATGTTCGGGCCTCAGCTGATGCTGTTTTTGGCCGAAAGGTTCTGCAGGCGGCAGTGGTTTAAACTGCCTGCTGCTGATTTTCTTGCGGATCTCACCCTACTTTATGGACACTGCTATTGGATGTCCCAACTGTAAGTATTAGATTTGGAGCAGGACGTACTGTATACTAAGAATAATACAATTCTGTGATTACTCACCTGTAGAATTGGTATTATGAGTATACAGTACGTCCTGCTCCAACCCACCCTTGGTTTGCATTTTCTTGGATCCCCTGTATGGTGATTGTTATCATTGTTATAGTTGATAGTTTGGCTTGTTTAATTCTCCCGGCTTCTCATTAACTGCTTTTCAATGCTAGGGATTTGTGGGCGGTCCCTGGGTATTTGAGGGGCCGGGAGGAGCCTATTTTCGATGTCTCTGCAGTCCAGCGCCATCTGGCGGAGTATATCCCAACTGTAAGTATTAGATTTGGAGCAGGACATACTGTATACTCATAATACCAATTCTACAGGTGAGTAATTACAGAATTGTATTTTTTGTTATTAAATTTTTTTAATTTTTAATAAAACTTTGGTAATAAACTTTTTTTTTTTAAACTTGGTTATTAAAATTTTTTTGTTTTATAACAAATTTTAAAAATTAGCTCAGCAGAACAGGGCCAGGACCCAGTACTCCAATCTTCTTTGTCTTCTTCTGTTGTCCCCAACGAGTCAACCATCACCTTCATATCGGCCACCAACGCAAGGACCCTCCGATTCATTTCCAAAATTTTTTGTCGTGTGGTCCATGTAACAAATATAGAAAAAATCATTAGTTTGAGACCAATACATGTTTGCCACCTGTGGATTGAATGTTTTGAAGTTAAAAAATTAAATAAAGGCGACATATGTAATTCTGTCAAGTCATTATGCTAAGGAAGTGGCCACAGGTCAGTCTGTCAAGTCATTAAGCAGGTCAGTCTTATATTGCCATTGACTAGGGCTTGATGTATCTGTGTGTTCATGTCAAGTACCACATAAATGCAAATAATGGCATGACTACTTACTTGGTTGGTGGCCGAGAGATGGCTCGTTGGGGACAACACGATGTCCTGGGTCCTGGCTCTGCTGTGAAGAAGTGGCTGTAGAAACATGGGAAATACTGCCAGTTTGAATGACTTATTCCACAGTAATCAAATGTCTCTTGCAAAGTCTGGGTCACATCACTCACCTTCTCCAGGTTCTGCTTGTAGCAGATCTGCTGCCTCTTCCACTACCTCACCCGCTCCCGAAGTATCTAGAAAAACAGATGAAAGGAATCAGTTTGGTAGGAGATAGCATGTATATGTGTGTGCGTATACATGAAGAGTGACATACCAGAGGCTCCCGTATGCGTGGCAGGGTACTGCCTGCCCACGCCGTGCTGCCCCTCCTCTGTGGTAAGGTCTAGGGGCTGGCCGGAGGACCCAACAGAGGTGGGGTAGGACCGTCGCCCTGGAGATCCACCACCTTCACTTCCAGCTGCAGAATCATGCAGCACTGGTCGGCCTGTGTGCCTCCGGGTGCGGCGAATGCGGTAATCCATTTCCAACACTACCAAAGAAAAGGCATTCTAACTAAAGGGCTACCTTCTGTCTTAGTTACATCTTGCATGCAATCGCTATGTACTTACTTGGGAAATGGATTCCGAAAAACCTCCGCACCCGGGGCATGTGCAGTCGTTTCAGGTCCGACCAATGCTGCATGATCTGCGTGTGGGTGAAGGTGGTGTTGGTCTGATGTTGGATTTCCGAGATAATCTTCAGGGGCGATGTTGCGTTTTTCAAATGAGTTGGGCAACTAGTCGTACCTGCGCTCCAGCATGGTCTACAAAACAGAAATAAAACATAGCATTTACTTCTAAATACCTATCAATATGTGGCAACAATACATTGTTTTAGGAAATGCCATTAACACACACACATTTCTAGGCTAAGGCAATTTTTGAATCTGGCCGAACTGTTGTTTGGCACGTGTGTGCCGTGCCTTTGGTTGTGCATGTAGTTTAACACATTTTGAACTAAATCCCTTACTTCTTGCGCATCCTTAACATGTAGAGCAGCATTTAGATGTCAATTCAAAGTGCTAAAAAGACACTTACGAGCATGATGATCTCTTCTTGTTGGCGGGTGAAGATAGTGGGCGCCGTCTTTCTTCTTCTTCTCGGCAGCAGATAAGTAATGCCCCAGCGGTTTCCGGGCTCCGCACGAACGTGCGAACGGCCGGACGTACGCGTAAGCGAACGCGTAGGCGTCACACGCCGGCTAGCTAATTTAAAGGTCCCTGGACACACAGCTCATTCTCTTTGAGAGTCCCATAAAAATGGCACCAAAAAAAGCAGCAGGCAAAACTGGCAAGGAGACAACGGGGAAGAAGGCAGCCAAGCGGCAGGAGCATGCAGAAGGGCCCCAAACCAGGTCTCAACAGCCCAAAGCCAAGTTACGGCCTACTACCAAGGCTCCGCCAAAGCCAACTACCAGCTATGGGAAAAAAAAGGAAGCGGCGGCAGCGGCCCCAAAGCCTACAACCTCTACTGGCAAAAAAACGGGTAAGAGGGTATGACGCCCCACCCCACCCTGCCCCACATCCCCCCCCCCACGTGGTACCAAGGACCAAGGCACTTTGCATCGGCCAAAAACACAGGCCAAGAAGCCGTAGCAGAGCCAGAAGCCGCAGCAGGGCCAGAAGCCGCAGCAGGGCCCGAAGCCGCAGCGGGGCCGAAGCCACAACAGGGCCCGAAGCCGCACCAGGGCCCGAAGCCGCACCAGGGCCCGAAGCCGCACCAGGCCTAGAAGCCCGAAAAGGGCCAAATTTGCCAGCTCCCCACCCACATGGGGCTACCAAGCCACGCAGAAGAGGGCCGGTACACTGAGGTCGCCCTCACCCTTGGTCCGCCCAAATACCTCCAAGGGGCAGCCAATTTCCAAGGGCACACACAGGCACCGTGCACCAAGCACAAGTTCATCCCAGTCCCTTGCCCAGTCCAGTACAATCAGCATCCAGCCACCAGTCCGTGCAGTCCCCCCCACAGACCCAGGCCAGAATGTCACCACATTTGTCTGGAACCACGGAGGAGCCGCAACCACAACCAACAGGGTGCACATTGCGCAGAGGGCAGTTGAGTGGTCGTTTGGTAATGCCCAAACTATGGCATTGGCTAGTGGCCTTACCTTAGTTTATGATGAGCTATATGGGCGCAAATCTAAAAACACCAGCAAGCAGCGCAGAGCGGAGATATTGGCCGACCTAACCAGACAAGTCAATGCAGCGGGGGAAGAGTTAAAAATGTCGAACTGATTCAGCGGAAATATCGTACCTCAAATATGCTGCACAGAAGAAAGAGAATAAAAGGCGGCATTACAGGTAAATATGCAGCAGCTCGAGAAGCCGCAACAGGGCCCGAAGCCGCAGCAGGGCCAGAAGCAATCAGGGAATATTTGCTATGAGGGCTAATTACAAGGAGGGATAATTCCAATGAGGGATATTTACAAGGAGGGATTTTTTTTTTTTACAAAAGAGGGATAATTTTGTCAAAAAAAAAAAAACCTACCTGTATATGTACTCGTCGGCAGCCGGAGGGACCAGGGCAACGGGGGTACAGTCAATTGCACCCATGACATTGGGCAGGTCGGCGATATTATAAAACCCAAGCTTAATGGTGTTTCTGGCTACCATATCTTCAGGAAAAGAAATATATTTGTTGGTTATGGTAGCCTTGCCTTCCAAAAACTTAGATAGAGCGCGGCTCAGCGTAGGCTGTGAGATCCCCACAGAGAGGGCACCCAGCCTCTGGAACGAGCCGTTCGCCTAAAATTGCAGGCAGCCAAGCTAACCATGGCCGCAGCTCACTATACAATTTATGGAGGGAAGCGCAATTAAGCCTGGTGAGCTCGAACAGCTCAACGTCATGCATGCTATTGATGTCCATGCATTGCCTCTGGTGCAATCTGGCCTCTGACCTCCGGATGACATCAATGCCAAGGAAAAGCAGATCCTGATGCTCTTCAAAATCACTCTCCATCACACTTGGCTGCCTTGTCCAGAGGTCAAAAAGGTACCGTAAGGCGATCGTAAAGGAAACGGCTATATGGGCTTCGGCACACTTGGCAATCAGCTCTCTGAATTAATCGCCAGACCATTGCAATAACGTAAATGTTTTGAACGATCGAAACATTTTCGATTTTGAAGGAAAAATGGCCCGAACTAGTGTAAAACCAAAGATTTACTTTCGAAAAATCGAAAGAGCATATACATGTTCGAACGTTCGTGCGAGTAGAAAATGGGCGAAAAAAAAGGAAAAAATGACAAACACCCATCAAAACTTTCCCAGGAAGATTCGAAAACACAGACAATTTGGATTTTGAATCGAGCCTCATGTTCTGAATAATCTAGATGGTGTGTGGGAAATATATGAATTCCAGGACAAGCTGAGAGCTTTTTGCTGTACAGGCTGAGTACAATCATTTAGGCATTTAAAGCGGATGGAAACCCAGAAACGGGTCCACTGCTCATCTGCTGCCCCCGCCCGAGCAGCCAGGCACCGCTGTTGATGCGGCGGTGGCCCAGTTTTCAAAGAAAGGTTTTTCACCCCCGAAGCCAAACTCTGCTGAACTTTTTGAGAGAGCCGATTGGCTCTCTTAAAAGTGCCACTGTGACGAGTGTACAGCCGGCTGCGCGCTTGGCCGGAGGGAAGCCAAGAATGCAGCAAAATTTGCCAGGATCAGGTTAGATCACCGGCACCCTGGGGGGTTTCACACAGCAGGTCATCCGGTCTAGGATGCCCTGAAGGTAGGCTAGCGGCCGAGGCTAGAATCTTTTGGATTAACACTAACACTACTAAGAGAGAAATAAGAACAAACATGTCATGGGGTGTAGGCTAGAGAAAGGGTTTGGGAAAGATTTCGCCTTAGCAAACAAAAAAACTAAACTAAAAAGGTGATAAAATGATAGGGACCAAACAAGAAACATTTTATGGAGTAGATGTCCTATTAAGGTTCATGGGCTGAGACTTAAAGGAGCGCTATTGCAAATATTGGTCCGAAAAATGGTCAAAAATCCAAAAAATATGCTAGATAGCAAGATAAGTTACTTATACACCCTGAATAAAACAGATCTGCCAAATCAGTGGCTTTCTTTTAATATAAGGAATAATAATGTATAATTGATTCTGCTTTTACAGGGGAGATCTGTTTAACTAATTGCATTTCTCCTGTGCCAGCATGGAATAACAGCTTATTGATATTGCAGTTTGATGTGTGTAGATGCTTTTTCCCATCATGCAATGCCACGGGCAGTCAATAAGAGTGGCTAATGCTGATGCTTCCCACAAGCTGGCTCAGAAGACAGGCGTTTGAATTAAGCAGATCATCCCTGTAAAAGTGGAATAGAATACTCAAAAACCTCTCACCCCTAGGACTTATTTCTACTAGGTGAAGACAACCACAAGCTTGAGTTTTTTCCAGCTGAGGTATAGAAGTAGCTTCTTCTCTCAAAGTCTCAATATAAGTATGTTTATATAAAATTTAAATATTGAGCGATTTCACAGTACAGCTCTTTTAGAGGGTAATTCCACTTTCACTGGCATTTTTTATGGTTTCCATGAACCTGTGCCAATATAATGAGCTCAGGGTGCTGAGCTTATCTGTTTTTTTCAACTTCATGTTATAAAAGAAAACTTTTTTCCCTAGAGACAATGTGTTTACATTCGCTATGTACATCAAAGTGGTGTTCTGTTCTCATGTACCGATCAAAAACTTCCTGACTATGGCTTGCAAATCAACTGATTGGCTGAGGCAGAGACACATTTAATGCCATCTTCATTTATTAAGATAGGGGGGAACACAATCTGGTGTTCTAGTAGCTAAAGGGTTACTCAGGAGCTAATTATTGCTTTGTTTAGCCAAAGCTGCTAATGAGATCACCTGTTACAGTTGAAGGATTCTGGGATTTGTAGTCAGAAAGTATACTAAGAACTTTACCAAAGGGCAGGAGAGACACTCCTACCTACCAAGACCTTTAAAGCAACTCCTACTTTACCAAGTTACCAAGTCCACTGGAATATAAGAAACTTGGAAGCAGTATGCTGGTAAGTAAATTACAGGTATGGCCCCAAAATCTCAACACACATGTTTATTTTACATCCCAGAAAAGGAAAACAATAAGACAGGACACAAAAAAAACAGACAGAAAGGGAGTTTAGCTATTATTTTCTGAAGATTTATTTTCTGATTCTATGATAACACTGATGTTTCTCATTAGATATTTGGAAAAAAAAATGAAATGTCCCTCTTTATGGATTGGCAAAATATATCAACTAAGTTAGACTAAATAACTTTAGAAAAATCATGTACATTTTTTATGAATTGCGAGTTCCAAACGCAGCTTCACCTTTATATAAATAGGCCCCAGTGCTACTGAATGCATTACTATCTCAAAGAATAGTGGAGGCACAATTAATCTTTTCCATGAAATAGTGTGACACCTGGGGCATGGCAATAAAAAATTCCTTTTAAGAGGTCATGTGGAGTTGGCACCTGCTCTTGAATTGGCGTCTACCACTTTACAGGCGAGTATCTTAATTATGACTTTGTTCTTCTCAATCAATTTGTTTTGCACAGCTAAAATCCCTAATTAGTTCACAGCCAACTGTTACATTCTCCAGAATGTTTTGTTCCCTTGTCTGACTATTCTTTTTATTTAATTGTGTAATATGTAACTGTTAAAAAATAAAAGAATAATTCTGATATTTGTTAACTATTCACCTTCATTATCCTATTTAGGCCTTATTTAGGAATTATGAAGGTACCTAAAGTTTTATTAACAAAAAAAATATATATGTCCCACATATTCACAATATTCATTTCATTTGAATCATTGTTAATGGTGATAATGCATCCTTATAGTGTTGAATGAATAATACTTGAAAAATGCAACATTAGGTAGTTTGCTGGTTTTGTTTTCTATTCTAGGAAGCATAATAGCAAAACCTTAGGCTGCACATTCAATTATACATACCAACTCCCATTTGCTGGGAGACTCAACTTGCCTATCTAGAAAAGTCACCCCCCCCAAAAAAAAAAAAACTGATGACACCTGAGGCCACAGAAGCTGGTGGACATCCAGGGCGCAAAATAGGAATTGGGATGGCTGGAAATGATCAGGGTTCGCTGGCATCAACAACAGGTGAACAGACCACAACAAAGGGAGTTAGCAGAGAGCATAAATCAGGGAATAAACACATATCCGTGGTTGATTTCAGAGCTCCAATTTTATTTAAATAGAAAAGCAGAGGCATAGTCAGAAGCAGTGAAAGAAAAAAAAATAAGATTTGTACCTCAAAGACTTACAGGGAAGCAATGCAAACCATCTACCATATTTAAAGGAAAACACCAGATTTTTGGTGTTCTGCCTTATTGTTTTCCTCTTCTGGGATGTAAAATAAACATTTGTGTTAGGATTGTGCCTCCATACCTGTGATTTACATTTCAGCATGCTGTTTGCAAGTTTCTTATATTCCAATGGATCTGTCTTGGTAAGGTAGGAGTGGCTTTCTTGCCCCCTCACTAAAACTCCTAGTATCATTATCTCACTACAAATACCAGAATCCTTCAACTGTAACGGGTGTTGTGATTAAAAGCTAATTAAGCTTCTTGAACACAAGACGGATTTCCCCTGTCTGAAGAGATTCAAATAATGCAGATTGCCTTAAATTTGTTGTGTCTGCCATAGCCAAACAGAGAATTAGCAAGCCAAAATGAGGAAGCTTCTGGAATTTACATCTAAACACCACTTTTATGTATGTTGCTAAGGAAAAAGGTTTTCATTTATAACATTGAGATGCAAAAACATAGAAAAGTAAAAAATGTATAGATAACCTCAGCACCTTGAGCACATCATATTGGCACACTAGAATTGGCATTGAAAGTGGAATTGCCCTTTAAGATGTTTGAAGCCACAGATCTTGAGTTTTTTTGCTATAAGGGCTGTAATCCTCTCTTCCATTCTTATTCTGCTCTTTGCCATTTGTCTATGTTTTTTTTGTCACTCCGACAAATGAAGTGGTGAATGAAAATAACATCACAACCCCAATGATAGCGCTAAAAAAAGGACTTCCTCCAGTTTCCTGGACAGACCAGCCTTCTTCAGTTGTCACATGAAAAATAACCCCAGAGGTGTCTGTGTCAGTGTAACTGAGCTATGTCTATCCCACTGTAGGTAACTCCCAAAAACTTTGTATCCTTGGCCATTATGATTTCTTCACAGTAGAACAGCATAGGATGAGCCAGTAGGGGGTTGCCTGAAATTATTAATTATTAATTTATTAATTATTTCAATTATTAATTGAAATGATCAATTCTACTATTTTTGAGCAGTTGAGCAATAAGTGGTTCACAGTACACCATTTAAAGTGGAAGTCCAGTCTCTAACCCCCCACCTCCCTTCTCTTTGTGCTCAATCAGGATGGGGGTTACAGAAAAATAAATGCTTTACCAGGATCTAGCTCGGTTGCTCCAGCATCTCGGATCCTGGATTCAGCTATTTTGGAAAGTTGCAGGTCTGTCACCCAATCACGTGCAGCAGTGGGACTGTTCTGGTCATTAACTCCAACTCTCACTCTGGTCTACAGCTGCCATTCAGATTCCCGCCCCCCACCGGAATCACGGGAGGATTGCTGTAATCAGGTGAATTGTTTTAATGCCCAAATTGGGCTTCGCACAGGGGGAGGGCGGGGTACCTGCGGGGTTATATAAAACTTGAGTTCCTCTTTAAATTTGAGTTCAGATTTCTGTAAAAATATTTAAGAATACATTCAGAACCCCTACACCAGTATCCACCGGTTTCCACAACACATCAGATTTTCCTGGGGGGGTTGTTCCTCAATGTGGTGGCATCCTGCATCGGGATGTCATGCTGTGTGTATTCCATGAGGTCACCTGATCCACTTCCAGTTGCTCCCACGGCGCAGGCTCGAGTGAGCACGCTGATTGGCTGAGTGACTTGTTTAGCCAATCAGTGCGCTCGTTTTCCCTGGGCTCCATTGATGGCTAAGCAGTCGAGCATCCCCCACTAACCTCCTAGCCAGGGCGTGCCCGCACCACCCATTCAGAAAGGCCGGGCTTGAGCACAGCTAGGGGTGAGTGGGAATGCTTTAACAACAGAGAGTTGCGGTGAGGGCTCCGAGAGAGGGTGAGTGAAACTGGTGATCGGGGGGGGGGGGGGCACACTGTGGGGCATTCCAATTCGGTATGCCCTAAGGACTGGAACTCAGAAACTGGTCAGTCAAGATCTTTATGCACGAGCTAACATAATTTACCAATACGGTGGGGGCAATATAGCAAGAATTGGTGGACACTGGTGGGGTAGCCTTTTTTTGCTGGCACAGACTATAGAAATCAGTGGTGGCTTTTCAACATGATTCTGTTTTTTAACTTATTTTGTTAATAGTCAAGTAGACTCAAGTCTATATTCTTTAATCATTGACATAAGGTAAGTGTCTGAATAGTGGGCAGAGTAAAAAAAGGTTCACATTAGTGAAGGTATTTTAAAATATGTAATTTTTTTATTTTGAATTAACTCATCAAGATCACTCTCTTGTCTTCCTTGTCTGCTGCTGTCATGGTCATGTTACATGGCATTATCCGTGTTGTTGACCTATAAGCTAACACTAACATGCACTACTTTTGGTCAATGTTATACAGTAGTTGGCTGATTGTGTTGTTATTCTACCTGCATTTCCACTAGTTTTCTCCAGTTTCTGCTTGTTGCAAACAAATAATTTAGCACAATTTATCTAATCAAACAAGTGGCTCAGATCAAGTTTACCGTAGTGACTACCTATTGCCCAACAACTGCAACTTTTGGGTCAGCAGCATGAAGCTACTGCCCAGCGGCAGGTTCAGTATCAGCAAGCAGTAGCTCCACAACAAGAAACAGGTTTAGCAGATTGCAGTTTGAGTCTGGTTTCACACCAGCGCGGCTAGAGGGTGTTCACGCTTTTGGGCGAGCGCCCCAGTCACCTGTGAAAAGCTGCCCATAGAATCACATTGCAAAAGCCTTGAGAGCAGCATCTGAAGGACATGGAGTGGAGAGCGCAAAAGCTAGCGCCCTCCATACGCTGACACTAGCAATTGTGGGGATTACTCGGACTGCTGAAATTCCCCCCTCTGCTATTGCTTGCCAACCAGGCACACCAAGCATAGGGGCTGGTGAATCGGCAGGGCCAGGGAAGAGGGGGAGATAGCACATTTTCTTTTAATTTTAAAGAAAAATTAGTGAATTTAGTTTATTGAAAAAAGGCATACTAGCATTTGCAACCTGCCTTTTTTTCAATAAAATAGCCACAACTTTTCTGCCTGCATCCTCCACCAATTGTGGATATATTTCCCACACCAAGAGTGCAGATACTTTAATTAAAAAAAGCTTTGGGTCAGCACAAGTTAAACACCCTCAATCAAAAAGACACAAATTTCAGATCCTACTTCATTGCCACAATACAATAGGGGTCCATGCATCTCTTGGTCACCAGCAGGGGGCATGCTCTCTCTCTTTCAAACCAAAATCCTCGGACATTCTCTGTGAGCGCACCTGCTTTTTTATAGGGAGACCTGAAAGGGTAGTAGTTTTCCCTGTTATGGATCTTTCCCCAAACTGAACCACCACAGCCTCTATTACCAAATAAATCCACTATATACTACACCACCTATGTGAGGTACATAGGTTTTCCAATTTTATTTTAAAGAGGGCCCCCACTCCAGTATATAAGACTCTTCGCCTCACTCTGTGACCCCCCCAGATTGCCCGTTTTACTCACTTCTACCCGGAGCCCTCACCACATCTCTGTGCCACAGCTGCACCCATGCATACCTCTAGCTGTGGGCGCACACACAGCTAGAGACCCAGGCAGCCATGTGCACCATTTGCTCCATTCAGGTTTCAGTGCAGCAAAGGAAATGTGTACTGAACGAGCAACGCTAAGTGGTCCACGTAGGAACCAGCAAGATATTCTTTTTCAAGCTATCAGTGAAGAACTAGTGAGGAACAACAAACCAGAAAGTAATTTTGTCGTTCTTCTTTAAAGTGGACCAACACCCAGGATTTTGACTATCCTGGGTTTTGGTCCACTTCGGTGGGGCACCCCGATCGGGGGTGCCCCGCTGTGTGAAACCCCCCAGAACGCCCTGAAACACTCACCTCACCACGCTCCTACGCGGGCGTTCGTCCAATCAGAGCGCTCAGAGCTGCTGTGGTATGCAGGTACAAGCGGCGTCCAACCACAGCGGCTCTGAGCGCTGGAGGCCGGGTCTCGTGCTTCCCACTAACAGGGAGCGCGCCCGCGCTAGCCATTCACAAGGGAAGAGGGAAGCGCGAGGCGTGGCCCCCGCATGCGCCGTTGGAACAGGGTTAAGGTAAGGTTTCTGGGCTTCCTGGGGGGTTTCACCCCGCGGGACATCCCGATTTCGGATGCCCCGCGGGAAGGGATCTCATCGACCCGGGAATCTTATAGATTCCTGGGCCGATCCCCCCTGGGTGTTGGTCCACTTTAAGCCAAGCTTCATTTAAATATTTTTGTTAAATACAAAATAATTGTCTTTAGACCACTAGTGTCGTTTCACGTATCTCTCTGGAGTGCAGTACACATATTTATTGCTATCAGGTAATGTTTTTTCTTCAGGTACAAAATGAGAGAATGAATAACTGCTGTAGCATGGAGGTCACTGGCAGGGAACATATGAAATTGGACAAGTGAGAGATTGAGCACAGCAGTAAGCAAATGTCCAGCTATGACTGAGATCGTTATTTACAAGCCAGAGAAGATGTCTTACAGATGCCAAACTAATACAGCAGGTTTATCTTTTTAGTTGCTACCATATGAAGTTGCTCTAAATATTTTTGTATTAACTAGTGATAGCTGATACAGTGATAATAACGTTAATATAACAATACTACAAACTATATGCTAAGGTAGCTAAGGTAGGTATGACATTTTATGAAGTTGTGCATTTACCATAATTAAAAACAGGGCACTAATGGACATGTCTTTACTAACAGGAGAGGTACAGAATACAGCTGCCAGTCTAAAATTCACAAGGGGATTTTAACTGCCAGGTTGCACTGAGATAGGAGAAGCCAAATGACACTTTGATTTTGTTTCAGTTACATTTGACTCAGGATTATTATTTGAACTTTTTGGTTCAAATAAAATAAAAATTATATTGTAGTGCTAAACTTGAGGCTAAAAATTAATATTAGGGTCAACTATTATAAAAAGGCAAAGGTGAAGGCTCCCCCGACCACCACTTAGCCATCTAGTTTAAAAAAAAACGTCATACTTTCATGCCAATCGCGTAGATTTATCAGTGACAGTGCATCAATGACATTGGTTGTGCTGCTGGGAGTGGTGGCTTGCTGGTTGTATTTGGGGATGGAGGGGTTCTGGCACATTACCCTGTTATGGGGTAATTCTGCATGCTGCCTATTATATGGGGGGGACTCTAGTCTGTCTGCTGCTTGTTTTGGGGGATGGGGGATCTGCAACTCTACCTTTGTTAACAGCCAAAGTGTTTAACATACACATTTTAGCACAAAAGGCACACAGTAAAACTATGTATATAAAAAAAAGGGTTATTGTTAAGGTCAATGATTATTGAAAGCTTTAAAATAGACCACCTGTCTGGAATAAGGTTTTAATTTTTATTTAGTACTTCAGATAGAATGTCAGAAATCAAATTTGAGTGTTAGTTTAGAATTTAAAGCCTAATGATTATGGCAGCACTTGAAAATAAAGCAGCTTGATCGCTAGACCATGGGTTCCTAACATTTTTTCATCAAGTACCACTTTCCAAATCAAACTGTATTTGTCACATTCAGGCACACAGTGATATGTCATGAAGTAAAATGATTTATGTGACTATGATTTATAAAATATATACACTAGATATGCAGCATTTACACATATTAGGACAACAGAGCAGATTACCACAGATTGATAACACATTCACTAACCAGTGGTATACTATTTGTAATTACTAGCAGATTGAGTTTGTTTAGTACTATTTGGCCATCGAGAGTTCTGGGTGATTCTGGGTGAATCTGTTGCTGTTGTTGAGGGTCTGGATGTCCTGCGGGGCTCTGTTGATGCTGACAGGTTGATAGTTCCTTACCCTCTTGGTATTAAAGCCAATGACCATCTCCTTAGTTTTTTCATATGGAGGTGTAGATTATTCTGGTGATAACCAACTCCATAGGCATTATACTTTTCTAAATATTCCTTTTTATTGTTGTTTTTGATTAGTCCAACCACCCCTTTTTCATTTGCACATCTGATGATAGAGGTTGAGCCACTGGAGGCTATATAATCATATGTATGAACAAAGAATAGAAGCTCAGGACACATTCATGTGAGGCATCTGTTTTGAGAGTGAGAGAGGATGAGAAATATTTACCAACACTTACAGTCTTTCTGTTAGAAAGTTGTAGACGCACTGGCACTGGGAGGTTTTTTTTTATTCAAATCAAAATTATTCATATCTCAATGAGTTTGGTAGGACAATTGTGTTTAAACTTTGAATGCAACACATAGCAATTTACCATAATTCCCTGCCGTACAATCCATGTGTGACAACATTGTTTATAGGAGGTGGTTGATGACATCATCAATGGATTGGTTGTTCCGATATGAGCCTAGAGCGTTTGGTATTGAAGTTGGGTTAAAATCTCGAAATATCTGATGATTTTCACTTCATCACTACAGATGTCAATGCAGCTGAGTGATAATAATTGAGACAGTTTGTTTATTATTTATTTTGCACCAGTACAATGATAGATTGTTTGAAGCAATTTGGGACAAATAGAGATAGGTTGAACATAGTGGTAAATGCTGGTAAAAGCTGATCTGCACATGCTCTCAGCACCCGCCTGAGATACCGGCTTGGTCTTGGTCTTTACCGTCCCTAAGGCTTTCCTCGCATCATACTCAACGATGATAATGTGTCTCTCACTGTCTTCTACACTCCACATGCTGTCATTGTTGCCTCTGTTGGTGATAGACTGATAGTGTTACTGGGTTTATTGGTGACATCTTTGTCAGGGGTGTTGAACCAGGAGTAGAAGTTTCTCAGGTCATCTGCTTGCCTTGTATCCAAACCTGATACTCTGGAGGCTGGGGTTTTGTAGCCTGTGGCAAGCTTTAATCCATGTCATAGGCATTATGCATTGCCTTCTTGCTCCTTAGGCTGCTGTTTTGCAGTCATCCATGACACATGTGGCTGGCCCGGTGTTATAGGCCTTGGATCTGGTCCTAAGATCACATTGTACTGTGGTATCCTCACATAAAATTTGATTTGGACATTTCCAATGTGGATTTTATTGCATTGTGGTTTCCCTGTAATTCCCACAACACAGTCTGTGCTGGAGTTTGACACCCATGAACACTGTCTGAACATGTCCCAGTCTGTGTCCTCAAGAGCATTTTGAAGAGCAAACATAACATGTTCTGGCCAATGCAGACATATTTGCCGGAATGCCAGTTTTTGCTTTAATTTTTAATTTTCTAGTTCTGTCAAGTACCACTTGGGTGGTGTGTGTATAGGTGGTCAGTCTTTGAAAACTGTGATATAAAAACACACAAGCCATTAAACGAGCAAGAAATACACCAAGTAATCTTACCACTAGTTGGGAACCCTTGAGCTCGATACAAATATTGCTAGGATTGAAGGTATGTTAAGACATAACAATGCTTAGGTTGGCACAAAGTGCACATGTCACATGTTTACAAGGGGTACATTATAAGATAAGACAGTTCAAGCATAATTACATATAGACGAAGCAAAACAATAACTTAAAGCAAGCAACAAAAAAACAAAATACAATGATATATGGCAGTGTAAGACTAGGAAAATAAAGCAAGCATATCAAAACAGAAAAATATAGTTTATACAACGTAATTTACTATTCTGAACATAGTATTGTTATAGCTAATTCCCTATTTCCAGGTGACCTGAATTTGTCAGCAAGTGCGTTTATAGAGCTAGTATGTGTGTTGAGACATGTAAAGGTGGTTGGTTTCAGGCACTGGTCATGACCCGGTTGAGGGTACAGATTGCTTAAGAAAAACTCTTCCTCATTCTTTCTGTGGTTACTCTGGAATCATTTTCCTGATGGCATTAGGAGATATAGTTCATTATTAGGGTGGGTCTGGTTTTCCAGTATCTTAATCTTAGTCTAGCAGTGCTACTCATAGATAGCCTCAAGGGCAGGGAGCCTTGTGCGCATTGTATGTGATAGTTGTCACTATCTAACCAAATTAGGTTTATCTTGGTCTCATCAGACCAAGTTTCCTTCTGGGATGACAGCCATTGTGGCATATGGTCTGAGCACTAACAGGCTGACTCCACACCCCTTTAACCTCACTGCACTCATATGCTACAGCCAGCATTACGTACTGCTTCTGTCATAGAAAAATAGATGGCATAATATTTTTTTTAATATGGCTGCCCATTATGATCTCAGGAACTCAATAGACAGTGTTGGTTCTTGTACCTAGAGCAGCCCGATTAGGGATGTGACAAGAACAACACTAATTACAAATGCAGAGATGGCAACCTGAGAGTGATCCTGAAGAGTGATCTTTCTCCAGTCCTGCACTTAGCACTTACCATGTTCCTGAACACTAGGTTGAAAAGGAGTGTTAATTTTCTAGGTCCAGGTGTGTTGAGGTAAATGGTCATTGTGAATTGCAGCACTGGAGAATCATAACCCAGCAGGAATGGCTTGACATCCCTGCAAATAATCATTACCTCCTCCATTGTTCTCTAACTGTGGCAGTAGAACACCGGATTTAAAACTAACTAACGTTTTTTTTTACCTTAGAAACATACAGAAATAGAAAGCTAACTGTATGTGTATGAGTAGTTGCGCCTGAAAAAATAAATTTCAAATATATATTGTAGACATTATTTTTATGAGCTGACATCAACCAAGAACAGTAACACTTCCTGCTATAGGAGGATGTGGGGGGATTCTGCCACACTGGCTGTGAGAAGGATGAGGGGGTTTGGCCACACTTCCTGCTATAGGAGGATGTAGGGGGATTCTGCCACAGTGCCTGTTATAGGGTGTGGGGGGGATTCCTCACACTGCATGTTATAGGGGGGTTTTGTACACTGAATGTTATAGGGTGACTTGGGGGGGGGGGTTGTACACTGCATGTTAGAGATTAATTGGTGGGGGGGGTGTTCCGCACACTGCAAGTTATAGGGGGATTTAGGGGGATTCTGCTACACTGCCTGTTATAGGGTGATTGGGAGGATTCTGCACACTGTCTATAATAGGACTCTGGGGGAGAGGGATTCAGCACACTACCTGCTGCCATACAATGCTCACCTGTCAGAAGCAGGGGTGTGAGAGCATGGGCAGTGATTTTTTTTTTTTACAACCCCCAGTTGTATACTTTACAGCACTCACACGTTGCTGTTCCTGCAGCTGCAGCCCAAGCTCCTGCAGTAGGGCATGGCCTTTGTACAGCAGGCATCCATTCAGGGACACCGGCTGTACATAGACTATGCCCACTCACCGGAATGAGCATGAACAGGAGCGCTGCAAGGCATGTACTATTCCATTTGTGTGTATATTTGTGGCGCGTGCTGTACATTGGAGAACTGACAGACGGACAGAGAGCTTGTGTAAGTGCTTCCACTTTCTGCCCGCCCCGGTCCTCCATTGTCTGGTGCTCCCTCCTCGCACATGTGATGGGGGGGAATCTGCCATTATGCCTGTTATAGTTTATTGGGGTTGTTCTGCCAGACTTGACCTGTTGGAGGGATTGGGGGGAGATTCGTCCACACTGCCTGTTATAGGGTGATTGGACGGATTCTGTCACACTGCCTGTAATGGGGTGATTGGGGGTATTTTGCACACTTCCTCTTATAGGGCTCTTGGGGGAGATTCTGCACACTAGCTGCTGCCATTGGGTTCTGGGAGGAGGTATTTTGGTTCACAATTTGGTTCAGAATATTTTTTTTCTTCCCGCAAAACCCTAGGTGCCTACGGAAACGAGCTCTGTACTCAGAATTACCCCAGAAGTGCACATATTCCATGCACCCTCAGCAGCACTGGGCCTAAAATAATTAGTATTGTAGTGTAAGCCATTTAAGTGGCACTACATCTGCAATGAATAGACAGAAACGAATTGACGAATACATCTGATTATTATTATTGTTTACTTATATAGCTCCATCATCTTCTGTAGCGCTTTACTAGGTTTAATTACAGACAAGGATAAAAAATACTGTACAGGTTCCAATACAAATTAGATGCTGCAAAGTTAAAACCACAAAGGAGCGTGTTGCACTAGTCAAGTCAGGATATGAGCAGGGTATGCACTAACAATTTAGTGGTATCATGTGAGAGGAAGGAAGGCAGGAGATGGCAAGAAGTGAATGTAGGGTGTGAATGAGAGAAAGGAGTCCAGAATGATACCCAGGCATCAAGCTTGAAGAGTTGCAGTTATTGTAAGATTATTTACAGAGATTGTGGTGTTGGAGAGGGGAGGTGTGTGAGATGGTCAGAAAATGACCAGTTCTGTTTCGTCCATGTTCAGTTGAAGGTGTTGAATAGCTGTTTTGGATTCTGGGCCTGTGCCAATATGAGCAATGAGAAATATACCTGTTTAGCAGATGAAAGGACATTCCTGAGTTCCTGAAGGGCTTGCTAGTATAACAGGAAGTCCTCGGCAACTTGACAGTGCATTTTCAGTGTTGCACTGCTAGTACTAATCCAGGGTTGTATTTTTTGGGCTAGGGTGGCTATAGTTAAGGGAAGCAAGAGAGTCAAGGGCAGAGGTAGTGTGAGGCTGCAGTGTCTACATGATACAGGATTTTTGGGGTGTTGTAGAGAGTTAAAGATAGAGCTTGGTGAGTGAGAGGAAGCAGGACTATAAAATAGCAGAGGAGCATAATAGATGGGTTGTATTCAGACAAGCTGGTGCCTGTTCCCTTCTGGTCACTTTGGGCTCAGTTCAGGCCTAACTCTTAGATGGACTTGATGAATCCAGGACTTCAGGAATACAGCCCAGGCTGAAATGCAGACATGCTTACCTAATATATAGCACTTGTGAGTGGCCTTGATAGGCTTGGTGAGCTAGGGGGTCGCAAAACAGACCTGGACATTAATTAAATGAACAGGATGTGTACAAAGACAAAAGACAGTGATGGATAACAGCCCTGTTACAAATAGAGAATGGCAGAGAATAATAGTACAAATCCATGTAGCACAATTAAAAAGCCTATAAATTGGTTCAATAATACATAAAATGGATGCACAGTCACCTGTAATGAGGTGTTTAACCGCTGGGGGTAGTTACACGTCCTTGTGCCGAGGAGACATACCCACAGTTGGACCCAAACTGGCTGGTGGTGAAAGGTTTAATAAAACTGCAGATCAGTCCTTGTGCCGAGGAGACATACCCGCAGGCATACCCAAACTGGCTGGCGATAAAAGGGTTAATAAAACTGCAGATCAGTCCTTGTGCCCAGGAGCCATACCTGTTGATGAGAAAGAAACAGCATCAGAAGTATGACCAGAGTAGTTCAGGATGCCATGATGTCAATTCATTCAATGTCATCAATCCTAGATGAACTCGATCAAGGATTTCAGAAATCCAGGCATGCAGCCATGCTAACATAAGATATACCACTTGTATATCACTATATCTATAAGGAAATCAAGAATATTGCTTGTAAGCCAAAATATTATTTTAAATATTGCATCAACAAAGTCACATCTACATCAAAGACACCAATCTGACCCATTCCTGCAGGTAGATTTATCTACTGTCCTGCACTTAGCACTGACCATTTTCCTAAACATACCTGGGCTAAGTCAATTAACTGGTTTGAATAAGAGTTCCAATTATCTATATCTAGGTGTGTTCAGGAAAATGGTCATTGCTAAGTGCAGGTGCAAAATCACCCTGCAGAAATAGGTCAGGTTGGTGTCTCTGCTACATGGTCATTGCAAACAATGAAAAAACTGAAAGTGAAATAGATTATCATATTGTCACCACTTTTTTTTTCCCTCCGTGAAATGTAACAAATAGCTTTAAACTTTTTGCTGACGCTAATGATAAGGTTTAATTGGTAAGCTACTTTGACTTTAAAATGTCCTATAAAATCAATTGTGACTTGTCAGAATGTTTATGGATGTTTGGCAGGGCCGCTTAGTGACAAAATACATTCCAAAAGACCAATTCTCTTGCATCAGCTATGAGCTAAATGAGTTTAACTAGCATTAAATTATATGCACAATTGTCTATAAAAAAAGATGTTCTGTATTTGTGACAAGAGGGTTGACCTTGCCAGATGCATCAAACCTGACATTAACTCCCACTTCAAGTTCATGTAAGGCTTACTAAAAAAAATTAAATATAAGCAGTGTCCTGCCTAAGCGAAAGGTACATGGTAGTAGGTCTTCATAAATCAACACCATTATTGCAGCATAGGCATTACACTGAAGAACATCACTTACATCAGGTGGCCCTGCTAAGTGTAAGGCATCTTTGAATTGTTCATGACTTTATTATTGATCATATTGTCATGAATCACTATGTCACATTATTCTTAATACAGAACACAGCAGCAGAGAATATTATTTGACTTAAAGAGAAACTATGGTCAAAACTGATCATAGTCCCTCTTTACTATACAGCAGTGGGGCAGCGCAACCTAGGCTGCCCCACTGTGCATCGCGCTGGTAAGGCACAAAACCGGCCACCCAGAACTCGCTTCTTCCTGGGTCCTTTTCCACAACTGCCGTGGAGGAGCCTATCAGCCTGATGATGGAGGCTGATAGGATACTCCATGGAAGCTGTAGAAGAGAACCCATTCCTGATCATATTTCCTCTTTTATTCTACCATATTATAATTTTGGAATGATATATATTCTGTTTAATATAACAGTATTATAGTTATTAAAAGATGTATATGTGCATAGATCATAACAACTGCCAGCATCTAATTGAAAAATGCCAAATTAGGTAAAATATCTATGAAACTACATTGAGTTTATAAACATATATAAAAATAGCATAGATAGACTATAGTTCTAAATGCAAAACAAAATTAAGTGCTCTACAAATATCTCTGTTGAATGTAATATCTTGATGGTGTCTATTATATGGGCCCTCATAACAAAGCATACTATTAGTATTGCTGGTTGCTGCTAAGCTAAGTTCACACATATCTTTAGTGCTGCAGAATGCAGTTCCAATTGAAAAAAATGTGTGCATGGTTTTCATGGGCAACAGTGGTGTAACTAAATGTGTCAGGGCCCTGGTGCTAACATTTCATGGCTCATACAGTAAACTTTTTTCTGTCATTTAACTCAGTTGGATGCAGCAAGACAACTAATGACTGAGATATGTGTGGTTTCCTTTTTCTAAATAATGTGACGTGAGCACAAATATGATTAGGTGGAAGAGCAACAATGATGGGCCCCCCTGACCTTCTGGACCCCGGGGTTGTCACACCCATTGCACCCCCTCAAGTTACACCCCTAAAGGGCAAGTTTATGTCTAGGCACTTTTATTGTAAAACATTGTTTTGGCTGCTAAACACAACCAGCACATGCCATAAAAGTCTATGACAACACAGGCAAAGTGCAGCCTATCACATGCTGTCTGCATTGCAAAAAGGTTATATATGTATAATTTCACTGAAAAAGCAGTTAATTTCCTTCCTCCTCACGTCTATGATTTTCTAGTTCTATAGATTGTCTTCCTGAGTCTATGCCCCTATACCCAACTGATGGATCAAGCTATGAAGAATTATATTGTGTAACACCTTAAGAATGGGTAAGAAAGCAGTTTATTGTACAGTATTGATTATCAAGTGCATAAGTCTATTTTGTGTGTTTGATGCACCTGTTTTTATGTGGGTGTGTCTTTACTTCTGTCTCTCACTTATGCCTTTTTGTCATGGTTGTTTCCCTGTGTAATCTGGCTCTGTGTGTATTTTATCATGTTGTACCTTTAACTTTATTCCTGACTCAGACCTCTTGTGGTGACTTTAGCTTTTTTTTTTAATAATAGCATTTCTTTGTGAAATACAGAGATCTTAGCATTGCGCCTAGCGCTTTAAAATTTATTCTTCCTATTTTCATCTGCGTCTTTTTCCATTCTCATCATTTAGCTAGCAGACATTTGTTGATATATATATATTCTTTTATACATTTTTTTCCTTTATTTCTGTCTTTGTATTTTTTCCATTTAGGACGTGTGCCAGCGGTAATATGACTATGCCCGACCCTCGGCCCAGAAGAGGATCATTGTGGTGGAGATTAGGGCCACTGTGTCCTGGTGCTTTAACGTGAAGCTCCGTCCCAAGTCCGCCTGCCAAAAGTGGTCGGATTTCAATCACCAAGACCTGACATTGGTCTACAGGCTCTTTGATCCCTATGCCTCCGGTAAGTGAAGAATGTTGGTGTAGGAGCAGAATCAAGGGCTTGTCCTTAATGCCTCTTCTTGTTTTGTGTCTTCACAGATAGCAGCCTCCCCTCCTCAATCCCTAACCTCAATCCCAATACAGCTGTGGGGGAGGGTCCTTCATTCTATTGCAAGGCCGAGGATCCAGGGGAGTAAGGGGACACGGCTCGGGACATGCCAGAGGAGTCGTTCATTGAGGTGGGGGCTGTGTGGGTCATCCGCTCCTCCAAAGATGAAACGGCAGAGTTTGGCTACCGGGTGGACTCCCCACCACTCTATGAAGTTGCAAGGGGAGGTGGAGGAGTCTGGCTCCTTGGAGTTGGGCTCCAGTGAACCAAATTGTGGGGTGAAGCCTACACTTTCTCTCTTTGCAGTCCTCCTGGTTTGAGGCCACCACTTCGTCCCCTGGTTAATAGCCTTTGTGTATATTATTGTGTTGCACTATTCTGGAACTGACAAGTGTGTGTGTAATTTTAGTTTTTTTTTAATTCTTATTCTTTCAGGGCATCATAGACTGCTGATCTCCACCATACCCGCTTGTTGTGTGTTTTAACTGCTGACACGTGTATTTGTCCCTTTAGAGAAATTTTGTAGATTGTGTTTGGTTTATAATCTGTTTCTTTTAGAGCACTTGGCTATGTTAACCTAATGTTAGCTCAATACACTATTAGTTAGTAGGGACATTTTGTCTCAAATTTGTGATTTAAGGGTTGTTTAAATGTTGTTCTTGGTTGTGGCGTTTTTAACATATACACATATATGTGTATTTTTTTCCTTTTCCAAACAATTTGTATACGGGAGCATCACAGACTCTGGCAATATGTGCTAGAGTCATGAGCTATGCTGCTGGACCTTCGTGAGAAGTTGCTGGGTGGAGGCAAACCATTAAGTAGCTGCTGTGCATCCATTTTTGTAAAGATTTGGCCATGTTGGCCTTTTGTTAAATTTTTCGAAGTAAAATAAAATTTCATATTTGAAACAATTTAGACTTATGTGACTTAACTTTATGGTCTTGTGTGAGTTTTCGGTCAAATCCGAACCAAATCCAATGTTTTCATATTTCCCATTAACACATTAAACTTTACTTGCGAAAAAAAAATATTGGCAAAACTATGCCCACAAAGGTGAAATTGTTCAATTTATAAAGTTAATATGCCCCATCATGCCCATATATAGTAGGACCATCATGGTTTGCCACATCCAGGGATTGGCAGCCTGGAGGAACAAGTGGTTGTTGTTTGGCCATTGTGCGCTTGTGGGTTGTGGGTGGGCCCAGTGGGCCCGGCCCGATCCAAACAGTGCCTGGAAAAATATGTTTTGCTGCTGCACCAGCTGGTTGAGTACTTGCAGCAATTCTGCCATTTCTGTCACTCTTGAAATGCTGCTGTTATAGCCACATGTTGTTCCTGTGCACTTGCTGCCTGCTGTTGTAGCTCTGCCCATTGCTCCTGTGCCAGTGCTGTCTGTGTGGCCAAAGGATTTATTTCAACTTGAATTTGATGGCATTGAAGTTCAATGCCTTCTACTCGTTGGGCCAGTTGGCTGTGACATTGGTGCCTATTGTATACATCCAGCATTTGTGTACCTAGCTCACATAGTTGGACACTAAATACTAAACAATAAGCTAAATATGAACAGGAGCAGACTGACCAAAAATGCAGCAAGCAGGCAGGGGTGTGCATTTGTGTTGCAACCAACATTAACCTATATGTCTGTGGCTCATGATTCCCATGCGGAACACACATACCCCAGCTGAAGTGTGCTACAATGCCGCTCACTGCAAGACCAGATGTACCGTTGAAAGAATCATCGGCCTGCGGAAAGCAGGCGGGATGCTGTACAGACCAAAGAAGGTGTCCAAGATAATCCTTGCATGCTGTGTGCTACACAATATTTGTATACTCCATTGAATGGAATAGCAAGAGGAAACACTACTGGTACCTGAATTCCCAGACATGCCCACAGATTGTCTTTGCCTGGTGTCAGACCCCGAGAATACCTGTCTTCATTGTGAGCCTGCAACCCCCAATCTCCACAGCCAGCTTCACCTATAGACAAGCCCCCGTTTGCCCAGGACTTGATGGCTCAAATATTGTAGGCTCACGGGAAGTGAGGACAGGTAGACCGAAGGTCAGACTGGGCGAAGTAGGTAGGTATTGGAACAGTTCGGGTGCTCTGGAACAGGTAAGTACTGGAACAGTTCAGGTGCTCTGGAGAAATCAAGCCGGATGTCAAGCCATGGGTCACACCAGGAGGTCAGAGAGCTGCGCAGTACAAAGGGATGAGAAGGAGACGTAGTCGAGATTCAAGCGAATGGTCAATAACAAAGTTCAGGAAATCACAGGCGAAATCACAAAGCTAAACGCTATCACAGGCACTTTGGCTCTGTGGGTTGATTGGTGCACTTTGGATCTGTGGGTTAATTGGTGTACTTAGAGTCCTCTGGGCAGATTGCCCCATCTAAACTTTAAAGGCATACCGCCCAGAACTGGACCTCCTAGGAATAGCTCCTTCAAACAGTGTGTGCAGCGCTGCAGGAGGACATAAGCTGACTGCTCGGGCGCAAGCACGAGCCGAATGACTGTGGACGAGGGAGGAGGGCGCGCTCACGGGAGCCGGCGCCTGAAGCATATATCCAGTTTCTGACATGCTTTTTTAACCCGTTAATGACACATCTAATTTTAGCCATGAGGATCAGTACATTTCTGTCCCACTGCAGGCAGGCCGGAAGGAAGGTGGGATGTATGGTCAGGCAGGTTGGTGGGCAGACAGGTGGGTGGGCAGGCAGGCAGATAGGTAGGAGGGTTGGTAGGTAGGTAGACGGGCAGATAGATAGGTGGCTTGGTGGTCAGGCAGGTGTGGAAAGACAGGTGGAAAGACAGGTGGGTAGGAAGGTAGTTAGGTGAACATGCATGCAGGTAGGTGGGCAGTAAGGCAAGTAGGTGGGCAGTAAGGCAGGTAGGTGTCTGGGTTAGGTGGACATGCAAATGCAGGTAGGTGTCTGGGTTAGGTGGACATGCAGGCAGATAGGAGTCTGGGTTAGGTCGACATGCAGGCAGATAGGAGGACAGACAGGCAAGTGGGTGGACATGCAGAAGGGTAGGTAGGGTCTGGGCCTAGGGTTTGGCTCCAGTTAAGTGATGACATCTTGGAAGGGATTGGGCGGGGGGTAGCAGTGGCATCTCGTCGGGCATCTTGGAGTGCTGGGTGGGCCTGGCACTGACATCTCAGCACGCAAGTCTATCCAATATAGTGTTCGCTACCGCCACAGCTGAAGCCACATTGCACACTCCCAAACATACATGTGTGCACTTCCAAAGCACATGCACTCACTCCCAAAGCACATGCACTCACTCCCAAATGTACATGCAGGCAGTTCCAAATGTGCATATGTGCACTCCCAAAGCGCATGCACACTCCCAGATGCACACACAAACACTTCCAAAGTGCACACAGTCGATTGCCCACCCACACACTGGAAGGGAACCAAGACAGGGAGAGGGGCAGGCTACATTGTAAAGCAGAGGTGGGCTATCAAATGCAGGGTAGGTGGGCTACACAGACAGGGGACAGGCATAATGTATTTACCATAGTGGGTGTGCATGCGCCAAACAAGCTCAAGCTTGCTATTGAACGACATGTATGAGTGGGCAGCTGAATGTGGCCAGGGTTTGACACCAGGTTTTCGCTTCCTCCTTCCCGTAGGAAGGTCCGACTTATTCAAGAGGCAGCAGCGACACTATGGCTGCCTCTCTTAAATTATAGTTTTTGCCTGTAAATTGTCTTCAAGTGTCCTTTTATAAGCTCTGTATGACAACACAAGAAATTGCAAAGTAACCAGGTAATTTGTATTCCCTTTTTCATTGACTACGCTTTTTTAGAAAGTTAAATGATAAGAAGTGATAAGCGAAAAGGAAGATTAAACATATCACAAAAGGGAATACTGAATTAATTTATCCAGCAGAATTCCCTGCATCTTAAAGCCCACTGTGCCATCAATAATGTGTTCAAGGCATTTACCAACATCTCCCCTGAGACATCTTTCCTCATCTTTCTTGTATAAGTTCTAGGTCTTACCTGTTTTGCATGAAAAATGCTTTCGTCCTGTACCATATTGATTTCCTTGTTCCATATTTTGATAGATCGCCTTTCCCACACTAATCCCACAGTGTGTGAGGTGAAGTAAAATAGTTTGTCCTCCTGACAGTATAGTGTTACCCATTACTGAAAACTGCATGCAAACAACACATACTTTTTAAACTATTTATTTAGCATGTGACATAATGATTGCTTAATTAAGCCTCTGTATTTCATATAACCTTTTACTGGGGAAGCCTTACATTTTGTCAAAGTAATAGTCCTGAATTATTTTAGAGATCAAAATATTGCTGAAATCATTGTAATCCTGTAATTGTCTTTAGATTATAGCCCGACAAGAGACATGTTTATGAGACTAGGCATAAAAGGCTATTTCACTGACAGCCAGGGTCTTTCACATCTCCCCAATTCATTGTGTTGAAGAAGAAATACTCCTTCACACATTGAAATCAGTGAGCTCTTTCACATTGTTACATAGTTAATATGGTTAAATCAAGACATATGTCCATCAAGTTCAAACAAGAGATGGTGATTTTGTTTTATTATTTACAGATAACAACTAATAGTAACTGTAAAAGCCGAACAAAACCCTAATCGGTTGGCCCTCGCTTGGCGCATCCCCAATTGGGATGCCTCGCTGTGAGAAACTACCCCCACGGTAATCTCACCATAGCAAAGTAAACATTGGCTGCTGCACATCTAGAGTAAACTGGAGATGTGACCACTTCTGATCCTCTTAACAGAGCCTTATAGCTGTGCATTAATATATAATGTGAGAGCCCGCGCATGCGCCATAGGACTAAGGAAAGGTGAGTTTTTATGGTGAACTTGTGGGTTTCACACAAAAGGGCATCCTAAATCTGGCCATGGGAAGATAACTTGGGATAGTCAAAATCTTGCTTTGCTTTAACCCTTTAAGTCACCCTCTGTTGCTAGACCATGTTTCACTATTTTGCGCTACACATGTTCAACTGTAATGTTGTAATTTTTGAAGGGATTTCCCAGGAAAATTATATATTGTTTTTTCTGTTCTTCAACATGAAATGTCTTGTTTGGCCTTTTTTAGTGTATTCTCAATAATTTTGGGTGAAATAATAAATACATTTTTTACAATTTGTAGTGTTTTTTTTTTGTAATACAAAATAAGTTTGTCACTCATATTTGGTGGGAGTGCCCTGCCATTAAGACTTTCTGGGAGGGGTGCTGAAGGTATTTGAGTGCACGATACTTGAGAGTGTCCCCAACTCTCCACAGGTGGCCCTCTTATCAATGATTCCAGGCTCCGTGGCGTCAGGTGGGGAGGGGCCTGCTAAGACATATGCTTACAGCAGCCAGGTCAGTGATACCCCGGCACTGGCACCCGGATACCGTGCCCTCCTTGATGGAATGGTTTGGTGAACTGGAAAACATTAAGAGGATGGAAGAATTGGCACTGGACGGTGCGGGGGGGGGGGGGGGGCTGAGAAATACTACAAGGTCTGGACAGTTTGGGAGATCTCCAAGAGTTCTCCAGGGATTCGAGACCTGCTTGAGGGAAATGGGTGAGGGGGTGTTCTATCTTGTTCTTTCTTGCACTTTTCCTAGTCTCTCTTCTTCTGTATTTCCTCTTTTTTCCTCCTATTTCTTGTTATTCTTTCTTTTTCTTTTTTTTGCCTCCCCTGGGCCCTGTCCTGGGGGTGGACAGAACTGATAGTGTGGGGGGCTTGGGAGATCGGTGGTTTGGGAGTGTGGTGGTCGGGGGGGCCTGGGCCCCTCGGGCTGGGGGACGACCTTCAGGCTTGGGGGCCGTGAGTCCCTGGGTTGGGGGGTCGGCTCCTCTGTTCCTCATCTCCCTTAGTTGGATCTATGGTATGACCCGGTCACCCACTTGTTTAGTGACCAGTAATTGGAGAACGATGGATGGGGTGCAATGCGGTGTCGCTCAACCCTGGTATCGTCGTTGCCTGTGATGCTTGGGTATTATTGTACAACATTGTAGTATGGCTCTGTAATTTTCTTATACTGTATTTTTTCCTGTCTTTTCTGTATTAATGTCTATGAAAAACTTGAAAACTCAATAAAGATATGTTACACAAAAAAAAAAAATGTTAGTTTGTCAATAAAATCTTATTGCGGGTAAAATCCCAATTTCTCCTGGTTACAGTGGTATCACATATGTATTGGTAGACACCCTTTCCTGCCCAGAAGACTCTCCCAAACTGAAACAGTGATTTTCAGATCAAATAGAACTATGCTATGGGCTAAGCACACCTTCAGTATTTCAAGAAAAACAACCCTTTACATTTGAAATCCCCCCCCCCACAAATTAAATATTTTCTGGAAGTACACATCTCAAGTTTTCTAGGCCTCCCAGGCTTCTTGAAGTGTTTTCTGGAAGTAATCCCTCAATAAATTCTTTGGTTGCACGGAGTTTCCCTAAAAAAGAAGAAAAAAGAAGCATCAAAGCCACATTTTCCTAAAAAAAACTATATGCAAACAAGAAAAAACAAGTTAAATCTGAAAAAGCAACATCCCCCGAACAGAACAATACCTAACATGCATAGGTCCTGTCAAGGAAAGAGTTACCAAACACCCCAAAGTAAAGCATGTGCGTAACGGTAATTTTACTTGAAAATTTCAGCTCTACTGACAAAGTGAGCACCTTGCCCTTTTTTTTTACCAAAACAACCCATTTCATTTGGAATATCCCCCATAAACCATATATTCCCAAAAGTACATACATTAAACTTTCTAGGCGTACTCAGCTTGTTGTAGTGGGCTCATCTTTCTGGAAGTAATCCCTAATAAAAAAGCAGAATAAAAAACATGTTTTCCTAAAATATCAATATACAAATACGAAAAAACAAGCTAAATCTGAAAGCGCAAGGTCCCCTGAACAGAACAATACCCAACATGCATAGCTACTGTTAACCTGTTTAATTGCCCCCCTATTTTAAATTTTGTCACCCTCTGTTGACAGGTCATTTTTACCAATTTAACCGTGATTTTTGCAGGAATTTCCAAGAATAATATATATATATATATATATATATATATATATATATATATATATATATTGTAGCAGCAGCAGAGTTTAGGCTTTAACATGAAATGTCTTGTTTGTAATTTTTCTACTGTTTTTTAAAATATTTTTTGCGTAAAAAAAAAAAAAAAAACATTATTGTTTAGAAAATTGTCTCCTTTATTTTATACAAGACAAAGTGCCATTTCTGGGGAAATTGCGTGAGGTGTTCTTGCCTCCCCCAGTTCTCTACAACTGGAGTGGGCAGAGTAACTGGGTGGAGTGACTTGAGTAACTGTTGTGTGGTTGGAGTGGCTGGAGTAACTGTGGAAAGGTTTGACTGGGCAGAGTAACTATATGGATTGTTTGGAGTGAGTAAAGATAGTAGGCATGAAATTATGAAGTATTTATATCTTGCTAAATGACTGGCTATGTCATTTGTCTAACCTGTTTTCCATAACATGTTTTCATGGGGCGTTTTCCTGAGACTGGCTGTGTGGGCGGAGCAGCTGTAAAATGAATGTAACAAGCCTGGCTGCAGGTGTGTTCCTATGGCAACTCACTCTGAGGTAGCCAGAGAATGCAGTTTAAAACACATTTCTAATTCACTGGTGGTTGTCATATTCAAATGGCTGCAGCTTCAAAAGTACACATCCTACAGCAAAGAGCTTTATACTGTAAGAATCACAAGTGCCAGGCCTACAATGTGTTATATAGCATGTCTCTGAAATATTAAAAATGAAGGCACAGTCGCAGTTTAGAAATTGCCATTAAAATTTGTGGTGTCTAGAGTTTAAATGAATGTCAATGGGAGGTGTGAGTTGCAAACAAAAGGTCATATTGTGAAAACTGTTAGGGCTATGGCTTAGCATTGGACATTTTTAGTGGCAGCAGTTTAGAAATCATGTCCTGATTTTTCACTTCACACTCATCTCCCACTCTAATTTTGAACATTCCTCCCATTCATTCCTATGGGAAAATTGCGCCAGAAAAACGCCAATATTTCAGAAACCGTTTGGCGAAACATTCCACAAAGTAATAGCACACCATTCGGATCCGCACGTTTTGGTATATTATGGTCTATGTAGTGTAAAAACTGTGGGAGGAGTTACAGTGCAAAATATGGTGGAATAAAATATCAGCAAGAACAATAAGTGATCTTGCCATGCAAGAACACTTAATAATATATATGTGAAAGAACAATAAGTGATCTTGCATGCAAGAACACTTAATAATATATATGTGAAAGAACAGTAAGTGATCTTGCCATGCAAGAACACTTAATAATATATATGTGAAAGAACAATAAGTGATCTTGCCATGCAAGAACACTTAATAATATATATGTGAGAGAACAATAAGTGATCTTGCCATGCAAGAACACTTAATAACACATTTGTTTTATTAAAGAAAACTATATTGCATGTGATAGCCCCATTTCTCATGATTACAACTGTACCACATATTTATTGGACCCCCATTCCTGCCCAGGAGACCCCCCCAAACTGAAAAGATCACTTTATAAGATTTACAAATAAAATATAACTACTATCCACACTATAAAGGGTTTAAAGAAATGGCGGTTCCTAATGGCTAGAAACCTGCACCGCCTAAATTGGCCCCGGGCCATTCTGCCCCCTTCTTGGCTTTGGGGAGGCAGGTAATAGGGGAGCTGGTGGTTAATTGCAAGTCACCCGCTAGCCGCTGGTCTCATGGGCCCCTTACCGGTTCACAACGGGCTAAAGATAAAAAAAAACAAATACACAGTGAGAAAAAAAATATTTTTATTTATTTATTCTTTTTAATACTTACCTCTCAACCCTCTCCTTCCCTCACCAATCACTCTGGCTTCTGCTCTCCTGCTGCTGGAAGCCTTTTATTGCTGCTGGGCAACAGAACATAAGGGGTTCATTAAAAAAAATAACGACATGGGGGTCCCCCCTAATGGGGAATTTTAAGGGTTAAAAATCCCAAAAATAAATGACATGGGGTCCCCCTACCCAGCATAACAAGCCTGGGACCAGCTATTCAGGGCTTGTAGAACAGGGTGCAGGGGCCAGCTTTGGTAGCCTCCCCGTCCTAGCTACAAGACCACATAGCTTTGGTGGGCCCAGCCCCTTCTGCCCCCCCGGCCTTTGGGGAGGCAGGTAATTGGGGTGCTAGGGGTTAATGGCAAGTCACCTGCTAGCAACAGATGACTTGCCAGCCCCCAGCCTTGTGAAGTGGTATAGGGGTCTCATGGATCCCTTACCAGTTCACAAGGGGTTAAGTGTAAAAAACACACAAAGTATTATAATTTTTTTTTTTTTAATACTTACCTCCCATATATCTCCGGGCACTGTGTCCCAAGCTGATCACTCTGGTTTCTACTCTCCTGATGCTTCTGGAAACCTTTTATAGCTGCTGGGCACAGAACATAAGGGGTTAATTAAAAAAAACAACATTGGGTCCCCCTATATGGCATAACCAACCCAGGACCAGATATGCAGGGCTTGTAGCAACAGGGTGCAGGGGCTAGCTTTGGTGGCCCCCCACCCTGCAGGCTACAAGCCCAAATAGCCTTTGTGGGCCTTGGCTCTTCTGCCCCCCCTGGGCTTTGGGGAGGCAGGTAATTGGGGTGCCAGGGGTTAATGGCAAGTCACCCGCTAGCCGCAGCCTTGTGAACTGGTATAGGGGTCTCATGAACCAATCATGGTGGGGGGATAAAATGAAATCACCTGCTCCCAGCAGCCAGCACGCTCCCACAGAACTCCCGGCAGCAAGTCCTGCGAGGCTGCACAAACTCTTCATGTCTGATTTTCTGGTGTGTACGTTTCCCTCACTGGAAGGCATTCAATTTGCCTGGCGGGTCACATGCAGGGTGGGGATATTGAGTCAGTGCAGCCTCACTGTGGTGGCCAGTGAGAGAGCCATGGAAACATGCTAGCTGTCAAGACCAGGCAAGTTCATTTTTTATTTTAACCCCCCTGTAATGACTTATTTCTGGGGGGAGGGGGGCAAGCGTCATTCATTATTAATGTATTCATTATTTTAGTGTTCTTTTAAAGGGTTGTTGTAGGCAATTTCCTCACCTTACCCCTGAATCAGTGAAGCTGATGGCGGTATCCCCCTAGCTGGGCTCCACTGCTGAAGCCTTATCCTCCTTCACCCGAGTATATGTTTTTTTACCCCAGGATTTTGACTTACTCTGGATTTGGTTCCCTTCACAGGCACTCCCTAGTTTGGAAACCTCCTGCTATCAGCATTTTCTTCTTTTCCTCCTTACCCCCATGGCACTGCGTGGGCCTCCTCCAGTGATGATATATTGCTGGCCATTGCAACATTAATGTGCACCTCCCAATGGCCACTCCAGTACACACAGTGCAGGCATTCTGGAGGCAGCACGGTTATGCATTATAGGAATAACGAGGAAGAAAACAAGCGATTCTGGGAGTTTCACAAATGGGGCATCCCAATTCAGGATGCCCTTGGGGGGAATCTGTCACTTGGCACTGTTTCTTTTAGACTCTAGAGCTGAATTACAATGGTTTTGGTCCCCTTTAAAAATCTAAGATATATGTTTATTTACAAGTACATACGCAAGTATATATGTATTTCTCATGTAAATTTCTTACAAGGCAAGATGAAAGGTAATATGCAAATAGGCCTGCTGTACATTAGCTAATGGCATTCTACAAGCCAAGACTCCGCTATCAGTATGAATGCATGTAATGCATCAGAGCACTTGGCGCTAACATTTCGCCTTTCATTTTGTTCAAGTTTCCAAGAACCTCTTTATTTGCCATGTATGATCTTTATCTGTGTCAGTCAGATGTGCAGAAACCTGAAGGAATCTAATATGTATCAGGAAATGAACAAGTTGCTTGCCATGCTTCAAGTTTTGAGGTGACTTTCTAAACTAAATCCAAAATGAAAAGTTATTTAAGGATAGTAAAAAAATTAAGTTCTAGGAATTGTTATTGCTAAGCAGTGTGGATCATTTGTGGGGCTTTTTATATCACTTTATTTAATTAATCAACTATTTCAGGCAAGTTTAGAATATGCAGAAGTATGTTGCGCAATGCAACTGTTAAAATGAGAAATGTTGGGCTTCATACAATATGTCTATTTTTGTTGTAACAGTGATGTATATCCATAAAGTAATGTGTATAGCAGTACTCAGCTACTTTTAGTAAAGGTTCACTTACCAGGGTCTGTCTAGTCAAAGTTAAGAGCCGATCATGAACTGGCCACGCAATTCTGCAGGGAATGGCATGATCATTGTCCTTGGACTAATGTGCCACAGCTGACCTGTTCCGCTGCTATTTATCAGTAGCTGATTTAGCTCAGCAGGATTGGCTTGACGTCAGCTACTGATGCCCATAGAGGCAAAATGGCTGGACTACACAGGCAGCATGATGGTTGCACTGCATTTTATTTGTTATTTTCTTCTTACCTATCCCAGTGACTGTCTTTCCTTTTTTCTGCCCCTCCCTCATGACTGCCACCAGTTTTACAGCTTTTACTTTTACTGGCTGGCAGATTTCTAAGTCTTCAGCCACAATGTCAGAGGTGTCCAACGTCCTCTGCATCATTATGGGGGTTATTTAAGAAACGCTAACGCCACGTAGTACCATGTAGCGTCAGATGAACGTCAGGTGCAGTATGCATTTCAATGGTGTTTTTTTGCTTGTGTATAAATAGCGATTTAATGAATACATTTTCTCAATTTTAGGACCAAATACTTATATTGTTATATTTTGATTTTTTTTTTATGCAGAATTGTATGTGCAGGTCTGCCATTGTAGTGTCATTGTTACAATGTTAAAACAATGTAATTCCATATGTATTCTGGTGCTGGTGTATGTATGTGTGTATAAATGTTTTCTAAATGTTTAAACACTAATTTAGACATCAATCCTTACCCTTAATTGTTTAACACCAAATCCGCTATTGCCACCTGGACTTGAGTCCCTGAAATATTGTTTTAGTTGTCAGCTAACAACATTTGGTTGTAATGTTTCTGATGTTTTGAGATACATGTGTTTGCCCAGCTGATATCTGTTTTTTTGGTTTTACAAATATTTACCTACCTTCTGAACAGTTAGGAGTGGCCATGTTAGTAGCAGTGTTCTATGGTTTCAAACATGCATCCTCTTTTGCTCCAGTTGATGGATAGAAAAACTGTTTCTTTAAAACACGCCCACAAAGATTTCTCAACTTTTTCGATTGATTAAACTATTACATTCATGTAGGTCATGTGTTTATGTATGACTGCAGCAAATGGTTGTACTGATTTTTTTTTTCTTTCATTTTCCCAACAGCTTGCATATGGGAGCATCACAGACTCTGGCAATACGTGCTCAATGCACGAGCTATGCTGTTGGGCCTTCACGAGAAGATGCTGGGTGGGGGCAAGCCATAATTTTGCTGCTGTGCAGCCACTTATTGCCAGTTTTGGCCTAGTTGGCCTTTGTTTTATAATTAAAAAAAATATTTTATCTTTCAAACTATTTGGATTTATGTTTTCATTATATGACTTAACTTTATGCTCTTGTGTTATTGTTTGGTCAAAACAAAATACAATGCTTTCATATTCCCATTTCCCATTAACCCATCATGCCCATATGTAGTCGGACCATCACAAGTAGTGTGGTTGTGGTGGTTGCATGGCCATTGTGCACTTGTGGGTTGTCGGCAGTGCCTGGAAAAATATGTTTTGCTGTTGCCCCTGCTGGTTGAGTACCTGCAGCAATTCTGCCATTGCCATGACTCTTTTGGGTTGCTACTAGTATAGCCACAGGTTGGTCCTGTGCATGTGCTTCCTACTGTTGTAGCTGCGCACATTGCTCCTGTGCCAGTGTTGTCTGTGGTGCCAAAGGATAATGTTCACATTGAATTTGTTGGAGTTGACGTTCAGTGCCTTCCACTCTTTTGGGCCAGTTGGCTGTGACGTTGGTGCCCATTGTATTCATCCAGTTTTTCTGTACCCAGCTCATATAGTTGAACGCTACTGGGTCACCTTTCTGCCTTCTGCCGCAGATACCACCAGATATCTAACCCATTAAAAATTTGCATCTCACCTGTAGAACTTTGCCATCACATGTGAAGGAGATTTAGATTTTTACAATAGAAATCTATTTTTTATTTTACTTTTGAGTGATTCAGGGAACGCATGTGGGATTTTCATGTTTGTGTGCGGTCATGTCAGAAAGACGATCGAGATCTCTCGCACCTATTAAAGCAAGTAATTACATCCATTAGACCAATTTGTGTGAGAAACGAAACCAACTTCCCAGCTTTCTCAATGCAAAGCATGCCCGCAGGACAGCAGCTCCAAAGGTTCAGCCGACTATTCCTTCTTTCTCCTGCCTGACATACTTTGGACGATATTTGTTCCTCATATTGATTTGTAGAAATTTTATGTAGTTTTATATATTTTACTATTTATACCTGATATGTCTTTTATGACTTTACAGTAATATCACTGTCATAATTTTTATTTATTTTTTTAATTAATCACACAGTACCTGTAAGGCCCGGTGGGACACCCGATTTAAGGTGAATTGGCAACCCCGAATCTCCACTGCTGCTTCTGCTTTTAGCCAAGCCCCCATTCGTCAGGACGCTGGATACTCCTCACCAGACACGGTTGCTCCCAGGTCTTATGTAGCGTAAAGGATGTAAACTTACAGTTGAAGGCATATGAAACAAGGGCACATTGAGAGCAGAGTCCAGACTAGCCGGGGTCATACACAGGGTAACACTCCTACAGTCATCAAGGCATAGAGATTGAGCAGATGGATGGTCAAGGTTAGCCAAAGGGTCAGAACCGGGGAATCAGAGGTATCTGGAGGGTCAGGCAAAATCGTAGTCAAACAGGCAGAGGTCAGTCCAGGTGGCAGGCAGAGAGTTGTCAGACGTAGCCGAGGTAGGTAACAGATAAGCTGTCTTTAAACACGGAGCAAAGCGTAGCAGGAAACGCTATCACAGACAATGCATGCAGGGAGCGGCCCGGTTTTATGTGGCCTGTGGCCAATCAGAAACGAAAGGCAGCGTCAGCCCACTAACTAGCCCTCTGAAGAACCTGTGTAAATACTCGTAATGAACAGCAAGGCACAGCCAGAATGCATTCTAGGGAGATAGCACGTCTAAAGGTATGCCGGGGATGGCCAGAGCACAGTGCAGGTGATTAGCCAGCATATGGAGGATCTGAAAGCCTTATATCTAAATAGTAATATATATATATATATATATATATATATATATATATATATATATATATATACATTTTCACTATATCCAGGTCGTCCCAGAAGTGATGACAGTTGGGTTATCCGCCACCAGGTGGCGCAGTAACTGCAAGATCCAAAGCTGTAACTCCTCCCGGCCCCCTATAAAAGGAGCTGTCTCCATAGAATTCCCAGAATTCGTCTTGCAGTACTGCTGCAAAGATCTTCTTGGATACTCTCTCTGGATATTGCAGCTGAGTGGGGCATTTTTAAGCCTGTCGGCCGCTGCACCCCTATTGCCTCTGTTCCCGTGGACCCACGTATGCCTCCCAGCCTCGTCTGACGGGACAGGTGAAGGTAGGGAGAACGCCAGGGTCGGGCGTTTGCAGAGCTAGGCTTTGGGCCGCAGACCCTCCCTAAAGGGTAGCCGGCCATAAGCTAATGGTGAGCCTATTGGGGGGGCGGGAGAGGAACCACCTCAGGGACCCCTTTTTGCCCATTATCCCACAAACTTTATTGGGGGGCCGGGAGGAATTGTGTGTGAGTGTTTCTCTTTTGCACAGTTTTTTACTGCGCTAACTTACCTCCCTCGTTCCCTCCGGTGCCTCATCCTCCTGCTCTCCTCCATCTAACCACGGATGCCAGTCCGCTGTGAGGGGGGGGGCTGCCGGCGGCCTGGCAGGGGGCTGAAGCCCCTACGGCCACCGACGCTGTCTGGGCGTGGGGACGTGCCGTGCACTGAGCGGGGGCCCCGCCACGGGCTGCCCTGCTTTATCTCTGCGGGGGTTCCGCCATCTTGTGACTCTGAGGCTGGGGGGGAAGATGGGAGGGGGCGCTGGCTTAGCGTCGTTGGGCGGGCGGGGCCGCGGAGTGACGCTTTTCGCGTCACCGCGGGTGAGGCCCGCCCCTCAAGGAGAGCTGGCTGTCTGGATCTGCAGCTGCCATCTTGATTGTCCGTGCTGCTGAACGCGGCTGGGGAGACTCCTTCTGTTGGCCTCCGGGCTGCTGCGGACACCATCTGGATTCTTCTGTGCCCCCTGTGCTGCCGGGACTCCTCCCGGCTCCTCCGGCGCCGTGAGTCTCTTTTGGCAATTTTTTTCTTGCTGTACTTCTGCGCATGTGCTGTGGGATGCCTCACCCCCTTCCTGCTTGTGTGTTCAGGTTGGGCCCTGGTAGCGGTGGTTGTGGTTCCTCCCGGTCTCGCCCCCCACCTCCTCCCTCTCCCCACCCCCTTTTAGTAAGAGGGATCACAAAAAGAGGGACTAAACAGGAGGAATCAGCAGTTTGGGCCGTTAGCGCTCTGTAACCTGCTGAAATTGTCTGCAAATCACCATAATGGAGGCTTCTGGGGATAGTGAGCTAGGGGCCCCATCGGGCAGGTGAAGCTCTGCCACATGTGCGGTACCAGCCCCCTGGGCGGACATAGCACGGTTCGTTCACTTGTGCTGGGAGCGTATTTTTGGAGCATGATAGGGCGGGCGTATCTGCCCCTGGCCCCTTATTGCCTGCGGCCTCACTAGTACCCCCATTTGCATTCTACCCTCTATGAAGGGGAAGCCAGCAGGGGGTCCCAAACTGTTTTGACATACCGGGTGGCTGGCCTTGAGAGACGATATCTTGCACGGCTCCTGGGAAAGCCACGAGTACGAAGCGGCACTTCGAGCCCGGTTACTCGGATTGTCGATGATGCTGATGATCTTGTTGGAGGTCTGGGCTAGTGCTTCAGGATTACTTTCTATTGGGATCATTCGGCTGGCTATGACAGCGAGCCTGGCTCCTCCTTGGGCGAGGATATGGGGCTTTCTTACGATACTAGAATTACTCTTCGGTGTGGAGACGTTGCATATTTTCCCTCCTTAAGCGGTGAAGAGGAAGCTGGGTGATTTACTCTGGCCTGAGAGACAGAGGTTGTCTTCCCTGAGCAGGCCCATTTTTCCAAATTATTTAGGGGAAAGGTCTAATATTTACCATCAAGGGCCAGGACAGGCAGTATCCCTTCCTGGTGGAGCCGGTCCGCCTCTGGTCTCGCCTCCCCTATGTGATTCCCCCGTGTCGGGGTTACTCAACACTATGGTCATGCCGTCACCCTATACTGCTTCCTTGCGTGATCTTGCTGACAGGCGCATGGATTGCTGGCTTGTCATGATTCACCTTCCAGGCTTGCTTCGCCCTATGTGTGCCGCAGCTATTGTCTCCTTAGCCATCTGGAAGAAGGTGAGACGGCTTGTAGATATTACTAAGCTTCGCAAAGCGGGCGGAGGAGTTAAGGACCGCTAAGCTTGCGTGGATATTACTACCATGCTGTCTTTGCTATGGACGATGGTGTCCGGCTCGGCGCCAGGGCTCGTCCCTGCTTGTTACGCTCCGTTGCGCCTTCTGGCGGCGGCTATGGTCGGCTGATGCTGCGGCCAAGAAGTGGTCACTAGTATCCCCTTCGTGGGGCACAGGTCATTCGGGGAGCATCTGGTCCTCCCGGTGAAGGTGGATGACTCCCTCAGCGACGGAAGCCTGCACTGCCTTTTGGGGTGCATCTGCCTATCGCTCCTTCTGGAGGAATAGGCGCTTTCTTTCAGGAGGCCGCAGGGATTCCTGGGGACGGGGTAGGCCTCGCGGTCGACCCAATCCCTCCTGGGGAGCTAATTCCAAACCCCCTGCCAAGCCTCTCTGGCATGAGGAGGCGCCCTCACCCATCCGGGTGGGGGGACGGCTGCTGATTTTTTCTCACATTTGGAGACAGCACGTCTCGGATCGGTGGATTCAGGAGGTGGGGTCCTTCGGGTACAAAATAGAGCTGGCAGTTTGGCCGCCCTCAAGATTTCTTCGGTCACGGATTTCCCGGAATGCTCCGGCGGCGCAGGGCCTAAAGGGGGCGGTTCAGAGCCTTCTGCTGTCAGGCGTGATTCGCCCCGTGCCTCGCCAGGAACGGGGAAGAGGGTTCTACGCCAATCTGTTCGCTGTGCCCAAGAAGGACGGAAGGCTGCAACCTATCTTGGATCTGTAGGGTCTCAAAAAGTTTGTCAGAGTCAGAAATTTCCGTATGGGACCTTGCGGTCCGCAGTGAGCTCGCTCCGACTTGGCGACTTCATGACCACGGTGGACATCAAGGATGCTTATCTGCACATCCCGATTTTTCAGGGGCATCAGAAGTTCCTGAGGTTTGCGCTAGAGCATCAGCATTACCAGTTTGTGGCACTGCCGTTCGGGTTAGCCTCAGCTCCCTGTGTGTTCACCAAGGTGCTGGCGGGCATCATGGCCTTCTTGAGGAACCGGGGCATTCGTGTTCTTCCTTGTCTGGACGATTTGCTGATTGCAGCTCAGTTCCTTCAGCAGGCCGAGAGCGACACCCGGACGGTGTTATCCATTCTCCAGGATTTTGGATGGGTAATCAATTACCCCAAGTCTTCTATCACTCCCTCAATGTTGAGGTCCTTCTTGGGTATGACGTTGGACACCTCTCAGGTCAAGGTATCCCTGCCTCAGCAGAAGGTGGAGGGCCTCCAGACACAGGTGCAGGCCCTACTGGCTTGTCACCGGCCATCGATCCGTTTGGGGATGAAACTGGTGGGCCTCATGGTGTCCTGCTTCGAGACTGTGCCTTTCGCCCAGTTCCACATGAGATCTCTTCAATTGAATCTGTTGACCGGCTGGGTTTGGAGTCCCTGGATCAGGAATTTTTCATTGTCCCCCATGGTCAGACAGTCCCTCTTGTGGTGATTGGACTTCAGAAATCTGTTGGTGGGCAAGTCCTTCTGACTCCCCGGTGGGAGATTGTTGCCACGGATGCCAGCCTGACTGGCTGGGGAGGTTTTTGGCAAACGCTAAAGTTCCAGGGTCAGTGGGGGCCGCAGGAGGCCCACTTGCCCATCAATCTCCTGGAGCTGAGAGCTGAGAGCGATCCGGTTGGTGCTTCTTTGCTTGACTCCCCATTTAAGGGGTCGTGCGATCCAGGTTTGCTCGGACAATCAGACGGCTGTAGCCTACATCAATCACCAGGGCGAGACTCGGAGCAAGCGAGCCCTCGAGGAGGTGACCCAGATTCTGCCTTGGGCAGAGGAGAATGTTCCCTGCATCTCGGCGGTTTACATCCCCGGGGTAGAAAACCAGGAGGCAGACTCCCTGAGCAGGGGGACTTCTTGTCTGGGGGAATGGTCTCTCAGCAACAAGATCTTTCACGCTCTGTGTCTCCGCTGGGGTCAGCCGGACGTGGACCTTTTTGCGTCCAGACATAATCACAAGCTTCCAAGGTTCGTCTCCCTGTCAAGAGATCCTCAGGCCTTCGCCACAGACGCTCTGGCAATTCCTTGGACGGAGTTTAGGCTCCTTTATGCATTTCCTCTTTTTACTCTCCTGGGCCGAGTGCTGCGCAAGATAGCTCAGGAGGTGGCTCCTCGCTGGCTGAGGCGGAGTGGGTTCGCGGACGTAGTTCAGATGTCAGTCAATCGTTACATCATGCCCGACGACCCAAGGCTCCTCACTCAGGGGTCTCTGCGGCACCCCAATTTACAGACGCTGGCTTTGACGGCTTGGCTATTGAGACCTCAATCCTAACTGAAAAGGGGCTCTCGGCCACGGTTGTGCAGACCATGATTCAGGCGCAGAAGGAGCCTTCTTCCATGATTTACTACAGAGTTTGGCATGCCTACATTGCTTGGTGTGAATCCAAGAGTTTCCCTTGTCGCACCTTCTCCATTTCTAGGATATTGGAATTTTTACAACACGGCTTAGACCTGGGTCTACAGCTGGGCACCCTCAAGGGCCAGGTCTCGGCTTTGGCCATCTTTTTCCAAAGATCTTTTGCCAATCATAGACTGATCAGGACATTTTTCCAAGGAGTTACCCATGTACGTACACAGCGTAAGCCTTATTACTGGTGTGGGATTTGAATTTGGTGCTTTGCGCTCTGCAGGGTCCTGCGTTTGAGCCTTTGTGCGACACTGCATTGTCTATCTTGACCCTAAAGGTGGTGTTTTTGGTTGCTATCACCTCGTGCGCCGTGTGTCAGGACTTGCCTCCTTTCTTTGAGCGGCATAAGGATAAGGTGGTTTTTTAAACCTGATTTTTTGCCTAAGGTCATTTCTCCCTTTCATCTTAATGAGGAAGTTGTTTTGCCTTCCCTGTGTCCAGAACCGTCTATTTCTAAGGAAAGGACCCTCCATGCCTTGGATGTGGTCAGAGCCATTAAGTTCTACCTGGTTGCGACTGAGTCCTTCAGGAAGTCGGATTCACTTTTTGTTCTCACAGAAGGTTCCAGAAAGGGTTTGCCTCCGGCCAAGTCCACTTTCAGTAAGTGGATTAGACAGGCGGTGGTGCAAGCTTATTCTGCTAAGGGGAAGAATCCCCCTTTTCATGTTACAGCTCATTCAACTAGAGCTATTGGTGCTTCCTGGGCTTTTCAGCACTAGGATTCTGTTGAGCAAGTTTGTAAGGCAGCTACTTGGTCTTCTATTCATACCTTTACAATGTTTTACAAGGTTGATGTTAGGGCCTCAGCTGACGCTGCTTTTGGCCTAAAGGTGCTTCAGGCGGTAGTGAAATGAACTACATGCTGTTCCGCACTGGGGATCCCGCCCTAAGTGGACACTGCTTTTGGATGTCCCAACTGTCATCACTTCTGGGACGACCTGGACTGGATATAGTGAAAAATACAATTCTGTGAAACTCACCTGTAGAATTGTTTTTGAATATATCCAGTCCAGGTCGTCCCACACCACCCTTGGTTCATTATCTCTTGTTTGCCTGTTATGGTGATTACCTTTTTGTATTGGACCATTGTCCTTAGTTTTTTGTTGGAGAGAGTACATGCTGAAGCTATGTGAGTTAACATGGTTTCTTTGCCTCCCGGCTTGTCTCATTACTGCTTTTTGACATTCTGGGAATTCTATGGAGACAGCTCCTTTTATAGGGGGCCGGAAGGAGTTACAGCTCTGGATCTTGCAGTGACTGGGCCACCTGGTGGCGGATAACCCAACTGTCATCACTCCTGGGACGACCTGGACTGGATATATTCAAAAACAATTCTACAGGTGAGTTTCACAGAATTGTATTTTTTTCGGGGATTTAAATAATTAAAATATCATGTTTTTTTTAAAGATAAACATTTTAAACTTAAAACACTGGTAAAATTGTGAGAATTGAAAATATTTCATAAAAAGCCTCTATAATCACTAGAGGTTCTGGACAGTGAAGATTTATCAATCTCTCAGCAAGGAATTCATCAAAAGGCTCCATTTCTCCAAAAAGGGTATAAGAATTCACCAAAAGCGCCATTCTAAGCCCTGATTCAGAGTTTTTACATGCTTTTTTGGCTTCTATGTAACTTTTTCCATGCGTATATGCATTTACGCTAACGTATGTTTATCGGCAATTTGCCGTTATATCAGCCAACTTACGTGATTGGTATGGGCTGGTGGGTGATTCTGAGCCTTAATTGCCGATGACAAGCCACTCAATAAAATGGGTTTGCTTCCGCTCAACTTACGGTAGGTGAAAGCAAGCTGTTAAGATGTTTGAGGAGGACGTGGAGGAGTATGAGTGCCTGCAGCTGAACGGCATGTTGTGCATCGCCATGGCAGAAGCCTGATCACACCGCGCACGCATGGACATCGATCGCATGCATGACGTTGAGCTGTTCGAGTTCACCCGCCTTAATCGCGTTTCCCTCCATAATTTGTGCATCGCCATGGCAGAAGCCAGATCACACCGCGCACGCATGGACATCGATCGCATGCATGTCGTTGAGCTGTTCGAGTTAACCCGCCTTAACCACGTTTCCCTCCATAATTTGTATAGGGCATGCAATTGCTGGTATGACCAAGATGCTTGGCTGCCTGCAATTTTTGGCGAACGGCTCGTTCCAGAGTCTGGGTGCCCTCTCCGTGGGGATCTCCCAGCCTACGCTGAGCCGCACACTAACCAAGTTTTTGGATGGCATAGCTACCCTGTGTCAATGCATCTATTTCCCGGACAACATGGTAGCCTGGAATGTGATTAAGTTGGGCTTTTTTTAATGTAGCCGACATGCCCAACGTCATGGGTGCGATCGATTGTACCCATGTTGCATTGGTTCCTCCTGCCAATGAGGAATATCTATTTAGGTTTGTGGTTTGGGTCAACATTATGATTTTTAATAACTATTTTATTCTCAGTATCTTGTAATGTCTATAGAAATCAATCATTTTCATGCATACCTTAACTAACAATTTTAATGTAGGCCTTAAATAAATATTTTCATGCATACCTTAACTAATCATTTTAATGTATGCCTTAAATAAATATTTTTATGCATACCTTAACTAATCATTTTAATGTAGGCCTTAAATAAATATTTTCATGCATACCTTAACTAATCATTTTAATGTATGCCTTAAATTAATATTTTCATGCATACCTTAACTAATCATTTTAATGTATGCCTTAAATAAATATTTTCATGCATATCTTAACTAATCATTTTAATGTATGCTTTAAATTAATATTTTCATGCATACCTTAACTAATCATTTTAATGTATGCTTTAAAAAAATATTGTCATGCATACCTTAACTTATCATTTTAATGTAGGCCTTAAAAAAATGTATACATGCATACCTTAACTAATCCTTATCATGTATACCAGATTACAATCCGACTGTCCTATTTTTTGGGGTTTTTGTTTATAATTGTTTAGGGTTGTAACTGTTTAATTACGCTAAACATTTAGCTAAATGTTGGGATTGTTTTAGTGTACTAATGACCTGTATTTCTGCTCTTACAGGAACAGGAAGCTGGGCCATTCCATAAACATCCAAGCTGTGGTTGGCCCGGACCTTCGCTTTCTTAGTGTGATGGCTGGCTTTCCCGGATCCACCCACGACTCCTATATCCTGAGAAATTCGAGCCTGTATGGTTGTTTTCAATCAGGAGAATTGTCTGGTGGCTAGCTACTGGGTAAGTTTTGTGAAAGAATTGCATGAGGCTTTCAATGTAGGACTATAATTTTTTTGGCCATAAACCTGCCTCAACATATGGATGTTCTTTTCCTCTGATGACATGATATACAATGTAGCTAACAAGTGGACCCTAATTTTTTTTTGGGGGGGTTTTCAGGGGATTCGGGATACCCACCACTGCCATGGCTGATGACCCCCATCCTGTGCCCTCAAACTCAGGCCCAGGAGGGCTATAACAGGGCCCATCGCAAGACCAAGGCTGTGGTGGAGAGGGCCTTCGGCCTGTTTAAAACCAGGTTTAGATGCCTAGATCATACCGGGGGTGCCCTGCAGTATGACCCCAACAAGGTGATTAGAATCATAATGGCTTGCTGTGTCCTACATAACTTTGCGTTAATGCAGTAGATCCCCCGGTATTTTGAAGAGTCACCCTCTCCAGCCACCACGGACATTCCGGAGCAATTATATGAGGGCACCCAGAGTGCTTCTGGCCAAGCCGTCCGGGATCATTTGATTTCTTCCTTTTTTGCGTAATATTTTTCTGGCTTTTTTTTTATTTTTCTGCCAAATGTATTTTTTTGTTTTTGCCCAAAGGTTGGGTTAATTAAAAAAAAAATTGACATAGGGTCCCCCCTCCCAGGGGGGGGGGGGGGCCCATTTTTTTGGGAATTTTAAGGGTTAAAAACCCTTAAAAATCAAAAAAAAAATGACGTAGGGTCCCCCCTACCCAGCGTTACCGACCCGGGCCAGCTATGGGGGCTTGTAGAACAGGGCGCAGGGGCCAGCGTTGGTGGCCCCTAGCCCTGCAGGCTACTAGCCCACATAGCCATAGTGGCCCGGGCCCTTCTGCCCCCCCCGGCCTTTGGGGAGGCAGGTAATGGGGGGCTGGGGTTAATGGCAAGTCACCCGCTAGCCCGCAGGTGACTTGCCAGACCCAGAGCCTTGTGAGCTGGTACAGGGGTCTCATAGACCCCTTACCAGCTCACAAAGGGTTAACTGTGAAAAAAAAAAAAAACACCACACAAAATGATTTTATTAAAAAAAAAAAAACATTTTTTTTTACTGTACTTACCTCCGATTGTAAGCTCTTGTCCCTCGCCGCTCTGATGACAGATGCCGGTGATCAGCATCCAGAGAAGGGGGAGGCAGGAGATCAGAGGATCTCCTGCCACCTCCTTCCCCGGGCACCGATCACTGGCATCTGAGAACTGAGAGCTCTGAAGCCGGTGATTGGGGCCAGGACAAGGGGGCGGGGCTTAGCGGCAAGATGGCGGCCGCCATCGAGGAGGAAAGGGGAGAGAGCCTCTCGGGCTCTCTCCTGAAGATCGCTAAGTCCTGGGGGGGGATAGGAGGCCCCCCAGGTGAAGAGGAGGGACAGCGGGAGCCAGCGCACACGCAGGTAAGTAAATGTCATTTTTATTTTATTTTTTTTTTTTTACAGAAAAGCAGTGCAAGCTGAAATGGGGGGGGCACCCTATCCCGGGCCCTCCCCTGCAGCTGGAAGAGGTTAGACGGTCGATCGGAGTGCACCATCTTAAAGAGGAGACCTGGCCGAATCAAACGAGGGGTCAGGTAAGTGATTTTTTTTTTTACTTTTGTGCTATTAGTGGGGAAATTCAGGCACGTAAAATTTACGTTGCTGGCAGTTAGCTGCAGGGGAGGCAGCCACGTCAATTTGACGTGGCTGGCGTTTAAAGGGTTAAGCACGGGAAAACATCTAAAGTGGAACCGCAAGTGAGTTGAGCTAAGCATGAAGGACGGGAGAACATCTAAAGTGGAACCGCGAGTGAGTTGAGGTAAGCATTAAGTACAGGAGAACATCTAAAGTGGAACCGCGAGTGACTTAAGGTTAGCATTAAGCACGGGAAAACATCTAAAGTGGAACCACGAGTGAGTTGAGGTAACCATTAAGCACGGGAGAACATCTAAAGTGGAACCGCGAGTGAGTTGATGTAAGCATTAAGGACGGGAGAACATCTAAAGTGGAACCGCAAGTGAGTTTAGGTAAGCATGGAAGCATAAGTGAGTGAGAGAATAGTTGAGACGGGGACATGAATGAGGTAAATAGCTGCACGCATGCGTACAAGCATACAAACTAGCAGATTTTCCAGAAAATGCCGTTTGGACGAATATTGAGAGAAAGATGCTATGTTCAAAAACGCTGAAAAACAGTAGTATACGCGGTTTACGGGTAACGTATATGTTACCCTCGTCCTGTCGAGGACGCAACGAGAGGCAGAAAATGCCATCCTCGTTGGCTTAGGCTGCTACGAACATTAAGTGGAAGGCTTCCGATGGAGGCTCTGAATCATACGTAAGCTCATACGTATACGGGAAAAAAATGTATAATACAAAGAACAGGCCATATACGACACGGTTTTGAGGAGGCACTGAATCAGGCCTCTTGTCTGCAAAAGATGGAGGAAATGGAGAAAATTCTCAAACCAATTTTTCACCTTAATAGCCAGTCTCTAAGGTTAATTGTGCTCATTGAATCGTACGCCTTTCAAGAATTTTCACACTCATGCTTGTGCTACGACTCATGCTGAATTGTGCATGGCATAAAAGTAACTTGCACTGGAAACTGCAAGAATGATTTCAGTTGCTTCGAACTGACCCTATTGTTTGCTAAGGGGAATTATTTAAGAAAGGCTAGCGCCAGGTAGTGCCTCTTAGCGGCAGGCAGTGTCTGGTGAACACTGGGCACTGTAGGCAAAACCACATTTAAGAAATCAAATCTGGTGAGTGCCTCTAACAGCGCCATGTAGCGTCCAGAGGCGACTCAGCGTACAGCGCTGGCGCTCTAGGTTCAGGAGCGCCACGTATTACCTTTCGCTCAGCGTTGCTCTGCCATACATTTCAATGAGGTTTCATTTGTTGGTGTTTAAATAGTGTTTTGTGCAATAAAAATGTATTTTATATATTTTTTTTGCTCAAATCATTGTTTGTTTGAGAGTGTGACCTCTCCTGGCTGCAAACAAACACTTTTATAATTTCTTTTTTTATATTTTTATGCAGAATTGTTTTTACAGGTCTGGCACTAAAGTGTTCGCTTTGTTACAGGTGAATATGTGTACAAAAACAGACTTTGATCACAGAGCGTCTGCCGCACTATGCTATAGCACCTAGTTTTAGAGCGCCGACGCTGTGTGTGGAGCGCCGAGTGTCAGATGCACTGAGCTGGCACTACCTCTTGCCCACTGCAGGGTTGTGCTGTTGTTGGAGCACCCAACACACATCACATTCATCAATGGCGGTCAGGTTATTACAGTGACCGAGACGCTATGTTGCAGCACCCGATAACCGCTTACACACGTACCACGTAATGTCAGGTGAACAGCAGGCACAGTGTGTGAAAACCATCTATTTGAAAGTCAAACTGCTGAGTGCCTGTAACAGCAACATGTAACGTCACATGTATCACTAGTGGCGGCTCAGTATAAAGCAATGTTTAGCGTTGTTCAACGCACTTTAGGTTTAGGCAGCAAAATTGCATTTTGTGTTCCGCAATTGCAGTGCCAGTGCTCCAGTGTGTTAACAATGTCATTCCATGTTGTTTTGCTCTGTGGCTTGGGTTTTTATTGTGAGAAACAAACAGAATAGTGTCCAGCTCTTGGCGCCAGAGCGTCCAGTTTTATTTAGCCGACGCTGACTTTGTGATTTTTTTTCTTAAATATGGGCTTCAGCTCTGAGTGTTGCACGCTCTTCACTGGTGCTACCTATCATTCACTGCAGCGTTGTCCTGTTGTTATATGTGCCGTCGCCTTGGCCTGCTTTCCCTCGGGGCACTACATGAAACAATAGCAGCATTGGTACGCTCAGGCGCTGCAGTGATTCAGGGAGAGCGCTTCTACAGCACCCTCAAGCACATCACATTTATCAATGCTGGACAGGATACTACAGCGTCACTTGTCCAGCAGCGAAGCTATGTCACAGCACCAGAGACGTCAATACTATATTGTATTTGAAAGGAAATAAGTCCCACAGAGGGGGGGTGACGTCATGCCGTCTAAGCCTTTGTGTAAGGCCAGCGGCTCCAATCGCGCTGATGGCTGCATCCCCCGCTATCCTCTAACAGGGAGCGTGCCCACGCCAGCCTTTCACAAATGCATGGCGTGGGCACATGCGGCTGCTGCTCGCACATGTGCCGTTGGACTGGGAACGACGGAGAGTTTTCAGGCGACCTGGGGGGGTTTGAAACAGTGGGGCATCCCAAATGTGGATGCTCTGGGGGGGGGCGAGTATGCCTGCCCTGGGTGGGTTTTGGTCCACTTTAATCACAATACATATTAGCTCATGTAGACTGCAGAAACGCAAGAAGAGTATAAGAAAATGAAGCTTTACATAGGTAGAAGCTTTAGGCACTATAAAGGTTTAAGGTTTTTTTATCTATTGCTGGCCAGCATGATGTTCCTGAAATGAATAATATTAACATACATAATCCATATGCCGTCTTATATTCAGGCTAGCATAAGGCTTCAAATAGTACTTTGTGCATAAGAAACAGAATAGATGGTTCATAGAAAAATAATACATTGATAAGAGTAGCATAAAACTTTAAAGTGGACCTGCATGCTATTTAAGCCTACCCCGTGCCCACATGCTGAAAATGCATTGCCCAATACTTACCCACCCACTGGGTTTAATTCCACTGCCAGCTGCTGCTGGTGCTTAATGGCACAGAAAGTTTACACTGGTAGTAACAGACGGTCTTTAGTGAAGATCTACTGCATGCTGGTAGAGTAGCTAATGTTTAATGGTTTCTTTTGAACAGGTGATTTGTTATCTAAGAAAGCTAGCAGCAGTAAAGAGAAAATAACCATAAAAAGTAAATATGTTAATGCTTATGACCATTTGGTAGGTTACTATAATGTAGAAGTTACTTAACTTAATGTAGAGCTTACTGTGATAGCATTCATAATCTTTTTGTATTGCCTTTATATTTTTAGCGAGACATCTTGTGCTAGAGAAGGGGGTAACTGATACACTATTAGCAAGTCATTAGGCATTATCTCTCATTGCTCTGCTAATAATCATGTGTATTTTTGTAAATACATTACATTGCACGACTCATCGAACGACTGCACCTTGTTACTGCAAATGCAAATTTAGCCGCTGAAATAGGTGATTGCTGGAAATAACTTCAATAAACCTTTAAGATTGCCTGAAAATGCACCTTTCTTCTGTTCACATGGCACATGTGCAGACTGCTCAGCCAAGTGACCATGTGATTGCTGGTGAAGGTAGGAAAAGGAAGATTCTGAGGGACGAGTTTAGTTTCTATTAACTTTATGCCGGCACAAGGGCTTATAATATAGAAAATAATCTGTTTTAGAGTGGAAGAAGAAGCATTGTAAGTAATGCTAGTGTTTCCTTTAAACAAGATTTTAGTTTTCTTGAAACTTTGCTTAAGTGGGCATATGATTCCAAGTTCTGTGGTCAGAGATGAGCCAATTGGAATTTGCTCAAAATTTTAGGGAAAATTGGTTTTGGGCTCAAATCCGAATTTCTTGGGATTTGTACCAATCTAATTTACCCTGAAACTCACTGTCACTTACCTATACATTCCCTACCGTTGCTTGGGTCCAGTGGCGAGCAGTTAGGGACAGGCATTTACAGTGCGTCCAGCTTCTCCCTGCTTCCCTGATGCTGTGTGTATTGCACAGCAGGAGGGGAGCGGGGGAAGTTGGCTGTGCTGTCAGCTGATCTAGATGGCTTCCAGCACTTCTCATACAGTGTCTGCAGCCAGTTGCCGGACTGGTGGGACATGGAAGCCAGCATGCAGGTAAGTGCCTGATACTCATTTCCGACCCCACCGTCCGTTGTGAGTGTCCCACCCTGCTCTGCATATCGGCTCCTCTATCGCTTTGGTCAGGCACTTTTGTATGCCTGCTGGCTCTCCCACCCCTGTCTTGCTACTGGACTTTAGGCCTTCTGGTATTGCTGTTGGTTCCAAGGGCTTCTGCCCTTCGTACAACTCCTTAATTCCAGTTCTCCAATGTTCATTGTAAATTTGCTGTCCAATGTGTGTCTTGTCACCTGTTTTCCCCTGTGACCACCACAGGATCCCCCTCCCATGCTAAGTAGTCAGACGCATTCCTTTCTAGGGTTATGGATGGGTTGTTTGTCTTTCTATAACTATGTTCGCAGTCTGTGACTCTGTCTACTGGTTCCCAGTCATAGGCTCTTCCTACCTGCTTCCAGTACGTGACTGCTTACCTGCTCCCAGTCTGTAACTGCCTAACTGCTCCCAGTCCATGACTCTGACTACCCCCCCTTGTTCTATGGCTCTGCTTATCTGCTCCCAGTCCATAACTTTGCCTCGGCCTGCCTGCTCTCAGCCATAATTTCACCTCTGTCTACCTACTCCCAGTCTGTAACTTTTGCATACCTGCTCCAGTCTGTAACTTGGACTACCTGCGTACCTGCTTCCAGTCCTTGGCTTGGACTACTTACTCCCTGTCCATTGCTCTGTCTACCTGTTCTCATTCCGTTACTCCACCTCTGCCTACCTACTTCCAATCTGCGACCAAGCATGACCAGCAACCACTGCCCATAATGCATTCACTGTGCCCAGTGCACATCTACTGTGACCTGCTGATCCTAAATTTCTGCAACCTGAGTCCCACTGGGTAAAGTACCATGCATCTAGTGTATGCCATGCCAAATGCCTGTTCTAACTCAGTTTTATTGGCATAACTCAAGGCATAACGCCTTTTGAGTATCTGCTGATCACCAGCTGTGAATTCTGCAGCTTTTGGAGAGCCATGTCATCTGATTAGCAGCTAGAGGATCCCCACCTTAATCTATGACATTTGCACCACATAGGTGATAATAAATACAATATATCCCATTAGAGTAAAATGCACTCTTTGCGTGCATTTTTTAAGGTTCCTTAGTGGCTGTATCATATGCTGCCAGTCCTTTAACCTTGTAAACGGAAAGCATGCGAAATTCACACTACTGTGCTCATTAACTGCTAGCCATGTGAATTTCACGTGCCTGGCATTTCCCCTGTTTGTGTCCAGGTAAAAAAAAAACAACTCACCTTTGTTTGGTATCCAGTACTAGGGGTCTCCTCTTTCCATGAGGAGCCTCCGATCCCCCCGAGGTCCTCAGTGGAGCAGGGAACAGACATTGTCTTTTGACAGCTCACTCGCTGCCGCAGGGAGGTGCCTTTTATATAGTATCATCTCACTCAGTCAGTATAAAAGGCTTCTCTTAGCAGCAGTAGTGATGCTGCATAAAAATAATGCTGTGATGAATCTGGAGGTGGAGGAGGAGGCAGAGGGAAGGACGAGCAACCAAGTAGTTAAAGTTTGTTCAGCTTTACTTGCATTGTTTGCTTTTTATAGGTCTACAAATAGTATAGGTGTTTCCTCCTAGATGGTCATTAAAAACATTAAACAAGTATAGTTATTGCATTTTTTTTACTAGATGAACACGGCGTGATATAATAGGGGCTAAAAAAGTTGAAAAAATGTGACACTAATGTTGTTCTCTTACCTCTTTACTTTATCTTTACAATCTTGTTGGAACAAAAAGTCCCATTAATCAGGCTTTGCACTTTATACTCCCTAGACCATTTCACATAGCTTATTACATTACTTCTAAAAGGTTCACTTTCAACAGGGTCCTCCAAGGTCACATCCACTAGATCCCATTAAGTGCATTTAGTAACGTACTACATGTCATTTGCTGATCATATATCTAAAGGGGACAGTAAGATGCCGTTTTGTGGCACAGTTACCTGGAGGGCTGTACACTTTATGACCTTAGTTGCTGTAAAAATCCAAATCATTCTGACTTTTTAACAGTATAACAAAAAAGGAAGCGTGCTGGGAAGTAGAGATCATGGCTACTTAATGAAATACATTTACTTGACAGGTTTCTTCAAGTTGCATTTAATAGCTATAATTTGAAGTCCTAAAAGACTCTCTAGCAGCCCTAGGTTTGCAGTTTTTTATGCCAGGAAGTATAACTAATGGCAGTTTCACTTCCTAAGGCCATGGAGCGGTATTTATATCAAGATAAAAATTAGGTAGTTACTGTCTTCGTCTGCTAGAGCTTCTCTGCTTGCACATTAGTATTATGTGTTCTGTATACTCATTTAGATGGCTGTATAACTGTACCGGTGACTGAACATAACAAGTTGGTAACACCTGCATAATATCTTTCTAAATAAAACTTTCCCATGGCACTTGTAAAATGAATAAAGGCTGTTCTTCCATATATAAACACTTTCTATATTGCTTCTGCTGCATGCAGAACTCTTTCATCATGTCATGTTTCTCCAGCTTCTACTTTCAAAATATGCCCAGGGCTTATTGTGGAATAGCAGTTCCTTCATATGTATGTTGAAGTTGGTTGGAGGAAATTAGCATTCCTTTTCCCGACCAGGACGACATTTGCACCCCCGTTTTAAAGTGATATTGGTCAGTTTTTGGATTCAGGCTGGACCTTTGGATTCAGCCTGACTGCAAATCACTCAGCCAGTAAAGTCACTGTGGATGACCAACCAGTATGAAAAGAAAGGCTTTTGGTGAGTGCTTATCAGGAACTAATTGAATCGAGGAAAATGCAGAAAGGTCATCCAAATATTAAGCATTGCCTTTACTTGATAATTCTAAACTCCAGGCAGGCATTTGAGGGGCACCATGTTGAGGACTAAGCATTGAGTGCATCTAAAAGTGTTGGGCACACTTGCCTAATGAAGCAACAGTTTAGGACACAGCAAAATGGCCACCTACATAAGTGAAGACACATTCTAGGCATTCACTCTTTGGAGAGGGGGAGATTTTATGAAACGATTTGCATTGGATCTTTGGCAGCAGTTACTGTAGCATTTAGGAAAGGTGTGTAGGTGTGTGTGATTTTTTGGGAGAATTAACCTTACATATGTCTGACACCAGTAAAGGGTTAATACAATATGTTCAATGGACTGCTATACAAGTGCAAGGAATTCTGGCACTGGAGACATTACCCATTTTTTTTCTTTAGTTTTTACACTACAGTTTTAGTTGCTTTACTTGATATTTTAAAGTGGATCAAAACCCAGGCCTAGGGCCTTAAAGACTCTATGGCTGGGTGAGTCCCCTTATCTCAGGGCATCTCGATTCAGGAAAAATTGTGATACAAAGGGGCGCTCACTGGTGCTGGGATAATCATCTGGCGGGTACAACAGGCACTGGCATAGACCGGCCATAACCTAGTGCAACAATTAAAGATTATTAGTTAGTGCTCTGCGCACTGATAGTACCAATGTAGTTCACAGCACAGTGCCTGATAAGATCATAATGCCGGCTCTCCAGAACTGGTACTATAGCCATAAGATGCTAAAAGTCGCACTTCATAAATAAGGCCCTAAATCGACCGATCTAAATAAATTGTGTGGCTAGCATAAGAAATGCTGGAAATGTAATACACTAAGGGGTTTATTCATCAAGGGATAGCGGCAGGTAGTGCCTCGTAGCGGCAGGCAGCGTCTAGTGAACGCCGTGCGCTGTACGCAATACCACATTTATGAAAGCGAATCTAACAGCGCCATGTAGCGTACGATTCATCATTACAGGTAGCTCAGCGTATTGCGCCAGCACTCTAGCTTCCAGAGCGCCAGGTATTACCTGTCGCTTCCTGCCGCTCTCCCATACATTTCAATAGACGTTCCTTTTCCTCTGTTTAAACTGGGTTTTGTTTTTACATTTTTTTTTCCTCTCAAATAATTGTGTTGCCTCTCCTGGCCTAGTAAGAGTAATTTTTAAATTTTTATTTTAAATTTTTACATTTTTATGCAGAATTGTCATTACCGGTCTGGCATTAAAGTATTAATGTCACAATGTTACAACAATGTCATTCCATGTGTTTTCACTTTGTTGCTGGTGGATATGTGTTCAAAAACAGACTTTAATCACACAGCATCTGGCGCTCTATGCTATAGCGCCCAGATCCAGAGCGCCAACGTTCTGTGTGTGTGTTTTTTTGTTGAATATGGTGTGAGTCACTGAGAGTTGGTCGCAATGAGCTGGCACTACCTTTCGCTCCCTGCAACACTGTACTGGTGTTAGAACGCCCAACATACATCTCATTCATCAATGCCAGCCAGGTAACTACAGCGACTGAGGCACTCTGTTACAGCGCCCGATAGCCAATAACAGCGTATACTAGCAGTCACTCTTAGCGCCTCTGTATAGATGCTCATCTGCCGATACCTAGCAGTAGTAATGATTCAGCCTGCCAATGTTTAGTGTAGGCTTATAAAAGGAATGATTCGCTGACACCACCACCTGCAGGTTTTATCCTTGATAGTCCTTTGGGGTGGTGCTTGAGTTATGACTGTTAAAGGGACATTCCAGGCTGAAAAAAAACTAAGGGCCGTATCAAATAACTGATATGAGCAGCAAGGCCGACATTGGAGCGTGCCTTTGGCTGCATTGCAAACTGTACACTCCTCTCTCTAATCAGAGGGCTGGAGCCCGCAGAACTTGTGTTATTAAGCCAATGAGAATGAAATGTGATAGTATACATGTGTTTGGGGAGCCATCAAGTCAAAATTTTGCACAGGGTGCCACTAAACCTAAGACCAGCCCTGCTAAAATCTATTGTCTCTCGATTGTAAAACATCCTTCTTATTACTTCTCCCAGCTGATGTGTTGGGGGCAGGGCCGGATTCAGAATGGTGGGCACCTGGGCACAAAATCTGGTGGAGGCCCCATATACAGCATTTTTTTCCCTATGAAATAATAGTCCAGCCAAAGAACTGATAGGTGGTTGTCTGGCACCCGCCCACTTACTAGAATGTCAGAGTCCCTTGTGCGGGTGTGTGCTGCTCAGGAACTCCTGCTTTGCCATTCGGGGGGGGGGGGGGGGGGTAGTGTAGTTGCCAAGCTGGTCCAGCAGAAAACAGTTGCATTGAGCTGCCAGCGGCTGTGCTTGGAGCAGCCACCAATTGATAACTCTGCATGAGCCCATCACTGTAGCTGATGGAGGCTCCTTCTGGCCCTGTGGTGGCCGGGCTGGAAGGAGCCTTCATCAGCTACACATCCACACAAGGGACTCTGACATTCCAGTAAGTGGGCGGGTGCCAGACAACCACCTATGAGTTCTTTGGCTGGACTATTATTTCATAGGGAAAAAATGCTGTATCTTCAGGTCTTCAGACCTACCAGAATAATAGATATGAAATATGCAGCAAATTACAGCTGCAAAATTTAGAAGATTTTCCAGGATTGAGAACTAATAAATAACTAATATGTTTTGAAAAAATACATAACCTTTTTCACATACCAAGCTAAGTAGCAGCTACCATAAAACTGGTACCAGTAGACTCTCCACAACAAACCGTTACAATGTATCTCTATGGCCCCGGCGGACGCAAAAGCACTCCCCGTCAGGGGATATAATGTATACAAGGTATTTTATTTATAGAGGAGTCATTACTTTTGAAAAGAAATCCTTGAATTCCTAATTAGGTCCCCAGACATTTCAATACACAAATGGACATTTGGGCATTAGATGATATTTCTGGGAAGCACTGTAACTCTTGAGATATGACCATTATAACTATATTAATGAGAGAGTGTTATTCAGGACTATAAGACCTTTCATTTGATATCAAACATGGGCTACATATACTGTCCAGAGCCTGATAATCCACATAGTATCAGACTCTTCATGATATATATCTCATGTTTGGATTCATTTATCTAAGAAATTAATGGGGATCATGAATTTCTTGGCTATAATATGATAACACTTATATTGTGGGAGTTATACCCTTTATAAAATATATATATCTAATATCATAGAGGCCGGATGTGGGCCGACCTTGGCAGACATTCCCACGAGCCGGGAAATGCTGGCCACTCCCCCTAGTGTTCAATAGATTAGGAAGCTTTGCAGGGGGAGGCAGTCCATGGATGGACGCCTTACCTGGATGAAGTGCTAAGTATCCTCTCCTATCTCTCTATCTGTCTCTGCATTATCTTACTCTCTTATAACATATATTGTACTGTAACTAATATACAACTTACTCATTTATGTAACAACTACTTATATCTAAGGTTGTCTGGGGATGCTTCATGAACATATTGGGTTAATGAAGGTTATTTACAGTGCTGGTAAATTAAATCTGTTTTAATACATACATCTTACTGTGTGTGGTGGATAATTTCTCACACAATAGATTGTAGTTGCAAAGTATTTAAGGTTTTAAATATATTTCTCCTTGGGACATTTCACTGGATATATGGGGACAGCCTCAGCGGCCATTGTTTTGAATCAGATTAATGGCCGCTGGGCTGATATGATTGTTAGTATGTGCAATATTCATCATATTAATCTCTAGTAAAAATATTGGAGATTGATGTGAAGCAAATATTTAATTAGAAATCATATATTTCCTATTTCAGTAATGAACAATGCAAAAGTCTTAGCATACTGTAAATACTATGTCCACAATGGGAAATGTCTGTAATGTGTTATATAAATCTAGTGTAAAGAGCCATGAAAATATGTATGTAAATAACTTTTAAAGACATACCTGTATGAATAAATTAGACATTAGACATATACAATCTGAAACTATGGGGGTTATTTAAAGAGGACCAACACCCAGGGGTGATCGGCCCGGAAATCTATAAGATTCCCGGGCCGATCACCTCCCACCCCGCGGGACATCCGAGATCGGGATGTCCCGCGGGGTGAAACCCCCCAGAAACCCCAAAAACATCTTACCTGATCCGCCGCCGCTTCCGCCGCCGCCGCCTCCCGCGCGCCCCTCCAGACGTGCGCGCGCCCGCGCCGGCCCTCTGTGAATAGCCGGCGGGGGCGCGTGCGCGCCGAGAGTGACGCGCGGGAGGCGGCGGCGGCGGAAGCGGCTTGGACGTTCCTGATCCCCGCCTGGACGTTGGCGGGGATTGGCTGCGGCGTTCACGTGGGAGCGTTGAGAGGTGAGTTTTTGGGGGTTTCTGGGGGGTTTCACACAGCGGGGCACCCCCGATCGGGGTGCCCCGCCGAAGTGGACCAAAACCCAGGATAGTCAAAATCCTGGGTGTTGGTCCACTTTAAGAACGGATAGTGTCAGGTAGTGCCTCATAGCGGCAAGCAGTGTCTGGTGAACGCTGGGCGCAAAACCACATTTATGAGCGACTCTAACAGCGCCATGTAGCGTCCGATGTATTATTACAGATGGCTCAGCCTATAGCACCAATGCTCTAGCTTCCAGAGCGTCAGGTATTACCTGGGGAGGCCGATTCATTAATAGCGCCAGGTAGCGACAGATGAGCGACTGAAGTATGGCACTATGAGCGCCGCTAGCGTACGCCGCGGGCGGTAGCGATTCGCTATAGCAGGCCTCCTCAGTCGCTACCTGGCGTTGTTGGGAACAACGCCTACATTGCTGAATATGATGTTGGAGCTCAGCTTTGTAGGCGCTGTCAATTTGACCACGCTATTCAACACAGCGCCTGCGCTTTGCTTTGCTGTGGGCTTGAAATCAAGTACCTTCAGAAGTAAACACATTGCAACATGTTTCTTTTTTTTTTTTTTATTTTGGTTTGAAATGTAAAGAAAATTAACTTAAATGTTAAAGCAAAACAAAACGACTGTCATGCTGCATCTCGGGGTGCCTGAAAAAGATTAAAAAGTGCAGTTAGTATTTATATTTAATGTGGCTTTTTCGCTGTTAAAAAATATTGCATTAATTTGTAACAAACATTTGGGTCCAACTTGCACAACAACCCTAATTGTTATGTTGTTCAGCTTCCACCCCCCCTTATAGTGTTTTTGGTCATCTTACACCCCCCTTATAATGGTTTTGTTCATCTTACACCCCCCTTATAGTGGTTTTGGTCATCTTACACCCCCCTTATAGTGTTTTTGGTCATCTTACACCCCCCTTATAGTGGTTTTGGTCATCTTACACCCCCCTTATAGTGGTTTGGGTCATCTTACACCCCCCTTATAGTGGTTTTGGTCATCTTACACCCCCCTTATAGTGTTTTTGGTCATCTTACACCCCCCTTATAGTGGTTTGGGTCATCTTACACCCCCCTTATAGTGGTTTGGGTCATCTTACACCCCCCCTTATAGTGGTTTTGGTCATCTTACACCCCCCTTATAGTGGTTTTGGTCATCTTACACCCCCCTTATAGTGGTTTGGGTCATCTTACACCCCCCTTATAGTGCTTTGGGTCATCTTACACCCCCCTTATAGTGGTTTGGGTCATCTTACACCCCCCTTATAGTGCTTTGGGTCATCTTACACCCCCCTTATAGTGGTTTGGGTCATCTTACACCCCCCTTATAGTGGTTTGGGTCATCTTACACCCCCCTTATAGTGGTTTGGGTCATCTTACACCCCCCTTATAGTGGTTTGGGTCATCTTACACCCCCCTTATAGTGGTTTGGGTCATCTTACACCCCCCCTTATAGTGGTTTGGGTCATCATACACCCCCCCCCCTTATAGTGGTTTGGGTCATCTTACACCCCCCTTATAGTGGTTTGGGTCATCTTACACCCCCCCCCCCTTATAGTGGTTTTGGTCATCTTACACCCCCCTTATAGTGGTTTTGGTCATCTTACACCCCCCTTATAGTGGTTTTGGTCATCTTACACCCCCCTTATATTGATTTGGGTCATCTTACACCCCCCTTATAGTGGTTTTGGTCATCTTACACCCCCCTTATAGTGGTTTGGGTCATCTTACACCCCCCTTATAGTGGTTTTGTTCATCTTACACCCCCCTTATAGTGGTTTTGGTCATCTTACACCACCCTTATAGTGGTTTGGGTCATCTTACACCCCCCTTATAGTGGTTTGGGTCATCTTACACCCCCCCTTATAGTGGTTTTGGTCATCTTACACCCCCCCTTATAGTGGTTTTGGTCATCTTACACCCCCCTTATAGTGGTTTTGGTCATCTTACACCCCCCTTATAGTGGTTTTGGTCATCTTACACCCCTCTTATATTGATTTGGGTCATCTTACACCCCCCTTATAGTGGTTTTGGTCATCTTACACCCCCCTTATAGTGGTTTGGGTCATCTTACACCCCCCTTATAGTGGTTTTGTTCATCTTACACCCCCCTTATAGTGGTTTTGGTCATCTTACACCCCCCTTATAGTGTTTTTGGTCATCTTACACCCCCCTTATAGTGGTTTGGGTCATCTTACACCCCCCTTATAGTGGTTTGGGTCATCTTACACCCCCTTATAGTGGTTTGGGTCATCTTACACCCCCCTTATAGTGGTTTGGGTCATCTTACACCCCAATTATAGTGGTTTTGGCCAAATTATGATTGGAGGTCAAATACATTTTCCCTGTAGTGCAGTACTTGGATTAGAGTGAAGGGTAGTTAGCTTACCGCAAAAAAGGAAGTGATCATCCTTTCCCTTAGCTCATCGCCAGTCTGGGTGTCCTCACTTCTTTCTGCGGGCAAGTTGGGGATTTCGGGCACCAGTGCTGTCTCTTCAGGGGATGGAATTCTGTGGCATATACATATATTGTGGAGCACACAGCAGGCGAGGATGATCTTGGAGACCTTCTGTGGACTGTACAGCATCTCTCCTCCTGGGCGTGCCAAACATAGAAAGCGTGCTTTCAGCAGGCCGATGGTTCTTTCCACAATGCTTCGGGTCTTGCGGTGTGCTGCATTGTAGCGTTCATGGGCAGAGGTCTGTGGGCTCCTGACCGGAGTCAGCACCCACGTTCTCTGCCCATATCCCTTATCCGCTGTGGAAAAAACACAAGGAGAGAGACAGCAATTAGTACTAGTACATGTTTTTGTTTTCATTTTTACTAATTTGGCTTACTAGGCCACATATTTTAGGCCAAATACTTTGACATGGTTAATTATTTACCCAGTAGCCAGCCAGCTGGCATTTCGTTGTTCTCAAACTTCCGGCACAGGACTGTCCGCTGCAAGACGTAAGAATCGTGGCATGAGCCGGGGAACCCCGATCTCACCGCCCGCAGCTTCATTTCGTGGTCACAGACCACCATGATGTTTAATGAATGAAATTGTTTCCTGTTTCGGTAATACAGCTCCTGTTTACACGGAGGGCGGAAAGGGATATGTGTACCATCAACGCACCCTAGCACATTCGGGATCCCTCCCATTAGATAGAAAGCATGTTTTATTTTGGCAACCTCCTCCTCATCCTCAGGAAACTTGATGTAAATTGGGATCAAATCACAAATTGCCAGAACTACCTGGATTAATATGCGGCTCATAGTAGCCTGGCTGATCCCGCTGAGGAGGGCAGAGGTTGCCTGGAAGGTCCCTCGTGCCAAAATATTCAGAGTGGCACACAGGCGTACTATGCCTGGAATGGATTGAGTGCGTTTGGTGGATGGCTCGATTTTGTGCTTAATCTGATCATATAGGGACTGTAGTGCAGCACGATTCAGACGGAAGCGGCTCCTGATCTGCTCGTCACTTAAGTCCCATACTGAAAGGCGGATTCCAAAGGAGCGGGGTGCCCTAAGCCTCACAACACCCCGCTCCCTGTCCTCCTGCTCTTCCAGCATACGCATACATCCATCCACCCAGACACCATACATCACCCTCTTATCCATCACACACACACTCAACAGATATACAAAATCAACCAAACAAAACCAAAAACCACAAACACACCACACACACAAACAATCACACTCCTCACACACTCACTACAATGCAGCTCACCACAAAACCAGAAGTATAGTGGTCCAAACCACCAGCCTGCTGAAAAACAGCTTTCTAAGTTAGGCACAACCAAGAGGGGAGTTGCTGCACAGCCCACAAAAGGCCCCAAAATCAAGCCTCACTTGCTGTATGCTCCACAATATTTGCATATGCCAACAAAATCAATCTCCTAAAGAAACAGCACTGATGTCAGAAATCACCCAACAAGCCACAGAGAGTGAGGACCAAACCCAGACAGACACTCAAATGAGCTAAGGGAAACAAGCACCACACCACAGCCTTTGCCACAGTGTAACAATACCAGAAGCTTGCAAAATCCTGCCATTTATACTTCACTTTCAAAAAGGACAGGTCCGCTTTGCCGCCTTTTGCGTTGCTCTGCTATTTCCGGGCGCCAATTAGCTGACCCAGGTGTGCGTGAAACGGAGTGCGCACACGCACGCTAGTAGCGCTACTAGCGTACGTGAGCCGAAACTTGCGTGCATTAACGGACATGGCAGAAAATTCTGTGGTGGGCCAATGAAAGGTAAGCTGCTGTTTATTTAAATAGCCGTTAGGATAGCCACATGTCACAAGTGTTTAATATACATGAGTACATTGTTGTATTTGGTTGTGTGTTGTTTGGTTAATGAGGTCTGTAATTAGTTAATTGGCTAACACACATGCTTCAGTCAGTGCAGTGGAGGTGTGGCTACAAGCACCTGGCCAGTATGTGTGAATCTATTAAGTGGACTGGTTTGTGATTGGCTGTTAGAGCACATAAAACCTGGCCAACCCAAAGAGAGTGCGATGCCATTCTGTAGTTTGCATGCGTGCTTGTTGGTTGTGTATTGGTGTGTGTGTGCAGCTACAGGATGGAGCCAAATTCAGGACATCTGCCGACCACAGCAGGCCCAAGTAGGAGTGTGGTGGGTGCTGTGCGCAGACCTCCCTTAAGGAAAAGGGCCCAGCCTGAAGGTGGTGCAGCACCCCAGGCTAAGCGCCCAGGTGCCAAGAGGGAGCCTGAATTTAATTTGGCGGAGAATAATCATCTTGTGCGCCTTACCCTTGCTAAATGGGAGCTGATATTTGGCTCCCAAAGCAAGTCAATAGGCAAACAAGAAAGAAGCAAACTGTGGGATGCCATTGGTGTTGAGCTTAGTAGCACTGCTCAACACCCACGTAGTGGCCCATCCTGCAGGAAACGCTTCTACACTTTGAGAGGGGCCCTTATCAAAAAGATGAATCACGATCTTGATGTGGACAGTGGGACCATCCAGGCTCCAAAGAGTACCTACAGGCCGTATGAGGAGATGCTGAAGGCCAAAATTCCACTTGCTCGGCTGCAGGGTGTGGATCCTGGGGATGACACCACAGGTTGGACTGAAGGTACATATTTTCTGCATATTTTTGGCAGCTAATGTTAATGTATGTGATTTGCTTTTTCTCTTTCTGGCCAACTAATAGTAGGACCTGTGAAGTAGTACATTATACCTCATAAATGTTTTACTTTCCTGTCTGTTGCTTTCTGCATAGGTGCACATGGTGCTGTCCAGGATTTGGCTGAGGACACACCAACTCCTGCCCTTCAACCAACCTCAAGCCTAACCCAGTCTGCCATTGAAGGTATTTAACACTAATTTAGGTGCTGGTTTTTTGGGGACCAAATGGGTGTGGGAGCACCTCAAACAATAGAGTGGGCCACTGTTGAGGATTAATAATATGGACCTGCGGCCTAATTTCACGGCCACTTTAACCCTCACAGCAACTAACTAACAAGGCCCTAACATGTGTAGCTATGTTGGAAGCCAGAGATGTGTGGCCATATATCTGCATATACATGTGGAAGCCACACTGGCCTTGATTAGTGAATATTAGTGAATGAGCTGCTCACACACACCTTAATGCATGTTTTATTTTTTGCCGCACATTACCAATGGCTAAATGTTTGCTTTGTTTTTGCCTAGCTGCCCCGCCATTGGCCCCAGCATCTCCTCAGGAGCCAAGCTACTCTTTGGATGTCGGTAAGTGCATGTGTCAACCTTGCTTTATCCGCTTTAACACAAGTGCATGTGTATCATTCCTCTTTTTTCTTTGTAGGCCAAGTGACTGGTTCATCTTTGGACCCCACTTCCGATGTTGCAGGTCAACAGGACCCTGTTGGTGTGTATTGCAATAAATAATGTATCCTTTATGCTGTTTATGTTACACTGGTTCTATTTGGTTAGTCTAATAATCTACATGTTTGCCCTGTCAACTTGAAGATGCCTATTTTGAGTGCTTATTCCATCCCCAGGGTCAGTCTAATAGTTTTTTGAGTGATTGCAATGCATTTTTTTAAAATATTTTTAGACAAACATTCACCCAAGTAGTTGGAGGAATATTTAGAGACATTAATTGTGTATTTTAGTTGGCCAGAATATCGGAAGTGGCTGTCCGGAAAGGGCCCTTCACGTTGAGGCTGCCAGAGATGAGGGTAAGTTGTTTTGGCTTGATGATCTAGTATGTATTTTGGCTCTACTTTTGTGGCACTTTCTTCAGGCAACTTGTGTTTCAACATGTATTTTTCAGGGCACAGCTCGAGTGAGGTCCCCACTCCAGACATCTGGGAGCTTGCGGGTATGTGTAACTTTACCAATGTGTCTGATCTTATTTTGACAAATGATTGCCTCATATTCCTCTAACATACATGTTAGCAATCTGAGTTTAACAGATACCTTTTGGCTAGTGTGTAATCTGGCACTTTGTGGAGGTATGGCCTCGATATGCTATCCATGTTACTTTAGAGTTTGGTTCACTGACCTACTAACCTGACTTTCCTGTTTAGCGTATGCCAACTTGCCGGAGCTCTCGGATGTGGATTTGCCCCTCTCTGGCAGCGATACCCCGCTCCTACCTGTGGCGGATGACACGGAGGTAACATGGCTGATTTAGAGGACCAGTAACCACATTGCCATGTTCGTGGGTAGGCGATGAACCAACATGTCACATTTCCTTTCTTGGTTGTTTTGGCAGGAGGCGGGACCAGAACCCCAAGCTGGGACCTCTTCCCAAGTGCCATGCGGCCAAGCTTCAGAGGCTCCAACAAGGGTAAGTAGTACTGTTACAGTTTGGGCAAATGATTTTGAGGGGCATAGCTGCATTGGTTCTGTTTGACTAAAATGTTGTTTTCTATTTTGTTAGCCTCAAACCAGAGCAAGAGGCGGTGTGGCACCAACCAGTCATGATTTCTATGAGCTAGGGGTCCGGATGCTGGAGGACTACAGTCGCCAACAGCCGCGTGATGGAACTAATGAGCGCATTGCGGCGTTGGAACATCAGGTGCTGATCTGTCAGCAACAAAATGAGGCCCAGCAGCGCAAGATCGACCAGTTGCTACAAGCACAACAACAGCAACAGAACCAGGAACTTGGTCGCCTTGCAAATCTCATGGAGCAATCTCTCCAGCGCCAGGAAGAATGTCTCCAGCGGCAGGAACAAAGTTTGTTGTTGACACAACAGCTCATACAACAGCAGTCTATTTTTTTTACTGCACTGTTGGCCCCCAACACCGCCCCTAGCAATGACTCACAACCTCCCCGGCAACCCAGCCAAGAATATTAATTTGTTTGTGTTTGTATTTGTTTTGTGTAAATACATTTCATTAACCCACCTGTAAATTGTTTTTTTCCAAAGACATAGCTAAGAACACAGTCAGGGATGAGTATCTTGATCTACATATGTAAATGTAGGCCAAAATTAATGCCACACATTTGTGACCATAGCTTACTATGGTTTACACATTAAATGGCTACAAAGGTATGGCAAAATTTAAACACAAATGGGTTTGCCGACACTTAAACTATGCTTGGCAAGGCACAACACACTGTAATTAGCAAAATATCAAAATTTTAATATTAAACTTGGGCAACAGGCCCAACATTGGCCCACAAAGGGGCTACAACAAGGGGCCAGTCATCCCCCCACCCTAACGACGCCGCCTCTTCTTGGCCAGCAGCATAAGGCGAAGACGCCGGATCGACCGCCACAGTCTGCGATGCTGGTTTTCACAAGTTGTAGAGATTAAAAAAAAAAACAGATTTAATAAATGGAATGTGACCTCAACAGACACAGATGTAGCAATGTAATGTCAGTGGGTCCAATTAGCTGACACTCACATTAACATTGTTGCCCACTGTGCCCTTAGGTGTTAACATTATATGAGTACTAGTGGCTGGCTTAAATGTGGCCACCACATCCCAAGCATACATTTACTCTTAACTCTTGGGAATAAAAGAAGGTATAAGTCCCAGTGTGGACATTTATGTGTTTAGTCACAGCCAAACACCAGGGCCTAAGTCCTAACGAGTAAACTAGTTTGTCCCAGAATCTTAGAGGTCACGACCTAAGCAGGCCCATTTGGTTGTGTATAAACCACAAATTGTCTCTATGTGGCAAACTCAAGAATGTGAGGCAACAATCAAGCATGCAGACAGGCATGTAGGATTGTTGGCCAAACACATGTAACCTAGATGTGTGTTGATTAAACACATAGGTACATTGTAAATGTCTGCAGATTTGACTATAAGACATAGGGTTCACAAGTCTTTAGGCATATGAAGTGGGATGTACTCACCATCGCAGCTGTGGCGGGGGCCCATGCTGCTGGTCGTCCCTGGAGCTGGGGTGGGGAGGATGGTCACCGGCTCCGTCTGCGTAGCAACATCTGTCAGGAGAAAGCAAAAGAGAAAAGCAAAATTAGTGGGCCAATGACACCTGACTATTTGACATCCATCTGGTTAGGGAGTCTGAAAAATCAAATGCTTGCATGGTTACACACATGTTGTCCAACATTAGCATATTTCCTGGTCCATGAGTTCATGTAAATTATTTATGGTTGCAACATGGACACATAAAGATAATGTGCCAATAACCTTGACAGTGCAATGGTAAGGACTAATTTGCAGTTGATTGTCGAATGTTACTAGTGTGTAACATGTGTTAGCCGGAACAACGTAACCAAATAACACATTTGCTAGCCCCCATCATGGTGTGGGCAGAAACATAGGGGTGGTTGCCAGTTGGATTGCACTGTAGTGGGGTTTGTGATGTTAATGTACATTATCAAACCAGCTTGTACTATGGACCAGGAAACATGTGTCTGTTAAAAGTGGGCCAAGACCCAGGATTGATACTATTCTGTGTTTTGGTCCACTTTGGCAGAGCACCACAATTTGAGTGAGACACCGTCCGCCGCCGCTGCCTTCCGCACATCACTCCTCCAGTGTGTGCGCACGCGCAGCCCATTAGGAAACAGAGAGCGCAGGCGCACACACATCTAGAGGGGCACGCAGGAGGCTGCGGCGGTGGCTTCTGCCACCCCCAATGAGGTAAGGAATTTGTGGGCTTTTTTGGGGGGGGGGCCCTGGGTGAGGGAGGTGATTGGGCAGGGAAGCTTCGAGATTCCAAGCACAATCAACAATGGGTGTTGGTCCATTTTAAGGAATGTCATAACATAGGGAATGTGAGGGATAACAACAAACACTTACCATGACTACGCCCGTGGAGAAGGTGTTGCCAAAAGGCCATGGAGGTGCCGCCTATATGATGCCCTGCAAATTAGAGAGGAATGGCAAGGGCTAAGTACAAATGGCCAGATGAAACCTGTCACAGACTAACAATGACAAAATGTGCACTCACCAGGGGATGATCCGCCACTTGAAGCCCAGGGAGGGCTCTGAGGAGGAGGCGGGGAGCCTCGGCTCCTCACACTCTGCTCCGAAGATCCCCCAGCCAAAGGGCCACCCTCCTCCCTCTCACTCCCTGCTCCTTCAGGGAGTGTGGGAGAGTCCATTCCTTCCACCCCACTTGGACTCCCCACTTGAGAGTGGCCCCTTGGCTGGTGAGACTCCTCAGAGTCAGAGTGTGAGGAGCTGAGGCTTGATCCTGCCAGCCCCCCAGCAGCACACTCCTCTGGGGCGTCATCCCCTTCCTCCCCTGGGTCCTCTAAATAGGATCCGCGAGAGGGACCCTCCCCCGATGACTCCCCCGAGTCCGCCTGCCTGGTTCGGGCGAGGAATCCCTTCCCACGTTTCCCCAGGGGAGGACGCTTATCTGTGTTGAGGGGGTGAATGAAAATAATTAATATTAAGACCCCAAATGGACACAGCTTAGCAGATTATTTAAACAAAAGTATAAACATAGCATAAGCTTAAACTTACCTGATGCGTAGGCATCATATAGGCGGTACACGCCTTCAGGGTCCCGGCGCTTGAAGTCCGACCACTTTTGTTGTATAGCTCGGACGGAGAGCTGGGTGTTGAAGCGCCGGGACACTGTGGCCTTCACCTCCATGGCTATTAGTTTTTTTCCCCCACGGGCATAGTCATACTGCTTGATGCAGAAATCCTATGAGAAATGAAAAACAAACACAAATCAATACATGACATCAGAACAATGGCATAAACAGTTATACTGAGACCAGATTAAAGTGGACCCACACCCTGGATTTTGACTATTCTGGGTTTGGGTCCACTTTGGTGGGGCACACCAATCGGGGGTGGGCCGCTGTCTGAAACCCCCTTGGAAGGCCAGAAATACACCACCGACCACGCTCCCACGTGACTGCGCCAGGCTAGCACAGCGCTCTGCGCCGCTGTGGTATGCACGTCCAAGGCCGCTTGGACCTGCATACCAGCTCAGCTGCCTCTGAGCGCTGAAGGACGCGTGTGGCATTTCACTGTAACAGGGAGGGCGCCTGCGCAGGCCATTAACAAATGTCTGGTGTAGGGGCCCACCCTGCTAGAGGAAAGCGCAAGATGCTTCCGCGGCTCTCGCATGCAGAGAGGGGACGGGGCTGAGGTAAGGTTTATGTGCCTCCAGGGGGGTTCATCCCCGCTGGACATCCAGATTTGGGATGCCCTGCGGGGAGTGATCAGATTGGTCCTGAAAACTACGAGATTTCAGGCCCAATAACCCCTGTGTGTTGGTCCACTTTAAACCTAAAATCAAAGATAAACATACTCACTTTGAACACCTGGCCATTTACGCGGCTATCCACACGCATGCGGGTTTTTTTGGCTGGCCCAGGAGGGGAAGGGGTGGGAGGGGTGGTAGGTGGGGGAGGTGAGGTAGGTGGGGGAGGTGAGGTAGGTGGGGGAGGTGGGGGAGGTGGGGGAGGGGTGGTGGGGTCAGATTCGGAGGAGGAGCTGGGGAGGCGACGAATACGTCTCCTGGGCAGCATGGTGGAAACGCTAAGGAGGAAACAGGAACCGGATATGACCAAAGCGACAGTGACCAAAAAAAAAAAAAACGCTCCGCGCACCAGGAACAAGCTAATATCAGCTATGTGCAAGCTAAGTGGCGGACAAAGTAAATTGACGCATTACAACAAGCTATTGGCCTAAGCGCTAGTAATTTTTAGCTTTAGGTGGCTTTGAAACGCAAAGGAGGAAACCGGAACCGGATATGACCAAAGCAACTGTGAAATAAATTTTAAAAAACAAGCTCCGCGCACCAGGAACAAGCTAATATCAGCTATGTGCAAGCTAAGTGGCGGACAAAGTAAATTGACGCATTACAACAAGCTATTGGCCTAAGCGCTAGTAATTTTTAGCTTTAGGTGGCTTTGAAACGCAAAGGAGGAAACCGGAACCGGATATGACCAAAGCAACTGTGAAATAAATTTTAAAAAACAAGCTCCGCGCACCAGGAACAAGCTAATATCAGCTATGTGCAAGCTAAGTGGCGGACAAAGTAAATTGACGCATTACAACAAGCTATTGGCCTAAACGCTAGTAATTTTTAGCTTTAGGTGGCTTTGAAACGCAAAGGAGGAAACCGGAACCGGATATGACCAAAGCAACTGTGAAATAAATTTTAAAAAACAAGCTCCGCGCACCAGGAACAAGCTAATATCAGCTATGTGCAACCTAAGTGGCGGACAAAGTACATTGACGCATTACAACAAGCTATTGGCCTAAGCGCTAGTAATTTTTAGCTTTAGGTGGCTTTGAAACGCAAAGGAGGAAACCGGAACCGGATATGACCAAAGCAACTGTGAAATAAATTTTAAAAAACAAGCTCCGCGCACCAGGAACAAGCTAATATCAGCTATGTGCAAGCTAAGTGGCGGACAAAGTACATTGACGCATTACAACAAGCTATTGGCCTAAGCGCTAGTAATTTTTAGCTTTAGGTGGCTTTGAAACGCAAAGGAGGAAACCGGAACCGGATATGACCAAAGCAACTGTGAAATAAATTTTAAAAAACAAGCTCCGCGCACCAGGAACAAGCTAATATCAGCTATGTGCAAGCTAAGTGGCGGAAAAAGTAAATTGACGCATTACAACAAGCTATTGGCAAAGACGCCATTAATTATTAGCTTGATTTAGCTGGGGGTTCAAGATCCTGTAATGCATAGGTCCGAGAAAAACAAAAAGCTGGTTGCTTACAAATAACAATCTTATTCCTTCATAAAATAATTACACAATAAAACTTTCCAACTACATGATAATGTGGCACACAGGAGAATGCATAACGGGTTGTTATGATCTTGTACGCCAGAATAAATCCTGCAGAATGTGGACATGCACGCTCACAACTACAGTGTATTCATTAAGAACGACTGGGGTCGCGGCAAGTGAATTCCAGGCAAATGGCAGAAGGGCACATGTATGAACAGCACAGCGCAGCACAGCGACGTTCGCGCCGCCACATAGCGAATCAAAACAGCGACTGCACAAACTCTGACCACCACAGATTCATCAAGGACAGAGCTGCCGAATAGCTTGGGCGCTGACAATTTCGATGAGCGAACGTGAGCGCCAAACATCACTGACTAAAAAGTAGCTTTACAAGCCCCGTGTGTTGTGAAAACAAGCGATTTTGAGCCCAATGAGTTTTGTGGGAGGAGATGCTTTTTAGATGTCACTCACAACATTACAGTGTAAAAATTACAACTTTCATCTAAAAAAGAAAAATAACAAGACAGATTAATAAAACATATCCCAATAAACATGTGTTGAATTTTGTGCCAAAGACAAGAACACAAAAACCACTTAAAACAATCATTGCAGCGTCTGCCATTGAAATGTATGGGAGAGCGGCAGGTAGCGCCAGGTCATACCTGTCGCTGTGATGGGATTAGCAGCGGCGCTGTTCGTTGCAGTCGGCTACATGATGAATCCCGCGCTAGCTGACGCTCTTGCCGGCGCTAGCCTCATTTAGCTTGATAAATGCGTAATTGTGGCCGACGCCGGGCGTACTTGAGTCGGTAGCCGCCGTTAGCTGGCGGGACCTGGCGCTCGTCAGACACTACCTGGCGCTATCGCTTGATGAATAAGGGCCTTAGTTCATTGTCGCTCTCCTATACATTTCAATGGCCGTTCATTTGCTTGTGTTTAAACATGTGTTTGACATTTTTTTTTTACTTTTTGCTCAAATCATTGTCTGACCTCTCCTGGCTGCAAATAAACACTTTTAGAAACTTTTTTGACTTTTTATATTTTTATGCAGAATTGTCATTACAGGTCTGGCACTAAAGTGTTCATGTCACAGTGGTAAAAGGATGTAACTCCAATGTGTTTTCGCTTTGTTACTGGTGGATATGTGTTCAAAATCATACTTTAATCACACAGCGTCTGGTGCTCTATGCTATAGCGACCAGATTTAGAGCGCCAACGCTGTGTGTGTGTCCTTTTTTGATAAGTATGGTGTGGAGTGCCAAGAGTCGGTCGCACTGAGCTGGTGCTACCTTTCGCTTGCTGCAGTGCTGTGTGTTAGAGCGCCCAACATACATCACATTCATCAATGCCGGGCATGTTACCACAGCTACTGAGGTGCTCTGTTACAGCGCCCAATACCTGCTTACAGCGTCTACTAGCGGTCACTCTAAGTGCCGCTATACAGACGCTCATCTGCCGATACCTTCCATTAGTAATGAATCAGCCTCCACGTTTTTTTTTTTTTTTAAAGTTTTTATTTTGCAATAAACATACAAGCATGACATAACAAGACAATCATTTATAAGAATTTAAGGTGCCGCAGGCACCCAACTTCATAACTGGCATATAGGTGACAATACTAACAACCACTCACACAACTTTCATACCGGACCTCTGGTAATTCTTGCTGCCCTCTCGGTGCTCTAGCAGACACGGAAGATGATGTACCTTAGTTATTGGTCAGGGCTTAGATTCTCTAAAGCCTCCTTCATTACTCGCTGGTCAGGCTCCAGCTCCCCCTCTCATCCCCCCAAATATCACGCAGATGGCACCCTTGACCCATAGATTCCCCGCCAGGCCCCTCCCCCCGGTTTCACTCGGCATCATATGCTGATTCTTGGCTCTGAAGCCATGGATCCCAGACCTTCTCGAACTTATCAGGCACTCCTCTTGCTGCATACGTCAATTTATACATGGTGAGTTTCTGATTAATGAGTCTTTTCCAATATTGCACTGATGGTTTAGCCGGGTGTCTCCAGTTCATCAGGATGCACTTCCTGGCGTAGAAGAGCAGCAACCGGACCAGCGCCTTCAGGGCACTCTGTTCCGAGAGCGACTCCACCACCCCAAGAAGGCATAGTGAGACCGACCCCTGCAGCCGAAAACCCACCACCCTACCAATCAGACCCATCACCCCCTCCCAAAAGGCCATCAGGACCTCACATGACCAGATCATATGTATCCATGAGCCACTACTCTTCCCGCATCTAGGACATACATCCGTATCTGTTAAGCCCATTCTGTGCAGACGAACCGGGGCGATGTAAGCCTGATGAATCCATTTGGTTTGGATGAATCTGTCCCTAGCTTCTACCACCGACGTATGCAGGTTCTCCATTATCTCCTCCCATTCGTCCCGATCTAGGCTTGGGTCCAAGTCCTGCCATTTAGCCTCAATCTTGCCCCTAGGGGATTCCAGCTCTCCCATCAAACATCTATACAACACGGACACAGGCTTTTTAAGGTTTCCATCTCTGAGTACATATTCAATTTTGGATTCCGAAATCCTTGGGCCCTCTCTACGGAATTGGGCTTGCAATGCGTGCCTGAGTTGTAGATATCTAAAAAAGTCTCGGTTGGACAACTGGAACTCCGCCCTAAGTTGATCGAAGGGCACCAGCACCCCCCCCCCCTATATAGTCGCCCAATCTGCTGAACGTGTTTCCTCACCCAGAACAGCGGGTCCTGCATGCCACTCATTTCTGGTAGCCTGGGATTATCCCATATGGGGGTATGTGGGGACCACGTCGGAGTCTCCCCGGCCCTCATCCCCAACTTCGCTGCCCTCTCCCAGATGTTGCATGTCGCCCTCATACATGTGGTCGCCGCTTGGATCCCTCTCGTACCCCTGTATACCAGAGAGGCCAACTTTTCCGGGGAGCCCAGAAGCGCCACCTCTAAGCATACCACAGGGTTGTCCTTCGGCTGGCATAGCCACCAGTGGACAAACAAGAGCTGCGTTGCATAGAAGTATATTTGCATGTGTGGCACCGCCAGGCCCCCGGCATCCACCTGCGCCTTCATTATTTGCCGATTTAGCCTTGGGGGGGAGTGACCCCATATAAAGCCAAAGACAATTGACTCTAGTGCTTTAAAGTGGGAGACAGGAAGCATTACCGGGGAGGCCTGGTATATGTACAGGAATTTGGGGAGGAAAATCATTTTAAATATGTTGATTCTGCCCATAACCGACAGCGGAAGATTCGCCCACTGGGTGACTCTTTGCTTTAATTTCGCCACTACCGGGGAGATATTAAGGGAGACAAACTCGTCGGCCCGTCCACTGACCACAATCCCCAGATACTTAAATTGTCGGACTCTCTTTAGTTGAGATCTTGGGGAGACATCCCGAGGGTCGGTCCCATCAACTTGCATCAGACTGGATTTGTCCCAGTTAACCTTCAAACCGGAAAATCTCCCAAACACCCCGATGGTATCCAGGGCAGCCTCCAGAGACTCATGGCTATCCGCTAGGTATAGTAGGGTATCATCCGCGTAAAGCGAAATTTTTTCCTCTATCTCCCCCAGCCTCCATCCCGCAATGGTAGGAGAACTTCTAATCATTATTGCTAACGGCTCAATGGCCAACGCGAAGAGCAACGGCGAGAGCGGGCAGCCCTGCCTAGTCCCCCTCTGCAAGACAAATGGGTCAGAATAGCAGCCATTGACCCGTACTCTGGCCGTCGGGCGATCGTATAATAGCCTGATATATGATATAAAACCTGCAGGGAGCCCGAATCTGGCCAGCACTGCCCAGAGATAGACCCATTCTATCGAATCAAAGGCCTTCTCATTATCCAACGAGGCTATCGCCCGGCTGCCACAGTTGTCATGAACTATCTGCAGGTTGGATATCAGTCTGCGCAGGTTTATCCCTGTTGTGCGTCCCGGCATAAAGCCTGACTGGTCAGGCCCAATCAGCTGTAATATGACTCGGTTTAGCCTCATAGCCAGGATTTTAGCCAGTATTTTGGCATCTTGATTCAAGAGGGAGATGGGTCTATATGATGCACATATATCGGCAGGTTTCCCTTCCTTGTGAATTAGGACCACATGCGCATCCCGGAAGGATGCTGGAAGACCTCCACTATCCATTGCCTGCTTCAGAACCTCCCATAGTCTAGGGGCGATCCTGTCCATCCCTTGCTTATACCACTCGGCCGGTAGTCCATCGGGTCCTGGCGCTTTCCTGCTGGGGAGTGCTCTCATTGCATTCCTGACTTCATCAATAGTAATGGGAGAGTCAAGAGCTTCCCGATCAGCCGGAGCCAGTTCAGGGAATTTAATTTGATCAAGATAGCTCTCCAGCTCCTCCATCCCGTAGTTTACCCTGGAGGAGTACAAGGCCGAGTAGTATCTGAGGAACTGCTGTGCAATTTCCTCAGCTGCTGTTACCGTCTCTCCTGCTCCCGTTATCCCAGCAATACTGTTTGACTTGTTCTCAGCTCTCGCCAGATAGGCCAGAGTCCTGCCATTTTTGTCCCCTTTGTCAAATATCGTCGCCTGTTTATGTAGCAATAGTTTCCTAGTTGAGTCAGATAATGACAGATTATACTCCCTAGTAAGAGACATCAGATTCGAGTGGGCCCTGTCGTCCGCTGAAGTAATGAATTCCTCTTCCGCGTTCGCAAGTTTACGTTCGAGGTCTGCCCTTTCCTTCCCCCTCTTCCCTCTGACCGCCGCTATAGCACTAATGGCGCATCCCCTCGTAACCGCCTTAAAGGCGTCCCATCTCACTTCCGCGGACGTTTCATCCGTGTTGCACTCCCAGAAAACTTCCGCAGCCGAGGTCAGACTATCCCTAACTTCGGGAGTCTCTATCCACAGGGGGTTTAGGGTCCATCCCACACGGCTCGCCTGCGAGCGCAGCAGCCCAACTTCCATCAACATAGGCGAGTGGTCCGAGATGCCCCTCGGGAGATAGTCACAGGACGCCACTCTCGCCAGTAAATCAGGTGATGAAAACGCGAGGTCTATCCTGGACAGTGACCTATGTGTGGCCGAGTGACAGGAGTAAGCCTTAGCAGTTGGGTGTTTCCACCTCCACAGTTCCTGGAGGCCCATTGCCTCTGCCCAGGACGCCAGCTGTGTCCTAGGGCCCGGTCGCCTGTCCAGTCTATCCAACGCGGGGTCCAGCACCATGTTAAAATCTCCCACCCACAGTGTCGGAGCCGGGGGGTAAGTCACTATCTTCTCCATGATCCGATGCAACACCTGTATATTGAAAGGCGGGGGGACATAAATGCCTATTATAATAACATCTGAATCCATAAGCTTGGCGTGGAGGATTACATAGCAACCCTCCCGGTCCGTCTGCACAGAATATAGCACGAATGGGGTTCCCTTGGAGACCAATACCGATACCCCCCTAGAGTAGGACGAGAAGAGAGCGTGAAAGGAGTCCTGGATCCAGGGTCTCCTAAGAGCGAGTCCCCTCCGTCCAACCAGGTGGGTCTCTTGAAGGATCACCACATTGGGTCTGTATCTCTTAACAAATTGGAGGACTGTAGACCGTTTGATTTTATCGTTTAGCCCCCTGACATTCCAGGAGAGAATCTTACAATCACCCATTCTCAAAGATCAGAGTGCCAATCTCGCGATCAACTACTTTTAGGGTCCGTTTGCCATTCATCCCATGCATACCAACATAACAACACAACATACACAAACTATTCAATACTATACTAAACATACAAATACCATTCCCAACCACCCCCACCCCGCTCCACCACACCCCAACTTTGGCGAGCTTCATACCCCCCCAACAATACAATACAACAACGGTGTAACTAGTTGCACCGGGGTGCAGAAACCCACTGCCTGTGGGCTCATAACATAACGTTACCCAAACCATGTACAGGATGGTGACATGGTCACCAAGGGTTCCCAGGGGGCGATTGGGGGTAATCAGGAACAACCGGCAGGAATGGCTAGGAAGGGGGGGAAAGTGTGGGCGGGGGGGGAGGGGGGGTAGTCCGGACAGGGAGGTTAACAGGGGTGATAGGAAGGTGAGGGGGGGGGCCTCAATAGGGGAGGGGCATCACTCCGTGGGAATCCAGAGCCGCAGCTCTCCTGTGACGATCATATTAGGATACAATGCGACTAGAGCAGCCAGAACAAATCTCAACAATTTACAACATTTTACAGCGGTTTCAGCAGCCATCAAACAAATGAACTAAACAGGGCGATCTTTGTTACTGGGTGGCATTTAGACACCAGACCCCCCAGCATCAAAAGGATCGCAGCAGAGGGGAGGGTCCCCTGGCGCGGGCACCACCATCAGTTCCAATATTGCTAAGTTTAGAGGGATGCTGTCTCCACCCTGGGCCCAGGGTGTCAGGCTCCGGGTAGAGAGTCCAACCATGCATTGGCGTCCTCAGCCGATGTGAAAAATCTGGTCGTTTCTCCATCTTGCACGCGCAGGCGAGCTGGAAACATCATGGCGTATTTAATTCCCTTCCGTCTGAGCCTCTCTCTCACGCCATTAAATGAGCGCCTCAGTTTTTGGACCTCCGATGTGAAATCCGGGAAAAAGGACAATCGGGCGTTGTTGAAGGTTACCACCCCCTTCATTATAGCCGCAGCCAGGATAGCGTCCCTGTCCCTATAATGGAGGACTTTGAATATAAAAGGCCTTGGCGGTGTCCCCGGCGGGAGGGGTCTCATGGGGATCCTGTGCGCTCTCTCCACCGTAAAAAACTTGGTCAGGTTCACTGGTGCCAGAGTCTCTTTTATGAGATTTTCCACGAACTGTTCTGGAGAGGCTCCCTCCGCTTTTTCGGGCAGCCCTAGGATCCGGACGTTGTTCCTCCGGTTTCTATTTTCAGCGTCCTCGGCTCTCCCCATAAGAGTGGTCACCTGCCTCCGCAGGGTGGCAATTTCCCCTGTATGGGTGGACAGTCGATCCTCTGCTTCTCCGATCCTCCTCTCCGCCTCCCCGGCGCGGTCACGGATTTTATCCAGGTCATGACGGAAGTAGTTAAATTGTTCCTGTAGAGTGTCAAATTTAGCTGTGAGGACACTCTGGCATGAGGCAATAGCTGCCATTATAGCTGCAGTATCAGGGTTGGAGGTTCCCTGCTCAGCCCCATGCGGGGTCTCCATTGTTTGCGTACTACAGGCGACCACAGCGGTTCTACGCTTCTTGTTACCTCTCATATGTAGGGGAGCCCCCCGGCAGGAACAGCCCCGCTGGGGTAGGATCCGATGGCAGGGGTCCCCCAACCCCTCCGAGCACTCAGGGTTCTCCTGTGGGGGGGTACGGTGAGCAGCAGAGCGTCCAGTCAGTCCCAGACCAACCCCACAAACAATAAAGGGGGTCTTAGCCCCAGGGCAGTGCTTTGCGTCTTTGGTCCCTCTGATGTGCCTCAAGCCCGTGAACGGATGTCACTTCTGTCCCGGATAGGAGGCGCCCGGGCTTCCCAATCGGACGCAGCGCAGGAGCAAATATCGAGGGATCACCTGCCCTCTCAGAGCATGCGGTGCCAGACTCCGGTGCACACTTGCTTTTTCAGGCCCCAGGATTGGCTTAGGGGGTTCCCCTGTTGCTGGTGGCACTATTGCGGCTTGCTCCCAAAAAGTGCGGTGAAGCCTATGGTTACTTTTTACAGGGCTGTGGAGGCTTATCACTCAGGGAAAACAGGGGGCCAGCAGGATGGGAGGGGAGGGGAAGAAAAAGGGGGAGACCCAGCGACAGGCAGCAGATATGGTTGTGCAGGGTTGCTGCTCCTCTCTGCCCGTGACTTCTGCCCAGGCCGCGGATCAGCTCTGTGATCCTCAGTGGTTCTGGCCAGATTCTCCCTCCCTCATACCCTCTAAGATGGCGGCTGCCTGTATTGTATTACCCGCCTTCTCTTCAGCGCTCAGGGGACTTATGGTTGGTGTCACCGGAGATGCCTCCCGCCGTCACCCCTCCACGTGGGTCCAGGGCCCGCCGCCGCCCGCTTCACCTCGCGCACCGCAGTGAGTACCTTACTGCGGGGACGTGGCTCTTACTCTCCGGGTGCCCCACGTCCCGCTCCGCCACCTCCGCCCGCCGTCAGGATGAGGCCTCCGCTTCCGCACCGAGTCCGGGGTGCCGGCCTTCCCTCCGCTCAACGGGCCGGCCGCCGCCTCTCCGTCTCTCACGTGGGCCCGGGGTCCGTCACCTCCCCCACACCGCAGCGTGTCTGGGCGCCTGCCCTCTCGTCACCACCGCAGCCCGGATCAGGATGGGGCCGCCGCCTCCAGGTCTTGGGCGCTGGCTTCTCTTCTCTCCCCCGCTCACACGCTGCCTCCTTCGCACCTCACGTGGCCCGCCGCCACTCCCGATGGCTGTCTCCGCCGCTGCTGCTCTGCACACAGGCTCGATCCCTGGGTCAGGGAGAGCCTCAACAGGGGTTCTGGCCGCCCAGTCGTCGATGAATAAAGGTAAATAAAGGTAAAGTCAGGATACTAGCAGGGAGCCCCGATCAAGCACGTCTGCTCAGGTCGCCATCTTGGCCACGCCCCCAGCCTCCACGTTTTTACCCTTGTTATGGAAAGAATGAGAAATAGGTATCTGTTTTATGTAGCAACCTTCGCAAATCAATAAATCTTATTTTAAGTGGACCAAATCCCAGAATTTTGACTAACCTGGGTTATGGTCCTTGCCCCTGCCTGTGTCAAACCCCCCTGGTCGCCCAAACTAGCTCACCTTAATCCAGTCCTACGGCGCATGCACGGTCTCTCGTTTAATCATCATGCTCAGATCCTCTCCCGCCACTTAGTCTAAGGAATCATCTCAGTGAGTCATGCCCAGTGGCCACATCCCCCGTTATCCTCTAACAGGGAGCGTGCCTGTGCTGGTTATTCACAAATGCCTAGTGCATGTATGAGCCCTGCTAACGGGGTATCCGGCTGCTCGCGCATGCACCCTTTGGTGCGGGGGAGAAGGTGAGTTTACCGACCTGGAGATTTCACACAGCTGGGCATCCCAAATCTTGATGCCCGGTGGGAGGGAATCAAGTGGCCCTGGAATCTTATAGATTTTAGTGGGTTTTGGTCCACTCAAGTCAGATTATATCAAAGATTAATTTAAAAGTGTTCCAGTAGTTTCCGGTCAATCCAGCTATACTCTTACTTATCTGTCTTGTTCTTGTATGCCTGTACATTAAGCAGCTTGGGCACTTAAGTAAGCGTGCAGCAAAAGATGTACAACATTTAATCAAATCTCCGCACAGGGATAGTTTTTAATAAAATGTATCCATGTAAAAGTCACCTTGGGAAGCGTAAAGTCAATCTGGAGAATGTGTAAAGTAAAGCAGAACACACAAGCTCTTTAATGTGGTGGTGCTTTATGCTTTTTAACTTGAAAAAAAGATATGCATTTCTATGCCTCCCAATGCTCCGCAATAAGAGTGACCTTGTTACCCCTCCTTCTTTGACATGGACCATGGAGAATTATTTTACAAAAAGTGGCCAGCTTTAAAAAGAACGTCTGCACAAAAACTCTTGCTTTTTCATGACTATTTTTCTTTGTAGTGATCATTTAAAAAGTCAAAATTCTGCTTGACTTTTTCAAATATTACTATAATGAAAAAAGTAGTGATGAAAAAGATTCTGAACAAACATCTGCTGATCTTCACTTCATAGATAAAAAGGGCAACATTAATGAGGGCACATCTCTTAATCATCAAAATATAATATACAGGTGAATGAGGCAAGCCCTGTCTCCTTAACCCTTCTATTGCCAGCCACGTAAAAGTTCCAACCGTTAAACACCAGCCACGTAAAATTTACATGCCTGACTTTGCCCCCTGCTAGCGCCTGCAAAATTAAAAAAAACAAAACACTTACCTGACCCCTCATTCGATCCGGCCGGGTCTCCTCTTCACCCTGGGGGGCTCCGATCCCCCGTCGGGGCTCCTCCGGAGGAAGGGGAGAGCATGGAGTAGGCCCCCCCCGTTTTAGCCGCCGCTGGCTTTTCCTGTAAAAATAAATAAAAATGACATTTACTCACCTACATGTGCGCTCAATCTCGCTGGCCCTCCTCTTCTCCCGGGGGGCCTCCGATCCCCCCCACAGGGCTCTCTATCTTCAGGAGAGAGCCTATCAGGCTCTCTCCCCCTCTTCTTCCAACGGGCGCCGCCATCTTGCCACAAAGCCCCGCCCCTTTGGGGCTTATGACGTCACTCGGCCGGTGTCATGACAGCTCCGGCCTCTCAGCTGTCAGATGCTGGTGATTGGTGGCCTGAGAAGGAGGGGACAGGAGATCCTCTGATCTCCTGCCTCCCCTCCTCCTCTGACTGCCGATTACCGGCATCTGTCATCAGATCAGCGAGGGACACAGGAGGTGACGATCGGAGGTGAGTAAAGAAAAAAAAGTTGTTTTTTTTTAATAAAATAATTTTTACTGTGTGTTTGTGTGTTTTATTTTATTGTTAACCCTTTGTGAATTGGCAAGTGGTCCATTAGACCCCTATACCAGTTCACAAGGCTGGGGGCTGGCAAGTCACCTGCGGCTAGCGGGTGACTTGCCATTAACCCCGGCCCCCCAATTACCGGCCTCCCCAAAGGCCGGGGGGGGGGGGGCAGAAGAGCCGAGGCCCACAGAGGCTATGTGGGCTTGTAGCCTGTGCCCTGTTCTACAAGCCCTGCATATCTGGTCCCGGGTTGGTTAAGCTGGGTAGGGGGGACCTCAACCCTTAAAATGCCCCCCAAAAATAGCGTCCCCCCTCCCCGGGAGGGGGGCCCCTATGTCCTTTTTTTTTTAATTAACCCTATGTTACCTGTCACCCAGCAGGTATAAAAAGCTTCCAGCATCAGCAGGTGAGCAGAAGCCAAATTGATCAACATGGGACACAGTGCTTTGGGATGGATGGGAGGTAAGTATTAAAAAAATTATAATAAAATATTTTTTCTCTGTGTGTTTTTTTTACATTAACCGTGGACTGGTAAGGGATCTATGTGACCCCTATACCAGTTCACAAGGCTCTGGGTCTGGCAAGTCACCTGCGGCTAGCGGGTCACTTGCCATTAACCCCGAGCCCCCTCATTACCTGCCTCCCCAAAGCCCAGGGGGAGGGGCAGAAGAGCCTGTGGCCATAGGCTATGCTGGCTTGTAGCCAGCAGGGCCAGGGGCCACCAAAGCTGGCCGCTGCGCCTGTTCTACAAGCCCCCATAGCTGGTCACGGGCTGGTTAAGATGGGTAGGGGGGATCCCACGCCATTTTTGGGTTTTTAACCCTTAATATTCCAAATAAATGGGGTCCCCCTCCCTGGGAGGGGGGACCCTATGTCATTTTTTTTTAATTAACCCTATGTTACCTGTTACCCAGTAGGTATAAAAAGCTTCCAGCGTCGGCAGGAGACCAGAAGCCAAATTGATCAGCGTGGGACACAGTGCTCTGGGATGGATGGAAGGTAAGTATTAAAAAAATTATAATAAAATATTTTTTCTCTGCGCCTAGCGGGTGACTTGCCATTAACCCTAAGCCCCCAATTACCTGCCTCCTCAATCCCGGGGGGGGGGGGGCGCAGAAGAGCCCGGGGCCATAGGCTATGCCGGACCTCACACCAATTTCTTTTTTTTTAATTAACCGTTATAGTGTGGATATTAGTTGTATTTTAAGTGCTCTTTTCAGTTTGGGGAGTCTCCTGGACAGGAAAGGGTGTCTACCAATACATATGTGGTACCATTGTAATTGAGAGAAATGGGGCTTTCACATGCAATATGGTTTTCTTTAATAAAATAAATGGTTTATTTAAAATAAATGAGACAATTAAAAAAAATGTATATTTTTTTTTATTAAAAAAAAAAAAATATTAAAAAAAATGGTAGAAAAATTACAAACAAGACAGTTCATGTTAAAGCCTAAACTCTGCTGCAAAATATATATATAGAATTTTCCTGAAAATTCCTGCAAAAATCACAGTTAAACATGGAACAAAATGGTGAAAAATGACCTGTCAACAGAGGGTGACAAAATTTCAAGTAGGTGGCAATTAAAAGGGTTAAAATTAGCTATGCATGTTGGGTATTGTTCTGCTCGGGGGACCTTGTGCTTACAGATTTAGCTTGTTTTTCTTGTTTGCATATTGATATTTAAGGAAAAGGTGTTTTTTTTTCTGCTTTTTTATACATTTTTTAGGGAAACCCTGTGCAACCTAAGAATTCTTCAAGGGATTACTTCCAGAAAGATGAGCCCACTGAAAAAATGGCAGGTATGCCTAGAAAGCTTAACATGTGTACTAATTTGTTGGGTATTCCAAATGTAAAGGGTTGTTTTGGTACAAAAATTGCAAGGTGCGCACTTTGTCTGCAAAGCTGACAGTTTCAAGTAAAATACGCACGCTTTACTTTGGGGTGTTTGGCAACTCTTCCATTGACAGTACCTATGCATGTTGGGTATCGTTCTGTTCGGGGGATGTTGCTTTTTCAGATTTAACTTGTTTTTTTCTTGTTTGCTTATAGTTTGTTTAGGAAAATGTGGCTTTGATTCTGCTTTTCTATTCTTTTCCTAGGGAAACCTTGTGCAACCAAAGAATTCATTGAGGGATTACGTCCAGAAAACTGCACCTATGTCAACAAGCCTGGTACGCCTAGAAAGCTTCAGGTGTGTACTTCCAGATAATATATAGTTTGTTGGGGGTGTTTCAAATGTAAAGGGTTGTTTTTATTGAAAAACTGCAAGGTGTGCCTAGCGCTTAGCATAGTTGTATTTTATCTGAAAATCTCCTAAAGCGCTGTTTCAGTTTGGGGGAGTCTCCTGGGCAGGAAAGGGTGTCTACCAATACACATGTGGTACCGTTGTAATCGGGAGAGATTGGGATTTCACACACAATAATTTTTTTTCGCACATTTCACCCACAAATATTGAGAATACACCTGAAAAATTACAAACAAGACATGTTCATGTTAAAGCCCAGACTCTGCTGAAAAAAACAATATATAATTTTCCTAGGAAATCCAATTCAAAAATCACAGTTGAACACGTGGAGCGCAAAATAGTGCAAAATGGTCTGGCAACAAATTGTGACAAAATCTCCAGATAGGCTGGCAGTTACAGGGTTAAAGCAGAACAAAACCTACTTGATGTTGCCCTGGAATCTAATGGATTCCAGGGCTGGCAGCTGGCATTCCCCCGGGGCTTCCCGAATTGTATTTACCATTAGGCATCTGTAGGCACATGCCTAGAGGCGCATGGCTTTTTGTAAAATTTATTTGAAAAGGGCTGGTAAGGTGCTGGGCTGGTCACGTTTCACAGAGGCTACTTACAGCCTGCAGTTATGTCTCTTCACCACTGGGGGAAGTTCTCCAGGCCTAGAGATGGTGAGTAGCTGGGCCATGTAGTTCTCCGGTGTTGGGGAGGAGTAGCAGCTGGGTCTTTGGCAGCCTGTGGCAGCTGGGCCTTGTAGTTCCTGCAGAGTCAGCTGGGCCTTGAAGTTCCTACAGAGTCAGCTGGGGCTTGTAGTTTCCCAGGGCTGGGGAGGGGAAGCAACTGGGCCTAGTTCCCCATTGGGCAACCGGGACTTGTAATTCCTCCAGGGGCAGCTGGACCTTGTAGTTCCACCAGAGGCAGCTGAACCTTGTAGTTCCTCCATGGTCAGCTGGACCTTGTAGTTCCTCCAAAGGCAGCTGGGCCTTGTTGTTCCCCTGGGGGCAGCTGGGGCTTGTAGTTCCCAGACCTCCAGAGGGGAAGCAGCAGTTAGGGTTTTGTTATCTATGATGTAGAGGATCTCCCTCTCTATGACCTGGGTAACTTTAGGCCTCAGCTGGCCAAGTGTGAACATCATGTACTCAAAGGTGTCCAGTGTGGCCCTGAGTGGGGAGGCATACTGATGTGGGGTGCCACATATACCCCAGGTATAACCAGGCCTCTCATTATTTCTGCATGCCTTGGCCCCACATGACTGTCACAAACCAATGATGTTCGCAAAGTGGACAGATGAACAGAGATGTGTCAGAGGGTGCCTGGAGAAAATATTCACACACCCCTTCACAGACAATGCTCTTAGCTGGATTTCCTACATTCAAACTTAATTACAGCTTAATGAGCTTAATGCCAACACCACCCAGGTTAGAGCAGTCCTGAAACCGATTGAATAGAGCATTTGTCCCCCCCCCCCCCACCCAATCCGCCACTCCCCAACCCTGCCCTAAGATCCCACCAATTCAGACAAGCGTACAATCTGGTTTAAGCAATTCTCTATAGAGCACATACCACAAAGCGCAATACTGACTGTTTGTAATCCTTCTCCCTCATCTCCACCCCCATCCTTTAGACTGTAAGCTCACAAGGCCAGGGCTCTCTCTTCTATTGTATCATGTATTCAAAATATTCATTGTAAACTCTGTAATACTGCATTTGTAATAGTCTATGTACTGTATGTTATTACACTGTCTGTAATTACTACTTTGTACAGCTCAACGGAAGATGATGGAGCTATATAAATAAATGATAATAATTTGCATACTTATCTTACAAATATACCTCTTCCCGGATCATTCCTGAAGTCCTTTCTCAGCAGAAGCCAGGCCTGTATCCTTCAATGTATTGGTGAGATCTTGAGTGACCCTTTTCTCTCTCAATCCTAAGCCACAGCAGTCAAATCTGCATGAATAGGCTTCTATCCAGGGAAAGGACTGCAGGTGCAGAATGGGTGGGTATTTTTAGGTAACTATGCATATCAGGATAAATGTGGGGGTGGGGGGAGCATTAAAAGTGCCTTTGATCCGCTTTAATGCATCAGCATACCGAGACATTATGGACAATTTTATGCATCCAACTTTGCAGAAACAGTTTGTGGTAGGCAAAAACAAGGCCCATAAGGGCACAGTTGGATGAGTTTAGTGTGAAATAAGTTAAACCAGATCTTTACCCTGAATAAGAGCCTATCTCATTTCCTGAGCCTTTAAACATCCAAGATGGCAGCCCATGGAAGTGGCTAAAAACATAAAATGTATTAATTTTAGATGCTGGGGAATTGTTTTTGAGGGGTTTGGACTTTTCATTAAAAGATACTGAAGGTCCGGTTTAAGTAGCCCACAGGGAGACCCTCAAACCCATTGAGTATTTTTAAAATGAACTACAATGGGGTTTTTTTAGGAAGCCTTCCCACTCAAACATTAGTGTCTGATCTCTTCCGAATGACTAGACAAATATACCTACAGACACACTCTAAAGTCTTGTAGGAGCGACATTGGGTGGATCGGGGACTCCATATTAAATCCTATGAATTAGAATTAGATGTAATAAAACTTTCTAGGTCCAGAGGTTTGTCCTTATAGTGTGCTACATATACTTTTATTGCAGTCCTTGCATGCTTTCTTTTTACAGGGCTAGTATTAGTGAAATGCAAGTGTTCTCAATCCAATATGAGTGTCATAGTGACGTGCGAATATAAATTCACACAAAAAAAAGCATTTTTATTTGGATGTTAAATAAATTACTCATAGCAAAGACATACTGAGACTGCACGCAGTTTAGCTAAGAATATATTATTCAGTAGTGTGCCTCTTAGATATTTATTTTGATTGGGCATGTGACCAAAGTATTTTGTAGGTTTAGCATTAAATGGTCACATTTCATTTTTAAACTGCAGTTTTTAGTTTTTCCATCCCCTTGTAACCATAATGAGCGCTGTCACAGGGGTCGCAGTTGCACTGGGGCCCATGGTCAGGGGATCATGTGGATCTGTGCCATGGAACTGGATAGTGGGGATGCTGCCCCACAATACCTTGAGGATCACTGGGATTTCACACAGCAGGGTATCCTGATTTGAAGAGAGGGAATCAGTTCTTTGCAGTGATTGCATGGCACAGGAGGGCACCCTGATTGCTGGGGCCCTCCATGTGCATATGCACCCCGCTGGTCCAGTCTTAGGTATTCTATACTTACCTCTTCCTCAGTGTGGAAATTTGGTAATCACTAGAGGTGGGCAAACTCAAATCGCAAAGCTTGGGTTTTCTACTAAACTTGGGAGTTTGGGTTCCCTAACACGGACTTCAGCCAGAAGTTCGTGTTGAAGTTCGGCATCTGGCCTGAACCCAAAGGAGGCAGCAGTTGAAGCTGCTGGAACTTACCTCAGCTCCGATGCTCATCAGCAGTGACATTTTAATTTGTCCCCAGCCAGGGCTACAAAAATATGGCCACCGGCTCCCATGTGTGAGGAGACTTCAGCTGGCATCATCTTTTTGTAGCTCCGGCTAGAGCCAAATGCTAGAGCCAAATTAAAACTTTGGTAGCGCTCTGCTGCTGCTGCTGATAAAGAGGATGGGGGCTAAGGTGAATTTGGCAGCAGGCTCTCTGCCCCCCCCCACCACAACCACCCCCAAAGTTTGGGTTTGGGTCCCCGAACATTTATTCATAGTTCAGCCGAACTTACCAGGCCCAAATTTTGGGGGTTTGCCCATCCCTAGTAATCACCCAAGGCCAGGCCAAGGCCAGGCCATGGTGAGGAAGGGCTAAGTAGCAGCAGACTGCAGGGAGAGCATATGTGTGAGTTAGGTTTGTGGTAACTACAAACAGGATACCCACACTGCTGTGATCAACAGTTATTTTTTATAAAATAACTTTTGGATCACATTAAAGCAGGCCTATAGTCCACTGTGACCAGTACTCTACCTTTTAAAGCTGTCCCAAACTTTTTGGTTAAGTATGGAAATGCTGCTCCTGACTACTGTGGCGATGGTGTCTGTGCATACATCCCCTGAAATCCCGGTCCTCCAGAATCTCATTCGACATTTGACAGATTCCAGGACCGACTTGACTACCAGTAGCAAAATCACAATGGTTCCGTGGGACAGGTGCACATTGATGTTTTATCCTATCCAAGGATAGAGATTGTTCCTCATAAGAGGCGCAAGGATGAGATGAGTTTCAGGGCCCTGGAGACCAGGAACGTGGGGAGGCTATGGCCGGCTACCCCCTTGGTTTCTGCCCACACTCTGCCTACTAATATTTGGGTCTTGGGTGGGTTCCACCGGCACATTAAGGCTTAGGTCTAAATTAATGGTTTACAACAGTTTCTTGGCATTGTTTTGCAACAAATTTACTTAGTACTACATCCCTTCTACTATGATGCATAGCATGATTTCTGAGTAGTACTAAGGAACTTTTTGGATAATGTACTTATTGTAAATAATTTTGATCACTTGTTTGTATCACTGGTGTGTGGTGTTGTTCCAAGGTTAATTCCTTATACGCTTAAGAGGATCTGTAATATATTAATTATCCTCTGTCTACAACAATACTATTAAATTATAATTACTCCTTTTTGCATCAAACTTGTTCTGTAGGTGTGCATTTATATTTTAGTTTCTAGATATATAGGGAAACAATTGCCCACTTTTTTAAGTGCACCCAAATTGAAACCTATAAGGTATTATGGTTGTTTTATATAGGAGTGTGGTGACCATTTTCTATTAATTATCCTATGGCGCCGGCATGCCACTGCTGCAAGGTAGGCGGGGGGATGCAGCTGGTGGCGCTGCTTGGCTCCCTTCGACACCACTCAGCAGCTTAGCTATCCAGGCGACCTAGCTGTCAGCAGCGCCGTAAGGAGCCGAGTGACAGCGATCGCATGCCGCTCAGCCAATCAGTGCACTCGCTCTCACCCGAGTCTGCATTGTGGGAGTGAATGGAAGGTGTATGTATGGGGTGACTTGGGGGGGTACACACAGTGGAGCATCACAGTCCGGGATGCCCCCACACAGAAGAACTGCACACTGGAAAGTGAAATTTCTGTGTATTGTTTCTCTTTAATATTAATTTACTTAACTAACTTATTAATTAACTTATCTCCCCCTCCCCAGCTGCTAACCTGAGCCTCTGGCCCAACTCCTTGCCCCGGCCACTGACTTGCATCTTCCCCAGCCTTTGATCTAGACCCTTCACCTCCCCCCTTCCCAGCCTTTGACCTTAACCGTTCACCTAACCCTACTTTCTTTTGTTTAAAACTTGGTCCCCCCAAGTATCCAGACAGCCCCCTCCCCAAGTACCCTGCATATTAATGTTTGTGTCTAGGGACAGGATCCACTGGCACATTTCTTTTGACTGGGGACACTTTCTGCTCTTTTAGCCTCCAGAGAGGTGATTTCCACATCAATGCGTCCTTCTGCAGCCCGTTATTACCTGCAAAACTCACCTCAGACATGCACAGGCTGTAGCTGTATTCCTGCTATCTTCTGGATGAGGCACGTACCTGGCATTTCTGAATGGCTGGCTTGGGTATGAGGTACACACCACTGTGATTGATGGCAGAGTGGCACGACTAGCGGTCTGGCTGCCATGGGATGCTATCTAGCAATCCGGTGAGTTGCTTATCGATGGAGTAGGCCTGATCAGCTGCAGGGTCAGAAAGTGAGTACCATTTTGTTTTTTTTATTTGGGTGGTCAATCCCTTTAAATTATTTTTTTTTTCAAATTTTAGGACTACTTTAAATTTGATTATCTGCTATTGTTGGGGACAGTAATGTGATTGCACCTGATGGAGGCCTTCAAGGTGCTTCAGCCAATAATTTGAGGTTTGGTGGTTAAGAGCAGGACAGAAATAGAGCGTTGCAGAATATTTCCGTCACTCTAATTACTGTATCTTTGTGAAACATGCGTCAGAGCTCACTCCTCTAATAAGCCCTTGTTTCTGATCTAAGTAGGTTTCTGTATTGATGACTGCTGCTTTGTTTTATTATGGTGTATTTTGTGCTTAGATTTAAATGGAGTTGTGTGAATTCAATCCCGAGATCCATAAAATGCTTGTCCTGCTTTGCTGTTTCAGAACAGATATAAATATGTTGAACAACCCAACTATACATTATGGATTGTTTTGTGTATTTATGCTGAAAGCTGTAATTTTTCATGGAAGAATTTTTGTCTGTGGTACACTGTTAAACAATTATTTTTAATGTATATAATTGTTTCCAGAAAGTGGATTTCATTATCTGAGTAGTCGAGATATAGCGGCCACTGGAGAATTACACAGATTAAATTAATGACATTTACTCCAGCCTTAGTTCCTTTGTTCTACAAGTCAAAGCACATTACAAATCCATATAAGCCACAGCTTTGCTACTGAGTTACACATTTACTGTATGCTATTGCTTGGTGCCAGTTAAAAGCTAGTGATGTAACTTGAAAAGACAACTGTGGTGAAAATGAGATAATTATATAAAACCATAGACCTTTAACTAGGAAAGCCTATATAACAATGGGATAGATTATCTGATGAACTTTGTTTTCTAAAACTTTTTTTCTAAAACGAAGCCCTCATTCACACCTATGCAGGGGCAGTTTCAAATCAAGTACAGATGCTGTTTCTGCTCCAGTTTGGCTACCTTCACACCTGTCCAGATACTGCACCTAAACAGGAACTGGGACAGAAACCGTAACTTCAATTGCACCTGCATCTGCATAGGTGTCAACGGGGACTTACCTGGTTGAAAAGCGATTAGGGCTTTGCCATCCATTGTCATTGACAGGACAAGACTTTACATACTGTATAAAGCTAAACTTAAGTCCAGTGGGCTCACACTGCCAGGGCCTGACCAGAATTTTTAAGCATCCTGTTTTGCAGGAAGGGCATCTCAGGCACGGAAGGAAGTGACAAATGTGTAGGTATGTTCTGGACTGGGCTCTACTACATTCCTAACTTACTGGGTGAAATGGCTTTATCATCCTCCTTGCACCCCTGCCATCTCCCTTCTACCTTCGCTGCCGTATACACTCTGGCATACGCTAGCATTAGACACTTTACATTTTTTATTATTATCTATTTATTAAATGTTTGTTGATCCATATTACGTTTACGTTCTTGTGAAACTAGGTTAGTATTTTATTATTAAAATTGCAGCATTGTGAGGGTTCATACGTGGCTTTCAGGGTTTAGTTATTTATTATTGGCTATTATTATAGTGACTCCACTATTTATTTATGTATTTTTATAACATCCCAAGGAGTCCAGCCAGTTGATTTTATCATGGGTTTCCGGTTTATGTTTGCCCTATTAAATAAAAACTATGATATTTTTCTAACTTAATCTTTGGGTTGTGCAGCCCATTATTGAGCTTTTTGGGGACATCCCCACCTTCTTATTGTCTCTAGAAAAAGAAACATTTGACCAATATATACATTTTTAAATTGCTGATAATAAGAATACCGACAGTCCAGGCCTTTCAAATGGTGGTGCATCTCAAATCAGGTTAACCCAGGGGCAAGGACCAAAATCCATTTTGTCTTGGTTTTGGTCTACTTTAACAACTTTAAGGCACATCTCACTATTTAAGACTAACAAAATCTGTTAGAAAAAATACATTTTTTAATTACCTTAAACTGCAGTTGAACCTTATTACGTTATATGGCAATTTGTACTTTAACGCCCTTAACAAAATGGTTGGTTAGGCAAACCTACCTCTCTGACTTTTCTGTGTCACGCTCACCAAATCACAAAGCTGGTAGCATGTCCACTTTCATTATGGAATGGCAGCATAGGCAACATGCACTTCTCTGTACAAAGTTTAAAGTAGTTTGGTTGTTGGAAAAATAGATTATACTATGTAGGATTATTTAATAGCAGTGTCTTTATTCTCACGTTAACAAGCTCCCAGGACACTGGAGTTTTTATAATGCAGGGAGGATGAAAAGGTGGTTCACAGCTTTCAGATCAGAAAGACTTTGAGAAATATGCCTAAAGCATATCTAATGAACTGTAAAGCACAAGATCATATAGATCTTAAACATATATCCTCCAACTTTCAGGGAGAGAAGGAGGGGTAACTTTTGATAAACAACAAATTCTTACCTCACAGCAGGTAAAGCTAAAGCAGACCCTAGAGAATACAGTGGCATTTATTTTCCATTTCCAAATTAATAAAGAATTTTGATTTCTGGTGTAAATCCAATGCAGTAAATGTACTTTTGGTAAATAAATAGCACAATTCAGATTGACTTTCAAAGCTATGAACTATAAAGTTGACATTAGGAACTTAGAAAAGCATGCTTGCCTGGTAAGTCTAAATGGTTGCCAGTGGACACGTGAGGCATCAGTGTGACAGACCCAGCTACATAAATAAACATAGAATGTCACCACTTAAAGATATTGAAATCCTCCTATATAATTTAGTATTATTATCAAATCTGTGCCACCTCCATCACTGTGACCAGAGTTTTTGGTCCACACCGATACCGTGTGTCTACTTGTTTCCACCATTCCATTCTCCTTATATTTTTAGCCCTATTGTACCTTCTGTTCTTCTTTTTTTCTATCGATCTTTATCCAGCCTGTGCTCCTTCTCTTTATTTCCATTACTTCACTGCCTCCACTGCCAGTTCCTTATGGTCTCGTCACAATTCATTTTTGTCTTACAATCTTTTTTATTGAAGAAAAAGGGCCAAGGAGTATACAAAGCATACAGTCATATGAAGACAGGCTTTTGTTGAGGACTACATTATACAATTTAGGGAATAATAACAGTAATCTTTCCCCTCAACCCTGTATGCATATTAAAAATAAAGCAAAAATACAGTAGATCTCTGGATGTAGCCCCCCATTTAACTCTCTGAGTGGGAAAACTCTCTTCATGGGATTCAACAGCAACCTTCTATTTGAAAAAAATACTACAGAGAAAGAAGGAAAGTAAAAGATGGCAGGAGCATACAGAATGTCACCTGCCGGCAAACAGGTGAGCTGCCAATCCCCCCTCCCTATTCCAGCATCCCAATGCCCAGGGGGGGCAGAAGAGCCTGGTGCCCATGTGGGCTTTGGGGGCTGGTACTTTTACGGGCAGGGGGGTGGCTGCTCGGCCTCCAAACCTGGGCTGGTTTGGCTGGAGAGGGGGGATCCCATGCTGTTTTTTTTACATTTTTTACAGTTTAATTCCTGAATAGGCGGGAGCCCCCATTGTTTAAAAATAAATATAAAGGTTTATTCATTGACAGTTTTTGCAAGTTAACTGCAAGGTGCAATTGTATTTTATTTGAAAATCTCATAAAGCGTTTTTTTTCAGTTTGCGGTGTCTCCTTGGCAGGAACAAGTGTCTACTGTGTCATACCATTGTAACTGGGAGGTATAGGGCTTTTACATCAATATGACTTTCTTAAACTTATATTTTACTATTAAAAAAAACTACAACATTTAAAAAGTAAATAGCGTTTTTCTCACATATTTCACCCAAAATATTGAGAAAGCATTAAAAAAATTACAAACAAGACATTTTGTGCTCTTCTGGACAAAAGATATTATTTTCTTTTTTTATTATTTTTATTGACAAAGCAAAAGCAATATGCAATTTTCCTGGAAATCCCTGCAAAAATGCTTACAAATTGTTTGCCCTGAAGGGGGTGACAACATCACTAGGTAGGCTGACAAGTAAATAGTTAATATAATACTGTATCTCAGATCCCCATCACAATTCATTTTTAATATGTTTATTTCTCTTTCCTTTGTTGGTTTCTGTGTACTTCTGCCCCCATGTCATCATTATTCTCGTTCTCTTCATCTTTTGAGTTCTTACCCCGCTACACTTCTTCAAGGACCGAAAACATGTCCCCATTCACTTTTGCACCCACTCCCAGCAACATCATGCAGGCTTTAAAGTGGACCAACACCCAGGATTTTGACTATCCTGGGTCTTGGTCCACTTCGGTGGGGCACCCCCGATCGGGGTGCCCCGCTGTGTGAAACCCCCCCCGATCACCCGAAAAACTCACCTCTCCCCGCTCCCAGCGCCGACAGACAAGCGGTTTGACAGCCGCGGACAAGCGCGCGCGCGCCCGCGCCGGCCATTCACCGACGGCCGGCGCGGGCGCGCACACGTCTAGGGGGGGGCGAGGGAGGCGGCGGCGGCCGGCCGCCGCCGAAGACAAGGTAAGGGGATTTGGGGTGTTTGGGGGGGTTTCACCCCGCGGGACATCCCGATCTCGGATGTCCCGCGGGGAGGGAGGTGATCGGCCTGGGAATCTTATAGATTCCCGGGCCGATCACGGGAGGGTGACGGTCCACTTTAATTTGTGGCCAGTTGAATTGACATGGACTGTTACAGCACCCAGTGAATGCCTCTTACTATCAAAAGCCTGCAATAAGTTTACTGGGGTTACTGATTTAGGTATTAACCATTGTTCACACCTGTGCAGATGCAATTGCAGATGCTAAACCTTTTTCTGTTCTAGTTTGGATGCCTCACACCTGTCGGGATACTGCACCTGAACTGCAACTGGAACAGAAACAACAACTGCAACTGCATTTCATGGGTGTTAGAGTCAGGGCAGAGTTGAGTAAAGCTACTCTTATGCTTGTTCCTGTGCAAGCCCCTCATGTGCCCCTCATATGAAGCCATCCCAGGCATGTGATACCAAACCTAATGCAAAATCTGGTTCTTTGTGATACAAGGCTTAAATAAATTGTGACTTGCTTGTTTTTTTTTTTTTGTTCCAGACTCATGATTGTAAAAAAGCATAGCTACTAGCTATTACAGAGCAGACATGTGTAAGCAATATCTGTTTTTAGAAGCATATTGTTTGGCCATTTCCGAAAACTATTTCTGGCATAAAACAATGCAGTAAGAGAAGAGATTAAATATATAATGAACTAGAGCTATTATGTACATAAGAATACAAATAAATATTTCAGCAGATTATACAATATTAAACAGCCTACTGTAGGATATCAAACTGAACACTCACTTAAGCTAAACATGATAATTACAGATAATGCACTTCTTATAAATTCTGATGTGTTCAGGGAAAATATAATGTGTGTTGCTGAAGTAGGGGTAATGTTTATGAAACCATTCCTTAAGGATGTGTGTTGATTATGCTTTATTCATCTTTGCTGTAAAGTGATGGCAAGTCATTCTCTCCTTGGGGCCAGATGGTGGCGTTGCTCTGCTATGGAAAGTACGCTGCTGCTGGGATTTGTAAGACAGAAGAGGAAAAAAAGACGTCTCCGGAAGAAATGTGCAATCAGCACATTCTCCCCGCTTCATCTTTACAGCACAGTAACACATCAATACTATTTGCAGAATTTTACATTGTAATTTTTGAATTATAGTTCAGTTTTCATGTGAAATATTGCTGTAAGAGGTCTGGCATAATGATTTGCACATTTGCACATTTTACTATAAATAGAAATCCATTTTCAGTCTTTTTTGCGCTCACTCTTATTATTCATACTGATTTACTGCTTAAATATGGCCTTTCTGCGTTTGTTATAGCCGTGTATGATTATATGTTTTGGCCAGACTGCAAAGCGAAAGTCTTTTTTATATCATGTCTCAGAGGCTCAGTACAGTTCAGATGGAAATATCCAAGGGCATAATTTGCCAAGCAGTGTTATGGTGTAAACTCTGTAATTGTCTGCTTGTTGTATATGAGTCAGTAATTACAGCTGGACTTTGTGTACTGTGCCATTCAAATGGAATCCCAGTTGCACAACCAGATACGCACATTTATAACAGAACTTCAGTAAGAGCTAGCAAAAAACATACTATTATACCATAATAGTGTCTTACCTGTATCCTTTTCTATATGCAATAAAAATCAGTTATACAAACTTATAACAACAGACTGGCCTGTATATATATATATATATATATATATATATATATATATATATTGCTTATTATATGCACTGCAAAATTACTTATCCACCAAAGTTCACAGCTTACAATATAGTTATTTTTGTATGCCTTTAGAACATCTTTTTTTAGATGGCTTGAATACTTATTGTTCCATTTTCTTGTGTGAAGAATCAGAATGGCGACTTTGCAGGGATGCGCTACTTGGTATAAAAACCAACCATTATTGTTTGTTCTGCTCACATGCGCTTAAGAGAGAAAATGCTGTTTTGGTCTTCCCAAAGGTTAAAGGTTGATGGCAGAGGGAGACCATATGGCCCATCTAATTTGCCCTTATGTGTACACTGTATGTTCGTTTTATCTTGGGATAGATGTATGCCTATCCCAGGCAGGTTTAAATTCACTTAGGGCCTTATTTATCACGGGCTAGCGCCAGGTAGTGTCTGATGAGCGCCAGGTACCGCCAGCTATCGGCGGCTACCGACTCAAGTACGCCCGGCGGCGGTCACAATGACGCATTTATCAGGCTAAATGAGGCTAGCGCCGGCGAGAGCGTCAGCTAGCGCGGGATTCATCATGAAGCCGCCTGGAACGAACAGCGCCGCTGCAAATTCCTTCACAGCGCCAGGTATGACCTGCCGCTCCCTGGCATTGTCCAATGCATTTCAATGGAGCAATGTTTAATTAATCATAATTAATTGGTAATTTTTTTTTTTTTTTTTTTTTTTTTTTTAATGTCAAAAATTCTGAGACCACTTCTGCAATGTTCGGTTTTTTTTTAAAGTAAAAAAAAAAAAAAAAAAAAAAATGTGTGCAGAATTGATCTTACAGATCTGATATTAATGTATTCATATTACAAAATGATTCAAAAAACATGTATAATGTTACAATCAAAAAATATGGTTGTTTAGGGGTTAAAAACTAGTTAACACCCATCGCCGCCAGCGCACTGGGGTTTAAACAAGGAATGGACAGCGCCAGCAAATTCGGAGCGTGATTTTTTAATGAATATGAAGCAAGCCGTTCGCTCTGGCCATTCGTTGTCAGGCGCTCACATACAACGCTGAACCTGTGAAACAGCGACCCCTAAGCCCGTATTCAACATTACCGCACACCGGCTGAGTCGCTGTCATCAAGCAAACGCCGGCCAAGCACAGCGAATACTGGCTGGTGCTGTAAAAATCACGCTACAGTCGCTCATCTGTCGCTACCTGGCGCTATTAATGAATCGGCCTCCCCCTGTTGATTGTTTAACTACATCTGCTGGAAGTTTGTTCCAAGCATCTACTACTCTTTCTGTAAAATATTTTGTAAAATTGCTTCTGATCTTGGAGAGGGAAATTCTGCCACACTGCCTGTTATAGAGGGATGGGGGAATTCTGCCACACTGCCTGTTATGAAGGTATTGGGGCGTAGTCTGCCACACTGCCTGTTATAAGGAGATTGGGGGGGGGCTTTACCACAATCTATTGTATAAGGGGATTGGTGGTGATTCTACCACACTGCCTGTTATGGGTGAGTTGGGGGAATTCTGCCAGCACCTTCCAACATTTTTGTTACCCACCTTGGGACCCATTCTATCTGAATAAAGTATTTTTGTAGGTAAGGTCTCCAGAACCATACACAGTATTCCAACTGTGGTCTCACCACAGCTCTATACAGTGGCATGAAAACCTCCCTCTTTCTACTGATGATGCCTTGAGCTATGCAGCCGATCCTCTTGCTTGCTTTTCTTCCTGCCTGGCTACATTGTCTAATCTTACTAATATTACAGCTTTCAGTAATCAGTATTCCTTAAATCTCTCTCTTCATGGCTAACAAAGTACTGGCCACATGATACTCCGAGAGGGGATTCCTTCTACCCAGGTGCATGATTTTACATTTAGAGACATTAAACTCCAGTTTAACTATTCATCCTGTAAAGCCAAATCATTTTCCATGTTGCAGATCCTCCCTATTCACCCTATTACTCACATTTGTATCATCAGAAAACAGGCAAACCTTACCTACCAAGCCTTTACCCATGTCCCTTACAAGCATATTACAAATAATGGGCCCAGGCAGAGCCTTGGGGTACACCACCTGTAACTTGACTTTCTTTATTTTTTTTGATCATCCTTCAGGTAAAGTAACTCTCGTTTGAGTAATTTGGTCATGGATAACCAGGCTATCAGCCTGTAGTTCCCGAGGGACAGATAAGTTACTTGGCAAAGTAACTCGCCTTTCTTTAGATTTCAACAATACTCTGATACCTATCCTTCAGCCAGCTGTATATCCACTGGAGTCCAAATTTCAATAAATAATCTATGAGCTCTTTATGTGGAATGGTGTAAAAGACTTTGCTAAATACAGATAGGTGATATCCACAGCACCACCTTTATCCAACACATTAAAACGAGTTCTTCACTGGCCTCCTTGTGTCTTTCTTGTCCTTGCTGCTGGCTGTCTGTTTTTCATGTTAAAGGCCATTTGTTTGTCCGTCCTTTGCCCTCCTGGCAAAATGGACTCTTGTCTGTCATTCAAAACCAATGTTTCCCTTTCAACAACACCTATTACCTCATGGTTTCCAATAATCACCAATAATCACTATGGGCCTGATGCAGAGCCTCCTCTGAACTGCCCTTAAAACCCTCCGATTGTCCGGGTCTCCCGTTTGAATCGTGGCTCAAATGTGATGCAGAGCCTCCGTCGGAATGGCTCCCTAACTGATCTGTCAATTTCACTTTACTCGGAAAGCTTTTTTTGCTCTCTCGGGTGCCTTCAATTTGATCGGGGCTCCCGTTCACGTTCACACGGGCAGCCCGTTTTTCCCTGATTTTTCCTTGCATTTTGAACGTACCTGCTTGGTTTCCGTCGTATTTGACCTTCCATTTTGGTGGTTTTAGCAAGTATACTTACATCTCCATGGCTCTTCAGTTGCCAATCTGGCTACACGCAAGCGCACATCCCTCAAACTCCATTGGAATATACATATGGCAACCACTGCCAATTTGACACATATTTTTTTGGGAACAATAAATTTGGGTTCTTCCTTTTTCCTTGCCATTAATGCATACCTTAATCTCCTTTGTGTTCCTTTTTCCTTGCCATTAATGCATACCTTAATTCTTTCTGATTGTTTTTGATTTATTGTCCCATATCTAAACCTTTTGTGTCATGTAAATGTGTGATGATGTTGTATGATTGTACATTTGCAGGAAAGACAACACACCAAATCTTTTTATTTGTTTTTAATTCAAACGTTGTTTTTTTGGGGGGGGATTTGGATTTTTCATATTTTTTTATTTTTTGCCAAAACTAAAAAACAATTAAAATTTTAATGCAAAATAAAAAACATTAGGCCTCGGGGTCTTGTGCCTGTGGTTTTCTAGTATCTGTGAATGATAAACAACATTAGTTTAGCATTGTTTTTATGGTTTGGTTGGGCGTGTTTTTTTTTGGGCACTTTTTAAACCGGACCTTCAGCGTGATTTAATGAAAAGCCCAAACTCTTAAAAAACGATTCCGCAGCATCATCTGTTATAAAAAGATACAAGGACCCACCATTAATCCACCAAATACATTAACAAGTTTCCTGGCCTAACTAAAGTCACTTTATTAACCTTTTTCTGCCTCACATTGCCCTAGTTCTTCTATCTGCATGTAGCCTAGTTTGTAGCTGCGTACATGGGTTAAACTAAGGTGGGCTGGTATGTAACGTGACAAACTAAGTTGTTTCAGACTATTCTTGCACTTTGTTTTTTTTTTATTATAAGGAATGTGTGCGCGCACATAAACGCACGCTCGCATACACACATCCATTATGATGTCGTCCTGCTCCTGTGTAAAGATGGCATAGCTCCTGGTATAGCTCTGACGTTTCCCCGCAGTGACGTGCAGGACATCCCAAATTGGAATGCCCCAGAGACATGATGCCTGTAACCCAGCCCTGGATTCCTTCACACTCCAAAGGGCTGGGTTACATGGGTTTTGGCCTGCTTTAAAACATCATGACCAAATCAGGTTAGGATGGAATAACCCACCTCCTTTACATTATTATTAAAGTAACACAGGTTCCCTCACATAAAGCAGAACAAAACCCAGAGCGGCCACTGGTCTTCCCCCTGGAAATCCCAGATCGGGATGCCCCACTGTGTGAAACCCTTTTTACTGAGACTTTACTCAGAAATGGCAGACTCCCTCTCTTAAAGCGGAACAAGCCATGATTAGTTTAATGACCTTTGCAGCCGTATATTGTAGTGCCCCCCCAGTCTGATCAAGACAACGGAACCTCATCTTCAAGAGACCAAAGGCTCGCTCCACCACAGAGCGAGTCCTCCTGGGGGCAGTATTGTAGGGCTCCTCTGCCTGTGAAGATGGGTGCAGGATTGGGGTCAGCAGCCAGGGGAGCAAAGGATAGCCAGAGTCTCCCCCCCCCCAAAAACAAAAAAAAACCAAAACCAAAATAAAAATAAAAAAAGGTGTGCATTGCAACAATAGAAAAGAGGGACAAATAGGTGAGCGGGGTAGGGTTGGAGTAAAGGACATTTGTAATGAGCCTACATGCACATCCAACCTGTACACTCATTAAAAAAGTCTGGGGAATACTACTTACATAAGAGGGCAAGAACATGACGCAATAGGGTTCGATCACTTAACCCATTTAATTTAAAGTTAAAAAATTAGGCTAAAAATATACTAACAAAAAAATTACCAACTAGTGTGTTAAGGGAAAAAAAAATAAAAGACAGGGTGGGCAACCAATACAAGTTTCATACACATACCCAGTAAGGCGGGTGAGCTCAAATAGGTGCAGCCTGGTTTCTGCCATACTCAGCAGGACAAGACCGCGGAGCTGGCGCCGCTGATGTGCTCCAACAGGACTGCATATTATTGCCCGAGTGCAAATACGGCTGCTCTGATTTGCCGTAAGTGAAGGCTCGGCGGCCCCGTTTCATTAGGGTGATTTCAATCGGAAAACAAGGCTCTGCATCACTGAAAAAAACGGAACAATGAACGAGGCGTCCGTTTTGCCGGGAAACAGCCTCGTGCGAGCCGACAATCGGAAAGGCGGCTGAGCGCACACCTGAGCGCATAAACGCACACTAAAATCAACGTAGCACCCTTTCCTGACCCGATCAAAGCCCAAAACCAACGGGAAAACGCACGGGAGAAGCGAACGGGGAGGCTCTGCATCAAGCCCTATATCCTGAAGCTTAATTAGGATTAGTAGGGTAGGCATGCAAAAATAGTGCTCCTGTCTGACAGGAGATAATTTAAAAAAAATTACAGCCAATACCTGAGCTTCCATTTGTATAATATAATATTTTTATATTGTGCAATATTTACCACTTCAATGGAAAGCAGAATTGGCCTTTAGTATGTGTGAGGATTTAAACGGTGTACAACCCCAGTTCCATAAAAGGTGTGACACTGCAAAATGTGAAGAAAAAAAAAGCAATGATTTGGAAATGTCATACAAAATTAACTACAACAGGACATAGACTACATTAGAAATTGATTCCATTTAATTTGAAATAAATAACTAATTTAGATTGATGGTAGTGCAACACATGCACTGAACTGGCTGAACTGGCGCTGAACTAGCTTGCTAGTCCAGACTTTTTACCAACTAAAAACATATGGTGCATTCTGAAACCCTGACATAAAAGATACAGTATTGCTGGGCCACTAGAATCCTATGGGGGTTATTTAAGAAGGGATAGCACCAGGTAATGCCTCGTAGCGGCAGGCAGCGCCTGGTGAACGCCGGGCGCTGTACGCAAAACCACATTTATTATAGCGAATCTGGTGAGCGACTCTAACAGCTTCATGTAGCATCCGATGTATTATTACAGGCGGCTGAGTGTATAGCGCTGGTGCTCTAGCTTCCAGAGCGCCAGGTATTACCTTTAGTTCAGTGTCGCTCTCCTATACATTTCAATGGCCGTTCATTTGCTTGTGTTTAAACAGTGTGTTTGACAATTTAATTTTTGCTTTTTTTTTTTTGCTCAAATCATTGTGTGACATCTCCTGGCTGTAAACAAACATTTTTAGTAACTTTTTTGACTTTTTATTTATATTTTTATGCAGAATTGTCATTACAGGTCTGACACTAAAGTGTTAAAACAATGTAATTCCATGTGTTTTGACTTTGTTACTAGTGGATATGTGTTCAAAAACAGACTTTAATCACACAGCGTCTGCCGCTCTATGATATAGCCTATGCTCTGTGAGTCTGAATATAGTGTCGAGCGCCAAGAGTCAGTCGCAATGAGCTGGCGCTACCTTTCACTCCCTGCAGCGCTGTACTGGTGTTAGAGCACCCAACATACATCCCATTTATCAATGCCAGCCAGGTTACTACAGCGACCGAGGCACTCTGTTACAGCAACCGATACCCGCTTACAGCATCTACTAGAGCGCCGCTATACAGACGCTCATCTGCCGATACCTGGCTTTAGTAGTGAATCAGCCTCCACATCAGACAAGAATGAGATGACACTCTAATTTTAAATTTCTGCAATTGCGACCTGAAAGAATACATAGAGATAGAGATGTATGCTTCTTTTCGTAGCTCTGCTGCTTTAGTCTGTGATCTACAGCAAAAAACTATACTTTGACAGTCCAGCAAAGAATTGGGAAACTACCACCATTATGCGTGTTTACATTATCAGAATTCAAAGGCAGGTAAATAAAATAATGTTCTGCATGAAGATGCTATGAATACAACTATATTAGAACACATGACCCAAATTGTTAGGCTGAATGAAGAGTTCACCCTCTGAATTGAGAAACTTGGTAATTTCAAGTCACTGTTTATTCATTTATTTGTGTACATATATTATTCCACTATTAGCTGTTGCAGCCACCTGACACTGTGAAAAATAATGTTATGGCATTTACATAACAAAAGAGAGGGGGGTGAAGGTCATAGTCTTGTAGGTAAAGCAACATTGATCACAATGGCCAAACAGGAACATGCCGCTAGGTTGGCTTCTGTAGGTTTGAGCCAGTTAGATTGACTAGCGGCGGCAGCAAGAGTGTAGCCAGCATTGATCAATGATCGATCAGTCACGTATGTTCCTGGCTCTTTTGTGTGCAAAGATGGGAGAATCTTTAAATTCATGTGCTAGTTTTGTATCACTTGCAATTACTGGCCAATGGTTGTGCACTATATTGTATTTGTTTGGACAACCCTGTATGTGTGAGGACCATTGGTATTCTGTTGTTTTTTTTACCTTGAAATGATTGTATTGATTGTCTATCAACAGTGCATGCTTTGGCGTGTGCAGCTTTCAGGTTCATGTGATTGTAGCCTTTAGTGGTGAGACTGCTTATCAGATCCGCTGACCTATTGTCGAATTGTTCGTCTGCAATGGTGATGCTGCGAATGCGTATGAACTGGCTGTATGGAAGTGCCTTGATTAAGGAGGGAGGATGAAAGCTGTTAAAGCATGTAAAAAGGTGATGTAGTCAGTGGGTTTCTTTTAGGCATCAGTAGAGATCTGAACTTCTGAGAGCGGGACCTGTACATCTAGAAAGTGTATTTCGTGTGTGCTGTATTCTAATGAGAAGTAGGAAGACAGCGATTTAAGTAACTGTGAAACTCACGTAGCTGATATTGCCTGGCCATAAAAAAAGTAAAAAAGATACAAACCCACCTGAGTCCACGATCAATACAGCCAGGTCTTCTCTTCACCCAGAGGGCCTCAGATCCCCTCTGGGCTTTCTGAGTCCCCTCTTTCTGATGCCACTGATGCTGTCACTGAAAAAAAAGACTGACACTCAGCTGCACCCGTGATCCCTCCTTCCGGGTCTCTTTTCGCCTAGGGGGGCCCACAATACCCCAATTGCAGGCAGACTTGCATCCCCCCATTATAGGAAGTGTGACATTCTCCCCCTCCCCTGGCCTGCCCCAGCACCAAGAGTCCTAGGATGCCATGGTGATCGGTGGAGAGAGGGGACTCTGATCCCCTGTCTCCCCACTCCCGCTCCACTGATCACCACCAGCTGTCATTGTATTGGCGCAGGACACATTGGTGTGGGACAGAGATTTATTTATTTTTATTTTATTTTTCTCTGCTGTGTTTTTTGTGAACTGGTAAGGGATTCATGAGACCCCTTGCCTTGGGGGCCGGGGGGGGCTGGCAAGTCACCTGTGGCAAGAGGGACCCCATGCTATTTTTTTTTTCTTTAACCTTTTATAGTGTGGATAGTAGTTGTATTTTATTTGTAAATGTTAAAGAGTGCTCTTTTCCGTTTGGGGGGCTCCTGGGCAGGAATGGGGGGGGGGGTTACTGATACATCTGTGGTACCATTTTAATTAGGAGAAATGGGGCTATCACATGTAATATGTTTTTTTTTTTAATTAAACACGTTTTATATAAAATAAACAAGACAATTTGAAAAACATTTTTTTACATTTTTCCATTCATTAAAAAAGCATGAAAAATAATATAATATATTTATTATATTATAATTTTCCTGGAAATTCCTGCAAAACTCACAGTTAAACAAAATGTGCAAAATGGTGCAAAATGACCCGTCAACAGAGGGTGAAAAATTCTTAAGTAGGCTGCCAGTTAAAAGGATCAAATGTATCTATGCATGTTGGGTATTGTTCTGTTCGGGGGACGATGTGCTTTCAGATTTAGCTTTTGTTTTTTCTTGTTTTGCATATTGATATTTTAGGAAAATGTTCTTCTTATTCTGCTTTTTTATACATCTTTTAGGGAAACCCTGTGCAAGTGTTTGCACGCTTGTGAGTGTATTTCAGAAAATATATAGTTTGTGGGGGGTATTTCAAATGTAAAGGGTTGATCTTGAAAACTATAGGGTGTCCATAGCAGTTGTATGTTATCTGATAATCTTGTAAAGCGCTGTTTCAGTTTGGGGGGGCCTCCTGGACAGGGAGGGTGTCTACCGATACATGTGAGGTACCGTTGTAAGCTGCAGAAATGAGCAATATGATTTTACTGAGAAATTTACATTTTTCATTACAAAAAAACACTACAAATTGTAAAAATAGATTTTTTGCCCATATTTCACCCAATAAAATTGAGAATACACTAAAAAAATGACAAATAAGACATTTCATGTTAAAGTGGACCAACACCCAGGATTTTGACTATCCTGGGTTTTGGTCCACTTCGGGGGGGGGCACCCCAATTGGGGATGCCCCGCTGTGTGAAACCCCCCAGAAAGCCCCAAAAACTCACCTCACCACTCTCCCACGTGACCGCGCCATCCAAACCCCGCCGACGGACAAGCGGGTGACAGCGACGGACAAGACAGCGCGTCCGCCGCCACCTCCCGCACGTCACTCTTACAGGGCGCGCGCCCGCGCCGGCCATTCACAAACGACCGGCGCGGGCGCGCGCACGTCTAGAGGGATAAGGTAAGGGTTTTTCCCGATCTCGGATGTCCCGCGGTGAGGGAGGTGATCGGCCCGGGAATCTTATAGATTCCCGGGCCGATTACCCCTGGGTGTTGGTCCACTTTAAGGCCCAGACTCTGAGTAAAACAATATATCATTTTCCTGGAAAATCCCTTCAAAAATCACAGTTTGACATGTATATTAACGGTCTGCTAACAGAGGGTAACACTTAAAGGCTGGCACTTAAAGGGTTAAAGCAAAAATGTGCACTACAGGATTCATTATTTCAATTTTTCTTTTTGCTTTACAATAAACTAAAATAGACAAGCAGAGGAATAAGCTAGATCTTCCCGATTGACACAGGCAATGGTGTCTCCCAAGTCTACCTCACAGTGCTAGAAAAAGTGGTGTTGCATAAATTAAATCTAGAGGCTGAGCTATAGAAAATGGGCAAGACCTGAGTTTTAGCAGCTTTATTCAGCAGAATAAGCAGGTAAAGAAAATCTTCAATTCTACCTTTAGCCTGGATGGCTTAAAGATAAGTGGATTAAATTGCAGTAGAAATGACATTATGGGAAATAGAATTGGTAATTAAAGGGAGAAAACTGGTGCTTAACCAAAACAGTAACTCCATCCATCATATCTGCTTTTTTTAAGATTGAAGAATGTGCTTACCGAGAAGTGACAGCTTGCTGCAACTCTCAGCCACAACCTTAGCAAAAATTGCATACATAATGTTATCTAGTCAATTTTTTCCTAAATTTACTTAGAGTGAGAAGAGATGTTCATGCAGTATTGGTGGGTACACCTAACAGCACATGGAGATACTGCTATAAAAATAACTGTCTAGCCCTGCCTTGGACACCTAGCTTGGAACTCTACAAACCTGTGTCTGTCAACAAAGCGTTGGTACAGGTGATCCAAGTCAAGGTTGCTCAAAGAAAGAAACAAAGGAAAATGTGTCTTTTCCCTGAAATCTTGAAATTTCCAGGCAGTTTCATAAGAAAGAAAAATCTGGTCCTGCAAACTCTGGAAATTAAATGACTGAAAATGTACTTTTAGTTTCAAAGGCCCTATATTCCTTATATTCTATACTTTTAAATATTCTTTCAAAAGATTGTCTATCTAGAATAATTTATAACTAGAGATGAGCGAACTTTTGAAAAATTCGATTCGACTGATTCGCCGAATTTTCAGACAAAAATCGGTTCGACCCGAATTTATTAGCGACGAATCGCTATTAAAAACGGCTATTTCTGAGCCTCCTAGAGCCTCAATAGGGTTGTAAACCATTCTGCCTTGCTGTAGCACGTATAGGATGCTTGCTGGGTTAGTGAAATAATACTGTAAATAATTATCACATGCAGATCAGAGGCATCGCTAATAGAATCGCAGAGCAACACAATTGCAGAGAGTTGAGGTGGCATCACTATGAGGGGCCCCTATAGTGCCAGAAAAACACACCCTGGAGCTGGCAGCAGCAGGAGCCCAAAAATTAGCTGAATCACACCCTGGAGTTGCAAGCAGCAGCAGCCGCCCAAACATTGGTTGAAAGAGACACTGGAGTTGGCAGCAGGAGCCCACAAATTGGATGAATCACACCCTGGAGTTGCAAGCAGCAGCAGCAGCAGGAGCCCAAACATTGCTTTAAAGAGACACTGGGGTTGGCTGCAGGAGCCCAAAAATTGGATGAATCACACCCTGGAGTTGCAAGCAGCAGCAGCAGGAGCCAAAACATAGCTTGAAAGAGACACTGGAGTTGGCTGCAGGAGCCCAATAATTGGATGAATCACACCCTGGAGTGGCAAGCAGCAGCAGGAGCCCAAACATTGCTTTAAAGAGACACAGGAGTTGGCTTCAGGAGCCCAAAAATTGGATGAATCACACCCTGGAGTTGCAAGCAGCAGCAGGAGCCCAAACATTGCTTGAAAGAGACACTGGAGTTGGCTGCAGGAGCCCAAAAATTGGATGAATCACACCCTGGAGTTGCAAGCAGCAGCAGGAGCCCAAACATTACTTTAAAGAGACACTGGAGTTGGCAGCAGCCACAGCCGGAGCCCAAAAATTGACTGACACACCCTGGAGTTGGCAGCAGCAGCAGCAGGAACCCAGAAATTGGCTGGAAGGCACCCTGAAGTTGGCAGCAGCAGGAGCACAAACATTAGCTGGAAGGCACACCCTGGAGTTGGCAGCAGCATAAGCAGGAGCCCAAACATTGCTTGAAAGACACCCTGGAGTTGGCAGCAGCAGCAGGAGGCCAAAAATTGGCTGAAAGGCACACCCTGAAGTTGGCATCAGCAGGAGCCCAAAAATTGGCTGGAAGGCACACCCTAAAGTTGGCATCAGCAGGAGCACATAAATTGGTCTAAAGACATAAATATGTTTTGCACCATTTGGAAAGTGTAAAACGTGGCACCATGCTGAATCTAGTCGCATGCATCAGCCATTGGTGGGTGGAAATCCTGGCTGATCCATCCCTGATTGATTTTGACAAAGGTGAGTCTCTCCACATTTTTAGTTGACAGACGAGTTCTCCTCGCCGTAACTATGGCCCCCGCCGCACTAAACACCCGCTCAGATGGCACGCTACTTGCCGGGCAGGACAGCTTTTCCAGGGCAAACTCTGCTAGTTGCGGCCACAAGCCAAGTTTGGCTGCCCAGAAGTCCAGCGGATCCTCAAGGTGTGTTGGCATGGTCATGTCAAGGTATGACATGACCTGTTGGTTGAGGTCCTGCTCCAGGTCTTCCTGCTGCTCATGAGTAGCCTCACTATGCGGGTGTAGAAAGCTACTCATTAGCGACCAAAGACTGAGGCTGCTGCTGATGGAGCTGCTGCTGCAGCTCCTGCCAACCCCCCCAGCAGCCATGGCAGTGGAAGGTGAGCGCAGAGGTCCCCCCGAGTCAGACCTGCGAGAGTATGGACCATGGCGCAGATAGGCATCGGCCAACTGACTACGCAGAATGTCTTTGTAGTAGTTCAGTTTGTCCTCCCTCTCGGTGGGTTTAAAAAATGCCCCATTTTGTGCCGGAAGCGAGGGTGCAATAAGGTGGACAGCCAGAAGTCATCCCACCGACAAATGGAAACAATTCTGGGGTCACTACGCAAGCACGTGAGCATGCTTCCTGCCATTTGCGCAAGTGACTCGGAGGGACTACCTGTCTCCATCTCCACTGCATACTGCCACGGTATGTCCGGGTCCTCTGTCTCGACTTCCTCAAAACCCTCTAGCTCCTCTGGCTGCTCCTGCTCCTCCTCTCCTGTCCACTGACTAGATAAACCAGCCATTTCGCCAAGCCTAAACTGTGCTTCACTGGGCCACTCCTCCTCCTCTTCCCCCTCCTCCTCCTCCAGTTCAGCTCCAACGGGATTCATGTGGCCGTAAGATGTAGACGCCATGTCTCCAGTGCCCTGACCAGCCATGGTTTCCAACATGTGCTGTAGTACATGAAGCAGTGGAATCACGACGTTCATCCCGTAATCCTGACAAATAAAGTGGCTTCCTCAAAGGGCCTGAGCAAATGGCAGGTGTCACGTATTAGCTGCCACTGGTCGACATTGAAGTTACACAGGGGAGTCCCCCTATCCGCTTGGATCATCAGGAAATCCGTGATGGCTTTTCTCTGTTCATATAATCGGTCCAACATGTGAAGGGTGGAATTCCAACGGGTGGAAACATCGCAAATCAGACTATGTTGGGGGCTACCGTTCTGACGCTGTAGCTCAAGAAGGGTGTGTTTGGCGGTGTATGAGTGGCTGAAGTGCATGCAAAGTTTCCTTGAAGTTGTTAGGATGTCTTGCAGATGGGGGGAAGACTTCAGAAATCGCTTGACAACCAGATTGAAGACGTGAGCCATGCAGGGGGCATGGGTCAGGCTTCCTTGGCGCAGCGCAGACAAAATGTTCTTCCCATTGTCGGTAACCATGATTCCCATTTTAAGTTTTCTTGGAGTAAGCCATGTTTGGATTTCCTGATGAATAAATTTAAGCAGTTCCTCCTCTGTGTGACTCCATTCGCCAAGACAAACCATGTGAAGCACAGAGTGACACCTCCGTGCCCTGCACACATGGTAGACTGAAGGGGCACTGAGACTTGAGCCTACAGTGGAGGGTGAGGAGATGGCGGAGGATGAGAACGGCCGAGTCGCACGGTGTCACAGGCCCAACGGGCAGGGAGCGCGGCGGCCGAAGCGGCGTGACCTGTCCAAGTTGCTGCTGCAAAGGGACCACATTCCCCCAGTGGGCCGTAAACGACATGTACTGTCCCTGACTGTAGTTACAGCTCCAGATGTCGGCGCTACCATGCACTTTGCTACACACGGACAGGCTCAAGGACTGGCCCACCTTCTGTTCAACAAAAGTGTGCAGCGCTGGTACTGCCTTCTTGGCAAAGAAATGATGGCTTGGGACTCTCCACCTCGGCTCGGCACAAGCCATCAGTTCTCTGAAAGGGAGTCCACCACCACCAGCAACTTGGACAGGAGCACATTCAGCTTCTGCGCCGTAGGATGAGTGGGCACATACTGCTGTCTCTTGGACATGGCTTCACTGATGGATTGCTGGCGGGATGCATGACTTGGAGGAGGAGGAGCAGGAGCGACAGAGGATGGGTATGACGCACAGCTGCCTTCGGCTGAGGTGCTGGAGCCTTGGCTGGCAGAAATTGGGAGCAGCGTGCCACTTGGTGAGGAAGCAGACTGGACCACCCCTTGGGAGCCTCGGTTCTCCCAGGCCGCTTTATGGTGATGCATCATATGTTGACGCAGGTCCGTGGTGCCAACATTTGGGCTCTGGCCATGCTTCACCTTCTGCCTACATATCTTGCATGTGGCCATGTTACCCTCCTGCGGATGCTTCAGGAAAAACTGCCACACTGCCGAGTAGCTACTTTTCCCACCAACAGGCCTCACTGATTCACTGCTACTGTCTCCAACTCCAGGAACCCCTGCTCCACTACCTCCTGATAAGGTAGCCTGCCGCGCAGCAGGTGCTCTACCCCGGCCCCGGCCCCGTTTGGCTCCAGGCTTTACAATTGTGCCCCCATGCTGACTGCCAACCATGCCGCTAACACCTTGCTGCCTCAGCTGCTGACTCCGGAGCAACCTGCGCCCCTCTTCTCCTGATGATGACGATGAAGCTCCTTCATCACCCGGCTCCCAAGTGCGATCGGCTTCATCATCATCATCATCACAGAGTTGTGGCTGCATGTCACTGATGTTCTCGGTTTCCTCAACAGTGTCTGGCGCAGGAGCTGGAATGCTCGCAACACCCACGACACTGTCCACATCACTATTTGTCTGCCTAGCTAAAGAAGCCACCTCCATTTCTTGGCTGGGCAGTAGCTGCTGACTGTCCTCTATCTGATCGTCCTCCTCACTAAAGAGTGGAGCTGATCCCAAAGCATAGGATACGTCGCTGGGGGAGGGAACGGCGTAGGACAGAGGCAATGGGAGGACAGGGACTGCTCTCGGGGTATGCCAACTCAGGGTTGTGTCAGGGGAACCTACCGACCCTAGACTGGGGGTCTCAGATGTAACTTGTGATGATGTTGATGAGCGCGTTAACCAATCTACCACGGCAGATGCGTTACTGGTGGAGACACGACCGCTAGCAGATACTGACAGATCAGGTCTCCCACCGTGACTCCTGCTGCCACTCGCTCCTAGTCTGTTGCGACCTCTGACTGCTGAATCTTGGCCTCTGCCACTCCTCTTTGAACATCCTTGCACTTGTCTGCCTGACATTTTTATGTATTTGAAATGCGCAATAGGTATGATAAAAAATGTGTTTACTTTAAAAAGAAGAAGCTAAATAAAGTGAGGGACTGCTTCTCTGCACCAGATACTATGAAAATTGGCAATATGAGATACCCTGCGGCCTAGTGTTTTGACAGCAGACCAAAAACCAATTCAAAATGCAATACTTTGATTAAGCTGAGGAAGGATGAACAAGCATATTTCGTATAACAGATAGGCTGCCTAATGCAGGTTTGGGATACCCAGGTGAGCTGGTGTTTTTTTTGTTAAAGGCAGACCAAAAAACAATTCAAAATGCAATACTTTGATTAAGCTGAGGAAGGATGAACAAGCGTATTTAGTATAACAGATAGGCTGCCTAATGCAGGTTTGGGATACCCAGGTGAGCTGGTGTTTTTTTTGTTAAAGGCAGACCAAAAAACAATTCAAAATGAAATACTTTGATTAAGCTGAGGAGGATCAACAAGCGTATTTAGTATAACAGATAGGCTGCTAAGTGCAGGTTTGGGATACCCAGGTGGGCTGGTGTTTTTTTTTGTTAAAGGCAGACCCAAAACCGATTCAAAATGCAATACTTTGATTAAGCTGAGGAAGGATGAACAAGCGTATTTAGTATAACAGGCTGCTAAGTGCAGGTTTGGGATGCCCTGCGGCCTAGTGTTTTGGCATCAGGACAAAAAACAATTCAAAATGCAATAATTTGATTCAGCTGAAGAAGGATGAACAAGTGTATTTAGTATAACAGATAGGCTGCTAAGTGCAGGTTTGGGATACCCAGGTGGGCTGGTGTTTTTTTTGTTAAAGGCAGACCAAAAACCAATTCTAAATACAATACTTTGATTAAGCTGAGGAAGGATGAACAAGCGTATTTAGTATAACAGATAGGCTGCTAAGTGCAGGTTTGGGATGCCCTGCGGCCTAGTGTTTTGGCAGCAGGACAAAAAACAATTCAAAATGCAATACTTTGATTAAGCTGAGGAAGGATGAACAAGCGTATTTAGTATAACAGATAGGCTGCTAAGTGCAGGTTTGGGATACCCAGGTGGGCTGGTGTTTTTTTTTGCTAAAGGCAGACCAAAAACCAATTCAAAATGCAATATTTTGATTAAGCTGAGGAAGGACGAACAAGCGTATTTAGTATAACAGATACCGGTAGGCTGCTAAGTGCAGGTTTGGGATACCCAGGTGGGCTAGTGTTTTTTTTTGTTAAAGGCAGACCAAAAACCAATTCAAAATGCAATACTTTGATTAAGCTGAGGAAGGATGAACAAGCATATTTAGTATAGCAGATAGGCTGCCTAATGCAGGTTTGGGATACCCAGGTGGGCTGGTGTTTTTTTTGTTAAAGGCAGACCAAAAAACAATTCAAAATGCAATACTTTGATTAAGCTGAGGAAGGATGAACAAGCGTATTTAGTATAACATAGGCTGCTAAGTGCAGGTTTGGGATGCCCTCCTTGTAAATTGTCCCTGTGAAACAGCTTACACTGTATATCTATTAATCCCTCTTTGTAAATTGTCCCTGTGAAACAGCTTACAATGTATATCTATTAATCCCTCCTTGTAAATTGTCCCTGTGAAACAGCTTATACTGTATATCAATTAATCCCTCCTTGTAAATTGTCCCTGTGAAACAGCTTACAATGTATATCTATTAATCCCTCCTTGTAAATTGTCCCCGTGACACATTTGACCGTCTTTAGCTTCATCAATGTTTTTCATGTCCGCCAAAGCCAAACATTTTCATGTGAACCTTAATTAGTCATTTTAAAGTTAATCTTTAGTTGATCCAACATACATATCCTTTTTTGGGCCAAAACATACTTAGGTACTTAGTTAGTGTTATTTGTATTGCCCAACATGTTTTTGGAGGGTGTTAGGAGTTATTGTTTGAGTAGTTTACCTTGCCTTGCTAATTTTTTTTACTTTTCTTTTTTCCCAGGAACCGCAAAATGGGCCACTCACTGAATGTCCAAGCAGTGGTGGCCCAGACATGCTGTTCCTTAGTGTCCTCGCCGGGTTTCCAGGCTCATCCCATGACGCGTACATCTTGCGACGATCTGGATTGTACAGTCGGTTTGAGTCTGTGGAATTCTCCGGTGGATGGCTCCTTGGTAAGTTGACGCAAATAACGTCATTCACTTTTCAATGTATGCCTATGAATATAGTTTATGACCCATGTCTGAACCTATGGCTGTTTTAACCCCTTGATGATATGTTTAACCGGACCTTAACCATGATCTTTAGCTAATCACAAACCCTTAATAACTGATTTCCCAGCATTTCAAAATAATATATTTCTACTTTCTAGTAAATTACTTATTATTCTTCCCCACACTCGGCTGCAATTCTGTTCTTGACTTTATGATAGAGTCTGCGCCATCTTTGCTCAGAAGCATGACACTTACTGAGGAGAGGAGAGCGGGATAATGTGCAGGGGGCGGGTTAGAGCTGTGCTTGGCTCAGACAAAGCAGATCTGGGGTCCTGAAAAGGTCATCCCAGAATGCTGAGCAGCACAGTCCTAAGCCAATTCCTGTTTGCAGGCTGCCTGATTTGCCCTCATCCGCCATCTTGCATGTTTAAAGGCTCAGATTATGCATTAGATGGTGTTAGGCTTTTTTTTTAGCTGAGCAATCTGTATGTACAGGGGTGGCTACAATTTAAGATAGGCTCCTAGTCAGAGTGAACTACCACTTATCACAAAATGTATTTTTTTAATGTGTAATTTATAATAGTATTTTCTAATTCTTTCAGGGGATTCCGGCTATCCGCTTCTTCCCTGGCTGATGACGCCCGTCCTTCGGCCACAGAATGCAGGACGCCTGCAATCGGGCCCACCGGAAGACCCGGGCTGTTGTGGAGAGGACCTTTGGCCTCTTAAAAACTCGCTTCAGGTGTTTGGACCATACTGGGGGGGCACTCCAGTATGACCCCCAACAAGGTCATCGATATAATATAATCCTCCACAACTTTGCCTTAATGCAGCGTGTCGACCGGTATGTGGATCTATGCCCCTCTCCACCCAGCCAGAACCCAGAAGATAACTACCGTGGCACACCTAGTGCCTCTGGCCAAGCTGTGAGGGCCAATTTGATAAGCACACATTTTGCCTAATTTGTTTTTCCTGTGTTTGTTTGTTGTATGTAATTATTTATTTTTACTATCATTTGGCTTTGTGAATGCTTTTGTGTTGTCTTTTTGTATCAAATAGTAATGATTTAATTACTAAAATATTCACACATGATCTGAGCCTCATGCATATTTTTTGGGACATGTTTGTTTAGAAAAAACTTCAGTAATCTCAAAAAAACCCAAACATTAATGCATCAACTTAGTCAACAACAGCTAAAGTCACATTCAATATTTTTTATTTCAATATTAAAAATTGGAGTTGAAGGGCACCCGCAGATTTCATGTACATACATAGGACACCATAAATATACATTGGTGCAGAATCATGGCACCTAGCAATTTGCCACATCCAGGAGTTTTTAAGTAATGCACTCCAGGCTGAAGTTTCAATAACAAATAAAATAAACAGACATAGGGAGCAACCATTTGCATGTCAATATTTGGCCAGTAATAAATAGGGCCACATACACACCCTCTCCTGCTTGGCCACATTTGCCACAGGCACAGGTGGAAAGCAGCCATACCTATGCCACATCCATGCCTGTAAGTCAGTGGCCCACCAAAACAATAACCCCCAGTCCAAATGCAAGTCCAGTCCAATCTTTGCCATGGTTCAAGGTAGTAGTTTGCCAGCCCAGAATGTCCCCCAATCAGGCCTACAAACAGGATGAGCCAGACACAATTTCATTAGGCCCAAGCCTGCAGTGTTCAAGCTTGAGCGGCAGCTTCAGTGAGGCTTTAGCTCAGACATTTACTAGTGGGGTATCTCGGAACTCTAATGAGCTATATGGGCGAAAGTCCAAATCAGACAAGCACAGCCGTAAAAAAGGCAATCTTGGTAGCGCTCACCAGACAGGTCAAAACATTGTGGATGTAGAGGAAAGATGTGGAGCAGATACAGGGCAAATAGCTGTTAAAATGGGTGTTGCCCATAAAACCCTGGTGGTGGGCCTTGGAGGTGGCCCATCACCTGGGCATGTGTGGCATTCTTAATCTGCAACTGTTCCAACATGAGTCTATTGCTATTTCTAACTCCCTCGAGCATGGCTGTGAAATTATCAGTTAAGGTGGCCATATGGCTGTTGCCCATCCTAAATTTTGTCAGCATGGTGGTGAATGTAATATTTAATGTATCTAATTGTGCACTAAGCTGCTCTTTGGTTCTTTGAGTCACCTGGCAAAAAAATATCTCTCATGGTGCCACGGTGACTCCAGGTTCCACGTTGCTGACTACGTCTATCAATTCCCCGGGTTTGAGCGCCTGCAGATGCTGGACCTCTAGGGTGAGCAAGTCACAGATGTGCTCGGCAAATCCTCTGCAGCAGAGCTACCACTGGGGACTGTAGGCTCACTCTCAGCCTGCTGGCCATGATGCGCTGGCAGCATGCGTCCAGCTTCACTCTTCTGCAGAGGATTTGGTGCAGGAGCATGTTGGGACAGTGGCAGATTAGGTTTCAGGGGGGTCAGTTCTGAAGGTCTCATCAAGCTGGCATCCTCCTCCATCTCCTGGATTTCCTCCATCAGTGTGTGGGTCTGTTGGGACAAGTGCCAAAAAAGGTTAAGTTTGGGCCCTAAATATATTTGTGATGCTAATTAGTCATGTTCATTCACATTCGTCAGCAGATTCATCAGCAGATTCATCAGCAGATTCATGAAAGTCCACTTACCCTATATATCTGGTCCTGGCTCCTAGGCAGCACGGAAGTTGACGGCGTGGTCAAACTGGATGAGGCTTCCACACTTGCTGAGGCTTGATGCTGGGCTGTATTTTAAATAAAATGTCACGTAAACACCCAAAAATCCCTTGATGATCTGGATTACTACATATGCTTCGAAAAAACACGTGGCCAAGCAGGAATGCCAAATTCCACAACTGCCAAGGTGACCTTCACTATGAATGTCATTATCTGTTATATGTATGACTCACCCTGTGCATACACATTGGTCACCTTAAATAATACAAACATGCATGTACTGCATTTTATGAGGCTTCATTCACACATCCATAAAGGCCCATTAGGGACCCACACTCAGCTTGCAAATAGCATTTTGCTTAAGAGTATGCTGGTGGGCATTCTTCCTATGTAGACCTTTCCCTGACCTCTGATCAAGTATTTGAGACAAAGCACAGCTAAAACCCAAGTGGCCTAAAGACAAAGAAGGAAGTGTTGTATATGATCGAGTAGAATCACATAACAGGCAATGCTTTGCGAATATAAAGAGTTTAATAGTGACCATAAATACTGTCCAAGATCGTGTATGGCCTGCCAAATTGGAAAATGAACAGACCTCAGACATTAAACACCCTGCGAAAACTGTACGTGTTAGCGTCATACCCAGGCATTAGTATTTAAAGGGTCCTGGACACACAGCTCATTCTCTTTCTGAGTTTCAACATGCCAGCCAAAAAACAAGTCGGTAAGGCCAAACCAGGCAAGGAGGCCAGCAGCAAAATGCCACAGCGGCCAGAGGAGGCTTCTTCACGGCCGACCACTCGGTCCCAAATAACAACGCCGAAGGTGCAGGAAATGCGCAGCCACAGTGGCCAAGCCAAGGCGACATTACCCACCAAGTCCACTAAACCCAAACCATCCAGCAAAGCCAAGGAGGGAGCGGCGAAGAAGAAGCCCACAACCAAGCAAGCAGGTACGCCCGCAAAAAAGGCCACTAAGAGGGTGAGAAGCCCCAGCCCCCAAAAATCACCATCCCCCTCCTCCCGGCCTACCACATCCGTTCTGAAAGAACGCTCCACTGGCAAGGCCAGTAAAAGCCACAGGCCCAGAAGCCCCAGCCAGCTCAGCATCTCCAGAGCCACGTGGGAAACACAGCCATGGCCATGGAAAGAGCAAGAGCCACAGGCCCAGGAGCCCCAGCCCAGCCAGCTCAGCATCTCCAGAACCACGTGGGAAACACAGCCATGGCCATGGAAAGAGCAAGAGCCTGGGTGGCCACTGAACTTGTAGGCGTGGATGTGGAATATGGATAGTTGCTTGCCACCTGTGCCGGTGGCAAATGTGGCCGAGGAGGAGAGAGTGTGCTTGAGGGTATGGTGCTTCTGGCCCTGTTCCTCTTTGTGCCCTTGCCACTTGTGGTTCCATGCCCCTGGGAGGTACCTGCACGTGGCTCTGGAGATGCTGAGCTGGCTGTGCTTGGCCTTCTGGGCCTGTGGCTCTTGCTCTTTCCATGGCCATGGGTGTGTTTCCCACTTGGCTCTGGAGATGCTGAGCTGGCTGGGCTGGGGCTTCTGGGCCTGTGGATCTTGCTCTTTCCATGGCCATGTGTGTTTCCCACGTGGCTCAGGAGATGCTGAGCTGGCTGGGCTGGGGCTTCTGGGCCTGTGGCTCTTGCTCTTTCCATGGCCATGGCTGTGTTTCGCACGTAGCTCTGGAGATGCTGAGCTGGCTGGACTGGGGCTTCTGGGCCTGTGGCTTTTACTGGCCTTGCCAGTGGAGCGTTCTTTCAGAACGGATGTGGTAGGCCGGGGAGGAGGGGATGGTGTTTTTTGGGGGCTGGGGCTTCTCACCCTTAGTGGCCTTTTTTGCGGGCGTACCTGCCTGCTTGGTTGTGGGCTTCTTCTTCGCCGCTCCCTCCTTGGCTTTGCTGGATGGTTTGGGTTTAGCAGACTTGGTGGGTAATGTCGCCTTGGCTTGGCCACTGTGGCTGCGCATTTCCCGCACCTTCAGCATTGTTATTTGGGACCTAGTGGTCGGCCGTGAAGAAGCCTGTGGCATTTTGCTGCTGGCCTCCTTGCCTGGTTTGGCCTTACCGACTTGTTTTTGGCTGCCATGTTGAAACTCACAAAGAGAATGAGCTGTGTGTCCAGGAGCCTTTAAATACTAACGCGCATTCGCATATGCGTGCGTCTGGCCGTTCGTCCGGCCGTGCGGAACCCGGAAACCACTGGGGCATTACTTATCTGCTGTGGACAAGAAGAAAGATGGCGTCCACGATCTTCACCCGCCAACAAGAAGAGCTGATTATGCTCGTAAGTGTATTGTAAGGACTTTGATTTGCCATCTAAATGCATGCCTAGGCCTTAAGGAAGCGCAGGAAGAAACAGTTATCTTTAAAAGTTTGTCTAAATCCGTGCCAAACAGAAGTGCGCACATGTGCGAACCAACTCACTAACATCTAGAAGGATAGTTTGAGGCTAGAAATGTGTCTGGGAATGTCATTTAGTCAACTGATCTAATTGTGACAGATATTTGTATGCCGTTTGATCTAAAAACGATGTTTATTTTGTGTTTTTTTTTTTGTGTTTTTGTGTTTTTTAGACGATGCTTCAGCGCAGGTACGAATACCTGCCCAACTCTTTTGAGAAGAGGACCGTCCTCTTCTGGAGGTCGTCCTTGCCCTGGAGATCGTTTCCAGGATCCAGCAGGAGACGGACACCACCTTCACACACACGCAGATCATGCAGCATTGGTCGGACATGAAACGGCTCCACATGCCCCGGGTGCGGCGATTTTTCGGGCTCCATTTCCCAAGTACATAGCGAGATGTAACTAATACAGAAGGTAGGCCTTTATTTATAAATGCTTTTCTTTTCTAGTGCTGGAAATAGAGTACCGAATACGACGCACCCGGAGGCGCACAGGCCCACCAGTGCTACATGAATCTGCAGCACCAAGTGAAGGTGGTGGATCTTCAGGGCGACGGTCCTACCCCTCCTCTGTAGCGGCCTCCGACCAGCCCCTGGACCTTTCTACAGAGGAGGGGCGTGGGTAGGGAGTCGTACGAAGCGACGGAGCCCTTAGCCTCTGGTATGTGACTCTTAATGTAACCGCACACACATACATGCTATTTAAACAAAAGCTGATTCCCTTAATCTCTTATTCTAGATGAATATGTAGTGGATGAAGGATCTGTGGAAGAGTCTGCAGCAGATCATGCCCAGGAGGCACATGGAGAAGGTGGGTGATGTCACACACACATTCAAATTGTCATTTGCTTACTGTTGACTCAGACATTAGAAGTGACCCTATTTGACATGTCTCTACAGCCTCAACTTCCCAGCAACGGCAGGTCCCAGAACCCAGGATGGTCCCCGAAGCAGACGTCGGCCACCAACGAAGTAAGTTGTAATGTCATTCTTTTGTGTATGTGGTAATTTACATGATCACCAAGATACCTAAAGCCATAGTCAATGGCATTAGCATAATGACATATGCCCTCTTCCTTAGATTAATTACTTAGCATAATGACATATGCCCTCTTCCTTAGATTAATTACTTAGCATAATGACATATGCCCTTTTCCTTAGATTAATTACTTAGCATAATGACATATGCCCTCTTCCTTAGATTAATTACTTAGCATATTGACATTTGGCGTCATGAGTTAGCTTGCCACCTAAAAAACATTCCATCCAAAGCTGAGAAACATGTATTTGCCAACAAAAAATGTTTATTTTTTATACAGGGACCACACGTGCCAGAGTGGCAGCAATGAGTGCAAGGGTCCTTGCGTTGGTGGCCGACATGCAGGAGCTGCGCAACTCGTTGGGGACCACAGATGGGTCCTGCCGTTGCTATATATATAGTTTTTTTATTTGTTTTACATTTTTTTAAATTTTAACAATTTTAATATTTTATATTGTATTCTTGAAAAAAAAGTTGTTACATTTTTATACCAACAATTTAAAAAAAAAGGTCAACAAAAACTGGCATTTGTGATTACACAAAATGAATGGGCCAAGAAATATTTAGAGATGAAGATTCACATGACCGCAAAGTGATTTGGGTAAGTTTTAGGGGTGAAAAATGCAAGAAGAACATGACCGCGAAGTGATTTGGGTAAATTTTAGGGGTGTGAAATGCAAGAAGAACATGACCGTGAAGTGATTTGGGTAAGTTTTAGGGGTGAGAAATGCAAGAATATACTGACCATGAAGTGATTTGGTTAAGTTTTAGGGGTGAGAAATGCAAGAAGAACATGACCGCGAAGTGATTTGGGTAAGTTTTAGGGGTGAGAAATGCAAGAAGAACATGTCCGCGAAGGGATTTCGGTAAGTTTTAGGGGTGAGAAATGCAAGAATTTACTGACCGCGAAGTGATTTGGGTAAGTTTTAGGGGTGAGAAATGCAAGAATATACTGACCGGGAAGTGAGTTGGGTAAGTTTTAGGGGTGAGAAATGCAAGAAGAACATGACTGCGAAGTGATTTGGGTAAGTTTTAGGGGTGAGAAATGCAAGAAGAACATGACCGTGAAGTGATTTGGGTAAGTTTTAGGGGTGAGAAATGCAAGAATATACTGACCGCGAACTGATTTGGATAAGTTTTAGGGGTCAGAAATGCAAGAAGAATGAGAGCGCGAAGTGATTTAGCTAAGCATTGTAGCACAAGTGAGTGAACCAAATATGTAGGCGAGCACTTTAATGAGTTAAGTTTGTAGTGCGCAGGCATAAGGTCGTAAGGATTTTTGTCTGGACGATTATTTATTGTAAAAGGAAAACAGAATCTAACGGGAAACGTAAAGGATTCGTGGAAGGAGACGATGGAAAAAGGGCAAAAACGAAAGCCGACGATGTAACATGAGTAAAAAAAACGGAAACCGGAAGCTGGAAAATGACATTCTCGTTGGCATACGAACGGACAAAGACTTTACAGAAGGCTTGCAATGCATGCATAGAATCGCTCATACACTTATACGAGAGAGGGAACATTTTTTAAAAAATACAGATCGACACAAAAACAAAAGTCTTTTTTTGTCTCTCTGAATCAACCCTTATATGCGAGTAAATTGCTAAAATACCTGCGTAAACAATCTAAAAAAATTCTAAGAAATACAATAAAAATCCCCACTCAATATAATAAAAAATACGTTAAAACAGAAAATATAAAAAACACTATGGAGTTGATTCAGAGTCAGCTTAGAAAACTGCCATTCACATTCATTGTTTACCTTGGGGACAACACATGTACATCAGCCCCAAGTTAGACAATGGAAGTAAATGGCAGTTTTCTCTCCTAAAAAAAGGAGTGAGTTTTCTAACATGGCTCTGAATTGATCCCTATATGATAAAAATGACCCCAAGAACCACAGGTTCTAACAGTATTGAAGTACTATAAAGAAATACAGAACACTAATTGAATATAAAGAATTATATTCTAAAATGTTCTGGGTGCTTGGCTGGCAGTTGCTGTTAAATGAGCTCTATGGCAAAATTGTGTTAGATTGAAAAGTCATAAAAACACTTTGGTGAATGAGATTTATACACGAGTAAAATCTCCCACCAAGCTTGTGCTTTTCTTCCAGGTCGTGACAGGTTTCTGATGAATCGGTCACTCCTGTTTACTCTTCCTTTGATTAAAAGAAAGAAACAAGCATGGCTGGACATTTCTTGTCGGGTTTATAATTGGCCCCTCCATCCGCCATCCAGCATATTTACAGTATAAGGATTTTTATCATTGGGCCAGCCAATCTATAATAGTCTAGGGTTGATGGTCTCCCTGTCAGCAATGCAATGCAAAGCAATTTGGATTCCCTGCTGTTTGAAGTCCTCTTCCCCCCAGATTTTCAGTGTCATGGTTGGGGGGGGGGGGGGTGTGGGTTGGGTTGCATCATCTGGTGGGTGAATACTGTACCCCTGTGGAGTCTTTTGACCCTTCCCCCCATGCGCTGCACTTGAGGTAATAGGGCAACCTCAAGAAAGCTGAGGTTCTCATGGATTAGAGTTAGGACCTCACCTACACAGAGGTAACTTGGCATTTGGTGGTGCAGCTTTAGCATACTTCTGCAGATGTGTGCCAACCGAGTAATCTGTTTTTAACCAGATTTAGAGACAGATTATAGGATTGGTTGCAAGCTGTGGCCCCTTTAAGTAACATAGATTCCAATGAATGTAAAAGCGAGGTAGCCACGACAAGGCCGTCCGATTTATACTCCGTCCCTAACATTACTAAGCCACAAGAGTTTGTGCAGACATTGCTATTTCTTTACTTGTGTGTGTACAAGCAATGCAATTCAATTTGCAGGAAAGAAAAATGCTTTACTTTCCTGCAAAGTGCTACAGTTCAGCTAAGGGGTTTTAGGTAGAGGCTAGTTGGACTCCTTGCCCACCTTCCTTTTGCTGCTGCATTTGCAGGTCAGTGGCCAGATCTGCTGGATTGTAGCTCTCCCAATGCAACAGAGAGTCCAATTGGCCTCTACTTAAAACCTATTAGCTGAACTGTAGCACTGTGCTGGAAAGTAAAGCATTTTTCATTGCGTCTGTGCAAGCAAGTTCAGTTATTGCACTGTTTTTAGCCGTTTCATGAATTGCATTGCTTGTGCACACACAAGTAAAGAAGTAGCAATGTGCGCACTTGTTGGGTGTTTGGGAATCAAAGTGAAACAGAGATGAGTGGGGATGTTGTAGGCAAGACTTGGTAAAAGGTTGATAAAATACTAGGTTTACTTATGGCTCCAGACCACCCCTGACTAAACACCATGAGCTACAGCTTTTCTTTAATGTGCCCATGCATATTGCTTTAAACATGCAGTTGGGGGTTGGTGTGATTGTTTTCACCTTAAAGTGGACCAACACCCACGGGTGATCGGCCCGGGAATCTATAAGATTCCCGGGCCGATCACCTCCCACCGATCACCTCCCTCCGATCTCCGATCCGATCTCGGATGTCCCGCGGGGTGAAACCCCCCCAAACTCCTTACCTTATTTTCGGACAAGCGGCTCCTCCGCCGCCGCCTCCCTCGCGCCCCTCTAGACGTGCACGCGCCCGCGCCGGCCGTCTGTGAATGGCCGGCGCGGGCACGCGCGCGTCAAGAGGGACGCGCGGGAGGCGGAGGAGCCGCTTGTCCGCGGCTTGTCCGTTGGCGCGGGGAGAGGTGAGTTCGGGGGGTTCGGGGGGGTTTCACACAGCGGGGCACCCCGATCGGGGGTGCCCCACCGAAGTGGACCAAGACCCAGGATAGTCAAAATCCTGGGTGTTGGTCCACTCTAAAGACACATTTGTATATGGCCCTTGGGTGTTTTTGACCTAGTGTACAATGTATACCGCAATCTCCATTTCCACTGTCCTTTGTGTTTAACTAGATTTAGAGACAGATTATAGGACTGAATGCAAGCTTACATGGTGCTGTGGCTCCTTTAATATTTGTGTATTCAATTGCCCTGCTCATGTGCACCTCTCAGCTTAGTTATAAATTGCTGGCAGCTGCCTTTATGTCTCTTGATTTGGGGTGGGGGTCTTAAGCTGTATGGGGAAGGCCTTTGACCCTTCCTTCCTGCACTCCACTGTTCTAGGGCAACCTCAGATAAGCTGCTCCCAATGTATCTATTGCATTGTATGGGGACTCTCATAGATTAGAGTTAGCACTGCACCTACAGAGAGGCACCTTGGGGCATGGTTGTGTTGCTTCAGGTCTGGTTAAGACCTTTGTTTTTAACCAGATTTAGATACAGATTTCAGGAATGGTTGCTGTGACTCCTTTAAGATTTGTGCACTTCTACTGTACCATCCTTGAGTTGTTACAAGCAGTATTAGAAAATTGTGAAGTTCAATGCATTGATTGCATTTTGGTCATTCAAAAAAAAGTGACATTATTATATTATTATCATTCTCTTTACTTATGTTTACAACTTGGTTAAAGTGGTCCCGCACTCATTTTCTAGCCGGCGGGCAATCCTAGGACCTCATTTCATCTAAGTTAAGGTAAGGATTTTGGTGGTTGAAGGGTCATTGCGCGAGACATTATTTCTTTAAAAATGCTCCATTATCGAGGGTGTTTTATCTACAGATGGCTGCATACCCTAAACTATATTTGGCCTATACTCTTGTCCTGTGTATAGTTTCTATTTCCACTTTAGCATCATAATCATTTGTGTCAGAGACAACAGGATAGCAACAATGACAAGCCCATGTTCTCCAAACATAATGAGAAATGTATGTTGTGACAGATGAAGCACAGGGCAACCTTTGCAAGTGATAACAAGCTACACCTGCATTTACCAATATTCATGTTCAGCAGGAAGTCATAGAAAGCTGTCACCACCACATCGAGCAATTCCTAGAATGTCAAGCCAGACTGCGATATCAAACTATATGATGACTCTTTCTGGTTTTTATTGTATATAGCTATGTAAGCTGAATAATACATGAAGAATGCAATATTGGTTGGCTTATAATGCTCTTCATTAATCTATATGCCACAAATAATGGAAGCAAGCCATTGTGGTTAAAGGATAATTAGCAATTGATCAGAACCCGTGAAGTCAAATGAAAAGTCACATTTCTTCCTTTGAACGACTTGAGCTGCTGGACTGCAATAAAGCAAGATGCCTTTTTTTCTAAGTTTGATCCAATTCCAAAACACTGTATTAAATCAGCATCAGCGGAAAAGGGTTCGGTCAGCACATTAACTATGCATTGGTCCAACGGTATAGCATAGCATATTATATCATCATACAGAGAACATAGTTATATCAAATCGAACTGTACTTAAAGGGACTGTACACCTAAAAGCAATAATAAGGCAGCAAGTAGCTCACCTGATGCCTGTCCTAAGTGCTTCTTCTCCATTTCCTGTTCTCCAGGTAGAAGACATAGCAGGGGACCAACAGTCTTTTGTAATAAAAAAAAAGCCCAATCACGCTGCACTATAACAAAATAATAATAAAAAAGTACTTACACATTTGTGTTTCAGAATGTAAGCATGCCAGGCCAAGTGGTTTCAGCAAGTAGTATTAAAGACTACTGACACCCAAGTAGTTTGAGCAAGTGGTATTAAAGAGTAGTGACACACAATTGCCCTGAACCAGTGGTCACTACACAAAACAGTTTTTGTTCAAAAGGGCCTTAAGTGGACCGTACCAGTAGTACTCCACTAACAATTAGTATTAATGAGTATTGACACACTAGTGGTTTGAGCAAGTGGTATTAAAGAGTACTGACACACCAGTGGTTTGAGCAAGAGCTATTAAAGAGTATTGACACCCAAGTGGTTTGAGCAAGTGGTATTAAAGAGTACCAACACCCAAGTGATTTGAGCAAGTGGTATTAAAGGGTACTCACACTCAAGTGGATGGAGCAAATGGTATTAAAGAGTACTGACACCCAAGCGGTTGGAGCAAGTGGTGTTAAAGAGTACTGACACATCAGTGGTTTGAGCCAGTGGTATTAAAGAGTACTGACACACCAGTGGTTTGAGTCTGTGGTATTAAAGAGTACTGACATACCAGTGGCTTGAGCAAGAGCTATTAAAGAGTATTGACACCCAAGTGGTTTGAGCAAGTGGTATTAAAGAGTACCAACACCCAAGTGATTTGAGCAAGTGGTATTAAAGGGTACTCACACTCAAGTGGATGGAGCAAATGGTATTAAAGAGTACTGACACCCAAGCGGTTGGAGCAAGTGGTGTTAAAGAGTACTGACACATCAGTGGTTTGAGCCAGTGGTATTAAAGAGTACTGACACACCAGAGGTTGGAGCAAGTAGTATTAGATACTACCCAAAAATGTTTTTTTTTTCTAGAGGGCCGTAGGTGCCTGAACTAGTAAATACTCCACTAACAATTGTTATTAAAGAGAACTGACACACAAGTGGTTTCAACAAGTGGTATTAAAGAGTTCTCACACCCAAGTGGTTGGAGGAAGTGGTATTAAAGAGTACTGAAACCCAAATGGTTGGAGCAAGTGGTATTAAAAAGTACAGGTAGCCAAGTGGTTTGAACAAGTGGTATTAAACAGTACTGACACCCAACCTAGCTAGTCCTGACTCCATCCACTTTCCCTGAATACATTTCCTGAAAAGGACAATAGCGTGCTTAACAACCTATTTAGCCCTCCCTTTAGCCACTTTACCTAAATAAATGTTCTAACAAGGACAGTCTTTGTACAAAAGTAAAGCCACATCTGTCCCTCAGCAGCAGAAGCAGCCAGCAGCACATTTCCCTAACTACTGAAGAGCACCAGCGTGACGTGAAACCCTGCCTTTTTTAAGGCGGGGTCATGGGTTGCCTGGCCAATGGATGCTAGTGAAGGAAGAAGGCTGATTGAGTGCTGTGCAGCCAATCTGACTCCTTCAGGGTTTGGACCGAGTGCTGAATGCGCACATGGATTTCATCTTGAAATCCATGCTCGGGTTCGGGAACCTGAACTCGCAAAGTTTGGGACATAGTTTTTTGTACAGAATTTGCATTGTGACTTATCAGTCATCGAAACGCAGGACCTACATGTGCTGTACAATGCCAAAAAGATGGCAGGACAAAGTGGCGCTCACTGGCACTGGGATAATAGGCAGTTGGGTTCAACAGGCGCTGACACAGGCCGGCCAATACCTAGTGGAACAATCAAAGCAAATAGGTTAGCATCCAGCGCTGCGACTTTGTAGTCTACAGCGCAACGCCAGAAAAGTCAAAAATGCTGGCGCTCCAAAACTTCAACCAACATTTTTTTTTTTGTTTCTGATGCTGTGAGGAAGGCACCAAGGGTGTGTCTACAGTTTGGGTATTTTCTTTCAAATAGCACGTTCAGGTAATATAACAGCCATGGATTGGAGGGTTCTCATTGGCACTGAAGGTCCATAAAATGTGGCAGTCATCCTTCTGAAGGATGGATTTGAATTGTTAAAAAATAATGAAAATCCTTTTAACCAGGACGCCAGGAGAATGTTACTGCTTTGAGCTAATTGCCATGCCCGTGTTACTAGGAGGCAGATGCTGGACAGAGGTGAGTATATCAATGCCTAGTCGATTATCCAGTTTGCTGAGCCACAGAAACATTGTACATTTATCTAGGTGACTGATTTGCATCTATGCATTCTGTACAGGGCATGACCAGCCTAGTTTGGCTAGGGTTTAACTGTTCAAATATTTTGTCAAATATTGTCTTGTTTGCTCATCCAAATAATCACATCTTCTTGTTATATCAAGAATGGTATTCCACTGTACATGTATAGGCGTGATGAGAATAATGAGGCAGCTGCACTTTCTGGATCATAAATCAGTCTCATGAAAATCCTACTTCACTGGTTATTCAGCAAGATACTCATTCATTTTAGCATGAAAAGGATCTGTCAACTGCACGCTTTAGCGTTGTAGATTTTCATTTAATAATTGTTAGTTTACAAAAACGATTCCATTACTCTTATTGCAGCCTATCTGTTTGCGTATAGTGCCTATAAAATGCATTCATGCCTATGGAACTTTTCTAGCTCTTCTTTCACAGAACTTTCAGTCACCATAGACTTTTTTAAAGTGTGAGGACAGGAAATAGAGACACATGAATTTCAGTCTTAGTGCTTAAAGCAGAGTCACAAGCCACCATTTGGAGAGCTGCATGTCAGGCTTGCATAATATAAGAGGGCTAAAGAGACCAAAGAACCCTCTACTTAAAGTTAAAGGAAAAGAGGTGCTTTCCTAAAAGGAAAGTATTTACTCAGTGCCCAGCACAAGGAGTATTAGAATTACTCATCACTTCTTGCAGTGGGGCAGAGCTTTAGTGCTCTCACCCAGTCATTTGTTGAAGAGGCCTAAAAACCCAAAAACACATGTTCACATGTGGGAGGACACTCAGCAGCTTTCTGAGCATTTGGTATTGCAATAATTTGTATGATTTCTATAGCTTCTCACTAAGAATCATAGACAAATCCTGCTTTTCTCTCTCTATGTAAATAATATGTAAAGTATACATAGGTATGGAATAATGGACTGCCAAACTTTCTCCCACCCTCTCATTCCCTTTAGTTCTTCTCTACAGTGTCAATTGACCACACCCTACTTTCTATATTGGAAGCCCATAGCTCTTGTAGAAAGTCATTTGTTGTGGGCTGACTTGGTGGGTATATACAGTGTGATAGACTGTCTGCACATATATCCCTTGTTGGTGTCAAGGGTAAAAGAGGCAGAATTTTTTTGTGGTTGCAAAATGGGATGATTATGGGGTTTATTTATCAAGGGATAGCGTCAGGTAGTGCCTCGTAGCGGCAGGCAGTGTCTGGTGAATGCTGGGTGCTGTACGCAATACCACATTTATGAAGGCTATTCTGGTGAGCGACTCTAACAGCGCCATGTAGCGTACGATTCATCATTACAGGCGGCTTCGGGGTATAGCGCCGGTGCTCTAGCTTCCAGAGCGCCAGGTATTACCGGTGCTCTAGCTTCCAGAGCGCCAGGTATTACCTGTGGCTACTGGTCGTTCTCCCATACATTTCAATGGACGTTCCTTTTTTTCTGTTTAAACTGGGTTTTTGTTTTTAATTTTTTTTTTTTAATCAAATAATTGGTTGACCTCTCCTGGCCTAGAAAAAGTCATTTTTTAAAACTTTTTATATTTTTATGCAGGATTGTCATTACAGGTCTGGCATTAAAGTATTAATGTCACAATGTTACAACAATGTCATGCCATGTGTTTTCACTTTGTTACTGGTGGATAAGTGTAAAAAAACAGACTTTAATCACACAGCGTCTGCCGCTCTATGCTATAGTGACCAGATCCAGAGCGCCGACGCTGTGTGTGTCTGCTTTTGTTGAATATGGTGTGAGTCGCTGAGAGTTGGTCGGTCCGCGCTGGCGCTACCTTTCGCTCGCTGCAACACTGTGTTAGAGCACAACATACATCACATTCATCAATGCTGGATAGGTTACTACAGCGACTGAGGCGTTCTGTTACAGCACCCGATAGCTGATCACAGCATATACTAGCGGTCACTCTAAGCGCTGCTATACAGGTGCTCATCTGCCGATACCCGGCGCTAGTAATGAATCAGCCTCCCCATTTGTACTGGAGAGGCCATTGTGCAGAGCTTTCTTAGTGGTGCCTTTTCTGCCTCCCTTCCCCCCATTCCTTTCGTCCACACCTTCTTCCCCCACTCCACCTGTTATTTTGTCTAAATGTCTCTTTTTAGTCTCTTATTTTCACTAGACATTTCTCTTTCTTTCGCATAGCTTTTCAATAAAATTATTAAAAAACAAGGGAACATCAGCTAAAAAAGGTGCATGAAGGCAGCTCACTCAATGAAATAGGGAGCTACCAGACAGACGTGTGTCAACAAAAGTTCTGTGAACCCCACTGCATATAAGACTTTGAAGCAGACGGATGGTCACCTGCTAACAAGCTGCATTGGCAGAAAAGATCCATTTTCACAGCAGCATTAGTTTTGGACCTGCTAATTTGCAAAAAGTTTTTCAACTTCAATGAGACTTCATCAAATGAATGAGAGCTGGCATAGCAGGAAAGAAACACTAGAAAACAAACACACTGTAACTATTGATAGAACACAAATACAAAGAATACAAGTTGTGGTGGCAGTGTTATGGTCAGAAGAATGTTTGTTGCTTTCTTTGAGTGCATTTATCCATGTAGAAGGCATTTACTTACAACCAATATGGGTATGAATCCATCCATGTGGATCATGTACATGCATATTGATTGTCTAAATAACATGTTGCACAGCTAAAAATGTCGGGCATGGTTGGTAGAACATCACAATTACTCCCAAATACTACTCTGACCTCCTAATTGTACAGACTTAAACCCAATTGAGGATGTGTGAGGCCATCTTGCTCACCGCGCTTGCTCCCTGGATCTTCCCCTTACATCCTCCAGTAGCTGTAGGGTACACTGCAGTCAGCTTGGCTCCAGATACAGTACCTGTGACAACCTACCAGGCCCTTATTTAGCTCCTCGCAGCCCATATATCTGCTGCTGGTTACTCTGGATATTAGCCAGTGTTCATAATAAAAAGACTTGTCTGTACATATGCTCTAATCTAAGATAAATACCTGAAAAATGGCACCTAAGAAAGGTGGTGGGATAGTCCCCTTTTGAGGCATTTTTTCCATTGTCCCACTAGAAACTTTGGGGACACTTACATTTTGCTGACATCAGTGGGAAAACTGTCCCACCAAATCCAGGACATCTGGTCATTTTACAACTGAGGCCCTGCTTTAGCTCATTGGCTGAATGGCAGTAGTGGAATGGATGGATTGGTTGAGCATAAGGTCAGTCACCAATTATGGACCCGAAATATCCAAATAGTGTTTTACATTTATGTCCGGGGAGGGGGGCTACACCTGCTTACACACGGAGGAGTAGCATGGAGTGCTGAGGATATTTATTTCTCAAAAGCCTGCAGATAAGCCACACCCACACGCCACACCCTTGTCACACCCATTACACTGTAAAGTGGTCAGCCCCCCTCCTGGAAATGGTCAGTTTATATTATAGTAAAAAAATAAAAAATACATCTTATATGTATCTAAATCTATTGGTTTTCATAACTAATTCTGTCTTCTGTTTATAGCAAGCAATCATAGACATTTTAATGTTGATGAATAGGTTAATGTGGAGAGACCTGTCTCTTTAAATATGTGACATAAAAATACATGCTTGCCCTTTGCAGGTAATACTATTGATTTACATGAAGACCTGACAGGTAATGTAAGTCAGCAGAAATGTAATTGACAGCTGCCCTTGCTTTACTATTATATTAATGTGTCATTTTCTGTTTGTCAGCAGACATAACCTAGATTTCATTTACACTGACCTTGTAGCACTGAATGTGTTAGAAGTGATCTAGCACACTATAGGTTCCTAGTTTTAGACCATGAAACTGACTGTGTTTACTGTACATAATACAGCAGCCAGAGCTGACCCTCACCGATCACTTAAGCAACCGTAAGCAAAACCAAGGTCAATTGGTGTATTAAGGGGTTTAGTGTCACCCTAGGTCTGCTTTAAGCATTTGTATACTTTAGCTAATCATACAAGGGTGAGAATGCCTCACTTGCTGCTTATGTTATTTGAAGCAAAGGTAGTACATTTACAGCATCTGAAGCAGATACGTACCTGATACCTCTCACTCACGATTCCTCTTCATCTGCAGTACATTTACAGGCTGGTTCAATACTAGCGCCAGCTATCGGCAGATGAGCGTCTGTACAGAGGTGCTAAGAGCGACCGCTAGTATAAGCTGTGATCGGCTATTGGGCGCTGTAACAGAGCGCCTCATTCGCTGTAGTAACCTGGCTGGCATTGATGAATGAGATGTATGCTGGGCGTTCTAACACCAGTACAGCGTTGCAAAGAGCGAAAGGTAGTGCCAGCTCATTGCGACCGCCTATCAGCGACTAATGCCATATTGAACAAAAAAACAGACACACAGAGCGTAGGCGCTCTGGATCTGGTCGCTATAGCATAGAGCAGTAGACACTGTGTGATTACAGTCTGTTTTTGAACACATATCCACCAGTAACAAAGCGAAAACACATGGAATGACATTGTTGTAACATTGTGACATTAATACTTTAATGGCAGACTTGTAATGACAATTCTGCATAAAAATAGAAAAGGAACATAAAGAAGAAAAGGAACGTCCATTGAAATGTATGGGAGAGCGACAGGTAGCGACAGTTAAGACCTGGCGCTCTGGAAGCTATAGTGCCGGCGCTATACGCTGAGCCACCTGTAATAATACATGTGACGCTACATGGCGCTGTTAGAGTCATTCACCGGATTCCCTTTCATAAATGTGGAATTGCGTACAGCGCCCAGCCTTCACCAGACGCTGCCTGCCCCTACGAGGCTCTACATGTCGCTATCCCTTGATGAGTAAACCCCTAAATTCTTCCTTGCCAGCAGCCTTGTTTGCAGGGTTTCCTCTCTAGCATCACACACATATGTCCCTAGCACCGTGGTTATACCAGCAACGGCTGTGAAATGTTAACTTTGAGGTAAAAAAACTTAAGATGAATCATGATATAGAAGTGCTATTTTTACTCCAGTTGACTCCTTGGCCTGTGTAGCTCAACAAAATAAACTGAGATACCTAAATTCTGCAACTTATTTTCAAATAGAAGTGATTTACAGCATCGGCAGTAATAGATGACAGATACTTTTTAAGTAGTGTGATCATTTCTTAAAATGAGCACTCAGTTGGTTTAGCAGGGCACAGCAGTTAGGGACAAAAGTCCACTTCTGTGGACTTTTCCTTAGACTCCAAGGCTTTTGAAGCTCCAGCAGTAACTAGAAGATCCACTTACCTTGTCGCTGGTCCCACACTACTGATCTTTTTTGCAGCCCTGGGTTTTTGTTAAGCAAGAGCTGCGCTTCCAGTTCTACCTGGTGGGTGGGCCTGGGCCTAGTTACTACTGGAGCCGCCCAGCAGTCCCAGAATTGGACTTTTCCTTTAATGCGCTCAGCACTTCCTTTAAGTGCTTAAGGATTTTTCCTTTAATGCTATCAGCACTTAGAAACGCAGCACAACTGAGCAGCTATGGTTACCTTATTGGCTTCCATGTGATAAACAATTTATTTGCATACAGATAATAGACTGGAGATGTCAAATTTCTTCATGTTTTCAAGAGAACTGATGTTTGCAGTAGTGTAGTCATGAATCATGCATGAATGTCACATGCACTTGCACATGCTCATTAAATCTCAAAATTGTCTGCACTATTATGATGTATGGAGGTATAGATGACCAGATGAAATAGTAATGTATAGTATCATAAAATAGCCAATTTGTATAAAAAATCAAACAGAACCTGGGAAGTATGAATGAACAAGCAACATGTTTTAAATGCAGCAGAATTGGTAGGTAACAATTATAAACAAAACTCCCTGAAAGTGGGGCATAGGATGATAATTGCAGACTAACCAAAAAAGTTTGGAACACTTAAAAAAGGTTTATGTACAGTATAAGCTGATATTTGAGAGGATTAGATTTGATGTTTATTTCAAGTGCAACTTTTCTATGAAAGTGAATCATAGATTTTTGAGCCACTATCATATTCCCTAGGGGGCATCATGCACGGGAGAGACACGGGAGCAGTGGAACGCGCCACATCTCTGCTTTTTCCTCTTGCGCACCCAGCAGTGACAGTGCAGAGCAGAGAGAGCATGTAATTGCATTGGGAATCCAGAAGAAGGCAGGTATGTTCCACAGCTCCCAGCATCTATTTTGAAATTTACAGCGCGGGATGCACCCTAGGGATTATAATAGTGGACCAAAAGTCTCTATGACTTTTCCTTCTATTTGAGTTAATTTTCATTATAATTTAATAATGTTGCATTTATCTGAAAACCATCTTTAAAAGTGTCTGCAAATTTAAAAATCTAGGCACTGTGCTCATAGTTCTAGCCAATAAATATTCTGTATTCAACACAAACCATCATTAGAGAAAATGTTTTTCTCCAAAGATTAATAAAATCACAACATAAAATGCATAGTGATTTGTTTCCTGCCATGCTTAATTGAATTGGCTTACAGTGGACATATACATTAAATAATATTGCTTGTGAAAATATAAACGGGTGCCCTTATAAAACATTTATAGCTTCCAAAAATCCATAAATATTCAATAAAACCTCTTCTGTTACGTAAATGGGAATTGTATATTAAACACATTTGAATATTAACTCCTGATGCTGTGATGATTTTACTTACAAAGTCCCTATTTTTAGTGCCACATGTGATGTCTCAGTAACAGTTCAATATGTCTCAAGTTCCTCTAGGACTTGTAGCTGTATGTAGCTGTAATTATAAAAAAACAGCTTACCTTATAGTTTATATTGTTTTAGACCCACAGTTTTTTATTTTAATTTGTTGCTTTTTTTTTTAACTTTATTTAGAAGTTTACATTTTTCAACAACAGAAATAAAAAGACATAAACAAAAAAATCACGAATACAGTCCAGTGTGAAAGATGCACATGTTACAGAAATATATTACAGCGTGTGCACAAGATATCGCACATCTTACAACATACTAATCATGTCCTATCATCCCCCCTATACTCGTGGCTCCATTTCCGACTTATCCTCCCACCCCTAAAGTGCTAGTGGAAATTCAGGGAGCCACAACAGTCAGGTAAGTCAGGTCTTAACTCGAATTAAGGACGGTGTGGATTACAATTCCACCCTTCGATTGGCCATCAGTGCTTTATCTTAACCACTGGCGTGGGGTGGGGCCATTTGGTAAGGTGGACCAGTTCTAGATCCGAGGACCCCGATGGATCCAACTTCACCTAGAATCCTCTCGGGGTAAGTCAGGTTATAGTATAATCTCAATCTGGACAACGAGGAATAAACCAATACAAGGGGAAGGCACGAAAGAGAAGGTGAGAGGGGGAGAGGGGGCGGAAAGAAAAAAAAAAGAAGGGGGGGAAGGGGTGTTTCGTCGCCAAATAGCGGATCACAAGTCACGGGGGGGGGGAAGGAGGCGGAGCAGGAGCGGGGCACAGCGCATCAGCGCCACTCTAGGACGTCTCAGATGCTTAGCGACGTCGGGGAAAGATCGCGGAATCTTTGTACAAGTACCAAGGAGTCCATTCCAGATGGCATTTTTCTTCTTTATCCTGTACAGTAGCAGTCAATTCTTCCATTTCCCTTATCCTATTAACTTCCAGAATCCAATCTCCCACTGTGGGTACAGAATCCGTTTTCCAGAGTCTAGGGATCAGGACCTTTGCCGCATTGATCAGATGTCGTAGTATGGACCTCTTATAGGTTGGGATACTGTGTGAGGAGTAGTGTAGCAACATAAGTGCCGGGCAACAAGGGATCTGCGAACCAATAACTTCAACCATAATTTTGGAAACATTGTTCCAGAATGGTTGGATCTTTGAGCAGGACCAAAGAATATGAATGAGTGATCCCTCTTCAGTTTTAAATCTCCAATAATTGGGTGAGGCATCTGGGTAAAAGGAGGCTAATCGTTTTGGGGTATAATGCCATTGTGAAAGGTATTTAGAATTGGTTTCCTGTACGTGGGCAGAGATAGACGACTTATGAGCTAAAGTGTATATTTTCTCCCATTCCTCCTCTGTGAATGTCCTGTTCAAGTCTTTCTCCCACTCCCTTCGAAAGGGGGGGTCAGGTTCCTGTCCCCCCTCCAAGAGCTGATAGATCTGTGAGATCATACCTTTCTTGGGATCCTTTTTGGTGACCAAGTCTTCGAAGCCCGTGAGGGCCCGAGTGCCGATTTAGATCCTGTTTTCTGCAAAAAGTGCTGAAACATTAATAAGCACCAAGGGTCCAGTTGATGATCGTTCCATGTGTTTCTGAGTTCCTCTATAGAACACCATTCTCCATTTCTAACCAAATCCCTTCCACGGATTACCCCAAGCTCCCCCACTCTCCCCTGGACCGGGCTCCCATCCCAACCGGTAGGTTGGGGTTGCCGGTCACCGGTATCAGAGGTGATGGCCAAGGGGATATTTTTTCTCCCCTCCGAACCCTGTCCCAGACCTGTAGGGTCTCTCTAACTATGGGATTATTATTATGCGTTTTGCCTGAGTCCCTTGGTATCCATGGGACTTCTTTCTGTGGGGTTTGTACTTCACTATCTTCAATTTCGACCCACTTCTTCTTCTCTCCATTCTTGGTCCAGTCTATATTCCTCTGCAAGTGGGCTGCTTGCCAATATCTAAATAAATTCGGTACCGCCAATCCTCCTTTGTGTTTGGCCCGCTGTAGTAAGGACAATCGTACCCGCAGCCTCTTGTCTCCCCAAACGAAGTTTGTGAAAATGGAGTTCAGAGCCCTAAAGTAACTCATTGGGATATGGCACGGGAGGGTCTGAAACAAATAGAGGATCCTAGGTAAAACTGTCATTTTCAGGGCATTGTCCACATCAGGAGGTCTCCTTTAATCTTATTTAGCATCGGAGTAAAATTATATTTAAACACCTCATCCACCACGCTAGGTTTCTTTGTACCCAGATAAGTTAGGGTGGGGGACGTCCAATGGAATGGGAAGGAGGCTTTGATGGTCAGTACAGTCACGCTGGGTAAACCGACATTAAGCGCCTCAGACTTATCAAAATTAATTTAGAAATTCGAGAGCTTACCAAATTTCTCAAATTCTTTCATTAAACCGGACCTTCACCATGATTTAATGAAAAGCCCAAACTCTTAAAAAACAATTCCTCAGCATCTAAAATTAATATATTTTACATGTTTAGTCACTAATTTATTATACTTTCCCCCACTGGGCTGCAACTCTGTTCGGGAATTTAGTATACGGGCGCCGCCATCTTGACTCAGAAGCATCACACTTACTGAGGAGAGGAGAGTGGGATAAGGTACAGGGGGGCGGGTTATAGCTGTGCTTTGCTCAGACAGAGCAGAGCTGGGGTCAGGGAAAGGTCAGCAGTCCCAGAATGCAGATCAGCACAGTCACTTCCTGTTTGCAGGCACTTCCTGTTTGCAGGCTGCCTGCAAAAATGGCAGCTTCCATAAGCCGCCATCTTGGATGTTTAAAGGCTTATAAAATGCAGTAGATGCAGGTAGGATGATTTTTAATGTGAGCAATCTGTATGTACAGGGTGTGGGAAACATATAAGATAGACTCTTATTTAGAGTGAAGGTCCGCTTTAATACAGGAAGTCCAAGTAACGGGATTTGAGATGAAGAATACCAGATCATCTGCATAGGCGGATATTTTATGTTCCACTCCCTTAACTCTACTTCCTTGGACGTCCATGTTTTCTCTGACATGTCTCAGGAAGGGCTCCACCACTAGCGCAAAGATGAGGGGAGACAGGGGGCACCCCTGTCTCGTACCATTAGAGATCCGGAATGGTGGGGCCAGGGCACCGTTGACTTTCACTCTAGCTTGTGGTCTAGAATAGACTGCTGTGATAAATTTGATCGCACTTTCCTGGAGACCAATATGTCTCAGCACCTCGAAGGCGAAGTCCCAATCGATACGATCAAACGCCTTCTCCATGTCAGTAGATAACCGCATAATTGGGGCATTATCGGTCCATGATCAATGGATGAGGTTAAGGGTCCTAAGCGTATTATCCCTTTCTTCTCTACCAGGGATAAAGCCGCACTGATCCTCGTTAATCAAACCAGGCAAGTAACTAGCTAGGCGGTTCGCTAGAATTTTAGTGAACAATTTGAGATCTATATTGAGGAGGGATATGGGCCGATAGCTCTTGCAGCTCAAAGGGTCCTTGCTCGGCTTATGAATCACTGTAATGTGTGCCTCCAGCAACTCTACCGGGAGTGCCTCAGAGGTCTCTGCCGCAGCTATGTTTTTGAAGGCACGGAGAAAGTGTCTGCCCAGCACGGCCAAAAATTCCTTGTAATAGGCTATCATCAGGCCATCTGGTCCAGGGGACCTCCCATTCGGAGTGGCCTTCACTGCCAGCCTCAATTCCTCCTCCGAGATCGGCTCCTCCATGTGTACCACTGCCTCATCACTGAGTCTCGGCATCTCCGACATCTCAATGTAATGTCTTTTCCTAGCTTTATCTATCCCAGGGTCTCCCGCCGCTTGTGGGCGCAGGTTATAAAGTGTATAATAATATTCCTGAAACACTTTCGCGATGTCCGCGGTGCTGTGCCACTTCTGCTGTTGTGCATCTACAATTGAGGCTATGAAGTTAAGAGACTGCTGTTTTCTAAGAGCTCTAGCAAGAAGCGTACCACTTTTGTTCCCCCACTTATAATAGAAGCGTTTACATATCTTTATAGATAACGCAGCTTTTTGTAATAGTAGTGAGTTCAGTTGTTCTCCACATGCCGTCAATTCACGTAAGGTCTCCTGCATATGGGCTTCCTTATGCCTCTTCTCTAAGGTTTGGATCTGCAAGAGAAGCTGGTCTCGGTCTCTGGTTTTCCGTATGCGCCTTCTTGAGTCTGGACCCGTGTTGAATAACAACTCCCCTAATTACCGCCTTATGGGCTTGCCAGACTGTCATGGGGGCTATCTCATCTGAACAGTTCAGGCGAAAAATACTCAGAGGGCGGTTTGAACCGCTAGTCCAGTCTCGCATATATTGAATGGGTCGGTGAGAAATGTGTATAATCTCGGCCCTTGGGGTTAAAGATCCTCCAAACATCACATAGCTGCATCTTATGAAGAGCCTGTCTCACTTTTCTCTGACCCCTGTAAGGAATGGAGGACCTACCCGAGGAGGAGTCAATAAGTGGGTCCAGGGTGATGTTTAGGTCCCCTCCCAGAAGAATGTTCCCCTCCTGTAAATCTCCCAACTTGGAAAGGAACTCCACCAGGAAATCCACCTGGCCGCTATTAGGGGCATACACAGACGCTAGGGTAAATAGTTCACCCCTGATCATCCCTTTGACCATGATATATCTCCCCTCTTCGTCCTTGGAGGACTCCAGAAGCTGGAATGGGATGTAATTTGTTGCTTTTTTAAAAAAATAAATAGAAAAAAGAGAATCAAATAAAAATCAAATGAGTAAAACCTCATTCCTCCAGATTACAACTGTACCACATATTTACTGTATCGGTAAACAACCGTTCCTACCCAGGAAATACTGCAACCTGAAAAGAGCGCTTAATGAGATTTTAAAATTAAATACAACTACTATGCACACTATAAAGGGTTAAACCATGTAAAAATTGGCATGGAGTGCCCCCTCCCCAGGGGGGCATAGTTTTTTTTAATTGTTAACGCATTAACGGGCCATAGGCTCTTCTGCACCCCTCTGACCTTTGGGAATGCAGGTAATTGGGCGGGGGGGGGGGTTATGATAGCAAGTCACCCACTTGCTGGCAGTTGAGTTGCCTTTCCCTCCTGCTCTGTGAACTGGTAAAAGAGTCTCAATGAGCCCTTACCAGTTCGCAAAGGGTTAAGTTTAATAAAACACACATAATTAAAGTGGACCAAACCCCCCCAAAACAACGGGCAGGCTGATTCATTACTAGCGCCAGGTAGCGACAGATGAGAGTCTGTAGCAGGCATTTCAGAGCGCCCACTAGTAGTAGTTGCTGTGCTCGGCTGTGGTTCGCTAGGTCAGAGTGCCTTAGTCACTGTGCAGCATTGATGAATACATTGTGGGGAGTCGACTGGTTAGTGCGACCGACTCACAACATATTAATAAAAAAAACAGCCTTACACACCGCCAGCGCCCAGAGCGCTGGAGGCTATGTGATTTAAGGATATTTTTTAACATGTGTCCACCAGTAACAATGTGAAAACATATGGAATTACATTGTAATAACATTGTGACATGAACACATTAATGCCAGACCTGTAATGTCAATACTGCATACAATTGAAAGTAAATTTCTGGCAAAGTGGCAGGGTCCCTATGAGGTTGTAGAGAAGGTGAGTGAGGTGAACTACAAGGTTTATCAACCGGGTAGAAGGAAGCCCTACCAGATTTACCACGTAAATCTGATCAAGCCATAGAAGGATCGTGAGGCTTTGGTAGTTGCCCCGGTTAGAGTTAAAGAAACGGTGCAGCCCATTCCCCCGGTCAAAATAGGTGAATCTTTGTCAGGCCACCAAACACAGGAGGTCAGGGAATTTCGGCAGAGAAATAGAGACAAGTTTTCTGACCTGCCGGGCCGAACTCACTTAATAAAGCATCAGATTAAAACTGAACCCTGCACTAAGGTAAACCTTAAACCGTACAGGATTCCTGAAGCACGTAGAGAGGCGATCTCCTCGGAAATAAAACGCATGTTACAGTTGGGCGTCATTGAGGAGTCTTCTAGTGCCTGGTCCAGTCCCATTGTCCTAATACCAAAGCCTAATGGGACTTGGAGATTCTGCAACAACTTCAGAAAACTCAATGAGGTCTCAAAGTTTGATGCGTATCCCATGACCTGGGTAGATAAATTGATTGAAAAGCTTGGTAGGGCAAGATACATTACCACCCTGGATCTCACAAAAGGGTATAGGCAGATACCCTTGGCTGAGGACGCTAAAGAAAAGACCGCGTTTGCCACCCCAGAAGGGCTGTTTCACTATCTGGTTATGCCGTTTGGGTTACATGGGGCTCCTGCTACCTTTCAGAGGCTGATGGACGTGATCTTGAGGCCACATCGGAATTATGCCGCTGCTTACCTGGACGATGTGGTCATTTTTTTTCGTCTGATTGGAAGAGTCACCTGCAAGGTACAGGCTGTCCTTGACTTTATCAGTAATGCTGGCTTAACCATAAACCCTGAGAAGTGTGCAGTCGGTCTGGAGGAGGCAAAATACCTGGGCCATGTCATTGGTAGAGGAATGGTTAAGCCCCAGATCAATAAGGTGGAGGCAATACAGAACTGACCCAGACCCCTTACAAGAAAACAGGTGAGAGCCTTCCTTGGTATCACCGGCTACTAACGACGGTTTGTGCCCAATTTTGCGTCAATGGCTACCCCGTTAACTGAATTAACAAAGGGTAGTAAGTCAGTAATGGTGGAATGGACCCCAGAGGCAGAAAAGGCTCTTCAAAGCCTAAAATGGGCCCTGTGTAAACAGCCTGTCCTGGTGTCCCCAGATTTCAGCAAACAATTTTTGGTACAGACCGATGCGTTTGATTCAGGTTTGGGTGCAGTTCTGTCACAAGAGGTGAATGGGGAAGAACACCCAGTATTGTACCTGAGCAGGAAGCTGACCCCGGCAGAGATAAACTATGCGATAGTGGAAAGAGAGTGTCTCGCCGTTAAGTGGGCATTAGAAGCCCTAAAATATTATTTGTTGGGGCGAGAATTTGTCCTGATGACGGATCATGCTCCGCTGGCCTGGATGAAGCAAAATTAGGAGAGAAATGCAAGGGTCACCAGATGGTTTCTCGCCTTACAAAACTTTAAATTCAAAGTGGAACATAGGCCAGGGAAGTTACAGGGGAATGCGGATGATTTGTCCCGAGTCTATTGTATGGCCAGTAAGGATTGTCAGACCTCTGGTCTGAAGAAGAGGGGGGGGGGGGATATGTGGTAAAGCTGCTACTGAGCCTGTCAGTTGTCTTTGACCAGCCTGTAGGAGGGTGCCCAGGCTGAACTGCACATTGGTGAATAACAGTACTGGAGTTAAGCCGCAGGACTTGGCTTCTGTGCCCCTAATCTTGGACTTGTGGGGGGTGAGCAGCGGAGGGCTTGCTTGCCCTGCAAAGTGGACTGGACTTGAATTGCAGCTTGCTGGAGTCTCCAGCCCTGGACTTACCTTGATTTGGTGATGTAACCATTTTGATTTACTGCATTGATGCTGCAATCTCTGAACTGAAAAAATATTTTTTCGTTGGAATACTTTATTTTCTCAAATAAGCCTGTTTTGCTGTGGAAGAACTGTTGTCTGTGTCACTGCTGATCGCCCAACCGATACAGTATATACATATAATACATAAATGGGATTAAACTAACATGGATAAATTACATATGATGTTTGTAAAGGAATTACAAGGTACAGAGACTGAAGCATAGGCTGACAGAGGGTTGGAAATGCCAGGAACTAAAACTGAGGATGACAGGAAGATTACACATAAGATAACAGGGATTGGAAACCAGGAATTAGGAGCAGGGAAAGTTAGAACGTTCAATGAGTGACCAAGATGTGCAGGGTTTGCAGTCTAAAGCAATACTGAGGCAAGGTCAGCACCGCTTTAGCCCAATATATTAGGTTCCTGATTAGACTCTGCTCTGGTGTATTAAGCCAGGCTATACAGACTGCCTGGATATACAGTATCAACACAGTGAAGATATTAAATAGCACCACCAGCAGGTGACTGGGCAGCGCTGCATGTCTAAGCTAAACATATTCATGACAATGGGACAATCAAGCATGTTTAAAACTAGCCTCTCTAAATATGTTTGAACACCATATAGAGGGGTAGGGGACCCCATTTTTTGGGAATTTTAAGGGTTAAAAACCCTTAATAATAAAAAAAAAATGTGAGGTCCCCCTTACCCAGTGTAACCAGGGACCAGCTATGGGGCTTGTAGGTGACTTGCCAACCCCCAGCCTTGTGAACTGGTATAGGGGTCTCATGGATCCCTTACCAGTTCACAAAGGGTTAAGTGTAAAAACACACACACACACACACACACACACACACACACACACACACACACTGCCTCCCCAGCCCCCTACCCTCCAACCTGCTTCTGGTAATCAGCTCCAACTTCTGATAGCCCGGAGCGGGATGACATAATCGAGTGACGTCATAAGCCATGCCCACAAGGGGCGTGGCTAGCTGCGTGAACATTGGAGGGGGCATGTTTTGAGCCCCCTCCTCACAACGGAAGAGCCCGGGGGGCGATCAGGGGCCCCCAGTGAAGAGGAGACCAACCTGAGGTATCGGGCACGGAGGTGAGTAACTGTCATTTTTTTTTTTTTACTTAACAGGAGTGGCTGCCGAAGCGGGGGGGGGGGGGGGGGGTGCTATTTCTTGCCCCCTCCTGAAGCCAGGGTGAAGAGAAGACCCGGCCGGTTCGAACGAGGGGTCAGGTGAGTGTTTTTTTTACATTATTTTTTTAACTAGCAGGGGGGGAAAGCCAGCCTATAGTACCTGCGGGCTTGGCACTTAAAGGGTTAAACCCTAGGTGTGGTCTTATGGTCAAGTGCTATTTTTTAATACTAATTGTTTTATATACCTTCCTTGTCCTGATCCTGTACAGGTCCTGGATAGCCATTCAGTGCAAAACAACAAAAGCATTTACAAAATATTTTATGTCCTTTTCATTCTTTTGTTTGATATCCTTTCTGATAAATAATGTAAGCAGTAAGTGAAATAAATGCATTTACCTTTGAAGGCTTTTACAATGTATCTACTGAAAGCAATCTGATGAATGCTGAATCTCTGATATCCTATGTTTAAAATCATTTGTTTTCAGCCTACTTACATTTTCTGTATTTACTAACGATGCATGGAAAGCTGTACATTGATTTATGTAGATGGATATGATTTGGCATTTTATTGGACCTGTTAGCAACATTTTTTTCATTCCCATTATGTTGATTTAGAGCCTGGTGAGAAAACTCACTTTTCAGTGGAGAAAATTGCTATTCACTTTCTTTATGTACCTTGGGGCTAATTCAGAGCCAGGCGACAATTTACATTTGGTAGACAATGAAAATGAATGGCAGTTTTCTCTCTTAAAAAAGTGAATTTTCTCACGAGACTCTGAATCGACCCATATATGTGTGAATAAAATGAAATGGATTGATAAGAATAATCAACACTGCTTCTTCATTTGTATATTTTGTTCATAATGCTGGGTGATTTGTGCAAGCTGTCAAAGCAGTCATTTTTCTTTAGAACCCATGTTGGCAGGCCTTTTAGCAGCATTTGTATTACATTGCTTGGCTTTTGCATTGCTTTTCTTAGCAGTTTTAAATGGGTTAGTTGACCCTGTATAGTTCCTGTATAGCCTTTTTGTGGAAGCCATTTATTTCCTTTTTTTTAATTGTCCTCTGTAATTGCTTCTACTCCCTTTTTGAGGCTCTGTACCATACAAAGAAAAATGGGTTCAAGAAAATCACCAGCATCTTCTTCTTCAACTTCAGTTCAGCTTCAGTACCCTTTGAGGTTCTTTTCCAATGTTCTACTTTTTTGTGCACATTTAACACTAGTTTTATTATTAGATTAGTTCTTTATTTGGTCTAGATGTCAAAATTGTACCTAGCACTTTGGAAACAATGTTGATTCCAGCTAAGCTTTGCAAAACACCAACACAATTATTTCCAAAATGTTTTATGTCGTTAGCTTTTTGTTTGATAGCCTTTTCTCAGAAATAATGTAAGCAGTAAATGAAATGAATGCATTTACCTTTGAAGGCGATTACAATTTATAAGCCCATGCTAAATCTCTGACATACAATATATATCTTATAATAATTTGTCTACAGCCTACTTACATGCTCTGCATTTTTCTTCACTAAAGATCCATACAAATCTATACATTTATTTATGGAGATGGCTATATTTTTGCATTTTATTGGGCTCCTAAGTAATGTTCTCTATTACCACTCTATGTGTAAAAAATGTAATTTCATGAGATTGATCAATACTGCTTCTTTGTAGACTCCTGCAGAAGTCATAGCAACAGGTTTCATACTAGGGCAGCAAAACCCCCAAATGCAGTCTTGACAGATAGTGAAGATATGACAATCTAAGGGACACCAACCAACAGCAGTAACCATAGAAAATTGTTGATGCTAAGTGACAGATAAGTGTAGGGCTTGGTATTCCCAACTATTTAAGCTCAGTCAAGTTTCCATTGGTATCTGACTGGGCCGCTGTCTGAGATGCCGGGCAGAGGCAGCCCCCACCCAAGAAGCCTGGCGGAGGAAGCCCCATTTCTTCTGCATGAGAAGCCGACAGGAGGCGCCACACCTGCTGCCTGGAGACCCCTGCATCGGCTGTGTGGAAGCCAGCAGGAAGCTCTCCACATGCCCTGGCACCCACCAACTCGGAAGCAGGTCAGGGGCCCCAAGTCCACACACATGCAGAGAAGGCGGCCGAGTGGTTTCCAGACCGGCTGCAGCAAACTCTGCTAGATCCTGTTGCCTGCCAGCCATGGAGAAGCCATCCGGAGCAGGTGAGTGTTGTTTTTTTTTTTTTTTTAAATTTCTGGCTAGATGAGCGATTCATTCGAATTTGATTCAGATGAACCCAGATTTTTTGCAGAAATTCAGCGAATCACCCAAATTTAATTTTTAGGAAGTTCACTCATCTTTAGCAAAAACCATATAAAAAAAGCAATACAACCATTTTAGCGTAATGCACACAAGGGTTTGCATCCCTTTTTGTGACAGTTTTGCTTGGGTAATGTATAGATGGCAGCAGATTGAGTTGGCGTACAGATCATCACAGTAACCTTACCGAGTACCGCCTGATAGGATCTTCAATACTCATACCACTGGTTGGGAACCCCTAAAGTAGCGCAGTGGGTTCAAAAGAAAAGGAGCCAAAGTTAGGAAATTATTATTATCATAAGTAAAAGAAAAATACTTTTTCATTTTAGTAGCAAAAACGTCTTCTATCTGCATTTGAGATTGTTTTGTGCATGTTACATAGTTGCTTCTTGTTGGAAGATAACACAAGATAATAAAATTTGCAAATATTATACAAATTACTGTGTTAATTATAGTTTCTACGTTTCTACTATAGTTTTGGTCATATTTAAGGCATATATCTTTTAGGTTCAGATACAGTGTGAAAAAAGTTTGTCAGGACAGGGCAGAAAGGATCAATTCGCGTTAAGGCAATATTGAAAACCTTTAAAATGGATGTTTTTTTTTTTTAAAGCATTGGAAAATGAACAGTCAAAAAAAATATTGATCAGGGACCTGCACATGTTAAGAGGGTTTGTTTGTTTCCAGTTTTTGATGACATTCATATTAATCCAGTGTTTCCAAAGAGGTCAGAATCGGCAGTAACATCTTCAGTATTTAATAGAAGGGCGACAAACTGAAATAACATCTTCAGTACTGAATTAAAGACACCACTTTAAATAACTGTAGGATAATTGTAAATACAGAATTATAAATGACTTTTAGGATAAACAGCAGAATGTTTTGTGACTGGCGAAAGAGTGTCTGCTGATGCCCAGCATTTACTGTTGCAACCTAGTTTGGGCAATCTGTCACCAATTAATGTGTGCATTTAAAGCAGACCTCCAGTCAAAAAAATTACTCCCCTAAACCCCCTCTCTGATCGGTAGTGTATGCTGTTTGAGGGGTCTCATCCCCATGCAGATGTTGCACTCCTGGACTGCATGAGAGTGGCCATCTTGCCACAGGGTGCTCCTGAGGGCCAGTCTGCCCCTGCAAAATAGCCCCTGTGTATCCATTACTTAATCCATCCATCCTAAAAGACATTACCTCTAGGCAGCAAAGGAACTCCAAAAGGAACAGGTGACAATTCCTTTGAGAAAAAATACAGGCAAGTAGAAGACCTAGTGCTCCAAAGAGAACCAGTTTATTCCTTTGAAAACAAGGCAGCCCTTACTATGTACAGAATATACAGTACTTGGCTATGTCCAAGAGAAGAAACGTCTGGCACTGGAAGCTGGTTAAATGTAATCTTTTATTGCTGCATCCATAGTAAAAGGCAGTATGCACAAATCCATAAAAGCACTGGTGCACCTAGTATCACGTTTCAGGTCAGGTGAAACGCCCAAATAATAATCATCTAAACTAGAGGTGGGTGAACATGAACCCCTAAGTTCAGTTTCCCAAGCACAGACTTCAGCCAGAAGTCCCTGTTCAAGTCAGAGTTGGGCCCGAACACAGAAAATCTGGTCCTCGAACCTTCACATTTATGCAAAGCTTGGCTGAACTTGCCAAACCCGAACTTTGGAGGTTTGCCCATCTCTTATCTACACATAATAAACTAGCTCCCGAGATAATGTGTGAAATGAGCACACTGCCATAAAGACCTGTAAGCCATAGACAGATTTTGGACACAAGATGGTGGGGCACTAGTTGAGATTATCAGGAAACACAAAGCTAAGAAAACACAATTACACTTTTTAACTAGTACATACTGCCTATAGTTGTCAATTAATTAATGAGAAACAAGAAATATGCCATATACCAGGGTATACTGTGATGAATCATGTGAGCTAGCTGTACCTGTCCACTTCCACATAAATGAAACTTATGAATCCTGGCAGCTGTTAGCATAAATAAAGTATAAATGAAAAAATAAGAAATTGTTTCCGGGGTTATGAGGCATGCATTTGAAATGTGCTGAAGTGGAAAGAAAAAGATCATAAACAATGTATTAGGTGTATATGAATTCAGCAAAATACAATTATTAAAAAACTGCTTAGTCTGTTAAAGTTCTTGTAATAAGAATATTATAATGTGTGATAGTGCATGGTTTCCCTTCCCTCATTTGCTGCTTCTGATAAAACTGATGAAAAAAAGTAAAAGGTTTAAATCCAGTGCAAAAGTTAATTTACATATTAATGGATAGATGAGCCAGACGCTCTTCACTAAAGACAACTTATAAAATGTTATTTGAAGATGATTTTTTTTACCTAATAACTGGGCAAAAAACGTATGCCCACTTAACGGCTTTTAAATGAGGGACAGAGTTGAAAATCCTAGGCCAGCTATAACTTCATATAAGGCTGCTGCACCTGGGACCTTTCTATATTAGAACAGAATCTACACTTCATTGTCTTGCTTTTACTGTATGCTGCTGCGATTTGCATCTATTCTCTATTATGGCTGACAAATATATGTGATAAAAATAGATCAGAAAGCTGTCTACATTGAACCAACATGTAATGGAGTGATTAAAGCTTATCTAAAATTGGTAAAAAAAAGAAGCCTACACTCATAATAACCCCCTTTCCATCGGATGCAGAGCTGAGCTGAATGTTTCCTTCTGTTAGGAAGTGTGCATTCCAGTCTGTAATCATCATGGCCATTCCAGGCTTGCTAACCTGCCACCAATTAGTAACGAAGCTTGATCTCTTGCTGGGGTTGACAGGGCAGCACATGGCTTCTGAATCCAGTGGTTAACAGAAGAGGGGGACATCTATTGTCAGCTCATTGCTGAAGCAGTTGGTCTGGTGGTATAAGAATATTTTTTTCAGGCAAATTAAATGCAATGCAGAGGTAAAACATTGAAAATTAGTGAAAGTCAGCGCTTTAATCCAATGAATGTGTGGCTGGATGGTGAGGTGGTAGACGGGGGGGGGGGGGGGGGGGGGGGATACCGTATGCATTATTACATTTTATTTATTTATAAGGTTTTGTTTGCTTGCCTGTATTTTGATCTTCTTTTGCTGTGGCAGTGGTGGTATTTAGGGTTATTGAAATTTAAGATATAGAAATTTGTTAGCACTGATTATATATATATGCACTGGTATACATTATTTGAGAAATGGTTTTCTACTACATATACCTATAACACCCTGGATCATAGGCAGACAATTAACTATTTATTTTTTGGATTTGATCATTGTTTAATTATTTTGGGATTTCTCCCACCCACCTGTTTACACCTCTCTTTGTGTGGTATTTGTTGTATATATGTATTTTAATGGTTTTATTATGTCTAGTGTTGTTGTGATTTATTGATATATGTTAAGAAAAATGTAAAACTCTTTTTATATAGGTTGTGCTTCCCTTTGGATTCAAGTCATATGTTTAGTGGTTAACTGCTGTTGTCAGCTCGTTGCTAAAGCAGTTGGTCTGGTGGTATTAGAACAGTTTTTCTATTCCAGGCATATTAAATGCAATACAGAGGTAAAATAATGAAAATTAAAAGACTGTCTAGATAACATAAAAAATAAATATCACTTACCTGCAAGCCTTGAGTCCTGCAGGCAGCGGAAGTGGCATCGTCTATTACTGTTGTCTCCTTGTCTCTGAAAGCATTCTGTGCCCCCCCCCCCCCCATATTATAATTGCTTGCACGTGTGACTTTTTCTTGTAAACCACTGCTGAGACAAATCTCTGTGTGTGTGTGTGTGTGTGTGTGTATTTATATATATCACCTGAATTAAGCCCACTCCCATTGCAGTGACTCTACAGCAATTACATAGTTAATACGGTTGAAATAAGACATATGTCCATCAAGTTCAACCAAGGGTGTTGGGGTAGGGGAAGTTATTTTTTATTTTATTTATTTTTTTACTGATAACCGCTAATAGTTACTGTTATTTTCTTCTAAATAAGCATCTAATCCTTTTTTGAAGCTGTCAGCGGTTGATGCTGAAACAAGCTTCTGTGGGAGGCTATTCCATAGATTTATAGTTCTTAAGGTAAAGAATGATTGTCGCTTTTTTTTCCAGTTGAAGGGAGTGCCCCCTTGTCTTTAGAGAGGTTTTTACCTGAAATTGTGTTTCCCCATATTTTTTGTATTGTCCATTTATATATTTATACAAGTTAATTGTGTCCCCCTCAGTCGTCGTCTCCTCTCAAGACTAAACAGATTTAATTCTTGTAATCTTTCCTCATAACTAAGATCTTTCATTCCTCTGATTAGTTTGGTGGCTCTCCTCTGCACCCTTTCCATAGTCAGAGCGTTCCTTTCTATGAATGGGTGCCCAGAACTGGACAGCATATTCCAGGTGGTAAAGAGGCAAAATTACATCCCTGTCCCGTGATGCCATGACTCTTTTAATGCATGTTAATATCTTGGTGGCTTTGGAAGCAGCTGCTTGACATTGCATACTGTTATTTAGCCTGTGGTCTACCAGTACCCCCAGATCCTTCTCAACAAGTGTTTCTCCCAGTTTTACTCCCCAGTGGATATATGTGGCCTTCAGGTTGTTAGACCCCAAGTGCAGGGGGTTTACATTTCTCCACATTGAACTTAATTTGCCAAGTGGATGGCCAGACACTCAAGTATCCAAGTCAGCTTGAAGCTTGTGAACATCTTCATAAGCCTGCACTGTGCTACATATCTTTGTGTCTGCAAAAATAGAGACAGTGCTTTTAATTCCATCTTCTATGTCATTTATATAAACAAGTTGAATAATAGAGGGCCCAGCACTGAACCCTGGGGTACGCCACTTACAACCGGTAACCATTCAGAGTAGGTCTCATAAACCACAACTCTCTGCACACGATCCTTCAGCGAGTTTTCAATCCAGTTACAACCGGTGTTTTCTAATCCTGAACATCTCAATTTCCCCAATAAGCATCTATGGGGGACAGTGTCAAATGCTTTTGCAATATCCAGAAAAACTATATGTACAGCTGCCCCTCTGTCCAGGCTTCTACTCACCTCATATAAGCCAATCAGATTAGTCTGACAGCTTCTGTCCTTAGTAAACTGTGTTGGTTGTCACTTATAATATTATGGGTAGTTACATATTTGTGTATATAGTGCCTTAATAGCCCCTCAAGCAAATTTGTCCACAATGGATGTTAAACTTACCGGTCTGTAATTGCCAGGAGAAGACCTAGAGCCCTTTTTAAAAATGGGCACCACATTTGCCCTGCGACAACCTCTTGGCACTATACCAGTTGTTAGTAAGTCTTAAAAGATCAAGAACAAGGGTGATGAGATAACTGAGCTATTTAAGAACTCTTGGGTGAAGTCCATCTGGTCCTGGAGTCTTATTCACATGTAAATCATTTAGTCTTTCTTGGATGATATCCATGTTTAGTTTAAGTATTTTACTTGGGCTATTGCTTTGAGTGGTATATCCTGTGTTGGCTCTTTGCTCTTTTCTTGTGTACACAGAGCTAAAAAAATCCATTCAACAGTTCCGCCTTCTCTTCATCCCCAGTGACCATTTCCCCATTAACAAGTTTATTGTTGTTTTTGCTTTCTTTGGCCACATCTCTTTCATTTTGTGCTTTCGCCAACCTTATTTCTTTCTTACATGCTTTATTTTCTAATTTATACGTTTCAAGAATTACAGCTGAGAGCTCAGCCTTGTAATGTTTAAATGCCATTTTCTTGTTCTTTATTGCCCTTTTAACTGCCAGTGTCAGCCATGAGGGGTTTAATTTTAGCCGCTTATATTTGTTACCCATAGGGATACATTTTGCAATGTTGGTACTCACAATTGATTAAAAGCACTCCCATTTTGCATCTGTATCTTTATTCCTGAACAGATGCTCCCAGTCTATGTCCTGGAGTGCTGCTCTGAGCCTGGGGAATTTGGCCTTCCTAAAATTCAGTGGTTTTGCCCTCCAAGACAGAAAATCTTTCTTACACTTTATGTTAAATACAACTATATTGTGGTCACTGTTACCAAGATTTTCACGGACTGTTAGTGTCCCTATTAAATCATCATTATTTGATATTGCCAGGTCTAAAAGAGCATCACCCCTAGTAGGTGACTCCACAAAAGCTATTGGAGACTTACTCAGCCAGGTTGCTTTATGTAACTTCAGATTGAACCCAAGGTCTCAGAATGATGATGTGCCCACAAACTGGAATGCTTGTCTGCCTAAATCCCAATAAAAATCAGTAAATTCATTGCACTGGAGGATGGAGGCCTAATGGAGACCTCCAGGTCTGACCAGCACTGGATGCCGGGTTGTTCATTTTTGGCATTTGGTAAGTTTTAAAACACTTGAGCCAGACAGAGGAACTGTATGGGACAAAAAGTAAGTATAGTTTTGTTGCCTGGACAATCTCTAGCCCATGGGGTTGGCTAAGGTTGGGGTGACTGACGCTGTCCATGGGTTTATGGTCACCATGGTCTTCCAGGGTACAGCAGAGACATCAAATCACACAGTTCTCTTTATGGGATGCCCCTTCTTTATTAAACACAGTCCACACTCCAGCACAAACTTATTAAGCAAGGTTCCACAGCAACCACAGTTTCCTCCTCAGCACATCTCCAGGGGTCTCTTTCTGCTCTCACTCTCTTCCGGGCATCCCCTCCTGAGGTCCCAACAAGCCACGCTCCAGGGGCATCTTCCCCTGACCCCTAACTTCCAGGTCCCAAGCAAGCTTCCTCACCTCCCCTGTGCTTACACAACAGGGGCACCAGACACTAGGATCTATTTCTCCACCCATCCCCTCCCAGGAATCTCACTGAGCTGCGCTCCAGGGGCATCCTCTTCTGACCTCCACTTCCAAGGTCCCAAGCCAGTTTCTCTTTCTCTCATATGACTTAACTGGGGTACCAGGCACTAGGGCCTACTTTTTCAGGCATCCACTCCACAGGGCCTCAGCCAACTGCGACTCAGGGACGCTCTCTGCTTGCCCTATGCCTTTTCACAGGTCCTCCTGGACCCAGGCATCCCACAGCTCATGGACCTGTCTCTACATGCTGACTTTCCATCAGAGCTCTATTCCCATACCCAGTGGAACTTAACAGGATCTCAACTTGGACTAACTAGGACCTCCTGCTCCACCCGCTTGGGTCCCTCTTAAAGCCTCTGAAACTAACCAATCAAGTGAGAGGGCTGTACTCTAATTAACCCCTGTGTGGCAAAACTATTCTATTATTCTATGGGGGCATCTAATGGCCTCCTATAGTAACTACATCTACACTGTATACTTCTCAAAAATCTCAGTTGTAACCCAATCCATCCCACCCAGGACTCCCCTCTCAACTCCAGGGACCCCATCTTAGGTGCACCCCTAGCTAGGGGACTCTCCTTTCTCACTGGTTGGGACTTGGGACCCATCATTCCCAGGACAAAACACATTGCCTGGCATTCAGAAAATACCACTTCCTCCCCAAAACACAACCTGGCTGAGGAGGTGTGCAGCCTTCCCCCTTGCACCCAAACATCTCTGGTTAATTAAAAAAATGCCTTGCCAAATTAGAATCAGGTGCCCCTAGTATGATGGTACAATGTGTGGCTTCTGACCACCCCCAAGGCCAGCTAAGATTGTCACTGACAAAACTTCTTTAAAGTGTAAAATGGCAACAATGGTTATACAAATTAGATCGGGTGTGCTTGCCTAATCAAGGTAGCCATGACAAGGCTGTCCAATTTATACTCCGTCCCTAACATTACAAGGGCCTTATTCATGAAGGGATAGCGCCAGGTAGTGCCTGTACAGCGCCAGGTAGCGTCAGGTAGCGGAGGGTGAACGCCGGAGACGGCACGCAATTACACATTTATGAAGCCGAATCTGGTGAGTGACTGGAACAACGCCATGTAGCGTATGATTCATCATTATCCCAAGCTCAGCATACAGCGCCGGCGTTCATCCTTACAGAGCGCCATGTCTAACCTGTTACCTGGCGCTCTCCCATACATTTCAATGGACGATCCTTAAATCCCTTTCCTAATCCCAATTTTTTTTTTCCCTAAAAAAAACACAAACCTTCTGACATGTATTCTGGGCAAGAAAATTACATTTTTGATAACTTTTTGGATTAATAATATTGTTATGCAGAATTGTCCTTACAGGTCTGGTATTAAAGTGTTCATGTTACAATGTTATAACAATGTAATTCCATATGTTTTCACTTTGTTACTAGTGGATACATGTTCAAAAACAGGCTTTAATCACACAGCCTCTGGCGCTATGGGCTACAATTACATGGTTTTGATGTTTGTGGCTGTTTTTTTGATGAATGTGGTGCGAGTCAGTTGCACTGAGCTGGTGTTACGGTTCGTTCACATACAGCGTAGTATAGCGACTCGCATATCATATTCATCAATGCCGGACAGCGACTGAGGCACTCTGAAACAATGATCCATGGCCGAGCACAGCGACTACTAGCGGGCGCTCTGAAATCCGCTCTACAGACGCTCATCTGTCACTACTTGGCTTTAGTAATGAATCAGCCTGCCCGTCTTAAAGTTTGTCCAGACATGGCTACTTCTTTACTTGTGTGTGCACAAGCAATGCAATTCATGAAACGGCTAAAAACAGTGCAATAACTGAACTTGCTTGCACAGACGCAATGAAAAATGCTTTACTTTCCTGCACAGTGCTACAGTTCAGCTAATAGGTTTTAGGTAGAGACCAATTGGACTCTCTGTTGCATTGGGAGAGCTACAATCCAGCAGATCTGGCTACTGACCTGCAAATGCAACAGCAAAAAGGAAGGTAGGATGTGCTGATCCAGTCAATATATAGCAGTCAAGGAGGTGCTAGAGGGGTGTGACCACACTTCACAGACAAAAATTAAATGTAACCATCTGCACACTCATACTGTTGGAAAACCTAGCTAACACTTGTTAAATACATGGACTGTTCGCAACATAGATTGCAATAAATGTAAAAGCATGGTAGCCATGACGAGGTCTTCCAATTTATACCCCCATCCCTAACATTACAAAGGGCTTTATTCATGAAGGGATAGCGCCAGGTAGTGCCTTGTAAGCGTCAGGTAGCGGCAGGCAAACGTCGGCCTGCGGCACGCAATACCTCATTTATGAAGGCGATTCTGGTGAGCGCCTCTTACAGCGTCACATGGCGACCGATTCATCATCACAGATGGCTCAGCGGATCCCCGCGGCGCTCTGGCTTTCAGAGCACCTGGTATTACCTGTCGCTACCTGTCGCTCTCCCATACATTTCAATGGACATTACTGTTCTTCTGTTTAAACAGGGTTTTCTTTTAATATTTTTTTTTGTTTTGTATCAAGTCATTGTGTCACCTCTCCTGGCCTATTTTAATACATTTTTGAAAACTTTTTTGATTTTTCTTTTATGCAGAATTGTCATTACAGGTCTGGTATTAAAGTGTTCATGTCACAATGTAATAACAATGTCATTCCATATGTTTTTTCGCTTTACTAGGGGATATGTGTTCAAAAATGGACTTCAATCACACAGCGTCTGGCGCTCTGGGCTACAGCAACACAATTTTGAACGCCAGCGCTGTGTGAGGCTGTTTTTTTTATGAATATGGTTTGAGTCCCTCACACTGACCAGTCGCTACCGTTCGCTCCCATATAGTGCTGTGCTGGTATTATAGTGACTCACACCTCAAATTCATCAATGCCGGCAATGTTACTACAGCGACTGAGGCTCTCTGTAATAGCGACTCACGGCCGATCAGAGCGACCACTAGAAACCACTAACAAAAAGATAATAACAATAGCTTCCTCAACCTCCTAATTAGTATATGGGTGATCCAGCTGTGACTGTGCTTGTTATGAAATAGACAAAGGGCCTGATTTATCAAGCAGTTCTGCCAGAAAAAAAAGGGTTTATTACTGTGCATCAAAATGCACAAATGTGGAAAAAAAATGATAAATTATTTTTTTTCACTACTCTAATTTGCCCTGATGTGGCACTGTCTTGCATATGTGCTTGATAAATCAGGCCCAAAATGTAAGTAATTTGACTTTAATATTAAATTGAATCCTTTCTTTCCTTTCAATGAGTTTAGAAAAGTAGTCCTAAATGACTTTCAAAATACCAGCAACGGGGTAAGAAAATTTCTTAATAACCTTCCTGCCAATCTGCCCTGTGCTTGCCATGCTAAAATTGTGACTGGTTTATTCTACCCGATAAGTAATTTATGACTCTCCAACTTTATTTTTTATCATGACCTTTTATTTATTAGGTGGTTCAATTCTAATCGTATCCCATAGAGTTCTCAGTATGTACAGTATCTTCAGCACAGTCAGATTTATGAGCCTAGGCAACAAATCTAGTTGCACTAATAATTTACCTACTGAAAGTTTTTTTTTTTTTTTTTGGTATCTTCTCAGTCTTGATTGAAACTACACATTTATGAGTTTGTTTATTTGGGGAATAGTCAGAAAAGGTACATTGCCTAAATTCACAATTTCAAATGAGATTCTGAGGAATAAAAACAGTCAATACAAACATTTATTATTATTATTGCTATGTATTATATAGCGCCTCCATTACCTTCTGGAGAGCTGTACAAAGTGATAATTACAGACAGGGTAAAATGTACAGTGCATAAGCTCTTACAAACAAAGTGCTACAGAGTTGAAGGTGAATTTTTTAGATACAATTGTAGATTGTCTGCCCTTACAAAGTTACAGTCAAGTATAAGGGGTGGAGACAAAGAGGAAGGATAACAAATGGTTTCGTTTGAGTTTTGTGGCTTGTGCTCTGCAGATAATTACTAGTTATACCTAGTTACGTGCCTTTCTGGTTAAAGCAGATCAAAACCCCCCCAAAACGACTCAATCAACCCCAGGTGCATTATCGTTTGGATGATTCTACCCTCAATGCTACTTGGTATTCCTGTTGTTGTGATTTTCATTTTCCCCAGCTAGCCATTGTATGCTGTTGATATCTGACAGGATACAATGGTTCTAAACTAGGCATTGAGTGGAGGGACTGAAAACCTGGACATAAGCCTCGATTCATAGACACATTCGTCTGGACATTCGTAGCTGTCTGTGTATGTTTTTGTGTGTGTTTGTCATTTTTTTTTTAGGTTTTTTTGTTGCATTTTTCATTCATACGTTCATTCGAGCTCATGCGTATATGCGCTTTTTGATGAATGAAAGTAAATCTGATCATTTGCGTTAGTTAGGATCATTTTCCCATCTAAATCGTTCGTTCAGATAACTTGCGTTATTGTTATGGGCTTGCGTCTCATTCAGAGAGCTGATTGCCGAGGGACCACCACCCTATAAAACCGTTTCATTTGCGATCCCCTTGCTGGACCATTTTGACCTCGGATACCTTGCTTTCAATGCCCATTAGCTGGAGGAACATCACCAACTCCAGCTAATAGGCATTGAAAGTGTCAGCAGGGCCGAGGCCAGATTGCACTGGCGACGCATGCATATCGATCACATGCATGATGTTGAGTTGTTCGCGCTGACCAGACTTAATCGCGCTTCCCTCCATAATTGTGTAGTGAGCTGCGGCCATGGTTAGCCCACGCCACAAGAAGAGGCAAGCAATTTCAGGTATGACCAAGATGCTTGGCTGCCTGCAATTTTTGGCGAACGGCTCGTTCCAGAGGCTGGGTGCCCTCTCCGTGGGGATCTCCCAGCCTACGCTGAGCCGTGCGCTATCCAAGTTTTTGGAAGGCATGGCTACCATTAGTCAGAAATATATATTTTTTCCTGACTACATGGTAGCCTGGAACGCGCTTAAGCTGGCATTTTATAATATCACCAACATGCCCAACGTAATGGGTGTGATTGATTGCACCCACGTTACATTGGTCCCTCCTGCAGCTGACGAGTACATCTATAGGTAAGTTCAATCGGTCATTCTGTTATATAGTTTAGACAAACTGTATTTTACCTATCTATTAATCCCTCCTTGTAAATTGTCCCCGTGAAACAGATTACAATGTAAAACTATTAATCCCTTCTTGTAAATTGTCCCTGTGAAACAGCTTACAATGTAGATCTATTAATCCCTCCTTGTAAATTGTCCCTGAGAAACAGATTACAATGTAAAACTATTAATCCCTCCTTGTAAATTGTCCCTGTGAAACAGCTTACAATGTAGATCTATTAATCCCTCCTTGTAACTTGTCCCTGTGAAACAGCTTACAATGTAGATCTATTAATCCCTCCTTGTAAATTGTCCCTGTGAAACAGCTTACAATGTAAAACTATTAATCCCTCCTTGTAAATTGTCCCTGTGAAACAGATTACACTGTATATCTATTAATCCCTCCTTGTAAATTGTCCCCTGTGATACATTTGACCGTCTTTAGCTTCATCAATGTTTTTCATGTCGCTTGTCCAAAAACTCGCTTCAGGTGTTTGGACCATACTGGGGGGGGGGGGGCACTCCAGTATGACCCCAACAAGGTCATCGATATAATACTGGCTTGCTGTGTCCTCCACAACTTTGCCATAATGCAGCGTGTACCCCGGTATGTGGATCAGCCCCCCTCTCCACCCAGCCAGGACCCAGAAGATAACTACCGTGGCACACCTAGTGCCTCTGGCATTTTGCCTAATTTGTTTTTCCTGTGTTTGTTGCATGTAATTTATTTATTTTTACTATAATTGTGAATGATCAAAGGATGTAATACCACGGTGCTCACAAAGACAAAGTGATAATACAATATCTTAAGGAAGGTGGAGCTCAACGTGTGGTCTATAGGATTCCAATCCCTACAAAGAAGTTAGCAATTGTCATATATACATATGATTACACAGAGCTCTTAATAGTCCACCGTGATGTAGGCAAATCCGCACGTGTTCACACACTGGACAATCCAGTGGCGGATTGTCCAGTGTGTGAACACGTGTGGATTTGCCTACATCACGGTGGACTATTAAGAGCTCTGTGTAATCATATGTATATATGACAATTGCTATAATTGTGAATGCTTTATTATTGTTTTTTGTATCAAATAGTAATGATTTAATTACTAAAATATTCACACATGATCTGAGCCTCATGCATATTTTTTGGGACATGTTTGTTTAGAAAAAACTTCAGTAATCTCAAAAACACCCAAACATTAATGCATCAACTTAGTCAACAACAGATAAAGTCACATTCAATATTTTATAAATAGAGTTGAAGGGCACTCGCAGACTTTATGTACATACACAGGACACCATAAATATACATTGGTGCAGAATCATGGCACCTAACAATTGGCCACATCCAGGAGTTTTTAAGTAATGCACTCCAGGCCGAAGTTTCAATAACAAATAAAATAAACAGACATAGGAAGCAACCATTTGCATGTCAATATTTGGCTAGTAATACATAGGGTCACATACACACCCTCTCCTGGGTGGAAAGATGTGGAGCAGATACAAGGCAAATAGCTGTTAAAATGGGTGTTGCCCATAAAACCCTGGTGGTGGGCCTTGGGGGTGGCCCATCACCTGGGCATGTGTGGCATTCATAATCTGCCACTGTTTCAACATGAGTCTATTGCTAGTTCTAACTTCCCCGAGCATGGCTGTGAAATTATTAGTTAAGGTGGCCATGTGGCTGTTGCCCGTCCTAAATTCTGTCAGCATGGTGGTGAATGTATTATTTAATGTCTAATTGTGCACTAAGCTGCTCTGTGGTTCTTTGAGTCACCTGGCGAAATAAACGCCTCTCATGGTGCCACGCTGACTCCAGGATCGGCACGCGCCTCCCCTCGGAAACTGGTCGACGTTGCTGACTACGTCTACCAATTCCCCGGGTTTGAGCGCAAGCAGATGCTGGACCTCTAGGGCGAGCAAGAGTCGCAGATGTGCTCTGCAAATCCTCTGCAGCAGAGCTACCACTGGGGACTGTAGGCTCAGTCTCTGCATGCTGCCCACGATGGGCTGGCAGCATGCGTCCAGCTTCACTCTGCTGCAGAGGATTTGGTGCAGTAGCATGTTGGGACAGTGGCAGATTAGGTTCCAGGGGGGTCAGTTCTGAAGGTCCCATCAAGCTGGCATCCTCCTCCATCTCCTGGATTTCCTCCATCAGTGTGTGGGTCTGTTGGGACAAGTGCCAAAAAAGGTTAAGTTTGGGCCCTAAATATATTTGTGATGCTAATTAGTCATGTTAATTCACATGCACCAGCAGAATCATCAAAATACACCTACCGTATATATCTGGTCCTGGCTCCTAGGCAGCACGGAAGTTGACGGCATGGTCAAACTGGATGAGGCTTCCACACTTGCTGAGGCTTGTTGCTGTATTTTAAATAAAACGTCACGTAAACACCCAAAAATCCCTTGATGATCTGGATTACTACATATGCTTCGAAAAAACACGTGGCCAAGCAGGAATGCCAACTCCCACAACTGCCAAGGTGACCACCTTCACTATGAATGTCATTATCTGTTATATGTATGACTCACCCTGTACATACACATTGGTCACTCTTCCTATGTAGACCTTTCCCTGACCCCTGATCAAGTATTTGAGACCAAAGCACAGCTAAAACCCAAGTGGCCTAAAGACAAAGAAGGAAGTGCTGTATATGATTGAGTAGAATCACATAACAGGCAGTGCTTTGCCAGTTTGTAAGCTGAAAAATATAGGTTGCCAAATTTACTAAATTGTGGACAATACAACAAGCAGACAAATGCACAACTCAAATATGTACCTTAAATTGCGCCATTTATTTTTACTTTCTTCTGTGCTGCATACTTCAGGTCAGAAATTTTGCGCTGGATCTGCTCCACATCTTTAAGCTCTTCCCCCGCTGCATTGACCTGTCTGGTGAGCTTCTCCAAGATTTCATTCTTTCGCATTTTGCTTGTAGATTTGGATTTTCGCCCATATAGTTCGTCATAACGTAGGGTCAGCCCACTTGCCAATGCCAGAGTTTGGGCCTCACCAAACCTGCCACTCAATTGTCCTCGCGGCAATGTCCGCCCTATTGCTTGCTGTTCGGGCTCATCTCTGGATGTAGGCAATTCGGGGGACATTCTGTGCTGGATCTGTTGTGTTGAAATGTTGGACAGGTAGCTTGATAAAGAATGGACTGGACTTGGAAATGGACTGGGGGTCCTTGCCTGGGTGGCCACTGAACTTGCAGGCATGGATGTAGCATATGGATAGTTGCTTGCCACCTGTGCCGGTGGCAAATGTGGCCGAGGAGGAGAGGGTATGCTTGAGGGTGTGGTGCTTCTGGCCCTGTGCCTCTTTGTGCCCTTGCCACTTGTGGTTCCATGCCCCTGGGAGGTACTTGCACGTGGCTCTGGAGATGCTGAGCTGGCTGGGCTGGGGCTTCTGGGCCTGTGGCTCTTGCTCTTTCCATGGCCATGGGTGTGTTTCCCACGGGGCTCTGGAGATGCTGAGCTGGGGCTTCTGGGCTTGTGGCTTTTACTGGCCTTGTCAGTGGAGCGTTCTTTTAGAACGGATGTGGTAGGCCGGGGAGGAGGGGGTGGTGTTTTTTGGGGGCTGGGGCTTCTCACCCTCTTAGTGGCCTTTTTTGCGGGCCTGCCTGCCTGGTTGTGGGCTTCTTGTTCGCCGCTCCCTTTCCTGGTTTGGTCTTACCGACTTGTTTTTTTGGCTGGCATGCTGAAACTCACAAAGAGAATGAGCTGTGTGTCCAGGACCCTTTAAATACTAATGCCTGGATATGACACTTACGCGTTTGCATGCGTCTGGCCGTGCGCACCAACTCACTAACATCTAGAAGGATAGTTTGAGGCTAGAAAAGTGTCTGGGAATGTCATTTAGTCAACTGATCTAATTGTGACAGATATTTATATGCCGTTTGATCTAACAACTGTTTATTTTGTGTGTTTTTAGACGATGCTTCAGCGCAGGTACGACTACCTGCCCAACTCTTTTGGGAAGAGGACCGTCACCCTGGAGATCGTTTCCAGGATCCAGCAGGAGACGGACACCACCTTCACACATACGCAGATCATGCAGCATTGGTTGACCTGAAACGGCTTCACATGCCCCGGGTGCGGCGTTTTTTCGGGCTCCATTTCCCAAGTAAGTACATAGCGATTGCATGCTAGCTAATACAGAAGGTAGGCCTTTATTTATAAATGCTTTTCTTTTCTAGTGCTGGAAATGGAGTACCGACTACGAAGCACCCGGAGGCGCACAGGCCGACCAGTGCTGCATGAATCTGCAGCATCAAGTGAAGGTGTTGGATCTCCAGGGCCACGTTCCTACCCCTCCTCTGTAGCGGCCTCTGACCAGCCCCTGGACCTTTCTACAGAGGAGGGGCGTCACGGCGTGTGCAGGGAGTCGTACCAAGCGACGGAGCCCTTAGCCTCTGGTATGTGACTCTTAATGTAACCGCACACACATACATGCTATTTAAACAAAAGCTGATTCCCTTAATCTCTTTTTCTAGATGAATATGTAGCGGGTGAAGGATCTGTGGAAGAGTCTGCAGCAGATCATTCCCAGGAGGCACATGGAGAAGGTGGGTGATGTCATACACACATTCAAATTGTCATTTGCTTACCGTTGACATTAGAAGTGACCCTATTTGACATGTCTCTACAGCCTCAACTTCCCAGCAGTGGCCGGTCCCAGAACCCAGGGTGGTCCCTGAAGCAGATGTCGGCCTCCAACGAAGTTGTAATGTCATTCTTTTGAGTATGTGGTAATTGACATGATCAGCAAGATACCTAAAGCCATAGTCAATGGCATTAGCATAATGACATATGCCCTCTTCCTTAGATTAATTACTTAGCATAATGACATATGGCGTCATGAGTTAGCTTGCATCCTAATAAACATTCCATCCACAGCTGAGAAACATGTATTTGCCAACAAATGTTTGTTTCTTTTTTATACAGGGACCACACGTGCCAGAGTGGCAGCAATGAGTGCAAGGGTCCTTCAGTTGGTGGCCGACATGCAGGAGCTGCGCGACTCGTTGGGGACCGCAGATGAAAACTAATGTTCTGGGTCCTGCCATTGCTATGTATATAGTTTTTAATTGTTAAAGTTTTAAAAATGTTTAACATTTTTAAATTTTATATTTTCTTACAAACCCCCCAAAAAAAGTTTATACATTTTTATAACCAAAAAGTTGAAAATAAAGCCATAAAAAATTGCATTTTTAATAAAAAAAAAATGTTTCAGTGTCATTTAATTTTCAAAATATATTAACACAAAACGAATGGTCCAAGAAATATTTAGAGATGAAGATTCACATGACCGCGAAGTGCTTTGGGTAAGTTTTAGGGGTGAGAAATGGAAGAAGAACATGACCACAAAGTGATTTGGGTAAGTTTTAGGGGTGAGAAATGGAAGAAGAAGGAAAGCGCGAAGTGATTTAGCTAAGCATTGTAGCACAAGTGAGTGAACCAAATATGTAGGCGAGCACTTTAATGAGTTAAGTTTGTAGTGCGCAGGCGTAAGATCGTAAGGATTTTCGTCTGGACAATTATTTATTGTAAAAGGAAAACAGAATCTAACAGGAAACGTAAAGGATTCGTGGGAGGAGACAATGGAAAAAGGGCAAACGCAAGCCGACGATGTAACATGAGTAAAAGAAACGGAAACCGAAAGCTGGAAAATGACATTCTCGTTGGCATACGAACGGACGAAGACTTTACAGAAGGCTTGCAATGCATGCATAGAATCGCTCGTACACTCATACTAGAGCGGGAAAATTTAAAAAAAAATACAGATCGACACAAAAACAAAATACTTTTTTTGTCTCTCTGAATCAACCCTATAGTGCTGGAAGAGGGAAAGAAGAGGTGGGTGAGTGAAGAATTGGAATATGATCAGGGCATGCATTAGCATTTTAGCAGTGTCAGGCGAGTGGCAGGAAAGGCTACAGGAGATGTATTAAAAATGCAGTATGTTGCTAGGGAGTTACCGTGAGATTTGTATGAAAGTCCAGAATGGCTCCTAGGCATTGAGCTTGCATGGATGGGGGGATGCAGTTACTTTAAAATGTAGAATGTAGAATGATAGAATGTAGTGTTAGATGGTGAAATAATTTCCAGTTCTGTTTTGGCCATCAGATTGAGAGAACATGATGATATTGTAGGGAAGAGAGATTTGGCATCTACATAAAAATGATATTGGAAGTCTAGCAAACTTATAAGTAGTGATGATCTTTGGTTCATATTAAATCTATAATTAAAGAGCATGCACAACTTTGCCACCCACTGAGCACCAACATTGGGGATATAGCAAGATTTTGAAGTAAAAGTCCCATATATTCTAATCTGACAAGAATATTTATTGTGTGAATTTATCAACTTTTAAGACTATAAACAGATCTAGTTGTTGTCAATTTAGTTCCAAAATATTTTTATTGAAAGAGCAAAAAGGGTAACGGTTACAGTGCATATAAACATACATGGTTATTACAGTCCCAAAACATGGACCAGAACATGACACCTTGCTCTACAACTTGCCTGTCTCCAACTACCGCCATTGTAGCATTGTACCCTCCTGTATGCTTGCAGCTGAGAAGGGGTCATATAGGCCCAAACATAGCAACCGTGGAGGGGCACACCACCTTGTCAGATACTCATGTTACACACACAACCTAACTTTCTAAGAGAATTTATAGCTTATTCTGAGGCCAGTCCCATATCGAGGTAACTGTCCATAAGAGATGTGAGGCATAACCATTATGTTTCCCAAGTTGCTTTGAAAAGCACCACAATCAGACTTTCCTTGGAGATCCAATAGCGCTAAGAAGTAAGGTAAGTTTGAGAATATGAACAAGTAGAAAGTTGGTAACAATACTCAATGGGAGAAAGGCTATGCTTTGTATTGTAAGGTAGAACAAATGGTTCCTGGGAGAAGAAAGAAAAGGAGGAGGATATGAAAGATTTGGAGAGAAAAAAAGTCTTTTGAGAGAGAAATTTTGAAACAGAATATTTGACCCCCCTGGGAACCCAGGATGGGCACCCGTGGCTACAACCCTCTCCCGGTGTGGGGAGCATCACCCTACCTGACCCAGCATTCTAAGCTATCTGGAACCCATAGCTATACTTGATTATGAGGAGTTGAGTATGGCCGGTCTATGAAACATCAGTTTCTCCATGCTTTCAATATAGTTCTCTTCACCCAGTCCCTTAGGGCACTTTTCTCAACTTGCTGAACACGTATCCCAGGGGGTACTCTGCGGTGTTCTGGAGCAAATCTTCAGGGGGTGTCTGTCTAGTCTGGTATATTATATTATTTTACAAGTTGCTTAAAACCGGACCTTCACCATGATTTATTGAAAAGCCCAATCCTTTAAAAAACGATTCCCCAGCATCTAAAGTTTAATATATTTTACGTTTTTAGTCACTTATTATTCTTTCCCCCACCGTGCTGCAACTCTTTTCAGGACTTTAGGATACGGGCGCCGCCATCTTGACTCAGAAGCATCAGACTTACTGAGGAGAGGAGAGTGGGATAAAGTACAGGGGGCGGGTTATAACTGTGCTTTGCTCAGACAGAGCAGAGCTGGGGTCAGGAAAAGGTCAGCAATCCCAGAATGCAGAGCAGCACAGTCAGAAGGCACTTCCTGTTTGCAGGCTGCCTGATGTTACATGAGCCACCATCTTGGATGTTTAAAGGCTCATAACATGCAGTAGATGCAGGTAGAATGATTTTTAATGTGAGCAATCTGTATGTACAGGGTGTGGGAAACCTAAGATAGACTCTTATTCAGAGTGAAGGACCGCTTTAAAAGTGCAACAAGGCCAACGGCCTACTTATTTCTGTACTATTTATAATTAATCACCCTCTTTGGGGTACTTGTTTGGAACTTCTTGTTGCTAGAGGGTATTTGGCATAAAAAGGTTGAAAACCACTGCCTTAGAATAAGGGAGCACTGTTGACTTCCAAAGCTGTGGGATACAGGCTTTTGCCACATTGATTAAAGGACTATTAGCCATTTTTTTTTATAATCATGTAAAGATAAGTGGTTATGGTGCAAAAGGTATGTGCGGGGGTGTTAGCAAGAGTGGAGTGATGATGAGGAGGATCCCCAATCTGTGTTCCACAAATGTCTAATTTTACTGCAATGCCACGTGCTTCACTCCCCACTGCATCTCCAGCAGGAATCATTATGGTTTGGGATGGGCTTGTTTAGGAGCAAAGGGGTTCTATACCATATTGATATGATTTTGTAATGTATTGATTTTGGAAAAAATCCAAAATGGAATATTAGACTGGGACAACCTGTCCTTTTCTCCTTTGGTCTTAAAGGCCATTGACCCTGGGAAGAGACGCCACCCCTTTGGAACAAAGTCTGGAATGTCTTTTAGGGGGGTCAAAGGTCCAGTCAAAGTTTAAATAGGTGGTGCCTGGGTCTGGCGGTTAAATCTGCTCCACTTTACTGGTGATATTTACTCACTTATACCCTATCTAACCCTATTTACCCTGCAGCATTTGGCTTTATTTACATACTCTTGCTTTACTAACTTTTTTCTTTATTGTTGTCACTATTTAAATTATAAAACAGAAGAGGGGGGGGAGGCCCACCAATCCCCCCAAAACCAAACCCCGAAACAAAGTTCTGTGGCACCACTATGTATGTAGAAAAAATATATATAATGTCTTTATTAAACAAATATATATACACAATATACAAGAGACAACTTATTTAAAACACAATTAAAATACACAAATAACCATTACATCCAGAGGAGGGGGGGGGGGAGGGGAAAAACAGCACAAGAATGTAAATAGCGCTGCTGTGCCTATAGCACAGGTCTCTAATTAATAGTTCAATAATATACAAGCTGTGGTCTGTACGGCTGGTAAATAAATAAAGTACAATTATACATACAAAAAATAAATAACTAGAATATATACTAATATCCACATACATTAAACATGTGACAGTTATCATCAAGTAATATAAGAATATCTAGTGCCAACCTAATCCTAATTATGCCTCATAACCTAATAGTGTTTAATGTGAATACTTCCTAAAGTGCAATCGTGCTACAATGTACTAAATGAAATGTAACCTAGGAACCCATGTGCACCTACCATAATTGAGCATAAGGACCAGCCCAGGTGGAAAAACAGGTTAAATTGTAGGTAACCAGCTCACCCAGCCATGAAAATCAAGTCCCTCCAGCACGGATCCAGGAACAAACTCTTGAAGATTTCCAAACGATATATACAAAAGGTGAATCCAGCTCCAGGGATAAAACGTAGCTTTTACTAGTATAGTATAAAAATGTATTCAATGACAAAATTCCAAACAGAACAAGCAAAATGTCTCGGCAAAAAGAATATATCACCCCCGTCCCCCCCTCAACACCGTGACGCGTTTCAGGCTTACAAGCCCTTAGTCATACCAGGTGGAAAAACAGACAAAACAGACTAATAGACAGTACCTCATATGTACACTCAGACCTGCAGGCACCACCGCCAACCACACGCCCCACGTCTACCTCCATGCCCACTTGCAGGTCCCATTCTAGAGGATGAGCCTGGGGCGGAGGTCAGGGTCACCAAATGAAGACTTTTGTGAATATGGTGTATTTACAGGCAACGGCGAGAGATCAATATCCATTCATCTCCTCCAGGACTGTATCCAAACTGCTTTAGACATAAAGAACCCCCTTTTAGATACCCAGGTGCTAAGTAAAGGGAAAAGTACAGTTGCATCTATTCTGATTCTTCTTGAACCGCAATCTCCCCCCTCCCCCCTATATGTAGGAGGTGGAGAAGGGAGATGCAAGTATCCAGTATTAGGGGCTCCACATAAAGCATTGTTCAACTGCCCATTGCTCCTAGACTATTTTCATATGTTCCAGGTTTCCATTGTACCTAGAGTTGCAGAACCCCTTTTGTCATGAGCCACATACGTTAACATTGGTGACTGTGGGTTTCACATAGACCATGAGCCTTAAGACCCCATCTGAAAAAAGATTGCTTCAGCCCGCAGTCTTCTTAGCAATATTGTATTAATAACTTTTGTGTAGCGTTATTCCTCTGCCCACGTGGTATCCCAAGAGCCCCCCAGCAATCTGAGAAGACAGGGCAAACACGTACAAACATGCCATGCTTGCAGGACCAGATGGTACCCTAAATCACACTTCCCGCACCACCGCCATCCACTTTCAGGTGGCAGAGCCCGGAGTCCCCGGGCTCACAACCAGGCCATGCCCCTCCTCCCCAGACATGCCAGAGTTGCATTGCTTCCTGTCAGAGCTTTTCTTTTACAGCTTTAACCAGATACCCCTCTCCTTGCTGTACCAAGAAGCATTAGTTGTTATCAATCATGCTTGAACTACCAACAACAACAAATGCATCCTGCCAAGTCAAGTCACCACCCCAAATAACATGCCATGCCTTTAATCTTAGCAGCAAGCGGTTTAACCGTGACTATAAGGCAAGAGCAACAGCTTTATCATTGCTATCCCTTTTTTGAGGCATAATATTGTTTTATCAGAGGGCACCACTAGGTACTTCTGTGCCAACTCCTATATCGCTGCTGCACACATCCCGGCAACCATCGCACACATAAGACAACAAAACGCCCCTGCACCACCTTTAACAAAAAAAAACACAATATAACATAAACTACCCAATTTAGGAATGGTGTGCCAATATGGGATACCCCCAAAACAAGATACTTTGTAAATATAAATATATGTATGTGGCCCCAGTAGCCACAAAGGGGATTTTACCAAACGGCACCGCCAACCTAAAGAATCACAGAACCAGATATTTACATATTAATCATGAATTAAATCATGAGTTTATTTAAAGAGATAAAAAATGCTCACAATGCATATTTTAAAAACCTTAATCTCCACAGGAAACTTTCAGGCCAGAAAAGTGTCATTGTGCATGCAATAAAATATCCAAATAGTACAAAAAATGCAAGAAAGTTTCTATATGTATACAATGTGCAAAAATACCAATATATAACAGGTCTATTACAAAAAGTGCTAATGCTTATCCAAAGTGCCTAGCAAAAAAAGTGCATGTGCTGAAAAAATATAGAAAGAGAAAACCTTCCCAAACTATCCCCATGAATCCAAAATGTGAGTTTATCACCATATAAATCTGGCCGAGCCTCCTGCTGCTTCCTGGTGCCCCTTTTACCCACGCGTTCCGTGGAGCAAACCCACATTTTCAAGGTGCCAGAGAAGGGCAAGTGATACCTGTGCGTCTGCCTTAAGTATAGTTCTGTGTAGCTTCCTGTGCAGGTGATCTCTAATTAGAGAAAGCGTGCACGCTATCCCGCGCTCGGCAGCCGCACAATGCGAGGGAAGCGTGACGTCATTCAAATCAGCTGTGCAGTTCTCCCCGCCGCCCGTCCACCAAACCGCCCGGCCCTCGGCGTCACTATAGTTCGCCGCAAAGCGGCATGTAACTATGGCAGCGAACGCCGAGGCGGGGAAAGGCTGGTGGCGGGGAGAACAGTATCGAAGTTCCCAACTACACAAACACAGGCTGGCCCACAGGTACATACTATATTCAACAGATGAAACCTACTTTAAAAACAGCTACATTTTATTATTGTGGCAATCCGCCATCTAAAAATTAATACCAACATAAATCAAATAACCTTATATAACCTAATAACAACTATCGTATTTTTCGCCCTATAGGACGCACCTACCCCTAAGACGCACCTAGGATTTGGGGGAGGAAAATAAGAAAAAAATATTTTAAACTAAAAACGCACAATTACAGACGGTGTGGCATTCCCCCATCCCATTCACGTATACCCAGTGTGGCATCCCCCTCCTATTCCCCATATAGGCAGTGTGGCATTCCCCATAAAGGCAGTGTGGCATTCCCCTCCCCCCATTTCCATAGGCTGTGTGGCATCCCCCTCTTCCATAGGCTGTGTGGCATCCCCCTCTCCCCCATTCCCATTCTTCCATTGGCTGTTTGGCATCCCCCTCTTCCATTGGCTGTGTGGCATCCATAGGCTGTGTGGCATCCCCCTCCCCCCATTTCCATAGGCTGTGTGGCATCCCCCTCTTCCATAGGCTGTGTGGCATCCCCCTCTCCCCCATTCCCATTCTTCCATTGGCTGTTTGGCATCCCCCTCTTCCATTGGCTGTGTGGCATCCCCCTCTTCCCCCATTTCCATTGGCTGTGTGGCATCCCCCTCTTCAATATGTGGTGTTTGGCATCCCCCCCCCATTCCCATTGGCTGTGTGGCATCCTCCTCTTCCATAGGCTGTGTGGCATCCCCCTCTTCCCCCACTCCCATTGGCTGTGTGGCATCCCCCTCTTCCATTTGCTGTGTGGCATCCCCCTCTTCCATTTGCTGTGTGGCATCCCCCACTTCCATAGGCTGTGTGGCATCCCCCTCTTCCCCCATTTCAATAGGCTGTGTGGCATCCCCCTCTTCCATAGGCTGTGTGGCATCCCCCTCTCCCCCATTCCCATTGGCTGTGTGGCATCCCCTTCTTCCATAGGCTGTGTGGCATCCCCCTCTCCCCCCATTTCCATTGGCTGTGTGGCATCCCCCTCTTCCATTGGCTGTGTGGCATCCCTCTCTTCCTTTGGCTGTGTGGCATCCCCCTCTCCCATAGGCTGTGTGGCATCCCCCTCTCCCCCCATTCCCATTGGCTGTGTGGCATCCCCCTCTTCCATAGGCTGTGTGGCACCCCTCTCTTCCCCCAATTCCCATAGGCTGTGTGGCATCCCCCTTTCCCCCCAGTCGGGTTAAAAATGTAAAACTCACCTGTCTGCTGACACCGCTCCGCTGAGCAGCCGGCTCCATGAATCGGGTGGGCGCGGCCCGCATCGCGTCAGCGCCGACGCAGGCCATGCCCACCCGATTCACGGAGCTGGCCATAAGAAGCAGCGGCGGGCTGTGTCCCGGCCCCGCCGCTGCGATCGCTGTCTATTCTGACAGCAATAGCAGAGGCGGGGCCAGAGACAATGCCCGCCGCTCCGCCATCTGCTGCCTCTTCCTGTGCACGAACGAACACCCAGGTCAGGGCAGCAGGTGGGCGTGACCTGCACCGAGTCGGTGCAGGCCACCCCCACCTTCTGCACTGACCTGGGTGCTCACATGTGCCCCGGCCAGAAGAGGCAGCAGATGGAGGAGCGGTGGGCGCTGTCTCTGGCCCCGCCGCTGCTATTGCTGTCAGAAAAGAAAAGCTCCTCTGTCTTTATCTGGCCTGTTGCAGAGTGACAGGCAACACGGGAGCGCCGGGAACAGGTGAGTTTTTAAAAAAATGTATTTAGTTTTTTTTACATTCGCCCACGGACAATTTCCCCCCCCCACACACTTTTGGGGAAAAATAAGTGCGCCTTATAGGGCGAAAAATACGGCATATACATATACACAAATATTTAGATAACGTATTTACACATAAGTAATGGCTAAGTTACTCAATCTAACATCATCATGAAACAAGTGGAGATAAATAAATCGCTACATACATAAGCTGGATAAACAAGCAATCATTGAACTATGTAATCATTATTACATTGATATGATTTTTCATATTAAGATCCAAGGTATCAATATGTGGGCACATATCCATCATCATCCTGTATACTTTAAACAACCAAATGCATACACATAATACACCATTCCATGCGTGTACATGTGTGTGCATGCCCCATCCGTCCTAGACTTATTTGTTCACAAAATTCATTACAGTAGCAACAATCAAAATTTAAATAAAAGGAATACTACATGTACAGCTATATTATATATATAATACACAAACAAATTTGAACCAAAACAAATAAATGAATTAAATCAAAATAAACCAAATAAATTAAATTAAATAAAAAAAATAAATGAATCAAATCAAATAAATTGAATAAAATAAAATAAATGAATCAAATCAAATAAATTAAATTGAATAAAATAAAATAAATGAATCAAATCAACTGAATTAAATTGAATAAAAAAACACCCTAATCAATACATATTAAAAAAATCCATAGAATCTTCTCCATATGTGCATCAAATTCTTCAAAACTCCATCAAATAACTCCCAAAACAAGACGTGAAACCCAATTCTTCATGGCTCCAGAGATGTCCTAAACTCCATAAGATCTTTTATATTCTTCCAATCCATACAAGCAATGAAGATACAATCTTCACCATAATAGGAAATCATCATAAAAACCTGTGAAAGCAAAACAAACAAATTAAATTAGAACAAACCACAATACAACACAACTAACCATCCGATGATTTAACCCAATAAGTGTAACACCATAATAAACCATAAGAAAATAAAAATAAAAAAGGGAGAATTATATAATTTTTATATATAATATGCTCTACCTACCTAAAAAAGGTTCAAACGAGACCTCCTCATTGAGGCCCAAGGGTGCTATAGTATTTAATTTGTGCATCTACTTCAGTTCTTGCTGTAGTAATATTTTTTTCAGATTACCCCCTAATGCCCAGATGAACCTTGGCATCGCACACATCCCGCTGGACTGCAAACAGCCCAGTCTACAAAAATCTAGGCCCGTCTGCTATACTGCAGTCCAGAGAAGCCTGCAACGATTCCATGATGTGCCAGAGCACACAGTACCATAACCAAAACATATTTAAACAGTTTTCCAGAATCACCCAAATGCCCTCCCCTCACCTGAGAATGTAACTTCTCGGATGTGGCCACCATACATATCATGATTCCAGCCAGACCAATTTCAACAGCTAACTGCTGAACACCATGATTGCCCCAGGAGAACCAGTTTTCCCTGTCGCCTGTCTTCTTTGGGAACAAAAAACAGAGCTCAATCAATGATAAAGGCAGAGCAACACTTGACTGTAAGAAGTCATTCCTCACAACCAAGAGTTGAGATTGGTCTCAGAACAAATGTATGACCACCCCCAGCCTCTTTCTCACGATGGAAGAGTGTGGTCTGGTTGTGTCAATAGAAGCTCATCGTGCCCTCTGTCATCCAACAGCTGCAGCGCAGCATGCCAGTTTGATAAGTTGGGGCACTGAATCTGCAAAGAACTCAGGTAGCTTGTCAACGATTTTTTCAGGGTAGTTTTGCCCACTCCTAGAGGCAGCATGTACAAAGGGGAATCTCCACTTATACGGTGTGTTGTACCCCTAAGGAACTGTAGAAGTGCACATCGCTTGCCATTGTTGCAAAGTAATGCCAGACAACTTCTGGTAGAGTTCAATAGCGGCATCATTGAACTTCATGGAGTCTTAAGATTTTGATCTTGATAAGATATTAAGACATACTCTTTAAGCTGTAAGCATTGTAAACAGCATATTATGTCTCTTGGAACAGCATCCCCTATATTCCGAGGTCTGAGTGTTCTGTGTGCCTGTACGAACTATATAGGTGATTCCGGGGGTCTCTCCAGCAAGGATATAAAAATCGACTGTAGGGCCGGTTGTATTTGCTCTTTCAGGACTATCTCGGGAATAGCCCTTACTCTAATGTTGCACCTAATTCCTCGAATATCAAGATCCTCCATTAGCCTTTTCCACAAAATGTCTGCTGTGTGATCTGGACGTAGCTTCAAGTGATTTGATTGCCTTAGCATTTGCTGTAGTGTCTTGTTTCTCCACTCTTTTTGCCAGACCTGCCAGATCTTATTTTATGTCAGTAGGTGTGTACTCTGCTATAGAACTTTTGATATCTGCTGCAAACTTGGTGAGATCTTCTTTTGTGGGCAACTGACTCATACCCTTTCTATTAAATCAAGGTCCATAGCGTGATCATCGACCTTGTGCGCCAGGGAGCTCAATGTGGACGGAGGTGTCGGCGCCATCTTTGATTGGTGCGGCTTCAGCGCCTCTCTGCCATGTGAATGGGATAGGTCTGGGATATTGATTTTTTAGATATATTTTAGATTTGGATTGTTCTACAGCCCTGCGTGGGGTCTGTGTATACTATGGAAGCAGTGTTCACTACCTGCAATCTGTTGCCATGAGAACCGTACACCAAGTCTGTACTCCAAAATCTACAAGAAGAGAGCAGTGAGCCTTATACACACAGAAAGTTGCTCATGGGTATGAGCAGAAAGTTGCTCATGGGTATGAGCAGATGCTGCACAGGGACAGAATGCTGCACATGGGTATGCGTGAGCATGGGTGATCTCCCTCACTTAAGCTGTGGCCATAGCAGCACCTATCTGTGTGTTCAGGACTCACTTCTGTCTTCTTTGATATTGAACAGCCTTACAGACTTGCCAGTAGCAACAGATTGCAGGTAGTAAAAAAAAGGCTTCTATAAAACATACATTTTTTTAGGAAAAAAGAAAAGGTTTACTAGATAATGAGCTTATCTAGTAAACATTTTATTTTTCCTAACAAATGTATGAGGACATCCTTTTGACACACAGTAATATACTTTTTTTAAAATGTCATTGAAAGTGGACTTTCCCTTTAAGGTTTCTGAAAGAGATCAGAAAGATTGTCTGTGATTGTCTGTGAGTCAACAATTTTATGGGTTAATATGATCTCAATTAAAATCTGTAACTTGCCATTTAAACGTGACCAACATCCATTTTTAACTTAATGTGTGCTGATCCAGCCTGCACTGGATTCCCGGGAGGGCATCTTGATTTCTGCACTCCAATAAGATTTTCTTACCCTTCTCCTCACTCTTGCAACTTTCCCTGGGGGTTATGGGATTCATAATCTGCAGCCCACTGACAAGTAGAAAGACAAGAAAAATATTGGCTTGTGGGTTCTTAAAGTGTACCAAAACCCACCTTGGATTCTATGATTCTCCCTCCCCTGGGGCATGCTGAACTGGGATGTCCCACTTTTTGAAAACCTCTGAGTCATCTGCCAAACTTACCTTTTTCCAGAGACGCCGGCATCACTGGCCTCCAGTCTCACTGTGTGCAGTTCCGCCCGCTGCAACTGAATGGATGTGCATGGCCATGCACAGCTGAAGGGAGGTGTGTGATGCCGCACGCCGCTTGTGAGGATTCCTTTCTCCTGCTCTAGCCCCATTGTGGGCTTGAGAAGAGGTAAGGAAACTGGGTGAGCTGGGCACCCCAAACCATGGTGCCCCAGGGGTACGAACCAAAATCCCAGCCAGAACAGCACACATTAGGTGAAAATTGGTTATTCAACTACAGGTGAAGCTCCAGGGCTAGCCCACCATTGTGTCCTCATATATCAAGCTGCACACCATTACTTCATGTAATAAATCAATTTATTAATCAAATAATTCATCCAATAATTCACATACAAAAAACACACATCAAGAATTAAAAAACATATAATTAAAACCCCAAGTGGGGAGGAACTCCAGGGCTAAAATAATCTGCAGTCACTCACATACAATATCAGAGCAACTCTTTAAATTTAGTTGAAGTAATTCTAAAATTCATTGAAATCAACCAATATATAGCCTCTGACGTTTGTAGGACAAGATGTGAAGTGCCTGTGCAATCTAAAATCTATAGTAAATAATATAGTGAATACAACTCCATATTGAGTTGCAATATAAACATGTGCAAAACTACAAATAAACAACTAAAGTGCCTTCAAAGGTGCATAAAGTGCCTAAGTGCTAACATGCATTAATTAATCTAAATAGTGCCTCTCTTTGTCTCCAGAAACGTCAGGGATACACATCAGGAATCCATTATATCAGCAATTATCTAATGATCACAATATCACATAGCAGCCCAATTCCTCCCCACTTACCTCCTCACCTACGCGCTGCGTGGAACAGGTCCACTTCTCCTGGGTGTTGATGAGGCTATGGTGAAAAGCTGCTTATAAACGTGAGCCAGTCCTTCCTGGCAGGAAGCAGAGACACATTCTGACCGTGACTAACTTCCGCCCTCACTCAAACCCCCTCCCTCCTGTCCGAGCAAGGGCAGAAGTGACATCACAGCCTCCCTCCATCTGCTCTCTCAGTTCTAATCATTCTTATTTAACAGCTGGATGCGGCCATGTGAGACACTGCCACCTACAGCGCAGCCGCACACAGTGCAGCTGCTCACAGCAATCATGTTAACTCCTTCACTTCCCCACACTACACACGCTGCAAAGCAGTGAAGATGAACCATACCAAATATCTCACATGACCATACCCAATCACCAACAATATTAACCCACAAATATACAAAAAGACACAGAGCTCAATGAGTGATAAATTAAGTGAAAAAAGTCCCAATTAGGAACATATGTGGTATCCACCGTTGTGTGCCCGTCACCAGTCTCACAAAGCGCTTACCGGATAAAGGCTTGATTTTTGCAATAAAAATAGGTGCAGGACACCTCCAGTATCCAAAATCAAGAACCTTCAAAGGATTGGATAATCAATGCTCAACATAAGGGAAATCCAGTAGAGATAAATTCAGCTCTCCTTTAGTATAAGTTGTGGTTCAGAAAACCAACTTCAAAACCACAATTCCTCATAGCTCAAATATGACAAATACCTTAGATCCCAGTTTGTGTATCTGCACCGTTATTGCAGCTCACATAGTTCCCAGCAGCCATTAGGGTTTGTTGTGAGGCCAGGTTTGGTGCCTCCTATGTGCATGCGCACCTGCTGTGCATGTCCTATTGCTTGGAGTGCAGAAGGGTATGCTTTCTTTTCTTTTTCTTACCTTTGGTGTAATAACACAAACTTATATGAAACAGAGATTAATGAGAGGGATCACCAAAAATCATACGTATGATTTTTGGTGATCCCTCTCATTAATCTCTGTTTCATATAAGTTTGTGTTATTACACCAAAGGTAAGAAAAAGAAAAGAAAGCATACCCTTCTGCACTCCAAGCAATAGGACATGCACAGCAGGTGCGCATGCACATAGGAGGCACCAAACCTGGCCTCACAACAAACCCTAATGGCTGCTGGGAACTATGTGAGCTGCAATAACGGTGCAGATACACAAACTGGGATCTAAGGTATTTGTCATATTTGAGCTATGAGGAATTGTGGTTTTGAAGTTGGTTTTCTGAACCACAACTTATACTAAAGGAGAGCTGAATTTATCTCTACTGGATTTCCCTTATGTTGAGCATTGATTATCCAATCCTTTGAAGTTCTTGATTTTGGATACTGGAGGTGTCCTGCACCTATTTTTATTGCAAAAATCAAGCCTTTATCCGGTAAGCGCTTTGTGAGACTGGTGACGGGCACACAACGGTGGATACCACATATGTTCCTAATTGGGACTTTTTTCACTTAATTTATCACTCATTGAGCTCTGTGTCTTTTTGTATATTTTTGGATGTAATTTGGACTTTATTGGGACTTGAGTCACACACGTTGAGCTTTTTTTAGGTTTATGATTTAGCGCGGTATTTGTTAAACATTTTTTGTTTAAATATTAACCCACAGTCCTCCTAACTCCCCCTCAAATATACTCCATACAACCACATAACAAACATAACTACAATACTATATCTACTGTTCAATCAATATACATAAATCGAACACTATATACATATCAATATAACACCATGGAGAGGGTTATAACCTAAGTCCTCACCACTGTTCTGCTAGTGTTAAAGACTACATAGCTATCTCTGAGCTCTAAAGCTCCTATACATATCCAAAATCCCTATATTAATGCACTCATATCACGGCATTCCCCCTATATCATCCTCTTTTGCCATCTCTCTAATTGTCTTCTCAGTTCCATGATGGTCATAGTCATATCTTGGTCCTTCTCTCCATATCCTTCTTGACATTAATTCGTTCTGCATTCTACCAGACCCATCTTGTCACCGACAGTTCATTCTCTGTTCCTCACTCATCAGGGGATCTGCTCTATGTGCCTAAAAATCAATCAAATGTCATACCATTAGTCGCCTCCTGCAGCCGATCCAACACTGTAATCATTTGTTTAAAGGGAACCTATCCCCTCTTATTCCTATATACAGATTGTATGGTCCAGGTCTACCCATAGTCCTAGAGCCACCAGCTCCTCAATGAAAGCAACTCATTATTGCCATAATTGCCATCAATTTTTAGTGACCCAAACAGAATATTGTGCAATGAGGACTATGTGTCCCCTTGCACTCACTCGCATCTAACGTAGGTCCTTGTACATACATACCTATTACCCATGTATCTCATACTTATCCTTCATGGTCTGTTCTTCCTCCTTCTGTCATCTATAGATATAACAGCAATCAAAGATGTTATGCACAAAATGTCATATATGTAGCTACTCACAAGTTTTCCCTAGTTCCGCCCCAAAAAGGGGCAAAAACTGAAGTCCTCATTCATACCACGGGGGGACATGCTGTCTAGCTTATATATCCATTCTGCCTCACATTGCAGCAGTCTCCTTTTAATATCACCTCCCCTGGTATCCCACGGCACATGATCTACATATATGATCTTTGCTTCTTGCCATCTCCCCCTATGTGCTTTCAAAAAATGGGCTGCCACAGGTGTCAATTGTTTCCCATTTTCCACATCTCTTGATGCCAATCTAATACTTGAGACATGTTGTTGAATCCTTGTCTTGACCATGTTTTTTGTTTCCCCTATATAATATTTGGGGCAGGGACACTGGATAACATAGATAACTCCCTTAGTCCTACATGTGATGTTATTCCTAATTTGATATTTGTCCTTGGTTTGTAAATTCACTACTTCATCTGTCTTCTTCACCAGCGGACAAATGCTACATCGTCCGCAGGCCCTACTGCCACCCTTACCTATCTTTTTCAACCATGTCTTGGGACGGCAAAAATGGCTTTTGCATAGTCTATCCCTTAAGTTTGGTGCTCTCCTCGCTGTAATGTAGGGTCCTCCGTCTGTCAAAACTGCTAGACGTGGATCCACTTGTAGAACACCCCAGTGTTTTTTCAGTATATTCCTAATGATATGCCAGTCACTGTGGTATGTCGTGATAAATCTCACCTTCCTATCTGCTTCCTTTTCTCTATATTTCAATAGATCTCCTCTGGGTGTATTCCATGCTCGAGATACCGCCTTATCAACGGTTCTTCTGGGGTAGCCTCTCTTCATAAATCGCTGTCTCATATGTTTAGATTCCTCTTGGAAATCCTCTTCTCTTGAGCAATTTCTGCGTGCCCTCAGCAGCTGGCCCACTGGTATTCCTCTTTTTGTGTTATTAGGGTGAAAGCTGGAAAAGTGTAAGATGTTATTAGTTGAGGTAGGTTTGCGATATAGCTTAGTAGATATCAGCCCTTCATCTTCCAGTGTAATAGTGATGTCCAGAAATTCAACTGAAGTTTTTGACATATTGTAGGTTAGATGAATGTTATAAGGGTTCTAATTGAGTCTCCCCATGAACTCTTCACAGTCCTTCATCGACCCCTGCCATAATATCAGGACATCGTCTATAAACCTGTACCAGCCCATAATATGGGCATGGTACAGGTCATAAGCTTCTCCCCACACTATTTCCCGCTCCCACCACCCCAGAAATAGATTAGCCACTGAGGGTGCACACCTTGCCCCCATTGCTACACCCTTGATCTGCTGGTAGTAGCCGCCATCAAATGTGAATGCATTATGTGACAACACAAAATCCAGCAAATCCATCACAAATACATGCAGCTGTCTATTCTCCGTTGACTCCATGTCCAGGAAATATCTAACCGAGGAGATAGCCCTTTGATGAGTAATATTAGTGTATAAAGATTCTATGTCACAAGTGACTAGAATCATCTCTTCCGATACACACATTGAATCCAATCTTCTAAGTATGTCTGTAGTGTCTTTGATGTAAGAATCCAGAGCACTCACATGGGGCTGTAATACATTATCAATAAAGATACAGGCAAATTCAGTAACACATCCTATTCCTGCAACTATAGGTCTCCCCGGCGGCTTTCTCATGTTTTTGTGCACCTTTGGTCTTATATAAAAGGTCGGTATTCTCGGGTGCTCCACTTTCAAATACTCTGATAGGCTCTCACTGATAATTCCCTCTTCTCTGGCACCATCTATAATCTGCTCTAGTTCTTCTTTATATTTCTCTGTCGGGTTCCCGGATAGCTTTACATATGTAGTCGTGTCACTCAGTAACCTATTTACTTCTTCCACATAGTTTTGTCTGGTTAGAATAACCACATTCCCCCCTTTATCCGCCTCTTTGATTATAAACTCTTCATTGTTCTGAAGAGATCGGAGAGCTGCTTGCTCTTCCCTCGAAAGATTGTATTTGTGTCTGCTCTGGGTTAATGCCCTTACCTCTTGACTCACCAGTGAGAAAAATATTTGCAGCGCAGGTATGCTGTTCCATGGAGGTGTAAATGTTGATGGTTTCTTAAATCGCCTAATTAAATCGGTGAGAGCCTGTTTTTCTTGGGTACTCCAAGAGATTTCCTGCTGCTCTTGTTCTGTATCCGAAAACAAACACTTAAGAGAAAGTCGTCTACAGTATAGGAATAAATCCTTAATAATTGTAAACTTGTCGATTTTATTGGTCGGTGAAAAACTGAGACCTTTCGCCAAGACTCGCTCTTGAGTCTCAGTTAAAGGTTGATCAGTGAGGTTTATGATTTTTAATTCCGTATTGTCCTCCTGTATCTTTGTGGTTGTGGGGATTGTGGGCGTTTGTGTTTTATCTCCCTTGGTCTTAGACGATGATGGGCCCATAGATCTAAGTCCCTCCCTCTGCTGTTTGGATCTCCTTTGTCTCCTCTTTTGGTGGTTCCCCCTTCTCGTATGCTGCCTACGTCCTGCTCTAAAAAATCCCCATCAGTAGAGGAGTGATCTGAGAATCTATAGGATGATGTTCCTGAAGGGGACCTCTGTCTTCTCCCCTGCCTGTTGTCTTCTTGGTCAGATGATCTATGGTGGCCAGGTCTGAAATGATCCCTATTCCTCTGTGCCCCCTTTGGTTACCATGATGTTTCCACCTAAAAACATTACCTCGGATGGCATCCTGTCTATCCCTGTATAGCTTCCTCCTCTTGTTCTCTGTCACCTCTTCTTCATATTTGTCCAACTCTTTTTGCATAGAGTCCTTGAATTTAACCATCCTATCTGTCTCTTCTAATTCATTCAGTTCAACATATAGTTCCTGTAATCTTATTTTGATGGATTCTAGTAATTTTCTATCCTCTTTGATGAGCATATCAATCAATGTAAGAGAGCAGGCTGTCAGATTTGACTCCCATTCCCTTTTAAACTCTGTTGACACCTCCCAAGCTGGGAAAATTTGTATTCTTAAGCCTCTAGGTATAATCTTTTCTTCTTTGTATATAGTTAGACTACTAATATTCCACCAAATTTTTAAATAGTCCCGTCTGGTACGTTTTATCTCATATAGGAGGTCATTTATAGATTTCCCCTCTTCACCTGTAGTTGAGTAGTAGTATGTTATTGGTGTCCCTGTAGCTAGCACCCGGAATATTATTGTGAGCAGTGCATACCTAATTGTTAGTGAAAATTGGTTATTGGTCCAGTTTAAGCAGCTCAACCAACAAAGTATGTGACATCCAATAATGGCGCATCTAACTGCACAGTAAGCCAATAAGCTTCTGTATTCTCCCTAATTACTTTATATTTTACATTTCTTACAATATCACTCATATACAGTTTGATTGGAGAATAACCTCTGCATTTTAAGGATAAATGTGTGACTTCCTAGAGCATTTCAAATACTTGCATTTTCTATTGTAAGTTCAGTAAAACAATAACTTATTTTCTTTTCTTACTGTTGAAAATTGACAAATATGTACAGTACCTGCTGTGGGCTGCAGAACTTTGCTGTTCTTTGCCCTAAGTTATTAAATACATACATCAGTTTAGAAGTGTAGATATATTGTGTCATCTCAAGTAGAACTTTAGCAAAAGTATAAAGAAAGAAGTTTTCAGTGTGTCATTTTTCTGTCAGTATTTGCCAAAACAGCATTCTGTAGAAAAACATTGAATTACAGTGTGAAAATGGATTTCCCAGTGAGCTCTCTGTAGTGCATATTTGGAAGTCTTTTGTCTTTGTTTAGCAGACAGCTATCTCTAAATTTGGTTCAGATAACTACTGTTCGCCTTGTGTGCCATGTTGAAATAACATGTGATCCATTATATTACAAATATCAATAAAAATGTGGTCTGCTGATAGTAAAAATAATTATATTCTAAGCATACAGTACGTCCTGCTCCATATATAATAATTACACGTGGGTTATCCTCCGCCAGATGGCACTGTGCTCTGCAGACATGCAAAAACAGGCTCCTCCCGGCCCTTCATATACCCAGGGACCTCCCACAAATCCCCAGATTTCTCTGCAGTGCTGACTGCGAAGACATTAAGTATCACTCTCTCGCAGGTCAGCGGGGCTATTACAGCCCGCGGCCCTGTTGGACTATTTCCACCCCTCCTCTGTGTGATATGCCTCCCAGCCTGGGCTGCGCTGGTAGGGTGAAGGTAGGCAGCACCATGTGTGCTTACGGAGCCACGCTCCACCGCAATCCCCCACCATAGGGTAGGCGGTCAAGGCTGATGGTGAGCCTTCAGGGGATGCCCCTCCCGCATCATTGCCCCACGCCCCGTGTAGCGGTGGACCCTCTGTAATGGGTCGCCTTCCTCCCTTGTTCCCCCCTTAGCCAGGGGGAAAGGAAATGGGGGGGAGGGGTTGTGTATATGGCGGCTTCAGTGTATCCTATTACACGCTTATGGCTTGGTATTGTGCTTTACCGGGAACTGGGGTCAGAGCCGCGCTTTTATTTTATCTGTACTGTTAGCCGCAGTGCCTTTACTGTATTTTTTTCTTGCATCGCATGAATGGCAGCGGCTTTGCGGACGCCACGGCGTCTTTTTCTTCCTTCCTTCTTTCCTTCTTCTTCTTAGCCTGTAGTGGCTCTTCTGAGGTAATTCACGTCTATTCCTTCAGGCGTTATTGCCTTACTGTCCTGATTGGCTGCACGTTTTCGAGCTTCGCGCTCGCTGGGGAGGGGCGTGGTTCTGGCTTGGCGCGTTCCGCGTCGCGGTCAGCTCTGGCCCGCCCTTTGAGGTTTGCTTGGCGCCAATTCTTACTCACGTGCGCATGGTGAAGACCGTCCTTTCCTCTCTGTCTCATGGGCGGCTTTTCATTAGTTTTCATACTCCCTTGCGCATGGCTCTGACATCCTTGTTCCCCTTATGTCTTTCAGACCGTGGATTTCGGTGGCTTCTCCCGACCCAGTGTAGCTCCCGGTCGTGACCATTAAAAATTACTCCCACTTCCCCGCGGGTTATTGGGGTATCCAGGGTAGCTTACAGCGTCAATCCCTACTGGCATATTGTGCCGATTAAATCACCATATGGAGGCATCTCAGGATATTGTGAACGGGGTTCCTTCGGGAAAAGCCCGGCTGTGTGTAGCTTGTGGGGTCTTACCTAGCAGCGGTGACAATGCACGGGTCTGTGTTCCTTGTGCACAGCAGGCGCTATCGGTGCTTCCCGCCTCCTCTGAGGCTGGGCCTGCACCCCGCCTCACTTCACCTACTCCCCCAAGTCTGAGTCTAACTCCCAATACCAGCGGGGATTCTCATCCTGATTTGGCCACTAGACTGGCTAGTGTTGAAAACTTGCTTGCTAATTCCTTAGCGCGTAAAGCCACCGCCAAGAGGCGGCATTTGAACCCTGACTCGGCTCTCTTCCCTATAGAATCTGATGATTTGTTGCATTCCTATGCCCATATCCTCTCAGATGAAGGGGAACTGTTCTCTGACTCAGGGTCATATGACGAAGAGTCAGGAAGAGTCTGGCTCCGAGCATTGGTCCTCGGATGATATTGATAGACTGCTGGTTCAGATCTTTGAGGTTTTGTCCCTCTCTCCCCCTGCTGCGGCTCCCCGGCAAATGGGTGATCTTTTTCGTACCGCTAAAGCTCGCTTGGAATTTCCCGAGCAAACCCATTTCAATAGCCTCGTGCTTAAAGAATGGGAACATCCCAGCAGAATTCATGGGGTCCCTAAAGAGTGTGGATAGGAAATATCCCTTCCCTGCTGACTTGGGTAAGTGCTGGTCATCGCCACCTGAGGTCGATGCTCCTATTCTAGGGTTGTCCAACACCTCTATTATGCACTCTCCTGACACTACTGCGCTGCGGGACTCTGAGGACCGGCGTGTTGACCAACTGGCATGTCATGCCTTTGCATTTGGGGGAGCAACTCTGCGCCGGTTTGCGCCTTAGCCATTACGGTAGTAGCGCTCAGGGCCGTGGTTAGGAGTGCTCTCGATGGCACAGATGAGTTGCCTTCTGATACTGTCAATGCTCTGTCCAGCTGTGATGCGTTTGTGAACTTTATCCTGTCTGCATCGGACGATGCTATTAAGATGTGTGCCAGGTCATCTGCCCTGGTGGTAGCTATACGCCGCGCGGTCTGGTTGCGCCAGTGGGCCGCAGACAATGCCACCAAGAAAGCCCTTACGGGGCTTCCATTTAAGGGGCTGCGCCTGTTTGGGGATCGTTTAGACCTCTTCGCCAAGGGAGGCAAATTACCCCAGCACAGGCGGCAGATTCGGCCCTTTCGTGGCCAAGGCTCCCGATCGACCCCCTACTGTGGGGCTAAACAAGGTAGAGGGGCGTCCTTCACTGGGGCCCGCACAGATTCCTGGCACAGGAACAGAGGACGCCGTCCCGGTTCCTCCTGGGGACCCAAGTCTAAAGCCCCTCCAGAGACCCCCCAGGCATGAAGGGGCGCCCTCGCCCGTCAGGGTGGGGGGACGTCTGCAGCACTTCAAGCATGTCTGGAGGCACCACGTCTCAGACCGGTGGATTCAGGAGGTAGTGTCCTCCGGCTACAAGATAGAATTTGCTGTATGGCCCCCCCACCAGATTCGTTGGGTCCCGGATCCCACAGGATCCTGCCTCAGCTCAGGTCTTGTTGCTGGCCGTGCAGGGCCTCCTGGACCTAGGGGTCATTTGCAAGGTCCCCTTAGGAGACAGGGGCATGGGGTTCTATTCCAACCTTTTCACAGTACCCAAGAAGGATGGGTCAGTCAGGCCCATTCTGGATTTAAGAATCCTCAACAAATTTGTCAAAAACAAACACTTTCGTATGGAAACTCTGCACTCGGCCATTGGCTCTCTGCGCCCAGGGGATTTTATGACCTCCGTAGATATAAAGGACGCTTACCTTCATGTCCTGATGTTCCCAGGACACCAAAGATTTCTCAGATTTGCACTGAAAGATCAGCATTACCAATTTGTGGCCTTGCCATTCGCCCTCACTTCGGCACCCAGGGTGTTTACCAAGGCGCTGGCAGGGGTGATGTCCCTGTTAAGGCTAAGGGGCATATGTGTGCTGCCCTACCTGGATGATATTCTCATCACCTCTCGGTCTCTGTGGCAGGCAGAGTTGGACACTCGGCTGGTAGTGTCCACCCTGGAGTCCTTCGGCTGGGTGATAAATTACCCCAAGTCCTCTCTGTCCCCCTCCTCGGTGACTCCATTCCTGGGAGTGATTCTGGATACGGTTCAGTCAAGGATATTCCTTCCTCAACAGAAGGTGGAAGCTCTGACAGCGCAGGCAAGGTTCCTGCTCTTGAGCCCACAGCCCTCCATCCAGCAGGGAATGCAGTTGGTGGGCCTGATGGTGGCGAGCTTCGAGGCGGTGCCCTTTGCCCAGTTCCATTTGAGACCTCTGCAGCTTCACCTTCTGTCAGTGTGGGACAAGAACCCAGCGTCCTTGGATGGGGTCTGTGTGCTTCCCCCCTCGGTCCCTTGCGTAGTGGCTGGACCACAGGAACTTGATAGGGGGCAGGTCTTTTCTGGACCCCTCCTGGTAGATGGTCACAACGGAGCTGTCAGGTTGGGGGGGATTCTGGAAGTCCCTGTGCTTCCAGGGGAGATGGGGCCCTCAGGAGGCCCATTTACCCATCAACATTCTGGAATTACGGGCAGTCAGGTTGGTACTGGAGCGATTGACCCAACACCTGAGGGGTCTGTCGGTCCAGGTACGCTCAGACAACAGAACGGCGGTTGCCTACATCAACCATCAGGGAGGGACCCGGAGCAAGGGTGCTCTCCAGGAGGTGTCTCAGATTCTGACATGGGCGGAGGCCAATGTCCAATGCATTTCGGCTGTCATCATTCCGGGGGCGGAGAACCTGCTGCCGGATGCCCTGAGCAGGGGGACGTCCCGTCAGGGGGAGTGGTCCCTCTGCAACAAGGTATTCCAGTCCCTGTGTCACCGTTGGGGCCTACCGGATGTGGATCTGTTTGCTTCCCGTCACAATCCCAAGCTCCCGGCCTTCGTATCCCTGTCTCAGGATCCTCTGGCCTTGGCCACGGATGCCCTGTCCATGTCTTGGAGGGAGTTTCGACTTCTGTATGTGTTTCCACCATTCCCCCTTCAGGGCAGGGTTCTGCGCAAGATTGCTCTGGAAGGGGTACCTGTGATTCTAGTGGCCCCCGGTTAGCCAAGAAGAGTGTGGTTCGCAGACATGGTTCAAATGGCAGTAGATCAGTACGATCTGCCAGATCTGCTAACTCAAGGGTCCTTACGCCATCCCAATTTACAAACTCTGGCTTTGACGGCCTGGCTGCTGAAACCTCCATCTTGATGGAGAAGGGTTTGTCTGCCTCTGTGGTGGCTACTATGGTGCAGGCCAGGAACAAGACTTCTTCTGCTATCTATTATAGAGTATGGCGTTCCTACATTGACTGGTGCGAGTCCAGGTCTCTTCCCTACCGGGAATTCTCCGTCCCTAGGGTTCTGGAGTTTTTACAGCTTGGTCTGGACTCAAACTTAGTACTCTGAAGGGTCAGGTTTCTGCCCTGTCTATCTTCTTTCAGAAGACCTTTGCCCAACATCACCTGATTAAGACCTTCTTTCAGGGGGTCACTCACGTGCGTACCCCTCGAAAACCTATGGTCCCTGTCTGGGATTTAAACTTGGTTTTGTCTGCCTTGCAGTGTGCTCCCTTTGAGCCTATTCAGGATGCTGCTCTGGCTGTTCTCACTCTCAAGGTTGTCTTCTTGGTGGCTATTACTTCGGTTAGGCATGTGTCTGAGCTGGCCGCTCTATCTATTCAGTCTCCATACTATGAGAGACACCAGGACAAGGTGGTGTTCCGCTTCAAAACGGATTTTCTGCCTAAAGTTGTGTCTGCATTTCATTTGAACCAGGATATTGTTCTTCCTTCTCTGTGTCCCAATCCTAGCAACGGCAAGGAGAGGTTTCTGCATTCCTTGGACGTAGTCAGGTGCTTGAAGTATTACCTGGTTGTCACTAAGGCCTTCAGGAAAACTGATGCTCTCTTCGTTGTGCCTTCCGGGCCTAGGAAAGGTTTGGCTCCCGCCAAGTCTACTATCAGCAAATGGATTCGCCAGGCTGTGATTCAAGCCTATTCTACTAAGGGAAGGACTCCCCCTTTCCATCTTACTGCCCATTCTACTCGTGCTATTGGGGCTTCTTGGGCTTTCCAGCACCAGGCTTCTGTTGAACAAGTTTGCAAGGCCGCTACTTGGTCTTCTGTTCATACCTTTTCAAAGTTTTACAAGGTTGATGTTAGGGCCTCAGCGGATGCTGTGTTTGGCCGCAAGGTTTTGCAGGTGGCAGTAGTTTAAACTGCTTGCTGTTGCCTTTTTTGTTGGGGATCCCACCCTACTTTATGGACACTGCTATTGGATGTCCCACGTGTAAGTATTATATATGGAGCAGGACGTACTGTATGCTTAGAATAATACAATTCTGTGAAATACCTGTAGAATTGGTATTATATGCATACAGTACGTCCTGCTCCACCCCACCCTGGTTTCACTTTGTTCTGGATCCCCTGTATGGTGATTGTTATCATTATTTATTACCAGTTTTGGTGGTTGGTTTCTCCCGGCTTCTTTTTCTCACTGCTTTTCAATGCTGGGGATTTGTGGGAGGTCCCTGGGTATATGAAGGGCCGGGAGGAGCCTGTTTTTGCATGTCTGCAGTGCACAGCGCCATCTGGCGGAGGATAACCCACGTGTAAGTATTATATATGGAGCAGGACGTACTGTATGCGTATAATACCAATTCTACAGGTGAGTATTTCACAGAATTGTATTTTTAGAAAGTGAAATAATCAAAGTTAAAGAGGAAGACCAGTGTAACTGCCCCTGCAACGTCCCACTGCCCCCCCAAGTCAGATTTGGTTCATTAAAATATCAAAGGATCCTTACATCATTATATGTGCTAATGCCGGACCTCCCTTATTTGACGGCAGCTGCAGGGACCACAAAGTCACCCAATCATCGTGTAGCAGCCTCACCGCTGCTGCACAGATTAGCTGACTAGGCACTTGGGCAGCTTAGAATGCAAACACAATTTCTATCTCATTGTTTTAGTTTACCTAACTTCATAGACTAGCAGGTCTGGTGAACTGTAGCTATCTATCAGCCCTACAAAACCAGATTTAAGATAGGATTATATGCTTTATAGCCCAATTCAAGTTAAAAACTATGCTCCCTTCAGTCTAGGAAAATATAGGACCTGCACTCTCACAACAGGTGCTTCTTTTTCTGGTTCGGCAGATTAAACATTGTTAAGTTGGACATTTTCCCTGCTTTTTGTACCATTTTTAAACAATACCATCTCCCTTCTCAGACACACTCTCAAAATGATGCAGACTGGAGAGGGATTTGTCCCTTCAAAATTTATTAACGGAAAGACAAATAAGAAAGACTTTCCCTTCCTGATCCAGCAGTAGACCATTCTTCTCTAAAACATTAGATTATTAGATTGTACACAGTAAGGTCCCACTGACTCCTGTATTTAGAATGCTGCATAGAACACCAGGATTCATGACATTTTGCTCGATGGTAGGGTCCCCTTGTGCTTATAAAGAGGGCCCCCTCGAGCATCAGCAGATCAGCCCTCTCCCTGGTTGTTTTGAGTAACTTACTGTACTACGTCATCTCCTGGGACATGTGACCTCCCTAGTATACAATATTCTAGTTGAGTGATATACCTCTCCTCTAGTCTAGTATTTCTTGATTGGAGCAAGATTTGGTTGTCTCCTTGTCACCTGATGACCAAATAAAATTCTTCGTAATGACTCGAAAACTCTCAGTGGATAATGTGGCCAAGAGAAAAAGTATAACCTGATTATAATATGGTACAGGTACTGGGCATCAAGGTGTTTAATCCCTCAGATTCTGTGCTGGAGATGTGACTCAGAAATAGGTATCCAGGTTCATGTTTGGTCGGAAGGTGCCTCTATTTTCAACTTCTGGGAGCAAATTGTTGCCATCCATTTGGAAATTAGGTGGGTCTCTCTGCAATTCCAGCCTTATCATCCCTAGGAACTGGAGGAGGAGGCAATCTCCCAAGATTATCTTCCAAACTAAGTGGACGATAGAGGTTCCCATTAAACGTTTACCCTGACTTGGGCTGGCGGGCTGGCAAGCTGTCCTTTAGAGACTCCCCATCACTAGCTGGTACCCTGCAGTGGGAAGCCGATGGCTGATTTACTTTGTTGTGTATTTTGCCCTCCAGTTTCCCCCCCATCTTCTCCCCCCCCCCATGTGCTATTCTTATCATATTAGTTATTTTTGTCCTCTTTTATCTACTGTATTTAGTCGTAAACCTCCCTTATAATATCCCTCTTTTCTCTTTTACTTTTCAGATTTTTTCATTATAGCATTTTACATTTTTTTTTGTAGTGTGTCCCCTTAGATACACAGACCATGACCAATTTGAATACTCACCTACAAGCTACTTTTCTGCTTTTGTTTTTCTGACATGACAACAGTGGGGGTTTGTAATAGATTACATTAGTGTTTCCTCAACTTACTGTAAAACTATTGGACTTATGAAATAACTGTGTATAGAAACCCTTCAGTCCTGCAATCTCCCATTTGTTTATGTAGATAGGCATCTTATTACCCCTAGAGTATTAGGTAACATCTAATAATTTCCTTTATTTTCCCTTTTTGTATTTTATGCATACATTTAATAAAAAAAAAGATTAAACTAAGCACACAAAGGACTAGTTAAAACCAAGAGGGTTTAACCCTTTAACTGCCAGCCTACCTGGCAAAAACTGTTTGCTGAAATCCGGGGACACCACATGGGCTGTTTACACAGGGCAGATTTTAGGCTTTGAAAAGCCTTTTCTGCCTCTGGGGTCCATTCCACCATTACTGACTTACGACCCTGTGTTAAGTCAGTTAAGGGTGCAGCCACAATGTGGTGTGGAAAATGCTGTCTTTTCTTTGGCTCCTCAGCCAATGGAATCTGCCAATACCCCATTGTGAGATCCAGGGTTGTGATGTATCTGGCCCTCCCGAGCTTCTCAATCAATTCATATACCCGGGGCATGGGTGACTCCTCATTGACGCCTAACTCTATCATGCGCTTTACCTCTGAGGAGACCGCCTCTCTACGTGCTTCAGGTATCCTGTATGGTTTAAGGTTTACCTTACTGTAGGGTTCAGTTTTAACATGATGTTTTATAAGGTGAGTACGGCCTGGCAGGTCAGAAAACTTATGTCTATTTCCCTGTAGAAACTCCCTGATCTCCTGCTTCTGGTGTCCTGATAAGGTCTCACCTATTTTGACTGGGGGAACTGTCTGAGCCACCTCTTTAACTCTAGCCGGAGTGACTACTAAGGCTTCACGATCCTTCCACAGCTTGATCAGGTTTATGTGGTAAATTTGGTAGGGTTTCCTTCTACCTGGTTGATGAACCTTGTAATTCACCTCAATCACCTTCTCTACAACCTCATAGGGACCCTGCCATTTTGTCAGAAATTTACTTTCAACCGTGGGCACTAACACCAGGACCCGTTCCCCAGGATTAAAGACCCTTACACTGGCCGATCTATTATATATTCTGCTCTGGGCCGCCTGAGCACTTTGCATATGCTCCTTGACTATCGGCATTACCTTCTCTTCTCCTGCATCTGGGCCACATGTTCAATCATACTTTTGTATGGGGTGGCCTCAGTCTCCCAGATTTCCTTGGCGATATCTAACAACCCCCAGGGATGCCGACCATACACTAGTTCAAAGGGCGAAAATCCTGTAGACACCTGGGGTACCTCCCGGATGGAAAACATGAGATACGGCAACAAATAGTCCCAATCACGGCCATCCCTTTCTATGACTTTCTTAAGCATGTGCTTAAGGGTTTTGTTAAATCTCTCTACTAATCCGTCTGTTTGGGGGTGGTACACTGAGGTGCAGAGATGGGTAATTTTAAACAGCTTGCACAGCTCCTTCATGACCTTTGACATAAAGGGCGTGCCCTGGTCAGTTAGGATTTCTTTCGGAATCCTTACATGTGAGAACATAAGAAACAGTTCCTTAGCAATACTCTTGGAAGCCATATTTCTTAATGGAACTGCTTCCGGGTAGCGGGTAGCATAATCTAATACCACTAATATGTATTGGTGTCCCCTTGCAGACTTCATGATGGGCCCCACCAAATCCATGGCAATTCTCTCAAAGGGGACCTCAATGATGAGAAGTGGCACCAAGGGACTCCGGAAATGTGATGTTGGGGCACATAAATGGCACGTAGGGCAGGACTCGCAGTATCTTTTTTTTTTTTTTTTCCGCGGACACCCCAGGCCAAAAGAACCTTTGGAGAACTCTCTCTTGGGTCTTATTATTCCCTAAATGCCCTCCAAGCACATGATTATGGGCCATCTCCAGCACCATGCGACGGTATGCTTTAGGTGCCAGAAGCTGTTCCTTAATTTCATTATTCATTTTGGAGACCCGATACACTAGATCCCCATTCATGGCAAAGTGTGGAGGTACACCATTCACTACCGTGACATTTGCCCTTGTGGTCCCCAGAGTGGGGTCTCTTAATTGTTCAGACCCCAAATTACCCCGAGCCACTTCTAGGTCTAAGACCCGCTGTTCAGGCAGGGAAGTCTCGTCATCCTCGCCTGCCAACACCTGTAGTGGAAATTGGTCTTCGCTGCATAACTCAGAGATACCCATATTTTCACCCGACTCTACATCAGGGAGGGTTACAGGTTCTGCCGTAGATTCTTCTCTGCCGGCAGAAGTGTTACCCCTTTCCCACAACTCCCAGAACAAGGGAAAATAGCGACCGACTATTACATAATACATAAGGCGTTTTACGACGCCGACTTCATAGTTCAGTTGTGGTAAAATAGTTCAGGGGGTCTCAAACTTACCCATGGCTACAGGGTAAGCTATGATCTCCCCGTGGATGCAAAGTACTCTAACATTTTATTCGGTACGTAGTCCCAACCACAAGGTTGGCCCGTACCAAGGTTACCAGGCTACCTGAATCCAACAGGACCTTCACTGAGTAGCCATTCACTCTAAAAGACAAAATATGTGGTTCAGTCTCCGACTGCGGAGTGGCGGTACAAACGGGTTATCCGAACAGGGACCTTCAGCGGTCAGCGTCACATTCCATGGGCTCAGGGGAAAAAGGGCAATCAAAGGCTATGCGTCCCTACTCATGACACCTCCAGCACTGGGGAGCATGGAACCTCGTTACCCGGGCGTCTTCCCTAGTATTAGGGGGCCTCTGGGGGTCAGGGTCAGTCTTTTGCCCTCGCTTAAAGTCCAGAGCCCTTCCCCCTCTTACATCCTTCCATACACCCCAGCGGGAACTCTCTTACCCACAGTAGTCACGCGCTTAATGGTCTTGGAGGGTGCTGGTGCTGTAGGGGCATCCCGAAGGTAGTCCTCAGTCGCTATGAATCTTTCAACCAAGTTGACCAGCTGCTCAGGAGTCTCAGGGTCTCCTTGTCCTACTCACCATTGTAGCTTTGATGGCAGGGTCCGGAAGTAGTGGTCCTCCACGACTTTTTCAACCATCTGCACAGGTGTAGAACGCTCTGGATTCAGCTATTTTTGGACTAGATGAATTAAGTCAAACATCTGCGACCGGGCAGGCTTATCAATGGCAAGTCCAATTGTGCACTCTCCTTGCCCGAATCGCCAGCGTAACACCCAGGCAAGCAAGGATCTCCATCTTAAGTTTGGCATAGTCCCGTTAATCTTGCTCCCTGAGGTCATAATAGGCCTTTTGTGGCTCACCCGTCAGGAACGGTGCAATGACGTCGGCCCATTCAGCAACTGGCAGCTGCTCTCTCTCAGCCACGTGCTGGAATACAGTGAGGTAGGCCTCGACATCGTCAGGAGTCATCTTTTGCAGGACCCGCTGAACGGCTCTCCTCACACCATCAGTCTCGACCGGGCTTCTCTCCGGTTGTGAGACTTTAGCCATAGCAGTCTCTTTGAGTGCAGCAGTCTGCTCCATCAACAGGCGGTTTGTCTCCTGCTGGTTTGCCATGGCCTGCTGCTGTGCTTGGTGCTGTTGTGCCATGGCCTGCTGCTGTGCTTGGTGCTGTTGTGCCATGGCCTGCTGCTGTGCTTGGTGCTGCTGTGCCATGGCCTGCTGCTGTGATTGGTGCTGCTGTGCCATGGCCTGCTGCTGTTGTTATCACCTCCTCCATTTGCGACAGGTAAGACATCTTTGTTGTTGTTTTCACCCAAGCCATCCACTGTTAAATGTAGTGTTTTGTCACTCCATTGCCCCTAGCACCTGCCCGCATCCTCCACCTATTTGTCAGGGTCTGGGGCGAACAGCAGTGACTCGGATGACAGTTCTTCAAATCAAAAGTAATTTATTGAAAATAAAGATTCAACAGCCAAAACATATATTAGCATCAGAGAAGGTTGCAGCCAACAATGCAGAACAGCAAGTGGTTACCTCACCAGCTCTAGTAAAGTCCAGGGTAGGATAACGCAGCAAGCTGAAAGTCCTAGTAACAGGTTCGCTTACAGGGCATACAAGCCCTACTCCACAAGTCCAAGTTTGGTTGACACAAGCAAAGTCCTTCGGCTGCCATTCAGTTCTATCAGTCTTTGTGAGTATCAAGGCCTGGGTTCCTCATCCCAGGCTGTTCACCAGCCAACTGAATGCCTCATTGACTCCTTTTATTTAGGCTTCCCCGCAATTAGCCTCATCACCTGTGTGAGACCTGGGATTAGGGAAAAAACCTGTAAAGGACTGGGGATGTGGACTGGGATCCTGCATGGACTGGGATCCTGCATGGATCGTGCCTTATTGAGCTAAGCAGGGGAAAATACACACCATTCAGGACTTTCCCATACATTTTACCACTATATATAATATATATATATATATAGTGTATATCTCATGTCTACTGTTATGTAACCACACATAAACTCTTCCACTATTGGGTGAGGAACACCTGTGTAATGTTACCATACACAAAAGGGACCTAGTTTAAATTGTCATAAAGGTAACAGAAGTTATTTAGGTTGAAATAAAGACACGTTTAACATCTTGGCATAAGAGTAGCCAATTAGCCTGATCAGAACCCTTGACCAGATGTTCACAAGACTATTTTGTTGTCATTCATTCTGATAATTTTGCTCGAAACTGTGACATCAATCTACCCCTTTTAATTCACAAGATTTTGCAAAGTTTGATCAACCTTACAGTAAAGAGTTCATAGAGTTCATAAATACTGTTACACTAGACATCAAGGAACGGGTTAGCAGCAAAAGTTTATGCAGCCAAACAAATCTGGCAGAAATAGACAGATACGTGAAAGGTTAGTATTTTTTATTATTTTTTTGTTACTTTTTTATTTATGATCACTGAGAAGAAATAGTCCGAAGCAGCTTGACATTCTGAGAGGCTCAAACGATAGGTACATAATAGTAAAGTGATTTGGTTACTTCTGTGATGATCACAATTCTTCATAAATTCTATTCATTATCATGTATTGAAGGAGACCTTACTAATATTATTTTGAACAGATTGTATAGCCAATCCCGTACACTGCCATCCTTTTTAGGTGTTCCCAGCTCATTCTCTCACTGCCCATGATAGCATGCTGCTGGGTGCTATTGATCCTGCCTTCGTTGATTGTTATACAGTTGCCGACCTAGCTTGCTTGACCATTATGTGACCGCCACCTGAACTGACCTTTTCCTGGATTTTGACTACGTTCTTGCCTCATCCTTTGTACTGCAAACTATCTGATTACCCGGTTTGACCTTTGGCTTGACCTTTGCTCTTTCTCGTGTTCTCCCTTGGGGCTGTGTATTGTGACGACTGATTATTCTGTGTATTAGCACGGCTTGCCCGATAACGCCCATTCTTACCTCTGATTCATCTGCCTTCACTCCTCTGAGTTCACAATCTTTGAGCTATCAAGTCCTGGGGGAAACTGTGTCTGGTGAGGCGTTTAAAGTGCCCCAGCAAACGGGGACTTGACTATAGGTGAAGCTAGCTGCGGAGATTGGGGGTTGTGAATTCACTAAGAAGGCGGGTGTTCTCGGGTTTGACATAAGAGACATAAGAATTGTAAGTAGAGCCCTGATATTTCTACTGTAATTACCAGATAGACCAGCGGTTCCAAACTTTTTTTCACCACTTTCCATTTTAAGATTATCTTAGGTACCACCTTGAGTTGTGCATGTGGGTTGTCAGTCAAAGAAAAAGGGTTAAAAACACATAAAAATGCATAAAACACAAAACAAAATTGTTTTTATGCCCTTTAGGTCTGCATTATGAGCTATGCACACATAAATATAAGACTGGTAGGTCTCATGGACTCAAAAACCAATATCACTTTATTCAGAAATCTGTTATACCCTTTTTAAAATATATTAAATAAACATTTATGTAGATGTTTATATGGTTGGAGATTTATTTACTACCTCAGATTTCTATTCTTTACTTTAACTGCTGAAATCATTGAACTATTGATCTGCAATAAAAGAGACCTTCACAGACTACGTTAGATTCGTTTTATGCATATCTAGGCATAAATAGGCGTACATAGGCAAGATTTTATAAAACTAGGCAAGATTTTATAAAACTGTATAAATGTCTTATACTTTTGCACATTAGGGCAGTTGTCAAGATGTGAAGCATTTTGATACTGGTCGCTGTGACAAGGACTGATTTTAACTAATTACATTTTTTTGGAACTTCCATTATGTTTTCCTAAATGTTTATTTAGGGTATACACACACACATACATACATACATACATACATACATACATACATACATACATATATAAAATTCTTTGAAATCTACAAGCTTAGACTTATATAATATAATGTATATATAATGTATAATAAATCATAACGTCTAATAAACAGGGCAATATAGATTCAAATGTTTTATATTCAACAGCCGATGGTGGAATCCTTTCTATATCTGAATTAAATTCTAAAAATAAGTTCTGAGACCCTGGCTCATGTCCATCCTCTTTTTTGCAGACTTAGCAAGGCCATTTACTGAACTATAAATTACTCTTCACACTTTTTCTGGAGATGATTGCTATTTTGGATGATTAATCTGAAGAATAAAACTTTAACTACATATAAAGTGTGAAAGATTCAGAGCTGTGTGAAATAGGAAAAAGTTTCTTTTGTACTCCTTTTGATTTTTAAATACGACTTATAATGTAAAATGATTCTAAAGAACAATGGTGTTATCTCATTTAGGGTATCTTAACAGGAGTGTTAGAGCAAACTTTCTTGTAAAATATACTGTAATCTTTGACTAAATGTGTAATATTACACATAAAACCTGCAGATGGTGGATGCAGGTGTATTTAGAGCCTGGTTTACTAAATCCAACACAGACAGTAAAAGCAATTGCTTTCATGTTCTAGAGTTCAAGTCCATTTAGGACCTAGTGATGTCAAGCTATATGTAGGTTAGCTTTATATGACAGTACATGAGACTGTACTGTATCTCACAAGGTTCATTCTATTGCCAGTGTTGTAACATGTTATATACAGTATATAAAATATGTATAATTATATCAGGGTCTCTAAAGATGTTAATAGGATGGACAGCTCCGCTTGTTACACCACTTTGTGTGGTTACTAAAAACCCCATATTCACTAGTATGCAAAGTAATGCACAGTGGAGTACCGCCCCAATGGGTTTGCAGAGTGCTGAGAAGCTTAAATGCATATACATATTCCCACTTAACGCAGAGCTAAACCGCATAATTTATTAATATGTGTTCGGAATTTGTCAATCACATTTAAAGAGTAAGTCCACTTTTGAATGAATTTTTTAAAGTGTATATTATCGTGTGGCAAAAAGACATCTTAAAGGTGCTCAGCTGATCTGGCATTTTTATTTTTTTCTAATTTTAGCAAATATGTATTTTATTGAAGAAGTTTTCATCTGTTGCTATTGGTAATGTACACCAGTTGCAGATTTGGTGTACCTTGGCAATGGCAACAGACGCAGAGAAAATTGCTGCTGGGTATGTGTAGGTGTGAGTGAGCTCCCTCACCTTAGCAGTGGCCATAGCAGCAGTTTTCTGTGTGTACAAGACTAACTTCTCTCTTCTTGGTGTACATTTTCCAATAGTAGTTGATTTAAAACTTCTTCCAGAAAACACACATTACATAATATAGGGAAAAAAAATGCTATATCAGCTCAGCACCCTGAGCACATCCTTTTGGTAGAAAAAAATACACATCCAAAAATTCCATCCCAAGTGGACCATTTAAACTTACATTGCTAGCACTAGTAAGGCACAGAAACTGCTACTGCGAATTTGTACGTGCCCCACTGAGCACATTGAATACAATGCACTCATTTCAAAGCACTGCAATTTTTTTTTAACTTGCTGGCCCGTGTGAGCGCTCCAAGTACTGCTGCCTCTGTAAGTTAAATAGTAGTCAGTACACAGCTGCAATCTTTTAAAGTGATGCTCCCTAACCCCATAAAAAGTTTAGCTGTTTTAATATGATTTTCTTAGTTGCACTTTACAGCAAAAGCCATTCTCTGTGAACATAATAGGGATCTCATGTTTAAAGGTGTCAGGAAAAGGGTCACAAAAAAATCTAAGACATTAGATATACCAAGGAGCATAATGAAGACAGTTATCAAAAAGTGAGCACAACAATGAGATTACTGAAAACACTATCCTCAAAAATGCAAAAATGACTACAAGAAAATTGGTCCAGTAGGCTGCCAAGAGGTCTACAGCAATATTAAAGGAGCTACAGAATTTCTAGCAAGTACTGATTATGTATAACATGTGATCTCACTTATTTTTCTTCTTTCAGAAGGAATGTATGGCAATATACTATTGTATGCAGCTGCACAGACACACTAAAACATAAAAATGGCAACAGTGATCAAGGCTCATGTGTTAGTGGAGCCTGGCTTCATTTTCACTTTACCCCTATGGTAGTGACTAAAAATTGCATATCTTGTAGCCTGTGCAAAATGTTGTGGTCCACAGTCGGCCATCGAATTTGCATGATAAGATTCTGTGTGTGGCTTTACGGCGTATTAAAACATGAAAAAAAATTGAAACAATAGTCACGGGTTCCTTTGTCTGTTAAGCCTGACTTCACTTTTACCTTTACCATAATGGTAATGGCTGAAAATAGCACATCCTTAGTTTAGTGTCCTTGATCCTTGTGGCCCCAAGATTGGTCATCCGGGGTCACGTGGGCTGTACTCAGCTGGCCGCTTGCCAATTGTAGGGCCACCCTTTGTTGGAGGATCAAGTATATTTCGGCATGCAGTGGAGTTAATCAGCGGGCGGTCATTGGCAACCGGGCTGACCAACACCCATTTGACATATAATGGGTGTTGGTCTGGTTTAATGCCTATGGCTTTAGAACAGAATGTCAGAAAAACAACTGAACATGCATGGATTCTAACCTAAATAACTGCTTCCAGGAAAAGGCAATGCACACTCTGAATTTTACTAAACAATTGCTTACAAAACATGTGAGATATTATTAAGTATTAAGGAAAGAAATATCCAAATTCTTTGCGAGAAATTTTAAACTGAAAAAAACAGAAGCTGATTTTCTCCACGTATGGGTCGTAAAAGTAAAGTGTGTGCCAAATGATGCTTGAATGGAAACAGAAGCAGACAAAATAGAGTGGTGAAGCTATAGGCAACTTTTAAACAACATTATTTTCATCCATCCTGACGGTGCTGTGCGGCAAAATATGGGAATAAATAATGTGGAATGCAATGACTTGCCTTACATATACAATCAACAACCATGGAAAACATGTGAATACACCTGGGGCAGGCCTACCAATAAATTGTAACGGCAAATAGAAAAGTCCTGATAAATTGAGAGAAGACGAGCTCTTGCTTTAATGCCATCTGTGCATATGAGGACTTCTTTGCACTCCAGGCCAGCCCATAAGCAAGTAGGTTAAAGAAAGGTTTGGATAAAAAGTAGATTTTTTTAAGAAACAGCTGTCAACCCTGCAGACTAGGATAAAACAGATGCTACTGGAGCAGAAGGAACAGAATATGTCTGAATAGAATATTTTTGGAATACTGGAGAAAGGAAAAAATAGACACATGATATTTTGGAATAAAGAGAGAATATAGAAAATTATGTCAAACTATTTTGGCATAAAATAATAATGTATAAATCACTGTAGATAATATTTATTCAGTATTTCTTTTGTAGAGTTACTGCAAACTACACAATATAATCATCATTATTTATCGTACTTCTTCTTTGTTCAATTAACATGTCAATCATTTAGTCTGTATATAGTAACTGGTACCTGAAGATGCCTGCATGCTACAAATGTCTTGTTGCAGCACTCTAGAAGCATGCAGTTCTCAAGATGTTTGATCACAACAGTGATACCCTAAGATGTAGCGCCACCTTCCTGTTCTAGACCATGTAAGAATCTTAAATTAGTTCTGTTATGGTATGAGGTACTCGACAGAATGCCGAATATGGACCTGTGAACAGTTTGTTTAATAATGTTCTTGAGAAATAATGGTTCCCCAAGCCACCAGTAGAGTGCAGGCACATAAGGTGCCTCGTTTGTAACCTTTTATGTTTGCATTATAAAGCCAAGCTATAATATTAACAACCCTTCACAACAAGTTAGTAGTAGTTTCTTAGATCATCTTTAAAACCTGGGAAAGTAATTGGAAGCCCAAAACCAGACCCATTAATCTCTTAAAACCGGGGGGCATGGCTTGCAGATGGCAGAGTAGGACTGTCTGGGGGCTCCGAGCTGAGACACCTGTGATCCGTACAGCTCAAAGTTTGCTATGGCCAAGAAGAGAAAAGGGTGCACCAACTGCACATCACCCCAGGAGCCTGCAATCTCCACTTACCTTGCCTCCGGATAGGGAAAAGCGGAGGGTATCTGACTTTTAAGATGGCACTGGCTGCAGGAAAGGATCCCGGTGATATTCAGTTGCAGCAACTTCCGGAACATTCAGGGGAGGTGCTGCTATGCCGGGAAAGACAGCGCACTGGGGGGGACGAGGAAGGGAAAGACACAACAGGTGAGCCTCTTGTAAGGAAAGGAGGCCAACATTAAAGCAATCACTCCCAATGCTGGAGGGCTTAACATACATAAGGGAAGAAGAATATTAATGCAGGAACTTAAGAGGCAGAGAGTCCAGATTGCTTTAATCCGAGAGAGTAACTTTAAATTGCCCCCCCCCCTCGTCTCAGCAACAAACACTTCCCAACTTCATTCACTAGCTGCTCTTCCAAATCTAAGTGAAAGGGGATATACAGAATATATACAGAAGACGCAACATTCCTAGTTAAAGATACATGGGGAGATTAGGGTGAATATTACTGGTTAAAGACGAGCTTTCAGGAAACATACACCCTAGCCTCAATGTACGCTCTATATCAGGGTCAGGTTAAATTAATCACACAAGCACTAAACAAGCTTGAATCCTTTGCAGAGGGAGAAATAATCTTAGGTGGGGACCTAAACGTCACACTGGACTCGTTACTAGACACATCCTTATGCAAGTCAATCATACTCAAGGAAAGACTTCCACCTTGTCTCCCAAAAGGTGACTCCCCTTGTCACGAAGATTCAAATCCTTTGCTTTTTCAGTTCACGCTACAGTCACCATCGATCTCCTAATGTTAAACAGGCATAATCCCAGCATGACATGGAGACTGAATGATTTAGTCACCTTATTTATATTTCCAGGAAAAAAAGGCACCAGAGGTTTCCCCCTTATTATTGTGGAAAGCCCATAAAAGTGTTATCAGGGGCATACTGATTAAGCACGCCTCCAGAATGAACAGGGAGAGGACCTCCCAAATAACTAAGTCTCTGGAACTCACACATAAACAGTCTTTAGCTACAGACACACTGACAGAAATAACTTGACTCAGAGAGGCCTTGAACATTGCCCTACTAAGCATAGCCAAATACATTTTCAGGAGATGTAAACACCTGTATTATGAGCATGGTAACAACAGCGGCTCCCTGTTGGTACAGACACTGAGAAAGCAATAATATTTGAACCATATAGTGCAAATATTAGACACTGGAGGGGAAAAACAAGCCAACCTAGACAAAATTGCTGACTCCTTTAAGAACTATTACTCCAAACCATACAGCCCGAAACCCCAGGGTGCACCGACTCCCTTATCTTATATGCCCAAAGGATCCCAAGAGGATCTACGGGCCATTGAGGCCCCAATAAGCTCAGCTTGAAATCAAACAAACCCCCACAGGAAAGACCCCCGGTCCAAATGGATTCACCATTAAATACTATGAATCCCTATTCCAGATACTGTCACCCAAAATAACTACTTATACTTCTCTATTATAGATTTAGTAGTTGACATTTCGGTAATAGGAAGGGAAAGATCCTTTGTCTTGCAAGAGTTACAGGACAATTTCTCTCCTTAAGGTGGATTAAAGTCCCCTCCAATAGACTTGCCCCTTTAGTCCCCAAGATGATTCATACCAATTAAACTGGCTTCATCATGAATAGAGAGGTATGAGATAATACCTACAGAGCTATGAATGTCACCTATAAAGCTCAAGCCTCCAATACTCCTCCCTATGGATTTGGAGAATTCATTCAACAGAGTGGACTGGCTGTTCCTTGGCAAAGTCTAGGAGCAAAGTGGTGTGGGAAGCACCATGAGAAAATGTATTGGCGCTCTTTACACCATCCCTACAGCTCGAGTAAAAGTGAATGGACACCTGTTGGATGTCTTCACCATTAGAAACAGTACTAGGCATGGATGCTCCTTTTCCCCGCTGTCTTTTGAGCCCTTCTTGGGCACAATGAGAGACAATAGCGTCATCACAGGTCTTTCACCAAGGATCCACATAAAATAGCCACTTATGCAGATGATGTTCTTTTCTTCATCACCAATTCCACCACCTCCCTGCCTGTTCTCATGAGGAACATACACTTATCTTCCTCATTGTTTAACCAACTTGACCTTAACTATATTACATTAGCCAAAACAGTCAGAGACAGCCTCGAATGCAGGGACCTGCCAACCTTCTCTCAGCTGGGGTGCAAAAATGTCATCAAGTTGTCAATCTTGCCTAAATTCTCTTTCCTCATCCATGCCTTGCCTATTCGGGTCCCCATGCCCTACTTCAAATCTGTAGACACTATGATTATTAGATTCATATTGAAGAGCAAAACTCATCAAGCTTTACCGGTCAGTGATCCACCTGCAGAGAATTTGCAAATGGCACCTCCATCCAGGCCAAAAGAGATGGGTAGACTTATAGTTGCCCAACAGCGGAACTGTTTCCTTCTGACTGTTTTTTTTTATACACATATATGAAAACATTTTCAGCTTGCCCCGCACGTCTCTCTAGAGGGTTACAGGGATACAATGTGATCCCCTGTAGGGGAGACCGGGACGAGTGGGAATAGTTGCGGGTGACGTCATAGACGCGCGCCCAGATGGGCGCGCGTTCTCTGACGTCACTCACGCATACGCTGGAGAGAGATCAGTAGTCTTATAAAACCCCCCCATACTGGACAAGCAATACCGCTCCTTGTGACGAAGGCTTCCAGCCGAAAGTTAGGATTCGTTCTGTCTACCTGGTGCTGCAGCCATTTCAGCCTGACTACTTTGTAAGTCTCACTTGCTTCTGGTTACATTACTCCTAGCAATTGTCAGGATGAATTACGGGCAGTCCAGCATTGTGCCTCCCCAGGGGATCATACTTATCTATGCTTAAGGACTTTCTCTTATTGCATTTGACCTTATCAGTGTCCCTGGAACACTTTATGGACATTACACCCTATTATGCTGTATACAGCATTGATGCATGAATTATCATTCGCGGTCGATCTTCTATATACTGTATGATTTATGTCATTGTATTATATTCTGTAAATACACTTGATTGATGTCACTTACTTGCTAAACAGCATTAAAAAATTCTTCCTTTTAAATGCATTTGTTGGTTTCAAGGGTGTTCAATTTTCCATTCCTTACTGTAGACTTATAGTCTTCCTGTGTTAACCTTCCCTTGAATGCAATCCCCAGGCTAATTCACAACCTCCCCCAACCCACCCCCAATTAATGCATTCCTACAGGTCCTCTCTAAAATACGCCCAACATCATCCCAACATCTCTCCTGGGCCCTCCCCTCTAATCCGACTCATGAACAACCCTGTGCTCCCAATGAGTACCCAAAAAGAGAATCTAAGGAACTGGGGGAAAATAGGCATGATCCAAAGTTATTACCTCCTCTCTCAAGAGGGACCCAACCCTCCTGAGTGAGAAGTGGCACGACCACAGCCTAGACCCTTGGACCCTACTCCATTTTCACCAATATCTACAGATGCTAGGCCCTAGGAGCAAGTTAAGCAGAGACCTATCAGACTTCAAGAAACTATCCATAGGTCAACACCTACATTCCCCACTCACTATCTATTCTCACTGTCATGCTCACCGCATTCTGGGATGCAATTTTACCAGTAGTTTCTGTGGTCGCTGGCTCCCAGATTTCCCGCCTTTATCCTACTTCTCAACGACATCCCAATTAGCAAATACAAAAAATCATTAAGCATTAACACTCTTTCTCCATACCAAATATGCATTATTTTCTTTGCTTTGTTTCCCCTGGCTACAATTCCAAGCAACAGAGGAATACAAAGGCCTACCACCTAAACTTAAGCCTTTCAGCTCCCCCTTCCTAGAATCACACCTAGCCTCCCCACCCCTTAATCCTGCCTTATGCAACCTACTTTCTCATAAATATCTGCTTTTCTACCCTCATCGCTAATTCTGCTAGGATACAACCTTGGGGGAATTCCCTCAATTTCATATACTAACAGCAAGATGGGAACACTCCAAATCTTAACTTGACTAAAAACAACCATGCTCCCATGTCCCCAAGTACACCATCAGTTTAATCTGCCCACCATAATCTGGTATGCTGCAGCAGACTGATGCAGTTGTCTACTATGTTTGCTATATGTCTGCCATATATTATTTCCTTGTTAACTGATTATATCCTTCCCTGTATTTTACATGATAATGCATAAAATCTTAAAAAATCTCTTAAAACCCAATAAACAAATGCTGTGGCTAGATTATATAACACATCAGCTGAATACCAGCCACACATAAGGCAATAAGGAGCAGTGGTATTAACATAGTAGGCTCTATGGTGACTGTTTCTTTATCGCCAGATAATCTTTTTTTGGGATATGAGTTTTCCCTCAGAAAGGTCCACCCTTGGTTCCTATATAGTCAGTGTGCCTTCAAGTTCCTTGTGGCAAACTCAATATTACTTTGGGTGAAAAAACTTCTCTACATTATTATAAGCTGCTCTTAAAAGGTAAGTTCATGTTATGAGAAGATGGCACAGCAGGTGGGCATGGCTTCATTCTGTATGGAAGTTTCCATTGATCTCAATGGGAGCATGCCATACTGAGGCCAATTACACTCAACTCGCCGGTGCTGGAACCAGGTGTGGGTATGTAGTGGGGTGTCTGCTGGGTAAGTCTACAAACGTGGACTTAAACTTAAGAGGGATTGCCCAAAATAAAAATTAAAAAAACTGAGAACAAGCTCCCTGTCGGTCCAAGAAAGCGTCTCTGAATGTGGACTGGCTTACAACCCACAGCATGTTCACTGCAGGCAAGGCTTAACTTCATTCTCAGCTGGAATAATGCTAGGAAGACACATCTTGTGCTTGGGCCTGTTGCAGTGTCTCACCTGCAGAGAATTTTTTTATAACATTGTAAAGAAATAGACTGGTGGCTGATTCCACACTGATACCAGAACTACTGTATGTTGTGGCATCCTGTTTATGAACCAGTGGCATAGGGCAAAGGGACTGCCAGGATAACTCGCACATGGCTCTGCTGGGTTAGAACCATGCTGGCTTTCAGATCTAATGGGACATCTATGGCCAAGCTGGTCCTGTAAAATTGTACAAAGCAAACCCAAACAATATTAACCACCAAATTATTTAAAGCATTAGTTATCAATGTTGTGAAATATTTTTCTTGATTAGCTGAAATAAGACATGTGTCAGGTAAAGCAAATTAACACTATCTGCCTTTCATGTATTTAAGTTTGCCTCTTTGATGTAAACAAAAGCAAAACACTAGTATCTTATACATTTTGGATTATCAGTAAAGAACTACAGCCTTCTGAGTGTCTTTTGTGAAGTAGTATTATGCTTTAATCATCCTGCAGAAAAAAAGGCTCTTGAACAAAGCATACACACTTACACACAGGAGTCCATCATTCCACAGCACAGTAGTTAGAGGAATTATTTCTTTTCTGTGCTTTCTATTGAAGATAAAATGGGGCTCTAATATCTAGAATCAGGATGGAGGGCAGATCAATAGCCCTGTTATGTTTAGGCTGTATGGATTAAAAGAGGATCAGTGCAGACAACAATGCTTTGATATACCAGATCCAAAGCTTCAGTGCATAAATACTTCATAAAGGCATTAATTATATATATATTTTTATGCGATGTGAGGCACTAAAATATTTTATGGATATAACAAAATCTTTGTTATTTGGTAACATTAAAGTAAGTAGAGAGAATTATTATAGTATAATACTGGCATTTTACTATAATACAAGATCAAAAGATTTTCATGCAGCAGGTATATCGGTATGCATAATGGCATTAAATTAGGAAGTGTTTGTGCAGCATCATAGATAATGTAGACATTTTATTCTGTAACCTAATGAGCTTACTAGGACTTGTTGTGTTTAAAGGTACAAGCTGGGTTGGTGCCAGACCTGACATCTTCAGGGGCCTATTTAGGCTTGCACTGGGCTGCTGGATGGTTCCCTGGTGTGCCCTACCCATTGAGCTTTTGACACTTAATGACATTGGAGAATGTGGCAAAGAATGGAAGGCATCTGGCGACAGCTCAGAAGGTGGTGAAAACCAGAGGATGATAGGCATAAAGTGGACATTGCACTGACAGTGAAGAATGGGTTGAGGACTAGTGAAAATCCAGAGTGGGGACAATCCACTTCTGCATGAATGCAGCTTGGCACAGGTCTGGTGCTCTTCCAGTGGGCGCTGGGCCTGTGTTGGCAATCAGGTGGGGGTTATCGGCAAGATACCCATCAGAATGCTAATCTTACAGTATATTACTGACAGACTTTGGAGCTGTAAAGCTATATTATTATTATTTATTTATATTATTCTATTGAGGCTATCAAAATACAAGTAATGTCCAGGGTCCCGACTGCCTGCAATGCTGTCTTCCTGAATTTAAGCCTCTGTGGGGCCAAAAATAAAAAACAACATACTCACAAGTAGTCCCATGCAATTGCTTTGCTTGATATAAGTAGTCTGAAACTTAATGGGGAAAGGTGATCTCCTTCCCCCTATTGGCAGTCTGGAGATGAGCATTCATTTTAATCTTAGCAGACCAGCCCCACTGCCATTCACCAGGGTGGGAAATTGCCTTACTCACCCTTATGGACCATGCTCCAACCATAACTGCAGGTCCTGCTTGTCCACCAATGGCCACCAATGCACAGGTCTGTTATGCTAGGCAGTCCTCTAGAAGGTGATCTGCGGTGACAAGCAAGGAAAAGAAGTAATATCATAACCCAAGGGCATTTGCTAAGATTAGAGGAAAGGCTAAAAAAGTTCAAAAGTGGCCTGGATGCCTTCCTTTCATGTAATAACATTTCCAGCTATGGCTACTAGACCACTGGTAGGAGATCTTATATATTCAGGCTGAACTGGATGGCTTAAGGTCTTTATTTAGCCTTACATTCTATGTTACTATGTTTTTTAATTTTCAAAACCAAATCTGCCACATCAGTGCGTCAGCTGGCATCAAACGTGCAAAACAGCTAAACCCAGCAAAATGCCAGCGAATAGTCAGTGTTCTCTACATTCGCTGCAACAATTATAGCACTCTTAGATAGAATTATATCTAGCACAGCACACTAAAGGTAAGGCAAACTACTGAAAATGTAGTAAATCAAGCCCATAATGGTTATACAGAAACATGGTAAAGGATAATTAAACATTATTTACACAGAATGTAAAGTCCCAGATGAGCAGACTTTGCCGTCTCAATACAGATTTTAAAGTCAATGCTACGATCAACGAACAGTTCACAAATGCATGCATTCACTGCAATAAAAGAAAGAACATTCTACTTATCTGGGTGCCCTGCTAATAATTGTCCAAATAAAGTCTACAGTCTAATTAACAGTGCCTATCCATCTGATAATGAAAAAAGAGACTTAAAAAAAGATGGTCATAATAAAAAAAGACACTTAAAAAAAGAAGGTCATAATGAGATAGGGGCATCTAAATCTGAACATATTGGTCCAAATGGAATCCTAACAAGTCATCAAAAGAAGGAGCAAAGGGGGAAGGTTAATATAGATATAGATAGATTTTAATATATATTAGTGAGAAATATTCTGTGCCTTTTCACAAAGAAAAATCTTTTAAAGGTCACAGATCTACCTGAAAAACAATTAACATCCATGAGCGCAGACAATATTGTACTCCATGCTGTTCCAATGACACCTATCACAAACTTTCGAGTGAACAGCGTGACTGGCAGTACTTCTGGCAGCACCAAATAATTCATATATTGCTTTCAATCTGAAACACTATATGAAAAGCTGTAGCTGATCTCTGCTCTGTTCTGCTCCAAGTCACAAAAGTGTCATCCAATATGTCTTACTGTGACTTTGATTATATGTTTATCCATCATCCTGTGTCTAAGTGGAACAAGAACTGTGAAATATTAGTAACTTTATAACCTGGCTGCTAGACAGCAATGATCTTTGCTTCAGATGTCACACTTTGTAAGATCTATGTTAATTGGACATTCTAAAATTGTTTTCAGGGGCACTGCAGACTTTTCTTGTCTTAGTGCTGGTTTGTTTGATTTCTATTAACAGTAAAAAGTAGTAAATGATAGAAATAAATGGTAGAACCGAAGTAGATTCCTTGTCAGATTTCTATTACTGTCTGCTCCCCAGTTCAGGGCAATTTTTCCCTCATCTTATCATTCAGTGACACCTGTTGTTCAAAACATGAATTTGAGCTTGCAAGAGTTCCTATGGTTACAGAGATACAAAAACTAAGAATAAGTATCCATAATTCCGTGGAAAAACGTCTCCCTTTGAGACCACCAGACATTCATCAATGTGCTGCAAGCAAAATGTCCAATTTTTCATAGACTCATCTCATGGCACAAAAGGGAGTTAACGAAATGCTCACTCTTTCTGCTCTTAGAAAATATACAAAGTCAAACTTTAAAATCAATTGCCTGGCAGCTCACCCGATGCAGCGTCAGTCCTATGCTGTCTTTACTCTGATCACAAAAGAAGGGGAATATCTTCTTCCTCTTTGCTGCCTTAAGCACCTCCTCCCTGTTCCTGACCACAAATGTAATCCTGAGGCTCTCTGTTAATGATAGGCTAGAATGCTGACCTCCACACTGTCAGTCAAGCTCATCTCCCTCCAATGCAATGCCCACAGCGTGCCTTGCTACTCCCATCACAGAGGATATGAGGAACATGAGGAAAAGAGGTGCTCTCCCAGAATCCTAGAACGGAAAGTATTTGAACAGCACCCAGTGAGCAGAGCTAAGCAAATCATATATTTACTCATTTCAGCCATCCAGTGAACTCAGAGCCACTGAGTGTGAAATGCCAAAGATTAGCTTACCATTTAAACAGCCATACACATCCCCTAGTGGACTTTTTTTTTTAAGCCGCCTGTGTGATAAACACACCGAGAAAAACGTGCCACCCAAAGTGAAAAGTGCAAACGCACTGAAAAACACTTTGGGGTGCCCATTCTAGGCCTGTCTCGCAGAGACAGGGTCCCTTTCCCCTACTCTCCCGGGGGACGAGCCCCCTGACAGAGAGTACAAGGATACATATCCCTCCCTCTCGAAGGAGAAGAGGGAACTTGGTCCTCAGGTACTACCCAAAGGATTCCCTGTGGACCACTGACTGGATCCCTCAGCGAAAGGCTTTCCCTGGCGGTTACCCGAACAGGTACTAACTCGCTTCGGCACCGGGGTTTCCTTGGCTGGCCATAAGACCTGCCTTGTACTAGCCCGGGCCTCAAGAGGGATCCACTGGGCGGGGTTTCCGAGGCGAGGCCAAAAGGCCTATAACCTCTTGGGGAAGGAACTTAAGTGCTAAAAGCAAGGTGCTCTGTGCAAAGACAGAGTGGAGCCGTACGGCTTTAAAAATTCTTCTGGTGGAGCCGTAAAGCCCCGCCAAGAAGGCGGTGCTCTAAAGAAACGTGTGCCGGTGACCTTACTTTTACTCGTGCACTGCGTGAGTAGTGACTTTCGGGCGCCCTGGGAGCCACCCCAGGGGGCATCAGCAGACGGCTTCAAAGCGTTTCCCAGCCCTGGGACGGATACCTGGCTGACCAGCCGTCTCCCAGCGGGGGTCACCACTCCCCCTCCAGCACATTCCCAGGCAGGTCTAAACCAATCTTTTCGCTAAAGGGTGACATCCCGGAGCAGACGTCACCCTCCAGCTATTAAGAAAGGTCTCCCCACATCACCCTCTGCCGGTCATGATCCCGTGGGATAAGGACTGGCCCAACATGCTCTCCGGCCAAAAGGCAGAGAAACGTACCCAGCAGGGGATAGCCACAACCCTAGGCGGCTTCCCAGGAGGCCCTGTTCCCCCCCTGGGAGAACCACCTTCGGGATCATGGTATCTCCCCTGCCAGGTAAGCAGGAAATTTAGGAACAGAATAGCATCCCCTGCAGATTGATTGCTAAGATTGGCTGCCTGTAATCTTAAACAGACAGGACTAACACCTCAGAGCATTCCTCTATCTGTGCCCTGTCTCTTTAAACCTGCAGACAGACTAATCATCACAACTGGACAGACAGAACATGTCCAAAGGAACACCAGAGATGCCGCTATGGGTGGAGATTTGTATAAAATGACAATGCAAAGTGAGATATTTACCATCTCTTTACTATAACAACACGGTGCATTCCAATTAGCCTCTTAGGTCCCCCACTTGCCATGTCAAAAGCACATATATTTGTGCTTCTCTCATGTTCCCAAAGCCACTCATGTTAAAGATTTGCAAGTTTAACTTTGGGTGTGAACTGAAACGTACATCAGAGTGAGCTTTTTTACTTTAACACAACAACAATTCAATAAAAAATGTCTGTCTGCAAACAGGAAGTGCTGCTAGGCTTCCTGTTACTGTGCATTGTCAGTTATGTCAGTTGAGTCCAGGCAGCAGCATGGTTTAGATGCTGGAAGAGAAGGTTCCAAAATGGCTGCTATCTTTATTTTCCAACTGTGCCAGGTTGTTGGTCCGATTTAAGGTGAATTAATTTTGAAAGTGCCATGTCCACTTATAGCCATGTGATTTGGAAGAAAAAAGGCACCTTTACCAGCAAAGGCAGAAATGCTTACAAAAGCATCAAGTAGAATCAAGTCATCCATCTTTAATAAGGATGTACTGATTTTGTTTGTAAGTAAGAAGTCAGTATTTTTGGCCCATTAAATTTATTTGAGAACTTATATGTGGAAGCAAAATGGGTTGCTGATTACATATCGATTCAATACACATTCAGAGCACAGACAGTGTTTGAAGTGTACCCTGGGGGTAGGTAGTCAGATTGCTTACAATTGTTTTATTGCTAAGGTTAAGGTCAGTCCAGCCATCATTTGTGTTTAGCAGATATATTTCCTTCCATCACAATATATCAAAATCCGTCTTTTTATTCTTCTGCTTTTATGAGGAAACTTGATTTCATTTGTAAACCTTTAATGACCCCTTTTATTAAACTAAATTAAGTGTAATCAAAACATCTCATGAACCTCAGATATTTGCCTACCTTTTGCAGCAGGGTGTCTAGAAGTGAGCAAATTGACATGTCATTAATCAAAGTCAGTCTGCGTTTCCTAGAATCTTTGAGCAAACCTGAATCTTAAACCTTTGGACTTTATTTTAGACATTTATTGACAACTTAGAGCCATTTCCAAACACCACATTAAACATCACTATAAAGGGGTAGTTTATTGAACTTTTTATGTTTGTTTCTTTTGGAACCAAAAAGGGTTAAAAGATTAGCTTGAAAAGAAGAACCTAGGGTGCCTTAAGCCTTTTGACATATAAGTGCTTGAGTATCCATGGAGAACCATGCTGCTCACACTGAGGGACAGGGTGGCAGTTGGTCCTGGAGAAATTAAACTGAAAGGAGGGAAAGCTTTGGAGAACTGCTACAATAAATTTTTTTTGGATTTTAGGACATATCTTATAAACTTCCGCATTTGCCCCATCAGTGCGATAAACACAAATAGTGAGTGTATATATGCTCAGAGCAGTGGACTCCAGGGAGCAGTTAGGGTTTTAAGTGCTAGACCACGACTTCCCCTTCTACCCAGCACTGCAGGAAATAGAGGAGAAGCAGATGGGTCAGGCATCAGGTGAGCTGCTTGCTGCCTTGTAATTATGTTTTGCTTTAGAATTTTTTTAAATAGAACAAATTGATTTTTTATTTTACTTCGTGCGCTGAGTGAGAAAAGCTTTGACTGCCTTTCCAATCTCAGCCTTTAAAAAAAAAAAGTCCAAAATCATTTGGAAACCCCCCCCCCCAGGGTCTTACAGCTTTTTGCTGTAGACCCAACTATCCGAAATTAGAAAGCTAATGAAATTGAAATTGAAATGACATCATACTATACACTTTCAGAATGTTCCATTGTGCCATTATTTAAGTAGGGTGTTACAGTATTAAGTTAACCTTCCTTATGTCTGTACAAGAAGCAAAAGTTGTAAACTTGGAGTGGAAAATATATTGGATGTGAATGAAAGATTGGACTTCCACTTTAATACCCCTATGCTATGTAACATGGGTCGCTCCCTAACCAGGCTTATGACCTTATTTTATGGACTAATGGACTATGGACACCCATTATAGGTTTAGACGTATATTCAGAGATGTACTGAAAGAGAAAGCTTTGGGAGTGTGACGTGTACTGTAGGAGAGCCATAGATATACCCACAGCCTTAGTTTAAAGGGCCGGAAGACCAGACTGAGAGGTTAGAATAAGAACTGGTATATGAAAATACTCCTGAAGGGAAGCTGGGGCACTTTAGCAGTACCCTGGATAATGTAAATGTAATTCTACTAACTGCTATGAGAATGGATAACTAGGTTGTAAATAAAAATGCTGACCAACTGTCTCCATGATTTTAAATATAGTGTCGCTGGAGGAGACACTTCCCTGAGGAAGCACCTATGCGAAAACTGTAGGAAGTACATCTTTACTCCAGCACATCAGATCCCTTGAGGATATATTTTACATTTACTTTTGTATAAACCATTGTTATGCTTGTTGATATGCACTGAAGATGCATGTGGACATCATCATCATATCAAGTAAACACATGGCAATCAGAGTACCAAGTGTAATAAGTATGTATATTAGATGCGTGTGCATCACTTTTTGTATATAGTGGATGTTTTGTCCTTTATTAGATGTATATTTGTCATATAGTAATAGTTCACTAGTATAGGTTTATGTAGTTTGTGTCATTTCAACCTGGGTACATACTTACCTGTGTTGGCTCCTATTCATGGTGTCATTTCCCACCTGACTATGCTCAGTGAGTGGCGCTTCATAGTTCCCACAAGCAGCACAGAGTGGTCTAACCCCCCTTGTGGGGTTGGTGCGCCTGTGCCCGTGCTGACCACAGCTGTTGGACTGCGCGCGCATCCCCGCTCGCTGTTGGCTAGATATGACAGGGGCGAGTGAGTGCGCGCGCAGGAGCTGTTTTTTCTTGCATGTGTCATCAAGCTATGGGGCCTCTCATTGGTGCAGCCAGGTCTGCCCCTGATTGGGCTTCGGCCCTGACATGCGCACTTTGCACCACCGCCGTCTCCTGCTCTGGCGCGCCTCCGGCCGGGACGCGTCAGAGCAGACTTCCGGGGGCTCGCCACCGGCCGGGGCGCGCCCACAGACTACGGAGGCGGGATGATGATGCGCTTTGGCAGCAGGTGCGCGGTATTTCGTCCATCACTGGGGCGTGAAGTCAACACAGGTCAGTGTGTATAAATAGAGGGGAGGGTTAGGTTGTGTGGTGTCCTGAGGAAGTGACGCGTTCTGACGTCACGCAACGCGTAGACGGGCGGGGCAGTGGGCAGGTGGTCGTTCACACATGTGAGTTTACTGTCTTTGTATACTGGGGACCTTTTCTTTGGTCCTCCCTGGCTGTGTCCTTATTATTTACTTTATAAAAGTAGGTAGTGTTAGTATATTGTTAGGCTAGCATCACATATTATTATCCTCTGTGGATTAGGCACTACACGTGATTTGAGGTTCACATGATATACATATATACATATTTTGTGGCATTGAGGTAGGTTTATTGTTTTGGGCACTTACGCACTTTTTTGTCCAGCCAGGGCTTACTCATCCATATGGATGGTGATTAATCTGTATTAGACCCCTCTTCCCACTGCCCCCACTAGATGTTTCCCTTCCTTTTGTCTATTGTCTTTAATGTTTTTTAAATTTGTCTAATGTTTGTTATATTTTCTATCAATTACAAATAAAAATTATTTATTTTTTAAAAAAACAATAGCGGTGGTGCTATGGTTTAATGGGTGGATTGACATGTAGTGGGACTTGTCTTAATAAATTTTTTTATGTATATTAGATGATTATTTCAAGGAGCACTATCGTGAGTCTATGAGGCGCGATAGAACCTGTCACCCCTGATTTCCTCTTCCATCCATTAAAATAAAAGAAACAAGCCTGGCTGGATATTTTTTGATGTCAGGTATATAAGTGACCTCTCCTCCCGCATCCACCATATTTATATGGGCCATTTTTCCACGATAGTGCTCCTTTAAATGTTGAAGGATAAAGTGGACTAGCGAGGTTACCTTTTCTGGAGTGGATCTCCAAAACAGTGAAGTAGGAATGAGCGAATCGATCCGGACGAACCCGGATTCGATCCGAATTTCATGAAAAATTCGATTCGGATCGAATCCGAATTTCCCCGCGATTCGATCGCTCGAAGTTTTCCTTTAACATCCATTAATTTACATTACAGGCATTCTAAGATGGCGGACGGGGCATGTCCAGACATCTACCCCGCACCAGTGCATGCTGGGGCAGTCACATGCAGCCTATCAGCAGCCAGCAAGCCCGGTGACGTCACAGCGCTATTTAAGGCGGCGGACATCTTGCTTTTCCTCATTTCTCTATTGCATTTGTGAGAGACAGGACGCTGCTGTAGTGAGGGAGAGACAGAGAGCCAGGGACAGACAGGGACAGACAGAAGACAGGCAGGAGAAAGGCAGGAAGTCAGCGAGAAGAAGGGAAAGTTAGGAAAAATTGGAGGCAATCACAGGGAGATTTTTTTTTTTCATCCAGCCTGAGTGTTACTGGCTGGCTGACTGGCTTTGTTAGCGTTTTCAGGCTGCTTATACACTAACTGTGCATATATACTGAACTGATCTCAAGTCTGCTGTGAGGCATCCCATTCTGTGACTACACCAGCCTCTATTTATTATAACCCTTTGCACTTATTCTAATAGAAATTTGGCCTGATAAAGACACTTTTGCTGGGCATAGTACTACTGCTGCCAGGTGCACTGCTGGCTGTTGGGGCATCCCATTCTGTGACTACACAAGCCTCTCTTTACTACTATAACCCTTTGCACTTATTCTAATAGAAATTTGGCCTGATAAAGACACTTTTGCTGTGCATAGTACTACTGCTGCCAGGTGCACTGCTGGCTGTTGGGGCATCCCATTCTGTGACTACACAAGCCTCTATTTACTATAACCCTTTGCACTTATTCTAAAAGTCATTTGGCCTGATAAAGACACTTTTGCTGTGCATAGTAGTACTGCTGCCAGGTGCACTGCTGGCTGTTGGGGCATCCCATTCTGTGACTACACAAGCCTCTCTTTACTATAACCCATTGCACTTATTCTAAAAGTCATTTGGCCTGATAAAGACACTTTTGCTGTGCATAGTACTACTGCTGCCAGGTGCACTGCTGGCTGTTGGGGCATCCCATTCTGTGACTACACAAGCCTCTATTTACTATAACCCTTTGCACTTATTCTAAAAGTCATTTGGCCTGATAAAGACACTTTTCCTGTGCATAGTAGTACTGCTGCCAGGTGCACTGCTGGCTCTTGGGGCATCCCATTCTGTGACTACACAAGCCTCTATTTACTATAACCCTTTGCACTTATTCTAAAAGTCATTTGGCCTGATAAAGACACTTTTGCTGTGCATAGTACTACTGCTGCCATGTGCTCTCTGTTTGGGGCATCCCATTCTGTGACTACACCAGCCTCTATTTACTATAACCCTTTGCACTTATTCTAAAAGTTATTTGGCCTGATAAAGACACTTTTGCTGTGCATAGTACTACTGCTGCCAGGTGCACTGCTGGCTGTTGGGGCATCCCATTCTGTGACTACACAAGCCTATATTTACTACTATAACCCTTTGCACTTATTCTAAAAGTCATTTGGCCTGATAAAGACACTTTTGCTGTGCATAGTAGTACTGCTCACAGGTGCACTGCTGGCTGTTGGGGCATCCCATTCTGTGACTACACAAGCCTCTATTTACTACTATAACCCTTTGCACTTATTCTAATAGAAATTTGGCCTGATAAAGACACTTTTGCTGTGCATAGTACTACTGCTGCCAGGTGCACTGCTGGCTGTTGGGGCATCCCATTCTGTGACTACACAAGCCTCTATTTACTACTATAACCCTTTGCACTTATTCTAAAAGTCATTTGGCCTGATAAAGACACTTTTGCTGTGCATAGTACTACTGCTGCCAGGTGCACTGCTGGCTGTTGGGGCATCCCATTCTGTGACTACACAAGCCTCTATTTACTATAACCCTTTGCACTTATTCTAAAAGTCATTTGGCCTGATAAAGACACTTTTGCTGTGCATAGTAGTACTGCTGCCAGGTGCACTGCTGGCTGTTGGGGCATCCCATTCTGTGACTACACAAGCCTCTATTTACTATAACCCTTTGCACTTATTCTAAAAGTCATTTGGCCTGATAAAGACACTTTTGCTGTGCATAGTAGTACTGCTGCCAGGTGCTCTCTGGTTGGGGCATCCCATTCTGTGACTACACCAGCCTCTATTTACTATAACCCTTTGCACTTATTCTAAAAGTCATTTGGCCTGATAAAGACACTTTTGCTGTGCATAGTACTACTGCTGCCAGGTGCACTGCTGGCTGTTGGGGCATCCCATTCTGTGACTACACAAGCCTCTATTTACTACTATAACCCTTTGCACTTATTCTAATAGAAATTTGGCCTGATAAACACACTTTTGCTGTGCATAGTACTACTGCTGCCAGGTGCACTGCTGGCTGTTGGGGCATCCCATTCTGTGACTACACAAGCCTCTATTTACTACTATAACCCTTTGCACTTATTCTAAAAGTAATTTGGCCTGATAAAGACACTTTTGCTGTGCATAGTACTACTGCTGCCAGGTGCACTGCTGGCTGTTGGGGCATCCCATTCTGTGACTACACAAGCCTCTATTTACTATAACCCTTTGCACTTATTCTAAAAGTCATTTGGCCTGATAAAGTCACTTTTGCTGTGCATAGTACTACTGCTGCCAGGTGCACTGCTGGCTGTTGGGGCATCCCATTCTGTGACTACACAAGCCTCTCTTTACTATAACCCTTTGCACTTATTCTAATAGAAATTTGGCCTGATAAACACACTTTTGCTGTGCATAGTACTACTGCTGCCAGGTGCACTGCTGGCTGTTGGGGCATCCCATTCTGTGACTACACAAGCCTCTATTTACTACTATAACCCTTTGCACTTATTCTAAAAGTAATTTGGCCTGATAAAGACACTTTTGCTGTGCATAGTACTACTGCTGCCAGGTGCACTGCTGGCTGTTGGGGCATCCCATTCTGTGACTACACAAGCCTCTATTTACTATAACCCTTTGCACTTATTCTAAAAGTCATTTGGCCTGATAAAGTCACTTTTGCTGTGCATAGTACTACTGCTGCCAGGTGCACTGCTGGCTGTTGGGGCATCCCATTCTGTGACTACACAAGCCTCTCTTTACTATAACCCTTTGCACTTATTCTAAAAGTCATTTGGCCTGATAAAGACACTTTTGCTGTGCATAGTAGTACTGCTCACAGGTGCACTGCTGGCTGTTGGGGCATCCCATTCTGTGACTACACAAGCTTCTATTTACTACTATAACCCTTTGCACTTATTCTAATAGAAATTTGGCCTGATAAAGACACTTTTGCTGTGCATAGTACTACTGCTGCCAGGTGCACTGCTGGCTGTTGGGGCATCCCATTCTGTGACTACACAAGCCTCTATTTACTACTATAACCCTTTGCACTTATTCTAATAGAAATTTGGCCTGATAAAGACACTTTTGCTGTGCATAGTACTACTGCTGCCAGGTGCATTGCTGGCTGTTGGGGCATCCCATTCTGTGACTACACAAGCCTCTATTTACTACTATAACCCTTTGCACTTATTCTAATAGAAATTTGGCCTGATAAAGACACTTTTGCTGTGCATAGTACTACTGCTGCCAGGTGCACTGCTGGCTGCTGGTGCATCCCATTCTGTGACTACACAAGCCTCTATTTACTACTATAACCCTTTGCACTTATTCTAATAGAAATTTGGCCTGATAAACACACTTTTGCTGTGCATAGTACTACTGCTGCCAGGTGCACTGCTGGCTGTTGGGGCATCCCATTCTGTGACTACACAAGCCTCTCTTTACTATAACCCTTTGCACTTATTCTAAAAGTCATTTGGCCTGATAAAGACTCTTTTGCTGTGCGTAGTAGTACTGCTCACAGGTGCACTGCTGGCTGTTGGGGCATCCCATTCTGTGACTACACAAGCCTCTATTTACTACTATAACCCTTTGCACTTATTCTAATAGAAATTTGGCCTGATAAAGACACTTTTGCTGTGCATAGTACTACTGCTGCCAGGTGCACTGCTGGCTGTTGGGGCATCCCATTCTGTGACTACACAAGCCTCTATTTACTACTATAACCCTTTGCACTTATTCTAATAGAAATTTGGCCTGATAAAGACACTTTTGCTGTGCATAGTACTACTGCTGCCAGGTGCATTGCTGGCTGTTGGGGCATCCCATTCTGTGACTACACAAGCCTCTATTTACTACTATAACCCTTTGCACTTATTCTAATAGAAATTTGGCCTGATAAAGACACTTTTGCTGTGCATAGTACTACTGCTGCCAGGTGCACTGCTGGCTGCTGGTGCATCCCATTCTGTGACTACACAAGCCTCTATTTACTACTATAACCCTTTGCACTTATTCTAATAGAAATTTGGCCTGATAAACACACTTTTGCTGTGCATAGTACTACTGCTGCCAGGTGCACTGCTGGCTGTTGGGGCATCCCATTCTGTGACTACACAAGCCTCTCTTTACTATAACCCTTTGCACTTATTCTAAAAGTCATTTGGCCTGATAAAGACTCTTTTGCTGTGCGTAGTAGTACTGCTCACAGGTGCACTGCTGGCTGTTGGGGCATCCCATTCTGTGACTACACAAGCCTCTATTTACTACTATAACCCTTTGCACTTATTCTAATAGAAATTTGGCCTGATAAACACACTTTTGCTGTGCATAGTACTACTGCTGCCAGGTGCACTGCTGGCTGTTGGGGCATCCCATTCTGTGACTACACAAGCCTCTATTTACTACTATAACCCTTTGCACTTATTCTAATAGAAATTTGGCCTGATAAACACACTTTTGCTGTGCATAGTACTACTGCTGCCAGGTGCACTGCTGGCTGTTGGGGCATCCCATTCTGTGACCACACAAGCCTCTATTTACTACTATAACCCTTTGCACTTATTCTAATAGAAATTTGGCCTGATAAAGACACCTTTGCTGTGCATAGTACTACTGCTGCCAGGTGCACTGCTGGCTGTTGGGGCATCCCATTCTGTGACTACACAAGCCTCTATTTACTACTATAACCCTTTGCACTTATTCTAATAGAAATTTGGCCTGATAAACACACTTTTGCTGTGCATAGTACTACTGCTGCCAGGTGCACTGCTGGCTGTTGGGGCATCCCATTCTGTGACTACACAAGCCACGATAATGATGATGACGATGAAGCCGATCGCACTTAGGAGCCAGGTGATGAAGGGGCTTCATCGTCATCATCAGGAGAAGAGGGGCGCAGGTTGCCCCGGAGTCAGCAGCTCAGGCAGCAAGGTGTTAGCAGCATGGTTGGCAGGCAGCATGGGGGCACAATTGTAAAGCCTGGAGCCAAACGGGGCCGGGGCCAGGGTAGATGTAGTGGGGCAGGGGTTCCTGGAGTTGGCAACAGCAGCAGTGAATCAGTGAGGCCAGGGGGTGGGAAAAGTAGCTACTCGGCAGTGTGGCAGTTTTTCCTGAAGCATGCGCTGGAGGGTAACATGGCCACATGCAAGATATGTAGGCAGAAGGTGAAGCGTGGCCAGGGTCCAAATGTTGGCACCACGGCCCTGCATCAACATATGCAGCGTCACCATAAAGTGGCCTGGGAGAACCTAGGCTCCGGAGAGGTGGGCCAGACTGCTTCCTCACTGAGTGGCACGCCGCTCCCAATTTCTGCCAGCCAAGGCTCCAGCACCTCAGCCGAAGGCAGCTGTGCGTCATACCCATCCTCTGTCGCTCCTGCTCCTCCTCCTCCTCCTCCAAGTCATGCATCCGGCCAGCAATCCATCAGCGAAGCCATGTCCAAGAGACAGCAGTATGCGCCCACTCATCCTACGGCGCAGAAGCTGAATGTGCTCCTGTCCAAGTTGCTGGTGCTCCCTTTTCAGATGGTAGACTCTGCACCTTTAAGAGAACTGATGGCTTGTGCCGAGCCGAGGTGGAGAGTCCCAAGCCGTCATTTCTTTGCCAAGAAGGCAGTACCAGCGCTGCACACTTTTGTTGAACAGAAGGTGGGCCAGTCCTTGAGCCTGTCGGTGTGTAGCAAAGTGCATGGCAGCGCCGACGTCTGGAGCTGTAACTACGGTCAGGGACAGTACATGTCGTTTACGGCCCACTGGGTGAATGTGGTCCCTTTGCAGCAGCAACTTGGACAGGTCACGCCGCTTCGGCCTCCGCGCTCCCTGCCCGTTGGGCCTGTGACACTGTGCGACTCGGCCTCCTCATCCTCCGCCATCTCCTCACCCTCCACTGTAGGCTCAAGTCTCAGTGCCCCTCCAGTCTACCATGTGTGCAGGGCACGGAGGTGTCACGCAGTGCTTCACATGGTTTGTCTTGGCGAACGGAGTCACACAGGGGAGGAACTGCTTAAATTTATTCATCAGGAAATCCAAACATGGCTTACTCCAAGAAAACTGAAAATGGGAATCATGGTTACCGACAATGGGAAGAACATTTTGTCTGCGCTGCACCAAGGAAGCCTGACCCATGCCCCCTGCATGGCTCACGTCTTCAATCTGATTGTCAAGCGGTTTCTGAAGTGTTCCCCCCATCTGCAAGACATCCTAACAACTTCAAGGAAACTTTGCATGCACTTCAGCCACTCATACACCGCCAAACACACCCTTCTTGAGCTACAGCGTCAGAATGGTATCCCCCAACATAGTCTGATTTGCGATGTTTCCACCCGTTGGAATTCCACCCTTCACATGTTGGACCGATTATATGAACAGAGAAAAGCCATCACGGATTTCCTGATGATCCAAGCAGATAGGGGGACTCCCCTGTGTAACTTCAATGTCAACCAGTGGCAGCTCATACGTGACACCTGCCGTTTGCTCAGGCCCTTTGAGGAAGCCACTTTATTTGTCAGTCGGCAGGATTACGGGATGAACGACGTGATTCCACTGCTTCATGTACTACAGCACATGTTGGAAACCATGGCTGGTCAGGGCACTGGAGACATGGCGTTTACATCTTACGGCCACATGAACCCCGTTGGAGCTGAACTGGAGGAGGAGGAGGAAGAGGAGGAGGAGTTGCCCAGCGAAACACAGTTTAGGCTTGGCGAAATGGCTGGTTTATCTAGTCAGCGGACAGGAGAGGAGGAGCAGGAGCAGCCAGAGGAGCTAGAGGTTTTTGAGGAAGGCGAGACAGAGGACTCGGGCACACCGTGGCAGTATGCAGTGGAGATGGAGACAGGTAGTCCATCCGAGTCACTTGCGCAAATGGCAGGAAGCATGCTCACGTGCTTGCGTAGTGACCCCAGAATTGTTTCCATCTGTCGGCGGGATGACTTCTGGCTGTCCACCTTATTGGACCCTCGCTTCCGGCACAAAATGGGGGCATTTTTTAAACCCACCGAGAGGGAGGACAAACTGAACTACTACAAAGACATTCTACGTAGGCAGTTGGCCGATGCCTATCTGCGCCATGGTCCATACTCTCGCAGGTCTGACTCGAGGGGACCTCTGCGCTCACCTTCCACTGCCATGGCCGCTGGGGGGGTTGGCAGGAGCAGCAGCAGCAGCTCCATCAGCAGCAGCCTCAGTCTTCAGTCGCTAATGAGTAGCTTTCTACACCCGCATAGTGAGGCTACTCATGAGCAGCAGGAAGACCTGGAGCAGGACCTGAACCAGCAGGTCATGTCATACTTTGACATGACCATGCCAACACACCTTGAGGATCCGCTGGACTTCTGGGCAGCCAAACTTGATTTGTGGCCGCAACTAGCAGAGTTTGCCCTAGAAAAGCTGTCCTGCCCGGCAAGTAGCGTGCCATCTGAGCGGGTGTTTAGTGCGGCGGGGGCCATAGTTACGGCGAGGAGAACTCGTCTGTCAACTAAAAATGTGGAGAGACTCACCTTTGTCAAAATGAATCAGGGATGGATCAGCTAGGATTTCCACCCACCAATGCTTGATGCATGCGACTAGATTCAGCATGGTGCCACGTTTTACACTTTCCAAATGGTGCAAAACATATTTATGTCTTTAGGCCAATTTTTGGGCTCCTGCTGATGCCAACTCCAGGGTGTGAATCATCCAATTTTTGGGCTCCTGAAGCCAACCCCAGTGTCTCTTTAAAGTAATGTTTGGGCCCCTGCTGCTGCTGCTGCCAACTCCAGGGTGTGAATCATCCAATTTTTGGGCTCCTGAAGCCAACTCCAGTGTCTCTTTAAAGTAATATTTGGGCTCCGGCTGCTGCTGCTGCCAACTCCAGGGTGTGATTCATCCAATTTTTGGGCTCCTGAAGCCAACCCCAGTGTCTCTTTAAAGTTATGTTTGGGCTCCTGCTGCTGCCAACTCCAGGGTGTGAATCATCCAATTTTTGGGCTCCTGAAGCCAACTCCAGTGTCTCTTTAAAGTAATATTTGGGCTCCTGCTGCTGCTGCTGCCAACTCCAGGGTGTGATTCATCCAATTTTTGGGCTCCTGAAGCCAACCCCAGTGTCTCTTTAAAGTAATATTTGGGCTCCTGCTGCTGTTGCTTCCAACTCCAGGGTGTGATTCATCCAATTTTTGGGCTCCTGAAGCCAACTCCAGTGTCTCTTTAAAGTAATATTTGGGCTCCTGCTGCTGCTGCTGCTGCCAACTCCAGGGTGTGATTCATCCAATTTTTGGGCTCCTGAAGCCAACCCCAGTGTCTCTTTAAAGTAATATTTGGGCTCCTGCTGCTGCTGCTGCCAACTCCAGGGTGTGATTTATCCAATTTTTGGGCTCCTGAAGCCAACTCCAGTTTCTCTTTAAAGTAATATTTGGGCTCCTGCTGCTGCTGCTGCCAACTCCAGGGTGTGATTCATCCAATTTTTGGGCTCCTGAAGCCAACCCCAGTGTCTCTTTAAAGTAATGTTTGGGCTCCTGCTGCTGCTGCTGCTGCCAACTCCAGGGTGTGAATCATCCAATTTTTGGGCTCCTGAAGCCAACTCCAGTGTCTCTTTAAAGTAATATTTGGGCTCCTGCTGCTGCTGCTGCCAACTCCAGGGTGTGATTCATCCAATTTCTGGGCTCCTGAAGCCAACTCCAGTGTCTCTTTAAAGTAATATTTAGGCTCCTGCTGCTGCTGCTGCCAACTCCAGGGTGTGATTCATCCAATTTTTGGGCTCCTGAAGCCAACCCCAGTGTCTCTTTAAAGTAATGTTTGGGCTCCTGCTGCTGCCAACTCCAGGGTGTGAATCATCCAATTTTTGGGCTCCTGAAGCCAACTCCAGTGTCTCTTTAAAGTAATGTTTGGGCTCCTGCTGCTGCTGCTGCTGCCAACTCCAGGGTGTGATTCATCCAATTTTTGGGCTCCTGAAGCCAACTCCAGTGTCTCTTTAAAGTAATATTTGGGCTCCTGCTGCTGCTGCTGCCAACTCCAGGGTGTGATTCATGCAATTTTTGGGCTCCTGAAGCCAACTCCACTGTCTCTTTAAAGTAATATTTGGGCTCCTGCTGCTGCTGCCAACTCCAGGGTGTGATTCATCCAATTTTTGGGCTCCTGAAGGCAACCCCAGTGTCTCTTTAAAGTAATGTTTGGGATCCTGCTGCTGCTGCTGCCAACTCCAGGGTGTGATTCATCCAATTTTTGGGCTCCTGAAGCCAACTCCAGTGTCTCTTTAAAGTAATATTTGGGCTGCTGCTGCTGCCAACTCCAGGGTGTGATTCATCCAATTTTTGGGCTCCTGAAGCCAACTCCAGTGTCTCTTTAAAGTAATATTTGGGCTCCTGCTGCTGCTGCCAACTCCAGGGTGTGATTCATCCAATTTTTGGGCTCCTGAAGCCAACCCCAGTGTATCTTTAAAGTAATGTTTGGGCTACTGCTGCTGCTGCTGCTGCCAACTCCAGGGTGTGAATCATCCAATTTTTGGGCTCCTGAAGCCAACTCCAGTGTCTCTTTAAAGTAATATTTGGGCTCCTGCTGCTGCTGCCAACTCCAGGGTGTGATTCATCCAATTTTTGGGCTCCTGAAGCCAACTCCAGTGTCTCTTTAAAGTAATATTTGGGCTCCTGCTGCTGCCAACTCCAGGGTGTGAATCATCCAGTTTTTGGGCTCCTGAAGCCAACTCCAGTGTCTCTTTAAAGTAATATTTGGGCTCCTGCTGCTGCCAACTCCAGGGTGTGATTCATCCAATTTTTGGGCTCCTGAAGCTAACCCCAGTGTCTCTTTAAATTAATGTTTGGGCTCCTGCTGCTGCCAACTCCAGGGTGTGAATCATCCAATTTTTGGGCTCCTGAAGCCAACTCCAGTGTCTCTTTAAAGTAATATTTGGGCTCCTGCTGCTGCTACTGCCAACTCCAGGGTGTGATTCATCCAATTTTGGGGCTCCTGAAGCCAACTCCAGTGTCTCTTTAAAGTAATATTTGGGCTCCTGCTGCTGCCAACTCCAGGGTGTGATTCATCCAATTTTTGGGCTCCTGAAGCCAACCCCAGTGTCTCTTTAAAGTAATGTTTGGGCTCCTGCTGCTGCCAACTCCAGGGTGTGAATCATCCAATTTTTGGGCTCCTGAAGCCAACTCCAGTGTCTCTTTAAAGTAATATTTGGACTCCTGCTGCTGCCAACTCCAGGGTGTGATTCATCCAATTTTTGGGCTCCTGAAGCCAACCCCAGTGTCTCTTTAAAGTAATGTTTGGGCTCCTGCTGCTGCCAACTCCAGGGTGTGAATCATCCAATTTTTGGGCTCCTGAAGCCAACTCCAGTGTCTCTTTAAAGTAATATTTGGGCTCCTGCTGCTGCCAACTCCAGGGTGTGATTCATCCAATTTTTGGGCTCCTGAAGCCAACTCCAGTGTCTCTTTAAAGTAATATTTGGGCTCCTGCTGCTGCTGCTGCCAACTCCAGGGTGTGATTCATCCAATTTTTGGGCTCCTGAAGCCAACCCCAGTGTCTCTTTAAAGTAATGTTTGGGCTCCTGCTGCTGCTGCTGCCAACTCCAGGGTGTGATTCATCCAATTTTTGGGCTCCTGAAGCCAACTCCAGTGTCTCTTTAAAGTAATATTTGGGCTCCTGCTGCTGCTGCTGCCAACTCCAGGGTGTGATTCATCCAATTTTTGGGCTCCTGAAGCCAACCCCAGTGTCTCTTTAAATTAATGTTTGGGCTCCTGCTGCTGCCAACTCCAGGGTGTCAATCATCCAATTTTTGGGCTCCTGAAGCCAACCCAGTGTCTCTTTAAAGTAATATTTGGGCTCCTGCTGCTGCTGCTGCCAACTCCAGGGTGTGAATCATCCAATTTTTGGGCTCCTGAAGCCAACCCCAGTGTCTCTTTAAAGTAATGTTTGGGCTCCTGCTGCTGCCAACTCCAGGGTGTGAATCATTCAATTTTTGGGCTCCTGAAGCCAACTCCAGTGTCTCTTTAAAGTAATATTTGGGCTCCTGCTGCTGCTGCTGCCAACTCCAGGGTGTGATTCATCCAATTTTTGGGCTCCTGAAGCCAACCCCAGTGTCTCTTTAAAGTAATGTTTGGGCTCCTGATGCTGCTGCTGCCAACTCCAGGGTGTGATTCATCCAATTTTTGGGCTCCTGAAGCCAACTCCAGTGTCTCTTTAAAGTAATATTTGGGCTCCTGCTGCTGCTGCTGCCAACTCCAGGGTGTGATTCATCCAATTTTTGGGCTCCTGAAGCCAACTCCAGTGTCTCTTTAAAGTAATATTTGGGCTCCTGCTGCTGCTGCTGCCAACTCCAGGGTGTGAATCATCCAATTTTTGGGCTCCTGAAGCCAACCCCAGTGTCTCTTTAAAGTAATGTTTGGGCTCCTGCTGCTGCCAACTCCAGGGTGTGAATCATCCAATTTTTGGGCTCCTGAAGCCAACTCCAGTGTCTCTTTAAAGTAATATTTGGGCTCCTGCTGCTGCTGCTGCCAACTCCAGGGTGTGAATCATCCAATTTTTGGGCTCCTGAAGCCAACCCCAGTGTCTCTTTAAAGTAATGTTTGGGCTCCTGCTGCTGCCAACTCCAGGGTGTGAATCATTCAATTTTTGGGCTCCTGAAGCCAACTCCAGTGTCTCTTTAAAGTAATATTTGGGCTCCTGCTGCTGCTGCTGCCAACTCCAGGGTGTGATTCATCCAATTTTTGGGCTCCTGAAGCCAACCCCAGTGTCTCTTTAAAGTAATGTTTGGGCTCCTGATGCTGCTGCTGCCAACTCCAGGGTGTGATTCATCCAATTTTTGGGCTCCTGAAGCCAACTCCAGTGTCTCTTTAAAGTAATATTTGGGCTCCTGCTGCTGCTGCTGCCAACTCCAGGGTGTGATTCATCCAATTTTTGGGCTCCTGAAGCCAACCCCAGTGTCTCTTTAAAGTAATATTTGGGCTCCTGCTGCTGCTGCTGCCAACTCCAGGGTGTGATTCATCCAATTTTTGGGCTCCTGAAGCCAACTCCAGTGTCTCTTTAAAGTAATATTTGGGCTCCTGCTGCTGCCAACTCCAGGGTGTGAATCATCCAATTTTTGGGCTCCTGAAGCCAACCCCAGTGTCTCTTTAAAGTAATGTCTTGGCTCCTGCTGCTGCTGCTGCCAACTCCAGGGTGTGAATCATCCAATTTTTGGGCTCCTGAAGCCAACCCCAGTGTCTCTTTAAAGTAATATTTGGGCTCCTGCTGCTGCTGCTGCCAACTCCAGGGTGTGATTCATCCAATTTTTGGGCTCCTGAAGCCAACCCCAGTGTCTCTATAAAGTAATGTTTGGGCTCCTGATGCTGCTGCTGCCAACTCCAGGGTGTGATTCATCCAATTTTTGGGCTCCTGAAGCCAACTCCAGTGTCTCTTTAAAGTAATATTTGGGCTCCTGCTGCTGCTGCTGCCAACTCCAGGGTGTGAATCATCCAATTTTTGGGCTCCTGAAGCCAACCCCAGTGTCTCTTTAAAGTAATGTTTGGGCTCCTGCTGCTGCCAACTCCAGGGTGTGAATCATTCAATTTTTGGGCTCCTGAAGCCAACTCCAGTGTCTCTTTAAAGTGATATTTGGGCTCCTGCTGCTGCTGCTGCCAACTCCAGGGTGTGATTCATCCAATTTTTGGGCTCCTGAAGCCAACCCCAGTGTCTCTTTAAAGTAATGTTTGGGCTCCTGATGCTGCTGCTGCCAACTCCAGGGTGTGATTCATCCAATTTTTGGGCTCCTGAAGCCAACTCCAGTGTCTCTTTAAAGTAATATTTGGGCTTCTGCTGCTGCTGCTGCCAACTCCAGAGTGTGATTCATCCAATTTTTGGGCTCCTGAAGCCAACTCCAGTGTCTCTTTAAAGTAATATTTGGGCTCCTGCTGCTGCTGCTGCCAACTCCAGGGTGTGAATCATCCAATTTTTGGGCTCCTGAAGCCAACCCCAGTGTCTCTTTAAAGTAATGTTTGGGCTCCTGCTGCTGCCAACTCCAGGGTGTCAATCATCCAATTTTTGGGCTCCTGAAGCCAACTCCAGTGTCTCTTTAAAGTAATATTTGGGCTCCTGCTGCTGCTGCTGCCAACTCCAGGGTGTGAATCATCCAATTTTTGGGCTCCTGAAGCCAACCCCAGTGTCTCTTTAAAGTAATGTTTGGGCTCCTGCTGCTGCCAACTCCAGGGTGTGAATCATTCAATTTTTGGGCTCCTGAAGCCAACTCCAGTGTCTCTTTAAAGTAATATTTGGGCTCCTGCTGCTGCTGCTGCCAACTCCAGGGTGTGATTCATCCAATTTTTGGGCTCCTGAAGCCAACCCCAGTGTCTCTTTAAAGTAATGTTTGGGCTCCTGATGCTGCTGCTGCCAACTCCAGGGTGTGATTCATCCAATTTTTGGGCTCCTGAAGCCAACTCCAGTGTCTCTTTAAAGTAATATTTGGGCTCCTGCTGCTGCTGCTGCCAACTCCAGGGTGTGATTCATCCAATTTTTGGGCTCCTGAAGCCAACCCCAGTGTCTCTTTAAAGTAATATTTGGGCTCCTGCTGCTGCTGCTGCCAACTCCAGGGTGTGATTCATCCAATTTTTGGGCTCCTGAAGCCAACTCCAGTGTCTCTTTAAAGTAATATTTGGGCTCCTGCTGCTGCTGCTGCCAACTCCAGGGTGTGAATCATCCAATTTTTGGGCTCCTGAAGCCAACCCCAGTGTCTCTTTAAAGTAATGTCTTGGCTCCTGCTGCTGCTGCTGCCAACTCCAGGGTGTGAATCATCCAATTTTTGGGCTCCTGAAGCCAACCCCAGTGTCTCTTTAAAGTAATATTTGGGCTCCTGCTGCTGCTGCTGCTGCCAACTCCAGTGTGTGAATCATCCAATTTTTGGGCTCCTGAAGCCAACTCCAGTGTCTCTTTAAAGTAATGTTTGGGCTCCTGCTGCTGCCAAATCCAGGGTGTGAATCATCCAATTTTTGGGCTCCTGAAGCCAACCCCAGTGTCTCTTTAAAGTAATGTTTGGGCTCCTGCTGCTGCTGCTGCTGCCAACTCCAGGGTGTGATTCATCCAATTTTTGGGCTCCTGAAGCCAACTCCAGTGTCTCTTTAAAGTAATATTTGGGCTCCTGCTGCTGCTGCTGCCAACTCCAGGGTGTGAATCATCCAATTTTTGGGCTCCTGAAGCCAACTCCAGTGTCTCTTTAAAGTAATATTTGGGCTCCTGCTGCTGCTGCTGCCAACTCCAGGGTGTGATTCATCCAATTTTTGGGCTCCTGAAGCCAACTCCAGAGTCTCTTTAAAGTAATATTTGGGCTCCTGCTGCTGCTGCTGCCAACTCCAGGGTGTGATTCATCCAATTTTTGGGCTCCTGAAGCCAACTCCAGTGTCTCTTTAAAGTAATATTTGGGCTGCTGCTGCTGCCAACTCCAGGGTGTGAATCATCCAATTTTTGGGCTCCTGAAGCCAACTCCAGTGTCTCTTTAAAGTAATATTTGGGCTCCTGCTGCTGCTGCTGCCAACTCCAGGGTGTGATTCATCCAATTTTTGGGCTCCTGAAGCCAACCCCAGTGTCTCTTTAAATTAATGTTTGGGCTCCTGCTGCTGCCAACTCCAGGGTGTTAATCATCCAATTTTTGGGCTCCTGAAGCCAACTCCAGTGTCTCTTTAAAGTAATATTTGGGCTCCTGCTGCTGCTACTGCCAACTCCAGGGTGTCATTCATCCAATTTTTGGGCTCCTGAAGCCAACTCCAGTGTCTCTTTAAAGTAATATTTGGGCTCCTGCTGCTGCTGCTGCCAACTCTAGGGTGTGAATCATCCAATTTTTGGGCTCCTGAAGCCAACTCCAGTGTCTCTTTAAAGTAATATTTGTACTCCTGCTGCTGCCAACTCCAGGGTGTGATTCATCCAATTTTTGGGCTCCTGAAGCCAACCCCAGTGTCTCTTTAAAGTAATGTTTGGGCTCCTGCTGCTGCCAACTCCAGGGTGTGAATCATCCAATTTTTGGGCTCCTGAAGCCAACCCCAGTGTCTCTTTAAAGTAATATTTGGGCTCCTGCTGCTGCTGCTGCCAACTCCAGGGTTTGATTCATCCAATTTTTGGGCTCCTGAAGCCAACTCCAGTGTCTCTTTAAAGTAATATTTGGGCTCCTGCTGCTGCTGCTGCCAACTCCAGGGTGTGATTCATCCAATTTTTGGGCTCCTGAAGCCAACCCCAGTGTCTCTTTAAAGTAATGTTTGGGCTCCTGCTGCTGCTGCTGCCAACTCCAGGGTGTGATTCATCCAATTTTTGGGCTCCTGAAGCCAACTCCAGTGTCTCTTTAAAGTAATATTTGGGCTCCTGCTGCTGCTGCTGCCAACTCCAGGGTGTGATTCATCCAATTTTTGGGCTCCTGAAGCCAACCCCAGTGTCTCTTTAAATTAATGTTTGGGCTCCTGCTGCTGCCAACTCCAGGGTGTCAATCATCCAATTTTTGGGCTCCTGAAGCCAACTCCAGTGTCTCTTTAAAGTAATATTTGGGCTCCTGCTGCTGCTGCTGCCAACTCCAGGGTGTGAATCATCCAATTTTTGGGCTCCTGAAGCCAACCCCAGTGTCTCTTTAAAGTAATGTTTGGGCTCCTGCTGCTGCCAACTCCAGGGTGTGAATCATTCAATTTTTGGGCTCCTGAAGCCAACTCCAGTGTCTCTTTAAAGTAATATTTGGGCTCCTGCTGCTGCTGCTGCCAACTCCAGGGTGTGATTCATCCAATTTTTGGGCTCCTGAAGCCAACCCCAGTGTCTCTTTAAAGTAATGTTTGGGCTCCTGATGCTGCTGCTGCCAACTCCAGGGTGTGATTCATCCAATTTTTGGGCTCCTGAAGCCAACTCCAGTGTCTCTTTAAAGTAATATTTGGGCTCCTGCTGCTGCTGCTGCCAACTCCAGGGTGTGATTCATCCAATTTTTGGGCTCCTGAAGCCAACTCCAGTGTCTCTTTAAAGTAATATTTGGGCTCCTGCTGCTGCTGCCAACTCCAGGGTGTGAATCATCCAATTTTTGGGCTCCTGAAGCCAACCCCAGTGTCTCTTTAAAGTAATGTTTGGGCTCCTGCTGCTGCCAACTCCAGGGTGTCAATCATCCAATTTTTGGGCTCCTGAAGCCAACTCCAGTGTCTCTTTAAAGTAATATTTGGGCTCCTGCTGCTGCTGCTGCCAACTCCAGGGTGTGAATCATCCAATTTTTGGGCTCCTGAAGCCAACCCCAGTGTCTCTTTAAAGTAATGTTTGGGCTCCTGCTGCTGCCAACTCCAGGGTGTGAATCATTCAATTTTTGGGCTCCTGAAGCCAACTCCAGTGTCTCTTTAAAGTAATATTTGGGCTCCTGCTGCTGCTGCTGCCAACTCCAGGGTGTGATTCATCCAATTTTTGGGCTCCTGAAGCCAACCCCAGTGTCTCTTTAAAGTAATGTTTGGGCTCCTGATGCTGCTGCTGCCAACTCCAGGGTGTGATTCATCCAATTTTTGGGCTCCGGAAGCCAACTCCAGTGTCTCTTTAAAGTAATATTTGGGCTCCTGCTGCTGCTGCTGCCAACTCCAGGGTGTGATTCATCCAATTTTTGGGCTCCTGAAGCCAACCCCAGTGTCTCTTTAAAGTAATATTTGGGCTCCTGCTGCTGCTGCTGCCAACTCCAGGGTGTGAATCATCCAATTTTTGGGCTCCTGAAGCCAACCCCAGTGTCTCTTTAAAGTAATGTCTTGGCTCCTGCTGCTGCTGCTGCCAACTCCAGGGTGTGAATCATCCAATTTTTGGGCTCCTGAAGCCAACCCCAGTGTCTCTTTAAAGTAATATTTGGGCTCCTGCTGCTGCTGCTGCCAACTCCAGGGTGTGATTCATCCAATTTTTGGGCTCCTGAAGCCAACCCCAGTGTCTCTTTAAAGTAATGTTTGGGCTCCTGATGCTGCTGCTGCCAACTCCAGGGTGTGATTCATCCAATTTTTGGGCTCCTGAAGCCAACTCCAGTGTCTCTTTAAAGTAATATTTGGGCTCCTGCTGCTGCTGCTGCCAACTCCAGGGTGTGAATCATCCAATTTTTGGGCTCCTGAAGCCAACCCCAGTGTCTCTTTAAAGTAATGTTTGGGCTCCTGCTGCTGCCAACTCCAGGGTGTGAATCATTCAATTTTTGGGCTCCTGAAGCCAACTCCAGTGTCTCTTTAAAGTAATATTTGGGCTCCTGCTGCTGCTGCTGCCAACTCCAGGGTGTGATTCATCCAATTTTTGGGCTCCTGAAGCCAACCCCAGTGTCTCTTTAAAGTAATGTTTGGGCTCCTGATGCTGCTGCTGCCAACTCCAGGGTGTGATTCATCCAATTTTTGGGCTCCTGAAGCCAACTCCAGTGTCTCTTTAAAGTAATATTTGGGCTCCTGCTGCTGCTGCTGCCAACTCCAGGGTGTGATTCATCCAATTTTTGGGCTCCTGAAGCCAACTCCAGTGTCTCTTTAAAGTAATATTTGGGCTCCTGCTGCTGCTGCTGCCAACTCTAGGGTGTGAATCATCCAATTTTTGGGCTCCTGAAGCCAACCCCAGTGTCTCTTTAAAGTAATGTTTGGGCTCCTGCTGCTGCCAACTCCAGGGTGTCAATCATCCAATTTTTGGGCTCCTGAAGCCAACTCCAGTGTCTCTTTAAAGTAATATTTGGGCTCCTGCTGCTGCTGCTGCCAACTCCAGGGTGTGAATCATCCAATTTTTGGGCTCCTGAAGCCAACCCCAGTGTCTCTTTAAAGTAATGTTTGGGCTCCTGCTGCTGCCAACTCCAGGGTGTGAATCATTCAATTTTTGGGCTCCTGAAGCCAACTCCAGTGTCTCTTTAAAGTAATATTTGGGCTCCTGCTGCTGCTGCTGCCAACTCCAGGGTGTGATTCATCCAATTTTTGGGCTCCTGAAGCCAACCCCAGTGTCTCTTTAAAGTAATGTTTGGGCTCCTGATGCTGCTGCTGCCAACTCCAGGGTGTGATTCATCCAATTTTTGGGCTCCTGAAGCCAACTCCAGTGTCTCTTTAAAGTAATATTTGGGCTCCTGCTGCTGCTGCTGCCAACTCCAGGGTGTGATTCATCCAATTTTTGGGCTCCTGAAGCCAACCCCAGTGTCTCTTTAAAGTAATATTTGGGCTCCTGCTGCTGCTGCTGCCAACTCCAGGGTGTGATTCATCCAATTTTTGGGCTCCTGAAGCCAACTCCAGTGTCTCTTTAAAGTAATATTTGGGCTCCTGCTGCTGCTGCCAACTCCAGGGTGTGAATCATCCAATTTTTGGGCTCCTGAAGCCAACCCCAGTGTCTCTTTAAAGTAATGTCTTGGCTCCTGCTGCTGCTGCTGCCAACTCCAGGGTGTGAATCATCCAATTTTTGGGCTCCTGAAGCCAACCCCAGTGTCTCTTTAAAGTAATATTTGGGCTCCTGCTGCTGCTGCTGCCAACTCCAGTGTGTGAATCATCCAATTTTTGGGCTCCTGAAGCCAACTCCAGTGTCTCTTTAAAGTAATGTTTGGGCTCCTGCTGCTGCCAAATCCAGGGTGTGAATCATCCAATTTTTGGGCTCCTGAAGCCAACCCCAGTGTCTCTTTAAAGTAATGTTTGGGCTCCTGCTGCTGCTGCTGCTGCCAACTCCAGGGTGTGATTCATCCAATTTTTGGGCTCCTGAAGCCAACTCCAGTGTCTCTTTAAAGTAATATTTGGGCTCCTGCTGCTGCTGCTGCCAACTCCAGGGTGTGAATCATCCAATTTTTGGGCTCCTGAAGCCAACTCCAGTGTCTCTTTAAAGTAATATTTGGGCTCCTGCTGCTGCTGCTGCCAACTCCAGGGTGTGATTCATCCAATTTTTGGGCTCCTGAAGCCAACTCCAGAGTCTCTTTAAAGTAATATTTGGGCTCCTGCTGCTGCTGCTGCCAACTCCAGGGTGTGATTCATCCAATTTTTGGGCTCCTGAAGCCAACTCCAGTGTCTCTTTAAAGTAATATTTGGGCTGCTGCTGCTGCCAACTCCAGGGTGTGAATCATCCAATTTTTGGGCTCCTGAAGCCAACTCCAGTGTCTCTTTAAAGTAATATTTGGGCTCCTGCTGCTGCTGCTGCCAACTCCAGGGTGTGATTCATCCAATTTTTGGGCTCCTGAAGCCAACCCCAGTGTCTCTTTAAATTAATGTTTGGGCTCCTGCTGCTGCCAACTCCAGGGTGTTAATCATCCAATTTTTGGGCTCCTGAAGCCAACTCCAGTGTCTCTTTAAAGTAATATTTGGGCTCCTGCTGCTGCTACTGCCAACTCCAGGGTGTCATTCATCCAATTTTTGGGCCCCTGAAGCCAACTCCAGTGTCTCTTTAAAGTAATATTTGGGCTCCTGCTGCTGCTGCTGCCAACTCTAGTGTGTGAATCATCCAATTTTTGGGCTCCTGAAGCCAACTCCAGTGTCTCTTTAAAGTAATATTTGTACTCCTGCTGCTGCCAACTCCAGGGTGTGATTCATCCAATTTTTGGGCTCCTGAAGCCAACCCCAGTGTCTCTTTAAAGTAATGTTTGGGCTCCTGCTGCTGCCAACTCCAGGGTGTATATCATCCAATTTTTGGGCTCCTGAAGCCAACTCCAGTGTCTCTTTAAAGTAATATTTGGGCTCCTGCTGCTGCTGTTGCCAACTCCAGGGTGTGATTCATCCAATTTTTGGGCTCCTGAAGCCAACCCCAGTGTCTCTTTAAAGTAATGTTTGGGCTCCTGCTGCTGCTGCTGCCAACTCCAGGGTGTGATTCATCCAATTTTTGGGCTCCTGAAGCCAACTCCAGTGTCTCTTTAAAGTAATATTTGGGCTCCTGCTGCTGCTGCTGCCAACTCCAGGGTGTGAATCATCCAATTTTTGGGCTCCTGAAGCCAACCCCAGTGTCTCTTTAAAGTAATGTTTGGGCTCCTGCTGCTGCCAACTCCAGGGTGTGAATCATTCAATTTTTGGGCTCCTGAAGCCAACTCCAGTGTCTCTTTAAAGTAATATTTGGGCTCCTGCTGCTGCTGCTGCCAACTCCAGGGTGTGATTCATCCAATTTTTGGGCTCCTGAAGCCAACCCCAGTGTCTCTTTAAAGTAATGTTTGGGCTCCTGATGCTGCTGCTGCCAACTCCAGGGTGTTATTCATACAATTTTTGGGCTCCTGAAGCCAACTCCAGTGTCTCTTTAAAGTAATATTTGGGCTCCTGCTGCTGCTGCTGCCAACTCCAGGGTGTGATTCATCCAATTTTTGGGCTCCTGAAGCCAACTCCAGTGTCTCTTTAAAGTAATATTTAGGCTCCTGCTGCTGCTGCTGCCAACTCCAGGGTGTGAATCATCCAATTTTTGGGCTCCTGAAGCCAACCCCAGTGTCTCTTTAAAGTAATGTTTGGGCTCCTGCTGCCAACTCCAGGGTGTGAATCATCCAATTTTTGGGCTCCTGAAGCCAACCCCAGTGTCTCTTTAAAGTAATTTCTTGGCTCCTGCTGCTGCCAACTCCAGGGTGTGAATCATCCAATTTTTGGGCTCCTGAAGCCAACCCCAGTGTCTCTTTAAAGTAATATTTGGGCTCCTGCTGCTGCTGCTGCCAACTCCAGTATGTGAATCATCCAATTTTTGGGCTCCTGAAGCCAACTCCAGTGTCTCTTTAAAGTAATATTTGGGCTCCTGCTGCTGCCAACTCCAGGGTGTGAATCATCCAATTTTTGGGCTCATGAAGCCAACCCCAGTGTCTCTTTAAAGTAATATTTGGGCTCCTGCTGCTGCCAACTCCAGGGTGTGATTCATCCAATTTTTGGGCTCCTGAAGCCAACCCCAGTGTCTCTTTAAAGTAATGTTTGGGCTCCTGCTGCTGCCAACTCCAGGGTGTGAATCATCCAATTTTTGGGCTCCTGAAGCCAACCCCAGTGTCTCTTTAAAGTAATGTTTGGGCTCCTGCTGCTGCTGCCAACTCCAGGGTGTGATTCATCCAATTTTTGGGCTCCTGAAGCCAACTCCAGTGTCTCTTTAAAGTAATATTTGGGCTCCTGCTGCTGCTGCTGCCAACTCCAGGGTGTGAATCATCCAATTTTTGGGCTCCTGAAGCCAACTCCAGTGTCTCTTTAAAGTAATATTTGGGCTCCTGCTGCTGCCAACTCCAGGGTGTGATTCATCCAATTTTTGGGCTCCTGAAGCCAACTCCAGTGTCTCTTTAAAGTAATGTTTGGGCTCCTGCTGCTGCTGCTGCCAACTCCAGGGTGTGATTCATCCAATTTTTGGGCTCCTGAAGCCAACCTCAGTGTCTCTTTAAAGTAATGTTTGGGCTCCTGCTGCTGCTGCTGCTGCCAACTCCAGGGTGTGAATCATCCAATTTTTGGGCTCCTGAAGCCAACCCCAGTGTCTCTTTAAAGTAATGTTTGGGCTCCTGCTGCTGCTGCTGCTGCCAACTCCAGGGTGTGAATCATCCAATTTTTGGGCTCCTGAAGCCAACTCCAGTGTCTCTTTAAAGTAATATTTGGGCTCCTGCTGCTGCCAACTCCAGGGTGTGATTCATCCAATTTTTGGGCTCCTGAAGCCAACTCCAGTGTCTCTTTAAAGTAATATTTGGGCTCCTGCTGCCGCTGCTGCCAACTCCAGGGTGTGATTCATCCGATTTTTGGGCTCCTGAAGCCAACCCCAGTGTCTCTTTAAAGTAATGTCTGGGCTCCTGCTGCTGCTGCTGCCAACTCCAGGGTGTGATTCATCCAATTTTTGGGCTCCTGAAGCCAACCCCAGTGTCTCTTTAAAGTAATGTTTGGGCTCCTGCTGCTGCCAACTCCAGGGTGTGATTCATCCAATTTTTGGGCTCCTGAAGCCAACTCCAGTGTTTCTTTAAAGTAATATTTGGGCTCCTGCTGCTGCTGCTGCCAACTCCAGGGTGTGATTCATCCAATTTTTGGGCTACTGAAGCCAACCCCAGTGTCTCTTTAAAGTAATGTTTGGGCTCCTGCTGCTGCTGCTGCCAACTCCAGGGTTTGAATCATCCAATTTTTGGGCTCCTGAAGCCAACCCCAGTGTCTCTTTAAAGTAATGTTTGGGCTCCTGCTGCTGCCAACTCCAGGGTGTGAATCATCCAATTTTTGGGCTCCTGAAGCTTACTCCAGTGTCTCTTTAAAGTAATATTTGGGCTCCTGCTGCTGCTGCTGCCAACTCCAGGGTGTGATTCATCCAATTTTTGGGCTCCTGAAGCCAACCCCAGTGTCTCTTTAAAGTAATGTTTGGGCTCCTGCTGCTGCTGCTGCCAACTCCAGGGTGTGATTCATCCAATTTTTGGGCTCCTGAAGCCAACTCCAGTGTCTCTTTAAAGTAATATTTGGGCTTCTGCTGCTGCCAACTCCAGGGTGTGATTCATCCAATTTTTGGGCTCCTGAAGGCAACCCCAGTGTCTCTTTAAAGTAATGTTTGGGCTCCTGCTGCTGCTGCCAACTCCAGGGTGTGATTCATCCAATTTTTGGGCTCCTTCTGCTGCCAACTCCAGTGTCTCTTTAAAGCAATGTTTGGGCTCCTGCCCCTCATAGTGATGCCACTTCAACTCTCTGCAATTGTGCCGCTCTGCGATTCTATTAGCGATGCCTCTGATCTGCTTGTGATATTTATTCAAAGTATTGTTTAACTAACCCAGCACGCATCCTGTGCGTGTTACAGCAAGGCAGAATGGTTTACAACCCTATTGAGGCTCTAGGAGGCTCAGAAATAGCCGTTTTTAATAGCGATTCGTCGCGAATAAATTTGGGTCGAAACAATTTTTGTCGGAAAATTCAGCGAATCAGTCGAATCGAATTTTTCTAAAGTTCGCTCATCTCTACAGTGAAGTAATTGAATAGAATACCCATACAGCCAACTGTTACCTCCCCTAGATTAAATATGTTCGTAAAGATTATTAGGTCCTGGTAGAGTTGGTTCTCTGAGAATGTTTGAGTTCTTTTTTTTTATTCTGCTCATTTACATATGGGGTTATTTAAGAAACGATAACGCCAGGTAGTGCCACGTAGCGGCACGTAGCGTCAGATGAACGCTGGTGTATATGTGTTAAAGACTTTGATCACATAGTATGTCCCTGACATCCATCTTCCTGTCTCCAATTGAACTCTGTCTGGAGTGGCCGTTTAAAATACGCTTTGCAAAATCACCCATGATGGAAGTAAATATTAATTTTTCTTGTTATACCTGTCCCTATTTTCAACACTGCATTTGAGGATATATATATTTACAGATGAGCGAACTTTTGAAAAATTTGATTCGACTGATTTGCCGAATTTTTTGACAAAAATCGCTATTAAAAACGTCTATTTCTGAGCCTTCTAGAGCCTCAATAGGGTTGTAAACCATTCTGCCTTGCTGTAACATGCATAGAATGCGTGCTGGGTTAGTGAAATAATACTGTAAATAATTATCACATGCAGTTTGGAGGCATCGCTAATAGAATCGCAAAGCGGCACAATTGCAGAGAGTTGAGGTGGCATCACTATGAGGGGCCCCTATAGTGCCTGAAAAACACACCCTGGAGCTGGCAGCAGCAGGAGCCCAAAAAATTAGCTGAATCACACTCTGGAGTTGCAAGCAGCAGCAGCCGCCCAAACATTGGTTGAAAGAGACACTGGAGTTGGCAGCAGAAGCCCAAAAATTGGATGAATCACACCCTGGAGTTGCAAGCAGCAGCAGGAGCCCAAACATTGCTTTAAAGAGACACTGGAGTTGCCGGGCAGGACAGCTTTTCCAGGGCAAACTCTGCTAGTTGCGGCCACAAGCCAAGTTTGGCTGCCCAGAAGTCCAGCGGATCCTCAAGGTGTGTTGGCATGGTCATGTCAAGGTATGACATGACCTGCTGGTTGAGGTCCTGCTTCAGGTCTTCCTGCTGCTCATGAGTAGCCTCACTATGCGGGTGTAGAAAGCTACTCATTAGCGAATGAAGACTGAGGCTGCTGCTGATGGAGCTGCTGCTGCTGCTCCTGCCAACCCCCCCAGCAGGCATGGCAGTGGAAGGTGAGCGCAGAGGTTCCCCCCATGGCGCAGATAGGCATCGGCCAACTGACTACTGTGGTAAGGTGGTGCAAGGGGCCGTTATTGACGGCAGGTATGTAGCACCAATGTACCTGGCATTGGTGCAGTAAAGCCGTATAGCTTGTTTTCCAGCATCAGCTGCTGGTGACAGTTTGCTGTTGATGATTTAGAATAGCCGAAAGGCTAACCTGGGACGGCTTTACTGGGATGGAGTAGAGCAGGGTGTGACTCCATCCCACTTCCCAGGTCCGGGTTTTGCGGGCTGTTTAAATAGCCTGGGGAATCAGCTGTGGCCTGTCCTTTGTCTAGAGCTCACATGGGAGTGAGACTCTGTGAGCCTGGCTGAAATCTCCTGTGGAAGCTGTTTCATGCGGACCTGAGACATAGTTGACTGTGAACAGAACCTTTGCTCAAGGACTAAAAGCTGTTTGCCTGACTGAATCATTTATGCTGCGGTTTCCTGAAAAGGTGATGTAACCTGTATGGACATATGCTTTTGTGGATTTTTGTGTGAAATAAACACAGACTTTACTTTGAACTGTTTGCCTCCGCCTCTATACTGCTGACACCCGGTCGCCTACCAGAGCTAATCTCCACATTTGGTGTCGGATGCGGGCACAGCAGTGAGGCCGTTGCTAGGAGCAACCGACGAAAAAGTTTTTTGTTGTGCATGTCCTATATTAAACCTGCCAGGCTACTACCTGGGACTGCAGACAAAATGGAGGCGGTCGTGAAAGCGCTCGTGGAGGCCAACAGGCAGCAGCATGAGACCAACAGGCAGCAGCAGGAGACCAACCAGCTGTTTTTGCAACATGTGATGGCGCTGCAAGCTGCAGGTGCGCCCAAAAGTATTCCTGATGCCCGGAAAGCTGTCTGCTCGGCGCTCACAAAAATGACCCCTTCAGATGACGTTGAGACTTACCTGGCGGTGTTTGAAAAGGTGGCTGCAAGGGAGAAGTTGCCGCATGACCAGTGGGCTGATGTCATCGCTCCATTTCTGGCGTCTGGACCCCAGCAGGTGTTGTTTGATCTCCCAGAGGACCAAGCCGCTGACTACCCGACTCTGAAGGGTGAGATACTGGCGAGACTGGGGGTGAATGTGTGGGTTCGGGCTCAGCGGGTGCATCAGTGGAGCTACCAGTCGGCAGAGCCCGCCCGGCCCCAGTACTATAAACTGCTGCACCTGCTGCAAAAATGGCTGCAGCCGGAGTTGTTAAGCCCCACTGCCATGTTGGACCGCTTGCTGGCGGACATTTTCTGGAGGGCTTTACCGCACCCTCTTCAGCACTGGGTTGGCCAGGTATCCCCTGACAACGCACTAGGGATGGTGGACCTGGTGGAGCGATATGAGGCCACCAGGAACTTGCAAGGCGGCTCCATGAGGAGGGATTCGGGGAAACCCCGGAGGTCCCCGCCCCAGCTCAGGCGAGTGGCGTCCCCTAAACCCTCTCAGGACCTACCCCCCAAAGTCCCTGCCCAAGTGTTGTGTTGGGGATGTAAGGAGCCGGGACATATCAGAGCCAATTGTCCCCACCAGGGGGAGCCCATGGACGTGAACTTTGGTTACCGCCCTTCCATGTATGCCAGGAGGCTGTGTGCTGCCGGTGTCCCTGAGCTTGTGGGGCAAAGTCACCTCTGTCAGGTGAAAGTGGGAGACACCCTGGCTGTGGCCCTTTTGGACTCGGGGAGTATGGTTACCCTGGCAAGACCCGCCTTAGTACTGCCCGATGAGTACACTGGGCGGAAAACCGGGGTTTTGTGCATTCATGGGGACTTGAGAGACTATGCCACAGCACAAGTGTCTCTCACCACCGTCTCCGGCAGCTGGAAACATGAAGTCGCTGTCGCCGCTAAACTCCCGTATGAACTGATTATTGGGAGAGACTTTCCAGGGTTCAGGTCACTGTGGGCCAAGTTGGCAGTTCCGGAAACCCGCGAGGCGGGTGTGTCCCCAATAGACTGGCCCTACTCAGGGGAGACCCCTGTGCCCTGGGAACCGGAATCAGGAGGCACCGTGGAAGAGGTGCCCGTCCCTAAAATGGAAGAGGGGGAGTCAACCCCACTAAATGTTATGGTTGGAGATGTGGAAGAGTTGGCAACAGGTCCAGAGTTGGCAGATCTCCATGTCTCCACAATTAACTTTGGTACCGCTCAACACCAGGACCCGACCCTGTCTCGGGCCTGGGAGAATGTTCTTGAGGTGGAAGGTGAACCACAACAGCCAGGGGCGGAGTTACAGTTTCCTCGCTTTGTGGTTCACCAGGAAATGTTGTACCGAGTAAACAAGGTACGTGAAGAGGTGGTGGAACAATTGGTGGTACCCAATCCATATTGCAAATTGGTGTTGGATTTGGCCCACCAACATGTTCTGGGTGGACACCTAGGCCAGCAGAAAACACTGGACCGCGTTTTACAACGATTCTACTGGCCCAGTGTGTACAAGGAGGTGGAGAGATATTGTGAGTCCTGCCCAACATGTCAGATGACCAGCCCTCAGCCTCATTACCGTGGTCCCTTAGTTCCTCTCCCAGTTATTGAGGTACCCTTTGAGCGGATTGCCATGGATCTAGTGGGTCCAGTGCCAAAATCCGCTAGAGGGCACCAACATATTCTGGTGATCTTGGACTATGCCACGCGGTACCCTGAGGCAGTGCCCCTGCGTCACACCTCTGCCAAGCTCATTGCTAAGGAGCTTATGGAAATGTTTTCCAGAGTAGGTCTGCCTAAAGAGGTCCTGACCGATCAAGGTACCCCGTTTATGTCGAGTAATGAAAGAGCTCTGTAAACTGCTGCAGGTGAAACAGTTGCGGACATCCGTTTACCACCCGCAAACAGACGGCCTAGTAGAACGGTTTAATCAAACTTTAAAGACCATGTTAAAAAGGGTGGTCGCCAAGGATGGGAAGAATTGGGACTTGCTGCTGCCCTATCTGATGTTCGCAGTGCGAGAGGTGCCCCAGGCCTCTACGGGGTTCTTGCCCTTCGAACTCTTATACGGTCGACATCCACGGGGCCTGTTGGATATAGCCAAGGAGGCCTGGGAACAGCAACCCACACCCCACAAAAGTGTGGTAGAGTACGTTACTCACCTACAGGAACGGATAGAGACCGTCTTGCCGCTTGTCAGAGAACACATGGAGGCAGCGCAGCGGGCCCAAAGCAGGATTTATAATCGGCAAGCCAGGGTACGGAACTTTAACCCAGGTGACAGAGTTGTGGTTCTGGTACCCACGGTGGACAGTAAATTTCTAGCTAGGTGGCAGTGAGTCCCGGCGACAAGCTATCGCGGAGGAAGTGCAGCAAATGCTCCGGTTAGACGTGATTGAAGAATCAAAGTGGGTGGGTGAGTGAGTGAGTGGGCCAGCCCCATAGTCTTGATTCCCAAGCCCGATGGTACGTTGCGGTTCTGTAACGATTTCCGCAAACTTAATGAAGTTTCCAAGTTTGATGCCTACCCTATGCCCCGGGTAGATGAACTCATTGAGAAGCTAGGCCAAGCCAGGTACTTTTCAGTTTTGGACCTCACAAAAGGGTACTGGCAGGTGCCCTTGACTGAGGCTGCCAAGGAGAAAACAGCCTTTATTACACCTGTACCAATACAAGGTATTACCCTTTGGGTTACACGGCGCTCCCGCTACATTCCAAAGGTTAATGGATATTGTCCTCAGGCCACATCGTCGGTATGCTTCGGCATATCTGGACGATATAATTATCCATAGCACGGATTGGGAAAGTCACCTACCCAAAGTCCAGGCCATAGTGGATTCCCTCAGGAAGGCTGGGTTGACGGCAAACCCGAAAAAATGTGCTTTAGGCCTAGAAGAAACAAAATACCTGGGCTATGTGATTGGACGAGGAGTGGTCAAGCCCCAGGTGAACAAACTAGAAGCCATCCGTAACTGGCCCCGGCCTAACACCACCCGCCAGGTAAAGTCATTTCTGGGGTTGGTGGGATATTATATGCGGTTCATTCCCAATTTTGCCACCCTAGCGGCACCATTGACAGACCTGTTAAAGGGACGCAAGTCTGTCATGGTGAAGTGGAATGAACAGGCCGAAAAAGCGTTCTCCGCTTTGAAGTCTGCCCTGTGTGGGTCTCCGGTGTTGGTGACACCCGACTTTAAGAGGGAGTTCATAGTGCAGACCGATGCCTCCGAGGTAGGTCTCGGTGCTGTACTGTCTCAGGAAGTCAACGGGGAGGAGCACCCCGTTGTCTACATGAGTCGCAAATTAACACCCGTGGAGACCCGGTATAGTATAGTGGAGAGGGAGTGTTTGGCCATTAAATGGGCCCTGGAGTCTCTTCGCTACTACTTGCTGGGGAGAAGGTTCCGGCTGATTACGGACCACTCTCCCCTCAAGTGGATGTGCCAGGCTAAGGACAGAAATGCCAGGGTCACCCGATGGTTCTTGTCATTACAAAACTTCAAGTTTACAGTAGAGCACAGAGCGGGACGATTATTGGGTAATGCGGATGCCCTGTCCCGAGCACATTGTTTGGCATGTGTCCACCCCCTCAGGGTTGAACAAAGGGGGGGGGGTATGTGGTAAGGTGGTGCAAGGGGCCGTTATTGACGGCAGGTATGTAGCACCAATGTACCTGGCATTGGTGCAGTAAAGCCATATAGCTTGTTTTCCAGCATCAGCTGCTGGTGACAGTTTGCTGCTGATGATTTAGAATAGCCGAAAGGCTAACCTGGGACGGCTTTACTGGGATGGAGTAGAGCAGGGTGGGACTCCATCCCACTACCCAGGTCCGGGTTTTGCGGGCTGTTTAAATAGCCTGGAGAATCAGCTGTGGCCTGTCCTTTGTCTAGAGCTCACATGGGAGTGAGACTCTGTGAGCCTGGCTGAAATCTCCTGTGGAAGCTGTTTCATGCGGACCTGAGACATAGTTGACTGTGAACAGAACCTTTGCTCAAGGACTAAAAGCTGTTTGCCTGACTGAATCATTTATGCTGCGGTTTCCTGAAAAGGTGATGTAACCTGTATGGACATATGCTTTTGTGGATTTTTGTGTGAAATAAACACAGACTTTACTTTGAACTGTTTGCCTCCGCCTCTATACTGCTGACACCCGGTCGCCTACCAGAGCTAATCTCCACACTACGTAGAATGTCTTTGTAGTAATTCAGTTTGTCCTCCCTCTCGGCGGGTTTAAAAAATGCCCCCATTTTGTGCCGGAAGCGAGGGTCCAATAAGGTGGATAGCCAGAAGTCATCCCGGCGACAAATGGAAACAATTCTGGGGTCACTACGCAAGCACGTGAGCATGCTTCCTGCCATTTGCGCAAGTGACTCGGAGGGACTACCTGTCTCCATCTGCACTGCATACTGCCACGGTGTGTCCGGGTCCTCTGTCTCGCCTTCCTCACAACCCTCTAGCTCCTCTGGCTGCTCCTGCTCCTCCTCTCCTGTCCGCTGACTAGATAAACCAGCCATTTCGCCAAGCCTAAACTGTGTTTCGCTGGGCAACTCCTCCTCCTCTTCCTCCTCCTCCTCCAGTTCAGCTCCAACGGGGTTCATGTGGCCGTAAGATGTAGACGCCATGTCTCCAGTGCCCTGGCCAGCCATGGTTTCCAACATGTGCTGTAGTACATGAAGCAGTGGAATCACGTTGTTCATCCTGTAATCCTGCCGACTGACAAATAAAGAGGCTTCCTCAAAGGGCCTGAGCAAACGGCAGGTGTCACGTATGAGCTGCCACTGGTTGACATTGAAGTTACACAGGGGAGTCCCCCTATCCGCTTGGCTCATCAGGAAATCCGTGATGGCTTTTCTCTGTTCATATAATCGGTCCAACATGTGAAGGGTGGAATTCCAACGGGTGGAAACATCGCAAATCAGACTATGTTGGGGGATACCATTCTGACGCTGTAGCTCAAGAAGGGTGTGTTTGGCGGTGTATGAGTGGCTGAAGTGCATGCAAAGTTTCCTTGAAGTTGTTAGGATGTCTTGCAGATGGGGGGAACACTTCAGAAACCGCTTGACAACCAGATTGAGGACGTGAGGCATGCAGGGCGCATGGGTCAGGCTTCCTTGGCGCAGCGCAGACAAAATGTTCTTCCCATTGTCGGTAACCATGATTCCCATTTTAAGTTTTCTTGGAGTAAGCCATGTTTGGATTTCCTGATGAATAAATTTAAGCAGTTCCTCCCCTGTGTGACTCCGTTCACCAAGACAAACCATGTGAAGCACAGCGTGACACCTCCGTGCCCTGCACACATGGTAGACTGGAGGGGCACTGAGACTTGAGCCTACAGTGGAGGGTGAGGAGATGGCGGAGGATGAGGAGGCCGAGTCGCACTGTGTCACAGGCACAACGACCAGGGAGCGCGGAGGGCGAAGCGGCGTGACCTGTCCAAGTTGCTGCTGCTGCAAAGGGACCACATTCACCCAGTGGGCCGTAAACGACATGTACTGTCCCTGACCGTAGTTACAGCTCCAGACGCCGGCGCTGCCATGCACTTTGCTACACACCGACAGGCTCAAGGACTGGCCCACCTTCTGTTCAACAAAAGTGTGCAGCACTGTTACTGCCTTCTTGGCAAAGAAATGACGGCTTGGGACTCTCCACCTCGGCTCGGCACAAGCCATCAGTTCTCTGAAAGGTGCAGGGTCCACCACCTGAAAAGGGAGCGACTGTAGCACCAGCAACTTATACAGGAGCACATTCAGCTTCTGCGCCGTAGGATGAGTGGGTGCATACTGCTGTCTCTTGGACATCGCTTCGCTGATGGATTGCTGGCGGGATGCATGACTTGGAGGAGGCGGAGCAGGAGCGACAGAGGATGGGTATGACGCACAGCTGCCTTCGGCTGAGGTGCTGGAGCCTTGACTGGCAGAAATTGGGAGCGGCGTGCCACATGGTGAGGAAGCAGGCTGGACCACCTCTTCGGAGCCTCGGTTCTGCAAGGCCTCTTTATGGTGACGCATCATATGTTGACGCAGGGCCGTGGTGCCAACATTTGGACCCTGGCCACGCTTCATCTTCTGCCTACATATCTTGCATGTGGCCATGTTACCCTCCTGCGGATGCTTCAGGAAAAACTGCCACACTGCCGAGTAGCTTCTTTTCCCACCAACAGGCCTCACTGATTCACTGCTACTGTCGCCAACTCCAGGAACCCCTGCTCCTCTACCTCCCGATAAGGTAGCCTGCCGTGCAGCAGGTGCTCTACCCTGGCCCCGGCCCCGTTTGGCTCCAGGCTTTACAATTGTGCCCCCATGCAGACTGCCAACCATGCTGCTAACACCTTGCTGCCTCAGCTGCTGACTTAAGGGCAACCTGCGCCCCTCTTCTCCTGATGATGACGATGAAGCCCCTTCATCACCCGGCTCCCAAGTGCGATTGGCTGCACGTCACTGATGTTCTCAGTTTCCTCAACAGTGTCTGGTGCAGGAGCTGGAACGCTCGCAACACCCACGACACTGTCCACATCACTATTTGTCTGCCTAGCTAAAGAAGCCACCTCCATTTCTTGGCTGGGCAGTAGCTGCTGACTGTCCTCTATCTGATCGTCCTCCTCACTAAAGATTGGAGCTGAACCCAAAGCATAGGATACGTCGCTGGGGGAGGGAACGGTGTAGGACAGAGGCATTGGGAGGACAGGGACTGTTCTCGGGGCATGCCAACTCAGGGTTGTGTCAGAGGAACCTACCGACCCTAGACTGGGGGTCTCAGATGTAACTTGTGATGATGTTGATGAGCGCGTTAACCAATCTACCACGGCAGATGCGTTACTGGTGGAGACACGACCGCTAGCAGATACTGGCAGATCAGGTCTCTCACCGTGACTCCTGCTGCCACTCGCTCCCAGTCTGCTGCGACCTCTGCCTGCTGAATCTTGGCCTCTGCCACTCCTCTTTGAGCATCCTTGCACTTGTCTGCCTGACATTTTTATGTATTTGAAATGCGCAATAGGTACGATAAAAAATGTGTTTACTTTAAAAAGAAGAAGCTAAATAAAGTGAGGGACTGCTTCTCTGCATCAGATACTATGAAAATTGGCAATATGAGATACCTTGCGGCCTAGTGTTTTGGCAGCAGACCAAAAACCAATTCAAAATGCAATACTTTGATTAAGCTGAGGAAGGATGAACAAGCATATTTAGTATAACAGATAGGCTGCCTAATGCAGGTTTGGGATACCCAGGTGGGCTGGTGTTTTTTTTGTTAAAGGCAGACCAAAAACCAATTCAAAATGCAATACTTTGATTAAGCTAAGGAAGGATGAACAAGCGTATTTAGAATAACAGGCTGCTAAGTGCAGGTTTGGGATACCCAGGTGTGCTGGTGTTTTTTTTGTTAAAGACAGACCAAAAACCAATTCAAAATGCAATACTTTGATTAAGTTGAGGAAGGATTAACAAGCGCATTTAGTATAGCAGATAGGCTGCTAAGTGCAGGTTTGGGATACCCAGGTGGGCTGGTGTTTTTTTGGTTAAAGGCAGACCAAAAAATATTAAAACTAATCCAGTTATATTATGATAAATTCTTGTGTGTAACAGGGTTAAATAAACCACTGCATAGATGGCATGCACAGTGTGGCAAGGCAGATTTACAGCACAAAGAACTGAAATTGAATTGAAAACTGATCTGGCTAATGAAAAAAAAAAAGTTTTCACTGTCACTTCTAAGCTGTCCCTGGCTGGATGGTTCCGGTTTTTCCCTATCTTTCCCTATCTTTCCCTGGCTCTGTCTGCCTCTCTGACTCTCCCTACCTATCTCTAACTCTCTGTCCCTGTCTGTAACGAGCTGTGCTCTGGCCGCAATAGAACGCTGAAATGCGCACAAGGAAGATGGCCGCCGCTTTAATAACCACGGTGACGTCACCGGGCTTCTTGGCTGCTGATAGGCTGCATGTGACTTACCCATGATACCTTGCCCCAGGGGATACGTCCGGACATGTGCTTCCACCATTTTAGAATGCCTGTAATTGAAATAAATGGAGCTTAAAGGAAAACTTCGATCGATCGAATCGCAGGGAAATTCGGATTCGTTCAGAATCAAATTTTTCATGAAATTCGGAACGAATCCGGGTTCGTCCGGATCGAGTCGCTCCCCCCTTTATATATTCTTCAGTATATATTTTTTTATTATGCTATTAAATCTTCACATGCAAAATGTACCGTATTTTTCGCCCTATAAGACGCACCTGCACATAAGACGCACCTAGGATTTGGGCAAGGAAAACTAGAAAAAAAATATTCTAAGCCAAATGTTGTGCTAAAATACCCAATTACAGACAGTGTGGCGTTCCACCATCCCATTCCCATCCCATTCCCATAGGCAGTGCGACATTCCCCCCTTCCTACTTCTCATAGGCAGTGTGGCATCCCCCTATCCCATTCCCCATATAGGCAGTGTAGCATCCCCCCATTCCCATATAGGCAGTGCATCATTCCCCCCTCCCATTGCCATATAGGCAGTGTGGCATTCCCCCCTCCCATATAGGGAGTGTGGTATCCCCACTCCCATTGCCATATAGGCAGTGTGGCATCCCCACTCCCATTGCCATATAGGTAGTGTGGCATTCCCCCTCCCATTGCCATATAGGCAGTGTGGCATCCCCCCTCCCATTGCCATATAGGCAGTGTGGCATTCCCCTATAGGTAGTGTGGCATTCTCCCCTTTTATTCCCCATTTAGGCAGTGTGGCATCCCCCCCCCCTTTCATTCCCCATTTAGGCAGTGTGGCAACCCCCCCCTTCCATTCCTCATATAGGTAGTGTGGCATTCCCCTTATAGGTAGTGTGGCATTCCCCCCCTTCCATTGCTCATATAGGTAGTGTAGCATTCCCCGTATAGGTAGTGTGGCATTCCCCCCCCCCTTCCATTCCCCTTATAGGCAAAAGTAAAAAAAAGTAGACTCACCTTTTAATCCTCCCCGCTGTCCCCGCCGTCTTCAAACACAGACACACGGCCTTATACAGCGGTGGGCGTGGCTGACTCTCGACCATCGGCCATGCCCACCGCTGTATAGTCTGGGTGTCTGTCTGCTGGGGCCTTGGAGAAGTGACAGGGATATAGCGAGCAGCGATACCTCTGCCACTCGCACTGTCCCTGTCACTTCTTCACGGCCCCAGCAGACAGAGACACCATGACTATACAGCAGTGAGCATGGCCGATGCTCGAGCTGTATAGTCTGGGTGTTAACTCTGTATGCCAGCGCCGCCGAGAGGAAGCGATGGAGGCAGCTGTACCTGCCACCTCCTCCACAGCACCTGCAGGTACAGGCGCCGCGGAGGAGGCGGCAGGTACAGCTGCCTCCGCTGCTTCCTTGCTCCCTGCGGCGCCAGCATACAGAGTGAACACCCGGCCTTGGTATTGTGGTGGGCATCAGCCACGCCCGCCACTGTAACAGGCCGGTGTCTGTGTGTGCTGGCGTTGGCGACGCAGCGCGATCCATGGAGAGGTGAGTTAACTTTTTCCTTTTTATTTATTTATTTTCCCACATTCGCCCGATAAGACGCACTGGCAGTTTCCCCCCACTTTTGGGGGAAAATAAGGGCGAAAAATACGGTATGTATTTATCAGCATACAATCCTAATACTCCTTATGTAAAATGAAATAATCTCACATACAGTATATTAATATTTATTGGGAATTTTACTTGTCTTACCCATTTACTTTCTAACTCACACAGTGCCATGGACTATGATGGTGCTTTATAATTAAACAATAATAAGATTAATAGGTCATTGCTGAAACGTTCCACAGCACAGGAACCCAGCAATGTATTAAAACTCAAGTTGGGGTTTCCTGATTTTAGACAGTAGGAGAGGCCGGTGGGGTCAGTATTAAGTCAACCTTTAAGAAATAAATATCTCTATGCAGGTGAATCATCTTTCAAAGATAAAAATCTAAATCTCACTTAAACTCAACTTAATATGCTTGTGTGCAGGTATTTAGTGCTGTATTCTTTACTTCACACTGCCTAACTTCTCTTTGTAAAATATTTATCATTTAATTCAAAAAAAGTAATAATAGCAATGTTCAAAGTTTTCCCAGGCCATACACTATCTCCAGAGTAATTACTTGTGATGAGCGCTTCAGGGTACAATATCCCCAAAGAGACTCTCTGGATACAGAAGAAATTACCAAGATGCTTCTTCCTCTTTGTCGCCATCCCTGGAGGAGCTGGAAAATATTAAATTGTAATCAACTGCAAAATGAAATTTTGAATCTGGAATCATTTAATTATGCGATTAAATATTCGTTAGCAAGCTACAAAAATTACACGTATTTTAGCATAGCTTAATCAGATAAAAGATAAGCTGTACAGATAATTCTCAACTAAAAATGTTCTCATATTAACCTGAATTAAATTAGTGTTATCTCTAAAACCGCAATCAAATTCAAGCAATAGATATAACTTGCTTTAGTTTGGTTAATAAAAGCAATTTAGGTTTTCTCTACACAAGAGGTTTATTTGGTTCATGCTGATTTGTGTTTGTGTGGTCCTTGTCAATCACTGACACTATTCTTCCTCCCTCTGGGCTGCCTTTTGGCTCTGCTTTGTAACATTTACGGTAAGTGAGGCTCTCCTAGAGGGTTTTAGAAATGAAAGAAATTTTCCAACTATATACCAACTTATACTTTATCAATAAGTCCGCAAATCTCTATTGTTCTCCAGTGACAGTTTGTAATTATGTCCTCCTATCACGAGGTGCATGCACTTTTTATCATGCTTTAACGATATATTAATTCCAAAGTGTTCACCATGTGCCAGTAAATTCATCTAGGAGCTTTCTCCTTGTGCCCACCACCTTCTCTAATTACTCTTACCAGAGAATGGTGTATAGTTATGCCTCAATGAAAGTTCCTTTTAGTTTTTCCCATTATGTTCCAAGTTTAGCGCAGGAAGCTTGCTTCTCAAGTAGATTTAATACTTGACTTTAAAATATCCAATTGCAAGTGGGGCATGTAATAAAATCAATAAGAAGAATCAAGCATAATACCGTTTTAATACCGTGCTTATTTATAGTTAAAAATGCACTCACATGCGGACCCATTGGCAACACACCTACAGGAACACATTCAGGCACTGGATACCCCCCTCCCTCTATAGTACCGTTCGGCCGAAGTACAGCGAAGGATGGGTGAGAGCCTTGCCTGATGATCTTTAAGGCTGTTAACCATTTGTTTTACTGTGAGTGCATTTTTAACTATAAATAAGCACGTATTTAAACGGTATTATGCTAGATTCTTCTTATTGATTTTATTACATACCCCACTTGCAATTGGATATTTTAAAGTCATTAAATTTACTTGAGAAGCAAGCTTCCTGCGCTTAACTTGGAGCATAACGGGAAAAACTAAAAAGGAACTTACATTGAGGCATAACTATACATATATATTAACACCATTCTCTGGTAAGAGAATTAGAGAAGGTGGTGGGCACAAGGAGAAAGCTCCTAGATTAATTTACTGGCACATGGTGAACACTTTGGAATTAATATATCATTAAAGCATGATAAAAAGTGCATGCACCTCGGGATAGGAGGACATAATTACTGTCACTGGAGAACAATAGAGATTTGCGGACTTATTGATAAAGTATAAGTTGGTATATAATTGGAAAATTTCTTTCATTTCTAATGCTCTGTGTTTTTATATGCTAGATTGTATGTGGAATCCACGGGGATAATTGGATCAATACACGTTGAGCAATATATATTATAATGCAAAAAATCCTAAGCACAATTTCCAAATTATTTAGCGTGGTTCTTATGATATACAGTGACCTAGGGGGTTATTCATGAAGGGATAGTGCCAGTTAGTGCCTCGTAGCGGCAGGCAGCGTCTGGTGAAAGCAAATCTGGCAAGTGCCTCTAACAGCGCCATGTAGCGTCACATGTATTATTACAGGCGGCTCAGCCTATAGCGCCGGGCTCTAGCTTCCAGAGCGCCAGGTATTACCTTTTGCTCAGTGTCGCTCTTCATACATTTCAATGGCCATTCATTTGCTTGTGTTTAAACAGCATGTTTGACAATTTTTTTTTTTTTTTTTGCTCAAATCATTATGTGACCTCTCCTGGCTGCAAATAAACACATTTAGAAACTTTTTATATTTTTTATTTTAATGTGTTAATGTCACAGTGTTAAAACAATGTCATTCCATGTGTTTTCGCTTTGTTACTGGTGGATATGTGCTCAAAAACAGACTTTAATCACACAGTGTCTGGCACTCTATGCTATAGCGACCAGATTTAGAGCGCTGACGCTGTGTGTGTGTGTGTCCTTTTTTGATAAATATGGTGTTGTGCGCCGAGAGTCGGTCGCACTGAGCTGGGGCTACCTCTCACTCCCTGCAGCACTGTACTGGTGTTAGAGCGCCCAACATACATCGCATTCATCAATGCCGGGCAGGTTACTACAGTGACTGAGGCATTCTGTTACAGCGCCCGATACCCGCTTACAGTGTCTACTATAGAGACGCTCATCTACTGATACCTGGTGTTAGTAGTGAATCAGCCTCCACCACTCTATCTTTATCTATAAGTATCTTTCCTGCTTTATATTTCTTGATAAGCCCTTAGTGAACTCTCTCCCTTTTGCTGGGTCTGCCCGTGCATTAATGGGTCATGCTCTGCTGCTGTGTCAAGGTGAATGTCCATCAAAAGCAAAATTCATTGAGTGGATTGAGAGTGATAAGTGAGCAGAAGGGCAAACAGAAAGCAGGATAATGTAACTCTTAGCCTGGAATGTCCCTTTAAGCTCGTCTATTAATCTGCAATTTTCTAATGGCTATGGCCAACTGTGACCCAAATACATACAAAAAACTGTACCTTTGCACTTTACATGCACTACTGAAGACTATGGCCCTTATTCATCAAGCGATAGCGCCAGGTAGTGTCTGACGAGCGCCAGGTAGCGGCAGCTAACGGCGACTACCGACTCAAGTACGCCCGGCGGCGGTCACAATGACGCATTTATCAAGCTAAATGAGGCTAGCGCCGCCGAGAGCGACGGCTAGCGCGGCATTCATCATGTAGCCGTCTGCAACGAACAGCGCCGCTGCTAATCCCATCACAGCGACAGGTATGACCTGGCGCTACCTGCCGCTCTCCCATACATTTCAATGGCAGACGCTGCAATGATTGTTTTAAGTGGTTTTTGTGTTCTTGTCTTTGGCACAAAATTCAACACATGTTTATTGGGATATGTTTTATTAATCTGGCTAGTTATTTTACTTTTTTTGGCGAAAGTAGTAATTTTTACACTGTAATGTTGTGAGTGACATCTAAAATGCATCTCCTCCCACCAAACTCATTGAGCTCTAAATCGCTTGTTTTCACCACACACGGGGCTTGTAAAGCTACTTTTTAGCCAGTCCTGTTTGGCGGTCACGTTCGCTCTGCGAAATTGTCAGCGCCCAAGCTATTCGGCAGCCCTGTCCTTGATGAATCTGTGGTGGTCAGAGTTTGTGCAGTCGCTGTTTTGATTCGCTATGTGGCGGCGCGAGCGTCGCTGTGCTTCGCTGCGCTGCGTTGTGCGGCGCTGTGCTGTTCATACATGTGCCCTTCTGCCATTTGCAAGGAATTCACTTCCCGCGACCCCAGTCGTTCTTAATGAATACACTGTAGTTGTGAGCGTGCATGTCCACATTATGCAGGATTTAATTCAGGCGTACAAGCTCATAACAACCCGTTATGCATTCTCATGTGTGCCACATTATCATGTAGTTGGATAGTTTTATTGTGTGATGATTTTATGAAGGAATAAGATTTGTCTTTTTCAGCACCAAGTTGTTTGGTTTTCAAGGACCTATGCATTACAGTATGTTGAACCCCCAGCTAAATGAAGCTAATAAATAATGGCGTCTTTGCCAATAGCTTGTTTTAATGCGTCAATTAACTGTTTCCGCCACTTAGCTTGCACATAGCTGATATTAGCTTGTGCCTGGTGCGCGGAGTTTTTTTTTTTTTTTTAATTTATTTCACAGTTGTTTTCGTCATTTCCGGTTCCCTCCTTTGCGTTTCAAAGCCACCTAAAGGAAAAAAATGTCTAGCGCTTAGGCCAATAGCTTGTTGTAATGCGTCAATTTACTTTTTCCGCCACTTAGCTTGCACATAGCTGGTATTAGCTTGTGCCTGGTGCGCGGAGCGTTTTTTTTTTTTTTTTTTTTGGTGTCCCTGTCGCTTGGGTCATATCCGTTTCCTGTTTCCTCCTTAGCGTTTCCCCCATGCTGCCCAGGAGACGGATCCAGCGCCTCCCCAGCTCCTCCTCAGAATCAGACCCCTCCACCCCTCCCCCACCTACCTCACCTCCCCCACCTAGCACCCCTCCCACCCCTTCCCCTCCTGGGCATGCAAAAAAAAAAGAGGATGAGAGTGGATAGCCGCGTTAATGGCCAGGTGGTCAAAGTGAGTATGTTTTTCTTGCATTTTATGTTTACAGTGGACCAACACACAGGGGGGATTGGCCCTGAAATCTATTAGTTTTCTGGACCAATCTGATCACTCCCCGCGGGGCATCCCCAATCTGGATGTCCTGCGTGGATGAACCCCCCTGGAGGGCCATAAACCTTAACTCAGCCCCGTCCCATCTGTGCATGCGTGAGCTGCGGATGCGTCTTACGCTTCCCTCTAGCAGGGTGGTCCCCTGCGCCAGACATTTGTTCATGGCCTGCGCAGGCGCACTCCCTGTTAGAGTCAAACGCCACCCGCGTTCTTTGGCGCTCAGAGGCAGCGGAGCTGGTATGCACGTCCAAATGGCCTTGGATGCGCATACCACAGCGGCGCAGAGCGCTGTGCTAGCCTGGCGCAGTCACGTGGGAGTGTGGTCAGTGGTGTTTTTCAGGCCTTCCAAGGGGGGTTCAGACAGCGGCCCACCCCCGATTGGTGTGCCCCACCAAGGTGGACCCAAACCCAGAATATTGCTAATCCGTGGTGTGGGTCCACTTTACTCTGGTCTCAGTATAACTGTTTATGCCATAGTTCGGATGTCATGTATTGATTTGTGTTTGTTTTTCATTTCTAATAGGATTTCTGCATCCACCAATATGACTATGCCCGTGGGGGCAAGAAGCGAATGGCCATGGAGGTGAAGGCCACAGTGTCCCGGCGCTTCAATACCCAGCTGACAATCCGTGCCATCCAGCAAAAATGGTCCGACTTTAAGCGCCGGGACCCTGAAGGCGTGTACCGCCTATATGATGCCTACGCATCAGGTACGTTTAAGCTTATGCTATGTTTATACTTTAGTTTAAATCATCTGCTAAGCTGTGTCCATTTGTGGTCGTAATATTAATTATTTTCTTTCACCCCCTCAACACAGATAAGCGTCCTCCCCTGGGTAAACGTGGGAAGGGATTCCTCCCCCGAACCAGGCAGGCGGACTCGGGGGAGTCATCGGGGGAGGGTCCCTCTCGCGGATCCTATTTGGAGGACCCAGGGGAGGAAGGGGATGACGCCCCAGAGGAGTGTGCTGCTGGGGGGCTGGCAGGCTCAAGCCTCAGCTCCTCACACTCAGCCAAGGGGCCACTCTCAAGTGGGGAGTCCAAGTGGGGTGGAAGGAATGGACTCTCCCACACTCCCTGAAGGAGCAGGGAGTGAGAGGGAGGAGGGTGGCCTTTTGGCTGGGGGATCTTCCGAGCAGAGTGTGAGGAGCCGAGGCTCCCCGCCTCCTCCTCAGAGCCCTCCCTGGGCTTCAAGTGGCGGATCATCCCCTGGTGAGTGCACATTTTGTCATTGTTAGTCTGTGACAGGTTTCATCTGCCCATTTGTACTTAGCCCTTGCCATTCCTCTCTAATTTGCAGGGCATCATATAGGCGGCACCTCCATGGCCTTTTGGGGACGCATTCTCCGCGGGCATAGTCATGGTAAGTGTTTGTTGTTATCCATCACATTCACTATGTTATGACATTCCTTAAAGTGGACCAAGACCCATGGTTGATTGTGCTTGGAATCTCGAAGCTTCCCTGCCCAATCACCTCCCTCACCCAGGGCCCCCCCCCCAAAAAAACCCCCCACAAACTTCTTACCTCATTGGTGGTGGAAGAAGCCACTGGCGCAGCCTCCTGCGTGCCCCTCTAGATGTGTGTGCGCCTGCGCTCTCTGTTTTCTAATGGCCTGCGCGTGCGCACACAGTGGAGGAGTGATGTGCGGAAGGCAGCGGCGGCGGACGGTGTCTCACTCAAATGGTGGTGCTCTGCCAAAGTGGACCAAAACACAGAATAGTATCAATCCTGGGTCCATGTTGCAACCATAAATAATTTACATGAACTCATGGTCCAGGAAATATGCTTATGTTGGACAACATGTATGTAACCATGCAAGCATTTGGTTTTTCAGACTCCCTAACCAGATGGATGTCAAATAGTCAGGTGTCATTGTCCCACTAATTTAGGATTTCTCTTTTGCTTTCTCCTGACAGATGTTTCTACGCAGACGGAGCCAGTCACCATCCTCCCTACCCCAGCTCCAGGGACGGCCAGCAGCATGGGCCCCCGCCACAGCTGCGATGGTGAGTACATCCCACTTCCTATGCACTTGTGAACCCTATGTCTTCGAGTCAAATCTGCAGACATTTACAATGTACCTATGTGTTAATTTAACACACATCTAGGTTACATGTGTTTGGTCAACAATCCTACATGCCTGTCTGCATGCTTGATTGTTGCCTCACATTCTGGATTTTGCCACATTGAGTCAATTAGTGGTTTAGACACAACCAAATGGGGCTGCTTAGGTCGTGACCTCTAAGAATCTTGTCAAAACTAGTTTACGCGTTAGGACTTAGGCCCTGATGTTTGGCTGTGACTAAACACATAAATGTACACTCTGGGACTTATACCTTCTTTGCTTCCCAAGAGTTAAAGTGGACCAACACCCAGGATTTTGACTTTCCTGGGTCTTGGTCCACTACGGTGGGGCACCCCCGATCGTCACCGCTGTGTGACAACCCCCTGAACTCACCTCTCCTCGAGCCGACAGACAAGCCGCGGACAAGCGGCTCCTCCTCCTCCGCCTCCCGCGCGTCCCTTTTTACGCGCGCGTGCCCGCGCCGGCCATTCACAGACGGCCGGCGCAGGCACGCGCACGTCTAGAGGGGCGCGAGGGAGGGGCCGGCGGCCGTGCACCGCCGAAACTGAGGTAAGGAGTTTGGGGTTTTTGGGGGGGTTTCACCCCGCGGGACATCCCGATCTCGGATGTCCCGCGGGGAGGGAGGTGATCGGGCCGGGAATCTTATAGATTCCAGGGCCGATCACCGGTGGGTGTTGGTCCACTTTAAGAGTAAATGTATGCTTGGGATGTGGTGTCCAAATTTCTGCCAGTCAATAGTACTCATATAATGTTAACAAATAAGCGCACAGTGGGCAACAATGTTAATGTGAGTTTCAGCTAATTGGACACACTGACATTACATTGCTACATCTGTGTCTGTTGAGGTCACATTCCATTTATTAATATTTTTTTTTTTATACATCTCTACAGCTTGTGAAAACCAGCATCGCAGACTGTGGCGGGAGATCAGGCGTCTGAAGCTGATGCTGCTGGCCAAGAAGAGGCGGCGGCGGCGGCGTTAGGGTGGGGGGATGACTGGCCCGTTGGTTGACGCCCTTTGTTGGGCAATGTTGGCCCTGTTGGCCACCTTTTGTAATAAAAAATTTTCTATTTTCATAATTACAGTGTTGTGCCTTGGCAAGCATAGTTTAACTGTCTCAAAACCCATTTGTGTGTAAATTTAGCCATACCTTTGGAGCCATTTCATGTGTAAACCATAGTAAGCTATGGTCACAAATGTGTGGCATAAATTTACAAATACATTGACATATCTAGATCAAGATACTCATCCCTGACTGTGTTATTAGCTATGTCTTAGGAAAAACACAATTTAGAGGTGGGTTAATCAAATATATTTACAGAAAAAAAAACACAAACAAAATTAATATTCTTGGCTGGGTGGCCGGGGAGGTTGGGAGTCATTGCTAGGGGCGGTGTTGGGGGACAACAGTGCAGTAAAAAATATAGACTGCTGTTGTATGAGCTGTTGTATCAACAACAAAGTTTGGTCCTGCCGCTGTATAGCTTCTTGCTGCTGCTGGAGAGATTGTTCCATTAGATTGGCCAGCCGACCAAGTTCCTGGTTCTGGTGCTGGTTACGCATCAACTGGTCGATCTGGCGCTGCTGGGCCTCATTTTGTTGCTGACACATCAGCACCTGCTGTTCCAACACCGCAATGCGCTCATTAGTTCCATCACGCGGCTGTTGGCGACTGTAGTCCTCCAGCATCCGGACCCCTAGCTCGTAAAAATCTGCACTGGTTGGTGCCACACCTCCTCTTGCTGTGGTTTGAGGCTAACAAAATAGAAAACAACATTTTAGACAAACCGAACCAATGCAGGTATGCCCCTCAAAATCATTTGCCCAAACAGTCACTATACAACTTACCCTTGTCTGAGCCTCGGAAGCTTGGCCACATGGGACTTGGGAAGAGGTCCCAGCTTGGGGTTCTGGTTCCGCCTCCTGCCAAAACGACAAAGAAAGGAAATGTGACATGTTGCTTCATCCACTACCCACGAACATGGCAATGTGGTTATTGGTCCTCTAAATCAGCCATGTTACCTCCGTGTCGTCCGCCACAGGTAGGAGCGAGGTATCGCTGCCAGAGAGGGGCAATTCAACATCTGAGATCTCCGGCAAGTTGGCATATGCTAAACAGGAAAGTCAGGTTAGTAGGTCAGTGGACAAAACTCAAATGTAACATGGCTAGCCTATCAAGGCCATACCTCCATAAAGTGCAAAATTACACACTAGACAAAAGGTATCTCTTAAACTCAGATTGATAACATGTATGTTAGAGGAATAAGAGGCAATAATTTGGCCAAATAAGATCAGACACATTGCTTAAATTACACATACCCGCAATCTCCCAGATATCTGGAGTGGGGCCCTCACTCGAGCTTGGACCTTTAAAATACATGTGGAAACACAAGTTGCCTGAAGCAAGTGCCACAAAAGTAGAGCCAAAATACATACTAGAGCAAGCCAAAACAACTTACCCTCATCTCTGGCAGCCTGAACTTGAAGGGCCCTTTCCGGACAGCCACTTCCGATATTCTGGCCAACTAAAAAACACAAGTAATGGCTCTAAATATTCCTCAAACTACTAGGGTGAATGTTTGTCCAAAAATATGTCAAACAAAATGCATTGCAATCACTCCAAGAACTATTAGACTGACCCTGGGGAGGGAATAAGCACTCCAAAGAGGCATCTTCAAGTTGACAGAGCAAACATGTAGATTATTAGACTAACCAAATCGAACCAGTGTAACAGAAACAGCATAAAGGATACATTATGTATTGCTATACACACCAACAGGGTCCTGTTGACCTGCAACATCGGAAGTGGGGTCCAAAGATGAACCAGTCACTTGGCCTACCAATAAAAAAGAGGAATGAGACACATGCACTTGGGTTAAAGTGGATAAAGCAAGGTTGACACATGCACTTACCGACATCCAAAGAGTAGCTTGGCTCCTGAGGAGATGCTGGGGCCAATGGCGGGGCAGCTAGGCAAAAATCAAGCAAACATTGAGCCATTGTTAATGTGCGTGCAAAAATCCAACATGCATTAAGGTGTGTGTGAGCAGCTCATTCACTAATATTCACTAATCAAGGCCAGTGTGGCTTCCACATTTATATGCAGATATATGGCCACACATCTCTGCCTTCCAACATAGCTACACATGTTAGGGCCTTGTTAGTTAGTTGCTGTGAGGGTTAAAGTGGGCGTGAAATTAGGCCGCAGGTCCATATTATTAATACTCAACAGTGCCCCACTCGATTGTTGGAGCTGCTCCCACACCCATTTGTTCCCCAAACAACCAGCACCTAAATTAGTGGTAAATACCTTCAATGGCAGACTGGGTTAGGCTTGAGGTTGGTTGAAGGGCAGGAGTTTGTGTGTCCTGAGGCAAATCCTGGACAGCACCATGTGCACCTATGCAGAAAGCAACAGACAGGAAAGTAAAAAATGTATGAGGTCTAATGTACTACTTCACAGGTCCTCCTGTTAGTTGGGCAGAAAGAGAAAATGCTAATCACATACATTAACATTAGCTTTTATAAAAAGGCAGAAAATATGTACCTTCAGTCCAACCTGTGGTGTCATCCCCAGGATCCACACCCTGCAGCCGAGCCAGTGGAATTTTGGCCTTCAGCATCTCCTCATACGGCCTGTAGGTACTCTTTGGAGCCTGGATGGTCCCACTGTCCACATCAAGATCGTGATTCATCTTTTTCATAAGGGCCCCTCTCAAAGTGTAGAAGCGTTTCCTGCAGGATGGGCCACTACGTGGGTGTTGAGCAGTGCTACTAAGCTCCACACCAATGGCATCCCACAGTTTGCTTCTTTCTTGTTTGCCTATTGACTTGCTTTGGGAGCCAAAGAGTAGCTCCCATTTAGCAAGGGTAAGGCGCACAAGATGATTATTCTCCGCCAAATTAAATTCAGGCTCCCTCTTGGCACCTGGGCGCTTAGCCTGGGGTGCTGCACCACCTTCAGGCTGGGCCCTTTTCCGTAAGGGAGGTCTGCGCACAGCACCCACCAAACTCCTACTTGGGCCTGCTGTGGCCGGCAGATGTCCTGAATTTGGCTCCATCCTGTAGCTGCACACACACACAAATACACAACCAACAAGCACGCATGCAGACTACAGAATGGCATCGCACTCTCTTTGGGTTGGCCAGGTTTTATGTGCTCTAACAGCCAATCACAAACCAGCCCACTTAATTGATTCACACATACAGCCCAGGTCCTTCTAGCCACAGCTCCACTGCACTGACTGAAGCATGTGTGTTAGCCAATTAACTAATTACAGACCTCATTAACCAAACAACACACACCCAAATACAACAATGGACTGATGTATCTGAAACCCTTGTGACATGTGGCTATCCTAACGGCTATTTAAATAAACAGCAGCTTACCTTTCATTGGCCCACCACTGAATTTTCGGCCATGTCCGTTAATGCACGCAAGTTTCGCCTCACGTACGCTAGTAGCGCTACTAGCGTGCGCGTGCGCACTCCGTTTCACGCACACCTGGGTCGGCTAATTGGCGCCCGGAAATAGCAGAGCAACGCAAAAGGCGGCAAAGCGGACCTGTCCTTTTTCAAAGTAGTATATAAGTATTGTTACACTGTGGCAAAGGCTGTGGTGTGGTGCTTGTTTCCCTTAGCTCATTTGAGTCTCTGTCTGGGTTTTGTCCTCACTCTCTGTGGCTTGTTGGGTGATTTCTGACATCAGTGCTGTTTCTTTAGGAGATTGTTTTGGGTGGCATATGCAAATATTGTGGAGCATACAGCAAGTGAGGCTTGATTTTGGGGCCTTTTGTGGGCTGTGCAGCAACTCCCCTCTTGGTTGTGCCTAACTTAGAAAGCTGTTTTTCAGCAGGCTGGTGGTTTGGACCACTATAGTTCTGGTTTTGTGGTGAGCTGCATTGTAGTGAGTGTGTGAGGAGTGTGATTGTTTGTGTGTGTGGTGTGTTTGTGGTTTTTGTTTGTTTGATTTTGTATATCTGTTGAGTGTGTGTGATGGATAAGAGGGTGATGTATGGTGTCTGGGTGGATGGATGTATGCGTATGCTGGAAGAGCAGGAGGCCAGGGAGCGGGGTGTTGTGAGGCTTAGGGCACCCCGCTCCTTTGGAATCCGCCTTTCAGTATGGGACTTAAGTGATGAGCAGATCAGGAGCCGCTTCCGTCTGAATCGTGCTGCACTACAGTCCGTATATGATCAGATTAAGCACAAAATCGAGCCATCCACCAAACGCACTCAATCCATTCCAGGCATTGTACGCCTGTGTGCCACACTTAATATCTTGGCACGAGGGACCTTCCAGGCAACCTCCGCCCTCCTCAGCGGGATAAGCCAGGCTACTATGAGCCGCATACTAATCCAGGTAGTTCTGGCGATTTGTGATTTAATCCCAATTTACATCAAGTTTCCTGAGGATGAGGAAGAGGTTGCCAAAATAAAACATGCTTTCTATCTAATGGGAGGGATCCCGAATGTGCTAGGGTGCGTTGATGGTACACATATCCCTTTCCGCCCTCCCCGTGCACAGGAGCTGTATTACAGAAACAGGAAACAATTTCATTCTCTCAATGTTATGCTGGTCTGTGACCATGAGATGAAGCTGCGGGCGGTGAGATCGGGGTTCCCCGGCTCATGCCACGATTCTTACGTCTTGCAGCGGACAGTCCTGTGCCGGAAGTTTGAGAACAACGAAATGCCAGCTGGCTTGCTACTGGGTAAATAATTAACCATGTCAAAGTATTTTGACTCAAATATGTGGCCTAGTAAGCCAAATTCTAAAAAATTAAAAACAAAACATGTACTAGTACTAATTGCTGTCTCTCTCCTTGTGTTTTTTCTACAGCGGATAAGGGATATGGGCAGAGAACATGGGTGCTGACTCCGGTCAGGAGCCCACGGACCTCTGCCCATGAACGCTACAATGCAGCACACCGCAAGACCAGAAGCATTGTGGAAAGAACCATCGGCCTGCTGAAAGCACGCTTTCTATGTTTGGCACGCCCAGGAGGAGAGATGCTATACAGCCCTCAGAAGGTCTCCAAGATCATCCTCGCCTGCTGTGTGCTCCACAATATCTGCATATGTCACCGAATTCAATCCCCCGAGGAGACAGCACTGGTGCCAGAAATCCCCAACTTGCCCGCAGGAAGAAGTGAGGACACCCAGACTGGCGATGAGCTAAGGGAAAGGATGATCACTTCCTTTTTTGCGGTAAGCTAACTACCCTTCACTCTAATCCAAGTACTGCACTACTGGGTAAATTTATTTGACCTCCCATCATAATTTGGCTAAAACCACTCTAAGGGGGTGTGTAACATGACCCAAACCACTCTAAGGGGGGTGTCAGATGACCCAAACCACTCTAAGGGGGGTGTAAGATGACCCAAACCACTCTAAGGGGGGTGTAAGATGACCCAAACCACTCTAAGGGGGGTGTCAGATGACCCAAACCACTCTAAGGGGGGGGGGGAACATGACCCAAACCACTCTAAGGGGGGTGTAAGATGACCCAAACCACTCTAAGGGGGGTGTCAGATGACCCAAACCACTCTAAGGGGGGGGGGAACATGACCCAAACCACTCTAAGGGGGGTGTAAGATGACCCAAACCACTCTAAGGGGGGTGTCAGATGACCCAAACCACTCTAAGGGGGGGGGGGGGACATGACCCAAACCACTCTAAGGGGGGTGTCAGATGACCCAAACCACTCTAAGGGGGGTGTCAGATGACCCAAACCACTCTAAGGGAGGGGTGTAACATGACCCAAACCACTCTAAGGGGGGTGTCAGATGACCCAAACCACTCTAAGGGGGGTGTCAGATGACCCAAACCACTCTAAGGGGGGGGTGTAACATGACCCAAACCACTCTAAGGGGGGTGTCAGATGACCCAAACCACTCTAAGGGGGGTGTCAGATGACCCAAACCACTCTAAGGGGGGTGTCAGATGACCCAAACCACTCTAAGGGGGGTGTAAGATGACCCAAACCACTCTAAGGGGGGTGTAAGATGACCCAAACCACTCTAAGGGGGGTGTCAGATGACCCAAACCACTCTAAGGGGGGTGTCAGATGACCCAAACCACTCTAAGGGGGGTGTCAGATGACCCAAACCACTCTAAGGGGGGGTGGAAGCTGAACAACATAACAATTAGGGTTGGTGTGCAAGATTGACGCAAATGTTGGTTAACAATTAATGCAATATTTTTTACAGCGAAAAAACAAATTTAAATATATATACTAACTGCACTTTTTTATCTTTTTCAGGCACCCCGAGATGCACCCTGAAGCCAATTTTCCGTTTCATTCTAATTTCTGTATTAATTTTCCTTTCCATTCTAATTTCTGTTTTAATTTTCCTTTTCATTCTAATTTCTGTTTTAATTTTAGTTCCTTTTCTACAAAAAATAAAAAAAAAACTAAAGAAACATGTGGCTATGTGTTTAATTCTGTATTAATTTTCCTTTTCATTCTAATTCCTGTTTTAATTTTCCTTTTCATTCTAATTTCTGTTTTAATTTTCCTTTTCTTTCTAATTTCTGTTTTAATTTTAGTTCCTTTTCAACACAAAATAAAAAAAAAAACTAAAGAAACATGTTGCAATGTGTTTAATTCTGAAGGTACTTGATTCCCAGCCCACAGCAAAGCAAAGCGCAGGCGCTGTGTTGAATAGCGTGGTCAAACTGACTGACAGCGCCTACAAAGCTGAGCTCCAACATCATATTCAGCAATGTAGGCGTTGTTCCCAACAACGCCAGGTAGCGACTGAGGAGGCCTGCTATAGCGAATCGCTACCGCCCGCGGCGACAAAATGCTTTTTCACAGTGCAGCACGGCATAGCGATATAAATGGCAGAATACAGCATTTGTTACTGTGAACCAGATGACTTCTGTTTCCCCATGCATGTTTTTTTTATCACCAGAAAAACAGACAGACAAGCAAATCAATGAGCAGCTATTCTCCCCTGCACACACAAGAATTGGTGTATCCCACACAGCCTGATGCAAGAGGGGAGGATATTGGTCCACTGCTAAAAAGGGTGGTCATAAATAATGAAAGAATGTGAAGAACAACATCTTTATTCAACAGCACACAGGGATGAATCATCTGCATGGCAGGTAATCAAGTATTTTTTTTTTTACACTTATCCTGGACTATCCCTTTAACTTTTCCTTGTGACATACTGATCTGTGATGCGCCACACATCATGTGTACACCCTGTTTGTTAATTCTACCTTGTACAGCAACCACTGAGGATCATGGCATTTTACAAATAATTTCAACAATAACAGCAGCCAGTATGTTTATATGGTTTTTTAAAGCGAAACAAAATGCTGCATGGCTGGCCCGGAATCTAAAAGATTTCAACTGCTGGCTTTCCCCTGAGGCATCCCAATTTAGCATAGTCTATTGTGTGAAACCCCTCAGTTTGGCAGTAACCACTTACCTCTCACCAGTCTATGCGTGGGCTCTCATCCAGTCAGCACCCTTTGCTGTGCCTAGGTCATTCGGCAAATGGCCGTTTGTTTGCAAGTGACCATATTCCTAGCATCTTTGGGCTGTGTGCACACTCCCACTCCAGCCATTCAGATAGGTGGGGACAGGCGCGTACGTGTTGCTGGGGATGCACATGCTAGCGCTCCAAATTGCAGATTATCAGACCTGTTTGCAGAATGACATAGGCATAGAAAACGGCTCTGATTGGATGAGAGCCGTGCATGCGCCATTGGACTGGGGTAAGGTAAGCTGATACTGCCAGTCTGGGGGGTTTACACTAACAAAACCTGCGATAGATTGGGATAATATTACACCATAGGTAAAAACATTTATTAAAAGTGAATGGTCTTTTTAATTGTACAGTATGGGTGTTATTTAAGAACGGATAGTGCCTTGTAGCGGCAGGCAGCCTCTGGTGAACGCCGGGCACTGTACGCAAAACCACATTTAAGAAAGCGAATCTGGTGAGCGACATGTAGCATCACATGTATTAATACAGCGTCTCAGCGTATGGCGCCGGCGCTCTAGGTCATGTAATACCTGTCGCTCTGTAGCACTCTCACATACATTTCAATGGGCATTCATTTGTTTGTGGTTAAATAGCGTGTTTGGCAATTTTTTTTTTGCTAAAATCATTGTGTGACCTCTCTGGCCTTCAAACACTTTTATACATTTTTTTTACTTTTTATATTTTTATGCAGAATTGTTTTTACAGGTCTGTCACTAAAGTGTTATTGTCCCAGTGTTTAAACAATGTCATTCCATGTGTTTTCGCTTTGTTACTGGTGGATAAATATTTAATCGCCAGACTTTAATCACACAGCGTCTGGCGCTCTATGCTATAGCGACCAGATTAGAGAGCAGAAGCTGTGTGTGTGTAGTTATTTGTTAAATATGGTGTGGAGCGCAGAGTGCCAGATGCACTGAGCTGGAGCTACATATCGCTCGCTGCAGCGTTGTACTGTTGTTTGAGTGCCCAACACACATTATATTCATCAATGCTGGCCAGGTTACTACAGTGACCGAAATGCTTGGTCACAGCGCCCAATACCTGATTACAGCGTCTACTAGCGGTCGCTTATATGGCAATACCTGGCGCTAGTAGTGAACCAGCCTCGACATTTTGGAAGATGTTTCTCTTTTAAATTGCAGACTTGCCTATGATCAATAATGGTACTTTGTAGTAGTGTTATTGTGTGATCTGTAGCAAAAAACACTCATCAGCACATGTTAGTGACCATCCTCAGCGCACTTTCTGCTGGTAGAGCTTTTAGGCAAAGTGCTAAATGATACTTCAATATGGTGTAAAGCTAAAGATTGAAATAGTAATGGCTTTTTCAAAAAGACAGAATTGTTGTTTCACTGTGTTAGAACAAAACAGTTATCTTCAGCCGCACTAGTTATGAAAAAATAATGAGTGTTATGTTATTTTCTTTCTTAAGTTTCTTTCAGGCTGTATTTATAATTTGAAAGGAAATGTGACAGCTTTGGGTAAAATTTTAAAAAGCAGCATTTATACAAGGAAAATGAAAGGAAATAACATTATTGATATGCTTGAGGCTTGAACAGAAATATTTCGCAGCATGTTTCACTTTTATAGACAGATAGGCAGATAAAATATATAGATTGCAGTTTTGAATATAAATGTGAAGAAACCCCCACATTAGCCCGAAATTCTTACCTTTCAGATGAGCCCATGGCACATGCACGACCGGTGCCAGCATCACTTACCTCCTCTTTTGGCTGTGAGCATCCCCGTCCGCCACAGCCAAGAGATGAGAGTGATGCGCCACCAATGTGTGCGGCTGGGATTCTATTCAGCTTCTCCAGCCACACATTAATATGCGTGGCCAGAAAAGCTGATTGAGCAAGAGGGTGCACATGCGCTGTTGGACCGAGCCCATTACTGGGCGAATGGTGGGGTTTCACACAGCGGAGTGTGCCAAACCAGGGTGCCCCAGGGGGTCAGATTAAAACCTGTGCTAGCGAAAATCCTAGGTCTTGGCCCACTTCATGATACAGATGTGTTGTTGCAAAAAATGTGAATAAATTCCTTGCAAGAAACCCATAATTCAAATCAACTCAGCAATGCAGAAATGCAATCAAATATTATGCAGATGATCAGTTTAATATATATATATTATTTTCTAGTTATTCTTCAAGGTATTGCTTCCAGAAAGATGCACTCACTACAACAACCCTGGTACGCCAACCTTTTTGTCTGCAGAGCTGACATTTTTTAAGTAAAATTTTCCTTATGCGCATGCTTTACTTCTGGGTGTTTGGCAACTCATCCCTTGAAAGTACTTATGCATGTCGGGTATTGCTCTGATAGGGGGACCTTGCATTTTCAGATGTTTTTTCTTGTTTGCATTTTTAGGTGTCTTTGGTTCTGCTTTTTTATTCATTTTTGGGGGGAAATACTGTGCAACCAAAGGATTCATCAAAGGATTACTTCCAGAAAACTGTTCCTACGTCAATATGCCTTGTACACCTAGAAAGCTTGAGGTGTGTTCTTCCAGAGAAAATATAATTGGCGGAGGGGATGTAAAGGGTTGTTTTTCTTGAAAAACTGCAATGTGCACAAAGCTGAAAATCTAAACTGTTTCAGTTTGGGGGAGTCTCCTGGGCAGGAAAGGGTGTCTACCAATACATGCTTTTACACACAATATGATATTCTAAGTATGTCACACACCCCACTTCATTTATTAATTATTACACTTGGGTTATCTCACCGCTAGGTGGCGCACTTGCAGAGATCTCCAAAAAAGCAGCAAGCCCCTCCCGGTCTATAGACACCTGGTACCTCCCAACAATTCCCCAGTGTTGGTCTCTGCAAGATGGCGACAAGACAGAAGAAAGAAGTCTCCTGCTTGCAGGTAGCCGGGGTATCACCCCGGCCCCCCCCCCATGGTCTATTGCTGCCCGACTCTGTTTTTTTGTATTCCCCCTGTTAACTGGCAGCCTCCCAGCTTAGGCTGTAGGTCGGGCAAGGGTAGCTGGCACCTTAGGTGCCTAGGAGATTAGCTCCTCCGCTCGACCCCATATTGTGGGGCATAGCGGGATTCCGGAGTGGTGATCCGGACGTGGGATGCCCTTACACTTACTCTAGGCAAGGTACATTAGGCACAGAGGCTTTATTTCCCTCCCAATTCAGTATGGCGTTCTTATGCTTGTGTGGTGTGTGAGGGTGTGCTTGGACGGGGGCTGGGCCGCACTGGCCTGCCCGTCTTTGTCTGGCTGATGCTTGCTGTGCGGTGTGCTCGGCTTTGGGTCACTTATGGCGGAGTTGGGCGTGTTCCGCCGGCCCGCCGTTTTTTGGGTTGCTTAGGGGCTATCTCAGTGGGCGCCCTGTTTTTTGGCGCCCGTACTCAGGGGTCCCTGTGAGGCATTGCAGTGGGCGGGGCCGGGCGGCGCGCTGCGCCGGCGGCCCGCCTGGCCGGGAAGCGCCGAGGTTCTCGCGGCGCTCGCGGCGTGTGTTTTACTGGGGGCCTTCCCCCTGCCTTGCCGTCTTGTGTGTGTGTGTAGTGCGGTGACCGTTTTGTTCAGGATGGCCGAGCGGTGGGGTACGCGGGCGCCATCATCGCTGGCGCCCGCTGCTCGGCGGCGTAGGAGTGGGCGGGGCCGCGTCCTGCGCGGCCCGCGTCGTGGTTGGCCGGTTGGAGGGAGCGGGGCTGCTGTGGCTCCCGCGTTTCTGTGGGCACGCCCCTCGTCCTTCCCTCTCCTTGGCGGTGCGGTTGTCTGCGTTGCTGGCAGGGGCCGCCATTTTCTCCTCGTCGCGCAAGTCATAAAAGGTAGGCTCCGCAGATTGTTTAGGTCGGGGCCTATTGCTAGTCTGGGGTCACTGTTTGAGCCTCCTTCTCCCGCCCCCAACCACCACCCCCCCCCCTCCCCCCATCCTGGCCCGTTCACCTCCATGTGTTGGGGGCATGGGGTTAAAAGGGGGGGTCGGCTATAAGCGCTGTTTGTAGGTGTGCCTGTATTGGTTGTGTGTTGTTGTGTCCTTGTCAGACCCTGGGACCCCATCCCACAGGGTTCTCCCGGTCTTATATACCGGGCTAGTCGGGGGCTGGTGGCATTTCATTCTTTAATTAGGATATTTTCCGGCTAAGATTCCCAGGGTCAGGGTTACATGAATACACATGTGTATATGTATACATATATATATATATATATCTATATTTACATATATAGTAGATTAAAGGGCATCCCGGGTCGCTTACTGCGTAAATCCCTGGGTTCTGCGAATACCATAAATTTCACCATATGGAGGCTGTCAAGGATTCCGGATCTGATCCTTCGGGACAATCTAGGCTGTGTGGGGGTTGTGGGACTCCGCTCCCGGGGGATGATGTCATTGTATGCATTCCATGTGCGCAGCGGAACATTGAGCGCCAGTCCAGCACCCCGGTGCCTGGTACGTCATCGTCCGCGCCATCTCCCTCTCCTCCTCGCCTGTTCCGGACCCCGTGTGACGTGGTCACGGGTGGGGATTCGCAATCGGAGGTGTGCGCCCGGTTGGCCACCCCCGAGAAAATGTTTTCCACCATGTCCGCACAGAAGGGTGCGGCCAAGCGAAAATACCTATCTCCGCCTCCGCTGGACTCGGAGGAGGAAGTGATTGAGGACCTGGATTGGTCGGATGGTCGCCTCGCAGAGGGTGAGCTCGTGGAAGAATTGGATGATTCAGAGGGCCAGCGGGTGCTGGGCGCTGAGGGGGACCAGGTGGATGGTCCCGCCCCTGATACGCCTTCTATGACCCAAATGTTTGAGGTTTTGGATTTGGACCCTCTCGAGGTTGCTCTTCGGCCTAAGGGCCAGCTCTTTGGGGGCTCCAAGCAGAGTCTGGAGTTCCTCAGTCAACAGCTTTTCGAGGACGTTGTCCTTTAGCAGTGGGAGCATCCTACACGGCTCGTTGGGGTACCGCCTGGCTGGGATAAGAAATATCCCTTTTCCGGCGGACTTGCTGAAACGTTGGTCTGTCCCTCCCGAGATGGATGCTCCGGTTTTGGGACTGTCTAATACTGCGGCTGTTCATCTTCCTGACACTACTTATCTCTAAGATGGCGAGGATCGCCGGATTGTTCTGTTGGCCCGCCATGGGTTTGTCTGTGCGGGTTCGGTTTTGAGGCCTGTTTGTGCTTCGGCTCTGTTGACCTTGGCGGTTAGGTCTGTGGTCAGGGATTTATGTGTGGATCTTGATCCCTCTGGTGATGAGTTTCTTGCATAAGCGTTGTGACTTTTTCTTGTCATTTGTTCTGGCCGCTCAGGATGATGCCATGTTGATGTGTGGCAGAGCTTATGCTCTGTTGGTGGCTATTTGTCGCTCTGTGTGGTCGAGACAGTGGACGGCTGACCTCAATTCTAATGATCACTCACGGCTCTTCCCTTTCTGGGTTTGAGGCTTTTTGGTGACTAGCTGGATTCTGTTGCCAAGGGAGGCAGGTTGCCTCAGTGCAAAAGGTTTCGCCGTTCCTTTCGGGGAACGGTCTCCTACAATCCGTCCTTTCGGGGAGCCAGAGCCAGCAGAGGTGCGGGCTTCTCGGCTTCCAGGGGCGCCAGCTGGAGTAGGGGTAGAGGCCGTGGCCGTCCCGTGCACGTCTGGGGCGCCAAGCCCAAGCCAGTTTCCAAGCCCGCTCAGCAATGAGGGGGCGCCCTCACCCGTACGGGTGGGGGGACGGTTGCGACTATTCTCCCGGGTGTGGGACCTGGAGGTTTCCGACAGGTGGATCCGGGAGGTGGTGTCGGCCGGTTACCAGCTGGAGTTCGAGTCCTGTCCTCCTCCAAGGTTTGTCAGGCCTCGAGTGCCGTCGGATCCTTTAGCCGCACAGGGGCTTCTGGCGGCGGTAAAGAATCTTCTGGAGCTGGCAGTCATTTGCCCGGTCCCTCCGTTGGAGGTGGGGCGCGGGTTTTATTCCAATCCCTTCACTGTTCTCTAAAAGGACGGGTCTTTCCGTCCGATCCTGGATTTGAAGTTTCTCAACGGGTTCATTCGTCCCCGGAAGTTCCGCATGGAAGCCCTGCGGTCTGCGATCGGTTTTCTTCGGCAGGGGGACTTTATGACGTCCATAGACATCAAGGACGCGTATCTTCACATTCCAATCTTTCCGGCACATCAGTGGTTTCTTCGCTTCGTGGTGAAGGATCGGCATTTTCAGGTTGTAGCTCTCCCATTCGGTCTCACCTCGGCTCCGAGAGTGTTCACCAAGGTGTTGGCAGGGGTGATGGCCCTGCTCGGAGCTCAGGGGATTCGCATTGTTCCTTATCTGGACGATCTTCTCATCGTGGCACCTTCCCTCAGTCAGGTGGAGGGGGACACCAGTTTGGTGGTGTCTACGCTGGAGAAGTTCGGCTGGGTGATCAACTATCCCAAGTCTTCTCTGGTTCCGGCCAGGGTGGTGACTTTTCTGGGGATGTCCTTGGACTCTTGTCAGCACAGAGTGTTTCTCCCTCAGGCCAAGGTTCTTTTGATTCAGGAATTGGTTCAGCTTCTTCTCTCCAATCCTCGCCCGTCCATCCGGCCGGGGATGAGACTGGTGGGGTTGATGGTGGCCTCATTCGAGGCTGTTCCCTTCGCACAGTTCCACACGAGGACGCTTCAGCTTCATCTTTTGGCGTCTTGGGATCGGCGACCGCTGTCGTTGGATCGGTCCTTCCGGATGTCCCCCCAGGTTCGGCAGTCTCTACTGTGGTGGTTGGTCTCGGACAATCTCTTGAAGGGCAGGTCTTTCTGACCCTGCTTTGGGAAACTGTCACCACGGACGCCAGTTTGTCAGGATGGTGAGGTTTCTGGAAGGATTTTCAGTTTCAGGGGCAGTGGGACCCTCTGGAAGCCCACTTGCCCATCAATGTTCTGGAGTTGCGAGCCATCAGGTTGGTTTTGTCTCCCTTGACGCATCATTTACAGGGTCTGCCGGTTCAGGTTCGCTCGGACAATCAGACGGCGGTTGCTTATATCAATCACCTAGGAGGGACTCGCAGTCTGGGTGCCCTCAGAGACGTGTCTCTGATTCTGGTTTGGGCGGAGACTTATGTCCCTTGCATTTCGGCAGTGTTTCATTCCAGGAGTGGTGAACACGGAGGCGGACTTCCTGAGCCGGTGCTCGTCCCGCCGGGGGGAATGGTCTCTCCATCCCCTGGTGTTTCGGTCGATGTGTCTTCGGTGGGGGACGCCGTTGGTGGATCTGTTTTGCCTCTCGTCACAACTACAAGCTTCTGACATTAGTGTCGCTTTCTCGGGACCCTCTGGCTCTGGCGGCGGATGCCATGGGCTGGCCTTGGGTAGGAGGGACCGGGGTTTTTCCTTATCTGTTCCCTCCTATTCCCGTGTTAGGCAGGGTGCTGCGAAAGCTAGTTCAGGTAGGAGTTCCCGCCATTCTCGTGGCTCCAAGGTGGCCAAGGCGGGTGTGGTTCGCAGTCATCGTTCGTCTGGCAGTGGTTCGGTTCGATCTGCCTCTTCGGCCAGATCTTATCACTCAGGGTCAACTGTGTTACCCCAGTTTACCGACGCTGGCTTTGACGGCTTGGCGGCTGAAACCTCCATCTTGAGGGAGGAGGGTCTTTTGGATTCGATCTTTCGGACTCTCGTTAGTGTTAGGTAGAGGTCTTCCTCTTCCATCTATTATAGGGTCTGGAGATCTTATATTGATTGGTGTGAGGCTAGATCTTTGCCCTGCCGGGTTTTTGCTATTTCTCGGATTTTGGAGTGTCTTCAATCAGGGCTGGATTCTGGTCTTCAGCTGAGTACATTGAACGGGCAGATTTCTGCCTTGTCAATTTTTTTCCAGAGGTCTTTTGCAAGCCATTCTTTGGTCAAGACCTTTTTCCAGGGGGTTTCGCCTCTGCGGCCTCCTAGGAAGCCTTTGTTCCCAGTTTGGGATTTGAATTTGGTGTTTTCTGCGTTACAGGTTCCTCCTTTGGAGCCTGTGCAGGATATTGCTCTGTCCACTCTGACTCAGAAGGTTGCCTTTTTGGTGGCCATCACTTCGGTTCAGCGTTTTTCAGAGTTGGCGGCTTTATCGATTCAGGCTCCTTGTTTTGAGAAGCATCAGGACAAAGTGATCTTTCGTTTCAAGTCGGATTTTCTCTGCTTTTCATATTATTCAGGACGTTGTTCTTCCTTCTTTGTGTCCTAAGTCTAGGAATGTCAAGGGGAGTGCGTTGCACTGCTTGGACGTTGTGTTAGGTGCTATTTGCGTGCTACATCTTCCTTCGCAAGACTGATGCCTTTTTCGTGGTGCCCTGTGGGCCTAGGAAGGGCTTTGCTCCGGCTCAGTCTTCCATTAGCAAATGGATTCGTCAGGCGATTGTTGGAGCCTATTCTGCCAAGGGGTAGGATCCCCCTTTTCGCGTTACTGCTCATTCTATTCGTGCGGTTGGTGCGTCCTGGGTTTTTCAGCGCCAGGCTTCGGTTGAACAAGTTTGTAAGGCCGCTACCTGGTATTCGGTTCACACCTTTTCTAAGTTTTACAAGGTTGATGTTCGGGCCTCAGCTGATGCTGTGTTTGGCCGTAAGGTTCTGCAGGCTGCAGTGGTTTGAGTTTTATCTGCGTTATTGCCTGGTTTGGATACCCGCCCTTTTATGGACACTGCTGTTGGATGTCCCAAGTGTAATAATTAATAAATGAAGTGGGGTGTGTGACATACTTAGAATAATACCATTTTGTGAATACTCACCTGTAAAATGGGTATTATAAGTATGTCACACACCCCACTTCACCCGCCCTTTTTTGGTATCCGGGTTCCTTATATGGTGAGGTTTTGTTATTTACAGTTGAGGGTTACAATTGTTTATTCCTGGTACCTTGTCTTACTGCTGTTTTAACACTGGGGAATTGTTGGGAGGTACCAGGTGTCTATAGACCGGGAGGGGCTTGCTGCTTTTTTGGAGATCTCTGCAAGTGCGCCACCTAGCGGTGAGATAACCCAAGTGTAATAATTAATAAATGAAGTGGGGTGTGTGACATACTTATAATACCCATTTTACAGGTGAGTATTCACAAAATGGTATTTTTATTGAAAAACTTTAATGTAAAGGGTACATTTGGAAAATTCCATATGTATTTAATTTGTTAATGGCATGTCATTCTAAAGCAAGAAAGCGTGTGACTAACATTTTGATATAAAAATACAGTGAATCCAGTTGCCTTAACAGCTACTACACATGTATTGGTGTTCACATTTTAGATTGCACAATATTTACTCTTGATCAGCATCAAATTGGAGGGGGATAAATATGCTCTTGAATATATAGCACAGGCTCATCCACTAAGGTTAGAGGAAAGGCGCTTCTTGCACATGGGACATGGGAGGGGATTCTTTACTGTAAGAGCAGTGAGAATAGGGAACTCTGCCAGAGGAGGTAGTCATGAGAAATACACTGAACTTCAAGGGTTGCCTGGATGCATTCCAGCTATTGCTTTAAAGTAAACATATCCTGTATGACCTTCTTATGAAGTCATAATTACATTAAACTTTGTTTCTGGTAATTGTTGATTAGTCCTGCATGTTAGCTGGGAGGAATTGTAGCTTATCCCCCCCCCCCCCTATACATAATACATTCTTTTGAGATACGGCCCACAGATAGATGCATTGACATTTTTCTTTAGAATAATTTGGTACATTGCTCCAACAATGGATTGCAATTCTGCAATGTTCAATCATTGATTCTTATTTGTCCTCCAGATGACCAATATCCTCCACATTCATTAATATGAGAAGGGTCTTTAGTTGCTTGGAGACTACCCTGAGTTCCTTTGTGTGCTCATAGATCATTATGCAGCTGCTTCAGGCCTGATCTTTTTGGGTCAACACCATCCGGGGGGTAATAATGGTCTTGATCCTCTTCCATTTGAACACCCTTTGTCTGTCTTTGGTGGAGCCCAAACCCTATAGAGATGTTGTCTTTACCCTTTCCATCCTAATGGACATCATCAGCTCTTCTTCTAAAGTTCTCAAAAATCTCTTTTGTTTGACTTTCATCATCTTAAACAGATATCAATGGCCAAAATTTGTTTCCCTGGGATTAGCTTAATAATTATCCAGTAAGACAATCTGCCATTTCAAAACTTTGGACTTTGCTGAGACCTACTGAGACCCTTTTATGTTGAAGAGACCAAACCACTAATATAGCTAAAAATAAATATTTTGCAAAGAATTTAGTAATCAGTACAAAAATTACCTAAGTGGATGTCAAAAAACAAATTAAAACAATGGACATTTGGGAGTGTGTCCGGCACTCGGCGCTCCACACCATATTTAACAAAAAACTACACACACACATCATGGGTTCTGTAAAGCTGGAGCGCCAGATGCTGTGTGAAGTCTGTTTTAGAACACATATACACCAGTAACAAAGTGAAAACACATGGAATGATGTTGTTTTAACACTGGGACAATAACACTTTAGTGCCAGACCTGTAAATACAATTCTGCATAAAAATATAAAAAGTCAAAGAAATGTATAAAACTGTTTGTTTGCAGCCAGGAGAGGTCACACAATGATTTGAGCAAAAAAAAAGAATTTTAATTGCCAAACACGCTATTTAAACACAAACAAATTGAAATGTATGGGAGAGCGACACTGAGCAAAATACGTGGAGCTCTTGAACCTAGCGCCACCTCTGCTAATACATGTGATGCTACATGGCGATGTTAGAGGCGCTCACCAGATTTGCTTTCTTAAATTTTGCGTACAGTGTCCGGTGTTCACCAGACGCTGCCTGCTGCTATGAAACACTACCTGGTGCTAGCTAAATAAACCACATATGTGTTTGTTACATGACATACAGATTACAAGATAGCCTCTTAGCTGTCTATGCAACAGTTCAGTTTTCTGCTTAGAGCCTTATTTATGAAGCATCAGCGACACACAGCCACACTTTTTTGGCCTCAGCAGTACTCAGCGAGCAATTTAAGGAACAAAAAATAAGCTGGGCCAATGCAGCCGCCAGCCAGCAACTGTAATGATAAAATGCTGACCAGTGCTGGAAAAATACAGCGCCAATCTTTTAAAAAATGAAACAAATTCATAAATACTCTGTGTGGCGCCGAAAAGATGGCAAAGTGGCGCTCACTGGCGCTGGAATAATCTGCAGTTGGGTCTAACATGTGCTGTCACAGGTCTTTCAAGTGCTGCTTTAGGTAGTTAACCGCCGATCTGGTTTAGAGGCACGGTTCACTAGGGTAGAAACTCCATGTGTGTTAAGATATTTATTGTTTCTTTGTATGTGCACTTGTATATGAAATGATGATGTGGAAGCACCCAAAACCTTATCCACCTTCTCTTTGGCACACTAAAAAAGCAGGACCAGCAAACAACCTGTATTGCATATTTTTTATGCTCTCACGCAAATGACCATACAAAATATTTGGCTTTGGTAAATACAAGTTCCTCCATTAAACCTATTTCAATAAAATAACACGTCCCTTCTATTTCCACGCAATAAAACTATATAATCCATGCTTGTTTAAATAATGCTTAAATATCTGAGTTTTGCAGTGTATTTGTTGACCAAGGCCTGAATTTTCCAGCATCTAGTCTCCCAATTCTACTATACCATGTTCTCAAATGATGGGCTTCTCACTCATAACAACATGCTGTGCAATTGTAGCTATACATATAAAACACCTACCTAAGCATATGAAGAAATGATTCAGTCCCAGCTATTTGTAGTGTCTTCCTCTACCAACAGCATTCAGGCTCTAGACACTCTGCCTCTACCACTGTTTTGGTCAATGTGTGCTGAAGCGAGACAGATTCTTAATGAGGAGGTAACCTGTACAGTAACCTGTAAGGAGCAGGAGCTAAGCTCTATCATTTCTTTTTTATTTATACAGAGGCATCAGCACTGAGAGGAATGAAACTTGTGGTGAATTGTTTCCAATTCTTGCGCTACTGCTGCACTGTACAGTGTAACAAGCAAGACAGGAGTCCTGCTGTTAAATTGTGAAAAGCCAGGCAGTTCCCTGCTGTGTTACATTCTAAACACCCAGGTGCATGTCTGCTGTGTGAGTGATCTCTGTATGCTTATAGTAATCAATTAACATTACAAAATGTGATTTATAAATAACTTTTGCATTAAAAGGAGATCAGTCGTAAACATGTATAAAGCATCATACTCTAGAAATCTATAATGATTTGCAATTTGCCTTTATAAAGAAACCATCTGAAATAATAGGAGACATGTTATAGCCAAGGGAGCTGCACTAATTCAAATATCAATTGCAACACAGAGGTTTCTACAAGTTTGCTGCTCTGTAAATAATGCTCATCATTTGGTTCTTCTAGGAAAGAGATTATTTGTCACATATGTTTTCCATGCTAGTGATCATTTCAAGGAAACAAGTTCATGTTTGGCATTAACACTGTTCGCATAACAAGAAACGCAGATGAGAAGGGAATGCTAATTGACTATGCTACAAGAAAATTTGTAACATTAGCCTCGATCTGCTCTTTATATATTGTGAACTTTCAATGTTCTAAGTTTCTAAAAATAACATGGAACACATGCTAAAGCTTTTAACTATTATAGTATGTTATAGTGCCTTCACATCACCAGCAGAGCATTGTAAGGTGTCCATTATTGTCAAGGATACTATGAGGGTCATGCTAATTATTTGGTGAAACATGATGCACCAGTGTTGTGCTTGCAATGGGAATTACAACCTGCATCTCGAGTGAGCTTTTTGATTTTAGCACACGCCAAAGTGAAATAAAATGTTTTTCTTACATTTTTCCTCAAAATATCACCTGCATACACAATAGGGCACATAATTTTTCCAATAAGGTAAAGTGTTTTTAAAGTTTGGAAATAACAGTGCCCTATGAGCTATGCAGAATAATTTGGCATTTTTTTGTCTGCATACCCCATTGGATCCTGTTGTTTCCATACCTTAAGTATCTCATCTGTAAAAATGCCCCATTGCATGTACAAGTGATTTCTCAGGAAAAGATGAAACATACGTTTTTAATGCACTTTTCTTATTGTTAACATTAAAAAACTCACCAAGATGCAGGTTTCAATTCCCACCACAGGGAACAACGCTGGTGCACCATGCTTTACCAAATAATTAGCATGACACTTTGTATGCCTGGCCAACCTCTATCTACTTCTTGATCTGAGTCTGGCCATTGCATAATGGGGGCTACCCAATACTCTACAATAAAATACAATTTCATATTATTCACTCCCAAGCAAATCACAATGTAATGTAATTGACAAGCTATATTAGACTTTTCATTTTGTCCGTGTTTAATGGCTTGATGCAGAGCCTCCCCGTTCACTTCTCCCATGCGTTTTCCCGTTGGTTTTGGGCTTTGATCGGGTCAGGAAAGGGGCTACGTTGATTTTAGTGTGCGTTTATGCGCTTAGGTGTGCGCTCAGCCGCCTTTCCGATTGTCGGCTCGCACGAGGCTGTTTCCCGGCAAAACGGACGCCTCGTTTATTGTTTCTTTGTATGTGCACTTGTATATGAAATGATGATGTGGAAGCACCCAAAACCTTATCCACCTTCTCTTTGGCACACTAAAAAAGCAGGACCAGCAAACAACCTGTATTGCATATTTTTTATGCTCTCACGAAAATGACCATACAAAATATTTGGCTTTGGTAAATACAAGTTCCTCCATTAAACCTATTTCCATAAAATAACACGTCCCTTCTATTTCCACGCAATAAAACTATATAATCCATGCTTGTTTAAATAATGCTTAAATATCTGAGTTTTGCAGTGTATTTGTTGACCAAGGCCTGTATTTTCCAGCATCTAGTCTCCCAATTCTACTATACCATGTTCTCAAATGATGGGCTTCTCACTCTTAACAACATGCTGTGCAATTGTAGCTATACATATAAAACACCTACCTAAGCATATGGAGAGATGATTCAGTCCCAGCTATTTGTAGTGTCTTCCTCTACCAACAGCATTCAGGCTCTAGACACTCTGCCTCTACCACTGTTTTGGTCAATGTGTGCTGAAGCGAGACAGATTCTTAATGAGGAGGTAACCTGTACAGTAACCTGTAAGGAGCAGGAGCTAAGCTCTATCATTTCTTTTTTATTTATACAGAGGCATCAGCACTGAGAGGAATGAAACTTGTGGTGAATTGTTTCCAATTCTTGCGCTACTGCTGCACTGTACAGTGTAACAAGCAAGACAGGAGTCCTGCTGTTAAATTGTGAAAAGCCAGGCAGTTCCCTGCTGTGTTACATTCTAAACACCCAGGTGCATGTCTGCTGTGTGAGTGATCTCTGTATGCTTATAGTAATCAATTAACATTACAAAATGTGATTTATAAATAACTTTTGCATTAAAAGGAGATCAGTCGTAAACATGTATAAAGCATCATACTCTAGAAATCTATAATGATTTGCAATTTGCCTTTATAAAGAAACCATCTGAAATAATAGGAGACATGTTATAGCCAAGGGAGCTGCACTAATTCAAATATCAATTGCAACACAGAGGTTTCTACAAGTTTGCTGCTCTGTAAATAATGCTCATCATTTGGTTCTTCTAGGAAAGAGATTATTTGTCACATATGTTTTCCATGCTAGTGATCATTTCAAGGAAACAAGTTCATGTTTGGCATTAACACTGTTCGCATAACAAGAAACGCAGATGAGAAGGGAATGCTAATTGACTATGCTACAAGATAATTTGTAACATTAGCCTCGATCTGCTCTTTATATATTGTGAACTTTCAATGTTCTAAGTTTCTAAAAATAACATGGAACACATGCTAAAGCTTTTAACTATTATAGTATGTTATAGTGCCTTCACATCACCAGCAGAGCATTGTAAGGTGTCCATTATTGTTAAGGATACTATGGATACTATGAGGGTCATGCTAATTATTTAGTGAAACATGATGCACCAGTGTTGTGCTTGCAATGGGAATTACAACCTGCATCTCGAGTGAGGTTTTTGATTTTAGCACACGCCAAAGTGAAATAAAATGTTTTTCTTACATTTTTCCTCAAAATATCACCTGCATACACAATAGGGCACCTAATTTTTCCAATAAGGTAAAGTGTTTTTAAAGTTTGGAAATAACAGTGCCCTATGAGCTATGCAGAATAATTTGGCATTTTTTTGTCTGCATACCCCATTGGATCCTGTTGTTTCCATACCTTAAGTATCTCATCTGTAAAAATGCCCCATTGCATGTACAAGTGATTTCTCAGGAAAAGATGAAACATACGTTTTTAATGCACTTTTCTTATTGTTAACATTAAAAAACTCACCAAGATGCAGGTTTCAATTCCCACCACAGGGAACAACGCTGGTGCACCATGCTTTACCAAATAATTAGCATGACACTTTGTATGCCTGGCCAACCTCTATCTACTTCTTGATCTGAGTCTGGCCATTGCATAATGTGGGCTACCCAATACTCTACAATAAAATACAATTTCATATTATTCACTCCCAAGCAAATCACAATGTAATGTAATTGACAAGCTATATTAGACTTTTCATTTTGTCCGTGTTTAATGGCTTGATGCAGAGCCTCCCCGTTCACTTCTCCCGTGCGTTTTCCCGTTGGTTTTGGGCTTTGATCGGGTCAGGAAAGGGTGCTACGTTGATTTTAGTGTGCGTTTATGCGCTCAGGTGTGCGCTCAGCCGCCTTTCCGATTGTCGGCTCGCACGAGGCTGTTTCCCGGCAAAACGGACGCCTCGTTCATTGTTCCGTTTTTTTCAGTGATGCAGAGCCTTGTTTTCCGATTGAAATCACCCTAATGAAACGGGGCCGCCGAGCCTTCACTTACGGCAAGTCAGAGCAGCCGTATTTGCACTCGGGCAATAATATGCAGTCCTGTTGGAGCACATCAGCGGCGCCAGCTCCGCGGTCTTGTCCTGCTGAGTATGGCAGAAACCAGGCTGCACCTATTTGAGCTCACCCGCCTTACTGGGTATGTGTATGAAACTTGTATTGGTTGCCCACCCTGTGTTTTATTTTTTTTTCCCTTAACACACTATTTGTTCATTTTTTTGTTAGTATATTTTTAGCCTAATTTTTTAACTTTAAATTAAATGGGTTAAGTGATCGAACCCTATTGCGTCATGTTCTTGCCCTCTTATGTAAGTAGTATTCCCCAGACTTTTTTAATGAGTGTACAGGTTGGATGTGCATGTAGGCTCATTACAAATGTCCTTTACTCCAACCCTACCCCGCTCACCTATTTGTCCCTCTTTTCTATTGTTGCAATGCACACCTTTTTTTGTTTTTGTTTTTTTTTTTGTTTTTTTTTGTTTTTTGGGGGGGGGGAGACTCTGGCTATCCTTTGCTCCCCTGGCTGCTGACCCCAATCCTGCACCCATCTTCACAGGCAGAGGAGCCCTACAATACTGCCCCCAGGACGACTCGCTCTGTGGTGGAGCGAGCCTTTGGTCTCTTGAAGATGAGGTTCCGCTGTCTTGATCAGACTGGGGGGGCACTACAATATACGCCTGCAAAGGTCATTAAACTAATCATGGCTTGTTCCGCTTTAAGAGAGGGAGTCTGCCATTTCTGAGTAAAGTCTCAGTAAAAAGGGTTTCACACAGTGGGGCATCCCGATCTGGGATTTCCAGGGGGAAGACCAGTGGCCGCTCTGGGTTTTGTTCTGCTTTATGTGAGGGAATCTGTGTTACTTTAATAATAATGTAAAGGAGGTGGGTTATTCCATCCTAACCTGATTTGGTCATGATGTTTTAAAGCAGGCCAAAACCCATGTAACCCAGCCATTTGGAGTGTGAAGGAATCCAGGGCTGGGTTACAGGCATCATGTCTCTGGGGCATTCCAATTTGGGATGTCCTGCACGTCACTGCGGGGGAACGTCAGAGCTATACCAGGAGCTATGCCATCTTTACACAGGAGCAGGACGACATCATCATGGATGTGAGTATGCGAGCGTGCGTTTATGTGCGCGCACACATTCCTTATAATAAAAAAAAAAACAAAGTGCAAGAATAGTCTGAAACAACTTAGTTTGTCACGTTACATACAAGCCCACCTTAGTTTAACCCATGTACGCAGCTACAAACTAGGCTACATGCAGATAGAAGAACTAGGGCAATGTGAGGCAGCAAAAGGTTAATAAAGTGACTTTAGTTAGGCCAGGAAACTTGTTCATGTATTTGGTGGATTAATGGTGGGTCCTTGTATCTTTTTTTAACAGATGATGCTGCGGAATCGTTTTTTAAGAGTTTGGGCTTTTCATTAAATCACGCTGAAGGTCCGGTTTAAAAAGTGCCCCAAAAAAAACACGCCCAACCAAACCATAAAAACAATGCTAAACTAATGTTGTTTATCATTCACAGATACTAGAAAACCACAGGCACAAGACCCCGAGGCCTAATGTTTTTTATTTTGCATTAAAATTTTAATTGTTTTTTAGTTTTGGCAAAAAAAAAAAAAAATATGAAAAATCCAAATCCAAAAAAAAATAAAAACAACGTTTGAATTAAAAACAAATAAAAAGATTTGGTGTGTTGTCTTTCCTGCAAATGTACAATCACACAACATCATCACACATTTACATGACACAAAAGGTTTAGATATGGGACAATAAATCAAAAAAAATCAGAAAGAATTAAGGTATGCATTAATGGCAAGGAAAAAGGAACAACAAAAATTTAACAGAAATATATATATATATATATATATATATATATATATATATGTGTCAAATTGGCAGTTGGTGCCATATGCATATTCCAATGGAGGTTTAGGGATGTACGCTTGCGTGTAGCCAGATTGGCAACTGAAGAGCCATGGAGATGTAAGTATACTTGCTAAAACCACCAAAATGGAAGGTCAAATACGACGGAAACCAAGCAGGTACGTTCAAAAAGCCAGGAAAAATCAGGGAAAAACGGGCCGCCCGTGTGAACGTGAACGGGAGCCCCGATCAAATTGAAGGCACCCGAGAGAGCAAAAAAAGCTTTCTGATTAAAGTGAAATTGACGGATCAGTTAGGGAGCCATTCCAACGGAGGCTCTGCATCACATTTGAGCCACGATTCAAACGGGAGCCCCGGACAATCGGAAGGTTTTAAGGGCAGTTCAGAGGAGGCTCTGCATCAGGCCCTAAGAGGGGGATAGTAGGCCTGCATTTATTTAACAGTTGAAATCAAAATACTACAGTTCTTTGAAGGTAGCAGGGACACACCACTATAATAACGTTAGAGGGAACAACAACATTATCGAATACAAAATAAGTTATTACCTAAATAATTTTAAAGGGAAATTCCTTTGGTGAATGTTCTATTATATGTTTTATAACGGTACTGTTTTGACTTTGACCTAGAAGTATCCTAAATGCCTTGTTGCATGTGTTCTACTGTAGCATGTCTTCTAAAGTATCTTATTTACATGGCTATCATAGCCACATAAAGCCACGTGGCTATCATGCTGCCCAAACAACTTAAATCAATTAACCACAGTAGGATCACTTTAAAATAGCTATTGCTCGTACTTGGAGGGCATCCTGATTCCAGATTCCCCCCGCACAGATGGAGTTCAGCTTTATAATGTAAGTAGCCTACACATTTATATAGTGAAACTTGCACAAGCTCGTGTTCAGGAGCAAGCCACAACTAGATTAAAAGTGTACAGAATTTGGATTTGGCAGCATACACCTCATCACCTTTGTCTTTGCAGGTGCTCCTTTATTATACACCATGGTAAGGGAGTTCACTCCTCATTATCACATATACTAATGATTTATAGACCAAAACGGGACCTTTGTTCAAACCAATTACAACATTTAGAAAACATTTAGCTTAAAATATTTAAACTATTATATTATTCTGTGCTCAAAATACTGTGCTGACTTGTAGTAATCCAGCTATCCAGAATCTACACATTAATACAGTGGAGCTCAGTAAAACCCTATAATATATATACCAATAATTATATAAAGTCCCAAATTTAAAATTAACATTCAAATAGGTAGTCACTTTTGGTTAGATTTTCCAAATATTCCACCACCTTGAAGAATGCTCACTCACCCAACCTTTGCCATGTACTTGCAGGTTATAGCCAAATGCCATATTAACCAATAGGATTGTTTTTTTTTCTCTATGCAGCCATTGATTAAATTCCACTCATCCAAGATGAATTAGTGAGCTAATTGCAGGTAGCATGGTCACCTGAGCGAGATATCGCTCCTACTAGACCAAAACCCAGGATTTTGACTATGCTAGGTCTTGGTCCTTGGCCCCTGTTTGAAACCCACCAGGTCGATTGAACGAATTCACCTCTTCCGGGTCCTCCGAAGCATGCATGGCTGCTCGTCCAATCAGCGCGCACCCCTTCGTCCAGGAGCGTGTCTAATGCAGATCTGAGCGTGTTGGTGGCTACATCCCCCGCTACCCTCTAATAGGCATTTGTGAATGGCCGGTGCAGGCACAGACCCTGCTAAAGGGATAGCGGGGATGCGGCTGCTGATTGGGCCACCCGGGGGGTTTCACACAGTGGGATAGACTTCAGAGTGGGTTTTTGCCCTCTTTAAAGTGAAATCCTTGTGTGTACTTATTTTTGTTTTAATATACTGTGAAATCTGTATGGTATCATGCCATGGAATCCCTTTTTGTCTCTATGCACTAATTCATCTTCGATGAGACACATTTTCATCAATGGATATTAAGAGGAGTAAACAGTTCTTCTTTTACTAATACTATAAGCGCATTTGACTATAACCTGCAGGTATGGCTACCTAGTTAAATTATAATTTTACATTTGGGACTAATATATATATATATATATATATATATTTTATGTAAGCAGTTTTTACTTTCTACGATCTGTTGCTATTAGCAATCAAACACTAAGGGGGTAATTTATTTAACGTTTCCCACCCTTTTACATCGTTTCAGTTTTTTTTTTTTCATGTTTTGTCTGCATGGCATTTACTAACGGAATATGTGTTCCAGCGCTCTCTGATAGGCTCTTTCAACGTATTTACTGCTAAAGTGTTGGTGACGGGAGGTGTCCCTGGCAGCCCCTCCCCCTGTAGCAACTGTCATCAACACGCTTACATATGTCAAGTTTGCATAAAATGTATTGGTTTAAATTTGTACCGTGGTGACTCTAGGAATGTTGGAAAGGATCAGGGGGTAAGTGGAAAGAGGGAAATGAGGCCTGGTTGGGAAATTGGGGGGTAACTTTGGGGGAAATTTGTAGGGTTGGCAAATGAAGGATTTGAACGCTGTGGGTTAAAGATATGTAACATGAGGCGATTAACAATGGAATACATGGCTTGTAAGTCCTAGGTTATCAAAGCATTTGATCTGGCTTGCTGATGAAACAGACGCTCCACACTTTCCCTGTGGTTTACTAACATGTTATTCTGCTGTTGGCTGAAAGAGAACATTGCCTCAGAAAACATTAGAAAGCATTGCTGAGGGGGACTGGTGACAGCGGCACTGACAAGGTTCGCAATTTCAGCATTGTTAGCAGAAGTTATGCCTTCTTGATGGTCCACGCATTCTAGGTGTGCTAACAGATGCTGACCCAGGTCTAACAGATGGACGGATGAGCAATGTGGGCTAAATGTTGTCTGGTTGGTGGCATTAGGCTGTTAAAGGACAGAAACAAAGTAAATAGATGTCATGTACATATGTGTTATACTGCCCATAGTTTTTATGCATTATGGATGTGGAACAAAACACCGTTGGCCAGCATGGAATCTAATAGATTCAAGGGCCGCAAACTGGCTTTCCCCCAATGCATCCCAAATCTGGATGTGGCTCTGTGGGAATCCACCCCCCCCCGGAGCTGGATTAAGTTAACTCTTCCTTGGTCCTACGGCACATTTGCAGGCTACCGTCCAAGCAGAGCTGCCTGCTGAACTTAATAAATCAGGCAGGCAAATCATTATTGTGTAGAATGTGGAGCCAGAGTGGACACTTCCCCGCATCCGCTGCCCTTTCTGTTCAATAAGCTCGATTCAGAGGCACACTCGTCTGGAATTCCCTCCATAAGTTGTATAGTGAGCTGCGGCCATGGTTAGCCCGCACCATAAGGAAGGGGCAAGCAATTGCAGGTATGACCAAGATGCTTGGCTGCCTGCAATTTTTGGCGAACGGCTCGTTCCAGAGGCTGGGTGCCCTCTCCGTGGGGATCTCTCAGCCTACGCTGAGCCGCGCGCTATCCAAGTTTTTGGAAGGCACGGCTACCATTAGTCAGAAATATATATTTTTTCCTGATGACATGGTAGCCTGGAACGTACTTAGTTATAGTTATTTTGATTGGCCAACATGTTTTTGGGAGGGTGTTAGGAGTTAGTGTTTGAGTAGTTTACCTTGCCTTGCTAATTTTGTTCATTGGGCCACTCAATGAATGTCCAAGCAGTGGTGGCCCCGGACATGCGGTTCCTTAGTGTTCTGCCGGGTTTCCAGGCTCATCCCATGACGCGTACATCTTGCGTAGATCTGGATTATACCGTCGGTTTGAGTCTGGAGAATTCTCCGGTGGATGGCTCCTTGGTAAGTTGGCGCAAATAATGTCATTCACTTTTCAATGTATGCCTATGAATATAGTTTATGACCCATGTCTGAAACTATGGCTGTTTTTACCCCTCGATTACATGTGAAACCATACCTTAACCATTATATTTAGCAAACCACAAAACCTTTACAAATGTTTGACCAGCTTTTTAAAATTAGTAATGTCAACTTTCTAGTAAATTACTTATTATTCTTCACCACACTTGGCTGCAATTCTGTTCTTGCCTTTGTGATAGGGTCTGCGCCATCTTTGCTTAGAAGCATGACACTTACTGAGTAGAGGAGAGCGGGATAAAGTGCAGGGGACAGGTTAGAGGTGTGCTTGCCTCAGACAAAGCAGATCTGGGTTCCTGAAAAGGTAAGACATCCAAGAGCAGCACAGCCCTAAACCAATACCTGTTAGCAGTCTGCCTGATTTGCCCTCATCCGCCATTTTGGCTTTTTTAATGGTCCGAACATGCATTAGATGGTGTTAGGCTGTTTTTTAATCAGAGCAATATGTATGTTCAGGGTGTCTCTCAAATATTACATAGCCTCTTAGTCATGGTGAAGGCCCCTTTTTTTTGTTAACATTTTGGGAGTAATGTGGACTTAATGTTATTTTTGTTTTATTTATTCAGGTGATTCTGGCTATCCACTGCTTCCCTGGCTGCTGACGCCCACAGAATGCGCCACAGGACGCCTACAATCGGGCCCACAGGAAGACCAGGGCCGTGGTGGAGAGGGCGTTTGGCCTGTTAAAAACCCGCTTCCGTTGTTTGGACCATACCGGGGGGCACTGCAGTATGACCCCAAGAAGGTCATAGATATAATTCTTGCATGTTGTGTGTTACATAACTTTGCCATAATGCAGCGTGTCCCCCGGTATTTGGATCTGCCCCCTCTCCAACCAGCCAGGACCCAGATGAACAATACCGTGGCACACCTAGTGCCTCTGGCCAAGCAGTTCGGGCCTGTGTTTGTTTTGTGTATGTAATGTTTTTATTTGACTATAATTTGGATTTGTGAATCTTGAAGTTTTTGTTTGTTTAACAACTAGTAATGATTTAACCTTTTAAGTGCCAGCCTTCCTAGAATTTTTGTCACCCTTTGCTGCCAGACCACGTTTCACTATTTTGCTCTATATATGTTCAATCTTGATTTTTGAAGGGATTTCCAGGGATTTTCCAGGAAAATGACATATTGTTTTTTTCAACAGAGTCTGGGATTCAACATGCAATATCTTGGTTGGCCTTTTTTTTTTAGTATATTCTCAATACTTTTGGGTGAAATATGTGCAAAAAAATTAAAAAAAAAATTTTTTTTGCAATTTGTAGTGTTTTTTGTAATAAAAAATGTAAGTTTGTCAATAAAATGTTATTGCGTGCGAAACCCCAAATTCTCCCGCTCACAGCGGTACCACATGTGTATTGGTAGACACCCTTTCCTGCCCAGGAGACTCCCCCAAACTGAAACAGCGCTTTATGAGATTTTCAGATAAAATACAGCTATGCTACGCGCTAAGCGCACCTTACAGTTTTTCCAGAAAAACAACCCTTTAAATTTGAAAAACCCCCCACAAATGATATATTCTCTGGAAGTACACACCTCAAGCTTTCTAGGCGTACCAGGCTTGTTGACATGGGCGCAGTTTTCTGGAAGTAATCCCCAATCAATTCTTTGGTTGCACAGAGTTTCCCTAAAAAAGAATAAAAAAGAAGAATCAAAGCCACATTTTCCTAAAAAAAAAAACTATATGCAAACAAGAAAAAACAAGTAAAATCTGAAAAAGCAACATTCCCCCCACAGAACGATACCCAACATGCATAGGTAGTGTCAAGGGAAGAGTTGCCAAACACCCCAAAGTAAAGCGTGCGCATAACGGTAATTTTACTTGAAATTTTCAGCTCTGCTGACAAAGTGCGCACCTTGCAATTTTTCAACCAAAACAACCCTTTACATTTGGAATATCTCCCATAAACCATATGTTACCTGAAAGCTCACATTTTAAGCTTTCTAAATGTACTGAGCTTGTTGTAGTGGGCTTATCTTTCTGGAAGTAATCCATTGAAGAATTCTTAGGTTGCACAGGGTTTCCCTAAGAAAAATTATAAAAAAGCAGAATATAAACCATGTTTTCCTAAAATATCCATATGCAAACAAGAAAAAACAAGCTAAATCTAAAAGCGCAAGGTCCCCCGAGCAGAGCAATACCCAACATGCATAGGTACTAATAACCCTTTTAATTGCCAGCCTACTTGAAGTTTTGTCACCCTCTGTATTTTTTGGGGAATTTTAAGGGTTAGGGTTAGGCTAACAATAACCCTTAAAAAAAAAAAAAAAAATGACATAGGGTCCCCCCTCCCGGGGGGGGGGGGGGGGGGGGGGAAACCCATTTTTTTTTGAATTTTAAAGGTTAGGGTTAGGTTAACCCTAACCCTTTTGAAAAGAAAAAAAAATGATGTAGGGTCCCCCTTACCCGTCATAACCAGCCTGGGACCAGCTATGGGGGCTTGTAGGAACAGAGTGGAGGGGCCAGCTTTTGTGGCCCCCCACCCTGCAGCCTACAAGCCCACATAGCCTGTGTGGGCCTGGGCTCTTCTGCCCCCCCCGGGCTTGTTGCAGCCCCCAGCCTTGTGAACTGGTACAGGGGTCTCATGGACCCCTTACCAGTTCACAAAGGGTTAACATTAAAAAAAACACACTGACACATAAGAAAAAATAACTTTTATTAAAAAATAAAACCTTTTTTTTACTTTACTTACCTCCGATCGTCAGCTCCTTTGTCCCTCGATGTGATGACAGATGTGATCATGCTGGCTACAGTAGCAGAGGGGCAGGTGATGATCTGATCACCTGCCCCTCTGCTCCTGTGGCCAGCATGATCGCATCTGAAAGAACAGCAGCAGGGAGCCAGGACGACACCCGGTGAGTGACGTCATAAGCCCCGCCCCCAAAGGGCAAGATGGTGGCGCCCGTCGGGAGAGGCCCCTGAAGCTGAAGAGCCAGGGGGGAAATCGGAGGCCCCCCAGTGAAGAGGAGACCCGGAGGGAGGCAGCGCGACTGCAGGTAAGTAAATGTCATTTTTAATTTTTTTTTTACAGTTAGCAGCTGCTGCTGCCGAAGCGGGGGGTGGCGCTATTCCGGGGGCTCTCCTGGAGCCATCTGAGCCCCCACGGGGGATCAAATGGCACCAAATTAAAGAAGAGACCCAGCTGGATCCAACAAGGGGTCAGGTGAGTATTTTACTGAGTCTCACGTAGCTGGCACTTAAGTGGAGTAGAGGCAGCTACGTGAGACTCACGTAGCTGGTACTAGAAGGGTTAAATACTAAACATTTCACACATGATCTGAGAGTAATGTATTTTTTTGGGCCCTGTTGTTTTTGTAAATTCATTGTCATTGCTAAAATTCAACAAAACATTAATGCATCAATGAAGTCAACAACAGTTAAAGTCACATTCAATATATTTATTACAAATATGTACATTTGTAGTTTAAGGGCAGTTGCATACTTCATGTACATACATCGGACCACATAAATTAAACATTTCGGCAAATCATGCCACCTAGCAATTGTACACATCATGCCTACAAACAGGATGAGCCAGAAGCAATGTAATTAGGCCCAAGCCTGCAGCGCAACAGCTTGAGTGGCAGGTTCAGTGAGGCTTGAGCTCAGGCATTGGCTAGTGGGCTATCTCATCACTCTAATGAGCTATATGGCCGCAAATCCAAAGCATACAAGGCAAGCCATACCAAAAGCCTATATTGGTTGGGCTAACCAGACAGGTCAATACAGTGGGGATGTAGAGCAAAGATGTGTAGCAGATAAAGGGCAAATAGGGGTTAATATGGTTGATGCCCAAAAAACCCTGGTCGTGGGTAGAGATGAGCGAACTTTTGAAAAATTCGATTCGACTGATTCGCCGAATTTTCCGACAAAAATCGTTTCGACCCGAATAAATTCGCGACGAATCGCTATTAAAAACAGCTATTTCTGAGCCTCCTAGAGCCTCAATAGGGTTGTAAACCATTCTGCCTTGCTGTAACACGCACAGGATGCGTGCTGGGTTAGTTAAATAATACTTTGAATAAATATCACATGCAGATCAGAGGCATCGCTAATAGAATCGCAGAGCGGCACAATTGCAGAGAGTTGAAGTGGCATCACTATGAGGGGCAGAAGGAGCCCAAACATTGCTTTAAAGAGACACTGGAGTTGGCAGCAGCAGGAGCCCAAAAATTGGATGAATCACACCCTGGAGTTGGCAGGAGTTGACAGCAGCAGCAGCAGCAGGAGCCCAAATATTACTTTAAAGAGACCCTGGGGTTGGCCTCAGGAGCCCAAAAATTGGATGAATCACACCCTGGAGTTGGCAGCAGCAGGAGCCCAAATATACACTGGAGTTGGCTTCAGGAGCCCAAAAATTGGATGAATCACACCCTGGAGTTGGCAGGAGTTGACAGTAGCAGCAGCAGGAGCCCAAATATACACTGGAGTTGGCTTCAGGAGCCCAAAAATTGGATGAATCACACCCTGGAGTTGGCAGCAGCAGCAGCAGGAGCCCAAATATTACATTAAAGAGACCCTGGGGTTGGCCTCAGGAGCCCAAAAATTGGATGAATCACACCCTGGAGTTGGCAGAAGTTGGCAGCAGCAGCAGCAGGAGCCCAAATATACACTGGAGTTGGCTTCAGGAGCCCAAAAATTGGATGAATCACACCCTGGAGTTGGCAGGAGTTGACAGTAGCAGCAGCAGGAGCCCAAATATTACATTAAAGAGACCCTGGGGTTGGCCTCAGGAGCCCAAAAATTGGATGAATCACACCCTGGAGTTGGCAGCAGCAGCAGCAGGAGCCCAAATATACACTGGAGTTGGCTTCAGGAGCCCAAAAATTGGATGAATCACACCCTGGAGTTGGCAGAAGTTGGCAGCAGCAGCAGCAGGAGCCCAAATATACACTGGAGTTGGCTTCAGGAGCCCAAAAATTGGATGAATCACACCCTGGAGTTGGCAGGAGTTGACAGTAGCAGCAGCAGGAGCCCAAATATTACATTAAAGAGACCCTGGGGTTGGCCTCAGGAGCCCAAAAATTGGATGAATCACACCCTGGAGTTGGCAGCAGCAGCAGCAGGAGCCCAAATATACACTGGAGTTGGCTTCAGGAGCCCAAAAATTGGATGAATCACACCCTGGAGTTGGCAGAAGTTGGCAGCAGCAGCAGCAGGAGCCCAAATATACACTGGAGTTGGCTTCAGGAGCCCAAAAATTGGATGAATCACACCCTGGAGTTGGCAGGAGTTGACAGTAGCAGCAGCAGGAGCCCAAATATACACTGGAGTTGGCTTCAGGAGCCCAAAAATTGGATGAATCACACCCTGGAGTTGGCAGGAGTTGACAGCAGCAGCAGGAGCCCAAATATACACTGGAGTTGGCTTCAGGAGCCCAAAAATTGGATTAATCACACCCTGGAGTTGGCAGAAGTTGGCAGCAGCAGCAGCAGGAGCCCAAATATACACTGGAGTTGGCTTCAGGAGCCCAAAAATTGGATGAATCACACCCTGGAGTTGGCAGAAGTTGGCAGCAGCAGCAGCAGGAGCCCAAATATACACTGGAGTTGGCTTCAGGAGCCCAAAAATTGGATGAATCACACCCTGGAGTTGGCAGGAGTTGACAGTAGCAGCAGCAGGAGCCCAAATATTACATTAAAGAGACCCTGGGGTTGGCCTCAGGAGCCCAAAAATTGGATGAATCACACCCTGGAGTTGGCAGCAGCAGGAGCCCAAATATACACTGGAGTTGGCTTCAGGAGCCCAAAAATTGGATGAATCACACCCTGGAGTTGGCAGAAGTTGGCAGCAGCAGCAGCAGGAGCCCAAATATACACTGGAGTTGGCTTCAGGAGCCCAAAAATTGGATGAATCACACCCTGGAGTTGGCAGGAGTTGACAGCAGCAGCAGCAGCAGGAGCCCAAATATTACATTAAAGAGACCCTGGGGTTGGCCTCAGGAGCCCAAAAATTGGATGAATCACACCCTGGAGTTGGCAGCAGCAGCAGCAGGAGCCCAAATATACACTGGAGTTGGCTTCAGGAGCCCAAAAATTGGATGAATCACACCCTGGAGTTGGCAGAAGTTGGCAGCAGCAGCAGCAGGAGCCCAAATATACACTGGAGTTGGCTTCAGGAGCCCAAAAATTGGATGAATCACACCCTGGAGTTGGCAGGAGTTGACAGCAGCAGCAGCAGCAGGAGCCCAAATATTACATTAAAGAGACCCTGGGGTTGGCCTCAGGAGCCCAAAAATTGGATGAATCACACCCTGGAGTTGGCAGCAGCAGCAGCAGGAGCCCAAATATACACTGGAGTTGGCTTCAGGAGCCCAAAAATTGGATGAATCACACCCTGGAGTTGGCAGAAGTTGGCAGCAGCAGCAGCAGGATCCCAAATATACACTGGAGTTGGCTTCAGGAGCCCAAAAATTGGATGAATCACACCCTGGAGTTGGCAGAAGTTGGCAGCAGCAGCAGCAGGAGCCCAAATATACACTGGAGTTGGCTTCAGGAGCCCAAAAATTGGATGAATCACACCCTGGAGTTGGCAGGAGTTGACAGCAGCAGCAGCAGCAGCAGGAGCCCAAATATTACATTAAAGAGACCCTGGGGTTGGCCTCAGGAGCCCAAAAATTGGATGAATCACACCCTGGAGTTGGCAGCAGCAGCAGCAGGAGCCCAAATATACACTGGAGTTGGCTTCAGGAGCCCAAAAATTGGATGAATCACACCCTGGAGTTGGCAGAAGTTGGCAGCAGCAGCAGCAGGAGCCCAAATATACACTGGAGTTGGCTTCAGGAGCCCAAAAATTGGATGAATCACACCCTGGAGTTGGCAGGAGTTGACAGTAGCAGCAGCAGGAGCCCAAATATACACTGGAGTTGGCTTCAGGAGCCCAAAAATTGGATGAATCACACCCTGGAGTTGGCAGGAGTTGACAGCAGCAGCAGGAGCCCAAATATACACTGGAGTTGGCTTCAGGAGCCCAAAAATTGGATGAATCACACCCTGGAGTTGGCAGAAGTTGGCAGCAGCAGCAGGAGCCCAAATATACACTGGAGTTGGCTTCAGGAGCCCAAAAATTGGATGAATCACACCCTGGAGTTGGCAGAAGTTGGCAGCAGCAGCAGCAGGAGCCCAAATATACACTGGAGTTGGCTTCAGGAGCCCAAAAATTGGATGAATCACACCCTGGAGTTGGCAGGAGTTGACAGCAGCAGCAGCAGCAGCAGGAGCCCAAATATTACTTTAAAGTGACACTGGGGTTGGCTTCAGGAGCCCAACAATTGGATGAATCACACCCTGGAGTTGGCAGAAGTTGGCAGCAGCAGCAGCAGGAGCCCAAAAAATGGCCTAAAGACATAAATATGTTTTGCACCATTTGGAAAGTGTAAAACGTGGCACCATGCTGAATCTAGTCGCATGCATCAGGCATTGGTGGGTGGAAATCCTGGCTGATCCATCCCTGATTCATTTTGACAAAGGTGAGTCTCTCCACATTTTTAGTTGACAGACGAGTTCTCCTCGCCGTAACTATGGCCCCCGCCGCACTAAACACCCGCTCAGATGGCACGCTACTTGCCGGGCAGGACAGCTTTTCCAGGGCAAACTCTGCTAGTTGCGGCCACAAATCAAGTTTGGCTGCCCAGAAGTCCAGCGGATCCTCAAGGTGTGTTGGCATGGTCATGTCAAAGTATGACATGACCTGCTGGTTGAGGTCCTGCACCAGGTCTTCCTGCTGCTCATGAGTAGCCTCACTATGCGGGTGTAGAAAGCTACTCATTAGCGACTGAAGACTGAGGCTGCTGCTGCTGATGGAGCTGCTGCTGCTGCTCCTGCCAACCCCCCCAGCGGCCATGGCAGTGGAAGGTGAGCGCAGAGGTCCCCTCGAGTCAGACCTGCGAGAGTATGGACCATGGCGCAGATAGGCATCGGCCAACTGCCTACGTAGAATGTCTTTGTAGTAGTTGAGTTTGTCCTCCCTCTCGGTGGGTTTAAAAAATGCCCCCATTTTGTGCCGGAAGCGAGGGTCCAATAAGGTGGACAGCCAGAAGTCATCCCGCCGACAGATGGAAACAATTCTGGGGTCACTACGCAAGCACGTGAGCATGCTTCGTGCCATTTGCGCAAGTGACTCGGATGGACTACCTGTCTCCATCTCCACTGCATACTGCCACGGTGTGCCCGGGTCCTCTGTCTCGCCTTCCTCAAAAACCTCTAGCTCCTCTGGCTGCTCCTGCTCCTCCTCTCCTGTCCGCTGACTAGATAAACCAGCCATTTCGCCAAGCCTAAACTGTGTTTTGCTGGGCAACTCCTCCTCCTCCTCTTCCTCCTCCTCCTCCAGTTCAGCTCCAACGGGGTTCATGTGGCCGTAAGATGTAAACGCCATGTCTCCAGTGCCCTGACCAGCCATGGTTTCCAACATGTGCTGTAGTACATGAAGCAGTGGAATCACGTCGTTCATCCCGTAATCCTGCCGACTGACAAATAAAGTGGCTTCCTCAAAGGGCCTGAGCAAACGGCAGGTGTCACGTATGAGATGCCACTGGTTGACATTGAAGTTACACAGGGGAGTCCCCCTATCTGCTTGGATCATCAGGAAATCCGTGATGGCTTTTCTCTGTTCATATAATCGGTCCAACATGTGAAGGGTGGAATTCCAACGGGTGGAAACATCGCAAATCAGACTATGTTGGGGGATACCATTCTGACGCTGTAGCTCAAGAAGGGTGTGTTTGGCGGTGTAGGAGTGGCTGAAGTGCATGCAAAGTTTCCTTGAAGTTGTTAGGATGTCTTGCAGATGGGGGGAACACTTCAGAAACCGCTTGACAACCAGATTGAAGACGTGAGCCATGCAGGGGGCATGGGTCAGGCTTCCTTGGCGCAGCGCAGACAAAATGTTCTTCCCATTGTCGGTAACCATGATTCCCATTTTAAGTTTTCTCGGAGTAAGCCATGTTTGGATTTCCTGATGAATAAATTTAAGCAGTTCCTCCCCTGTGTGACTCCGTTCGCCAAGACAAACCATGTGAAGCACTGCGTGACACCTCCGTGCCCTGCACACATGGTAGACTGGAGGGGCACTGAGACTTGAGCCTACAGTGGAGGGTGAGGAGATGGCGGAGGATGAGGAGGCCGAGTCGCACGGTGTCACAGGCCCAATGGGCAGAGAGCGCGGAGGCCGAAGCGGCGTGACCTGTCCAAGTTGCTGCTGCAAAGGGACCACATTCACCCAGTGGGCCGTAAACGACATGTACTGCCCCTGACCGTAGTTACAGCTCCAGATGTCGGCGCTGCCATGTATTTTGCTACACACCGACAGGCTCAAGGACTGGCCCACCTTCTGTTCAACAAAAGTGTGCAGCGCTGGTACTGCCTTCTTGGCAAAGAAATGACGGCTTGGGACTCTCCACCTCGGCTCGGCACAAGCCATCAGTTCTCTGAAAGGTGCAGATTCCACCACCTGAAAAGGGAGCGACTGCAGCACCAGCAACTTGGACAGGAGCACATTCAGCTTCTGCGCCGTAGGATGAGTGGGCGCATACTGCTGTCTCTTGGACATGGCTTCGCTGATGGATTGCTGGCGGGATGCATGACTTGGAGGAGGAGGAGCAGGAGCGACAGAGGATGGGTATGACGCACAGCTGCCTTCGGCTGAGGTGCTGGAGCCTTGGCTGGCAGAAATTGGGAGCTCACTTGGTGAGGAAGCAGACTGGACCACCCCTTGGGAGCCTCGGTTCTCCCAGGTCGTTTTATGGTGACGCATCATATGTTGACGCAGGGCCGTGGTGCCAACATTTGGACCCTGGCCACGCTTCACCTTTTGCCTACATATCTTGCATGTGGCCATGTTACCCTCCTGCGGATGCCTCAGGAAAAACTGCCACACTGCCGAGTAGCTACTTTTCCCACCCCCTGGCCTCACTGATTCACTGCTGCTGTTGCCAACTCCAGGAACCCCTGCTCCACTACCTCCCGATAAGGTAGACTGCCGCACAGCAGGTGCTCTACCCCGGCCCCGGCCCCGGCCGGCTCCAGCCTTTGGAATTGTGCCCCCATGCTGACTGCTACCACCTTGCTGCCTCAGCTGCTGACTCCGGGGCAACCTGCGCCCCTCTTCTCCTGATGATGACGATGAAGCCCCTTCATCACCCGGCTCCCAAGTGCGATCGGCTTCATCGTCATCATCATCATCATCACCGAGTTGTGGCTGTACGTCACTGATGTTCGTGGATTCGTCAACAGTGTCTGGCGCAGGAGCTGGAACGCTCGCAGCACCCACGACACTGTCCACATCACTATTTGTCTGCCTAGCTAGAGAAGCCACCTCCATTTCTTGGCTGGGCAGTAGCTGCTGACTGTCCTCTATCTGATGGTCCTCCTCACTAAAGAGTGGAGCTGAACCCAAAGCATAGGATACGTCGCTGGGGGAGGGAACGGCGTAGGACAGAGGCAATGGGAGGACAGGGACTGCTCTCGGGGCATGCCAACTCAGGGTTGTGTCAGAGGAACCTACCGACCCTAGACTGGGGGTCTCAGACGTAAGTTGTGATGATGTTGTTGATGAGCGCGTCAACCAATCTACCACGGCAGATGCATTACTGGTGGAGACCCGACCGCTAGCAGATACTGGCAGATTAGGTCTCTCAGCGTGACTCCTGCTGCTACTGGCCCCCAGTCTGATGCGAGCTCTGCCTGCGGAATCTTGGCCTCTGCCACTCCTCTTTTCACTTCCAGGCACTTGTCTGCCCGACATAGTCTAACTGGCGTGGTAGTAGGTGATATTTTAAGATCCCCCGGGCAGCGGTGGGTCTATATGAAACAGAATACAATGCACACCAAAAGTGAGCAGTAACACTCAGCCTCCAACAGGCCTGCTTAGTGTAAATAAGAGAGCTGCTTAGTGTAAATAAAGAGGGGTATGCTATGTTACAGAATGGGATGCCTCAACAGAAGTGCACCTGGCAGGCAGCAGTAAGCCTATGCCCAGCAAAAGTGTCTTATAATATAAATATAATAAGAGCAAATGGTTATATGGTCTTAAACAGAGGCTGCTTTAGTCACAGAATGGGATGCCCCCAAAAAAGATCCAGTAGTACTATGCCCAGCAAAAGTGTCTTTATCAGGCTAATTTCAAATATGATAAGAGCAAATGCTTATATGGTCTTAAACAGAGGCTGCTTTAGTCACAGAATGGGATGCCCCCAAAAAAGATCCAGTAGTACTATGCCCAGCAAAAGTGTCTTTATCAGGCTAATTTCAAATATGATAAGAGCAAATGGTTATATGGTCTTAAACAGAGGCTGCTTTAGTCACAGAATGGGATGCCCCCAAAAAAGATCCAGTAGTACTATGCCCAGCAAAAGTGTCTTTATCAGGCTAATTTCAAATATAATAAGAGCAAATGGTTATATGGTCTTAAACAGAGGCTGCTTTAGTCACAGAATGGGATGCCCTGGCAGGGACAAGTAGTGCTATGCCCAGCAAAAGTGTCTTTATCAGGCTAATTTCAAATATAATAAGAGCAAATGCTTATATGGTCTTAAACAGAGGCTGCTTTAGTCACAGAATGGGATGCCCTGGCAGGGACAAGTAGTGCTATGCCCAGCAAAAGTGTCTTTATCAGGCTAATTTCAAATATAATAAGAGAAAATGCTTATATGGTCTTAAACAGAGGCTGCTTTAGTCACAGAATGGGATGCCCCCAAAAAAGATCCAGTAGTACTATGCCCAGCAAAAGTGTCTTTATCAGGCCTAATTTCAAATATGATAAGAGCAAATGCTTATATGGTCTTAAACAGAGGCTGCTTTAGTCACAGAATGGGATGCCCCCAAAAAAGATCCAGTAGTACTATGCCCAGCAAAAGTGTCTTTATCAGGCTAATTTCAAATATGATAAGAGCAAATGCTTATATGGTCTTAAACAGAGGCTGCTTTAGTCACAGAATGGGATGCCCTGGCAGGGACAAGTAGTGCTATGCCCAGCAAAAGTGTCTTTATCAGGCCTAATTTCAAATATAATAAGAGCAAATGCTTATATGGTCTTAAACAGAGGCTGCATTAGTCACAGAATGGGATGCCCTGGCAGGGACAAGTAGTGCTATGCCCAGCAAAAGTGTCTTTATCAGGCTAATTTCAAATATGATAAGAGCAAATGCTTATATGGTCTTAAACAGAGGCTGCTTTAGTCACAGAATGGGATGCCCCCAAAAAAGATCCAGTAGTACTATGCCCAGCAAAAGTGTCTTTATCAGGCTAATTTCAAATATAATAAGAGCAAATGGTTATATGGTCTTAAACAGAGGCTGCTTTAGTCACAGAATGGGATGCCCTGGCAGGGACAAGTAGTGCTATGCCCAGCAAAAGTGTCTTTATCAGGCTAATTTCAAATATAATAAGAGCAAATGCTTATATGGTCTTAAACAGAGGCTGCTTTAGTCACAGAATGGGATGCCCTGGCAGGGACAAGTAGTGCTATGCCCAGCAAAAGTGTCTTTATCAGGCTAATTTCAAATATAATAAGAGAAAATGCTTATATGGTCTTAAACAGAGGCTGCTTTAGTCACAGAATGGGATGCCCCCAAAAAAGATCCAGTAGTACTATGCCCAGCAAAAGTGTCTTTATCAGGCCTAATTTCAAATATGATAAGAGCAAATGCTTATATGGTCTTAAACAGAGGCTGCTTTAGTCACAGAATGGGATGCCCCCAAAAAAGATCCAGTAGTACTATGCCCAGCAAAAGTGTCTTTATCAGGCTAATTTCAAATATGATAAGAGCAAATGCTTATATGGTCTTAAACAGAGGCTGCTTTAGTCACAGAATGGGATGCCCTGGCAGGGACAAGTAGTGCTATGCCCAGCAAAAGTGTCTTTATCAGGCCTAATTTCAAATATAATAAGAGCAAATGCTTATATGGTCTTAAACAGAGGCTGCTTTAGTCACAGAATGGGATGCCCTGGCAGGGACAAGTAGTGCTATGCCCAGCAAAAGTGTCTTTATCAGGCTAATTTCAAATAGGGACAAGTAGTGCTATGCCCAGCAAAAGTGTCTTTATCAGGCTAATTTCAAATATAATAAGAGCAAATGCTTATATGGTCTTAAACAGAGGCTGCTTTAGTCACAGAATGGGATGCCCTGGCAGGGACAAGTAGGGCTATGCCCAGCAAAAGTGTCTTTATCAGGCTAATTTCAAATATAATAAGAGAAAATGCTTATATGGTCTTAAACAGAGGCTGCTTTAGTCACAGAATGGGATGCCCCCAAAAAAGATCCAGTAGTACTATGCCCAGCAAAAGTGTCTTTATCAGGCCTAATTTCAAATATGATAAGAGCAAATGCTTATATGGTCTTAAACAGAGGCTGCTTTAGTCACAGAATGGGATGCCCCCAAAAAAGATCCAGTAGTACTATGCCCAGCAAAAGTGTCTTTATCAGGCTAATTTCAAATATGATAAGAGCAACTGCTTATATGGTCTTAAACAGAGGCTGCTTTAGTCACAGAATGGGATGCCCTGGCAGGGACAAGTAGTGCTATGCCCAGCAAAAGTGTCTTTATCAGGCCTAATTTCAAATATAATAAGAGCAAATGCTTATATGGTCTTAAACAGAGGCTGCTTTAGTCACAGAATGGGATGCCCTGGCAGGGACAAGTAGTGCTATGCCCAGCAAAAGTGTCTTTATCAGGCTAATTTCAAATATGATAAGAGCAAATGCTTATATGGTCTTAAACAGAGGCTGCTTTAGTCACAGAATGGGATGCCCCCAAAAAAGATCCAGTAGTACTATGCCCAGCAAAAGTGTCTTTATCAGGCTAATTTCAAATATGATAAGAGCAAATGCTTATATGGTCTTAAACAGAGGCTGCTTTAGTCACAGAATGGGATGCCCCCAAAAAAGATCCAGTAGTACTATGCCCAGCAAAAGTGTCTTTATCAGGCTAATTTCAAATATGATAAGAGCAAATGCTTATATGGTCTTAAACAGAGGCTGCTTTAGTCACAGAATGGGATGCCCTGGCAGGGACAAGTAGTGCTATGCCCAGCAAAAGTGTCTTTATCAGGCCTAATTTCAAATATAATAAGAGCAAATGCTTATATGGTCTTAAACAGAGGCTGCTTTAGTCACAGAATGGGATGCCCTGGCAGGGACAAGTAGTGCTATGCCCAGCAAAAGTGTCTTTATCAGGCTAATTTCAAATATAATAAGAGCAAATGCTTATATGGTCTTAAACAGAGGCTGCTTTAGTCACAGAATGGGATGCCCCCAAAAAAGATCCAGTAGTACTATGCCCAGCAAAAGTGTCTTTATCAGGCTAATTTCAAATATGATAAGAGCAAATGCTTATATGGTCTTAAACAGAGGCTGCTTTAGTCACAGAATGGGATGCCCCCAAAAAAGATCCAGTAGTACTATGCCCAGCAAAAGTGTCTTTATCAGGCTAATTTCAAATATGATAAGAGCAAATGCTTATATGGTCTTAAACAGAGGCTGCTTTAGTCACAGAATGGGATGCCCTGGCAGGGACAAGTAGTGCTATGCCCAGCAAAAGTGTCTTTATCAGGCTAATTTCAAATATAATAAGAGCAAATGCTTATATGGTCTTAAACAGAGGCTGCTTTAGTCACAGAATGGGATGCCCTGGCAGGGACAAGTAGTGCTATGCCCAGCAAAAGTGTCTTTATCAGGCCTAATTTCAAATATAATAAGAGCAAATGCTTATATGGTCTTAAACAGAGGCTGCTTTAGTCACAGAATGGGATGCCCCAAAAAAAGAAGTGGACCTGGCTGGGACCAGTAGTGCTATGCCCAGCAAAAGTGTCTTTATCAGGCCTGATTTCTATGAGAATAAGTGCAAATGGTTATTATGCTATTAAATAGAGGCTGGTGTTGTCACAGAATGGGATGCCACAAAAACCAGAGAGCATGCACAGCAAAAGTGTCTTTATCAGGCCTGATTTCTATGAGAATAAGTGCAAATGGTTATTATGCTATTAAATAGAGGCTGGTGTAGTCACAGAATGGGATGCCACAAAAACCAGAGAGCATGCACAGCAAAAGTGTCTTTATCAGGCCTAATTTCTATGAGAATAAGTGCAAATGGTTATTATGCTATTAAATAGAGGCTGGTGTTGTCACAGAATGGGATGCCACAAAAACCAGAGAGCATGCACAGCAAAAGTGTCTTTATCAGGCCTGATTTCTATGAGAATAAGTGCAAATGGTTATTATGCTATTAAATAGAGGCTGGTGTTGTCACAGAATGGGATGCCACAAAAACCAGAGAGCATGCACAGCAAAAGTGTCTTTATCAGGCCTAATTTCTATGAGAATAAGTGCAAATGGTTATTATGCTATTAAATAGAGGCTGGTGTTGTCACAGAATGGGATGCCACAAAAACCAGAGAGCATGCACAGCAAAAGTGTCTTTATCAGGCCTGATTTCTATGAGAATAAGTGCAAATGGTTATTATGCTATTAAATAGAGGCTGGTGTAGTCACAGAATGGGATGCCACAAAAACCAGAGAGCATGCACAGCAAAAGTGTCTTTATCAGGCCTGATTTCTATGAGAATAAGTGCAAATGGTTATTATGCTATTAAATAGAGGCTGGTGTTGTCACAGAATGGGATGCCACAAAAACCAGAGAGCATGCACAGCAAAAGTGTCTTTATCAGGCCTAATTTCTATGAGAATAAGTGCAAATGGTTATTATGCTATTAAATAGAGGCTGGTGTTGTCACAGAATGGGATGCCACAAAAACCAGAGAGCATGCACAGCAAAAGTGTCTTTATCAGGCCTGATTTCTATGAGAATAAGTGCAAATGGTTATTATGCTATTAAATAGAGGCTGGTGTTGTCACAGAATGGGATGCCACAAAAACCAGAGAGCATGCACAGCAAAAGTGTCTTTATCAGGCCTGATTTCTATGAGAATAAGTGCAAATGGTTATTATGCTATTAAATAGAGGCTGGTGTAGTCACAGAATGGGATGCCACAAAAACCAGAGAGCATGCACAGCAAAAGTGTCTTTATCAGGCCTGATTTCTATGAGAATAAGTGCAAATGGTTATTATGCTATTAAATAGAGGCTGGTGTTGTCACAGAATGGGATGCCACAAAAACCAGAGAGCATGCACAGCAAAAGTGTCTTTATCAGGCCTGATTTCTATGAGAATAAGTGCAAATGGTTATTATGCTATTAAATAGAGGCTGGTGTAGTCACAGAATGGGATGCCACAAAAACCAGAGAGCATGCACAGCAAAAGTGTCTTTATCAGGCCTAATTTCTATGAGAATAAGTGCAAATGGTTATTATGCTATTAAATAGAGGCTGGTGTTGTCACAGAATGGGATGCCACAAAAACCAGAGAGCATGCACAGCAAAAGTGTCTTTATCAGGCCTGATTTCTATGAGAATAAGTGCAAATGGTTATTATGCTATTAAATAGAGGCTGGTGTAGTCACAGAATGGGATGCCACAAAAACCAGAGAGCATGCACAGCAAAAGTGTCTTTATCAGGCCTGATTTCTATGAGAATAAGTGCAAATGGTTATTATGCTATTAAATAGAGGCTGGTGTAGTCACAGAATGGGATGCCACAAAAACCAGAGAGCATGCACAGCAAAAGTGTCTTTATCAGGCCTAATTTCTATGAGAATAAGTGCAAATGGTTATTATGCTATTAAATAGAGGCTGGTGTAGTCACAGAATGGGATGCCACAAAAACCAGAGAGCATGCACCGCAAAAGTGTCTTTATCAGGCCTAATTTCTATGAGAATAAGTGCAAATGGTTATTATGCTATTAAATAGAGGCTGGTGTTGTCACAGAATGGGATGCCACAAAAACCAGAGAGCATGCACAGCAAAAGTGTCTTTATCAGGCCTGATTTCTATGAGAATAAGTGCAAATGGTTATTATGCTATTAAAAAGAGGCTGGTGTTGTCACAGAATGGGATGCCACAAAAACCAGAGAGCATGCACAGCAAAAGTGTCTTTATCAGGCCTGATTTCTATGAGAATAAGTGCAAATGGTTATTATGCTATTAAATAGAGGCTGGTGTAGTCACAGAATGGGATGCCACAAAAACCAGAGAGCATGCACAGCAAAAGTGTCTTTATCAGGCCTGATTTCTATGAGAATAAGTGCAAATGGTTATTATGCTATTAAATAGAGGCTGGTGTTGTCACAGAATGGGATGCCACAAAAACCAGAGAGCATGCACAGCAAAAGTGTCTTTATCAGGCCTGATTTCTATGAGAATAAGTGCAAATGGTTATTATGCTATTAAATAGAGGCTGGTGTTGTCACAGAATGGGATGCCACAAAAACCAGAGAGCATGCACAGCAAAAGTGTCTTTATCAGGCCTAATTTCTATGAGAATAAGTGCAAATGGTTATTATGCTATTAAATAGAGGCTGGTGTTGTCACAGAATGGGATGCCACAAAAACCAGAGAGCATGCACAGCAAAAGTGTCTTTATCAGGCCTAATTTCTATGAGAATAAGTGCAAATGGTTATTATGCTATTAAATAGAGGCTGGTGTTGTCACAGAATGGGATGCCACAAAAACCAGAGAGCATGCACAGCAAAAGTGTCTTTATCAGGCCTGATTTCTATGAGAATAAGTGCAAATGGTTATTATGCTATTAAATAGAGGCTGGTGTTGTCACAGAATGGGATGCCACAAAAACCAGAGAGCATGCACAGCAAAAGTGTCTTTATCAGGCCTGATTTCTATGAGAATAAGTGCAAATGGTTATTATGCTATTAAATAGAGGCTGGTGTTGTCACAGAATGGGATGCCACAAAAACCAGAGAGCATGCACAGCAAAAGTGTCTTTATCAGGCCTGATTTCTATGAGAATAAGTGCAAATGGTTATTATGCTATTAAATAGAGGCTGGTGTAGTCACAGAATGGGATGCCACAAAAACCAGAGAGCATGCACAGCAAAAGTGTCTTTATCAGGCCTAATTTCTATGAGAATAAGTGCAAATGGTTATTATGCTATTAAATAGAGGCTGGTGTTGTCACAGAATGGGATGCCACAAAAACCAGAGAGCATGCACAGCAAAAGTGTCTTTATCAGGCCTGATTTCTATGAGAATAAGTGCAAATGGTTATTATGCTATTAAATAGAGGCTGGTGTAGTCACAGAATGGGATGCCACAAAAACCAGAGAGCATGCACAGCAAAAGTGTCTTTATCAGGCCTGATTTCTATGAGAATAAGTGCAAATGGTTATTATGCTATTAAATAGAGGCTGGTGTTGTCACAGAATGGGATGCCACAAAAACCAGAGAGCATGCACAGCAAAAGTGTCTTTATCAGGCCTGATTTCTATGAGAATAAGTGCAAATGGTTATTATGCTATTAAATAGAGGCTGGTGTAGTCACAGAATGGGATGCCACAAAAACCAGAGAGCATGCACAGCAAAAGTGTCTTTATCAGGCCTGATTTCTATGAGAATAAGTGCAAATGGTTATTATGCTATTAAATAGAGGCTGGTGTTGTCACAGAATGGGATGCCACAAAAACCAGAGAGCATGCACAGCAAAAGTGTCTTTATCAGGCCTGATTTCTATGAGAATAAGTGCAAATGGTTATTATGCTATTAAATAGAGGCTGGTGTTGTCACAGAATGGGATGCCACAAAAACCAGAGAGCATGCACAGCAAAAGTGTCTTTATCAGGCCTGATTTCTATGAGAATAAGTGCAAATGGTTATTATGCTATTAAATAGAGGCTGGTGTTGTCACAGAATGGGATGCCACAAAAACCAGAGAGCATGCACAGCAAAAGTGTCTTTATCAGGCCTGATTTCTATGAGAATAAGTCCAAATGGTTATTATGCTATTAAATAGAGGCTGGTGTTGTCACAGAATGGGATGCCACAAAAACCAGAGAGCATGCACAGCAAAAGTGTCTTTATCAGGCCTGATTTCTATGAGAATAAGTGCAAATGGTTATTATGCTATTAAATAGAGGCTGGTGTAGTCACAGAATGGGATGCCACAAAAACCAGAGAGCATGCACAGCAAAAGTGTCTTTATCAGGCCTGATTTCTATGAGAATAAGTGCAAATGGTTATTATGCTATTAAATAGAGGCTGGTGTTGTCACAGAATGGGATGCCACAAAAACCAGAGAGCATGCACAGCAAAAGTGTCTTTATCAGGCCTGATTTCTATGAGAATAAGTGCAAATGGTTATTATGCTATTAAATAGAGGCTGGTGTTGTCACAGAATGGGATGCCACAAAAACCAGAGAGCATGCACAGCAAAAGTGTCTTTATCAGGCCTAATTTCTATGAGAATAAGTGCAAATGGTTATTATGCTATTAAATAGAGGCTGGTGTTGTCACAGAATAGGATGCCACAAAAACCAGAGAGCATGCACAGCAAAAGTGTCTTTATCAGGCCTGATTTCTATGAGAATAAGTGCAAATGGTTATTATGCTATTAAATAGAGGCTGGTGTAGTCACAGAATGGGATGCCACAAAAACCAGAGAGCATGCACAGCAAAAGTGTCTTTATCAGGCCTGATTTCTATGAGAATAAGTGCAAATGGTTATTATGCTATTAAATAGAGGCTGGTGTTGTCACAGAATGGGATGCCACAAAAACCAGAGAGCATGCACAGCAAAAGTGTCTTTATCAGGCCTAATTTCTATGAGAATAAGTGCAAATGGTTATTATGCTATTAAATAGAGGCTGGTGTTGTCACAGAATGGGATGCCACAAAAACCAGAGAGCATGCACAGCAAAAGTGTCTTTATCAGGCCTGATTTCTATGAGAATAAGTGCAAATGGTTATTATGCTATTAAATAGAGGCTGGTGTTGTCACAGAATGGGATGCCACAAAAACCAGAGAGCATGCACAGCAAAAGTGTCTTTATCAGGCCTAATTTCTATGAGAATAAGTGCAAATGGTTATTATGCTATTAAATAGAGGCTGGTGTAGTCACAGAATGGGATGCCTCACAGCAGACTTAAGATCAGTTCAGTATATATGCACTGTTAGTTAGTGTAAGCAGCCTGAAAACGCTAACAAAGCAGGCTGGATGAAAAAAAAAAAAAAAACTGACAGCCTCCGATTTTCCCTTCCTTTCCCTGTTTTTCGCTTACTTTCTGTCTGTCTCCTGTCTGTCTCCTGCCTGTCTCCAGCCTGTCCCTGTCTGTCCCTGCCTGTCTAACTGTCTGTCTCTCCCTCAGCTACACAGCGTTCTGTCTCTCACGAATGCAATAGAGAAATGAGGCTGGAAAGCAAGATGGCCGGCCTTAAATACCGCCTGTGACGTCACCGGGCTTGCTGGCTGCTGATAGGCTGCATGTGACTGTCCCAGCTTGCACTGGCGCGGGGTTGATGTCTGGACATGTCCCGTCCGCCATCTTAGAATGCCTGTAATGTAAATGAATGGATGTTAAAGGAAAACTTCGAGCGATCGAATCGCGGGGAAATTCGGATTCGATCCGAATCGAATTTTTCCTGAAATTCGGATCGAATCCGGGTTCGTCCGGATCGATTTGCTCATCCCTAGTCGTGGGCCTTGGAGGTGGCTCATCACCTGGGAATGTGTGGCATTCATAATCTGCAACTGTTGCAACATGTTTCTATTGGTTGTTCGAACTTCATCCAGCATGGCACTAAAATTACTTCTTAAGGTGGCCATGTGAGTGTTGCTAGTTCGAACTTCCTCAAGCATGGCTGTGAAATTTGTGGCTAAGGTGGCCATGTGGCTGTTGGTCGACCTAAATTCTGTCAGCATGGTGTTTAACGTATTATTTAAGGTCTCTAATTGTGCATGATGCTGCTCGTTGTTTCTTTAATTTTGTTGGCGAAATAAACGCCTCTCATGGTGCCATGCTGACTCCATGATCGGCACGCGCCTCCCCTGGGAAACTGGGCGACGTAGCAGAATACGCCTCTCAATTCCCCGTGTTGGGGCACGTGCAGATGATGGTCCTCTAGTTCGACCAACAGCCACAGATGTGTTTGCCAAATCCTCTGCAGCAGACATACCACTGGGGACTGTAGGCTCAGTCTCTGCTTGCTGCCCACAATGGGCTGGCAGCATGTGGCCAGCTTCAGTCTGCTGCAGAGGATTTGGTGTAGAAACATGTTGGGACAGTTGCATATTATGTTCCAGGGGGGTCTGTTTTGAAGGTCCCATCAAGGTGCCATCCTCCTCCAGCGTGTGGGTCTGTTGGGACATGTAAAAAAAAAGGTTCAGTTTGTTGTGCAAATTATTCATGTTAATTCACATGCATCAGCAGATTCTGAAAAATACACTTACCGTATATATCGCATCCTGGCTCCTAGGCAGCACGGAAGTTGACGGCATGGTCAAACTGGCTGAGGCTTCCACAATGATGATGCTGGCCTGTATTGTTTACAAAAAGGCATGTAAACACACAAATATGCCTTGGTGATCTGTATTACTACATATGCGTCACTAAAACACGTGGCCGAGCAGGAATGGCAACTCCCCGAATGGGCTAAGTTGGGCTTCACTATGAATGTCATTATCTGTTAGATGTATTAAGCAACATTTACATACACATTGGTCACCTTAAATAAAATAAACATGCATGTACTGGCTGTTATGAGGCTTCACACATTCCTAAAGGGCCATTAGGGGCCCACACTCAGCTTGCAAATAGCATTCGGCTTAAGAATATGCTGCTTGCCATTCTTCCTAGGTAGACCTTTCCCTGACCCCAGATCAAGTATTTGAGACCAAAGCACAGCTCAAACCCAAGTGGCCTAAAGACAAAGATGGAAGTGTTGGATCTGATTGACTCGAATCACATAACAGGCAGTGCTTTGCTAATGTATAGACTTTTATAGTGTCCATAAATACTCTCCAAGGTCATGTAGGGCCAGCTAATTAAAAAATTAACATTCCACAGCCATTACACACCCTGCTAAAACTGTAACCTCCACTACAAAGCACTCCCTATGTGTTCATATATGCCTTTGAGCCTCATTTTACACGTTGAAAACATTTCACATACACACTAACATTACTAACCTGCAGGAATAGTAGGGATGTCCATGTCCCATCACCCCGAGTGTCCCTCTAAGGCCACGGGATGTATCAGGCCCAGCACCATCTCCTCAGCTCGGGAAAATTGTAATTTAGTGGGGAAGCCTCCCCCAGTTTGTAAGCTGAAAAAGATAGTTTGGCAAATGCAGGAAAATGGGTACAAAACAAGAAGCAGGCAAATCCACAAAGCAGATATGTACCTGTAATTTCGCCGTTTTTATTTTCTTTCTTCCGTGCTGCATACTTCAGGTCCGATATTTTGCGTTGAATCTGCTCCACATTTTGAGCTCATCCCCTGCTGCATTGATCTGTCTGGTGAGCTCCTCTAAAATTTCTGCTTTGCGTATTTTGCTGGTTGCTTTGGCTCTGCGGCCATATAGTTTATCATAATGTAAGGAGAGCCCACTAGCCAATGCCAGAGTTTGGGCCTCCCCAAACCTACCACTCAAGTGGCCTCGGCGCAATGTGCGCCCTGTTGCTTGATATTCTGGCTCATCAGTGGTTGCAGGCAAATTGGGGGACATTCTGGCCTGGCTGTGTTGGGGAGAAATGTAGGACAGGTGGCTGGCTTGAACTGGACTTGGATATGGACTTGGGGTTCTTGGCTGGGTGGCCACTGAACTAGCAGGCGTAGCTGTGGCATATGGAGAGTGCCTTGCCACCTGTGCCGGTGCCAAATGTGGGAGCGGAGGAGAGGGTGTGGTGGATGATGTTGGGCTTCTTGCCCTGTGCCTCTGTGGCCCCTACACACTTCCATACCCCCGGGAGGTTGTTGGACGTGGGTGGGGTGATGGTGTGCTCTGGCTGCTGGGGCTTCGGGCCCGGTGGGTTGGCCTCTTGCCATGGGAGCTTGGCCCACGTGGGTGGGGTGATGCTGACCTTTGGGGGCTGGGGCTTCTCACCTGTACCTGTGTGCTTCCTGGCCTGGGCCTTCTTCTTTGGCGCTGGCTCCTTTGTTTTGGTGCTTGTTGGTGCCTTTATGGTTGTGGTTGCCTTGGCCTGCCCACTGCGGGTTTCCCGCAGCTTAGCCTTTTGCATTTTTGAGCGAGTGGTGGGGCCTGCAGAAGCCTCCTCACACTTCTCTGCCTTTTTGCTGCTGCCCTCCTTTGCTGCTTTGGCCTTAGCGGCGGCTTTTTTGGGTGCCATAATGTTGAGACTCTGAAAAAGAATGAGCTGTGGGTCCAGGACCCTTTAAATACTAATGCCGGGGTATGACGCTTACGCGTTCGTGTACGTGTGCGGAACCCAAAAACCGCTGGGGCATTACTTATCTGCTGCAGACAAGAGGCAGGATGGCGCCCACAATCTTCACCCGCCAACAAGAAGAGATCATCATGCTTGTAAGTGTCTTTTAATGCCTTTGATTTGCCATCTAAATGCATGCCTAGCCCTTAAGGAAGCGCAGGAATAAATGGTTTGTTTTATAAGAGTCCAAAACTCCGTGCCAAACAGAAGTTAGGGCCCACACGTGCGAACAAAGACTTTTGGCAGCTACAAGGATTGTATTAGACTAGAAATGTGTCTGTTAATGTCATTTAGTCAAATGATCGATTTGTGAGAGATATTTGTATGCAGTTTGATCTAAATCCTATGTTTCTTTTGTGTTTTGTAGACGATGCGGGAACGCAGGTACGACTACCTACCCAACTCATTTGAGAAGCGGACCATCGCCCTGGAGATAGTTTCCAGAATCCAACATCAGACGGACACCACCTTCACCCACACTCAGATCATGCAGCATTGGTCGGACCTGAAACGGCTGCACAAGCCCCGGGTGTGGCGGTTTTTCTGACTCCATTTCTTTAATAAGTACATAGCGATTGCATGCAAGATGTAACTAATACAGAAGGTAGGCCTTTAGTTATAATTGCTTTTCTTTTCTAGTGTTGGAAATGGAGTACCGAATCCGCCGCACCCAGAGGTGCACAGGCCGACCAGTGCTGCATGAATCTGCAGCTGGAAGTGAAGGTGGTGTTTCTCCAGGGCGACGGTCCTACCCCTCCTCTGTTGGGTCCTCCGACCAGCTCCTGGACCTTTCCACAGAGGAGGAGTGGCATGGCGTGGGCAGGCAGTCGTACCTAGCGACGCAGGCGGGAGCCTCTGGTATGTGACTCTTCATGTAACCGCAAACACATATACATGCTATTTACTACAAAGCTAATTCCCTTAATCTGTTTTTCTAGATGCTTCTGGAGCGGGTGAAGATGTGCAGTCTGCAGCAGATCTCGCCCAGGAGGCACAGGGATAAGGTAAGTGATGTGACACACACATTGAAATTAACATTTGATGACTGTTGACTAAGACATTATAAGTGACCCTATTTGCCATGTCTCTACAGCCTCTACTTTACAGCAGTGGCAGGGCCCAGGACGTAGGGTTGTCCCCAATGAGGCAGGCATCAGCCACCAACCAAGTAAGTTGTAATGTCATTCTTTGTAGTATGTGGTAATTGACATGATCACCCAGATACATCAAGCCATAGTCAATGGCATTAGCAGAATGACCTCTGCCCACTTCCTTAGATTAATGACTTAGCATAATGACATCTGCCCACTTCCTTAGATTAATGACTTAGCAGAATGACCTCTGCCTACTTCCTTAGATCAATGACTTAGCAGAATGACCTCTGCCTACTTCCTTAGATCAATGACTTAGCAGAATGACCTCTGCCCACTTCCTTAGATTAATGACTTAGCAGAATGACCTCTGCCCACTTCCTTAGATTAATGACTTAGCAGAATGACCTCTGCCCACTTCCTTAGATTAATGACTTAGCAGAATGACATATGTCGTCATGATTTAGGTTGGCAACTAACAAATATTCCATCCACAGGTGAGAAACATGTACTTGTCTCAAAATAATGATTTTTTTTACATTTTATACAGGGACCACACGGGCAAGAGTGGAAGAAATGAATAGAAGGGTCCTTGAGTTGGGGGCCGATATGCAGTAGCTGGTTGACTCGTTGGGGACAACAGAAGAAGACTAGTGTTCTAGGTCCTGCCACTATGTTGTATATATGTATATATTTTAAATATTTTACATTTTTACTAATTTTTTATGTTTTTTTAAACAAAAAAAATAAAAATGTCACATTGTTTTAAAAAAAAAATTTAAAAAAGCCAAACACAAATGGCCTTCTGCTATTAAAAAAAAAAAAATACATTTCAGTGTCATTTTTTCCAAAAAATACATTAACACCAAACGAAGGGTTAAATAAATATTTAGAGATGAAGATTCAGATGGGCGCGAAGTGAGTTGGGTAAGTTTTAGGGGCCTAAAATGAAAGAAGAACCTAACCGCGAAGTGATTCTGGTAAGTTTTAGGGGCCTAAAATGGAAGAAGAACCTAGCCGCGAAGTGATTTGGATAAGTTTTAGGGGCCTAAAATGGAAGAACAACCTAACCGCGAAGTGATTTGGGTAAGTTTTAGGGGTGAAACATGGAAGATGTAGGAAAGTGCAAAGTGGTTTAGCTAAGCATTGTAGTATAAGTGAGTGAGGAAAATATGTAAGCGAGCACTTTAATGAGTTAAGTTTGTAGTGTGCAGGTGCAAGTTCGTAGGGATTTACATCCGGACGATTATTTATTGAAAAAGGGAAACAGAATCTAACGGGAAACGTAAAGGATTCGTGGGAGGAGACGATGGAAAAAGGGAAAAAACAAAAGCCTACGTTGTAACATGAGAAAATGAAACGGAAAAGTCACGCTGGAAAATTACATCCTCGTACTCGTACTCTGCCGTACGAACGGACGAAAACTTTACAGAAGGATTGCAATGCATGCACAGAATCGCTCGTACACTCATACGAGAGCGGGAACATTTAAAAAAAAAAAAAACAGATCGGCACAAAAACGAAAGTCTTTTTTGTCTCTGAATCAACCCTAATATGAGCAGCCTGCAAGATAGTGTTACTTATTTGTGCGCTCAGATTGCACGGGAGTTCACGCATGTACCTTTGGACCAAGAAAGAGGTAAGAGAAACCAGCTCCTTGTTTGACACAGCGGGGCATCCCAATTTGGGATTCCTCAGAAAGGAGGCTAAAAACAGGGGTTAGGGAATCAACACGTGTTTTGTTCAGCATTAAGGTTCACTCATGTCAATTACTATATTGGGCTACAAACAGTGAAATGTGCCAGGAAATGTCAACCTAAACTTACAAGGCAACACAACATCCCCTCCAATTACACAGAGAAAAGTTGGCAAAGCTTTACCTCAGGCACGGCCAAAGCAGTACCCTGGTGAGTTAGTAGTGACTGTCAGGAGAGGCAAGGATGTAAACAGTAAAGCAACTGACCTCAAGCCTCAGTCATCGAATCCACATTGCTGTCTTTAAAATCTGGGCCTATGTAGTCAGTGTTCACCACCTGTAAGGAAAGAAACACCCATGTGATTATCAGTATCATGGTCTGATGCTGGTTTGTCTAGACTAAGCATGATTTCCTTGAGTAAAATTGAAGCTAAATAAATGTAACCTTTACAAGCATTGAGGGGTGTGGGGACAACCAGATAGAATATGAAGTTTCCAGATGCATTTCGGACGGCTCCGTTTCTGGCAAAGGGGTGTCCCTCCCAGGTTCCTGCAGATGACACCATGGCATGATTAAAAGTTAATATTATTAAGCTGTGTACATGGTCACTTGACACACTCACACAGTGGTGAGTGGAAAAAAGTTTTGGCCCTTCTTGGGTCACTTAGGGACAAAGGCCTGTCTTTCATGGGTTCAGGCAGCTGTAATAACGGCATCAATAAAAGACAAGTTACTAGTCACCTAGGAACATTGTTACTTGACACACTTACACAGTCGTTACCTGGGACAAAGTTGGGACCCTTCTTGGGTCACTTGGGAACAAAGGCCTGTCTCTCATAGGTTCATATGGATAAGGATACAATATTATGCCAAATCTTACCAGGTGCCAAGTTCTCAGATTCATCTGTGTCACAGATGCCATGGATGGTTGCGTGGCAAATGTAAGGCTTAACAAGCAATTCAAACTGACTAAACTTAGTCATTCAGAAATGACTCCTTGTTCTATATCCATTTATTTAGTTACTTTTTTCTGCAGAAAAACCACAAAGGCGCGAGTCCGCGAATGCGCAGCCAGTCTCTGGCTGAAACCCTTCAAAAGGACAGATAAGCACAGGGGGAAGACATCACTTAGATCTGTTTGCTTGTTTTTGTCCCTTTTTGCAATTTGTCTGCTGTGTTTTTTTATCACAGAGTGTAGGATTGTGAAGTGTTGTTAGGAGTTTGGCTGCTACTTATGGTCTGAGCTTCTAGTTCCCTTTGGCCTGTTAGTAGTGTGGTGAATTGTTTGTGTGCTTTCCTTGCTAGTTATGTTTTGAGGTGCTTGTGTGTTTTTGCTGGTTAGCTGTGAGTTGCTTGGGCTGTTTGTGTTAAAAGCTCTCTACTAGGGGTTCTTTGGCTGGTGAGAGGCTTGTGTTTGTGGCTTGGTAGGATGAGTGCCTTCTGGCACCGATATCTGCAGTTGATGACAGCCATCTGACTTCATAGTGCCTCTTATGCTATCCAGACCTTGGAGGAGAATGCTGAGGAGCATGCATGTGCCCAAGAGTATGTGGAGAGAATATATGCAGTTAGAGCTGAACTGGATCATCTGGATGATGAGCAGATCCACATTAGTTTCAGACTCAACCATACAGCTATTCTGGATTTGTATGAGCAAAGATCAATCCAAACTGCTCGCAGCCATGCAGTGCCAGGCATGGTTTGACTATTGGCAACATTGTACTACCTGGGCAGAGGGAGCTTTCAGACCTCTTCAGGCCGCATTACAGGCATTAGTCAGCCAATGATATCTCACATATTTATGCAAGTTATTTTGACTAAATGTGATTTAGTGCCTATATACATAAGCTTGCTAACAATTAGGTCGGAAGTGAATGGCATTACATTGGTGTTCTACCACCAGGCTGAATTTTCTAATGTGTTGGGGTGTTTGGATGGCACCCACATAGCCTTGCAGCCACCCGGTAGGCAGGAGTAGATGTTCCATAAATGGAAGCAGTGCCATTCAATGAATATCATGGTAGTTTGTGATCACCAGCAAAAAATATGTTGTGTGAAGTCTGGAATGCCTGGCTCCTGCCATGACACCCATGTTCTGTGGCAATCAACCCTAAATGTAAAATCAAGCACTTGGGTACAAGGAATCCTCGTATGGGCAGTCCTGTGTTAGGCAGGACTTCGAAGGAAAGGGATTTAGGGATACTAATTACTGAAAGTTAAAATATGAGTGGACAGTGTAGCCAGAGGGTGAATTGAATAAGGTTCATGAGGGACATGTTTTTAAGAAGAAACTTAATAATAGAACAAGGGACACAACCTAGCTAGTCGGAGGGAAGATCAGGAGCAATGTTGGAAAATATTATTTTACAGAAAGAGTAGTAGATGCTTGGACCAAACTTCCAGCAGAGGAAGTTAAAAATAAGCAGTAAGGGAATTTAAACATGCCTGGGATAAGCAAACATCTAGCGTAAGATAAAGAATAAGGCACCATACACATAAGGGTAGACTAGATGAACCATATGGTCTCCTTCTGTCATCAACCTTCTGTCAGGTCTTGAGTTCCTCCTTAGCCCTCGTCTGTTTCTTTCTGGAACATTTCTCTGTGGTTTGCAGCTTGACCAGCAGGTGGTGCTGTTCTGCAGAGCTCCCGGAAATCAGCCAGCACCTGTGCTAATTACTTGCTGGCCTTTATATGCTGATGCTGCTATGCAGTCTGCGGCTCAGCATTGACCTGAACTCTGTACCCAGAACTCTGAACCCGGATTCCTGAAACCCGAACTCTGAACCCAGGACTTCCTTTTCAGCCATTGTTTTCCCTCCTGTTTGCTCTGTTTTTTTGGACTGGATCTCTCATGCATGTATGTTTTCCTCACTGCACCTTGTTTATGTATAGCAATCTGAGAGTGAATGTTTGCTTGCTTCTCACAATAAACACAGTTTGCTGCATATACATAGTCTCTCTTCTTTGCAGTACTCAAATTACTGGTCACTCTTTATTAGTGGATTTCTTCCTTGAGAAATCCATGACAGAATGCTGAGCCCAAATAAAAGGCCAGGAGACTGAGGCTGAGCTGCCTCTGTTGTGCTGAGGATGTGCAGGGTCCTAGTGCCAGACTTAGATTTTTCATTGAGTCTATGTTGCCTTCTAGCCTTAGTTTGCCATAGTCTGTATTGGGGCCCAACCTTGTTCTGGTCTAGTCTTGTCTGTGTTAGTATTTGTCTCGCCTGTGTTTCCCCTTTCCCAAGTCTGCGACCACGGGGCCTGTGCAACTTCAACCTTAGAAGCTTTGCCGAAGAAGTAGGTGGATTACAGGCTCCTTGAGTACCAGATTCCCTACGCTCTGGGTAATCGGCAGTTTGCCTCCCTGGTGTCCCAGGCGGGTTGTCTGTTAACGTGTGTAAGCCAGCTTTAGTCCCAAGATGTCCATAAGGCATCTGTTGCTATGGACTCTGACTGCTCCACAGTTCTCACAGACAGATATATCTTTGTTTGTTCTCCTTGCTTTAAAGATCTCACCCTGGCCACTTACCCCCAGTTCTTCCAGGCTGTCTCAAAGTTACTGCTGGAGCCTTACATTCTGCAGTTTCCCATGACAACCTGGAGTTGTCAGGTGGCGTACTTTTTGTTTGATTGTTTTCATTTTTTCATTTGTTTGATGATTTGTTTTTCTGGACTGAAGCCAGGTTAAATCGTAGCAAACACCTCAGTGAGAATGTGGTCGAATTCCTCAAATTCATAGCCACATCCTATTTATGTATCCCTGAAACGATATTTGATGATTCAACATCTGTCTATGAGCCTAGGCCTCTGTGTCTGGACTGATGTGTCTGATATAGAGGATGAGGATGATAGTGAGTTTGAGCCTGCTTTAATGTCCGGTTCTGATCTCCTTAATGAGTCTGATCTCTTTGTTGAGTCTGATCTCTTTGTTGAGTCTGATCTCTTTGTTGAATCTGATCTTTTTGTTGAGTCTGATCTCTCTGTCAAATCTGACATCTCTATGGGCCGAATCTGATTGCCCGTCTGCTGAGTCTGATTGCCCGTCTGCCGAGTCTGATTGCCCGTCTGCCGAGCCTGGCCACCCTGCCGAGCCTGATCACTTTCCCTCTGGTATTCCTAGAGAAGGCCTTGAAGATCCTTTACGTGCCCACAGCTTTAAAATGCCTCGGGTTTGCACATGGTGATTTCTTCCTGTTGGCTCTAGGATGCCTTTCCTAGTGTTACAATAAGGCCTGGTTCGGGTCACCTAGGTGCTGATTCTAAAGGATTCAGTGGCTTTGGGCACTGTCTCATAGGTCTCGGTCCCCCTGGGCGTTGCTTCGAAGGTCTCGGTCCCCTTGGGCACTGTCTCGAAGGTTTCGGTCTCCCTGGCCATTATTTCATGGACTTTGATCCTGGGGGAACTTCCATGTCTGTCAAGTCTTCACCTGCTTTGGGCCATATCCATGCCTCCCAGCTCCCCGGGTGTGAGCCTCCTGTGTTGCCCCTACCTGGATTTCTACCAATTTTACCCATCCAGCGGAGCAGTTATTTAAAGGCGTTTAGTGCCCATCTGGTCGGGGGGATAATGTCAAGTCTGGAGTTCCTCCTTAGCCCTCGCCTGTTTCTTTCTGGAACATTTCTCTGTGGTTTGCAGCTTGACCAGCAGGTGGTGCTGTTCTGCAGAGCTCCCGGAAACCAGCCAGCACCTGTGCTAAATACTTTGCTGGCCTTTATATGCTGATGCTGCTATGCAGTCAGCGGCTCAGGATTGACTCTGTCTTCAGAAACCTGAACTCTGTACCCAGAACTCTGAACCCGGATTCCTGAAACCCGAACTCTGAACCTAGAATCCAGGACTTCCTTTTCAGCCATTGTTTTCCCCCATGTTTGCTCTGTTTTCCCTCTTGGACTTGTTTGCTTGTTTCTCACAATAAACACAGTTTGCTGCATATACATAGTCTCTCTGCCTCGCAGTACTCAAATTACTGGTCACTCTTTATTAGTGGATTTCTCCCTTAAGAAATCCGTGACACCATCTATGTTTCTGTTGTGCCTCTTTCAGCTTCATGAAATGCCACAGGGGTGGCTGCTATGTAAGTAATCAGGTATATGGAAGTTAGCACAATCTGAATAGAAGTGCTACTAAAAAGGCATAGAGGTGTTAGTGTTTGTAGACACTTGTAGTGGGTTACTTTCATTCCTGTGTAAGGCCTTCTGGCAAAATTTGGTTGTCTTTACTTGAGATTAAACTGTTTTCATGTGAAGAGGAGCTTTGATTTATAAATTTGTTTAAATGTTTTCTCTAGCTCATTGTGGATATGGACAGCTGCCATGGCTGATAACCCCTTTCCGAAGACCCATTACAGCTGCAGAAGCGATACAAGCATTGCAAAACAAGAAGCATCGTCGAGCAAACCATTGGACTGCTGAAAGCAAGATTTTTTGTTTGCTGCATCTTGCATAACATGTGCATTGAACATCGTGCCCCCCCCCCAGGAGGTGTTGACCTAGATGAAGAAGGGACCTGGCAGGGGGGTCCCTTCATAGAGGGAAGCCAGACAGGGGTCCAAGCCTAGCAGAAGATGGTGGATGCCTTCTTTAGGTGAGTGCTGTATGTGCTAACTGTACTTTGTCCAAACGCCTGTGAAATCTTACAATATACTGACGTTTACTTTTTCCATACAGTAAGTAAGCCAGCACTACACAGGTGGAAGAACAGCCAACAGCTACATTAGATAATGAATCTCCCTTACCCCTCACTACATTTTTGGTTTATCCATATGCTGCTAGTTGTGTAGTTGGGCCAAACCATGGGTGGCCTGTGAAATGCAATGAAGTTAGAAACTACACTAATATGCGTGTTACCCAAATAGAATCAACATTGGAAAACCACTGCAACAGATGGACACTGGTACACACTTACCCCACTTCTTCCTTCTTCAATTATTATTTGTTACTTGTGTTCCTCCTTTCCTCCTTTCTTCAATTATTTGCTAGTTGTGTTCTTCCTTTCCTCGCTTATTCCTTTTGTCCCTTCCTCTTTTCGTCCCTACTTCCTTTCTCTATTATTTGCTAGTGTTCTTCCTTTCCTCCCTTCTTCCCTTTCTCCTTTCCTTCCTTCTTCACTTATTTGCTAGTTTTGTTTCTCCTTTCCTCCCTTCTTCCTTTCCTCCCTTCTTCCTTTTGTCCCTTCCTCCTTTCCTCCCTTCTTCCTTTCATTTGTCATTTCAATGAAACAGAAGAACGTGGGGAAAATGACTTAACTTTTATGAATTGGAAGATTCACAAAGCTATGTGGTTTGCGCCCTGCAGTCGCCAACCGGGGACCGGTCTTTCGTCAAATCTAGTGGTTCGCTGGGCACAGTATGGGGATGAAAACTGTGTCATTTGCCGCGGATGTATGTGGATGTTCACTAGCGAATGCGAAAAAACTTAATAAATTGCCCCCCAAGTCTGTACACCAAAAAAATTGAGTCCTGCACACACAGAACGCAGCCAAAGTAGCAGCATTCTAAGTACAAAGGACTCACATTTCTCTTGGTGAGAGCTTGGTGTACAGTCTTCATGTATGGGTGCTAATAGCAACAGAATGCATCTAGTGAAAACTGCTTCCGTAAACACACATTTTCTAACATAACAAAAACATTCAAAACAAATTGCAAGATAACATGCTCTTAGCACACAATAATATATACTTTCAAAAAAGTGGACCTACATAAATGAAATACGAGCAGCATCTGACATGCATCAAAATAAAATTCTTACATTTAGGACAAATGCAAGAATATTCAAACTAGTAATGATGGCTTGAAAGGAGCATTAAACAGACTGCCTTTAAAAATCGATTTACACATTAAGCACTGATTTTATCCATCTGAGTAGAAAGATAAAACTTGTATACAAGTCTTTTATATCATTGTTGATCCCTTGAAATCCCAATATACATATATATATATATATATATATATATATATATACACCTAGGGAGTACTTAAATCATATCCTGTAAGAAAATCACCTTCTTCTAAAAAGCCTAACTGACATAAAATGCTTTTGCTGATAATAAAACAGAGCTCTGCTTATTTGTATCCATAAACCATTTTCACCAGTATATTCGTAGGCCAGTGGAATGTTATTATTAACATAATTAAGGTTATGTGTCATATGTGTTCCACTGTGTTATCAGCAAGTATTTTGCTATGTTAGCAAAATGCCAGTAACAAATTACTTGTGGTGGTAATAAGAAGTTTCTCTCTTAACCTCACAGCCATGCAAATTAGTAATACCTATAATTGCGTTAGCTGAATAATGTTCTGCTCTCAGCTGAAATTCATCCAGCAAGCAAAATTAGAGTTCTTTCACTAGTTATTATAGATGATCAAATCAATTCTTTTAGTTTTGGAATGCCACAGAATGCAACATTTTAGGGATGTGTGCCAAGCAAAATGCATAAAATGGCCTCTGCCATATGAAAGTGGAGAAAAAGAATCACACACATGACCTTGTGCTCCACAAGGTGGATTCTCCGTGATGCCTCACAGACAGATTGTGATAGAGCTGCAGGACAGGAAGAGGAAGTCAGGGGTGATCGGTTCTGTTACCCCTGGATTTTTTTCCTACCAAGAGAAAATAAACCACAAGCTTGTCGTAAGTTTTTTTTTTTTTTTTTTTAGTTTGGGTGTATATGTGACCTCCTTTTATTAACTGATGTGATTATATGTTTTTTTAATTACCCAGTTTTGCTATAGTGCTCCTTTAGGGTTGTAGCTACTATAGAAACTTAAGTAGAAAATGTGTCTGTCATTTTCTAGGAATAGAGACAGGCAAGAGAGGAGATTTCAGATCCCGGACAAAGTGAGAAAATTCATAACTGCAACACCCCCATTCACTTGGAATAACGCCAAATATACTAAATATTAAAAGGAAAATACATACATTTTAAAAGCACCCAATACAAACATTAATGAACCAAAGCAGTAGAAGGCAGTATCTAACCATAGATTACAGGCTATATCTAGCTGTATTATTATATACACTTATGGTATCAAATGTTAATTAAAAGAAAAACATATGACAATAAGCAATCCATCACACATTACAATTACAAAACCTCAATTAATAAATGTGCACAATAAAGACTGTGAGGACCCCCTTTGCTAATATAAATCCAAATAAGCAGCAGTGAATCAAATGGAAAAGATTACCATCATGTTAGAGTAGTGGTCATCTATTCCAGCCACTTCTTGGAATGCTGTAGCCCCCCAAGGATGCCCCCTATATACGCATGCCTCCCAACAGTTGATCAACGAGGCTGCCTGAAGAACAATTCCAGGTGCTGCTGTTAGTGACCCCGTTACACCAGATGCAAACGCACTATGAAGCTCGTGGCCAAATCAAATGTAGACTGTCTCTTCCTGTGTCAACAGTGGGTGACGTCAGCGTAAATATTTGGGGTCTCCCGCAGATAGACCTGTTTGCATATGCCAGCAATACAAAATGCAATACATTCTTTTTTCTGACAGGGAGGGTGCATTAGAAATGAATGCCCTAGCTCATCCATGTGATTTGCAAAATAGAATAAGAAGAGGAAATGTCTAGGGAAATGTTTTTTCTTCTTTTTTGTGTAGTGAACAAGTTGAAGAAAAACAAGACAGCCACAGTACTCGAATTCCTGCAGGTAGGGTTCGAGAAAGGGCTGGCGTAAGTACATTGAGGACTCGGACTTCTGCATTATCAGTTTTCCATAAACAAAAATTGATACAAAATGAATGAATCAATCATTCAGTAATCAGTCAGTAATGCGCAAAAGACCTGCACCATTTAAGGGACTCTATACCCGGGACTTGTCAATTGTGTTAAAGGGATTAATGGAGCCTCCCTTTGAGCCTCTAAATGAAGTACCAGAGAAATGGTTGTCGCTAAAATGTTGCTTTCTGCTAACCATTACCTTCACCTGAACTACAGGCCTTATCTATGAAAGAGCCATATTGTGCAGTACTACAAGGCAAAGTTATACTTAGGCCTAATCCATTGACTTCTGCTAACAGGTCACAAGAGATAGTTCTTCCGACACTACCAAATGGAGCCGGCAAGGAGGAAGATTATTTGCTGCTAGATGTTAGAAGAGCCCTGATCATTATTGGAAAGATCCAGAGAATGGTGTATAGCGGAACAACTTTTAGTAACTTTCATTGGAAAAAGAAAGGCTTAGCAGCCTCAAAATCCACTATAGCCGGATTAATAAAACAGACTATTGCACAAGCATATTCTACTAGGGGAGTCTCTCCCTCAGAGGTGTCTGCTTATTCTACAAGGGCCATGTCAGCATCTTTGGAAGAGATCTGCAAAGCAACAATGTGGTCTTCACCCCACACCTTCCTCAAACATTATAGACTTGATTTACTATCTGCAAAACATCAGGCCTTCGGTAGAATGGTACTACTTGCAGCTTCCCACCCCTAATGTATAATTACTTGCCTACTCCTCTCTATGTGGTCACACTGAAGGATGACTTGGAATAACCACTGTTAGGCTTACCTGTAACGGCTTTTTCAGGAATCCATCAGCATGACGGCTTATTACCCGCCCATAGTCCAAGGGTTATTTAAGTTGCTTTACAAAGACTGAGGTGGGGAGGTAGGGGTGGGGCTTTTAACCTCTGTTTCAGTTTGTGTTTCCTACCAGGGGGTGGAGCCTATCTCTCCATGTGGTCACATTGAAGGATTCATGAAAAACTGTTACCAGTATGTCTAATAGTGTTTTTTTTCTGTATAGTTTCTGAGCACTGCAGATTGCACCAGATGCTGAGGTGGATCATAGTGTGAGTATCTATGTCTTTTGTTTTCTGCACAGACAGGGACTTAAACTGTACTGGATACAGTCCTTGAAGCCCTCCAAATGTAATATAGGACTTTTTAAGCGGATTCCCAACACCTTTATTTAGACAGAAAACAATCTTATGACCAAATATTCTAAAGTAGTTTCTAAAAACATCTCTGAACTTTCACTTATTAATGCTACTCACAGACAGGGTATGTCACACACAAAACATCTTGATACCTTATCCTCCTTGGGAAAATTTTAAAATAAGCTATTTCTAACCATCTCAAAATATCTGATTATAAGTAAATAGCTTCTTTTTTAAGCAAAGCCAATTTCTTTGCTAACATTTCTGGGTCATGGCTAAGCTGGGGTGTGTCATAATGCAGCTTTATGACTCTTGAGCACGTTCTGCTGCTCTACAGGACAGAGTGACAATTAGACCATTTTTTTACACAGTCCTGGAGGAATAAAATTGAAAGGAGGGCAAACCTAAGAGGTCTGCTAGGGTTTCTACTCTGAGCTGCAGGAAATAGAGAGTAGGCAGATGGGACAAGCTTCAGGTGAGCTTCTTTCTGCCTTATTATTGTCATTGGGTTTACAGTTCCTTTAACATAGAATGTCCAACTCTTTGTAGCAGCAGGGAAAGCCTATCCCCTAATTTCCTAATTATTTCCTAATTTTGCCTTGACTCATGCACTCTACATGTCTAGTTAAAATTTACTTTGCAGGAAGTGGTTACTTACATAAACATTTGGGGGAAATTCCAAGGAGTAGTTTGAATATAATGTTTTAGAAAGAGAATACAGATTAGAAGTAGTGGAGGAAATGGTCAAAATAACTAAAAATAAGGCGAGTTTTGGAACTGAAAATGGACCCTGCATCATGTTTCAGATTATTTTCAAAGTGCCCTTAAATTGTGTAATTTACTCTTCGACTCTGGATCTTTTTGGACAGAGGCTTGGTCAGCCTTGATCTGCTGATGCCCAATGAGGTTTACAGACTGGGTGAGCACAGCCCCATGCAAGTCTTGCCAGAGATCCCCATTGGTCACAGTTATGTCACATGGTTGGTAAAGGCAACATGTTTTCTGTCAGACTACTTTGTCGCTACTTAATGTGCTTTAATATAGATGAGCGTTTTGGCAGAGAAACCATCTAGCTAAAATGACTAACTATTAAAAAATAGTACTCAAGTATTATAAATTAATGTATAAGTTTGTCTTATCTTGATGTGTATATTTTAAGTTTTCCATTGCCTTATTATATGTTACAGTCCTCCTGTTTTTTCCAGCAGCATGATAGATGAAGTCATGGCTCAATGTACAGTGAGGTGCCAAAGTCAGATTTAATATAATAGATATATATAATTAATAAGATTATTTTCTTATGGTTCAGGGAAATCACTCACAAAATAACAAGCTGTAGTTGATGATATTCTTTAATTGACTCTCACCCCATTTACTCTCACCTCATTTAGCGACTCCTCATTAATTCTTCAACGAAATCCATAAACATTTTAAGGCATATAAAACTTTTTAATTTTTTGTCATTATAACTAGTATCAAATCACCTCATACAAAACAGCACACATCTGGCAGAATTTACATGTAGCTTTATAATGATTTACTGCTGCTATACAAAACACTTGGATGTAGGATGAACTGGCATCTAAAGAAAGCTCACAAGACGGGATATGAGATTAAACTGGTGGAACATAATGGGAAGAAACAAGATGTAATAACTCATATGGAACTGACAATTTGTTTGAGTTTCTTTTTTATCTTTCAGTTTTTTTATTGTTGTTTTAGATAAAAGTACATATGATAAGAAATGTTACATTTTGTTACATTCATTTTGATTGTTACAGCTCTTGCTTTACAATGTTCATCTGAATAGTCATCAAACATTAATCATCATTAATAGAGATGAGCGAGTAGTATTCGACCGAGTCGGTATTCGATCGAATATTACGCTATTCGTCATACTCGATTTCGATCGAGTACAGCGGCGATGGCGCACTCACAATTCGTTTCCCCTCACACCTTCCCTGGCGCGTTTTTTACACCAATCACCATGCAGGGGGGGGGGGGGGGTGGGACAGGTCCTGGGAGGACGCTGGCATCGCAAGAACGGCGTCTAGACGCATTGGCTGGAAAAACCATGTGACCTCGAATCTACAAAACTCAGCACTTCCTCTTCGTCAGCATTAGCAGCTTGAACTTAGTGAGGGATAGACGCTCACAGCAGGATAAGACAGGCTGTAGCTGGCAGGGCCCCAGAAGCTCGGAATATCGCATTTACCACCATATATACCAGCTACCAGAAGACAAGAGAGTCATTAAGAGCCCTTATTAGGGCTACTATGCTGAACGGTATATAGCTCATATGTAGGCAGGCAGGGCCCCAGAAGCTCAGAATATCGCATTTACCACCATATATACCAGCTACCAGAAGACAAGAGAGTCATTAAGAGCCCTTATTAGGGCTACTATGCTGAACAGTATATAGCTCATATGTAGGCAGGCAGGGCCCCAGAAGCTCAGAATATTGCATTTACCACCATATATACCAGCTACCAGAAGACAAGAGAGTCATTAAGAGCCCTTATTAGGGCTACTATGCTGAACGGTATATAGCTCATATGTAGGCAGGCAGGGCCCCAGAAGCTCAGAATATCGCATTTACCACCATATATACCAGCTACCAGAAGACAAGAGAGTCATTGAGAGCCCTTATTAGGGCTACTATGTTGAACAGTATATAGCTCATATGTAGGCAGGCAGGGCCCCAGAAGCTCAGAATATCGCATTTACCACCATATATACCAGCTACCAGAAGACAAGAGAGTCATTGAGAGCCCTTATTAGGGCTACTATGCTGAACGGTATATAGCTCATATGTAGGCAGGCAGGGCCCCAGAAGCTCAGAATATCGCATTTACCACCATATATACCAGCTTCCAGAAGACAAGAGAGTCATTGAGAGCCCTTATTAGGGCTACTATGTTGAACAGTATATAGCTCATATGTAGGCAGGCAGGGCCCAGAAGCTCAGAATATCGCATTTACCACCATATATACCAGCTACCAGAAGACAAGAGAGTCATTGAGAGTCCTTATTATTAGGGCTACTATGTTGAACAGTATATAGCTCATATGTAGGCAGGCAGGGCCCCAGAAGCTCAGAATATCGCATTTACCACCATATATACCAGCTACCAGAAGACAAGAGAGTCATTGAGAGTCCTTATTATTAGGGCTACTATGCTGAACAGTATATAGCTCATATGTAGGCAGGCAGGGCCCCAGAAGCTCAGAATATCGCATTTACCACCATATATACCAGCTACCAGAAGACAAGACAGTCATTGAGAGCCCTTATTAGGGCTACTATGTTGAACAGTATATAGCTCATATGTAGGCAGGCAGGGCCCAGAAGCTCAGAATATCGCATTTACCACCATATATACCAGCTACCAGAAGACAAGAGAGTCATTGAGAGTCCTTATTATTAGGGCTACTATGTTGAACAGTATATAGCTCATATGTAGGCAGGCAGGGCCCCAGAAGCTCAGAATATCACATTTACCACCATATATACCAGCTACCAGAAGACAAGAGAGTCATTGAGAGTCCTTATTATTAGGGCTACTATGCTGAACAGTATATAGCTCATATGTAGGCAGGCAGGGCCCCAGAAGCTCAGAATATCGCATTTACCACCATATATACCAGCTACCAGAAGACAAGACAGTCATTGAGAGCCCTTATTAGGGCTACTATGTTGAACAGTATATAGCTCATATGTAGGCAGGCAGGGCCCCAGAAGCTCAGAATATCGCATTTACCACCATATATACCAGCTACCAGAAGACAAGAGAGTCATTGAGAGTCCTTATTATTAGGGCTACTATGCTGAACAGTATATAGCCCATATGTAGGCAGGCAGTGCCCCAGAAGCTCAGAATATCGCATTTACCACCATATATACCAGCTACCAGAAGACAAGAGAGTCATTGAGAGTCCTTATTATTAGGGCTACTATGCTGAACAGTATATAGCTCATATGTAGGCAGGCAGGGCCCCAGAAGCTCAGAATATCGCATTTACCACCATATATACCAGCTACCAGAAGACAAGACAGTCATTGAGAGCCCTTATTAGGGCTACTATGTTGAACAGTATATAGCTCATATGTAGGCAGGCAGGGCCCCAGAAGCTCAGAATATTGCATTTACCACCATATATACCAGCTACCAGAAGACAAGAGAGTCATTGAGAGCCCTTATTAGGGCTACTATGCTGAACGGTATATAGCTCATATGTAGGCAGGCAGGGCCCCAGAAGCTCAGAATATCGCATTTACCACCATATATACCAGCTACCAGAAGACAAGAGAGTCATTGAGAGCCCTTATTAGGGCTACTATGCTGAATGGTATATAGCTCATATGTAGGCAGGCAGGGCCCCAGAAGCTCAGAATATCGCATTTACCACCATATATACCAGCTACCAGAAGACAAGAGAGTCATTGAGAGTCCTTATTATTAGGGCTACTATGCTGAACAGTATATAGCTCATATGTAGGCAGGCAGGGCCCCAGAAGCTCAGAATATCGCATTTACCACCATATATACCAGCTACCAGAAGACAAGACAGTCATTGAGAGCCCTTATTAGGGCTACTATGTTGAACAGTATATAGCTCATATGTAGGCAGGCAGGGCCCCAGAAGCTCAGAATATCGCATTTACCACCATATATACCAGCTACCAGAAGACAAGACAGTCATTGAGAGCCCTTATTAGGGCTACTATGTTGAACAGTATATAGCTCATATGTAGGCAGGCAGGGCCCCAGAAGCTCAGAATATCGCATTTACCACCATATATACCAGCTACCAGAAGACAAGAGAGTCATTGAGAGCCCTTATTAGGGCTACTATGCTGAACGGTATATAGCTCATATGTAGGCAGGCAGGGCCCCAGAAGCTCAGAATATCACATTTACCACCATATATACCAGCTACCAGAAGACAAGAGAGTCATTGAGAGCCCTTATTAGGGCTACTATGCTGAACGGTATATAGCTCATATGTAGGCAGGCAGGGCCCCAGAAGCTCAGAATATCGCATTTACCACCATATATACCAGCTACCAGAAGACAAGAGAGTCATTGAGAGTCCTTATTATTAGGGCTATGTTACAACCGGATGAAACCAATGAAGCGTGGACCCACTGGAACTGCGGAACTGTTGGTGAGTACCGCGTCAGGGAAGCGGGGTCTAAGGAGCCACCGGTTTTCACCAGAGCCCGCCGCGAAGCAGGTTGGTCTTGTGCGGCTGATGACTCCCAGGTCGCTACCCCCCAACGGCGGCACAGTTCCACAATTTGCCGAGGTATTGTACAGCAGAGATAAACGATGGTCACGGTGAGTAGCCAGAATCAGGGCAGGCAGCGAGGGTTCAGCAGCGAGTAGACAAGCCGTGGTCGGGACAGGCAGCGGAGGTTCACAGACGAAGAGACAGACCGAGGTCGGGACAGGCAGCGGAGGTTCGTGGTCAAAAAGGTAAGCCGAGGTCATACACGAAAAAAGCCACAGATTTAACTACAGACAATCACGGAAACACACCGATAATCCGGCAAAGGGAGGAAGGGCTGGCCAGAATAAAAAGGAAGTGATATTACCGGATTGGACGGCCGGACACCAATTAGAGATGCACTGGCCCTTTAAATTCCACAGTATTGCAGCGCGCGCCCCCTAGTGGCCGGGGACATGCGCGCAGGAGAGGCAAGGAGGAAGAAGGAAGTGAGGGAGCCGCCCGCAGGCCCCGGCAGCCACGCCGGACGGAGGGCAGGACACCAGGTAAGCGAGGGGCGCTGCCAGGAAGGGACACAGCGCTCGGGCTAGGGGAGACCCGGCGGGGAAAGCCGCGGGGAGGAAGCGCGGCTCTCGCCCCGGGAGAGGGACGGCTGGAAGCGCCATGAGGCGTCTCCGCAGCGCTAGCCCTAACAGTACCCCCCCCCTTAGGTCTCCCCCTCTTCTTAAGACCAAGGAAGTCCGAAATAAGGGTCCGATCAAGGATGTTTTCTTCCGGTTCCCAGGATCTCTCCTCAGGGCCGTAGCCCTCCCAATCCACCAAGAAATAGCGTCTTCCTCTGGAGATCTTCGAAGCAAGTATCTCTTTGACCGTAAAGGTATCTTCAGTACCTGCGACTGGCTTAGGTTCCAATAATTTGGGGGAAAAACGATTAACAGTCACCGGTTTGAGCAGAGAGACATGGAAGGAATTGGTTATGCGGAGAGAGGGTGGCAGATGCAGCTTGTAACAGGCAGGGTTGATACGTTGTTGGATCTTAAAAGGTCCCAAGAAGCGAGGACCAAGTTTGTAACTGGGGATTTTAAAACGAATATACTTGGCCGAAAGCCATACCCTATCCCCCGGAGAGTATAAAGGAGGAGTCCTTCTCTTCTTATCAGCCTGGATTTTCATACGAGACACGGCTTGTTCCAGTGAATGCTGTGTTTCACGCCAGATGGAAGAAAACTGGTGCGAAAGGTCATCGACCGCAGGTACCGAGGAGGGCGTTGGTAAAGGCAGAGGAGGAAGGAGATGACGACCATAGACTATAAAGAAAGGGGATTTTCCGGTGGATTCAGAGTCCTTAAAGTTATAAGAAAACTCTGCCCAGGGCAGCAGGTCCACCCAGTCATCCTGGCGAGTGGAAACAAAATGGCGTAGATACAGCCCCAAAGTTTGATTTACCCTCTCCACTTGGCCATTGGATTGGGGATGATACGAGGAAGAAAAGTCCAATTTCACCTTTAATTGATTACAGAGAGCCCTCCAGAATTTCGATACGAATTGAACTCCCCTGTCGGAGACAATGTGGGTTGGGAGCCCATGTAGACGGAAGATGTGTTTAAGGAAATTCTTTGCCAAAAGGGGAGCAGAAGGTAATCCAGGCAACGGAATGAAATGCGCCATCTTCGAAAATCGGTCCACCACTACCCAGATGACGGTATTGCCCTGTGAAGGCGGAAGGTCAGTGATAAAATCCATGGCGATGTGAGACCAGGGGATGTCCGGAATGGGAAGTGGTTGGAGAAGACCTGCGGGACGTTGACGAGGGGTCTTGTTGCGCGCGCACGAGGTGCAGGCTTGTACGAATTCTGCGGCATCTTTTGCTAACGTGGGCCACCAGTAGTATCTGGAGATGATGGCGCAGGTCTTCTTGATTCCAGGGTGACCAGCAGTATGGGAGGCATGACCCCATTTTAGTATTAAAAGGCGACGAGAGACAGGTACGAAAGTCCTCCCCGGAGGACCTGATTCTAGAGCAGCGGGAGCAGAGTGAACCAGACGATCGGGTGGAATTATAAACTGCGGAGAAGAGACCTTATCCGAGACATCCGAGGAACGGGAGAGAGCGTCTGCCCTGATGTTTTTTGCAGCTGGACGGAAGTGGATCTGGAAATTAAAGCGTGCAAAGAAGAGTGACCAACGGGCCTGACGAGGGTTTAAGCGTTGTGCGGATTCCAGATAAGAGAGGTTCTTGTGGTCAGTAAAAATGGAAATTGGGAAGATAGATCCCTCGAGGAGATGTCTCCATTCTTCCAGCGCCAATTTGATGGCTAATAGCTCTCTATCTCCAATGGTGTAGTTCCTCTCGGCAGGAGAGAAGGTTTTGGAAAAGAATCCGCAAGTTCGAGCTTTGCCGGACGAGGATCGTTGCGTAAGTACTGCTCCGGCTCCGACGGAAGAGGCATCCACCTCAAGAGCGAAAGGACGAGACGGGTCAGGTCTGGAAAGTACCGGTGCCGAGGCGAAGGCCTTCTTTAATGCAAGAAAGGCTGCTTCAGCCTGCGGAGACCATGCCTTGGGATTGGCTCCTTTTTTGGTGAGGGCCACGATGGGGGCTACTGTCGTGGAAAAGTGTAAAATGAACTGGCGGTAATAGTTCGCGAACCCCAAGAATCGCTGGATTGCACGAAGACCGACTGGTCGAGGCCATTCAAGGACCGCCTTTAACTTGGCAGGATCCATCTGGAGACCTTGAGCAGAAACTATGTACCCCAAAAAAGGTAATGCGGTTTGATGAAAAAGGCATTTCTCGAGCTTAGCATAAAGATGGTGTTGCAGTAAACGAGACAAGACTTGTCTGACGTGCTGATGATGTTCTACGAGGGACGAGGAGAAGATGAGAATGTCGTCAAGATAGACCACAACACAGGTGTACAACAGGTCCCGAAAAATGTCGTTAACGAACTCCTGAAAAACTGCGGGGGCATTGCAGAGGCCGAAGGGCATAACGAGATACTCAAAATGACCGTCTCGCGTGTTGAAGGCCGTCTTCCATTCATCACCCTCTCGAATGCGGACTAAGTTATAGGCGCCTCTCAGATCCAATTTTGAAAAAATCTTAGCTCCGCGAAGACGATCAAAAAGTTCGGAGATCAAGGGCAATGGGTAACGGTTCTTTACCGTAATTTTATTGAGGCCCCGGTAATCGATGCAGGGCCGAAGAGACCCGTCCTTTTTCTGTACAAAGAAGAAGCCCGCTCCAGCAGGAGAAGAGGATTTCCTAATGAACCCCTTTTGTAAATTCTCCCGAATGTATTCCGACATTGCTTGGGTTTCAGGGACAGACAGCGGATAGATGCGTCCGCGAGGAGGAGTGGCGCCAGGTAGAAGATCAATCGGGCAATCGTAAGGGCGATGAGGCGGAAGTGACTCAGCTTGCCTCTTGCTAAATACGACGGAAAAAGACCGATAAACTTCAGGTAGACCCGGTAATGGAGTCGTGGGAGCAGTAATTTGGACTGGCAAAGACGTAAGGCAGTTCTTAACACATGTTGCGCCCCAGGACTTGATGTCCCCAGTGGACCAATCCAAGGTAGGGTTATGGTGCTGGAGCCAGGGAAGCCCCAAGAGAAGCGGCGAGGTACAGTGGGGTAATACGAAAAATTCCAGAAATTCCTGATGGAAGAGGCCGATCTTCAGAAGTAGAGGTTTGGTGCGGTAGCGCACCATGCAGTTCAATCTGTCCCCATTAACGGCCGCGACAAATAGTGGCTTGGCCAGACGGTAGACAGCTATATCATACTTAGTGACCAAGGAGGCCTCGATGAAGTTGCCCGCCGAACCAGAGTCCAAGAAGGCCGGTAAGTTCAGGACGGAAGTGGAGCCCAAGTGAAGTTGTGCCGGCACAGTGAACCTAGGAGAGGAAGCACAGACACCCAGAGACGCCTCTCCAAACGATTCTAGGTGCGCCCGTTTCCCTGGCGTGGTGGGCGGATTGGGCAATTTTTCAAAAAATGTTCTGGGCTGGCGCAGTATAGACAAAGTCTTTCGAGTCTCCGGCGCGACCTTTCCTGGGGAGTCAAGCGAGTATGGTCCACTTGCATGACTTCTTCAGACGGAGACGAAAGCGTAGACTGAGGGTTCTGAAACGTAGGGGCCAAACGGAATGCCCTCTTGGCACGCAGAGAATCTTGGCGGAATTCATCCCGCCTCTCTGTAAAACGAATGTCTATACGTGTGGCAAGTTGGATTAGTTCAGAAAGAGAAGTAGGAAGATCCCGGGCAGCAAGAACATCCTTGACCCTACTAGAGAGACCTTTCTTAAAGCAGGCACAGAGAGCCTCATTGTTCCAAGCTAGCTCGGCTGCCAAAGTTCGGAAGCGAATGGCATATTCTCCCACCGACAGATCACCTTGAACCAGATTCAATAAGGCAGATTCGGCTGAAGACGCCCGGGCAGGTTCCTCAAAAACCTGGCGAAACTGATCCACAAAAGTTTGAACCATGAGGGTAACGGGGTCGTTGCGGTCCCACAATGGGGTAGCCCAGGCTAAGGCCTTCCCAGAGAGCAGGCTGATAATAAAGGCCACCTTGGAGCGCTCAGTAGGGAATTGGTCAGCCAATAGCTCCAGGTGCAGGGAACATTGGGCAAGAAACCCACGGCAAAGTCTTGCGTCTCCTTCAAATTTAGCTGGCAGGGAGAGACGAATCCTCGCGGAGGAAGCCACCGGAAGCTGTGGTGGAACAGCCGGAGCAGGCGGTGGCGTCTGCGGTTGCTGCATAGACAGAAGTTGCTGCATCATGGCCGTAAGTTGATTGATCTGCCGTGACTGCATGGCGACTAGTGCAGGTAGTTCAGAGACGTCTGGCAATGGCACCTCGGCGGGATCCATGGCCGGATTATACTGTTACAACCGGATGAAACCAATGAAGCGTGGACCCACTGGAACTGCGGAACTGTTGGTGAGTACCGCGTCAGGGAAGCGGGGTCTAAGGAGCCACCGGTTTTCACCAGAGCCCGCCGCGAAGCAGGTTGGTCTTGTGCGGCTGATGACTCCCAGGTCGCTACCCCCCAACGGCGGCACAGTTCCACAATTTGCCGAGGTATTGTACAGCAGAGATAAACGATGGTCACGGTGAGTAGCCAGAATCAGGGCAGGCAGCGAGGGATCAGCAGCGAGTAGACAAGCCGTGGTCGGGACAGGCAGCGGAGGTTCACAGACGAAGAGACAGACCGAGGTCGGGACAGGCAGCGGAGGTTCGTGGTCAAAAAGGTAAGCCGAGGTCATACACGAAAAAAGCCACAGATTTAACTACAGACAATCACGGAAACACACCGATAATCCGGCAAAGGGAGGAAGGGCTGGCCAGAATAAAAAGGAAGTGATATTACCGGATTGGACGGCCGGACACCAATTAGAGATGCACTGGCCCTTTAAATTCCACAGTATTGCAGCGCGCGCCCCCTAGTGGTCGGGGACATGCGCGCAGGAGAGGCAAGGAGGAAGAAGGAAGTGAGGGAGCCGCCCGCAGGCCCCGGCAGCCACGCCGGACGGAGGGCAGGACACCAGGTAAGCGAGGGGCGCTGCCAGGAAGGGACACAGCGCTCGGGCTAGGGGAGACCCGGCGGGGAAAGCCGCGGGGAGGAAGCGCGGCTCTCGCCCCGGGAGAGGGACGGCTGGAAGCGCCATGAGGCGTCTCCGCAGCGCTAGCCCTAACAGGCTACTATGCTGAACGGTATATAGCTCATATGTAGGCAGGCAGGGCCCCAGAAGCTCAGAATATCGCATTTACCACCATATATACCAGCTACCAGAAGACAAGAGAGTCATTGAGAGCCCTTATTATTATAAAAAAAATTATAGCTCACCTCTTGGGCTTAATAGAATCAATTTTTAAGAGGTCTCAGCTCTTGGGCCTCCACACAATTTTTAAGAGGTCTCAGCTCTTGGGACTCCACACAATGTTTGAGAGGTCTCAGCTCTTGGGCCTCCACACAATTGTTAACAGGTCTCAGCTCTTGGGCCTCCACACAATTTCTAAGAGGTCTCAGCTCTTGGGCCTTAATACAATTTTCAAGAGGTCTCAGCTCTTGGGCCTCCACACAATTTCTAAGAGGTCTCAGCTCTTGGGCCTTAATACAATTTTCAAGAGGTCTCAGCTCTTGGGACTCCACACAATTTTTAAGAGGTCTCAGCTCTAAGCTTCCCTTACTGCTGGGGTGACACACTGTAACAAACCTCCTCCTGTAAGCTTCCCTTACTGCTGGGGTGACACAATGTAACAAACCTCCTCCTGTAAGCTTCCCTTACTGCTGGGGTGACACAATGTAACAAACCTCCTCCTGTAAGCTTCCCTGACTGCTGGGGTAACACACTGTAACAAACCTCCTCATGTAAGCTTCCCTGACTGCTGGGGTGACACACTGTAACAAACCTCCTCCTGTAAGCTTCCCTTACTGCTGGGGTGACACACTGTAACAAACCTCCTCCTGTAAGCTTCCCTTACTGCTGGGGTGACACACTGTAACAAACCTCCTCCTGTAAGCTTCCCTTACTGCTGGGGTGACACAATGTAACAAACCTCCTCCTGTAAGCTTCCCTTACTGCTGGGGTGACACAATGTAACAAACCTCCTCCTGTAAGCTTCCCTGACTGCTGGGGTAACACACTGTAACAAACCTCCTCCTTTAAGCTTCCCTTACTGCTGGGGTGACACACTGTAACAAACCTCCTCCTGTAAGCTTCCCTTACTGCTGGGGTGACACAATGTAACAAACCTCCTCCTGTAAGCTTCCCTTACTGCTGGGGTAACACACTGTAACAAACCTCCTCCTGTAAGCTTCCCTGACTGCTGGGGTGACACACTGTAACAAACCTCCTCCTGTAAGCTTCCCTTACTGCTGGGGTGACACACTGTAACAAACCTCCTCCTGTAAGCTTCCCTTACTGCTGGGGTAACACAATGTAACAAACCTCCTCCTGTAAGCTTCCCTTACTGCTGGGGTGACACACTGTAACAAACCTCCTCCTGTAAGCTTCCCTTACTGCTGGGGTGACACACTGTAACAAACCTCCTCCTGTAAGCTTCCCTTACTGCTGGGGTGACACACTGTAACAAACCTCCTCCTGTAAGCTTCCCTTACTGCTGGGGTAACACACTGTAACAAACCTCCTCCTTTAAGCTTCCCTGACTGCTGGGGTGACACACTGTAACAAACCTCCTCCTGTAAGCTTCCCTTACTGCTGGGGTGACACACTGTAACAAACTTCCTCCTTTAAGCTTCCCTTACTGCTGGGGTGACACAATGTAACAAACCTCCTCCTGTAAGCTTCCCTTACTGCTGGGGTGACACAATGTAACAAACCTCCTCCTGTAAGCTTCCCTTACTGCTGGGGTGACACAATGTAACAAACCTCCTCCTGTAAGCTTCCCTTACTGCTGGGGTAACACACTGTAACAAACCTCCTCCTGTAAGCTTCCCTGACTGCTGGGGTGACACACTGTAACAAACCTCCTCCTGTAAGCTTCCCTTACTGCTGGGGTGACACACTGTAACAAACCTCCTCCTTTAAGCTTCCCTTACTGCTGGGGTGACACACTGTAACAAACCTCCTCCTGTAAGCTTCCCTTACTGCTGGGGTGACACAATGTAACAAACCTCCTCCTGTAAGCTTCCCTTACTGCTGGGGTGACACAATGTAACAAACCTCCTCCTGTAAGCTTCCCTTACTGCTGGGGTAACACACTGTAACAAACCTCCTCCTGTAAGCTTCCCTGACTGCTGGGGTGACACACTGTAACAAACCTCCTCCTTTAAGCTTCCCTTACTGCTGGGGTGACACACTGTAACAAACCTCCTCCTTTAAGCTTCCCTTACTGCTGGGGTGACACACTGTAACAAACCTCCTCCTGTAAGCTTCCCTTACTGCTGGGGTGACACAATGTAACAAACCTCCTCCTGTAAGCTTCCCTTACTGCTGGGGTGACACAATGTAACAAACCTCCTCCTGTAAGCTTCCCTTACTGCTGGGGTAACACACTGTAACAAACCTCCTCCTGTAAGCTTCCCTGACTGCTGGGGTGACACACTGTAACAAACCTCCTCCTGTAAGCTAAGCTTCCCTTACTGCTGGGGTGACACAATGACACAAGAGGACGTCTGACCACATCACACACACACACACACACACACACACACACACACACACACACACACACACACACACAATGACAATTAGGGGTGGGGTCTATTTGTTTTCCCCCTTGCCTATGCCATCTGTGGTTGTCATAGGCAACGTGATTTTAAGGGGTGCAGAATTTTGTTCTTCTTTTTTGTACAGTTTGGCTTGGGGTCCATGGCAATGTAGAGGAAAGAAGGTTTCCTTGTCTTGTCTCACTTTACGTAGAAGTTATATTGTGTTTGGAGTGTATTGTTGAGTGGCTGTGATAGTGGCGTAATAGTGCGACTTGGGCGCGTTATATGCACCCAGACATGCTTCCCCTGCTGTCCCAGTTGCATTCCAGCAGTGTTGGCATCATTTTCTGATGTTTCAGGGTGGACTTGGTGACCTCCAAGTGGTCGAATTGAGATTTCCAAGTGGCGAGCATTTTTTTCCCATAGACTATAATGGGATTCGTTAATCGGTCGAGTAGTCGAGTAACGCGGTCTATTCGAATCGAAATTCGAAATTTCGAATATTTCACTACTCGCTCATCTCTAATCATTAATCATGAGTATCTTGATGCAGGTTTTGAATATATACTTTCAACGCTTGAGCATACCATGAAATAAAAATAAAATAAAAACAAACCAGGTAACATAGAATGAACTAAAACAATATTATAACCTTGCTAAATGTTAAAGCTAAACCCCTTAGGCTGCGCACAGGGAACTTTGGGGTAGAGGAGGGGTTGTTGTCCCCGGAGTAGAAAGGGGAAAAGACGGGCTGCTAAAATGGACTGACCAGGCTAAGACAGTGTCACTGCATCCACATTGGGATGTGCATAATCAATCCATGTTTGCCAGAAGCCCACACATTTCTGGTGAGTATCCGAAAGTATGGTGTTTTTTTTATTATTAAAGAACCCCTCCATCTTGATCTTGACTTCCAGGAATGAGATGGCTCTTTGTTTCCAGGCCTTAGCTATGGCTTGTTTGGCTGTTAGTAAAAAACAAAACCATCATTTATTTTGCTTAAGTGTGAGTTGATTATAACTCCAAATATCATTTGTACTAGGCCAAAAACCCTGGACCAAGGCATGCTTAACCACCATGAGACACCGTTATTTGAAAATAAATAGGTAGGAGCACACCATTAATTTTAGTTGCAGAAAAATTATATTTGGTCAATAGTAGCATTTATATACAGTTATATACATGAACTAAATATCCACAGCAAATAAAGTGCATTGGTTACATATAGATACATTTCTCAAAAAAGGATACATGTGATATATAGGAATACAGGTATGTTGAGCTGAGGGAGCTGTATGCATCATAACACCCATGTGTCCCAAAAAGGTATGGGGAGGTTGGGGTTGCGTATGGGGTTCTTGGTGCTCGATCCTGCATTATTTAGGCTGTTATGGCTTTGGGTTTTGCAGAGCTGAGCTTACACACATCTAACTGGCTCAGCTGCTCACCTGTGCCTCCCGATCCAAGTATACTTTTTGCTTCTAAACCTAGTAAACAATTAGAGAATAATGCAGTAATTTCGTACTCATTGTACCCTTTCCATCTTAATTGGCAATTTTGTTTATAACAAAAATCAAGTGGTCCTCTTAAATAAATAAATGCTTCATTTAACCATTTGCCTCTAAATTGTTAATGAAATTGGAAAGCATTACAAAATATCTGATTTTTGTTAACCAACTAGTTAGACTAATTGTTATGGTTTAAAAAAAACGCTGGAAAGTATTGATGTACTTTGAGCATTGGTCTATTTAGCTGCAGTATGTAACATTCTCTAGCAGGTATAAAAAGAATACACAACATGTGAAAATAGCTGAACCCTTACAGGCTGATTCATTACTAGCGCCAGGTAATAGCCGATGAGCGTCTGTACTGTATTTTTATCATAAAAAATTACCCAGTAGCCATCCAGGTGGCATTTCATTATTTTCAAACTTCCGGCACAGGACTGATTGGTGGAGTACATAGGAATCATGGCATGAGCCAGGGAAACCAGATCTCACGGCCCTCAGTTTCATATCTGGGTCGCAAACCACCATTACATTCATAGAATGAAACTGCTTCCGATTACGATAGTGCAGTTCCTGTGCACGGGGAGGGCAGAAAGGGATATGTGTACCATCCACGCACCCTAGCACATTAGGGATCCCTGCCATGCGGTAAAAGGCACGTTTTATTTTAGCAACCTCCTCCTCATCCTCAGGAAAGCTGATATACACTGGGATCAGATCACAAATAGCCAGCATTACCTGGTGGAAAATATGGCTCATTGTAGCCTGGCTTATCCCACCGAGGAGGGCTACTGTTGCCTGAAAAGTGCCCCGTGCCAAGATATTAGGAGAAGCACAGAGCCTAAAAATGGCAGGGATGGAGTGGGTGCGTCTAGTAGTGGACTCGATTTTGGCCTTTATCTGTTCATATAGAGACCGTAGTGCTGCACGATTCAGACGAAATCTGCTTCTAATCTGCTTGTTACTTAAATCCCATACAGAGAGGCAGATACTAAAGGATCTGGGTGCCCGAAGCCTCACAGCACTTGCTTCCCTTGGCTCCTACACTTCCTCTGTGCTGCCACAACAACACATCCACACCGCAAACATAACACCAAACTCAACATCACCATCACTGGCCATAACTCAGGCACTCTAAATTAAACCAATCTAGCCACACACACACAACCAATCAACACAAACAAGCAATCAAAATCCTCTTGCACCAACACAAATGCAGCTTAACACAAAACAAGATGTATAATGGAAACAAGCCTGCCGAAAGTATGCTTTCAAAGTTTGGCACAGCCAAGAGGGGAGTTGCTGCACACACCACAAAAGGTCCCAAACCCAATCCACACTTTCTGTATCCTACACAATATTTGCAGATGCCACAAAAAAGAAGCTCACAAAGAAACAGCACTGATGCCAAAAATCAACCACAAAGCCACAGACAGTAGTAATGTTACACAGACTGCCAGTTCCTGGCACCTATGTCATATGCACATGCCCAAAACACTACAGCCTTTGCCACAGCGTAAAAATAAAATACATAAATTATAAAGCCTTATTTATACTTAACTTATCCAAATGGATGGTGCGCTTTTCTGCCTCATGCGTTTCATAGCCGTTTCCGGTAATTAGCGATCCGCAGGTGTTGCGGATATGCCTCACGTATCATTTTGCGGATATGGTCACAGCTAACTCTATGGGCCAATCATAGCATAAAAGTTCAAATTCAAATAGCCATTAGTGTTGCAGCCTTTGTTATTGTGTTCACATATCTTGCCATATGTAATTAATAATGTGTTTGTGGTTGTGTAAAAATGAATGTGATTAAACATTTGTTTGATATTAACCAATGATTGCAGTAAAGGTCAATATATGCACACACACCTGTATAGAATGTCTACATCAATTAACATGGCCTGTTTGTGATTGGTTCAGCTAGCACTTAAAACTTTCCCATAAATACAGCAATTGTAGCCATTCTGTAGTTTGCATGCGTCCTTGTGTGTGTTGTGGGTGGTGGTGTTTGCAGCTACAGAATGAAGCCAAATTCTGCAAATCTGACTGGCACTGGTGGGTCCCCTGGGGCACCCAGTACCAGTGGGCTGTGTGGTGCCTGCAGAGCTCCCTCTAGGAAGAGGGTGCAGGCTGATGGTGGGGAAGCACCAAAGGCCAAGCGTGCTTATGCCATGGGGGAGCCAGAATTTAATTTGGCAGATAATAATACTCTTGTGAGGCTGACACTGGCTAAGTGGGAATAATTATTTGGCTCACAAAGTCAGTGTTTGGGCAAACAAGAAAAGAGCAAATTGTGGGATGCCATTGCGGAGGAGCTTACCAGCTTAGCTCAATATCCACGTAGTGGCACAGCCTGCAGGAAACGCTTCTACACATTGAAAAGTGCCCTTACTAAAAAGAGGAGTCTGACCATATGGTGGATCGTGGGAGGAAGCAGGTTCCAAAGAGCAACTATTGGCCATATGAGGAGATGCTGAAGTGCAAGATCCCCCTTTGTCGGCTGCAGGGTGTGGATGCTGGGGATGACACCACAGGATGGGGTGAAGGTATTTTAATACAACATTCTAAATGTTTATGAATAAGTTATTTACAAATATTGTTACTCATTAATAATTCTAACAAAATTCTTTACTCAGGTTAAGCATCATATTAAATAATTATGTTAATTATTTTATAGAGGAACATGCTGATTCTGATGAGTCTGAGGCCTCGGAGAGCACAGCCCTTCCCCAAGCCACTACTTCGACACAGCCAGATGTTGATGGTAAAGAGGCAGCTTTTAAAGCATTTCTGTTATATGTATTGATGGTTATTTAGAGTGTTTAAATTAACAAAGGCTACATGTTACTTATATATTGCCACAGAAACCCTCAGCATGGGATCAGCATCTCCCCAAGATTCCACAGATTCTTTGGAAGCCAGTAAGTGTTTGCATTATTAGAGGTATTCTTATGGAATCTAATGTTGTATGTTTTCTATTTGTAGGCCAACTCCCACCTCCATCTTTGGACCCCACTTCCTGTGTTGCAGGCCTACAGGACACTGTTGGTGTTTAGACAAAAGCTTACTGTATCCTTTATTGAACTATACAACATCTATTATAAAACTAAAAATGTGGTCATTTTAACATGCAATATCTTATAAACAGCAGTGTAGTAGATTTTGAGTAATGTAAAATGGATGAAAATGTTCTTGATTTGAATCAATGTGAATTAATTTAACATGTCTGATTTATGTTAGATTAATCTTAACTAGTTAATGGAAACACTACTAGTACACATTATAATAATTGCATTTATTGGTGCTTTCATTTGGCCCAAATACAGGAAGTGCTGGTCCCGAAAGGGCCCTTCAAAGCGAGGCTGCTAGGGATGATGGTAAGCATCTGATTTATTACATACTTTCAATGATGTGGTAGATGCCTGAGGCCTATTTATAAGGTATCATTAACATTATGGTTTTTACATGTGTTTGTAGGGCAAAGTTTAGGTGATGGATTGAATCTGGGCATCTCCGAGGTGGCAGGTATGGGTGTCTAATAATGTAATAATGATATATGATCACACAATAGGGTTGATTCAGAGCCCCTTTCTCATAATTTTTATGGAGGTCTTGCTACCAAACGAAAAATCATGCAAAAATGAAAACATTTCACACTAAAGTGCTCGTAGAAAAAAGGCTTTGCAGAATCAGACGAGGGGAAAAAATGAACGAGAATGGAAATATTCACGCAAAAAAAGGTGAGAAAGGGGCTCTGAATTAACCCTATTGTGTGTTAAAAATTTGTGTAAAAAACTTTCTGTAACTTTTAGTAATACTCCTCCCACATTGTTTATGTCTGTGAATTGAAGTTGACAATCAAGGTTAGAATGTTAAAAAAAAGATGATGCTAACTTAACCTAGCGCAAGAAATACCTTGCCTAATTCTATGTAATATTGTTACTTTAGCATATGTGATGTTGCCGCCATTATCAGATGATGATTTGCCCATTCCTGGCAGCCAGACTCCTGATCTTTCTGGGGAGGACCACACAGGTAAGGTAGAAATGTTGTGGAATGTGTTGTAAAATGTAATGGTATTTGGTGTGTGTATACGCAAAATACATGCATTAACTTTAGAATTTCTGATTCATATAGAGCACTACCCAACAATCCACATAAGTAGTCCCCACAAGTGTGGAGTTATTTGATTTAGGGACCCGCATGTTGGAGGCCTACAGTCACCAGCAGCCACGTGCAAGACTCGAGGAGCGCATTGCGGCGTTGGAATCACAATCGCTGGTGTACCAACAACGAATACAGGAAATGCAACAACAACTACAGCAACAGAGCCTGGAACTACACAATCAATTACTGAATGCTATCAACCACTCAGTTGACCGGCAGGACCAGACCTTGTTGTTGATACATCAGCTTATACAACAGCAGCATATTTTTTTTTGCTGCACTGTTGGCCCCCAACACAGCTGAAAGTCTGAAGAAAGACAAGAGGACTAACTTAGATTTTATTTAGTTTATAAAATATTGTGTTATGTCATATCATAACCATTTTTTTTTAAATAAAAATAATATTTTTGAATCTACTTTAACACATCAATACTAAATACATGTGTATACCTGTCTATATTTATAGATAGGTGTATGTGTATTTTAATTAACAACAAAAATAGCTTAGAACAACTTCTAAATCTTCTTTTATGTTAAGTGTAACAATGTGTTTCATTAAGAACAAAATAATGGTTAAAATGTAACTTTAACAATGTTTGGCAGTTACTGCTGAGACGCTCCTAACAGCCCATCTATTGACTCCTGCGTATTCAGTAACAGCAAAGCAAGGCATTGTGGCAAAAGTAACAGAAAAGCCTACAACACATCTATCAAAATTACAGCGCCACATGTAGCAACTGCTCAGAGCGACTGGCCCTCGCTGCTATACACCATATTCAACAAGAAATTTCAATGAAAGAGCGTCGGCACTCATATTTTTGTAGCTGTGGGATAGAGCACGAGAAGCTGTGTGATTAAAGTGATTTTTAAGACACCTTAGCAGCAGTAAGCAAGCGAAAAAGCATGGAATGACATTGTTGGAGGGGTGTGACATTAACACTTTAGTAGCAGACAAGTAAATACATTTTTGCATAAATATATATATAAAATAAAATAAAAAATATAATTTTGTCGACCAAGATAAATGTTTGCGAGCAAAAAAAAAAAATTGGGATCAAGAAAGGGATTTAAGGATCGTCCATTGAAATGTATGGGCGAGCGCCAGGTAGCAAGAGGTAAGACGTGGCGCTCTGCAAGCTTGAACACCGGCGCTGTACGCTGAGCCTGGGATAATGAATAATCATACGCTACATGGCATTGTCCCAGTCGCTCACCAGAATTGGCTTCATAAATGTGGAATTGCATGCCGTGGCCGGCGTTCTCCTGCCGATAACTGCTGCTTACAAGGCACTACGTGTCGCTATCCCTTCATGAATAAGGCCCAAAGTATTTTTTGTGGATTATTGTTTGTGAACATAAACAAATAGTAGCTATGTTTTAAAGGACACATGATCCCTGACACATTGGGGTGAATGCTCAGTTTTGAACTTTACTAGGTCTATGTGATTTTGTGTGAATAATACGCCATATTGCATGAATGAATTAAGTGCCATAACAGATGCTTTTTATTAAAGGAAACATACACAGGCCTTTCCTTGACAGCAATCATCTCTACAGCTACTGTAGGCTGCTGTTATTTCCAAGGTTTTAGATTAAAATATGTACCTCATTATCATTTGCATGTTACCATGTTACCTTTAAACTTGCCTCATTGCAGGTGCAGAGGGTTTCTTTTCAATAGAAAACCATTTTCCACTTCATTGGGGGGAGGGGGGAGTCATGCTGTATATATTGTGCAAATAGATTTTTTTTTTCACTGGGGGATCCACCAGGCTTAATATTTTGTGGAGCATGGTGCACTTCCAGTGTGCCCTGCAGTGTAAATTGCAACCTGCTTATCCACACATCATTATAATACAAACCCACAGAGAGAATCACTGTGGCTGCCAGTTGTCCAGACCTCAAAGGAGATGTTGCAGCGTGCTCAGCCTTTGGGTCCCTGCTTGTTGGAGGGGGGCAACGAAGTAACCAAAATTGGTGGCAGCCCTAGGGGCAGGAGTGTCCCTGACTGGCTGCATCCCTGCGGGCATGCTGCATTTGTTGATGTGGGAGGGAGCAAGCGTGATTCAGAGAAGGCAGGCCTGTGATTGTTTGTGCAGGGCCCAGGAGCGTCCATGATAATTATCAGCTGAATGCTCTTTTTGTCATGGACCTGGTGTCTGTGAATAATGTTGGGTGGAGAACACACGGTTGTTGTGTGGGCCCAGGAGCAGAGTGGCAGTCAGACGGGGACAGATAGTGGCTGGGCCCAGGCAGAGCTATATTTAAGTCAAGGCGAGGCCACATCAGCAATGTATGCTGCTCCTGCATGCCAAGTGTTTACAAGGTAATGGTATGGGGTGAGGATGTTGCTGGGGTTGATTATAACCATTCCTGGTCTTGGGGGGGGGGGGGGTAGGAAAGAGAGGACCTCCAGTCAAAAGTCCCTGGAAGTACTCATGCTGTAAAAGCGATGCCCTGCTGTGCATCACCATTAAAACTGGGCCCTGCGATTGGCCAAAGGTGGTCAAAAGGTCCAGGTTTCCTTCAGCGGGTGGAATTCCGGAAGAAAAATCCAGACCATGTGACGGCCAGCGGCCAATTTAAAGTGGAACAAAACCCACCAGCCGGCCTCTAGCTTTCCTTCAGGGCATCCCAAAGCAGGATGCCTCACTGAGTAAACCCCCCCCCCAGGGTGCCAGTAAACACTCACCTTTCCCTGTTCCAACGGGGCCTCTGCAGGCTCCTGTCCAATCTGTATACAATGGGGAGCGCGCAATGCTGCGGCATTCGCATGCTCCCGCTGGATCCATTCAGATCTGGGGAGTAGTGGGCTTTACTGTTGGTGTTCTTTACCCCGGTAATGGAACCTCCGCTGCAAGTAGTTGAGTACCTCTGATCTATATGATTGTATCTGCTCTGATTCCTCAGGCCAGGACAGACACATAGTACATACATGTACTCATCTTGGCTACAGACACAACATGAGACACCAAAGTAAATAAAGGCACAGATTCCTCAGATGCCAGGACACCAACTGTGCTCTCATTACCCCTGGTGGCCACCTTCCACCCCTAGCTGGAGATTCTATGAAAAATGATGGACTTTATCCCAAATCGAGGACTTCAACCCATGTTACACACAGACACCATAGACTTAAGTAAATATTCATATTTCCACCCATCCTGTCCCTCAGGCAACCAGGCAGCCTGAAACAAATCATTGTCTGAAGTGCTCTGCTCATCAAAAAACAGCACCTCACCCTGCTTACTGAACTGCGAGCAAATCCTCACTGCTTAAAGTGGACCAAAATACCCTACTAGGATGTAATTTTGCAGATAATTGTTTCTGTGATGGGCTCTCAAATTCCCAAAGACCCTTGCTTCACTCTTCTTCATCTCAATGATAATCCTATAAGTGAATATAGAAAATCACTTCTTACTCATATACTTGATGCAGCTAAACTCACTATACTCATTCTGGAAATTAGCCCATGCCACCGCTGACACAGAAGTCACCTCCATATAGAACATGGTGAAAATAACTTGTTCACTATATAATAAAGACATGTTCATCTGTTCTATCTGACTTCCATGGCTACAGTAATAAGTCTGAGGGATACAAAAGTCTAATATCCAATTTACACTATATGAATCTTGACCATCAATATTTTAATTAAGCTCCCCCTCCTTCCGACTGTACTTTGTGATCCCCTTACCAACTCTCTACTCCCCTTCCCTTCCCTTTATCTCCTCCTCATGCCCCTCCAGCACACCACATCTCTATACTCCTCTACTTCTTATCTGACTTGTCATTCCCCTTTTAAATTAAATCCCCTTTTCCCATGGCATGTTCTAGAAAGATTTACTTTGTAAATTAGCCCAATCCTATGATAGGGGGATTATGGAGCCCTAGTGGCCAGATGGGAGTTGTACCTTTTTGTCCGTCTCATCCTTCATCTCTTCTAGATAATCATATTGTGGCTCACGATAATGCTTATGTGCATATCCTGTATGATACACCATGCTTATTCCTTTATAGACTTACCCAGTTTTATTACACAGTGCCTACGTACTGTACCTCTTTTCATGTATTGTTTTCTTAAAATGCTAAAATAAAGAATAAATATAAACTTTATATATATATATCTACAAAAGGTACGGTCTCATTTTCTCACTAAATTGCATCTCGATGACTTTGTGAGTTTCTTCTACGTTCTTTTCTAAGCTATCTAAATGGGAATGAATTTAACCTATTATTCACAGGGGAATGGCACAAAGAAAGAATTCATTTCCTTGACCTAACCTTGTCTGTGAATCCAGCATTTATCAAAAACCACAGGCTGGCAATACCATATGCCAGCTTTCACCCCTGCCAAAGGGTGAGAGCTTTCCCTAAGGGAGAATTCATATGGGCATTGCGCGTTCAGGTCACAAGAATGTAATAGTATTAAAAGGAGACTGCTGGGGAGAAGGGTATAATGAGGCCTTTGCTCAATAGGGCTCAACGGGAAGCTACTCTCATAGACTATATAGGAATGTTGAAACCCAAAGGTATTACAGAGGAAGGTAAGAAACCATTGACACTAGTTATCACATTTTGAGGTTGATTCAGGGCCTGGTGAGAAAACCCTTTCTTAGGAGTGAAAATTGCCATTGACTTTCAGTGTATAGCTTGGGGCTGATTTAGAGCCAGGTGAAAATTTACATCTGGTAGACAATGAATATCAATGGCAGTTTTCTCTCCAAAAAAGGAGTGAGAATTCCCACCTGGCTCTGAATCGATCCCATGTCTCCCCACTTCTCTGGAATGCACTCCCCTGCTCTATCTGTCACTCTCCATTATTCCAAGCCTTTAAAAGTGCCCCAAAACTCACTTCTTCAAACAAGCATATAACCTGGCTTAAGCAACTCCTATAACCTTGAAATGGCACATGCAGCCCAACTCAAATTCTACCACTTGTGATCCCCCACCCCCATCCTTTAGACTGTAAGCTCCCAATGGCAGGGCTCTCTTTCCTTTTGTCTCCTGTGCTCACAACACTTGGTTTTAACCTTGTAGTATCTAGTTTTGTATTGTTCTCTGTACTATGTTTTACCTTGTCTGTAATCACACCTTGCAAAGCGCTACAGAAGATGATGGTGCTATATAAATAAACATTAATAATAGTGTTTTGTATGCGGATGGTCTTAAAAAGACATACACATGTTTAAAGGACTTGTTTAAAGAAGCTAATGTAGTGGGTGAAGGGACCCGAGCCTTTACCGAACACAAGGAAGTTTGGGGCTACAAAGAGGCTGAGGTGTGCTACTGTCTGCACATGCTTCAGTATAACCTTTGCTCCAAAAAACAAAGGATGATGCCCAAATGTGATGCAGAGTGCCAACCGGAGGTGAATAGGGCAGCAGCAGAACATGATTGGTGGAAACAGTTCCAGGAGGACTGGCAATGTGTGAATAAGCTCCAGTCCACAAACTTGGATAGGAGCTTGCGGAATGGAGGTTGTGTGAGTCTGTAGGAGCGAGGCATAAAGGGGCAGAGCTCCCGAAGTATGGATGGACCAGCACCCAAAGAAAGGAAACCTACCCAGAAATGGTGACCAGGGTTTTGTTTTGCATGACTAATGGACATGTGATTTTCCTGCTGGAGCTGGGTTGGAAATGACCCAGTCAGTGTCGTTTGCAGCTGCTGAACTTGGAACTCTGCAACACAGGATGAGAGACACTATTGCCAAGTGTAATGTTCAGTTAATAAAAGTGCATGCTAGTGAAGACCTACATGCTATAGCTGTCCCCAATCTCCCAACTGGCAAGGGGTTAAATCCTGGGGGTGGGACCGCAGGGTGGAGAGCTCTGTTGGAGGAACAGAAACATGCTGAGTTTGAGGGAAATGTAAAAATGTCCAGCATGGGTTTAACTCTTGATGCCAAAAAGGCTTATCCTCAATCCCAAACCATGTATCATGTAAAGGATTACATTAATGCCTGTTCTGATGTAAAATTTAGAGAAACTAACTGTAACCCATATTGTGAGCAGGGTGGGGGCACAGATAGTAGGATAACCTCCAATGCAAAGTGTTTCTTTTGACTCAATGTTGTAAGAACAGACATTTGGGAGAAGAATAGGAAAATGAAAAGGGTCTCCCAAGTCCATAGAGGGGTCGGTTTCTCCCCACAAGTAAAATATTTTTCCTTGAGTCACTAGCCTAACAAAAGTGGGAAAGGTGTGCAATTGGGGTGTCCCGGCCATTTAGTAAAGTGGATTGTAGGTTGGGTTTTTGCTCCAACTGGTTCTCTTATGCTGCCAAGAGGCAGAAACAAAGATTGATGTGGCCTAGGATCTCAGGAGGATTGGGGTGTGCTGTCCGGAACACACTGCTTGATGACTAAGTGTTCGCCCCTACAGGTTCAAACAAATGTGGGCAGTATGTAAGTTAGTGGCAGGAGAAGTGGCTGGGGATTGCTGTATTTCCCCAAGATTCTGCTAATTTTGTGTGCTGGTGTATGCTTCATCTAGGGTTAACTGGATGAGGCGTAAGATCTTCTCAAGCTCATGGTAGAGCTGCCATGATATGAGACAGGGAGCCTGTCCGAAGATTACTGAGGCCTGCTGGTGGACCTAAAGACTTTGTGAGGTAACTGTTATGTTGTCATTTTACCTGGTAGCTGGTAGTATGCTACTAGTATAGTCAGGGGATCCTGATGTTTAAAGATCACCCAGGCGGGCAGGGTCAGTTTCATGTCTGGGTGTAAACAGGCAAGCCCATTTTAAAAACGTAACCTCTGTGTCACTGTCTCTGACTGCTGAAAACTGCTCGCTAACTACCGCTACAATACTAAATTTCCACACCTGCATACGGGCTTTAAACATCAGTTCCTGGGAAGTAGATACAGTAAATATCTGTAAAGAATATCAACATTCAATTAGCAGTGAAAGTCTTCCATGAGAAGCTCCAGACTAAATGTGTTGGAAGGACACCACTTCTATCAGCTGCAAACTTAATGAACTTTGAGGCCGATTAATTAATAGCGCCAGGTAGCGACAGATGAGCGCCAGTAGCGTGATTTTCACAGCGCCAGCTAATATTCGCTGTGCTTGGCCGGGGTTTGCTTGTTGACAGCGACTCAGTCGGTGTGCGGTAATGTTGAATACGGGGTTAGGGGTCGATGTTTCACAGGTTCTGCGTTGTATGGGTGCGCCTGACAGCGAATGGCCAGAGCGAACGGCTTGCTGCAGATTCATTAACAAATCACGCTCAAAAATTTCTTGCGCTGTGAATTCCTTGTTTAAACCCCAGAGCGCTGGCGGCGATGTGTGTAAAGTAGTTTTTAACCCCCAAACAAGCATTTTTTTTTAATGTAAAAATTATACAAGTTTTTCTAAACATTTTGTAATATGAATACATTAATATCAGACCTGTAATATCAATTCTGCACATATTTTTTTTTTTTTTTTTTTTACTTTAAAAAAAATATCTAACATTGCCGTAGTGGTCACAGAATTTTTGCCGGTAAAAAAAAAAAAAAATAAATAAACTCAATTAATTAGGAATATTTAAAGATTGCTCCATTGAAATGCATTGGAGAGCGCCAGGGAGCGACAGGTCATACCTGGCGCTGTGATGGGATTAGTAGCGCCGCTGTTCGTTGCAGTCCGCTACATGATGAATCCCGCGCTAGCTGACGCTCTCGCCAGCGCTAGCCTCATTTAGCGTGATAAATGCGTCATTGTGACCGCCGCCGGGCGTACTTGAGTCGGTAGCCGCCGTTAGCTGTCGGTACCTGGCGCTCGTCAGACACTACCTGGCGCTAGCCCTTGATAAATAAGGGCCTTTGTCTTAGAAAGGACCCACCCAAAGATTGTGTTGTTGATACTTGATGTTTGTTACACAAAATGTTACAAACATTTGTAAGTTAGAGTAAATTGATAGTGAAAAAATGTCTATTTTGCATAATCAACCAGGGAATGATGTAAACTCATAAGAGTGGACAACATACAGTATGAGGCTTATGGTTGTATACCTTTTGGTTATTTAAATTATTCATGAAAGATTAAAAAGTGGATGGCCTGAACCAATTGCAGTTCAGGTACACCTTAATTTATTGAATGTGTTCACATACAAAAAACGTGTAATTCCTACCATTACAATTGGGTGCTTATATTACACATAAACTGAAACCATATAGAAAATCTCTTATTGCATAGGATGCATGCATAAGTATCTTCCATTCTAAACAGCTGTGTTAGAGTAAAAGATTAGTTTGACACGTTTCGTCCAAAATAAATGTGTGGGCTTCTTCAGGAGTAGAGTAAAATGGTAAGCATGAAGGGCTGACGTCTCTATTTATATTACATAATGGCTAAAAAGTATTGCAGTCTAAGACTTTAGGGGGTGGTGCAGATGAGCCTGGCAGCCTGTAGCATGGGCCAGTGTGGGGGATCGGACCTGTGCTATAGGGCATATGATCTTGTAATGTTCGGGGCCAGGGCGCATTTTATTTTTAAAAAATGGCTGTGAAATATTTTTACATTTTAACCCCGCCCCAATAGAGGGTCCCTCCTCTAAGCATTCCCAACCCAGCAAACCAAGGATAAGGGTTTTTATTTCCAGTGATTAAGGGCCGCCCAGCAGGCCTCTGGCCCTGAACATTACAAGCCCATATGCTCTATAGCACAGATCTGGTGCCCCAGTGCTATGGGCTGCCAGGCTCATCTGCACCACCCTGACCATTGATGGTGTGGGTAATGGAGTATAAACTGGTATAGGGGTCCATGGGACTCCTTGCCAGTTCATTTGGAAAGTGTAACAAAAACATGCACACACACTTGGAAAAAGAAAAAGTGTTATTCTTCTTAATTAACTTATACTTACCTTCTCTCTTTGGGCTCCCGAATAGGCTCCTTTGTATGCCATGGGTGTCTAAGGACGCTCTGGTGGCATTTAGAAAGGAGGGGAACACAGGCTCCCCTTCTGTTCATCCTGGCTGGGGACTCCATGATGAGCTGCTGGGGTGCAGCTTTTATATGAAGAGGTGGGGAATCTCTGGAATCTCCCCATCACTTATGTCACAAAGGGGAGGGGCCTAGAGGGGTGGAACAAAATCCCCTATAAGCCACTTCCTCAGTAATGATGTCAGGGAGTTTCCATGGAGGCCATGCTTCCAAGTATAAAAGCTGGCTCAGGCCCTCACTTCAGTTCTTTGCTGGGTAGTGAGGATGAAAAAAGGGGGAACCTATGTCTGACGCATGGCACCACCACATCTACATGCTGGTGGGGACAAAGAGCCTCAAAGACCCGGCGAAACCATTGGTGTGGGCACAAGGTTCTTCCAAGGGTGTCCAAGGCCGAGCCCTGAGCCCATATGAAAGGACATAAGAGCGTGTAACTTGCAAGGACAGGACTTTACCTGCTTTAATGAATGTTGCTTAAACAGTAACATAGGACCAAAAAATAAGTATGAACGATCCACCCCCCCCCTTTGGGTCCCTCCGTACCTTTTGGATGTCACTCTCAGGCTCTATTAGAACCCAATTATTCAGTCCTTCACTGGCTTAACCGCTGCTAGAGGAGAGCAGCATCCTTAGCCGTCCTTGTCAGGATCCGTCACTATTGAAGTGGCTCTCCAAGTCTCGCAGTTTTTCCGGTGGCTCCCTCTACATCCCATCTATTGCCACTGCGCAGGTGTGAGATCAGGGGATGCGCGCAGTGCCTGGTGGGATTGAAAGATGGCACTGCTTGTCAGAGAACTCCCAGAATCTGAGGGACCAAGATGGCTTGGTGAGGTGAGTAAAAACTGACTAAAGATAAAACCGAAGGGGGGGGGGGGGGTGGCAGGCTGGTGAAGTTTGAGGGAGGTTTTTACCTCCTCCAATGTTTTCCTTCTAATGAATCTAATGAAAGATGTCAGAAAGATTACCAAAAAATACTTAAAAATAAACCCACAGGCAGTTTCATTGTAATACTTTTTTTAAAATCCCAAAGGCAGTTTCAATGTTAAAGTGAATGTCTTTTATAAGCAGCATTTAGTAAAACACTTAAAACAGAAAAAATACAATTAAAAAATAAGTTAGGCTATTCTATGTTTTAGAAATGGTATCTAACCAAAAATGGCAAAAAAAATTAAATAAACCCACAGGCAGTTTAAATGTTAAATGGGGTGTATTTATTACTCATTTAGTAAAACGCTTAAAACTGAAAAAATAGAATGAGAAAATAAAAGGTCAGGCTATTCTTCTCTAGATAAAAAATGTTTCTAATGAAAAATGCCCCCAAAATTACCGAAATTTATAAAAAAATAATCCCATAATATTAAAATGAATGCCTTTCATAAGCAGCATTTAATAAAACAATTAAAACTGAAAAAAACAAGTCAGACTACTCTCCGTTAGATAAAAATTGTATCTAATGAAAAAATGCCAAAAAATGACTAGAAAATATAAAAGCAGACAATCAACCAGCTTTTCCATCAGAACTTGCAGAATTCAGTACGAACCTGAAATTTGCGGTTCAAGTTCACCCATTACTATTCACAACCCTATCACAACGCACAGCAAGATAGGCTACGTCCACATAACACTATAACAATGCACAGAAAGCTAGGTTGCATTCACATAGCCAGAGGTGGACTGGTCATAGGGAGACCAATTTCCGGTGGGCTGCACTGCTTTGGGACCAGTTGGGCTGCTGCTTTTAACATGCACATTCAGTCCCTTCCCCTTATTGTCTATCCTTGCCCTGTGTACCCACCCACTGTATCCACAAGCCAAGGAACCTTGGCCCTGAATCCTTTAGCTTTTTATAACCCCAGAATCATGGTTGGCGGGAGGGGCCTCAACAGGAAAGTCTTGAATTGGCCAAGTGCTGGGACCTTCTGCCACTGCAAACAACGCTATCACAATTCACAGAATGCTAGGTTACATCCACACAGCACTTGCACAATGCACAGAAAACTAGCTCACATCAATACAACCCTATCATAATGCCCAGTGAGCTTAGTTACAATTACACAATCCTATCACAATGTGCAGCAAGCTAGGTTACATCCACACAACCCCGTCACAATGCACAGCAAGCTAGGTTACAGCCACACAACCCTATCAGACCCCCTATAACAATTCAGCACAAGCTAAATTACATTTACACAGTCCTATCACAATATATAGCAAGCTAGGTGGATTGGTCGAAAGGCTCCTAAGGCAGTGTTTCACTGGCAATCTCAGTGCACATAAACCCAGTGTAAAGGAGCTTAAGGCAGGGAATTGCCCCCCTCCCCCCCAGACTTTCCAGTTTGGGCCACACCTGCTCTAGCCATTCACAAAAGGCCGGTGCGGGTACACGCAGGTAGATGAGAGTGGCAATGCATTCCATGCATGCGCCTTGGGATCACAGGAAAAGTGAGTTTTGCAGTTATCACCCATGGTTTCACATGTTGGGGCATCTCAAAGTGGGATGTTGCACAGAGAGGAAGACCAGCAACCCTAAAGACTTAAAGCCTCTTCCCAGCCCTGGAGTCCTGCATGGGGCGCATACATATTAGAATACAGACCACAGTACATAGAGAGGGGCTTTAGGGCAGTGTAGCTCCCACATGTATTTACAGATATATCCAACTAAACATCTGTGTTTCTACCTGTTTGACATTTTGGGATTGATGTACAAGTTCTACTATGTTCCACACACACCAGCTACAAATTTCCCATAGTAACTTACCACTTCATTTCATTAGAATGCCAATTCACCTGGATAAAGTGGTTGCGGGGATAAATACCCTCCCAGGAGCCAGACACATATTGGTGGACCACTTAGAAAGGCAGTGCCAGCTGCATGTGAAAATCACTTTCATTATTTTTCATAGAACAAAATATTTCTATTTAATGGGCAGTGCTGCCTGCTTGGAAATTACGCATAACACTACAGATGCAATGGGAGCCCCTTAATTCAGATACAATATCCAAATAAAACTTTTCTTTGCTGACTTGTAATAAATAAAAGTAAAGTGTTAGCATTTCAGCTATCAAACCCTTTGGTTTGCTTAATTGTAGTGGATAGTTTTATATGATAAAGCTTTGTTAACAGCTTTTCAGATCTTTATGGAATAATGTAAAAGAGAAAAAGTTAGTGAAGGTATTTTAAACTTGAAGGTGATGATTTCAAAGAGGTTGAAACTTCCAACAGTCTTTTAAGTGTAAATTTTAGGGTTTAATCATTTCCATCTTTATGTGATGTAATGTCCCAAACGCACATTATTTTATAGACTTCTACCACTCATTCCCACATAAAGAGTGAATGTCACTCTTTGTACTGTTATAGGTGTAGGACACATAGAAAAATAGAAAAGTAGTAGGAATAAACCTTCTAGAAATACTTTTGAATTGATGATTGGCTACAATTTTGGAGCTGGACCTTTTGATATTGCATCCTTTCAAGAAACAATGCAGGTCTTACATTTGCCTTGTATTTGTATCTATGTCCACGGCTTCTCCTCTCACTATTTATTGGCTTTTGCCACTAATGACCTATGAGATAAATACAGCAAGACAAATATAGCATTCATTCAGACAATTTCCTATTCACACTGTGTAGCAGATTTATTTTACAACAATTGTTTAACCCTTTAAGTGCCAGCCTACCTTGAGATTTTGTCACCCTTTGTTGCCAGACCATTTTGCACTATTTTGCGCTCCCCATGTTCAACTGTGGTTTTTGAAGGGATTTCCAGGGATTTCCCAGGAAAGTGATATATTGTTTTTTTCCGCAGAGTCTGGGCTTTAACATGAAATGTCTTGTTTGTCAATTTTTAGGTGTATTCTCAATATTTTTGGATGAAATATGTGCAAAAAAACCCCCAAAAAACTATTTTTTACAATTTGTAGTGTTTTTTTGTAATAAAAAATGTAAGTTTCTCACTAAAATCTTATTGCGTGTGAAACACCAATTTATCCCGGTTACAGCGGTACCACATATGTATTGGTAGACACCCTTTCCTGCCCAGGCGACTCCCCCAAACTGAAACAACGCTTTAGGAGATTTTCAGATAAAATACAACTATGCTACGCGCTAAGCGCACCTTGCAGTTTTTCAAGAAAAACAACCCTTTACATTTGAAATACCCCCGACAAACTATATATTCTCTGGAAGTACACACCTCAAGCTTTCTAGACGTACCAGGTTTGTTGACATGGGTGCAGTTTTCTGGAGTTAACCCCTCAATATATTCTTTGGTTGCACAGGGTTTCCCTAAAAAAGAATAAAAATGCAGAATCAAAACCACATTTTCCTAAAAAAAACTATATGGAAACAAGAAAAAAACTGAAAATCTGAAAAAGCAACATGCCCCGAACAGAACAATACCCAGCATGCATAGGTCCTGTCAAGGGAAGAGTTGCCAAACACACCAAAGTAAAGCATGTGCGTAACAGCAATTTTACTTCAAAATTTCAGCTCTGCAGACAATGTGCGCACCTTGTGCTTTTTCTACCAAAACAAGCCTTTACATTTGGAATATCCCCCATAAACCATATATTCCCGGAAAGTACACATTTTAAGCTTTCTAAGCGTACCCAGCTTGTTGTCGTGGACTCATCTTTCTGGAAGTAATCCCTTGAAGAATTCTTAGGTTGCACAGGGTTTCACAAGAAAATGTATAAAAAAGCCGAATAAAAAACACCTTTTCCTAAAATATCAATATGCAAATAAGAAAAAACAAGCTAAATCTGAAAGCGCAAGGTCCCCCGAGCAGAACAATACCCAACATGCATAGGTACTATTAACCCTTTTAATTGCCAGCCTACTTGAACTTTTGTCACCCTCTGTTGGTCATTTTTCCCCATTTTGCGCCATGTTTAACCGTGATTTTTGCCGGAATTTCCGGGAAAATATATATATTTTTTTTTTTGCAGCAGAGTTTAGGCTTTAACATTAAATGTCTTGTTTGTAATTTTTCTGCTGTTTTTTAAATATTTTTGCGTAAAAAAAACAAAAAAATAAATAAAATAATATTTTTTAAACAATTGTCTCCTTTATTTTAAATAAAACATTTGTTTTAGTAATGAAAACCATATTGCATGTGATAGCCCCATTTCTCCCGATTACAACGGTACCACATATGTATCGATAGCCCCCCATTCTTGCCCAGGAGACCCCCCCAAACTGAAAATAGCACTTTATAACATTTAAAAACAAAATACTACTATCCACACTATAAACGCAAGGGGTTAATTTAAAAAGAAAATGACATAGGGACCCCCCTCCCAGGGGTGGGGGGACCCCGTTTGTTTTGGAATTTTAAGGGTTAGGGTTAGGCTAAGCCTAACCCTAACCCTTAAAATTAGAGAAAAAATGACATAGGATCCCCCCTCCCAGGGGACCCCATTTTTTGGGGGGAATTTTAAGGGTTAGCGTTAACCTAACCCTAACCCTTAAAGTGGACCAACACCCAGGATTTTCACTATCCTGGGTTTTGTTCCACTTCCGCGGGGGTGCCCCGCTGCGTGAAACCCCCGAGAAAGGTATAAAAAACTCACCTCACCCCGCTCCTACGGCGCATGCGCGAGCGCTCGTCCAATCAGAGCGCTCAGAGCCGCTGTGGTATGCACGGACAAGGGACGGACAACCACAGCAGCTCCGAGCACGCTGGCAGCCGCATCTCGCGCTTCCCTCTAACAGAGAGCGTGCCCGCGCCGGCCATTCACAAACGGCGCCCTGCTAGACAGAAGCGTGAGAGGTGGCGGAGGCCCGCGCATGCATCGTTGGAACGGGGATAAGGTAAGGCGAATGGGGCGTCCTGGGGGGTTTCACACAGCGGGGCATCCCGATTTCGGATGCCCCGCGGTGAGGGATCTGATCGGCCCTGGAATCTTATAGATTCCCGTGCTGATCAGCCTGGGTGTTGGTCCACTTTAAAAAAAAAAAAAAGAAAGACGTAGCATCCCCCCTCCCGGGAAGGGGGGGGGGACCCATTTTTTGGCAGAATTTTAAGGGTTAGGCTAACCCTAACCCTTAATTTTTTTTAAAAAAATGAAGTAGGGTCCCCCCCCCCCCCCCGGGAGGGGGGACCCTACGTCATTTAAAAAAAAAAATTAAGGGTTAGGGTTAGGCTAACCCTAACCCTTAAAATTAAAAAAAAAAATGACGTAGGGTCCCCCCTCCCAGGGGGGGGGGGGGACCTCATTTTTTTTTTGAATTTTAAGGGTTAGGGTTAGGGTTAGGCTAACCCTAACCCTAACCCTAACCCTTAAAATTCAAAAAAAAAAATGACGTAGGGTCCCCCTTACCCGTCATAACCAGCCCGGGACCAGCTATGGGGGCTTGTAGGCACAGAGTGGGGGGGCCAGCTTTTGTGGCCCCCCCACCCTGCAGCCTACGAGCCCACATACCCTATGTGGGCCCGGGCTCTTCTGCCCCCCCCTGGCCTTTGGGGAGGCAGGTAATAGGGGATGCCTCGTGAACTGGTATAAGGGGTCTCATGGACCCCTTACCAGTTCACAAGGGGTTAACAGTAAAAATAAACACACTGACACTTTAATAAAAAATTTTATTAAAAAATAAAAACTTTTTTTTTACTTTACTTACCTCCGATCGTCAGCTCCTTTGTCCCTCGATGTGTTGACAGATGTGATCATGCTGGCTGCAGTAGCAGAGGGGCAGGTGATGATCTGATCACCTGCCCCTCTGCTCCTGTGGCCAGCATGATCGCATCTGAATAAACAACAGCCGGGAGCCAGGACGACACCCGGTGAGTGACGTCACAAAGGGGGCGGGGCTTCGAGACGGGATCGCGATAAGCCCCGCCCCCAAAGGGGCGGAGCTTGAGCGGGGGATGCGATAAGCCCCGTCCCCAAAGGGGCGGGGCTTATCACAAGATGGCGGCGCCCGTCGGAGCAGGAGGGGGGAGAGCCCTTTCAGGCTCTCCCCTGAAGCTGAAGAGCCAGGGGGGGGCGATCGGAGGCCCCCCCAGTGAAGAAGAGACCTGTCGGGAGGCAGCGCGACCTAAGGTAAGTGAATGTCATTTTTTTTTTTTTTTTTTTTACACAGATAGCAGCTGCTGCTGCCGAACGGGGGGGGGGGCACTATTCCGGGGGCTCTCCTGGAGCCATCCGAGACCCCACGGGGGATCGGATGGCACCAAATTAAAGAGGAGACCCGGCCGGATCTAACGAGGGGTCAGGTGAGTATTTTTATTTATTTTTTTGCCCACTAGCAGGGGTAGATGCCAGGCACGTGAATTTTACGTGGCTGGCACTTAAGTCCAGGAGAAGCAACCACGTAAAATTTACGTGGCTGGCATTTAAAGGGTTAAAGTTATACTAAAGGCAAGCCCTATTGTTGTCCCATTGTCTCGGGCTACACATTGCACTGTCCCAAACTTTAATCCAATTCAAAAAGACCCTGTAGTTCCTCTAAGTTATTTGTAAAAGTATTAGAACATTGGAGATAAAGAGAAAAAATGAGGAGAAACAGTGGGTGTGGCAACTGTGATGTGATGTAAGCACACTGTGTGCTTTACATATATCATAGTAAAAAATTAGGTTGCATCGTTGTGCCTCCAGTTATTACTGGCAGCACATAGTGTGACCAGAGCGGAGGGCAGAGTTTCATAGCTGCAGAGAGAGGATGGCTGAGGGGGAGGGGGGGTGTTTCCCTTCTCGGTCCACTGAAGGTTGATTGAAGGACCAGGTCAGCAGGGTGGGGACTTAAAGCTGAATGAGGAAGTGATTTCCTTACTAAGTAAACCGACATAGCAGGAAGGAGAGCGCTGGAGGGGCTCTTTAAGGATATTACAAAAACCAATGAAGTAGTCTTACAGCTATCATAATCATAGTTAAGCTAATCCTACTCAAAGGGATTCATATATCCCATACAATTTATCAGTATGGTGGGTACATATATGAGCCTTATTCAATTCTACCGGTTTCTGGGACTAGGCCACTCCCAGGTTGTTTCTATACTCTATTTATGACCACACCTTTAATGAGTATTATTTTATGTTAATTTTTTGACATAAAATTTGATTAAAAAAGAGTCTAAATTCATGCAATTAATTCATCTTTTTATACAAACATTTTATCTGCATGATTTTAACTCATTTTACACTCTTATGATTTTTTTGCAGCATGAAAAAAATATTGCACATCCCCTCATGTATTAATTACACGCATTCAATTGATCTATTGCACATTCTAATTCTATACACAGCTTAATACATACTTAATAATTACAGAATTCATATAGCGGGACGTCATTTCTGGCGGAAGTAGAGTATAGAAACAACCTGGGAGTGGCCTAGTCCCAGAAACCAGTAGAATTAGCAAATCCTAATCTTTTTTGCTGTTTGGGCAGCCATCAATGTATTTCAGTGTCTTAGTCAATTTTACATACTATTACATATTAGACTTTTAAAAATTATCTATATATTACTGGATTTTTTGTCCTATAAGATGCAGTTATCCCCCTGCCAAAAAGTGTGTGTGTGGGGGGGGGGGGGGAATGTCAGTGCATTTTATCGGGCTTTTCCACCATCTCGCAGCGGCACAGGAGTGACGGTTTTATTAGTTTAATTGTTTTTATTCCCTCTGGCGTCCAGGAGGAGGTGGGGAGCCAAACTGTCTATGTGAGGCTCTGTCTATGTCTATGCCACTCTGCTTATGGGGATTGGGAGGGGAAATGCCACACTGCCTATGGGAATTGGGAGGGGGGAATGCCACGCTGCCTATGGGGATTTGGGAGGGGGGGATGCCACACTGCCAATAATGGGGGAATAGGAGGGGGGAATGCCACACTGCTTATACTGGGGGAATAGGAGGGGGGAATGCCACACTGCCTATGGGGATTGGGAAGGGGGGGATGCCACGCTGCCTATGGGGATTTGGGAGAGGGGGATGCCACACTGCCTATAATGGGGGAAAAGGAGGGGGAAATGCCACACTGCTTATACTGGGGGAATAGGAGGGGGGAATGCCACACTGCCTGTAATGGTGAATAGGAGGAGGAATGCCACACTGCCTATGGGGAACGGGAGGGGCAATACCACACTGCTGCCTCAGGGGAATGGGAGGGGGAATGCCATACTGCCTATTGAGCATGGGAGGGGGATACCACACTGCCTGTAATAGGGAATGGAAGGGGGGAAATACCGCACTGTTGGTAATGAGGAATGAAAGGGGTGAAATTGCCACACTGCATACTCTGGGTAATAGGATGGGGATGCCAACATTCACTATAATGGAGTAATGGGTGCCACCCTGCCTGTAATGGGGGGTTCTGTACCTTGTCTATTATTTGGTTCTTGGAAGGATGGTGTTTTAGCACAACTTTTGGTTTACAATATATTTTTTTCTTGTTTTCTTTGTCCAAATCCTAGGTGCATCTTATGTTCAGGTACATCTTACAGGGTGTTGGTACCCCGACATTTTTCCTAGAAAATTAAGTATTTCTTCTCCAAAAATTATTGCGATTACACTTGATTTGTTATACTGTTTATTTTTTTTTGTTTACATTAGACACACACAAGACAGAAAAATTATATAATTTTACACAAAAAATCCAAAAATGGGCTGGGCAAATGTACTGGTAACCACAACTTAATATGTGGTTGCACACCCATGGAAATAAATAACTAAATAATAACTGAACAATCACTTTCTATAACCATCAACCAAGCTTCTTATACCTCCCAGTTGGAATTTGTCCCACTCTTCTTTTTCAAATTGCTTCAGGTCTCTCATATATAAAGGGTGTATCTCCCAGCAGCAATTTAAAAAATCTCTTTAAAGGTGTTTAACCCTTTTGTTGCCAAGCATGTAACACCTACGTGCTGGCTTGTCCGGGCCTTAAGTGCTTGACTTTCCCCCCCTGCTAGTTAAAAAAAAATAAATAAAAAAAAATATTCACCTGACCTCTCTATCGATCCGGCCGGGTCTCCTCTTTAATTTGGTGCCATCCGATCCCCCCTGGGGGCTTGGATGGCTCCAGGAGAACCCCCGGAATAGTGACCCCCCCCCTTTTTGGCAGCGGCCTCTGCTAACTGAAAGAAAAAAAAAAAGACATTTACTCACCTGCGGACGCAATGCCTCCCGCCGGGTCTCTTCTTTACCGGGGGGGGGGGGGGGCTCCGACTCTGATCGCCCCCCCGGGCTCTTCCATGGTGAGGAGAGGGCGAGAAATTGCCCTCCCCCTCACTTCCTGGATCGCGACTGCTAGCCCCGCCCCCTGGGGTGGGATCGCGTGATGTCACTGTGACGTCACCCGGCAGATGGCTTCTTAACACCCGCACCCGAGATTATCAGTCTTGCCGGGTGCTGGGAGGAGAGAGGTGGGGAGGGGGAGATGGCTGTGATCCCTGCCCCCCAGCCCCCCTCCACCAAGCACCCAGCAGCTGTCATCGGGGATCGTCGGGGGACAGAGGAGGATCGGAGGTAAGTAAAGAAAAAAAATGTCATTTTTTTATTGTGTCTGTGTTTTTATTTTTACTGTTAACCCCCTGTGGACTGGTAAGGGATCCTTGAGACCTCTGTACCAGTTAACAAGGCTGAGGGTGCAGCCTGTTCCTACAAGCCCCCATAGCTGGTCCCGGGCTGGTTATGACAGGTAGGGGGGACCCCATGTCATTTTTTTTTTATTTTTAAGGCTGGCACTTAAAGGGTTAATAGGGTTTTGATCTAGACTCATTGCTGGCCACTTCAGAACTCCCCAACGCTTTGTTCCCAACCCTTTCTTGGTGCTTCTTGAAGTATGTTTGGGGTCATTGTCCTGATGGAAGACCCATGACCTAAAACACAAGCCCAGCTTGTGGACACCAGGCCCTACATTGCTACCTGAATAATCTTCAGATTTTGTGATGCCTTGCACACAATCAAGGCACCCAGTGCCAGAGGCAGCAAAACACCCCTAAAACATCTTTAAACCTCAACCATATTTCACTGTAGGTACTGTGTTCTTTTGTTTGTAGGCCTCATTCGGTTTCCGTAAACAGTGGAATGATGTGCTTTACAAAATATCTTGGTCTTATCTGTCCACTAGACATTTCTCAGAAGAAATTTGGCTTACTCAAGTACATTTTGGCACAATGCAGTCTAGCATTTTTATGTATCTGTGTCAGCAGTGGGATCCTCCTGGGTCTCCTGCCATGGTTTTTTTATTTATTATTTATTCAAATGTTGATAGTTTGTACTGACACTGATGTTCCCTGAGCCTGCAGGACAGCTTCAATTTCTTTGGAACTTGTTTAGGGGTGCTCATCCACCAACTGGACTATCCTGCACTGCAACATTTTATCAATTTTTCCTTTCCTTCCATGTCCAGAGAAGTTAGCTACAGTGCCATGGTTTTTAAACTGCTTGATTATGTTCACAATGTGGAAAAAGGTATCTTAAGATCACTGGAGATTAACTTGTAACCTTGAGATTTTTTATATTTGTCCACAATTTGTGCCACAAACAGACATACAATACAAAGTTGAGTAAACACCTCCACTTTTTGTCAGTTTTCAGGCGTGATTTTTATATTGCCCATGCCTGTTATGTGCCAAAGGTGAGTTTGAATCACGTATTTAAAACTAAGTTGTTTACCCACAATTTTGAAAAGTAAGCAGCAATTTTGCCAAGCCAATTTGTCATTTTGGGTGAAATTATATTCAGTTTGCCTTTTCCTCAGTTTTTTTGTATTGTTTCAATAAACACAAAGGAAATAATCATGTGTTTAACAAAACATGAGTAATTGCAATATTTTTTGGGGAGAAATACTTCATTTTCTGGATAATTTAGTGGGTGGCAACACTCAAGGCCATGACTGTATATAGTATCTACTTGGATGTGTGCTTGCATTTGTTTTAAGTAGACCTCCAGCCTAGAAGCCCACAATGGCGCTTGGGCCACCTCGTCTTCTATCCCCCACTGGCTATCCTGATTTTTGGATGCATGTCCTCAGCAAATCCCTTAGGATGGCTATAAAAAGACTCCCAGTTTTTGCTCCAGTGCCACTTGCACATGTGTCCAACATGACTGTCAGTGGCCAATTGTGATTTACCAAGTAGGTGTGCATGGTTGTTCACCAGCTGGTGCAGCTGCCATTTCTTGAGGGGTGTGTGATAAAATGGCTTATAGGTCATTTTTGACTGCATGTCTGCTTTAATAAAACTTTTCTGTGGCTCCTTTGTGCTTTCAAGAAAGGCATTTTTAAGAGTTAATCTCCTTTATGCTGCTAGATCTGTAGTGATCCTAGCAGCCTTTAGATCTTCTGTAAACAGGAGTGATCCTTACTGGTATCAGTAACCTACTAGTAAACTTCTAACGCTGTTGCTGTTAATTTTTACATAAATAGCCTGGAGAGATAAAAATGAACCTACTCTTGCATTCCTGGTCTCATGCCTCTTGAGAGTTTGTATACTAGATCACTGTTACACAACTTGCACTATGTGTACCCTAGGGGGGTAATCAGCAATGTTCAAGGGTGCACCAACAGAGTCACTCTGACAGGTCTGGTATATTATTTTACCAGTAAAACCTTATTCATTCTTGCCTCAAAAATGCTTCAAGGTCAGTGACCTACTTATTTTCTACTACATTAGTCACTGATTCCCCACGCCCTTCTCGGTGCTTGGTAACAACTGCTTGTCGCTAGGGGGTACTTGGCATAAAAAGGTTTGAAAACCACTGTACTAGACCAAGGTGTTCTTCATTCTTTATGGCCCTTTCAGCCTTTTTAATCTTGTGCATGCAGAAATTCTCGCTTTGTTGCATGATTCAGGGACACAAGCAAGACAATTTCGCATGTTCTTTACCAGATAAGACTTTACAAATGGCATGACAGTTTACTGAATCACTGTTGGCTTATTTAGTAGGAAAAAAGCCATGCTGCAATTGCTGACAAAAAAGGGTACCACTCCTCCTAAGTGCCAATTAGCCCAGGCACTAGGCATAAGGACTGGTGAATCAGGACTGGTCCTGCTGGGTGTCATGGGCGTGGCGGAGGCTGTGCTTTTCTTTTTTGGATGGGAATCTCTTTAAAATATTAGCCCCTCCCATCCCAATTTGAACAATTAAGAAAAAATGAATGGGCTCCCTCCCACTAAAGCTTACCAATCCGACCATCCAAGCATAGGGACCAGTGATCCTAAGGCTCAAGGGCTGAACTGCTGGCTCCGGTCCTAGTTATGACCAGCCCTTATGCCCTATAGTACCATGCTGTCGGACACCGGGCTCAACCACACACCACTGCCAATTGGGGATCCTGTGCACTCTGAATTGGCAGTCTTTTGGACCCCTTACCATTACAAAAGTTGAATTACACCAGTTTAAACTTTTTGAAATAATTTATGTGTGATTTATTGGACAAAATGGATGTTGGGAAAGAGGGCAAGGTGGGAGATAATGGGGTTTTCTGATCTAAAACTGTTGAAGAATGCAATCTCCACCTATGCTGAATCAACACTTTTGTGTTGCTTCATCACATAAAATCTCAACAAAATGAAGTCTGTGGCTGCAACTTTTAAAAAAGTAGAAAATTTCAAGAGGTATAAATACTTGTTCAGGACACAGTATATTTTGGTCACTTTAAATGCCTATTCTGCCCTCATGCATGCAGATGAGGCCTAGAGACCCACCTGCAAGCCATCTTTTCCACGGAGTAGCAAAATTGTTTCTACCTCCTAATTATCTCAAAGGGGATATTTAGAGCTTGGTAAGCAAGCACAGCACATTTTCTTGCTATTTATAGTTTTTATATCCAGTGCCTGCACTGTAAGAAAGACGTACTGTATTTTTAAAGAGTAACATGTTCTGAAAGGAGGTTTCTAATTTAGCTTGACATCCACCAACTGATGATAACAATGTTTTAAGGAGCTCAGTTTAAAAGTTCGAAACACCATTAATAATGTATACAATGACTGACGGTTCTGCGCTGCAACATATGTCATTTCACATGGAAAAAATACTTTATGCACCAGTTCATGAAAAGATCAAAAGCTAAAAAGTTTCTGCATTGCGTAACTGAAGTCTGCCAAAACAATAGATAGATAACATTTGATATACTGTACAGAAAAAAAAAAATATATATATATATATTTTTTTTTTTTTTAATGAAGAGTTATATGAGATGATGATATCATTTTGGAAAACCAGAGAAAGTGTTACAATGTTAAAGCAGACTTCCAGTCAAAGAAATTAAAGTTTAGTAAATTGCTCCCCTGGCTGTGCTTACCCATGGCAGCCATTCAGATATTTCTGACACGGGGGCGTGCAGGCACTATAGGGATGTGCTGATTGACACCCAAATCAGGATAACCCAGGAGTTAGGCTGTAGCCCACCACTGGAGTCTTTTTGTTACATAGGATTTGGTTATTTTTAAAGCTTAACACTAACATTGCAAAGTGTTACATTTTACAAATTTCATACCTAGTGCCATTGGGGACATAAACTGAGTAAGTGGTTTACAGGGGGACACCAACCAAACCACTAAACCAGCAGTAAGTAAGAATGACATATTATTGGTGATAGGAGCAAAATGTTCTTTAACCTTATAACATGAATCAATGTTGCAGTGTCAGACTATTAGACTAGAATCCCTTGGGCCTTCCATAGGAAATTGGACAGTTGTACAAAAATAATACTTAAACCATGTAGTATAACCTGATTAAACTGTTGAACAATATAAAATGCAATTCTTACTAATAAAAAAACAAAAACAAACATCACCTATCACAAAACACTTCAGGCAGGAACAATGTATTAGCCTTGGATCTCCTCTACTGCCCTAATTGCAGCTCTGGGTCAGTGCCTTGGGCCCACCGAAGCTCCTCTCAGGGTCAGCCTGATATAATTGTAATTGAATAAATGGAATATTTCATTAAGAGGTTTATTTAAGCACTAGTGCCACGTAGTGCCACATGAAGTTAAGGTGAATATCAGGTCCCAATGCAAAAGGTGTAGTTATGAAGTCAAAAATCCATAGCGCCTTTGGTAGTGCCAGATAGTGTCTAATATATCAACAGTGTAGGTGAGTATCCAAGTGCCGGTGCTGTGCTCCCCACAGTGACAGGTAAGACCAGATGCTCACCCTTCCCTGGGTGGCCTCATCCCATACATATCAACGGGCTGGGTTGGGTATAATTTTTTGGTTTTTTTTTTTTTTGAGGGTGGTGCATGTGCCACGGGATACCTTTGATTTGGGCCATGCAAACCCTGTGACATGTCTTTCAAGTGTCCCCAGTGCAATTCCCAGTGTTTTTAAAATGTAATTGTGTTGGCACCTCCCCCCCCCCAAAAAAAAAAAAAGAAACGGAGATTGCAACAGGCACTGTGTGCCTGAAATCCTTTTTTTACAGTGCTCATGTGGTCGTTGTTAAATATAGAAGCCGGCACTAGGGGTTGCTAGTGCTTAGGCCTTGACAATCCCTGCGCTGTGGCCACCACCCAGCCAGGAGTGCTCAAACACTAAGCAAACGACAGCAGTCTCCAGGTGACTCGGCAGTGCGGGTGCTGAGATCGTCCAAAAGATACTCATCTAGCGCCCACAAGAAAAAATATTAAATTAGGCTCTAAAATGTCCCCAGAGCGAAGATGGAGACTGTAAAAGTATGATGATTAAGATTCACTACGGGAGATTACTTCTATCAAGTGTTGAGCATAATTTTACAGTTGCCGTCTACATAAGCTTTCATTGTTATAGGAACATTATATGGAATATAGGTTTCAGCACGTTGAGCAGTACTAGTTACATTTTATAACCTCAGAATTGAACGTTTTCTTTGAGAATCTTTAGCAAGGTATTCTAATCCTTTTCTTTCTGAATACTTCATTGCTTTAAAAGACAAAAATCAGGTGCCATTTGTCCTGAGTACAGCCCAGAGTACAAGGTAATTTAACATTCCTATTCATTCTTGCCTTAGTAGCGGAAACCCTGTTCACAATATTGCTATTAAAATCAATCAATCCAAAGTAACCACTATTATTTACTCTTCATAATTGTAAGAGGGTTGTCATCCACAAGATGGCATCATTATTCTCTTCCAGAATTTTGCATTAATGCACATTTGTAAGGAATTTATTAGGGAATGATGCAGAATATATTCTTAACTGCATGTTTAATCAAAATTTAGATCTAATCCGCCTTTGCTTTGCTAAAAACAAGAGCTGCCATTTAAGCTGAAAGGGTGTGCTCTGATGTGCTTGTCAGCACTTTACAGGCATGGCATGTTTATGTCTGCACAATTTGCTCATTAGATGCCATTAAAAGTTCCATCACAAGTCAAGTGGAGAGGCTGGAAGTGTAATGTGACAAACAAGTTTTTTCAGAAAAAGGATGGGGGTGGGAGAGCAGAAACTACTAATACAAAACTAATACAAAACTTTGCAAGCTACAAAACTCTGTAAGTTACAAAACTTTGCTTTGTGTAGTGTAGACTTAACAAAATGAACATTCAGGGTCATGCTAAAGATCTGGTGAAGCAAGTTTACCTTTGGAAAAGCATTCATGTGTGAAGTTAAGTTTACGTCAGAGTGAGCTTTTTTAATTTAACACATTAAAATATTTAGGTTCAGATTTTCCCCAAATAGCACCTACCCCTGTGATGGACCAATTTAGCAGGTGAGGTACATCATTTTTTCCAGTGGTGTAAGGATATTTTTTATGGGCTATGTTAATGCGTGCTGTTTCCAGCATGTCAAAACATTAACAGTAACAGTAACAAAGTGAAAACACGTGGAACGACATTGTTTTAACACTGGGACAATAACACTTTAGTGCCAGACCTATAAACACGTGGCGTGCTTGAACCCAGAGCGCCGGCACCATATGCTGAGCCACCTCTGGTAATACATGTTACACTACATGATGTTGTTAGAGGCGCTCACCAGATTCACTTTCTTGAATGTGGTTTTGCGTACAGTGCCTGATGTTCACCAGACGCTGCCTGCCACTACAAAGCACTAAAAATGTCACTTTAAGTAAAAAAAAAAACTTTTTTCATTCCCCAAAAATGTAGTGCACTTTGATACCTTATGCTGAATCAAAGGGGTGATTCCGTACCAGGTGAAAAAACTATGCTACTATATTTTTTGGTGTAAAAAGTGACATTCACTTTCGCTGTACAGACTGGGAGGTGGTTCAGCACCTCTACACTTCTATTTCTTTTCTTTTTTTCACCTAAAGTGCAATTTCTACTCCTAAGAGCACTTTTTGCACCTGGTGCTAAATAAACCTTATTGTGGTAACAAAGAAGGTCATATAATATAATAATACTAAAAATAATAAAATAATAAAAGCAATTAGAAAAAGAAAAATATTTGTTACTATGTTAATGGTGAATGTTGGCATTACAAATGTTCTACTAATGTTAAAATGTGGACTTTTTCTCTTTTTTTCATTCTAAAAATTTATTGGGATTCTAATACATAAAGACATTTGAAAAAATCTAAAAAAGTCTAATAGATGCTGAAGTGACACTGTATTTTTTATGACCTTGATACTTACCTGTCTTTTCAGTGATTTGATCCATTGCAGTCCTGCCGCCAGCAGCATTCATATTTCAGTGCTATCAGCTTTGGTGCTGATTTTGCACCCCCAGGCCAGCCAGCATGTGGGAACTAGGAACAAGACCATGCTAAAAACTAAAGGGAACCCTACATCATAGCTGGCTTGGGGGGGGGGGGGGCAGCAAAATCAAAGCTGAAAGCACTGTGGACAATAGATAGAGGCATAATGAGACAGGGAAGTAGTTCAGAAGAAAAAAATAGCATTGCTTTAAAGCATTTTTTACAATGAATATTTCACTCCAAAATACAGTTGGCTGAAAAGGTCCTTTTCCAATAAATTACAGTTATTTGAATCAACATAAGGGATAATAAGGGAACACAGTAAGTAATATTTAGGTTTGGAACAAAAAATGTGTACAAGTAATAAAATCAGTTTATACAGCACTGCACTGTGAAATTATACTGCAGCACTGTGAAATTACCAGTACTCTCGGCTTACCTCCATACATACTTTTTTAAATGTGAGATATGTTTGTATGTGAGAGATGTTTGAGGGGGTGCAGGGGGTAAAGTCCGCCGTATTTATCATATTTGTGCTCACTTCATTTAGAGATAGGAAGCGCCATTTGTCACTGCTGTTTTAGTCATTAGTTGTCTAGCTGCATCCAACTGAGCTAAAAGACAGAAAATGTTTACTGTGAGAGCCGTATAAGGGCCCCAAAAAGTCCATGGGCATGGCTACTTTCAGCAGAGGGTAATAGTAGAAGAGGTTTAGAAATTCAGTTCCCGATTCAGATTTGTAAAGATGGTTGTGACATGTAGCATGGGGTTACCCAGGGATTTAGAAACCTAATCCTATACATTGCTGACTTTCTGTATTACCAAAAGGGTGGTAAGTAAATACATGCTATCTGACCAAAGTTTAAAAGGATTGTCTATGCTAAATTTAAACACAAATAATCATTTGCTTACCTACCACGCAGAGGATACATCCTGGTGTGCTGATGAATAAAGTTGTTGCCATTTTTTATCTTTTAACTCAATTGGATATAGCTAGACAGCTAAAAACTGAGACAAATGGTGCTTCCTTACTTTAATTGATGCCAAGGGAACACAAATATAATAAATAAGGTGAAGGAGCAACAATGATGAGGCCCCCCTGACCTCCTGGGCTCTGGTGCCGTGGCACCCCCGGAAGCCCCTCAAGTTACGCTCCCTGAAAACCTGCCATGACCTTTGAGTCAACCAATCATTGTTGCAGCAGCAACCTAGGGGAGCTGCAGGATTGGAGGAGGATTGTAGCAACAATGTTAGTATTTTACCCATTTATCCAAATTGGGTGGGGAGCAACAGGAGTAGGAGAAGGATGGGTAGCAGCCAGGGTACCCCTCTCTTACTGCACAGCTTGCAGCATTAATTAATGTATCATCTGAGACCAATATCTATTTGCCCTCCAGTAGTCTTAATTCATAGTAGCCAGGGTGCCACAGCCAAGTAATTGCCCTGCAGTCAACTCTGGTGCTAAAATACAATCCCAGTATGGCTGTGGCAACCTGGAAACAAGACCATCCTGACATGTACAGTAGTCTACGCACCCCCTGCAGCCAGTCATTAATAGAGTCTTCCACGCTGTATCAGCTAAGCATGGTCTGCTTTCCAGCTCACCGCAGCAAAATTGCTCAACTATGGTAGGTAGGTATAGTAACTTATTTTTTTAGCCCCCACTGGTTCTTTAATTAAATCACTCTTTCGAGAGCCCTATCCCAACATTCCAACAAACACTCCTCCCGCCATTGAATAAATACCACACCCCACCAAATAGCCTTAATTAACCCCGTTAACTACAGGGGCTTTGCAAAAATTTGAATATCATCAAAAATGTGTATATTTTTAGTAATTCGGTTGAAAAACTGAATCTCATATATAATATTGAGTCAATACAAACAGGGGGAAGGTGAGATATAATGTTAATACTATAATAATAATTTTCAAATACTTTAAAAATCTCACATGCATTAATGGTTTATCAACCGAGTAAACAGTAAGTAACAATGTTCTGCAGCAATAACAAATGTTGGCACAAACCTAACCTCTGGGACCATGATTCAAATATTAGCCTATTTACTATGCATTTAATCTATTAAGTAATCCCACACATGTAACGTTTTTATATATTTTTTAAAAGTATGTTTAACATCATTTATCTTTAATGTATGCATTTATGAAGAAAATGATTTCTACTCTGTACTATGTATGGGCATGAAGATCAAGGAACACTTGTAATCATATAAATAGATGAAGTTGTCATTGCTTACTGGATCTTGTAACTGATTATTTATGTTAACAAAATTGCAACGTTGGTCAGTAAGATCAAGTGACCTCATGGGATATTTATGCATTAAAATACTTCAAGCGTCAATAAACTAAGAGGCTAATTTAAGACTAGCGCCACGTATTGTCAGGTGAGCGTCTGTGTAGTGGCGCTTAGAGCGAACGCTAGTAGACGCTGTAAATGGGTGTCGGGTGCTGTGACCTAGCTTAGTGGGCCGACAAGTGGTGCTGTACTGTCCTGTCCAGGATTGATAAATGTGATGTCTGCAGGGTGTTGTAGAAGCGCTCTCCCTGATTCACTGCAGAGCCAATCATGGACACTAGGTGGTGTCCCGTGGTCAAAGCACCCAAAACTACTCTACATCTAACAAGTGGCACTGCTGAACCTAGAGCACCGACGCTATACACTGATCCCCCCACTAGTGAAGCTCTCACCAGATTGACTTTCTTAAATGTGGTTTCACATACAGCACTGTGGATAAAGAAAGGTTTTTTTTTTTTTACATAAACCCTCATTCTAAATTGTCCAAAGTGGAAAAGATCGGCTGGTCCTGTTTTAAAATTAGTTCAAAGATTTTTCCCCATGTGGTCTTTTACACTCACTCAATAAAACTCCTCCAACCAATTGCTCTTACTAAGGGAGGAGCTATGGGGGGTGATGAAGAGGGCAGGCATGACAAACAGTGCAACTGGCCGGTACGTGAGAGAGACTGAAACATCACAGCAGGACTATAGTAAACAGCCTGCCAGCGATCGTATCAGTTTCACGGTTTTAGCAGTAATGCCCTATTTGTGGGTATATTTTTCATGGGAGATCCTGTTGAGTATATATATTAACTGAGTTGGAGCATTACCGGTGACACATAAATTGGTAGAGATTGATGTGGTGGCTTTAACTGGAAATTTACTCAAATGGTTTAATTGGGGTCACAAAGTTCAACTTAAACAGGCTTTCTTTGGGAAACACAAGCCCTTATAAAATCCTGTTGTGCCAATCTCATATGGCCACACAGGCCTACTCACAGTTCATACAAGTTTTTGTTTGGGCACTTCAGCCCTGATGTCTGTCTCACTCTTTTGGCAAGCCTTGCTCCTGGTGCCACCTGCATCATGTAGCCCACATGGGTGTTGGACTGTGAGCTCTCCTTAGCTCCAGTGCTGCCTGTGCCTGGTCAGCCCACACTACTGTCTGTAGCACTCTCCCACTTTTGGCTGCAGGTGCCACATGCACCACCGCCCATCCAGCAGCAGCCCCCAGCTGTGGCTCATCAGCCTCTTTAAAGGCCTTCTGCCCTGGAGCACTGGATTGGAGTGAGTGACCAGCAGAACTCAGTCCGCTTCCCATGCTAGCCAGAACCCAGGGTTCTATAGAGTGCAATTCCAGCTGCCCATCAAAGAGCCATTGACTTGAGAAACTCATCCCTGTAATTCTTTTACTACTCCAAGCCACTCCTCCATCAAGAAATGCCCAAATATGGCATTTTTATACCTTGTGGCAGACACTAGGGATGAGCACGACCAGGATTCGTCCTGAATTTCATGGAAAATTAGATTCTGAACGAATCCGAATTTCCCCGCAATTCGATTGATAAAAGTTTTCCTTTAAACTCCATTCATTTCAATGACAGGCATTCTAAGATGGTGGACGCACATGTCCAGACATGTACCCTGGGGCAAGGTATGATGGGACAGTCACATGCAGCCTATCAGCAGCCAGGAAGCCCGGTGACGTCACCGTGCTATATAAAGTGGCGGCCATCTTGCTTGTGCGCATTTCAGACTTGCATTCGTGAGACAGCGGTGGTTGCTGCAGACAGGGACAGACAGTTAGCGATAGGTAGGGAGAGTTACAGATAGGTAGGGAGATTTACAGATAGGTATGGATATTTAGGGAGGCAGACAGAGCCAGGGAAAGATAGTGGAAAACCAGAACAATCCAGGGACAGCATAAAAGTGACAGTGACAGGGTGATTTGCCTGATCAGTTTTCAATTCAATTTGATTTCTTTGTGCTGTAAACCGTAATCTGCCTTGCCACTCTGCATGCCATCTATGCAGTGCCTTATGTAACCCTATCTGTTACACACAAGCATTTAAATAAATGGATTAGTGTTAATATTTTTGGGTCTGCTTTAAGTACACCAGGCCACTGTGCTTGGCATCTATGCAGTGCCTTATGTAACCCTATCTGTTACACACAAGCATTTAAATAACTGGATTAGTGTTAATATTTTTGGGTCTGCTTTAAATACACCAGGCCACTGTGCTTGCCATCTATGCAGTGCCTTATGTAACCCTATCTGTTACACACAAGCATTTAAATAACTGGATTAGTGTTAATATTTTTGGGTCTGCTTAAAATACACCAGGCCACTGTGCTTGCCATCTATGCAATGCCTTATGTAACCCTATCTGTTACACACAAGCATTTAAATAACTGGATTAGTGTTAATATTTTTGGGTCTGCTTTAAATACACCAGGCCACATGGGTATCCCAAACCTGCACGTTGCACCCTATCTGTTATACTAAATAAGTGTTGTTCAGCATCAGCTTTATTAAGCTATTGCATTTTGAATTGGTTTTTGTCCTGCTGTCAATACACCAGGCCACAGGGTATCCCAAACCACCACGTGGCACCCTGTTATACTAAATAAGCGTCTACAGCCTCAGCTTTATTAAGTTATTGCATTTTGAATTGGTTTTGGTCTGCTTTAAATACACCAGGCCGCAGGGTATCCCAAACCACCACGTTGCACCCTATCTGTTATACTAAATAAGCGTCTACAGTCTCAGCTTTATTAAGCTATTGCATTTTGAATTGGTTTTGGTCTGCTTTAAATACACCAGGCCGCAGGGTATCCCAAACCTGCACTTTGCACCCTATCTGTTATACTAAATAAGCGTTGTTCAGCATCAGCTTTATTAAGCTATTGCATTTTGCATTGGTTTTTGTCCTGCTGTCAATACACCAGGCCGCAGGGTATCCCAAACCACCACGTGGCACCCTATCTGTTATACTAAATAAGCGTCTACAGCCTCAGCTTTATTAAGTTATTGCATTTTGAATTGGTTTTGGTCTGCTTTTAATACACCAGGCCGCAGGGTATCCCAAACCTGCACGTTGCACCCTCTCTGTTATACTAAATAAGCGTTGTTCAGCATCAGCTTTATTAAGCTATTGCATTTTGCATAGGTTTTTGTCCTGCTGTCAATACACCAGGCCGCAGGGTATCCCAAACCACCACGTGGCACCCTATCTGTTATACTAAATAAGCGTCTACAGCCTCAGCTTTATTAAGTTATTGCATTTTGAATTGGTTTTTGCCCTGCTGTCAATACACCAGGCCGCAGGGTATCCCAAACCTGCACGTTGCACCCTATCTGTTATACTAAATAAGCGTTGTTCAGCATCAGCTTTATTAAGCTATTGCATTTTGAATTGGTTTTTGTCCTGTTGTCAATACACCAGGCCGCAGGGTATCCCAAACCACCACGTTGCACCCTATCTGTTATACTAAATTAGCGTCTACAGTCTCAGCTTTATTAAGCTATTGCATTTTGAATTGGTTTTTTGTCCTGCTGTCAATACACCAGGCGGCAGGGTATCCCAAACCACCACGTTGCACCCTATCTGTTATACTAAATAAGCGCTGTTCAGCATCAGCTTTATTAAGCTATTGCATTTTGAATTGGTTTTTGTCCTGCTGCCAAAACACTAGGCCGCAGGGCATCCCAAACCTGCAATTAGCAGCCTATCTGTTATACTAAATACGCTTGTTCATCCTTCTTCAGCTGAATCAAACTATTGCATTTTGAATTGGTTTTTGGTCTGCTGCCAAAACACTAGGCCGCAGGGTATCCCAAACCTGCACTTAGCAGCCTATCTGTTATACTAAATACGCTTGTTGATCCTTCCGTAGCTTAAGTAAACGATTTTGAATTGTTTTTTGTCCTGCTGCCAAAACACTAGGCCGCAGGGTATCCCAAACCTGCACTTAGCAGCCTATCTGTTATACTAAATGCGCTTGTTCTTCCTTCCTCAGCTTAATCAAACTATTGCATTTTGAATTGGTTTTTGGTCTGCTGCCAAAATACTAGGCCGCAGGGTATCTCATATTGCCAATTTTCATAGTATCTGGTGCAGAGAAGCAGTTCCTCACTTTATTTAGCTTCTTCTTTTTAAAATAAACACATTTTTTATCGTCCCTATTGCGCATTTCAAATACATAAAAAGTCAGGCAGACAAGTGCAAGGATGTTCAAAGAGGAGTGGCAGAGGCCAAGATTCAGCAGGCAGAGGTCGCAGCAGACTAGGAGCGAGTGGCAGCAGCAGTCACGGTGAGAGACCTGATCTGCCAGTATCTGCTAGCGGTCGTGTCTCCACCAGTAATGCATCTGCCGTGGTAGATTGGTTAACACGCTCATCAACATCATCACAAGTTACATTTGACACCCCCAGTCTAGGGTCGGTAGGTTCCTCTGACACAACCCTGAGTTGGCATGCCCTGAGAGCAGTCCCTGTCCTCCCATTGCCTCTGTCCTACGCCGTTCCCTCCCCCAGCAACGTATCCTATGCTTTGGGTTCAGCTCCACTCTTTAGTGAGGAGGACCATCAGATAGAGGACAGTCAGCAGCTACTGCCCAGCCAAGAAATGGAGGTGGCTTCTTTAGCTAGGCAGACAAATAGTGATGTGGACAGTGTTGTGGGTGTTGCGAGCGTTCCAGCTCCTGTGCCAGACACTGTTGAGGAAACCGAGAACATCAGTGACGTGCAGCCACAACTCTGTGATGATGATGATTATGAAGCCGATCGCACTTGGGAGCCGGGTGATGAAGGGGCTTCATCGTGATCATCAGGAGAAGAGGGGTGCAGGTTTCCCCGGAGTCAGCAGCTGAGGCAGCAAGGTGTTAGCAGCATGGTTGGCAGTCAGCATGGGGGCACAATTGTAAAGCCTGGAGCCAAACGGGGCCGGGGCTGGGGTAGAGCACCTGCTGCGCGGCAGGCTACCTTATCGGGAGGTAGTGGAGCAGGGGTTCCTGGAGTTGGCGACAGTAGCAGTGAATCAGTGAGGCCTGTTGGTGGGAAAAGTAGCTACTCGGCAGTGTGGCAGTTTTTCCTGAAGAATCCGCAGAAGGGTAACATGGCCACATGCAAGATATGTAGGCAGAAGGTGAAGCGTGGCCAGGGCCCAAATGTTGGCACCACGGCCCTGCGTCAACATATGATGCGTCACCATAAAGCGGCCTGGGAGAACTGAGGCTCCGAAGAGGTGGTCCAGCCTGCTTCCTCACCAAGTGGCACGCCGCTCCCAATTTCTGCCAGCCAAGGCTCCAGCACCTCAGCCGAAGGCAGCTGTGCATCATACCCATCCTCTGTCGCTCCTGCTCCTCCTCCTCCAAGTCATGTATCCCGCCAGCAATCCATCAGCGAAGCCATGTCCAAGAGACAGCAGTATGCGCCCACTCATCCTACGGTGCAGAAGCTGAATGTGCTCCTGTCCAAATTGCTGGTGCTGCAGTCGCTTTACCTTTTCAGGTGGTGGACTCTTCACCTTTCAGAGAACTGATGGCTTGTGCCGAGCTGAGGTGGAGAGTCCCAAGCCATCATTTCTTTGCCAAGAAGGCAGTACCAGCGCTGCACACTTTTGTTGAACAGAAGGTGGGCCAGTCCTTGAGCCTGTCGGTGTGTAGCAAAGTGCATGGCAGCGCCGACGTCTGGAGCTGTAACTACGGTCAGGGACAGTACATGTCGTTTACGGCCCACTGGGTGAATGTGGTCCCTTTGCAGCAGCAGCAGCAACTTGGACAGGTCACGCCGCTTTGGCCTCCGCGCTTCCTGCCCGTTGGGCCTGTGACACTGTGCGACTCGGCCTCCTCATCCTCTGCCATCTCCTCACCCTCCACTGTAGGCTCAAGTCTCAGTGCCCCTCCAGTCTACCGTGTGCAGGGCACGGAGGTGTCATGCTGTGCTTCACATGGTTTGTCTTGGCGAACTGAGTCACACAGGGGAGGAACTGCTTAAATTTATTCATCAGGAAATCCAAACATGGCTTACTCCAAGAAAACTTAAAATGGGAATCATGGTTACCGACAATGGGAAGAACATTTTGTCTGCGCTGCACCAAGGAAGCCTGACCCATGCCCCCTGCATGGCTCACGTCTTCAATCTGGTTGTCAAGCGGTTTCTGAAGTGTTCCCCCCATCTGCAAGACATCCTAACAACTTCAAGGAAACTTTGCATGCACTTCAGCCACTCATACACCGCCAAACACATCCTTCTTGAGCTACAGCGTCAGAACGGTAGCCCCCAACATAGTCTGATTTGCAATGTTTCCACCCGTTGGAATTCCACCCTTCACATGTTGGACCGATTATTTGAACAGAGAAAAGCCATCACGGATTTCCTGATGATCCAAGCGGATAGGGGGACTCCCCTGTGTAACTTCAATGTCAACCAGTTCATACGTGACACCTGCCGTTTGCTTAGGCCTTTTGCGGAAGCCCCTTTATTTGTGAGTCGCCAGGATTACGGTATGAACGACGTGATTCCACTGCTTCATGTACTGCAGCACATGTTGGAAACCATGGCTGGTCAGGGCACTGGAGACATGGCGTCTACATCTTACTGCCACATGAACCCCGTTGGAGCTGAACTGGAGGAGGAGGAGGAGGAAGAGGAGGAGGAGGGGCACAGTGAAGCACAGTTTAGGCTTGGCGAAATGGCTGGTTTATCTAGTCAGCGGACAGGAGAGGAGGAGCAGGAGCAGCCAGAGGAGCTAGAAGGTTTTGAGGAAGGCGAGACAGAGGACCCGGACACATCGTGGCAGTATGCAGTGGAGATGGAGACAGGTAGTCCCTCCGAGTCACTTGCGCAAATGGCAGGAAGCATGCTGACGTGCTTGCGTAGTGACCCCAGAATTGTTTCCATTTGTCGGCGGGATGACTTCTGGCTGTCCACCTTATTGGACCCTCGCTTCCGGCACAAAATGGGGGCATTTTTTAAACCCGCCGAGAGGGAGGACAAACTGAACTACTACAAAGACATTCTGCGTAGTCAGTTGGCCGATGCCTATCTGCGCCATGGTCCATACTCTCGCAGGTCTGACTCGGGCGGACCTCTTCGCTCACCTTCCACTGCCATGCCTGCTCGGGGGGTTGGCAGGAGCAGCAGAAGCAGCTCCATCAGCAGCAGCCTCAGTCTTCAGTCGCTAATGAGTAGCTTTCTACACCCGCATAGTAAGGCTACTCATGAGCAGCAGGAAGACCTGAAGCAGGACCTCAACCAGCAGGTCATGTCATACCTTGACATGACCATGCCAACACACCTTGAGGATCCGCTGGACTTCTGGGCAGCCAAACTTGGCTTGTGGCCGCAACTAGCAGAGTTTGCCCTGGAAAAGCTGTCCTGCTCGGCAAGTAGCGTGCCATCTGAGCGGGTGTTTAGTGCGGCGGGGGCCATAGTTATGGCGAGGAGAACTCGTCTGTCAACTAAAAATGTGGAGAGACTCACCTTTGTCAAAATGAATCAGGGATGGATCAGCCAGGATTTCCACCCACCAATGGCTGATGCATGCGACTAGATTCAGCATGGTGCCACGTTTTACACTTTCCAAATGGTGCAAAACCTATTTATGTCTTTAGACCAATTTTATGCCTCCTGCTGATGCCAACTTCAGGGTGTGCCTTTCAGCCAATTTTTGGCCTCCTGCTGCTGCTGCTGCCAACTTCAAGCAATGTTTGGGCTCCTGCTTATGCTGCTGCCAACTCCAGGGTGTGCCTTCCAGCTCATGTTTGTGCTCCTGCTTCTGCCAACTTTAGCCAATTTCCTTCCAGCCAATTTCTGGGTTCCTGCTGCTGCTGCCAACTCCAGGGTGTCTTTCAAGCAATGTTTGTGCTCCTGCTGCTGCTGCAACTCCAGGGTGTGATTCATCCAATTTTTGCAGCCAAATCCAGTGTCTCTTTAAAGTAATGTTTGGGCTCCTGCTCCTGCTGCTGCTTGCAACTCCAGGGTGTGATTCATCCAATTTTTGGGCTCCTGCAGCCAACTCCAGTGTCTCTTTAAAGCAATGTAGCTTTAGTTAGATTAAAACGATATTACGCTAGATTTTTCTATTTGGTTTTCCTTTCTATGTGGTTTGTCCAATCTGGGACAATTTTAAAAGCCAAAGTGGGATAAGAATATCAAATCGGCTCTGTTAATAACAAGAGAGGATTGGAATATTGAGGATCTAATAAGGCATTCAAGCACACCTCCACCTGTTAAAGTGGGGACCAGAATACTTAACCAGCTCTCCTATCCAATAAGAGAGGAATAAATCATGGAGGATTTTTAATAAGGCACTAAAGCTTAATATTATCTGGTAAGAGTATTTTGAAGGAGGTGGTGGGCACGAGATTCTCATCAGCAATTTGCTGCTATATACACGTGGTGGAATTTGCTACAGTGTTTTGAACATTCCTGTGATAGAAGGTCACTAAAATCCTTGGCCTTAGAGGATACTCTCAGATTGGGGAACCACCCCAGAAGCTTGGACTTTTTTATATAATGTTTTAAGAGTTAAAGCTGACCTAAAGTGTGTTGTGTTATCATTGATTGCTCTGTGTTTTTGGAATAATATGAACTACTACAAAGACATTCTGCATAGTCAGTTGGCCGATGCCTATCTGCTCCATGGTCCATACTCTCGCAGGTCTAACTCGGGGGGACCTCTGCGCTCACCTTCCACTGCCATGCCTGCTGGGGGGGTTGGCAGGAGCAGCAGCAGTAGCTCCATCAGCAGCAGCCTCAGTCTTCAGTCGCTAATGAGTAGCTTTCTACACCCGCATAGTAAGGCTACTCATGAGCAGCAGGAAGACCTGGAGCAGGACCTCAACCAGCAGGTCATGTCATACCTTGACATGACCATGCCAACACACCTTGAGGATCCGCTGGACTTCTGGGCAGCCAAACTTGGCTTGTGGCCGCAACTAGCAGAGTTTGCCCTGGAAAAGCTGTCCTGCCCGGCAAGTAGCGTGCCATCTGAGCGGGTGTTTAGTGCGGCGGGGGCCATAGTTAGCGAGGAGAACTCGTCTGTCAACTAAAAATGTGGAGAGACTCACCTTTGTCAAAATGAATCAGGGATGGATCAGCCAGGATTTCCACCCACCAATGGCTGATGCATGCGACTAGATTCAGCATGGTGCCACGTTTTACACTTTCCAAATGGTGCAAAACATATTTATGTCTTTAGACCAATTTTTGGCTTCCTGCTGATGCCAACTTCAGGGTGTGCCTTTCAGCCAATTTTTGGCCTCCTGCTGCTGCCAACTCCAGGGTGTCTTTCAAGCAATGTTTGGGCTCCTGCTTATGCTGCTGCCAACTCCAGGGTGTGCCTTCCAGCTCATGTTTGTGCTCCTGCTTCTGCCAACTTCAGGGTGCCTTCCAGCCAATTTCTGGGTTCCTGCTGCTGCTGCCAACTCCAGGGTGTCTTTCAAGCAATGTTTGTGCTCCTGCTGCTGCTGCTTGCAACTCCAGGGTGTGATTCATCCAATTTTTGGGCTCATGCAGCCAAATCCAGTGTCTCTTCAAAGTAATGTTTGGGCTCCTGCTCCTGCTGCTGCTGCTCCTGCTGCTGCTGCTTGCAACTCCAGGGTGTGATTCATCCAATTTTTGGGCTCCTGCAGCCAACTCCAGTGTCTCTTTAAAGTAATGTTTGGGCTCCTGCTGCTGCTCCTGCTGCTTGCAACTCCGGGTTGTGATTCATCCAATTTTTGGGCTACTGCAGCCAAATCCAGTGTCTCTTTAAAGCAATGTTTGGGCTCCTGCTGCTGCTGCTCCTGCTGCTGCTTTCAACTCCAGGGTGCGATTCAGCCAATTTTTGGGCTCCTGCAGCCAACTCCAGTGTCTCTTTAAAGCAATGTTTGGGCTCCTGCTGCTGCTGCTCCTGCTGCTGCTGCTTGCAACTCCAGGGTGTGATTCATCCAATTTTTGGGCTCCTGCAGCCAACTCCAGTGTCTCTTTAAAGCAATGTTTGGGCTCCTGCTGCTGCTGCTCGCAACTCCGGGGTGTGATTCATCCAATTTTTGGGCTCCTGCAGCCAACTCCAGTGTCTCTTTAAAGCAATGTTTGGGCTCCTGCTGCTGCTGCTCCTGCTGCTGCTGCTTGCAACTCCAGGGTGTGATTCATCCAATTTTTGGGCTCCTGCAGCCAAATCCAGTGTCTCTTTAAAGTAATGTTTAGGCTCCTGCTCCTGCTGCTGCTCCTGCTGCTGCTTGCAACTCCAGGGTGTGATTCAGCCAATTTTTGGGCTCCTGCAGCCAACTCCAGTGTCTCTTTAAAGCAATGTTTGGGCTCCTGCTGCTGCTGCTGCTCCTGCTGCTTGCAACTCCAGGGTATGATTCATCCAATTTTTGGGCTCCTGCAGCCAATTCCAGTGTCTCTTTAAAGCAATGTTTGGGCTCCTGCTGCTGCTGCTGCTCCTGCTGCTGCTGCTTGCAACTCCAGGGTGTGATTCATCCAATTTTTGGGCTCCTGCAGCCAACTCCAGTGTCTCTTTAAAGCAATGTTTGGGCTCCTGCTCCTGCTGCTGCTTGCAACTCCAGGGTGTGATTCATCCAATTTTTGGGCTCCCTGCAGCCAAATCCAGTGTCTCTTTAAAGCAATGCTTGGGCTCCTGCTGCTGCTGCTTGCAACTCCAGGGTGTGATTCATCCAATTTTTGGGCTCCTGCAGCCAACTCCAGTGTCTCTTTAAAGCAATGTTTGGGCTGCTGCTGCTTACAACTCCAGGGTGTGATTCATCCAATTTTTGGGCTCCTGCAGCCAACTCCAGTGTCTCTTTAAAGCAATGTTTGGGCTCCTGCTGCTGCTGCTTGCAACTCCAGGGTGTGATTCATCCAATTTTTGGGCTCCTGCAGCCAACTCCAGTGTCTCTTTAAAGCAATGTTTGGGCTCCTGCTGCTGCTGCTTGCAACTCCAGGGTGCGATTTATCCAATTTTTGGGCTCCTGCAGCCAAATCCAGTGTCTCTTTAAAGTAATGTTTGGGCTCCTGCTCCTGCTGCTGCTGCTCCTTGCAACTCCAGGGCGTGATTCATCCAATTTTTGTGCTCCTGCAGCCAACTCCCGTGTCTCTTTAAAGCAATGTTTGGGCTCCTGCTGCTGCTGCTTGCAACTCCAGGGTGCGATTTATCAAATTTTTGGGCTCCTGCAGCCAAATCCAGTGTTTCTTTAAAGCAATGTTTGGGCTCCTGCTGCTGCTGCTTGCAACTCCAGGGTGTGATTCAGCTAATTTTTGGGCTCCTGCTGCTGCCAGCTCCAGGGTGTGTTTTTCAGGCACTATAGGGGCCCCTCATAGTGATGGCACTTCAACTCTCTGCAATTGTGCTGCTCTGCGATTCTATTAGTGATGCCTCTGATCTGCATGTCCTAATTATTTACAGTATTATTTCACTAACCCAGCACGCATCCTATGCGTGTTACAGCAAGGCAGAATGGTTTACAACCCTATTTCGACCCGAATTTTTTTGCGCCGAATCGCTATTAAAAACGGCTATTTCTGAGCCTCCTAGCTCAGAAATAGCCGTTTTTAATAGCGATTCGTCGCAAATAAATTCGGGGAGGAAAATTCGGCGAAATTTGGTTTCTTCTTCTGGTAGGAATAAAATTCAGGGGTTACAAGTTTGAGTGTATCAGGGGAGACTGGCAGGATATTTCTTGATGCTGGGTGTATTAGTGACTCCTCCTCCCACCATCCAGCATATTTTTAAGAATTTTTATAATTGGGCCATTTTTTCATGATAGTCTTCCTCCAGACATATTATGCTTAAAGTTTTTTTTTTAATTATATTGAATACATCAATCAATTCAAGAAAAATACTTTTGTTTTCCACATGCCTTGCAATGCTTCTGGCATCTGAGCAAACCACTTGGGGGCTAGAATTTATATTTTTAAATTTTCAATGATCCTACCTCCTATGGGTACTGACACAGCAAGCATTTGGTTGGTACTGCTATTGATTCGATTTTTGTTTTTTCATCATATTATCATCTTTTTTGTAAGGAGCCAACAAATGTAAGACAGAGAATGGAGTTACAGTCCTACTTTTGGCTTCTGTATCTTTCTGAATACACAGAGCCTAATTTATTAATGGCGGTAGTCAGTGCCATTTTGGCTCCAGATGGCGCCCAAGCAGCAGCAGCGCCGCAAAGTGGCAAATGGCACTGACCGCATTCAGTGCTGTGGCCAAAGTGGGCTTTTTGTTATTCAATTGATAAATGTAATGGGCTATTGCCGCACATGTACCCAGATCCCTGATTTCCACTGTGTGTTTTTAATCAATAATTGTCTATTTTAGGCATGTCACACCAGAGTTCTATAAAGAGGACCAAAACCCACCCTGGAGTCTTAGGGCAGGGCAGGCATACTCTCTCCCCCCGGGCGACCCTGATCGGGGTGACCCCCCAGATCACCCCTGATTAGGGTGACCCCCCAGGTCACCCAAAAACTTACCTTCGTTCCCGGTCCAATGGATGCATGCATGCTGAGCAGCAGCCACATCCCTGCTATCCCCGCTATCTGCATGCTCTCTGTTGTAGCGGGGGATGCAACCACCATATCCGCTCGCATTAGACGAGCTCCTGGATGAAGGGGCTCCAGCAGATCCGAGGGCACTGATTGGACGAGCGGCCGTGCATGCGTAGTAGGACTGTGAAGAGGTGAGTTTGTTCGGGCGACCTGGGGGGTCTCACACAGTGGGCCAAGGACCAAAAATAGTCAAAATCCTGGGTTTTGGGCCACTTTAACTTAACAAAAAAAGGATCTAGTATGGACAAATCTGTTTTTTAAATCAGCAAAATACGAATAAAAACATTTACTAATTAAATGCTGGTTTTGCAAAGTAATCTCATAATTTCTGGGGGCCCAAATCTAAACTCCTCGAAACCAAGTCTTGGGACCTACAAAGGCTAAAAAACAAAGATGTTAGATTGTCTAAAAGAAAAAAAATATGCAAGCAAGAATCAGTTAAATCTGAAAAAAGGCTCTCCAAACAGAATAATACACAACAAGCATAGGTACTGTGAAGGGAAAAGTTGCCTTACACCCCAAAGTATAGCATGCACATAAAGATCATTTTACTTATAAATGTCAGCTCTGCAGATAAAGTGTGCACATTTTCAACCAAAACAACCCTTTACATTTGAAATACACCCCACAAACCATATATTTCCTGAATGTACACATGTTAAGTTTTCTAGGCGTACCCAGCTTTTTGTAGTGGGCTCAAATTTCTGAAAGTAATCCCTCCAAGAATCTTTTGTTTGCACAGGGTTTCCCTAAAAAATGTTTAAAAAAGAATAAAAAAACACATTTTTCTACAATATCAATATGCAAACAAAAAAAAAAAAACAAGCTGAATCGATAAGCGCAAGGTCTCCTGAACAGAATAACCAACTTGCATAGGTACTTTTAACCCTTTTTAATGCCAGCCGACTTGAAATTTCGCCACAGGCTATTGACAGGTAATTTTTGTGGAAAGTTTCTAGGAACTTCATAATTTGTGTAAAAAAAATAATAATAATGTTTTTAAATGTTGTCATTTTTATTTAAAACATATTTTTTAGGAAAACCATATTGCATGGAAAAGCCCCATTACTCACAATTTCATTGGTACATCCTATGTATCGGTAGCCCCACGTTTCTGCCCAGGAGACCCACCAAACTGAAAAGAGTGCTTTATTACATTTTCAAATAAAATATATCAAAATAACAAACAAACAAAATAACTATCTGCACTAGCAAGTGTTACATTTAAAAATTGGGGGTCAGGCTTTTTTTTTATTTTTAAAGGTTACAATTATTAAAAATGGCATGGGGGCCCACTTCCCAGCATAACCAGCCCGGGCACCAGCTATGCAGGGCTTGTAAACCAGGGCGCAGAGGCCAGCCTCTGAGCCTCCGGCACTGAAGGCTACAGACCTGCATAGTCTCCATGGGCTCTGCTACCTCCCGGGCTTTGGAGAGGCAGGTAATGGGGGACAAGGGGTAAATGGCAAGTCACTTGCTGGCCACAGGGGTGCCAGCCCCTCTAGCCTTGTGAACTGGTTTAGGGGTCTCATGGACTCCTTACCAGTTCACAAAGGGTTAAATGTAAAAACACAAACACAGCAAGAAAAAAATATTTTATTTATTTATTTTCATACTTACCTCTGAGCCATCCCCAAGCACTGTGTTCCACGCGATCACTCTGGCTTCTGCTCTCACTCCTGCTGCTGCTGCTTCTGGAAGCCTTTTATACTGGCTGAGTGACAGCACATAAAGGGTTAGGTTAAAAAATTACATAAGATTGCCTCTCTCGGAGGGGGGGGTAAAACCCCTTTAAAAATTAAAATGGGATGGCATATCCAGTCTGGGCACCAGCTATGCAGGGCTTGTAGACCAGGGCATAAAGGCATAGCCTTCTTGGGCTGTGAGCTCTTCTCCCCCCCTGGACTTTAGGGAGGCTGGTAATGGGGGGTCAGGGGTTATGTGTGATTTTTGTGCTACCCAATGTTATTCAATACATTTTAATACCCTTTGTGCAGCCATTTGTGTGTGGGGTTTCTGCCTCTCCTTTTGGCCATTTGTCCCAAAGGCAGCTTCTTTTAGGGTTACAGATTACAGGTAATCCAATTGCAAGCAGAGGTAGAACAAAAGTCTGATTACCTTAGCAAGATGAATGATGTGTATGGGTCAGGGCTTCCAGGAAGCTTGGATCTAGCCCTGTTTTTGGTTGGTGGTCCTATCTGGGCACACTAGCATGTAGTTTTCCTCTACATGGGACAAAATACTGGTCTGTCTGGTGTTAGAGAAGCCGCAGGGGGCTTTCAACCTGGAACTTGCCTTTGCTCGTTTCTATGACGTCAGATCATCATGCCTATGGCTTGTGTTAGAAGGCTTTTGGAAGGGTGATATTTGCTAAGAACAGAGAATCCTAAATGGGGGAACCGGGCATCTGCAATAAAATTAAATATATTTGCCCTATTCCTCACAATTTTTATTGATAAAAAAACACACCGCAATGCCCAACATGTTTTTTATCAATGAAAATGACAGCTGGAATTTGTCTTTTAATTTTTTTTATTACTAGGTTTTTTTAATGTGTACCTCTAATAGCCAACTATCCCAGGCACCAGGCATAAGGGGGGCCCCTGGCCCTTCACATATACCGGCCCTTATGCCCTTCAATATGAGTTCAGGGCTTTTCCAAGGGTTGGTCGCTGTCCCACACCAGGTCTTCTTTCAATCTTCGGTGCTCTTCAGTGCCCCTTTCACTGTCTTCTTTAGGTGGCGCCAAGCATCGGGAAGAGGGGGACCTGAACAAGAAGGATTTTCTAGGCGAGGATGCAATCGACCCTATTGTTGCTAGAGAAGATTTGTTTCCTTTATTAACACAGTGTTCCAAGCAAATAAAAAGGAATAAAAACCAACTGATATGCTCAGCACCTGGAGAACATGATTTTGGCACACAGTAATGGAAACCATTTACAGACAACTTACATCCTGGCAGACAACTTACATCCTCTGTGTATTGTTAAGCACCCAGCTACATTTCTTAGCAGGCAGATGTGCCACATTTGTGCTCTGGTATACAGCCATCCCTGCCCTGCACCAACATGTGACCCAGAATGCGTCCTTGGCTATGTAGAATGCTGTCAGTGGTAGGGCTCTAATAGTCTCCTAGTGTGGATCTTAGTCCACCAGTTGCAGTCACCTAGTTCATAGCTTTTATTCTTACAAATGTTTTCTTGCTTTTCTGAAAGCTTTGTATACAATCCAAACTAACGGTTTAGCGACTGTCTCTCCCAACTCCAGCAGTGCTATTCTTCTGCTATACTATCATCTTTTCTCATTTTCTCTTTTTCTTTTACAAAGAATTTATTGGGTTTTCATATAAGATATACATGAGTCAGACATTACATATGCATTAATGATGTCAGATGTACGGGTTTACAGGATGTACATAATAACACAGTGTCAAATAGTTATCAAAAGAGATACGGTGATTCCTGAGTATAATTACACTAACAACATAGTACTAATTTTAAAGATCAACTTCTGACACAGAACAGCAAGTGCTTAGGGTGCGGTGAATTGTAGCTTGGACTGGGAAACTTGTACTAAAAAGGTATGCTTAACACGCTAATTCTTTATTGGTGCCGGAGATCGGCGGTCGGGGCTGTGCATTAATGCATAGTCGTTAGGATTGATTAACAGTGGGATAAGAAAAGGAAAGGTGGAGCAGAAAAAAGAGGGAAAACAGAGGAGCTTAAGAGAAGAGAAGACAAGGGAAGAGGATGGGGGGAGGGAAGAGGGAAAGGGAGGGAGCCGGGGTTGGAGGCCAGGCTCGGAATAGAAATGGGTTTCCCTGTACTCAAACTGGGTGGACTGGGTCCGTCTGGTGGTGACCGACATCTATATACGGTGGCTAGGATGTGTTGAATTAATTTCCAATGGTTTTTAGACTATTTACCTGATTTGTGAGAGAGTAAAGCCTCCCTAGGGTTCTTAGTAATTGGGAAATGAGTAATGTCGGAAAGCAGTTTGTACACCCTGTTCCATGTGGCCGAGACTATTGGGCAATCCCACCAGATGTGGACCATTGATCCCACGGAAGGGCATCCCCTGAAGCAGAGTGGGGAAGTTGATGGGGAAAACTTGTGGATACGGTCTGGAGTGAGATACCATTTAAAGAGTGTCTTGTAGGCATTTTCTAGAACTACTGTATTACAGGAAATCCTCTTTATATTGTCCCACATTCTCCGCCACTCATCCTCCTCCACATCAAACCCCAGCTCTCTTTCCCATTGAGACATATAATTATGCCTAATAGGGGATGGTGGAGACACTAGAGTTGCATAGAGGCTCGATATCAAACCACCGCAGAAGTGCTCTCTGATACACCGAGATTCAAAATCAGTACTTTGATATGGAGGAAGAGAGCGGTTCAACGTACTGTTAATAAAATGCTTAATCTGTAAAAATCTAAAGGTTTCAGACGGGGGCAGGTTTTCCCCTGAGTTAAAGTCCTGGGCTGTTTTCATCCCCTTTAAAGTGGACCAACACCCACGGGTGATCGGCCCGGGAATCTATAAGATTCCCGGGCCGATCACCTCCCTCCCCGCGGGACATCCGAGATCGGGATGTCCCGCGGGGTGAAACCCCCCCAAACCCCCCAAACTCCATACCTTAGTTTCGGCGGCGGCCGGCCGCCGCCGCCTCCCTCGCGCCCCTCTAGTCGTGCGCGCGCCCGCACCCGCCGTCTGTGAATGGCCGGCGCGGGCACGCGCGCGTCAACAGGGACGCGCGGGAGGCGGCGGCGGAAGAGCCGCTTGTCCGCGGCTTGTCCGTCGCCGCGGACAGAGGTGAGTTCGGGGGGTTCGGGGGGGTTTCACACAGCGGGGCACCCCGATCGGGGGTGCCCCACCGAAGTGGACCAAGACCCAGGATAGTCAAAATCCTGGGTGTTGGTCCACTTTAAGGTGCAGAAGTTCTCCACCCTGGTATAACCTTTCCCCACCCACCATCTAAAGTTATTGGGGTGGGTGATACCCAGAGGAAACAAGGGATTTCCAAGCAACGGGGAAGCTGGCTTTGAAGAGGAAGTAAAATGGGATTTTACCCCATCCCAGACGGAGAGGGAAAACCCCAGGGTAGGAGGCAAGGATTTAGGTCGTGAAGCTTTTGGGAGCCATAATAACGAAGCTGGGGAGATGGGTGAACATTTTAGGAAGTCATTCGATACCCAAATCGGCCTATCCTTTGTCGCATGGAGCAAGACCAGGGGTGCCACCTGAGCTGCTATGTACGGGTTTCGGAATCATGACTATGGATGCTCTAAGCATCTCCGGGTCAAAGGGGTTACCCTCTTTAACATGATTGAAGACTGCAGCTAGTCTAGGGGCCACTATAGGACCAAGTTTTTTATAAAATAGGGTGGTAAATCCATCAGGCCCAGGCCTCTTGCTATTTTTCAAGGTTTTGATAGCCTTCAGGACTTCGTCAGTGGTGATGTCCCCGTCTACAAAAGATTTTTGATCTTCAGAGATATGTGGGATAGTGATATCATCAAAAAAGGCCTGGGCCCGATGGAGTTCCAAGGGCGGGGGGGGCTTCATACAAGTTGGCCAAGCCCACTGAGAACTCATTTACCACCGTCAGGGGGTTGCTGGTCTCAGTACCCTCCCTAGTTTGTAGTTTGACGGGAGCTATGTATTGATCCTGACATTTCAGTTGGGAGGCCAGGAGTGTCCCTGGTTTATTTGCTGAAGTATAGTAAAGCTTTTTAGAGTGCCTGTATCGACCTTCAGCCTGCTCCATTTGTAAAAGATTTAGTTTCGCTCTGGAGGTCTCCATCTGGCGAAGGTGCTTTGGGGAGGGATTTACCTTAAAGGCCTGAGCATCTGCTAGGTATTGTTCATTAAGTTTTGTTGCTAGCGCCATTCTCTCTTTTTTCTTCCGAGAGGACAGGGCTATATAATGACCTCTCATCACAGCTTTAAAAGCACCCCCAAATCATAGTTGGGGGAGAGTCTGGGGTCACATTTAATCTAAAAAAATCTCTGGCACGTGTACAGGATTCCTCTACTAGGGAGTTCGAAGAGAGTAGAGAGTCATTAAGCGACCATGAGGAAGATCTAGATCCAGAAATCAGTGATTTACAAGAAATTGAGATCAAGTCATGGTCAGACCAGGGTATAGGATGAATTCTAGAAGCAGTGACTTGGGGGAGAAAGGAGGTCTGCACAAAAACATGGTTTATTCTTGTAAAAAGTTTGTGGGGAGCTGAATAGTGGGTGAAGTCTTTCTTGTGGGGGTGCTGATCCCGCCAGGGGTCTACTAGATTGCAATTGTTGATTATGTCCTGGAATTGTTTCCCTTCTTGTCTAGTTTGTGTATTTGGGGGGGAGAGACCTATCTATATCAGGTTGTAGATTTAGATTAGAGTCTCCACATAAGAAGATAGTGCCCTTCCCATGTGTATGGATCATGGAGCACATTTGTGATATAAAGGGTAGCTGCTTAGTGTTGGGAGCATAATAATTAAGAAAGGTTACCTCAGAGTCTTGAAGTGTTCCCTGAAGTAGAATAAACCTGCCGCCAGGGTCTGCGATTTGCTTATGGCATGTGAAGGGGACCTCCTTACGGAAGGCGATGAGAACACCTTTTTGCTTACTGTGTCCTACTGCTTGGAAGAAGAGAGGAAATTTATAGTTAAGAAGCTTGGGTGTGGAGGACGTCGTATAATGGTCTCCTGAAGACATACCACGTCAGCATGGATGGAGTTAAAGTATTTGAAAGCTCTAGACCGCTTATTGGGTGAGTTTAGACCCTGAACATTAAGTGACACTACATTAAGAGACATTTTTGGGAGAATGGAGTAGCTGCTTCCAGGTATACGCTAGGCCTCGAGCCAGGACCCCTAGTAAGGATGGGACAGGAGAAGAGAGGGTTAGGGGAGAGGGGGGGGGGAAGGGAGTCAGAAAAAGGAGGAAGAGGGAGGAAAGAGAGAGAAAAGAAGGAAATACAAAAAACATTGAAGATTAACATACAATTTAGAACGCTTTTGAGACTGCACATCCGTGCAGAGTAGTGTCCCAGAGGCTCAGACCGCAAAGAAGTCGGAACCAAAGGGAGTTGGGGGTTCGCCAGAGTGAGTCGGGAGGCAAATCTGGCACAAACGTGTAAATATGCAACAACACAACAACATATATCAATACAGCAAAAAGAAAAATGTAAAAGGCCGCAGTTAGAACATAAATGTCCTCTACTTCCGTGGACACACCCGGGGCCCACCACTTGAAAGCCCGGGGGGGGGGAATGTTCCCTCCCAAGCCGCAGCGAGGACCCATGCCGCGGCCCAAGGAGCAGAAGAACAACATTCACTTATAGGGAAAAGTACCAGTTTAATAGCGGCAAGCAAAAAAGGGACTGTCCCTGGTTATGTACCATCTCGGGAGCATGTAGGTGGAGAAGCTCTCCAGAATCAACAAAAGTCCACCTGCTTCCGGTAATATGACCAGGGGTAGCAGAGGGTCAGGGCTCCACTATAGCCACAAGAGGGGTTCCTGTAGTGGCCTGTTTGAGTGTTTTAGTAACTAACTGCAGGGGTGAAACCTGTCATGTTCACTGGTGGGCGAAAGACACTAATAAGTGTGGATGGTAACACAGGGAGATCAGTCAAACTAAGATCTCCTAGTGGCCGTAAGTTGTCCCAAGGACAGAAGGAGCAAAACCCCCCTCCCCGGGGGGAACAGGACTGCTCACCTACCCGGTGAAGTGACCTGGGGAAGTTCAGGGACAGGGGTGTGCCATATTTATAATTATAATAGGGTCTCTTGCAGCGGCATATTTCAGGTGGTTAGTTTTAATGGCAGTATTCTAGCTGTAAGGCGGGTAGCCCCCAGGATGAGAGATGACATCAATAGTAACATTGTTATAGCCTCACAAAGGTCACTTGCAGTGGCATGTTTCAGATGTTAAGGACTAGTTGTAACTGTTCATGGAGGTGGAGAAGTTCTCCAGACACAACAGAAGGTTACCTTCGCCCGGTAGTATATCCAGAGGAAACAAAGGGTCAGAGCTCCACTATAGCCGCAAGAGGATTTCCTGCAGTGGTGTGTTTCAGTTTTTTTTTTTTTTTTATAATTGATTGCAGGAGTTCCCACTATAAGGAAGAGTGTTTCTCAGAGAGGATATAATGTCCCTTAGGTAAATATGGTCATGCCCACCAGTGAGAAGAGATATGCTAATAAGTTTGAATATTAAGGCAGGGGGGTCAGTCAACCTGAGATCTTTCAGTGGCCATGAGCTGTCTCAAGCACAGAGAGGAGCAAAACCCCCTCCCCGGGTGAAACAGGACTGCTCGCCCGCCCGGTGAAGTGACCTGGGAAAGCTCAGGGTCAAGGGTCTGCCATATTTGTAATTATAATAGGGTCTCCTGCAGCAGTACATCTCAGACAGTTTTGATAATAGTATTTTGGCTGTAGGGCGGGTAGTTCACAGGTTAAGAGACAATAACATTAATAACATTGTTATAAACACTGTGAGAAGGGTATGGTTTGGGAGAACAGATATCTGCCCTTGAAATGGTTAAACTGTGAATGGTAAGCCTTGGGTGTGTCTCTGGTAACCAAAGGGTTAACACAGACACAGTATAAGCAGGATTGATAGTCTGTGTTGTCGATGTTGGCCATAGCTAACATAGACAGATTGTAAAATACGTACTGGGACCTGCTTGTTCTGGAGTGAGTGAGGTTGGTAGTGGGACGCTCACTCCACTCGGGGGTTCGGTCCGGGGCTTCCACAGCCCGCAGCTGTGGATCCTCGGGTCCTAATTTAAAGCTCACTGCAGATCTGAAGAGGGTGGCCATACCCGGAGAGCTGACTGCTGGACTAGAGGAGGTATTGAACGGGCCACACAACGCTTGTGATTGGTAACTGTGGGCCGGATAGCCAGTCCCACGTATAGCTAGGGATTGTTACATATTAGTGAGTTGCTTAGCCGAGCAGGATTTATTTTTGTTTAAGCCTGATGTTAAGGCCCTGTGGTTGTTGGAAGCTACAAGTGTGAAATAAAAACACTTGAATTGAACTGTATCCTGTCTGTGACCCTGCTTACTGCACAGCTACCAAGTATCTACCAGAGCGGTTCCCCACATATGGTGGCTTGGAGCGGGCACAGTGCAGTGAAACATACACTGGGTGCATGTCCTGGCCTTCAACAAGCAACAAGCCACAGCCATGGATGAGCTAATTAAACAGCTGGTTCAGTCCAACTTCCAGCAACAGAAGGCACACTCTGAGGCTATGCAGGCCCAGCAACAGGCCAACTTACAGCAGCAAGAAACTAACAGGCTGCTAGCACAGCAGATGACAGCACTGGCGGCTGCACAACAAAAGCTGGGTGCAGCGATACCGGAGCGGGATGCCAGGAGAGAAGTTCGGAAAGCCATGACAAAGATGACGTCAGAGGACGATGTAGAGGCCTTCCTAACAGGCTTTGAAAGAGTGGCCACCCGTGAAAGGCTGCCGCAGGAATACTGGGCAGAGGTTCTGGCACCCTTCCTCATAGCAGAACCACAGCAGGCCTATTTCGACCTAAGCGAGCAGGAAGCCCGGGATTATGCTACTGTAAAAGCGGAGATCCTAGCCCGTTTGGGAGTTGATATATACCTACGTGCCCAAAGAGTCCATAGCTGGAGGTTCCAAGAGGCGTTACCACCAAGGGCCCAGATGCACCACCTCATCCACCTGGCTTCAGCCGGAGACATCAACCCCAGCCAAGATGGTGGAGAAGGTTGTTCTGGACCGCTTTTTGAGGGCCTTGCCAGGTGAGATACAGCAGTGGGTAGGACATGGGGACCCAGCTGACGCTAATACTTTGGTGGGGATGGTGGAGAGGTACTCAGCCACCCAAGCTCTGAGGAAAAAGGCCTCTCCCACCCCAGCCAGCCCCAAGTCCAGAAGGCCTATGGTACCTGCTAACTCCCGGGCCAGTGTAAATCCCTATGTTCAGGTGATGCCCCAGGGGAGGAGGAGAGCGGAGGCTCCTATCTGTTGGACCTGCCAGGAACCTGGCCATATTGCAGCCAAGTGTCCCCATAAACCTGAGCCCATGGACTGCAGCTCTGCCAGGAGGGTTTCCCTTTATGCGGCCCCGGTTTATACTGCTGCTACTCCAGACTCTATGGATGAGCGCCACCTCTGCCAGGTGACAGTGGCAGGGCTCCAGGTGCTGACGCTGTTGGACTCTGGAAGTCGGGTGACTCTAATTAATGGATCCCATATTAACCCTGGGACTGTCACAGGCCACACAGTTGGGGTCCGGTGTATTCATGGGGACGTGAAAGACTATCCTACTGCCATTGTGACCATCCAGACCCCCTGTGGAGAAAGTCAACATGAGGTTGGGGTTGTCATGAACTTGCCCCATGACCTTATTTTGGGACGGGATTTCCCCTTGTTCTGGACTCTGTGGCGGGGAAATCAGAGGACGGGGAAACCACCCTTAAGAGTACAACCCCAACAGAAGAGTCAAGTCTTAGACCCGGAGCCCAATGACCCAGACTCTGGGGTCCCAGCTGTAGGGGTGACCAGTGATGAAAGTAATGTAAGCACTGTATTTCCCCTAAATGTGATGGCCGGTGAGACTGAAGAGTTAGTGACTGGGCCACAGTTTTCAGATTTGGAGGTATCCCATGACAACTTTGGCACAGCACAACTCCAGGACCCTACACTGGTCCGGGCTAGGGAAAATGTTGTGGTGGTGAATGGGGTGCCCCAGCACGCCAATGCTAATCAGATATTTCCCCACTTCATGGTTGACCAAGAACTTTTATATCGGGTTGACAAGATGCGGGGTGAGACCTGGGAGCAATTGCTGGTGCCCAAGCCTTATCGCCAAACCGTGCTGATGTTGGCTCATAAACATGTGCTTGGGGGACACCTAGGGGCCACAAAAACGTTGGATCGCATCCTGCAGCGGTTTTACTGGCCAGGGGTATATACTGAGGTTAAACGTTATTGTGAATCATGCCCCGAATGTCAGTTGCGTGCTCCTATGGGTCATTTTCGGAATCCATTAGTACCTCTTCCCATCATCGAGGTCCCATTTGAAAGGATTGCCTTGGACTTGGTAGGTCCGTTGGTTAAGTCTGCCCGGGGGCATCAGCATATACTTGTAGTGATGGACTACGCTACATGGTATCCTGAAGCCATTCCCCTGCGGCACACATCGGCGAAGCTGATAGCTAAAGAGCTATTCGCCATGTTTTGCCGGGTGGGCCTGCCCAAGGAGATCCTCACGGACCAAGGTACCCCTTTCATGTCTAAAGTCACCAAGGAACTGTGTAAACTCTTTAACATAAAACAATTACGCACATCGGTATACCATCCTCAGACGGACGGATTAGTGGAGAGATTCAACAGAACCTTAAAGAGTATGCTGAAAAAGGTGGTGGACAAAGATGGGAGGGACTGGGATGTTATGTTGCCCTCTTTAATGTTCGCAGTCCGGGAGGTACCCCAAGCTTCTACGGGGTTTTCTCCCTTTGAATTAGTCTATGGCAGACATCCCAGAGGCCTGCTGGACATTGCAAAGGAGACTTGGGAACAGGAGCCCACCCCCCACAAAAGTGTTATAGACCACATCGCCAGTATGCAGGACAGGGTGGAAGCCATTATGCCCATCGTTAAGGAGCACATGGAGGCTGCTCAGAAGGCTCAAAGCCGGGTTTATAACAGGTCAGCCACAGTAAGGACCTTTAAACCTGGTGACCGTGTTTTGGTTCTGGTTCCCACAGTGGAGAGCAAGTTTCTAGCCAAGTGGCAGGGGCCGTATGAGGTATTGGAGAAGGTGGGTGAAGTAAACTACAGGGTACATCAGCCTGGTAGGAGGAAGCCTAAGCAGGTGTACCATGTCAATTTACTCAAAGCATGGAAGGACAGGGAGAGTCTGCTTACAGAGAAGTCTCCGGTTAAACTCCCTTCTGTGCTACCCCCTCAGGCTACCGTTAAGCCTGCGGAGGTGGGGGCAGAAGTGACGATTGCAGATACCCTCACGAAAGGACAACGCCAAGAGGCTCTAGAATTTGTAGCTAGGAATACAGACGTGTTTTCAGAGTTACCAGGGTACACGTCCGTAATCAAGCATGACATTGTCACGGAGCCTGGGGTGAAGGTTCGGCTAAGACCATATCGAGTCCCTGAGGCTCGTCGTCAGGCCATTGCAGAGGAGGTTAAGAAAATGCTGCAGTTGGGAGTCATAGAGGAGTCCAAAAGTGAATGGGCCAGTCCCATTGTTCTGATTCCCAAGCCAGATGGTACCCTACGTTTCTGCAATGATTTCAGAAAATTAAATGAAGTTTCTAAATTTGACGCCTATCCCATGCCACGTATAGATGAGCTTATTGAGAGACTGGGAGGTGCTCGATATTTCACTACGCTCGACCTCACCAAGGGATACTGGCAAGTACCCCTGACAGAAAGCGCTAAAGAGAAGACAGCCTTCATCACCCCTGAGGGCCTATTCCACTATGTCGTGTTACCGTTCGGGCTTCACGGGGCCCCCGCGACGTTCCAATGTTTAATGGACGTAGTGCTAAAGCCTCACAGGAGATACGCCTCAGCATATTTGGATGATATTATCATCTTCAGCGATGACTGGGAGAGTCACTTGGCCAAAGTACAGGCTGTAGTGAACTCTTTAAGGGCAGCCGGCCTAACTGCAAACCCCAAGAAGTGTGCGGTCGGGATGGAGGAGACACGCTACTTAGGGTATGTGATTGGACGAGGCATAATTAAACCCCAGGTCAACAAGGTTGACGCTATCCAGGAATGACCTCAACCTGTCAGCACCAAACAAGTCAGGGCATTCCTGGGCATTATTGGGTATTACAGGCGGTTTATACCCAACTTTGCCACGCTGTCAGCTCCCCTGACTGACCTTTCGAAAGGAAAAGGGTCCGTTATGGTGCGGTGGAATGCACAAGCAGAAAGCGCTTTTCAGGCCTTGAAGTTGGCATTATGTGGATTCCCCATCCTCATTACGCCAAACTTCAAGAAAAAATTTATTGTGCAGACCGATGCGTCAGATGTAGGGTTAGGAGCTGTCCTGTCTCAGGAGGTGAATGGAGAGGAGCACCCAGTTACCTACCTGAGCAGAAAACTCACACCAGCTGAGAAAAACTACAGCATTGTAGAAAAAGAGTGTCTGGCGATAAAGTGGGCCTTAGAAGCACTAAGATACTACTTGCTGGGAAGACGGTTCCGTCTGATAACTGACCACTCGCCCCTCACCTGGATGAGTAGGTCCAAGGAGAGGAATGCCAGAGTCACAAGGTGGTTTTTGTCGTTGCAAAACTTCAGTTTCTCAGTGGAGCACCGAGCTGGGAGACTGCAAGGTAACACGGATGCCTTATCCCGGACCCATTGTTTGATGTCAGAAGTTCGCCCCAGTGGGTCTGAACTGAGGGGGAGGGAGTGTGAGAAGGGTATGGTTTGGGAGAACAGATATCTGCCCTTGAAATGGTTAAACTGTGAATGGTAAGCCTTGGGTGTGTCTCTGGTAACCAAAGGGTTAACACAGACACAGTATAAGCAGGATTGATAGTCTGTGTTGTCGATGTTGGCCATAGCTAACATAGACAGATTGTAAAATACGTACTGGGACCTGCTTGTTCTGGAGTGAGTGAGGTTGGTAGTGGGACGCTCACTCCACCCGGGGGTTCGGTCCGGGGCTTCCACAGCCCGCAGCTGTGGATCCTCGGGTCCTAATTTAAAGCTCACTGCAGATCTGAAGAGGGTGGCCATACCCGGAGAGCTGACTGCTGGACTAGAGGAGGTATTGAACGGGCCACACAACGCTTGTGATTGGTAACTGTGGGCCGGATAGCCAGTCCCACGTATAGCTAGGGATTGTTACATATTAGTGAGTTGCTTAGCCGAGCAGGATTTATTTTTGTTTAAGCCTGATGTTAAGGCCCTGTGGTTGTTGGAAGCTACAAGTGTGAAATAAAAACACTTGAATTGAACTGTATCCTGTCTGTGACCCTGCTTACTGCACAGCTACCAAGTATCTACCAGAGCGGTTCCCCACAACACATAGAGGTCTCCTGCAGTGGCATGTTTCAGCTATTAAAGGTTAACAGTAGCTGCTCATGGCATGAAGAGGGGTAATTAACAGAGAGAAAACAATGCAACCTGGGTGAATCTGAACATGTTCTATAGCGAACAGAAAGATATTAATAAACATAATATAACCCAGGTAACTGGGTCATTGCACAGTAATACATTACTAAACCTTAACAAGCATGAGAGCTAATACAAGGAAATTATTGCAGGGGTTTGTATCAGTCTTTGGAGACCGGCTGAAAGGACTGGGACAGGAGACGCTTTATTGCCTGGTTAATTCTCGGGTGAGGTTCCATCCTTGGAGAAGGGGTGGTTTGGGGGGTAGATCTGTGGGGCAGTCCCGGGGTTCTCGGGGTAGTGGGGAGAGACGAGGTTATAGGATCCATGTCTGGAATTCTAATGTCCAGGGCTTTAAGCTTGGCCAGGAGTTCCGGGGGCGAAGAGGCCTGGATCTGCTTAGATTGGTGTGTAAACGAGAGTTTAAAGGGGAATCCCCAGCGGTATCGGATCCCCTGTGCTTGCAAAACTTGGAGTAGGGGTCTAAAGGCCCGCCTTTTCAGGATGGTGGTTTGCGACAGGTCGGCAAAAATTTGGTAATTATGCTTCTGGAAGTATAAGGGAGATTTCTCTCTAGAGGCCTTGAGTACCGCTTCTTTTGTTAAATAGTGATGAAACTTGACGATGATGTCTCGCGGTGGGCCCTCTGTGGGTTTTCTTGCTAGGGCCCTGTGCGCTCTATCCAGCTCAAGCCTGTCTACCGGTATTTCTGGGACCAGCTCCTGGAGAAGGGCGGTGATAGTGGCTGTGGCGTCCTCCATGGTTTCCTCCATGGATCTGCGATTTCGATTTTCGAGTTCCTCATTTAGGTTTTTAAGTGAGGTAATCTCATCTTGCATTTGGCCAAGAAGGGAGTTATGGTTATCAAGGATCAATGTGGAGTCATCCATGCGGGATTCAAGGGCATCAGTGGGGCTTCCAATGTCCCTGATTTCTTTTAAGAGTGTCTCTGTGTGCTTAACTGACACTGCTGTGACCTCTTCTCTAATTACAGCTCTAAGCTGTGTGATCAGGGTCTGATTTTCTGAGGAGAGCTGGGCTGGGGCATTTTGAGCTGAGCTATGTGGTGAGGAGGGGAATTGTGGCCAGCTATCGTTGGATTCTTGGGAGAGATCATCAGCACTCACCCTCAGGGCCTCCTCTCTGTCCTCTCCTGCTCTGGCGCATGCTGTGTCCTCAGAGGCTGCAGTCTCATCTGCTAGCAGCCTTGCTGCGGCCGCCATCTTGGATCCTGGGGCTGCCGTCTTCCGACCGTCCCTGTGGCCTCTCCTTTTGGCTGGGGTGGCAGACATCTTGCCCAGGTAAGTCCTGGGATCATCCGCAGCCGCCCTGGATAAAAATTGAGGAGTCTGGCGATGTTGGTTGGGCTCTGTGCCTCCTGACTGCACGGAGCACACTCAGCAGACGTCCATGCTGCGCGGTCACGTGCGCGCGCCCCCATTTTCTCTTTTTCTATATTAGTATTTGCAATTTATAACTACAAAATACCAAATACTGGATACTATCCAGTTGGATGTCTGATAAGCAGAAAAGAATCCTGCTTATGATACTTGGAGGCTGATTCATTACTAGCGTCAGCTATCGGCAGATGAGCCTCTGTATAGCAGCGCTTAGAGCGAGCGCTAGTATACGCTGTGGTCGGCTATTGGCCGCTGTAACAGAGCACCTCAGTCGCTATAGTAACCTGGCCTGCATTGATAAAATGTAATCGCCTTCATAAATGTGGTATTGCGTACAGCGCCCAGTGTTCACAGACGCTGCCTACCTCTACGAGGCACTACCTGCCGATATCCCTTGATGAATAAATCCAGGGAGAAACAGGGCTTCAGTTGCCCCACTTTGGCGTCCGGATTGAGCTTCCCGCATCAAGCAGGTGAGTAGTGAGTATTGTAATATCCATATTTGAGCTCAACCTAAAGCGAGTGATAGTGGCAGTAGTTTTAGACTGACAAACTGCTTTCAAAATGATTCTAAACCAGTTTCAATCCAGCAAAACCTTTGTTATTTTTAGCCCAGCCTGTATTCCCTTTAGACTCACAATCTAGACTTGGAGCACTGAAAAATTCAAACCTTAAGTGAACCTAAGCCAGGAATAAAATTACTCCTTGGGTCTCAATTCTCCACAGTCCTTGCAGCTCACTTTTAAACATTTACTCAGATAATGTACTTATTTCTTCTTCAAAAAGCTGTGTTTGCCTACATTGCTTGATGTTCACTTGTTGTATTTGAATGTAGAAACTTAAGAACACGGTTTGCTACACCATTGTTTTACTCTTTGCACCAAGCAATGATTTTACCAGCCAGAAGCACATGTAAACCCAACCACAAGGATATTGGGAAACGGGGCTTCTGTATTTTAAAATATTCTTGCACATATTCCCAGAGAAAATCAATAATTAATTGCTAACACCTGGCAGAGACCATCTGGCAGTGCTGGATAATGGAATGCTGCTTTTGTTTTGCATTATTATGCAGAATCATGTGCAAAGCTGAGTTCCTGTATGGTTACAAATGTACATACTGTATGTGTACATCTTCATTATTATTCCAATGCTATTTCCTAACTAAAACAATACTCTGCATCTCGCGTGTTCCACTGAGAAAAAGTTCTTTTTAATCCATCAAGCTTCTAAATAGACTGAGAGTAAATGATACTCTGGGTCATATTCCTAAAGCATTCCTCAGGAACCACTTACACTTAAACATAATTAAATTGGTATGAAACTGAAGAAAATACAGCTATCTGATAGATTGGAACACCTTACCCTTTAACTTCTATTCATTTTTAAAGGAAAAGTTAACTTTGGGGGGATTTTTGTATATTTTTGCATGCCAAAATGATATTCTCAAGGTGCTGAGATCTAGAAGTCTTTTTAACCCTTTCGCTGCCAGCCTACCTGGAGTTTTTGTCACACTCTGTTGCCAGACCATTTTGCACTATTTCGCGCTCCACATGTTCAACTGTGATTTTTGAAGGGATTTCCAGGGATTTCCCAGGAAAATGATATATTGTTTTTTTCAGCATAGTCTGGGCTTTAACATGAAATGTCTTGTTTGTAATTTTTTAGGTGTATTCTCAATATTTTTGGGTGAAATATGTGAAAAAAAAATTAAAAAAATCTAAATAATAATAAATAAAAAATGTAAGTTTGTCAAAAAAATCTTATTGCGTGTGAAATCCCGATTTCTGCCAGTTACAGCGGTACCACATATGTATAGGTAGACACCCTTTCCTGCCCAGGAGACTCCCCCAAACTGAAACAGCGCTTTAGGGGACTTTCAGATAAAATACAACTGTGCGATGCGCTATGCGCACCTTGAAGTTTTTCCAGAAAAACAACCCGTTACATTTGAAATACCCCCAACAAACTATATATTCTCTGGAAGTACACACCTCAAGCTTTCTAGGTGTACCAGGCTTGTTGATGTGGCCACAGTTTTCTGGAAGTAATCCCTCAATGTAATCTTTGGTTGCAAAGAGTTTCCCTAAAAAAAAGGATAAAAAAGCTAAATCAAAGCCACGTTTTTCTAAAAAAAACTATATACAAACAAGAAAAAACAAGTAAAATCTGAAAAAGCAACATCGCCCGAACAGAACGATACCCAACGTGCATTGCTACTGTCAAGGGAAGAGTTGCCAAACACCCCAAAGTAAAGCATGTGCATAACGGTAATTTTGCTTGAAAATTTCAGCTCTGCAGACAAAGTGCGCACCTTGCGTTTTTTCAACCAAAACAACCCTTTACATTTGGAATATCCCCCATAAACCATATATTCCCTGAAAGTACACACGTTAAGCTTTCTAAGCGTACCCAGCTTGTTGTAGTGGGCTCATCTTTCTGGAATTAATCCCTCAAATAATTCTTTGGTTGCGCAGGATTTCCCTAAAAAATGTATGAAAAAGCTGAATAAAAAACACCTTTTCCTAAAATATAAATATACAATCAAGAAAAAACAAGCAAAGTCTGAAAGCACAAGGTCCCCCGAACAGACCAATACCCAACATGCATAGCTACTTTTAACCCTTTTAATTGACAGCCTACTTGAGATTTTGTCACCCTCTGTTGACAGGTCATTTTTCCCCATTTTGCGCCATGTTTTGCGCCATTTTTGCAGGAATTTTCTGGAAAGTTATATATATATTTTTTTGCAGCAGAGTTTAGGCTTTAACATGAAATGTCTTGTTTGTAAATTTTATTATGTTTTTTACAATGTTATTATTAAGTAAAAAAAAAAAAATAACATTTTTTTTAGAAAATCGCCTCCTTTATTTTAAATAAAAAATGTATTTTATTAAAGAAAACTATATTGCATGAGAAAGCCCCATTTCTACCGATTAGAACGGTACCACATATTTATCGGTAGCCCCCTGTTCCTGCCCCCCCAAACTGAAACAAGTACTTTATAACATTTACAAATAAAATACATCTACCATCCTCACTGCAAAGGGTTAAATCGAGAAGAAAAATGACATAGAGCCCGGGGGGGGGGGGGATTTTTATTTTTGGATTTTTAAGGGTTAAAAACCCTTAAAAATCCCCAAAAAAATGACACGGGGTCCCCCTTACCCAAAATAACCAGCCCGGGACCAGCTATGCAGGGCTTGTAGAAACAGGGCGCAGGGGTCAGCTTTTGTGGCCCCTGGCCCTGCAGGCTACAAGCCCGCATAGCCCATGGCCACGGGCTCTTCTGCCCCCCCCTGGGCTTTGGGGAGGCAGGTAATGGGGTGCCGGGGGTTAATGGCAAGTCACCCGCTAGCCGCAGGTGACTTGCCAGCCCGCAGCCTTGTGAACTGGTATAGGGATCTCTTGGACCAGTTCACAAGGGGTTAAGTGTAAAAAAAAAATACACACACACACACACACACACACAGAATAAAGAATGACTTTATTAAAAAATAAAAACTTTTTTTTTACTTTACTCACCTCTGATCCTCAGCTCCTGTGTCCCTCGCAGCTCTGATGACAGTTGTTGTCATCGCTGGCCAGTGGAGGAGGGAGGCAGGCGATCAGATCATCACCTGCCTTCCTCCTCCTGTGGCCAGCGATGACAAGTGTCAGAAATGACAGCCCGGAGCCAGGACGACACCCGGGAGTGACGTCATAAGCCACGCCCCCAAAAGGGTGGAGCTTAGCGGCAAGATGGCGGCGCCCGTCAAGGAGGACAGGGAGAGGGCCTTTCAGGCCCTCTCCTGAAGCTGGAGAGCCAGGGGGGGGGGGCAATCGGAGGCCCCCCTTGTGAAGAGGAGACCCTGCGGGAGCGATCGAGCATTGAGGTAAGTAAATGTCCTTTTTATTTATTTATTTTTTTTACATGTATTTCGGCAACTGCTGAAGGGGGGTGGCTATTCCGGGCCCTCCCCTGCACCCAGGGGGGGGCCTGGGTGGGGGATCGAAGCCCCCCCAGATGATGAGGAGACCCGGTCGGATCAAACAAGGGGTCAGGTGAGTGTTTTTGTTATTTTACTTTTACTGTAGCAGGGGGAGAAGTCAAGCACGTAGATTCTACGTTCTTGGCACTTAAGTGGAGTGGAAGCAAGCACGTAGAATCTACGTGCTTGGCACTGAAAGGGTTAATCTTTCTCCGAAATGTGAGATTTTATGGAAGTAGTATTCACAATCTGCAATCTGTTGCTATTGGCAACTCTACACCAAGTCTGTACACCAAGAAGAGAGAAGCGAGCCCTGTACACACAGATCACTTCTTCTGGGCATGTGTAAGATTGACTTGGTGTACGGCTGCTAATAGCAAAAAATAAATAAATACTAGATAAGCTCAGCGCCTTGTGGACATCCTTTTTGTCACAAACAATTAAAAAATTTCCATTGAAAGTGGAATTTCCTTTTTAGGTCCTTATCCAGGAACATGCTGACTTCTTCCCACTTTATCCACCTTGGCAATAGTTTAAAACGAGCCATTTCAAAGCATCTCAGGTTATATGTAAATACCCTATGTATTATAAGCAAAGCCACTTTCTTCACTTCACTTAATGGGTTATTGCTGAGCTGGGAAGGTATGATATGGAGTAGCTTTATCAATCTTGAGCATGCTCAACTTTGGTCAGAGATGTGGAACACTGTGGCTTGCCATGCTCAATTACATGATAACACCAAAGGAGTGGTTGCTAGACCACTTTTTGCATGGTCCTGGAGAAATTAAATTTAAAAGTGGGGTAGACATTGGAGTCCTGCTATGGCTTTTGCAGGTGCTGCAGGAAATTAGGAAGATCACATGGGACAGGTATCAGGTGTTCTGCCTTATTATTGCAGTTGGGTTACAGTGCCTTTAAGTTTATAATTTTGAGATAATTATTGAGATAGAGAAATAATTGAGGAAGCCAGGCAATGACTACCCAAAGCTCTTCATTTGTTTTCTCTTATTACTACAAATATACCATAATAAATGAAAACCTTGACAGGTATTCTGGTTCTGTCTGGCTCATCCTAGAAAAGAATATGTTTAGTGAGAAGATGTAAATTAAACTAGCAGTACTACAGGATTAGCAGGCCTTAAGACCTCAGGGGGGCCCCTTTGCAATTTGTTTCAACTCATGTAGGATAGACATTTCTAGATATGCCACATACAGATGTAGCAATTGAACACAGATTCATAACTCAGCTAATTAGATTATCTCAGTACAGAAGCCATTGAAAAGCATTGAAGATTTCAAGATAGCAAGATGCACCTCTGCAACAGAATGTATATGTACTTCCTAAATACGTGGGAGATGTGAATCAGCTATTGTCACTTCACCAGTGTCTTGGTCACTTCGTTCCTTTCGCTTGTTCGCTATTCAGAGAAAATAATTAACAAACACCAAATATGACAAAAAATTAAACAAGCAGAATGAGAGCAGATACCCCCCACCCTCACGGGGACCAAAATTGAATAAGCAGGGAGCAAGTGGTTCTCCACTGTGCAAGCAAAGCCCTAGACCCCACACCTAGACCAAAAGCATGAGCAAATCCCATTGCCCTGCTCAAATGATAATATGCAGGGTATGAGCTATGAAGTGTTTTTAGTTATACTTACTAGACATCTGTAGTCAGGGGCCTTAGCCTCCATCCTCAAGGTTACATCAGAAATCCGCTTGGTTACATCAGAAATCCGCTTAATGCGGAATCTCAAAGATGTCCCACTGTGTGAAACCCCCAGATCACCCGTAATAACTCACCCTACCCTGGTCCTCTCACATACATCGTTCAGCAAATGGCCCTCCTCTTCTACAATCCGTTCCCTCCCATCCTATATAAATGGATAATTTGATTTATGCATGGAAAATGACTCTGATTAGATGAAACCCTGTGCATGCTCCATAGGACCGGGAAGAGATGACCATCACAGGCAGGGGCGGACTGGGATTCAAAAACGGCCCAGGACTTTTTTGGTCACACTGGCCCTTTTGTACTGTGCCCGGCCCCATAAAGTATGTTACATTACACACAGGCAGCGCCACTTCTAGCAGGCCCCATCGCCGCAATGTTGCTATCACTACCGAGTGATTTGGTGTTACACTGTTGACAAGGGTTGGCACCAGCCGGGGCAACTTTGAGGCTGGGAAGAAGTGAGTTGGTTTCGGCGACCTGCTGGGTTTTACACAGCGGAGCAAAACCCAGGATATCACCAGGATTTTGCCTATCCTTGTCATTAGTTCTTGCCCCGTGGGTATCCAGATTTGGGATGCCCAGTTGTGTAAAACCCCCCAGATCTCCTACTCCACTCACCTTTCCACCATTCCTGCACTCACAGGGTTTGTCCAAACAGAGCTTTAGGCTGTTGTTTTGGCTTGTGTGTCGGTATAGGAAGCGGTAGCAGCCGCATTCCCAGTTTCCTTGTGGAGTGCTCCTGCACACCCGGCCGATCTGAATGTCTAGGAACAGGAGTGCACACAGCTGCATGGATTAAGCAAGAGCAATATGGAAAGATAAGCCATGTACCACAATGTCATTTATTACTATGTATAAAATAATTGTTCTAGATACAAGCAATGTGCCCAGGGCTGTTTCTAGGAGCAGGTGGGTGAGCAGAGTGATTGCTCCGGGGGGTCTTTATTCCAGCCAATCCTGTTTTCTGCAGATGAGTCAAGGCCAATGTTAGTGGTGCCAGCCATAAACAGGCCCCTAATCCTTCAGTATTGGGCTCAGTCATGGGGGGCACTTCCTGCTGCTATGGTGGGGAGGCACAGCATGGCACATACCTGTATTGGGCAACAGCACCATAGGATGAGGGAGGAGATCTTTTTCCTTACTGTGCTGAGTGCAGCACTGCCCTGCATGTGCCACAAGTGATGACACCACAGTGTCACTGTTCTATGTATATACTATATGTTCTAGATGCCACTCACACTATAGGCTCGATTCAGAGGCACATTCATCAGCACTTCCGTAGCTGTCTGTGAAAGTTTTTGTGTGTGTTTGTCATTTTTTGGGTATTTTTCGTCCATTTTTCATTCGTACAAACGTTCGGGCAATTGCGTATATGCGCTTTCGATGAACGAAAGCAAATCGGATCATTTGCGTTAGTTCGGATCATTTTCCCAACAAAATCTGATATTTTTAGTTCGCTCAGATAACTTACGTTATTGCTATGGGCTTGCGTCTCATTCAGAGAGCTGATTGCCGACGGACCACCACCTTATAAACTCGTTTCCTTTGCGATCCCCTTATGGGATCATTTTGACCTCGAGACTAACAGCTATGGATGACTCTAGTGTATTTGAGGAGCATGAGGATCTGCAGCTCATGGGCATTGAAATTGTCCGGAGGGCTGAGACCAGACTGCACTGGCGGCGACGCATGCACATCGATGGCATGCATGATGTTGAGCTGTTCGAGCTCACCAGACTTAATCGCTCTTCCCTCCATAAATTGTATAGTGAGCTGTGGCCATGGTTAGCCCGCACCACAAGGAAGGGGCAAGCAATTTCAGGTATGACCAAGATGCTTGGCTGCCTGCAATTTTTGGCGAACGGCTCGTTCCAGAGGCTGGGTGCCCTCTCCGTGGGGATCTCCCAGCCTACGCTGAGCCATGCGCTATCCAAGTTTTTGGAAGGCATGGCTACCATTACTCGGAAATTTATTTGTTTTCCTGAGGACATGGTAGCCAGGAACGCGATTAAGCTGGCATTTTATAACATCGCCGACATACCCAACATCATGGGTGCCATTGACTTCACCCACATTGCCCTGGTGCCTCCGGCAGCCGACGAGTATATCTACAGGCAAGTACAATCTGTCATTTTTACAATTACTTATTGTTTTCCAAATTTTTGAGAAGGCCAACTTGTAAAAAGTCCCTCCTTTTAAAAAGTCCCTCCTTGTACTAATTCCCTCCTTGTAATAATTGCCTCCTTGTAAAAAGTCCCTCCTTGTAATAATTCCCTCCTTGTAATAATGCCCTCCTTGTAAAGATTCTGTGTGAAACAATGGACTGTATTTAGTTTTTCCAAAAATTAACATGTGTTCAAAAGGGAAACATTTTTATGTGTACCTGAATTAGACACTTCAAAGTTAATCTTTACTTTTTCAAACATCCTTTTTTTGTGTACAAAATACTAATGTACTTGGTTAGTGTTATTTGTATTGGGCCACAGGTTTTGCTTAGGGTTTGATTAGTTAGTGTTTTACTAGTTTGCCTTGCCTTGATAATGTTTTTTTTTTAATTTTTTCCCAGGAACCGCAAAATGGGTCACTCACTGAATGTCCAAGCAGTGGTGGCCCCGGACATGCGGTTCCTTAGTATGGTCGCCAGGTTTCCAGGCTCATCCCATGATGCCTACATTCTGCGAAGATCTGGATTGTACTGTCTGTTTGAGTCTGGGGAATTTTCCGGTGGATGGCTCCTTGGTAAGTTGACGCCAATAACGTCTTTTTTTTTATATGTATGGCTATGAATTTAGTTTGTGTCCCATGTATGAAACTATGCCTATTTGAACACCTTGTTTACATGTGAAACACGACCTTAACCATTAGATTTTTCAAACAACAAAGCCTTGCCAAATGTTGGTTCTGCATTTGGCAATTTTAAACTTTGGATTTATAGTAAATTAATCATTACTCTTTCCCACACTCGGCTGAAATTATGTTCTTGATTTATGATAGGGTCTGCGCCATCTTAGCTTAGATACATTACACATACTGAGTAGAGGAGAGCGGGATAAAGTGCAGGGGCCGTGTTCGAGGTGTTTTTGCCTCAGACAAAGCAGCTACGGGGTCCTGAAAAGTTAAGACATCCAAGAATGCTGAGCAGCACAGTCCTAAACCAATACCTGTTAGCAGTCTGGCTGATTGGCCCTCATCCGGCATCTTTGATGTTTAAATAGTTCCCACATCTATTAGATGTTTATAGGCTTTTTTTTTGGGCTGTGCAATATGTATGCTCATGCTGTTTAGCAAATGTGACCTAGGCTCTTAGTCATGTTGTGGGGCCGTTTTTGGGATTTAATTTACGGAGTAATGTGTAATTTATGTGTTTTGCTTACAATATTTGCAGGTAATTCCGGCTATCCAATCCTTCAGTGGCTGCTGAAGCCCATCCTCCGGCCCCAGAATGCCGCCCAGGATGCATATAATAGGGCACACCGGAAGACCAGGGCCGTGGTGGAGAGGACGTTTGGCCTATTAAAGACCCGCTTCAGATGCTTGGACCATACCGGGGGAGCCTTTCATTATGACCCCAAAAAGGTCATAGATATTTTTATGGCGTGTGCAGTGTTGCATAATTTTGCAATATTGCAGCGTGTCCCCCGGTATGTGGATTTGCCCCCCTCTCCACCTACCGATGATCCAGAGGAGGACTACCTTGGCCATCTAGTGCATCTGGCCAAGCTGTGCGGTCAAATTTGATAGCCACACATTTTGCTTAATTTGTTGTCCCTTTGTTTGTGTTGTCACTTTATTGATTGTAAATTGTGTTTTTTGCCCTTTGTGTTTGTATGTTTGTTTCTTACTTTTACAAACAGTAATGAATTAATTACAAACAACCTCACACCTGATTTAAGACTCATGGTTTTTTGGGTTCCCAATTTGTTACTGCAAACTTTAACTCATCTTTATTCCCCAAAAACCTAAAGGCATAAACTTAGTCAACAACAGCTTAAGTAAAAATGTATGGTGTTTATTTGAAAAGCAAACATTGGAGTTGATGGTCACTCCCATAGTTCATGAAAATACATGGTCAAACCACAAATGTAATTTTTGGCAAATCATGCCACATAGCAATTGGCCACAGGCAGGAGTTTCAAAGTAAGGCACTCCTGTCAAAAGTTTAATACAAATTTCCAAAACAAAAACATATGTTACAAGCATTGCCATGTCCAGATTTTTATGAAAACAAATAGGCCCACAGACACACCATCTCCTGCTTGGCCACATTTGCCACAGGCACAGGTGTAAAGCAGCCAAACCTATGCCACATCTACACCTGTTACTCAGTGGGCCACCCAAACAAGAACCCCCAGTCCCAATCCAAGTCCAGTTCAATCTCAGCCAGGGGTCAAGGTAGTAGTTTACCAGGCCAGAATGTCCCCCAATCATGCCTAAAACAGGAGGAGCCAGAACCAATGTAATTCGCCACAAGCCTGCAGCGCAACAGCTTGAGTGGCAGGTTCATTGAGGCTTCACCTCCGGCATTGGCTAGTGGGCTACCTCAGCACTCTAATGAGCTATATGAGCGCAAATCCAACGCATACGAGCAAAGCCATACCAAAAGGGTATATTGGTAGGGCTCACCAGACATGTCAATACAGTGGGAATGTAGATCAAAGATGTGGAGCAGATACAGGCCAAATAGGCCTTAAAATGGGGGATGCCCATAAAACCCAGGTTGGGGCCCTTGGAGATGGACCCTCACCTGGGCCTGTGTGGCATTCGGAATCAGCAACTGTTCCAACATGTTTCTATTGGTAGTTCGAAATTCAGCCATCATGGCACTGAGATTGTTCGTTAAGGTGGCCATGTGGCTGTTGCTATTTCGAACTTCCTCAAGCATGGCACTGTAATAATTGGATAAAGTGGCCATGTGGCTGTTGTTGGACCTAAATTCAGTCAGCATGGAGTTTAAGGTGTTATTTAATGTCTCTAATTGCCCATGAAGATGCTCGTGGTTTCGTTGATTTTGGAGGCGAAATAGCCGCCTCTCATGGTGCCATGCTGACTCCATCATCGACGCGCCCCTCCCCTGGGAAACTGGGCGACGTAGTCGACTACGCCTCCCAATTCCCCGGGTTGTGGGGCATGCAGATGATGTGCCTCTAGGTCCACCAACAGCCACAGGTCTGCTTGGCAAATCCTCAGCAGCAGAGCTAACACTGGGGACTGTCATCTCAGTCTCTGCATGCTGCCCACGATGGGCTGGCAGCATGCAGCCAGCTTCACTCTGCTGCTGAGGATTTGGTGTAGAAACATGTTGGGACAGTTGCAGATTCTGTCCCAGGGGGAGCTGTTCAGAAGGTCCAATGAAGGGTCCATCCTCCTCCAGCTCCTGGATTTCCTCCATCAGTGTGTGGGTCTGTTGGGACATGTAAATAAAAAGGTTCAGTTTTGGGAATACATATGTAATTCCGCAAAAAGAAACAGGCAAGTCACATGCATAAGCAACATCAGAAAAAGACACTTACCGTATATATCGGATCCTGGGTCCGAGGCAGCACGGAAGATGACGGCATGGTAAAACTGGCTGAGGATTCCCCACTAGCTGAGGGATGATGCTGGCTGCATTGTGGAAAAGAAGGCATGTTAACACACAACTAGGCATTGCTGATGTGTAATAACACATATGGTTCACTAAAACACGGGGCCACGCATGAATGGCAACTCCCCCAAGGGACCAAGTTGACCTTGACTATGAATGCCATTATCTGTTAAATGTATTAGTCAACAAGTACATACACATTGGTTTCCTTAACCCAAATAAACATGCATGTACTGGCTGTTCTGAGGCTTCACACATTCCTAAAAGCCCATTATGGGCTTGCAAATAGCATTTGCCATCAGATTATGCTGGTTGCCATTCTTTCTAGCTCAAACTTTCAAGCACCCCAGATCAAGTCTTTCTGAGCAAAGCACAACTCAAACCCAAGTGGCCTACAGATAAAGATATAAGTGTTGGATGAAATTGACTCTAAATACACAACAGGCAGTCCTTTGCTAATCTCAATAGTGTTCCTCAAGACTCTCCAAACTCATGTATGGGCAAGGAAATTAGCAAATGATGAGTCCACACACATAACACACCCTGTTTAAATTGTTACCTCCACTACAAGGCACACCCTAGGGGCATGTGTTAAAATATGGCTTGGAACATCATTTTACACGTAGCTCACATTTCACATACACACTAATATTACTAACCGGCAGGAATAGTCAGAATGTCCGTGTCCTGTCGTGCCGAGTGTCCCTCTAAGGCCACAGGATGTAGCAGGCCCAGCGCCATCTCCTCAGCTCAGGTAAATTGCAGTTTAGTGGGGAATCCTCCGCCAGTTTGTAAGCTGCAAAAGATAGTTGGACACATTTAGCTAAATGGTGCCAATACAAGACGAAGACAAATCCACAAAGTATATATGTACCTGTAATGACGCCGTTTATTTTCTTTCTTCCGTGCTGCATACTTGAGGTCCGATATTTTCCTTTGAATCTGCTCTACATCTTTGAGCTCTTCCCCCGCTGCATTGACCTGTCTGGTGAGCTCCTCCAAAATTTCGGCTTTGCGCTGCTTGCTTGTAGCTTTGGATCTGCGCCCATATAGCTCATCATAATACAAGGTGAGGCCACTAGCCAATGCCAGAGTTTGTGCCTCACCAAACCTGCCACTCAACTGGCCTCTGCGCAATGTGCGCCCTGTTGGTTGTGGTTCTGGCTCCTCAGTGTTTGGCGGAAAATCAGGGGACATTTTAGGCTGGCTGTGTGTGTGAAATTACGGACTGCTGGCTTGCTGCAGATTGAACCAGACTTGGAAAGGGACTGGGCCTTGTTTGCCGGTGACTTTGGCTCTTTGAAGTTTTTTCACCACGTGCGGGTGGTGGTGATGGTGAGGTAGAGCTGCTGGGGCTTCTTTCCTGGTGTCTCCTTTTTGTAGCCTTGGCATGGTAGACACGTGGGTGGGGTGATGGTGACCTAGGGGGGGGCTGGGGCTTCGAACCCTCTTGGTCCCATTTTTTTTGCCCTTGGTTGGTGCCTTGCTTGCCTGTGGCTTCCTCTTGGCCGCTGGATCCTTTTTGGGCCTGGATTTTTGAGGAGGCTTCGGCTATGCACTGCGGGTTTGCTGCAGCTTGCTTTTTGCCATCTTAGAGCGAGTTGTGGGCCCTGCACATTGCTCCTGACGCTTGGATGGCAGTTTGCTGCTGCTTGCGTCCTTTAATGCTTTTGGCAATTGTTTTTTTGGTGCCATAATGTTCAGACTCTGTAAGAGAATGAGCTGTGTGTCCAGGACCCTTTAAATTAGATTGGCGGGTTCTGATGCTTACGCGTACGCGTGCGGACGGACGTGCGGACGGACGTTGGTCCGGCCGTGTGGAACCCGGAAACCGCAGGGGCATTACTTATCTGCTGCAGACAAGAGGCAAGATGGCGCCCACAATCTTCACCCGCCAACAAGAAGAGATCATCATGCTTTTAAATGTCTTTTAAGAAATTTGATGCACCAGCAGAAACAGTTGGTTTACAAAGTGTCTAAAACTCTGTGCCAAACCGACGTGAGGGCCCACACATGCGAACCAACACTGAGGCCAGCTACAAGGATTGGATTAGGCTAGAAATGTGTCTGTTAATGTCATTTAGTCAAATGATCGATTGTTGACAGATATTTGTATGCAGTTTGAACTAAATGCTATGTTTATTTTGTGTTTTGTAGACCATGCTGGAGCACAGGTACGACTACCTGCCCAACTCTTTTGAGCGTACCGTCGCCCTGGAGATAGTTTCCAGAATACACTATCAAACGGACACCACCTTCACCCACACTCAGATCATGCAGCATTGGTCGGACCTGAAACGGCTGCACATGCCCCGGGTGTGGCAGTTTTTCGGACTCCATTTCCCTAGTAAGTACATAGCGATTGCATGCCAGATGTAACTCATGCAGAAGGTAGGCATTTATTTATAATTGCTTTATTTTCTAGTGTTGGAAATGGAGTACAGAATCCGCCGCACCCGGAGGCGCACAGGCCGACCAGTGCTGCATGAATCTGCAGCCGGAAGTGAAGGTGGTGGATCTCCAGGGCGATGGTCCGACCCCTCCTCTGTTGGATCCTCCGACCAGCCCCTGGACCTTTCCACAGAGGAGGGGCGGCACGGCGTGGGCAGGGAGTCGTACCCAGCAATGCAGGCGGGAGCCTCTGGTATGTGACTCTTCATGTAACCGCACACACATATACATGCTAGTTACTACAAAGCTAAGTCCCTTAATCTGTTTTTCTAGATGCTTCTGGAGCGGGTGAAGATGTGGAGGATGCAGCAACTCTCACCCAGGAGGCACAGGGAGAAGGCGAGTGATGTGACACACACATTGAAATTGACATTTGATTGCTGTTGTCTAAGACATTATAAGTGACCCTATTTGCCATGTCTCTACAGCCTCTACTTCATAACAGTGGCAGGGCCCAGGACGTAGGGTTGTCCCCAACGTAGCATCCGTCGGCCACCAACCAAGTAAGTTGTAATGTCATTCTTTGCAGTATGTGGTAATTGACATGATCACCCAGATACCTCAAGCCATAGTAAATGGCATTAGCAGAATGACCTCTGCCCACTTCCTTAGATTAATTACTTAGTAGAATGACCTCTGGCCACTTCCTTAGATTAATTACTTAGCAGACTGACATATGTTGTCATGATTTAATTTGACAAATAACAAACATTCCATCCACAGGTGAGAAACATGTATTTGTCTCAAACTAATGTATTTTTTCACATTTTATACAGGGACCACACGTGCAAGAGTGGAAGCAATTAATCGAAGGGTCCTTGAGTTGGTGGCCAATATGCAGCAGCTGGTTGACTTGTTGGGGACAACAGAACTAGACTAGTGTCCTGGGTCCTGTCACTGTATTTTTAAAAATGTAAATAGTTTGTTTTAAATGTCAAAAATATTTTAAATTAAAAAAAAAAAAAAAAAATCTTGTTCAATTTTTGGTACCCCCCCAAAAAGGGGGCTTATAATATAAAAAAACAAACAAAAAAAAAGTTTCTGTGTCATTTTTTTAAATAAAAATACATTAACAAACAAAGGCAAAAAAAAAATTTAGAGCTGAAACTTCAGATAACCGGGAAGTGTTTTGGGTAAGTTTTAGGGACCTAAAATGGAAGAAGAACTTAACCGCGAAGTGTTTTGGGTAAGTTTAAGGGACCTAAAATGGAAGAAGAACCTAACCGTGAAGTGTTTTGGGTAAGTTTTAGGGACCTAAAATGGAAGAAGAACCTAACCGCGAAGTGTTTTGGGTACGTTTTAGGGACCTAAAATGGAAAAAGAACCTAACCGCGAAGTGGTTTGGGTACGTTTTAGGGACCTAAAATGGAAGAAGAACCTAACCGCGAAGTGGTTGGGGTAAGTTTTAGGGACCTAAAATGGAAGAAGAACCTAACCGCGAAGTGGTTTGGGTACGTTTTAGGGACCTAAAATGGAAGAAGAACCTAACCGTGAAGTGGTTGGGGTGAGCTTTAAGGGTCCAAAAGGGAAGATGGAGGATAGTGCTAAGTGGTTGGGGTGAGCTTTAAGGGTCCAAATGGGAAGATGGAGGATAGTGCTAAGTGGTTGGGGTGAGCTTTAAGGGTCCAAAAGGGAAGATGGAGGATAGTGCTAAGTGGTTGGGGTGAGCTTTAAGGGTCCAAAAAGGAAGATGGAGGATAGTGCTAAGTGGTTGGGGTGGGCTTTAAGGGTCCAAAAGGGAAGATGGAGGATAGTGCTAAGTGGTTGGGGTGAGCTTTAAGGGTCCAAACGGGAAGAGAGAGGATAGCGCTAAGTGATTTAGCTAAAAGTTTGTAGTGCGCAGGCGCAAGATCATAAGGATTCGTGGGAGGAGACGATGGGAAAAGGGCAAAAACGAAAGCCTACGTTGTAACATGAGAAAATGAAATGGAAAAGTCACGATGGAAAATGACATCCTCGTACTCGTACTCTGCCGTACGAACGGACGGAAACTTTACTGAAGGTAAGCAATGCATGCATAGAATTGCTCGCACACTCATACGTGAGCGGCAAAATTAAAAAAAAAAACAGATCGCCACAAAAAAGAGTCTTTTTTTGTCTCTCTGAATCGAGCCTTATATGTACATCATGTGCTACAATATCACTATCCCTATATATATATATACTATATGTTCTTGATTCCACACACACATTAGGCTCGATTCGGTGACACATTCGTCTAAACTTTCGTAGCTGTCTGTGTATGTTTTTGTGTGTGTTTGTAATTTTTGGGGGTTTTTACGTCCCATTTTCCATTCGTACGTTCGGGGTAATGCGTATATGCGCTTTCGATGAACGAAACTAAATCGGATCACTTGCGTTAGTTCGGATCATTTTCCCATCAAAATCTATTTTGCGCTTGTTCAGATAACTTACGTTTTTGGGATGGGCTTGCGTCTCATTCAGAGAGCTGATTGCCGAGGGACCACCACCCTATAAAACCGTTTCCTTTGCGATCCACTTACGGGACCATTTTGACCTCAGATACTTTGCTTTCACCATGTTTTGCGGCTTTGTTGAGGAATATGAGCGCCTCCAGCTAATGGGCATTGCATGTATCAGCAGGGCCGAGACCACATTGCACCGGCGACGCATGCATATCGATGGCATGCATGACTTTGAGCTGTTCGAGCTGACCAGACTTAATCGCACTTCTCTCCATAAGTTGTATAGTGAGCTGCGGCCATGGTTAGCCCGCCCACAAGGAAGGGGCAAGCAATTTCAGTTATGACCAAGATGCTTGGCTGCCTGCAATTTTTGGCGAACGGCTTGTTCCAGAGGCTGGGTGCCCTCTCCGTGGGGATCTCCCAGCCTACGCTGAGCCGTGCGCTATCAAAGTTTTTGGAAGGCATGGCTACCATTAGTCAGAAATATATTTTATTTCCTGACGACATGGTAGCCTGGAACGCGCTTAAGCTGGCATTTTATAATATCTTATTGGTAAAATGTTGTAAGCATCATAATCAGTTCAAATAAATCCAAATTAATGCTCCTTTGACTGGTGTTTTCAGAGGTCGACCAATATTATTTAGCCAATTCTCCCAAGTTTGCATGCACTAGCTGTCACACTTTCAAGGTGCCCAATTTTGAAGTACACATCCACCTCGTTCCCACCACCTACTATTCTCTTACCACGTGGTAGTATGATAATGCACCTCAGATTGAGCCCTTCCCTCGTGGGGGCTCGGATGGCTCCAGGAGAGCCCCCGGAATAGCGCCCCCCCGCTTCGGCAGCAGCAGCTGCTAACTGTAAAAAAAAAAAATGACATTTACTTACCTGCAGTCACGCTGCCTCCCTCCAGGTCTCCTCTTCACTGGGGGGGGGGCCTCCGATTGCCCCCCCTGGCTCTTCAGCTTCAGGGGAGAGCCTGAAAGGGCTCTCCCCTTCCTCTCCCGATGGGCGCTGCCATCTTGCCGTTAAGTCCCGCCCCCTTGGGGAGGTGCTTATGATATCCCTCACCGGGTGTCGTCCTGGCTCCCTGCTGCTGTTCTTTCAGATGCGATCATGCTGGCCACAGGAGCAGAGGGGCAGGTGATCAGATCATCACCTGCCCCTCTGCTACTGTAGCCAGCATGATCACATCTGTCATCACATCGAGGGACAAAGGAGCTAATGATCGGAGGTAAGTAAAGTAAAAAAAAGTTTTTATTTTTAATAAAAGTATTTTTTCTTATGTGTCAGTGTGTTTTTTTAATGTTAACCCTTTGTGAACTGGTAAGGCGTCCATGAGACCCCTGTACCAGTTCACAAGGCCGGGGGCTGGCAAGTCACCTGCAACTAGCGGGTGACTTGCCATTAACCCCCGCACCCCCAATTACCTGCCTCCCCAAAACCCATGGGGGGGCAGAAGAGCCCAGGCCCACACAGGCTATGTGGGCTTGTAGGCTGCAGGGTGGGGACCACAAAAGCTGGCCCCTCCACTCTGTTCCTACAAGCCCCCATAGCTGGTCCCGAGCTGGTTATGACGGGTAAGGGGGACCCTACGTCATTTTATTTTTTATTTTTAAGGGTTAGGGTTAGCCTAACCCTTAAAATTCCCCAAAAAAGTGGGTTCCCCCCCCCCCCGGCCTTATGTCATTTTTTGGGGGATTTTTAAGGGTTAGGGTTTGGGAAAAATGACATAGGGTGCCCCCAAAAATGACATAGGGTCCCCCCTCATTTTTTTTGGAATTTTAAGGGTTAGGGTTAGCTTAACCCTAACCCTTAAAATTAAAAAAGAATGGGGTTGCACCTGGGAGGGGGGACCATTTGTCATTTTTTTTTAATTAACCCCTTATATTTATAGTGTGGATAGTAGTTGTATTTTATTTGTAAATGTTATAAAGTGATCTTTTCAGTTTGGGGGGTCTCCAGGGCAATAATGCGGGGGCTACCGATACATATGTGATACCGTTGTAATCGGGAGAAATGGGGCTATCACATGCAATATGGTTTTCATTAATAAAACAAATGTTTTATTTAAAATAAAGGAGACAATTGTCTTAAAAAATATTATTTTATTTTTTTGTTTTTTTATGCAAAAATATTCAAAAAACAATAGAAAAATTACAAACAAGACGATTCACATTAAAGCCTGAACTCTGCTGCAAAAAATATGTATATTGTTAGGCACTTACCTCATCGCCGTTCCTGGTCCCGCGGCGCGCTGTCAGGTGGCTCCCGGCGGGCTGCTGCCCGGCTGTCCCCGGGTCCGCCGTCTCCTCAGCGCCGTCGTGGGGTCCGGGGGCTGGCGGCGCGGGACGCTGCTGGTGCCGGCGTTGCGGCGTGCTCCGCACGGCTGCGCGGGCCTGCCACTCTCCCCGGGGATGCGGCGCTTCCCCCTCCTGGCGGGGGCGCGCCCGACACTCAACGTGCTCGCGCGCGTGCGCGAGCACGTCTCCTTTATGCCTCCCGGCGGCGCTTTCCCCAGCGCGCCCGCCGGGGGCAAGTTTAAAGTATCCAGTCTCTGGCTGGATCCTGGGATTGAGCCCAGGGACTGGTCGGCCTGTCTGGCCTGGGCCGTCCAGCTCCTGGGACCTATCCCATGATCCTGTGTTGCACCAATCACCCTGGTTCCCTCCAATTTCCCTTTTCCCCAATGGCCAGCATTTATTATAAAGCCCTTCGGCTCCGGGTTCCCAGTGCCCGTTATAGCCTCTGGGTTCTGGATGTGTGTTATAGTGTCTCCTGTTATAATTCGGCTTTTGGACCTCGACTTCCCTTGCTTGCTGCCTGCCCTGACCTTTCGCTTGCCTGACCACGATTCTGCCTGACCCCTCTGATACCTCGCACCGTGACCTCCTGGATTTTGACCTCGGCTCGTTTGACTACTCTTTGTTACCTCCTTCGGATACCTCGCCCTGTGACCTCCCGGTTTGACCTCGGCCTGTATTTGGACTTCTGCCATCCGGCATCCTCATTCGGGACTCCCTGCCGTTCATCAGTCTCCACCTTAAGCTGGTATCCTTTGCGCCCTATAAGTCCTGGGGGCAACCGACTGGGAGAGGCATTACCCGTGTCTCCTACAAGCGGGGGCTTGTCTATAGGCAGAAGAGGCGGTGGAGATTGGGGGATACCAGCTCAAGACAGACAGGTGTTCGGTACAGTCCTGACAGTATAACGGGCCAGAAGAATGGACCAAATCCTGGAACAGGTGCAAGCCTTAACAGCGGCGGTAGAGCACCTGGCTCATCGGGTTGCGGCCCAGGAGAACCGTCCTGCTCCTAACGTCCCCAGTCCTCAGGGGGCTCCGGCCGCAATGTTTGTGGAACCAAAAATTCCACTCCCGGAAAAATTTCACGGCGACAGGGCAAAATTTGCCAACTTCCGGGACTCTTGCAAATTGTACTTCCAGCTCCGTCCTGTCTCTTCAGGGTCACAAGAGCAGCGGGTCGGGTTGATTATCTCCCTCCTTCAAGGAGATCCTCAGTCCTGGGCCTTTAGTCTGTCATCCCAGGATCCAGTTCGTCTCTCTGTGGACAGTTTTTTCGCGATGGAGGCTCTTTATGATGATCCCGACAAAGGGGCCACAGCTGACGCTAAGTTGCGTACTCTTCGCCAGGGACGCCGTCCAGCCGAAGATTATTGCTCGGAATTCCGTCGCTGGGCAGTAGACTCCCGCTGGAACAATCCTGCCCTCTGCGGTCAATTCCGGCTTGGATTGGCTGATTCCGTCAAGGACACCTTGGTGAATTATCCGGAACCTCAGACCCTAGACGAGTTAATGCACCTCGCCATTCGCATTGACCGTCGGCTTCGGGAAAGACGCCAAGAAAAAGGGTCGCATGCTGAGACAGCTTCAAGGTCTGAGGCCCCAGTAGCACAACCTTCGGAAGAGCCCATGCAACTGGGTGCCACAAGGCTCACCGAAGTCGAGAGACGTCGACGCTTATCCGAGGGGCTATGTCTGTACTGTGGTGGAACCGGCCATATGGTCAGACTATGCCCAAAGAAGCCGTCGGGAAACTCCAGAGCCTAGGGGGTTTCGAGGGGGCCCTCCTAGGCTGTAAGGTATCACCTCAAGTATCGTCTCCAGTTCTTATTCCAGTTCAGATAAAAATTAATTTTAAATTTCTGAATTTGAAGGCTCTCATAGACTCCGGAGCAGCCGGGAACTTCCTTGACTCTGAGTTAGCTCAGAGTTTAGGAATTACGCTCCAGTCCTTGCCAACTCCCATCCGGGTCTCTGCCATTGACGGCACACCTGTGGCTGGAGGTTTAGTTCAGTTCAGAACCCTTCCCGTACAGTTTAAGGTGGGAGCTAATCACTCTGAAGTAATTAGCTTTTTGGTCTTGAGTATGCCTAGCTCCCCTTTAATTCTGGGATTGCCATGGTTACGGGAGCACAATCCCCAAATTGATTGGGTCTCAGGGCAAATCATAAAGTGGGGGCACCAATGTTTTCAGAATTGTTTGGAACTCCCGGTCAGGGTTGCGCAACTATCCCCAGCTGGAATTCCCACTCCGTACTTAGAATTTGCCGACGTCTTTTCTGAAAAGGCGGCGGACAAACTTCCTCCCCATAGACCATGGGATTGCCCTATTGAACTCCTCCCCGGTACCATGCCTCCGAGGGGAAGAATATTTAATTTAACCCGAGCTGAAACCATCGCCATGCGGGAATATATTGTGGAAAACCTAGAGAAGGGGTTTATTCGACCATCATCTTCCCCGGCAGGAGCAGGGTTCTTTTTTGTAGAAAAGAAAGATGGGGGGCTCCGCCCCTGTATTGATTATCGGGGTTTAAATAACGTCACTGTTAAAAATAAGTATCCCCTGCCACTCATTGAGGGGTTATTTACACAGGTGGTTGGGGCGCATGTGTTTTCCAAACTCGACCTTCGGGGGGCCTATAACCTCATCAGAATTAGGCAGGGGGACGAGTGGAAAACGGCCTTCAATACCCTTGAGGGGCATTATGAGTATTTGGTAATGCCATTTGGTTTGTGCAATGCCCCCGCGGTCTTTCAAAGTTTCGTAAACAAAATTTTTAGGGACTATCTTGGCCGTTTTGTGGTCGTTTATTTAGATGACATTCTGATTTTTTCTTCATCCCTGGAAGAACATCGCAACCATGTGCGTATAGTGTTGCAAAAACTCAGGGAAAATTGTTTATATGCCAAGTTAAAGAAGTGTCAATTTGAGGTATCTGAGGTTCCATTTCTCGGCTATATTATTTCTAAGTCTGGTCTATCCATGGATCAGTCTAAAGTGAAGGCAGTCTTAGAATGGGAGCAGCCCAAGGATCTGAAGGGCCTGCAGAGGTTCCTGGGCTTCGCTAATTTTTATAGAAGGTTCATTAAGAACTTTTCTTCTCTAGTAACTCCATTGACTAATCTCACCAAGAAAAGCGGGTATCCCTCAGTTTGGCCAGTTCAAGCTGTTCAGGCCTTTGAGAATCTGAAAAGAGTGTTTAGCTCCGCCCCGGTCTTAGTTCACCCGGATGAGCAATCACCCTTCTTTGTGGAGGTGGATGCTTCGGAATTTGCAGTGGGGGCGGTTTTGTCACAATATCATGGGTCACCTGAACGCCTTCACCCATGTGCTTTCTTTTCCAAGAAGTTCTCTGGGGCCGAGAGAAATTATGATATTGGCAACAGAGAATTGCTGGCTATCAAGTTAGCCTTTCAGGAATGGAGACACTGGCTGGAGGGGGCTCAGTACCCAGTTACGGTCTTTACGGATCATAAAAATCTGGAATACATTCAATCTGCAAAAAGACTAACTCCAAGACAGGCTCGCTGGTCCTTGTTCTTTTCCCGGTTTAACTTCTCTATCACCTATAAACCTGGGTCCAAAAATGTTAAAGCGGATGCCCTGTCTCGGAGTTTCTCTTTCCCTAACTCGCCCGAAAGATTGGATATTCCCATCTTACCCCACTCCCTGGTGGTAGCCGCCATCCAACCCCAACTTCCTGATCTAGCTCGGTTCCAAGCCGAAGCTCCACCTGAAAAACCTGAGTCTGTCCAGTTTGTACCTTCTCTTTACCGCACTGCCTTTTTGTCTCATTTTCATGATACTAAAACAGCGGGTCATCCGGGGGTCAGGAAAACTATTGCCCTATTGACGCGCCAAGTTTGGTGGCCATCCATTAGAAGGGACGCTCAGAATTTTGTCTTAGCCTGTAAAGTCTGTGCTCGGAGTAAGTCTTTAAGACATTCTCCTGAAGGCCCACTTCTACCGTTGCCCACTCCTGCCTCCCCATGGACCCATCTGGCCATGGACTTTGTTACTGATCTCCCCCCTTCCCAGGGATATACAGTTATTTGGGTAGTAGTGGACCGCTTTAGCAAGATGGCTCATTTTATCCCTTTAAAATAACTTCCCTCAGCTCAAATATTAGCTCAACTCTTTGTCACTCACATTTTTAGAATTCATGGTATTCCAGTAGACATTGTTTCGGATAGGGGGGTCCAATTTGTCTCCCGTTTTTGGAGGGCCTTCTGTACTAAGTTGGGTTTCACCGTCTCTTTATCCTCGGCTTTCCATCCTCAATCGAATGGACAAACTGAAAGAACTAACCAATCTTTAGAACAGTACTTGCGTTGTTTTACGGCTGATACTCAGACGGACTGGGCCTTCTTCTTACCGTTTGCTGAATTTGCATTAAACAACGCTTCACATTCTTCCACGGGGGTTTCTCCCTTCCATTGCGTCTATGGCAAAGACCTGAAGTTTTCTGCCCTTTCGGACCAACCCTCTAGAGTTCCCTCCGTGGATGAATGGCTTTCCAAATGGCCAGGGGAATGGAATAAGATCCAGCAACATCTAACTAAGGCTGTTCTTCAACAGAAAAAATTTGCAGATCGCAAACGTTCTTTTAACCCTAGTTATGAGGTGGGAAATTGGGTTTGGCTTTCAACCAAGAACTTAGCCTTACGCCAGCCCTCCGCTAAGTTAGGGCCTAAATTTATCGGGCCCTTCCCCATAACACGGAAGATCAATCAGGTTACGTATCAGTTAGCCCTCCCTTCTTTCATGAAAATTTGTAAATCTTTTCACGTTTCACTTCTTAAGCCTGCAAGAAACCATGAACCCAATAATTCCCCTGGGCCTGTGTTAGTCGATGGGCATCAGGAATTTGAGATTGCCCGGATTCTTGACTCCCGCCTGTTTAGAAACTCTCTTCAGTATTTAATTGACTGGAAGGGGTACGGCCCGGAAGAAAGATCTTGGGTTCCGGCTAGAGAAGTTCATGCGCAGAATTTGGTGAAGAGATTTCACAGAGAGAATCCTTTGAAACCCAGCTTGGAGGGTCCAGTGGCCCCTCCTCAGGGGGGGGGTAATGTTAGGCACTTACCTCATCGCCGTTCCTGGTCCCGCGGCGCGCTGTCAGGTGGCTCCCGGCGGGCTGCTGCCCGGCTGTCCCCGGGTCCGCCGTCTCCTCAGCGCCGTCGTGGGGTCCGGGGGCTGGCGGCGCGGGACGCTGCTGGTGCCGGCGTTGCGGCGTGCTCCGCACGGCTGCGCGGGCCTGCCACTCTCCCCGGGGATGCGGCGCTTCCCCCTCCTGGCGGGGGCGCGCCCGACACTCAACGTGCTCGCGCGCGCGCGCGCGAGCACGTCTCCTTTATGCCTCCCGGCGGCGCTTTCCCCAGCGCGCCCGCCGGGGGCAAGTTTAAAGTATCCAGTCTCTGGCTGGATCCTGGGATTGAGCCCAGGGACTGGTCGGCCTGTCTGGCCTGGGCCGTCCAGCTCCTGGGACCTATCCCATGATCCTGTGTTGCACCAATCACCCTGGTTCCCTCCAATTTCCCTTTTCCCCAATGGCCAGCATTTATTATAAAGCCCTTCGGCTCCGGGTTCCCAGTGCCCGTTATAGCCTCTGGGTTCTGGATGTGTGTTATAGTGTCTCCTGTTATAATTCGGCTTTTGGACCTCGACTTCCCTTGCTTGCTGCCTGCCCTGACCTTTCGCTTGCCTGACCACGATTCTGCCTGACCCCTCTGATACCTCGCACCGTGACCTCCTGGATTTTGACCTCGGCTCGTTTGACTACTCTTTGTTACCTCCTTCGGATACCTCGCCCTGTGACCTCCCGGTTTGACCTCGGCCTGTATTTGGACTTCTGCCATCCGGCATCCTCATTCGGGCCTCCCTGCCGTTCATCAGTCTCCACCTTAAGCTGGTATCCTTTGCGCCCTATAAGTCCTGGGGGCAACCGACTGGGAGAGGCATTACCCGTGTCTCCTACAAGCGGGGGCTTGTCTATAGGCAGAAGAGGCGGTGGAGATTGGGGGATACCAGCTCAAGACAGACAGGTGTTCGGTACAGTCCTGACATATATAATATTTTGGGAAATTCCAGCAAAAATCACGGTTAAACATGACGCAAAATGGGGAAAATGACCTGTCAACAGAGGGTGACAAAATTTCAAGTAGGCTGGCAATTAAAAGGGTTAATAGCACATATGCATATTGAGTATTGTTCTGCTCAGGGGACCTTGCGCTTTTAGATTTAGCTTGTTTTTTCTTGTTTGCATATTGATATTTTAGGAAAACATGGTTTTTATTCTGCTTTTTTATTATTTTTCTTAGGGAAACCCTGTGCAACCTAAAAATTCTTCAATGGATTACTTCCAGAAAGATGAGCCCACTACAACAAGCTCAGCACGCTTAGAAAGCTTAACATGTGTACTTTCAGGGAATATATGGTTTATGGGGGATATTCCAAATGTAAAGGGTTGTTTTGGCTGAAAAATTGCAAGGTGTGCACTTTGTCAGCAGAGCTGAAAATTTCAAGTACAATTACCGTTATGCGCATGCTTTACTTTGGGGTGTTTGGCAACTCTTCCCTTGACAGTACCTATGCATGTTGGGTATCGTTCTGTTCTGTTGCTTTTTCAGATTTCACTTGTTTTTTCTTGTTTGTATATATTTTTTTTTTACGAAAAGGCGGCTTTGATTCTTCTTTTTTATACTTATTCAGGGAAACTCTGTGCAACCAAAGAATTGATTGAGGGATTACTTCCAGAAAACTGCACCCATGTCAACAAGCCTGGTACGCCCAGAAAGCTTGAGGTGTGTACTTCCAGAGAATATATCATTTGTGGCAGGTATTTCAAATTTAAAGGGTTGTTTTTCTGGAAAAACTGCAAGGTGCGCTTAGCGCGTAGCATAGTCATATTTTATCTGAAAATCTCCTAAAGCGCTGTTTCAGTTTGGGGGAGTCTCCTGGGCAGGAAAGGGTGTCTACCAATACACATGTGGTACCGCTGCAAGCTGGAGAAATTGGGGTTTCGCACACAATAAAATCTTATTGACAAACTTACATTTTTTATTTAAAAAAACACTACAAATTGCAAAAAAATTTTTTTTTTTTTTTTGCACATATTTCACCCAAAATTATTGAGAATATACTAAAAAAAGGCCAAACAAGATATTGCATGTTGAAGCTCAGACTCTGCTGAAAAAAACAATACATCATTTTCCTGGAAAATCCCTGGAAATCCCTTCAAAAATCAAGGTTGAACATATGTAGCGCAAAATAGTGAAACGTGGTCTGGCAGCAAAGGGTGACAAAAATTCTAGGAAGGCTGGCACTTAAAGGGTTAAAACATTTCACATGCACACTAACATTACTAACCTGCAGGAATGGTAGGGATGTCCGTGTCCCGTCAGCCACGGGATGTATCAACTCCAGCATCATCTCCTCAGCTCGTGTAAACTGTAATTTTTTGGGGAAGCCTCCGCCAGTTTGTAAGCTGAAAAATAGAGTTTTGCAAATTTAGGGAATTGTGGTCAATACAACAAGCAGACAAATGCACAACTCAAATATGTACCTGTAATTGCGCCGTTTATTTTGTTTCTTCCTTGCTGCATACTTCAGGTCTGAAATTTTGCGCTGTATCTGCTCCACATCCTTAAGCTCCTCCCCCGCTGCATTGACCTGTCTGGTGAGCTCCTCCAAGATTTCTGTTTTTCTAATTTTGCTTGTAGATTTTGATTTTCGCCCATATAGCTCGTCATAATGGAGTGTGAGCCCACTTGCCAATGCAAGAGTTTGGGCCTCACCAAACCTGCCACTCAACTGTCCTCGCCGCAATGTCCGCCCTATTGCTTGCTGTTCTGGCTCATCTCTGTATGTAGGAAATTCGGGGGACATTCTGGGCTGGCTCTGCTGTGTTGAAATGTGGGACACATGGCTTGAGAATGAATGGACTGGACTTGCAAACGGCACGGGGGTCCTTGCCTGGATGGCCACAGAACTTCCAGGCGTTGATGTGGCATATGGATAGTTGGTTGCCACCTGTGCTGGTGGCAAATGTGGCCGAGGAGGAGAGGGTGTACTTGAGGGTGTGGTGCTTCTGGCCCTGTGCCTCTTTGTGCCCTTGCCACTTGTGGTTCCATGCCCATGGGAGCATTTACCATGTGGCTCAGGAGATGCAGAGCTGGCTGGGCTGGGGCTTCTGGGCCTGTGGCTCTTGGTGGCCTTGCCACTAGTTGTTCCATGCCCATGGGAGGGTTTACCACGTGGCTCAGGAGATGCAGAGCTGGCTGGGCTGGGGCTTCTGGGCCTGTGGCTCTTACTGGCCTTGCCAGTGGAGCATGCTTTATGAAGGGATGTGCTAGGTCGGGGAGGAGGGGAGGGTGTTTTTTGGGGGCTGGGGCTTCTCACCCTCTTAGTGGCCTTTCTTGCTGGTGTACCTGCCTGCTTTGTTGTTGGCTTCTTCTTAGCCGCTCCCTCCTTGGCTTTGCTGGTTGGTTTGGGTTTAGCGGACTTGGTGGGTAATTTCGCCTTGGGTTGGCCACTGTGGCTGCGCGTTTCCCGCACCTTCGGAGTTGGTAGTTGTGACCGAGTGGTCGGCCGTGATGAAGGCTCCTCAGGCCGCTGTGGCCTTTTGCTGGTGGCCTCCTTGGCAGGTGTAACCTTACCGAGGGCTTTTTTAGCTGGCATGTTGAAACTCTCAAAGAGAATGAGCTGTGTGTCCAGGACCCTTTAAATACTACTGCCTGAGTATGACGCTTACACGTTCGCTATTTAAACAAATGCTGATTCCCTTAATCTATTTTTCTAGATGATTTGGTAGCGGGTGAAGGATCTGGAGCAGGGACTGCAGCAGATCAGGCCCAGGAGGCACATATAGAAGGTGGGTGATGTCACACACACATTCAAATTGGCATTTGCTTACTGTTGACTCAGACATTAGAAGTGACCCTATTTGACATGTCTCTACAGCCTCAACTTCCCAGCAGTGGCAGGTCCCAGAACCGAGGGTGGTCCCCGAAGTAGACGTCCGCCACCAACGAAGTAAGTTGTAATGTCTATATTATTTAGAGTATGTGGGAATTGACATGATCACCAAGATACCTAAAGCCATAGTCAATGGCATTAGCATAATGACATATGCCCTCTTCCTTTGATTAATTCCTTAGCATAATGACATATGCCCTCTTCCTTTGATTAATTCCTTAGCATAATTACATATGCCCTCTTCCTTTGATTAATTCCTTAGCATAATTACATATGCCCTCTTCCTTTGATTAATTCCTTAGCATAATTACATATGGCCTCATGAGTTAGCTTGCAACCTAATAAACATTCCATCCCCAGCTGATAAACATGTCTTTGCCAACAAATAATGTTTTTTTTTTTTTTTATACAGTGACCACACGTGCCAGAGTGGCACAACTGAGTGCAAGGGTCCTTGCGTTGGTGGCCGACATGCAGGAGCTGCGCGACTCGTTGGGGACCACAGATGAAGATGAATAATGTACTAGGTCCTGCCATTGCTATGTATATATTTTTAAATTTTTACAATTTAAAAAAAAATGTAAGACATTTATAAAGTTTATTTTTTAAAACCAAAAAAAATGTAAGTTCTTGAATTTTTTTTTTATTATTTTTAAAAAATAAGCCCAACATATAGTGACATTTGTTATTAAAAAAAAAAACAAATACCTGTTTCTGTGTCATTTCCTTTTCGAAATACATTAAGGGTTGGTTACGCACGACCTCAAAGTGATTTAGGTAAGTTTTAGGGGTGGGAAATGGAAGAAGAATGAGGCCGCAAAGTGATTTGGGTTAGTTTTAGGGGTAGGAAATGGAAGAAGAATGAGACCGCAAAGTGATTTGGGTAAGTTTTAGGGGTGGGAAATGCAAGAATATACTGAGTGTGAAGTGATTTAGGTAAGTTTTAGGGGCGGGAAATGCAAGAAGAATGAGACCGCGAAGTGATTTGGGTAAGTTTTAGGGGTGGAAAATGCAAGAATATACTGAGTGTGAAGTGATTTAGGTAAGTTTTAGGGGCGGGAAATGCAAGAAGAATGAGACCGCAAAGTGATTTGGGTAAGTTTTAGGGGTGGGAAATGCAAGAATATACTGAGTGTGAAGTGATTTAGGTAAGTTTTAGGGGCGGGAAATGCAAGAAGAATGAGACCGCGAAGTGATTTGGGTAAGTTTTAGGGGTGGAAAATGCAAGAAGAATGAGACCGCGAAGAGATTTGGGTAAGTTTTAGGGGTGGGAAATGGAAGAAGAATGAGACTGCGAAGTGATTTGGGTACGTTTTTAGGGTGGGAAATGCAAGAATATACTGAGTGTGAAGTGATTTAGGTAAGTTCTAGGGCTGGGAAATGCAAGAAGAATGAGACCGCGAAGAGATTTGGGTAAGTTTTAGGGGTGGGAAATGGAAGAAGAATGAGACTGCAAAGTGATTTGGGTAAGTTGTAGGGGTGGGAAATGCAAGAAGAATGAGACCGCGAAGTGATTTGGGTAAGTTGTAGGGGTGGGAAATGCAAGAAGAATGAGACCGCGAAGTGATTTGGGTAAGTTTTAGGGGTGGGAAATGGAAGAAGAATGAGACTGCAAAGTGATTTGGGTAAGTTGTAGGGGTGGGAAATGCAAGAAGAATGAGACCGCGAAGTGATTTGGGTAAGTTGTAGGGGTGGGAAATGCAAGAAGAATGAGACCGCGAAGTGATTTGGGTAAGTTTTAGGGGTGGGAAATGGAAGAAGAATGAGACTGCAAAGTGATTTGGGTAAGTTTTAGGGGTGGGAAATGCAAGAAGAATGAGACCGCAAAGTGATTTGGGTAAGTTTTAAGGGTGGGAGATGCAAGAAGAATGAGACCGCAAAGTGATTTGGGTAAGTTTTAGGGGTGGAAAATGGAAGAAGAATGAGACCGCGAAGTGATTTGGGTACGTTTTTAGGGTGGGAAATGCAAGAATATACTGAGTGTGAAGTGATTTAGGTAAGTTTTAGGGGTGGGAAATGCAAGAAGAATGAGACCGCGAAGAGATTTGGGTAAGTTTTAGGGGTGGGAAACGCAAGAAGAATGAGACTGCGAAGTGATTTGGGTACGTTTTTAGGGTGGGAAATGCAAGAATATACTGAGTGTGAAGTGATTTAGGTAAGTTTTAGGGGTGGGAAATGCAAGAAGAATGAGACTGCGAAGTGATTTGGGTAAGTTTTAGGGGTGGGAAATGGAAGAAGAATGAGACTGCAAAGTGATTTGGGTAAGTTGTAGGGGTGGGAAATGCAAGAAGAATGAGACCGCGAAGTGATTTGGGTAAGTTTTAGGGGTGGGAAATGGAAGAAGAATGAGACTGCAAAGTGATTTGGGTAAGTTGTAGGGGTGGGAAATGCAAGAAGAATGAGACCGCGAAGTGATTTGGGTAAGTTTTAAGGGTGGGAGATGCAAGAAGAATGAGACCGCAAAGTGATTTGGGTAAGTTGTAGGGGTGGAAAATAGAAGAAGAATGAGACCGCGAAGTGATTTGGGTACGTTTTTAGGGTGGGAAATGCAAGAATATACTGAGTGTGAAGTGATTTAGGTAAGTTTTAGGGGTGGGAAATGCAAGAAGAATGAGACCGCGAAGAGATTTGGGTAAGTTTTAGGGGTGGGAAATGGAAGAAGAATGAGACTGCAAAGTGATTTGGGTAAGTTGTAGGGGTGGGAAATGCAAGAAGAATGAGACCGCGAAGTGATTTGGGTAAGTTGTAGGGGTGGGAAATGCAAGAAGAATGAGACCGCGAAGTGATTTGGGTAAGTTTTAGGGGTGGGAAATGGAAGAAGAATGAGACTGCAAAGTGATTTGGGTAAGTTGTAGGGGTGGGAAATGCAAGAAGAATGAGACCGCGAAGTGATTTGGGTAAGTTGTAGGGGTGGGAAATGCAAGAAGAATGAGACCGCGAAGTGATTTGGGTAAGTTTTAGGGGTGGGAAATGGAAGAAGAATGAGACTGCAAAGTGATTTGGGTAAGTTTTAGGGGTGGGAAATGCAAGAAGAATGAGACCGCAAAGTGATTTGGGTAAGTTTTAAGGGTGGGAGATGCAAGAAGAATGAGACCGCAAAGTGATTTGGGTAAGTTTTAGGGGTGGAAAATGGAAGAAGAATGAGACCGCGAAGTGATTTGGGTACGTTTTTAGGGTGGGAAATGCAAGAATATACTGAGTGTGAAGTGATTTAGGTAAGTTTTAGGGGTGGGAAATGCAAGAAGAATGAGACCGCGAAGAGATTTGGGTAAGTTTTAGGGGTGGGAAACGCAAGAAGAATGAGACTGCGAAGTGATTTGGGTACGTTTTTAGGGTGGGAAATGCAAGAATATACTGAGTGTGAAGTGATTTAGGTAAGTTTTAGGGGTGGGAAATGCAAGAAGAATGAGACTGCGAAGTGATTTGGGTACGTTTTAGGGGTGGGAAATGGAAGAAGAATGAGACTGCAAAGTGATTTGGGTAAGTTGTAGGGGTGGGAAATGCAAGAAGAATGAGACCGCGAAGTGATTTGGGTAAGTTTTAGGGGTGGGAAATGGAAGAAGAATGAGACTGCAAAGTGATTTGGGTAAGTTGTAGGGGTGGGAAATGCAAGAAGAATGAGACCGCGAAGTGATTTGGGTAAGTTTTAAGGGTGGGAGATGCAAGAAGAATGAGACCGCAAAGTGATTTGGGTAAGTTGTAGGGGTGGAAAATAGAAGAAGAATGAGACCGCGAAGTGATTTGGGTACGTTTTTAGGGTGGGAAATGCAAGAATATACTGAGTGTGAAGTGATTTAGGTAAGTTTTAGGGGTGGGAAATGCAAGAAGAATGAGACCGCGAAGAGATTTGGGTAAGTTTTAGGGGTGGGAAATGGAAGAAGAATGAGACTGCAAAGTGATTTGGGTAAGTTGTAGGGGTGGGAAATGCAAGAAGAATGAGACCGCGAAGTGATTTGGGTAAGTTTTAAGGGTGGGAGATGCAAGAAGAATGAGACCGCAAAGTGATTTGGGTAAGTTTTAGGGGTGGAAAATGGAAGAAGAATGAGACCGCGAAGTGATTTGGGTACGTTTTTAGGGTGGGAAATGCAAGAATATACTGAGTGTGAAGTGATTTAGGTAAGTTTTAGGGGTGGGAAATGCAAGAAGAATGAGACCGCGAAGAGATTTGGGTAAGTTTTAGGGGTGGGAAACGCAAGAAGAATGAGACTGCGAAGTGATTTGGGTACGTTTTTAGGGTGGGAAATGCAAGAATATACTGAGTGTGAAGTGATTTAGGTAAGTTTTAGGGGTGGGAAATGCAAGAAGAATGAGACCGCGAAGTGATTTGGGTAAGTTTTAGGGGTGGAAAATGCAAGAAGAATGCGACCGCGAAGAGATTTGGGTAAGTTTTAGGGGTGGGAAATGCAAGAAGAATGAAACCGCGGAGTGACTTAGCTAAGCATTGTAGCCAAACTTAGTGAACCAAATATGTAGGCGAGCACTTTAATGAGTTAAGTTTGTAGTGCGCAGGCGTAAGGTCGTAAGAATTTACGTCTGGACGATTATTTATTGGAAAAGGAAAACAGAATCTAACTGGAAATGTAAAGGATTCGTGGGAGGAGACGATGGAAAAAGGGCAAAAACGAAAGCCTACGTTGTAACATGAGTAACATAAATGGAAAATAACATTCTCGTTGGCATACGAACGGGCGAAGACGTTACAGAAGGCTTGCGATGCATGCTTAGAATCGCTCGTACACTCATAGGAGAGCGGGAAAATAAAAAAATAAAAAAAAAAACAGATCAACACAAAAACAAAAGTCTTTTTTTTTCTCTCTGAATGAACCCTAATATGCAAATCATGTGCCACAATGGCACTATTACTATGTATATACTATATGTCCCAGATACCACACACACTATATGTACATCATGTGGCACAATGACACTATTACTATGTATATACTGTTCTATCTAGGACCACTACAAATCACTGGCAAGCAATAGCATGTGCAAGCTTCTCATTTATGTGTAATAATGAATGAATATTGTATGGAAATGATATACACACACATATACATAAAAGGTTGATGCTCTGACCCAACCCAACCCAAAACCTAGCTGATGTCACACTAGATTGTAAATGCATTTGTATATACTGTATACATAGAGATATTGTATATTGAGCACACACACAGACACACACATAGAGCTAGATCCCCTCATGGGAGGCGTGTATGGGGCAGCTGTCGGTGGGGTAACAAGGCGTCTTCCTGCAGTGCAGCGGCACATTGCCAGGTAGCAGCGAGCTGACCACTCACCTTGTCCGGACGGGCTGGCAGCGAACAGGGTGGGGAGGCCGCCGGGGCGGTCGGGTTGGCGGGCGTGTACTCCCTACTGGGTTGGCGGATACACTGCTGGCAGTGGTGCGGTTGGCGAGCCGCAATTACTTCTGTGTGGCGGGCAGGCGGCCAGATGGGAAGCAGTGGCCTACCGGAATTTGTCCCAGTATGCCCTACAACCAGTCCGCCCCTGATCACAAGGCGATCTGGGGGAAGAGGGTTTACAAATTAGGGTATACCAAATCAGGATTCCAGGGGACTAGGAACAAAACAAGGGATAGTCAAAATCCCAGGTTTTGTTCCGCTTTAAGGTATTTTTTGTAAGCCATGTGAAAATACATCTGAATGCAGGTAAGGTATGTATAAAACTTCCCAGTATTTAACCTGCATTTAACCTCATTCCCAGGGCTGCCCAGATTTGCTCTGTGCCTGGGAACCAGCAAGGGCTGAAAACGAATGCAGCAGCTGCACATTTACCGATAATGGAGGTGTGTCTTTGCAGTTTGCAGCCATTCATGAGTCCCCTGTCCAACAGAGCTCTTCTAGAAAAGGTTAGTATCTCTTAATTGCATAGAGAGCCACAGACCAGGACTTTCTCCTTTGCTTTGGTCTGTAATTTTGCTTTGGTTTGCTTTAAGGGCCTTCTTCCATGGATCTTATTAATTCTGCATTATTAAAAACATAAATCAAGTATTTTACAATATTCTTGAAGTTTAGTGTCATTAGAGCTATCCATGTTACAAATAAACATGAACCGTTTTTTTAAAGCATGTAAAGCTATTTGCATTAATGCATTTATATAAATGGTTGGTTTACTTGGTAAACAACTACTATGCCTTTAAAAAAGCATTTCCGTTTGGATGATGGATAGATCTAAAGTACTGTAGAGGTGAGTGAAAATTCAATCAGTTTTCACAGTGGGTAGATATGCTTAGCTCTTTCCGTTAGTTCCTGTAAAGCTGATTTTCTTCTATGCTTTCTTAGTACGGCACGTGATGATGGTGCCATTTAGTCAACTAACACCCCAGAAAGTTCTCAGAATTTTGCATTAAATGATTTAACAGAAAAGAACACCGTTTTTCTTTCATATCCCACAGTGAAATAACTATGGATGAGATCCCAGCATCTGCCTTGGTAATGCAGAATATAATTTATTACAATCAAATATTTAGAAGAAAAACATTTCATATGTTGCTCATATCATTCAAAAATGCTTTTCTTAACATAGAAAAAGTGCAATCATAAAACCAGTTAAATCCTGAAATGAGGCTTATCGTAAAATGATCTAACATTAAAAATCCATATTAACATGCAGGGCAGTGAGAGGTGGGGTTATTCATACACCCAAACAGAAATAAAACCTACCAAGTGGTTTTATTTCACTGCTATGAATAAAATCCAGGGCAAAGCTTTTTGAGAATACCATTTCACCTTTACGGGTGTGATCTATTCCAATGCCTGTCTCCTGAGCCAGCCAATGGGACTGTAGAATTATGCTCTACCCCTGATACTTCTTTCTTCCAATAAAAATGGGTTTGGCTGGTGTTGGAATAGCTTTAATGCAACAACTACATCCTGTATGTCATTGTATGGTTGTTATGCAGTTGATACAATTAGGTTAAAAGGAAAAAACTGAAATGTTATGCAAACTCTGTGACTGCATGCGTAGTGTGTTTAATCAGAAAGAATCTATTTTCCTTTGCTCCATACTAGGATATGCTGATGTATCAAGCTCGTGTTTTTGTTCCTGATTGTTGCTGAATAAACAGCTGCTGTGCCTGCATGCTGGAAGAGTTTCATGTACAATCCACTGCCAACAGGCTATGGGAGCAAAATTTGAGAAGGTCCGCACTCCTTAAAATGTCCAATGCTTTATTTTTCATTTCCATAAAAACATCTCCATAATGGTTTAAGTAGCCTAAAATCAGTATAATACCCCGGCAGATCAAAAAATGACACGCATTCTTACGCGTTTCGGACGCAAAAATGGTCCTTAGTCATAGATAAAGAGGTGGCACATCAATAACATTTAAATAGAGTAATGAATACTCACCCAAAGCCACAGACAGCACCGAGCACGTCCGTCCCCACAGAAGTCAGATGACGTCACGGGTGACGCGCCAGGCCCGCGCCCCAATGAGGAGCTGGGGCTGGGAACCAATCAGAGGGGGGTAAGCCTCTCGTCATGGAGTGGAGACCTGGCCCGGCAGCACAAGGTTACCAGGCAACGGCGATGCCAGACAAGCGTCAGCAGAAGGGAAGGAAGCAGCCCGGAGCTGCGGCTAAAGGCAGTGTTAAAGACATAGAATAAGCATGCCCTCACATAATAATGTAAAATCAACGATACAAATGGTAATTGCAACTACAGGGAGGAAGCCCCTTATTCGCAAAAAACAATGACAAACCATATGTGGTATAGGGGAAAAAGAAGGCCCATGACAACATTATAATATATCAAAAATTGACATTAGCATACAGTATATAATAATAATAGCTAAAAGAGAATGTAGAGCTATGCAGAAATATGGAAACTATAAAAAAAATTAGATGAATGATAAATGGAAATAATAATGATAATAATGATAAATAATACAAAATTGGCTAAAGAAAGAGAAAAAACATTATAGATAATAAATAATATTTCAGAAAGAAAGGGACGCATTAAATGGGAAGATCTATCATATATGAACAGATTAACAAAAATGTCCAATAGTAAAGCCAAAGCCCCAAAAGGATCTGATGCGTCACGGACCGGGTGAGGGGGCACAGGTGTGGATCCGCTGTGACCGTGTTACTGATAGCGAGTGCCACATCAGGGGAGCGGAGTCTAAGAGGCCACCGGTATTCACCAGAGCCCGCCGCAAAGCAGGTTGGTCTTGCAGCGGCGAGTGACCCCCAGGTCGCTACCCCCCAACGGCGGCTCAGCCACACAGTCAGCTGAGGTAATGCGTGGTATAAAGGAGGCAGGCAAAAGGCGATGTAAAAGTTCAATCAGAGGTCAGGGCTGGCAGCACAGGTTCAGAGTCGGGGACAGGCAAAGGTCAGTACATGGGTGAGCAATACTGAAAACAACAGACTTTCTGCATACAAAGAAAGACCAAGATCGGGCACTGATGAAAAAGGAAGTGCCCCTTAAATAGGGGAAGTGAATGCAGGATTGGATGACCAGGCACCAATCAGTGGTGTACAGGCCCATTAAATTTCAGGAATCCGGCGCGCGCGCCCTCTAGTGGTCGGTGGCGTGCACGCACCAAGCCATGCAAGGAAGCAGCACGAGGAGGAGGAAGACAGCTTGGAGCAGCCGGGGCACGGCAGCCACCGCGCCGGAAGCCGCAGACCCGCCGGCAGGAGCGGGTACGGAGAGGGACTGGGGAGCGCTGCGAGATGGGTGCGCAGCACTCACCAGGGCAGCAGGAGCAGCAAGGGAGGTGAGGGGAGTGCTGCGAGATGGGCCTGCAGCGCTCGCCCTAACAGTACCCCCCCCATTGGGTCTCCCCCTCTTCTTGGGACCAAGAAAATCTGAGATGAGACTATGTTCCAGAATGTTCTCCTCGGTTCCCAAGATCTTTCCTCTGGACCACAGCCTTCCCAATCAACCCAAAAATATCTTTTGCCTCTGGAGACTTTAGAGGCCAGGATCCCTTTCACCGTGAAAACGTCCGCGGTACCAGAAATTGAAGCGGGCTCCAGGATTTTCAGAGAAAAACGAATGCATATTACTGGCTTCAAAAGAGAGACGTGGAAGGAGTTAGGGATACGAAGAGATGCTGGAAGGTGAAGCTTATAGCAAACCGGATTGATCGGTTGCTTGATCTTATAAGGACCCAGGTAGCGGGGACCCAATTTGTAGCTGGGAATTCGGAAGTGGATGTATTTCACGGAAAGCCACACTTTATCTCCAGGAGAGTAAACAGGAGGAGTTCTTCTCTTTTTATCAGCGCTAATTTTCATATGAGCGGAAGCTTGAAAAAGAGCACGTTGAGTTTCTTGCCAGATGGTGGAAAAATCCATTGTGAGTTCTTCCACGGCGGGTACTTCTGAAGCCGTGGACAAAGGCAGTGGCAGAAGAGGATGATGACCATACACCACAAAAAATGGGGATTTTCTCGTAGATTCAGAATCCTTAAAGTTATATGAGAACTCCGCCCAGGGCAGAAGGTCGACCCAATCATCTTGACGCGCGGAAACAAAATGGCGAAGATAATGGCCGAGGACTTGGTTTACTCTTTCCACTTGGCCATCAGACTGGGGATGATAAGCAGAGGAAAAGTCCAATTTAATCTTCATTTGCTTACAAAGAGCCCTCCAGAACTTAGAAACAAATTGCACTCCTCTGTCAGACACGATGTGTGCAGGCAGCCCATGAAGTCGAAAGATATGCATAAGGAAGTGTTTCGCCAGCTGAGGAGCCGAAGGGAGACCAGGCAAAGGTGTAAAATGCACCATCTTAGAGAACCTATCTACTACCATCCAAATAACGGTGTTGCCATGTGAAGGAGGGAGGTCATAAATGAAGTCCATAGCAATGTTTGACCATGGAGTGTCTGAAATAGGTAGGGGAAGAAGTAAGCCTGCAGGTCTTTGGCGAGGAGTCTTGTCACGTGCACAGATGGTACAAGCCAGAATGAATTCCGTCACGTCCTTCTCTAAGGAGGGCCACCAATAATAATAATAATAAAATGAGAGAACAAGATTTTCTGATACCTGCATGGCCAGCTACATGAGAAGAATGTCCCCATTTTAATATTCTGCAACGCTGGCGAGGAGGCATGAAGGTCTTTCCAGGTGGTGCCTGTACCAGGGTTGCGGGAGCAGAGTGGACTAGACATTCAGGAGGGATAATATGCTGTGGAGTGGATTCCGACCCGGAGATGTCCAAGGAACGAGAAAGGGCATCCACCCTGATGTTCTTGACTGCTGGACGGAAGTGGATTTGAAAGTAGAAATGGGCGAAAAATAACGATCATCGGGCTTGTCGAGGGTTTAACCGCTGGGCAGTTTCTAAGTAAGACAGATTCTTGTGGTCGGTAAAGATGGTAACAAGGTAGGCAGAACCTTCCAAGAGATGTCTCCACTCCTCCAATGCCAACTTGATGGCGAGTAATTCCCGATCTCCAATGGAGTAATTCCTCTCTGCCGGAGAAAACGTTTTCGAAATGAAACCGCAGGTGAGAGTCCTGCCAGTAGCAGATTTTTGAGTAAGCACGGCTCCAGCTCCAATGGAGGAGGCATCTACCTCAAGGGCAAAGGGTCTAGCTGGATCTGGTCTTGAAAGCACCGAAGCAGAACAGAAGGCATTTTTAAGAGTATTAAAGTCCTCTTCAGCCTGAGGAGGCCACGACTTAGCATTAGCGTTCTTCTTCGTGAGAGCCACAATAGGCGCAACTATAGTCGAAAAGTGGGGAATAAACTGGTGATAATAATGGGTGAAGCCCAAAAAGCGTTGGATAGCCCGTAGGCCAGAAGGACGAGGCCAGTCCAACACTGCCTTTAACTTGCTGGGGTCCATCTGGAGACCCCGACCAGAAACTATGTACCCAAGAAATGGTAGAGAGGTCTGATCAAATATGCACTTCTCCAACTTGGCGTATGAACGATGTAGGCCGAGGTGAGACAGGACTTGCCGGACGTGGCGGTGATGTTCTTCAGGATTAGAAGAGAAGATGAGAATATCATCCAGATACACTACCACGCAGGAGTAAAGCAAGTCCCGGAATATGTCGTTCACCTATTCCTGGAATACAGCGGGTGCATTGCAAAGTCCAAAGGGCATCACTAGGTAGTGGCCATCACGGGTGTTAAAGGCGGTCTTCCACTCATCGCCCTCACCTATACGTATTAGATTATAGGCCCCTCTCAGGTCGAGTTTAGTGAAGATCCTGGCACCACGAAGTCGATCAAATAATTCAGAAATCAAAGGTAAAGGGTAACGATTTTTGACGGTAATCTTGTTGAGGCCACAGTAGTCAATGCAGGGGCGAAGAGAGCCATCTTTCTTGGCCACAAAGAAGAAGCCTGCGCCTGCAGGAGAGGAAGATCTCCATATGAAGCCTCTTAGGAGGTTCTCCTGTATATACTCTGACATAGCCTGAGTCTCAGGAGCCGAGAGAGGATAGATTCTGCCACGAGGTGGAGTAGTACCCGGCAAGAGGTCGATAGGACAATCATAAGATCGATGAGGCAGAAGTACCTCCGCTTGCTTTTTGCAGAAAACATCTGAGAATACCTGATTAATCGCAGGCCGGGAAGTGGAGCAGAGGCAGGAACAGGTCTGGCCGGAACAGACTTCAAACACCTCTTGTAGCTGCCTGCACCCCAACTCTTGATATCGCCTGTATTCCAGTCAAGAGTGGGGTTGTGACGTTGAAGCCAGGGTACGGAAATGAATGGCATATTCACCAACGGACCGGTTGCCCTGAACCAAGTTCAACAGGGCTGTCTCTGCAGACGAGGCCCGGCTGGTTCCTCGAAGACCTGGCGAAACTCTAAGACAAAAGCGAGTATAGTGGAAGTGACTGGGTCCTCGTGATCCCATAATGGGGTAGCCCAGGCCAGAGCTTTTCCTGAGAGCAGACTAATAACAAAGGCCACCTTAGCATGTTCAGTGGGAAATTGGTCTGCCAACATTTCCAAATGCATAGAACACTGGGTAAGGAAGCCTCGGCATAACTTGGCATCCCCGTTAAACTTAGCTGGCAAGGAGAGATGGATTCTAGAAGTTGATGTTACTGGAGGCTGTGGCGGCAATACTGTGGCGGCTGGTGGCAATTGCTGTTGCTGAATCGATAAGAGCTACTGAACCATGGCGGAGAGCTGGTTAATTTGGTGAGACTGCATAGCCACTATTGCAGGTAATTCAGAGGCATCAGGCAGTGGCACCTCAGTGGGATCCATGGCTGGATCTTACTGTCACGGACCGGGTGAGGCGGCACAGGTGTGGATCCGCTGTGACCGTGTTACTGATAGCGAGTGCCACGTCAGGGGAGCAGAGTCTAAGAGGCCACCGGTATTCATCAGAGCCCGCAGCAAAGCAGGTTGGTCTTGCAGCGGCGAGTGACCCCAGGTCGCTACCCCCCAATGGCGGCTCAGCCACACAGTCAGCCGAGGTAATGCGTGGTACAAAGGAGGCAGGCAAAAGGCGATGTAAAAGTTCAAGCAGATGTCAGGGCTGGCAGCACAAGTACAGAGTCGGGGACAGGCAAAGGTCGGTACACGGGTGAGCAATACTGAAAACAACAGACTTTCTGCATACAAAGGAAGACCAAGATCCGGCATTGATGGAAAAGTAAGTGCCCTTTAAATAGGGGAAGTGGATGCAGGATTGGATGACCAGGCACCAATCAGTGGTGTACAGGCCCTTTAAATTTCAGGAATCCGGGGTACACGGATAGCTGGGATCATCTGTTGGTTATAAATGAGATGTCCCATTTGTGATTAAGACCCTGTGGGAAGCGTGTATTGAGAGTAAAGATCCAGTATGCTTCCCTAGTTAGTAATTTTTTCTGAATATCACCACCCCTCGGTCCCAAATGTATTCTCTCAATAGCATTCACTTTAATTAAAATGTCGCATCCTTGATGTTGTTGATTATGGTGTTTTGCGACATTGGAGTTTTTTGTGAGGTCAAATTTGCCTATGCCCTGTAAATGCTCCGATGTACGCATTTTTAGTTTGCGTTTAGTGCATCCTACATATTGTTTATAACAATGCATGCACGTGACAAGGTAGATGACTGATTTTGAGTTGCAATTAAGCAAGGATTTCACAGGGAAACTCTTGCCCATGGCTGTAGAAGCAAAACTATTGCCTCTATTCACATATTTACATAGGCCACAACAAATGATACCACACGGAAAAAATCCTGTGGTGGCCAGCAACGTGGAATTACCAGAGCTTGACATCTGGAAAAAGCTAGGAGACAGGGAGTTGGCCAAACTGGGGGACTTACGACTCACCACACGGACCCCTTTTTCTACCACTCCTTTAAGGAAGGGGTCAGCCTTCAAGATAGGTAGATTATTCTTAATGATCCTACTAATTTGTTGGAACTCCAAGGTGTAGGGAGTGCTGAAAGTCACTCCTTCAAATTGGTCTGAATGGTTCCTGCGTTTTTTATTGTTACCTAGAATGGTTTCCCTGGGCTTGGTTAAAGCTATATCTCTAGCCCTGGATAACATCCGGGGGGGGGGGGGGGTATCCCCTGTCGGCTAACCTATACTGTATTTGGGAATAGTTCTGCCTACTGTGGACCATTTCTCCAACCGGGATAGATTTGATGGTATGTGGAGGGTGGCAACTAGATGCCCGTAATATGTTGTTGCCCGCAGTGGGCTTACGGTAAGTCGCAGTTTGGATAACATGGTTGTGTTCATCCGCCATCAATTTAAGATCCAAAAATTCAATTTCAGATGGATGAATATGAGTCGTGAATTCTAAGTTGAAATCCATTACAATTACAGTACTCAATGAACATTGTTAAATCATCCATGGTGCCATTCCAAATAAAAAACAGATCGTCAATATATCTATAAAATATGCAAAGATATGGGATAAGTTACAGAACAGTGCATAAAAGATCAAATCTCAGCAATAAGCTCTATCTCATGAGAAAGTTGTATCAGTCTAAGCTAAGTGATAGCCAGAATATGCCTAGAGCTGCACCTAGTGAAGAGACATTGGGGACGCAATTAAAGATTTTTATGTTGCTGCACTTCTACTAAAGGATCTTCCAGAAAATGATGACACACTTGTTACAGCACTAGATGCCCGGACAGATAATGAGCTCACACTAGAGTATGTTAAATGCAAACTTGATGAGTGCAAGAGAAAGACAGAGGGTGTTAAGCAACATTAATGTATCCAGAGCAGAGGTAGCATTACAGACCCAAGATTTCTTTAGAAATACAAGTGGATGTTTTGTCTGTAAAATGCCTGGCCACCTAAAGACAGATTGAAGAATCTGGAAAGCTATAATGAGTCTTCTTCAGAAGCAGAAAGGTCATAAAAGGGTTAAGATTAGGGATGAGCGATTCCCCATAGGCAGTGTGGCATTCCCCCTCCCAGTTCCATAGACTGTGTGGCAGAGCCCCCTCCCATTCTCATAGGGAGAGGGGCATTCCCCCATCCCATTCCCCATAGACAGCATGACATTCCCCCATCCCATTTCTGTAGGCAGTGTGGCATTCCTTCCATCCTATTCCATTCCCATAGGCAGTGTGGCATCCCCCTCCCATTCCCATAGCCTGCTGTCCCTGGCCTGACTGCCGCTGCTGCCAGTGTGCACACACATCTGGGCCCAGTGCAGCTGGTGGGGCATGGCCTATGTCTCTCACCATTGAGGGCAATGGACACAAATGCAGGCCAAAGCCACCCACTGCATGGGACTCGAGTATGCCTGCACTCATCCGGGAAGTGGAGGTGGTGGTGGCAGACCAGGGACAGTGGGCAGGGTTCCCTGCCCGCCCCACCCGCTGCTCCTCCATTGGAGGAGCGAGGCTTATGTGAGTTGACTTTTCACATCGCCTGGAAGCAGCATTAGCGGCAGTGGCAGCCAGAGCGGGGACAGTGGGAGGGAGGCTATATTACATTGGCAAAGCTATCAGACTAACAGACTATTAAAGAAAAAAATGTCAGAGCAAGTATATGATATCAGAAAGGGAAATGTAAACACTCCCACAGGTAAACACTTTCACATACATCACAACAGGGATCCCAGCAGTCTGTACTTTCAGACACTTGATAGAAATCCATTGGGAGGAAACAGAGAAAATAACCCTCCAGTGGGAAACATGAAGGATATATATGGCGAAAGCAACAAATTAGCCAGGTTTAAACGAAAGTTTTGGTTTCACATCCTTTTTAAAGAATTAAATAGAAACACAGGGCATCCTAAAATGTAAAAAAATGTTCTTAATGTTCTTAACTGTATATGAAATGCCAAGTAGTGCCACGTAGCGTCGGGTGAACGCTTGGCTCTGTATGTGAAAGCCACATTTAATAAAGTCAATCTGGTGAGCGACTGTAAAAGCATCATGTAACGTCACATGTATCACTAGCGGCGGCTCAGTGTAAAGCGCCGGCGCTCTAGGTTCAGCAGCACCATGTAGCACCTGTCGCTCAATAGTGCTCTCCCATAGATTTCAATGGTGTTTCATTTAGTTGTGTTTAAATAGCAAGTAAACCTCAGAATTTTGGGCTCAAACAGACTTTTATCACATAGCTTCTGGCGCTCAATGCTAGAGTGCCCAGTTTTAGAGCGCCGGCCCTGGTTGTGTGTAGTTTTCTCCTAAATATGGGCTTCAGCGCTGAGTGTCGGACGCACTTAACTGGTGCTACCTATTTTTCACTGCAGCGTTGTCCTATTGTTAGATGTAGCGTAGTCTTGGGCGCTTTAACCTTGGGACACCACCTAGCTTTCACAATTGGCTCTCCAGTGAATCAGGGAGAGCGCTTCTACAACGCCCACCAGACATCAGATTCATCAATGCTGGACAGGATACTACAGCGTCACTTGTCCAGCTGCTATGCTAGGTTATAGCGCCAGACACCCGCTTACAGTGTCTACTAGTGGTCGCTCTAAGCACCACTACATAGACGCTCACATGACAATACATGGTGCTAGTCTTAAATCAGCCTCTTAGTATCAATCCATCTAGGACAAATCAAAACCAATTAGTTATGATCCATACTTTGGAGTTTACTATAATAAAAGCAATAACTGGTCTCCAAAAAAATGGAGACCACAACAATACGGGAAGTACCTTAACAAAATGGCGACCATTTGATACATACCAAAATGGAGAGAAGGTAATAGAAACTAATTAGAGGGGACTCCAACAAAATGGAGTCCGTCTTTTACCATACAAACAAATTAATAACATGGCTAAAAAGACCATCAAACCTGCTACAACAGTACTTGTCGTGTATTCTCAGGGCTGAAGTAGTGCTCTCTAGCGCCGTCTGGCTTGCACCGTAAGTGCTATTCTGGGAGGTGGAACACAAGATGACCACTGCGGGACTAGCGCCCATAGTGGTAAAAAGATAACGTGTCTCCAGGGCCGGACAAACCTGTGAGACTGTTAGTGGCATAGCTGACAGCAAGAGTGCACGCACACCGCCACAGCTGACAGCGGCAGATAGCCTATACATTGCTACAGCTTCAACACCACTCTTCTATGATCTGACTTTACCCAGGCAGACCTGGGAAACCAGCTAAAAACTAAACCTCCACCTCCACCTATCTGCGTTTAACTTTTGGGAAAAGGCAAAAAATGGTCCATGGAACAGTGTGCTTTGCCTGAATACAATATAACCCTCCCTGTTACTCAGCCTTTGCTAGCCAAGTGTGTTGATTACATTTCTATTGAATTAATTATCCATATTAAATATGAAGATATTATTTGTTATATTTTCACATTTAAATAATAAGGTACAGGATTCAGAAGAAATATTATAACCCTGGCCTATCTAAATGGCTGGTAGAAGTAGCACACACAGCTGCAGGGTGGCCGGAGTTGAGGGGATGCCCTGCATTCTGCATTCGCAGTGAGGGACTGGATGAACGGTAAGGCCATATAACCCTTAAAGAACAGGAAACAATAGGAAATGGAAAAGCTTCAAACCTGATAGTTTAGTGTGCATGTGGATCCACCCAGCACCCCAGATCTCCTCCCACACAGTACACACAGATCCCCCTACAGTCAGTAAAATGTAATGTGCAGTGTGTGTGTGTGTGTGTGTGTGTGTGTGTGTGTGTGTGTATCCAGATATAGCCCAAAAAATAATCAAGCAGGGTACACACAAATCATCCATAAAACAAAATGCCTGTCCCAAACAAGTAGACTCCCTAGGTTCAAGTAGGTTACTGCCTCTGCAGTTTCTAGCACCACACTTCATTTTTGAATGGCCAGGAATGAGCATAGAACGAAGCACTGAATGCTGGCAATACCACCCACAAGCCACACAGTAAGGATCCACAAGCCACGTGGGACTCCTGAGCTCTGCTATACAGCGACAATGAGTATTATAATTTATTATCATGAATAGGGATGAGCGAAATTTTGAAAAATTCGATTCGGCTGATTCGCCGAATTTTCCGACAAAATTTGTTTCGGTCTGGATTTATTCGCGACGAATCGCTATTAAAAATGGCTATTTCTGAGCTTCCTAGAGCCTCAATTGGGTTGTAAACCATTCTGCCTTGCTGTAACACGCATAGGATGCGTGCTGGGTTAGTGAAATAATACTGTAAATAATTATGACATGCAGATCAGAGGCATCGCTATTAGAATCGCAGAGCGGCACAATTGCAGAGAGTTGAGGTGGCATCACTATGAGGGGCCCCTATATTACCTGAAAAACACACCCTGGAGCTGGCAGCAGCAGGAGCCCAAATATTGGCTGAAAGACATCCTGGAGTTGGCAGCAGGAGCAGCAGGAGCCCAAAAATTGGCTGAATAACACCCTGGAGTTGCAAGCAGCAGCAGCAGGAGCCCAAACATAGCTTGAAAGAGACACTGGAATTGGCAGTAGGAGCCTAAAATTGGCTGAATGACACCTTGCAGTTGCAAGCAGCAGCAGCAGCCCAAACATAGCTTGAAAGAGACACTGGAGTTGGCAGCAGGAGCCCAAAAATTGGCTGAATGACACCATGGAGTTGCAAGCAGCAGCCCAAACATAGATTGAAAGAGACACTGGAGTTGGCAGAAGGAGCCCAAAAATTGGCTGAATGACACCCTGGAGTTGCAAGCAGCAGCAGCAGGAGCCCAAACATAGCTTGAAAAAGACACTGGAGTTGGCAGCAGGAGCCCAAAAATGTCTGAATGACACCCTGGAGTTGGAAGCAGCAGCAGCAGCAGCAGCCCAAACCTAGCTTGAAAGACACACTGGAGTTGGCAGCAGGAGCCCAAAAATTGTCTGAATGACACCCTGGAGTCGCAAGCAGCAGCAGCCGGAGCTCAAACATAGCTTGAAAGAGACACTGGAGTTGGCAGCAGGAGCCCAAAAATTGGCTGAATGACACCCTGGAGTTGCAAGCAGCAGGAGCCCAAACATAGCTTGAAAGAGACACTGGAGTTGGCAGCAGGAGCCCAAAAATTGGCTGAATGACACCCTGGAGTTGCAAGCAGCAGCAGCAGGAGCCCAAACATAGCTTGAAAGAGACACTGGAGTTGGCAGCAGGAGCCCAACAATTGACTGAATGACACACTGGAGTTGCAAGCAGCAGCAGCCCAAACATAGCTTGAAAGAGACACTGGAGTTGGCAGCAGGAGCCCAAAAATTGGCTGAATGACACCCTGGAGTTGCAAGCAGCAGCAGCAGGAGCCCAAACATAGCTTGAAAGAGACACTGGAGTTGGCAGCAGGAGCCCAACAATTGGCTGAATGACACCCTGGAGTTGCAAGCAGCAGCAGCAGGAGCCCAAATATTGGCTGAAAGAGACACTGGAGTTGGCAGCAGGAGCCCAAAAATTGGCTGAATGACACCCTGGAGTTGCAAGCAGCAGCAGCAGCAGCAGCAGGAACCCGAATATAGCTTGAAAGAGACACTGGAGTTGGCAGCAGGAGCCCAAAAATTGTCTGAATGACACCCTGGAGTTGGCAAGCAGCAGCAGCAGCCCAAACCTAGCTTGAAAGACACACAGGAGTTGGCAGCAGGAGCCCAAAAAATTGGCTGAATGACACCCTGGAGTTGCAAGCAGCAGCAGCCCAAACATAGCTTGAAAGAGACACTGGAGTTGGCAGCAGGAACCCACAAATTGCCCTAAAGACACACTGCAGTTGGCAGCAGCAGGAGGCCAAACCTAGCTTGAAAGAGACACTGGAGTTGGCAGCAGGAGCCCAAAAATTGGCTGAATGACACCCTGGAGTTGCAAGCAGCAGCAGCAGCAGCAGGAACCCGAATATAGCTTGAAAGAGACACTGGAGTTGGCAGCAGGAGCCCAAAAATTGTCTGAATGACACCCTGGAGTTGGCAAGCAGCAGCAGCAGCCCAAATCTAGCTTGAAAGACACACAGAAGTTGGCAGCAGGAGCCCAAAAATTGGCTGAATGACACCCTGGAGTTGCAAGCAGCAGCAGCCCAAACATAGCTTGAAAGAGACACTGGAGTTGGCAGCAGGAACCCACAAATTGCCCTAAAGACACACTGCAGTTGGCAGCAGCAGGAGGCCAAACCTAGCTTGAAAGAGACACTGGAGTTGGCAGCAGGAGCCCAAAACTTGGCTGAATGACACCCTGGAGTTGCAAGCAGCAGCAGCAGGAGCCCAAATATTGGCTGCTGAAAGAGACACTGGAGTTGGCAGCAGGAGCCCAAGAATTGGCTAAATGACACCCTGGAGTTGCAAGCAGCAGCAGCAGGAGCCCAAACATTGGCTGAAAGAGACACTGGAGTTGGCAGCAGAAGCCCAAAAATTGGCCTAATGACACCCTGGAGTTGCAAGCAGCAGCAGCAGCCCACACCTAGCTTGAAAGACACACTGGAGTTGGCAGCAGGAGCCCAAACATAGCTTGAAAGAGACACTGGAGTTGGCAGCAGGAGCCTAAAAATTGGCTGAATGACACCCTGGAGTTGCAAGCAGAAGCAGCAGGAGCCCAAACATCGATTGAAAGAGACACTGGAGTTGGCAGCAGGAGCCCAAAAATTGGCCTAATGACACCCTGGAGTTGCAAGCAGCAGCAGCAGCCCAAACATAGCTTGAAAGACACACTGGAGTTGGCAGCAGGAGCCCAAAAATTGGCTGAATGACACCCTGGAGTTGCAAGCAGCAGCAGCAGGAGCCCAAACATAGCTTGAAAGAGACACTGGAGTTGGCAATAGGAGCCCAAAAATTGGCTGAATGACACCCTGGAGTTGCAAGCAGCAGCAGCAACAGGAGCCCAAACATAGCTTGAAAGACACACTAGAGTTGGCAGAAGGAGCCCAAAAATTGGCTGAATGACACCCTGGAGTCGCAAGCAGCAGCAACAGCAGCAGCCCAAACATAGCTTGAAAGAGACACTGGAGTTGGCAGCAGGAGCCCAAAAATTGTCTGAATGACACCCTGGAGTTGCAAGCAGCAGCAGAAGTAGCAGCCCAAACATAGCTTGAAAGAGACACTGGAGTTGGCAGAAGGAGCCCAAAAATTGGCTGAATGACACCCTGGAGTCGCAAGCAGCAGCAGCAGCAGCCCAAACATAGCTTGAAAGAGACACTGGAGTTTGCAGCAGGAGCCAAAAAATTGTCTGAATGACACCCTGGAGTTGCAAGCAGCAGCAGCAGCAGCCCAAACATAGCTTGAAAAAGAGACACTGGAGTTGGCAGCAGGAGCCCAAAAATTGGCTGAATGACACCCTGGAGTCGCAAGCAGCAGCAGCAGCCCAAACATAGCTTGAAAGAGACACTGGAGTTGGCAGCAGGAGCCCAAACATAGCTTGAAAGAGACACTGGAGTTGGCAGCAGGAGCCCAAAAATTGGCTGAATGACACCCTGGAGTCGCAAGCAGCAGCAACAGCAGCAGCCCAAACATAGCTTGAAAGAGACACTGGAGTTGGCAGCAGGAGCCCAAAAATTGTCTGAATGACACCCTGGAGTTGCAAGCAGCAGCAGAAGCAGCAGCCCAAACATAGCTTGAAAGACACACTGGAGTTGGCAGAAGGAGCCCAAAAATTGGCTGAATGACACCCTGGAGTCGCAAGCAGCAGCAGCAGCAGCAGCAGCCCAAACATAGCTTGAAAGAGACACTGGAGTTGGCAGCAGGAACCCAAAAATTGGCTGAATGACACCCTGAAGTTGCAAGCAGCAGCAGCAGCCCAAACAAAGCTTGAAAGAGACACTGGAGTTGGCAGCAGGAGCCCAAAAATTGGCTGAATGACACCCTGGAGTGGCAAGCAGCAGCAGCAGGAACCCAAACATAGCTTGAAAGACACACTGCAGTTGGCAGCAGCAGCAGCAGGAGGCCAAAATTTGGCTGAAAGGCACACCCTGAAGTTGGCATCAGCAGGAGCCCAAAAATTGGCCTAAAGACATAAATATGTTTTGCACCATTTGGAAAGTGTAAAACGTGGCACCATTCTGGCTGATCCATCCCTGATTCATTTTCACAAAGGTCAGTCTCTCCACATTTTTAGTTGACAGACGAGTTCTCCTCGCTGTAACTATGGCCCCAGCCGCACTAAACACCCGCTCAGATGGCACGCTACTTGCCGGGCAGGACAGCTTTTCCAGGGCAAACTCAGCTAGCTGCGGCCACAAATCAAGTTTGGCTGCCCAGAAGTCCAGCGGATCCTCAAGGTGTGTTGGCATGGTCATGTCAAGGTATGACATGACCTGCTGGTTCAGGTCCTGCTCCAGGTCTTCCTGCTGCTCATGAGTAGACTTACTATGCGGGTGTAGAAAGCTACTGAAGACTGCTGCTGCTGCTCCTGCCAACCCCCCCAGCAGGCATGGCAGTGGAAGAAGAGCGCAGAGGTCCCCCCGAGTCAGACCTGCGAGAGTATGGACCATGGCGCAGATAGGCATTGGCCAACTGACTACGTAGAATGTCTTTGCAGTAGGTCAGTTTGTCCTCCCTCTTGGCGGGTTTTAAAAATGCCCCCATTTTGTGCCGGAAGCGAGGGTCCAATAAGGTGGAGAGCCAGAAGTCATCCCGCTGACAAATGGAAACAATTCTGGGGTCACTACGCAAGCACGTGAGCCTGCTTCCTGCCATTTGCGCAAGTGACTCGGAGGGACTACCTGTCTCCATCTCCACTGCACACTTTCAAGGTGTGTCTGGGTCCTCTGTCTCGCCTTCCTCACAACCCTCTAGCTCCTCTGGCTGCTCCTGCTCCTCCTCTCCTGTCCGCTGACTAGATAAACCAGCCATTTCGCCAAGCCTAAACTGTACACTGTGCCACTCCTCCTCCTCCTCTTCCTCCTCCTCCTCCAGTTCAGCTCCAACGGGGTTCATGTGGCCGTAAGATGTAGACGCCATGTCTCCAGTGCCCTGACCAGCCATGGTTTCTAACATGTGCTGTAGTACACGAAGCAGTGGAATCACGTCGTTCATACCGTAATCCTGCCGACTGAGGGGCTTCCTCAAAGGGCCTGAGCAAACGGCAGGTGTCATGTATGAGCTGCCACTGGTTGACATTGAAGTTACACAGGAGAGTCCCCCTATCCACTTGGATCATCAAGAAAGATGGCTTTTCTCGTATAGTCTGTCCAACATATGCAGGGTAGAATTCCAACGCGTGGAAACATCGCAAATCAGACTATGTTGGGGGCTACCGTTCTGACGCTGTAGCTCAAGAAGGGTGTGTTTGGCGGTGTATGAGTGGCTGAAGTGCATGCAAAGTTTCCTTGAAGTTGTTAGGATGTCTTGCAGATGGGGGGAAGACTTCAGAAACCCCTTCACAACCAGATTGAAGACGTGAGCCATGCAGGGCGCATGGGTCAGCCTTCCTTGTCGCAGCGCAGACAAAATGTTCTTCCCATTGTCGGTAACCATGGTTCCCATTTTCAGTTTTCTTGGAGTAAGCCATGTTTGGATTTCTTGATGAATAAATTTAAGCAGTTCCTCCCCTGTGTGACTCCGTTCGCCAAGACAAACCAAGTGAAGCACAGCATGACACCTCCGTGCCCTGCACATATGGTAGGCTGGAGGGGCACTGAGACTTGAGCCTACAGTGGAGGGTGAGGAGATGGCGGAGGATGAGGAGGCCGAGTCGCACGGTGTCACAGGCCCAACGGCCAGGGAGCGCGGAGGCCGAAGCGGCGTGACCTTTCCAAGTTGCTGCTGCTGCAAAGGGACCACATTCACCCAGTGGGCCGTAAACGACATGTACTGTCCCTGACCGTAGTTACAGCTCCAGACGTCGGCGCTGCCATGCACTTTGCTACACACCGACAGGCTCAAGGACTGGCCCACCTTCTGTTCAACAAAAGTGTGCAGCGCTGGTACTGCCTTCTTGGCAAAGAAATGACGGCTTGGGACTCTCCACCTCGGCTCGGCACAAGCCATCAGTTCTCTGAAAGGTGCAGAGTTCACCACCTGAAATGGGAGCGACTGCAGCACCAGCAACTTGGACAGGAGCACATTCAGCTTCTGCGCCGTAGGATAAGTGGGCGCATACTGCTGTCTCTTGGACATGGCTTCACTGATGGATTGCTGGCGGGATGCATGACTTGGAGGAGGAGGAGGAGGAGCAGGAGCATCTGGAGCAACAGAGGATGGGTATGACGCACAGCTGCCTTCAGCTGAGGTGCTGGAGCCTTGGCTGGCAGAAATTGGGAGCGGAGTGCCACTTGGTGAGGAAGCAGCCTGGACCACCTCTTCGGAGCCTCGGTTCTCCCAGGCCGCTTTATGGTGATGCATCATATGTTGACGCAGGGCCGTGTTGCCAACATTTGGGCCCTGGCCACGCTTCACCTTCTGCCTACATATCTTGCATGTGGACATGTTACCCTCCTGCGGATGCTTGAGGAAAAACTGCCACACTGCCGAGTAGCTACTTTTCCCACCAACAGCACGCACTGATTCACTGCTACTGTCGCCAACTCCAGGAACCCCTGCTCCACTACCTCCCGATAAGATAGCCTGCCTGCTCTACCCAGGCCCCGGCCCTGTTTGGCTCCAGGCTTTACAATTCTGCCCCCATGCTGACTGCCAACCATGCTGCTAACACCTTGCTGCCTCAGCTGCTCCAAAGCAACCTGCGCCCCTCTTCTCCTGATGATGAGGATGAAGCCCCTTCTGCACCCGGCTCCCAAGTGTGTTCGGCTTCATCATCATCATCATCACCGAGTTGTGGCTGCACGTCACTGATGTTCTCGGTTTCCTCAACAGTGTCTGACGCAGGAGCTGGAACGCTCGCAACAACACCCACGCCACTCTCCACATCACTATTTGTCTGCCTAGCAACGGAAGCCACCTCCATTTCTTGGCTGGCCAGTAGCTGCTGACTGTCCTCTATCTGATCGTCCTCACTAAAGAGTGGAGCTGAACCCAAAGCATAGGATACGTAACTGGGGGAGGGAATGGCGTAGGACAGAGGCAATGGGAGGACAGGGACTGCTCTTGGGCCATGCCAACTCAGGGTTGTGTCAGAGAAACCTACCGACCCTAGACTGGGGGTGTCAGTGTAAACCAATCTACCACGGCAGATGCGTTACTGGTGGAGACACGACCGCTAGCAGATACTGGCAGATCAGGTCTCTCACCGCGACTCCTGCTGCCACTCGCCCCTAGTCTGCTGCGACCTCTGCCTGCTGAATCTTGGCCTCTGCCATTCCTCTTTGAACATCCTGGCACTTGTCTGCCTGACATTGTTATGTATTTGAAATGTGCAATAGGCACTTAAAAAAATGTGTTTACTTTAAAAAGCAGAAGCTAAATAAAGGGAGATACTGCTTCTCTGCACCAGATACTATGAAAATTGGCAATATGGGATACCCTGTGGCCTGGTGTTTTTACAGGACGCAAAAAAAAATTCAAAATGCAATATATTAATAAATTAGAGCCTGTAGAAGCTGATTTAGTATAACAGATAGGGTGCAAATGTGCCGGTTTGGGATACCCTGCAGCCTGGTGTTTTTAAAGGATGCACAAAACCAATTCAAAATGCAATATATTAATAAAACAGAGCCTTTAGAAGCTGATTTAGTATAACAGGGTGAAATGTGCTGGTTTGGGGTGCCCATGTTGCCTGGTGTTTTTACAAGACGCACAAAACCAATTCAAAATGCAATATATTAATAAAGCAGAGCCTTTAGAAGCTGCTTTAGTATAACAGATAGGGTCAAATGTGCTGAAATAGTATGCCCATGTGGGCTTGGGTTTTTACAGCATACAAAAAAAATTAAAAGTAATCGAGTTATAAGAAATGCTTGTGTGTAACAGATAGGGTTAAAGGAGCAGTATCGCGAAATTTGCATTAAAAAAGATAAATAATTAAATAGCCACACAATAGCTTCTAACATGTGTATAAATAATGTGGCGATAGAAAAAGGAAAAAATATATGCCTTTCTTTTAAATTGTATAATGACAATGGTTCAGTCCATTTGCTGAATAGGGGGATCTGCTGGGTTGTATTTAGTGAGCTGCTTCATTTAGCCCACTGGTCTCCTAGCAACAGTTTACCTCAGAGGCTGACACTGTAATCAGTGGTAACGGCTGTGTGTGTGTGAGGTGCTGCTTTTGTTATTAGACCAGGTGACTCAAATGTGTAAAATCTATACAAAATAAACTAAACTGACTGAAAATAACTGAAATTCTTCTTTGAATAACTGTGCAGGAAAATCTAAAGGTATTAAAGTGGAACAAAACACTAAGTGGCCGACCCTGAAGTCTATAAGACCCGGCCATTGACCTTCCCCCTTGGGCATCCTAAATCGGGATTACCCACTGTGTGAAACGACCCCTGGATAACCACACATCCCCCCATTTTTCTGGCGCGCTCTCGCAGATAGTCATTTAGACAGGCCGGGCGGCCAGGAATGTTACTGCTCAGGCTCCCCATCTGCGTGCGAACAGCGCTGATTGGATGAGAGCCCGCGCATGCGCTGTGGGACAGGGAAAGGTACGTTTTCACAGGCGAACTTGGGGATTTCACATATCAGGGCATCCCAAGTCGGGATGCCCCTAGGTTCACAAAACAAAACTCCAGATAGTGAAAATCCTGGGTTGGGCTTTGCTCAAAACACACAAAGCTGAATGAAAGATCATATGGAAAAATGAAAAATAAGAATATGAAAGAGAAAATGGTAAACTGATTCTGCAGCAGAGCCAACATGAAGGGAAAACTGTCAAAATAAAAAATGTTTAGAGCAAAAAAACCGGATGTAAACATAAAAATCCAATTCTGAAATAAAATAACCCCCCCCCCCCCCCAACAAAAAAAAACTGGAGAGTCTGAGATTCGAGCCAATGACTCTCTGGTTCAAACTGACATTGAATTTACCAATGAGCTAAATGACTTCTAGAGCTTTTCTTTCTGTTTTAGATATATGAGTTCTGGCCAGGCAATGTTGCAATATTATCTTATGCTGGACGGCTGCCAGCACTGAACAGCTGATTACTTTGTTACATTGTTTCCCCCTCTCCTCAGCGTGGAACAGGCCAGAGTGTCGGGCCCCGACACTCAGCAGACATAAACATGAGCTATTAGTCTCCATCTGCACAACACAGACATCATTTTTTTCTAAATTTGTAATTCTTACTCCAACACTTACCTACATTCAAAGTACCATTTAAATATAAGTCACCAAGAAAAATTTGCGATACTGCTCCTTTAAATATGCCACTGCCAAGATGGGATGCACAGTGGCCAGGAATGTTTACAGCACAAAAAAAAGCAATTTGAAACTGATCTGGCAAATGAAGTGAAGTGAAAATAAAAGAAAAGTTTCCCTGTCACTTTCTCTGCTGTCCCTGCCTGGATCGTTCCCAATTTTTCCCTGTCTTTCCCTGGCACTGTGTGGGTCTCTGTGGGTCTCCCTGCCTGTCTGTAAGTCTCTCCCTGTCTGCAGCAACCTCTGTTCTGTCTGCAATGCAAGGCTGAAATGCGCACAAGCAAGATGGCCGCCGTTTATATAGCACTGTGACGTCACCAGGCTTCCTGGCTGCTGATAGGCTGCATGTGACCTTCCCATGATAACTTGCCCCAGGGGACATGTCCGGACATGTCCATCCACCATTTTACAATGGCTGTAATTGAAATACATGGAGTTTAAAGGAAAACTTCGATCGATCGAATCGCAGGGAAATTCGGATTCGTTCAGAATCAAATTTTTCCTGAAATTCGGAACGAATTTGGGTTCGTCCGGATCGATTCGCTCATTCCTAATCATGAAGACCATAATATTTATTTAGGTATCAGCTTTTACCCCTAAAGGGAACCTGTATTTAGTACAGTAATTCATGAAAAAAAACTAAATACTATGAGCTGGCTATTTCCTGTTTCACAGAGCAAGGATGGCTGAATTTCAAAAAGTTTTTTAATGTTGAAAAGTAGCCAGGAATTAAACAGAGGGCTGAACAGCTACATGCCAGCATTGACCACAGCAGATTTCTACTCTAAAGCTGACCTACACATTTCAGCTGCCTTCAGATCACTGAGTCCCTCAATCAGATTGGGGACTGTCTGCTGAAAACTTTAGGCCCATGCACAAAATTTAATTTAATTTAACTAACCCCTGAAACCCTAGCTGCACTTTCCCTGTGCAGTGGCTGACAAAAATCAGGATGTGCGCAATGCATGTATCGAATCAACAGCCATTTTTTTCTCTAACAGGTGCTGACCCAGCTGACAGCACATGAAAACAAGCTTGGGGGGGGGGGGGTGCATTCAGAATGCTGGAGCCAGTGGCGGACTGGGGCAAAAAATAAGCCTTGGAATTTACCAGCCCCTTGTAGGCTCATGTCCTTGCTGATCATCCCCCGACCATGATGCTGGGGCTACAGCATAAGGGGCTGAGGTTACTTGGCCCCAGACGAACTGGGTAGAGGGCTTGAGAGTAAGTTTAAGGGGGCAGGGATTGAATGTGGGTGTTAAAAGCCCACTGTCCCGGGTCTCCCTATGGCCAATCTGCCCCTGGCTGGAACCCCCCCGCACATAACCCCCAAAACGCCCTATGTTTTTACCTTCACCTCGAGCCTGCACTGGAAAGAGGAGGAGTCCCGCGATTTGCTACATGTCGACAGGGGCAATCTGGCGGCTGGCTCCATTGACATGACCAGGGCCCACGTGACTGTCCAGGTGGCCAGTCGTAGGACACCTTTTCTGGCACAGGCTTGAGGTAAAAGTAAGAATATCGAGTGTTCAAGGGGGCTTATGTGCAGGGGGCTCCAGCATTCTGGATGCCCCCTGAGCTTGAATTTATGTGCTACCAGCGGGATCAACACCCGTTATGTAAAAAAGAGTGTTGGTCCAGTTTAAGAAGATTTGCAAAACACTGAGGTAGGCCCAGGCACCCCCCCCCCCCTTTGTCAGTTATAGCTGTGCCTTGTACAGACAGAGCAGAGCTGGGGTCAGGAAAAGGACAGCAATCCCAGAATGCAAAGCGGCACAATCAAAAGACACTTCCTGTTTGCAGGTAGCCTGAAGCTCCATGAGCCGCCATCTTGGATGTTTAAAGGGTGATAAAATGCAATAGATACAGGTAAGATGATTTTTAATGTGAGCAATCTGTATGTACAGTGTGGTGGAAACATATAAGATAGACTCTTATTCAAAGTGAAGGTCCGGTTTAAGTCAAGGAAGAAAACTTTAAAGTGCATCAAAGCATATAATCCATATAATCCACCATAGTAATCAATAAAGTGCATGTGCCATAGCTAAATCCATAGTTTAATAACTCTTATCCGGCTGTCCCATTTGTTTTTAAACATTAAGGTTTTATATTCATTTGAACCATGTGGTCTGTTTTAGTGGGAACTAAGATTCTATGTGACACCTTTTTCTATCTACCCTGCATTTTAAATCAAGCTGCCTTTATTGCCCGATTACCTCCTTACATATCATTATTACTACCTAAACACCTACCTACCAGCTTTAACCTTTTTGAGTTAGGCATGCTCTAATGGGTAATGGAATGCATAGGCATGCCTCAACAGTTATATGAGGATATATTCAAACAAGGTTACTGACCTTTAAGTTTCCCTTATATTATTATCTAATTCATTTGAACTGGTTTTATTTTTATAAGCAATTGCACTTTACCGCCCATAGTTGATTTATGTTTAGGCGTGCCTTAATGAATTTGTAATTCCCTCTAATTCTATTTCTTCAACCATTTGCACTTTATTTTTCAAAGTTGATTTGCTATGTTTAGGTGTGCTTTAATAAATCTGTATTTTTTTTTATGTTTTGGAGCTGCTTGCCTTAGTTATGCCTTGTGACCACATTCTAGATTTGTAAGCTGGTAGCTGTGTCATTTACCATTACAAGCCGGCGTTTTCTGAATCTGTAATAAGCTGTTATAAGTTTTGTATTTTTTTAATTCAATGTGAAAGTTTTGCGTGCATTATACAATAGCATAACTGATACTAACAGCGTCCTTTTTCATCCTCCGCTGGCTGCCTCACCCTTTCACGGAGGCTTAGGATGCATATTTTGTTTACGGCCAGCTTCCCCCTTTCATTGGTCCGCCTTTCACCCAATAACAGCTGCGCCTCTGATAACTGTATGCTGGCTGTTTCTGGTTCATCGGGTGGAGCGCGGTAATTTTTCTTTCATGCTTTATTTAAACCCGAAGTCTGCTGCCCACATCATATGATTAAGGGCCCGTGTGGCCCGAAACTCGTTCTGGTAGCAGGACACAGTGGCTCCTGGGTCCTTGCTTTGTTATAATTTATTTTGGCATTTTTTCACGTTTGGCTATTTTCAATCAGAAATCTTAAAAGTTATGTTTTACTGAGAGGCTGGATAAACACTGACCTTCACCTGTGTGCTAGTGTCTATTGTACACCATTAGTTCTAAGCAACTTTGTGTTAGTGGCCATTTATAGTAATAGTTCAAGGCACCTGTGTGTTAGTGCTGATTGTATACCAATAGTTCAAGGCACCTTTGTGTTAGTGCCTATTTATTCTAATAGTTCAAGGCACCTGTGTGTTAGTGCCCATTTATTCTAATAGTTCAAGGCACCTGTGTGTTAGTGCCCATTTATTCTAATAGTTCAAGGCACCTGTGTGTTAGTGCCCATTTATTCTAATAGTTCAAGGCACCTGTGTGTTAGTGCCCATTTATTCCAATAGTTCAAGGCACCTGTCTGTTAGTTCTGTTAGTTCCCATTTATACTAATATTTGAAGGCACCTGTGTGCTAGTGCCCATTTATAGTAATTAGTCAAGACACCTCTGTGTTACTGCCCATGTATACTGATAGTTCAAGGCACATGTGTGTTACTGCCCATGTATACTAATAGTTCAAGGCACATGTGTGTTGGTGCCCAATTATACTAATAGTTCAAGGAACCTGTGTGTTGGTGCCCAATTACACTAATAGTTCAGGGCACCTGTGTGCTAGTGCCCATTTTTAGTAATTAATCAAGACACCTCTGTGTTACTGCCCATGTATACTAATAGTTCAAGGCACCTGTGTGTTGGTGCCCAATTGGTGCCCAATTATACTATTAGTTCAAGGCACCTGTGTGTTGGTGCCCATTGTATACCAATAGTTCAAGGCACAGATCAGAACACAAAGGCAGTGACATCAGTGATAAATTATGGCTCTATGAAAACTCATACATCAACATATGAATATATGACAAATACATGACAGCTGTTCTGCTACTGTGTAAAACCAAGACAGGCTTCTACAGGTGCATTGCAAAAAAATTTTGTCATCAAAATTTTTTATATTTTAGTAATTCAGTTGAGCCACCACACACAGATATATCCAGGACATGGGCTACAAGTGTCGCATTCTATGTGTCAAGCCACTTATAACCAAGACAACATCAGAAGCGTTTTACCTGGGCCAAGGATAGAAAGGACTGGACTGTTGCTTTGTGGTCAAAGGTCTTGTTTTCAGATGAAAGTAAATTTTGCATTTCATTTGGAAATCAAGGTCCTAGAGTCTGGAGGAAGCGTAGAGAGAGACATACAATCCAATCTGCTTGAGGTCTAGTGTGAATTTCCACAATCAGTGATGGTTTGGGGAGCCATGTCATCTGCTGGTGTTAGTCCACTGTGTTTTATTAAGACCAAAGTCAGTGCAGCCATCTACCAGGAAATTCTAGAGCACTTCATGCTTCCCACTACTGACAAGCCTTTTGGAGATGGATTTTTCATTTTCCAAAATGGCCAAAAGTACCAAGATCTAGTTTAATAACCACAGTATCACTGTGCTTGATTAGCCAGAACACTCACCTAACCTTAACACCATAGAGAATCTATAGGATATTGTCAAGAGGAAGATGAAAGACCCCAGACCCAACAATGCAGATGAGCTGAAGGCTGCTATTAAAGCAACCTGGGCTTTCATAACAGCTCTTGACGCCACATTGATGCAGCCATTCATGCAAAAGGAGCCCCAACCAAGTATTGAATGAATTTACTGTACATACTTAAATACTAAATATAGCTTGAAAGATAACCTTACAACACATGCAGCTAAAATGGATTTCTGCTTCACATTCAGATATAATGGATTGATCAAGCTTGTAACATTCCAAAAGCTTTTTTCTTACAAAACCTGTATTTTCTTATCATGCCCATTTATACTAATAGTTCAAGGCACCTGTGTTAATGCCCATTTGAACAAATCGTTCAAGTCAGTACTATCAGTAATATCGTCTCAGTACTCTGAGGCAGTGTCAGATAGCTTTTGAGTGCATTTGAGTGGATGTACTCTGTAATAGTATTTCAGTGTCAGTACTGTACGGTACTTTATACCAATAGTTCAAGGCATCTCTGTGTTTGTGGCCATTTAAACTAATAGTTGAAGCCATCTGTGTGTTAGTTCCCCATTGTATACCAATAGTTCAAGGCACCTATGTGTTAGTGCCCATGTTAGTTCCCATTGTATACCAATAGTTCAAGGCACCTCTGCAATAGTGCACATTTATACTAATAGTTCAAGGCACCTGTGTGTTAGTGTCATTTTATACTAATAGTTCAAGGCACCTCTGCGTTAGTGCCCATTTATACCAATAGTTCAAGGCACCTGTGTGGTAGTGGCCATTGGATACAAATAGTTGAAGAACTGCTGAAAGAAAAACCTTCAGGCAATGATGGAGAATGTAATGGAAGCAATGGAGGAGTAAAGACCATTTTTCCAGGTGTCAGGGCAGTGCACACATGGCTTTCAGGATGGGTTGCGGGGCGAAAGGGGCCAGGTACACCACTGTCCAGCTAGCGGACAGTTTTTGAGGACTCAGAGGAGGAGGACTTTCTCTAACAGCAGGGTGGCACCCAGCGCAGCTCACAGGCATTGATGGAACGTGACTGAGGGAGGAGCAAGAGGAGGAGACACCAGACACTGAGGACCGCTTCTCCTTGACTCAGGACAGCCTGACTCACATGCTCCAGTGTCTGCGCAATGACCACAAAGTTGCCCGCCTAGTCACTGGTGCTGATTACTGGGAGGCCACCCTGCTGGGTTCCCGTCATAAGGACAACATCACCTCCTTGATACCAGCACTGGACTGGGATCACAAAATGAGAGAGTACAAACACAGTCTGGTGGATGCACTATTGGTGACATTTGAGGGCTCAAGGATGAGAAGCAGCAAGTTGCTAATTCAGCAGGGGCACCAGCACCACCTCACAGGGAGGGTGAGCATGGCCACAATGTGGAAGAACTTATTCCATTGTCCACCACATTCACCACTATCTGATATACAGGCCATAGTACCAGGAGGCTGACTTTGACTCACATGGTGGATCTGTCCTTGTGTCTCCTGGTACTGAGCAATTGCTCCTCCTTGTCTAATTTCTGGGTCGCTAAATTGGACACATGGTCAGAGCTTGTCGTCTATGCCTTGGAGGTGCTGGCCTGCCCTGCAGCAAGTGTCCTATCAGAAAGTGTGTTTACCACCTCAGGGGGTGTCATCACTGACAGGAGGATCTGCCTATCCACAGGCAACATCGACATGATTACTTTCCTTACGATGAACAATGCATAAATCCCATGGGACTTGGCTGTGCCAGCACCTTAATGAGTGCTTAAAGCAGACCAAAAGTCAAAAAAGTAAGTTCAGTAAATTGCAACCCTAAAGCCCCACTCTGGTAATTGGTGACATAAGCTATTTGAGAGGGCTTAACTCCATGCAGATGTTATGTAGGCAGACTGCATGGCAGTGGTCATCTTGCCATCTGCATTTTGCAGTAAAGAGTGAGAAAGATACAATGTTGCAGGTTTACCTTTACACACTTTCCCTTGATTTGCAGCCCTTGCTATCCCCATTTTATAGCCATTTTTGGTCCCCCAAATTCAGGTCCCCATTGTCTTCTAGTTTGCTTTTGTACCTGCTTTAAAACTTAAAAAAATACTGTAATAAACTTTATAGTGGCCAAATACAAAACATGCCAAATATTCCAGTTTAGGTGTAAATGCTTACTTTAGGCTTTTACTGAATAAACTAATGTTCTTTGGTCAGTGGGAGATTTTATCAGCATCTCACAAATCATAATTTAGTAAGTCCAGCTAACAGTGCTTCATGGGTAATTGCTTCTGAAGTTTCCTGTTTTGCAGCTAGACTCATTTCCTTAAAGCACATATTTAGTTTTCTACAGAAAATGATACCATAGCGTATACGCATTGAGATAATTTCATCTATATTAGCTTAGCTGTACTATTCTAACTCTGTGTAATTTTTCATTGCAGCTTTATACAGGGAAGGAAATGTTTTACCATATTTGAAATTGAAGCCAAGTCAAGAAATGTAATTTTATAAGTTAATGAAGCTCTTTGCAAGTAACGTTATTAGCACATCAGCTTTACACAGTACTGGAAACGTATTAAATTAGAAATGTAAAAACTTATGTATAATAGGTGCAATATGTCTGTAAATTGTACAGACCAAATACAGCAATTCGGTACGCATTACACCCTGTTTAATTAATTCTTCAGGTATACAGTTTTTGCCTGTCATATTATCATTTAGGCCGTTACTACAGCTACTTCAGTAAAGTTGAAAGGAGCCCTGTACACTGATTTACTAAAGCTTTTCTGGGCAGCCTGGCTAAGCTTGCATAGCAGTATTCACTATTTTCTGCTTTGCCACTTTGTGCTGAGTTTTGAGTTAATTTTGACCTGCTTGTATCTTTCTAACTGGAACTTCCATAGAACACAAAGGGAAGGTTATGACTAATATATTCAGATCTGCAGTTTTCTGGGACTTGCTTTTAATCCAAATTTATTTGAAAATTAAAAACATTATTTTACAGTGTGCAGAGCTTTTTTTGCTAGAAAGTACAAAGCTAAATAATTCTTTTTTACATACATTTTTTTACGATTTAACATTTTCTACTTTATTTACATATTTGCACCCTTACATACACAGGAATATCACTCCTTTTGGGTATGAGTGAGCTTTGCTGGGCCTAACTGTCCTTGAAAAATTAGTAAATTTAGATCTTCACAGAACGATCATACGAGCTTGTAACGCCATGCAACGTATGTGCAACCGCAGGAAACGCTGGTATTCACATTACAGCCAATGATGATATGGTGTGACAATGCAGCCATGTGACAGGAAAGGGTAAAGGTTCGACACAAAGCTACACACACTAAGGGATTTATTTAAGAAACGTTAATGCCACGTTGCGGTTGGTGTTTTTTGTCATAGCAAGTCAAATTTATGATGCAAAAAAATGTTTAGCGCCTCTCCTAGCGCTATGTAACATTCCATGTATCAAGCACCAGCGCTGTGTTCCCTACAGCACCACATCACATCAGACGCTCAGTGTCGTTCTCCTATTGACTTCATTTAGCCATTCCAGTCTTGTTTATTTGGGTGACTTCTGGTTAGTGTTTTTTAATTTTTTTGTGCTAAGTCAAGTGAATGTTTCTTCATTATTTTGTACTTAGGTTACCCGCTTCTAACTTATATTTTCATGCCTGCCTATTATGTGTCTTGTCATTTGAATGTCCCAATTTCATTCCATGTGTTTTCGCTTGATCACAGTGCTGCCATGCCCAGTTAAAGCCTTTTTTTGTATTGCACCTGGCGCTGTATGCCTGAGTATTGTGGTTTCACATCACCCTTGCTGGTGCTGTTCATTTACATGTTAAATGCAAATGATTTTTTGCCTTCCCCACCGGCGCTACGTGTTGGTATCACCATTGGAAAAAATCAAACCAGACACAGCGCCACAGGTAGCCTACAGCACCGAACCCTGACAGCCCCGCCTGCTTTTGCCCGGCATTGTGGTACTAGTGATAAATCTGCTGACATTACAGGCTTCCAGCCCCAGACCCAGTGCTCCCCTACTTGCAAGTCACAGATCACTTCATATGTTTATTTTCAGATGGCAAATTGCCTAATCATTTTCAGCGTCAGTGATGCAGTCGTCTGCATCAAAATAAACAACAGCCCAACTTGCAAATGATAACATATAGTACAATCTAACATTTTGTCACAATATAGCTTGTAGATGGCGTTGCATGTCCCCTGTCATATTTCGGGAACCCCCAACCATAGTGTCTAAGGCTACTTGGGGGGGGGGGTAAAGGTAATCTCTGGGGGCCTCACGTCTCACCCACAGTAATCACCTCACCCCCACCCCCAGAAAACACCATGCTATTTGCTCCAAAATATTTTTTTCTTGTTTTCCACCTCTAAACCCTATGATATCATATTTAGTTATTCCTTTTAGTGCCAAAAATATGGTACCTCATTTTTACAATGAGGTAAGGATATTTTTTGAGGGAATCTAGAAATAACAGTGCCCTATGTGTAATACAGAATAATAATTACTGGAAAAATGATGTATTTCGTCTGTCAAAATCCTACTGCAGGTACATGTGATTTTAACAACTGGAGAAAACCTTTTAATTTTACTTTCTAACCTGAACCCCACTGAACTTGGGGTAACACAGAGCGGTAAGGCGAGCAAAGGTTTTTGCTGTATATACTGTATGTGCATTGGATTTTTTTGTATTAAAATAATCAAACATAAGAAAACATTTGCAAATAAGTATTTTTTTTTAATATTTTGCATATAATGAGTAATATACTCAATACTTTAATATTGTTTTCTTCAGTATGATTCAGCACATTAAGCCATTTGTGAGCAATATCTCCTATGCAAAGATCTAATTACTACTCAGTGCATTCATTTGAACATGTTTGTTTCCCGTTTCCTTTAAACAGGGAATAAAATGTTCAACTTAGTTATATTAAATGGGATAACTAGATGTAGCTGTAATACATTAGGTGGATTTTCTAAAATAACAAATACATAAATGTACTTGAATTTATTACCAACCCTAGTTTCGCTAACTTTCTATTTTTCCCTCTCCATTAAACACATGCTATTCTGCTCTTTGCCACTGGAGAGTGGATAGTGCTGTATAGTGCTCTAAAACCGGACCAACACCCTTACAAAAACAGTGCTCATGCGTCGCTCCACAGGGCATTTCAGATTGCTGCACATAAAACAGATTTTTCCTTTTTCTAACTCCTGTTTTAAAAACAAAATGGCGCCACCTGGAGCGGCAGGCCATCTGTAAACAGGAAATGCTGCAGGGTTTTCTGTTACTCTGCATCGTCCGTTATGTCAGTTGAATCCAGGCAGCAGCAGCTCGGCTGGGATGCTGGGAAAGGAAGCTCCAAAATGGCCACTACCAGGAGAAAGTCGGTGAGGCAGGGCTTTAGCTGTGAGTGGATGCAAAAGCAAATGTAAGTGCTGAAAATGAATCAGTATCATGCATGCAGATGGGGCAAGAGAGTCCGGGGGATTTTTCTTTTCCAAATGAGCCAGGCTGTTTGGTCCAGTTTAAAGGGACAGTCCAGGCATCAACGATGCTCCCCTTGTTACGGTCAGCAAGGACACCTTGAGGCCTGATATCCCTGAGGCATGTGTGTGTTGTAGAGCAATGGAATTAGGACCACTGTACCCCACAGGGCTCATGCAAGGTGTATTTTCTGTTTTCTCAGTGTATAGTCTATGGAGAAGCCACTGCAAGCAGCAGAATCTCCAGCCAATTCCCCTTATCTGCAGCCAACTTATCTAAGGAACTGCCTGCCAGTTGGGGGATTACTGATATTCCTGGGCATGCTGCCATTATTTAGAGACATTGACCACAACCGGGCTTGGGTGGTGCCCTGAAAGTAGGCCTGAGCGTGGTTTGGCCCCTTACAGTGGCAGTAAGTGATGTTAATCTTTTTAAGTTGCATGGACAGGGACACCATCAGACCAGGACCACCACTCCCTGCATGGCATTGAGGGTCAACAAATAAAAATCTTGTCTCCAAAGACCAAGGCTCACCACTCCCTCCCTTAAAAAAAGGGCCCTAGGTTAACACATTGTCTGTTGAATCCTTTGAAGGACATTATTTTGGCACAATAAAATTTAAACTTTGAAAAATGCATTGAAAGTGGACTTTCCCTTGTAACAGTATTTTTTGCTTCTATAAGGAATTAGCTAGTGGTTTTACTTGCAGTTTTGCACGAGTTTTGCTTTAATATAACTGTATTGTGTGATTTGTTATTTCTAACTCAACCCTAACATTGGCCTTGATTCACTAAGAGTTGAAAAAAATTCTCATGGTAGTAAAAGATTCAATTCATGAGAAAAAAGCCTGAGAATTTCACTGTTAGAGAATCACCAGATAAAAAGACAATGAAAGGCAATGGCACTTTTTTACTCCTGAAAAAGGCATTTAACTTTTTACCCTGTTTTAACTGTAGTAAAAAGTGCCATTGACTTTCATTGTATTCCTTTCTGGGGATTCACTAACAGTGACATTCTCAGGCTGTTTTCTCATGAATTGATTTTTTTACCACCATGAGTTTTTTCAACTCTTTGTGAATGAAGGCCTTTATTTAGATATACATTAGGGGTTGTGATTTTCAGTAGTGACCATTGGTCAGCTGGGAAAAGTTTGTTTGCTACATTTTATGTCCATTTGTCCCTCTTCATAACATGAAAAAGCTCTTACAGTTTTGTTCCATGTAAAATATTTAACACAGACTGATTGTCTATACTTAAACAGAAGTCAGTGGATGTAGGTAAAGTAAAGGGTTATATTGGGTCATATTCATGCCAGAAATGAAAAAAACAAAGCAAAGAAAGAGATTTAACAGTGATAACTATTGCAGGAATAGATTTGATTGAGCAAGAACTTTTATATTTTTTGTTATTTTGTTATTTTGCTTTGTACAGGAGCTCTAATGTATCTAGGAACTGGGGCAGTTCTTTCACTAATTTCTTTGTCAATAACAGTGCCTTAAAGCTGGATCTTTGCTAAATCTTTGCAGACTTACAGGAACAAAAACTTCCCTGTCTTGTTTGTATTGTGGTTATTATGAAAAAAGGATTACATTATTTGAATGTATTTGCTGCTTTGGGCTACATTTAAAATGCAGAGCTTTCCTTTTCACAATATGTTATTTTAGAAGAAAAATGGTGGATCTGTATACTCTCAATTATTGATGTATTCCATATAAATTCTTTGGTTACACAAATTTCAGATAGTGAAACAAAGTCCTATTACAGACAAAATATTTGGTACATAGTGTATGTTTGAAAGAATAAATAGATTAATACCATGCTAAAACAATTATATTTCATTTCGGAAGACCATATATTCAAATTTCTGCTCAAACATGCTGAACCTCTTATTCCAAATAAAGTTCACAATTAAATGTCTGATAAAAAGCACAGAGCACAATTAGAAAAAAATCTCTCAAAAGGCCGAATCTCCAAGTGAGTAAGTGATCCCATGGTGCATGCACTTGAAAAGCCACACATGCCCAAAACCAATCCAGATTGCTAGAGGTATAAGAGCAAAACTTCAAATAACAACAAATACGCATTCTCCAGGGGTCAAAAAGCCTGTTCTATCCGATTAAATATAAACTCTGATATTTCCATAATCAAGGAAAGTATAAAGGCAGCTTCACAAGTAAATTGACATGTAAAAAGAATATAGAAAAAATCTAGTGCTCTCCCATATGGGTATAAAAGGGATTTATCATTTAATCAATGCACTTACAAACATATACATAGAAGATGGATAGAAAAGATTCAAAATCCTTTCCATTTACGAGGCTTGGTAAAAGTTGTATGGATCGAAGAAATGCATCGGCAGTGGCAGGTATTTTCATTTGGACCTATTTGGATTTATCCAGTAAAGAAAACTGGACTGATCACCCATATAAAAACCTTTCCATTCATGAGTGTCCGCAGTGATTCAGGAACGTGGGTGAGAGCCATCTAATGCTTATCCTCTGGTTTTAAGGAAATGCTATCTACTATGTATTTGTTTGTAAGTGCATTTATTAAATTATAAGTCCCTTTTAAACTCATATGGGAGAGCCCTATTTATTTTTTTACATGCCAATTTACTTGGGTGAGCTGCCTTTATACTTTTCTTGATTTTGGAAGTATCAGCGTTTATATTTATAGGATAGAACAAGCTTTTTGACCACTGAAGAATCTGTATTTGTTGTTATTCATAGGGTATGTTTGGCTTAGACCCAAATTGATTTTTTTTGCAACATATGTCAGTGTGGACATGTAGTCCAATTTTCTGTCTAATAAATGAAGTAATGGGTATGATTACATTGACCTTGGGCAGGGCTGGAAACGCATTGATGGTTGTTGATCATGTTTTACTTTATCAGTCTGACTTGGATGTAAGCAAGGATAACCTGCAGTATCTTATGAAGATAAATTAAAGGTTAGGTTTAATGGATACCACCTTTCTCTTCTCTTTCATGAAGTCCTTTGGAGATTTGGAGCCGCTTAAGCTGTACAAAGGAGAAATGAAGGTTTGGTGAACCGGTGAAATTGTATTTCAAGTATTACAGGGAAAGACTAGGATGAGAACAGTGCCATTGATACAGAACCCCCATATTTGTTATTGGTTACCACCTTTCTGTCCAGGACCATGGGTTTCTTCCTAAGATTCTTCTTGCCAAGGACCAACAGAAGGTTAGGCTTTTTCCAATTGATTTAAAGGCAGCAAAAAAGAACAGAGGTCTGCCCAATTAAATAACTACCATCAAAGCAGACAATGGAACTGCTCTGGGGTCCAAGAACAGCAGCTTTTAGTCACACACCTTAATACATTTGCAAATATGTCTCATACACACTCATGTAGGAAGATCATTATCCATTATCTGGAGTCCAGAAAAGAATTTGCCAGGCATATTATTTGCTATCCATGACAGCTTTGGGTATTTTGAAATCACTCAGCTAAAAACGAAAGATTAACCTGCCTTCATTGCTCAAAGGTTCCTGCAAAAAAGTTAGTCTAGGTAGTTAATAAATAGTTTGTTACTAGTTACCTATTTACAGTTTACATCTGTGCTTAAAGTGGACCAACACCCAGGATTTTGTCTATCCTGGGTTTTGGTCCAGTTCGGTGTGAAACCCCCAGAAAGCCCCGAAAACTCACCTCACCCCGCTCCCACATGACCGCTGCAGCCAATCCCCGCCGCCGGACAAGTGAGAGGCAGCGCCGGACAAGTAGAGCGCGTCCACCACTGCCGCCGCCTCCCGCGCGTCCCTCTTACAGGGAGCGCACCCGCGCCAGCCATTCACAAACGGCCGACGCGGGAGCACGCCCTGCTAGAGGGACGCGCGGGAGGCGGCGGCAGCGGACGTGCATGCGCCGCTGGAACGTGGAAAAGGTAGGATTGTGGGCTTCCTGGGGGGTTTCACCCCGCAGGACATCCCGATTTCGGATGGATGGATCTTATAGATTCCCGGGCCGATCCCCCCTGGGTGTTGGTCCACTTTAAAGGGGTTGTCTAAGCAGAAACAAAAAAACTCTATACTCACATTTTGCCCTTTGCAGCTCCTTTGTGCAGGTCTGGTGTTCCCCCTCAGTTCCTCTGGGCAGTGCCAGCATCTGCAACCCCACCCAAGACAATCAACATGCATAGGGCCAACGGACCCCTCAGACACAGAATTATGCAGAACATGAGTGGATCCCCAGACCAAGAATTACACACCCACAGATTCCATGCCCACGCCCCACCATCATTATATAGGCTTCCAGAGGAAACCCAACAACCAGCAATTATATGCCACAGTAGATGGCAGACTGCAGACGGGGAAGGGTGCTGTTATTCTTATTGCTGCATTCAGCTCTCTGTTCTCAGCCCTCCTTGGCTCAGGAAAGTTATATAAGCTGCCATATGATGCATATGTCACTTTTCAGATGTTTTCCTGGCCTTCACCTTGGGAGAAGTTGGAACCTTTAGCTCCTGTCTGGAGCAATATGTTCTGCCACATTGAGGAGTATAGGCTACTTTAAACCAGACCAACAGCCTGGCACAATTAGAAAAAAAACTCCTCCCAAACTCCTTTGCTCCATCTGCATACATAATGCTGAATAATTGTCAGCACTTACATTTGCTTCTGCATCCACTCAAAGCTAAAACACATTCTCACCGGTTTTCTAGTGGTAGCGGCCATTTTAGAGCTTCGTTTCCAAGCGTCTCAGCCATGCTGCTGCCTGGATTCAATTGACATAACTGACAATGCACAGTAACAGGAAGCCCAGCAGCACTTCCTGTTTGCAGGTGGCCTGCAGATATATGTTGTTTTGTTTCTAAAATTTACCACAGCAGAGTTAAAAATGTAAATTAATTTTTATGTGCAGCAAACTAAATTGCTCTGGGGAAGGATGCATATGAGCACTGTTTGTTGTGTTGGTCTGGTTTAAGTCATTTTTGACTGTTGGTCCGCTGTAATTGTGAAGACATTTCTGCAGTAGAGCATCCTTAAAGTGTTACTACAGGCAGGGCCGTATTTTCCGTTAGGCAATCCTAGGTACAGGCCTAGGGCGGAGAGATTGTGGGAGGGGGCGGCCCCTACACTTAAATATACAGTTTTATTTAAAAAAAAAAAAAAAAAAAAAATATTTGGTGGCTGCCCGCACCTCGCCTCAGCGAATCCGCCCCCAGCACCAACAAGACTCCTCACCCCCCCCCCCCCAGCTGCAATACAGAACAAAGGAAATGTGTGTCTACAGGGTGCCTGGCAATGGATGAATGAGAGGCCTCAGCCCCGCCCCTCGCTCCTCAACAGGCTGCCTGGCAATGGACCAATCAGAGGCCTCAGCCCCGCCCCTGGCTCCTCTACAGGCTGCCTGGCAATGGACCAATAAGAGGCATCAGCCCCGCCCACTGACTCTGCAGGGGCAGCTGGGAAAGAATGATGTCTGTCACAGCGTGCTATTTACTGAAGAAGCCGAGTGCTGCAGGCGAAGCCACAAGGTAGGAAGTGCAATAACTGGAGGAGCTGAGAGACAGGGGAGACAGGGAGGGGGGAGCAAAGATATCTACTGAGCCACCAATGCTAAGCTGTGTAATGTAACTAGAGGCCATTGTAGAGTAACCACGGGGGAGGGACAGAGAAAGGATGGCTGCACTGTGTGTAAAGGTCATGTCTGTTCTTTATTTCTGGCTACTTCACTCCACAAGTTTGTTTATCCCTCTGTCCATTTATTTATCAACCTTTCCCTCTGCCTGTCTATCTATCCATCCACCCCTGTATCCATCCATCCATCCATCCACCCCTCTGCCAGTACATCTATCTACACATCTATCTATCTATCTATCTATCTATCTATCTATCTATCTCATATCTATCTATCTATCTATCTATCTATCTCATATCTATCTATCTATCTATCTATCTATCTATCTATCTATCTATCTCATATCTATCTATCTATCTATCTATCTATCTATCTATCTATCTCATATCTATCTATCTATCTATCTATCTATCTCATATCTATCTATCTATCTATCTATCTATCTATCTATCTATTATATAGCCTATCTATCTATCTATCTATCTATCTATCTATCTATCTATCTATCTATCTATCCCTCTGCCTATCTATCTATCTATCTATCTATCTATCTATCTATCTATCTATCTATCTATCCCTCTGCCATTTCTATCTATTTATCTATCTATCTATCTATCTATCTATCTATCTATCTATCTATCTATCTATCTCTCTGCCAGTCTATCTATCTATCTATCTATCTATCTATCTATCTATCTATCTATCTATCTATCTATCCCTCTGCCATATCTATCTATCTATCTATCTATCTATCTATCTATCTATCCCTCTGCCATATCTATCTATCTATCTATCTATCTATCTATCTATCTATCTATCTATCTATCTATCTATCTATCTATCTATCCCTCTGCCAGTCTATCTATCTATCTATCTATCTATCTATCTATCTATCTATCTATCTATCTATCTATCTATCTATCTATCTATCTATCTATCTATCTATCTATCCCTCTGCCAGTCTATCTATCTATCTATCTATCTATCTATCTATCTATCTATCTATCTATCTATCTATCTATCTATCTCTCTGCCAGTCTATCTATCTATCTATCTATCTATCTATCTATCTATCTATCTCTCTGCCAGTCTATCTATTCAATTCAATTCAATTCAAAAGAGCTTTATTGGCAGGTCCAAAAAAACATCTAGCATTGCCAAAGCAAAAGGGAATAACAAATGGGGGGGGGGGGGGGGTTGGGTTATAGGGGCAGGGTTGGGTGTACATTGGTCCAGTGATGGTGGCAGGTGGAGAGGTATAGAGGCAGTAGGGGGTTGGGCGGGATTAAGGGGCAGTATATGGGTTTGAAATCCATAGATTCTAATAGTCCTTTTAGTTGTGGCAGTATATACGTGGGGTATAGGGGCAGTATAGGGGTATATCAGTCCATGGTCTCTTATGTTCCTCTCAGTTGGTGGCAGGTGGAGACATATTGGGCGGCTATTTGCAGGGTGGGCTCCTCTTCTCCCAGCAGGATGTGGAGTTTCCTCTCATCATCTATGGAGGTGAAGTCCGGGATGAGGGTGGAGAGTCTCTGGAAGTAAGTGTCCCTGGTGGATGAATATTTGCTGCAGTGTAGCAGGAAGTGGGCCTCATCCTCCAGGGCCCCCTGCTCACAATGCCGGCACAGTCGGCTCTCCCGTGGCTTGTATGTCTGCCTGTGCCGGCCTGTCTCCATCTCCAGGCTGTGGGCGCTCAGTCTATAGAGGCTCAGGGTCTGCCTGTCTTTGGGGTGGTGCAGCCTCTCCAGGTATGGGGCCACGGTGTAGTTCCTCTTTAGTGATTGGTAGATGGTAAGTTTCTGGGAGTTGCTTATTTCTTTCTTCCAATCCTCTATATATTGCTCCTGGCAGCTCTCTATCGCCCCCTTTATTTGGGCTTTTGTCAGGGCATGTTGGGGGTTTTGGCTGGACAGGTGACTGACACTCAGTTGGAGGGCACAGGGTTTGTTCTGGGCCCCATGGCTCAGGGAGGCTTTGTGGTGGTAGGAGTCGGGGCTGCTGCTCTGTATGTGCCCCCAGAATGACAGCGCCCTCTTCTGCACCTGGAACCATAGAGGGAACCTGCCCAGCTCTGCCCGGCACGCCATGTTGGAGGTGCTGTGATGGACCTGGAGGAGGTACTTGCAGAACTCCAGATGAAAGGTCTCTGTTGGGCTTGGGTCCCATTTGGACTGGTCTGGGTAGGTGATTGGGCCCCAAACCTCACTGCCATAAAGTAGGATTGGGGCAATGACCCCATCAAAGATCTTCATCCAGACCTTCACTGGTGGTTTGAGGTGGTACAGTTGCTTTCTGATGGCGTAGAAAGCTCTGCAGGCTTTTCCTTTCAGGGCCTCTATTGCTGGCTTAAAGCTCCCTGACTGGTTAAGCTCCAGCCCCAGGTAGGTGTAGCTGTTGGTTTTTTCCAGTGCAGACCCGTTTAATGTGAAGGAGGGAATGGAGGCTTTATTCTGGCCCCTCTTCTGGAACACCATGACTTTGGTCTTCTTAGAATTGATGGGTAGTGCCCATGTGGTGCTGAATTTCTCCAGTACTGCCAGGCTGTCTTGGAGGCCTGTCTCTGTCGGGGACAGCAGCAGGAGGTCATCGGCGTACAGCAGGAACTTCACCTCGCGGTCATGCAGGAGGAGGCCTGGTGCTGAGGAAGCCTCCAGAGCTGCAGCCAGTTCATTGATGTAGATGTTGAAGAGCGTTGGGCTCAGGCTGCAGCCCTGTCTGACTCCTCGGCCCTGGTGGAAGTATGCCGTCCTCTTGCCATTCACCTTCACACTGCATTGGTTCCCAGTGTATGAGCTCTTGATGACATCATATGTTCTCCCCCCTATTCCGCTCTGCAGGAGTTTCAGGAACAGGCCCAGGTGCCACACTGAGTCAAACGCCTTCTTGAAGTCCACAAAACAGGAAAAGATCTTCCCCTGTTTGGTGTTGTGGACGTGAGTCTTGATAAGGCTGTGCAGGGTAAAGATGTGGTCAGTGGTGCGATGGTTTGGCATGAACCCGGCTTGGCTTTTACTGAGGACCTCATGCTGTGTGAGGAAGGTGAGGACCCTTCTGTTAATGATGCTGCTGAATAGCTTTCCCAGAGTGCTGCTGACACAGATCCCTCGGTAGTTCGCTGGGTCATATTGGTCCCCGTTCTTGTAGATAGGTGTTATGAGGCCTCGGTTCCAGTTTTGAGGGAAGTGTCCGGAGCTCAGGATCTATCTATCTATCTATCTATCTATCTATCTATCTATCTATCTATCTCTCTGCCAGTCTATCTATCTATTTATCTATCTATCTATCTAGCTATCCCTCTGCCATATCTAGCTATCCCTCTGCCATATCTATCTATCTATCTATCTATCTATCTATCTATCTATCTATCTATCTATCTATCTATCCCTCTGCCATATCTATCTATCTATCTATCTATCTATCTATCTATCTATCTATCTATCTATCTATCTATCCCTCTATCTATCTATCTATCTATCTATCTATCCCTCTGCCTATCTATCTATCTATCTATCTATCTATCTATCTATCTATCTCTTCTCCTCTCTCTCATGGCGCATGCATGGGTTCTCGTCCAATTCAATAGGGAGCGCATCCTGCCACATCCCCCATATCCACTGTCAGGGATGCAGGGGATGCAGTAGAACATGCTCCCCACTGAAAACAATCAGAGCCATTTGCTGAAAGGCAAATGGCTCTGATTAGACGAAAGTCTGTGCATTAACATCCCCTCCCTGGGGGCTTAACACAGCGGGGCATCCCGATCAGACTGCCCTGGTAAAAAGCCAGTGGCCGGGCCTGGAATCTGCGCTAATGGCTTTTGTTCTGCTTTAAAATGGACCCCTAATGCAGCATGGCATCCTGAAAGAGGCAAGTAGTAGCACTGGAGAAAGTGCTGCTATGGCTTTTATTCATATTTCAAATTCAATTCTCTAAAATGTTCAGAGGTTTTCATGAAAACTGGCTTATTAATTCCAATAGTGCCCTACCTCCTACCACATACACAGAAGCCTCTAATTGTCATTATCCCATGTACTACTGTGTGTACCATGTGTAATGTTTTTTAATGTCGTGCTGGACAATAATAGGAGGACGCGTGTCCAAAAAGTGCCTAGGGCAGCACAAGTCCAAAATACAGCCCTGACTACAGGCAAAGGTAATTGTTGCACCACTGCATCAGGCTACATTTGTCACTGTCCTAAACGGTTTCCATTTTAAAATTGAAGAAGAAATGGCAGAGAAATCGAGGTTTACAGTTTCGTCTCATGATTTTGCTTCTGAAAAAAGTGGGTGTGGCACTTAGATCTGTGATGCTGCATAATGGACGGGGTTCGTAAGATTCCCAGAACTTGCATAAGACAACTTGGCTGTGCTAATCCCCTCTCCCCCAGTTGCTAGGAAACGCTTGACCAGCACACTCAAACACACTCCCAAAGTGCATGTGCGCACTCCCAAATGATCATGTGGGCTGTCCCAAATGACCATGTGTGCACTCCCAAAGAGCATGCACACACTCCCAAATGCACTATCAACCCCCCATACCCCTTCCCTGGCACTAAATACAGGTATGGCTACCATCTATTTTGTTTAAAATGGGGGTTGGCTTACTTTATGATGCTATTATGTAGATAATGTATGTAGCTATACTAAATGAATAGTACACACGTCTACAACAAACTTATTAGGTCTATGCCTTTTTATTAATTACAAACTCGATTAGCAATATTTCAAATCAAAAATATAAAGAAAAGTTTCCGGCATTGTTTTATAAATGATGTTACTGCAATTTATTGTTACATCACAAAATAAAAATTGTACCATGCAATGCATTTTGTGATTTAACTGAAATTCCCGAGTCGTAAGAACACGGGGTTGGCAAAAACTATCATTCAATGCATTTGGTGTTATGAATTATAAGGCAGCACATATTAAAAAAATACACATTTCAAAGTGTTGATCCACAACAAAAGAACTGTCATTGTTGACGCCTCAGGCCCAGATTTTATTCAGATGTCTTTGATTTGCATTTGGTGAATGGAATACTACATTTTGGGAGATGTTCAATGTTAAAACTATTTATAATTTATAACTGGAAAACATGCGGGTCTAGAAATAGTTTGAGCTGTAAATGCATTTACATTATGGATATTCGATAATCTTATAACATGAGATAAAATATTCACACACCCCAGCTTACATAACTAAATATTGTTTTTTTATATTTATTATGAGTATGCAACATTGGCTTATTATCATAACGGGCCTCTCTAGCTTAAACTGAAGCCTAACATTAATGAGAAAGTCCACCTTCATGGACTTTTAAAACAGACCCCAGGAAAGAATTGCCATCGTGGGCTGAGGTTCCCCTACTCACCTGCTGGTCCTGCTTAGTGATCTCTGCATGACTGGTCCTGAACTTCTGTTTTCCAGGTTTAGTTGGTATGTATGGAGTATGAGACCAGGCATCAATAGATTTTATGAGTGCCGCATCTCATACACTGTGGCAGACCAGAAAGGACAAAGCCAAAACTGAGCATTGAGATCACCCTAAAGCTTGTCTTCAGGAAAGCATAGCAGCCTTGGCCTGCAATGGCAGCTCTGGTCTGGGGGTCTGTTGTAAAAGTCCTTTCCGTTTCAAAATAGTGTCATACTTCATGGATGGTATAGTAGCTGTAGTCAAATGGCCATTGTTTTGCTCAAGCTAAACAGGAGTCAGCTAGGCTATGAAGGCACCCGTTATATGTTAAATCTACAAAGCTGGAACCTGATTACCGGTTTCATTTGGCCAGCACAAGCAAAAGACCTTATGGTTGCTCCTAAAATGTCTGTAAAAATATGGAGAGTTTTCTCCCCGCTTTCAGTTTTCTTCTAAAAAGTTATTCTAAAGGCTTTATGTCTATGAGTATTGTGTGATAATGGCTAGACATTCGGGGAGGCCGATTCATTAATAGCGCCAGGTAGCGACAGATGAGCGCCAGTAGCATGATTTTCACAGCGCCAGCTAGTATTCGCTGTGCTTGGCCGGGGTTTGCTTGTTGACAGCGACTCAGTCGGTGTGCGGTAATGTTGAATACGGGGTTAGGGGTCGCTGTTTCACAGGTTCCGCGTTGTATGGGTGCGCCTGACAGCGAATGGCCAGAGCGAACGGCTTGCTGCAGATTCATTAACAAATCACGCTCAAAAATTTCTCGCGCTGTGAATTCCTTGTTTAAACCCCAGAGCGCTGGCGCCGATGTGTGTAAAGTAGTTTTTAACCCCCAAACAACCTTTTTTTTTAATGTAAAAATTATACAAGTTTTTCTAAACATTTTGTAATATGAATACATGAATATCAGACCTGTAATATCAATTCTGCACAATTTTTTTTTTTTTTTTACTTAAAAAAAAAACCTAACATTGCAGAAGTGGTCACAGAATTTTTGACATAAAAAAAAAAAAAAAAATACATTAATAGCAATTAATTATGATTATTTAAAGATTGCTCCATTGAAATGCATTGGACGACGCCAGGGAGCGCCAGGTCATACCTGTCGCTGTGATGGGATTAGCAGCGGCGCTGTTCATTGCAGTCGGCTACATGATGAATCCCGCGCTAGCTGACGCTCTCGCCGGCGCTAGCCTCATTTAGCGTGATAAATGCGTCATTGTGACCGCCGCCGGGCGTACTTGATTCGGTAGCCGCCGTTAGCTGGCGGTACCTGGCGCTCGTCAGACACTACCTGGCGCTAGCCCTTGATAAATAAGGCCGCAAGTGTGATTTTATAGAACTGCTAATATTGCCTTTTGCTACATGGGTCTTTATTGTTATAAAGAGAGACTGAAGTGATCATATACCCAGAAAGGAAGTTTATGTAGTCACCTAATATCCGCAGCCCAGTGTCCCGAAACAAACTGTTGCAGTTATTATAACTGATAAGGTTGACCCCAATGCTGAACTGTGTGTACTGTAAGTTAATGTATCATCGATGGAAAGCATCAGGGCTGTTTTTCCAGGGGGCAGTATGGTTGACTGCATCCAGTTAGTGTTAGTCAGGTCCAGTCTGTGTTGTAGCCAGGTGCAGGGGTTGTAACCAGGGAGCCATCCAATAATACTAGCAGCAGACAGGGGAGTAACTTTACAGGGTGCAGGGAGTGTGACCACACTGAGGCACAGATGATAAGGGGGACCTATCATTGTTGCTTCTCCACCTTATATATCAGATTTGCGCTCCCTTGGCATCTTTTAGAAAGCACCATTTGTTTCTGATGTTCTCAGTATTTATTTGTCTAGTTGCATCCAACTGAATTAATAGACAGAAAAAAGTTTGCTGTTAGTAGACTATCAACCTTCCTTTTGTGGTGCACTGCATGGAAGCCAGCAGCTCCTGGTATGTAGCTGTACAGCTCACCAGTTAGCAGGTCCAGGTTAGTAAATAACGCACAATCTCTGCTGCTGTCTTCACCTGTAGACAAGCCACCATCTGCCAGGACGCAAGCAGGCCTCACCGGACACAGTTGACCCCAGGTTTTAAAAGCACAAATGCTATCGACTGAGGGCTGGACCTGCAGGTGGGTGAGCATCAACTGGAGTTTGCAGGAGGTCAGACAAAGCAAGGGTCATAAACAGGAAGTCAGTCTAACAGGCATCAAAACAGAGGGATAACCGCAGGCAAGGTCAGAGGGTAGGTGGAAGGTCAACACTGAAGAAGGATCGAGGCACCAAAGGGAGCAGATAGAGACAAGGTCAGAAATCCAAGGTCAACAGCGGAGGTTCAGAGGATGTAAGGTCAAAAGTCAAATCAGGGTCAAACACGAGTAACAGAGCACATCACTAACACCCAAAGCACAAATGACAGGAGCTAGGCCGCATTAATAGGGGATGATGTGCAGGGATTGGCTGGCTGGTTAACGGGCTCATTGGCCCAAAGTATACCCTGAGCTGAGTAGCCCACTGACCGGAGCTATGGCACGCAATGTCCCCAGGGCTCATTGACCTATTCAAACAATTCTCTGGCGGAACATGAGCAGAAATGCCAGGGATACTGGAGGAAGGGGAAGCATGCAGCGCCACTGGAGTCGGCGCTGCTCGAGACGGCGGTGAGACTGGCATGTTTGCCGGGTAACGGTCAGCTCAGTGTGCCACTGAAGACACCACTAGAACAAACACGAGGTGAGTGAACAATCGTGACAGTAGCTCTGTATTTTACTAGCTGCAATGCATGTCTCGACTATGGGTCTCACACACTTTAGAGTAGGGGCCACACTAAAACAGAGTCCCTTGTCGGGCAGTGTGGCTTTCACATGTATCAGCAAATATATGCAACTAAACCTCTGTTTTTCTACATGGTAGACTTGGATAAGTCTTCTCTATAAAGAAGTTGATATGCCAGGATGATATGCACAAAATGTCAAATTGGCCTGCAAAATGAATACAAAACAACCACTATCTTTCAGTTTGAAAAAAGTACAAAACAAAGAAAAATGTATAAAACATATTTAAAAAAAACCCTTTGTACACACCCAGCAAACCTCTTGGTGCTTCCTGTTAAAGCATATTTGGTCTGTTTAATTAAATATGTCTAATTTTCTGCAAGTAAGGCTGTCTAACAATGGGCTAAAAAATGAGGAACATTGCCAGAAGAGACAGTGGAAAAATGAGTAGGATAGTGTATTTTGAACAATGGAAGCACACTGTCAGCTCTTTCTAATTTAAATTATAGCTAAGGCTTTATTTTCAAAATTGCTAAACATTGTTTTAATCTCAATGCAATAACTAGTGGGGCCGTGCTTTTTTGTTCTGCTCTGGGACATGACTGCAACCCTTGCTGTAATGTTAATTACAACAATGACTACCGATTAAACATTGTCACTAAATTCTCTGTGCATGATTTTATTCCTTCTATTTGTTGCCAAAATGCAATGCATTCAGTTTCCATAGGCTGTGTTGCTCTTATTGCAATGGTAAAAATAGGTAGGCAATAAAACATGAAAATGTTCACTTGTACAAAGTTCATTTTATATTCTGAAATAAAATCAGAGCAGGAAACTTGTTCAGCCTGCTTATGGTTGAAAATAGAAAGCAAAACATGCATATGAACACCAGTAATTACTTGGTAAGAACTTGCTTTACATTGAAAAATAGTTATATATACAGTGGGCACACATTTGGGTGCACTTTTGGGTATGATCTGAAGCTTACTTCGGCGTAAGCTTTTCATACTTTAACACACAAAAAGTACAAAAAAAAGACTTTACACCTATATATATGTTCACACCTGTCTAGATGCATTTGCGGCATGTGTTAGCAGTGGTAGTGATTGCATTTTGTGTTTGATATTTGTTGTTTGAGTTTTACATTAATAAATCTATTAACTGGACAAATAGAGAAAATGTTTGCGTGCCATCATGAGTATCACAGATAAACATCAAAATCCCAGCTTATAGTTCCAGCAACCAAAAAAACTAGTGACATATATCACCTGGCTCCAAACCCACAAAACTTTACATAGCCATGAGTGCCCCAACACCACCCCCCTGCCAGAAGTAGCACTGTGTAGCAGCCCTTCTGCCTTTCGTGTTGCTGCCTTTATCGTGACTGACTGCTAAGTCATTCGCTGCACAGTAATTGGCTGACTAAGCAGTAAATTACGGTTGGTTGGCTGCAAAACCTCAGAGGTGTGATATCAATGGGCCAGTTTAGCTGATTCTGTGTATTTGAACCTTGAGGGTTTATTCGTCAAGGGATAGTGGCAGGTAATGCCTCATAGCGACAGATAGACAACAGTGAACGCCAGGCGCTGTATGCAATACCACATTTATCAAAGGGATTCCAGTGAGCGACTCTAACAGCACCACGTAGCGTCCGATTCATCACCACAGGCGGCTCAGCGTATACTGCCGCTTCCAGAGCGCCTGGTATTACCTGTCGCTCTCCCATACATTTCAATGGACGTTACCTTTCTTCACTTTAAACAGGGTTTTTATTTATTTATTTTTTTATCAAATCATTGTGTGACCTCTCCTGCCCTATTTAAAGTTATTTTGAAAACTTTTTTGATTTTTTAAATTTTTATGCAGAATTGTCATTACAGGTCTGGTATTAAAGTGTTAATGTCACATAATAACAATGTAATTCCATGTTTTTGCTTTGTTACTAGTGGATATGTGTTCAAAAACGGCTTTAATCACACAGCTTCTGGCGCTCTGGGCTACAGCGACCCAATTTTGAATGCTGGCGCTGTGTGAGGCTGTTTTTTGATGAATATGGTTTGAGTTGCTTACACTGACCAGTGGCTACCGCTCGCTCCCATACAGCTCTGTACTGGTGTTAGTAATGAATACCTGGCGCTAGTAATGAATCAGCCTGATAGTTTCAGAGTGCCATTTATACAGTCAGGTACTAAGGCAGTACATCGCTGCAGTGGGCATGGCCACCCAATACAGTGGCACCCTGTGCTCCACAGAAACAGGGGTGACAAGTTTTTGCATGTACCATCCCATTTAAAAATGGGAGAACTGCACACTAACACCCTGTCCTCAGAGTCGGCCTTTAGTAAAATATACCACTCTAACTTCTGCAGAAAGCAGTGCATTGTGGTTAAATGCATCAACGCATATCAGCAGAATTACAACAGCAATAAGCGCTGCATTTTAGGAAGTATAGCAGTTCAATATTTGCATATTTGAATAGCTATTTGCATATGACTAGTGTTTTACTATAAACTTATCATAGTTTAAAATGCACCACATGTACTAGCTGTTGTTTTATGCATTTACCTTTATTATCTGCATTTGAAGCTACACTGATTGTGTAATTGCATTTGCACAAAAATCTTCCTTTTGCCCCCTTTCCCTTCGAAGCCATGATGCCGATAAAAGATATCAGTTTCATTGAGGGGGTTAATGGTAATAATAAAGTAATATGTTGTATCCTTATATTTTAGTCTAATTAGAACAAGTTAGACAGTGAAACCCTTTGGATTATTTAATAAGGTGGAGAACAATGTACAAAGTGCAGGAACTCATCAACCAATTAAAATCCATCATTCATTGATCTGACTACAGTAGACGGGTAGCTGTAAGCATTTTTCTTCCTTATTTAATAAGCATACTAATGCCTAATTGGCAGTTGAATACTTAAGCAGACTTTGTTTAAGCTGCTTTTGCATTTATTCATGTGATAAGATAAAAAAAATTACATTATTTGTGCAATCAATTTTTACTGTAAAGGTAGCAGTTATTGAACATGCAATATGTATGTTTCATGTTTTTCCTTTTTGTTTTTAGTAGCTCATAAAATGTACACCCATTTTTCTATGATTGGCTCTAAATAAAAAGCCTGGGTGCTTGGCTGCATAAATGATGTCCCTTGTAGCGCTTACTAAAACTGTGCTGCTTTTGAAGTGCAAAGAGATGAAAAGAAATGATTAATCATGCAGACTGTGTTCTAAAAGTTGTATTGCAAAGTCACAAAAGATACAAGTGGTTTAGTTTTTTAGGCTGGTCTAACTTTCTCAGAAAAAGTTGGGATATGTATGAAAATTTACTAGGATATGAAGCATGCTATGAAAAAAGTAAAATATTAATTGGACAATTGAAGGACCCCCCCCCCCCCCCCCTTTTGTTAGGTTTTTGGTGTTCTGCCTTATTATTTTCCTCTTCTGGGATGTAAAATAAACCTGTGTGCTAGGACTGTGCCCTCATACCTGTTATTTACTTATCAGCATGCTGTTTCCAAGTTTCTTATATCCCAGTGGCTCTGTGTTACTAACGTGGGCATGGCTTTCTTGGCTTTGAGTAAAAACTACTGACTACAAATCCCAGAATTCTTCCACTCATCAGCAGTTTTGGGTAAATCATGCCGCAGTAATGACCTCCCCAGCTGCGAACCCTACTGCAACTGTGATCCCCCTATCTGTAGAGGTTGAATTGGCCATCGAGAGACTAGCAAGCATCCAAAAGTCTTTTATTCCCAAAAAACACTTTGTTACTTGAGAATATTATTGTCTTTTATAACACTGAGACACAAGAAATACAATGCTCTACAGAGACTCTGTAATTCAGCCATGGGGTATGGTTACACATTAGTATTAATGGAAACTCCAAGAAGGGAATGATGAACATGAGGGGGGATGCAGCACACTGATGCACACAGTGCAGGGAACAGCCAAATAAGCTTCCTTTTGTCCAAAGGAAGCACAACAAGGTAGACACTGTCACAGATACTGAGCCACAGGACCACTGTCAAATGAACCCTTTAAGTTCCAGCCTACCTAGAGATTTTGTCACCCTTTGTTGCCAGGCTGTTTTCACTATTTTGCGCTATATATGTTTAACTGTGATTTTGACATGATTTCCAGGGTCTAAAATGTAAAGTCTTGTTTGTCATTTTTTTGTATTCTCAATATCCTTTTTTACGATATGTAGTCACAAGGACTGGGCAGGACTGGAGGATTTAAAGTGGACCAACACCCTGCCGTTTTTTTTTCTTTCAAAAAATAAACCATGCCATGCCCCAGGACCCGTAAACCATAATTATAAAAAAAAAATTACCTCTGATGATCCTGCGCAGCGTTGCATCATTTTCTTTTTCGCGCTGCCATCTTTGATTTCCATCTATGTGAATCTCGTGCATGCGCAGTAGGTATGTGAAGCGCCGCTTGCATCGGGAGTGAGCGGCGCTTCACTTTTGCTACTGCGCATGCGTGTTGCGCTTTTTTTTCCCTTTATATGAGCGTGCGAGCGTGATCTGACAGAGCAGGGGAAAGGGAGGGCGCTCCGCTGAAAGACGGAGGGAGTGAAAGGCGAAGGGAGTGAAAGGCGGGGATATGCCACCTCATTGGCATATCCCCGCCTTTCACTCCCTCCGCCTTTCAGCTCCTCCCTGCCTCCCTCCCTCCACGCCCACAATGATGACGTCACTCCCGAAGAAATGAAACTGAAATCACGCGATCCCTGAAGACTGGTATGCACGTCTAAGCAGTGCAGACACCAGTCAAGGGCACGGACAAGAGCTGGAGGGCGGGACTTCCTGCCAAGGAGATTCTAGAAAACAGACGCTGCGAGGGACAGAGGGCTGCAAGGATCATCAAAACGTAAGTGTCTTTTTATGTTTGTTTGTTTAAAGCATAGTTGTTTTTGTGGGTGTTGGTCCACTTTAAGGATTAAAAGCTTTAAAAAAATGTTGTGGGGTCCGCCTTACCCAGCACAACCAGCCCGGGGACTGGCTATGCAGGGCTTGTAGAAAAAAAAGCCTGCATAGCCTTGGCGATCCCCGGGCTCTTCTGCCCCCCCCCGGGCTTTGAGGAGACAGATAATGGGGGGCTGGGGGTTAATGGCAAGTCACTCGCTAGCCGCAGGTAACTTACCCGACCCCGAGCCTTGTGAACTGGTATAGAGATCACATGGGTCCCTTACCAGTTCACAAAGAGTTAACTGTAAAAATAAACACACAGATACAGCAGAAAAAAATATATTTTTTTCTTTACTCAGCTTCGATCCTTCGCTGTCTCACACTGATCTCCGATGACAGATACCGGTGATCGGTGGAGGGGGATAGATAGATAAATATATAAGAAACATTTACAGCAGATTAAAATATTTCTGAGATTTCTTTTAGCTGCCAGCTTCTAAACCATGCCATACACCTTGATTTAGTAGCTTACTATAATCAGGTATATTTGTCAAATGTTAAGGGTAAGGGTCATTTGTTTGAAAATGCCAAGAATTGGCAATTTCTTTGCTCCTAGAGAAAAGTCAACAGAAAACTCCTTAAATATTTATGTATACTACAAGTTATCCCATCTAATATCTATTTCATAAAAATTACATAAACATATGAAATTTAGGTTTCAGGCAATGTCAACTTGTCACCTATAATAAGCAGAATTTTAGAATCTGAACACAATACCAATAAATATCTGTTCAGTTTACTATACAAAAAAATGCACATTTATTACAGTGTTTAACTGTTGGAACATTTATAGCAACAATCATATACCCAGCATGTTCCCATCATTGTCAGTATACAAAGAAATACAATTTCAAATGAGAATATAATCCTAGTTAACAAACCTCTAAATGTATTTCAACATCTCAAACCAATACATTGAGCAGTTTCTAATGTGGTTCATAATTTCATGGTGACTCAAATAAGATTACACATGCAAATATGCAAAGTCATCCCCATTGCACTTGATCATTTTATGGTTTGTTGACATTTCTCCAGTGATTAGATCTTTGATGACAAGGATATGCTTGAATGGGTCAAAAACATTTCATTAATTCCAAAGGAATTGATACCCCACAGTTGAAAGGAGTCTTTTCTAATACAGAATCTGCCTTCACATAATATTTGCAGATGAGTAGAAAAATGTTGGCACCTCTCTATAGGAAAGTACTCTTCTGGACGCCTAATCATTGTGTATACAGAAAGGGTGTAATGCCTGCTGAAGTCTGGCCTTTGACAACCCCCAATCAAACACCATTGAGTTCACCACCTAGAAATGCCTCAGTTTGCTTAGAGACACTACTTCCCTACCTAAACATGGTTGTCTCAGGACCTAAGGGGGCAAAGGATCGCAACTGAAGACGGGTATAGTAGAAGCACATGGATGGTCAGGTATAATTGCATCTGGAACAGGTAATCAGTCTTACAGGCATCTCAGCAGCAAGAATAAATCTAAGGAAAATCCATGTATAGCCAAGTGTTGAAAGGACGGAAATTTTGCAGTATCTAATGAATCAGGCTAAAGCATAGTTGGGAATTAAAGCATGAAAGGACCTTTTTTTTTGCATTCAAATACTGTCAGCATGGGGCATCACAGACTGGTAATCCCTATTGTGCAGAATGGTCCAGCTAACTGATTAGTGGGCATCCTGATATCACTTCCTCTATACCACAATGGCAGCCGAATGGGGGCCTGCTAGCAACCAAGTGATGCAAGCTTAGCACACCTCTGTCTGTTGCTCAGTGAGTTCAGTGTCTGTTAAAAATGTACTAGACAGATTACACAGCATTAAATCTGTCACAATCCTAGTGCTCAATGAGTTCAAAAACATACTCTCAAGTCTAAACACTATGAAGGCTCCTGGGCCTGATCATGTTTAACTAAAATGTGGGACAGGTGGTACAAGGTTTACTGAAAGACTTCCGACCAGTGTGAACCCACCCCCCAGGGTGCCACAACACTCACCTACTCCACTCAGCTACTTCCTAGCTGAGGTAAACAACCGCAGCTGCATCCTTGCATCTTTGGATTGGGGGGCCAGGGGCATGAAATGGGCCATCTGGCCGTTTTTTGTTTTGTTACTTTACTAGCCAGTTGCCTGGTGGTGTCAATAATTTTAGTTTTACTGGTAATTTTAATGGCGGGTATACTTTTTCCATCCTCAATTACCAGAGGAGAACAAATACTGGCATTGCCAGACTAGTGGCCATTAAAGTAAAAAAAAAAAAAATACCGGCCAGGTGGCAACCCTAACCCTGAAGTAAAGTTTGCAAGTGTGCCTGTCAATTCCTCCCCTCAAGGTTTATGTCATGCCCCCACCACTTTCCCATCAGATTCTCTAGCCGCAAATATTAATATGCGGACTGTAGAAGATGAATGGAATCTCAGCCGCACACATAAGCGGCATCACTCACATATTTCAGCTGTGCTCGGCCATGCACAGCCATTTAGTTACAGCGAACATGACTGCACAAAGCTGGAAAAGGATGCGAGTGAAGCCGCCAGCCGTGCATGTGCCATAGGTTTGTTGGTGAGGTAAGCATACCGGATGACTGGGGGGTTTCATACAGCAGGGGTATTCCAAATCAGGATGCCCCAGGTACAGGTAACCAGGCGGCGACTCCAGGGCAGGATTTAATCTACTTTAAGACTGAAACAGCAAAGATGAATAGTGCATCCTTTTTCTAAATAATGGCAAGTGAGCACAACTATGATAAATAAGATGAAGAAGGAACAATAACAGGACACCCCTGGCCTTTGGTGCATCAGTGCAATCACTCCCCCTATGGTTAAGCCCCTGTTGGCCCCCCTAAGTTTGGCCATCCTTTCCCCTGCTTGCCCGTCACCCCCCCCCCCCCCCAGTAAATGTGAGGGGAAAAAAGACCTCACCTTTCTCTGTTGAGTCCTGAGTCTACGGTTGCTCCCCATGCCTCAAACTCTCATCTAAGGGGAAAGGTAGATGGTGGCCAGGACCTGTGGAGGGCAGGTGTCTAAATACTGTGTAATAGCCTTTCAGTGTCAGTACTCTGAAAGTACAGCAGGTGTGTCAGTACTGTGTAATAGCATTTCAGTGTCAGTACTGTGTAATAGCATTTCAGTGTCAGTACTCTGATAGCACTGCAGCAGGGTCAGGTCAGTTAGGCACCCTTTGATAAATGAAACATTTTTGTCTAGTCTCCCATGTGTGTAATAGTAGTTGAGCCAACCAATGGGCTGTTAGTACTCTGTAATACCAATTGTTATTGGCATATGCACTGGGTCAGGGCTGTTAGGGCTCTCTTGAAAAATGTTTGTGCAGTCTCCCTTGGGTGTCATTACTCTGTAATAGCAGTTGCTCCAACTAATGGGCTACTGGTACACTCTAATACCAGTTGTTATTGGCATATGCACTGAGTCAGAGCAGCTAGGGCCTTCTGTAAATAAAAATAAACTTTTTGTCTCCCGTGGGCATCAGTACTCTGCGATAGTAGTTGTTCCAACCACTGGTATGTCAGTACATCTGTAATACCAATTGTTATTGGTTTCTGCACTGAGTTAGAGCAGTTAGGGCCCTCTTGAAAAAAAACATTTTTGTGTAGTATGCACTGGTTCAATCCACTGTGTCAGTAATAGCACTTCAGTGTCAGTAACCTTATAGCAATACTCTGTAATACCAATTGTTCAAACCACTGGTGTGTCAGTGCTCTGTAAAACCAGTGGTTCAGGGTGTCACTGCTCTTTAATACCAATTATTAAAACCACTTGGGGGTCACTGCTCTGTAATACCAATTGTTTCTCAATACACTTTAACTGCAAACCTATATGGTCTGGTGTGCATCAATCCACCATAGATTGTCTTTCACCCAATCCTCCCACCCAATTTTGGGGGGTTTTCTGGACAGGAACAGGGAGCTCCCAATACATATGTGGTATCATTCTGGAGGAATGGGGCTTACACATGCAATATGGTTTTCTTAAAAAAAATTACATTTTTTATTATAAAAACTGCAACAAACGTAAAAAAAAATATATATATATTTTTTATTTTCTATTTCATTTATTATCCCAAAATATTATAAAAGCACTGAAAAGATTACAAAAGACATTTCTTATTAAAGCTCAAACTGTGACAAAAAATATATATATAATTTTTCTGGAGATCCCTAGCAATGCCGGCTTCTGACCATGGTGAACTGGTATAGGAGTCCCTGTGCTGTAGGGCATATGTTGGCCAGCTGGGCGGCCCTTGAGCCCTTGAATTACAAGTACCTATGCTTGGTTTGCCGGGTTGACGCTTAACCCCACACATTTTTTTAAAAAAAATTTGCCCAGGAAATATTTTTGAATATCCCAGAAATCACTTGTAACATCACAAAAATGCAATCCACAATAATTTGGAGTGGGCATGCAAAGAACACACCAATCTCCCAAAGGAAGCACCACTACAATCAACAGTATATATTAATGATTTTATTAGTACAAAAAAACCAAAAAATTAAAATACATACACCACAAGACAAATTTAAAAACAACCAGTATGGCCAAATGTATCTATATCAATGTGTATGGCCCCTAAGGGCCTCTTAAATCACTGCCCTATGGGTGAATAATATTAATTATCCTAGAATAGTAATAACCCATCCTTTTTGTGCCGGCACAAAAAATCCTAACCACATGTAAATATATGTGCAATTTCATACAAAAATATTAATAATATGTATGGCAAAAATATGTGCAAAATAAGTGTATATACAATAATCCAATATAAACAAAAATATCAATATATAAAGTGCAAATGCATAAAAAACACATAAACCTAAAACACTACCTAATATTGCACAGGGAAACCCATTCTAATAAGACTTTAAAGTGCAGACAATATGATATAAATGCAAGTGCCAGCAGAGAGAAAATAAATGGTTAAATCTCACGTCATAAGATAACACCCAGGGCAACAGTCAGGCCAACCTCAATGAAAAATGTCTGCGCACGCAGCCCCCATGCGGCTTCAAGGACAAGGTGAGGGGCCAAGAGGGGTGGCAAGAGAAAATTTCCTTTAGGGAGCTCTTCTTCTGTGATCGAGACCCTGGAGACCACGCCTCCAAGTATAAAAGCCAGGTCCCCCAACCCTCACTTCAGTCCCTTGCTGGGTAGCGAGGATGAAGAAATGGTGGCGCAGCGGTCAGCTTCTGGCAGCCGGCTCTGTCACATCTACGTGCTGAAGTGGGCCAAAAAGAGCCCTGTTTAAGGGAGAGGAGACCACACGGGACAAAGGAGACCCACCTACCCCGAGGAAGATGAGGCCTGATGGGGACGGAAGATGGAAGATGGGGATGGATGGGTATAAATTAAATTAAGAACAATAAAAATATGTATTTTTCTGTCATTTGGGATCAACTGGTAAGGGGTCACGGGGACCTCTATAACAGTTCACCATGGTCAGGAGCCAGTATGGCACTTGCCGGGCTTGGGGGTTACCTTGATACATTACTCGCACTACTTTTCTGATACATTACTCGGATGCAGACATAACATTAACATTAAAATTAACATAACATAAACAATGAAATACGGGCTTGTAACTTGCAGGGACAGGGACCACCAAAAGTGCGGCCTCTGAGCCCTGGGTTGCAAGCCCTTATGCTGTGTGACTTTAGTAGCTGGTAGACTTTTGGGGGACCCTGTTTTTTTTCTTTAAAAAAACAGAATAAACAGCCAAGAGAAAAAAAGAACCCAACATCACTTTCCAACTGCTTTAAGGAATGCTGCTTAAGTCACATTAATTAAAACAAGGATAAGTGCCCAAAAAAAAGTCAGACAAATATTTTTTGTTAGATACAAATCTAATGAAATATGCCAAAATAATTGGCAAAAATTAAAATAAAAAATAAACCCTTAGGCATAAGCCGCATTTAGTACAAAACTTAAAAGTGAAAAAATAAAATAAAAATGTCAGGCAATTTTTTATTAGATAAAAATTGTATCTAGCCAAAAAGGCCCCAAAAATTACCGAAAAATATAAATAAGTAAACCCACAGACAGTTTGAACGTTAAATGGGATGCCTTTGAAAGCCGTATTTAGTAAAATACCTAAAACTGAAAAAATACAATTAAAAAATAAAAAGTCAGTCTATTCTTTGTTAGATAAAAATTGTATCTAACCCAAAATGCCCCAAAAATTTCCAAATAATATAAAAAAACATTTATTTATGTATTTAATTATTTTTTAGTTTTCTGTGATTATTTTGAGTACTTTCCCTACCCCATTTTGAGCAGGGCAATCACCCCTGCTATCCCACTTGATTTGCAGACCTCTAGCCCTTGTTATTCCAATTTTACAGCTATTTTTGGGCCCCCAAGTTCGGATTTCCATTGACTTCAATGGGGTTCGGGGTCCCGAAACGAAGCTTAGCTGCAAGTTTGCCCAAACTTGTCAAACCCAGACTTCAGCAGGTTCACCCATTTCTAGCGCTGACTACTCAACTTCAAGTCCCAGTTAACAGATGATGAGAAAATTACACATAAGACTTAAAATATTCCTGTGCCAGTAATATTAAAATTACCCATCCAAATCTCCCAAGCTAACCCTGATTACTCACAGGATTTGCAGCACAGAGCAGGAAAATACATTTTTGCATTCATTAAGGTAGTCAGGATTAGCTGGACTGCTTTTATGAAAGATAAACTCATAATCTAAAATATCTCCACTGGGCTTTTGCGTTATAAAATAAATAAAATGAAAAGTGCATTAACCCTTTCGCTGCCAGCCTACCTGCAGCATTTGCCACTCCCTGTTGCCAGACGATGTTTCACCATTTTGCGCTACACATATTCAACTGTCATTTTTGAAGGGATTTCCAGGGATTTCCCAGGAAAATTATATATTGTTTTTTTCAACAGAGTCTGGGCTTTAACATGAAATGTCTTGTTTGTATTTTTTAGGTGTATTCTCAATTTTTTTGGGTGAAATGTGTGAAAAAAAACAAAAAAAAAACATTTTTTTACAATTTGTAGAGTTTTTTTGTAATAAAAAATGTAAGTTTGTCAATAAAATCTTATTGCGTGAGAAACCCCAATTTCTCCCGGTTACAGCGATACCACATATGTATAGGTAGACACCCTTTCCTGCCCAGAAGCCTTTTATAGCTGCTGGATGACAAATGGTTAATTAAAAAAAAAAATGACATAGGGTCCCCCTTCCCGGGGAGGGGGACCCCATTTTTTTTTGGATTTTGAAGGGTTAAAAACCCTTCAAAATCCAAAAAAAAAAATGACGTGGGGTCCCCCTTACCCAAAGTAACCAGCCCGGGACCAGCTATGGGGGCTTGTAGGCACAGAGTGGGGGGGCCAGCTTTGGTGGCCCCCCCACCCTGCAGCCTACGAGCCCACATAGCCTATGTGGGCCCGGGCTCTTCTGCCCCCCCCTGGCCTTTGGGGAGGCAGGTAATGGGGGTGCGGGGGTTAATGGCAAGCCACCCGCTAGGGCAGGTGACTTGCCACCCCCCCAGCCTTGTGAACTGGTATAAGGGGTCTCATGGACCCCTTACCAGCTCACAAAGGGTTAATGTGAAAAAAAAACACCACACAATAATAAAAAGTATTTTATTAGAAAAAAAAAAAATTTTTTTTTACTGTACTTACCTTCGATTGCAAGCTCTTGTCCCTCGCCGCTCAGCTGACAGATGCCGGTGATCGGCATCCAGAGAAGGAGAAGGCAGGAGATCAGAGGATCTCCTGCCACCTCCTTCCAGGGCACCGATCACCGGCATCTGAGAAGCTGAGAAGGCTGAAGCCTGAGATCGGGGCCGGGATGACTTCATAAGCCCCGCCCCCAAGGGGGCGGGGCTTAGAGGCATGATGGCGGCCGCCATCGTGCAGAAGAGAGGAGAGAGCCTCCCAGGCTCTCTCCTGAAGATCGGTAAGTCCTGGGGGGGGATCGGAGGCCCCCCAGGTGAAGAGGAGGGACAGCGGGAGCCAGCGCACACACAGGTAAGTGAATGTCATTTTTATTTATTTTTTTTTTTACAGTTAGAAGCTGCTGCTGCAGAAGCGGGGGGGGGGGGGCGGCCTATTCCGGGGGCTCTCCTGGAGCCATCCGACCCCCCACGGGGGATCGGATGGCACCAAATTAAAGAGGAGACCCGGCCGGATCCAACAAGGGGTCAGGTGAGTATTTGTTGTTTTTACTTTTTAAACTACAAGCGAGGAAAGTCAAGCACGTAACACCTACGTGCTTGGCACTTAAGGCCCAGCCAAGCCAGCACGTAGGTGTTACGTGCTTGGCAACAAAAGGGTTAATAACAGTCTATCATACTGTAAATAAGAAAAACATTAAACTTGCTGCATCTGGATACTGACTTTTCACACTTTCACATTACTCTTTGACTGTTTGAATGAAACTGTACATGTTAGTTCAATATTTCAATTGCCTTTTTAACTGCAAACATGTTTGAAATGAAAATGTAATATTGTACAATAAATTCAGTCTTGAGTTAAGTATGACTGGTTCGACACAAGGTTGCATGGAATGAACTACAAACCTTTGAAATCAGTTATCTTAGAAAAAACGGTCTGCCCTGTAATACAGCATGTCAAACTCATCCCTAATGCAGGCTTTGATGTCCAGAAAGGCCTAGATCAATAGAATATTCTGAATGGGATACTATTGTAATAATCCAAAGCATTAACAGCCAGGATATTCTAGAAATTCTTAGCAGCTTATCAGCATACAAAAATACTGAGAATTAGAAGAAGATAAGACTGTCTGGTTACGTTGCCTAAATGTATGGAGCCGTACAAATTCTGTATTTATTAAAGGGATTGACCACCCATGTGAGAGAACAAAATGGTGCAGTGGTCAGCAACTCACTTGAGGGATCCTGCGCCGTTCGGGGCATGAACAGCAGTCACAGGAGAGTTACCATCCCTTCTTCATTCACAATAATTTAGGGTACATGTCAGGCCTCGTCACACCATCTCCATTGCAATGAACGAAAAGTGCTTGTCAGCTCTGGGGTGTGGAGTTTTCCCGATCAGCTGCAGGTAACTTAAGCTGAATACCCTTTTGTTTTTACATTCTATAATTTTTTTTATTATTAGTCAAAGGGTACATCCATTAGCATAAAAGCTACAAATACACATCATCGACTAAACCCGGATATGCAGATGCATATAAACTCTATAAAGCTCTCAAGCATCATTCAAGAACTCACAGAAGAAAAGTAACACATTCCACATTAGCTTCAAGAACAGCCCAAATATGTGTAAAACTTACTTCAGCTTCTACTTGCAAAAAACAAGAAAAAGGGAGAAGAAAAGAGGAAAAACCGTATTAGAAAAACGTTTAGACAATCACTCCGCTCCACATTCAAACTTCTGCACTAAATGCAATTTCCTGCAATACCAAAAGTGCTCTGTCAAAGCTTCCAGGCAAGTACTTGCTGACCCAAGGCAGCCAGACCCTCTAAAAGCTCTCATGCTTGTCTTCCTTTGTTGCAGATAGCTTCTCCATAGCCATACAGAAGTTTACAGAAGCTCTCTCTAACCAGGCCCCTTCTAACATTTCACCTCTCTGGACCCCTCTCCCCTACCCAGTTACCGCCCGATCTCTTTGCTCCCTTTCTTATCCAAACTTCTTGAACAGCATGTCCACACAAAACTGACTAACTACCTGTCTACAAACTCCCTTCTTGATCCCCTCCAGTCTGGTTTCCGCTCATGTCACTCCACCGAAACTTCACTCACCAAAGTCACCAATGATCCATTGACTGCCAAATCCAAAGGCCACTACTCTGCTCTCATTCTCCTCGACCTATCGGCTGCTTTTGACACAGTCGACCATGCTCTGCTTCTTAATATTCTTTCTTCTCTTGGAATCCAAGGTCTCACACTCTCTTGTGTATCTTACTCAAACATCATTTCATCTCCTCAACCTCTGTCTGTTGGTGTACCACAAGGCTCAGTCCTAGGTCCCCTACTTTTTTCAATATAAACTTCTGGGCTCAGACAACGAATAACTTCGCTAGGCTTCCAATATCACTTTTATGCAGATGACATTCAGATCTACCTCTCTGGCCCAAATTTCTCTTCACTCCTCTCTCACCTTCCTGACTGTCTAACTGCCATCTCTTCTTTAATGATATCTCGCTCCCTTAAACTAAACATAGACAAAACAGAACTGGTTATTTTCCCACCATCTCACTCCCTGTTCCTCTCTAACACCACAATCTCTGTAAATAATCTTACAATAACTGCAACTCATCAAGCTCGATGCCTGGGCGTCATTCTGGACTCCTCTCTATCATTCGCACCTCCCATTCACTCCCTAGCCACCTCCTGTCATCTCCAACTCAAAAATATCTCCCGCATCTATCCCTTCCTGTCACCTGACACCACTAAAATGTTAGTGCACGTCCTGGTCATCTCCCGACTGGACTTCTGTAACACCCTCCTCTGTGGTTTGCCAACAAACAGACTGGCACCCCTCCAATCTATTCTAAACTCCACTGCTTACCTCATCCACCTCACCTCTCACTTCTCCAGCACTGCCCCCTCTGTCAATCCCTCCACTGGTTACCTGTATCCCATAGAGTTCAGTTCAAACTTCTAACACTTACCTACATAGCTCTCTCTAACCAGGCCCATCCCTACATTTCATCTCTGATCCAGCGTTACCAACCCAGGCCCAACCTCCACTCTGCCTCTGACATTCTCCTGTCCTCCTCCTTGGTTACCTCCTCACACTCCCGCCTTCAAGTCTTCTCTCGTGCCTCCCCACTTCTCTGGAATGCACTTCCCCGCTCAATCCGCCACTCTCCATCACTCCAAGCTTTTAAAAGTGCCCTCAAAACTGACTTCACAGACAAGCGTATAACCTGGCTTAAGCAATTCCTATATTCTTCCAATGGCACATGCAGCCCAACTCTAGCTCTACCAATTGTGATCCCTTCTTTTTGTCTCCACCCCCCATCCTTTAGACTGTAAGCTCACAAGGGCAGGGCTCTCCTTCCTATTGTCTCACAACACTTGGTTTAAACCTCCTGGCATCTCATTTTTGTATTGCTCCCTGTACTATATGTTTTACCTTGTCAGTAATCATACCGTGTAAAGCGCTGCAGAAGATGATGGCGCTATATAAATATAAATTTGGCATATCTATAGAGGAAACAGATGGTAAAGATAAATATACATCTGACAATACAGCTCTACCCCCTGGCTCACGCGAACATCTCTTCTCAAGAAGCGATAACTTACACATCCCTGTTTTGCCTCAAAAAATAAAACTAACAAAGCTATGCAATTGCATATATGTAAACAGGTCTTTTGCACTCAGATCCAATTTTTCCTGGAATTGTGATAAAGTCAAAACAGTATTCCCAGAAGACAATCTGCTATAGGCCTTACTCCTTTAGACTGAAAAAATCTGAGGTGAGAGCTGGGTTATTCCAAAGAGCTAGAAGAGGTAAAGGGGGGGGGGATCAAATTCCCTGAATATTTAATTCCACCCTAGATCGAAAATGAATGTGGAACAATAGGATTAAATATATCCGCACATGCCTGTGGAGTCGTCTATAAAAGATGATCAATAGCGGGTGGAGCCACATTTTCAGCCTCTATGCTCACCTAGAAAGGGATACCCTGCGTTTCATGATATGTAGCAAGCTGTGCAGTTGGTGCCGCCTGATAATAGTTATGTAGACTTGGAGTGCCTAAACCCCCAATCAGTCTCTTCCCATCTCATATAAAAATTTACGCTTCAAGTTATTATAAGTTGCTTTACTGGCAACACTCTAGCATAGTATAAACATTTTGGGAGAAAAGTCATCTTTATAGCATTTTTTTTGCCACAACACTTTATAGTCTGTCCACTGTGTTAATAGGTCACTTAGCTGCCTAAGCAGGGGTGATAACGGGCCTCTCTCTAAATGAAAAGAGATTTGAAACCTCAATATTTAACAACGGTAAGGGGAGCCACATAAAGGGCACTCAAACTAGACATGAATCTGGAGCCAAAATCCCAGTGGGCTATTAACTGAAATAAATAATTCCAAGATACCAAAACAAATGCTTTTCTCACATCAAGTGAGAGAAGCATTGTTGGTTTCTCCTCTGTTCACCTGCATGATTAACATGAGTTATATTGTCCCCCACTTGTCACCTTGGGATGAAGCCCACTAGATCTTTACCAACCAAGGCCGGCAGAAAATGTGCTAATCTATCCACTAAAATGGTTTGCATAAACTTTAATATCTAAATTTAAAAGTGAGATATAGCTATAGTTTGACCATATCAAATGGTCCGAGTTGGGTTTTGGAATCATAATAATAGAGGCTGTCAATGTATCCCACAAAAGATCCCCCATGTCTAATTTCGTTAAAGGTGGCTAACATCCTTCGTGCCAAGAAAGCCACCCTTGAAATAAAGGAATCGTTTAAAACCCAGGAGTTCCCCGAGGGTTTAGTAAAGTAGAGTCTTTGATTTTAGAAGGATCCCTTCATGGTCTGACCATGAAATCGGAACTAACTGGACATTAGATACATTTGATAGGACCTGTTGAGGTACAAATATATGGTCCATACGAGTGTATAGATCATGAGGGTGAGAATAATGTGTAAACAGATGTGTACCGGGGTGAGCGTCTCTCCAAGTATAAACTAATGCTTAGTTTTCCAAAAGTAACAAAAAAGGCAGACATCAGCACCTGAGTGGGCAAGGCTACTGTCCCTGGAGATTGTCTATCAATATGGGTCTGTAAAACCATGATCGAATCTCCAAAAACTATCAAGGAGCCTCAGGTATGCTTCAGCACTTCCTCTAAGCTCATAGTACGAGGCATCAGTAATCTCAACATCCTGCATAGTCCCTTCTAATATCAAAAATCTCCCATCTGGATCCGACATCTCAGATCTCAAACTGTGCACTGCTCCTAAACCCAATAAATATGCCCCTTTGCTTAGTAGAGGCACAGGAAACAAAATATTGTGTATACGAGGAGTCAAAGTGCCCAGGTCTGGATGACTAAAAGAAATGGGTTTCTTGGAGACATACTATCTCAGGCTTTGAGTACCGAATTTTCCTGAATGCCATGTTCTGTTTCTGTAGGAAATTTATACCCTCCCTGAACATTAAGGGAAAACATCTCACATGCCATCACAACACCTTGGAGGGGAAAAATAAAAAAGGAAGGCTTCGAAAGCACCGAAAAAATAGAGAAATGGATAAGAAAAAGTAGAAAGAAATAAAATCCAACTAACACCTCCCCAAAGTGAAGATATTGGACAGTATTGCAAGGAGAACAGTGGGATAAATTTAAATTAATGTAAGGATTTAAACATACCCTAAATTACAACATATGATTTCGAGGAATCCAGTCCTATGCAGGATACCCAGGTTCCAGCAATAGTCACTATGAAAAAAATTACTCCACCAGCAACAGATAAATATGTTGCCCTGCAAAAGGTTAGAATGCAAAACTTGGAGGAACTTGGTTTAACGTGACGCACAAATAGAGTCAACAAAGCAGAAAAGAATATTGAGATAAAAACAGATTCCTTGGGGCCTCAATGCCAACCTCGATGACCACCACGACCAACTAACCAGTTCTGCCCCTTATCATTGTTGCTCTCAAGTGCAACAAAATAAACAAAGAGGCCTGGATATCCCTTTTCGGGATACCACGGTTTCTATATTATGGACCAGCAAACTTATTACCAAATATTCTTTGTGATAAGATACTATGAGCAACAATGAAAAAAAATCATGATCCAAATTGTAGAAGAAGGTAACGCCCCAGAAAACTACACAGGATCCCAAAACAGCCCATCTGAAGCAGAACAGATTAACTTCAAGTTAACACAAGTGGTCACAGAGATCAAAGGAGAGCTGATGTCATCTGCATATGCATGTCGTCTTTGCAGCTTCCCAGCTCTTTGTTGTTGGTCCAACAGTACATGGTCATTGAATCCGTAGACCTTTCACCCATCAGACTAACATCCAGCAGAATGTCCTGTAACTCATCCCCCGTTGTTACACAACAAGCTTTATTGTTATAAACTAAACTGATTATGTATGGAAAGCCCCACTTATACTTAATTCTGTTCTGTAAGATTTTCAGGGAGGGGCACACAGCCTTCCTTTTGTTAATAGTGGTAAGAGAAAGATCTGAAAAAATTATGGCCTTGGAACTATAGATGAGGGTTGGTGCAGGCTGCTTGCTGTATCTTTTCCTTTGTTTTAAAAAAATGGAATCTTACTACAATATCGCATGGGGGTCTACTGGTTTCCTCCTAGGGGTTAATACTCTGTGTGCTCTGTCTATATCTAGACACTCCACTGGCTCATCAGGCAATAACTCCTGGCACAATGCCTGAATTGTTGACTGAGGGTCCACCATACACTCAGTGAGCCCCCTAAAGTGTAAGTTCTGCATGTGATCCATGTTATCATGGTGACTACATCGCCCAGCCTTTCATCCATAGCATTTAGACAGTGAGAAACTTGAATCAGCTATTTTGTAAAATGCTCAGTTATTTTCTTCAGAATTTAAGTTCAATCTGCTCCAGCAAGAAAGGGTTAAGCCCATGTTCAGAAGCCCCATCATGTGTATCACTCAGTTACTTTAGGCTCCATTGCGTCTTCCTCTTCTGTGCTGTAGAGACGGGGGAGCGTCCGCCATCTTGGATTCCACTTGTGCTACGGGCCACTGTCAAATATAGTCCTCTCACTCGGACCAAAGCTTACTGCTACCGCTCACTGCTAGTTCTGTCCGGTGGGCTCTGAGCGGTGTCAGTGCACGTCCTCCCACATCTCGCATTCATGTGCACTCCCCTTTAGTTTTTTTTACATGGGTGATCAATCCCTTTAAACATTTCTTGGCTCAAAGAGGTACCGGTATGTAAAGTAATTCTTTTTGCAGTGAAATATTTTCACTATGGCTAACTCTAAGTTGGTATATGTATACAAATTGATCTGTCTGGCTATATATTTTATTTCACCTAGTTTCACCGTAAATGTTTGATTAACAGATTCTATCTTAGGATCTAACATTATTTTAAAGAACCAAATGACCCATTCCAGCATGTTGAAAGTAGCCATTAGGTCCATACTTTAGTATTAGATATTAAATTGATTAATAGCTGAAATGCTGGAACTTTTCTTTAGGCAATAAAGCAGGAAATGTCATAGAAGTCTATGAAAACTTTAGACTAACGTCTGTAATGTGGTGCTGGCAGACCCAAATTAACTTAATAGCAGAAAGTAATGTGCACAGAGGATAGAAATAATGCTTCTGGGTATGTACAGATTTATTCTTTGTCAGAAATAATAGAAAGAAACATCTTGCCTGCATTTAATACCAAACACATATTTTATTTCTGGTACTTTTTAGAAAGTCTAGTAAAGCAATTAATCTGTTAATCTGATATCTATAGAATCGCACTGATTCACTTTGCATAATTCAAAAGTTAGAATGACTAGCAGCATGTGACTAATTATGCTTTTCCACAAAAGCAATAGTAGAAAACAGCAGCAGTAGTAAGTTGCTATAATCCATACAAGCAGAGATTTAGCATAGGCAATATCAGAAAAATAAATAATTATGTTTTTTCAGAAGATTCCACTTCTTTAGAAATTAATTTAAAATGATAATGAAGTTAAACCTGCCAGGTAATTTTTCTAATTTTATAGATAGATGTATAGGGGGATTCACTGGGCTGAGGAAGTCTCTCATAGATTGAGAAGATAATCACGTACTGTAGCTAAAAAATTACTATTAAGCCAGCTATTTTTCACAAAATGGGAGTTGTCCCAGGTACAGGGAGTCATGCCCGCCTGAGCCTTAATTGACGCAAACAGGAGAAATCCTACCTTTTTGCTTGTTACCCAGAGATTTGTGACTGCCCTCTGTGATCACATGGGTGCCAGCACTTAGCCAGCAACTGGTGGGCAATCATTCTGGAGTGGTCCAGATCTTTACTCATGTCCCTTCATAGCTCTGTTCTTGTAAGCTTTTTCAATTTTCAATTTCAATTTTTCAATTCCTTTTGGATAGAGAGTGTGTTTTTTTTCTGCGCTGGTGGGCCATTCAGTTTTATTGGGATAGGTAATCAATTTAAAGTGGACCAAAACCCAACTGGACCAATCCATTCCCTCCCCACAGGGCATCAAAAATCGGGATGCCCCGCTGTGTGAAACCCCCCAGGACACCAACTGCACTTACCCAAGCAGGGTGCGGGCACGCTCCCTATTGGGGGCGAAGCATGCAAGATGCGGCCCCCAGCGTGCTCGGAGCTGCTGAGCTTAGACATTGCTTAGATGCCCATAGCTCAGCGGCTCCGAGCACGCTGATTGGAGGAGCAGCCGCGCATGCACCGTAGACCCCGGTGAGGTGAGTTGGCTGCGGCGATCGGTAGGGTTTCACCTGGGTTTTGGTCCACTTTAAGATGACGCACATTCAGGCTGACCTGTTGAAGCATCTTCAGCGGAAATATGTTGTTAAGTGGAGGCTATGATTTTGGCAGATTGTGGGGTCAACGTTAGTGTTATAGCTCCTGAATTTCAGTTTGCATAGTTTCCAGTATAATTCATGATATTTTGTCATTTTCGTTACCCTGGCAACCAATCAGCACCACCCCTACTGAAGGCTATATCGGGGCACCCATGTTGCTGAATCCCCTCTACATTTAATCCTAGAGTATCTATACATAGGGCCTTCGCATGGAATCCTGTGGGAGCTCAATTCTGGGAACCCTGAAAATAATACAAGAAAGGTCAGTGACACAAATTTATGGATTCTTATTTAGGCTTCTGTGAACCCATCAGCTCCTAACGCATATTGTTAGTCATTTGTTGTTCGGTTTTGGCAAGGTGCATGTGAGGGGAACCAAAATTCTATCATTCATTCATTTTTTTAGGTTACATTAAGGTATTCAACATGAGAGGGCCTTAGATCTGGAATGGGTAATCATAAATTTACGTACCAAGACGGATCCAGATAGCTGGTTGCTGGGACACCTGAATCAACCAACACAAGTCCAATTAGAATTTGGTGGCACACAAAGTCGACCACCAACATGCACACATTGTAAGTGTAAAATGTGATTTGGGTCAAGCTTTAGATTCACTATTCACATACCTGTGTTGCCTCATCCCCACATGGTTCCAACATCTGTGGTGATGTGAACAGCTATTCCTCATCATATAATGGTGTGCAATCAAAACAAGCTGTATGGGAGGCATAAAAGAGGAATGTGGCAAATTAAAAATTGTCAAGTTAAGTCTTTTATCATTTGAAAAAGTAGCCAAAGATTACAAAACCCACACAAAGAACAACCCCAATGATAGTCTCATTTTTTGTATTATCTGGGGCCTGTACCATATAGGTGACATCAACAATAATATAGGATAATCAACTTAAACCGGTCCTTCAGCGTGATTTAATGAAAAGCCCAAACTCTTAAAAAATGGTTCCCCAGCATCTAAAATTAATATATTTTACGTTTTTAGTCACTAACTTATTATTCTTTCCCCCACTGGGCTGCAACTCTGTTCAGGAATTTAGGATACGGGCGCCGCCATCTTGACTCAGAAGCATCCCACTTACTGAGGAGAGGAGAGTGGGATAAGGTACAGGGGGGCGGGTTATAGCTCTGCTTTGCTCAGACAGAGCAGAGCTGGGGTCAGGAAAAGGTCAGTAGTCCCAGAATGCAGAGCAGCACAGTCAGGAGGCACTTCCTGTTTGCAGGCTGCCTGATAAGATGGCGGCTTCCATAAGCCGCCATCTTGGATGTTTAAAGGCTCATAACATGCAGTAGATGCAGGTAGGATGATTTTTAATGTGGACAATCTGTATGTACAGGGTGTGGGAAACATATAAGATAGACTCTTATTCAGGGTGAAGGTCTGCTTTAATGGAAATGTTCCAGACAGCTGGGTTGACTCAGATAACCACAATCTCACACATACTGGGATTCACAAGGGTACGCCGAACAATTAGGAATAGCGGCAGGTAGCGACTGGTGAGCGACTGGTAATGACGGGCACCGCCACGAGAACGCCGGCTCCCCACCACAATCACACATTTATCAAGCCGATCCTGCTTAGCGACTGAGATAGCGCCATATAGCCACTCATTCATCATTATTCCAGCCTCAGCCCACAGCTCCAGCGTCCGATCTTGAACAGCGACAGGTATGACCTCTCGCTACCTGGCGCTCTCCAATGCATTTCAATGGAACAATCTTTAAATATTCATAATTAATTGTTATTAATGTTTTTTTTTTTTTAATGTGAAAAATTCTGTGACCACTTCTGCCATGTTAGTTAATTTTTTAAGGTAAAAAAAAAAAAAATTGTGCAGAATTGATATTACAGGTCTGATATTATTGTATTCATATTACTAAATTCTTTCAAAATTTTTTTTTTTTGGCTTCCAAAAATATGGTGGTTTGGGGGTTAAAAAACTACTTTTAACACATCGCCGACAGCGCTCTGGGGTTTAAACATGCATTTCACAGCACGAGAATTTTTCGAGCGTGATTTTTTGATGAATGTGGTGGAAGCCGGTCGCTCTGACCAGTCGCTATCATGCACACCCATACATTGCGGAACCTGTCAAATAGCGACTCGTCACCCCGTATTCAACATTACTGCACACCGACTCAGTCGCTATCAACAACCGAACAATGGCCAAGCACAGCGACTACTAGCGGGCGCTACTACAGTCGCTCAACTGTCGCTACCTGCCGCTATTAATGAATCGGCCTCCCCGTCTACAAAAAAAGGCACAAACTTCCTTATCGAGTAGGGGAAGAATCGAACCTTTGTGACAAATGACCAATAACAGTTAGGCGGTAATGTTGTGTATTTCAGCACTTGGAAATTTGTGTTTTAGCTGCACTTGTTGGGAGCTGACCAATACTCCCTAGATTGGGTATGTTGTACAGCTATTTGAGCTTTGCCCTAGGTATAAAAGCCTAGAGCTAGGAAAAAATAGAGACAAGTGCGCTTCAAGGAGTGAAATGGTGCAGGTTGACCAGTTGTGAGATAGGATCTATTAGATTGTGGGAGCCTGCACCACTAAGAAAAACCCAGCCTGAGCAAACCCCTCACCTTTTTCGAAGAAACCAGGATCTAACAAATTACTTACCTTTTTTTCCAGTGAAACCCAGATCTAACAAATTACTCACCTTTCAAAAAAAACCCCAATCTAATAGACCCCACGCGGAACCAACATACCACAGCTGAAGTGCGCTAGAATGCAGCCCTCCGCAAGACCAGATGCACTGCAAATAGAACCATCAGCCTGCTGAAAGCACACTTCCTATGTTTGGCCCAACCGGGAGGGGAGGTGCTGTACAGCCAAGAAAAAGGTGTCCAAGATAATCCTCGCTTGCTGTGTGCTAGACAATATCTGCATACTTATGCTTCTGATGCCTGAAGTGGCAGACGTGCCTGCAGACACTGCAGGAGACACACAGACTGGCTTTGGCCGGTGGGCACAAATGATTAATTAATTTTTTCAGGTAAGTGACACAAAGTGGGCTTGGATTGCTGAAGTAGCAATGAGATATGTGTACCCAGCTAAAGCAGACCTAAAATGAAGCTAAACAACAGTAGTTAAAAAAATACTTGACACAAACAAAAGGTGGGTAATGGCTATTGCTATATAACTGCTAGAGAGTAAGTGAAGCCCTAGAAAGGTAAAATGAACAAAAGGGAACTGATTTTAATAACTGACATGTTCTTTTCATTTCATTTCTAGGCACCACAAAGTGGATGAAGTACATATTTTTAATGTATTTATCTGTTGACATTTTCAAATATTTATGTTCCTAAACATGCAAAATAAATAAAAAAACTACAGAAATGTGTTTGCGTTGTACTGTATGTTATTGTAGTAGAGAACACTGCTGTAGAATGGCTATAAGAAACCAGCAGCATTGAAAGGCAAGACAGGATTAACCCTTTAAGTGCCAGCCTACCTGGCGTTTTTGTTACGCTTTGTTGCCAGACCATTTTTCACTATTTTGCACTGTGCATGTTCAACTGTGATTTTTGAAGGGATTTCCCAGGAAAATTATATATTGTTTTTTTCAGCAGAGTCTGGGCTTTAACATAAAATGTCTTGTTTGTCATTTGTCAAGTGTATTCTTAATATTTTGGGGTGAAATATGTGAAAAAAAAAAATCTATTTTTTACAATTTGTAGTGTTTTTTTGTAATAAAAAATGTAAGTTTGTCAATAAAATCTTATTGCGTGTAAAATCCCAATTTCTCCCGGTTACAACGGTACCACATATGTATTGGTAGACACCCTTTCCTGCCTAGGAGACTCCCCCAAACTGAAACAGCACTTTAAGAGATTTTTAGATCAAATACAGCTATGCTAAGCGCTATGTGCACCTTGCAGTTTTTTAATAAAAACAACCCTTTACATTTTAAATACCCTCCACAAACTATATATTCTTTGGAAATACACACTTCAAGCTTTCTAGGCGTACCAGGCTTGTTGATGTTGCCACAGTTTTCTGGAAGTTCTCCCTCAATGTATTCTTTGGTTACACAGAGCTTCCCTAAAAAAGGATAAAAAAGCAGGATCAAAGCCACATTTTCCTAAAAAAAACGATATGCAAACAAGAAAAAACAAGTTAATCTTAAAAAGCAACATCCCCCAAACCGAACGATACCCAACATGCATAGCTACTGTCAAAAGAAGAGTTGCCAAACCACAAAAAGGAAAGCTTGTGCATAATGGTAATTTTGCTTGAAAATTTCAGCTCTGCAGACAAACTGCGCACCTTGAGCTTTTTCTACCAAAACAACCCTTTACATTTGGAATACCCCCCACAAACCATACATTCCTTGAAAGTACACATGATAAGCTTTCTAAGCGTACCCAGCATGTTGTAGTGGGCCCATCTTTCTGAAAGTAATCCCTCAAATAATTCTTTGGTCGCACAGGGTTCCCTTAAAAAATGTATAATAAAGCAGAATAAAAAATGAGTTTTCCTAAAATATCAATATGCAAACAAGAAAAGAGAAGCTAAATCTGAAAGCGCAAGGTCCCCCGAGCAGAACGATACCCAACATGCATAGGTACTATTAACCCTTTTAACTGCCAGCCTACTTGAGGCTTTGTCACCCTCTCTTGACAGGTCATTTTTCACCATTTAGCGCTATGCTTAACTGTGATTTTGCAGGTATTTCCATGAAAATTATATATTTTGTTTTTGCGACAGAGTTTAGGCTTTAACATGAAATGTCTTGTTTGTAATTTTTTTACTGTTTTTTAAAATATTTTTGAGTAAATTAAACAAAACAAAATAAAAAAAAAAATTTTTTTAGAAAATTGTCTCCTTTATTTCAAATAAAACCTTTTTTTTTTTTAAAGAAAACCATATTGCATGTGAAAGCCCCATTTCTCCCGATTACAACGGTACCACATATGTATCGGTAGCCCCCCGTTACTGTTCAGAAGACCCCCCCAAACTGAAAAGAACACTTTATAACATGTAAAAATAAAATACAACTACAATCCACACTATAAAGGGTTAAATCAAGAAAAAAATTGGCATGGGGTTCCCCTTCCAAGGGGAGGGGGGGTAATCCCCATTTTTTTTAATTTTAAGGGTTAAAAACTCTTAAAAATTCCCATAAAAATGACATGGGGTCCCCCCTACCCAGCATAACCAGCCCGGGGATCAGCTATGCAGAGCTTGTAGAACAGGGTGCAGGGGTCAGCTTTGCTGGCCCCCCACCCTGCCAAGTACAAGCCCGCACCTCCTAAATCAGCCCGGGCCCTTCTGCCCCCCCTGGGCTTCGGGGAGGCAGGTAATAGGGGGGTCTGGGTTAATGGCAAGTCACCCGCTAGCCGCAGGTGACTTGACAGCTCCCCAGCCTTGTGAACTGGTATAGGGGTTTCATGGACTCCTTACAAGTTCACAATGGGTTAAGGTGGACCAACACCCAGGGCTGATCGGCGCGGGAATCTATAAGATTCCCAGACCGTCCTATTCCCTCCCCCCGGGGCATCCAAAATCGGGATGCCCCTCTGTGTGAAACCCCCCGGAACACCCGCCACCACCTACCTGAATCCCGGTCCTACGGCGCATGCGCGGGCCGCATCCCCGCTATCCCTCTAGCAGGGCGTGTGCCTGTGCTGGCTACTTATGAATGGCCGGCGCGGGCACGCTCCCTGTTAGAGGGAAGTGGGGGATGCGGTCTCCAGCACGCTCAGAGTGGCTGAGCTTAGACGTCTCTTAGACATCCATAACTCAGCCACTGAGTGCGCTGATTGGACGAGCGACCGCGCATGCACCATAGGATTGGGGTTAGATGAGTTATTGTGGGTGATCAGGGGGTTTCACAGAGCAGGGCATCCCCGATCTAGCCGCAGGTGACTTGCCAGACCCAGAGCCTTGTGAACTGGTATAAGGGGTCTCATGGACCCCTTACTAGCTCACAGACACAAAAGTATTTTATTAAAAAAAAAAAAAAATTACTGTACTTACCTCCGATTGTAAGCTCTTGTCCCTCGCCGCTGTGCTGACAGATGCCGGTGATCGGCATCCAGAGAAGGGGGAGGCAGGAGATCAGAGGATCTCCTGCCACCTCCTTCCCTGGGCACCGATCACCGGCATCTGACAGCTGAGAGAGCTGAAGCCGGTGATCGGGGCATGACGTCATTAGCCCCGCCCCCAAAGGCAAGATGGCAGCCGCCGTCGGAGGAGCAGAGGGGAGAGAGCCTCCCGTGCTCTCTCCTGAAGATCGGTAAGTCCTGGGGGGGGGATCAGAGGCCCCCCAGGTGAAGAGGAGGGACAGCAGGAGCCAGCGCACACGGAGTGAATGTAATTTTTTTTTTTTTTTTTACAGTTAGCAGCGGCTGCTGCCGAAGCGGGGGGGGGGGTGGCCTATTCCGGGGGCTCTCCTGGAGCCATCCGAGCCCCCATGGGGGGATCGGATGGCACCAAATCAAAGAGGAGACCCGGCCGGATCCAACGAGGGGTCAGGTGAGTATTTTTATTTTTTTTGCCCGCTAGCAGGGGTAAATGCCAGGCACGTGAATTTTACGTGGCTGGCACTTAAGTGGAGGAGAAGCAACCACGTAAATTTTACGTGGCTGGCATTTAAAGGGTTAATACAGGGAGTTCACTTTATTAGTGCCCAGCGTACAGGCAGAAAAAAACGTAGTGCCACTTAGCAAGAAATACTAACCGGCAAAGGCACTGTTGGCCTTTCTGCATCATACCGCTGAAACCGCTGTCAGTGCCTCTCCCTAGCAGCACAAGTGGTGCTCAGTGGTGCTAGCAATAAATTACCCTACAATTTTCATCACTTTGCTATGTCGGATAACTGGGAGGTATTCAAAAGAAGGTAAGACTGCACACACCTGCACTTGCTGCCTGGATGGTGCCGCTCATTTTTTTGAAGTGTAGTAGGTGGTGGGCAGGGGGTACTGTGGACAGCTCTGAGTATGTCTACAGTGAGGGATGTGCAGAGCGGAACCCTCTGTCAACTTAGGTAATGCTGACAAATCATATAAAAGCCTGAAGCATAAATATTGGTCATCATCTCAGACAACCTGATGCACCATGTGCCAGCTCCATCAGTATCCTTGCAGTGCTTATTGAGAGTCCAGTAAAGCCTGAGAATTTCCAGAATTACAACAACTGCACTAACCTACTACTTTTCATGAAGAGTGAGGGCGTGCTATGGCGTGAATGGAATTAAGACAAATGGGTAGGACTGCAATTCACCCGGTCTCCTCAACCCATGTTTTGTATTAAGCCTGGGTTGTCAGTCTGTCCAATGCTAGGACAGAGGAGCAGAGTGACGCATATGGGACAGTAGCCCAAAAGCGCTATAGAAGTGTAAGGGCAATTTTCTCTCACTGCCCCGAGGCTTCTCTTTCAGTTTGGAGGTATTCAACTAATTTAGTTTCTTTCCAGCAATCCAACAATGCAACTTGAAATTTTACCCTTTCAGGAGTTCATTTTGTTTGGAAAACAATGTGAGGTATTCAAGTGACTAGTGTTGGGCAGTAGACAGGTTAGCTGACATAGAACTCATGGGGTTTGTGAGCTTTGCTGTGAAGGGAAGCCCTTTCTCTGTCTGATATTGCTGATTTGTCTGCTGCCCCAAAACACAGAATGATGTGGTGGATAGGAGGATATCAGATAAGTAAAATATGATACCTGTTAACTAAAATACAGAGGAACGTATCATGGGCATCTGTATTGTACTTCAATAAAAATGTTTTGAATCAAAATACAGAGGAAAGTTATGTATTGCTGTTATTATATTACTGCATCTTCCATTGCATGTCTGGCTATCATTAAAAGCCCCTACCGCTGTCTAAAGTAATTTTGTATCTCTATGTAAACAGTGGATAGTGTTCATTTATGATTGCTTTAGGTCTGCTTCCACGTTTTTAAAAAAAACAGACTAGTAGAGGTTGTTGAATAAGGAGGGACCTTCTCTAACAGTGCTTCATTTAAAATAAGTAATTTCATGCAAAACCTGCACATATATATAACGCTGAAGTGGCTTGGGTTGATGGATCAGGGGCACTGAAAAATACAATGCAAATACAGCAAGAAATCTTGGCGCTTGAAAGCTTGGCACATTATTTCTACTTGGAGTCTGAATAGCCTTCAACCTTTTAAAACCCTTTCCATTGTTTATTTCTGCCTTTTCATTTTATTATTCATTTTTATTATTTATTCATATGACGCCAGTATAGTCCTTAACAATTTCCAATACGTGAACACATTAATGCAAGTGGCACACTTAGAACATTACCAGCACTTAAGCATAAAAATCATTTCGTTTTTCTACAGTCAAATGAGAAACTAATCAATTCAAAAATATGAATAGAATGAAGTTCGATGCTTTTTGATCCAGGGGAATAATTTAGAGATCTTCAAGTTCAAAATAGAAAATTATTGTGAATACTAATATGGTTAAAGTGTCTCCCTTGTGGAGGTTTGTAATAGTGGCTGCTGTTATTTAATCTAAAGCAATCATCTTTAACTCTGGCTCTCATGGATGATTTTGTTTATTGTCTTTCTTAAAGAGCATGGCGATTATGAAAGTTGCAGATGTACATTTATGAGGACTCCTGAATTTTGAAACCAATGAAATATATTCATTTATTCTGCTTTTTTACCAAATATGTAATTTTTTGTGAGTACATGCTTACCCAGCCAGGTTCATAAAGGGGAAATGTTAAGCAGAGCTGAAGTCAAAATGAGCTACTGGTACCCAGTGCTGCTAAATCCCACAACCGTGGGCATCCTAAATCAGGTCAGTTTCTCACCTATTACCAGGAAGGCTCCAGTACTTGTGGCATTGTGCAGACCCCTATTGTAATCAATAGCCTGGATTGACTAATTTGGGAAATAAACATGGAGGCTGATTTAACACTAGCGCTACGTATCGTCATGTGAGCATCTGTGAAGCAGCATCTGTGTAGCGGTGCTTAGAGCAACATTTTCCCCATATGTCCCTGTGTCTGGTCTACTTGGTTAACCTTTAATTATTACAAAGTTAGCTAAAGTGGGTTCTGAACTTAATCTTGTTTTATCAATTGTAATTTCATGGTTTTATTCAGCTCTTAAGGGCTGCTTGAATGTTATAACATTTCCCCCATTTGTTTAAGTACATTTTTTGGATCACTGCTTAGGAGACTTACCTGGAAGAATAAATTCATTATTTCTGGGTAGCAGAGAGAAACGTGGGCCTGGTGCAACAGGTCAGGGAGGTAACAAAGGTGGTTGTGTGTGTGTTTTTTTTCCAGGAGCAAGAAAACCTACACAATCCTGTGTGTGTAGACACATACAATACTATTCAAATAAAAAACAAAACACAAATGTAGGAATAAAACATTTCCTACATTTTTTAAGGAAAATAAAACTAGCCAATATGGCCAACAACCTATGCTGCACAACAGCTACATTATTCCCCACCACCCTGCATTTTTTGCTGCAGCTCCAGCACCATATATTGGGATTCCAGAACAAATTGCCACCTAAGGTATATCCGTATGATCTATATTCAACATTGATGTTTAGCATAAAGTCACTAAAAATATTTAGGAACATACACAACAGGCGAACCTTTCTTAACATGTGATGCCAAAGTAAATTAACCTGTGGAGCCATTCTTCATAACCACCATAGTCTAAGAACACAAAGCAAATAACCTAAACAATAAAAGCCTACATTACCAGAGCAATGATTTCTTTCAGACAGTGGGCGATGACACCTGAGGCAAATGAAAAACATATCTCTGCACAGTGACCTTTTACCTTAACTATAATTGAAAAAACAACAAATAGAGAATGCCCGATTCCAAATGGAGCAGGAATGTCAAAGCAGCAAGTAAAGTACCTAAGAAACTGCTGCCTTTACATTGTAGCATCAAGTTACATTAGCAGGGGCAGGAAACGTGCATGCTATGACCCAATTATGATTGATTGTTCATAAAAGAGCCTCTACAGGTATGAGTGTGAGCTCTAAACTGCCACTAACATGGGTACATGGTCATGGACACATACATATGCATGTCTACAGAGTAATTGTCACAAATCACATCACTCACCATCACAGCCGTGGCTTTGGCCCATGCTGCTGGAGCCTCCTGGAGCCTGGTGGGCATAATCATGATGGGCTCAGTCTGCGTGGCAATATCTATGTGTGGAAAAAAAGCACAACAGATATAAACATAAGAACTTGAAATGTTACATTGCCAGGGAGAACTGTGAGTTGAAGCATGGGTGCCTCTGCTCCTCCTATTCGGCCCAGCAGAGCCCAACTCCGAGGGGCCACCCTCCTCCCTCTCACTTCCCGAACCCTCAGGAAGTGTGGTGGAGTTCCTTACCTCCTCCACACCTGGACTCCCCACTTGAGAGTGGCACCAGCGGTAAGCAGACTCTGAGTCTGAGGAGCTGAGGCTCCACACTGCCCCCCACATTACCAGCACACTCCACTGGGGCATCAACTTCCTCTTCCCCTTCCTCCCCTGGGTCCTCGACTTGGGCACATCAATAAGGCCCCTCCCCTGCTGAGTCATCAGAATCAGCCCTTCCCGTGCTTTCCCAGGGGAGAACGCTTATCTGTGGATACAAAAAAGAAAAACAGAAAATACATTAACAAATACAGCAGGTTAAAGAGGCCATATCTAAGAATTGTGTGTGTGTATGTGTAGTGAACTTACTAGAAGCATAGGCATCTTACAGCCTATAAACCCTTTCGGGATGCTGGAGCTTAAAATCTGACCATTGCTGGAGGATGGCCTTTTGCCGAAGTTTGGTGTTGATGCGCCGGGATACCGTGGCCTTCACCACCTCGTAAATTATATACATATATATATATATATATAATAAATTACTGGGATTCCGCTTTCAGCCTCTATAAAACAATGAACTTTATTTGACCAGAAGGATGGATCATCTGCCTAATAATAGAATTTCCAGCACAAACGATAGTTACATGAATGTTTAATACATTTTCACCCTCAGACAGGCAAGTAGTCTACTATAGGAGATAGTGATGAATATAATTATTGTAAATTCCAGAAAATGTTCACTGGAAAACAGCAAAAACAATATACAAGTAGTATGGAAACCCCTGACATTGATGTTTTTTTTGCAGGAATAAGTTAGAGGAGAGTAAGAGCAAATTCTGGCATATCTTTCAAATAATATTAAATGCTGGCAGGAGAACAATAGCAGTCTAATGAGCACAGCACGGCTGCAGTACAGAAAATTCAAAATTGTCTCTACCCATCAGTTTCAGATATCTCCAAACACAATTCAAACATCAGTTATCCTTCTCAATCTAGCAGCTAAAGTATAATGTACAGATCTCTGCATGTTCAATGCATAAAATATTTGACATTCTGCACATTTTTTTTTCAATCAATATTATTAATCTGTATCAGGTTTTAAAATGGTGATTAAGCTTGCAGTATGCACCTTTATTCTAAAGAAAGAATACATTGTATTAAACCCCTTCAGGGTCACAGGCTGTATATTCAAGATATTATAGGGTACCAACACCCATGCTTTCCCCCAGTGAAATCTGGTCCTGTGATTGACCCATGGTGGTCATGTAGTCTGAACTTCTTTTCTGGGATCCTGGGTGCTGAATGAAATCAAGACCACGTGATCAACGGTGGACAATTATGGTAAGGAGAATTGTTGGTCACCGTTTATGTGGACCAACACCTATTATACACAAAAACCACTTTAAATTGGTCTCTTACTAGAACATTATTGATTAAAGCCAGTTGATCTCAGCAACAATGTTGCTGTTAAAGTGGTATCCTACAGAGTAAAGAAGACTTTTGTGTAGCACACAATGAGGTAGAAATAGTGATAGTGGTATTTTGTAGTTGACACTACCTTTGCTCACTAGAAATATAGCTCAGTTCACTGCTGTTTTACAAGATGCCAAGCATATGGCGCACGGAAGTTAGCAAAAACCAGCTACACCCTCTGCCATCATTCACAACCATCAGAGACTTCAAAAATTAAAAGAAAACAAAGACATCAACATTTTTATAAATGAAAATATATTAGGAAAATGTGACTTTTATAACATTTGTTTAATTACTGTAACAAAACAGCCTTTCCTTCTAAAGCTGTGTTGATGCCCATTCATTTTGTTTCCAGTGCGCTAAGTAAGGCTGTTTTGCCACACTTTAGTCACAGCGTGAATCACAACCTACATCTCAGTGAGCTTTTGAATTTTAACACACAAGAAAGTGCTATAAAAAAATGTTTGTTGTAGTTTTTCTGCACTACAACAGAGGAGATGCATGATCTTTCCAATGAGTTATGACTATTTCTTTTAGGAATCTAAAAACACCAGGCCACCAGGGGTCTGCAGAAAAATTGCAATGCCAAAGTATTCTGCATAGCCCATAAGGTGCTGCTAGTTCCAGACCTAAAAAAATACAAATACCTCATTGGAAAAATGATGTACCTCACCTTAAAAAATGCCCCATTGTAAGTACAGATATTTTTTTGAGAAACAAATTAAACAAAAACATTGTATTGCATTTGAGTGCTAAGATTAAAATGCTCACGAGAGGCAGGTTGCAATTCACACCGCAGGGCACACTGCTGATGAATCCTGCTTCACCAAATAATTAGCATGATCCTCCCTGTATGAAAATATGTGCTGCACTTTTGATGCATTTTCATTACATTTTTTAACAAAAACGCTTTTTATGCTTTCAAAATATGCCATTGTACAGAAACAGGACAATCTGCTAACACTACAAACTCTGCAAATGAAAACATTCCAAATTAAAACACTGGCAGGCTGATTCATTACTAACGGCAGGTAATGCCAGATCAGCTTCTGTATAGCGGCGCTTAGAGCGACCGCTAGTAGTCGCTGTAAGCGGCTATTGGTCGTTGTAACTGAGCGCCTCAGTCGCTGTAGTATGCTGGCCGGCAATAATGAATGAGATGTATGTTGGTCACTGTAACACCAGTATCACGCTATAAGGAGCGAAAGGTAGCGACCTCTCAGAGCGACCGACTCTCAGCGACTCACATTATATTCATCAAAAAAATCACGCTGTCAAACAGGGTTGATGCTCAAAATTGGTTCACTATATCCTAGAGCGCCAGACGCTGTGTGATTAAAGTGATTTTTTGAACACATATCCACCAGTAACAAAGTGAAAACTCATAGAATTACATTATTTTAACATTATGACAATAACACTTTAGTGCCATGAGAGGCCATGAGATGTAGCACAATTATTTGAGAAAAAAATTGGAATCAGGAAAGCGATTTGAAGGAACGTCCATTGAAATATATGGGAAAGCAACAGGTAGCCAGGTCTCACCTGGCGCTCTGGACGCTAGAGCGCCCGCACTATATGCTGAGCCGCCTGTAATGATGAATTGTACATGGCGCTGTTCCAGTCGGTCACCAGATTCGCTTTGATAAATGTGGTATAGCGTACAGTGCCCAGCGTACACCAGACGCTGCCTGCTGCTACGAGTCACTGGCTGGAGCTAGACCTTGATGAATAAACCCCTAAGAGGCTAATTTAAGACTAGTGCCATGTATTGCCATGTGAGCGTCTATGTAGTTGCGCTTAGAGCAACCGCTAGTAGACTCTTCAATTGGGTGTCTGGCGCTATGACTTAGCTTAGCGGCCAGACAAGTGACGCTGTACTATCCTGTCCAGCATTGATGAATGTGATGTCTGCAGGACATTGTAGAATTGTTGATTCACTGCAGAGCCAATGGAGAACACATCTAATAACAGGACAACGCTGCAGCGAATGATAGGTAGCGCCAGTTAAGTGCGTCCGGCACTCAACGCTGAAGCCTATATTTAAGAACAAACACAAGCAGCATCGGCGCTCTAAATCTGGGCGCTCTAGCGTCGAGCGCCAGAAACTATGTGATAAAAAACTGTTTCTAAACACAAAAACACATGGAAAGACATTGTATTAACACTGTAACAATTACACTGCAATGGCAGACCTGCACATACAATTCTGCATAAAAAAAAAATAAACACAATAGAAGTGTTTGTTTGCAGGGCAGGAGAGGCCACACAATCATTTGAACCAAAAAGTAAAAAAATTACTTTAGTAAAACGTTATTTATACGCAACCAAATGAAACACCATTGAGATGTACAGGAGAGCGCTACTGAGCGACAGGTACTACATGGCGCTGCTGAACATAGAGCACCGGCGCGTCACATTGAGCCACCGCTAGTAATACATGTGATGCTACATGGCACTTTTAGAGGCGCTCACCAGACTTTATTAAATGTGGTTTTCACATACAGTGCCCATCGTTCACCCGACGCTACGTGGCACTACCTGGCGTTAGCGTTTTTAAATAACCCCCTAAAGTAGCACTATTACAAAATTGTGTAATACTAAAAATACATATAAATACGTCTGCTAATGAGAGAAGGTGTGCCACAAGGCTCTGTCCTGGGCCCCATTCTTTTTAATATATTTGTAAGTGACATAGGAGAAGGCTTGGTAGGAAAAGTTTGTCTGTTTGCTGATGATACAAAGGTTAGTAATAGGGTGGATATTCCTGGAGGTGTCTGCAACATGGAAAATGATTTAGCTTTACTGGATAGATGGTCAAAACTGTGGAAACTAGAGTTTAATGTCTCTAAATGTAAAATCATGCACTTGGGTAGAAGGAATCCCTGCTCTGAGTACCGTATGGGCAGCACTGTGTTAGCTAGGACCTCAGAGGAGAGAGATTTAGGGGTACTGATTACTGATAGCTGCAAGATGAGTGGACAGTGTAGCCAGGCAGTGGGAAAAGCAAGCAGGATGCTCGGCTGCATAGCTCGAGGCATCACCAGTAGGAAGAGGGAGGTTGTGATGCCGCTGTATAGAGCCCTGGTGAGGCCACAGCTAGAATACTGTGTGCAGTTCTGGAGACCTTACCTGCAAAAAGACATTATTCAAATAGAACGTGTCCAAAGGCAGGCAACAAAAATGGTGGAAGGACGTAAACTTAAAACTTATCAGGAGAGACTTAAAGAACTTAATTTGTACAGTCTGGAGGAAAGAAGGGAGAGGGGGGACATGATTGAGACCTTTAAATATGTGAAAGGATTGAATAAGGTTCAGGAGGGAAGTGTTTTTAAGAAGAAGCTTAATGATAGAACAAGGGGGCACAACCTGAAGCTAGTCGGGGGGAAGATCAGGAGCAATGTTAGAAAATATTATTTTACAGAAAGAGTAGTAGATGCTTGGAACAAACTTCCAGCAGAGGTAGTTGAAAAATCAACAGTCACTGAATTTAAACATGCCTGGGATAAGCACACATCTATCTTAAGATAAAGAGTACATACAGTATATACATAAGGGCAGACTAGATGGACCGTATGGTCTCCTTCTGCCGTCAACCTTCTATGTTTCTATGTTTCTATGTTTCTATACACCTGAATTGAATAAAACTCTCACCAAGTTTATAGTTTATTCTCTCATGGTAGGAATAAAACCCAGGGGTGACAGGTTTAGTATATCAGGGGTGACAGAGCCTGTCACCTTGGATGTCCTTATATATTCCGATAAAAGAAGGAAAAACAAGGTTGGTTGAATATTTCTTGATGCCAGGTTGTTTAAGTGACCCCCCCACCACCATCCAGAATATTTATGTGGATGGGCCATTTTTTCGTGATAGTGCTCCTTTAAGAATAGCAGTAGCTCCGAAGCAGCTACCCCGACAGGTATAAACTTTAACCTCTATTTAAAAATGAAAGTATTTTATATAAATGTATCAATAGGTCAGTCCCACTGTGAAAATACAGCAAAATAGTTTTAAAAAGGGGCACAAAGTAGAGTACATTACATTTTATCACTCCAATTACTCCAATTACTACATGCCACATTTTCCAAAGCAAGACGCAATGCAGTGCATACTATGTGAATTGCTCTATTGAAAATCATGGACAGCATTTTCCCCATGTTTACACTTAAACCGGACCTTCGCCATGATTTATTGAAAAGCCCAAACCCTTTAAAAACGAATCCCCAGCATCTAAAGTTAATATATTTTAAGTTTTTAGTCACTCACTTATTATTCTTTCCCCAACTGGGCTGCAACTCTGTTCGGGACATTAGGATATGGGCGCCGCCATCTTGACTCAGAAGCATCACACTTACTGAGGAGAGGCGAGTGGGATAAAGTACAGGGGGGGGCGGGTTATAGCTGTGCTTTGCTCAGAATGAGCAGAGCTGGGGTCAGAAAAAGGTCAGCAATCCCAGAATGCAGAGTAGCACAGTCAGCCCTTTCTGTTTGCAGGCTGCCTGATGTTCCATGAGCCGCCATCTTGGATGTTTAAAGGCTCATAACATGCAGTAGATGCAGGTAGGATGATTTTTAATGTGAATACAAAAGTCTTAAAGGGGCCACAGCACTCAAACCAGCTAGCTTGCTGACCAACCCACAATCTGTCTCTAAACTAGGTTAAAAACAGGGGTCTCGGTCACACACATCTGCAGAAGTATGCTTAAACTGCACCACCAGCGCCAAGGTGCCCCTGTGAGGTGCAGTCCTAACTCTAGTACTAATTCTAGTCTCTAAGAGCCCCATTTGGGACATACAATGCAATAGATAAATTGGGAGCAGGCTTACCTGAGGTTGCCCTAAACCTCAAGTGCAAGCCATGGGGTAGAAGGGTCAAAGACCTTGCAATACAGCCTAGACCCCACACCCCATGTGCTTGCACAAATTCAAAAGAAACAAAGGAGGGGTGGCAGCCGCTCAGACCATTTTATAACTAACCTGGGAGGTGCACGTTAGCAGGGCAATTAGAATACAAAAGTCTTAAAGGGGCCACAGCAATCAAACCAGCTAGCTTGCTGACCAACCCACAATCTGTCTCTAAACTAGGTTAAAAACAGGGGGCGGCTGCCACCCCTCTTTTGATTTTTAATGTGAGCAATCTGTATGTGCAGGGCGTGGGAAACATATAAGATAGACTCTTATTCAGAGTGAAGGAGCGCTTTAACAACACATAGAAAGTGAGTAGGTATAAAACTCATTTGAAGCAGCACAAAGCCCATAATTGCCCTCCCCGCTGGGGATGCAGAAGGCTCAGTGTTGACCCAGTTTTAAAAATACAAAACAGGTTTTTCCACCACCAAAGGCTAATCTCATTAATGCCCGCTAATGTGACCTGACTCTCTGATCACATACCTGTCTTCACTATAGACCAGGGGTATTCAACCCGCGGACCGCGGTCCGTTTCCGGACCGCGGCCGCTTGCTCTCCGGACCCCATGGCCGGCCGAGGCACAGTGGGTGGGGCAGGCGGCCGGGAGGAGAGACAGCGGCGGAGTGAGAAGAGACAGTGGGCGGGGTAAGCGGGCCGGAGGAGAGACAGCGGGCAGGCGGGCGGGCAGGCGTCAAGCCGGGAGGAGAGACAGCGAGCGGGGCCGGTGGGCGGGAGCAAAGACAGGGGGTGGGGCCGGAGGGCGGAAACCCAGGGGACGGCGGACTGGTGCAGAGACGGGGGCGGGGCCGGCGGGAGGAAACACAGGGGCCGGCTGACGTGAGGAGACAGGGAGCGGAGCCGGCGAATAGGAGGAAAAACAGCGTGTGGGAAGGCAGGAGGAAAGACAGCAGGGTGAGTTATCCCATCCCATCTCTCTCTGTTCCCAGCTCTGCCTCATCCCAGCTCTCCCTGTTCCCAGCTCTGCCTCATCCCAGCTCTCCCTGTTCCCAGCTCTGCCTCATCCCAGCTCTCCCTGTTCCCAGCTCTGCCTCATCCCAGCTCTCCCTGTTCCCAGCTCTGCCTCATCCCAGCTCTCCCTGTCCCCAGCTCTGCCCCATCCCATCTCTCTATTCCCAGTTCTGCCTCATCCCATCTCTCTTTTCCCAGCTCTGCCCCATCCCATCTCTCTATTCCCAGCTCTGTCCCATCCCATCTCTCTATTCCCAGCTCTCCCTGTTCCCAGCTCTGTCCCATCCCATCTCTCTTTTCCTAGCTCTGCCCCATCCCATCTCTCTATTCCCAGCTCTGTCCATCCCATCTCTCTTTTCCCAGCTCTGCCCCATCCCATCTCTCTTTTCCCAGCTCTGTCCCATCCCATCTCTCTATTCCCAGCTCTGTCCATCCCATCTCTCTTTTCCCAGCTCTGCCCCATCCCATCTCTCTTTTCCCAGCTCTGCCCCATCCCATCTCTCTATTCTCAGCTCTGTCCCATCCCATCTCTCTATTCCCAGCTCTGTCCCATCCCATCTCTCTTCTCCCAGCTCTGTCCCATCCCATCTCTCTTTTCCCAGCTCTGTCCCATCCCATCTCTCTATTCCCAGTTCTGCCTCATCTCATCTCTCGTTTCCCAGCTCTGCCCCATCCCATCTCTCTATTCCCAGCTCTGTCCCATCCCATCTCTCTATTCCCAGCTCTCCCTGTTCCCAGCTCTGTCCCATCCCATCTCTCTTTTCCCAGCTCTGCCCCATCCCATCTCTTTTCCCAGCTCTGTCCCATCCCATCTCTCTATTCCCAGCTCTGTCCATCCCATCTCTCTTTTCCCAGCTCTGCCCCATCCCATCTCTCTTTTCCCAGCTCTGCCCCATCCCATCTCTCTATTCTCAGCTCTGTCCCATCCCATCTCTCTATTCCCAGCTCTGTCCCATCCCATCTCTCTTCTCCCAGCTCTGTCCCATCCCATCTCTCTATTCCCAGCTCTGCCCCATCCCATCTCTCTTTTCCCAGCTCTGTCCCATCCCATCTCTCTATTCCCAGCTCTGTCCCATCCCATCTCTCTATTCCCAGCTCTGTCCCATCCCATCTCTCTATTCCCAGCTCTGTCCCATCCCATCTCTCTATTCCCAGCTCTGCCCCATCCCATCTCTCTATTCCCAGCTCTGTCCCATCCCATCCCTCTATTCCCAGCTCTGTCCCATCCCATCTCTCTATTCCCAGCTCTGTCCCATCCCATCTCTCTATTCCCAGCTCTGTCCAATCCCATCTCTCTATTCCCAGCTCTGCCCCATCCCATCTCTCTTTTCCCAGCTCTGCCCCATCCCATCTCTCTATTCCCAGCTCTGCCCCATCCCATCTCTCTATTCCCAGCTCTGTCCCATCCCATCTCTCTATTCCCAGCTCTGCCCCATCCCATCTCTCTTTTCCCAGCTCTGTCCCATCCCATCTCTCTATTCCCAGCTCTGTCCCATCCCATCTCTCTATTCCCAGCTCTGTCCCATCCCATCTCTCTATTCCCAGCTCTGCCCCATCCCATCTCTCTTTTCCCAGCTCTGTCCCATCCCATATCTCTATTCCCAGCTCTGTCCCATCCCATCTCTCTATTCCCAGCTCTGTCCCATCCCATCTCTCTATTCCCAGCTCTGCCCCATCCCATCTCTCTATTCCCAGCTCTGCCCCATCCCATCTCTCTTTTCCCAGCTCTGTCCCATCCCATCTCTCTCTTTTCCCAGCTCTGTCCCATCCCGTCTCTCTATTCCCAGCTCTGTCCTATCCCATCTCTCTTCTCCCAGCACTGCCTCATCCCATCTTTCTCTTTTCCCAGCTCTGTCCCATCCCGTCTCTCTATTCCCAGCTCTGTCCCATCCCATCCCATCTCTCTCTGTTTATTTAAAATCAGTGCACCAAGGGTAAGAGCTGTAGGCTCGACATGGTCAAACAAAAAAAAATTGCTGCTTGTTTCCTCCCCAATGTCCAATAGATATAATGCCAGAGGGGGGACAAGCAGCCTTTATTTAATTATGCTTCTGGAATATATAGCTCCCTGGTGCGCTGATTTTAACCTACCCCCCGGTTCCGGACCTTCAGCTTGTGGCATACTGCTACAAGCGGACCTCTACAAAAAGTTCTTGAGTACCCCTGATATAGACCGAGAATTGCTCCTGCCCCCAGCCTATCTGAATGGCTGGGCATGGGGGAGCAGCACAGCTACAGGGTAGCAAGGGATGTGAGAACAGGTAAAGACAGCTTTGTGAGAGCCACTGAGAAAAGATGAGGTTACCAGTGACGCTGGGTGTTTCACACAGCAGGGCATGCCAATTTAGGATGACAGAGGTGACAGGCTAGCGGCCGGCCCTGGAGTGTGCCATATAGTTTTATAGCTGCTAAAAATCCCTTAATGTGATCCAACAATCATTGAAAGGTCACAAGAAAAGATGGGCGTTATTCGCACCTGAAAGCATGCCCCCCTAAGTCAAGATCTGAGCACAGCACTATTTCCTCCCTCAGCAAGACTGGACCCTGTGTTTGTCCACTGGCTATCTTATGGTCTGAAGACCCCGGGCCATGTGACCACCACCAGCCAATCTTGAAGTCTGCTCTTGCCGACAAGGTAAATGTGCAAGAACCTAAAGGGGGTATGAATGGGTGGCACTGGCAGTTAGGTTGCCCCCCCCCCCCGCCCTTAGAATCTATTTTTTAAAATAATTGTTGGATTGCTTTCATTCATATTCTAGACTTTCTTACATTTTTTTAAAGCCTCCTAACAGGTTTTGTCCTTAGGCGAAGTCATCTTTCTATCTTGCAGCACACCGCTTTTCTTGCTGGAACATGTCTTAATAAGAGCTGAAAAAGAATGTCATTTTGTACAATGAATGTCGGATGCAGGTCCTGGACCAGCATCATAATAACTCCTTTAGAGTCCCATTCACACTGGTGCAACACCTGTTTCTCCTCTAATTACCTTTTATATTTACTGCAAGATGTCTTGCATAAAAGTGCAGATAAATCCCATACTCATTAACTCAGATAACACATTTCGGAAACATTGCACTTATCAAATAATTACTCTAGTAATTATTTTTAGGATCTTTTCTGGTAAGTTTTACAGATTAAAGAGCTGTTGTTATTAAGCCCTATGCAGACACTCATGTCTCAGGGGAATTAAAGTGCTATGCAGTCAGTAGAGGATTTTAATCAGATTGCTCCCACAGTAGAAAACTGTGTTACGTTTTAGTAAAACTTGTAAATATAAACCTTTCAATTACATGTGTTTCCAGTATGACAAATTGAAAATAATATTCCGTATTACAGTGTTGTGTCTATGTAAAATCATTGTTTTTTCTTGCTGTCACTGTGAAATAAGATGATGAGATGAGTAGACAGGGACCTGGTGTACATTAACAGCGTTAGATGTGGCCTCCTGCAGTGTATTCACAGCTTGCTGCCTGCACCACAGACATATGAAAATCATTAATCTCTATGATGAATGCAGGGGTTAATGCTCACTGACAGTCTGTGAATGCTGCTTTACACCCTAAACAGAATATGTCGAACTTAAGCAGTGTTCATGATTATGCGCATGATTTACAATTCTGGAAACTTAGATGATGCCACACTAACCTTAAGTGAAATCCCAGCTCCTTACTCACGGCTATCCTCCATTTTGTTTTTTCATTGGGAGAAGCATAGTAGTAATAGTAAGCTTCATGCAGCTTTATTATAGACAGTCATCTATTAAATATTAAATTATTTAATGCATACCAACACCCACTTTAAACGAAATGGGTGCTGGATACAGGTTGTGGCTTTCTACCTGCACATAGGCCCCTGCAAATACCTTTCTTTACCTGTACAGCGTGATTGGCTACACATAGCCATGTGAACCAGATTCTGGTTTTGCTATGCTGGTAAGGAGACCAGGGCTTGTGGGGGGGCAGTGATAATCAGATTCCGTAGCCCCCACCCACCCCTTGCTGAATTTAACCCATTCTATGCTTTATATATGGCGAGTCATGGGATATTTTTAGTTATACTGTATGTCAAAGACAAATTTTCTCATGTTATCTGGCTAGTTTTAATGACCTTGATTTGAGTTGAAAAAATTCTCATGGTAGTAAAAAATTCACTGCATGAGAATTGATGACTGACACCTTTCGAGTCTGAAGATCAGAGAATAAATCCTCAAGATGCACCCCAACACCCTGGTGAAGCATAACATGAAAGATCTTGACATATTTCTAAAAAACTACATTAATTTTACAGGTGTTAAGCCTGGTTAAGGTCAGGCTTTGTGAATCTAGCAGCCAGTTTACCGTGATAAAATTTAGCCAGGAAGTGACAATTATCAAGCCATCTTTTCAGGTGCAGAAAAAGGCAGAAAGGTACTCTGTTACAAAGCATTGCAACATCAAAAAGATGCTGCAGAACAGGTCAGTTTGCTGCCTTCTTACAGAAAATATTCAAAAAGTCTTGTTGGCTGTACCTACCAGACAGCCAAGTTGTTAAAAACACTAGTATTTATTGAATAAATATTCAAAGTAAACCACTCACACTTCATCCATAGTTTCGAGCCAGGCAAGTTGTGATAACAAACAGAATCAAAGACAGTCCAAAAGACCTTAATGGTGTAAGAAACAAGGTTGAAGAAGTGAGTTAGTGTCCTAGGTTTCTGTTTGTTTTTTTTTAGTTCTTCTGCTATTAAGTCTGTTAAGAGCTGCAGAATAAATCATTTGTGCACAAGTTAGATTTTGGATCAATTCTTGGCACCTACATTCACAATCGACTAGGCCTGCCACTTGGTGCTAACCCTACATATATCTAGACAGGGTCATTTTAATGTGGGTGACCTGGTTTTCCCTCACAGCCATGCTGGGCTTGAAAAATAGGATGCCTGAGCTGTACTCTGGAGAGATGTTTGCAGGGAGACAGGAGATTCTGACCCTTTGGTTACTAATGTTCCTCTGCCTGATAACCCAAACTCTTGGTCTTATCTTTGGCTTTACCTTGGCTGTCTGCAAAACCCAACCTTGTCTGACCATGCTCATCATCACTGCCTCCCTGCTCAGGTCCTTGATTGCTCCCAGGGGACATCCTGGGTCCTTCAAGCAGCCAAGCCTAACCACCCTTGCAGGAAGCTCTAATAAAAACTGGGGGGTCCCCCTTATATTCTGGGCCATCGAAGCGTCTTGGGTATTAAGTTTCAACACTTCCTCAGAGGCAGTGGGTACCTAAGGTTTTGTGAAGAAATAAACTGTTTTCTCCTGGTGTTTGGCTTGTGTTTGTGCTCCAAAAGATCCCACAGTCTTGCATTTCATATATTGCATCAATAGCCTCTGTGCTCACATTTCACCAGTAAATAAATGCAAGACTTGATATACAAATGGTGAAATGACCAAACTGTCCTTGGACCGTTTCTGTTTGGGACATATGTCCAGACTAAAAAATGTATTCAAAAGCACACTTAGGTCATAGGTGCTCATGAACAGAGCATCATTTTACCCTTGTACAAGTCACTGGTCAGACCCCATATGGAGTACTGTGTACAGTTCTGGGCACCTATGCTTAAGAAGGACATATCAGAACTGGAGCACGTTCAAAAAAGGGCAACAAAGTTAATAAAAGGAGTGCGGGGACTAGAGTACCCTGAAAGATTGTCAAAGTTAGGTTTATTTAGTTTAGAAAAAAGACGATTGAGGGGTGATCTAATAACTATGTATAAATATATTCGGGGTCAATACAAAGATCTGTCCCACAATCTATTTATACCTCGGAGTGTAACTATAACCCGAGGGCATCCCCTAAGGTTAGAGGAAAGGTGCTTTCTCCAGCGACACAGGAGGGGATTCTTCTCTGTAAGAGCAGTGAGACTATGGAACTCGCTGCCAGAGGAGGTAGTTATGAAGGATACAGTAAAAACGTTCAAAAGTGGCCTTGATGCCTTCCTGGCATGTAATAACATTTCCAGCTATGGCTACTAGAGCACTGGAAGAAGATCTATAGTGGCCTGGATGCCCTCCTGGCATGTAATAACATTTCCAGCTATGGCTACTAGACCACTGGAAGGAGTTAAACAGGCTGAACTGGATGGACTATTGAGGCCGATTCATTAACAGCGGCAGGTAGCGACAGTTGAGCGGCTGTAGCGGCATTTTCAGAGCGCCCGCTAGTAGGCGCTGTGCTTGCCCGTTGTTCGGTAGTTGATAGCGACTCAGTCGGTTTGCCGTAATGTTGAATATTGGGTGAGGAGTCGCTATTTGACAGGTTCCGTGCTGTATGGGAGCGCATGATAGCGACTGGCCATAGCGACCGGCTCCCACCATATTCATTAACAAATCACGCTCAAAAAATTCTCGCGCTGTAAAATGCATGTTTAAACCCCAGAGCGCTGGCGGCGATGGGTTAAAAGTAGTTTTTTAACCCCCAAACAACCATATTTTTGGAAACCAAAAGAAACAAGTTTTTAAAATAATTTTGTAATATGAATACATTAATATCAGACCTGTAATATCAATTCTGTACAATTTTTTTTTTTACCTTAAAAAAATTATCTAAAATGGCAGAAGTGGTCACAGAATTTTTCACATTTAAAAAAAAAAAAAAAAAAAATAGCCGATCACATTGACCTTTTGATGAAACAAAACTTCAAACCATCCAGGTACTTTTCAGCATGTAATTCAGCCTGGATTAATTACAAAACTAACTATAGTCTTTTAAAGTGGACCGAAACCCACCCTTGAGTCTATGAGACTCCCAGGATGTCGCCCAGAAACTCGCCTTCTTTTCCGGTCCAATACCTGCATCCCCGCTATCACTTAAACAGTGAATGGCCGGCACAGGCACGCTCCCTGTTAAAGGGTAGTGTGGGATGCGGTCGCCAGCGCTTTTAGGTCTGCTTGCCTTAGACCAGCTCTTGGATGGAGGGGCGGGAGCAGATCTGAGCATGCTGACTAGATGAGAGGCTACGCATGCATCTTAGGACCAGGGAAGGTTGAGTAAGATTGGGTGATCTGGGGGGTCTCACACAGTGGGGCATCCCTGACAAAAACTCAGGATAGTCAAAACCCTGGCGTTTGATCCACTTTAAAGGGAAGGTAAACCCACATAAAAAACAAAAAGGCATTCTTCTCTAGCCCCCCTGAACTCATGGTCAATGTTCTGAGAACTGAGCTCTCAGGATGCCCCCATATTCATGTCAGTCACAGAGACTCTGTATACTCTCTCAATTCATTGCAAAGAAGCAGGCATGCTAAGGCAATTATTAAGGCATTATTTATTAAAATGAATAGAGGAGAGTGTGCACAGGCACGGTGACTTGCATGTAGGGGCAAGTCAGTGAGCATTAGTTCATTCTGGGGCTCATGGTTGCCAAGCCCCACATTCTCAGAAATCAGGAGGCTTTTGAGTGGTGGACTGGGCAGGAGCTGCTGCGAGGGAGAGAAGCCTTTTTGTTTTATTTATGTTTTATTTAGATGTACAGTCCCTTTAACATAACAGCCACCTAATTAGACAGCTATTACCACTAAGCATTGCTTTTTCTCAGGCCTTATGAACCCAATAATCCACAGACTTTCCACACATACAGTACAAAGGTGACACTTGCAGTAAGGATATCACCTTATTGTCCTACTTACACCAGCAAGGCACCCATAAGCAAATTTATTCCTTAAAACCTAATATAAAGGTTTTAATTTCAGGTGTAGATGATTTTATACCACTTGTATTCTCTCCCCACTTACTGTAAATACTGCACAGACCTAATCAGAATACTTTGCACTTCAAGTTCTTCGCTTTTAGGTTTGTTGGCATACATACTATTTAGTATAAGTCAGTCAAATTCTATATATTTTAAACCCTTAATCTAGGATTCTGTAACACAGGCGAGTGATAAAACAATGGTGTTTTATTCATCAAATTCTAAAATATTTATGGAATAACATTTGGCCACATTTACAAAAAATCATTTTACCAACACAAAGTTCCTTTTGTTGCTAAGCAACACATTGTTAAAACATGGCAAACTTTTACTTTTAACTGTTTGTGAAGTTACACTCTATGGACAGCATTTTTATTAGTTTGCGAGTTACTTGTCTGTGACATTTCAATTGTTTTATAGTGATTGCTTGAGTAAAACTTGTTTCAGTACCTTAGGGAAGAAATGTTACACCATACAAATGTTTGTTATAGTTGGTACATTACAGGATTACTGTTACAAATGTAGTTGTAGAAAGAATTTTTGGATCCAAAGCACACCACACAATTCAGATTGATTTGCAAATAAAATTGTAATTAAGGTATCATAAGGTACAGTAATCAGATAAACATCTCTGATAGTGAGCTCAAGCAAAAAAATGGATACACATAAGGATTTCAGCATATGCGTGCAACAAGGGGTCATCAGGAGCGTTCGGCCACCTCTGGCAACAAGGCATGAAAAAATAAATACTAACATCTATAGTAACGCTAATATAGGCAAAAAAATGCTGGGTAACAATATATTACCATATATCTCTATGGGGTGGTTTGGAGCACGATCCTGATGAGTGGTATGAGAAACAGGGCTGTACAATCAGTCAAGGAAAATACGTACGAAGTATATCACAACAGAATTATACAGTATGGATATTCTGGTCAGACAGTAAGTGTTTAGCCCTGCATCATACCAGAGGAGAGTATTACAATGCGGAATTACATGCATAAATATTTGAAGTCATGACGCCATCAAAGATCATATCATGCACATAAAATGAAATGAAAAAAGTATTACCAAGTGGTAGTAGCAAATGATAGCAAGTTACATGCCTACGTTTCAGAGCCCACGGCTCCTTTGTCAAGGCTTGCGATACTGTGGATACCTGTAAGGCGCTTCTTATCCTGTCCCCCCCTGGCCGGCCAGTGTGGCGTTTCCGGGCGCGCTCGTAGAGCGCTGCCCGTGACGTCACTTCCGGTTCAGGGGTCCCAACTGACGTCACATCCGGCGCCGGCTGGCCAGTGTGGACACTGACAACCAGCGGCGGAAGCGGCGCCAGCGCTCGGGGTCTCCATTTCCGGTTTGAGCGCATCGCAGGAGCGTAACCAAGGTAATGTATAGTAAAGAAAGTAAAGCCAATTAGAATGCAGAAAGTAAATTGGAATACAGATGGCGTGGAATGCTGCAATGACGCTGGGGGGAGGGGAGTCTTCTCACAAAAGGAGAGAGGAGGATCTTCTCTCAGCGAGGGAGCGGATAATGTGGATGCACTTCGCTCGAGTAGCGCCATGTGATGTCTATGAATAAAAAATAGATTAGATTATTAAAAAAATTAAAAATAAAAACGGCGATCATTATTTAACATAAACCCTTCTGATGTTATATCTAATGCATATGCACGGAAGGCATTGTTTTCAATGTGAGTGTGGATGGTACATGACTATATGAATGAAGCTATGGGGGGATGGCTGTGGTGTGGGATCCTGATCCCCATGGGAGTATGAGTCATATAATTTGGAGCTAATTGAAAATTTGGTGTCCCCGATTGGGGATACCCCATGTTAAGACTTGAAAGTTGTTAAGGTACTCCATTTTTGTAATGGGTGGAAGATATTTAGTGGTCACCTTATTGAGTGAACCAACCAGTGGGGTATCAAAAGAAAGAGAAAGAGAGATGTAAAGTAATAAACAAAGGAACCCAGAGGATATCCATGCACCAAGATGAATGAGAAAGCGGGTGGGTGGGTGTCCCTGACTTGAATACAGGGGGATGCTGGGTAGTAAATCTGATGTGGGATGCCCCTATGGGAGTGCAGGTCCCAGGTTTTGGAGCCAACTGAGTAGTTGATGTCCCCAGTATGGGATGCCCCATGCTTGCAAAAGCTTAATTCCATCGGGAAGGGGGGGAGGGGGGGGGGAAGAAAATAATGCTCTAATGTTGTAAACTAGAGTAATTATCTTAACAAAAGGAGGGACCAGCGGGGTTCTCCTGAACGAGGGAGGATGCCGGGAGACCTGCACGAGCTCCCAATGGGTATCAACTCATCAGGATGGGTGGATGGCTAAGGGTGAGTTATCCTTAGTTTGGATGACCAACGGTGCTGGAACATTGGGTCCTGCAAGAGGTGAAACCACAGTAATAGAGATGTTAGATATCAAAGATTCTAAACAGGGGCTGTTAAGTTAGTAGTCTAGATATGGTGTCGTAGAGGGTGTCAGCGGGCTGGATAAATGTTTGCTGCAAGCGGAGGGCTGGTTACTAAAAGAACGTTGTTATGCAAGAAAGGGATTATGGTTGTGGTTTGTATAGAGGAAAAGTGTTTGTTAGAGAAAGAGAGAATATTCCATTTCCTCATTGAGTCCACTGGGGGATTGTGTCTGCAATGTATAAATCCAATATAATTCCCTACGAAGAAGAAGTTTATTTCTATCACCACCTCTATGGGGGGGGTGGTACTAGATCAATGGCTTGTGCATATGCATTAGATATAACATCAGAAGGGTTTATGTTAAATAATGATCGCCGTTTTTATTTTTAATTTTTTTAATAATCTAATAGATTTTTAAATCTTAGACATCACATGGCGCTACTCGAGTGAGGTGCATCCACATTATCCGCTCCCTCGCTGTGAGAAGATCCTCCTCTCCCCTTTTGTGAGAAGACTCCCCTCCCCCCAGCGTCATCGCAGCATTCCACGCCATCTGTATTCCAATTGGCTTTACTTTCTGCATTCTAATTGGCTTTACTTTCTTTACTATACGTTACCTTGGTTACGCTCCTGCGATGCGGCAGCCCCGAGCGCTGGCACTGCTTCCACCACTGGCTGTCAGTGTCCACACTGGCCAGCCGGCGCCGGATGTGACGTCAGTCGGGACCCCGGAACCGGAAGTGACGTCACGGGCATCGCTCTACGAGCGCACCGGAAGCGCCACACTGGCCGGCCAGGGGGGGACAGGATAAGAAGCACCTTACAGGTATCCACAGTATCGCAAGCCTTGACAAAGGAGCCGTGGGCTCTGAAACTTAGGCATGTAACTTGCGATCATTTGCTACTACCACTTGGTAATACTTTTTTCATTTCAAATACTTCAAATATTTATGCATGTAATTCCGCATTGTAATACTCTCCTCTGGTATGATGCAGGGCTAAACACTTACTGTCTGACCAGAATATCCATACTGTATAATTCTGTTGTGATATTGTGATGTACTGATTGTACAGCCCTGTTTCTCATACCACTCATCAGGATTGTGCTCCAAACCACCCCATAGAGATATATGATAATATATTGTTACCCAGCATTTTTTTGCCTATATTAGCGTTACTATAGCTGTTAGTATTTATTTTTTCATGTCTTGTTGCCAGAGGTGGACGAACGCTCCTGATGACCCCTTGTTGCACGCATATGCTGAAATCCTTATGTGTATCCATTTTTTTGCTTGAGCTCACTATCAGAGATGTTTATCTGATTACTGTAACTTATGATACCTTAATACAATTTTATTTGCAAATTAATCTGAATTGTGTGGTGTGCTTTGGATCCAAAAATTCTTTCTACTATGAGCTTATAGGGGGTGGTCATTGTGGGGAGACACCCCGGATCTGACTAGCACCCTCTCCTATTATCTCTGCCAATCCTGAACTGCCCACTACCAAATAACTAATTCTTCTTACAAATGTAGTTGTACCACAGTGTGCAGTCCCTGTCATTTAGTGCAGGAAATCTTACAAACAGGCTGATTCATTACTAATGCCAGGTAGCGACAGATGAGTGTCTGTAGTGAGGATTTCAGAGCGGACGCTAGTAGTCGCTGTGCTTGGCCATGGTTCGTTGTTTCAGAGCGCCTCAGTTGCTGGCCGACATTGTTGAATACGTTATGTGATTTGCAGTACTACGCTCTATGGTAGCGCCAGCTCAGTGCGACTGACTCACACCACATTCATAAAAAAAACAGCCTCAAACAGTTCCGGTGCTCAAAATCAGGTCGATGTAGCCCACAGCGCCAGAAGCTGTGTGATTAAAGTCTGTTTTTGAACATGTATCCACTAGTAACAAAGCGAAAACCTATGGAATTACATTGTTATTACATTGTAACATGAACACTTTAATACCAGACATGTAAGGACAATTCTGCATAAAAATATTATTAATCAAAAAAGTTTTCAAAAATGTCATTTTCTAGGCCAGGATACATGTATGAAAGATTTGAGTTCTTAAAAAAAATAAAAATTGGGATCAGGAAAGGGATTTAAGGATCGTCCATAGAAATATATGGGAGAGCGCCAGGTAGTGAGAGGTAAGACGTGGCGCTCTGCAAGGCTGAATGCCGGTGCTGTATGCTGGGCCTGGGATAATGATTAGAGATGAGCGAACATTTGAAAAATTCGATTCGACTGATTCGCCGAACAAAAATCGTTTCGACCCGAATTTATTTGTGACGAATCGCTATTAAAAACGGCTATTTCTGAGCCTCCTAGAGCCTCAATAGGGTTGTAAATCATTCTGCCTTGCTGTAACACGCATAGGATGCGTGCTGGGTTAGTTAAATAATACTTTAAATAAATATCACATGCAGATCAGAGGCATCGCTAATAGAATCGCAGAGCGGCACAATTTCAGAGAGTTGAAGTGGCATCACTATGAGGGGCAGGAGCCCAAACATTGCTTTAAAGAGACACTGGAGTTGGCAGCAGCAGGAGCCCAAAATTGGATGAATCACACCCCGGAGTTGCAAGCAGCAGCAGGAACCCAAACATTGGCTGAAAGAGACACTGGAGTTGGCTGCAGGAGGAGCCCAAAAATTGGATGAATCACACCCTGGAGTTGCAAGCAGCAGCAGGAGCCCAAACATTGGCTGAAAGAGACACTGGAGTTGGCTGCAGGAGCCCAAAAATTGAATGAATCACACCCTGGAGTTTCAGGCAGCAGCAGGAGCCCAAACATAGCTTGAAAGAGACACTGGATTTGGCAGCAGGAGCCCAAAATTGGATGAATCACACCCTGGAGTTGGCAGCAGCAGCAGGAGCCCAAACATTACTTTAAAGAGACACTGGAGTTGGCAGCAGGAGCCCAAAAATTGGATGAATCACACCCTGGAGTTGGCAGCAGCAGCAGCAGGAGCCCAAACATTACTTTAAAGAGACACTGGGGTTGGCTTCAGGAGCCCAAAAATTGGATGAATCACACCCTGGAGTTGGCAGCAGCAGCAGCAGGAGCCCAAACATAACTTTAAGGAGACACTGGAGTTGGCAGCAGGAGCCCAGAAATTGGATGAGTCACACCCTGGAGTTGGCAGCAGCAGCAGCAGCAGGAGCCCAAACATTACTTTAAAGAGACACTGGAGTTGGCAGCAGGAGCCCAAAAATTGGATGAATCACACCCTGGAGTTGGCAGCAGCAGCAGCAGGAGCCCAAACATAACTTTAAAGAGACACTGGAGTTGGCAGCAGGAGCCCAAAAATTTGATGAATCCCACCCTGGAGTTGGCAGCAGCAGCAGCAGCAGCAGCAGCAGGAGCCCAAACATTACTTTAAAGAGACACTGGGGTTGGCAGCAGGAGCCCAAAAATTGCAGTCCCTGTCATTTCTCTTTAGTGCAGGAAATCTTACAAACAGGCTGATACATTACTAATGCCAGGTAGCGACAGATGAGTGTCTGTAGTGAGGATTTCAGAGCGAACGCTAGTAGTCGCTGTGCTTGGCCATGGTTCATTGTTTCAGAGTGCCTCAGTTGCTGGCCGACATTGTTGAATACGTTATGTGATTTGCAGTACTACGCTCTATGGGAGTGAATGGTAGCGCCAGCTCAGTGCGACTGACTCACACCACATTCATAAAAAAAACAGCCTCAAACAGTTCCGGTGCTCAAAATCAGGTCGATGTAGCCCACAGCGCCAGAAGCTGTGTGATTAAAGTCTGTTTTTGAACATGTATCCACTAGTAACAAAGCGAAAACCTATGGAATTACATTGTTATTACATTGTAACATGAACACTTTAATACCAGACATGTAAGGACAATTCTGCATAAAAATATTATTAATCAAAAAAGTTTTCAAAAATGTCATTTTCTAGGCCAGGATACATGTATGAAAGATTTGAGTTCTTAAAAAAAATAAAAATTGGGATCAGGAAAGGGATTTAAAGATCGTCCATAGAAATGTATGGGAGAGCGCCAGGTAGTGAGAGGTAAGACGTGGCGCTCTGCAAGGCTGAATGCCGGTGCTGTATGCTGGGCCTGGGATAATGATTAGAGATGAGCGAACATTTGAAAAATTCGATTTGACTGATTCGCCGAATTTTCCAACAAAAATCGTTTCGACCCGAATTTATTTGTGACGAATCGCTATTAAAAACGGCTATTTCTGAGCCTCCTAGAGCCTCAATAGGGTTGTAAACCATTCTGCCTTGCTGTAACACGCGTAGGATGCGTGCTGGGTTAGTTAAATAATACTTTAAATAAATATCACATGCAGATCAGAGGCATCGCTAATAGAATCGCAGAGCGGCACAATTGCAGAGAGTTGAAGTGGCATCACTATGAGGGGCAGGAGCCCAAACATTGCTTTAAAGAGACACTGGAGTTGGCAGCAGCAGGAGCCCAAAATTGGATGAATCACACCCTGGAGTTGCAAGCAGCAGCAGGAACCCAAACATTGGCTGAAAGAGACACTGGAGTTGGCTGCAGGAGGCCAAAAATTGGATGAATCACACCCTGGAGTTGCAAGCAGCAGCAGGAGCCCAAACATTGGCTGAAAGAGACACTGGAGTTGGCTGCAGGAGCCCAAAAATTGAATGAATCACACCCTGGAGTTTCAGGCAGCAGCAGCAGCAGCAGGAGCCCAAACATAGCTTGAAAGAGACACTGGATTTGGCAGCAGGAGCCCAAAATTGGATGAATCACACCCTGGAGTTGGCAGCAGCAGCAGGAGCCCAAACATTACTTTAAAGAGACACTGGAGTTGGCAGCAGGAGCCCAAAAATTGGATGAATCACACCCTGGAGTTGGCAGCAGCAGCAGCAGGAGCCCAAACATTACTTTAAAGAGACACTGGGGTTGGCAGCAGGAGCCCAGAAATTGGATGAATCACACCCTGGAGTTGGCAGCAGCAGCAGCAGGAGCCCAAACATTACTTTAAAGAGACACTGGAGTTGGCAGCAGGAGCCCAAAAATTGGATGAATCCCACCCTGGAGTTGGCAGCAGCAGCAGCAGCAGGAGCCCAAACATTACTTTAAAGAGACACTGGGGTTGGCAGCAGGAGCCCAAAAATTGGATGAATCACACCCTGGAGTTGGCAGCAGCAGCAGCAGCCCAAACATTACTTTAAAGAGACACTGGGGTTTGCTTCAGGAGCCCAAAATTTGGATGAATCACACCCTGGAGTTGGCAGCAGCAGGAGCCCAAACATAACTTTAAAGAGACACTGGAGTTGGCAACAGGAGCCCAAAAATTGGATGAATCACACCCTGGAGTTGGCAGCAGCAGCAGGAGCCCAAACATTACTTTAAAGAGATACTGGGGTTGGCTTCAGGAGCCAAAATATTGGATGAATCACACCCTGGAGTTGGCAGCAGCAGCAGCAGGAGCCCAAACATTACTTTAAAGAGACACTGGGATTGGCTTCAGGAGCCCAAAAATTGGATGAATCACACCCTGGAGTTGGCAGCAGCAGCAGGAGCCCAAACATAACTTTAAGGAGACACTGGAGTTGGCAGCAGGAGCCCAAACATAACTTTAAGGAGACACTGGAGTTGGCAGCAGGAGCCCAAAAATTGGATGAATCACACCCTGGAGTTGGCAGCAGCAGCAGGAGCCCAAACATTACTTTAAAGAGACACTGGAGTTGGCAGCAGGAGCCCAAAAATTGGATGAATCACACCCTGGATTTGGCAGCAGCAGGAGCCCAAACATAACTTTAAAGAGACACTGGAGTTGGCAGCAGGAGCCCAAAAATTGGATGAATCACACCCTGGAGTTGGCAGCAGCAGCAGCAGCAGGAGCCCAAACATTACTTGAAAGAGACACTGGGGTTGGCAGCAGGAGCCCAAAAATTGAATGAATCACACCCTGGAGTCGGCAGCAGCAGCAGCAGCCCAAACATAACTTTAAAGAGACACTGGGGTTGGCAGCAGGAGCCCAAAAATTGTATGAATCACACCCTGGAGTTGGCAGCAGCAGGAGACCAAACATAACTTTAAAGAGACACTGGAGTTGGCAGCAGGAGCCCAAAAATTGGATGAATCACACCCTGGAGTTGGCAGCAGCAGCAGCAGCAGAAGCCCAAACATTACTTTAAAGAGACACTGGGGTTGGCAGCAGGAGCCCAAAAATTGGATGAATCACACCCTGGAGTTGGCAGCAGCAGCAGCAGGAGCCCAAACATAACTTTAAAGAGACACTGGAGTTTGCAGCAGGAGCCCAAAAATTGGATGAATCTCACCCTGGAGTTGGCAGCAGCAGCATCAGGAGCCCAAACATTACTTTAAAGAGACACTGGGGTTGGCTTCAGGAGCCCAAAAATTGGATGAATCACACCCTGGAGTTGGCAGCAGCAGCAGCAGGAGCCCAAACATAACTTTAAAGAGACACTGGAGTTGGCAGCAGGAGCCCACAAATTGGATGAATCACACCCTGGAGTTGGCAGCAGCAGCAGCAGGAGCCCAAACATTACTTTAAAGAGACACTGGGGTTGGCTTCAGGAGCCCAAAAATTGGATGAATCACACCCTGGAGTTGGCAGCAGCAGCAGCAGCAGCAGCCCAAACATTACTTTAAAGAGACACTGGGGTTGGCTTCAGGAGCCCAAAAATTGGATGAATCACACCCTGGAGTTGGCAGCAGCAGCAGCAGGAGCCCAAACATAACTTTTAAGAGACACTGGAGTTTGCAGCAGGAGCCCAAAAATTGGATGAATCTCACCCTGGAGTTGGCAGCAGCAGCATCAGGAGCCCAAACATTACTTTAAAGAGACACTGGGGTTGGCTTCAGGAGCCCAAAAATTGGATGAATCACACCCTGGAGTTGGCAGCAGCAGCAGCAGGAGCCCAAACATAACTTTAAAGTGGACCAACACCGAGAGGTGATCGGCCCGGAAATCTATAAGATTCCCGGGCCGATCACCTCCCACCCCGCGGGACATCCGAGATCGGGATGTCCCGCGGGGTGAAACCCCCTCAAACACCCCAAATCACCTACCTTATCTTCCGCCGCCTCCCTCGCGCCCCTCTAGGCGTGCGCGCCCCCGCGCCGGCCGTCTGTGAATGGCCGGCACGGGCGCGCGCGCGCCGAAAGTGACGCGAGGGAGGCGGCGGCGGCGGAAGCCGCTTGGACGTTCCTGTTCCCCGCCTGGACGTTGGCGGGGATTGGACCGGGCAGTCACGTGGGGCGGGGTGCCCCGCCGAAGTGGACCAAAACCCAGGATAGTCAAAATCCTGGGTGTTGGTCCACTTTAAAGAGACACTGGAGTTGGCAGCAGGAGCCCAAAAATTGGATGAATCACACCCTGGAGTTGGCAGCAGCAGCAGCAGGAGCAGCAGGAGCCCAAACATTACTTTAAAGAGACACTGGGGTTGGCTTCAGGAGCCCAAAAATTGGATGAATCACACCCTGGAGTTGCAAGCAGCAGCAGCAGGAGGCCAAATATTGGCTGAAAGGCACACCCTGAAGTTGACATCAGCAGGAGGCCAAAAATTGGTTGGAAGGCACACCCTGAAGTTGGCATCAGCAGGAGCCCAAAAATTGGCCTAAAGACATAAATATGTTTTGCACCATTTGGAAAGTGTAAAACGTGGCAGAATGCTGAATCTAGTCGCATGCATCAGCCATTGGTGGGTGGAAATCCTTGCTGATCCATCCCTGATTCATTTTGACAAAGGTGAGTCTCTCCACATTTTTAGTTGACAGACGAGTTCTCCTCGCCGTAACTATGGCCCCCGCCGCACTAAACACCCGCTCAGATGGCACGCTACTTGCCGGGCAGGACAGCTTTTCCAGGGCAAACTCTGCTAGTTGCGGCCACAAATCAAGTTTGGCTGCCCAGAAGTCCAGCGGATCCTCAAGGTGTGTTGGCATGGTCATGTCAAGGTATGACATGACCTGCTGGTTGAGGTCCTGCTCCAGGTCTTGCTGCTCATGAGTAGCCTCACTATGCGGGTGTAGAAAGCTACTCATTAGCGACTGAAGACTGAGGCTGCTGCTGATGGATCTGCTGCTGCTGCTCCTGCCAACCCCCCAGCAGCCATGGCAGTGGAAGGTGAGCGCAGAGGTCCCCTCGAGTCAGACCTGCGAGAGTATGGACCATGGCGCAGATAGGCATCGGCCAACTGCCTACGTAGAATGTCTTGTAGTAGTTCAGTTTGTCCTCCCTCTCGGCGGGTTTAAAAAATGCCCCCATTTTGTGCCGGAAGCGAGGGTCCAATAAGGTGGACAGCCAGAATCATCCCGCCGACAAATGGAAACAATTCTGGGGTCACTACGCAAGCACGTGAGCATGCTTCCTGCCATTTGCGCAAGTGACTCGGAGGGACTACCTGTCTCCATCTCCACTGCATACTGCCACGGTGTGTCCGGGTCCTCTGTCTCGCCTTCCTCAAAACCCTCTAGCTCCTCTGGCTGCTCCTGCTCCTCCTCTCCTGTCCGCTGACTAGATAAACCAGCCATTTTGCCAAGCCTAAACTGTGCTTCACTGTGCCCCTCCTCCTCCTTTTCCTCCTCCAGTTCAGCTCCAACGGGGTTCATGTGGCCGTAAGATGTAGACGCCATGTCTCCAGTGCCCTGACCAGCCATGGTTTCCAACATGTGCTGTAGTACATGAAGCAGTGGAATCACGTCGTTCATCCCGTAATCCTGCCGACTGACAAATAAAGTGGCTTCCTCAAAGGGCCTGAGCAAACGGCAGGTATGAGCTGCCACTGGTTGACATTGAAGTTACACAGGGGAGTCCCCCTATCCACTTGGATCATCAGGAAATCCGTGATGGCTTTTCTCTGTTCATATAATCGGTCCAACATGTGAAGGGTGGAATTCCAACGGGTGGAAACATCGCAAATCAGACTATGTTGGGGGATACCGTTCTGACGCTGTAGCTCAAGAAGGGTGTGTTTGGCGGTGTATGAGTGGCTGAAGTGCATGCAAAGTTTCCTTGAAGTTGTTAGGATGTCTTGCATATGGGGAGAACACTTCAGAAACCGCTTGACAACCAGATTGAAGACGTGAGCCATGCAGGGGGCATGGGTCAGGCTTCCTTGGCGCAGCGCAGACAAAATGTTCTTCCCATTGTCGGTAACCATGATTCCCATTTTAAGTCTTGGAGTAAGCCATGTTTGGATTTCCTGATGAATAAATTTAAGCAGTTCCTCCCCTGTGTGACTCCTTTCGCCAAGACAAACCATGTGAAGCACTGCGTGACACCTCCGTGCCCTGCACACATGGTAGACTGGAGGGGCACTGAGACTTGAGCCTACAGTGGAGGGTGAGGAGATGGCGGAGGATGAGAAGGCTGAGTCGCACAGTGTCACAGGCCCAACGGGCAGGGAGCGCGGAGGCCGAAGCGGCGTGACCTGTCCAAGTTGCTGCTGCTGCTGCTGCAAAGGGACCACATTCACCCATTGGGCCGTAAACGACATGTACTGTCCCTGACCGTAGTTACAGCTCCAGACGTCGGCGCTGCCATGCACTTTGCTACACACCGACAGGCTCAAGGACTGGCCCACCTTCTGTTCAACAAAAGTGTGCAGCGCTGGTACTGCCTTCTTGGCAAAGAAATGACGGCTTGGGACTCTCCACCTCGGCTCGGCACAAGCCATCAGTTCTCTGAAAGGTGCAGAGTCCACCACCTGAAAAGGGAGCGACTGCAGCACCAGCAACTTGGACAGGAGCACATTCAGCTTCTGCGCCGTAGGATGAGTGGGCGCATACTGCTGTCTCTTGGACATGGCTTCGCTGATGGATTGCTGGTGGGATGCATGACTTGGAGGAGGAGGAGGAGGAGGAGCAGGAGCGACAGAGGATGGGTATGATGCAGAAATTGGGAGCGGCTTGCCACTTGGTGAGGAAGCAGACTGGACCACCCCTTGGGAGCCTCGGTTCTCCCAGGTCGCTTTATGGTGACGCATCATATGTTGACGCAGGGCCGTGGTGCCAACATTTGGGCCCTGGCCACGCTTCACCTTCTGCCTACATATCTTGCATGTGGCCATGTTACCCTCCTGCGGATGCTTCAGGAAAAACTGCCACACTGCCGAGTAGCTACTTTTCCCACCAACAGGCTTCACTGATTCGCTGCTATTGTCGCCAACTCCAGGAACCCCTGCCCCACTACCTCCCGATAAGGTAGCCTGCCGCGCAGCAGGTGCTCTGCCCCGGCCCCGGCCCCGGCCCCGTTTGGCTCCAGGCTTTACAATTGTGCCCCCATGCTGCCTGCCAACCATGCTGCTAACACCTTGCTGCCTGAGCTGCTGACTCCGGGGCAAACTGCGCCAGGTTTTACACTGGGGGATGCCCCATAGAAACTTTTTTTTTTAAAATAAATCTTAAATAAATCACACCTCAGATCAGATGCTGAAGAGTCCCCTTCAAAATGGAGAGCAGCGAGGGCGATGTAAGGAGCCAGCCCCCTGCCTGCCCACACAGTGCCTGAGAGCAGGAAAGCTGATCTGCTTGGCGCTCACCCTGCTGGCCTGCTCAGTCTCTCCCTGCTCTGATCAACTAGTGCTGCCTGAGCAAGAGCATCGCTCTGCAGGAGGAGGAGGAGGACGATCGTGCTGCCCAGCTTGGTGAAGGTAAGTACATTTATATGTATGTGACCCAGGTGCACCCGGCGTATAAGACGACCCCCCCACTTGGAGGCATGTTTTACGGGGGCAAAAAGTCGTCTTATACGCCAGCAAATACGGCATATATATATTAAAATTAATAAATGATTATAAAATAGCTGAATCCAGGCTCATTTCACATTCATTTTTAACTAATAACTGTTTAAAATCAATTGTTCTTTATTGCAAATATTAAACTTAGCTAAAATAATTCTTATCAATAATATTCATTTGAATCCAGCAGTCAAAAATATATATATCTATATTGCAGAAAAAAACCAATTAATAAGTGAGTGTCTATATATTGCACAGAACAATCCAAAAAGAGTAATAAACAATTAGTAATTGAGATCAGAAATAATAAGATCAAATTTACAGCGCCAGCTACGAGGAACGATTACCACAACATAAGCGAAATAGAAGGCAAAGGCTGTGGAGGAGAGGGAGGTGCAGTTAGGCGCCAATATAGATATATATTCATTGTTGTTTGTTAATTATGTGCATTGCTATTTTTTTGTACATCTACTGAAACATTATTTATTTATATATTTTTTGTATGGATTGGCACTTGGTCACTTTATATGATTCACCATTAGGATACATTTTTGGACACTGGCTTGTTTTTGCCAGTTGGGTATCTCCTTTGCTATTTTGCACTCTTTTTAGAGATGAGCGAACTTTTGAAAAATTCGATTCGGCTGATTCGCCGAATTTTCCGACAAAATTCGTTTTGGTCCGAAATTATTCGCGACAAATCGCTATTAAAAATGACTATTTCTGAGCCTCCTAGAGCCTCAATAGGGTTGTAAACCATTCTGCCTTGCTGTAACGCGCATAGGATGCGTGCTGGGTTAGTTAAATAATACTGTAAATAAATATCACATGCAGATCAGAGGCATCGCTAATAGAATCGCAGAGCGGCACAATTGCAGAGAGTTGAAGTGGCATCACTATGAGGGGCAGGAGCCCAAACATTGCTTTAAAAAGACACTGGAGTTGGCTGCAGGAGGCCAAAAATTGGATGAATCACACCCTAGAGTTGCAAGCAGCAGCAGCAGCAGGAGCCCACACGTAGCTTGAAAGAGACACTGGAGTTGGCTGCAGGAGGCCAAAGATTGGATGAATCACACCCTGGAGTTGCAAGCAGCAGCAGCAGCAGCCCAAACATTGGCTGAAAGAGACACTGTAGTTGGCAGCAGGAGCCCAAAATTGGATGAATCACACCCTGGAGTTGCAAGCAGCAGCAGGAGCCCAAACATAGCTTGAAAGAGACACTGGAGTTGGCAGCAGGAGCCCAAAAATTGGATGAATCACACCCTGGAGTTGCAAGCAGCAGCAGCAGCCCAAACATTGGCTGAAAGAGTTGGCAGCAGGAGCCCAAAATTGGATGAATCACACCCTGGAGTTGCAAGCAGCAGCAGGAGCCCAAACATTGGCTGAAAGAGACACTGGAGTTGGCAGCAGGAGCCCAAAAATTGGATGAATCACACCCTGGAGTTGGCAGCAGCAGCAACCTAGAAATTGGCTGGAAGGCACCCTGAAGTTGGCAGCAGCAGGAGCACATACATTAGCTGGAAGGCACACCCTGGAGTTGGCAGCAGCACAAGCAGGAGCCCAAACATTGCTTGAAAGACACCCTGGAGTTGGCAGCAGCAGCAGCAGGAGGCCAAAAATTGGCTGAGAGAGACACTGGAGTTTGCAGCAGGAGCCCAAAAATTGGATGAATCACACCCTGGAGTTGCAAGCAGCAGCAGGAGCCCGAACATTACTTTAAAGAGACACTGGAATTGGCAGCAGGAGCCCAAAAATTGGATGAATCACACCCTGGAGTTGCAAGCAGCAGCAGCAGGAGCCCGAACATTACTTTAAAGAGACACTGGAGTTGGCAGCAGGAGCCCAAAAATTGGATGAATCACACCCTGGAGTTGCAAGCAGCAGCAGCAGCCCAAACATTACTTTAAAGAGACACTGGAGTTGGCAGCAGGAGCCCAAAAATTGGATGAATCACACCCTGGAGTTGCAAGCAGCAGCAGCAGGAGCCCAAACATTACTTTAAAGAGACACTGGAGTTGGCAGCAGGAGCCCAAAAATTGACTGACACACCCTGGAGTTGGCAGCAGCAGGAACCTAGAAATTGGCTGGAAGGCACCCTGAAGTTGGCAGCAGCAGGAGCACATACATAAGCTGGAAGGCACACCCTGGAGTTGGCAGCAGCATAAGCAGGAGCCCAAACATTGCTTGAAAGACACCCTGGAGTTGGCAGCAGCAGCAGCAGGAGGCCAAAAATTGGCTGAGAGAGACACTGGAGTTTGCAGCAGGAGCCCAAAAATTGGATGAATCACAACCTGGAGTTGCAAGCAGCAGCAGCAGGAGCCCGATCATTACTTTAAAGAGACACTGGAGTTGGCTTCAGGAGCCCAAAAATTGGATGAATCACACCCTGGAGTTGCAAGCAGCAGCAGCAGGAGGCCAAACATTGGCTGAAAGGCACACCCTGAAGTTGACATCAGCAGGAGGCCAAAAATTGGTTGGAAGGCACACCCTGAAGTTGGCATCAGCAGGAGCCCAAAAATTGGCCTAAAGACATAAATATGTTTTGCACCATTTGGAAAGTGTAAAACGTGGCACCATGCTGAATCTAGTCGCATGCATCAGCCATTGGTGGGTGGAAATCCTGGCTGATCCATCCCTGATTCATTTTGACAAAGGTGAGTCTCTCCACATTTTCAGTTGACAGACGAGTTCTCCTCGCCGTAACTATGGCCCCCGCCGCACTAAACACCCGCTCAGATGGCACGCTACTTGCCGGGCAGGACAGCTTTTCCAGGGCAAACTCTGCTAGTTGTGGCCACAAATCAAGTTTGGCTGCCCAGAAGTCCAGCGGATCCTCAAGGTGTGCTGGCATGGTCATGTCAAGGTATGACATGACCTGCTGGTTCAGGTCCTGCTCCAGGTCTTCCTGCTGCTCATGAGTAGCCTCACTATGCGGGTGTAGAAAGCTACTCATTAGCGACTGAAGACTGAGGCTGCTGCTGATGGAGCTGCTGCTGCTGCTCCTGCCAACCCCCCCAGCAGCAATGGCAGTGGAAGGTGAGCGCAGAGGTCCCCTCGAGTCAGACCTGCGAGAGTATAGACCATGGCGCAGATAGGCATCGGCCAACTGCCTACGTAGAATGTCTTTGTAGTAGTTGAGTTTGTCCTCCCTCTCGGTGTGTTTAAAAAATGCCCCCATTTTGTGCCGGAAGCAAGGGTCCAATAAGGTGGACAGCAAGAAGTCATCCCGCCGACAAATGGAAACAAATCTGGGGTCACTACGCAAGCACGTGAGCATGCTTCCTGCCATTTGCGCAAGTGACTCGGATGGACTACCTGTCTCCATCTCCACTGCATACTGCCACGGTGTGTCCGGGTCCTCTGTCTCGCCTTCCTCAAAACCCTCTAGCTCCTCTGGCTGCTCCTGCTCCTTCTCTCCTGTCCGCTGACTAGATGAACCAGCCATTTCGCCAAGCCTAAACTGTGTTTCGCTGGGCAACTCCTCCTCCTCTTCCTCCTCCTCCTCCAGTTCAGCTCCAATGGGGGTTCATGTGGCCGTAAGATGTAGACGCCATGTCTCCAGTGCCCTGACCAGCCATGGTTTCCAACATGTGCTGTAGTACATGAAGCAGTGGAATCACGTCGTTCATCCCGTAATCCTGCCGACTGACAAATAAAGTGGCTTCCTCAAATGGCCTGAGTAAACGGCAGGTGTCACGTATGAGCTGCCACTGGTTGACATTGAAGTTACACAGGGGAGTCCCCCTATCCGCTTGGATCATCAGGAAATCCGTGATGGCTTTTCTCTGTTCATATAATCGGTCCAACATGTGAAGGGTGGAATTCCAACGGGTGGAAACATCGCAAATCAGACTATGTTGGGGGATACCGTTCTGACGCTGTAGCTCAAGAAGGGTGTGTTTGGCGGTGTATGAGTGGCTGAAGTGCATGCAAAGTTTCCTTGAAGTTGTTAGGATGTCTTGCAGATGGGGGGGAACACTTCAGAAACCGCTTGACAACCAGATTGAAGACGTGAGCCATGCAGGGGGCATGGGTCAGGCTTCCTTGGCGCAGCGCAGACAAAATGTTCTTCCCATTGTCGGTAACCATGATTCCCATTTTAAGTTTTCTTGGAGTAAGCCATGTTTGGATTTCCTGATGAATAAATTTAAGCAGTTCCTCCCCTGTGTGACTCCGTTCGCCAAGACAAACCAAGTGAAGCACTGCGTGACACCTCCGTGCCCTGCACACATGGTAGACTGGAGGGGCACTGAGACTTGAGCCTACAGTGGAGGGTGAGGAGATAGCGGAGGATGAGGAGGCCGAGTCGCACAGTGTCACAGGCCCAACGGGCAGGGAGCGCGGAGGCCGAAGCGGCATGACCTGTCCAAGTTGCTGCTGCTGCTGCTGCAAAGGGACCACATTCACCCAGTGGGTCGTAAACGACATGTACTGTCCCTGACCGTAGTTACAGCTCCAGACGTCGGCGCTGCCATGCACTTTGCTACACACCGACAGGCTCAAGGACTGGCCCACCTTCTGTTCAACAAAAGTGTGCAGCGCTGGTACTGCCTTCTTGGCAAAGAAATGATGGCTTGGGACAAGCCATCAGTTCTCTGAAAGGTGCAGAGTCCACCACCTGAAAAGGGAGCGACTGCAGCACCAGCAACTTGGACAGGAGCACATTCAGCTTCTGCGCCGTAGGATGAGTGGGGGCATACTGCTGTCTCTTGGACATGGCTTCGCTGATGGATTGCTGGCGGGATGCATGACTTGGAGGAGGAGGAGCAGGAGCGACAGAGGATGGGTATGATGCACAGCTGCCTTCGGCTGAGGTGCTGGAGCCTTGGCTGGCAGAAATTGGGAGCGGCTTGCCACTTAGTGAGGAAGCAGACTGGACCACCCCTTGGGAGCCTCAGTTCTCCCAGGTCGCTTTATGGTGACGCATCATATGTTGACGCAGGGCCGTGGTGCCAACATTTGGGCCCTGGCCATGCTTCACCTTCTGCCTACATATCTTGCATGTGGCCATGTTACCCTCCTGCGGATGCTTCAGGAAAAACTGCCACACTGCCGAGTAGCTACTTTTCCCACCAACAGGCCTCACTGATTCGCTGCTATTGTCGCCAACTCCAGGAACCCCTGCCCCACTACCTCCCAATAAAGTAGCCTGCCGCGCAGCAGGTGCTCTACCCCGGCCCCGGCCCCGTTTGGCTCCAGGCTTTACAATTGTGCCCCCATACTGCCTGCCAACCATGCTGCTAACACCTTGCTGCCTGAGCTGCTGACTCCGGGGCAACCTGCGCCCCTCTTCTCCTGATGATGACGATGAAGCCCCTTCATCACCCGGCTCCCAAGTGCGATCGGCTTCATCATCATCATCATCATCATCATCATCATCATCATCATCATCATCACCGAGTTGTGGCTGTACGTCACTGATGTTCTCGGTTTCCTCAACAGTGTCTGGAGCAGAAGCTGGAAATCTCGCAACACCCACGACACTGTCCACATCACTATTTGTCTGCCGAGCTAAAGAACCCACCTTCATTTCATGGCTGAGCAGTAGCTGCTGACTGTCCTCTATCTGATCGTCCTCCTCACTAAAGAGTGGAGCTGAACCCAAAGCATAGGGTACGTCGCTGGGGAGGGAACGGCATAGGATAGAGGCAATGGGAGGACAGGGACTGCTCTCGGGGCATGCCAACTCAGGGTTGTGTCAGAGGAACCTACCGACCCTAGCCTGGGGGTCTCAGACGTAACTTCTGATGATGTTGATGAGCGCGTTAACCAATCTACCACGGCAGATGCGTTACTGGTGGAGACACGACCGCTAGCAGATACTGGCAGATCAGGTCTCTCACCGTGACTCCTGCTGCCGCTCGCCCCTAGTCTGCTGCGACCTCTGCCTGCTGAATCTTGGCCTCTGCCACTCCTCTTTGAACATCCTGGCACTTGTCTGCCTGACATTTTTATGTATTTGCTTATTTAGTATAAACAGATAGGGTTCAATGTGCAGCTTTGGGGTGCCCTGTGGCCTGGTTTATTAAAAGCAGTCAAAAACAAGTGCAAACTGAAGTAGCTTAATAAAGCAGCTGATGCTGATCAACGCTTATGTTGTATAACAGATAGGATGCAAGGTGCAGCTTTGGGGTGCCCTGTGGCCTGGTTTATTAAAAGCAGTCAAAAACAAGTGCAAACTGAAGTAGCTTAATAAAGCAGCTGATGCTGATCAACGCTTATGTTGTATAACAGATAGGGTTCAAGGTGCAGCTTTGGGGTGCCCTGTGGCCTGGTTTATTAAAAGCAGTCAAAAACAAGTGCAAACTGAAGTAGCTTAATAAAGCAGCTGATGCTGATCAACGCTTATGTTGTATAACAGATAGGGTTCAAGGTGCAGCTTTGGGGTGCCCTGCGGCCTGGTTTATTAAAAGCAGTCAAAAACAAGTGCAAACTGAAGTAGCTTAATAAAGCAGCTGATGCTGATCAACGCTTATGTTGTATAACAGATAGGGTGCAAGGTGCAGCTTTGGGGTGCCCTGCGGCCTGGTTTATTAAAAGCAGTCAAAAACAAGTGCAAACTGAAGTAGCTTAATAAAGCAGCTGATGCTGATCAACGCTTATGTTATATAACAGATAGGGTTAAAATAGCATGTGCCTTGGGATGCCCGTGTGGCCTGGTATATTTTAAGCTGAACAAAAAGTAACAATAATCCAAGTATGAGAAATGCTTTAGCTTAACAGATAGGGTTAAAATAGCATGTGCCTTGGGATGCCCGTGTGGCCTGGTATATTTCAAGCTGAACAAAAAGTAACAATAATCCAAGTATGAGAAATGCTTGTGCTTAACAAATAGGGTTAAATAGCATGTGCCTTGGGATGCCCGTGTGGCCTGGTATATTTTAAGCTGAACAAAAAGTAACAATAATCCAAGTATGAGAAATGCTTTAGCTTAACATATAGGGTTAAAATAGCATGTGCCTTGGGATGCCCGTGCGGCCTGGTATATTTCAAGCTGAACAAAAAGTAACAATAATCCAAGTATGAGAAATGCTTTAGCTTAACAGATAGGGTTAAAATAGCATGTGCCTTGGGATGCCAGTGTGGCGTAATGTATTTTAAGCTGAGCAGAAACTTTTAACACTAATCCAAGTATGAGAAATAATTTTGACCTTCTTTACAGCGCCATACTTTGAAAAAAAATCCTTAATTTCATGCCGATCAATCCAAAAGTCAATGCCCCCAACAAAAATAGTGTTCGGCATAAGTTTTCCTTCTGGAAGGACGTAACCTTTAGTTTACATGGTTGTGGTAGGTTATATTACAAATTGGAATACCCCAGGCAGCAGTGTCATTGAAAGAGACAGATTGTAATGCAGACCATACGCAAGCAGAGAAACTAAGGCTGCAACAGGCCTCTTTAGTTTACATGGTTGGGGTAGGTTATCTTACAAATTGGGATACCCCACTGTATATGAAACCGAATATAATGCACACCCAAAAGTGGACAATCAGCCTCCAAGAGGCCTGCTTAGTTTAAATAAGAGAGCTGCTTAGCTTAAATAAGAGAGCTGCTTAGTGTAAATAAGAGGCCTGCTTAGTTTAAATAAGAGAGCTGCTTAGTAAAAATAAGAGAGGTAGGTTATGTTATGTTACAGAATGGGATACTCCCAAGCAGGCTTTAGAACAGTATATATGCACAGCAACAGTGGATAAGCAGGCTCCAACAGGCCAAATTACTTTAAATAAGTGTGCAGCTTAGTGAAGATCAAGAGGGGTATGGTATGTTATAGAGTGGGATACCCCCAAGCAGGCTTTAGAACAGTATATATGCACAGCAACAGTGGATAAGCAGGCTCCAACAGGCCACATTACTTTAAATAAGTGTGCAGCTTAGTGAAGATCAAGAGGGGTATGGTATGTTATAGAGTGGGATACCCCCAAGCAGGCTTTAGAACAGTATATATGCACAGCAACAGTGGATAAGCAGCCTGCAACAGGCCAAATTTCTTTAAATAAGTGTGCAGCTTAGAGGAAATACAGAGGCTAATGGGATGTTACAAAATGGGATGCCCCCACAGCAGACCTGAGATCAGTATATATGCACAGTAAAAGTGTCTAAGCAGACTGCAACAGGCCAAATTACTTTAAATAAGTGTGCAGCTTAGAGGAAATACAGAGGCTAATGGGATGTTACAAAATGGGATGCCCCCACAGCAGACTTGAGATCAGTATATAGGCACAGCAAAAGTGTCTAAGCAGGCTGCAACAGGCCAAATTACTTTAAATAAGTGTGCAGCTTAGAGGAAATACAGAGGCTAATGAGATCTTACAAAATGGTAATGTTCCCACAGCAGACTTGAGATCAGTTCAGTATATATGCACATCAAAAGTGTATAAGCAGCCTGAAACAGCTAACAAAGCCAGTCAGCCAGCCAGTAACACTCAGGCTGGATGAAAAAAAAAAAATCTCCCTGTCACTGCCTCCGATTTTTCCTAACTTTCCCTGCTTCTCGCTGACTTCCTGCCTGTCTCCTGCCTGTCTACTGGCTGTCCCTGGCTCTCTAACTGTTTCTCCCTGAATAATGCAGTGTCCTATCTCTCACGAATGCAATAGAGAAATGAACAAAAGCAAGATGGCCGCCGCCTTATATAGCACTGTGACGTCACCGGGCTTGCTGGCTGCTGATAGGCTGCATGTGACTGCCCCAGCATGCACTGGAGCGGGGTAGATGTCTGGACATGTCCCGTCCGCCATCTTAGAATGCCCTTTAATGTAAATGAATGGATGTTAAAGAAAAACTTCGAGCGATCGAAGCACGGGGAAATTCGGATTCGATCCGAATCAAATTTTTCATGAAATTCGGATCGAATCCGGGTTCGTCCGGATCGATTCGCTCATCCCTAACTCTTTTGATCATAATCGCACTTTAGTATTTCATGTATTTGAGGTTTTTGTGCCGGCACAAACAATATAGATAATTTTGAGAGTGTTCCCACAAGACTTGAGACCTTTTCGGCTTATGGTACTGTGTATACAATATGATTTAGGTCCCTAAGCTGGACCCATTTTCAACCTTTCTGATATTTACTCTACTGGAGATTATAGGGAGGTTCCAGTTGTTTTTTATTCTGTCTCGTGTTTAATGTATTTTTTATATTTTTTGTGAGTATAAATATTTTGTAATAAAAATTAAAATTTTTAGTCTTGATTTGTGATTGGTGCTCCTCATTGTGAGGTAGGTGTGATCAAGATTCAAGTCCACTCATTATTATTAACCTTTGGTTAGTTAGGGTCTCTCCAGTGTTAATATATTATATTGGTAGGGAGGAAAGTCCCTTTCTTTACACAGGGGATGTTAACTGCTAGGCTGAAAAATCCCTTTTTTCATTAAATTCCAGAGCTCTCCCTGTCTACAAACACCAATTCGAATTTGAGAGTTTGAAACAAGATTTGATTTGATGTTTGGCATGTTTGGTATGTAAAACATTCAAACTAAACATTGTTACAAAAGTGTCATATAATTCTCCATGGCAACAACATGTCTGTAATGCTGCATATGGATCACTAAATTTCAATTCAAAGAATTCATTTCTGCTATTGTAAGCAAATAATTGAATGTAGAAAAAGACAGTGACAAGGTTGCTGAAGCATTCAAAATCATTTACCTTTTCACAGCTCTAAAGAACAGCAACACAGCCTTTGCTTCGAAAACAAAATTGTAATTAACTACTTTAGAGGCACCTACCATGCAGAGGAAGTCTAATTTGTAAGCATGAACATGCCTTCTAATTGATGAGGATACCATATCCATACTCCGTCGATGTGTTAAAGCGGGAAGTAACCAAGTTCTTGAGGTCAGAATTGGTTGCTTCCAAATTAACAGCATACACTGTAAAAGGAAAGGGGTTACTAACTTTGGTACAAATCCTGTATTTCTACTCATCTGTTTTGCCAGCAAAGTTGTTAATTAGTCTGATAGGGCTATAGGATAATCCTCAATAACAGAAATGCAAATAAAGCTATTTCACAAAAATGGCAAAATTATTTACCTATCGAATATTTTATTGCACAACATTTTATCAGTTTTCAATTAATGGAAATACTTATGAACCCATGTCATTCTGCTTGGCATAGAAAAACTATAGTTCATTTTATTTCTCAAAAACAATTGATTTGTTACTTGTAGTACAATTCATTTTAGTCCAATATGTGTCTTGTTCAGAAAAGGTTAGGGATCAATAATTTATTAAGGAAATGTCAAGATATTAGGAAGTGTATTTTCTCCTTGTCTTGCTTGAGTTATTTAAATAGATGGTTGTACTCTTTGATCAATAATCTTTTTGGCCTCAATTATGCATTTTTTTCATGGTTTTTTATCTAGTGCCAAATTGGATGTCTGTAACTTGGTACTCTTTTTCTGGAAGGCTAATTTAATATATGGGATTTATATAATTAGCCACCACTTACTCTGAGGTTTGGATCGATGGACATTAGCCGGTTTAACTGTTAATTACTAGCTTTCAGGACAGGGGGATACATGTTTTAGTGTAACTTTAATACAGCTACTGAAAGAGCTAAATTTCTCTTTTTATGTATGATTTATATAACAGATGAAGTTCTACCAACAGAAATTATACATTATAAAATGTTTAGTTTGTATTGTAGACCACTCTTGCATTCAAAATGAAGAATGCAGAAATGTAACCCTTGTATTCTGTTCTGGAAAATAATAGGTATCAATATTATGTTCTGCTACACAAACACATATTCTTGTTAATCTGTGCTATTGCGGGATTTGTTTCTTTTCTAATCTGTGCTCCCCAGGGCCCTGTACCCATCCAAAAAATTGAATTGGTGTGCCCTAACATTAATCCTACCATAATCATATTCTATTCATAAGATCATTATAGATGATAATGTACTGTGTGAAGGCCCATGTAACCCTGGGTAAACTTCTTACCAGTTGTTTGAGAATCAAATAATTGACCTTCATTCAACCCTCTCAATGCCCACATTGGTATGGTGAAAACCTTCCCGTCTCCACGCCCCACCATTAATACAGTAATTGCTTTGTCCCATATACTGACATCACACTACAGAAAGCAGCAATATTTTTTGGGCATTATAATTGAGATGAAAAGGTTTTATCTTCTCTACGGATATATTTCTGTGATTTTAACTATTCCAAAAAACTTCTAGCTTAAATTCCACTCAACCTAATTGATTTCAGTTAGCTATTCTTAATATCTGTTAATTCAGCTAAAGGGTCTACTAGCCACCAAAATTATTTTATGCAGCAACCTTAAAGTGGACCAACACCCTGGGGTGATCGGCCCGGGAGGCTGATAATCGGGGTGCCCCCCTGAAGTGGACCAAAACCCAGGATAGTCAAAATCCTGGGTGTTGGTCCACTTTAATGCAGCTGCCTATATAGTGTGCTGTATAGAGTGAGGCAGATTCAGGTTCAATTCCTATCCAGGACATGACTTAAAGGAGCACTATCGCGAAATTGTGCAATATTCAAAATACATATAAACACTTTAGCTAATGAGAGGAGGGGTCACTTATACACCCCAACTGAATAAAACTCCCACTAAGCTTGTGGTTTTCTTCCCCTGGTAGGAATAAAATCCTGGGGTTAAAGGTTTAGTCTATGAGGGGTGACAGACTGACAGTCTGTCACCCGAGATGCCCTCTTCCTTTCATTAAAATAAAAAAAAAACAAGCCTGGCTGGATTTTTCTCAATACCGGATGTATAAGTGACCCCTCTCCCTGCCATCCAGCATATTTATATGGATTTTTATTCTTGGGCCATTTTTTCGCGACAGTGCTCCTTTAAGTACTCTTGAGCAAAGTGCCTAACTGCTACCTGCACGCCATTGCTAAGGCAGCCCACTACTCTGGGCATGTGTGCACCAATTGCTTGTGTTTGTTTCACTGCACAGATAGTTAAATGCAGAAAAAAACCCTATATGGGCAGAAGCTTACAACGGCCATGTATGTCCGAAGTGAAAAAAAAATGTGCACGAGAATCACCCCCAGGCACAGCCACAGCATAGGTAGGTGAACAAGGTTGCCAGGCAACTATGAATACCCCAGCCAGTGTCCCCATCCAGGCTGTCTAGTGTGTTTCAGCACTGTGGCATACTTCCAGAGTGGCGGGGGATCGGAAGTTGCATCACACACCTGATGGTAGCCTGTTGTGGGATATGGCAGATAAGCAGGGAGCAGGGCGGTGTGGCCCAAAGCACAGCTGGCAGATCATCAGGGGACCCCAGGTGATGGGAAAAGTAACCCCAGATGCTACTTTATTGATAATGTATGCAATGTATGCAACTCTCTGATCCTAGGAGAGAATTTTTTCCATCTGTAAACTGGCAAGTGCTTCCGCATAGAGGGGTACACATGCTGAGTGGTCAAAATTATTGGACCATTTACAACAACACTGAAATGACATAAAATGAGTATAGAGAAACATAAACATGGCATATCTGTGGGCCAAGAGAAACATGCAGTGACCTACTTTGTTATGTACCAGCACCATGTCCGTGAACTTGGTATGGCGATTGCCCAAATCCAAAAGTCCAAAAGCTTTGTGGACTTTTTCTGAATATATCAGTGCCGGGCAGTTAAGGTGTAACTAGCAGATCTGCTTACCCTACCACCGCTCCCACACTGCTGATCATCCCCAGTTTGTGTATTTTAACACACAATTATTTTCGTTGTACGCCCATCCACTAACCGGCACCCAAAAGCAAAGCTCCCCTCAAACCCGGGGCTGCGGGAGACAGATCAGCAGCCTGGGAGTTGTGGTAAGGGAAGCAGATCTCCTAGTTATCCCTGGCAAATTCTACACAAGTGGACGTTTCCTTTAATACTTTTCTTTTTTTTTTTTTTAAAGTTTTTATTTTGTGTTGTAATTTAGAAACAACATACATATACATGTCAAATTGTTCTGTATTTTAGGTGCCGCAGGCACCCAACATCAAAATGGCATCCTCTCAGACAACGACAACAACCATTCACACCGGACCCAGGTTGTGCTAGAAACAAGCAGATCTCAGGTGGAGTACCAGAAAGGGTGGCGACCATTGGCCACCCACAGAGGCCTATCCTGTCATGCTCCAAGGCTATGCCCTCCCCTCACTCCACAGGACAGATATCGACCTCGGCTCCATCTTGCGGACTCCTGACTCAGCAATAACCACAGTGCTGACAATGTTCCCCCCTCCATGGTTCACTTATCATCAGATGCCGACTCCTGACACTGTAGCCACGGATCCCAGATCTTCTTAAACTTATCAGGGACCCCCCTAGCAGCTTATGTCAGTTATACATAGTGCGTTTCTGATTGACTAATCTTTTCCATGCTTACACTGAAGGTTTAGCAGGGTGCCTCCAATTTAGCAATATGCATTTTCGAGCATAAAAGAGCAGCAGCCGAAGCAATGATTTTAACGCTCTGAGTTCCGATATTGACTCAACCACCCCCAGAAGACACAGCGAGAATGATCCCCTGATCCGAATTCCCACTACTTTGCTTATCAGATCCATGACACATTCCCAGAAATTCAAGAGGATCTTACACGACCAAGTTACGTGTACTCACGTGCCGCTATCTCTCTCGCATATAGGGCACATGTCCCCCTCTAATAGACCTATTCTGTGCAGACGGACCGGGGTGATATACGCCTGGTGGATCCACTTAGTCTGAATGAGCCTATCCCTTGCCTCCACCATTGATGGGTGCAGATTATCCATTATCTCCTCCCAGTCATCTTGATCCAGGTTTTGGTCTAAGGCCTGCCACTTCATTTCCACCCTATCCCTGGGAGAATCTAGCGTACCCGTCAGGCACTGATACAGTGTGGAGACAGGTTTTGTTAGCTCCATCCCTCTAATCTCCGTTTCCATACGTGACATCAGTATCCTCGGACCCACCCTATGAAACTGGGTGTACAAAGCGTGTCTATTCTGCAAATAAGGGAAGAAATCCCGGTGGGATAGAATAAACTCCTCTTTAACCTGTGCAAAGGACATAAGTTCCCCGTCTTTGTATATCTTACCTACCCGTTGCACCCCTTTCCCTATCCAGAACTGCGGGTCCTGCATAGATCCAAGCTCCAGCAGCTTGGGGTTACTCCAAAAAGGGTTAAAGGGGGACCAGGCCCTACTCTCATCCGAATTTGCACTCAACTTATCCACCCTTTCCCAAATGTTACATACCGCTCTCATACACCCAGTTGCCTCCCGAATCCCCTTCGTACCTCGGTATATCAAGGTGGCCAGTCGCCCAGGGGAGCCCAGCACAGCCGTTTCTGGACTCACCACTGGATGGTGGGTTGACAGACCCACCAATGGGCGTACTGGAGTTGGGTGGCATAGAAATACATTAGCATATGTGGCCCCGAAAGCCCCCCCGTGTCTGGTGGTGCCTTCATAATTTGCCTGTTTAACCGCGGCGGAGACTGTCCCCATATGAAGCCAAAGATAATCGCCTCCAATGCCTTTAAATAAGAGGCAGGAAGTAGCACCGGCGAGGCCTGATATATGTACAAGAACTTTGGAAGAAAGATCATCTTGTATATATTTATCCTGCCCATGACCGATAGCGGGAGGCTTGCCCATTGAGAAACTCGCTGCTTCAGTTTCGACATCACTGGTGAGATATTAAGGGGAATAAATTCACTCGGCTGCTTGCTCATGATAATTCCTAAGTACTTAAATTGTTGAACCACTTTCAGCTGAGATCTTGGAATTAAGCTGAGATCTTTGGCATTAAGCTGGACTTATCCCATTTGATTTTCAAACCAGAAAATCCCCCAAATGTTCCTATGATATCTAATGCCACTTCCAGGGATTCGTTACTGTCCGCTAGGTACAGCGGGGTATCATCCACATAGAAGGAAATCTTTTCCTCAACCTCCCCTATTTTCCACCCTGTGATAGTTGGGGAGTTTCTAACGATAATCGGCAATGGTTCAATGGCCAATGCGAAGAGTAATGGTCCCCCTGCTTAATGCAAACGGATTTGAATAGCATCCATTGGCTCGTACTCTGGCCGTCGGACGACCATATAGGAGCTTGATATACTTTATAAAATTGGCAGGGAGCCCAAATCTAACCAGCACTGCCCACAAATAGGCCCATTCAATTGAATCAAAGGCCTTCTCGTTATCAAGTGAGGCAATTGCCCAGTTTCTGTAATTATCATATACAATCTGAAGGTTTGAGAAGAGCCTACGCAGGTTTATCCCCGTAGTGTGCCCGGGCATAAAGCCAGACTGGTCCGGTCCTACCAGTTGTAGTATAACCCTGTTTAACCTATTAGCTAATATTTTGGCTAGTATTTTAGCATCGTGATTTAGTAAGGAAATGGGCCTATATGACACGCAGGCATTAGGGGGCCTCCCTTCTTTATAAATAAGGACGATATGCACTTCATGGAAGGAGGCCGGGAGACACTCACTTACTAGTGCTTGCTTCAGCACCTCTAAGAGTCTAGGGGCTACCTGTTCTGGTTCTTGCTTATACCATTCGGCCGGAATTCCATTGGGACCCGATGCCTTCCTTCCAGGGAGCGCCCCTATTGCACTCATGACCTCCTCCACCAAGACGGGGGCGTCTAACGTCTCCTGACCCTCCGGGGCCAACACTGGCAAGTTGATCTGATCCAAGTAATTCTCCAGTTCTTCAACATCATAGCTAGCCTTCGAGGAGTACAATGCCGAGTAATACTCGAGGAACCGCTGGGCAATTTCACCCCCTTCCGTTACTGTCTCCCTCCCATCAGATATCGCGCCAATGCTATTGGTCTTGGTTTTGGCCTTCGCTAAGTACGCCAGGGTCTTACTGTTTTTGTCCCCTTTATCAAAAATCGTAGCTCGCTTGTATAGCAGCAATTTCCTAGCAGAGTCAGTGAGCAGCAAGTTATATTCCCGTTTCAAAGTCATTAGTGTCGAGTGGTCCCGACTATTGGCTGAGGCAACAAATTTCTCTTCCGCTGTGGCAAGTCTGCTTTCAAGCTCTACCCTCTCTCTCTCCCCTTCTTCTCCCTAACCGCAGTGTTGGCGCTTATGGCACACCCTCTATTGACTGCCTTAAAAGCATCCCATCTTACCTCGGCAGAGGTCTCAACCGTGTTCACCTCCCAAAACATCTCAGCAGAGGATGACAGGCGACTTTTTACTTCAAGGGTCTCCAGCCATAGGGGGTTAAGGGCCCAACCCACCCGACTCTCCTGAGCTCGAGATAGTCCTATCACCGTTAACAGGGGGGAGTGGTCCGAGATGCCTCTCGGGAGGTAGTTGCAAGACACCACCCTGGCTAATAACTCAGGTGACGAGAACGCAAGATCGATCCTGGACAGGGATCTGTGAGTAACTGAGTGGCAAGAGTATGCCCTGTTAGTGGGGTGCTTCCACCTCCATAACTCCTGCAGACCTAGTGCCTCAGCCCAAGACGCCAATTGCGTCCTCGGGCCTGGATTTCTGTCCAGCCGATCCAGCGCAGATTCCAGAACCATATTGAAGTCTCCCATTATTAATATTGTGGAAGGGGGATAGTTAACCACTTTATCCATAACCTGTTGCAACACCTGAATACAAAAAGGCGGGGGACGTACACACCAACTATGATGACATCAGTATCCATAAGTTTGGCATGTAGGATCACGTAGCGACTCTTCCGGTTCGTCTGCACAGAGTATAGGGCAAACGGGTTCCCTTGGAGATCAGCACGGAGACCCCTCTAGAGTAGGATGAGAAGAGAGCATGGAAGGAGCTTTGGATCCATGGTTTCTTAATCGCCAGGCTTCTCTGTCCCACCAGGGGAGTCTCCTGTAGGATTACCACATTAGGTTTATACCTCTTAACGAACTGAAGAGCCGTGGCTTGCTTGATTTTATCATTGAGCCCTCGGACGTTCCAAGAAAGAAATTTACATTTACCCATTATCATAGCTATGAGTATAAACCATAGGATCAGGGCGGTCAGTGCCGTGTACTCCATTCTCTCCATCAATAATCTTCCCGCACCTGGGGGTCCGAATACCATACAACACACACAACCCAACGCAAGGACAGACTAAACAAATAACATTATACTTTAAACAATACACACATTTCCTAATCCCAACCACCCCCACCCCGCTCCACCACCAAACTTTGTCGAGCATCATACCCTCTCAAACAAAACAATACAACACAGGTGTAACTAGTTGTAACTGGGGTGCAGGGATCCACTGCCTAAGGGGCCTGCAATGTGAACACACCAATATAATTTACAGGTCGGCAAACTAGCTGCCTTGAGTTCCCAGGGTCGCATGGAGGTATCAGGTAAAAGGGGGCGGAAAAAGAAGGGAGGAGAGAAAGGCACGGGGAAGGGGGGGGGGGGAGGGGGGAAGGGCCAGCAGGAGAAAAGGGCAGGAGGAAGGTTTAAGGGGGAGAGGCAGGAGAACCATCCCACCATGGGAACTAGAGCCACAGTTCCCTGTAGCATTCAAATCAGGATACATTGGTAACTTGGGTAGCAATGACAAAGCACAGCGGCTTCGTTAACTGTCAAACAGACAAAACTAATCAAACAACCCCCCCATCTGGGCGGCATCAGGATGCCCAGCGGTGGCGCCACTCGACCCATAGAGAAGGGGAGAGCGCCCCATCAGGCACATAAACAACAGGGCAGATGCCTATGTATTCAGAGGCCGGTTCTCTCCAACCGGGGCCCAGTCCATCAGGCTCCAGGCAGAGAGTCCAGCCAGGCACTGGCCTCCTCGGCAGAGGTGAGAAATCTGGTGGTTTCTCCATCTTGCACCCGCAGACGTGCTGGGAACATCATAGAATATTTAATCTTCTTCTTTCTGAGCCTCTCTCTGATTCCATTAAAGGGTCGCCGCATCTTTTGAACCTCTGAGGGGAAGTCCGGAAAAAAGGATATCCGAGCATTGTCAAAGGTCACCAAACCCTTCATTCTAGCTGCAGCCAGGATAGCGTCCCTGTCCTTATAGTGAAGGACCTTGAATAGGATGGATCTTAGCGGAGCCCCAGGGGGAAGAGGTCTCATGGGGATCCTATGCGCTCTTTCCACTGTGAATAATTTAGTTAGGTTCAACAGTGCCTCTCATATGTGGGGAGTGATTTCTTAGCAGAATATACTCCAGCGCTGATGGGGTAAAGTGCCGATGGAGGGCTCGACTCCCCGCTCCGAGGGTCTGTGGCTCTAGCTGTTGAGTGAGGTGCTCGGGGGTATCCCAAACTGTCCTGGCACCGGCTCCACTGACCGGGGGGAATTATAATTTACACGGGGGCTCTTGTGCTCTGCTTGATAAGGCAGTATCTGTCTGGCCAGAAAGATGGGGAACAGCAGAAAACGCTGGCCACACTACTAAGGAGGGGTTTCTCCCCTATATTAGCTGCTGATATTATGGACTTCAGGGTTGAGGCTTGTGGCTGTTATTGTTGGCAGGCTCCTCTCAGTACCTGCTGCCTCTTTCTCCTCACACCCCCCCCCACACAGTTCCATCCAGCGATCAACTTAGGTACAGAGGCTGCCTCCCTGTGTGCTACCGAGTTGGGATCGCAGGGGGCTGCCCTCCCTCTCACCTCCAGAACAAAGATGGCGCCTGGCCGCTCTCATTCCCCCGGCTCGTGCCACTGAGCGCCACTCACTCTGCGGGGAGGTGCCGCACGATCCTCAGGCACCTCTCCCCTCACCACCGCCGCAGCCCGGACCGATCAGGAGCTACGCCGCCGTACTGCTCGAGGCGTCACCTCCCCTCCTCTGCTCTTCAGAGACGCACGTGGTCGGAGACCAGCTGCTGTCTCTCCGGCCCCTTCAGCTCCGCATGCCGCCGCTACCCAGGCACCACTCAGCAAGGTAAGTCAGGATTTTAGTTAGGAGCCCCGTTTAGGCACGTTCGCCTAAGTCGCCATCTTGGCCACGCCCCCAATACTTTTCTTAATACTTTTAAAAAGCAAACTTTTTTAAAAAGCGAAGTATTATTATTTGTACATGAATGTCTTACGTAAAAAGTGGGCATGTCCCTTGGAGTTGTGATGCTGCATTAAAATCAGCATAATGGGAGGAGGCAGAGGAGGAAGCAGAGGGAGGAGGAAGGGACCAGCAATCCTGTCCCGCTCTGCTGAGCTTATTGGGGGATGGGATGAAATAATGGATGTCATTGGCTGAACCTGTAAACCCCAAACATAGCCCAACACCCTTGTCTGCAGTATCACTTTAAGCATGAGATCAGACATCAGCTAATTACAATCACTTATCTCTTCCTGTCACTGGGAGACATATACATTTTTAAATTAAAAAAAAATTGCGCTTTCTAACAAATTATTCATACTTTTTACACGCTTTATGAATCTTACATCCCCGAAAGGTGTCCTTGCTTTGCATTGTTTGTTGTGTATGATTTCTTTGCTCCTTCTTTATTACTGCATTCACAAAACATAATATAGTGATGCAACAGTACTTGACATTCATTTTACCACAGCCCATTAACTGCCGGTAGCTTTCTTCTTATTAGTGGTACTTAAGAAATATTAGCAGCATTATAAACAATGATTTCATGCTGAATACTTTCATTCTTATGTAAATATAAATTATAGCGGTACATTGAAAATAAACACTTAACTACTACCATAAAAATGATCACTAGACAATTACACCAAAGCTTTTAGGAGGTTAAAGACATCTTTAATGTTTTGAGATCTCAGGGGCATGAAGTTTATAAATTTGTTCCTGAAAGACATGAGGCATTGTGCACTTATCTCTTCCACCCTCGGAACATCAAATTATAATGACAGTGCCATGTTTTTAATTTACCACTTATAACTTAACTCTGCAATCCTATTGATTGTAATTAAAAAAAGGTTCTCTACAGCCTTGTCCCATAAACAATAAACTTGGCTGTATATTATAGCCCCTGTAGTAGACATTACTTCACCGGAAATGTTATTTTAAAAAGCAAAACAACTATAAAACAGACATATCACCCAAAAATATATAGTCTTATAAGATTTTTTTATAGGAGATTTTAGGATAGACATTTGGGTTGATTCAAAGAAACATGTAACAGCTTGGATTTGGGTGCCGATCATCCTATTTTTCACGTCCGCTCGTGCGTTCGTATGAACTTGCGAGTGATTCTATAAGCAAATACGTTTCTATCCTAAAATATACGTCCGTTCGTATGGCAGTTCGGGAATCAGACCTATGTCAGTTTCCATCCTGATTTTTCCGTTTCATTTCTCAGGTTGCAACATTGGTTTTGCCCTTTTTGTCTGGACGTAAATCCTTCTGATCTTGCGGCTCCGCACTACAAACTTACCTCATTAAAGTGCATTCTAAATATTTGGTCTTTTATTTTTCTTTATTTCATTCATTTTGCAGTAACCAACCATTAATGAATGCATTTGCATAAGTAAATCTAACTTTGTTTAATTTTTACTTAACTTGCATTTTTTACTTGTGGATTTAATTTTTATATTTTGGCTTCAAATGGTACAACTTTAAATTTTTGGTGTGGTTACCCACACCCTCTACATACAGATTGCTCTCAAATATTAAAAAACACCCAGCAACTTCTGCATGTTATGAGCCTAGAAACAGGCAAGATGGCGGCTCAGGTATTATCGGGCAGCCTGCAAACAGAAAGGGCCTTGTGACTGTGTTGCTCTGGATTCTTTGATTTCTGACCTTTCCGTGCCCCCAGCTCTGCTGTGTCTGTGCAAAATACAGCAGTAACCCACATCCTGCACTTTATCCCGCTCTCCTCTCCTCAGTAAGTGTGATGCATCTGACCAAAGATGTGCTTAAATAATTAAACCAAGCAAAGGTAAACAACTACACCAATAAATGCAATATAAAAATATTATTCTAGTACATCAATTTAAAAATAAATAACAAAGGACATAAGTTTCTTTAATTAACGCAAATATATTGCCAAATAAAGGTTTACATGCAAAGGACTAATTAAGGTCCACATTAAAATGCTTTTATAAGGCATACATGAATCAGGTATGCATTGCCATACAATTTATGGCCTCGGCCATGCTGATACATGCAGTTCATTGGAGCTCAAGACGCGCAGACTCCTCCACATAGCCAAAAAACCTGTTCCAGAACAGCAATACGACTGCTAAAAGGTGTCGGCAGTGGCTTTCTTTTAAAACGTATTTAGAGGTTTGAAAACTGTTCTCTGAATCACACCGAAACACATCCAATTATCCTAAGTTTTACGTTTTCATCCTAAGTTTTAGGATTTGATCCTAAGTTTTACGTTTTGATCCTAAAATTTAGGAACGAACTTGCGATGATCGTAAGAGCATATACGCATTCGAACGTAGGCTCGTGCGAGTCGTAAATGGCCAAAAAAACAGGAAAAAATGACTAACACCCACCCAAACTTACGATTCTCGATACGAAATCAATTAACTTTTGCTCTTTGAATCGAGGGGATTAACTGTATAAGCACTGTATACAGTATGCTTATGTAAAGTTCAGTACAAAACATCCTTCTGAGTAGCTATAGTATTTTCTTTCAATACATTTTTTTGAAATCTATAATACATCAATATACAGTTCAATATCACACACAACATTACTTTACATTATACAAGCATGACATTACTCAAACATACTCTTCTGTGCTTAATACAAGTATGGCTAGAGCGGCAAAAGTAAAAAAGAGCAATATAGGTGAAAATCAAACTATGATGTTCCATATATATAACATTGATTGCTAATCACTGCCTTTAGTCAATCACATTTACTGTTCAAAGATTGTGATCCAGTAGCATTTCCAATCTATCCCCAGAGTAATCAAAAAGAGTCAAAGTCAAACTCTGACAAGCATTCTTTTGAAGTTTGATAGCAGCGCCGCCTTATCCACCCATAAGCACCATACACTTTTAGATTGCTCCATCCTGTCTAAAATGTATTGCAGACATCTTTTCCATGATCATAGAGTTCTATTTAGCAGCGCCGCCCAAGGGTCCAGGCTTGCTGGACATCCCAAGATATCAGAAACTTCTTGAAATGCTTTGGCCCAATATCTGGATATCCAGGCACATTATGGGCGATTCTATCAGGGACTAAGTACCATCGGGTTATCAGTTTAATGTTTGTTTCTACAGGAAACGCTGAGGTGTTACCTCGGAGAGAGATTTGCAATATATCAGACCATTCTTTCTGTTACAAGGTTTCCCCTAACTCACTCTGCCACTTGTCTACATAACATGGTAGGTGGTTAGTTGGAGCTAGCATCAAAGATAAATACACATCAGATAAAATTACCTTCCCCCTAGAGTCTTCCCAGATCTGTTTTATCCCGGATGATTGTCCTGACAAAGTTACTTAAAGCGGTCTTTCACTCTGAATAAGAGTCTATCTTATATGTTTATAAATATAAACACAGAGCAATAGATGAAGAGTTAATCAGGCGATGCAGTACAATGGTATCCCAAAGTGCATGCACTTCATACTGTGAGGTAATTGAGACCAATCCACCACCAGCAATATGAACTCTTACCAGCTTTGAAAAAGTAAAGAGACTTCAATAATATCCCAAACGGCAACAAACAAGCTTCCAATATGTTCCTCTTTAGGATATATACGCGCCAGTGTTGTTCATAGCAGGACAAATGTCCAAGTTCAAACAGAAACACATAAAAGGAAATAGAAGGAGCCAAATCTAGTGTAATTCCGCAACCCAAACGTTTTAATTAATAGTAATAAAATACACTCACAAACATATAAGTAAAATCAGCATATAGGTTAGATCCGGATCTCACCGGCCCTGGAATCCGACAGGCACAAGCAAATCGATCACAGAAAAACGGTACCGCTGGAAAACTTTTTGAAGCTTTCAAAGACACATACATACTCATAATATGCGATCAGCTAGACATATTAGCTGGGGACATGTCATTTGTTAACCTGTGATGTGTGTGTTATATTCCCAGCTATGGATGCCTGCAATCAGGTGACCGTAGGTTCATGGTCACATGACATTGTTCTTTGGTATTTAATCTCCACCGCTCTGCCTCGCCACCAGCCTTGTCAAAGGAACAAACTGACATATACAACTGGTTACTGTGGCTGTGTCAGGTGCCCAAAGAGTTTTTCAACAGGTGAAAACATTTCTGAAAAACAGAAATAGCTTCCATAGATAAAAACCCACCCTTAATAAGACAACGTTGTCAGGTAAAAACACTCCCTACTCATTCCAGGACAACACTTACACACACCGAGCATATACATTACTTGGGTGGTGGAGCAATTCATGAAATCTTCCATCCTAAACACTCTAGGTGATTTCAAATCACCATATACCTGTAATCTGTAATTTTCACATCCTGCAGGGGCCACATCTGAAGTAGATGCTGGGTTTTGTGCTTTCCAGCCAAACAGGCTGTTGAGGCCTCACGCCTACCCCCTGCAACAATATATCCTTTGTATTCGGGCTCAATGTGCAGTAAGTAGGGGGCGTGGACTAACCAAAGCTGCTACTTGTGGGGCAAGAAGCAGGATGTGTCAGTGTTTTGACAGAATTATTTGAAGCTCTCCCAATGGGACTCAAATTGGGTTACCAACCGTACCCCTGAGGTAACTTTCTTTTTACTTTTCAGCTCATACTTTAAGGAGATCAGGAGATCTATCCTTCTGAAGCGCTTTGGAGAAATAGGTTCTAAGAAGTCGATGCAGGTACCCCTGCTCCTTAGACTACTCAAGTCCCTTGCTTCTGCCTTCAGTTGTTGTACAGATGTACAATTCCATCAAATCCTATAGAACTGGCCCAGGGCAGTGCCCTATCACAATGGGATGGGATGTTGGCTCGTAAAGTACAGTAGAGTGTTGCCCTCAGAGGGCTTCCTATATGTAGAGGTGGATAGGCACCCATTCCCCTTATTCATAAGGAAATCAAGGAATTCATTCCTCTCTGGATGGACCTTGTAAGTCAGATGGATGTTACATCGATTGCAGTTAAGCGACTTAACACATTTTTCCAGTTGATCGGCACTCCCCCTCCACACACCAGGATGTCATCAATATAGTGCAGCCAGAGTGCGACCAATGCACCAAAGTCAGCCCGCAAAAACATCTCGAACCCCTCCAACCGGCCCAGGTGGATGCAGGCATACCATGGCGCACAGGCTGCCCCCATGGCTGTGCCTCTAATCTGGTGGTCGAAGTTGCCCTAGAACCTAAAGAAATCATTGTGTAGAATAAACTCCAAAAGTTCAATAACAAACTCATTGTGGGCAACATCACAAGGGCCCATTTCCGACAGAAAATGTGGTACTCCCAGGCCCCCATCCACTTTTGGCCTAAGGAGTGTCTTATGGTTAAACTTATATGATCTTTGCAGTTTGGGGGAATCTTTCATTCTGAGGGTTTTGCGAGGTGCTGGATTTAACGATCTACTGGTCAAAAGGTCGAGTTCAAGCAGTAGGTCCTATAGTTCCTCATTAGTAGTAGCAGAACATGTTTTGTTTCTGTATGTAAAGCTCTGTTGTCTTTCAGGATTTTAGGCAACGGGCGCATTTCCCTCCTTTTTGCAATTGTAGAAGGAGCCAAATCAGAGAATATTTAATAGCTGTGCCCTTGGAACAGTAACTGAGTGGCCTCTCGAGCTGCCTTCTACAGCCTGTTCTATGTCCTGAAATAATGAAACTTTACCCGACTATATCTCGTGGTGGATCCTCAGGTCCCCTTCTCGGGGCTAATGCTCTATGTACCCTATCCATCTCTGGTTGCTCAACTGGCTGTCCAGGCAGCAGCTCTTGACACAGAGCCAGGATTTTGGAATGGGCATCCTTCATGGTTTCAGGAAATGCAGGTTTGCCCTGCACTCCCCGTTTTCAGTTTGGCCTAAAAAAGGCTCTGTTATCAGCTTTTAACTTGACAATGTTCTTCTCATGTGCTTCTAGCATAGTGGTGCCATCCCTCAGACTATCATCCATAGCATTTAAACTGTGACTACCTTCTCCAGCTTCTTAGTAAAATGGTCTGTGATCTAAGCATTAATGTTTAAAGCTCTCCATTTGAGATGAGTGTAGTTGCAGCTTCCTCGTTAATGTGCTCCTCTTAGCTGCATTCTGCTCCCTTGATTGTGATTCTTCATCTGAGTTCCTGGTGTTGCCATCAGGGACTGGAGACTCTTGACACCCTCCACCATTGATCCCAGTGAGTTAGGAGTAGTGATTTTGAGCCTTCTTGTACATAGCCTGGTGGGTGCGGAGCTGCCTCAGCCTGCAACTCGCAGCATCACGTGTGCATGCGCACTCCACCTATAGTACGTTTAATAGTGCTATTGTTCATATTTTTGTAAAGAGAATTCACAGTATTTCACTTAGAATGTTTATCTAATAAGTTGCTTAGTTACAGATGGGAAACACCACTGCCTGGCAAATTAGAGGTTAGTTTTTTTAATCTAGTCTAGTCAATTTAAAGTTCAACAAAACCCACTCTGACCAGCCCTGGGATCTAAAAGATTTCAGGGCCAGACTCTAGTGTTCCCCGGGAGCATCCCAAATCCTCACTGTGTGAAACCTCCCAGGGCGACAGAACTCACCTGCTTCCTGGTGCCCTCAGCCATGTAAACATGTGAGTTAGTTTTAGAAGGACACTGTCAAATTCTAAACCCACACCTTTTGCTTATTTACATATGTTATACAACATAGAGATGCAGCATTTTCAAGAGGATTTCACCATCGCAGCTGGGAAACAGAGAATTCACTCACACATTACAGTCAGCTGTAAGCCAGCTGTGAAGCTCACAGCACAAAGCAGGGAGCAACCATTATCACATTATAACAACAGCCACATACCTGGCTGCTTACAGTAAACAGAGGAAGCAGCACTGAATGCACTGAATGTCATGCTGAGAGTTTTTTTAACTTGCCTGCTGCCTGTGCAATGAATCAAAGTTTAATCATTCTTTGTACATTGTAAAACAAACATTATAACAGTCAGGCTATGGTTGATGTTACAGTTATAAACAGCTCACAGCTGACTTGCAGCTTTCTGTGATATGAAAGCTATTTTTCCATCACAGTTCTACAATGAAGAATGCTGCATCCAAGAACAGCCTTGGGATAGAAGGCGCCCTACATAAGACTACAGGGTGGTGCCGCCCAACAAACTTTTGCACTTCCACACTGGCCTACTGCCACACATGGTTGCTGACAGCCACCAGGGTTTGCCTGAAGCCACCGGCACATAATCCAGCATCAAATCTGATGCCAGGCATATTTACCCACTCATAGAAGTGTTCCCTAAACATTGGCTGCCAGTTCCACTGCCTCATGTGTGAGGCAGAAACTGGCAGGTGGTGGGAAGCAATGCAGAAGTGGGGGCGTTCCTCCAATATTATGATGTTAGGGGCGAGTGGACCAGCAGTAATATTTGACTGCTGGGCCATTTTAAAGTGGACTAAAACCTGTATTTGCCAGCCCTGAAGTCTAAAAGACTCTGCAGCTGGCTGATTCCCTATCCCCGAGGCATCTCAATGTGGGATGCCCCACCTTGTGAAACCAACCGGGATTGCTGGTATACTTACCTCACAAGCAAGCCCATGGCACATGCATGGACCACATGTCTGGCTTTTCCAGCTGAGTCACTGCTGTGCTGGAGATAATGGGGGATTGCCAGCTGCTTCTATCGCTCCATGCCAGGCTCTGTGGACAAAAATATTTCTATGCTCTGTATTGATATATGCAGCACAGTGTGCTGATTGGATGAAAGCCTGCGTGCCTTGGGATTGTATGCAATGTAGGTATGCTGCCGATCCCAGGGGGGTTTAATACAACACAATCCCAATGTGGGATATCCCAGGGATAGCAAATCAGCAGGTTGAGTCCACTTTAAAGGGCAGAGCAGAGGTGAGCAGGGAATCCCTTCCTCCTGCCCACACCAACCATGCACCCCTGGCAGCTCCAACTGACATTAAGCTGATGGGAGGGCAGGCTTGGACATTGGGCAGGTGGCGCATCTGTACGGCACCCCCCCAACTATGGCGCCCTGTTCGATGGCATCCCTTGCACACCCAAATGCCAGCCCTGGCTGCATGTGAAATACAGACGGATATTGGCTCACAGCAGGAGTTTAATTATTGTTAGCACTGCTGCCTCTATATCTATCTTGCAGCTATTCTTGATTCAGGCTCTTTGGAAAGAAGCTACTGCATTTAGGTTGGTCCAGTCAGGAACTGGAAGACATGATGAGGCAGCCCAGAGAGGGGAAATAGCTGTAAACTACTTAATGCTCAACTCAGCTAAAACAGTTTGATTTCAGGCAAGCAAGAAAATACATTGAAAGGAATACCATAGAAAACAGGGAGGTGACCATAGGAAAGTGCAACAGTGACCTGTCTCCCTGTGACAACCGGTCTGTACAGGGAACTGCTGGCGTCATTCTAGAACACTGTAATTGGGGCTGTCATGTGTTTATCCCTCGCTGCCACTGTTTCCTCTCCAGCTTATTTATCTGATTTGTGCTCAAATGGCATCATGGAAACAGTGAAAGCACCATTAAGCTCATTCAAATCAGTAAAAATGTTAAAGTACCAGCAAAGCCAAGGCCCCATTTAATGTCTGCATCAGGGCCTGGTCGCATCTAGTTTCACCTCTGCTCACTACCTTGTATGGTCACCTAATGAAAAAGGACAAAGTCAGGATTAGAAACAATGTAGGATAGATCCTCACTGACATCTATCATCAGGCAGACGCTATTCTTCACTGCCATGTAGTTTTTCCCCTATATCCATAGGAATGCTGAAAAAAGAGCTGTAATCTCTCTTAGCTATGGGGTTTATTCATCAAGGGATAGTGGCAGGTAGTGCCTTGTGGCGGCAGACAGCGTCTGGTGAACGCGGGGCGCTGTATGCAAAACCACATTTATGAAGCGCGTATTCTGAGGAGCAACTCTAACAGCACCATGCAGCGTACGATTCATCATTACAGGTCTGGCATTAAAGTATTATTGCCACAATGTTACAACAATGTCATTCCATGTGTTTTCGCTTTGTTACTGGTGGATATGTGTTCAAAAACAGACTTTAATCACACAGCGTCTGCCGCTCTATGCTATAGCGACCAGATCCAGAGCGCTGAAGCTTTGTGTGTCTGTTTTTTTGTTGAATATGGTGTGAGTCGCTGAGAGTCGGTCACAATGAGCTGGCGATATCTTTCACTCCCTGCAGCGCTATGCTGATGTTAGAACGCCCAACATTTATCACATTCATCAATGCCCGACAGGTTACTACAGCGACCGAGACGTATACTAGCGGTTGCTTTAAGCGCTGCTATACAGATGCTCATCTGCTGATACCTGGCGTTAGTAATGAATCAGCCTCTATGTTAAAGAGACTTTAGAACCTAATACAGCATCTACAGCAAACTGCTTGCTTTCATTGTCATTGCCTGAACAGTCCCTTGAACATGAAGGATGCATATCATTTATCTAATCATTATAGGTTATGGTGTTCTTGTATAATATATCATTTTTTTATAATTATATTATTTATGTGGGAGTATAGCACAGTTTTGTTCAGTGTTAGAACAGGTCGAGCTATCAATGCTGCACATAAAACATTGCTGGTGATGCTATATCTAAAGGCATGTTATTTCTAAAAATAGATTTTTTATGTCTTTTAATTTATTGTCCTTTGCTTGTCTTATTTCAGCCAGCGATTCCCAGAATGATAGTGGGTTCAGTATGGCACAAGTCTTATAGCATTTGTCTGACAATCTACTATATTATACTCAAAAGGGATACAGCATTGATTCTTTATCACCTGTGCATTGAAGTGCATAGCTGTTTTCAGTTCATAGCTGAGCAGCATGTCACCAACTATTGATTTGTACTTCTGATATGTTTTGTATTTCAGATGCCCTTTTTATATGGGAAACACTTTTCCTGCGTGGTGTTATCTCAGTAGGGATGCTAGAACCATTATAGTGGTAAGATCACTACTTTTAAATAACTGTTGGACATATAGCCATGAACAGCAAAAAGAGGAGTCATTTAAAAGGAAAGTCCTCTTTCGAAAATGTATATTTTTTGTGTGGCAAAATTATGCCCTCAAGGTGCTAAGTTTATCTAGTATTTTTTTTATTTTTTTCTTACATAAAGGTGTGTTATGTGAATGCAGTTTTCCCTACCTACACTAGACCAAGTCTTTACAACAAGAAGAGAAAAGTGTGCCCTGTAAACACCGAACATTATTGCTGGGCATGTGTAATGTTGAGTGAGCTCTCTCACCTCAGCAACAGCAATAGCAGCAGTGCTCTGTGTGTACAGGGAGCACTTTTCTCTTCTTGGCATAGAGACTTGGGGGGTTATTTAAAAAACGCTAGCGCCAGGTAGTGCCACATAGCGGCACGTAGCGTTGGGTGAACGCTGGGCGCTGTATGTGAAAACCACATTTAAGAAAGCGAATCTGGTGAGCGCCATGTAACGTCACATGTGTTACTAGAGGTGGCTCTGCATATAGCGTTGGCGTTCTAGGTTCAGGAGCGCCATGTAGTACCTTTTGCTCAGTAGCGCTCTGCCATACATTTCAATGGTGTTTCATTTGGTTGTTTTAAATAGCATTTTGCTACAGTAAACTTTAATATTTTGCTTCAAATCATTGTATGGCCCCTCCTGCCGTGCTAACAAACACTTTTATTGACATTGCAATGTTAAAACAATGTAATTCGATATGTTTTCGCTGGTGGTGCTGGTGTATATGTGTTAAGAAACAGACTTTTTTCACACAGCATCTGGCGCACTATTATCCAGTTGTTAGATGTAGCGTAGCCTTGGGCACTACCTAGCGTTTACTGTTGGCTTTGCAGTGAATCAGAGAGCGCTTCAACAGTGCCCACCAGACATCACATTCATTAATGCTGGACCAGATAGTATAGAGCCACTTGTCCGTCTGCTAAGTCTGAAACTCTCTTACAGCGTCTACTAGCGGTCGCTCTAAGCGCCCCTATACAGACGCTCACATGGTGATATGTGGCACTGGTATTAAATCAGCCTCTTAGTGTACGTTGCCAATGGCAACAGATTGCAAGTAGTGAAAACTTTTTTTTCATTTTTCATAAAACACGTGAGTCTCACGTAGTCGCCTCTCCAAACGTTAAGTGCCAGCTACGTGAGACTCACAGAAAAAAGTATAAAAGTAAAAAACTCACTTCACCTGTTGGATTGGGCCGGGTCTTCTCTTCATCTGATCGCCCCCCGGGGCTCTTCTCGCTTCAGGATAGCGCCCCCCGCTTCGGCTCGCTGCTGCAGTTAAGTGTAAGCTGTGGCCGCGATCCCTCCCGCAGGGTCTCCTCTTCACTGGGGGGGCCTCCGATTGCCCCCCTGGGCTCTTCCGGGGGGTGAGGAGAGAGCGAGCCCTCTTCCTCACGTCCAGCATCACGTCCAGGATTGCCGGATGCTAGCATTATGACGTCACCTGCCAGTCAACACCTCGCATCTGAGCCGAGAAGCTCAGTAGCTCCGGGTGTTTAGAGGAGGAAGGTTGGAGGGGGCGAGATGGCTCTGATCTCTGCCCCTCCCAGTCCTCCTCCACTGATCACCCGAGAGCTTCGTGGGACATGATCGCCAGGGGACAGCTGAGGATCAGAGGTGAGTAAAGAAAAAAAAACGAATAAATGGAATTTTTCTGTGTGTGTGGTTTATTTTATACTGTTAACCCCTTGTGAACTGGTAAGGGATCCATGAGACCCCTATACCAGTTCACAAGGCCGGGGGGTGGCAAGTCCCCTACTACTAGAGGGTGACTTGCCACTAACCCCCGGCACCCCCAATTACCTGTCACCCCAAAGCCCAGGGGGTGCAGAAGAGCCTGGGCCCACAGAGGGTATGTGGGCTTGTAGGCTGCAGGGCGGGTTGACACCAAAGCTGGCCCCTGCGCCCTGTTCCTACAAGCCCTGCATAGCTGGTCCCGGGCTGGTTACACTAGGCAGGGGGGACCCCATGTCATTTTTTTATTAATTTTTAGGGGTTTTTAACCCTTTAAATTTCCTCAAAAAAAATGGGGACGGGGACCCTATGTCATTTTTTTTAAATTAACCCCTTATGCTCTGTCGCCCAGCGTGGTTTGCCATAGCCGTGTGAAGTCGTGAGGAAATGAGCTCTGCGCCCAAAGTGCCTAAAAAACGAATCTTTAGCCTTCACAGGTACCTGGTTTCCCCATGTCGAGACGTAGAAAGAGCCGGGCATCAGCGGGGAGATCCGCCACTATTTCCCCCCTGAGGGACCTTCTGCCGCTGAAGGGAGAAGCCGCAATATGGCACCAGAGAGGCAGAAGCCGGCGACACGTGCGGGGGCAGGAGCCGTTGAAATAGAGAGCCGGAGAGAAGCAGAGCGGCCGAGAAGTTACCTGCCGCGGGAGGAGGCGAGCGGTGAAGAGATGGCCCCTGCTCCAGCTCAGATCTCTGATGTGAAAGCTTGTCGGAGGGCGGAGGGACGGGAGCCCGAAGTAGCGGCGCTGCTCTGCAGGTATGCTGGCGATGACAGCTGATCACGCCGCGGGGCAGGAGCGGAAGGAGAGGGACCCTGCTAGCGAGCGATCCACCGCGGAGTACACGCCTGCACGTGATCAGGCAGGAGTCAGCAACAGAGGCGCCGGGCATGCTGATGAGCCTCTGATAGTTGAAAAGGAGAGTGAAGGGAGGGAAGTGCCCATACCCCCCTCACTGGCCCCAGAGTGCGTCTTACCATCCGATCTTGGAAATGCCACCTGTCATTCCTTCTCTGAGAGAGGTGCCAGAAGGTCAACCATAAGACCCGCAGCGCAGTCTCACCCTGGCTCCCTGCACTCTTCACACCTAATTTCTCCCTCCTGATCAGGAGCAGAAAGTTTAGACGAGTCCCCAGATTGCTGCATGTCATTCTCACCTGGGGCATCTAACGATCAGGACTGGGAGAAGGAGCCCGGATTGCCTGTTAAGGAGCCACACTGGTTGGTCGGGTCCACAGCGGGACACTCCATGATATCTCAGCCCGACGGGAGATGCCATCCCTCACAGCAGACCCTGTCTGTGCCCGTGAATGCAGGAAATCCAGCAGAGCCACTGCCCCAAAACATGTAGCCGCTGGAGGAGGAGGAGTAGTGAATCCGGGAGCAGGCACAGATAATGCCCAGGACCCGGCCGCTATGGATTCTCTATCACAGCATATGGGGGGTGCCCCTCGCTCACTTTACCTAGGCGCCTTGCCGAGGGCACCAACGCAGAAGCCCATGAACCGTCTATGTCCCGGAGAAGCTGGTCACCGAGCGCGGGCTTAGGATCTCAGCCCAGGGTGTCGCTCACCAGATGGCGGGGGTCGCCGCCGCCGCCGCCTACCTCCTCAGCCACTAATCAGCTTCCGATGGCAAAATACAATTTAGAGGTCCTCCTCAAATTTCTCCCTTCGAGGAAGGACTTTGAAAATTATACCAACAGAATGGAGACCTTGTTCCGGAGGGAACTGGATGAAGTGACAAAATCATTGTCAGAAGTAGCCGAAAGAGTCCAGAATCTAGAACAAACCCAGGAGTCCACGGGCCACGCATAGAGGCCCTGGAAAGGGTGTACACGGCCATGCAGCGGACACAGACAAACTTGACACAACATGTGACTAGAGCGCTGCTCCACCTAGATGACTTAGAGAATAGAGGGAGGCAAAACAATATTAGAATTTGGGGCCTTCCGGAGACGCCTGAGCACAATAACCTAGAAGTTGTTGCCTCATCTATCTTCAACGAGCTGTTAGGATGCCGGCAAGATGAAAACATCGAGATAGAATTCACAGAGCTCCAGGGCTAAGATCAACAGACCCTACCCGACCAAGAGACGTGGTGTGCCGAATCCATTTCTACAAGGTCAAGGAGGAAATTATGCGAAAGGCGTGGGAGAGAGGTCTCTCATCGTACTGCGGGGCCACGGTCATGTTACTGCCGGATCTCGCCCGGCACACCCTCCAGATGAGACGGACACTCAAGTCTTTGTTAGAAAAAATCAAGTCTGTGGGAGCATCTTACAGATGGGGCCACCCCTTCCACCTGGTGGTCACGAAGCAGAGCCACTCCTTTCTGCTGCGTTCCCCTTCCTAGCTCCCGAGTCTTTTTGGTTTTCTGGGAATCCCAGCCCTTCGCATTGAAGACTGGCTGTCTCCTGATCTTGTGGCTGATGAGAAGGGATGCCCGCAGCGCGGTGTACGATGTCCATGATGATCTCGGAGCCCACGGAGGCTGGGCAACGGGGGAGGTGGCCGCCGGAACCGGCTCGCTTAAGTGTCCTGTTCATGTTTTTGCATTTTAGTCTACGGGGACAGATAATACGGCGTCGCCTCACATGATCGCTACCACTCGATGCTACAGATCCCCCTGCTGGTCATAAGAACTGCTTGGACTGCAGATTACTGGACCACTTCCTCATTGGTGCTGTTGCTCGGGAACTTGGCATATGTACCCAAAAGCCCATAGGTTGTTATCCTGCTATGCTACAAGTTGTTAATTAATTTTTTATGGTGGTTCGGGGCTGGGGCCCCCCCGGCGGGGCGTGGTCAGGCTGGAGGCTCCTGGGGGGGCACCCACATTCAGCGGGGTTGCCCCCGCTGGGGCCGCCTGCCCGGGCCGACTCGGCTGGGGAGGCGGCCGTGGCTGTTCCTGCTATAGATCATAAGCTTCCTGTAGCAACAAGTTGTTAATGTGTTAATAGTGTGATTATTGCTTGACAGAAGAAAATATGGCAGCTTCCCTGTGCCCCTTGCCTACGGTCTCGTGGCTAGGCCAAGGGCAAAATCTAACTTGCTGTCCCCTGACGGGGCCGCGGGCTGGGGCACACTGAGCTGATCCAGGATTGAATCCCTGTGGGCACCATTGGTTACATTTTTTACCTTAAGAAAAATGTATCTCCTGTTCCATGGTTGTGGCTTCTCACTCCCCCAATATAGGCCTTTCTTCCCTCTCCCACGGCGGGTAGAGCGAAGAACGTAATAAGTTACACATAGTTGTTAATTTTTCCAGGTTTTCCTGACTCCTCTTTTCCTTTTCCATGTCCTCCTGTCCCCAGCCTTAAAGTTTGCCCCTTCCTTCAAGTACCCTTTGATCTCCCCTGTCCCTTGTCCGTGACTTCTCCTTCTCCAGTGGTCGGGTGGCGAGTGACTCTACGCTCACGCATGGCAGAACTTTTAGTGTGCTTGTTCAACGTAAAAGGGTTCAATGTGCCAGAAAAATGATCTAGGGTCCTCTATGACTTACATCGGCAAAAGGTTAGAGTAGCTCTATTGCAAGAGACCCACTTTAAAGTGGGTCACATTCCCCAAATGCAGAACAGGTACTTCAACTCATGGTATCACTCCCCGAACCCGGAGGGCAAGACTAAGGGAGTTTCAGTGGCTTTCCACAGGTCCTTACAGCATGAGGTTCTTGACACGAAGGTTGATCCTCAGGGGAGGTTCCTATTTCTCAAAGTTAAACTTTAGCAAAGCATGCACAATAGTGAACATTTACGCTCCCAACACAGACCAGGTCGGCTTTTGTGTCAGGGTACTCAGGTTACTTGAAGACTTTGCGGAGGGCGTGATTATCATGGGAGGGGACCTTAACGTCCCCCTTAACCCATCTATTGATACATCATCTGGGAAAGCGGCTGTGTCAATGTGCAAGATCAACAAGCTGAAAAAATCCCTGAACATGTGGAGCGCAAAATAGTGAAACGTGGTCTGGCAACAGGGGGTGACAAAAATTCTAGTAAGGATGGCACTTAAAGGGTTAATTACATAAGAAGGATTTACTTGTGCATGGCCTGGCAGAAATGGCAGCATTCCATTGAACCTTGGCACGTCTGCTTTATTGCAATGAATAGAGTAGGGAGGTGGGGGCAAAACATGGCACTACAGACACCGCCATTCCAGACCGCTGTGCTAGAAGATGGAATCACTGGAGAAGATGGAATCACTGTCCTAGGTAAGTATGGAAATGCAGGTGCTGAACGCAAGGAGCTTGCAGAGGAACACTGGTCCTGCGTGGAGAACCTGCAGGGGCTTAAAGGTGAGAATAGACTTTTTGTTTGTATTTTGCCTAAACAATCCGTTTAAGAAGCTCAGTGTGTACATTCTTTCTTCCTGAAAGCTCTTGGGTATCTAGAAACATAAAGATAAAAATATAACATATACAGGCACAAGTGCCACAAAGTGTAGCCAAATAGGGCTAATTGAGCACAAGGTTATTTAGCTTAAGTAGTCTAGGAGGCTGATTTTAATATTAATGAAAAAACAAAAATGAAAACAAAAAAAAAGATACGCAACTATAGCCACCTAGAGAGGCAGTGAGGCAACCCCAGGCTGTGATAGTGAGCAGGGATGGCGCACTCTAGTTGTGAGCAGGGATTGCACGCTCTTGATTTCCAGTTAAGGTACATTTCAAACTGCTGGGATAGGGCTGAACAGGTGAGTATGTATACTTTTTGTTTTTTATTTCTGCCCAGACAGTCCCTTGAACATTAGTGAAATACCACCTACACGCTCATTGCTAGTTCCAAGAAATAAACAAATACAACCTATATGTGAGTAGCCAACCAGTACCCGTAAATAAAGGTTTTTGCTCTCTTTTAGCCACTATATTAGATCTATCATGGGTTTCCCCCTAAGGTTGCTTTCTCCCAATTATCAAACTGACCCCGGTTGGAATTGGATGGGTAATGGGCACCGGAATCAGGTACGTTCTGAATAAGGAAAACTGTATTTTTGAAAAGGGGGTAACAAGTTCTCTCACATCCTAAACCAAAGCTATAACATATTGACATTTCTTTTCAGTGTTAAAATGTACATTATTTCTTTACAGATCCTAATATTTAAATAAAATGATTGAATATTCCAGGTATAAATGACAGATTTTAACAACAAAACTTATCTGTTTTAGTTTTACTGCACAATGCATGCCAACTTTTTGGCCATGAATTGTCATTGAAAAATTGAGAGGTTTTAGAAATCCAGAAGTTATTCATCAATCATCTTCCACTAGGATGTATCCTGAAGCCTGTACAGTGCTGAAGGCAGTAGACTCTGCAGCTTGGGCCTGGTGTAATGTATTGTAAATAACTAGTTAGATGATATTGCGCTCCATAGCTCAAGGAATTCACTGTGACAAAATAAGACAAGAGCAGATTTATTGCCTAACAAGTCAGCCCTTTTTCAAGGGCCATGTAAACACACTGTGGATTTGCACACATTGGGCTTCAATAAGACTGAAAAGAAATATTAACAAGACATCAGACTCAAAGAAGATTTACCTCTCACCATGGCCTTGAATCAATAAAAGTTGAAGAAAATTCTCCTGGTAGAAAAAAATACACTGTAGGTGAAAAAAAGCATAAAAACTTCACTGTTACTGAATCACCAGATAGGAAGACAATAAAAGTCAATGGCACTTTTTGTTACAGTGTAAAAAGGAGTAAAAAGTACCATTGACTTTCACTGTCTTCCTAGCTGGTGATTCAGCAACTGAAAATTCTCATGCTTTTTTTTCCCACAAATTGAAATTTTTACTACTTTTCATTTTTTAACTCTTATTGAATCGAGTTCTATATCTACTGTTGGATTTCATTAAAGTGGTTAAGATTTTAGGTTCTTACTTAATGTTTAATGTAATATAAGAAGGGATGTTTGCAAATAATGTGTACTGAACAAAATCCTTAGCACAGGACTGAATGAAAAAAGGTAACATGATGTCTGTCTGATCTATACTTTTATTTAAAGTGGACCAACACCCACCGCTGATTGGCCCGGGAATCTATAAGATTCCCGGGCCAATCAGATCCCTCCCCGCGGGGCATCCGAAATCAGGATGCCACGCTGTGTGAAACCCCCCCGGACGCCCACAAACCTTACCTTCTGTCGTTCCAACGGCGCATGCGCGGGCCGCCGTGCGCCCCTGTAGCAGGGCGTGCACCCGTGCCGGCCGTTTGTGAATGGCCGGCTCGGGCACGCTCCCTGTAAGAGGCACGCGCGAGAGGCGGCGGCGGCCTCAGCTTGTCCGTCGCTTGTCCATCGGCGGTGAGTTACGTTTTGTGGGGCTTTCTGGGGGGTTTCACACAGCGGGGCGATCGGGGTGCCCCGCAGAAGTGTACCAACACCCAGGCTAGTGAAAATCCTGGGTGTTGGTCTTAACCAAACTAACAGCCTTGCACAGTTGAGTAGAAAACTCCCCAAAACTCACTCGCCACATCTGCATGCATGATACTGAATCATTTGTGTCTGCATCCACTTCAAGGAGCACTATCGCGAAATTGTCTAATATTAGAAATCCTTTTAAACATGCCAGCTTATGAGGGGAGCGGTCACTTATACACCCAAACTGAATAAAACTCCCGCCAAGCTTGTGCATTTCTTTTCCTGGTAGGAATAAAATGCAGTGGTGACAGGTTTAGTGTATCGGGGTGACAGAACATGTCACCCCTGTTGTCCTCTTCCTTCCATTAAGATAAAAAGAAACAAACCTGGCTGGATAGTTTTTGATGCCAGGTTTATAAATGACCTCTCTCTCCGTCCTCCATCATATTTTAATATTTATATGGATTTTTATCATTGGGCAATTTTTCACGATAGTGCTCCTTTAAAGCTGAAATGCCACCACACAGAATTTCTCCTGGTCTCGACCAACTTGGAGCAACTACATTTCCCAGCATCCCAGTCACACTGCTGCCTGGAATTAATCAACATAACCAACAATCCAAAGCGGCAGAATACCCAGCAGCAACTCCCGACCTCCCCCCCGCGCTGTCCGAGACGTGCCTAGCTGTTATGAGCAGGAAATACACATTTATTATAAAAAAAATTAACTTTATATATTTTAAATATTTACTAGTGTAAATGTGTGAATATGATATTTTAATATTTGCTGCCACAATACAATGAAAGAAAACAACAACAGTCCCAATAAATCGCAAATGGGACACCTAGGATGGCACCATACCCCTCAATAATCAATCATTGAAAATATCAAAAAATCAATATAATCAACTTTAATTCATTAGCATATTTAAAAAATCACAAACACATACATAATTACATACAATCACAAGCTTTAAAAACATTTACACACAGACCCAGCCTCAGCAGCAGGGAACCCTCATTACAAATCCAAAATCCATAACCTATATGTACAAATTAATGAACCCCAAGTACATCCAATGTCCCAAACTAAAGTGCAAATGCAAAAAAGTGTGCCATATTGCGGAAAAGAAAAGTGCTATTAGTGCTTGATGTGCAATATCTGCATATCCTAAATGGAGTGCCCTCTATGCACCCCTAGTACCTATCCCCACAGAGACTAACTATTGCACTCACCACATTAAGTTCAATATAAACTTTATTTCAGAGATCAATTAAAAACACATTTAAAAACATGATTTCTGTGCCGTAAACATGATTCACCACCAGGGGGAGCACACCCTCAAAACCAACATAATCATTCTATCATAAGTATATCTAACACTATCTATTACAATATATTCCTTCCTCTTTCAAGTAAAAAGTGTCAGTGCTTCACAAGGTGCTTGTATCTCAAATACAAAATCAGTGCAAGAATAATAAACCCAATCGGAGTTACAGATGCAATACAGCAAAACAGTGCAAATGACCAAAAAATTGCTTACAGTGTCCAGACGGTATGCGCCCCCCTGGACTGCGACCAACGCGTTTCGAGTCAATACTGACTCTTGCTCACGGCCAGTAATCCCACTAGTTGTTTATGGCACAGAAATCATGTTTTTAAATGTGTTTTTAATTGATCTCTGAAATAAAGTTTATATTGAACTTAATGTGGTGAGTGCAATAGTTAGTCTCTGTGGGGATAGGTACTAGGGGTGCATAGAGGGCACTCCATTTAGGATTGATTGTGGCTTTGGGCATTTCCCCACAGGGCAGTGTACCAACTTTAGGACTAGATTCGGTGCCGCCCTATAATTGTAGCCTTTTTGCCCAATTGGCTTCTAAATAGATGGCAATATCTGCATATGACAAATAAACAGAGTGAACTATCTGAGACAACAACACAAGTGATAAGGAGAATCACCCCTGCCAGACCCGGCCAATAATCTCACCCACGCATTCCGTGGCCACCTACGCCACTTTCTCAAGGTGCTATATGTTGCTGCTGTCCACCACTCACCTTTTATAGTCACTGATAAGGGCGACGTCGCACCGCATCCCCGCTCTCCTGTGCAGCGCGACCCCGGCCGTGCTGCCCATTATTCTCCAATATTTCTAGTAGAAATCAATAATTTAATACTGTGCCAACGCTCATATACCCTTAACAGCTATCAACTTGAATAGTAAGAAATTATCATTGAAACTCCTCATAGCATCCAGAGCTCTATCCGAAGAAATATTTGCTTGAACTCCTTGCTAATACAATCTATTGTGTGAGAAATATGAAAATGTAAAAATGGGTTTAATTGCTAGAAACATGAATATGCTTAAAGTGATTGGCAAGTCAAAAGTTAAAAAATAAATATCAGTAGCTTACCTTACATTGAGTCCGTCCAGCGCTCTCCTACCTGCTATGTTTGTCTACCTAGTGAGTAAATCACTTCCTCATTCAGCTTTCAGTCTCCACCATGCTGATCTGGTCCCAATCAACTTTCAGTGGACCGAGAATGGAAACACCCCCCACTCTGTCCCCAGACATCCTGATTGGCTGCCTCTCTCTATGAAAACAGCTATGAAACCATGCCTTCCTCCCTCCTCTCTGATCACACTATGTGCTGGCAATAATAACTAGAGGCACAACAATGCACTTATTCTATAACTATGATATATGTAAAGAACACAGTGTGCTTACATAAAACTGCTGTTGCCACACCCACTGGTTCTTTTTGAAAACGGATTGAAGTTTGGGACAATTCAACATGTAGCCTGAGACAATGGGAAAATAATCGGGCTTGCCTTTAGTATAATTTTAAACTGATCCAGTCAATTTCCCCAGAAAACCTTCAATGTTGCAGATAGTTATTACAGTATTTACATAAGTTAAAGTAATTTCAAGTAAGTTATAAAAAGTACTATACAGATTTACAGGACTCAGGTCTCTTTGGATTCTTCAGTACTGGTTAGGGATGAATAGACTCATGGATGTTAGAATTCACCAGGTTCAGCCGACCCCAAGAAAAATGTTCAGTTCGGGACCAGAACTTGACCCCAAATTCCAACCTCCACACAAGTCCATGAGGACCCAAACTTTGGTGTTGTAAAATGGCTATAACATGCTAGCTGTGAGGGCTAGGGGGATCAATGGTGGCATATTGTTATGACCACCTCTGGAACCTGCAACTATACTGAGAACAAAGCCCCCTCCAGTGAACCCCCTTTCCTCTTCTTAATGGCTCTCCTCCCCCCCCCCCCTCCACTGTCGCAGGACTAGCGGTGTAATGGAGCCACAGTGGCACACTCTTGAGATGCCAGCCACTCCACCAGCCCCAAAACCAAGCCACTCTCCAGATCTGGATGAGCCTGACTCAATATGTTACATTTGGTGCCCATCCCCATGCCCCAAGTGATGGTGCTATGCCCATGGGGTTCTTCCTGTTGTGACATCAGGGGAACCCTCTTATTCTTAGGAGTATTTTGGGGGTCCTTATTTTGGGGCACTATGTGCAAGGCTCCTCCAACCCAAGCCACCCTCCCTCCTGGGGCCCATGGGAGGAAGCTTCCATTATAAAGAGAGTAGTGTACCTAGTCGGAAACTTTGGGATTTGGCCACAGAGGCTCTAGGAGCCTAGCCTTACCCATTGCCCTTATTAATTCGATGAGGCAAGGATTGCCTTTGTCAGCACCTGTTGGACCCACCAGCAGATTTTCCCTGCTGGTGGATCCAACAGGACTGCCATTTTTCTGGCACTCCCCAGCATATTTATGAATTCTTTCCTCCTTGAAATTTTTGGGGCTGTATTTTTCCAGTGGTAGTCAGCATTTTTTTTATTATAGTTACAAGAAATCACTGCTTGGGACGAAGGGGACAAACTTTAAAGCATGTTTAAGTTGAGTTTTAGTTGTTGGTGTCCTAATTACACATGGTTTCAGCAAAAGAGGCTATGAAAATCAATTTTAATATCCCTCCAAAAAACATTTTGGCCCATCTAGGTCCTGTGTTTCAATTATTAAGTCCCAATGCAAGTTCTGTACAAAAAAAATGTGTGTAATATTAATTATAAGCATTAAACACTACAATCCAGTTCTGCCCATTGCTCTATGGGAATTTGAGCTACAGCACCATAACCAGAGTGCCCGACGCTGCATCGTTTTTGGCACTAGCCGGCGGCTACATCACACTGCCATTTTTCTTTCTCAAATGCCATGCTGAGGGCCGTTGAGGCCAAAAAAGTGGTATTGTGAGGCACTATCACTCCTTAAATAAGGCTCCCTGACACACTAGCTAACAATTACATGATCCAATTTTTTTGCAGGGGTTGCCCGTGTTACTTTTGGCATTTTAGGGGTCTGGAGGAGCCTTAGATTCTCAACCCGGTATTGTCAGATTTAAGGGGTGCCCACTTAAGTCTCTAACTAATGTGTTTCTATCTCTTCTATTTCTTTTATCACAGACAGTGTCTGTTTAGATAGCTGTCATCTGCATAAGGAGAGTTGATACCATTGTTAAATCACCCTTATAATTCATATTGATATGGTTGCTTCTGTCTTCCACAAGACTTGTTTCCAAGGATAGCATCCGTCTTCCACAACAAGGAGATATCCTGCCATATTGCATATCCTACTCCTCCAAAACAGAATATTCTGCACTTGTTTGATGTGCTTAGAGCAGTCAAATAACTTAAAGAGGACAAAAGTATTGGAAGTTTGATTATTATATTATAAAAATGTCCCAGAAAGGGTCATGAAAAAAGAATCTGAAAAACAGCAACCCAACACTATTGCAGGTTGGGGACCAGTACCTCATCCATGTTGCTAGGAGTATTATAGAACATGCTGCACGTTTACCCTGCTGACAGGTTCTCATTAATAAATTCCACATTGCATTCAACTAAAAACAGGAAAGGACACATCATCCTTTAAAGAGAAGACATAGAGCCATAAATTATAACGTTTGCTACACTGACATGGTGGAAAGCAGTCAAAGCGGGACATAGAATGTGGAATGAGCCAGGCAAAAGAAAACCGATATTGACAGCGGATAAGAAACAAAATTGGAACATTCTTATCGACTCCCACAATGAAATCTGTATACCTGTCTTACAAATTGATTCCCCTGGTGTAAAAGCGAGACGGCCTTTCAGGTTTAATGTGCTGGCATATAATGTAGGCTTCAAAGATTCAATGGCTATGGGCATTTAATATGATTATCTAAACAATGCTTAATTTGATTAACCATGACATAATGTAGCAAGATGCTGCCCAGGACAAGCAAAGAAAAAGCAGGGGGAAGTAAACTTGTAAGGTAATACATTTAAGGCTGAACAGCTTAAGAAGAATATGAAAAACTTAAGAAGAAGAATATAAACAGCAAAAATAAAAAAATACTAATATTATTAATTAACAAGTGTTTAACATAATTATGTTCTTTGTGATCTTTAAAGAGTACTAAAACCCATAAAAAAATTCCTCCTGGGTTCTACAGTTTGTCCCATGGGGATCCTGATGGAGGATGCCCATCGAAAGAATAAAATATATTATGTTAAAACAAAATTAAAAAGGTGGAAGCTATAAACAATAAAAAAAGTAGTTTATAAACCAGCAAGATAATTTTTTTAAACTAAGACAGTTCATGCTTATAGAGGGAACTACACTAGCATGTTGCATGTTCTCTATACACATAATTATTATTTATAGCATTGCCAGCTACATCATTTACTTAGTTTAGGGGAGATAATAATACTTTAATCATATACCTTTTATATTCTGCTAAAAATAGATGACAGCTTAATTATCACACTATTATTACACATCATGGGTCATGTGGGCTGGCACAGGGAATGGCTTTAATAGTCAGGATAGCCATCATCTGCCTAAAGCCCATGGGAAGCTGCACATGCGGCTCCACTGGAGTGGCCTACAGCCATTGCAACAATCGGGGAAGGTAGAGCGTTTCACAGAACTCATGGAGCTGGTAAGTACCTTACAAGAATTAAAGGGTGTTGGTAAGAAGAAAGATACAAAGCTAACAATGTTTCCTAAACCACTGATCCCATGAAAGCTGACACCACTGTGCAAATTTGGTGTGCTAGTTGGGGATATGGGAGCGTAGAAGTACTTTGGGCTTTTCCCAGAGACCAGAACACACTACTTAACTTTCCCCCATGGACCTTATTGGTGTTCAGACTGGCATGGCCTACCAAACAGAGACGTATTTGAGCAACATTATTAGTGTAAAAATATCAGTACATTTTGTGGTCCTGCAATGCCTTCCTGCAAAAAGATTGCAAAAGAATGGCATTTAGAAAAGAAGTTTTTTTTTCAAAAGATACAAAAGAGAAAGGACACGCAACCAAACATTGGGGGGGGGGTGGGGGTTAGCTTTTTCCTGAAGCTTTTCAAATAATTTCCAGCCACTTGCTGCACTGGAGGTATAAGGCATCCTCAGATAAGCTAGCGGCCAATTAATCCATTGCTGCATGCGTCCCAAATGTGAATCTTTCATAGATAAGAGTAGAAGTGCATTCAACACAGGAGTGTCATGGCACAGTGGTGTTGCCTCCATCTACATAATGAAATGTGAGCCTTCTGTTTAATTAGATTTTTAAACCTATTATAGAGTGTTGTGATAGTCTCTTATTAATAGAGGTGGGATGCTCGATCCTCCTCCCTACCTGCATAAGTGGTGAAAGGCTGATTAGCCCATCCATTCATGTGGGCTTTATAGATGTTGTGCCAGTTAAAGCGGCACTACAGTCAAGTCACCACTTCCTTGTTCATGGTGTATGGCGCTAAATGGCAGGTAATCAGGTGACCAATGGAAACCTTTAAGATTTTGTTTGATGTTCAAGCACACTGGGAAATCCAGATCGGTCACTGGCAGGCGCGGGGTTGCCAGCCACTCATGAATGAGGAAAGCATATGGGTATAGTGCTGCTTTAACAGGCATCCAGGCAGACATACAACAGCAAAGGAAAGGGGTTACTGGGCCTCCCCTATTTGGTCCCAGCAACGACGAGGGGCTCCACCACCCTAAAACCTCGCCCAAAATACCAACAATGTGTACTATAAAAACATATTAAATTTTATTACTTAATTATGATATTAAAAACAGTTATTGGACACAATAACAAAGTTGTACATACAAGTGATACCTATTACATGCAGGTATCCAGCCAAAAAATGTTATAAATACAAACTGTTCAGTTGCTGGTGCGGGTATGTTGGTAATGCATCCCTTAAGGTGGGCAAACTAGTTTCGCCTATCTATAGGCTTCGTCAGTGCCCATAAACATGTCCTATAAAAATATATATATATATATACAGTGGCATCACTCAACAGGCCATTTTTACATTAATACACTTCTTCCAGATATATACAGCATGTATACAACAATGTACATAGGTTCATACCTCTGTTTCATTGAATAATGAATGCAGTTGGAGACAACCCCTGGTTCCTGCAATATAGTAGGTTGTAATGGTGCCTTTATACTGGTGGATGGTATATATCGGAGCAAAAGTGCAGCTAGCAGCCTAGGTAGGGCAGTAACACCTGCATCATAAGAACAGATTGCCTCCTCAATATTTATCCCAGTAATATGGGCAATAGTCCTGGTAACTCTAAAATAGAATAGCATATCCACATACCTTGTAAGCTCACTGAAGCATGAGGGCGAGGTTTTAGGGTGGTGGAGCCCCTGGTCCTTGCTGGGACCAAATAGGGAAGGCCCAGTAACCCCTTTCCTTTGCTGTTGTATGTGTTGCTCCATGTGGGCCTACCTCCCATACCAGCCCTAATTGTTGTAGTGTGCCCCCGCCTTCATGGGAGCACAATCATAAAAATAGAATTCCCCTCCCCCTTTTCTTTTGTTTTTTTTGTTTTTTTGTTTTTTTGTTTTTTTAACTCTATCATTATCCATACCCATTGGGAGGGTCGTTTTCACTAGTGGGTTGAAAGATACCCACAACCGTTACTATCCAGGTAGACATCCAATTTACAACTGATGTTCATGTTTTGGTAGAAGCATTCCTCATAAGAACCTGACTTTTATTCTACCATGCTTGGCAATTTTAGTCTGTAAGCTTTGGCAAATCTGAAATCTACGCCATTCTACGGTAACTTATAAGCGTAATGAATATTTATGTCATAGTGAAGTCAATTTTGCAATGAAACAGATACTTCTGTTGTAATTAACTTTTACAAATGTGTTTTATTGTCTCTGGTTTCTTTTAATCTAGCCCTTTAGCTCAATGTAAATTTGTTTAGAATTTACTTAGGCTGCATTTAAACATTTTGTTGGTTAAGTGCTGGTGTTATTACCTTCAGTATGTTATTTATGACAAATGCCAGTCTTAAGTGCAATTTTCAGGCAGTTATCGCTTAATAGCATTTCTTCCTCCCTGCTATCACATACAGCAATCACTCGGGCTCTTAGGTCATTGGGCATAAATGCACGTTTTACAAGGAGTAATTGCTTAAATTACTGTATCACTATAAAAGTTACAGAGAAAAAAAGTCATTTTTATTGGATTCACTGGCTTTCATATTTGAATTTTAAAAGGAATGCCAGTTCATATTACTTTTTGAAACTAGGATCTTGTCAATATAAATACACCTTGCGCATTGACCACTCTCACTCCACTGGAACCACCCATTCTGTCTTAAAACATCATAATCGTGTGTATAGGGAGTGCCAACATACTCTGTTGGTTGTGTATTGTGTGTAAAACATTTCATATTCTATAAGAAATTAGAAACCTAGCAGCAGCATCTAGCCATGCTAGTTCACTCTAGTCCCCTTTTCCTATTGATTGAAGTAATTTTCTTAATATTACCTAGTGAAAGTCTCTGTGTCAGTGATTGCTGTTACTTCTCCCTCCTCTACTACCCATGAGCATTATTTTCTTACAGTTGCTGTTTTTAGGCCCTGACACCGGAGTTACAGCGTGGCAACATGTTACCAGACTCACAGGCTGGCAACAAGTGAACAGAGTCACAGGCTGGCAACATAGTAGTAGTAGTAGTAACAACATATGTAAGGCTGAATAAAGACTTTAGTCCATCCAGTTCAGCCTGTTTATCTCCTTCTAGTGGTCTAGTAGCCATAGCTGGAAATGATATTACATGCCAGGAAGGCATCCAGGCCACTTTTGAATGCGTTACTGTATACTTCATAACTACCTCCTCAGGCAGCGAGTTTCATAGTCTCACTGCTCTTATAGAGAAGAATCCCCTCCTATGTCAGTGGAGAACGCGCCTTTCCTCTAACCTTAGTGGATGCCCTCGGGTTATGGTTACACTCTGGTATCTTTGTATTGAACCAGAATATATTTATACATAGTTATTAGATCACCCCTCAGGTGTCTCTTTTCCAAACTAAATAAACCTAACTTTGACAATCTTTCAGGGTACTCTAGTCCCTGCACTCCCTTTATTACCTTAGTTATCCTCATTTGAATGCGCTCCAATTCTGATATATCTTCTTATACACTGGTGCCCAAAACTGTACACAGTACTCCATATGGGGTCTGACCAGTGACTTGTACAGGGGTAAAATGGTCATGGTCATGATGCTTTGGCAGCTACTGCTTGGCATTGATTACTAGTACTACAGTTAGGTTTATTGTTAAAACCAAAAGGTCCTTTTCCATTGTAGTTTTACCAAGTATTTCTTTATTTAGTGCATAATCATGGCACAAATTTCTCTTTCCCATGTGTATAATCTCACATTTATATGTGTGAAACTTAATTTGCCATTTTATTTCCCATGCTTCCAATTTACCTAAATCTGTTTGTAGCTGTCTGCTGTCCTATTTTGTGTTAATTACTTTACACAGCTCTGTGTAAAAAGCAAAGCTTTTTTTTTTCAATCTGTACCCTATGTCATTAATATATATATATTGAAGATAATTGGGCTCAGAACTGACCCTTGCGGTACTCCGCTAGTAATGGTGACCCAATCTGAGAATGTACCATTGATAACCACCCCCTGCTTCCTATCATTAAGCCAATTTTTCACCCAGTCTAAGCATTCTCAACTTTTCTACCAGTCTTTTATGTGGCACGGCATCCAATGCTTTAGAAAAGTCAATAAATTTGATATCCAGTGACTTCCCATGATCCAATATTGAACTTACCTCCTCATAAAAGCTGATTAGGTTTGTCTGGCAGGAGCGATTCCTCATAAATCCATGCTGATATGGAGTAATAATGTCAATTTCACCGAGATACTTTAAGATAATATCCCTTAAAAAAACTACAAACAGCTTGCCCACCACAGATTTTAATCCAGTCTGCAGTTCCCACAAGTGAGTAGAGTTTTGTTATTTTGTTTTGTTATAGTGGAAGGCAAGAAGTCTGATTTGTATTCAGAATACATAAACCATAAATAAAAAGGCATTTTTCAAGAAAATGATTAGATAACATTAGTGTATGTTTGCATTGGTGTTCAGCACTTGCTTAAAAAAGGGCAAAAGACAGATTTTTCTAGGAGAAATCCAATAAGCTAAATGCATGGGCACAAAATCTATTATAGCATAAAACAGATTACATTATTGTTTTAACATTTTATTCATGTAATCCTAGGTACTTGAAAAAAACATGTCAATCAGTGTACAGCAGCAACCACAGGTGATGGGACAGCTTGAAGCCAGGCAGGCATACTACATAGCTTTCAGGTGTACCTTTTATGTTGCTCTAATCTTTTACTAACAAGAAAAAAAAGGAATAAGTAAGAACAATAACAATGCTGTTTACTCTAGAAACATTTTAACTAGTTTATTGTTATGGATAACTTCTATTTTAGATCTTAAAGCTTGTGTTCTCCCAATGTTATTTGATTTCTAGTAGCTTACTGATGTTGCAAAAATGTAAAGAGTACCTAAACCTCGAAAATGAAAGCGTTCCGGCCTGTGCTGGTAAAAGCTGAAATAGAAGGCATATATTAACGTATTCTTTATTAAATATATATTCTCCCGATACCAACAATATACAGCTCTATACAGTAACACAATTAATCCTGGAACAGGACCTCCCCAACCTATTAGTAGCCGACAATTTTAACGCTGTAATGGATCCTGTACTGGAAAAACCAGCAGAGCAATTGACTCAAAATTCCAGGCCTGATGAACGTGTAGATCGTTTACTCTCTAACACAACTCCTTGATAGATACCTACAGGCTTCAAAGGAAAGGAACTACACACATACAAAGAATCAACCTTAGGCTAATTACAGAAAATCTCCTCGCAAGCATAGTTAACCACGATCGAATTTTAATGAACTTTTGAAATTATTATCTAATTTGAAATTATTTTCTATAAAAAAAAAAAAAAAAACAGGCGATGAAGATTCCACACTTATTTATCTAAATCTCAGAAATTTAGAGAAAAGTTGCAGTTATGCAAACTTTATAGATGATAACCTCTGCCAAATGGCATTTTACACTGTATTGCTTTGATTGATCAAGCCTCTGCGTTTACTATAAATAGAGATAAGATGAAAGCAATCTGGCTAAATAAACATATTAGCCTTAATCTTGGTTGTGGCTAGAAAGTCGATTTTGCAGTGTTAGATATACAAGATGATTCATCACTAACGCCAGGTAGCGACAGATGAGCGTCTGTAGCAGGCATTTCAGAGCACCCGCTAGTAGTCGCTGTGCTCGTCCGTGGGTCACTAGTTCATAGCGACTCAGTCGCTGTGCAGCAATGATGAATACATTGTGGGGAGTCGCTATATGACCAGTACAGCGCTGTATGGGAGCGCATGTTAGCGACTGGTCAGTGCGACCGACTCAGGACATATTCATCAATGCTTCGCTGTAGCCCAGAGCGCCGGAGGCTGTGTGATTAAAGGTTGTTTTTAACATGTATCCACTAGTAACAAAGCGAAAACATATGGAATTACATTGTAATAACATTGTAACATGAACACATTAATGCCAGGCCTGTAATGTCATTTCTGCATAAATATATAAAACATGCAAAATATTTTCAAAAATGGCATTTTCTATGCCAGGAGGGGTCACAACATTATTTGAGAATAATTAAAAATAAATAAATAAAAACCCCTTGTTTAGAGAGAAATAAAAGTACGTCCATTGAAATTTGTGGGAGAGCGACAGGTAGCGAGAGGTAATAAGTGGCGCTCTGCAAGGCTGAACGCCGGCGCTGTATGCTGAGGCTGGGATAATAATGAATCGGAAGCTACATGGCGTTATCCCAGTTGCTCAACAGAATCTGCTTGATAAATGTGCAATTGCGTGCCGTGTCCTGCGTTCACCTGCTGCTACCTGTCACTACCTGTCATTTACGAGGCACTACCTGACACTATCCCTTCATGAATAAGGCCCATATTCAGATCCCCTCACTTTAGCATTGCTCCTATCCAAGCTAAAATAAAATACTTCAAATTGAGTTGTTGGAAACAATGCTCCAGAAGAAGGAGAGAGTAGATTTGTGAAGATACATTTTCTTCACATGGTAAAGATATATCCACACACTGCCCTCACTGGGACATGCAAAAATGTAAAGAGTACCTAAACCTCGAAAATGAAAGCGTTCCGGTCTGTGCTGGTATTATGCGGTGCATGCTGCATTTTGCTTGGCCACTGAATCTTTTTTTAAGAGGTGATCAAAGGGAGTGGTTGGTCACTTATCTTCTAAAAGATTTCTTGTAGAACTATAGCCACGAGCAACCACTTCTGCGTGTGTGTATGTGCTCATTTTAGGTTAGTGACTAGTACTTTTCTTTGAATATCCCTTTAAGTAAGCAGTTGAATAATGTGCTATATTTAAATCTTCAAAGGTTTTTACTGTGCTTCTGTGTTAACTTGTTTAAGGAAAATTCATGCTGTGCCTCCCCTTGCCAGACAGCCCCATGCTTTCAAATCCCAGCAATGGCAGATTCACTGGGCAGGCTGGGTACACTGAGCCTACACACCTGATTAACCTGATTGGCCCCTGGCAGTCCAATGACATGGCCAACTAACCCTTCTCTGGTGGAATGCAGAATTGGAAAATACAGGGCTTGCCAGTCGTGGACTTGTGGCAAGGGATGATGAAGTTGGACATCCCACATTGAGATCCCCTTATGCAGTGGGGTGAGGGGAAATAAAGCATTTTTTACTATTTAGCTAAAGATGAATGGTATCGCTCCACTGCCTGTGAAGGGGTCCCAGGTGTGTGGCCTGGATTGTCTTAATTTCCCAAGGTAATGAGCAGAAAGGTGTGGCTGCACTCCGGGTTCACTTTATTCCAGCAAATAACACTTCTATTGCTAGCCACGTAAATTTTACGCGGCTGCCTCTCCAACCGTTAAACGCCAGCCACGTAAAATTTACGTGCCTGGCTTTGCCCCCTGCTAGCGCCTGCACTCCGGGTTCACTTTATTCCAGCAAATAACACTTCTATTGCCAGCCACGTAAATTTTACGTGGCTGCCTCTCCAACCGTTAAACGCCAGCCACGTAAAATTTACGTGCCTGGCTTTGCCCCCTGCTAGCGCCTGCAAAAAGTAAAAAAAAAACCACTTACCTGACCCCTCATTTGAACCGCCCGGGTCTCCTCTTCACCCTGGGGGGCTCCGATCCCCCGTCGGTGCTCCTCTGGAGGAAGGGGAGAGCCTGGAGTAGCCCCCCCCCTGTTTTTTTTTGCGGCCGCTGGCTTTTCCTGTAAAAAGAAAAAAAATAATAAAAATGACATTTACTCACCTCCATGTGCGCTCGATCTCGCCGGCCCTCCTCTTCACCCGGGGGGCCTCCGATCCCCCCCCCCCCAGGGCTTTCTATCTTTCAGGCTCTCTCCCCTCTTCCTCCGACGGGAGCCGCCATTTTGCCGTGAAATCCCGCCCCATTTGGGGGCGGGGCTTATGATGTCACTCGGCCGGCATCTTGACAGCTCCAGGCCTCTCAGCTGTCAGAAGCCGGTGATCGGTGGTGAGAGAGAAGGAGGGGACAGGAGATCCTGCCTCCCCTCCTCTTCTGGCTGCCGATCACCGGCGTCTGACAGCAGATCAGCGAGGGACACAGGAGCTGACGATCGGAGGTGAGTAAAGAGTAATTTTTTTTTTTTTTTTAATAAAATAATTTTTACTTGTGTGTGTGTTTTATTTAACTGTTAAACCTTTGTGAACTGGTAAGGGGTCCATGAGACCCCTGTACCAGTTCACAAGGCTGGGGTCTGGCCCTAGCGGGTGACTTGCCATTAACCCCTGCACCCCCAATTACCTGCCTCCCCAAAGCCCAGGGGGGGGGCAGAAGAGCCCGGGCCCACATAGGCTATGTGGGCTCGTAGGCTGCAGGGTGGGGGGCCACAAAAGCTGGCCCCCCCACTCTGTTCCTACAAGCCCACATAGCTGGTTCCAGGCTGGTTATGATGGGTGGGGGGACCCTACGTCATTTTTTTTTTTTTTAAGGGTTAGGGTTAGGGTTACCCTAACCCTTAAAATTCCCCCCCAAAAATGGGGTCCCCCCACCCCCTGGGATTAAAAAGAAAAAATTAAAAAAAATTAAAATTTTAAAGAATTAAAATTAAAAAGAAAACGACATAGGGACCCCCCTCCCGGGGGGGGGGGACCCCACTATTTTTTTTAATTTTAAAGTGGACCAACACCCAGGATTTTGACTATCCTGGGTCTTGGTCCACTTCGGTGGGGCACCCCCGATCGGGGTGCCCCGCTGTGTGAAACCCCCCCTAACCCCCCGAAAAACTCACCTCTCCCCGCTCCCAGCGCCGACGTACAAGCGAGGATCAGGAACGTCTAAGCGGCAGCCGGCGCCGCCGCCTCCCTCGCGTCACTTTTGACGCGCGCGCCCGCACCGGCCATTCGCAGACGGCCGGCGCGGGCGCGCGCACGCCTACAGGAGCCGCCGAAGATAAGGTAAGGAGTTTGGGGTGTTTGGGGGGGTTTCACCCCGCGGGACATCCCGATCTCGGATGTCCCGCGGGGTGGGGGGTGATCGGCCCGGGAATCTTATAGATTCCCGGGCCGATCACCCGTGGGTGTTGGTCCACTTTAAGGGTTAGGGTTAGGCTTAGACAAAAATTCCAAAAAAAAATTGGGGTCCCTATGTCATTTTAAATTAACCCCTTATGGTTATAGTGTGGATAGTAGTATTTTATTTGTAAATGCTCTTTTCAGTTTGGGGGGTCTCCTGGGCTGAATGGGGGAGCTATCGATACATATGTGGTACCGTTGTAATCGGGAGAAATGGGGCTAACACATGCAATATGGTTTTTATTACTAAAAAAATGTTTTATTTAAAATAAAGGAGACAATTTTTAAAAAATATTATTTTATTTATTTTTTTGTTTTTTTTTACGCAAAAATATTTAAAAAACAGTAGAAAAGTTACAAACAAGACATTTAATGTTAAAGCCTAAATTCTGCTGTAAAAAAAAATATATATATTTTCCAAGAAATTCCGACAAAAATCACGGTTAAACAGGCCGCAAAATGGGGAAAAATGACCAACTGAGGGTGACAAAAGTTCAAGTAGGCTGGCAATTAAAAGGGTTAAAAGTACCTCTGCATGTTGGGTATTGTTCTGCTCGGGGGACCTTGCGCTTTCAGATTTAGCTTGTTTTTTCTTATTTGCATATTGATATTTTAGAAAAAGGTGTTTTTTATTCTGCTTTTTTATACATTTTTTTGTGAAACCCTGTGCAACCTAAGAATTCTTGAAGGGATTACTTCCAGAAAGATGAGCCCATGACAACAAGCTGGGTACGCTTAGAAAGCTTAAAATGTGTACTTTCAGAGAATATATGGTTTATGGGGGATATTCCAAACTTAAAGGGTTGTTTTGGTAGAAAAAGCACAAGGTGCGCACTTTGTCTGCAGAGCTGAAATTTTGAAGTAAAATTACCGTTACTCACATGCTTTACTTTGGTGTGTTTGGCAACTCTTCCCTTGACAGTAGCTATGCATGCTGGGTATTGTTCTGTTCGGGGCATGTTGCTTTTTCAGATTTTCTGTTTTTTTCTTGTTTGCATATAGTTTTTTTTAGCAAAATGTGGTTTTGATTCTGCTTTTTTATACTTTTTTTAGGGAAACCCTGTGCAACCAAAGAATATATTGAGGGATTACTTCCAGAAAACTGCACCCATGTCAACAAGCCTGGTACGCCTAGAAAGCCTGAGGTGTGTACTTCCCAAGAATATATAGTTTGTCGGGGGTATTTCAAATGTAAAGGGTTGTTTTTCTTGAAAAACTGCAAGGTGCGCTTAGCGCGTAGCATAGTTGTATTTTATCTGAAAATCTCCTAAAGCGTTGTTTCAGTTTGGGGGAGTCTCCTGGGCAGGAATGGGTGTCTACCTATACATATGTGGTATCGCTGTAACCGAGAGAAATTGGGGTTTCACGCACAATACGATTTTATTGACAAACTTACATTTTTTATTACAAAAAAACACTACAAATTGTAAAAAATAGTTTTTTGGGTTTTTTTTGCACATATCTCATCCAAAAATATTGAGAATACACCTAAAAAATGACAAACAAGACATTTCATGTTAAAGCCCAGACTCTGCTGAAAAAAACAATATATCACTTTCCTGGGAAATCCCTGGAAATCCCTTCAAAAATCACAGTTGAACATGGGGAGCGCAAAATAGTGCAAAATGGTCTGGCAACAAAGGGTGACAAAATCTCAAGGTAGGCTGGCACTTAAAGGGTTAAAAGCAGTAGAAATCGATACAAATATGCAACAAAAAGCGACTAAAATCAGTACATGACTTAGAGTGGACCAAAACCCACAGAGATTGGTCCAGTAATCTATAAGATTCCTGTGCCAATTGATTCCCTCCCCCGGGGCATACAGAATCAGGATGCCCCGCTGCGGGAACCCCCAAGGTCACTCATAAGCTCATCTTTCGCAGTCCAGCAGCGCATGTGATGTCCCCCATCCCATTCCCCATATAGGCAGTGTGAGATCCCCCACACCCCATTCCCCATATAGGCAGTGTGAGATCCCCCACACCCCATTCCCCATATAGGCAGTGTGGTACCCCCTACCATTCCCCATATAGGCAGTGTGGCACCCCCTCCCATTCCCCATAGGCAGTGTGGCATCCCCCCATTCCATTCCCCATATAGGCAGTGTGGCACCCCTTCCCATTCCCCACATAGGCAGTATGGCATCCCCCCATTCCATTCCCCATATAGACAGTGTGGCACCCCCATCCCATTCCCCATATAGGCAGTGTGGCACCCCCTCCCATTCCCCATATAGGCAGTATGGCATCCCCCCATTCCATTCCCCATATAGGCAGTGTGGCACCTCCATCCCATTCTCCATATAGACAGTGTGGCACCTCCATCCCATTCCCCATACAGTGTGGCACTCCCTTCCCATTACCCACATTAATAAATATATCCAGCTTGCGGCGCTCCCGTCCGGCACTAGGTGTCGCTAGCGCATAGGCATATACAAGCTGTATGCTGCAAACACTGTCTGGCCAGGAGCGCTACAGCTAATAGCTGCCAAGCATCTCAGATGAGGTGCTCAAATGCCACTTGCACCTATAATAATAAATTAAGCTCCCCGTTTTGTAAAATACATTAACCCTTGCAGAACTGTTTTTATGTGGTTTACAGTTACATTAGCAAAAAAAAAACCCAGTTCTCAAAGTTTCCTACCTTATAAAATCTCTGGCTCTAAAAGGATGCGCCTTTTAAACAAATTGTTTAGTGTCCTAAGAAATGGCTAACATTAGGAACCACAAAAAAAGCTAACACATCGCAGCTCTGAATTATTCAGGTATCCTTTCCGCATGTTGTAAAAGTCTGAGCTAGTACAATAGTTTGGGAGACAATGCGCTCAGTAAAAGCCACCCGAGAAACCAGAATTATTGTCTTCTTATTTTGTTTAAAAGCAAAGTGTCAGAGCTACTTTTATTATAAAGATAAAGGCATGCATTTATTTATTAAGTAGTATACAATTCTAGAGAACGAGCATTACGCCTGTGCAACTGTTACTGACAACAGTGTACTTATTCATTTACAATTCCGAATAAAACATGCTAACCAGGTTTTTGTGCACAAGGTGGTTTGACTAATATCAAATGTCTGCCTGACTTGTGTGATGGGCTCCCACAAAAGCCTCTGAAAGGCCCTTATGTCTCTATGGAGTATAAAAAGTCCCCACCCCCCGGTTAAATTTGCAGGTGTTTGTCATATAAAACAAACTGAGCAAAAAAAAAACAATTTTAGAACTTTTCTAACTGAAAAACAAACTGAAAACTTTTAGGCTGGAAGAATAAAAATAAAGGAACATAATGTAGTTGCATAAATTTACAGACCCTTAAGGGAAAACTCCTTTTTTTGGTGTTCTATAAAATAAAAATTTGTGTTAGGATTGTGCCCCCCATACCTGTGATTTACTTATCAGTATGCTGTTTTCATGTTTCTCATATTCCTGGGGCTCTGTTTTGTAACAGTGTGAGTTTTTTTCATGGCCTTGAGTAAAAACAATGGACTACAAGTCTCAGGAGCCTTCCAATGTAACAGGTGTACTAATCATTAGCTTTGGCTAAGTCTAAGCAGTATAATGACCCTTCCAGGTGAGAACGCTGCCAGTAACCCTTTTGCTACTGAAACGGTATGCCGAGCCTTCCAAAACTGAAGAAGTTGAATTTCAGCAGAATGTATTAAACCTGTCATCCATGCTTTAGTGTGTAGAGTGTAGAATTCTCTGATCTGTACATCTAATGCACCAGTTGAGGTAGATTTCTAAGGTTAACAGATTGTTGCAAGGGAAACTGTTTTCTTTTATAACACAGAGTTGCGACCAAATAGAAAATAAAATATAAGAGATACGCTTAGGGCATTGAAGAAACTTAAAAAAAAGTGGAATTACCCTTTAAGATATAACTATTTTGAATTACCCTTTGGCTTTATGCCAGCATTCTGTCATTCTGAGATTTAGACTTTATTCTTCCATTCAAAAATGCTTCAAATCTGTCTGATGGTGGTCTACCGATTACAATGCTTTCCAGGTCAACTCACACATTTACAATTGGATTCTGGTCTGGGCTCAGGCTGGACAAATCCAAAAATGTCATCATCTTTTGGTGAGGCCATTCTTTTGTTGATGTTGTTGGGTTGTAGTTGTGCTAAAAGGTGTTATTGCTCTCTTCAAATTTTAGTAGAGGCTTGAATTCCAGGTGCAGAAAAACATCCCGCGCCATCCAGGGCCATACCATGGGGTCGGGTTTGATGACCGATTGGGACTGCGACTCGTCATCACCTATTTATTGCAATGGAGCTAGTGGGCTGACGCCTGACATGCCACCTTCCATTGTTAATACTGTCCTGCCATCTAACTGGCACCCCCCTGACAACACAGTGCTCAGGTTGGCTGCCCCCTACGCTACGCCCCTGCGCTCAGGGACATTGTGCCTCAGCTCCCACCAGCACTGGCCTGTCAGTAGTCCCCCCCCCCTCCCTTGGGCAGATGACCGGGTGCTAGCGCTGGCCCTGGCCAGACTAGCACTGATCAGAGGAGGGGGACAAAGTGCCCTTTTGTTTGTTTTTTTATTAGGCTGTTAAATGACTTGTTGCAAGTTGAACTGCTGCACCCAGGTTGTTTTGTAGCATGATTCTCTGGGGGCACTTGTTCTGGGCAGAAAAGAAATGTAAACCTCTGCACACTCATAGTATTGGAAAACCTAGCTAACACTTGTTAAGAACATGGACTGTTAGTAACTAGAGATGAGCGAGTAGTGAAATATTCGAAATTTCGAATTTCGATTCGAATAGACCGCGTTACTCGACTACTCGACCGATTATCGAATCCCATTATAGTCTATGGGAAAAAAATGCTCGCCACTTGGAAATCTCAATTCGACCACTTGGAGGTCACCAAGTCCACCCTGAAACATCAGAAAATGATGCCAACACTGCTGGAATGCAACTGGGACAGCAGGGGAAGCATGTCTGGGTGCATATAACGCGCCCAAGTCGCACTATTACGCCACTATCACAGCCACTCAACAATACACTCCAAACACAATATAACTTCTACGTAAAGTGAGACAAGACAAGGAAACCTTCTTTCCTCTACATTGCCATGGACCCCAAGCCAAACTGTACAAAAAAGAACAAAATTCTGCACCCCTTAAAATCACGTTGCCTAATGACAACCACAGATGGCATAGGCAAGGGGGAAAATAAATAGACCCCACCCCTAATTGTCATTGTGTGTGTGTGTGTGTGTGTGTGTGTGTGAGATGTGGTCAGACATGTCCTCTTGTGTCATTGTGTCACCCCAGCAGTAAGGGAAGCTTAAAGGAGGAGGTATGTTACAGTGTGTTACCCCAGCAGTAAGGGAAGCTTAAAGGAGGAGGTTTGTTACATTGTGTCACCCCAGCAGTCAGGGAAGCTTACAGGAGGAGGTTTGTTACAGTGTGTCACCCCAGCAGTCAGGGAAGCTTACAGGAGGAGGTTTGTTAAATTGTGTCACCCCAGCAGTAAGGGAAGCTTACAGGAGGAGGTTTGTTACAGTGTGTTACCCCAGCAGTAAGGGAAGCTTAAAGGAGGAGGTTTGTTACATTGTGTCACCCCAGCAGTCAGGGAAGCTTACAGGAGGAGGTTTGTTACAGTGTGTCACCCCAGCAGTAAGGGAAGCTTACAGGAGGAGGTTTGTTACAGTGTGTCACCCCAGCAGTCAGGGAAGCTTACAGGAGGAGGTTTGTTACAGTGTGTCACCCCAGCAGTAAGGGAAGCTTACAGGAGGTTTGTTACAGTGTGTCACCCCAGCAGTCAGGGAAGCTTACAGGAGGAGGTTTGTTACATTGTGTCACCCCAGCAGTCAGGGAAGCTTACAGGAGGAGGTTTGTTACAGTGTGTCACCCCAGCAGTAAGGGAAGCTTACAGGAGGAGGTTTGTTACAGTGTGTCGCCCCAGCAGTAAGGGAAGCTTACAGGAGGAGGTTTGTTACAGTGTGTCACCCCAGCAGTCAGGGAAGCTTACAGGAGGAGGTTTGTTACAGTGTGTCACCCCAGCAGTAAGGGAAGCTTACAGGAGGAGGTTTGTTACAGTGTGTCACCCCAGCAGTCAGGGAAGCTTACAGGAGGAGGTTTGTTACAGTGTGTCACCCCAGCAGTAAGGGAAGCTTACAGGAGGAGGTTTGTTACAGTGTGTCACCCCAGCAGTCAGGGAAGCTTACAGGAGGAGGTTTGTTACATTGTGTCACCCCAGCAGTCAGGGAAGCTTACAGGAGGAGGTTTGTTACAGTGTGTCACCCCAGCAGTAAGGGAAGCTTACAGGAGGAGGTTTGTTACAGTGTGTCACCCCAGCAGTAAGGGAAGCTTACAGGAGGAGGTTTGTTACAGTGTGTCACCCCAGCAGTCGGGGAAGCTTACAGGAGGAGGTTTGTTACAGTGTGTCACCCCAGCAGTAAGGGAAGCTTACAGGAGGAGGTTTGTTACAGTGTGTCACCCCAGCAGTAAGGGAAGCTTACAGGAGGAGGTTTGTTACAGTGTGTCACCCCAGCAGTAAGGGAAGCTTACAGGAGGAGGTTTGTTACAGTGTGTCACCCCAGCAGTAAGGGAAGCTTACAGGAGGAGGTTTGTTACAGTGTGTCACCCCAGCAGTCGGGGAAGCTTACAGGAGGAGGTTTGTTACAGTGTGTCACTCCAGCAGTAAGGGAAGCTTACAGGAGGAGGTTTGTTACAGTGTGTCACCCCAGCAGTCGGGGAAGCTTACAGGAGGAGGTTTGTTACAGTGTGTCACCCCAGCAGTCAGGGAAGCTTACAGGAGGAGGTTTGTTACATTGTGTCACCCCAGCAGTCAGGGAAGCTTACAGGAGGAGGTTTGTTACAGTGTGTCACCCCAGCAGTAAGGGAAGCTTACAGGAGGTGGTTTGTTACAGTGTGTCACCCCAGCAGTAAGGGAAGCTTACAGGAGGAGGTTTGTTACAGTGTGTCACCCCAGCAGTCGGGGAAGCTTACAGGAGGAGGTTTGTTACAGTGTGTCACTCCAGCAGTAAGGGAAGCTTACAGGAGGAGGTTTGTTACAGTGTGTCACCCCAGCAGTAAGGGAAGCTTATAGGAGGAGGTTTGTTACAGTGTGTCACCCCAGCAGTCGGGGAAGCTTACAGGAGGAGGTTTGTTACAGTGTGTCACTCCAGCAGTAAGGGAAGCTTACAGGAGGAGGTTTGTTACAGTGTGTCACCCCAGCAGTCAGGGAAGCTTACAGGAGGAGGTTTGTTACAGTGTGTCACCCCAGCAGTAAGGGAAGCTTAGAGCTGAGACCTCTTAAAAATTGTGTGGAGTCCCAAGAGCTGAGACCTCTTAAAAATTGCGTGGAGGCCCAAGAGCTGAGACCTTTTAAAAATTGTGTGGAGGCCCAAGAGATGAGACCTCTTAAAAATTGTGTGGAGTCCCAAGAGCTGAGACCTCTTAAAAATTGTGTGGAGGCCCAAGAGCTGAGACCTTTTAAAAATTGTGTGGAGTCCCAAGAGCTGAGACCTCTCAAACATTGTGTGGAGGCCCAAGAGCTGAGACCTCTCAAACATTGTGTGGAGTCCCAAGAGCTGAGACCTCTTAGAAATTGTGTGGAGGCCCAAGAGCTGAGACCTCTTAAAAATTGTGTGGAGGCCCAAGAGCTGAGACCTTTTAAAAATTGTGTGGAGGCCCAAGAGCTGAGACCTCTTAAAAATTGTGTGGAGGCCCAAGAGCTGAGACCTCTCAAACATTGTGTGGAGTCCCAAGAGCTGAGACCTCTTAAAAATTGTGTGGAGGCCCAAGAGCTGAGACCTCTTAAAAATTGTGTGGAGTCCCAAGAGCTGAGACCTCTTAAAAATTGTGTGGAGGCCCAAGAGCTGAGACCTCTTAAAAATTGATTGTATTAAGCCCAAGAGGTGAGCCATAATTTTTTTTATTAATACAGCAATTCTACGGCGGTTAAGGAGGAGGAGGAGGAGGAGGAGGAAATGGCACTTCATACAGATGGCACTTCACTCTTGGCTGCTTTCCACTGTTGTACAAGCAAAGTCCGGGTCAATCCACTTGCTGTTCATTTTGATTAGCGTCAGCCTGTCGGCACTGTCGGTTGACAGGCGGCTGCGCTTATCGGTTATAATGCCCCCGGCTGCGCTGAACACCCTTTCTGATAGCACGCTGGCGGCAGGGCAGGCAAGCACCTCCAAGGCGTACAGGGACAGTTCCAGCCACGTGTCCAACTTGGAGACCCAGTAAGTGTAGGGCGCCGAGGGATCGGGGAGGACAGGGGTGTGGTCTGCCAGGTAGTCCCGCAACATCCGCCGATACTTGTCCCTCCTGCTGATAGCGGGCCCCGCAGTGATGGAAGTTGCACGAGGGGGTGACATGAACGTGTCCCACACCTTGGAGAGTGTTCCCCTGGTGGCTGTGGGCCTGATTAAAGTTGTCAGACTCTGGGAGACACTCTCCTCTCTGCCGCCAGCGATGCTGGGTGGGAAAATCTGCATCATGTTCTGCAAGAGTTCCCTCTGGTATTCCAGTAATCGATTCGTCCTCTCCTCTACCGGAATAAAAGAGGAGAAGTTATCTTTATACCGGGGGTCCAGGAGTGCGAAGACCCAGTATAGTTTGTTCTCCAATATCCGGACAACACGTATGTCCCGGGAAAAGCAGCCCAGCATGAAGTCAGCCATGTGTGCCAGACTCTGAGTAGGCATGACGTCACTGCCCCCACCAGAAGGATCATTTTCCATTTCCTCCTCTTCCTCCTCCTCTCTGCCCCATCCGCGCTGAACCAATGGGACGCACACAGCCTGACTGCTACCCTCGGCGCCAGCATCCTCTTCCACAGCCACCTCCACGTTGTCCTCCTCCTCCTCCTGCAACTGCCACCGAGCAGCAGACAAAAGTGTGGTCTGACTGTCTACCTGCGTTGCGTCTCCTCCTACCCCCGTCTCCTCTGTGTGCAATGCGTTCTCCCTTATTGCGATGAGCGATTCTTTAAGGACGCATAGGAGCGGGATGGTTACGCTCACTATAGCGTCCTCGCTGCTGACCTTCTTAGTGGACTCCTCAAAGATACGCAATACATCGCATATGTCTGCCATCCATGGCCACTCGTGGTTGGCAAACTGAGGGAGCTGAGTTGGATGCACGCGTGGATGCATCATCTGGTACTCCATCAATGCTCTCTGCTGCTCACACACCCTGGCGAACATGCAATAGGTGGAATTCCAGCGAGTGGGCAGGTCACACAACAGCCGATGTTGAGGCAAATGGAGGCGTTGCTGGATTTTTTTTAAGCTAGCAGCAGCTACAGTTGACTTCCGAAAGTGAGCGCACAAGCGCCGCACTTTGACCAGTAGCTCTGCCAGGTTGGGGTAAGTCTTTAGAAACTTTTGTACTACCAAATTAAAAACGTGGGCCAGGCATGGTACGTGATTGAGTTCTGCAAGCTCCAGAGCCGCCACCAGGTTACGGCCGTTATCGCACACGACCATGCCTGGTCCTAGCTGCAGCGGCGACAGCCACATCTCTGTCTGCTGCAATATGGCGTGCCTCACCTCTGCGGCGCTGTGCTTCCTGTCGCCCAAGCTGATGAGCTTAAGCACCGCCTGCTGACGTCTCCCCGCGCCAGTGCTGCAACGCTTCCAGCTAGGGGCTGAGGGCGATGTTAAGGCAGAGGAGGAGGAGGAGGAGGAGGAGGAAGAGGAGGGGGGTCTATCAGAACCCGTGCTGGCAATCTTGGGCGGGGGTGGTATGTAGGCCGTCCCTGTTTGCGACCCCGTCCCCGCTTCCACAACATTCACCCAGTGTGCCGTCAAAGAGATGTAGCGTCCTTGGCCGCAAGCGCTTGTCCACGAGTCGGTGGTCAAGTGGACCTTTGCGCTGACTGCGTACCTCAGGGCCCGCCTGATGTTACGCGACACGTGCTGGTGCAGGGCGGGGACGCCACACCGGGAAAAATAGTGGCGGCTAGGGACGGAATAGCGAGGTGCGGCAGCCGCCATCAGGTCGCGGAAGGCCTGCGTCTCCACAAGCCTAAACGGCAACATCTCCAGGGCCAGCAGTTTGGAGATGAGGCAGGTTAAGGCTTGGGCTTGGGGGTGACTGGAGGCGTACTTCCGCCTGCGGTTGAACGCCTGTGAGATGGACAGTTGATGGGACGAGGAGATGGAAGGTGCAGACGAAGATGCGGGGGAAGGGGGGGCTGAAGGAGAAGGCCCCAAAGTAGCCGAGGCAGAGGCAGATGTGGAGGTGTCCTGTCTGGAGGTCTGGACCGCAGTGGCAGCACACAACAAAGGGGAAGAGGCAGTGGCAGCAAGACCGGGCGCAGGTTGTATTACGTTTGCTCTCTCCCACTCAGCCCAGTGCTTGACTTCCAAGTGACGGCGCATGCCTGAGGTGGTCAGATTGCTCTTCTCAGAGCCCCTACTCAGTTTTGAGTGGCAGATTGCGCAAACCGCGCTCAGTTTGTCGTCCGCGCAAACATTAAAAAATCTCCACACCACAGAAGTACAAGGCCTCAATGGGGGAGCTTCGCGCGACTGCCTGCTGCCGGGAAGAGCTTCGGCCCTGCTGGCTGTGGCCTGCCTTCTCTGTCTGGACTGTCCTCTGCCTCTGGACAGTCCTCTGCCTCTTGCTGCCTTATTCGGTGATGCGCAGACCGCATCTCCACTGCTTTCCCCGCTGGACATCACCCCTGTCCAAGTGGTGTCGGTCATTTTGTCGTCCACCACCTCCTCTTCCACTTCCTCTCTCTGCTCCTCCTCCTGCCCACTGGACATTCCAACAGCCTCCCTTGATGGCAACTGCGTCTCATCATCATCGCTCATGATAGCAGATGCTGGTTCCGGGTCCACATCACTAGGAGATGGCGGATACTCAAGTGTTTGGGCATCACTACAAACAAATTCCTCTGCTAGCTCCTGGGATTCTTGCAGCACATCTGGAAAAGGACCCGAAAAGAGGTCCTGGGAGGGGTCAAGGGTGGGCTGACTCTGTTGGCCAGGTTGGGAGGAAGGAGGGTCAGAGTGAGACTGTGTGGATGACTGGGTGGTGGACAAGTGACTGGAAGCGTTATCGGCCATCCATTGCACCACCTGTTCACGCTGCTCAGGCCTCAACAGAGGTGTACCCCGCCCCCCGCATAACTGTCCCATAAAGGCAGGGAAGCTGGATGAGCGTAATGCTGGCTGCCCCTCACCAGCACGCATTGTATCCCCACTGGCTTCAACGCGGTTTGTGCCCCCACCAGCATTTCCGCGCCCCCGTCCTCGTCCACGTCCCAAGTCCTCCGCATTTCAGACGTTTTACTTTTTTGGCCACGCGTTATGCCAAATATAAATATATTTTTTAGGAGAACACCTGGCTATACAGCCGTATACTGCCAGAAGGTGAAATGGTGCCTATACGCAACGGGTATATAACAGGGTTTTGTTGGTAAAGAGGACACAAAACAGTAGTGCCAAATATAAATATATTTTTTAGGAGAACACCAGGCTATACAGCCGTATACTGCCAGAAGGTGAAATGGTGCCTATACGCAACGGGTATAAAACAGTGTTTTGTTGGCACAGAGGACACAAAACAGTAGTGCAAAATATAGTTTTGTATATAGGTGCTAATACACCACTGAAGTCTTTCTGTCCCTATTCCAGCAGCAGCAGCTACCCCTCACTAAAGCAGCCGTTGTGTGCAGTGTGTATATAGCTAGAATAAGCTATATACCGTTCAGCATAGTAGCCCTAATAAGGACTCTCAATGACTCTCTTATCTTCTGGTAGCTGGTATATATGGTGGTAAATGCGATATTCTGAGCTTCTGGGGCCCTGCCTGCCTACATATGAGCTATATACTGTTCAACATAGTAGCCCTAATAAGGGCTCTCAATGACTCTCTTGTCTTCTGGTAGCTGGTATATATGGTGGTAAATGCGATATTCTGAGCTTCTGGGGCCCTGCCTGCCTACATATGGGCTATATACTGTTCAGCATAGTAGCCCTAATAAGGGCTCTCAATGACTCTCTTGTCTTCTGGTAGCTGGTATATATGGTGGTAAATGCGATATTCTGAGCTTCTGGGGCCCTGCCTGCCTACATATGTGCTATATACCGTTCAGCATAGTAGCCCTATAAATAAGGACTCTCAATGACTCTCTTGTCTTCTGGTAGCTGGTATATATGGTGGTAAATGCGATATTCTGAGCTTCTGGGGCCCTGCCTGCCTACATATGGGCTATATACTGTTCAGCATAGTAGCCCTAATAAGGGCTCTCAATGACTCTCTTGTCTTCTGGTAGCTGGTATATATGGTGGTAAATGCGATATTCTGAGCTTCTGGGGCCCTGCCTGCCTACATATGAGCTATATACTGTTCAGCATAGTAGCCCTAATAAGGGCTCTCAATGACTCTCTTGTCTTCTGGTAGCTGGTATATATGGTGGTAAATGCAATATTCTGAGCTTCTGGGGCCCTGCCTGCCTACATATGAGCTATATACCATTTCAACAGAAGAATCCCGCACTGCCACTAGTAAATTATGGGATTCTGGATGCTGGCTAGGGAGGTAACCACCCAACTGGGTTGATTGCATCAGAACAAGACAAATGGTGTGTGACCAGCCAAACTCACCAATACCTCCCTGCTATCAATATAGAGATAGGCCGCTCAACAGAAAAGTCATTATGTCAATATGCAAAAATACAAAGGATTTTATTATAGCCAAAAAACAAAAACACATACATTTAAAATACATAGAATGATTAAAACCCCATGTGTGGGGTGTAGCAGGACTTCTATGGACTTATTACAAAATGCGAAGTATCTATAAATGTACACAATTAATTGTGGATATTAAAAAGGTTGTTTACATTGGTGTATACAATACCATACATGTTCTATTATTTAGCATTATCCATACAAAATGGAGAATTTATGGAATGCCACAGGAGCTATCCCTGAGATACTGTGAAGTGTTATAATAGTGCTAAGAGCATGCAGCAAGAAAACCGTGAATAAAGAACAGCGTGATGAGAAACTATAATGAAAATAAGACAAAACAAAAGGAGGGACAACACTGTCCCAATAGTGAAAACGCAAACGCCAGTGAGGGCTCAAATGTGCAGTGTATCTACAAGTGCCAAAAGATAAAGAAAAGGGATAGGTGCCCGGGCATATAATCATACATTTATACCAATCTCAATTGTTTTATAAGGTATTGCATATGCACAAAAACACAAAAATAACCACAGTGTGCGAAGTATACAGGCTCGCGCTTTAAGATATAAAAAGGTAAATGCAAAATCAATACAGAGTTGATAGAAAATTATCATAAAACGATGTACATTACCAAATCATGCTGTCCAGGTCCTCCTACACCCTCACACTGCCAGAACTGACGCGTTGCGTGGCCAAATTTCCGGCCACTTCATCAGAGTGTGGCCTAACACCATCCATCCTCCATTATATAGCCCCCTTAATTGCTGATTCCATATCCTGGTGTACTGTTTCCCAAAAAAACGCCAAAATCTAGGTCAGGGTGAGGGCGGAAGTGAACGGACTAAGCCCTATGTGTATGTACTTCCGCCAGGGCCTGAAAGCCCTTTACTAATTATGACCACTACAATGCTCGTTTCTAGTTGGCCGCCTGAAAGCCCTGCCAGATCGTATTGGAGCAGCGTCCTCCCAAGCATGTATGAATGTGGAAATGTGTATGTGAAAAGACCTCATAGTCTCATGAGAGGGACTGGCTAGATTGATAGTGATGACCCGAGTGCGCGTGCGCAGTTGGATAGTGCGCGCGCGCACCGTCCCGGGCCGAAAGTATGTGTCAGACCCCGTGACAGGGGCTGGCTGATCATGTCAGCCGGAGTGCGCGTGCGCAGGATGGAAAATGCGCACGCGCACCGCCCCGGACCACTCGAGTCTAGCACATGCGCAGAAGAAGAAAAGGGGCCAGACGCCGGCCCAGCGGTGACCATGGTGAAGGGGAGGGGTGCGCGCGCATCATGCCAGGCTCCACAAGGCTGACAGCCTAGGCGTGCGTGCGCAGAGCAGGAAACCAGGCAACGTAGCCATGGCAACTAAGTATGGAGTGTCAGTACCGCTCTAAAAGCGGAGTTAAGAGATGGAAAGGGGGAAGTGAGGGAGGGAGGAGGGGAGGTGACTGTGTGGGCATATGATGCATATATGTAATATGCAAAAATAAAAATAAAAATAAACATAAATGAAATGAAACTTACACTATATAAAGGCTAATCTAACTAAGAATAATTAGTATTTTACAAAAGTTAGTGAAACAGCAAGTGAATTGATCATTATTACAGAACGATTGCTTGGGTCATCTAATTTGGTGGTATTATAAGGTGAGTAATCCAATCAGGATCCATGCCAAGGGGGAATTTTGTGCCTCTGTATGGGGACTGTATATGCTATATAATTTAACATTTTCTTACAGCCACCCTTACTTGTTTCTTACTTACACCTCTATTACATCTTTCAATAACCGAATATATGTTGCCAGTATTAGAGCTCATCATGACTTCCAACCTGCACCTCCAACCAGGAAGGATGTTCTGATATTACAAGAAATCACAAACTAAGATGATGGATGTGCAGAGTTTTCAAGATGTTCATATATTTTCTTCTGTTCTAGTTCCAAGAGGCCAAAATCCTGAGCGGCATAATCCAAAAATACAAAAGTACAGAGGGTATATGGTCCATATCGGTGCACACATATACAGTGTGCACGTATGTATCCTATGAGCTATATACCGTTCAGCATAGTAGCCCTAATAAGGGCTCTAATGACTCTCTTGTCTTCTGGTAGCTGGTATATATAGTGGTAAAAGCGATATTCTGAGCTTCTGGGGCCCTGCCTGCCTACATAGGAGCTATATACCGTTCAGCATAGTAGCCCTAATAAGGGCTCTTAATGACTCTCTTGTCTTCTGGTAGCTGGTAAATATGGTGGTAAAAGCGATATTCTGAGCTTCTGGGGCCCTGCCTGCCTACATATGGGCTATATACTGTTCAGCATAGTAGCCCTAATAATAAGGACTCTCAATGACTCTCTTGTCTTCTGGTAGCTGGTATATATGGTGGTAAATGCGATATTCTGAGCTTCTGGGGCCCTGCCTGCCTACATATGGGCTATATACTGTTCAGCATAGTAGCCCTAATAATAAGGACTCTCAATGACTCTCTTGTCTTCTGGTAGCTGGTATATATGGTGGTAAAAGCGATATTCTGAGCTTCTGGGGCCCTGCCTGCCTACATATGAGCTATATACTGTTCAACATAGTAGCCCTAATAAGGACTCTCAATGACTCTCTTGTCTTCTGGTAGCTGGTATATATGGTGGTAAATGCGATATTCTGAGCTTCTGGGGCCCTGCCTGCCTACATATGGGCTATATACTGTTCAGCATAGTAGCCCTAATAATAAGGACTCTCAATGACTCTCTTGTCTTCTGGTAGCTGGTATATATGGTGGTAAATGCGATATTCTGAGCTTCTGGGGCCCTGCCTGCCTACATATGAGCTATATACTGTTCAACATAGTAGCCCTAATAAGGACTCTCAATGACTCTCTTGTCTTCTGGTAGCTGGTATATATGGTGGTAAATGCGATATTCTGAGCTTCTGGGGCCCTGCCTGCCTACATATGAGCTATATACTGTTCAACATAGTAGCCCTAATAAGGGCTCTCAATGACTCTCTTGTCTTCTGGAAGCTGGTATATATGGTGGTAAATGCGATATTCTGAGCTTCTGGGGCCCTGCCTGCCTACATATGGGCTATATACTGTTCAGCATAGTAGCCCTAATAATAAGGACTCTCAATGACTCTCTTGTCTTCTGATAGCTGGTATATATGGTGGTAAATGCGATATTCTGAGCTTCTGGGGCCCTGCCTGCCTACATATGAGCTATATACTGTTCAACATAGTAGCCCTAATAAGGACTCTCAATGACTCTCTTGTCTTCTGGTAGCTGGTATATATGGTGGTAAATGCGATATTCTGAGCTTCTGGGGCCCTGCCTGCCTACATATGAGCTATATACTGTTCAACATAGTAGCCCTAATAAGGGCTCTCAATGACTCTCTTGTCTTCTGGAAGCTGGTATATATGGTGGTAAATGCGATATTCTGAGCTTCTGGGGCCCTGCCTGCCTACATATGGGCTATATACTGTTCAGCATAGTAGCCCTAATAATAAGGACTCTCAATGACTCTCTTGTCTTCTGGTAGCTGGTATATATGGTGGTAAATGCGATATTCTGAGCTTCTGGGGCCCTGCCTGCCTACATATGGGCTATATACTGTTCAGCATAGTAGCCCTAATAAGGGCTCTTAATGACTCTCTTGTCTTCTGGTAGCTGGTATATATGGTGGTAAATGCGATATTCTGAGCTTCTGGGGCCCTGCCTGCCTACATATGGGCTATATACTGTTCAGCATAGTAGCCCTAATAATAAGGACTCTCAATGACTCTCTTGTCTTCTGGTAGCTGGTATATATGGTGGTAAATGCGATATTCTGAGCTTCTGGGGCCCTGCCTGCCTACATATGGGCTATATACTGTTCAGCATAGTAGCCCTAATAAGGGCTCTCAATGACTCTCTTGTCTTCTGGTAGCTGGTATATATGGTGGTAAATGCGATATTCTGAGCTTCTGGGGCCCTGCCTGCCTACATATGAGCTATATACTGTTCAGCATAGTAGCCCTAATAAGGGCTCTCAATGACTCTCTTGTCTTCTGGTAGCTGGTATATATGGTGGTAAATGCGATATTCTGAGCTTCTGGGGCCCTGCCTGCCTACATATGAGCTATATACCGTTCAGCATAGTAGCCCTAATAAGGGCTCTTAATGACTCTCTTGTCTTCTGGTAGCTGGTATATATGGTGGTAAAAGCGATATTCTGAGCTTCTGGGGCCCTGCCTGCCTACATAGGAGCTATATACCGTTCAGCATAGTAGCCCTAATAAGGGCTCTTAATGACTCTCTTGTCTTCTGGTAGCTGGTATATATGGAGGTAAAAGCGATATTCTGAGCTTCTGGGGCCCTGCCTGCCTACATATGGGCTATATACTGTTCAGCATAGTAGCCCTAATAATGAGGACTCTCAATGACTCTCTTGTCTTCTGGTAGCTGGTATATATGGTGGTAAAAGCGATATTCTGAGCTTCTGGGGCCCTGCCTGCCTACATAGGAGCTATATACCGTTCAGCATAGTAGCCCTAATAAGGGCTCTTAATGACTCTCTTGTCTTCTGGTAGCTGGTATATATGGTGGTAAATGCGATATTCTGAGCTTCTGGGTCCCTGCCTGCCTACATATGAGCTATATACTGTTCAGCATAGTAGCCCTAATAAGGGCTCTCAATGACTCTCTTGTCTTCTGGTAGCTGGTATATATGGTGGTAAATGCGATATTCTGAGCTTCTGGGGCCCTGCCTGCCTACATATGAGCTATATACTGTTCAGCATAGTAGCCCTAATAAGGGCTCTCAATGACTCTCTTGTCTTCTGGTAGCTGGTATATATGGTGGTAAAAGCAATATTCTGAGCTTCTGGGGCCCTGCCTGCCTACATAGGAGCTATATACCGTTCAGCATAGTAGCCCTAATAAGGGCTCTTAATGACTCTCTTGTCTTCTGGTAGCTGGTATATATGGTGGTAAATGCGATATTCTGAGCTTCTGGGGCCCTGCCTGCCTACATATGAGCTATATACTGTTCAGCATAGTAGCCCTAATAAGGGCTCTCAATGACTCTCTTGTCTTCTGGTAGCTGGTATATATGGTGGTAAATGCGATATTCTGAGCTTCTGGGGCCCTGCCTGCCTACATATGAGCTATATACCGTTCAGCATAGTAGCCCTAATAATAAGGACTCTCAATGACTCTCTTGTCTTCTGGTAGCTGGTATATATGGTGGTAAATGCGATATTCTGAGCTTCTGGGGCCCTGCCTGCCTACATAGGAGCTATATACCGTTCAGCATAATAGCCCTAATAAGGGCTCTTAATGACTCTCTTGTCTTCTGGTAGCTGGTATATATGGTGGTAAAAGCGATATTCTGAGCTTCTGGGGCCCTGCCTGCCTACATAGGAGCTATATACCGTTCAGCATAGTAGCCCTAATAAGGGCTCTCAATGACTCTCTTGTCTTCTGGTAGCTGGTATATATGGTGGTAAAAGCGATATTCTGAGCTTCGGGGGCCCTGCCTGCCTACATATGAGCTATATACTGTTCAGCATAGTAGCCCTAATAAGGGCTCTTAATGACTCTCTTGTCTTCTGGTAGCTGGTATATATGGTGGTAAAAGCGATATTCTGAGCTTCTGGGGCCCTGCCTACCTACATATGAGCTATATACTGTTCATCACAGTAGCCCTAATAAGGGCTCTCAATGACTCTCTTGTCTTCTGGTAGCTGGTATATATGGTGGTAAATGCGATATTCTGAGCTTCTGGGGCCCTGCCTGCCTACATATGAGCTATATACTGTTCAGCATAGTAGCCCTAATAAGGGCTCTCAATGACTCTCTTGTCTTCTGGTAGCTGGTATATATGGTGGTAAATGCGATATTCTGAGCTTCTGGGGCCCTGCCTGCCTACATATGAGCTATATACTGTTCAGCATAGTAGCCCTAATAAGGGCTCTCAATGACTCTCTTGTCTTCTGGTAGCTGGTATATATGGTGGTAAATGCAATATTCTGAGCTTCTGGGGCCCTGCCTGCCTACATATGAGCTATATACCGTTCAGCATAGTAGCCCTAATAAGGGCTCTTAATAATTCTCTTGTCTTCTGGTAGCTGGTATATATGGTGGTAAAAGCGATATTCTGAGCTTCTGGGGCCCTGCCTGCCTACATAGGAGCTATATACCGTTCAGCATAGTAGCCCTAATAAGGGCTCTTAATGACTCTCTTGTCTTCTGGTAGCTGGTATATATGGTGGTAAAAGCGATATTCTGAGCTTCTGGGGCCCTGCCTGCCTACATATGAGCTATATACCGTTCAGCATAGTAGCCCTAATATGGGCTCTTAATGACTCTCTTGTCTTCTGGTAGCTGGTATATATGGTGGTAAATGCGATATTCCGAGCTTCTGGGGCCCTGCCAGCTACAGCCTGTCTTTCCCTGCTGTGAGCGTCTATCCCTCACTAAGTTCAAGCTGCTAATGCTGACGAAGAGGAAGTGCTGAGTTTTGTAGATTCGAGGTCACATGGTTTTTCCAGCCAATGCGTGTAGACGCCGTTCTCGCAATGCCAGCGTCCTCCCAGGACCTGTCCCACCCCCCCTGCATGGTGATTGGTGTAAAAAACGCGCCAGGGAAGGTGTGAGGGGAAACGAATTGTGAGTGCGCCATCGCCGCTGTACTCGATCGAAATCGAGTATGACGAATAGCGTAGTATTCGATCGAATACCGACTCGGTCGAATACTACTCACTCATCTCTATTAGTAACATAGATTTCAATGAATGTAAAAAGCAAGGTAGCCATGACAAGGCCATCCAATTTTTACCCTGTCCCTAACATTACTAAGCCTACACGAGTTTGTGCAGACATTGCATTGCACACACATTGCATTGCATTGCACACACAAGCAAAGAAGTAGCAATTCATGAAACAGCCTGTCTAAAATCAGTGCAATAACTTAACTTGCTTGCACAGACACAATAAAAATGCTTTACTTTCCTGCACAGTGCTATAGTTTAGCTAAGGGGTTTTAAGTAGAGGCCAACTGGACTCTCTGTTGCATTGGGAGAGCTACAATCCAGCAGATCTAGCCATATCACCTGCAAATGCAGCAGCAAAAAAGAGGGTAGGATGTGCTCCTCCAGTCAATATATAGCAGTCAAAGATGTATTAGAGGGGTGTGACCACAGTCCATAGACAAGAGAAATGTAACCCTCTGCACACTCATACTATTGGAAAACCTAGCTAACACTTATTAAGCACACGGCCTGTTAGTTAACATAGATTGCAATGAATGTAAAAACGAGGTAGCCACATCAAGGCCATCCAATTTTTACCCTGTCTCTAACATTACTAAGTCTAAAAGTTTTTGCAGACATTGCTACTTCTTTATTTGTGTATGCACAAGCAATTCAATTCATGGACCAGCCTGTCTAAAGGCATTCCAATAACTTAACTTGCTTGCACACACGAAATTAAAAATTCTTTACTTGCCCACACAGCGTTACAGTTCAAAAAAGGGGTTTTAGGCATCGGCCAGATCTGCTGGATTGTAGCTCTCCCAATTTAACAGGGAGTCCAATTGGCCTCTACCTAAAATCCCTTTTTTGAACTGTAACACTGTGCAGGAAAGTAAAGCATTTTTAATTTTGTGTGGGCAAGCAAGTTAAGTTATTGCACTTTCTTTAGACAGGCTGATTCATGTATCGCATGGCTTGTGCACACACAAGTAAAGAAGTAGCAATGTCTGCACAAATTCTTGTAAGCTTAGTAATGTTAGGGACGGGGTATAAAATGGACGGCCTTGTCGTGGCTACCTTGCTTTTTACATTCATTGAAATCTATGTTAACTAACAGTCCATGTTCTTAACAAGTGTTAGCTAGGTTTTCCAATAGTATGAGTGTGCAGAGGGTCATATTTCTCTTTTGTCTATGAAGTGTGGTCACACCCCTCTAGCACCTCCTTGACTGCTATATATTGACTGGATCAGCACATCCTACCTTCCTTTCTGCTGTGCACTTGTTCTGGTAAAACAGGTAAGAGTCAAAGAATTTCTCCTCCTGTGCAAATCACAATTGAAAATATGTTTTACACATCAGTATATATAATATATTTATAAAAGCAAATGTAATCAGTATCAATAAAACATTTACATTCTTCTCAAGCCGTTTTCATGCAGCCAAAATGTGATATTAAATGTTCATCCTGCACACAGGTGATATACTATTTTGAACTCAATTTCTACCAAAGCTTACCAAGTGTGTCTTAGGTATTTTTATGTTAGTAACGAGCCATCTGTCAGAAAAGATAAGCTATTAAGTGTCAGTCACAACTGTGAAAATGTAATACTGGTCATCATTGTCATGATTTAGGACCAGAACGCATCAATACTTTCTTCTGAAAGTTGCCAAATGTTTACCGCTTCTGATCAATCTTAAATATATAGGAGAGGGGTCCCGCTTTCCTTGTGCACCAGTGCAGATACACCACAATGAAATGCCAGTCATAGCCTCACAGGGGCCATCATATTAACCACTGGGCACAATTTATCACCAAAGACTCCTTGAAGTCCCTAACGATAAAATTTGTTAATGTTCTTGAAGGGTGTCATTTAACTGTCATGTAGCTTATATTTTTCTCTTCATCTTTTTGTGTGGGAGAAATCAATTTTTGTAAGTATGGTGCAGCAGCTGCATAAGTTTAAAAGATATTGCTGATCCAAAATGCAGGTCTAATATTATTCCTTGTAGACTATGGTTGTTGTGCTTTTTTTTTTTTTTAATTAAAGCCTTGGTAGGTTCTCATTGTGCATATTAAAGTCCATCTTCATCCAAAAATCAACAAACAAATCAAAAAATCAAGGTCGTGCACCAAAATAAGCGGAAAGTTTTGTATCTGTGGGTGACAATGTATAAGTATAGTCAGCTTGTTGCTTTAAGGAAACAAATGAGGGGTGGCAGTCACTTAGATTAATTTATGACTAACCTGGGAGGGCAATTAGAATACACAAATCTTAAAGGAGCCACAGCACCCAACTCTGTTAGCTTGCAACCAAACCTATAATCAGGTAGGTTTTGTGTTTTATGTTGTGTTTGTCTTGGTGTATATGTATTTGAAATGAAATATCTTTTAATCAGTCTTTTGTCTGTAATATGTGAATTGAATAAAGTTTACTTATTGAGTATTTTTTGAGGTGTGAGGTTATTGGCTGTGTTTGGTTCCATATAGGTTTGAGCTCATAAGCAGACGCTCCTACTCCAGGCGTCCCGGGATGGCGCAGAAACAGTGATCAGACACCTTGACCGCGCTGCAGGTTGGCAGGTGGGATGGCAAAAACACAGCAGTGAAGAGGAATGGTGGTGCCCAGCACTCAGGAATGAAGACAGAAAAGGGGTAAAAGGCAAGCCACAAGCTTACAAAAAATGAAAGGTAAGTACAAACACATTTATCAAAGCATGCCTGTGTTTTTTTAAACCCTGGTGTACTGGTCTTTTTTTTTTTCATTTTGAGATTGTGCTTTGTCTGGCTTCTATGTTGTCTCTGCCCTGAAAGCCCCGTCATTCCCTAGGTAAGTCCAGGAAGCTGGTAAGCCTCCTCATGACTGGCTATTGGGCTCTGATTTTGGTCCACAGTTAGTGGGCTCCTTGTGTTTCAGGGCTACCAGGTTGTCATCCTTGTCCAGTGACCTTGTCCAGCCCTCTGCTCCTGGTGCTGCCAAAGAAAAGAGACCTAGGGGTTTTATTTAACAATAAACTAAACTGTTGTTTAGATTATTCCAGGCAGCAGCATCATTTTACCACTCTATAAGTCACTTGTCAGACCCCATATTGGGTATTGTGTACAGTTTTAGCCACCAGTGCATCAGAATGCTGTAACAGTGGCAAATGCAAATGAAATGGTGGGGATTTCCCAAAAATATTGGGAAAAGTTTATTTCATTTGGAAAAGAGATGCCTGAGGGGTAATCTATAAAAATATCTGGGGTCCAAAGATCTGTTTCATGATCTACCAAGAACACAGGGGCATCCGCTAAGGATGCTTCTTGTCGGGGGGGGGGGGGGGGGATTCTTTACTGTAAGAGCAGTTATGCTATGGAAATCTCTGCCAGAGCATGAGAAATACACATGATGAGTTCAAAAGTGACCTAGATGCCTTCCTTGTGTGTTTTAACATTACCAGTTATGGCTTATAGACCACCAGAAGCAGTTTTTTTTCTTTATATACAGGTTGAATTTGATGGACTGACGTCTTTTGTGGCCTTCTATATTGTGTTACCTTGGTTAATGGTTTTCAGTGATTCATGTCCCTCTGCTTCTTATCTGCCACTAGTTAACTGTTGGAAAACGCTACCAAAGTAATTCTGAATAAAAAATGCTAGTAGAATGACTTATTCTTTTTTACCTCCCAAATGTTACCTTCCATATTTTCAGGCTGGAGGTTTGCTTAAGGCTTCTGGTTCAAGGTCTTGACAGAAATTTAAATGCATTCTGAAAAAAAAATACAATGATATTTTGAAAAATATTGAATGGATGATGTATTTTTACGTAATACTTTGAGACTTTTCATGCACAATAGCTCACAGACAAATATGTATAGGGCAATTTTCAAAATATGAATAATGTAGGTATGTGCTATTTAATGTACGATTATATTAATCTAAGAAACATGGCCTTAACAAACATCAGTAGATAGAGTGTACAGGAAAGGATATGATGGGGGGATGATGAAAAATTAGAGTTGGCTTGTTCTAAACAAAACAATGAGGAGAAAAGTGTACTAGCCCTGCAGGAATATAGTGCTTAGACAAGTAAACTAAGGACTACATACTTCTTTGAAAGAGTCTTAATGAATATACATGTCCTTAATATTTATTACAGAGAAGAGCTAATGATATTGTAATAACGTTTCAGTTGAGAAGCCTCTTTGTTCAAAACCGCCAATAAAGGAAAATTAGCTTAATTAGCAATATAAAAGCAATACTATCTTTGTATGCAAGAGATGTGTTAAATTATGTGCATTGTAAAAAGGAAATCAGATTGTCTATTCAAGTTTTGCATTAGGAATTCCAAAATCTGAATGAGATCAGGTTTTGGGTACAGGATTTTTGAAGCTTACGGCTGGCACATGATAGTGTGCCAAATGTCAGACTGTGGTCATAAACAAAGCAAAACAAAGTACGATAAAAACAAAAACAGGCATTGGAAAGAATGAATCAACTAGAAATAAAGTCACATGTAACTGCAAGATAGATGGTCAGTTTTAGAATGTTACACACATACATTAAACAAAGGTCTTCCAGTCCATGCCATTGGCATCCACATATTAGTATATAGTATATAGTACAGTTACCTCCTTGCAATGTAATAAATTGCTTTTTTGCCCCCCTCCCCATTGCAGCCCTTTTTTTTTTGACCTCCAGAACAGTAGCAGCTATATTAGTCTATAGCGGCTAGGTACCCCAGGCCATTGTTTTGTCCCTGCTGAGATGGCCATGAAGCCTGTGCCAGATGAGACTGCCTGCTATACATGCAGTCATGCCTTTTACAGGTTGCATTATAGTGGGCTGAAGGAGATAGGTCTATGCATAATACTTTTTTTTATCAAAGAAGAAGGTGGTTTCTTTTGTTAGATGTTTTTAAGAGGGACAAAGCCCATCTGTAACAATGAAACCGGTTTAGGCGTGCTTGATATAAAATGTTAGAGACGTGTGTACACAGATATATATATATATATATAATCAATTTATACCTGAATGTGTATACCACCTCTAATAAATTATCGGATTAATATCAGCTGGTTACCTTGGTGTGTTTTTAGAAGATTTTACAATGAATGTAAGAGACTCACCTCCATGGCCCGGGGGTTAATAACCTACCCAGGGCATCCAAATGTTCCGAATGAAATAGTAACGACAACTTCGTTGAAAATGGTTGCACTTTTAGTTCCTCTTGAAAGTTCCAGATGATCAATGAATGTGCTTCTAAACTTTGCTTATAAAATCAATATTTTTTATTGGTATATACACTCACGCTTATGGTTAAAATCACAAAGCAATTGTTGCTTAAACGCAAATGTAGCAGCAATTAAAATAGTCCTTAGTCAGCAATGTCAGTAGTGTGCTTCTAGCATTCAGCATTGCTTAATATGTCCCATGCTTAAGTTTCATTAAGTAGCAAGGCAAAATGTAGCAGTTGTTGTAATAAAAGTCCAAGGAAAGTTAGTCTGTTTTCCAATTGGAAGTAAGTAGTGCGCACAGTAGCAAAGTAGCAAAGTTCAAGTCAATTCTTATGTCGGCATTTCAGCTGCCTCTGATATATATGCTCCTTGCTAGTGTCTGTGCTTCAGATATGTGTCCGACGCACGTTTCGGCTCCTTTGCCGTCTTCCGGGTGTCTGTTTACAGACATGCGTGCTGCTTATAAGGAGGTGGGTGATGTCATTCTTTCCCACTGCACGGGGAATATATATTTTCGGCTTTTTTATAAATAATCTGACTAATTATAATTATATTTATTACTCCATGCTTCATGAATTTTGTTCACAATGAATGAGTTAATGAGGAAGTGACAGCTGCAGACACGCATGCTGTGATTACACAGAAGCCGACAATATGGTCTTGTGAGCATACAACTACATTATCCAGCGTGCAGGGGGAAAGAATTACATCACCCGCCTCCTTATAAGCAGCACGCATGTCTGTAAACAGACACCCGGAAGATGGCAAAGGAGCCAAAACGCGCGTCGGACACATATCTGAAGCACAGACACTTTGAACTTTGCTACTTTGCTACTGTGCACACTACTTACTTCCAATTGGAAAACGGACTAACTTTCCTTGGACTTTTATTACAACAACTGCTACATTTTGCCTTGCTACTTAATGGAACGTAAGCATGGTACATATTAAGCAATGCTGAATGCTGGAAGCACACTACTGACATTGCTGACTAAGGACTATTTTAATTGCTGCTACATTTTTGTTTAAGCAACAATTGCTTTGTGATTTTAACCATCTATTGGACTCTAAGCGTGAGTGTATATACCAATAAAAGATATTGATTTTATAAGCAAAGTTTAGAAGCACATTCATTGATCATCTGGAACTTTCAAGAGGAACTAAAAGTGCAACCATTTTCAACTTAGTTGTCATTACTATTTCATCCGGAACATTTGGAGACCCTGGGTAGGTTATAAACCCCCGGGCCACGGTGGTGAGTCTCTTACATTCATTCTTTTTAATGATAAGGCTCTACATCTGTTTTCTGGCCATTGAAAAATCTTCTAAAAAACACCAAGGTAACCAGCTGATATTAATCCAATAATTTATTAGAGGTGGTATACACATTCAGGTATACATTGATTATATTTATATCTGTGTACACACGTCTCTAACATTTTATATCAAGCGAGCCTAAACCGGTTTTATTGTTACAGATGGGCTTTGTCCCTCTTAAAAACATCTAACAATAGAAATCACCCTCTTCTTTGATATCACTCTTAAGGCGTGACCCCTTAATTTATTAGGCTGCAGCTTTAGATTACATTTCCAGAGCACCCTTCGCCACATTTTACCATAATACTTTTTTATGTCTATTCATGAGCCCTGTATTTGTGTCAATATGACAGTGTCAAAGATGCACAATTTTCAAAAGGTAAAGTTGGCAGCATGTATATTATATTAGAATCTGCTAAGGACAAGGCCTCCAGGAGACTGATGACAAGGCCTCCAGGAGACTGATGACAAGGCCTCCAGGACACTGGCCTCCAGGACACAGATGACACTGCACAGAGGAGCTGCACAGGCACACTGGACCCACACAGATGTGCTGTGGGGAACAGAAGTTGGGCATAGTTTTTTTTTGCTATGCCTATACAATCCCTTCAAATGTAAGTTATGTTAAGCAATGCAGTATTTATGCATGTTGTACCCATTTAAACCCTAACAAGATAAAAGCAGCATAATATATAATCACTTAATTATTAAAATGTATTAATTTTAACGGTAAAGGTATCACAGATCTATGAAGACGGGGGTGTGCATGCTTTTATAATCTCACTTTACAATATAAAATCTAAACTAGCCTAAGTGTCAATCACTTTGACTGGGTAAATAAATTAAAGGCCCGTGGCTCATGTGGTGGTGCACAGTTACAGGAACAATGGACACACAGTGTGTTTTTTGATATTATTGATCAGCCCAGTGTAAACATGTTGTAATGATTATAAATTAATAAAGTTTATTAAAGTATACAATATACCAGTTAATAGGCCAAGGGTGGTGGACCAAAGCTACCCGATTCTTTGTGTCTATGCGCTGCTACATTGCTGCCCCTATCTGTTCCCCAACCATGTCCTGTCCTTACTCTATGTGCTCTGTGGGGATTGAACACCACTGTCAAGGAGATTATGTGTGCCTCTATCCTTCCTCCCCCTATGTATTGCCATGCCTAATAAGACTGGCAAAACTAATTGAAAATGCCTGCGCCCCATCCCTCCTGGCAGTGATGCCATAGCCGCTGACAACCGGCGCCGGGTGGTGGAATGCATACAGGAAGTCCTGGTCTTCAGCCACCATGCCATGACCTGGTGGCCTCCGCCCCCAGATGACGCTGCTGCTGTCACACAGGAGGGCGGGCCCGCCGGACACAAGAGAAGAAGAGCATATGTGCACCGCCAGACAACGCAGGATCCAGGAAAGGTACATATTGTAAATGGCTGCCACAGAAGAGGATGGGCTTAGGCTTCAGACAGCACCGCAATTGGAATTATATATAAAAACAATATATAATCTACCCAATTTTGGGCACGAATCTGTCCAGAGAAGAATCTGTGGCACTTACTACTCCTAAACAGAGGATAGATATAGTACTCAGAGAAAGGGGGGAATGTGGTTATTTTTTTCAAAGAATATCATAAGAAAAAGACCCTACAAAAACTTTCTAGGACCGACAACTATACCCCCCTTGCATACAATCCCTCTATGAAATATAAAGCCCAAACTACAGAAAAAAGCCTGGCAGGATGGGATTATCAACAGATCCATGTTTGATTTCTTGACAGGGGAGGGCACAAAGGGGGTGATCTATAGTATCAGCCATGGGGAGTTTATTAGTGTGTTTATTTGTGTGTGCCTATATTGATAAAACACTGCAACCCAATGTCCTAGGTGTGACATCTTATGTGAGGGACTCCACAGATCTCTTGACTCATTTACAAGCGCTACAGAAAGTGTGCCAAATATTAACCAACATATTTTTGGTAATGTGAAGCCCCTTTACACCAATGAAGGCCATCAAACCACCTTGGGGGCTACCAGATATTTTCTCCAAATGGGATGGTCTGGGAATCGGGAACTACTTTAATTTAATATGGGTCTCCTGGACTTTGTGCTAAGTCACAATTTTTTCATCTTTGATTGCCCGTTACCATTTACAAAAAAGAGGGGCAGCAATGGGCGCCAAGTGCGCACCATTAATCGCCAACCTCTTTCTGGGCCAATGGGGGAGAGAGACTGTATTTGTGGCACCATTTGAGTGGTACCAGTCTCATATTTTGAGCTAGATAGATGATGTTTTCATGTTGTGCCATGAAGCAAGAGAGTTATGTGAAGAATTCTTATTCTACTTGAATTGTAATAATCTTAACATACTCTTGACACACATAGGGCCTGATGCAGAGCCTCCCCCGGGAGCTTAAAACCTTCCGATTGTCCGGGGCTCCCGTTTGAATCGTGGCACAAATGTGATGCAGAGCCTCCGTCGGAATGGCTCCCTCACTGATCCGTCAATTTGTCTTTACTCGGGAAGTTTTTTTTGCTCTCTCGGGTGCCTTCAATTTGATCGGGGCTTCCGTTCCCGTTCACACGGGCGGCCCGTTTTTCCCTGCATTTTCTTTGGTTTTTGAATGTACCTGCTTGGTTTCCGTCGTATTTGACCTTCCATTTTGGTGATTTTTCCAAGTATACTTCATGGCTCTTCAGTTGCCAATCTGGCTACACACAAGCGCACATCCCTAAACCTCCATTGGAATATGCATATGGCACCAACTGCCAATTTGACACATATATATATTGTCAAATGTATTTTTGGGTGTTCCTTCTTTCTTGCCATTAATGCATACCTTAATATCTTTGGTGTTCCTTCTTCCTTGCCTTTAATGTTTACCGTAATTGGTTGTGAGTTTTTCAGATTTTTTGTCCCATATCTAAACCTTTTGTGTCATGTAAATGTGTGATGATGTTGTGTGATTGTACATTTGCAGGAAAGACAACTCACAAAATCTGTTTATGGTTTTTTTAATCAAACTTTTTTTTTGCTTTTGTGGTTTTGAGATTATTTTTTTGATAAAACAAAAGTAAAAAACAATTTAAATTTGAATTAAACATGTTAAAAATTAGGCCTCGGGGTCTTGTGGCTGTGTTTTTCTTTGATCTGTGAATGAAAAATAACCTTAGTTTAACATTGTTTTTATGGTTTGGTTGGGTGTTGTTTTTTTGGGGCCCTTTTTAAACCGGACCTTCAGCGTGCTTTAATGAAAAGCCCAAACTCTAAAAAAAACGATTGCGCAGCATCATCTGTAAAAAAAAGATACAAGGACCCACCATTAATCCACAAAATACATGAACAAGTTTCCTGGCCTAACTAAAGTCACTTTATTAACCTTTTGCTGCCTCACATTGCCCTAGTTCTTCTATCTGCATGTAGCCTAGTTTGTAGCCTGGTACATGGGTTAAACTAAGGTGGGCTTGTATTTAACGTGACAAACTAAGTTGTTTCAGACTATTCTTTCGCTTTGTTTTTTTTTATTGTAAGGAATGTGTGCGCGCACATAAACGCACGCTCGCATACTCACATCCATGATGATGTCGTCCTGCTCCTGTGTAAAGATGGCATAGCTCCTGGTATAGCTCTGACGTTCCCCCGCAGTGACGTACAGGACATCCCAAATTGGAATGCCCCAGATACATGATGCCTGTAACCCAGCCCTGGATTCCTTCACACTCCAAATGGCTGGGTTACATGGGTTTTGGCCTGCTTTAAAACATCATGACCAAATCAGGTTAGGATGGAATAACCCACCTCCTTTACATTATTCTTAAAGTAACACAGGTTCCCTCACATAAAGCAGATCAAAACCCAGAGCGGCCACTGGTCTTCCCCCTGGAAATCCCAGATCGGGATGCCCCACTGTGTGAAACCCTTTTTAATGAGACTTTACTCAGAAATGGCAGACTCCCTCTCTTAAAGCGGAACAAGCCATGATTAGTTTAATGACCTTTGCAGGCGTATATTGTAGTGCCCCCCCCAGTCTGATCAAGACAACGGAACCTCATCTTCAAGAGACCAAAGGCACGCTCCACCACAGAGCGAGTCCTCCTGGGGGCAGTATTGTAGGGCTCCTCTGCCTGTGAAGATGGGTGCAGGATTGGGGTCAGCAGCCAGGGGAGCAAAGGATAGCCAGAGTCTCCTGCCCAAAACCAAAAAAAACAAAAAAACAAAATAAAAATAAAAAAAGGTGTGCATTGCAACAATAGAAAAGAGGGACAAATAGGTGAGCGGGGTAGGGTTTGAGGAATGGACATTTGTAATGAGCATACAATCACATCCAACCTGTACACTCATTAAAAAAAGTCTGGGGAATACTACTTACATAAGAGGGCAAGAACATGACGCAATAGGGTTCTATCACTTAACCCATTTAATTTAAAGTAAAAAAATTAGGTTAAAAATATACTAACAAAAAAATTACCAAATAGTGTGTTAAGGGAAAAAACAAAGTCAGACAGGGTGGGCAAACAATACAAGTTTCATACACATACCCAGTAAGGCGGGTGAGCTCAAATAGGTGCAGCCTGGTTTCTGCCATACTCAGCAGGACAAGACCGCGGAGCTGGCGCCGCTGATGTGCTCCAACAGAGGACTGCATATTATTGCCCGAGTGCAAATACGGCTGCTCTGACTTGCCGTAAGTGAAGGCTCGGCGGCCCCGTTTCATTAGGCTGATTTCAATCGGAAAACAAGGCTCTGCATCACTGAAAAAAACGGAACAATGAACGAGGCGTCCGTTTTGCCGGGAAACAGCCTCGTGCGAGCCGACAATCGGAAAGGCGGCTGAGCGCACACCTGAGCACATAAACGCACACTAAAATCAACGTAGCATTCTTTCCTGACCCGATCAAAGCCCAAAACCAACAGGAAAACGCACGGGATAGCTGAACGGGGAGGCTCTGCATCAAGCCAATAGTCTTTAAAACCCAGATCGATTTCTTGGATTTGACAAAACCTACAGCTGTAAATAGACGTTTGGGTTACAAATCTTTCCATTTAACAATGCTGAAAAAGGAATTCCAATAGGCAAAAAAATAAGAAAAAATAAGGAAAAAAAAGAGCTAGTCAACAGCCACATGAGAACCTTCTACGGCCCAAATATCGCACACCAGGTAATCAACCAGTCAGATTTATAGCGAATTACTCCAATCAGAGGCATAGCCTGTGTACTATTCTGCAAAGGCATTGGGGGATACTTACCCATAACAATGAACTTAAACTGTGGATAGGTAATAGACCATACATGACAGCGCGCAGAGCTTGTAACCTGCAGGAAATTGCAGACCAGAACAATCATGGTTACAGACAACCATGCTTGTGGACATGGCTCCATTTACCAATATGTGGAGACTAGAAACATGGTATACTATCTAATTCTCAGACCACAAAACAGTTATGTATCTGACAATTTATTAATTGTCAGTCAATTGGACTTGTGCCTGCTATATTATGCCCCTGCTTGAAGTTTTATGTGGAGGAAACTAAGAACTCTCTAAAATGTTGAATTCAAGCCCACAATTCCAATATATGTTTGTCAAAGAGTGATCTGAAGAGGGGCAAACAGATTTCTCTAGCAGCTGCATACGTTTAAAACCATCATGACTCCTGTACACAGGGCTCATTAGTCTTGGAGCCCAATGCAGGGGTTTGAAGTGGGTATTACACCAGAAGGAGGTGCGCTGTTTCTTCCCCCTTTTTGAGAGATGATGTGAGTGTTATGTTTTGTTTTTGCACTGGTTTTGGTATTTGTATTTTGTGTCACTTTCATAACATTGTGCATATAATTTTTTTTTACAGGGAGCTCTATAGTTATATTTTAAATTTTGGTCTTGTGTTGTTTTTCAAGTTCATTGTTTTAGTGTATTCATTCTCTTTTCTTAGTTTCAGATCTATGATTGCACACTGGGTGGTTTTGGTTTTTGGGTTCTTAAGTGATTGTCAGGGCACCTTACCCTCTGAAGAGAGAGAAAAAGTCGGAAATCCCTCGGAGCTCAGATGGAATAGCCTGCAACTTTTTAGTGGAGTGCTTTGTTTATATGTATTTGATATCTGAAATACCCTCTAGCAATTAAACAGTAGGATAAATACTTTGGCATGATCTCCAGCATGAGATGTTGGTTTCAAGCTCATCAAATGGAGAAGCCTCCTATAAAGGATCCTGTTGTAATGAGACTTTTAGCATACCTCTGGACATGTCACAAAGTCATTATCCATTGATGCTACATTACTTGTTTTTTGATCTAGGAGGCATATATTTTATGTTTCAGAGTAGAGGTGATAACAGATATATGCCTATAATTGCTTTGGATATAAGTCTCCAATAGGCACTATAGTTTTGTATTATGGTTCAGTACCATTAACAGAAATTGTTCTCTATCAATGTTATTGATTACTTTTAGGAATATTATGTGTATTATGTTAAATTATTAATATAGACTTTTGTTTCATTTATTATTGTCATTGTTTTTGTATATATTTTGCAATTGGGGTGCCACCTGAGGCCTAAGTCCATCCTCCCCTGTGGCAGCCATTTACAATCCTAGCCTGGATCCCGTATTGTGTGGCTGTGCGTGTGCACATCTTCCATGCTGGATGCGGTGTGGTGGCTGGAGACCATGACTCCCTGCATGCGTTCCACTGCCCGGCGCCAGATGTCAGAGACTGTGGCATTAACTTTAGGCAGGACGGGCACAGGTCAATTAGTTTGTTAAACTTATTAGGCATGGCCCTACATAAGGGTGAGGAAGGACAGAGTCACACATCATCTCCTTGGCAGTGGTGTGCAATCACCACGGAGCGCGTGGAGCGAGGACGGGATTGGGGGCATGCCAACTAACCTAAGCTGAATATCCATATTATCCCCTATGCTATCTTCTTCTTGAATTATTTTGGCCAGCGTTATTGCCATATCATTGCATTCACTTCAGTTGTTTGTTCAGGCACTTCAATATTACATTTTATTTTTATTTATATTTTTGTGGAATTCTTTCTTAGTGGTTTTATTATATCAGCAGCACATATTTTGTAGCTGTTATACTGCACTCAGCACTTTAATATATGGGTTAAGAAATATTCATTCACTACTTAAATAAGTTATAGCATCTTTAGCACATTAACACTTTATAGAAAAGGATTAGAACCCTTTATTTGTTCATTGCATAATTGTTACTCAATCCATAGCCCTTATTTGCACTAGGCACTTATGATTTTTCTTTTTTGTGTTTTTTTGGCATAACTAACAGCTTAGTACTCAGAAACTTAATTAATTTTACTTCCATTTCCCCCCTTTTTTATTTTCTTTTTTCTTTCCCTTCCCATCCCCCCCCCCCTTATCATTTTTTGCCCTAAGAACATAATCATTTTTGTACTATTAATTTACACATTGTTATATTTATTATTTTGGATTTTCTTCAGCAGATTTATTTACGCTATTTGTGATTCTATTTCATTTGGTATTCATTATCATTAAGGTGGTCCCCCAACCTTATCTTTAATGGTGATTTAAATGTGAGTTTTATGTAGTGCATTTTTGTTTCCTCTTGTAATAAATTGTACTGTGGTAAATATTCGCAGCTGTGCCACCTTCTTGTGATTGAGCATATTAGTACTTTTTAGTACTTATTATATACATGTTAATATATAATATTTCAATATTTGGCTTCCCTGATTGTGCTGGGTTGATCTACTGAACAATGATCGGTGTGCCATCTGGTGGTGCAAAAGGAGCATGACATGTTATTTTCACTGTTGGGAAAAGCGGCATGACCCAGGGTGAAATTGGCGGCTATTGTTTTGGCAAAGCTCTGCGCCGACAAAGGAACCATTAACTTTGCACCATCTGTAATAAATTTAATAAAAAAATCCGTATGGAATTATTGAAGCATGAAATCTTTTGCTTACATCTGAATACATAGCTAAAGGTAAAGGTAAATCTATAAATACATTAGGTGCTGTGTGTAGCTGTATGGCATAAAACAATGCTTTGGACATACCTATTTCTAGAAAGGTCTCCAGCAGAACTCAAGAGAGCGACTTAAATGAAAATCGTCCATAGGAAGGCTTGGAGTGCTTCGGTGCCTATTGAAATCAATAGGCTGTTTTTTCCAAAGCAAGTCTGGACATTTAGCAAATATTCTGGGGATGCAGCATCATTTGAAAAAAAATAAAAGAAATATTAACAATGTATTAGTGTATATATGGGCCATTTATTCAGAGGGTTTAGATTTGGTGATGGAGGTACCTTAAAATGTCTAAGGAAGACAAATCTTACAAAATTCAGTTTGGCACTAAATAAATGATGCTATGTTGCTAATGTAGGTTAAATAAATGTTTTTTTTTTAATTTTATTAGGATATTTACAGGATGCAGTATGTAAAAAAAAAGACAGAGAAATGACAGCAGGTTATAAAGACTGGAATAACAACAGCAAGATAAAGAATCGCAAGGCCGGGGAAGGAAATGAAAAGTGTAATTCTAAGTGAAGTGTCTGAAAATAGGAAACTAAATTTATAAAGTTTCTTACTTGCAGTTAAGCTATGGGAGGTTTATTGACTAAAGGCAAAGGTGCAACACTGACCACAGTGCCATGGATTAATGTACCTTGACATATTAAACCTGAAAGACATAGTCCCCAGGATCACTGCAATCAATCTGGCTAATTTACATTAGTAACTAAGAGGTCAACTTCACCTTCTGTATTTCAAGTGTTCTTGAGAAAGTTTCATGAACTATACTTAAAGACCCACTGTGGGTAAAAAAAACACCGACCCCCCCCCCCCCCCCCCACATACAAATGCCACTAAAGTCTAGACTCAGTTGCTGAAGTGAAATGAAAAACAAGTGTTAGAATCTAGCCCTGCCATCTTGCACCATCTCACACATGTGGAAAATGTTCAGTGACAGTGGATGCACTTCTTTTTTCTCCCCCCCCCCCCAGGTCTTACATTCTATGCTTTAACAATAATCAATGTAGAGCAGCCTATGATTCAGCAACAACCCATAGGCAAAGTGCCCCTTAATGATTTTTGCAACAAAGGCTATTTGCATGTTGTTAACAGGGAGGGAGGGAGGGAGGAAGAGGCAGCTAGAGCAGTTGGGACAGTAAGAGGCAGTGCCTCTCCTCTTTAGGCTATGTTCAGTTCCCATGGAATGGGGTGGTGAGTATTTATATGGTTGTGTCCATATGCTCTGTGCATGGAAGGAAGTGGAGATGGCTGGGTTTAGTCAACTGATGCTTGGTTACCCCAACATCTATCAGGTTCTGCAGGTGTAAGGAGTTAACCAATCATATTTATGAAATGGCAGGCATGCCCTACCACCTCAGTCTGTTTTTTTATTTTTTTTTTTAAAAACGCTAAAAACATTTCAGGAATTATTAAACTGGACACAGGAATCTTTAACAATTTTACAATTATTTTGCCCCTTGCAATATTCTGTGGCTCTTAAAAACACTCAAGTCATTGCACAGACATAGGGTTAGCGCATTGCATAGGGCTATGTCCTAAACTGTTTTCAATTGAAAATGGCAGAGATATTGAGGTTTGAAATTTTACTGTATTAGCGCAATTCTTGGAAAAGTTATTGCACTGCCCCAGCCGCTGCAGCTCATATATAAAATAACCAAAGTCACCAGGACACCAGATATAGGGGCTGGGTGAACACTGAGCCTGCACCGATGGGCACCAAGCTCTTCTGTACCACCCTGGCTGTTGGTAGACGCAGTCAGAATGACCAATCTGCCTGTATTTGGAAGGAAGGAGGACAAGTGTCCCCCTTTCTTCCAGGCTTGCATTCTGCCAGGCTCTGCACGCTTCCTGCAAAAAGCGCTGGGCGTGGCCTCACAGAAATCCCCCCGCGTCATTCGACACCTGCTCCACCAGGTCATGGTACTCCTACCTCCTCTGTTGGGGGGCAAACAAAAGTGCTGCACCTGTGTCATAATAATTGTGGAAGGACCCTTGGATGCATGCCAAATCTGAAATGGATGACAGCTGTCCCTTTTGGTTATATTTGGTTCAGAGAGAGCTCAAACTCTGGTAATGGGATTGAATGTACCCATGACCCAAATCCAAACCCAGAAACATTCCAGTCTTTGTTGACAACCAGTCACCTGAATTGATAATTAATTTGGACACCTTCTCTACATTTTAGTACATTATTCCCTATATTTTCCATGCTTTTTCAAAAGTTGTAATCTGTAAGTTGTAATCTGTAAATTGAACTGTATTTTTAAATGGTTATGCTCAGTGCAACAGAATTATTGCAGATTTACCATTCAAACTTTAATATCAATTGCCTGGCAGCTTGCCTGATGTAGTGTCGGTCCCATGCTGTCTGTGTGAGCTTGTCACAGGAAGGGGAATTTCTTCTTTCTCTGCCTCCAGTACCTCCCCCCTGATTTTGACCACCAATTAATCACCCTCTCTCTTAGTAATAGGCTAGAATACATCCCAGTTAACTTTATTGCAATGCACAATGTACTTGCATCACTCAGCCCTGCCGGTCCCATTACATAGGATGGCACAACAACTGGGTGAAACTTTCATTTATAATTACAATGGCATTATTGCTTTGTTGGGAATACTTTTGAGCATGCCTGGGCAATGACCTTAAGCTTCAATTACAGAAGAGACCTAGTACTATTTCTGACTTGTGTATATGCAAGGCAAGGCAAGGCATACTGTTAAATGTGTTAATATGTGTAAATGGGTGTAAATTTATAAAAAATGTAGACTTTTCAAGATGCAAAAAGGACAATACTAAGCATGTCTGGACACATTTCATAAACTAGTACTTTGCAAAGTAGCCTTACTGTGGTCTTGAATACTGATATATATTGCTTCAAGCTAATATTTAGCAATATTTAGCTTCTTATGAATAAATCATTAAAGTCCAAGGTTGTAGACAATCATGGCAATTCTTCATAAACATGTTGCTCTTACATTTCTTTAATACTTTGCCATACCATTTGTGCTGCTTTCACCATGAAAGTTCTGAATACTATGCTATTTTGTATAAATCTCACTGAAGAATTGCTATACCTTAATGCCTAAGCAATGTTTTAGGACACATTGGCTTGTGTAATTTATTCTGAGAAACTACAAGTATGTCAATATAACCTTACCCCCAACCTTTTCTCTTCTTAGTATTGGCAACATATCAGTTCTGAGTCTCTGACAATAGTGTTTTTGAATTTCCTTTGCACATGGTTTACGAATAAAAGAGGAGTTCACAAGCGGGGTCATATATGGTTAAAAAGTAGTCAAATAGAGTTAGGAATATAAAACAAATTATTATTAGGTAAGCTCCAAACAATATAATATCCTTACTGAATACAGGGATGAAAATCTTTGTAAGGTACGATGCCTTTAGAAAGTATTCATACCTTGAACTTTCCACATGTTTTAGATGTTACAGCCCTTGTCTAGGCACACACTAACTTCATACCACCTTTTCCACCTTGTGAACAGTGTAAAATAAACCAATTCATTATCTCAAAAACACATTTTATTTGTGTTTATACCTTATGTATTCTAAACTGATTTCTTTACTGTAATTTCTTGGTTGTGGCTGAACTAGGAACTAGCATGTTTGGCTGTGATCAGAGACAGCTGTGGGACCAGTGATGGTTGAGAGCATGGCGACAGAGTGGCTTGGTCCTGTAACTGAAAGGAGGGCGAACTTTGAAACCCTGCTACATGGAAGAGAGGCACATGGGACAGGAATCTGCTGAACTGCTTGCTTACTCACTAGCTGTTCCAAATGTAAAAAATAGAAAACTGAAAAGTGTGGTGTGCATATGTATTCAGTACCTTAACTATGTTACCCCTAAATAAAACTAGTGTGATCCAATACCCTCATAAGTCCCCTAATTTGTAATAGCCCAAGCTCTGAACATCTTGTTAAAGCACAGTTCACAATTTCAAGCCTACAAAGACATGACTATCTACTTAAACTGACAGACACAACTGCTTTCCACTCAATCTGAGCTAGAGCTAGTTTGCAAAGAAAAATGGGCAAAATTATCAGCCTTTAGCTGTGCAATGCTGGTATGATGTACCCCAACATACCCCCAACATATATGTATTGAGTATATATATATATATATATATATATATATATATAATTATTTTACATATATTATCTTATATATATCACACTTCACAAATACTTTAACATTTTCATTCCGGTATGAAGAAATACTTTTTTTAAGGCACTTTAATGGGTACATGCATACCACAGGAGTAAAAGTGGCAAATGCAATATATTGTAATGATATCAGCACTTCACAGCAGTCAGAAAAGGATACCCCACACTTCAGGATAAAGTATAACTGGCAAGAGATTTTTATTGAAACAAAGATATGCAAAATAAAACGAAAAGAAAACCTTAAGCCTGTCTGGCACAAATTCAACATTTTCAGTTCCTGACTGATTGGTGCCAGACAACAGCATCAAAGCTTACAACCTGATTTAGTAGTTCCATTCAGTTTAGTTCAGATTAGACTCCAGTATATCACATCACATGTGTCTTTTTCACCAGGCTGAGTGGCCTGACTGCCTGAGCTCCAGCTCTTTTCAAGGCTTCCACATCTGCAACCTAAAACTGACACATATGGTGGGATGCCCACCCTTCTCAAATACATTGCTAGCACACCAGGTCCTAATACCAAGTTTTTGCTCAAAACCTAGTGCAGAGAGTACAACACTTTATCTATTATTAACACCCTGGGTACTTTATAAATGATGGCATAAAGCTTGGTGAAATGTACACTCTATCCATCACTTTACCACACTGTCTATCACAATATATATTGTCATCAGTTTTTCTGACCACAATTTAAAATCAATATGCCTTAAAAGTTGGGTCTCCTCATTGCAGCTAAAACACTCCTCCACTCTTCTGGAAAGGCTTTCTACAAGATTTTGTCATGTGGCAGTAGGAATTTTTGCCCATTCATCCAGAAAAGTGTTTGTGAAAACATGATGATATGGCTTGGCTTGCAATCTACATTCTAGTTCTTTCCCAGGATGTTTTATAGGGTTCACGTGAGGTATCTGAGGGCCAATCAACATGTTCAAGTTCACCCAGTCATATCTTTAACGACCATTTCTTAAGCCCTGGGGCACATGCAAATTAGAAGCAAGTACTTGCTTAGGATTAAAAATGTCACGAAGAGCAATTTTAGTTCAGCAAGTCCGCACACCAGAGGGTAATGAATTCAGATATGGGTGCAAAATTCATTTCAAAATAAAGATCCTTTCCCCAATAGGATCAACCAAATCATATCAATAGTATTTGAAAAAATGCACACCGTACTACTGCGGGTTGTGATTTGCAAAAAGGTGTATTTTAAGAAAAGTACATAATCAAAACAACATATCTACAGTAGTTGTTTACACAGTTAAATACAAAAATCGCCAGCAATTGAAATAAGGTTAACCACAGTTATCATAAGTCATATATGTAGTAGTATACAACAATCGATTAAAAATGTCACCTCATTGAAACTATTGAGTCTAGATCAGTGGTGGCGAACCTATAGCACCCGTGCCAGAGGCAGCCCTCAGAGCCCTCTCTGTGGGCACCCATCATTTTTCCAGTACGCACATTTTTTTATCTCCCCTTGGGACCAGAGACATTGGGTTGGCACTTAAAGTTTTGGCTTGCAGTTTGGGTACTCAGTCCATAAAAGGTTTGCCATTACTAGACCAACCCCAAAAATACAATAGTGTTATCCCTGCACCCACCAAACCAATCACAAACTGACTTGTTGCAATGGTGGCAGTAATATGGAACATGCCCTGCTGTGTGAAATCCCCCAGATCGCCTAAGGCAACTCACCTCTTCCCGCTCCTATGTCACGTTGTCGGGGAGGCCGATTTATTAATAGCGCCAGGTAGCGACAGATGAGCGACAGTAGCGGTATTTTCACAGCGCCGGCTAGTATTCGCTGTGCTTGGCCGTTGTTCGGTTGTTGACAGCGACTCAGTCGGTGTGCGGTAATGTTGAATACGGGGTTAGGAGTCGCTGTTTGACTGGTTCCGCGCTGTATGGGAGCGCATGACAACGAATGGCCATAGCGAACGGCTCCCAGCATATTCATTAACAAATCACGCTCAAAAAATTCTCGCGCTGTAAAATGCATGTTTAAACCCCAGAGCGCTGGCGGCGATGTGTTAAAAGTAGTATTTTAACCCCCAAACAACCTTATTTTTGGAAAAAAATAATAAACAAGTTTTTATAAACATTTTGTAATATGAATACATTAATATCAGACCTGTAATATCAATTCTGCACAAATATTTTTTTTATTTTTTTTTTACCTTAAAAAAAAAAAAATAACATTGCCGAAGTGGTCACAGAATTTTTGACATTTAAAAAAAAAAAAAAAAAAAAAACATTAATATCAATTAATTAAGAATATTTAAAGATTGCTCCATTGAAATGCATTGGAGAGCGCCAGGTAGCGAGAGGTCATACCTGGCGCTGTGATGGGATTAGCAGCGGCGCTGTTCGCTGAAGTCTGCAACATGATGAATCCCGCGCTAGCTGACGCTCTCGCCGGCGCTAGCCTCATTTAGCGTGATAAATGCGTGATTGTGTTCGCAGCCTGGCGTTCTGGAGTCGGTAGCCGCCGATAGCTGGCGCTACCTGGCGCTAGTGAGACACTACCTGGCGCTATCCCTTGATAAATAAGGCCCTAAGTCTTCGTCTAAGAACAGCAGCTCCGAGCACGCTGACGGGTGCATCTTCCGATTTCCTCTAACAGGGAGCGTGTCCGCGCTGCCCATTCACAAATGCCTGGCGTGAGCACATGCCCTGCTAGAGAAATCCCGATTTTGGTTCCCCCAGGGGGGGATTGATTGGCTCAGGAATCTTATAGATCCTATCGGCATGGGTTTTGGTACACTTTAAAGTCCCTGTCCAGGCACAAATAAATAACCTATTACAAAGCATCTCAAAACCTCCAAATATATGTAAATACAGATTTTTCAAGTTAAATATCAAGATCATAGCTTAGCTGGGAAGGGCATGTTGTTGTGCATCTGTTGTGGTCAGAGCAGCAAGACCCCTGTTGCTTGCCATGATCACTCACACTGAGAGCATCAAGGGTCAGAGTAGCTGTTAAATTACTTTTTTGTGTGGCCCTGGATAAATAAAATTGAAAGGAGGGCAAACTTTGGAGTCCTGCTATGGCTTTCACCCAGTGCTGAAGGAAATGGGAGGAACATGGGACATGCATGAAGTAAGCTGCTTGCTGCCTGATTATTGCCTTCGGGTTTATAGTCCCTTTAATCATTACTGGGTGAGTGCAGATTGTACTTAATCTAACAGGGTTCTTCATCAGCATGTTTATACTTATACTATGATTTTAAAAGTAGTGGCTGCTTAAAGAAAGGGTCTGAGAAAAATTGGACTAAAATGTAATTTGGGAATAAAAAAGAATTACATTGTTTTTAAAATTGGAATTTACGCAATTATTTCCAAATTTCAGAAAAATTATTTGTTTTTAAACAAACGTCGTGTACGAAAAAAAAAAGTTTGATCTACTTTATTGAGAGAGGGCTGACAGGGTAATTTGAGGCATCCGTAAAAATGTCCTTATGCTGCTCCTGTTTGGATGCTTTTAGTGGCAATTTACTGGTACTAAAACTTAATAAATCAGGTCTATTACTTACAGCTTGCAGAAGGGAGTAAATCAGGCAATATTTAGTAACTCTATGAGCTTGCTATAGTGCCCAGCATGCTTTTCTTCCAGAATTACAGCACTAAAAGTGATTTTACTACACTGGTTTTGTTGACCTCAGAAAACCCTGTAATAATTAACATCTTGCTCTTTATCCTGCAAATGTATTGAGTCAGTGCTACTATCACTATAATGTTGGCACTATTAATCTTTTAACTGTAAAAAAAAAACATGGATATTTTTTGGGAAATATTAATTGCCATGCATCTGTAAGTGTAAGTGGCATAATAATAGATGCTTTATGCTTTAAAAAGGTAAAACCCGCTGCTGTGGCATTTCCTCATCAGACCTCACATCAGAATTACCACCCTGCACCAGAGGCCCTGGTTTACCTGATGTTGCACCCGTGAAATCTATTGCTGTGCCTGGCATCTTTGTGATCTCTTCCAGCTTCCAGCCTCTAATGTGGGTGGACATGGGTGGTATTCTCTATGGGTGTATCAGGCTAGTCTGAAACTTTGTCGAACAACTCCGCCCAGAAATGTGGAACCCCGCGGTGAGCCCACTGAGACACCAAGATCCTAAAGACAGCAATATGCTGGTGCCAGCCTGATGCCAGTTGGTCATTCCGATGTGAGTTCTAATGGGGAAGTAAAATTTTATTTTGAAGGGACAGTCCATTTGAGCATTCACTGCTGATAACTCACTTGAAGCAAGCCTGCTCCCTTGCAACTGGAATCAGAGGAAAGCACTGCATCCAGCTGCAGCACCAGAATGACCCAACAGCGTCAAGTCATAAGATAAAAAACTGCCCCCCCCTTGCCTGCCACATTGCTGTGGTTGTTATTTTTATTAGATTATTGGTGGTTAAATGTGACAATTGCAAGCTTTTTATTTAAAAATATGCTTACATGTGACATGTAATTGTAATAAAAACATTTTTGTATATGGGTGTGTATGGGGGTGGTTGCTATTTGTGGTGGGTCATTACTGTTTGGGAGGGATTCATTTGTCTGTTGGGGTTAATCACTGTTTGAAGGTGATTGCTGTGTGTGGGGGTGAATAGTGTGTGTGTTTGTGTGTGTGTGTGTGTGTGTGGGGGGGTGATTATTACTATGTCATGATTACCTAGCCATGTTTTTTTTTTTTAAATAGGAGCAGCAGTATAACTGGTAGTCACCAATTAAAACTGGCAGCCCTGGTATATCTATTCATGGTAGCAATGGCTGTCATCGCTATGTATTATAATATTTTATAGCAACTCTGCATATATTTGCATAACCCTAAAACAAAACAGGTTTATTAAATTTTGGGTGGCCAGGATGTACACTAGAGGAAGGGGACCATGGATCCCTTTTGTAATCTATCAGATTCCGGGGATATGAAAAGTTCCAAACATAAACCACAAAAACTACACCGGGAGCTTCATAACATAGGATTCCGGTAGCTGCATGGAAGTCTGACATCGCAAAGCACAATGACAGCCATCAGATGAAGTAGTGTAAAGTACATCCCCTCTAGACTGGAGCAGTGGAAATGTGTTCTGTGGATTGATAATCTCACTTTTCTGTCTAAAATTCTTATAAATGCATCTTGTATTGGTGAATGCCAGTAAAACATTGTTTGCCTGACGCACTGTGCTAAATGTGAAATTGGTTGGTGGGGGTTAATACTGTGCAGTTATTGTTCATGAGTTGCACTAGACTCCTTAGCTTAAGGGAGTAGAAATCTTAATCTACAGGTAATCTACAGGTAATAAGTCCACTAAAGGTCTGATTTGGGCCCAGTTGGGCAAACCCGATGGTGGTCAGATGGGGCAGTAACTTAGCAAGATAGCATGTATGGGCTGCCTGGTTTCTAGCTGTTAAGGTGTGAAATGTGCACCCCAAACTAAAGAGTGGGCCCACAGAGTCAGTTCTACTGGTAGGCTCGGGACACCCCAGTCCGACACTGGCCTACAACACATGTGCCCGCAGGACTTCTGCTGACTACTACTCCCAAAGCTGGGGCTGAAACAGCTGACTTTGTTGTTCCCTTGCATTCAGGGCTGTTAGCATTGTGTGCACCATGGGCACCAAAGGTAGGGCACTCTTTTAGGGATGGAGGGGAATTTAGCATTGTATGCTCCATGGGCCCCAAGGGTAGGGCACTCTTTTAGGGATAGAGGGGAATTTAGCATTGTACGCACCATGGGCACCAAGGGTAGGGGACTCTTTTGGGATGGAGGGGAATTTAGTATTGAGCACATCATGGGCACCAAGGGTTTGTTATTTTTTTGGGAATGGAGGGGAATTTGTTTTCCCTGTTGGTCAATCTGCATCAGCAAATGTATGGATATTAGCAGAGCTGTCACTGGCACACCAACCTGCTCACGTGCACACCCATGGTAAATAAAATAAAGCATGTACATAGTATTTTGTATTACCTTTATTAAGTTTCTAAAATATCTCCTAATACAACTGACTGATTGTAACACATTCATAACAAGCCAAATAGCAGTGTACAAACTCATTCTTATGCCAGTTTTGGCAACTGATAAATCCAAATGACATGAGAAGTAAGCAATAAAACGGTTTTAACATGAGAAAAATGTCTTGGGAAATGTCAAGACAATGTTTGGCACTGTGTGTTGCTTGGAGTAGATTTGTTTCAACTTTGTCCAGATGGGATGTCTGTATTCTGTATAGCCTTCATAATAAAAAGAAGCTCCTGAGTAATGTTTCATAAATATAGCTTAACCTTGGATGATATAGAGCTTCACGGATCGAAAATAATAGTGTTGTGCTGTATTGTGATGTGGAACGAATAGTGACATCCAACTAAACATCTACACTGTATTGCTGAATAGCAGAAAAAATATTTAAACGCTTTTTAAATTTGGACATATTATAACAAAGAAAAAATACATTACATGCCCCAACTGTTACAAAAATACACAGAAAAGAACTTAAAGTTGAACAAAACCCACCAGCGGCCAGCCTGGAATCTAAAAAACTCCAGGGCCAGCCACTGGCTTTTCCCTGGGGGAACCTGAATTGGGATGCCATGCTATGTGAAACCCCCCAGGGCACTTGTACACAATCACCCTTTCCCGGTCCAATGGCGCCTATGTGGGCTCTCGTTCAATCAGTGCCACCTGCTAAACTGGCGTAACTCAGCAGGTGGCTCTCATTGCCGTCATTGGGGAGTGCGCACTGCCACATCCTCTGCATCCCCAGTGTCGTGCAAGATGATGAGTGCTACAGTAAATGAAGCAGCGAATATGGACTGACAACCCATACTGTAATTGATTTGGCATATATATTTCGTTTCAAAGCACTTTACAGCCAAGATAACTAAAGCAACTATGTTCAGAACTTGGGGTTGAGGGACCTGGAGGCTCCACACATGTGCAGGTATTTTTAGGCTGCACAAGTCAACCTGCTTTCGAACATTCCTGTCAAGTTTGAAATGCCCCCGTGAGTGCTGTTGGAGATCCTTAATTGTGACTTAATTCCAACTCATGGTCTGTTATGGAACCATACCACACCCAGTCATTTGCCATTCCTTGTGGATTTTAGGCAGCATAAAATATTCTGATACACCATACTCTAGTCCAGAAGTGTTTGGCTGGTCGGTGCATGTGGGCATGCATTGGTGTTTTTAGTGCAGAGTTTTTGGTCTGCTACACACCCTTTTTTAAAATGTAGTCTAGCTCTTTTGCACATGAAGTCAGATGACAATGCTAGAACCCAAACAAAAATGTATGTAGCATGATAGCAAAGTCCTTGAGGAAAGCTGAGGCCTGATTTATTAATATTCCAACAGTGCACCACTACTACCAACTACTAGCGCAATAGTAAAAACAGTGCGCTCGTTTTTGTGGCACACTGTGTGGCATAAAGCATGAAATAAAGTGGCGTAGTGTGCCTGTCAGGGAACGATGAGGTCAGGTTATCCAACTATCTAATAATCGAGCAACTATGATCACACAGCCCACTTTCCCAAAGCCCCATTCCTTCACCCACCTAGCGGGACTACCAGGCCCAGCACGGCCTCGAACACACAGATTCTTGGCAAAGGCAAAAAGATTTCTCAAGTTAAACATAGGTTTTAATGCATTAAGCACACTACGCAGTCATTACAAACATTTGGCTATAATGGAATGAATCCAAATGTCATTCTGAGTACAGGTTACAGTAAGTTACAAGCAGAGATACAACAGTCAGAGTTACCTTAAAATGCAGATGCAGAGTAGTGATGATGGGCTCCCACAAGGAGGTGAGTGGAGAGCTTATAGATGATTTGGGCACCTCCAGCATGCGACGTGACCTCCCCCAGAAAGTGACCAAGTTCTGGTCTCCCAGGCCTACCTTTAAGCTCGATCTTTGCCCCTCCACTCTCTCTTCTCCCAGACACAGGTCCTGGGAAATTCTTTTGAAGAACAATATGCTATCACACCTTCGCAGCTAAAGAGGATGCTGACCCTTCGCTGTCTGACCAAGGTGTTAGGGGAGCCGCGGGGGGGCTTTCATCCTGGAACTGCCTTTTCTGAGTGCCAGAACTTCATACCCATATATGGACATTTTCCTGCTAGCCTTGTAAGGGTGACATTTGCTAAGAACAGAGAATTTTAAAGGGAGGAGCCAGGCATCAGCAATAAAATCTTTCTGTATTCCTCACAGTGCATAACTAGTAACAATGAGACAGCCTCCACAGACTACAGTCAATGTTGTGCAAGTGTGTTTCTATACAGTCCTTTCATATGTATTGGATTGGCTCAGACTGGCACACACAAAACACGCACTTCTGATGAAAAAAGTGTTTATTTGTAGAGATGAGCGAGTAGTGAAATATTCGAAATTTCGAATTTCGATTCGAATAGACCGCGTTACTCGACTACTCGACCGAATATCGAATCCCATTATAGTCTATGGGAAAAAAAATGCTCGACACTTGGAAATCTCAATTCGACCACTTGGAGGTCACCAAGTCCACCCTGAAACATCAGAAAATGATGCCAACACTGCTGGAATGCAACTGGGACAGCAGGGGAAGCATGTCTGGGTGCATATAACGCGCCCAAGTCGCACTATTACGCCACTATCACAGCCACTCAACAATACACTCCAAACACAATATAACTTCTACGTAAAGTGAGACAAGACAAGGAAACCTTCTTTCCTTTACATTGCCATGGACCCCAAGCCAAACTGTACAAAAAAGAAGAACAAAATTCTGCACCCCTTAAAATCACGTTGCCTAATGACAACCACAGATGGCATAGGCAAGGGGGAAAATAAATAGACCCCACCCCTAATTGTCATTGTGTGTGTGTGTGTGTGTGTGTGTGAGATGTGGTCAGACATGTCCTCTTGTGTCATTGTGTCACCCCAGCAGTAAGGGAAGCTTAAAGGAGGAGGTTTGTTACAGTGTGTCACCCCAGCAGTAAGGGAAGCTTACAGGAGGAGGTTTGTTACAGTGTGTCACCCCAGCAGTCAGGGAAGCTTACAGGAGGAGGTTTGTTACAGTGTGTCACCCCAGCAGTAAGGGAAGCTTACAGGAGGAGGTTTGTTACAGTGTGTCACCCCAGCAGTAAGGGAAGCTTACAGGAGGAGGTTTGTTACATTGTGTCACCCCAGCAGTCAGGGAAGCTTACAGGAGGAGGTTTGTTACAGTGTGTCACCCCAGCAGTAAGGGAAGCTTAGAGCTGAGACCTCTTAAAAATTGTGTGGAGGCCCAAGATCTGAGACCTCTTAAAAATTGTGTGGAGGCCCAAGAGCTGAGACCTTTTAAAAATTGTGTGGAGGCCCAAGAGCTGAGACCTCTCAAACATTGTGTGGAGTCCCAAGAGCTGAGACCTTTTAAAAATTGTGTGGAGGCCCTAGAGCTGAGACCTCTCAAACATTGTGTGGAGGCCCAAGAGCTGAGACCTTTTAAAAAATGTGTGGAGGCCCAAGAGCTGAGACCTCTCAAACATTGTGTGGAGGCCCAAGAGCTGAGACCTCTTAAAAATTGTGTGGAGGCCCAAGAGCTGAGACCTCTCAAACATTGTGTGGAGGCCCAAGAGCTGAGACCTCTTAAAAATTGTGTGGAGGCCCAAGAGCTGAGACCTTTTAAAAATTGTGTGGAGGCCCAAGAGCTGAGACCTTTTAAAAATTGTGTGGAGGCCCAAGAGCTGAGACCTCTCAAACATTGTGTGGAGGCCCAAGAGCTGAGACCTTTTAAAAATTGTGTGGAGGCCCAAGAGCTGAGACCTCTCAAACATTGTGTGGAGGCCCAAGAGCTGAGACCTTTTAAAAATTGTGTGGAGGCCCAAGAGCTGAGACCTCTCAAACATTGTGTGGAGGCCCAAGAGCTGAGACCTCTTAAAAATTGTGTGGAGGCCCAAGAGCTGAGACCTTTTAAAAATTGTGTGGAGGCCCAAGAGCTGAGACCTTTTAAAAATTGTGTGGAGGCCCTAGAGCTGAGACCTCTCAAACATTGTGTGGAGTCCCAAGAGCTGAGACCTTTTAAAAATTGTGTGGAGGCCCTAGAGCTGAGACCTCTCAAACATTGTGTGGAGGCCCAAGAGCTGAGACCTTTTAAAAATTGTGTGGAGGCCCAAGAGCTGAGACCTCTCAAACATTGTGTGGAGGCCCAAGAGCTGAGACCTCTTAAAAATTGTGTGGAGGCCCAAGAGCTGAGACCTTTTAAAAATTGTGTGGAGGCCCAAGAGCTGAGACCTTTTAAAAATTGTGTGGAGGCCCTAGAGCTGAGACCTCTCAAACATTGTGTGGAGTCCCAAGAGCTGAGACCTTTTAAAAATTGTGTGGAGGCCCAAGAGCTGAGACCTTTTAAAAATTGTGTGGAGGCCCAAGAGCTGAGACCTTTTAAAAATTGTGTGGAGGCCCAAGAGCTGAGACCTCTCAAACATTGTGTGGAGGCCCAAGAGCTGAGACCTCTTAAAAATTGTGTGGAGGCCCAAGAGCTGAGACCTTTTAAAAATTGTGTGGAGGCCCAAGAGCTGAGACCTTTTAAAAATTGTGTGGAGGCCCTAGAGCTGAGACCTCTCAAACATTGTGTGGAGTCCCAAGAGCTGAGACCTTTTAAAAATTGTGTGGAGGCCCTAGAGCTGAGACCTCTCAAACATTGTGTGGAGGCCCAAGAGCTGAGACCTTTTAAAAATTGTGTGGAGGCCCAAGAGCTGAGACCTCTCAAACATTGTGTGGAGGCCCAAGAGCTGAGACCTCTTAAAAATTGTGTGGAGGCCCAAGAGCTGAGACCTCTCAAACATTGTGTGGAGGCCCAAGAGCTGAGCACTTATTAGTGCTGCAGCTACGGCTGCTTTAGTGAGGGGTAGCTGCTGCTGCTGGAATAGGGACAGAAAGACTTCAGTGGTGTATTAGCACCTATATACAAAACTATATACACTCTGCTCAAAACGGCTGCTTTAGTGAGGGGTAGCTGCTGATGCTGGAATAGGGACAGAAAGACTTCAGTGGTGTATTAGCACCTATATACAAAACTATATTTTGCACTACTGTTTTGTGTCCTCTGTGCCAACAAAACACTGTTTTATACACGGTGCGTATAGGCACCATTTCACCTTCTGGCAGTATACGGCTGTATAGCCAGGTGTTTTTCTTAAAAATATTTTTTATATTTGGCACTACTGTTTTGTGTCCTCTTTACCAACAAAACCTTGTTATATACCCGGTGCGTATAGGCACCATTTCACCTTCTGGCAGTATACGGCTGTATAGCCAGGTGTTCTTCTTAAAAATATTTTTATATTTGGCATAACGCGTGGCCAAAAAAGTAAAACGTCTGAAATGCGGAGGGCTAGCGCAAAGGGACGTGGACGAGGACGGGGGCGCGGAAATGCTGGTGGGGGCACAAACCGCGTTGAAGCCAGTGGGGATACAATGCGTGCTGGTGAGGGGCAGCCAGCATTACGCTCATCCAGCTTCCCTGCCTTTATGGGACAGTTATGCGGGGGGCGGGGTACACCTCTGTTAAAGCCTGAGCAGCGTGAACAGGTGGTGCAATGGATGGCCGATAACGCTTCCAGTCACTTGTCCACCACCCAGTCATCCACACAGTCTCACTCTGACCCTCCTTCCTCCCAACCTGGCCAACAGAGTCAGCCCACCCTTGACCCCTCCCAGGACCTCTTTTCGGGTCCTTTTCCAGATGTGCTGCAAGAATCCCAGGAGCTAGCAGAGGAATTTGTTTGTAGTGATGCCCAAACACTTGAGTATCCGCCATCTGCTAGTGATGTGGACCCGGAACCAGCATCTGCTATCATGAGCGATGATGATGAGACGCAGTTGCCATCAAGGGAGGCTGTTGGAATGTCCAGTGGGCAGGAGGAGGAGCAGAGAGAGGAAGTGGAAGAGGAGGTGGTGGACGACGAAATGACCGACCCCACTTGGACAGGGGTGATGTCCAGCGGGGAAAGCAGTGGAGATGCGGTCTGCGCATCACCGAATAAGGCAGCAAGAGGCAGAGGACAGTCCAGAGGCAGAGGACAGTCCAGACAGAGAAGGCAGGCCACAGCCAGCAGGGCCGAAGCTCTTCCCGGCAGCAGGCAGTCGCGCGAAGCTCCCCCATCGAGGCCTCGTACTTCTGTGGTGTGGAGATTTTTTAATGTTTGCGCGGATGACAAACTGAGCGCGGTTTGCGCAATCTGCCACTCAAAACTGAGTAGGGGCTCTGAGAAGAGCAATCTGACCACCTCAGGCATGCGCCGTCACTTGGAATTCAAGCACTGGGCTGAGTGGGAGAGAGCAAACGCAATACAACCTGCGCCCGGTCTTGCTGCCACTGCCTCTTCCCCTTTGTTGTGTGCTGCCACTGCGGTCCAGACCTCCAGCCAGGACACCTCCACATCTGCCTCTGCCTCGGCTACTTTGGGGCCTTCTCCTTCAGCCCCCCCTTCCCCCGCATCTTCGTCTGCACCTTCCATCTCCTCGTCCCATCAACTGTCCATCTCGCAGGCGTTCAACCGCAGGCGGAAGTACGCCTCCAGTCACCCCCAAGCCCAAGCCTTAACCTGCCTCATCTCCAAACTGCTGGCCCTGGAGATGTTGCCGTTTTGGCTTGTGGAGACGCAGGCCTTCCGCGACCTGATGGCGGCTGCCGCACCTCGCTATTCCGTCCCTAGCCGCCACTATTTTTCCCGGTGTGGCGTCCCCGCCCTGCACCAGCACGTGTCGCGTAACATCAGGCGGACCCTGAGGTACGCAGTCAGCGCAAAGGTCCACTTGACCACCGACTCGTGGACAAGCGCTTGCGGCCAAGGACGCTACATCTCTTTGACGGCACACTGGGTGAATGTTGTGGAAGCGGGGACGGGGTCGCAAACAGGGACGGCCTACATACCACCCCCGCCCAAGATTGCCAGCACAGGTTCTGATAGACCCCCCTCCTCTTCCTCCTCCTCCTCCTCCTCCTCCTCTGCCTTAACATCGCCCTCAGCCCCTAGCTGGAAGCGTTGCAGCACTGGCACGGGGAGACGTCAGCAGGCGGTGCTTAAAGGAGCAGTATCACGAATTTTTCTTGGTGACTTATATTTAAATGGTACTTGGAATGTAGGTAGGTGTTGGAGTAAGAATTACAAATGTAGAAAAAAATGATGTGTGTGATGAACAGCTGGAGACTAATAGCTCATGTTTATGTCTTGTCAGTGTCGACAGCCGACACTCTAGCCTGTTCCATGCTGAGGAGAGGGGAGAGGGAGATACAATGTATCAGTTCCACGCTGAGGAGAATGTATGAAAGTCTCAGCTGTTCAGTGCTGGCAGCCGTCCAGCATAAGATAACAACATTGCCTGGCCAGAACTTATATATCTAAAACAGAGAGAAAGGCTCTAGAAGTCATTTAGCTGATTTTAACAGTTTTCCCTTCATGTTGGCTCTGCTGCAGAATCTTTTTACCAGTTTTTTTTATCAGTTTACCATTTTCTCTTTCATATTCTTATTTTTCTTTTTTCCATATGATCTTTCTTTCAGCTTTGTGTGTTTTGAGCGAAGCCCAACCCAGGATTTTCACTATCTGGAGTTTTGTTTTGTGCCCCTAGGGGCATCCCTACTTGGGATGCCCTGATGTGGGAAATCCCCAAGTTCGCCTGTGAAAACGTACCTTTCCCTGTCCCACAGCGCATGCGTGGACTCTCATCCAATCAGCGCTGTTTGCACGCAGATGGGGAGCCTGAGCAGTAACCTTCCTGGCCGCCCGGCCTGTCTAAATGACTATCTGCGTGAGCGCCAGAAAAATGGGGGGATCTGTGGTTATCCAGGGGTCGTTTCACACAGTGGGCATCCTGATTTAGAATGGGGTTTTGTTCCACTTTAATACCTTTAGTTTTTTTCTGAACAGTTATTCAAAGAAGAATTTCAGTCATTTTCAGTCAGTTTAGTTTATTTTGTATAGATTTTACACATAAGAGTCACCTGGTCTCATAACAAAAGCAGCACCTCCCACACACACAGCCGTTACAGTGTCAGCCTCTGAGGTAAAGTGTTGCTAGGAGACCAGTGGGCTAAATGAAGCAGCTCACTAAATACAAGCCAGCAGATCCCCCTATTCAGCAAATGGACTGAGCCATTTTAATTATACAATTTAAAAGAGAGGCATATATTTTTTTCATTTTCTATCGCCAGATTATTCATACACATGTTAGAAGCTATTGTGTGGCTATTTAATTATTTATCTTTTTTAATGCAAATTTCGCGATACTGCTCCTTTAAGCTCATCAGCTTGGGCGACAGGAAGCACAGCGCCGCAGAGGTGAGGCACGCCATATTGCAGCAGACAGAGATGTGGCTGTCGCCGCTGCAGCTAGGACCAGGCATGGTCGTGTGCGATAACGGCCGTAACCTGGTGGCGGCTCTGGAGCTTGCAGAACTCAATCACGTACCATGCCTGGCCCACGTTTTTAATTTGGTAGTACAAAAGTTTCTAAAGACTTACCCCAACCTGGCAGAGCTACTGGTCAAAGTGCGGCGCTTGTGCGCTCACTTTCGGAAGTCAACTGTAGCTGCTGCTAGCTTAAAAAAAAATCCAGCAACGCCTCCATTTGCCTCAACATCGGCTGTTGTGCGACCTGCCCACTCGCTGGAATTCCACCTATTGCATGTTGGCCAGGGTGTGTGAGCAGCAGAAAGCATTGATGGAGTACCAGATGATGCATCCACGCGTGCCTCCAACTCAGCTCCCTCAGTTTGCCAACCACGAGTGGCCATGGATGGCAGACATATGCAAAGTATTGCGTATCTTTGAGGAGTCCACTAAGAAGGTCAGCAGCGAGGACGCTATAGTGAGCGTAACCATCCCGCTCCTAGGCGTCCTTAAAGAATCGCTCATCGCAATAAGGGAGAACGCATTGCACACAGAGGAGATGGGGGTAGGAGGAGACGCAACGCAGGTAGACAGTCAGACCACACTTTTGTCTGCTGCTCGGTGGCAGTTGCAGGAGGAGGATGAGGAGGAGGAGGACAACGTGGAGGTGGCTGTGGAAGAGGATGCTGGCGGCGAGGGTAGCAGTCAGGCTGTGTGCGTCCCATTGGTTCAGCGCGGATGGGGCGGAGAGGAGGAGGAAGAGGAGGAAATGGAAAATGATCCTTCTGGTGGGGGCAGTGAGGTCATGCCTACTCAGAGTCTGGCACACATGGCTGACTTCATGCTGGGCTGCTTTTCCCGGGACATACGTGTTGTCCGGATATTGGAGAACAAACTATACTGGGTCTTCGCACTCCTGGACCCCCGGTATAAAGATAACTTCTCCTCTTTTATTCCGGTAGAGGAGAGGACGAATCGATTACTGGAATACCAGAGGGAACTCTTGCAGAACATGATGCAGATTTTCCCACCCAGCATCGCTGGCGGCAGAGAGGAGAGTGTCTCCCAGAGTCTGACAACATCGATCAGGCCCACAGCCACCAGGGGAACACTCTCCAAGGTGTGGGACACGTTCATGTCACCCCCTCGTGCAACTTCCATCACTGCGGGGCCCGCTATCAGCAGGAGGGACAAGTATCGGCGGATGTTGCGGGACTACCTGGCAGACCACACCCCTGTCCTCCCCGATCCCTCGGCGACCTACACTTACTGGGTCTCCAAGTTGGACACGTGGCTGGAACTGTCCCTGTACGCCTTGGAGGTGCTTGCCTGCCCTGCCGCCAGCGTGCTATCAGAAAGGGTGTGTTCAGCGCAGCCGGGGGCATTATAACCGTTAGCGCAGCCGCCTGTCAACCGACAGTGCCGACAGGCTGACGCTAATCAAAATGAACAGCAAGTGGATTGACCCGGACTTTGCTTGTACAACAGTGGAAAGCAGCCAAGAGTGAAGTGCCATCTGTATGAAGTGCCATTTCCTCCTCCTCCTCCTCCTCCTCCTCCTCCTCCTTAACCGCCGTAGAATTGCTGTATTAATGAAAAAAATTATGGCTCACCTCTTAGGCTTAATACAATCAATTTTTAAGAGGTCTCAACTCTTGGGCCTCCACACAATTTTTAAAAGGTCTCAGCTCTTGGGCCTCCACACAATTTTTAAGAGGTCTCAGCTCGTGGGCCTCCACACAATTTTTAAAAGGTCTCAGCTCTTGGGCCTCCACACAATTTTTAAGAGGTCTCAGCTCTTGGGCCTCCACACAATTTTTAAAAGGTCTCAGCTCTTGGGCCTCCACACAATTTTTAAAAGGTCTCAGCTCTTGGGCCTCCACACAATTTTTAAAACATAGCAGCCCTAATAAGGGCTCTCAATGACTCTCTTGTCTTCTGGTAGCTGGTATATATGGTGGTAAATGCGATATTCTGAGCTTCTGGGGCCCTGTCTGACTACATAAAAAATGAGCTATATACTGTTCAACATAGCAGCACTAATAAGGGATTAAGGACTCTCTTGTCTTCTGGTAGCTGGTATATATGGTGGTAAAAGCTATATTCTGAGCTTCTGGGGCCCTGCCTGACTACATAGGATATGAGCTATATACTGTTCATAGTAGCCCTAATAAGGGCTCTTAAGGACTCTCTTGTCTTCTGGTAGCTGGTATATATGGTGGTAAATGCGATATTCTGAGCTTCTGGGGCCCTGCCTGACTACATAGAAAATGAGCTATATACTGTTCAACATAGCAGCACTAATAAGGGATTAAGGACTCTCTTGTCTTCTGGTAGCTGGTATATATGGTGGTAAAAGGTATATTCTGAGCTTCTGGGGCCCTGCCTGACTACATAGGATATGAGCTATATACTGTTCATAGTAGCCCTAATAAGGGCTCTTAAGGACTCTCTTGTCTTCTGGTAGCTGGTATATATGGTGGTAAAAGGTATATTCTGAGCTTCTGGGGCCCTGCCTGACTACATAGAAAATGAGCTATATACTGTACAACATAGTAGCCCTAATAAGGGCTCTTAAGGACTCTCTTGTCTTCTGGTAGCTGGTATATATGGTGGTAAAAGGTATATTCTGAGCTTCTGGGGCCCTGCCTGACTACATAGGATATGAGCTATATACTGTTCATAGTAGCCCTAATAAGGGCTCTTAAGGACTCTCTTGTCTTCTGGTAGCTGGTATATATGGTGGTAAAAGCTATATTCTGAGCTTCTGGGGCCCTGCCTGACTACATAGAATATGAGCTATATACTGTTCAACGTAGCAGCACTAATAAGGGCTCTTAAGGACTGTCTTGTCTTCTGGTAGCTGGTATATATGGTGGTAAAAGCTATATTCTGAGCTTCTGGGGCCCTGCCTGACTACATAGAATATGAGCTATATACTGTTCAGCGTAGCAGCCCTAATAAGGGCTCTTAAGGACTCTCTTGTCTTCTGGTAGCTGGTATATATGGTGGTAAAAGGTATATTCTGAGCTTCTGGGGCCCTGCCTGACTACATAGGATATGAGCTATATACTGTTCATAGTAGCCCTAATAAGGGCTCTTAAGGACTCTCTTGTCTTCTGGTAGCTGGTATATATGGTGGTAAAAGGTATATTCTGAGCTTCTGGGGCCCTGCCTGACTACATAGAAAATGAGCTATATACTGTACAACATAGTAGCCCTAATAAGGGCTCTTAAGGACTCTCTTGTCTTCTGGTAGCTGGTATATATGGTGGTAAAAGGTATATTCTGAGCTTCTGGGGCCCTGCCTGACTACATAGGATATGAGCTATATACTGTTCATAGTAGCCCTAATAAGGGCTCTTAAGGACTCTCTTGTCTTCTGGTAGCTGGTATATATGGTGGTAAAAGCTATATTCTGAGCTTCTGGGGCCCTGCCTGACTACATAGAATATGAGCTATATACTGTTCAACGTAGCAGCACTAATAAGGGCTCTTAAGGACTGTCTTGTCTTCTGGTAGCTGGTATATATGGTGGTAAAAGCTATATTCTGAGCTTCTGGGGCCCTGCCTGACTACATAGAATATGAGCTATATACTGTTCAGCGTAGCAGCCCTAATAAGGGCTCTTAAGGACTGTCTTGTCTTCTGGTAGCTGGTATATATGGTGGTAAAAGCTATATTCTGAGCTTCTGGGGCCCTGCCTGACTACATAGAATATGAGCTATATACTGTTCAACGTAGCAGCCCTAATAAGGGCTCTTAAGGACTGTCTTGTCTTCTGGTAGCTGGTATATATGGTGGTAAAAGCTATATTCTGAGCTTCTGGGGCCCTGCCTGACTACATAGAAAATGAGCTATATACTGTTCAACATAGCAGCACTAATAAGGGATTAAGGACTCTCTTGTCTTCTGGTAGCTGGTATATATGGTGGTAAAAGGTATATTCTGAGCTTCTGGGGCCCTGCCTGACTACATAGGATATGAGCTATATACTGTTCATAGTAGCCCTAATAAGGGCTCTTAGGGACTCTCTTGTCTTCTGGTAGCTGGTATATATGGTGGTAAAAGGTATATTCTGAGCTTCTGGGGCCCTGCCTGACTACATAGAATATGAGCTATATACTGTTCAACGTAGCAGCCCTAATAAGGGCTCTTAAGGACTCTCTTGTCTTCTGGTAGCTGGTATATATGGTGGTAAAAGCTATATTCTGAGCTTCTGGGGCCCTGCCTGACTACATAGAATATGAGCTATATACTGTTCAACGTAGCAGCACTAATAAGGGCTCTTAAGGACTGTCTTGTCTTCTGGTAGCTGGTATATATGGTGGTAAAAGCTATATTCTGAGCTTCTGGGGCCCTGCCTGACTACATAGAATATGAGCTATATACTGTTCAGCGTAGCAGCCCTAATAAGGGCTCTTAAGGACTGTCTTGTCTTCTGGTAGCTGGTATATATGGTGGTAAAAGCTATATTCTGAGCTTCTGGGGCCCTGCCTGACTACATAGAATATGAGCTATATACTGTTCAACGTAGCAGCCCTAATAAGGGCTCTTAAGGACTGTCTTGTCTTCTGGTAGCTGGTATATATGGTGGTAAAAGGTATATTCTGAGCTTCTGGGGCCCTGCCTGACTACATAGAAAATGAGCTATATACTGTTCAACATAGCAGCACTAATAAGGGATTAAGGACTCTCTTGTCTTCTGGTAGCTGGTATATATGGTGGTAAAAGCTATATTCTGAGCTTCTGGGGCCCTGCCTGACTACATAGAATATGAGCTATATACTGTTCAGCGTAGCAGCCCTAATAAGGGCTCTTAAGGACTGTCTTGTCTTCTGGTAGCTGGTATATATGGTGGTAAAAGGTATATTCTGAGCTTCTGGGGCCCTGCCTGACTACATAGAAAATGAGCTATATACTGTACAACATAGTAGCCCTAATAAGGGCTCTTAAGGACTCTCTTGTCTTCTGGTAGCTGGTATATATGGTGGTAAAAGCTATATTCTGAGCTTCTGGGGCCCTGCCTGACTACATAGAATATGAGCTATATACTGTTCAACGTAGCAGCACTAATAAGGGCTCTTAAGGACTGTCTTGTCTTCTGGTAGCTGGTATATATGGTGGTAAAAGCTATATTCTGAGCTTCTGGGGCCCTGCCTGACTACATAGAATATGAGCTATATACTGTTCAGCGTAGCAGCCCTAATAAGGGCTCTTAAGGACTGTCTTGTCTTCTGGTAGCTGGTATATATGGTGGTAAAAGCTATATTCTGAGCTTCTGGGGCCCTGCCTGACTACATAGAATATGAGCTATATACTGTTCAACGTAGCAGCCCTAATAAGGGCTCTTAAGGACCGTCTTGTCTTCTGGTAGCTGGTATATATGGTGGTAAAAGGTATATTCTGAGCTTCTGGGGCCCTGCCTGACTACATAGAAAATGAGCTATATACTGTTCAACATAGCAGCACTAATAAGGGATTAAGGACTCTCTTGTCTTCTGGTAGCTGGTATATATGGTGGTAAAAGCTATATTCTGAGCTTCTGGGGCCCTGCCTGACTACATAGAATATGAGCTATATACTGTTCAGCGTAGCAGCCCTAATAAGGGCTCTTAAGGACTGTCTTGTCTTCTGGTAGCTGGTATATATGGTGGTAAAAGGTATATTCTGAGCTTCTGGGGCCCTGCCTGACTACATAGAAAATGAGCTATATACTGTACAACATAGTAGCCCTAATAAGGGCTCTTAAGGACTCTCTTGTCTTCTGGTAGCTGGTATATATGGTGGTAAAAGGTATATTCTGAGCTTCTGGGGCCCTGCCTGACTACATAGGATATGAGCTATATACTGTTCATAGTAGCCCTAATAAGGGCTCTTAAGGACTCTCTTGTCTTCTGGTAGCTGGTATATATGGTGGTAAAAGCTATATTCTGAGCTTCTGGGGCCCTGCTTGACTACATAGAATATGAGCTATATACTGTTCAACGTAGCAGCACTAATAAGGGCTCTTAAGGACTGTCTTGTCTTCTGGTAGCTGGTATATATGGTGGTAAAAGCTATATTCTGAGCTTCTGGGGCCCTGCCTGACTACATAGAATATGAGCTATATACTGTTCAGCGTAGCAGCCCTAATAAGGGCTCTTAAGGACTGTCTTGTCTTCTGGTAGCTGGTATATATGGTGGTAAAAGCTATATTCTGAGCTTCTGGGGCCCTGCCTGACTACATAGAATATGAGCTATATACTGTTCAATGTAGCAGCCCTAATAAGGGCTCTTAAGGACTGTCTTGTCTTCTGGTAGCTGGTATATATGGTGGTAAAAGGTATATTCTGAGCTTCTGGGGCCCTGCCTGACTAAATAGAAAATGAGCTATATACTGTTCAGCGTAGCAGCCCTAATAAGGGCTATTAAGGACTGTCTTGTCTTCTGGTAGCTGGTATATATGGTGGTAAAAGGTATATTCTGAGCTTCTGGGGCCCTGCCTGACTACATAGAAAATGAGCTATATACTGTTCAGCGTAGCAGCCCTAATAAGGGCTATTAAGGACTGTCTTGTCTTCTGGTAGCTGGTATATATGGTGGTAAAAGGTATATTCTGAGCTTCTGGGGCCCAGCCTGACTAAATAGAAAATGAGCTATATACTGTTCAGCGTAGCAGCCCTAATAAGGGCTATTAAGGACTGTCTTGTCTTCTGGTAGCTGGTATATATGGTGGTAAAAGGTATATTCTGAGCTTCTGGGGCCCTGCCTGACTAAATAGAAAATGAGCTATATACTGTTCAGCGTAGCAGCCCTAATAAGGGCTATTAAGGACTGTCTTATCTTCTGGTAGCTGGTATATATGGTGGTAAAAGGTATATTCTGAGCTTCTGGGGCCCTGCCTGACTACATAGAATATGAGCTATATACTGTTCAGTGTAGCAGCCCTAATAAGGGCTATTAAGGACTGTCTTGTCTTCTGGTAGCTGGTATATATGGTGGTAAAAGGTATATTCTGAGCTTCTGGGGCCCTGCCTGACTACATAGAAAATGAGCTATATACTGTTCAGCGTAGCAGCCCTAATAAGGGCTCTTAAGGACTGTCTTGTCTTCTGGTAGCTGGTATATATGGTGGTAAAATGTATATTCTGAGCTTCTGGGGCCCTGCCTGACTAAATAGAAAATGAGCTATATACTGTTCAGCGTAGCAGCCCTAATAAGGGCTATTAAGGACTGTCTTGTCTTCTGGTAGCTGGTATATATGGTGGTAAAAGGTATATTCTGAGCTTCTGGGGCCCTGCCTGACTAAATAGAAAATGAGCTATATACTGTTCAGCGTAGCAGCCCTAATAAGGGCTATTAAGGACTGTCTTGTCTTCTGGTAGCTGGTATATATGGTGGTAAAAGGTATATTCTGAGCTTCTGGGGCCCTGCCTGACTACATAGAATATGAGCTATATACTGTTCAGCGTAGCAGCCCTAATAAGGGCTATTAAGGACTGTCTTGTCTTCTGGTAGCTGGTATATATGGTGGTAAAAGGTATATTCTGAGCTTCTGGGGCCCTGCCTGACTAAATAGAAAATGAGCTATATACTGTTCAGCGTAGCAGCCCTAATAAGGGCTATTAAGGACTGTCTTGTCTTCTGGTAGCTGGTATATATGGTGGTAAAAGGTATATTCTGAGCTTCTGGGGCCCTGCCTGACTAAATAGAAAATGAGCTATATACTGTTCAGCGTAGCAGCCCTAATAAGGGCTCTTAAGGACTGTCTTGTCTTCTGGTAGCTGGTATATATGGTGGTAAAATGTATATTCTGAGCTTCTGGGGCCCTGCCTGACTAAATAGAAAATGAGCTATATACTGTTCAGCGTAGCAGCCCTAATAAGGGCTATTAAGGACTGTCTTGTCTTCTGGTAGCTGGTATATATGGTGGTAAAAGGTATATTCTGAGCTTCTGGGGCCCTGCCTGACTAAATAGAAAATGAGCTATATACTGTTCAGCGTAGCAGCCCTAATAAGGGCTATTAAGGACTGTCTTGTCTTCTGGTAGCTGGTATATATGGTGGTAAAAGGTATATTCTGAGCTTCTGGGGCCCTGCCTGACTACATAGAATATGAGCTATATACTGTTCAGCGTAGCAGCCCTAATAAGGGCTATTAAGGACTGTCTTGTCTTCTGGTAGCTGGTATATATGGTGGTAAAAGGTATATTCTGAGCTTCTGGGGCCCTGCCTGACTAAATAGAAAATGAGCTATATACTGTTCAGCGTAGCAGCCCTAATAAGGGCTATTAAGGACTGTCTTGTCTTCTGGTAGCTGGTATATATGGTGGTAAAAGGTATATTCTGAGCTTCTGGGGCCCTGGCTGACTAAATAGAAAATGAGCTATATACTGTTCAGCGTAGCAGCCCTAATAAGGGCTATTAAGGACTGTCTTGTCTTCTGGTAGCTGGTATATATGGTGGTAAAAGGTATATTCTGAGCTTCTGGGGCCCTGCCTGACTAAATAGAAAATGAGCTATATACTGTTCAGCGTAGCAGCCCTAATAAGGGCTCTTAAGGACTGTCTTGTCTTCTGGTAGCTGGTATAGATGGTGGTAAAAGCGATATTCCGAGCTTCTGGGGCCCTGCCAGCGACAGCCTGTCTTTCCCTGCTGTGAGCGTCTGTCCCTCACTAAGTTCAAGCTGCTAATGCTGACGAAGAGGAAGTGCTGAGTTTTGTATATTCGAGGTCACATGGTTTTTCCAGCCAATGCGTGTAGACGCCGTTTTCGCGATGCCAGCGTCCTCCCAGGACCTGTCCCACCCCCCCTGCATGGTGATTGGTGTAAAAAACGCGCCAGGGAAGGTGGGAGGGGAAACGAATTGTGAGTGCGCCATCGCCGCTGTACTCGATCGAAATCGAGTATGACGAACAGCGTAGTATTCGATCGAATACCGGCTCGGTCGAATACTACTCGCTCATCACTATTTATTTGTACAAAAAAATGAGCAGGAAAATAGTAATGGCATAAATGCAACAGCTGTGACAAACATAACAGATCAGACTCTTATGTCCCAAATGCAATGGCTAAAATTTGATAGAAAAATGGTAAAATAACAAACAGAATCATTTGTCCATTCTATCTTATAGAAGTAGCAAGCTATGCGCTACAAAAATGGGTGCAGCCAAATGGCGAATGTGTGTTTACATATTAATAAAAGCTTGTTTCACACTTCACATGTGTCTTTGATAAATGCAGTTTGCACACAAAATCGGGGCATCATGTTCTCAAACTGGCATAAGAACGGTGCAGTGCTTTGATAAATCAGGCCCCATGTGTTACATCTCAGGCAGAACAGGGCTGGATTGTTGGTATTTTGATACATGAAAAGCTAACAGGAATCCTAAAAAAATACATAACAAGGGAGAAAGGAGTTTAATACCACTCGGTTAAGCGAACCAGGTTCAAAAGATTTGTTTAGCAACCATGGTTCAAATATGCCTTCCCTAGTTTGGAGGCTTCTGTGCTGGTTAATGCAACTGCCTTCCTATACTCTCACTATTTAGTCCCCCATGTATTTGGCAGTTCTATTCAAGCTGGAAGCAGGATATCAAAGACACCAAACAAGCAAGAATTTTTTAAGTTGCTTGTGCAAGGTTCACAATAAGTAAGAAATAGTGCATAAGGGCAAGTGAATTTTCCTTACCCACATACTTATTCTTGTCATTTTATTTCCATTGTGCTCACTCATCTAATTCCTAAAATCCTACCCTATAAGTGGTTAACACTACTCTGTGTTGTGTTTCCAAAGTGGGTGGGCTGCTGTGTTGTTATGGGGCATTCTGACCACCTCTATGCTGTCACCATCTTGTGTCAGCAAACTTCTAGCTATGGAATATAGCTAACTAGACATGATAAATCAATAGGTAGATAGATACATAGATAAATAGAAAGAAAGCTATTGTGATTTGTAGGTTTACATGACAATATGATTAACAAAGCTGCTTCAACAAAAGTAATCACCTGTATCTTGCTAAATCTGTTTAGCTTATTTTACTTTTACTATGAAAATAATTGCCTGTACCTTGATGAATGTGTTCATCATAGAATGTAGAAAAACAGACTATTGATTGATTAGCTCCTTAACATCGCTTGGTTGCTGCCAGTACCACCATCACTAAACTACATAAATAAATGGATTTCTGCATTCACATTGTCTCATAAAGCTGCAATGAACACCAATCAAATATAGAGTACAATGGAATTAAATGGGATTATTTATTACCCTAATTGTAGTAAAGATAGTGGGTGACTTCATTTCAACTGCTGATTAGAAAAGGCCTTGAACATTCCATTATAATCTGTCACATTATAGAAATCATTTTTCAAAAACATCCCCAGATGCCAAAAAAAATTTCAGCCATAGATGTCAGGGCTGGTTTTAGAAAAAGTGTGGCCCTGGGCTTAATTTAAAATGGGGGACACCAGATCATTAAAGTCAAAGGCTTGCAGGAGGAGGTTCCTGTTCACATAGTCTAGGCCTGGTCTCAAGTCACCAACCACAGCCCACACTGTGTCATCTGACTCTTCCTCTAGTAAGAGACGCTGGCTACTGCAGGGTGTGCTGCTGATTACAGTCCCCCCTTAAAACAAAGACAAGGTGAGTATAACTAAATTTTGGGCCATGGGTGTCAGAAGAGTCTTCACAGAGGTGCAGGTTCTCTTTAAAGTGACAATGTTCTGTTGCCCCTGTGGTGATTGGGGATGCTCGACATGGCTGACCTCCTTAAAGGGTAATGCTACATTGTAATGCTACATTCGATTTTTTAAAAGTTTCCATATTCGTGTTCCAAAATTATGTTATCTGTTTTTTTATCCTCTATTTGTTTACAACTGTTTTAAAAAATAAAACAAGTTTCGCTAGCAACAATGTTTTTATGTTAGCAACATACACCAAAGTGGTATTTTGGTGTACAAATCAGAGACTTCCTGACTCTAGCTTGCTTATTATCTAATGGGCTAAGGCAGAGATGACCTGCCTTATCCCTTCTGCATTAATTCAACCTCTTCAGATGGGAGGATCACCAAGTTCTCACTTGGGGAGGTCATTACTGCTGCCAACGCTGCCAATGAGCTCACATGTGACAGTAGAAGGACTTCTGGGACTTGTATTTAGATGTCTATACTAAGGACTTTACAAAAGCCAGTGTGCAGTAGTGCAGGTTTTGAAAGCTGCATCAGTCACTGGCCAAACAGCTGCAGCTTTCAGTAGTGCGCTGCAGTGACATCTGGACCTGCGCTGGGAATGTGAGTAAGAGCAAGTGGCTTTTTTTTATTTGTAGAGTTTTGGTATGCCTTAACCCTTTAAATTCCAAGCCTGTAGTTTCTATGGGTTTGCTTCTCCTAATGTTAAAGTGGACCAAAACCCAAGATTTTGTCTATCTTGGGTCTTGGTCCTTGCCCATGGGGCACCCCGATCGGATATGCCCCGCTGTGTGATACCCCCCAGATCGCCAAATCTCACTTACTTTTCACCATTCCGGAAGGAAGTACAGGCCTGTTTTTTCCCCCTGCCACTGTAAAAAAAAAAATAAAAAAAACACTTAACTGACATCCTGCTCCATAGACTTCATTCAGATGTGTTTGGTAGAGAGAGGTAGAGGGGTACTCTGATCCCCTGCCTCCCCACTCCCCTCCACCGATCACTGCATCTGTCATTGGATCAGCGAGGCATACATCACCATGGGACAGTTGAGCTGAGGAACGGAGGTAGGTAAAGAAAAAAAATATATGTAAATATATATTTTTTTAGTAACACATTTTTCTGTATGTGTTTTTTTTTACATTTAACCCTTTGTGAACTGGTAAGGGAATTATGAGACCCCTAAACCAGTTCACAAGGCTCGGGTCGGGGAAGTGGGTAACCTCACATTAACCCCTGGCCCCTCCATTACCTGTCTATGCAAAGCCAAGAGGGGAAGAAGAGTCCAGGCGCTGTTTAGGCTTTGCAGGCTCGTAGCCTGCAGGATGGGGGGCCACAGAGTATAATCTCTGTACCCTGTTCTACAAACCCTGTATAGCTGGTGCCTGGCTGGTTATGCTGGGAAGGGAGGGACCGCCACACCATTTTTGGGGGGATTTTTAAGGGTTATTAAGCCTTAAAACTCAAAAAAATGGGTCTTCTCCACCATGTCATTTTTATTAAATTAACCCTTTGTGTCAATTCATTCAGCAGGTATAAAAGTCTTCCAGCAGCAACAGGAGAGCAGAAGCTAAAGTGATTGCTTGGGGATGGATCAATCAGAGGTATTAAAAAATAAAATTTACAAAATATTTTTTTCCAATAAGTGCGTTAATCTTTTTTAGGGTTATTAACCCTTAAAACTCCCTATGTCACTATGTCTTTTTTTAAATTAACCCTTACGTGTATGCTTTACTTTGGGGTGTTTGGCAACCCTACCCTTGAAAGTAGCTATGCATGTTGGGTATTGTTTTGTTCAGGGGACCTTGACTTTTCAGGTTTAATTAGTTTTTTCTTGTTTGTTTATTTAGGAAAATGTGGATTTGATTCAGCTTTTTTAATCCTTTTTTTTACTATTTATTTTTTATAGGGAAACCCTGTGCAACCAAATAAATAATCGAGGGATCACTCCTAGAAAACTTTGCCCACGTCAACAAGCCTGGTATGCCTAGAAAGCTTGAGGTGTGTACTTACACCATTATAGAAAATATAAAGTTTGTTGGGATATTTCAAATGAAAAGGATTGTTTTTCTTGAAAAACTGCAAGGTAACATTGTGATATTTAGCCGAAAATCTCCTAAAGTGCTGTTTGAGTCTCCTGAGCAGTACCATTGTAACCTGCAGAATTGAGTCTCTAACACACAACATGATATTGAGCAACTTACATTTTGTATTACAAAAAGCAATACAAATTGTAAAAAATAGACCTTTTTTAGTTTTTTTGAACACATTTCACCTCAAAATATTAAGAATACAAAAAATAATGAAAAACAAAACATTTCATGTTAAAGCCTAGACTCTGCCCGAAAAAAAAAAGATATAATTTTTGTGGGAAATCCACGGAAATCCCTTCAAAAATCACAGTTGAACAGGCATAGCACAAAATATTGATAAATAGTTTAGTAACAAAATCTTAAGGTAGGCTGGCACTTAGAGGATTAAGGGTTAATGTCCAGCCTTGTTTATGGCCCCTTTCACAACTAAGCTGTTGTGCGTGCTCTTTCTGTTCCAGTTGCAGTTCAGGTACAAAATCTGAACATATCTGAAGATGCACAAATGCTTGCAGCTGCAAATGCTGTTTCTTTTCCAGTTTGACTGCACACACAAAGTGGGGAATGACACTCTGTGCAGGCTCTTGAAGATGGCTGTGCCAGGGCCAAAAATAACAAGGACACGGTGCAGGATTCCAAGCTAGGAAGGTATTTTTTTTTTTGTAAGTCGCATCCTTCCTCAGTGTCAGGAGAGGGGGCAGGGTGGAGGGGGGGGGGTTAAACAAAAACTGAATTTTCACAAAGAGTACCAACCATTGGCCTAGAGTCTAAAAGGTATCCCAATGTGTAAAACCCTGGGATCGCCCAGTACACTTGCCTTTCTGATAATCCCATGGGTCTTATCCCAGCTCACCTCCATCTATACCCACGCCAGCTATTCAGAATGGTCTAATGTGGGTACGCACTGGGAAGTGGAAAGTGCGGCAAAAGGCATGCTTTCCATTCAGTTTTATGGCTAAAGCTGAATCTGAATGCAGTGTTTGTTGGTGATTGAGAAGTGGTCTGGGTAAGCACCGTGGGAATGAAGGAAAGGTGAGTTTACAAGTTTAGGATACAGGATTGGGATGCCCCATACAGGTGGAACAAAACCGGGGTTAGTGAAAATCCCAGGTTTTGTTCCTGTTTAAGTGTGAATGTTGGGTCATAGGGGGGTATAACTGTGGCAATAGCTGGGGGGGAAGAGTATGGCAGCAAATCACAGCCAATCATTTGACAGCCGGTAACCATTCATGACAATCCCAATTTTAATTATTAAGCATATGGGTCGATTCAAAGAAACATGTAACAGCTTGGATTTGGGTGCCAAATACGTTTCTATCCTAAAATATACGTCCGTTCGTATGTTATCTCCCGAACTTGCCTCAGTCAGTTGACAATCGTAAAAATCACGTTCATGTGCTCACTTGTTGCGGTGGCAGCCTGTTAGATTCGTGCGTTCGTATGTATATAAGATCTTGCGCATGCGCACCCTCATCCCGCACCCCATCCAAACCCCTTAGCGCTTGCATCCTTCTTCCTTTCTCGGTCCCTAAAACTTACCTAAACCCCTTAGCGCTTGCATCCTTCTTCATTTCTCGGTCCCTAAAACTTACCTAAACCCCTTAGCGCTTGCATCCTTCTTCATTTCTCGGTCCATAAAACTTACCTAAACCCCTTAGCGCTTGCATCCTTCTTCCTTTCTCGGTCCCTAAAACTTACCTAAACCCCTTAGCGCTTGCATCCTTCTTCCTTTCTCGGTCCCTAAAACTTACCTAAACCCCTTAGCGCTTGCATCCTTCTTCCTTTCTCGGTCCCTAAAACTTACCTAAACCCCTTAGCGCTTGCATCCTTCTTCCTTTCTCGGTCCCTAAAACTTACCTAAACCCCTTAGCGCTTGCATCCTTCTTCATTTCTCGGTCCCTAAAACTTACCTAAACCCCTTAGCGCTTGCATCCTTCTTCATTTCTCGGTCCCTAAAACTTACCTAAACCCCTTAGCGCTTGCATCCTTCTTCATTTCTCGGTCCCTAAAACTTACCTAAACCCCTTAGCGCTTGCATCCTTCTTCATTTCTCGGTCCCTAAAACTTACCTAAACCCCTTAGCGCTTGCATCCTTCTTCATGTTGACGACCCTAAAACTTACCCAAACCACATAATGTACATATGTCTATATGTTTATAAGCGTGATTTTTCTTGTTTGTGTAATTGTTTTTTGGTGCGCATATTAGAAAAGACACATTTATGAAGGCTTAAAATATAATTTATTTAAATTATTTGGTTTGGTTGGTTTATTTTTTAAAACATATTTAATTTTTTTATTTTGGTTTTGTTGAAAACATAGTAACATTTTTTTTTTTTTTTTTATTAGAAACATATTAAAATTGTTTTTTTTTTTCTTTTTAAAACATACTAAAAGGTTTTGTGTTTTTTGTTTGTTTTTTAAAACATTAAAAATGTTTAACAATTAAAAACTTTTAAAAACGATTTAACAAAAGTAGCCAGGACCAAGGGCACTAATCATCCTCCTCTTCTTCATCTGTTGGCCCCAACGTCGCCTGTATGGCCAGCAGCTCGGCCACCAACTCCTTGATTCTTTTTTTTTTTTCTGCCACGGTTTTTGGGATAATCCCTGTAAGCAATAGAGAAATAAACATAAATAGGAGTACCATACCGGTTTGTATGCTGGAAATCGATTTGGGGTTAATCAAATAAATGTAAATGCATGACATATGTCATTCTTCCAAGGGATAAAGTTAATGCATTTCCCACAGGTAAGTATTTAAACTCCTTAAACCGGACCTTCAACATTATTTAATGAAAACCAATAACTATTCCCAAATGATTCTGCACCAGATCAAAGTACATTTTGGAGGTTTTTTGATTACAGCGCCGCCATCTGGACTCTGAAGCATAACACTTAATGAGGAGTGGAGAGTTGGATAAAGTACAGGGGAGTAGGTTACAGTGGTGCGTTGGGAAGCCAGAGCATAGCTGGGTTGAGGGAAAGGTCATCACTCCCACAATGCATTGCAGCACCTTACTTTTTTAAATCTGTATCCCATGCTGCCTGTAAATATTGCGCATTCCATATTCCGCAATATTGGATGTTTTCAGGCTCCTAACATGCATTAGATGGCTGAAGGCTGTTTTTCAATGTTTCAAATCTGTAGGTACAGTGTGTTGGCTAATTATTAGCTATGTTCTTAATACAAGTTAGGGTCCGCTTTAAGCTAACGAAGTGGCCACATGAAAGTGTTAACTACACATTGGCTACGCCTTTTGTTATGTGTGTGTTATTAGCTAACAAAACATTAATATGAATAATGGCATGGAGACTTACGGAGTTGATGGCCGACAGATGGCTGGTTGGGGCCAACAGGCTGCCCTTGGTCCTGGCTATGCTGTGAAGAAGTCCCTGGAGAAACATGTGACATTTGGTTAGTAGTTGTATAGAGTCACTATTCCAAACAGATCTGGCTCCCAGGCTGGCTGACATCACTCACCTTCGTCAGGATCTCCTTCCAGCATCTCTGCTGCCTCCTCCTCCACTATTTCACCCGCTCCCGAAGATTCTACAAATACATAATAAAGGAGAACTTAGTTTTTGGCCTGCCATGTATATCTTTGTGCATATACATGAAGAGTGACATACCAGAGCCTTCCCCATGCCTGGCCGGGCATGACTCCACGCCCACGCGGTTGGGCCCCTCCTCTGTGGTAAGGTCCAGGGGCTGGTCTGAGGAGGCCACAGAGGAGGGGTAGGTCCGTCGCCCGGGAGATCCACCACCTTCACTCACAGATGCAGACTCATGCAGCACTGGTCGGCCTGTGCGCCTCCGGGTGCGGCGAATTCTGAAATCCATTTCCAACACTAGCAAAGAAAAGTCATTATAAATAAAGGTATAGCTTATACATTTCCTACATATCACATGCTATCGCTTGGTACTTACTTGGGAAATGGATCCCAAAAAACCTCCGCACCCGGGCCATGTGCAGACGTTTCAGGTCCGACCAATGCTGCATTATCTGGGTGTGAGTGAAGGTGGTGCTGGTGACACGGTGGATTTCCGTGATGATCTCCCGGGCGATGTCCCTTTTTTCGCACACATTGGGCGCGAAGTCATACCGGCGCTGAAGCATGATCTGAAAAACATAATGGACACAGAGCTTTTACTTTTACACACAGACCCATATGTGTTGCATCACAAGTTGAGAATTTCATGTCATTAACACACACATTTAGAGTGGCAGCCATTTTTGGGGAGTGCCTTAAAGCGGACGTTGACTGTGAATGAGAGTCTGGTCTTATGTTATATGTTTCACACACCATGTACATACAGATAATAGCCAACATTAAAAATCAGGCCACCTGCATCTATGGCATGTTAGGATGGTTTAAACATCCAAGATGTAGGCTTATGCTTAGGCTTTTGGCCCACGTGTGTGGCTTCCCGTTGTGTTTTGCGGGCTTAGGCAAACAGTGTTCCTCAAACATCAGCATCAAGGTCCGAGACAGGCCAGGTTTGACAGCTAGCCCCGCTACTCCACAGGTTAATTAACTGGTGCTAAGCCTGAGCAATTGCCCTAATTCGGACATCAGCATAGACAGGTGAAAACGTGGCCAGGCTCGGCCATTGAGGATGAAGTGTGAGGAGCCAGTTCTTAAACATTAAGAGACCCAAAACTAGTTACAAACGCATCATTTACATTTAGGCCATCATTGACTATTAGATTAAAATGCAGAGGCAGGCACTTACCAGCATGAGGATCTCTTCCTGTTGACGGGTGAAGATAGTGGGCGCCATCTTTATGCTTCTTCAAGGCAGCAGATAAGTGAAACCCCAGCGGTTTCCTGGTTCCGCTCGAACGTACGTCCGTACGAGCGCGTAGTCGTGCGCATAGGCGTCACACGCTGGGCTCATTATTTAAAGGTCCCTGCACCCAAAGCTCATTCTCTTTGAGCATTTGTGGAAAATGGCACCAAAAAAGCCAGCATCCAAACGCGCCCAGCAAAGCCAGACCTCGGAGGGCCCAACCACCAGGTCCCAGCAAGGAAGGAAAAAACTCAGATCCAAGACGGCAAGTACTACCTCTGCCCCACCAAGGGACACTGGACCCTCCGTTAGCCAAAAAAGGGGCCCCAAGGCACGTGCCCCTGCGGCAAAAAAACAGGCCACAGCAGCACCCACCACCTCTGCCCCCAGAAGAGGCCGCCCAAGGGAGGACACACCGCCCATGGGTTCAAGCAGGGCAGTTCGCCAACCCAGGCCCCGCAGCAGGGCCAGAACCCCATCCAGGGCCAGAAGCCCATCCCGGGCCAGAAGTCCGTCCAGGCACACAAGCAGGGCCAGAAGCCCAGAAAGGCGAGACAGGAGGCCCAGAACCCCAGCAAGGCCGCGCAGCAGGGCAACAACCCCAGCAAGGCCCCGAAGCAGGGCCAGAAGCCCCTACAGGCCCCGCAGCAGGGCCCGAACCCCAGAAAGGCCCAGAAGCAGGGCCAGAAGCCCCTACAGCCACCCAAGCAGGGCCCGAACCCCAGAAAGGCCCAGAAGCAGGGCCAGAAGCCCCTACAGCCACACAAGCAGGGCCCGAACCCCAGAAAGGCCCAGAAGCAGGGCCAGAAGCCCCTACAGCCACACAAGCAGGGCCCGAACCCCAGAAAGGCCCAGAAGCAGGGCCAGAAGCCCCTACAGCCACCCAAGCAGGGCCCAAACCCCAGAAAGGCCCAGAAGCAGGGCCAGAAGCCCCTACAGCCACACAAGCAGGGCCAGAAGCCCAGAAAGCCGAGAACGGAGGCCCAGAACCCCAGCAAGGCCCCGAAGCAGGGCCAGAAGCCCCTACAGGCCCCGCAGCAGGGCCCGAACCCCAGAAAGGGAAAGAAGCAGGGCCAGAAGCCAAGACAGGCCCCGCAGCAGGGCCAGAAGCCCACGACCTGGCACCAGCCGGGAACAGAGCCCCCGACCTGGCACCAGCCGGGAACATAGCCCCCCAAGAGGCCAAAGAATGGCCACCCTGACCCCATCTACACCTGGAAGTTCGGTGGCCAGCCACGCAAGAACACCCAGTCCCTTGGCCAGTCCAGTCCAGTCATTGGGAAGCCAACAATCCGTCCATTCCCCTACCCAGCCCCAGGCCATAATGTCACCACATGTGTCTGCACACATGGAGGAGCAGCCAAGCCAACCATCTGGCCGCACATTGCGCCGCGGCCAGTTGAGTGGGAGATTCTCCCATGACCAAAATATGGCATTGGCTAGTGGCCTTACATTATACTATGACGAGCTCTATGGGAGCAAATCAAAACACACCACAAAGCAGCACAAGATGGAATTGTTTGAAACCATCCTACGACAAGTAAATGCAGCGGGGGAAGAGAGGAAAGATGTGTCCCAAATTCAGAAGAAAATCTCGGATCTGAAATATGCTGTACGTCAAAAAGAAATTAAAAGGCATAATTACAGGTAAATAAATGATGTCTCCAAATATAAGGATTAGGATGTACTGTATGCACCTTTTCTGAGTACCAAACGATTTTCTCTTTTCAGCATGCAAACTGGAGGTGGCTTTCCTACCAAACTGGAGTTTACCCCTGCTGAGGAGATTGTGCTGGGCCTTCTCCATCCGGTCGCGGTCGGTGGACATGCTGGTCTAAGGGACACGGACTCACCGACCCGTACCCACGGTGAGTACTCTTAAATCTGCATGTTTGCCTGTTTGGTAAATAATCTAAAGTTCACTAGTACCAAGATGACGGGATGGCCCTATGGTTTGCCTTGCTTGGCCTCGCACTACTGTGCCTGTTTGTGTCCTGTTTTGGTCCCTGTGAACCACACATTTAGGACCACATCCATTATGTAAAAGATCAATTTCCCAAATTTATTGGTCAAGTAACGAAGTTTATCCTGAAAAGTGATATATTTTGACTCAATCACAAAACACACATCATTAGGGATGGGTTGGCTATTTGTTGTGTGAGTTGTGTTTGAGGTAACAATTTAATTACCCACCCCCAAACATATCGGACCTAGAGCAGCGAGACTCAACTGGCGGCCCGGGGTACCAGATTCCAGGACCCCTGGCCAGACAGCCCTGCACTCAGTTACTTCTGTGTTGACGTGCTCAGAGCTGCCCCCTTGATCGGCGATGTAGTGGTTGTTCTCCTGCCCAATGTCATGGCTCCCTGAAACATAGCATTGCAATATGAAGTACTGCACAGGAATTGGCATTGCAAGGTACACAGTAACTTGGTGCATCTTTCTCTTGGTCCAATCGTGTCCCGCTGCCCCAGCTCTGCCCCATCTGCCACAGTCCCCCCATGTGCCCCCCCCCCACATAAGCCCCATACATTTGTAACAGATTTGCTCCATCCATCCCATCACCATCAATTCGTGAACTCCCCCCTTTAGCCATCCAATCCATGTCCCCTCAGCTCTGCCCCATCCAGCCCAGCAAGGGCAAGCAGCCTTTATTAGTTTGCACTTGGCAATCTCCAGCCCCTCCCCCAGTGTGTTTATTTCTAACTAGACACCCCCTGCGACAGCCCCATGGCCAGACATTCACCTCTCAACACATACCTTTAAATGGACCTTTACAAGAAGTGTTTGAGTACCCCTGACCTAGCGAATGGTAGTCAAAATCCAAATATTGGCGGTGCAAGTTGTATGCTGACTGGGTACACTTCCTGACTTAGAACTGAGGTCAGTTAGCAGTTTTCTCGAGCCATTGCACCTATCTAAAATTGCGTGTCTTTTAACAAATGTCCCCATTGCTGTAGAGTTGCTTAATATTACAAATAGTGGTTTTTTTGATTAACTTCAAAAACAATGTTTATGTGTGTGTTTACCTTGTTTGGTTTTCTCTTCTTCAGCCCAGCATGATCCCTCAGCAAGGGTAAACTCACCCCCCAGTTTGCTTATGCCTACCAGGTCCGTACAGCATAGGAGCCCAGATCCGAGATTTCCGGTAAGTTAATTTAGTACCATAAATACTACCAAGTGCTTATGCATGTGTTAAACTGATGGAATCCCAAATTTGGACGCCAACTTACCCTTTTTTTTTATATGTCCCTACAGACCCGCACAATCATGGAAGATATCATGGAAATGGAGGAAGCTGATGTCTCCCTGCAGGGCACGTCCGATGACCTCCCCCTGGGTCCCAATCTGGAACTGCTCCCTAATGTTTCTCTGGCCAATCCTCAGCAGCAGAGTGAATCTCCATCCATTGTGCAGGCACATGGGGAGACTGACACAACAGTCCCCAGTGTTCACTCTGCTGCTGAGGATTTGCAAAGCAGGCCTGTTGCTGTTGAGGGGACGACACCACGCGGCAGGGCACGCCCAAGAGCCAGGGTAATTGTGCGGCGGACTCCATTACGCCGCCCCACAATTTCCCAGGGGAGGCAGAGTGCCCTGCTTCAATTATGGACCCAAGAAAGGGACTCTTATGAGGCACAGCTCATTACAGAGCGTGAGGAAAGGCATGCCGACATGGTCACCATCAATACCAGCTTACAGGGCATCCTCGCGGAGTTGCGTACCCTCAACAGCAACATGGTAACTGCAAGTAATGGCATCCAGTCAGCCATGGCTGAGATGACCAATATGCAGAGAAACATTGTGGAGCAGTTTCAAATTCACAATGCTGCCATGGCCCAGGCTAGGTCCCATCCACATGGACCTCCACCTGGACCTCCACCTGGGTATTATGGGCAGCCACCATATTAAGCCATGATTGTGTGGGACATCTTTTCTCTTACCCCCCACTGTATTTACTTGTCCTTTGAGGTTTCAAACAATCCATTTTGTGTTGCTCATGCAGGTTGTGTTTTGTATTTGCTCCCATATAGCTCCTTAGAGTAATGATTAAGGCCACTAGCCAATGCCATAGGTCTATGTGGAGTGTATCTGGCCACTTATGGCTTTAAATATTGTGGTAAGGTGCAAGGGGCCGTTATTGACGGCAGGTATGTAGCACCAATGTACCTGGCATTGGTGCAGTAAAGCCGTATAGCTTGTTTTTCCAGCATCAGCTGCTGGTGGCAGTTTGCTGCTGATGATTTAGAATAGCCGAAAGGCTAACCTGGGACGGCTTTACTGGGATGGAGTAGAGCAGGGTGGGACTCCATCCCACTACCCAGGTCCGGGTTTTGCGGGCTGTTTAAATAGCCTGGGGAATCAGCTGTGCTGGGTCCTTTGTCTAGAGCTCACATGGGAGTGAGACTCTGGGAGCCTGGCTGAAATCTCCTGTGGAGGCTGTTTCATGCGGACCTGAGGCCTAGTTGGACTGTAAACAGGACGTTTGCTCAAGGACTAAAAGCTGTTTGCCTGATTGAATCATTTATGCTGCAGTTTCCTGAAAAGGTGATGTAACCTGTTTGGACATATGCTTTTGTGGATTTATGTGTGAAATAAACACAGACTTTACTTTGAACTGTTTGCCTCTGCCTCTATACTGCTGACACCCGGTCGCCTACCAGAGCTAATCTCCACATTTGGTGTCGGATGCGGGCATAGCAGTGAGGCCGTTGCTAGGAGCAACCGATGAAAAAGTTTTTTGTTGTGCATGTCCTATATTAAACCTGCCAGGCTGCTACCTGGGACTTCAGACAAAATGGAGGCGGTCGTGAAAGCGCTCGTGGAGGCCAACAGGCAGCAGCATGAGACCAACCAGCTGTTTTTGCAACATATGATGGCGCAGCAAGCTGCAGGTGCGCCCAAAAGTATTCCTGATGCCCAGAAAGCTGTCCGCTCGGCGCTCACAAAAATGACCCCTTCAGATGACATGGAGACTTACCTGGCAGTGTTTGAAAAGGTGGCTGCAAGGGAGAAGTTGCCGCATGACCAGTGGGCTGATGTCATCGCTCCATTTCTGGCGTCTGGACCCCAGCAGGTGTTGTTTGATCTCCCAGAGGACCAAGCCGCTGACTACCCGACTCTGAAGGGTGAGATACTGGCGAGACTGGGGGTGAATGTGTGGGTTCGGGCTCAGCGGGTGCATCAGTGGAGCTACCAGTCGGCAGAGCCCGCCCGACCCCAGTATTATAAACTGCTGCACCTGCTGCAAAAATGGCTGCAGCCGGAGTTGTTAAGCCCCACTGCCATGTTGGACCGCTTGCTGGCGGACATGTTTTGGAGGGCTTTACCGCACCCTCTTCAGCACTGGGTTGGCCAGGTATCCCCTGACAACGCACTAGGGATGGTGGACCTAGTGGAGCGATATGAGGCCACCAGGAACTTGCAAAGCGGCTCCATGAGGAGGGATTCGGGGAAACCCCGGAGGTCCCCGCCCCAGCTCAGGCGAGTGGTGTCCCCTAAACCCTCTCAGGACCTACCCCCCAAAGTCCCTGCCCAAGTGTTGTGTTGGGGATGTAAGGAGCCGGGACATATCAGAGCCAATTGTCCCCACCAGGGGGAGCCCATGGATGTAAACTTTGGTTACCGCCCTTCCATGTATGCCAGGAGGCTGTGTGCTGCCGGTATCCCTGAGCTTGTGGGGCAAAGTCACCTCTGTCAGGTGAAAGTGGGAGACACCCTGGCTGTGGCCCTTTTGGACTCGGGGAGTATGGTTACCCTGGCAAGCCCCGCCTTAGTACTGCCCGATGAGTACACTGGGCGGAAAACCGGGGTTTTGTGCATTCATGGGGACTTGAGAGACTATGCCACAGCACAAGTGTCTCTCACCACCGTCTCCGGCAGCTGGAAACATGAAGTCGCTGTCGCCGCTAAACTCCCATATGAACTGATTATTGGGAGAGACTTTCCAGGGTTCAGGTCACTGTGGGCCAAGCTGGCAGTTCCGGAAACCCGCGAGGCGGGTGTGTCCCCAATAGACTGGCCCTACTCAGGGGAGACCCCGGTGCCCTGGGAACCGGAATCAGGAGGCACCATGGAAGAGGTGCCCGTCCCTAAAATGGAAGAGGGGGAGTCAACCCCACTAAATGTTATGGTTGGAGATGTGGAAGAGTTGACAACAGGTCCAGAGTTGGCAGATCTCCATGTCTCCACAACTAACTTTGGTACCGCTCAACACCAGGACCCGACCCTGTCTCGGGCCTGGGAGAATGTTCTTGAGGTGGAAGGTGAACCACAACAGCCAGGGGCGGAGTTACAGTTTCCTCGCTTTGTGGTTCACCAGGAAATGTTGTACCGAGTAAACAAGGTACGTGAAGAGGTGGTGGAACAATTGGTGGTACCCAATTCATATCGCAAATTGGTGTTGGATTTGGCCCACCAACATGTTCTGGGTGGACACCTAGGCCAGCAGAAAACACTGGACCGCGTTTTACAACGATTCTACTGGCCCAGTGTGTACAAGGAGGTGGAGAGATATTGTGAGTCCTGTCCAACATGTCAGATGACCAGCCCTCAGCCTCATTACCGTGGTCCCATAGTTCCTCTCCCAGTTATTGAGGTACCCTTTGAGCGGATTGCCATGGATCTAGTGGGTCCAGTGCCAAAATCCGCTAGAGGGCACCAACATATTCTGGTGATCTTGGACTATGCCACGCGGTACCCTGAGGCAGTGCCCCTGCGTCACACCTCTGCCAAGCTCATTGCTAAGGAGCTTATGGAAATGTTTTCCAGAGTAGGTCTGCCTAAAGAGGTCCTGACCGATCAAGGTACCCCGTTTATGTCGAAAGTAATGAAAGAGCTCTGTAAACTGCTGCAGGTGAAACAGTTGCGGACATCCGTTTACCACCCGCAAACAGACGGCCTAGTAGAACGGTTTAATCAAACTTTAAAGACCATGTTAAAAAGGGTGGTCGCCAAGGATGGGAAGAATTGGGACTTGCTGCTGCCCTATCTGATGTTCGCAGTGCGAGAGGTGCCCCAGGCCTCTACGGGGTTCTCGCCCTTCGAACTCTTATTCGGTCGACATCCACGGGGCCTGTTGGATATAGCCAAGGAGGCCTGGGAACAGCAACCCACACCCCACAAAAGTGTGGTAGAGTACGTGACTCAGCTACAGGAACGGATAGCGACCGTCTTGCCGCTTGTCAGAGAACACATGGAGGCAGCGCAGCGGGCCCAAAGCAGGGTTTATAATCGGCAAGCCAGGGTACGGAACTTTAACCCCGGTGACAGAGTTGTGGTTCTGGTACCCACGGTGGACAGTAAATTTCTAGCTAGGTGGCAGGGTCCCTATGAGGTCATTGAAAAAGTTGGGGAAGTGACTTACAAGGTACATCAGCCTGGGCGGAGGAAGCCCGAGCAGGTGTACCATGTAAACCTGCTGAAACTATGGAAAGACAGGGAGACCCCTGGGGGTGACAGTCCCCGACCAGGTATGGTGGGGGTGGAGCTTCCCATTCCTCGGTCTGTTAGTAGAGAAGTAGTAGTCGAGGTGAAAACTGGCGACAACCTCTCCTCTAAACAGACTCAGGAAGCCAGGGAGTTTATTAGCAGAAACACGGACGTGTTTTCAGAACTCCCTGGGCGCACTTCGGTCATCCAACATGATGTTGTCACGGAACCTCAGGTCAAGGTCCGGTTGAGGCCTTACCGGGTACCCGAGTCCCGGCGACAAGCTATCGCGGAGGAAGTGCAGCAAATGCTCCGGTTAGACGTGATTGAAGAATCAAAGAGTGAGTGGGCCAGCCCCATAGTCTTGATTCCCAAGCCCGATGGTACATTGCGGTTCTGTAACGATTTCCGCAAACTTAATGAAGTTTCCAAGTTTGATGCCTACCCTATGCCCCGGGTAGATGAACTCATTGAGAAGCTAGGCCAAGCCAGGTACTTTTCGGTTTTGGACCTCACAAAAGGGTACTGGCAGGTGCCCTTGACTGAGGCTGCCAAGGAGAAAACAGCCTTTATTACACCAGAGGGACTGTTCCAATACAAGGTGTTACCCTTTGGGTTACACGGCGCTCCCGCTACGTTCCAAAGGTTAATGGATATTGTCCTCAGGCCACACCGTCGGTATGCTTCGGCATATCTGGACGATATAATTATCCATAGCACGGATTGGGAAAGTCACCTACCCAAAGTCCAGGCCGTAGTGGATTCCCTCAGGAAGGCTGGGTTGACGGCAAACCCGAAAAAATGTGCTTTAGGCCTAGAAGAAACAAAATACCTGGGCTATGTGATTGGACGAGGAGTGGTCAAGCCCCAGGTGAACAAACTAGAAGCCATCCGTAACTGGCCCCGGCCTAACACCACCCGCCAGGTAAAGTCATTTCTGGGGTTGGTGGGATATTATATGCGGTTCATTCCCAATTTTGCCACCCTAGCGGCACCATTGACAGACCTGTTAAAGGGACGCAAGTCTGTCATGGTGAAGTGGAATGAACAGGCCGAAAAAGCGTTCTCCGCTTTGAAGTCTGCCCTGTGTGGGTCTCCGGTGTTGGTGACACCCGACTTTAAGACGGAGTTCATAGTGCAGACCGATGCCTCCGAGGTAGGTCTCGGTGCTGTACTGTCTCAGGAAGTCAACGGGGAGGAGCACCCCGTTGTCTACATGAGTCGCAAATTTACACCTGCGGAGACCCGGTATAGTATAGTGGAGAGGGAGTGTTTGGCCATTAAATGGGCCCTGGAGTCTCTTCGCTACTACTTGCTGGGGAGAAGGTTCCGTCTGATTACGGACCACTCTCCCCTCAAGTGGATGTGCCAGGCTAAGGACAGGAATGCCAGGGTCACCCGATGGTTCTTGTCATTACAAAACTTCAAGTTTACAGTAGAGCACAGAGCGGGACGATTGTTGGGTAACGCGGATGCCCTGTCCAGAACACATTGTTTGGCATGTGTCCACCCCCTCAGGGTTGAACAAAGGGGGGGGGGTATGTGGTAAGGTGCAAGGGGCCGTTATTGACGGCAGGTATGTAGCACCAATGTACCTGGCATTGGTGCAGTAAAGCCGTATAGCTTGTTTTTCCAGCATCAGCTGCTGGTGGCAGTTTGCTGCTGATGATTTAGAATAGCCGAAAGGCTAACCTGGGACGGCTTTACTGGGATGGAGTAGAGCAGGGTGGGACTCCATCCCACTACCCAGGTCCGGGTTTTGCGGGCTGTTTAAATAGCCTGGGGAATCAGCTGTGCTGGGTCCTTTGTCTAGAGCTCACATGGGAGTGAGACTCTGGGAGCCTGGCTGAAATCTCCTGTGGAGGCTGTTTCATGCGGACCTGAGGCCTAGTTGGACTGTAAACAGGACGTTTGCTCAAGGACTAAAAGCTGTTTGCCTGATTGAATCATTTATGCTGCAGTTTCCTGAAAAGGTGATGTAACCTGTTTGGACATATGCTTTTGTGGATTTATGTGTGAAATAAACACAGACTTTACTTTGAACTGTTTGCCTCTGCCTCTATACTGCTGACACCCGGTCGCCTACCAGAGCTAATCTCCACAATATGTATTTGGTTTGTGCTCCTCCTGTTTGCAGACATGTTTGTGTGACATTATGGCCATGCCCAAATATCCCTGGGCACAGGCAATATTAATGACTGGACTAGGCTGGCCTTTGGACTGGGTGTCCTTGTTTGGTTGTGCCACTCACTTCCAGGTGTAGATGTGTTTTTTTTTTGTTTGGTTATCTCATGCCTTTTTAACCACAGTTGTATGTGGACTGTTTTATGTTAAGCCAAATAACTATAATTATACAAAGTAAAACAAAATTTAAATTTACTATACTTGTGGCGTTTTTACTGGAAACACAGTTTAAATCAGCTTGGGCTAAACCAGATCCTTTTTGGTTTAAGAGGTGTAACAATGCAAATATCAAGCTAAATAAACAACATGAAATACATTAGGCAACAATTAAGGGAAACATTTTTTAATTTAAGGTAATGCCACATTACGGCAAACCAACATATTGAACCAAAAGGCTAAGACAGACACACAGAATGTTGCAAAACGAAACTAAATTAACTAAAATGCTGCAATATCAAGTTTGCTCGAACTGATTGTCCAGACTCACTGGGTGGGCCAACATAATTTTCCACATCATCCTCTAGGGCTGTAGAGGGCAGACTATCCACATAACGTGGTACACGTTCGAGTATAGCAAAATTGTGCAAAACAGCACATGCCATGATGATGTCGATCACTTTTTTGGGATCATATTGCAGGGCGCCCCCAGTATGGTCCAAACAACGAAAACGGGTCTTCAACAGCCCAAAGGCCCTCTCCACAACAGCCCTGGTCTTGCGGTGCGCACGGTTGTACGCTTCCTGAGAGGCATCCTGGGGCCGCAGCACAGGCGTCATGAGCCAGGGGAGAAGTGGGTACCCGGAATCACCTTAACAAGACAATGAAATTTCATAAACATTAAAAAGGCAAGAGAACAAACACAAAGAATTTGACATATATCCAAATGATGTAAGGTAAAGGGCGTAAAAATACACCCAGGGCACATTTGCAAAATAACTATTGCCACTAATGGAGTACATAACTAAAAATGCCGCTTAAATATACAAAATAATTATAAAACATCTGCACGGGCAAGGGCAGGTAGAATTTACCGATATTTTGGTTTTTCGGACATGTTTGGACATGGAACCTAAACTAACAGATACTTGGGGATCAACTCACAACCAATATATTTTGGGACATGGAACTAGGGCCACTCAACATTTATCTAAAGAATACAATGTATGCAGTTTAAGTCCACTTTGACATTTAAAGATCAATACTACAAAAGGAACCTAAACTAACAGATACTTGGGGATCAACTCACAACCAATATATTTTGGGACATGGAACTAGGGCCACTCAACATTTATCTAAAGAATACAATGTATGCAGTTTAAGTCCACTTTGACATTTAAAGACCAATACTACAAAAGGAACCTAAACTAACAGATACTTGGGGATCAACTCACAACCAATATATTTTGGGACATGGAACTAGGGCCACTCAACATTTATCTAAAGAATACAATGTATGCAGTTTAAGTCCACTTTGACATTTAAAGACCAATACTACAAAAGGAACCTAAACTAACAGACACTTGGGGATCAACTCACAACCAATATATTTTGGGACATGGAACTTACAGACATCCTAACTAAAGGGAAAACATTCTGAAGGACAAAGTGAGGCAAGCATTTTGGTTGGGAGTTCAGAAAAGAAGACCCAACTAAAATGCAGTTTCAGGCTTATGTAAAGAATACCAAAACAGAAATATCCACAAATAACAGATTAGTCTGAAATGTAATACCAAATAAATAGGACACACTTACCAAGCAGCCATGCACCCGAAAATTCACCTGACTCAAATCTCCGAAACAACCCAGATCGTCTGAGTATATAGGAGTCGTGAGACGATCCGGGGTAGCCGGCAAGGACACTCAGAAAACGCATGTCCGGCCCAACCACAGCCTGGACATTAAGGGAGTGTCCCATTTTTCGATTCCTTAAGGGAAAAGCATACAAAAAGGGTAATTGATAATTGAAAAAAGGATCAAAAATTTAAAACATGTCTGCACTCTATTGGAAACTACTAATGAAAAGCCTAAATAAGGCATGTACACAAATGAGGCCCAAAAAAATATGCTGCCGCAAAGGAAAAAAGGTTACATTACACGTTGGGCAACATAATAAGCTAAAACAAAATATCAATACCTATATATATACTCGTCGGCTGCCCTAGGTACAAGTGCCACATGTGTGCAGTCAACAGCACCAATAACGTTGGGCATGTCGGCCACATTATAAAAACCAAGCTTAATGGCGTTTCTGGCTGCCATATCATCAGGAAAAAAAATATATTTTGGAGTTATGGCAGCCATGCCTTCCAAAAATTTAGATAGTGCGCGGCTCAGCGTAGGCTGGGACATCCCCACGGAGAGGGCACCCAGCCTCTGGAACGAGCCGTTCGCCAAAAATTGCAGGCAGCCAAGCATCTTGGTCATACCTGAAATTGCTTGCCCCTTCCTTGTGGTGGCTAACCATGGCCGCAGCTCACTATATAATTTATGGAGGGAAGCGCGATTAAGCCTGGTCAGCTCGAACAGCTCAACATCATTCATGCTATCGATGTTCATGCGACGACGCAGGGGCAATCTGCTCTCAGACATCTGGATCAACTCAATGCCAAAAAGCATAAGCCCTTGATGTGCCACAAACTCGCTCCTCTCCATCCTACTCCCGAGGCCAAATAGCTGCCGGCAAACATTTCGTAAAGCAGCTCTTTAATGGGCTTCAAAACAATTAGCAATCACCTCTCTGAATTGGTCGCAAGCCCATGTGAAGGACGTAAAAAATAGGATCTGACGCAAATAATACGATTTGGATGGGAAAAAGACACGAACTAACGCAAAATATACGATTCCCGTACGAAATGCGTATGTTCATATACATCTATGCGCGAACGATCGTGCGAATACGAAATGGGCAAAAAAACAAGAAAAAATGACAAACACCCACCCAAACTTACGATTCTCGATCCGAAATCAATTAACTTTTGCTCTTTGAATCGAGGGGATAGGGTATAGAACCAGTTTAAGCAGATAGAGGAGGGTGGCAGCCGCTCAGACTAATTTATAACTAGACATGTTTGGTGCTTAATACTTGGATGATGAAAGGGTTAAACTGGGCGGTAAATTGGTTCCCAGGCCCTGAATAATAATGATGATAATTTTGTAAAAATAATAGTGATGGAGCTACTCCCACCCCCTTTGCTCAGTTTGAATTACCATGAACACACACAGGGAGCGATTCAGCCACTATGGATCTCTCCCTATGGAGTGTTCTAATGGGAGGCTGGAAGCTTCCCAGGTGAGTAGCTCTGGCTGCATTGCATGTCCCAACTTTGGGGACTCAAAAATAAGATTAGGGACCACACTAAACACAGAGTGCCTTGCCAGGGCAGTGTGGCTTCCACATGTATCTGCAGATATGTGCAACCAAATCTCTGTCTTTCCACATAGCTAGACATGTTTGGTGCTTAATACTTGGATGATGAGAGGGTTAAAGTGGGCGGTAAATTGGTTCCCAGGCCCTGAATAATAATGATGATAATTTTGTAAAAATAATAGTGATGGAGCTGCTCCCACCACCTTTGCTTAATTTATAACTAACCTGGGTGGTGCATGTTAGGGCAATTAGAATACACATATTTTAAAGGAGCCACAGCACAAAACCGTGTTAGCTTGCGGTCCTATAATCGGTCTATAAATCCGGCTAAAAACAGAGGTCTCGGTTGGCACACTTTTGCAGAAATATGCTAAAGCTGCACCACCAGACACTAAGGTGCCTCCGTTTAGGTGCATTCCTAACTCTAATCTTTGATAGCCCCCATTGGGACATACAGTACAATGGATAAACTGTGAGCAGCTTACCCGAGGTTGCCCTAAAACCTTGAGTGCAGCACATGGGGGGGGGGGGGGGGGATCAAAAGCCTCCCCTCCCCAAAGCTCTAGGCCCCCACCCCATGTGCTTGCACAGAATCAACAGATACAAAGGAGGGATGGCAGCTGCTTAGACCAATTTATAACTAACTTGGAAGGTGCACATTAGCAGAGCAATTAGAATACATAAATCATTAAAGGAAAGTAACCTTAAAGGAACCACAGCACTCAACCCTGTTGGCTTAACCCTGAGGTCTGGGTTGGCACACATCTGCAGAAGTATGCTAAAGCTGCACCACCAGATGTCAAGGTGCCTCTATATAGATACAGCCCTTTAAGCAGATACCTTCCTTTTCCCTGCAGATCTTTGCCTGATTTGCGATTCAGACACTGCAGCGCACATGGTAATACTGCTGATCTCCAATTGAAGTAAATTTAGCTGCCACATGTGTGCAGCTTCAGTTAACTGCCAGCTCTTCTAGAGATATGATGCCACTTCTGGTCATATACCCTATACCCCCCCCCCCCCCAACCCTACGTAATATTCCTGGATAGCTCGGCCTCTGGCAAACTCCTGCCATAGGGCCAATTGGTAAGTTTCTATTCTTTTTTATTTGTCCCCTCACAGTCCCTTCAGATATAACCCCAATATGTAGCATTCTGTATATACTCTATTTATAAACAAATGATAAGAAAATATGTCCTTCTAGTCTGTATGTACAGTGATAATTTTATTTTAAGCGTTGTTTCTTTTCTAACAATTACTTAGACTTTCAGAGATTGCCGTATAAATATTACGATCATTAAAAGTGCGACTCAATGATTGCCTGTTATGTTTTGTCATAAATTGAAATCAAACATTTTGTCTAATAAAATGTAGAGCGTGCAATTATAGGCTAACCCAATAATGTTTTTCAATTTATTTGCAGATAATTTCTTGCTGTTTCTCTTTTCTATAAAGGAAAATAAATGCAATAAACCATACACGTTAAAACACCTTTTTTGTTGAACTAATCCTCTATGCTAAAAGTTGCAGAAGTGATTTTAACTTTACATTGATTGGGGTTGAGTCATCAAGTAGCTAAGTGTACCTAATTTAAACTAAAACCATTTAGCACAATCTTATTCAGAGTATTATAATTCTGTACTTTTTATATTAACTTGTCAACCATGGAGCTCAATCTTTGAGTTCTGTATTGCACAATATTTGACCATAGGCTGGGTAGTCTCTGCAGGCTAAGCATGGGTATCGTCTTATTATGCACAATAATAAGATGGGATTCCAATTGGATACTGTATGCCTTCTTTATCTACCACCCTTATGCACGTCTGCATGCAGGTTGCTGGTATACTTTAGGCTTTTCAGAAAAGGTAGCAAAAAGGTAGCAGTCACGTATTCACCTTAGATCTCAAAGCATGCTTGCAAGGTATATGAAAAAACAAAACAAAGTGCGTGGTTGGGGAATACAAGTTTTTCTTGCTTTAAAATAACTATTGCTGGTTTTTGGAGGAATGGACTGTAAGAATGAAACAGTTAAAACTAATTAAAAATGTAAAGGAACCAATCGCTTTTTAAACCATCACCCTTTATTAAACAGCTTCACTCTGGTTAATAAATAACATAAGGTCATTTTTTTTTTATCAATGACTGCCTGTGAATTTCCAATTACAGTAGAGATTCTTTAGTATTTTCTAAAGCTCAGCCCATGTATCTTTAGCACATTTTTCATGCTGGCCAAATATAATGTTATTTATTTTCTGTATTCCAATTATTCTTTACTTGCACATGTCGCACTAGTAATGGTATTTGGTTGCTTTAGTTGTTTTCCAGAGAGCACACAGCCCTGAATTTACTACATTGAATTAAAGTTATTGCCCAGGCTTAAAAAATATTTGTTATGCTCAGCTTTTGTCCCCTGCAGATAATCTCTCCTAGTCTGGTGCTTTGGATTTTACCTGATCACCAGTTTCAAGAGATTCAAAACCAAAATATTTTCAAAATTTGACCCACAAGTTTTTCAGTTACACTTGGAATAGAACCTGGCTTAAATATATTGATGAAAAGGCCAAAATTTTAGGAGATCCCCTAAGTGAAATTTAAGCCCCACACTCCTCCCCTGACACATTCAACTGAAGACTCAAGTAATGTAATACTGCTTAGTAATGGTATAATAAATATAATAACTGTGATGTCTACAATCTAAATGCAGAAAGCAATCATTTTTTGTAGGTAGGGTGGAAATCAACCAACTTGGTTGAAATACATTTGCATGAAGAACGAATAAAGTGTTGTAAAAAAGGTAACCTTAATTGAACCTCTGAATAGTTTAGATATAATACACAGAGCTTGAATAATAGGTTAAAGGAGATTTTAGTCCCACTTTAATATATCTTCAAATTGGTTGTTTCCACAGTGCAAGGAAAGAAATCTTTGTGCTAATCACACTCCACGACCTAGATCGCACAGCCTCTTACCAAAATTACCGCAGAGATGAGCATATAGGTAAATGGAGCTTCCACTTCAAATAATCCAGCAGGCAGTAAAGGCAATGCAGGTCACTTTACACACTTCCACTGCGTTTCTCCAGAGAGCACATTTCATAGGTGCATTACCTCGTTGTTACAAAATGGGTATGAAAAGGAGAAATAGGAATAGAATCTAGTGCAGTACCTTTTAAACTAATGGCAAAAAGGAAGAGAATCTAGTGCAGTACCTTTTAAACTAATGGCAAAAAGGAAGAGAATCTAGTGCAGTACCATTTAAACTAATGGCAAAGGTGCTGCACTAGATTCTCTTCCTTTTTCTCCTTTTCATACCCATTTTGTAACAACGAGGTAATGCACCTATGAAATGTGCTCTCTGGAGAAACGCAGTGGAAGTGTGTAAAGTGACCTGTATTGCCTTTACTGCCTGCTGGATTATTTGAAGTGGAAGCTCCATTTACCTATATGCTCATCTCTGCAGTAATTTTGGTAAGAGGCTGTGCGATCTGGGTCGTGGAGTGTCTTTCCTTGCACTGTGGAAAGATTTCTTTCCTTGCACTGTGGAAACAACCAATTTGAAGATATATTAAAGTGGGACTAAAACCTCCTTTAACCTATTATTCAAGCTCTGTCAATTATATCTAAACTATTCATGACTTAGAGGCCGATTCATTAATAGCGCCAGGTAGCGACAGATGAGCGCCAGTAGCGTGATTTTCACAGCGCCAGCTAGTATTCCCTGTGCTTGGCCGTTGTTCGCTTGTTGACATTACCGGTGTGCGGTAATGTTGAATACGGGGTTAGGAGTCGCTGTTTGACAGGTTCCGCGCTGTATGGGTGCGCCTGACAGCGAATGGCCAGAGCGAACGGCTTCCAGCATATTCATTAACAAATCACGCTCAAAAATTTCTCGCGCTGTGAAATGCTTGTTGAAACCCCAGAGCGCTGGCGGCGATGGGTGTAAAGTCGTTTTTAACCCCCAAACAAGCATATTTTTTGATTAAAAAATTAAACAAGTTTTTATAAACATTTTGTAATATGAATACATTAATATCAGACCTGTAATATCAATTCTGCACAAATTTATTTTTATTTTTTTTACCTTAAAAAAAATATATAACATTGCAGAAGTGGTCACAGAATGTTTGCCATTTAAAAAAAAAAAAAAATATTAACAATTAATTATGAATATTTAAAGATTGCTCCATTGAAATGCATTGGAGAGCGCCAGGGAGCGACAGGTCAGACCTGGCACTGTGATGGGATTAGCAGCGGCGCTGTTCGTTGCAGTCGGCTACATGATGAATCCCGCGGTAGGTGACGCTCTCGCCGGCGCTAGCCTCATTTAGCGTGATAAATGCGTCATTTTGTCCGCCGCCGGGCATTCTGGAGTCGGTAGCCGGCGATAGCTGGCGGTACCTGGCGCTAGTCAGACACTACCTGGCGCTAGCCCTTGATAAATAAGGCCCTTATTGAGTGGAAGGACTTTCTTCACACGTTGAGCTTTTGATAAGGACTTTAATTTGGCTTTGAAGTGTTGCGCGGTATTGCTTATTTGTATTAATTGAACCTCTAATGAGGAAAAGGGGAAACGTGATTCTTTTCTATACTGTATCCTTAGTTTTTAAAATAGAATATTGTGATTGACAGCGGCAGTATATCATGAATCACAGATTAGCATTTACAAGCACTTGTTTTTCTTTAACAAGTTTTCAGTTGATTTTATAATAACATGTTAGGGCTCTAACTAGTGTTAAAATATAAGACTTTAAAATAATAAGCGACCAACCATCTGTTAGTTTCTTACTGTATTTTATTTACATCTAAATATTAAAACTCCAAATACATGCATTTATAAATGTTGTCATTAGAAGTATAGAAGAGCGGATTTCATAAAAATTTGATTCGATTTCCCCAAGAACAAATTGCTCATAAAATACAGAAAGAAAACAAACTCACCTGTTGCATCGCTATCCACCGCTACATGACTGTTGTTCGCTGTGTGTGTCCGTGCCATGAGAGAAAAAGACTTTACCAGGCCTCAGCTTAAATAGCAAATGCAAGGGTCCTATTTGTCCCTGTGCCGAGTCCATGCCGAGAGTCCATGCTGCTGCCTGCTCAATTCCGGTAGTAATAATGCATTAGCCAATAAGGTGAAAAGGAAACTGATTGGAGAAGGTGGAACACTTTCCTGCTGGAGAAAGTTGCTGGGTACCCTGGCCCACTGGAAGTGATTTTACCCAGTGGAAATCACAGGTTTCATCTGGCATTACTTTTGTGTTATTTGCTGCTAACCTGGCATTGGCTCTCGCTCATCAGGAAGACAAATGGCACTCTTGAATACTCTATTTAAAGCAGATCAAAAACCTAAAATAAAAAAGCCCATAGAGTTTACTCTCCTTCCCAGCACAGTTGGGATGCTCCCACAGCCAGACAGCTAATTATTGGAGAAAAAGGTAAATTCATTTTTATGCACAGCAATATATATTGCCCTGGGGAGGGATGCATATGATATGCCCTGTTTGTTGTGTTTGTCCAGTTTAAGTGATTTTTGACTGTTGGTCCACTTTAAAGGAGCTCTATCGCGAAAATGTGTAATATTAAATAGTGCTAATAGTGCAATAGTGACCATTGTGTGTCAACGTTCACATGGAATTCTATCTCCACATTTTACTCATCTGTGCACTTGTGAACAACATATCTCTGCGAATAAACACTATATTAGTGGCTACAGGTGAATTACACACAGTGAACACAACAGTGAATAAGCACCATGTGAGTGACTATACACAAGTGAATCACACACTTAGGGGCAGTGCAGTGCACACGTGCTAACATGGGTTAGGAGCCTTGCTCAAGGGCACTTTAGTCATGTGCCATGGTTGGGAATTGAACCTGCCACCTTCCAGTCACAAGCCTGTTTCCCTACCTCTAGGCCATGACATAAAATAAAAATCAATATAAACATGTTGGCTAAAGAGAGAAGGAATCACTTATACACCCTTTGGGAAAAAAAAACTCTTGCCAAGCTTGTGGTTTTCTTCTCCTGGTAAGAAAAATTCAGGAATGATCGGTATAAGTGTATTGGGGCTGAAAGGATCTGTCACCCCTGATTTCCTCTTCCTCGCATTTAAACAAAAGAAAAACAAGCCTTGATGCCGGGTGTATAAGTGACCCCTCATCCCGCCATCCTGCATGCTTTTATAGATTTTTATCATTTGCCTACTTTTTCCCGAGCTCCTTAAAATTTCCTTCAAGCACTGAATCTTTGGAATGTGTCTGTATTCATCAAATCCCTTGGCATGAACATAAAGAAAGCATAAGGCTCTACTTTCCATAGCCAAACTCCCAATTTTAGCATTACCATGACTGACAAGTGGACTGAGCCCCGCCCCCCCCTGCATCACACTGTGTGAGAAAGCAGGGTTTTACCGGCTGTGGCCAGCCCACAATCTGCAAAGCCCCACCCCCAATGTTTAATAAGTAGCACTGCAAAAACTAGTCATGGACATGGTGGATATAGTCAATCTAAATGAAGATAAGTTTTAGTATTGAAGAGGCAAATAATATGGCATCACTGGGCATAGCATCGCCTCCACAGATATGTTACTGAGGCTAAAGCCATGGAGGGGCAGAACACAGGCTGTGGTGTCCTAAGGCTGGAACCAGGAGGGGTTGGGCGGAGCTTTGGGAGGCGGGAAATGGGAGGGTGTTAGAAGGGGAATGAGTGTATTCCAGCACAGGCTCTGGGTAAGATGGGCTAGGTCCTGGGATTGACAACCAGCCCATCCGGCCCCAATGCAGGGCAGCCCACCAGGAATTTCCCCTGTGCTCCCAAAGCAAAAAAAAGGGCATACACGAGGGAAAGCTGTTTCCTTTTGAACATTCTGTTCATTGCTGAGAAAACTACCAAAGTCCAGCAACCACAAAGGCCCAAGTGCTCAGTGCCCTGTGCCATGGCATTTGCTTCATAAATGATGCCATTTCTTTGCAGCAGCTTTGGCTTTTTCACATTTTCAGTTTCGCCAGCCTATTTATCTGAGTGACATTGATAGACTTGACTAAAGTCATTTTAATTTAGACATGCCCACCCTTAGCTTGGCTTGAATTTGGCTAACTACTCTCGATTTGCATTCAGCATAGTAACCAGATATTATAGCTAAATCTCTAAAAGGCTTCATGTACATACAGTCATTAGCTGGCCTTCACAAACTCAACATAGAATAGTCTAGAATGTAATCTTGTGACGGAGAATCGTAAAAACACCATTGTGAAGAGCTGTTCCTCTCACCATATATCCAGCTATTTGAACTGCTAAGGAAGCACATGCGTGTCTCTATCAGATAACTAAAGCTTGCTAACATTATAAAACAGACCACCTAATTTTGCTAATGTGCTTTTTGTCACTTGAAATATTCCAACACCAACACCGCTGCCTGAAATCTGCAACCAGACTTTGTGACATCAGTGAGCCTTGACACTAGATGGCAGCAGTGTCACATTTTATTTTTACAATTTCATTTTTTTATTCTTCTTATAAAAGACTGCAATCACCTCTGTGGCACCCACAACTGTATAGCAAAGTCAGCTTCCTTCAATACCCATTTTCTTTATTAATCCTATTCAAATAGAGACTATGATCTCCCTGTGCCTCTGTACTGAAAGCCTGCTGGATCTGTTGGAAACGAGCTGGAACAATTAATATGCATTTCCTCTGATCACAAGCTTCTGCTCACTGAGCAGCAACAGCTACTCCTATTTTGGCAGGAGGTATTAATACATATATCAACTAAACTTCTAGCTATTTTAGCTATTTAACCGTTTGATTAGAAGATTTAGGAATCTCCTAAACAGGATAGGGTTTTAAAGTGAATAGGATGGATTACCATATGCTTATACATATTTTTTTTATCAGTGAGCAACAACATTTAGCGTAAATAACGTAAATCACAAAATTGCCTAATATTAAAAATCCATATGAATATGCTCCATACCAAGGTGACAGGTACTCACACATCAAGCATTAAAAACCAAACCATCCATACTTGTCGTTTCCCTTTACTGGAGAGAAAAATAACAGGGGTGACCATTGCACTTTTACAGGGGAGAAGTGCTTAAAGAGGAACATTGCAGGTATTGGGGAGTTAATAAAAAATAACCTGGCTTGCTCGCAATCCCCCCGCCACTCCTGTTTAACATTAGATCCCTTTAAACTCACCTGACCGGTCACATCGCACTCCGGCATCCCTCAGTCTGCACCGTCTCTGTAGGGCAGCGCCATCTTGTCGTCCTGTCATGCTCTGTGCCACCCCTCAGATCTTGCGCATATGCTGCATTGACACCCCCGCAAAATTTGAAGAGTGGCACTGGATATTTGAAGAGGGACGGTGAAGGGTGAGTACGGCTAAGGCTTGCAGCCTTCACTCAGCAACAGCTAAGGGGGAGTGCAAAGGGGCCAGGAATGCTGCGGGATGTCAAAGTTTTAGATAACACAGATATCCAAAACGCAGTGAGGGAGGGTGGAGGGATGTTTAGAAAAGATCTGATGTTCCTCTTAAACTCTTTTCTCCTGCCCAAAGCATTGCTTGATGCTAAATCAATAAGCCAGAGTTGAGCAGTCCACCTATTTAAAAGCAGAATAGTATATGCACAAACCTGTCCATCCTGCCTCTTCACTTCCAGTAAAATATAAACCTTGCTTTATTTTTTCAGGCAGTACCCCCCCCCCCCCCCCCTCAGCTTTCTAGCATATTTATAAAGATTTTCATTATTACAACATTTTTTGTGCTAGTGCTGCTTTCGCTTAGGTTATGTTAAGCTCATTTTGGATTGCCATAGTGTGAAGAGTGCATTCTGATCTGAGTAGCCTATTTTGGAATCTCTTAAATAGTAGGTCCAGAGAATCAGTCAATTGAATGAATTTGATGGATTGGCTACATTTTTTAGGGTTAGGAAGCCCACTGTGAATGATTTTAGAATAGCACCCCCCCCTCATCCTGTTAGTGAATTAATAAAAAAAAAGATAAAAATGTGGAAAAAAGATAAATATCGAAGCAATGTGGAGATAAGAGTGGTGAAGGATGGAATGTGGAAAAGAGACAAAGATGGAGGGATGAGGAAAAGAAAGAGAGGAGGGGAGGATTCAGAAGAAAGAAGGGGATGAAGGAACTGTGGAAAAAGATGGGAATATGACAATGAGAGAAAGATGAAGGGAATGTGAAAAAGAGAGGAAACAGAGGGCATGTGGAAAACAGATGAGGAGATTTGGGACAGAAAGACAGAAAAAAATTAAAAGGAGATAAAGGAATAAATGTGGAAAAGAGAGAAAGATTGGGGAAATGAGAGGGAAGCAGAAGGAATGTGGAAAAGGGGACAGAGAGCTAAAAAGAGAGAAACAGAGGTTATGTAGAAGTGAATGTAGCAAAGGGGTGGAAAGAATGTGGAAAAGTAAGGGAGAAAGAAGAAAGGCAAAAAGAGATGGGCATAGAAGCAGGAAAACAGAAAGCATTGCACATGAATGGGATGGAGATGAAATCATGTGTACCCTCCAGTAGTGTCTGAGGTGTTGAGATTGAAATGTTATTGTGAGCTGGACTGCTGAACCATCAGACAGCTCAAGAGAGAGCTGTCTCTTATGAGGCACCTGGCATCCCCTTAAAGGGAGTTTGGAATGGTGCCCAGTGCAATGGTACATAACTATTTTCTTTTTTATCAATGACCAGTATATAGATATGGAGGCAAATCAGAATCCTGTAATTGTGCACCATTGCCTCCCTATACACAGCACAGCTAACAGGACACTGTATGGTGACACTGCATGTACTGATGATTGGAAGGCAGTAAAAGATAAGCTACCTTATGGAAGTAGAAGACAAAAGAATCCTCTTAAAAGTAGGTCCAGATGGTAGGTCCAGTGTTAAAAACTTGCAAAATAATCAGGTCAGTTCAGGATATTAAAGTTATACTAAAAGCAAGCCCTGTTGTTGTCCCATTGTCTCGGGCTACACGTGGCACTGTCCTAAACTTCAACCTGTTTTCAAAAAGACTATGTAGTTCCTAAGTTATCTTTAATACAAGCATTGGAGATTCATTGAAAAAATGAAGAGAAACAGTGGGTGTGGCAACAGCGATGTGATGTAAGCACACTGATGAGTGTGAGAGGATGGCGGGGTTTCAGAGCTGCAGAGAGAGGCAGCCAATTAGTACATCTGGGCAGGGAGTGGGGGGTGTTTCCGTTCTTGTACCCCTGAAGGTTGATTGAAGAACCAGGTCAGTGGGGTGGGGAATTAAACCTGAATGAGAAAGTAATTTTCCTAACTAAGGACACAGACAGAAAAGGAAGCACAATGCTTAGGCCACTCAATGAAATGTAAGCTACTGATATTTATTTTTTAGCTTTTGACTTGCCAATCACTTTAATATTTCTAATGAATAGGATAAATATACATATTTTTTCAGTGACCTACATATATATATGAAGGCTGATCAGAGGCCAGCCACTGTGCAGCATCACCTCCAATACACAATACAGGACAATGTAGAGTAGACACTGCCTGCAGAGCCAGATTGTAGTTGGTGCAAAGACCTTCTCTGGGCCCAGTGCGTATTTCACTGTGGGATCAAGCCAGCCATGGGCACCAGGTGCTGTTTATTATTTTTAAAAAAGTCATTGTAGGCTTAGCGGTAAATTGTCCACCCTCTCTCTGATCACTGCATAAATGTGCAGTGCTGAGACAGCTGGGAGTGAATGACATCACTGTCAAAAGTGCTTTTCATTGAAGCAGCCAGAGGATACATTACTTGGATGGAGAGTGTTGCTGGGAGTGATGTGATATACTCCCATTTTAGAGCACATGGGACCAATGGTTGGCTTGGAGAGGAGCAAACATACTTCAGGGCTGCCAAACTACGGGAAATATTTAAACTTGGTGGAGGGGTTAAAGAAGGGGAGGTACAGGGGACTATTAACAGGCCCTCTGCCTACCTGTGTAGATACAGACAGACAGGGTGGTGGTGTGGAATATAGATAGTGGCTGGCAGGGGCATAATGAAAGGTTGGGTGGGCAGCAGTGTTGGCCTGCCCTAAATTAGGCATTGGAGGGTGTGATGTTGATGGGGAGCCCCCCAAATGAACTCCTTAGTTCTAGACCGCATGCCCTCTATAACTTCTTGGGTCATTTTATAAATAATAAGGACAGAAAGCATGTGCAGAGTGTCTGATATTGATGTGTGATGGGAGAGTGACGGCAAGGTAGCTAAAAGATAAGCAATATGAGTATAAGATAAAGGGACCTCCTAAACACTAGGTCCAAAGAATAAGACCTTTTTAATGATTAGGATAAATCAGTGTATACTTATTTGTTATCAAGCAGCAGATAGATATGGAGGCAGATCAGAGGCCTGCCATTGTGCAGCATCACCTCCCTATACAGAGCACAGGTGACAGGGTAGTGAGCACTACACGTACTGTATAATTTCTAGTAGGGTAATTTTAGAAATGACAAGAGCAGAATGAGTGTGCAAAGTAAGTGTCTAATGAATCTTAATACGTGATAGTAGAATGATGGTGAGACAGCTGAAAGATGAGCAATATAAGTAGAAGTTTAAGTAATCTCTTAAACAGTAGGTCCAGAGAATTGGACCTTTTGATGAATAGGATAAATTAGTGTATACATATTTGTTAACAGGGAACAGAATATAGATATGTAGGCAGATCAAAGACCTGCCATTGTGCAGCTTTGCCTCTCTATATACAAACAGCACAGATGAAAGGATGCTCCCCTCTTGACATCACAGCCACTGACCCAACAGTAAGTACAATGCCTTGCTTCCTATATTGAATTGGCTTGATATGTAAATGAAGTGGGATGGTATTAGTAACCCAATATGCTTTGCTGCCTATTTGACACTATTGATGATGAAAGGGCAATTAGGACTATACTCTCGTCCTCCAGCCTGTTGACACTTTATTAATCCATAGTGACCGGTTGGGACTTTTTTTGTATATATAGAAGTCATTGATGAAATAGACCACTATGATGGTATCAACTAAAGTGTGACTGTTGGATGTTTTTTTTTTTTTGTTTTGTTTTTCTTTTTCCTCTGTTTTCTGCTGTCCCTCTTGCTGTCCTTTTGTCTATATGACTTAGGTATCACTGTAAGAGTACCATATATCAAGGTCTTTTGGAGACAAAACCCTGAAAAGAATTGAGGTGCAGAGGAAGCCCCAAGCAGGGCGAAACTAGTCCACCTCCAGTACTAAACAGGACTACTTCCAAACAATGATATGAGTCCAATGGTATAGTTCCGTTCCTTGCTATATTAGGACAATTTGTCTCTTGTTTTTTACTTCTGGCCAGGTCCATATGCTGTGAGGGCCTGCCCAATACTGTGCAATGTTGTTAATATAATGTATTGATATTTGACTTTTTTGCTATGCAATGTCTAAAGATATGTGACCTTTATCAAAGAAAGAGGGTAGCAATTGTTAAACTGCCCCTTTTTTCGCTTTTATCAAATACTAATAAGTACCAATAAAAATTGATTTTTATTTTTATAGATTTATGGATTAATCTGTTTTCTGTTAATGGCGCGGTCACACAAGGAGGTCCAATTAATCTGGGGTTTACCTATACCCAGGTCCTTTTTTCTTTTACAGATGAAAGGACACTGTATAGTGGATACAGCATGTACTGTATGACTTCTTGCAGGGGCGGACTGGGGCTAAATAGCGGCTCGGGACTTTTTGGTGCACACCGGCCCTGCTGTACTGTTCCTGGCCCAGTATAGTATCTTAAAATCACATATATATATATGTCATATATATATATATATATATATATACCTTATTTTTCATTCCATAACACATGCCCAGGGTTTAGAGGACAAAAATTATAAAGCAAATATTCTGCACCAAATACCAAATAGGACCAAAAATCCCCCCATTACAGTGCACAGAATCATCCCATTACAGGCTGTAATTGCCTTAGTAAAGCCACTGGGGGCATCTCCCAGTAAAGACACACACACACAGAAAGAGAGACACACAGACACAGAAAGAGAGAGACACACAGAAAAACACACACACACACACACACACACACACACACACACACACACACACACAGAAAGAGACACACACACACACACACACAGAAAGAGACACACACAAAGAGAGAGACACAAAACACAAAGAGAGAGACACAAAACACACACTTACCTCAGGCCAGCACACTGGCCCTGATATAGAATCACCGGCTATCGCTCCTGCCACCCCTGCATATCCTCCCAGCCTGGTCCCAGGGCCACCCAAGCCCGATACTGCCGATCTCCCGCTACCCCGCTCACCTCAGGCTGCCTTCCCACCATCTTCACTCCAGGAACGTAGAGAACGGAACGCCCCCGGACGCTGCCATTATCCGCAGGGGGGTGTTCCCACTCTACAGCTGGGGCGGCGCCATCCAAATAACGTCCCCGATGACAAGATGTGCAATCGCCTCCAGTCACTTCCCTGCATGCGGCCTGCCAGGTATTGCCGCTATTTCCTCCTACTGCCGGGTCCTCTGTCACCATTCCTCCCCTCATTTCTGGTTGCATCACCGCAATTGCCTTCATACCGGCCGTTGCGTGCTGGCCGGTGGGCGTGCCCCAGATGGGCAGCGTCCAATGAAAACAATGGATACCGCCCATAGACGCCCACTGACCAGCGCACAACAACCAGGAAGTGCCGGTAAGTGTGTGTGTGTGGCAGCCGGGAAACAGCAGCGACTGGCAGACCGGCTGCCACCCACCCTCCCACATCATGTCATTCACGGGGTTACAGCATTCCTTGCCATCGGCCTACCGGGATTTTGCCTGGTATGCCCTATGGCCAGCCCGCCCCTGACTTCTTGTATGGTAATGAAATGAAAAGAGCAGAAAGAATGTGCAGAGAAAGTGTCTAATAAATGTTGCTGTGTGATAGAAAAATGATTGCAAGGCAGCTAAAAGATGAGCAATATGAGATAACTGAATCTCCTAAACAGTAGGTCCAGAGAATTTAACCTTTAAATTGGTCTGATTTTATCTTGCCGGGGCATCCCAAACTGGGATGCCATGCTGTGTGAAACACCACCATTTGCCCACTCTTCTTACCTTATCCCATGGCACAATGCAGCCAGCGAAGGCATCACTTGCTGTGCATTGCCACACAGATTGAGAAAGATTGGGGATTGAGAAATCCCCTAAACAGTAGTTACAGAGATTTAGACTTTTTAGTTAATAGGATAAATCAGAATGTACATATTTGTTATGGATATAGATATGGAGGTAGATCAGAGGCCTGTCACTGTGCAGCATCACCTCCCTACACACAGAACAGTTGACAGGACATTGTGTAGTGGACGCTACATGTACTGTACTGTATAACTTCTTGTAGGGTCATTTTAGAAATGAAAAGAGTAGAAAGAGTGTGTGCAGAGAAAGTGTCTAATAAATCTTCATGTGTGATAGCAGAATGATGGCAAGGCAGCTAATAGCAGCTCTTCTCCTTGGCTGCAGAGTCATTACTGATGACACTTCTAAGAGCATCCATCCTTTCTCAAGGAGACCTCAGCTTTTCGCTTCTGGGCACATCAAGGGGTCAATTTGTCCAGATCAAGCGCTACAAATGCCCTCTGCGGGCTCTTAACATGGTGCCAAGGCTTTTGGTGTGTGGACATCTATCGTGATTTGTGCAGCTAGCCCCCAGGGGAGCATGATGGCAGTAACGAGGATTCATGGTGTCCCCCTGTTCTATTAGGAGCTGCAGTGACGAGGATGGCTGCTTAGTAACAAGCAATAAGAGAACTGCTTGTTACGGGGGACTTGTTTTCAGCCAGAGAGGGCAAGGGTTGCAGGCAGGGGAAAGTTGCGGGAAAGTTGAGGAGCAGCGCTGGCAGTGGCAGTGGCGATGTGCGGTGTATGGTGCAGGCTCGTTCCCCTGCTCGTGCTCAGTGATGGTTGAGTCCAGCTCCTTGTGCTGGTAGCAGTGTTCTGGCTGGCTGGCAGCGGCTCTCCTCTTGCTCCTCTTCTCTCCCCCCGCCACCGCCGCCGCCGCCACTGCTGCTCTTTCTCCTCCTCCTTCTCCCTCAGCCCCGGATACCTGTGCTGCCTCCTCGCTCGCTGTCCTTTCAGCACCACCGCCGCTGTACTCCGCCACCGCCAGCGCCGCCGCCACCTGTGCTGGGCAGCAGCATCCTGCGGCTCCCTGCAGTGCCTCTCATCTTTCCATTATGGCATGAGAGCCAACTCGGAGTGGCGTCAGAGCTTCCCCATTGCATGCCGTGTGTCTCCAGTCACAGCTCAGCCTGGGAACGCTGAAGCCTCCATCCCCTGTAGCTCTCTATAGCGCCTTGGATGTGTGCAGACTATCCAGACATGACTGCGCCGGGGAAAGCCAAGTCTCTACTGCTACTGCTGCCGCTATGCCTGGGCTTCCTCACTGCAGCTAGAGGTAAGATTTATCACCTCCACTCAATGGCTGTTGTGGCACCTTGGTGGTGCTGGATGATGCCAGGCTGTGCCACCTTTCATCATAGGCAACTCCAGGGCACTTCATCGGACATGAACCCTGATGTGAGAGGACTTAGTGGTGGATCTAGATTGTCATTGATCCGATCTCTCTCTCTCTAGTTAGATTTATTGGAGGGATCTGGGACTGGTGAATGCAGCAATCTATCTCCATAGCATGTAGCATGCCTGCATATTGCCCCCTGTAACAAGTTGCAGGTGCCATCCATTCATTCCTTCATGTCATCACTGTTTGCTTGCTGCCATTCCTGGCCAGGTGATTATTGAGGAAGAAGCATTAGGAACATTGTTCTGAAATGGAACACAATATGCTCAGCCATTTATCTCCATGTCCATTAGTTTCTCCTCTATTTAGCAGCCAAGTACAGGGGGGGGGGGGGCTGCTTTAACTTTTGACATCTCCATGGCTCATTCTTATTTCTTCTCATCCTAGCCTTGGGAGGCATTTGATCTTCTTCTTATGCCTATGTTATGCTAGTGATCCTTATATAAAACATTAGCAGTTTATAAACCAGAGATTATCGATGCAATATGTGTTTATATATGTATGTAAATGCATAGCTGCAGTAAATCCCTTCTACCTTAATAATGAATGTTCCCTGATTCTGATTCTGGGGGTGCACTAAGTAAAACTGTTGCATTGGCCATTGAAGTTACTTTCTATATATCATGTTTGGATTCACACACCATATAATTGGTTTGCATCTTATTTCATACAGAAAGTCTAAATGCAATGAGCAACATTCCTATCTCTGTGGGAAGACATTTAATGAGCAACTGTCTAATCTGGGTCACAAGTCAAGGCAATTGGAAAGGCTAAAGGTTTACTGTGCAGTTATTCCCTATAGTGGTGTATGCTGCCCTTTCAGTGACTTGCTTGCTATATCATTATAAGTAAAGTAACCTTTGCTTAGAATATATGATCAAATGCACTGACCTTTATCTGTACAGATTATTCACTTGCTGAACGTTTGCCTAATGGACCTGTTCTATCTGCTTATTCTTGCCATACACTGTCCTTTTAAACATAGCATTGAGCATCTTATAGTTTCTAAAATGGCAACATAAAGATGTGAGCTGTATAGTGCATCATTTTTCTGCTCTCTGTGAATTGCTTTTTGTGAAATGGTAACTTATGTGAAAACTGTATACAGTGATGAGATAGAAGTTTGATATAAGAATTGCTTCTATAATGACATTGTATTGTTGCTGATTAAAAGAAAAAGAGCTCTGCTGATTTGTTTACAGGGTGGCTTCTAAAGACAATTTAGCAATCTGATTCTGGTAATATAAAAGCCTGGAGGAAGTGTGTGATGTTCTCTGCACAGGCTTTGAATACATCTCCAGACTGAGCTATTCGTGTGCAGCCTGTAGATGCAAGAAGCAGGCTGTGTGTGGGCTTTCCTGTTCTTGCACTCGTTCTCTCCCTTTCTCTCCCACTCTTAGGTTCTCCTCTCCATGTCTCCCCTTCCAGGCTACTAGCGGCTTTAGCATTACATTTAGAAAAGGTACAAATTCCTTTATATAAACTGAACCCATTTTGAGATGTATCACTAGAAACTAACTATACAGTCATTTATCCAAAATCATGTCACTGCCTGGCTTTTACATCCCAGATGCAAGATCACCCTAAAGTAAATGTATTTTAACATTCAATTACCTACAATGATTGGCTGAGTGCACCGACCTGGCATGGCAGCCTTAGTAAAGTGATTTAAAAGACCCAACTGCTTAGATCTAAACCACAAATTGCACATTCAAGGGCTCTGCCCAGTCGAAAGAAAACATCATGTAACTCTGGGGGACATGTGACCAGAAGAGAATAATGGGATTACCTACAGCTGCTTCCTAGGAAATCCCTTAGATTTTATAGGCTTTTAATTTTAGCCTTTTATGCTATCCACATAGTCCATTGCTCACAATGCAATTCTTCTCAATTACCTTCTCCCCTTGTGTCTTTCCATGAAGACACAAATGCCTTATGGATGTTCTTTATATTCTCCGATTCAGTCCTGAATTCTCAAGCACATGGCTAGACCAAAGCTATTCTACACAGACATAACATAAACATAGTTCATTTTTATTTGAACATCGTGAAGCTATATTGGTAAAACCCCATGGGTTTTACCGACCTGCCTAAAATAATAAAAATGGGCTTGCAGTGTGTGGTCGAAGAAAACTGCCCTTAGTAAACGGAGCACATATTACAGATTATTGCATGACCCGTCTTTTATATTTTTGGATAAACCTTTACGTACTTTAATATGATGGATAGGGCACTTGCCATTTAGACATTTAGAAAGCTGTAGTTTATTCTCAAGTCTTTATACTCTAGTGGCTGTGCTTTCAGATGGATCAGTGTGTGTGTTATATATGCTGCATTGTGCATTACATTCTAGGAATACAGTAATATATATGGTGTTTCCTGCTTTGGCATTCACACTGCCATTGCCCACAAACTGGAATCACTGATGAAGATGTGACTGAACCAAAATGTTGCAAATCAATTCATCCTTGGTGTTCTGAAAAAAGAGCACTCTCTTTTTCAAAAGATAGTTGCAAAATACAAGATGGCACACCATTTTAAGGAATATAAAACCACAGGGCTATGGACAAGTAGTATGTTGGTCATATTATATCAATAGCAATCACCTTTATGACACAGGGTTTCAAGAGTAGGCTAATTGGCATGTATGTCTGTGTGCTTGGGGGGCATTGTTTTTTATATTTGTAACCAGAATGCAGTGGGGGCCAACTATTGCTAACTCAACTGTTAAAGAGACCCTTGCTAGTTTTGTACATGCAGAGACATGTTTACCGTTCCCAAAAGCTTTTTCTGATGCATCAAACTTGGGCTGATGCCTTTTCAGTGCTTTTTAAAATATACTCATATAAAACATGTAACAAATTCCTATTCATAAAAAATGTATTTATAACATAAAGATTGTGGTCAATGAAATATGCAAATATCATAAATAAACCAAAACTGCCGCTTTTAATAATCTGAATCTACACTTCTGTTTACCTCTAGTTCTATGGAAATACACGTCAGTCAAAATCCAACTCCAGCTAAAATTGTATCTTAGTTTGAATAGGTTGGGTTATCTTTAAAACTGATTTCATTTGTATCCACATCCATTGTCTAATTTTCTGTAAATTCAACAATAAAGCCTTGTGGGTGTTGAAAACTGAATGGTGGCGACCAGCACAAAGTTCTTGTACCAGTGACGCTTATTTTATCCTAGTGACAGCCATGATGGGCATTGCAGACAGGCTTAATCTCTAAAATGATTTGGACAAAAAAAAAAAAAGATTCACACTCTGCACACTATCCAAAACTAAAATAAATGTTGTTGGTAGAGTAGTTATTAAATTATGTGGCCCTTCAGGCTTTTTAGTTTGATTTGTCTTCCCTTCCACACACTTCCAAATGTTGCATTGAATTTCCTGAACCCAAGCATTTTCATTTCCCTGCAGATTAGAGGGCTTTCTGTGTTTATGCAGTGTCACAAAACTGTCACAAATGAACACTACAACTTAGTATAACATAAGAAAAAGCAATGTAATGTCTCTCCACCACAGCAGCAAAGGGACGTCTCAGGCAGATGACAGCTTCTCTGATTTACAAGGAAAAATCAGATTAAATGGCATACATAGTGAATAGTGGCAGCAATTACTGCCATTGCGGTGGGAATGTGAGGGGGGGGGCAGTTTATGTTTTATTGTGGCACCTTTGAAAACCAAAAAAGGTTGTGCACTCCTGTTGTAGAAGAACTATGTACAGGTTGTGAGAACTTTTTTGTTACACGTACCAGGCAGAAATAGATGTGAATTTGTTGTAAAACTGATAAAGCAAAGCAGACACACACTCTATATAGTTAACTCTATATGCCATTCAATCTGATTTACAAGTAAAAATCAGATTACATGGCATACAGAGGTAAACAATAAACAGAAGAAAGGTTAGCCCACTGCATTGTAAAGGGAACTAGATAGTCACCAGCAGTAGGGGAATGAACAGGGAGAGCTGGGTGGATGAATAGCTGGGTTATGTTGATGGATGAAGGGGGATAGGGGTGAATGACGAAAGCTAGGAGGAAAGCAGTTGATGAATGGAGAGTAGAGGAGTAGCATCCATTCAACTGAGTAGTATCAACTGGATGGAGGGCCGGCTCCAGGTTTATGTGGGCCCTTGGGCGGCATGTACACAGTGGGCCCCTTTGTGACAGGGAGTGATGTCACAGCTTCCAGACTTAACCCCGCCCCAGAACATGCTGCTAGCCAGCTGCCAACGAGAATAGTAGGAAACTGCTGTACATTTCTGCTTTTATGTGGCAGCACCCCCTTCACTAATCAGCAGGTGTGTCTCTGCACTGTGCAGCATTTTTGTGTCCCCAGGTAGTGGGTAGCTTATGTGGATCAGGGGACTTTTCTAGCAGAGGCTCCTGTACCCAATACAGCATGGAGGATTGTTTTACCTAAAGTCTAGAGTCTTGGTCCACATAGCATGATCCTTAAGGGGCATTCACATTTGGATGCTCCACGGTGTGCCCCTCTGGGATTCTATGGCAGTGGCCTGTGGCAGTAAAAACACTCTGCAAGGACATGCAAAGTGGAGGAAGTGGGGATGGCACTTGAGAGCAAAGTGCTCTGCTAATTTTAAATGGTCACCAACATGGGTTCCTGGGAGTATGTCACTGTGGGGAAACCCAAACCTGGATGCCCCCTAAGCATCATGCTATGTGGACCTTAGGCCAGTTCAAAAGGATCCTCAGGGGCATCCTGATTTTGGATGCCCCTGTGTTTGAAACCCAGGAGGAGGGAGGGACTTTAGGACTTCTTTACAGAGGAATAACAGCATGGATTTTCACTTTCCCAGGTGTTGTTCTTTTCCAGAGGGACATACATATCTAGGTCACCCTGCTTGGGATATCCCCAGCTAATCAGTTTCTCACTCTGCATTCATTGTTTACTATGCTGCTCTGACAGAGTGGCTAGTAAGTTAATGGCTAGTAAAGGCTGGCTTCTCTCCCGCACCCGCAATTCAGAAATGCCTGGCATGGGTATGTCCTGCAGTGGAGAAAAACGGGGGATCATGGGCAGGTAAGTTACCTTGGGGATGCCCAATGATACACACAGTCTTTCGGACTCCAGGAAGGCTGATTCCCCTCATCCCTTGGGTATTCCAAATTGTGATTGCCTGCGCAGCTTTGGTATGCCCCAGAAAAACCAATCACCAGTATAGTGAAAATGCTAATTGGTCCACTTTAACCCCATTCACACAGTTTTCCCCCAGAGTCACAGTTAGCCCCCACAGATACCCTCCACATGCAAAGAGTTAAGTCCCCACACACATGACACAACCCCAAACACACAATTTACTCAAATACAAACCTATTAAAGAGGACCAAAAACCCATTCTGGAGTCTATGAGAATCCGGAGCACTGGAGTCTATGAGACTCCTGGCAGGCTTACTTCCTCCCCCCCCAGGGCATCCAGATTTGGGATGCCCCACTGTGTAAAAAAAACCCTGGTTGCCCAGTAAACTCACCTTCTCACCGATCTAATGGCGCAAGTGCGGGTAGAGGCCGCTGCCTGCTATAACTTTAGCAGGGCGACCGTGGGCATGCAGCCCCGCATGGGCACACAGCCTGTTAGAGGGTAGCAGGAATGCAGCTGCCGGTGCGCTCGGCTCTATTTGGCTAGACTCTTAAACAAGCCTTAGACTTTTTTAGGCAATGCGTAGGACTGGGGAAGTGGGAGTTTTAGTGGACGACCTGGGGAGTTTCACACAGGGGGAAAGGACCAAAACCTGGGATAGTCAAAATCCCGGATTTTGGTCCACTTTAACTAAACTGACCATTTTTTTAATGGGACGAGTTTGGGATGCTTAAATTGTGATAGCTTAACAAATTGCTAAGTTAGTTTTCTATACAAGTTTATATGTTTCCATTGCTGTTTAGCCTAAATATAGACATATACATATAACCACTTGGTTGGTGGTAGTAACAGCACAAATTTGGAGAAGGTCCATATTCAAGACTGATAAATGTACCGTATTTTTCGCCATATAAGACGCACAAAAAGTGGGGGGAAAATGTCAGTGTGTCTTTTCGGGCAAATGTGGGCAAAAAATTAACTCACCTCTCCATCGCTCATGCTATCCTGGAAGCGGCGGAGGCACCTTATCCGCGGCGCCAGCACACACATACAGCTGCCGCCACTCGCACTGCCCCTGTCACTGCCAGCAGACAGACACCCGGACTATACAACGGTGGGCATGGCTGACGCTCGTCAGCCACGCCCACCACTATACTGAGCCGCGTGTCTGTGTGTGAAGACGGTGGGGACAGCGGGGAGGATTAAAATGGGATGCCACACTACCTATATGCGAATGTGGAATGAGATGCCACACTACCTGAATGGGATGCCACACTACCTATATGGGATTGGGGGGTGCCACACTGCCTATGGGGAAAAAGAAGGGGGGAATGCCACACTGCCTTTGGGGAATAGGAAAGGGGGAATGCCACACTGCCTATGGAAATAAGATGGGGGCATCCCACACTGCTTATAGGAATTTGATGGGGGCATCCCATACTGCCTATGGGAATGAGATGGGGCATCCCACACTGTCTATGGGAATGGGAGGGGGGCATGCCACACTGCCTATGGGAATGGGATGAGGGAACGCCACACTGTCTGTAATTGGGTATTTTAGCGCAACATTTGGCTTAGAATATTTTTTTCTAGTTTTCCTTCTCCAAATCTTAGGTGCATCATATGGGCAGGCTCGAAAAATACAGTATATTATCACATTCCAACAAAGTTAAATAAAAACACATGTATTTAAATCTTTTGTCTTTTGAAATTGATACATTATTACAGTACTGGTCATACAAGGTATTTTTTTTCACATTTGACATAACATCATATATTCACAGTATTTGCTGTCATAATAATCACTATATACTTCATATATAACGTTATACTTCACCAGGAGATCTGTGAATATTATCTGTGAAAAATACATGTTGTTATGAATGCACATAAATGTTTTTTATATCCACAACATTAGTCACACACCATACAATGTTGTCACTATCGAAAATATACCAAGTGATTTTTTTAAGCTGTCAGCAATTTAAACATACCAAATTAACTTTGTCCCTCTTAAAAAGGGTCAGCTTACTTTTAACTAACCCCTCCCACACACACCTGTTAAAACCACCAACACCTCCTTCAGTAAACCCCCAGTCATCTCACACAACACCCCCCTCAGTTAAACCCCCACCTCTTACCAGAGTCTGCATGCTGTTTAGTCTTCCGTTGTTCTGTTCATTGCCGGCACAGCAGCATAACCCCCACAGTGTGCTGGCACTGCGCTACACACTTCCATGCCATCACTGACAGCTGCACCGTGTCCCACCTCCTGGCTCCTTCTAATGGCAGAAGCAGCATCGGCATGTTGGGGTTAGGGGTCGGGGCCATGTCACCGCCAATGAAAAAGCTTGGCATTGTGCAGCATGATGTCCGCTCGCTGTGGGCAGTGCAACACAGGCTTGTTGACGGGTGGCGAAATTAAGAAAAATATTGTGCAAGCTTTCAGTGAGGGGGGTTGGGCTCAGGGACACTTGACCCGCATCACCATCCGCTGGGGCCATCCCTGGCTGGATGGATACAAGGAGTTCGCTGTTGCCAGCCCTGGCTGGATGGATACAAGTAGTAGCGAGATGGAGCAAGCAAGCAGAAAAGCTAGAAGGATGAGAAGGAGTGGATGTGTACTAGGGTGATCTGGATGGATGAGGGAGATGTTAGTGAACACTGGGAGTAGCTCAAAGGGATGGAAGGGATGAATGGACCATATGAGTTTATCTGTAATAATAAATTAACTTTTATTACTCCAGATGTGAACGCGATCGATGAGAAACTTCACAGACAATACACAAGGGAGATGGATGGATCACCATCCCACTGGTGATGTTCAGGGCTGCTCCTGAAGCACTTCAAAATGCTTTTGCCAGGGACAATTACAAAGATAAAATCTTACTGCTTTGCAATATCCATCAATTTTTTAGTTTATACCGTAGGGGTGTCAAACTCGTTTTCATCAAGGGCCACATCAGAATTCTGGTTGCCCTCAAAGGGCCGGTTAATAACCAACACAAAACAAAATGCAAACATAACCGTTAAATGTATGGTTAAAGACACCAAGTTATTTTGCTAAGGACTGATACAGACACCGAATTATGCTGTCGAGAACAGCCACATAATCACTTATTTTCTCAAGACAGCCACACAATTATTTTGCCCAGCACACAGCCCCAGCAAATGAATTATTTTGGCCAGGACATGCGCAGAATTCTTCTGGGCATGACAGCTGTAGAACCTTTTTGCTCAGGAGAACCAAAATTATTTTGCCCAGGAAAGATGCATACACTGCATTATTTTGCCAATGACAAATGCATAAAAAGTTGCACCCGCCAGCCCTACAATACTTTTTTCCCACCCCACCTGGAAAAATCTGGCAATAACCCCTGCAGCATATGTTGAATGGGTTAGATTTGTCCCCCTAGTGTGGTGAGAGATTGCACATATAAAGGTTGCACATATACACAGAACAGTTGCAGACACTACTCTCTTTTCTGACACAATTTTAAAAAGGTGCTCACCAGCCATTTGTTAGCCACCTGGCCTGGGAGGGGGGGGGGGCAGGGTTGGAGGCAGTACTGTGCTGCACAGTGGAATGCCACATACCAACACAACACCACACAAAAGCTAGAAGATGCACTGCTGGTGTCAGAAACCTAGGAGTAGCTGGGCTGGCAAGAAAGGGTGGCACCAAGCTCCTGCCATCTGGCACCTGTCAAGGGCTTCAAGGGCCACATCCGGCCCCCAGGCCTTGAGTTTGACATATGTATTTTATAGGTAAGCTGGAGGCATAGGCAGGCTGGCTGGGGTAACATGTGAGAGGCACTGGTGGGCTCTGTATATACTGTATGTTTACCCCCTTCAATCATAATGCATTCAGACAAGCAGCCCCTATTAGATCCAATCACTTTTGCTGCTATTGCACTGTGTAGTTCTCAGGGAGAGGTTAAAGAGGTGGTGTGTGTTACACTGGTGCTGCTTGTGGAACACCTATGGAAATACGGCCAAAGCCCTGCTGTTTTTATTAGCAGATATTTTTTCTTCTGTGTAAGCTGGGTAAGACAGGATATAACATGTGTCCTGGGTGAGCAGCAAGCTTCTTCCCTGACTAATGGAGAATACAGCTAGGAAGAGCCAGGCAGAGCCATGCCAGTGTATTATGTAGCCATGCCTGACACTGGCAGTCACCATGTTGTGCACCCTGGTCCATAGGCAAGATTTTGACATTAAACCCAGGTATGGAAGTGACTGATGTTCCAGGTCAGTGTTTAGAAATGGAAAACATTGTATTCTTGGTGAAAGTATTGGGCCCTGGCAAGGCTAAGCCCTGACAGTGGAGAACCACAGAACACACCCTGAGATCTATAAGGAGTTCTGGTCTTTACCAGTGCCCAGACAAAGGCTTATTGGCAAGCAGGCCTTAGGGTCAGTGTCGCCATGGATGCCAGGATGGCACCCCTAACACACACACAAAAAATGAAAAGTGAGAGATAGGGAACAGAAAAAATAGACGGAAGGTAGACAAGAAAGAATAAAGAGGGAATGTGGAAAAGAGATGGAGAGAAAGAAAAAGGGGCAGCAGGTGGATCAACATCTCTCCTTGATTCCCCCTCTCTGCATGCCCGGCTGTGTGAGTGTAAGCGGAGAGAAGAGAGGTGCAGCTGCTCAATAGCATCACCTGTTGCTGCCACATTTCATTGACATGAAGAAGAAGGTAAGAATACAGCATAGCCCCTGTCATCAGTTTACAGATTTAAACTGCGAGGCACCACCGACTGGTATGCCCCCTAGGGATTCAGATGGTGGACAATGCAAGTCTTGTGTAATTATGTAATTTACATGCAAGAAGGGTGTCTTGTTATTTTAAAATTATGGCATTTTAAATTGTTTTTAAAAATTATTCTGCAAATATAACATTTCTTACCTTTACAGGTGTTACTGATTTTGGCTTTCCTGTAGTTTACAGTGCTTTAGTATAGGATTAGGATTGACTCACTGCAAGCCACAGTAGGCCACATCACTGAACAGCATTGATACTGTTGTGTCCGAATGGGAGGATTAAAATCAAAGACTTTTCAGAAAAGTGGAGGCTGCAATACAGTAGCTGCTGGGTATTGAGCGAGGGAGACCAAATAGTAATGATGGCTATGATTGTAAATGTTTAACATACTGTACACATATTATTTTGCCCATTGTCTGTGAAGGATGCCATTCATCCAGTTCATAGTAAGCATAGCTGTCTTTTCCCTGAAGTTATTTCAGCACTTTTCTTAATTGTCTTCAAGATCAGTTTTGAAGAAAAATATGGTTAGGGAGGTCTAGTCTTTGTGATCACATACAACTAACCAGGAACTACAGGAATAACCCTATTTATAGAAAATGTGGTTAACGGATACCAGTTTGTGTTGGACAAGACACCCAGGGCCAGCATCAGGGGGAGAGCAACTGGGCATTTGCCCAGAATTCCCATCACCAAAGGGTCCACCTGCTTTTCATACCTGTGGCAGACTTTGGAGATCCAATCAGGGCTGTTCTTATCTACAGTAGTAGATAAGAACAGTAGTAGGATGTTCTACCCTAATTCTCCTACAGTAGTAGGAGAATTAGGGTAGAGCATTTCTCAAGCCCTGTGCACAGCCTCATTTGTTTGTTCTATGTCAGTTGAGCACCAGGACTGTAACAGAATGAAGAGGCCTAGTAAATGGGGGTGAATGTGGTTGTGTTTATGATACAAAGTTGCATACATTTTGTCCAAAACTGGGCCACAAACACACACAGGCAAGGCGGACAACTGTATAGAATAAAGCTCTAACAAAAGCTCTAACAAATGGTGAATATTATATTAATGCAAAATGAAATGCTGCCAACATGTAGGTATGTGTATCTTATTATCCAAGACAATGGTTTCACAAGCCTGTCCTGGCAGATGGAACAATGAAAACATACTAAATGTTCAGTACTAAACAATTATTTTAACATTTTAATCAGATAAATCTGAAATATCACTTACAGATATTTCACGTTTACCATCTGCAGCTAGTTACACTCTGGTGGCTTGTATACCAGCTGCTGTTAAAAGGAAAATTATATACTGTAGATAGCAGACTGCACAGTATGGGGGTTGGCGGAAGCATAATTTGAGCTCAAACCAATCAGGTTTTATTTTAAAAATGTAACTAAGAATCTGAGACATAGCTTTGACAAAGGCCTACATTGTCTTTATTGGTCTATTTTATTGTAATACATTGAAGTAACTTGCGTAGTATGATATTTTGTGTTCTTCCTTGTATTAAAACTGGTTAGCGCAGCAAATAGCATATTATTATACATAAAAATATTGGTGAATGACTGATTCCAGTGCTATTTGTGACCTAGTTCCTTCCTGCTTCCCACTGCCATTGACTATGGTGACATGTGACACACTAGTAATAATAATAATAATAAGTTGTGACAGGTCTCCCAGGGAGCATAATAGGTTAATATATTGCTATTTTTGTCATTGGAATCTTCACCTTCCTGCAATGCTGTTGGGCCTAGGTGTATGTTGGGCTCAAGTGGAAATAAACTTTTCTAAAAAGGGGGTTTTGTTTTAAAAATGTCACACATTTAGTAAACATGATAGTAAAACACTATACGTTGCCACGACTATCAAACATAAATAGATGCAACAATCTCTATTTGTTGGAGACATTTTTAGTAACTTCAAGTGATTCAACAAAGCTGACTAATTAAATTCATCCAGTCGGCTCAAATTTTCCAGCTGAAATTCCCAAGTCTCTGAAAGCCTTTCTGATGCTTAGAAGCCTTTACCCAAAATGGTGCATTTGTTTTCACACAGCTTCAGAATGATCAGGTGACGTCCCCATGTAATATATAATTGTGAATTTGTGACAATTATTTTTTGAATGCACTTGTGCATCTAGTCACTTCCCATTTATCCCATTTATCCATGTCATGCTAGATATGTATTTAGTAATAGTTCAGGGCAACTGGACTTGCTGTTTTCCTTTGCTTCACTTGTTTTGTTGTTCATCCCTCTATTAGGAAAGGCCACTGGATGAATTGTGAAATGTGTTGAAGCAAAAAAAAAAGGAAAAAATTGCAATTGCCTAGATTTATTCCTACAGATATTAACACCAGGTACCGCCACATAGCAGGTGTTTTAGCGGCGCTCATGCGGAAAGCCATATATATATATGACAGGCAAAATTTCTAGCACCTCTAATTGCGTTGGGTAGTTCTATTAGTGCCCGGTGAGTTTTATAGTGATGTTATCTGTACAACTTCTGCTTAGCGGTTTTCCAGTTCTTTGGCAACTGAGAGGGGATCCTTGGCCTGCTGGGGATGTATTTTACACACAATAACCTATTCAAGTGGCAGTGGCTTTGCATGTCCCCAATGTCAGCCCATGTGTTTTCGCTGTTTCCAGTTTCCTCTTTTTGGGGTTTTTATAACCCTCATCAGGTGCTGCTACAGCTCACAAATATAAGCTAGAGTGCCAGGTTTCTGTTGCTCAGCAATGGCACCACGTCTTATCCTGTGCAGCATTCTTTCTGTCGTAAAGCTGGCGGCTGCTTTCTAGCATTCACAGCTAGTGCAACCTAGCTTTCTTCCATATACAGACAATTTGGTTGGTTTGACTGCTGTCATCAATGCTCCGCTATGACTATTTTGCTTTCGGTTTGCCTCTGCGGTGACAACATGCCCCCCCAGATGCAGGCAAATCCCAGCCCCAGCAGCATTTCCAGTGGGTCTGAGGCTGACACGCCCCCCACAAAGAACACCCACCAGCATGTGGACCCTTGGGTAAACAGCCAGATTATTAGGATAAGTGTATTTTGTATGTTTGCTGCACCTGTTAGTTTTCTGTGGGAGTGTCTTTACTTTTCTTTCCTTTTTCTCTATTTTCTGTTCCTCCATTATAACCTTTTGTCATTGTTTTATCCACATGTAATCTTGCTATGTGCTATTTTATCCGTGTTGTTCCTTAAACTTTATGCACGACTCAGGCTTCTTGTGGTGACTTTAGCATTTTTTTTTAATAGCGTTTTTTTTTAAACACAGACTTTTTAGCTTTGTGCTTAGCATTTTAACATGAAATATTCCTATTTTGCTATGTGTATTTTACCATTCTCAATTAGTGAGCAGAAATGTGTTGTTATTTAAATAAAAACATATTGTGGGTTATTGTTATGATCTTTATTTTCTTCTTTTCTGTCGGTGGTCCGACTTCTAGTGCCAGGACCCGGCATCGGTCTACTGGCTGGTTGTTGTAGGAGCCTAAACTTATCCTTAATACCTCTTCTTGATTTTTGTCTCCATAGATAAGCAACCTTCCCTCTACAAGCATGGGAAGGAGGTTCTCCTTCACCCCCTAACCCTGATCCTAGCAGATTTGCGGGGAAGGGTACTTCTCGCCATGACGAGGTGGAGGACCCAAGTGAGGATATCCCAGAGGAGTTGGCCAGTGAGGTGGGGGCTGTGTGGGTCATCAGCTCCTCTGATGAGGATACGCTGGAATCTGGCTAGTGTTTAGACCAGTCTCAGGTGGGGAGTGCCAAGGTGGTGGGCTCCTCAACCCCTACATGAGGGTGCATTAGGGGGAGTGGAGGAGTCTGGCTCCTCGGAGTTGGGCTCTGGTACTCCAAATTGGGGGAGCACCCCTCGCAGCCCTCCCTGGTTTGAGGCCAGGTGAACTAATGTGGAAGTCACAAGTGTGTGGCTCAAGTTTTGTTTTCAGTTTTGTTCTTATTGTTTCAGGGCATCATAGGCCGGTGAGCTCCTCCACACCCCTTCCAGGATTTTCACAGGAGCCAATGTCAGGTAATTGCACAACAACACATCTAAAATGATTATATGGGGCAAAAACATACTCAATGGATAATTTATTAATGTTTTGTCTTATTTAGTTTATTTTTTTTTGCATTCTCAAAGCTCCTTCTATTCCCACTGGCACATCCCTTGGCCCCCCAAACCTGCCTTGTCCCCCACCAGCATGAAATTGGGTCCAACAACATAGGCCAGAGCTGTGATGGTGAGTAACTAAGCTTACCAGTCTGTAGTTCCCAGGTTCCCCCCTAGATCCCTTTTTGAAAATTGGCACCACATTTGCCAAGCATCAATCCCTTGGAACAGCCCCTGTAGTTATTGAATCCACAAATATTAGAAATGACAGCTTGTCTATTACTGTATATAACTCCCTTAAAACACGAGGATGTATATCGCCTGGTCCCGGGGATTTAGCGATTTTTATCTGATTGAGACAGTTCTGGACTTCTTCCTTGGTTAGTCCAGTGACATTTAATGGAGGGCTTTGGTTATTCCCCTGCATTTCACTCGGTATGTCACATTCTTTTGTGAATATAGAAGCAAAGAAGTTGTTTAGTAAATTTGCTTTCTCCTCATTCCCCTCTATAGGTCTCCCCTCCTTGCTTTTCAGGGGGCCCACACCCTCAGGTTTGTACCTTTTACGGTTTATGTAGCTAAAGAATAATTTGGGGTTAGTTTTACTCTCTTTCGCGATCAGTCTTTCTGTCTCCAGCTTAGCTGCCCTTATCTGTTTTTTACATTGTTTATTTTCTTCTTTATAATTTTGTAACCCTTCCGCTGTCCCTTCCTGCTTTAAACGTTTAAATGCCTTTTTTGTTGTTGTTTATTGCCCCCTTAACCTTTTTGTTTAGCAACACCGGTTTACACGTGTGTCTAACAGTTTTATTCCTGTAAGGTATATATCTATCACAATGAAAATTAAGGATTTCTTTGAAAGTATCCTATTTACTGTCTATGCTTTTGTTTTTAAGGACATTTTTCCAGTCATTGCAGTTTAGGGCATCTCTAAGCTGGTCAAACTTTGCCTTTTTGAAGTTCCGCGTTTTTGTGGCTCCTTCATAAGGCACCCTAGTGACTGCTAAGTGGAAATTAATGATATTATGATCACCGTTTCCAAGGTGTTCCCCAACCTGTACCTTTATTACTTTGTCTGGTACATTGGTTCGTATTAGGTCCAATATGGCTCCCCCCCTTTTTGGAGCTTGTACTTGTTGGGAAAGGTAGCCATGGAGCCTGAAAATGGTACAAGAAAGGTCAGTGACACAAAAATATGGATTCTTATTTAGGCTTATGTGAATCCTTCAGCTCATAATGCATATTGTTTGCCGTGTGTTGTTTTGGCCAGATGCATGTGAGGGGAACCACACTTTTCTATCTGTGTCCAGGCCTATACTTCATCAAGTGTGTTAGTTATGGTATTGAGGTTTGAATATATTAATACATTAAGGTATTCAACATGAGCGAGCACAAGGGCCTTGGATGTGGAATGGGTAATTTATAAATTAACATACCAAGGCGGATCCAGATCGCTGGTTTGCTTGGACATCTGAATCATCGGATGTCTCCCTTACAGATGGTGTTTGTGTAAGGGCTGGAAACAATGGATCAACCTGGAAATCAACACATGTCCTTTTAGAATTTGATAGGCAAATTTGTCCAGCAACATTCACACATTGTAAGCATAAATTGGGATTTGGGTAAAGCTCTAGATTCTCTGTACACATGCCTGTGTTGCCTCATCTGTGGTGGTGTGAACAGCTGGTCTTCATCAGATAATGGTGTGCATGCAAATCAAGCTGTATGAGAGGCACAAATAGAGACTGTAGAGTATTAACAATTGCCAAGATAAGTTTTTAGCATTTGAAAAAGCAGCCAAACATTACATAACTCACACAAGGAACAAAACCAATGACAGTCTCATTGTATGTATTATGTGGGGTCTGCGCCATATAGGAGACATCAGCAACAATGCTGGGAAAACATCTAAAAGGAAATGTTCCAGACAGCAGGGTTGACTCTAAGAATGACATTCTCATTCATACTCTTTAACAGTATTGTGATTCACAAGGGCATGCCTTGCAATTCGTCTACCTACAAAAAAGGCATAAAAAAGTGGGGTAAGAATCTATGTGACAAAGACCACATGGGTTGGAAATTTGTATTGGATGTACATTTTACAACACCCATAGGTGTGGTGGACATCAGTGCAGCATAGAAACACACAAACCACAAATTAGGGCAACCAGGACTAATCTAAAGTTAGTCTTAAATTGTGGCAATGTACAGGAAATACCTAACCAAGACAATGTTGACCCACAGTATTGAGTCAGTTCAGACTGATGAATCTTTAATAAGGCAGGACATGCAAAACCTGATAGAAAGAGTCAAAGAGGTTGAACAGGGTATCAGCAGCCTAGAAGACTCAGTCCACCTTGCGTTTGCGGAGTTGCGGGGGGAAGTATCTGCCAATAAATGGATTGAAAAGATGAATGACCTGGAGAACCGCTCCCACAGGAATAATATCCATATACTGGGCCTCTCAGAAAAAGCCTTCCCAGAAACCTGGCTTAAAGATACCTTCCCTGGTGCATCAGTTTCCAACATGTTTGCCATATAGAGTCCTAGCTAAACCTCCTATTCCAGGGATGCCGCCCCATGCCATCATTGCCAGACTCCTAAATTATCAAGACAGGGACACTGTCCTTAGCGCGGCATGCAGCAGGGGAGAGGTAACTTACAATGGACACAGAATCTCATTCTTCCTGGATTTTTCCATAGAAACACACAACGCTTAAATGCCACATTCTTCAAATTCAGAAAGTGCTGCGAGATAACAGCACATCAGTGACTATCTGTGATACACCCCAAGAGACCAGGGAGTGGATCGAGAGGAAGGGCATCAGGGCAAGAAGCAATGATCTGCAAAACTCTAGGAACTGATCTGGTGATGTTGGGGGCCTTGTCGCTCTGCACTGCCTTCTTTTCCCAGTGGCCTTGTGGATATGCTAGACATTTTGCCCATTTGTTTACTTGTATGAGACCAGTTCTGCCCCTTGGTCACCTGTCTACCTGTTGGTGGAATTGCTGTGGAGGATGTCCCCTTTCATTGGGGGGTACATAGTGCCCTCTTGTCCTAGAGTTGATTTTTCATGACTGGGCAGACCAGACAGTGGGATCATATGTGGTTTTCTGCTGGGTGGATTGCCCCTGTCCTGAAAGTTGCTCTCTACCTATGGCTGGGACTATACAGCCCATGGTCCGCTATGTGTCTGATGGTATCAATTTAACCTTCTTTTTCTTCCTGCAGCAGGACTCTAAGTGCTGTAGTATTTTCATATTTATATACATATAAGGCGGCTACCCTGCACTTTCATGTTTTCCAAATTCCACCAGAATCCTGGAATGTGAGGGGATTGAATGACAGGATCAAAAGAGCTCTGTTTTTCTCAAAAGGTACTCCCCCCATATTGTATGTCTGCAGGAGACCCATTTAACAGGTTCTAAAAGTATTGGCTCTGAACGGCCCCTGGATTTCTCAATTCTATAATGCCACATACTCCAGCTACTCAAGGGGGGATTCTATACTTAATGCAAAATCCCTACTGGCAGAAGTTGCAGAGGTTACTCTTTGGGTAGATTTGTTGTCATCAAGTTATTTGATAGAGAACAAGCCATACACAATTGCCACAGTATATGTCCCACCCTTATTTAATCCCGATATTTTGGAAACAATGATGCTTAAATTATATCGCGTTTTGGAGGGCACAATTATTATAGTGGGAGTTTTCAGTATGGTCCTTGACCCATACCTAGATAGGTCATCCCGATCTGCTCGCAATCCATCATATTTCTCTCAGTGGTTAGAAAAGTATCTCCTTAAAAATTAAAGGTGGATGGAAGAACCCGGGTACATTTCTTTATTCCTTTCATTCAGACTCTCACAAAACGATGTCAAAAATAGACGTGGAACTTGCATCACAAGAAGCCATGTGCATGGTGCACAAAACAGAATACTTGACTAGAGCGATATCTGATCACTCTCCGGTACTGTTATCCCTGGGGTTGAGAACACATGCGAGTCTGCGGTTTTGAAGGGTTAACCCCTAGTGGCTACAGGAGCCAGCAATACAAGAATGAGGACCCTAGTCAAATGTTGGTCAGAAAATGAGGATAGTGCACTCCTACTGATAGTATGGGATGCCTTTAAGACATACACTTGATGGGCCTTCATGGCAAACATAGGCAAGCTCTCTAAAATCACTACCATAAATATCTCCACAGCAGAACAGAAAATGATTTCTGCAGTCTAGATATGCCGAGTACACCTGTAGACAGAAGTATGGTGTCTGGAAGAAATCTCATAGAAATATGAGTTATATCTTTTAAAGCAAACCAAAAAAAGATTACTGCACCAGGAGCAAAAAATATATTTATATTTAGTAACAAAAGTGGACTGCTATATAGAACTGACTCCCCCTCTGCAGCAATCCCTAGGATATCAGATGGGGTAGGATTCTGGTACACCCCTCGGATATTGCTTGGGCCTTTCAAGAATTCTGCTCTAGTCTGTACTCCTCCAAAATGACATATTCCAAACAGGAGCTACTTGACTACCTGGCTCTGGTGCCCCTCCCATTCCTTTCACCCAACCAGGCACAAACCCTGGACTCCCCCATTTCTAAGGATGAAATAAGTTTAGTATTGAGAGACTTACCCAGGCACAAATCACCAGGCATAGACGGCTTACCGGCTGAATGGTACTTTATGTACAAGGACCGCCTGGCAACATTGCTGTGCAGAATATACAGAAATGTGGATACTGTACTTCCTCCAACGATGAAAGAGGCCCTTGTTGTGCTGATACCAAAGGTGGGAAAGGGCCCCCTGCAATGTAAGTCATATAGGCCCATCTCCCTAATCAATGCAGACACAAAAATCCTAGCTAAAATCCTGGTGAATAGGCTATAGAACTTTATTCCCAAGCTAATTAACGGAGATCAGATCGGGTTCATTCCAAACAGGTCCACCAAAGCCAATATCAGTTCCCACCCCGCATTAGGAGGTTCAGGGTGATTTTATCACTCGATGTGAAAAAGGCCTTCAACTCAGTGGAATGGGAATACATGAGAGAGGTCCTAAAATTCAGGGTGGGTCTGAAATGTTGGCGTTGGGGATATTCTTTATATGAAACTGAACACCAGAGTCAGGATCAATAATATCATTATGGCTCCCTTTGAGATACATAGGGGCATCAGACAGGGGTGCCCTTTGTCCCCGCAATTGTTTGCCTTCTCTATAGAGCCCTTACCTCACTGCTCTGTACCGCACACAATGTAGTGGGCATGAAGGTGGGGGGGCAATATGCAGATGACATGCTGTTGTATCTGGAGGACCCAGTTGGATCCAGCTATAGAAAATTAAATGCTTTGGTCTCCTCTCAGGCTTTAAAGTAAACTGGCACAAATTGATACTCTTCCAGTGGATCCCATCCGATTGCCAGCTCCAGGTTGTACATAAATGTAAATATTTGGGGATAATGATAGAGGCCCCTATTTCAAGTGCAGAATAACACTGAGCCAGTCATGGACGTGCTGGCAGCTAAAACCAAGCAATGTCTTCACTACCGCTGGACCTGCTGGGCTGTGTCCACCTAGTTAAAATGATTTTTCTGCCCAAACTGCTTTATGTACCAATGAATGCTCCAGGCCAGGTTGCCAAAATATTCTTCGATAACACAAAATCAATGATAGGTAGATTCTTGTGGAATGGGGGGACTAGTGTGGCTCTACCTGATCTATATTCGTATTGTATAGCAACCCAACTTACCTTCATACATGAGTGTTTAGTTCCTAAAGTAGGCAATTCTTGTATGGCCACGGAGGCAGTCATTGCTTCTTCATATGAGTCACTGTGCTGTGCAGAGGGAGGATGGCATCGGAGGAGGGCACAGATCTAATTAAGTGTTCCCTAAAGATCTTTAAGAGAACTTTATGTCTAATACCAGAGACAGGCCTTGTGAGCTCGCACAATACAATAACCTAATATGGCATAACCCAAACCTGGCTCAATTTGCCTGTGGGCTCAAAAAGGTCTCAAGTATATACATCACCTCTTCTCAGATGGGGCCTTCAAGTCATTTAGACAGATGCAAATGGAGTTTCAAATTACTGGGGACTGGCTGTTTCAATACCTGAAACTCAGACTTGCTGCAAGTTTGCAGTTTGGAAAAGCATGTCTCAGTTTATTATGCCTTTATTAGGGACCTAATAACTGGAAAAAAGAGAAATCACAAGTCACAGGTGGGCAAACATGGTGGAAGACCTGTAAGAAAAGGAATGGGAAGAATTTAATATGACTTATCAAAACAGTGATCTCCTTCAGAGATAGGTTGATTCAGCTGACAGTCTTTCATCAGATCTATTATACCCCCAAACAGCTGCATAAGATGGGCAGACTCTCAAATGAAAATTGCCAGAAACGTAGTACTGAGGTGGGAATTCAGTCATATGATGGGATTGCTACGACATACAGGTTTCTGGGATGCCATTTGGGATTTTAGCTTTAGCACCTCCCCAGGTACAAGATCTTGAGAGTGTGCTTAATGGGAATCTTCACAGACCTGCACTTCGGAAAGACAAATAAATTATTTTTCCATTTATTGTTCTTCTATGCCAGAAAATGTATTGCTCTAACGTGGAGGCACCCTGAACCTCTCTCTGTAACAATGTAGAGCCTGAATAATAAAGCACCCACTTTAAACAAAAGTACATATGAGGTGAGGGGCTGTCAGAATAAGTTTGAAAAAATCTGGGGTAGGTGGTTGCAAATTCATTATTCGGCATTATTCCTGCATAATTATGGTATAACATGTTACACTTTTCTTAGCCTCTGTTCTAGGATTTTAGTGTGCTGTTGAGTATAATCAGAAGTTAGATATATTGTACAATGCTGTATGGCTATTGACTGTCCACTACACCCGACTATGTCCATTAATGTAAAGTTGTATTGTCTATGTCTTCAATAAAAAGATTGTTAAATAAAATAGGGACAGGCTGACCGAACCAAAAGGTTGAGCCATGGGTTTAAAGTGGCCATTGTGTCCACCCAACACTTTGGGGAGGCAGGTAATTGGGGGTGCGGGGGTTAACGGCAAGTCACCTGCTAGCGGCAGGTGACTTGCCAGACCCCAGCCTTGTGAACTGATAAGGGTCTCATGGACCCCTTACCTGTTCACAAGGGGTTAAGTGTTAAAAAAAAACACTGACACATAAGAAAAAATATTTTATTATTAATTTTTTTTTTACTTTTTAATACTTACCTCCCATCCATCCCTGTGTCCCACGCTGATCAATCTGGCTTCCTGCTCTCCTGCTGCAGCTGGAAGCCTTTTATAGCTGCTAGGCGACAGAACACAAAGGGTTAATTTTAAAAAAAAGTGACATAGGGTCCCCCCTCCCAGGGGGGATGGGGACCCCATTTTTTGGGGAATTATAAGGGTAAAAAACCCTTAAAAATCCCCCCAAAAAATGAAATGGGGTCCCCCTTACTCAGCATTACCAGCCCAGGACCAGCTATGGGGGCTTGTAGGAACAGAGTGGGGGGGCCAGCTTTTGTGCCCCCCCCCCACCCTGCAGCCTACGAGCCCACATAGCCTGTGTGGGCCCAGGCTCTTCTGCCCCCCCCTGGGCTTTGGGGAGGCAGGTAATGGGGGTGCCGGGGGGTTAATGGCAAGCCACCCGCTGCGGCAAGCGGGTGACTTGCCATCCCCCAGCCTTGTGAACTGGTATAAGGGGTCTCATGGACCCCTTACCAGTTCACAAGGGGTTAAATGTTAACCAGTTACCAGTTACCATTGGCTGTTATTAGTTAAAAAAAATAAAAATAACTCTTCCCAACCCCAACCCTTGACTGACACATTTTTTTCAACCCTACTATGTTTTTATAATGTATATTTACCTTTCCCTGAATATATATTTATAACTAATGAATGGAATTATTATTGTGGAAGGTAACATTATGTGACTTGGTATTTCTGGCTAGGTCTCAGCCTTTTTACTTTTAAAGGAGTTTAGCACCACCAGGGAAGTTGTTTATAGTGAATGTAACTGTCAGCATACCCATATCAAGTGCATCTTTTATTCCAACTTTATACTGGTGCCTTGAAAAGATCTTTTCCCTAGAGAATATCTGTCAGTGCATTAGACATGTATATTGTATTTCTACAGCATGTGGACTTCCAGAGTATATTTTGTATATTCATGATGTATATGGTATGAAATGTGCAAATGTAAAGATCCCAGGCAGGCTGAAATGTCATTAATATGAATAGGTTTGTTTTTCCTCAAAGCATAATGGTGCATTTACAATACTGAGGAAGGATTGAGAAATTCCATGAAACGGAAATGTTTCACCTTTTAATACACCATTATCTTCATTAAATCTAGTATAGATTTGAAGATGCTTATAATGTTGTTAAAGGAAAGGAGAAATATGTTTATACACTAATGGTTCCATAACAATGAGGAGACTGTGTGAATGTGGCATGATATAAGAATTGAACAATGCAGGGGCATTGGTCCCAAACATTTCAGCAAACTGTAAAAGGGTCCTTTTTTCTGAGTGCATCTGCCCAACAACAGGCTATTAATTACTCCTCAGTTCATGCTAGGTTTTTATTGTCTGTAGTACGATTCCTACCCCAACACCATAATACTAATTTCGAGCATACAGTAGCCCAGTGCATTAAAGCATAACTCCAAACAGACATGACATAGTTACCTTCACACTGCTTCCATATCAAATCAGTTTCTAGGACATATTTTTAAGTAGTTTAACTTCATATTAAAATTCCAGCCATGTAACGAAATAATATTAAATGCTGCTGTTAAGTGGCACAGGTTGTCTGAGTGGCATTCCAATAACTGAGAAAGAAAACAGATGCTTTTCAATGCCCTTTAGTGTTTATTCACTGGTGTGTTCATGGAGGTATGTTGTTCACATCTCCACAGATGGGAAAATGTGGAGGTAGAATTCCATGTGGACGTAAGCACTATTAGCACTATTATTAGCCACCGCATGGGGCCCAGTGAAAGGTTGTATGGTTCTGATTGTATTGTATGGTAGGGAATTACAAATATTTAAGAATGGGGTTTACTATGGACCTAAAAGAGTGTCAGTCTCAGAAATGGCAGCCCTAGTGGATACTGCTCTCCCTAACAGCCGGGAGGACAGCCCAGCTTGTGAGTGGGTAGTTGAGACCTGCAGGTAGGGAGTTAGTGGTAATAGGAGATTATATTATCAGGTGGACTATTAAGGGACCACACAAATATTTAACTATGCATAATATTATAAGTGACAATCGGCATGGTTTTACTAAGAACAAAACCTACTGGACTAAACTGATTGGCTTCTATGAGGAGGTGAGTAGAAGGCTAGACAGAGGGGTGGCTGTAGATATAGTTTTTCTGGATTTTGCTAAAGCATTTGACACTGTCCCCTATAAACTATAGAAAATTGAGGTCTTCAAGGTTAGAAAATACAGTTTATAATGGGATTGAAAACTGGCTGAAGGATTGTGTGCAGTGAGTTGTGGTTAACGATACCTACTCTGGTTACCAGTTGTAAGCGGTGTACCTCAGGGTTCAGTACTTGGCCCACTATCATTCAGCTTGTTTTTAAACAACATAGAAGATGGAATTTCATTTTTGCAGACGTCACAAAGATATGTAGCACAGTGCAGTCTATTGAAGATGTTCACTAGCTTCAAGCTGACCTGGATACTTTAAGTGTCTGGGCATCCACTTGGCAAATGAACTTCAATGTGGAGAAATGTAAAGTCCTACACATGGGGTCTAATAACGTAAGGGCCACATATGTCCTCAGGAGAGTAAAACTGGGAGAATTGTTTGTTGAGAAGGATCTGGGAGTACTGGTACACCACAGACTAAATAACAGCATGTAATGTCAAGCAGCTGCTTTCAAGGTCACCAAGATTAGAAGAGGCATTAAAACACATTATAGGGATGTAATTTTGCCTCTTTACAATGCACTGGTGCTCCATCACTTGGAATATGCCGTCCAGTTCTGGCCACCAGTTCATAGATAGGATGCTCTGACTATGGAAAAGGTGCAGAGGAGAGCAAACAAATTAATAAGAGGAATGAAGGATCTAAGATGAGGAAAGATTATGCTAATTAAATGTTTGTCTGTTTATTCTTGAGAGGAGACAACTGAGGGGGGACATGATTAACTTGTATAAATATATAAATGGCCCACTATTTCAGGTAAAATCCTCTCTAAAGACAAGGCGGCGCTGCTTTCGACTGGAAAAAAAGACATTCAATCTGCGGAGGTGACAATCATTTTTTACCATAAGAACTATAATTCTGTGGATAAGCCTCCCACAGAAGCTTGCTACGGCATCAACCACTGACAGCTTCAAAAAAGGATTAGATGCTTATTCAGAAGAAAATAACATTAACAGTTACTAACTTCCCCTACCCCAACACCCTTGGTTGAACGTAATGGACGTATGTCTTTTCAATCATACTAACTATGTATCTATAGATACTAATGGAATTGGAGAGCTAAGGACTTTGAATCATTATATACTCACCAACTCTACTTCAGTTGCAGCTCAGGGCAACTAAGCACAAAAGCCATGCTGGCTCCAGGCTAAGGTTCATAATCAGTCTTAATCTTCCTGGCCAGCTCTCCATTACTTGAAAGGGCCCACATGGCCAAAAAGTAACAATAATCTTTAAGTGCCTTCTTAGAAACAAAGCAGAAACAGTTTGGTACAGTTTTACTTTGTGGTCATGGTCATGGATAGGTGCACACAAATCTGCTCTTGTTCTATTTAGGGTGGACCAACAATCATTTTTGCAAAAATGTGTGTGGGGGTCATCCTAATTGTTAATGCCCCCTCTCCTTCTGCCCAGCAAGCCTGGTATTTGCTTATCACTTTCTTATCTGTCTGCCAGGACCCAGTTCCATCTGACCAAAGGACCAATATTGTTTGTTTGGAACAATAGAGGAAAGGACAGTTGCAAACCAAAAATTATTCGAAAGATTGCAGAAAGTCAAAAGGGCCTCACAACCGTAAGTTACTGGATAGAAATTCTAATCACAAGGGCACATAAAGATGACTCCTTTAAAGAGGAACATCAGAGGCCTGGGTCCCATCCCTTGGGGCACATCGAATTGGGTGAAACCCACCCGATCGCAAGTTTTGCTCACCTTCTTCTGGAACCCTTGTTGTGTCTGTGCGCTCCGGCCGCATCCCCACTTACCTCTAGCCATGCGCACACATGGCCTTTCTAAAGGGGCACCGCAAGCAAGCCACAGCTGCAAGGTGAGCAGGGGATGCAGCTGTTGGCACCGCTCAGCTGCTTAGCTGTCTAGGCAGCTTAGCCATCAGCGGCACCGAAGGAAGCTGAGTGACAACAAGTGCGCTGACTGGCTGAGCACTGCTCTAAGCCAATCAGTGCACTTGCTCTCTCCCGAGTCTGCACCATGGGAGCAAAGGGAAGGCGAGTGACATGGGGCGACTTGGTGGGTTACACAAAGCGGGGCATCCGAATCCGGGAGGAACAACACACGGGAAAATGAAATTAAATTAAATGTAATTAAAATGTTTTCACAATGAATTTGTGTTGGATACAATTACAGTTTAAAAAAAATATAAAAATGTTATATACAGGTAAATATATGCAGTTGACTACAGTATATCTGTGCCACACAGATGTCATTTACATGGTGGTGCGGTGATGAGTTGCCACTAATTAGGGTTTTCTTATAGTGTTTTAGGTTCCACTTTAGTGCCTCACACAGTCTGCCAGGTTCACTATCAATAAATCTTAGATTAATGGTCAATCCCTGATGCGTTTCGCTAGATGGCGCCCTCAGAGGGCACAATGCTTGAAGGTATAATAAGTCATGGTTAGATGCTTGTACAGTGATGTGCAGGCCTTTTTGGAAAATTTGACTACCCACAGTCACATACATTTAACCCTGGTGAGGATATGAAAAAAAGACCTAGCTCAACATGATCAAAGGTAGCCAATTGTGTTTGTTTAGTCTGACAATTGCACAGGTATGTGTAAGCCTATCTGGAAAATATGATTGTCTATTGGCAGTCACATAAGATTAGGGAATGAAAAACCGGTAAGTATGAGCTAGCCAAGAATGGGCTTGGGGTGGATATGTCCAAGGTGGGAAGGGGCAACATCATGGGGATACCCCCTTTGTGCCAGACCAATGTAACACAGAGATCAACACAGCTCACACAAACGTTATGATGTGCCATTGGACAGTTCAAGGCAGCTGTCAACTACTTTATAAGAAACTGCCTATCCATATATGTGAATGCTGGAGTAGATTACATTTATACTGTATAAAAGTAACCTACTGTATCATTACAACACCCACTTGCAAACATTAGAAGCTAGTTCTGTGTGTATACATGTAGAGCTCTGTTGCCACGGTTACAAGATGATTGACGTCATATTTTTCTCAGAGTTATGTTGACTGGCTGCAGATTAAAACAAATTGTTCTTTCTTTCTTTAATTAATGTGATTGACTTTTTTCTAGTGTTGCTTGAATATGCCTCTGTTCTGATCTTAATACCATTCCAAATACCATTCAAATATATGGGGAAGGGGTGATGGTTGCATTAAACTTTAATCTGAATTCCAAAAACAACATTGTATCTACCCCCCATTGCAGTTGTCTTTCTTTTAACTTGGAAAGTTTTCCTAATTAAACCTAATTAACAACAAGTGAAATATATGTTTTAGAGACGTTTCCTGGGTAATTTATGACATTTTGAGGATGTTATAAGTATATCATTTTCTGTTCCTTTAGGTTTGTAAATACTGGCTAATATTAAGGTAGGTACAGTAAAATTCTAGTATTGCAATAGTCAGAGGCTAATCTTGTCTTTTATTCCCAACAGTCTGAATAATGTTAAGAATTATACGTTGGAATACTGATTGTCATAAAAATCACACAGGCACCATAACAGTAGTAAAGGTGGAATCAAGGACGGTCAGCATTCACATTATTCAGATGCAGTGTGCAATTAGATTTTCAATTGACCTGGTAATGGATTGTTGGTGATCCTATTTTATGTAATTGCAAGCTGAATTCCTCATCAGAATGGGGTGTAATGTAGAAAATGGAATTCCTGATTTGTGTTTAAATGTTGCATACTCATAAGGAGATGTCTTCTGTATAGGGCGATATTATTGGTGAACATTTTGGAGGCACTGCTGGTTTAATATTGGACTGTACTGTAATTTACATGTAAAATGTTTCTACATATGTAGTTTAATATACAGTTATTTCATCATTACTTAAACAGGATAGAAGTAAGGTTTGTTAAAATAACTAAATACACTTTAAGACTTAGGAAAAATGGAGTTTACAATTCCTTTTAAAGTTCGAACTGGACCAGTGGATCTTCAAGCAGGCTACAGGCACCAATTAAAGGCCAAAATCAGGGAAGTAAAGACTAATGGCTCATTTCCATGAACCAATAAATTGTCCATTGGTTGAGCTACCGAATGTATGACTCGTATGTGAGTCTTTGTCCTATATGTAGTAATTTTCTCTTTCCACATCTGAGTTGCCTTGCTACAAACAAGAAAGTTCCTGTGTGTTGTTCCATAATTAGGGCTGCCCACTTCTCAAGGAATTTCACATGCCTTGAGAGGTAGGCAGCCCTAATTATGGCACCCTAGGAGCAGTTGAGGGGCAACTTTGATGGGCCTAAGTTTCTCTAACCTGACACTGGTCATCTTTGACAAAATCTACATGAAGCAAGCCCCCCCCTCCCCCCAGACAATTCTTTGGGATATCAATCTGGCTTGGTCATTTCAAAACCCTTTTTCTGCTTTTAACCAAGGGATGTGAAATCAGAGTCATGGAGTCAGAACTAGTTTTGGCAGTTTTGGAGTATGAGTAAGGCTTTGATGAATTAATGTACAGCGAATCGCTCAAACCAAACTTTGAAAATGTTTGTTCATCCCTACTCTTCATACATTACTATTGAATTGAGGGTCTGCCCAGTGTTGCCACTCTTGGCTGTGCATATGGGCAAGTGCAACCCAGTTAAATGACTGTCCAGTTCTCCTTCAATCTTGTTTTGACATGGGCAATGTAAGGGGGCCAATGACGATGACACTGTGGTATACAAATGACACAACTTTCGATTATACATTGCTGCAGCTACCCCCTTGCCAGTCTCCCAGGTTTGCAGGCAGCATGCATGTGGATGAATGTAAGGTAGTATGTGAGACCCTTATATTATTTTTTAATTCACACAAAATGGTGTTTTTATTTAATTGCATGGTATTTTTGCTTGGTGTGCAATGCCGGGTATATAGTATACTCATCAATTCATTGTGACTGTAGCTCTTTTTATAATCTAGCTAAAATTATGATAGATATTTAAGGATGAGCGAATCCCCCAAAGTTCAGGTCTGGTAAGTTCGGTTGAACTTTTGATAAATGTTTGGGTTCAGGGACTCAAACCCAATCATGAACCCAGTCCCCATATGGACCCAAACTTTGAGGGGTGGCTGTGGTGGGGGAGGGGGACACACAGTGTGCAGCAGAAAGTGCTGCTGTGAAAAACACTCGAGCCCTGTGATCCTCTTCCTGTCAGCGGCAGCTACTTTTGAAATCGGGGCTGATTTCAAAGAGGACCACTGCTGACAGAAAGAGGCCATGGTTGGTTACAGCAGTGATTCCTGCAACTGCACCCTTAGATGAAGTGGGTTGATTGGCTGCTCAGCAGTTCACCAACCAGCTTTTCCATGTTTGGGTCAGCCAAACTTGAACACTGATATAAGTGCTCAGGTTTGGGAACCTAAACTTACAAAGTTCGGTACCAATCACTATCACTTTAGATAATATGAACCATAGTCACTTTGACCAGTTTGGTTTTGTGCATCACTTTTAATATAGGTTTATGTGTGACTAGCCTGTGTACATTTGGGCAGTGTTCAGAAATAAGGCTACCCTATTTTAATTCACTGTAGTTTTATGTTTTATGAAGACCAGATCACCTGGTGACCTCACCTGGTGTCCTTTAGCTGATTTCCTATCCTCCAGGCATCATGATTATGGCTTCCCAGCTACTTGATACTGTGATCACTGCAAATCTTACCTTTCTAGTGATCACATGGGCACATCCCATGGCTGAGGTAAGCTCCAGTGCTTAGGGACTTAGGTAAACTACAGGAAAGCTGGGGATGCAGCTGCTCCCTAAGCCGCAGCTTTTTTTCAAAACAGTTGTATGGAGGGCATTAATGCACCAGGATGAGCATGAACAAGCACCAATGGACCATTGAACAAATGAGTTTTGAGGTGTCTCGCAGATTGGGGCTTATTGGGATTCCCTAGGAAGATGGACCAAACCTGGGATGGTCAAAATCACAGATTTTGGTCCACTTTAAAGCACTTATAAGCCCTATTTAACCACCCTGACATCCTGATTTTGGATGCCCACCAAATTAAAATTCCAAACAAAGCCTGAAAACAGCAGAACACCCAATAGTCTATATTATCACAGCAGCATCTTCAATGACTTGAGTTTGACTTGGGTTTGCCCATTAGCCTCTGAATGTGTGAACATCACTGATGTGGATCCAGTGAGTATCTGTGGGATGTTTGGACTGTGGGATTTGGGGTGCCCAGTGGGTAGGGAGATATAGAGCATGACGAGGACTACTTTAAGGTTTCTTTTTTATGTTTTTGGTGTTTAAGGTCCAAATATTGATTTTTAAGCATTAATCTTTGAAGTCGTTTGCCTCAGTATTGATGTGAAACCTTCTGACACACATCTCAAGTAGATGTTAATTAAGTCTTTTTAATGCCATCAGTAGTGAGCAAGAGCTTGGTGCAGATTACATGATAAACTTTTAAACTTCTGGGCTTTTAAGCATCCTTTGGGCTAAAAGTGCTGGAAAGTCTGATCTAGGGAAGTTGGCAGTTGTTTTAAATCTTAACTGTTAATGATATTCCATGCAACAAAAATATATATTTACAGTTGTGTTCTCCTCCTGAATATTTTACTTCCTATAGGCTTCAGATCTCTGGTGGTGATACTACACAGTTCAACAGCAAAAGCAACTAAATGTCCAGGTTTCAAGAGTGTTTTTAAGGTTGCGTTTAACAATGTTCCAGTCACCTAATAGATGTAGGAATTATTTTTTCCACATGCAAACATTGCATTTATGTTTATTTGAAGTGTTTGTCTGGGCATTAAAAAAATTCTATACTTAGCTGACCTCCAGCAAACTCAATCCTACGCAGCTCTGGTTGCCGAGGAGCCTCTGTTCTTACATAATAAACTACATGTGTAATATTGTATCCCCCATATTTGTACTGATGCAACATATTATAGAAGCGGAATTTTAGAAGTTGAAAATGTCATATGTTTATGTGGGGGGGGGGGGGGGGTTACTTACAAAAGACTTTATTGTAATTGTGTAGAAACTATTTCTGCATGTGATGACTGGCTGAAATAGACCTCTAAGAAAATCTTACTGTTACTCCCTCATGAAATAAGTAGACAGGTCAGTAAGGTAGGCAATTTTTTCTACATCAAAACTCACCTTAATGGAGAAAGGGCAGTGGCCGGATGTACAATGCTGGTGGAGATTGCAGTTTAAGATATATCAATATATAACTGGGTTTTGTGGGTGGATATTTGTGTTACTATATGATTTTTAACCTACACTTTATGAAAATAAATCATGTATATTAGGTTGTATTACCTTATCTAGGATTCCAACTGCTGTGCTGTTTTAGCTCTGTTTCTCAGAATAAATGAATATAGGGCATTCAAGTGGAGAATACTAATACATATAACGTAACTACCCAATGTGAACAATATAATTCCTATTTGGTAAATCATTGAAATAAATGAAATAGATGTTAGTAGCATGTAAAGTAGCAGGCAATCCTGTTCATCCCCCCTTTTTTCCTTATCTCCAGCTGCTCCCGTCTCTAAAGTTATACAACAGTATCCAGCTTTTGTTTTGTTATGCATGCTGATTAAGTATCTGATGCTATCTCTCTTCATTTTACTAAAATTACTGTGGATATTCCCTACTGCGTGGCATGTCGCACTTACAGCAGCACCACGACAGCTGCAATGGTGAATAGGCATCCAGTTGAACACCTGCCTTGTATACTCAGAACAAACAAAAATATGAACACATTAATGGGAATCTAGAACTAAGCAGCTTCATTGTGAAACAGGACACTAAATAAATAACACTCATTTTTGTGTTGTTCCTAGAGCTGGGTGGGGCTGGTTACATTGGCAGCATGGCCTTTCAGTCCAAATGAGGACTCGTGGCTGTAGGTGTATTGAAGTTGGTAAGTTTGGAGGCACATCATCCATTGTAGACTGAACAATGCTTACGTAAGTCATTTCGAAACCTGGACCACTTGTTTTACGCATAATAGCCTTGCATTTTTTATTTTGGGGTGCTAATGGAAGATTGTGTGTGAGTATAGGTATATTATTTAATTTATTGATTAATTATTAGTTATTAATTTCATGATGTAATGCTTGGAAACGACCCATCTATATTTGCTGGAGTGTATTGAAAAAATTATTTTTTTACTCAGTGTATATTAAATTAGCTGTTTTAAATATTACGTGGTTTTGAGGTGCTATTGGTGGTGATATAGTAATATAACATTATATATTTTCCCTAACCTAAATATTTGAAATTGAATGGTAACAAAGACACACCCTAGGGGAAATTATCCAGTTTCTAAGTGTGATTTATAATTAGATTTAAACCATGCATGTAATTAATAGCTTAATTGATTATTTAATTACATTTCATATTATTTGTATTGTTTACAGTAGTAAAATAGTCTGTTTTAATTGGTGGTAGTAGTTTATATCTGTATACCCTACTCAGCGAGTAGGTAGGTAATTTTTGGGGCAGAGTTCAGAATTTTCCACGGTCTAGTTCAAGGACCCTCCAGCCTTTGACATTTCACTGGATGGTCAATTTAATTCTGCTTACCACAATACACCAGTAGAGATGTGTTTTATACCTATTTGACCGAATCTATCTATGAAATTAGTTTCAGGCCCATATAAGTTTTTAGAATTGTTCAACTAAAAAAAGATCTGTCCAAATCTGACTGTTAGATTGGTTTTGGTGGTTGAAGTGTGCAGCATTGGGAAGCTTGCTGTAACTTACCTAGCCTTGCAATCTTGTTACCGTAGATGGTCAGGTTGCTTTCAAATGGGCTACAGCCAGGGCCACAGAAAGATGGCACTAGGAGTGTCCTCATTCATGGGAGCGGCAGCCATCTTTTTGTGGCCTCGGACATAGCCAATTTGAAAAAAAGTTGACCGCCAATGGGAACAGGATTGTGGATCTCAGGTGAGTTACAGCAGGCTTCCTGATGCACACTTTGTGCAATCACCAGCCCCCCCACATATACACACCCATCATCACAATTTTTTTTCATCTCTGATTCTGCCTCTTCCCCCCACTCCTCCCCCACTCGGGCAGAGGAGCCCCCAGAGGCAGAATTGCTCCCCAAAGTCCCTATAGATTTCAATGGGCGCCAGAGAGGCAGAAAACCAATTGGTCAGAATGAACTGATATCTTGGTTTTAATTTGTGGTTATATGAAACTCCCACTCCTGGAAGGCACATGGATGCCCTACTGGGTTTGTTGTTACCTACATCCTCACCTGGAGCCCGCATACTCACCCACTTCCACTTTTGCAGAGAAATCCAATCCGAAACAACAGCCTGCTTATTGAAGTCAGTGGGGCAGGCAGAGTGCAGATGTTGCTGCAGTGCAGACCTGCATTGTTGTTTACCGAATTGCATGGCAGGTGGGATTGCGGGTGTCAGGGATTGTGTGTATGCAGGGCACCCAAATCTGGGATGCCCCCTGGGGGTGAATTTTGTTGGACTTTAGGTGAATCAAAACCAGACCTAGCATCAATAAGATGCTTTGCATTCCACCACTGGGGTCCCAAATTGGGATATGTGGGATGCCCACCAGACACTGAATATGCTTATCTTGCCAATGAGTTTCACTTGCTTCCTTCTTAGGCTGTGTTTGGTGACGCTCGCTGTAACTGAATGTGTGGCCATACACAGCCTAAGGATGTACGGGGTGCCGCGCGCTGATCATGTGTGCAGCAAGGATTCTATTCAGAATCCCTGACCCACATTAATATGCACCTTGGGCTCATGGAAAGGTAAGGAAAGCGGGAAAAAGGCGGGATTTCATGCAGCAGTGCATCCCAAATTGGGATGCCCCAGGGGGCTGCACAGTGGTTTCCTACTATTTAAAGCTAAAGGGAAGAACTGTTCACAATGGTGCAACATACAGGTGATCACAGGGGACCACCAATCAAGCCCTATGTCGAGGGTTTACTGCTAGGGAAAGCTGGGGGAGGGCCAGAATTCAGTGCCAAACTTCTAGGTACTGCAGCAAGGTTACAGAAAGGGAGACAGTAGATTAAATTAGGTAAGCAGTTGAATCATGTTTTTTTATTTTTTTTTAATTTTGCCTGGAAAGTCCCTTTAAAAATAACCCAAACAATCTAACTTTGGCTTCATAAACAATTGCAAGGTTATTATGAACAATTGATCCAAGGTTATAAACAACGAAAACGTTGCTGAGTTTAAAATGTCTGACTTGCATGCAACATTGCATCACAACAAATGATCGTCTCACAAATGCTAATACATTTATATATGTGATTTTTTTAGTTTTGTTCAAATGGACATTCCAGGCAAAAGGTTAAATGTAGCCTACTTTCTGATCTGTGTGTCAGGGACTTCATCTTCCTTTCAGCCTTCTGCTGGGCCTTCTCGGTCAGAGAGCATGACTCAATCCATGTTTGTCTCAATTTGAAAGAAGAAAGCAGGTTCAATAGGGTTTATCAGGGAACACAAAGGACTATTCAATGAAAGATGCAGCTCCTGATGACCGGCATCGGGCAAGCAGAAAGCAGGCTAATTTAACCCTATGTCTGGAATGTCTTTTTAAGCCAAACCTTGGGGGTGTTACCAAACGGTTGAAGATTATTAAAAATAGATTTTCCTATTTAGCTTTCGCATTCAGAGAATCATTTCCCTTGTATTAAATACTGGCTAAGTAGTCCTTAGACTGAATTTTGAGAGTCCCTTAAATTTCTAAATGTATCTAACATATATTTGATATACAAGACATATTTGTATAATTACATAAATCACGTTAGTGTAAATACCAAGTGATACTTCTTCTAAGTAATTAGAATAGTTAATAGTATAATTAATTTTAGAAGAAGAAAGCAAATAAATGTCCTGCACTGTCACACTCATGTTCGAATTGTGCAAGCCACGTAATTAAGTAAATTGCCATCTATGTAAGGAAATTACTATTTGATTCTGAGTATGTTCTCTAGCTACAAAAGTCTTCTTGAATGTAATAGTGTTAATGGCATTGCTGTAAAACTATATATTTTTATGTCATTAACAACAAGGAAGTGGCTGTAAATTAGAATATACTACAGTCTCACCATTATATTAGACTGAAAGCAGCACTGTAAAACATGCTTTTTAGTCCATAATATTGGAAATGTCAGCTTAAGTATAATTGTGATTTCTAAGTTGTGCTTTCTAATTTGTGCTGAGAAAACTGTAGAAAAATAATGCCCTTTCATGGCAAAGTACATCATGCTCTCACTAAATCAGATGTACTGTAGTGTTTGCTGGTGCTGGTGCAAAACAGTTTTAAATAATTATATAGAAAAAGTATTTGTAGTATCATGTCAAGGCTATGATGTTAGCCTTGACTTCTACACTAGATATGCCGAGATCTGGATGAATGAGAAGCACATTCATGGAGCAAAGTGTTTTTTAAGCTAGTGGCCTTGCCATATCATCTTTGTTAACAGTGGGATGCTCCTAGAGAAGCAGTAGTTGAAAGTCTTAAAACACGATTCAGTTGCAAACACGCTTCCATGATTCTGATGGTATACATGTACTTTGGTATAAATCCTTTCCAGTGATGCAGGCGAGCCAATCAATGCAGATGTTTCTGCCACTTACTGTAGAAGATTATATTACAGATGCATTAACTTAGATGCATCAGCACTGAATACACTGGACTTCGGGCTGGGTCGAATTTTACATAGCACTGCTGCCTCTCTCCCTCCTGCTGTGAAAGGTATCTTAGTCATCGCCTTACATTGTAAAATTTAGCAAGCTCCCTCTTACAGGTCACATTGTTACATCCAGGCTGTGGCTTACAACTGTAACAAGCGCAGCCCTGCTTTGATACATTGAACGCCATGCTAATTATTTTGTGAAGAGTAACTGCACATTTAGGTGTGAATTGCAACCTGCTGCCCCTTAGATTTTTAACTTTAACACATAACAAAGTTCATTAAAAATGTTCTATTTTTCCCAAAAAACACCTGAAATTTGAAAGCTTGGAAACCAAAGCATTAAGCAAGGTGCACCACTAACCAAACAACACCATGAAGATGAAGATTTCCAAACCACTCAGGAACGCAGTTGTTGAGAAATACAAGTCAGGGTTGGGTTATAAAAAAATATCAAAATCTATGCTGATCCCCTCGGAGAACTATCAATTCTATTATAATTAAATGGAAAGAACATGATACCACAACAAACGTGCCAAGAGAGGGCTGCCCCCCCAAAACTCTCGGACTAACCAAGGGGGTAATTAATCTGAGAGACAGCACAGAGCATAGACTGGAAAATCTCTTAATATGACAACAATAAGCCATACACTCTATACAACTTGGCTTTATGGAAGTGTAGAAAGACAAAAGCTTTACTTACAGGCAAAAATAGGAAGGCTTAATTTTAAGTTTGTGAAAAAAGCAAGTGGGAGACTCCCCAAATATATGGTCAGAAGAGACCAAAATGGAACTTTTCAGCTACCTAAAAGACATGCTATGTCTGGTGCGAAAGCAATACATTTCATCACCCCACACACCATCATCACAGTGAAACATGGTGGTAGCGAATCATGTTGTGGGGATGTATTTCAGCAGCAAGGAAAATTGGTCAGAGTTGAGGAGAAGAATGATGGTGCTAAATAATCTGGTTCAAAACCTATTTTGGTCTGTCAGTGATTTGAGACTGGATCAGAGGTTCACCTTCCAACAGGACAAAGACCAAAAGCCTATTGTAATTTTGTATGTATTGGAAAGGACTAGTCAAAGCCCAGACATTAATCCAATTAAGAATCAGTGGTTAGACTGGAAGATTGCTGTTAAAGTTTTTGCAAGGCAGTGTACTTCATCAAATAATTAGCATTGTATGCAGTCAGGGCCACCTTACAGTTGACTCACAGCTTTCTGCAATGTGTGAGTAATTTCCTCATTACAATGTTGTAGAGAGCTTGCAATGAAGAATGCTGCATCTGTACACCTTACCTTGATTTCGGTTACATGTTATATGGATCCTGTAACTTTGACTTACAACAGAATGCACAAAATAATATTGTGTGGAGCCCCCAAACTGAAAATCTGGTCACTTTGTGACACAAATATTCCAATAACTAACCATGAGAAAAGCTAAGGAATGATTCTTCACACAGCTTCCAGAGTATAGGAAACCTTGTATATAGGAAAGGAGAAAATAAGACACAGACTAAATAGATTTAGATTAACACATTAAATTGCAACAGCAACAGCTACATTCCTCTACCTAACTGAGCTTTGTAGCCTTTGTATCTTATTACCACCTTAGTGCAGGAACGGAAAAAACACAGAACACTGTACATGTTGGAACTTATAATTGTTATTCCAAGAAACAGTGACCAACAGTGATGCAACTTGTTTTGACAAATCCCACAATCACTACGGAAATAAATAATTCAAGCTGTCATAGTTCTTACAGACACTTGCCACTACCCTTTTTCACCTGTCTAGCTACGGAGGTGGGGAGTCACTATATGAGTAAGAGAGGGGGTATGGGCTAAACATGGCCTTACTTTCAAATGCAAAAGAATTGCCACCCACCAAAGTGGCCTTCCTTGGCTCTGATGATGCCACAAATAAAGATCAGGTCAGACAAAAACATAAGCTGGCTATTGGGAGTTGGTTCTGGAATGACCATCCTAAAAGCTGTATCAGTACCACTACTAACTGATTTTAAAACACAGTTCTTTACTCCAAATTACAATATATATATATATATATATATATATATATATATATATATATATATACTTGGGCAGTAGACCCACCATCGCCTAGCCATTGAGCATTGTGTTCAAAAGATTTAAATTAAATTTCTCTATATATTAAACCGCATGAGCTTCACTGGTACATTCCTCCACCTCAGTTGAGCTAAGTCATTGTATCTCATTATCCACTTGACTTCAGCGCAATAATGAAAAACCACAGAACACTGTACAAAAGTGTGGGAGCTATAATAGATATTGCAAGCAACAGTGACCAAAGCAAAGCTTGATGGTACAACGTGATATGTCAAACAAGTCCAATAATCGCTAATTTTATTCTATTAGAATGTTTTTAATTATATTTTTGAATTCCACATTTAGTGGAGAAAAATATTTCCTACATGTATGCCCTTGTCTCATCACATCACCTTTCAGTTGTCCCTAAAGTAAGTATGTCAAAAAGCTCAATTTACAGTAGAGCAATGAGAAGTATTTTTGGGAAGTATTTTTTTTAAGACAATGAAAAGCTGAAACAAATCAGGGACAGGCCAGGCAATATGTGAATTCTGATTCCAAGAAATGCAGTATCAAAGTATAATGCAAAATACAGGTAAAAAGGCAAGCAGATGGCATTGACAGTAAGTTAGTTCTCCAAATGACAAAACAAAGGGGTAATCTAGGCAAGTGGTCAAATCTAAAAGTCAATCCAGGCAGAAATCAAGGAGCAGGTCAAAGGGAATCCTGTTAGCAATACATGGTAGCAGTAATATGCCATCACAGATGAAGGGTTGTTGAGAAAGGGACCAGTTTTATACAGCCATTGACCAATCTGGATCAAAGGGCAGAATAAAAACAGCTGTGGCAAATAAGTCTAACTTGGGCTAACCATCGCTTGCCCTGAGGCTACACCTAGCTCTAGCAGCAGTGTGTAGACTTTGCAATGTATAGAAAGGGTGCTTTAACCACTCTACAGAGATGCATGGAATGTGTCACCTAAGAGCGATGGACAGGTGGATTCTCTGACCCAACAGGGATATTACTCATCAGATTACAATATCCCTTTGAATGTAAATGACTTATTGCATTCTTCATATTTGCTCTTATCCTTTTAAAGTTTCATTATGTTCATATTTTCCTTGAGAGTGTGGGAAAATATTTCTAAATTGTCACAGACCGGAAGAAACATTCAGGAGAGAGGCATGGTCAAAGCCATTACAACAATTTATAGTAAATGGGACTTTTCACCAGGTAGCTGTATTTTGACAGATTACACTTTAGCAAACGGAGCCTAATGTCACACTTGATTAATTCAACTTTTTAACAGAAAATCTATATAAAAATAATTTATTATACCTTGCTTCATTATAGAAAGTGATCTGCATTGCACCTTAACTGACAGATATCCTATCAGACTGATTGATCTCTTATGAGCAGAGGCAAAAAATAGAATTCGCAGAAGGGCTTTGTCTCCATCTGCTTTTGCTATTGTTTAAGTGTCTTTGAGAGATTAATTTTTCATGCTTCCTTTATCAGTGTAACAAAATGCTGATGCATTTACTGAAAGCGCATATTTTGGCCAAACATTTATCTAGATTATATTTTACCTGTTGAAAATATATTATAAATTAATTTCAACTGTGCCAGGCCCCATGTTTCATGAAGCAATTACAATGTTTTTGTATTTAAAACTACTGTATATTTAATTTAAATAATGCCGACCACTAAGTTTCATGAGGCAAATACAATGTTTTTTTTTTATAAACGAATTATTTAGTACAAATATATACTATATATGTACTAAATACGATTAAAAAAACATTTTACTTGCTTCATAAAGCAGGGGCAGTCATGGCTTTAGATGTAACGGTGAAACTTTGTGACCTGAGGGCAGCAGGTTCAATTGGCCGGCTTGTGTTTGTCTCACTGCACAGAGGTTAAGTGCAGAGGAAAAATGCATACAATGTCTATTATGTATGTTCTGAAAAAATCTCTCTTTCTCTCTCTCTCTATATATATATATATATATATATATATATATATATTTCGCAGGTTGAAGTGATGTACTGTTCTGTGCTGTGAGTAAATCCAAGAAGCTAAACAAAGAATTTACAGCCGACCAACACTCTCCAGGGTGAAGGTGCTGGTGGCCACTGGCACCGCTGCTATATGACAGGCTGGGAGAGACCCAGGATTCCCATAATCCTTACCCTAACCTTGCTTCCCTGTCGGGAATTGAGAGCTGCAATTGGCCGTCTAGATGGGCAGTGACATTATGGTGGGCAAGTGCCGGACAGCCAATCGCGTCCACGGGAGAGCAAGGATAAGGTAAAGATTACAGGTGTCCAGGAGGGCTATGTGCAGTGGGGGATCCAGCATTCTGGATGCCCCCCAGCCTGTCATATAGCAGCGGTGGCAGCAGCAGCCATCATATTAATACTGAATCTGGCTTCCTAATCTCTGGATGTGTTTTTCCATGCCAAGATCAATGCTTATCTGTGTTTTTGGGAAACTGATAACATGAAAACTACATATGTAATTATTCTAAAAGTTGAATAGTTAAATACTGTTTTCAGGGCATGGGGATGACCTCATCTAAACAGAATTTAATGACCAAGATATGCAACCAGCAGTGCAAGTCCTGTTGACATATAGACACTCATAACAATAGCTCATTAGCTAAAAGCATAAGTTATGCCACCTTGCCTGCAAACTAAAGGACAATCCTAATGAAATCAGAAGAGCTATTTTCTAAAGGGCTGCAAATGTAATAATCTATAAAAATATTACACAAACAGTATAGTGCTCTAGATGGTTTTATCACACTTAAATATATATTTTCATGCCTTACATTTTGCCATATATACCTGTCAATTTGTGCTTGTTACCTTTCTGACACATTCAATTTCATGTTCTTAGCTTTTATTATATCATACAGTAAGTGTTTCTAGCCCCAAAATCACAGCACCGCTGTCAGCCTTTCATTGTTCTGTATTTTTTTCTTCTGTTGGCTTGACACCCAACATTTCATTTTAGATTCTATTTTTAGATTTCTGGCTGCATTTCTAATCAGTGCAATCATTTTCTGGCAATTAAAAAGCTTATCCAATATTATGCGTATTTTTCTCTATTTTAAAGGTAGCACAGCAGGCTACCTGCAATAGAACATTGAAAGAGACTCTAATTACAAACCAATTTTCCACCCACCTTACTATTAAATAATAGCTTGTCCTGTATTGTATTATTAAACATGTAGTTGTGCAACTCATTAGCATGGTTTTCAATAAGGCAGTGACTCATATAACCTATATAAAAAAGACATCCCCTCTCTCCTAAAATTTCAGTGCTTACCAATGATTTTTACTTCAACAGGAGAAAATGAAACAGAAGATATTGTGGTTTGTTTAGTGTGAAAGAGTGTGAGTGTTGTATGAGTCTTGGATCACTTTAACCCTTTCAGTGCCAAGCACGTAGATTCTACGTGCTTGCTTCCACTCCACTTAAGTGCTAAGCATGTAGAATCTACGTGCCTGACTTTCCCCCCTGCTAGTTAAAAAAATAAAAATAAAAAATACTCACCTGAACCCTCGTTGGATCCGGCCGGGTCTCCTCTTTAATTTGGTGCCATCCGATCCCCGTGGGGGGTCGGATGGCTCCAGGAGAGCCCCCGGAATAGGCCCCCCCCTCTTCAGCAGCAGCAGCTGCTAACTGTAAAAAAATAAATAAATAAACAAAAATGACATTTGCTTACCTGTGGTCGCGCTGCCTCCCGCCGGGTCTTCTCTTCACTGGGGGGGGGCTCCGATCACCCCCCCAGCCTCTTCGGAGGCGAGGAGAGGGCAGAAAATGCCCTCTCCCCCCACTCCCTGCACATTGTGATGTCACCAGCAGCCGGCTTCTTACCTCCAGCACCCGAGACTCTGAATCAGTCTGCTCGGTGCTTGGAGCAGAGAGCAGGGGAGGAGGAGAAGGCTGTGATCGCCCCCCTCCCCAGGCTCTCTCTTCCAAACACGCGAGCAGACTGTCAGCGGAGATCGCCGGGGGACATAGGATCGGAGGTGAGTAAAAAAAAATAATAAAGATCATTTTTTTTATTTATGTGTCTGTGTTTTTTTTATTCAACATTTAACCCCTTGTGAACTGGTAAGGGGTCCATGAGACCCCTTATACCAGTTCACAAGGCTGGGGGGGTAGCAAGTCACCTGCCCTAGTGGGTGACTTGCCATTAACCCCTGGCACCCCCATTACCTGCCTCCCCAAAGCCCGGGGGGGGGGCAGAAGAGCTCGGGCCCACATAGGCTATGTGGGCTCGTAGGCTGCAGGGTGGGGGGGCCACACAAAAGCTGGCCCCCCACTCTGTGCCTACAAGCCCCCATAGCTGGTCCCGGGCTGGTTACTTTGGGTAAGGGGGACCCCACGTCATTTTTTGGGGGGATTTTTAAGGGTTTTTAACCCTTAAAAATCCCCCCAAAAATGCCCCCGGGAGGGCGGACCCTATGTCATTTTTTTTTAATTAACCCTTTGTGTTCTGTCATCCAGCAGCTATAAAAGGCTTCCAGCAGGTGAGCAGAAGCCAGTGATCGCCGAGGGACACAGTGCTCCAGGATGGGTGGAAGGTAAGTATTTAAAAAAAAATAATTTAATATTTAATAAAATAATTTTTTCTCTTTGTGTGTGTCTGTTTTTTTTTTACATTCAACCCCTTGTGAACTGGTAAGGGGTCCATGACCCCTATACCAGTTCACAAGACTGGGGGGGTCACCTGCCCTAGCGGGTGACTTGCCATTAACCCCCGGCACCCCGATTACCTGCCTCCCCAAAGCCCAGGGGGGGCAGAAGAGCCTGGGCCCACGGGCTATGCGGGCTTGTAGCCTGCAGGGCCAGGGGCCACAAAAGCTGGCCCCTGCACCCTGTTTCTACAAGCCCTGCATAGCTGGTCCCGGGTTGGTTACTTTGGGTAAGGGGGACCCCATGTCAATTTTTGGGGGGATTTTTAAGGGTTTTTAACCCTTAAAAATCCAAAAAAAAAAATGCCCCCCCCCCCCCCCCCCGGGAAGGGGGACCCTATGTCATTTTTTTTTTCTCGATTTAACCCTTTGTAGTGTGGATGGTAGTTGTATTTTATTTGTAAATGTTATAAAGTACTTGTTTCAGTTAGGGGGGTCTCCTGGGCAGGAACGGGGGGCTACCGATAAATATGTGGTGCCGTTCTAATCGGTAGAAATGGGGCTTTCTCATGCAATATGGTTTTCCTTAATAAAATACATTTTTTATTTAAAATAAAGGAGTCAATTTTCTAAAAAAAAATGTATTTATTTATTTATTTTTTTTTACTTAATAATATTGTAAAAAACTAAATAAAATTTACAAACAAGACATTTCATGTTAAAGCCTAAACTCTGCTGCAAAAAATATATATATACTTCTCCTGAAAATTCCAGCAAAAATGGCGCAAAACATGGCGCAAAATGGGGAAAAATTACCTGTCAACAGAAGGTGACAAAATCTCAAGTAGGCTGGCAATTAAAAGGGTTAAAAGTAGCTATGCATGTTGGGTATTGTTCTGTTCAGGGGATCTTGCGCTTTTTTATACGCAACCAAAGAATTCTTTGAGGGATTAATTCCAGAAAGATGAGCCCACTACAACAAGCTGGGTACACTTAGAAAGCTTAACATGTGTACTTTCAGAGAATATATGGTTTATGGAGGACATTCCAAATGTAAAGGGTTGTTTTGGTTTAAAAATCGCAAGGTGCTCACTTTGTCTGCAGAGCTGAAATTTTCAAGTAAAATCACTGTTACGCACATGCTTTACTTTGGGGTGTTTGGCAACTCTTCCCTTGATAGTAGCTATGCATGTTGGGTATCGTTCTGTTCGGGGGCTGTTGCTTTTTCAGGCTAAATTTGTTTTTTCTTGTTTGCACATAGTTTTTTTAGGAAAATGTTGCTTTGATTCTGCTTTTTTTTCCTTTTTTTAGGGAAACACTTTGCAACCAAAGAATACATTGAGGGATTACTTTCAGAAAACTATGGGCACATCAACAAGCCTGGTACACCTAGAAAGCTTGAGGTGTTTACTTCCAGAGAATATATAGTTTGTTGGGGGTATTTCAAATGTAAAGGGTTGTTTTTCTGGAAAAACTGCAAGGTGCACATATTGCATAGCATAGTTGTATTTTATCTGAAAATCCCCTAAAGCGTTATTTCAGTTTGGGGGAGTCTCCTGGGCAGGAAAGGGTGTCTACTAATACATATGTGGTATCGCTGTAACTGGGAGAAATTGGGATTTCACACGCAATAAGATTTTATTGACAAATTTACATTTTTTATTACAAAAAAACACTACAAATTGTAAAAAAAATTTTTCACATATTTCACCCAAAAATATTGAGAATACACCTAAAAAAATTGCAAACAAGACATTTCATGTTAAAGCCCAGAAAAAAACAATATATCATTTTCCTGGGAAATCCCTAGAAATCCCTTCAAAAATCACATTTGAACATGGGGAGCGCAAAATAGTGCAAAATGGTCTGGCACAAAGGGTGACGAAAACTCCAGGTAGGCTGGCAGCGAAAGGGTTAAGGCCATGCATGACCTTTACAGTGAGCTTTAACCTAAAAATTCCATTTTTATTTTAACCTCCCTGGTGGTTTTCCCGAGCGTGACTCGGGGTTAATTTTCACTGCAAGTAGCGGTAACCCCGAGTCACGCTCGGGGTAGATTAGTCAGAGGAGCAGAAATCTCCTTACCTTCTCCTTGAGATCCAGCGATGTCCCAGCTGTGATCGCCAGTGAGAGCCCCGGCAGATGCGTCTGACTTCCTGGTTACGTCACTGTGAGCCGCAGAGGCTCATGGGGGCGGAACTGGGAGGCAAATTCAAAAGTTATAAACACACAGTAAAACACACACACAGAGTGATACAGTGAAATCCTGTGAGATTACACTGTATCACCTCAGATTTGACATTGTATTTGCCCTTTGATCATCCTACACTGCCCTGCCTGCCCTTTTTCTGCCCATAAAAAAAAAAAAAAAAAAATTTATCATGGCATCAAAGCGTCACTTTAGCATCTCCAAAGCGGTTTTGGATCAGATAAGTGACAGCGGCAGCGACACAGAGCCCCTCGCAGAAATGAGCGATAGCGATTCGTGGCAAGATTCGTCATCTGACTCTGACACTGACCAGAGAAGTGGCGACAGCGACAATTCTGCACCCAACCTCAGTGATGTGCGCACTTGGTGCCCAATTGATTGCGGTATGGATGAGGTACCGCCGCCAAGATTTCCTTTTACTGGATCACCTGGGATGAAGGTAGACGTTGAGCACAATGATCCTTTGGCGTACCTAAAATTATTTCTAACAGATGACGTCATTGAAAAGATTGTCACGGAGACAAATCGCTACAACGAGCAGCAATCCGCAACTCTGCGTAGCAAGTTTTCCAGGAACAGAAAATGGGAACCGGTGACTAAAGAGGACATCTGGAAGTTCCTGGGGCTAATACTTCTTACTGGGGTGGTGGGGAAACCCCTGCAGAAATGGTACTGGACTACCAATAAATTGCTGGCAACCCCATTTTTTGGCACCATCATATCCGAGTGCCGATTTTCCCTCATAATGAAGAATTTGCACTTCACCAACAATGAGGAATTTGACGAAGCCACACATCCAGCGCCAAAACTCAAGAAGATCTGGGAAGTATACCAAATGATCCTAAAAAAATTCCAGCAGTCCTATGTGCCAGATAGAGACATCAGCATTGATGAAAGTCTGATGGCTTACAAGGGACGCCTCAGCTGGATTCAATTCATCGCATCCAAGAAAGCACGGTTTGGAATAAAATCCTATATGCTCTGCGAGTCTGCCACTGGCTATATATGGAATTCCGTCATATACACCGGTAAAAGAACACAATTCAACCCCAGGTACAGCGGCTATGGGATGGCAACGTCATCAGTCCTCACACTGCTTGAGCCATTGCTGAATCAGGGGTATTGTGTGACAACGGACAACTTTTACACATCGCCTGAGCTGTACGAGTTTCTGATAAAACACAAGACTGATGGATATGGAACCGTTAGGCCCAACCGATGTGACCTGCCATCTATGTTTGCCAAGAAAAAACTGAAAACAGGAGAAATGGTTTCCTGGCAGAAAGGAAAGATGATGGCAATGCGTTGGCGTGACAAAAAAGACGTGTGCCTAATGAGTACAGTGCATAACACCTCCACTGTTATGGTCCACACAAGAGGTGGGAAAGATGTCATGAAGCCACAACTTGTGATTGACTACAACAACACCATGGGAGGAGTCGATAGAGCCGATCAGGCGATTACATTTTATCCGGCTATGCGGAAACAACAAAAAAAATATTACAAAAAAATCTTCAGGCATCTCCTGGAACAATGCCTCTGGAATGCCTATATACTGCACAGAGGAAAGAGTGGCAAGCCTCTTGTTCATTCTGACTTTATCTGGAAGGTGGCGGAGCGGATTTTTGTGAACTACCAAACGCCATCAGTGGCCGTGAACAGATCTGGACGTCGTGCTGTTGACGTTGTCAACCCAGAACGCCTGACTGGTCGTCACTTTATGGATTACATCCCGCCAACCGCAAAAAAGGCAGCACCTACAAGGATGTGCGTAGTTTGCTGCTCAAAGCGAGATGGCAATGGAAAAAAAATCAGAAAGGAAACCAGGTTCCATTGCCCTGATTGTGACGTCGGTCTATGTGCAGTCCCATGTTTCAAAATTTACCCAGGATGTTTACTGAATTTTCTTTGTTTGACAAATTTCATTATTTATTTCATTATTGAATAAAATTATATTATTTATTAGATTATAATTCATGATTTTATGTTTCGAACTTTATCACATCTGAGAGGTCTACTAGAGTCTTCTATGGTCAGGTTTAAGTAAGTAATTACTAAGAATTGCAGGCCTACAATACATAACACCAAATTTCCATACAAAAAAATGGTAACGCTTTTGGTACAAAATTCCAGACATAATCATAACGCCAGGGAGGTTAATGTACTTCCATCCTTTACAAGTGGACCACTTCTTTACAGTGAATAAGCCCACAGGCAAAAGGAGGCTGTAATTCTACAAGACTCCAAGGCATGCCAATTGCCTGGCCCTGGTGTATCCCCAGTTTGTGTTAATTTCCATCTTACCTGTCTGGCAATCCCATTGCACTTTCATGGGCCGTAGCTGCATCTTGTAGCATCCAAATCCAGGAGGACATAGCAACTGAGGGCCCAAATCTCCAATTATTCAGAAACACAGCCAGGAAGAAGAATTGGCTGTAGGTACTCAGGGTGCGGGCCAGATGGAGGGGACAGGTGGAGGAAAACGGGTTTTGGTTTACTTTAAAGGGGAGTTTCATCTTTGTATACAGATGTTATACTGTACTATAATATACGTAAGAGGGTGTTCATCTACTGTAATATATTGATAGATTTGTTTATAATTAACACAGTATTACCAACTTTTTTGGGGACCTTGAATGCAATTTTTGAGCATTTAACACAAAATAGGTGTTGTTCTCTGTGCAGGGAGTTATCTGCGCTAAACTGAGAAATCTTGATGAAATTGAAGCTTGTAATTGGCCGGTGGCAGTCACTTGGTCAGCAGGCTTCTTCTGTGTAGCCAGCCACCTGACTGATGGCCAGTTGCAGGACTAAAATTCATCAGGGAACCAGGGAGAAAAGTACGATTTCAGTAAAAGGTAACTTTATTGGAGAGTTGGGGAATGGGGAATACAGATTTGCCTGTGCTATTGCTACCTTTGTTACAGTTGAGAGAGAATGACTCCTGCGTATGAGAATGGTGTTCACTGCTTGATCAGTCATGCTAACAGCTTAACTATGGAGACTAAATAAAACTTACCTTTGGAAAAAAAGTCACTGAGATCAAAAGACCTTCTTCAGTCTTCGGATCTAGGAGACGTGGAGGCTGATTCATTACTAACGCCAGGTATCGGCAGATGAGCGTTTGTATAGCGGCGCTTTGAGCCACCGCTAGTAGATGCTGGTATCGGGCGCTGTAACAGAGCGCCTCAGTCACTGTAGTAACCTGGCCCGCATTGATGAATGGGATGTATGTTGGACGCTCTAACACCAGTACAGTGCTACAGGGAGAGAAAGGTAGTGCCAGCTCAGTGCGACCGACTCTCAGTGACTCACAAAGTACTTATCAAAAAAGGACACACACAGCATTGGTGCTCTAAATCTGGTTGCTATAGCATAGAGCACCAGACGCTGTGTGATTAAAGTCTGTTTTTGAACACATATCCACCAGTAACAAAGCGAAAACACACGAAATTACATTGTTTTAACACTGTGCCAGACCTGTAATGACAATTTAGCATCAAAATATAAAAAGTCAAAAAAGTTTTAAAAAATGTTTGTTTGCAGCCAGGAGAGGTGACACAATGATTTGATAAAAAAAAAAAAAAACGAAAAAAAACACGCTGTTTAAACACTAGCAAATGAACGGGCATTGAAATGTGTGGGAGAGCGACGCTGAGCGAGAGGTAACACCTGGTGCTCTGGAAGCTAGAATGCCAGCGCTATACACTGAGCCGCCTGTAAGAATACATCGGACGCTACATGACGCTGATAGAGGACGCTCACCAGATTCGCTTTCATAAATGTGGTTTTGCGTACAGCGCCCAGCGTTCCCCAGTCGCACTACCCGCCATTATCCCTTCCTAAATAACCCCCTTGGTGTTGCTTTCTGAGTCTTAAGTATGTTCTGTCGTGGTCTGTGGCAGGTGTGGGAACATTTTCTTCCTTCTTTTTTGTCATACCTCTTTCAGATATAGTTGATAGTTGTTGGCTAATGGTAACTTTTTAATTACCTACAGACAAATTACTTTTGTTAAAACTTTTTTTATACAAAAAAAATAAAACATAGCCGCTTCATTTTCCCCCGGAATTTCAACAATATTCTGTTTTGGCTGAACCAAACCAAATGGCAAAATTCTGATGGGCTTTGACTTTGACCCAAATTCGAATCCCAACAGTAATTAGAACTCCCACCCTTTCTGGTTTCTCCTTGCTCCTCTGCTGAAGGAAGCCCGGTTTACATAGAGATTTTAAAAGGTACTCACCTTGTCTAGCAAACCTCCACAAAATACAGTGGCAGCCTGCGCTTTTCCGCAGCAAAGGTAGATTTAAAACCTCCAATGTAGCGCTTCTGCTGCTGCTGTGATTGGCTAAATCAGGGACCACTGCAGGCCCTAGCTACAGGGCAGCCATGGAAAAAGACTAGAATCTGCAACTAGGTGAGTACTTTTTTGAATCTATGTCCTAATGGAGCTTAGATGGTAGTGAGGGGTAAGGGTTCTAATTAGTTTTCATGGTCCTCCTTAAAAGCGGAGCCAAACCTATTTCCGGGCAGCTAGGCGATAATGCTGGTTCAGCGGCGGCCCGGTTAAAAAAAAGGGGGGTTTCCACTGCTCAGACCACACCCACCCAGCACATTTTGAGCTCGCTGATTGTCTGATTTCAAAAAGGCGGGGTGGTGTGCAGACGCCGGCTGGCTGCATCTCTGACTTTCATGCTGGGCGAACCTGCTCGCTCGCCCAGCCATTCAGGTTAGCTGGGTGCAGGAGCATGCACAGCTACAGGGAAGCCAAGGATGCAGCATCCTGTGAATGCAGCATCCCAGGAGCCACGAGTAACCCAGAGAGTTTCACACAGTGAGGCAACCCAATATAGGATGCCCAGGGGGTAAGCTAGATTCTTTTAGATTCCAAGACCAGGCCGTATGGGTTTTGATCTGCTACAAGTGAATTGCATCTGCCTGAACCATCAACTTGTTTTGTATTACAAGCTATTATCATTTGCCACCCCCCCCCCCCCATTACACATTCATCACCACATTGCACATGTAAACTTAATAGTACCTTGATATCTGGTCAAAAATATTGTACACCCCTTTTTTAATATTACTATGGTTAGTGTCTTCATTTAGACCCATTGTGAAACCGCTATGCTCTCTATTCCTATAATTAGAAATGATTGAAATTTCCACTCATTGTATGTATGCTATTATCACTTCAAGAGCAAAATCGTGTTGGTCGGTTGTTCCACAGTTAGTAATTTCAAGATGCTTGTTAATAGCCTTTTAAATGGTCTGTTTCTTTTGTAGAGCTAGATGATAGTTGGTCATTCTCACTTTTATTCACACTTCATTTAAATGTGTTGCCCTAATTGTTGTTTGGCTGGATAATTAACACCCGTAGCTACAGTAGTATGATATAAATTCACAAGTCCATTTTTGGCATATCTATTCTGTAATGTTACTATACCTTTTTCACCAGCTATCTGCCATTTCAGTGGATTCATTAATGGACTTTGACATACGTGATGACAGTACACTGAGCAGGCTGATCCCTTTGCTGGTTGCCATTTTATTCAGTTAGAACACAATTTACACATTGGGCTTTTTAGGTACAACAGGCATAGTAATAACAGCAACTTCTTAGTAATCATAATTCTGTACTCTTTTGGCAGATTTGTATCCAGCATATCAGAAATCACCAGTTAGTAATGTTGCTTAGCAACAAGCAAATGATTAGGCTTATAAGATAAAGAAAAATATGCAAGGTTTTGTAACCCACAGCAAGCATCAGGATTTAGTTTGTACTTGAATGTACTTTTATATCAAAACTGATTGATTGATTTATTGATTGATTGTGATTGATTATTATCACTGCATGTTCCATATTCCAATAGATCTATATAGCCCTTTTATTGTCCAAAATTATTTAAAATTAATATTTATTTAGATAAGTCAGGATATCTAGCCAAGAATGCTTTTCAACCATGTTTAAACGAAACTCCTGGAACTATACAAAGGTTGTTTAGCACAGTGGTTCCCAACCCTGTCCTCAAGGCACACCAACAGGCCAGGTTTTGCAGATCTCCACAAAGATGCACAGGTGGAGTAATTAGTGCAGCTGCAGAGCAATAGAGCTGGCTATTTGGAGATCCAAAAAACATGACATGTTGGTGTGCCTTGAGGACAGGGTTGGGAACCACTGGCATGTCAGTTGCAGGGTATTCTAAAGAAAACAATATGCAATTCAGCGCACCAACATTTTTTTTTCTACTTATGAGTTATAGTACATCCAGTGTCTGGCTGGGCCACTAGAGGACCAAAGGATCCTAAAATAGACCACAGGCACTCAGGGTGCTACAGGAGATTGAGTTTTTGGTTTGCTGTTCTGTGAGTTTCTTATTTAACATTGCACTTTATATTGTGCAACGATGAGTAAGCGTGGTCTTATTTCTGCATAGCTGAAGGGTGAACCCCCAAGAATGAATCCCTATAGTGAGTTCCAAATACTGTTGCATTGGGAAGGCCCCAAGAATAGTTCCTTTAGTGGAACTCAAGAATGATTTCTTCATTGGGGGAATTTAAAAATGATTCAGTTTGGTGGACCCCAAGAATGATTTCCCTTTGTCCTCTGATGGGCCCAAGTTACAGCCTAATACTGGGTACATCTATCAGGTTTTTATTGTGGTCTAAAAACCTTCAGAACTGTGATTCTCAAACATTTTATACCAAGTATCCCCTAGAGACAAGACATTCCAACAGAGTACCCCCAAGGAGGGGCTCAATTATACAATTTACCAAAATAAGTAGGCCACAAGCCTCATATGACTTTTAAAGCAAGAAATAACTTTTTACTGTTAAAATAATATAATAGACACATCAGACCTCAGTTCTTCCTGTAACCCCGAACATCTCTGCTTACCCGCTGGGGTATGCGTACCTCAGGTTAAGAAACAGTTCTTTTGAGGATATTCAGGTCACAGCACATGCATATATGTGAAAATGACATCTCAATATATCATATGTGTTAGGATAGGTTACCTCTGATTTTCTGTAGAGATGTACCTTCTGTTGCAAGCCATCAGGACATCTAAGACATAAAGCTGAGGTCATTCTTCTAGAAGAATCCTGATTAAGGATCCTTCCTTTGTAGCACACTGTATGCTATTATAATTTGCCTAGAATATTGTTTTAATATTGAGATAAATCAAGTAGCTGCTTGTCGTTGACATTAATAAGAATTGTAGCCAAATCTAAAGTTTACCTCGTATATTTTACTGCTGAAACTATAGAAGAACATTTGATTCTCATAACTGCCACATTGTCACCAGAGGCCAATTCATCTAGCTGCTCACAAATAGTTCAAAAAGAAAAAATGTGCTATTGTAGTCATAAATCAGCTTCAGCAATTCTGCATGGCTATTCGAAATGTATAATTAAGTATATAAAGATCAGAATACTGATTTACAATTAACTACTTCAAATAAAAGAGGCTCTGCATGTTCTCTTTCAAAAAAGCTTGAAAAATATAGCAGAACAAGTGATATTTATTGCACTGTATTATAGGTATTTAAATCTTTCCCCACTAGTACTTATTTTTGTTAGAAATTGATCTATTCGCTCTATTTGAATGTCAGTAAATTGTATGTAAGTTTGTCAGAAATCAAAACTTATGTCAGGTGCTTTTTAGAAGAAACCCTTTCTCAAATCTCAAGTTGGAACACATTAGTCATGATTAAAGCAGACCGAAACTCTCCTTTGCAAGAAGGGTCCTGCTCCACAGGGACACTAAACAAACCTTACCTACATTCTCATGCTATTGGTAAATTACATTTTCCTAGCAGAGCTCCATCCAGTGGAGGACAAGTAAGAGCTGCATGTACAAGTGGCAAACATATCTCCTCATGGTTCAACGGGAGTAGGTGGATTAGATTCCTTTTGGTGCTGGACCACTCTAAGAACAGAGTTGCCAGAAACAAATGCAAAATACAAAAATGCAAATGCAAATGTACAGATGCTGATTTATTCTGTTTTCCATTTTATCTTGTTGCAATATATAGGGCCACCTTATTCAGATTGTAATTTGTTACAGCAGAACGCCAGTCAAACTACAACCTAGGGCATTTTAATATATCTCCAGCCACTGTACCATTTATGTGAAAAACAGTTTTGTCTAGCGCTCAGGCTTCCGGTGACAGGCTGCTGACACACCATAAAGTCCCTTTCTGTGCGATGTTAATCCAATTAGGTAGGTGCCTCAGCTCTTTTCGGCCGAAATGTCATCTATCGCAAGATTTCCGGCGGATCTCGAGCTGGAGCTTGCCTTCCCTCCTCTCTTCGTAAACTCACTGATACTTTGATTCTGATTACTTTTATTCTCCTAGGGACAGAGGAGTAACAGGGGTGAGCTGAATTTAATGGATTTAGATGTTCTCGGCTTAACGTATGTGCAGTAGCGAAAGTGACACGCATCTACTGAGTCTGCGCGATGAATCTCTCAGGAACAGGCAGAAAAACAAGGCGGTGCACAGAAACAGGACAGAACAAGGCACGAGAGCAAGCGGGGAACAGAAAAAAGCCCAATCATGCTTCATTTGGGCTATATTTATTATTAAGGGCTCTGGGCTGATGAATTATGGGAAAAATCCCATCCCCGTTTGACTGGAATTCTGCTTTAAGGACACATCATTTTGCATCTTGCAGTCTACAATAGTTACTGGAGGACCTGCTCCATTCTTTCTATGTTTTCTGTACACATATAGGCTACCTTCACCAATCTTACACTTATGCTACCCCCAGTATCTTCTATTTTCCATCCCAATAGATAGTATGCTAAGATTCAGCCAGGATTCCAGGAATACCACTGATAGTAAGGTACTGTATAACTTGGCTGTTTCCTGCGCCATCTAAACTCTCACTGAATTTGACAGCTGGAGTTGGGTCATGTGTAAACAAGCATTGATTCTCTGTGTCTGGGATGCACATGCACATGCACTGGCCCTTTCTAAACATTATTTGCTTTCATTATGTTTTTTTCAGAAATAAAACACAGCTGGTCATGTCTGGTAAATCACTTCTGTAACTATTACAAACTCCATTTGGTTTACAACTTTATATACTTTTTCCATTATAAAATTATAACATTTTATTACATATTGTAACAAAGAGGAGACCCTCAGATGCAGCTAAAAGCATGTGAAAGCATGCTAATTGATTTAGTAAAACACACGTTTCCTGACCACTCTGCTTTTACTTTGTTTGCTTTTCTTTAAAGGTTAATGCTTGTCTACACAATGGCTTCCCTACTGATGCAATTGACTATATTTGGAATTGGAGTAATCCCAAATTATTTTTCTAATAGTTGTAAAGATAGTGTGTGATAATTATAATTTCTTAGAAAGCCTCTATATATCCCGATTTGGGATGTCCCACTGTGTGTATCTCCTCAGTTCACTCAACTTCTTATCATTCTCATGGCACAGGAGCTCAGCCATTCAGCTCGCTTGATTGTACTTTACCCCCTTCAGCTCTGCTAGTGGCTAAGCAGCCAAATGGAGCATAGCGCACCCCAGCCACATCCCTGCTCTGGTTCTAGCTGTGGACGTACCCATGCTTCCCATGTTGCCACAGAGCTAAGACAAGGCGAGGAATCCAGGAGCTGGTAAGTGGAAATGACGACATGGGTTGTTTCACACAGCGAGGCATCCCAGTTTGGGATACCCTAAGAAATGGGACCTGGATGGTGTGTTTTAGACTCCAGGGCCTTCGAAGTTCCTCTTTAGGCATAGTATTCTTGCAATTACAGATACTTGGAAAACAACCTTACTTCACCTCTGTGGAATTAAACGCACTACAAATTTGTCACATGTTTATCACAACAGTGTTTTCAGACAACTTTAATGATATTATGGTATCCAGCACCTGTAAGGTCCACCACCAACTTCTGACATGGCAAGAAGTTGGTATAGCAGAGTAGTGCCCATTGGTTCTGTTAAATCCGGCATACGGGGCCATAGGAGTACAAACAGACACTGACGCAGGTCAGCCTTTAGGAATGAACCTAGTGTGCCAATGCAAGCTAATTATTTAAAAAAGATATTTGGAGTAGCAGCACCATTCAGTACAAGCTTACGGAAAGATAACAATGCCTAAAGAAAAATGGATGCACCAAGTTTGATGTCAGCAAAATTACATAAAATGACATAGAATGGTACACGTTATAAATTGGGCTCCCAGATTCATATTATTATTAATTATTGTTATTTACATGTCCTTACTTACTGTGTGTGTTATATATTTGTATAATTACAATGCTGAATAGTAACAACCTACTTTTATAGACAGTTTCATTATGTCTAACTTGATTTTTTACATACTGCTGCACTTGGATTTCTATTTAATTTGCCTGTCCCTCTTGGGGGTTTCAGCATTATCATAAATTATCTACATAATATGTCATTTTTTTGCATAGTTTATATTAGCATCTCAAGGCCAACTTGCCCTTAGATTGAACTGTGGTGTAAAGTTATGTTATTTAGGTATGCCAGGATTAAGTTGAAACATAACGAATCAAACTAATCCAAACAAATCGAGTCTGAAATACATTTAAATAATTATTCTATTTGTAAATTACAGTTTCTAAAACAAACTGTGGGCCTTATTTATGATGTGTGCCATTTATCATCTTTCTGGTGGCAAAAGCACCAGTTTTGATGATTTGAAGCAGCCTTTTTGTCTTTTCTGGTGCTGCCCTGTGGACTACAATGGCGCTAGAATTTGCAGCACCGAGTGCTAACTAATTAGCTTTGGCTGTTGTACTGAGAGGCTGATTTATTAATAGCGACATGTAGCGACAGTTGAGCGACTGTAGCGGTATTTTCACAGTGCCCGCTAGTAGTCGCTGTGCTTGGCCGTTGTTCGGTTGTTGACAGCGACTCAGTCGGTGTGGCGTAATGTTGAATACAAGGTTCCGAGTCGCTATTTGACAGGTTCCGTGATGTATGGGTGCGCATGATAGCGACTGGTCAGAGCGACCGGCTTCCACCATATTCATCAAAAAATTCAAGCGCTGTGAAATGCATGTTTAAACCCCAGAGCGCTGGAGGCGATGTGTTAAAAGTAGTTTTTTTAACCCCCAAACCACCATATTTTTGGAAACCAAAAAAAAAAAATTATTTTAAATAATTTAGTAATATGAATACATTAATATCAGACCTGTAATATCAATTCTGGACAATTTTTATTTTTAAATCTAAAATGGCAGAAGTGGTCACAGAAATTTTCACATTTAAAAAAAAAAAAAAAAAAAAAACATTAATAACAATTAATATTTAAAGATTGTTCCACTGAAATGCATTGGAGCGCGCCAGGTAGCGAGAGGTCATACCTGTCGCTGTTCAAGGTCGGACGCTGGCGCTGTGGGCTGAGGCTGGAATAATGATGAATGAGTCGCTATATGGCGCTATCTCAGTCGCTAAGCAGGATCGGCTTGATAAATGTGTGATTGTGGTGGGGAGCCGGCGTTCTCGTGGCGGGGCCCGTCATTACCGGCCGCTCACCAGTCGCTACCTGTCGCTATTCCTTCATAAATAAGTGCCTAAGTATTGGAAGGCCTGTTTTAGATCCGACTGCAGATTATTGCTGTGCCAGTGAGCACCACTTCGTACCACTGTCTTTCGGTGCTGCACAACAGTTTTATGAATTTTTTCCTCCTTGAAAAGATTGGCACTGTATTTGTCCAGTGTTGGTCAGCGTTTCCTTATTACAGTTACTAGAAATCACTGCTGGGGACAAAGGGGACAAACTTTACAGTGTGTTGAGGCTGTGTTTTAGTTGTGTTGTCTAAATTACACACTGGTAAGAAAAAAAAGGCTTGAAAAGTAATTTGCCAACATCTAGGTCTTGCGTTTCCATTATTGACAAGTCAGAAGGCAAGTTCTGTACAAAAAATGTGTGTAATATTAATTATAAGCATAAAACATATCAATCCATTTCTGCCTATTGTAATCAGATTTTGACCCACAACGCAAGGTTTCAATAGGCGCTACTTCAACCTAAGCGCCTGGCGCTGCGACCTCTTGAGCACAGGTGTTAAATAACACGCTAGCTGGTGGCCACATCGGGACCTGTTTTTGCCTGTTAAATTGCACTCTGCGCGCCGATGAGGCAAAAAAGTGGTGCTGTGTGGTGCTGACGCTTCATAAATAAGGCTCCCAATCACACCAAATTTTTGATGTCACCATACTTCTATGGTGCCTTTTTGTCTTGGTACCTGTTCTTGTGGTGTACTGGGCCACAAGGTGGAGGTGTTATGTAGGATATACAATTGGGACTTTCAATTCTGGCACACTTCCTCTCACATATATATGGTTAATTATTTGGATGGTGCTGAACCAAGTGCAGTTTCTGTGCAGGTTTTTTTATGTCACCATACTTCTAACATTAGTACAATCTACAAATTTGAAATAGGGCGGCCCCAACCAAAATCTCAAAGATATATCTTGGTGTGCACTGCTAAGGCTGGCCTCCCCAACAATAAACACAAATAGCAAAGATGAAGGGGGTTGCCCCAAACAAAACCCCCCAGCTTGGGACTGCACTTACACCAAAGACTAACAATTGTATTTGCCACAGGGGGGTGCTGGGCCTGCTGCTATCAATACACCTGTAATAACATGATAATTGTAACACTAAATTCAGATTTTAAAAAATCAACCCATCTATAATCCATAATACATAAAGTGCACGTGCTTTCAAAAAAGTGCATCCATTTTCAACAATTCATGCGAATAAAGTGCTTAAATAATCCATCAAAAAGTGCATGTCACACAAAAATGACAATCAATCTTACATACATATAAAGCTCCACAATATCCCCCTGAGAAAAGCCAACGTGTTTCGTGACAGTGACGACTGTCACTTTCTCAAGGCAGCATGTGGCCACATGTTCATGGTGTGTTATACGTTTTTTAATGAACATTTTAAATATGTAGTGTTTGCCTGTTTTGCCTAATAAAATATGCAATTTTTTACAATGAGTTGGTAGTGCAGTTGTTAGTCTTTGGTGTATGTGCATTCCCAAGCTGGGGGGTTTTCACACTTCACGCTACCCTATACACCCCCCAGTCTAATGCAGTCTCATTCTAGTATGATTGTATACTTTCCACTATGCAAAATCTAAAGATCTTCAACTGGATTTTGCTAACATGATCATTTTAGGTAAAAAGAATGGAATATTTGCTTCAATCAAAAACATATTCAAAATGAAAATTGTCAGGACCGCAATTATGTAGAACATAAATCATAATGTGCACCATATATGAAAACATGGGGTCCAGTCCGTCAATTATCAATGATTAAAATGAGTGCTCAAAACTGAAGACTGGATCATTTTTAAGAAAAAGGACTGAACAGTGACCTAATAGAGTCAGCAATCTGATGCCTGGGGCAAATAGCTTCAGATTTACATTTGTTTATCTTGACTTTGTCTTGATGAATATCTCCCATTGTGTCTTAAGGTCTTGACATTTTTGCTGACCTTTTCTTAAACTATTAGCAGTATCAATCCAAAATGACAGTTATAAAACAACCAACACAATAAAAACATATTGCATTACACTGACTCCTGAAATAAGGGACCTAAGGGGGAAATTATAATGATTTGTAAACTATAAATAAACCGTTATGAAAGTAATTTGGTTTGCCTACGGGCATGTGTAGAAGTATTCTGTCATGGGCAAGGACATTGTAGAGCTTTTCGTGCCAGTGATTTTAATTACAAATCTCAGGGTGAAATTCTCTCACTGAGTTGCCACCAGGGCTTGCATCATTTCTTTTTGAAAGACAAAGGGAAATGCACTGATCTTATCAGATATGCAGTTTTTGTAAGACAATTCTCTTGTGTGATCAGGAGACAGTCATGAGAATATTTGTGTGACACTTGGGCTGACAATAGAATATTTTGCATTGTTCTAGTTTGATCAGTGTGCTGCCAAAAATAGTATTTTTGAGCCATTTCATGGGCACCAATTAAATGCACAAAAAAAGCGTATACTTTTAGTTTAAGAAAGGTGTTTTAACTGGGTTGGTTTGCCTGCCCATAATACAATGGAACCAATGCAAATGAGGGTAAATTAATGAAACTTAATGATATGAATGTCATTTTTTTATATGACAGAACAAAAAGTCTAAAAGCACACCAAGAAGAATCATTACAGAGTTGATTCATCACCATGCAGAAGTGCTGTTCAAAAGTTCTCTTCTCCACTCTAAAAATTATTTGGGGGGTTGGGTGATTCAGAAAAACATTTTTTTCCATTTTCACCCGCATCTGCCTGGGTAAAATGAATGACAGTATGTTTGTTCTGTTTTTTTTCTAATAACAAATGACATGCAGGAGTGTCATTTTTTTTGTTTAAAAATAAAAAAAGTGTCCCTCCCTTCCCCAGACAACCAGCCTAGGTACAGGGGCTGGTAACCCAGGGATCAGAGTCCAAATGGCCCTGTCAGCCCATATGCCCTTCAGTACAGGTCCGGTGCACTTTAAGGTGTGCAGAGAGCCCCCCATGAAGAAGACTGGACCCATACCAATGAGCACTTGGCTCTTCTGAACCACAGGTGCCAAAGAGAGGGCGGCATGTAATATGGTGGTTAAACCAGCCTCCAACCAGTCTCGGTAGGTGGCATGATAACCCCCCACCATGTGAACTGGTGTAGGGGCCAGCTGGCCAGTTTACAAACATTATTTTGAAATGCAACACAAAAAAAAGCAAGCATTTATTAATTTAAAAATTAAGCTGTAAAGCAGATGCCCGACCAGCATCTCTCCTCCTTGCATCCTGGCTCCCAGCCAGGATTAAAGCCAACTGCCAGAGAGAAAACTTGGAATCCCCCTCATATGACTATGTCACTGGACGGAAGGGGCATGGAGGGGGATTTCTTGGGCTGGTAAACTTTAGAAGAGGAGGGTCCATGGGGTGAAGCTTTCTTAAGATGCCACTCCCTCCAAAAACACAAAAAAGTGTGGCCCAGTATAATTTAGGAGAGGAGTACAAAATATATCCAAGACAATAGAAAAAACATGAAATACAGAGAAGGTGATCATCAAGAAGTGAATAAAATGTGGCACCAAAGTATCATAACTAAAAACTGGATGTCCCTCAAAAGGATAAAAAGACAAGAAATGGCGAAAAATAAATTGGCTGGGAGCCTGCCAAGAGGCCGATGGCAACCTTAAAGGTGCTGTACAAATGTCTGACAGATACTGGTTGTGTATATCTATTGAGGACAATCTTCAGTATTCCTCATATATTTAGGTTAGGGTGGCTAGATGGAAGCATTTAAAAAAAAAAAAAAAACGCATCCAAGCCTGGCTATGTTTTGCCAAAACCTACATCAAGGCAACACTGTGCATAACCAAAAGAACACTGTACCCCATAGTTAAAATATATAGTGCATGGTCCTTTTAAAGTACTTTTGTTTGACCCTGGTAGGCAATGTTACAGCAAGTTTTTTAACATTCAAAGTGGAAAACTCCTTACCTCACCTGCTGTCCAGTGCGGTTCTCCGACCATTCTGAGTCCTGGGCATTGACATCTTGGAAGAAAGTACAGAGCAGCATACACTGGCTCCAGGTACACTTCTGCCCACCGATTCACTTGAATGCGTGGGTGGGAGCACACCCAGAGCCCGGGGAGGTGGCTTTGTATCTTTCTGTGTGGCAGCAGCACAGACCTGCTAGAATGATGCTGGACAATGGGTGGGTTAAATGTTTTTTTCTTTGTAACCCCATCCTGCAAGGGGAGGGTGGCAAGGTGGGAGTTTAGTTTAGATTGGAATTTATGCTTCAAACTGAACCAACAGCCTTGCACAGTTGGAAAAAAACTCTCCAAAACCCACTTGCCCCATCTGCATGCAAGATACTGAATCATTGTCGGTGCTTACATTTGTTCCTGCACCCACTCAAAATGTTACTGCACAGATTTTCTCCTGGTAGCTTCCTTTGACAGCATCACAGTCATACTGCTGATGAAAATTAACTGACAAAACCCACAATACACAGCAGCAGTAATATTCCTTTTTGCATGCAGCCTGCAGCTCCATGAGATGCCATTTTGTTTTTAAAAGTGACTATAACTGGAGTTAAAAAACAGTAAATTAATTTTTATGTGCAGCAATCTGAATTTCCCTGGGGAGGGTGTTGGTCCGGTTTAATACAATTGATATGTAGGGATGAGCGAACCTCCTATAGTTTGGGTCCCTAAAAGAACAAGGGTCTCTATTGAAATCAGTGGGGACCCAAATTGTTTGGAATGGGGGGTGTGGGAGGTGCAGAGTGGTAGCTGGATGTGGCTGTAAATAACTTACCTCAGTCCCGCGATATGGTTCCACCTTCTGTTCTCACCTGATTGCAAAATATATCTTAGCAGGGCCACAATAAGATGTCCACCGCTCCCATGAGTGAGGACACTCCTCGTGTCGGCAGAAGTGCAGCCCATCAACTAGCTTTGCAGTGTTCAGGCTGAACATCGAAACCGAACACTGACTTCTGGCTCCGTGTTCGGGTGTGGAAACGCGAAGTACATTAGGGATCAGTCACTATTGATGTGTTAAATTGTCTAACAGGGCACATGCAGTTAAAATTCTAACACATTATTTATTCTGATCATACCTTCATCAAGCATGTACTATGAAATGGACTCACAGGGGTCGATTAAGAACCAGGTGACGAAACTCACTCTTTTTTAGGAGAAAAAACTGCCATTCACATTCAATGTCTACCTTGGGGCTGATTCAATAACCGGATGTAAATTTTCACCTGGTGTTGAATCAGTCCCAAGGTAGACAAGTACTCTCTCCTAAAAGGAGTTTCCTCTCTGAATCGACCCCATAGTTACAGAGTTACAAAAGCTATGAAGAATGGTGTTACAATCGTAGAGGAAATCTGAAAAACCATAAGGATAAAAGCAAACCATCTTTAGATCTTGCTTTGTGACCAAAGGTTCCTTGGTTTGCACTAAAAGAACTGCCCCCCCAGTAAGCATGAAGATGAATATTTATTAATATTTATTAAAAAAAGAGTCTGAGGTTTTAAATAGGACTGAGTTTTGTGGCTTTTCACGGTCAACTTAAATAAAGGAACCTCTTATGCAATCTAAATTTTACATTGTTAATTTGATTTATGGGAAATGACATTTCTTTTGTTCCATTGTAGTTGAAAGTTAGTATCATATCTTCTTTGCTGTGGAGACCTACATGGCAATTTAAATGGAGTGTCAAAAGTTGCTTATCTAACAACATATTGAGTGGATTATAAAGGTTATCAAAAGAAAAGGCCGCCTAGAAATGCAAATTAAATGATTTTTCCTAATACCAATGACCTTACTATGTATCCAAGCTCTTCAGCAAATAATCAGACTAGGTAATATAGATTGTGAACTGCTTTTAGAGACGGATGCTGAAGTAACCGTAAATGTCTTTGTATGAAGCTAGACACATACGCAAAAATATTCTTAACTTTATGTCAAAACATTTCAATATATAGCTGCTATTGTGTAAGATTGGCATCTATATTGTGTATAGCCTGGCATAATGGAATGGGAGCGGGCAGACCTTCAGCCTCCATGTGCTCCATGGCGCACTCCCACCCACAGTTGATGTGAATGGCTGGCTGTAGAAGCGTGCCTCAGTTGCAGGGAGGCTGGGTATGCAGCTGCACAGCTGCAGTTATGAACGCAGTGTGAGGGCACTGTAAAGATAATTGATTGCAGGCCGAAGCCCCAAGATCGCTTGATCAGCCAGCCCTGGAGTCTTTTAGACTGAAATGGTGAAATGATGGTTGGTCCCCTTTATAGTGTTTATACTGTAAAGGTTTGTACTCACCATAGTTCTTGTCAGATCCACTGCTGGCAGCACACTCCTGAGAACCCCTGGCACACTTTTGTTAATTTGTCAATGGCGGACAGTCATGTTATGCAAATAAATGAGATAGCCTGCTTTCTTGTGTATGGCTGACTGAGCCACATTTGACCCAAGTCCTGGGCTACACGCCCTGATCATCAGGCACATCTGTATACTCGACAGATCCCCACCCCTGCCACCAGTTACAGTGTCAAGACGTGGCATGGCCCCTCCATTACAGTTAATGCACAGAGCATGCCTGCATCACTGTGGTGGATGGTGGGGGCCATGTCCTGTCAAGAATACAGATGTGTCTGACGATTGTGCCATGCGGTGGAAGACTTGGATCTGCCAATCAGGCAGGAATCGCAGCACTACACTAGGAGTAACCATCTGTGATTGAAAAAAGGGTATAGAGTGTTCTTTATTTCAGCCTGGACAACCCCTTTAATATACTGGCACCACCAAAAGCTAATACAGTCAAATATCAGATATGGCTTAAATATCTAAAAATACCTTTGAAGAGGAACCAAACATAGGAAACATACATTCACTAACCTGAGTTTTGTCCCATCTACCTGGGGCATCCCAATTTGGGATGCTCTGCTATGTGTATCACTTTAGATCACCCGTAAAGTCACCTTTCCTTTGTTCCTACGGGACAATGCCTGGGCCGCCAGCCAATCGTACACATTCCATTCAGCTTTTGCTTTGCTACTCTAAGATCAGCACATGCGCCATGGGATTAACCCCCTTGGCAGTGATCCCGAGCGTGACTCGGGGTTAATTTGCGCTGTAAGTGGCGGTAACCCCGAGTCACGCTCGGGATCGATCTGGGAGCAAGAGCGGGCGGCGCAGCCTCCTTACCTTCTCCCTGCGATCCAGCGATGTCTCTGCCGCGATCGCAGGTGAGAGCCGCTTCCGGGTTCCGTCTCTGTGAGCCGCAGAGGCTCATGGGGGCGGAGCCGTGTGTCAGAGACAAATGCAATGGTAACGCTTTCGTTACCATTGCATTTGTCTATTTCACAACGCCAGGGAGGTTAAGGAAAGGTGAGGTTTTTGGGTGATTCTGGGGTTTTCACACAAATTTGGATGTCCTACAAAGAGGCAGACTGGCAGCCAGGTTACCCCTCTTTAAAATGCACAACCAGTCCTTATTTATGTTAGAAAATGAGTTTCAACTTCAAAATTGAATTTATCAATAGTTGAAGTTATCGTAAAGCTATCACAGTTAAAGGAGCACTATCACGAAAAATGGTCCAATATTAGAAATCCAAATAAATATGCTAGGTGGCAAAAGAAAGGGATACTTATACACCATGCATAACAATATTCTATCAAGTCTGTTTCTTTGGAAGGATGGAAGAAAAGATACAAGGGGGGCAGCTTTTGAATATAGCTTTCTGCTTTTGTGTGTGACATATACTCAACTCTAATGACCTTTCTCCTATGGAATAACAGCTTATTGCTATTGCAATTCTTAATTCTTGGGTGGAGATGATTTTACCCATCATGCAATACTTTTGGGCAAGTATTAAGACTGGTTAATGCTGCTGCTCCCCACAGCTTGGCCCAGAATGGACCCGATCATTCCTGTAAAAGTGGAATGGTACTTTTGCACCACTGGAATCTAGAAGCATTGCTGGATTTTTTTTTTCAGTTGGGGTGTAAAAGTAGCCCCTCCTCTCATTATCCAATATATATATATATATATATATATATATATATATATATATATATATTTAAAGTGACTGGCAAGTCAAAAGTAAAAGTCAGTAGCTTACCTTTCATTAGTAGCTCCATCACTGTCCTTCATCTCCTGTCTGCCCCTAGTGAGGAAAATCACATCATCATTCTGGTTTCCATCCCCACTCCACCCATGTGGTCCACCAATGAACCTTCGGAGGACTAAGAACAAAAACACCCCCCCTCTCCCTGCCCAGACGTCCTGAGTGGCTGCCTCTCTCTGCATCTCTCTCCCTCCTCTCACTGTGCTTACATCACATCCATGTTGCCACACTCACTGTTTCTCTTCATTTTTTTTCTCTGCATCTCTAACGTCTAGTATAAGTTCCTTAGAAAAAAAGTTTAATACTATAGACAACTATTTGTCTTTGGCAGCAGGAATTGGTGCTGATTCATACACTGCTTCCATTCATCAGTCATCTCAGTTTGATCCCATCAGATAAATGGAGCCAGGGTATATAACAAATCATGGTCCAGATTAGGAGGACAATTGAGGAAAGTCCTGAAGTGAAAATGTATCTCTAGGTTTATTAGCTGAGACAAGAAGTGCCATTCCTAATAGATATAGCTTGTCTATGCAGCCACCGAGACAACAATTTATTGTAATAGTGGCAGTGTGAGTACTCTGCTCCCTGTTTTGTAACGTAGCTTGGTACATTGTTTTTTGAGTCTTTTTTTATGTTATTATAACTGTTTGCTTTTCTGTTTTTGTCATTTATTTGCTGAAATTACTGTAAATGTCAAAACTGTATTAATAATCCAGTACAGTATGTATCATAAACAATAGGATCTATGTGATTTCACTTTAACATATATACTATATTGTTTCTCTAAGGGATTAAGCTGTTTATAAAGGTCACTGTGTACCATATATAGTATATTAATAGTAATGGTATCTGCCAGCTGTCACACACATCATTTTACTTACATATGGTGAACATAAAGTGCTGCAACTCCCACAGGCTGTAATAACACTGTGGCATAGAAACTTTTTGTTTAAATCCCTATAAATTGTTACTTTAGCGTGCTATACTAGGTGGAAACTAATAATGCTTCTTTGTAACTGGATTAACTTTTTTTATTTTCTGTACAAATGACATTCACAGCACATACTTTAGAATTGACTCCCAAATCTCCAAAGTGTAATGTTTATTGAAAACAGAAATGTTGCTATATAAAGATAAGGTAATATTGGCTACCCTCACCCCACAAACTATATAAATGATTGTACTGAATGAAAAAAGAGAGACTGCATAAAACTGTTGTATGTTAACAACAAAACACAGCATAAACTACATAGCTACAAAAAATATAAAAAAGTATATAGCTTGTTAACTCGTGCAAAGGAGGTGACACTAATATTTGATAACTGTGTAATACAGGTATAAAATCTAAAGTTTTTAAACTGGACCTTCAGCATAATTTAATGAAAAGCCCAAACCCAGCATCTAAAAGTAATATATTTTAACATTTTCAGTCACTTATTATACTTTCCCCCGCAACTCTGCAACTCTGTTCAGGACTCGAGGATACGAGCGCCGCCATCTTGCCTCAGAAGCATCACATACTGAGGAGAGGAGAGGGAGGAAACTGCAGGGGGCGGGTTATAGCTGTGCTTTGCAGACAGAGCAAAGCTGGTGTCAGGAAAAAGACAGCAATCCCAGAATTCAGAGCGGCACAGTTAGAAGACACTTCCTGTTTGCAGGCTGTCTGAGACTGCATGTACCGCTATCTTGGATGTTTAAAGTCTCAGAAAATGCAGTAGATGCAGGTAGGATGATTTTTAATGTGAGCAATCTGTATGTACAGGGTGGGGGAAACATATAAGTGCAACTGTATGGCTATGCTGCCTGCTCTCATTGGATGAGAGAAAGTGATGCCACGACCAGCAAAGTGTGCAGATGGGGATTCCATTAAGCAACTCCGGACGCATATTAACATGCGTGGTGGGAGAAGCTGATTGGGCGAGCCCGGGGCTCTGGGGGTTTCACACAGCAGGACACCCCAAGCCGGGATGCCCTGGGGGGAAGGACCAAAATCTGGGATAAGTTTTAGGCCATTTTAAAAAGCAGAATGATACATTCAGCAACTGTCACCCCTTCTTCTTCTTTTTTCATTAAAAGAAATAAAAATTATTAAGTGTTATCATAGTAAGAGCCTATTAAAAAACATATGTAATTGATTTTTCATAGATATCTAATGTTTTTTGCATTCAATAAATAGGCCACTATTTACAACATTATTCTAAAAGGGTTAGGACAGAGTTTCCCTATCCAGTCCAATAATAGGTTTCATTTTCCCATTATTCACTGGAAGGCAATTTCAATCCGTCGGCTCGTGAAGATGGCTTGACACTTGTTAGGTGCTGGCTTTCTAATCTGTCTGGAAAAAAACATTTAAATGGAGATTCATCTCTGTTTAGTTTGTCAACATAAATATCCTCTTGTCTTTCTACAGGTATATTTAAATGGAAATGTTTTATTCATGTGCCTGGATCCTATCTTATAATTAATTGAATTATGCAAATTGTAAGTGTGTCAATCATTAAAGCATTTACAATAAAATATTATATAAATAATCACCTCACCAGATGTTGTTAAGTTTATAACATTCACTTAAATTGGACCAACATCCTTATAAGAAACGGTGCTTATAGACATCCCTCCCCAGGGCAATTTAGATTGCTGCACATAAAAAATCATTTACCTCTTTGTAACTCTTGCCTTAATGGCGTCCAATGGATAGGCCAGTGGCTTGCTGCCGCTGTGCATTCTGGGTTATGTCAGTTAAATCCAGGCAGCAGCACTTTGTTGGCGGGTGCAGGAACAAACGTAAGTGCTGACAATTGTTCAGTTTCATGCAAAAATAAATTATTATTATTAATTAATATTAATAATGATTGCTTCTGGTGTGGTTTATTCTAGGGCCGGATGTATTCTATTACTTACTACAGAAGACCTGTGTTACCTATATCTGTAAGAATAAATCAAGGCTACTTGACTTGCTACAAGTTTCCTTGATTTACTCCTACAGATATACCAATTCATGACCTGGATGAATGAGAACCTTCACAGACCTGTGTTACCTAAAGTCATTAGCACGTTGTTTAAACAAAGATTTACCTTAGGATTGTATCTCCTGAGGAAGGGGGTTCCTAGAGACCACGGAACTCGTTGAGGATGCTGTGGGAACTGCCATTATATTCTAAGTACCCTCTTGGTTCTTCTCTGTTAATCTTTAGATTTTTTGTGCTCTGGCCATTCTTATTCTTCTTTACATATGCAGCGGGCTGTGTCAATAAATGTTTAGTATAATAGGACACACTAAGCTCTTTTGACACGCAGTGGGAGTAACCTACTTTTTTTGCCGGGGACCTAATGCCAGATGTGTTGATCACCTCACACATATACAGTTTATGTGGTGCCCTCAAAAGCCACAACCATCACTTCTCTCTCCTTTTACTCTTACTTGCTGCCGGCGACATCAGTCCTAATCCAGGCCCACTCTCTTCCCCCCCCCTCCTCCATAACTATTCATTCTTCATCAAAGCCCAAAGTCTACAACCGTGTTAAACCGGGATACACACGCAACCTATCTAATCTGATACAGCTTACTCACTCTCCATCCCTTCCCGCCACTGTCACCTGCGCACTGTGGAATGCACGCTCAGTGCGCAATAAACTCACCTATATTCACGACCTGTTTCTCTCTAACTCTTTTACCTTCATGGGGTTCACAGAAACATGGCTTACCACATCAGACACAGCTTCACCCGCTGCCCTCTCACATGGGGGACTACATCTAAACCACACCCCCAGATCCAACAACGAACAGGGTGGGGGCGTGGACATTCTTCTATCCAAACTCTGCTCCTTTAACCCACTCCCTGCCTTGCCATCTCTATCCTTCTCATCTTTTGAAGTTCACTGTGTCCGCTTATAGTCTCCCTGTAACCTGAAAATTTCAGTCATCTACCGCCCTCCTGGAACTACTACTCTTTTCTTCAACCACTTTTCTACCTGGCTCCTTCAGTTACTGTCCACAGACATCCCTGCAATCATTATGGGTGACTTCAACATATCTGTTGACACTAGCAACCCTGCTGCCACCAGAATACTGTCACTAACCTCATCCTTCGGCCTCAAGCAATGGTCTACTGCACCCACCCACAAAGACGGCCACACAATTGACCTCCTGTTCTCTAACCTCTGCTCTGTAACAAACCTGTCATCCTCTTTGCTCACCCTCTCTGACCATAATCTGCTTACTATGACCTCTCCCCAATGCCTGCTAACCCCCCTAAACCCACAACTCAACGCAGGAACTTAAGAAACCTAGATCTTCAGTCCTTTTCTGCCTCACTTCAACCTCTTCAGACCTTGACCTCATTCACGGACATAGACGCTGCATCATCACACTACCATAATATTCTCTCCTCAGCTCTGGACTCTGTCGCCCCCCTCACCTATAGTCGTCCCCGCACCAAAAACCCCCAACCCTGGCTAAATGCAAGCACAACCAGATTGAAACAGCTGTCTCGAGCTGCTGAACGGCAATGGAGGAAAACCAAAGCCAATCATGACTTTCTATTCTGAGAACAAGCCCTTCAGGAACTCAGGACGGCCCTATCATCTGCTAAGCAAGCATATTTCTCTTCACTGATTTCTGCACAAGCCCGGAATCCCAAACAACTCTTCAACACTTTCAGTTCCTTACTCTGCCCACCACCTCCTCCTCCAACCTCCCAAATAACAGCAAAAGAATTTTCTACATTCTTCAAAGAAAAAATTGACAACATTCGACTTGGCTTTGCCCCTCAGAATCCCTCACCACTTCAAACAATCCCCCTGCCTTACTCTCTTACTTTCTTTACTCCAATAACTAAGCTTGGACTAACCTCTTTCATTTCTAGGGCCCACCTGACTACCTTCTCCCTCGATCCTATTCCATCCCACCTGATTCCTCAACTGTCTCCATCCCTCACTCCAGCCTTAACCTCCATATTCAACCTTTCCCTCTCCACTGGCACCTTTCCTTCTTCCTACAAACATGCAGTTATTACTCCGATAATCAAGAAACCCTCTCTGGACCCCTCTGCCCTCTCTAGCTATCGCCCTATCTCACTACTCCCTTTCTCCTCCAAACTTCTTGAACAACATGTCCACTCAGAACTGTTACAATACTTATCCACTAACAACTTATTTGACCCCTTACAATCAGGATTCCGCCGTAACCACTCCACTGAAACTGCCCTCACCAAAGTCACCGATGATCTGCTCACTGCCAAAAGCATTGGTCACTACTCCATCCTCATCATTCTTGACCTCTCCTCAGCCTTTGACACTCTCTGCTTCTTGATATTCTCTCCTCTCTTGGAGTTCAAGGGCTTGCACTCTCTTGGCTCACCTCTTACCTCTCTGACAGATCATTCAGTGTATCCTATTCTAACACAGTTTCCTCCTCCCTTTCTCTTTCTGTTGGTGTGCCACAAGGTTCTGTCCTATGCCCCCTACTTCTCAGTCTACACCAATGGCCTTGGCAAACGTATAACTTCACTAGGCTTCCAATACCACTTCTATGCAGATGACACTCAAATATATCTCTCTGGCCCCAATCTCCTCTCTCCTACCTCACCTCCCCAACTGCCTCTCAGCTATTTCTTCATTCATGTCATCTCGCTACCTCAAGCTAAACTTGGACAAGACAGAACTGGTCATTTTACCACCCTCTAACTCGCCTCCCCTCTCTAACACATCTATTTCTGTCAACAATTATACAACAACAGCAACTCCCCACGCTCGGTGCCTGGGAGTCATTCTGGACTCTGCCCTCTCTTTCAAACCACATATTCACTCCCTGGCCACCTCCTGTCGCCTCCAACTTAAAAACATCTCCTGCATCCGTCCTTTCCTCTCACCTGACACCACTAAAATGCTAGTGCATGCCCTGGTCATATCCCGTCTGGATTACTGCAACATCCTTCTTTGTGGCTTACCAACTAACAGACTGGCACCCCTCCAATCTATCCTGAACTCTGCTGCTCGCCTCATCCATCTCTCCTCTCGCTCCTCCAGTTCTGCGCCTCTCTGCTAATCCCTACACTGGCTGCCAGTCCCACAGCGAATCCTGTTCAAAACTCTAACTCTCGCCTATAAAGCTCTCTCCAACCAGGCCCCTCCCTACATCTCATCTCTAATCCAACAATATCAACCTAGACACAGCCTCCGCTCTGCTGCTGACCTTCTCCTGTCCACCACCCTGGTCACCTCCTCTCACGCCCGCCTCCAGGACTTCTCACGTTCAACTTCAATCTTCTGGAATGCCCTCCCGCACCCAATCCGCCACTCCACAACCCTCAAAACTTTCAAAGGCACCCTTAAAACCCACCTATTCAGACAAGCATACAATCTGGCCTAACCAATCTTCTAAAGGGCATACGCCACAAAGCTCAATGCTGACTGTTTGTGATCCTTCCCCCTCGTCTTAACCCCTCTTCCTTTAGACTGTAAGCTCGCAAGGGCAGGGCTCTCTCCCCTATTGTATCTTGTACTCAGAATATCCACTGTCAAATCTGTAAAACTGCATTTGAAATAGTATATGTACCGTATCTTTCTACCCTGTCTGTAATTACTACGGAAGATGATGGCGCTATATAAATAAACAATAATAATAATAATGTGGTGTCTTGTCATCCTCATCATCAGCCATTGGGGATATAATTTTCTTTTATGTGTGCAATATTTAAAAAGCACTTTAAAAAGCAAAAAGCGCTGGCGATGGGATGAGTTCCCTACAGTGCCAGATAGGATCAGGTGCACAGCCTGCACTGTGTGGCCTTATCCCATACATTTCAATGGGCTGGGAGGGTTATAATTATTTTTGCATTTTTTTGGACTGGTACATGTGTCACAGGATCTCTGGGCTGGTTGGAATTATCTTTGGATGTATTTTTAGCAATTTTGTGTTGCGCTGCCACTTTGTTATTTGGGCCATGAGAAAGCTCTGTCATGTCTTTCAAGTATCCCCAATGCAATTTCCATTAAAAGAAAAAAATTCCAGGACCCTAAAAAATTAAAAAATAAAATTAAAAATTGGGATTCCAACAGGCGCTGTGTGTATTTTCTTAAATACTTTCAACGGCCTGCCTGGCCGGGAGCGCTACAGCTGAGGGGACCGACAGGCTAAAGCCGGTGTCGCAGTCCAGGCGCTGCCGAGTGTCTCAGACGAGATGCTGAAGTGCTGCCCACACCTTTTATAATAAATTAGCCTCTATATTATGGCAGGCCACTGTCTTTATATGTTTACATCTCGCTTGTCTTACTGGTTTCAATTTATACAACACATTTTATTTTATTTTTTTTATAACAGTTAAGGTGCAACAGTGTAGGTGGTTTGAGCATCTGTTTTTTAGTGTCTTAGCTGTAAACAAAGATTTACTTTAGGCTTGTTAAATCCGATATCAGGAATATCTTAATAAAACCCCCTATGTCATGACAGTCAGGCATATTTGCCTTCTTACAAGATGCATGATCACTTATAGCACTTGGGATTCACTGATAACTAACATGGAATAGCAGAAGCCACTTAACATTGCACCCCTGCTGAAAGACAACTTAAGTTGTTGCTAAACACAGATTCAAGCAGCTTAAGCTGTCACTTGAGATTTAGTGAACAAGGAAGCATTTAGTAAGAGAATATTTGCACAACCAGAAAGAAAATGATCAACATAAACATTGTTGAGTTTACTGTTTGGTTTTTAGATGGGAAGCCATTTCTAGACTTTCAGAACAAAGTAACAAAAGTTTTGCAGCTAAGCAGATCTTGTTTCCATCCTGGTTTTGTCTCATTTCCCCACCAGAACTGAAATACTGTAGTCAGGGATGTTTGGGTATGACGCATTTTCCCAACCTATTTTTATGACGGCCCTATAGGCTCCCTTGCAACTATGTGCTAGGGGAGGCCCTGGTTCTCAGAGACACTAAACTATCCCAACCTAACCCCTCACACCATCACATCAGTAAGCCTGACATTAAAGACGTTTGCCTAGCAGAGCTATGTGTTAATAGCTACATGCTTTTGTCGAATCTGCTTCCCCAATAAGAGATATGCTTCACCGAAGTGCGCAACTACTTCCTGCCTCCATGGTAAAGAGCTCAATGCTGGTTTTGGCTTCCTAAGGATCATCAACTATAGAGATATCTCAAACTGGGATGCCCCAGGGGAGAGTGGTAAAAGGGGCATTTTTGACTGTTGGTCAGCTTTAAAAGAATTGTCCAGGCATAAATATAAAAACAGCTATACTCACCCACATGACCCCGCTTTGGTATAGCTCCTCCATTAGAATTAATTGAGTGGCGATGTAAACTAGACAGCGTTCAACATCTTTGACTGGATAGGACTGATGAGGTGCTTGTTCTCCATCCTCGATAAGTCTAACAAGAGTGGGTCAAGGTAGTGGAGCTGCACTGGACAAAAGGTGAGCATAACTGTTTCTTTTTTTTTGTTGCCTGAACAATCCTTTTAAAGTCCTAATCACAAATATTAGTCAGACTGTCTAATAAATATAGTGTCTAACGGGAGGATGTCATGCTGACTATTTAGGGTCTTATTTATGAAGTGCACCGTTTAGCATCTTTCTGGTTGCTCTAGCACCAGATTTGGAGCACTGGGATATTTTTCTTTTTTGGCGCTGCTAGCACATTTTCATTTTCACAGCATCCAATGTTAACTAATTTGCTTTAATTGTAGCATTAGGTATTTTCTGGTCTGTGTCAGTGCCTGTTGGATCTGACAATTATACCAGCACCAGTGTGTAAGCTAATCAATGAGTATTGAGCTGTGGTCAGAGACAGCTGTGTCCAAAGACAAAGTTTGGTAGCTCTACCACCAGAATGGCTGTGTGTATGGCAGGGGCTAGTCTCTTGCCCCAATAGCAGCAGTAAGCAAAAGATGTTGCCATCACTCCAGCATCATTAAAGTTAAAACAGCCAAATAAAGTCAGTAATCCACAGCATTGGGACATCCATAAAAGCAGTACATGACACCAGACCTCTGTGATGTAATCCAGAGTTGGTCATCTAATGCAATTTGGACCTCAAAGTATGTCCTTAGTCATAGAGACAGTGAGAGACAGCTGTGGGACCATTGTGACTTGCTGTGCTTGCTCAAGACGATAGCTCCACAGGACAGAGTAGCTTTAGGACTTATTTTTTTGCTTGGCCCTGTAGAAATTAAATTGAAAAAATTACAAACTTTGGAGCCCCTTTAAAGCTTTTACCCTACGCAGTTAACAGCATGCAATGCCAAGCAGCTACTTCCAAGGCCATCAAGATACTATCATGCATTAAAATAGGCATGGAATCACGGGATAGGGATGTAATTTTGCCTCTTTACAAGGCACTGGTGCGCCCTCACCTGGAATATGCTGTGCATTTCTGGGCACCCATTCATAGAAAGGACGCTCTGACTATAGAAAGGGTGCAGAGGAGAGCCACCGAACTAATAAGGGGAATGAAGGACCTTAGTTATGAGGAAAGATTATGAGAATTAAATCTGGTTAGTCTTGAGAGGAGACGGCTGAGGGGGGACATGATTAACTTGTATAAATATATAAATGGCCCATACAAAAAATATGGGAGAACACTATTTCAGGTAAAATCCTCTCTAAAGACAAGGGGGGACTCCCTTCGATTGGAAAAAAAGAAATGTAGTTTCCGGAGGCAACAATCATTTTTTTACCATAAGAACTATAAATCTATGGAATAGCCTCCCACAGAAGCTTATTACAGCATCAACCGCTGACAGCGTCAAAAAAGGATTAGATGCTTTTTAGAAGAAAATAACATTGACAGTTACTATTAGCGGTTATCAGTAAAAACAAAAAATAAAATAAATTGCTTCCCCTATAAAATAAAATGAAAGATAACTTCCCCTTCCCCAACACCCTTGGTTGAACTTGATGGACATTTGTCTTTTTTCAACCGTGTTAACTATGTAGTTGTGTAACAGTTGGGTTTAGAGTCCCTTTATCCCAATTTACTTTACAGGGTTTCCCTTCCCTGAAAGTCAGCTGAGCAACAGCCCTTTCTGCATGCTGTTAACCTAAATTTTAAATAGACCAACAGTCAAAAATGACTAAAATCAGACCATCACACCATGCTCATAAGCAACACTCCACAGGGCAATTTAGATTGCTGCGCATAAAAATTAATTTACCATTTTCTAACCCCTTCTTTAGTAAATTTTAGAAACAAAATGGTAGCTTATGCATTTGCAGGCAACCTGCAAACGGGAAGTGCTGCTGGGCTTCCTGTTACTCTGTATTGTCAGTCAGTAGAATCCAGGCAGAAGCATGGCTGAGGTGAGATGCTGGGAGAGGAAGCTCCAAAATAGCCGCTACCTATCTTTTCCATCTGTGCCAAGCTGTTGGTCCGGTTTAGACTCCTTACATTTTCAAATATATATATAGCTAACTGCTGACAGAGACCCTGATACATGTGTCTGTGCCATTAAAAGTCCTAATGGTTAGCACCAATGGTTTTAACACAGCATCAGTTTATTCCTCATTTAAGAAGCATGCTAAAGTTAGTGCCAATGTGTGTCAGATAGAGATACATTTCTTGCGCCTTCTTCACAGTGAAGCATAGTTGTATAGGCAGTGCCAGTTTTTAGTGGTGTTGAAGATGCTATAGAGCTCATCCTTTTTACTCCAAGTAAAAAGGAAGCTCCAACCAAGTACCCCGAAGTGACAAGAAGCTCCAACCAAGTACCCCCAAGAAAGGGTTGAATGATAAATAGTAACAAAATAATTAGTCCACATTTTAAAGCAATAAGGGATAATGTTTCAATGTTAAAATTATATAGACCAGCCAGGCTATCCCTTGTTGGTGCGCCCCTGAACACTGACATGTTCCCCCCTGGGGTACATGTAACAGTGCATAGACCACAATGGCAGGCAAAGTTTCAGAATAAAAAGCTGAAAGAAACACAAAAAAAGAACATGTTTTGTAACATGTCGAAAATGCATACACATGATGTAAATGTCGCCAAATCCTATTCTGGTCACTTCTTATAGCCTTGAGAAAGAGCCCTTGAGGCTCGGAACGCGTGGGCTTGCCGTGGGGACCCATCCTTGCCAGCTACACAGTAAGGTTTTGTCATTTGTGTGTTCCATGTTTGACACTTTGCACTTTTGTTTTCTGTTGGGCCTGTTCGGAGTCAGGGGTCCTGTTTATGAATATTGATGTATACTAGTTGTTGCACATAGCACTTTATTATCATATACTAATAGTACACAGGTATCAATTATCAGTCACTTCAGCACTTTACAATCATGTATTTTCTGACACGATGGTTCCCCCATGTGGCTTGTTACGGTATAGCACCATGATTTGTTGCTATTTTTAATATGTTTTTAGTGTGATTATCATCAATAAAGATAAATTATATATTTTTCATTGGTGTGGAGTGCAATTGTTAGTCCCCAGGGACCCATTTTGGGGGTGTTTGGAGGGCATCCCATAAACTTTGGTTACAAATCCTATTCTTTCACAACATGCGTTCATCTAACCTCAATTATTGAAAATGGAATTAACACACTACACTGTCACATTTTTATTGCAAAAGTGGCTTCTTATAATGAAGTTAACAATAACAAAAAACAGTAGTGCACATTGGCACAGTTGCAAATCCAACATAGGGGACCATAGGTACAGAAGCAGGCACTGTACTGAGAAACAGGCACTATAGGGAGAAACCTAATGCTCCAATACAAGCTGAATATTAAAGGGCAGATGTTTTGACTCTGCTCTTTATAACGCACGCTTACAGAAATATAACAGCACCAATTAAAAAAAAAATGGACACGTCATGGCAGACGTTAATGGCAACAAAGTGGCGCAAATTGGAACAGAAAGTTGCCATTCATAAATCAGGCTCAGATTAAGTATAATTTCTTTCATGTATATACGCATTTATATAGTGTTATTGCGAACTGTAATTTACACTTTTGAATTCCAAAATCTTGTCTCAACGGAAAAATAAACGGTGGCAGCTCACAGTTAAAGCACAAATATTTATCATCGACATGATGTATCACTGGCAACCCAAGCAGAACAAACATTTTCTTGTATTTAGCTATGTTTGACACCGTGACAATATACTCTCTCTGTGTCTAGGATGCAAATGGGAAAATGCTTTACACTGAAATGAATTTGCTCTCTATAATATTTGAAAAAAAAACACGCCTTTCTTGGAACTATGATACGGACTGATAGGGCATCTTTTGAATGTATGTGCCAAATGACCTAATGATTTCTAAAATTATATTTTTATATCAAAAGAGAGAAGTTGTGAAATGTTCCCATTGCCCATTAAACTGCTAAGTCATTTAATGTATTTTGTTAAGCGTGATCAGAAGCATCAACAGTTTGGGTGAGTGCCTGGGAAATCTGAAGTACTTTTGCAAGTATTCCTTGAATTGCAAGGTTAACATACAGGAATAAATCTACAGAATATCCTCATACCTGAAGCCAAGAGACAATTGGCCTGATGCATCAAATTATAGAATAGGGCCGCTTTCCTGCTGGAAATATGACTTATCATTGTATGATACGTAGCATTTAATTCATTTACATTTGTAAAGCTAACACTGTTTATGAAGTGGCTAGAAATTAATTATGGGAAATGGCTTTTGAAAATTGCCCAGAACAGATTTTGTGCCTTTACATTATCAGCTATGGAAGAGTACCATACCACTAGATTACCAGCAACCAGTGGTGTTTGTTGGCTGTGAGTAAATGGAGACCAGTGGCAGCCATAACAGCTAGCAATAAGGGAATGGAAATGAGTGTGTATGCAGTCAGTTTACAGGCACTATGCCTTAATATTGCCGTAGGATGTGCACCCTCTTTAGGAAAAAGCCATGGGTGTCATGGGCACCAAAATAGATGCAAGTTGAATGCCTATATTTTTTGGTATAGCCCCCCATAGTGGTATTACAGTCTTTTTGAGTTGATAATTTTTTTGGTTTTCTAAAATCTTCAAGAAATTCAGATAGTGTAAGTATAACAACTTGAAAAATTCTTAATTTTCAGCTTTTATGTCCACCAATTGCTGGATGTGGAGCCTCTGCTAGAGATGAGCGAACTTTTACGAAGTTCCCCATCAAAAATGCCGGCATGGTGGGAGCGGGCCGGCCGGTTCCGCTGTCAGCGGGCCGGCATTTAAAAAGAAAAAAAAAAAAAGCATTTTTGCCGGCATGGTGGGAGCGGGCCGGCCGGCTCCGCTGTCAGCGGAACCGGTCGGCCCGCTCCGCTGTCAGCGCCCTCTGATGACGCGCCCTCAGATGACAGCTGAGAGCGGCGCCAGCCTCCACGCTCCGGACCTGCAGGTAAGTGTTTGCTTTTTTTTTTAAATGCCGGCATGGTGGGAGCGGGCCGGCCGGTTCCGCTGACAGCGGAGCGGGCCGACCGGTAAATGCCGGCATTTCAAAAGAAAAAAAAAAAAAGCATTTTTGCCGGCATGGTGGGAGCGGGCCGGCCGGTTCCGCTGACAGCGGAGCGGGCCGACCGGTTCCGCTGACAGCGGAGCTGGCCGGCCCGCTCCCACCATGCCGGCAAAAATGCTTTTTTTTTTTTCTTTTTAAATGCCGGCATGGTGGGAGCGGGCCGGCCGGCTTTACCGGCCCGCCGGCCGGCTCCGCTGACAGCGGAACCGGCCGGGCCGCTCCCACCGTGCCGGCATTTTTTTTTTTTAATTTCAGGAAAAATTCGATCGGCACGAACCACAAAATATTCGGGTTCGTGCCGAATCGAATATTTCCTGAAATTCGGAGCGAATTCCGGTTCGTCCGAACCGGTTCGCTCATCTATAGCCTCTGCCTACTCGCTAAGAATTGTGGTAATTCTGTGGCTCTTGGGCTGCCAGAAAGCTTTCCATTAAAGTGGTTCCACACCAATTTTCTATATAATGGGTGGGGGAGTACACTGTGAAAGGCTCGGGAGGAGGAGACATCTAGATTGCTGAAGCCCCCACACATAGGCCCCCGCAACCTCCCTGCGATCCTTACCTGAACCTTGATTTGCCAGTGAAATGTTGCTCACAATTGGGCGGATGCCAGCTTTTACCTTTTCATCCCCGTACCAGTATTGTAATAAGGGATTTTCAAGAGAAGACCAATGTGTGAATAATAATGTTTACTAAACTGACTAAAATTCTAGCTTATACTACAAGAGGAAAGTCTTTGAATTTGATGGACATTTACTTAAAAATTGGGTGAAAGTGTGTAGAAATAAAGGTATGTTAACAATACTTAGAGAGAAAAGTGTATGCTAATGGTAATCCCAGAAATGACCTTTAGTGATTCCACAGCAGCGTGAGCAGGATTATGGGATCCCACAAAGCTGTAAATTGAAGGATTTGCATCTTGCATGAAATAAGAAATGTTATTGCCTACAGAGAAAGTACGGTGTTAAAAACGATAAAACATATTGTTCCAAATTTAAAACCGAGTCCTTGAAAGAGATTGAGGCATTGTTAAAATCAAGAATTAGGTTTTTGCTTTCTATTTTTAAAAATACGAACTATTTTTTGCCACACTGGTTATTTAATTCTCAGTATTGCCAGTCTCAACAACATATTATTATGAGGTGAATGTCTCAATTAATACCGCTATATTTAAAGGCTAAAATTAGTACACTTAGCAACCTTTTACTGGTCATATAGTAAATGCTTTTATGCCTAAATTAGGGGTCTTTGATTTGTAAAAATCAGTGTATGTGACCATTGCTTAGTGATATATCAGTATAACAGATGAACTGCTATAATAAACCTAAAAGTATAGACAAAACCCCTTCTTAAATATAGATTATTCATATGTACTGTATACTGTACATATTTTATACTTTGTGCTAGAGAAAAGCAATTCTAGCCACATTTCTTGAAACCACATTTTTTTCCATGGTACATATGAACCAGGAATAGCAGGATTTACCTACAGTATTCTTTAAGTCCCTTTAGGCTATATGAAGAGCTCAGAAAGCCGTTGTACATGCAATGCTTGCATAAAGCTTTTAATATTTAAACAGTAATCTAATCTTTGACAGATATCAGTCTTTTGGCCATAATCAGCACAAGACCAAAAGGTGATATCTGTATGGGGTGGGGTAGTCTTGAGAGCACTGTCACAGATGGGAAAGCTAACTTAGAGAGCCTAACGTGGGTCTCTCCCTAAGATCCTCCTCTGTTTTACATAGGATCCAAAAATGTTCAGCTTCTATTAGCCCATAAACCAATGAGGTGAAGTTAAAGTCCTTGTCAAAGCAAAACAACAAATAACAGATACTCACTCATAGTCCCTCTCAGCTTATTCACCCAATGTAGTTTGAAACTTACCAGCATAATTGATCCAGTGCCTGACAGCCTATAGCCACGCAGCAATCCCCTAGAGTTAGTCACGATGACTGGCTGTGTCCGCTACCTTCATTACTAAGGAGGGGGTGTGCCAGGACCTGTACATGTCCCCTGCATTGAAATGAATGGAGTGGGTGTGGCCAGTCACTGTCAGTGAAGCAAGGAGTCACAAGGTGACCACAGACCATTGTTGTGAGTGGGGATGACGTGGATTTCTGATGAAAGTAAGGTTCAATCTACTGGAACAGGGTGATCAGCTGTGCAGGACTTTTGCTGAGTATGTTTTGTGTATTATTTTAATTGAGACAATCGCTTTAAGTTGTCATGCAAGACCACTCTCTAGCACAATGTTGCCAGGGTTTTTTTACTGCAGCATAAACTCTTCCCAAATCGCTATGCCCCACAGTGCGCAAAAGTCCAGCGATGCCTATGCAGTGAAATGTAGATTTTGCAGAGTGCTCTGCATTTCCGCACTAAGTGGACTTTCTCTTAAAGGTCAAGCACTTTGTCAAGCCTGTCATGAAATATCAGTGCAGGTTAACAAAGCAATATATGCAGATTTACATTCGATTCTGTTATTCTATCAAAATAAACCCGATGAAGGTCAATAAAATAAATTTATCAACAGGATAGATTGCTTTGCTAACAGTGAAGCTTGCCTCCTTTCACCTCGAAAATTAAATCTGTTCTTGGTGGAGCTGCTTAGAGTACCCCTTAATATAATTAGACTATGCAATCCGCTTTCCATTTACAAAATCTGGATCTATATTATTTGGAATGTGAATACAATGTTGCTTTAAAATAGTTCACTCATTAATTTAGAGTGTTCTGTTAGCTGGGATATTGCCAATTAGCTGGACAGACTTTTTGGCCCCATGCCAAGAGATAAGGGGCACAGGCAACTCATCATGCTGAAAGAGAAGGAAATTAAATGAATTGTTCCTGCCGTCTCCTGAAGGAACAACATGACTATCAGCTGGTACGTTTATTTCAACAGGATATTTCTAAACACAGAATCTTCAAAATGAATGGATCTAGAAGTTATTCCAATAAGGTTATATTTTACATTACACAAGGTAGTTAAATAAATACACAGTGCCTTTTTTAAAACCAAAAGCATGTTTTGTAGGTACTTTTTTTTCTTCATTAGTGTTAAATATAATGTTATAAAGCACCATCATATTGTACTGCCTGCTGTACAAGGTAGAAGTACAGGGGTAAGACAAGTAAATACTTATAATACAATAACGACAACAATGCCTTTAAAACACGCAATATTATGAATCATATGTAACAGAGAAGTAAATGAACACAAATATGCAGGAATACATTGGGAGAGAGGGCCCTGCCCTTACAAGTTACAATCTAAAGGGATGGGTGTTGAGGTGGGTTAAGTCAGATGATAGGCCCTTCTAAAAAGGTGGGTTTTAAGGGTAGTTTTGAAGGTTTTAAGGGAAGGGGAGTGATAAATTGTATGAGTAAGGGCATTCCAGAGGAGTGGAACAGCACATGTGAAGTCCTGAACTCGAGAGTGGGAGCAAGTAATCAATGTGCTTGCTTATGAGTTTGTATTTTTGTACTACTTATAAAATGTATGAAAATTTTAACTGAATTCTTTCAGAAAGTGGGAGCCAGTGAAGTGATTGACAGAGAGGAGCAGCAGAGCAAGAGCGAGTGGTAGATGAGATGGCAGCAGAGTTGAGGATTGATTTGAGGGGTGCCAATCTGTTAGCTGGTAGACCACTGAGGAGGGTGTTGCAGTTGTCTAGACAGGGGATGATCAGGACATGCACTAGAATTTTAATAGTATCAGGTGAGAGAAAGGGACAGATGCAAGTAATAGTTTTGAGTTGGAGGTGACAGGAGGTGATTAGTGACTGAATGTGTGGTGTAAATGTAAGAGAGGAGAACATTATAATGCTGAGGCAACGTGCTCGAGGAGCTGTTGTGAAAGGTCACTGACAGATTTATGTTGGAGACGGGAGCAGAATTTGATGGTGAAATTATTGGATTTTAGTAATAAAACATCTATCAATTTCCAGTGATTGGCATCATCATAAAGGAAATAATGCTTTTAAAGTGGACCTATCTCCAGTATTTTCACTGTCCTGTGTAGCCAAGTCTCCCAACCAAGGGATTGGCGACAATGCTAAATTTAAACTTTCTGATACTTTGAAGCAAGCTGCAGAGCATGATGTAGCCTCCAGTTCACCATTTTCTGGTTACCTAGCCTTCCCCTCACTTGATCTATGTGAAAAGGTTGAACCAGGAGCCACATGACTCCTTCCAACAAAGGATTCTGCTTATGAGAAGCCAGGGGGAGACAGCAACAGGGAACACCCCAGCAGTGGCCTTAGCAGCAGTGTTCTGTGTGTACAGGGCTCCCTTCTCTCTTCTCACTACTGTGTGTGCGGGAGTGGGCCTTAGGTTCAGGGATGCTTGCCTGCAGCAGTGGCCCATGGTCACAGCGAAGGACAGGGGAGGGAAGTGGATTTACACAATTTAGGTTGCCCCAAGGGGCATTTAGTCAGCCGGCCCTGAAGTCTTTTAGACTGTTGTATGTTCCCAGGGGGAAGGGGCTGCCTCTTTCTCACCTCCATCTACCCCCAAGACCCTAAAATTTCAGAGGCACCCTGGCCTCTCTGTTGCCCTCCCTTAGGCTCAAATTGACTCCCACCCACCTACGATACACCAAGCGTGGCTCAAGGATGGCTGCAGGCCCTGAGGTGTTCCCTGTTGCTGTCTCCTGCTGGCTTCTCATAAGCAGAATCCTTTGCTGGAAGGAGTCCTGTGGCTTCTGGTTCAACCTCTCACATAGATCAAGTGAGGGGAAGGCTAGGTACCCAGAAAATAGTGAACTGGAGGGCTGGACTGGAGCCCACATTATGCTCTGCAGCTAACTTCAACGTATCAGAGAGTTTAAATTTAGCATTCACACCAGTTAATCTTAAAGGAACAGTACAGGAAATGCCAATGATAAGGCAGCAAGGTGGCCACATGAAGTCTCTCCCATCGGCCTCTTCCACTGCCACACTTCAAATGTGTTCCCAACATGAGCAAGCTTGGCAAGTGTGACCACTGTGAGACAGGGGGGAATCAGAATGACCATATTTGAAGTATGGTCATGGAAAAATGGGGATTTGGGATGCCCTGCTGTGTGGGATGACCCACTGTAGAGAAAAATTACCCAGGAGAATTAAATTCCTCTTCAAAACAGTGGTATAAAAATGTGATGTCTGTAAGCAGAAAGTAATACAAACTAGAAAAACTAAACAGCAAATTATGCGTGTTGCCATGTTAAAAATAATAGATACATTGTTATAGATAACCCCCCCAATGTCCTTGGCACTGTTGGAGTTCAGCCACAGTTCTGTCAAAATGAGACTTGAAAGGGAGACAGAAAGCTAGAAAGAGGGCAATGCCATCTGGGCACATCTTTTTAGGGACATTCCCATTGGTTGAAATTCACTTCTTTCCTGGAGAAAGTCGCTTTCTGCTTTTTCATACTTACCTCCTGAAGCAGACATGAACCAACTCCTCAAAATTACCCAATGGCCCTAGGGATATAGAAAAAATAAATTATGCTGTATATAAAGTTCCAAGTGCAAAACTCATGCTGACCTGAATCCAGTATCTCAACACATGACACTGTTTCTTGGAGTTCTTGTGTGACCAAATCCAGCATTTTGCTATCCAAACAGTATTCTTGGCATGCAACCTATAACATTATATATAAAAATAAAAACATGGGTCTTTACCAGCATTTACTCTTTGGAAAGCAAAACTCATATACTCTTCAACGAGTCAAGGAATCATATGTAGACATATTTGAAGGAATTGGAATTTCTTCAGCACCTACTGAATGTTTAAAGGAGCCTCAATTTCATATCTCCTTTTAGTATATAACCCTTTTATATTCAGCCATTGTAGGAAGTACTATGCCAAATTCTGCATTAAAGATGCGACTTGTGACCTTTTTTTTTGCACTATTGTAAAATATTAAAAGCATGCTGCTAAAAGCTATTTGGTCAGCAGGGATATAAAAGTGTGCTGCCACTCCTTTCCAAAAGAAAGAGGATGGTGAATGAATGTCATTTTTTATATTTAAAAATTACATGCTACAGTCTTACTGCATGTTTAATGGTAGTAACAATGGCTAGGATATATTTTATTGCCAACACGCAATACAACCACATATGAGAATTGAGTTCAGCATTCAAATTAGTATGAAGCTAAAGCAATGTGATAGATTCCCTAAAGTGGTGTTTATCAAAAGGTCAGAATAATATTATCATAACCAAACACAGAGAAGTGCATATGTTTTCTGCTGTAAAACTATATTTCACATTATATTACAACAAATATTTTCCTTGTTGTTAGCTAAATAAGTCCACGCACAGACAGAATTATATAAGATTTTATATATAAGATTTTATATATTTTTCTCTTATCTTTAGGAGAATTAAAGAGATTGCAATGAGAATTGATTGCAATGGGAGTATGTACATATATTAAATATATATTTTTTAATATCATATGGATTATTTATGTATTGTATTGATAACAAGTGGTCAGCATCGACTTTGTCACCAGGTCGGCTCAGAATGGCAGTTGGAGGCTTCAGTATCTGGGGTACCTGGTAGGCCCAAATAGGTTGAAAGTCAAAACATTTATGCAGCTTCAGTGTAATTTAAATATAATGGATATTAATTATTTGGAATAAAGTTTTAGATTTGTATATGCCATGAAACCGGACATTACTTTAGTAATTTAAATATGAAGAACGTGTCCGAATACTTAGAATTTGACATTCAAGTCTAAAGGAGGTATTTCAGTGGTGTGTTCTGGTCTCTGGAATAAATGTCCCAAATTACATTGGAATGGCATAAAACATAAGAAGAATCCTGTGCTAGCAAAAGCAACAAATGTCGACAAATGTCAATGGCAAAGAAAACCCATTTGTGTCACCAAGAGCATAAGGGTTTTCCCAGAGTCATGAGTGTCCTGGAGAGCAGCTGGGTATCTGTTTATTCTTTGTTCTCTAAAGTTGTTTTCTGTATTTGATACCATGCAAAGTCAAAAGTGGACTAAACATATGACATCTTTCATAAAATGTAGACCTTTAGCCCAATAACTTTACTGGTTAAAAGGTAGAATCTGCTATTGCAAAGAAGATATTGCATTCTTTGTAACACAAATAAGGCTTTGGTTTTAAAAGGCATTAAGATTGGTCTTTTTCTAACACAAAAGTAGAAGAAATCCCTTTTAAACGTTCCTTACAAATATAACTTTGGGTCTTACAGTTCAGACAAAAGACACATGAAGTGGTCTTCCCAACATAAATTAAAGCTTAATTCTTTGGTTGTTTATATATCTTGGGATGGGATCAGTGCAAAGGCAGCAGTGGCAGCAGCAGCAGAAACACAACCTCAAGTAAAGGGTATGTGCTCTTGTAACAAAACAAAGTGCAGGCACCTGCCCCTGGCCTGTGGAACAAGGGGGCCTGTTGCAAGCTGCCTCCACTGTCTCTTTGGTATGTACTCCAGGTACATACTTACCCAGCCATGCCACCTCCTTTTTCCCGTGGCACCGAGGGAGACCCTGAGGCAGCTGTGCACATGCCTCTTCCTTTGTGCCACTGGCCCCCCATTTTTGGTATATTGGTGATTAAACAACATCCAGACCCCACATATCACGAATCCTGAATAGCGTTAGTTTGGTGAAAAACTGTCCCAAAGTTGTTTCAACTTCATCCTCTTCAGCTTGGCTGAGAATAAATAAGTTGTGCCAGATTGTGTCAGACAATGCTGAATACATCTTCTAGTACAAAGAGAAACAATGCATAATGTACCTAAAAGTCTGGCTAAGTGATTAGCTATTGCTAAGTTTTACAGGCCATCACTATGTGGATGTTATTAATAATACAAAGCAACCAATAGCTTTTTAATAGCTGAGTATGAAAGGAAGGGCATGAGTTTTTGTCCATTCAGTAAAAGTCTGGTCACGTCTGCTCAGCCAGCCGTCTAGAGATGGCCACTGAGATAGGTAGCTAGAAATAATAATAAAAAAGCTTATTATTAGTGATGAGCAAAATGGTTTCTATGAACTAGACTCTGTAACAGATTAGAGAGGAACGACTGACGGATATTTGCTATAAAATATTAGTCTTAAGGATATTTGTAAAATAAAATATTAAATCAATTAGGGTCAAAAATAAAACTGTCCACTGAAGTATGACAATAAGAGCAAAACCAGGATACATGTCAGCCTGCTATTTTTAATGAAATCCCGTTTCTGATAACAGTAGAGATCTTTCTTAGTTAATGTATATATTTTAGAACAGCACCCCCTTTAACTATATTAGCATCCCCCTTTAACTGTAGTAACATATATGTATATGTTAAAGGTCCCTTTTAACAAAAAACTAAAACATTTTTTGAGTGGTGATGAAGCTCTTTTTAGCTCCATTTATTTATTTGCAGATTATATTGAAAATCCTCCTACCCTTTTCATTTTTGACAACTTATTCACTTTTAAGTACTGTACTTTTTATTGTTACAATGAAAGTATTTGAACAAGAGGGACCGAAGGTACCTAACCCCCAGTCACCCCAAAAAAGGAGCACCAAATACCAACGTCAATATAAAAACATCTCAATTTATTAAACAATTAGAATGAGTACATGTGACACCATCAGTCATTCAAGACACAACAAAAATAATAAAACAACTATGATTCCCCCTTAAATCACTTCCAGAGCTGCCAAGATATATTGAGACAGACAATATTAACTGGGAATATGAAGAACGGGTCCCCTTAAAAGTGTAAAAAAGAAGAGGAGAGATAAATGTTTTTTATGCCTGCACAAAAATGTATACCTTGGTACTTAAAACCAAATTACACCACAAGAATTATCTTACAAATAAAGTGACCAGTGCTAATCATGTGCAAATTTAAAGCTAATTAATGCAGCCAACCATATAAATGAATACACAAATACAAAAAAAATGTTTTTATTTTTTTTATTTTTTTCTATATACATGAAAAAGTGCTAATACATGTGAACCAACTAGTATATACACAGTTATGGACACAAAAAAGAAAGTGCAACGTGCTTAACCTGAGACAGTTGTCTAAGCAAAAACAATACAAAGTTACCAGACCAGGGGAGATGGCAGCACATCCTTTCAAAAATGATCAATCCACACAATAAAGAAAGGGGGGAACACAGCAGGAACACCTGCGCACGCGGCTACCCATGCTGCTTCAGCTGGGTGAGGGGACCGAAAGAAAAAGACACTGCTCCTTTGTACTTACCACCACCGGTCTCCTGACCAACCACAAGACGATGTCCGGAAGCTGGAGCACATCTGCTTTCCAGCGCATACAGCCGGAAATCATGTCACCCGGGAACCCGGATGTGACGTTCCCGGCTATCCGTCGGAGGCTAGGGGAAAAGCCCTGAGCCGCCCGAGAGCCGCATAAACAGCCGCACGTGCCGGAGGGCAGAAGCCCCACTGTAACCCTACTGCGCCCCAGCGTGTGTGCCGTCGGCACTACTCCCACCTCTGGCACGATGGCGCTGCCCGGGTGAGAAGGGCGTCCGAGGGCACAGCCGGATGGAATACGCAAATGGGGCCGCCAAGAAGATGACATATGGGCGAGGGGGGCGCTGGTTAGTCACTGGACACTGTGGGGGCATAAAAGAACACACATTCTCCTAAAAAATAAATACATAAACATGCAAACTCATCTGGAGCATAACATACAGAAAGTGACAAAGGAGGCACTGCATACATACATGTACTCATTCTTAGGCACTGAATAAGTATTTACATTGTAATACTCTACAAAAATCAATATGTCAATCTTAATTTGATATATATTAACACAATGGCACATACAAAGAACTACGCTTATGACAAATTGGTCTTATACATATCTGCTAGTTGAAATCTAAAGGGACAGAAACTCATATCTTAGCAGACGAAGCCTGCATTTAATGTGTGCACGGCTGCTTTATGGCTGCAAGGTGACTAGCCCGATTATATATCGGCAGATGCATGGTGTAACCCCCTAGCTGGGAGCTCCAATACCAGCAAAGCACAGTGAACTCTTCCTATCAAGCATATAACTTTAGTCCTCAATTGGGATTAGTTGATAAGTCGGTACAAATAGGCTTTGGGAACTTTCCTTGTATATAATTTATAGTGAACCTAATTTAATAAATAATAAATTAGCCCCCATGTGACCTAAAACTGAATAAGGATTAGTTATTGGACCGGTAAGTCCAATAACTAATCCTTCTTTCTCTGTGTCCTATGGTAGACATAGTTTTAAGTAATCCGTTGGCCCCCGATGTCCCCTTCTTGTTGCCGACAGCCATAGGGTCATCCTAGGGCACCAACGTCTGAATCCATGTTGGTTTCCTCCCAAACTCCTCCACTTTATAAAGATTCCAAGTGAGTATATAAAACGCCAAACCAAATAGCACATTTGGTTTGGCGTTTTATATACTCACTTGGAATCTTTATAAATTTTCCTTTTCTTTTTTCTTTCTTTATTGCAGCACGCAATAAAGAAAGAAAAAAGAAAAGGAAAAAAAATATTTTTTTTTAAAGAGTGAAGCAAAAAACAAACAACAAAAAACAAAAAAAAATGATTAAGAAAATTAGATATTTAGCAATAAAAACGTGCCACACAATGTCAAACAATGGCAAACACCCAATGAACAAATCCCAAAAGGGATGATATGTGCTCTGAGTGCACTAAACGGTCCAAATGAGCCAACACATTTACCAGATTTACCATGCCAAAAACAAAGATCCACCAAGCCACTCAATAAACTGTGGCATGCGGGCCCAGAGAATTATAACCAGTTGTTTATGCTGCCCGGCACTCTCCAAGGGAAATCTCAACTAGATCACAACCATTTAGCCCAAAATTGGGCTGAATGCCCAGTCTTCATTGTCAGGGTACCGTATTTCCAGCTAGAATATCCATCTTAGTTCATGCTGTAAAAGCAGTCGCTTAAGATCACCCCCTCGAGGGCCCAGGCGTAATCTTTCTATTCCTATGGCCCTTAGGGTAGCTGGGTTGCCACCATGCTTTTCCAAAAAGTGGCGTGCCACTGGGGAAACAGTCTTACCTGCTGAGACATCCCAATTTGCCAGCCTTATGTTGGACATGTGTGCCTGCAGTCTTGTCCTTAATTAGCTTTAAATTTGCACATGATTAGCATTGGTCCCTTTATTTGTAAGATAATTCTTGTGGTGTAATTTGGTTTTAAGTACCAAGGGGTATACATTTTTGTGCTGGCACAAAAAAAACATTTATCTCTCCCCTTCTTTTTTACGCTTTTAAGGGGTCCCGTTCTTTATTTTCCCAGTTATTATTGTCTGTCTCTATATATCTTGGCAGCTCTGGAAGTGATTTAAGGGGGAATCATAATTGTTTTTATTATTTTTGTTGTGTCTTGAATGACTGATGGTGTCACGTGTACTCATTCTAATTGTTTAATAAATTGAGATGTTTTTATATTGACGTTGGTATTTGGTGCTCCTTTTTTGGGGTGACTGTGGGTTAGGTACCCGCAGTCCCTCTTGTTCAAGTGTTTTCGGAGTTTTTTTAAGTGTAGCACATTAAGATTCATTGGGTGGTGCGCCTCCATTTTCGGAATTGTTACAATGAAAGTAGTTTAGAGCATAAATGATCTATGTATTATTTTGTTAAAGAACAACACCAACATTGTTTACAAATGTTTTAACTAAGCTAAAGGCTCCTCACTCAAAATACATTCATTTGTTAAAGGGCCATTTAGCAAACTATTGAGAGGCCAGCTTTGTTGACTTGCATTTGGATAGTGTACAGTGTTTGTATATTGGGGCAGATGATCTGCCAGAATTATGCTGATGTGTGTGATCCACAAAGTGTTATATGAGCAACAATATTATTTACTAACAATTCTAGAACGTTCATTTTAAGGCTTTAGCTGATATTAATCCACTAGGCTGAGCGCCTACATCTCTAATGGACACACAAGTCTTAAAGGAGCCACAGCACTCAACCCTGTCAGCTTGCAGGCCAGCCTATAATCTGTCTCTAAACTTGGTTAAAAACAGAGGACTCGGTCACACACATCTGCAGAAGTATGCTTAAGCTGCACCACTACGCCAAAGTGCCTCTGTGGGGTGCAGCGCTAACTCTAATCTCTGAGAGCCCATCTGGGACATACAATGCAATAGATAAATTGGGAGCAGGCTTACCTGAGGTTGCCCTAAACCTCTCAAGTGCAAGCCATGGGGTGGAAGGGTCAAAGACCTTGCAATACAGCCTAGACCCCACACACCATGTGCTTGCACAAATTCAAAAGAAACAAAGGGGGGTGGCAGCCGCTCAGACCATTTTATAACTAACCTGGGAGGTGCACGTTAGCAGGGCAATTAGTACACACAAGTCTTAAAGGAGCCACAGCACTCAACCCTGTCAGCTTGCAGGCCAGCCTATAATCTGTCTCTAAACTTGGTTAAAAACAGAGGACTTGGTCACACACATCTGCAGAAGTATGCTTAAGCTGCACCACTACGCCAAAGTGCCTCTGTGGGGTGCAGCGCTAACTCTAATCTCTGAGAGCCCATCTCTAATGGAAGTAATACCTGGCACAGGGGAGACATTGCTATGTATGGTCATCTGTGTTCACATTTGTAAAAATATATGCTTCAACAATGGTATGCAAAAAATAAATGAACATTTTTACTGTACTTAAAGAAGAACAGCCATTTGCCGAAAGGCCGAATGACACAGCACGGCAAATGGCTCTAATTGGACCAGCATTTGCGCATGTACAGTTGGACTGGGGAAAGTTAAGCTTTTACTGTTATTTTGGAGAGCTTCACACAGGCAGAGACTCCCAAATTGGGTTGCCCCAGGGGAAGGCTAGTGGCCGACCCTGGAATCTTTTGGATTTTAGTGCTGGCCTTGCAGGGTTTTGTTCACTACTAGCGCCACGTATTGCCAGATGAGCGTCTGTATAGAGCAACCGCTGTAAGCGGGTACTGGGCACTGTAACAGAGTGTCTCGGTCATTCTAGTAACCTGGCCGGCATTTATGAATGTGATGTGTGTTCGGCGCTGTAACACCAGTACAGCGCTACAGGGAGCGAGAGGTAGCGCCAGCTCATTGCGTCTGGCACTCTGCAGTCTACACCTATTTAACAAAAAATGACACACAAAGCATTGGCGCTCTAAAGCTGGGCGCGGTAGCACAGAGCGCCAGACATTGTGTGATTATAGTCTGTTTTGAACACATATCCACCAGTAACAAAGCGAAAACACATGGAATGACATTGTTTTAACACATTGTGACATTTTAGTGCCAGAGCTGTAATGACAATTCTGCATAACAATATAAAAAGTCCAAAAAATGTATAAATGTGTTTAAAAAAAAATTAATTGCCAAACATGCTATTTATACACAACCGTCGCTATGCGCTGAGCCGTCTGTAATAATACACCAGACGCTACATGACGCTGTTAGAGTCGCTCACCAGATTTACTTTCATAAATGTGGTTTTGCATACAGCACCCAGAGTCCACCAGACGCTGCCTGTTGCAACGAGGCACTACCTGGCGCTATCCCTTCTTAAATAACCCCCGTAGACTTTTCCCATAGTGCAGATCAAACTATTTACAATGCTTTTCTGTTCTGTCTACTCTGCGGCCTTCTTAGTGGTCATTTTCTCTACAGATGAGGAGCTTGCTTTAGGGGAGTCTTCAAAGCATGAATAAAAATAAAATTTTTAATTTGATTTTCATTAGCTTTCAAACTGCACACGGTTAACAGTTATTTTGTGCAAATCTTTTGTGATTCCCTTTCCCCAGTCTTATATAGCACATTTACCCATCTAATAAAAATATAACATTTAAGGTAGCAGGTAGTAAATTCTAGTAAGTTCAAAACTATTAACATAAATAACATACTATTTTTGAAGACTAAAAGATAGATTAGATTAAATAAAGCAAAGTTGTAAGCAGGAGATAAGGCTAGAGATGAACCTGTATACATTTTTATCAAGGAGCCCTGTATGCTATCAGCACAAATAAACCAAAACCTTATTTACTCGAAGGAATCTGTTTTATCCATATGTTTCAATGTAAGTACATAAAAGATGCTGCTTTATTTACCGTTTGGCATGGCTATTGCTGATGAATCATGATGAAGGCCTAAAAAAAGACATTTGCCAAAAAATTAATAAGTTTTTTTTTTTTGGGGGGGGGGGGGGGGTTATACAGTGGGGCAGTCAGTGGTTGGCCCTGGAGTTTTTTGGGTTAGGTCATGAGAGTTTTGGTCTGCTTTAACCCTTTAAAATCAAGCCCATAAAATCAATTTTGTTTGTTCTCCTACCATTAAATGCCAAGGCCGTAGATTCTAAGAGGCCGATTCATTAATAGCGCCAGGTAGCGACAGATGAGCGACTGTAGCTTGATTTTTACAGCGCCAGCCAGTATTCGCTGTGCTTGGCCGGCGTTTGCTTGATGACAGCGACTCAGTCGGTGTGCGGTAATGTTGAATACGGGCTTAGGGGTCGCTGTTTCACAGGTTCAGCGTTGTATGTGAGCGCCTGACAACGAATGGCCAGAGCGAACGGCTTGCTTCATATTCATTAAAAAATGACGCTCCGAATTTGCTGGCGCTGTCCATTCCTTGTTTAAACCCCAGTGCGCTGGCGGCGATGGGTGTTAACTAGTTTTTAACCCCTAAACAACCATATTTTTTGATTGTAACGTTATACATGTTTTTGGAATCATTTTGTAATATGAATATATTAATATCAGACCTGTAAGATCATTTCTGCACAAATTTTTTTTTTTTATTTTTTTTTACTTTAAAAAAAAAACCTAACATTGCAGAAGTGGTCTCAGAATTTTTGACATTAAAAAAAAAAAATAAAAAAAATTATACCAATTAATTATGATTAATTAAACATTGCTCCATTGAAATGCATTGGACAATGCCAGGGAGCGACAGGTCATACCTGTCGCTGTGATGGGATTAGCAGCGGCGCTGTTCGTTCCAGGCGGCTTCATGATGAATCCCGCGCTATCCGTCGCTCTCGCCGGCGCTAGCCTCATTTAGCTTGATAAATGCGTCATTGTGACCGCCGCCGGGCGTACTTGAGTCGGTAGCCGCCGATAGCTGGCGGTACCTGGCGCTCGTCAGACACTACCTGGCGCTAGCCCGTGATAAATAAGGCCCTTAATGTTTTGCTTTTCCCCAAGAAACAGAAACTGCAAAAAAAGGCTCACCTCCATCCAGGATCTAGTGCAAGGGTCTCCCCTTCCCCCAGCAGGCCTCTGAACGCCAGCCCATTCTTTGCCCAGTGTGCCAGCTTCTGAAATCTCCCTCTCTGCCATCGGGAGGGGCCTTTTATACCAGTGAGTCTCTTTTGCTGTCATTATGTTTGAAATGCCTCACCATGGGGCAACAATCTGATGGCTTAGGAGCCCAGGATTAGAGCATTACAGTAGAGAGAGTAGAGATTAGAGCTTAAAGTATATCAGGCAAGCGAATAGTGATTTATTTTTGTACAAGGATTATTGACAAGGAGATTTGCTAATTTGCTTTCACATCACTGATGTTTTTGTTTGCTTTATAGGGGGTCTCAAGATGATATTGATTGGAGGTTCGCTTTTAAGTTTCGAACTTGAAATTATTTTCAAGTATTACCATTGTGTAGGGCTAACCATGAAAATGTCCTTATTGTTTTTCTTTTTGACAAGGAAGCTATATTGTCAGAATTATTTAAAAATAAGTTTCACCTCATGTTCCTTGTGTGATCCGTGAAGTGGCAGAGCTGAGTGATGCAAGAACACTCGGTGTATTACATTGGAGTGAGCTGGGACTTACTGACAGTCTGGAAAGATCCTTTCTAGTTAGTCACTAAGGGAGGGAGCATCAACTTTCCACAAGGCTCAGGATTGTATTTGTGTTCTGGACCAGGGGATGAGGGGGTGGTGGGTGATGGAGGCATAGGAATACTCTGTACCTTTCTGTGACTGGAATAAAGAGACAGCATGGGACTGGCACTGAATCAGGTAAGCATCCAAGCAAATTATTTTAAGATGGCACCAGGTTAAAGAAACTGTCCAGGCTAAAATAAAATAAAAAAAAAACATTAAAAAAGGCTAGCGCCAGGTAATGCTACCTAGCGGCACGTAGCGTCAGGTGTCTCCTGGGTGCTGTATGTAAAAGCACATTTAATAAAGCAAATCTGGTGAGCGGCTCTAATCGCGTCACGTAGCATCACTCACATGTATTGTTAGAAGCAGCTCAACGTATTTCACTCAGTGTCGCTCTGCCATACATTTCAATGGGGTTTCATTTGGTTGTGGTTAAATAGCGACCACTACGCTAGGTTACAGCGTCTGACACCCGCTTACAGAGCCTACTAGCGGTCTCTCTAAACGCCGCTATACGGACGCTCACATGGTGATACGTGGAGCTAGTAATGAATCGGCCTCCACATCTCCCACAGTTCCCATGTGTGGGTCCGGTGTGTGCCTGTGCAGCTCCAGCACCTGCTTAATTACTAAGGGTGGGGATTAGGGATGAGCGAACCGGTTCGGACGAACCGGAATTCGCTCCGAATTTCGGGGAAAATTCGATTCGGCACGAACCCGAATTTTTTTTGGTTCGTGCCGATGGTCGGAGCGTGGAGGCCGGCGCCACTCTCAGGTGCCCTCTGATGACGCGTCATCACAGGACGCGTCATCATCAGAGGGCGCCTGAGAGCGGCGCCGGCCTCCACGCTCCGACCATGCAGGTAAGTGTTTGCTTTTTGAAAAAATGCCGGCATGGTGGGAGCGGGCAGGCCGGCTGCGCTGACAGGCGTAGCCGGCCTGCCCGCTCCCACCATGCCGGCATTTTTTTTTTCAGATGAGCGATTTGTGAAAGTTCGATTCGGGCGAACCCGAATTTCTTGGGGAAATTCGGCGAATCGCCCGAATCGAACTTTCAAGAAGTTCGCTCATCTCTAGTGGGGATCTAGTGATTCTATCTCCCAGTGTGCTGGCCTCTTGTGGCATCATTTTTTTTAATTCCTGGACAGGGAATTTAAGAAAATTTTTTTTCTGTTATATGAATATATGTTTAAACCAAATGTAAGGCTTGCCATGGCCATTTTTGGGAATTTATACCAACTGTAAAGCCATAATAATCTTTTATCACCAGATATGCATTTGATTTCATGTTTAGTGATTGGTAGACGAGAATCAAACTACGCAAAGAATGTTTGAAATTCACACTGATCAACTAAAAGTTGGTACAATTGTTTGGGGGAAATGTTATTCACAGGTTTTACAACAGCTTAAAGAACTGACATTCCTGAAGAACGAAGGTACATCTTTGATCTGAGATAACTCAAAAGGCTGCTCTTGATCCCATTCTTTTACCAAAATATTAGACGCATGACAGATTGGAGGAATAATCATACTGTACAATGCTTCAGTCAAACACATCAGATTTCAGGAAAGTGAGTGGATAGTACAAGATGTCATACTTTGAAGAAGAAGGCTGGAAAGCTCCAGGGGGTTATGTGCAAGCAATTGACAAAAGGATTGACAGATATTTGCACTAGCATTTCAGTAGAATATAAAACATCTATACGTGCTCAGTAGGCCGCGCTTTGTATTAAAAGAATGTCTGTTTTATTATCCTTGGTTATTGTTGTAAATGAAAATGAAAAAGAGGCCCGCTTAGTATTAATGGTTAAGTCTTGTGCTTTGTAAATGCTGTCAGGTTACCCAAGACTGTGGTCAGTGTTTCTTTTATAACACTCTGGCAGAGTATAGCAGAAATAATGATACATTGATAAAATGATAAATTGAACCGAAATCCCATACTCGCTGGTTTACACAAGGATGTGGGAACTAGGTCTGCCTTGAACTAGCACTCAACAGGGGATTTGCCCATGTGGTGTATGCGTAGCAGTGTGGGGTGTAATAACTAATGTCTTTTATTACTGGCACTTAGGAGTCATAATTTGCAGTGACCACTGGCCAGAATCTTTTCCACAGGAGCCACCGAAGTCAAAGTTGGGACAGCCTGTGATATTGCAGCAAAATTCTGCAAATCCCCTGTTGAGTGAAAAATGCCAAATATCAGGTTAGGGATTAGCGCAGGGGTTCCCAACTTTTTAAAGATTGATTCAATAAATGAATTTTTGATATCTAAAGAATAATTTTTTGTGTGCGACAGACCGAAAGGGGTTCTGGGGCCAACCTAGGGCCCTCATTTTTGTATGACTTTATACTTTTTTTTTTCATCACATTCCACTTTCCATTATGGAATGATCTCAAGTACCACCTGGGTGGTAGATTTGGGTTATTAGCTATTTAAAATGCGCAACCAGTTTCTTTTGGAGCAGTTTTTTACCAATGTGGAAAAATTAGGCTAGAGTAAAGTTTAGATAACAGCAGCATTCTGTAACCTTGCCAGGTGCCTCTTCTTGATTATCATCAGTGGTACCCACATCACCAGCTGGGAACCCCTTGTTTAGAGCTATTGTGTAGTAGTTAGATGAGCAAACTTTTTAAATGTTCGATTTGCATGCCTCGCCAAATTTCCCCCAAAATTTGGGTTTGTCCAAACGTTTACAAACTCATTAAAAAAGATAACCTTACCTCCATCAATGTCCCACTGCCAGGCGATGTCCTCATCCTCAGGCACTGCAGGTGTCTTCAGTGGGACAGGAAACACAGATCCTCTGTCCTGCACTGGGCCACTGGAATCTCGCTCCCCACAGCAGGGGAGTTTTATGCAAGAGCCAAGTTTGGGAGCTGTGGATTTCTGTGGAGAGCAGTGTGGAACAGACCAGAGGAGAGCAGCGGGTGAGTTTTTCTTTATTTAAGGATTTCTGGAAAAAAATTGGTTGGCAAGTATCACAAATTCGGATCTATGTCAATACTATTTTTTCCTGAAATTCACAGCCTTTTTTTTCAAAAACTCTGAAGGGCGCAAGATGAGCATCTCTTGCGAGACGCACTCTGTGCCCCACTGAAGGGCTGGCTGAAGACAGTCAGCACTTTGTGCTCAACCACTCCTGACCCGGCGCTGCGCAGGGCTTGTATAAGCCTATGCCCTAGCGACCCCTAGTAATGGCTGGGAGTGCCTAAACTGCAGTATATTTAATACTGCAAACACACAGAGCCCACATGGGCGCTGTAAAAAGGGGAAATAGGCATACAGTGCCTGTTGAAATCCCCATTTTTTTCATTGTTTGGGGATGGTTGCACATTTGTAATGCGGAAACACCAGGAATTTAATTGGGGACACTTGAATGTCATGACACAGGTTCTGCATGGCCCAAACTGCAAGTTTGCAGCACAACCCAAAAGTCATTAAAAATAAAATTCAAACAACCCAGAGATTCTGTAGCACATACACCAGCCCATTGAAATCTATGGGATAAGGCCACACAGTGCATGGTGTGTATCTGGTCTTGTGTGGCACTGTAGGGAACACAGCGCTGGCACTCGGATGCTCACCGGTGCTGTTGATATATGGGACACTACCTGGTGCTATCAGAGGCGCTATATTTTTCATAATTAAACCTTTTGCACTGGGACCTGACATTTACCTGACGCTCATCTGGTACTACGTGGCATTAGCTCTTTTTAAATAAACCCCTCAATGTGAACTCTGGTTCGACTGATGCAAGACTTACTTTGAGAAATTCTGTATCTGGAGGTATCACAGGCACCTAACACAACACCTTCCTTTTTTGCACCTTGTTTATTTGCTTTAAATTGATTTTAATCGATTATATTTGCCTCCATCTGAACAAATAGCTATAGTGGTCAGATTTTAGTATCTGTTAGCTTCCAAGTTTTGTACGTTTCATATAATAAAGCAGATATGTGGCTGTGATGTGGGGTTTAAGCCACAAAATGATCTATATGAAAAATACAGGCTTTCGACTAGATCATTAGTAAAGCAGCTGGGTCCCTGCATCAGATGATTATTGGCTGTCCACAGTTTGGACATCCAACAAATGCAAAAGAACAGCAGGAAATTCCACACAGTGATTCCCCAAAGCAGTAACTAGTGCTGCAATCACATAGGTTTTCCGCACCATTTAGGTAAGTCTGCTTGCATTTATTGTCATGTGATTGCAGCATTTTTGATTGGACAATGTCCAGTCGTGGATATTAATGAATTGGATTTCTCTATTTATCAATTTAGCTGGAGTATCTATAGAATTAGCAAAGTTTTCACATCTGAATATTTAATATTGTTCCTAGGATGGCCATTTCAAGTACCTTGTTGGTACATTTAAGAGTATCTAAGAAACTTTTTGTTTTATATTTTGTTGCATTTTGGTGTTTGATTTAATTGTGTTTGGGATTTGTTTTATTTATTTTTTATGTCTTTGGCTAAATTGTTTCCCAATTGTAGCTGTCTGATAGGGGGTCTGAAGAGACTCCTTTAAGCACTGCCAAGCAATGTCATGACTAAATATGATTTGGTGTGAGCATACATTACATACGGTAATCTATTTTCTGACATTTTAACTCTTGTGCAGAATTAGACAACAAAATGTTGAAACATCAGGGGCAAATGGTGCTCCTTTTACCTGTACAGGATGCCATGAGAGCCTATATCTAATAAGGTGGAGGAGCCATACTGATGGGACCCCTGACATCATGGGTCCAGCGTAGTTGCTACACCATCACCTTACACAGTTACGCCCCTGCTGCCAATCAACCCAAGCAGGAAGCCAGCTAGCATTGTGCAGTATTCTGCTGTGAAATCAGCCCATCCAAGCTGATCCATTAATCTGAAATTGTTTTTCTTGGCAGCTCACAATAGAAAGCCAGCAATATTTGTCTAGCCATTGATCACTCTGATCATTTACAGTTTTCTTAATGTGCAGTTAAAGTAGACTCAATTTGTTATACCAGTGAATAAACTCTTGCTTTAATTATTAGAGTAACTATTGCATAAAAAGTATTAACAATAAAAACCCACAAAAATATGCAAGATGTCTAGAGGTATCCTCAAAAAAAAAATCCAACCAAGCGTGTTTTTTTCCTATTAATGTATATATATATGACATAGTATAAGATGTTTTCTGATTTTTTCTTCTTCAATCTGGTAGAACAGCTGAGTCCTCTGCATATTATTCGATTGAACAGTTAGTACGCTTGACCTTAGTTACTTTTCTTGCTATAAACCTTGGTTTCCAATTATATGTTTAAGTACCGAAGAGTATATTTTGTCTGCGATCTTTAAGTTCCAATATATGCCTTGAAGAAGCTAGTGTTTGCCCATGACCTATTGTGGAAGCACTAGTCATTTACTACACACACTGTAAATTATGTCCTTTTCTGGTTTATCTTGACATATAAATCCTCAGGGAACATCTATGTCCTTTCATCTGAATCTTTTCACTGGCATGAGCAACAAAGTATGTTAAGACGACAACTTCTAGTGCATTACAAGCGTCAACATCACTGCACTCAGCTGCAACAGAAGCCCAGAAAGCAGTGTGTATGACTGATAAGCACATTCTAGTCATTATGCTAACAATGCTTTCCAGCTCCATCTCAAGCAAACATTTTAATGTGGTAAACTGTTCCCTTTTTATTTCTCAGCAGCATAGTGTAATGCAGCATCAACAAATTTTCATGTGGCTATGGAATTATTACCCCATCAGAAATTCCGTTCTGAATGACTAGTTCATCGAAGTGCAGAGGAGCGCTTACAGAATTTATGCTCATGTAAATTTTTGCAATCAGATTTGCGGATTTTCAATATTAGCGCTACAACTTTGATTTAATCACTGTGTTTAAAGTAATGATCCCTTTTAGAATAATTTCCCTTTGTGAACTTTTTTCAAAGTAGAGCATACTATCGGCAGCTTAAACAGTGGAAGGTCCAAAAGATAGACTTGCGTTACGCCTAGATCTAATTGGTTGCTATGAGCATAATTAAGTATTTCTCCCCAACTTCAAGACTTCATGCCTAATGCTTACCTTAGTTCAGTCTCCGATGTATGTATATTTTCAGCATGGTAGATAACCATGATAGGATCAGCCTTGAGGAATTCACATGAGAAAAAAACTACATGGAGTTCTATATACACTATCACAATATATATGCATAATAACAGCATAAAACCATGTAAGTCAAGTAACCCACAATAATTAAATAACACATGCGATTTTATTGAAGTGACAATCTTTACACATATAGTATGTTTTTTTTTTTTTATTATTTTTATTGTTAATGTCCTCGATGACGGTGATGATGGTTTATTTGCGTTTTGCTATGTGTCCCAAGCACACAAAGATAATAGAAGTTGCCATAAGAATAAGCCCAACAGCAAAAGCAAAATATTCACTTTAGTATTAGACTGGGAGATAGTGTTGGACTAGAGCCACATATCATGGAGGGATCTTACCATCCCCCAGCCAGAACACAACATAAGACCCCCCCCCCCCCCCCTTGTGTTTCTCAGACAGTCATTGAGAGCTCCCTACAGCTGAGATTATAACATTGCAGGGACAGATCATTGGCAGGGATGAATATGGTGGCTTTTAAATTGATGGTAATGAAGATACTGTATATTTGTATTTTAGGGGTAGATAAGGATATGGGGTGAGCATGTCCCCCCACAACCATTAGCAGTTAGCTAATCGCTAATCGCCCAATTACATCATCACCTTGGTTGGATGAGAGAGAGACAAGTATGCTGGGACAACTGAGGGTTAAGAAGGAGGAAACATGCAGGTCATTTTTGAAATGAACAGCAACTGACCCATTTATTTAATTTACTTACACTAAAAATGTTGTTTTTCTTTACATTTGTGGAGTTTGAAAAACATTATAAGCTATCAATAATGTGGCCACTTTTCTCCACTTAAGAGTGAAGCAAAACAGGGGAAATGCATTTAGCATAGTTGTGAACACATTCCGATGATTGCAGTAAAGAGAGCAGCTAATGAAAAGCTTATCACAGCCGGGAGCTTCATCTGCACAGGTGATTGTGGTCCTGGACTAGGAAAACCCAGCAGCAAGGCTTCTATACAGATAAGGTGACTGGATACATTATTGGTGTGTTTTATTTGTTTAGCAAAAGCATTGTGTTAACCTTTTGTGTTTTAAAAATGGAATGTTTGGCATGACTTTATGATAAAGCTTTTAGTGTTTCAGCCATCAAGAGCTACTGAACATACATAGGGGGTTATTCATCAAATGATAGCGGCAGGCAGTGCCTCATAGCGACAGGCAGCGTCTGGTGAATGCTGGGCGCTGTACGCAAAACCACATTTATGAAATCGAAATTGGTGAACGACTCTAACAGCACCATGTAGCATAAGATTCAACATTGAAGGTGGCTCAGTGTATAGCGCCGGCGCTCTAGCTTCCAGAGTGCCAGGTATTACCTACCTGTGACTCTCCCATACATTTCAATGGACGTTCCTTTTCTTCTGTTTAAACAGGGTTTTTTGTTTTTCATTTTTTTTTTTCTCTCAAATAATTGTGTCACCTCTCCTGGCCTAGAAAAAGTCATTTTTGAAAACTTTTTAGATTTTTTACAATTTTTTATGCAGAATTGTATTTACAGGTCTGGCATTAAAGTATTAATGTCACAGTGTTACAACAATGTAATTCCATGTGTTTTTATGCTATTTCCATGTGTTTTTACGCTTTATGCTATAGTGACCAGATCCAGAGCGCCTACGCTGTGTGTGTGTAGTTTTAGTATGGTGAGATTCGGTCGCACTGAGCTGGCGCTAACTCTCGCTCCCTGCAGCGCTATACTGGTGTTAGAGCACCCCACATACATCACATTCATCAATGCCAGCCAGGTTACTACAGTGACTGAGGCGTTCTGTTACAGCGCCTGAGACCCGCTTACATCATCTACTAGCGGTCACTCTAAGCACGGCTATACAGACGCTCATCTGCCGATACCTAGTGTTAGTAATAAATCAGCCTCATAGATGAACATAGAGGTGTGATTAAACTTCCTACATGGAAATGGCCTCAGAACTACACAGGGACTACAACAGACATTACTGCAAGCCTTAGGATTCTTTTAACAGTTAGGTATCCAGCCTTCTCTTGACTAAAAACTTAGCTTTTAATCCAACATTTAAAATTGCTAAAATCCACATGAAAAACTATTATCCATACACATAAATCAAATTATCCAGCATAAATACCCGGACCTGGTTTAAGTATTCCCCCCAGTGGGGACCCTGTGATGCGTTTCGGGCATAGGCTTGTCCTTAGTCATGCAAGTCTATAGGACTCTTGATCAGGGAAGTTTGTCTTCCTCTGGGGCATCCCAAAATTCAAATGCCTCGATGTGTTAAACCCTGGATTTTCCAATCTACTTGCCTCTTCTATGAGTGAGCTGCACGGCTGCATCCCCAGTATACCTCTAGTTAGGCATGCACATGCATCACTGCGGCAAAGAAAACCTCAATGAAGTGAGCGCTGTTTATTGGCTGTGCCCATGCATGCGCTGTGGAAATGAGGAAAAAGTGAGTTTACCAGCGTTCCTGGGGGTTACACATAATGGGGCATCCCAAATCGGAATCCCTTGCTAGAGAGGAACAAAACCAAAGCAACTCAATTTAAAAAACTTTTATTTTGATAATTGTTTTGCTGCAATATATACAAGGATTTTTTCCTGGCTAAATAAACGTTTATAACGAGGAATTGATAACAGATTTTTGCAGATGAAATGTACAAGATACATTGACATATAAATAAAAAGCAGAATGGATCTTCTCCACTTGAGCTATGAATCTCTTTTTATATAGATTGTTAGGGATGACTGAACCCCTCAAAGTTAGAGTTCAGAAAGTTTGGTTTCGACTTTGGATCCCGGAAACCGGTCAACAGGGACCCGAACATTGGGGGCAATTCTGCCTCTGGTGATAGGGGGCCTAGGTGTGTAGCAGGAAGCGCTGCTGTTAAACTTACCTAAGACCCGCGATCCCGGTCCCATTGGCGGCGGCATTTAGTTCAAATGGTCGATGGCAGGGGCCACAGAAAGATGGCTGCTGCTCCCAGCTGTCACTAGAAGTGTCCTTACTCATGGAAGAGGCAGCCATCTATCTGTGGCCCTGGTCGAAGGGGGGTTGGGATCCTGGGGTTCAGGTAAGTTGTTCCTGCTGCTACATCCTGTATGTGAAGCTTGGCAGCCCATCAACCTGCTTTTCCCCGTTCAGGCTGAATGCTGAACTTGAACACAAACTGCTGGCTGAAGTCTGTATTCGGGTTTGGGAACCCTGCGGTTTGGGTTCGCACAAACACTATAGATCATGTATAGTTCATGAGGGTGCACTGGCAGGGCAAATTCCTAGAGGCCCCAGTTGGAGGACCAGGCAAGCAATCGAGTAAATGAATAAGGCAACTTTCCGCTAAGCACAGTGCCCCCTAACTTTTGGAAATGCCATTACATTAGTGGTTTAGTGTACAGAGCTCATTTCTTCTTCTCCCCTGCTCTCTGACCTCCTATTTGGAAGCTTTCTGAGCCATTCTGTTAGTCCTCTGTATTATCTTAAGGTTGTTCTTCTTGGCAGCTCCCATTAGCCAGGCAGAAAAGAAAAAAATACATTTTTGATGCTATTACAGAATTGTAAAAACAAAGTACTAATAGTTTTTGTGACAGTTAGTAATATGTGCTGTTTTTTTTTCAGTATAATAGTGATGTTCTGCTCCTGTCTGAGGTTGTCAGTTTTGGTGATGCACATTGAATTGCATTTATTTATATATACCATGAGGCAGGGCTTTAACACATAAGTAGCACTATAGTACGCAACAAAATAAATTGCAGCATTTAACATGTATACAATTGTTTTGAGAGAGCTATTACTGTACCTTGATACACTCTGGGGGCTTAACTCACTGTTTCTTTCATTCAGACAGAGATTGATAATTGTTGATTTTCATAATCACATGATCTATGTGTTAGGGCCATTGCTAATAGCCCAGTAAGTTATGTTGGGCATTTTATTGATGTACTGGTGGCAGCCATTAATACATGAATAATGTTCTGTATGAGTTTTACATTCCTTATGTTCAGCTGGTAAAAGTAATAAGCTTAGAGTCTGCTTAAACTAGTAAATGGCGTGTTGCTAGCAATTTCTTATTTATGTTTACATACAAGTCGTTATTTTTTTTACATAGTTACATAGTTAATACGGCTGAAAAAATAATACATATGTCCATCAAGTTCAACCAAGGGTGTTGGGGTAGAGGAAGTTATTTTTTATTTTATAGGGGAAGCTATTTATTTTATTTTTATTTTATTTTTTTTTACTGATAACCGCTAATAGTAACTGTTAATGTTATTTTCTTCTAAATAAGCATCTAATCCTTTTTTGAAGCTGTCAGCGGTTGATGCTGTGACAAGCTTCTGTGGGAGGCTATTCCATAGATTTATAGTTCTTATCGTAAAAAAATGATTGTCGCCTCCGGAGATTAAATTTCTTTTTTTCCAATCGAAGGCAGTGCCCCCTTGCCTTTAGAGACAGTAGCATTTGATATGCTATCTTGGTATATCTGGGCGAATATTTAGTTTGTTTTTTTCTTAATGTAGACAGCTGCTGTGGTGTTATAATGTCTAACCATCATTGATCTGTAAAGGGTTTTTATGGCTAAACTAGATTTAGATGCCCATGTTTCCAGTTGAAAACATATTAGTTGGTAACATATTTCAAGTGGACTATGAAACCAACAGCTAGTAGATCACCTGATGTCTGTCTCATATGCCTCTCCTTCAGCTCTGGGTAGAAGCCATAGCAGGGCTCAAAAGTTTGCCCTTCTTTTAATTTTCGCCCTCCAGGACCATGTATCAAAGTAATCTAGCAGCTAATCTGTCCATTTGAGCTCTCAAAATGAGTGAGCACAGCTGTCTTTGAACACAACAGAGAATTCTTATTTACATATAGGTTTTTGAGATATTTTAAAATTTTACAATGTTCACATGGGGGAAAATGTGGGGGTTAGTTAGTGTGTGCCTGAACAAGGACTTTAATGTCTATCAAAGTTCATGCTACCTTGCAAACTTCTGTAATATAGTATAGTGCATATAATATAAATATTGTAGGCTCTCATATCAAACAAGGTGTGCTAGAAAATTACTCTGCATATAATTTAAATATTGTAGGCTCTCATATCAAACAAGGTGTGCTAGAAAATTACTCTGCATATAATTTAAATATTGTAGGCTCTCATATCAAACAAGGTGTGCTAGAAAATTACTCTGCAGGGCTGTGAAGTATACTGTGATACGGCAATTTTGCATGCAATCTACAATACTATCCTATTTAAATGCCCTGTCCATGCAAAAATAAAAACCCCAGTACTTACATCTTCTCCCCTGTAACTGCTTCACAGAGGTGCAGAGGTCTACCACACATTCTTAAGATCAGGTCCTGTGGCATGCATGTAGCACATATTCTCTTGGTGCTCATCCAACTGTCAGTGGGCTAGGTCCAGTTTTATCTTTGTCACAGTCTTGCTTCATCTACTTCATCAAAGGGAGCATGCTAGGAACAGCCTCAGCATGCTCCCTCAATACACTCCCGTACACTATGGGACCTTGTCTCTTGTCTCTTCCCTCTGTGAAGCAGCTACAAGGGAAAGGAGGTAAGTATTTATTCATCTTTGGGTGTATAGACAAAGCATTGAATTCTTTAAATTTACCTTTAATTCAAAACTATTACGTTTTTACTGACCATACACACAGCGCTCTGTTTGTATGGGCAACCTGGGAATCCAAGTAAGACTATTTGATATACAGTATATACAATATGAATTAAACAGAATTATTCCTTTTTCCAGTGCTTAGAAAAAAAAGCAGGGTATACAACCAGCATACTTCAGCCTCAGTAATAAAACAATATTAAGCCCTGGATTTTTTATTTAATAACCATATCAAAATAAAAAAAATATTAAAAACATATATGGCATCTTTTTTGTTGATCTGGCACAAAATTGTTTCAACCAAAAAGACAAGTAAATAAATACAAAATAAGGAGCCGCTAGTGAGCTTCCTTTTGTCCTGCGGACATCAGTGGCTTTACTGTTCAATTACCTTAGTGTCCTTGCAGATCAGAGGAGAGGCTGAATATGCCCAAAGGATTCACAGAATATATACAAATAAAGCTGTACAACTCTTTTAACAGTTTTTATTAGATGCAACAGGGTCTTTATTGTGCATCCATGGCCATCTGGGCGTCTGAGTGTTGATAATCACATGTCTTATAGGCTCTTGGTTGCTAATGAGTAATTGTAACATTAGTCTTGATACCTGCTCCACTTTGACTTGATCAACTTAGACTGAAGCAATACTGTCTGCATGTCAGTTATCTAGCTTTTGCTTCTGCACTTTTACTTTTAAAGTTTTTTCGGCCTTTATGATAACATCTACTTATTTGTGAATGATGCTTCTTTTTCTTGTTGTTACAATTCAGGCAGGCCAATTCTCAGCATAATCATTTCCATGTTTACCAAAGACCTCACATATGACTTCTTCAGCGTCTTTTACACACTTCGACTCTATTCACATCACTCCGTTTGCTCTGCATTGGGCAATGCAGTTGTAAGGCAAAGGAAAATGCTGCCCATTATTTTTAACACATATAAGCAGCGTATATATGTGAATTGGCCCATTAAAAACAATAGGCAGAATTTTTCCTTGCACTGTGACTGCATTGCCCAACACAGTGCAAGTGGAGAGGTGTGAATAGAGCCTTAGAAATAGGGTCAGTGAAGGCATATCAATGCCTAGTGTTGGCTGCCATATGTGATGTCTATGTGGACATTATAGCTTACAATTGCATTGTGCAGTAGTATAAAGAAAAGTAAATTTGGATTTGGAATGCCCCACTACATCTTGCCCAGTGGCAATCCTGTACTTTCCACTTTATAGCAAACCTTAAGTATCTTTTTGTATACTATGGGTTTCATAGGATGTATATGTTATGCACTGGTTAAATTATGATAAGATTTAGGCCCTTATTTATGAAGAAATAGCGACAGGTAGCGACTGGTGAGCGGCCGGTAATGATGGGCCCCGCCACGAGAACGCCGGCTCCCCACCACAATCACACATTTATCAAGCCGATCCTGCTTAGCGACTGAGATAGCGCCAGATAGCCACTCATTCATCATTATTCCAGCCTCAGCCCACATCGCCAGCGTCCGACCTTGAACAGCGACAGGTATGACCTCTCGCTACCTGGCGCTCTCCAATGCATTTCAATGGAGCAATCTTTAAATATTCATAATTAATTATTCATTTTTTTTTTATTTTTTTTTTAAATGTGAAAAATTCTGTGACCACTTCTGCCATGTTAGATAATTTTATTAAGGTAAAAAAAAAAAATGTGCAGAATTGATATTACAGGTCTGATATTATTGTATTCATATTACTAAATTCTTAAAAATTTTTTATTTTTTTTGGTTTCCAAAAATATGGTGGTTTGGGGGTTAAAAAACTACTTTTAACACATCGCCTCCAGCGCTCTGGGGTTTAAACATGCATTTCACAGCGCGGGAATTTTTTTAACGTGATTTTTTGATGAATATGGTGGGAGCCGGTCGCTCTGACCAGTCGCTATCATGCGCACCCATACATCGCGGAACCTGTCAAATAGCGACTCGTCACCCCGTATTCAACATTACTGCACACCGGCTCAGTCGCTATCAACAACCGAACAATGGCCAAGCACAACGACTACTAGCGGGGGCTGTGAAAATACTGCTACAGTCGCTCAACTGTCGCTACCTGCCGCTATTAATGAATCGGCCTCCCCGTTGATGGTTCTGGGAAGGCAGCAGATCTCAGGGGAACTTCCTTTGAACTCTAACCCTTGTATATAAATTAACCCTAATTCTTTATTTTAGTTATAGGCTATGAGGGATAACTAATGGGTTTCCACAATCCATAATGACCCAGTGGTGAGGAATGACAAACCTAAGAGTGCATCCAGACAGGCCTGGTCATGTCCCTTGCCCCTAAAGTTGGGCCCGTCCTGGTCGTGCACAGATAAGATCAGAACATCTCCAAATGAACAGGCAGCAAAGAAGTAGAACAGAGGTGAAGTCATTCTAATCCAAGAATCCAGGAGCGTGATAAAAGAAAGAACTAGGTCAAAACAGGGTTTACAAAGACCAGAAGCAGCAAAGAGCTAACACAACAGCAATATGTTCTAGCTGGAATTGTCCTTTTATTTGTTGTGCAAGTGTCTCATGTTATGTTCTGACATGTTTTGCAAGTTGACCAGTTTGGCCAGTTTTTCACTTTTTGTAATACTCTGTCACAAGATGTTATCTAGTATATTCTAAGTTTATGGCAGGCCTCCGGGTTATTGTATGTAAATGAAGCCCTTTGGTAAAGTATCTGAATACTGTCTGTCTTGAATGCATCTAATGAGAAATTGATGCCTTTAACCAAATGCAAGGTGAAATAAGGGTGAATGTATCTTATAGCTGCACATAAATGTATTATTCTGTGATTTAGGGATTAGATATTGTTTTTTTCACAGAACACTCCTACTGCATAGGCTTTAAAGGTGTTTCTGTTTGGACTTTGCCCAAGGACACATTGACATTTTGTAATGTCTTCAGACTACTTAATTAACATATAAAATCAAGGTCAATGTGTTGCTAAAAGGCAACAGTAGACATATGTCAGATACATTCCTCTTGTTCATCTATTGATCCTGCATTACACATGCCTGCATCCTTATTTTTATGCCATTCCCTCTGAGAATCACACAGTAGCAAGTTTAGCTTTTATGCCACTTCCCATTAATTAGTCAATTGTTGGTATGTTAATTAAATGGTCATAAAAGTAATAATGCTTCTGCTTTTGCTTGTCCAATTTCAAAAATTCAGTTGTCTGGCTGTAGTGCCGAATGCTTCTTCAGATTTTGGTAAATCATTGAAATGAAACAGATATACTCTTCTTGTTCTGAAAAAAAGGAGCTAAAAATCCGGAATTAGACAAGTATGTTTGGTTGCTAGAAAATCTGTCTAGCTTTCGAAAATATGTAATGATCATGTTTAGTCTTTTTAGTACACCTATAGTTTTTCATGAATTGGTTACTTATACAAAATAGTGGGCACAGCTAGTAATCTTAACAAAAGAGCATGCTACCTGACCGTCAAGCTACTAGAACTACAGCCAAACCAAATTGACAAGGATCTGAAAAAGGGGCATAACTCCAAAAATTACATAAAAATACTCATATTTTATTAATGTTGCACAAAAAATAAAAACACACAACACAACGACACCACAATAAAATCAACCCATCCACTATTCCGTGGTGCTTGAGTTCTTAGCAACCAAAAATAAAGATTGACCACAAGTTCAAGATAAACCAGCTTGGCTCAAATTCCATATATATTCAATTAAAAAAATTATATATATATATATATATATATATATATATATATATATATATTTATCCATGTAAATAATCAACTAATCCTCCTAGTGCAACAATCTTCAATGTGAATAAGTATATTAAAAAAATAATTCATGAAATGGGGTTACAACTATACTGTGCAAATAACAGACTTTAAAGTGCAAGTGCTATGTGAGCGAGAAAGTCAGGCCCACTTCTGAACCCAACAAACAATCTGAACCAACAATCTAAGGTGCTAATAGCGCAAGGCCATTCACCGGGAGCTGAGGTAGGAAGTAATCATTTAAAAGTAAAAAAGAGATCATACTATCCTTGTGGTCGTATATTGTTGATCAACAGGCAGTGGATGGTAGGCAGGAGACCCCACACGTTCCGCCACGACACGGCCCGCACATGCACTGTGTGATCCCAGCAAGGTGAGGGTTTTACACAGCGGGATGCCCCAGGGATAGGGAATCGGCACAGTGGTGATCGTTCCACATAGATGATTGTTTCTCTATAATATTCAGAGCACCAGTAAATCCCATCCCATGCCTTCTGTGTGGGCCCTGCCTGGATACTTGGTGAGGGGTCAGGGGGGCACTTTCGGTGGGGGAGGCCTGTCTGGATACTTGGGGAGGGGGGAAGGGAAGCACTTTCTTTGGGGGTGGCTGTTTGATTGCTTGGGAGATAGGGGCCCAGCCTGGGGTGCAGGGGAGCACTTTATGGGGGGTTGGGGTGTCCAAGCAGGTGGCAATGTTAATGGGGGGGCTCTACATACCCTCAACCCACCACTCCCTTGCTATTCCTGGACACTGGCCAGGGGGCATTGAGCTTAAGTCCCCACCTGCTTAGTGCCGCCCCCCCAACGGGTTAGTAATTAAAAAACTAAACTTTTCTATGGGTGCGGGGTGCTGATGAAGACTGCAGAGAGCGCCAGCAGAAAGCGCGTTGTATCCTCAAAAGCTGTTCATCTCTGGTATGTACAAGTCGCGCTGATCTCTGCACGATGACCTAGGTTGTCATGTGACACAGAGACAAGCACGACTCGTACAGAGGGGAGTCGGGCAGGCTCTGAGGATACAGCCCGCTTTCTGCTCGCGCTCTCTGCAGTCCTCATCGGCGCCCCACACCCACTGCAGCCATGGAAAGGGTTTCTGCGGCAGGTGACAGTGGGCCCTATTAAGGCGCCAGGGCCCTCGGCACTTGACCGGCCTTGCCGGGTCCTAGTGTCGGTCCTGGACCACACTGCTGGTTTATCAGTATTCTGCTGCCACTGTCTGGTCAGAGAAAAATAGCTGGGTAAAACATTCCTCTTTCTTTATGCTTCTATAGATAGTAAACTTTACTAGTGCTTGAAATTTTGTTTATTCCTGGTAGTTTGTGCAAGTGCCATTATGAGCTATTATGCATTCTATTAACCAGCAACTACTAAAAACCTGTTTTAACCCCTCACTTTTATGCGTGTGGGAAGGTGATATCGCTAATGTGTCTTTTCATCATGTACTTGCTTTAAAGATTTTATGTTCTCATATTTACACTATCTGTATTAGCCTTATAACCTTGGAAACAACAGTACTATGATGATGCAACAAGCATTTCAAATAACTCTTAGCATGTTATATATCTGTTTTCTTCTGCAGAAAGAATTGTTTTATAAGGAAAATCAATGTCTTGTGACATGCTGGCCAATATAACCAACAACGGCCAACTGCATGCTTTAGGAAGGTCATAATAAATGGTGGCATTGTGAGCATTCCCACCATTGATGGTAGTCTGCAAAATAATCTTGTGTTCCTTTCTGTTCAGATTCTTCTTCAGAAAGGGAGAAAGTACAAAGAACCCTGCCAAATCAAACCTGGCCTATTCACACATAATTCAGGGGCTCGCAGAGCTGGAATTATGAAATGTTATAAAGCCGTTAAAAAGCTGTTACAGTGTGTCATTTAAACCCTGTAAACCAGTTAAATTAGAAGCAGAACAAATACTTCTTGTTTCTGTTCTGAGGCTCACAAAATATTTTGCACACTTCATAACATGCTGTATGTCATGGTTTCAGTTTCCCCACATGCTGGTCACCTTTCTGTGTACGCTGGCTGTCAGTATGGCTGCACTTCCCTGCATACCTAAGCGTGCTATCTCCATTTATACCCATGTTTTGCAGGTCAGCTTCCCCACAGGTATTGCTGGGGTTAAGGTGGTGGGCTGACTCTGGCCTCCTGTCCTGGTTGGCCGATGGCCACATAAAAACAGACCTCTTCCAGCATGCATTGGCCATTATAGCTTTTGCTAGGTGTTATTGTACCCCTGTTGCTTGGACCAACACCTGCTTGCCTGACCTCAAACTTGTCTACTCATCTGTACCGTGAACCATCTGTCCTAGGGGCCTGACACCGTGCATTTGGTCTTTGCTGAGTTATGTATGCCAGCACACAGTCTTGGGATGGTCCACACATTGAAGACGCATAACAGAATTTCAGCATGTTCAAGAATATGGGGGTTATCCAAATGATTTTGGATTTTTCTGGAGAGGCTGATCTTGGAGAGGCAGTAAGAACTTTTCTCTTTACAGGTATGATGCAAATTATTTTTCAAGGGGGTAAATATAATATTTTAGAAATTAGAAAATAGCAGCAGCCTATGGCTCCCTCTGCCTTTCAAAATGCAGCCTCTAAGAAAAGTCCAAGCTCATTTGAATTCCCCCATAATGGAATTTTGTAGTGGCGAAATATTGAGGTACAGTACGTGTAGGTTTAACAATTTGTGGTCTCATTTCTTAAAAAGCGGAGTGTTCTATATAATGTTTTGAACATAAGGTGGAGTTCAAGTACTTTTGGGGATGATATGCTCAATATATTAATCTCTTACTGGCATACTAACAAGTAGTGATGGGCTTTGGATCCGGTCAGAAGTTAGATCCAGTTCAAAATCATCTGGCATGCCACCCGCCGGTGCTGCCGGGTTGTATGTTGGCCACCAAGTGTGAATTGAGAAAAAAAAAACATTAAAAAAGTAAACAAATCTCTCTTCATCTTCCTCCTCTTGTCCCCTACTGGGGCAGCATTCTCTTTATGTTTGGGGGCCCCCTCTTGGTCCCACTATTACTGTAGTAAGGGATGTTTTCTCAGGGTACCTCCCTCCATGTCCATTCCCTCCATTGATGTCTTCTGTGGTATAAAAGCCTCCCTGCCCAGGCGGCATGGCATTAGCTTGGGGAGATGTCAATGAGGGCTGGGTGGCTGCAACAGCCAGGACATGCCAAATAGTAGCTTTGGGCTACTTTCACATCAAGGCGATTTGGGGAAATCGTGATGCACTTGCAAATGCTCCAAGATCGATGTGAAAGCTTAACCCAACCTATGGGTGCTTTCACTTCTCAGCTGTGTGATTGCAGGACCAGAGACTGGACTTCTGTTTTAAGGCACAGTGTTCTGAAGTATATCCTTTTCACCCTTCTCATCGTTTTTCTTTTTTCATTCTCTATATCCTTGCTCACTTTCCTTCTGTCCTAATTTTCTGTTTTCCCTGTATTTGGGGATTGCTCAGGTTCTCCCATGTATAGAGAGTAGTTTCAATATGTATTATTCTTAGCTTAAGGCTTTGCGGGGTGAGCATTCTAAGGCCAAGAAGCAATGTTGGCTTGTGAGCTATGGGGTTCTGGTTCTTGTATGCAAGCGTACATTTTTGTTATGAATACGGATGTAAGAACCTTCCAAAGTGCAGGCCTGTTAAATTCGGCTCAAATAGTTGGGGACCCAAACTTTGGGAGGTGGCTGTGGTAGGGAGGAAGCGGGGGGTTGGGTGAAGAGTGTGCAGCAGAAGTGTGCTGCTGTAACTCACCTCTGCCCGATCCTCTTTCTGGCAGCGCGGCGGTGCAGCATTTAAAAACTCCCAGCTAGGGCTACAGAAAGATGGCTGCTGCCTCCCATGAGTGAATACACTTCTACTGCCAGCACTGGGAGTGTCCTCACTCATGAAAGCCAACGGCCATCTTTTTGTAGCCCTGGCTGGGGAAAATTCCAAATGTTGCTGCTGGCGCCACTGCTGCCCTAACGTGCTGACAGGAAGAGATGAGTTACTGCAGCTTTTATAGGATATGGTTGAGGCCTGAATCACTAAAGGGTCTATCAGTCTATTGACTGGCGGACATAAATTGCCTATCTTGCCCTATCTATTTTGTGAGCTGCAGAAATGTACCAGTGCATCTTTAATGGATATGGTTGAATTTTCAAAACTCAAAAAAGTCTGGGTGTCACTCTTGTTTTGTACTGGGGCCAAAAATCAGCCCAGGAATTTTCTGTCCCTGGACAGCCCATGATCAACCAACAAGCTGCTGGGATCCACCTCCAATGTGCTTGTCAGCTTGTCAATAAGTGTTGAGGCTATGGCATTGCAGGGGCATATTACAGTGATAGCACTGAAGGTTTGGCTTTGGTATTGTAGGGCCTGATTCCATGACAGGAATGGGTATGGGATACAACAGCCAACATGCTGAGGTTATAGTATTTCAGGGGCTAAATATGGGATAGGAAGATTTGGCCAGGTATTAGGGGAGGGCTAAGCTGGAAACTTTGGAGGCAGGGAGCAGAGGGGGGGGCAAAGATGTGGATTAAGTGAATCCTGGATTATGGTCTGGGTGTTGGTGTTAACCCAGTCAGCCCAGAAACAGTGTGACCCACCAGAAATTCTCCCTCTGCTCCCTATAGCCAGCTGTTAGGCTAAAATTAGCTTTATTGTCATGAAGCCCTCTAAAGTAGCAGTGAAAAATAATAATTACATTACTTAGATGCTAAATATTTTAGCAATAGTTTTTGTGTGTCATTTATGGCATGTGAATTTCTAACTGCTTGGATGGGCGCATGCTAGAAAACTAATATAAAAGGGACTGTCCAAACATAAACCAGTAAGCCATACTCATTTTTGTCCCATCACAATGCCTCGAGCACACCCTCTCCATTGAAGTGAATGGAGTGAGCATGTCCCCGTGACTGATGAGGTGAGGATGGACTTTGTTCCTGGATGCTGCCTTGGACCGTGTATGTCAGTGGACCTGATCCCATATTTTATTAAGCCGCAGGGGGCAAAGATTTATTTTTTGTTTATGCCTGGACAGAGACTTTAAACAGCAAAGAAATACTTTCTATAATTGAGTAACTTTGATTACACAGATAAGATTTCACAGTACTCCCTCTGACCTTCAAGTTTGTTAAGGTGGTAACGTAGATCCCACTTCACATTTAACTTTTAAATATTTCTTGTGTTTTAAAAAATGTTATAGCTAAAGAATACACCTCAGTTCATGATGCCGGGGGGGGGGGGCTTAAAAGCTGATATTCCTTCTTATTGTCAAGCTAATTCCCCCTTTGCATTATGTGCAACTATTTAAAGCACAACATCCTAGAGCAATAAATGTTGCTTCCTGTCAAGATACTCATTTTCCTATTATATCTCTCCAGTTTAATGACTACGACTGTTAAAACAAAATCACTTCTACATCCAAAGTATCCTTCGGATGTGCATCCTCTGTGACCAAAATAAAGACTTTCATCTTTGCAGAATGATCAGTTTGATTTGGTCAGTTCTTTCTATCATTAAAGCTCAAGCATGTAATAATTGTGTTCATGAATCTAAAATTGAATGCCAAATGTGTTTGAAGATTTCCAGTAGAGGGCAGTCACTGACCCTCCTAGAAACTGTTAACCAGAAATAATGAATTCCTAATGAAAAAAAGAAGAGAAACTTTGAAGAAAAATAAGTATTTAACATCAGTTTAGTACAATCAAAACAACAGGTTAGACAAAACTGCTTATTTCAGTTTACTGCTGACAATCTTTATTTGTTCAAACATTTATATCATTAAGATATATTAACATGATTGCAATATAAAATGATGGGGTTATAGTTATAAGGCCCAGTCTACGTACCAAAAAGCATCTGCAGTGTACACTAAAGGTCTTATTTATGACGTTTTAGCATCATTTTTGTGGCTATAGCACCAGCTTTGGAGCACTAGCATTCCCGTCTAATCTGGTGCTGTGCTGTGTACAACATTAGCGCTAGCAGTCGCTGTGTCAAACGCTAACTAATTAGCTTTGATTGTTGCCCTTAGGTATAGGCCAGCCTATGTCAGCGCCTGTTGGCACAGTGCCAGTGAGCACCACTTTGTACTACCACTTTTCCGGTGCTCCCCAGCATATTTATGATTTTTTTTCCTTCTTTAAATTTTTGGCGCTGTATTTTTCCCGGGGCTGGTTAGCGTTTCTTCATTACAGTTAAAGTCACTGCTGGGGACAAAGGGGACAAACTTTACAGTGCATTTCATCTCCGTTTTAGTTGTTGGTGTCCAAATTATATTGCTGGACATTGTTAAGCAAAAATAAGTCATTAAAATCAATTTGAATAACCCAAAACAAAAACAAAAAAACATCTAGGTACTGCATCTCAATAATTGAAAAGTTCCAATGCAAGTTCTGTACAAATAAATGTGTTTAAAATTAAATATAAGCATTAAACACTTCAATTTAGTTCTGCCCATTGTGCTCTATGGGGTCTTGAGCAACAGCTCCAGGTTTAATCTGGCGCAGCTTCAGCCACAACGCCCGCACTGCATCCTCTTCGGCGCTAGTGTTGAATTAGACACTCAGCGGCAGCTGCATCGGCGTTAGCGTTTTTTAGTTGTTAAATTGTACGCTGGGTGCCGCCGAGCACTGTGTATCACTGATGCTTCTTAAATTATGCTTTTTATTATTATTTAAATCTCCAGCTATTTTGAGCAAGGTATGCTTTCTGGTGGTTTTTACTAGCAAGGTTTATATTGTAATTGAGGAGTATGCTGCATCATGTGTAGGAGCTGGAAGCCAGTGAAACTATCATCTAGTAGCAGAATAAATTAGAACATGATTGTGCATTGCATTTAAAGAAGGCCTTTCCTGGAAACGTGCCAGCTTCTATTCAGAAAGATGACCTCATGAAGGCTTATTTAACAGAGACTTCACTATTACTTTATAAAGCAGCCAACTGACATTATTCGTTGGTTCTCTTTTTCATTGAGTAAAATGTGTCCAAGGAAATAGAGACTCTTTAGAAAGCCACAAATGTTCTCTGCAGCTTCAAAATTAGTCTTTAACAAATCTAAATATATTTGCCATTCTTTAATTAATTAATATCATCCAGAATTAGTATATTAGTTTCAATTTACTGTACAATGGCTTCTTGGCCCATCATGTAACTTGCCAGTGCAATGACCAGTAACAACCTTACTTTGTGATATTGTTTTTTTTGGTATCAAAGGAATACATGTAAAGGTATACTGGCATCAAAAGAGGATATTTTTTAAACTCAATACTCACTGAAAATGTAAGACTTTGAGGCCGATTCATCAATAGCGCCAGGTAGCGACAGATGAGCGACTGAAGTATGGCGCTATGAGCGCCGCTAGCGTCAGCCGCGGGCGTTAGCGATTCGCTATAGCAGGCCTCCTCAGTCGCTACCTGGCGTTGTTGCGAACAACGCCTACATTGCTGAATATGATGTTGGCCCTCAGCTTTGTTGGCGCTGTCAGTCAGTGTGACCACGCTATTCTACACAGCGCCTGTTAGCTTTGCTGTGTCCTGGCCATCCAGTACCTTCTGAATAAAACACATTGCCACATTTGTTTTAAAATGTTAAAATTTTTTTATTTTGTGTTGAAAAGGAAATTAAATTCTACCAGATCTTCGAATATAAATGGAAAATAAAACATAATTAAACACATAGCCACAATTTTTTTTTTTTTTTATTTGTTACCTAAAAAGGAAATACAATTAAATCACCAATGAGAAAGAAAAGGAAAATAAAAACAGAACAGAGAAAGAAAAGGAAAATAAAAACAGGACAGAGAAAGAAAAGGAAAATAAAAACAGAACAGAGAAAGAAAAGGAAAATAAAAACAGGACAGAGAAAGAAAAGGAAAATAAAAACAGAACAGAGAAAGAAAAGGAAAATAAAAACAGGACAGAGAAAGAAAAGGAAAATAAAAACAGAACAGAGAAAGAAAAGGAAAATAAAAACAGAACAGAGAAAGAAAAGGAAAATGAAAATAGGAATTAGAATGAAAAGGAAACTTACCACAGAATTAAACACATAGCCACATGTATATATCTAATTTTTTTTTTAATTTTTCTCAAAAAAAAAAATAATAATAAAACATAAATGAAATAGAAAATGAAAAGTCCAGCAGAAATGCAAAAGAAAAGTAAAGTCCAGGAAAGGGTTGGAAAAGGAATGTAGAGATCATGGTGCATCTCTTTGTGCCTGAAAAATTAAGAAAAGTGCAGTTAGTATATATCTTTATAGTTGTTTTGTGTTTTCTTATAAAAAAATGCATAACTTGATAACCAACATTGGCGTCTTACACCCCCCTTAGAGTGGTTTGGGTCATCTTACACCCCCCCTTAGAGTGGTTTGGGTCATCTTAAACCCCCCCTTAGAGTGGTTTGGGTCATCTTAAACCCCCCTTAGAGTGGTTTGGGTCATCTTACACCCCCCCTTAGAGTGGTTTGGGTCATCTTACACCCCCCCTTAGAGTGGTTTGGGTCATCTTAAACCCCCCTTAGAGTGGTTTGGGTCATCTTACACCCCCCCTTAGAGTGGTTTGGGTCATCTTAAACCCCCCTTAGAGTGGTTTGGGTCATCTTACACCCCCCCTTAGAGTGGTTTGGGTCATCTTACACCCCCCCTTAGAGTGGTTTGGGTCATCTTAAACCCCCCTTAGAGTGGTTTGGGTCATGTTAAACCCCCCTTAGAGTGGTTTGGGTCATCTTAAACCCCCCTTACAGTGGTTTGGGTCATCTTAAACCCCCCTTACAGTGGTTTGGGTCATCTTAAACCCCCCTTACAGTGGTTTGGGTCATCTTAAACCCCCCTTAGTGCGTTTGTTTGCTCTTTTGGATGGGAGGTCAAAGACATTTAAACAGGAGTGCAGTACTTGCATTAGAGTGAAGGGTAGTTAGCTTACCGCAAAATAAGAAGTGATCAGCCTTTCCCTTAGCTCATCGCCAGTCTGGGTGTCCTCACTTCTCTCTGCGGGCAGGTTGGGGATTTCTGGCACCAGTGCTGTCTCCTCGGGGGCTTGGATTCGGTGACATATACAGATATTGTGTAACACACAGCAGGCAAGGATGATTTTGGAAACCTTCTGTGGGCTGTAGAGCATCTCTCCTCCTGGCCGTGCCAAACAGAGAAAGCGTGCTTTCAGCAGGCCGATGGTTCTTTCCACAATGCTTCTGGTCTTGCGATGCGCTGCATTGTAGCGTTCATGGGCAGAGGTCCGTGGGTTCCTGACCGGAGTCATGACCCACGTTCTCTGCCCATATCCCTTGTCCGCTGTAGAAAAAACACAAGGAGAGAGACAGCAATTAGTACTAGTACATGTTTTTGGGTGGTAGTTTGTTTAAAATTGCCTTACTAGGCCACATATTAGCAAAATACATAGACATGGTTAATTTATTACCCAGTAGCCAGCCAGCTGGCATTTCGTTGTTATCAAACTTCCGGCACAGGACTGTCCGCTGCAAGACGTAAGAATCGTGGCATGAGCCGGGGAACCCCGATCTCACCGCCCGCAGCTTCATCTCATGGTCACAGACCACCATGATATTAAATGAATGGAACTGCTTCCTGTTTCTGTAGGACAGCTCCTGTGCACGGGGAGGGCGGAAAGGGATATGTGTACCATCAACGCACCCTAGCACATTCGGGATCCCTCCCATCAGATAGAAAGCATGTTTTATTTTGGCAACCTCTTCCTCATCCTCAGGAAACTTGATGTAAATTGGGATTAAATCACAAATTGCCAGAACTACCTGGATTAGGATGCGGCTCATAGTAGCCTGGCTTATCCCGCTGAGGAGGGCTGAGGTTGCCTGGAAGGTCCCTCGTGCCAACACATTAAGAGTGGCACACAGGCGTACTATGCCTGGAATGGAGTGAGTGCGTTTGGTGGATGGCTCGATTTTGGTCTTAATCTGATCATATAGGGACTGTAGTGCAGCACGATTCAGACGGAAGCGGCTCCTGATCTGCTCGTCACTTAAGTCCCATACTGAAAGGCGGATTGCAAAGGAGCGGGGTGCCCTAAGCCTCACAACACCCCGCTCCCTTTCCTCCTGCTCTTTCAGCATACACATACATCCATCCACCCAGACACCATACATCACCCTCTTATCCATCACACACACTAAAGATATATACAAAAACAAAAATAATCAAAAAAAAACACTAACACACAACACACACACAAACAATCACACTACACACACACCCGCTACAATGCAGCTCACCACAAAACCAGAACTATAGTGGTCCAAACCACCAGCCTGCTGAAAACCAGCTTTCTAAGTTAAGCACAACCAAGAGGGGAGTTGCTGCACAGCCCACAAAAGGCCCCAAAATCAAGCCTCACTTGCTGTATGCTACACAATATTTGCAGATGCCACCCAAACCAAGCTCCTAAAGAAACAGCACTGATGTCAGAAATCACCCAACAAGCCACAGAGAGTGAGGACAGAAACCAGACAGAGGCTCAAATGAGCTAAGGGAAGCGAGCACAGCACCACACCACAGCCTTTGCCACAGTGTAAGAATAGCAGAACCTAGTTCATTCCTTCCTTTTATACTTCATTTTCAAAAGTGACAGGTCCGCTTTGCCGCCTTTTGCGTCGCTCTGCTATTTCCGGGCGCCAATTAGCCGACCCAGGTGTGCGTAAAACAGAGTGCGCACGCGCACGCTAGTAGCGCTACTAGCGTACTTGAGCCGTAACGTGCGTGCATTAACGGACATGGGCCAAAAATCAGGTGGGGACCAATGAAAGTGAAGCTGTTGTTTTTTTAAATAGCCGTTAGGCTAAGCACGTCACAAGGGTTGCAGATACATCAGTCCATTGTTGGATTTGGGTGTGTGTTGTTTGTTTAATGAGGTCTGTAATGAGTTAATTGGCTAACACACATGCTTCTGTCAGTGCAGTGGAGGTGTGCCTAGAAGGAACTGGGCTGTATGTGTGAATCAATTAAGTGGGCTGCTTTTGGATTGGCTGTTAGAGCACATAAAACCTGCCCAAGCCTAAGAGATTGCGATGCCATTCTGTAGTGTGCATGCGTGCTTGTGGGGTGTTGATTTGTGTGTGTGTGCAGCTACAGGATGGAGCCAAATACAGGACATCTGCCGGCCACAGCAGGCCCGAGTAGGAGTTTGGTGGGTGCTGTGCGCAGACCTCCCTTACGGAAAAGGGCACAGCCTGAAGGTGGGGCAGCACCCCAGGCTAAGCGCCCAGGTGCCAAGAGGGAGCCTGAATTTAATTTGGCTGAGAATAATCATCTTGTGCGCCTGACACTTGCGAAATGGGAGCTGATATTTGGCTCCCAAAGCAAGTCCCTAGGCAAACAAGAAAGAAGCAAACTGTGGGATGCCATTGGTGTGGAGCTTAGTAGCACAGCTCAACACCCACGTAGTGGCCCATCCTGCAGGAAACGCTTCTACACTTTGCGAGGGGCCCTTATGAAAAAGATGAATCACGATCTTGATGTGGACAGTGGGTTCATCCAGGCTCCAAAGAGTACCTACAGGCCGTATGAGGAGATGCTGAAGGCCAAAATCCCACTGGCTCGGCTGCAGGGTGTGGATCCTGGGGATGACACCACCGGTTGGGCTGAAGGTACATATTTTCTGGCTTTTACAATAACCTAATGTTAATGTCTGTGATTTGCATTTTAACATTTTGACCAACTAACTGTAGGACCTGTGAAGTATTACATTATAGCTCAAACATTTGTAACTTTTCTGTCTGTTGCTTTATGCATAGGTGCACATGCTGCTGTCCGGGATGTGGCTCCGGACACCCAAGCTCCTGCCCTTCCAGCAACCTCAAGGCTACCCCAGTCTGCCATTGAAGGTATTTACCCATAATTTGTTTGCTGGTTTTTTTCAAAACAAATGGGTGTGGGAGCAGCTCAAGCAATAAAGGTTTGCCCTGTTGACTATTAATAATATGTGCGTGCGGCCTAATTGCACGCCCACTGTAACACTCACAGCCAGTAACTAACAAGGCCCTAACATGTGTAGATATGTAGGATGCCAGAGATGTGTAGCCATATATCGGCATATCAATGTGTGAGCCACACTTGGCTTGATTAGTCAATATTAGTGAAAGAGCTGCTCACACACCTTAATGCATGTTTTTTTTTGCGACGCACATTAGCTATGGCTCAATGTTGGTTTTATTTTGGCCTAGCTCCCATGCCCTTGGCCCCAGCATCTCCTCCGGATCCCACCTACTCTTTGGATGTCGGTAAGTGCATGTGTTCACCTTGCTTGATCCACTTTGACTCAAGTGCATGTGTCTCATTTGTCTTTTTTCTTGGTAGGCCAAGTGACTGGTTCATCTTTGGACCCCACTTCCGATGTTGCCGGTCAACAGGACCCTGTTGGTGTGTAGAGCAATACATAATGTATCCTTTCTGCTGTTTAGGTTACACTGGTTCAATTTGGTTAGTCTACTAAGCTACATGTTTGCTTGGTAAACTTGAAGATGCCTCTTGGGAGTGCTGGTTGCCTCCCCAGGGTCAGTCTCTTAGTTATTTGAGTGATAGCAATGTATCTTTGCGGACATATTTTTAGCCAAACATTCCCTGTAGTAGTTTGCTGATTATTTAGACACATTTTTTTGTTTTTTTTAGTTGACCCGAATATCGGAAGTGGCTGTCCAGAAAGGGCCCCTCAAGTTCCAGCTGCCAGAGATGAGGGTAAGTGGTTTTGCCTTGCTCTAGTCTGTATTTTGGCTCTAATGTTGTGCCACTTGCTTCTGGCAACTTGTGTGTCCACATGTATTTTAAAGGTCCAAGCTCGAGTGAGGACCCCACTCCAGACATCTGGGATGTTGCGGGTATGTTTAATTTAAGCAATGTTTATGATGAGATTTGCAGAAATTAGTGCGTCTTAGTCCTGTAACATACATGTTAACAATCTGAGTTTAACAGAGACCTTTGGTCTAGTGTGTATTTTTAAACTTTTTAGAGGTATGGCCTCGATAGCCTAACCAGGTTACATTACAGTTTGGCCCACAGACCTACTAACCTGTTTTTCCGGTTTAGCATATGCCAACTTGCCCGACATCTCGGATGTTGAATTGCGACTCTCTGGCAGCGAGACCTCGAGCCTACCTGTGCCGGAGGACACGCAGGTAACATGGCTGATGTAGACGACCTCGAAACCCATTGGCATATTCGTGGGTAGTGGAAGAAGCAACATGTAACATTTCCTTTCATTGGTGTTTTGGCAGGAGGCGGAACCAGAACCCCAAGCTGGGACCTCTTCCCAAGTCCCATGTGGCCAAGCTTCAGAGGCTCAGACAAGGGTAAGTTGTCTAGTGAGTGTTTATGGTAACTTTTGGGAGGGGCATAACTGCATTTGTTCCGTTTGACTAAAATGTGGTTTACTATTTGTTTAGCCTCCAACCACAGCAAGAGGAGGTGTGGCACCAACCAGTGCAGATTTCTACCAACTAGGGGTCCGGATGCTGGAGGACTACAGTCGCCAACAGCCGCGTGATGGAACTAATGAGCGCATTGCGGCGTTGGAAAATCAGGTGCTGATGTGTCAGCAACAAAATGAGGCCCTGCAGCGCCAGATGGACCAGTTGCTCCAAAACCAACACCAGAACCAGGAACTTGGTCGGCTGGCAAATCTAATGGAGCAATCTCTCCTGCGCCAGGAACAATCTCTACAGCGCCAGGGACAATCTCTCCAGCGCCAGGAAGAATCAATACAGCGCCAGGAAGAATGTCTCCAGCGGCAGGACCAAACTTTGTTGTTGCTACAACAGCTCATACAACAGCAGTCTATATTTTTTACTGCACTGTTGTCCCCCAACACCGCCCCTAGCAATGACTCCCAACCTCCCCGGCCACCCAGCCAAGAATATTAATTTTGTATCTTTTTGTTTATGTAAATATATTTGCTTCAACCACCTCTAAATTGTGTGTTTCCTAAGACCTCGCTAATAACACAGTCAGGGATGAGTATCTGGATCTACATATGTGAATGTATTGGTCAATGTAGCCCACACATTGGAGCCCATAGCTTACTATGGTTAACACCTGAAATGGCTCAAAAGGTATGGCTACATTGACCCACAAATGTTTTAGGAGACAGCTAAACTAGGCTTTGCAATGCAACACACTGGTATGATGTGAATCAAAAATTTTTTAATTTAAACAATGGCCAACACGGCCAACCTTGGCCAACAACGGCCATCAAGAGACCAGCCTTCCCCCCCACCCTAACGACGCCGTCGGCGCCTCTTCCTGGCCAGCAGCATCAGCTTCAGGAGCCGGATCTCCCGCCACAGTCTGCGATGCTGGTTTTCACAAGCTGTAGAAATGTAGAAACAACAATTTATTAATAATTAGGCAGTGACCTCAACAGACACAGATGTAGCAATGTAATGTCATTGTGTCCAATTAGGTGACACTCACATTAACATTGTTGACCACTGTGTGCTTATTGGTTAACATTATATGAGTACTATTGACTGGCAGGAATGTGAACAACACATCCCAAGCATACATTTTAGCTTAAAGTGTACCAACACCCACGGGTGATGGGCCCGGGAATCTATCAGATTCCCTGCCCCATCACCTCCCTCCCCGCGGGACATCCAAGATCGGGATGTCCCTGGGTGTGAAACACCCCCCAAACCCCAAAATACCTACCTCAGTTTCTGTGTGGCAGTGCCGCTGGGCCCTCCCTGGTGCCCCTCTAGACGTGTGCGTGCCTGCGCCGGCCGTCTGTGAATTGCCGGCGCAGGCACGCCCCCGTAAAAAGGGGCGCGGGGGAGGCGGAGGAGGAGGCAATTTGCAATGGCTTGTACATTTTTGGGAGTCAACGTGAGTTCAGGGGGTTGTCACACAGCGGTGCCGATCAGGGGTGCCCCACCGTAGTGGAACAACACCCAGGAAAGTCAAAATCCTGGTTGTTGTTCCAGTTTAACTCTTGGGAAGCAAAGAAGGTCTAATTCCCTGTGTGTCCATTTTTGTGTTTAGTAACAGCCAAACATCAGGGCCTAAGTCCGAACGAGTCCACGAGTTTACCCTATAATGTTACAGGTCCAGACCTAATCGGGCCCATTTGGTTGTGTCTAACGCAAAAATAGTCTCTATAGGGCCTAATGAAGGATGTGAGCCAACAATCAAGCATGCAAACAGGCATGTTGGATTATTGTGCCAACACATTGAATAGAGATGTGTGTGAAATTAACACATATGTAAATTTAAATTGGCTGCTGATGTGACTAGAAGACATAGGTTTCACAAGTCTTTAGGCATATGAAGTGGGATGTACTCACCATCGCAGCTGTGGCGGGGGCCCATGCTGCTGGCCGTCCCTGGAGCTGGGGTGGGGAGGAGGGTCTCTGGCTCCGTCTGCGTCGCAACATCTGTCAACATAAAGCAAAAGGCAAAAACACAATTAGTGGGCAAATGACACATGACTATTTGACATCCATCTGGTTATTGAGTCTGAAAATGCAAAGGCTTGCATGGTTACATACAGGTTGACCTAAATTAGCATATTTCCTGGACCATGAGTTAATGTCAATTTGTAAGGCTTCACACATGTATCCCTAAAGAGAATGTGCAAATAACATAGACAGTGCTATTTAAAGGAATCATTTGCAGTTGTTTGGCTAATGTTAATAGTGGGCCACATGTTGGAGCGGGAACAACTTAACCCAAGAAAAGAAATGCAAACACCCATCATGGTGTTGGCAGAAACATAGGGGTGGTTGACAGTTGGCTAGCACTGTAGTGGGGTTTGTGATGTTAATGTACATTAGCAAACCAGCTGACACAATGGACCAGGAAACGTGTCTGTTAAAAGTGGTCCAAGACCCAGGATTGTTAATATTCAGTGTGTTAGTCTACTTTGGCAGAGCAACAAAATTTTAAGCTTCAAACACCCCTGCCTTCCGCACATCACTCCTCCAGTGTGTGCGCACGCGCATGCCAGTATGAAACATAGCGCAGGCGCACACACATCTAGAGTGCCACACAGGAGGCAGGGACGATGGCTTCTGGCAACCCCAAAGAGTTAAGTAGTTTGTGGTTTTTGGTTTGGGGGTGGCCCAGGGTGAGGGATGTGATTGGGCAGGGAAGGCGGGAGAATCCAAGCAATCTCATCAATGTTTGTTGGTCCACTTTAAAGAATGACATAAATTCCAAATTGAGATGGCTAACAACATACACTTACCACGACTATGCCCGAGGAGAATGCTTCGCCAAAACTCCATGGAGGTGCCGCCTATATGATGCCCTGCAAATTAGAGAGGAATGGCAAGGGCTAAGCAAAATTGGTCAGATGAAACCTGTCACAGACTAACAATTAAAACATGTGCACTCACCAGGGGATGAAGCGCCACTTGAATCCCAGGGAGGGCTCTGAGGAGGAGGCGGGGAGCCTCGGCTCCTCACACTCTGCTCCGAAGATCCACCAGGCAAAGGACCACCCTCCTCCCTCTCACTCCCTGCTTGAGAGGGGGCCCTTGCCTGGTGAGAGTCCTCAGACGCAGAGTGTGAGGAGCTGAGGCTTGATCCAGCCTGCCCCCCAGCAGCACACTCCTCTGGGGCGTCATCCCCTTCCTCCCCTGGGTCCTCTAAATAGGACCCGCGGGAGGGACCCTCCCCCGATGACTCCCCCGAGTCCGCCTGCCTGGTTCGGGGGAGGAATCCCTTCCCACGTTTCCCCAGGGGAGGACGCTTATCTGTGTGGAGGAGGTGAAAGGAAATAATTAATCTAAAGAGCAAAAAAGGACACAGCTTAGCAGATGATTATGCACAAAGGCAAAAAAGAACTTAAGCTTTAACTTACCTGATGCGTAGGCATCATATAGGCGGTACACGCCTTCTGGGTCCCGGCGCTTGAAATCTGACCATTTTTGCTGAATAGCCCGGATGGTCAGGTTGGTCTGGAAGCGCCGGGACACAGTGGCCTTCACCTCCATGGCAAGGCGTTTCTTAGCTCCTCGGGCATAGTCGTATTCTGACTTGCAGAAGTCCTATGAAAAAAAAAAAACCAAAAAAAAAGGAAAATTAATACATGACATCAGAACAATGTCATAAACAGTTAAACAGAGAAAAGATCTAAGTGGACCCACACCCAGGATTAACATTAATCTGGGTTTGGGTGCACTTTGGTGTGGCTCAAATATTGTGGGTGGCCCACTGTCTGCAACCCCCTTGGAAGGCCACAAATACACCGCTGAGGACACTCCCACGTCACTCCGCAAGCCAAACACAGTGCTCCAAGCCGGTGTTGTATGCGCATCCAAGGCCGTTGGGAGGTGCATACAAGCTCAGCTGTGTCTGCACGGCAAAGTACGCATGTGGCGTTTGACTCTAACAGGGAGTGCGCCTGCACACAAAATGCAAATATGTCTGGCGCCGGGGTACACCCTGCTAGAGGTAAACGCAATAGGCATGCGCAGCTCACGCATGCACAGATGTGACGGGGCAGAGGTAATTTTTAGGCCCCTCCAGGGGGGGGGCATCCCAGCAGGACATCCACAATGGGGATGCCCCACGGGGATTGTTAAAATTTGGTCTGACAACAAATAAATTTCAGACCCTATCCCCCCTGTGTGTTCAGCAACTTTAAACATAAAAAAAAAAAAAAAAATACTCACTTTGACCACCTGGCCATTTACGCGGCTATCCACCCTTGTGCGCCTTTTCTTACTGGGCCCCGGAGGGGAAGGGGTGGGAGGGGGGCTATTTGGGGAAGGTGAGGTAGGTGGGGGAGGTGGGGGAGGGGTGGTGGGGCCGGAATCTGAGGAGGAGCTGGGGAGGCGCATCACTCTTCGCTTGGGAGCCATATTGGAAACGCTAAGGAGGAAACAGGAACCGGAAATGACGCTAGCGACATTAGACCAAAAAACAAAAATAAAAAAAAAAAATACGCTCCGCGCCCCAGCAACAAGCTATTCTCAGCTATGTGCAAGCTAAGTGGCGGAAAAACTAAAATTACTATTTAAAACAAGCTATTGGCCTAAGCGCGAGACAGTTTTACCTTAAGGTGGCGTTGAAACGCAAAGGAGGATCCCGGAACCGGATATGACGCTAGCAAATGTGCTTCTAAATTCGAACAAAAACATGCGCGCAACAGGGACAAGCTAATATAAGCTCTAGGCACGCTAAGTGGCGGACAAAACAAAAATATACGCTGCTAAACAAGCTATTGGCCTAAGCGCTAGACAGTTTTACCTTAAGGTGGCGTGGAAACGCTAAGGAGGATCCCGGAACCGGATATGACGCTAGCAAATGTGCTTCTAAATTCGAACAAAAACATGCGCGCAACAGGGACAAGCTAATATCAGCTCTAGGCACGCTAAGTGGCGGACAAAACAAAAAAATACGCTGCAAAACAAGCTAGGGCCAAAGGCGCAACGATTTATTAGCTGCATTTAGCAGGGAAATCTACATACTGTAATGCATAGGTCCTTCTAAAGCATACACCGTTGTGCTTAAATATAAAAATCTAATTCCTTCAAAAATTCAACACACAATCAAACTAGACTAATACCTGAAAATGTAGCACACATGAGAATGCATAACGGGTTGTTATGAGCTGGTACGACTGAATGTAAATTCTGCTATATGTGGCCAGGCACGCTCACAACTACAGTGTATTCATTAACAACGACTGGGGTCGCGGAAAGTGAATTCCTTGAAACTGGCAGAAGGACACATGTATGAACAGCACAGCGACGCACAACGCAGCGCAGCGAGGCACAGCGACGCTCGCGCCGCCAGATAGCGAATTAAAACAGCGACTGCACAAACACCGACCAACACAGATTCATCAATGACAGGGCTGCCGAATAGCTTGGGCGCTGACACTTTCTAAGAGCGAACGTGACCGACCAACCTGACAGGCTACAAAATAGCTTTACAAGGCCCGTTTGTGTGTAAAACCAGGGAATTTGATGCCAATGAGTTTGGGTGGAGGAGACGCAATTCCCATGTCACTCACAACATTACATTGTGAAACAAAAAAAAAAAAAAAAAATATAACAATAACCAGCCACATTCATCAAACATATCAATATAAACATGTGTGGAATTTTTTCCCAACAAAAACAACCCAAAAACAACTAAAATCAATCATTGCAGCGTCTGCCATTGAAATGTATGGGAGAGCGGCAGGTAGCGCCAGGTAATACGTGTCGCTGTGAAGGAATTTGCTGCGGCGCTGTTCGTTCCAGGCGGCTTCATGATGAATCCCGCGCTTGCTGTCGCTCTCGCCGGCGCTAGCCTCATTTTGCGTGATAAATGCGTCATTGTGACCGCCGCCGGGCGTACTGGAGTCGGTAGTCGCCGTTAGCTGCCGCTACCTGGCGCTCTGCAGACACTACCTGGCGCTATCGCTTGATGAATAAGGGCCTTTGTCTTTGATGATGAAAGACAAAATATTCTTAATGGCAGGTAAAGTTTCTGAAACGGATTAGCAGAATTATCTGGTATTATAGCACATTCCCAGTAAATGGTTAATCTGGATTGCCATAACATTAAAACAGTTCTTCTGTCTGTTCTTCTGATACTACTGCTACTGATACAGTTGTTCCCAGTCAGTGGTATGTGAACCATTACTAGAATGAAAGATACTATTAGGTAGGAGCTTCAAGGCTGCAGACTGATCATTCCCCCAACCTGAAGTTATTGCCCCGAATTCTTTCTTTGGTTTGACAGACCCCATTGGGCTTGGAGTGACGGACCCAATGTACTCTGCTTTGCTAAACTACCAGACATAAGGGGATAGTACAGGGGTAATATAACTAAAGAAACTTATAAGAAATATATTACAAAACAACAAAAGATAATACTAATATATTGCACATTTAGATACTCTCCCTTTAACCAACGAGGGGTGAACCCCCACAAAGTTCAGCTCTGGCAAGTTCAGCCAAACTTTGAATAAATGTTCCGGTACCCGAACCCAGTCCCCATTGAAACCAATGGTGACCCGAAATTTAGGGGGTGGCTGTGGTGGGGGGGTGCAGAGTGTGCAGCAGTAAGCGGCCTGCTCTAACTCACCTCAGCCCGATCCTCTTTCTCAGCAGCAGTGGCTACGGCTGTTTGAATTTGGCCACAGTTGGGGCTGCAAAAGGATGGCTACCAGCTCCCATGAGTGAGGACACTTCTAGTGCCACCTGCAGTGCTGGCACTAGAAGTGTCCTGTGAGTCAGTGGCCATCTCTTTGTAGCCCCGGCTGGTGCCAAATTCAAACAGACGCTGCTGGGGAAGGACTGAGGTAAGTTATAGCAGCTTCCTGCTGCTGCACCCTACTTTTCTGTGTTCGGGCCAGATCCTGAACTCGAACACAGACCTCTGGCTGAAGTCCATGTTCTGGTTTGGGAACTTGCAATGTTGGGTATGAACCTGAACTTTGTGTTTCAGGTTCGCCCATGTCTACCTTTAACCCCTTCCCTGCCAACCTATCTTGCTGCCACTTGTTGCCAAGCAATTTTTTAGTATTTTGATCTATATATGTTGCTTTATATTTTTTCCAGGAAACTGTATGTTGTTTTTTCAGCAGAGTTTGAACTTTAACATGAAATGTTTTTACTTGTAATTTTTCCAGTGCCTTCTAAATATTTTGGGTGGAATATGTGAAGAAAAATAAAGATTTATTTTTTAATTGTGTATTTTTTTCATGAAAACCATGATGCTTATAAAAACCCCCTTCCTCCTGATTACAATGGTACCACATATGTATAGGTAGACACCAAGATACCCCTTCATGCCTAGGAGACACTGCAAACTGAAGAGTGCTATGTGAGATTTTCAAATAAAATACTACTAACTGCACCTTGCAGTTAACTTGCAGTAATTATCAAGGGTTAAACCCTGGCACCAGCTATGTGGGCTGGAATCTTAGTGCTCAGAGGCCAAGTGCTCATCCCTAATGGCTACACAGGCACTTGACTTTTATTCACCTCAATGGCCATTGGTGGTGCCGGTAATCTGGTGGGAGGTTTTGGCAAATGCTTCTCTTGCAAGCAGATTACTTTCCGTCCCTTCCTGGCTTTTAAACCGGTATAAGGGTTAAGTGAAAAAGTCCTTTATTATTATTTAAAAAAAACTAGCACTTACCCCCTTATAACCCCAACCGCCCTACATCTCTGCCAATTGGGGGCTGCCTTTTGTATATATAAGCCTCTCTCCATGACATCCTGGGATCCCCCCCCCTTGGGGTGCCCGTTACACTCCTGAAAACCTCGGCCTCCAAGTTTAAGGTTACCAACCCCTATGTCTGGTGCATGGAGCTGGTAACCCAAGGGGGGGTTGCACTTTTGTTAAAAAAGGCCAAATTCTTTGACTAGATATTCCCTCCCATAGACATTAATTGTATTCAGCATTTGGAATAACGTAATGCTGAATACTAGGGAATATTATGGTGGGTGGGTTTTAAATTGGATAGACCTCTGTCCAGCCCAGTCCTCCCTTGTGGAAGTCATGGTGATTTTAGTAACCATTTAATTTCTACATCCCACAATATTTATATTATGTATTTATTTTATTTCAATAGATTTTTATTGAAAAGAGTATATGAGTACATGAAAAATTACAGACCAAACATTATGCTCAAAATAGAGCAGCTTATCACAATCATTTGTATACAAAACACTGTTTTATCAAAAGAAAAACATATCCAATGTGTTGTATGTAGATCAAATGACCGCACTTTTGGCCTCGGAGGTCCCACAACGAGATCTGAGGCCGATCCAAGATAACAACTTGTCGACACATATAAAGCTCTTAACCATTAGAAAACGATCACATACATACTAGAATAGGGAGGGGCCTGGATCATGGAAAAAGGGGAGGGAGAAGGATAAATGGGTTGAAGAAGGAAAAAGGAGAAAAAAAAAAAGGGTTCCTTTTCAGATTTTCGCCTATAAAGCATACACCGGGAGAAATACTTTATTATACCATTAGTAAATTCTCGTCAAAATCCCTAGGACCAAATCCACATTTCTCGAAAGTCCCCGCCCCGGATCGCAGAGAGCTTTTCCATAGACATAATAAAGTTTACCTTATTAACGAGTAGCCTGCAATTACCTGTTTCGCTCCGTCAAAATATGGTAGGCAAGGAGCTTCTGATTTTTAGAGCTGTTTTCAATAGGATTGTTTAGTAAAGCCACCCACGGATCCTGAAGCACCTGCCTACCCAAAACCCTACTTATGGCATTGGAACACTGTCCCCCAAAATGATTTTACGTTGCCGCAATCCCACCATATATATTTGTAAGATCCTACATCCGGACACCCTCTAAAACACAAACCCTGTTGGTCTGCCCCAAAATGCCTTATTTGGTCCGGGACTAGATACCACCTAAGAATCAATTTGACATTAGCTTCCACTGATGTGACCGACGAGGATACTCCAAAGGCTGAACTCCACATCCTCTGCCAATCTCGGTGCCCCTTCACCTCTCCAAGTTCCCCCTCCCATTTTTGTCTATACGATAATACCTGGGCACCTGAAATCTCACATAACTCACTATAAATTTCCGAAATGGCCCCCTTCCCCTTTGGGTCCTGACTGCAACGCCTCTCAAAAAGAGTAAGTTTAGCATGACTCACTGGCTTTGGGACTACGGTCCTTACAAAATGGGCGACTTGTAAATACCCAAACAGATCCCTGGGTTGTAAATAGAATTTATCCTTCAAGTAGCTATTCTGGAATCATAAAAACAGTCCCCAAGGTAATTAATCCCTGCTCTCTTTCAGGAAATGAACCTGACCAGACCCATAAGGGCTGGGGAGAACATAGGCTTATCCCAGATCTTCAGTAGCGGCAGATTAGGGGAAGCAAGGCCCTCAGAGGACCTCAAGTCATCCCAAACCCTCAGGGTATGATCAATTACCCAACGTTCTCCTCACTTTGGGGGACAGCCACAGGAGATCCACAACCACAACCGGAGAGCAAAGGTCAGCTTCTATTTAAATCCATGCTGGGACATCTGAGGTTATATTGTATGCTAGCACTTGAGCGAGTTGTGCAGCTTGATAATATTTCTTAACATTGGGTACCCCCACACCGCCCTGACTTTTCGGTTTAAGCATAATATTTTTTGCAATTCTTGGGCGTTTGTGGTCCCAAATAAAGTCCAGTATTTTACTTTGAAACTGTTTCAAATAATTTGAGGGGATCTTAACTGGGGGCGTTCTCGCTAGATAAAGAAATTTGGGAAGAAGAGTCATTTTTATGGCCGCAATTCGGCCCAACCAGGAAAGGCCAAATGCTTTCCATTTCTTCAGTAAAGCCAAGAGCTTATGCCGAAGATGGGTGAAGTTGACAGCGAACAATGATTCATAGCGTTTTGTCAAGTTCACTCCCAAATATTTAATCGTCTCCCCTTCCCAATGAAAATCAAATCCTGTTTGAATCTGAGACCATTGATCGTCTGGTATATTTTTATTTAGCGCCCTTGATTTCGTGGTGTTCACTTGCAGCCTAGAGATCAGCTCAAGTTAAAAGTAAAAAAAGACACAGACACAAAATTCTTTATTATTCTTTTTTTTACTTATACTTACCTCTGATCACGTAGCTGGCACTAGAAGGGTTAAAACAAGATTGGAGTCCCCACATAATATTGTTGTCCCCCGCGCTACACTACCCACTTTGTCAAAGAAGTCAGATAAAAAAGCTATTTGATTTGTATTAGGTGCATAGTAGTTAGCAAGTGTAATCTCTAGATCTTGCATTGTCCCAACAAGAATAAAATATCTGCCTTCCGGATCCTGAAGCTCCTTCGTACAGTGGAATTGAGCATCAAGTCTAAACCCTATCAAGACCCCCCTCTGTTTAGAGTCAGCACACACCATAAATACCTGAGGGTATGATGCATCTAGGAACCGGGGGGTGGAGGATCTCGAGAAATATGTCTCCTGTAGACATAGCACCGTCGGGCGAAGGGCTCTAAATTTTCGAAATGCAAGACTACTCTTATGCGGGGAGTTAAAACCTTGAACATTTAAAGAAAGCACAGTAGTCATTTCAAATTAATTTGACAGTCTCTAGGCGAATGTATCCAAAAAATTAAATAAATAAAATAAATAATAATAATAAAAAAAAGGGGCGGAAGTGAGGGGGGAAGGAAAGGCTAGGATGGGCAGGAGGTAAGGAGAGAAACAATCACAATAAACAGTGCAGAGGGGGACTCTCCCAATAGACTCTGAATAACAACAATGCAAGGGATGCCCCTGCAGTTGTTCCTAAAGGCTCTTTTTCAGACCCAAATTTAAATCTAGGCCTGTGTACGAGGAGGAACACCCCGTATCTCCTATTTGCAAGAGTCCTCATCCAAACAGCTCCCTAACTGGTGCCGCAGATACTCTTTCGGACCAGATAAGCAGCCTATCATAGAAGTGATTGTCACTATCAATGCAACAAAGTTATCATAAAAATATAAGAAAAATATATAACAATAAAATCAGAGGGGTAGCCCCTTCGCTTTATCTGGAGTACGTCATGAATATGCCGGCGGGCATACAGGAATTATCAAAATCTCACACTATAAAGTGCATAACGAAGCCAACACATTTTAAAACATTGACTAATTATCATTATGTACAGTAAATCTAATAAGAAATAACTAGAAAGTTTCTACATCCCAAAACTGAAAAGGAGAAAACCAAATACAAAATACAAGGGTGAGTAGACCAAGAAACCCCCGCTAGAGTCTCTCAGTCACCTATAGAGAAACTATCTTACGCAGCATATTGGTGGACCCACCAAAATACTGTCAGGTCAACAAACAATCAAACAAAGACAGACCAGCTAACAAACAGACAGGCAACAGAACCCACAAACACAAAACAAACAAACACAAAACATAACCGGGAACAACACAAAAAAAAAAATTGTTCTGCATGTCCAATCTTTCACCCCAATTATTCAACTTGGGCGACATCCACAGAAAGCTTAAAAGTCCTGTGATTCAGGTTGAAGTAGCAAAAAAAAAAAAAAAAGAAAGCAAAAAAAAGGGAAAAAGGGATTCTCGTGGTCTGCTTTCTTCTTCATATCCTCTTTTGCCCAAAATTATTCAACGTAGACGACATCTACATGAAGCTTGAGAGTCCTGTAACTCAGGTTAGTGCCCAAAGAGACCACTAACTCAGTGCGACTGAGGGATTATCTGGGGCATAATGACTAAGTCATACTTCACCAAAGGGCTTTTCATGTGTCATGGAATGAGAGAGAGGAGCTACATCCTGCTGATCGGGGGCCTTTTCTTAACCTTTCCCCCGCTCGCTGTACCTTAGGTGAGTCATCAAAATTTCTGGGAGACTTGGTCTGGGTTGGTCTGGTAATACCTGCTTGAACCATCTGGCTCTTTAAATCTTCCAGTGAGGATGCTGAGTATGAGGAATCCTTATAGGTAAATGTTATATGGAAGGGAAAACCCCATTTATATCTGATTTTATACTTCTGTAAGATTGCTAGCAGTGGTTTTAATTCTCTTCTCCTCGCCATGGTGACAGCAGATATGTCTGAATAAACTTGGAATTTATATCCTTGAAATGTTAGGTCAGCTGATGCTGGTGCGCTGCTTTCTGGATCATCTCTTTAGTGTCATAAAAATGGAATTTAGCTATTATGTCTCTAGGCAAATCTTCAGGGGGTCTGCGGGGGCCCAGGGTTCTGTGGATGCGATCAAATTCAAGCCTTTCCATTGAGATTCCAGGGACAAACTCCTGGCACAGCGCTGTGATTGCTGACTTTACATCTTCAATGTGCTCTGGTATACCCCTAAATCTGAGGTTACATCTCCTGTCACGATTTTCTATGTCTTCGAGTTTGGCTGAGAGAAGGGAGTTATCTATTTTCAGCTGGTTAACATCAGAATCAATAGCTTCTTGTGAGACTATTACATCAGCCAGCTTGCTCTCTAATGTGTTCAGGCTGCATGACACCCCTTACAGGTGCTCTTTAATCTTTAGACAGGTGCTCTTTAATCTGCATTGTGTTAGCTGCCAGGGTTTTCTGCAGCAATCCTTCAAACTAATGTAGTAAATCAGCACTTACTTCAGTTTGTGTGGCTGAGCTCTGCAGACCTGCTCTCCCCCTTTCCTCCTCGAAGAAAGAAGCCTCACTGTGATTGATCTCTGCTAGATCCTCCAGGGTTATATCCTCCGCCATCTTGGATTCACCTCCTCCACTGCTGGCTGCCAAACTCCTCTCCCACACTCGTGCCCGAGGCTTCCCGCTGGTCTCCGGTGAGTCTCACCCCCGCACTGCTATGTGTAGATGGCTCCTGCACTGCCGTCTCTCCCGTATTAACGCCGCCGGCGCGGAGCCGTCCTACACCGCCGCCATTACCGACTTGCGCGCTCCATATTATGTATTTTTTATGTGAAAGGCAAAATAAACCAAAATCTATTGACTAAGACATGCCAAATAAAAATATTTGAAGATATAAGATAAGATTTAACTTAATGCTATTTAACATTTACTGATAGTTCTTGGCAATACAAAACTACTTCTGGTAAATTCATTTATTTCACGGTGTTTGCTTTCTGACCCTGTCTAACACAAGGCATAGCATTATAGTAGTGCTGCTATTTTCCACTTTACATTTACAGAAATAGAACCGACATATCAGCACGTATTGAAATACTCTGTAACTCAATACACTGATTCAGGTCACAAGCCACTGAGGTATGGACCACCTTTCTAACTAGTCGAAAGGTCCTGGGACCGAGCTTTCAGACAAAGCCACCAGGTGTGTAATAAATCTCCATCTATACTACATCCACTGAAGCGTTTGGATCTACAATCCTTAGGATCTCTAAATATTCTGGTAAGCACCAGATACCACCTGGTAAGCAATTCTATCCCTGATTCCATCACTAGACTATTCATCAAGCTTTAAAATATTCTTTTAGTTCTCTTGGTCTCTTGGTCCACCATTCCATGGGCTAACTACATCCTAGGTCTCTATCCCATGCTTCCATATAGGGGAGCTTCTGTTTTAATTTAGTTATGGCCAGATAAATCCAAGAGATGCTTCCTGATCCATCCCCAATTGATTGGTATAACTTTTCATATCATGGTGTAGTTTTCTCTTAGTTGATTTAATGTTAATAATTTATTTGGGGGAAAGAAATGGCCAACTCTAAATAGTCCCTTACTCCTCCACTACTTATCTCCACCTCCCATTCCTGACTTAAAACTGGAATTATGGAGTGGGAGTTTAGGAGGCCATATTCGATTTCAACAGGCTAATTCAATTAACCTTATCCCAAATGTTTAAGGATTCAATCAGGGTAGGGCATAGTGCTGGTTGGTCTTTTCAATTCATCCAAAAAATAGATTAGAAAAATGAGCCTATTATTCTCCTCCTCCATCGAAGCCCACATCGGCCGTTCTTTCTTATCTATGGCCGAGATTTGTTGTAGTTGTGCTGTATAATAATTTTTAGACACATTGGGGATTCCCTGGTCTCTATGGGCATATAGTATGTTCATATTAAGTCTTCTGCCTTTCCGCTGCCAAATAAATCTCAAAATGGCTTGCTGTATTGCTTCCAGATCTTTTAGGCCTACCTAGATGCGGAGGGCTCTAAATAGTACAGCAATTTAGGAAGCAAATCCAATTTAACTTCACTGATACTCCCATGAGAGCAATTCCCCTCCCCATCTCAGCAATTCTTCTTTAAGATTTCTAAAGAAAGCAGGGTAAATACTTTTATAAGCAGAGCTTATCTTTGATGTCAGCTTGACTCCCAAATAAGTGATATTTGATGGGAACCAACGAATCCCTGTTAGGGTCTGGAGCCTTGTCTGGAGCTCAGGGGCAATGTGGCTTTAGAGATTAGAGGATATGATATAAAAATCTGGTCTCTGTGAGAGTATGTGGAGTGGGCTGAAGAAAAAAAGGTATAATCCCTTTAAGGGGATTACATTCCCTCCATACATACTAGCTTTAGGTAGAGCTCTATCATTTATCTAAGGAGGGATTTGAATCTGTTGATGAATTTAAAGACATATTCGAGTCTCCTTCCCAGTTAGTCACCCCTTCAATATGTGGATCTAGCTTATAAAACATTTCTTGAATGACCCTGATTTCGGGCATAATAGGAGATAAGATATACAAGGGCTTCACTTATAAAGCCTTTTACTAAAATTTACCTTCCCTCACTATACCTAATAATTTTCTTAATTGAGAAACAGCGGCTGTTCTACAATACACCGTTCCCAGTTTCTACTACTTTTCTCCCCAGGCCATGCCTTCTCTGCACCAACAGGTTGTGTAAAAAATAACATGTGAATTGGGAAATGCCATTAATTCCAGTGTCCACCTCACAACTGACACGTAGGAAAGTAAGCATGAGCACAGACATCTTTCTAACTACCCACTGGGTGAATGTATTGGTGGCTTGGACTGAGACAGGAAGCACAGTGGAACCACCCAGGATTGCTAGAAATCAGTCGTGCCTCCTACTCTGTTTCCTCCTCTGCCTCCTCCTCAAGCAGTCAGTGCAGCATCTGTACCACCAATATAAGCACTTCTATGGGGAAATAGCAGCAAGCACTGGTAAAACTCATCTGTCTGGGTGAAAGACCCCACACTGCTCAGGAGCTGTGGGCTGGCATCCTGCAGCAGACAGATGAGTGGTTGTTGTTGTTGTTGCATCTGAAGCCTGGCAAGTTGGTGTGCGGCAATGGGCATAACCTTGTAGCAGCCTTGGGACGAGCCTGGTTGCCTGGTACATGTGCTCAGCTTGGTGGTGCAATGCTTCCTGGACCATTATCCAGACATGCCAGAGCTGCTGCATAAAGTGCGTAGAGTGTGCACGCATGTTTGGTGTTCCCACCCTGCTGCCGCTCTCCTGACTTCACTGAAGAGAAACCTTGTACTTCCCACCCTCTGCCTCATATGTGACCCCCAGGTGGAATTTCATGCTGTGTATGCTGGAAAGGGTGTGTGAGCAGCAGCAGGAAATAGTTTATACTCCAAAATGCCTGGGTGAGTAGAAGTTCAGACCATGAGGGATATCTGTGCAGTGCTGCAGCGCTTCCAGTTTGCCACCTATATGACACCATCATCAGCACTACCATCCCCCTCCTTTGCCTGCTGGAAAAAAACCTTCATGCCCTGATGGAGGATATGATGAAAGCAGAGGAGGAGGAAGAACCATTTTCCCAGACATCAGGGGATTGAACATCTCGCTGGGTGGATTGCTGGTCCGACAGACTGGCCAGTTATGCCACTTTCTAGCCAGCAGACAGTTTTGTAGGATTAGGAGGAGGACTTACTATCACAGCAGGGTGCCATCCAGCACAGCTCATGGGCATTGATGGAGCGTGGCTGGAGGGTGGAGCAGGAGAAGGATGAGGAGACACATGACTCTGAGGACAGCTTCTTCTTGACTCAGGGCAGCCAGACTCACATGAGCCACTACATGCTCCACTTCCTGTGCAATGACCGCATAGTTGCCTGCATAGTCACCAGTGCCAATTAGAGTGGCCACTCTGCTGGATTCTTGCTATAAGGACATTGCCTCCTTGATACCAGCACTGAAGTGGGATTGCAAATAGAGAGAGTACAAATGCATTTTGGTGAATGCTCTATTGGCGGAGTTCCCAGCTTAATTTCAGGGCTCAGTGGTGGAACTAGCCCGAGAAGGAGGAGGAGCAGCAAGTCACAAATGCAGCATGGGTACTGGCACTACCTCACAGGGAAGGGTGATTATGGCCCGAATGTCAAGCAACTTATTCCATTGGCTGTCCCATCCACCATCTTTGGATAATGGCCATAGTACCAGTAGGCAGACTTTGACTCGCATGGTGGATGACTACCTGTCCACGTGTCTCTTGGTACTGACTGATGGCTTCTCCCCATTCAATTTCTGGGTAGCTAAATTGGAGAGAACTTGCCCTCCATCCCTTGGAGGTGCTGGCCTGCCCTGCTGCAAGTCTCCTATAAGAATGTGTGTTCAGCACCGCAGGGGGTGTCATCACTGACAGGAGGATCCGCCTATCCACCGCCAATGTGGACATGCTTACATTCCTTAAGATGAACAAGGTGTGAATGCCATGGGACTTGGTTATGCCAGCACCTGAGTGAGTGCATAAAGTGTTTGCTACCTCCTCTGCTACATCCACCTCCTCCGTCTCTTCAACTTACACCTGCACATCTACCTCCAACACCACCCCAAACCTCAGAAACCTGGAAAAAATATATTATTTTTATTATTTATTTATGTATGTATATATTTATTTATTGAAGTTAATATTTATTTATTTATGTGTTGGCCAAATTTATGATGTGTACCTTTTAGCACACTTTTTTGGCTATAGCACCGGCATAGCCATCTTATCCAGAGCTGTGCTGTGCACTATATTGGCACTAGCAATCACTGTGCAGAACACTATTAGTAAGCTTTGATTGTTGCACTTAGGTATTGGCCAGCCTATGTCAGCCATGTTGGGCCCGCTGGCCGATTAACCCAGTGTCTGTGAGCGCCAATTCCTACTGCCAATGTTCCAGCGTTCCCCGGCATATGTATTCATTTTTTACTGCTTGAAATCTTTGGCACTGTATTTTTCCAGTGCTGGTTAGCATTTCTTCATTACAGTTACAAGAAATCTCTGTTGGGGACAAGACAAACTTGACAGGGCATTACATAAATTACACATTGTTAAGCAAAAAAAAAAGCCATTAAAATAAATTTTAATAAACAAAACAAAAATTTGGACAATCTGGGTCCTGCATCTCAATAATTGACAAGTCCCACTACAAGTTATGTACAAATAAATGTGTTTAAAATTAATTATAAGCATTAAACACTTCAATCCAGTTCTGCCCATTGTGCTCTATGGGATCTGGAGCAATAGCCCCAGGTTTCATCTGAACCACAGCGGCCGCACTGCATCTTTTTTGGCAGTAGTTTTAGATAAGACTCAAGGTGGTGGTATTTTTTTTAGTTGTTAAATCGTACTCTAAGTGCAGCTGAAGGCCAAAATTTGGTGCTGGTTGTCTAGGATGCTTCTTAAATAAAGCTCCCAATATTTATTTATGTTTATATTTATTTTTGATGTTATTATTTATTTATGTATATATGTAGATATTTATTTATTGATGTTATTAATTATTTATTCACTAATGTATGTATATATTGGCTGATGAATTTATTTATTCATTTATGTATTTCTTACATTTTTTACTTTTCTTATTATTATATCGAGTACTTGTAACGGACATATAACATACCTCTGCTAGGAGGGTTCTGGAAAACTCTTCTGTGTGTGTGGGTGGGCGGGGCCAGCCATGAGAGAGAGGCTGGTGAGGAGGTAATTCCAGCAGGTTATAAAAGGCACAGCACAGCTCTGAGGGAGCAGAGTCCGTGAGGTGGGTCAAAGGGAGCACTTCTGTGTCTGTATGTGTTTCTGAGCCCACATAAATTATAGGGCCACAGTTTTTGGTTGAAACTAACACTCTCCTTATTTACCTCACTGCTGAACTGTGTGAGGGGTATAAAGACTTATTTTTTTTGTGTGTTATTCACTGTGTGAAGCCTCCCGCAGAGCGCAAAGAAAGGGACTCAGCGCGGATGGAGGACGCCCTTGGTAATTTTATTTAGGAGAGTTTTTGAGGCCGTGACCGCTTGAAGAAAGAAATATCCAGAAAATATTTAAAGAAAGCATCATTTTAGTCAGCAATAACAGGACATTTTCCACCAAGATTGTTTGGTCTAAGGATAAGTGAACTTTTCTCAGTTCTCCTCACTATTTACAGCATAGCTACAAATTTAGAGCATCATCTATCTGAAGTTTATTATATAGAGTTAATCTTACATTTTAAATAGATTGTGTATGTATTGATAGATTGTTTTAATTACACAGAGCATACAGTGTGTCTTAAAGTTATCCAAATAGCCATATATAATAAAGTGACCTAGACACAAGTTTATCCTTTGTTTGAGATATCCCCCCCCCCCCCCATATTCTTCAAGTAGAAATTATACTAGATTCTTCTACAGTCATTTATTGCCTTAATCCAGTGGCTATATACACCAACTATTGTGTTCAATGCTTTGCCTAATATGCAATCGTTAAATTCTAAATTGGTTCTAGACACAAGTTTATCCTTTGTTTGAGATACCCCCCCCCCCCCATATTCTTCAAGTAGAAATTATACTAGATTCTTCTACAGTCATTTATTGCCTTAATCCAGTGGCTATATACACCAACTATTGTGTTCAATGCTTTGCCTAATATTCAATCGTTAAATTCTAAATTGGTTCTTATTTATCTGGTGTGGTGTGTTTTATTCCATTTTACAGACTACCCCACTCTACACAGGTGGAGTAATTAGTGCCGCTGCAGAGCAATAGAGCTGGCTATTTGGAGATCCAAAAAACATGACATGTTGGTGGGCCTTGAGGACAGGGTTGGGAACCACTGCAATAGAGAATGTCCAGAAAAAAAAATCCTAACTGTCCAGAGAACAGTACTGGCCATCTCCATGGTCTGAATTTGGCCATGAGCATTAATTCTCTTCCTGCCTGGGAACTTTGCCCCAAATCCTAACAAATTAAGTGCAGATACAGCCCACTTACAATGTGAGTAGCATGAATAATCCAAAAAATCTTTAGATAAAAATGCTTTTAACCTTTGGTAGTTTTTACCAAGCATCCAAAAGCCATGTCGATGTCTCAAACAAATAATAATGTTGCTAAAATTAGATGTTTTTCCACTGGACTAAAAAAAACAGCACAAATGGTACTTGAGAAAAAAGTCCTGTTCCAGCAATATCCTTCTTTGAAATTATTGTGTTCAAGAGAGTGCACTGCATTTGTCATCTCTAAAAATCCAAACACTTCCTACCACATGTACTTTATTAAATCCCACTTGAGAAATTTTGTTTCCTAACAAATAAAACCTTTTCTTTAGCTTCTAATCTTTTCTGTGGAGTGCTTTAAAAAGATAGCTTTTAGGCCTACCTGAAGTGAAACAGAACATTTTGATTTTTTTTGTCCTGCTGGGGCATAGAAAACTGTATTGTATGCATTTTATTTTGTTTTATTTCTATTTCTTACTGCCTAATTGCTACTTTAAAGAAAATTAATTTACAAATGCTTTAAAACTAGTATCCCATGCAATGTAATGAAAGATCTTTATAGAATTTAGATTCGTGTTTTTTATCTTCTTAAGCTCTATTCTTGACTGGAACATATGGAAAAGGCTTGCACAATAAAAATGTTCTATATCTCAAAGAAAGTCTTATTGGTGTAAGCTTGCTTGCACATCATTTGGACTAAGGTATTGCTGTATGCAGCTGGCTACAAATCAGAAAAAAAAAACTCCTTGCCAAGCACACTAATAGAAATTATACATTTGCCTTTGGAACTTCGGAACGAAAGTTTAGCAAATTGCTTCGCTTCCTAACCCCATGCAGAAATTGTAGAATGGCATGGAAAATGTAGAATGGCAACGATTTTTCACTCTTGATTTACATGGGATGGCCATCTTTCCACACACCTGATAGTCCTGCTTACACATGAGAATTAGGGGGGTGATGTGCTAGCAGAAATGCACACCGAATTGAGTAAGATATATTCCTCAGAAACAAGGAGAAGCTTGCCTGTCATTTTTCACACACAAACACTGAATAAACAGCTAATGTAGCAAAGGAAATCTGTTTGAGGGAAGCTGTTGCAATGCATCTTTATGGTGGTGGCCATAGCAAAAGTATTCAGTCAGGTGATACAATGTATTTAGAAGATTTCAGCCATTTGCAAAGGAATGATGAGTCATTACAGCTGAAGACTTACTACTACTTGCTAGAAATATGAAATCATTGCACAGAGCTATGAGGCAATTTTGACTGAGGGACTTGGTTTTTCAGAAGCAGATCTCTCATGTGTGAGGCAAAATTGCCACTGCCATGCATGTTCAATCTGTGTGAACTGAAATTCTAGAAATACATATTCCACGTGAATTGTATATATCATTTTGCTGTTTATAAGTCAGACTTATTTTTCAGAAAGAAACAAAATATAAACATATGTATATTGTGATCATTTAATAACAGTTATGACTAAGGGGGTTATTTAAGAAAGGTAATGCTATCTAGCGGCACGTAGCATCTGGTGCACGCTGGGCGCTATACTTAAAACCACATTCAAGAAAGCAAATCTGGTGAGTGCCTCTAACAGCGCCATGTAGCGTCACTTGTATTACTAGAGGTGGCTCAGCGCATAGCTTCGGTGCTCTAGGATCAGGAACGCCACGTATTACCTTTTACCGTATTAACGTTTTGGGCAATAACTTTTTTGCTCAAATCATCGTGTGACCTCTCCTGGCTGCAAACAAACCCTTTTATACATTTTTTTCGTTTTTTTTATATTTTTATGCAGAATTGTATGTGGCACTAAAGTGTAATTGTCACAGTGTTGAATCAATGTCATTCCATGCGTTTTGTTACTGGTGGATATGTGTTCAATAACAGACTTTTTCACACAGTTTCTGGTGCTCTATGCTAGAGCGCCCAGCTTTAGAGCACTGACGCTGTGTGTTTGTAGCTTTTTGTTAAATTTGGTGTGGAGTGCTGAGTGTTGGACACACTGAGCTGGCTCTACCTATCAGTCGCTGCAGCGTTGTCCTCTTGTTAGATGTGGAGTAGTCTTGGGGGCTTTGACCTTAGGACACCACCTAGCATTCTCCATTGGCTCTGCAATGAATCAGGGACAGCGCTTCTACAGCACCCATCACACATCAAATTCATCAATGCTGGCCAGGATACTACAGCAACCGCTACGCTAGGTTACAGCGCCCGACACCCGCTTACAGCGACTGCTATACAGACACTTACCTGGCAATACATGGAGCTAGTAGTGAATCAGCCTCTAAGTCACTAATTTGTATTGACGGATGGCTCCAGCTCACTTTCCTATGTGCAGGCATATGGATAATTTTACATTATAGTTTGGCCACAGTGGGTAGATACATTTGACTAATATCTTTAACAGTTTCTCTCACAAGTTTGTTTCCTCCAATTCAGCTCTTCTTGGCCCATTAATCCACAAAAACTATTGTTTGTTCAACTATTAATCTCTAGAAACATTATCAGCACTGGCCCATTCTTCTTTAGATACAATTCAAAATATATCCATCCTAAGGTTTACCTTTAGATTATGTTAACCTGAATGTTGGCCTCTGCCCTTAACATTTCCTTGGTACTATGATTCCTCCAAGTGGCTCCTGAAATAGCTGTTTGGGCAGATGGCTACTGGCACAAGGAGACCTTTCCCACCTTGTTCCCAGTTGACCTACGGTGTTTTTACCTTTGTTACTCATCCCATAGCATTGTTCTTTTGCCTATTAATGCAAATATTGTTTACTTTTATTTCCTGTAGTAATCACTTTAGAGTAAATATAACATGTCAGTTAAAGGCAAACAACATTTTGCTTTTTGACTTAAGAGATGTATTGTTGGAGACTGAACTAGTTAGTCTCACTGTCTCACTGCCTCCCTCTTGGGCTTACTAAATTAATAGTGTGGGTCAGTTTCAAACAGAAAAATGCGAAAATTCCAAGATGGATGCTGCCATGTTGACACACAAATAGTTATGACTTATCTGCAAAGACTACAGGAAACAAATTGGCAGTAGTGCAACATGTGTGAAGAGTCTTCGAAGCACTGTAGTTGTATGCATACATTTATACAGCCAGGATACCTTTACTGCTAGGTTTATATTAAGAAATATTTAGATAACCCAAAAATCATTTTTGACTGTTCTTCTGAGACTGGCAGTGAGACCTTACAATTGCTGGATGACCTGCTCTGCATATTGGCAGGGGAAGTCTGAAGCCACGGATCTCATAGTCATCTAAATCGATGATCAGTCATTTCAGCAGTTGAAACCATACCCTACATGAGCTCTCGAGACAAGTGGTGTTGGTATCCTCTCATTAAGATTATTATGCATTCATATCTTAAACTACTTTATTGAATTGGACTGGAATTTATAAAAGACTCTTTGCGTTGCAATTGCTTAATGAAGAACCTATCAGAAGCCTGAGGCAAATATCTGCATTTGTCTGTTTCATTCTTGAGCTCAGAATCTATTATTTCCTAAAAAGCTTTACTGCCACGTTGGTTACATCTGCCTGACATGCATTGCAGTTATCAGCTCCAGTCTTTCAATTAAAAACCATGGTTGCTGATTTTTATTATACATACTTGCCCTGATCTTTGCTGAATGTGAGACCATCTGTTACTGATTGTTGGCAGAACAGTGTGTGTGCATGTCTTCATTAAACAATAGGCATCATGCTGAAGTGTGGATGTTTAAAATTTAATAGAGATAGTTTATACAGTAGGGTGCAATGTTATGGTATTGGCATTATATTGTTCCTATATACACATTAATAAAACAAGCAGAAACATATTAAGATTATATTATACTGACAGTGAGTACTTACAGCTCCAGGCATTACTTTTATTTTGCAGCAATAATCTGCTAGTAAAATTTTGATGATAGCATTGCTTGATATTACAAAATTGAATAGACCAGTATAAAGGTTTCATCATATTAGGATTATGCAGAACTTGCAGCATAAAAATAGTGTAAGAAAATGGTATGAACAATTAGCTCTCAAATTTCCCTCACATCAGAACATGAACTGTATGACAGATTTATTTTTCACTGTATGGTGGGCGTTTAGACAAAGTGGAGGAGGAAACGACATATGGTAAGGCGGGTTGTAAGTTGATTAAATAAAGAGATATATAGTTTAAATTGAATTTGCAAATCATGATCTATGAATCATCCCGTAATGAGTCATTAATCTGGTACTTATATTATCCATACACAATTTTTAGTTTTGTATACATCAGGGATGCATATGTTATCTGTCACAAATGATTGCTCAACAATGTTTTTAGGCCTTCCTGGGTTTGTGAAGATGTTTGTTGTGTAATTTTAGTGATGGTCTGTGGGATTATGATTTATACATCTTTATCATTGGCTTACATTTTAGTTATATTTTTATGATGTATCTATTAATTACCTTCAAAACTATAGTTTAGAATGTAATGTTTTCTTGACAGCCCAATAATGGCCCACTGTATATTTAATGCCATCATTTTATAGGGCAGGTGTAACCAGTTTCAGACTGGAGCACCTTGAACCCACCAGGAATAAAAAATATATGAGGCTCACAATGACATCAGCAAAGAGATTAATAATCCCCCCATCCAGAGAAATCATATTTGGGACTCAATAGAGGAAATCACTGAAGAGGTCCACTAAAGGAAATCTTTCTCACGAGAGGATATCATTTATGAGGTCTGAAAGAAGAGATCATTCTTGCCCATTAGAGGGAACAATTTCTGAGCTCTCTCACAAGGAAATAATACTTGGGGCTCCTCATTCTTTAGGTTTACCAGAGGAAAGCATTCTTGGGGCTCACTAGATGAAATCATTCTTGGACTCACCAGAGAAAATCATCCTTAGGGCCAACCTTTCGCAGTATATTACAATTAACCAATGTAACTTCATAATAAATGAAAAAGTCGCAGAACAGTCCTGGCAAACCAAAACATTTTGTTAGGCCCTGATGGGGGTCCACCAGAGGATCTTTCTGGTGGGCCACCATCAGGGCCTGACAAAATGTTTTGTCCAATTCTGATTATTCTGACATTTTTAATTATCAAATCATAGTGCAGATTTGATATAATTACATAGTACATACATTTTTAATATCATGCCATCTAAAGAGCTATGTTAAAAAAGCCTGCTCCATTTGACTGTAGTTAAACACCTGTATAGAATGCCGAAAATGCTAAATTCATTTTAACAGGAAAGGATTCTTCGTTCACACCTATTAAATTCAGTCCCATTTTTTTATTAGCAAAATATTTCTGAGACATTTGGTGGTTACTTTTCAGAGTAATTGAAAAAAGTAATAAACAGCTCACCCACAATAATGATACTGTCATTGTTATCGCTATAAATGTAGCATTGAAAGATCGCTGCAACACCCCGTCAACTAAACAATTGAGAGGCAGGATCCAGTTCCACTTTGGGATTCATGCCGTGTCAAAGATGAGTAAAGCTTTATGTTTAATACTTCCTGGATAAAAACACATTTCTGAACGATGGTACATGAAAGTCACATGCCTCCTCCATCAGTGACTAAAAGGGGAGGCTTTGACCCCTCAAACAGAGTAGTTTGCCTTTCATGTACGCTTTTTTCAGGACCATCTTTTTATCTATGAAGTATTAAATGTTTTTGCCAAACACAAATCTCAAAGTAGCGGTGGATCCTACCTCCTTATTGTTTCTTTTTGGAGACCAAAAACACAAGCAGAATCCCCCCACCCAAACTTGAATATTATTCAGATCTGAGTGGCTGCATATCTGCTGAGTTAAATTTAAGTGACTCTAATGGCTAGCATTCCATGTGGTCCTCTGACATGTTATTTATGTAAATTTGTAAATGCACATACAGCACATGCATATTAAATTATATGCGCCTAATATGTTCAGTTACAGCAGCTTTCGAGTAGACTGCTTATTGTTCCTTCTTTGAGATTTAGCCATAACCTTCATAGCAAGCTGTGATTTTAATTTGCAAAACTATTTAATAGTTTTATAAATCTGTTATGATCAGTGGCACAGTTTTACTTTATAATTTGTATTATTGGTATTTGCTCCTCAGAGAACAAATTATAATGAGAAGCAAGTAAATATAATTGTACCTTGAACACACTTTGAAGATAAAGCATTTATTTTTATTACTATGATATGCATAAATTGATGACTTTATTAGATAATACTGCTACAATATGAATGCCATATTCATCCCAAATTCCTTCACTATGGGTCTTGCCATGCTGGAATGCTTGTGGACCTAAAGTAAAAAAGGTTATTTTAAAGGGCCTGTAAACCCAATGGCAAGAATAAGGCAACAAGCAGCTCACCTGATGCCTGTCCCATGATCCTCTCCTCCATTCCCTTCAGTGCAGGGTAGCAGGGCTCAAAGTTTTGTTTTTCAATTTCATTCCTCCAGGATCATGCAAACAAGTGGTTTCACAGCCACTCTGTGCCTTAGAGCTCTCAGTGTGAGCGAGCCTGGTAGGCCAGTGCTGCCACAGCTGTCTCTGTCCATAACAAAGTATCAAATGACATACACTTTCCATCTTAGCCACAACCCAGAAATGACAGCAAAGAAACAGGTTCACATAGAATGCATAGGGTATTTACATATAATCAGAGATTATTAAATCAGAGATTATTAAATGCTTTTAAAGCAGGATCATAAGACCTGCTGATGACTTCCTCTCAAAACAACCCTCCCCCTCCCGCACATTTTGGAGGTCAGAATTATCTAAAAATCAGACATCCAGCTGTTATCCTAGTATTTATGGCCCTGGCTGGGTCTTAGCTGTCAATCACAGATGGGATAGGCGTTAGCCATACTGACTCCCCCACAAGCTGGCTGCCGCAATGACACTGCGCATGCTCAAGATTGGCGGGGTGGCACAGTGTCTGCTGGGAGGCTGAAGACTCCCAAGATGGGGCTGGTCTATAGAAGTCACTGAGGGATCAAAAGGTAAGTAAAAAATCTCAGAAATAAAAACTGGGGAGGAATGGGGACCAGGCAAGCTAAGTTTGGGGAGTTTTTATTAACTCCCTGATGTTCCTCTTTAAATGGTTCATTTTACATTGTTCCAATGAGATATAGGGTAGGAGGAAATTTGGTCATACCTGGACAGGGACTTTAATTGCTTCTGCCCACTGCTTAACAACCCATTCTGTTAGCTCATCAGATGTGCAACACACACCCCAGTGAAGCAGTCATGTGAGCAGCATGGACCGAGTGAGCAATTAAGCCCATTTTATGCTTTTTTACAGCCCAATAAGCAGGGGGAGGTCATTCAGTGGACCTAAAAGTAAATATTACTTTAGGTCTGCATTAACACTTCCTATGGATTTGTAATATAAAGTTAAAAAATGTGAGACATCTTAATGATAATTAATCCTCTGTTTGCATTCCTTTTCACATTATTCCTTAGGCGTTTAGTTGTCTTTTGCATTTGGCACTTTTTGTGTTCTCCCCATAGAATTTTATGGTGTTTATATTCACAGTCCTTCATTTCAGTTTGAACAAATTCTGCTGAACTGCTATCAAACTGAACAATCTTAAAGCATTTTTTATTAAAGGGATAGCTTGTTTTTTGCCTTACAACCAGAGATGGACTGCTTGCGGGTGGGTTGGGCTGAGCAGTCCACCTCCCTCAGAGTGGAGTTTATAAGAGTCACAATAACAACATCTTGTGCCGAGAAAAGCCGAGCAAAGAATAATCTTTTTGACCTGTCCTGAAATCTGTCAGTAGCCTTTTTATAACTCTTGTTCAAAGCATTAAGGTTGCCCAAGTTACACCTTCATTAAAGGTTTGTTGATGCTATTTGGCATTATGTATATATTTAGTGCTTATATTGTATATGATGTCTATATTATTTCTACTGCCACCACCCATCTCCTAAAACCCAACCTTGTAACCTGCCAAGAATAAATTTGTGTACAACCATTGTACCTAAATAAAAGTGATTATAATTCTGAAGTAGGTGGAAGTGGCAAAGGAAAATGCATGGTGGCTTCCACATATTAGCATACCAGGTCAGTGGGATACATGGCATACAAGCTAGAATTCAAAGGCCTCCAAAGGACATTAAATGTTGTTTTCAGCTGCATTGCTATCAAGCCATGTTCCTTCAGCATCTTGTAAATTCCAGTAATACATCCCCTGTACTATCCCCTTTGACACTGATGGGGGTTAATGATACAGTTAGCTTTAAATATGTGTCTGGGATTTTACAGAAGATTTCCTTCCTAAATGGAGGGGGGAGCTCTACATAGACACATTATAACTGGCCATCCTATAAAAGAGAATTAATAATATGGCAGGGGGTCCACACAAATCCCAGCTACAGTATAAGACTGCAAAACTTAGTTGGGTAGTTGTGACTGTAAATACCCACTGGTGTGACTATAATTATCAAGCCTTTATCAGAACTCATCAAATACTGTATACTGGTCAGGGTGTGAGAAGATGTAATAGCCTTTGTGTGTCTTTAGAATGGGGGGAGGGAATGGATGTATAATAATGGAATAGGGATAAAACGAAGGTGCAGTTCCGTTTATCATTGTTGACAAAACCTCCTGAGCTTTGTAGAGTAAGAGAGAACATCCTTAAAGTAATATAATTATTCAATTTATTATATTCTATTATTTAGAAAAGGAATTGTGGAATTCTGTTTGATTTGAAAGTAAGGTCTTAAACTCTGCTTTTATTCCTACTCCAGGGTACAAATATTCTATTAGCAGTATTTCTTTTTCAGCATTCATTGGCTGCTGACAATGGTATAAGAATAGGACATGCTTTTAATTCAAGGAAACATTGTATTATTATTCCAACAGATGTCCCCATTGTCATTGTTATTATATACTTAAATGGCTTACTATATACACTCAGAATAATGGCTGTGCATGTCACAAGCTGGTGAAGAACTGCGGATGTTAGATAATTAATTTTACTTTTTTAAGGTTCTCTCAAATCTAACTGATGCACATTATGCCACCCTGTGCTTATTCGGTTTGGAATGTGTAGCTAGTAACTCAAATGAACCAGGTGCAAAAAGTGCACTTTGGAGTGAAAATTGCACTACATTTACAGTACTGAACCATCCAAACTACAGAAAAGAAAGGTGGAAGGCAAAAGAAGAAAAGAAAAAAAAGAAAAAAGGAGGAAACCAAGAGGAAAAATCTAAAAATGATTGTCCAACCAAAAAAAAAAAAACTAGACTCACTTTTTGACCAGCAACGCTCCACCTACAGGGACCTTGATGGGACACTTGTTCTTCACTCTCGGTGCACTTTATACGAGCGGGTCCAGGCTGTGGAGCTGAAAAGTTGAGTATAGCTGTTTATTTTGTTTTTTCTGGACAATCCCTTCGTATCCTTTAATTTTTACATATAGCAAGAGGTTCTGAGCTTGAAGGTGAGCACCACCCGACTAACATATTTAATGCAATTACAGAGGGGAGCAACATACAGTAAGCAAAGTGTCACCTTTTTACACACAATTTTCTCTGAACTATCTCGGTAATGATCAGTTCCTGTTACATAAAGCCAGCAAATATATGGCTCCGAAGATGAAGCAGAGAAAATGATTCTATCTGTGTATGATAAACATCAGTAACACTACCATAAAGTCAAACTTGTAAAATTTATAGCTTACCGATATGCCATGTTTATAGCACTGACAGAGTGTTGCTTTGATAAATGCTACAATGAAATACTTGGAATCCATAAAGTTCATTTCATAAAGTCAAGGGAGAATTCTAAGTGAACAAGAAGAATTCCATTTTGCCCACCATAACACATTTAATCAAAATCAGAATCCTATCTCTTTCCCTCTATACACTATATCTGCAATATAAAAAAGAAAAATTTACTGAAATATATAATACTGACTTTACAGCTCACTCCCTCATCACTTCGTTTCAAACTTGCCAGTTGTCAGGTCAGCCCTGTTCTAGGTGTCAGACTAGCGTTTGATTTGAACTTCCCTGCCCGCTTGTTATAAAAAGTGGGGTCAACTGTAGGTCAGAGTACATGTATTGCCCTTTATGGATGTTTCATGAATTTATCACTTTGGCATTAAAGCCTGGCGTATGTCTTATTTCTCATACTCTTCGTCAGGAAAGCTTGTTGACTTACAACCTCATGTTAGATGGGATTCAAACATCTGCATTATTATGCACTGTTGATTATTGTGAATAGAATTCTGGGAGACTAATAGACAGAATTTCACTAAACCATACATTATTTACAAATGTCCTTGCTCACCTGAGATATTTGGGTGACTTTTTTAACTTCTTTTTTTTTTTTTGCACTAGATTGGGCAGGTGTTTCGCCTTTCTTCTGAGTCTCCAACTCCCGACAGTAAAGGTCAAAAATATATATTTTTTAAATCTTCACTTAGTGGGTGTCGGTATTCTATGGGTGATGTGCAATATCTTTACAAGGCTATATGATTTGAACACATTACTCCTGCTAATTATTATTAGTTTTATTTATAAAGTGCCATCTTATTCTTGTGCAAAGTATAAAATACAAGTGGGTGGGATAAGAACATAAATATAATACATGCTTTGTGAGTTGTATATAACAGATATATAACAACAAATGCATATAGTACATACAGTATTATAAGTCAGAGGGAGGCACATTAATAGAGCAGTACGTTAGAGAAACCACTGCCCTTGTGAGCTTACAATCTAAAGAATGAGGGTAGAGACAAGGTATGTAATCAGTATGGTAGAAAGTGCTCTGAGAAGTGACTCTAAAATGGTTTGGTTAGGCCAGATGATAGGCTCTACTAATTAGATGAGTTTTTGAGGGGCTTCTGAAGGTTTTTGGGGTTAGTGAGTGTTGAATAGTTGAGGACAGGTGGAGGTTTAGGAAAAAGAGCCTGCATCTGAGTTGGTATCTTTGGGTGAAATGTAGGAAGGGGCTTGGCTATAGTGGGATTTGTAGGTTATGGTTAGGATTTTGAACAGGATTAATTTAGATATTTGCAATCAATGTAAAGATTGACAGTGAGTAGCAGCACTAGAAAAACGAGGGAAGAGCCAGATGAGGCAAGCAGCAGAGATGAGATAATAGCCGGGTGCCAGTTTGTTTGCAGGTAGACCACAAAGGTATGTGTTGCAGTAGTCGAGAGATACATGCACTAGATTTTGAGTAGTTTCAGGCATAAGAAAGGGATGGTTGCAGGAGGTGGTTTGAGTTCTTAAGTTGACAAGAGGAGTTTAGTGATTGAATGTGAGATGTATGCGAGACAGATAAGGCTTAAGACACTGCTGTGATAGTAAGGTTACTGAAGCAATTTGGTACGTTATTTAAGCATTATTGGTGATTGGAGCACAATTTTCCTGAATTGGAGCACATTGGGTGATCAGAGAATTCAAAGAAGAATATTAATAGATTATTTCCGCTGAGTTTATTTGCTATGCTTAGCAAAGTATTGTTAGATGATATAAATTATGAGATTGTCGTTAGCCTGGAACACAAGACAGAAGAGAAGAAAGATCAGAGCCAGAGAGGTCAATTTGAATGTCATCAACATACAAATGTTGTTGTAAGTCAAATTATTTTATGAGTTGGCCAATGACATAAGCGTAGACTTAAAATATTAGGGATCAAAGGATGGATGATTGTGGTACCCCAGCAGATAGAAGGGGAGGAGAATCTGTTGGATCATACTAATAGTGTGGTCTGAGATGTAGGAGGCGGGCCATGAGAGGGATAGATCTTGGATTGAGAGTAAATGGAATAGAAGGAAGTGGTCAAGAAAGATGAAAACCTGTTTTCCTTTGTCAGCATACATAGATAAATACATAATAAATATGCAAATAAAAAATACCAATGTGACAGTTGTAATTAGAATTACAATGTCAGATTCCACTGAAGCACTCTTACCAAAGACACAGTTGTGGTGGGTGCTGTGGCCGGCGGTGGAGCCGCAAACAAACAAGAAAGACGATCAGCCAGCACTCCAAAAGATATTGTATTCAAATCCAACAGGTCGATATCACAGCAAAGACCAAAAAGATCCAACAAAATCCAACGTTTTGTGGCGTCTAGTGCCCCTTCATCAGGGAGCAACAACAAGCAAGCAGAGATTCCCCTCCACTGAGGATTAAATGTCCTCAGAGGGCCCGGTTTTACCACCTCACGTGGGCGTGTCCCACGTGACATCAGAGCTGATGCAGCCAATCAGAGCAACACCAGCCAAACAAATGCATTTACAAACCATATACATAATACAATCATGTGAAACAAGTAAATATAGCGCGGCAGAGACATGATGCGGTCGTTAAACAGGGGCTAAGGAGGGTAGGTCGTACCCCGCAGCACCACGTGTCAGCAGAGCAGCAGGCTGCCGCGATTGATAGGCGGCGCTGCCAGGGCTGCTCCAAAGGCTGCTCCTAGTAGTCGAGGAGCTGCCAGTCCTGCAACAGGTGTATACACACCCACGCCGGTTGCTGTCAGCATGCCGGCGCATGCGGGGAACGGCGGCAAACCAAGCGCTGCCGGGGGAACCTCTCCACCTCAGGCCTCCCGGCAACCCATTCGGTTCAGGTTGCACACGGAAATGAGCAATAACAATGGGAGGGTAGGTCTGCCCATAGCGCCCAAGTCATGCTGACACCACACCGCCACACCCGCGTCGTGGCAAGCTCCCACGCAGGGTAGTGGCGGCGCACCGGCCGCCCACATCGGACACGGGGCGGCCGGTGGCAGACCCACATCCGAACTAGCGAATCATGGGATCCGCCTGTGGCAGCACGGATCGAGCACCACTGGGAAACCTCTCCACCTCAGTGCCAAAGGCTAACCAGGCAGAAAATACACCACAAAAAGGTCATCTGCGCCTCGAACACTTAGGGGTGAGGTGGAGGGCTTCCCTCCGTAGTGAGCCCCAAACCTGGGGCACCACAGCCGGCAAAGTGGGCCCCCACCCACAGGGATGGGAATCCGCCAGCAGGCCGTTGTGTGACAGAAAGCCACACTCAACGGGAGAGCCTCCCCACCTCAACCTCACCTACATACTATGAACAGAATATAGATGCACTTCAATATATACTATGAACAAAATATAGATGCATGTCAATAAATGTCTGTACCATTGCAAATACAATGGTCACACTGGATCCACTCCGGACACCCAAAGGGGTGAGAATAAACATTCCCTCCGAGTCCTGACCAGAAACAGGGGAGGGGGGGAGGGGGAAGGGGAGAGGGGGGAAAAAAGGGAGGGGAAAGGGTAGGGGGAGGGGGGGGGTGGAGGGAAAAAAGGGGGGGAGGAAAGGGGGGGATTTTTTGTAGGAAAGGGAGGGAAATGTACCAGAAAACAAAAAATCAAAAATCAAAAAATCAATGTAATTCCATCAAATCATCGCCTCTCAAGAAAACTAGTGAATCCAAACGCGGTGTTGAGTCCCCTCGGGTATACAGTATTCAGTTTGTGTATCCAGAAAGTCTCTCTTTGCAGTAATCGGGTATGCCGGTCTCCCCTCCTGGGTGGTTTCTGGTCATGTTCTATTACCATCCCTCTGAGTTCATGTGTTTGGTGTCCCATTTTGACAAAATGTGCCGCAACTGGCTTCTCATAGTCAATTGATTCCCCTTTTAGGTGTCTGTTAATATTGATCCGGATGTCACTGCGATGTTGCTGAAACCTCTTTTTAAAAGGGCTCACAGTCTTGCCTACGTATGCCAATCCACATGGGCACTTTAACAGGTAGACACAATATTCAGTGAGACAATTAAAGGGGCCACCGAGTTTAATCATTTGTCCCGAGTGTGGGTGTGCAAGTTCTGCACCCAGAATCAATGAATTACAGATATTACAGTTGTAACATCGAAATGTACCTCGTTTAGAGGACATGAGAATTGGGGGTCTGGAGTATTTCTCTTGTGGATCCGCTTTCACAAGCATATCCCTAAGGTTCTGATTCTTATAGTAAAGTTTCCTAAATGGTCGTTTCAATACCGGACACATGCCCGGATCTGCACAAAGAATGTTATGATGTCTCCTTACAATGTGTTCTATTGCGGGGGAAGCATTATTGAATGTCTGCCGAAAGAAGATACCCCCATCCTTCCTCTTTTCACTTTCCTTCTTACGTGGTCCCAGGAATATCGTGCGGGCTTTCCCCAATGTCTTATTCAATACGTATTTGGGATACCCCCTAATCTGAAATTTCCCATACATGTCTCCAATTTGTTGCTCTCTTTTGATCCTGAGAACCCTCAGGAACTGTGAGATAGGAAGACTGTCCACTAGTCTCCTAGGGTGCGCGCTCTCATAGCGTAGCAGGGTATTGCGGTCAGTGGGTTTAGAGAACAAGCCAGTGGTTAGGTGACCCTCCTTATCTTTTTAAATTGCCACGTCGAGGAATGTGACATAATTCTCAGATATCTCTGGATTAAACACGATCGTTGGAAATAGGGAGTTGATGTAATCAACAAACACCATGAACTCCTGTCCGGTTTTCCGCCATATAACCATCACATCATCAATATATCTACCCCAAAAAATCACATTCTCCGTGTATAGGGGGGAATCAAATATATATCTTTCTTCAAGGTATCCAACAAACAAGTTTGCGAACGAGGGTGCTGCCGCGCTCCCCATCACTTAAAACAATTATTATATAATATCAACTCTAGACCCGCTAGAATGTATTCCGTTGGGATGGGGGGAGGATCTTGACTCAGATAATGTTTCACGGCTTTTATCCCATGTTCGTTTGGGATATTGGTATATAGAGACGATATGTCCATAGTTGCCATCAGTGTATTACCCTCCATGGGGATGGTGTATAACTTCTGTAAGAAGTCTTCCGAGGCTCTCAAGTATGATGGTAACTTCCTGACATATGGCTGCAGGAAAAAATCAAGCCATTGTGCTAGGGGCTGAGTAGCTGAAATAGTACCCGCCACTATGGGGCGGTATTTCAGAGGGTCAAAGCCTTTATGGACCTTGGGTAAGCCATAGATAACTGGGGTAACTGGAAAATCAATATTAATGAATTGTGCAGTATCCTCTGTGATCCAGTTGTTAGTCAATCCCATCTCTACGTACTCACTTACGTTTCTAGAGATGCTATTGGTAGGGTTATACTGAATGTCCTCATAACTTTTCGGGTCATTAAGCATATCTAGTATGCCTGACCGATAGTCTTTATAATCAAGTACCACGATAGCCCTGCCTTTATCGCCGGGTTTAATAATGATATTATTATCAGATCTAAGGCTCTTGAGGGCCAGATGTTCATCTTTAGTGAGATTGTGGTGTTGTCTCATATTTTTGGCCACCGCTATGGTGTCCGCCCGGATGGTTTTAATATATGTCTCAATAGATTCAAAGTGACCCGGTGGTATAAACTGGCTTTTTAGTCTGAAGTGTTGGGTATCGCCACCTTGATAGTCTACCTTATCAGTCTTATTGGCAAAAAACTGTTTAAGTTTCATTGACCTCTCAAATTTGAACAGTTCTACATCAAATTTAAAAATATCCAGTTTAGATGATGGACAAAAAGAGAGACCCCTGCTAAGCAGGCTTACCTCAGCCGCCGTTAACATTCGTGATGAGAGGTTGATTACCCGGGGTTTCTTGTTGGTGGATTTCAGAGTTCTGCTCCTGTCGCTTGACCCGCTGGCCTCCCCGCCGGGGTCGTTTACGTCGGTGGCTGACTGAAAAAGGGTACCCTTCTGGCTAGGTATTGATGGTTTCCTGATGGTCCTTCTTGAATCCGATTCGCTGCCAGAAGAATAGTTCTCTGTGGGAGTCTCACTATCCGACAGTTGCCCCTGGGTTGCGTGCCTTGGCAGCCTCCTACCTGGACCAAACCTCTGGTGTTGGGGGAACCTACGTCTGGTTTCCTCCTGACCAGTTAACCATGGGTATACCTGTTTAAATTCGTCCCTCTTGTACCTTTTCAGATTTTCAGAGTATGTTGCTAGATCACTTTCTAGTTTTTTTAGGTCATCCTTAAGTGTGGGTAATTCAGTAATGTTATCCTGTACATGTAATTCCAGAGAATGTATCTCTTGATTGAGCTGGCAGAGCTGAGCTCTAACTTCCTCAATTACTAATAACATATAATTCAGAGAATTTTGATTGGATACTTCGCACCACCTTTGGCAGAAATCTGGCTTGTTCTTGCCAATGGTGGGTTGGTTCTTTATTCTGAATTTTCTTGAAACTATAGTATTCTGATAATGTGAGTCCATGCAATTCGAGATCCGTTCTCCTCTTTTTGAGTTTTTTAAGTTCCCTTACCACATCCTTGGTGGTGTCCTTCCCGAAGGCTGCTGCTGGGTCTGAAGGGAAGAAGATGGTGTCTATCTCCGCTTGATTGAATGATCGTGTCTTAGCCCGATCATGTGACAATACAATCATGTGAAACAAGTAAATATAGCGCGGCAGAGACATGATGCGGTCGTTAAACAGGGGCTAAGGAGGGTAGGTCGTACCCTGCAGCACCATGTGCCAGCAGAGCAGCAGGCCGCCGCGATTGATATGCGGCGCTGCCAGGGCTGCTCCAAAGGCTGCTCCTAGTAGTCGAGGAGCTTCCAGTCCTGCAACAGGTGCCCCTGTTTAACGACCGCATCATGTCTCTGCCGCGCTATATTTACTTGTTTCACATGATTGTATTATGTATATGGTTTGTAAATGCATTTGTTTGGCTGGTGTTGCTCTGATTGGCTGCATCAGCTCTGATGTCACTTGGGACATGTCCACTAACATCAGGTGGTAATCCCGGGCCCTCTGAGGACATTTAATCCTCAGTTGGAGGGGAATCTCTGCTTGCTTGTTGTTGCTCCCTGATGAAGGGGCGCTAGACGCCCCGAAACGTTGGATTTTGTTGTATCTTTTTGGTCTTTGCTGTGATATCGACCTGTTGGATTTGAATACAATATCTTTTGGAGTGCTGGCTGATCGTCTTTCTTGTAATTAGAATTAGATTTTAAAAATACGGGGTTTATAAATGTAAATAGGTACAACATTGCATTTTAACACTTTTCCATCTCAGTGTATTGTATGAGGCTAGGCTTGATCGTTACTGACAGATTTTCTGTCTCCCTTTTCTTATTTCCTTCATCCTAAAGATGTTTTCTAGTTCCTGAATTCAGTCATTGCTTGAGGAGTGAGGTTTGCAATCTCCAATACAGAGTGATAACAGCTCTCTTTGCTATTAGAAAGTGCCTCAACACCCCTTTTTTAATGGAAGACTAAGAATCTGGGATCTTAGATAATAGAAAAATTTGAGGCAAGTTCACTACCGTGTGGCTATTCATTTTCATAGATAGATAACACCTTTCCTGCCATATGTGTGGCATGAAACCATGTGCTTTTCACAACCCCAACATCTGGTAAAGGCAAGTTTATTTAAAAATTGTGAATCTTATCTCATAAAAGCACTCTCTTTGCATTATTGTAAATTTTTCACAAGAAGTCTATATAAAAGCTTCTGTTGATGTGGCAACAGGTGGGCCCCTTTTCATCATTTGTCCTGTGAAGCCCACATGTGTAATAGATTGGGGCACCGAGGAATTTTGGTGAGTGTCTTATTATTTCTACCATATATTTCCATTACATAAATTGTTTCCAAGACTCCTTTTGGAATCAGTGGTAAGGTTTAATTTTTGTTAGGTAAATCTACCCAACCTGTCCAATAATGCTGAATCTGCCATTGTGATAGGCTTATTTCTGTTCAAAGCCTGAAAGAGAGGTGATGGTTGTAGAAAACATTCATTATTAATTCATTACTGTTTCAAAGTCCAAAGTGATCTTTTAAAAAACACCCCATGAAAATCACACCATGGAGCCAATTCAGAGCCTGGTGAGAAAATGCACTTCTTTTTTCGGAGAGAAAACTGCCATTCACTTTAATTGTCTCACAGGTGTAAGTTTTCACATGGCTCCGGTAGCCCAAAGGTAGACATTGAAAGTGAATAGCAATTTTATCTTCAAAGTGTCGTGACAGTAGCCAAAACATATACAAAAGTGTGACAACAGCTTGCACTCTAATTATTCTTTACCTAGTTAATGCAGAAAAGAACTTGCATTACTAAAGCTAACCACAGTGTGCTTGAGCTAGTAAAATGTGTTATATGTTCTATTACATGGCTCCTAAAACAAGATAGTGGCATTTCTTTTTAAAGTGTAACCTTAACTCTAATAGCCTGAGGCTCACAATAACCACCAGCATGGAGCTTCATGGTAATTGACAGGAATAATAAAGTAATTTGTTCTCATGAAAATATTAAATATGACAAGACAACAAGTTTAAAAAGCTACAAGAAGTAATTCAATAAATTATTTTCTGCCTCGTCAAGATATGAAATTCCAGAAATGTGACACGCTGGTGGTTATTTATGGATCAGCAGTACTGAACATCTTTCACATAATTTGTGTGAAAGAATAGTCTACATATTCTGGCAGCTTGCGGACACTTTTTAAAAAAATCACATCAGGAGCAATATGTCTAAACCTCAAAACCACTACAGATCTGGCGTTTTTTTCAGTTGTTACAGTTACTAACTGGAGGCTCCCAAAAAGCAAGACTGGAGGTTACACTGGTTGCATTGCTGTCGTTTTTTTTTTTTTTTTTTTTGCTGAAGTACACACATAATGAAATGGGTTTAATTATTTACAATGAGTCACTTATGGCAACATAAGTAAAATGGGAAGATAAGAAAGGATTGGCTAGAGTTAAACTCGAGTTGCACAAAAATCATTAATTTGCTCTAATTGCTTAGCAACAGTAGGTGTAAATAAGTGCCACTTGATTTGAAATTATATTAAGAACTCTTACTATAAATGCAGCAACTATCATTATTCAGCAGTGAAGTGTTTTGACTGAGGAACAGCGAGTCTTAACTATGTTTTGCATTAAAATGTATATATATTTGCTTTTTATTCAACACCATCAAGGTCACAAGTGGCAAGCATGATTAGCAGACACTTGGCAAAGGCAAGTGACTTTCCGCTGCATATCATTGTGCTACAGAGACGAAAAACAAAATGATGACTTGAATTCTAAAATTCTTCCAGTTGTCCTACAAAACTTTATTGGACTTTAATTTACCTTCCCAAGGTTCTTCTTTAGCGTGTCCTTGATGCTCCTCACTTGCTGTACACGTGCTTTGTGTTTCAGGCTTGCGTCAGAACAAGGTGTTGAGTCATTGGATCTATGGGTAGAAAAGGAAAAGGCCTTGGTGAAGCTGAAGGAGTCTAGTGTGTATCATGTACCTGCTATTTTCAGAAAGCCCCTTTTTCTTTTAACCTATTTTATAAGAGGGCTTTGGCCTAATTTGGGCATCTTTATTGAAACCTGAAATAGTTACATAGTTAATATGGTTGAAAAAAAAGACATTTGACCATCAATTTCAACCAAGGTACAGGGCTGAGGAAAACCTAATTTTTAATTTAGAGATAACAGCTTATATTGCTTTTAATGTTCTTAACTTCCTAAAGTGTATCTAATCCTTATAGTAGGAAAGGACCTATTTTGGGTGGTGATATCTAGGTCTATTTTGACGCTGCTATTTGTACAGCACGGTCGAAATCCAAAATCCAAATTTTTAACTCGCATCCTCTGAATTGCTCTCCCTGTGAAGAGTACCTTTTAGCAATTTTCACTGCTTCTGCTTCACTCTGCTACCAGCTAATGACACCTGTTTCAGCTTTAAAGCTCTGCTTCCTCCATTAATTGACACAGTTGTGTGTGGCAATGTTGTAATTGCTACACCTATGCAATCACTGATTGCCTGCCATCTTACATAGAGGGACAGGAAAAGCAATAATCCAGGATGATTTAAAAAGCAAAAATACCCTTTTCTAGTTCTACAGTATAAGAAGGGATTATTGGCTGGGCTTTGGCCAAATGTATTTCACAAGTTCAGTGGATTTTGGTCCGCTTTAAATAACCAGCTTGGATGAGAGCGCCACACTGTACCGTACTTTTTTAGACACTGCATGCCACATTTATTAATTTTGGGCAGGCTGGAAAGATAGGTGCACTATATAACAGGTGCTGGTCGGTGTTTCTATTTGCAGTTACAGAATATAATTTCTGGGGACAAAAGGGAACATTTTACAGTGTGCTTAGGCTGCATTTTGGGTGTTAAGTTCCAAATGACACATTGGCAAGGCAAAAAATCAGAGATAATATATTTTACAGGAGAAAAATGACATTTGATGACATCCATGCCCTGCACTATTGACAGGTCACAATGCAAGTTCTGCACAAATCAACATGTTTAGCAATATTTATAAGCAGGGGACATTTCCATACATTTCTGCCCATTGTGGTCTATGGGATCTTAACCTACAGTGCCACTAATAACTGATGCAGCTTAAACAGGAGCACCATCACGAACTATAGAGTCGATTCATGGTCGGTGCGCAAAAAGGCTCAGGTGGAGCAGAAATGATTTCCCATGCGTCTAGGTGCATGATTCATGGCTGCGAGTGCACATGCAGATCACACCAAATGGCAAGCGCATGGGAGATTTAAAGCGAAATTGCCCTACCCTATGCCCATTTAGCTGGCTAAGTGCTCAACTGCTCTCGATGGTCCCCCATGTTTCTCCTTTTACATTTACTGTTTTTTGCATAGCAATTTGATTGCTCCAGCTTCTTTGTTTTCCGCAAAGCTCTATTCACCATTTCGGGGTGTATTCTCTAGAGAACCAGTGTTTTCCTTTTTTGGGAGGGGGTGTTCTGGGGGATATTCTAATTCCAGTCATACTTTAGGCAAGGCAAAGACAAAGCTGAGGATACCTTTCTGACAGCTTCCGGTTTCACTTTAGGCTCGTCGTCCCTCCGCGCTGTTACCTTCCCCTCAGTCTACGTCCAGCCAGCTCTGCTCCTCCCCAGTACACTCAAGCCACATCCATCCTCCCTCCCTTCCCTGCTAGCGTGACCTCGGGCACTAGTGCACCATCGGGCTGTAAGTGCGCTCAGCCCATTCACAGCTTCCTTGCTCTGTGCTGCAGGGGCTGTGTGTGCACTCATGCTCCAGAGCCTGAGGTCATGCTGGCAGGGATTGATAAATTTAATATGCTCAGCTTTGTCTTTTGCCTTGCCTAAGGTATGGCTTTAACATTTTTTGCTCATTGTCTTGTCCCAGATGTTCCCTCTCCTGTTTGGTTTGCATATTAATGCTTAAAAATGTAACTTTAATATTAACTTTGGGGAACAATTTCCAAATTTTTGGTATGACCATAATTTTTGTAATGTTTGACAATTTTTTATAATTGTTTTCCGAACAAAAACCAAACCATCAGTCTCTTGCGTCTGACACTTTCATTGTTCAAAAACATGGCAGATGCTGCCGGCATGTATTTGCTGGAGGAAATTTACGCTTCAAATTGCCACTCTTTTCTGTCCTCTAAACATACCATAAATCAGGTACTGGAGACAGTTTGGTGCACCAAAATGGGACTAGCGGAAAATTTCATGCGTAAATTTGTGCATTGATGAATGGTAGTGCGCAAATTGGCACAAAAAGATGCACATCCCATTTTGTCGACAATGAATCAGGCGAAATGCCTTATATGGCGCTAGTGATGAATTATATGCAGGCTGGCAGACAAATCAATACTGTCTGGTCTTTGTTAAATCGCACACTGAGTGGTTCTGAGACTAAAATATTGCTTGTAGCGCTGATGCTTGATAAATCAGGCTCCCAATCTATTTTCTCCAGTCAGAAGGTGTGCCCCCTTGTCTTAGAGAGGATTTGACATGACATTTGTTTTAAAGCAAACGGTCTTGTATTAATTGTTTAATGGTTCTTCAGATGTGGTATAGAAGTTTTTAAAGGAGACTGTCCCAAACTTTGATAAATAAGTATGGACTGAAATGTAGGGATTACAATTGCATGAAATGGATAAGTTCTTGAAAACAGTAAATACCCAAAAAGTATATATAACTCTCTGCTAATTAAATGTGAAAAATACTGTATACAGAATTATAAATTGTATAAAAAGAAAGCAGATGCACCCACCTTTATCTTACCTTGAATTCTTTTATCTTACCTTTTATCTTACCCTGAATCAAGGCCCCTGATTTCTTATGAAAGTCACACACCCAGGTATTGGCATACTGTAAGCAAATCACATACATATATCAATTGGCTTCTCATAGACCTTCAATAGAAGAGATTAGATAACCATCTTGTGTCACAAAAAAGAACAGCTGGTTACTGGTGGTACACATCTAACTATAATAAATAAATAAATATATATATAAATGAAAAACAATGAACATAAACCAAAATTCAAGATGTTTGCATACAAGCATCAAGGTATTGCAAGCTCAGAAAGAAATTGGAATCTTCCTGTGTTAGCAGGGTCAGAGGCCAAAGGGCCAGAGAAGGTTCAAAGTCATTCCAAGAGCAAAAGTGGAAAACAGTCCAGTAGAGCAGACAGACAGACAAGAAAACACATAGCAGGCAGACAGAAGAGAAAAAGGCATTGGATCGGGTTGGAGTCTCTGATACTGTAGCAGGTCTCCAAAGTTTGCATGGTCTCCCCTGTCCCGGTATGAGTAAGCACAGTGTTGCTCAATCTGTGAGCACTGAAGGGCAAGATGACCATGTTATTTGTAGCATGGTCATGATAAAAATGGAAAAAAAAATAACTTTGGAGACCTGCTACAACATCTAACGCACACTGCAGAAAATAGTAGAGACACATGGGTCAGGCTTCAGGATAGCCCCTTGCTGCCCTATAATTGCTATTGCCTAAATTGTCTCTTTAAATTAATGTCAAATGCGAGGGTAGTCTCTGGAAAGCCTTTATTTTTCCTACCTGTATACATTCAAGTAACCAAAATCTCAATTTTAAACAGTGTTCATTCTCGCTTCAAAATTATACCATCTCTAAACTAAAATTCCTGATTTCATCACACAAGCATCTTCATTTTTATATGGAAATTAGGGATTAAACTGCCGCTGGTGCTGTTTTCTCTTTTTTTAGAGACTTGGCATTTAGTCAAATCCTAAAATCAGAATGCAACCCATGCATAGAGGATATACATTCTAATCTATCTTTTGAACCTCAGTGAAATATTGATCCAGGTGGATTATTTCTGTGTTTTCTCCATTGCACCCTAATGCAGAAAATTCAAGATAGATATATTTGAGGTAGGATGAAAAATGAAATGTTTTAATATTTATTAATTTATTCATTTACATTTAAATAAACCTTGTGAAAGCAATGCATATCCCACAAACATTTTAGAGGCAGATTCACTCGTTCAGACAGTAATTCTCAGCTTGAAGTAGAAAGTATAAATAAAAAGAACTCTAAGCTGCTCATCTGCATAGAAAAGTGTTTCAGTCTGGCATTTATCTTATTAAAAGATTCAGGGAAGGCACTGAAGAGGCAGCTGTGTTTATCTCATCTATGCACATGGTGGAGGCTCTGAACTCCATAAAAGGCAGACATTTGAGCACTCATCAGCCGCGATATGTCCAGCTGTGTTGAGGAAGTCGATAATAATTTAGAAATCTCAACTACAATGCTGTACACAAAGTCCTTCCGGTGCTTTTGACACTTCACCAACATTAATTGTATGCCTTTCAAGTAATACTGTGAATTAAACCCAAGAATGATATTATAATGTTTTTATACAGTTATAAGTCTTGCTTAATGAATGGACCAAAATTAATGAATGGACTTCATGTTAGTCCTAAAATGCCCTTGTAAAGATAGCTATCAAGTTTAAAACCAGACAGTAAATTAAGAGCACTTAGGGGTGGATGTACTGAAGGTACTCCAGACCAAGTACTCAAGCCATCACATTTATGTTGCCATAGCATGCCAAACCCCAAAGAAGTCAAATTTGTAACATGAGCGCTTGGCAAGTCTTTCTTCTTGACTTGTGTTAGTGCACATAGTTCCGCCCTCAATGAAAACAGGAAATCCTTTTATCACAAATGGTAAAAAAAAAAAAAAAACAAATTGAAGCATTGCTAGTAGAGATGGGCGAACCGAATTAATCAAATTGCATTTCGTTCAAATTTCAGATAAAAAATCTATTCAGCTCAAATTTTCTGTGATTCGTGCCAACCGAAATTTTCCTTAAGATAGGTAATAAAAAAATGCACCAGCAGCCTCTCCATGCCACTTGCCAGAGTTTACCCATCTGGGACTGCGCCATCCATCCGCTGCCCAGGAAGCTAAGTAGGGGTAGCCCACCCTTCCACCCACCACCAAATAAGATGGCTGAGCAGAGGAAGCCCCCCCACCCACTGCTTCGGAATCTGGACAGAGGCCCCCCATCCACCACTTCAGAAGTCGGATGGAGGTCCCCCACCATGCCACCTTGGAAGCTGGCCGGGGGCCCTGCCATATTAGAAGCCGACTGAAGGCCGCCACCTGTTGTCTCAGAAACCAGCTGGAGGCCTCCCTTGCTGTCTCAAAGGCCGACTGGTGTCCCCCTACCTGATGCCCCGAAAGCTGACTGGAGACCCTGTACCCGCCACCTTAGAAGACCCCCACACCTGCTAGCTTGGAAGCAGGCCAGAGGGCACCCCATCTGCTGCTTCGGAACAGTGACCAGAGGCCTCCGCCACATCGCAAGCTGGCTGGAGGCCCCCACCCAACCATGTGCAGAGAGGCTGGCTGGGTGGTAGCACCTCTGGCCTGAAAGATGCCACAGAGTACCATTCAGAGAAGGTTTTTTTTTTTAATTCCCGGCCCTAGAGAGGAGCAATTCATTCTAGTTTGATTCAAACCTGAATTTCTTCAAGAAATTTGATGAACTGTCCAAAATTAATTTTTAGGAAGTTTGCTCATCTATGATTGCTGGTAAGTGTAACATTTAAATATATGAATCAAATAATTTTCCTCAAAATACAATTTTAAACTTTCTAAACACCTTGACTTTCGTAATCCAAACAATGTCTAAAAAAAATGAATATGTAGACAGCAAAAGAAACAACCATATGGTAGAATTGGGCTTAGTAAATCAACATAATATGCTAAGATACCGGCAGAGACATAACATAATAAAACATAACAAAACATAATATTACCTGATTTTATTTTTATTGGCCGACCAGTTTGCAAGAGCAAACCAGTAAATGGAATTTCATCCCAGTGATGTCACAGTGAATAAAGCATGCAGCAACACTCCCAGGTATTTCCCAGGTACACTCCCTTGTGAGACACAGTAGAGGTTGCTCTAAACATAAGGGGCTCACATCATCATAGCAGCTTATTCAGTGTTTCATTAAAGACGTCCTTCAGATGTATGTGTGTGCTTATGGAGGACAGAGTGTAATTTACAGTTTATAGGATTATTAATGCGTATGCAATTATACAAATAGAAGAATAAAGAAGCCCCAGATTTTTAAAATAAAATGTTAAACTGTACATGCTCAGGAGTTCTCCAGATGGAGTTCTCCACCCAGGATTGAATATTTTGGCCAGAGCAATAATACAATAATGGAATAAATAATATAAAAGTGATACACGCGCTTAGAATGACAATAACATTAAAAGATTCTTAATAGGAAGTCCTCAACATGAAAAGTCTTAGGCAGGTGCTCTACGTGCTGAATCTCTTGTTCCAAATAGTCCAGTCCAAGAAATATCTCAGAGATACAACACAGGAATAAATGAACTAAAAGAGAGTTTATTGAGAAATGGAAAAACATAGAATAACCGACAAATGACCCAGGTGGCATTGGGCAGAAAACTGGCACCAACCGACAAGTTTTCAGACAAACCAGGTTTGGGTGTGGACTAATGGTAAGACCCAGGTGCTGGTTCAGGCCAGGGCCTGGGTGCTGGTCCAAGACAGGGCCTGGGTGCTGGTCCAAGACAGGGTCCAGGTGTGAAGAGGTCTGAAGTAAAAGGGAGTTTATTGAGAAATGGAAACACAAAGGATATCCTCAGGTGGAAAGAAAAGGTCATTGACATCAGTATACAAACTATAATGGGCAAAAGAAACAAAACTAACTAACTTAGTGCATAAAAATACAGTCAAACACAAAGGAAGACCGAAGGTGCTGGTGTATTCACCAACGGCCCAAGACAGGAGCCGGCACCCTTCAGGAGCCGATAAGAGGCCTGCTGCATCAAACACTGGGAGAATAAAGTAGCCAAGCAGCCTCTGGAAAGCCAGAGAGAGGCCTGCTTGCTACTGGATGCCAATGTAGACTATGATCCAGAAGCACCAGAGGTAACAGAAAGCCCACGTGTTTCACAACAAAGTCCTGCTGCACCAGGTAGAGAGCCGTTCCCACTTATATAGCCCTAACAACTGGTTAGGGGAAGCTAAGGGACAGATAGAACATCCAGAACCTCTGCTGACACCCGCTGGTGGCTTTTAAAACTCTGTGACAGGTAGTAAATAGCGCAAGTGCAGGGCATCAGCTAATCCCCAGATTCTCACACACACAGAGTATATTCATATAAGGACTTTATGCCCACAATTTATTAGGTTCTAACATTTATAATGACCCACATTAAGCACTTTAATTAGTCACTTATTACCAAGAAGAAAGGCAACATGAACATTTAAAATTTACGAATACTATCTGGATTTCATGCAAAGAATAAATTAAGATTGGAGTAATGAGAGGGGATAGAGCACTTTCATATTAAAGTGTTTCCTCCCCTATAATTACTGACATCTAGTCTGGAAGAATCTAACATTATTAATTGCATTCCCAAGGCTACTGCAGCTACACATAGAAAGTACACACAAGCTACGTTATATGCTTAACTTCTTATTTCACTTATCTAAGGATAGGTACTCATTTAAATGTTTTTCTGCTTAATTTACTTCAGGCTGTGCCTTTCATTAGCATACAATAAATGAATAAATGCACAAAAATAGTGCACATGAATCAGGGCCACCATCAGATTATTTCGAACCTTCTTGCATCTAAAATTTCAGCATTGGTCTGCCCCCCTCACTCTTGTTTAACAATCCTGTAAATTCTATTGGAGGATCACTGCACTGAGGCAAGAGGCAGTAGGTCCATTTTGATGCTAATGAACCCTTTTTTAGCAACCCCCATAAAGCAAGAAATGCTTACTGTATCTCTTCTATGCTGAGTCTCTGTCAAGCGGGGGAGCTAAATTGCAACAGATGGCCCATATAAGGGCCTATTCATAGGCCTGTGTGTTTGCGCATGCTATTTGGCAAGTCAAACCATGCTCAGGCTTCTGTCTGATTCATGGTCATCAAAATGGGATGTGCTTTTGATTTAGCATCAATTTGCGCATGCAATTTCCCACTAGCACCAAACTGTCTCCAGCACCTGATTTATGGTATGTTTAGAGGGCAGCATAGTGAGCACAAATGTGGCAATTGGAAGAGTCTATTTCCTCCAATAAATGGGTGGAGAAAACTGCCGATTCCAATGGGTAACAGGCTTATTTCATTCCAAAGAAACAATGAAAGTGCCAGCCACAAGTTCTTTTGAGCAATTGAACTTTTTGGGGGTTTGAACTCCTGGAAAAAAATGTAACAAAAATTTTTAAAAAGCATTAATATGCAAAACAAACAGAGAGAATTAAAGATAACATCTGGTACAAACTATTGGCCAAAAACAGGTTCACCAGAGAATACACTCAAAATTGAAGAATAGATCTTCGCAGAAAACACAGAAGCTGAAGAGATTAAATCATTATAGTGAAACAATAAAGGAAAGGGGAGAAATATGTGGGACCATCGGGAGCAGTTAAATGCTTAGCTGACCAAATGCGCATGGGGCAAGGACGTTTGTGATTCAAAACAGCAGATTTGCCTTGCGGAAGGCTCAAATTGCTCTTCTTCCATGGGCTTGCCATTCCATAAGATCGGCAGGTGCATCCGGGGTGTGCACGCAGCCATGAATCATGCACCTAGGCGCATGCGGAATCATTAGTGCTCCACCTGAGCATTTTAGTGCAGCGACCAGGAATTGACCCTTTAGTGTGCCCCTATATTACCTTTGAATTGATGTCCCAAGCATGTTAAAATGTACTTGCTGTTGATTTTTCAACTACTTCTAGTGGAAGTTTGTTCCGAACATTTAATTCCCTTTCATTAAAATAACATTTTCTATCTGTGCTCCTGATCTTTCCTCCGACTAGCTAAAAGTCGCTCTCTTTCATTGAGTTTCTTATTAAAAACACTCCCCTCCTGAACATGATACAATCCTCACATATCTCAGGCCTCAATCATGTCTCCTCTTTCCTTTCTTTCCTCCAGACTGTAACTTTTAGGTTTTCTCCTGAATTTTTAGGTTTAAGACCTTCCACCATTTTTGTTACCTGCCTTTGGATCCATTCCATTTGAATAAAGTCTTTTTGTAGGTGTGGTCTCACAAAGGGCTCTATTAGGCAGCATCGCCAGAAGTAAAGCTAGCCTCTCTGTTGCCGCAGGCAAACTATTGAAAGAATTCCCGGCCTTGTTAAATAGTAGACTACCTGTATATCAGATATGATTGGTGGACATCGTAATGTTGTTTTTTAAAATACATTCAATCATTGAGTCACTAGTGATTAAGGGCCCTAGTTAAGAAGCGCAAATGCTGCGTAGTACCACATAGCGTCGCACGAATGCCAGATGCATTATGTGAAAACCATATATATGAAAGTCAAATTGTTGAGCTACTCTAATAGCGTCACATGTATCACTAGTGGTGGCTCAGTGTAAAGCGCCGGCGTTGTATATTCAGCAGTGCCACATAGCACCTGTCAGTCAGTTGTGTTCTCCCATACAATTCAATGGTCTTTAATTTGTTTGTGTATAATCCACTTTTTCCCACTATTTTATCATATGATGATTGTTTTGGCTCTCCTGGCCAGCAACCAAAAACATATTGTCATTTAATTCTTATTTATTTTTGTCAGAATTGTAGAAACAATGTCATTTCATGTGTTTTTGCTCTGGTGCTAGTGACTATATGTTCAGAAACTATGAGGCCGATTCATTAATAGCGCCAGGTAGCGACAGATGAGCGCCAGTAGCGTTATTTTCACAGCGCACGCTAGTATTCGCTGTGCTTGGCCGTTGTTCGGCTGTTGACAGCGACTCAGTCTGTGTGCGGTAATGTTGAATATTGGGTGAGGAGTCGCTATTTGACAGGTTCCGCGCTGTATGGGAGCGCATGACAGCGAATGGCCATAGCGAACGGCTCCCAGCATATTCATTAACAAATCACGCTCCAAAAATTCTCGCGCTGTAAAATGCTTGTTTAAACCCCAGAGCGCTGGCGGCGATGGGTTAAAAGTATTTTTTTAACCCCCAAACAACCATATTTTTGGAAAAAAAACAAAACATCTTTTTACAAACATTTTGTAATATGAATACCTTAATATCAGACCTGTAATATCAATTCTGCACAAATTTATTAATTTATTTTTTTTTACCTTAAAAAAAAATAACATTGCAGAAGTGGTCACAGAATTTTTGACATTTAAAAAAAAAAATAAAAAAATTAATAGCAATTAATTATAAATATTTAAAGATTGCTCCATTGAAATGCATTGGAGAGCGCCAGGTAGCGAGAGGTCATACCTGTCGCTGTTCAAGGTCGCTCGCTGGCGCTGTGGGGTGAGGCTGGAATAATGATGAATAATTCGCTATCTGGCGCTCTGTCAGTCGCGAAGCAAGATCGGCTTGATAAATGTGTGATTGCGGAGGGGAGCCGGCGTTCTCGTGGCGGTTAGCGTCATTACCGTTCGCTCACCATTCGCTACCTGGCGCTATCCCTTGTTAAATAAGGCCCTATATATGGTACTACCTATTGTTTGCTGCAGCGTTGTCCTGATATATGAAGCATCGCTTTGGGCGGCTTTCCCTCGGGGCACTACATATGCATTGATTCAGGGAGAGTGCTTCTACAGCGCCCTCCAGACATCACATTTATAAATGCTGGACAGAATACTACAGCGTCACTTATGCAGCGACAAAGCTACGATATAGCACATCACCTGTCCTCATTGCAGGTGCACTCCTGAGCATCATGTCCCCCCTATTCCTAGTAATGATGCCTCGAGCTACACAACCCAGAAAATAAAGCAGCCGTAGACAATCGGTGGCACCAACTGATTGAGTGTGGCCTGAGTCTTTTGATAGCTATTGAATGAAGATCGAGTGTTAAGGAATGAATTGCTTACTGTGGACATTGCTGTTTTTAAGTACGAATCAGGTTGTGACTTGCTCAGTTGCACTATCCTTGCAGCCTTTACTGTGCCCTCCCATAGTATAAAAATAGTTCTATTGACTTGAGTTATATCATACACCCCCACTGCCCCTTACCAATAATCATTAACAGCAATAATTCTATAAAAACTATTGAAAACTAAAAAAAATGATAAGAGGAGTACTCAGACTAGGGCATGAAGCAATGTAAAACTGTTTTTTGTTTGCCCACTAGTATTGGAGTTTAAATACCCCCCCAAACCACAACAGCCTGCCCCCCCCCCCCCCCCCGGTTTACATTTTGGGCATTAAGCACTTACCTTGCTGGGGCTTCTATCTTCTGGATCCCTTGGATTCCAGAAACCGCTGACAGGCAGCGCCATCTTGTATCACATCAGGCTGTGTGTGCATCTCCCAATCTCGCGCCTGCACAGTGCCAATGGATACGCTGCAATGAGGGCTTTAGGAAAAGCTGCTTGACTTGGAGAGCAGCTGTAACAGCGCTTGAACCTGAGGAGCCGACTAAAGCAGCTGCTGTCATGTATCATAGGCTAAGCCAGCAGGGGGCAGGGAACTAGGCCCTGAATCAGCAGGATGTTGCCATATCAGCAGGCCGCGACATCCGAAGGCTAAGCACGGCCCAGTGGGGAGGATCAGCCATAGTTAGAAATAGGTCCATTATTCCTCTTTAAACGCTGCATCCCAGCTGATCAAAGCAAAGCAGGTTGACCCACCAGGAATTCCCATTGGTCCCCCTTTAACCAGTCCCCTCCTGACCATAGGCTAATGTGGCCCAGGTAAAAATTGGGGTTACCTAATCTCTCATAGAAAACCCTGCATAACACAGCCTAGCTGCATAATACATTACATCAGTGCCGGAGTTAACCACTAGAGGCTGCTGTGGGAGAGTGACATCATCAACAGAGGTTATATAAGAGCTGACACGTTCTAGAATAGTCAGTCGGAGTCTGAGTCTTAGTCTGAGACTGTGCAGAGCTGTTGTCGAGAAATTATGTATTGAGCTGAGAGAACATGGATTGCTGAGAGAGATAGAGCCATGGAGATAGCCATGCAGAGGAGTCTGTAGTGAGCAGTACAGAATGGAGCCTATTAACCCTTTTGAGAAGGAGCTACTACACAAGAAGGAATTATAGTGTGCTGAGCAAGACAGAGAGATACCACAGAGAGACATCCGTGTGGGCCTAGGTGGAGCGGAGAGGAGTGTACTGAGCACCAATACACAAGGTGCCAGTAGCATAGTCCCAGCCCCTAGAGTGACCCCAGGATCCTGTGAGCCTGTTTGCTATTTATGCTGAAGTACTTTGCTTGTTGCTGTTGCTAAATGGAAGTGTTGTTGCTTCAATAAAGTTTGGAAAGACATTTGCATTGTATGGTGACTCCACCAGCCCATATCCCAATTATCCCTCAAGATTCCAAGAACTCGCGACAGCTCGCCCCGCATGTCAGCCGGCCCTGGTGTGGCGTGCGGGTTACACTAGTTTTTTTTTGTGTATGTGTGATATTTTAAATGAGTGACTAATGCAGCTAAATAACTAAGGGGGTTATTTAAGAATGGCTAGCACAAGGCAATGCTGTATGCAAAACCACATTAAGAAAGCAAATCTGGTAAGCGCCTCTAACAGCGCCATGTAGCGTCACATGTATTATTACAGGCAGCTCAGCGTATAGTGCCGGTGCTCTAGGCTCAGGAGCGCCATGTAGTATCTGTCACTCTGTAGCGCTCTCCCATACATTTCAATGGGCTTTCATTAGCGTGTATAAATTGCGTTTTTGGCAATTTAATTTTTTTTTTTTTTTTTGCAGAATTGTCATTACAGGTCTTGCACTAAAGTGTTATTGTCACAGTGTTAAAACAATGTCATTTCATGTGTTTTCGTTTTGTTACTGGTGTATATGTGTTCAAAAACATACTTTGATCACACAGAGTCTGACGAGCTATGCTAGAGCGCCCAGCTTTAGAGCACCAATGCTGTGTGTGTAGTGTTTTGTTAAATATGGTGTTGAGCGCCGGGTGCCATACGCACTGAGCTGGCGCTACCTCTCGCTCGCTGCAGCGTTGTGCTGTTGTTAGAGGGCCCAACATACATCACATTCATCAATGCCGGGCAGGTTACTAGAGTGACCGAGATGCTTTGTTAAAGTGCCCGATGCCCACTTACAGAGTATACTAGCGGTCGCTGTAAGCGCCGCTATACAGACGCTTATCTGGCAATACCTGGCTTTAGTAGTGAATCAACCTCCAAGTATCTAAATGTTTAATTTTTGTTCAGTTATGCATACCTGTATATTAGCTGTTGGAGTAATGTGTTCTTTTATTTTATAGCATGCATACATTCCTATAGTAACGTGGAACACTGACAACATTCTTATCACCCAGTATTTTCAGTTGTTCTTAATGGCTACCTTAACAGCCTGTGCAGGAAAGGTGATGAAGAGCAATACTTAAAAACTCATTTGCTCATTGTCTTGCCAAAGCAAATAAAGCTGTCAAAATGTGGAAGAAAGAAGGATTAGACTTTAATCAAACGCCAAAGCATGTGGCTATCTAGACACCATCCTTATATGCACAGATGTCATTTATTTTGTCATTTTCAGGTAGCGCATACATATTTGACAACTGGTTATATTTTTTACACTGACTGAAGGGATGTCAATCATTTCTCTGGGATGTTCATGTGAAGTTGCTGAACTCTGAAGTGGCAAATCAAATTGAATTACAAGCCTATCACTCTTCTATCGTTCTTTTATTTCTACAGATCCCTGCTTAAAATATCTTCCCCTAAAGAAAGTACAGACTAAATGTCAGTAATGGACAAAGCGCAGAAATGTCTTGCCTAAAAAAAGAATATATGCTGTTGAATGTCATCTACCGTGTAATGGATTCCCCATCGCAATTACAATGAATGTGACATAGGGCAGGTGATGTTGCAGATGAAGTCATAAATCTTGGAGCATATTTTGAAGCCTAGCAATAGCCAATAAACCTAAGACTAAGGATTCTAAAGTCCTTTTCAAATTAGTTGGCCTGAATTTCTGTTTTGCCGAGGAAAGAGGGCATCTGTTCTGTGAGTAGCAAGGGGGTGAGTAGGATATCCTTAAAAACTTTTTGGGAAAATATTTTGAGGGTTTATAGCTATCTCTAAAACAGGGAAAAATGTAATTGGGTAAAGTAAGGTCGCAGTAAAAAAAAAAAGAATTAAAGGAGCAGTATCGCGAATTTTTCTTGGTGACTTATATTTAAATGGTACTTTGAATGTAGGTAAGTGTTGGAGTAAGAATTACAAATTTAGAAAAAAATGATGTCTGTGTTGAGCAGCTGGAGACTAATAGCTCATGTTTATGTCTGCTGAGTGTCGGAGCCTGACACTCTGGCCTGTTCCACGCTGAGGAGAGGGGTGAAACAATGTATCAAAGTATCAGCTGTTCAGTGCTGGCAGCCGTCCAGCATAAGATAACAACATTGCCTGGCCAGAACTCATATATCTAAAACAGAGAGAAAAGCTCATCATTTAGCTGATTTTGACAGTTTTCCCATGTTGGCTCTGCTGCAGAATATTTCAGTTTACCATTTTCTCTCTCTTTTCTCTACACATTTTTCCATATGATCTTTCTTTCAGCTTTGTGTGCTTTGAGCAAAGCCCAACCCAGGATTTTCACTATCTGGAGTTTTGTTTTTTGCCCCTAGGGGCATCCCGACTTGGGATGCCTGATATGTGAAATCCCCAAGTTCGCCTGTGAAAACGTACCTTTCCCTGTCCCACAGCGCATGCGCGGGCTCTCATCCAATCATCTCGGTTTGCACGCAGATGGGGAGCCTGAGCAGTAACCTTCCTTCCGGCCAGTCTAAATGACTATCTGCGTGAGTGCGCCAGAAAAATGGGGGGATGTGTGGTTATCCAGTGGTTGTTTCACACAGTGGGGCATCCCGATTTAGAATGCCCAAGGGGGAAGGTCAATGGCCGGGTCTTATAGACTTCAGGGTCAGCCACTCAGTGTTTTGTTCCACTTTAATACCTTTAGATTTTCCTGCACAGTTATTAAAAGAAGAATTTCAGTCATTTTCAGTCAGTTTAGTTTATTTTGTATAGATTTTACACGTTTGAGTCACCTGGTCTCATAACAAAAGCAGCACCTCACACACACACACAGTCGTTACCACTGATTACAGTGTCAGCCTCTGAGGTAAAGTGTTGCTAGGAGACCAGTGGGCTAAATGAAGCAGCTCACTAAATACAACCCAGCAGATCCCCCTATTCAGCAAATGGACTGAGCCATTGTCATTATACAATTTAAAAGAAAGTCATATATTTTTTCCTATTTCTATCGCCACATTATTTATACACATGTTAGAAGCTATTGTGTGGCTATTTAATTATTTATCTTTTTTAATGCAAATTTCGTGATACTGCTCCTTTAAAAAACGTACCTCGCCCACCAGCGCTGTTAACCTGCCAATTACAGTGCTGGGTGCTGCCATCTTGGAAAGTGGTATCCTTTGCTCTGTCCATGACCTTACCAGCCCATTTCGCTAAATGAGCGGGCAGCGCCACATCAAGAGTGGGGGTGCAGCTCTAAGAATTTATTGTGTCTCTGCCACTCGTACACCTGTGCTGGGTTGCGGGTGAGGTAAGGTTTTTTTGTAGCCACCCCGCCAGCCTCAGTACCTGTGGAAAAAGGCAGGATGGGGGTTATAAAGAGACTGGACATCCACAGCATTGTGCTTGCAAGACACGCGCCCCCCGTCACTTTCTGCTGACATCCATCACTTTATACTGACTGCTTTATTTTTCAAACATTAAGTGGGAAAAAGTGCAGAGATAAAGGTTTTTTAAAAGTATATTAGTAAAGTATTTATTTTTTGTAGCCTGCAATATAATAACATTTTATTTTCATGAGTGTTTAACAAGAAATACCATTTAAAGTGGCTGTTAACCTGTACGGTGTGACTCCAAAATTGGGATGGCCTGCTGTGTGAAATTCCAGGGGTCACTGGTAAACCCCCCTGTCCTGGTGCCTCCCATGGTGCTGTCTTTTCCAGCAGCCATACCCCTGGCTTCCCTGTAGCACTCCTGCTCCTTCCCTGTTGAGCTCCTGCTATTAGTCATTCAGATATGCTAGGGCAGCGGTACTCAACTGGCGGACCGGGGTCCGAATGCGGACCTCGGTGACAGATTTTCGGACCCCTTCCATGTAGCCCTGCACTCAGTTGCTTATGTGTTGCTATGCTCAGAGCTGCCCCCTGATCAGCTGCCGATAAGCGATGTAGTGCTTAGTCTCCCTGGCACCTAGCATACCTAGCATTGTCATATGAAGTACTACACTGCACTATAACTATCCACCCCCCACGACAGCCCCTCGTCCGGACCTTCACCTCTCATGGGATGCCTGTTAATGGACCTATACAAAAAGTGGTTGAGTACCCCTGTGCTAGGGGGTAGAAGCATTTCCCAGTATACAAGGAAGCCGGGGATGTGGCCAGGGAGCTGGGAGAGTGGAAGGCGGTGTAGGGAGGGAAATTATGGGCTTTGTGCCACTTTAAAGCGGACCTTCGCCCTGAATAGGAGCGTGTCTTATATGTTTCCCACACCCTGTACATACAAATTGTCACATTAAAAACCATCCTACCTGCATCTACTGCATGTTATGAGCCTTTAAACATCCAAGATGGTGGCTCATAGAGCATCAGGCATCCTGCAAACAAGTGTCTTCTGAATGTGTCGCTCTGCATTTTGGGATTGCTGTCCTTTTCCTGACCCCAGCTCTGCTCTGTCTGTCAAAGCACAGCTTTAACCCCACCCCCTGTACTTTATCCCACCCTCCTCTTCTTAGTATGTGTGATGATTCTGAGTCAAGATGGCGGCGCCTGCATCCTAGAGTCCTGAACAGAGTTGCAGCCCAGTGGGGGAAAGAATAATAGGTAAGTGACTAAAACTTAAGATATATTAATTTTTAGCTGCTGGAGAATAATTTTTTAAGGGTTTGGGCTTTTCATTAAATCATGCTGAAGGTCCGGTTTAAGCTGGTGGATACCAACATAGGGATTTGCAAATCAGACCCTTAGAAATAACTGGCCAGTCATAGTTGGATTTATATTGATGCAATACATACACGGTACTTTCATACATATACTCTATTATATTGTACACTGTGTTTTTAAGGTTCTTTCTGCTCTCTTTTACGTCCTGCGGCACCATGCTTCGGGTGGTTGATCTCTTGACTTGGTAGATATTTATAATCTAAACAGCATCTTGCTAAATATGCAAAGCAGATAGCATTTTAATATTTATGATATACATGTATGCTTCAAAGCAGAATTTATAGTCCAAAGAGAGTTGTTAAAATTGAGCTTGGTTCCAGTTCAGGGAGTGATCTTTTAAATTCCGTCTTTACCTACCAAACAGATGTTTGTTTCCAGCAAAATGTGACTATACAGAGGTTGTCAATGTGGTCATTTTGCTTTTTAATTTCAGAAGCCTATGTGCTGACACTGCTTCACTTCAGCTCTAAGAGGCTTCCTTCAAGCATGCTTAGCAACCTTCTTGTTTCATCTTTAATTATGTTAAATTATTTTCTAGTTTATCCTTAGGGCTAAAAAGCCCCGTGCTTGTCCTTTTCTGACACGTTTCAGTTTTGCTGTATAACATACTTGTAAATAAATATTTATTTATCCACCAGCATAAACTAACAAATCATACTTTTTTCAAATATATTTTCAGGCAATGTGAGTAATAGGCTATACTCATCAAGTACATTCTTAAAGTGGAAGATAACCAGGGATTTTGGTCCCTGCCATGGGGCTTCCAGATTTGGTCACTATACATACCTCAATGGCGTTTCCACAGCTAAGGTGTCTCTCCCCTCCTAGGGCCGGGCAGGGCTGTGCAGAGCTGGAGAAAGATGTGAGAGATGCTGAAGCCAACCATGTATGCACCATGGACTCATTGGAAAAGTAAAGAAAGTGAGTGATCAGCAGAGTTTCACATAGCAGGACATTCTAAATTGGGATGCCCCAGGGATGGTTGCAAGACCTCTTATAGATGCTAGGCCCAAGTTTTGGTCCACTTTAAATATGTCAGAGCACTCACTGGAAGCAGACAATATTCAAAAGTTGACCATTTTTGCCAAATAGATGCTTAAGTGGACAAAAAATCAAAGATATTCATTTTTAATTCAAGATACTTTATGCCCATTTTTTAAACGATTTAACCACAGTAAAACATGTGAGCCTGCACCCCCTTGCAGCAAAGAAAACTCCCCTTAGTAACCTCTTACCCAAAGTCTATTCATTTAAAGCCAGCATCTCCTTTTCCTTCTCGTGCAAGCTCACCCAGACCTATTTTCTCAATAAACACACTTGTATTTAGGTAGACATGCTAGAAAGAAAAAAATACCCTCACCTTTTCTACCCCACAGCTGTTTGGCCCTAGTCCATGCAGAGTTACTGGTTCCTGAGTCCTGCGCTATGCAGGCCCATTCTCCATTTACCAGGGATGGCCCGTTAGAGTCATGGTGTTTGCAGTAGACCCACTTATTCATTTAAATAGAGGGGACATGGATCATACAGTGAATTGAGTTGGAGTGGGCAGTCACTATGGGGGTTATTCATGAAGGGATATCGACAGGTAGTGCCTCGTAGCGGCAGCCAGCGTCTGGTGAACGCCGGGCTCGGTAGGCAAAACCACATTTATGAAAGCGAATTTGGTGAGTGACTCTAACAGCGCCATGTAGCGTCCAATGTATTATTACAGGCGGCTCAGCGTATAGCACTGGTGTTCTAGCCAGTGCTATAGCTTGTGATTAATACTCTTTAATCCCTCTATATGGCCTAACATGTGTCTCTCCCTAGCCTAGGCTACTGACTATGTTTACCATCTCAGAGTCAGTCAAACTGTATAGTGGACAAAAAAAAAGGGGTCGGGCAGTTCGGGCCATGGCTGTCAAAGATTTTCTCATGCTATAACAGTAAAGCCATTAGGAAGGTTGGGACAGAGTGGTAATATTAGCAAAAGAACATGCCCAGTAGAGTCGTTTTTTCAATGCGATGGCCATTCACAAATGAATGGCACGCGCAATGCTAGAGGGGATAGTAGGGATGTAGCTGCGGCTTATGCATATGCCATTGGGCTGAAAGAGAAGGTGAGTTTATGGGTGACCTGGGGGGTTTCACACAGTGGGGCATCCCCATTTTGGATGCCCCAGGGAGAGGGAATCAATCGTTGTGGGATTCCTTGGCCCATCTCTTTGAGTTTTGGGATGCGGCCCCATCTAGTGCCTTATTAAACAATAGCGTCAAAAAGGATGCAGCACCAGGCACTCTGGCTGAAGCAGCCCCAGATGAAACCTGACGCTGTTGCTCAAGATCCCATAGAGCACAATGGGCATATCTGGATTGTAGTGTTTAATGCTTATAATTAATATTAAACACATTTATTTGTACAGAACTTGCATTGTGACTTGTCAATAATTAAAAACAGGACCTAGGTGGTCCAAAATGATTTTGTATTATTAAAATTGATTTAAATGGCTTGTTTTGCTTAACAATGTGTAACTTGGACACCAACAACTAAAATGCAGCCTAAACGCACTGCAAAGTTTGTCCCCAGCAGTGATTTCTTGTAACTGTAATGACGAAACGCTAACCAGCGGCGGAAAAATATAGCGCCAGAGATTTCAAGGAGGACAAATATTCATAAATATGCTGAGGTGCGCCAGAAAAAAAACAGCAGTAAAAAGTGGTGCTCACTGGCGCTGGGCTGATCAACTGGCGGGTCCAACAGGTGCTGACATAGGCCGACCAATACCTCAGTGTAACAATCAAAGCTTATTAATTAGCCTTGTTGTACCCAGCACAGCGCCAGATTAGACGGGAATGCCAGAGCCCCAAAGCTGGTGCTATAGTCACAAAACAGTTGCTAACAGACGCACATCATAAATTATATATATAAATTATATACATACAATATATGGCTTTGACCTTCAAAATAAAACCACATTTAATACTTAAACCAGTTAAAGTTGAAAGTTATGTCCAAAGGATATTTATTGGCAAATATTAAAATCTTCATGTAAGTATAAAGCACTGATAGTACAAGACACTTGGGTGTGGAGGTATAAAGATACGGTGTGTACTGTGCAATCTACTGAGTGAATTAGCCGGGGCCATTCTCCTAGTGGGAAATTCATATACTGCCAATATGGTCTCACTGCAAACTCTTATGCTCATTGGCACACAGATGAGTAACCCCAGGTAGCCTCCTGAATAACTAGCTAAACAGTGTGTGGCGGATGTCCAAAATGTTATACAATCATTCAGACTGTAGAGCTCTGGGAAGTCTATTAACCAATGTAGTGAGAAAAGAAATACATATCTGGAAAAATTTAGCCCATCACCTGGACAAATTTTCCAGCTTAAAGCTCATCAAGACACAGCCAGAGGACTTCACTTGATTGTGCACTGAGGTGGAAACATACTGCAATCTTTATTAAACATGGCTAAATGATGGTGGCGAGGCTTTCTAATTAGGTGGACAATATAACCACAGTTTAAGTCCTTTACACAGGAATATGGAATAAAATACACTTCCTTCACTGCCCCATACTCAATTTCTGTGGGCTGCAGCACTCCTTATTTATTGCCGGTGATGATTAGCTCCAGAGATGATAAAATGCGCCTTGAAATGCCTGGTAGCATGCCCCTGTATGCTATGAGGGACCACTCTTCCTTGCTGATTGGCAGCAGGGAGAACACCATGTAAGCATCCATCAATGATAGTGAATGCCTATATGCACACTGAGGGCTGCAAGACTTTAAAATTTCAAAAATATTCAGGCTGCAAACATTTAACCCAAGCAAATAACAATAGCAAATGGATGCTAATGGCTGATAATTTATTATTAGTGCGGGCGCCACTTGAGCACCTCGTCCAAGACACTCAGCAGCGCCCGCACCACAGTGTCGGCATCTGGCCAGCAGTGCTGTCAGCTGTAGTGTTCCCGGCCAGGCAGCATTCGCAGCGTGTGTGAAACCCCCCCAGATTGCCGCAGCCAACTCACCTCTTCCCAGTCCCATGGCGTGTCTAAGAGCAGCGACTCTGACAGCTGCATCCTCCACTTCCTTCTAACAGTGCACTTGCCCCTACCAGGCATTTGTGAATGGCCGGTGCGGGCACATTCCCTTTTAGAGGGAGGAGGAGGATGTGGTTGTCAGAGCTGCTGCTCTTAGACCTGCCGTGGGACCAGGAAGGGGTGAGTTTGTTCGGGTGTCTTGAAGGGTTTCACAAAGCAGGGCACCCCCGATCGGGGTGTCCACGGTGAAAGGACCAAAACCTAGGATAGTCAAAACTTTTGACTATCCTGGGTTTTGGTCCACTTTAAAATCAAGATGTCAAAAATGATTAAACAACATATTATTATTATTATTATTATAGTTTATTTATATAGCGCCATCAACTTCCGTAGCACTTTACATGGTATGCTTACAGACAGGGTAAAACATATAGTACAGAGGACAATGCAAAATTAGATGCCACAGGTTAAAACCAAGTGTTGTGAGCACAGGAGACAATAGGGAGGAGTGCCCTGCCCTTGCGAGCTTACAGTCTAAAGGATGGGGGAGGAGACAAAGGGGGCGGGGTCACAAGTGGTAGAGCTTGAGTATGGCTGCATGTGCCATTGAAGGTTATAGGAGTTGCTTACGCCAGGTCATAGGTTTGTCTGAAGAAGTGAGTTTTGAGGGCGCTTTTAAAGGCTTGGAGTAATGGAGAGTGGCGGATTGAGCGGGGAAGTGCATTCCAGAGAAGTGGGGAGGCGCGGGAGAAGTCTTGAAGGCGGGAGTGTGAGGAAGTAACCAAGGAAGAGGACAGGAGAATGTCAGAGGCAGAGCAGGGGTTGCGCTTGGGTTGGTAATGCTGGATCAGAGATGAAATGTAGGGAGGGGCCTGGTTAGAGAGAGCTTTGTAGGTTAGCGTTAGAAGTTTGAACTGAACTCTATGGGAGACAGGTAACCAGTAGAGGGATTGACAGAGGGGAGTAGCACTGGAGAAGTGAGAGGAGAGATGGATGAGGCGAGCAGCAGAGTTTAGAATAGATTGGAGGGGTGCCAGTCTGTTTGTTGGCAACCCAAAGCGGAGGGTGTTGCAGTAGTTCAGTCGGGATATGACCAGGGCGTGCGCACGCGCATTTTAGTGGTGACAGGTGAGAGGAAGGGACGGATGTGGGAGATATTTTTGAGTTGGAGACGACAGGAGGTGGCTAGGGAGTGAATGTGAGGTCGGAACGAGAGAGAGTAGTCCAGAATGACACCCAGGCATCGAGCTTGATGAGTTGCAATTATTGTAAGATTATTTACAGAGATTGTGGTGTTAGAGAGGGGAGGGGAGTGAGATGGCGGGAAAATGACCAGTTCAGTTTTGTCCATGTTCAGTTTAAGGGAGCGAGATGTCATGAAGGAAGAGATGGCTGTTAGACAGCCAGAAAGGCGAGAGAGGAGAGAAGAGAGATTTGGGCCAGAGAGGTAGATCTAAGTGTCGTCTGCATAAAAGTGATATTGGAAGCCTAACAAGGTTATTAGTTGTCCTAGACCAGAAGTGTATATGGAAAAAAATAGGGGTCCTAGGACTGAGCCTTGTGGTACCCCAACAGACAGAGGCTGGGGAGAGGAAATGGTGTTTGAGTAGGATACTCTAAATGTGCGGTGAGAGAGATAGGAGGAGAGCCAAGAGAGTGCGAGACCTTGGTTCCAAGAGAAGAAAGAATATTGAGAAGCAGAGCATGGTCGACAGTGTCAAAAGCAGATGATAAGTCGAGAGGAATGAGAGAAGAGTAGTGGCCTTTGGATTTGGCTGTCAGTAGATCATTGGTGACTTTGGTGAGTGCAGTTTCGGTAGAGTGACACGAGCAGAAACCAGATTGGAGGATCTAGGAGGGAGTTTGTAGACAGATAGTTGGTAAGTTCTGTATGGACATGCTGCTCAAGAAGCTTGGATGAGAAAGGGAGCAGAGAGATTGGGCGGAAATTGGGGAGGGCAGAGGGGTCCAGAGAGGGTTTTTTGATGAGTGGAGTTATAACAGCATGCTTATAGGCGGAGGGAAAGGTACTAGTGGAGAGGGAGAGGTTGAATAAAGATGTTAGGGCTGGAATGACAGATGGAGACAGTTGAGGGATAAGGTGGGATGGAATGGGATCAAGGGAGCAGGTGGTCAGGTGAGCCTTTGAGACCAGGGAGGAGAGACCTTGAGCAGTTAACAGTGTGAAATGAGTTAATGAGTGGGGCAGGGGGGATGTTTCTAAAAGGCACATATTAAAATATTGTAAGAACAAGACCAAATAGTCACAGTTGACCTGCTTTACATTTTTCTTATTATCTTAATGCATTTTACTGTATTGTACTGTATGTAGCTGAAATAGTGTTGCAATTTAGCAGTTGGATATAGGTGAATTTGTTTCAAAAAAAAGGTTGTGTTCGAAAGGATGAATACCACATCCAACGAGTATTTAAAATGCAAGCTGTGACATTAAAATTATAAATTTGAATTTTAGAGTTAAAAAATAATATCCTCTATTGAGTAAGTTATTGAAGAAAAGATGTTAAAACACGGCTAATATTCCCCAGCAAGCACTAGAGTTCTATTTAATACGTTTTCCTAGACCATGACTAATGTAACATCTGTCGTATTGGTAACGTCTACAGGATTTTCAAGCATCCAAGGGAGGAAAAGAAAATCACAATACCTTCAAATGAGCAAGTATATTCTACTGTACAAATAAACAACTCATGCAAACCATTTAAACAGGTGACCTTACAACCTGTCATTTTTTAGCAACAAAAAATCCTCTTATTTACAAAAAAACAAAAAAACACATCAGACAGCAGGAAAAGCTTGGTATTGCTACCTGATGTCATCTTTTTATTGCAACAATAGACATTATGCCTTCGTTTGTCAGACACCCACGCTTATTGCCACCCACACACTACCAACAATAACCTGCACAATCGACTCTGCAACGCTAATGTTGAGAACACTGTTCTTGTCACAGAAAATATATGAAAATAGCAGTTATCCTAATATTTTCTCTTAGCAAACTTGACAAAAGTGCACTGGGATGCATATATATTTCTTGCTCACCTGTAAAGATACAGTAATACCTGATTCGAAGCCACAGTGAAGTTTCTAAGACCTAAACATACAGTTAGGTCCATAAACTTTTGGATACTGACACCTGCACGGAGCTCTCCATGCAGGTGAAATAAGCCATCCTTAAGCTGCAAAAACAGAAAAAACCCATCCGAGAAATTGCTACGATATTAGGACGGCAAAATCTACGGTTTGGTACATCCTGAGAAAAAAAGAAAGCATTGGTGAACTCATCATTGCCCATAGATGCCCAAAGAAGACAATGGTGGCGGATGATTGCAGAATAATATTCATGGTATAGAGAAACTACTTCACAAGTTCAGAACCAAAATTAGAAATATGTTGTCTCTGTCCAAATAACTATGGACATAATTGTAGCTCCCAACTATCCAGCATTTAAAATGTTTGTTCTTCCATTGAACTCATGTCTCCTTAGCTGACCCTCAGTTCTGATGTATTTATTGTACTTACATGATAAAGACATGGATTATAGAGGAGAAGTGATTGTTGTTGAATGCATTTTGCACATTAAGTTCTTAAAAGAGCACTATCGCAAAAAAATGGGCCAACAATAAAAATCTATATAAATATGCTGGGATGGCGGGAGGAGAGGTCACTTATACACTCTGCATCAAGAAATATCCAGCCAGCCTTGTTTTTTATTTTTATTAATGGAAGGAAGAGGTAACTGGGTGAAAGGTTCTGTCACCCCATTACACTAAACCTGTCACCCCTGGATTTTATTCCTACCAGGAGAAGAAACCCACAAGCTTCAGATCGGGTGTATAAATGACCCCTCCTCTCATTAGCCGACATGTTTATATGCTGGACCTACATTGACTTATGTGCAAAGAGGTTTTTGCTGCTCTGTGGCTGAGGATAAAAGTGGACTTATACCCTCCCCGGGGCAAATTTGTACTTGACTGTCCAGTGTCACAATGGTCAGGCCATGTGAAATTAAAAAATACAGGGCCTGGACATCATAAGTCATGCAGTACTCAAAAACTCGTCAACCTATTAAAAGATTATTACTGGTGTGCCCTTAATGTTATCCTCCGTAGTCAATGTTTTATCACTCTTGATTTTCTTCAATCTCAGACAGGAGTATGAAAAATGTATTAATGTCAATAAGTTGTAGGGAAGTATGAAAACCCCCTGGAATATAATATGGTCCCCACAGGGGCCTTGTATTGCAGCAGCAGCTGATCAGATTACCTGATTACTGGATATTATATGTGTTCTTCCCAAATGAAAATGAATTACTACTATGTAGTATAATAATAAAGCAGAAGATTGGAGGCTGTGTAAAATGTTTAGAAAACAATGATGCAATGGTTTAACAATCTTAAATAATCAAATTGTATTTACAGTACACACCCATATCCACATATCAGACATTTTCCATTTCATCTAAAAAAATAAAATCATATAAAAATAGATGGCATCAACCCATCTCAAACATGATGGATTTAGCTCTATAAAATTTGGTGACAAAGTTTTGAACACGTATGAAAAAAAAACTATTTTGGGTTTTTGTAACCTAAAATATTTTCAAGTAAGATGAACTAGTTATATAAAGATCTTCTACTAATGTAAAATGTAAAGATCTTTAAAAATGTAGCGTAACATCTTGAGGCTTTGATGATCGGTCTTCTGGAGATGCAAAGAACAGATTAGCTATAAATAGAGAATATATCAGTGGGCAAGAATTAATATATGTATACCAACTCTCAATTGCCAAGCTAATCTGCCCACAGGGATTGCATGGAGACTTTTGGCAGGGAGACCTTCAGTCTTCTATTTAAAGCCTTCATAGCAAATTAGAGAAGTTTCAAGCAGCAAGTAGAGGTCTTTTTTTTCAAATTTATTTTTTAAATTGTTTAATTTACAGGAATCCATTAGATGATGCATTCACATTCCTGAAACATCCTGCAGAAAAAAATCAAAAATGACATCTTTGTAAAAAATAAAAGTACAAATTTCCATTAGGAAATGAATTACTAGATTGCAAAATGAATACAGGAACTTGACCTTCCTAGGTAAAATGCTTAATTACATGAAACAAATTTGTACAAAAGTAATTCCTGCTCCTGGAGGAATCAAAGTTTAATTGGTTCAGGTAGCTCAGGCGTTTTCACATTTCATAATTAATTACACTTCTTGTGTCATTTGTTTTAGCTCATCACAGTGTCGAGGAATGACCTGGGGATATGCATGCACATTTGTGGGCTGCATGTGTTTCAAAGAACTATAATATAGGATGAAGGAGTTAACACGTGTGTCTAACAAATTGGTAGCTTTAACTGATGTCATGCTAAAATATATCTGTGACTATAGATAAGAAGGCAGTTTACCATACAGACAGCCCATGGCATAGTACTCCTGGAAAATGTTACGTTTTGAGTTTAGCAATTCACTAAATGTTCACTCGTTTTAAAACTACATTTTGAAGACTTAGGCATAAAGGCTTAGCAATCAGGTTTTAAATCTGCAGAAAATAGCCATGTGCAATGTACAAAACCTACTAAATACATTGGCCTTGATTCACTAAGAGTTAAAAAAAATTCTCATGGTTGTAAAAAATTCACTTCATGAGAAGCCTGAGAATGTCAATGTTAGTGAATCAGCAGACAATGAAAGTCAATGACGCTTGTTACTCCTAAGAAAAGTAGTGACCTTTTTACTGCTTTTTACTCTGTAGTAAAAAGTGCCATTGACTTTCATTGTTTTTCTAGTTGGTGATTCACTAACAGTGACATTCTCAGGCTTTTTTCTCATAAAGTGAATTTTTTACTACCATGAGAATTTATTTCAACTCTTAGCGAGTTGAGGCCATTGACTTAGACTGTGGTCTACAGAAACAGCCTGCATTGTGTCTCTTAGAGCAGATGCTGTTTCTCTACTTTATTTTTAATAGATAAGTTTAGGATTATTGTAAAGATGTATGAACAAACCTTTGGATCTTAAATGATCCAAAAAAAACGAATTCCATGCTCAGTAATCTACTAAACAGTGTTTTTAATTATGTAAAATAAATAATAATCTATTTAATATATTATAAAATAAAGTTCATTCTCAAATAAGAAAAACATTCTTTCTACCTTCCTTGTGAATCTGAATTTTCACTACAAATCACATGTGATTCACAGCCACCAGAGCATAAGGTTGCACGTACCAACTATCAGGGCCGGATTATGAGGGGGGCGCAAGGGGCTAGAGCCCCGGGGCCTCCACCACTTGCCCTGCAATGGGGGCCTCCACCAATCTTTGGGTTATGGTCTGGTCCAGGAGGCTTTTCAGTCTGATGGGCCGTGGGGCTGGCAACAAAGCTATCAGCGGCAGTGGGGGGGGGGGGGGGCGCCTGGGCAAGTCTTTTTGTTTCTGCAATCCTTCAGCCAAAGCCACCACAGGGCAGGACGGAGAGTCTAGAGCAGCAAAGACAGCAACGCTACAGTGATGGATGCGTGCGAAGCAGTCACTGCACATAAGCCACCAAGCACAGCAGCTGGCAGCTCAATGCAGGGAACTGTTTTCTGCTGGACCAGCTGGGCCACTACACTACCCCCCGCCCAGAATGGCAAGGCAGGAGTTCCCGAGCAGCATGCACCCGCACAAGGGTGGCACAAGGGACTCGATCTGAGGTTCCAGTAAGTAGGCAGGTGCCAGACAACTACCAATAAGTTAATGGGCTGGACTATTATTTTAAAGAAAAAATACTGTATCTGGAGCCTCCACCAGAATTTGCACCCAGGGGAATCACGTGTGATTTGTGGTGAAAATTTAGATTCACAAGGAAGAAAGAACATTTTTCTTATTTGTGAATGGATTTTATTTTATAATATATTAAGTAGAAAGAATGTTTTTCTTATTTGTGAATGGATTTTATTTTATAAAAATTGCAAGGAGAACCTTACACTAAAAACACAGCGCTTATGTATTTATTAAAATAACAACAATGTCCTTATATTATTTCCCAGCGCTGGAGAGTACAAACAGACCGTATTGATAAGGTCAAAACTCCATTCAATAAATATCTGCTAGTATGCAGATCCCAATACTCCGCGGGGATATCTTATTCCTTGTGCATATGCATTTAGTCTTTCATATAGATGAACACACCATCCGTGCTTAAACGAGTCACAATCTTGTGGGTCCCGCCACCAATTATAGCATAAATCACGTACCAGATCCTTTCACCAAAATACGCATATAAATTTAGATCCTCTTTAGGGGCAATCACTCTCCTTAGCAGAACGAGGCCCAAAACTAAATTCTCAAATATTCACTCTGAGTCCTCTTTAAAGGATTTTCTCAGTTGATAAACTCAGACCATATTCATAACCATTGTGTGCATAGAAGAAATAATACTGACATAGTGTGATACCTTTTAAAACTAGGGCAGCCGCCCGTGTTTATTATGCTCACCAATAATGAAGAAAATCAGCGCATGTATAATCATCACTTACCCGGTCTATTAGGGAGATGCAAAAATACGTCCACTCGCCTTGTTTCTCAATAGTAGGTGGTTATTTTACTCACTCCGCAGCTCTGTACTCCGTTCCCTCGGCCGCAGGATACTGGACTAACCGCCGCAATATTTTTCCTCTGACGTGATAGTCACGTGTTGACGCTCTTAGATACTATCCCCGCCCAACGCGTTTCGTTGGTTTACAACTTAATCATCGGCTATAGGTGTAAGAGAGCGTCTTGACAAATAAAAGGGAAATCAATCACGTGATTCCAGGTTTTAACCTCTAGTTTCCTTACAGCGAAGGAAGCATTTTGCAACTACCCTACGCCGGGGCAATGCAATTTAAAAACATTAAGACCAGCATTAATATGATATGGTTAGCCAATCCTTATTGTTTCAACACACAAAAAACTTTTTTACATAGCAATAAAACCACACATTTAAAACATATATATGGGTCAAAAATCAGATGTTCCCTATCAGTATATTGATTGTAGGAATCCATCTACTTTTAACCCCCTCCAGCCGGGTGGACACTATTTAGAAACGTTTAAAAAACTTGTTTTGAGAGATTTAGAATCTGAAATGGAGAAGAATAATAAAGGAATTAAAATTAAAAATGATGAGAATAAAAAAATAGAAAGAGGGATTAAATCCCTAAAGAGGGATAATACAAGAATAATAAAACAAGCGGACAAGGGGGGGGGGGGGGATAGTAGTCCAAGACTTGGATAGTTATACTGCCCAAATGGAGAAGCTACTTGAAGATAAGGAAACCTATTTTAAACTAGAAAAAGATCCTACTATAGAATATAAAGAGGAGCTAAATTATTTAATTAAAATTGGGCAACATCTTGAACTCCTAAATAAAAAGGAAGTAGAATTCTGTAATGTTCAGTTCCCTAGGGTGCCAACAATATATGGACTACCCAAAGTACATAAAGACCAACTAAATCCCCCTCATCGGCCAATCATCAGTGGAATCGGATCGATAACCAGCAACTTAGGAAAGTACCTGGATTGGTACTTACAACCAATTGTTTCCAAGTTGCCATCATATATTAGAGATAGCCAACATATTCTTACTGTGACAATAGATGTGTCTTTGTACACAAACATTACTCATGAAAAAGGGCTGGAAGCCTTAAGACACTACTTGATTCATAGTACAGAACTTTTAATGATACAAGTGGAATTCTTGATGGACTGTTTTCAGTTTGTGCTCACACACAACTACTTTTGATTTATTGGTGAGTATTCCTAAAAACTAAAGGCGTGGCAATGGGGGCTAAATTTGCCCCCAGCCTAGCTAATCTCTTTATGGGGCTTTGGGAGGCTACCTTTATTTTTGGAATTGAGTGGAAAGAACTTATCTTGTGGAAGAGGTACACAGACGACTGTCAGGTCTTGTGGGAGGGTAACCAAACATCTTTGGAACAATTTTTTGCTACTATAAATACCAATGATTAGGGGGTGTCATTTACCAAAGAAACAAGCAAAGAAAAAATACACTTTTTAGACCTAGAGATAGAAAGAGAAGTATCCTTATTAAACACTAGGACGTTCTTTAAAGAAACCAATAGAAATTCATTTGTACCCAGGTCTAGTTGCCACCACCCGAACTGGCTAAACAATATCCCCAAGGGGCAATTCCATCGTCTAAAGAGAAATTGCAAGAAAAATGAGGATTTTTCTGAACAGGCTAGAACCTTGGGAGACAGGTTCATTAAAGGAGCACTATCGCGAAATTGTGTAATGTTAAAAATCCATATAAACACATTGGTTAATGAGAGGACAAGTCACTTATATACTTGAACTGAATAAAACTCCCACCAAGCTTGTGGTTTATTCTCACATGGTAGGAACAAAATCCAGGAGTGACAGGTTTAGTCTATGAGGGGTGACAGAGACTGTCACCCCGGCTGTTCTTTTCCTTCCATTAAAATAAAAGAAACAAGCCTGGCTTGATATTTTTTTGATGTTGGGTGTATAAGTGACCTGTCCTCCCGCCATCCTGCATATTTATATGGATTTTCATCATTGGTCCATTTTGTCGCGATAGTGCTCCTTTAAGAAGGGTTATTCCCCTACAATAATCCAGAGAGATATTGAACAGGTAGGGAAGATTGATAGAAAACAGCTAATTGGGACATCCCGTAAGGCTAGCAAGACCAATGAAGACGTATCCAATCAATTTGCCTTTATAACCCAATTTGGGGCAAACTATAGAGGGGTAAAAAAGGTATTTGACAAGCACTGGCACCTTTTAAAAGGTGATGAGATTATGGGAAAATCTATACCAGATAAACCAAGATTAATATTCCGTAGGTCCCCCACAATTCGTACAGATTTGGTAACCAGCTATGTCGAACCACCCAAGAAAGAAGGGGGGACACTTGGTAATATGAAGGGGTTTTTTAAATGTAAAAGATGTATGGGTTGTAAAAATTCTTTGCACTTACCCGTAAGAAAGTGTGCCAACTTTAAGTCTAATATCACGGGTGAGATGTTTAAAATTAAAACTTTTTTCACTTGTGTCAGTACCAATATAGTTTATCTTTTAGAGTGCCAATGTGGTAAACAGTATGTGGGGCGAACCAGTAGGACATTAAAAATAAGGGTTAGAGAACACCTTTACAATATTAGGCAGGGATACGAGGCCCATAGCGTATCACTCCATTTTAAACAAATGCACAACTCTGACCCTACTGGCCTCAGGTTCATGGCAATAGACAGACCAGTAAAAAATCTTAAGGGGGGTAATATGATCAGGAAACTTTCACAATTGGAATCCAAATGGATTTTTAAATTGAAAACAATGGCCCCTCAAGGGCTGAATATAGAATTTGATATCAACTGCTTTATAGGAGAACACTGAACTGTGTTCAATACTTTGGGCCTCCTTTATTGCTTAGACATAATGTTTGCAGACCAGTGGCTTATTGGAAAGTTGTAGGTGTAGTTTTAAACCCAGGCAACTTAAATTATTGTTAGAGTAGGCCAGTCAGTCAATCACAATTACTTTTTTCTACAACTTGTTAAAGTTCAAAATTCAGTCAACATTGTCATGCTCAGATTTGTCAGAAATAATTTGAGTTTGTTCAGACAGCCTTCTTTGGGTATTTTTTCCCAGGGCACGCTCCAGGTAGTTCAGCATGGGAATGCAAATGTTTGTCCTGCTAAATGTAATTATGTAATTATTTTGCTCAACCCTTATCTTGTGGACATTTGGAGATCACAAATGTTACCAAATGTTATTTGTATTTGCAGATTTTCCTTCAAGGCATGATAATTAGCATTGTGAAATGTGTGATTATTACTATTGAAATGGTAGAGTTACATATGTATCCTGCTGCTGGCAATATTTCAGTTGTAATGCACTAAATCTTTTTTCCACAAAGCAAATTTCTCCACATATTCTTTATTTTCTGTTTAAAGATTGTAGATCTTTCAATGAAAGTGGATTAATCCTTTAGAGCGAAAGTCCAGTTATATATTAACCCAGGTGCTTAGGCAGGATAGGGGGTTGCAAAGAAAAAAAAACCCTTACATTGCAGCAGTCCAGAACAGCTCTCCTGCCACTCCTGGGCACCACCATCTTTCTAATAATGAGGTGCCAAAAACGGTGTCTGACTTTATTACCTTTGCCTTTCATTATTTATTAAAGAAGGAACTTTTTACCCTAGGACATTCTTTACTCACCTCACCAAGGGACCTTCCAATGGGCAGCACCAACTTGCATCCCATCATGCAGTGCGTGCAGCTCCCAATCTTGTGCCTACACAGTACCCATAAATGGGATGCAATGCAGCCACCGAAAATCCGACGAGACTTCGCTAAGCTGTAATATCGCCATGGAACATTAACGAGCATGGCTAAGGCCGTCCTTGTCATTGACAGACTGCTAGACTTGTGGCGAGGTGGGGATCGGACCTGAAACAGCCGGATGTCAACACAGCCGGCATCGACCCCTTTTTATTTGAAATGTTATTGACAGACAGGAATATAAGAAACTTGGACAAAGCATGCTGATAAGTTAATCACAAGTATAAGGGCACAATCCTAACACAAATGTTTATTTTACATTCCAGATGAAGAAAACAATAAGGCAGAACACTAAATACCTTACAAAAAGAAAGTTTACCTTTAAACACCAAAGTCCACAGATTACCGACATATAAAGTCAAACATACCTAAAAAAATGTCTGCTAATCCCTCCTATAAAAGGACTAATGCTGGGTTTAGCCAGAGATAATTGAGCAAGAAATCACTAAAGTGACGCCAATTTAGCGATAATCATTCTATGGAAACGGCCACTGTGATCAAGCGATGAATGAGAATTGCTTAATCGGTAGGCCGTCATATTGTTTCAGCTGACCAAAAGTTCCCTGTTCATTACTTGATGGTTGGAATGTGTAAACAGAGGTCCCCCTAAAAAAAAAGGTTTTGCTATGAGAATGAGCAATTACATTAGTGATTGCTCTAGCAGCCGATTGATCAACAAATCTTCGGTGTCTGAAACAGTTGCTCAATCGCAGAAGATTTGTATGGTCGCCCGCTCGCGAACAGCCAGTTGGTCTGCTCATATAAAAAAGTATAGTACATTTGTCTTGTCCATGGAGGTAGTATATATTAAGGCTATAAAAAGGATTTTTATTATTGAATGACTTTTGTTACTATATTGTATACCCTTTACTCACATTTACATTTTCTGCCTGCCACTGTCTATTGGTAAATATCTTGCATACTGCACTGTGCATGAAATACAAGAAAGCTCATGAAATGTTAATCTGTCACCCTTAATGAGGTAATCCTTTATTTTACCTGCTATTGGTGTTTAGAGACATACTTAAAAATCACATCATAGCTTTCAGTACTTCAAAACAATAACAATGAGCATCATATAATTGTCATAATGGAAATTAGATCAAGTGTGCTTGTGCTCAGTATAATAATATAGTACATCTCTCATTATTAAAGCTCAGTCTCCTAAGTATAATGATAAAAAACTATTTATATACATACGAGAAAAATCAAGAGCATTCTTTTATTGAAGAAGTTTGTCTAAATGATACTTTGATCCATGTAATTGTTAGGATATTAAGTTGACAATACTGCTAGGAGTCAGAAGATTAACTTAGATTTAGTTTGACAGTTTTTAGGAAAAACACAACACTGTATGGCCATATTTATGAAGTTGCTATTTAACATCTTTCTGGTGGCTCTAGGGCCAGTTTTGGAGCAACTACAATCACGCTGGAAGTCACAGTGCTGGATGTTAACTAATTTGCTTTGATTGTTGAATTAGATAATGGTCGGCCTTTGCCAGCGCCTGTTGGACCCGACTGCTGATTATCCCTGCACCAGTGAGATCCACTTTGTACCATTGTATTTTTCATTACAGTTACAAGACATCACTGCTGGGGACAAAGGGGGCAAACTTTACAGTACATTTAGGCTGTATATTAGTTGTTGTTGTCCAAATTACACATTGTTGCTATGAAAAAAATGGGAAAACAATGGGCAGAACTGGATTGAAGGACTAATGCTGGGTTTACACAGAACTATTATCGAGCAAGGAATCACTAAACCAACCCCAATTTAGTGATAATCGTTCTATGGAAACAGCCACAGGTCAATGCAAGTTCTTTACAAACAAATGTGTCTAATATTAATTATAAACATAAAACCCTTCAATCCAGTTCTGCCCATTGTGCTCTATGGGATCTTGATCTACAGCAGCAGGTTTCAACTGACACTGCTTCAACCAGAGGGTCTGGCGCTGTGACATTTTGGGTGCTAGTGTTAAATAAGGCACAGCACAGCCTGTTTTTTGTTTATTAAATCTCACGCTGAGGCCTAGAAAGTGGTGCAGTGATGCTTCCTAAATAAGGCTCCCAGTGTTAATGTCTTAAAGGACATTGTACAGCCACATTTATTCTAAATGTAACTATGGTAAAAAAAAAATCAAGATTTGATTTGCATATTGTGAACCCACAACTGTGCCTTGTTTCTCCAAGCCTGTGTATCCATTATAACTGTGATCTGTGTTAATGAATTCACAATATAAAGGCAAGATCAACATACTGTATGACGTTTAGTGCTGCTGTTCAAATTTGGGTAAAAAATGGCCCAGTGATAAAAATCCATATAAATATGCTGGATAGCAGAAGGAGAGGTCACTTATAATCCCAGCATCAAGAATTCTTTTTTTTATTTTAATGTAAGGTAAGAGGGAATCATGAGTTACAGGTTCTGTCACCCCTGATAGACTAAACCTGTCCCTCCTGAATTTGATTCCTAACATGAGAGAATAAACCACAAGCGGGTGGGGTATATAAGTACCCTTCTCCTCTCATTAGCGACGTGTTCATATGGATTTTTAATATTACCCAATTACGCGATAATGCTTCTTTAAGTTTGATGCAAACATTAGTTATACAGTTTAATGGAACTCTGGGAAACTGAGCAGATTTTCGGCAATGCTCTGGAAAAGCAATGAGCAACCTGTGGGGATAGATGGGAAAGCCTGTCACCCATTTTGAATGCACCATCTGGTAAAGTAGAGTTGCAATCATCATCCGTTTCCACTAATGTGAGGATAGTGTGAACGTAGGTCTTTGGGAAAAAGATGACTAGTAATCAGATGAGCGACCCCCCCCAAAGTTTGCGTTCTGCAAGTTCGAACGTTGATTACAAAAGTTGGGGTTCCCAAACCCGAACCCAGTCCCCAATGAAATCAAAATGAATGACATTTTTCTGCCCCCCACTCCTCACCCACCTTGGTGGAGCACCAGAGGCAGAATCGGGATGAAACTAAATTGTGATGGTGGATGTGGTGGTGGTGGGGAGGGGACAGAGTGTGCAGCAGAAAGTCTGCAGACCTTGATCTGGTCGGCAGCTGCGTTTCTTTAAAATGGTCTACAACAGAGGAAACAGAAGGATGGCCACCGCTCCCATGAACAAAGACACTCCTAGTGCCAGCTGGAGGACAGTGTGCAGTGGTGGACTGGCCATAGGGAGCCCTGGGAGAATTCCCAGCGGGCCACACTGCCTTCAGGCTGGCTGGGCAGCAATTTCTAACACTGTCACCCCATTCCTCCCTTCTCAACAAATGTTCTGCACCACCACCACTGGCAGAGTGAATAAGATTATGGCACCAGGGGCCCACTCTTGATTGTGGACCAAAGGAGACTGGACCCCTCAGAAGCTCCATCCCAAGCTGGAATCAGGGGAGACTGTCGCTATTTGCAATGGGTGTCCTGGCTTTAGAACACCACATTTCTTCTTACATCTTCCCTTACATGCCTGCATTCATCTAAGAACCCACACATGGACTCTATGATCCAGCACAGCATGGGAACAAACTTCTTTCATGATTCATTCTCTAGTCCTTTCTTTCACTGCACTTTGATTGGTTAAAATACTGACTCTGGAGGCTTACAAGCACTAGGAGGTGGAGAGCAAGCTTGCCCTGTATGAGCTGTGCAGCTGTCTGGAGCCCAGTTAGAGTCGGATTGCTAGTGAGAGAGCGCTGGAAAATAATACTGAAAGGGAGGATAACCCCAACCAGGGTTTAAGTTTGCTGGGATATTCCCCTATTTTGTATTTCTTGTATTGAATGTTAACTATAGTAAACTGGCTGATGGTAAATGACATTAGCACACTACCTACTGTATGATCTATGATGCTGTCCTCTGAAAGTTGGGAGTTATGTCCCTCCTGACATTTTAAAGGGACTATAAACCTAATGGCACGACTGAGGCAGCAATCATCTCGCCTGATGCCTTGTCTCATGTGCCTCTCCTCAATTTCCTGCAGTACAGGATAGAAGTCATAACAAAAAGTTTGCACTCTTTTTAATTTCTCAAGTACCACCTAAAAAAGTGGTCTAACAGCCACTCCCACATGTGGTTCTGATCACAGCAGAGCATGCTCAAAAACTTGTAATGCTGTGCCATAAGATGTCCTTCCCAATTTAGCCATGACCCAGAAACTGAACAAAGAACTTTGCTTAGCTTAGCATACAAAAGCTATTTGCATATAACTGGCAATTTTAAGATGATTGAAAATGGCTTATTTTATACTGTTCACAAGAGGAATAAGGTAGGAGAAAGTTAGTGTATTTTCGGACAGTGACTTTAAGGGTCTGATTTATCAAGCACTTCTGCCAGACAGTGCAATTTAAGTGCAAATTAGTGTAGTGCAAAATATGATTGATACGTTTGTCAGTATGTTGCTGCACTGCTAATGTTTTAGTAAATGTGCTTCTTGTAGTGCAGCAACATGTGCAAGTGTGAAAAAATATTTTATTATATTTTTACTACTCAAATTTGGCACTGTCTGGCAGAAGTGCTTGACACAGAAAGATAAAAGAGCATTATTTGTCCCCCACACAAAAAATGTCAAATAACTGTCTGGAATTAGGCTTTTGTGTGATATTGACCATATTTACCATTTCACCATTTCAAATCCACTTTCACTATCACAGACATTACTTGTGGTTTAGCATTTTAAGTAAACTGTACAATCATTGAAATTGAGTTCTTACAAAAAATGAGCTGCTCGATACATTACTTTCTCGATGAAGAATAGTCTTATCTTGTGATAACTGTCATAACATGCAAATTGTAAAACCAGCACAAGGTTGTGCACTTAAAAAATTGAGGAGATGATTATTTTATAACTATGACAACAGGTTTATACGTGGTTTATAATTATAGATCTCTTCATGAACAAATATAATTTTCATATCATAAAATATGAAAGACAGCAATTTTCATAACTGTGAATCACAAGCATTTATTTGATATGTGTATACAGTAACCATGGGTTGCAGGGCTAGGGCTATAAATTATTAGTAACTGCAGCTCAAAACAAACAATGCATTCATAAAGAACAGATAGTTTTGCACAAACGCCCTTTACCCCTTCTGGGAAAATGAATGTTGATGGCATATTTGAACAAATACATGAGAAATGCTAGAAATCCTGTACGGACTTCAGAGAGAATAGACCTTTGTCCATATTTATAAATGATTACCGAAACATTATTTTTGCGCTGTTTTTCCTATTTATATGCTGTAGGTTGCTAGAGATTGAGATTTTTCTTAAAATTAAAAAAGTAGTTCCTGTTTCTGTATGAGATAGGTTACCTACCCCCCCCCCCCCCAAAAAAAAAATATAGTATTATCAACAAAATAACCAGTCCTCTAAAACAGGCCTTTACTCGTAGGAAAATGTTGATCCTTTGAATGAAACTCTGCTCACTGGTAAAATCTAACTTGAGGGGCCATTTTTTTTGCAATCCTTCTTGTCCTATCCTAGTGAGCATTAGTAATGAAATGTAGGGCCTTATTTATGATATGTGCCGTTTAGCATCTTTCTGGTGGAGATAGCGCCAGTTTTGGAGTGCGCTGAATAGTTTTTGACTAGCTATTTTGACTACAATGGCACTGGAAGTCACAGCGCTCAATGCCAACTAATTTGCTTTCATTGTTGGATTAGGTACTGACTTGCCTGTGTCAGTGCCTTTTGGACCTGACAGTCGATTATCCCTGCCCCAGTGAGCACCACTTTGTACCACCATCTTTTCGTATTTTAGGGGTTGATTTACAAAGGGCTCTTCTTTATGTGACTTTTATCTTGCTCTCTCCATGATTGAGGCCAGAGGAGAAACCTGCAGCAAACTGAGCTAGACTTACAGCAGCGACCACCAGTAAACACAGATTTACACCATGTATTTTGCTGTGTTGGTATCGCAATTTGCTGGCAAAAGTCACTGGTATTTACACTAAAAAGTGGTTTGAAGAATGCCGGCGAACTGCTGTAGCAGATTTATTTTAGAAAAAACATGAAATCTTGCTGTAAACACACTTTTCTAGCATATTCCAGCATTGGAAGGGTCTCAGAATATATGTGAGTTATCTTTAGAGTGTCTGGGTTGTTTGAAAAACTGAAGAAAAAAGTTTAATTGAAAATATAAGTCATGTAAAAACATTATCATTAGTTTTTTTTTCACATACTGGGTAAATTCAAAGACGCTAAAAAGAACTAAAGACACAATCTCTCCAAAAATAACATTGATTCGTATGGTATTTCCCACTAAATGTGAACGTAAAAGGTGTTTGCTGCGCAAAATGACTAGGGCAAACTAGCAGCGGTGTGAGTTGTAGCGGCTTAAAAGAGTGAATGGCCATTTTGTAAATGCCCCTCTTATTCATTTTTGACACCCTGAAAAGATTGGCGCTGTATTTTTCCGGGGCTGGTTGGCGTTTCATCATTACAGTTACAGGATATCAGTGCTGGGGACAAAGGGGACAAACTTTACAGTGCGTTTATGCTGCATTTTAGTTGTTGCTGTCCAAATGACACATTGGTAAGCAAACAAAGCCATGAAAAACTATTTTACAAGTAAAAAATAAAATGACATTTGGCAACATCTAGGTCCTGCGTTCACATTATTGACAAGTCCCAATGCAAGTTCTGCACAAATAAATGTGTAGTATTAAATATGGGCATAAAACACTTCAGTTCTGCCCATTGTACTCTTATGGTTCTTCACCTACAGCGCCACTGACGTAGCTTCAACCAGAGTCCAGTGCTGCAACCTATTTGGTGCTAATGTTAAATGGGACGCAGCCTGGCGGCCTCATCGGCGCTATTTGTTTTTGGTTTCTTAAATCACACACTGAGTGCCGCTAAGGCAAATAAATTGCTGATGAGTGCTAGTAATAGGTGCTGGTACTTTGTAAATCAGACTCTAGGTGTTAAAGTTGGGCCATTGTGATGCAGGTGTAAGTGGAAACCGGCTGATCCATTGTAAGTCATTGTCCGGGTTAAAATAAAGCTTTATTTACGTTTTCACCCCGAATATAGTCCGTCCGAATTAGGCACTCTAGCTCTTACGTGATTGACAGTTCTGTGCCACCTAGGTCCGATAGTCAGTCATATCTAACCTTAACGATGGTGGGCCGCCCCCGACAAGGAAAGCCACTCCCACCTTAGGATCACAGACACACAGCAATATAGGAAACTAGCATGCTGATAAATAAATCACAATCCTAACACAATTTTTTTTACATTCCAGAAGAGGAAAACGATAAGACAGAACACAATAAACCTGACAAAAAGGGAGTTTTTCTTTAGTCCGTGTTCTGCATAAAGTTGACATTATTGGCATGCACATGGTCAGAAGTGTATGAATGTCCATCTTCCAAGGCATATAAAACAACCCTGGCAATATCATCACTGACATTTTGCTTACATTCTGGTAAAAAAGTGTGGCTTTTCCTTGTTTTTTATGAATCTAGTATAATATATATTTTCTTTAACGGAAAGGAGAAAAAGGTGTTTTGTGCTTTTATACGTGAATTATTAGTCTGCACATGCAGGCATTAAATTATGCTGAAATCTCAAATATCATCCTTGCTTACTGTCCTTCATTCAAGCATTAAATTATTCATAGAAATATTACAATATATAATCCAGAAGCAAAGATTTTTTTCCTCTCCTTTTGGTACATATTTTGTTCCTTACATGTTTGTAGAAGAAAAAAAGAGAAAATGCTATTTGTGTTAGGACTTATCTTTTCCATTTTCAATTAACATTTGTACCAAGTTCTCCTTTCCTGAAACACAGGGATGAAGAAGGTCACTCAAAACATTTAAGGTAGATTGTTCCAGGGAAATTATTAGGAGTCCACTCATGTTAATGCCAGCCCTTGCTGGGGGGTAGGAAAAAAATGATGCTTTGAAAACACAGGTGTTGATGTTAAGAGGATTTATATTTGATTATGTAGAAATAGGGAAATCACAGGTTTGTATTAGCAGAAAAAAGCTCCCCAAAGGCATGACAGTCCTAAAAAAAAGAATTGAAAATGTAGGTAGAAATGTAAGCTTTCATGGTCATGTTAAGTCCTTGACACCTCTTGATACATTTCTATAAGCAATAGTTAAAATCATGTTACATGTTTATTGCTACTTTTATTTTATTTAAGGGCTCTCATTAGTTTGTATTTTCTCAGGATGCCCTTTCATTATGAACATTGGACATGGTTTGTCTTATTGTTATTAAATAAATAAGCTATAACACCTTAGGCTTTTGCTACCCCTCCGCACATTATTATTTATTTAAGTGCCCTCGTCCTATATAATATCATGTAATTGTATTGTTCTGTGCATCTACATATTTATTAAAAGATTCACAATTTATGACAAATTTGGATTTGCGACACTATCTGGTAGTTCTAAAGTGCCCTTTCCCATACCTTCTTCCATATTCATTTTTCCTACACCAGAATGGGGACACATTCCCATTATAACTGTAAACAAAGATCAGTTCTAGTATATAGAATAGTTGTGCGGTTGATTTTTATAGTAACCTGTATGTAGTTAGATTCTAGTTAGTTCACTGTGCTATTTTGTATTTAATGTCTAGGTTAGTGGACATTTACAAGTCAAGTGAGGAAAAAGTTGTATTTGAAGGCAATGGTACTGTTACAGACAGCTCATAGTGCGTGTCACTTATGTAGAAATATTTTCTCGCAATCAAGAAATGTCAAGTCGTGGGGACTCATTATGTTAGGAACACAGGAACTGAATCAACCTACTATCAAGCATCTCACTCCATATGAATCTTTTATTCTATAAATCTTTACTCACAGTCTGATGGAATTAAACATTTCATTTGCAGGACAGTTAAATAAAAGATTATATCCAACACTGAGTTAAATGGTTTAGTACATTTAGAGAAAATAGCCCTTGTGGAAGCTGTGTAATGGTACCCACTTCCCAGTTATTCTATTCTGTCAGGTGTAAATTAGTATATGTAATACATGTTTTTGTTTATCAATGACAAGTGGTTAACGCGGGCATTCTAAAGACTATCAAACTGTCACTTGTTGCACAATCCCCTATGAGCTGCCGCTTCCTGCTGCTAAGCTGAAGGTGTCCCAATAAGTGGAAGACATAGGAAGAAGTGCTTCCCATGCCAGAAACTACTGGTAGTTTCCAGGCAATTATGCTGCTCACCACTGCACCAGCCAAGGTCCTGTGTGGGAGTGCTAAGGAGGTATCAGAATCTGATCATCACATTCTGCTATACTGTTCTAAATATACATAGTATTACTGGGATGTATAGGCACTAGGGACTAAATGTGCACCTGGCATAGTAAATAAAATATCTGATAATCTTTGAAAGTATAAGCATACTTAACTGACTTGAAGGAGCTTGACGTACTGTGAAGAAAAGATCCAGCTTAAGTGCAGAAACCTCACATATAAGTCTGGATTTCCCCTTTACTTCCCCCTGTTATAAATGCACAGGTCCTTATCTCTTCAGGAAGAGAAATTCACATTTATGGGTTGAACAGCGCAGATCACAGACCCCCCCCCTGCTGATTGTCACACCTCTAGTCTGAGGAGACTCCGCTGGGTCTACAGCTGGCTCGACCCTTGGCTGTGAATTTGTCACATGAAAGAGGGGAGCTACAGACAGCCGGCACCAACATAAATCGGACCATAGCTGTGCCCCATGTGTCCCAGCACCAAACCAGGTACAGAATCAGAACCGGCTCACAAAACCGCACACGGGGATAGGTTACAGTGGGCTCAGCAATAAAGGAAAACCCGGAAAACGGAGATCTAAGGTTCTGACCCGCTTAGGGACCCCATTTCTGGACTCATCGGATGCCCGGCGTCCAGCCCAATCGTTTGATACCGCTTCCAAAGCTATACGACCCCCCTGCTCCAAGTTATAACCCCTAAAGGGTTTTAGGGGCTGAAGCGAGCCCCAGAACAGTGGGAGGTGACGATCTGTCCCACAGAGGGGAGGGGGTGGAGGGGCCTCGACGCATAAATAGGGTAACCCTGAGCCAGGTATTTGTCATTCTCTGGAAAGGTCACAAGTCACACGTGCTGGAGGTGCCCACCCACACAGCTTGCCACTTACCTCTTGTGGAAGCCATCATCACCACTACTCTGCAAACTGCATACTAAGGTAACTGACTCATTTTTTCTCTGTGTAACTCACTCTATCCTGTAACCGTCTCAGAACAGCATATTTGTGTCATCTGTATCATTTCATATTACATCATAGCTAAAGGTTTGTTATCACTGCCTAGTGTGCTTATAGCATTAAAACTTCTCTGTGTGCCCGCAGACTTTGGGCCTGGTATTCCTGAGGAGGAATCGGACAAAGGGCTTTGGGGAACGCAGCCTGTGTTTACGGAGGTCCCTGGTTTATAGGTGGATCACGTGACCCGCGGTTCCCTGACACGCACTAACTGTCAAAGCTGTGCAGAGGTTAAAACCTGGCAAAGTTGAACCATCTGGCATTTCTTGAGGCAATGTTACTCTTGGCTCTGCGCAACAAAATACAGTAAACTTTCTAAAGGGAGAAAAATCTGTTGTTGAAAACTACATGCATGCAAAGCTACAAGTAATTGTTTAACCTCAAAGTCAATGTTTCTTTTTTAATAAGCATGCTAGAAAAATATTAACTAATTAAAATTACTGTATATTGTTGAGCTACTGCTGCCTTAGGCAATGTGAGCAAATCAAATTATTCAATAAATATCCAAAAAGCTTGTCAGCCTGAAATAAAAAATAACCCATTTATGATTTTACATTTATTACAGAGTAAGTCCAAACACAAAAACTGTAACATAAAATACATAATAATCCAGTTCTTTTCAACCCAGTATGAAAAGAGGAAAATAACCTGGTTGGGCTTTCCGTTGTGTTGTTTTTGCCTTATGGAATTGAGAGGCCACCAAAACATAATTCCACAAAAAATTGTGAAGAAGTCAATGACCTCAAAAGTTTTGCCTCCCTCACTCTTTTCCCTTTATTCTCTGATTAAGTTTCACTAACAATTAAAATATGTATTATCAACATGTATTTATAAATTCATATAAAAATAATACAATAATGTAAAGGGGCCAGGAATGCTGCCGGATGTTGGCCGACATCCGAGAGAGAGAGGAGGAAGGAATGTTCAGAAAGGGAACATCAGAAAAAGTCTGATGTTCCTCTTTAAAAAACAACTCACTGGTTGGGCAGACAATCTGCATGGAGGCTGAAGCTGTGAGATAAACAATTACAGCTGCAGGAATTTCATGCAACCAGCCTTCCAGAAAGATCCCTTCCAGAATGAAGCCCTTCAATATACTGTATCTTGGACTGGATCCTCTTATAGGCATTTATATCCTATAGTCACAAACATTTAGAAGGTATGGAAATACAGGGACTTATGCACCTAAAATCGCCTCCAATTGTAGTGGCATCGCTACCAACTGAGTGCTTCACATACAGCTCCCTATGTTTAATATTCAAATAAACTCTATTGCAGAATATAAAAAATCTTTAGAAACATGCTAGATTTTCTGCGTTAAAGAAAAGGAAACGCAGGTGAGGTTTTCAAATGTACACTTTATAAGGGAGAGTTGCTCAATTTTAACTCCCAGTTAACCGAGCCAGCCTGTGTGAAAGAGTTTCATTAACCACTCTAATATCTGCCTATCACATTGCTTGATGGGTAAAAGCATCTATATGCATCAAAAGAATTGTTAAGGCAATATGCTGTTCCAGCACATGCTGTTAGAATTAATTTAAGAACAATACAAAAATAATAGTAAAATAAAATTAAATTAGTAAATTAGTAAAAAAAACAATATTGGTAATTATTAGGGATGAGCGAACCGGTTCGGACGAACCGGAATTCGCTCCGAATTTCAGGGAAAATACGATTCGGCATGAACCCGAATCTTTTTTGGTTCGTGCCGATCGAATTTTCCCTGAAATAAAAAAAAAAAAATGCCGGCATGGTGGGAGCGGGCAGGCCGGCTACGCTGTCAGCGGGCGGCGGAAGCAGGCCCACTGACAGCGCAGCCGGCCTGCCCGCTCCCACCATGCCGGCATTTTTTTTTTCAGATGAGCGATTCGTGAAAGTTCGATTCGGGCGAACCCGAATTTCTTGGGGAAATTCGGCGAATCGCCCGATTCGAACTTTCAAGAAGTTCGCTCCTCTCTAGTAATTATGTAAAGGGCAGTAATACCCACTACCTTTGCCCTTTTCCCATATTTTGTAATCAAGCTCTTTTGATTAAGTTAGAAGCTGCAAAGCGAAATCACTCACATCTAGTCATTGGAAATACTCTCTATTGCCATCATTAAACCGGACCTTCAGCGTGATTTAATGAAAAGCCCAAACTCTTAAAAAACGGTTCCCCAGCATCTAAAATTAATATACTTTTCGTTTTTAGTCACTAACTTATTATTCTTTCCCCCACTGGGCTGCAACTCTGTTCAGGAATTTAGGATACGGCGCCGCCATCTTGACTCAGAAGCATCACACTTAATGAGGAGAGGAGAGTGGGATTGGGTACAGGGGGGCGGGTTATAGCTGTGCTTTGCTCAGACAGAGCAGAGCTGGGGTCAGGAAAAGGTCAGCAGTCCCAGAATTCAGAGCAGCACAGTCAGGAGGCACTTCCTGTTTGCAGGCTGCCTGATAAGATGGCGGCTTCCATAAGCCGCCATCTTGGATGTTTAAAGGCTCATAACATGCAGTAGATGCAGGTAAGATGATTTTTAATGTGGACAATCTGTATGCACAGGTTGTGGGAAACATATAAGATAGACTCTTATTCAAAGTGAAGGTCCGCTTTAATAAATATGGTAAATGTTATAGCATCTACCAGTTTAGAAACCTAGCAATGCTCTTGACCTTCGATCTCTAAATGGCCAGCTTTAACTTTCCCTAAATACATTTAGAAATGAAATGATAAAATAATAGTTGTATATGCAATGTCAAAGGCCGACCTTTCTATAAGGGCATGTAAGCATGGCAGCCATATCCTTATCCATGTGTGGCATTTTCTGTACCAGTTACATCTTAGCTTATCTGACTTTTTCCTTTAAATGAATCATTAGTTATTGAAAAATCCAACTTTCTTTAGACGTGTAAAATTGCTAATTAGTCATATATTATCCCAGCCTAACTAATTAAACATCATCCAGTACATGGTTCCTATGGAAATCTGCGCTAAATCAATCTGCAATTTCTTTACATCTGTTTTTATCATGACCAGGAGGGTTAGTCACTGTAAAGAAAGCTCCAATTATGCAGAAATATAATTTTCCTGACTTGTCCTGGGTGGAGAAGCTCTCAGAATCTGATGTTTAACCTTAGTAAATTACCCTGCCACAGCAGAAGTTCTGTAGTAATGCTTTAGGCCAACCAGACACCTTTAAAAGAATTGAACAGAAAAACTTTAAAATCACTTGCCTGGGGGATTACCTGATGCAGTGTCAGTCTCATGCTGTCTCTTCCTCCTCTTCCTCTGCCTCCAGCATCTCCCTCATCCTGACCATGAATCCAAGCCTGACACTTGTGTTAGGCTGTATCTCCTTCTGTTAGGCAAGCTCGGCAAGCGTCGGCTGTTTTCGGGGGTTAAGTGATCTGGCTTAGGCTCCGCCCAACGCGTTTCGTCACACTGACTTACTCATAGGTGCCTATGAGTAAGTCAGTGTGACGAAACGCGTTGGGCGGAGCCTAAGCCAGATCACGTAACCCCTGAAAACAGCTGACGCTTGCCGAGCCCGGAGGCCTAGGACTTGGAGACATGCGCCGTGCTGTTGGGTATGCGTAATACGCATTTAAGGTGTAAAACAAAGGAATGATGTTTTCATCATCAATATCCTTTTAAACAACATTTTAATACAATGCTTGTTCATGTTTACATTCTGGTAAGAAGATTATTATATCTTGCGCACAGAAACTGGTGTTTGCTGTATTACGCTATGTGCGGTTTTATATATTTTATCTTTCATGTCAAACCTGAATAGATGAGGAACGTCTCTTTATAAATAAATCCATTGGTGATTGAATGTAAACACATTTTAATAATATAAAGAGAAAATATCCCTTTGACTACAAGGATTTGAACCAATAAGGAAATCAAAGATGCTATAGTGAAAGGCCTGTTTTCAAACCCTGTCTGGTACGTGTTTGGTGTGTCAGGTGATGGATAAAGACTAAATTGGCATTCTGGTGATTCACGTGGTGAATTTAATTGAAATTATTTGAACTGTCCCGCGGAGATTTACACACTGGTGTGTGTTTGTATTGAGAGCCTTTAGTGACAGGCTCGGACTTTTGCTCCTTGCGCTGAGGACTTTGATATTTTGTACACATAACCCTATGGGATGTATTGAATGTTATTAAGCACGGTTTCACATATTTTTTGCTTGTTAAATTATATATTGTTTTTTTCAGCAGCAGAGTCTGGGCTTTAAATTTTTTTTTTGTCATTTTTTAAGTGTATTCTCAATATTTTGGGTGAAATATGTGAAAAAACACCCAAAAAAATACTTTAACTTTTTTTTTAACACTCGCCTCCGATCCTGTGTCCCCCGGCGATCCAATGAAAGCTGTCAGGGGTGATCACTGGAGGGGGGCTGGGGAGACAGGGGGTCACAGACCCCTACCTCTCAAACCTCCCTCCAGTGATCACCCTGACAGCTCAACGCCAGGAGCGGGATGACGTCATCTGCCCCACCCACAAGAGCCAGGGCTAGAGGCAGTGATGGCAGGGGCCTTTCAGGCCCTCTCCTTACAGAGAAAGATCCCAGGGGGATTGGTGGCCCCATGGGGGAAGAGGAGACCTGGTAGGAGCGTACTCGCACAGAGGTAAGTGGAGGCCCTATTCTGGGACCTCCCTTGGAGCCAGAAGATCCTGAGGGGATCGGAGGCCCACCAGGTGAAGAGGAGACACAGCTGGATTGATTGAGGGGGTCAGGTGAGTGTCTTTTTTATTTTTTGGCTGCTAGCGGGGGGGCAGTCAGGTACTTAAAATTTACATAGCTGGTGTTTAATGTAGAGGCATCTGCATACATTTTACATAGCTGGTGTTAGACGGGTTAAAAAGCATGTTTTTTCTTTCCCCAGAAATGAAAAAGATCATTAAGGAAATAATTTACAAAATGATTTGCAAGCTTCCGCCAGGTGTTCCGCTGGCAATGTCCATGTTTTTTGTATTTACTTCTATTTCAGTTTGGCTCAGCGAATGCCGGTGAATACTTTTGCATTGCCCACCTTTTAGTGACTAATCCCATAGAAATCAGTGTTATTTAGGGAGAGATTGGCACTTTAGGTTTTTTTACCATCTTTAACTTAATTTTTGAGAGTGAATATTAGAAAGTTACGTATGTCAAAAACAACTAATAATGTGTTTACATGACTTATATTTTCAAATAAACTTTTATTCCTAAGCTTTTCAAACAACCCAGGCATAGATAGACAAGATACCCCACATATGTTCTGAGACCCCTCCAATGCCGGCATATGCTATAAAAGTGTGTTTTCAGCAAGATTTGATGTTTTTTGCTAAAGAATTCTGCCACAGCAGTTAGCCAGTAATTCACTGGCATTCTCCAAACCACCTTTCAATGTAAATACCTGTGACTTTCACCAGCTAACTGCGGCGAAAACACAGCAAAATGCATTGCAAAAATCTGTGTTCACTGCTGTTCGCTGCAGTAAGTTTTGCTCACTCGCCGCTCTGTGACGCATGCGTCGTGCGTCTGGCGAACATACTTTTGTTTGAAGCACCGAACTGTAGGGAACATAGTAAATCACCCCCCAAATACAAAATAGATTTATATGCTGGATAATAATTAAAATTGAATTTCATAGCTTGTTTCATATTCAGCTATGGTGATAAATTAATGATAGACACTTTTACTGGTACTTTACATTTTAGCTATTGTAAAATTTATATGCTTCAGTTTATTTTACATCAAAACTTTACAATCTGCAAAACTACTCAAAGATTTGTTATGCAATTCTTGCCTGTCCTGTATGATTGATCCCCGTAACATGGCGTTTATCAAATTGTTCAGTTATTTAACATAAGAAACTTTCTCTTACCTGCCAATTTTAAATAAATAAATAAGAAACAATTTTCTGGAACTGGGGTGATGGGAAACCTCTTGTGTGATAAATTCCTTATGTGAGGAGCTTTTCATTGCAACTGGTGAGCTCCCCACACGTAAGTCCAAGCATTCTCCACCAACCCAACCGAAAACAAAAATAAACACCACTCACTAAGGGTCAGCACTCTGCATGAAAGCTAAAGCTGGGACCTTGAGTGACAGGTCCACAGCTGCGATGCAGAGCCCTGCTACCCCCCCCCCCCCCACGGCATCAGTGAAAGATGCAGGGGAGACATTATTTTAATGAAGGAACTCCAGGATGCCCAGGTTTTTGCTGTTCTTATGTCTTGACTACCAAATTAATATTTGTTTGCTGTGAGACACCTGTTTATAGACACTTGAGGGACAAACGTTGACATCTAACTGTACGGGCAGCATGAGAAAATCACTAGAATATTTATACAGTATAAATATTACATTTTGGGTTGAGTGAAAAGGTCCAGTAAAAACTACAAGCATTCAGTAAAAATCAGAGAGACACTCCCAAATTAAGAAAGCCTAGTCAAAGCTTTTGGATTACCCCCCCCCCAATATATAAATGGTGCAGATCAGTGAAATCATGTGTCTGAAATCTTATCCTATAACAAAACAAAACCTCTTTTGCAGATATATGTCTTAATCAGACCTCACTCACCTTATATGTAAAAAAATCTATTAAATGAAGCTTAAAGAACCCGACAGTAAGAAGTCAAATCTGAGTGTTGCTTTTAGAGATGAGCGAACTTCTTAAAAATTCGATTCGGGCGATTTGCTGAATTTCTCCAAGAAATTCGGGTTCGTCCGAATCGAACTTTAAAGGATCGCTCATCTCTGCCGGCATGTAGGTGTTTGCTACATGCTGGCATGGTGGGAGCGGGGAGGCCGGCTGCGCTGTCAGCGGGCGGCGGAAGCCAGCTTCTGCCGCCCGCTGACAGCGCAGCCGGCCTCCCCGCTCCCACCAAGCCCTGAAATTACAAAAAAAAAAATTTTTCCTGAAATTCGGTGCGAATTCAGGTTCGTTAGAACCAATTCGCTCATCCCTAGCTGCTTTGTGTGAAAATGTCTTTGTTAATAAAGAGCTTTAAGTGTCTGAACTCCTTTCAAGTGAAACAGAAAATCTCAGTAAATGTTCTGCTTTGTAATAACAAACTCTGCATATTGATTACTAAATTCAGGATAAACCTGTCCTTTTACAGAGAACATTTCCCTTGTGGCTTTATGTGAAAGCTTTTAATCATCAAAGGTCTCTCCGTGAACTCTGGGGCCTCAGACTAATAACAACAAGCTTTGTAGGGTCAGAATACATACACAGTTGGGTTAAATGACTAGAAATCAATACGGGGAGGGGGTGGTTTTAGCAAAAATGTATATAGTACACAGCAGTAGAGTTATGTAAAGGAGTAAATGGGTGGACATGAATGAAAGACCTCATATGCACATTAACCAGGAGCAATTGGTAAATGCCAGAACATCCCATAACATTCACAATCGTTTTTCTGTTAAAAGGGTTACATAGTCCATCACAATATGAAATCAATTGATACAAAGCATCATACCACAGCAATATAGTCAAGGACTAAATTTGGTGTAAAAATGTTGGCTATGGGAATTATTTAAGAAGGGATAGCGCCAGGTAGTGCCTCGTAGCGGCAGGCAGCAGCGTCTGGTGAACGATGGGAGCTGTACGCAAAACCACATTTATGAAAGCAAATTTGGTGAGCGACTCTAACAGCGCCATGTAGCGTCCGATGTATTATTACAGGTGGCTCAGCGTATAGCGCCAGTGCTTTGGCTTCCAGAGCGCCAGGTATTACCTTTCGCTCTGCATCGCTTTCCCATACATTCCAATGGCCGTTCATTTGCTTGTGTTTTAAAAAGCGTGTTTTATATATATATTTATATATTTTTTTTTGCACAAATCATTGTGTGACCTCTCCTGGCTGCAAACAAACAGCTTTTTTGATTTTTTTTATGCATGTATGGTGTGGAGCGCTGAGAGTCGGTCACACTGAGCTGGCGCTACTTTTTGCTGCTGCGCTGTATTTGTGTTAGAGCACCCAACATACATCACATTCATCAATGCCAGCTTTTGTCGGCATATGCTGGCATGTATTCATTTCTAGCTATGGTCAATGTAACCTAATGAGATATGCGGATGGTTGCTTTTGGGGGTTACACTCATTGTACTTTTCCTTCAGTTCTTGGTGATCCTATTGGTGAGATCTAACCTAAGTGTTGGTCTTAGTTTAACAAAGAGCATTTTGTCATTGTGAATGAAAGGGGATGAAATGTTTGAATGATATCTCTACTGGTTTTAGTTATATTCATGTTTCTGTTCATGAACTGTCTGATGATGGCAAGTGATTTTTCTTTTAACCTGGCACAGGCAGCAAAATGACCAAAATGGCTCCATGCATTCTCTACTATCCACTGCTACACAGTAGTATGGTCTCAGAGCTGATTTTTAGTTAGTGCTGATACCAGATGCCCTTTTGTATGTTGGGTTATCATATCTGACATTTCCACCTGTCTCTCTATGGATGGCTAGTTAAGCAGTGTGGGGTGACGGGGAATATGGGTCTGCAGCTACATCATACACCACAATGTAGACACAAATGTTCCAGGAATCCTTTCTGCTCAGTTCATCATTTCAGCTGGAAATTGGGGTTTTCAGTGATAACATCTGTATGAGATGAGTCTTCTGCTGATCTAAAAATGTATGCACAGCATTAGACTATTTTGCTGGTATAATTTTAACTTTCATCAGTCAGTTGCTATTTTTGTTTGCTTAATAGGAAGTTCATTCAGAGCACAAGAAGGTGATATTTTTCGATTTGCAGGCAGCTGTTGCTTTTTTCTTACCATGGTTACACATTAAATCACAGTGTGAACCAAGCACAATATACTTCACTTTCTGTAGTTTAAATTTAAAACTGATGTATTTTCACTGACTGCTTAGTTTTCATTCAGATGTAAATTTTAGAAAGCAGGAAAAACACACAAAAGTTTACATATATATATTCTCAAATACTGAGAAGCTTTTTTAAAACAATATACATTTTAGAAGCGTATTACAACAGTTGCACTGACTGCAAAGATTTTGCAAAACCAATAGTCATTCTATGTGTCCTATATTCACATGGTAAGTTTTTGTGTTCTTACCTTGTCTGTAATTGTCTGCCCTGCCCAATTCGCTGTGCAAATTGGTTATACATTAACTAAGCAGTTTGCTATTGATTCTATCATGTGGACTTTCTGAGTGATTGTATATGTGAATGATTCTTAGCTGCACCCACAACATATTAATAACCAAAGGTATAGAAGTTTAGACCCTGGGCAGCCTTCAGGGACCATAACTGCAGAGGCACCTGACTTAGGTGGGGTGTAATATTAACTCATGCTTGGTGTCAAGAGACAAGTATGTAAGATATTATGTATTAAGATTTTATTTGCCATATAAGGTTTTTTTAAAAATAGCCTGAAATGTTTTTGAATTGGATCAAAATCCTGTGCTAGCCTACCGTCAGACATCATATAGCCGGATGCACCACTGTGTGAAACCTCCTGAGTCACCAGTATACTCACCTTTACTGGGCAGCTCCCATGATGCTGCAATCGCCAGCGCTGCATCCATGGCTCCCCTGTAGCTGTGTGCACCCCCTGCACCCAGCCTATCTGAACAGGCATGTCCATCGTGAAAGCCAGAGATACGGCCAGCCAGTGCTAGCGTGTCACCCAGACATCCTATAGAGGGATGCACCACTCAAATCTCCAGGGTCTCTGGTATACACACATTTACCGGGCAGCTCCCGCAACACTGCACGACTATGCTGCATCCCTGGCTCCCATGTGCACCCCCTGCACCAAGCCTATCTGCACCCCCTGCACCCAGCCTATCTGAATGGTTGGGAGTGGGAACGGGAGCGGTGTGCCCAGCGTGAAAGCCAGGATTGCAGTAGGTGTCACCCGATCACCTTTGGGCGTCACCAGCACCTCAGCCATTTGATTAACACAAAAAGTGCCAGGTGGGCATGGCCTTGTAGTGGAAAACCCCAGTTTTCTTTAAACCAGGCTACCACCGAGCAGGCAGCATCACTCAGCTGCTCAGAAAGAAGCATGGACGGCTGGATCTGCGGAGCACCCCAAATGGTCTTTGGTCCTCTTTAAAGCATGAGAATTTATGATCATTACCTGCTTTGTATTTGTCTTTATTTTAGTGCTAGGATATTCTACACTGATTGCCTTTCGCCTAGCACTCGCTTAGACTTTAGCAATGCATTTGTATACTATTCTTTTATCGGTGATTTACCAGCCACTGTTCATTTCAGTGCAAACATGTAAATATAAATGTTTACAGGCTGATTCATTACTAGCGCTAGGTATCGGCAGATGAGCGTCTGTACAGAGGTGCTTAGAGTGACCGCTAGTAGACACTGTGATCGGCTATTGGTCGCTGTAATAGAGAGCCTCAGTCGCTGTAGTAACCAGGCCGCCATTGATGAATGAGATGTATGTTGGGCATTCTAACACCAGTACAGCGTTGCAGGGAGCGAAAGGTAGCACCATCTCATTGCGACCAACTCTCAGCGACTCAAACCATATTCATTAAAAATTCACACTCACATAGCATCAGCACTCAAAATTGGGTCACTGTAGCCCATAGCGAAGGATGCTGTGTGATTAAAGTCTGTTTTATAACTTATATCCACTAGTAACCAAGTGAAAACATATGGAATTACATTGTTATAATATTGTAACATTAACACTTTAATGCCAGACCTGTAATGACAATTCTGCATTAAAATAATAAAAATCAAAAAAGTTTTCAAAAATGAGTTTTAATAGGCATGGAGACACAATGATTTCATTAAAAAAAAAATTAAAAAGAAAACCCTGTTTAAAGAGAAGAAAAGTAACGTCTATTGAAATGTATGGGAGAGCGACAGGTAGCAACAGGTAATGCCAGGCATTCTGGAAGCTAGAACACTGGCGCTATACGCTGAGCATTCTGTGATGATGAATCGGATGCCACATGGTGCTGTTAGAGTCACTCACTGCAATCGCTTTGATAAATGTGGTATTGCATACCTGCCGCTACGAGGCACTACCTGCCGCTATCCCTTGATGAATAAACCCCTTATAAGGCACATTTTATTTTTCATGACTTTCAGGTGGTGTGCGTTCAGTGTAAAGAAGAATCCTTTACTCACTAATTGAATGCCTAATACTTGTAAAAGCCGAAAGTCTACTCAGGATTCCAAACATTGCTTGCAGCAAGATTGGCATGGAGACTTGTCCAAAAGAGTCCTTAAGAGAAATCAGAGGCCAGAGAGATTCTATACAGATTTTCAGGGGATTGATCCTTTAGAGAAAATTGAGTCATGTTCCTCAGGTGAAAACTATAATTCAGCATGTAATAGTCTAGATCGAAATGTAAGAATGGCATCCTGAAATGACGAGGTCTTGTGGATCATTCCAATAATGTGCTGCTGTAGCTGGTGTTCTGAAAAAAAGAAACATCTACATGTAGTTTATCTAGGACAAATCAATTACTTTTGCCTGTATGCAGCATTTAAAGCGTAACAAAACCATGGGTGGTGGATTCAGTAAAAAGAGCTTTCCATTATGGGTGTATTTAGTTGGGGAATGCCCTGCTTTTCTGCATGTGCCCCATAACAAAGCAAGCTAGCCAAGGCTGTGTCTGGCACTGGTGCCCGCACATGGAGAATGAGCCGGAGTGGTGCCACACTGTGATGGCAGCATGTCTGAGAATCAGATAATTATGTAAGGAAAGACAATGAGAAGCAGATACACGTCTTTTATGCCAGAGAATTATGGAAGCTACATTTTCCTAGAGGAATGATAAATGTAATAAACACTGACATTTTGCTGGGACACTTTCTGTTAGACAAATATTGTTTTATGTTGCATTTTTGTCTGAGCACAAGTCATTTCAAAATCTATTAGAAATAAAATTAAAAAGTAAATCCAATTGAAGCACAAAGACTCTATCCGTGATATGTTTAAACTAACAGATACATAAAGGGATTAGGAATAATCTTCTTTACTCATTGTGACTATCTCTCCTGCAAATACTGAGGGATTGTTTGTGTGTAATATGCTAATAAACATAACATTTTCAACTAGAATTTAAACCGACACCAAATATCTTCACCGTCCAAACTCAGATGATATGATTCCAGTATTTGCAAAGTCCCATTAAAGGTGTCCTTTGACCAATATCACACACTCTTTGTGTTTCTCCTGTGCCACCTCCATCTCTCTCTCGTTCTCTCTCGTGTCTGTCCTTCACCTCTTCCTTTCTCTCCTGTCTTTTTCTCATGTACGTCTCTCTTGTCTCTCTCACCTGTCTTATAGTTTTCTCTTTCTCCCTTGTGTCTTACCCTTTATTTCTCATGCTTCTCTCTACTTTTACACCCATTTCCTTTGTGTCTGTCTTTCTGTTTCTGGTCCCTTTCATATTGTGTCATTTCCACAGCAATGCACACATGCAGGACAGAACAGTAGACAATCGAGTGCCTCCTGCGGGGCAGCAGTGGGACTACGTGCCACATTGTTTCCTGTCCCCCCAGAGGAGCAGCAGGGCAGTGGAGGTGGATACAGCAGGAGCATGCAGCAAGGAGCTCCAGAAAAGAATAGCGGCATCGAGATCTGGCATCCTCCTCTGGTCCGACACATACTATAGCAACCTTCTTGGAATCCTTCAGCTCTCTGATCTAGAAATGACCCATGCAAAGAACTCAAGATGGTGGCTGCAGCAGGAGCCTGAAGAAGGCCCTTGACAGTTGAGGGAGACTAGCAGCAATGGATGGGGAGGTGGCAGACCTAGAGTGCCCATAGACTTCTATTGGCAACATTGTGGTTGCTCTTCTGGGCAAAACGCGGCATGCAGAGTTTTGCAAAACACAGTGCAATAAATAACCTGTTTAGTTTTGCCATTTATGACCTGAAATATTTGTACCTCTGTCTGTCTCTCACTCTTCTGTTATGCTCATTCTCTCTTGTGTCTATTTCTCAGTCACCTATTTCCTTCTGCCCCCCCCAAACTCCCTTATTATGTCTCTCTATCTTGTCTTGTCTGTCTCTCACCTTGCACACCCCCAATTGATGGTGGAGACATGGAGCAAGTTCTCCATTGCACCAGTGATAATTCAGCCCTGTTTATTTGAATAAACAATGTGGAAAGAGTAAAGCCAGCCAGCGTTTGTTTTTAAAAATCCTTCAAGCATTTTATTATCTTCTTTTAAAAAATAGTAGTCCAACAGGTCAAAGCATCCATCAAAGTATACATGAAAGGCCCCAACGCCAACGCGTTTCGGACAGCTAGTCCTTAATCATGACATCCAGTGGAAAGAAATAAATAAATCTTAAATACCTCATGGTAGGGCTCGATTCACTTTGCGCTCAGCAACTAGCCTGTTATTCATTAGGGTAATTTATGACTCACTGCACGTCATTCTGTCCGAGTCAGTGTGTTAACCCCAAAGAGTCAGGAATCTCAGTTGTTGTCTGGAAGGTGTGTGATAGTAAAGTCTCATAATATCTTTCCAGGGTGCAAGAAGAATGAAAATATATTTACTATTTGAATAAACAATATTGCTTTATAAAACCCATTACACTGAAGTTGCTTTTGATGTGCTGTGATTATTTCAAAAATCACTGGAAGATCAAATAACAAACTGTATAACATTATTTAAAAAAGCAACCTTACGTGCATATGGTTTTAGAGATTAAATTTATATTTCGAGATACATTTAGAAGAATCACAATAGAGATGAACTCAAACTGAGATAACCATGAGATACACAGATATCTATTGATCTAAAAAAAACATAACAGATTTGACGATAGTAAACATTTTTTTCACTAGCTGCTTATTTTACCAACGTTTTTAATATAACATGTAGCAACTAGGCTTGCTATGCATGTTGTTATGATACTATATTGTAAACCCCATCAATTTAGTTAGTTTAGGCAAGTGTAATGCCTATGTACCTGTCTAAAACATTACTGTCTTAAAGATTCTTAATTATGAGATAATTCCCCACCCTACTTCACTGACTTCTCTAATATAGGAACAGCCATATTGATTGTCTCAATCAGTGTCAGATAGAGACAATAAATTGCCTGCTCATAATGACACAGGGGTTGGACTATTAATATCACTTCCCATGATTGTCAATTCCAGAGTCCTGTATTAAAAAGAATTCTTGCATGATCTGTCACTTTAGCCACTGCTGAATTGACTGTTATTTCTTTTTTTTTCTTTTTTTTAGTAAATATCTTAGTACCCATAATGTTGTATTCCAGTGGAGCAAGTAGAGAAGAAGGCAGGCTTCTCACTACAGAAGAGAGAGCAGTTTGCCCATTGACACATGTTTGCTTAAACAATTCCTAACACAGTGCCACACATACACTATACAAATGCTGCAATTTCTTTTACATGCATCAAGACAAATAGTTTTTTTTTTTGAGTATGTTGTTTGACTTAAAATGAGGGCAGACATTGCATTCCTGCTGAATCACCCCAGATAGAAATTTAAATTAATTTGCTCTTTTTACACCAAAAATTCTAATTCTATTTTGCTACACCAATAATTCCTCCAGCCAATACCAAGGAAATACCTTTGGCACTGCTGGGATGTAGACCACTGGACAGAAAACGCAAGTATTACTTAATTGTCGGGGAACCCTGAGGTCCACAAAGGAAGCCCAAGAAAGTGGCTGCACATCCATATATAATTGAAATTTGAAATGAATTATGAAACCAAATGGGACAATTTTAAAAACCAATGTACAAACTGACTGGTCTGCAAAGCATAGTAAATATAAACTCCCTGACTCACCTGTATACTGACCCTGATAACTTCCCCCTTATTTCAATGGTCCCCAAACAAATGGCCCTATACCAAAGTGATTCCATAGACAGCCAATTTATTAAACGATAAATAACATAAAATGATATATATATATATATATATATATATATACATACAAAACAAAAATGATGTACAACATATATTCAAAAGTGTCTTGTGCTATGCAGGGGAGTTGGAGTTCGGTAGAAACTCTGACTCCATCATAGTAAAAAAGACTCTTACTATAATAATGTATAATTATTGTAACTTTCAAGGAAAGTTTAGAAATGTTAATCTAAAATACATGTGGAGGCTGATTCATTACTAGAGCCAGGTACCGGCAGATTAGCGTCTGTAGCGAGGCGCTCAGAGCGACCGCTAGTAGTGGCTGTGATTGGCTATGGTTCGCTCTTACCGAGCGCCTCAGTCGTTGGCCGGCATTGATGAATTTGATGTGTAAGTCGCTATAAAACCAGTACAGCACTATATGGGTGCGAACAGTGTCAGTGTGAGCGACTAAAACCATATTCATCAAAAAAACAGCCTCACACAGCGCCGGCACTCAAAATTGGGTCGCTATAGCCCAGAGTGCCAGAAGCTGTGTGATTAAAGTCTGTTTTTGAACACATGTCCCCTAGTAACAAAGCGAAAACATATGGAATTACATTGTTATTACATTGTGACATTAACACATTAACACAAATTCTAGACCTGTAATGACAATATAAAAAATCAAAAAAGTTTTCAAAAATGGCTTTTAATAGGCCTTTATAAAAAAAAATAAAGGAAAAGAAAACCCTGTTTAAAGAGAAGAAAAGTAACGTCCATTGAAATGTACGGGAGAGCGACATGTAATACCAGGAAGCCAGAGCGCCGGCGGTATATGCTGAGCCGTCTGTGATGATGAATCGTACACTGCATGGTGCTGTTAGAGTCTCTCACCGGAATTGCTTTGATAAATGTGGTATTGTGTACAGTTCCTTGGCATTCACCTTTCGCTACCTGTCGCTGCCAGCCGCTACCTGGAGCTATGGCTTGATGAATAAAGCCCTTAATTTCATTGTTTTTAAAAATCAGTTATGAGCCACAGCAGCAGCAGTAGGGTGCCCTAGGGATAATGAGTTCTCCATTTTCTTACAAAAGGTAGCTTCATGCTGACCCAAGGCTCTTAGTTGCAATGCCTGAAACTTACAGGGATTGCGGATGCAGAAACGAAAAAGTCTGTACGTAACTATTGTCCCTCACAGCTCCTCTATGCAGGTCTAGTGTTTTTCTGCAGCTCCTCCGTGCAGCACTGACACCTTCATACTTATTGATAGCAATAAGACCCAGCAATTCTGTCTTCCAGCACCGGTGGCCTCTCATGGTGGCATCCATGAAGCCTTCTTGCCTCCACATGCTTACTCCAATCATTGCAAAGGAGGAGGCATGTCTAGGCAGGGTTGGCACTCCTCGCCTAGGCACACACCCTCTAATGCAATAAATGGAATATGCATGTTCAAGGGGTGCAAAGCCTTATTTATGATGCCGCTATGTCTGGAGAGGGACAAAAAGTGCATATATACTTTTTATTTTATTGCCTGGATAGAACCTTCAATGTATGTGTTATGTAAATGTATATACTAGGAAGTGATGTCACGTTGAGAACATCACGCACATGTTAAATGACATGAAAGCATAACAAGTAAAACTCTTCCAGGAGTACACAGGTTGTGTCCTCCTTCATGCCCCAAGATTTTATCACCGAGTACAATAAAAACCCTGATTAAACACTAAGGGCAACTTTTATTCTTTGGATTAAAATGTGCCATTTTCTTTCATTTCATCCCTAATGTTTTATGATATCCCTGCCAACCAGGGACCTTTGGTCTCTTTGGTTTTAAATGTATTGTCCTAGTGTTTACTGTTGTGTTTTGAACAGGACTTTGTGCATTTTTTTCATTTTTTTTTAAATGTGCATATTTAGGATGGTGTAAAGTACTTGATTGATAGTCTTTGTCACCTCATGTGTTCTACATGTTATTTTTGTTAGTTGATTGCTGACTTTCTATTCATGCTTTCTGTTCAGTCACAGGCACATCTATTTGTACAACAGTGAGTTCTCTGTCTGCTATGCAGGTGATCTGAGAGAGTAAAGTACTTGGTAATGATGGATATGTGGTAATGACACATCGCTTTCTTTTCCTAAGGGAGCTGTAAAACCTTTGGGGTGGTCACCGCCTTAATACCCCATGAGAGCAGCAAAACACACCATTTTTTGCATGCGTGCAGCAGCTCTGCCTTCAGTTATATTCAGTTGTACTGCTCTTGTGGGATATTCAGAAATACTGCTCATGGAACGTGTTTACTAAGCAGACATCCAGTCATAACTCCAAGATCCCTTTATGAAAATCCATATGCAGACATTTTATTTGTATTTAACCCCTTATATAAAAGGGTGTAGGATGCTTTTTTTAAAAAATCTGGAATTTTAATAATTGTATTATTTTAAACAGCAGGAAACCCTGTCTAATGATTCACACAACACTGTTTGTTTTGTATTCTAATATAGAGTTTTCAGTCAGCTGTAACTATGGACCAAGCAGAGGCCATTATTGCTAAATACCTAAGGGCTGGTTTTGCAATGAGTCGTATGAGTGTAAATGCTGATTAGGGCAAATTTGACTGTTGGTTGTTATATTTACGGAAATGCTTCCCTCCGCTGAACAGGACATTGTTACACAGCAGAGAGATCAGCTGTGCGGTATAACAGGATGTAAGGGGCAAGTTTTGTTTTAATGTTCAGGCTAATTAAATATTGGCATTTGTTCTGCTGTATCGCGTTTTTACTTGACTAATTTATGCAAGCTATTCATGAGATTGTGGGCTTGTCTATGATGATTGGATATTCACAACACATTTAAAGCTACCCATTACATCCAGACTGTTTTTGCCATTAGGCATGTGTGCCTAGGGCAGCACGATGTAGGATGTGTCTTTTCTACTAAGCAGCTGCAATGAAATCCAGAATACATTTTTTTGGGGGTGCAGGGGTACATGGCATCCAGCTAATCCATTGTGCTCCTCACACTAAAATCAGTTTGCCCCCCAAAAAATACTGCCTTTTCCCTTTTAGTTTTTGCCCTAGCTTCGATCTTTATCATCAGGTATTTTCAGATTTTTGGCAGTAATCATTAAAAAATAGGTTGAAGCATTTTATAACACTCAACCCCTTCCACTCCCCATGTTAAGCCCAATTTGGGCAACAACATAAAAAACAACTAACTGGGGAGAGGGCAGTGTGACTGCACTGGTCTGTCACTCAAGTCTACAGCTGCCATAGAACCATGTCCTCTGTTGGCATTAGGAGGATTTCGGTAATCATGTGGGCTGTTTTATTATTTTAATACCCAACCCGGGCTTTGCACAGCAGGTGGAAATGAAGGCAGGGCAGTTATTAAAAGCTTGGACTTCCCCTTTACAGAGTGTGGTATGTGCTTTGGAATAATGGGGTGTCATGATTAAAAAGTTTCCAGAGTGGCCTGAACTCTAAATTCCATTTTTTTCGGAGAAGCTATACAATAACATTTGAATATTTGTATAGTAAAATATGTTCCAGTTCACGAAAAGGAGCATAATAATTAATATTGGGTTAATAGTAATATGCAAGGTCTCTTAGAACTGATCTAGAAGAGAAACATTGGAAGTGGCATTTCTTTTCCATTATACATACACATAAAGCAATCTGTATGCAGTAAGGGACTAGATAGGCCCTGAGTTTATGGCTGCCAACTTGAGGCCAATGAAGATTAATAACCAAAGCAAGGCAGCACAATGTGTGTAATATTTCAACTGGAGATCATAGACAGTAGATGTCGTTACTTGACCTAGAAGTCAGTTACAGATTCAGACTAGCCATCTGGTTATAATTAAGCTAAGAAAAGACTTAACTTGAAATGAGCTGGAGGCTAAAGACAAAAACCTCTGACCTAAATAATCGGGAACAAGGAAATTAGTTTGGCAGCTTAATTAATGCACAAAAAATATTTTCAACTGAAAATTCAGTATCTTAAAATCCTTTTTAAGGGTTATTTATAAGGCATAAAACTAATTAAGAAATTAAATCATGTACTTGTATGTTGTAAAATGTTGTTGGGTGTCTAATGGCATCTTGTAAAAGGTCAACAGTCTCTAATGACATCCTGTAAAATATCACATCAGCTGTCTCAAACAACATCTTGTAATATGTGGGCAGCATCTGATGTTGTGGGTAGTCTTTAACAGAACATGATCACTTTCTGTGAGACCCTAAAAGGATCTTGTAAAATAGCTGTAGTTTACTTTTAGCATTCCTGCAGCCTACATTAATCTACTTGAAGAAGATCCATGCCAAGAAGCTACTTGGAACTCTAGCTGAGGCTTTTTCTCAAAGGATACTGCGAGTTTAAAAATGCCATTGAAATTGAACATGTGCTGGACAATTGTTCTGCAAATGTTCACAAAACCTATTGGGTAAATGAACCCATCGTATATTTTAGGTGGGAGAGCTCTCTAATTGTAAACTTGAATCTTTATGCGACCTGCATGAGTGAGATGAACATTATAAACACAGTAATGATAAAATTGATAAAAAATTTATTAAAAAAGCCCCCCTCCATCCTGAGCTACTAACCCAGTGACCAGGAATAGTTGTCCTTGGAAACTTACCAGAAACTATGAACTTCAACTGCTTACCAAAACTACTGACGGCAATTTGAAGTTACTACCGACATCACCGGAGCTGTCATTGGAGGTATTGTGTAACATAAGGAAATTTTTTTTTCTAAGAGGGCATGCATGTTTTTATTACTCAGTTTATTACTTTTACTTGTGAACTGGTAAGTGATCCAAAATACTTTTCATACCAGTTCAAGGAGTAAGGAAACCAGTAAGACAGGTGCTGCAACATGGCAGCAAGTGGCTTTCCAATACCCACTGACCGGTTACCCGCTCAACCACCAGCCTGGGTCCGATACCCATGGAACCACTGGAAGAGCACTAGACATGTGCCAAAGGGTCAGAGGCCAACCATTCAGCCTCCTAGGACTGATCTACCAGCCTCTGTGTCTAGCATGTGGGATAAACACTAAACAATACACACCTGAGCAGCAGCATTTCATAGTTGGATTCCCTTGTGCATCTGTTGTTCACCAGCACATGAAACAATGTGCCACCATTTACATGCTAATATAGTATTTCAATACTCTAAACTTTATCTTATTTCATGCTACACAGTAACATCACATTACACAATAGCTGGTAACTTCTCAACTGTCACTAAAGATTAAAGGGGAGCCAGTACATTGCATCATTGTTGCCCCTGCTTTTGAACATCTACAGATATGTTTCCTGCAAGATAAAGTTAATAACGTATTCTTCTGGACAATTCAGTAACATTGGTGGCCTTCAGATTTTCTTACCTGCACATCATGCTGATTTTAGGAAGCACCTACCTGACAGTATTTTCTGCATCCAGTTCCTGTAGGTAAAGAACCTTACCTCTGACTGCCTTTTTCCTGCTTCCAATGTTTTACTTTTTATGCCTTAATATGTGTATTTTCGCCTAAAGATGTACATAAGGCCAACTTGTTGTTCAGCTTTTAAATGCTGTTTGCAAACCCATCTGCTCGCCTTTAGACTCTAAGATCTTTCACATATTTTATGCCACTGGCATTTTAAATTCTGACAAAAAAGCTTTTAGTTGATTCATATTTCATTAACCTTATTAGGGCCTTTAATTGCATTGTTATATACAATTCAGTGATCTAGGTTATAACGAAGGAAAGTGCAGAAATATAATTTTAAATAAAGTATATAACTAATCATATATTTTTCATGTTTTGAAACAGTATTAGTAGCTACAATGGAAATGGATCATCCTAAAATGACATTGCTGTAATAAAAGCTTTTGCCATAAACCTATTTTAGCTTGATCAGAGGTGAAACATTAAAATAACAATTTTGTCAGGAAGTCAAAATATTGGCATAAGTCTTGCATGCATTTCAGACTGGAAACTTAGAGTGTATGGAATCTGGAGGTTAATTATTGACAACAGCGGCAAACATAACAAGGCCCCCTCACATCCCCCCTCAGGTGGACACTCAGTGGCCAGAGGAGGCTTGCGGCAGCGAGGTAGCCACGGGACAGAGGTAGGCAGTGGGTGCTGTGACGGAGAGGTGCACGGCGATGAGGGAGGCATGCAGCATGGCAGCAAGGGAGACACTTCTCTTGCAGTGAAGGTAGCGTGAAGGGAGGAGGTGGCATGGCTGGTTAAGTATGCACAGGAAGTGCATACTACAGAGGTGGTGGAGGCAGCTTTTGCCAGGCCTCCTTGTTCAATGGGCCCGGGGCAAGTGCCTGCACTGCTTCTATGGTATGTATGACCCTGATTGACAGCCAATACTGTACTTAATTCCACAATTTCACCACCCCAACTCCAATGACTTAATACTAGATTCTCAGAAAATACAGTTTGCCTAGTTCAATGGCCTATTTAGGAGAAAGGGTTTCATGATTCTGTTTGCAAATGCTACTCCCTCCATCTATCCAGTTCAGAGATGAAATGATCTTAAAGCAGAAGAAAACCTGGGAATTTGACTTACCTGAGATTGTTCCGTGCCCTTGTGTTAAACCCCCAGGGCCCCCCCTACAAACTCACCTCTCCCCAGCCCAGTGGCGCATGCGCACACTCTTGTCGAGTCAGAGCTGTTTGCTATGTTTATTTCATTCAGCAAATTGTTCTCATTGATTTCAATGAGGAGTGAAGGATGAAGTACCTTCATCACCAATCTGACCTGCTGCGAAAACCTCTTCAAATCTCTTTATATTTCTGGTTTAATTCTTTTAATTTATGAGACTCCACTTCTCAGTAAATTTTCAAAAATTCCAACCTATTGATTTAAATAGGGGCCTATATTCTGCCACAAACAGTGAAGTCTTAAACTGCCATCCTTAGCCTAATGGCTCAAATTTTCTTGGAAAATAAGTTATATCATTTCAACATCAAAACTAAAAAAAATCAAAGACCAAATATGTAATTACGTGTATTTCAGTTTGATTGGATAGTTTTATACACTTTTATAGCTGGTATTTTATATCTATCTTTGCCTTATGATCTATATGAAAAATTAAATTATTCTTGCAATTTTGGTAGCATTGGCTTTATATTGCACATGAGTATTCTGAGAATACTGGTGGTAAAGCAATTTTTGTTACTTTGAGTTTAGAACACCAATACATGCGCCAATTTTATTTTTAACATTGTGTAGCAATGTTGTTCAGATTCAGTTTATTATCGCCATATATATACAATGTACATAGCAGGAATTCTTACAGCAAGAGGCAGTGAGGGAACATTCAGTGGGAAATCAACAAGAATAATCTAATCAAGTTCAATACAGTGAAAGTGCAATCTGTTACATCTATACACTACACTTTATGTTACAGTAACTCTGAGTGTTATTTCTTTTGTTATGTACAAGAAGACACATGTTAAATCACATCTATACATTGGGCCAAGTTCCAAGAATGACATTACTTGATGCTTAAGCGTGCAGTAAGTTAATTCCTTGTATAGCTAAGGGGTGAAAGCTGTTCTTGTGCCTATTTGTCCTCGCCAGAGGAACTCTGTTGATGGCAGTAAGGTGAAACAGCAGTGACCAGGGTGAAGTGGATCATTATTTATGTTTGTGCTGTGCACTCTCTTCACTACATTGCCATCAATGCACAGAGGAGATTTTTCTGATGGTGACCATCTGAAATCCATTATTACTTCTACAGTTTTTCCAGCATTCAGGATGAGCTTGTTGGTTTTGCAGCCTAACTTGTTGTTACCATTCCTGTATGCAGATTCATCATCGGTACTGATAAGACCAATGATAGTCATGTCATCAGCAATTTTACTGATTCCTTAGTGGAAACACAGTCATCTGTGTATAGAGTATAAGTGACTTCTGCTTTGGAGGTGACATTCCCAATATTCATTTGTTGAGATCTTTTCGTTAAGAAGCTCCAATACCAATTACAAATTCCAGGTTGGACGATGATTCCAGTTTGTTGATGAGGATGTCTGGACCTGAAGTCAACATTGTTCTGTGACAAACAATTTCCTGGTTGTTCTGTGTGTTCTTGAAGATCTCATCCTTCTGAAAAAAACTTCAGAAGGATAAGACCAATGTGCACTCTTTAGCCTCCTCACCAACCTCTAAAATCTATTCCTGTCTTATTTTTTTCCAACCATCTAAATCACAGCCCATGTTCCTGATTTTACACATTTTGTAAAATGTATTTTACAGTAAATGAAATGTTTTCCAGAGTGGGCTATTACTATAGCTGTCAAGTCTGCTAAAATAGGCAGAAATTGTTCTTTTTCAAGTTTCAACATCACTTAGTTACTAAATCTAGAAGTTTTATGCAACCATTTATTGTTATTTTCTGCAATTAACTTCAGTGAACATTTCAGATTCAGTTATGCCTGCATTTTAGCCATTTTCATTTCTTGTATGTTAGAAGTAAACTGCAAAATTCTGACTCATAAAAGTATTTCACACATTTTCTTGCTAGGTGATTTAGAAAAGGGGAGCTCTGCTAATTATGTATATATATACTTGTAGCTGGGAGAAGCCTTTTTATCTGCTTTTATTTGCAAAGAAAAACGCTAACTCTATCCAGGAAATTTTCATCTGTGCAATTCAGAAACATTTCCTTGATCTGCCTGTTAAACTGAATATGTAGTAAAAGAAAAAAATCGTAGTACTTACTGTAAAGGATCTTTCTTCTCTTCATGTGAAGGACGTAAGTTAATAGACTCCTGAGCACATCAGTTCTTACCGCAGCAACTGTTGCATGTTAGTGACAAGTAATTAAATATTTGATAAACTAAGAACAAGTAAATAGAATTCATAGAAAGAAAATAAACTCAGAATAATATAATAAGACAACATATGCAGCCATATGCTGCGTCCTCCACATGAACAGAAAATAGAACATATACAGCAGGGGTGCACAACATTTGTTGATCTTATGGCCACATTGTCTTATTGTTTCACACCAAGGGCTGCAATAATATGCAAGCTGTGAAAATGCCGTTTACTGCAGGTAAGTTTTCACTTTAAATTATTGTATATGCTTTTGTGTATACACAATTGTGAACTGAGGTGGGGTGGGATGAACAGAAGTGGAAGAGGTGAGGTGAGGTAAAAACAGGTGGACAGAGGTGGGCAAAAGTAAGATGAGGTGGGAAGAGGTGTGTTTTGGAATAAGGCGAGGTGGGCAGGGTTGGATAGAGTTATCTAAGACAAAATAACAAATGATAGACAGATGTGAGGTGGAAAGAGGTGAGCAGAGGTAGGTAGAGATAGGTAGGGGCGAGATGAGGTAAGGTGGGACAATGTAATAAGAGGTTTGAAGAGATGAGGTATACAGATGTGAAGTGAGCAAACGTGGGAGGTAAGCAGAGGTGAGCTAAGAATCTACATAGATATCTCCAGACACCCCCACACAAACAACACACTAGTCGCACATGTTTGTCATCCACCTCTACAGAGAAGTTCATCTGCTCCTCAATTCCTGCTTTGGGAATTATCGATGCACTGCCTTCTAGTGGCCAGCTGTTTGGATTGTGGACAAGGCAAACTCAACTCCATAGTGGTGCTGGAGGCCGTAACTTAGGGTAAAAAATGTGTAACCCAATAGGGAACTGCACTAACTAATAATTAAAGAACAAATTTATAGCAAATTTCCCAATACATGCATAAATAATGACATTGCAGTATCTCCAAAATACAGAGGTGACATAGCTCAGAAAGCCATATATTGGGGTGGAAGGTTAAAATCTTGGGATGGGCTATCTCGTCCTCCTTCTGAGATTATAACAAACAAAATGAGTCGTTCTGAAAATCCTGCCAGCTCCCTGCTAAGAGGTCCATTGTGTTTATTTAAGTCAAATAGCAATTACATTATCTTAATTGTATGGATTGTAATCGGCTTTGGTACTTTCTAAAACAGTAATGGCCTACTTGTCTTAATTTAGATAGCTTACATTGCAGTGTGATGTGTGCATCGTGATGTGGGATGGAAACGATTCTGTAAAGATTGTCTCCTCTGTATGACAACAATTACTAATATCAGCCAGCCACCCTCCCTGATATATAAAGTCAGCACAAAACCCCTAATCTCTAAGAGTGAAGTGGTCTCTCAGCATCTAAAAAGGCAAAATCCAAATAAAGGATACAAGGCCATGTATAAAAATAGGAGCATTAGGTGATGACACTCACTAGCAGTGCTGACCTCCTCTTTGACAATATCTCAACTGCCTGCCACTATTTGAAAGTGTTTAGTTCAAGCTTCTAATATTCTAATATTAACTTACAATGATCTCTATGGCCAAGCCCCCTCTTACATTTCATTTACAGTCCATAGAAACCAGCCCTGATGCAGCCTTCACTCCTTCTGCAACCTCCTTCTCTCCTCTCTCTGATCACCTACTCCTACTCTCTTGCAAAGACTAGCAATAAACACATGTGGTTAAAAAGTTTGTAACAAGAATCTCACGTTAGATCAACCCCAAATGTGCTTTACCTCCTGAAAAGCTCTCCGGAGGCCGGCCAGCCAGAGGCAGCCCTCCCACCTGAAAAACCGACCAGGTGGTTGCCCGGCCTATTGCCAAGATGTTGGCTGGATCCTGCCTGTCTACCAGCCACTAAGAAGTGATTCCTAGCAGATTAGTTTATTTTTTTATACCCGAGTAGAGATGGGGAATTCATGAAGTTCAATTCTGGCGAACACAAATTTCTTGGTGAATTGTCCAAATCGAATGTTTAGGACATTTGCTCATCTCTAATTGAGACAATAAACCGATCACTGTGGTAGGAAATGTCCCACCAGAAGCTGTGATTCTGGTTCCAGGCTCTTCCCTTGTCTTCTTTGATTATGCTGTCTGTGAATAATTCTGTGGTCAAGTTTGCAAGAAAGGATACACTTTGCTTCTAGAATACATTGTTTTAGTAAATATACTTACATCATGTTAAAAGTGGACAGGTAAACAGCTGTTTAAAGCCACCCCCATGGCAGGACAGAATCATAAGATCTGTCATCATAGGTGCACCCCTACATACAGGTGACAGCAATGCAAAAAACATTATTTTTGATGGTATAATGTATTATGTTATTATTATTATTATTATTTTTATGTTATTATTATAATTGTGTGTATTATGATTATAATGATTTGCTTTAAAAGTTGATTTATGCCTAGTTGTATCTGTTTCATTTGCATTATACTTAGTAGGCTATTAAAGTCATACTTCAGTCAAAAATTAAAAAAAAACATAATACTCACATTTCACTCCATGCATTGCTGTTGGTCCAGTGTATACACACTTGCCATATCACCTGTTCCAAGTCCCGCTCTGGGCGGCGCTTCCTCCTCCTCTGCCGCAATTGAACCAGTGACACCGATATGCAGAGGTATGGCACACCCTTCTCTATTCAAGTGCATGGAGATGGGTGTGCCATAGTTCCTGTGATGAGGGGACAGGGTGCGCCGTAGTCCCCTCTGCACAGCGGAACCCAGTGTGGGACTGCATACTCCATACCAGCAGCAATAGCCTACGTGGTATGAAATGTGAGTATAGTGTTTTTTGGGTTTTTTTTTATTAACAGGGAAAATGTATGGCAAATTTAAAGTACTGACCAGTCAAGTTTTATGTTGGTTCAAGGTGCAATATAAGCACTGGAGCTGGATGATGACTGCAGTCATGTTACTGCCAGATGTTAGCTTTCAAAAGAAGAAAATCAGTCTTTCCACACTATTTTATATACAAACACAATATGCGCTATATATATATATATATATATATATATATATATATATATATATATTTACATACACCATATACATGCATATACAGTAAATGTGGCAGGTCTTGTTATTGCAATACATTCTTTTAAGTTTGTTAAATTTGAAATGCTAGAAGGTCTGCTTTGAGCAGAAATTTATATATATATATACACACTGATAAAAATGTGCCTGTACTAAATTTGCCTTGGCAGCTTTTCTCTGGTCTTATCTCTTCCTGATAGGGACCAAGTTTTCACTTTCATACACTATAATGCTACATAATACTACTTTAGGTCCAAGGGGAAATCTACAGAAGGCATTTCTGGAGCTAAATCTAGCCAAGTTTAATCATAATTCCTCTGAATGGCTTCTTGGGACCTTGTCTGTATTAAATAAGGGCAGTATTTGCAGTATATTAAATTGCATACATGAACATAGGAAACTATTTCCCTAAGGAAGAAATATCGATGCATACCCCAAGGTCAGCAAAACACACAGCTGTATTTTGTACCTATTGCAAATAAAACAAAATGCTTCATTTTTCATTATATTTAAAGCTGCTTTATTTGCTGTATGCGCACATTAAGGAAACTATTTATTAAAAAACTTTTTTTTATATATTCCAATGATGTTCCTATACTGTAGTCTTTTACAAAAGAACTACTGCTGTAAGAGAGCTGTTCCTTCTAATTTTTAAAGCTTACCAATGGTTTATACTTCTTTGCCCTCTCCAGGATGGAATATACCCCTCCACATGCCCACTCTATTCATTGCAATGGAGTGGGTATGCATACGACTTTTTTCTAGGGACAGGTTAAAACATAACTTTACAGATCATCTGTGTGCCTAGTATAAGTTCCAAATATTAAGAAGTAGTAACTTATGAGTATGAAGTTGTAACCTTTCAAAACTTTCATAAACACATACCTATATATGTTGTAAGCCACATTTCCACAACCCTCTTTCTCAAGAGCCGCCAACAGGCCAGGTGTTATGGATCTCCTTACAGATTCAAAGGTGAAGCGTCAGTGCTCTGCAGAACTAATTACCACTTGCATCTGGTACATCAAGAGTTAAAACACTTCTACCTATGGGTGCAAAAAGTACACAACCCTGCTTTTAGAATAGATTGTGCAATTTCTTTACATTTTGTACCTAGGGACATTTAAAGCGGTCCTTCACTCTGAATAAGAGCCTATCTTATATGTTTCGCACACCCTGTACATACAGATTGGTCACATTAAAAATCATCCTACCTGCATCTACTGTATGTTATGAGCCTTTAAACATCCAAGATGGCAGCTCATGGAGCATCAGGCAGCCTGCAAACAGGAAGTGTCTTCTGACTGTGCTGCTCTGCATTCTGGGATTGCTGACCTTTTCCTGACCCCAGCTCTGCTCTGTCTGAGCAAAGCACAGCTATTACCCACCCCCTGTACTCCTCTCCTCAGTAAGTGTGATGCTTCTGAGTCAAGATAGTGGCGCCCATATCCTAAAGTCCTGAACAGAGTGGGGGAAAGAATAATAAGTAAGTGACTAAAAACTTAAAATATATTAATTTTAGATGCTGGGGAATCGTTTTTTAAGGGTTTGGGCTTTTCATTAAATTATGGTGAAGGTCCGATTTAAGACCAGGTGCAATAAGAGAACTTCCCTTTCATTTTTCACAAAGAGTGCACATATTTACCTGATGCTGAATCAACCTTATAAAATAGATTTATTTTGGTTCAATGAGTTGAGATGTTATATTATGGGATGAAATATTTTGTGTTCAGGCAAATAGCTAAATGTTTATCTGGATTCATAGTATGCATAGTATGGAGAATTCCCCTATACACTTTGTGGTCAGCTGTGAAGCTGTTTACCATGTAAAAGCAGGACATCTGACTCATACATAATGTAAGGAAGCATGGCACAGCATTTGTTACATTGTAACAGCAGTCTCATGTCTGGATGTTGAAGATGTACAGATAGACCAGAGTCAATAATTACTCCACCAGGACAGGGTTGCACCAAAGTGATCACCTGGTGATAATCAGATTGGGTCATGCAATTTTTTCCAACAGTGAAAATATACAACAGGGAATTTTTACAATGTAACATATAATGTGCTGATGTTTGGGGGGCTTAACATTTGCCATTTTTTTTATTTGTTTAACATAGCATTTCTGTGGGTTCATGGCTCAGCTATGTCAAATGATGTTTTACAAAACAGAAACCTGTAAATAGCTTGGTTGACCCATAGTTAGATGACATTGGCAGTGGTTTATTATGAAAGGAAAATCTGACTTGCTTCATTACATAGTAACATAAACAGGATGTGATTATATTTTATGATTATAAATATTCTAACCTTGAAGGAGGGGAGGATAAAATACTCCTGTGATTTCCTGTATTGAAGTGCAACTAAGTATTTATTTCACTGATGCTCTTTTTTAAAATTATATTTGCAGGTGGTAATTTACAGCATTTTTAGTTCTTGTATTATCTCCCATCTCTGCAGTAAATCACCAAAATGTAAAATAATAATAATGAAAGATTCCATTTTATCTTCTCTGAAATATATTGATTTCTGCTGGAACTTAAAGAGTTTGTAATCATAGTGTGTAGGAAAGACATAGCAACAGTACAATACTGGGCCACATACAATTCTAAATAATTATACATTGTCGTCAATGTTTTGTTAGACATGAAACATTGATTGTTCTATTCTTCACAGAATCTTCTTAGGTGCTTTACTTCATAATAGGATAAAGTGGAATACAAACTGAGTAGCATTACAAGAAATGTTTGTGGGTTGTAGATTAGATAGGAAAGGGTCCAAACTGAGACAGGCGCCAAAAATAAACAATAGAAAGCTGATATGCTAAGTCAAAATTAGGCAAATATTGCTTTGAAAAAATTCTAATGAAGTGAAGGGGTCTACAGTATAGGATGATCATCAACAATCATACAATACAATACAATACTAATTTTCACTTATGTTTAAAGTGAACTTGTGGTCTGATCTGAAAAGGAAATACTTTAACCTTAACCATGGGTCAAGCCCATCCTTGGTGTTCTGCTGCAAAGGACTGGTTAGATCAAAAGATTGTGCTTTTGTACCTAAGCTACACCCTCTGCTACAAACTATTCTGGCCATGGTTTTGCAAGCCACAGACAGAAAAAAAACTCTATGCTCACCTGTCATGGTGTGTAAGAATGTGTCTCACATGGTGCTCCACACGGTCTGCCCCCCCAGATTTTCTTACATAGACAAACCCACAGAAGCTGAGCAGGACATGAAATACTGTAGAGGGAGTGAATAAGGTAGGGCACAAAGGTTGAAGTAAAGGGAACAGAGGTGTGGTGACCTAGGTAAAGTAGTAGACAGAATATCATAATTAGGGATGAGCGAATCGGTTCTAACGAACCTGAATTCGCTCAGAATTTCAGGGAAAATTCGATTCAGCACGAACACGAATTTTTAGTGGTTCGTGCTGACCGAATTTTCCCTGAAATAAAAAAAAAAAATGCCGGCATGGTGGGAGCGGGGAGGCCGGCTGCGCTGTCAACGGGCGGCGGAAGCCGGCTTCCGCCGCCCGCTGACAGCGCAGACGGCCTCCTCGCTCCCACCAGAGATGAACGATTCGTTAAAGTTCGATTCGGAAGAACCCAAATTTCTTTGCGAAATTCGGCGAATCGCCCGAATCGAATTTTTGAGAAGTTCGCTCATCTCTAATCATAATATAACATTTTTAAGCCAATCCTAATATGTGGCTAAACTGTGCTGAAGGTACTGTAAGTGTTTTTACATTTTAATATCAACCCACAGATGCCTCCTGGTGCCTTCAGAATCAACCCTCAACCTGCTTTCCCCCTCTTTTCACTGAGTAAGATAACCCATAAGTAAATTTTGCATGTAAAAGTTTAATATTTGACCAATCTTTCCAGCTAAGAAAACATTAAATAACAGTTGTAGGACTAACCCATCTGACCTTAAAAAATGCTAGTGGCAAAATTAGCTCATATATATATGTAATACTTGGTGAAAGGCTGATATAGAACATTTGTGCACCACTGTAATTAGGCTGCATGCACGCTACAAGGAATCTAACAAAGAATCTGACCATTACAGTCAGTGTACTAACAATCATAGCCATGTTCCTCAAACCTTGTGGTAACCATTCACGGCTAATAAAAATATAAACAGGTTCTGTCTGCATACAGCAAAATTTAAGTAAGGCTAAAATGAGTTGTCACACCCCAAAGTGATTTGCCCAAATACAGAAACAGTACAGTATATCAAGTTTCACAGCACCACTGTGAAATCATTCACACTTCCCCTGTCCTTGCATTCAATATATACATATGTACGTGTATACATTGCAGGTAAATAGATGCAAAACATCCTATGCTTTAGCCGTGTGACCATATTTTTACACAGTCATAGCAAGCCTACTTCAAAAGGCACACCATCACAGATAACAGGTCATTTGTATGATGCGAAGAAGGAACCACCCTCTATACTAGTGTGGCCGTGTGTCAGGTAAAGGGGAATTCAGTGCAGTTTGCTGACATGTGAAATACATTTTAAATGACTTAATTCGCTAATTTTGAGAATCTTTGGAAAGTTTTTCCCCTTGAGTAATACAAAAACATCTCTTCTAATAAAAGCAAAAATGTGGAGCCTGATTTTCAAAGTGTAACCTTTCTCTGCCATTTTGCATTATTTTGATGACTTTTTGGAGCTTTGATCTTCTTGGAAGATCTCATTTATTAGCCTGTTCTTATATATTCTGCTTGCATATTAGATGTATCCCCATAGATCAGCCTGTTTCTGCCATGGTCAACAACTGCTCTTGCAGTGATTTCTGACTCTGAGGTTGTGGTTACATCAGGCCCATGTGAAACTTCTTCTCTCCCTGCCAGCCCTGCTTCATCTGACCACATCATACTGCCAAGCTCTGTTGCCTACCATGTTACTCTGGTTTTAGACATGCCATTCAAGCGACTCTACACGGGGCTTCTTCACTGCCAGTTCCATGCTCCCTCTACACTCTTACAACCAGAGCCTAAGGTACATGACCTGGAACTGTTGTACTTGTGATCCATTACAGTTTCAGTGTCTGTGTATGTAGCTATTGGCCCTTGTTTACAGCACCAATGTGGGTTATTCTATTCCCACAACTTTTTGACACTGCAAGCCATTTGCAAACACACTGCAGAGGTTGGCAGTGGATCTTACAGGTGCTGGTTGCCGTAATATTATTAAAGTTATATGAAAACACTGTTGTGACCAAAATGTGACAAACTCCATTATGCGTTTAAGACCATTTTTTTGTAATTGAGGTTAGCTGAATGAATTGGTGGATCAAGAGAAAATTTAGTAGCAGTTGGCAATGTCTTGCGTTTTTGAAAAGTTAGGCAAATGATTTTCGTTTTTTTGCACTTGATTTTAACCTTTCTACATTTTTAAAAATGTATATACGTTTCCTTCCAACTTGTTCAATGGCAGCTTAGGCTTCAGCGATACTTGGGACTGGCATAGCTTGTACAGTTCATCTGTATAAGAAATTTTACTTGGAATTTACTGACGCACACATCTTAAATCAGAATGACGTAGTGGTCACGCTATTGGTGTAAAATCTCATTAACACTTTGTAAATCAGGTCCCAAAAAATATTTTTTCACTCTAATGGAGTTTAAATGTTTGACTATGTGTTCGATGCACCTACTGTATTTAAAACTGGAAAGTGAAAAGGATGTTAAATTCATTGATGGTGAACAAATGAAACTTATGAAATTGCCAGTACCTTTGATACAGTCTCACGTCTGTGTAGGATGCTAAAACGCTACACTTCAAAGGCAAGAAATAATTCATTATTTATAATTAAGTTGTGTGTGGAAGACAAGCTCAATTTGCTTTTCATTAGCATCGATATCTGATTACCCAAATTGCCTTCAAATGTCATAGCCATTAGTGTCATATGCAGCTTATGGTATAAAAATGAAGATGTTTAGAATCAAAATGCATTGCTTCTAAATAAAACTTTGAACATTAATACAAAGATTGCTGGTACCTTCATTGGCAAGAAGATGCTGAAAATGGGGATTTGAATCAGTCATTTGCTTTGTGATGAATGTTGCTTATAGGTTAATTTATTTTTGCTCATCAAATGAACATGGAATATGAGTGTTAACTGTTTGCTGTGGACTTTAATTAGTACCTATAAAAAAGGGTAATGGGATAATAGGACCCTTGTCCTCTGCTTAGTACTGTGCCTTAGCATAAAGGTAAATTATATGCTATGCTACTGCTTTTTGAAGAAAGTCCCTATTTAAAGGGTAATTCCACTTTCGATAACATTTTTCCATTATTGTGTGGTAAAATGATGCCTTCAATGTGCTAAGCTTATCTGCTAGTTTTTAAATTTATATTTGCAACTCTGTGTTGAAAACAGTTTTCCATAGCAACAATGTTTTTACCTTAGCTATGTACACCAAAATGGTGATTTCGAGTACATATCATAGACCTCCTCACTCTAGCTTGCTAATCATCTGATTTGCTAAGGCATGGATTACTGGTTTAACCCCATTCTGCTGAAATTCAACTTCTTCAATGTGGAACGATCACAGTCTTGTGTTCCAGTAGCAAGGGTTAGTGGCCAGGTTCTCTGGATAGATTATTAGGGTGTTTAAACTTAGCCAAAGCTGCTAAAGAGTTCACCTGTTACAATGGAAGAATTGTGGGACTTGTAGTCCATGTGTTTTACTCAAGGCCATAACAACCACTCCCACTGTAACAAAACTGAGATCCAGGAATATGAGAATCATAGAAACAAATCACAGGTATGCGGACACAAATGTTTATTTTACTTTCCAAGAGGACACCAATAAAGTAGGACACCAAAACATGGCAAAAAGGGAATTTTCCTTTAAAACAAATATAAACCCACTTAATAAAACAAACAGACACTCACCTTTTCTCCACTGCAGCAGCTGTTGGACATTGTGGCTCACAGAAACCTTTTGGTTTCTGAGAATGGAGGTCTGATGTCACTGAGCGCCCCTCACATCAGTCATGGTGACTTTGTACACTCCGTCTTTCCATTGCAATAGAGGGAGCATTCCAGGGCAGAGCCTGGCATGTCCCCTTCATTGCAAGTAATAGAGGGGGCTGTGCAGGAAACGGCAGGTCTTCGACCATCAGCGAGTGTTAGATGTGGGGTACATGCTGGTGGCACCCCTTGTTCACAGAAGCCAAGGTTTTATAGTGGTGGACCAGCCAGTAGCTGCTGTGGGGGAGAGAAGTTAGGTGTCTGCATGTTTTTTCAGGGGTTACAAACCCCTGTAAAAATAGGATTATATAACAAAAATGTTTTTTCTTTTGCTTTACTTTTTTTCCAGACAATAATTTAGAAATAATACTGACATTTTCTCCCCCGTAGCTGATTCGTCCAATTCTAATTAAAAAACTTACTGGACCCCAAGAAGTACTGAAGTAATGCAGACTGGTTTGAATGGCTAATCTGCTCTGTCACTTGCCACGACCACTCTATTCACTGCAATGGATGGTGGATGGGGTGTTCTGAGGCCTGACACGCCACCTTCATTGTATTGACTGGGTCAGCCATGGCGAGTCAATGTGAGGGATCCAGGGGTATCCCTAAGTTGCAACTGTCACTGCTGAATGGTATTGCAGGCCTGTGCACCACAGGTATTAAGTACATTTTATTTAGCTAGATTAAGACACATCAGGAGGAAAGGGTGAGTATTCTTGTTTTTAATTTTGTGCCTGGACTGTCCCTTTAATCTGCAGCAATCCATGTATTTTTCTAAATCTTCTAAAGATGCCAAGAGCCTCTTTAAAAAGTGTAAAGCGTATTTTTGGTGGCGCTGAATTTTGTAGTGAATCTTAGGTAAAACTGAAGAAGCTAAAGTAATGTTAGGTGTGTAGTTTTGTCATTTTTTTTTTGTCTGGCAGGCTGATTCATTACTAGCGCCAGATATCGGCAGCGTCTGTACAGAGGCACTAAGAGCGACTGCTATTATAAGCTGTGATTGGCTATCGGGCGCTGTAACAGAGCGTCTCACTCACTATAGTAACCTGGCCGGCATTGATGAATGAGATGTATGTTGGGCGTTCTAACACCAGTACAGCGTTGCAGGGAGCGAAAGGTAGCGCCAGCTCATTGCGACTGACTCTTAGCGACTCACAGAGCATAGGCACTCTGGATCTGGGCGCTGAAGCATAGAGCGATGATGTGTGATTATTAAAGTCTGTTTTTGAACACATGGAATTACATTGTTGTAACATTGTGACATTAATACTTTGCTTATGCCAGACCTGTAATGACAATTCTTCATAAAAATATAAAAAATCAAAAAAGTTTTCTAAAATGACTTTTTCCAGGTCAGGAGAGGTGACCGTATGTTACCAGAATCGCCTTCATAAATGTGGTATTGCGTACAGCGCCCAGCGTTCACCAGACGCTGCCTGCAGCTACAAGGCACTACCTGCCGCTATCCCTTGATGAATAAACCCCTAAGTCATCTTAACAAGACTTCCATACCAGTTTTAGGACTTGGTTTACCTTATTTGGCAAAAGCTCCCAGGTTCAGTAAAAACAAACAGGTAATCTGAAATACTGCACACTCCTTGAAGTGCATTGGCTTGATGCTTTACTGAAAATCAGTGATCCCCAACCCTCTTCTCGAGAGCCATCAACAAGCTATAATTTACAGGTCTGACACATGAGTATAGTAATTATTGCAATGGCAAAGCTATAGAGCTAGCTGTTGGTGGCTCTTGAAGAGACAGTTGGAGAATACTGCTGTAAATAAACAGTGGTGTGATAGACAATAACATTGATATAGCATTTATGAAACGTGTGTCATAATTTGAAAACCGCTTTGGTTTAATTTAGAAAAAATAAGGGTTTTTGTCAAGGTCAGTTAGTTTTGGACACCCTTCTGGTGGTGCCGAGTTGCTGTTTTAAAGCTATGAGCAGGTGCGTGACTTCTGTCTGTTGGGTCAGGTAGAGCGATAAAGATTTTAGACACATCATTGACCAAAAAATAGTTAAAATAAAAACCCAAAAGCTACTTTAGCTATAGACAAAGGCTTCTCTTGAACAAAGTGATGTGGCCCTATCATGGTACATAATAAGGAGAAACTGCGAAATCAAACTGCTAAGAAATAGACATTACTACTCCAATACTGCAACATTACTTCACATCACTTACATCACTTGGACTGCTGAAACCCAAACTGCACCGGTATGCTCTAAGATGACAACACAAGGAAATACAAGGCCAAGTCAATCGCTTAGTGGTTGCAGCCAAGTCATTACCGGTTCTGTAGTGGCTATCACAGTCAATTGACCGCTATATCTTTAGAGCCACTTTAGGATGTTTTCAGGCATGAAGTTTACACAAGATAACCCAATGTCTTTTACTGGAACATAGGACAAGTCTACAGAAATTATTTTTAAAATTTATATTTTAGTAGTTTGGCGATAAAAGCAGACTATGGACATTCAGAATCAATTGTGTTTAAACTAAATAATATCTACAGATGTGTCCACCTCCAATTTGAAGTTCCAGTTGCTCATGACATGCTTTGAACACAAAATTATTGCCCTGAAAGGTTTAATCTACATAATGATCACCTGATGGTACCCATAAACACATGCCTACACAGGTGCAGGGGATGTTAGCTTCCAAATATATATATATATATATATATATATATATATATATATATATTTATATCACCTAGATCAAGGGTACTCAACCATTTCTTGTAGAGGTCCAATTACAGGCATCCGGTGAGAGGTGAAGGTCCGGACAGGGGGCTCGTGTGGGTCGTGCGGAGGGGGGCGGATAGTAAGAAATCAGCGCACTGGGTGGGAGGGCTATAGATTCCACTGGCAAAGCTAAAAAAGGCTGCTTGCCCCCACCCCAAGAACGCTATTGGGCACTAGGAAAAAACAGGAGCGTTTCTTTGGGCCCCACAGAACCTACAGCTCTGGCCCATGGCACACTGCTATTAACCCCCTGTGCATTCTGTAAAAGGGTGGACTAGGGCTGAAAATGTTACTGGCAATAAGGTCCGGTAACAAGTAAAGGGGGCAGCACTGAGCACGACAACACAGAAGTAACTGAGTGCAGGACTGTCAGGACAGGGGTCCGGAAATCTGGTGCCGAGGTCCGCATTCGGACCCCGGTCCGCCAGTTGAGTACCGCTGACCTAGATTAAAACCAGACTAAAAAACTGAAATAACCCCTTTATGTACATTGTAAATACTTTCTGTTTAGGAAAACACTATAAAAGTTGTACCTGAGATATTGGGGTTTACAGGTTCAGACAGATTCAGACACTTCTTTTTCATCCCATCCTCCAATCAGCGCAGCAGAGCGGTACAGGATTGCTGGTCCCTCCCCTCTTCCACCTCCACCTACACTTCCTCCTTCGTCACATTGCTTATTATTATGGCGCATCACAGATCCAAGGGCCACGCCCACTTTTTTGAGAAGAAAATTATTAAGCTGAACCTGTAAACCTCAATATCTCAGCCCTTTCTTCAATTTAAAAATGGAAAACAGTTCAGGACAGTGCCAAATGTAGTCCGACGCAATGGCGTAACATTTACCTTTGCCTGCAGTAGCACTTTAAGCCTGACGTGGGTCTCTAGCTAAGGTGCCTTGTCCCTCTGCGCATAATTAACAGAACATAAGACATGCCTGTTTTGTGAAGCTATACATTCATTTTTAAAATGCCACATCATTTTATTGCCATAATGTCACGTTTCTGCACAACAAATGAATAATATTCCTGCAAAAGACCCAGTGATGTATCTGAAATATGGCTATTAATGGCTCATTAAATATGACTGATCTAGTCTAGTTGTCATTAACTGACCTTCATGTCAAAAAATAAAAATATAACCTACTGATTATTGCACCATCGTTACATTTATAGCCCATTTATTTTTCTATCAAGTGTTATGGACATCCATACACAGATGTACTGAATTTCATTTCAAACCAGGATACACAAACATATATGAAACATATACTAAATGTAACAAATAAACAGAAGTATCTAGGCATGTGAAAAAGATAAAACTGAAAAAAAATAATATTGTGTCCTAGAAAAAGCTTTCCAGTTGAGGAATATGACATACACATACCCACATGCATCTATTTTTAAATAGCAAAATAATAGAATTGATGTTAGGGAATAATGATGCCATTGGACAAGTCTGACATATTCTCTATCATTACTGTCCATTGCCCAACACTTTTTAGCCAACATAGAATATATATAGATTGCACAATCTACAGTTTGCTTTGCACTATAAGATGCACCTGTCAATAGGACATTCCTTTAAAGAAAAAAATACTCCAAACCAAATGTTGTTGTGAATTCTGTGGGTGGGTGAGGCCCACAAAAATCACCTTTCAACCGCACTCCCCTGAGCAGTACCCTACTGTTGGGGTTTCCCACTACATGTCCGTGGAGCCTTTAAAGCAGACCAAAAAACTTTTGTCTGGGGTCCAAAAGATTCCAAAACTAGGTGATGTTTAAAGAGGCATCCAGGATACCCTGCTTTGTGAAATCACTCCCGGGTGCCGTGTATACTAATCTAGCAATAATATGCAGCAGGAATACTGCTAGAGCGGCATCCCTGTTTTTTCCCAAATGATGTATGCACCCAGGCCAGCCATTTCTGTATAGCTGGCATGAGCACGTATCAGCTAGTGGGAAATACTAGAGCTAAAAGCTAAAGAGAAAATTCAGGGTCTCATATGAGCAGAACATGTAACGTACACATTAAGAATAGATATATATGCATATGGTTCAGAGGGTCATAGTTTGTCACTTAAAATGCACAAATATTTAGTAAAAAAAATACCAATAGCAAAGAACACATATAGTCAAATATGTGTTTATTTTTACAAAACACGTTTACTAAAAGCCTACACCAGGCAGGACATTTACTCTTATCACCCCTGGCCAGCACCAAGAAAAATGAAATGTCCTACTAGGCTGTTGGGTCTTTTGACTTGTCTGAATGACCTTCTGCAGTTGAACAGTGGCCATCTTCCTGCCGCCTTTCACTGCACAACTTTAAACAACAGGAATGGCTGATTGAATCTCCAGCTTGGAAGCATGATAGGCTGTACGTTGTATTACACGTTTTGGTGGTATGCCGGTGGTGGGATAGACAGAAAATGAAAATATTTATGCCAGAAACTCTAAATGTGTTAAACATGTTGCTTAGTCCATTTACTATGACATCATGAGGAACAATTTTCCAGAAGCCAGTCAATGGTACACGCAAATTCTGGGGCTAAATCTTTTGAACAGGCAGATTTTGAGTATCTGGATCTGAAGGTATGTGCTACAGAGGGGGGTATTTCTTTTGTTAAAATTGGTAGAATTAGAAGAAATTTTATTGAAATGTTATTCAAAAACTGACTTCATATTCATACATATGAGGAACATTGGTAAGTCCCATTGCCAATTTATGTGTGTAATATTTATTCATTGAATACATCATAGCACTGCCTACAGCAGACCTGAACCTAACTGATAGGGAGGATTCTGGTCCACAGGGACTAACTAACTTACTTATAGAAAGATACTCACATTTACCTAGTGAGCTGGTCCCCTGTCAGATGATTCTCTGTTAGCACACAGTAAGTAACTCATAAACTCGGGGTATCTCTTAAATTATGAACGTGAACGCCACCTGCCCGTGAAGGTTTGAAATATGTGTAAAAGACAAACAAACCACTTAAAGCTTTATTGAGTTGGCCACTGGAAGCCGCCCGATGCCTAGGTCTAACAATATATACCAAGCAAACATTAACATAGGAAGAGTATATTTCTATATCTAGAATTTCTCTTTATGAGAAAAAATGCAATACATATTTTTCCATTCAATATTAAATTATTTTTATTTTTAAGGAGCTTTTTCTCTAAAGGAAAGCTTTTAGTTCAGAGGCTACAAAACAGTGCAGTGCAAGATAACTTATGCAACTGACAATCTATGCACACTACCCAGGTGGCAGAAAGTGGTACTTACTAAACAAAGGTTGGGGCCTCCAGTTTTATTTCAATACTTCTTCTTCTTTAATTTTAAAAGATTCTGCAATTGAGGGAAAAAAAGTATGGGAAAACATTTGGCATAAAATGCTTAAATACACCACAATAATACACACGCAGGTTGATATTACAATGTCACATGCAATTATGTTGCAGCTTTTTAGGTGATATACCAATAATGACAAGATAATAATGGCTCATCCAAAAATAGCACATATATTTTCAGGGGTCAGGGGTAAGACTAGACTATTGGAAAAAACATACAGGGCCCAGGGTCAGGTATTGATTTATAAGAGGATGGTTTCAAGTCTATTTGGCTAGCAATGTTAGAGAAGCAGACGGGTCAATGGCTGTAAAGGTGGAGATAAAGCATGCATTCCTTTCATAAGCATCAGTGATGATAGCTCATAGAATTGTGGGCAGTAGGATACAGTACGCTGTGTTATTCTATGATGTATCATCCTACTATGTACTATGATCCTTAAATATGCATTTGTTCAAGTAAAACTAGATTTAAATCAACGAATGCACTATCATGCAAAGCTCAATATGGATTAAAGGGATTCGATCACCAGTAATCACATGTGTGTGCAGATAAAGATAGCAGTGTACTGTCAGAAAAGTGATGTGCCTAGATCAAGGTAACAACGTAACAATATCAAATTCACTATTGTTTACTATTGTTTGAAATGTCTTGGTTTAGATTATATTCACTATTTTCATGACTTGTATTTTTATTTGTACCGAAAGCTAATATATAAAGAGGCAGGGAAAAGACAGACAATCAAAGTTGGAGGTAGCTTTCCTCTCCTGCACACAAATTGGTTTGTTCTACATAGTGTGATGGCAGAGGGTGGAGATAGGTCCATCTCTCAAAGCCAAATAAATAAAATCCAGGGGCTGGGCTGAAGGAAAAGGGATAAGTCTAAAAAAATAGCTTTACTAAGCAGTGCATCAGGATTAATCGACTGCATGGCAGGTCAGCACTTATTTATTTTTACAATCCTGGACAACACCTTTATATATTATTAAGAATATTATTAAGAACTATAAAAAAAACAATTAGATAACACAATGTTGCTAAATTGTGTCTTACGATATCTGTCTCATTTATCCAACAAAGCAACTGGACTATGTTTTTCTGATTTTGTCTGGCTTTCTCAATTCAATATTGTGCTGGTGCTGGAATAATAGTCAATCACGGTTGTGTCTACAGTATAACCAGAATCTTGGTAGAATTTTCTGTCTTACAATTATACACTGAATTTTAAGAACATGGCAAACCAATTCACTATTAGAATTTAACCAGTCTCCTTATTTTCTGATTTTTATTATTCTTTTTTTAGCTAAATTGATCTTCTTTGTATTTCAGAAATGTTTAGTGCACAAATTTAGTACTGCAAAGTGGAAAAAAGAAGGTTAAACATCAATGCTTTAGAGGTCACCAAAAACAATTTCAGCAAATCTCTCCAGCAGAGACACAGGCAACTTTACAGAACTTATTTACATAAATGTGAAAAAACATTTCCAACAGATGAGAAAGTTCTTCTACACTTTAGTAATTTTTTAATCTGAACATGGCCCATCCTATATGGAAAACACCAAGAGAAAGTCCCATATTTAACTGCCATAAGCGTTAAGCTGATAAAGCCAGCTCAGAAGATCAGTCAGGCTAAAAAGACAAGAGGCAAGAACTAAAATGTGCATCATGCCAGGCTTTGAGAGAAGTATGATTAGATAGGTGGCTTATTGTACAATGCAAGATATATCTGAATAAAAGCAACAATGAGCATTCTCTTGTTCAGAGGGTTGTAATCTGCCCCTACTTGGAATTGGAGAAGAGCATACAGACTTTTTTTTATATCTGCCTGCAGGCATCCTCAGGCTTGAGTCCCTTCACCTTAATGATGCCAGTTGTGTATGTCCAATCACCTTATGATTTTATAAGCCACTCCTCTCGGGCCAACTAACCCTTTTTATGTGTATCTCTTTTAAAAAGGCAATATCTTCCATATAAATGATTGTATAAAACATGTTGAAACCATAAGGGGAAGAGAATTAATCGATTCAGTACATATATACAACTTCCCCAGTTATTGTCTCTTAATTTCTAATCCATTTACCCCCTTGTATAGATTTATTTAGGGGAAACACTTCAAGGATTCATAAATATCTTTGTTCACACAATTCAAGTATCAAACATAACCAGATAGAGACTCTGAGGCTAATTATTTGAATGACCCCATGGATGCCTTTGGTATTGCTGTATATATTGTTTATTTTTTTAATGGGTTAACCATTTACTACAGTGCACTAGCCACACTTGTTTTGAGAGTTAAAAGGCAAGCTCACTAGCTCATCAACCTGGAGCATATTTATGGGGTTAGTTAAGCAAGACATGATTGGTTCTCAGCCTGTTCTCATTGCCCTGTGCCTGTATGTTACCACTACCACTTCCATTGGTTTGCGCTGATCCATAGCACAACATGCTTGGGCTTGAAGGCAACTTATGAAAGCCAGGAAAAAAAAAGTTAGATGTAAAATAGCATATCATACCTTTTTACATACATATTGCACTTATAATTACCTTGCAAAAGTTTCATAGTCTTTTCATATGCTGGACATGAAATGTCTGGACATGAATATTAGCATGACTGAATCCAAAGGTAAATACATGTTACTCTTCTGCTTGTTTTTGCCTTGCTTATTTCCCATAGATATTTTGAGAATATTTTTAACTTCTTTGTAGATTATTTTTTGAGTGGTAGGTGTGCACTCCGGTGTACCCAATGTAGAGGTTGTTTAAAAAGCATTAAAAGCTTCCAGCTAGCAGGATGAAATGTCACAGCTATCACATTTCTAACATTTAATCCTCAAAGTGTTATTTGGTTTACAATGTTTTTTACAATTTTTGTCTGCAGTAGGTATTTTTGAGTGGTAGGTATGCACCCTGGTGTACCCAATGTAGAGGTTGTTTAAAAAGCATAAAAAGCTTCCAGCTAGCAGGACGGATTGTGCTGAGGTCAAGTCAAGTAAGGGTAATGTCATTGCACATAAGACAGCTCACGACAAATACCACATAACCCTTATCATAATAAGTAAGGTAATTTGGGCTTTTAATGATTTATTTAAAATTAAGATGATGTGATGTGCTCTCCATATATCATTTCACTTTAGAATATGAGGGTAACAATGCATGAGATTCAAGTGTGCCACAGAACTTATGCAAGGAATTTTAAAGGGCTACAGCAGGCAAAGGTAATTTTTACACCATTGTGTCGGGCTACATTCGGCCTAAACTGTTTTCTGTTTCTACATTGACAAAGAAATGGTCAAGATATAGAGGCTTAGTTTTATCTTATAATTTAAAAAGTGGGCGTGACCCTTGGATCTGCGATGCTGCATAGTAATCAGCATAATAAGCAGGGTCTGTAAGATTCCCAGAACTTGTTTAGGACACCCTGGCTGTGCAATGCGAATCTGGAAGAGGAGGCAAAGGGAAGGGTGCGAGGAGGGAAGGACCAGCATTCCTGTCTGGCTCTGCTGAGCTGATTGAGGGACAGGATAAATAAAAGAGAATGTCATTGGCTGAACTTATAAACCCTCATATCTTGGTAATTTCTGCTTCAATTTAAAAAACAGTTTAGGACAGCACCAAATTTAGCCCGACACAATGGTGTAACAATTACCTTTGCCTGCAGTATCACTTTAAGGAATCAGTTTTTTCCTTTCCCATTCAGATAGCAGATAGGAGAGCTTAGCTACAGAGTTCTTACAAATTAAAATAATGAAACAAGAGTAGGGGAGTACCATTAGTATTGCAAATAAATCTAATCTGTATCTGAAGTAACTCATATATCAATTAATACTATTGATCTAACAGCTTAACATACACACAATGCAATGCTGTAATACACTTCACATAATATGTCATTATATATTGATTAAGCATATGCGCACATTTAGTTTCCATAATGTTAGTTCACAATACCTTTCAAAACCATGTGTTACTGCTACACAAATAGCAGATCTTTATAATCATGAGCTTGAGCTAGACATGTACAATAAGGAACATTCTAGCATAGTTAGAAGTTAGTCTGCTTACGGGTTTTTCCATGAGCTCGCTGTCTTTTGCTTTCAGCTCAGCTCAGCTCAGTTAAGGTGTTTGGTGCTGTCATGTTATTAGAGCAGTCACGTGATCAGTGTGAACACATGATGCCTGCACACCTCCTGAGTGGCTCCTACCTGCTTTATAAAGAAGTGCTTAACACAAGGAAATTGCTGGGTTGTCTTTGTATCTAAGCCCCTTTCTTTCTGTTTTCCGGGACCATAATTGATCATATTGGATTTCTTCTTTTGACCGTTGGTTTTGGACTTTTGGACTGATTCTCTGGATTTTGACTACAGCTTGTTTTGGCTAAGCTTCTTTGCTGCCAGACCTGAAATCTTGCTTGGACTTGGACTTTTCACTGCCTGTCTTTTGACCCCAGCCTTGACTTTGACCCTGCTTTTGCATGCATACCTCCTATCTACTTACAGCCGTGTGAGGTCCTGGTGCACAGCACTTCCACATGGATGACCCATGGTATCCTGCAGCTTAGCCTGTCCTTCCTTGCAGAAGGCTCCAGTAAAAACAGGGGCATCACGTAGACCCTGGGACCTGGTAGATTTGGGCTTTCAGTGGATTCACCCACTGGGCTCTCCCGGCTTACCTCCTGACAAAGAAAAACATTCTGTTTGACACATGTCTGTCTCTCCTTCCTGTCTTTGAGCACTCTGGCGAATGAGCAGCCTTTACTGGCTGTGGCTGATTGTTCCTGTCTCAGGTAGTAAAACAAAGTGTGCACACAATGTTATGCCACCCATTCCTCCATCCCTGATCGTTGTCAAAATCTATGCTCCCTTGCACATCATGAGTAATTTTCATACAGCGGGCATAGCTCTGGGACACAGGATAAAGAAAAGATTTGCAAATATGTCTATATAGTAAGTAATATTCCCCTTAAAAGAATCTGAATTATTAGCATGTTATATCTGCCCATATTGTTTTACATCGATTGGTAGGGTCAGGTTAGGGGGGCTTATAGCCCTCAACTATGCTAATAAAGGAGCTCTGGTGCTCAGTATGTGGCTACACTTACCATCTAAAAATCATTTCCATACATCATGAAGTTTTATTTTTAGATTTTGAGGGCTTAAAAAAACTGGGAGCATAAAAATGAAGAGCTTTATGGTGTATGATTGTTTAGGTCATTTACCTGCCAGAACAATGACTTTTAATCAACTATATGGGAGATAAGTCAGTGCTAACACATCAACATATATGGTAGATTCATCCAGGGACATGCCTAAGTTTCACAGCCCTCCCCCCCCAAAAAATATGTAGTAATTTAAAAACTGCAGTAAATTACTAGCAATGAAGTGAGGGGACTGCAGCATTGGTTTGTCAGTAGACAATCAGTCAGAGACTCTCCTGGAACTGATCCACTAGGTGCATGAAATCCCCGGTGGGTCCCTTAACTAAGAAGGCCTTTGGGGGCCACCACTCCAAAACGGATCTAAAAGCAAATACTGTGCTGTGCATTTTTCTGTTCGAAACAGGGAATGCAGGAGAGCACAGGTTATCCACTCACGCACAATACAGTTAGGGTTAATGTCCACATGCAGAAATAGTATGCAAGTAACTGTGAGGTTCATTTTCCTGGTGGGGCCCAAACGCCCCAGTCCGACACTATCGAGCACTAGGTAGTTTTAGCTTGGGGTCTGGGTTGGTGGGGCCGGTGGGGTCCTTTTTTTCCTGAGGATGCTTGTTTTTCAGAGTGCCCTTTACATGAAATTCCTTGGGAAACAATTCACTGGCACCCTTGTTCCCTGCAGAACTTACGCGATCCTTATTGACACACAAACAATGCATACTAATAGGGCCACTGTCTGATTCCACAAAAGCTGCATGGCGGGAGGCAGCTTGTATTGGGGCCTTCCCTTGTAGCAGTACATTTCATTTCTAGACATGGATAGTTATACTGTCAGTAGTAACATTAAGTGCAGAAGATCCTGTTCATGTCTTGATCTAAGCACATTAAATAAGTTAAACTAAACTTAATATGGACAAGCCCTTTGTTTATTAAGCAATTTGAACAAAGGGACCCCTTGAAAATGTATGAAATGCAGTTGTTAGATATATACCATGAGTTGCTGAAGATATTTCAATAACAGCATTTTAGGGCTATTGTCCTCCAGGAGGTTATTGATGTGACCTGTAACTAATTCTATGTAACACTGTATAAGGGAATATATAATTTTACCGGCTTTATGCTGTAGGTCAAAACCAACATCTCAAAACATGCAAACTCTTAACTTTGGCCTTTTTTCAAGTGAACATTTTTTCCTGTGATTACAAGATCTGTCAAAGCTTTTTGTAGTTATTGGTAAGAGAAATAGGACATATTAACTAGGAAGGCAGTAATGATTGCAAAGAACTGAGCTTGTGTGGGTGATTGGCTTAAGTAAAGCTCTCCAATCAACTACTTGTTTATAGATTGGACTAAAAATACAGCTATAGGAATGGATGACTGTGATTGGAATTGATAAATGATGTAAAGTTGTGAGGATATGTGCACAGAATATTTACATTTTTATTATTGTTTAAATCATTGAATTTAAAATCTGTAGCCTCAAAAACTGGGGGAATAAAATATAATTGATATACAATTTTCTGGTATGAGATGTTTATCAAAGACTGTATGCAGGCACTAGAGTTGTACACAAAGACACTGCCCCGGCAAACCTCCTGTGCAGGAGTTCCAGTGGCTTACTGCGGAACCTTACCTTGGAACCCAGTAAGCTGTAGAAGGCAAAATGATTGTATGTATTTAATTTTTAAGTCATCTAACTCTGCTATGGTAAATGGCCTGTAATATATTTAATACGTGTTTATTTGGGTTACATGAATATGTATATTTTTGACTCCAGACTAATATTGTTAACCCAAGTTTCTTTTTCATTACAGGACAAACTTGCGGTGGATTGGTACAGGGTCCTAATGGTACGATTGAAAGTCCAGGATTTCCACATGGGTATCCAAATTATGCAAACTGTACTTGGATAATAATCACAGGTGAAAGAAACAGGATACAGCTGTCATTTCACATTTTTGCTCTGGAAGAAGATTTTGATATTCTGTCAGTTTATGATGGACAGCCGCAACAAGGAAACTTAAAAGTCAGGTAGGACTTACGTGCATAATTATAATTTCATTTCTCTTTAGACTTATGTGTCGTCCCAATACATAAACCCTAACATGTACATGTTAATTGAGCAAGAGTTTAGTGTAATGCGTTGTGGCAATGTTAATTTAGGAATTTTTGGGGTGAGACACACACTGGTTGGTAATCTAAATTATGAACAGATCTTCTGCATAGTTAAAGCTGCAGACGTTGTACTCTGTGGTTAGCTGTTAGATTATTAAGTAAGCTAGAAAGGGGTGTTTTACACCAAGCTGAGGAAGTCGGGAACATGTTGTCTTTGTGGGTTCGCTCAACTGATGCATTCTAAATCACTGCTGGGGTGGTGCTTAAAGTGTACCAACACCCAGGATTTTCACTATCCTGGGTTTTGGTCCACTTCGGTGGGGCACCCCGATCGGGGGTGCTCCCCTGTGTGAAACCCCCCAGAATGCCCGGAAACACTCACCTCACCCCTACACGGGCGCTCGTCCAATCAGAGCACTCAGAGCCGCTGTGGTATGCACGTACAAGCGCCATCCAACCACAGCGGCTCTGAGCGCTGGAGGCCGCGTCTCGCGCTTCCCTCTAACAGGGAGCACGCCCGCGCCGGCCATTCACAAACGGCCAGCGCGGGTGCGCGCCCTGCTAGAGGGAAGCGCGAGAGGTGGCCGCGGCCCGCACATGCACTGTTGGAACGGGGTTAAGGTAAGGTTTCTGGGCTTCCTGGGGGTTTCACCCCGCGGGACATCCCGATTTCAGATGCCCCGCGGGGAGGGATCTGATCGGCCCGGGAATCTTATAGATTTCCGGGCCGATCCCCCCTGGGTGTTGGTCCACTTTAAGAGCAGTAAAGTTCTCCTCCTTTTTTGCCATAACCCCAGCATTTGGTGGTAAAAATAACTCAAATTCTGTCTGTTTTACAAAATGTGATGCTGTAGAAATTAGTCCCATAACGGCAGATTGTTTATTTCTTTATTATAACATTGCAATGCCTTAGGTTGGATCTTTGACAGAGCTGCATCGTTGTCAGTGGCATGGGGAAAAACTCCCATGTTAAGGCTCATACAGCATCAATTAAAAGGAACAATCCAAGCAATAGCAATAGACTGCAAGCAGCTCAACTCTTGCCTGTACCATGTGCCTCTGTAGCAGGACTCCAAAAATGTGCCCGTCCTCTCTCTTTGTATGACTTAGCTTTAAATCTGCACCAACCGTTCTTCCGAATTACTGTATTTGAATAAGTTATATGTTAACACCAGGCAAATTAAAGATCTATAATCTTAATAATATCAGTATAATCTGTAGTTAAAAAAGGCAAATACAATTACACAATGAAAGGATCCCTCCTCCAACAAAAAGTTTGTAAGGAAAGTTTTGTCTAGCACTGTCCTCTGAGATGAAATAGAAAAAAATCCTCAGCACTTTCTATCACGTTGGCTCAAGATCCTCTGATTCGCTTGTTTACATACCTGGCTTGTGATCCCATGCCACATATGCGGACTGCAGGGAAATCCCTGGCATTCCTTTTTGTTAATGCACCCTCTGCTTACAGTTCATTCATATGCAATGTATACAACATTGATTGGAGAAGAGTGCCATTGGATAGCTAGCAAAGTAAATAAACAAGGTGAACCAAGGGTTTCACTTAGCAGGGGCATCCCAAATTTGGATGAATTAGAGGCACAGAATGAAGCCCGGAACACCTGACCACAAAAAGCCAATTAAAGAAACAGATAGGGGATCTGCAATCCTCTCCAGTGCTTCTCTAGATTTCACCTGTTGCTAGGTGAGCCACTATAATTAAGCTACAACATTTATGCCAATCTCAGCATAGAAAACAAAAGCTCACAAATGGTTTGCTCCATTCCTGACTCCAACCAGATCTCTGCCATCAATTAGTGATGGCCTGATTAACACTTCTAGTGAAAAGGCCACAAATTCCTTCTACAATCAGACCTCCAATTTGTTGCTATTGGCAACTGTACACCAACTCTTTACACTAAGATCTCCAATCAGAGAAATGTGAGCCCTACACACACAGAACACAGAGGGAGCTCGCACACACTTACACATGCCTAGAAGCAGTGTTCTGTGTGTACGAGGCTCACTTCTATCTTCTTCTAGCAACAGATTAAAGGTAGGGAAAAGTGCTTCCATGAAAATATGCAAAAAATACTAGATAAGCTCATCACCTTGATAACTTCATTTTGGCACAACAAAATATACACTTTAGAAAATGCCATCAAAACTAAACTTTCCCTATACCTAAACTGCTAATGTGCTAGGCTTAAAATGCATTTGGGCTCATTCTGAAGCTATCAAATCAACCTGGTAATCTCGTGGATGCCAGCTTCACCACTGCTGAGTCTTCTGGACTCAGACTGACCACGCCATTAAGCACTGGTGCTTACATGGCTACCCCATTTCTCCTCATGAACAAGACCTAAATGATCAAGACACTAAATGAGCAAGACACTGAAAAAATAAATGATGACATTTGGCAAGTAAAGAATGTTACAACTGTTTACCAGGAGTTTTACTAAATTTAATTTAGTTTGTTTCAGGCATTGACAAAAGAAAATGTTTCTCAATTACGTCAAACCCTAGAGCTTTTATTGTTTTTGCATAGCAGATGCATCGGTTTCAGTCAAAAAACTTTTTTCATTAATAGTATATCCAAACAATTATTCATTAATACCTTTAAGGCAAACAGTTTTGTTTGGTAGCTAGTTTTAATAACTATTTCTATTTCACAGGTTTTAATTTAAAGTTGCGCTAAAATAAATATGCACTAAGGTATTTAATGGAAAAACCTGTACACCTGTTTAATTATGCAGTTATTAAATTTGCCAATCATGTGCCAATAGCTTAATAAATAATGTAGTGCAGATACTGGTCAGGACCTCCAGGTCACTTGAAACATTGGAATGAGAAAGAGAATAAATGGGGGTCATGCTAAATATTTGGTGAAGCCAGTGTGACTTCCGGTGTGCATTGCTGTATGTATTGCAAACCTGCATCATGGCGAGCTTTTTAGTGATAACACACAAAGTGCAAAAAGAAGTGTATGTCCTACATTTTCCTCCCAATAATCAGTTATACATGTGATGGCCAATTTTAGGTACATTATTTTTCCAGTGATGTAAGGTTTGTAAATCACAGCGCTCTATAGGCTATGCTAAAGCATAGCACATAGGGTTCTGTTTCCAAACTTAAAAGCAAGTACCCTTACCTCTTTGGAAAAATGATGTGTCTAACCTGTCTTACAGGTACATGTAATTTAGGGGGGAAAAAAGTAAAAACATTTGTTTGCACTTTTTTTTGTCTAAAAGCTAAAAAGCTCACCGAAATGCAGGTTGCAATTCACACCGCAATGTATGCTACAAATCACACTGGCTTCACTAAATATTTCTATATAATAGCATGACCCTCATTGACTAGTTATTGTTGACTAGTTCTGCACCAAATCCCCATTGATTAGACTCTAACCTAGGCCCAGATGGGCGTGAAAAGCAAATACCTTGCTTTTGAAAGTAGTCAGAAGGTAATGTCCAGACTTTTTCTTTGAGCTGACAGAAAAGCTATGGTGACCTTAAAGAGGAGTGACCACCAGCCTAAAACTAAGAATTTAGGGCCAATGGTCTTCCTTTTTGTTGGACATCCCACATTTTGGAAAGCACCATTGTGTGATACCCGTGAAATCACCTGGTAAAATCCATGCTCATCTCCAGAAAAAAAGTGGGGAGTGGCCAGTGAGGTCAGAGTAAAAGCTAAATGGTGCTTGAGGCGCTGGTGGCCTGTACATGCGCTGTGGGATCATTGGAAAGGTTTCACACAGTGGGGAATCCCAAATTAGTTTTGTCTATCTTAAAAGTGGATCAAAACACCACTCTTATTCCTCTTTTTGCCTTCCCAATCTGGGATGCCACCCAGTGGGAATCTTTAGTGAAACCTATGTTATAACTCTTCTGAGATTTGATCCACCTTAAGATGGATGACAACAACAGAAAACCTAGCTGGTAATAGCAGGGTATTATTAATAAGTTTTAATACTGTGGCTAAAAATATACTCTGTATCATGAATAAAATAGCTACTTCAACACTAGCCCAAAAACAGGTTAAACTACTTACTACCTCCATGTTCCATCACTGCAAACATGTGAAACCCACTTGGTATTTTCCGATATTAGCACCACTTTAAAGCAAAGTGGGTTACAGCAATAGCAGTATTTTTATTTAGTTGAGCATAAAGGGCAGGTTGAGCGTGGTGGAGGTCCCTCATACAATATTTTTCTGTGTAAAAATAAAAAAAGCTCACATAGATATAGGTTGCACCTCAGTGCATTATATAGCTTCACCAAATTAGCATGATTCCCCCCTTGTCTTGTATTTATATTTTCCAATATTCTTTATTGATAATAATAGATATATACATTGACTGTTATATATTTGTACAGAATATATAGCAGAACCTATACTTATTACTCTATATATAAGTAATACAATAAACAAATGCATTTAGGTTTCATTTTTGTTTCATGGGTTCCTCTTTGGTTCACTAAGGTGCATTAATGTTAAAGTTTGGAGACTTCATTGGTCCTTTTACAATTACTTTCTACAAAGGTGGTAAGAAATATTATAGAATAGCAGGCAAAGCAAAAGGATGCTAGCATGAGATGTAAACTGCTAGATTTCTTGGGATGCTGCCAAACAGATGCACAATCTTACATGACAGTATAGGCAATTGAAAGACATCCTGAATGTAGACTTCAAGGAAAACTGCTACTGGATTGCTTCCAAGTACATGCATAGATGTCTATCACAAAAGTCTATATCGGGCATAGGTTCATTGTTTCGCTGTGAATGAAAAAGAACTTTCACAGGAAATAAGAAATACCATTCCTATTGATGTAGAAAAGGCTTCCATTACCATGATAATAATTTTATTGTTCATGATCAAGGTGTTGCATTTTATTCCTGATAAAAATAATAAGACAACGGGAAAATAAAAGAACAATAGCAATGCGATAAGTACAGTGACCAAAGATCGATGTGAAATAATTTGTTCATGGTTCTGTATTTCTGCTACAGAAAGTGGTGACTACGGTACATCAAGTAAGCAGTTGAACAGCTTATTAGCTTTCTGAATATACATCTGCCCTTTCTGCAGTTGTAGCCTGTACATTATTATAAGCCAAGACCATGGTATTGACGGCAACCTCCAACCATAAAACCTCTTACATCCCTTTTAGGATGGTATTTTCTTGTTATACATCTATCCCTAGATATGTCTTTGATTTATATTTTTTTGAACTCAACAATCACATGTTGGATCATTAAAAGATATTATTTACCTGACTGAAAACTGATATAACAAAATATGCTTGAAAGATAGAGGCTGATTCATTAATAGCGACAGATAGCGACAGATAGCGACTGTTGAGCGACTGTAGCGGTATTTTGACAGCGACCGCTAGTAGTCGCTGTGCTTGGCCATTGTTCGGTGGATGATAGCGACTCAGTCGGTGTGCCGTAATGTTGAATACAAGATGCTGAGTCGCTATTTGACAGGTTCACTGTTGTATGGGAGCGCATGATAGCGACTGGACATAGCGACCGGCACCCACCATATTCATTAAAAAATCAGCCTTAAAAATTCCTAGCGCTGTGAAATGCATGTTTAAATCCCAGAGCGCAGTAGGCGATGTGTTAAAAGTAGTTTTTTAACCCCCTAACCACCCAAAAAAAAAAAAGGGATAATTTTGAAATAATATTCAAACCTGAATAGTTTAAAATCAGACCTGTAATATCAATTCTGCAAAAAAAAAAAAATTTTTAAAAATCCCCAAAAAATACATTTTCAAAGGAAGAAGTGTTCACAGATTTTTTTTTTTGAAATTTAAAAAAAAATATATATTAAAAAATAATTATTAATTAAAATACATTCTGCCATTGAAATGCATTGGAGAGAGCCAGGTAGCGAGAGGTCATACCTGTCGCTGCTCAAGGATGTTCGCTGGCGCTGTTGGATGAGGCTGGGATATGATGAATGAGTTGCTAGGTGGCGCTATCTCAGTCGCTAAGCAGTATCGGCTTGCTAAATGTGTGATTGTGGAGGGGAGACGGCGTTCTAGTTGCGGTACCTGGCTTTACTGGCCGGCTCCCCAGTCGCTATCTGTCGCTATCTGTCGCTATTCCTTGATAAATAAGGCCCATAGTTTACAATGAAGAGAAGGGGGAAGTTACCCTAAGGCTACTACTGGGTGGAAATTCCTAAGGCACAAGGGGTAAAGAATTGCACCTACTGGTTAGTTTTATTTGGTATGTGGCAGTGTAAAAGGTTCAACAGTGTCGGAAAAAAATATTTTTTGGTCTAATACAATTTCTTATACAAGTACAAAGCATATATTGTTTTTCATTCTCACTCTTAGGTGGGTTCTAGATTCCACTGTTGTAGCAAGTCCCATAAACAGTTTTGTAGCAAGCAAAACTTTCCATTGCTGTAGCGAGCTTTCTATACACACAGATGCGTTTTGCCTCTTGGCTTTCTCGGTGTGGTATTAAAAATAACCTAATAGATAATAACAGTGTGGAATTATTAAGCAAGCATATTTGGCTATAGTGGTACATTTAATAAAATGAGTAAAAGCCACTAACGGTATAAAACGGGGTACAATGACAACATAAAATCTCTTTATATCTCAATGATCCCTATTTCTTGTTACGTGGCAGAGTCATATGTACATGATCAGACTAAAGAGCCTTATTCATGAAGTGTGCCTTTCTATTCAATTTTGCTGACATTAGGGGTTATGTTAATAATTTGGTGAAGCCAGTGCGACTTGTAGTGGGCATTGTGGTGTGGATTGCAACCTGCATCTCTGTGAGCTTTCTAACATTCAGAGTGTACCCTTTTTTTTATTCCCCAAAAATGACCTGTACCTGTGATAGGGTATTTTTACAGGCAAGGTAAATCATTTTTCTTATGAGGTAAGGATGTTTTTTTTTCTACAGGTTAGGTGAATCCTTTTCCTATCATATGTACAGGTCATTTTTGAAAAAAATAGGTAGAAAAAAACATTCTTTGCATTTTTTTGCTAAAACGCTCACTGAGATGCAGGTTGTAATCCACACCTCAATGCACACTGCAAGTCACACTGGCTGCACTAAATAATTAACATGACCCTCATTAGCTTTCATCTTGGTGCGTTCACTTCTTTTTCTATTTTTGGTGCTGTTATTATTCCTGAATAGTGCTGCAAGTCAAAACGTCTGTTCCTAAATAACAAGCTTGCATTGGCGCGCTTGGTTCCTCCCTATAGGCTAGCCTATATCAGCGTCCGTGTGTGTGTACCTTTGGGCCTATATCAGCGTCCATGTGGGTGTACCTTTGGGTCTATTTATCAGTGTCCGTGTGTGTACCTTTGGGCCTATATCAGTGTCCGTGTGTGTACCTTTGGGCCTATATCAGTGTCCGTGTGTGTACCTTTGGGCCTATATCAGAGTCCGTGTGTGTACCTTTGGGCCTATATCAGTGTCCGTGTGTGTGTACCTTTGGGCCTATATCAGTGTCCATGTGTGTGTACCTTTGGGTCTATTTATCAGTGTCCGTGTGTGTACCTTTGGGCCTATATCAGTGTCCGTGTGTATACCTTTGGGTCTATTTATCAGTGTCCATGTGTGTGTACCTTTGGGCCTATATCAGCGTCCATGTGTGTGTACCTTTGGGTCTATTTATCAGTGTCCGTGTGTGTACCTTTGGGCCTATATCAGTGTCCGTGTGTATACCTTTGGGCCTATATCAGCGTCCATGTGTGTGTACCTTTGGGTCTATTTATCAGTGTCATTGTGTATACCTTTGGGCCTATATCAGCGTCCATGTGTGTGTACCTTTGGGTCTATTTATCAGTGTCATTGTGTATACCTTTGGGCCTATATCAGCGTCCATGTGTGTGTACCTTTGGGCCTATATCAGTGTCCGTGTGTACCTTTGGGCCTATATCAGTGTCCGTGTGTACCTTTGGGCCTATATCAGTGTCCGTGTGTATAACTTTGGGCCTTTATACTGGATTTAACATTGCCAATGTGTGCTATTCTGTTCCTCCAGCTTTTTGACCCTGCTAAATTTTAAGACCTGGCAGAGGTTGGCAGTGTCTCTTATAAGTGCTGGTTGCCATTTCATTTAAGTTATCTGAAAACACTGTTACGATAAAAATGGGGCAAACTTTCTAGTGTGTTTATATCCATTTTTAATTTTTAAGATTAAATTAAAGAGAATTTCTAGCCAATAAAAAAAAAATGCTATGGTCACCTTAAGTCCCACATAGACCATAGCTTCTAGCCCAGGGCTGCTTATTGTTAGATTCACATCTAGCGCTGCTCAGCCAATCACCGTGCTCCTCTCACTCATTGTGCAGTCTCTTCCTGGGTTCCTCAGATGCAGCAATGCCCTCGCCATCAGTCACGGTGAGCTGTCACGCCCCCTCCATTATTTGCCATGGCTGATGGACTCAGGAAGAGACCGCACGACGAGCAATTGCGGTGAGCGGCACTGGATGCGAATTTAATGATGAGGTAAACCCTGCAGCCCTGGGCTAGAACCTATGGTCTATGTGGGACTTAAAGCGGACCAAAACCCACCGAACTTGTGAAATACATTTGACCAAAGGTCCTGCCAATACTCTCTTCTTAGGGTGTAGAACTAGAAATGGATATTTTTACTTATCAAATTGCCCTGAAACACTGGTTTCATTGCTCTCCATCTCTGTAGGATTGCAGGGTATTAGTCATTGCATAGGTGTGGCAATGATATCATTGCCACACACAGCAGTAGCAATGAATGGAGGAGGTGGAGCTATACAACTAAAACAGGCAACATTATCTGAAATTAGAGTGAAGCGGGAGCAGTAAAAATAGGCAAAAGTTGTTCGACGGGGGAGCATTTTAGGCCATGCTAAATATGTGAGTTTTGGTCTGCTTAGTGAGCTGGAAGCCTGATTTATTACTAGCGCCAGGAACCGACAAATGAGCTTCTGTAGTGAGGCATTGAGAGCAACCGCTAGTAGTCGCTGTGCTCGGCCATGGTTCGCTGTTTCAGAGCGTCTCAGTCGCTGGCCGGCATTGATGAATATATTGTGTGGGTCGCTATAACACCAGTACAGCACTATATGGGAGCGAACGGTAGCGCCAGCTCAGTGCGACCGAGTCACACCATATTCATATAAAAAAAAGCCTCACACAGCGCCGCTGCTCAAAATCGGGTCGTTGTAGCCCAGAGTGCCAAGGGCTGTGTGATTAAAGTCTTTTTTTAAAATGTATCCACTAGTAACAAAGCAAAAACATATGGAACAATTTAATACCAAACCTGTAATGACAATTTTGCATAAAAATATTATAAATCAAAAGTTTTCAAAAATGACTTTTTCTAGGCCATGAGAGGTGACACAATTATTTGATAATTAAAAAATAAATAAATAAATAAAACCCTGTTTAAACAGAAGAAAAGGAACGTCCATTGAAATGTATGGGAGAGCGACAGGTAGCGACAGGTAATACCAGACGCTCTGGAAGCTAGAGTATACAGTATACGGTGAGCTGTCTGTGATGATGAATTGGTCGCTACGTGTTGAGTCACTCACCAGATTCGCTTTGATAAATGTGGTATTGCGTACAGCGCCCGGTGGTCACCGTTCGCTACCTGTCATTACCTGTCGCAGCCAGTCGTTACTTGGCGCTATGGCTTGATGAATAAACCCCATAGTGCTTTTTATTGGCTGGAAATTGATTTTAAGGCATTGTTCCTGTTCCTATAAAGTGTTCTTGTTGGTGTCAAAAGTAACTAAATTCTGCATAGAGCGACGCAGTGGTCAAACCATTGGTGCTAAATGGTGCAGAGGCTTTTTAAATCCAGGCTGAAAATCCAGGCCCCATTAGACTGGTAGCGATGATCAGCTACCACGCTCCTGGGATTGGGTGTCTGTCAACTGTCCCTCAAATCCACCACTACCATGCAGAGCCATACCCCCCCCAGCATCAGGGGAGAATTGCTGCAAGTGAGTTGTTTTATTATTGGGCTTAGAACAGGAAGGGTTTACTGGCAGGCTATAAATATATTGGTTTACTCTTTAATTGTGCAAAACAATCCATCCTAGCTCCTATGTACAGTTATGTTAGTTATTAAGTTATTGTTGTTTAATTGCTTTTACTGGGTGTTTGAATACAAAAGCCGTGATGTCCTATTCGGCATTACATGCAGGATTACATTCTGAATTCTGAAATGGATAAACACATTCAGATTTTCCTTCTGTCCGTTATCTCTTGTTAAAGTGTAGCTCCCTAAGGAAAAAATAGTTCAAATTCCTTCAGGAAAAAAATACAGATCTCAAGCAAAAGTGAGGATTATGTGCAAATCTGTAAAAGCCACCTGTACGCAATACTACAGGATTATTTGTATATTGGAAGAGCTTCTAATAGATATAAACCATGAGTTATTGTTTTGCTGTGTTCTACTCTTGTTAACCAGTATCAGCATCACAGTTCCTGGTCACAGTTTAAAAATATGGAAAGGTTGAGGAATATATATATATATATATATATATATATATATATATATATATTGCTACAAGAAAGTAAAGTAAATATAAGTATTATACATTTAAGGGAGTTCATTAGGAAAGCCACTAAAGGAAGACCTCTTAATAATGGAAATGGCTACAACGCTATGATATTTGTATATCTTTTGTTCCCAAAGGAATTGTAAAAAATCTTATACAATCAAAAATTACACTGTATATAGGATGACCCCTTTTGTTTATCCAGCATGGTTTGTTCCTGAATTAATATACAGTATGGTGGGCGACCTTCCTATGAAGCCTGGGTTTGGTATCCTTTGGCCTGAGCTTAGTTTCATGTGTGCATTTGCATGCAAATTAAGTTGGCCAGCAGAAAATCACCTGTGATAGTTTTTTCTGAGCCAATCACAGTAGCACCTTAGTTAGTTTGTCTGGGCCAATCAGAGATCACCTACGCTATATGAAACAAAGGGGTCAGCCTGGAAACAGAGAGATTCACTCGGGGCAGCTGAAGGACACACATGTGTTTTGAATGGAGATGGACACATGGGGATAGAGAGACCTGCTTTGTGAACTTGAATATAGCAGCCATCTTGTTTAGATGAGGCCTGCTGATTTCTGGCTGGACCAGAAAAAACAGATGAGTAATCCGCTGTGGTGTAATTTTAGAGATATACATATATTTGAGCTTTTAAATTGCCCGATACATTTAATGGTTGAAAATATACCTGTCAATTTTGCACCAAGAAAAACAGCCAACTACCAAAAACATGCAACAATCCACCAAAAATGTGATTTTGTTTTAATTATGCAAATTAGGCTCAACAATGGAGTGTAGACAGGTGAGGGGGAGACGTATAACTACACTGGATGTCTGCTTTAAACCCAGATATCACCTTCTCGGCCATTTGAGAAAAAAAAATAGCATAAATAGGAAGCCTGACTGTTAATACCAATCAGCACTAATATTCTTGCCTCAGCGGCACTCAGTTTCCACCTTAACTACCAAAAATCTAGCAGCCCGATGCATCTAATTTATCATTAGCTCCATATAAGTCGCTGCATCGGCACTGTTATTTAAGCTGTGGCAATTTATGGTGGAGCTGTAGGTTAAGATGCCATAGAGTACAATGGGCAGAACAGTATTGACCTGCTTTTTGCTTATAAATAACATTATATGGCATATATGGCATTTTACTAATATGGCTCTCCCTCACATAGCACTTTTTTTCTGAATGATATGGTTGTTTATTGTTATAGCACTGTTGCACTTTATAGCGCTGCTTATCACTCTTGATTATTTGAGCACTTGCACTTTAGGTTGTAGCTTGTAATCTTTTATTTTGTATATATATATGCATATCTCCTGCACTTATAATGAGAGCCTTTGGAAACCTGTTACCAATTGTGCAGTGTTACATTGTATAGAGCCCCCTAGTGTCCAGGTCATTGTTTTTGTCTTATGTGTATTTTAAATGTGTCCTGTTTGTTTGATCAGTGTTTTATTTTTCAAATATTAATTTACCTATATTCATGGCGTGAGCGGCACTATTTACTAGGGATTGTTTATGGGCTGACCTGACAGCCATTGCATTTATAGTATAAATTACACACGTGTATTTGACATAACTTGCATTGTGAGTTATATGTAAATGCAGGACCAATGATGTAAATGCAAGACCTAAATGTGTCCAACAGGCACTGACACAGGCCTGACAATACCTATGCAACATTCAAAACAAACTGGCTAACATCGGACCCTGTGACTTGCAGATCCATTCTAGTGAAACTAGCGCCAGAAAAAGAGGGGCCGGCGCTCAGACGCCGCTATGTCAGCAAAATGACGCTAAGCATCGTCCTTTATTGAATTGAAATTAAAAGGCGACTGCCTACAGTCCCCAAAACATCATTTTGACTTACCAGAACTATAGTTTGCCACTTACTCAAGGGGTAGTAATAATACTTTTACAAACATCTAGCATTCACTGAATTGTATTTTACTGACTACAGTACAAAAATGTGGTATCTATGTACATTGTTTAACTAAATTTATACTTTAAATGTTAGGCTCTTATTAGAAAACAGTTTACCTTTCAAATCAATGCAAAGTAAATATTTCAGTGTCAGTTTTGGTCTTAAAGCAAGTGTAAGTGCCATAGTCAGCAAAATATATAATCAACAAAACATCAGTTACTGCTGTTGGCCTACAAACACAGATCTGTTTAATTCTACTGACATTTAATGCAAAAGTAAAGCTAATAAATTCACAATAGAAACATAAATGAAGTTGCCTCACAAAAAATATATACCATAGTTTTCCCACAATACAAATGTGAATGCAGTAACAGTAAATTATATATATATCAAGCCACAAGCGGGGACTATGTTATTTATTAACAATGGAAATATATTGTTGCTTATTTTGGAGCTTCTGTTTTCTATTCTTGCTCAAATATATTGGATTGTAGTTTTTATGAGCTAAATTGTTCCATTTAAAATTGCTACTTGGCACTCAAAATTTGAAACACTCAAAACTGTCAGATGTATCAGCTAATAAGTTTATCAAAATATGATTTTCTGAACAATTTTAAAGGTTTCAGTCTAGTGAGGATTCATTTTTCTTGCTAACAGTCCAGAGATCGTTACTGAATAACAATGTTCACTCTGTTAAACAATTTTCCCTTAGAAACAGATATTGTTAAAATTAGTGACTATCTTAAAAATACCCTGAAATATTAGACACTATAAAATGTTTCCTTTCAGTAAAATATATGTTTATTAAAGTTTTTAGAAAGTACCACTACAGTACAGCTTGGAACGAATGATAACGTACCTTACTATCAATTGCATATGATATGTCAAAGCCTGGTAGATACCTTCTCACCACTCCTATGCTGCTTCTCCATTGGTGCAGCAGTGAGAAGATAGCAACGACCTGAAGCAGGAAGCTCTCCTTCCCATGTCTGCCAGCCCCTGCATTACTTTTGGAGCTTCTACATGGCCGATGCCTATAGTGATTTCTGGCTATGGTGTCTCTGATTGGAGGCACTAGTTCAACTGATACCATGCAGTGTGTGAACTTTCACTGCTGCATTTATTTAGGAAAGCCAATCCCCTGAAATATATATATTGCATTGAAAAAGTACTCATACCTCTTTGCCACATGCTACAACCACAAACCTAAATGTAATTTACTGAGACAATATATGATAGAGCCCCACATTACATTAATTTTTTTTTTAACTAACCAAGGTGCTTAATAACCCTTTATGACCAGACGGGGGCTCAGTGGATATGTAACATATACACAGTATGCCTATAAATCAACCATATGGCTTAATCTAAGGTGATAATATTCACTAAAATGTGCAAAGCTGTCAAAGAAAGCCATACAATTATTTAAAAAAAGAGGACTGATCTTAGGTTTACGAAAGTTATTTGTAGTAATTGAACATAGCATATGGATGTAGAATATGTAAAATAATATGTAGTAATATGAATTTAATAGACTATACTCATGAACCTAAAACCACTAAAATCTTTCTGCTGTAGGCATCATAATTCATCATTTTCTAAATGCCCTTTAAAAGAAGACCCATCTTGATTTTTTTTTTCTAGCTGCCATTTAATAATGCAGGGTAAGATTTTGGTTAGTTTCTCCAACACAGTAACGGAAGTTCTTAAGGCTGGGGCTTAAAAAAAGATGACTCAATCTCATATTGACTTGCTATGATCTATGATCATTTTGTCCTCCCACTCTCCAGCTGTAACCTTTTAAATTACAAACTGACCAAGCTTGACAAAATAAAAAAGTAATACAATCCACTAATAAATTCTTTGCACGTTTTATAGTGATAAAATATTTAGAGGTAATAATTTAGTCGCTTTATCTGCAAAAAATTGTCTCAAGTGAACAGTTGCATTTTACTTAGAGATTAACTAATGCAATATAGATCTATGCAGTAGGCACTTTTTAATTAGCTGCATTTCTGATTTACCCCTTAGCATGTAATGATTTGGAAATTAAGATTGTGGAAATGGGTGCTAAATATACTTATAAAACACACAAAGGTTAGACATTTTGCTTGAGATTCTCCTTACAGTACATGATTTCTTATTCCAGCATATGTGCAGTGTGACGATTGCACGGGTTGATTAGACCTCTTGATGGTTCATCTGATCAAACAAGACAATAGCACTCCACGTGTGTCACCGCAATGTTAGACGGCAATTGGCAACACGTGTGGCTATGCAAGGCTGCCACCAGAACACAAAAAAAGTAGCGTGTTCCCCACCATCTAAGCCACACACAACACAATCAGAGAGAATTAATCGAATGACCAACGACCAGGGGGCGATCGAGCGTCATAGGAAAGTAATGTAGCCAGGCTCTCCAGAACTAGCGTGAGCTTTTTTAGATCCTTAATGCAGAGCATCAGTTATCCCCATTTTGGAATAAATTATGAAAATACAGCAAACACAAAAGAAAACGGTGCAAGGTGATAAAATGGGATTAACTACAAAACATGGTACAAATAAATAAATAGCAATACAAATAAAAGGGGAAAATACTTAATAGTCTGTCTGAGCTGCGGTTCATTCAAATCAATTGTCTGTCAGTCCTCACACGTCTCCCAATGACCAACGTTTCCTGGTCTCATCCTTGTTGTTGTTACAATGGAGCGTGTGTCACTCTTAAAGGTAAGATTCAAGTGCCCTTAGACATTCTTGCCAGCCATGCTTATAGGCCGCACCCCTCATACCAGGGGACTGATGTTGGTATCACAGCCTGTCTCAGAATATTCCAATCTAATTTCTGCTATATGATACCGTCTGAACAAGTTCCAAGGGAGAGGGTGACACTTTTCAACCACTCTGTAGTTATTACCGGAGATGGGCTCTGTCTCTGCTTTCCATGGTTGGGTGGTTTGTTCTGATAACCCTTGCTCAGTTACTTTGTTTATGCTGCGGAGTTTTATGAGGGAAGAAAGTCATCCCAGCTGATTCTGTGTGTATGCAGGGGGTTATATGATGGGCAGGGTTATACAGAGCAGGGGGGGCAGCCAAGGTGTTATATCATACCTCCCAACTTCTGAAAACGTGAAAGCGGGACAAGCCATGCCCCCGGCCACACCCCCGTCACGCCCCGGCCACACCCCCGTCACGCCCGGGCCACACCCCCGTCACGCCCCGGCCACGCCCCCGTCACGCCCTGGCCACGCTCTCCAGCTCCAGCAATGTCGGCTGCCTTCACCCCTGCATGCGTACGTATCCCCAAACCAGCATACCGCCCGCCCCCCCACCCCCGTGCGCCTGCCCACCCACCCCCGTGCGCCCGCCCCACTCTCTCACCCCACGCGCCAGGAAGTTATCTTCGTGCCGGCGTCATTGCGGCCCTGGGCTGTCACAGCGCAGGGCGTCCCGGGACATTTGGTAATGTTCCGGGACCGCGGGATCCTTCTCAAAAATCGGGACAATCCCGGGAAAATCGGGACAGTTGGGAGGCATGGTTATATATATACATACACAGACACATTCATTGCTGGTTTGGTCACATGCAGATACAGCATTTAAGGGATAAAACTCTTGCCTTGCTGCCTTGCTGCCTCTCTGCCTCAAACTGTACAATGTAATAAGTACCCTGCTGTTATATTTAAACAGCACAGTGTCCTGCTGATGTTACATAATACGAAAGGGAAGGAACAAATGAATGTTTGTACACAAGGATCATGCCGTACATCTTACGAAATCCAGATTTTGCACAACAAAAAAGGGGAATAAAAACAAGGGGGAGAAGAAAAAAGATACCATAGAGAGCAGAGAGAAGCAAGAGGAGGGAGAGAATAAATAGTGGGGGTAGAAGAGGAATGAGAAGGGAAGAGAACAGAGAAATAGGAAAGGAGGATTAAAAAAAGGGAAATAAACACTGCAAAATATAAAAGGATATACACTATCATTTACCAGATAGTAAGAGCTTGTACATGTATATTCTCAAGGGCAAATAAACGTATCCATGGCTCCTAGATCACATTCAAATTTTTCCACAGAGTTAACCGAAAAAGGCCCTAATTCTTCATGAATAGTGATGTTATTAACCTGGACATGAATTTTAGAAGAAGGGATATTGCATTTTTTCCATGCTCATGCTAAGACTTATTTTTCAGCAGGGAAATTATGGTGTGCCAAGGTATATTGAAGCTGCTATTATTTCCAAACTTCTAAAATGACACCTATCTACTTGTATTGCATTGGCAGATGCAGTTATAACGCAAGGAAATGCTGCACATTATTTTTAATGGGCTAGTTCGCATATATGCGCTGCACCCTATTTGGCACCATATTCCAGGTTTAGAGTACTTATAAGTACCTCTGTAGAGTTGATAATAAATGATATACCATTCAACGTTGCAATCAATCACTAAATGTCAACATTTTTCTGTAAACAATTGACCACAATAGCCATCTGCTTGGTTAATGCGGAATCATCGCTCTTTATAATGAAATTGGCATAATCCCTGGCTTTCAAGCTTGCATAAATATTCATGTGTAACACAACATGAAGTCTGTTGCCCCATACAGTGGTTTTTGTGGAAGAAGTTGGCTAAAAATGCTAGAGTAGCTGACAGTGGTTGGGGAGAAGTATACAATACTGGTTAATAGTAATTTTATGAATTAAAGTCAATGTCCAGGCTTTAACAAAAAAAGGCTTGTACTTACAATTTGCCCCCCACAGCTCCTCTGTGTAGGTCCTGCCTTCCAAAACAGATTTTACATCCAGTGCGAGCATCTCTCTACTTACTAAGGCTGGGGATCCAGTGATTCAGTTTCCCAGCACAGCAGCTTCTCATGGCAGTGTCCCGGGGGCCTTGTTCTGCCCTTACATTTCTACTCCATTCATTGCAATGGAGGACACGTCCTAAGGCAGTTTTGACAGGCCCAGTAATGACACATCATCTCCATTGCAATGAACGGAGTAGGTGTGTTTGATATGACTAGAAGATGGATGCCATCATGTCTGTCCAGCGTCATGTCTGCACAGTTCGCACAGCCTTATTGGTAAGTATACACTAGTTAAACTGACACACTGTGCGCTGCTGTACACGGACAGTTTAGTAAATGTGTTTTTTGTGCTCTGGTGTGAGAAAAAGGTGATAAATATGTTTTTCACCTATTCTGGCATACACTGAGTTTAGCCAGACTGCCAATTTTTTAAGGCTGCCCCACCCTGGCATCCTCTCCTAGTGCTAAAGCAGGGATGGGGGTTACATAAATAAATACCACTTACCATGTCTGCAATCCCACCAAACAAACAGGATAATTGCAGGATAGTTAGGACAGAAAAAGAGATGGGATGTTCTGCAAGGGCCTTGAGGTTCCTGCAATGTACAGTGGGTTACAGGTTATTTCAGTGTGATATATTTCTGTAACCTTAAACTTTTAGTGCTGGGTCAATAGGAAAGCAGAACAGGTCAAACTTGACTAATCATTGAATTTTAACAAAACCTTTTCACTATCTTGTGGTTTTAAAAACACATCTGATTACATTAGGGGACGTGGCTACATTGGTATTACTGTACTATATTTGTAGAGGTAGTTCAATTAGACTGTACATTTAGTTTCGCTTTTGTCAGTAAGTAAGCCATCGATGTAAGCAGGAAATCCAAGGTTAAGGTAATATTTACTTACCCATTTATTGGCTAACTCAATAAGATTGAAAATGCAAGCTTTCGAAGCATTTCAAGCATCTTCTTCAGGCATAATACGGTCTGTAACTTAGACACACATTTATACAGAAAACTACAAAGGAATCACAATTGTGTGTCTACTGACACACTTGAAACATAGCAAAGTAGTAAAATCGGAAACTGTGAGATAAGAATCAGGAATCATGACAATTAATGGTGGGCTGACAAGAATGGTGGGCTGACAAGTGGGCTAAACAGGGATAATAATTGTATGTGTCATTATGAAGTGAATTGAATACACTGGACTCATCACAAGGTCTTTCTTCCCTCCCATTTTTAGCAGCCCACCATTAATTGTCCTAATCCCCCTGATTCTTATCTCACAGCTAGACTTCATGCTGTTTTTCATGTGTGTCAGTAGAAAAGCAATTGTGATTCCTTTGTAGTTTTCTGTATACATGTGTGTCTAAGTTACAGATCTGTATTATGCCTGAAGAAGATGCTTGAACTGCTTTGAATGCATTTACAATCTTATTGAGTTAGCCAGTAAACGGTTTTACCTAAACCTTGGATTTCCTAGTTTTGCTTTTAGTATGTAGAGCTTATTTAACATAGGACACCTTGTTTTGCTGTGAATAAAAGGATTTGCTTCATTGTACAACATCTAATCCTGTTCAGTTTGCTTGTTATATTAATTGGAATATATACCTTTGCAATCGTTTTATGTTTAACAAGTGCAAGCAAACAAGTTTTTTAGACAATCAACAAAATGACGATTATTTTCAAAAATGTTTTGTTGCTGCTAATTGTAACAATTGTGATTATACGTTTTTTGCTTTAGAAATTATATTTCACATTTACAAGTATTGTTCTTTAATCAACGCTTGTTGTGCAATTAGATTGATTTATCGTCTAGCATTGATTACCTTTTGAAGCAGTTCAGGGTATTCTGAGAATCTCTGTAACATTAGGTAATGGAAAATCTTAATCAGAGATAGAAATACATTTTGGTGTTCATTTATATATTTTCCCCTTAGAGCCATTGCAAAGAAAACAACTGCTACAGTCGCTTTAATCAAATCCTTAACAGGCACTAGGCTGATTAGAAAATCACAACTGAGGGTAAACTAGCAAGTTACTTATCTTTTTTTTATGTTGGTATTTTATGCCCTGAAAGTCATAATATTGGTTTCTTTTAAGACTATTAAGCATGAAGAGTTTGATTCTAGTACTTATAATACAACAATCATATGTCAGATCTGGCTAAACTGATTTCATTCAGAGGGAGCATAGTTCACTTGACCATCACAAGCTTCCACAGTACTAAAGTGTATTCCTGACAGCACTTTGTAGGAGTCCAGGCAAGAAATCTCCCTGAATTGCAGACTGTGCAATTTTTGCTTGCTCATCCACTTTGAATATAAAGTAACGTAATTGGGTTTTCGTCCCTGGAAAAAGCAGACGTTTCTGTGTGATCTTTGTGATGGACAATCCAATCAGATCATGGTACATCTATAGGTGTGGATTAAGGCAACTGGCTGTTTTATTTTCTTGAAGGCTTTTTATTTGTCATCCGACTGGGATTTTCCGTTATATTGAGAAAAGCCAGTCAGATTACTAGTTAAACATCATCAAGAAAAATAAAACGGCAAACCAGTGTCCTTGATTGAGTCCTATAGATAAACAGTATCTTGCTGAAAAGGATATGGTCAACCATATTCATTAGACTTATCAGTTTACGTAAAGGATATACATTTAAAACACATACTAGGTGCTGATGTTTGGAAAGTAAAGTACGTTCCCCTTCTGTAAACTAGAATAGAGAAATGTACCTACAGTAATTTAAATCTGTCACCAGATCTGAAGTGATTGGCAAGTCAAAAGTTAAAAAAATAAATATCAGTAACTTACCTTAACTTAACTTACCTTACATTGAGTCCAGCCAGTGTTCTGCTTCCTGCTATGTCAGTCTACTTAGTGAGAAAATCACCTCCTCATTCAGCTTTCAGTCTCCACCCCACTGACATGGTACTTCAATCAACCTTCAGTGGAACGAGAAAACACGGAAACACAGCTAACTCCCTCCCCAGACGCCATGCTTGTATGCATTTCCAATGCTCTAATAACTTAGGAACTACATGGTATTTTTGAAAATGAATTGATGTATGAGACAATGGGAAAACAATTGGGCTTTAGTATAAATTTAAGGATATGATTTGTGAACCAACCCACACTGAGCCATGAAGCCCTGGACCATATTTTCTAAAATTGCAACACGTGACAACAATTAGAGCTGCAGGTTGTGATTAATGTACCAATAGGGTAACCATTTTGAACCATAGCATGATGCACAGACACGTGCTAGTTCACTTTTAGATTGCTCAGGTGCTTGCACCACAATGGAGAACTATGGGAGTAATTGCCCAATTAATGTTGTTAACCAATTATGTATTTTTAAAAGGGAAGACGTAAACATTGTGCTGTGTCAAATGGCAGGCATGTTATAACGTCCTTTTGATATACTGCACAGAAGGTCCTTTAATAAAAAAAGAACTTCAACAGACTTCAATGGTTTGTCTGTGTGGCTGTTTATTTTATATTTATATATACCAACTGTGCACAGATACAATGGCCGATGGCAAAAAACTACCATTGCAAATCCTTTGTAATGTTAACTTGCCTCACCAGGTGCCAGTCATTTCCATGCACTATTGTTATGATAATAAGGGGATCCCTGCAGATACACCATTAAAGTCTGCAGAAGTATTCTTCTAGGAGAAGGCCAAGAGACTAGACACCTGTTGTGTCCCAGGGTTCTGGTCCAACTTTAAAAAATATGTAGAGGAAGCCCAAAACCTAATGATCACAAATCATAATCTTTATCATCCCTTCTGCTATTGTTTAATGAAATTTCCCGTAACTTCCCAAAAATTGATTGATTTGCTGTTTTATTTCCTTGAAGAGATTTCATTATTCATTCTACTGCTTCTATTTTAAATTCAAAATGACAAAGCCAGTTGGTTGACTAGTGAAACGTCATAAAGAAAAGAAAACAGCATTTTCAGTTGCCTTGATTCATTCATTCAGATATCCCAAATATTTGGTTTTCACTAAAAAACTAAATGGGAACATTTATGTAGTAAACAAAGGGTTGGGGGACTGGCATGCCAACTGCCGGCATTGGTGACTGGCACGCTGTTACCCCCAGCTTGATTACTGGTGATCACTTCTGGACATGGGGTGGGGGCAGAAGAGCCCAATACTTATCGGCACGTGTCTGACAGGAGCACCGGATCCTGTACTCAAGTGCATAGGGGCTGATAGACTTATAGGGCCAGGGACCCCTGGGTCCTAGGCTGCTAGTGCCTATGCCTTGTGCACTGTGCTAGTAGCCTCTGGGAGGGGAGGGACAAACTTTTCATTTTTAAAATTAAGAATAAAGAAAAATGGCCAATTAGTTTGGATGGATTTTCCCTCCCATAGACTTTAATTGTATTTATTATTCAAAGGTACCAAGATCTTTCAATAACATCTTCAGAAAAATAATAAAAAATAAAAGAATGTAATAGAGACATGATGTTATCTAAATAAATGGCTTTTAAAAGACAGATATCGGGATGGGAAGACAGCTTTGTTCTGCATGCTTAACATACACGTTATTATTAATAATACTACTACTAATAATAATATTAATAATAATTCAATTGCCATTGGCAGTAACATCACCTTATAAAGGGAGGTTGGTAGAACTGGAAGAGCAAAACATGCAAATATGAAGACAGGTTATGTCGCAAACTAAATGGCTCTTGCCACAACTAATAATTCACACAAGACCTAAAGTAACTATTTGCAAGCTATCGTTTCAACAATATTATAAGTTATCAAAAAATGTTGTCATTTTTTTCTGACTAGTATCAGGGTCAGATTGAAAATACTCAGAAAATGGCTTTTAAGTGCCTGGCAGGTGGGTATTTAAGTATGACAAATGAGCATGTGATTTGTCAGGTATCTGACTTGCCTTGCCACAAACACTTAGTGCAAAGATACGTGTTGTTTCCTGACTCATAAACAAGAGCACTGACACTAGAGATTGACATTCTGAACAAGTGAATGTCTAAAAATGTGTTACAATTGTGTTTTTCTACAAGTATATATACAGATTAAAAGAAACACGACCTTATATTAAACAGGCATATTAATATGCTACTGTATGCAGTACATGGAGGGAATAAAGGCACTGTAAACCCAATTTCAATGGCTGCCCCATGTGCTTCTCCTCCGTTTTCTGCAGTGTAGGTTAGAAGCCATAGCAGGGATCCAAAGTTTGCCCCTCCTTCCAATTTAGAGGCTAATTTTATTATTTGTGCCAGCGCCACTTGAGCGACTCGTCCGAGACGCTCAGCAGCGTCTGCACCACAATGTAGGCTTCTGCCCGCTGGCGCTGTCAGCTGTAACGTTCCTGGCCAGACAGCATTCGCAGCACATGGCTTATATAAGCCTATGCTCTAGCGACACCTAGCGCCAGCTGAGAGCTCTGCAAGCTGACAAAATTTATCAAAAAAATACCAGGCGCTCAAAAAAAGGGAATTCAGGCACACAGCGCCTGTTGGATTCCCTATTTTTAGGTTTTTTTAATGTTGAAAATGGAAATGGCATTAGGGACATTAGACTAACATGACATATCTTTATCATGGCCCAAATCACAACTTTGCAGCGCAAAAAATGTGCTAAAAATGCATATAAAAATAATCCCAACCCATCCAGGGATCCCGTGGCACATGCAATTCAAATAAAATGCTTAAATAATTGTAACCATCCTTACCCATTGGAATGTATTGAATAAGGGCGCACAGTGCAGGGTGAGCTCCTGGTCTTATCTGGCCCTGTAGGAAACTCAGCGCCGGTACTCATCCCATCACTGGCACTGATGATAGATAGGACACTACCTGGCACTATCAGAGGAGCTCTGGATTTTTGACTTGATAAATACACCTTGTTGACTGGGACCTGACACTCATCTGGCACTATGTGGCCTTTTCCCTTCTTAAATAACCCCCTACATTTCTCCAGGACCACACAAAAAACATGGTCCAACAGCTCTGTCCCTTGGTGCTCTCAGTTTGAGTGAGCAAGACAATTCACAGTGGTTCCACAGCTCTCTGACCACAGCAGAGCATGCTTTTGACTCATAAAACTACAGCATAGCATGACATTTACAGCTCAGCCACCACCCAGAAATATTGAAGCAAAAAAATCTGATTTGCTTAGAATACATAAGGTACATATATTCAGAGATTTTGAGGTCTTGCTTATTTTACATTGTTCCTAAGGGTGATACGGTGGTAGGAATTTAGTGTGTGCCTGGGCAGGGGGTTTAACATATACCATGAATAAAAAAATTACCTACAATATTTTTCTCTCCATAAAGTTGGAGTGAAATATCTGTGCATCATATGGAGTGAATGCTCCTGGCAAAAGAAGTGAAGTGTTCTGTGGCTGGCCAGGGTGAAAGTGCAAAATGCAGGTTAGATGAGCAACATATGAGGGGTGGGTAGTCTGTATTTAATGTACAATATATGCAGCATACAATGGCTGGGACTCACATTGAGGGCTGGCGGCAGAGCACAGCTTACTCGGTCATGCGCAGGACCCCTGCTCCTGGGGAGAGCTGCAGGTATTCCATTGGCTCTGATGGAAACACAGTGTGCTGACTCAGCCCCATCTTCACACACATCGTTGGAAGTGTACTGGGGCTAGGAAAGAAACAACAAACAAGCAGAATGAGACAGAATGACATTTGAGTGACTCATGGGAAGGCTGAGGAGGGAGACAGTGCTTGTAATGAGTGTGCTCTGTGTGTGAAAGCATTTACTGCTGAAGATTTATAACTCAGCTTCCAGCAAGTCCCAAATCCTGAGACTGCAATGCCGTCGTGGGCTGCTGAGGAACCACAACTCCCAGCAAGTCCCAAATCCCGAGCCTGCAATGCCGTCCTGAGCTGCTGAGCAACCACAACTACCAGCAAGTCCCAAATCCTGAGACGCAATGCCGTCCTGAGCTGCTGAGCAACCACAACTACCAGCAAGTCCCAAATCCTGAGCCTGCAATGCCGTACTGAGCTGCTGAGCAACCACAACTCTCAGCTAGTCCCAAATCCTGAGACTGTAATGTTGTCCTGGGCTGCTGGGGAACCACAACTCCCAGCAATTCCCAAATCCTGAGACTGCAATGTCGTTGTGGGCTGTTGAAGAACCACAACTCTCAGCAAGTCCCAAATCCTGAGCCTGCAATGCCGTCCTAAGCTGCTGAGGTACCAAAACTCCTGCAAGTCCCAAAACCTGACACTGCAATGTTGTCTTGGGCTGCTGAAGAACCAAAACTCCCAGCAAGTCCCAAATCCTGAGACTGCAATGTTGTCTTGGGCTGTTGAAGAACCAGAACTCCCAGCAAGTCCTAAATGCTGGGACTGCAATGCCTCTGGCTACTAAAAAGTGGCAGTTTCCTACTGGAGTTGAGTTGTAGTTCTTAAAGTGTACCTACCACCAGGATTTTTACTATGCTAGTGATAGGTCCTTGTCCCTGGAGCATTCAAACTTGGGATGCGTCGCTATGTGAAAGGTAAGTCTCACAGCGTAGTTAACATATCAGGGTATGCCAAATTGGGATGGCCAAAAAAAAGAGACAGACTACTTAGGACAGCAGGGCACAGTTGGAAAGAAAAACTCCCCAAAATTGCCTTGTCCCATCTGCATGCATGATACTGAATCATCGTCAGCACCTATATTTGCTCCTGCATCCACTCAAAACTGAAACACAGCCTTACATATTTTATAGTGGTAGTTGCCATTTTGGAGCTTCCTTTCCCAGCTTCTCAGCCATGCTGCTGCCTGGATTCAACTGACACAAAGGACAATGCACAGTAACAGGATACCCAGCAGCACTTCCTGTTTGCAGGAGGCCTGTATATGCATGAGCCACAATTTTGTTTTTAAAATCTACCACAGCAGGTGTTAGAAAAAAGTAAATGATTTTCTATGTATTGCCTTGGGAGAGATGCATATGAGCACTGTTTGTTGTGTTGGTTCAGTTTAATCATTTTTGACTGTTGGCCCATTTTAACATGAAACAAACTCACCAAGGCCCAGCATCCAGTGCATACCCTAGGTGCTCCTGGTGGCGGCCACAGCAAGTTTGCACAATTCAGCCATCCCCACTGTGTGACCGGTCAGCAGCATTCATTCAAATTTTTAGCAGTGGATGCCAATCCGAGCAGCAGAAGTGCCATGGGAACAATGGATGCTCGGATTGGGTAACTAACTTTTTATTTTAACAACCTGCACAGACTGGTGCCAGGAAAGCAGATACTCGAAAATCACATAGGTGACTTTAAAGTATATTTACTAATACTCTTAAAGCCCTTGGGCTCAATACAAAGCCAGGTGAGAATTTTCACTTCTTTTTTAGGAGAGAAAACTGCGTTGACTCATTGTCTACTGGGTGTAAATTTTCACCTGGCTATGAATCAGCCCCAAGGTAGACAATGAAAGTCAATGGCAGTTTTCTCTCCTAGCAAAAGGAGTGAGAATTCTCACCTGGCTCTGAATCAACCTCGTTGTGGGAAAACTACTGCTAAGAAGTTGCTAAGAAGAAGAAGTAGTTCCCTGCTGCGAGTTGCATTGTAGTTCTTAAAGTGTACCTATCACCAGGATTTTTATTATGCTAGCGGTAGGTCCTTGGGGCTTAGGTCTCTGGGGCATTCTGACTTGGGATGGCTTGCCAGATGAAAGTTAAGTCTCACAGTGTATTTAACATATCAGGGTATGCCAAATTGGGATGGCTAAAAAAGAGACAGACTACCAGCCTTAGAATCTTTCAGATTACATAGGCCGGTGGTTGCTCCTCTTTAACAATGCGGTATCCATAACCCTGAATAATACAAAAAAGCTGTAAAAAGGATTATGGGAACCAAGTATTAATAATTTTGGTATTCACAAATAGATTATACAAACTATATTCTGCAGAAGTGATGTCTTTGTGAAGTGTAAGTTCTAGGCACAGTGACTAGTTTGTAAAATGAATGGCAGACACTGTTCAAGGTATCCTCTTTTATCACTGACAGGGCTGCTTAAATGTGACCACCAGGGACTAACAAATATAGAGATTCTATGTTACTCTTATCTGTCTGTAACTAATTTAGTAGTTCAGTAAATGATTTAGAGACCACAGTAGAAAATCACTGATAAAAGTAATTTGACTCTGCCCTGGCTTTAACCGATAAGACTGTGCCACTAAAACTGTCAAAAACTCTAATTCCAGTCACTTCCTCTCTTACTTCAATCCAAATCGAATGCCTTTCCAGTCTACTGTCACTTAGAAGATCCTTAGGTGTAGCGCAGTTTATCATTGCAAATCATTATTGGTGGCACCTCTTAAGCCTAATGTAACAAATGCAACCTAATGTATTTCTACTGTGATACATTATCTTGCAAAACTTTTTGCATTCCGTGCTGGGAATTTAAAATTGTAATTCATGGAAATTCACAGATGTTAACTGTATATACATTTTCATGCAGATTTGACTGAAAGATATTGCAGCTGTTTTGTTGTTGAACATAATTTTGTTAAATAAAGAGAATATGGAAGGGGGCCTTTAGTATGCACCTGTGAGCCTTGCCATCAAGCTGTTCCTTCAGCCTCTAGCATGTCTACAGCATAGATGCATATGGAAACCACAGGCATTACAAACATGTACTGTAATAAAAAACTAATGAAAGCTCAAATACAGATTTGTTTTCAGTTCTAGTCTGTTAATATGAAGGTGTTTTTAGTCCCCAATAAAGCATTTGTAGGTAGTTTTCGGAGTCAGGTAACAAAAAAATGTGTGTTCTACGATTGGTTTGAAGCAGACCTACCATTCCCTATTCTGATGCCTGAACAATGGCAGAAAACTCAACTTTCTGCTTTACTGGCTACCAACGTAGTTTCTGCCAGGCAATGCACACCAATCTGAAAACCCCTTTGGCCAGCAATGGTTATCTGGGCCACTGAAAAAGCATAGAGGCATGAGGGGGTGAGTAGGCTGAATCTGACAATTTCCTTAGACATTTAAGCAGACAGAAAAGTGTAGGTGATGCAGAGGTCCCCAAGGCGCATTGTTGATATTTATAGTATATTTCTGCTTTATTATCAAGTCAAGTAGATATGCTTAGGCCAACACTGCACCACTATTGGGCAGGTGGGTGGTGGGCAGGGGCATGGCCACTGACCCTGACAGCTGGTCTGGGTTTCATCATGACTTTTCAGGTTCCCACTGGGATTCTTAGGGTGGATGTGCAGAGTAGACAGGGACCCACCGCTAATGCAGAATGTCTACGACCTCATAAAAGGTGGACAGGGGCACTCTGGTGAAGTGGCAGTTCAGGCCACAGAATGCATGTGCTGCAAGGAGGGGTTGTTTCATTGCCCTTATCTTTCACCTAATTTATGCACCCCTTTTATTTTCTTGCCCTTGGCACTAATTGGTGACAATAGCCTGCTACACAGCCTGGTTTTCTATTCATTATTGCTTATGTACACCTGTTGTATATTATGTTTTCTGTCTATTCTGTCTTATATTTAATCATGGTCTCCATTATGTGTCTTTTTGACTGGTATGGCAAGTTGTCTGCCAGAACGAGTAAAGATGTAGAAAAATAGAAAAGGCATTCCTGCATGGAATAAAAGATTGGGCTACACAGGGACTCCAAGAAAAAGTGCTGTACTGTATCTTGATATACTGGCCCGTTATGGGGATCCTGATAGAGGAACCTGGAGTCTGGCCAGTATGGAAAGCTGGGTGGGCCCAGTTAAGTTCTCGTCCAGGCCAGAAGTGTGTTTTAAATAGTTAACGCGTCTTAAATGGGTGGTGAGATTGCATGGGTCTTGAAAAGGCTTGTAGCAGTTCTGCCATGTGGGCTTACCAGGTGCAATAGGCACTAGAAGCTGGGCCATGGAGAGGCCTGCGCCTAGTCTTGCAAATCTACACTTTAATGGTACCAGGTAGAAACCAACTTGAAACAAGAAAGCTTTCAGGGACTTAGAGCAGGAGCTCTGACTAAAAGAAGCCTGTTACCGGTTGAATATACTGGTCAGAGGCCAGAGGGCTGTTTGTGATAACACAGACTTTGTTATAATGTACTGTGCACTTATTCTGTTTAATATATGGAGAAAATAAACAATTTTGAGCAAATTATTCCCAAATTGTTCTTGTCTGTGATGCCCAAAAGATCCGGAGGTCTTACACTGGTCACAACATCCCCCACAACCCCAATGGTTTTACTCAGTTTTATGTTTATGTGTAGATATTTATCAAATTACTTGACAATAAAATGTATACATTTGTTATTACATTTTTCTTAAGTGGTGCAAAATTTGTGGGCTATTAAGCCCAACTAAGGGTCTCGCACCCTATTGCACAACCAGTAGATAACTCATAACCCCTGGGCCATGGTCTGTGGCACATTTTATGCAATTATTGTTACAAAAATGTAACATATAAGCGTAGGTAAAAAATTATATAATTACAATTATATTTCATTATTGTATCACTGTTCAGTTCCGTTCAATATTGTTACAAAAAATGGTTACAGAAATATCAAAGAGTATCTTAGACCTTTTAATGGATGACTCCAAAATATTAAGACATACACTGTCTGACACATCACAGTTCAGCCCATTGTGATATCTCACAATAAAGCCATTGAAAAGCATTTAAGATTTCAAGATGGCACGATACACCAGTGCACTAAGTGGAGTTTTAAAGACAGCTGCATCTGTATTTACAATGCTATGGCAAATGCTAGTGTCATTTATTTTTGTAATGGGAAACAATTATCAAATTCATCTTGCAGTAATTAAGAACAATTAGAGCATTAGCAGAAATTAGTGGAGACTAATACAGTATCAGTTAAGGAGATGGAAATGAATTGCTTGTGAGCATACACTGTCTGAATTTTGTTACACTAAAAGTCATTATGGACGTTTAGTGCAGAACATGTGGTAATTTAAATATGCATCATGTATATTTATTCTTTATATGCTGAAGACTAGAGTTGGATGAAAGCCTCAAAGCTTGGGCTCAGCAAGTTTGTCTGACCTTTGAATAAATGTTCAGGGTCAGGGATCCGAATCCTGATTCCCATTCAAATCAATGGGGACCCGAACTTTTGGGGGTGGCTGTGGCGGGAGGGGGTTGCAGAGTGTGCAGCAGATGCGCTGCTGTAACTCACTTGATTTCAAGTTTTGGTTTCCTGTTTAAATTTGGTAAAGCGTATATTTGTACTATAATAGCATGCAGGAAAGAATAGGAAAAAAGCACTTAATATGCAATTACTAAAGAGGGGATTCTCTTCTATACAATCTTAGTTGATAATCTTAGTATTCACTAATGACTGGCCAGCTTCCTTGACACACAATTAAGTGCCTAAAAAATACCTTTTATAGTCCTGCACATCCAACTGGATTTCAAAGTGTAGAATTAGCATTTAAAATGTAACTTTTAATAACCATGAGTAAAATAGCCCAGATCAGAATGTCGTTCAAATGAAAGAGAAGGAATTAGAATGCCATGGGTCCTGCCACAGGTTATTAAAAGTTACATTTTAAATGGAGAAACTGGACACTTCATTGTTATTTCAAGTGGGTGAGATGGATCTTTTTGACTTTTCAAAGTGTAGAATTGCTGTGGCTGAATTGCAAACGTTTTTCCATTAGACCTGTTCCACAAATATGAAATAACTGCCTTAGCGAGTTTGGCATCTTAGGCAACAAGCTTTTCCAGTTGAGGGGGCCAGCTTGCCATGATTTGCTAAATTATCCGCTTAGAGTCTGCATCCTAAATAAATTCCTCAATGAATAGCTTTTTGGGTTTATATATTTTTTGGGTGGTTAGTGTTCAGGTATAATATTGCCCTGTATATGGTAGAAATGGGAATGGGGTACTAAGGGGGCTCCATTCTCATTATAGGTTCATGTCCCAGTGGTGGGACCCACAGCAATAATACATTGGTTGCATATATAGCTATGTCATCAATGAGCCCCCAACCCCCAACAATGACCATTTTAAACCCATTTTACACCACCAGAGTTCAGGTACCTATTGACTTTTATGGGCTTTGGACTCCGGGTCAAGCTCGGATCAGGTTCTGGTCCCAATCCAAACATTTTCTTGTGTTCAGTCAAACCCCAAACATCCACTGGAGTGTCATCTTTCTTGGTAGGGGCAAGGTGTATCCTCATCATATACAGAGATCATGCCTTCATGGGTTTCTTTGGGCTGCTTTCCTTCCTTCCTTCCTAAATCATGGAACGAAGCTCTCGATTCCTTTAATGTAGACCCGCACTATACTGCACTTGCTGTTGTGTCACTTCATCAGACTGAACTGCTATATTGTGTTGCATGTTCACACATGTCTCAACTTGTTTAATAAGCTCACCTCTCTAAAACTGACAAAACATACTGGAGACACTGGGTTGGGGATAGAAGGTGATGACTTAAACTTCCTATCTGGGTATTGGTGCACTTTAAACACTTGGGAATTCATGCAAAATCTGAGCCTAAAACTATGGCAGGGATCTGTTGCTAGTACGCTGTTAAAGTACTCAATACAACAATACTACATTAGGTGAAACTTCAAAGTCCTGTTACTTCTCCATCTAAATAAGTCAAATTAAGTGACCTGTTGGTTTCAGTGATTTTGAATAAAGACCTGGGCTACTGTCAAAGCAATCTTTTTAAATTTACAGCTTGTCAGTACACGCAGTGCTAAATCAATAGACACAAAAGGTTGTTACAAATCTAAATACATGTCAGGACAGGTAGTGCTTGTATACAACCAGAAAAAGAAGAGTATCCAAGATCAAGGAAAGAATAAGCATTCTAGCACACCACACGGCCAAACAATATGATTTCTAATAGGTGAGTGCAAGTTCACTGAAAGCCCCATTACCACTTTGTCTAATTGAATTAAAAATGCCTTATCACTGATTTTGAATATCTCTACAGTTGATTGCGGAATACAGTGCAGTTTCATTGTCATTCATTTACTTAATAGACATTAGTGCATTTAGAGGAAAACTCCCCTTGTCAGGTTTTAGTGTCTTGCCTTGTTTTCATCTTGTAACATGTAAAATAAACATTTATGGAAAGATTGTGATTTACTATCAGCATGCTGTTTCCAAGTTTCTTATATTGCTGTGGCTCTGTGTTGCTAAAGTGGGAGAAACTTTCCTGGCTTTGAGTAAAAACTACTGACTATAAGTCCCAGAATCTCTCCACAGTAACCGGTGAGCTTATCAGAAGCTTGGGCTAAATCAAATAGCAGTAATGGCCTCCCCGCATAATCCCCCATTAGAAGAAGCTGAATTAGAGCAGGAGGGGTTAAACTTGTGAATTCAGGAATGTGGAGCATCATCTCTGGCCAATAAGATGATTAGCAAGTTAGAGTCAGGAAGTCTCCGCTACATACACTAAACACGCTAGTTGGTGTATATTGCTAAGGGGATTCACATTGTTACTAGAGAAAACTGTTTTTAAAACAACATATAAAAAAGAAAAATGAATCACAGATACAGCCCCTCAGAACATCATGTTGGCCCACAAAATGGGAAATGTTTAAAATGACATTGAAAATGGAATTGCACTTTAAAGCAGACATAACAGGGTTTATTCTGCTGCAAAATAAATCCCCCAATCCTTCTTTTTATTTAGAAAAATCATTAAATTACAGGTCAAATTAAAAAATGCAAAAAAAGCTGAAAACTAATGTGCAGCAACCTCTACAGTTGCCATTGCTGGTTTCTACAGTTTCTACAGTTTCATTGCCACCTAGTTAAACATGAAAGTGCCCTACATGGGTAGAAAACAATGGGTTGTTTACATTTAGAAGAAGAGAGTAGTCATTTGGAGGGCCTTTCTAGGTCCCAGTCTTAGGATAGAGAAGATGCAAATGCTTTTTTTAAACATTTTTTTTTCAATTCAGTAAATAACCTCTATGCAGTATGTCAGGTATGTCCACTCTTAACTTCCCGTAAATCTAAAGCGGACCATCAGTCAAAAACAATAAAGTTTATTAAATTCTATGCTTCTGAACTGCATGGATGTGGCCATCTTGCCGCAACTTCTGAAAACCCACTCCCACATTAAAAATGACCCTTAATTTCTTTGAAATAATGCTTCAGCTCTAGCCAAAAGTAAAAAAAAAACATCACCTGTAATGACACGTCAGTGCTCAGAAAGCTCTTAAAACATTGTATCGACACTGTAAACAACTGTTTCAATGCTCTGCGGCAGTGGAAGCACTAACTTACATTGATAAATAGTTACATCCATCCCCTCCAGCAGCTAAATATTCAGTGTGTGAGTGTTTGTAATATGACAGACATACTGATCCCTTTTCTAAGGCAAATCTATCTCTCAGTTTGGTGAGGCTTACTTATAGCAAAATCCCAAACTGCTGACAGCCTGCCTTGAAGATACACTGCAGCCATGCTGATCTTTACATCAATACAGTCAGCTAGAGAAGGATTTTATCTCCTACTAACATTCTGTGTGGAAACAGATACAACCTCCCTTTGGCTGGATGTGCTGATCATAAAGAAGCTCAAGTTCAGGTTGTCAGTGTATTAGCAAAGACTTTCCCCCACCACCTCTCAGGCTCACGTGTACGCAGGGCTCTCAGGTGTGATCCAGGCCACTCCCGTGTAATTCTAGGAGTTCAACTATTCCACAACATCTTCATGGGTTTAAGCCCTCTCAAACAACATATGCCACTTATCATCAAAGGGGGGCTTTAAGGAAGCAAATTACTAAACTTTTTTTCTTTACTGGAGGTATGCTTTCGGGACTTCTTGGAAGGCTGCAAATTAGATCACAGCCACAGGGTGGTTACATATAGATTCTTAAAGATTTTGCAAAGATTCATAAAGATTTGTGGTAAAAAAAAAATCTATGGTTACATCAACCTCTTTCTGTAGACCACTTCTGTCTATATAGCTCAGAGTACGTGCTGCAAGAAAGAGATGGTTAACTAGGAGGCTTTGCGGTGGGACAGGAACAAGTATTTTTACTACTTCATTGAAGGGCTTATGAATATATTGTGAATATATTATTACAAATAATTTATCAGAGAGAACATTCAGGGAGTGTTAGTGCATCATTATTGATTTCCACAGAAACTGCAGTTCAATGAAGCAATTTCCCATTTTAGGAGACGGAAGCAAAGCATTTTTCTGCGATCACTCAAAATCAAATTAAACTCAAATCAAAACTGCCTTCTATGCCAATTCAAGTGTTATCCTCCAGTGCAGGCAAAATAAAAAAATACCACTTACATCACCCTAAGGGGAAGAGCACAATGCTAGCATTGCATGATGCTGCAACTGCTGTCATAATGACTAGTGGGTACAGTCATGTTCCATGATTTTGTTGCCAAAGGTCTTGTACTCTTCACACTGGGGCCTTTATCATTTTATTAATGGAAGACCCACTCTAAGGGGTTCTGTCTGTACTTTTGTTACTTAAAACTCCATTATTTTTTACCAAACTTGTGGTGGCAAGGGGCAGACTGACCAAACGGAGCACAGGGATAAGTTCCAATGGGCTGCATGGCTTTGTAGTGACTTTAAACCTTAAGAGCTTCTATTGCACATATCATATAAGGGGTAAAACCCAGTGAGAGGAGACCCTCTTTATTCCAGACTGCTTTCTGCATTGGAAAGAAGAGCATCTGAGACACATCAGTCAATAACCAATGCTTTGTAAAATGTTTGTTATAAGGAAGTCTGTCATCTAAGGTCACTTAAAAGACTTTTACAATCAGTTTTAAAACTGCAAGGCACCATATGTCAATATGCTATTAAAGTTCTCTTCGCTTTTTTATTGAAGAGTTAGAATAATTGACAAGCCTAATTAGATCTACAGTAGCGCTTGTATCTGATTTTACTGAATAAAAGCCCATGAATGCTGATCAAGGTGTCTTGTAAAGTATAGAAAAGTTAAAAAGAAATAGACCTGTCATTGATATCTACACAGTTAGGATGCGTTCATGCAATAGCAAATTAAGAGACAAAGCCATCAAGCTACTGTCCCAATTGATTTTATTAGCCCCAATAAATTGTATAGGAACAACAATGGCATATGTCAGAGATTTCCATTAGCCGTAGAGGATATATAACTTATATTGAATTCTGCAGATTGTTCGAGCTGGGCACATGGCTAGAAATGCTTTCTATGCAAAGAGGAAAATGGATGATGATTGTTACAGACAGGACTACACTCCCATGGGTTAAAATACTAAAAAAGAAGCAACTTGAAATATTATACAGATGTGGCATTCATTATTATTGTACTGTTTTGCATGACAAGGCAAATTATATTATAAGAGATATTCTTGGTCATGATTGCAGCATCTGAATATGACATGAATTGTCCGATGAGGGCCGGCTAGTGTGGGAAATCTCTTCAAGTTGACAATTGAAACTCGAATTGGAGATGCTGTAGAATTTAGATTTAGTGATGGAGGACGGGATAAATCAGTGACTGTAATAAAAGGTGTTTGGTAGATGCTACGAATGCTTTGGAATGACAAGTAAAGAATTTGTAATAGAATTGCAGAGCTTTTGTCAAGTTATTTCTTTTTTTTTGTACAATACTGAAAAGTTGAGAAGCATTGAGCCAATTGTATTGTCCAAATCAGTATTTTTAGCTTAGATGGATGTTTGTATAACCAGTAGATACTTGGCTATGGGGTTAATTTAAGAAGCGCTAGTGCCATGTAGAGCCAGATGAACGTCAGGTGAATGTCAGGTCCCAGTGCCAAAGGTGTAGTTATCAAGTCAAAAATCCAGAGAGCCTCTGATAGTGTCAGGTAGTGTCCCATCTATCATCAATGCTGGCCATGGGATGAGTGCTGGCTCTGAATTCCCTACACTGCCATATAAGACCAGGTACTCCCCCTGCACGGTGTGGCCTTATACCATACATCTCAATGGGATGGGTTGGTTATAAATTTTTGGGCTATCTAAGAAAAATCTTTTGGGCAGGTGCATGTGCAACGGGATACCTTGCCTGTTTGGAATAGTTTTTGTATGCATTATCTGCACTTGTGTTGCACTTCAAATTTGTGATTTTGGCCATGCAAAATTTGTGTCATGTCTTTCAAGTCTCCCCTATGCAGTTCTCATTCCAATTTTTTGTTTTTTTATGTGGGGATTGCAACAGGCAATGTTTTTTTTACGGGAGCTGTGTTTTTTTTTCTGAATTTGGTTGTTTTCTTGCAGTCATAGCTGGCGTTAGGGGCCGCTAGCACATCGGCTTTTAACAGCCCTGCACTAGTGCCCAGCAGCCGGATGAGAGCCAGCAAACGCAGAGTGCTGCCTGTCTCCAGATGGCTCTGCAGTGCGGGCACTGTGAGCATCTCGCAAGAGACGCTCATCTAGCACCCGCAGCAAAATAACAGAAATAAGGCTTTACATGAGGAAGATCATCTTTCTCTCATTTAGCAACTATGCTGCTCAGTTTTAAAGGGTGTAAGATCCACACAATCCATAGATCCATACAAGGTATGCACTAATGTGCTGTATTTTTGGGACACCATAGTATAATGTAAATAGGAAGTAAAGGGGGGGGGGGGAGTTGCTCCATCGCTACTATTTATACAATTTACTTAGGGCCTGGAAACCAAGTAACAGCTCAGATGGAGCTCCTATCTCCCTCTTTACATAGTATAAACTATTATTACAATAATAATGTTAAATGTGTTACATATGTAATACTACAGTATATAATCTATATCTTGGTGTGCAATCTGCAGAAAGGTTACAAGTGGTCTACCGCAAGGTTCTGTCCTGGGCTCTATTCTTTGTAATATGTTTGTAAGTGACATAGAAGAAGGCTTGGTAGGTAAAGTTTGCCCATTAGCTAAATATGCAAAGGTGAGTAATAGGGTGGATATTCCTGGATGGAAAATGATTTGGTTTTACTGGATAAATGGACAAAATGGGAGTTTAATGTCTCTAAATACCGTATGGGCAGTGCTGTGTCAGCCAGGACTTCGAAGGAGAATCATTTAGGGATACTGATTACCGAAAGATGCAAGATGAGTGGACAGTGTAGCCAGGCAGCAAGAAAAGCAAGCAGGATGCTCGGCTGCATAGCTCGAGGCATCGCCAGTAGGAAGTGGGAGGTTGTGATGCTGCTGTTTAGAGTCCTGGTGAGGTCACGGCTAGAATACTGTGTGCAGTTCTGGAGTTCTGGAGTTCTGGTATTCAAAGGTGAGCAACACAAATGGTGGAAGGACTAAAACTTTAAACATATCAGGAAAGAATTAAAGAACTTAATTTGTACATTCTGAAGGAAAGAAAGGAGAGAGGGGCATGATTGAGACCTTTAAATATGTGAAAGGATTGACTAGGGTTCAGGAGGGAAGTGTTTTTAAGAAGAAACTTAATGTGTCTATATGCAGAAAAGTTTAAAAAAAGCAAAATATAAAGAGAAAGTTAAAGAGCTGCAGCTACAGTCCTAGAATCTGGAGCCGGTGGCTTCCCTCTTTTTGATGTGGGAAATCTCTTGGATCACAGTTAAACCTTTCCAGTGATCCCACCATGCATGCGTGGCCTATGGATGGCTTGCCTTAGACCTGAATGCCAGCATCAGAATGGCTGGCAAGGGCACACACAGCTGGATGGAAGTGATTGTGCGTATGGCTGCCACTCATATATGCAATATATGCAACTTTCTATGAGTATGCCCATATACACAACTTTCTATGCCGCTCATCAATATGCAAAGCTGATTGTAGGAGAGCATGTATATCTATTGTTCAATCACTGGTATGTTTACTCTTATTTTTTGCAATTAAAGGCACATCTACTCAAAATGTACACCAGTGAATAGGATTCAATATGTCATTTAGGCTCCTAAGCTGTTTGCAAGGCTGTCAGCACTGTATACAATGTCTCAGTTCATGGTCATTTATTGCTTCAAGGAGACAGTCTCTTAGCTCTTGACCTCCTACCTTGTCAAACCCATAATCCCTTAGGATATAGTTACATAGTTAATATGGCTGAAATAGACATATTTCCATCAAGTTCCACCTATAGACAAGGTTGGGTAAAGTTTAATTATTTTCTGATAACAAGTGTAACGTTTAATGTTGTTTTCTTCTTAAAAAATCATCTAATCCTTTTTGAAGTTGTCAGCTGTTGATGATGAGGATATGGCTTTCAAGTGGACCTCACCTTTCCAGGCAACAATTTTCCTGGAAGGGTTATGCCGACCTAGAGGATTATGCCCTCCCATTACATTTATGGCATTTTCATGTTAAGGACCAGACACATTTGAAACACAAAGATGCTGCAGTCATGATATCTGTTTTCTGTTTAAGAACTTTTGACTTGTAACCTCCTTCCAGTTAGGTGCCAATGAGAATCTATTCTGCAGGGACAGGCTTCCCCTAGACACATAACCAGGTGTATTTCCACTGGGGCAGAAAAATGAGCCTGGGATTTTACCTATAACTATTGACACTTAAACTGGACCAACAGCCTGGCACAGTTGGAAAAGAAAGGTAGTGGCCTTTTTGGAGTTTCCTCTTCCAGCACCTCAGCCATGCTGCTGCCTGGATTCAACTGACTAATTGACAATACACAGTAACAGGAAGCCCAGCAGCACTTCCTGTTTGCAGGTGGCCTGTAAATGCATGAGCCACCATTTTGTTTCTAAAGTGTACTACAGCAGGAGTTAGAAAAAGATAAATTCATTTTTCTGCGCAGCAATCTAAATTGCCCTGGAGAGGGATGCATATGAGCATATGTGTTGGTCTGGTTTAAGTCATTTTTGACTGTTGGTCTGCTTTAGGTATTGTGTGGGTAGACATTGGGGGCAGCATATAAGGCTGGTGGGAACAGTGGGCTGGAAGGAGACTAAGGAGGGAATGGATGAGGGTGATAGAAGCAGCAGTCCAAGAGGCCGCAAAGCAGGGTCCCCCTATGACCAGTCCACCCCATATATAAAAGTGAAGAGCAACCCAGTTGTTAAAAGATGGCCTGCACATGTGCATATATCAGCTGGAGGGATGCCAGAGATGCTGCCATGGCCTGCACATGTGCATATATCAGCTGGAGGGATGCCAGAGATGCTGCCATGGCCTGCACATGTGCATACATCAGCTGGAGGGATGCCAGAGATGCTGCCATGGCCTGCACATGTGCATACATCAGCTGGAGGGATGCCAGAGATGCTGCCATGGCCTGCACATGTGCATATATCAGCTGGAGGGATGCCAGAGATGCTGCCATGGCCTGCACATGTGCATATATCAGCTGGAGGGATGCCAGAGATGCTGCCATGGCCTGCACATGTGCATACATCAGCTGGAGGGATGCCAGAGATGCTGCCATGGCCTGCACATGTGCATACATCAGCTGGAGGGATGCCAGAGATGCTGCCATGGCCTGCACATGTGCATATATCAGCTGGAGGGATGCCAGAGATGCTGCCATGGCCTGCACATGTGCATACATCAGCTGGAGGGATGCCAGAGATGCTGCCATGGCCTGCACATGTGCATATATCAGCTGGAGGGATGCCAGAGATGCTGCCATGGCCTGCACATGGGCATACATCAGCTGGAGGGATGCCAGAGATGCTGCCATGGCCTGCACATGTGCATATATCAGCTGGAGGGATGCCAGATATGCTGCCATGGCCTGCACATGTGCATACATCAGCTGGAGGGATGCCAGAGATGCTGCCATGGCCTGCACATGTGCATATATCAGCTGGAGGGATGCCAGATATGCTGCCATGGCCTGCACATGTGCATACATCAGCTGGAGGGATGCCAGAGATGCTGCCATGGCCTGCACATGTGCATACATCAGCTGGAGGGATGCCAGAGATGCTGCCATGGCCTGCACATGTGCATATATCAGCTGGAGGGATGCCAGAGATGCTGCCAAGGCCTGCACATGTGCATATATCAGCTGGAGGGATGCCAGAGATGCTGCCAAGGCCTGCACATGTGCATATATCAGCTGGAGGGATGCCAGAGATGCTGCCATGGCCTGCACATGTGCATATATCAGCTGGAGGGATGCCAGAGATGCTGCCATGGCCTGCACATGTGCATATATCAGCTGGAGGGATGCCAGAGATGCTGCCATGGCCTGCACATGTGCATATATCAGCTGGAGGGATGCCAGAGATGCTGCCATGGCCTGCACATGTGCATACATCAGCTGGAGGGATGCCAGAGATGCTGCCATGACCTGCACATGTGCATACATCAGCTGGAGGGATGCCAGAGATGCTGCCATGGCCTGCACATGTGCATATATCAGCTGGAGGGATGCCAGAGATGCTGCCATGGCCTGCACATGTGCATACATCAGCTGGAGGGATGCCAGAGATGCTGCCATGGCCTGCACATGTGCATATATCAGCTGGAGGGATGCCAGAGATGCTGCCATGGCCTGCACATGTGCATATATCAGCTGGAGGGATGCCAGAGATGCTGCCATGGCCTGCACATGTGCATATATCAGCTGGAGGGATGCCAGAGATGCTGCCATGGCCTGCACATGTGCATATATCAGCTGGAGGGATGCCAGAGATGCTGCCATGGCCTGCACATGTGCATACATCAGCTGGAGGGATGCCAGAGATGCTGCCATGGCCTGCACATGTGCATATATCAGCTGGAGGGATGCCAGAGATGCTGCCAAGGCCTGCACATGTGCATATATCAGCTGGAGGGATGCCAGAGATGCTGCCAAGGCCTGCACATGTGCATATATCAGCTGGAGGGATGCCAGAGATGCTGTCATGGCCTGCACATGTGCATACATCAGCTGGAGGGATGCCAGAGATGCTGTCATGGCCTGCACATGTGCATATATCAGCTGGAGGGATGCCAGAGATGCTGCCATGGCCTGCACATGTGCATACATCAGCTGGAGGGATGCCAGAGATGCTGTCATGGCCTGCACATGTGCATACATCAGCTGGAGGGATGCCAGAGATGCTGCCATGGCCTGCACATGTGCATACATCAACTGGAGGTATGCCAGAGATGCTGTCATGGCCTGCACATGTGCTATGGGATCACTTGAAAGGTGAGTTTCATAGCAATCCCTTGGCTACACATATAATAGGAGACCCTCTTCCTTTGAGTAATATAGACTCCAAGTCTGTGTTTGCTCATCTTTAATGCACTGGTAGAGGGTTTTTTTTATTATCCCTTATCAGTGCAAATTTTGCATTGCAAGGCCAAAATATAACACATTCTTTTTCTCCTCATCCTTATACTTCAAAAATAATAAGGCTGCATGTACCAGGAGTGTGAAAAGTTAGTGGTCAGCTGAAATGGGAATAAATATTGTATTCTGCGTTCATTTTAGTTTGGGCATTGATGCAACCGAAGAGGAAGCCCATCCACTCTTCAATCAGTTACCGAGAAGTGTTTTTTTCTTTTTTTTTTTTTACATTTACCTAGCTCATACATCTCCACATCTGACAGAAGGATTCTCATTGTAACACAAAAGAAAATTTGTTATAATACATAATTACACGCTTTATTTTTTGTGTTGTTAAAATGCTTTTAAACAAAGAGTCTCCTCTTTTGATTGTCTTGCCAACTAGACTTTGAATGAAATTATAAGAAAATATAGGATGTCTACTATATAATATATGAGCAGTGTATATAAAACAGTCACTTAGTTATGTTTTTACAGTTTTTGAACTAAATGGGACAGTGGGTGCTGGTAAATGGCTTAGTAAGGTTTTCTTAGATAAAGTGTATTTCTTTCTTGCAAAATGATTTCTCACCCAGTGACACAGAGGATTAAAAAAAGAGAACATATCTTGCCAGCAAAAAAAGCAAGCGGGGACTTTGGTCAGTGCCCTAGAAGACATTGCTTGTAACTGGCAGGATGCATTGTGAAGTGTCAGCAGGAGTTGTTGAGCAGACTTTCCAGTTAACAGTTATATTATATAACAGAATAAAAATCTAAATGCATCCTTGGTGTTTTCCAGACTGTGTTGTGGGTAATAGCAGTGATAAATGGACAGAGCTGTGCATCACAATACTGTGGTATTTTACAAGTGAAGAAAGGTGTAGAAACTGTCTACAGTACAGATTATAGATATGTAAGCCTTGCTTTATATAATAAAGGAAACTGACAGCAATAAGTGCTTCAAATAGCCAATATATTATGTGGCGCTAATCTCTTGCACTCCTATCCCTAATATAAATTCTGTAGTGCCAACTCTGACAACCAGTTGGTTGATCTTTTGAGACATTTTAACATACTGAGGGGCAAACTACTACTTTCAGTAGAAAGTTCTTACTTAGGCCCTTATTTAAGAAGGGATAGCGTCAGGTAGTGGCTGGTTAATGAAAGGTAGCGACAGGTAGCGACTAGTGAACGCCGGACACGGCACGCAATTACACATTTATCAAGCAGGATCTGTTTAGCGACTGGGATAACGCCATGTAGCATCTGATTCAGCATTTTCACAGCCTCAGCGAACAGCGCCAGCGTTCAGCCTTGCACAGCGCCAGGTATGACCTCTCGCTACCTGACGCTCTCCCATACATTTCAATGGACGATCCTTTTCTTCTCTTTAAACAGGGTTTTATTTATTTATTTTTTTATCAAAAAATCTAAAATAATTCTGTGTCCTCTTCTGGCATTGAAAAAGCAGTTTTTCAAAATTTTTTACATTTTTATATATTTCTTCAGAAATGACATTACAGGTCTGCCAAGTGTTCATGTTACAATGTTGTTACAATGTAATTCCATATGTTTTCGCTTTGTTACTAATGGATACATACTGAAAAACACACTAAACACACAGCCTCCGGCGCTCTGGGCTTCAAACAAGCATTTTTCAGCGCCAGAATTTTGTGAGGCTGTTTTTTTGCTGAATATGGTGTGAGTCGGACGCTATGAGCAGTCACTAACATGCGCTCCCATACAGCGCTGTACTGGTCAAATAGTGACTCCTCACAATGTATTCATTGTTTAAACTAGCGACCCACGGGCGAGCACAGCGACTACTACTAGCGGGCGCTCTGAAAATGCCTGCTACAGACGCTCATCTGTCGCTACCTGCCGCTAATGATGAATCAGCCTGCCCGTGTTATTGTCACATGCTGAGTAAACTTAGGGGGTTCACAAAAAAGACGAAATACCGCGCTCAACAATGCAAATGAATTAGCTCAAAGTGTAAAGAGTCCTTCAAATATAGTCCAAATATAGTAGAAAAACACAGAGCTAGTGACAGGTGATAACTGTTCTGAAATTCTGAAATTCCTGTTCGGCTGGTCCCACAGCGCATGCATATCTACCGCAAAGTCACCAATAGTGCTAGCCTCTTACCAAATGAATGATGACAACAAGCTATAGTCAGGCTCAAAACTTCCACGGCTTCACACTGGGGAGGTATAATTCCAGTATCCAGGTTCAGCTAATGCAAAGCTTTATATCCTCAGGCATAGACAAAAGACCAGCCGGTCGGGTAATTGCACAAAGCCCAAAGCAGCATGCCCTGGTTCCCTTCAAGTGTGAATGGGTGGGCAGATGTGCGCATGGAGTCGATACAGGAAAAATATGTTGTGTACATGCACCAATCAGCCATCAAAATAACTGCCCACTTCACCCTACACCCTACACATATTCTCCTTTAATGACCTTTATATGCAGGGTGCATGTGAAACCCCCTACACGGAAAAAGCTGTACCTTACAAGTAAATCCTCCTCAGCCTTCAAAATATAGTATGCAGCATATGTATGAGTATGCATGGATCCCCCCTCAGCCCTGCAAAATAAGTATGTATGATGTATTACAGGATTCTTTCCATTGCAGCATTGTGACAGACAAATCATTCACAAACGACAAACGACAAATGAGTCAGCTGTGAGCTGTTTACATTTTAATCACAGGCTATTGGCTGATATAAAATGTATCACAACAAGGCCATTCTTGTTCCAATTGTAACATCAGCCATAGCCTGGCTGTTACAATGTAACTGTACTGCAGGCAGCTGGTTCGCTTTTACAATATAAATCTATGACACTTGTTGCTTGATAAGGTGCAAAACTGGAGAGACAACAGTGTGAGCTGAAATCCTTCCAGGCTGAGTTTTAGTGCTGCTGCCTTGGCATGTACATCAACCCCCCACCCCCCAAGATTATTATGCAGAGTGTGCATGGATCCCCATTTTGCCTCCCAAAAATATAATATGCAGCTTGTGGGCACACCTGCCTCCACAGGTGTAACAGAAAGACCCTTGGTGGGACAGCAGTTTGGGGCTGTAAGGGTTTAAATACAGAGTGTGTGGGGGCGGAATGGAAGAAGGTGCAAGGGCATGAATGCAGAGTGAGGGATTAGAGAGGAAACAAGGGGTTAAATGCAAAGAGATGGGTTGCTTTAGAGCCAAGTAAGAAAACATACTCATCTTTTAGAGAGAAAACTGCCATTCACTTTCATTTGTCTAACTTGGGGCTGATTTAACAATCGGGTGTATATTTTCACCCGGTGTTGAAACAGCCCCAAGCTAGACAAGGTTTTCTCAGTTTCCTCTCCTAAAAAGGATTGGGAATGAGTTTTTGCATCTGGCTCTGAATTGACCACTATGTGTGTGGGGTGTAAATGCAGAAAAAGATCTGTGTATAGGTGTGGAGGATAAAGAGAATGCAAGGGGTTAAATGCAGCAGAGCAGGCAAGCATCTTACATCTTACTAACTGCCAGCATCTGTATCCCAAGTCACATGACCACAGGACAACCTGTCTGCTTCTTTTTATCTGAGGCTCCTTGCTCTAGGTTAACGATGGCTTTCTAACAGTTGAGTAGCTTTTTTTGAGTGCTGCTTTCCTGGCATCAACTCCCTGGTGCACACCTGCAAGTTTGACTGTCGGCCTCTACAAAGCCACACAGCAGCTTCTGGATAGTGCTTATCAGCCACTTTACAACGCATTCTGAATAATTATGCAAATTGGGTAATATTTTTAGTTTCTTAAACTGAAGCATGGTATTGAGTCTTAGGGCTCATTAAATCACTGAAATCAATCTCAAGCACCTGTGATAATTACAATAGCTTGCCAGATGAGCATAATTAAAGGAAAACTACTTAGGGAGAGGCCACATTATGTAAGCAGACCACAAACTCCAGCAAAAGAATTTCTATGCTGCCAAAAGTCATCGAAAGGTGCAATGCCTTAGACAAGGTCTGAAAACATTACATATTTAATGAAAATCTAAGCTTGATCATGGCACTTGGAAGAGATTTGTGGCTGATTCATAGCACAGACAGGTTTGTGCATATAAAGGAAGGTTTTTGCCCAATTCATCAGATTTAGAAAGCAGTTGCCAAAATGCCATTACAAAGCAGCAAACATGTATTTTAAGCTGTTGGTGCCTCTGAAGTCTTGTAAACCTCAAGGTTTTGGTTCCTCCAGGCATGCATTTGTGCATAAATCCATTTTTCGGTCACCCCCTAACCAGTGCTCTAATGCAGAACTGTTACAGTGGGCCCATAAATATATGAAGACTGAGACAAACAGTCTTGTTCAGTTTTGAATGTAATTTTATGTTATGTGTAACCCTAGATGGTCCTGATGTATGGAGTAGTGGATGGTTAGTGGATGGTCACCATGTCCCAACAAGGCTGCAAGCAGCTGGCAGTCATGTTTTGGAGTGGAATCATAGAGAAAGTGCTGGTAGGGTCTCTGACGGTGTGAAAATGACCTGGAAAACTATTTCATATTTCTGACTGAGCACTTTCTTCCATTGTTTCTTCGGTAGCAAAGGTTTCTTCTTTCATGACTATGCATATTTCATATTGAGTACTTGATTGAATAAAAGGTTCTCAGTAGCATTAAAGTCCTCCCCTGACTTTAGTGCTACTGAGAACCTTTGGACTAGCCTTCAGCAAAAGATAAGCAAAAGGTTGGGGTGCAGTTCACATAAAAACAGAAGCTCTGAAAGGATATTGTGAAAATTATAATTTACATAATTATGTGGATCGTGGTGTATAGCTCCCAGTATAGGTCCCAGTCGAATCTCTTGCTGGCTGGACTTAAGGTCCCTAAGCGTCATACTGGCAAACCCAGCACAATACATTATTACAGAAGTCTGAAATGCATTCTCTTAGGTTGTATGCAAAGATGGCACTATATATATATATATATATATATATATATATATATATATATATATATATATCCTACATTTTTGGGGCCTTGATATTAACTATAAGAGGCCGATTCATTAATAGCGCCAGGTAGCGACAGATGAGCGACTGTAGCAGTATTTTCACAGCGCCCGCTAGTAGTCGCTGTGCTTGGCCGTTGTTCGATTGTTGACAGCGACTCAGTCGGTGTGCGTTAATGTTGAATATTGGGTGAGGAGTTGCTATTTGACAGGTTCCGCGCTGTATGGGAGCGCATGATAGCGAATGGCCATAGCGAACGGCTCCCACCATATTCATTAACAAATCACGCTCAAAAAATTCTCGCGCTGTGAAATGCATGTTTAAACCCCAGAGCGCTGGCGGCGATGGGTTAAAAGTAGTTTTTTAACCCCCAAACAACCATATTTTTTTAAACCAAAAAAAACAAGTTTATAAAAACATTTTGTAATATGAATACATTAATATCAGACCTGTAATATCAATTCTGCACAATTTTTTTTTTTATTTTTTTTTACCTTAAAAAATATCTAACATGGCAGAAGTGGTAACAGAAATTTTCACATTAAAAAAAAAAAAAAAAAAAAAAATATTAACAATTAATTATGAATATTTAAAGATTGTTCCATTGAAATGCATTGGAGAGCGCCAGGTAGCGAGAGGTCATACCTGTCGCTGTTCAAGGTCGCTCGCTGGCGCTGTGGGGTGAGGCTGGAATAATGATGAATGAGTGGCTATCTGGCGCTATCTCAGTCGCTAAGCAGGATCGGCTTGATAAATGTGTGATTGTGGTGGGGAGCCGGCGTTCTTGTGGCGGTGACCGTCATTACCGTTCGCTCACCAGTCTCTACCTGGTGCTATCCCTTATTAAATAAGGGCCTAAGTATCCTTTTCAGTATTTATTAAAGAACATCTAAATAATTACTGGTGATAGCACTCTCTTAGTATATATCTGGATGTAACTTTTCTATTGTACATATTTACTTAATATAGTATATGAAACAGACATATTTACCATTTCTCATTTAATTTTGGTACCCTTGTTGGGTTAATGCTGCTCACATTTAAACAGATTGATTTAGCAAAATCCGATTCAGTGGAAAAAATGTAAAAGCTTGGTTGACTACACTAATAAATTTCATCAAAGTGGGAAGAGGTGAATGATACAGATCACGGCATATTGAACTGAATCAGATAAATTGCTGTTATTTACTCCCTTGCAGAATGAAAGCTAAGTGTATGCTTAGAAATTAATGTATTTATATTCACTTGGCATGTTACCCCGTGTTGGCAATCAACCTCTATCAACACTGAAGCTTTCATGTGGTGCACTGACAAGTCACAACTGTTGTCGTATAAGTGATCTTGTCATACTTTGCTCTTGCAAAACAGTTTGGACAAGACCAGCATGGCATAAAATGGAGACAGATAGCATATAAAGTAACAGATATAATGCATCATCATAGACACCAATTTTCTTTTTCGATGTATTGAGAAACACAATATTAGGTCAAGCTCGTATTTACCAATGGCTTATTGTCACTATGTGAATTCTTGCTACAAGATGAAGACTGAATTGTAATTCACAACTATAGATCATGTTGCTCCCCACTGTGTAAACCTAAAATATCCTTTTTTAAAATGTTTTCTTTTGTTCTCTGTTTTTGAATACGTGTATTTAATATGCGAAGGGTGCACAAATAGTATAAAATAAACAGACATATACCAGAAGGTTTAGTGAAAACAAAAATACTTATAAAACAATAAGCTTTGGCGATAAGGAGAGTATTAGATGGCCAAAGGTAACTCACCTCTTCCAGGTCCTACGGCGCATGCACAGCTGCTCGTCCAATTAATGCTCTTGGAGCCGCTGTTGTCATGTCGTCTAAGGCTTTGTCTAAGCCAGCGGCTCTGAGCATGCTGGCGGCCACATCCCCCGCTTCCCTCTAACAGGGAGTGTGCCTGCGCGGCCATTCACAAAGATAAAGAGTGCTGCATCCGTACGCACTGGGGAATGTGGAATCTGCTTTGATCAATGCAGAATCCTAGAACCACAGTAGGTAAGATTTACATTGCAGGATCAGTGCAAATTATGCTGCAAAATATCATAATTTGTTTTTTTATACTGGCACATGTTGCTGCACTGTAAGAAATATTAGCATTGCAGCGACATGGTTTTGGTCCACTCTAAATTAGACATTAGCCATTTTACAAACAATGGGTGTCCAACTTTTGGGGGTCACCCCCTCAACAAACCCTCTACAAACACCCTAAATCGCTACCCACCACCTCGCTCCCCCAAGCAAAATGCAGCTGTGTCATTGTTGGCCACATGTCCCACCTTGCAGATAATGGCCAAGACCGGACACTGCAATCGTACTGCCACATTTTTCTGGGGGAGCAAAAAGACAGTTAAGATATAGGGGGGTTGCTGAGGGTTGATCGAGGTGGGACCCTGGTAATTCATACGATTACCTTGGAGCAGTCCAAAACCTAATTATTGTAAAATGGTTGGTGGTCTGGTTTAAGAAAATAAAGAAAATCCAGAAATATTATCATCAAAGTAACCTACAAAGGAAACATGCTAGGTTAAAGATGTGCTGTTATGCAGAACTAACTGTACATCATATTTGCACTAAACAATACATTCAAATAATGCTATGACAGTCATTGCTCTGTAGAAGACCTCAGTGTGTTATAATGAACTAGAGAGAGCAATTGGAGCACTTACATCTTGGAACAGATTTATTTGGCTGAATCAAAACAGCTGATTCAACTGAATTAGACTTGAAACAAATCCTGGGAAATCTGCTCATCACAATTTGTAATTTTTCTTTGATTTATTTAGTGCCTGACCTAAAAAACAGGTCCCCCAGAAATCTTATTGCAGATGAAGGAGCTGCAGGCCATTTCAAGAAAGGCTGATAATTCAATAATCCAGTGCACTAATATACTGACAATATATAAAAACACATATAAAACAATAGTTTTTAATCTGCCTGGAGTTCAGTTTTAAGAGGTTTGTAAACCTAAAGTAAAAAAAGAAAAGACTTTGCTGGGTGAGCACCTTATGTGGCACTGTAGGAAACTTAGCACTGGCACTCATCACCGGCGCTGATGATAGATGGGACACTACCTGGCATCAGAGGCGCTCTGGATTTTTTGCCAGCACTTCAAATTGAACTCTCCATTTATTTTTTGCATTTGAAGTGCTGTCGTACACATTGGATTTTTGCACTATGAAGGAGCAATGGAGGAAGCTGCAATGACACTGTACACAGAGCAAAGTGAATTTGCATTCAGCTGAGGTGTGAGTAATTTTGAAACAGCTCTGAATTTTTGAGTTGAGAACTACACCTTTTGCAATGGGACCTGGCATTCACCTGACGTTCTTCTGGCTCTACGTTGCCCTAGTGCATCCTAAATAAGCTCCTATGTTGACATGCACTTTAATGACATCATCTTGATTGGATGTAAGGGAATAAACTGCAGTAGAAATGAAGAACTACATGCAACTATTTGACATTGACTGTTGTATGTTATATTAGGTTTATTAGGTTTTTAATAGGTTTTAGTTTTTCCACAAAGTTTAGGACTCACTTTGCTTCACACTTTATAGATTTGTTTTTTGTTTCTTTTTCTAACTTACTATTATTATTATTTTTTTATATAAATGTACAGTAAGCTTCTAAGCTATGCAGGCTGCCTATCTTTTTTCTGGCGACTAGGGATGACTAAGTGACCTCTTTGTGATTGCAGTGTTTTAGAATGATTCACTCCTAGTGGTTATAAAGCATTTAGAGAAGATTGTAAAGCGATGAAACTGACATTATCTTTTTGAAATAGGGCTGCAGAAACATTAGCTGATAAGCCCTCAAATGTTCCAGGCAACAGCAATGGCATTTAAAGACAAACCCTTTTTCATTCTGAGTTTTGTCTTAAAGTCCAAAATAAAAAATCAGCATTTTAAAATGTAGTAAGTTCATTGGAAAAAGAAGCTGAGTGTGAATATTAGATTACTTTGGTTATCTACTGCTGTATTTTCCAACTCTAGCACATGCAATAGGCGTTTTAAGGTGTCTAAAATCACAGATTATTACTAGTGTTATGTAAGATCAATCATGTAAAGTCACAGAGCAGTCACAGCCTGATCATGATAAATTATGCAAAGGTTGGCTGCAGTAGATTGATTGTGCCCAATAACTGCATACTTATTTATTTTTTAGCCGCTTGAGCTGTTTTCTTCTGCCATTGTCAGCCACTTTTTAAGTGCACAGATGTGCTGTTTAGGCAGCACTCCCCTTTACACTATATATAATAACTGTATGATGTGTGGGTTGGAAGTGTGCATACCCATACCCAGAGAGAGGGCAGAGAAAGTAAGTATAAGATAAGGGGGGAGGGGGTCCTTATGTCCCATATCAGGCCATCCCCAGTCTGAAATGTCCATTGCTTTTTTAAGTGTCCGAATGGCATAATGGCATAATATACATTAAAAAAGATTTATTGCATAACATGATCATTTCTTCTACTACTGTTGCTGTGCTACTATTATTTGCACTGGGGTAAAGTAACCCTGAGTTTTAAAACTTGAAAAGCTCCCTTCTTTTTTGCTCTCCAGACCGTCAGCTGTTCCTGGATCCTGAACTCTGCAGGAACCTAGAAGAAGGTGAGTTCATAACCTGATCTGGGCTTCAAGTTGGGATGCCTCCTCTTGGGACCTTAGGAAGTGGACCATTTTCAGTGCGGCCCCTGCCATATGGAATCCCTATCCATGCTGCCCTGTTCAATTACCAACCCTAACTGTTTTGACAAATTCAACAGTTTTTGCTCTACTAACTGCACCAGACACAACGGTATTAGACTTCTGCACTGGACTTGCCTGGTGTTCTACCAGCAACTTAAACCTAGATCCTAGCACTGGACCCCAATTCTTATCAATCCTAAAGAGCTTCTTCAATTTACTTTGGATCCAATAATTTCACATTGAATTGAAATACATATTCACTTGCACTGCAAAAAGTAATCACACATACACAAAACAATATATAGATACAAACACAAAACGTAAGTAGGCATGGGTTTTTTCCCACACTGCATATATTGGCAAACATGCTGACTAAAATGAAAAAAATGTATTTGATTGCTTATTACCCCCCCCCTTGATAGGGTAGTGACCCACCCCCTTGTGTGATACACCTACCTGGAATTGGCTGTGGCATTAAGATACTTACTTGAACCATACTGCTCTTATCAGCATGATGTTAACTAACATTAAAAAATAATGTATGGTTTTTAAGGCTAGCACCTGGACCTAGGCATACATCTTGTGGATAATCTATTCTTAAGTTGTTATGGTGTTTTAGGAGTATAGCATTCTGTGTACAGGGGTTCTATAGTAATCTGTTAGCCCCCTGAGTGTTTCAGTATTCCAGATGCAGCTCTAAACTTAACCAATCATAGCCAATTTGTACACAACTGAAAATGAGAATATCCTGAATTGGTATGTTTTTATTGGCCTTCTAAAGCCAAAATAAAAAAAAAACAGTCTCTGTTCTTACACTGTCAGCTCCAGTGCTGACAGTATGCATGCCCATGCTTATTGTCACAACGGACTTCCTGGTTGATTTTAAGGGGCATACCACGTGACATGCATACCAGGTGACACGTCTGATTTGCTTATGAGCATCATAGGAACAAAATGTGCTGGGAGCCAGCCACTCATCAAGTTTGAGGGTGGCAAGGTCATTTTTTATTTTGTGCTTTAGTAAACACTTAAAGTGTGCTAAAAAGACTTTTGGTACGTTGTCATATTCCCTAAGGGGCATCTCAATTAAGGATTAGAGACAGGGTAAAGCTCTACTGAAAAGAGCATAAACTTTTCCCTCTTCTGGGTCCCTGTGGCCATAGCATCTCTGCTCTGTGTATCACTGCTGGGCATGTTTAGTGGAGAAAGGGATATCTGCTTTGCAGCACCATTAACTGTTCCCCTTGTTCATCACCATGGGAATCCAGAAGATGGTGAGTATGAAACACAGGACTTGTATCATTTCAGTAGAGGTTTACAGTGTGGGGCTTCCCAAAAAGCTCTGTCTGAGGACTAGTTACAGCACCTTTGGAGATCTGCAAAACCTAGCCTGTTGGGGGCCCTTTAGGAGGAGGGTTGGGGAGCACTGCACTAGGAAATATGAAAGTGGACCAAAAGTAGAGTAGACTAGACTGACCTGAGCTGCAGAGAACATATTGCTTTTTTTAGCCTACAGATGCCTTTTAGGTTGTTTTCCAGTATATTTTGATCATAAAGTATCCATATTAAGGCGGATTTGTTCTGGAACATTTATACAATATATTGCCAGTAGAAAGCATCATATTTTTCTTATCAGCTATCACAGTAATTCCCAAATATCACACATGTGGAGAGCAGAGCCATTTCAATTGTTTTCGCACTGAGGGATGAAACCGCCATTACTGGACAGAGGTTATTATCACTTACAGAGCTCAGGGTATGAGAAAATACTTCATTGGAGTCGTGTTTGCTGACTGCAGCATAAAAGGTCATGTTCAGTACAGGTTTTAGAGTTGCTTGTTTTGTTTTAGATAATGTCCTTCATTCATCTAAAAAAATAAATAAAAATGTTGGCATGTAACAAGTCTAATTTTCTCGCATCTTGTTTTAAACGGCCGACCTTCACATTAATTGACATGAGTGGCGGAAAGACTCTTTTGATTGGCCACCTGTTCATGTAAAAGATGTAATTAGCATGCCGTATTTGCTGTTTGCAGGTGTTCTTCCCTCCGTGTGATTAAACGGTCACAGGGGATACAAATACTCTCCATGGTCTTATCAATCCAAACATATTTACCATTTTATTCCTGGCAGAGTTACCACATGCCCAATGTGTAAATCTGTTTTGAGTTTTGCAAAAGAGACTATTAGTGTGTTAAGTACTTTTTTGTTTTATTGGATACTTATCCAAAATTGAATTTAGCGCAAAATGTCAAATGGAAATGAAGACCAGTTTGAATTGGAGATGAAATCCAGCCAACATTTTTAACAGATAGAATGTTAGTGGTGATAAGTAAGAGGCACTCTAATGTCCTTTATCCTGTCTGTGACTCCAGAGGGTGGATATTGCCTTTATATCCTGTAAATGTTGATCAAAAAGAAATGCCATGTGTGTCGCTAGCAGAGAAACTCAAAATGTCGTTGTGGTACTTGTTCCTTTAGTCTAAATGTTACTAGTGAATTAATGACATGTGGCCTTTGTTTATAGGGAAGTTATAGGCATATTCAATATCTCTAAATGCACCACCCTCAACCTCCTTGAATAAGAAAAGGAAATTTAAAAAACATCTGGTCCCCACCTTTGCTTTTGCTACATTTTACCACAAAAAGAACATCTCTCTATAAAAAAGCTATCCTTGATCATTGGATTATTGCTGCCTGCCTCACGATACCAAAGTTTTGGAAGCAATCTCATAGCCCCACTATCACAGACTGGTTCAAGGAAATCCAGAACATCAGGGAAATGGAAGATCTAACATCAGTTTTACATGATAAAGGTCAGCCGTACATCTTGACTTCTTTCCCTTGGTTTCATTAGCAGGAAAGTGAAGAATACAACAATGCTCATTAAAAATGGATGAAACTCTATCCCTATCTGCATTCCCTTACAAGCATTCACAAGTCAGGTCAGGCCCCCCCACAAGGCATCTGAAGAAGAAGCCGAATAAGGTTTTCAACCATATTGACAAAAGGGAGTTTGGTTCCCCCCTCTACTTCTCCACTCCCCCACTTCCATCCTTCACCCTCTCCACTGTATCCTGCATATGTATACCCCCATATTAGGTGGAGGTAGACCGACTATTACACACAAATATGTACCACTGATTGTACCCAGAGGGCCGGTGGATACTTGAATACCAAGCTAGAACATATTTCCTTCTGCATTACCCTGTACTGTTCCATTGGGGGAAAACCCCAGGAAGAACAGTCTACCAGGTTTGTATGTTGAACAGGAAATGGGAAAATAGTTCTCATCATCCATTGCAGAAGAATGTATATATATACATATGGCTTGTTTTTTTTTACCCCATTGTGTGAGCAATAGGAATAGTGTTCTCTCTTACTTCTGTTGTAAAACTTGATATCAAAATAAAGTATATTAAAAAAAGGTCTGGGGCATGAGTCCCTTCTTTTGCTGTGCTGTATTTTTGGAGGCTGGGACAAATGTGTTCCTAGAATCATTAGCAAAACTTTCATTGCTTAAAGTAGCCTAGCACCAAATATGACCCTGTGAAAAAACAACACATATATAAAAACCATAGTTAATATTTCTTCAAAATTAAATTTTCAAAAATATCCAGAAACGATAGGGGCCTACCTGTCGAGTCATGGATAAAAGCCTCCAACCTGAGCCTTCCTGGTGACAGACTCCCTTTAATCACTGCAGAAACACAGTCTTGAGATTGGACTCAGACTGGGTGAGTATTCATTTACATTTTCTTTCCTTTATCAGGCCTATGAAAAGGGAATTAAAGGATTAGCTAAAATATATAGGTAATCGTGGACCAGAGAGATTCACTTTCTAGTTAAATACCCCAAGCGGGGAAGCAATACTCAATGCTCCATTCTTTTTTTATTACCTATTTAAAGTGGTCGGCTCACATACCAACCTCACAATCTGGGACTCCCTACCATTAAAAGAAAAGAAAAAGCAAGCTTAGGAAAAATAACTTACCTGCCTAATCTGACCTCCAGCTGCCAATGCTATGTATACCCAGCAAACTCTAATAGGTATGAGCAAAGCAAGGAGCACAAGAGTGCAGTAGTGAAGACCAGGTGTGGTAGCCACCATTCCTATAACATTCACTTAAGTTGGAATCAGAAATAAAGGTGCTTCAACAACCCGGAATTAAAAAAAATAGTCCCATCTGAACTGTAGATTAAAAGTGTTCATCTATTCTTTACTAACTATTAACAGGATAGTTTTGAGTTCCTGAATATTACATTATTTTTGCTTAGAGTGAAGTGAGTCAAATCACCTGTGTTTCCGACCATTATTCAGACGTAGTATAAAGTATGACTAACATAATCATATGTATATCCATTCTGGCTATACTGTATCCCTTACAACAGATAAATCCAGGGGAAATGTCTGAAGTAGTCAGGGCTAATGGCATGTGATTAGGCGTTGGTGAAAGAGATGCACCTCAAAATGCACTGTGCTCAAATAAAATCATTTGCTGCACTGAATTCCTTCCTTATGAGAAAAAAAAATCAATTTGCTTTCCTATTTCAGCTATGAAGATAGAGTTCAACGGTAATAGTATGCCATGTTAAAAATGTGATAACAACCTAATAGCAACCATGTTTACAATCCAGTTGTAATAAATAAATGGATTACATAGGGAATGCTAAAGCTGTCTCCCGTGAAATTAATTTGAGAACTGACTAAGCAATCTCTATAGTGCTATGTTATGCTATATTACTATTTAAGAATCCCCAGCCATAATAACCTTTACGTCACTACATCCTGCATCCTATACAACCCTGGCTGTCCTACCACTGTTTATTGCTATTTACTGCATAGTAGAACATTTTGCCTATATAGAAACAGATATACACACATTCAAAGCAGGATTAAAAGGACAGTCCAGGCAATGGCAAGAACAACGCATCAAGCAGCTAACCTGAAGTCTTCCCCAAATGTCACTCTCCTTTCTTCGCTGCAGCATGTTGTAGATGGTGTAGAAGCTCTTTTTGTCCCTTCCTTTAACTCCATTACTCCACAACCATGCAAAATTGTAGCCTTGGGGGCGTGGCTTGACATGGCGGCGTGAGGGAGCAGATTGCGGGAGCTCTGCACGCCACTTCCAAGAACACAGACCCAAGACGATAGGAAGAGCCAGAAAGCGGATGCCCAAGCGTGGGAAGGATCCCAGAATCCAAGATGGCGGCGGGAGCGGGCGGACATCGGAAGAGCGAGGAGAGACCCGGGAAATGGCGGCCGCCGAGTGCTGCACTCCGAGCGCCCGGGGAGAGCTGCAGCCGGCAGCGGGGGGGGCGAACACGTGCCCACAGTGGCAGCACTGGTTCACAGGGAACCTAGTCAGAGGGGAGGATCACCCAGCGGAACCCAAGATAGTGACTTGCCCCTGGACAGAGGGCGTAAGGGGAGTCAGCAGAGAGCTCCTCCAACATACCCAGCTATGTGATAAAGAGATCATAACCCAAAGGCAGAGGGGCAGCAAAGCGGCAGCCGCACACCTGCTCGCCTCCACAATAAATTCTAATTCTCCACATGCCCTAGAGATGGGCCCCTGCAGCCCAGACTCCCCTGGAGCCAAGCGAGATCCCATCTGTTTAAATGGCATACCCCAATATGGAGGTGGCTCCCCGCCAGAGATATTGCCAGGATCCCCTAGCTGCAGCATGTTTTTGGGTTCCCCGACGCCCCCAATGAGCCTGGGCCCAGACGAGAGCAGAACCCCCCCCCCGGCAGCCCGATGATGGACCCGGCCCCCCGCTGACACATACACGATGCAGCAATTGACCATTGGGGCATCCCCCCCAAAGCCGCAGACGTTGAAGGAGAATATAGGTGAGCACCCCCTCCTGCAACAAGATGAGCAACCGACGGAAAGTGGCACCTGGAGCCCTCGACCCAGACGAAGCTTGAGCCCTGCGGTCTCCCTAGACGTTCTATCCCAATCTGTAGCGAAAGCGGTAAGAATCAATATCAGGGAGGCCCTACGGGGTCTACCCACGCGAAGTGACTTTGATGGTTACCTCTCTAGAATGGAAGGGACTATAAAAAGAGAACTAGCATCCCTGCAGGGGGCAGTAACGGAGGTCACCCAAAGAGTAGATGGTATGGAAACCACACAGAGGGCCCTGGAGGAGCGAATGGCGGCTCTGGAACAGCAGAAGGAGGTCAACGGCAGACAATTCTTGGATCTGTATCTGGTCCATGATGACACGGAAAACAGAAGCTGCAGGAACAACCTCTGCCTTTGAGGAGTTCCGGAGTCGGTGGGAGGCCAGGACCTGTTGAAAGCGGGGACATCCATCTTCAACACACTGCTTGACCAACCCAACACGAACCACATCGAAATGGATCGGGTGAACAGGGCTCTGAGCGCTCGCCCTCGAGACGGGGATAGGCCTAGAGATATCATTTGTAGAGTCCACTTCTTCAAGATAAAGGAAGACCTGATCCGACGTGCCTGGGAGAAAGGCCCCATCGCATACCGTGTCTCACAGGTGATCGTCCTTCAGGACCTATCCCGGCGGAATCTACAGATGCGCAGACTCCTGAAGCCTCTGCTGGAAATGGTGCAGCAGCGAGGAGCAGTGTACAGATGGGGACATCCGTTCCAGCTGATAGTCCGCAGGAATGGAAGTATTTTCATGCTGAAGTCACCTAGCCAGCTCCCGGACCTTTTCCACTTCCTTGAGGCAGATGCAGTTGACATTCCAGATTGGACAGCGCCAGATCTGACCGTCTTTGCGGGACGCCTGCCGCAGCGCCCGGGAGGTGCGCCCCGTGGAGGTCGAAGAGGAAGAGGAGGTCGCCACATGTAAGGTTTGAGCGGATCGCCTCCGGCCCGAGGGGTGAGGCGAGGGTCTTTGGGGTGGGTCCTGGCGGGCCGTCGGACGGTTTCCTCCCCCCGTGCGCGTGCCTCCGACATTAAGTGTAAACTCCTCCGCGGAAAGCGAGAGGGGGTGCGGTGGGGGGGTGACCTCGGTCGTGGGCAGCGGGTGACTCGTTGATTGGTATTGTTAGACCTCGCCCCCCCCCCAAGTTGGAGAGCTTTGATGACTTAGATTTGCTCCGCTGTCGTGTCTTGAGTTGTTGCACCACGGAGGCTCGAGTGCAGTAATCGCGCTGGCCTGGTCGTGCGGGCTCCCCTCCTCCCCCCCCCTGCATACCCTAATAACTCGTACCGACCCTTAGCCCATGTGGTGCTGGCCTTGGGCTGTGGGGGCGTGCTTAAGATTTGTGGTCATCTCACCTCATTAAATGCCAACTGTTAAATGTTAAAGGTTAAGCCTGAAGTTAATGTTAAAAAGTTAAAGCTGAAGTTAATGTTATATCCTAGAATCTAAAATGTCATTGGGGCGTTGAGCATAGTTCAGCAGTCGTTCCACCCGCAGAAAATGTTAGGGTTAATATAGACCCCTAAGTGAATGAGTCGTGCTTGGGTCTTTGCAGTTACCGGCAACCAAGGTGCATCTCCCACGCACCAAACGTGTGTCTAGTCCTCCAGTCCCCTGATACTCGTCGCACCCCTCTGGGAGGTCTATCAGGCTATCCTAGACGGGAGAGGGAGGCAATTCATAGCCCAAAGGTGCAAGGTTTTACACCTGCCCCTTCAAAAAAAAAAGTGCAATAGACTGTCCCCGCCACTAGTGGCGTGCCAGTCAACTAACTGTTTGTTTTCTTTCCAAAAACCCCTACCCCTAACCCTAATCAACCCTCTCCCTTTTTCCCTTCTTACTCAGTCCTCTCCTTCACCTCTTCTTTCTTTCGGAGTGGGGGGGTCCCCTGGCCTTCCAGAGATCCTGATCCTTGAACTAAGACAGCTGAGGAGTGTTTGTCTGTCAGTAGGTGCCGTTCAGGGAGACGGGAATTGGTACCATGAGAGTAGTGTCGCTAAATGTTAGGGTCCTCAACACTCCGGAGAAAAGAACCATCCTCTGGCAGGAATTTAGAAGGCAGAGAGCGTCGGTTGCATTCCTCCAAGAAACCCATTTAAAAAAAAACACTTGTCTCCGATTGAGTAACAGGGACTTTCCGCAGGTATACACCAGTTGCACGTCAGAAGGGAAGAAGAAGAAAGGGGTAGCGATTTTGCTTGCAAGGACCCTCCAGTTCGTAGTGCAGGAGGAATGAGGAGACGATACAGGGAGAATCATAATGATCAAAGGGCTATTGGGACGCAGGAAGTACATGTTAGCCTCAGTATATGCACCTAATCAGGGGCAATGTAAATTTCACTCATGCACTGAATCAGCTGGAGCGATTCACAGAGGGGGAGGTGATAATAGGTGGCGATTTAAATTTAGCCATCGAGCCCCTCTTGGACTCGTCAAAGGGTAAGTCGATGCTACCGCAGTCGGCTCTTAGGGCACTTAAGGAAAAACTACATGATGTGCAGCTGGTAGATGCGTGGCGGATCACCAATCCCAAGGTAAAGGATTACTCCTTTTTCTCGAGAGTACACGGGACATACTCCAGAATCGATTAACTCCTAGTCTCGCATAGCTTACTGGGGGCGGTGATGGGGGGAGGAATGCATCCTACCTCTTTCTCGGACCACGCCCCAATTTATCTAGATATGTCCATAGTAGACAGATCCCCCCATCCACTGACGTGGAGACTTAACAAAATCCTCTTTCAGGATGCAGTAGTTACTAAAGAGATCAAGGAGGGTATTAAGGCCTACTTCAGAGAGAACGATAATGGGGAGGTATCACCACTGACACTCTGGGAAGCACATAAGAGCATCAGTGGGGGCTATTGGTCAATAATGCCACTAGAAAAAAGAAGGAGAGGACAGCTCAGATAATAGCTCTTGGAGAAGGTCAAGACCCTAGAGGTGTCCCAGAAACGGTCAGAGGCAGCGCGGGTTCTTGGAGAACTGACACAGGCAAGGGAAGCCCTGAATGCTCTCCTCCTGAGCAAGGCTGAACATACTACGAACATGGTAATAAAAGTGGCTCCCTACTTGCCCGGTCGCTAATTTTAGACAAATCCCAGCAGAAACAACACACTTCAGAGGGGATAGCAGAAACCTTCAGGGCATACTACACTGGTTTATACAACCTACCTGCAGGCTTCAGAACAGGGGACCTCCAAAGTAGGCAGAGGGAATACATAGCAAACTCAGGCATACCGACAATCCCCAGGGAAGTGGCGGAATCACTAGAGGCCCCCATTGGCGTGGAGGAACTGGCAGAGGAGGTGAAGCAATCCCCAACTGGGAAATCCCCGGGACCGGATGGGTATACCATAAAGTACTACAGAACTTTCCTTGCAGACCTAGGACCACGTTTGGTTAAGGCCTGGAACACTACAGTAGACCCAGAAGTGCAGGGCGCATTCTCCAGTAGAGACTTAGAAGCCCATAGAAGCCCATATTACGGTTCTCCATTAACAGGGTAAGGATCCTTTGGTGTGCCAGAGCTACCGTCCCATTTCCCTCCTAAACTCGGATCTAAAATTATATGCCAAGATCCTAGCTAACAGGCTTGCCCCGATTGTGGCTCAGGTGGTAAACTTTGATCAGACGGGATTTGTCATGGGTAGGGAGGCAAGGGACAATGTAGTTAGAGCCATCAGTGTGATACACGAGGCTAAATCTTCAGGGTTCCCCACAATGCTCCTCTCCACAGATGCGGAGAAAGCCTTTGACAAGGTGAGTTGGCCATTCATGGGAGAGAAGCTCCGACATGTGGGCTTGGGAGGAATGATGAGAAGATTCATAGAGGCTCTTTACACTGTCCCCTCAGCAAGGGTCAGAGTGAATGGCCTCCTGTCGAACCCGGTGCACATCCGTAACGGGACCCGGCAGGGATGCCTGCTGTCCCCCCTTCTCTTCGCTCTCTCAATGGAACCGTTTCTGTGCAGGATCCGCCGTAATGAAAATGTCAGGGGTCTCGAAACTCCAGACGGAACACATAAGGTATCCGCCTATGCAGACGACCTCCTATTCTTTGTCACAAGCCCCTCTGTTTCCCTTCCGGTACTGATGAAAGAGTTCGAGTCCTACGGTAGGTTGTCATTTTACAAAATAAATTTTGAAAAATGTAACCCTTGAAGCTTATACAAAGAGAAACCCGCAGCAATCTTTTTCCTTCAAATGTGCAAACTCCGCAATAACATACCTGGGGACGCAGCTTCCGGGCCAACTATCGAACATCTGTGCCCTGAATTTTCTGCCTGGAGAGATGGGACTTTCCCACCTTCTCTTGGATGGGAAGGGTTAATATTATCAAGATGTCGGTATTGCTCAGGCTGTTGTTCCTTTTTCAGGCCCTCCCAATTAAACTCCCGATGCACTTTTTTAAGGACCTGAATAAAACGCTCAGGAGGTTCATATGGCAGAAGAGGAAGCCCAGGCTGAAGATTCAGGTTTTGTGCAGGCCCAAACAACAGGGAGGGATGGCATTGCCGGATATCAAACGATATTGGGTGGCATTCCACCAGCAGAGGATATGTGAATGGCAATTGTGCAAGGAAACCAAAAGGTGGGTTCAGCTTGAGAGAGCAATAGCAAGGACACCCCTGAACACCACACCCTGGAATAGAGAAATCCCGAAATTGGGTCCCACAATGCACCCCACGGTTTTGGCTACCCTAGACACCTTTCGGAGATATAGAGAGCATGAGGAGATCTCGCCCTGGCCCTCCCCCATGATATCACTCCAGGACAATCCATTGCTACCCCTGAGCTGCTCAAAGCAGGGTCTCAGGGGGTGGTGAGACTTACTTAGAAGCTGGGATCTAATTGGGACAAATGGATGGGTACCCCTGGGGGACCCGAAAGATAAGTGGCCCACCTGTAACTTAGACCCATAGACATTGTTGCACTTTCAATCTTTCTTGTCACAACTAGGTGTCAGGAGGGATAGATGTAGGCCGCCCACATTCTTTGAGGAAATGTGCATGGGGGGACAGGATCACACACACTTGATCTCTAGGTTCTACCTGCTTCTCTCGAATAAGCGAGGTGTGGTCCCGGCCTTCTGGGGAGAGTGGGAGGCAGAGCTAGGTAGGTGCTTCACAGATAAACAGAGGGAGAAGATAGCAACGTTGGCACACAAGTTCTCGATAGCAACTAGAATGCAAGAAGTCAATTATAAACTGTTATCGAGATAGTATTATACGCCAGACAGGCTTGCTAGAGATGTGGAGAGGAGAGGGGGACACTAACGCACATGTTTTGGGGCTGCAGAAAGATCCAAATGTACTGGGAAGAGGTCTTACCGGTGATCACAAAACTTACAGGAGAACAGATCAGGAATGACCCTGCCCAGGTGTTATTACATTTAGTAGACTATCAAGTAGGTAAATACAAAAAAAACCCTCTTGATACACTTGTTAAATGCAGCCAAACAAATAGTGCCCCAGTTCTGGAAACAGAAAAAGGCCCCGACAGTGAGGGACTGGGTGGGAGAGGTTCTGCACTCTAAAGAAATGGAAGATATGATGCTATCCCTGCAAGACAGAGATGAGCAGTTCAGGATCACTTGGTTACCCTGGTTGATTTTCCAAGAGTCAGATTAGTTTCAAGAGCTAATGAATAAATAGCCACCTGGAGGGAGTAGCGACTGATCTGGGGGCCCGGGACCTGAGAAAATGAAACATGGAGGAAAAGTCGAATCCACAATGTGTCTTAATGGAAGAGCAGAGGAACAGGGACTCCCCCTCCACTTCAATGTACACCTTGATATACCCCTTCTTCCCCTTATAGCCCTTTCCCCTACCTATCGCTATTTACCTTTTCCACCTCAGATGTCTAACTAGATTCAATGTCGATAAGATGGGTATCAATGAAGAGAAAGCGCAGGTACACAGGCAAGGATGCTAAAATTACATAACAGAGTATGCGCGCCGTCAGACACCCCATGATTATAGACACAGGGAAACCTTAGATCATTTAACTAGCAGGAGGAGTGGGATGTGTTGCAGAGCTGGAGATTTAATTAGATACTGATACTGTTATTATACCCCATGTATTACAAATGACTATATGTGATCTACCTGTACGACATCTTTGTACCTTAAATGGTGTCTTGCTATTTTGTATTTCACCCTGTACTATGCAAAACTAAATAAAGAATAATAAAAAAATTGTAGCCTTACAGCTGCACCTTACCCTGGTGCTCTAAGAACCCAGTTTATTACTCACGCCTTGTTGCGTCACTTGAGCGTCTGCCAAGAGACGTTGTTAGTACCTCTGCCCCAACACCAGCCACAGGCAGATGGCACTGCTAGTGTTAGGCTCTAAAGACTATGTGGCGCCATAAATTTAGCAAATTTAACATGTAAAAGAACAGTGCCAGCGCTGGCGCTGTGAAACCCTGACACTCAGACATACAGCACCATGTGCAATACAGAAAATGGCTTTAACAGGGGATGGCAGCACAGTGACCAAAAACACATGGAATGTCACCGGTGACACACAAAAGACATGACACATGATTGGCCAGCATGAGAACACAGGTTTGCCTCAGATAACCTAAGTACAATAGATAAAGAGTAAAACATTCTGAACAGCCCACAGTGTCACTTGACTGAGCATAAAAAACTAAAATAACACTAACCGGAAGTCACCAAAAATAACATAACTGGAATGGCTAGTTAAAGTCTATGGGAGAATGACATGAGAGCCTGATGTGACCCGGTGCTGTAGATATATGGAACGCTACATAGGGCTATGTGTGGCGATAAACTTTTTGTGTCATAAATATGACTTGCTTGTCTCGCTTATGAAAAACACCTGCTGCTACATGGCGTTAGTGTTTCTTAAATAAGGCCCTAAGTGTGAGAGCCAGCAGCATGAGCGCTGTAACAGTAAAGAAACAGGGTTGACTCATCAAGCAGTGCCACTCACACTGAGATATTCAATAGAATCAGATATTTATAAATGCTTTTACATAGTGAATCATACACTGATTGTATGGAGGATAAGGGAGGGAAGCAGACACTGTGCGCCTAGACAAGAGATTTAAAGTGGACCTACCACCAATATTTTAGTATTAGGTCCTTGTCCCTGAGGCATTTAGGATGCGCCACTGTGTGAAACTCCGCAGATCACCTTTCTACTATTCCCACGTCACATTGCACAGACTCTCATCCAATCAGCACTTTATGCTGTTCATACTAATGCACGGCATAAAGCATTGTTTTGAACATAGCACCTGCATACGGAGTGGAAATGGCTGCATCCTCAGTCGGGGGGGGGGGGCTCGCACAGTGGATCACCCTGATTGCGATGCCTCAGGGTCATTTAGTTGTTAGACCCTGGAGTCTTAGATTTCAGAAGTGATAAGTCCACTTTAAAGTCAAACATTACTTTAGGTCCCTTCCAACAAATGCCCTCAAGTAATTGTGATTTTCTTTTTCTCTACAGTTAAATATTCTTAGGAAAAATTAGGTTCAGCATGAAGCACTTTATGACAGTGGACAGGGAATAGGAAATGGCTGCACAGTGAATAAAGCCTGTTTTTTTGGAGGAACTGTGTTGCCAACATGTTTGTGCAGCTGTTTGCTATCCACAATCGGATAGAGCTCTGCTACGAAAATGTAGAAATCACTGACGGCATGAGCGGGTAAATTTGGTTAGTTAAGGGGACTGCCCAGGTTAAAAGAATAATAAATTATTAAAGAATCATATTTACATGTTCTACCCTGCAGCTGTTTCAACCTGGTCTGGTGATCATAAACCGACTCATTCCTGAGAATGAGTCCCATCATGTGCATACACCTGGGAGTGCCTTGCCCTGGGCACTTGTCCACCGTTAACGAGGAACTTCGCCACAGTGATTTTGCCTCCAATCACTGAGGCACTCTGTGGCAGTGGGATGAGAGACCACCACTCACTATCCCTAGTGTTTTGGCACTCACTTACCACTTAACATTTTCTAAGTATCTCGAGCACCCCCTGGGTTTTAAACAGTGTTAAAACAGTGTTAAAAAAACTCCAAAACAACCATATAAAGTGTTTGAAATGCACATTGAAATACACTGTTTGAAATACACATGTACTTTTGATCAGTCACCAGTACCACCTGATTGGATGTTGAGTATCCCAAGGCTACCTCAGATGTGGAGAAGATGTGGAGAAGCTGAAGGAGGAGGGGAGGGGCAATCTTAATAATGGGGAATTGATTGTAAGGAGATTGGAGTGTCAAGATCCTATGTTGATGGTCGAAACTGTCTAAAATAATAGGATCTCTACTCCTAAATTGTCTGAGACTTTGGAAAGGTATCTGGAATAAGAATAATCTTTAGACCTTCAGTTTACTGTTACACTAGTCTAGGCTTATTAAGGAACCCTCTGAAATGAAATGTCAGTTGCACAGCAACAAATGAACAGTGAGGGGGCTGAATTTAGTTCAGCACTAGGATCTTCACACATAATTACTTTATGGACTTGAGACGACACCTGCATCAGGAAGATTAGCAACATTAGGGTTGACAGATTCCAATGGTATTATACATTCCATAGTAACAATGTGACTTCCTATGCACTCTGCAGGCATTTAGCTACATAAAAGGAAAGTCCATCAGGGGTGCCCTGCATACTTTTCATCAGCTCCAACTAGATTTGTTGGTGCTCCCACAGCCTCAAGTGTCTCAAGACGTGTGCCATACCTCCAGCTTCTGGCTTTTTGGTGGATGTGTCTGGTATATGATGCCAGACAAAGTATAATGTAAAGGTTACTAGGGTCAGGGGGGTTAGTATGTCAGAAATGGCTGTACAGAATTAGAAGTTAAAACACTTAAGATATTTGCAATACTAACAGCTTGCTGTCAGTGAATCATGGTAACATTTCTGATTCTAGTTTTACTTTAAACAAAAGAGTAATGATGAGCACATTTAGCAGGTTTATTGCAATAACATCTTAAATCAGAAACAACTTTATATAGCGCTTGTGTTGTATTACAGTGGTGCTGCAAGCACCATTCTATAAGTGATGTTCTATAATTGTGGGAGTGAGAAATGAAAATGCCAGCTTTATGACAAAATGATGCATTGATTTAGCCCACATGAATATCATTAGTGTCATACAACGTTGTCATATTTCAGCAAGCTTTATTTTGGGAAAAAATATCTCAAAATTCAGCTATTTGCACTTTTGGCAGCCTAAATATTTCAAACTTTCTGAGCAGGTTATCCCAGGAAGATATTTGTATAGCAATTTCCTCGGTTTCATATATTATATGTAACTGTGCTCGACACTAATAGAGATGCATCTGGGAAGGGCAGTGGAAGTTCCATTGTGTAGGATTTATCAAGAGCAGAAGAATGTTAATATCCCAAGATATAAAACAAAGAATATTCTGAAAGCATTAGAGATCAGTGGTATACACACATACTGTATTTGGCTAGTTTACACGGTTGTCAGGTTTTACCTTCACAAAAGAGAAAGTAGTCACTGTGCTTGGCACATATTACCCCTCACTTTTAGCCATTGGACAAAGACATACAAATGTTATTATGCCTTTTTTCACCATTATGTGATGTGCAGATATCTAGAGGGTGTGGGTCTTCTGTAACCTCTCCCGCCACCCCATTCCTGCAATAAAGGCACTGGCCTTTTCTCCTTGAGGCTTCATCTGACTAGGCACCCAAAACCGCAGCACATACTGCAGCAGCTGGTGTCTACTTAAAGTGCCTACTGCAGGGTGCACAGCAGTTTCATGTTTGATATGGCTTACATCTATGGCTGGCTTTAGAACTCTGAAAATTCATGCAAGTGCCAGGGCCCATCGCATTTTGTGGAGCTTACTTACAGCCGCCACACCCAATCAGTATGTATGTATAGATGTTTGACGGCAGAAAGAGACCATATGGTCCATCTTGTCTGCCCTTATGTGTGTATGTACTCTTTATCTTAGGATAGATGTATGCTTATCAACCAATAAATAGTTAGCAGTAAATGCACGTTGGATTACTACATAGACATTCTCAACAAAGCCCAAGCGTTACAGAATGAAGATTCCTTTTCATAGATCTGCCAGGAACTATCCTCTACCAGAGATCCAGACCATGCAATCTCCCCTCATGACACTGGCGTGTGGTCGCCGGCCTGCCTCCTTGCATCACTTACGGTGACTGGCTACACCCACTCCAGCTGATGCCGGGAGGTGTAGACAAGATCGCCAATGTCGGTAAGTTCTAAATTTTTATAGGATGAAACAGCTGCAAAAGAATGGTACAAATTCCAACAACTGCTGTAGTGAATTTATTTCATATATGGTTATATAAAATGATTAAATCTTCAAGTATTTCAAGACATCTGTGTCACACCTGTGTCAGTAACCTGATCAATTAATTCAACTGTCTATCTGTTGCTTTAACTGCTTCAGGTCCTGTAGAAGTAGAAGGAAAGCTCATCTCCTGAAATTGTGCCACCCACCTTGTGATGTTATAGCTGTAAGGTACTTGAAAATCTGGGCCAGAAATGTTTCTGAACAATGAGTAGGAATTATGTTTTTTTATATTGTATATTTTATACTTCCATCTTTAATTACAGCACATTTGGTGTGCATTTTAGAAACAGCACACATAATAGAAAAATGTCTGTGTTGCCAAATTAGAATTTCCCCATTATATTGGTATTAGTGAAGTTATGTCATTGGACCAGTCATATAGTATATTTTCTTTTTGTATCATACCCTGTATAAGGGTCACATGTTTAAATTTTGTTGTTTAGAGTAGATTAACTTTGATATGTATATTTCCAGCCACATGCTTCAAATGGGCCCACTAAGACTCTTTAAGTCTCTGTAGCCCTCACATACCGGGTTGTCCGACACGTGACGGCAGGGAGCAGGTTCTTCTGGGCCCAGGTGTCCGATGTGTGTGTTGTGAGTAGGTAAGGGTTAGGGTTTCAGGGAAAGGTAAGTACTCACTGGGGCCACTTGGAAAGATGTACAGCAGTCCAACTGTTGAAAGCAGAGTTCCTCTGTATTTATTCCACAATCAAACGGCAAACACGGAACAAGTACATGTCTTCCAATTACATCTCTGGTTCTGCCCAATATCAGGTACAATCATCAGCATTGCTTCCATAGAGAATAATTTCCTAGGTTGGAACCTCTCCTTTCTCTCTCTCTGTTAGAGTCTGTGCTCCTGCTCCTTACAATTCAAATGGTGAATCACACTGGCTTTGGGTTGGGGGCTTCCCTATATCCCTTCTCACTACCTCCCAGAACCTTCTATCACATGTTCGGCCTCGTGTCCGACATCTGATAGGATGGTTGGTAAACTCTCTGACCTATCACTAGCTTTCAGTTGTAACTATGTTACTTTTCTATCTACTGTTATGACTAACAACCCTTCTGACCTCACCTTCTAGAATGTTCCCCATTTTAGCTTATAGACAATGTTAGTCTATGGCCTAAACCCACTACTGCCATCAAGTGTCTATTTAGATTATGGCATTTCCAATGTACTTAAATAGGTAGAAACCATAAAAGAAAATTAATGTATGGTTAACTCTATTTAAAGGATTCTTATTAGTGAATTGAAGTGTTCCTAGTTATTACCAGGTCCCTACATCTTCTCAGCATTAATAACAATTTTGTTAAAGTCTTTATTATTATAATCATTGACAATGTTCTTATTTGTAAGGTTGGGCAAACTCAAACTGCAAAAGTCAGGTTCGTACCGAACTTTGCGAATTCGGGTACCCAAACTCGCGTTCGGTCCAAACATCGAAAAGATGATTAATGGGGTATTGAGAAGCACATCAACCAGCTTCACCTGAGCCCCGATCCGGTCCCATTCAAATGGTCCACAGTCAGTGCCACAATAAGATGGTTGCCACTCCCATGAGTGAGGACACCAGGAGTGTTCTTACTCGTGGGATCGACACCCATCTTTCTTTGGCCCCGGCTGTGAACGGAATGCCGCAACTGACCAGGAACCAGATGGGGGCTCAGGTAAGTTGTACAGAAGCTTCTGTGAACCCCCCTGCCACACCCTCATAACAATTTCTTTGGCATCCCCAATTCTGCCTATGGGGGCCCCTTGACAGACAGCCCCCCCTCGGCCTAGGTTGGTGAGGAGTGGGGGGCCCCAGAGGCAGAATTGCTCCCCAAAGTTTGGGTCCCCATTGATTTAAATGGGGACCGGGTTGGGGTCCCCAAACTATTATTCATTGTTTGGCCAAAAGAAAAAAGTTCTTGCCGAAACCGTACTTTGGGGGGTTCGCCCCACAATAACTCATTATCTTTCCTTGCCTGTTACCGGAGATCCTAGAAAAAGGGATATAACTATCTTAATGTACATAACATTGCTCTGCAGCCTATACACTGAAAACTGTTTTACTTGATACAAGAGAGCCATCGGACATTATGTTGAAGTATCTATATTTTTCATCCCGTTTTCTTGTTACCATGGAAATTAAAGATAGCTTTACCTGGAACAGGTGAGAGCATGCATGGAGCCAGGGGATGCAGCTCTGTGCTTTTCATCCAAGATAGCGCACTCATGATGGAGGAGCGGAGCTGGCCCCTGGAGAAGGTAAGGGGTTTTTATTCTGTCTGTCCTGCCTCAGCGCCAGGGTAGGGTGTCAGGGCGGGGGGGTTATAGCTCTAGGTTATAGCTCTTTAATTGCTTTGTTTAAAGGTCTGATGATTTGCAGCCTAGCAAGGACATTTTTAGCTTGCATTGGCAAAAAAGGCGACAAAAAAACAGTGACTCTGCACGTACAAATCATTATGCTAAATTGTTAAAATAGCATTTTCTTTTCATTTATTTTATCCTAATGTGGTTTAGGCAGTGATGAGACTTGGACGAGTACACAATAAATGCTTATCTCCATCCAAATGTATTTATTACAGTGCTGTTTGATAGCTTGCAGCATTTACACTTGACATTACCTTTGGCATCTGAGATTAGCGCATTGGCAAGAATGCTAGGAATTAGCTGAAAGTTCAGAGCCGCTTCACAAAGATGCAATGCACTTCCATTGCGGGGAGGCAGTTACAATCATTGTGCAATTGCTAGTCGATCTCTGCCCATGTAAGCTTATGTGCCTTTTTACATATGAGATCACAACTGCACAGCAATTGCAAATCACCTGGCAAAATCCCTGCCAACTGCGATTTTGAAACACAGCAATGGTGATTGCACTCCATTGAGGGGCAATTGCAAACACTTTAAAATCGCCATGCAATTGTATTTGCAACCACAATTTCCTATGTGCCAGCTTATTATTTTTTCCAGTGGCTGCATTTTCCTAGAAAGAAGAAATTGTGTTGCATTAACGTTAAGGGTCAAATGTGACATGATCATTTTAATCTTAGCAAACCTTATTTTTTATTTCTAGCAGTACCTCCATTACCACATCACATTCTGTCCTTTAGCATCAGAAAGTTTAACTTTTACTGTAAGAGAGCAACAAGTCTTACACCATATATTGGCAGCATCATTGGAGACATCCATCACTTTCTTTCCCAGTGACATCGAATACTCTTCAGTTTCTGAATTGTTTATTGGTGAAACCAATGACAACAGGCAGGCGAGCTAACCCTCACCGTAGTAAATAGGAGTAACGGTAAAATAGATTTTTCCAACTATTTTCTACTTCATGAAAATCTGACACTTTAATGTGTATGTAATTCAGCAGTGTAACATTTGTTTGCCTTAACATCCACTTTAAGACTCGTCAGTGCCTGCTTATTTTTTACTCTTTTGTATCAGAACATATTTTACAGAAAACATTTTTTAAATGTTGAAGTATCTATATTTTTCATCCCGTTTTCTTGTTACCATGGAAATTAAAGATAGCTTTATCTCTAAGTCTGTGAATTCCCAGACTACTTAATTGTGACTAGATTTTAAAGTACTAATAAATGGCACATTGAGATACATTAAGAGAACACTTGTTTGTTTTTGGAATTAGCGATTACTTAACCTTTCTTTAATCCAGTCCAGAACAGGATTTTCTTTGGTTGCTCTGAAGATTAACACCATTAACACCACAGTAATTAAAAGTGATGTAGCCAATAAATGCAATTGATGAGACCTGTTTCATTACACAAGAATAGTAACACAAATATGATGTCCACACAAAGAGAAAAACAAGTGCATTTATCATTCGCACAACATTAATAAAGCCCTCGTTTAAATTGTATATTATTAGAAAGCCATATAAAAGCTAGATAGATACATAGATATGTAGTAGGAGCTACATATACACCCTAACTGAAGAAAAATGGTAAGCTTATAGGATGAAAGGTTTTTGAGGGTACCATTCCACATTACCAGGAAAGAGCTGCTCACCTTTAACTGAATTTCTAAACCAGCCAATGGAAAATAGTAGCATTTGCCACATCTGCCTAAAGCATTACATCAAGGGTGAATTTGATGTGTGCACCATAGGATTCCAACAGTAATAGGCTGGTATACATTCTCTGGCTATCAAGCATCTTAATTTCACATTTTATCATTTTATTTTTTAAACTGTAGTGGAACTAAACCAGACACAGTCAGAAGCCCCATATCTTGTACTCCACTGGCGCCAGATATTGACTTTTTTATAGTCAACTGTCTATATAGTCAACATCTGTGGTTCAGGAGCCTTGTCAGCCTGACATCTCCATTATACAGTATTGTGGGCAGCTCCAGCATCAGACCATAGCAGTATCCATGGTAAACATCAGGCTTTCCAAACACAACAGCTGCATCCTAGTTTTGGATATCCTGATGGTATCTCAAACTATAATGCAGCTGCATGGTGGCGTTTGAGAAGCTGAACAAGGCATATGTAGATGAAGATGTTACCTGCACCTGGAACTTCAGTGGATGATAGAGTAAAGATTCCTAAAGATCCAAACTACAGAGGCCTTGTTGGTGGCTCATCACAAACATTGTACACTAAAACTATTCAAGAAAAAAGGCAATAATGGACACAATGTATATGTTTTTCCATTACCTGTGGCCATATGTCCTGTCTAACTATTTTAAAGGATTAATTTTTTTTTGCATTGTCGTAAGGTACAAACTTCTAAATTATAGCTGTAAACTTAACTGCCTTTAGCCAAACCAATAAACCATAACTAACCATGCAGTTAAAATGAAAATCACTCTTCTTCCTCTCTTTTAGTCATCTGTTATCCAGCAGTTACGCTACGCATTGTAAAGTGTCACTAAAAGCAGAAATTAAGTAAATGAAATGTTCACCAGTTTCCCTGTTTTCTATAACTATGTTGCATTGAAACTTTCCAAGATGGGGTTCCATAGTATGCATGTGCACAGGGACTCTTAAAGAAGCTTGTCTACCTTTTGCACGCAAATTGGTGGATGAGACCACCCCACCTCCATCACAGTGACAGTGTGATGTACAAAATGTGCACCACCTAAGATTCGAAATGATTACATTTCAGAGCACCCAAGAAAGCTACTGTAGTGGTAGGATTGTCAGCATGCTGTTTCCAAATGTATTATGTTTCTATGGGCCCAGACTGCTAAAGTGGGAGTTGCTTTACTGGCCTTGAATAAAGCCTTTATCGTAGCTGCTGCCTACAATTCCCAGCAGTCTTCCACCATAAAGGGTGAGCTCAGCAGTAGCTCCCCTCACGACCACAAAGCAGAACCTGGAAAAATCAGACAGCAGTAATGACAGGGGACCCCTCCACAAGTGAGAATTCTGTCAGTAACCCTTTAGCTACTGGAACTCAAGATTGTGATTCCCTCATCTGAAGAGGCTGAAGAAATGGTTAAACCTGTGAGCTCAAGAGTGTTAAGCCTCATCTCTGCCACAGTCATTTAGATGAATATCCAGCTAAAGTCTGGAAGTTTCTGCTCTGTACACCAAACACTGCTCGATTGCTAAACACGTAAACATGTTGTTTACTAGAAATACACTCCTTTTGAAGCCAAAGATGGGTTATTTGGGATCGTTCTTCATTTTTTAAGGAGATCTCTAATTGTATAAACAGGTGTTGTACTAAAATAAAAGCAACATTCTTCCACTTTAAACTCTACATTATCCTGTATAGAAAAAACGACAAAAATATATCTAAAAATACATTATTTGGATAAGTGGGACCTTTGATGATTTTGTTTCAATTAGAACCATGTGGCCTAGATGTTGTGGTCTTCCCATCATGCAATTTGGGGCATTTGGCTATGTTGCAAAGAAATCTGTTAGTCCACGCCAGGATTGTGTGCTGTGTGTATTAACTGTTTGCTTGGTCATTGGGCCAGCCAGTCTTACCCTGGCCAAGTTATTGTTAGGAAAAATTATGCAAGAATATTACATTTCTTTAAAAGCCCCTCTTTCCTTCCTCAAATCTGAGCTATAAATACCATGAGCATATGTATATATGTATATAATGACTCACTGCCGCAACCCAGGCATTGAAGGCATTGGAGCCACTGATGACCCTGGGTTTGCTTATCTGCTCATTGTGGGTGTACTGCTGTTCCTCCACCCCCATTGTCATTGATAATAATGCAATCCCAGGCCAGTATCCGCCCCTTGGTATTCCTCTGGCCTGCGTTCTTCTCCTTGTTAAGTAGTCAGGATACAAACTTCTTTATTGTGGTTAAAAGACAATCGGCACATCCACGTCCCTCAGACATCCAAGTCGTCCTTTTGCGCTTGTGCAATTCCTTCTGGCTGACGCGCGTTTCATTGCCATTTAAAACTTTGACCTAACCTTTGGGGCTGCGCATTTACCACATAATGCAATAGCAACCATTTTCTTTTTTACACATTTGGCTACATGAATTGCTTTCCAGACAATCAAAAAACACATTCGTATCCCCCTCATGGACTTTAACCCTTTAAATGCCAAGCACGTAGTTTCTACGTGGTTGCTTCTCCTACCGTTAAGTGCCAAGCACGTAGAAACTACGTGCCTGGCATTTCCCCCAAACAGTTAAAAAATAGAAAAAAAAAATCACTTACCTCCGGTATCCCTGTGAAGCCTGGGGTCCCCTCTTCCTTGGGGGGGCATCCGATTGCCCCCCCGTCGTCCTCCGTCTTCAGGGGGGGGCCCGAAACCAGCCGCCCCCCCCCCCCCGTTTCCAGCGCTGATCGCCGCTGTAAAAAAAAATTTACTCACCTCCGCGCCCGAGCCTTCTGTCCGGGTCTCCTCTTCACCAGGGGGGGGTCCGATCCCCCCCCTGGGCTGCGCAGTCTTCAGGTGAGGACCCTCTTCTGGGTCCTCACCTCTTGTAATGGCGGCGATGGCCGCCGCCGCTTAGCCCCGCCCATTGTGGGAGGAGCGGGATGACGTCATCCCGCTCCTCCTATACCCCCTCCGAGCTCCGGCATCTGTCAGATGCCGGTGGTGATCGGAGCAGGGCGGGTGTCAGGTGAGGAGGCTCCGATCGGAGCCCCCTCGCCTGTCACCCGCCCTGCGCCGATCACCACCGGCATCTGTCAGTGAGGTGATCGGCGCGGGACAGCGGCGAGGGACGTCGGATCGGAGGTGAGTATGGTGTAAAAAAAGAAAAATAAAGATTTTTTTTTCTCTGTGTGTGTGTCATTTTTTTTACTATTAACCCCTTGTGAACTGGTAAGGGGTCCATGACCCCTATACCAGTTCACAAGGCTGGGGAGATGGCAAGCCACCTGCGCTAGCGGGTGGCTTGCCATTAACCCCTGGCACCCCCATTACCTGCCTCCCCAAAGGCCAGGGGGGGGGCAGAAGAGCCCGGGCCCACATGGGCTATGTGGGCTCGTAGGCTGCAGGGTGGGGGGGCCACATAAGCTGGCCCCCCCACTCTGTGCCTACAAGCCCCCATAGCTGGTCCCGGGCTGGTTACTGTGGGTAAGGGGGACCCCACGTCAATTTTTTTTTTTATTTTTAAGGGTTTTTAACCCTTAAAAATCAAAAAAAAATGGGGTCCGCCCCCCCTGGGAGGGGGGACCCTATGTCATTTTTTTTTTTTGATTAACCCTTTGTAATCTGTCATCCAGCAGCTATAAAAGGCTTCTAGCAAGTGAGCAGAAGCCAGTGATCGCCGAGGGACAGAGTGCTCCAGGATGGATGGGAGGTGAGTACAGTGTAAAAAAAAAAAAAAATTAATAAAATATTTTTTTCTTTATGTGTGTCTGTGTCATTATTTACTTTTAACCCCTTGTGAACTGGTAAGGGGTCCATGACCCCTATACCAGTTCACAAGGCTGGGGGGATGGCAAGCCACCTGCGCTAGCGGGTGGCTTGCCATTAACCCCCGGCACCCCCATTACCTGCCTCCCCAAAGGCCAGGGGGGGGCAGAAGAGCCCGGGCCCACATGGGCTATGTGGGCTCGTAGGCTGCAGGGTGGGGGGGCCACAAAAGCTGGCCCCCCCACTCTGTGCCTACAAGCCCCCATAGCTGGTCCCGGGCTGGTTACTTTGGGTAAGGGGGACCCCACGTCAATTTTTTTTTGATTTTTAAGGGTTTTTAACCCTTAAAAATCAAAAAAAAAATGGGGTCTCCCTCCCCTGGGAGGGGGGACCCTATGTCATTTTTTTTCCCGATTTAACCCTTTGTAGTGTGGATGGTTTTTGTATTTTTTTTGTGAATGTTATAAAATACTTGTTTCAGTTAGGGGGGTCTCCTGGGCAGGAACGGGGGGCTACCGATAAATATGTGGTACCGTTCTAATCGGTAGAAATGGGGCTTTCACATGCAATATGATTTTCCTTAATAAAATACATTTTTTATTTAAAATAAAGGAGTCAATTTTCTAAAAAAATTTTTTTATTTATTTATTTTTTTTTTCACTTAATAATATTGTAAAAAAAAAAAAAAAAATTACAAACAAGACATTTCATGTTAAAGTCTAAACTCTGCTGCAAAAAATATATATATAATTTTTCTGAAAGTTACAGCAAAAATGGCGCAAAACATGTCGCAAAACATGACGCAAAATGGGGAAAATGGCCTGTCAACAGAGGGTGACAAAATCTCAAGTAGGCTGGCAATTAAAAGGGTTAATAGTACCTATGCATGTTGGGTATTGTTCTGTTCGGGGGACCTTGCGCTTTCAGACTTAGCTTGTTTTTTCTGGTTTGCATATTTATATTTTAGGAAAAGGTGTTTTTTATTCAGCTTTTTTATAAATTTTTTAGGGAAACCCTGCGCAACCAAAGAATTCTTTGAGGAATTAATTCCAGAAAGATGAGCCCACTACAACAAGCTGGGTACCCTTACAAAGCTTAACGTGTAAATGTGGCTTTGATTCTGCTTTTTTATCCTTTTTTTAGGGAAACTCTTTGCAACCAAAGATTACGTTGAGGGATTACTTCCAGAAAACTATGGCCACATCCACAAGCTTGGTACGCCTAGAAAGCCTGAGGTGTGTACTTCCAGAGAATATATAGTTTGTTGGGGGTATTTCAAATGTAAAGGGTTGTTTTTCTGGAAAAACCGCAAGGTGCGCATATTGCATAGCATAGTTGTATTTTATCTGAAAATCTCCTAAAGCGCTGTTTCAGTTTGGGGGAGTCTCCTGGGCAGGAAAGGGTGTCTACCAATACATATGTGGTACCGCTGTAACCGGGAGAAATTGGGATTTCACACGCAATAAGATTTTATTGACAAACTTACATTTTTTATTCCAAAAAAAACTACAATATGTAAAAATTTTTTTTTTTTTTTGCACATATTTCACCCAAAAATATTAAGAATACACCTAACAAATGACAAACAAGACATTTCATGTTAAAGCCCAGACTCTGCTGAAAAAAACAATATATCATTTTCCTGGGAAATCCCTGGAAATCCCTTCAAAAATCACATTTGAACATGGGGAGCGCAAAATAGTGCAAAATGGTCTGGCAACAGAGTGTGACAAAAACTCCAGGTAGGCTGGCACTTAAAGGGTTAATGGGATTCGTGGGATGCTGAACTAGAGTATTGCAAACTATTTGGCAAAACTGTTGCAGAACAGAGGCAGATTCAGCTCATTACTAATTGTTATTTTGTTTTTGTTATTTGTCCTATCTTACTCTTGTCATTTCTACTTTTTACAGTGCTATGGAATACGATGTAGCTTTATAAATAAACAACAGCAATAATATTAATAGTATTTATTCCCTTTATCAGTGCTTATGTAATTCAATGTATGGGGTATGTCTCACCTTTGGGCATACATTATGATGTATTTAGATATTATTTCCTCTTTATGATATGCTTGTCCTATTCATTGATTTGTGCTTCTGCTGGATAAAGCTTTCCTGCTGTATGCAAAGCAAATACATTGTTTTCCTGATATTCACATTACTGTATGTACATAATTAGAAGGGCAGTCAGTCTTAAAAATCCTTGTGAAAATAAACTTTATTAGCCTGCATGCTCTGTTAATGCAGTGCTGATCTGATCGAAACATCTACGGTATGCTTTTCTTTTGTCCATTGTTGTATACATGACATGCAATTGCTCATAATGTTGAGCACAAACTATTACATGGCTTTATGTAGGTAGTGAGCCAATTATGATTAGTTGTTACAAGGCCAGCCACAGTCCTGGTCGATAATAACATGGTGTATGATTTCACATACTCTGCTGCCGCTGTTTTACTCTGCCATGTCCCATCACCACCCCAGTTAGAGGCATCCCTGATGGATGTAGAAGCAGCATTCATGTACCAAACATGTATAACAAAGCGTAGGGGGTTTATATGTAGCGTTTCTCCCTTTAAAGCCACAAAGAGTAGTAACAGCTTGTGTAGATTTATAACAAGTTGGAGGTTAGTGTATTGGTGTGTTTAAGACCATTCACAGCGTGGGCAGATTTGACTGTCCGATTGCAGACATGAGAAAAAGTAGTAGTCATGAAGCACTGTTTGCATAGTCATTACTGGTATATATACCCAAGTACAAAGCTATAATATTTATTTTTAATAAATATCTTGTTGCTGCGCAGTCTAAAAAGGTACAATGTAGAAAACGTGTTTTTTGATTCTAAAAACAATATATATTTATAACACTTGAATTTATTCTGCTGGTGACAAGCTTTAAATGTGTCCCAGCTCGGCACAGGGAAAATCCCTGTATTGTGGGCAATTACAGGAAGAGTGACATGGCACCAGGTTCTAATAACCTGCAGTCAGACCAGAGTGAAGGCACAATGATTACTGGGAATACATTATAAAAAATTCCCTGCAGAAGTGAAGGCTAAGAACAAAGGTGAGATGGCATATTGTCCTTTGTATAAGGTGAAACAGCCAGTGAAAATGCGCCTAGGTGACATACATTCCCTATTCTGTACTGAATAGGTTGCAACAGCTTTTCACCCGCTGTTAAAATAATGGATTAAAGGTTGTGTGGGAAATGGAAGCTTTCTTGAAAGACGCAACATGTTTCCAAACAACCGTTGCCAGGCTATGTTCTGATTTGAAGATTTCTGCAAATGAAATAAAGTGCTAGAAAGAAACAACAGGGTTTTTATAATGGGAGATCTCAAAAGAGAAATTAATCACTGCAAAACTTCGGTTTAGGTAGAGTCCACATCCTTGGGTCCAGTGATGGGAAGCCCCAAAGCACTCGATCCTGCTGAGAAACCAGAAGCCTTGGAACAAGGGCTCCTAACTTTCTTCATTAAATTCTGATTAGCATTTTCTAATTGTGGTACATATGGGATGTATATGTAGGTTTCAGCTATCTAAAGCCATTGCACATGCACAAAACAACCAGTTACAGTGCACACATTTTACATAGTTTTCAGCCACTTCTAGAGGTTTTGTATTAAATTGATCAAATCAGGCTTGAGTAAATTATAGATGGCAGCAAATCAGGTTGGTGTACAGCTAATTCTGCAACCTTGAGTACCATTTACCACTGGTTGGGAGCCCCTATACTTCTGCAGTCAATGTCTCCAGTTGCAGTTGCTTGCACAGCTTCCATTTCCCTAGTGAATGGTAGTGCCAGGACTGGGGATGGGTGACAGCAGTTGCAGGGGAGTTTGGGAGTGCTCAGATGCCTTTTCTGCATTTTGTAGATAGAAAAACTGCTAGTGAAGTTGTCCTATCAGATCCATATCCCCAGGTTTAAACTGTCAGAATAAGTTGTAATATTATTGCTACTGTTATTTTATTACTAATATTTATTTAGTACCAGTAAGGTCCTTTTACACCTTCCTGTTTGCAGCACGTTGGAGTATAAATAATCCAATATGTCACAAATGGGAAGAAAATTCAGCTAAGCAGTTTAACTATAACAACTGTTTGTATGAATTTTTAGACCCCTTTTACACCTGCATAATTACGTGTGATGGTGGATAAATATTCCTCACCCTCACCCAGCACGGAAAGCCGTGTGCGCAGGTGTCCCCTGCTGGCCTCCACCTCCATTGGACAATTTTTGCTGAAGACCTTTGTCTGTTTGTGAGATAGCCTCTTTTGCTTTTTATGTTTATGTTATTTATTACTTTTTTGATAAAGCTTTGCACTATTGATGGTCATGATTATTTTTTTGATTTAGGATACATAGGGGTTGGTTGTATATGATCAATTTGTAGGATACCGGCCACCTGCTCCGCATCCTCGACGGGCTGACTGTGCCCCCGGGCACTTTTCTGGTGGGCCTTGACGTGGAGGCCCTCTATTCCAGTATCCCCCACCAACAGGGTCTGGCGGCGATCAGGTTCTTTCTCAATGAGCTCGATATAAGTCGACACAACTTGAATATTTTTATTTTGCGCCTGTTGGAATTCGTCCTCACCCACAACTTCTTCCTCTTCAACGGCTCTCTTTACCATCAGGTACAGGGGACTGCGATGGGGACTACTTGTGCCCCATCGTATGCGAACCTGTACCTGGGCCGTTGGGAGAGGGGGTTGTGGGGTGAGGACGAATTAGAGATGTACCTGTGCCACATTTTATTGTGGCACAGGTACATCGACGATATTTTCATCTTGTGGTCGGGGCCTGGTCACTTGTTGGAGGACTTTATTCGTATCCTCAATTGCAACAGCCTAAATTTGAAATTTACCCATGAGGTGAGCACATGTAGAATTAACTTTTTGGACCTCACGGTCACCATAGACTCACTAGGCCAGATCAATTCGTGCTTTTATCGCAAAGCATCGGCTGCCAATACGATCTTACGGGCATCTAGTGCCCACCCGCAGCACTTGCTTCGCAGTATCCCCTATGGGGAATATCTGCGGGCACGGAGGAATTGCACGCAAGACAAAGACTTTAAGGCAGCAGCCGATGAAATAAGAGATAGGCTCTTATTGAGGGGCTATAATAAGAAAGTTTTATCCAAGGCATATACTAAAGCTATACAGAGGCCACGTTCAGAGATCCTGTATAAACCGAAATTGAAAGGGAAGGAGAGACCGTTAGCAATTTCATTAACGTACACGGTACATCATAATCAAATCAGGAATATCTTTAGGAGATATTGGCACATTTTGGCCAACGATGATTCCCTTAAAAATATTATCCCGGACCAACCAGCACTCATTTTTAGACGTGCCAAAAGCCTTCGGGATAAACTAGTTTCAAGTCACTATGCCTCTAAAAAGAGTGAGAAATGCTGCAAAACGTCTGGGACATATCAGTGCCAGAAGAGATGCAGTTGCTGCAAATTCATGCAAACGGGTAAGACCATTGACATCCCGGGCCACAAGCCTATGTTGGCCCGTCATTTTGTGAACTGTGACACCCCCCATGTTATATACATATTGACGTGTCCCTGTGGATCGTTTTATATAGGGAAGACTAACAGACCACTAAAGAAAAGGGTGTATGAACACCAGTACGCTATACGTACAGCAAACAGCAAAACTCCAGTAGGCCGTCACTTCATCAGATATCATAACCAGGAGACAACTGGGCTACGAGTACAAGGTCTAGATCGGATCCATCCCCACCCCAGAGGTGGTGATATTGAGAAGGTCACATTACAAAGAGAAACACGGTGGATCAGCCAAATGAGGGCGTATATGAGCCCAGGGCTTAATGAAAATATAAGCTTTGCTCCGTTTCTGGGGTGAGAATAGGAATCCCTTTCCCTTCTTTCCCCTCCTTTTTTTTTTTTTTTTTTTTTTTTTTTTTTGTGTGTTGTTTTGGCTGTTCGTCTGTTTGTATGTTGTGTGTACTATGATGTGCCCGCAGGATAGGGCGGGGCTATAAGTTGAAATACTCCCTGACAGCAGTCCACCCACTTAGTGAGGGCGGATGCACAACCAGCAGACAGGCACAGAATGGAATATTCCGAATTTTATTAGGGGTTGTCAGTTTAGGACACCTTTCATGGGAGGTGTTCTCCTAGTGGGGATGTGACCAAACTTAGAGGTAGAGCTCGATATGGGAACAGTAAGAAAAGGCCCAGCGCCGGGTTACATGCCATTGTGGTTAGGACCGGCGCATAAGATAGGAGGCTTTTACTGTGCCCGATGTTCTGCTTTGTGTGGGGGGGGGGGGGGGGTGACGTCCGCTGTGCCAGCGGACTGACTGTGCTAATCCATCTGCCATTAGTTTGGCACAGCGCAGTCATTGACTTGGCCGGGGGGGGGCGTGGCGGTCGCGCGCGCGCCTTCCTCATTTGTGCTCGGGTCTTTTCTCCCCCCCCCCCCCCCTCCCCTCATAGCCCTCCCTTTGTGCCCGCCTGCCCCGCCTGGATTGTGTGACGGAGGCAGAGGCTTAATGCGCGCCTTCCGGCTATACCACGTGGTTATTCACGTACGGCGCAATGACGTCATAAGGGGTGGACCAGGAAGTCGATTATACATCTCCGGGCACCCAGCACGTGTCTCGACACGAGTAGGCGCAGGGACGCCATCGGGGGTAGTTGGGGAGTGCAGTGACGAACGGAGGGAGACATTGGCCCTGCGCTCAACGCCACTGTACCTCCTGAACCTGGAGAGCCAGTGCAGACTGACGACGGACAGCGTCGGGGCGGCGGGCATACTGGGACGGGCAGCAGACGAGCAGCGTGTCCTCATGAACACAGCCCATCACACTTGCAAGTGAGTACACCCGGTTGAACCAAGCAGTATGAGGGGGCCATTATGGGGCATATGGAACTGATTGTGTTATCTCATGTCCCCTGTCATAGGACTAGATCTTAGCCCAGAGCTGGGAACAGGAGGTTTTCCTGGGCAGAGGTGCCTTTAACTGCGGGTGGAGCCTTATGGTAGAGGGATTTTCCGGCTACTATCCAGGTATCCGTTTATATCTTCATGTGCGCTGTAGTTAGCCATTATACTTGACACATCATAGTATTCATGGTGGTGTATGTTTTCTTTTTTCCTTGTGTGCATCAGTTTCTGATACAAGTCCTACTCATGGTATTTCAGATAGGAGGAACCAGCGTTATGGATTACAGGAGTATAAGAAGTGGGAGGGTGCTGATGAAGCCCCGTTCAATGGGGAGAAACTAGTTCACCATCACCACACAGTGGCGTTACTATTTACACACAGTTATTAGATAAGAATGTCTCATTAAATGCAATGTTACTTACTACTGTCTGGGCGAATACTAGCTACAACGTCTATCTTCTAATCTTGTATATATTTATGTTGCTAGCCTCTGTATTCAGCACTAATTTTGATGTATGAGTCTGTTCATTCTCATTTATGGGGACATTCTCTACGGCAATATAGAGATGCCCCAATATGTGAATTTTAAATTGTGAATCAAATAAAGCAATTTGTATTTTTGTATATAAACTTTGAATGTGTTATTGGGGGCGGGGTCACCCTGGAAGTTTTCCACTTAGTACCGGGACGGTTCATACCCGGTCTCTGCCTTTTTGTCCCAATTTGTAGGTATTAGCACTTTATTATGAGATATTTTTTTTCTTGCACAGCACTTCACCTTACATTTGTTTACAATGCACTAGCGCTTTATTGTCCCTCTTATGTAGCACAATATGATCCTGGTTCTTACCATGCTTCCCCAGTCCATTACTGCCATCACCTTAGGATACTTTCTGTTGGTCTCCTCTGTCTTCCTGCCACCTTAGGATGCTCACCGCCTGTCCTTGCCTTCTCTGCTCCTGGCTGCTTGGTTACTTGGTCTTCACTGCTTCCTGCCCTGATGCTGTCACCATCTTGTCTCTTAATTCCACCACCACTACCTTGGAGTTCTCACTACCAGCCTCTACCGCTTTCTCTTGTTTTGTTAGTGCCCATCGCCCTCTAAACCCTGCAGCACTCACTGCCAGCAGTAGAGAGGAGACCACTGGTGAGTCATTGGAGCCTACCACAGTGCACGTAAAAGGAAGAATACAAATACATTAACTGTGAGCAATTAAGGGCAAGTAATGATACATCCACATTCAACCAGGGAATAGGGTACAAGTACTAATCGCAGTGTTTTTTCTAATAATGTGTCTAAAAGATCCTACCACAGGACCTTGTGGAAGCAAGGCATCAGATGACGTGCCAGCTAATGAACTTACATAGGTTTTATTTAATCTGTGGTAACATATAGTCCCCATCACTCATCTGGCTCCATTCAAGTGCTGTCTCTTCATGTTGTGCCTTCAGCTATGGGAGCTCCTGAGTTGTTCCAGGGTGCTGTACAACATCACTCAGGGACTTTAAATGACAGTCCTGGTCAATTGTGTGCATGCTGTTGCTTTAAAAAAAAATAATGCGCTGGTGACAATCTATCACTTCAAGGAGGTAGACAAAATATTAGTGGGTTGGAATAATACATAGCAAAACAAAGGAGTCAAGGTAAAATAAATAACATAGAAATGTTAATAATAACTAATAATCAACATCAAATTTTAATATGTTCAATAAGGCTTCTTCTGATTTGATTGTTGATTTGACAGGTTTACAAGCTGAGTATAGGAAAGTTGTAGCTCATAGTTTCGCCATGACATACAGCACAGTTCCACACCCAAGTGATTGCACTGAAAGATTGGAGACTGTGATTGAAGCTTGCACACAACATGGATAATAATCTTTTAAACATTTTGTATTCCTCTTAAGCGAGTGTTCCTTTATCCCCTTATGTGTATGACATTGGAGGCAATTATTATGTTATAATCTGAAGGTGGACATAGACACATTTCTTTTTTTATTAAGTCTGAGTCAGATTCTTCAAATGTACTATTACGAAATTACCGGAATACATTTATTAATTTATTGATTAATTTATAAATTATAAATAGTCAAGCCATCTGATGGTAATTTCTGCTTAAGGTTAAGGTATGGGTTTTTTTTCTGTATATAAAATGTGTTCTGTTTTAGCTAGTTATTGATCATAAGCCTGTCTGACAAAGTGTTCTGGGGGGGGGGGGGGGGGGTTGTTGAGAGGACAATGTGTCAATGCTTTTGGTTCCTAACTGTGGGGTGGTGGGTTGGTATTTAGTGCCCCATCTGGGGTACTAGTGCAAATCACAGACAGACCCACCTGGGAGGCCGATAGTATCAGGGATAGGATCACTCACCAGCAGAGCCAGCAAATATATAGACACCTACTTACAACCTTAAGTACAGGCCCTCCCATCATACATAAGAGATACACCCCACTTATTACAGACAATAGAAGACATCTCATTACCAACAGGAACCCTCATAGCAACCCTTGATGTAGAAGCACTGTATTCAAGCATACCCCACCATCTGGGACTGAGAGCAGTTAAATCATTCCTCGACCAACTGGACATCAACCAGTATGAACACGGCAGCTTCTTAATAAAACTCTTACAATTCATACTAATCCACAACAATTTTCTGTTCAACAGCAATCTTTACCATCAAGCACAAGGGACCGCTATGGGGACCACCTGTGCGCCCACTTACGCTAACTTATATCTTGGCTGGTGGGAGAACAATCTGTACCAGGATGAGTCCCTGACACCACATCTAACCAGGGTCTTCTCCTGGTACAGATACATAGATGACATACTAATATTCTGCCAAGGGACAGAATCAGAAATAAAAACATTCCATAAAATCCTAAACCAGAATCCATATAACCTAAAATTTACTCTAGACTACAATACAAAGGAGATATCCTTCCTGGACTTAAAAATTGGCATAGACCAAGGGGGACGCATTTACACAAACTTTTATCGGAAACCAACCGCGGCCAATAACATACTGAGGGCCACTAGCTCACACCCTAGTCCACTGAAATGCAGCATCCCATATGGGGAGTATCTGCGGGCAAGACGTAATTGCTCCCTAGATGCAGATTTCCAACAAGCCACAAGGGGGATCCGGGAAAGACTCTTACAAAGGGGCTACTCAAGGAAACTACTTAAACAGGCCTACAGGAAAGCAACGATAAGGGATAGACAAACTACTTTTTCCAAACCCAAACCTATGGACTCCACCAAACCTCACCTACCCTTCATACTGACATTCACCAAACAACACCTTCAGATTGGACAAAAACTACAGAAGCACTGGCATATATTAACACACAACCCAGACCTAAAGGACTTAATTCCCAAAGAACCATAATTAGTCTTTAGAAGAGCCAAATCCATAAAGGATTCTTTAGTGAGGAGCCATTACAATGGACAAACCTCCAAAGAATGTTGCAGGATAAAAGGACTTTTTAGTTGCAAAGGCTGCAGTACATGCAGATATATACAACAAGGAAGGGAAACGATTCTCCCGAATGGAACGAAAAGGGTAGCCACACATTTTATCAACTGCAACACTTCCAATGTAATTTACCTGATAACATGTCCATGTCAGAACTTCTACGTCGGCAAAACAAACAGGAAACTCAAAAACAGAATTTATGAACACGTCAGGGACATAAAAAACAAAAACATTATGACACCCATAGGAAGATATTTTTTCCTAAAGCACGCATCAAACCCCAATAACATCAGATTCCAGGTACTGGACAGACTACATGATAACCAAAGGGGAGGGGATATACAGAAACGCACACTCCAAATAGAAACAATGTGGATAACGAGACTCAAGGCAACCAGACCACCGGGACTCAATGAGACATGTAGCTACACCCCTTTCCTTTAATAACAGAGAACCCACAACAACTACTATTACCTAGTGAACTCACTTCCACGTAGATTCACCACAATGACACAACAGAATAAAACAACTACTTTACCCATGTAAATTATCGCTTCACATAACTACTTTTCCCTAGTGAACTCCTAGTGTAATTAAGAAAACCCGCCCCGCTAACACACAAACAAAGCACATATAGTACCAAACATCACTATGTTCCTAACAACAAGCATCTTGCAATAAATGACAATATAAAAGGATCCTGTTAGTGAACCAGAAACACATATTCGCAGCACAGGAAAATAAAGTTCAAACATTAGAACAGCGTTATTATTATTAACTAACTGAATTAAACATGTTTTAGTACAACGACGAAAGGCAGTTAAGATTGTGAACTACCTCCCTAATAGAGCGTAAATACATACAGCGCTTAACCGATCCTCCCCTTAAAGAAACGTCAATATGGAAAAGTGTCAATAATATGACACATCCTTCAGCAAAAAAACGCCCCCCAGCTCCATATAGAGAAGACTAACCAACAAAGGCGTCGCCCAATAGAGCGACACCACAGTACTACTATACAGGCGGAACTGACGCCGCCGACCGGGGGGGGGGGCGGCGGACCGGAAGTGCGTCACGCGCACCTTCGAGCCTCCACCAACCAACGAACAGAAGGCTCACAGGAAGGGTGGTACTGAGAGCCCAAATACACGGCTCCCAGCACACACCTCCAACACCGGCCCCGACGTGCACAGCAACGCCACTGCAGCGAAGGAAAACGCAGGCACAGACCTGAGCACAGGCACTCTAAGAACCAGTCCAGCTGCACACCACTCCCGAGGGAGGGTTCCGGACGAAGAGCGCACCTGCACATTAACATATAAAGGTAAGTTTAACCCCCGATTATCATTGCTATCACTTTCATGGGGAACCAAAGTTACCATACCCTATTATGGGGCTAAACCACCATTAAGGCCTTTATACAAACCAGGGCAGAGGGCTAACTAACAATCAAAATATTCCTACACAGATCAATGAATAATAAGGAGGACCCAAAGGGAGATTATACACCTTCAAGCAGCCATAGGCCAAAAACTGCATTATCAGTGAAACATGTAAGTACCCACAAGGATCAAGCTATACTAATATACTTTGTACTAAATCAAACGCTATTAACATATTGCCCTACAACACATACAGGCTAAGGTCCGCACACTGATGAAGCCGCAAGGTGAAACGCGTTTGTAACGGAACCAAACTGCACTTGCTACAAACCTGAGAGGGCTAAGCTTGCTACAAACAACAACCCAAAAACTTGCTACAGACCAAAGGGTCCACATTTTTGACAGAATCAGACTGCACTTGCTACAAACCCAAAAGGGCAAAGCTTGCTACTAACAATAACCTAACACTTGCTACAGACTTAAAGGTCCACTTTAGAATCCCGGGAAATTCCCCACAGGGGTAACTCCCAGAAAACGATTCCTCCAAGGGTGACGTATTAAGAAATAAGTAACTGTTTGCACTACTGCTTTTTTGTATAGGTAAAATATGTGAAAAATGTATGTATAGATAACTCTGTACTGTAAATATTTTTATATTGCCCTATTAATGTTTAATTGATAAAAACACTTGTAAATATAATGACATTGTAATTCATAACAAAGGTGTGTGGAGTAAGATACCTCAGAGCCCATCCTTACCCCCTGGGAGACACCCCAGGAGGAAACAGTGGAACTCTCAACCCCCTTAACCGCTGTCTGAAAAAGGCTTAATGTTCCTATACAGTGCAATGGAAGTGAATAATCCGTATTACTATCTGGGGGGGTTAAACTGGACCTTCTCCCTGAATATGAGCATATCTGTTTCCCCCACCCTGTACATACAGATTGCCCACATTAAAAATCATCCTACCTGCATCTACTGCATTTTCAGAGCCTTTAAACATCCAAGATGGCGGCACATGGAGTCCCAGGCAGCCTGCAGGCAGCCTGCAAACAGGAAGAGTCTTCTGACTGTGCCGGTCTGCATTCTGGGATTGCTGTCCTTTTCCTGACCCCAGCTCTGCTCTTTCTGTACAAAGCACAGTTATAACCCCACCCACTGCATTTTTGCCCCCTCTCTTCTCCTCAGTATGTGATGCTTCTGAGGCAAGATGGCGGCGCCCGTATCCTACAGTGGCAGCCCAGTGGAGGAAACAATAAAAAGCAAGTAAAAACGTAAACTGTATTTATTTTAGATGCTTGGGAATAGTATTTTTAAGGGTCTGTGCTTTTCATTAAATGATGCTGAAGGTCCGGTTTAACAGCCTTTCCTTTTTTATGTGGAAGGGTGTTCATCTATTTTAGCTTCCAAGACATTAGCATCTAAATCTGGCATCCAATCTGGGGAAATAGGAAAAGTATGGATGCAATATAAGAAGGAAACCAGCCAATTTATTGTGAAATCTCACTTCAAAGTGAGATTTCATTTTCAATGGCATTTTTAAGTTTTCATTATTGTGTGCCTAAATGTGCTCAATGTGCTAAACTTAGATTTTTTTTGTTTTTATCGATTTGCAACTCTGTGTTATAAAGAAAACAGTTTTCTGTAACAATGTGTTTATATTAGCAGCGTACACCAAATTGGTCTCTTGGAGTACATATCATAGACTTCCTGACTCTATATTGCTAATCATCTGATTGGCTAAGGTAAAAACCAAAGGTTTAACCTCACATGCTCTAATTCAGACTCTGTAGATAGGGTGATCACAGTCTTGTGTTCCAGTAGCTAAAGGGTTAATGGCCATGTTCACAGCTGGGGAGGTAATAACTGCTGTGTGATTTAGCTTAAGCTGCTGATTAGCTCACCTGTTACAGTGGAGGGATGCTGGGATTTGTAGTCCTTAGCTTTTACTCAAGACCAGCAAACTGCTACTCCTACTTTATGATCACAGGCACACGGAATATAAGACTTAGAAACAACAAGCTTATAAGTAAATCACAGGACTGTAGGCACAATCCTAATACAAATGTTTATTTTGAATTTCATTTTCAAGAGGAAAACAATAAAAACTGAAAGAAAAGTTTTCCTTTAAGTAGTCTGCCTTTGCAGTTAAAGCTACAGTGCCTTGCCAACAGCACCCCCACAGCTGCGCGTGGTAATATTAATTTTCAGCTGTAAGCATGGTAGGTGGGAATATAAGGGTTGTTGAAAACATGGGTGAAAATTGGCATGAAGAATGGCATTATGGTAGGGTACCTTTAGTCTTGCTCACCCTCATGCTATTACTGTATTTGTATAGTGTATGTTGTACTGTATTTATATATCCTGCAAGACAAATGTAACTAACTAGGAGGCCGATTCATTAATAGCGACATGTAGCGACAGTTGAGCGACTGTAGCAGTATTTTCACAGCGCCCGCTAGTAGTCGCTGTGCTTGGCCATTGTTCGGTTGTTGATAGCGACTCAGTCGGTGTGCAGTAATGTTGAATACGGGGTGACGAGTCGCTATTTGACAGGTTCCGCGATGTATGGGTGCGCATGATAGCGACTGGTCAGAGTGACCGGCTCCCACCATATTCATAAAAAAAATCACGCTCAAAAAATTCTCGCGCTGTGAAATGCATGTTTAAACCTCAGAGCGCTGGCGGCGATGTGTTAAAAGTAGTTTTTTAACCCCCAAACCACCATATTTTTGGAAACCCAAAAAAAAAAAATTTTTAAAGAATTTAGTAATATGAATACAATAATATCAGACCTGTAATATCAATTCTTTTTACGTTAAAAAAATTATCTAACATGGCAGAAGTGGTCACAGAATTTTTCACATTTAAAAAAAAAAAAAAAACATTAATAACAATTAATTATGAATATTTAAAGATTGTTCCATTGAAATGCATTGGAGAGCGCCAGGTAGCGAGAGGTCATACCTGTCGCTGTTCAAGGTCGGACGCTGGCGCTGTGGGCTGAGGCTGGAATAATGATGAATGAGTCGCTATATGGCGCTATCTCAGTCGCTAAGCAGGATTGGCTTGATAAATGTGTGATTGTGGTGGAGAGCCGGCGTTCTCGTGGCGGTGCCCGTCATTACCGGTCGCTCACCAGTCGCTACCTGTCGCTATTCCTTCATAAATAAGGGCCTAGGTCTCTTATAATACAGCCTACAATCAGGTTGAATATGTGCATAACGGAGCCAGTGAAATATGAAAGCATTCATTATGCTATCATGTATTAATATGATTTCAAATAAAATTATAATACTATTAATTTTATAATGTAATGTAGCACATTTTCTTTAGTATAACCTGAATGTATTGTAAACTATGAATACTGGTAGTTGGCAGGCACCTTTAATGTGTCTTAGCTGCTATTCTCTGGAGGGCAATCCTAAATTATAATCAGATTGTTGTAAGCCACCACCATCATATGCAGCAACTAACATCATATTCCTAATATGAAGACAACATCATCCTAAGCAACTTTACAATAATCCTTTTATTTCATACACTATTATTATTATTATTGTGACCTGCCACTGTCATAGTTTTAAGAATTAGCGGTATCACAGTATAGAAGGATACAAACATAGAAGGTTGATGGCAGAAGGAGACCACATGGCCCATCTAGTCTGCCCTTACGTTTGTATGTTCTCCTTATCTTAGGATAGATGTATGTTTACCCCAGGTATGTCTAAATTCTTTTGATATTTCAACAAATATACCTCTGCTGAAAATTTGTTACTATTCTATTCCACTTTCCTTCCCTAACATTTCCGTTTTGCACTTGCGTCAAACCTTTAACATATATAAATCAATCGAGCGCCCTAAATGGGTACTGGATCACATTGTGGAACTGCTAGGAGGCATCTAGATTGTTGGACACCCCCCCCCCACACACACACACACACTGCAAACCACAATTTCACTTACCCTCACTGCCCCCTGGCAAAATACAGCCCCACAATTGGCTTGAGTTGCTTCTGCTTTTTTAGCCACCTGCTAACACACAGCAGGTAAATGCGCAATCTTGGGGTCTGAGTTCACCAGGAAATTGCAGTGAGGGTACTGTAAATAAAAGTGAGGTTTGCATGGGCCTCTGCTTGGGGGGGCTTGAATCCCCCCTCCGTAAATATCATCACAATGTAGTTCTGCACCCATTTAGCATAAAATAGGTTTTGAAGCACATTAATGCCTCCAGACTGCACAGATTTAATTCATGATAAAGGCCTTTCACTATTTTTATAGCCCGTCTTTGGATGTTGTATTTGAGCAATTGATTTAGAGACTATGAAATCCATTTTGCATTGTTTTGACTATTTATACAGTAAAGCCAAATAATCTTCCTTACTGCAGACAACTCGAGAAATATCCACCCTAGTAATATCGGCAAACAGGCAAACTTTACCTACCAAGCCTTCTCCAATTTAACTTTTAAAAAGTAAAAGACCCCGGAAAGAGCCTTGCAGTACACCACTGAACAGATATTAGGTTCAATGTTTAATGATTTTGTTATGAGCCCTTTTGAGGATCTTTGTCAAAGGCTTCACCAAATTCCAGAAAGGTGGCAGCACCGCCTTCTTCTTATACTTTATAGACAGAGACAGGGATATCATTATGATTAGTATGCCTTTCATAATGCCATGCCCCTTGGATTCCAACAAGTGGTCGATTTTTAGGTGGCTCCTTTTCCCCATGGGTAGACGATGTATATCTATTGTCTACAATCACTAAAAACTGTATACTAGAAAATGTCTACCACTCATGTGTTTGACCTGTTCAGTAAACCAGCATCCTGAACATTGCTCAGAAGTCAGGAATAGATATTTGATTCCCCAGCAGCAGCAGATTTTTTTAGCTCTTTTGCAGCAATAGAGAAAACATCTGCCTAGGAGCTTTAATTGTGTTCTTTGATATATGAATAAAACAATATGAAAATAGGATGCATTTAATTCTCAGTACATATATTCTTCCAGTATTCTATAGTCATGTTCTGAAAAAGTCAGGTGTGTTATATACTAAATAAAGGCAGACACTTGACATTGTCCAGGTAGAATGAATAGCTCAGAACATGCCACGGGTAAAGCTAGCTATTTGTCTCAGTCCTTAAAAGCATTCATTTTAATGAAAATAAAAAGGCCAAAAAGTAATATACATTTTAAAAAGGTTGATAAAAAATGTTCATTTGTTTTCATTCATCAGCAAGGCTTTAATACAAAAAACGTTAAATATTTAAATATTCTCGTAAAAGTAAAATACATTTTATGTTTTTTTTTTATTAAGCCATGATAAAAAAGGAGGGAGAGAGTATTATTGGAGGCAATAAATGTCTTAAAGTGATCTAAACGAAGGTAGCCAGTTCCCTTTATTATCCCTTTAGTTAGACCCTGTCCAACAAAGTTTACTTAATGTCCCTTTCAGTCTGCAGACTTGGTCTCACAAAATCCTGTGAAACTTTGCCTTGTACCTTCCACTACTGTGGAATGTCCTCGATTTGTCCTCAAATGCTCAATTTTCCAACATTTTAAAAGCAACCTCAAATCTCACCTCTTTAGACATATAAACTGGTTTAAATTACTCTTATAACCTCAACATAGTGGCACAGAGCCACTAAAATGAATCAATCTACCACATTTGAACCTTCCCCTTTGCTATACATCCCTTATACTATAGACCAGTTATCCATAACCTATAGCTCAGGAGCCATGTGTGGTGAACCCCTGCTGTGTGGCTCCGGGGCTGTCTGAGGTTAATGAAGAGTTAGGCAGGTGGAAAAGCTTGCCAAAACATGGTTTCTCAGCCTCAACATGTGGAGGGCAGAAGCTGCAGAAACAGTTAAAATGACACTATTCTCAACTAATCCAATTCTGCCTTTCAGTTTCCTCGGGATACTCTTGGGGGAACAGGTAGTCTATGGCTGGTGACCTTTTCTCATTGTTGGATATGGCTTCCAAGGCCAGAAAGGTTAGGGACCTGTAAAGGCAGGGCTCTATCTCTTATTGATTGTTTTCATAGCATATGTTTGGAATCTGTAATCAGCACTACTTATTAAGGCGCCATGAAAGAAATGGCTCTATATAAATAAACAATAATAATAAAAGTATTAACTTGACTAAGGAGACTATTCAGTCCCAAGAGTGAGGACTGGGCCCATCTGAGGAATTAATTCTATGGGTCCACCTTTCAGCTATATAAATACAATACAATGCCACTTGTAAAAAGTAGTACCGTATGATATAATGTGGTTGATGCATATTATACCATGTGATGTTTATTTACTAAAAAACAAATATACAATTACTAAATAATTTACTAAATCACAAAATACTCCTAGAAAATTAAAAACATTGACCTTGATTCAATAAGAGTTTAAAAAAATCCTCATGGTAGTAAAAAATTCACTCTATGAGAAAAAAAGCCTGAGAATTTTGCTGTTACTGAATCACCAGCTAGGAAAACAATGAAAGTTAATGGTACTTTTTTAATCTTAATAAAAGCTCAGGGGGGACATCGGTGTTGCTCCTCCACCTTATTTCTTATATTTGTGCTCATTTGGCATTATTTACAGAAAGGAAGCACAATTCATCTCTGCGGTCAGTCATTAAGGGCCTTATTGAAGAAGGGCTAACGCCACGTAGTACCATGTAGCGTCATGTGCACCCTGGGCGCAGTATGTGAAAACCATATATATATATGTCAAACTGGTGAGCGCCTCTAATAGCATCATGTAGCGTCACATGTATCACTAGCTGTGGCTCAGTGTAACGCACTGGCGTTCTATGTTTAGCAGCACCATATAGCACCTGATGCTCTCTTCCTTTTTCCATACAATTTAATGGTCTTTCAGTTGTTTGTGTATAAATAGAGTTTGGATCCACTTTTTCCTACTATTTTAGCATATGCTGATTGCTTTGGCTCTCCTGGCCACCAAGCAAAGACTTATATTGTTATAATTTCATATTTTTTTTATTTTTGTCAGAATTGTATGTGTTGATATGCCATTGTAGTGCCTGTCATTCCGTCTGTTGATGTGTTCAGAAACATACATTTTTTATATAGCGTCCAATGCTTGTCATTAGAGTTTTCTTGCACCAATGCTGACTTTGTGATATTTTTTGTTAAATATGTGCTTTGTCATGAAAGGACCACATTTAATGCTCACACCAGAGCCCGTCACATTTAGTGAAAGTAAAGAAAATATTTTTGGTTATCACTAAAATTAACTGTCCTTATGATTTTGGCTGTGCAGACAAAAAATGTCCGTTAAGCAGTCTTATTAGATCAGTCTTTTCAGTTCCATATAAAGCAACATTTCTCTTTTGTCTCATCACAGATTCTATAGTTTGATGTTCACTGCGGCACAAATATTCCTCATGGCATGAGACAAGGCCAAAACCTTATATGTGAATTATTTTATCTGTGCTTAGGAGGCAAACAACATGTATAATTAAGTTAAGTGTGATTATAGCAGTCGTAGTTACTATAAGTATGGCAATTTGCATTCTGCCAAGCCAAATAAAAAATGAAAACAGGAACTAAATACTAAATATTGAAGCAAGCAGTGCAGATGTATAGAAAAAAATAAACTCAGCATGGACCTTTTTATAGAGCCATTATTTTTCTCAGTGTCAGAACAGGCTGCAAATTATTGTTTGGGGCCCCCTCTTCTCTTGACAATAAGTTTGTGCAGTGGCATAGTAATATAATAGCAAAATGTGTAATATTGGTGGTGTTATTACTGCTTCCTTTATGGAAGATGTCATCTTTGAATTAAAAAGTAAAGTGTCTGCTTACGCGGTGCTCTCTGATTACTTATTTTAACTAGAAAAAAGAATGAGTGGGCAAAGAATGAAACATGTTGGCAATCCCGAATTGGGATGCCCCACAGTCCGAAACCTCCTGATCACCCGTTTCTTTCACCTGCTCCCAGAGCCCTAGTGGTGCCTCGCCACTCCCTCTGCATGCCCGCTTACCTCTAGCTGTGCGTGTACCCCTGGCAGGCATTTCTAAATGGCAGATGCAGGCACACCCACAACAAGATGCCAGAGAGGGATGCGCTCAGCAGTGCGCTTGGCTCTGCTGGGCTTCATTTAGTTCTTTAGCCACTGAGCGAGACTGACCTCGCTGATTGGCTTAGCAGGCCACTCACCCAATCAGCACACTCAGTTTCCACCGTGTCTATGCCATGAAAGCCAGAGAAGTGAGTTTCTTGCATGATCCATAGCGATACACACTAATTTGTGCCCCACCTGAGAGGAACAAAAAAGGAAACTGCAATTCCTGTGTGTTGTTCCTCTTTAAAGTAACCTCCTAGGCAGTTAAAAAAACTCACACTCACCTGCCAGTGCGCATTACTACAAAGTTCTGCTGCTCCTTTGCTCCGGTATCAGCACTGTTGACCCCTGATGTTGGAAGCCCACATCTCACCAGGCCTCACTCAGTTCAGTGCAGGACATGCTCAAGCAGTCTCGCCATATGCCCCTTGCTGCTAATCAATGGGGAGCCTGCTCCCACATGACTGGCCAGTAAATCTTAAATGATGTGTGTGTCTGTATATGTTCTAGGCAATCTATATTGGTCATTGGCCATCATGTGAGTTACAGCAGAGCTGAAGGGTTTTCTAGCCTGATTCAGGCATTTCCAGAGACTTAAAAGAAACTTAGCATTGCAAGTGGTGGGAAATGAAGTAACTGTGGGCTTTGTAAGATTGTCCTAAAGTCTGAAAAGTCTTCAGGAACACTTAAGTGCCTCCCTTAGGGCCATCCCATTTTGAGATGCCCTATAACAGAGGTCCCCAACTTTCTCACTTTAAGTGCCACGTCCAACATGGACAGATGGTCATGAATGCCCATTTAAAGTTACTGTGCATAAAATAAAGTCAGACATATCTTAAATCTGTGCAGCTTGTGTGTGAATCTTCCAATACCCAAATAAATGAATAAAGAGAGCATATTGACCCCTCATCCCTAGAAAACGAAAAAGCACAGTGGGCATATATAACCCCCACCCCGTAAAATACTCAATCTCTCTCCACATGCTTATCCCTAAGGTTGGGCAGGTGGAGGGGTAGGGCCACTTGCCTGTTTCACCTGCCAGACAGATTGGGTATTCATGTAGTGTATAATAATGGGTATTCATTCAGTATAATAATAAAAAAAAATCCCCTGAGGTCTCAGGTTGAAATAGTCTGTGTTACTCTGCTGCACAGAATTGCATGCATGCTCCCCCTTTCTGCACTTTTCTTACCACTTTAAGCAATGCTACCAGATTTCACATATCCTCTCAAATAGCTTTTGCCTATCTCTAAATCAATAAGAAAGCTGTTCTCTCGGCATATGTGTACTCAGCTCTTTTTGCGAATGTCCTAAACTGTACAGTTATATAACATACTGTATTCTAATGAGACATATTAGGTCTGTGTAGGAGTAAATTGCATCTGCTGCTAATCCCTAGTCAAATTTTCATGTTAATAAAAATCAAGTAACCTATTTTTTTCAACATATCTTTAGTACAATTGTCAGCAATAAACCTGGAAGGTTTCTGGCTTTAAATGTTTTTTTTAATCAAAAGAAACTACTTCAGTCAAAATATTCAGTCAACTTCAGTCAACATAAAACTGCATAATCTGACATTTACATATTGTAGGACTTCATCTAGTAGGTTGAGGGCCTCTAGATGTGCTTTCCTGTTGGTATATGATTAAAAGAAACATTAGGGGGCATATAGTAATTTCAACCAGGAGAGTATTACATTTATGTATTGACTTTTGAATTTCAATTATTATTTTTTTAAGTCAGTGGTAATAAAACCAATTTTTATTTTTAATATTTATAGCGGTGGTCAGGTCTACTTCCTGCATACATTTTTTATAAGATGCTGACCTGAAACAATCATTCTGCCAGTAGAGTTTGTAAAGTGTACTGATCACCAACCCAATACAGGTCATTAGTTCGTTAATTATTGATGGGGTTGAAATGACATGTCAAATCAACCTAGTAATAAGCAGTGACAACTGCTGAATGTCTCGTATGCCAGGTTTTTACAATTCAACATGCCAACGATAAGTTGCATTGACTTTCAGTTGTAGAAATACGAAGTCTGAGTTTTAAAAGCCATAATGTTACGAATTTTCTTGTGAACTTCATCTTTTAGAGACCAAACAAGAACTGAGGCTGTAAGTCTGCAACAAACTGAATAAAGCCTAAAATAAATATTGAACTGGTTTCTTTCTCACTCTATTAAAAACGAAAAAAAAATGTTTGGACTGGAATTGAGCTTAAAATAAAACTTTGTTACTTGCTATTCTTTTTCTTTGTTAACAGGTTTGCAGTATAATCAGCTAGCAAGTTGCCATAATGGCCTAATTTATTAGCCTAATTTATTAGTTCTCTCTTTAGTATGCAGGTTCTTAACTAAAGTGCTGCAACACATTTTTTGCTGGTGTTGTGGTGCCAATGCTTAAAGTAAGTAGCTTAGCAGCTTTCGGGCATCTCACCAACAAAGAGCACTAGGGTAACATTTTACTAATTGTGAGCCACCAGCCCATATAAAAGACAAAAAAAAAAAATACAAGGAAGCAAACTAACTACTGTATCAAGCTAAAATAGGAACATTGGGCATGTATATGGAAAAGCAGTGAAAGAAGAATTAGAACTTAATATTGTAGGAAAGAATATGGAGAATAAGAAGCTTATTCAGGGAAAAAAACTATAAGGTACAATGTAAATATAAAATGTAATGTGATGTGACATTTGTAAAAGCAGACATAGATTATAATAGTAAACTATAGTGTGTTATACTAGCTATACATTTATTGTAATACCATTGCAGATATCGGCTTGATGAGTTAACAGATTTTTAGACTGTGGTCCATTCAGATTTAGATGCAATTAATCAATTCACCTTTTGTATAGAATACCAGGAATTAACTTCTAGCAAAACTGCACTATAAAGGTGGTGGTATGCTTGATCTCTCTGCTAATCATAGATTGCATTGTTTGTGACTACACCCTTGTGTTCTTTTTTGTGTGTTCTAATTTCAGTAAGGAGCTGGCAAGCTTATTGCATGCAGATTAGCATCAGAATAGTGCCATAGGCGGAGACAGATCTCCAGGAACAAGGAACTGCAATTGTAATCTTGTATATACATTGCTCATGCTACTACTATGTACTACTTAGCTGCATTTTTGCTCATTAGTTGTTGTTACCAATTGGGTTATCTTGCTATGTGTCTGAAGTATCTTCTTGCCCAAAAAAAAACATTATTTGTGTGCACACATGCAGCATTCTTGATTGTAAACTAAGTAGTAGTAAGTTGTTGTACCGTGTTAGCCATCGATGTAAGCAGGAAATCCAAGTTTAAGGTAATACCATTTATTGGCTAACTCATTTAGATTGAAAATGCAAGCTTTCGAAGCTGTTCAAGCTTCTTCTTCAGGCATAATACAGATCTGTCTTATGCCTGAAGAAGATCTGTCTTATGTCTTATCCCTTATAATCACAGATCTGTATTATGCCTGAAGAAGAAGCTTGAACAGCTTCGAAAGCTTGCATTTTCAATCTAAATGAGTTAGCCAATAAATGGTATTACCTTAACCTTGGATTTCCTGATTGTAAACTAAAAATCACAGAAAATACACTCAAACATCACAGACAGCTGTAAGTGAGCTGTGGACTGTTTTAAGAATCCATGGCTGTTATCTATTTTTTTTACAGCAGGTCTAGCTCTCATTTAAATTGTTACACTACAGGGAGCCTGGCTATTACCATAGGGTTGATACAGCACCGTTATTCACATTTTTATGAGAGAAAATGCTTTTCTGTACCCAGGGAAAAAACATGAGAAACGGGGATTTCTCCCATGTTACTAGCAGGGAACTAGCTGGCTTTAACAATGTAAGATGATAACTGATCTCTGCTTGATACATTGTACAACAAGAGGCAAAGATGCTGCTGCACAAGGAAAAACTTTTGCTATTATTTGAAAAAGGATGTAGACGCACCCGAAACACGTTTTTACCTTATCCCTGTAGTGCCATTCTGTGCTGCTTTTAATTGGATTCAATAAATGAATGTTTTTTGAGAGTGCAGACCATTGCTCCTTCTTTATGACTACATGAGTATGGCGGTGGACAAGCCGGGTCGGGCACACAGCTGGATACTATTTAACGGCAAGTTCGATTTCTTTTCTTAATCACTTAAAACTTTCTCAACCTGATATTCAGTGCATTCAGTAATGCTGCCCCTATACCTTACACATATTAAAACTTCTGTCATTTGAAAATGAAAATGTGCATCCACCATGGAGAATGTTCACAATGTTTTAACATACTTACGTGATGCAGTGATGTAATGATTACTTAATTTTCATATATAACAATTGACGCACATCATACAGGGATTACACCTTTATTTCCCATTGTCTTTTTTAAAGGAACATACAAGTAAATGTTTGTGTAAGAAATCCATTTTACATAGTAGAATCGTTTTTTCCTTTATGAAAAAACAGAAAAGAATGGGGGTGTGCTCTGAATATACAGACATACCAATAGCTCTGCCAAAGTACCAGAAAATATAGGTGAAAGAAAAATACAGGATTTCATCAAACAGCTTGCAACAAAATAAAGAGCAGTAAAAAGAGGAATGTTTTGATTTGGGACTGCGCAGCTCACTGTAATCGAATTCACTAGGAACATGTTATTGTACCAGAGAGTGCTTTAAGATGGCTTGAGGCAATCAGAAGACTGAAGCTCAAATGAAGGTGACTTTACATCAGAAGAGTAGCTAGGCTGTCTGGCACCCAGGGCAAAGATTCGATATGGCACCCCTCACCTGTTCTCAGGCCTCCCTTTGGCGCCACCCTGACCTGCTACACCCGCTTCCCCTTAGCTACGCCCCTAATTTACATCATGACAGTGACACTAAACATTCCAGCAAATCCACCTAAAAGAACACCAAGTACAAGTGTAAGGGCCTATAAGCTGCTGCTAACAGTACCTCCCCAGAGCATCCCAAACCAGCATCCCTTGGCAGTTATACAACTCCCCTGCAGCTGGACATTTAGTGAAACATTTACCTCTAGTGCATTATGGCCACTGCCAGCACAGGAGAATGATACAGGTAAACATTCTGCTTAATTTCAGTATTTTTTTAAATGATAGGTACCGTTAGCAACAAACCAGTCATTTTTATGTTTCAATATGTTTAACTAAGTTTCATAAGAAAAAATTACATTGTTGTACAGGGTCCAAATTTGTACATGACTCATTTAAACAGACCTGTTTATTGTTTGCAATTTTGAAAGCATGCCACAAAGATATACTGTGTTTTTCACCCTAGAAGACGCACCTTCACCTAAGACGCACATAGGAAAATAAGAAAAATAACTTTCTGAACCAAATAATAGGAAAGGTGAAGAATCCTTCAAATACAGGCAGAGTAGCACCCCCTCCCATTCCAATAAGCAGTGTGGCATTCCCCCTCCCTTTCTCCATATAGGCAGTGTGGTAGTCCCCCCTTCCATTCGCCATATAGGCAGTGTGGCATTCCCCCATCTAATTCTCCATATAGGCAGTGTGGCCTCCCCCCTCCCATTCCCTATATAGGCAGTGTGGCACACCCCCTCCCCCTATAGGCAGTGTGACCTCCCCCCTCCCATTCCCTATATAGGCAGTGTGGCGCACCCCCTCCCCCTATAGGCAGTGTGGCCTCCCCCCTCCCATTCCCTATATAGGCAGTGTGGCGCACCCCCTCCCCCTATAGGCAGTGTGGCCTCCCCCCTCCCATTCCCTATATTGGCAGTGTGGCGCACCCCCTCCCCTTATAGGCAGTGTGGCATCCCCGCTCCCATACCCCATATTAAAAGTGTGGCAGCCCCCATTCTCCATATAGGCAGAAGTCAACAAGTGTAGAAAAAAAAAGTAAACTCACCTTTGACAGCCGGGGAACACACTTGCATCCGCTCCGTGAATCGGGTGGGTGTGGCCTGCATCACGCCAAAGTTGATGTGGTGCAGGCCACGCCCACCCAACTCACGGAGCTGGCCGCTCTGCGGCAGGCACTATTCCCGTCCCCGCCGCTGCTATCGCTGTCTTTTCTGACAGCAACAGTAGCGGCAGGGACAGAGACAGCGCGAGCCGCTCCTCCATCTTCTGCCCTCCAGCTGCTGCACGGACCTGGGAGCTCGCATTTGCCCTGGCAGGATGAGGCAGCAGCTGGAGGGCAGAAGATGGAGGAGTGGCTCGTGCTGTCTCTGTCATTGCCGCTGCTACCGCTGCCAGAAAAGACAGCTATAGCAGGTACGGGGCAGAGCCCACCCCTCCTTCATCTTCTACTGTCCTCTCGCAGAGTGGCAGGCAGCCTGGTCAGCAACGTGGGAACACTGGTAACGAGTGAGTTCACTTTGTTTTGATTTTTTTTTTTTTTTTAACATTCGTCCGATAAGACGCACAGACATTTCCCCCCAATGACTCCCACAAACATACATCCGGAGCACTGAATGTTTAACACGTGTAATAAACTAAACTAAGAAACATGGAAAAGAGATTATAGGGAAAATAGGGAAAATAGACCGCCCGCCCCAAAAGTTATTTTTTTTTATATATATATATATATACTCTTTAAAAGAAAACATGTCACTATTTGTTGCATAAATGTTTGCTGGACCTTTTTGTTTGTTTGTTTGTTTGCTATGTAGCTTACAACTCTGTACTATACATAAAACTCCTGAATCTAAAACATTGCAGAATATACTTGAACTGTAACAATAAGGATTATTATCATGACTTATACATATGTTAACATGCCAGCCCATCTGGGAACTACCTTTTTAGTCTGCAAATACAAACATCAAACTATCTTTGCACAAGTTATATAATGACAACATTTATATTGATCTACAGAGACTAGGTTGCATGTAATTACAAATCTGTTTAGTGAACCTAGTTTATAACTTTATATATATATATATATATATATATATATATATATATATATATATATTACTGATGTACTTCTTAGACCAGTTTTATCTTGTTAATAATATGGAAAATGTGATTTTTCGGGCCCCTGAGGTTACAGTTGATTAAACTGTGAATTAGAGACGACAATCATTTTATTGTAAATATAAGCATGTGTGTTTGTACCATTCTAAGACCAAAGCTGTGAATAGAAGACAGCTGGCTGCCCCCTCTCCACATACATTACAATATAGTTTTACATGACAGTCATTATCCAGACATGAACACAAAAGGCTATACTCACACTTTATCCCCAGAAATGTTCACTCTGACACTCAATCCAAGTTCTTCGCCCTTCCATAGTATTGACAATGGACTGCCCTGCCCTGTTGCAGGAACTATGGCATGGCTCCTCCATTTAATGCAATGGAGCACACTTGTCAAGACCTGCCTGACCCCCAAAACCAGATTTCTTCACTTACAATAAGCAGACCTAAACCAAAACTCACATTTCAAACCTGTCCATTGAATAACCCCTATAGATGCTACAAATTCAGGCATAAAATGCTACTTCCGATGCTCAGTAATATACTGAATATACGGAATTGCCCAGCCAACTAGCAGTTGGTATTGGAAATTATATCTTAGCAACTCATTTTTCATTTATTGGACTAGAGAAAAGCCATAATATTAATCTATTTCGTACTTTTCTGTGCCTTCTCTTTGTGCATGGTCACATGGCTGGCAGAAACAGTGCAGAAGAGCTGAGTGGTAAGAAAATCACCTGATTTCTCACCACTGTCCAAAGGTTGTATGAAACCCAGGGGGTTTCGGACAGTGGGGCACCCTGGCATTGTCCATCCATAGCAAAGGGAATTGTCTGTGAATTGCCCATATGGCCAGTTTCTACTCCTTGTGGCACCCCAAACTAGGATGCCCCACTGTGTGAAACCGCATTAAGTTGCTGCACCCACCTATTCTCATTCCAAAGACGTATGCACAGTTCACAGCTTTGCATGCTTTTAGCTAGATGCATAAAGTGGCAGCCATTTGTTATTGGCCAGCCCGGATACACCTCCAGCTAGAGGTGAATGGGGAGGCCTACTCTGCACCATTCATCTTGCTAGCCTCGCTGGCTGCAGCCCACCTGCCTCCAAGTGCCGTTATTTATTTTTTTAAACTGATCTGACCCTGTCTATGGGGGCCCCCTTGCAGGTGAGGGCACCATGCATTTGCATGGTATGCATGGTGGTTAAACAGACCACTGCATGAGAGCTGCCATCTTGCTACACACCTGAGAGCCCTGATTCAGAACTTGATGCCAACTCCCACAGTCAAATAGCTTTATTTATCTGTGTAATAATGCCTTATCACTAGCCATTAGTATATAGCCATCAATTGTTTTGACTCAGAAAACACTAACCCGAGAAATACATTGCAGTAACTGTTTCATGACTGTGTGGCTGCTTCCCTATAGTTTTCCATAGCTTGCTCTATACACACAGTATTCCTGTCTGCCACACTCAGCCCTCCTCTGCTCGCCCAAGGTCAGTGTACAGACCTGTCCTGTGTTTCTGGGAGATATTTTTCTCTGTTTGGTAGAAAAACTCCAAATGTTGCTGCAGCCTTGTATTTCTAAGGTTTGGCTCTCACTGCTTCCCTCTCTCAGCACAGATTAGCTTCATTAGCTCCAGGTGGCTATGTGGGCTAATCCTTCTCTCCTCCATATTTTACAACCTAGGGCCTTATTCATAAAGGGATAGCGTCAGGTAGTGCCTTGTAAGAGGCAGGTAGCGTCAGGTAGCGTCAGGTGAACTCCGGACACGGCGCGCAATTACACATTTATCAAGCTGATTCAGTTGAGCGACTGGGATAACGTCATGTATGATTCATCATTATCCCACATCATTGTCTCAGCGTACAGCGCCGACGTTCAAACTTTCAGAGCGCCGCGTCTTACCTCTCGCTACCTGGCGAAACCATACATTTCAATGGACGTTCTTTTACTTCTCTTTAAACAGGGGGTTTTTATTAATTTTTTTTTTATTCTCAAATAATGTTGTGACCTCTCCTGTCCTAGAAAAAGCCATTTTTTAAAACTTTTTCAATTTTTTTATATATTTATGCAGAATTGACATTACAGGTCTTATTAATGTGTTCATGTCACAATGTTACAACAATGTAATTCCATATGTTTTCGCTTTGTTACTGGTGGATACATGTTCAAAACCAGCCTTTAATCACACAGCCTCCAGCGCTCTGGTCTATGTTTGAGTGCCGGCGGTGTGTGAGGCTGTTTTTTTGATGAATATGGTGTGAGTTGGTCGCACTGACCAGTCGCTACCATTTGTCCCCACACAGCGCTGTACTGCTCATATAGCAGACTCCCCACCATGTATTCATCAATGCTGCACAGCGACTGAGACGCTCTGAACAAGCGAACCACGGCCGAGCACAGCGACTACTAGCGGGCGCTCTGAAATGCCTGCTACAGACGCTCATCTGTCGCTACCTGCCACTAGTAATGAATCAGCCTGCCCGTTGTTTTGCATTTGGGGCTAAATCAGATTCAGGCATTTTGTTACTGTATCATAACTACGTGCTAAATAGGTATGAGAAGTTATGTACTGTCTAATTGTAACACGGATTGTAGGATCCAGTATGGCTCCTATACTAGAGAAACAAGAGAAGAGGTGATGCATTTTGATGGGGTTCCTTATACTCAGAATACAGTAGTTTATGAAAAGAGATTTTTCTATTACTTGTCTTTTTTTAGATGCAGAAAGAAAGGGGGAGGGGGGAAAGGAAGACCGCACTCAGGCACTCAATAAACTAGTGTGCAACACTGGGGGTTGGAAAGTAGCCAAACAGGCCAAAACCAAAAGGCAGGAAGGGGTTTTATTTGGATTTTGTAATTACCGGTTCCTACCCCCGCCTTTATTTTTGGTCCCCCTCCTCTATTTAATTATTGTGTTTATGTTTTTTAAAAAACGGGTTATAATATGTCTTTGAACATTGTCTGTAACATGAGCTAATAAAGTTGTTTATACTATTAGATAAATTATCATAGTAGGGCCACTTTTGTGTTGGGATTGGTTTCCTTGGGGTTGTGGGACCCCTTCCTGCCTTTTGTCTTTTTTTAGAGTGAGATATTCTTAGGAAGGTCAACAATAAAGACCTGTGCTTTAATTCAGCTTTTTGCAGCACCTTAATATATAATCTTTTTTTATATATCTCTAAAACAGCCAACTAGCAGTTGGTATTGGAAACGCTTTTATATCTTAGCAACTCATTTTTCATTTATTGCACTAGAGAAAAGCCATTATATTACTAGGGTATATATATATTTTTTATTGCAATAAATCTAGCCGCTGTGCAGGTTTGCGCTGCCTGCATTGCCCATATAGTTATGCTATATTACCTAGACTGGCATAAACTAACTTAATTGCAAATGACTGCACATTTTACCGGTATTTCCTTTTTAATTTGTATATCAAAAGGGGCAATTTGTTACTACAATGCTATTCAAAAACTGCAGTTACTGAGATTTGTAGGAATAAAGCCATCACCAGCAACATGCAAGCAATGCCTTGCTATTGGGCAAAGTATGAAATAATATTGCGTCTATCATGCCTATTTTGTAACGCAAATGTTTGGCATTATGGCAAAGTTCAAGATCAGGCTTAATGCTGAAGTATATATAAAAAAAATTGAAGCGGATCTGGCTTGCCAATATTTCTGCTCCTTGACATTTACTGGTGGGGCCCTTAAATAAGGGTTAGCTCATCCTTCTGGCCAAATGGGGCCTTTATAGCTATGATAGACCCCTGTAAGGCCAGGGAAGTGGGGTGGCCAATTAGCTTTTTGTTGACTAAAGAGGGGTTGGAGTGGGTGGCCCCAGTTGAGGCCAGATTAACCCCTTCCTGCCGTAGCCAGTTTTGGTGTTCCTGATCAGGCCAAATTTTGCAAATCCGATGTGTCTTTTTACGTGATAATAACTTTTGAATGCTGCCACATATCCCTATGATTTTGAGACTGTGACACATTGCACTTTGTGTCGGTGGTAAATTGAGATTGATCTAATTTACGCTTATTTATGCAAATGTCTAGAATTGTACAAAAAATTTGAAAAATGAACAATTTTGTAAGTTTGAATTTTAATGTACCTTGAAAAAAAAGCAAATCACAAACAAAATGTAATAAACTAAATTTACCAAATGTCTGCTTTAAGTCTGCATTATTTTTGAAGCCTAAATGTATGACAACAATTGTTTTTCAACAAAATTGAAAAAATCCCTATTTTTTGTAACCACTTCACTTTTGAAGTTACTTTAAGGCCCTATATATCAGAACCTCCCCCCCCCCCCACAAATACCCAATTTTTAAAACAGCACCCCTAAAAGTTTTAAAAAAAAATCTGAAAGTTTGTTGTACCTTTATGTGCTTCACAGAAATTAAGGCAATGTGGCATCAAACAATACAAAGAGGCTGATTTAATACTAGGTCCACGTATCACCATGTGAGCGTCTGTATAGTGACCGCTAGTAGACGCTGTAAGCGGGTGTCGGGCACTGTAAACTAGAGTAGCGGTTGCTGTAGTATTCTGGCCGGCATTTGATGAATGTGATGTGTGGTGAGCGCTGTAGAAGTGCTCTCCCTGATTCACTGCAGAGCCAATGGAGAACGCTAGGTGGTGTCCTAAGGTCAAAGCACCCAAGACTAAACCACATCTAACAAGAGTGACCCCCTTTTGGAAACTGAAGCCTCCTAAAATGTATCTAGGGTTGTAGTGAGTGTTTTGAACCCACAACTGTTTCACGATACCTTACAAAATTAGGCCATAGACATGAAAAATACATTTTTAATATCTGGGCACCACTTGTACGCCCCCCTCCAAAATCTGTTCTTGATGCTTGTCAGCTTTTAAAAAGGCCAGGCTGGACATGACAATATTACATATACTGGAAAATGGACGGGAAAAAGCACCACAGGGTCCCTGCAGCCATGTAACAGGGTACCCTAGCAGTCTGGCCCTAGAGCAGCCTAACAGGACCCCTGCAGCTGTCTACCAGGGCTCCTACAACAGACAAGCATGGTCCCCCCAGCAATCCCCATAGCAGCATAACAGGGCCTTAGCAGTATCTAACAGGGTCTCCCCAGTCGCATGATCCACACAACAGTCTAACAGGTCCCCTACAACAGCATAACAACATCAACCTGGCCATGCAGCAGCTTAGCAGAGCCCCAGAAGCATCCTTATCTCTAAAGAAGCCTAACAGGGCCCTCACAGCAGCCTAACATGGTCCCCCTAGTAGGCTGGTCCTTGCAGCAGTTTGGCCACACAGCAGAAAAAAAATTACAATATGGGAAGGGCCTCCATGGGCCTTTTCTGCCCAGGTTTTTATTGTTTTGTATTTCCCTTTTTCTTGAAAGCTAGAAAGGTATGGCTTTTTCATTTTGTTCTTAGTTCTGTTATTGTATTTTTGTGCTCTAAGAAGGAGAATTGGAGAATTTGTCTGACTTTTTGGTCTAGGCAAGCAGGAGGTTCATGGGTGTCATTGTGACTCAAATGTGACAATATTCGTGATGAGCTACCAGACATCAAAGATGGCGTTAGATAACTGGAAGTCTTGCACACATTTTCAATACTCAATCTTAGATACATATAGCAATATAAAATTACATATAACACGCACAAGCTCTTTTCTCTCCCTTGCTCTCTATTTGAAAACATATTGCAGATATTACAGACTTATTACATGCCACCGTTTATTACAATGCTAGTACTGAAAAGTAATTTTACAGTGTTATTATCTTTGCTGTCAGTCACTTTCTATGCCAGTCAGTATTTGCTCATACCATTGAAGCTTTTTATTGTTAGTAACTGTAAACTAACATCCAGATCTTGCAAGTGCAGTCACTATTAGGTCATTTTCATTACTGACTTTCTTGCTAATTGCTTCCTATGGCCTGACATCTTAAGTAACATCTCACAGCAGACATATTCTACAGGAAAGCTTTAGCCTCAAAGCATTGTGTAGGATCAGAAGTGGAAAGGTGGTTAGAAGAAGGCAAAGGTGAGATGAGAATAAGTGGGCAGAGGTGAAGTATGCAGAGGTAAGGTGGGAGGAATTAAAGAGGGTAGAGGTAAGCAGAGGTAAAGAGGTTAGGTGAGATTGACAGAGGTGAGGCAGGAAGAAGTGGGGATGGACAAAGGTAAGGAAAAGTTATATGAAAAAGGTGAGATGAGGTGGGAAAAAGTAGACAGATAAGCAAAAAGTGCAAAAAGGACAATGAAGATGTGATTGTTTCAATGCAGTGTTCTATATCAGCATCATTTTATACTATGTAGCCAGTCCTCAGAGTTCCATGCTATAAATAAGGAGTCCCACTGTTAATATTTGTTCATATCGATAATGTCCTCTTCTAAACATAGTGACTACCATAGCAACCTTCTACTACCTGTACGAAAGAGCTATGAAAATCCATGGCTGGACATTGTAAAGTTTGGAAATTGACATGATGCTCCATTCATATCTATCATTAAGAATGCCTTATATATTAATCTGTATGGGGTTGATCTTGGAATATATTGACTGCTGGGGTCCTGTCAAGCAAAAATTGCTACAGGATTTTTTCCCAAAACAAATATTAACAATAAAACTTCTAATAGGGGGACTTTAGGATTTGGAGGAGGGGAATAAGAAAAAAAATATTCTAAACTAAATGTTGTGCTAAAATGCCCCATTACAAGCAGTGTGGCATTCGCCCCCAGCCCATTCCCCATAGGCAGTATGGCATCCCCCCTCCCATAGGCAGTGTGGCATTCCCCCCCTCCCATGAGCAGTGTGGCACTCCTCCCTCCCATTCCCATAGGCAGTGTTGCTTTCCCCCCTCCCATTCTCAGAGACAATGTGGCATTCCGCCCCCTCCCATTCCCCATAGGCAGTATGGCATTCCCCCTTCCCATTCCCCATAGGCAGTGTGGCATTCCCCCCTCCCATTTCACATATAGGCAGTGTGGCATTCCCCCCTCCCATAGGCAGTGTGGCAACCCCCTTCCATTCCTCATAGGTAGTGCGGCATCCCCTCATCCCATTCCCCATATTGGCAGGGTGGCACCCCCCGCCATTCCCCATATAGGCAGTGAGGCATTCACCTCTTCCCCTTATGCAGTGTGGTATTCCTCCCCAACTCCTGAGGAAAAAAATGAACATGGCGGTGTTGGAAGTCAGAGAGGGGGCACAGCGTCCCCGCTCTGGCTTCCAGCTCCGCCACCACCTCTCGGGCCGGAGCGCACTGACACACAAGTGTTTGGTGGAGGAGCCGAAAGCCAGAGCAGGGATGTTGTCTGTCCCCACTCTGGCCTCCAGCTCCACCACTGTCACCCGGGCCAGAGTACACTGATGCATGAGTGTTTGTATCAGCACGCAGGCAGTGGTGCGCTGGAAGCCAGAGTAGGGACACTGTGTTATACATAACAACATATACATGTTTAGCAGGATCCCCTTTTGGCATAGGGTTCCATCCCAAATGCCGGGAGCTGTCAGCTGTCAGCACGGCAGCTACCTGATTGTGGTGCTGTGTGCATACCCCAGAACAAAGTAGAGACGCCCCCTGCTGCAGAGAGGGTGGCTGACGCAGCAGGCGCTAGTGTGTGGGTGCCACCACATCTGGGTTGGTGCATTCCAGCTTTTTTGGAAGATATGAGGTGAGGTGGTGACATGCTGCCCTTATGTCATCCTTGGGGCTGCGTGTCAATGCTTCCATCTCCTACTAGAGTCTTTCAACTGCCTTATGGCATGAGGGGACATGACGCTACAGAAGGAACATCCTGATGAAATGGTAGCCGTCGCTCCGATGGCTACCACAGATCTTCTCATTATATTCTGGTTGTTTTTATTCCTTGTCACCCCCAGTTTGTTCCCTTTCACTGTCTGTCCAGTTGGCACTGCTTTTTTGGTGGTCAGCAGTGTGTGAGCAATTGTCTGACCCATACACGGTGCCCACCTCTGACACTAGCTTTTTTATATGTTGGATTGAACGGCTCATCAATTAGCACTTGCACATTATAGTGTAGACTTATTGTTATTAAATGCTAAATCCAGTGGGGTGCCTTGGTTGCCATGGGGGCCCATTCATTGTTTTCTTGTATAATTGCCAGCCACATAGTGTTTTTCATTTTATGCTGGTTTATGGCTCAGTCACCCCTTGACTCTGAATATAAATATGCCTGATATTTTATGCATTCCATTATGCAGTTTTCAATTTATATAGACAATATTCTCATTCACAATTGGCATTAGGACTCTCTAGGATCCATTGAAAATTATATAGATTACATATGACCATTAAAAAAAAGCTGACACTTACCATATATATTAGTCTGATTAATCAGATTTAGATTATTGCATGGCCAATCTTTCAAGTAATATAATATCATTACAGGATATGCAGACATGATATTAGTAATTACATTTAGTTCAAGGACACAACACACTGTCACTCTGCCTTTTAAAGAGAATTATATGTACATCTCAAGTGGGCAGTATAATAAAGATAGAGGGCACTTCTTGTTAATGAGAATTAATATTAGATTTCATTATGTCAATCTGGATAGTTGAAATAGTTAGTCCAGGGTCTAGATTTTTTTGTAGGTACTTGATTTTTTTTTCTAAAAGAAGAAATTACTGAAGAATGCAAATCCAAAAAAGATAGTTACCGGTAATCATAAAAAGCAATCTTCTTTAAAACCCCATTTGATATTACGAGAAAAATCATAGCTGTCCAGGAGTTTAAAGCAAAACTCCCTTTTTGGCAAGTTTTTCGTGTTCTGCCTTATTATTTTCCTCTTTTGGAACGTAAAATAATAATTTGTGTTAGGATTGTGCCCCCAGACCTGTGATTTACTTATCAGCTTGTTGTTTCCATGATTCTCATATTCCTGGGACTCTGTTTTGCTACTGTGGGAGTGGTTTTGATGGTCTTAGGTAAAAAACAATGTACTACAAGTCCCACAATTCCTCCAATGTAACAGGTGAATTCTTTAGCAGCTAAGAAGCCTAATGATCTATCCAGCTGAGAACCCGCCATTAACCCTTGCTACTGTAACACAAGACTGTGATCATTCCAAACTGAAGAAGCTGAATTTCAACAGAATGCATTAAACCAGTCACCCATGCCTTTTAATTCAATTAGATGATTAGCAAGCTAGAGTGAGGAAGTCTATGACATATACTCGAAATCACTTTGGTGTACATAGCTAAGGTAAACACACTGTTGTTATGAAAACTGTTTTCTTTTATAACACATAAATGCAAACAAATAGAAAATTAAAAAAAAAAACAAAAAACAGATAAGCTTAGCACATCGAAGACATAATTTTACCACACAATGATAGAAAACTTTAAAAAATGCCATCGAAAGTAACATTTCTCTTTAACTAAATGTGAGCAGACCAAAGTACCTGAGATAGATTTGTTTCACATATTTTGCACGTCTGAATATCTCATGGTACTGGAGTAGCATATATTGAATGTTGGTGGATCTTTTAGATTTCTGTACCCAACTAGAACCTACTTTAATTAAAACTGTTATCTATAATAAATAATTATAAATTAATTTGTCCTTGAAACAAAATGTAGAACCATGTTTTGGCTGATACTCTTTAATATATGAAAAGCTATAGCCTTGGAAGGATGGTGATCTACCAGTGTATCTGTTGGATTAAGTTTGATCACTGATTTGCTATCAAGAAATAAATTGGTGTTTATATCAGGAGCCTGTGACGACATTGAACAAAGTTTGGGGCAGAGGTTGGATAATTATGGCGAATTGATGAGCTTTACTTGAGAATAAAAATGTCAGATTTGACCATATACTTTATGTCAATGTTCCCCAACCCTCTCCCAGCAGGCACCAACAGGTCATGCATTGTGGGTCTCCCACAGCTCAATAACTCTGTCTGAGCACTAATTAATTCACTTGTGCATCTGGGTGGAGATCTGCAAAACCTGACCTGTTGGTGGCTCTCCAAGAGAGGGTTGAGGAATATTGCTCTATGGTAAATTGGTAAATTTTATACTTGGGGGGGGGGTGGAAGGGGTGAATGAGAGTGTAATTGAATTAAACAATTGTAAAAGTTGCATTTTTAAAACAATATGACTGGGTAAACCCCATATTGTGGGTTGCCCAGTCACATGGGGATATTGGGGCCTCATACTACTCATGACTACATAGTTACATAGTTAATAACTCCAACCAATTGTGGGGTAGGGGAAGTTATTTTTTATTTTATTTATTTATTTTTTTTGTTACTGATAACAGCTAATAGTAACTGTTAATGTTACTTTCCTCTAAATAAGCATCTAATCCTTTTTTGAAGCTGTCAGCGGTTAATGCCGTAACAAGCTTCTGTGGCTATTCCACAGATTTATAGTTCTTATAGTAAAAAATAATTGTCACCTTCGTAGACCTTGTCTTTAGAGAGGATCTTACCTGAAATCGTTTTTCCCCGTATTTTTTGTATTGCCCATTTATATATTTATACAAGATAATCATGACCCCCTCAGTCGTCTCCTCTCAAGACTAAACAGATTTAATTCCCATAATCTTTTCTCATAACTAAGATCCTTCATTCCTCTTATTAGTTTGGTGGCTCTCCTCTGCATCTTTTCCACAATCAGAGCGTCCTTTCTATGAACTGGTGACCAGAACTGGACGGCATATTCCAGATGAGGTTGCACCTGTGCCTTGTAAAGAGGCAAAATTACATCCCTATTCCATGATTCCATGCCTTGATTAATGCATGATAATATCTTGGTGGACTACTAAAGAAAAAGCAAAGACATGATGCGATGTGAGCACAATTCTGACACGTAAGTTGGAAGAGCAACAATAATAGGGGCTCCCTAACCTTATGGACCCAATTCAGTTGCTACCTTTGCAGTCCCTGTAGCTACACCCCTGTTCATTGCCGTGATTGCTCTAGTGTGTACTGTACTGTAACTTTATTATGGCAGCGTTGCAATGGTAATTCCATAGACCACCAGCAGTGGCCATAGAAGCATCTTTGAAGAGGACTGGCAATGTACAAGGAACGTGAGACCCAGGTGTAGTAGTGGAGAAAACGAGGATCCAGGAGGAGGCTGCAGAGACTGAGGCAGCGGAGGCAAAAAAGGTTCCCACAGAATATCAGCAAAAGAGGTTCCCACAGAATATCAGCACTGGTTATAGACATTCATGGGCTGCATTGTATTAACCGTTACTAGGCAAAGCCTACATGCTGCATTTGCCAAGCATACATATGAAAGTTACCTTTGCTTTCAATAGGTGCAATTTTCAGTGTTTTTTTTTTTATATTTATGTTTTTTTTTGCAATGGAGTATTTATACTCTGTGGAACACAAGCAGATAGGTGTTAAAGTCATATTTTAGGCAAAGGCAATTGTTACACCATTGCGTTGGACTACATTTCACACTGTCCTAAACTGTTTTCTGGGGGGGTGGATGGTTAGTCAAGAGGGACTGGGATGATGTCAACAAGCCCCCCATCTGAAGCACCTTCCGCACCGGGCAGTGGAGGTGCATGCAGCCTCCCACACCCGGTATGCTGACAGAGCTTAGGTTGCAGCTGAGAGGGGGGAGTGCACAGCTGATCTCACTCCCGGAAATGAGTATAGAGTGTGCAGGGGTCACCGGCGGTCTTCACCCCTCACACTTCAAATAAGGGCTTCCTACCCTGGCTGGGAGCAGAGAGGATGAAGGGGGGTGCTGCTATGAAGAGGGGTGCCATTCTCCCACTCCTGACACCGGCTAGGAGGAGCTAATTGAGTGGCAATTGCATTCAATGGCAGAGTCTAGTGTTGGTGTCACCACTGTCACTGTCTCCGCTCTCTGTTGCCTCCTCAGTGCATGTTACAGAGGTGCTGAGAAGGCATCAGAGAGAAAGGACAGCTGGCAGCAGGTATAGCAGTGCCGCCCACCACCATTGAAAGCTCTGCAGTTTTTAGCCCAAATGGTATCACCGCCACCCGCGGCCCTGCACCCGACGCTCATGGCGGGTGGTGGCCTTCTTTCACAACAAAGCCGCATGAATGGAGTCGGGAGCAGGGAGGGCTACACACATGGGAGGAGCTGGCTACACACGGGGAGGGGGTGGGACAAACTTGTATGGGCAGCTATATGTCGGGAATCGAGAGCTCTGATAGCTCGAAGTGTGTGAGGAGGCTGCAGGGGTGATGGTGGAATGAGGTTATGTTTCCCCTTCTGTCCTAACCCCAGCCAGCTACAACACCACTGAGAGGCAGCAGCCAGAGGTCTGCTGCCTCTCTCTCTTTTTGCGGTTTTGGACTGAAAACCCCTTTAAAGAGCCCATGTAGTGACATAGCTTCTACAAAGGTAGCAGGCATGACAAGTGAGTATAGACAACCCAGTTCCATTCAGAATGTTAGACCAAAACACATATAGCCCAGAGGATGATTGCACTCTCCTTCAAGGAGTTCTCTCATGAAAATTTCCAATATTACAAATCTGCATACACATGCTAAATAGCAGCCACTTTTATACCCTGCATAAAAAAGAGTGTCAAGTGTTTGTTTGCTTTAACTGAAAGGAAAATAGGATTCGGGGTTGGCTAGTTTTAAATGCACCGTTGAATGTATAGGGTGGCCTACTTAACTCCAATAGCATGTTCAGCCTGTGGGTGTTCAAGCACAGGTTGGCTCAAGTAAAAGGCAGTTGAATTCAAGCAGTCTCCAACTGTAAAAGCATAATAGTATGCTCGAGAACTGTCACTGCTAATTTTTGCTTCCATTGAAGGATAAAAACTATGGGATCTTTCACACACATGGTATACATAAACCCCTTATTTTGCTATCTAGCACATTTTGTTGTTTTTTATTATTAGCACATTTTTGTAACACAGTAGTTAGGAAAGTTGGGGAGAAAGTTTTTTTTTTAAGTCAAGTTACAGCCTAGTTTGTAATATGTAGGATAACCTGACATAAACTGCCTACTTGCAATGTCAAGGGACTTCAGTTCTGCAACTGTTGTCACCATCCTGCAATGCAAGCTGCCTTACAGGGCAGTACAGCATCCATTCCTCTCCACCTTTAAATTGGCCCCTTGGCACTGCCAGCAAGAATATATTTCTGTTATTAGGCGAAGAACAGGGCTATAGAGCAAAGTGGAGGAAGCTATTATCCCTTTATACTCTTGACTGACCACTGTTGCTGGCTTCCTAATTGTTGAGCAGAACGTTGGGAATGTCACTTGAGGAAAGTTCAGACTGCAACATTTTGCTTTGTAGAACTATTTTGCAGTAACTACAGTTTCTCCTGGCTTACAGCAAGATAGGGGCAAATATACCAGTTAAGTAAAAGACTATAGTATCGCACTAGGTGATTGCAGAAGACATAAATATCTGGATGGCTAAGAAGGATGCTGCATGTGTATTAGTCTTATCCCTGTCTCTTACTTTTTAATTCACTTTCACATTTTGTGTATGTGAGGCAAACCCATCCATCAACGTTTTTGTAACTATGGCAACGGTATTGAAGAAATAGAATATGGTATATCCTTTAAATCCCCTTTCTTGCTATTATGATTTCCTTGCCCCCTCTCTTGAAGTTTTTGCAGAGAGCTCACGTTTGAAATGCTTTCTATGGGTCTACCATGCTCAAACTATAATTTTAGTTGAAATACCAGAAAGTTAATCCTATCTATCCTGCTGGGTGTGCAATTTTCCTTTATTTAGCTTTGAAACTGTTCACCTGTTTATAGTAAAAACTGTGATTTGCTTTTCAAGATAAAGCTGAAGTTCTGGATAGCGCTAAATCAGTATCTACCTCACTACTGTATGCATCTGCAGCCTGTTATCATCGTTTTTGATTCTAGCCCTATATGCATAGATAACTATTGCTTCTAGCCTGTAATGTATCAAAACATTGTTAGCAACCTCATTTTTCAGGACAGCCAAAATCCTTTCATCCTTGATTCTGCTTAAAGTGGACCAACACCCAGGGGTGATCGGCCCGGAAATCTATAAGATTCCCAGGCCGATCACCTCCCACCCCGCGGGACATCCGAGATCGGGATGTTCCGCGGGGTGAAACCCCCCAGAAACCCCAAAAAGATCTTACCTGATCCGCCGCCGCTTCCGCCGCCGCCGCCTCCCGCGCGCCCCTCCAGACGTGCGTCGCCCGCGCCGGCCCTCTGTGAATGGCCGGCGGGGGCGCACGCGCGCCGAGAGTGACGCGTGGGAGGCGGCGTTGGCGGAAGCGGCTTGGACGTTCCTGTCCCCCGCCTGGACGTTGGCGGGGATTGGCTGCGGCGTTCACGTGGGAGCGGGGAGAGGTGAGTTTTTGGGGGTTTCTGGGGGGTTTCACACAGCGGGGCACCCCCGATCGGGGTGCCCCGCCGAAGTGGACCAAAACCCAGGATAGTCAAAATCCTGGGTGTTGGTCCACTTTAAGCCACCTCTTCGTGTCCCACTTCCAGTTTTATTCGCTTTCCATCTAAATGAACAAAAGGATGTTGAGCCTTGGACTTGAAATGGCCGTTTGCCAGTCCTTTCCTACAGCTCAGCAACTTCAGTATTTGAAGTTATACTAAAGGCAAGCCTGATTGTTGTCCCATTGCCTCGGGCTACACGTTGAATTGTCCTAAACTTCAATCCATTTTCAAAAATACCCTGTAGTTCCTTTATAGTTATTTGTAAAAGTATTAGAGCATTGGGGGATGCAGAAAAAAATGAGGAGAAACAGTGGGTGTGGCAGCAGCGCTGTAATGTAAGCACACTGTTATTGGTAAAAAAAAATATGTGCTTTGCTGTGCCTCTAGTTATCTCTGCAAGCGTATAGCTTGACCAGAAAAAGGGGGTGAGAGATGCTGCAGGCTAAGAGCGTGTTCATTCTGCCAGCACATAGTGTGAGCGGAGAGGAGGGAGGAGGCCGGGTTTCAGAGCTGCAGAGAGGCAACTAATCAGGACATCTGGGGAGGGAGTGGGGGGTGTTTCCATTCTCGGTCCACTGAAAGTTAAGCCAATACACAAAAGGTCTGGAGAAGTCGCCTTAAAATCTTAGAGAAACTTCTACAACTGGTGAAGCATCACACTTGAATGTAAGCAAGATATTTCACACTAAAAGATTGATTCAAGGTTGTTCACAAAAAACTCTGGTGTGTTCGAAAATTCCAGTTGTGTGAGAGAGAATTCGTACTTTCATACGATAAATTACAAATCACATGAGTTAAGTGAATCACTGTCATTGATTTGTAAATCAGTACAAAACAGTACAAAGATTAAGACAGTTGATCCACTGAGCCCTGCAGTTTGGGGTCATCACGCTATGGTATTGCTCCACTGTGCATCTCCTCCAGTAAACCTGAGACCAGGGATTGCCTACCACTTCCATGTTTCCTCACATTGGCCACTTGTCTGTCACTCCATGTGATCATCAGTGACTAGTGGGGTTCACCAGACAAGCAGACAGGCATGATATGCCCTCTACCTAGGAAACACAATAGGTTGCTCGCAGTCATGTGGGGTGGAAGATAAAATGCCAACATGTAGAAAAGTGGAAGTGGTAAATATGCGCCTACCTGATGCCAAATTTACTTCATCAGCCAGGCTGGTGACAGATTTACATGAAATCTCTTCTGAAATTATTGAAGATTTGCAAAGCAAATTTAATCTGCACAGTTATTGAAGATCAAAAATTTGTCTAAGATCTAGGCCTACCACAAAAGGTAAATCAGCCGAACTTCGAAAAAAATCAATGGGAACCTAAACTTTGGGACTCAAAATGACAGGGGGCCCCTATGCCTCACCTGCCCACCACCAGAATCTATTTAAAATTACTAGAGGATGAGGAGCTCAAAGAGCCCAGGCAGACAGGTGAGGAGTGTGAGGGGGTTACCTAATGGAATGTATAGCAATTGGAAGCAGCTGTACAACTTACCTGTGCCCTGCGATCCATCAGTCAGGTCGGCGATCTGCTGTCAAAATGTCGACAGTCGGGGCTTCAGAAAAATTGCCGCCCCCATGAGTGAGGACACTTTACATTGTAAGCTGCTGCAAATGTCCTCACTCATGGGGGCAGCCATCTTTCTGAAGGCCTGGCTGTATACATTTTGACAGAAAGAATGCCGATGCCAACTGCCGAAGTCCAAGTTTATTCTAGTTGCAGCGTTTGTCCTGATGCATGGAAGTTATTCACCTATATTTTCTGATAACATGCTGAATTCAATACAGTCTTGTTAAAGCAGCTGTAAAGTCATGCAATGCAGTACTGGAGTCTAAAGACTTCAGGGCTGGTTTCTAGCCTGCCCCGGGAGCATACAAAATTGACTTCCATGGCACGTCCTTTGCAGGTGCCCACATGCCCAGCTTACCAGTAGCTGGTGTGTTGTCCTCTGCCCAGCCATTCAGACAGAATTGTTGAGATCAACCAATCAACAATCTAAAAAATGCCAAGTATGGATGTGGTCTTGGCAGTGGGCTCCATGGCCCAAGGTAGGATGGCGGCCGTATGGGGGCTAGCAAAGGGTTTTGTTCCACTTTAAGAATGTGCAATGCTAAAACAATTATACCTCCTAAAAAAGTTTTTTCTTCATTACTTTCCCATACCTTTTAAACATCCTTCTCATACAAACTGTTTAACATAGCTATGGAGAAAGCAATAAGCTCAGTAAAACAGAACAATTACAATGACCTATTGGAACTCACCCACTATTTCTATACCGAAACAGAACAAAACCTAGCAGTTAATACTACTTAAATCTGCTATATCTTCCCAAGCTTTCAAACACAAAACTAAATATTTAGGCACCAGTTACTTTACATTATACTCATTAAAAGTTTGGCTTTCTTGTAGAGATAAAAAGAAATTGTGCTTTGAGAGTAGGCCTCTACCTCTACTTTGAAAGTAATCCTGATTTCATGCCAGCTTACGGCAATTTAACGTTTGACTTTAGACAGAGATGGTAATCAAACTCATTGCAGATTTAAGATTTGGCTCATCTTTCAAAAAACCTTGGCCAAAAGTTACTTTCAATTACAATATTGCTTCATCAGAATACTTCCGGTATAAAAAAAACAACAGTTATTATATTTCCTGTTAGGCACACATTCCCACAATATATTGTTTGAGAAATAAGGGTGCCTCCTTCAAATGGAAATGTTTCTTCAGAATCATACTTTTATCAGATATTCAAAGTGCATTTTTAGTCAAAACCTAGTAAAAAAGACATTAAAAAATGTCCATTGGCAGTCTTGCATATTCTTAATTTATACTCTCCATAGCGGGCGACTTTCCAGAGGGTAAAGGCTAGACTTAACCTTCTGCATGCTGTTTTTAAGGCAGATAAGTCTTTTATTACTGTAGTGCTTGCTGCATTTTACTTTAGTGGGCAGGTAAAGCATTTGCCACAGAATGAGTGCAATAAATACAGTACATGCAGTCAATGCTATTTTAATTTAACTCATTCATTTTTAGTTTATAGCTAGTGATGAGCGAGTAGTATTCGACCGAGCCGGTATTCGATCGAATACTACGCTGTTCGTCATACTCGATTTCGATCGAGTACAGCGGCGATGGCGCACTCACAATTCGTTTCCCCTCCCACCTTCCCTGGCGCGTTTTTTACACCAATCACCATGCAGGGGGGGTGGGACAGGTCCTGGGAGGACGCTGGCATCGCGAAAACGGCGTCTACACGCATTGGCTGGAAAAACCATGTGACCTCGAATATACAAAACTCAGCACTTCCTCTTCGTCAGCATTAGCAGCTTGAACTTAGTGAGGGACAGACGCTCACAGCAGGGAAAGACAGGCTGTCGCTGGCAGGGCCCCAGAAGCTCGGAATATCGCTTTTACCACCATCTATACCAGCTACCAGAAGACAAGAGAGTCATTAAGAGCCCTTATTAGGGCTACTACGCTGAACGGTATATGGCTCATATGTAGGCAGGCAGGGCCCCAGAAGCTCAGAATATACCTTTTACCACCATATATACCAGCTACCAGAAGACAAGACAGTCCTTAAGAGCCCTTATTAGGGCTACTACGCTGAACAGTATATAGCTCATTTTCTATGTAGTCAGGCAGGGCCCCAGAAGCTCAGAATATACCCTTTACCACCATATATACCAGCTACCAGAAGACAAGACAGTCCTTAAGAGCCCTTATTAGGGCTACTACGCTGAACAGTATATAGCTCATTTTCTATGTAGTCAGGCAGGGCCCCAGAAGCTCAGAATATACCTTTTACCACCATATATACCAGCTACCAGAAGACAAGACAGTCCTTAAGAGCCCTTATTAGGGCTACTACGCTGAACAGTATATAGCTCATTTTCTATGTAGTCAGGCAGGGCCCCAGAAGCTCAGAATATACCTTTTACCACCATATATACCAGCTACCAGAAGACAAGAGAGTCCTTAAGAGCCCTTATTAGGGCTACTATGTTGAACAGTATATAGCTCATTTTCTATGTAGTCAGGCAGGGCCCCAGAAGCTCAGAATATACCTTTTACCACCATATATACCAGCTACCAGAAGACAAGAGAGTCCTTAAGAGCCCTTATTAGGGCTACTATGTTGAACAGTATATAGCTCATATCCTATGTAGTCAGGCAGGGCCCCAGAAGCTCAGAATATACCTTTTACCACCATATATACCAGCTACCAGAAGACAAGAGAGTCCTTAAGAGCCCTTATTAGGGCTACTATGTTGAACAGTATATAGCTCATTTTCTATGTAGTCAGGCAGGGCCCCAGAAGCTCAGAATATACCTTTTACCACCATATATACCAGCTACCAGAAGACAAGAGAGTCCTTAATCCCTTATTAGTGCTGCTATGTTGAACAGTATATAGCTCATTTTCTATGTAGTCAGGCAGGGCCCCAGAAGCTCAGAATATACCTTTTACCACCATATATACCAGCTACCAGAAGACAAGAGAGTCCTTAAGAGCCCTTATTAGGGCTACTATGTTGAACAGTATATAGCTCATATCCTATGTAGTCAGGCAGGGCCCCAGAAGCTCAGAATATCGCATTTACCACCATATATACCAGCTACCAGAAGACAAGAGAGTCATTGAGAGCCCTTATTAGTGCTACTATGCTGAACAGTATATAGCTCATATGTAGGCAGGCAGGGCCCCAGAAGCTCAGAATATACCTTTTACCACCATATATACCAGCTACCAGAAGACAAGAGAGTCCTTAAGAGCCCTTATTAGGGCTACTATGTTGAACAGTATATATCTCATATCCTATGTAGTCAGGCAGGGCCCCAGAAGCTCAGAATATACCTTTTACCACCATATATACCAGCTACCAGAAGACAAGAGAGTCCCTAAGAGCCCTTATTAGGGCTACTATGTTGAACAGTATATAGCTCATATCCTATGTAGTCAGGCAGGGCCCCAGAAGCTCAGAATATACCTTTTACCACCATATATACCAGCTACCAGAAGACAAGAGAGTCCTTAAGAGCCCTTATTAGGGCTACTATGTTGAACAGTATATAGCTCATTTTCTATGTAGTCAGGCAGGGCCCCAGAAGCTCAGAATATACCTTTTACCACCATATATACCAGCTACCAGAAGACAAGAGAGTCCTTAATCCCTTATTAGTGCTGCTATGTTGAACAGTATATAGCTCATTTTCTATGTAGTCAGGCAGGGCCCCAGAAGCTCAGAATATACCTTTTACCACCATATATACCAGCTACCAGAAGACAAGAGAGTCCTTAAGAGCCCTTATTAGGGCTACTATGTTGAACAGTATATAGCTCATATCCTATGTAGTCAGGCAGGGCCCCAGAAGCTCAGAATATACCTTTTACCACCATATATACCAGCTACCAGAAGACAAGAGAGTCATTGAGAGCCCTTATTAGGGCTACTATGCTGAACAGTATATAGCTCATATGTAGGCAGGCAGGGCCCCAGAAGCTCAGAATATACCTTTTACCACCATATATACCAGCTACCAGAAGACAAGACAGTCCTTAAGAGCCCTTATTAGGGCTACTATGTTGAACAGTATATAGCTCATATCCTATGTAGTCAGGCAGGGCCCCAGAAGCTCAGAATATACCTTTTACCACCATATATACCAGCTACCAGAAGACAAGAGAGTCCTTAAGAGCCCTTATTAGGGCTGCTATGTTGTACAGTATATAGCTCATTTTCTATGTAGTCAGGCAGGGCCCCAGAAGCTAAGAATATACCTTTTACCACCATATATACCAGCTACCAGAAGACAAGAGAGTCCTTAATCCCTTATTAGTGCTGCTATGTTGAACAGTATATAGCTCATTTTCTATGTAGTCAGGCAGGGCCCCAGAAGCTCAGAATATACCTTTTACCACCATATATACCAGCTACCAGAAGACAAGAGAGTCCTTAAGAGCCCTTATTAGGGCTGCTATGTTGTACAGTATATAGCTCATTTTCTATGTAGTCAGGCAGGGCCCCAGAAGCTCAGAATATACCTTTTACCACCATATATACCAGCTACCAGAAGACAAGAGAGTCCTTAATCCCTTATTAGTGCTGCTATGTTGAACAGTATATAGCTCATTTTCTATGTAGTCAGGCAGGGCCCCAGAAGCTCAGAATATACCTTTTACCACCATATATACCAGCTACCAGAAGACAAGAGAGTCCTTAAGAGCCCTTATTAGGGCTACTATGTTGAACAGTATATAGTTCATATCCTATGTAGTCAGGCAGGGCCCCAGAAGCTCAGAATATACCTTTTACCACCATATATACCAGCTACCAGAAGACAAGAGAGTCATTGAGAGCCCTTATTAGGGCTACTATGCTGAACAGTATATAGCTCATATGTAGGCAGGCAGGGCCCCAGAAGCTCAGAATATACCTTTTACCACCATATATACCAGCTACCAGAAGACAAGAGAGTCCTTAAGAGCCCTTATTAGGGCTGCTATGTTGTACAGTATATAGCTCATTTTCTATGTAGTCAGGCAGGGCCCCAGAAGCTCAGAATATACCTTTTACCACCATATATACCAGCTACCAGAAGACAAGAGAGTCCTTAATCCCTTATTAGTGCTGCTATGTTGAACAGTATATAGCTCATTTTCTATGTAGTCAGGCAGGGCCCCAGAAGCTCAGAATATACCTTTTACCACCATATATACCAGCTACCAGAAGACAAGACAGTCCTTAAGAGCCCTTATTAGGGCTACTATGTTGAACAGTATATAGCTCATATGTAGGCAGGCAGGGCCCCAGAAGCTCAGAATATACCTTTTACCACCATATATACCAGCTACCAGAAGACAAGACAGTCCTTAAGAGCCCTTATTAGGGCTACTACGCTGAACAGTATATAGCTCATTTTCTATGTAGTCAGGCAGGGCCCCAGAAGCTCAGAATATACCTTTTACCACCATATATACCAGCTACCAGAAGACAAGACAGTCCTTAAGAGCCCTTATTAGGGCTACTATGTTGAACAGTATATAGCTCATATGTAGGCAGGCAGGGCCCCAGAAGCTCAGAATATACCTTTTACCACCATATATACCAGCTACCAGAAGACAAGACAGTCCTTAAGAGCCCTTATTAGGGCTACTACGCTGAACAGTATATAGCTCATTTTCTATGTAGTCAGGCAGGGCCCCAGAAGCTCAGAATATACCTTTTACCACCATATATACCAGCTACCAGAAGACAAGACAGTCCTTAAGAGCCCTTATTAGGGCTACTACGCTGAACAGTATATAGCTCATTTTCTATGTAGTCAGGCAGGGCCCCAGAAGCTCAGAATATACCTTTTACCACCATATATACCAGCTACCAGAAGACAAGAGAGTCCTTAATCCCTTATTAGTGCTGCTATGTTGAACAGTATATAGCTCATTTTCTATGTAGTCAGGCAGGGCCCCAGAAGCTCAGAATATACCTTTTACCACCATATATACCAGCTACCAGAAGACAAGAGAGTCCTTAAGAGCCCTTATTAGGGCTACTATGTTGAACAGTATATAGCTCATATCCTATGTAGTCAGGCAGGGCCCCAGAAGCTCAGAATATCGCATTTACCACCATATATACCAGCTACCAGAAGACAAGAGAGTCATTGAGAGCCCTTATTAGGGCTGCTATGTTTTAAAAATTGTGTGGAGGCCCAAGAGCTGAGACCTTTTAAAAATTGTGTGGAGGCCCAAGAGCTGAGACCTTTTAAAAATTGTGTGGAGGCCCACGAGCTGAGACCTCTTAAAAATTGTGTGGAGGCCCAAGAGCTGAGACCTTTTAAAAATTGTGTGGAGGCCCAAGAGCTGAGACCTCTCAAACATTGTGTGGAGGCCCAAGAGCTGAGACCTTTTAAAAATTGTGTGGAGGCCCACGAGCTGAGACCTCTTAAAAATTGTGTGGAGGCCCAAGAGCTGAGACCTTTTAAAAATTGTGTGGAGGCCCAAGAGCTGAGACCTCTCAAACATTGTGTGGAGGCCCAAGAGCTGAGACCTTTTAAAAATTGTGTGGAGGCCCAAGAGCTGAGACCTTTTAAAAATTGTGTGGAGGCCCAAGAGCTGAGACCTTTTAAAAATTGTGTGGAGGCCCAAGAGCTGAGACCTCTTAAAAATTGTGTGGAGGCCCAAGAGCTGAGACCTCTTAAAAATTGTGTGGAGGCCCAAGAGCTGAGACCTTTTAAAAATTGTGTGGAGGCCCAAGAGTTGAGACCTCTTAAAAATTGATTGTATTAAGCCTAAGAGGTGAGCCATAATTTTTTTCATTAATACAGCAATTCTACGGCGGTTAAGGAGGAGGAGGAGGAGGAGGAGGAGGAGGAAATGGCACTTCATACAGATGGCACTTCACTCTTGGCTGCTTTCCACTGTTGTACAAGCAAAGTCCGGGTCAATCCACTTGCTGTTCATTTTGATTAGCGTCAGCCTGTCGGCACTGTCGGTTGACAGGCGGCTGCGCTTATCGGTTATAATGCCCCCGGCTGCGCTGAACACACCCTTTCTGATAGCACGCTGGCGGCAGGGCAGGCAAGCACCTCCAAGGCGTACAGGGACAGTTCCAGCCACGTGTCCAACTTGGAGACCCAGTAAGTGTAGGTCGCCGAGGGATCGGGGAGGACAGGGGTGTGGTCTGCCAGGTAGTCCCGCAACATCCGCCGATACTTGTCCCTCCTGCTGATAGCGGGCCCCGCAGTGATGGAAGTTGCACGAGGGGGTGACATGAACGTGTCCCACACCTTGGAGAGTGTTCCCCTGGTGGCTGTGGGCCTGATCGATGTTGTCAGACTCTGGGAGACACTCTCCTCTCTGCCGCCAGCGATGCTGGGTGGGAAAATCTGCATCATGTTCTGCAAGAGTTCCCTCTGGTATTCCAGTAATCGATTCGTCCTCTCCTCTACCGGAATAAAAGAGGAGAAGTTATCTTTATACCGGGGGTCCAGGAGTGCGAAGACCCAGTATAGTTTGTTCTCCAATATCCGGACAACACGTATGTCCCGGGAAAAGCAGCCCAGCATGAAGTCAGCCATGTGTGCCAGACTCTGAGTAGGCATGACCTCACTGCCCCCACCAGAAGGATCATTTTCCATTTCCTCCTCTTCCTCCTCCTCTCCGCCCCATCCGCGCTGAACCAATGGGACGCACACAGCCTGACTGCTACCCTCGCCGCCAGCATCCTCTTCCACAGCCACCTCCACGTTGTCCTCCTCCTCCTCATCCTCCTCCTGCAACTGCCACCGAGCAGCAGACAAAAGTGTGGTCTGACTGTCTACCTGCGTTGCGTCTCCTCCTACCCCCATCTCCTCTGTGTGCAATGCGTTCTCCCTTATTGCGATGAGCGATTCTTTAAGGACGCCTAGGAGCGGGATGGTTACGCTCACTATAGCGTCCTCGCTGCTGACCTTCTTAGTGGACTCCTCAAAGATACGCAATACATCGCATATGTCTGCCATCCATGGCCACTCGTGGTTGGCAAACTGAGGGAGCTGAGTTGGAGGCACGCGTGGATGCATCATCTGGTACTCCATCAATGCTTTCTGCTGCTCACACACCCTGGCCAACATGCAATAGGTGGAATTCCAGCGAGTGGGCAGGTCGCACAACAGCCGATGTTGAGGCAAATGGAGGCGTTGCTGGATTTTTTTTTAAGCTAGCAGCAGCTACAGTTGACTTCCGAAAGTGAGCGCACAAGCGCCGCACTTTGACCAGTAGCTCTGCCAGGTTGGGGTAAGTCTTTAGAAACTTTTGTACTACCAAATTAAAAACGTGGGCCAGGCATGGTACGTGATTGAGTTCTGCAAGCTCCAGAGCCGCCACCAGGTTACGGCCGTTATCGCACACGACCATGCCTGGTCCTAGCTGCAGCGGCGACAGCCACATCTCTGTCTGCTGCAATATGGCGTGCCTCACCTCTGCGGCGCTGTGCTTCCTGTCGCCCAAGCTGATGAGCTTAAGCACCGCCTGCTGACGTCTCCCCGTGCCAGTGCTGCAACGCTTCCAGCTAGGGGCTGAGGGCGATGTTAAGGCAGAGGAGGAGGAGGAGGAGGAGGAGGAGGAGGAGGAGGAAGAGGAGGGGGGTCTATCAGAACCTGTGCTGGCAATCTTGGGCGGGGGTGGTATGTAGGCCGTCCCTGTTTGCGACCCCGTCCCCGCTTCCACAACATTCACCCAGTGTGCCGTCAAAGAGATGTAGCGTCCTTGGCCGCAAGCGCTTGTCCACGAGTCGGTGGTCAAGTGGACCTTTGCGCTGACTGCGTACCTCAGGGTCCGCCTGATGTTACGCGACACGTGCTGGTGCAGGGCGGGGACGCCACACCGGGAAAAATAGTGGCGGCTAGGGACGGAATAGCGAGGTGCGGCAGCCGCCATCAGGTCGCGGAAGGCCTGCGTCTCCACAAGCCAAAACGGCAACATCTCCAGGGCCAGCAGTTTGGAGATGAGGCAGGTTAAGGCTTGGGCTTGGGGGTGACTGGAGGCGTACTTCCGCCTGCGGTTGAACGCCTGCGAGATGGACAGTTGATGGGACGAGGAGATGGAAGGTGCAGACGAAGATGCGGGGGAAGGGGGGGCTGAAGGAGAAGGCCCCAAAGTAGCCGAGGCAGAGGCAGATGTGGAGGTGTCCTGGCTGGAGGTCTGGACCGCAGTGGCAGCACACAACAAAGGGGAAGAGGCAGTGGCAGCAAGACTGGGCGCAGGTTGTATTGCGTTTGCTCTCTCCCACTCAGCCCAGTGCTTGAATTCCAAGTGACGGAGCATGCCTGAGGTGGTCAGATTGCTCTTCTCAGAGCCCCTACTCAGTTTTGAGTGGCAGATTGCGCAAACCGCGCTCAGTTTGTCATCCGCGCAAACATTAAAAAATCTCCACACCACAGAAGTACGAGGCCTCGATGGGGGAGCTTCGCGCGACTGCCTGCTGCCGGGAAGAGCTTCGGCCCTGCTGGCTGTGGCCTGCCTTCTCTGTCTGGACTGTCCTCTGCCTCTGGACTGTCCTCTGCCTCTTGCTGCCTTATTCGGTGATGCGCAGACCGCATCTCCACTGCTTTCCCCGCTGGACATCACCCCTGTCCAAGTGGGGTCGGTCATTTCGTCGTCCACCACCTCCTCTTCCACTTCCTCTCTCTGCTCCTCCTCCTGCCCACTGGACATTCCAACAGCCTCCCTTGATGGCAACTGCGTCTCATCATCATCGCTCATGATAGCAGATGCTGGTTCCGGGTCCACATCACTAGCAGATGGCGGATACTCAAGTGTTTGGGCATCACTACAAACAAATTCCTCTGCTAGCTCCTGGGATTCTTGCAGCACATCTGGAAAAGGACCCGAAAAGAGGTCCTGGGAGGGGTCAAGGGTGGGCTGACTCTGTTGGCCAGGTTGGGAGGAAGGAGGGTCAGAGTGAGACTGTGTGGATGACTGGGTGGTGGACAAGTGACTGGAAGCGTTATCGGCCATCCATTGCACCACCTGTTCACGCTGCTCAGGCTTTAACAGAGGTGTACCCCGCCCCCCGCATAACTGTCCCATAAAGGCAGGGAAGCTGGATGAGCGTAATGCTGGCTGCCCCTCACCAGCACGCATTGTATCCCCACTGGCTTCAACGCGGTTTGTGCCCCCACCAGCATTTCCGCGCCCCCGTCCTCGTCCACGTCCCTTTGCGCTAGCCCTCCGCATTTCAGACGTTTTACTTTTTTGGCCACGCGTTATGCCAAATATAAAAATATTTTTAAGAAGAACACCTGGCTATACAGCCGTATACTGCCAGAAGGTGAAATGGTGCCTATACGCACTGGGTATATAACAAGGTTTTGTTGGTAAAGAGGACACAAAACAGTAGTGCCAAATATAAAAAATATTTTTAAGAAAAACACCTGGCTATACAGCCGTATACTGCCAGAAGGTGAAATGGTGCCTATACGCACCGTGTATAAAACAGTGTTTTGTTGGCACAGAGGACACAAAACAGTAGTGCAAAATATAGTTTTGTATATAGGTGCTAATACACCACTGAAGTCTTTCTGTCCCTATTCCAGCATCAGCAGCTACCCCTCACTAAAGCAGCCGTTTTGAGCAGAGTGTATATAGTTTTGTATATAGGTGGTAATACACCACTGAAGTCTTTCTGTCCCTATTCCAGCAGCAGCAGCTACCCCTCACTAAAGCAGCCGTAGCTGCAGCACTAATAAGTGCTCAGCTCTTGGGCCTCCACACAATGTTTGAGTGGTCTCAGCTCTTGGGCCTCCACACAATTTTTAAAAGGTCTCAGCTCTTGGGCCTCCACACAATGTTTGAGAGGTCTCAGCTCTTGGGCCTCCACACAATTTTTAAAAGGTCTCAGCTCTTGGGCCTCCACACAATGTTTGAGAGGTCTCAGCTCTTGGGCCTCCACACAATTTTTAAGAGGTCTCAGCTCTTGGGCCTCCACACAATGTTTGAGAGGTCTCAGCTCTTGGGCCTCCACACAATTTTTAAAAGGTCTCAGCTCTTGGACCTCCACACAATGTTTGAGAGGTCTCAGCTCTTGGGCCTCCACACAATTTTTAAAAGGTCTCAGCTCTTGGGCCTCCACACAATGTTTGAGAGGTCTCAGCTCTTGGGCCTCCACACAATTTTTAAGAGGTCTCAGCTCTTGGGCCTCCACACAATTTTTAAAAGGTCTCAGCTCTTGGGCCTCCACACAATTTTTAAAAGGTCTCAGCTCTTGGGCCTCCACACAATGTTTGAGAGGTCTCAGCTCTTGGGCCTCCACACAATTTTTAAAAGGTCTCAGCTCTTGGGCCTCCACACAATGTTTGAGAGGTCTCAGCTCTTGGGCCTCCACACAATTTTTAAAAGGTCTCAGCTCTTGGGCCTCCACACAATGTTTGAGAGGTCTCAGCTCTTGGGCCTCCACACAATTTTTAAAAGGTCTCAGCTCTTGGGCCTCCACACAATTTTTAAGAGGTCTCAGCTCTTGGGCCTCCACACAATGTTTGAGAGGTCTCAGCTCTTGGGCCTCCACACAATTTTTAAAAGGTCTCAGCTCTTGGGCCTCCACACAATGTTTGAGAGGTCTCAGCTCTTGGGCCTCCACACAATTTTTAAAAGGTCTCAGCTCTTGGGCCTCCACACAATGTTTGAGAGGTCTCAGCTCTTGGGCCTCCACACAATTTTTAAAAGGTCTCAGCTCTTGGGCCTCCACACAATTTTTAAAAGGTCTCAGCTCTTGGGACTCCACACAATTTTTAAAAGGTCTCAGCTCTTGGGCCTCCACACAATTTTTAAAAGGTCTCAGCTCTTGGGCCTCCACACAATTTTTAAAAGGTCTCAGCTCTTGGGCCTCCACACAATGTTTAAGAGGTCTCAGCTCGTGGGACTCCACACAATGTTTGAGAGGTCTCAGCTCTTGGGCCTCCACACAATTTTTAAAAGGTCTCAGCTCTTGGGCCTCCACACAATTTTTAAGAGGTCTCAGATCTTGGGCCTCCACACAATTTTTAAGAGGTCTCAGCTCTAAGCTTCCCTTACTGCTGGGGTGACACACTGTAACAAACCTCCTCCTGTAAGCTTCCCTGACTGCTGGGGTGACACACTGTAACAAACCTCCTCCTGTAAGCTTCCCTTACTGCTGGGGTGACACACTGTAACAAACCTCCTCCTTTAAGCTTCCCTTACTGCTGGGGTGACACAATGACACAAGAGGACATGTCTGACCACATCTCACACACACACACACACACAATGACAATTAGGGGTGGGGTCTATTTATTTTCCCCCTTGCCTATGCCATCTGTGGTTGTCATTAGGCAACGTGATTTTAAGGGGTGCAGAATTTTGTTCTTTTTTGTACAGTTTGGCTTGGGGTCCATGGCAATGTAGAGGAAAGAAGGTTTCCTTGTCTTGTCTCACTTTACGTAGAAGTAATATTGTGTTTGGAGTGTATTGTTGAGAGGCTGTGATAGTGGCGTAATAGTGCGACTTGGGCGCGTTATATGCACCCAGACATGCTTCCCCTGCTGTCCCAGTTGCATTCCAGCAGTGTTGGCATCATTTTCTGATGTTTCAGGGTGGACTTGGTGACCTCCAAGTGGTCGAATTGAGATTTCCAAGTGTCGAGCATTTTTTTCCCATAGACTATAATGGGATTCGATATTCGGTCGAGTAGTCGAGTAACGCGGTCTATTCGAATCGAAATTCGAAATTTCGAATATTTCACTACTCGCTCATCTCTATTTATAGCCATTAATATTTATAGTGAAATACTGAGGGTACAAACATTGGCTACTGGTGAGCTCTTAGTATTGGATTGTATGGTTTTACTAATTGGGAACACCTGAACATAAAGCTGGGTTCAGTGATCAATAGTGGACGAGTTACGTATCCAAGCAGCACTACTCAGGCCAAGGCCTCAATTTGGTAGGAAGAAGTGGACCTGCACAAATCACTGTGATTGATGTGGAGGGGTGGCCATTGGTCCCCTTTGCTTGCTGGTGACTATGGGTGTCATGGGACTTGAGCTAAAATTTTGTCAACTGGAGTAGTATGGATGCACTTCAGAGGGACAAAAGGTGCATATAAAATTTGTTCTTTTCTGCCTGGACAGAGTTTTAATAGAAAAAAACATGAAAAAAACTATCCCTATTTAATATCTGAAATTATTTGCTTATAATCCAAAGTAGGAACAACTACCTGAAAAATGTTTATTGTGCCTTACAAGTATGCCATGCAAGGCTAAATAAATGTGAGTTTTAGAGTGTTTGAATCTAATACTGTATGTCAAGTACAAACACTGTAAAACATAAAACATACTTAACATATAATCTATTGCAAATAATAAAGGCATTATTTTCCTTCAATGAGGTTCTTTGAAGATAGAGAAAGGAACATCCTGGAGACGGACAGAACACATCTTACTGTTGTGCAGCCTATTGAAATACATTTACTTTGGATGACTTTTTAAAATGTATTAGAAATATACCAGATCTTCCACTGTCGATGCTTAGTACAAAATGTTTTAACCAAATATGCTAAAAAATAATCTGTTTTCTGAAGCTGGTACTTTTCTGATAAGATGTGACCTCAAAGCTAGTTTAACCATACTGGACCGTTGCTATAGTTATGCTCACTTTTATGTAAGGAGAGTTTTTTTAAGTTTTTAGTAGAAGCTGACTTCAAAAAGACCAATATATTTATTGCCCTAAATCTGCTTTTAACAAAAGAAAGGATCAATTATACTTAAGCTTAATAAAGTACCCCTGTATTATTTGGATAAAGTAATGGAACAGTTTAAGCCTTTCGGGCTTGTCTTCAGCTGTAGCTGCAGATCTACTCTATTACAGAGCCAACCATGATGGCTGCATAGGGATCCCGAGGGGGCACTTCCAGCAAACGGATATGAAATATTGTATTGCTAATGGGAAAATGAGTGTGGGAAAGGAGCTTGGGCTTAAAGAAAGTAAGTGCAGCTGGGCTTTGATTGCAAGTCGGCCATCTAAAGCTTTACTGTTTTCTAGAAAGTCTGCTAAGAATGTAGTTTAAAGCATAGTACAGTTCAGTGAATGTAGGCATTTTTTCATGCATGGACATATTTTTAAAAAATGTGGATTCCAGACACATTCACCAGCTAATGAGTGGAATTCCTAAAATGTACTGATACTGATTTCTCTAGTAATCCAACAATCCAAGTTACATATATTTTATATCCACTAGCGAATGCTCATAATATGACCTTCAACAAATCAAATGGATCACATTGGTGTTTGTCAGCCTGATAATTATGAACAGATACAATTAATAGTTCACAGTTAACATGGTACAATAAGTAACTAAACATTCAAACTGTTCATTTTAAAGCCACCTTTATTTACAATACTAATATTAAAGTGTCCTACCCGCCCGCTGTGGGATGTGGAATAATATCATTTATTGAGGATAATTAGGGTGCATAACTATGTAAAACATTCTACATATAGGTCAAACTAAATACCTTTTTTGTGTGTCTGTCTGTGGGTGGGGGGTTGTAAAATGTTTACAGAAACTCAAAACTTGATTGCACTATATGGTTATATATATGGTTCTATATTGCTATTTCCTAACCTGTGGTATCCCGAGTTTCCCCCGATGACTATTTGGTGGAATTATTATTGAATTACATTATTGAATTTTGGCACTTAGCAATTGATATACTTAGGTCTTGAGCACAGTAAAGACAGTGGTCTCTGCTCTTTTAATGAAGAATTCAACATAACATGAGTTTATGGAGTGCCACTATTATCCTTGCATGGGAGAATGCCAGAGGTGACATAGAATCAATAGTATACGGTATATTTGTTTCAGAAACTAACGTCTAAATTCACCCTTAATGTTCTTTGTGGCATGTTTTGGCTGGAAAAATAAAAAATGAGAAAGGGACCAAGGTTGCTGGTGTTGTGAGGTTTAGTCATAACAGGAACTAGAGGTATTTTTTATAAAATCACCTCTAAGGCTGTTTTCACACTATAGCGTTTGCAGAGCACTCACGCTTTCGGGCGAGTGCTTCTCAAACGCTGTGTGCAGAATATGGAGGGCATTCAGCAGGGCTTTTGCAAAGCTCTCTGAGCACTCCACATCTGCGCGGGTGTGAAACTAGCCTAAGATTTCCAAACATCCTGCGGAAGCAGTGTTTATTTTGGGGATGAAATGGTGGGAGGGGAGAAAAGAGAGAGCAACATTTTTCAAAATATGAAATAAAACTTTACACTGAATGTCACAGTGAGAACCCCCTTCTATATCCTATAGCAGCACAAGTCTGAATGTTTTTGACAAGAGGCATAGCTTTGTATGTAAGGTTGTAGATAGTAGGTGTACCTGACCTAAGGACAGGTATAAATCATGGCAAACAGACTTAAAAAGTAGGTAAAAAATTAGGCATGATCACATAGCGGGAATGAATCTAATTAATTGTTTAGTGCATTTTGGCCAATGGTCTAGGAATTTGAAGTTTTCTATTTACCTATGAAATCTGACCTGCCGTTTTAAATAAAAATAATAATAAACAAATAGGAAACGTTTTCTCAGACATTGCTTTTTCTGTCCACTGTGGAGCATAATCAACAGACATGCATACTGTAGTTTACCTGGGGCCAAAGAACATTTTAGAACTGAATAAGGCAAATGGGTACTGTAACCAATGAAACATAATTCAATTAATGCAAAACATACTATAATCTAATTTAGTTATAATCTGCATTTTCATTTATGCATTACATGGAATACTATACAATGTGTTTTCCAGGACTCAAAATCCTGGAGTATTGTGTGTTTTCAAAATGATGAGAATCGCTTTGTAAGTCAAATGCTTCTTAATTGCATAGTAATTGTAATTGCATGTTAAAAGCATTTGTTCTCAGCTAAAAATATCACATTTGTAAAATGTCTGTGGTGGGTTTTATAAGCAGTGTATAAATAGTAACTGCATCACAATAACAGTTTATTTTACCACATCCTTTTTTTGCCTGCTCAGTCACAGACAATTATTGATGATGGCGGAAAGGCCGCTACAATATAGAACATGGATGTTTTCTTCCTGTTGCTACAGTCATTAAAGGTTGCATTACTAAGGCACTTGGTGGTTTAGGATTGTTTGCAGAGAACCATACAAGATATTTTTATACTGAATCTTTTCAGTCTGCCCAGGCAAACAGGAAAACACAAAGTGCTCTAAGGCATTTATTTTGCTTTGTACAAAATAAAAGGTGTGACAGACATAAATAGGCATCATAACTGTGATACATAATATAATACTGAGGCCACGTGAATGTTATGTCTGTTTCCATCTGTGCCCCAAAGGATACATGGATTATTAGACAAATCTTTTCACCCATGTTTTAGCTGTACATTTGACATTATCCACAGTCTCAATAAATATGTCAACTTTACCCAGCCTAGTTTAGATCAACACTTGCATATGCATTGCATATATTTAACTGGGACTGTCTGTTGCTGTTCCTGTTATCACTTTCTCTATATAATTGGCCTGTCATTACTGATGGTCTCCGCTGCTCTGAGAAATACTCAATTATAGCCGTCTGTCACTGCATTCAATAGACAGCGAGGAGGAAAACGGTTGTCACATGGCAATGCTCAAATTCTGATAATTGTGTAGAGCAACTTGCAGCACAACAGAGTAAAACCACTGTAAGCTGTCCAAGGATCGGTGGAGCCTGCCTAGTCTTATACTTTAAAAATATGAATGGAAATTGTAAATCTTCGGTAATTTTTAAATAAGCACTCATTGCAAGTGGCTCAAAAGTCAAAATCAATCAACTACCACTCAATTAGGGATACCAAAGTAAGTTAAATATCCTCCTCCTCCAGAGTTAAAAGGTTCCTGGGTTACCAGCAAGCAGGGATGCAAACAGCATATTGCAGGTCCATAAAGGAATGGAACATGGCTACTGGGAGAAACTTACTGGTGACCCCTGGAATTGCATCTGGAATCAGTAGGTCACACAGTACCACCAGTAAATGGTCTATGCCATATCTGTATATAGTGTAGGGTCAGCTTTGTAATACAAGTGCAATGTTGTGCAGGGCAGTTCAACCTTCAAAAATTAAAATAGTCCAGCAAAGCAGGACAGCACAATTTACTTTCTTTTTTTTCATGAAATGTAAACTCAATGGCAATAATTAGCCAGCAGACAGTTGACCTCTTAAATGCCTCTTCTCCATTTTCAGAAGTGTAGGGTAGAAGACGGGGGTCAGGCTCCAAAGTTTGCCCTTTTTTTTAACATCCTTCCTCCAGAACCATGCAAAAAAAGTGGTCCTATGGCTATTTCGTCCCCTGGTGCTCTCAGCGTGAGCAAGTACAGCAAGCCATGGTGGTCCTGTAGCTGTCTCTAACCAAAGACTTACAAAGCTGTGCCACGGCCCAGAAATTGAAATGAAAATATCCATTTTGTCTAAAATATATCAGGAATTTACATACAATCAGATTTTAAGGTGTTTTGAAATGGCTTATTTTATACTGTTCCAAAGGGGGAAAAGGAAGAGAAGGTTACCGTGTGCTTGGACAGGGACTTTAAAGTCTATAAATATGTATAATCTACCATCAACTTTGAAAGTTGAGGTTAACACAAAATCAAAGCATGTTGGAAGGACCCTCCTTAGCCCCCTTAAACCACTTTCCTGTACCCAGTTCTTCTCATTTCCATCCATTTGACTTCTACTGTTTTAAAAGAGCATCTACTTTTTCAGGACTTTGAAAATACATTTCCAGTTTTGCAGCGATTTGCTGATCTGGAGAACACAAATGTGGTGTGTTCCCGATAATATGTATAGCCTGATGTGAGTTTCACAGGTCTCTGTGTTTGAAGAAAAAGTTCAGTCATCTAATAAAGGTAATGACTCCTGAGTTTTCTAGAACCAACTGAGCATCCCTTTATCAGTACCGTAGTGTTTCAGTGGGTTCTTGAATACCCAGCTGTTTTCCTGTCTTATTTTTGGTGTCTAAACATGTCTGACCCCAGGACTTACAGATGGAGCAGAGTTGACATTCATGAGTGCCAGCGATATTCTTTACTTACTAGTGTCATCTTAATCAGCTGTCATTGCAACATTTGTTGTACTATATGGAAGCAATCATGTGGCCTTGATCCCAACTATTTTCAATCTTTGAAAAAATACTTTAGATCCAGCAATGAAGCCATATTAGTCCATTCAAGAAATTGGGAAGCTTTGAAAAATCACCCCCGGTACAGTCACAGAGGAAACAAACTTCCTGACATTGCCCTCCCTCTCAGTCTGGTCTCCCAGAATACATGTTTTCAGAATTGTTGGGTTTCACAGGCTTCCCAGCCCTGGTTAAAGAAAGGCTTTATGTGCATCCATGTGGCCTCAACAGTTAATTTAATCAGAAGCCTTGATCTGCCACCCGCATGTTCAGTCTCCCAGAAGATAGGCTTCCAGAGTTAGCAGGTTTCACAGGCTTTAACTACAAAGGCTAACATATAACCTGGGCAAAAAGAACCACAGGTGAAATAGGAAAAGGTTTGGACGAGCAGAGTCTGCAATAGCATCTCAATCCTGCAAGTCTCAGAATAGTGGGTGCAGGCAAAGACTAGGTTCAGAGTACCCAGAATGTAAGGCCGAAAAGGTAGAAGGTCGGCTAAGCAAAGGTTATCAGTGAATTAACTTCAATTTATGCACCCCCCACATAGTAAGTAATCATCGTCATTATTATTCTATAGGCCACAACATTTTCACAATGCTTTTGGCGTGCATGGTCCCCCTATACGCTGTATAGCACAGCACACAGCATGGTGGGAGGGTATTGCCAAAAATCATGCATACAGCAACCCACAGCCTGTAACAGACCCAAAGCCTGATGCAAATAGTGTCCTAATTGCAGAAATTTCATGTGCAGGTAATCCTGGAAAATGTGCCGATAGAATCTATCACAATAGAATCAACACACAATTTCAGGAAATTAAATAAAATGTCCCAGCACACCATACATAAGCATCAGACAAACGTACACAATGGCCCTTAATCATGATGCTGTTTAACACATTTTTGATTCTCTTGAAGTTAAAAGCTGCAGGAAAATACTAATAAGCACTCACAACCCAGCCAAAAGTGATTCAAATCATTGCATTATTTGTAAAATGTTTTAAATTGTTATTTCTGTAAGCATTTTATCTAATTTATGATTTTAAGTTAGTTCTAAAAAGCTATGTGCTGTATCCGTACATTTGTATATTGATTCAAAGCAGTATGCCATAAACATGCCTGTGGCTATATTACTCTCCAGTAGGACACCACCCTGTCACTTAGAGATTCTGTGCATGATTATTTACAAGCCCAAGAACATAAGCCTTCCAGCTTTTTCAAAAATAGAGCAAGAGCACATTTAAGTTCTTTCTTTCGTGCTGTGTTCCACCACATGAATGTATGCTACATAATTACACAGATCCGAAAGAAACACTGGTGCATATGGTACCATACAGTGGTTGTAATTTATTAGTGAATATTTGTTAGTTCACTAAAGTTAGTCATAAACAAATTATTATTCATTTAAAATTCTCAAAATATCAAAACGTAAAAGGCTGACTGCAGAAAAAAAGACTACATGGTCCATCTAGTCTGTCCTTATGTCTATATTGCGTTATTAAATCACTGATATTCCAACCACCTCTGCTGGAAGTATGTTCCAAGCTTTTGCTACTATATCAGTAAAATACCATTTTTTGACATTGCTCCTGATCAGAAAACATTTGGGTTTGGGTTGTTTGAGATTTTAGTATCTTCCTTAAAAACTCACCCCATATCGGAATAAGAACTTAAATGGTTGCCCCTGTACACAGTAAGTTTCATGTAGGAAAGCGCACTTTGAAGCCAATGGGAGGGCTTGGGACTGAGACCACGCCAATCCAAATCTGCCGTCTGGCTTTTTCAGCGTGGCAGGTGAAAAATGTCCAGCATGGTTTGAAGGTAAGCTGGTTATCTCATGCACCCAGGCATGTCTCATCTGTGGGCTTTTGAAAAAGTCTACCAAACTTAATTTTGCTGATGCTGTTTATTGGCTTTTTTTGAAACGTTGACCTTGATTCAGTAAACTTGTCTTAAAATATTTTCTGAAAATAAGAACTGTTTAATTTCAAAATAATGCATTGGCTAAAATAAAGTGTGAAAAGGGAAGATGTTACACTATGATTTGCACCCAACACTTGCACTAGAGCAATGCGACAAACTTGTCTCATCTACCATAAAATTAAATCTTGTGTTTTACAGACAAGTTACAGGTATGTTCACAGCTAAAAATGATCCCTTATCTTTGAATCATGCCTTATTTTAACTTGTTTACTTAAATTTAAAGCAAGGCCTGCTCCTCAAGTGCTGCTGGGCAAGCGCGAGTTAAAGCAGGAACCCCGGGGTAAGTTGTGAGAAACTGGGCTCACTTGGTAAATAAAATAGTACAAACTATATCCGGTTTATATTTGTGAACCGGTTTTAAACAAAAAAAAAATGTTTTTTTCCTTTCTCTTCTGGATCTCTGCTGAGCAGGGGGGCTTAATTGAAGCAGGTGGTTAAAAAGAAAGGCATGTTCTTCAAGTGCTGCAGGGTAAGTGCAAGTTAAAGCAGGAGTTAAAAGTAGAAGTGTTGCAGATGTAAGCATCTACCTTTTAATTCAGAATGATTAATTGATTGTTCATAAATTCTTCAGTTTAAGGATTTGGAATAATGAGCTCTATGAATAACAATGCTGTCCAGTGTACATCTTGTGCTTGGTATGCACTGCTTGAACAACTGGTTGAGGGTGCATACTGCTGTTGAGGATGTGTGTGCATTGCAAATTTGGAAGCCAACATTATCAATTTTAAAGAACAACTGGCAACACTTAGATGGATACCCTGGAAAGGAGCCTGTTGCTCACTGAGCAGGCACTCTCTGGGTAAGGGGATGGGGAGGGTGGTAGTACGGGGGGGGGACAGAAAAAACAGGATAATGAGGCAGCTAGCTGGATAACAGTTAGAAGGCAGGGCAGGGATAAAAGTTACAGGGAGGCTAGCTTTGAGCAGGCACTCCCCAAAAAGTTTGCCCTGTTGGCAGATAAGGAAGTTGTTGGCTCAGGAGTGGCACAGCTGCAGCAGGACAACACAACTGACAGGCAAAACAGGTGCTGGTAGTGTAGACTTTGTCACAAAGACCGGGATCGTTGGACAGTGTGTTGCCTTGCTGGAGCAATATTTCTGCATGCAGATCGGGCTGATATATTATTGGGAGGGGCTGGCAAAAACTCAGTGGTCATGGTGCATATTGGCTCCAATGACAAAGGAAGAAGTAGGTGGAAGGTCCTTAAAAAAGCTTAAGGCAAGGACCTCAATTATTTTTCCTGAGTATTCTTAGAAACACTACTATTGTCAATAGCCACACCAGAGAGGCAGTGAACTATTAGGGGGTAAACAGGTGGCTCAAAAATTGGAATAAATAGGAGGGGTTTCTCAATGTGGGGGCCGGGACCAGTGGTCTCACCGCAGAGCACAGGAAAAGATGATGCCAGCACTGCAAATACATTTAAGTAACGTGTATTCACTCCAGGTGATAAGCAAAAGTTCATAAATGTATAATACAGTTCCATAAGCGCAGTAATCATCCAACATTTCAGGGTGACCAACCCCTTCATCAAGGATGGACCATCAAACTGAGACCAACATCCTGTATGAGTAAAATACCTGTGTTATACTGTGGACTCCTGCCTGACATCATAGTGATGTCACAGGGATGGGATCGTGACCCTGGGTTCGTTCACCCAGACAACTACAAAAAACAGGCACAGTCTTCTCAAACACATAACAAACGTCTCCCCAATGCCACCACCGTTTAATTCGGTGGCTGTTTTTCTAAGTAACCCAGCAAGCTGTCTCTGTCTGGGGAGATCGCACTTGCCTGGCCGGGGCTGAAACATACCTAGCAACAGATGACATGTTGGGTCCATCCCTACGATTGGCGAGTCCTTCGCCCATATATATATATATATATATATATATATACATATATATATATATACAGCATTCGGGTGATGCCCCTCAGGCTAGTTCCAGACATATACACCGGTCCGATGTTATGTGCTGCCCGGTTTTCCTAGGAGCTTAGGGGACCAATTCATCCTATACATGCCATAAGTACAGAAAGGGAATAGAAGGATGAAAAGGTCAGGGAAAGAGGAAAAAGATAAAGAAAAAGGGGGAAATAAAAATAATAAACAAAAAAATTAAGAACGAAAAAAAAACAGAACATGAGGAAAAGAAAAGACCAAAATAAACCTAAGAAAGGAAAGTGGAGAAAAGTGAACAGGGAGGGTGAAAAAACAGAACAAAGTAAAGAAGGAAAAAAGCCTAAAGTGAAGGGAAACAAGAGATGGGGAAACAGCAAAAGAAAGCAAAAAGAGAAAAAAGGTAAAAGGAGGAAAAAGAGAGGCAAAAAAAGAGAAAAAAAGAGAAAGAAGAAGAGAGAAAAGAGAACCACAAAACAAAATCAAAAGAAAAAAAAAAGAGAAAAAAGAAAATTGAAGCCAACAAAGCGAAAAAAAAAAAGGAGAAGAAAACGACAAGAAGAAAGGGAGAGCAAAAGGAAAGAAACAGAAAAGCCAGAAAATAGAAGGAAATAGAAAGGAAGCAAAAACATAAAGGGAGGAGCAGATGATCAGAAGAAAAACTAAGAAAAAAGTAATGGAAGGCATCGACCTTAAGACCAGGTTAGATGAAGGTCCAGGAAAGAGAAAGAACACAACAGACAGAAGCATAACCAATCATCATATCATCAAAAGGCCAAAAGGTGTTAAGTCCCCTAGGTTGCACAGTGTCCAGCTTACGGATTCAAAAATTATTCTCACTGTAACAGCCAAAGGTTCAGATCACCTTTTCTCACATATTTTGGGACATGGTCATGGACCATGCCTCTAAGTTCGTTTATTTAGTTTTTGCAGACTACAAAATGGATGGCGATAATATTTCATAGTCTACCTTTTCCCCTCTGTTGTGTTTGTTGATACTCGTGCAAAAATCACTGTGGTATTGAAAGTCTCTTTTGAATTTTGGCGACGTACAACAGTCCACAAAGACATTTCAACAAATATACAATGAAATTGGTAGTGCAACTGTATATTCCCCCACTTTTTACATGTATATCCAGCGTGTGGATAGAAAAATTCAGACTCTAAGATTAATGAGTTGAACACATTGCAATTGTTACCCCAAAAACACACATTTCTGGATAAAAGTCTAATACAATGCGCAGTTCAAGGGTGTTGATCTCCAGGTTCAACTGACACAGTTGGGCTCAAACCTCTTCAGTAACTAGTAACATGGAATTGAGCAAGTTCTGGTTTGAGATCTAACACCATCTCTTGCAAAATTCTCATTTATTGCGTCCAATGGTGGGTTGATTTTTAATCCGGAACCCCCTTTGTATTTTCTTTAAACGGTAGTATTCTGAGAGGGTAAGTCCATGTAGTTCTAGGTCATTTTTTTCCTTCTTAAGCTTCCGAAGTTCCTTGACCAGGTACACACATGTCTTTCCTAAATGCTGCAGTAGGGTTAGAGGGAAAGAGAATAGTGTTGATCTCTACTTGGTGAAAAGTCTGTGTCTTTGCATGTATGTCCAGGTTGCCATCCACGTCTTGAAAAATCTCCATGTGAGGCAAAGCCCAGGATAAATCAATCCCATTCCCACAGACTGTGTGGTATTCCCCCCTCCCATTCCCATATGCATGTGGCATTACCCCCCATTCCCACAGGCAGCGTGGTATTCCCCCACTCCCATTTCCACAGGCTGTGTGGCATTCCTCCTTAACATTTCCACAGGCTGTGTGGCATTCCCCCTTCTATTCCCATAGGCTGTGTGGCATCCCCCATCCTATTCTCACAGGCAGTGTGGCATTCCCCCCTCCCATTTCCACAGGCAGTGTGGCATTACCTCTCATTCCCAAAAAGGTAAAAGAAAGAAAAACAAAAAAAAAGTAAACTCACATACACATCACTAAACTGATCCCTGCCCTAGTCCACGCTGTCCCCGCCACTGCCCCTACTTCTTCTCTGGCAGTGCGATGACACACAAACACCTGGCTCCATGTAGTGGGTGGGCGCCACCTGCGCCAAGCGTCAGCCACAACCAACCACTGCACAAAGCCGGGTGTTTGCTCTGTGTGTTCTTCTGCCCTGGAAAAGAAGCAGTGGTGGGGACAGCATGGACGCCGGGAACAGTGTGGATGTTGAGAGCACCCGGCGCTGTGACCTTTTGGGCAGTTGTGTTAAAGTCTCTGTTTTTTTAATCTTAAACCACACACTGAAAGCCACTGAGACAAAAATGTGGCGCTGTATACACTATATAAATAGGGCTCATAGTGTCCTTTTTAGATTTTAGAATGTAAACTTTAGATTTGCAAAGCTAGGGGATATATGTGGTGATCATATCAGCCAAAGTGATGAACATTCACTTAAATGTGTTTCAGCTTCATTTGCTTTCATAATCTTTCAAAGTGTGATCCAGAAGTCCTTAAAAGAGTGAGTATGTTAAGTATTCATCTTGTGGACTTATGAAGGTCAAGGGAATGGCATCAGTAATCTTTTAATTCTCTGGCACTCATGGCTCTTCAATTTGTAGCAGACTAGTCATTTCTGACATTTTCAAATGACTGTTGCTTACACTGGAAGGATTAAAAACACTAATTTTTATTATATTAATATTTTAAAAATAGCTGGGTTTTTTCCTCTTTCACTTGGGTGGCTGATTATTTTTGCATTATGCCCAGCCTTCCTTTTTCCTGTACGTACTTCAGCACTTGTTATACATGCTATGCATATCACACCACCTTCTGCTGCTACAGATTCTTTGCAATGTTGCGGTTTTATGAACTATTGATTATTATACTGTTCCTCTTTTGCAGATCCTCTTCCTAAGCAGTTTTCCCTTGAACATGGCAAAGTTGTGTATGTAATTTCCCTTTTAGATGCAATGGCCTGGGCTGTGTTACTTTTATCAACACTTTAGTGGGGCAATTATGGCCTAGAGGTAGCCTCCCGGAGCGGTGGGCGCTGAGTTTAGGACAGCCCACCGCTCCGGGCATGTGTGCACTTTACTTCCCCTTGTCTGTAATTCATTTGTGTATAGTCACTCACATGGTGTGTGTTCAAGGAGTTGTTGTTCGCAGTGCACGGATGGGTAAATGGCACACAATGGCCATTATTATTATTACTTGTATAATTTCAGGTGACCCTGTGTTAAAACTTTGGTGGGATCTTCTTCAGCAGTTTCTGTTGTGCATGAGGTAGGGTTCCAGGTCTGCAGGCTGGTTTTGAACAGTGACGTGCTACATGGTACGTCATAGGCAATTACAGATGAGCTTGCTGGATTATTGATTCTTACTAACCTGAATAATATGATATCCTTCTGTAACAACATATCCTAGACCTTTGTTTTCAGGAGTTAAAAGGTTAGTGATGCCACTGCTCATATCTGATAAAAACTGTAAAGCATTTCATTGGAGTCTAGTGTTCCCTAAGCCAGTGGTTCTTAAAAGATTTACACCAAATACCCTCTAGAGATGAGACGTTCCAACAGAGTACTCCTAAGCTGGGGGTCAATTATACATTTTCCAAAATAAGTAGCATCATAGCACTGTCAAAGCAAGAAGGAAAAAATGTTTTAGTATTAAAATATACAAGACCCATCAGACCTCTGCTGTTGGTGCACCACAAACATCTCTGTGTACCCCATTGGTTGAGAACCAGTGCCCTAAGCAAGAATCCACCTTCCCATAATAACTTTCTCTTCTATGCAGAATACTTTCCTGCTGCTTGTTAATCTCACCAGATCATAGCCTCAGGCTTATTTGTGTTTACTCTTGTATGTAGAAAAAAAACCCTGAAAGTTTCTTGAACCTATGATATTTTGAAGCAAAAATAATGTAACCCAATCAACTCCACATACCACAGAAAGGCTAGCATCAACAAATGGTCACAGCATTTTGGCCTTGGAGACTAAGGTTATTTAATTATTATCTGCGGTTTATCCACTATTATTATGCTTTAGCAGTTTTCAAAGCAGATTAAACATTAAAGAATTCTACTACTAAGGCTTTGACTCCATAAGCTAGCACCATTGTTGCTGCATTTTAGGTAGCCTTTGTTATGAGATCTGCAGTTCATCATCTAGAACCAATTACTGTCTTTATCCAGAAGATTTCTGCATCTTTATCTGGGACACAATTTGTTCCTTTCCAGAAATATCCAGTACCACTTTCTGGAGATAAAAATCTTTTTTCTTAAAATCAAACTCAGCCTACAGTGAAGACAGCCTAGTTCTACCTTCACATAAAATCGTTGTTTACACTGACCATAAGATCCTACACTAGGGGCTCTTTTCTGCATGATTTTGTTACCTGCCCAGAGAAACAGTAAACAGGATCTTCTGCCTGTTTGATGTTTGGATGCTTGGATTTATGCTCAGTCCAGGCCATGTTTAAGTCAACATTACTTCCATTAAATGTCACAAGCAGTTGACCAGGACCTATGGTCCTGCTGCAGTGGATATAGAATACTAATTATCTGGTCACTAAAGATACTAATAAACAGTATAGAATTCCTTTCCCACATATAATAATGGATCTGCCTACAGCAAAACCAAGTGCTATATATAGAGATTTCCTGCATGTGTGTAAAGTAAGTCTTCCTCCTTGGCTCCTGCTTGACTCCTGATGCTCCTACCTATAAGAACTAGTCAAAATAGACATCGGCTTATACTTCAGTTACAAATGCTGGGAAAGATTGCTTCAAATGGTTACCAGAATTACAGTGTTACAGTGACACAAAAAAAATTGTGTTGATAGAGTATCTGTCCAACATTTCCCTCTTGAATTACCAAGCTGGATCTGTCTCTACTGCACTCTGCTATATACTTGAATTTTCACCTCTCAGGATGAAAACTAATTTCACATGTCATTTAAACATATTTTCTCCTCTGTTCTGTTTCACCGGGTGGGATGTTCAAGGAAAGGGCAAGAACATAACCTTAAGCGAACTTGTGCATAGGTTTTATTCTTGTTTCTGTGCCAGTGATTTATCCTGCTCTTGTGACCATCATTCTGTTCCTCTGTCTGCTATAGTGTTCATCATTTTCCAATCTTTATCCTGTGCCACCTCTAGAGTCTATGTACCTGATTCAAATGTGTGATCTGTTAAGAGGTCCATTGACTTGAAGTAAAGTCTAACCCTGCACCTGGATGTACTGCTGAAGGTACCTTTGTACTGCCCTCATAAATTACTTAGGTCGCAAATCAAAGATGAGGGACTCATTAGGGCCTAAGTCTGGGGGAGTAGTCTTTAGGAGGGCCCCTTACAGGGGCTAATGGAGAGGAATGACTGTACTTTTATAGCGACATGCAAGCCACTGATACGATAAATATGGATTGATTTGGTCTACAGTATGTTGGTATGCTAAATTGAACCTTAAATCAACAATATGCTATTTAAAACAAATGGAATATTGAATATTGCAGCAGAAAAGCTTTTCTAAATTATGGTGATGCTCTTTGGATCTAGATATAATAATTACCACACAGTCATATAGACAATGCTCAATAAACTTGTGTCATGCTACATCCCTATTTGCTTATTTAGATTTAGTTTAGGATGCCACTTCAGATAGAGCATGTATACAGTTGACACATACACATACACTGTTGACCTGAAACTGCTTATACTCGAAGTTGTGTGTTTTTATGATTAGCTGTCTTTGTTTATGTTGGCATTTTATGTGGAACTTGTTTACATAGGCTTATTAACTCTGCTAGATGGTGTTTGCTGTTAGACATCTGTAGCTGTAGTAAGGTACTAGGACTGGTTAGAGGCTACTGTCCATGATATCTAGCACATCTGTCTGAAATTTGGTTTTGTTAACTTTGTATGCAGTGTTGCTTTAAAGCGAAACCAACACCCATGTGGCGTGGGCTCTGGTCTCCGCTTCTATAAGATAGACTGGGGGTTCATCCAGAATCCTGGGACCCCCGTGCACATAGTGATTGGCCACCTGACACCCACATGGATAGCGAGCAGCACCATTTTTCCGGCTGCCAGAACGTCCTGCCCATGTGAGTGGATTATGGGCAGAGGGCCAAGGTAATATATAGATGTTCTGGGGAGTTATGTGCAGGGGGGCTCTAGCCACCCCAGCCTATCATATAGCAGTGGACTACATGGGTGTTGGTCCACTTTAAAGCCTCTACTGTATGTATACATAAAAAGCTATATCTTGAGATAAAACACTACTCTGAAGTGATACCTATTTACTTAGAAACATAGAAAAATTTGCCCCAACCACCATCACCACCTATAGTAAACTGGTAAACGGGAGAGAATTATGTGAATACAGACATTTTTAAGTTGGCTAAAACACTTGGAGAGCCATGCACCAAAATGTCTCCATGTAACCTGCTATACAATTTCTAATATTCCTGCAAACCCTCTCACCATCACTGCCTTAAAATTCACCAATGTCACACTTCTCTACCAGCTCTAAAACCTAATCCATTTTGACACACCTATAAACCCCATTCCCCTTCTCTTACTTGGTTTTTGGGATTTGTGGACATTGTACACACTCATTCGTGCAGTGAGACAAGCGCAAGCAGCGATTTCCCACATGCCTTGAGTGGTAGGTTGCCTTAGCAACAGCACCCAGGCTGAGAATCGAACCTGCTACCCTCCGATCACAAGGCCACTACTTTACCTCTAGGCCACAACTTCAATTGGTACATATTACATATACCAATATGTTCCTTTACTTGCCATACCAATTCATTTCTTATTTCTATATTTATGATTGCTCAATAGGGAAGTGGAGCACTGGATCATCCCAGTAAATTTGACTACTGCAGAAGTTATATGGGTTCAAATAATAGGTGCCTACTACCCTCAAATTATTTAACTCTAAAAACAATTTACAATAGAATACACTTTTTAAGTACTTACTTCTGGCATCACTTTGTTTATTGATAGTGAAGATAAAGTTTATTACTTTTGATGGGAGGGAAGAACCTGAAAATCTTTTGTTTCTATTTCTGTAACCAGACATGGCAATACTAATACAGCATGCAGTACTTCATATCCGCATTGCAGTCGCCTATGGCAAAGAAAGGTTAAATAAAATATTCTGTTCTTTTATGTACTTTAAAGAGTATGCTAATCTTTCAAACAGACTCATAATCATTTCTCTGGCAACAGAAAATACGCTACTAATCCAATGTGCAAGTTATATAAGCTTTAGCACAACTGTACTTTTTTCAAACCCTTATTCAAGAAAAGCTTCAAAATGAGATGTTTAAGTAGCATTGTGTGGACTTGCATTGCTTAACCTTTAGGTATTAATAAAGGGCAACTTGGAGGGATGGAACCCTTAATATGTGACTAGGGATGAGCATATTGATTTGAGGTGGAATGTTGATTGTACGAACATCTGGATATCCATTCCCAAACACTTACGTTAGAGTTCTCTTTGTGGATTTTAGTTTGGCATTCAACACCATATGTCCGAAGCTGCTGGTAAAAAAGATGTCTAAGCTCAACATTCCCCAAAATTTCTGTGCGTGGACAGAAAGCTTTCTTACAGATAGTTCCCAATAGGTAGGCTTGGACCATTGCGGTCCATTGTCAGACACACTAACACTGGTGCCCCTCAAGGCTGCGTTCTGTCACCACTCCTGTTCTCCATCTACACCAACAACTGCACCTCCTTGGCTGACTCTGTTAGAATTGTAAAGTTTGCCGATGACACAACCGTCATAGGTCTGGTCAAGAACGCCAAAGAGGAAATCTACAGAGGAGCAGTGGATGAGCTTGTCAGTTGGTGCACTAGACACAATCTGGTTATAAACCCTTCAAAAACTCTAGAGATGGTAGTGGAGTTCAGGAGGAATCCGGCACCCATGTCACCCCTGTTCATCAAGGGGGTGGAAATTAAAAGAGCGGGTGAGACTAATTTTCTTGGTGTGACCATCTCCAACAACCTCAGCTGGGAAAGGAACACCACGGCTTTACTGAGGAAAGCACAATAGAGACTGCTTTTCCTAAGGCAACTGAAGAAGGCTGGTCTGTCAAAAAGGTTGCTAGTGCTCTTCTTCAATGCTGTCATAGGTTCTGTACTATGTTTTTCGTTTTCTGTCTGGTTTAAGGGATCTACTAAAAGAGACAAGTGTAAACTCCAAAGAACAATAAAGACTGCAGAAAGAATAATTGGAGCACTCTTACCATCCCTGCAGGAACTGCACAAACGCAGAACAAAAACAAGGGCAGAAAAGATCCTTCAGGATCCCTCCCATGCTGGATGCGCCCTATTCCAGTATTTACCATCTGGGCTGCATCTTGCGGTACCAGCTTGCAGGACTTCTAGGTCTAGGAGTGGTTTCTTTCCTTTGGCTGTCGGCATCCTGAACAAAAACCAAGCATCATAGGCCCAGGCTCAAAGCCGTTACCAATTGCACTATGAAAGAGCATCTGTATCTCTGTTCCCTTTTCTATGTAAACTATAGTTAACTGTTACCTGTTGCACTGTGTATATGCCAAAAAGAATTCCTTGTTCATCTCACGATGTACTTGGCGAACAATAAATTGGATGGAATAAAATTGGGTCAGAATTTCTTAAAAATACATTTTGTCCCCCAAAAATCTGTTACTTAAATAAAGAACACTTCCTGTTCTCAAAACCAATAGAGCATCTTTTTCCCTGGTTTCAAAAAAAGTTGGGCCACTTTGTAAAATTTTGAGAAAACAATAATACAATTATTTGGAAATGTCATAATTGAAAGTTAGACATTCTTTCATGTTTGATGGCTGCAACATGTGTCAAAAGGTTGTGACAGGGTTAACAAAAGGCTGGTAAAGTCAATGGTCCTAAATAAAAGCAGCTGGATGGTAAACCTTCAGCTAAAGCACATGACAGTGTATAAAAAGGGCATGTTGCAAAGGCAGAGGTGCTCAGAAAATAAGATGGCCAGAAATGTACCAATTTGTGAAAAAATGGCATCTAAAAAATTATGGAACAATATAAGAAAATGTTCCTTAGCATAAAATTGCAAAGACTTAACAATTCAGATAATCTCAAAAAATCCATGTGCACAAAGGACAAGCCTAACATCATTGGATGCTTGTGTTCTATGGGCATTATAAATCGGTAATGCAAATAACTGTTTGAGCTCAAGAATAACTCCAGAAATCCTTTACTGTAGAAGCTGTTTGCCATTCAATTCACATATACATGTTGAAGCTGTATGACGCAAAGAAGAATCCATATATTAACACATTCCACAAACACTGCCGTCTTCTCTGGTTCAAAGCTCATTTATAAAGGACTAAGGAGCAATGGAAAACTATTTTATTTGATGATTTTATTTGGAAATCCCAGATACCATGTAACATAAAAAATACAAGGTTGACGGCAGAAGGAGACCATATGGTCCACAAAGTCTGGCCATTTGTGTTCTCGTTAGATAGATGTCTGATTATCCCAGGCATGTTTAAATTCACATACTCCTTACCCCTGCTGGAAATTTGTTCTATGCATCTACTACTCTTTCTGTAAAATACTATTTTTGAATGTGAATTCTGAATTTCCCTCCAACTAGCTTCAGGCTGTGCCCTCTTTTTCTATCATTACATTTCTTCTTAAAAACACTTTCCTTTTCAATCTTAACTCTTTCACATATTTAAATGTCTCAATCATGTCCCCTCTTTCCTTGCTTTCCTCCTGGCTGTACAATTTAAGTTCTTTAAGTCTCTCCTGAATTTAAGTTCCTCCACCCCTTTTGTTTCCCACCTTTGGACCCGTTTTATTTGAATAATGTCTTTTTGTATGTAAGGTCTTCAAAACTACACACAGCATTCTAGCTGTGGCCTCACCGGTGCTCTATTACAACCTTCCTCTACCTACTGTTGATGCCTCAAGATATGCAGTCGAGCACCCTGCATGCATTCCCTACTGCCTGTCCAGTCATCCTGCAGCTTTTAGTAATCAGTATCCCTAAATCTCTGTCTTCCGAAGTCCTGGCTAACACAGTAATGCTCATATGATACTTAAGAGCGGGTGAATTCCTCTGCTTAAGTGCGTGATTTTGATTTAGTGACATTAAACTCTAATTTCACCTGTTTTGTCTATTAATACAGTAAAGTTAAATGATTATACAGGTTGCTCCAGGTATATCTATCTTATTACACACCTTTGAATCATCGGCAAATAGGCAAAATTTGCCTACCAAGACTTTTCTCTTATGTGATTTACAAACATATTAAAAAGAATGTGGCCCAGGATAGAACCTTGCAGTACACCACTTGTAACTCACCTTTCTTCAGGTTGCGCACCATTATCAACAGCACTTGAACACTTAAAGTGGACCAACACCCAGGATTTTCACTATCCTGGGTGTTGGTCCACTTCCGTGGACCGTCCACTGTGAAACCCCCCAGAAAGCCCCAAAAAACATACCTTACAGCGCCAAGCTGGGGCCGCCGCCGCCTCTCGCGCATCCCTCTTACAGGGAGCACGCCCGCCCCGGCCATTCACAAATGGCCGGCGCAGGTGCGCGCCCTGCTAGAGGGATGTGCGAGAGGCGGCGGCGGCGGAGAAGGTAAGGTTTGTGGGCATCCGGGGGGGTTTTACACAGCGGGGCATCCCGATCAGCGGTGGGTGTTGGTCCACTTTAAGTCAATATTTTGATAACTTATCTATTCTTTATGTGCTACAGTGTCAAAGACTTTGCTTAAATACAGTTAGGTGATATCCACATACCATGCTGTTTTGGGTGGAACAGGTTGTTCATCTGTTTTTTCAGGAAAGTATCCATTAGTTCAGCTAAGACATCAGCCTTTATGAGTCCTACAAAAAAGAGGAAAGAGACCATCCGCCTTGTTATCAACGTGCAGTTTAAAAGCCTGCTTCTTTGATGTTATGGAGTTGTAGTAGTGCCTGTAGCATGCGCCGTTTACACAGCTTAAATGCCTGGTATGTTTTCAATGTTCTGTGAAAATGAGATTTCTAAATATTTGTTTTCTGTACATTTTATGCAGTCGCGTTGCTTTTCAGCAATATTATCTTTTTAATGTGTAAGTGCTAACTAGAGAGACAAAAGTACTGGATGCCTTTCAGCTGGGAGGTTTTTACCTTATGCTGCAGCCTCCCTCACGCCTGCTGTGCCATGTATCATGCAGGATGGCTCATGTTCATACATTGTAAACACCAACTAGCTTCCTGTCTCGCTCTACATTGTAACAGCCAGGCTGTGGCTGTTTATACAGTAACAAAAGCAAACTTGTTTTGATAGATTATTTAGCAACCACAAGACTATGCTATTAATGTACACACAAACTTACAGATTCCTATGATGTGTGAGTGAATTATCAATCACAGAGCTTTGAAGGAAAGATGCATTCAAGAATGCTACATCTGTAGTTAAAAGTAGTTATACAGTTTGTAGTTATACAAAATGGGTATTGGGCTGGGTACATGAAGGCAGCCTAATAGCTGATGCCCCCACACATACACCCCTACCCCCCCCCCCCACATACTCCAGGATATCCAGTGATAAGTATCCATTTTGTTACAATATACTGTATTTTAAAAGGTTTATAACATTTTTTTCAAGAGAATACATGTATACAGATATATATAGCTGCTATTGATACTCAGGACTCAAGCCTATATTTAATTAAATACCATAAATCATATACTTTGCTGTATAACCTACACATACTTGGCATACATTTAATGAAGCTGAGCAGAGAGACGTATTGTTATAAAAATGTTGTATCTGTTAATATAAAAAGTGATATATTCAAGTTCAAAAGCAGCAGCACTTGGACTGGAAGCTGTAAAACTCTCACTGCTGCCTCTCTTTCTTGTGCTGTACAATGTAGCAAGCAGTTCAGGGTCAGTGTCGTACCATTGTAAATAGCCAGTCAACTCCTTGCTGTGTTTCATTGTAAACAGATTTGTGGCTACAATACCTTGTAACAAGATCACCTTCCTCCTATAGAACAGTCATGAGCCTGTTACAGTATAACAATGTAAACAGCTTACAGCTGACTGCAATGTGTGAAACATGGAGGCTGATTCATTATTAACACCAGGTATCGGCAGATGAGCGGCTGTATAGCGGCGCTTAGAGCGACCGCTAGTAAACACTGTAAGAGGGTATTGGGCGCTGTAACAGAGCGCCTCAGTCGCTGTAGTAACCTGGCCCGCATTGATTAATGTGATGTATGTTGGGCGCTGTAACAACAGTATAACGCTGCAGTGAGCGAGAGGTAGCGCCAGCTCAGTGCGTCCGGCACTCAGCGCTCCCCACCATACTAATCAAAAAAGGACACACACACAGCATTGGCGCTCTAAATCTGGTCACTATAGCATAGAGCGCCAGACGCTGTGTGATTAAAGTCTGTTTTTGAACACATATCCACCAGTAACAAAGCGAAAACACATGGAATGACATTGTTGGAACACTGTGACATTAACACTTTAGTGCCAGACCTGTAATGACAATTCTGCATAACAATGTTTCAAAAATACTTTTTTCCAGGCCAGAAGAGGTCACACAATTATTAGAGAGAAAAAAAAAAGATTATTAAAGAGATTAGAAGGAACGTCCATTGAAATGTATGGGAGAGTGACCGGTAGCCACAGGTAATACCATGGAAGCTAGAGTGCCGGCGCTATATGCCGAGCCGCCTGTAATTATTAATCTTACGCTACATGGTGCTGTTAGAGTCATGCACCAGAATCGCCTTCATAAATGTGGTTTTGAATACAGCTCCAAGCGTTCACTAGACGCTGCCTGCTGCTATGAAGCACTACCTGGCGCTAGACCTTCATGAATAAACCCCATTGTTGCACCAGTGCAACAGCGAGATCACTTTGAAGAATGCTGTATCTTTACATTTAGGATTTTTGTGCGACGATTTCTTCAGTGTACTGTGAAAGCCAATAAATCTCTGCACAATTCAAGGCAGGTATGTCTGGAGGCTCCGTTGTGGCTAGAACACGACAATACCGTCAGCTACATGCTTTTTTACCAGGAGGCAACTTTTGACTAAACTGCCTTCATCCAGCTGATGCATTGGGCTCACTGATGTCTCTTAGCAACAAGGATGCTGGGTCAGCTGTGGGTGCTGTCAGAGATGGTGGAGGTGGTTGTCTAGCAATAATTTGCCCTGTGCTGCACCAGCCAGGGATCAGCACAGGAGTCTCCAACAGGTGAGCAGCTGCTTGTGACATGTAGACAATAAAAAAATATAAAATGCATGTTAATTTAATAGGTGTTGTCAGGGAACCGGGCGTCACGAGGTCCGACTACAACCAGGGACCTCCGTGCACACCGATCGCATTCCCAAAAACCCTTTGTCCGATCCCCTTTCCTAACAGGGATACAAGGCCCGAAGCCACGGACACACCGATTCTTGATTTAAGGCAAAGCAGACCACTCAAATTAAATATACGTTTTAATTGCTATGAGCACACTAGGCAGAGTTAACAAGCATTTAACTATGAAGTAATATGAAATGTTACAGGTGATAAACAAAATATGCTATTCTTGAGATGGTTACAGGATTGAGTGCATCACACAGAAAAACAATAAGCAGTTACCTTTAGTATGCAGTTGCAGGGCGCAGTGATAGGGAGCTCCCACAAGGGGGTGTGTCAAGAGCTTATGATGAGGATGATGATGATGATGGACACCCCACGGTATGCTGGCTGCATAACCCCCTCCAGTTGAGTGACGCCAGCCTGGTTTTTGACCATCCTATTTATGCTGCCAGGCTCTCCACCTCCTCTCCCTTCTGTGGGCGGGGATGCCACCTCCCACCGTTTTGGAGTGGGCTTTTTGCCCCAGAACCCTTTTAGGAGCTATAACTTGGAGTAGGGGGGTCACATAGCCTTGCAAGCGGTACCAAACTATCGGGCTGGACACCACGTTCGCGATAAGTCCTGGAATCGAGTTTCTATTTTGTCCAGAACCTTAGTTCTCCGTTTACAAGCTTTTGCTGTGTTTTTATGACCGCAATTTACTATGCCCTGTTGTGGTTTTGGGAGCCGGTTCTGATTCTGTAACCAGTTTGGCGCTAGGATACATGGATGCCGCGATATGATCCAAATTCTATCGGTGCCGGGAATCTGTCGTGTAAATTCTGCTTATGACAAACTCACAGCAGGAGGTCCACTGAGCTTCCAGACCGCCCGGCAGCTTCGCAGCCCAAGGTGTGACACGACCAGCAGGCGGTCTGTGAGCTGAGCTGTTCACATATACATGCTAATTATTCCTTCCTGAAGGGAGATACGGACATGTGCCTTTATAATAAAGGGAATCTCTAGCTCTTGATATGTGGGGTTTCTTAAAGGGGAATTCCGACATCAGCGATAAGGTGCAATATAATATTTGACCTATTCCTCACAGGTGTCAATATATTTTTATACATTTTTATGTTTGGTGTAAGCCCATTGTAAGGGTTTTCTGTTTATTTTGATGGCAATGGTTGGTTTATAGTCTATAGTTTGATTGGTTTATAGTCTACTTTCTTTGAACCAACAAAATGGATTGCATTGAATGAATGTTTAAAATTGATTGAATCACATATGGAATAGAAATGCATGAACTTAAATGGACATATAAATCAGAGGGCACACTATAACGCTCATTTCTTTCTGTGATCAGTACCTATTTATTTTTGGATACTTCCCTCATCATATTGCAGCTGTGCATATTAGTGATAATAAGAGTGCAATAGTGGCCATTGTGTGCCAAGGCACACATGGAATTCTTTCTCCACATTTACCCATCCATGCACTGTGAACAACACACCGAACACAAGAGTGAATAAACACCATGTGAGTGACTATACACAAGTGAATTACAAACTAAGGGGAAGTGAAGTGCACACGTGCCCGGGGCAGTGGGCTGCCCCAAACTCAGCACCCGGGGAGCAATTGGGGGTTAGGTGCCTTGCTCGAGAGCACTTAAGTCATGTCCCATGGTTGGGAATCGAAGAGCATGCTAAAAAAATAAATGTGGGGAGGCGGTTACTGAACATGTATAGTGCTAGGTAGGAGAATTAAAGTATTTATTGGAAATCTTGTGCTAAGCCTAGATCAGGAAATAGCCTGAAACATTTTGACTTGAGTGTTAAATGCTTTTTCAGTTTGACTGGAGTAAACCTTTAATCAGTGTTGAATAAGGACAGCTCATTAAACTTGTTAAACAACTGATCAGAGGTGGTCATGGTGAGCAACCTTGGAGGAGCAATTTACCACCAACTGATACATTTCTGGTGCTACTTAGGCTTCCACAAGTCTGCTTTTACATTCTTATACATATACATGCTATTTATCAGACTCAGAACATGCAAATATTGTAAAATGCAGTTCTAAATATAGGTTGAGTTACTGACTAAAATGGAAAAACTTCCATATGTTCAGGGGTTTAATTGGCTTCCAGACAGGAGAGAAAGAAATGTCTGTACTGCAGTGCCATCTTCTGTTAGCACTCCAAATTCTGCTGCAAATGAGGATTTTATTGTTTCATTCTACAGATAAAAATACATCTTCGGGGACTTGCTATGATGTGTTCAAGCAAGATGAACTAAGCTCTCACACAGCAGTTCTGCTTTATCAATTAACATCTGTTTAAGGAAAGTCACACTGTAAATAAATGCCTGGCAACGGCAGATGATGCTCATAAATGAATAATGTATAGACATATTAATGTGGTTTAGCTTCTCAACGTGTATGTTATGAATACTGTGATAAAATGGTTACTGGTATCCTCTTTTAAGCTGTTTGTATTAATATTATAGAGACTGTTTATGGAATCAAAATGCAGATATTCAGAAAACCTATTCCTACTGAGAGCGGAGCAGCCACCTGAGTGGTACCTGATCATCAGTGGTGAAATCCTAGTAAAATCAAAGTGTCAGGGCAAAGGGGAAAAAAGGGAAAGTTCACTTAGGTGACAGCCTGCAGGTTTAATCCCACCTAGTCCGGATGTAACGCTATCAGCTTTCAAGCTCTAAAAGAACTAACTCCTGTCTTGCTCTCAGCACTCAGATGATTGCCCCCTGTAGCCAATCAACGAGAGGGCCATCTCCCTTGTGACTAGCAGCAGGGTCTAGGGGTAAACCCAGATTCTCTACTGCCTGAGATGAACTGTAGCAAGCCACTCCTCCATTGCTCAACAAAGCAACATAGGGGGCATGAAGTTGAGAGGGGCTGGAGCCACCAATATTTGACTTGAAAACCATGACAGCAGTACAAAATAAAATAAAATAAACTATATTTTAAATAGAAAATAATAAAGGAAGCAGGACAATAGCTCCCCCCCTGCAGTGCTGTTTGAGGCATATGACTCACATGGCCTCATTACAGGTGAACCCTTGGCAGGGACACACACCAAGGCCAGCAAAAGAGTATGCTATCAGCACAGAGCGTACACTTCCCAATCAGAACTGCTTCAGCCCACAGGACTAAGTTGGACTGAGACTAGCGAAGGGAGGTAAGAGATTTTTTTTTACTTGGCAAGATAGGGACTTAAACATAAACACAAGACAATATTTAGATATACATATTTTTGGTAATGATTCATGTTTTAATGCTTAATATTTAAGATTATATCAGATTGTGCAGTCCTACAGATATGGCATGTTTTTCTCAATCGCCCTCAGCATATATGGATTTATTAAAAGTTATACAAATATTTGACCACTAGGTTTGAATAATTACCCTAATTTACAATGGCTGCCAGTTTCCACTATTTTAAGCTAATTATTTTTCAGATATCCCCACCACTGTTTCTCTAGCTTGGCGGTCACACAAGTTGAAACTGACAGACAGGGACAGCCTTAGACTTTGTGTTGCCCTGTGCAAGATTTCGGGATGATGCCCCCACAACACATTAATTTACCCTCCATTTAAAGGAATTAGGTCTCTTCCAATGATGCCTAATAGAGCTGACATTCATAGCATAGTCAGACCATGGTGCCTTAATAATTTTACACAAGGTTATTTTGGGAACTGTATGTGAGTGTAAAAAAAAAGAAATTATTAAAATATTTTTTTTCTGATGTGTGGTGTGTTTTTTTACATTTAACTCTTTGTGATCTGGTAAGCGATCCATGAGACCCCTATACCAGTTCACAAGGCTTGGGGGCTAGCAAGTCATCTGCGGCAAGTGGATGTCTTGCCATTAACTACCAGCCCCTAGTGAGGTCTCTTCCAAAGATGCCTAATAGAGCTGCCAATCATACCGTCAGACCATGGTGCCTTGATAATTTTACACAAAGTTATTTTGGGAACTATATGTGAGTGTACAAAAATGTGATCAATTCTAGAGTAGGACTCAGGGGCCTGGGAGAAGAAATCCATCTCATAAGATCTATTAGGGCCAGCGAGTGTACAATCCCTGCCTATGCTCCATACGAGGCAGAAGGAGGCCTCAGCCTTGGAGAACCTGGAGATGATTTGGCCAAAACTCTGGCCAGTGGAAGGCTAGAAATAATATATAGGGTTCATTCAACCAATGTAAGGAGCTTTTGGAATAGAAGCCTAAAAAATTCTATTTGGTTAGAGTTGGGAGTGTAATAGCATATAAATCTCACCAAATCATCTTTAATCCTTTAACTGCCAGCCACGTAAAGTTTATTTAAAATAAATTAGACAATTTTTTTTTATTTTTCATAGTGCAAAATGGTGACAAATTACTTGTCAACAGAGGGTGACATCTCAAGTAGGCTGGCATTTGAAAGTAGTTATGCATATATTGAGAATACACTGAAACAAGGCCAAACAAGACATTTCATGTTAAAGCCCGGGCTAAAAAAAACAATATATAATTTTCCTGGGGAATCCCTGGAAATCCCTTCAAAAATCACAGTTGAACATATATAGCGCAAAATATTAAAAAACTGGCAACATAGGGTGACAAGATCTCAAGGCAGACTGGCAGTTAAACGGTTAATGTGCCCCTTCTCTAGGATATATCTCCTGTCTGGGTCTCTGTGAATGTCTTTAAGGGAGAATAAAATGGCTTTTAACAAGCAGATAGCCACATCACATTTTGTTCATTTATACACATGCTAGGAAGAAGGTGAGGAACTTGCTATGCAGAAATTTAGCTGATCTATGGGAGAAGTAAGTCTTGTGAAGGAAGATAATATGAATTTTCACATAATTATAGGTATTAATAGCTGTACATCTTTTATTTGGTGAATTAAATCACTTTATGTTATGTGAAATAAGTCGTTCTGCTTACTTGGTGTCGTCATAGTCTACTGGAAGAGGTTACCGCTTTGGGTAAAAGCCCCTTCAGTGTGCCTTTTGGAATGCTGGAAAAATAATGTGGACCCACCCTTATCCAGCGCAGGGGGAAGGGAAGGAAGCGGGGAATAGAGAGGGGAAAGAATGGTGGGAAAAAGACGTTTGGGATAGGGAGCTCCCATTACAAAGCACATTCAGAGATAATCTGCAGCACAACATAGAGTAATAATACATTGTCATTATCAAATAGGAACGATATCTCGAGCGTGGTGAGCAGTCAAAACCAAACATCATTTGAGGGAACCCCAATGGAGAAGAGATAATAGTAACTTTCCCCCAAAGGATCCAAAAAATAAAATGAAGAGGTGCAGGTCAACCCCAACCGGCAACCTGAAAAACAAACAACAAATTATCTTAACGCAGTAACCAACTAATTCTACATAATGTTATCAAGCAGAATAATAGGTGGCAATCTATAGATACCTTTCTTAAACACGTAAAAAGTTCAAGCAAACAAAAAACTCTCTGTACTAGTGTAGCACTCAGCGACAGGACCTGTAGTGTAGGTTGGCATAGAGGATAGGTAAGGAGGAGAAGTGGAAGAAGAGACCAAAACGAAGAGCAATTAAGTTGGGAGGAGGGGTAAAGTGTAAAACAGGTGAAAAAAACAAAACAAAGAGGCAGTAAAAACAGTAGAAGGGGAAGTGGAGACGGATAAGGGAAGGGGGAATAGGCCAGCTAAATGTAAGAGTGGAAAGAAAGTGAATTGGTGCATAGGAAGCAGGGGAGCAGAAGAGGTGGTAAGGGGAGGGCTACTGGGTGAAGACCCCCCAGGGCCACCATGACATGGGTTGTTGTTACACAATGATAACTTCAACAGAGGGGAGCTGGTTGAATGTGACTATATATGTGATTACCTATGCCAACATAATTAACAATTACAAAGGCACTTGGTAGAAACCTGAGCATTAACCTGATTAAGTCACTTTACGAGGGTTCAGAGAATAGGAGGGCCCACAGACCAGTTGTCTGGGTCGAAGGGTATAGGGACAGAAAAAGGTATCCTTCAAGAAAATACAAAACAACTGTCCTTCAACAGAGGGGCAATAGGATCCCAACTTAACAACAGAGGAGCCAGGCTAAAAGGGAAAAATGATCAGGTGTGTGAGGGGAATCTTCATCCATCTTTTCCACCTTTCTCAGGGATAGAAGTTGGGCTTCTGGGGGAGTTAACTCTTGAGGCAGGGGACCAGAGTAGAGAAATAGGTCTCAGGTCAGGAGCAGCCGATCTTGAGGAATGTTGCAATAGTGGAGATAAGTCCCAGCTTTAACAGGAGCTCCTCGCCCTTCTGTAGTGAAGCAAATGAATAGGATCTGAAGGGAAATACCAATCTGTACTTGATCCACTGTTGTTGAAGGGGGAGAAGAAGTGGCTCGAGGGACCGGTAATGGGAGCTATATCTGCAAAAATCTGAACTTTTGCTCCGCGCACAGTGAGGTCTGGGGCTTGACTTGCAGATCTCATAAAGGCTTCTTTAGTGGAAAAGAAATGTGATTTGACCACTATATCCCTAGGTAGGCCATCTTGGTGAGGGACAGTGAGGGTGGTGGCATGGTGGCATCTAGCAAGCTCCAGGTGTTAGGCATCAATGTTAGGGATTAAGGTCAGCATAAGATCTTTGACCGCCAAGTCCACATCTGTGAATCCGTGAAGCCACAGCCGGGGGAGGGAGAGCGGGTTGGTGGGCTTGAGCAGCATGCGGCTTACTTTGTCTCACCATCATGTTGGATCCAGCATGCTGGGAGGAATGCCTGTGTGTACTGGTCACCAGCTTCTTCTTGTACCTGGATTTTTCCATCAGCCAATGTAGAAGTGATGCTGATAAAGATCTGTGGGCACCAGTGGGGAGTGGAGCAGAGGGCTCAGGCAGCCATCACGCTGGTCTGCACATACGCATCTCCCCAGCCAGTAAATATTTGATGCTAAACCTGTGTTTATTCAGTGGGTCCTGAACTTTTGCTTGACTGCACATGACTTTAGTCTATGCTGTCATATTTTGCGGCTCACAAAATCTGTTAGCCTTGTGTCTTAATTTGCTGGAGGATTGCGGATTGGTTTGAAAGCCATTACATTATTCCAATAAATATCTTCTATAAAAAGTATTTTTTCCCTTTTGGTTCACTTGTTCATGTCATTGCTGTGGCCTATATACAGTTTAAAATGCACAATAACATGTTGGAAACCTAAGGGCATGTAGAAATCTTAGCATTCCAAAACGCTGTGCCTGGGCTGTGATTATCGGAGCAAGGTCCTGGCAACCCGGTCTTGACTCCTTGAGCTATTTTACTTTATTGTGTTCATGCACTTGGCATTGCACCTTCCAGGCGGTAAAATGATGTGGCTTTCCTTTTTTGTTTTTTGCTTTTTCTATTTACATTCAAATCCCATTATGTTGTGAACAGTTATCTTGCTGCAAGGTTCTCAAATAACAGTGACTGTTTGGTACGAAATATTTTTCCGATGGTGTTTATTAAGGCATGCACACTTGTTTCTAAGCAACCATTACGTTAATAAAAGAAAGTAAGGGTGGATAAAGCTTCCTCATTTATCAGTTTTCTATTCATCACTTATGTAGGATCTGAAATGAATTGCCCACGTACTGAATATGCGGAGTGATTACATATATAATGTTATCATTACTAACAATGCAGAGTTTACAATTCTGTTGTCTGGTAAGTCCAAAGTCAGTCATAGATACTAATATTTTAATTAGTGATGAGCTGAGGTTTAATTTTTTTGGTTTGACTTGACCAGGCCTTAATATAGGCCAAAATTCAAAGTCAATCTATTTGCCGATTCATAACTGTTACTAGCCTGGTGCACCAGGCACAAGGGCTGGTATCTGCAGATTTTAATGGCGGATACCAGTGGCATTCCAGCTCTCAAGTCCTTTGGCACAGATCTGGAAGAACACCAGGCACATGCCTCCCTGGCCCCTTGAAAGTAATTGTGCGGGGCCACATTGCAGGCAGGTGAATTACCAACCCCCTACTCTTTGATCTGCTATGGAGCACAATCCAACAGTAGTTTAAAGAGGTAAATAAAACACGACTCTCCTCTATTTATTAAAAGAAAAAAAATCGAACCTTCAGCATCTGGCATCCTGCCAGAAAAATGAAGCTGCCACGAGGAGCAGCATATATACCCTAGTGGTGTGGCTTCTTGGGATTCCCCTAATGTCACAGTGTATTTCTGTGTATCCCTAAAACAAAAAGTATGGCTGATGCCGCAGTTGGGTGAATGTTGGAGCTTTGCACACAATAATAAAAGTGATTTTCTCTACTTATCTACTTATCTCTTCTTCATACATGGACAAGACAATGATTAGGAAGTTAGGGGAAGGGGATGTCATATTTTACACATTGCGTTATTCTTTGTGGGCTGATTGAATTTGCATACTATTATTCCAGATAATTACAGATGAATACATTCAGTAAACTGCCAGAGCCAAATGGTTCCCATATCTGTCCATATTCTGCTGAATGAAAGCCTGTCTATTACAAACAACCCCCAATTCATGGATGCAGGCCCCATTTTAGAACTGTATTTACTTACATATTGTGCCAGCTCACTCATGGCAGAGGCAGCCATCTCTCTGTGACCCTGGAGGTAGACCATTTGAAAAGAATGGTGCAGATGACCTGGGACAGGAATGGGGCTCGGGTAAATTGTACAGCAGCGCTTCCTGCTGGACACTCTGTGCCCCCCCCCCCCCCCACCAAACCTGCCATCACAATTTTATTTTTTATGCCTTATGCTTATGCTTTATACTTATGCCTCTGGGGGCCCCTTGATAGGCAGCTTCCTTCCACCCAAGTGAGGAAGAATTGGGTGGGCGGAGGGGCCCCCAGAGGCAGAATTGCCCCCCAAAGTTTAGGTGCCCATTGGTTTTAAATTTAGGGGGTTGTCCAACACTACTTATTGTTAAAAGAACTATAAACCAGCAAAAATAAGGTAGCAAGCTGCTTACCTGATGCATATCCCATGTGATTCGCCTTCACTTCCTGCAGCGCAAGGTAGAAGTTACATAGTTACATAGTTAGTATGGTTGAAAAAAGACATATGTCCATCAAGTTCAACAAGTCCATCAAGTTTTTTTATTATTTTTCTACTGATAACAGCTAATAGTAACTGTTAATTATACTTTCTGCTAGAAACGCATCTAATTCTTTTTTGAAGCTGTCAGCTGTGACAAGCTTCTGTGGGAGGCTTCTTATGAAAAAAATCATTTTTTTTCCAGAAGGAGGGAATGTTCTAAGGCGGGAGGAAGTTAATGACTGTTTGGACAGGGACTTTAAATTATTGCAAATTATGATTATCTAGAGTTGTTTGGGCAGAAAATGATTTTCTTTTCTCAGTAAGATTTGTATTGTTTAAAGTACTGAATTTGTTAAATTAACTGCTACTGCAAGGTAATTGTTACACAATTGCATTACAGTTTCCTATTTTTAAATTGATGAAGAAATGGCCAAGATATCGAGGTTAACAGGTTCCGTCCATGATTTCTGTTCTGAAAAAAGTGGGCCTGGCCCTTGGATCTGCGATGTTGCATAATAATCAGCAATTTGATCAATCTAGGGCAGGAGGAGGGAGGGACCAGCAATCCTGTGCTGATCTGCTGAGCTGATTGGGGGACGGGGTGAAAAACAGAATGTAATTGGCTGAACCCGTAATTATCAATTTTTGGGCCATTTCTGCTTCAATTTAAAAATGGAACATTGCCAAGTGTAGCCCGATGCAATGGTGTAACAATTACCTTTGCCTGCAGTACTTTAAGTAACCTTAACATGCCCCTGAATGTGGTGAGATCTCTTTGCTCCAAAGCCGTATATACTTCGAAGTGAAATACTGCTTAGGTGTTATTTGCAAAAGAGCATTTAATCTTCAAAACCCAATAGGATATAAAGGATTTTAATTTTTTAATATTAACTTCTTTGCCACGAGCTGTGAGTGTGAGGTAAGACGTCCTACAAGTCAGGGTTAAATTCAAAGAGCAAAAGATGTATTAAATGCTTGGGTTGCCTCGTATATAACCACCCAAATGTATTAATTTAATTGTTTATAGGAATGGGATGTGGGGAGTTTAGTCTCTGTTTGCATAAAAATATAACTGAGGAAAAAGAAAATGAAGCACACCATCTATTCATTTTAGGATCCCAGTTGCCATATCCATGTATGTTATGTTCTTTGGACTTGAATTGCTTTATCCATGCTATATGGTATAATTGGGTTTTGATTACTTCACGCATTTAACTCATTTTTTTCCAAACATATGATGCCTATGTGTTTTCTTAGTGGATATCATTTTTATGTGTTTTTCTGGTAATTGGTGTTATTAGGCCAATCATATAATTATAGAAATTATTTATTTCTTAATATTAATAAGAAATTAAATATTATTATTATTATTATTATTATTACTTCTTCATTTCTCTGGCTTAACATACCTAGTTCCCCTAGGGGTTCCCTATTTTTCAGATATTACATTTTTAAAATGTATTAGCAGGGTTGGTTGCTATTTAATGTTTCCCAACAGACACAGTTCTTGTTACAATAGGGTTGATTCAGCACCATATTATTCTGCTCATGATTTTTGAGAGAAAACATATTTTTAATGAATTTTTCCCTCAGTGCAATTCAGCACCATATTTAGCTGTTCAAATGTAAAAAAAAAGATTGCACAGCTAAATATGGTACTGAATTGCCCTGAGAAACAAAATGAGTTGCTGAATCAGCCCTAATATGTTACACAGCAGAGATCTGGCAAGACTTTTACAATGTAAGATGATGATTCAACTCTGCTTCATACATTGCGCAACAAAAGGTAAAAACCTCTCAGCTTGATATTTAGTGCACTTAGAGGCCGATTCATTAATAGCGGCAGGTAGCGACAGTTGAGCGACTGTAGCAGTATTTTCCCAGCTCCCGCTAGTAGTCGCTGTGCTTGGCCGTTGTTCGGTTGTTGACAGCGACTCAGTCGGTGTGCAGTAATGTTGAATATTGGGTGAGGAGTCGCTATTTGACAGGTTCCGCGCTGTATGGGAGCACATGATAGAGACTGTCCATAGCGACCGACTCCCACCATATTCATTAACAAATCACGCTCAAAAAATTCTCGCGCTGTGAAATGCATGTTTAAACCCCAGAGCGCTGGCGGCGATGGGTTAAGAGTAGTTTTTTAACCCCCAAACTACCATATTTTTGGAAACCAAAAAAAACAAGTTTTTAAAATAATTTTGTAATATGAATACATTAATATCAGACCTGTAATATCAATTCTGCACAATTTTTTTTTTTTTTTTTTTTTACTTAAAAAAAAATATCTAACATGGCAGAAGTGGTCACAGAATTTTTCACATTTAAAAAAAAATAACAATTAATTATTAATATTTAAAGATTGTTCCATTGAAATGCATTGGAGAGCGCCAGGTAGTGAGAGGTCATACCTGTCGCTGTTCAAGGTCGGACGCTGGCGCTGTGGGCTGAGGCTGGAATAATGATGAATGAGTGGCTATATGGCGCTATCTCAGTCGCTAAGCAGGATTGCCTTGATAAATGTGTGATTGTGGTGGGGAGCCGGCATTCTCGTGGCGGGGCCCGTCATTACCGGTCGCTCACCAGTCGCTACCTGTCGCTATTCCTTCATAAATAAGGGCCTTAGTAATGCTGCCTATGTGTGGTCAATAAAGGTGTTTTTAACAAAATATATAGCTGATCTAATATCGCCAAAATGCTGTCAAAATTATGTTATGATCTTCCTGAACTACCTCAAACCCGAATCAGAACAGCAACCCTGCTCGCTACTAAAGTAAATAGTATATAAACAGTGAGATCCAGGGCAGGATATATGAGCATAGCACAGAGTACATTAGACTTGTTAAAGGGATAAATCTAATGGCCAACCTCAGACAGTGTGCACAATACAGGACTGGTTACTATGGAAACACAGCTTAGCAAAGGTAGGCTGGCACACAGGTAAAGTAACAGAGCCAAGGCACAAGATAGTGGGGAAGAAATAGCATTGCAGAACACCACCGTAATGCTTGCCTCAAATGTGTGACACTCTCATCATTTTTGCCTCTTTGTTTAAATCAAAGTTCCTGTCCAGGACTCTGAAAAACACAAAGGGCACCTATCTCTCAGCCCTCAGATGCCTGTGGGCAAAGTTTCCTTTGTGTTCCTCAGGAGCTTCAGCTGTCCCTTTACATTCAACAACTAGAAAACTACAGTATGCAAAAATAAGAATGCTATTTTTTTTTACCAAGAACATAAATTAAATGTATGGTGTGGAGCACCGAGAGTTGGTCGCACTGAGCTGGCGCTACCTGCAGCGCTGTACTGGTGTTAGAACGCCCAACATACATCACATTCATCAATGCCGGCCAGATTACTACAGCGACCGAGTTGCTATGTTTACAGCGCCCGATACCCGCTTACAGCATCTACTAGCGGTCGCTCTAAGCGCCGCTATACGGACGCTTATCTGCCGATACCTGGCATTAGTAATGAATCAGCCTCTTAAATGATTTTTGCTAATAAGCCCCTCTAAAGCTTTTGTAAAAATATAGGTTCTATAGGATTATTGTGAATTCATATATTATGAGCATCTATTATTAGGGGTAAAGGATTAGATGTGGTTTTGTTATTGTTTTGTTCCATGTTATATGCGTCATATTCTAATGGAAAAAAATGTTGCTTTGTAAGTAGCTTAGTATTCTTGAATATAATAAATCCATCTTTGCAATACCTTTTCATTAATTACCCGATATTTATGTTGTAAATACAAGTCTTTGCACAAAATTCAGGTTTACATCCACTTTGTGTTCATCATTATGGCGTAATGAATGCTCAGTTTTAATAATTGTTTTAAAAGACCGATGGTGCCATCTAGAAGCCATTACTTTCACAGCAAGCACAATGCATTCATCTTGCCAAATTTCCCTAAAGTGAAAATTCACAATTCCCACTTGACAAGGCTGGCAAAAAGTTTTGTTGAAATGCCAAGAACTGGAAAACTACATCTGTCACCAAAGAGGCAGAGCCATGCAGCTCATATTTTGTCACTTGTTTAGAAAGAAAATCAATTCCTTCCCCTATTATAACAATTGTGCTGTCTATAATCACTCTAAAGCGAAGCCTGGAATTATAGTTCACTTCACACGCTTCTATGGCCTCCATTCTTATCAGATGTCCAAGTAAAATAATACGCTTGGAGCTCGAGCAGCATGGAACATGCCTATATTTTTGCATGCTTTTATACATGTATTTCGGTTAGGTCTGTTTTAATAGGAGTAAAGGAAACAAACCATAAGCTAAGCAAATAAAATATCAGAATAGTGTTAGTTTTACAGTAATAAATTGTATGTTGCCTTTTGGGTAATACTTATACATGTGCACATTAAGTCAATGATCCTCAACCTTTTTATGGCAAGTACCCCCTAGCAGCAAGCAGTTACAGCCAAGTACCCCCAAAGTGGAGATGAATTATTAATGTTACCAAAGTAAGTAGGTCATGGGCATTGTAACACTTGTAAAGTGAAAAAGAAAAATGTTTTACTGTTAGAATTATATAACAGATCCATAATAACCCCCTGTTGGAGCAATTGTTGAGTACCCCGTGGGATATGCTTGCCTGTGGGTTGAGAAACAGGGTCATACAACTTTTGGAAATAGTATAATTTAAACAATGCATCAAAAACAATTTAAAAATGCATACACAACTAATACACTAAAAATAAGGATAGACTCTCTAAATGGATAGATATTATGGAAGAATAAATGCAAAACAATTCACCATCTAAAAATCTTATAAATAATATAATATGATATTATAAATATATATATAGCTGGGGTCAATTTTATAAATAAATATGCTAAAAATCATTATTTTAAAGCTCTCCAAATCTCTGTAAAAACATGAAAATACATATGATCATTGTAAACAAATCATTACAACTTACATACATTTCCACAGAATTGTTGCAGATCAGAAATCATTGCTTGTTACTCATCATTATTGATACTGGATTCTGTGTCATATTGGATGGACACGTTTCACATTGTGCATTACTTCTTAACTATAAGTTCACAAACCAGAGAACCTAATTTTAAAAAAAGTGTCACAATATTTACATGTAAATAGCATGTAAGCCTGCAAAATGTAATCCATTCACAAAGTAGCCAACAATCTGCAGGAATGTCTGGGCAAACTGTCAAAGATGGAAATTTATATTCAATCCCTGGTTGAAACCATGTTTACTGATTATTTAATCCATGTGGTCATTGCCTTTAGGGATTTAACAACCATGGACTGTATTTTTTGCACTATAAGACCCACCTGGGCTTTTACCCTGGCCGCTCCCTGGCCATTTGCTGCTCCTTGCCACTCCTCCATCAGAGGTCCAGAACCGCCTGTTATGTACTTTTTTTCATTTACATTTTAAAAATTAAGATGAAAATGGCTCAGTCCATTAGCTGAATGGGGGATCTGGGTTTTATTCAGTGAGGTGACAGCAGACAGCTGCCGCATTTAGCCTACTGGTCTCCTAGCAACAGCTGCAGTGAACTTGCTCCAGCTTTTTTCACAGGCAAGCATTGTACATGGCGGTAAAAGCTCTGTGTGTGTGTGAGGTGCTGTTCTGTGATGAGACCACCAATCTAATTTGAATAATTGTGCAGGTATATATATATATATATATATATATATATATATATATATATATATTTATTTATTAAAGTGGAACAAAACCCTGAGTGGCTGACCCTGGAATCTAAAAGGCTACTGGCCTTCCCCTGGGGCATTCCAAATCAGGACACACCACTATGTGTAATGCCACCTGGGTCACCACAAAACCCACCTTTTTACTGGCTCCCATGGCGATGTAAATATCTGAGGCCACATCCTCAGCATCTCTGGGCTGAGGCACGCTTCCATTCAGATATACTAGGCACCCAGGAATGCAGCCGCTCCAGCTCTCCATTGCCGAGCTCTGGGTGCAAACAAAGCTGTTTGCCAAGCAAACGGCACTGATTGGACGAGGGCCCATGCATGCACCATAGGATGAGGGAACATGTGTTTTTATAATGGAAATGGTGGGTTTGACATAGCAGCTTGGGATGCCCCCAGGGCATGAAGAAAAATATTGAAAATGCTCAGTTTTGTTCTGCATAAAACAAAAGAAAAATATCATTGTTAGAATAAGAAAGAGAAAATGGAAAACCAAAATATAAAAAATGTAAATATCTACAACTGTCACGCTTGGGGGTAACTCCAGACCTCTTAATGAGCTTACAACCCCCAATCTCCACAGCCAGCTTCACCTTTAGGAGCCCCCGCTTGCCGGGACGCTAGATACCCCTACCCGGGATCGGTTGACCCCAGGACTTATTGGCTCAAAGGATGCAAGCTTATGTGTAGGAGGTCTGGAGAACCAAATAGCTAGAGCGTGAATGACGGAAGTCCAGAGACAGGCTAGAGGTCGTTAACGGGAAGGCAGAGATCGTAGCGGCACCAAGAGTCAGGCAAGACGTAGTCAGGGTACAGGCAGAGGTCGGCAACAGGGGTTCAGGATCAAGAGGCGTCAGCAAGGCAGAGGTCGGCAACTGGGGTTCATGATCAAGAGGCGTCAGCAAGGCAGAGATCGGCAACTGGGTAAAGTTCACAGGAATAAACACGGGGTTCTGAGCGCTATCACAGGCAATGGATAACTGAGGAAAGAACCCTTTATAGGGACAGACAGGGAGGGAATGAGTAGGTGATTGGTGCACTAGAAACCAAGCCAGGATTGGCCCGGAGAGCTGAAGAGGGCGAAGCCCTCAAATTCTCTAGGGCTCATTGGCCCCTTTAACTGATCCTCCGGCGAGCGCGCACAGCACAGCGTCGCCGGAGGGCATAACAGACACGTGCTCGCGCCCGCGCGCGAGCACGTCTATAGGAGGAAGAAGCGGGGGGCGTGGCTGAAGTGAGCACCGCTCGAGCCGACGCTGCTGGAGCCGCGGCCGCCGCACAGAGACAGCTGCGGTGGCTGGCCGCCCGGAGACGTCGCTGGAACGGGGACCAGGTAAGCGGTTTCTGACAACAACTAACCCAAGCAGGGATTTGAACCCTAGACTCTCTGATTCAGAGTTCATTACTTTACAGAGCTATCTTGCTTACTGAGAACCATGCTGCCACACATTTTTCCTCTCTCTCTCTCCCCCCTCTCTCACTCTCTCCCCCCTCTCTTTCCCCTTCTCTCTTTCTCCCCTATCTATATCTCTCTCTCCTACTCTCTTTGTTTTTCTTTCCCCCTCTCTCTCTATCTCCCTCTTTACCCCTCTCTCTCTATCTCCCTCTTTCCCCCTTTCTCTCTATCTCTCTTTTTCCCCCTCTCTCTCTATCTCCCTCTAACTCCCTCTTTCCCCTCTTTCTCTCCCTCTTTACCCCTCTCTTCCCTCACTCTCTCTCACTCTTTCCACACTGGTCATCAACAAATCGCCTACAAACCCTGTCCCCCCAGCAAAGCCTCGTCAGCACTTCCCTCCGACAAAGATGTTGCGGCCGCTGGCCTCACAAGGCAGCGCTGCATGGTGCGTTCTCCCCCTCACACGACATATGCAATACAAGCATGTTAGAGTCTTTTTTTACACAAATGTACTTATTTAGTTCATGATTTAAACACAGGACACATCTCATCTGTGTTCTCGGATGAAATAGTGCTCCTTTAAATACCCTTATAAAGCTCATTGCTCAAAATTTAGCTAACAAGAGAAACATCTGTATGTTATGTGTAAAGTCAGTCCTATTGCTTGGTAACTTGCTAAGGGTGTCTTTTAAAATCCTTTAAGAAAATATAGATACAGATAAAGAGAGCACACACACATAAGGGTAGACTGGATGGACCTTATGGTCTCCTTCTGCCATAAAATAATATGTTGATTTACTGAACATAATTTGTTTGCCTTTTTAGTTTAAAGGACCGATATATCATAAATGATGGTTGCACATTATAGAACACATATGCCCACAAGTAAAAAATATTTTTATATTTTAACTTTAATTTTTCATTAAAAAAATGGCTATATGGCGCTGCTGTGCTGAACAAGATGTAAAATCTTACACTCACTAGGCATCTTTTTGCAAATATATTACTAATAGATACCAGGAGCCTGTTGTAGCTGATCTTAACAATAACTAAAGTGTCTGACCTATATACTATAGGGTCGATTCATGGTTGGGTTCAGGTGTTTGTGCTCAGGCGGAGCATGCCTTAGGCACTTGATATACTGTGTGCACACCCCAGAGGCACGTGCGAATTGCACCAAATGGCAAGAAGATGGGAGAAACACAATTTGCACCTTCCGCAAGGTAAATCTGCTGTTTTGAAGTGCAAATGGCCCTGCGCCATGCGCATTTGGCCAGCTAAGCTTTTAACTGCTCCCGATGGCCACCCATGTCTCCCATTTCCTTTATTGTTTCTCTATAGTGATTTCATCTCTCCAGCTTCTGTGTTTTCTGTGAACATCTATTCGCCATTTCAGAGTGTATTCTCTGAAGAACTTGTGTTTTTTTGGGTGGGATATTCTGATTCCAGTTAACCCTTAACATTTTTTGCCCAATTTTTTGTCCCAGATGTTCTCTTTAACCTGACACTTTCATTGTTCATGGACAGGGCGATGCTGGCATGTGTTTTTGAAATGAAATAAGCCTGTTGCTCAGGTCAGCAGTTTCCTCTGCCTATTTTTTGGAGGCAATTCACTCTTCAAATTGCCACATTTGCACACATTTTTCTGCCCTCTAAACATACCATAAATCAGGCACTGTAGACAGATCAGGTGCGCAAAAAGGATGCTAGCGGGAAATTGCAGGCGCAAATTGGCGCAATGATGAGCGCTAGTGTTCAAATTGACGCTAAAACTAAAGCGCCCATGAATCAGATGGAAGCCCGAGCACGACTTGACTCTTTAAATAGTGTGCACAAAATCACTGGTGCACCGACCATGAATAGACCCTTGTATGACTTGCTTGTTCTGTAGCCCCATGACTGAATGAAAACTAAAAGGGAGCTGCACTATGAACAATACACTCACATTTTAAGTTTTAAAACTTGTGCCTCTGCCTTTCTCCTTTAAGCTGTACATTGTTACACTGTTAAAAGTCGTCTCCCTACTGTGTTACATTGTAGACAAACGAGTGGCTACTATAACAATGTATCAAATTACAATGTGTGTAAGGGCACTGAACTGCTCTTGATCAAGACACCCTAGGGCAGCCCAACACTCCAGACATGTGTACACTCACTGCATGAATGGGTTAAATGCGTAGGAAAAATTGTGCACAATGGCCACCTATGTCCCAAAATCCCCAAACATCCAAAATCCCAAAGGCTGCTCCTTGCTGTGTTAGATTGGAGAGAATGCTGTATATGTAAACAAAATCTGGGATTCACAACTTCACACTAGGCCTAATAGAATATGTATACTGATGCTTTGTAACAAAGATTTCTACTGTGGGTATAGAGATTTTAGCAGAGAGAAATATAGTGTGTGTGAAAAGGTTCACCTACCCCTAGGAATGGGAGCACCACATAAATAGCAAAACAAATTAATTACGTTTATTATACAAACAATATTTTGTTTAAAAAAAACACATAAACAGACACAGAGACAATTAAAAACAGAGCGCCCAAATCCCCCACACATAAAAACCCATATACCAATGAGTTACTTGTGGACAATGCAAATCAAACACACATCAAAATATAAATAATACATTTTGTTCCGGCACAGAAAATGTATATGAGTATATCAAAAAAGAAATTCATTACAATTGTATATAAATAAAAAATGCAGTGTGTCCCAATCCATGAAAAACATACAATCAATAGATGAATATGCAGAGGCAAACCAGCCACGCAAGACATAAAATGAAAAACTAAACGTGCAACAATGTGATTATCCAAGTGCTCTAAACAGATTTACAAGCTTACAAACAGTATTAAAAAATAACACTACCCAAATGTGCATGAGCGAAATACTAACTAAATGATTATGGATGCTTAAGTCCATATATACAGTGAGACAATGACAATGAAGAAAAAGGTATACCACCCAATGAATAAAGAAAAAGCCAGCAGGGAGTAATGTCCACCCGCTGGGAGGGGGAAGGAGCACTCGAGGACACCTGCGCACGTGGCTTTCTATGCTGCTTCTGCAAGGTGAGGGAAAACGGTCCTGTCCAATCCTCCAACTCTTGTACTCACACAGGAACACGCGCCACTCTCCGCCATGCCAGGAAGCAGGAAGTATGGTGGCTGGAGCTAATCATGCGGGAGCAGAGCAAGGCAGTCCGACACAGCAAGGCGGCGCTTGCACCATGGCGCACCCCCAAAACCCTGCCACAGTGTGCATGCCCTCACACATCTCCTGCATAGCCGGAGACTAGGAGGACACAACTGAGGAGGCACAGGCAACATGCAGGGGGACTAACAAAACCAGGAAAAGGATGCCTAAATGAACTTGATTGTTAACAAATTATACAAAATATAATAAATAATATTCGCGATTCTATCTTTTGAGAACATATAAACAAATGGGTGAAGTGTGTGCAAACCCACCCACACCCACCCATCAGATGACTTTCAAGACACAAAAATGACTTTCAAGAAAATAAGAAAATAAGCAAATGGCAAACAAATACATCAATTGAGGGCAAAAGACAATATGCATGACATATATGATCTACAGGGTTGCGCCATTAAATACGTAGGGCAAATGGGATTGAGATTCAAATCCAGTCTTCAGTGGGGAACTCTAAATGGTGAATTTAGCCCCTAAATTCCATTTTAATTTCATTTTTTTTTATTTATACGTATACACTGACTTGTTTGTTGGCTTGTACGCATATGCTAACCTCTTTTTTTTAACTGTCCCTGCTATTCCATTACTTACTTATTGCTGTGCCATGTCTCTTGTGTTCCAAAGTACTTAGCATGCATGCTTGCCATGCATTGTTCTTTTCTTCTTCCTAATGCTAAACTTAACCACTTTCCACTTTGGCATGCATTGTTCTTTTCTTCTTCCTAAAGCTTACATGGATATAATGTAAACTTTACTCTGATTGTTGTTAATAATATTAAATGAAATACAACACAACTTTATTTAATTCTATTTAATTCTTAATTCTGAATTTTTTATTTAGAATGATTTTTTTTGTTTTTTTATTCCGAAAATACAACCTTTTTCAAAAATAAAAGCATATAAAAAATAGTCACAATTTAAAAAAAAAATATTTACAAAGGTTTTTTTAGGGGTGGTTAAAAGAAAGTGGCAGGCTTCCAGTGCTTTAAGGTGGGTGGCTCCCCATGGCTGCGGCCAGCTCCTCAATATCCCCCACTAGCCTATTCACAGCAGCTGTAAGCTCCTGCAGGCACTGCAGCATCTCTAGTGTGTGTATTGTAAGAGACTGCCCCAATTTCTTTGCGTTAGCCCCTCAAAACTAGTCACTGCTTTACTTTTGCTTTACAGATTTTAGTGCTACCCTACAATCACTCTTTTTTTTATTACAAATACACATTAGATATGCTAATGAATGGGCTTTAAAACAACCACGAAAACGCTAATACAAAGAAAAAAACACACAAGAAGCTCAAAAATGGACCAAAAATACACAAAGTTTACACACACGCTTTTTTCATGTGTAAATGCACTTAAAAGAGGCTGTGAATCAACTTTAATATCTTTGCAATGAAGCTTCCCTTCAAAAATGGTTGTCATGTTCTTCCCCACTGCATCCTATATATCTTCACCACTGCCACTTTCTCCACCAGCTGCTGACACTTCTCTCTGGGTTGTCACTAATCCACTTCCCATATCTTTCTTCTGCGGGACTGATCATTCTCTAATTGATTTTGTACCCCTGTGTGCTTTAGACCCAGCAACAAACCGGCATAAACTGGTTGTGTCAATGTAAAAACACAATAAGCACAACATTGTCTATGCAGTCTACAAGAATAAGGGATGCCATGACATATACCTTGGACAAACATTACACTTCAGGTCCTAGTATAGTCCGGATGACCTACATCTAAAGGACATCCAGGTTTTTACCAAAAGTACTTCTGAATTCCTATTCTATATCAATAGACCTTAAAGTGGACCAAACCTACATTTTTAGCTTGCATCCCTGAACTGCTCAACCCATGAAGATTTTGGTAATTTTTGATACTTTTTCTTCACTCTACTCCAAACGAATACCACCTCTTTTAGCTGGAATCCCATCTACTCGAGTTATTGCCACTGTTGTTAGTGATATTATTTCCGATCATATAATTGCAATGGATAGCAAGAAAGAAATCAGTGTATAAATATCCATTTCTAGTTCTAAACATTAAGGAGGGAGTATCAGCAGGGGATTTGAACGAATTGATTCTACAATTTCACAGGCTTTTGGGTCCACTTTAAAAGCACTGATGTTCAATAAGAAGATCTGGCTCACATGTCTAGCTCATACTCAAGCATTTAATGGGGATTGTTGCTGTATGTCTTTAGACACCCTGCTGGCATAAATTTAAAGGAGAATGTGTGGGAGCCCAAATAGAGAAGTTAAATATAAATTAATTAAGCTCAGTAGTTGTTTTTTGCCAACTTGTGTGTGTGTTTATTTTATCATTTTCACTTTGAACTGGTAATGGGTCCTATGAAAAGGACACGGAAACGACAAATCTAAAAGTAATGTGACCACAACGTCATTAGTTGTTTTTCACATACTAGTTACATATCTGATGTTCATGCTCGAAAAAAAAAAAAATGCTAAAAAGGCCTTAACCTCTCCTCGAATAACATTAATTCCTATGGGCTTCGCTACTAAAAGCTGATGTTTTCCCGCATTCACCAAGAGAATTCAAGTAAATACTGCAAACGTGGACATCGCTGCACAAATATACCACATTTGATTTTGTAAATGTGGATAACACCCTTATGCTAGTGAATGAACGGCGAATGGCCTGTGAAATGTTTCATAAATTACCCGCTTAGGGACATGAGTCTTTTGTACAGCTGCTTATGGAAACCCAGGCCATGTAGCTCCCTTTGCACATTTTTGTGCTGATGTGAATGCTATTGGACATTTGGAACTCAGCAGAGCATTGGCGACTTTTAACATATGTGGGCTGCTGATTTTCAGCCGGAATGTAGCTGTAGCTGTAGTCTAACTTGTTGCAATGGTGACTTGTTTTTTTGTAAAGACAGGTTGAAGGACAAAGTGCTTGATTTTGATTGTATACAGGATAAAAACCTGAATTTGTTGTTTAAGAGAGGTATCCTAAAACTTTTGTCCATAAAGCATGATAAAGAATGCAGAAACATACTCCACCAGTTTAAAGAATAGTGAAGAGAAGAATTACCTAGGAAGTCAAGTATGTGTTGTATTAAATGCTGTTTTAGCACCTATTTCCTGACACCTTATATATGATTATGCAAGTGGCATTAACACCTTTCTTGTATGAAGTCCTCTATTGAGATATATTGTAACCTAGACGAATGAAAACCTTTCAGTTTATCTGATAAATAGAACATTTGAACATTGTTTGTTCATCTACCTCTTAGCCCATGATTAGCCAAATGTGTAGTTCTTAATTGCTTTCTTGTACATTAGTGTATAATAGGTAACATTAAGTGACTCAACACATTGACTTTCCTGCACTGCAGGCAACGCTAACACAATTCCTAATGACTTTTCACAGTTCTAGTTAGCCAACTGCATTCTCTTGCCAGTTTTTTACACATTTAACTGACGGTCCGCCACCACATTTCACTTGAACCAAATGCTATAATAAACATTTCCTACAAAAGTGGTGTTGGCTTGCAATTTACTTCTCCCAATTACTTCAACTTTAGATACCACACAAGTGGCTCAATTGATGTCTGGGGAGCAGTTTCATAGTTTTATGCCAGCCATAATAAAAAAAATGTATTTCCATGTAAAATTCAGTCCCTAAACCATCACCTTGCTGTGTGACTGAAGTTAAATCAGGGACTAATAGGATGTAGGAGGCATCTTATGCGGTGAGCTTGAAATCTCATATGGAGAACTCAAAAGGAGTAATTACTAAATTGGGGAAAATGTCTCTACCTTTTTGGAAAATGTATGCACTAAAAACTCAATCAAGGAATATTCAAAAGGAAAACATGTTTGTGCTTTATCACATATAACGGAAAACCTGTAGTCATTATTGGTTAACTAAGGCACTGATCTTGCTGGATAAGTAAAGTAGTAAAACTTTTTTAAATACTTTTTTGAAAAACACAATATCAATGCCTGTGTGAATATATATATTACCAGGGGAGTGAGGTGTTTTCCAAAGGTTTCAAGGAATCTAACCCTAACAGTCAAAAACTGTACAAGGGGAAATACAGAGTAGACAAAGTTCAGAGAGCCATATATTGAGATGAGAGGTAAGACCTTGGGATGCATTATCTATACCTCCTGCTTTGGCTATAGCAAATAAAACTAGTCATTCTGAAAAGCCTGCCCTCTTCCTGCTGAGAGGTCTATTGTATTATAGCCAAATAGCAATTTATTTATCTAAAATCTAAAACGGATTCTATTGTAATCAGCTCTGATACTTTCTAAAGTGGTCATGATGCTTTTATTGGAATGTAGATAGCACATATTGCAATGTGATGTGTACATCACACTGAGGGATGGGAAGACTCTCTAAGGATTGTCTCCTCTGTATCAATTGGTGATGACCTACTGTGCATACACTCAATGTAAACTGTAAACCGGGGGCTCATACTTGCTGATTCCTAGATGCTGCACTGGGACTTGAACCCATCTTATTATTGATGGGCAACTGGGCTTGCTCATAACTGTGTGTCTGTCCATTCTGTGGATCTGACTGGCTGCTGGTGGTCACAACCAGTTGAGCCCCAGCCACTGCATTTAAGAGGTCTCGGAAGTGTGAGCTCAACCAATTGGTATTCCTTCTGAGGCAGCAAAAACAACCCAACAATCCTTTGTGACTGTTGGATCAGTTTAAAGAAAATTGGTCTTCAGGTTTACAGATGTGTATTCTTGTTCTAAAACCATACGGTGACTGCAAGTTTAAATGGCAACATCTATTCTGATTCTGCTTCAATTTTTTTACTGCTAGATTAAAAAAAAACAAAACATAGTTTTCTGGCTTTCCCCAAAAAAGGTTCTACTATGTCATCCCTGGGGTTTGGCCATCCAGTGCTAACTAATGCTTCGTCTTTGACAGCCTTTCCAAAGAGGGCAAAGCAACCAGGGGCAAGAGTTGTAGTTAATGCATGCCAATGGGCAAGTTTGCAATGTATATTTTTTATTTTTAATAAATACACTTAAAGTGGACCAAAACCCATTTTTTACTTGCATTCCCTGAATGGCTCCCCCATGAAGAGTATTTTTTGCTAATTTTCTCTGCTCTCGCTTTACTCTAATCCCAGATATTAGTACCTGTTTTAGCTGTCATTGCCACACCTATGTAATGACTGATCCTCTGCTATCTTACAGAGAGGGATAGCCAAATATTTAGTGTTCCAGAGTGATTCGAAAAGCAGAAATATCCTTTTATAGTTCTACAACCTAAGAAGAGAGTATCGGCAGGGGCTTTGGCCAAATGTATTTCACAAGTTCAGTGGGTTTTCATCCGCTTTAAGTTTTTACTATGCCCACAGTTTGTTTGGAGTTTTTCAGAATGTATTCAAGACTAAACGAAGTGTGTGACTCTTCCCTACTTTTCATGAAAGGAGGAAGAAGGCAATACATAAAACACATTGACACATTTCTGCCATGGTCATTCTGACTGGGTTAATGTTGCAAAATAATCCTAGTGACCTATGAATGTATGGATATGATTGCCTTTAATTAGTTTTTTTTAAATATCTGTCACAACAAGGTCTGCAGAGTAAAGACATTTTCCATAAAATATATGTACATGTTTATGCATTGGCGATATCGATCCATGATCCTGAAATGTTTTCTATTATGGAATTATATCCAGCCACTGCATGTTGAGTATATGTAAAGGATGACTCTAGGTATGATGTATAGATGTAAAATATGTTCAGTTATGTGAAATCTGATTTAATTATATTTTATATATTATATCTAATATGGTAGATTCTAACACATTCAGCACTACAATGTTCTGTATGTATTAAGCATTATCTGGTCTATAACAGAGAGACAGTTGAATAAATTGATTAACAGCTAAAACCATTTTACAGTAGTTTGTCTCAAATGTTTCCAAAAAAGAAACATTTACTGTGGAGTAAAACCGTTACTGTATACTCTTAACAGTATGAAAGTAAAAAAATGTAGCTATAAGGAGGTCAGAAGAGGGTTATCTACAGTACTAAGGAAATGATCTCTCTCTTTAAACATGCAGGGAATTATAAAAAAATCTGGAAGGAATTGGGCGTGCCACGTCATCTTCTGTTATGTACTCTGCTTACTAGGTATAATAAATACCTATTAATAATACTAGGTATTACTAGGTATAACTAATGTACATCTTTATATTTTAGGCTATCCGGATTTCAGATTCCATCAGCAATAGTAAGCACAGGTTCTATCCTGACACTTTGGTTCACAACTGATTTTGCAGTCAGCGCACAGGGGTTTAAAGCTGTTTATGAAGGTAAGAGACATTGTTTTTCTACTGCTGATAGTTTCCAAACAATGTAGGTGAAATGGCCTGTGTAGCCTGATATAGGTTCTTGTTTGTTTCAGCCAATGAAAGATGATGTAAATTAGATACTTAATGTCTCTCCACTTCATGCCACCATTTTCTGTCCTGACATGTGCTTTCAGTCTTGTATTTCCTTGGTAACATTATGCCACAGGGGTATTTCAGAGCAAACCTTAAATAAAAAAATAATTAAGGTACATTTAATACCCTCCAAAACTGGGCCGGATTACTACCAAACCTGTTTTGGTTACAGGAAGGAAAGGAATGAGTGGGCTCATGTAGCTGCATTGGAGGATAAAGTCAATGTTTATTTTTGAGCTTTTGGTCCACTTTAAGCCTTTGTATTGCTTTACTTACTAACTTCTTTACTTTCTAACCCTGTTAGGGATTGCTTTCCAAATGTCTCCAAATGGGATGCACTGCTGGGTGAAATCCCCCTGGGAAACTGCAAAACTCACCTTCTTTTTGGCTCTCTTGATGATGTAAATATCAGGCTACCACATCCCCAGCATTTTTGGGCTGTGCTTGCGCATCCGCCTCCAACCATTCAGGTGTGCACCTGCTGTTTGCGATGTGGCTGCTTTCACTCCCAATTGCCATAAATATTACATATGCATAGCAAATGGTTCTGATTGGATGAAAACCCACACATGCACCAGAGGACCGGGGAAAGGTGGGATTTTTAGGGTAATCTGGGGGTTTCACATAGGGCCCCTGGGAACAAAACAAAGAGATAGTTACAATAACAAAATTATTAACAAGAGTCCAAGGACTAAATAACAATAAAGCAATATCCATGCTAATTTCCACTACAACAAAACTAAAATATTATATATAGGGTTTGGAAATATATCCAAATTTGGTTGGCTACAATTTGGTGAATATTAGCTGTGTACAGTGTCCAACTTAATAGGGAGCTTATTGTCCACAAAACTACAGAGCATTATAGAAGAACCATGGGCCAAAATGACGATAGTCCCTCTTTTATATAAAGCAGTGGGGCGTAAACTCACCTCTCCTGCTCCTGGGTCCTCTCTTACAGTTGACATCCATCAGCCTCCATGGCAATAGCTGGCCAGCGCTGATAGGCTGATCTACGGCAGTATTCTATATCGCCGGTCTCATTATTTCACAGTATATATCCTATCATAATCTTATTCCACACGTGGTCAACACTTCACCAAAATTGGCTTGCCAGAATGGTTTTCAAGAAATGCCTTTAGTTATGTTATTCCTCCAAACCTTTTTCAATAATTGTATTGTATAAGTATTCATTTAGCCTTGGAAACCTTTTTTTTTTTTTTTCAATCTTTATATAGCCTCACAAGTGTTTGTAGCAGTATTGCTCAAACATAAAAGCAGCAATAACTGCTAATGTAAAAAAGGAAGTAATGTGACATCCCTTAGAGGTGAGATCAGTAATTCCTGGGCCTGGAACTATATAAATGTTGGGGCATTTAGCACGAGATCCGTTTATTACAGAATATCCATAAACTTATATAGGGCTTTTATGTTAGAAATGTATTATGTGCTCCTTTTGTAGAATAAAAGGAAAATAGTAAAATGGTTTCTGTTTGGGCAATATAAAAGTGAAGGTATATATGGTGTAAATAATGTTTGTTTGTGCACTGAATATATTTATTAAGAGCATATTAAGTATTGATTTATAGTGCTATACATCTGTATGGAAAATGGGGAAAAAACTTGAATAAATGAATACATTAGGACTATAATGGGAAAATAAACAGTGTCTGTGAGCATGAGATAAAATATGTATAAATATATAAATTGTATAGTGATCATGTCATTAGGCCAGAATGCCTTGAAAATGCAAGACCTTTCATTTTCTGAGTATAGGACAGTGCAAATACGTGCTACCTGTCAGTTTGTCAATGTCACTTTCTTTTTCATCTTTTTCAAAGAGCATCACTTTGCTTCCTGACACTTACGCATTACAGGAGTGTTTCTATTGGTAATGGGACATGAAAGCTTACTGCCATGCATACAATGGAAGCATGGGAGGCAGCTGCTATTTGGTTTGTGAAAGAAAGGTGGCCAATGTAAGCTGCTCCCACCATCTTTTAGCACATGATGCAATTTTAGCAGGATTCAACCTTTTCTACCCGGTTCTAGTGTTACAATTACCAGATTTGGGGTCTGGTGAGTATGGATGGTCCCTACCTGGTACACTGATTTAGAGTGTGGCCAGGAAGTGTGCTGTCAATGCTGTGTCAGCTGTGCTGTCATGTCTCTGTCCTCCACTCAGCAGCCTGTCACATGATATCTTATGTCAAGTTTATGTTGTTCAGCCCTATGTTTGGCTGAGAAATCGCTGCTGTGTGAAGGCTTGTATAGCTAGGTAAGTGACAGGATGCTCTATTTCTTGGAAAATACTATAACTTTTGCTATGGGGCACCGCGAAACCTATGTATACCCCTGGGAATGCTTTCAAGAGTTAAAGAGGAACATCGGACCTAAAATAAAAAGGGGCTGACCCCTCCATCAGCTCCTACTTACCTTTTGGATGTCACGGCTGTCTGCTGTGGCGTGATCCGGCTGCTTCAGGGCCTGATCTTTTGCCCCCCACCAGCTGTAAGTGACAGCACAGCTTCAGCCATGCTCTCCAAAGCCACTCAGCGAAGTCTCATGGGGATTTTAGGCATCACCATTGCATCCTATTCATGGGCACTGCGCAGGTGTGAGATCAGGGGCCATGCGCAGTGTCTGATGGGATGCAAGATGGCACTGCCGTCGGAAGGTCACCCTAAATCCGAGGTACCCAGAAGATGGATCCCCCAGTGAGGTGAGTAAATTGTACTCAAAGGCAAAACCAGAGGTGGAGGGCAGCAGATTGGTGAGGTTTGGGGGAGGTTTTAATGACCCCGGTGTTCCTCTTTAGCAGGGTTGTAAGGGGTCATCAGTGGATTTGTGGAGTGTTTGTGTGTGGAGTGTCTGTTTTAAAGTGAAGATCAGTTGAGGGTAATGATTATTGGCATTGGTGTAGAAGGTAGAGTATGTATGTATGTATGTATGTACTGGGAAGGGGTGAAGGTACTGGTATCCATCAGTTGAGTTGGGATAAATTTATTTATATGTATATAACCAAAAATTAGGCAGGTGGCACACAATGTAAACCTACAAATGTCTATCTAAACAGGGTGCGCTGCCCAAACAGGGGCACCTATATGTATATAACAACATTTAATAAGTAGAAGTAAAAAGATCATTTGTTGAACGCACAGAGGCCCGCCATATTAGTAAAGAAATACTTCACTTGTAAATGGGCATAGTTAAGAGTGACACAGAGTTTGAGCTGTTGAAGATTGCCATATTTAGAATGAATCAGATGCAGAAAGAATACTCTGCTAGACACTGTAGGAGACAGATTGTTGGAGAGTTTATATGAGAGACAGACTTGCAGGGGAGAATCTGTTCCTTGACAGACTAGCCCATTATGCTTTAACAATGAGCTGTGATTACATCTGGGAGAAGTTGTCAAGCCAACATTCACTAAAAGATGTTTAGTACCCTATACTACTGTAAACATCATGAGAAAATCTTTTGTTTGTCGTTAGTAGAAGGAAATTGTTTTCACCAAATGGATTTACCCACTTGGTATTTCTTCATATTGAATGGAATATATGTACAAATGATTTCTAATGAGAATGTATATGTTCAGTTATTTGTATATGGTTACACTGTTATTGTTGAAAAGTCATCCCAACTGTTTTAACCTGTGGCACACCCTATCTATCCATAAGTTGTTTTTTCCAATGGCTGGGATTAGGTAAAATGTCGGCATACTATTCCCAGGATTATTTTTTTTTGTTAACATGTGTTACCTGGCAAACTGCTATTATCAACCTAGAACAAAAGAGAAAATCGAGGTGTGGTAATACAAAAAGCCAGAATCGAAAAACAATCCACTTAGACTTTACAGGTACTGTAAATATATTCTAGATGAATTAAAGGGATTGTCCAGACAGCTGAGAAAAAAAGTACCCTTTTTTCCCCAAAAAAACCTTACAGGCAACCTTAGGGACCAATGTTTTTGTGGCCTGGCCAGACCGTCTAAATCAGCATCATGAATTAGCATCATAATGTAAATGGTCTATCACTAGTTTTTTACAGTTTGAAAACGACTGGATAACTTTTTCCATAATAAGGTCACTGTGCAGTAAATACATTTGTGGAAACCCATTTCTGGGTCCACCGCTTATCCTTCGGGGCCCCCGTCCCACCAGCTGGGTGCTGCTGTTGGCTCAGCCATGGCCTGGTATTCAAAGAAAAGCTTTTCCGCTGCAGAAGCCATGCCCTGCGGCACTTTTGAGACTTTTGAGTCATTCAGCTCTCTCAAAAGTGCCACTGTGACAAGGTGTGGCCAGCTGGCTGCATCCCCGACACGCTTTCCGGGCGCGCGCCCGCTCCCATACTGAGCCATTCAGAAAGTCAGGGCGCAGGAGTGCACACAGCTATAAAGAAGCTGGGGTGCGGCGCCCACATAGATTGTGCTGCGGGACCTCAATCAGGTAAGGTCACCAGCGCCCCATTTTAATGGCGTTCAACCTAATGAAAGGAGTTACTAGTGCTGTACCACATCTCAAGGCTCTGTCCTGGGCCCCATTCTTTCGCATGTTTTATAAGCGATATAGGAGGCAACCAATGATACACATGTGTGTAATAGGGTGGATATTCATGTCTGCAACATGGAAGAGTATTTAACCCTCACTATGAGTATTGTTTGGGCAGTACCGTGTTATAAAGATATTGAGAGCTTCTGGAGAAGCTAAATGGTGGCAGGGCATCCACCTAAAAACATATTAGAAGAGACCTAAAGACCTTGATTTGTACAGTATGGAGTAAAGAAGTAAGAGAGAAAAGATTGAGACCTGAGATACTTGAAAGGATTGAATAGGTTTCTGAAGTGTCTTTAAGAAGATACTTAATGAATGGCAAGAGGGGCAAAATGAAACTAGTTAGAAGGAAGATCAGGAACAATGCCTTGATTCACAAAGAGTTGAAAAAGATTCTCATGGTAGTAAAAAATTCAATTCATGAGAAAAAAGCCTGAGAATTTCACTGTTAGGGAATCACCAGATAAAAAGACAATGAAAGTCAATGGCACTTTTTACTACAGAGTTAAAAAGAGGTAAAAAGTTCAATACTTTTTTCAAGAGTAAAAAGTGCCATTGACTTTCATTGTTTTTTTTATCTGGTGATTCACTAAAAGTGAAATTCTCAGGATTTTTTCTCATGAATTGAATATTTTTCTGCTATGATAATTTTTTTCAACTCTTAGTGAATTAAGGCCTATGGCCTTGATTCACAAAGGGTAGACAATAGCTGTTATGGTAGTAAAAAATTCAATTCATGAGAAAAAAGCCTGATAATGTCACTGTTAGTGAATCACCAGATAGGAAGACAATGAAAATCAATGGCACTTTTTACTACATGTAAAAAGGGGTAAAAAGTTCAATACCTTTTCAAGAGTAAAAAAGTACCATTGACTTTCAGTGTTTTCCTATCTGATGATTCATTAACAGTGAAATTCACAGGCTTTTTTCTCATGAATTGAATTTTTTACTACCAGTTGAGTTTTTTCAACTCTTAGTGAATCGAGGCCTATATCTGTAAATTTTTGTTACTAAATAGTTGTAGATGCTTGGAATAAACTTCCAGCAGTGGTAGTTAAAAGATCAACAGTAAGTTATTTAGTCATGGCTGGGACAAACATCTATCCATATATCTATCCCAAGATAATAATAACATAAACACTTAAGGACACATAGACCACACAATCTTCCTCTGCTGCGGACCTTCTATGTTTCAATGATAATTGAATTTTACTAATAGTAACTTTTATACTACACAGTTTATGTAATTTTTCATACATTGTTACTTTTTTATTGAGAAAATCAGTCAATCCTATACAATATATACATATTTGTATAGTTACAATAAATAAATACAATAAAATAATAACTAAACACAAATATACAGTATTCAACAGGAAGACTAAGAGACCCCATCACCTGTCCACGCAGCCATTTTTAAAAAAATTGGTCATTGTTATCAAAAATCTACAGGTGATAAGAGACATAAAAGCACACCCAGAGGAAAGTCATGAGGACTAAGGAGGCTTGATGTTCCTCTACGCCTTTTTTCCAGGCTCCCTGTCCCCATATGCCCCTCTCCAGCACCTGGTTCTTCCCCATCTCATGCAAGATGTCATGCACCACCACTGGGAAAGGAGGACATTCTTCCCAATGCAGAGCTGGCACTGTGCATTCCACGTGAAATAGCGGATTACTAGACTAACTAGATATAAAGTCCAAGCAAAAATCCCCTCTATTCTTGAATGCCCCATACACCAACTCAGCATAGAAAAGAGCACCAACCCGACCTGTTTACAAAGCTTTACATTAAAAGGACACTGGAGCAGGAAGTGGTCCATAGTCTCCACCTCATCCTGACACTCCTCAAGGCAGGCTGCAGGATTCTGGATTCCCATAAGGTAGAGATTTCCTTGGAAAGAGAGCCAGGCTATATCCCAGAATTTCAATGGAATCCTTGAGGATTTACACATTATTGTAAAATCCTAGTTCTCAGGTATTGTCAGTTGGAGTAGTTAGTTCTACACCAAGAATTCAGATGTTGTGTAGGGTTCAGCTATAGCCAGTGTAAATGAAAGAGGTATCCAATGTTCATACACACATATATATGAGTATATAATCTCTTTGGACCTTCATGCTCTCGGAAAACTCTGGCATGTAGTGTCCTGGTTAACAGCAACAGGAAACTAACACACACCTTCAGTGAGCTCAGCATTATAGAGAAACTTATCTAATCCTAGCATAGCTCCAGCTGAAGGGGGCAGGAAACATCTATGCGGCAGCAACACCAACTTTAATAGAAGTCATGTTTTTTTCAGTGTGGAGCTATTTCCTAGCCTGATTTTGTCTTACTAAGAATATTTAACTGTAAGAGCATTCCAAATCAAGGATCTAAAGTCATTTTTGACTGGAGGTCCTCTTTAAATTGGTCCAAAATCTTACACTGAAATATTAAAAGAAAAAGTTGGGGCTAAAATACTTATTGCCTCCAATATCCACTGTTCTTTCCAGTGCTGCAGAGGAGAACATCTACACTTTCTATCCAAGTCTTCATTAGACTTTAGACCTAATTAAAGCAGCTATTTAGCTGGTACACTTGCTAGCCACAGTTGACTTGCCAGACCCTAAGCCATGTGAACTGCAATAGGGGACTCATGAACCCCTTACCAGTTCACAAAGGGTTAAATGTAAAAAACACACTTAACAATAGGAGAGGCCACTACATGAGACTCATGTAGCTGGCACTAGAGGGGTTAAAAGCTTGCCACCTTCCCGCTGAATTGTTTCTATTTTAATCAGCTGTGATATTCTCTAAAGCAGTCACAAACCTACTATTGGAATTTAGATAGCTTACAGTGCAAAGTTATGTGTGCACCGCACTCTGGAATAGAAACACCCATAAAGATTGTCTCCCTTATAGTTCTATAATGGTATCTTGGATCTCATACTTCAACATTAAACTATTAAGCACCTATGTGTCAGGCTTTGACAGAAATAACATTTGACTTAGGTCAAGCTAAGTTGTAAAATCTGAGTAGGTCATCAGTAGGGTTAAGCTAAAGAAAAGTATAATCATAGAATTTCTTTTCCTTAAACACTTCAACAAATTTGTGTGGGTCATAAACTAAGTTTACATTGCTTGCTATAACAGCCTTCACTTGTGCATCAGCTAGCAGGGTATTCAATTTATATGTCAGTAGCTTTTCAGCTTTATTACTCTAGTCATAAAACATTTGCTAAGTCTCAGCATTGATTTTTCTACTTCTTTAACTGCAATTTCTTAGAATTGTTTTCTTAGATAGACTATTCTATTAAACAATCCCATGGACAAAGTTTTTCTTTTGAATGCACGTAGATTCCTCATTAATATTTGTGTTTTCTTTTTATTATTTTTTAAATTATTCTAAAATGCAGTTAGCTCTTAAAGTGCTGGATTTAAGGCCAATGACATCCACAGTAGATACCTCTGGGGTAGACTGATGATTTTTTCATACTCCATACTACAGAGATACTGCCAAGAGAGTAGTCAATTCTGGAATGAGGTTTATAAGGATTTGAGTAAAACATAATCTTTATATCCCTAGAGTCATATGGATCATAAACCAAAATCATTTGTGTAATTCCCTTTTCGTGTGCAGAACATGTTTATCCTAGATCAAGAAGAAGAAAATTAACACAGTCACATTCTAAACTATCCAAAATATCCCTCTGAGGAAACAGATTGGTTCAAGATTTAAAGCATATATGTGACATCATTGACCCATAATTCTAAAAGAATCAAACATGTTCCTGCTAAATCCTGGATCTTTTGTATTGTGAAGAATATGGAAATCTTTACTCAGCCCTAAAGATATCTAAGTAAGGGATCCGATCTGCACAGAGGGAAGAAAGCTACATTGACTTGGCAGGGTCTTCTCTTCACCCAGGGTCTTTGGATGCCCCTCCAGGGCTCTTTCATCTTCAGGAGAGGGACCAGAATAGGCCCCCATGCACGAAAAAAATGACATTTACTCACCTGCACCCATTGCCTGCCTCCCCCTTCAAAATCCCCCCAAAAATTGGACCTGATGTCTTTTTAATTAACCCTTCATGTCCCATCACTCGAGATGGATTGGAGGTAATTATTAAAAAAAAAAAATAATAATAATAACATAATTTTCCTGTTGTGTGTGTTTTTTTGACATTTGAGCATTTGTGAACTAGTAAGTTATCTATGAGCCTCCGATACCAAGTCACAAGGCTTGAAGTCTGGCAAGTCACTCCAGCCTCCCCATTACCTGTCTCCCCAAAGCCCGGTGGTAGAAGACCATGGGGGACAGGAAGGCTATACAGGCTTGTAGCCTGCAGGGCAAGGGGCCATCAAGGCCGGCCTAACTGCCCTGTTATACAAGCCATGCACAGCTGGGCTGTTATGCTAGGTAAGGGGGCCCCCCACACCCCACACCATTAAAATTTTTACGTTTTTGTAACCCCCCGGGAGGATCCCATGCCATTTTTTTTATTTAACCATTTATAGTGTGGATAGTAGTTGTATTTTATTTGTAAATGTTCTTTTAAGTTTGGGGGCTCTCCTGGGCAGGAACAGGGGGCAACTGATACATATGTGGTACCGTTGTAATCGGGACAATGGGGCTTTCACATGCAATATTGTTTTCTTATATAAAATAAATGTTTTATTTAAAATACATGAGATCATTTAAAAAATTTTTTTTTTTCCTTTTTTGACTGGACACTGGAAAAAGTACAAACAAGACATTGCATGTTAAAGCCTAAACTCTGCCCAAAAAAATCCTGGAAATTCCTGCTTGTTTTTTTTTGTTTGCATATTGATATTTTAGGAAAATGTGTTATTTTGCTTTTTATTCATTTTTTAGCTAAACCCTGTGTGTGTAAGATGTGCCCACTACAACAAGCTGGGTACGTTTTGGTTGACAAGATGTTTGCAAAATTATCCTTAAGCACATGCTTTACTATGTTTGGCAACTCTTCCCTCGAGAGTACCTACGTATGTTGGGTATTGCTCTTTTCGGGGGAGTCTCCTGGGCAGCAAAGGATGTCTACCAATACTTAAGTGGTACTGTTATAACCGAGAGAAATGGGGCTTTTACATGCAATATTATTTAATTGAAAATCTAACATTAATTATTACATTATTACAAAAAATTGTAAAAACATTTTTCTGCACATTTCACCCAAAAATATTGAAAATACACAGTTGAACATGTATAGCACAAAATAGTTAAAAATAGTCAACAGAGGATGACAAAATCTCTAGGTAGGCTGGCACTTAATATCTTAACAAGAAAGGAAGGTACACACACACACCAATGAATCTAAACCATTAGTGCTGGCAGTAAGAATGCACTATAATCAAGCACTTAGTTATTGATATTGAAAATATTTCGTATTATTATCAAAGCCACAAACAAAGATAAAAAACATAACACAGGACAATTAAAACCACACAAAATGACCCAGCTGCTCCTAGAACCCTCTCTCACATGTGCCAATAAAGTACAATTAGCACATAAATATAAACCTCTATTTAAAGAGGAACATCAGACCTAAAATAAAAAGGGGTCAGTTGCCACCCTCATTGGTCCCTACTTACCTTTTAGATGTCGCCACAGCTTGCTGCAGCGACATCCGGCTGCTTCAGGGCCCATTCCTTACCCCGCCACCCACTTAGCCAGCTTCAACTGACAATGTCCCACAGTGATCTTGCAGCTCCGCAAAGTCTTGAGAGATTTTGGGTGGCTCCATTGCATCCCATTCCTGGGCACTGCGGGAGGTCACCCGGAATCCGAGGGACCCAGAAGGTGAGGGGAGTAAATACTGCCTATTGTGAAACCAGAGGGGGGAACTATCCAGTGAGGTTTGGGGGAGGTTAAATTTTCCTCTTTAAACCACATTATTAGGTAAAATACACAGTGCCACAATAAAATCGCTACAACCACTGGAACTGGAACTATGTTAAATCAAAATATTAAAAATATGCAAAGTATCCATATACAGTGTAAACAAAGTGCAAATCAAGTATCCAGAGAAATACACATAGATACAATATTGCCAAACAATGAGATAAGAGGGAAACAAACAAAGGCAAATAAACCATTACTATTCAAAAAAATATGACCAAATTAGCAGCAATGAACAGATCAGGAGGGCTACAGATACCCACATGGCTACCACAGCGCCCAGTTCTTATTTCAATGTTTTTGTTGGGTCAGCTCTAAGTAAGAAGTAGTTTATTTATTACTTTTTTATAATGATCCAAATCCTTGACCAACCCCCCTATCGGCTTGTTTTATTATCCTACTTTCTTTCTTGACGCAATGATTATTTAAATCGTATTAATTAGTGTTAAAAGTGGACCTATTTTTTAAAATGAATGCGTTGGAAAGTACTAGCCTCCTCCTAAGGCCAGACTAATAACATGACTTGGTTAGAAAGAATTGTTGAACATTCAGTTTCTTAAAAAACAAATTAATATCAACTTATAAGTGGAAAGGGTCTAATTTTAGTTTTAAGGAGCAAATATTATCCAATGAATCAATTTCTTCAGCACTTAATGCTCTTTTACTAAGGTTAAAGAGTCCCTCCCCTTTGTCAGAGCTTTCCTAATTTTCTTGTGCTTTTTTCCTCCTCGTTTACCCCTACTTACCTCTAAATTTATTTATATCTGTGTTGAATAATAAAACAGATAATGGGTGGAGAGTGGCATACAGTTGAACAAGATAAACACAATGTACATTTTTGGACCTCATTATTGAGGTAAAAGCTTCTGCTTTGAGTACCTGTACCTGGGACTTCATTCCCATTACCATTAACAGCTGTCACCACCTAGTGGCTTAAAAATATCCCTAAGAGTAAAATAACCAGGATAAATGATGTTGATTTTCAAGGAAGGGCACAATTGGTTGGTAGTAGATTGGTAGATAAGGGGTATGATAGTAGGTTAAATAATAAGGAAACTGAATCTATGGAAGGAAAGGAACAATCTACCTTTTTAAATAAAAAAGTTTAATGAAGGTAAAAAAATGAATTTGTATTAATTACTAAATTTGGATATAATTATAAAACTCTCATATATTTAACAAACACTGGAAAATCTTAAAAGCAGATCAAGTGTTGGGGCCCGTTTTATCAAAAAGGCCCAGGGCTATATATACATATATATTACATCTTTAGTAAAAGGTCTTGTTGAACCTAGTCTAGCTGATTATAAAGGGTTTTACCCATGCAAAAAATGCATGGGCTGTTGTTTAAATAAAGGTATGAACAGTAAAATCTTTCAGCAATAAGAAAGTGTTCAATATTCAGTCCTTGTCACTTGCACTCAGAACCACATCGGTTACTGTATAGAATGTTCATGTGGGCTCCAATATGTTGGGCTTACATCCTGGCATATAAGCAGAATATTATGTTGGCAAATTTTATGGAGTTTCACCAGTGTAATTCAAAGGGTCTGCTTTTTGGGCCTGGAAAATTAGACCCACATTGAGAAAGGAATCCAGGTGGATTTCTAATCTTGGTACTATGGCTGAAAAAGGGTTAAATATTGTTTTTTAATTAAATTATTTTATTTAGATGATTTAGAATGATTGGTCTTTCTTGTTGTTTTAAGATGTAGCATATGATCTTCTGCATATAAAGTACTTTTTAATTTTTTTATGGTAAGTTTTGGAAATTTGCCATTATGCACAGTAATGGTTAATAAGTAACATTGTTTAATCTATTTAGAAACATAAGAAATAAGACTATAATGGCAGTTAAAGGGTTATTCCCACAGCTCACTCCCTCATAAATCTCTAGTGCTGCACTAGCTCTGTAGCCCCAAGCTTAAGGCCCAGAGTGCGTAGGGCAGAGTTAGGCGGTCGCGCAGAGCCCCCACTGCCCCAAACGCCATCGGCCACACAGCCGAGTTACAACAACATGTTTGGAAGGAGGATGAGAGAGTTTTACATCTATCCTGCTGGGTGGTTAGAAGGATGCACCCTGTTGCAGTGTGCCAGAAATCTGCTTTCTCATTTTTTCTATTGAATGTTTTAAAAGTATTGAATTTGGTCACTCTTAAATGCACAGGCTGCACAATTTGTTTTTAAGAGAACATATTACGCTATGTGCGGTTCTTTGTGTTTTCCCTTTACATGTGAAGTTTATCTCTGCTGGTAAGCACAGACAATCATTTGAGTATCCATTGTTTGAGTGTTTAAAGGAGGTTTATGAATATATTGTTAGGATCTTCTTGGACTGACTCCCATTGTTTACACATTTTTTTTTAAGCTTTAAAGTGGACCAACACCCACGGGTGATCGGCCCGGGAATCTATAAGATTCCCGGGCCGATCACCCCCCTCCCCGCGGGACATCCGAGATCGGGATGTCCCGCGGGGTGAAACCCCCACAAACACCCCAAACTCGTTACCTTATCTTCGGCGGCGGCCGGCCGCCGCCGCCTCCCTTGCGCCCCTCTAGACGTGTGCGCGCCCGCGCCGGCCATCTGTGAGTGGCCGGCGCGGGCACGCACGTCAAGAGGGACGCGCGGGAGGCGGCGGCGGAGGAGCCGCTTGTCCGCGGCTTGTCCGTCGGCGCTGGGAGCGGGGAGAGGTGAGTTGTTCGGGGGGTTCGGGGTGGTTTCACACAGCGGGGGGGTGCCCCACCGAAGTGGACCAAGACCCAGGATAGTCAAAATCCTGGGTGTTGGTCCACTTTAAGAAGGCAAAATAACATTTTTCTTTGTTCTGTGACACTGTTAGACTCTCAATAATATTGTTTGAAAAGTTAGACATTTTTGTTTAGCACAGCATTCATATTGTCTTAAAGGGCTTTATTTTTATGTATTTTTTGTAACAAAAATTCTTCAAGTAAAAACTTAGATTTAACTTTTTGGCAGCTGTTGTGTACTTCAAGCCATAAATAGCTTTAAAATAGATCAGTCATCATAATTTAGCATAATGATATTTAGGCTTAAGCTCAGCCTAAGGTACTGTAGGATAACATGCTGTTTGATGTGAATATGAATTTGCTTAGGAATATTACTGTACTATAATTATAAATGTAAGCAATAAGCTGTAATACAGACATGTTTACATAAAAGCATTTCTTTATCGATGTCTGAACGCATAAAAAAGAAGGAAAAATATATACTTGCACACATCACTAATTAAAATCTATTGCCCTGTAGTTTAGCTAGCTTGTTGGCTATGACCATTTATGTACTGCAGGTGGCAGATTTACATTTTAGGGCCAAGGAAAGTCATTATCAGATGTCATAGAAACTGTGGCTTCCCTGCATATTGGTTGTATAGTCCAAAAACAGGATACCATACAGGATGTAGCAATAACATTAGCATTGCTGAATATTCATGTACTTGGTGAGTTATTCATTGAACACAGAGGGATTCCCACAGAGACCAAAAATATCCTAGTAAAACAGAAAGTATTTCCTTAGAAATTAAAAAGAAAGTAAAAAAAGAACATGCATGATGATGTCTTTTGCTAAAAAATACCTCAAATCAAATCAATGTAGGAATAGCCGGAAAGGTGATGGTGTATGCTAGAGATCATGGGTGGGTGTTGACTGATGAGATAACACTTTCACAAAATTGTCAAGTCTACAGTGCTTTCTAGTGACATTGCTCTACTAACGAACCCAGAGGAGAAGAACAAAAGTTCCAGTATAATTTACTCTTTTAATTCAAAACAGCATCCAATAGGAAGCACTTTGAGGCCGATTCATTAATAGCGCCAGGTAGCGACAGATGAGAGCCAGTAGCGGTATTTTCACAGTGCACGCTAGTATTCGCTGTGCTTGGCCGTTGTTCGGCTGTTGACAGCGACTCAGTCGGTGTGCGGTAATGTTGAATACGGGGTTAGGAGTCGCTGTTTGACAGGTTCCGCGCTGTATGGGAGCGCATGACAGCGAACGGCCATAGCGAACGGCTCCCAGCATATTCATTAACAAATCACGCTCCAAAAATTCTCGCGCTGTGAAATGCTTGTTTAAACCCCAGAGCGCTGGCGGCGATGGGTTAAAAGTAGTTTTTTAACCCCCAAACAACCATATTTTTGGAAAAAAAAAAAAAACATGTTTTTACAAACATTTTGTAATATGAATACATTAATACCAGACCTGTAATATCAATTCTGCACAAATTTTTTTTTTTTTTTTTTTACCTTAAAAAAAATATCTAACATTGCAGAAGTGGTCACAGAATTTTTGCCATTTAAAAAAAAAAAAAAAAAAAAAAAAAAACATTAATAGCAATTAATTATGAATATTTAAAGATTGCTCCATTGAAATGCATTGGAGAGCGCCAGGTAGCGAGAGGTCATACCTGTCGCTGTTCAAGGTTGGACGCTGGCGCTGTGGGGTGAGGCTGGAATAATGATGAATGATTCGCTATCTGGCGCTCTGTCAGTCGCTAAGCAGGATCGGCTTGATAAATGTGTGATTGCGGAGGGGAGCCGGCGTTCTCGTGGCGGTGAGCGTCATTACCGTTCGCTCACCATTCGCTACCTGGCGCTATCCCTTGTTAAATAAGGGCCTTAGTCATGCTGAGAAACTAATGAGAAGTGGTGAACCTCCTTTCGCCTGATATTCCCAATGCAAGGAGACCTTTAGAAGTGCTGACAAAACCTCCATGGCCTTCTATACAGGTTTGGTCCACTTCCATGGTGCTGGGGGCACCCCTGGAAAAATGCAAAGGCACTGTACTCTTCTGCATTTCTGGTGCTAAGTAGAGATGGAATCAACAGGAAAACCCCCAACATAACCAGAATGTGGCTAGTTGTATTCCCTGTACTTTGAATTGGCATAGGTGTGAATATTAAAAATTAAACATCCTGCTCCTTTATTAAACAAATAAAAGTCCCTGCCATCTTCTTCCTGGACTAGCCTGTAGCTTAAAGATGTCTTCCAATCTGATGGCATGCCTGAAGACCTCCAGTGGCTTCTAACAGCATTGTGCTAGACCTGGTCCTTGGCATTCGCCAGCATTTTCTCTTCAGATGGAAACTGGTCTTCCCTCTACCATCTCTGAAGTCCCACCATAGGAATGCTGTTACCATCTCAGGGCATCTAAATCCTCTAGCATGTATGACTCTAAAACCAGATGTCAGACAAATCATGAGTAACCCAAAGATCCTAAATATCCTGAAATCTCTGGGATGTATGGTATCATTTAAAGAGGTGGCTAATTTCAACAAAGAACATAATTTTATTTACTCTAGGGATTAGCTCCCCAAAAGGGATTCTATGATGCTTTCAAGATATGGCAATGATGCCTTTGGCAGAGGTTGTAATATGCCGATGCTTCTCTTCTTTATAGGAAATCTTATGAATATACCTTCAAATAGCAAAAGTTGAATTATTTATGCAGTGTTTGAATGAAATATAGTGGTTTGTGACAGCATGTTCTAGCCAGGATTTCTTATAGTTTTACAACATCTGGTAATGACACAATGGAACATCTGCTGTTTCACAATGTAAATTGTCGTGTTGTTAATCAATGTGCGTGTTGACTCACTATGTAGATTATCCACCATGTCAACTTCAATTCACAAATTGCATTCAAATAAATATGTATTATCTGTAATAACAATGACAAAACTTGGCTTGCTAATCTGGAGTACAGCAAATATTTTACTTCCTAAAATGTTTGTATCTAGATCTTGCTAACACATAAAAACTTGAATACCCAAATTAACGTGCTGCAGATGTCGCTTTAGCTTCACAAGTACAATACAACATATGTAATTTAATGTGGGAGGATGATTCTTATACAACTCATGCTGATTATATATGGGTATGCCTGATGCCCAATAGCTGTAACTTGCTCCATTTAATTACTGGTGATCTATGTTATGTTATGTACTATCAACATTAAAATGAAGTTTGGCTTTAAAAATACAATCATTATAAAATCCCTTGATTTTAATATTTATAGCTCTGTGCTAAGACTAGGTATGGACCTAAAGTGGACCAAATCCGTATCTAGCATCTATAAGACACTAGGCCTAGTTTGACAACCATCCCAGGGGCATCCCAATTTGGGTTGCGTCTCTTACATCTGCCTTGGGCTCTGCACAGCCACACTCACCTTAGCTGAATAGCTGGCATGACTACACATAGTTTAGGGATGCAGGTGGTGATTGCATGTATGGCTAGGATTTCATACAGCTTCTCCAGCTGCACATTTATATGCGCCAAAGAAACTCATTGGGAGAGCCATGCCTGCTCCATAGGAACACTGGCTAGGTATGTAGATGGGGTGATCTGGGGGGTTCCATGCAGTGGGACATCCCATATTGGGATGCCCCATGGGGATGGACCAAAGCATGGGTTTGTGAAAATCCCAGGTCTTGGTCCACTTCAAAGAAAACTCATCCTGTGCAGCTCCTTCATTATTTCACCTGCCCCCAAAAAACAAAATTGGGTAACTGGTTTGGCATTTAAATCATTTGCTTATAGCCTTGAGTGCATATAATGTACAGAATTGTACAGCCTGTGTGAGGAGCATAAGTACATGCTACAAAATTCTTTAAATATATCATCCTCAAATGATGAATAATTCTATTTAGTCGCTCAGGTGTTTTAGTTGTGACAGAAAATCGACCTGACAGCATAAAGTCACTTTCACAAATATATATGACAGATGCCATGAAAGATTCTGTTTGCATCCCAAATAATAGCAGTGCTAGTTATGCCACCTACTGCTAAATGCAGTTTTAGTACTGACAACTGATACACAAAATGAAGAATTTCTCTTTTAAACAACTCTATCTTCATTTCTAAGATTTTGAAGAAACAGCAGATTTGATTTTTAAGGGCAATCAGCTTAGTAATTTCAGTTATAGGTAAAGTTAGGAAACTAAACCAAATCCCTGATTTTTAATATTCATTGGGCCTGTAGCACAAGTGACACTGAAAAAATTGTGAAATGTATTTAATGATCTATCTATATCTATGTCTTCATTATGTATTTATTTTTATCCACTGGTGGGGCAAATGGGTGCGTGCTTTCCCCACTACTGCTTATACTCTACACCATCAGCTATGCTTCATACGACAAACACAGCAAGATCATCACATTTTCAGATTACACCCCCCTTATTGGCCTTATCAGTGGGACCGAGAGGCTATATTGTAACATAATTAATAGGCTGGGTCATTGGTGCTTGTCTCACGGAAAAGACTAAGGGCATCCAATTATTTACTGAAGTCTTGCCAATTAAAATCTATGATACAGGAGAGAAAAGGGTGAATTAAATCATATTCCTTGATATAACCATCACTTGAGAGCTAAAGTTGGAATAAAAAACACCAAAGCAGTATTGAAAAAGCCCTACAGAGACTGAATTCCCTAATGTTGTAATTACAGCAATCATAACCACCTCCCTTACTGTCTGGTATGGGTATGCAGCCAAAAAAGATACATTTCACATTATCAAGATTTTCAGGAGTTCAGAGAAACTATTTGGATCCCGATTGCCAGACACCGAAGGGCAGTCTATCGACAGACTACTAAACTGGACATTGAAGATTACAACATTTAATCTCACCTAAGGAATCCTTTCTTTCAGCTGCTAACATCAGGCTGGACATTCAGGATATCAAAACCAAAGAGAGAGAAATATTAGAACAGTTTCTACCCCGTACCCCTTAGCAGTCCAAGCACTGTACAAACCTTTACAAGGCTACACAGAAACCCCTGCCCTAGGCCATAAAACCAGACCTTCATCCTGATGAAGAGCCTATCTTATATGTTATGGGGAATAGTTTTTTAAGGGGTTGTTCTTTCATTTAAATGATGATGAAGGTCTTTTTTACATTAAAATACCCCCCCGCCCATTCAGCTTAAATTTTAATTAGTAAATATTGTACGAAAAATGTCCACAGATGCCACTACCATTAAGGAATGTGAAGGAATTAAAGATGTCAAAAACTTAAAAACAAGTATCATATTTTCTCCCCCACAGCTACTTCATCCAAGTCCAGTGCTCATAAACGGATTTCTGAGATTGACTCCTGGGGCTCCTTTGCTGCCCCTCCACCATTCACTGGCAAAATGTGGGACCTAGCCCCACCCCCAATTCATTTAATTATTGGAGCACACCCAACCCCATTCACTGCAACAGAGGAGGTGTGCTAGGCACTTCCTTGGTACAGCCACACTGTAAGAGGCATGCCAGGTTCTCTTAAACTCCCTTTCATAAAGTATAGGATTTTTTTTTACTCTAAGCTTCAGAAAAAGTGTTGGTGTGACTTACAGGCCAAATCCCAGTTAGAAGTTGCCAATGAAAGCTACAGTATTTACATGTCCTCTCCATTCACTACAATTGAAGTGGTGTGCCGAGGCCTGACTCCATTAAAGTTAACGGAGAGGTTGCCAATGAGAGCTACGGTGTTTACATGCCCTCTCCTTTTACTGCACTGCACACTGGGATGTGCCGGGACACGCTCCCCCCATTGAAGTTAATGGAGAGGGTGTGGCTGCACCGCTGTGACTGTTGGCAGAAGGGCACGATGCCAAAGTGGCATTGACTTGAGTCCACACCAAGCAGGCTCAGTATCTGAGTTGCTTATTGCTTATCGAATTCGATCAATCATTTGTGGGTGACAAAAGTTGAGTATTCTTTTGTTTATTTGGCTAGTCAATCCCTTTAAGACGTAAATATATGTGAATCAAAAATACAGTATAGAAATAAGAGCAAGGATACTTTTTTGAGTCAAAAAGTGTAAGTAAACCCTTCAGTATGACAAATATCTATGCAAGCAAATGATCCTACAAAGCAGTGATATGAACTTGAGAGATCTTGTAGTTAAAAAGCACTGGGTTGATCAAAACATGAAGCTAGTTACAGTACAGTATATTTGGTATTTATATCCACATTCTAGTATGCTCCCCAAAAGGGGTTTTAATGCACCTGAAGAGAGACAAGAAAACATAATAATTAGGGATAGGCAACCCCCCCCCAAAGTTCGCGTCTGGTAGGTTCCGCACTCACCTCAGCCCCGATCCTCATCAGCAGCGAAGCAGCAGTGGTGTTTGAATCTGGCCCCAGCTGGGGCTACAAAAAGCAACCCATCAACCAGCTAGGGATGGACGGCAAACTCGAACACAGACTTCTGACTAAAATACATGTCCGGGTTTGAGCACCCGAACTCGCAAACTTAAAAACCTTCAGTACAAACCTGACCTTTGTGGTTTGGGTTCACCCATCTCTGTTAATAAGCCCCTGTGCATCTGAACTTTTTTTGGAACAGATTTAATGCTCAGGACATAACCAGTCAAATGATTCATGATAGTATATTTCCTAAAAGTAAGATCTGATTTCTCTATTTCAGGGGATTTCTTAAAAACTCAGCCTCTTTGAAAATTGTAAACGCTGTCAAAAGTTTGTTCTAGCCAACAGTAACATGTTGCTCTGTTCCTGCCATATTTTTATGAATGACCCAACAGAAAAATGTCTAAAAGCTAAGGGCGCTGTTTGTTTTCCTTTAATGAGAATATTCATAAAATTACTGCAAAAATGGTTGCAATTTAGTAAATGGATATAATAATGGTAAAATCAGTGTGCAAATCACACGCACACCAGTGATCAAACTCCTGCCTGTGTTTCGTTAGTATTGATAATTAACCCCCTATGACTTAATTTAGATATTTTCCAAAGTTAATTCTCCTTCACAATTATTGTGATTAGCAATCAGTATTTCTCTTAAGCCTGTGTTTCAGACACGGTACTCACTGGCAACTTATGACAGCATAATTGCTTTACACCTTTATGCAGCATTTAAATGTTGATTCCTTGCATGAAGTGTTCAATGAAAACAGATTTAACAAATACTCTTTCACATCCCTACACTCATAATTATCTATTGAAGTCAAATCAAACCTCACACATGCTAACAGAAAACAAAATTATTATTCTAATTATGTGTCAATTGCTCAAATTACAAAGTGACACTTATATCTGATTTAAATCAAATACTGAATCATCTTTTTTAATCAACTGTAAAACATACCTGTTTGCTCTTTGTTTCTACAACATGCAGATGTGGTACGCTAGCATTATGGAATTAGCCCCTGCATGGATTTAAAAGGCAGCTGAAAGCAAAAAAGTTGTTATTTAAACATATTTACCCCCCACTTTTCCCTAAAGCAATCTTCCAGTCAAAAAAGGTTTACTAAATTGTCCCACCCATCCTCCCCTCTAATGATCCGTGGCTTAAGCTGTTTGAGAATGACAGCTGACAGTACTGCTTATACATGAGCCTGAGATGGAGCTGTGCCCAGCAGCAGCACGCACTAAACAGTGAGAAACGCAGGGCAGCTTGCCTATCATTTTACAGAAACACACACACACACAAACAAATACACACACACACACACACACACACACACACACACACACACACACACAAACACACTGAATAAACCTACTGTAACAAATGAAATCTGTGTAAGGCGGAAGCTGTTACAATGTATCTCTATAGAGTTGGCTGCCACAGAGCATTCACTCAGTAGATATATTGTATTTAGAAGATCTCAGCCATGAGCAGAGGAATGAGTAATTACAGCTGATGGCTTATGTCACTGATTGCCGAAGGAGCAATTTACTATGTTTTGATATTTTTAATTAACCATTTTACCTTTAATTTACTATGTCAGATTGTAGTTTTTAAGCCCTTAGGTCCTAGAGTATGGATTCTCCCCATTTAAAGTAAAGAATTTTCTGTTATAATATAGTTACATAGTACTGTTGAAAAAATACATATGTCCATCAAGAAGTTAAACCAACGGACAGACTGGAGAAAATAATTTTATTTTTTCACTGATACAGCTAATAGTAATTGTTAATGTTATTTTCTGCTAGAAAAAGCATCTGTCTTTATCATATATATGTACTGTATGATTGTGCAATGCCTCCTGTTCATCAACAAGCCATTTATCGCCATAGTCGCAAACTAAGAGGGACACAATCCTTGAACTGAGGGACTTGGCTCAATGTTAACGGTGTTCAAAGTTGCATGGAGGTTGGTAAAACAATGACAAACTGGAATGATAGCAGGAGCTACACAGAGGGAACATTTGCACAGATGGATAGTCTGATTGGAAGAATAGTGTATAGTGATCCATTCTGTTCACCATTCTTCCAACTGAAATTAAAATTGTACATCACATCCCAAGTCTAGGGCATCAGACGGCTTCTGCACAAGATTGTGCTATGAGCAAGTCCAGCTGCAGGTTTTCCAGGCAACATGCCACCTCTTTAAAGTGGACCAATCACCGCATTGGCCAGCCCTGGAGTCTAAGTGTATCCGTTTTGCCCCCCCCCCCAGAAAACCCACAATCGCTTACCTTTTTGCTGGTACCTCACCGCGATGTATGCGGACGTATTCAAAAAGGCTGGATGCAGGGGGTGCACACTCTGCAGGGAAACCTGAAACATGTGTCTCTTCATGCACCTGATGCACTTTCTAAACAAACACTTTATGCCATGAATTAATATTTTTTACACATCCAACTAGTGGACACGTTAGACTAGTGGACTCTGGCACTTACTCCCCATACAGCCAGAAACATCCGCCCTAGTGCTGATGAGAGCCTAAATCTCAAAACACGTGTCCACTAGTTGGATGTGTCTGGCTGTTTAAATTTAAAGCTAATCCTTGGCATTGCCCCCTAGCATTTCTAAGGGCCTTGGATGGCACAGAAACATAAAGAGATGATTTGCATATCTCCGCCTGCTGCAAGGATAGATGGGTAATGCTATCTGTCCTTGTATTGGGTACTGTGCAAATACTTTCCGTTCTAGGAAAGCTCCTCTTTTCCTTTACCTAAGTAGAGGGTTTTTTTGGTCTCTTTAGCCCTCCCTATATTAAGCCTAACATGCTTTCGACTCTGTTCTAGCATGGGAGAGTAAACCAAGAGGCTGATTTATTAATAGCGACATGTAGCGACAGTTGAGCGACTGTAGCGGTATTTTCACAGCGCCCGCTAGTAGTCGCTGTGCTTGCCCGTTGTTCGGTTGTTGACAGCGACTCAGTCGGTGTGGCTAATGTTCAATACGGGGTTGCGAGTCGCTATTTGACAGGCTCCGCGATGTTTGGGTGGGCATGATAGCGACTGGTCAGAGCGACCGGCTTCCACCATATTCATCAAAAAATCACGCTCAAAAAATTCAATCGCTGTGAAATGCATGTTTAAACCCCAGAGCGCTGGAGGTGATGTGTTAAAAGTAGTTTTTTAACCCCCAAAACACCATATTTTTGGAAACCAAAAAAAAAAAATTTTTTTAATAATTTAGTAATATGAGTACATTAATATCAGACCTGTAATATCAATTCTGTACAATTTTTTTTTAAATTTTTTTTTCCCTTAAAAAAAATATCTAAAATAGCAGAAGTGGTCACAGAATTTTTAACATTAAAAAAAAAAAAAAAAAAAAATTAATAACAATTAATTATTAATATTTAAAGATTGTTCCAATCTGGAATAATGATGAATGAGTCGCTATATGGCGCTATCTCAGTCGCTAAGCAGGATTGGCTTGATAAATGTGTGATTGTGGTGGGGAGCCGGCGTTCTCGTGGCGGGGCCCGTCATTACCGGCCGCTCACCAGTCGCTACCTGTCGCTATTCCTTCATAAATAAGGGCCCAAGTAACTAACTAGCTGTTTTAAATCCCACATGTTAATACATACATTTATTTATCTTACATATATATTAAACTTTGTTTGTTTCTTTATATATGTAAAACTATTGTGCTTTTGTATCTGTTGGTGTTAGATGCAGAGTAGTTTTTTTTCCATATAACAGGTATAAGGAAAGCGACTAAATGCTAATTTAATTTGGAAGAGCTGACACTGATGCCTTGCAGATAAGCCTAGATTTTTCACTTACTTTGCAATCTTTTTTTTCGGTGACTTGTATTTGAAAGTATTACTGATTTTATCAGAGCATGCAAAAGGATGTGAATGGAAAGATGTGGCTTTTACCATGGCGGAAATGAATGTCACCACTGAAAACATAAGGCCATAAGAGTACAGTATTTCTTTCAGAAGTAGTTTTAAAAACAGCTGTAGCTGTGCGGCAAACAAGCCTGTGCAGCAAGAGGTCTCATTGATTAGATCACTTGAGGCTCAATGAAATGCTGTTGCTTGAAAAACATTTCCATTAACAACATGGAAGCAAAATGTCTTAGTAGCTGTGAGTTTGTTATTTTTTACTTTCATCTCACAATAATTATACATTGTATTATACAGGTTAAAGGACAATTCCAGTGTCACTGGCCTTTTTTTTAAAGTGTACATTATTGTCTACCAAAACAATGTCTCTCATTTTTTAGTTCTTATGTTAGCAAATATGTGTTTCATGAAAGCAGTCTTAAATAACTGCAATGTAAATGGTGTAAATGCAACAGATTGAACGTAGTGAAACCTGCTTCCATAAAACACACATTTGCTAACATAAGAAAAAAAAAAAAACTGGAATTTTCCTAATCCCTTGGTCCTTTCTAGGGATGAGCGAACCGGTTCGGACGAAACGGAATTCACTCCGAATTTCAGGGAAAATTCGATTCGGCACGAACCCGAATCTTTTTTGGTTCGTGCCGATCGAATTTTCCCTGAAATAAAAAAAAAAAAATGCCGGCATGGTGGGAGCGGGCAGGCCGGCTACGCTGTCAGCGGGCGGCGGAAGCCGACCTGCCCACTCCCACCATGCCGGCATTTTTTTAAAAAGCAAACACTTACCTGCATGGTTGGAGCGTGGAGGCCGGCGCCGCTCTCAGGCGCCCTCTGATGACGCGTCCTCTGATGAACGCTGACAGCGTAGCCGGCCTGCCCGCTGCCACCATGCCGGCATTTTTTTTTTCAGATGAGCGATTCATGAAAGTTCGATTCGGGCGAACCCGAATTTCTTGGGGAAATTCGGCGAATCGCCCGAATCGAACTTTCAAGAAGTTCGCTCATCTCTAGTCCTTTCCCCTGGGGCATTATCCCCACTGTGTGAAACTCCACTGTTCACCAAGCTAATTCCCCTCTCGCCCTTCTCATCGCGGCTTCAGCAGCTGAATGGTATACTAGCCCCTGAATGGTACACTCTCTCCCATCAGCACAGCTGAGAAGGGAGGTGTGTGATGCCTGTCGTGCATGCGCCGTGGCCTCAAGAAAAATGGAAGATTTGCAGTTAACTTGGGGGCTTATCAAAGCAGGGCATCCCAGTTTGATTTAGGATTTAGAAGTCAAATAATTTTTCATAGACCAGGCATGTTAAAAATATTTATTCCAGGTGGTCCAGAGGGGACTGGGGCCAGCAGAACAGTTGCTACATTCTGATGACAAGTGGGGGGGGGGACCCAGCCTGGAAACTGAAGCAGGGACATTGACAGATCATCCATATTGAATAACAGTGTGGCCATATTTCTCCCTGGATTGAGTGACTGCCCTGCCCTGCCTTGCCCTAGGTACTAATGACAGCTAATAACAGAGGAGGGAAACATCTTCTGTTGTTAGCTCCCCTTTGGAGTAAAAGGCCTTGGGGGAAGGTGAATAATAACTTTCTATCTACAGGCTTCTAACATCTCAGGCTGGCCCACAGAGTAACAGTTGTATCAGTTGCCAGGTGTTTTGTTTTTGTGTACAGCCCCAACATTCTGTTGATACCACACAGATGACAATCTATATGACAGTAATGATTAAGCTGGCGATAAATCTTTGATAGATACAGGATGTAAGGCTGGTTCTATAGGGGGACTTTTCTCTACTCCTGGTAGGCATCGGCATTGCTAATGATACAGTGAAGTTCAACTTTGGGTGTGCATTGGGTGTGAACTGTGACCTGAGTGAACACTTTTTATTTTAACACACATTTAACTCAGAAAGTCATCTGCGCAGGGCCGGATTAGGTGTGGTGGAGGCCCCTGGGCACAAAATCTGGTGGAGTCCCAGGATAGAGTATTTTTAAAATAATAGTACAGCCCAGTAACTGATTGGTGGTTGTCTGGCACCCGCCTATTTACTGAATAATCAGATCGGAGTCCCTTGTGCCACCCTTGTGCGGGTGCGTGCTGCTCGGGAACTCCGGGGGGTGTAGTCGCCGAGCAGAAAACAATTCCCTGCATAGAGCTGACGGCGGCTGTGCTTGGTGGGTTATGTGCAGTTAGCAACAGCCGATTTAACAGCTCTGCACCCATCACTGTAGCATTGCTAATGGCGGCTTTGCAGCTCTAGACTCTCCATCCTGCCCTGTGGTGGTTTTGGCCGCAGGTTTGCAAGACTGAAAAGCTTTCTGGATCAGACCATAACCCAAGTGTTGGTGGAGGCCTCCTTTGCTGGACAAGTGGTAGAGGCCCTGGGGGTCATGCGCCTTGCGCCCCCCTCATAATCCGGCCCTGCACCTGCACCTTAAACGGGATATTTTTACAGTTCAGGGTGCTTTTTTTAAAGTTTGAAAATATATGGCTTACGCTAAAGATTCAAACTTTTTCAGCATAGCCAATAGGGCTCTGTTGTTTCAGAAAATGTCCTTACCTCATTGGTAAAACTATGTACCATAAATGTAAAAGTGCCCCATCTCATTTGCAGGTGATTTTTGGGGAACAGTTATAGCAAAGTTTTTAAATGCAGTTTTTGTTTGTGAGGATTCAGGTAGCAATTCACAGTCAAAAGCACACCAAAGTTAAACTTGCTCTACTGAAAGCATGACCCCCATTAAAGTACAATTAGTTGTAAAACTGACACACAACACAGTTAGACATATGTAATGTTTTTCTGCATGAGCCTCAATAATAAGGTATTATTGAACTTACCTGTAGGCTTGGCACCCAAACTTGTCTAGTGCTCCTCAGTCTGACACCCATTCCAAACACCTGAACTCCAACTTATATGACATGGAGGCTGATTCACTACTAGCGCCACATATTGCCAGATGAGCTTCTGTATAGCGGCGTTTAGAGCGACTATTTAAACACAAACAAATGAAATCCCATTGAAATGTATGGGAGAGTGACACTGAGCGAAAGGTAATACGTAGCGCTCTTGAACCTAGGGCGCCGGCGCTATACACTGAGCCACCTGTAACAATACATGAGGCGCTACATAGCGCTGTTTGAGGTGCTCGCCTGATTCGCTTTCTTAAATGTGGCTTCCCGTACATCGTCCAGCATTCACCAGACGCTATCTGCCGCTACGAAGCACTACCTGGCGCTATCCTTTCTTAACTAACCCCCATAACTAGCATTACAATTTCACTAATAAAAAGGCAGATATCACACAGTGGTCCTAGTAAATGTAAATAAAAATTCCAAACCTAAATAGCGTGTGATTTACAATATTGTAAGTTGTTTGGAAATTTAGGAAAATCTTTTTTTTCTAATTTTAAGATTCTACAAATGTATTTGTGGAAACCCCATTAGGCAGCTTTGGGTTTTCTTAGTTCATTACTGCCCATGCTTGTAGCATTGCTTTGTTTGAAAGCCAACTGCTGATAGTCATGTGCTGTAGTGATGGCGTTCAGTTAAAGAGCAATTAGCTCTGAATCAGCAGGGCTGAGAACTCACACTGTGAGTATTGAAAGTTCATGAGCTAATCCTCCAGGGAAACAACACAAATATTACAGTAGATTTTCTTACAGCAAAGTACAGCTGACCCCTGCTATTTGCACACACACTGCTCTGCAGCTATGGCTTAGAGCAGAAAAAAAAATAAAGATGATACAAGGTTTAAACAAATTGGGAATTGTAGTAATAAATAATAGATGCCCTTAGTGCAGCATGATGGATACACATGTTGTTTGTGTCACTGGAATATTTTCGTAGCAAGCATTGATGGTGCATACTTTGACAGGCCCTCTAGTGAAATACGTTTTTTTTATAACTGTACACAGAGCTATCTAAACAATATTGTACATATGTTTTCTATTATATGGTCATAATAAAACAAAACCTAGAAATCATTTCTGTCTCTCTCCATCTTATCTATTTAGGGCTATGGGGATCTCCAGATCCATAATATCTTATTCTATCATGACCTTATCAAGGACGTAATACCAGTTTGCTTTAGATTTTTTCATTTCAGCCAGACTGCTCTATTTGTATCTACCCCAACCATGCTTTCGTTAATACGCGCTAAAGCAGCGCTAATGTTCTAAAAAATAAAAAGGCACTTACCTTGACCATACTCAAACAGTGACCATTGCTTGATTACCGCGCCGGGTGCCACCATCTTCCCGGGTCACAGTGCCACCAGACTGGAAGCTTGCCACGCTATGCACAAGGCCGTCCAGCCGCCCATTCGATTGAATGGAAGGGCGGACATGTGCACAGCACAAGGAGCTCGCTCATCTCTATTCATCACTAGCACCATATAGTTAGCGGTGAACGGCAGTCTTGTTCATGCTGAGCCATTTTTTTTATTACCGATCTAAGGCCCTTATTTAAGAAGGGATAGCGTCAGGTAGTGACTGGTTAATGACAGGTAGCGACTGGTGAACGCTGGACATGGCACGCAATTACACATTTATCACGCAGAATCTGTTTAGCGACTGGGATAGCGTCATGTAGCGTCTGATTCATCATTTTCACAGCCTCAGCGAACAGCTCCAGCATTCAGCCTTGCACAGCGCCAGGTATGACCTCTCGCTACCTGACGCTCTCCCATACATTTCAGTGGACGATCCTTTTCTTCTCTTTAAACAGGTTTTTTTTTTTTTTCAAAAAAATCACAAATAATTCTGTGACCTCTTCTGGCATTGAAATAGCAGTTTTTTCATAATTTTTTCATTTTTTATATATTTCCTCAGAAATGACATGAAGTGTTCATGTTACAATGTTGCTACAATGTAATTCCATATGTTTTCGTTTTGTTACTAGTTGATAGATGCTTGAAATCAGACTTTAAACACACAGCCTCCTTCGCTATGGGCTACAAACAAGTATTTTTCAGCGCCAGAGATTTGTGAGGCTGTTTTTTTCCTGAATATGGTGTGAGTCGGTCGCTATGAGCAGTCGCTAACATGCGCTCCCATACAGCACAGCACTGTACTGGTCAAATAGCGACTCCTCACAATGTATTCAACATTACTGAACAGCGACTGAGTCGCTATAAAGTAGCGACTCACGGCTGAGCACAGCGACTACTAGTGGGCGCTCTGAAAATGCCTGCTACAGACGCTCATCTGTCACTACCTGCCGCTAATGATGAATCAGCCTGTAAGTTTAAACGGACCAAATCCCACATTTTTAACTAGCATCCCCTGAATTGCTCCCACCATGAGGAGTATTTTAGCACTCTAATCCCAGATAATGGCACGGTTTTAGCTGTACAGCGTCACCTCCTCCATTTATTGCCACTGTTGTGATGTCATTGCCACAGCAATCTAATGACTGATTGCTTGCCATCTTACAGAGAGGAACAGAAAAAAAACAGGATGATTCAAAAAGTGAAAATATCAATTTCTAATTCTACACCCTAAGAGGGGAGTATTGGCAGGGGCTTTGGCCAAATATTTTTTACAAGTTCAGTGGGTTTTGGTACGCTTTAAGATCCCATAGCCCACAACTGCAGAATTGTATTGAACTGTTTTTATGATTTTAATTAATATTACACAATTATTTGTACAGAACTTGTCAATAATGATGTGTCAATATTGTACAAGTAGGACCTAGATGTCGCCAAATGTAAATTTTATTTTTATCTGGTAAAATTGTTTGTCCAGGCTGATTTTTGTCAACAATCTGTAATTTGGGCCACAACAACTAAATCGAAACCTAAATGCACTGTAAAGCTTGTCCCCTTTGTCCCCAGCAGTGATATTCTATAACTGTAATGATGAAACACAAACCAACGCCTGTTACATACAGCTCTAATCTTTTCAGAGTGCCAAAAATAAATAATTACGCTGTGCAGCGCCTAACAATTGGTGTTACAGAGTCGCTAACTGGTGCTGTTATAATCGGCACTCGGGTCCAACAGTTCCTGACACAGGCCAGCCAATACTGGTGCACCAATCAAGTCTAATTAGTTGTGTCTTGCAGTGCCATTCCTTCAAAATAGCAGTATTAAAAAAGAAAGAGATGCGGTGCTCAAAAATTGGTGCTATGCTGGCAAAATGACTCTAAACTGGACACTTCATAAATAAGGTCCATTGTGTGTTGTTCTTTGCATTGGTATAGCATACTGTTAATTTATGTGTTCCTGTGTTCCTACTCCACCTCTTGCTATAACAAAATTTATGTAGTATGAACATTTTACATATGTTATATTACAACAATAAATCTAGATTTATATATAATTTTAGATGCTGGGGAATCATTTTATAAGGGTTTGGGCTTTTCAATAAATCATGGTGAAGGTCCGGTTCAAGGCAGACCCATGCTGTAAAAATAAACGTTAAACAAAAACAGCACATTGTGACAAGCTGGTAGCTGAGATGGCCCATTACAATGTAAAACCAGGAAATGCAGCTGCTATTACAAGATAATAGCAGCATTACACCGGCTGGCTTGTTACAATGTAACAGTGGGATGCTGTCCCACTTACTACATTGTAAAGTGAGAGGCAGCAGCACACGGGATTACACTTGCATCTCGAGGTTTATCCCCATAAGAGGTGCTGCCTGTTATGTCTGTTGTGTTTTGCTTGTTATTGCCTTATGTTTCAATGTATGTAATGCTCTGTGTTTTATGCTAATTTTTATGATATGGTTGTTTCAATATCATTTATAGGTTGCAGTGTATAGAATTTAAACAGTGTCTAAACATGTTTATTTTGATGATTTTTTGGGTTAAAGCTTCTGTATCACAGCTTGTTTAAGGTTTTATACTCCAAACACCCGATTGGCCACTGTCTATAACAAAAAGTAGACAGCTCAAAAAATCCCCCAGTAGGGAAGTGCTGGGAGCACGGAAAGACCTCTGTTTGTCTTGAAACCATGTTATGTACAGCAAAGGCAGCTCACCAGGATCCCAAATAAAACTTAACATTTATTAAAGATTGCTAAAAGCCATACGTGTCCCATGCAAAGTGTGCAGTCTGATGTTCCAAATAAGGTGACGCGTTTCGAGGTTACTTCACCCCTTAATTCTACCTTAAATCCTGTTGGGACATCTCGCTCCTATATACTGCTGCAGAGATGGTGTGTGAATAGTGTGCAGGGGCTGCATTTCCGGGAGTGTGGGGCCTAGCTGTATTGTCCCGCCCCCCCACACCCATTGGTGTGCCTGGAATAGTGACATATGTCAACTGCTCATTAGTATTCACACACAGGATCTCATAATGTTCAGTGTGTTTTGAGAGCAAAATGGCACACCCCCTCCCTTGGTTAACCCTCGCAGTCTGTGGTGTAATCTGCAAGGATAGCAGACTATGAAGGGGGCAGGAAGGGGGGGGTGTAAAAAGCAAATTACTGGTAACTATTATCAGTGACCCCTATGCACTGACATATAAAAAGATTCTATGTGAGCGCACGGGTCATATAAATACATTTTTTTCCATTAGAATATCAGCTGAAGGCCATTCTCACATCATAAGTTCATATACTACAACACAATGATATTAAAAATTAAATCTATAAATAGATATACATTAGATGTATAAGGACATGCTTATTTATTAATAATATTAATAAATATCTGTATAAATATTAATAAATATCTATTCACCCGATTGGCCACTAACAGTCAGCAGGAGAGCCAGATAGCCAAGGAATAGTATGTTAGTCCCCCAACCTTTGCTCTCAAAACATACTGAACATTATGAGATCCTGTGTGTGAATACTAATGAGCAGTTGACATATGTCACTATTCCAGGCACACCAATGGGTGGGGGGGCAGGACTATACAGCTAGGCCACACACTCCCGGAAATGCAGCCTCTGCACACAATTCACACACCATCTCTGCAGCAGTATATAGGAGCAAGATGTCCCAACAGGATTTAAGGTAGGATTAAGGGGTGAAGTAACCCCGAAACGCGTCACCTTATTTGGGACATCAGACTGCACACTTTGCACGGGACACGTATGCTTTTTAACAATATTTAATAAATGTTAAGTTTTATTTGGGATCCTGGTGAGCTGGCTTTGCTGTATTCACCCGATTGGCCACTAACAGTCAGCAGGAGAGCCAGATAGCCAAGGAATAGTATGTTAGTCCCCCAACCTTGCCACAAATACCAATGAGATTACTATGGACATGTATGCATGAGATTTATTTATGTTGGATATAATGAATTATGTCCAGAAGGCAGCAAAATGAAAATGGCAGTTGGAGCTTCCAAAGTTGACAAAGAATGGTAGGCAGCAGGTCAAAGCCATGCCATTAAGAGCGGGACCGAATAAGCCTGGCAATCATCATCTTCTCTCATTTGAACCATTACCCCCCTTGCAAAATCCAGCCCGCGATACATGGTTGGCGGTCATTTGGTCCGAAAGGCTTTCGCTTTTCAGGTCGCAGGCAGATATACACGAACTATGCGACTGCAGACAGCCAATTATGTTTCCAGTGAGTGAAATTGGGGGTTTCAGGGACTTATGTGCAGGACTACAGCAATCTGGATGCTTCCCCAAACCTCAGTGCAGTCCAGCACCCATTGTTTAGAAAATTGGTGTTGGACTGCTTTAAGGGACACATGGTGGACACATTTACCATACCAGGAGAAGCCCTGTTGGGGGAGTCCTGGTTTCTGGCCCTCGGAGACTAGTGCACAGTACCCAAGCTTGATCCTGCAGGAACCACCTCAATCTTCTCTAGAGCCCCCCACAAGGGGAAATTGTGCTTGAGTGGTTCCAGATTGCTCCCCAGGGGGAGGCCAGGTGCCTGTGTAGACAGAATTGCCTACCAGACAGAAGGAGGCAGATGATGAGGGAAGCCAAGGTCATACATGTGAAAAGCAGACAAGGGCAAGGGTTAATCCAGGGAATCAAAGTCCAACAGCATGCCGGGTTGTACACTTGGATAGCAGGCAGGCAAGGGAATTCTGAGCAACTGTGGCAAAGTAGAAACTGATCCACAGCTTACTTTTAAAGGCCCCAGGATCTTCTGATTTGCTTTACCCTGTCAGCTGACATAGATCACCTGAGAGCCAGGGCGACTTTAATTAAAGGCCTACGCAATGCATATAATACTGCCACCTGTGCAATGTGACTAGACCAATAGCCTTGCACAGTTGAAAACAAAATGCATGACCTGCATGCATGATACTGAATCTTTGCCAGCACTTACATTTGCTAAGGCATCCACTCAAAGTTGAAACACTGCCTATTTTATTTTTTCATGGTCAAGGCCATCTTGGAGCACCTGGGAGGCTACTTTCTTTCCCAACTGTTAATCTAGTTTAACTGGTGGTGAAAATGTAATCCAGCCAAATGTATTTTATAACAAATACGTCAATTGTAATGTGCCCCAATCAGTATTCCCTCCTATATGTATCCTGTATGGAGCCAATAGGCTTTCTATAAACTTGTTAAAAATTGTTACATTCCTTTCTGAGTACCATTGCTTTAGATATCACTTCCTTATCTTTTATCCTAAAATGCACTTATTACAGTATAGTCTCTTAAATTATATTGTAGCCCTGCCTAATATTCAGCCTATTTGTATAATTCCTTTTGCCAATGTCATATAGGTCAGGTTATAGCAGATGCCATTAAAGCAGCATGTGTTTCTGAAAATGGACAGACAAAGGTGGTTTGGCTTGAGGTGCAATATCATAAAGGTCAACATGCCTGCATGTCACTTTATTTAGCTTACACTTGAAGGATATATTGTAGTGAATGCTGTAAGCAAGGGGGTTGTTCTTGTGCATTCAGTCGGATGATATCTTTTTGAAGTTATCCCTTCACTCATTAAAAGCATTTTATGCTCATGTTGCTATCCTCAAAAATGGGGGCAGTCTAAAATGAATTATTTGAGCCAGGCTGTGTTTCGGGGTTTTCTCTACTATCTAGACCTGTGTTCACTGCAAACCAGATCTCAAGGGCTCACCTTGCAGCTCCTAAATTTTGATTTATGAATCCCTTCACCAGATTAATTCCAATTTATTGGTCTTTGGAGCCCCGAGTGAAGAAGCTTTGTGCTTGATCTGTACAGCCAACTGGCATTTTTTTTCATCCAGATGCTAGACGTTTAGATAGAAGACAAATGCTTTAATTGGCATATTTTATCACTGTCACTCGTTGCTCCTACATAATTGCCCCACAGAAATCTTTGCATGCTGAAAATCCCTGTAGCTAGTCTGAAACCGAGAACATTCTGCCATCGAACATTTGAAGTAGATGAGATAAGTGACAAGACTAATGCTACTTTTTCAGCAGCAATAACTTTTTATGTAGCTTACCCATAGACTTGGGTTTTGTCATAGTGTTACTGTATAACTGGCATACTATGTTAAATGTAAAAAGCATTTTGACAGTACACAGACATGTTGCAAAGCAGTTTTGTTGCAGCTATTTAGAAAGTACTGGAATTCGCTGTTTATGGTGCTTCTTTACATTTGAGATCATGCAGAACTGAGTTTGATCTCTTTGTCCTAAAATAAGTAATTCCCAACATTGGCCTAATGTTATTTAATACTATTAAGTCAGAATAATATGTAGATTATGATTATTATTAGAGATGAGCGAACCTCTGGAAAACACACCGCACAGTGGGTGCAGGGGAGGCCGGCTGCACTGTCAGTGGGCGGCGGAAGCTAGCTTGCACAGCTGATAGCGCAGCATGCTCCCCCGCTCCCACCATGCTGTGTGTAGCTTACCTAGATTCCAGTACAGTGGGAGCAGAGGAGGCCGGCCGCACTGTCAGCGGGCGGTGGAAGCCGGCTTTCACAGCTGACAGAGCAGCTGGCCTCCCCCGCTCCCACCCGTACAGTGTACAGTGGAAGCAGGCGAGGATTGGGGACCGCCGCGCACACTGGATCAAAGCGTGGCGCTGGAACGAGGATGATGAGTTTTTTTCTACCCTCCGCCCTGTGAATTTCAGGAAAATTCGGTCAGCATGAACCCCCAAAAATTCTAACTAGTCCGCTCATCCCTAATTATAATTTTTTAAATTTTTTCAAGTGGATCATTGCCGGTTCCCTCTGCCTGGGGTATTCCTCTTACCCACCATGTGAAAACAGCACATGTGCAGGCCGCAGTGGCATCCCAGGCATCCCTCTGGCTGATGTGCATACCCACGCCAGGTCTATCTGGCGTGGGTAGCAGCCATGGGGAGCACCCGAAAGGGATGTCGGCTGCTCTCAGTGCTCTGTACCTGTCTCTGTTTGCAATCAGCATTCAGTGCTGTTCATTAATATGTATGGCATAGAATGTTGATTGGAGAAGAGTCTGCAAATGCATTGTGGGAGTGTGGAAGATGTAAGCTGACCAAGCGAACCAAGGGCATCCTAGAATGCAATTTCTATGGGGACAGTAAAAACAGTAAAGAAAATTAGATCAGTGTAAGTCATAACCACAGGAGCTTCAAGTGTAATTTAAATGTAACTACCTACTGTGGGTGAAGTAATAAACATTTACTCACCATTCCTGCTCTGTGGCATATTGAGCTAGGTCCAGATATTTATTGCTATTACTGCCTCAGACAAAATGAGTGTCTCCATGTGTGCACAAGGCATAGAGCTGGGTGTTCCATCCACTGTGAAGTGAGCGGGTACTGTGTTCCATCCATAACAGTGCTCATAACATAGACCATAGTTGGAGTACCAGAGCCTGTGGGCGTGTGCTGAGCCTTGAAGAGGATCTCCTGAACTGGTAAATGTTGAAATGTGCTCTAGCGGATGTGAGGTTCTTGAGCCTGCAGTTGCTTTATAAAGCTTCTATTCTGTATTCTCTTGAAACATAGGTGTACTGAATATACGATTTAAAATATCTAAATACATATGTACAGTCATGGGTGGACTTTTTGTTTAATAGACATATATGATTATCCACATAGCAAAAATATTGCAAGAAACCAATGAGAGAATAATATAAGCATTTCATTATAATAATCAAATCAGACTGTGTACAATTCATCAGGAAATTGCAAAAACAACAGCTTTACTTAATCTAGTTGAGAACTGCACTTTGCCACATTTTCATGATGTATGGTAGAATAATGTGATCAATTAGTTAGATGTCTGTAATCAATCTGATAATTATTCAGCTCAATGGTTGCTTAAGCAGAAATAGCTTGTAATCAGCACAGCCATTGACTGATGCATAAATAATTAAGTAAGTGTACAAATATATTTATTCACTAGAACTTTTACGTTATGCTTCAGAGTTAGGCTGTTGTGTTTTGATGGACATTGTCAATTGGTATGGCTATCACTCTCCAGGCACGGGATCAGAAATAGTTAACACCTATGATGAGCTTTGTAAGCGTAACTCACCAGTTGTATACATTGGGGCATATCTGACTTGGATTTTCCCACTATCACAGTGAAGCTAGTAGCCCTGGGGTACCCTTTTTTTATTAAAAATAAGAAAAATATCCCTACTCCCTGTAGCTTCTGACAGACCCCTGTTTGTCTTATCTTTAGTAAGATTAACTCAGTGTCCCCCAACTCTCTCCTTGAGAGTCCCCACAAAGTTAGCTCTCCAGCTTTGTGTGCAAACATGGTCTGTTGGTTGTATTTGAGAAGGCCGGGCAACACTGAGTTAACCTGGTTGTTTAGGGTAGAGTGCAGGAATTCCCTGAAATCACACCTGTGCCATGGTAAATGTCAGCTGACATAACAATATGCTCAGCCTCTTGCCACACCAAAGGTCTATACATTATAAAGTATAGTAGAGCCATTTAATACAGTCCCTCAAATTCCACCTTTTCTAAACAAATGATCTTGCAATATCATAATTCATTTACATTGTACTCTGGGTTTATATTCTACTTGTATTCCTTTTCCTGCTTTTAGATTGGACAGATCCCTTGCCTCCTTGACTTCTGAAAGTTGCTCTTGTCATTCCCTAATACAGTGATCTGCATAATATACAATTATAATATATGACACTGTAGAAAGGAATAATATTACTAAGGGGGTTATTTAAGAAAGGCTAGCGCCAGGTAATGCTACCTATCGGGACATAGTGTCGAGTGAACGCTGGGTGCTGTATGTGAAACCACATTTAAGAAAGTGAATCTGGTGAGCGCCTCTAACAGCGCCATGTGAGGGATGTCAGCATCCCTAGTATAGTTTTCTATCAGTGAACATCTCTTCTTGGTGCCAAAGGTGTTAATGTGCCAGCCATTGCTTTGACTAAAACAAACATTGCAGACATAATTGTTTCATTACAATATACTTCATTTACATATGCTAGGAACTGATTTTACTAGGGGTAAAAAAAAATCTATTTTTTACATTTTGAATGCAAACTCATGTTCCGAGTCAACACAGGTTATACTTTGTTCTATGCATTAGTGAAGAAGAGTAATCATTTCTGATTGAGACTTGGGGAGAAGAAACACATGTCTTTCCAGTATAAGGTTGCAGCATAGTTAAAAAAGCTGAGTAGTAATGAATGTACACTTGCGCTGAGAGCAATCAGTAACACAAACCTACAATCAAAGGCATTACAATCATGGTTGCTGATGTTTTTTTTTTTTCGAGACAGTCGCAAACCACTTTATTAGAAACATCTTATAAATACAAGGCAGTGCTTGTTGTAGTCTATCCATCCCAAGGGCCCAGCATGTGCTGCAATCTGAGATCCTTTCTTTAAAAAGTCACCCAGATCTAATTTTGCAATTTGATGTTTGATGTTAACTACATATGCAGCATACTTCAGTCATTTGACCATTGCACCAGCCTGATGGAGAGGTGACTCACACATTGCAGTCAGCACACATTTGGCTGCTATACAGTGTAACACTGCGGAAGTTGGTTGGGTTTTTACAACATAAAAGTAGGTGTCTTTTCTGCTTGTCACATTGCACAGTGCAGCAGCATGAGTTTTAAAACTCCCAGCACATGTTTAATTACTCCCAGCAATGCTGTCTCTATATACCTGAAGTGTGCTTGTCCTAAATGATTGTCAGTGGCCATTGTTATTTGACAGGTTGCACGGTATAGCCAGTCCTGGCAAACTTTATGCTTATGGAATGCGAAAAGGTAAATACTAATGCCCATTTATTTCCAAGGAACATTCAGTGGTCTGGCATCCCAAACTGAGGTGCCACAGTAAAGAAAATGAAATGCCCCTGTGAACTATTTTGGCTTTAGGTCCACTTCAAGTATGAATGAGGGTAAATCCTGTCTGGCTGGCAATTCATTTTGCAAGCCATGGGGAGCACACTGACATAGCTCAATTGTAGTAAAAATCAAGGGTTTGGCTATGCCCCTGTGACTGATGGCAGGGGGGGCACAAGACAGACACCAAAGCACCAGTGAATGGGCCAGGGGGGCAGAGAAATGGATCCAGCAATCCGTTCAATCATTTTAACATTTTTTTTAAATATTCATTTTAGGGAAACTTCTATCAAGTTAACAACCAAACATTTCCAATTGTTAACTCTATGATTTGATTTGTGTGTAAACCATGAAATAAACAAAGCAACGTTAGAAATGTTTTTGTCGGTCTTCCTTGAAGCATATGCAGAAAATAAACTTTGATGTACGCCGTATTTCTCACCCGTATGGCTCCTTTTGTCAGTAAAACTCTAATTGTGTGGAATTTTGTGTCTCTCTTAACAAAGCTATAATGGTAATAACAGACCAGAGAGGGGATGCATACTTATCATCTGTTGTTTCATTGGTTTTGTCACTGGCATATATCAATTGAAATTATATTGTTCCATGCTGAAAATGATAAGAGAGCAGCAGGCATCGGAGTTACATAACTTTAGTAAGCCCAAAGCACTAGAAAACAAGATATGTCTTCAAATATCAGGATGCTTTCAGAATAATAAAAAGATATCTGAGGATAATGAATATCCCCAGTGTTTTTGAGGAAATGACTCAGAACTAAAACATAGGCCTCATGCAGTTTCAGTCTCACGCTGATTAAAAGAAATAGGTGATGTGAAGCAACACTTTTGAAATCTCTGGCACATGTGAATTCAGCATTCAGACATTTACAGTACAATAGTTTTCTCATATTGTGAGTGATGGCTGAATTTAAGTGAAAAACAAATACATGGTGAGATCTTTCTCTGCAAGCAGCAGCATCTTAATACTGGCTGCAGTAATAAAAGACCTTGCCTTTTATTACTAGCACAGATAGTGTCTCTCTGGTCCCATTTTGCTTCACCTTCACTTTTTATATCAGTAGATGTATTTAAGCTTGTTTTCAGGAAACCACAAAATGAACACCAGATCCCTTTAATATGTCCAGAGTCTTAAATAGGAGCATAGGGTCCAATTTATATTTATTAGATATAAGAGGTCACATACAAGGCTTAAACACTAGGTTCTTTTTGCAGTCTGAGTTAGTGTCAGAGGTTCACTGTATGCTGGGAATTTACTAGCAACAATGTATAAGAAACAGTAACTATAATAAGGTGTATGAATTCTTAGTTATTTATTAAACCGGCCTAAATAATAATTTAGGGGACAATTCATTACATTCATTCATGTGTTAGTGTATACTACATTATTGAAAATATTCTGCCACATCAGTTCAGTGGTATGATATAAAGCCTGGAAAACCACCCCAACTCAATGTGGAGCGCTCAAAAAATGTAATTTCCTAAATAAGGATTAACATATGTTTCTCCCACATTTTGGGTTTGTCATGTAGGCAATGGAAAGTAGGGGAAAACTTTGAAGATTTGCTGAAACATCTATCAATGGCCATAGGAAAAGGGAAAGAGATAAATACTGTAGGACGGACTTCAGGTCAGCTGCTTGCTGCCTTGATATTGTCAGTGCTTGAGATTTCCCTTTAAGAACTCTTAAAATGATCTACTATAAGTAAAACATCACTGCCTATGGCACCTGTAAGATGGCAATACTATTAAGACACGCTAGTGCAAAACATGTAGAGCAGCTTTGGAGCAGTTGCTATCAAGGGAAAAGCGACAAATAGGCAGCAAGCAGCTCACCTGATTCCATTTTCATATGCCTCCCCTTCATTTCTGTATGTTTGTACACTAAGGAGTAGCATGAGATAGGGTCTGTGTACTAGGATTTGACACCCGCCCCTGTATGTAAGAGGTAATTCCATTCATTACTGGTCCTGAATTAGGCTTGCCTAAAAACCCACCTGCCCCTTTGTGTCTGCATGTGGTGGCCTGGGTCCATACAATGCTGTGCACTTAAATGGAAATTACTTCCAAAAGAGGTACATATCAGACAGTGTTTTCCTTCCACAACAAAAGCAAAATAAACCCTAAACTTTTTTAAATATATAAATTCAAAGAAAACTAAGTTAGGGGATAAAGAGAAGGTGGAACAGTTACATGGATTTTTAGCTCCGTGTAGCTCAACAAGCTAAACGTGGATATCATCCAAAAAAGACTAAATAATTTAAATGTGAATAAGACTCCAGGTCCAGATGCACTTCACCCAAGAGTTCTCAAAGAACTCTGCTCAGTAATCTCATCACCCCTGTTCTTGATCTTTTAAAGACTCACTTACAACTGGTATAGTGCTAAGAGACTGGCACAAGGCAAATGTGGTGCCCAGGAAATTACAGACCTGTAGGTTTAACATCCATTGTGAGAAAATTGCTTGAGGGTTTACATACACGAATATGTAACTATGCACAATATTATAAGTGACAATCAGCACGGTTTTACTAAGGGCAGAAGCTGCCAGACTATCCTTATTGGCTTATATGAGGAGATGAGTAGAAGCCTGGACAGAGGGGTGGCTGTAGATATAATTTTTCTGGATATTGCAAAAGCATATGACACTGCCCCTCATAAATGCTTATTGGGGAAATTGAGGTCTTCAGGATTAGAAAACACAGTTTGTAACTGGATTGAAAACTGGCTGAAGGATCGTGTGCAGAGAGTTGTGGTTAATGATACCTACTGGTTACCGGTTGTAAGCTGTGTACCCCAGGGTTCAGTGCTGGGCCCACTATTAGTCAACTTGTTCATAAACGACATAGGAAATGAAATGAAATACACTGTCTCTATTTTTGCAGATGACACAAAGATATGTAGCACAGTGCAGTCTATTGAAGATGTTCACAAGCTTCAGGCTGACTTGGACACATTGAATGTCTGGGCTTCCACTTGTCAAATGAAGTTCAATGTAGTGAAATGTAAAGTCATGCCCTTGGGGTCTAATAACCTGAAGGCCACATATGTCCTTGTGGGAGGTCTTTCTCCTCTGCCTGGTGTGGAGAGCAGCAACTTTATGTGCCTATAGAGATTCAGCCAATTTTGACATTAGAATTCACCTGAAGGGAATTGAACTCTTATTTCATAATACCTGTTGACTTCATCGTACAAAAAAGTTCAATGCAGCTTTTTTCGAAGGCTTGGTGAAATATCTAATTGAACCTGTGAAATAAAAAAGAGCTAGGACATTGATCAATTGATAAGAAGATTTTTTGGATATCCAAACAAACAGAGGCATATAAGAATACCCAGGCGAATTCTATCCAGGCATAGCTTTATGGTGACTGGCGAATTTAAAAGAAGTATTCTGTTTATATATATGGTGGAGGATTCACTTTAGTTCTGCATGAAACACGTCTAGTTAAATAATCTCCGCTGGAAGTTATTAAATACTGTGCTTATATGGGACATTTTTTCTATGGGTCGCTCTTTAAAAGTTCTCTTTGTGAATCATTGGGGCTGCTCATACTGCAGCCTACTCTACCCCTGCGTTGCTTTGAGTTTTATACGTGTTTAAAAAAAGTAGTAAATTGTATTATAGCCTATAGAATATTGCCAATCCAGCGCAGGCATTTTTAGGATTTTAATCCTTTGTAGGAGTTATAAATTAGAATGGAACTATAACGGAATCTTTGCGGCTGCATTACTGACTTTTCTGCCAATGCTGTTTTGAATGCTGACACTCCACTGTACCTGTAGCAACATTTAATTGCCCGTAGCCCTGGAACAATCGTGCTCTCAGTAAAGTCAGTAAGGAATCACATTGCTTATCTTGTATATCCTGGCTGGCTGGCTGGCTGGCTGGCTGACTAAGCATCAATAACAGCAGAGCAGCATGCCAACCTGGCAACTAAAACATTTAAAGGACAAGTATCATCTTTCTCCTCCTCTGTGACAGGGCAGGGGATATTTTTATTACACACACTCCTTTTATCTTATCATCAACCTGGTTATAGAAATGTAGTGTGCGTAATAAAAATAGCCCCAGTCCTGTCGCAGAAGAGAACAATAATAGTTATTTTAAAGGGACAATCTGTGAAACAGCAATAATAAGGCAGCAAGCACCTGTCTCATGTTCCTTTATTTCCTGTAGTGTAGTGTAGATCTATAGCAGGGTTCCAATGTTTTCTCTTCTTTCGATTCCATTCCTCCACAACCATACAAAAAAGGATCTAACAACCACTCTGACCCTGGTGCTCTCAGTCCAAGTAAGAACAGCAAGCCACAGTGGTACCGCAGCTGACTCATAATGCTGCATTAAGACATGCCCTTCCCAGATCAGTCACACTCAGAAATTGAAGCAATAATAGCTGCTTTATTTAGACTATATTAGGTCTTGTAAGTATAATTGAAGACTTATTTCCAAATCAAGGTTCTACAGTTTGATAGATAGGTATCATCTCTGTAGGCCACTTCATATATTTTTGGTGTAGCTTTGTTTTAAATTAATAAAGGGGTCTACATTGTGACACCACAATTGCAACACTGACGTAGTTAACCTGTAACACAAGCTTCACTGACTATTGAAAGATTAAATTTCAATAACATATAGAATAAAGAAATCAACTTTTAGTCAAAGAAAAGGATGTGAGCAGTGGTATCCAATGCACAATACCAGCAAGGATGTGAGTGGTGGTATTCAATTCAATAAACAGTACCAGCACCGATGTGAGGGGTGGTATTCAATAAACAGTACCAGCAAGGATGTGAGTGGTGGTATCCAATGTACAGTACCAGCAAGGATGTGAGGGGTGGTATCCAATGTACAGTACCAGCAAGGATGTGAGGGGTGGTATCCAATGTGCAGTACCAGAAAGGATGTGAGTGGTGGTATTCAATGTACAGTACCAGCACCGATGTGAGTGGTGGTATTTAATAAATAGTACCAGCAAGGATGAGAGTGATGGTGTTCAATGTACAATACCAGCAAGGATGTGAGTGGTGGTATCCAATGTACAGTACTAGCAAGGATGTGAGCTGTTGTATCCAATGTACAGGACCAGCAAGGATGTGAGTTGTGGTATTCAATAAATAGTACCAGAAAGGATGCGAGTGTTGGTATCCAATATACAGTACCAGCAAGAATGTGAGCAGTGTTATCCAATTTAGAATACCATCAAGAATGCGAGTGGTGGTATTCAATGTACAGTACTAGCAAGGATGTGAGCTGTTGCTAGATGTACAGGACAAGCAGGGATATGAGTGTTGGTATCCAATATACCAGCAAGGATGTTAGCAGTGCCATCCAATCCTTTATCAAGGATGCGAGCAGGGGTATTCACTGTACAGTATCAGTAGGGACATGAGCAATGGTATATAATATACCAGAAAGGATATTAGCCGTGTTATCCAATGTACCAGTAGGGATTTGAGCAGTGTTATCCAATGTATTAGAAAAGATGTGAGTTGTGGTGGGGGTCACCAAATCCCTAAATACGTTTACTAAATTGCCTATAGGGATTGAAATGCTGAATTCTCAGGTGTGACAGGTGTGCACCTTTAATGCATTCTTGTTATACCCTATACAGCTTGTTTAATTAAATTAGACTGTCTCTATGCTTGTCAGGCAGATAAGACTGTGCCATGTTATTATTAAGGATCCCTGAAGCTGCATCCTGCTTTGATGAATTTGTCACAGTCAAAGAACATTGGAAGACAGTAACTTGCCAAAAGGCAAGATTTCAGATTTATTTTGCGAGGTTTATTGCAGCTTTACTTCGAAATATAGACTTGATAAATTGTTTACATCCTTCTTCTACTCTGGTGCTTTTGTTTCACTGCACAGAAATCTTTCCATAAAAAATGAAAATTCCAAATGCCACGGTTTAATAGAAACATTCACAAGGACAACAGTGTCATCCAGAAATCAGGAGTTTTATTTCAGATATTTCTATCAGTATGAAATTAAATATACAGTATGCAAATCTTGGGAAAAAATAATCTTCAGCCTGTACTGGGTGTGTCAGCTAGCAACAATCATTTCAAAGCGCTGTATAATTGCAAATGTAGAAAGTATATCAATTAATTTGTCCTTCTCCAACTGGCTTGCTGCTTTCCTCAGAAATCTGAGGAGTGTCCTATTACTTGAGAGCTGCCACCTGCTGCCTGTTTGTTTAATGGTGCATTTAATGAACACTGTAAATTCGGCACTGTGTAAAGTTATATACACAATTTCCCACCTCCTTCTCCTCCTAAGGTCACACCATACCAGCCTGGCAGGGCAGAAGGTTGTGGGCTACAGGGCTGAAGAAAGGATTCTCTTTTAACCTCTATAATTGTCTCTGCTTTCAGGGTACCTATAATAAACTACAGTACCTGATCTTTGAAAAATGTACCACCTAGAGGGCATGGGATGCCAAATCTGATTCCTACTGTTCAGATGTGTACTTTAGAACAGAAGGGTTCAAAAAGATTGTAAGACAAATTGACATGTACACCAGAAGGCTTTGTTAATACAGCAGACTTTGAGAAAAGCTTTAGCAATTGCTAAGGCACAGCAATTAATATACGGAACCCATGTGAAAAGAATATAAAATAGGTATCAGGCTCACCAGTTAGCAGGTCCAGGTTAGTCGATAACGCCCAATCTCTGCTGCTATCTTCATTGCTAGACAAGCCCCTGTTTACGGGGACACAGCCAGGCCTCACTGAACATGGTTGCCCCCAGGTCTTACAATGCGCAAATAATATCAGCTGAGGGCTGGACCTGCAGATGGGTCAGCGTAACCGGGGTTCATGGGAGGTCAGACAAAGCAGTCAATCCAACAGGTGTCAATACAAAGGGATACTTGAAATCAGGGTCAGAGACTGGCTGAAAATCAAAACCGGAGCTGGAGTGAGGTACTGAAGGAAGCTGGCAGAGGCATGATAAAGGACTCTGAGATCAGAGATTTAGAGGAGGCGAGGTCAAGGTCAACCTGAGTCGAGCTGCAAGAGAACAACACACAACACCCAAAGCACAATCTATCATGGGCACTGCTGACAGGGGCTTGTGCACTTAAATAGAGGATGGTTGGGGCCAAATGGCTCATTCGAAAAAGCCTTCGGTGGCCATATACCTCCCATGTATGCATGTTCACGTACAAACTAATGGATGCAGAAGAAGAAGGTATAGTGTGATGCCGCTCGAGCTGGTGCCTGAAGCTCATGCATTAGCCAGGCGATGGTCGGCTCAGTGCACCACCCGAGGACACAGATGGAGCGAGGGCCAGGTGAGTGAGACGTGACAATAGTTAAATTCAAAACGGTCCTTGGTCAATATGATGCGGGTGGCCCCCCTTCCCCAGGATAATAGACTAACAATCATAGACAATAAGTGTTCATCAGATGTCTAATTACGAGTGAAACTAAACTTTTTTATATCTACTAATTGTAAGGTATCACTGTCAAAAAACAAGAAGTGATTCTGTCATTTCTGCGACTAGCCCTACTGATCACTTGCAAAGCCGCCATGATGTTACAGAAGTTTTCTGCCTCTGGGCCCTAGAAATATATGACCACCTAGTGATTTATGGAGCCATTAAGGATGGTCCAGGCCCCAAAATGCCTGGCAACACTAAGTCAACTCAAAGATAAATCAGTGCTGCTGTAGAATAGGCTGGAAATAGTCGCAATGAGACCCAAATGTTGTGACCAGACCAACTGGCCTTTGACAGTTTCCTGGCTGGTTGTTTTCCTGGCTTTTTCATGTTCTATAAAGCTTGGATGTTTTGTAAATAAATGTAGTGTTCTTATTTTTACCTTCCTGCTTATTTGTTATTAAGTCTGCCATTACCTTTAGCCATCGTATGTCACTTTGCCACATCCAGCTTCCTTTCTTTAGTAGATAGTTATTTACTAATTCCTGTAAAATGTTTTTCCCTTCATCTGTACAACTGCTAAACATCAAAGGTTATTGTGTGCTGAGATGGAGAGCTCCCTAAAATATAATACAGTCCATAGGAGAAAGAGAGATCCATAGGAGCAAGAGAGATCTTCAAACTTAATAACCTCCTAGGCCACATGATCACAGTAATGTTATCTTTTTTGGAGATATATATATATATATATATATATATATATATATATGTTGTTTCCACTTTTGGTTTTGCAGTATATGCAAATACTTCGCTGCCATGCTTAGAGAGTTGGACTGAAAGTTTCATACATAATATGCTGTGTGCTGTATTGTCAAACAACATGATGTTAACAAGTCAAGACATGGTTCTATATTAGGTTATGGATTGAAGCAATATGCAAAAGCTTAACCATAACTGTCAAGTTGTTTAATACTGATGTACATTTTTTCAATTATGTTAACCTAACTTTAATGAGTTCAACAACCTAATAATTATAAGATTGAAGAGGACTACAGCTGTAAGGCAGTTTAAAACTTAAAAAGGATTTTTTAGGCAATATATTTTCCAAAGGGTGAGGATTTTACTATATTTTGACAATTTAAAATTTAGAAAAATATTTCTAACCATCTTTAATATATTCCATATTGCACGTGAAAGCCCAGTTTCTCTATATTACAACGTACCACATATGTATCCTGCTTAGGAGACCCCCAAACTGAAAAGGGTACTTTATAACATTTACAAATAAAATACAACTGCTATTCACACTATAAAGGGTTTAATTAAAAAAAATAAATGACATAGGGTCATTTAGAGTTTTAAGGCTTAAAAACTCCTAAAAATCACCCCAAAAATGTTGTGGGGACCCTGCTACCCAGCATAACTAGCCCAGGCACCAGCTATGGGGGCTTGTAAAACAGGATGCAGGGGCCAGCTTCAGTGGGCCCCCACCCTGAAGGCTACAAGCCCACACAGCCTAAATGGCCCTGGGCTCTTCTGTCCTCCCTTGGGCTTTGGGGAGGCAAGAGATGGGGGTTAATGACAAGTCAACTGCTAGCTGCAGGTCAGTTGCCAGTCTCTGGGTTTTGTCAACTGTTATAGGGGCCTCATGGATCCCTTACCAGGAATGGGGGGACTGGCATGCTCCCACTGGCCGGCTGCTCTGGGGTCTTCCATGGGCAATGGTACTGAGCTTCTCCACTGGATAAAGGGGCTGGACATGTCTTTCCTGGGGTTAGTCCTAATGTCATTGTACAGCTGGGAAGGGGGTTGGAATTTACCAGTGGAAGTTACACCCTGAGGTATTAATGCCCTGTGCTGAAGGGCAAAGAAGCTGGTAAATACTAGTGTTAGGGACTGACAGTTTTGCCCTTGAGCCCTGGGGGTACCATCCTCTAAGTTTGGTGCATTGGGTTGGTAAGCTTAGGGGAGAACTACCCTTTATTTTGTTTTGTTTTTTGGAGGACAACCCCAAAATCTTCACTGGAGGAGAGGGGAATGGGGTATCCGCTTACCTCCAGTGATGCTTTTTGGAATGCCTGCCAAAAAACAAAACCAAAAAAATAAGCACGGCCCCTTTCCTTTGTACCCCTCAACAGCAGATGCCTCAGGAGCATCAGAAGACCCCAACCTGCTGGTCCAAGCACCAAGGCACAGAATTGCTGTTAGACACCTTTTTGTGGTGCAATGGAACTGAAAGGAGCCCTGTTATGGCTTTTACTCTGCACTGCAGGAAATGATCCATGTATTCAGCATGCTCCCTATAATTTGTCCCTACAATACTTAAGCTTTAGTACCATCAGATTAACATTGGCCATATACACTCCCACATTCTGACTAGGAAGCACCCTGGGGGCTCGGCGAGGTTGCCATAGAACACTTATAGGCTGGCAAAATCCTGGGCTAATTTTTGTCCCCAGTCCATCACTGGCCATCAGCTGTAAATCAGTAAGCCTTTACTGCTCTGTAAAGAGATGTGGGAGAACAGATAATACCAAAAAGATGGTTCTTTTTATTTCATGGTGAAAAAAAATCCCCAGAAGATGCATATAGCAGTGCCATGATTTACCATGCTCCCTAAGTCTTGTTCATCTGTGAAGCTTTAATGCTTTAATTTCCCTGAATATTAGAGGAGATTTTTGCAACACCTAAACACACGTACATAATCTTTAGTAATGCCTAGTAAATACATTAAAACTTCCTTCTAACTGTCCAGAAATTACATGAAACTGCTTCCCAAGTGACTTGCATTAAAGTCACTGGTCTATCACTAAAGTCCATGGCTGCCATGCAATGCCCCCATCTGCATCAGGGAAGAATCTTGGCATTAATGTGCGTTGTTTTATTATTTGAATGGCCAAATTGCTTTAGCATGAGAGAGAGGGGGGGGGCTCTGGGGGGTTACAAAAAGCTTGGCCTTGGTCTATAATTTGTTAAACAAATACACAAAACATTTAGAAAGCTTCAGAATTTATACATAGGGGTCGATTCAGAGCCAGGTGAGAATTCTCACTCCTTTTTTAGGAAAGAAAACTGCCATTGACCTTCATTGTTTACCTTGGGGCTGATTTAGAAAAAGTCAGTGGCATCTACCCCATAGATTAGTAAAGGGTAAAGGCTGGCCCTCTGGGATTATGAGCTGTATAGTTTTTTGTAGATTGGACAAAACAGCTTTTAATAATTCAGCAAATTTTTAAAGAAGAAACGAATAGCAGTAGAATGAATACAATACTATACAGGACAATAGCAGGAAACAATGTTTATCTTATGCTGTTTTAGTGGGAACAGTAGTAATACATGTAACGTCATTCTCACATTCCCTAAAAAACTGGAAACCATAAATCGTGGAAGAATGACTGGCTTCTTGTGCTCACAATATTGTCATTAGCAGCCATTTCTCCACGGTACATACTGTGCTATGTTTTAAATATATTCTATATGTTATTTTTTTTATCAGAAAAAGATATGTCTTTGAGAACAAAAGGTGACCTGTTTAAGCAATGCGAAGAGTGTCCTAATCAGCTAGCGTTGGCTTTGGTGAAAAATGACTCTATTATGAATCCCTGATCTGAATCAATGTGAAATATTACACTAACCAGGATGTAGTGATGATTTGTGCACCTAAACTGTCTTAACTAGATCAAATTATAATGAAAAGTAAGGTTGATTGATATAGTTACACTGTAGTACAATGCTAATACATGGCTGACTGGCTTTTTTTATTCTTCTGTACAAATGCTAAAGCTCATTTTTTTTGAAAGTCAGTGTTCTTTTTGTTTCTTATACTTTTTTATGGTGCCATTCAAATAAATGTTTTTGTGTGTTCTTAAGAATTAAATTCTCACTCATTTAGGGCAATGCTTGTTAAACATATAATGAGACTCAGAAGGATTTATTGTGGGCTTTTAGATAGCAAGCAGTCAGTTTCCATGGTAATTGGGTCTTTTTACAAAAGTGAAAAAAAAGTATAGTCAAGTATTATTTTGGTGTGAAAATGTGTCCTCTGTTTGTTAAATAATATATATATTTGGCTCTGTTTTGTTTTTAAGTCCTTTCATTTTTATATGTCAAGTACAGTGTTTTTTTACTATATATGTTTCAGCAAAATGTACATTTCAGTGATAAGCTGAAGCAGAATTTTTGTAAAAATAAGTAAAGGTCAATGAGCAAGACATATTTGAATAGTTTGTGTTTAAGTCAGTTTTTACAATAAATAGTTATGCAGTTGGGCCCTCAGAATAATTAAATTAAAGGAAGGGTCAAATTTGTAACAATCAGAGGTGGGGTTCGGGTCACACAATATATAGGAAAGAAAATGACTAACGCCATTCCTACATTTGTCAGATAGTTAGAAAGTTCAGGTGATAAAAAGGCTTTCCTAATATATATAGAATGGCAGTGTATTTGACCCCTGCCCTTTATTAGGTACTTTAAAGTAGACCAAAAGTCAAAAAATTGCACTCCTAAGGCCCCACTCTGGTAATCACTGATTTGAACTATTTGAGAGGGCTTAACTCCATGAAGATGTTCTGGAATAGCAGGCTTGGAGGCCGATTCATCAATAGCGCCAGGTAGCGACAGATGAGCGACTGTAGCGTGATTTTTTCAGCGCCAGCCAGTATTCGCTGTGCTTGGCCGGCATTAGCTTGATGACAGCGACTCAGTCGGTGTGCGGTAATGTTGAATACGGGCTGGGGGGTCGCTGTTTCACAGGTCCAGCGTTGTATATGAGCGCCTGACAACGAATGGCCAGAGCGAACGGCTAGCTTCATATTCATTAAAAAATCACGCTCCGAATGTGCTGTCGCTGTCCATTCCTTGTTTAAACCCCAGAGCGCTGGCGGCGATCTGTATTAACTAGTTTTTAACCCCTAAACAACCATATTTTTTGAATGTAACATTATACATGTTTTTAGAATCATTTTGTAATATGAATACATTAATCTCAGACCTGTTAGATCAATTCTGCACATATTTTTTTTTTTACTTAAAAATAAATCCTAACATTGCAGAAGTGTTCTCCGATTTTTTTACATTAAAAAAATTAAAAAAAAAAATATTACCAATTAATCATGAATTATTATAGATTGCTCCATTGAAATGCATTGGACATCGCCAGGGAGCGACAGCTCATACCTGGCGCTGGGAGGGAATTTGCAGCGGCGCTGTTCGGTCCAGGCGGCTTCATGATGAATGCCGCGCTAGCCGTTGCTCTCGCAGGCGCTAGCCTCATTTTGCTTGATAAATGCGTCATTGTGACCGCCGCCGGGCGTACTTGAGTCGGTAGTCGCCGTTAGCTGCCGCTACCTGGTGCTCGTCAGACACTACCTGGCGCTATCGCTTGATGAATAAGGGCAATAGTCTATGCTGCATAACTGCATGGCAGCGGCCATCTTGCCACATACATGAGTCCAGCTTATATAAACCCAATTCCACAGTCAAAATTGCCTCACATATTAGAAGATACATGTTTACACTGACTGAAGAGTTCGCAGTGAAGAGTGATAAAGAAACATTGTTGCATCTTTCCCTTTACACACACAATCTCTCTAGCAGCTGGTTATTCCGTGTATGTGTGTTTAGATAACATAATACACAAGCTGTCCGTGTTTCTAAGGCATTTATCTTTCTGTTTGGTTGCTTTTTTACTTTTGCCTATGTGTGTGACAAGATGGCCGCTCCCATGCAGATCTGCAGCAAAGAATCAGCCTGTTATTTCAGAACATTTCCATGAAGTTAAAGCGGACCTTCAGCATCATTTAGTGAAAAGCCCAAACTAAAAAACTATTCCCCAGCATCTAAAATGAATATATTTTAAGTTTTTAGTCACTTACTTATTATTCTTTCCCCCACTGGGCTGCAACTCTGTTCAGCACTCTAGGATAAGAGCGCCACCATCTTGGTGCAGTAGCATCACATACTTAGGAGAGGGGTAAAAAGCACAGGGAGTGGGGTTATAGTTGTGCTTTACAGACAGAGGTCAGGAAAAGGTCAGCAATCCCAGAATGCAGAGCGGCACAGTCAGAAGGCCCCTCCTGTTTGCAGGTAGCCTGAAATTCCATGGGCCGCCATCTTGGATGTTTAAAGGCTCATAAGATGCAGTAGGTGCAGGTAGGATGATTTTTAATGTGAGCAATCTGTATGTACAGGGTGGGGGAGACATATAAGATTGGCTCTTATTCAGGGGGAATGTCCGGTTTAAGCCCTGTCAAATAGTTTTTGCCAGAGTGGGGCTTTAGGGGAGCAATTTACTAACATTTCTTTTTTGACTTTTGGTCCACTACTCTGTCATTGTTAGACATAGCATAGTGTTGGTGAGCAATCCAGGTGCTCAAAAGGGTTTTTTTGGTTTAAATTGTATCATTTTGATCTATGGGGGTTATTTAAGAAATGCTAGCACCAGGTAGTGCCATGTAGCGGCATGTAGCATTGGGTGAACGCTGGGTGTTGTATGTAAAAACCGCATTTAAGAAAGCAAATCTGGTGAGCGCCTCTAAAAGCTCCATGTAGCGTCACATAAAACACCACCTAGTGTTCGTGATTGGCTCTGCAGTGAATTAGGGAGAGCGCTTCTACAGCGCCCACCAGACATCACATTCATCAATGCTGGTCAGGATAGTACAGCGCCACTTGTCCGCCCGCTAAGCTAGGTTATAGCGCCCGACACCTGCTTACAGCGCCTACTAGCGGTCGCTCTAAGTGCCACTATACAGACACTCACATGGCGATACGTGACGCTAGTATTAAATCAGCCTCCATGTCTGTTGGCTAATGCCAGTAGGCTAAGAGATAGTTTGAATGATATTAAAGTGTTTGCTTGCTACAATGTTGTTTTCCCATGTGCTCAAGTAAAATTTGTGCTATGCAGAATATGGCAACACGCTCTTAATTAATCAATTTAGGAGATATTCTTGAAAAAGCAATCATCTGTCTACAAAACTGCAGACACCTGTTTTCTTATAAGATTTCTTGATTATCTCATTAATGTTAACTCTTTTGTTGTCTTTTGGATGCTGTATTTTGTTTCTTTCATATATAAGATTAGGGGGCCTTATTCATCAAGCACTATAGGATTGATTCAGAGCCAGGTGGGAATTCTCGCTCATTTTTTAGGAGAGAAAACTGTCATTGACTTTCATTGTCTACGGGGTGTAAATTTTCACCTGGCTCTGAATCGACCTTATGACAGGTGCGCGACATATGTGAAACGGGGAGGCTGATTCATTACTAGTGCCAGGTATCAGCAGATGAGCATCTGTATAGCGGCACTTAGAGTGACCGCTAGTATACGCTGTGATCGGCTATTGGGAGCGTTGTAACAGAGCGCCTCAGTCGCTGTAGTAACCTGGCCGGCATTGATGAATGAAATGTATGTTGGGCGTTCTAGCACCAGTACAGCACTGCACGGAGCAAAAGGTAGAGCCAGCTCAGTGCGACCGACTCTCGGTGCTCCACACCATACTTATCAAAAATGGACACACACAGCGTCGGCGCTCTAAATCTGGTTGCTTTAGCATAGAGCGCCAGATGCTGTGTGATTGCATTCTGTTTTTGAACACAAATCCACCTGTAACAAAGTGAAAACACATGGTATTAAATTTTTGTAACATTGTGACATTAATACTTTAATGCCAGACCTGTAATGACAATTCTGCATAAAAATATAACAAATAAAAAAAGTTTTTAAAAATGACTTTTCTAGGCCAGGAGACGCCACACAATTATTTGAGAGAAAAAAAAAATTACAAACAAAAAACCCTGTTTAAACAGAAGAAAAGGAACGTCCATTGAAATGTATGGGAGAGTGACAGGTAGCAACATGGCGCTCTGGATGAATCGTTCACTACATGTCGCTGTTAGATTCGCTCATCAGAATCCCTTCATAAATGTGGTATTGCGTACAGCGCCCAGCGTTCACCAGACGCTGCCTGCCGCTATCACTTGATAAAAACCCCCCCAATTCATCAAATTTTTTCTTACCTCAGCACATGTAAAACTGACATTGACTAAACTGTCAGTGTACAGCAGCACACCACTTGCCAGTACAACTGTTTTTACTGGTGCAGGACTCCCATAGGATATAATGGCAATTGAGAGCCCTGTGGCAATACAAAACGGTGCACATTGTTACATATATGAAAAACGTCAGCAAGTTAACTTGTTAATAGCTATCAGCACTATGCCAGGGGGATTTACCATGTGGTGCGCTGAAAACCAGCATCATGGAGCATACAAATGCAAGGCCTGTGCCGCTGAGAAGGGCGCACTGTAAAATAATCAAAATACATTTTTAGTCTCCAATGTAATGCATGCAAACATATTTTGGAAGGATATTAATAAATCTTCCGCCCAACTGGCTATTTTTGTTGCTCCTGCTTTACTCTGCCCCTGCTAATGCCACTCATTTTAGTCAGTAGTCCTGCCTCCTTGAGTAATTGCCGCTGTTGTATGTGGCAGCTGATGTAATTGCCGCATATGCAATGACCAATCGCCTGCCATCTCACACCAGCACAGCAGAGATCTCGTAGTGGTTTCTCCTCTAAGGTACTTCACACATTTTACTAAAGGTTACGCCATGCCTAACATGTCTGATTTAGTCAGGGGTAAGCGTGCTCCTCTGCTCAGAACCTGCAACGTCCAGGGAGCAGAATGCATCAGTTTATTAGCTTTGGCTCTGCTGCAGGCAGCCTAGGTCTTACATAACTGTTAGATTAAGTGCTGTCAGTCTGCAGGACTGAACGCCTGGCTGTGATTTTCTTGAGTGATCATGTGCCCTTACCGGGTGACTGGATTATGGGGCATCCACTGACCCACATGACTGCCAAATTGTCTGGCTGCCACAAAGGTCATTGGATTGCAAAAGTGGTGGTTATGGGTTGCCTAGTCATGGGCTTCCCAGTAGAGGGATGCACTGCAGGGGGGTGCAAGGGTGTTAGGACCTCACCTGATATGCTGTCACTGCAGATCTTGGTAATAAGAGGACTTACTGATTTTACTGAATGTCATGACATTAAGGTCAGTGACTGATATTAAGGTCAGTGACTATTGATGTATTGGCAGAAGCACTCTATGCACTAAAGATGGATTTGCCTAGTCCACCCAGAAATTCCATCTATCAATAAGCTGAAAAGTATGTTTGAACCAAGACCGAGTAAAAAACCTATTGACGAATCACCTATTTTCTTAAAAATACCTTAGTAAAGATGTGTTGTACTAAAATTAGGATTTTCGCACATTTAATATGACTTTATGTTAGATTCTTATTACATCACTCCACGTTATTCTTCCCAAAAAGTCACAAACAGCAAATCTAAAATAGTAAAAAACAGAAGCTCTAATTAGCAGATCACATTTTTTTTATTTTTATGTGAAGGGTAAAAGAAAAAAATGTCAAGCTAGAAAAATTCCAGACACATGAAATAACAAACATTGCTTATCTGACAGCCCTCAGACTGGATCCATCCCTGCTTGCTGCACCATGCTTCCAACCCCCCCCCCCCCCCCGACATGCATCTGAGCATCCACCGCTGATAGCATAGCACTGCATAGCATATCAGTAGTGGAAGTTTCCATGGTGCTCTACACTAAATGAACACAGAAGCAGGGGTGAACAATGAGGTCAGCTGGGGAGAATGACTGTCTCCAGAAACTGACAGTGGAGAAACTGGACCTGCTTAGCTCACAAGGCTACAGAGATCAAACTTGTGGACTTGCCAGATACTTAAAGGATGTTTGGACACAGAAGGCATGTGACACACAGTGTTTGCCTTTTGCACTTGTCTATTTCAGATACTGGTACAAAACAATGTTTGCCAGTTTCCAAAAAATGTCACATTGGGGTCAATTCAGAGCCAGGTTAGGAAACGCAATCTGTTTTTTAGGAGAAAACATTAACTTTCATTGTCTACCTTGGGGCTTAGTCAACACCAGGTTAAAATTTACATCCGGTTTTGGAATCAGCCCCAAGGTAGACAATGAATGGGAATCAATCTCTCCTGATTCCGAATGAGCCCAATTGACTTTATGTGGCATCTCCAAAATACCCTCGCCAAGATAATTCTTATTGCTCTGAAGTTCCATTCATGTTCATCATCTGGCCTTTAAAAGGATCAACTTGTAGGTAACAATGCAAACCTGAACCGGCCTCCAGAGCAAAAATACGTTCTGAAGAGGTGTTTTAGGGATTTTAACCCCAAGTTGGGGTTAAATCTAAAGCAGCTCGACCCACCAAACTGTCCAGGGAATCCCTGGATCGGGATGAGAGGGTTGGTTAGACAGGTGGCCCCCTTATATTGAAATCATAGTGTTTAGACAAAGGAGGGTGTTATCAGGGGATGGGATGTTTTCAAAGCTCATCCTCCAGATGAAGATTAAGAAGCTGACAGACTTTGCACTAGATGCCCTAGGAAAGTGATTAGGACCCCATTTAAAAATGGTCTGTGATAGTATGGTGCTTATAAATGATTGCACTGAATGAGCAGTTTCTCCTGTGTCACAATTCAACTTGACCCTCAATAAGGACAGGCACAGTACATCATGAGCGCCATAAGTAAGCATCACCACAACATTTTGTACTCTTCAAAGGAGGCTTTCACTGATTAACACTTTCATTGAAAAATAAAAGGGTTTTCTGTAGTGGATTCGGGTATGTGCTTATGTTTAAATTAGTGCCAAATGTTTAGAGTGGTGCAAGATTATTACAAGATTTGAATGGTGCAGGTTTTGTGTATTTATTTAAATTAACCTGTTTCGGGGTGCCCCAATGGCACGGAACAAATCCTGGGAACGTCAAATTCCTGGGTTTTGTTCCATTTTAAATATATGTTTTGTGTATTTTGATTATAGTTTAAGGTGACTGATATAGGGGTGCGACCGCACGGGCAGCCAGGAGGACAAAGGGGCCCTTGCATTGTTGTTCCCCCACCTTATTTATTATATTTGTGCTTGCTTAAAATAAAAATGCAAATCTTGATTTCTATTGCTTAGTCTGCGTTAAAATGTTTTTTTATTTGAATTTAGTTTAAATCCATATACATGGATGACCTTCCTCATTTGTCTCCAGAATTGCATAGAATGTCTTCTGCCACTTTCACATGCTTAGCCTTAGTTCATGCTATATCCATTAGTTGGCATACATGTTTATTTCAAATCCAAAATCAAAATCTAAGAAAAGCAAAAAATATTGTTCTACACTGGAAGGGGGGGGGGGGGCAGTTTATTAGTATTATGCGATATACACTATTGTTGTTGCTTTGCATATCTTGTGTATTGAGATATGACATGAGACAAATGCCTAAAATATGTCGCACAGAAAATTACACAATATATTATATTGATCAGTCTGCAATATATTCAAGAAACATAGCAAAATCTGGGCTTTGTTAAAGCTTGCTTTACTAACTTATTATAATTCGATTCAATGAACTATCTAAATACAAATTTCAGCCTACAGATATATTTAATGGATACACATTTCCTCCAGTTTAAACTGTGCATTTAGGTATTTAATGCTATTTGAAAATCCTGGAGTCACAAAAGCATATTTGCTACTATAGCTTAAATGCAGTAGATTTCCTCTGAGAAAAAGATTAATCTGTTGAACAGGGGTGGACTGGCCATAGGAAGACTCAGGCAAATGCCCCGTGGGCCGCACAGCTTTAGGGCAGTCTAAAGTACTAACATTCCCATCCAATCACAGTGATCCACTGGCTGGTCATGGGTAGGCGCTGGTAGAATCCTGGGCAGATTTTTGGCCCCAGTCTGCCACTGAAATGTTTTACCACTCCATTGTACCTCATGTTACATTTTGCAATGGGAATTAGGAGAATAAACTACATCCAGTAGTCATTCTCTAAAGAGGAACATCGGACCAAAAAAAATTCCCCCCTCATCGGCCCCTACTTACCATTTGGATGTCGCCGCTGCCTGCTGTGGCAACATCTGGCAGCTTCAGGGTTCGATTGCTGCCCCTGTGCAGGCTGTAAGTGACAGCACTGCTTTAGCCAAGCTCTTCAAATCCCATGCCACTCAACGAAGCCTCGAGGTATTCGGACAGCCCCTTGCGTTCATGGGCACTGCGCAGGTGCGAGATCAGGGGCCGTCAGCAGTGCCTGATGGGATGAAAGATGGCTGTGGAAAGCTGAGGCTGTGGAAAGCTTGTATACAAAAGTAGAATGCCTCTAAACCTCACCAATAAAACATCTTCAACTCAAACTATTGTGAGGAGTGTAACTCCCTTTCTCTTGGAAACCATCATTTTGTCGGCACCAGTCTTATGTCCCATGTGACTGATAGTGGCCATTGAGGTATACCTGGCAAATGTTTAAACCCCCACCCAGCAAAGCGAGGGGAGGCAATCAAAATCAGGAAGCCCTGATTGGGGGGAGGGGGGAGCCCTATTTTACATCGTAACAAATGTCTTCTGATTGTTTCAAAATGTTTAGAAAATAGTACTATACTCTTTAGTTATCTATGACACGATAATAATACATTCTTGGCTCAAATGTCTCATGTTAACAGTTTTTTTAAAACTTCTTAAAATTAAAAAGTATCCAAATAGTTATCAGGTTAAAACAATCATTAAAAAATATGTAACCATAATAAATAACAAAAAACAAACCTGTTTGTTACATTGTCTCATCTTTTCTAAACGTGCTTAAAGATCTGTTATTGGCTTCTCATCCCAAATTCAGCATGCTAGACACCACATTTTAAACATTCAAAACTAAAAAAAGTACTTTTTTTCTTACTCATGCAGAAAACAAGCACGTAAACCCCATAGTTGTGGGATGTGTGGTTGGCCCGAGACCGGGGATCCTCCCAAGCCTTCCCTCCTCTAGTGCCTGTCCCTCCTTCCATTCCCTCCCTTCTCCCGCCTCACCCTCACTCTTTTACTCACCTCTTTTACTTTCTATCCCTTTCCCTGCCACCCTATCTCTTGCTTTAGATCCCCTCCACAAAATCCTCTTCCCTCCTTGTTTCTATCAGTTAGTTATTGGAAAAGCTGAGAGCAGAGAGCGGCGGGACTTGATCCTAGGCATGGCTACAGATGGTAGGCAGGCCATGGGCTAAAGAATATGTGTCAAAAGTCATGGTAAAAGCTCAAATTATTATGTCTGTAATACTCCAGAGATATGACTGACATGTTTATTTGGATAATTGTGATCTGTCTTGCTGCTTCTGTTCTTCTCAATAAAGATTTATTGTTAGAAAAAAAAACATAGTTGATAATCAGAAAGTAGACATACTGCAGTGCATAATTTGGTTTTACTGGTTTTGTACCTGTATTTCTAAAATACACATGCACACGTTTGCAAATATATGAGGCCATGTTGCCATTTTATAGTACCTCTGTCATTTCAGGTCAAACTCAACAGAAGCAATACTTTGCTGCATTTAGACAAATCACCACTAGTTAATTACTAAACTGTAAAGTTTACTGTAAAGTAATCGTTGACCAATTTTATTCTACAAAGCAGGCTTTGAGTTTGTTTCATGGGTTATAAAACCCATTCTGTTTCATGAAGGCCATGCTTTAGTAAAGTTGCCATTTAAGAATATTATGTTTTGAAAATCTGGCAAGTACACATAGGCGTCATTGGAAGGCAACCAGTTGTCTATAAATATTTTGTCAACTAGAGGACAAAATCCTTTTAGAAGGACTTTCTTCAAAAAGGATTTTTAGGTATTGTAATGCAGGGGGCGCTTTTGGAGTTCCCTTAAAATACATTTACAATAGAAGGCCCCAAGATGGATCTTTCTAGGAAAAAGATAATCAGGCCTCCAGAGAGGGCTCATAGAGTGCTCTTATACAAAATTAGAACTTTCGGTTTTTCAGTACAGACAGAAAGCACAAAGAACATCAAAAAAGGCCTATATAGGCACGCAACCAATAGAAACAAAAGAAAAACACAAGACAATTACCCAAAATCAGCTTAAAAGAAACATCAGCATAAAAGAAACAGCCACCTGAGGGCAGTACAGAAATACATTTCCATTAAATGTCATCAATATTCAGTTCTCATAAAACTAAATCAGTTTGTTAATATCTGTGTATAATTTAGTGATGACCCAAGAGCAACATTATTTTACACAAGTTCTCATGGAAAAGTACTGTATTAATGCCCTTACTGTAGCACGTGGTGGGTGGCAAAGGACATATATTTGAAATCTTAATATATATATATATATATATATATATATATATATAGGGTCTTATTTTAGAAACGCTAATGCCATGTAGTATACATAGTGCCAGGTGAACCCCAGACGCAGTATGTGAAAACCATATAGATGAAAGTCAAACTGGTGAGCGCCTCTATTAGCATCATGCAGAATTACATGTATTACTAGCGGCAGCTCAGTGTAAAGCGCCGGAGCTGTATGTTCTGCAGTGCCACGTAGCACCTGTCGCTCAGTTGCGCTCTCCCATACGCTTCAATGGTGTATATTTTGGTTGTGTAGAAATCACGTTTGGATTAAATGTTTCTGTATTCAGTGTGTTGGCTCTCCTGGGCAGCAGCAAAAGACTTTGGCTTTGTTCTTCACACTTTAGGTTTAGGCAGCAAAATTGCATTTTGTGTTCCGCAATTGCAGTGCCAGTGCTCCAGTGTGTTAACAATGTCATTCCATGGGGTTTCACTCTGTAGCTGGGGTTTTTGTTGTGAGAAACATACTTTTTTGAATAGCATCTGGCGCTCAGTGTCAGAGTGTCCAGTTTTAGAGTGCCATTGCTGCCGCTGTGTTTTGTGTTCTTAAATATGTGCTTCAGTGCTGAGCATTGGCGCTCTTCACTGGCGCTACCTATCATTCACTACAGTGCTGTCCTGTTGTTATAAGTGGCGTTGCCTTGGCCTGCTTTCTCTGAGGGCACTACATGAAACAATAGCTCAGGCGCTGCAGTCAATCAGAGAGAGCACTTCTACAGCCCCCTCCAGACATCACATTTATCAATACTGGACAGGATACCACAGCGTCATTTGTCCGGTGGCGAAGTGTCACAACGCCAGAGACCCAATTGCAGCATCCATTTCCGGACGCTCTGAGCGCAGCTACATAGACGCACAAATGGCAATACATGGTGCTAGTCTTAAATCAGCCGCTCTATATAAATTATATATTGTGCAAATGCATGGTGCTCCTAATTTATTAATATATTTTGAAAGATAACCTTTGCCGTGGATTTCACGTTTTGGGATCCTGAAATGTCTCCCCCAGAAATTGAATTTAATAGGAAAAAAAGCGAAATACTATTGAATTAAAAACTTTATTCAAGAAAACATCCCTGTTTTACTAAAAACTCTGCATACTGTTTTTCAGCATAACATGCTCACCCTTTTGCCAGTCTTTGTAGGAGAAAACTTGTCATTTACCAACTATTATACTGTATATTACACGCTAGCCGTTGATGATAAAAATACGTGGCACTGATGAACAGAACAAGATATAAATGCACTAATGGTCAAAGTGATAGCTAGTCCAGGTGGTCTCAGGAAGATGGGCAATACATCATCACATCAAACTGATGGCACTCCCTAATCTACACCAGTTGCTGTAAACCAGATGAGCTATAATTAAATGTGGGTCATTGAGGAGCGAAACAGTAGTTTATTTATCATGTCATTTATATTCCTGCGGATAATGACCATATTTTGCACCCATTGGAATACACACATTAAACATTTTACACATAGAGCTGGTACCTAACAAATGCATATCGACATTGCTCAAGCAGGCCATCTGCAAACATTCCTCAATGTCCTTTCTTGAGTTCATTAGCACATCATGTGTGTAGAATAAATAAATGCATTCAATTGTTCTAATATATATATATATATATATATATATATATATATATATATATATATATGGGTTATTTAAGAAGGGATAGCACCAGGTAGTGCTTTGCAGCTACAGGCAGCTTCTGATGAACGCCGGGCGCTGTACGCAGAACCACATTTAAGAAAGCGAATCTGGTGAGCGCCTCTAACAGCACCATGTAGAGTCACATGTCTTAATACAGGCAGCTCAGCGTATAGCGCCGGCGCTCTAGGCTCAGTAGCGTCGTATAGTACCTGTTGCTCTGTAGCGCTCTGCCATACATTTTAATGGGGCTTCATTAGTTCTGTATAAATAGCGTGTTTGGCAATTCATTTTTTTTTTTTTTTTTTTTTTGCTCAAATCATTGTGTGACCTCTCCTGGCTGCAAACAAACACTTTTATTCATTTTTTGGACTTTTTATATTTTTATGCAGAATTGTCATTACAGGTCTTGCACTAAAGTGTCATTGTCACAGTGTTAAAACAATGTCATTCCATGTGTTTTTGCTTTGTTACTGGTGGATATGTGTCCAAAAACAGACTTTAATCACACAGCGTCTGGCACTCTATGCTACAGCGCCCAGCTTTAGAGCGCTGATGCTTTGTGTGTCTAGTGTTTTGTCAAATATGGTGTGGAGCACCGAGAGTCGGTCGCACTGAGCTGGCACTATTTATCACTCGCTGCTGCATTATACTGTTGTTAGAGCTTCCAACACACATCATATTCATCAATGCAGGCCAGGTTACTAAAGCGACCGAGACGCTCTGTTACAACGCCCGATACCCACTTACAGCGTCTACTAGCGGTGGCACTAAGCGCCACTATACAGATGTTCATCTGGCAATACCTGGCGTTAGTGCTGGCAGTAGAATTTTTTTCTCTCTTTTGTTGCATTGCAGTTTAAACTCTAAAGACTGATCTGCCCTATCATCTCTAAAAAACTCAAGATGCTAAAGCTCCTGACCTATATTTACATGACCTGTTTGCATTGTACTGATTCCACATGACTGGAATATTCATACTCCATTTCAATGCAGCTGAAATGTGTTAAATGGGTCCTAGGGTCTTGGATATATTAGAAATGTATAATATTCTATGAATGAAGAGACATGCAATTCAAGAAACAAGATTGATTACTACTGGACAAGCTAAAGATGTTCTAGAAAGGTAAAAAAAAAAACATTTTTAAACACTATTTTAACCCTTTAAGTGAGAGCCTACCTACAGGTTTTGTCACCCTCTGTTGGCAGAATATTTTTAACTATTTGGTGCTATAATGTTTAACTGTGATTTTTGAAAGAATGTCTGTGGATTTTCCAAATTTTTTTCAACTTATATATTGTTTCAGCTTTAGCATGAAATGTCTTATTTGTCATTTTTTTGCTATGCTATTTTTACATTTTGTAGCTTTTATTAAAATAAAAAATGTAAGTCTTTTAAGAAAATCATATTTGGTGTAAAAGCCCCATTTCCAGTTACAAGAGTGCCACATATGTATCAGTAGATACCCTTTCCTGCCCAGGAGACTCCCCCAAACTGAAACAGCGCTTTAGGAGATTTTCAGATAAAATACAACCTTGCAGTTTTTCAAGAAAGACAACCCTTTACAATCCCCACAAACTATATAATATCTGGAAGCACACTCCTCAATGTTTCTAGGTGCACCAGGCTTTTTGACGTGGGCACAGTTTACTGGAAGTAATCCCGCAATTAAAACAAACAATATGTAAACAAGAAAAAACAAGTTATATTCAGAAACAGCAAGGACCCTTGAACAGAACAATACCAACATGCATATGTACTGTCAAGGGAAGAGTTACCAAACACCCCAAAGCAAAGCATATGCGTAAGGGTAATTTTACTTAAAAATGCCAGCTCTGCAGACAAAGTGCGCACCTTGCCCTTTACATTTGAAATACCCCCACAAACCATATATTTCCTAAAAGTACACACATTAAGCTTTTTAGACATACTTAGCTTGTTGTAGTGGGCGCACCCTTCTGGAAGTAATCCCTTTCAGAATTCTTTGGTTGCACAGGATTTCCCTATAAAATGTATAAAAAAAGAAAAATAAAAAAACACATTTTCCTAAAATATCAATATGCAAACAAAAAACTAGCTAAATCTGAAAGTGCACGGTCCGCTCAACAGAACCATGCATATCTACATTTTACTCTGTTGACAGGTCATTTTTCACAAATTTGCATGTTTAACTCTTTAACATGTTTAACATGTTTAACTCTCTTTAACTTCCATGAAGATTATATAGTTTTTGTCATCAGAGTTTGGACTTAAACATAAAATGTTTTCTTTGACATTTTCTTTAGCTTTTACAAAATGTTTATGTAAAATATAAAAATTAAGAAATGTATTTATTAAATGTTGTTGTGTTTTTATTAAATATATATTTTTTTTGTATTGTTAGCCCCCGTTCCTGCACAGGAGACCCCCCCAAACTAAAAATAGTACTTTATGAAATTTTCAACTAAAATACAACTACTATCCATGCTACAAAGACTAAATAAAAAAAACTTACATTTTAAAAAAAATGTGAGCTTGCAGGGCAGGGCACAGAGAACAGCATCAGTGGTCCCTGGCCCTGAAGGCTACAAGCTCACTTTATGGGATGTGGGCTTTAGGGAGGCGGAAGCATTAACGGCAAGTCAACCATTTGCCACTGGTGACTTGCCAGCCCCTCAAGCATTCTGAACTGCTATTGAAGTCTCACAAAGGGTTAAATTAAATGATCCATCCCCGATCATTTTCCCATGCCAATCACTCTGACTTAATTAAAAAGAAAATGACAATGGGGAGCCGGGTGCGGATGCCATCCTTCACGGGCCATGGGCACCTCTGCCAGTAATGGGGGGCCAGGGATTAATGACAAGTCACCCGGCTGCTGCAGGTGACTTGCCAGCCACCCCAAGCCTTGTGATCTGGTATAGAGGCCTCATGGTAAATTCATATCTATTATAGATTTCTAAACAAAAACAATGACACATAAAAGTATTCTTTTTCTTGTGTGAAGATCTGCTTCTAGACTTTGCTATGGGCATATCTTCAAAATGACATAAAATAAAGTGACAATCAGCCAGTAGAGTAATTCACGGTTGTGACGTGAACAGCTTGAAAAACATTTTTTGCCAGATGCATTGTTGAAACACTAAAAATATTAACAGAAATACAAAAGAAAGCCATAGAAGTTTATATTCTGATGCCCTAAAAAATGTCCACTGCCTTTATATAATTTGTGCTAATTTTACATAAATACATGTTATCGCAGCATAGAGTTTATTTTTAATATTGATATTAATAAAGGTCTCGGACAAACGTAAAGCATCTGGCTGTTGAAAGACTGTACACTACCTGAGCTATAGTAAAATATGTCTGTGTTATCTATTGAATATTTTGATGGGACAATGTTAAACACTATTGATAATACAGTTAAAAGCAATAGAAACAAGGAAGAGCATTAAGCAAGGGTGTTAGCTATGGCCAGTAACACTGTGACACCCTGCCCATTCTTTCTGTCACACCCTGTCCATTTTTTCACCTGCTGTTGCTACAGTTCTTGGCACAGCCTGCATTTCTCCTACTATGGGGCCACCTAAACCCACCCTTTCAGAGGGCTGAAAGGAATAGTGAAGTGTGAAGGAATGATCTGTCAGGCAGTTGGAAAGACTCTTGCAGTTGCATTAGTTCACCAGGATGTTAGTTTGGATTTGATAGGTGGTTGAGTCCTCCATAGTCCATGTGTGATTTAAGGATTATTTTTTGCCCATGTGAATTTTTTTTGTGTGTGCAAAATAATGCATTTGCTAGGAAAAATATGTAGCTATGCATATACTTTCAATACCAGTAGCCACATTGTTTATTCTATAAATAAGTATCTACAACCAGGTATAACCCACAAAGTCCATGAGGCACCCCTAAAGGTTGCACTTGATTTCAATATTCTGGGTTTTAGTCTCAGTCCCTGGTCATCCCGTTTTGCCCCCACTGTATGAAACGCCCTGGATCACCCTAAGAACCTACATTAGTCTCTTGTCTAATTAGTGCTGTATATTAATGCATGGCATACAGCTGTCTTTGGAGCAGAGCACCAGCTTAGAGAAACAGGAGCTTCTAAGCTATATCTGAATAGCGTCGGATTGACGAAATAGTGAGCGTTTGCAGAGCATTCACTGGGGGTTTACACAGAGGGGTCCAAGGGATACTTGATCGGCCAGCACTGAAGTTTTTGATTGGTTGGTTGGCCAAATTGGTGGTTTCAACTCTGTTCATCTACTACTTCATCTATGGCTCCTGCAGTGTGGGTGCTAACCAAGGGACCTTGGTTAGCACCCAAGAATTCAGCTGATAGGGCATGGTGCCATGCACAAACTGTCAACAAACCACATGGGTAGCTGGCAGGACACATGTTCAGCAAGGACAATGTAGAAGCATGGATAGGTGAGTAAGCCCATGAGAAAGTCACTGCAGGGTGTGTATTGTATATGTGCATTAAAACAAAATTTCCAGTATGCTACTGATTAATTTTCTGTTTCTTCCTTATTCTTTTTTTAGAATTTGTGTGCTTAGTTTAATGCTTTAACTTTAAGCTGAACATTTGAGACACTATTTGATATGAAATTATAATGAGACATGCTTTGCATATCATCACCGAAGTGCCAGTATTGTTCAGGCTACCACTTATTTGCTTGACCTTATGAACACTGAGATTTGCATAATTATTATTTTATAAACCACTGAAGCCTGGGTCAGAGCTGCAGTTGCAGCCTTGTGCATATTTTAAGTGACAGCAATGATGACAATGCGTATTATTTTTAGATTCACGGCATAATATGGATTTGGGAAGGGTCATTTTAAAAAAAGCTTTTAAAAAGCATATTGTGTAATAAAAACATTATATATATATATATATATATATATATATATATATATATATATAATAGAGAGAGAGAGATAATGCAATAACACAAATTCTGATGCACTTTTCCTTGCACTAGTTGTAATAAATATTCTATAGGTCTCAAAAAAACTAAAAGTAGGAATAGAAAACCAGAAAGTATTTTTAAACTTTGGCCACATAGTGTCCAGTCCAAAGTGCATATATAGTTGGATTTTAAACAAAAACATAATACTGTATTTGTTCTTTAAAGCTCAGTAAAAACATCTCCCACATTCATCCCTTCCTTTCACCTGAGACACTAAAATGTTAGTGCACACCCTTGTCAACTGGACTTCTGCAACATCATCCTTTGCGGCTTACCAACAAACAGACTGTCACTCCTCTGAACTCTGCTGCTCACCTCATTCACCTCTCCTCCTGCTTCTCCAACGCGGCCTCCCTCTGTCAGTCTCTCCACTGGTTACCTGTCTCTCACAGAGTTCAGTTCAATCTGAACAACACCAACCTTCAAAGCACTTTCCAATAAGCCCCCTCCCTACATATCATCTCTAATCCAGCATTACCGACCCAGGTGCAGCCTTCTCTCAGCCTCGGACATTTTCCTGTCCTCTGCGCTGGTCACCTCCTTGCACTCCTGTCTTCAAGACTTCTTTCTGTGCCTCTCCACTTCTCTAGAATGCACTCCTCTACTCAATACGTCACTCCCAAACACTCCAAGCCTTTAACCCTTTCGCTGCCAGCCTACCTGCAGCTTTTGTCACCCTCTGCTGCCAGACCATGTTTCACTAGTTTGCGCTACACATGTTCAACTGTGAATTTTGAAAGGATTTCCAGGGTTTTCCCAGGAAAATTATATTTTTTTTTTTTCAACTCTGTCTGGGCTTCAACATGAAATGTCTCGTTTGGCCTTTTTTTAGTGTATTCTCAATACTTTTTGGCGAAATATGTGCAAAAAGAAATAAAAAAAATCTATTTTTTGCAATGTGTAGTGTTTTTTTGTAAAAAAAAAATGTAAGTTTGTCAATAAAATTTTATTGCGTGCGAAACCCCAATTTCTCCCGGTCACAGCAGTACCACATATGTATTGGTAGACACCCTTTCCTGCCCAGGAGACTCCCCCAAACTGAAACAGAGCTTTAGGAGATTTTCAGATAAAATACAACTACGCTATGCACTATGCGCACCTTGCAGTTTTTCCAGAAAAACAACCCTTTACATTTGAAATACCCCCCACAAACTATATATTCTCTGGAAGAACACGCCTCAAGCCTTCTAGGCGTACCAAGCTTGTTTATGTGGGCTTAGTTTTCTGGAAGTAATCCCTCAATGTATTCTTTGATTGCACAAAGTTTCCCTAAAAAAGAATAAAACGGAAGAATCAAGACACATGTTCCTAAAAAAAAAAAACTATATGCAAACAAGAAATAAAGTAAAATCTCAAAAAGCAACATGCCCCGAACAGAACGATACCCAACATGCATTGCTACTGTCAAAGGAAGAGTTGGCAAACACCACAAAGTAAAGCGTGCGCGTAACAGTAATTTTACTTGAAAATTTCAGCTCTGCAGACAAAGTGCGCACCTTGCAATTTTTCAACCACAACAACCCTTTACATTTGGAATATCCCCAATAAACCATATATTCCCCGAAAGTGCACATGTTAAGCTTTCTAAAAGTACCCAGCTTGTTGTAGTAGGCTCACCTTTATGGAAGTAATCCCTCGAAGAATTCTTAGGTTGCACAGGGTTTCCCTAAAAAATGAATTAAAAAACTGAATAAATAACATGTTTTCCTAAAATATAAATTTGCAAACAAGAAAAAACAAGCTAAATCTGAAAGAGCAAGGTCCTCTGAGCAGAACAATACCCAACATGCATAGGTACTATTAACTATTTTAATTGCCAGCCTACTTGAAGATTTTCTCCCCCTCTGTTGACAGGTCATTTTTCCCCATTCTGCGCCATGTTTAACAGTGATTTCTGCCACAATTTCCAGGAAAATTATAGATATATATTTTGCAGCAGAGTTTAGGCATTAACATGAAATGCCTTGTTTGTAATTTTTCTACTGTTTTTTTTAATATTTTTGTGTAAAAAAACAAAAAAATAAATAAATAAATATTTTTTAGACAATTGTCTCCTTAATTTTAAATAAAACATTTACTTTATTAGAGAAAACCATATTGCATGTGAAAGCCCAATTTCTCCCGATTACAACGGTACTACATATGTATTGGTAGCCCCCCATTCTTGCCCAGGAGACCCCCTAAATTGAAAATAGCACTTTATAACATTTACAAATAAAATACTAGTACTATCCACACTATAAATATAAGGGGTTAATTTAAAAAAAAAATGACATAGGGTCCCCCCTCCTGTGGGAGGGGGACCCATTTTTTGGGGAATTTTAAGGGGGACCCCTTAACAGTTCACAAGGGGTTAAATGTAAAAATAAACACACTGACACATAAGAAAAAAAAATTCATTTTATTTTTTTTTTTACTTTACTCACCTCCGATCCTCTGTCCCCGGCGATCTCCGATGACAGCTGACAGTCTGCTCGGGTGTTTGGAGAAGAGAGCCTGGGGAGGGGGGGCATTCACAGCCCTCTCCTCCCCACCTCTCTCCTCCAACCACCCGAGCAGACTGATTCTTAGTTGGGTGCTGGACTTAAAAAGCCGGCTGCTGGTGACATCACAGTGATGTCACCCGGCCCCACCCCGCCTGCGTGGATAGGCAGCAGAGGAGAGGGGAGGGGGTGAGGGTTTGACTGTAGGCAGCTGTAGTCTGCATGTTATGTTGGGCCTATGTTCTGCCCCTGGAGCATTTGAGGGGATTAGCAACAGCAGCAGTAGCTGTTATAATCAGGGGGGACAGTCAGCGCATTATAAGTTATGACCATAACATGTATATAATAGTTGGGCCCATTGTTTTTAGGAAATTTAAGCATGGCTTAAAACTGGGCTCAGTAATCACATAAAGGTTATGGCGGGCCCAACCAGGCACTACAGATGTATGGTTTGGTTATCCAAAACCTTAATGTGGTGGCTGGGCCTATGTGTAGAATTAACCCTGGGGAGCCCAGCCATTGTGGCTGTATAGGTCTCCAAAATTCTCAGTGGCCATCCTGCTGAGCTCAGCTTTATAAGTCTTTTGCACATTTTGCTGTGGTCAGAACCACTATGGCTATATATGCTCACTTGTGCTGCGAACTCCAAGATGTGGGTGAGGGCACATTTCAGAGCTCTTCTTCTATACAGCACTGCAGGAAATGCAGATAAGGCACATGGCATCAGGAGAGCTGTTTGCTGCCTTATCACCACTGTTAACACAGTCAAGACAGTCCTTTGGAAAATATTATATGTAGCTATAGCCATATGAACTTGTGAATAGTTTGCACTGCAATTAAAGAACCCCAGCATCGAGCTCACTTGTAGACACATAATTTTGCACCTAACAGGGCACTGACTATCTTCATATCACTTACAGCAATTTCTTATGTGCCATTCACTAAGTGCCAAGGGGTCTAGGATTATCATCATTACTCTTGATAATAGTGTTAATCAGTCCTCTAAAAGCACCAAAAAATGGTGAAATGTTAGGGTCCTAACATACAAGAAAAACCTTGAGGACTTCAATTGATTTACCCAAATTCCAGCTACCATATGTCTCACTCCAGAAGATGCATCTGACCCTGTATAGGCAGTGTGGAGTTCATCCCCTTCCCCATTATAGGCAGTGTGGCATTTCCCCTTCCCCATTACAGACAGTGTGGCATCTCCCCTCCCCATTAGAGGCAGTGTGGCATTCATCCCCTCCAATTTCCCTATTCTAGGCAGGCATTTCCCCCCAGACCCTCCAAATGCTGAACATAGAGCAGGGGTGGACAGGGTAACTGATCCCTGGCCGCCAGCACTACTGCTGCTTTTGCTGTGTATCCTCGGGAATAGCATGAGCACAAATGCTCAGATATGTGCAGGTGGTGGGCATGGACTGAAACACAGACCTGAGAGAGTGTGTGTGTGTGTGTGTGTGTGTGTGTGTGTGTGTGTGTGTGTGTGAACCATGCCAGAGGGTGACAGCGTGCAGGGATCCAGGACCATCCCTGCCCACTGCTCCTCCATTTTCTGATGATGGCTATGGCCATGTCGATTATTTAAATTGTATTTTTTTTAACTCCATTTGTGGTCACAAATTCAAGTAACCACTACTGGCAATAGAAAACGGCAGCTATACTACAAAAATGCTTCATTTTGTTTTAATTGGATATTAGTGTTAATGTTAAAAAACAGAAACTAGAAAAAAATATATGATATAAAATAAGAAAAAGGAGCCTATGTCTAACAAATCAAGTGAAATCTTGCCAAAGAATTTCAGCCAAGCTTGCTAACTGAAAAAAAATGGCTTTTCAAACATTTTGATAAGCTTCTTTAATTAAACAGCCTTTTGTAGAAAGGTTACCCTAGAGGTCTGAGAAGAAAATCATTGGAAAGGCCGAGAACTCTCTTTGGCAGAAGACTATAATCTAATCCAGGTTCTGTTTGCACATCTGATCAGACAGGATGTACTAAAATTTAAGGTTTAACCTGTCTCTATATCAGTTTTCAACTAAAATACACATACACTACAATGATAAATCAAATAAAAAATAGTGATTTAACACTAATAGTTCTTGTTACCTGGGGTTACCTAACCCCAGGTTGGGGGCTTGTTCTTGATGCTTTCTCCCCTGTGTCACTAAAATTACAGAATCTAGGTGCGTAGGAGGTTTTCCTGCACCCCCTCACATGTAAATATAGAAATGTTGTGCTCTTAAATGAATAGTTTTGCTTTAACCAGTGTTTATAGTAGGTTGACATTAATTTTGACCCAAATCTAATGCTTAAATGATTCAGTGCATTTTTTTAGTTATTAATATTTGTTTGTTATGTACTAAATGCATCTTATACATTCCAATATGCATTTCACCACTATAATTATCTTTAGACATCAAGCCACAAGCTATATTTATTAAACATTTACCTTAGATATTAGGATGAAGAATAGGGCAGATTGAGGGGACAAAAATCTAACTTTATGTGAATGATACTGTGATCTAACTGGATAACTTCTATTATGCATTGGATGCATTCTTCTGATATGTTTGAGAAATATTGATTGTTTATAAATTAACTGGTAGAAGTCTAGCTTCTACCCAGTGGATCGACCAGAAAGTACAACTGTCTTCTTCACATAATGTTTAGTAGAACAACTTAAATACTTGGAAATAATTATCCATAAGCACCTGTTTTGGTATCTGTGCCTAAATGTTCTCCTGCACCTGATTGGGTTTGCAATGGAGTAGCACAATAGTTGTAGAACTTTTCCTATGAGATTTATAGACTTGTAAATACAATGACTTTAAAGGGAATTTAATCACCTTTTAAATGAGCAACTCCAAATCCATGTGAATTCCCCATTAGGTAGGTAAGTTATTTATTTTTATAAATTTGCAAGGGAACAAAATCTTTTCTTTTTACTTTCTTAGGGGGGCGCTGAAAAGGCAAATCTCCAGATTTAGGTTTGCAACTGAGTTACCCTCCCTTTTCATACCTGCAATAAACATGTTATTTTATTAAACTGATTTTCTCGGGGGGCGTGGCTTCGGCATGCGGGAGTGAGGAAGCTTGTGGGAGAGCTCCCGGCCGACTAGATCTTTTATAGTTGATTGTGGCATCCGGATCCCAATACAGATCGTCCAGATGAGGGGCAACAAAAAGAAAAAGGCTGGAGGCAGCGCCAAAGGTCCTCTCAAGTCTGCCATGGGGGACTTTTTTCACCCGAGGTCCATGCCAAGATCCGGGGACCCTCCGGCTAAGATGGCGCCCGCGGTGAGGAGAGGTCGGGAAGAGGCGGGAGAACAGGATGGGATGAGCGCGCGAACTCACGGGCTCCTGGTGGCGACAGTGGCGGAGGGAGAGGCAGCACCCACCTGTAATGAAGGAAGAGGCTCCAGGACGTGTGCGGCGACGGAGGCGGCAGGGGCTGTGTGTCCTGCCCCAGGCCCGGCCTCGGGAGGTGACGAGATGCGGAGCTGTGGGGAGGAGGTGAGGCCGTGCTCTGCCTGTCACGGCTGCGGAGATGTGGAGACCGACGCCCCCAGTGATGACAACGCCGGCTCGGAGGTGAGCTGTCAGAGCTGGGGAAGCCAGCGTAGAGAGAGCGGCGGGGAGGCACCAGAGACTGCAGCGCAGCCAGCCCATGAGGTTAGCAACGCCATGCTCTATAGCGTGGAGGAGGTGAAGAGAGGTGGCCAGGGGGGAGGCGGACTGGTACCACGGGAGACACGGGGGGAGCACCCGGTGGGCCCTATCCCTGCAATAAAAGGTGGAAGCTGGCCCGAACTTCCTGGGACACAACTGGAGACCAGAATATCAGATGCTGGAGGGGCTTCCCCCCCACCCAGCAACAAAGGCGGAGCGTCAGGAGGCTCTAATAGGGTGGTACAGGCGGAGCTGCATTATGCCCCGACGGACGCTTCCACTAAAGCCCACAATTGCAGCCCTCCCTCCAGTCTGGCAAAAACCCCCTATAAATTATCTGACCTCGAATGGTCCTCCGGCTCCAGCATTGAGTCTCCTGACAGAGGCTCCCTCGGGCGGAGATATGTAGGTACCCAGGGATCTAACCACCCTGATGTCCACCGACGAGAGGCTGTTGGCCTGACCGGCTCCCCTCCGGGATCCCCTATGGGATGCCCCCTGAACATCCAGCCCCCCCCGGTCCATGCGCTGGATCCTGGTCTACAAGCAATACTGCAGTACCTACCAACCAAAGCTGAGCTTAAGGCTGACCTTGAGGCCGTGGCGACCAGAATTGAGAGGGCCCTGCGAAGGGAAATCGAGGACATACAACAGAAATCCTCGGCTCTGGAGGCTAAAGTTGCCACCCTCGAGGGCTCCCGGGCTGACCACGAGACGCGAATAGTGCAATTGGAGAGAATCCAAGAAATACACCAGCAGCAGATGTCCGACCTCCGGCTCCAAGTCGACGACCAGGAAAACAGGAACAGGCGTAACAACCTGAAGATCCGTGGTGTTCCTGAATCGGTCCGAGCTGAAAACCTACGCTCTTCAATAACGGACCTGTTCAACTCTCTCCTAGAGAGATCCCCAGATGCCGAGTTGTTGATCGATCGGGTCCACAGAGTGACGGGCCGCCCAGGTGGAGACCCCCAGGCCCCCAGAGATGTCCTGTGCAGAGTCCATTTTTTTACCGTCAAAGAGGACATCTTGCGGCGGGCTTGGGAGCGAGGCAGAATTGAGTGGAGAGGCTCGCAGGTCTCTATATTACCTGATGTCTCTCGTCGCACGCTACAGATGAGAAGAGTTCTCCGACCCCTGCTCGACAAGATCCGAGAATTGGGGGCCTCGTACAAGTGGGGTCACCCGTTTCACCTTATTATCCGCAAAGACAATGCCGCTTTTGCTTTGCGCCGTCAGGCGGACTTGCCAAATATGTTTGCTTTCTTAGGCGTAGACCCCTTTCCGGTCCCAGGCTGGCTGGACTTGGACCTGAACCCGCCCCCCCGCTCCCGCAAAGGGCCCCTAGACACCCCAGATGGGTCCGTGAGCGCGGGGGAGGGGGTCGCAGAGGGAACCTGGAGCAGTAGGGCCGTCTTTGGGCCCTATAGAAGGCTGCAAAGATTTGATACAGTCTTGAGTTTGGTTGTTCTGCCTCTCTCTGTATGAGCCGTGTTTGGACCCATGTAGGAAGATGTAGGGGTCCACTGCATTTTTAGTGTTATGTTATTTTGCCTCTCTTGCCAGGTTTGATAGAGACGTGTTTTGATCCCCATAGAAAGCTGTAGATACTTGATATGATCTTGTGTTATGCTGTTTTCCCTCTCTTTTTCAGATGGAAGTGGATGGGATGTTTGAACATGACATGGGGCCTGGCGGGCCGGGTCCCCCCTACCTCTCCCCTGGTGTCCTGGCGGCCGCCGGGGGCGGTTAAGCTCCGGGTGCTGGACCTGGGGTCTGGGCTGGATCTTTTCCTCCCGGATCTCGGGTTCCCCCCCATGGGGTTGCCTGTTTGGGGGGGGGGGCTCGGGGGTCGGCTTGGTTGGCCTGCGGGGGTGCATGGTGGGGGGCGGGGTCGGTCCATCTTGAGGGCCTCGGGTCGGGGTGACCTGGTCGGGCGGGCCCCGTGCGGGGCTTTGGGGGTACCCTCTTGCCTGATGCTGACGGGGTCCGGTTCTCGCTGGAGGGGGGGGAGGGGACCCACCGGCTGGGTAGTGGTGGGGGGCCGGGCCTTGCCTGTACAATCCCATGGTTGTTGATGGTTAATGGAGTGCTCCGCGAGGTTTAATCCTATAGGGGTGTGAAAGGAGGACTTGGAGTAGGCAGGGGAGGCATTAGAAGGGCTAGTGGATAGAGTTGGGTGCTCCTATACGTGACTCTGAAGACGTCGGCGGGGGCCCGCTCCCGAGTGGCGAGGTCGCTTTCCCATATAGGTTTCTGCACCATCCCATTGGTGGTAAGCCAGGGGGATTTGTGTGGTGTTGAGGGCTACGGCCCTCTTAGTTCTTAATTGCCCCCCTCTTTAAGGAGGGCTTTGTCTGTCAGTTTGTTAGTTTTGTTAGTTCTGTCTTCTTTTCTCCTCCCTATCCTTTTCCTCCTCTCTGCTTCTTTGTTCTATTTTCCCGATCGTCTGCTCGCCTCTCTCTCTAGGTGGGATTCTGGTCCTGACCATAAGGGTCTAGGGAGTATAACGTGAACTAAATTCAGTGACATCATTTAGCCGGGTGTGCGACCCCTCCTTGCAATTTAGCTGCACTGATGAGTCTTAAACTCTGTACGTTCAACGCTAAGGGATTGAACATCCCAGAGAAAAGGGCCAAAATCTTGTATGGGCTCCATAAGGAAAGAGTGGACATAGCCCTTCTACAAGAAACGCATTTTTGTCAAGGGAAAATCCCAGAAATCAGAAATAGATACTATGATAAGTGGTATCACAGCCCCAATCCCGAGAATAAGTCTAAGGGTGTATCTATTGCCATACATAAAAACGTTCCTATAGAGAACATACAGGTTACGGAGGACCCTGGAGGTAGATATCTGTTCCTCAAATTCACCTTGTGTGGGGCCAGATACACCCTGGCCAACCTGTACCTACCCAACCAGGGACAGGTGGAGGCGGGATTGGGTATGTTGCGCTTGTTGGAAAACATTAGAGAAGGAACGCTAATTATAGGGGGGGATCTTAATTTGGTCCTGGACCCGAAGTTGGATTCTTCTCAGGGGAAATCTGCAATCCCCCACTCTAAACTGAACAGATTCCGCAAAGCTCTTCAGTCCCTATAGGTAGTAGACGTATGGAGGATTCTCCATGGGGGGGAGAGGGACTATACGTACTTTTCCCATACTCACAATATGTATAGCAGGCTGGACTATTTCCTCCTGAGCCACCACACCCTCGCAGTGGACCCTGAGTCCTCGATTGGTCAAATACTCTGGTCGGATCACGCCCCCGTATTCTTGAGCCTCCCGGTCCGGGACCCGACCCCCAGGCAGTGCACTTGGCGCTTGAATGATAATCTGTTGAAGGACATGCTATGCATGACTGAGATTAGGGATGTGGTGGCCAATTTTCAGGTCGACCATAGCAACGACAGTACTTCATTGCCAATACAGTGGGAGGCGCTCAAGTGTATGCTGCGGGGAGTTTTCATCAAACACGGAGCGAGGCTCAAGAGGGAAAGGGCCCGACAGATCGTAGAAACACTGGGGCGCATACAGGAGTTGGAGAAAGCCCATAAGACCATCTCATCCCCTGGGAACCTACGAGAGTTGTTGGAAGCTAGGCAGAAGCTAAAGGGGCTCTATGATCAATGCTACCTCAGATTTAGAGATCGTGGTAGGGCACGCTTGTATGAGTACTCGGATAAGTGTGGTAGGCTGTTAGCCCGGTCACTTCACCCAAGGCAGGGCTGTACTTATATCCCCAGCATGAAAGCGGTAGATGGCGGGGAGGTGCATAGGACACCCCAAATAGCGGCTGAATTTCAATCTTATTATTCAAGCCTCTATAACATTAACAACGCTTCGGTCCGGGGTGCCCAAGGGGGGTTAGGGGGAGACTTAGATCATTATATTACGGAGACGGCTCTACCGGTCATCCCCCCGGAGAAGAGTGAGGCGTTGGAGGATTCGATACGGCAGGAGGAGGTAGTGCGGGCCATACAGGGGACCCCTGCGGGGAAGAGTCCGGGGCCAGACGGGTTCACCCCCGGGTTCTATAAGTCAATGGCATCCCTGATAGCCCCCTTCCTGACGAAGGTGTTTAACTCTGTGTCGGGTCGGTGCCCCTTCCCGAGACAGACCCTAGAGGCCCACATTACGGTCATCCCGAAACCTGGGAAGGACGGTACCTCTCCGGGTAATTACAGACCGATCTCGTTGATCAATGTGGATGTCAAACTGTTTGCCAAAATTGTGGCAGTTAGGTTGCAACCCCTGCTACCCTCACTGATACATAATGATCAAGTTGGGTTTGTCTCGGGAAGGGAAGCTAGGGACAATGTGATCAAAACTGTTTCACTAATGCACTACGCCCAAACGAAAGGGATTCCTTCCTGTCTTCTGGCGGTGGACGCGGAGAAGGCGTTTGATAGGGTGCATTGGGGGTTCCTAAGGGCCACGCTGTCTCAGGTGGGAGTGGGGCCAGTCATGCTGGATAGAATTATGGCTCTTTACCATGACCCTTCCGCCAAAGTTAAAGTCAATGGCACCCTCTCCGGATCTTTCAATATCAGGAATGGTACACGGCAGGGGTGCCCCTTATCCCCCCTCCTTTATGTTCTGGTGATGGAGCATCTGGCGAATGCCTTGAGGGCCAATCCCTCTATCAAGGGGGTGCCATGCAGGGGGAGAGAATACAAACTCTCCCTTTTTGCCGATGACCTTCTCTTGTACATGACCTCTCCGCATACCTCTCTGCCTTCTATCATCCGGGAGTTTGAGAGATTTAGCAAGCTAAGCAACTTTAAAGTAAATATGACTAAAACGGAGATCTTGAATATCTCTTTAGACAAGGGGGTCCAGGACTTAATCCAGACAAATTTCCCATTTAAGTGGCAAAAGGAGTCGATAAAATATCTCGGGGTACAGGTGTCCACGGATTTGGGGAAACTCTATAAACTAAACTATTTGCCTCTCCTCGGCAGCACGATGAAGAGTTTGGGGACGTATGCTAAAAAGCAGTACTCCTGGCTAGGGAGAACGAATATCCTTAAAATGGACGTACTACCCAGGTTCTTATATGTTTTTCAGGCTCTGCCTCTGCTGCCGGAAAGGGGGTTCTTCAAGCAGCTTCAGGCTGCTTTCTTTAATTTCATATGGGATAGCAAAAAGCCCAGGGTGAGCAGGGGGACGCTGTGTAGGCCTAAGAACTTAGGGGGGCTAGGGGTCCCTGACATGAAGTCATATCACGCGGCCGCAGTCCTAGTGAGGCTGGTTGACTGGTTCCACCACAAGGAGAGTAAGCAATGGGTCGCACTCGAAAATGATATCTCACCTGTTAGTCTGGCTGCCTTGCCTTGGGTGGACCCTGAGTGCCGCCCAAAGAGGCGGGAACTTCCATACTTAGTTAATCCTTTGTTGACCCTCTGGGATAGATCTCTGAAGCGGAGAGGCTTATCGCATAGACCAGGTCCTCTCACCCCGCTCTTCAATAACCCTGCTTTCACCCCGGGGCTGGACGCCAAGTCATTCCTCGTCTGGGACGCAACCCAGGATACAAGACTGGGTGAGGTTACCTCTGGTTCTGGCTTGCCGTCACTCTCTGAATTGAGGGAGCGGGGTGGGGGGAGAAAACTGTCTTGGTTCTTGTATGCCCAGCTGAGCGCCTTCATCGGTTCCTTTGCCCCCGGAACAGCCTTGTCCCGACCCTTGACGACCCTGGAGAGGATCCTCAGGGCCCAGACCCCCCCCCCACAAGCAATTTCAACCTTGTATAAGATTTATCTAACTGGGGGTATAGAGGAGGGGCTTCCACAATTCTGCAGGAGATGGGAGGAAGAACTGGGTCAGACGTTTGAACGGGAGGAGTGGGAAAAATCCTTTGCGCTGACACACAAATTTTCAATGGCTTGCAGGGCCCAAGAGAGGAATTACAAAATCCTGACCAGGTGGTACAGGAGCCCTGCGGACTTGGTGAGGTTCGGGGGAGCTGAGACAGGTAATTGCTGGAGATGTAACGGGGCCCACGGGACCTTGACCCACATATGGTGGGAATGCCCTGCTATAAATGCTTTTTGGGAGGGAGTGTTGAGGGTGTTTGAGTATACGACCCTTGAGAGTATCCCCAACTCCCCTCAAGTGGTCCTTTTGTCCATGACCCCGGGTTCAGTGGCTGAGGGAGGCAGGGGCCTACTGAGGCATATGCTTACGGCAGCCAGGTCAGTAATTCCCCGACATTGGCGCTCCAACACGGTACCTACCCTGATGGAATGGTATGGGGAGTTGGAAAATATCAAAAGGATGGAGGAACTGGCTCTTGATGGAGTTGAGGGCGGGGCCGAGAGGCACTCCGGGACATGGACAATATGGGAGGTCTCTAAGGGCTCCCCGGAGATCCGGAGTTTACTGGAGAGAGATGGGTGATGTAGGCGTTCATTCATTCTTTCTTCTTTCTTTTCTTTCCTTTCTTCTTTCTTTATCCATACTTCTTGTGTTCTCTATCTCTTCTTCTCTCCGCCTTCCCTGGATTATTCCAGGGACGGACGGAGCTGTTCACAGAAATCCCAGTGGGGCCACAGTTGGAGGGGTTAACGGTTGTTCAAAGAGCAGTATCCCCTAGCACCGGGCGGTCGCTCTCGAGCCCCCGATCGGTTGGGTCCTCCCTTTTCTTCTGTCCTTCCGGACATTGATGATGGAGGTACCCCTCGGGTCCCCCTTTTTTCAGCGAAACGGAGGGCCTAATAAACGGGATGGCCTTTCAGGCCCGAGGTGAGACAGTTACTGTTATGGACATGGTTGTAACGCATGTTGCTGTCACCTTGGGAAATTAAACACAAACGAAGGGGGTTGTAGACCTAATTAGACAACCAGTGTTATCACTATAAGCGTGAACCCTTCAACAACCCTGTGAATTCAATGCTTATACTGGCCATCTTAATTGTATGCTCGAGACGCTGAGGTTCTGTATTATTCTTGTGCTGTTCTTTCTGTCTGTATGTTTATGCTTTGCTACATAAAACTTAATAAAGATATATTGCACAAACTGATTTTCTCCTTAGCTAGTTGCCCATGTCCATGTGTTATATTGCCCAGTTTTCAAAGTTTATATTAATTGTGAATCACTAGACCATTTGGGGTCTGCTTTTCCTTATGCTGGTGTGCTCTGCATTTTAGTGATGCAAAAAAGTTGAGATGACCAAAATATATCAATATAGCTTTTGGGGCAAATATTACCTAATCCTGTGAAAAATAAATGAAAGAATATTCCAGGGATTCAAAAATTACATACTTATTTTCTTCATTTTTTATCACAACTAAAAGGCATCTTGTAAATAATGGAAACCCGTTTTGTTGCCTTTCTGTCAGTATTATATTAATATCCAAAAAACAGTGACAGAGGAAAATCAGCAGCCCTACAGGAGACTGATAACTGTGAAATGAATGACTCAGAACCAGATCACAGCTGATACTGATCATAGAGAGAGTACTTCATTACCACTTATTAACATGACAGCAACCTGGGGCTTACAAACAATCTTAGTGATTTTAAAAGGGATTTATAATTTGCATAGCCTGGAAGCATTAGCACAAGGCAGGGTGTGCATAGCTGCTGGGATGAAAGCTTACACGATGTTCACCTTGTGTCTGAAAGCACAGTGGTTACATCTATGCAAACAGGATGCATCCCAAGATATTATTTTATGATTGGTTTCTCAATGTCTTCTCCAGGAGTGAAACATTCTAGTCACTAATTATTGTCTAATTATCTGTCACATTAGATAGCGTGTGTATTAGAAATAACGTCTAATGAAAGGACATTTTTTTTTTAAACAGAAGTGGAAAAAGCATTGTATCCAAATGTGATATAAGCGCAAAAAATGATGTTGTACCATACAAGCATCTATATCTAACAAAAATGCAGGGCTAATAATAATATGGTTAAGATTCAAATATGCTTCCCTTTATTTCTTCAGGCTCAATCTCATGGAGTATTGTGGGCTTGCAGAGTTCCAGTTCCTTGGTATTAAATGGCCTCCTTGCATATACCAGGATGGGAGCATGCCAGAAGCTTTGCATCTGATAGCTCCAAAACAGGACTTCTGCCATCTACAGGGCCATGTGGAATTGTGCCTGCTTTTATTTTTACTTTGCCAGGACAATCATTTTAATAGCCGTGGTGACATAGGTGGAGAAGGGTTTGGTGCTGAAACTTCTGACTGGTGTGTAATGTGGGTCTCTATAGTCATTAGTCATTAGAGAGGTCTGAGGCTGTGGTCAACCTGGTTAGCAGTAGCCCAACATTTGTCCAAGTCCTTAGGTAGTCGAATCCTCCTAAGCAGAGAGGTCCAGAGATTTACTTCAATCTTACAATTGTCTATGGTTGTGTTTCAGAAAGGGTTTCAAAAGTAGTAACTAGACTGGTGGGTGTACACTGGTGGGACACTAGTATATTTCAAGTATGTATTTTTTTATTTTGCCATTGCCACCTCAATTCTTAAATTATCTCCCCATAATGTGCAAAACAAACCTTTGGCACTCATCCATCTAATTAAACCAGGTTTTATTCCATTATAGTGCATTTTGATTATTTGGGATTATCTACTAGAAATGCCCTGTATTTGCAATCATATTTGTGTGCATGTGTGTATGTTGCTGCAGAAAATCTACCATAGTAAAAAAAGAGTAAGATTAAATATGGTGAAAAGTGGGGCATGTAGAAGGGCAGCATGAAAATCAGTCTATGTGAAAGGTTGACAGCACTGGTAAATGTCATCATGGGCTTTTGTAAGCCTTTCATGCTCAACCACCCACAAAAGGGAGTCTAATAATATAATCACATTAGTACATGTGACAAGATAGCATGTACAGTATACTTTATATAATATAGTGGAAGAGCTGAGAATGGCAGCTGTGGTCTACTTATTAGTTATACACAAAATCAAATTTATGCTGCACAAATGTACTTATCACAGTGAGCAAACGTGTCAGTAAAAATATTTCAATCTTAATTTAGCTCAACAGTAAAAATATCTGTTTTGCATATTTATCTAACTATCTTTCTGTCTCTCTATCTATTTAAGGCATACATACTGAGATTGCAGTAGTCAGATGTACATAGTGCAGTTTTGAAAATGCCAATGTTATAGAGCAGTCATGATAAGGTATATGTGTACTTTTCAGTAAAAGCTATAGGAACATTTCTATATTTTTTCCCATTTTATGTGAACTGTTTTAAATAAATCATACCTTTACTCATGGACTATTCATTCAGATGATATAGAGGTCTCAGGTTAATCATGCGAAATGCAAGAACTACATATACAAGCTAAGATTTCAGCTCAAATATAGAATGAACACATGATAAAGGTTAAACATTTATACAAAAGGCACAAAACATGTAACCCGAAGGCAACATTCCAACATCAAAGGCGTTTCATATGACTCAATGCTGTAATTTCTGCTGCTCTGCCAGAGATAGCAGCAGAACAAATGGTATCTTGGCAGATCAGCAGACCCCTGCTTAAGGTTTAACATGGTGGGAGGCCATCTGTTGCTAAACCATGAAGATACCAGACTGGTGCACCAGGGATAGGTGCCTGGGAAGGGGAACCCTAAGCCATTTTTACAGTAAAAATAGACAGCAAAGGGCAAGCAGACCTAGCAACTTCAATTGATCTCGGATTTGGTATTCTTGCAGGTGGAGTACATCATTTTTCCAATGAGGTAAGGATGTGTGAGTGTGAATGTTAAAAAGCTTTCCCAGATGCAGGCTGCAATTTATAAACAAATGTGCACCCAGGGTTAACCTTGCTTCAATAAATAATTAGCATGACCAACATTAGGGTTGTTTCAGAGCCCCTTTCTTGACGTTTCTTTAGAGGTCTTGCTACCAAACGAAAAATCCTGCAAAAATGAAAATCACAAAAATTCTCACAAAAAAAGCTCTGCTCATTCAGACAAGGGGGAAAATGGACGAGAACGGAAATTCTTGCGCAAAAAAATGGTGAGAAAACGGCTCTGAATCAACCCTATTGATGCAAAAATCCTAGTGTTATTCTTTTTTAAATCTATGGCCTTCAATTCACTAAGAGTTCTCATGGTAGTAAAAAAAATAAATTCATGAGAAAAAAGCCTGAGAATGTCACTGTTAGTGAATCACCAGATAGGAAGACAATGAAAGACAATGCCACTTTTTACTACAGGTAAAAATTCAATACTTTTCTCAGGAGTAAAATGTGCCATTGACTTTCATTGTCCTCCTATCTGGTGATTCACTAACAGTCAAGAATTTTTTCTCATGGATTGAAATTTTTACTACCGTAGAAATGTTTTTCAACTCTTAGTGAATCGGGGCATATGCCTGTTTATTTGTCCAGCCTGCTGAAATTCCTAGCTTAATTATTCCTAGTTTATAACTCAAGAGGAGCTCAGCCATGTAATCATGTTAAAAATAGAGAACGGCAGCATACTATAGTAAGCAACTATAATTTCACTTAAACCAGAGAATAAATCCTTTGGAAACTTTATTTGTAATGTTCTATTTGTGTTTCCTAACTAGCTTCATGACCTTCATTACTAGAATTGCCTGTTGGCTATATTAGCCTACGGAATGAGCTGCAGGGTCATAGTTTCATTCAAATTTTAGAACATTTGGTGATTTAAAAGCGCTGCAATAAATGTTGCATTGATAAACCATACTATATACAAAATTGCCATCTTACCAAACCATGTCCTATGACAAATTTGAAATGAGATGGATTAGCTAAAATGCCTTAGCAAGTTACAGTATTAAACCGGACCTTCAGCGTGATTTAATGAAAAGCCCAAACTCTTAAAAAACGGTTCCCCAGCATCTAAAATTAATATATTTTACGTTTTTAGTCACTAACTTATTATTCTTTCCCCCACTGGGCTGCAACTCTGTTCAGGAATTTAGGATACGGGTGCCGCCATCTTGACTCAGAAGCATCACACTTACTGAGGAGAGGAGAGTGGGATAAGGTACAGGGGGGTGGGTTATAGCTGTGCTTTGCTCAGACAGAGCAGAGCTGGGGTCAGGTAAAGGTCAGCAGTCCCAGAATGCAGAGCAGCACAGTCAGGAGGCACTTCCTGTTTGCAAGCTGCCTGATAAGATGGAGGCTTCCATAAGCAGCCATCTTGGATGTTTAAAGGCTCATAACATGCAGTAGATGCAGGTAGGATGATTTTTAATGTGAACAATCTGTATGTACAGGGTGTGGGAAACATATGATAGACTCTTATTCAGAGTGAAGGTCCGCTTTAAGTTATAATTATTACAGTATAACCAAATTAATAGTAACAAAATGAAATAATGTGACTTGTGAATAGTTTTCTGAAATTCATATGTTCTTATTATTTTTATTTATTAGACGTGCAAAGAAAGTTCTTATATTTCTTTGATTGTACTTGCAATGTAATGTCTGATCGCATGCTGCTAGGTTGAAATAGCAGTGTCATGGAAGTCATGGAGCTGTGGACAAATCATGCTAGAAATCTTATAAGGCTGTCATGTGCCATAATAACTGTAATCACACTCTGCCGTACTATGCTTTTACCTGTAGCCTTACTTTTTTTTCAAGTTTGGGTGTGTAAATACCAAATAGGATGATACAGTTATCACAAATCATACAAAGCTAATGGATAAGTATGCCATAGACAGGAATAACAGACAATTAAAAAAGGCATTTTATGTCTTTTGGCTCTCACTACAAACCTTGTGCTTTAGACTAAACCACATGAAAAATCAGGCAAAACCAACAAATCACAATGTGTATGAAACACATGTTGATTTAACAATCGTCATTATCATCATACATCAGATAATACCCTTATCATTCAGCAAATAAAACTTCAAAGATGAAGTAATTCTGCATGATGGAACTTGGTTCTATGTGTGGTGTAAGGAATTTTACAGATAGAGCAGTCCTTGTCCTGAACTTAACATTGCTAATTAAATAACCAAAGACGCAGTTGAAAAGAATTGAGCATGTAATGGTAACATGCTGCTCCATTCACAGTGTTTGAATGTTAATCTTGGCCCTCTACCTCTTCCACACATCTTTCCCAATGCTAAACCCAATTTTGAGGTTGAAAAAGAAACTCACATTGGTCCGCATCTGCCATATGATCCTGTGGAAATGGAGAACATTGAACCCTACTTCTCCCTGGATTAGCAGCGGCTGCATTTACAGTTACAGTCAGCCATTATTGTGCAGCAGCTTGGAAGAAGGAGTTGTGCAGTTTGTAGCTCCTGTTAGAGGATTTTGCACCTGGTGCCCTGCTTGTGAGGGATTCTTTTAATATTACCACTTACTCTGGTTACATGTAAGGAAGAAACGGCAGAGGGGCCTGGTTGGGAGGGGGCAGCAGCTGCAAAGAAGGCTATACAGTATAAAGCCTTATAGATGAATATGAAGCAGACAGGTTGAGCCATAATGGTAGGGTCATTGGCAACCATAATAAGTAATGAGTATAGTCATTAGCAGTCAAAAGTTTTTAAATTGGTCCTAAAAAAGTATTGTTTTTATAATAACAGGGTTTACCAGTGGCATGAAGGGATATTTTAGCATGCCACACATAAGTCTTGGTCTTTTGCACCTTAAATTACCTATTTCTGTCTGGGCTCCACAAACAAAGGGCCCAGCAATGGCTGCACACATAAGCCCCCACTAAAAGTCAGCTTGTGATACTGCAGGGTGGGTCCCTTCTCAGACAGAATTCCTCTAAGAGTATCTCTTAATGGTGGGTTTTGCCAGTGTCCTATTTCAGAAATAGGGCCGTCATCCTTCTTCATCTCAGTGGAGGGATTGGGTGCTCTACACGGAAGCTCAAGTAAAAGCTGCCGTTACTATCACCGACCAACCCTCCCCCATACCCCTGCCGGGAATGAAGGATTGTGTGGAGACATTCAGTTAGTGAGTCGTTGCCTAAACTGGGCTTATCACAGGAAGAAAGTGGTGTTAGGCGGGGAGTATAAGAATGGCTGGACTTCCTTTTTAAAGCTTTGTATGGATTATATGCATTTATACACTTGCATACAAATCTTCTTTCAGTTTTTCTTTGATGTCCCTGGACAAGAAAACACTTCCTCCCACCTTATTCTGCATAGAAAGAAGAAGCCATTTTAAGGCATCTCCAAGTGTCTGATTATATGTAAACATTTGTATTCTGCTGGCTGTGCTTTTATTTCTTGGCATGGCTAAGCTGGAAAGGGCATGTCATGGAATAAGTCTTGAATTTGCTCTGCTTGGTTAAAGCCAGCTGTGGGACCACTGTGGCTTGATGTGATTGCTTGCGCTGAGAGCATTAAGAGACAGAGTGGCAATTAGACCATTTTTACTTACGGTTCTGCAGGAATAGAATTGAAAGGGAGGCAAACTTTAGACCCTGATATGGCTTTTACCTGGCACCATTGGAAATGGGAGAGAGACACATGGGACAGGAATCAGGTCAAGCTGCTTGCAGCCTTATTGCCACTGCCTGAACTGTCACTTCAAAACCCATCACCAAGAAAAGTGGCTCAACATCATAAAACATGTTTGTTTTATAGTTTTATCTTATTACAGTGCTAGATGTTAAGTAATGACCTCTTCAGTTGAAAATGCTGGCAGTAACCCTTTGGCTACTAGAATACTAGGTGGTGATCCAATCATATTAAAAGGTTCAAATACAACAGGAGGGGTTAAACCCGTGAGCTCTGGAATGGAATGTTTACCCCTTAAAAGTCAGACTGTGTTGTTGAGTGGATTAAATATTTCAATTGTATTGAACAAAGACCCTTCTGAACCTTAGTGCTGTAAGCTGACACATTTCTATAGATAAGTTGAACCATTTAGAAAAATAACTTATTAAACATATTATTACAGTTATATAATGATCTAAAATCATTTAACACAAATAGAAACCTCATCAACAGTTAGACAAAGAACCATTGATTTTCAGAAAATAAAACATTGTTGTGCTTTGTACAAAGACAAACTCTTCTGCTAATGGAGAATTAATGAGAACACTTCATACTGTGACCTGTTGTGAACTTGCACTTGTTGCATGTGCAAATCAATTATTGGGGTTCATGGAAACTACAATGAATCCGCTAGTGAGGAAAGGTGGAAATCTGCTTCCATCTGCATATTAAATAATAGAGATAAATACATATTTGATATAGTTTACAATATTTTCATACATAAATAAAGGCAACATGTGGCTTTCATTTAGCATGCCAAAGCCTACCTACCACCATTTAGCTATGTTATTCAATACCAAGGTCCCTTTCTAATGGGGGGGGGGGGGGGCGGCAGAAACCCTGTCTCACTGACAGCTGCCTTGCCGCTGTCCCGCACCACCACCCATTACCACCCATCACTTCACATGCTTGTCGGTTAAAGAGTTAAAGGTGACTTTAGGATTATATACAGATTTTCGCTTTGGTTAATTTAGGGAACTCTTTCACTTTTTGTTCATTCATTAGGGAGCTCAAGCCTTATATAAGGTATTTTAAAAGTTAAAAGTGGCATTTTACGCTTTTTACCATCGCATTAAATAGATAAGGAAGACAATTGTTAATAACTAAAATGTTTTTTTTTTTATTTTTTAAATCAGATTTACATTTTTAAATAAGATATGGTAGAATTTTACCTTGAATTTTGCCATTCAACACAAACCAAAGCAGCAAAATGTGCGTTGTTAAGAGCAACATTACTCTTGGTAAATGAATAGAGATGAGCAAACTGAGTTTACAGACAAAATTCAATTTGGCACAAAACCACATTTTTGGGGGTTTGTGCTGACCGAATTTTTCCTGAAATTTACTGGCACCTATGGCGTTGGGTGTGCTGGCGCCTGGGGAGGTGGGTGTCCTGGCACCTTGGGTGGTAGGTGTCCTGGCACCTTGGGTGGTAGGTGTCCTGGCACCTTGGGCGGTGGGTTGGGCTGCACCTCAGAGAAAAGAAAAAAACTCACCACCATCCTCATTCCCTCACCACGCTTGGATCCAGTGTGCGCCGCAGAAGCTGACTTGCTCAGCTGACAGTGCGACCGGCCTCCCCCGCTTCCACCATGTTGTGTGGTGTGGGTGGGTAAACCGCACTGTCAGCTGTGAAAGTAAACTTGTGCCTGCAGTCAGCCGCTAGACCAAAATGATGGGGAAGCCGGCACGTGGGTAAGTGACTGTGCAATACACACAGCACGGTGGGCTGTACAAGTCAGCTTCTGCCGTGCACACTGGATCTATGCATGGTGCTGGAACAAGGATGGTGATGAGTTTTTTTTCTTTCCTGTGAGGTGCAGCCCAACCCACTGCCTGAGGTGCCAGCACACCCACCTCCCGAGATACCAGCTCACCCACACGTCACTGTAAGCTGGGTGGGGGAAGCCCACTGCCCCAGATGTGAAGCAGGAGAAGCTAGCACCCCCACCTGCCAGCTGGAGCCGGGGGGGGGGGGAGTCTGCCACCTAAAAAGCCATGCAGGGGATGCTTGCACCCCCGCCTGCAGTGTGAGAAGCACAGTGGAGGAAGCCCGCACCCCCTCCCACCGCCTGGAACAGGTGAGTTTTTTAAACCCTAGAGATGGGTGATTCTCAATGGTTCGATTTGGATGAAGCCAAATTTTTGGAAGAAATTCGGCAAAGCACCCAGATTGAATTTTTAGATAGTCAGCTCATCACTATAAATGAACATTCAATGGATGTTCCATTGTTATACAGATTTAGAAAAATCTACGTGATACCACATCAGTAAGACCTTGTCTTGCTGTGAGATGTTCCACTTGAAATAGCTAAATGATAAAAATAAACAACAAAATTAAACTCATATAACATGTTTTAATTACCCAGCGGCTCCATTTGTTTTGTGTTTATTTGTGGAGAGGGGTTGATTCTTTATCATAAGAAAGCTTTCATTTTTGACCTCCAATGTAATGCACAGAGAATATTTTAAATATAGCTTGATACAGGTAATTAAACCATACCACATTTTTCGCCATATAAGACGCACCCACCCATAAGACACATCCAAGATTTGGAGACAAATAAGAGAAAAAAATATTCTGAACCAAATGGTGTGCTAAAATATCTTCCTCCCAATCACCCTATTATAGGCCCCACATTACAGGCACTTTGTGGGCATCCCAATTACAAGCAGTGTGAGGTATCCCAAATACAGGCAGTGTGCAGGCATCCCAAATACAGGCAGTGTGCAGGCATCCCAAATACAGAGAGTGTGCAGGCATCCCAAATACAGGCAGTGTGCAGGCATCCCAAATACAGACAATATGCAGGCATCCCAAATACAGGGAGTGTGAGGTATCCCAAATACAGGCAGTGTGCAGGCATCCCAAATACAGGGAGTGTGAGGTATCCCAAATACAGGCAGTGTGCAGGCATCCCAAATACAGGCAGTGTGCAGGCATCCCAAATACAGGCAGTGTGCAGGCATCCGAAATACAGGGAGTGTGAGGTATCCCAAATACAGGCAGTGTGAGGCATCCCAAATACAGGGAGTGTGAGGTATCTCAAATAAAGGCAGTGTGCAGCTTCCCATTTACAGGCAGTGTGTGGGCATTCCAATTACAGACAGCATGCAGGCGTTCCAATTACTGGCTGTGTGCATGGCATTCCATTTAAAGGCTGTGTGAGGCATCCCAACCACCGGCAGTGTGCAGGCATCCCAAATACAGAAAGTGTGCAGTATATCCCAAAGCCAAACCAAAAAAGACGCACTTTTCCCAGCTCCCATGCAGTGTCTCCCAACGATTTAAACAGAGTGAAAGACAGACAGACACACACACACATATACATTACCGATGTCCTCCATCTTAGTCATCGCTGCTGCTTCCTCTGTAGCCGCTGCTCCTGCTGCTGCTCAATGTCTCCAAGGCCGCCGCAAGTTCAGAGCAAGCTGGTTCCAGCCGCCGAGTGGGACTTGGTCTGTGACTTGTGCCAGCATCCTATGACGCTGGCAGGAGTCATAAGCCACGCCCACCCAGAAGCTGGAACCGGCTCGCTCTGAACTTGCAGCAACTACGGAGACGGCAGGAAGCGGCAGGAGCAGCAATGACTAAGATGAAGGACGCAGGTAATGTATATGTTCATTCCGATAAGACGCACTGACATTCCCCCCCCCACACTTTTGAGGAAAAATAAGTGTCTTATATGGTGAGAAATACAGTATGTGCTAACTTTGTGATTAGATATCTACTACATGGCCTACCTATTTCGGCTTCCCCTTCTGGATCCTTATTTATTGGCTATTATGTGCATACCCACATGCAATATTGTTATAGACATTCAAATTTAGCAAATACCAAGAGAATATTACTTGCTTGACTGCATACTTAGTGCCAGGCGTATGGGTGGTCTAAAAAAATTGACATTAAAGGTTTTTTTTAATTTTAGTGAACAGTATTTAGACTTACAGCTATATAATAGCTATTAAAGTTATTTTATTATTACAGCTTAGAGTACATTCTGTTCTCCACCAGTGGTGTTTTAAATACTGGTGGTATGTAAGATCCAGTTGTATGTGGCCAGGCTGCGGACTCATTTGTACTTCATCCTGATTTGCAACCATCTACAGTGTACTTTACACATGATCAATTTGTTCCTTCATCACAAACATGCTCAAAAAGGGATGGAAACGATTTCAACAATTTTTTGTGTGATGAACTTTCAATGGCTGTTCGTGCATTTGTAATACAGTTTCAGGTGTTTGTACCACCCATGTGGTGCTTGAGATATGTAGAAAAAGGAAAGTAGTACTTGATTTAAAAAGTTTGGGGACCCCTTCTCTAAAACATTGTCTGCTTGCAACTTTGTAGGAAAAACATGGGATGCTTTACTGTCTCTTGGAAATGTGTGGCATCTATTAGAAAAAGGTGTACTTCCTGGTGTGGAAGCAACACAGACCAAAGCGCACAAAGCACTTCAGAATGGAGTCTGCAAATCAGGTCTTATCACAAGACACCTATTTTTCACAGGGTGTTTCAGAATGCAGAACATCCAAAAATCGGGAAGCCCCCTAGGGAAGGTTTTAATGAAAACTAGTCTTTTACACTTTAGCCCAAGTTTAGGTTCACTTTAGATAATCTACAAAATCTAATAATAACCCTAACCCATAACACAATGTGAAGAAGAACATCACTCTGAATAGCTGACTGCCTACTAACCTTTATATAATTCCCCAACTTCAGATCCATAAACTGAGATCCTAGCCCATTGGCAAAATTATATTCTCTTGCTCTTCTTGTGTTAGGTCTGTTTCAAATTGTTCATACTTTGCACAGCTGCTACAAAACAGTGGGTAGAAGAAGTCAGTGTCAAAGTACAGAGACAATTAGTGTGAAAGTAACAAATGTACCAGATTCTTTGACTTCTTTGTTTCTGAATCATTGTAAGTGGTGTGTTTATATTGTTTACTTGTTATGTCAAGTGGTGAAGTTTAGAAGAGGAGTGATTATTTTGGATATTTTAAGTGCCAGTGTTTCTGCCCAGGTGCTTTCTGTTAATAGTCACACATTTCCCTAGTCACAACAGCACAGCTTTGCCTGGCGTATTTGTATTTTCTCAGTGTAACACTCATACAACTTGTCTTTTTGACCTGTGAATTGTCTCGCTTTTAGAGTGTATAGAATAATGTTTGAATGGAGAAATAAAAAGCTAAGGTAAACTGTAGCAATGTCTATAATTTCTTTATATATTTGTATAAAGAAAAAAGCTTTATAAATGGCTACAAATGGTAAGGGAGAAGCTTGCATGTGCTGCTAACCTGAAATGATCACAGCAGAGGTAAGATGCTGTAATGGGAGGGGAGTTTTAATGTATCATCAGAAAGTAAAAATAGGGGAGATGTATGTTAAACCCCCTGCAACTATACTTTCATTATTTTAATTGTAATTCATTTTAATGCAGAACAAAACCTGTGCCTTGTTCCGTGCCCCCGGGGAATCCCGAAGGAATCCCGGGGATGCCCGCTGTGTGAAACCCCCCAGGAAGCCATAGCGGGCAACTCTCATTGGACGAGAGCCCATGCACGTGCTTTTTGGGGGTTTCACACAGCAGGGTATCCTGATTCGGGATGCCTCAGGGAAAAGCCAGCTGCTGGGTTTTGTTCTGCTTTGAGCTTTAAATGAAGAGTCCAGGCAATGTCCACATAAAGGCAGCAAGGAGCTCACCTAAAGCTTGTCCCTTGTGCCTATCCTTCATTTCCTACAGAACAATGTAGATGCTGTAGCATGTTTATCCCTCCTTTTACTTCCATTCCTCCTTGACCCTGCTTCAAATGTTGGTTGCAGGGCCACCCCTGTCTCTCAGCACTCCCAAAGTGAGTGAGCCCCTGGCAAGCCACAGTGGTAACATTTGCTAGGCTCAGTCATGCAGGAAGGGCTGATGGTCAACTTTGCTGTTTAGTGTTGAACAAGGGCAGTAATGCGGTGCAAGGTAATTTAAAAATGGAAAGCAATGGAGGGGCCAACTTTGAAGATCTGCAACAGCATCTACATCAGACTGTAAATAATGGATGATTATTCACTCTTCAAGTGAGCCCCTTGCTGCCTTAGTAATGTCATTGCTTGGACTGTCCCTATAATTTTTTGGGGAGGCAGGGGACAGATAACTATTGCCTGTTTGCATACACATAGGAATTCTTCCTCTGCATTTAACCCATCCGTGCAGTAAGTTTACACATGTCGTGAGTGGTGGGCTGCCCAAGGATAAGTTGGGGTGGTTAGGTTCTTTGCTCAAGAACACTTCAGTCATGTCCCAGGACCAGGATTTGAACCTGCCACCCTTCGTTTATGTCTGCTCCCTTAACTGCCCCCACAATATTGTAGTGTTATAAGCAAATAATGGGTGCCAGTATCAACTCTTTGCATAAAATCCTTATGTATTCCAAGCTGCACCCATTTTTTGCTTGTTAGCTTGCTTTACCCTGGACAGGTAAGTTGGGGTCCTCGGCCATGTCTTTTTCAAGGTGAATTGAGTGGTGAACATTGCTATTGGCATTATACCCACTAACATTAGAGCTATGATGATGTCCTGGGTTTTTGACAATGTTTCCTGCTTGTACTGCCTTTCAGAAACTGTTATCCTTCATATAACTGCTTCCATTAGATATATACAAGTAAATTGGTCCTGTGAAAGAGCAGTGGGAACGTGAAATGTGTGGAGTGGTAGGAGTAGAAGTACTGTATCTTCTAGTTTTGTTTATATTTAAGCCCTAAGAAAAAAAACTAATTGGACCACATACTGACACACTGACTGGAGTTCACCAGCAGGACTTCTGGTGAACCCCATTAGTTGCTGCCTGATGACATGGTGAGGGTATTGAGCCTGGGGGGCTGTGGCTGTAACGTTTCAACCTGTTAAAGTGGATCTAGGTTCACTTTAAGTCATACCTGTGCTTTTGAATCTTCTTTCCAGAAAAAATTGTTAATGGATTACTTTTCATTAGTTCTATATAAATTCTGGAGGCATGGTCACTAGTGTAAATCAATGTTGCTGTAAGTGACCAATTAGCAGAAATCTAAACCTTTGATTTCCTCCAAAGAAAGCCCCATTTCATTAAAGCCATAACCACTTTTGAGCACTGCTGAAGCTGGAATTGAAATTCCCCACACCATGTGCACAAAGATTATAGGTGGGGCAATTAACCAACTTTGTATATGAGGCTGACTTTTAAAAAGAGCTGATTCAGCACTATCAGAATTTATTCTAATGTTTTTTGTGAGAATGTTTTTTTTTCCTTATTGCAATACAAACTTTCAGCTGTGCAAATGTTTATTTAATTTGCATAGTTAATAATGGTTCTGAATTGCACTAAGAAAAAAAATCATTCTAAACATTTTTTCTCACTAAAAACATGAGAAATAAATGATCACTGTGCTGAATCAGGCCTTAAGAGGTTTCAGGTATCCCACTTCTGCCTTGGGATCAGGGACCTAGTGCCTAACAATGTTCCTTTTAATGCCTAAATTGCCTAAAAATCAGTTGTGGGGAGGGGGCACTTACCAGTTTACAAGAAATGAACAAGAAAAGAAAACAAAATGCACAATTCCTACCTTGTACAGTAGAAGAGTCGGCTGCTTATGTTATGAGTCTTTAAAGTCAGACACAGGTACTTTGTGTAATTTGATTTTTAGTTCTTTTGTACCTTTGGACTCATTCACAAATTCGAGAAAATGTCTCAGAATTTGTGCTTTTTTGCTCTTATTTTAACAGCTTTAATGCATATGGCATTACTATACAACTGATTTCAACATTTATTAACATAAAAGTGTATTTTAATAGTTATGTGTAAGATTAATCATTAAGATCTGTAAAGGGCTAATGTGGAGAACTCTGTAATCTTTAATTTATCTTCCAATTAACAGAATCACTGCATTACAGAGGTTAATCGGGTGGCTTGGTATGGAAAATGCTACAGATCACTTAATTTTACAGTATCCTGACAGATATTAGTACATTTTTATGAATAACTTCGTTTTCAGTTCCCATTCATTGTAGATGATCAGGTGTAAAGTTCATCAGTATCAGTAGAGTCGAGCACTATCGAGAAAGACTAATGATGATGTATGGCAGACTACTTTTTCATGCCGGTTTGACAAAGGTTATCAAACTCATTACACCAGTTACTCAGTAAATGGCCATTGTTCCATCAGACATACAGTATGTGTCGTTAACTTAAATTAGTCTTTCAGTCCTATTGTGTTAACATTTTCTTCCAATGAGTCTCTGGCTGAGAATGTGATAGAAGATAGATCACAAGCAAGCAGCAAGCAAACTGACCTTGTAATGGCCTGCCATCAATATAGTACAAAACCAATGTTCCCATTGGTATTAAAATCTAAGCCTCGTTATAGTGAGAGATTTTAACTGCTAAACTAGAATTGTGGTTCTCAGTAGAGCCTCATAGTTTTCATAACTTGCATTGTCTTCAAAGGGATCTTTTTTATATAGAAAAGGGTGAATATATCCATTTTGTCATCTAAGGGAAGCCTAAAAAATGTGTTTTTGAAATAGTTCTTTAATAGCCCGGCAGAGTTATTATGAATATAGCAGAGTCGCTTTGATGTGCCGTACACCTATGTAGTTTTGTCATGATTTGTGTCATTTTGTCATAAAAAATTTATTGGATTCAAGCTGTTGACACAGTTGGCATCTGTTTCAAATTCATTTTTTACTGACAGCAAGCTGCTGCTGGCAAGAATGCTGTCTTTTTATCATCAACGGGGTGGCATTCTTGGCATAGCTCTTTATCCTTCCCCAAAGTTTACTTTATTTTAATTAGCTTTGCGGTGCTTATTTTAGAAATGTTTTTGGAGAGGAATAGGTGTAGATTTTTCTTTTGCAAGCACTTGCTCTGTCTCGCACATACAAGGTTTTGAACGCATTCCAAGTATGATTTAAATGCAAGGTTTGATTCTGAATAAACTACAGCCTGCTGGCTGACAGGTGAAAAATCTAGTTATGTTCAATTACAGAAGTAAGAAAGGTTCCCCCTGTAGATTAACCTTTATTTAGTAAGCCTCTAAGCAACGTTTAATACCCTTGGTAAAAAAAAAAATCACAGATGCATTTTATGAGGCACAAAAATTCCAGCACATTTTTTTCCTATTTCCTGATTTACTGCCACAATGTGTATTGCTGCCAGCAATACGGATTTTTAAAGAAAAAGTGGCACAAGAGGAATAATATTGAGACAAAGCAATAACAAACACTGATCTCATAGTAAAATCAATATGGATCATTGACTGGTCAATTATTATAAGCCTTTCCAATAAAGAGACCTGCAAATTTGAATAAAAAAATGTAAGACTGGGAGAACTTTGTTTACAGCCATTAGAAGAAAATCCTTAGGCACTACTTTAACCTCCCTGGCGTTGTGAAAAAGACAAATGCAATGGTAACGAAAGCGTTACCATTGCATTTGTCTCTGACACACGGCTCCGCCCCCATGAGCCTCTGCGGCTCACAGAGACGGAACCCGGAAGCGGAGACGGACGCCGCAGCCGCGGCTCTCACCTGCGGCTCTCACCTGCGATCGCGGTGGGTACATCGCTGGATCGCAGGGAGAAGGTAAGGAGGCTGCGCCGCCCGCTCTTGCTCCCAAATCGATCCCGAGCGTGACTCGGGGTTACCGCCACTTACAGCGCAAAGTAACCCCGAGTCACGCTCGGGATCGCCGCCAAGGGGGTTAATTTAGCTGTGGCTTTTTGCTGTAATAGGGAATGTCCTATGTGAAGAAGGGGCCTTGTGTCATCCAAAACTTTCTACAGTCCTTTGACTTCTTAAAGTAAAGCCACATGAATCAGCTTAAAGCGTACCAAAACTCACATTTAGCATCTAGCATTCGCTAAACTGCTCCCTCCATAAAGAGTACATTTTTGTCAGTTATTGCTGCTCTTTAGGGATGAGCGAACCGGTTCGGACGAACCGGAATTCGCTCCGAATTTCAGGGAAAATTCGATTCGGCACGAACCCGAATTTTTTTTGGTTCGTGCCGATTGAATTTTCCCTGAAATAAAAAAATAAAAATGCCGGCATGGTGGGAGCGGGCAGGCCGGCTACGCTCTCAGCGCGTCCTCTGATGACAGCTGAGAGCGGCGCCAGAGCGTGGAGGCCGGCGCCGCTCTCAGCTGTCATCAGAGGACGTGTCATCAGAGGGCGCGTCATCAGAGGGCGCCTGAGAGCGGCGCTGGCCTCCACGCTCCGACCATGCAGGTAAGTGTTTGCTTTTTAAACAAATGCCGGCATGGTGGGAGTGGGCAGGCTGGCTACGCTGTCAGCGGGCCGGCGGCGGCCCGCTGACAGGCGTAGCCGGCCTGCCCGCTCCCACCATGCCGGCATTTTCTTTTTCAGATGAGCGATTCGTGAAAGTTCGATTCGGGCGAACCCGAATTTCTTGGAGAAATTCGGCGAATCGCCCGAATCGAACTTTCAAGAAGTTCGCTCATCTCTACTGCTCTTGCGTCACTCTTCTCTCAATTAATGCTGTCGCCACCACTGTTGTGAGTGGCAATTATGTAATCGCCACATTTATGCAATGACTGATCGCCTGCCATGCTAGAGAGACAGCAGAAAAAAACATTGTTCAGGACAATTCGCCAGGCTAAAAATATCAATTTCTTAGTGATATACTCTAAGAAGGGCAATATCGGCAGGGGCTTTCCCCAAATAGATTTCATCCGATTCAATGAGTTTTGGTCTTCTTTAATGGAGTTACAATTTGTGTCCTAATGTAGCTTTGGTCACCATCCAGTTAAAAGCTAAAAGCGTAAGTCCACTTTCAATGGCATTTTTAAAAGTGTTCATTATTGTGTACCAAAACAATGTCCTGAGGGTGCTGTGCATATCTACTATTTATTTTCAATTTGTTTGCAACTCTTTAGCCTTGATTCACGAAATGTTAAAAAAATATCATGGGAGTAAAAATTCACTTTACGAGAAAAATGCATGAGAATGTCACTGTTGTTGAATAACCAGCTAGGAAGACAGTGAAAGAAACCTTTTTACTCTTGAGATAAGTAGTGAACGTTTAAATCCTTTTTACTCTAGTTTAGATAAAGTGCCATTGGCTTTCATTATCTTGCTAGCTGGTGATTCAGCAACAGTGAAATTCTCATGCTATTTTCACCAAAAGCTATTTTTTTACTACAGTACCATGAGAGTTTTTTCAACTCTTACTGAATCAAAGCCTTTTAAACTGTTTTCTCTAGCAACAGTTTGTTTACGTTTGCAACTGTACACCAGTGTGCTGTGTTTGGGGTACAGGGCTACCAAGTGACTCTGGCTTTATAATCATCTGATTGGCTGAGGCAAAGATGATGCTCTACATTCATGAGCTCACAGGTTTAACCTCTCCTGCTTTCAGCCTCCTCAGATCTTGTGTTCCAGTAGCTAAAATGTTACTGGCAGCTTTCTCACCTGGGCAGAGATCCCTGTCATTACTGTTGACTGATTTTTACAGTCTTTGCTTTGTGGGGTGGAGCTGCTGCTGAGGTCACCCTTGACAGTGGAACACTGGGATTTTTAGGTACCAGCTATACTAAGGCATTTACTTAAAGCCTAGCAAGTCATGCCTACTTTTTCAACACAGAACCCCATGAATATAAGTAACTTGGAAACAACATGCAAAAAAGTAAATCACAGGTAAGGGTCGCAATCATGACAAAAACTTTTCAAAAGAAACAACACTTGACAATATTGAATTTTCCCTTCAAAGGTGCCTCTGAGCTTTTTGGTCTAATAGCTATTGCATTGGATGCTTCAGCTATGTTTAATGCCCTGATGTTTGTCATAGATGAAGCCTGTCTCTCAGCAGGTAAAATACGCCCCTCCACAGAGTGTTTTCAAAGTAATCTTTATGTAAACCTGTTTTCTCAACACTTAACATAAAAGAACCAATTGCATAGGAATTGGGAGTATACAAAAATGTTAACTAATAACTATGGGTAATGATATTATTAGTCTAATTAATGTGTAATTATAAATGGCAGTTTATCTTCTGTCTACCTGATAAGACACTGGTTAACAAGACCAATAGGTCAGTGCTAGCGGAGCAGGTGAATTATTTGAGCGGGTTTATGAATCTCCTAAAAGGTTTGTTAAGAAGAACTATCCAGGAAAACTAAAAAAAACAAACCTCAAGTGCCTTCCAGATGGCGTGTTTTATTACCGTATTTTTCGCCCTATAAGACGCACCTGCCTATAAGACGCACCTAGGATTTGGGGTAGGAAAATAAGAAAATATTTTAAACCAAAAATGCAGGCAGTGTGGCATTCTCTCCCCCTCCCATTCCCCATATACCCAGTGTGGCATCCCCCCTCCCATTCCCATATAGGCAGTGTGCACCCCATTATCATAAGCAGTGTGGCATTTACCCCTCCTATTCCCCATATAGGCAGTGTGCCCCCCCATTCCCATAGGCATCCCCCTCCCCCCATTCCCATTGGCAGTGTGGCATCCCCCTCCCCCCATTCCCATAGGCTTTGTGGCATCCCTCTCCCCCATTTCCATTGGCAGTGTGGCATCCCCCTCCCCCCATTATCCCCCTATTGGTATAGGCTGTGTGGCATCCCTCTCTCCCCCATTAGTATAGGCCGTGTGGCATCCCCCTCTCCCCCCATTGGCAGTGTGGCATCCCCTCTCCCCCATTGGCAGTGTGGCATCCCCCTCTCCCCCCATTGGCAGTGTGGCATCCCCCTCTCCCCCCATTGGCAGTGTGGCATCCCCTCTCCCCCCATAGGCAGTCGGCATCAGTAGAATTAAAAAAAAAAGTATAACTCACCTCTCCGCTGACAAGCGGCTGGCTCCGTGAATCGGGTGGGCGTGGCCTGCGTCGGCGCCTGCCGATTTACGAAGCCGGCCGTAAGAAGCAGCGGCGGGTTGTGTCCCGGCCCCGCCGCTGCGATCGCTGTCTTTTCAGGCAGCAATAGCAGTGGCGGGGCCGGGACACAGCCCGCCCGCTCCTCCATCTGCTGCCTCTTCCTGTCAGGTCACACGCGACCTGACAGGAAGAGGCAGCAGATGGAGGAGCGGGCGGGCTCTGTCCCGGCCCAGCCGCCGCTATTGCTGCCAGCGGCGGGGCCGGGACACAGCCCGCCGCTCCTCTGGCCTTTCTCAGTGTGACAGGCAACGCGGGAGCGCCGGGAACGGGTGAGTTCTTTTTTTAATAATTTTTTTTTTTTTTACATTCGCCCGATAAGGCGCATGGACATTTTCCCCCCACTTTTGGGGAAAAATAAGTGCGTCTTATAGGGCGAAAAATACGGTACTTGTAGTCCTACGAACTGAGCCAGTCTGGTTTCAGCTGCTCTAAAGCTGAGACCAACCAGTACCTGGCATGTACATGAATGTCCATCAATGAGAGCACATATCAGCAGTGGACAGTTATGATAGCTCTGGTGATACATCCAGGCTACTTATCAACGAGCGAAGCCTACATTGCTAAAACCGTGACCACATTAGCCCGAAGGAATCCATGTGATTGAGCGTGCAGGCTGGCAAGTAGGTGACTTTTTTCATTGCCTGGGCAGGGACTCCAAGTCCTTCCTTATGGAAAGCCGGCATAGTACATTGCTGTGTCTGTAATGCAGTGCTAGATGGCTAAATGTAGAGGAGTTTGTGGTGGTCCAATGATTAATCTGAGTTGCAAGAATTGCCTACTGATTGATTTGCATGAGTTAATTTACTGTTTGTGCAGTATGTGGATAACTTCTACACTTACCAGAAGAATTTGGTCCTTTGCACCTCTCATTCTCTTTGGTCATTTTGTTGCATCTTTGTACTATAGTCTTTTATTTCTATTGTGCTGTTAAGAGAATATGGGGTTTATTTAAGAAACACTAAGGCTAGGCTAGGTAGTGCCAGATGAGTATGTGAGATGAGTCTCAGGTGAATGTCAGGTCTCAGGTATTTATCAAGTCAAAAATCCAGAGTGCCTGTGATAGTTCCAGGTAGTGTCCCATCTAACATTAGCACCAGCGATGGGATGAGTGCTGGCGCTGAGTTCCCTACTGTGCCAGATAGGACCAGGCGCTCACCCTGCACTGTGTGCCCTTATTCCATACTTTTCAATGGGCTGGGATGGTTACAATTATTTAGGCATTTTATATATTTTTTATGTGGGGGGGGTGCATGTGCCACGGGATCCCTGGACTGGTTGGGATTATTTTTTATGCATTTTTAATTCTTTTGTGTTGCGCTGCAAACTTGTGATTTGGGTTGTGAGAAAGCTGTGTCATGTTTTTCAAGTGTCCCTAATGCAATTCCCATTTTTAAATTTAAAAAAATTAAACTTCGGGACCCTAAAAAATTACAAATTGGGATTCCAACAAGTGCTGTGTGCCTGGAATACTATTTTGTGAGTGCTTCTGAGAGCACTATGTATTTTTTTATAAATACTTTTAACTTGCGGCACTGCTATAGCTAATAGTGTAACATGAAGCTGCTGTTGCAGAGTGGGCGCTGCTGAGCATCTCGGACCTATAATAAATTAATAAATTAACCTCCCTATATCTGTGTAGCTGGGTTGCTATGCAAAAATCAACTTACTGTATATTGCCCTTGAATATTACTTGTGCCTGCTGAGCAAATGTGTTCGCTTTTCATAACATTTTTGTGAATAAGGTTCAGCTTAGAAGTTTCATGCTTTCAAACAGTGAGGCATAGAAGATAAAGAGACAGATGGAAAATACAGGCACTGTTAAAATATATTATAAACAAACTCCTATAAATCATATTTTTATGCAGAATTGTCATTACAAGTCTGGCACTAAAGTGTTAATGTCCCAGTGTTAAAATAATGTCATTCCATGTGTTTTCGCTTTGTTACTGGTGTATATGTGTTCAAAATCAGACTTTAATCAAACAGCGTCTGGCGCTCTATGCTATAGCAACCAGATTTAGAGCCCCGACGCTGTGTGTGTGTAGTTTTTTGTTGACGCACTGAGCTGGCACTACCTCGCGCCCACTGCAGCATTATACTGTTATTAGAGCGCCCAACACACATCATATTCATCAGTGCCAGCCAGGTTACTACAGCGACCGAGACTCTGTTTCCCGCTTACAGCGTCTACTAGCAGTCACTCTAAGCACCGCTATACAGACGCTCATCTGGCAATACGTGGTGCTAGTAGTGGATCAGCCTCCCCGTCTTAAGTAAAGACTTTGGAATTGCCTTATCAAAATGTTAGCTGTGCTAAATCTAAGATTTATTAATGTAAACATAATATAATGCAGGTCAAATGAGTTTTAATTCTCAGTAATCACAATAGTGAATATGATTAGGCTTTTAATAAACCTTTTCTGCAGCAGAGGGCTGTTATTGTAATTAGGTTATACATTATTTAATCTAATAATTAAAGCAATATTAAGGTCATTCCCTCTCATCTAAGTAATTTGTGTTTAAAACAATATTGCAGTAAAATGGATGACCACAATCCTACATCTTTGGAAAAGTATTAATATTACTATTTGACAATAAATAGCTCATTTATTGAGTTTTATTTAAATATTTTGGGAATATATATATATATATATATATATATATATATATATATATATAGTTGTCCTGTCTAGAGAAATAAAAAATACTATGCTTACCTTTTGTCATATGCTATCCAGCTCTACAACCATGGCCTTCAGTGAAAAGTCTGTTTTTCACCCCTGCTTCAAGGCAAGCTCTTTGTTTCTTTGAATGGTTAGGCTAACCACATGCAGTGGATTGAATGCCTCCAACCTTTTATTCGCAAACACTGGAATCCCTTTTCCTTTCCAGAATGCCGCCTGCAATATGTTGTATTACCGGCGGGTGGGGGAGGGGCTTGTTGTGGAGCAGCAAGGGGTGCTACTTTCTGTAGACCCTTATATACTAGAGCCAGGAGAGTAGAAGTGTCTGACACATGGCTTGGGTAAGTGAGTTTCTCTTGATCAAACCATTAGCTGTTGAACCTAAGGTAAGTATTATTCATTTTACATTTTCCTATAAATATAGATTTGATTTTTTTTGGGGGGGGGGTTTGTCATGGCTGTTATTTATGTTTTGTGTCTGCAATACCCCACTTGCTTTGGGCACCTCTCTAAGAAGCCCAGGTGTTAGGAATGTGAAAAATGCTGCACTTCAATAGGAGGTGCATCACTACATTGTGATAAGCTTCTCCATCTCACCGTATTGCTTTTCTAAAGAATCTTTAAAAATCTGTATAAAAATACTTATTTCTATAGTGGTTATGGGACTCGTTTAACAGGGGAGCCAGGTAGCAAGTAGCAACCATATTACTTGCATTGCTTTTGGTTTGTACTGGTTTAATAAAAGTCTGCCTTACAAAACTATATTTTATGTGCTTCTTAAAATGCTTTGCATCAGCATACTATTAAGTGAAAACAATTGATTTCTGGATTCTTTACACACAAAGTTAGATTGGTTAAGGCAGAGGTTCTCAACTTTTTTTTACACCAAGTACTCCCTAGCGAAAGGAAGTTACAACCAAGTACCCCCAAGGAGGAGATCAATTACAAATATTAACAAAATAAGAAGGTCACAGGCATCAAAGCACCCTTAATATTGTTAAAATATTTTCTAGACCTGTCAGGCACCCCATGTATGTGCATCCATGAACCCCTCTGAGTACCCCCTGGGGGGTACATGTACCGCAGGTTAAAAAACAGTGAATTAAGGCAGCAATCTCCGGACTTTTGCCAAAGCCCATTCTCCATGGTGTTGGGTAATGCTTAGCTTGTGATTTTGATAGAACATCCCCCTGCGATGTCCCCTCCCTGCCCATGAGTCCCACTGGCTTCTGTTTCAGTAGGCAGAAAATAGGGATGGTGTCAGTAATGGCTGTCAGATCATAACCAATTCTGTTGCCCCCTAAAAAAAGGGAAAATTCTGCACATAACCTGGATCTCTAGCCACCAACAGATATGAAGTACCCAAGCTACGCAAAGCATCTAGTGTTTGCAGAATTGATCTTGTGCTCTGTAATATCTCTCTGTTTCTAGCAGAGCTGCAAATGGATGTCACAATTGAAGCTGGAGATAGACAATGCCAAAGGACCAGGTTCTAGGTTAGAGAAACTGAGAAAGCTGTTTGTTCGCTTACCTTTGGCTGGTTATTTCACAAATGTATTATAAGTTATCTTGCCAACATTGCTGAATTTCCACTAAAGATATTTGCTTCTAATTGGCCCAGACTAAATCACCTCTGCTCATGCTGATTGTAACCATTATCTGAATCTGAACTATAATATTAGTTTTTTTCTAACCGTCTAATTGAAATTGTAAGTACATCTGAGCCCTTGTAAAAGGCCAGAAACCTATACCTGAAAAGATCTGCTATGTAATGAGTTTCCTCTTATGAAACATAACAAAGCTGCTTCATATAATACAGTAGAGCCATTTAGCTTCATAATACATGTCCTTGAGTTTTACACATTTAAAATTCATTTCATATCTTGTCTCCTCTGAGAAAACTGACTGGGAAATAATCATGTTCTGAAGTTGCTCACTTAATTAATTGAAATATTTAAAAAATGTTCTAAATCTGTCAAACATGGGTGGAGCTATTACCAGTGATAAACAAATCCCCATATTAAGACCCTGATTTAGATGACTGTATATACATTTCTGATACTTCTGCATGACATATTGAGGAATTAAGTCTATGGCTCCCCTTATTAGTGATATTTTGTTTTATGCAGTGAAGAAAGCAATGTATGTGTAGCCAAGCAACGCATGTATCATTATTTCCACCCCATGTGCAGATTCAGCAATTTCAACATACATTTTTTTTAGATCTAAGCACATCTAGACCTCGATTCAATAAAGGTAGAAAAAAATTCTCATGGTAGTAAAAAATTCAATTAATGAGAAAAAAGCCATAGAATGTCACTGTTACTGAATCACTAGATAAAAAGACAATGAAAGTCAATGGCAGCTTTTACTACAGCCTTGAAATGAGTAAACAGTTCTCTACTTTTCTTAGGAGTAAAAAAGCTGCCATTGACTTTCATTGTTTTCTTATCTGGTGATTCAGAAACAGTGACATTCTCAGGCTTTTTTCTCATGAATTGAATTTTTTACTACCATGAGAATTTTTTTCTACTTTAACTCTTTCAGTGACAAACACATAGATTCTACGTGCTTGCTTCCACTCCACTTAAGTGCCAAGCACGTAGAATCTACGTGCCTGACTTTCCACCCTGCTAGTAAAAAAAAAATAAAAATCAAAAATGCTCACCTGACCTCTTTGGATCCGGCCGGGTCTCCCCTTTAATTTGGTGCCATCCGATCCCCCGTGGGGGTCGGATGGCTCCAGGAGAGCCCCCGGAATAGCTGAGATCGCCCCCCCCCTCCCCAGGCTCTCTCCTTCAAACACACGAGCAGACTGACAGCTGTCATCGCAGATCGCCGGGGGACACAGAATCGGAGGTGAGTAAAGTAAAAAAAAAAAAAATAAAGATCATTTTTTTTTTTAATGTGTCTGTGTCTATTTATTTAACCCCTTGTAAACTGGTAAGGGGTCCATAAGACCCCTTATACCAGTTCACAAGGCTGGGGGATGGCAAGTCACCCACTTGCCGCAGCGGGTGACTTGCCATTAACCCCCGGCACCCCCATTACCTGCCTCCCCAAAGCCCAGGGGGAGGCAGAAGAGCCCAGGCCCACACAGGCTATGTGGGCTCGTAGGCTGCAGGGTGGGGGGGCCACAAAAGCTGGCCCCCCCACTCTGTGCCTACAAGCCCCCATAGCTGGTCCCGGGCTGGTAATGCTGGGTAAGGGGGACCCCATTTCATTTTTGGGGGGGATTTTTAAGGATTTTTAACCCTTAAAATTCCAAAAAAAATGCCCCCCCCATTTTTTTTTAAATTAACCCCTTATGTTCTGTCGCCTAGCAGCTATAAAAGGCTTCCAGCTGCAGCAGGAGAGCAGGAAGCCAGATTGATCAGTGTGGGACACAGGGATGGATGGGAGGTAAGTATTAAAAAGTTAAAAAAAAATAATAATAAAATATTTTTTATTATGTGTCAGTGTCTTTTTTTTACACTTAACCTCTTGTGAACTGGTAAGGGGTCCATGAGACCCTTATACCAGTTCACAAGGCTGGGGTCTGGCAAGTCACCTGCCGCTAGCAGGTGACTTGCCGTTAACCCCCGCACCCTCAATTACCTGCCTCCCCAAAGCCCGGGGGGGGGGGCAGAAGGGCCCGGGCCCACATAGGCAATGTGGGCTTGTAGGCTGCAGGGTGGGGGGCCACAAAAGCTGGCCCCTCCACTCTGTTCCTACAAGCCCCCATAGCTGGTCCCGGGCTGGTAATGCTGGGTAAGGGGGACCCCATTTCAATTTTTTTGGGATTTTTAAGGGTTCTTAACCCTTAAAATTCCCCCAAAAATGCCCCCCCCCCCCACCGGGAGGGGGGACCTTATGTCATTTTTTTTAAATTAACCCCTTATGTTTATAGTGTGGATAGTAGTAGTATTTTATTTGTAAATGTTATAAAGTGCTATTTTCAGTTTGGGGGGTCTCCTGGGCAAGAATGGGGGGCTACCGATACATATGTGGTACCGTTGTAATTGGGAGAAATTGGGCTTTCACACGCAATATGTTTTTCTCTAATAAAGTAAGTGTTTTATTTAAAATAAAGGAGACAATTGTCTAAAATTAAAAATATTTATTTATTTATTTTTACACAAAAATATAAAAAAAAAACAGTAGAAAAATTACAAACAAGACATTTCATGTTCAAGCCTAAACTCTGCTGCAAAATATATATCTATCATTTTCCTGAAAATTCCGGCAAAAATCACGGTTAAACATGGCACAGAATGGGGAAAAATGACCTGTCAACAGAAAACTTCAAGTAGGTTGGCAATTAAAAAAGTTAATAGTACCTATGCATGTTGGGTATTGTTCTGCTCGGGGGACCTTGCTCTTTCAGATTTAGCTTGTCTTGGCTTTTTCTTGTTTGCATATTTATATTTTAGGAAAACTGGTTATTTATTCAGTTTTTTTATTCATTTTTTTTTAGGGAAACCCTGTGCAACCTAAGAATTCTTTGAGGGATTACTTCCAGAAAGGTGAGCCTACTTCAACAAGCTGGGTACTCTTAGAAAGCTTAACATGTGTACTTTCAGGGAATATATGGTTTACAGGGGATATTCCAAATGTAAGGGGTTGTTTTGGTTGAAAAATTGCAAGGTGCGCATTTTGTCTGCAGAGCTGAAATTTTGAAGTAAAATTACTGTTATGCGCATGCTTTACTTTGGGGTGTTTGCCAGCTCTTCCCTTGACAGTACCTATGCATGTTGGGTATCGTTCTGTTCGAGGCATGTTGCTTTTTGAGATTTTACTTGTTTTTTCTTGTTTGTATATCGTTTTTTTAGGAAAATGTGGCTTGATTCTTCCTTTTTATTCTTTTTTAGGGAAACTTTGTGCAACCAAAGAATACATTGAGGGATTACTTCCAGAAAACTAAGCCCACATAAACAAGCTTGGTACGCCTAGAAAGCTTGAGGTGTGTACTTCCAGAGAATATATAGTTTGTGGGGGGTATTTTAAATGTAAACGGTTGTTTTTCTGGAAAAACTGCAAGGTGCGCATAGCGCACAGCACAGTTGTATTTTATCTGAAAATCTCGTAAAGCTCTGTTTCAGTTTGGGGGAGTCTCCTGGGCAGGAAAGGGTGTCTATCAATACATATGTGGTACCGCTGTGACTGGGAGAAATTAGGGTTTCGCACGCAATAAAATTTTATTGACAAACTTATATTTTTTATTACAAAAAAACACTACAAATTGCAAAAAATAGATTTTTTTTTTTTTGCACATATTTCACCAAAAATATTGAGAATGCACTTAAAAATTACAAACAAGAGATTTCATGTTGAAGCCCAGACTCTCTCTCCTGGGAAATCCCTGGAAATCCTTTCAAAAATCACAGTTGAACATGTGTAGCGCAAAATAGTGAAACATGGTCTGGCAACAGAGGGCGACAAAAGCTGCAGGTAGGCTGGCAGCGAAAGGGTTAATTGAATTGAGGCCCCACAAAAGCTGGCCCCCCCACTCTGTGCCTACAAGCCCCCATAGCTGGTCCCGGGCTGGTAATGCTGGGTAAGGGGGACCCCATTTCATTTTTGGGGGGGATTTTTAAGGATTTTTAACCCTTAAAATTCCAAAAAAAATGCCCCCCCCATTTTTTTTTAAATTAACCCCTTATGTTCTGTCGCCTAGCAGCTATAAAAGGCTTCCAGCTGCAGCAGGAGAGCAGGAAGCCAGATTGATCAGTGTGGGACACAGGGATGGATGGGAGGTAAGTATTAAAAAGTTAAAAAAAAATAATAATAAAATATTTTTTATTATGTGTCAGTGTCTTTTTTTTACACTTAACCTCTTGTGAACTGGTAAGGGGTCCATGAGACCCTTATACCAGTTCACAAGGCTGGGGTCTGGCAAGTCACCTGCCGCTAGCAGGTGACTTGCCGTTAACCCCCGCACCCTCAATTACCTGCCTCCCCAAAGCCCGGGGGGGGGGGCAGAAGGGCCCGGGCCCACATAGGCAATGTGGGCTTGTAGGCTGCAGGGTGGGGGGCCACAAAAGCTGGCCCCTCCACTCTGTTCCTACAAGCCCCCATAGCTGGTCCCGGGCTGGTAATGCTGGGTAAGGGGGACCCCATTTCAATTTTTTTGGGATTTTTAAGGGTTCTTAACCCTTAAAATTCCCCCAAAAATGCCCCCCCCCCCACCGGGAGGGGGGACCTTATGTCATTTTTTTTAAATTAACCCCTTATGTTTATAGTGTGGATAGTAGTAGTATTTTATTTGTAAATGTTATAAAGTGCTATTTTCAGTTTGGGGGGTCTCCTGGGCAAGAATGGGGGGCTACCGATACATATGTGGTACCGTTGTAATTGGGAGAAATTGGGCTTTCACACGCAATATGTTTTTCTCTAATAAAGTAAGTGTTTTATTTAAAATAAAGGAGACAATTGTCTAAAATTAAAAATATTTATTTATTTATTTTTACACAAAAATATAAAAAAAAAACAGTAGAAAAATTACAAACAAGACATTTCATGTTCAAGCCTAAACTCTGCTGCAAAATATATATCTATCATTTTCCTGAAAATTCCGGCAAAGATCACGGTTAAACATGGCACAGAATGGGGAAAAATGACCTGTCAACAGAAAACTTCAAGTAGGTTGGCAATTAAAAGGGTTAATAGTACCTATGCATGTTGGGTATTGTTCTGCTCGGGGGACCTTGCTCTTTCAGATTTAGCTTGTCTTGGCTTTTTCTTGTTTGCATATTTATATTTTAGGAAAACATGTTATTTATTCAGTTTTTTTATTCATTTTTTTTTAGGGAAACCCTGTGCAACCTAAGAATTCTTTGAGGGATTACTTCCAGAAAGGTGAGCCTACTTCAACAAGCTGGGTACTCTTAGAAAGCTTAACATGTGTACTTTCAGGGAATATATGGTTTACAGGGGATATTCCAAATGTAAGGGGTTGTTTTGGTTGAAAAATTGCAAGGTGCGCATTTTGTCTGCAGAGCTGAAATTTTGAAGTAAAATTACTGTTATGCGCATGCTTTACTTTGGGGTGTTTGCCAGCTCTTCCCTTGACAGTACCTATGCATGTTGGGTATCGTTCTGTTCGAGGCATGTTGCTTTTTGAGATTTTACTTGTTTTTTCTTGTTTGTATATCGTTTTTTTAGGAAAATGTGGCTTGATTCTTCCTTTTTATTCTTTTTTAGGGAAACTTTGTGCAACCAAAGAATACATTGAGGGATTACTTCCAGAAAACTAAGCCCACATAAACAAGCTTGGTACGCCTAGAAAGCTTGAGGTGTGTACTTCCAGAGAATATATAGTTTGTGGGGGGTATTTTAAATGTAAACGGTTGTTTTTCTGGAAAAACTGCAAGGTGCGCATAGCGCACAGCACAGTTGTATTTTATCTGAAAATCTCGTAAAGCTCTGTTTCAGTTTGGGGGAGTCTCCTGGGCAGGAAAGGGTGTCTATCAATACATATGTGGTACCGCTGTGACTGGGAGAAATTAGGGTTTCGCACGCAATAAAATTTTATTGACAAACTTATATTTTTTATTACAAAAAAACACTACAAATTGCAAAAAATAGATTTTTTTTTTTTTGCACATATTTCACCAAAAATATTGAGAATGCACTTAAAAATTACAAACAAGAGATTTCATGTTGAAGCCCAGACTCTCTCTCCTGGGAAATCCCTGGAAATCCTTTCAAAAATCACAGTTGAACATGTGTAGCGCAAAATAGTGAAACATGGTCTGGCAACAGAGGGCGACAAAAGCTGCAGGTAGGCTGGCAGCGAAAGGGTTAATTGAATTGAGGCCCTAGTGTGTGTGTGTGTGTGTGTGTGTGTGTGTGTGTGTGTGTGTGTGTGTGTGTGTGTGTGTGATTTAGGGCTGTCCATTTGATACTAAATGGTTAACTTGTTTTTAAGTTATGGTAATATTCTTTTCGGATAATGTATCTGTTCTTGACTGAAGTTGAATCATCAGAAATGCAGAAAAGCCTGTCTGCATTCATTATTTAAAATATTGGATATTAATTGTGTCTGAGTAGTTTTTTAAATTAAACTAGGACATCATGATTTTAATTATTTTGAAAGGGCATCCATACTAGAAGCCTGAAATGATTATTTGAGCATATTACCACCTAAACACAGAGATGCAGGTTTGTAAGTTGTCCAATAAGACTTTCTTCACTGTCACAGGCTACGTGTACAGTATAATAACACCTATGACACTTATTCCAACTGTAATATAGGTATGTATATATGGTTAATGGCCAAGCAATAATATGATAAATGAATCAAACTTCTTTTATGAGCAACTGCGTAACCTGGAGGCATTGCATCAGACTCAGCAAAAATTCTACGGAGAGCAATTTTGCTTCTTCTTATTTAAATTTTAAATGTCTGACACTACGTGCTCTTAAAGTGGAACTTCACTTAAAAATGCCCCCCCCCCCGTCCCTGCCACCGTACCCTCGCACTGAGGCAGGACAAAAAAAAACCCCTTACATTAGCCAGGCGCCCACACCGCCCTCCTGGTCTCCCAATGCCACTGCAGGAAAGGAAGCAAAGCTGCATCCCCCGGCTTGCATGCGCTCCTGCCCCACCCAGAATCCGGAGTTCCAGAGGAGCGTCACTGGAGCATATTTTCTTTTTGCTGCAGAGTTTAGGCTTTAACATGAAATGCATTGTTTGTATTTTTCCTACTGTTTTTTTTTAAGTAAATAAAAATATATATATTGTGTCTCCTTTATTTTAACTAAAACATTTAATGCATGTGAAAGCCCCATTTCTTCCGATTACAATGATACCACATATGTGTCAGTAGCCCCCTCGTTTCTGCCCAGGGGAGCCCCTAAACTGAAAAGAGCACTTTATAACATTTACAAATAAAATACAACTACTACCCACACTATAAAGGGTTAAATAAAAAATAGGGTCCCCCCTACCCAGCATAACCAGCCCGGACACCAGCTAAGGGGCTTGTAGAACAGGGTGCAGGGGCCAGCTTTGGTGGCCCCCCACCCTGCCAGCTACAAGACCCAAAGCCTAATAGCCATGAGCTCTTCTGTCCCCCTGGGCTTTGGGGAGGCAGGTAATGGGGGGCTCGGGGTTAATGGCAAGTCACCCGATAGCCGCAGGTGACTTGCCAGACTCAGAGCCTTGTGAATTGGTATAGGGGTCTCATAGATCTCTTACCAGTCCACAAAGGGTTAAATGTAAAAAAAACACAGTCACAGAGAAAAAATATTGTATAATTTTTTTTTAATACTTACCCCCCATCCATCCCAGAGCACTGTGTCATACTGCTGCTGGAAGCCTTTTATACCTACTGGGTGACAGGTAACATGGGGTTAATTTAAAAAATAAATTACATAGGGACCCCCCTCCCAGTGAGGGGGACCCCTTTTTTTGGGGAATTTCAAGGGTTAAAAACTCTTAAAAATCCAAAAGAAAAATGCCATGAGGTCCCCCCTACCCAGCTTAACCAGCCTGGGACCAGCTATGGAGGCTTGTGGAACAGGGCGCAGGGGCCAGCTTTGGTGGCCCCTGGCCCTGCAGGCTACAAGCCAGCATAGCCTAAGGCCACCAGCTCTTCTGCCCCCCCCCCTGGGCTTTGGGGAGGCAGGTAATGGGGGGGCTCGGGGTTAATGGCAAGTCACCCACTAGCTGCAGACCCAGAGCCTTGTGAACTGGTATAGGGGTCTCATGGGCCCCTTACCAGTTCACAAAGGGTTAACAGTAAAAAAAAACACACACCACACACTTTAAAAATGACTTTATAAAAAAAAAAAATTTCTTTACTCACCTCCGATCGTCAGCTCCTGTGTCCCTCGGCAATCCGATGCCAGTGATAGCTGACCGGGGGGGGGTAGGCGATCGGAGGATCATCTTCCTCTCTCCTCCTCTGCCTCTCACCTGGCATCTGAGAGCAGAACAGCCGGGTGCCTGGATGACGCCCGCCGGGTGACGTCATCCGCCCCACCCCAAAGGGGCAGGGTTAGCAATAAAGATGGTGGCGCCATCAGAGATGCGGAGGGAGGAAGGCTGCCAGGCCTCTCCTGAAGGTGGAAGAGCCGGGGGGTGATCGGAGCCCCCCCCCCCCCCCGAAGAGGAGAGCCGGCGGGAGCGATCGTGCACGAAGGTGAGTAAATGTCTTTTTTTTTTTACAGGAATTTCGGCAGCTGCTGAAATGGGGAGGGACCCTATTTTGGGCACTCCCCTGCAACTGGAGGAGTCCCAACAGGCGATCAGAACCCCCCCCCGGTTAAAGAGGACACCCCGCTGGATCGAACGAGGGGTCAGGTGAGTGCCTTTTTCTTTAACTTTGTCCGCTAGCAGGGGGGCAAAGTCAGGCATGTAGAATTTACGCGGCTTGTGTTTAACTGACTGGGAGGCAGCCACATAAATTTTATGTGGTTAAGGGTAAATGGTTAATTCAAGGAAAACATAGCAAATCAAGTTGCAATAACCTCTCACTCCAAACAAGCAAGGAGAATAAAACCACAAGCTTGGCAGGATTGTTTTTCAATTGGGATGTATAATTAACCCTCCTCTATCTAGCAGATATATATCAGTTTCGTGATAGAGCAACCTGTAACACACAATTGATAGAGGAACTTAAAAAGGATTGTGACCTTTTAAAACACACAAACTGTGTTAAAACAAACAGAACCTGAATTAGATTCTCAAAGCACAGTCAAGTTTTAGAGAGTACAGTAGTTACTGTAACTGTACTGTTGTGCACTTGCACTTACCCAATGCTACTCCCCTGGTAATTATCAGACCAGTGGTCTGTTAAGAAAAGCTTCACTTACAACTTCTCTCTATAATAGAAGTGTGTAGCACGAGAAGATGTCAATAGGAAATTATGGAGAACCATGTCGATATAGATGTTACTAAAGCAACAGGTAAGTAATGTGGCCTTGGAAGGTAGAGGAAGCAGGTGTCTGATCTGGGTTCTGAAATTTGACATTTTGTTTTAGGAGGTTATCTTTTTAAAAAAATGCCTCATCAAGAAAATAGCAACATGGGTGTGTGGTCACCACTCCCACAACATGTGGAAAATAATTCCATTATTAAAGTGTATCATTGGTTTTCTATGGCATTTGATTAAATATTCCTAAACCCCAAGCATCTTCAAATATATAGAATGCTTTGTTAGCTAATAAATCATTTTCTGCTCTCCTGGAAATGTTTGTCAAATCCAGAGACTCACTGTATATATGATATATGACCTCATGCCAAAAAGGTTACTAATAGTATAACACCAAGGCTATGAGATTATGAGGGTGATTCCAGGTCACCTCAGGCCACCTCTAATATAATAAGGCACTCTATTTTTTGGTGAGATGCTTTTATTAGCCTTTCTGTCAGTTACAGGAACAGTCAACTCCAGCTTTGACATACAGCCACATGCTGTTCTGAGAAATTGCAGATCTATGTGGATGCGGCCTTTCTGCTAGGACTCCATGAGGACACTTTAAAGGTTAAAGAACAGAACACTTTCTGACTGCTGTCTGACTAATATATTTTATGTAATGTATTTAAAGTTTCTTGTCTGTATCACGAGATCGCCTGATTTTAAAAATCCATATAAAAAGGTACAGATAAAATACCACTCAACTGAAAGAAAACCTGCCAAGATTGTGGTTTTCTTTCCTAGTAGGAATAAAATTCAGAGGTGACTGGTTTTCGAGTTTACCATTCCACTTTCACAGAAGTGATCTGCGACATTCCAATGCCTGTTGCCGGAACCTTCCTGTGGGGAGCAGCAGCATTAACCACTCTTAATATCTGCACAAAGAATGACATGATAGGTAAAAGCATTTACACACACCAAAACTGCAATAACAATAGCTGGTATTCCAGATCAGGCTGGCTTAGAAGAAACACCATTACAGTTGAGTAGTCCAATCCTCTAAAAGCAGAATGATATGTTCAATACTGGTTACCCCAGAACAATTATCCTTTTTTCAAAATACATAGCCTTACTTGGGTGTTTTATGCAGCGTATACAAGTGACCCTACCTAACACATTTTTGGGACATTTATTACTGTACCATTTTTTGCCCTGTGAAAAATTCTCAGGAAACTGCTAGCTACCAATAAGAGAGGTTACCTTCAGTGCGCAATCTGCATGAAAAAATGTATTACATTTTATTTTTGTAAGAAAGAGGCATACAGGTAATGTACAATTCTCCTTGGTCTTCTCCCTTTCATTAGCATGCCCTATTAAAATTAGGTGCTACTATTGCAGTTCTGCTGATAGTTGCAGGTTGCTGCTGTGTTGAATTGGGTATATTTTTGAATTGTTGGTTATGTTGGTTAAGTCTAAGCAGTAGCACAGCAGGGATGCTGGAAAAGGAAGAAGCCTTCTGCTCCAGTTTTTTTTTAACCTTGATATATATCTTAGGCATACAGTTATTTGCGTATTGGGTATCTCCGTCATTCTGGTGGTAATATGATACTGTTTAAGCAACATGTTTGCATCAGTTTTCGTTGGTCGTTTCCTGTTTATTTGTTTATTTCCTGTATAAAAAGAGTACTTTCTATGTTTAAATGCAATTTGAGGCACGCAGTCGGGAGGAAGAAGAAGGAGGTGCCAGCAAGATGGCGGCGACGCGCCGGAGGACCGCACACGTGGCGCTGGAGGGGGCTGGGGCCGAACCGAGGTCTCCTACCTTGAAGTGGGCGGACGCCGGGGAACCCATGCAGGAGCCTCGAGGAGCGTCTGCCTCTACCTGCACGCAGGGCAGATTGCGGGAGGCGAAGGAGGCGGCGGCGGCCACGGGAAACGCTGAAGCGGCACCGACACTGAAGGTGAGGGAGGTTGCGGGGAGTGGTGGCGGGGCCTCTCCTGCCCGTGAAGGAGGAGGGAGCGCTCTCTCGCCTGCGCCCAGCTGTCAGGGGCCTCAGAGAAGACGGAGGAGGTGGCCGTGGAAGAGCAGGGGCCGTGCGCAGATGCGGCCCCGACACATAATGAGTCACACAGCAGCTGTCTCCCAGGGCAGAGAGCAGAGCCCTGTCAGGCAGGGGGAGAGGGATTAAGTTCTCCCCTGACCAAAATTCATCTGCAGTATGCAAACTGAGCCCCCTCGCTAACCCATGGGCTCCAGTGCAGATACAGGATGGAGCTAAGAGGGGATGCCCCACTCCCCAACATGACCCAACTGGCCACTTGGGAGGAGCCCAGAGGCGGGACGCCCTCCACATTCAGCAGCCATATGTCACGTCACCGACCACCCATGCGGAACGAGTTTGGGATGCCCCTGAGACGATGGGAGGAAATGCAGCACAATTGAACCGCCTATCTCCTGAGCGGGCCTGGAGTGAGGAGCCCTCGGGATGGGATGGTGGTTGGTCCCCCGAAGCCCTTCCCCCCAGAAGTGGCAGCAGAACACCGTTAGAGTTTGTATCATTTGTCCTACCAAACGCAGAGCCGAAATGCTGGAACTGGCGCCTAAATGATAACCTCCTGAAGGACACGGCATGTATGAGCAGAGTGAAGGAGACAATCACTAACTTTGCAGCCGATCACGAATGGGATTATTGCACACCAGCAATCCAGTGGGAGGCATTAAAATGTGTTCTCGGGGGTGTTTTTATTCAAGAGGGCTCAAGGTTGAAATGCGAGAAAACAGCCTTGATCACCAAGACGATGCAAACCATCTGCGATCTAGAGTCTAGGCATAAGCAAGATCTCACACCAGAATTGCTCGCTGAGCTTTCGCTCAACAGAAATAAGTTACTCAAACTTTACGATCAAGCCCATCTCAAGTATAGAGACAGGCGACGTGCTACAATGTATGAACATGCAGATAAGTGCGGGAAGCTTTTAGCCAGGTCGCTCCACTGCAGATCGGCAACTATGTTCATCCCAAGCATCACAGGGGAAGAGGAGAGAACGTCACAGACCCATCTAAGATTCCGGAAGAGTTTAGAGGCTTTTACAGCAACTTGTACAACCTTCAACCAGGCCTTACCCATGTTTCGGCTGCAGCGTTGGAGGCGAATATAAATAATTACATAGCAGAGACTCCACTTCCAACTATTTTGGAAGACTCCTCGACGGACTTGGAAGTGCCGTTCACAGAGGCGGAGGTCCTGAAAGCCATCAAGGAGGCTCCTGCGGGGAAAAGCCCGGGACCCGACGGTTTCACTCCGAGATTCTTCAAGGCCTTGGCCCCCGAGCTTGTTTCTTGGTTGGTGAGAGCCTACAATCACATAGGGGCAGACAGCCCCTTCCCAAAACAGGCCCTGGAAGCCACAATCACAGTGGTTCCTAAACCGGGCAAGGACCCCTCGGCGTGTGGCAGCTATAGGCCCATTTCCTTGCTCAAAGTCGACTTAAAACTATACGCAAAAGTAATAGCCACCAGAATCAAACCATTGATTCCTCAACTGGTACATTTGGACCAAGTAGGATTTGTCCTTGGCCGCGAAGCCAGAGACAACACCAATAAACTTTTGGACCTCATCGCCCATGTTCACAAGAATGGCATACCGGCATGTGCTCTATCCTACGATGCAGAGAAGGCATTCGATAGGGTGAGTTGGCGCTTCCTCAGGGCAACCCTCTCCCAGATAGGCTTGGGCCCTATTATCATCTCCAAAATCCTGGCACTATACCAGGAACCCTCAGCCCGTGTTAGTGCCAACGGAGTGCTATAAAACCCCTTCACAATCACAAATGGCACTCGCCGGGGCTGCCCTCTTTCACCCCTGCTGTACATCTTAACAATGGAGCACTTAGCGATAGCCATCAGGAACAATCCAGATATCAAGGGGATTGAGTGTGGAGGGGGACAATACAAGGCCTCGATTTTTGCAGATGACCTGCTCCTCCACTTAACATCTCCGGCCATATCTTTCCTGGTGGCTCTGAGGGAGTTTGAGCGGTTCGGCCAGTTGTCCAACTTTCGTATTAATTACGCAAAGTCGGAAGCGTTGAACCTTACTCTGCCGCACCCCCTGGTGGAGAGGCTCCGGAACAGTTTCCCCTTTAAGTGGCAACACACCGCCATAAAATATCTTGGTGCTCTCATCCCGTCCGATTTGGACAACCTTTGCGAGATAAACTTCAAGGCACTACAGGCTAAGGTTCACTTAGACCTTACAAAATGATAGAGGTCGATATTCGTGGTTTGGCAGGATCAACATTCTGAAAATGGATATACTCCCCCAGTTTTTGTATCTCTTTCAGACAATACCGATCATGCTTCACAGACATTTTTCAAATCAATACAGGCGGAATTCCTGAAGTTCATCTGGGGCTCGCGGAAGCCGCGCATCAGATTTAATATATTGGCCAGACCAAAGAGCGCAGGCTTTATCATGCTGTGGCTGTCATTACAAGGATGGCGGACTGGACGTACAGGAGAGAGGACAAGCTCTGGGTCCAGCTGGAGAGGGATATTTTGGGGTTTAACTCATGCTCCCTCCCGTGGGTTTCCACCGCCGGGGATGCCGACAGAAAGGGGTTCCCTTACCTGACCCGGCATTTTCTTTCCAGCTGGGATAGATTGCAATGGCAGGGGGAGTTAGTAACTAGGCCTGGACCTCTCACTCCACTGTTTAACAACCCGGAGTTCACACCGGGACAGAACACCTCCCGATTTTTGATCTGGAGAGAGACGGACGATACTAGGCTACGTGACATCCTGTCAGGAGGGAGGTTGCCCTCCCTAGCAGAAATGAGGGCACAGAACGGAGGTAGCCACTTGTCCTGGTTACATCATTGGCAGCTCAAGGCGTTCCTTGCCTCAGGAGGGCGCATCAGCAATGCATCTCTACCCCTGATACCCCTGGAGGAGTGCCTTACACAGTCGCAGCCACTGGAACACGTGATATCAGCTTTTTACAGTATACTGGTAGCCGCAAGGCACACTTCAGAGCTGGAATTCATGTCCAAGTGGGAGAGGGACCTGGGGATGCCGATCACGGTGGAAGAAGCTCAGAAGATATTTACGCTAACGCATACGCTTGCGGGGGCCAGTTCAGGGCAGGAAAAAAATTGCAAAGTACTCACAAGATGGTACAGGTGCCCAAAGGACATTGTTTCGTATTTGTCGGGGGGATCAGATACATGTTGGAGATGCGGGGCCCCCCGAGGAGGGATCTTGCATGTCTGGTGGGATTGCCCCCCGATCAAGAGGCTCTGGGACACGGTTCTCAAGATCCATACGGAGGTGGAGGGATCTGTGGTGCCGAACAACCTGAGAGTCGCACTGCTCTCCCTGATATCTGGCTCTATGGCCAAGGCTAAGAAAGGAGTCCTTAAATACTTCCTTACGTCTGTAAGGTCAATTATCCCCAGACATTGGAAGTCCCCTCTCCCGCCAAGTTTAGCGGAATGGTTCGCTGAAATGGACCACATCTTGAGGATGGAAGAGTTGGTGACGGACGATAGAGAGGGAACTGAGGCACACTGGACAACTTGGATGAATTGGATCAGATTCAGAGAGTCGGACGAAGCGAAGATTTTTATGGCGATTGACGTGGGCAGAAGATGATATGCCTTGCGGAGGGGATTGTGGCGATCTGTTGGTATGAGGTCCCTCTTACAGCACTACTCCCACCTACCCCGTTCATCCTGCCCCCTCCCTCCCATTATCTTCCCCACCCTCTTCCTCCTTCCCTCCTTCCTTCCCTCCTTCCTTCCCTCTCTCTTTCTTTTCTTTCTCCCTTTCCCCTCTTGTCTTGCCTTTTCTCCGGTTTCCCTCATTCACCCCTTATTTGCATGATGGGTTTCTTCTCCTCCCCCTGTCTTGTCTCATTCCGCCTCCCCGGGTCTTTCTCCGATCGGTGCTTGTGCCCCGCGGTGGATTCGCCGATGGGGTCTATACGCCCTGGACTCCCTTGCCGCCCTGGCGGCTGGCGGGAGGGGGAGCCCTTAGCTCCTGCTTTGGGCCCCGGAGCCAGAGGCGGGGACTTGGTTGGATATGATGCAATGCGGATGGCCTCCCCTCACGTGTCCAACAGGACGTAGGGTACATCTTTTGATGGTGACACTTGCCTCACTACAAATGATGACTGATTAACTCAGTAATTCTGACTCTCACCATCGGAGGTACGAGATGTAAGCACAATGTACGTCAGTTTATAAAATGTTTTATAGGGGTGGCTCGTCGGGGAGGGGGCGGGGGATTTGATGATGCCCCAGCTGCGTCTGGAGGCGGGGTGGTGTGATTCTATGTCTGTATTGCTTATTCTTCTATACTTGTATTGTTTCTTGTCTTTATATTTGAAAATCTTAATAAAAAGAGATTAAACTAAAAATTATGCATTTTGGTGCACGTTTTCTTTCATGAAAGACAAGAAAATTTTGCCTTACCATATAGCAGTGGTCCCCAAAACTCCTCCTCGAGGCCCATCAAGTCATGTTTTGTGGATCTACACAAGCCCGCTCTATAGTTGCTACACTAATTTGAGTCAGTATAGAGATCCACAAAACATGACCTGTTGGCAGGCCTTGAAGAGGAGAGTTTGGGACTCCTGGCCTAAAGTATTAAAGAAGGGACAACAATAAATGTTGCTATTGGGAGTACAAATTTAGAATTGTATGTCTTACTGGGCATGGATGAATATATCATTATCTAGATTTTAATGGTTCTATAAGACATACAGACATACAGTACAGGTTGATTCAGAGTCTTCTATATTTCATCTAATTTTTGTCTCTAAGTGTGAAAATTAAACATAGCTTTCGTTCAGTATATGTGCATTCACATGATTCAGAGCCTCCATCGGGAGCTGTTTCTGTAGCTGTGTAAGCCATCGAGAATGCTTTGAGTAAAGCTCACAAAGCCAATTTCACAGAAGATGCTATCTTATACATTCATGTGAAACACTCGTCTCTTAGCGTTTTTCTAGCGTTTTTTCACGTACCTTGCCACAAAATGTGTTTCTGTGAATCTGTTTTTACCCTTCATTTTAGCCCCTATATTCCATAATATTTTCATCTTTGTGAAATTTATACACAGACGCTGGCTTTTTTGCTGACTTGTAAACATATGCGATCCTCTTTCAAATACCCTGGCCCTGCTAGCCAATTACTTACCTATTGCATTAGCATTCCATGTTTGCTATGCATTCTTCTTTACTTCTTCCTAATGCTTACCTTAACCACTTTCATGCATTCTTTTCTTCTTCTTCCTAAAGCATACTTTCACCATTTTCATGCTTTCTTCTTTTTGTATGCATTACACCTTAAACACTTTCATGCTTTCCATGCATTCTTCTCTACTTCTTCCTAGTTTAATATTTGGGATGCCCACATGGATATAGTGTAAGCATTACTCTGTAAAATCTGTAATGTATTAGTCATAATGTTTTTTTTTTATTTTAGTTTTATATTTTGTTTATTTATTTTTTGTTGCTTGTGTATAAATAGCATTTTTATTTTTTCTTCGATTTTAGGATCAAATCATTGTGCTGTTGTTAGATGTAGCGTAATCTTGGGATTTTTGTCCTTGGGACACTACATAGACACTCAAATTGCAATATGTGGCTCTAGTCTTAAATCAGCCTCATTTTTTTCATTGTGGAATTTTTAAGTCATAATTAGGGATGAGCGAATCGATCCGGACGAACCCGGATTCGATCCGAATTTCAGGAAAAATTCGATTCGGATCGAATCCGAATTTCCCCGCGATTCGATCACTCGAAGTTTTCCTTTAACATCCATTCATTTACATTACAGGCATTCTAAGATGGCGGGCGGGACATGTCTGGACATGTATCCCGCGCCAGTGCAAGCTGGGGCAGTCACATGCAGCCTATCAGCAGCCAGCAAGCCCGGTGACGTCACACAGCGGTATTTAACGGCGGCCATCTTGCTTTTCCTCATTTCTCTATTGCATTCGTGACAGACAGACAGAACGCTGTGTAGCTGAGGCAGTTAGACAGGCTGGAGACAGGGACAGACAGGGACAGGCTGGAGACAGGCAGGAGACAGGCAGGAGACAGACAGGAGACAGACAGAAAGCCAGGGAACGGTAGGAAAAACGGAGCTGGCTGACAGGGAGATTTTTTTTTTTTCATCCAGCCTTTGTTAGCGTTTTCAGGCTGCTTATAGTAACTAACCGTGCATATATACTGAACTGATCTTAAGTCTGCTGTGAGGCATCCCATTCTGTGACTAAAGCAGCCTCTGTTTAAGACCATATAAGCATTTGCTCTTATCATATTTGAAATTAGGCCTGATAAAGACACTTTTGCTGGCCAAAGCACTACTGTACCCTGCCAGCTCGATTCCTGCCCGGGGCATCCCATTCTGTGACTACAGCAGCCTCTGTTTAAGACCATATAAGCATTTGCTCTTATCATATTTGAAATTAGGCCTGATAAAGACACTTTTGCTGGCCAAAGCACTACTGTACCCTGCCAGCTCGATTCCTGCCCGGGGCATCCCATTCTGTGACTAAAGCAGCCTCTGTTTAAGACCATATAAGCATTTGCTCTTATCATATTTGAAATTAGGCCTGATAAAGACACTTTTGCTGGCCAAAGCACTACTGTACCCTGCCAGCTCGATTCCTGCCCGGGGCATCCCATTCTGTGACTAAAGCAGCCTCTGTTTAAGACCATATAAGCATTTGCTCTTATCATATTTGAAATTAGGCCTGATAAAGACACTTTTGCTGGCCAAAGCACTACTGTACCCTGCCAGCTCGATTCCTGCCCGGGGCATCCCATTCTGTGACTAAAGCAGCCTCTGTTTAAGACCATATAAGCATTTGCTCTTATCATATTTGAAATTAGGCCTGATAAAGACACTTTTGCTGGCCAAAGCACTACTGTACCCTGCCAGCTCGATTCCTGCCCGGGGCATCCCATTCTGTGACTACAGCAGCCTCTGTTTAAGACCATATAAGCATTTGCTCTTATCATATTTGAAATTAGGCCTGATAAAGACACTTTTGCTGGCCAAAGCACTACTGTACCCTGCCAGCTCGATTCCTGCCCGGGGCATCCCATTCTGTGACTAAAGCAGCCTCTGTTTAAGACCATATAAGCATTTGCTCTTATCATATTTGAAATTAGCCTGATAAAGACACTTTTGCTGGCCAAAGCACTACTGTACCCTGCCAGCTCGATTCCTGCCCGGGGCATCCCATTCTGTGACTAAAGCAGCCTCTGTTTAAGACCATATAAGCATTTGCTCTTATCATATTTGAAATTAGGCCTGATAAAGACACTTTTGCTGGCCAAAGCACTACTGTACCCTGCCAGCTCGATTCCTGCCCGGGGCATCCCATTCTGTGACTAAAGCAGCCTCTGTTTAAGACCATATAAGCATTTGCTCTTATCATATTTGAAATTAGCCTGATAAAGACACTTTTGCTGGCCAAAGCCCTACTGGACCCTGCCAGGTCCATTCCTGCCCAGGGCATCCCATTCTGTGACTAAAGCAGCCTCTGTTTAAGACCATATAAGCATTTGCTCTTATTATATTTGAAATTAGGCCTGATAAAGACACTTTTGCTGGCCAAAGCACTACTGGACCCTGCCAGGTCGATTCCTGCCCAGGGCATCCCATTCTGTGACTAAAGCAGCCTCTGTTTAAGACCATATAAGCATTTGCTCTTATTATATTTATATTATAAGACACTTTTGCTGGGCATAGGCTTACTGCTGCCTGCCAGGTGCACTTCTGTTGAGGCATCCCATTCTGTAACATAGCATACCCCTCTTTATTTACACTAAGCAGCTCTCTTATTTACACTAAGCAGGCCTGTTGGAGGCTGAGTGTTACTGCTCACTTTTGGTGTGCATTATATTCTGTTTTATATAGACCCACTGCTGCCTGGGGGTTCTTAAAATATCACCTACTACCACGCCAGTTAGACTATGTCGGGCAGACAAGTGCCTGGAAGTGAAAAGAGGAGTGGCAGAGGCCAAGATTCCGCAGGCAGAGCTCGCATCAGACTGGGGGCCAGTAGCAGCAGGAGTCACGCTGAGAGACCTAATCTGCCAGTATCTGCTAGCGGTCGGGTCTCCACCAGTAACGCATCTGCCGTGGTAGATTGGCTGACGCGCTCATCAACAACATCATCACAACTTACATCTGAGACCCCCAGTCTAGGGTCGGTAGGTTCCTCTGACACAACCCTGAGTTGGCATGCCCCGAGAGCAGTCCCTGTCCTCCCATTGCCTCTGTCCTACGCCGTTCCCTCCCCCAGCGACGTATCCTATGCTTTGGGTTCAGCTCCACTCTTTAGTGAGGAGGACGATCAGATACAGGAGGACAGTCAGCAGCTACTGCCCAGCCAAGAAATGGAGGTGGCTTCTTTAGCTAGGCAGACAAATAGTGATGTGGACAGTGTCGTGGGTGCTGCGAGCGTTCCAGCTCCTGCGCCAGACACTGTTGACGAATCCACGAACATCAGTGACGTACAGCCACAACCCGGTGATGATGATGATGATGACGATGAAGCCGATCGCACTTGGGAGCCGGGTGATGAAGGGGCTTCATCGTCATCATCAGGAGAAGAGGGGCGCAGGTTGCCCCGGAGTCAGCAGCTGAGGCAGCAAGGTGGTAGCAGTCAGCATGGGGGCACAATTCCAAAGGCTGGAGCCGGCCGGGGCCGGGGCCGGGGTAGAGCACCTGCTGTGCGGCAGTCTACCTTATCGGGAGGTAGTGGAGCAGGGGTTCCTGGAGTTGGCAACAGCAGCAGTGAATCAGTGAGGCCAGGGGGTGGGAAAAGTAGCTACTCGGCAGTGTGGCAGTTTTTCCTGAGGCATCCGCAGGAGGGTAACATGGCCACATGCAAGATATGTAGGCAAAAGGTGAAGCGTGGCCAGGGTCCAAATGTTGGCACCACGGCCCTGCGTCAACATATGATGCGTCACCATAAAACGACCTGGGAGAACCGAGGCTCCCAAGGGGTGGTCCAGTCTGCTTCCTCACCAAGTGAGCTCCCAATTTCTGCCAGCCAAGGCTCCAGCACCTCAGCCGAAGGCAGCTGTGCGTCACACCCATCCTCTGTCGCTCCTGCTCCTCCTCCTCCTCCTCCAAGTCATGCATCCCGCCAGCAATCCATCAGCGAAGCCATGTCCAAGAGACAGCAGTATGCGCCCACTCATCCTACGGCGCAGAAGCTGAATGTGCTCCTGTCCAAGTTGCTGGTGCTGCAGTCGCTCCCTTTTCAGGTGGTGGAATCTGCACCTTTCAGAGAACTGATGGCTTGTGCCGAGCCGAGGTGGAGAGTCCCAAGCCGTCATTTCTTTGCCAAGAAGGCAGTACCAGCGCTGCACACTTTTGTTGAACAGAAGGTGGGCCAGTCCTTGAGCCTGTCGGTGTGTAGCAAAATACATGGCAGCGCCGACATCTGGAGCTGTAACTACGGTCAGGGGCAGTACATGTCGTTTACGGCCCACTGGGTGAATGTGGTCCCTTTGCAGCAGCAACTTGGACAGGTCACGCCGCTTCGGCCTCCGCGCTCTCTGCCCATTGGGCCTGTGACACCGTGCGACTCGGCCTCCTCATCCTCCGCCATCTCCTCACCCTCCACTGTAGGCTCAAGTCTCAGTGCCCCTCCAGTCTACCATGTGTGCAGGGCACGGAGGTGTCACGCAGTGCTTCACATGGTTTGTCTTGGCGAACGGAGTCACACAGGGGAGGAACTGCTTAAATGTATTCATCAGGAAATCCAAACATGGCTTACTCCGAGAAAACTTAAAATGGGAATCATGGTTACCGACAATGGGAAGAACATTTTGTCTGCGCTGCGCCAAGGAAGCCTGACCCATGCCCCCTGCATGGCTCACGTCTTCAATCTGGTTGTCAAGCGGTTTCTGAAGTGTTCCCCCCATCTGCAGGACATCCTAACAACTTCACGGAAACTTTGCATGCACTTCAGCCACTCCTACACTGCCAAACACACCCTTCTTGAGCTACAGCGTCAGAATGGTATCCCCCAACATAGTCTGATTTGCGATGTTTCCACCCGTTGGAATTCCACCCTTCACATGTTGGACCGATTATATGAACAGAGAAAAGCCATCACGGATTTCCTGATGATCCAAGCAGATAGGGGGACTCCCCTGTGTAACTTCAATGTCAACCAGTGGCAGCTCATACGTGACACCTGCCGTTTGCTCAGGCCCTTTGAGGAAGCCACTTTATTTGTCAGTCGGCAGGATTACGGGATGAACGACGTGATTCCACTGCTTCATGTACTACAGCACATGTTGGAAACCATGGCTGGTCAGGGCACTGGAGACATGGCGTTTACATCTTACGGCCACATGAACCCCCTTGGAGCTGAACTGGAGGAGGAGGAGGAGGAAGAGGAGGAGGAGGAGTTGCCCAGCGAAACACAGTTTAGGCTTCGCGAAATGGCTGGTTTATCTAGTCAGCGGACAGGAGAGGAGGAGCAGGAGCAGCCAGAGGAGCTAGAGGTTTTTGAGGAAGGAGAGACAGAGGACCCGGGCACACCGTGGCAGTATGCAGTGGAGATGGAGACAGGTAGTCCATCCGAGTCACTTGCGCAAATGGCACGAAGCATGCTCACGTGCTTGCGTAGTGACCCCAGAATTGTTTCCATCTGTCGGCGGGATGACTTCTGGCTGTCCACCTTATTGGACCCTCGCTTCCGGCACAAAATGGGGGCATTTTTTAAACCCACCGAGAGGGAGGACAAACTCAACTACTACAAAGACATTCTACGTAGGCAGTTGGCCGATGCCTATCTGCGCCATGGTCCATACTCTCGCAGGTCTGACTCGAGGGGACCTCTGCGCTCACCTTCCACTGCCATGGCCGCTGGGGGGGTTGGCAGCAGCAGCAGCAGAAGCTCCATCAGCAGCAGCAGCCTCAGTCTTCAGTCGCTAATGAGTAGCTTTCTACACCCGCATAGTGAGGCTACTCATGAGCAGCAGGAAGACCTGGAGCAGGACCTGAACCAGCAGGTCATGTCATACTTTGACATGACCATGCCAACACACCTTGAGGATCCGCTGGACTTCTGGGCAGCCAAACTTGATTTGTGGCCGCAACTAGCAGAGTTTGCCCTGGAAAAGCTGTCCTGCCCGGCAAGTAGCGTGCCATCTGAGCGGGTGTTTAGTGCGGCGGGGGCCATAGTTACGGCGAGGAGAACTCGTCTGTCAACTAAAAATGTGGAGAGACTCACCTTTGTCAAAATGAATCAGGGATGGATCAGCCAGGATTTCCACCCACCAATGCCTGATGCATGCGACTAGATTCAGCATGGTGCCACGTTTTACACTTTCCAAATGGTGCAAAACATATTTATGTCTTTAGGCCATTTTTTGGGCTCCTGCTGCTGCTACTGTCAACTCCTGCCAACTCCAGGGTGTGATTCATCCAATTTTTGGGCTCCTGAAGCCAACTCCAGTGTATATTTGGGCTCCTGCTGCTGCTACTGTCAACTCCTGCCAACTCCAGGCTGTGATTCATCCAATTTTTGGGCTCCTGAAGCCAACTCCAGTGTATATTTGGGCTCCTGCTGCTGCTGCTGTCAACTCCTGCCAACTCCAGGGTGTGATTCATCCAATTTTTGGGCTCCTGAAGCCAACTCCAGTGTATATTTGGGCTCCTGCTGCTGCTGCTGCCAACTTCTGCCAACTCCAGGGTGTGATTCATCCAATTTTTGGGCTCCTGAAGCCAACTCCAGTGTATATTTGGGCTCCTGCTGCTGCTACTGTCAACTCCTGCCAACTCCAGGGTGTGATTCATCCAATTTTTGGGCTCCTGAAGCCAACTCCAGTGTATATTTGGGCTCCTGCTGCTGCTGCTGCCAACTTCTGCCAACTCCAGGGTGTGATTCATCCAATTTTTGGGCTCCTGAAGCCAACTCCAGTGTATATTTGGGCTCCTGCTGCTGCTGCTGCCAACTTCTGCCAACTCCAGGGTGTGATTCATCCAATTTTTGGGCTCCTGAAGCCAACTCCAGTGTATATTTGGGCTCCTGCTGCTGCTGCTGCCAACTTCTGCCAACTCCAGGGTGTGATTCATCCAATTTTTGGGCTCCTGAAGCCAACTCCAGTGTATATTTGGGCTCCTGCTGCTGCTGCTGCCAACTTCTGCCAACTCCAGGGTGTGATTCATCCAATTTTTGGGCTCCTGAAGCCAACTCCAGTGTATATTTGGGCTCCTGCTGCTGCTGCTGTCAACTCCTGCCAACTCCAGGGTGTGATTCATCCAATTTTTGGGCTCCTGAAGCCAACTCCAGTGTATATTTGGGCTCCTGCTGCTGCTGCTGTCAACTCCTGCCAACTCCAGGGTGTGATTCATCCAATTTTTGGGCTCCTGAAGCCAACTCCAGTGTATATTTGGGCTCCTGCTGCTGCTGCTGTCAACTTCTGCCAACTCCAGGGTGTGATTCATCCAATTTTTGGGCTCCTGAAGCCAACTCCAGTGTATATTTGGGCTCCTGCTGCTGCTGCTGCCAACTCCTGCCAACTCCAGGGTGTGATTCATCCAATTTTTGGGCTCCTGAGGCCAACTCCAGTGTATATTTGGGCTCCTGCTGCTGCTGCTGCCAACTTCTGCCAACTCCAGGGTGTGATTCATCCAATTTTTGGGCTCCTGAAGCCAACTCCAGTGTATATTTGGGCTCCTGCTGCTGCTGCTGCCAACTTCTGCCAACTCCAGGGTGTGATTCATCCAATTTTTGGGCTCCTGAAGCCAACTCCAGTGTATATTTGGGCTCCTGCTGCTGCTACTGTCAACTCCTGCCAACTCCAGGGTGTGATTCATCCAATTTTTGGGCTCCTGAAGCCAACTCCAGTGTATATTTGGGCTCCTGCTGCTGCTGCTGCCAACTCCTGCCAACTCCAGGGTGTGATTCATCCAATTTTTGGGCTCCTGAGGCCAACTCCAGTGTATATTTGGGCTCCTGCTGCTGCTGCTGCCAACTTCTGCCAACTCCAGGGTGTGATTCATCCAATTTTTGGGCTCCTGAGGCCAACTCCAGTGTATATTTGGGCTCCTGCTGCTGCTACTGTCAACTCCTGCCAACTCCAGGGTGTGATTCATCCAATTTTTGGGCTCCTGAGGCCAACTCCAGTGTATATTTGGGCTCCTGCTGCTGCTGCTGCCAACTTCTGCCAACTCCAGGGTGTGATTCATCCAATTTTTGGGCTCCTGAAGCCAACTCCAGTGTATATTTGGGCTCCTGCTGCTGCTACTGTCAACTCCTGCCAACTCCAGGGTGTGATTCATCCAATTTTTGGGCTCCTGAGGCCAACTCCAGTGTATATTTGGGCTCCTGCTGCTGCTGCTGCCAACTTCTGCCAACTCCAGGGTGTGATTCATCCAATTTTTGGGCTCCTGAAGCCAACTCCAGTGTATATTTGGGCTCCTGCTGCTGCTACTGTCAACTCCTGCCAACTCCAGGGTGTGATTCATCCAATTTTTGGGCTCCTGAGGCCAACTCCAGTGTATATTTGGGCTCCTGCTGCTGCTGCTGCCAACTTCTGCCAACTCCAGGGTGTGATTCATCCAATTTTTGGGCTCCTGAAGCCAACTCCAGTGTATATTTGGGCTCCTGCTGCTGCTGCTGTCAACTCCTGCCAACTCCAGGGTGTGATTCATCCAATTTTTGGGCTCCTGAAGCCAACTCCAGTGTATATTTGGGCTCCTGCTGCTGCTGCTGTCAACTTCTGCCAACTCCAGGGTGTGATTCATCCAATTTTTGGGCTCCTGAAGCCAACTCCAGTGTATATTTGGGCTCCTGCTGCTGCTGCTGCCAACTCCTGCCAACTCCAGGGTGTGATTCATCCAATTTTTGGGCTCCTGAGGCCAACTCCAGTGTATATTTGGGCTCCTGCTGCTGCTGCTGCCAACTTCTGCCAACTCCAGGGTGTGATTCATCCAATTTTTGGGCTCCTGAGGCCAACTCCAGTGTATATTTGGGCTCCTGCTGCTGCTACTGTCAACTCCTGCCAACTCCAGGGTGTGATTCATCCAATTTTTGGGCTCCTGAGGCCAACTCCAGTGTATATTTGGGCTCCTGCTGCTGCTGCTGCCAACTTCTGCCAACTCCAGGGTGTGATTCATCCAATTTTTGGGCTCCTGAAGCCAACTCCAGTGTATATTTGGGCTCCTGCTGCTGCTACTGTCAACTCCTGCCAACTCCAGGGTGTGATTCATCCAATTTTTGGGCTCCTGAGGCCAACTCCAGTGTATATTTGGGCTCCTGCTGCTGCTGCTGCCAACTTCTGCCAACTCCAGGGTGTGATTCATCCAATTTTTGGGCTCCTGAAGCCAACTCCAGTGTATATTTGGGCTCCTGCTGCTGCTACTGTCAACTCCTGCCAACTCCAGGGTGTGATTCATCCAATTTTTGGGCTCCTGAGGCCAACTCCAGTGTATATTTGGGCTCCTGCTGCTGCTGCTGCCAACTTCTGCCAACTCCAGGGTGTGATTCATCCAATTTTTGGGCTCCTGAAGCCAACTCCAGTGTATATTTGGGCTCCTGCTGCTGCTGCTGTCAACTCCTGCCAACTCCAGGGTGTGATTCATCCAATTTTTGGGCTCCTGAAGCCAACTCCAGTGTATATTTGGGCTCCTGCTGCTGCTGCTGTCAACTTCTGCCAACTCCAGGGTGTGATTCATCCAATTTTTGGGCTCCTGAAGCCAACTCCAGTGTATATTTGGGCTCCTGCTGCTGCTGCTGCCAACTTCTGCCAACTCCAGGGTGTGATTCATCCAATTTTTGGGCTCCTGAAGCCAACTCCAGTGTATATTTGGGCTCCTGCTGCTGCTGCTGCCAACTTCTGCCAACTCCAGGGTGTGATTCATCCAATTTTTGGGCTCCTGAAGCCAACTCCAGTGTATATTTGGGCTCCTGCTGCTGCTGCTGCCAACTTCTGCCAACTCCAGGGTGTGATTCATCCAATTTTTGGGCTCCTGAAGCCAACTCCAGTGTATATTTGGGCTCCTGCTGCTGCTGCTGTCAACTCCTGCCAACTCCAGGGTGTGATTCATCCAATTTTTGGGCTCCTGAAGCCAACTCCAGTGTATATTTGGGCTCCTGCTGCTGCTGCTGTCAACTCCTGCCAACTCCAGGGTGTGATTCATCCAATTTTTGGGCTCCTGAAGCCAACTCCAGTGTATATTTGGGCTCCTGCTGCTGCTGCTGCCAACTTCTGCCAACTCCAGGGTGTGATTCATCCAATTTTTGGGCTCCTGAAGCCAACTCCAGTGTATATTTGGGCTCCTGCTGCTGCTGCTGCCAACTTCTGCCAACTCCAGGGTGTGATTCATCCAATTTTTGGGCTCCTGAAGCCAACTCCAGTGTATATTTGGGCTCCTGCTGCTGCTGCTGTCAACTCCTGCCAACTCCAGGGTGTGATTCATCCAATTTTTGGGCTCCTGAAGCCAACTCCAGTGTATATTTGGGCTCCTGCTGCTGCTGCTGTCAACTCCTGCCAACTCCAGGGTGTGATTCATCCAATTTTTGGGCTCCTGAAGCCAACTCCAGTGTATATTTGGGCTCCTGCTGCTGCTGCTGCCAACTTCTGCCAACTCCAGGGTGTGATTCATCCAATTTTTGGGCTCCTGAAGCCAACTCCAGTGTATATTTGGGCTCCTTCTGCCCCTCATAGTGATGCCACTTCAACTCTCTGCAATTGTGCCGCTCTGCGATTCTATTAGCGATGCCTCTGATCTGCATGTGATATTTCTTAAAAGTATTATTTAACTAACCCAGCACGCATCCTGTGCGTGTTACAGCAAGGCTGAATGGTTTACAACCCTATTGAGGCTGTAGGAGGCTCAGAAATAGCCGTTTTTAATAGCGATTCGTCGCGAATTTATTCGGGTCGAAACGATTTTTGTCGGAAAATTCGGCGAATCAGTCGAATCGAATTTTTCAAAAGTTCGCTCATCTCTAGTCATAATGTATTTTTTATTTATTATTCATAATGTATTTTATTTTTTTATTCATAGAGTTTTATTTTTTGATTGTTATTGTTTTTTTTTTTTTTAATAAGAAAATAAAAAAGTAAAAAACACAAAAACAAAAAATAGGTAAAATTTTATTATAAAATATTTACAAATGTTTTTGGGGGTGTTTTAAAGAAGGTGGCAATCTCCCAGTGCCTTAAGGACTCCATTTCATTTTTCCACACACCACGAAACCACATGCTAACAAAAGGTGCCCCTAAGTGTAGATGGAAATTTCCTGTTTTATAACCCTCTTTTACCCGCTAAATCAGGGCTCTGAATCATGTGGATGCCCTCACTCATCCGAACTTTTACCCATGAATGTGAAAACAAGACAAAACAATTATACATTAGAGACGATATGGAAAAGGCTTACACACAACCATGAAAACACTAATACACAGACAAGAAACTCACAAATGGATAGAAACATTGCACATATACATGCTTTTTCATGTGTAAGTGCAGGTAAAAGGCTGTGAATCAACCTTAGAGAGCATTAAATTAGCTACTCTCAGCAGACCCAAGAATGAGGGGCATCTAAAAGCTCCCAATTTTGCAATATATTATCAGGCTAACCTTATCCAATGCAGCATTAAATGGCTTACCAACAGCCAGGAAGACTGGGTAAAGTTCAAAACTGCTGGGAGACAAGAGAATATCACACATATGTGGAATCTAAAATACATAAGTAATGCATTAGTAAAACAATCCACTAGGCATAGGTCATCTGTTCATACTGCTGTGATGCACCATCTGCCCAGATCATGCTTTTAGTCATTTTGTAGGCATATCATTTTATTTTTAGAGCAAGAAGAGTGGTGGCAGTGGGACAATGTAAGTGGAGCTGCATGAGCATTGTCTTGAAAAGGAAATTAAATTGTAAGGTTTCTGGGACATTATAAGGACAAATACAGTGGACTTCTTAGACTTTGGTTTTAAAGATGAGCAAAATGATACATGAATTACAGTATCTATGTACTTTAATTCAGATTACAATGATAGAAATGGTCTCTTGAACTGTTTTTGTCGCTCCTGATTGATAGCATTAGCAATCCTTGCCAAGTGTGTGGGTAGTTTCTTTTTCATTTTGTTTATTGAGTGCATATTGCCATGCTAGACCATTTTAAAAGACTATGATGTCAGATATTAGACAATAAAGTCAACAGATCTTCTTCTGGCCTTTTACCAAGTGACCTTTTAGCACTGCTCATTAATGACAGAAAACTTTGACTAAAGCAATATCAACTAATTTCTAATGGCCAAAATCAGTGCAATGCAATAAAAACATTTTAGGTAATAAGTAGAGGTATAAACAAAGTATAAAAGAGAGGTATAAAAAAGTAGAGGTGCTTAAAAAACACACACACATATATATATATATATATATATATATATATATATATATATATCCATATAAAAACATTGGCTAATAGGAGGAGGGGTAATACTCCTGCCAAGCTTGTGGTTTATTCTCTAATGGTAGAAAGAAAATCTAGGGGTGACTGGTTTAGTGTATCAGCGCTTACACTGCTGGAGAATACAAGGGATGCAGCAGCACATGCTCCCCATTGATTTAGATCAGTGCCCTTTTCCCGAATGATGTAGTCAAGGCAAAGGCCTCGGATTGGATGTCAGCCTGCGCATGTGACATAGGAGCGAGGAGAGGTGACCTTTAGTAAGCGAACTTCTACTACAATGTTTAGCTAAATCACTTAGCACTATCCTCCATCTTTCCTTTTGGACCCTTAAAGCTCACCCAAACCACTTAGCACTATCCTCCATCTTCCCTTTTGGACCCTTAAAGCTCACCCAAACCACTTAGCACTATCCTCCATCTTCCCTTTTGGACCCTTAAAGCTCACCCAAATCACTTCTCGGTCATGTGAATATTCATCTAAATATTTCTGGGCCCATTGGTTTTGTGTTAATGTATTTTGTAAATGAAATGACACTGTAACATTTTTTGGGGGATTCCATCATAAAATATAAAATTTTAAAAAATTTAGAAAATTTCAAATTTTTACAACTATAAAAGACAAAATACATAGCAATGGCAGGCCACAGAACATTATTCTTCATCTGTGGTCCCCAATGCGTTGCGCAGCTCCTGCATCTCGCCCACCAACTGAAGGACCCTGACACTCAGTTGTGCCACTCTGGCACGTGTGGTCCCTGTTAAAAAATGTAAATTAAAATATTGGTATAACCTTGTTGGGGTCATACTGCAGTGCCCCCCCCCCCCCCCCCTGTATGGTCCAAACACCTAAATCTGGACTTCAAAAGCCAGAGGGCCCTCGCCACCACGGCCCGGGTTTTGCATAGTGCCCGATTAGAGAACCCCTGGCCCGCATTCTGCAGGCAAAGAACGGGCATCAGGAGCAAGGGCAGGAGTGGATATCCAGAATCCCCTGAAAGAATTTAAAAATAATAACATAAAATACACATTCTAAGCTACAATATTGTTTAACATGTCAAGGGCTAAAAACAGCAATAGGTTAAGTCATGAGTCATCAAGTATATTCATTGCCATACAGTGAAAATGAATTGATGGAATGTGAGCAAACTTACCCAGGAGCCATCTACCAGATAATTCTCCTGACTCAAACTGACGAAATAAGCCGGAGCTCTGCAATATATAAGCATCATGGGACGACCCTGGATGCCCTGCAAGAACACTGAGGAATTGCATAGCTGGACCAAACACTGCTTGTATGTTGTGTGAGTGGCACATCTTGCGGTTCCTGCAACCAAATATAAAATAATTACACAAAGCAAAGGTATCCGACTAAAACAATAACTCCTACAACAAATTAAGATTCAAGTTCAACAATCCAAATATAATTCACAAAGGACATAAGTCTAAAAAAATATAGCAATTATATGGATGTGTGGGAAAATAAATGTTTACATGCTAAGGACTAATTAAGGTCAGCATTAAAATGCTTCTATAAGGCATACATGAAATGTATTGATTCAGGTATGCATTGCTATACAATTTGCTGATACATGCAATGCCTTGGTGCTAAAGGCGCGCAGACTCCTCCACATAGCTGCAAAACATGTTCAACAATAGCAATCCGAGCCCTCAAAGGTCTCGTAAGTGGATCGGAAATGAAACGGATTTATAGGGTGGTGGTCTGTCGGAAATCAGCTCTCTGAATCAGACGGAAACCCATCCCAACAACGGAAGTTATCTGAACGAACGAAAAATTTCTATCTTGTTTGGAAAATGATCCAAACTAACGGAAATGTTCCGATTTGCTTCCGTTCATCGAAAGCGCATATAACCTCATTTTCCCGAACGTTCGTACGAATGAAAAATGAACGAAAAAAAGCAAACACCCACCCAAACTTTCACAGACAGCTACGGAAGTCCGGACGAATGTGTCTTTGAATCGAGGCTCATGTCCTTTTATATTTTTTCTAAGTTTGCTGGATTGTTACCTATTTCAAAGATCATTCAAGCCTCTGATCTCTGCTTTGAATAGCTGATGTGAAACTGATGTATGTGTAGTTAAGTCATATTATCTTGGCTTAAAGGAAAACTCAATTTTTGTCAAATTTTTTTTGTTCTGCCTTATTGTTTTCCTTCCTATTGTTTTCTGGGATATAAAATATACAGTTATGTTAGGATTGTGCCTGTGATTTACTTATCAGCATGCTATTTCTAGGTTTCCTATATTCCTTTGTGTCCGTGGTCTTAAGATGGGAGTGTTTTTTTGGCCTTAGTAAAAACTACTGACTACATATCTCAGAATGCTTCCACTGTAATAGCTGAACTCTTTGGCAGCTTTGGCACACAGGAGTAATGATGCTTCCAGTTAAGAACACTGCCTGTAACCCTACTGAACACAAGACTGGTATCCTCTCTATCTGAATAAGTTGAATTACAGCTGAATGGGTTAATCTGTGACCTCTTCCTTAGCCAATCAGATGATTAGCAAGCCAGAGTGAGGAAGTTTTGTGATCTGTACTGTTAACATACCAGTTGATGTACATTGCTAAGGCAAACACATACAGGCTGATTCATTACTAGCACCAGCTATTGGCAGATGAGCATCTGTACAGCAGCGCTTAGAGCAACTGCTAGTATATGCTGTGATTGGCCATCGGGCACTGTAACAGAGCATCTCATTCGCTGTAGTAACCTGGCAGGCATTGATGAATGAGATGTATGTTGGGCGTTATAACACCAGTACAGTGTTGCAGGGAGCGAAAGGTAGCGCCAGCTCATTGCGACTGACTCTCAGCGACTCACACCATATTAAAAAAAAAAACAGACTCACAGAGCCTCAGCGCTCTGGATCTGATCACTATGGCATAGAGCGCCAGACACTGCATGATTAAAGTCTGTTTTTGGAACACATATCCACCAGTAACAAAGCGAAAACACATGGAATGACATCGTTGTAACATTGTGACATTAATACTTTAATGCCAGGCCTATAATGACAATTCTGCACAAAAATATAAAAAATCAAAAAAGTTTTCAAAAATGACTTTTTCTAGGCCAGGAGAGGCGACACAATTATTTGAGAGAAAAAAAAATAAAAAACAAAAAAACGTGTTTAAACAGAAGAAAAGGAACATCCATTGAAATGTTTGGGAGAGCGACAGGTAGCGACAGGTAATACCTGGCACTCTGGAAGCTAGAGTGCCGGCGCAATACCCTGAGCCTGGTGAATCGGACGCTACATGGCGCTGTTAGAGTCGCTCACTAGAATCGCCTTCATAAATGTGGTATTGCATACAGCGCCCATCGTTCACCAGACGCTGCCTGCCGCTAAAAGGCACTACCTGCCGCTATCCCTTGATAAATAAAGCACATTGTTGCCAGGAAAAAACTATTTTTATAACACAGAAATGCAAAAATATATAAAAGAAAGAAAATAACAGATAAGCTTAGCATATTGATTACATCATTTTGGCACGCAGCAGTGGAAACTTTAAAAAGTGTCATTGAAAGTGGAATTACCCTTTAGATGAAAAGGTCCTTAGTATCTCTAGAACACCAAGGGCAGAATGCACAATACAAGCAATTTTTGAATGTTTTTAGAAGCATGTATATCAGCGATACTCAACGAATGCGGACCTCGATGCCATATTTCCGGACCCCTGCCCTGACATCCCTGCAGTCAGTTGGTCCAGGTGTTGCTGTGCTCAGAGCTGCCCCCCTGTCTTGCTGTGCTCAGAGCTGCCCCCCTGTCTTGCTGTGCTCAGAGCTGCCTCCCCTTGATTTCAGGGTACATGCAAACTTTGTTTCTCGGCCTCTTTAGCCTTTCCAATCCAATTTTGTCTGGGGAATCTATAACCCCTCCCCAGTGTGTTCATTTTTAACTATCCAAACCCCCCCCCTCCCGTGACAGCACTCTGCCCGGACCTTCACCTTTCAGCGGATGCCTTTAAACGGACCTTTACAAGAAGTGGTTGATTCCCCCTGATATATATTGTGTTTAAGACATTGGGTTGTATATTCCCTTGATGTTTTCTTAGACTTTCCTCTCAGGAAATGTACAGTATTATACTCAAGCAATCAATGACTCACAATGTTTTGGGATTTTACTTTTTCTACAAAGAGCTTTGGAAGCTTTGATGTAGGTATAGTAGCTGACAACTTACATACGCTTATAGATGGATTGCACTTGAAGGTTGAGCCATATTGGACTGGGGAAAAAAAAAAGATTTTGAAAAATAGAAATGAGAAACTGCATTCACAAATTATGCATAATAACAAAATATTAATAAGATTTACTACAGTGTATTATTATAATTGTGATGTGTTGCCAAAGAAGCTTTACATATTTTATTTTACAGTATGTAAAATTGCCTTTTTGACATAACAAAATGCAATATGCATTAAAATGGCAAATAAACATAAAGTGCATCTAGGGGAAAAAAACTTAAAAAAGAAGCATACCTACCTTTCCTCCACACTGCACATTCTACCAGGTGTGGCTATTAAATACTTACTATTGCCGTGGTAGCCATGCCCTCTAAATCAATACTATAATGTACAGTCCCAGCCAGGCAGTTGAGGTTGAATTAGCACCAGGTGCAGAATGTGCACTTTGACAAATGAAAGGGAAGGGCACTTTGTGCTGAATCAAGCCTTATATTTGACTAGTAAAGACCCCTAATGTCTGCTACAAATATAATATGACAAGGATCAATGAGAATCTTTGTATGCACCTCTACAACTCGTAGCTCATATGTATACACCCTTTTGCAGAACAGTCAGCAGTACAGTACATAGCATTACCTGAAGTAGTTGAACTGCTATATATAGTATATATATTATTAGCATGACAAGTAGCAATGCCAGCCTGAATTTATTCTCTGCTGCATCCTAAAAATCTCATTTGAATAATCAAGATTTAATGTGTCCATGACTAATTGCCTGCCCGGTTCAAGTCTCCTACATTATGCAGGAAAAGCAGACCTTCATTAGTCCTAGTAAATCTACACTCACAGGAGACCTATTCTTTACCTGGAACAAAGACTCCCTCCAGCAGCAACCCCTCCCCCCCAGGGAAGCTTAAGCATTATCAGTGGTACTAGTGTAACCAAGGAGTGTAGTGCGTTAAAGTGGACCAACACCCAGGATTTTGACTATCCTGGGTTTTGGTCCACTTCAGGGGGGCACCCCGCTGTGTAAAACCCCCCAGAAAGCCCCCAAAACTCACCTCACCATGCTCCCACGTAGCCACGGACAAGCGGGTGACAGCGGCGGACAAGACAGCGCGTCCGCCGCCGCCTCCCGCGCGCCCCTCTGACAGTGCGCGGGGGTGCGCACGCCTAGAGGGGCGCGCGGGAGGCCGCCGCCGATGAGGTAAGTTTTTCGGGGGTTTTGGGGGGGGGTCCCTCACCGCGGGACATCCCGATCTCGGATGTCCCGCGGTGAGCGAGGTGATCGGCCCGGGAATCTTATAGATTCCCGGGCCGATCACCCCTGGGTGACAGTCCACTTTAAGTGGGTTTAATTGTGGCACCGATTATGTGCTTATGTGTTTTGGCACATCGCTATATCCCCTCTCCCCTTTTAGATCTCAAGGTCCTCAAGGTCCCAATGAAGCATGTTAGCTCCACTGCACTGGCATTTTCATGCAGATATTTTATTATTTACTGTACATGCCCAGCTTGAGTTGACACACACCTCATGGTATATCTCTAACATTGACATCTAGCCCTGCTAGTGGTGGTATACATTTCAGAACCCTCAGTTAATCAGCCCAAAACTAACTCTAAAGAAAACTTAGCTAACCTGTAGTTAGGTACTTATTTGCTCTAACAGCTGCAATTTCAACCCAAACATTTTGAGTTGAGAAGGAGTCTTTTTTGCTGCTGTTTTTTAAGTCACTGTGTTGTTTTGCTTAGTGTCACGAGAACCCAGAAGTAATGAACGGCACAAAAGTGGTGATCCTTCTATCAGGGAAACCTCTTGATCCATCTGGAACTTCAGCACCAGAAACAGAATGTTCGCTCAGGGTATCCGGACTAAATGGCGGTGACCAGATATGATTCCTATTTGATCAGTCGAGAAGTGAGAATATAGCTCCTCTATGGGGTCACAAACAACAAACTGGTTGTAACCTTTTTGTTCTATTAAAAACTAAAAAAATCTCTTGCTGGGCTTTAAAGGTATGTGATCCACTGTCTCGTCAAACAGTAACAGACCAGTCAGTGGGCCGGCAGATTAACTTTTGTTAACATACAGCAAGTAAATTTTGACACAACCTTCTCTTGCTATTTTCAGCATGTAAATTTTGGGCATGGTGCAGGATAACAGAGGCAACAAACCATGAGATGGGATATCTCTCCTTCCTGCTGTTAATGTAACAAATATGATGAGTCATTCTGCCAGCTCCCAGGAGGTCCATTGTGTTACAATATTTAAGCCAAATAGCAATTTATTTATCATAATTGTTTCTATTGTAATCAGGCACTTTGCACCCCTGAGCGTCTTGATTTTCTCAAAGGCTCTGCATGGGGGGGGGGGGGGGTAACCAGACACTTAAACCGGACCTTCACCATGATTTAATGAAAAGCCCAAACTCTTAAAAAACAATTCCTCAGCATCTAAAATTAATATATTTTACATGTTTAGTCACTAATTTATTATACTTTCCCCCACTGGGCTGCAACTCTGTTCGGGAATTTAGGATACGGGCGCCGCCATCTTGACTCAGAAGCATCACACTTACTGAGGAGAGGAGAGTGGGATAAGGTACAGGGGGGCGGGTTATAGCTGTGCTTTGCTCAGACAGAGCAGAGCTGGGGTCAGGGAAAGGTCAGCAGTCCCAGAATGCAGAGCAGCACAGTCACTTCCTGTTTGCAGGCACTTCCTGTTTGCAGGCTGCCTGCAAAAATGGCAGCTTCCATAAGCCGCCATCTTGGATGTTTAAAGGCTTATAAAATGCAGTAGATGCAGGTAGGATGATTTTTAATGTGAGCAATCTGTATGTACAGGGTGTGGGAAACATATAAGATAGACTCTTATTTAGAGTGAAGGTCCGCTTTAAGGATGTTTTGCCAGCGTTCCAACTTCACCCTGAAGTCCACTTCAGAAGAAGAGCCTTTTGTATGCTTTTAGAAATTTCTGAAAAAGCTGTTGTCTATCCTAACTTCAGTATAAATGTATCTGAAAATACAGTATGTAGTTAATTGAATGGACAAACTACTGCCCTAGTTGATAATAATTAGCTTGAGAACATGCCAGCATAGTTTAATGAATTAATGCACGTAAGTAAATATCAGAAATAGTCTAATGAAATAAAAAGTAGGCATAATATTAGGTATGGTTCTATATACTTTCTGCCCAGGGGTCTCCACCACAACAAAGGCCTGACTTTAGAGTACCCCCTGATTAATAGATGTTCACAATACTGGTTTATATATTGCTTTGTGTATTTTCCCAGTAGTGCTTACATTATTCCTTGAATATTTTAAGCCACTTACAGGTCTGTCAAAGTTTAAAAATTATTTTTTTTAACCTCAAGAAACCATTCAACAGATGCTGACAAACAGTCTCTAAGCTTATTATTCTCCATCACATCCTGCTCTCTTTTTCATACTATCACTAACAACAACATTAAAATGCAATAATTGTGTCTCATTTGGCAGTATAGTTACATACAGTAGATTGTCTTAAAAGGACAGTTCAGGCAAAACAAGAAAAACAAACCTTAGTCAAACCTAGTCTAACTTGAAATGTACAGTCTGGTATTAAATCCCTTAGATCAGAAGAAACCCTGAATACCACCAATAATGACGTCTTCCATGCTGCCGCAAATGCGAGACTAGGGGAGGTGAGATAATACAGATCATCCCACATCATCATGCCATGGGGGAGGTGGGAGGCAATCTACCATTCGACACACCCCAAACGTCGGCTAGCTCGACCCTAGTAGAAAACTACCAAAGGGTCAGCAAAAGGCCAAATATGTCCTTCCCTGTTCACCCCTTAAAAATTTAAGAATACTGGCCACCACACTGTAATTGGAGGGACAGAGAGAAGAGCAGAAACCTACCCCTATTCTCCTCCCTGGAGCAGCTGGGAGAGACCAAGTCATGGCGGAATAAAGAAACAGTAGGTACAATAAAGTCCTTCATGGCATTAGGAGTAAATGAAAAAGCTTTAAATATATAAAGGCTATTCCAAATGTTAATCCAGATAATGGTAAGCACAATCTTCATGTGTTAAACAGTGCTGCATATGAATGATGGTATCGACAAACCCATATGTTAAAGTATAAAACGATAACTAATACTGTATTAAGTATCAGAATTCATCAACATGTGGTATGTCATATCACTTATCTTTCATTTCGGCACATGTTTAACCCTATAGAATAAGTTAAAGAAAACCCACCCTGGAGTCTATGAGGCAGGCATACTCATTCCCCCCAGAGCACCCCAATTGGGGAGTGCCCCACCGTGTGAAACCCCCAGGTCACCTGAAAACTCACCTTTGCTCTTGCTCCAATGGCGCATTTGCGAGCAACGTTCACATCCCCGCTATCCCTTTAGCAGGGCACATGCCAGGTATTTTAAATGGCATTAAACAAGCTCCTGGATGAAGGGGCTTGAGCGGATTTGAGCACGTTGATGTCGGCCATGCATGCGCCCCCTGGGGCCCGGAAGAGGTCCGGGCAACCTGGGGGTTTCACACAGCAGGGCACGCCCAACCGGGGTGCCCCAGGGGCAAGGACCAAAACCCAGGATCGCCAAAATCTTGGATTTTGGTCCACTTAAAGCATCAGATCAAAGTGGTCTTCAAGACCTCCCACAGTACTTAAGTTAGCAACTTTTGTTTATCAACCCCTTCCATGAAGTACCAAGGTGATCCTTTAGATAACTTAATAGGAGATGCATCCCCCTGAGGTACATTTATGCAGTGCCTTGCAATGTTACATATATATGGGGGGTTTCAGCTCTTTAGTGGTAGACAGCAGTCAGAGACACTGGGCACAGGAGCTCAGTTTAAAACCAGGCTTGTTGGCTTTTATTTCGAGGCATAAAATAGAGTTCAGCCTTTACACTCAGGCATACATAAAATTTATCCTGCTTGTCTGGGTGCTGACTAAACAGGTCTCCCTCGCTATAAAGGTGACCTACTACCGTTCACCCAATACACAAAGCAAAACAGGCAGTGTTTCCTCAAATAAAATCAAATAAAGTCCAGTGCAGCGAGCAGGCCTTAGAACCTTTCTCAGACTAGCTCTGTCTCAGTGCAAGCCTTCCCCCTATCCTGGTTTTGCGCGCACTATACACCTTATAGGCCAGAAAATGGGCTGGAAATAGCACATATGAGCCAAAAGAAAATCAGGTAAGGAATGACAGGTAGTCACAGCAGGGGGGGGGGGGCAAAAAATTGCAGCCCGGTTTTTTAAAACTCCAAGTGCAAAGTATGACACTATGAGATCCATTGCCTCTGTACGTGCTTCATAAATCTAGTTTTTGATGTGTGGATGGCAGAGCCTACATATTGCAAATGGCACTGCCCGCATGTCACCAGATAAATTACATGATATTACCTTTTTGGCCTGTTGCCTAAATTTTTTCCCTTTTGGTTGCCCTGCCGTGTACTTTTTGCTCAGTCCTACTTAATTACTGGGAAGAATAATTTCTAGCCATGAGCCCTGACCTATGGTCCGACATTCTTGTTCAAAATCCTTTTGTGTAAATCCCTTTGTCTCTAACCTAATACTGTGGCAGTGGTGGGCATTTACAATAGAATTACCTGACACCTCCTTATGATAGGTATGTTTTAGAATACAACTATCTCTCTCATCTAATTTCAGTTTCAAGCCTAGGAATTTGATCCATTTGACATGACACACCTATAAAGCTAGAATAAAAAAAAATATTATTTAAGTAGGCTAAATACCTTTGCAAGTCAAAGTGCACACCATGGCATATACACAAAATGTGTAAGAAAAACATGTAATTACCGTACATGAAGATATTCTTTTGGAATGGATATTCCTCTCTGAAGAGTTGAGTAAAGAGATTGTACATCACATGTTACTCATGAAAGCGGGGGGGGGGGGGAGGGGTTTATGAGAGGCTGAAGTTGGGAAGCCACCTATTGACCCAGCTTCTCGTTAACACCACCAATCCCAAGCACTATTGGTTGGCCATGGAGAGTTGTCTCCTGTTTATGGACTTTGGGTGAATGGTAAAAAATTGGTGTCACTGGATTTGATACCAACATTTAATCTTAGAATCATGTAGAAAGTATGTGCAAAGCCACACCCCAGAACCTCAGAACCTCTGCTAAGAACCTCTGCTAAGTGTGTTTTAAGGATGTTATTATTGGACAGTTGGTGAGCTGCCGCCTAATCATTTACAGCTCTACCCAGGATAAAAAGAACAGCTGCCTTTGTCGGTGCAGTTTATCACTAAATACTGGTTGTCCCTTACCTGTTTCTATGCTGTTTAGTTAAATTGGTGTTTCTATTGTTATATGGGTTCCCTGCTCAGTAACTTATCCTTGTTTCGATAATATCTTCTGTCCAATATAGGTGGCCTTGATTTAATGGGATCGAAATCTTTATTTTTAAAAGCATTCTCCTTTGGATGTCCAAAACCTGCTTCACTTAATTCCCTGGCTACAACCCGTAGATAAATAGAAGTAGACATGCCCTCAAAATTTTGAAGAGGCAATTCTTAATCATATATCAGGATTTGTGCCATCATTGTCATCATATCCTTGTCGCAACAATCTTCTTCCCAAAAATGCTTTTTCAAAGAGATCAAATGACCAAGCGAATGACATCAATGATGTTTTTGAATGTATTATTTTGTCTAGGTGGAAAAAACAGCCTGTTTAATTTTTCATGCACGCTCTCAGTTGGTAACTTCTGTAACAATCTGTGTTTTCTTCTCGCTCTCCTTGTCTTTCTTTCTTTTATTTCTTCAGTCTCTTCATTTGGAAAGTAGGGTCTCTCACAGTCCTGCAGGCTCAGCCAGTTGGGTTGCGTTGCTATCAGCTTCAAAGCTTAGAGTGTGATCTTGACCGCCCTGGTGTGCATATCAGAATGTCCAACACTGATATGCTATCAGCGGTGGATGTTCCTATATGTAAAAGCGGATGTGTTAGCCCCCACTGCTGCCATTCGAAAAGTCTGCTCCTACATGACTGGAATCAGGGATGTGCACTAAGGTTGGCCTAGGAGTGTCTTTCAGCACCAGGACTGAAAGTGAAGAAAATTGGCTCAAATAACAAGACCAGGCATAAATGTTGGCCAAATAGAATATGTGTTTAGGTTTCGCAGACTGAGGGTAAGGGACTGTACACTGTGAATCAATCTGCTATTGGTCCCATATGTATATGTAAAAAAAATTCCAGTCAATCTGGTTGTTCTCCTCCAAACCAGAAGTGACTGATTTAAAGAAGTCCTTTAAATCCTGAATCACCTCTAGATTTTACTATCGAGAGAAACATCTTTATTTTGGGTAAAATCATTTTTGTGTGACTGATCTATTTTTTATGAATTGGACAGACTGATTTGCAAAGGTCTTCTGTATACTGATTATAAGTCTTTGTGCCTTGTAGTTTTTTCGTTGCTCAGCAACAGCCGGATAGGGGATTTTTAAAATCATTGGTATGCTGAGCAGGCTACCGTTCAACTGATGTTTGTAATCTTGTTTATGTTACATCCAAAAATGCATTTTAGTGATAGTATTAATTTATTTCTATGTGAATAATGTGAATAATATTTTAGCTTAGACACCTATGATAAGCAAACTGCTTGAAGCTAATAGCTGTGTAAGGATATTTTATGTATTTAAATTAATATGGAAATAGGTACATTTTAATCATATGCCATTATTCTTAAAGTAAACTAAAATCTGTGATTTTTACTATTCCTGGTTTTGGTTCACCCTCTTGGGTATCCAGATTTGGGATACCCCACCACATGACACCCTGCCAATTGCCGGTCTACGTACCTCAATGCCATTCCCATGGCGTAGACGGCACTCGTCCAATTAGCTTCTTTATCCAAGCATATCATGTGTTGCTGGAGAAGCTAAATGGGAGTCTAGCCACACTCACAGCTGCAAATGCAAGACCAGGTTAGGTGAGATAATGCAGATCACCCCACATCATCATGCCAAGGGGGAGACGGGAAGTGACCCACCATCTGGCCTAGCCAGACCAGGCTTCTACTGGCTGGGCCCCTAGTAGAAACCCACCATGGAGACAGCAAAAGGTGGATGGAAGAAATCCAGACATGTCCCTCCAAACATTAAATATACATAAGCTTAGCAGGCACATGGATATCCAATCCGTATCACCTTTTAAAAGTCTAGACTGAAGCTAAGCTATTTTTTCAGTTCCCAACTCCAACTACAGTAGTCACATTGTTAAATTTAGCTCGTTTTTTGTCTTTCCCAGCACTGTTCAAACTAGAGACAAAGCACCAAATTCTACCTGCTACATATATATATATATGTGACTTAGTAAATCTGATTATGATTAGGCAATAATCTTAAAGAAATCTAGTCTAGAATATTCTCTTCTGAGGCACTATCAGCCAAGAATGTCTGGTCACACACTTCAGTATAGTCCCTCCAATAGTCAGTCTTATAATTTTCTGCATGTCTCAAATACTATAGAATCGTTCCTGCATTGTGTATAAATATATGACTGTAATATCCAGTTGTGAATTATGTCTTGGAAAGTGAGCCAAAAAATGTTACTTTACATCTTTCACAGGGATGTAATTTGAGAGGGTGCAGGGGGGGGGGGGTGACCAACCCGGACCCATCATTAGTGCTCCCCCATCTTATTTATCATATTTTTGCTTACTTGACATCACTTAGAGAAACAGAAGCATCATTTGTCTCTGCTCTTTCGGTCATTAGTTGTCTAGCTGCATACTACTGAGTTAAAAGAGTTTACTGTATGAGCTGCGAAAGGAACCCATTTAATGTTCACACCAAGACCCCATCACATTAACCCTTTCGCTGCCAGCCTACCTGGAGTTTTTGTCACCCTTTGTTGCCAGACCATTTTGCGCTCCCCATATTCAAATGTGATTTTTGAAGGGATTTCCAGGGATTTCCCAGCAAAGTGATATATTGTTTTTTTCAGCATAGTCTGGGCTTTAACATGAAATGTCTTGTTTGTCCTTTTTATAGGTTTATTCTCAATATTTTTAGGTGAAATATGTGAAAAAAAATAAAAAAAAAATCTATTTTTTACTATTTGTAGTGTTTTTTTGTAATAAAAAATGTAAGTTTGTCAAAAAAATCTTGCGTGTGAAATCCCAATTTCTCCCAGTTACAGCGGAACCACATATGTATAGATAGACACCCTTTCCTGCCCAAGAGACTCCCCCAAACTGAAACAGCGCTTTAGGGGATTTTTAGATAGAATACAACTATGCTATGCAATATGCGCACCTTGCAGATTTCCAGAAAAACAACCATTTACATTTGAAATACCCCTGACAAATTATATATTCTCTGGAAGTACACACCTCAAGCTTTCTAGGTGTACCAGGTTTGTTGATGTGGCCACAGTTTTCTGGAAGTAATCCCTCAATGTATTCTTCGGTTGCAAAGAGTTTCCCTAAAAAAAGGATATAAAAGCAGAATCAAAGCCACATTTTCCTAAAAAAACTATATACAAACAAGAAAAAACAAGTAAAATCTGAAAAAGCAACATCCCCCGAACAGAACGATACCCAACATGCATAGGTCCTGTCAAGGGAAGAGTTGCCAAACACCCCAAAGTAAAGCATGTGCGTAACGGTAATTTTACTTGAAAAATTCTGCTCTGCAGACAAAGTGCGCACCTTGCGATTTTTCAACCAAAACAACCCTTTACATTTGGAATATCCCCCATAAACCATATATTCCCTGAAAGTACACATGTTAAGCTTTCTAAGAGTACCCAGCTTGTTGTAGTGGGCTCATCCTTCTGGAATTAATCCCTCAAAGAATTCTTTGGTTGCGCAGGGTTTCCCTAAAAAAATGTATAAAAAAGCTGAATAAAAAACACCTTTTCCTAAAATATAAATATGCAAACAAGAAAAAACAAGCTAAGTCTGAAAGCGCAAGGTCGCCCGAACAGAACAATACCCAACATGCATAGCTACTTTTAACCCTTATAATTGCCAGCCTACTTGAGATTTTGTCACCCTCGGTTGACAGGTCATTTTTCCCCATTTTGCGCCATGTTTTGCACCATTTTTGCTGGAATTTTCTGGAAAGTTATATATATTTTTTTTTGCGGCAGAGTTTAGGCTTTAACATGAAATGTCTTGTTTGTAAATTTTATTCTGTTTTTTACAATATTATTATGTGGCTTTTGTGGCCCCTGGCCCTGCAGGCTACAAGCCCGCATAGCCCGTGGGCCCGGGCTCTTCTTCCCCCCCCTGGCCTTTGGGGAGGCAGGTAATGGGGGTGCCGGGGGGTTAATGGCAAGTCTCCCGCTAGCCGCAGGTGACTTGCCAGACCCCCGAGCCTTGTGAACTGGTATAAGGGGTCTCATGGACCCCTTACCAGTTCACAAGGAGTTAACAGTAAAAAAAAAAAAAAAAAAAAAAAAAAACACAGACAGAATTAAAAATGACTTTATTAAAAAAAAAACTTTTTTTTTACTTTACTCACCTCCGATCGTCAGCTCCTGTGTCCCTCGCAGCTCTGATGACAGTTGTTGTCATCGCTGGCCAGTGGAGGAGGGAGGCAGGCGATCAGATCATCACTTGCCTTCCTCCTCCTGTGGCTTGAGATGACAAGTGTCAGAAATGACAGCCGGAGTCAGGACGACACCCGAGGCGTGACGTCATAAGCCCCCACCCCCAAAGGGGCGGGGATTAGCAGCAAGATGGCGTGCCCGTCGAGGAGGACAGGAAACAGCTGGAGGAGCCAGGGGGGGCAATCGGAGGCCCCCCTGGTGAAGAGGAGACCCTGCGGGAGCGATCAAGCATTGAGGTAAGTAAATGTCATTTTTATTATTTTATTTTTTTTACATGTATTTCGGCGGCTGCTAAAGGGGGGGTGGCTATTCCGGGCCCTCCCCTGCACCCGGGGGGGCCTGGGTGGGGGATCGAAGCCCCCCCCCAGATGAAGAGGAGACCCGGTTGGATCGAACAAGGGGTCAGGTGAGTGTTTTATTTATTTTACTTTTACTGTAGCAGGGGGAAAAGTCAGGCACGTAGATTCTACAAGCTTGGCACTTAAGTGGAGTGGAAGCAAGCACGTAGAAACTGCGTGCTTGGCACTGAAAGGGTTAAGAGGGTTATTTTAGAACGGATAGCGCCAGGTAGTGCCTTGTAGCTGCAGGCAGCACCTGGTGAATCTGGTGAGAGCCTCTAACATCCAGGCGGCTCAGTGTATAGCGCTGGTGCTCTAGGCTCAGGAGCGCCATGTAGTACCTGTCGCTCTGTAGCGCTCTCCCATACATTTCAATCAGACATTATTAGTTGTGTATAAATAGTGTGTTTGCCAATTATATTTTTTTGCTCAAATCATTGTGTGACCTCTCCTGGTTGCAAAAACTTTTTAATTTTTGGGACTTTTTATATTTTTATGCAGAATTGTATTTACAGGTCTGGCACTAAAGTATTATTGTCCCAGTGTTAAATGTCATTCCATGCATTTGATACTGGTGTATATGTGTTCAAAAACAGACTTTAATCACTCAGCGTCTGGCGCTCTGTGCTATAGCCCCCAGCTTTAGAGCGCCGCCACTGTGTGTGTGTAGTTTTTAGTTAAATATGATGTGGAGTGCCGCGTGCCGGACACACTGAGCTGGCGTTATCTCTCGCTCGCTGCAGCGCTATACTGTTGTTACAGCACCCAACACACATCACATTCATCAATGCCGGCCAGGTTACTACAGCGACCAAGACTCTCTGTTACAGCGCCCAATACCCGCTTACAGCGTCTACTAGCGGTCGCTCTAAACGCTCATCTGAAAATATCTGGCGTTAGTAGTGAATCAGCCTCTAAGATACTTTACTGGTTTTACACTTAAGATAGCGTATGCAAGTGATGCTTTGTTTGTGCTCAAATTGTTCTTAGGTTTGGTCTGAATACATAGAAATGGTTAACACATATATCTAAATGGCACTTTTAACATTTTTTAACAAATACAGAAAACAGTCGTGAATTAAACACAATCGGAAAACGCTTTTATAGTCTAGGGAAAACCCTGATTCCTCCATGGGCTGCAGTGACAGCAGGGCATTTTGTGATGATTCTCCTGAGACACAACACTTCAAACATTAATTCATAAAGCAGGATACAAGAAGACAAAACAATTACATTGGTCCCTGTAGATTTAGGTAGAATTTAGTACAATTTTCCTTCTGTATGTCTACTAATATACAGGTAATATCTTCAATAAAAATAGTAAAAAACTGGTGTAAGTTACTGGTTACAAATTGATGTATTTTTAGACTTTATTTGTGTGATATCTATCAGCTGTCATGTATTGACTGTTCTGTCTATACTTTTAATTCAGTACATTTTATTTTAAACAAAAGAAAAACAGCATGATATTTTTTCGCAACTCTATTATTTTGGAATCTTTTCCTGTGTTTTCCAGTGAATATTACATTTTCTGTATTTGTTTTAAAGGGGCAGTGGTATAATTAAACTAGAATAAAAATTACAGTTCTTTTCTTATTTTAGGTTCAGACTTATTTTTGAAAGATTTAAACTATATTATACTAACTTCTGACTGCACTTGTTCTATGAGCTTGGTTTAGCATTTGCACTAAAATGTATACAGGCAGGCTGATTCATCATTAGCGGCAGGTAGCGACAGATGAGCGTCTGTAGCAGGCATTTTCAGAGCGCCCGCTAGTAGTCGCAGTGCTCGGCCGTGAGTCGCTACTTTATAGCGACTCAGTCACTGTTCATTAATGGTGAATACATTGTGAGGAGTCGCTATTTGACCAGTACAGCGCTGTATGGGAGCGCATGTTAGCGACTGCTCATAGCGACCGACTCACACCATATTCAGGAAAAAAACAGCTTCACAAATCTCTGGCGCTGAAAAATAGTTGTTTGAAGCCCAGAGCGCAGGAGGCGGTGTGTTTAAAGTGTGTTTTCAAGCATCTATCAACTAGTAACAAAGCGAAAACATATGGAATTACATTGTAACAACATTGTAACATGAACACTTTAATGCCAGACCTGTAATGTCATTTTTGAGGAAATATTAAAAAAATGAAAAAATTATGAAAAACTGCTTTTTCAATGCCAGAAGAGGTCACAGAATTATTTGTGATTTTTTGGAAAAAAAAAACCCGTTTAAAGAGAAGAAATGGATCGTCCATTGAAATGTATGGGAGAGCGTCAGGTAGCGAGAGGTCATACCTGGCGATGTGAAAGGCTGAATGCTGGCGCTGTTTGCTGAGGCTGTGAAAATGATGAATCAGATGCTACATGGCGCTATTCCAGTCGCTAAACAGATTCTGCTTGATAAATGTGTAATTGCGTGCCGTGTCCAGCGTTGACCAGTCGCTATCTATCGCTACCTCTCATTAACCAGGCGCTACCTGGCGCTATCCCTTCTTAAATAAGGGTCTAAATACATATGCAATCTGCTGCCATTGGCAATGCACACCGAGTCTGTACACCAAGAAGTGAGAAGTGAGCCCTGTACACACAGACCTCTTCTGCTATGGTTGCTACTGGGGTGGGAGAGTCCACTCAATATCTCAAATACCCAGCAGAAGTGTTCTTTGCAACTATCTGCAATCTGTTGCTATTGACAATGTACAGCAAGTCTAAATGTTGCTAATAGCAACAGATTGCAGACAATGAAAGCTGCTTCCATAAAACACACATTTGCTAACATTAGAAAAAAATAAATGCTAGACCAGCTTAGTACATTTAAGACATCATTTTGCCACACAAAAATCTACACTTTGAAAAAATGCAATCAAAACTTACCCTTTAAAGATATTTTCACACACATTAAACACTCAAAAAATTAGAATCTCCAAATGTGTTTCGAATTCATAAAAGGCCACAGTTATAAAGAAAAATGTGTAACGTTCTGCCTTCCTGAAAATGTATTTAATTGCAGAGGCTCTCAAAATTTTGGGATATCTTTCCAAAACATGGTGTACAGTTACAGTACATCATTTTCAGAAGCGACTTCCAGCAAATTGTCATAACTGCAGGAAGGTGAGTCATCTCACTGACAGGGGACCTTCACTTAATGTGCAGGAGGGAATTACTGCCCCCCTCCACATGGGGGATCGATGTGATTGGCTCTCTATCTTACAGCCAATCACAACCACGACATGGGACCTGAGACACTGAGATGACAGAATCCAAAGCAATGGTGTTGGAGGAGATCTGAGGGGGCAACATTCAGCCGTGGTAATAGACTCAATCCGAGGTGACAGCTGCAGTGTGAGAGCTGCAGCAGCCCAGCTGATCATTGGCTTGGTTGCAGTGCTATATATCAGCTGTGGGCTTGACGGGGAGTCAATCATCTAAGGGGGGACAGTTCTTTTCCAGTGCCTCAGCCCTCCTCTAACTTCTGCTTCACCTGGTGCACCCTTCCTCAACCTACTGACCCCCATGAACCCACTCTCCCCGCACTTACTGGGTACTTCCTTCCCAATTCTTCCCCAAATGCTGGGTGCTTCCTTTCTCCCCGCCTTCCAATGCATGCTCTTCAGTGACCCTTCAACCTAATGACCCGATGGGGTGCTCCTTACGTTCAGCCCATCAACATGCCCCCCAATCTCCTGCTGTGTGCTCCCTCCCAACATTCTCCCTCCCTTATAAGATATTGTGTCTCCTCTCCCTCAAGTGATCCTCCTCAAAGCTGTCCAGCTTTAATCAGAGCTCTCCCTTCGACAATCCCTGGGGCAGTCTCTGCTCAGTGTTTCAATGAGAGCAACAAAAAGATGTTCAGATCCATTCACTGAACTTATTTATTTCAAACCTGAATCTCAGCAGAGCTGAGACTCTGGCTATCGCAGAGGAAGATTGCCCAAGGGTGAAGTCTGATTAAAGCTGGACAGCTTTGAGGAGAATCGCTCGAAGGAGAGTAGATCCATTTACTATAAGCAGTATAACAAAGGCAATGCAGATAGAAAGGCTCTACGTTTCATCAAAGCCTGGTAAAGCCCACAAATATTGGTGCTCTCAGGCTGCATATGATAAGAAAAGTTTGTGCCATTTACATTTGAGTGATATTGCAGTAAAATCCCAGGAACCTCAATGGTGAATTGGAAAGCACAAGACATTCTGTGGAGATAAAACAATAAGTAGCCACCAGTGTGAAAGCGAATGTGTTAATTATTAGTGGCACATTAAAGAAACCTTACAATATTAAAGTGGACCTTAACTGATCTGTTGAGAAGCTAGCAAAATGAGAATATATTTTGATCTTGGAACTAACTTGTGCCATTTAACAGCTATTGCACTGTGTATTATCAATATATATTTTGTTGTGATCTATTCTAAAGGAGAAGAGCTGTTTTCTATTTATGGGCTTTGCTGAATTGTTGAGTGTGAGCACAGCCTATATACATTTTGGATTTTGACATTATGTGAACTAGTAGCCTTTAGGCAGGTTGGTTTTGCTAGAGATCTTGTTGGAGATCTCTGGAAATTTCTGAAAAAAAACAGTTAAAACATATATAGGACAAATGTTTAAAATCTTTCTTTCACAGGCATTGGTTCCACAGTCAGCTAATCAAAACAAGCTCAGGGTGGGCATCATAACCCCTGAGAACACCTGTAATCCTCACCTTCACTACAAGCCAGTGCCTGGAAAGGAGTCCGAGGATTGTCTGCCGGGGGGGTTATGTGGGCCTTGACTGCTTCTTCGCCACCAGTCACCGGTGACCACCCACTGTCCAACCGCAAGACTCACTATCTTGCGCTGGCTCATAGTGATTAGCTGACTGTGGGACCAACACCCAAAAAATTGGTGTTGGTCTAGTTTAAATCTGGTGTAAATGAAGATAAGTTAACCTTCATAAGGTAAGGGGAGAGTTATCCAGATGAAAATCAATCAGGCATTACCAGTTTTTAATGTATCATTCTCCTCATAGGGGAGAACGGCTCAACTCTAATGGCCTGTCTCCTGGTTCAACCTGTTGGATTGTCACATTTTTGCTATTATAATTGTTCTGATGTGTGTATATGCTTTTATATATCATGTAATACTTTTGGCAGATATTAAAATGATTAATGTTGCTGCTCCCACCAGTCATTGGAAAAGAGCTAATCACCCCTGTAAAAATGTATTTTCAAAAACGAGTCACCGCTTGATTTTTTCCTACTACTCGTACAGTTGGGTATTATTTGATATTCAACAGTTTTGTGAAAGTATACAAAAGCAAAAAGCTTTCACTAATGCTACCAGACGCAACAAAACAATATTCTGTACATGTGTTATTAAGCTACCAGTTTTTATTAACTGAAAAAAGAGCCCTCCAAATAACAACAATGCACCACCATTTTAAATAACTTATTTGACAGTCCTGTAGCATAACCAACGGCAGAAAACAGCAGCCTAACAATTTCAGATCTATTTTTAATGCATTAGGGTGTAATCAATAAGAAGCAAAGCTCTGTAACTGGAAATCCTGGGTCATTTGGCAGCAAAACCTCTAATAGGGGATGCTAATTGTAGCACAACTGTCACTGGTGCTGAGTCAGGATCTATTTGAATAAACAGTCTCAAACAAATCTCACATCCAAATGCACAATTAACTGAACTACACTGAAATACCTTTTACTTGTAGCTCCATAGGCTAGAACACCAGAAGAAAATCTGAAGACTATACAAAAACTGAGCATTACATGACCATAGGGCTATGCATTATACTGCTGAAAAATAATGCAGAATTAATAGAATTCTTTAAATTACTTAAAAGTTCACATTGAGGAAGGCTCAACAAATACTTTTCTTCTTTATGAAGTTAAAGTACGGATTGACAAAGAAATTGTTTCTATAAAGAGATTGTCGAGGCAAACAAAAAAATCATATACCCACTTTTTGTTCTCATAGCCTCCCATGTCAGTCCAGTGCCCCCCCCCCCCACAGTGTCTCCATCCAGTGTTTTGTAATACGTTTTGTAAAGTATTTTGTAATGCTCTGGCCTGTTTTGTACTCCTCCTTTATCACGTTTTGGGGGTAGAAGCCAGGCTGCGGGATTCCTCCTCCAGTCAGCCCCACAGAGAAGTAACTTCAAGCACCTTGTTGGTTTGCGATGCTGCCCAAGTCTAAGGTTCTGTATTGTATTACTTTATCATTTATTGGTCAATTCTTTTCTACCCCAGGACATCAGCATATGTATGCCTGGTACAACTTTTTCCTGGCAGTGAGCTCTTGATGTGGGCTCATCCTGACAATAGCCTCGATTCAGAGAGACACAAAAAAACTTCCGTTTTCGTGCCGATCTGTTTTTTTTGTGAAATGTTTCAGTTCTCGTATGAGCGTTCGAGCGATTCAATGCATGCATTGAAAACCTTCTGTAAAGTTTCCGTCCGTTCGTACAGCAGATTACGAATTACGAGGATGTCATTTTCCATCCAGACTTTTCCGTTTCATTTTCACATGTTACAACGTAGGCTTTCGTTTTTGCCCCTTTCCCATCGTATCCTTTACGTTTCCCGTTCGATTCTGTTTCCCTTTTTCAATAAATATTCGTCCAGACGGAAATCCTTACCATCTTGCGCCTGCGCACTACAAACTTAACTCATTAAAGTGCTTGCCTACATATTTGCCACCCTCACTTCTACTACAATGTTTAGCTAAATCACTTAGCACTCTCCTCCATCTTCCCTTTTGGACCCTTAAAGCTCTCCCAAACCACTTAGCACTATCCTCCATCTTCCCTTTTGGACCCTTAAAGCTCACCCAAACCACTTCTCGGTTAGGTTCTTCTTCCATTTTAGCCCCCTAAAACTTACCCAAATCACTTCTCGGTCATGTGAATATTCATCTTTAAATATTTCTGGGCCCATTAGTTTTGTGTTAATGTATTTTGTAAATGAAATGACAATGTAACATTTTTTTTTATACCATCATAAAATATAAAATTTTTAAAAATTTTGAAAATGTAAAATTTTTACAACTATAAAAAACAAAATACATAGCAATGGCAGGCCACTGAACATTATTCTTCATCTGTGGTCCCCAACGGGTTGTGCAGCTCCTGCATCTCGCCCACCAACTGAAGGACCCTGACACTCAGTTGTGCCACTCTGGCATGGTCCAAACACCTAAATCTGGACTTCAAAAGCCAGAGGGCCCTTGCCACCACGGCCCAGGTTTTGCATAGTGCCCGATTAGAGAACCCCTGGCCCGCATTCTGCAGGCAAAGAACGGGCATCAGGAGCAAGGGCGAGTGGCACATCTTGCGGTTCCTGCAACCAAATATAAAATAATTACACAAAGCAAAGGTAACCAACTAAAACAATAACTTCTACAACAAATTAAGATTCAAGTTCAACAAACCTAATATAATTCACAAAGGACATAAGTCTAAAATAATATAGCAATTATATGGATGTGTGGGAAAATAAATGTTTACATGCTAAGGACTAATTTAGGTCAGCATTAAAATGCATCTATAAGGCATACATGAAATGTATTGATTCAGGTATGCATTGCTATACAATTTATGGCCTCGGCCATGCTGATACATGCAATGCCTTGGTCCGAAAGGCGCGCAGACTCCTCCACATAGCCACAAAACATGTTCAACAATAGCAATCCGAGCAATGCGGCAACCTTATGCTCCATTCCACCAGCCTGGATCCCCCTGATGTCTTTATTCTCCCTTATATGTCGCAGGAAAGGTTCCACTATCAATGCAAAGATAAGCGGTGACAGGGGACATCCCTGTCTGGTGCCATTCGAGATCAGGAAAGGAGAGGAGAGATACCCGTTAACATTTACTCTAGCCTGGGGTCTGGAATATAGCTCCGTGATGTATCTAAATGCTCTGGTCCCCAGTCCTATATGTCTCAGCACCTCAAACGCAAAATCCCAGTCTATGCGATCAAACGCTTTTTCAGCGTCCGTCGATAACAGCATGATCGGGGTTCCATCCAGGCGTGAGCGATGTATGAGGTTTAAAGTCCTGACCGTATCATCTCTTGCCTCCCTGCCAGGGATAAAGCCACATTGATCTTCCTCTATTAGGTCCGGTAGATACATTGCCAGTCGATTAGCCAGAATCTTTGTGAATAACTTGAGATCGACATTCAGGAGTGAAATTGGGCGGTAGCTTTTGCAGCTTAGTGCTCCAGGAGCAGCGGAGCCCCCCACAAGGAACCCGCCACTGAGAACAGGGTGCAGGGCCACCCAACTCCAGGGCGAGAGACATCCCAAGGCCGGTGATTTTTGAGTCATGTCTGGTGGGTGCAATCCCAACATTTAACACCTGATGCCCTGGGAAGGGGACGAGAAGGGTCCCACATAGATGGAGAACCTCCCCGGGCAAAGGGGGGGAACCATCCACGCCGGAGGGCAAGGTCGCCGCCTCCCGGGCAATCCACTCAGGGGGTTTCCCGGCCCCCCAGGCGGGAAGCATCCAACGTCAGAAAGCCGGCCATCCCCCCCACCCAGAGGGGCCCCACATAAGACAAGCAAGTCGTATCTTACCAGGACGGGAGAAGGCACAGATCGCCCTCTGTCCACCGAAACCTCAGGTTGTTCCTCTGCTTGCTCCAACCCTAGCTCGCTACAGCACCTCAAGTGTGGTCTGTCTCCGGGTGAGGCCGCAGAAAGCCGGGCCTCTCGTAAACCGTCAGTCTCTCACACTCAGTGGGGGGGCGTTGGGTCGGGGAACCCCCCAGTCCCGGTATGGGCGGGGAGGAGGGCTCACCCAATCCAAGGTCCCTGGACACTTCTTCCCGGCAGAGCCACCAGCAGGCCCCAATCTCTTCTCATAGCTATATATATAACCACAGGTATAACAACAACTTCAACCAAGAATCAAATTAAACTGTAAAGAAAGAATATCACGTTAGCTTTTCTGACTGTGACTCAACGTCCCCTTCATGTTGAATTGGGCGCAAGTTTCGCTACTCGGCTCCCGGAGGGGTAGTCAGCCTCTCGGCCTGGGCCTGGTGGGATCTTCCTCGGTCCCGGCCTCGTCATCTCGGGCGCTAAGGAAGCGGGCCTTCTCTGCGGCCCAGTTCCAACTCCAACCAATTCGGGATCGCGACCGGTGCAGTCCCCAGGAAATCAAACAGCTCCGCCAGCTGGGACAGCACCTTCAAGATGAAAGATCTTCGATCCTTTCATACGATCAATTGGAATGGATGTCCCCATCGATATGTTGCTCCTTGCCGTTGTATCAGCTCCAAAAGGGGTTTCAGTAATCTCCGCATTTGGAGGGTCCTGCGTGAGAGGTCCGGCAGTAAGGTAATCTGTGCTCCCTCCAGTTCGATTGAACCCCGGTTCCAAGCTCTCTGCATTATTGCTTCTTTGATCTGGTAGTAATGCACTCTGCAGAGTACATCTCTTGGTCCTCTGAAGTCAGGCCGTGCAGGGCCCTGAGCCCGATGTATCCAATCTATCTCGATGTGGTCCGAGGGTGGGCGGTCCAACATTTAAATTCTGCATGGACGCTATCTCCCTGCGAAACGTCCCCTCCATCCAAGTTATGTAGGTTTCAAAGTCCGATCGAGATGGTAGCGATTTAAGAGCATCCGCAATGTAGCTGAGATCAAGGATCGGGGTAAAGCCGTTTCCGGGTATTCCGCACTCACAAATTCAAATTCTGGGGGTCCCTCATCCATCCTGGGTGACCATTCTCTTCTTTGACCCCCCGGCGGTGTCGTAAAACGGTGTCCGTGGGGAGGTACCGTGGGCCCGCGGGCAACCTCCGCATAACTGGCAATGCTTGGATCGGGGGGGAGTCCCCCACTCCTCGGACGCAGCCGCTGTGTCTCCTGCCCACCAGACATCAGATCATGAGCATAAGTCCACAGTCTTGGGTATCCCAGCCTCTCATATGTGGGCCCCCACTACGTGTTATCTGGTCCGGACCACTGAGCTCTCTGCATCATTGGGCTGCCATGTAACAATGCCACAGACATCCTCTGTCTCCCTCTCTCAGGTGTCATATTCACATTCAGTTGTGCCTTCCCCTCCCCCGCTGTTTCCATGATAGGAGCTTAGGTGTCTGCTACTGGGTTTTGGCTTGGGTTTGGGTCTGCCCTCCATTCCTTTCCAGGGCTGCTGGCACCCACCTGTTGGATAGCTGTCCTTCTCAGCGCGGCTGGATCCGTAGATGTGCTCAGCTGGCCCCCATCTTGAGGCGCAGCTACTTCTGCGGGACCAGGGTATGATGCTGCGGCCATCACCTGTTGCCGTGCAGGAGGCGGCTGCTCTGTAGATGACGGCTCGCAGCCGCCCGCTCTCCGCCTCTCACTCTCCCGTCGGTGCTGCAAATGCTCCTCTCTCACTGATTGCGAGAGGAACTCGGCGCCAGTCCTCTGCCCTCCCCTTCTACCGTCTGGGCTCAGGGAGCCTCCATCCTGGTGTGGTCAGCGCCATATTGCCCTCTTCCTCCGGACACGTGGGCTGATGCTGCGGCGAGATCTGAGGTTCCTCCGGTGGCTCAGGTGAACCGCATTCCGCATTCCTCTCCATGGGCAGGACAACAGGTGGGTCTGCTCGTGCCTCGGCGTGGGTAGGGGGGATGTCCTCCACCTCCTCCATCTCCACACAGAGTGCCGCCATCTTGTCAGGCGGGGGTCTGGGGATTTCAGGAGTATTTGCTCTGAAGTACGCTGTGATGGGCGCTCCTCTGCGGGACCGAGGTGTGCTCTTAACTTTCCTGCGTTTTCACATCTGGTCTGATTGCTGCCTATGCGTCAGATTGCAGATATTAAGGGGGTTAAGTGGGGAGCCTCGAGTCCCAGCGTCCTATCTCTCCATGCACAAGCCACGCCCCCCTGTTTGGGTGTTTTTAACACAGTTTAAACCGGACCTTCAGCATTATTTAACGAAAAGCTAAAACCCTTAAAAAACTTTTCCCCAGCATTTAAAATCAATATATTTTACATTTTAGACACTTACTTTTTATTCATTACCCCACTGGGCTGCAACTTTGTTCAGGACTCAAGTATACAGGCGCTGTCATCTTGACTCAGAGGTATCACACATACTGAGGAGAGGAGGAGGGGGCAAAAGTGCAGGGGGCAGGTTATAACTGTGCTTTGCACAGACATAGCAGAGCTGCGATGAGGAAAAAGACAGCAATCCCAGAATGCAGAGCGGTACACTTCCTGTCACTTCCTGTTGGCAGACAGCCTGAGACTCCATGTGAAGCCACCTTGGATGTTTAGAAGCTCAGAAAATGCCGTAGATACAGGTAGGATGATTTTTAATGTGAGCAATCTGTACAGGGTGGGGGAAACATAAGATAGGCTCTTATTCATGGTGAAGAGCCCAGTGCTGTGCCCTGCTTTCTTCTGCAGAGAGCGGTGTGGGACAGCAGAGGACATCATAGGACCTCACGCAGTGGTGCATATCGAGGAAGAGTGTAAGTATTGGTGAAGGACTTTTTCTGGTATGTGTTCTCTTTTTTAACACTTAACCATCTGTGAGGGTTGGGCCATGGCAAAATTTGTGAATTGTCCCAAATTGAATTCTTACAAATTTGGCTAATCTCTACTCTGCACCAAAAATATTACATCTAAGCTTGTTTTTTTTTACTTTAATGACTAAAAAAAAACAATCAGGGATGAATGTATCATTCTGATCTACAGGGGAGAACCACTCAACGTTAATAGCCTGCATCCTGAATCTGCACACACTGGAATAAAAACGTATTATTATTGCAATTCTTTTGATGTGTGTAGATGTTTTTACCCAGCAGGCAATGTTTAGGGCAGAAGTTAAAATGGTTAACGCTACTGTTTTCCACAGGCCAGCTCAGGAGATAACATTAGGTGCTTCTCCCCAATACAAATGGAATGGTACACTCACAAATCTGTTACCCCTGGACTTTATCCCTACCAGTAGAAAAATGGCAACATCTTGGCAGGATCTCTTCCTTACAATCTAGCATGTTTATATAGATTTTTAATATTAGATAGGTTTGTGATAATTAAAGTGGCGGTATTGGGACATAAAATAGCTCCAGTGATATAAAGCCACATAAATATGCTAGATAACAAGTTGATGCAATGGAAAACTCAAAACACGTCACCCTTTGATTTTATTACAACCAGCAGAAACAAAAAAGAGGAGTGAACATTTTTAATATAGTTAGATCCCATCCAATATCTTTTTTTATCTATTATAATGGTCTCAACCAAAATGTTGTTTTAGCTTTAGTATTTAGTGTTTGTGAACACAAATTTTGATAATAATTAATAATCTCCCATTTGCCAAATTTGCTGCTTATGGTACATCCCTAATTTTTCACTTTTCACATCTAACCGCTGCATCTTAATTTGTTTCCTATTGCATTGCCTATGAAACATAACATTAAATAAGCCAACAAAATATCAGTGCCATATTATATTCTGCTTTTTTCCTACAATTAATCTAAAAATCAAACTATGCCACTAAGGTGCCGAAGTAGCCAGTGTGACATTTCAGTGTAAATTAGAGTAGTGCAAAAACATACAATTTTCACATAGCCTAGATTCACAACAAACAAAAAATGTATTTTGAAGGCACATATATAGTTTAAACATATATAAAAAGCCTTGATCCGCAAATGACTATAGCTCTACCCAATTTTCCCACATTTCCGGTAGTAGGAAATTTAATAAAGCGTTGTTAGTTCTTACTTTGCATATGCCTTATTTAAACATAGGCCTGAGTTCATTAAATCTCAAAGCTTCTTTAATCCACTTGCAGGAAAAAATAGCTTTTATCACTGAAACTAAAATTGTCCTCAGCATGAAGATGTTACTCCATAGAACATCAAAGCCTATAAAATTCATTTGTATTTCTAAATAAATGATAGTTTGAACAGCAAGGATGGCATTGGATCTTTCTTTTATTACTTCATCCTTTATTCTTGCTAATTGATAGTTTAATGATTTTTCTGAAAGAAAGTATTTTAAAAATCCATTAGTGTGTTGCTTAAAATGTCACCAACCATTAAAACCATCACTGGTAGTTCATGGCGTCATGATCACACTGAGCTATATTTCCAGCACAGAGTAGAAATGTTCTAATCAATTGAATGTAATTAATTACTAGTTCTGTTTTGATTGCATTTATCACACAGCATTACTTAGTATAAGAGTAAAAAGTAACACCAAAATGTGATCCATGTTGCTTTATTTGAGAAAAATGTCTTACTGAGCCACAATAGCCTGGATTAACATTTTCTGGCTGGATTATAGCCATGAGACCAGGTTATAGGGGTCTGACCCTATTGATGGCAGGTATGCTGGTGGCTGAAGAGGCTGATCCAAGACAGGTTTACAACCACAATGGCTGCAGATGAAAACCTGGTCAGGGTTAGAGCAATTGGTGGTTTGTAAATTCACCAACAGGATCACTGCTGCTACTCTAAGGGCACTAGTTCTTCAAAAAGCCACTATTAAAGTGGGCCAACACCCAGGGGTGATCGGCCCGCGAATCTATAAGATTCCCCTGCCGATCACCTCACACACCGCGGGACATCCGAGATCGGGATGTCCCGCGGGGTGTAACCCCCCCCAAAACCCCGAAAAAACCTTACCTCTCCAGCCGCTGCTTCCGCCGCCACCGCTTCTCTCGCGCTCCTCTAGACGTGCACGCGCCCGCGCCGGCCATTCAGAGATGCGCGGGAGGCGGCGGCGGCGGGCGCGATCCCTTGTCCGTCGACGGACGTCACTTGTCCGTCGGCGGGCATTGGACAGCGCACTCACGTGGGAGCGTGGAGAGGTGAGTTTTCGGGGTGTTTGGGGGGGTTTCAGGCAGCGGGAAGTGGACCAATACCCAGGATAGTCAAAATCCTGGGTGTTGGTCCACTTTAAATGGAAAAGTCCAGACTACCATTAGGCTCATGGTCATGTATATTGCTTAAAGCACAGCTGTAAAATATTCTATTGATTTTGGGACATGTGATTGAGAATTGCTATGTGCCTCATATAAACGTCCATATGGTAAGTGCATACTATGCACAAGGTGATGGTGATAAGAGAGCAGTGACAGCATTTTATTGGGCAAGATAACAAATTGTGTTGATTGTGTGTTACATATTTTAAGGACAGATTCATATGGTCTGTTGAACCTCTTTGCTTGATGCTGTTTTGCTTTGCTCAATATTGTTTATTTTTGACAGACATTAACATGAAGCAAACCCCACTGAACTTGTGAAATGAATTTAGCCAAAGCCTTTCACTTACTGAATTGTCTTGCAACGCTGATTTTTTTTTAACAGTCCCTCTCCTCTGGCCCTGTAATTATTACATGTCTCCCCTCTGAGGGAGTTTGCACAATTTGAGGCCCTGGGACATGTGCCATGGCTTTAGCTGGAGGGAATCTGCTGTGGCGAGGTGAGATGGCAGGCAGTCAATCATTGCAAAGGTGCAGCACTGACATCACCCGCCACTCACAACAGTGCCACTGACCCAAGTTGGGACTTATAGCTTAAGCAAGTAACAATAGTGGGGAGCAGAGTGACGGAGGAACATCTAAAAATGCCAAAAACTCTCATATCGAATATGGACATTTCTCTCAACCAACATCTTATTTGGGGGTACTATACGGATAAATTTACATGAAGGGTGACGTCTTTATATTTTAGAATTTCTGAGAAAAAAACGAAGGGGGTTATTTAAGAAGGGATAGCTCCAGGTAGTGCCTCGTAGCGGCAGGTAGTGTCTGATGAACGCCGGACGCTGTACGCAAAACCACATTTATGAAACCAAAGGTGGTGAGCGCCTCTAACTAGCGTCTGATGTATTATTACTAGGGATGAGTGAACCGGTTCGGACGAACCGGAATTCGCTCCGAATTTCAGGGAAAATTCGATTCGGCACGAACCCGAATTTTTTTTGGTTCGTGCCGATCGAATTTTCCCTGAAATAACAAAAAAAAAATGCCGGCATGGTGGGAGCGGGCAGGCCGGCTACGCTGTCAGCGGGTGGCGGAAGCCGGCCCGCTGACAGCACAGCCGGCCTGCCCGCTCCCACCATGCCGGCATTTTTTTAAAAAGCAAACACTTACCTGTATGGTCGGAGCGTGGAGGCCATCGTCGCTCTCAGGCGCCCTCTGATGACGCGCCCTCTGATGACGCATCCTCTGATGACAGCTGAGAGCGGCGCCGACCTGCCCGCTCCCACCATGCCGGCATTTTTTTTTTCAGATGAGCGATTCATGAAAGTTCGATTCGGGCGAACCCGAATTTCTTGGGGAAATTCTGCGAATCGCCCGAATCGAACTTTCAAGAAGTTTGCTCATCTGTAATTATTACAGGAGGCTCAGCGTATAGCTCCGGCGCTCTAGCTTTCAGAGCGTCAGGTATTATCTTTCGCTCAGTGTCGCTTTCCCATACATTTCAATGCGCGTCCATTTGCTTGTGTTTAAACAGCATGTTTGACATTTTTTTTTGCTCAAATCATTGTGTGACCTCTCCTGGCTGCAAACAAACACCTTTAGAAATTTTTTAAATTATTTATGCAGAATTGTCCTTACAGGTCTGGCACTAAAGTGTTAATGTCGTGGTGATAAAACAATGTCATTCCATGTGTTTTCGCTTTGTTACAGGTGGATATGTGTTCAAATACAGACTTTAATCACACAGTGTCTGGAGCTCTATGCTAGAGCAGTCAGATTTAGAGCGTCAGCGCTGTGTGTGTATGTGTCCTTTTTTGATAAATATGGTGTGGAGTGCACTGAGCTGATGCTACCTATTGCTCCCTAGCTCCACAGCGCCCAACATGCATCACATTCATCAATGCCGGCCAGGTTACTACAGCAACTGAGGCGCTCTGTTACAGCGCCCAATACCTGCTTACAGCGTCTATAAGCGGTCACTCTAAGCGCCGCTATACAGACGCTCATCTGCCCATACCCGGCATTAGTAACTGATCAGCTTCCACGTTTCTTGTGCTATGTGTAACAGCGCATTTGTATTAAAACTTTAACTTGATCTGTTAAAATAAAAATGTTTCCCACACAAATGCAAAACTGAAATTTAGAATTTGTGAAACAGTCACTTCAGCTTCTAAGCTCATTCATCCATTATCTTTGAGTCAGTGCATCAAGCAAGACACAAAACACCCCAAGGGTTAGTTGTTTCAGTGGCCTTGTATCTTCTGTGACATGAAAAACAAACATGTTTTATTTTCTTTACACCAAATGACTGATTATACTTTGTATTGTCATGTATTAAGAAATGCTGCAATAAACTAATCCCCAGAAAGTCTTTACTGCATGTCAACACCCTGAGGCAAGGTGAAAAACAATATAATAAACCCAAAGTTGATTTCAGATTACATTTTAAGTGCATTTGAAGTGCATTTCAAGTGCAACTTATATTAACAGCCAAATGCCAGTGTCACAAAGCATAACTGACCACAAAGAGTGTTAAATATTTTGTTTTATTTATTTCAGAAAAATAAGCCAAAAATCTCTAAAAACACAACCTGAAGTGGCTGGAAACCAAAGGGGTTACAATAATCTAAAGTTTCCCCTCCACCCCACAGGACATATATAGGTTTATTGGCACAGGGCTCACAGAGCATGGATGCCACCTGATGCTGCTGCTGCTGCAATGATGAACAATGAATTGTTATAAATCGTGGAGGCTGATTCACTACTAATGCCAGGTATCGTCAGATGAGCGTCTGTATAGCAGCGCTTAGAGTGACAACTAGTAGACTCTGTAAGCGTGTATCAGCGCTGTAACAGAGCGTCTTGGTCGCTGTATTAACCTGGCCGGCATTGATGAATGTGATGTATGTAGGGCGCTGTGACAACAGTACAGTGCTGCAGGGAGCGAGTGGTAGCACCAGCTCAGTGCCTCGGCACTCTGTGCTCCACACTATATTTAACAAAACACTAGACACACAGAGCGTCACTTCTCTAGAGCTGGGCGCTGTAGCACAGAGCGCCAGATGCTGGGTGATTAAAGTCTGTTTTAGAACACATATCCACAAGTAACTAAGGCCCTTATTTATGAAGGAATAGCGACAGGTAGCGACTGGTGAGCGGCCAGTAATGACGGGCCCCGCCACGAGAACGCCGGCTCCCCACCACAATCACACACTTATCAAGCCAATCCTGCTTAGCGACTGAGATAGCGCCATATAGCCACTCATTCCTCATTATTCCAGCCTCAGCCCACAGCGCCAGCGGCCGACCTTGAACAGCGACAGGTATGACCTCTCGCTACCTGGCGCGCTCCAATCTTTAAATATTAATAATTAATTGTTATTAAGTTTTTTTTTTTTTTTTAAATGTGAAAAATTCTGTGACCACTTCTGCCATGTAAGATAATTTTGTAAGGGAAAAAAATAAAAAAAAATTGTACAGAATTGATATTACACGTCTGATATTAATGTATTCATTACTAGATTATTTTAAAAAACTTGTTTTTTTGGTTTCCAAAAATATGGTTGTTTGGGGGTTAAAAAACTACTTTTAACTCATCGCCTCCAACGCTCTGGGGTTTAAACATGCATTTCACAGCGCGAGAATTTTTTGAGCGTGATTTTTTAATGAATATGGTGGGAGCCGGTCGCTAGGGCCAGTCGCTATCATGCGCACCCATACATCGCGGAACCTGTCAAATAGCGACTCCTCACCCAATATTCAACATTACGCCACACCGACTGAGTCGCTATCAACTACCGAACAACGGCCAAGCACAGCGACTACTGGCGGGCGCTCTGAAAATGCCGCTACAGTCGCTCAGCTGTCGCTACCTGCCGCTATTAATGAATCGGCCTCTAAGTGAAAACACATGGAATGACATTGCTTTAACACTGGGACAAGAACATTTTAGTGCCAGACCTGTACATACAATTCTGCATAAAAATCTAAAAAGTCCAAAAAGTTTATAAAAGTGTTTGTTTGCAGCAAGGAGAGGTCACACAATGATTTGAGCAAAACTTGACAAACACGCTGTTTACACACAACTAATGAAAGCCCATTGAAATGTATGGGAGAGCGCTACAGAGCGACAGGTACTACATGGCGCTTCTGAGCCTAGATCGCTGGCGCTATACACTGAGCCATCTGGATTAATACATGTGATGCTACATGGCGCTGTTAGAGGCGCTCATCAGAATCGTTTTCTTAAATGTGGTTTTGCGTACAGCGCCCAGCATTCACCAGATGCTGCCTGCCACTAAAAGGCACTACCTGGCGCTATCCCTTCTTAAATAACCCCTTTAGTCGCAAAAACACAATTTACACTGAATTTCAGCCCTGCCACAAAATGATCTTCAAACATTGTTTTTTCTGTTTGAGTATCATATGGACAGTGCTGTGTTAGCCACAACTTCAAAAGATCAGATACTGATTTCTGATAAAAAGGGCGTAAACATATGTCTTATCTAAAGACACTTGATATTTTGTAACTTATTTTGTACATCCTGTTGGAAAGAAGGGTAAAAGGTCACATGATCAAAGGTTTTAAAGGGTAAGTCCACTTTCAATTAAATGTTAGCAAATGTGTGTTTTATGGAATCAGTTTTCACTACCTGCGAATGGTTGCTACTGGCAACATACACCAAGAGTGTTACACCAAAAAGAAAGAAGTGAGTCCTGTACAGAACGTTTGGGTAGCTGCCGCACTCTTACCTAATGTAAATCCACAGGTACGGGTGCACGGTTCGCGGAGACGCCGCAGAAATCCAAATTCTTGCAAAAAAACAGCACTCCAAAAGTTTATAATAAATCGCTTTGTATTATTCCAGGTATAAATCATATGCAGACAAGAATGGTTGTCGGTCGACGTTTCGGGGTGCGCTTGGCCTCCTTCCTCAGGACCAACCACATACAAACAGAGATGCAGATTACGGCCATACATATATATACAAATATATTAGGGACACAGGGCTGTAATCTGCATCTCTGTTTGTATGTGGTTGGTCCTGAGGAAGGGGGCCAAGCGCACCCCGAAACGTCAACCGACAACCATTCTTGTCTGCATATGATTTATACCTGGAATAATACAAAGCGATTTATTATAAACTTTTGGAGTGCTGGTTCTTTGCAAAAATGTGAGTCCTGTACACACACAACACTGCTGTTATGGCCACTGCTAAAATGAGGGAGTTCTGGGCAACTATCTGCAATCTGTTGCTATTGGCAATGTACATCAAGTCTGCACTTGGTGGATTTTGCCAATAGCAACATATGGAAACTGCTTCTATAAACCAGACATTTGACAACATTAGAAAAAATTATAATTGCTAGATCAGTTTAGCACCTCTAAGACATGATTTTGTCACACAAAAATATACATTTTCAAAAATTCAGTTGAAAATGGACTTACCCTTTAACCCTTTAACTGCCAGCCTACCTTGAGATTTTGTCACCCTCTGTTGCCAGACCATTTTTTAATATTCAATATAATGTTCAGCTCTGATTTTTGAAGGGATTTTCAGGGATTCGCCAGGAAAATCATATATTGTTTTTTTTTCAGCAGAATCTGGGATTTAACATGAATTCTCTTGTTTGTCATTTTTAGTGTATTCTCAATATTTTGGGTGAAATATGTGTAAAAAAATCTATTTTTTTTTGCAATTTGTAGTATTTTTTGTAATAAAGAAATCTGTTTTTCAATAAAATCATATTGCATATAAAAGACCCAATTACAACAGTACCACATATGTATTGGTAGACACTCTTTCCTGTCCAGGAGAATCCCCCAAACTGAATCAGCGCTTTAGGAGATTTTCAGATAAAATACAACTGCTATGCGCACCTTGAAGTTTAAAAAAAAAAATAACCATTTACATTTGAAATACCCCCATAAACTATATACTCTCTGGGAGTACGCACCTCAAGCCCTTTAGGTTTCTAGGCTTGTTGATGTGGGTGCAGTTTTCTGGCAGTAATCCCTTGATGATTTATTTGGTTATTAGTCTAGTCTAGTTCTGGCCTCTCAGCTGTATCTGACTGCCTAACTTTCTCATGGATGTCTGTCATCTAAATATTATCCTTGACAAAACTGAACTCCTCATTTTCCTGTGCTCTACTTCCATATCACCAGCAACATATTTTGTCTGGTTTCTCACTAGTAAATCTATCAGGAATGTTTCTGAAATACTATTCCTCTTACTATAACTCCTTTTCACTTGCCCCTGTCCTCCAATTCAATTCAATTCAATTTATTGTTCACCAAGTACATCGTGAGATGAACAAGGAATTCTTTTCGGCATATACACAGTGCAAAAAGAAAACAGTAGACAGATAACTACAGTTACCGTTACAAATGAAGGGGAACACGGAAGACAGAGATACAGAAGCAGATAATCTCTTATAAAGTCAAGGTATAATCTCTTATAAAAACAGATAATCTCTTATAAAGTCAGAGTATGAAGACCAATCGGTTCCGGCGTGATCCTGGTCCTATGGTGCCTGGATATTGTTGAGGATGCGGACAGCCAAAGGAAAGAAACCCTTCCTAGACCTAGAAGTCCTGCAGGCTGGGATTGCAAGACGTCACCCAGATGGTAAGTAATGGAATAGGGAGTGTCCAGGGTGCGACGGATCCCGGAGTATCTTTCCAGCCCGCGTCTTGATTCTGCGGTTGTGCAGTTCCTGCAGGGAGGGTAAGGGGGCTCCGATTATTCTTTCTGCTGTCTTTATTGTTCTTTGGAGTCTGCACTTGTCCCTTTTTGTAGCTCCTTCGAACCAGACAGAGAAAGAAAAACACAGAACAGAACTAATGACGGCATTGAAGAAGAGTACAAGCAACCTTTTCGACAGGCCAGCCTTCTTCAGTTGCCTCAGGAAGAAAAGTCTCTGATGTGCTTTCCTCAGTAGAGCCATGGTGCTCCTTTCCCAGCTGAGGTTGTTGGAGATTGTCACACCCAGGTATTTCGTCTCCCTTTCTCTCTTGATTTCCACCCCCTTGATGGTCAGGGGTGAAAAGGGTGCTGGGTTGTTCCTAAAGTCCACTACCATCTCTAGGGTTTTAGAAGGGTTTATTACCAGGTTGTGTTTAGTGCACCAACTGACAAGTTCCTCCACTGATCTTCGGTAGATTTCCTCTTTGCCGTTCTTGATCAAGCCTATGATGGTTGTGTCATCGGCAAACTTCAGAATCTTTACGGAATTGGTCAAGGAGGTGCAGTCGTTGGTGTAAATGGAGAATAGGAGAGGTGACAGAACGCAGCCTTGAGGGCCACCGGTGTTAGTTTGCCTGACACTGGACCATACTGGACCGAGTCTCACTGTTTGGGATCGCTCTGTTAAAAAACTCCCTGGCCACACACAGATGTTCTGAGGAATGTTGAGCTCAGACATCTTCTCTACCAGCAGGTTCGGACTTATGGTGTTGAATGCCGAACTAAAATCAACAAAGAGAACTCTGACGTAGGTGTCCGGTTTATCCAAATGCTCATACATATAGTGGAGAGCCATATTCACAGCATCATCTGAGGATCTGTTTGCCTTGTAGGCAAATTGCATGGGGTCCATAAGGCTGCCGGTGGTTGTTTTTAGATATTCCAGCACAATCCTTTCAAATGACTTCATGACCACGGATGTGAGTGCAACTGGCCTGAAGTCATTCATCTCAGTGGTTTCTAATGGTTTCTTTGGCACTGGTACAATGATGGATTGTACCAGTCACTTCAGTCACTTCACCAACTTCTATCTCTTCTACAATCACATTAAAACAATAACATTTTGCTTTAGTCACTTTAATTACCTAATAGAAAAATACTCCTAAGCTCTTTTCCCCCTTACTCTTTTTTATGAATGCCTTTCTATTCTCATAACTTTGTCCAATGGCCTGCTCCAGTATACATCTAGGTTAGCCAACAATTCTTGAAATTCATACATACAGCATGGTGGGAGTGGCTGGGAGTGGCTGTGCAAGTCAGCTTCCGCTGAGTGCGACCGGCCTCCCCCACTCCCACCGTGCTTTGTATATCACACACTTACCTACATGCCGGCTTCCCTGTCATTCTGATCCAGTGGCTGGCTGGCTGGATGAGGGTGCAAGCCAACTTTCACCCGCAGCCAGCCACTGGGCCAGAACAATGGGAAAGCCGGCATGTAACACAGCACGGAGAGAGCGAGGGAGGCCGGCCACACTGTTAGTGGGTGGTGGAAACTGACTTGCACAGCTGACAGTGTGGCCGACCTCCCCCACCCCCACCATGCTGTGTTTAATCACACACTTACTGACATGCCGGCTTCCCCGCCATTTTGATCCAGCGGCTGGCTGCGGGTGCAAGTTAGCTTGCAAGCCAACATGCGCCCGCAGCCAGCCACTGGGGCAGAAAGATTAGGAAACCGGCATGTCACACAGCACGGTGGGAGCCGACTTCCGCAGTTCTCCGTGCAGGGGAGGAGTGGGGAAGACGGCTGCACTGTCAGCTGTGCAAGTCAACTTCCGCCATGCGCCCTGGATCCAAGCATGGCACTGGAACGAGGATGGTGGTGAGTTGTTTTTTTTACCCACCGCCCGAGGTACCACTGCATTTCAGGGAAAATACGGTCAGCACAAACCCCCAAAAATTCCAGTTTGCTCATCTCTAATTATCAGTATGCCAATGGTCTTACAACTGCACTTCAGAAACATCATGCACAGTTTGCATTTTGTTATGGATCTAACATGCAAGTGTAGCTTTATGTGACGCCGTTAGTCCTCATACAAATGCTCATCCTTCATGACAAATGTTTACCAATGTGTTTTGTAGGGTTGTACAATATGGCTGAATAACATATATACAATTTTATTTGTTTATAAATATTCTTACAACCTGCAGAAGACACAAGGTCATCCTTGGAAGAGCAGGATAAAAGGTTTTAAGCTCTAAATGTAAAAAAAAAAAGAAAAAAAAAAAAAAGATTTTATCTCTGAACAATCGTGAAACTGTTAACTACTCTTCAACAAGTTTTTGATAGAAACTGTTGACAATTTTAAGAAGATTGGATGTCTTCCAAAGCTGAACTTACACCGCTAGCTGCATTAAAAGACTTACTGGCTGTGAGCTGCGAACAGACACACACTGAGGAGCTACAAACAATAGAAGCAGTGATTATTTGAGGCGGTTTTAGCAGCTTATTTTGTAAATTCACCCAAATTGTCATGAAGTAAGGATTTAATACTTAACAATATTGATGTGTCCGTTTTTTAAATTGATATTTGGCAAAACATGAGACACTGTATACATAATTATATGTTTTTCTAAGAGCTGCTGCAAATGGGCTTCAGAATTGGATTGATAGTTCTTCCTTTTAAATTGCCTAGCTTTAGTTTGCCTTTGGAATGAGCCAGTTTACATGTAAAGCTTTTCAGGCCAAAGGCCACCAATTCTATTATACTCTCTACTTAACTTCCAGTTGCCCAAGCCTTTCACTGCCTGTCCAGACTATTTGCTTTGGTTCTTCATTCATACTACATGTGTACATAGGCATGTTTATTAAAAGTTGTGTTTTTCCAAGTGCAGACAAACTCTATCACAAAATCCAACCACCTCCTTTGTTTTGAACTATTGTTCATTACCTCTCAAAAAAGCAGAACTTACATTCAAGTTACAGTCTTAATCTTTATTTTAAAAAAAAAAAACTTTGAAATAATAATTCAAGTTAGAAAACAGCCTATGACACATTCAATGCACACAGGACTTTTATTTTATCATCGGTATGGATGTTTACTCTAGCTTTCTGAATTTGAAATGTGCAGATAAAATATACATAGAAATCCCCTCTGCAACAATAGCATGAAATCATTCATGTCTCCAGATCTTTCAAGCGAGAATGCCTAAATGTCACATAAAATGTCTACGAGTCACACGAAAGCATAAAACCCTCCCAGTACATGCTTTTAAATGCCGTTTTACAATGTGACATACGTTTCAAGAAATAATTTCTTCACCAATAGCTTGATTCCAAGGATATTTTGTCTGTCGGTCTTTACCACTTTCACTGTATAAATGTATTACATCATTTTGACTAATTTGAGTATAATAGTAAATGTCTGCCCGGTTGGTCACATAAAGGGATTGTGTGGCATTAAGAGTCTGATTACCTCGAATTATCTGGCAGACTATGCCACTTCTTTGCAAATAAGAGTGGTGTAAACTATAATTTATATATTTTTGTTAACTCTTTATTTACATTTTCAGTGGAAAAAGTACAGTGTACAAAAATACCATAGGATCTCAGTAACTATTTAGCAGTTAACACATGAAGCAACACATGAAGCAACTACCAAGCTGAGTGTGCGCATGTGCTCAGCATCATATCTAGAGGTTGTCCTATCAAAATAGATGTATGAGTACTGTAGAGGTTAGAAGTGCTCAGATCATATGCCGCGCATCAAATTGATCTGCATAGCTGTCATCCCAGAAGGAAGCCTCTTCTAAAGATGATGCGCAAGAAAGCCTGCAAACAGTTTGCTGAAGATAAGCAGATTAAGGACATGGATTCCTGGAACCATATCCTGTGGTCAGATGAAACCAAGATAAACTTACTTGCTTGGTGTCCATCGGGTGAGGGGGCAACCAGGTGAGTAGTACAAAGACAACTGCGTCTTGCCTTCAGTCAAGCATAGTGGTGGGAGTGTCATGGTTTGGGGAATTAGTGTTGCTTACTGCGGGGAACTACAGTTTATTAAAGAAATGCCAACATGCACTGTAACGTACTGAACCAGAGCACTTTGAAAACTGAGCACTACTTTACTAAAGAAACTAGGGGTAAAGGTTCTTGACTGGCAAAGCATGTGTCCACATCTAAACCCTATTGACCATCTGTGGGGAATCCACAAATGGAAGATAGTGTAGTGCAAGGTCTCTAACATCCACCAGATCTGTGATGTAAGATGGTGATTGCCTGGTTGTAAGTGGTGTAGCTCATGGTTCAGTGCTGGGTCCAATGTTATTCAACTTGTTTTTAAATGATATAGAAGATGAAATTAGTGGCACTGTCTATTTTGCAGATGATAACAAGATATATAAAACAGTACAATCCATTGAAGATTTACAGGCTTTAGGCTGACTTTGAGTGTCTGGGCATCCACTTGGCAAATTAAGTTCAATGTGGCTAAATTTAAAGTAATGCACTTATAATCTGCAGGCCACATATGTTCTCGGGGGAGTAAAGCTGGAGGGTCACTTGTTGAGAAGGATCTGGGGGTACTGGTAGACCACAGGCTAAATAACAGCATGCAATGCCAAGCAGTTGCTTACAAGGCCACCAAGATATTATCATGCATTAAAAGAGGCATGGAATTGTGAAATAGGGTTGTAATATTGCCTCTTTACAAGGCACTGGTGCGCCCTCATCTGGAAGTTCTGGACCCCAGAAGGATCTTAAATTGCGGAAATTAAATTTAGCCTTGAGAGGAGACGTCCAGGGGAGGGGTCATGATTTACTTGCATAAATATATAAGTGACCAATACAAAGATATGAGGAAAAACTTCTTGTTTCATGTAAAAATCTTCCCTAAGGATAAGGGGCACTCCATCCGCCTGGAAAAAAAGTGATTCAAAAGGTGACAATCTCTAATACTTGAAACTGACAGCTTCCAGTATTCAAGTATTAGATGTTTTTTTAGAAGAAAATAACATTAACAGTCATCAGTATTAGTTGTTATCAGTAAATAATAAAAAAGAGCTTTCCTCAACCCCATCCCTGTTTTTTTAAAGTCTTTTTTCAATTGTCTTAACTACAGTATGTATCTATGTAACCTGTGACTCTCTAGTGAACTCGGTGCTCAAGAGAGATAAAACAGTACTGGAAAATAATAGTGGCCATACAAATTATTGACACTTTGGGCACAATTTGGCCATTTTCACTTGTTTCCAGGCGTTTAGACATTAATGGCTGTGTGTTGTGTTATTTTGATGACACACCATATTAATATTTTTCTAGCTGTACACCGACTTCTTGTTTCAAAGTGTCATATCGTCAGTGTTGTCCCATGAATCAGTATACAAATATTTACAAAAATGTGAAGGGAGTACTTACTTTTGCGAACTTCTGTATGACTCTAGCTGCCGAGTAATTAATTCAAACTACTCCAGTGCAAAACATACTGAGAATAAATGCCTGTGTTTTTAACTTATATGCAAACAACAAATCAGAAAATAGCAGTTGTTTAAAGCAATCCAACACCCATTTTATACAAAATGAGCCTTGACTACAACCCGATAAGGCCAATCGGCCAAGTGTTTGGCTTTTGGTAAAGGTGACGCGGTTGGCATCAGCAATCAGTATACCGCCCCTCCCAATCCTCTTTCCTCAACAAAACCAGGCATCGTAATTGGCTTTCAGCAGTCGAATGACCCAAAGTCCCCTTCGTATTGCAGGACCCAGTGCCACAGAGGGAGAGAGGAACAGGAAGGCAATACTGAGCTTGCAGGAGGGTATGCATGGGGGAAATCAGTAATCATGATGCCCCCTGTGCTAAGTTCTAAAATGACTGAATGACTGTTGTTAGCTTTTAATTAGTTATAACAAACATAAGGGTGCACTTGGGTGAGGCAGTCAGATTATTCATGCAAAGGAGTTCTCCAGCACTCACACAGCAACAAACAACACAGACATTTGCACATATATAAGAATTCATATTGCCACTCTATTGTGCCTCTATTAAATGTATAAAAATGGAAACATTAAAAACAAGCTCCTCCTCCTTAGGTGCTCCTCCCGGCAGGTGCACCTGAGGCCAGACTCCCTAGGAATCAACTGAAGTCCTTTGCATGCATTTAGAATAACACAAACACCAACACTAAGATGGTGGTTGCTCAATCAATTATCAGTCATTTATATACAGTATCATGAGCATGAAGGCAAATGTGGGTGGGATAGGGCTCTCACATATTTAAAAATGTGTGTTAGTAAGTCTCCTGTAGCAGCACACCTATTGCAGTATACAGTATTTTACACAGAATAATATACAGTAAATAGAAAAATAAGTGAACAATGTTGAAAGCCTTTGCTAGGACATGCTTTCTGTTTTTTTTGCATTTTGTATTAAAGCTTTTTAAATCTGAAACCCTATACAATGTTTTTGCCTTTTACAAATATCATTTTTTCACAGCAATATTTTTTTATTTGAATTAACATATTTTTTTTGTTCAAGAGTACAATTGCCTCATCCTAGAAAGGTCATGTATTGTCTCTAGAAAGTTGACATTTTCCCCAACTCGTACAAGTGCTACTCATCTTAAACTGTGCCAGTAAATGAAATAATTTATCTTGGTAATGTAAATGACCTTTTCTATGTTTTAGAATGCTTTCAGATATTTTGGAATGGGTTTGTTTGGTTTAGAAATACATCAAAGCTTAGAGAAAACAATTTACAGCTTTCACATAGTTAGGGTCTTCACACTATTGGAAACAACTTGTTTGGGTTAGAAATCCATCAAATCATTCATAATACAATGAATAGTTTTCACATATTTTAGCATTCAATATGCAATCCGTGGCATTAACAAATTTCCGAAGCACATGGGGGATACAACTTAACAGAGAGTATTTACCCTCTTCCAATCAATTCTCCTAAAAGAAAACCAGTAGCTAGTAAAATCTGTGAACTAAATTACATGTTGCTGTTTTTTATCAGAAAATAAAAGACGGTGGATTATCGCATGAAATGTTATGACTGAGGTATGTTGTGATAATGTAATATGTACAAAATATAACTAACTATAGATTGAGGGCTACATAAATTGCTGACAAAGCTTTTTTTGTGTGTGTTCAACACGTAAGGGATATAAACTAAACCCATGATAACCGCTTTGTGCTTGGGTAAATTTCTTCTGCAGGCACTAGCAATACATTTCTACTCGTTTGAAGTTGTATCCATTGTTTGAAGTAGGTGCTAGGTAATCTTTCAAATAGATTTTTCTTCTAATTATTATTGTTTATTTATATAGTGCCATCATCTTCCGTAGTGCTTTACAATGTATGATTACAGGTAAAGGTAAAACATATAGCACATTTGGTAAAATTTAAATTCAGCCCTTTGTTCGTCTAAAAGCCTCTGCTGGGACTGGGGCCAGTCACTCAGCCTCTGGGTTATCAGTCCTGGGTGCGTTGGGCTAGTAGTCTTGGTGGGGATGGATGGCACATTATTTACCTTTATTTAAAAATTGGAAAACCTGTCCAAATCGTTCAACTTAAATACAACTTAGATACAGAAAAGATAACATGAAGCACAGCAAGGTTTTGTACAAATGCTTATTGAGGTACAGCAACTAAAACTCTGTGACTAATTATATTATTTTATGGCATGGTTTACGAGTATAGTAAGGCCTAATATTTAGTGTGTAATTAGTTAATAGGTTTGACCACCAAAATAAAATAGCAAAAGTTTACTCATCTTTTTGTCCTCCACAGCTGATTAATCCTACTCCAGTGATTAGAAACTCACTTGATTGCTGGATTGCATCCCATGCTGTTTTGCCTTGACCTCTGGGAATTTCCATTTTGGGTTCCCCCACCAACAGTCACAGGGGTGCAGCCTCCTCTCTCTATTTATCTCAGTGAAGGGTGTGTGTTGAGGCCTGACGTACCTGCTCCATTTTGGTGAATGGAGAGTGTGTTGCCACGCCACTGTGACTGTGCTCTCTTCTAAGTGGGTATAGCCAGGCAAATTAGTCCCACAGCACACTGAACATGCAAAACTGTAATACTGAGCTTACTTGCTTACATGTGTTTCTTATGTATTGTACATCATCACTGTAATGAATGTAATGATTCTATACATTGTCTTGGAGTGAGATTTAAAGGGTTTGCCCCAGGCAAGTAAAAAAGTCCACCCTTGATAGCACATGATGCACCCTCTGCTCAGGGCCGTATTTGGTGTTCATGGTGCCCTAGCCACTTTGAGTGCTTGTGTACCCTTTTTTTAAGTTAGGTCACGGCCCATATAAAAAAGGGGAGTGTAGGGGGAAAGGGTGCAATGGGCTAGATGCAGAGAATGTGTGCGGAGGAGGGCACAAAGGGGGAAATGCAGAAAAGCAGACAAGCATGTTCCATCTCTTACTGCATTCTGACATACAGGAGTCACGTGACCACACCAGTGGAGGGGAAATGCTCTGGTCTGCATTCAACCTATTGCCCTCCTCTTCACACAAATACACTCTGCATCCTTCTGTGGCTGGGGGGTGTTTGTTAGGAGGCATAAATGTTCTGGCTATATGATTTTTAATCTCTTTTCTTTACTACAGTAGTAAAGGCAGTGTCCTCCCCCCCTTCCAGGTTGCCACCCTAGGCACGTGCCTAGGGTTGCCTAATGGTAAATACAGCTCTGCCTCTGCTACCAAATAATAGAGTCTGTGAGTGGCAGCAGGGGTGCCCACCAAGAAGTGCGTCAGCTAGAGTGCATAGCAAATAAGGCAGATTGGTACAGCTCAAAGGACTATGTGGGATTTAGCCTGCATGCTGTTAGGTAAGTAATACATTTCCTTAACTGCCCAGACCGGTTGGAAATCTTGATTATGATACTTTTATTTCTTAATCCATTGCACACGATAACTTGTGCATGACCTTACAGACTGTTTTTCTTTGGAAAAGAATCAGTTTTAACAGATTTTATTGTGCAGGTCTATATATCAGGAAGTCTGAGGGATTTGTTTATCAGAAAGATAAAACTGCTAAGAAATGCTAACACACTCTGATTTTCTGTCAAACTATTTAAAAAGAACTTGCTGTCACAGAAAAACTCATTTTACTCTCTGAAAGGTAGCTAAAATTGGAAGTGGAATCTGTAACAACATTAGTCTGCTAATATAACAAATAATGGTGGAGATTAATCTGGCTGAAAAGAGGAAGCCGGCCCTGTAATTGTATCAGGCAGCAGTATTTACCTGAAGAAAATTATTCTCTAGCCTAAAGCCTCATCTGTTTGACTGAACAAGGATGTCATAACCCCAATTGACTGGAACTGTCAAGGTGTCCTATTGAAAGAAGCAGATAGTTAGTTTCCACTTGGGAAAAGGCAGACATTGTTCAGCAAGAAAAATGCAATGGAGCCTCTGATCTGGCGCTAAATGAAAGAGCTAACTATTAAAGAATCTGGGTTAATTGGGTGTTTATAGTTTATTATCAGAATTGTATGCAAAATGTATGCTCTTTAACTGCTGTTTCTTTCTAAGTGAATTTATGCTGCCATATATATTTTATGACATTTAATCATTTTTATTTTTTAAACTAACCCAAAGCTTCCATCATTTACATATTTTAGGAGAACAGGTAGTTAAAACAGATGCACTATAAATCATCTCAGAAAGGAAAAGTAAAATCCTTTGGCATGCTTGTTCTATTATGAATCTAATTATTGAAGGTATGATTAAGTTTTTAATAAGTGTTATAACTACTGCATTGCTTGCAATGCTTGCAACAGCCATAACAAAAATAATCATGCCTGTTTTACAGTATGGTAGGGGATTCTGCTAAAGCAGACCTCACACCCACAGCCATGAAGAAGGCCAGCTTTAAAGAAACTACTGTATACTGTATACTGTGCTTAACCTGGGTGCAAACTCTTCTGACAGCAATGCTAGCAACCCAAGATGCTTCACTCGTGCAGCTTCATGACCAGTGGCATCCTGTTGGAGGCGCACAAGTGTGCAGCTTGTTAGCATTCCAATGGCCAGGGCCGGCATTAGCACCCAGCAAGCCCGGTCAGCTGCCGAGGGCCTCCGTCCCCCGGGGGGCCCCACTGACAGCTGGCACAATGTGATTAAACCTTCTACTGCCAGCTTTGTGAGTCTCACCAAAAAACAGCTCCAATAGGGGGTTGGAGGGTAAGCAGCCCTTCTTAGTTTTGGCCATGGAATTTATAGACCCCTGACCTGTGACTCTCTATCGCAAAGGGGCCCACTGAGACCATGGCGCCCAAGGGCCCACAGAAACCTGGAGCCGGCCCTGCCAATGGCCATTTTTGTCCAAGAGCTGGTGGACCAGTTAGGAGCAGGAAGGGGGTGTAAGAGACTTAGCTGTGCCGAGTGGCCCACGAGTGAGCGTCTGCTGGGTGACGCGGCGCTCGTGTCCCTCCTGTTGCTGAGCGCGCTCACTGCTCCCGAAAGACGGGGAGTGCGGCGTGCCGCTCTGGCAGCCCCCCCCCCCACTCCTCTATAGCTGTGCAGGTGTGCGCTCAGGCGTGCGCTCATCCCTTTAAAAATTAGTAGAGAAAGTCTCTGTCACTAGACCAGGATTCCCATGCCTGTAAATTCCCTCTTTAAATCAGACCTACTCCTTCACAGAAAAATCATCGGTCACAGTGGGTCTAAACTTTGCCTATCCCCTCCTCAGCACAAGTGAATCGACTTGCAGTCTGTGGTGCTTCATATCCCCCCCCCCGGCGCTTTTCACCCTCTGAAGACCTTGAGTGCCACCTTAAGGTAGCCCAAGTACCTGCGTCAACCGCCACATGAAATGGCACCACAAGGCTAGTTTATCTTGTACTTTTTTTCCAATTACATGTAAAGCATTTATTTCCAAATTTACAACTGTAAACAGTATCATAAAAATAGACATATGTAAGAAACATAGCTACAATATACATTATTCTGAATTGACTCCATCAAGTTCTGATAAGATTTATGTATATTGCACATATGTTTCTTGCATATAAATGTTTTAAGGATGTTTTTGGTAAAAATGTACTGTATGTTATATAACATTTTTGACATTGACCAATGGCAGTCACATGACATGAAAGTGGTGCAGGAATGGGCATCTGGTGAGTTATTTTGGCAGATGTTTGACTTCTCTTTAACCTGGTAGAGATTGTAGAAATGCTTTAAAATAGCTCAGTTATACTGCTCCCAATGAAGCTACAGTGAGAGGAAGTTACTGTGTGCCTGGACATGGACTTTAAAGGCAAAAAGTTGCATTCTTACAGTATGCGAGCATAAAAGGGAAACTGCGTCACAGGAGCCCTTCAGGATGGTTGTGCTAGACATGGACAGTGCCTAAGAAAGCCATTATTTTTCACATAGAATTGCCACATTGACAAACTAAGACCATTTTAACGCGTACATAGAGGCTTATTCATTTCTAACGCCAGGTATCGGCAGATGAACGTCTTTATATCGGCGCTTAGAGCGACTGCTAGTAGACGCTCGTGTGCGGCTATTGAGCTCTGTAACAGAGCATCTCGGTTGCTCTAGTAACCTGGCCCGCATTGATGAATATGATGTATGTTGGCGCTGTAACACCAGTACAGCTCTGCAGGGAGCGAAAGGTAGCATCAGCTCGACGTTCATCGACTCACAACATACTTATCAAAAAACTACACACACACAGTGTCGGCGCTCTAAATCTGGTCACTATAGCATAGAGCACCAGACGCTGTGTGATTAAAGTCTGTTTTTGAACACATATACATCAGTAACAAAGCGAAAACACATGGAATTACATTGTTGTAACACTGTGACATTAACACTTTAGTGCCAGACCTGTAATGACAATTCTGCATAAAAATATAAAAAAATCAAAAAAGTTTTCAAAAATGACTCTTTCTAGGCCAGGAGAGGTCACACAATTATTTGAGAGAAAAAACATAAAATAAAAAAAAAACATTTAAACAGAAGAAAAGGAACGTCCATTGAAATGTATGGGAGAGCGACAGGTAGCGTCAGGTAATACCTGGCGCTCTGGAAGCTAGAGCACCGGCGCTATACGCTGAGCCACCTGTAATGATGAATCTGATGCTACATGGCGCTGTTAGAGTCGCTCACCAGATTCGCTTCCAGAAATGTAGTTTTGCGTACAGTGCCCGGGGTTCACCAGACCCTGCCTGCCGCTACGAGGCACTACCTTGATGAATAACCCCCATAGTGAAAAAAAGGAATTGTTTTGAACAATTTCACATACTCATTGCGTCTACAAGGTAACTTTTATATTAGAGCTGACCTAGATAATGCTTTTATGTGATAAAATGCGCAGAAGCTCAGGAAACATTGAAAACTGAAAAAAGAGAAATGGCAACATTCAGATAACTTGGACAGATTGGTGATGGTTTCCAAATGAGGTAGCAAGCAGTGTTTTAAGCTGACTTTTTCACTTTTCTATGCCATGCTGGATTGTCACAGTAAGCTGTCCTCCATATTCGTGGAAAATGTCTACTCAAATGGACCATAAAATTGTTTCTGTCTGACAGTTTGTGAGCAAAGGAAAAATATTGCCGAACACATGATAGCAATCGCTTGAATCTGTATTAGGAATCACAATAAAATGCTCAGGTTTTAACCCATCCATGACTCCTTGCAGTCTCATGCATTTAACCTTATTCATGCGTGGCAGATCATATGGATAATCCTCTGATCTACAATTCGGCACGTATACACTAAATAGTGATTTACAATGCTGACACTTAGGCTTTAATACAGTAAACCTTCTGTAAACTATTTAATGAAGATAAGGGCATTTTAAATGCATTATTTTAGAATATGGAACAAGATAAAATATGGTGCGATTCAAAGATAAGTGATGCTTATAAATGCTTAAAATTGAACATTTTTGGGTTATAAACACCTTAAAGTTTTAATCCAGGGTGATACAACCATCCATTGCCTGTAAAGATTTACTTTAAAAAAATGTAAAAGTAATGCAAATACTCTCAAATGAATGTTTCAGGTGCAAATCCCACTTTATTTTCTTTCCTTTACTGAACCACACCTTATTTTAAATCATGCCTTATTTTGAAACATAGCATGAAACTATATATATAGGTATGCAAGATGCCACACATAATTTTTTTTATTGTAAAACAAAAACATAAAAGGAGATTTATCATAAAAAAATAGTCAATTCAAATATGTATAAACAGATAGACAAGGTTGGAAAGACACGTCTCCATTCAAGTGGAAGCTAAGGGCTATAAAATACTTGGGGTTGCTGAGTCCTGGAATGTTTCCAACATACAATATGGTATGTAACAGAGGTACAGCTCACAATCCAATCATAATGACTGTTACAACATAAGGTATAATAATGAAATGTCTTTAATTTAAAGAAAAACTAAACAAGCAGCAGAAGTGGGGGGGGGGGGGGGGGGGTAGATAAAAACAGGGGGTTGTACAATATTCAGTATTCAAGATAGATCATGTGCTGTTTATCACTGTATAAAATGAAGATGATGTTCGTGGCTGTTCTGAAACTGTCACTGCAATATATTTTTGAGACCTCAATAGACAAATTATTCAAAAACAAAAAGAAAATTGTATATACATCCTAAACAACAAGGGGAGTTTATAAACACCCAATGTAAAAAATGAAATGTAAAACCTCACCAAGCTTGTTGTTTTCTTCTACTGCAAGAAGGAAACTAGGAGTGATAATATTAAACTTGCGCAGAGATGATCACAATGTGCTATGAATTCCAATTTAATAATACTACATATTTATTTGCGTATCCTGAGCAATAAGCTAATAAAGAGAGGGTGGCAAAAGGGATACAACTGGTCCCTAGTGCACATATTCCTGCAGTGTTGTCGAGAGGGCAGAAGTCGGATGCGATAGGGTGGTATGAATCCATGATGATCCTTTTAGCATTCGTTCTTGGTTGGAAGAGAGAAACTCCATGCCCAAAAGAGTTAAGGCAGTGCTGGAAAATAATGGTGGCAAATCAAAATATTCAAACCTTGGGCACAATGTATCCATATTTACTGGGGGTTTAGAAATTAATGGGTTTGTGTAGTTATTTTGAGGGAACATCACATTTACGCTGTTATACAAGCTGTACACTGACTACTTTGTTAACTTTAAGCTGGGCTGCTATGATTACAGCTTCCTGCTAAATATATGTTCTGGCATGGGTTGAGAGCAAGCTACTGCAGTCTAGTCACAGCCCAAGGTACTGTATAGTGACTGGCAAATATATTCCTATCTTTGTAATTGTAAAGTGTGAAATTGTTTGCTTTGAACCCCTGAAAACTCAGAAAACAGGGTAAACTACTTAAGCTCTGGATTGGTGGCTTATTAAAGTGAACCAAAACCCCTGATTCGGGACACCCTACTGTGTGAAACCCCCAGGTCACTCAATAAACTCACCTTTCCCTGGTCCTACGGCACATGCCTGGGCTGTATATAGCAGATAGTGGCTGTGGCTTGTGGTTGCGCTGTTGGATCATGGAGAAGGTGAGTTTACTGGGTGACCTGGAGGTTTTTGCACAGCGAGGCATCCTCAATCTGGATGCACCGGGGGGGAGTCAGGCAGTCATGGAGTCTTATAGACTCCAGGGCCACGTTTGGTCCACTTTAATAAATAGGCTTCAAATTACTGGAATGGGGGCAAATAGAGTAAATATTACATATTTATCAAACATATATAAATATAGCTTTCTTCATATGTAATGTATATTATCAATTACAGATATTTTGCCAGATACCTATGTTTCCTGCAGTTTTCTCTTTCCTGCAGATATATAACTTTATTCACTGTAAGTTTATGTATCCTGATTTTGTTTAATACATGCTTGTCATTTTCAAGCTTGAAATTACCAATGCAATCAAGTTCTAAATCATTCAAAAAAACGGAATGATCACTTAAGATGCAAAAAAAGACTATATTCTGTTTTGCACAAACATGAATGAATCTTGTACCTTGTTATTTATACAGCACTGGTGTATAAATAAACATCTTAGTTTAACAAGTATTTAAAAATAACACCATTGGGCAGGTTAAGCAAGACTGGATGCAAGGAGTTCTGAGAGCAAAATGTTGCCCAAATTACTTAAAGGGACTGTCCCAGCAACAGCAATAATAAGCATCAAACAGCTCATCTGATGCCTGTCCCATGTACCTCTAATCCATTCCCGGTAGTACCAGCTAGAAGCCATAGCAGGGCTACAAAATGGGCCCTCCTCTCATTTCCATTTCTCCAGTACTGAACAAATGTAAATCATGTGCTCTAAATGACACTCTTATCTTTTTTTAAGTTTTAAACCTCTATTGAGGTGTGCTTGTTTTATGTTTATTTTTTGGATCATTGTACAACATTAAGCCTCACAAAGAGAACTAGGTGTTTTGAAAGCTCCCCCTAAAGTAGCCTACAAAAGGTATTGCCTTATTTTTTCTACTAGCTTTTTCCCATTGGGTATCATTCCTCTGGCAGGGTGCCAAAGATGATGGAATGGTGGACCTGTGTTCCCCTGAAAACCAGAAGCTGGGGCTCACAGACAGACAGACATGTTGCCAAAGCTTTCTGCCAAACCTTTAAGAGGATTTGGTAAAAATAGTTTTTCTTTAAGAGTTTAATTTGGAAGGAGTCTCTTATTTTTCACTGGATCCTAGTTTTAAGCTGGAAAGGGGTCCTAAGTATCCCTAAACCAGTTGTCACGGACCGGATGGAGCGGACTCGGGTGTGGATCCGCTTTAACTGTGGAACCGATGGCGGGTACCGTGTCAGGGGAGCGGAGTCTAAGGGGCCACCGGTATTCACCAGAGCCCACCGCAAGGCAGGTTGGTCTTGTGCGGCGAGTGACTCCCAGGTCACTACCCCCTAACAGCGGCCCAGTCCCACAGTCAGCCGAGGTTCAGTGAGGTACACAAGTGGCAGGCAAAAAGGCGTAGTAAGTACAGGCAGAGATCGGGGCTGGCAGCACAGGTTCGCGGTAAAGGTGAGTAGCCGAGGTCTGGGCAGGCAGCAAAGGTTCAGAGTCGGGGACAGGCAGAGGTCGGTACACGGGTGAGCAATCCAAGAATGTCTGACTTTCAACAGGCATGGAGAGACCAAGATCCGGCACTGAAGGAAGGAAGTGCCTGTTTAAATAGGGGAAGATGATGCAGGATTGGATGACATAAACACCAATCAGTGCTGTACAGGCCCTTTAAATCTCAGGGATCCTGTGCGCTCGCCCTCTAGTGGACGGAGACGTGTGCGCACCTGACCATGCAAGGAGGAAGCATTGGGGGAAGGGCGGCAGCTGGAAGCAGCCCTGAGGGAAGATGGATGATGGCTGCATGCAGCCATGGAGGTAGGTGAAATGCTGTGAGACGGGCGTGCAGCGCTCGCCCTAACACCAGTTCAAAGGTTAGGGAGGTGGGTTGCCTATATCCCTGCATGGTTACATCTTACAGCTTCCTGGGCCCGTGGGTAGAAATTAATTAATTCATTTAGCTTATTTCTTGCTATAGACTAAAGCTGTTCAGCTTTGGAAATGAAAAAACTGCAAGGGTTTCACATCTTTAGCTAAACAACTTCTGATCCAGATAGACCTCTGTCCAGCTCATCACTAAACATAGCCTTTATTTTAGGTCTTTTTTAGATTACTTCTATAACAGTGCTACCGTATTTTTCATTCTATAAGACACGTTACCCCCAAAGGAGGAAAAATGTGTGTGTGTGTGTGTGTGTGTGTGTGTGTGTGTGTGTGTGTGTGTGTCTTATAGAGCAAATGTTATTGTAGGAGGAGCACAAGTTATTGGCCCCAAAGCCCTGGTGCCACAAACTTCCTGTAATGGAATGTGCCACACACTGCCTGTAATGGAAGATGCCATACACTTACTGTGACGAGGGTGCCGGCCATAGCCTGTAATCAGGGATGCCGCTCACTGCCTGCAACAAGGGATGCAGCTCACTGGCTGTAATATGGGATGCCACTTACTGCCTGTAATGAGGGATGCAGCTCACTAGCTGTAATATGGGATGCCCTTCACTGCCTGTAATATGGGATGCCCCTCGCAGCCTGTAATGAGAGATGCTGCTCACTGGCTTTAATGAGGGATGACACACATTGCCTGTAATGGGGGATGGTACTCACTACCTGTAACAGGGTTATTTGGGGATTCTGTACACTTGGGCACCATTTAGTTCAGAATATTTATTTTCCTGTTTGTCCTCTAAACCCCGGATGCAACTTATGGTCAGGTGTGTCTTATGGAAAAAATAAGGTATTTTTTCATATGCAGATTCAATTTTTTATTCTGGTTAAATGCAAAACGTCCCTCATCTTCTTGGGGTGTTAATTCTTAGAAGAATATCACACATTTTTCCTTACTTCAGACTTATAGCTGTCTGCTCCAAACAGATTTTAATTAAATCAGTAGGGTTTCCTAAAATGAGCCTGGAATTGTTTGAAATATGCAGTAGATTAACATAATTTATTTCGCACCCACAGATTAATTAATGCTACCCACATGTGACTTTTTTAAGCAAGTAAATTATCATTAAGGTTTCCCTTTTTTGGTTTAGTTTTTTTTAAAACTTTTTTATTATGCTAAATAGTATAACATCTGACTTAATTGGGTCATTATTATTCAACTGGAGCTGACATTACCAATAATTAGGTTGATGTATACATCTATTTTTGTAAATTAGTGTTATTGACATTTCCCCAGATGTAGCATTTAGGTCATTAAATGCCATAAACTAAATAGGTGATAAGTTTCATAATGAAAGGCTTTGTACAGCCATTCTTCTTAGATTTTGCTAAGCACTTGTGTTACTACAAAACTTTGATGGGCTTATGGTTTTGAATGTGAAAAACTCTAAAGTAAAGTTACTAAAGTAAATAATTAGTAACCGTTTTATTAAAATAAGCAATATTAATAATAAATAGTATTACACAATGCAATTCTGCCCATTTGTGCTTTAATCCTGGGGTTTGGAGGAGAAGAAAAGAAGGCTTTTTAGTGATTTTTACCTGTTGGTTTGGGGTACAGGAAACCTTCTATACCTTGCTGAGAAGAGACCATAACTGTGATAAACAAGAGCAAAGAGGTGAAGAAACAACAGCACGGTGGAGAAATATTCTCTTAGAATTATTACCAGTGATATACTGCGTTAGGCTCTCATACCATTTTATATAAACATTATCACCTGGAGGCTTCATCAGATTAGGCCAGTCTCTTCATGTTCTAACACCTTCCATAACTGGTATCAACCATTTACTAACAGGCAACAACAATTAATTTGTCTATATTGAAGCAAATATTCAAAATGCATCATACCACCAATAATGGCAACTCTCATTGAAGATTTTCTAAGATAATGTTTTTGAGCACAGCCATGTTTAAATGGTTTTGTTTGTGAAAAGTCTGTTGACCACGGTAATTGGTCTTTTATGTTCAAAACCATTGAATACATAGGGCTGGGGGGGAGGATGCTGAGCTGGATAGAAGTCCTCTACTCCACACATATTGCCTCAGTACGAGTGAATGGTTGCTTACCACAACCATTCTCCATCTCCAACTGTACCCGACAAGGGTGCCCGCTGTCTGCCCTAATCTTCATCCTCTCCTTCAGACCATTACTCCGCACTATGCATGCCAATGAAGATAATAAAGATGTAGTGACTGCAAGTTACCACCATAAAGTCTCTGCATTTGCAGATGACCTACTATTCTCTGTAACCAACCCAGAAATATCATTGCCGATCCTTTAGAAAGGAATTCCAGTTATATAGCTCCTTATCCAACTTAATATCCAGAAGTCATGGGGGACTGAATGTTTCAGTTCCAACAAAGACTGGAAGCCATAAAACTTCCCCCTCCAGTGGGCCACTTCACATATAAAAAACCTCAGGGTTCTTGTACCAGCGGACCGAAATAAAGTTTTCAAACTCAATTTTCCCCCACTCTTCCAGAGAATCTTCCTTCGCAAACCTAAAGAACAGGAGTAGTAGAGCTTTTTCTTGGTTTGGCAAAATAAACCAGTTCCTCTGTCAGGACTTCTGTTTACAAGCCTTGTCGCCTCCCGGAAACTGAAAAAGCATATCACAATCAGAGCCACACTCTTGGTGTGTGCCAGGGTGGGGTCCAAATTCTTTTTTTTTTTATTTTTATGCATTCTTTATTTATTAGTTTTCAGAACATGAAAGGAGGACAAATACATGACTCATGAAATGCACATTGACAAAATAAAGTACGGAACAATATTAACAACAACCTGCTTCCAGGCGGCGGTTGCAGGGGTGGCAGATAGCATCGCCCGATTCACTACGGGTCATGGATATCACCTCTGATCTGGACCCCTATTACATGTCAAGCTCATCATATATCATGTCTAGGCTCCAGCAGATCCCGTGACAGTCAGGTCTGCCGTGCCTGATAGTACCCTTGGGCCCACCGTGTGGTCCTGATCCAGGGACGAACAGAGGCAGGTCTCCTACGACAGCCGCCGACAGCCAGATAAACCTGTCTCATTAGCTTTTAGGCAGCGGTTATACTACTGACCAGACAATGAAATACAACAGTCACGATAGCCTGTAGCATATATTAAAAAGAAGGCTATGCAGTAGAAAGACTAACTAGAGGAGGTAAGGATAAACAGGGGGGGGGGCAGCAAAGGGAGGAGAGAGAGGGGATAAAGAAAGGAGGGACGGGGGAGGGGTGTAGGTTGGGGCCCCACTGAAAGGGATTGAACTCCCTCTACGACTCTGCTACCAGGAGATCGCTGTAGGCTTTTGTTAACGTGAATTCTACCCAGCAGGCCCATTTAATCCTATGCTCTTCTTCAGACTCGCGCTGGGCCGCGATCATCCCCTCAAATCTTTCAATTTCGCCCACCCTGGCGAGCCACTGCGCAACACTTGGGGGCGACTGGCTCTTCCAACACGAAGGGATGCACGCCTTTGCGGCATTCACCAACTGGCACACCACTGATTTCCGATAGCTCTTAGCGGGGATGGCCGAGTGGTGGAGGAGGAAGAAGGACGGGTCTCATGGGATCTCCCTCTCAGTCATGCGCTGCACTATCTCCCTGACACTCTTCCAGAATGAGTGTAGGGGCGGGCACGACCAAAAAATGTGCAGAAGGTCGCCATGCTTGGTGTTGCATCTCCAACACTGCGGGGGAGTCCCGGGAAACCATTTATTGAGCTGAGTCGGAACCCTATACCAACGCGTAAGCACTTTGTAGTTGCACTCTTTATATTTAGTGCACACCGAGGTCTTATGGGCCATTTCAATAATATTCTTACACTGCTTTGACTCCCAGGTCCTTCTCCCATTTAGCGAAGCAGGGGAGATCACCTTGGTTTTGCGTACTTAATAGAGTTTTGTAAGTGAGGGAGAGAGTGTGTCTAGCTGGGCCTGCATCATCACACATCTTCTCAAAACTGGTGAGTTCCCTTAAGGGGTGCAGCTGACGTCTAAGGGTCTGAAGAAAGTGGTTCAGCTGCCTCCACTGCCATAAGTCCCACTTCGGGAGCCCGTGTGTCTCCGCCAGTCTCTCCAACATCGTGCTATTACTAATGTGGCAGAAATGTTTGGCTCGGCTGATTCCCTTTTTTATCCACTGGTCGGCTAGCCTATCACCCATTCGCGGGGCAAATTCTGGGTTCCCCAGTATCGGGAACAGCGGGGAGAAGGGGGGAGAGAGTCCATCCTGCTGCAAGTACTTGTGGCACACTTTAAGTGTGGCCCCTATTGTTGGGTGTGAGAGTTCCTGTTTTACAGCATGCTTTGTGACCCATGGGAGGCCTTGCAGTGGGAGTGGTGAGCTCCCTTGTTCAATCTGGACCCACTGTTTATTTGCAGCATGTCTATTCCAGTCAACCACCCTGGTAAGGTGAGCAGCGGCGTAGTACATTCCAGGGTCTGGCACCCCGAGCCCCCCCTCCTCCTTGGGTCTAGTCAGCAGGCTTCTGCTAACTCTCGGGTTCCTGCCCAGCCAGATGAAATTCGAGAAAACAACTCCGATTCTCCGGAGGAAGGAGCCCGGGATCTCAATCGGGAGAGCCTGTAGTAAGTATAGGAGGCGAGGTAGTAGGTTCATCTTAAGGGAGTTGCATCTCCCAAACCAAGAGAGTTTTTTGTGTGACCATGTAGCTATATCTTTGGTGAAAGCTCGCATGAGTGGGGGGAAGTTAAGTTCAAAGAGCCTGCCCGGAGACCTGCCTATCTTCACGCCCAGGTATGTAATATGATCCCGTGTCCATTTGAATGGGAGAGATTGGCTAAGATTAGCTTCTCTAGTCACCGGGAGGTTTATATTGAGAACCTCTGACTTTTGCATGTTTATTTTGTAGCTGGAGAGGCTTTTATATGTCTCCAGTTCCTTGACTAGATTCGGGAGAGAAACTTCTGGGCAAGTTACAAAGAACAGCAGGACATCCGCGTACGCAGCTATTTTGCAGTGTCCAGAGGGCAAAGATATTCCCTGTATGCTCTGATTATCCCTAACACTACAAATCAGGGGTTCCAGCGTTAATATGAAGATCAGGGGTGAGAGGGGGCACCCCTGTCTTGTCCTGTTGCCGATGCTGAAAGGTTTTGAGGCTGTACCATTCACTCTTACGACTGCCGAAGGGCCGTGGTATAGACTATTTATCCAGCCCAACATGCTGTCTCTTAGTCCAATGTGCCGTAGGACTCCAAACATGAAGTCCCACTGCACTCGATCGAATGCCTTTTCAGCATCGGTTGAGAGGAGCAGCGCGGGAAGGTTGCGTTGTATTGCCAGGTTAATAAGGTTTAGTGTCTTAGTGGTGTTGTCGCGTGCTTCCCTATGGGGCATGAAGCCTACCTGATCTAGATGTATTACATGATGGAGGTGTGGCGCTAATCGCGATGCCAATATTTTCGCAAAAAGCTTGATATCAGCATTCAGTAGGGATATTGGCCTGTAGCTGGAGCTAATGGTGGGGTCCTTGCCCTCCTACGGTATAACTGCAATCTGCGCAGAAAGACTGTCTCTTGGGAATGTGTTGCCCGATCCCATGGAGTTGAACACCTCGAGCATTCTGGGCGACAGTACCTCCGCAAAGGTTTTGTAGTATATAAGGGGGAACCCGTCTGGTCCCGGTGCCTTCCTGGCGGCCGAGTCTTTCAGCGCTATGTATAATTCCTCACGGGAGATCGGGTGCTCCAGCTCGCTGAGTACTCTTGATGGCATTTTAGGGAGCCCGGAACGCTGGAGGTATGCAGCCATATATGAAGCCCTCGTGTTTGCCATCTCGGGAGGTATGTTGTAAAGGTCCTCATAGTAATGCCTGAAGACTCTGGCGATCTCTGCAGCCTTGTATTTCATGGTTCCCGTCCTGTCCTGTATTTTGGGGACGTATGTTTTGGCTCTTTCCCCCCTCAGGGCCATGGCCAGCAGGCGACCGCGTTTGTCTCCTGACTCATAGTAGGTTTTCCTACACTTGATGAGTTGGAGTTTAGCCGAGTCATTACTGATCCTTCGTAGCCGGGCCCTGAGGGCGGTCAGAGCTGCCAGATGGTCAGAGGCTAGGGATTGTTTGTGTAATGCTTCTAACCTGTGGATCTCGCCCACTAGCTCACTAATAGTCTTACCTTTTTCCTTTTTAATTCTGGCCCCCCTTTGAATCAAAAGGCCTCTAACAACGCATTTGTGCGCCTCCCAGATCACCGCGGGGTTGGATCCTGGTGTACTGTTCCTATTGAAGTACTCCCTTAGGTTCTGTTTTAGGTCTTCCCTGAAGCCTATATCTTGAATGAGTGAGTTATTTAGTGTCCACGCCCAGGAGCGGGGCGACTGATTATGTGCGGACAACATAAGACTTACTGGGGTGTGGTCAGATAGCCAATATTGCCAATATCTGCTTTTTTAACTCTCTGCAGTGTGTGGTGTTGGATGAGAAAAAAGTCCAGCCTAGAGTACATGTTATGTGGTATAGAGTAGTACGAGTAGTCTCTATCGTTTGGGTGAAGTAAACGCCAGGGGTCTACAAGCTGATGAGTGTGCAGGAGCCTTTTGAGCTTTCTGAGTTTGGTGTAGGAGAGGTATGTGTGGCCCTTGGAGGTGTCAATCAATGGGTCCAATGTGAGGTTAAAGTCTCCCCCGATTATCACTCTCCCCTCTGCAACTTCTGCCGTTTTAACTAAGACCGCCTCTAGGAAATCTACCTGTCCCGTGTTTGGGCAGTATATATTTATAAAGGTGTAGGGTTCCGACCACATCTTCCCCTTAACTAAGAGCCACCTTCCCTCTCCACCACTCAGCACCCCCACCTCTTCCCACGGGACTGACCTTGATATCAGCAGGCTTACCCCTCTTGATCGGGAGTCTGGGGAGTAACTGTGGTAGGAGATCGGGAACGTCCTGTCTCTCATGGTCGGTGGGTTTGCCGCTTTAAAGTGTGTTTCCTGGAGAAAAGCCACGCTGGTCTTTAAGACCCTGAGGTTCCTCAGTATCGCCTTCCTTTTCTCTGGCGTGTTCAGCCCCTTCACGTTGAAAGAAACCAGGTTAGGCTCCCCCATTGTGACCAATTCGGGCGAGGTAGGGGGGAGGGTCAGCGAGAGCGAGTTATGTAGCTACAGGCAAGGAAAGCAGTGGGGAAGAGACTGAAGGGTAAAAACAAAGTGGGAAGAGGGGGAGGAAAGGGGAAAGGCTAGGAACAGTAACAATGAACACCGGTTATTCCGGTCAATACCCTCTAGGGAGGGGCAACTAAATAGCGGTCTCGCTAAGTCTGTGGCCTATCCCCAAGCGGGAAAGGTCAGAGACTGGCCTAGGTGAGGAACTATGTCCGGCGACGAACGCTGGAGTCAGCCTCCCCCACCGAGAGAGGCTATTAACACGATACAATGATATGCAACTACTAAAATCTAATTCCTATGGGAAACAATGCAATCGTAAGGAGAAGAAAGAGAGGCGCCATTCTCCAGGTGGACAGCAGCGAGACGGGCACCAGACCGCGTCTACTGCTCATTGTCTGTGGGTCTCAGTGGTCTCTCTCTCGGCCTTCTTGATCTGTTGTCTCTTCGATTTCTCGGTGCAGCGCTCCTGGGTCTCTGCGACGGAAGAGTGGCACTGGGCATCAGCAAGTTGGGTACCGGGATTGGGTCGATATTCAGGAACGCAAACAGCCCCTCTAAGTCCTGGTAAGCCCGAAGGGTGAAGGAGCCTCCGTCTCTGCTCACAATCAAGTGGAGGGGATATCCCCATCTATAGGTCGCCCCAGCGTTTCTTATCACGTCGAGGACCGGTCGCAGGAGCCTGCGCATCTGTAGGGTGCATCGTGAGAGATCTGGGAAAATGGTGACATTTGCCCCGTCAAAGTCGATTGGGCCATGCCTCCAGGCCCTCCTGGAGATTTCCTCCTTGGTGGTGTAGTGATGGATGCGACAAACAATGTCTCTCGGCCGGGACGGGTCACTGCTTGGCGGGCCCAGCGCCCTGTGCGCTCTGTCAATCTCAATCGGGGTATTTGGCTCTCTGTCAAGCACCTGGTTAAATATTGCTGTAATTATTTGCTTGACGTTTTCTCCCGTTGAAGCCTCGGGAATGCCTTGGACTCGGAGGTTGTTTCGCCTATGCCTGTTTTCCAGGTCATCGTGTTGAAGTTGTAGCTGTAGAATTTGCGCATTTTGATTCTCTATTTTTGCCGCCATGGCGGCCAGTGCTGCCTCTGTGGCTGTGTGGTTGGAAGAGACTTTGGCGTCCAATGACTGGATCTGACCTCTAACCTCTGTTATATCTTTTTTATATGCCGCTTCGTATCTCCTGATCAGCGCTTCAAAATCTGCTTTGGTGGGGATAGACTTGAGGAAAGAGAGCGTTTCTTGGTGGATGTTGCTGTCTCCCGCTGTCTCTACTCGTCCTCTGGCTCCAGATGTTGTTGCCGGTGAGTCCGGGTATAAGATTGGGGATGGGAGTTCGACCATGAGTGGAGAATCCACAGCTGGTGGTGACATGAGATCTTGGGGGGCGGCGAGCACTCCTTCTGGGAGGCTAAGCGGTAAAATTTCTTCGCGCTCTGTCCATAGTCGTGGGAGGGCACCAAATATGGAGTCTTCCATTCCCCTGTTGCCACCCGCAGGGGACGCTGCAGGGGTCAGTCGGAGCTCCCCCCTTAGGTTAGTCTGGATCCTAGGAACACTTCTAGAGCGCTGCATCCTCTGTGGGAGGGGTTGGGGAGGTGGAGGCGGGGGAGAAGAAAGTTCGGGTACTTCAGTGCTCTGTGTTGCTAGCCTCTGCGGGCGGTCAGTGGGTGTGAAGCCGTAGCTCTCTAACCTCCCCAATGCCGGGGCCTCTCTTATTGATTTGCGGGCCTGTTTAAGGGTCGCGGTGGCTAGTGGCTGGCTTCTCTCCTCGTTGAGGGATGAGCTCTGCAGGCTTGGGCTCCCCTCATGTGTAGCACTGAGGTCATTGGGGAGGTGCTGGGCTGTTAGGCACTTAGGTGAGTACTGTGTCTTTAATGATTTTCCTGCCCGCTCTCCTATCTCCACCCTCTCCCCAAGCTCGGGGTCCCGCTCCTCACTCAGACACCAGGTCTGATGTTGTGTGCTCGTCGGCGCCATTTTGGAGCTGATCCCGCGGCTCCCCTCCTCCCCACCTGGGTCTCTCCTCGCCGTGATGTGCGCCATCTCTTCCACCCGCTCCCCTCTGCCGCCGCCTCCCCTACCTTCGATGTGCTGTCTTCGTGCAGGCTTGCCTGCTGCCTGCGGTCCCCGCGGGAAGGCGGGACCGCCCCTGTTGCCGCTGGGCGCCTCTCTCCCTCCAGCTCCGCTCTCGGTGCCTGCAGCCGCGCACCGGGGCTTCCCGCAGTTGTCTCCGTGACTGAGGTGAGCGTCGTCCCTCCGCTGCACCCGGTATGGCTGGTGGCTCTCTCCGATCCCTCCGAGCTGTCAGTCTCCGACGAGGGAGAAGGTGGCGCCATGGCTGCACCCACGTGGCTTCGCTTGTCCTCCGGCTCCTCTCTCCTCACCCGGGAACCATCCGTTTTCAGCCTCCTCTTCTCCTTCCTATTCCTGCCCTTCATATGGCCGTCTTTGGGGTGAATTCAGGTAAGTGAGTTGCTTTTTGTGCAGTTTTTCTCTCGGCGGGGTCAGGAGCTCTCCGGCTCACGTCTGCTCCATCCGTGCGCCAGGCCACGCCCCCCGGGGGGTCCAAATTCTTCTCAATATCAACCTATCCATCTCACTTGACCCTATCATGGGGAACCCTGACTTTTCCCCTGGCATGGAAAAACCATGGAAAAAGTCTATTCAGAACTCCAGGGAACTGAGGGCTCTACGCTTTAAGCCTAATTCGAGATGGAAGAGCCTTCAGGAAATAAAGGAGATGGCCTCCATCCCAATGTCTTTTTGGAGGCTGTTGCAGATCAGGCATTTTAGAGAACACACACCATTTCAACAACTATGCCGGGGGAGGGACAGGTCTGCTATGCTCTAGCTCTCTCATACGCTTTCCCTAACCTCTCCTCTGAGGTTAGCTTTCCATCTTAACTAAGATGGGAATCAGACCTGAACATTTTACTGATGATCAAAACCAGGAAATGAATTACATATTGATTTCAAGGTGGTATCATGTGCCAACCCTCCTGCATAAATTCTGTCCTAATATCAACCCACTATGTTGGCAATGTAAACAAGACGAGGGATCACTTTCACATTTTTTGGTCATGCCCCATCTACAGAATTTCTGGAGGCAAGTCACATTGATTTTCACTTAGACAACAGGTGTTACCTTAGCCAACAACCCCCTTACCTTCTCCACCTCACTCCATTATCAACTGGCTATCCAGAGGTAACAAGATACACAGAATGGAAGACCTCAGCGCTTCCATGCACCAACACCAATAAATTTATACTCACATGGCAGGGCTTCTTTTATTGAATTCCCAAATCACCTAAATATCAGAATCCTGAAGAGTAATCTATAAAACAGGGGCTCTACCACCCCAACCACACCCCAACTCCTACCCCATCCTCTTCCAATACCCACCTTTTACTCACTATCTACTCTCTCCCCAGCTCTACTTTTTCCTCCTTTCACTTTTCTTTCTCTTTCTATTGTTAAATAGTTAAACCTTAAAAACCATGGTCTTTCAGGTTACATACCAAGTTTACTTTGAAAAAAGCATATAGCTAACAAGGATTCATATTTTATGCTCTATTTGTACTGTTTTTTTGTATCACCTAACTATGCACAGATCCTGTACCTGCCTGTTAAATGTAATGTACACAATGGAATAAATAAAGAATTTAAAAATGGCTTTTTTGCATTTAAATTACATAACTGGCCTATGTTTATTCCTAATTCATTATAGTATCAGTAATGTTCTGTATGGTTGAGCATAAGTAAGTGTGCCTTTCTCACAACAAATATTTAGAAGCACCTGTCTTTCTCCCATATAAAAGAAACAATGTTAATAGATCTGAGATTGGAGGACACGTCTGCATGTGGAAATAGCCCTCCTCTTAAATATCATTTTATTCTACTGAACTTCCCATAGTTACATCTCACTGTTACTTGGTGTACTTAATTTTTTTATCACTTTATGAAAGTGTTTGACCACGTCTAAACAGGCTTCCAGAGGTTAACATTGCAATTGCCAGGATGGTTTAAAACCATGTTCCTCAGCAAAACAATTTGTCAAAATGTCAAGCTTTTCTCAAACAGTAATAAGGCACTCAGGAGACTTCTGACCTTCCTGTGCTCCTATGAGTTGGGATTATCTGGCAGAAATCCAATTTATTTTGTGAAATATTAGTATTTCTTTCAACTTAGAAGGATTTCAATGATGCAGCCAAGTCAAAGGTTAGCACAGCATTAACCTAAATAACACGCAATTGATGTACAATACTGCATGGCACCGGCTTATTTTTGACAGTCACACCACCAAAAAGTGATCATGTAGTTATCGTGGCATCTGGTGGCTGAATTCATCTTCTTTGTCAGCGAGAAATCCCTTCTGAGAATTCTAGCTGCATGAACTTCTTTTCTTTTCTTCTGTATTCTTCATAAAAAAAGATTAATAAAAATGCATAAATGGGATCATAAGAAGCAGTGATGACATATGGACCTGGTACTGGTCCTGGTAGGTCTCGTGGCTTGCTATGTGCCCCCCCCCCCCTCCCAGTGTAAACCTCCCTGTTGTCCCTGATATATAAATATAATATAATGATATACAAGGAAGAACTGATTAATTTCCATACATTACGTTTATAGTTGATGCGTAAGATACATTTATTTTTATTTACAGTAATAATTTGGATAGGAAAATTGGTCCATGGTGGATGATTGCATTTTTAACCTTATTTCTACACTGGTCATGAAAAAAAATATAAAGTAAAAAATGTAAACTGATGTTTAAAGTCAGAAATCAGAGAAACATGTTAGTCAAAATGATGTTTTTTTCTTTGATGTTTTTCTAAACCTTCTGAGCAAAACAAATACTTGATTGCACAGCTTCCATGTGTGAAAGTATATTATTAGTGAACACAGCCAAGATAAATGATTAGTACAGAAAATTCTGTTCTAGCCATTACCTTCTATTTGACTTTAGCTTGCTGATTTTCATATTGGAATAGACACACTGACTGCAGTCTTTTGTCTTTATAACTGCACAACCTATTATAATGAAGAAAAAAATAAATAAATAAAATAACAGGATATGGGCAAAATCTTTGGAACTTTGGGTACAAACAGGGCTGGCATAAAATCATCAGGACCCTAGGCACTAATTTCAGGAGGCACCTTTACACTATTTGTTCCTTTCTCCAGCAGACCACCTTTCTGGTGTGTGCTGAGCATTGCAAAGCACTAAGTAACTTTTAATTTCCTTCTTTTTAGCAATAAAAAAATAATATGCCCCAACTTGAAACCCCTGGACATTTCTCCAACTCCAGAAACTTGTGTTAACCAATGTAAGCTAGCAACCTTTGTCCTACTTGCGGTCCATCAAACAATTCTGCTTCAGGGAAAGTTTATGAGCTTTGTTCATGGATTAATGGCTTCATATAGTGGACCTATCACCAGCAATGTCAACCCTGGATTCTAAAAGATAGTTCATGCCGACCTCCACTGCTCCCACTGTGCTGTGTGACATGACGGCTTGCAAGCCAACTTGTGGCCACAGCCAGCCGCTGGGCCAGAATGTCGGGGAAGCCGGCATGTAGGTAAGTGTCTGTGCGATACACACAGCATTGTGGGAGCGGCGGAGGCTGGCCGCACTGTCAGCTGTGCAAGTCAGCTTCCGCCACCTGCTGACAGTGTGGCCTGCCTCCCTCGCTCCCACCGCGCTGTCTGTAATGCCTGCTTCCCTGTTGTTCTGGCCCAGCGGCTGGCTGTGAGCGCAAAGTGGCTTGCAAGTCAATTTGCGCCTGCAGCCAGCCGCTGGGCCAGGATGATGGGTAAGCCGGCATGTAGGTAAGTGTCTGTGCGATACACACAGCACCGTGGGAGCGAGAAAGGCTGGTGGCCGGCCTCCCCAGCTCCCACTCTGCTGTGTGTATCACACATTCTACTAGAGATGAGCGATTTTCGATGGTTCGATTTGGACAAACTCAAATTTCTTGCAGAAATTCAGCGAATCACCCAAATCAACTTTTTTGGAAGTTCGCTCATCTCTAGCAGTCATACCAAAATATGACATTGTAACTGTGATTTTGCTGCTTTATTTGTAATATATAGATAATACATTTTATTAATTACGGACCAGTCTGTCCATACCGTGACCCACTCATGTGTTCACAATAATTTATCATGCAATTCTTGCTGTTTCTGTTCAGCCTTTTTTATGTAATGGATTTTTCTGTCGATGCTTTATTTTTATTAACACGTTGCGCTGAAAAAGGAGAATTATTTTCCCCAAGGCGGCCACATGTAGTTGTTCATAGTCCCTCCCTTTGGCTACAAGCATTCTGTCAGAAGCTGAGCACAAGGCAGAGAACCTGTGTTCTCTGCCCCGCTGAAGCCGCTGGCCCAACGATCAGAGGCTCACCGGGAGATGAGGAGACCCCCGGCAATGGAAGTGAGCTACATGAAATGTATGGGGCTACACTACAGAAGCATGTTTAGAAAATCTATTACAAAATTGAATGTCACTGATTCGCCTAGAACCAGCCAAGATGACATCTTAGAAAAAAACTGCTCTCAGCAGGATTGCCAGAGCCAGTAAGATAAGCAATTTTTTATGTTTATGCTGAATCCATCTCAGTACCCGCCAGGGGGAGCAGCTGGCACTTGTGTCATGTGTGATTTTAGGGCTGAAATCCCCTAGTGGAAGGGTGAACATACAGCATAGAACAGTGCAGCACAAGTTTTCCTTTCCTGCTCTGTTATTTTGTGTTGTGAAGATGTGATCATGCAATGTAAAAAATGGCCTAACACTGGATCATATACACATCTTAAAACTACAAGAAAGTAAAAACACAGAGAAGAATTATGACTATAATAGCAAGCACCAGGTCTGTTTTCTAAAACAAGGGGTGCAACCATGCCATATTATGAGGCAGGAGTAATAATGTAGCTATATAACATGACGCTTATCAAGTCATGTAACGACTGCTACAATGGTATAGGCTATAGATTTAAGATATTGCTTAATTTTGGTAAATTTGTAGTACTTACAGATTGGGTCTCTGCAACCCCTCGTTTCAGTTAAGCCAAGCAATTGATAAATACATAACTACAAGATTGTTCTATTCTTTTAAAATGTTTCTAGATTGCTAAGTCAGCAAGAAAAGAATTCAATATATTATACTTTTTGTTTGACCTTGGCCATTTCTTGCAATTAGAGAATAATGAATATTACACAATCTATTGTTTTAGCGTTCTTAACCCTTTTCAGAATCTACAGCTATAGAAAGCAATGAAAAGTTAGCTATCAAGTATGTATGTGCATTTCAAACAAAATGAACAGCATCTCGGAATGAGAATACATTTGTGGCATTATCAAGATTTGTTCTTTTGCTTGTTGCTTTATCATTGTTCATGATATGTTTGCCTTAAATTGCTGTAAATGATAGGTACCATCAGTAGATGCGACAGTTGTGGTAGCGCTTCTTGCTGCACCTGGGAGATGATTGCATTCACAATAATGGTAGTTTGTTTGCTTTTTTTTAGCTATTTTTGCTGTTTTGCATAACAAGGCCAGTAATCAATATACGTAGCGACATGCAGATCAGGAAACAGATAAGATAAACTTTCCCCTTGTTTGGGCATCAGTCTCACAGATGGCTTTATTGTTTAGTTAGCCACAATGACAATTTGGCTGTCATAAATATGACAAAACGTAGTGGCTTAGTTCAACCGTATGGTTATCCATATGCTGTTATAAACCTAAGGTTAAAATACACAACTGTGTGCTTGAATAAGAATTACAAACTATTAAATATTTCTTCTGACAAGTTTAAACATCGTTTTACCTCCCACATTTTTTGGAACAGAAGGCTATGTTCACATATATTTGTTACACTGCTATAAACTGCTACTTAGTTAACACTGCATTAAAGTAATTGCAATCTCTTAGCAAAAACAGATACAGTATAATAATCTTTGATCCTTGACAGTGGGTGATGTGTGGTATTGATATTCTATGCTCATCAGTATGTACTGATGAGTTATATATATATGACTTATATATCAGCATTTAGCACCTTAATATTGCACCAGTCACTTTATCTACTTTGCATTTTATATTGTGTGATAGGGATCTATTTTTCACAAGGAGGAAGAGGGATGATTGTCTGTGTCCCTGCTATTAGTATTTTACTTTTAAAAATATATTTGTGATGGTATTTTTGTAATCATTAATAAATATTGATTACTTATGATATACTTTTGATTCAAGCTATTTGATTTGGTGGTGCCTGGGGACGCCCCTGGTGGTAGCTGGGGCCACATATATTGTGTACTTGTATTTGGATATACTCTTTGTGGGGATTCCCTTAAGGCACACCTACATTTATACATTATTAAGTAACAGCTAGTGGTGCATTGGGGGGGGGGGGGGGGGGACTCCTTTTGGACATCAGTATGTACTGGATTTGGTTGAGGTAGCACACTGAGCAATTTGGCTCATGGGTTTGTTCTTACAAACTGTGGGATCTGACTGTCATTCTTTGAACTGGTGATACTCTGGCTTTATGTACACAGTCTTTGTTTGCTATGCCAATGACTCTCTCTGGCCTATGTTATTTTTCTGCCCTATCCTTGTGTGTGTGTTCTGGCTGTCAGGTGTTGGTTGTTAGCTCTCTGCTCTACACTTCATATGCTCCTTTGTGTCTTGACCCCATGCTTGTGGACCTCTATGTGACTGTGGCCTGCTGTTTTCTCCTTATAGCTCACCACCAGCTTCCATGTGATACTCTAATCTTGTGTGGCCCAAGTGGCCTTCCCGTTTTTGGGGCCCCTGCAGCCTTCTAGTGTATGTCCTGTACATTTTCTGCTTACCTCACTCTCTTGCTGTGTTTTATGCTATGCATCTCTTTTTCTGAGGACATGTGATAGACCCTCCACTCTGATAGACCCTCCACTGTCTATTCTGGGGCCCGGACCCTTCATTGTCTGTACTGGGGTTCAAACTTTTGGTTGTCTATGCTAGACTTTGGCCATTCATGCCCCTCTGGCTAGCTTCTGTCCATTGTATGCCTCTGCCCCCCCTTCCCAAACCTGTGACCGCCAAAGGACTGTCTGGAGCCTAGTGTGCCCTCCACCATTGAGAGCTCTGCTGAAGCCATGGGTTGGTAAAGGTCTTTCTGTTGAGTATCAGACCTCTCACACCCCAGGCAGTTGGCGTCTTGCTTCTCTGGGGACATAGACTGGTTGTTTAGCCTTATGTATATATGCCTTGCCTTTGTATACACCTGTTTCTAGTCCATGCTTGTCTCTGCTAATCTGTTTCCAGCCTTTGCCTTGATGTGCTCTTGTCTCTTGGTGCTCCTGCTTCTGTTTTCCTGTTGAAACCTACGTGACTCAAAGCATGTATTAGAATTCACTTTTTCCTGTAGGTGAGTTGCTGTGTGTGTGTGTGTGGGGGGGGGGGGGGCATAGCCATATCCCTGCCATATTATATGCACCTACAATACTGAAGTTTCAATACCAGAGTTGGGGTATAATGGGGTGTGAGGTGTCAGTGGGGGAAGGTCCTGAGCTGGTTTATTAATAAGTAAGTTTGAATTATAACAGACCTATTTTCATAAACAAAATAACTTAGCTTCATATTAATAACAATCACTAGTTAAAAATAACAGTGCATATCTTACCTCCTGTAGCATTAACACCCATTAACTGGCAGCTGCTGAAACCTAGCAGTTCCTAGCAGGTCTTTTATTCCCAAGGCTAACAGAGAGTGGCGTGACCAGCCTTTGCCTCCGGTTGCTACTTCACTGATTTACGGGACGGGGCTTACAGCCATACTGACCATTGAGATTGTTTGCAAGCCTTGCTCAATATCAGTACCACAGGAGCCAGCCAGAGGGCATGGGTTTCAGTGGTCAGTGCTAATTGGGAGCTAGGTTGTGGGAGTTTATTTACCTACTGATGCCTTTAAACAAAGAAAAATACAAAAAATATACACAGACTTGGGTCTGTGTTGGGGCATTTTTCCAGGTGAAGTACATCATTTATCCGGGGGGGGGGGGGGGGGGGGGTAAGGGAGGTATTTTTTTGTAAAGTCTGAAAATGGCACCCTAAGGGGGGATGCAGAAAAAATGGCAAATTCTTTAAAAAAACATCAACAACATGGTGCTTGTAGAAAATATATGCCAAAGCATATCATTCAACTGTTGAATGCTATGCTTTGGCATATCTTTTCGAATAGAATTTGTGATTGGACTGACACCTTTCTGTAACTTCTGCGATGGACTTTTTTGGTTTTTTGTATCGTTTTCATTTTAGAGGAATTTGGTTTGAATTGAAGTGCGGTTTGTTTATTTGTGTCATTATTGTCACAAGTGTCTGCTAGAACAACATGGTGCTGTTGTTTCTAAACTTTCAAATCTTTCAAGAAATGATCATTACCTCTTTGGAAAACTAATGTACCTCACATGCAAAAATTAGCACAAACATTGTTAATGATGTAAGTTTCATTTCACACCCAAAATATAAATTTAATTTACCAAATATTTAGCATGACCCCCTAATGGGAATATTTTTGCGTTTGCTTGATCAAAGGCATAAGCAGCAAAGGCCAATTGTGGTTTAGCCTGTACAAGAGGAACATAATTTACTTTTCTTATGTACTGGGTGGGAGGTCCACTTTAAGGTAACCAGTATATATGGTAATACAGTATAATTCTCCTTTCATGAATGTATGCTTTTTACAGTCTAAATTGTCAGCAGCTGGTATAACTTTCCACAATATATAAATGGAATTCACCAGGTAGCTTCATGCCCCATTAGAGAGTTCAGCAGCATAGCCTGCAGCTGTTCTGCTACTTGCCATTAACTTTCCATCTTTAAAAGGGTACCCAGCTCTCAGTCTTCTTTTTTTGCAGTAAGAAAGGCCAAACTTAGGTGTAAATAAATCAACAAAGTTTAGAGAAGCTTTTCACTGATGTAGAATTCTCCCAATAAGCACACAGCTGATTACAAATGTACTTACATATACTTTAATAATAGATTTGAATCTCAAATATTTAAACCGATCACTGGTCAGGCAGGTTACCTGTGAGCTACATTTAAACCCGACCAACACCCTTACAAGAAACAGTGCTCATATGCATCCCTCCCCAGAGCAATTCAGATTGCTGCACATAAAAAAAATTATTTACCTTTTCGTAACTCCTGCTGTAGTCAATTTTAAAAACAAAATGCAAAGAGGAAATTTCCTGCTACTGTGCATTGTTGGGTCATGTCAGTTCAACCAGCAGCACAGCTAGGATCCTGGGAAAGGAAGATCCAAAATGGCAGCTACCAGGTGAAAATCTGTAAGGTGGCGTTTCAGCTTTGAGTAGGAGCAGGAGTGAATGTAAATGCTGACAATGATTCAGTATTATGCATACTGATGGGGCAAGTTAGTTTTGGGGTGTTTTTTTCCAAATGTGCAAGGCTTTTGGTCCGGTTTAAGACAAAGAAGTTCATGTTCTATGATAATCCGGGTTTGATTTCCTCTCCCCTTCTCTCCACATCAGCTGCGTGAAACCTCACAGTCACCCTATATACCTCACCAATGAGCATGCCCGCTGTAACTGAATGGCTGGTGTGGGCTCGCAAAGCCAGAGCATGTGAGTGATGCCGCGCGCTGAACATGTGCACAGCTACGATTCCATTCTGCTTCTCCAGCTGCACTTTGTTATGCTCAGCCAGAGAAGCTGACTGGAGGAGAGTCATGCCTGTGCCGAGGGCTTGTGGAAAGGTAAGGAAAGCAGGTGAATGGAAGGGTTTCAAACAGCGGAGCATCCCAAATCAGTATGTCTCAATGTCCACTTTAAATGCAGCCTGATCAGATTAAATCCCCACTTTTCCATCTCTGTTTAACCCATAAATTGCAGAGTAGCCTTGCCCTAACCCATCATGAATATTCTGTAGTATGAAATTACTCCAGGTGTCAAAAAACCTCCTTTCATTATTAGATTATAATATATAATCTAATTAATAATCTATAGATTATAATCTATAAATTACAGTACCCAAAAGCTACCATGTGTTCCCTTCACGTTCCCTTACCTTCAATGTAAAATATGTTGAAAAAGAAATCAAATTAAATGTGTTTTGGTTACAAACAGTTCATTTTAGGTGATACATATAAACACAATTTTATTTATTTTTCCACATAGATCTCCATAAGTTAAAGCCATACTACATGACTTAACTGATCATTGACAGGGCATAGTAGTCCTGACATGTTTAGCTTTTTATGCTTTCTTCTACTTTTTAGAGGGGACAATAGGTGTATATGATTATTTTAATATAATACTATTACATGCCTCTTACATGACTAATAACATGTTACTCACAGCTCTTTTGCACTGGATGTAATTATCTTTCAAACATCAGGGGGAGAGATTTTCTTTCCTGGTGTTTTAGACATTTTAATAACACTGGTTGTATCTATAATCAAATTGTCTTTCTATATATGCTTATTCCTAATATATAATTTTTATTAATAATTACTCATCATTCTTAGTACTAAAATGGTTTTATTAGTAGCATTAGTATAAACATGTTTCCCTGCGGTTGGCTGCTGTGGTCACAAGGTCACTGAAATGTGACTTTGACCACCGCCTGTCAATTGCAGGGCTCGATTTCGCTGGGGGACTGAGGAGAAAGTTAAGATTTCTTGGTCGACCAGGGGTTTACATTTGCACTGCATCCATTCAACTAAAACACTGCCTCGCCGATTTTCTCCTGGTCTCGGCCATATGTTGCCAATTGGACAATAACACAGAGCAGAACAGCTTTTTAGATAGATCACTGAATCAGCAATGTCTTGCAGGTCTAGGTCTCTAAATTGAATTGCAAGCACACCAGGTGCCCTCCACTATTAGGAAATAGGCTTACCCGAAATATGTATAAAATAAGCTTCAATTACATAACCACTTCTTCCACTCAGTTCACTGCCCACCTTCAAATGTAAACACTGGATCTGCCCCTATGATTATTATGCTGGCTGTGAACAAATAGCAAAGGGGGGATCGAGGAGGAAGAAAATAATCACCAATAGAGTGATATTGTTTCAACAAATATGTATTTCAAAAAATAGACATACACTCATAATTTAAAAAATCACTGTGCACAAATGCCTAGTTTCCACACCTGCCGCACCTCTGACAACCGACACGTTTCATCCTGGTCGGACTTTAAGGTTTAAGATTTTAGCATGGTATTTGCACAAATCTTTATTTTATTTCATAAGACAGGGCTTCTCTAGTGGGGGGAGGGCTAAAAAGACAGGAAGAACAGTTAAGAGAAAGGTAAAAAGGTTTCTCAAGCACAAGTGTTATCCTTGATTACACTTTCTCATTCACACTTAACATTCAGTCACTTGCCACTCTCTGCCATCTCCAACTCTAAAACATCTCCCATATCCACTCTTTCCTCTGACCTATCCACCGGAAACCAGTAAAATGACTACTACAACTCATTCCTCTGTAGTCTACCGCAAACAGACTGGCATCCCTCCAATCTATTCTTAACTCTGCTGCTTGCCTCATCCATCCATATTCTTGCGCCCCCAGCAGTGCTGCTCCTCTTTGTCAATCCCTACACTGGCTGCTATGCTCACATTTCATTGCTAGTTCAAAGATACCAACTCGAATGCAGTCTTTGATCAGCCGTTGATCCCTCCTGCCATTAACCCCCCCCCCCCCCCCACCACTCTTGTGTCCAGGACTTCACACATGCCGCTCCATTTTGCACTCTCCAATCCTTTCAAAAGCACCCTTAAAACTCAGATTTAGATGAGCCTATAATCTGGCTTAAACAACCACCTTACAGTGATGTCACCCTTCAGCACTACTATGACTATATATATATATATATATATATATATATATATATATATATATGAATTTATTAATGGTTGGGGTGGAGGTGGCAGTTCAAGTGCAAGAGATGAAGGTGGCAAACACTTAATCCACTCACTCAGGTGCTGGCACACCTATAGGAACCATGACTGATTCATCTTAAGGAATGTAAGCAGGTCCACGTTGGACCCTCCTGTTGGTGATGACACCTCCTTCACTGCTGAGTCTGATAGGACACTTGCCATAAGTCAGGCCAGCACCTCCAAGGCATAGAGGGCAAGCTCTGGTCATGTGTCCAGTTTATGGACCTAGAGATTGAATAGGGAGGACCCATCAATCAGTCTGCCTCCTGGTAGTATGGCCATATCTGGGTGGATATGGCAGACAATGGAATAATTGTGGCCATTCTCACCCTCTCCTGTGAGTTTCCCCTGCTGCATTGATGACTTGCTTATCCTGCTCCTTGTCCTGGTACCTTCAGCCATGCTCCAGTGATGTCTGTGAGAAAAAGTCCTCCTCCTCCACCATCTCCTCCTCTGAATCCTCCAAAACTGTCCTCTGGCTGGACAGTAAAGTACCTTGCCCCTGTCGGCCCAGCAATCCAACCTCTGAGCCGCGTGTGCAATGCCTAGATACCTTGGAAAATGGGCCTTCTTCCTCTGCTTCCTCCTGTGTCACCATCACATCCTCCATCATGGCCTGAAGGGTTTTTACCAGCAGACAAAGGATGGGGATAGTAGGGCTGATGACGGCATCATCAGCACTGGCCATATTGGTGGTGTACTGGAAGCACTGCAGCACCGTGCAGATGTCACTCATGGAGGCCTACTCATTGGTGGTGAAATGCTGTTGGTCTGCACTTCAACTCACCTGGGCATTTTGGAGCCGGAACTCCACTACACTACAAAGTTGAATTCCAGCTTGTGGGTAAGTCACATAAAAGGCGGTAGGTGGGAAAGGCTAAAGTTCATCTGCAGTTCAGAGAGGCAAGCAGCAGTAGGGTGGGAACAACAAAAGTTATGTAGCAGCTCCGGCATCTATGGATAATGGGCCAGGAAGCTCTGCAAGTTGAGCACATGCACCAGGCAAGGGATGTGCGTCATCCCGGCTTCAGGTGCAATGACGGCAGACACTCATCTGTCTGCTCCTGGATGCTGGTACTTGGCTCCTAGGCAGTGTGGGGTCTTTCACCCAGACATATGAGTTTTAGCACTGCATGCTGCTGTTTCCCCATGGCAGTGCTCAAATTGATGTGGCAGGCAATGTCCAGCAATCCTTGGTGGTGAGAATATTTGCCAAAGTGCTTCCCACCTCAGTCCCAGCCGTCACTATATTCACACAGTGGGCAGTTAGAGAGATGTAATGTCCTTGCCCATGCTTACTTTTTCATGTGTCAGTGATGATCTGGACACTCGAACTAATGGCATAGCCAAGTGCACTGCTTATTTTCTTAACAACCTATTGGTGCAGGGCAGGGATAGCCTTGCGAGAAAAGTTGTGGTGGCTAGGAATGGTGTATTGTGTTTCAGCAGCTTTCAGCGTTTCAGCAACATCAGATCTTTAAAACTAGCTTCCACCAGGTGAAATGGGAGAATTTCAAAAGCCAGCATTTTGGAAAAGCTTGCATTCAGGGCCTGGGCTCACGAGTGAGACAGGCCCAAATTCCATTTTCTCTTTAAAGTTTGCCAGATGGAAAGAATGCTCAGCGATTGTTCAGCGATTGTCCGCTGGCCATGTCCTCCAGCTCCAATGCACAAAGAGTATAACGCAAGGCATGCCAAGTGAGTTTATGAAAGACCAAGATGGTCTAATGCAAGGTGTGCCCACAAGTCCATGGTTTATCAAAAACCAAGAGAATCCAATGCAAGGTGTGCCAAGTAACTGGTTTATCAAAGCCTAAATGGTCTAATGCAAGGTGTGCCAAGTAAATAGTTTAGCAAATACTAAGAGGGTCTAATTTAAGGTGAGCCAAGTAACTGGTTTATCAAAATGCAAGAGGGTGTAACATAAGGTGTAGCAAGTAACTGGTTTATCAAAGCCCAAGAGGGTGAAATGCAAGGTTTGCCCACAAATAATGGTTTATCAAAGACCAAGAGGGTATAATGCAAGGTGTAACAAGTAACTGGTTTATCAAATTTCAAAAGAGTATAATGCAAGGTATGCCCACGATTAAGTAGTTTATGAAAACTCAAAAGGGTCTAACGCCAGCTGTATGAACTAGTAACTAGATTATCAAAGCTCAAAAGAGTATAATGCAAACTGTGCCCACAAGAAACTAGTTTATCAAAGCTCAAAAGTTTCTAATGCCAGGTGTGACCACAAGGAACTAGTTTAACAAAGCCCAAAAGAGTATAATGCATGGTGTGCCAGGTACCTAGAGTATCAAAACCAAGATGGTCTAATGCAAGGTATGCCCACAAGTAACTGGTTTAACAAAGCCCAAGAGGGTGTAATGCAAGGTGTGCCAAGTAACTGGTTTATCAAAGCCCAATAGGGTGTAATGCAAGATGTGCCATGTAACTGGTTTATCAAAGCCCAAAATGGTCTAATTCGAGGTGTGCCAAGTAACTAGTTTATCAAAGACCAAAAGGGTCTAATTTAAGGTGTGGAAAGTAACTGGTTTATCAAAGCCCAAGAGGGTGTAATGTGAGTTGTAGCAAGTAACTGGTTTATCAAAGTCCAAGAGGGTGTAATGCAAGGTTTGCTCACAAGTAACTGGTTTATCAAAGACCAACAAGGTGTAATGCAAGGTGTGTCAAGTAACTGGTTTATCAAAGCCCAAGAGGCTCTAATGCAAGGTGTGCCAGGTAACTAGTTTATCAAAGACCAAGAGGGCCTAATGCCAAGTGTGCCAAGTAACTGGTTTATCAAAACCCAAAAGAGTATAATGCAAGATGTGCCGAGAAGTAACTAGTTTATCACAGCTCAAAGGGTCTAATGCTATATGTGCCTCAAAAGTGACTAATGCTCATGCATGGCTTGTGCATGGCTATATTTTCTGACTGTAAATAGCTGGTGGATTGGCTGCTCAGCAGCATCCTGGTTTCCAGGTTCAGCTGTGCATGGGTTCAGGTGCCTGAGCTTGCAAAGTCCATTAAGGACATGAACTGTGCAGCTCAGATCACAACTCTCTACTCTGAATGTATTATATGATACAATAAAAGGTAGTTAAGGAAGAAAGATTTCTATTGATTACTTACATTAGTCAGTGATCAAAGCTTTGTAATGTAATCATACTTAAGTCATGATAAAATATAGCAAGTTAATCAGGGTTCACAAATTGCTTTCAACCCCAAGAGCATTTAGAAATCAACTAATTGTAAGGTATGCATTGATTTACATATTTTATTTCCTTGATTTTGTGTGGGCTAAAGAAAAAAATAAAAGAAATCGGTAATACAAATTACATTCTACATTAAATTGTTCATTTTGGAGGTATAATGTTATAATACAAAATATAAATCTCATCTTAACTATCTAACTTATCCAAATTCAAATCCTGTACACAAATTATTTCATGTAGAATTCCTCATTACAGTCTTCAAGCCTGAAGTTTAGGAGTATTCCTAGCAGCTTCTAAGTATTAACAATCCCTCTAATTTTCTGGAAAGGAATATTGAGGATGTCACATATAATATTGAACATGAATATAAAATCATTATTTTACTCTTGTTTTAAAACAGAAATAATGGCCATGTCTGCTGAAAGGCCTATTCAAAACACATTTCTCCTCCCAAGAACATCAAAGTCTGAAGCTTTTGTATTCAAGAGATAGAGGTCTTAGGTTTAACCTACTTAGTGCTTCAGACACAGGTTGTGCTTGGCATTCCAGCCATGGCTCTGAATATTATTGCCACTGGGGGCGTGCATAAGGCACGGGGTCCACTCTGTTGATCTAATAGAATCTGCACCGGGCATTATGTTGATTTTTTTTTCAAATGTTTGTCTACTGTGTCACTCATTTTTTAACTGGCTACTAATATACTCTAAAAGGACATCTGAAACATTCTTTCTTTAAAACAAAGTCTTGCTGTATAAAATGGTGGTACTTTCTCAAGTAGGTACTATTAGAGAAATAGCTATAAGTATTTGGGAAACTTTCAGAATAATCGATTTAACAGAAGGCATGACATGTGCTGCTACTTTTGGTCCCCCGGGGAAGTACCCTGCAGGTGAAAAAGCCTGTGGTGAAATGGTCACCTGGGGAGCTGCGCGGAGGCTACATAAGAACTCGATCCACTTTCATTGACGTGGCTGCAAAATCTTGCTGGATTCTCAAATTGCCAAAGTAGTTTTTAATGCATATAATTAGTTACATTTACAGATTTAATGTACTAGACTCCACAATCTTGAACGTTGAAAAACCTCTTCATTCATTTCTTGAAAGTGTTTATTCTCATTTGCATTGTGATGCTCCGTAGTGTTCCCAATTTTGTCAATGTGAAAGCAGTGAATCTATTATTTGTTCATTTACTGTTTGGATGTTTTAAGGCATATTCTAGATTTCTGCTTAAATAATATCAGGAGACCAATAATAGATAACAGCATGATTTCTAGTACATCATTTAGAGCAACTGTTACAATTTTATCTTTAGGCACCAATTCATGTATTTTGTGTTTCTTTTAATTTCAGTATTGCCAAGTCACATATGTGGAAATCCAGGCGAGATCCCTAAAGGTGTTCTCCATGGGACAAGGTTTAATATTGGAGATAAAATTCGATACAACTGTGTGGCTGGATATATTCTTGAGGGACATTCTACTCTAACATGTATTGTAAGTCCAGGAAATGGAGCATCATGGGATTTTCCAGTTCCTTTTTGCAGAGGTAAGCACTTGAGCATGTTGTAGCATCTTATGATGAACATACTGATGGAACCTCTAGCATATCACAGTAGGATGAATGCAAATGTGTTTGGTCAGTAAGTCAGACTGATCATGAATACTTTATCAATTTCACTAATTCATAGTAAAACTTTTTCAGTAAGACTAAATATGGGACACGTTTTAGCAGTAGCAACTGGTGTATTTGCCATAATTTTGGGGGGTGATTTACTAATAAAATAATCTGGTGAATTAGACCTACCTTAAATTTCAAACCAAAATGAGAAAATCAGTTCCTGTATTTCAAACCTATACTGCACCATCCAAATGCCCAAACTAAAAAATATATTTTTGTTCTCTTTGTTTTTATTATGCTTAGCTTATCTGGGTGGTATATTGATCCTATTTTTTAAAGGGATTTAGAAGGCAAAGGCAAATGTTAAACCATTGTGTCGGGCTGCATTTGGGAATCTCCTAAAGTGTTTAAATTGAAGAAAAAATGGAAGGAGTTGAAGAACAGAGATATCAATGTTCACAGTTTCACCTTGAAATAATTGGGGCCTTAGCTCTGTGATGCCACATAATAATCAGCATAAGGGGTGGGGTTTGTAAGCATTCTGTTCACCTTGGCTGTTCTTCCTCTCTTCCAGTGTCTACATCCTGATTATGAGGAGCTTTAGACCACCAGTTTAGCCTTTTTATCGGTGGTCTATGGCAAAATAGTTAGAGGGTGTGCCACTATAATATGAGGGGTAAAATTTCCTTTTTATTAAGAACTGGGTTTATTCCCTTATATGCTTATGTACACTACACACTTTATTGTTTCACATGTGTACAGTACTTATTTTCCTGTGAGATTTGTTTTTTTTTTTTTATGCAGTGATATTTTTTCCTCTGATATCGTTTTCCTCTGAAAATGCCAATAAAGAATGACTGAAATTTAAAAAAAAATGTATTTTTTGTAATCAACTTCAAGTGTTAATTCCTTAAAGTAACTGACCAGGCAATAAAAAAGAAAGCTCGTTACTTACCTTTTGTCCCCCGCAGATGCTCGTTCCTAGTCTGGCGTTATGGATCCTACCTGACTGGCACGTCCAGTCCTGCACCACTAAGGGCCAAATCCTCAGTCAGATCCACCTTCATGGCAGCAGGCCCTGGTCGTCAGTCACAGTAACGCTGGCATGCCCCCTCTATCCACTGCTATGGAGGAGGCATGTCACGCCCTGACACACCACCACATCTCTATTAGAGGGGAGATATGACTACAGTATGACTGATGATTGGTGCAGGACTCGATTACCACCAGACCAAAAGCGATCATCTGCAGGGGGGACTGTGGGAGTATAGAGTTTTATTATTTGCTTGGACAATGCATTTAGATAAATATATAATTTATGTTTAGCCTACAAATGGCATCTTATGTAACAAAATAATGTAAATGTCACTGTGAGTTTGGTTCTTGGTTGAATTATCTGGTGTGACCAGGCAACAAGAGAAGTGTCACATCGCCTTCAGGTTACATATATAGAGTATCATTTGTTTTTTGAAAAACTGACTGCTATTTAAATTAGTGATTTGTCAAACACATTAGAGCAAATTGAAAATGTCAGTCTATTTGCTCTGGTTATTCTGTCCATTATACTGCTATGTTAAAAGAAGAATAGCAAGGAATCTGGCGGAGACTTGAAGAAAAATACTTACCACAAGTAAAAATCAGAACTCTCTATTTTGGCTTGGCCCTACAATGTTTCTTGGCAGCAGAAAGGTGTAAAGCTGAAATGTCATCCAAATAGTGTTGTTGCTTCACTTTCTCATTTTCCCAGCCTTAGGTTTCCAGCTTAACCTTTTCATTCATGTTCAGAGAAGTATAATAGCATCTCTTAAAGGGGTTTGAACTCAATACAAAAATACATTTTAACCTTCTGAAGAGCATCTATAGGAAAAACAGGATACTCACATCAAAGTCCTTACCATTTTAAAGAGCGTATTTGGCTGATTTGCCCCCCCCCCCCCAAAAAGTGTGATACCCCATTGATCACCAGGCATACTCACCTCACCAGCAATCCCGTGGTGCATGCAAGAGCTGCTGCTGCATCCCAGCTCCCCTCCTTCTGGAGTGCATACAAACACCAGGCATTTTAAATGGTGGGCATGACCAAGTGGGGGAGGGGCCAGCGGCTTGTGCTCCATTCACTATTACTATGCCGCCATGGTATCAGAACGGCTAGTAAAAGCTAAATTGAGCGTGAGGCACTGATTAGCTGGTGGCCTATGCAGGGCACCATGGGATCACCAGAAAAGAGTTTTCAAAGTGATCCCCCAAGATTCTAACTGGACGACATAATAAATTGGGATTCCTCATTGGAGGGAAACAATACTCAGGACATTTGTTGTTCCTCTTTGAGGTTTTTGGTCTGCTGCAAACTTTGGTAGAACTACATAATGTTTTATTAGTGGAGAATTATGGAGGACATTCCTTTTTTCCCATTAGGGTCAAGTGTATAGTTGGCTTTTGAATTTACAATGGAGACAATCTTTAGAGAGCCTTTCCCATCCCACAGCACGATGCATGCATCACATTGCAATGTAATCTATCTACATTCCAATTATAGACTCATGACTGCTTTAGAAAGTATCACAGCTGAATACCATAAAAACATTTAAGATAACGTATTTGCTATGTGGCTTAAATAGTGTAACACAATAGAGCTGGCATGCTTTTCAGAATGACCCATCTTGTTTGTTATAGACCCATCAGAAGAAAGAGTGAGTGCATCCCTAAGATATTACCTACCATCCCAATATTTGGCCCTCTAAGCTTTGTTGCCAATGTATGTTCAAGTGAACATTTTGATGCACAGCATGATATGCCACAGCTTAGCAGGAAAACATGGCAATTGAATAACACCATAGGGTTGATTCAGAGCGACATAAAAAGAATTGTTTATGTGTCGATCTGTCTTTTTAGTTTTTTCCCCGCTTGCGTATGAATGTATGAGTGATTCTAAGCATGTATCGCAAGCCTTCTGTTAAGTGTTTGTCCGTTCGTACGCCAACGAGAATGTCATGTTTCAGCTTTCGTTTTTCGTTTAGGTTACCTAGGAAACAACATAGGCTTCCGTTTTTTGCCTTTTTCCAACGTCGCCTCGAACGAATGATTTACGTTTCCCGTTAGATTCTGAATTCCTTTTTCTATAAATAAACGGCAACACGGAAATCTTTACGACCTTACGCCTGCGCACAACAAAATTAACTCATTAATGTGCCTGTCTCCATATTTTGAGCACTCACTTCTGATACAATGCTTACCTCAATTACATCGCGGTCTGTATATTCTTCCCTTTGCCACCAAATGCTTACCTCAATCACATCACGGTTTCATTCTTCTTCATTTTACGTCCTTAATGCTTACCTCAATCACATCGCGGTCTGTATATTCTTCCCTTTGCATCCTTAATACTTACCTCAATCACATTGCAGTTTCATTCTTTTGCGTCCTTAATGCTTACCTCAATCACATCGTGGTCTGTATATTCTTCCCTTTGCGCCATTAATGCTTACCTCAATCACATTGCGGTTTCATTCTTCATTTTGCGCCCTCAATGCTTACCTCAATCACATCGCGATCTGGATATTCTTTCCTTTGCGCCCTTAATGCTTACCTCAATCACATCGCAATCACATAGCGGTTTCATTCTTCTTCATTTTGCGTCCTTAATGCTTACCTCAATCACATCGCGGTCTGTATATTCTTCCCTTTGCGTCCTTAATGCTTACCTCAATCACATCGCGGGTTCATTCTTCTTCATTGTGCACCCTTAATGCTTACCTCAATCACATTGTGGTTTCATTCTTCTTTATTTTGCGCCCTTAATGCTTACCTCAATCACATCGCGGTCTGTATATTCTTCCATTTGCACCCTTAATGCTTACCTCAATCACATTGCGGTCTGTATATTATTCCCTTTGCACCCTTAATGCTTACCTCAATCACATCGTTGTCTGGATATTCTTCATTTTTTTATTTTAGGTTCTTCCTACGTTTTGGTGTAACCAATCCTTAATGAATGTTTTTTTAACATAAAATGACACAGAAACAAGTGGCCCTGGAGATCCACCACCTTCACTTGCTGCTGCGCGCCTCCGGGTGTGTCTAATGCGATAGTCCATTTCTGACACTATAAATGAAAAGCATTTAAAAATAAAGGCCTACCTTCTGTATTAGTTACATCTAGCATGCAATCGGTATGTACTTACTTGGGAAAAGGTTAGCAAAAAATCGCCGCACCCGGGGCATGTGTAGTCCGACCAGTGCTGCATGATCTGCATATGAGTGAAGGTGGTGTCCGTTTCCTGGTGGATCCGGGCCACAATCTCCAGGGCCAGATTCCTTTTCTCAAAAGCGTTGGGCAGGTAGTCGTACCTGCGCTGAAGCATAGTCTAAAAAACACAAAAGCTCTCTTTGAGCTTGTCATCACGGCACCCAAAAAGGCGAGTGGAAAACAACCAGCAGCAAAGGAGGCCAAGACCAAAAGGCCAGAGCAGCATGAGGACACTTCATCCTCCAGACCGAGCACTCGGTCGCACAGATCTATTACAAAGGTGCCTGAAACGCGGAGCAAAAGTGGCCACCACAAGGCTATATTGGCCACAACTCCAGGCACATCAAAAACATAAAGCACCCGCAAGGAAGGATCCTCCAAGAAGAAGGCTCCCCGTGCACCCACATCCAAACAGCAAGGTACCACAACATCCAAGGGGAAAAGTAAGCAAAGGGCCAGAAGCCCGAGCCCCCCAAGAACACCCTCTCCTGCTCCCCGTGCAACCACATCCCATAATAAACAGAGCACAAGTTCCAAGGGCCCAAAGAAGCAGAGGGCCAGAAGCCCGAGCCCCCCGAGCACACCCTCTCCTGCTCCCCGTGCAACCACATCCCATAATAAACAGAGCACAAGTTCCAAGGGCCCAAAGAAGCAGAGGGCCAGAAGCCCGAGCCCCCCGAGCACACCCTCTCCTGCTCCCCGCCCTACCACATCCAAAGGAAAAGGGAGCACAAGTTCCGAGGGCCCAAAGAGGCAAAGGGCCCGAAGCCCGAGCCCCCCAAGCACACCCTCTCCTCCTCGGCACCATTTGCCACCGGCACAGGTAGAAACCAGCAAGACCTATGCAACATCCATGCCTGGAAGTTCGGTGGCCACCCAGGCAAGGACCCCCAGTCCTAATGCCAGTCCAGTCCAGTCTTTTTCCAGCCAAGTGACGGCCAATTCATCACCACACAGCCAGCCAAGAATGTCCCCTGAATTGCCACCAAACATAGATGAGCCAGAAGAACAACCATTAGGCCGAACATTGCGGCGAGGCCAGTTGAGCGGCCGGTTTGGGGAGGCACAAACCCTAGCCTTGGCAAGTGGCCTCACATTTCATTATGATGAGCTATTTGGGCGCCATTCCAAAGCAACCAGCAAAATGAGAAAGAACCAAATCTGGGAAGAGCTCACCAGACAGGTGAATGCAGCGGGGGACGAGAGGAAAGATGTGGAGCAGATCCAGAGGAAAATATCTGACCTGAAGTATGCAGTACGGAAGAAGCAGAATAAATGGCGCAATCACAAGTACATCTTTTAGTTTTGCATTTTGCTGCTTGTTGTAGTGACCACAATGGCAAATATTTTTTAACCTCTATTTTTCAGCTCCCAAACTGCCGGAGGCTTCCCCACCAAATTACAATATACCAGAGCTGAAGAAATGGTTCTGGCTTTAATCCACCCCGTAGTATTAGAGGGCCTCTCTGGGAGACACGACTCGGACATCCAGGACATTTCTGCAGGTTAGTAATGTTTGTTTTAATGTGAACTGTTGTACACTTATGAAATGAGGCTCACAGGCAGATATGAACACAGGTCCCTAGGGAGTGGCTTTGAGGGTTGGTTACTGTTTTTGGCGGGTGTTTAATGTCTGAGGAATGGCCTTCATGATGGACACTCTCCCAGGGTGCAGTAGTTAATGGTCCTTAAAAAGGTTTGCAGGCCATACCTGACCTTAGACAGTATTTCTGGTCAATATTAAACAATTTATCTTACCAAAGCACTGCATGTGATGTGAATATAGTCAATAATAGACAACACTTACTTCTTTGTGTTTCTACCACTGGGGTTTTAGCTGTGCTTTGGTCAACATTGCAAGAATAGACAGCAGCATACTCTGAAGCCAAATGCTATTTGCAAGCTGACTGTTGGCCCCTAAGGCACAATTTTGGATCTGTAAAGCCTCCTAACATGCAGTACATGCGTGTTTGTATTATTTAAGGTGACCAATCTATATGTACAGGGTGAGACATACATATCAGATTCAATGTGAAGGTCAACTTTGACCGTTGGTGGAGTTGTCGTTCCTGCTTGCCCACGTGTTTTCTAAAGCATATGTACTAATCAGGCTCATCAAGGGATGTTTGTGTGTTTACGAGCCTTTTACTTTTTAACACAGCCCAGCATCCAGCCTCTGGAAGTGTGGAAGCCTCCTACAGTTTGAGCACGCCGTCTACTTCCCTGCTGCCTAGGACACAGGGCCAGATATCTAGGGTAAGAGGACTTTGCTGAAACTGGTGATGCATGTGAATGCACATGACTAATTTTGTTCTTAAAGATATTTAGGGCCCATTCTGCCACACTTTTATACATGTCCCAACAGACTCCCACACTAATAGATGTCATCCAGGAGATGGAGGAGGAGGATGCCAGCCATATTGGACCTTTGCAAATTACCCCCCTGGAACCTAATCTGCCACTGCCCCAGCATCCTATTGCACCAAATCCTCTGCAGCAGAGTGAAGCTGGACGCATGCTGCCAGCCCATCCTGGTCAGCAGGCTGAGACTGAGCCTACAGTCCCCAGTGCTAGCTCTGCTGCAGAGGTTTTGCCAAGCAGGTACTGTTGCTCGCCCTAGAACTCCAGCATCTGCAGGCGCTCAAACCCGGGGAAGTGGAAGACGCAGTCAACGACGTCGACCAGTTTCCCAGGGGAGGCACGTGCCGATCCTGGAGTCAGCATGGCGCCATGACAGCCGTTACTTTAGGCAGGTGACTCAACGAACAACAGAGCAGATTACTGCACAATTAGAGAACTTCAATACTACATTCACCCCCATGCTGACTGATTTTAGGACGAGCATAAGCCAGATGGCTGAACAAATGGCCACCTTAAATGCAAACTTCACTGCCATGCTATAAGAATTTCAAACTAGCAACAGACAGATGCTGGAGCAGTGGCAGATTATGAATGCCACACATGCCCAGGTGTTGGGCCCCCTCCAAGGGCCACCACAACCGTATTATGGGCAACATCAATATTAAGATCTATTTGACCTGGATCTGCTCCACATCTTTCCTCTACATCCCAATTCTATTTACCTGTGTGGTGAGCGCAACCAAAATTGGGTTGTTTATGGCTTTGCTGGTTTCTTTTGGATTTTGCCCATATAGCTCATTAGAGTGCTCACATACCCCACTAGCCAATGGCTGAGCTTAAGCCTCACTGAAGCGGCCGCTCAAGCTCCCACGCTGCAGGCTTGGGCCTAAGAAAATGCTGGCTGGATCATCCTGTTTGTTGGCAATATTGGGGGACATTCTTGGCTGGAAAAAAACAACATTTGCTCATGGAACTTACAGGCGTGGATGTGGCATAGGTATGGCTGGTTTCCACCTGTGCCGGTGGCAAATGTGGCCGTGCAGGAGAGGGTGTGTATGTGGCCCTATGTATTCCTGGCCAACCTTTCCCCTGGAAATTGGTGCTCCCTATGGATCTTGATGTTGGTGGGCGGGGAAACTTCGGGCTGAAGTCAGTTACTTTAGAACTCCTGGATGTGGCCAATTGCTAAAATTGACAAATTTCCAGAAAATATATGGAATTTGACTTTAGCTGTTGTTGCCTAATGTTTGTGTTGTTTTGATATTAATGAAGGTTTGTAATGACAAACATGAGAAAATAAACAGCATGATGCTCAAATCAGGTGTAAAATGTTTAGTAATTAAATTACTAAATTGTTTAAGCAAAAAAGAGGCCTTCACAGAGGCAACAAATATTACAAACACACAAAAACATAAACAAACAAAACAAATGTTAAGAAAAAAAAGAAATAACATGTGCACGCACAGATTGGCCAGAGGCACTAGGGGTGCCATCATAAGTGTCATCTGCCTCCTGGCTGGGTTGAGAGGGGGGCAGATCCAGATAAAGGGGGACACGCTGCATCAGGGCAAAATTATGCAGCACACAGCATGCAAAGATTATTTGGATGACCTTGTTGGGGGTCATACTGAAGTGCCCCCCCCCCCCCTGTATGGTCCAAACATCTAAATCTGGACTTCAGCAGTCCAAAGGCCCTCTCCACTATGGCCCGAGTCTTCCACTAGGCCCGATTATACGACTCCTGGGCTGCATTCTGCGGGTGAAGAACGGGTGTCAGGAGCCAGGGCATAAGCGGATATCCAGAATCCCCTGAAAGAATAACAAAATACTTACATAAATTGCACATTCTAAGCAACAATTTTGTTTAACATGTCATCGAGGGAAAAAAACAGCCATAGGTTAAGACATGGGTCATCAACTATATTCATAGCCATACAGTGAAAAGGGAATGATGGAATTTGAGCAAACTTACCCAGGAGCCATCCACCAGAGAATTCTCCAGACTCAAACCGACGAAATAATCCGGAGATCCGCAAGATATAAGCATCATGGGATGAGCCTGGATACCCGGCAAGTACACTAAGGAATCGCATGTCTGGGCCAACCACTGCTTGGATATTCAGGGAGTGGCCCATCTTGCGGTTCCTGAAACCAAAACCAAAAAAATTACAGCAAGCCAAGGAAAACAACTCAAACACTAACTCCTAACACCCAGAAAAAAACCTGTTCTACAATCCAAATAACATTAACAAAGTACATAAGTAGTTTAACTAACAAATATTATATGGATGTGGTAGAAAATAAAAATTAACATGCTAATGACTAATTAAGGTCAGCATTAAAATGGTTTGATAAGGCCTACATGAAAATAATTGATTAAGGTATGCATTGTAAACTGGTTCAAAGGGACACTTTAGAAGGAGGGATTAAGGTATGCATTGTAAACTGGTTCAAAGGGACACTTTAGAAGGAGGTATTAATAGATAGTTACAATAAAGTTTGTCTAAACAATATAACAAAATAACAAATGCAGTGCAATCGATCGCACCCACATGGGGCATGTCGGCGATATTAAAAGAACCCAACTTAAGCGCGTTCCAGGCTATCATGTCATCCGGAAAGGAAATATATTTGGGACTAATGGTAGCCATGCCATCCAGAAACTTGGATAGCGCGCGGCTCAGCGTAGGCTGGGACATCCCCACGGAGAGGGCACCCAGCCTCTGGAACGAGCCATTTGCCAAAAATTGCAAAAAGCCAAGCATCTTGGTCATACCTGAAATTGCTTGCCCCTTCCTTGTGGTGCGGGCTAACCATGGCCGCAGCTCCCTATACAATTTATGGAGGGAAACGCGATTAAGTCGGGTCAGCTCGAACAGCTCAACGTCATGCATGCGATCAATATGCATGCGTCGCCGATGCAATCTGGCCACGCCCATGCTGATACATGCAATGCCTTGGAGCTGAAGGCTTTCATACTCCTCCACATAGCCGCAAAACATGTTCAACAATAGCAATCCGAGTCAAAAATGGTCCCGTAAGTGGAGCGGAAATGAAACCGTTTTATAGGGCGGTGGTCCATCGGCAATCAGGTCTCAGAATCAGACGCAAGCCCATCCCAATAACGTAACTTATCTGAACTAACGCAAATGATCAGATTTAGATCCGAAAATGATCCGAACTAACGCAAATTATCAGATTTAGATCCGTACCTCGAAAGCGCATATACGCGTTAGCGTGAACGAACATACGCATGGAAAAAGTAACGTAAAAACCAAAAAACAAGCCAAACAGACCAAAAAAATACGCAGACACATGCGTATATGTCTCTGAATCAACCCTCATATTTCTGTGCAAACTAAAGTATGTGATCCCAAGAGATAATTAAAGCATACAAAATGGCATGCACACCCAATATTCAAAGCGGGTGCCACTCCCAAGGCTGTATGAGCCATACTTCAGTATCCAAACAAACAAAAAGGGAGGCATACCAATCTAAATCAAAAAGCCAGTATCAAATTTTATTCAATAAAGATCCACATGACATATTAGACAAAACATATTAAAAACACTAAAAACATTTAACGGATAACATACCAGACAGACAAACATAAAGGATGCATAGATGCGTAAAGAAAATTCAATATTTCATCTATAATCAATACATTTTAGCATACTCCAAATGCATACAAGCAAAAAATCCAAAAAATTATACATAAATAAAAACATTTTTTGTGCAAAAGTGCAATGTGCAAAGGTTCACTATAGAAATATATACTGTGAAAATAAGATGTGCTGTCCAATCAAAGCACCATTGTATTAAACCACATACCACAACAAGTGTAAAGTATGCTGCTCCCAAAGGGAGCTCGCCCGCCTAAACGGGCCCCCTTTAGTCACAACAACCATCAACAAGATATATATAAAATCCTATAACCCAAACAATCCAGTAATTCAATAACACGTAAAAAATTACAGATTAGTCACCAGGTCTCCCCACCACCTGCCAGCATCCAAAATAGCCACGCATTGCGTGGGCTACTTGTGGGCTGTCAAAGAAAAAGGCAGAGAGTGCTTTCTTAAAGTGGACCAGCACCCAGGATTTTGACTATCTTGGGTATTGGTCCACTTCCCCGGGGCACCCCGATCGGGGGTGCCCCCCTATGTGAAACCCCCCAGATCTCCGAATAAAACTCCCCTCACCCCGCTGCTATGGCGCATGTGCGGGCGCTCATCCAATCAGCGTGTTCGGAGCCGCTGAGCTATGTGCGTCTAAGAGCTCAGAGACTCCGAGCATGCTGGCGTGATATGCGGCCCGTGCATGCGCCATTGGATCGGGATGCAGGTAAGGTGAATGGGGCGTCCTGAGGGGTTTCACACAGCGGGGCATCCCAATGTTGGATGCCCCACGTGGAGGGATTGAATCTGCCCAGGAATCTTATAGATTCTTCAGGGTGTTGGTCCACTTTAAAAAGCCAAGGATAAAGGAATTTCTCCCAGAATCCCTTGCTGTTGGTGGACCCATGTAAATTATCCTTTTACACCTCTTAAATCTATTCCCAATGCTCCTGGGCCCAGCAGGGTGTGCAATGCTCTGGTCACCATTCACTCCTACTTGTGGGCATGTGTTTTGGGGTTTAGGCTCTCCTCAGCACAAGTCATAGTTAGAGATGAGCGAATTTTTGAAAAATTCGATTCGACTGATTCGCCGAATTTTCCGACAAAAATCGTTTCGACCCGAATAAATTCGCGACGAATCGCTATTAAAAACGGCTATTTCTGAGCCTCCTAGAGCCTCAATAGGGTTGTAAACCATTCTGCCTTGCTGTAACACGCACAGGATGCGTGCTGGGTTAGTTAAATAATACTTTGAAGAAATATCACATGCAGATCAGAGGCATCGCTAATAGAATCGCAGAGCGGCACAATTGCAGAGAGTTGAAGTGGCATCACTATGAGGGGCAGGAGCCCAAACATTGCTTTAAAGAGACACTGGAGTTGGCAGCAGCAGGAGCCCAAAAATTGGATGAATCACACCCTGGAGTTGGCAGAAGTTGGCAGCAGCAGCAGCAGGAGCCCAAACATTACTTCAAAGAGACCCTGGGGTTGGCTTCAGGAGCCCAACAATTGGATGAATCACACCCTGGAGTTGGCAGGAGTTGACAGCAGCAGCAGCAGGAGCCCAAATATTACTTTAAAGAGACACTGGGGTTGGCTTCAGGAGCCCAAAAATTGGATGAATCACACCCTGGAGTTGGCAGCAGCAGCCGCAGGAGCCCAAATATACACTGGAGTTGGCTTCAGGAGCCCAAAAATTGGATGAATCACACCCTGGAGTTGGCAGCAGCAGCAGCAGGAGCCCAAATATACACTGGAGTTGGCTTCAGGAGCCCAAAAATTGGATGAATCACACCCTGGAGTTGGCAGAAGTTGGCAGCAGCAGCAGCAGGAGCCCAAACATTACTTCAAAGAGACCCTGGGGTTGGCTTCAGGAGCCCAACAATTGGATGAATCACACCCTGGAGTTGGCAGGAGTTGACAGCAGCAGCAGCAGGAGCCCAAATATTACTTTAAAGAGACACTGGGGTTGGCTTCAGGAGCCCAAAAATTGGATGAATCACACCCTGGAGTTGGCAGCAGCAGCCGCAGGAGCCCAAATATACACTGGAGTTGGCTTCAGGAGCCCAAAAATTGGATGAATCACACCCTGGAGTTGGCAGCAGCAGCAGCAGGAGCCCAAATATACACTGGAGTTGGCTTCAGGAGCCCAAAAATTGGATGAATCACACCCTGGAGTTGGCAGAAGTTGGCAGCAGCAGCAGCAGGAGCCCAAACATTACTTCAAAGAGACCCTGGGGTTGGCTTCAGGAGCCCAACAATTGGATGAATCACACCCTGGAGTTGGCAGGAGTTGACAGCAGCAGCAGCAGGAGCCCAAATATTACTTTAAAGAGACACTGGGGTTGGCTTCAGGAGCCCAAAAATTGGATGAACCACACCCTGGAGTTGGCAGCTGCAGCAGGAGCCCAAATATACACTGGAGTTGGCTTCAGGGGCCCAAAAATTGGATGAATCACACCCTGGAGTTGGCAGCAGCAGCAGCAGGAGCCCAAATATACACTGGAGTTGGCTTCAGGAGCCCAAAAATTGGATGAATCACACCCTGGAGTTGGCAGCAGCAGCAGCAGGAGCCCAAATATTACTTTAAAGAGACACTGGGGTTGGCTTCAGGAGCCCAAAAATTGGATGAATCACACCCTGGAGTTGGCAGGAGTTGACAGCAGCAGCAGCAGGAGCCCAAATATTACTTTAAAGAGACCCTGGGGTTGGCTTCAGGAGCCCAAAAATTGGATGAATCACACCCTGGAGTTGGCAGCAGCAGCTGCAGGAGCCCAAATATTACTTTAAAGAGACACTGGGGTTGGCTTCAGGAGCCCAAACATTGGATGATTCACACCCTGGAGTTGGCAGCAGCAGCAGGAGCCCAAACATTACTTTAAAGAGACCCTGGGGTTGGCTTCAGGAGCCCAAAAATTGGATGAATCACACCCTGGAGTTGGCAGCAGCAGCAGCAGGAGCCCAAATATTACATTAAAGAGACACTGGGGTTGGCTTCAGGAGCCCAAACATTGGATGATTCACACCCTGGAGTTGGCAGCAGCAGCAGGAGCCCAAACATTACTTTAAAGAGACCCTGGGGTTGGCTTCAGGAGCCCAAAAATTGGATGAATCACACCCTGGAGTTGGCAGCAGCAGCAGGAGCCCAAATATTACTTTAAAGAGACCCTGGGGTTGGCTTCAGGAGCCCAAAAATTGGATGAATCACACCCTGGAGTTGGCAGCAGCAGCAGCAGGAGCCCAAATATTACTTTAAAGAGACACTGGGGTTGGCTTCAGGAGCCCAAACATTGGATGATTCACACACTGGAGTTGGCAGCAGCAGCAGGAGCCCAAACATTACTTTAAAGAGACCCTGGGGTTGGCTTCAGGAGCCCAAAAATTGGATGAATCACACCCTGGAGTTGGCAGCAGCAGCAGCAGGAGCCCAAATATTACTTTAAAGAGACACTGGGATTGGCTTCAGGAGCCCAAAAATTGGATGAATCACACCCTGGAGTTGGCAGCAGCAGCAGCAGGAGCCCAAATATACACTGGAGTTGGCTTCAGGAGCCCAAAAATTGGATGAATCACACCCTGGAGTTGGCAGCAGCAGCAGCAGGAGCCCAAATATACACTGGAGTTGGCTTCAGGAGCCCAAAAATTGGATGAATCACACCCTGGAGTTGGCAGAAGTTGGCAGCAGCAGCAGCAGGAGCCCAAACATTACTTCAAAGAGACCCTGGGGTTGGCTTCAGGAGCCCAACAATTGGATGAATCACACCCTGGAGTTGGCAGGAGTTGACAGCAGCAGCAGCAGCAGGAGCCCAAATATTACTTTAAAGAGACACTGGGGTTGGCTTCAGGAGCCCAAAAATTGGATGAATCACACCCTGGAGTTGGCAGCAGCAGCAGGAGCCCAAATATACACTGGAGTTGGCTTCAGGAGCCCAAAAATTGGATGAATCACACCCTGGAGTTGGCAGCAGCAGCAGCAGGAGCCCAAATATTACTTTAAAGAGACACTGGGGTTGGCTTCAGGAGCCCAAAAATTGGATGAATCACACCCTGGAGTTGGCAGGAGCTGACAGCAGCAGCAGCAGGAGCCAAAATATTACTTTAAAGAGACCCTGGGGTTGGCTTCAGGAGCCCAAAAATTGGATGAATCACACCCTGGAGTTGGCAGCAGCAGCTGCAGGAGCCCAAATATTACTTTAAAGAGACACTGGGGTTGGCTTCAGGAGCCCAAACATTGGATGATTCACACCCTGGAGTTGGCAGCAGCAGCAGGAGCCCAAACGTTACTTTAAAGAGACCCTGGGGTTGGCTTCAGGAGCCCAAAAATTGGATGAATCACACCCTGGAGTTTGCAGCAGCAGCAGCAGGAGCCCAAATATTACTTTAAAGAGACACTGGGGTTGGCTTCAGGAGCCCAAACATTGGATGATTCACACCCTGGAGTTGGCAGCAGCAGCAGGAGCCCAAACATTACTTTAAAGAGACCCTGGGGTTGGCTTCAGGAGCCCAAAAATTGGATGAATCACACCCTGGAGTTGGCAGCAGCAGCAGCAGGAGCCCAAATATTACTTTAAAGAGACACTGGGGTTGGCTTCAGGAGCCCAAAAATTGGATGAATCACACCCTGGAGTTGGCAGAAGTTGGCAGCAGCAGCAGCAGGAGCCCAAATATTACTTTAAAGAGACCCTGGGGTTGGCTTCAGGAGCCCAAAAATTGGATGAATCACACCCTGGAGTTGGCAGCAGCAGCAGCAGGAGCCCAAATATTACTTTAAAGAGACCCTGGGGTTGGCTTCAGGAGCCCAAAAATTGGATGAATCACACCCTGGAGTTGGCAGCAGCAGCAGGAGCCCAAATATTACTTTAAAGAGACACTGGGGTTGGCTTCAGGAGCCCAAACATTGGATGATTCACACCCTGGAGTTGGCAGCAGCAGCAGGAGCCCAAACATTACTTTAAAGAGACCCTGGGGTTGGCTTCAGGAGCCCAAAAATTGGATGAATCACACCCTGGAGTTGGCAGCAGCAGCAGCAGGAGCCCAAATATTACTTTAAAGAGACACTGGGGTTGGCTTCAGGAGCCCAAACATTGGATGATTCACACCCTGGAGTTGGCAGCAGCAGCAGGAGCCCAAACATTACTTTAAAGAGACCCTGGGGTTGGCTTCAGGAGCCCAAAAATTGGATGAATCACACCCTGGAGTTGGCAGCAGCAGCAGCAGGAGCCCAAATATACACTGGAGTTGGCTTCAGGAGCCCAAAAATTGGATGAATCACACCCTGGAGTTGGCAGAAGTTGGCAGCAGCAGCAGCAGGAGCCCAAAAAATGGCCTAAAGACATAAATATGTTTTGCACCATTTGGAAAGTGTAAAACGTGGCACCATGCTGAATCTAGTCGCATGCATCAGGCATTGGTGGGTGGAAATCCTGGCTGATCCATCCCTGATTCATTTTGACAAAGGTGAGTCTCTCCACATGTTTAGTTGACAGACGAGTTCTCCTCGCCGTAACTATGGCCCCCGCCGCACTAAACACCCGCTCAGATGGCACGCTACTTGCCGGGCAGGACAGCTTTTCCAGGGCAAACTCTGCTAGTTGCGGCCACAAATCAAGTTTGGCTGCCCAGAAGTCCAGCGGATCCTCAAGGTGTGTTGGCATGGTCATGTCAAAGTATGACATGACCTGCTGGTTGAGGTCCTGCTCCAGGTCTTCCTGCTGCTCATGAGTAGCCTCACTATGCGGGTGTAGAAAGCTACTCATTAGCGACTGAAGACTGAGGCTGCTGCTGCTGATGGAGCTGCTGCTGCTGCTCCTGCCAACCCCCCCAGCGGCCATGGCAGTGGAAGGTGAGCGCAGAGGTCCCCTCGAGTCAGACCTGCGAGAGTATGGACCATGGCGCAGATAGGCATCGGCCAACTGCCTACGTAGAATGTCTTTGTAGTAGTTGAGTTTGTCCTCCCTCTCGGTGGGTTTAAAAAATGCCCCCATTTTGTGCCGGAAGCGAGGGTCCAATAAGGTGGACAGCCAGAAGTCATCCCGCCGACAGATGGAAACAATTCTGGGGTCACTACGCAAGCACGTGAGCATGCTTCGTGCCATTTGCGCAAGTGACTCGGATGGACTACCTGTCTCCATCTCCACTGCATACTGCCACGGTGTGCCCGGGTCCTCTGTCTCGCCTTCCTCAAAAACCTCTAGCTCCTCTGGCTGCTCCTGCTCCTCCTCTCCTGTCCGCTGACTAGATAAACCAGCCATTTCGCCAAGCCTAAACTGTGTTTCGCTGGGCAACTCCTCCTCCTCCTCTTCCTCCTCCTCCTCCAGTTCAGCTCCAACAGGGTTCATGTGGCCGTAAGATGTAAACGCCATGTCTCCAGTGCCCTGACCAGCCATGGTTTCCAACATGTGCTGTAGTACATGAAGCAGTGGAATCACGTCGTTCATCCCGTAATCCTGCCGACTGACAAATAAAGTGGCTTCCTCAAAGGGCCTGAGCAAACGGCAGGTGTCACGTATGAGCTGCCACTGGTTGACATTGAAGTTACACAGGGGAGTCCCCCTATCTGCTTGGATCATCAGGAAATCCGTGATGGCTTTTCTCTGTTCATATAATCGGTCCAACATGTGAAGGGTGGAATTCCAACGGGTGGAAACATCGCAAACCAGACTATGTTGGGGGATACCATTCTGACGCTGTAGCTCAAGAAGGGTGTGTTTGGCGGTGTAGGAGTGGCTGAAGTGCATGCAAAGTTTCCTTGAAGTTGTTAGGATGTCTTGCAGATGGGGGGAACACTTCAGAAACCGCTTGACAACCAGATTGAAGACGTGAGCCATGCAGGGGGCATGGGTCAGGCTTCCTTGGCGCAGCGCAGACAAAATGTTCTTCCCATTGTCGGTAACCATGATTCCCATTTTAAGTTTTCTTGGAGTAAGCCATGTTTGGATTTCCTGATGAATACATTTAAGCAGTTCCTCCCCTGTGTGACTCCGTTCGCCAAGACAAACCATGTGAAGCACTGCGTGACACCTCCGTGCCCTGCACACATGGTAGACTGGAGGGGCACTGAGACTTGAGCCTACAGTGGAGGGTGAGGAGATGGCGGAGGATGAGGAGGCCGAGTCGCACGGTGTCACAGGCCCAACGGGCAGGGAGCGCGGAGGCCGAAGCGGCGTGACCTGTCCAAGTTGCTGCTGCTGCTGCAAAGGGACCACATTCACCCAGTGGGCCGTAAACGACATGTACTGTCCCTGACCGTAGTTACAGCTCCAGATGTCGGCGCTGCCATGCACTTTGCTACACACCAACAGGCTCAAGGACTGGCCCACCTTCTGTTCAACAAAAGTGTGCAGCGCTGGTACTGCCTTCTTGGCAAAGAAATGACGGCTTGGGACTCTCCACCTCGGCTCGGCACAAGCCATCAGTTCTCTGAAAGGTGCAGATTCCACCACCTGAAAAGGGAGCGACTGCAGCACCAGCAACTTGGACAGGAGCACATTCAGCTTCTGCGCCGTAGGATGAGTGGGCGCATACTGCTGTCTCTTGGACATGGCTTCGCTGATGGATTGCTGGCGGGATGCATGACTTGGAGGAGGAGGAGCAGGAGCGACAGAGGATGGGTATGACGCACAGCTGCCTTCGGCTGAGGTGCTGGAGCCTTGGCTGGCAGAAATTGGGAGCTCACTTGGTGAGGAAGCAGACTGGACCACCCCTTGGGAGCCTCGGTTCTCCCAGGTCGCTTTATGGTGACGCATCATATGTTGACGCAGGGCCGTGGTGCCAACATTTGGACCCTGGCCACGCTTCACCTTCTGCCTACATATCTTGCATGTGGCCATGTTACCCTCCTGCGGATGCTTCAGGAAAAACTGCCACACTGCCGAGTAGCTACTTTTCCCACCCCCTGGCCTCACTGATTCACTGCTGCTGTTGCCAACTCCAGGAACCCCTGCTCCACTACCTCCCGATAAGGTAGACTGCCGTACAGCAGGTGCTCTACCCCGGCCCCGGCCCCGGCCGGCTCCAGCCTTTGGAATTGTGCCCCCATGCTGACTGCTACCACCTTGCTGCCTCAGCTGCTGACTCCGGGGCAACCTGCGCGCCTCTTCTCCTGATGATGACGATGAAGCCCCTTCATCACCCGGCTCCCAAGTGCGATCGGCTTCATCGTCATCATCATCATCACCGAGTTGTGGCTGTACGTCACTGATGTTCGTGGATTCGTCAACAGTGTCTGGCGCAGGAGCTGGAACGCTCGCAGCTAGAGATGAGCGAACTTTTGAAAAATTCGATTCGACTGATTCGCCGAATTTTCCGACAAAAATCGTTTCGACCCGAATAAATTCGCGACGAATCGCTATTAAAAACGGCTATTTCTGAGCCTCCTACAGCCTCAATAGGGTTGTAAACCATTCAGCCTTGCTGTAACACGCACAGGATGCGTGCTGGGTTAGTTAAATAATACTTTTAAGAAATATCACATGCAGATCAGAGGCATCGCTAATAGAATCGCAGAGCGGCACAATTGCAGAGAGTTGAAGTGGCATCACTATGAGGGGCAGAAGGAGCCCAAATATACACTGGAGTTGGCTTCAGGAGCCCAAAAATTGGATGAATCACACCCTGGAGTTGGCAGAAGTTGGCAGCAGCAGCAGCAGGAGCCCAAATATACACTGGAGTTGGCTTCAGGAGCCCAAAAATTGGATGAATCACACCCTGGAGTTGGCAGGAGTTGACAGCAGCAGCAGCAGGAGCCCAAATATACACTGGAGTTGGCTTCAGGAGCCCAAAAATTGGATGAATCACACCCTGGAGTTGGCAGGAGTTGACAGCAGCAGCAGCAGGAGCCCAAATATACACTGGAGTTGGCTTCAGGAGCCCAAAAATTGGATGAATCACACCCTGGAGTTGGCAGAAGTTGGCAGCAGCAGCAGCAGGAGCCCAAATATACACTGGAGTTGGCTTCAGGAGCCCAAAAATTGGATGAATCACACCCTGGAGTTGGCAGAAGTTGGCAGCAGCAGCAGCAGGAGCCCAAATATACACTGGAGTTGGCTTCAGGAGCCCAAAAATTGGATGAATCACACCCTGGAGTTGGCAGGAGTTGACAGCAGCAGCAGCAGGAGCCCAAATATACACTGGAGTTGGCTTCAGGAGCCCAAAAATTGGATGAATCACACCCTGGAGTTGGCAGGAGTTGACAGCAGCAGCAGCAGGAGCCCAAATATACACTGGAGTTGGCTTCAGGAGCCCAAAAATTGGATGAATCACACCCTGGAGTTGGCAGAAGTTGGCAGCAGCAGCAGCAGGAGCCCAAATATACACTGGAGTTGGCTTCAGGAGCCCAAAAATTGGATGAATCACACCCTGGAGTTGGCAGAAGTTGGCAGCAGCAGCAGCAGGAGCCCAAATATACACTGGAGTTGGCTTCAGGAGCCCAAAAATTGGATGAATCACACCCTGGAGTTGGCAGGAGTTGACAGCAGCAGCAGCAGGAGCCCAAATATACACTGGAGTTGGCTTCAGGAGCCCAAAAATTGGATGAATCACACCCTGGAGTTGGCAGGAGTTGACAGCAGCAGCAGCAGGAGCCCAAATATACACTGGAGTTGGCTTCAGGAGCCCAAAAATTGGATGAATCACACCCTGGAGTTGGCAGAAGTTGGCAGCAGCAGCAGCAGGAGCCCAAATATACACTGGAGTTGGCTTCAGGAGCCCAAAAATTGGATGAATCACACCCTGGAGTTGGCAGGAGTTGACAGTAGCAGCAGCAGGAGCCCAAATATACACTGGAGTTGGCTTCAGGAGCCCAAAAATTGGATGAATCACACCCTGGAGTTGGCAGGAGTTGACAGTAGCAGCAGCAGGAGCCCAAAAAATGGCCTAAAGACATAAATATGTTTTGCACCATTTGGAAAGTGTAAAACGTGGCACCATGCTGAATCTAGTCGCATGCATCAGGCATTGGTGGGTGGAAATCCTGGCTGATCCATCCCTGATTCATTTTGACAAAGGTGAGTCTCTCCACATTTTTAGTTGACAGACGAGTTCTCCTCGCCGTAACTATGGCCCCCGCCGCACTAAACACCCGCTCAGATGGCACGCTACTTGCCGGGCAGGACAGCTTTTCCAGGGCAAACTCTGCTAGTTGCGGCCACAAATCAAGTTTGGCTGCCCAGAAGTCCAGCGGATCCTCAAGGTGTGTTGGCATGGTCATGTCAAAGTATGACATGACCTGCTGGTTCAGGTCCTGCTCCAGGTCTTCCTGCTGCTCATGAGTAGCCTCACTATGCGGGTGTAGAAAGCTACTCATTAGCGACTGAAGACTGAGGCTGCTGCTGCTGATGGAGCTTCTGCTGCTGCTGCTGCCAACCCCCCCAGCGGCCATGGCAGTGGAAGGTGAGCGCAGAGGTCCCCTCGAGTCAGACCTGCGAGAGTATGGACCATGGCGCAGATAGGCATCGGCCAACTGCCTACGTAGAATGTCTTTGTAGTAGTTGAGTTTGTCCTCCCTCTCGGTGGGTTTAAAAAATGCCCCCATTTTGTGCCGGAAGCGAGGGTCCAATAAGGTGGACAGCCAGAAGTCATCCCGCCGACAGATGGAAACAATTCTGGGGTCACTACGCAAGCACGTGAGCATGCTTCGTGCCATTTGCGCAAGTGACTCGGATGGACTACCTGTCTCCATCTCCACTGCATACTGCCACGGTGTGCCCGGGTCCTCTGTCTCTCCTTCCTCAAAAACCTCTAGCTCCTCTGGCTGCTCCTGCTCCTCCTCTCCTGTCCGCTGACTAGATAAACCAGCCATTTCGCCAAGCCTAAACTGTGTTTCGCTGGGCAACTCCTCCTCCTCCTCTTCCTCCTCCTCCTCCTCCAGTTCAGCTCCAAGGGGGTTCATGTGGCCGTAAGATGTAAACGCCATGTCTCCAGTGCCCTGACCAGCCATGGTTTCCAACATGTGCTGTAGTACATGAAGCAGTGGAATCACGTCGTTCATCCCGTAATCCTGCCGACTGACAAATAAAGTGGCTTCCTCAAAGGGCCTGAGCAAACGGCAGGTGTCACGTATGAGCTGCCACTGGTTGACATTGAAGTTACACAGGGGAGTCCCCCTATCTGCTTGGATCATCAGGAAATCCGTGATGGCTTTTCTCTGTTCATATAATCGGTCCAACATGTGAAGGGTGGAATTCCAACGGGTGGAAACATCGCAAATCAGACTATGTTGGGGGATACCATTCTGACGCTGTAGCTCAAGAAGGGTGTGTTTGGCAGTGTAGGAGTGGCTGAAGTGCATGCAAAGTTTCCGTGAAGTTGTTAGGATGTCCTGCAGATGGGGGGAACACTTCAGAAACCGCTTGACAACCAGATTGAAGACGTGAGCCATGCAGGGGGCATGGGTCAGGCTTCCTTGGCGCAGCGCAGACAAAATGTTCTTCCCATTGTCGGTAACCATGATTCCCATTTTAAGTTTTCTCGGAGTAAGCCATGTTTGGATTTCCTGATGAATACATTTAAGCAGTTCCTCCCCTGTGTGACTCCGTTCGCCAAGACAAACCATGTGAAGCACTGCGTGACACCTCCGTGCCCTGCACACATGGTAGACTGGAGGGGCACTGAGACTTGAGCCTACAGTGGAGGGTGAGGAGATGGCGGAGGATGAGGAGGCCGAGTCGCACGGTGTCACAGGCCCAATGGGCAGAGAGCGCGGAGGCCGAAGCGGCGTGACCTGTCCAAGTTGCTGCTGCAAAGGGACCACATTCACCCAGTGGGCCGTAAACGACATGTACTGCCCCTGACCGTAGTTACAGCTCCAGATGTCGGCGCTGCCATGTATTTTGCTACACACCGACAGGCTCAAGGACTGGCCCACCTTCTGTTCAACAAAAGTGTGCAGCGCTGGTACTGCCTTCTTGGCAAAGAAATGACGGCTTGGGACTCTCCACCTCGGCTCGGCACAAGCCATCAGTTCTCTGAAAGGTGCAGATTCCACCACCTGAAAAGGGAGCGACTGCAGCACCAGCAACTTGGACAGGAGCACATTCAGCTTCTGCGCCGTAGGATGAGTGGGCGCATACTGCTGTCTCTTGGACATGGCTTCGCTGATGGATTGCTGGCGGGATGCATGACTTGGAGGAGGAGGAGCAGGAGCGACAGAGGATGGGTATGACGCACAGCTGCCTTCGGCTGAGGTGCTGGAGCCTTGGCTGGCAGAAATTGGGAGCTCACTTGGTGAGGAAGCAGACTGGACCACCCCTTGGGAGCCTCGGTTCTCCCAGGTCGTTTTATGGTGACGCATCATATGTTGACGCAGGGCCGTGGTGCCAACATTTGGACCCTGGCCACGCTTCACCTTTTGCCTACATATCTTGCATGTGGCCATGTTACCCTCCTGCGGATGCCTCAGGAAAAACTGCCACACTGCCGAGTAGCTACTTTTCCCACCCCCTGGCCTCACTGATTCACTGCTGCTGTTGCCAACTCCAGGAACCCCTGCTCCACTACCTCCCGATAAGGTAGACTGCCGCACAGCAGGTGCTCTACCCCGGCCCCGGCCCCGGCCGGCTCCAGCCTTTGGAATTGTGCCCCCATGCTGACTGCTACCACTTTGCTGCCTCAGCTGCTGACTCCGGGGCAACCTGCACCCCTCTTCTCCTGATGATGACGATGAAGCCCCTTCATCACCCGGCTCCCAAGTGCGATCGGCTTCATCGTCATCATCATCATCATCACCGGGTTGTGGCTGTACGTCACTGATGTTCGTGGATTCGTCAACAGTGTCTGGCGCAGGAGCTGGAACGCTCGCAGCACCCACGACACTGTCCACATCACTATTTGTCTGCCTAGCTAAAGAAGCCACCTCCATTTCTTGGCTGGGCAGTAGCTGCTGACTGTCCTCTATCTGATGGTCCTCCTCACTAAAGAGTGGAGCTGAACCCAAAGCATAGGATACGTCGCTGGGGGAGGGAACGGCGTAGGCCAGAGGCAATGGGAGGACAGGGACTGCTCTCGGGGCATGCCAACTCAGGGTTGTGTCAGAGGAACCTACTGACCCTAGACTGGGGGTCTCAGACGTAAGTTGTGATGATGTTGTTGATGAGCGCGTCAACCAATCTACCACGGCAGATGCGTTACTGGTGGAGACCCGACCGCTAGCAGATACTGGCAGATTAGGTCTCTCAGCGTGACTCCTGCTGCTACTGGCCCCCAGTCTGATGCGAGCTCTGCCTGCGGAATCTTGGCCTCTGCCACTCCTCTTTTCACTTCCAGGCACTTGTCTGCCCGACATAGTCTAACTGGCGTGGTAGTAGGTGATATTTAAAAAAACCCCGGGCAGCGGTGGGTCTATATGAAACAGAATATAATGCACACCAAAAGTGAGCAGTAACACTCAGCCTCCAACAGGCCTGCTTAGTGTAAATAAGAGAGCTGCTTAGTGTAAATAAAGAGGGGTATGCTATGTTACAGAATGGGATGCCTCAACAGAAGTGCACCTGGCAGGCAGCAGTAAGCCTATGCCCAGCAAAAGTGTCTTATAATATAAATATAATAAGAGCAAATGCTTATATGGTCTTAAACAGAGGCTGCTTTAGTCACAGAATGGGATGCCCCGGGCAGGAATCGAGCTGGCAGGGTACAGTAGTGCTTTGGCCAGCAAAAGTGTCTTTATCAGGCCTAATTTCAAATATGATAAGAGCAAATGCTTATATGGTCTTAAACAGAGGCTGCTTTAGTCACAGAATGGGATGCCCCGGGCAGGAATCGAGCTGGCAGGGTACAGTAGTGCTTTGGCCAGCAAAAGTGTCTTTATCAGGCCTAATTTCAAATATGATAAGAGCAAATGCTTATATGGTCTTAAACAGAGGCTGCTTTAGTCACAGAATGGGATGCCCCGGGCAGGAATCGAGCTGGCAGGGTACAGTAGTGCTTTGGCCAGCAAAAGTGTCTTTATCAGGCCTAATTTCAAATATGATAAGAGCAAATGCTTATATGGTCTTAAACAGAGGCTGCTGTAGTCACAGAATGGGATGCCCCGGGCAGGAATCGAGCTGGCAGGGTACAGTAGTGCTTTGGCCAGCAAAAGTGTCTTTATCAGGCCTAATTTCAAATATGATAAGAGCAAATGCTTATATGGTCTTAAACAGAGGCTGCTTTAGTCACAGAATGGGATGCCCCGGGCAGGAATCGAGCTGGCAGGGTACAGTAGTGCTTTGGCCAGCAAAAGTGTCTTTATCAGGCCTAATTTCAAATATGATAAGAGCAAATGCTTATATGGTCTTAAACAGAGGCTGCTGTAGTCACAGAATGGGATGCCCCGGGCAGGAATCGAGCTGGCAGGGTACAGTAGTGCTTTGGCCAGCAAAAGTGTCTTTATCAGGCCTAATTTCAAATATGATAAGAGCAAATGCTTATATGGTCTTAAACAGAGGCTGCTTTAGTCACAGAATGGGATGCCCCGGGCAGGAATCGAGCTGGCAGGGTACAGTAGTGCTTTGGCCAGCAAAAGTGTCTTTATCAGGCTAATTTCAAATATGATAAGAGCAAATGCTTATATGGTCTTAAACAGAGGCTGCTTTAGTCACAGAATGGGATGCCCCGGGCAGGAATCGAGCTGGCAGGGTACAGTAGTGCTTTGGCCAGCAAAAGTGTCTTTATCAGGCTAATTTCAAATATGATAAGAGCAAATGCTTATATGGTCTTAAACAGAGGCTGCTGTAGTCACAGAATGGGATGCCCCGGGCAGGAATCGAGCTGGCAGGGTACAGTAGTGCTTTGGCCAGCAAAAGTGTCTTTATCAGGCCTAATTTCAAATATGATAAGAGCAAATGCTTATATGGTCTTAAACAGAGGCTGCTTTAGTCACAGAATGGGATGCCCCGGGCAGGAATCGAGCTGGCAGGGTACAGTAGTGCTTTGGCCAGCAAAAGTGTCTTTATCAGGCTAATTTCAAATATGATAAGAGCAAATGCTTATATGGTCTTAAACAGAGGCTGCTTTAGTCACAGAATGGGATGCCCCGGGCAGGAATCGAGCTGGCAGGGTACAGTAGTGCTTTGGCCAGCAAAAGTGTCTTTATCAGGCCTAATTTCAAATATGATAAGAGCAAATGCTTATATGGTCTTAAACAGAGGCTGCTGTAGTCACAGAATGGGATGCCCCGGGCAGGAATCGAGCTGGCAGGGTACAGTAGTGCTTTGGCCAGCAAAAGTGTCTTTATCAGGCCTAATTTCAAATATGATAAGAGCAAATGCTTATATGGTCTTAAACAGAGGCTGCTGTAGTCACAGAATGGGATGCCCCGGGCAGGAATCGAGCTGGCAGGGTACAGTAGTGCTTTGGCCAGCAAAAGTGTCTTTATCAGGCTAATTTCAAATATGATAAGAGCAAATGCTTATATGGTCTTAAACAGAGGCTGCTTTAGTCACAGAATGGGATGCCCCGGGCAGGAATCGAGCTGGCAGGGTACAGTAGTGCTTTGGCCAGCAAAAGTGTCTTTATCAGGCCTAATTTCAAATATGATAAGAGCAAATGCTTATATGGTCTTAAACAGAGGCTGCTGTAGTCACAGAATGGGATGCCCCGGGCAGGAATCGAGCTGGCAGGGTACAGTAGTGCTTTGGCCAGCAAAAGTGTCTTTATCAGGCCTAATTTCAAATATGATAAGAGCAAATGCTTATATGGTCTTAAACAGAGGCTGCTTTAGTCACAGAATGGGATGCCCCGGGCAGGAATCGAGCTGGCAGGGTACAGTAGTGCTTTGGCCAGCAAAAGTGTCTTTATCAGGCTAATTTCAAATATGATAAGAGCAAATGCTTATATGGTCTTAAACAGAGGCTGCTTTAGTCACAGAATGGGATGCCCCGGGCAGGAATCGAGCTGGCAGGGTACAGTAGTGCTTTGGCCAGCAAAAGTGTCTTTATCAGGCCTAATTTCAAATATGATAAGAGCAAATGCTTATATGGTCTTAAACAGAGGCTGCTGTAGTCACAGAATGGGATGCCCCGGGCAGGAATCGAGCTGGCTGGGTACAGTAGTGCTTTGGCCAGCAAAAGTGTCTTTATCAGGCTAATTTCAAATATGATAAGAGCAAATGCTTATATGGTCTTAAACAGAGGCTGCTTTAGTCACAGAATGGGATGCCCCGGGCAGGAATCGAGCTGGCAGGGTACAGTAGTGCTTTGGCCAGCAAAAGTGTCTTTATCAGGCCTAATTTCAAATATGATAAGAGCAAATGCTTATATGGTCTTAAACAGAGGCTGCTTTAGTCACAGAATGGGATGCCCCGGGCAGGAATCGAGCTGGCAGGGTACAGTAGTGCTTTGGCCAGCAAAAGTGTCTTTATCAGGCCTAATTTCAAATATGATAAGAGCAAATGCTTATATGGTCTTAAACAGAGGCTGCTTTAGTCACAGAATGGGATGCCCCGGGCAGGAATCGAGCTGGCAGGGTCCAGTAGTGCTTTGGCCAGCAAAAGTGTCTTTATCAGGCCTAATTTCAAATATGATAAGAGCAAATGCTTATATGGTCTTAAACAGAGGCTGCTTTAGTCACAGAATGGGATGCCCCGGGCAGGAATCGAGCTGGCAGGGTACAGTAGTGCTTTGGCCAGCAAAAGTGTCTTTATCAGGCCTAATTTCAAATATGATAAGAGCAAATGCTTATATGGTCTTAAACAGAGGCTGCTGTAGTCACAGAATGGGATGCCCCGGGCAGGAATCGAGCTGGCAGGGTACAGTAGTGCTTTGGCCAGCAAAAGTGTCTTTATCAGGCCTAATTTCAAATATGATAAGAGCAAATGCTTATATGGTCTTAAACAGAGGCTGCTTTAGTCACAGAATGGGATGCCCCGGGCAGGAATCGAGCTGGCAGGGTACAGTAGTGCTTTGGCCAGCAAAAGTGTCTTTATCAGGCCTAATTTCAAATATGATAAGAGCAAATGCTTATATGGTCTTAAACAGAGGCTGCTGTAGTCACAGAATGGGATGCCCCGGGCAGGAATCGAGCTGGCAGGGTACAGTAGTGCTTTGGCCAGCAAAAGTGTCTTTATCAGGCCTAATTTCAAATATGATAAGAGCAAATGCTTATATGGTCTTAAACAGAGGCTGCTTTAGTCACAGAATGGGATGCCCCGGGCAGGAATCGAGCTGGCAGGGTACAGTAGTGCTTTGGCCAGCAAAAGTGTCTTTATCAGGCCTAATTTCAAATATGATAAGAGCAAATGCTTATATGGTCTTAAACAGAGGCTGCTTTAGTCACAGAATGGGATGCCCCGGGCAGGAATCGAGCTGGCAGGGTACAGTAGTGCTTTGGCCAGCAAAAGTGTCTTTATCAGGCCTAATTTCAAATATGATAAGAGCAAATGCTTATATGGTCTTAAACAGAGGCTGCTTTAGTCACAGAATGGGATGCCCCGGGCAGGAATCGAGCTGGCAGGGTACAGTAGTGCTTTGGCCAGCAAAAGTGTCTTTATCAGGCCTAATTTCAAATATGATAAGAGCAAATGCTTATATGGTCTTAAACAGAGGCTGCTTTAGTCACAGAATGGGATGCCCCGGGCAGGAATCGAGCTGGCAGGGTACAGTAGTGCTTTGGCCAGCAAAAGTGTCTTTATCAGGCCTAATTTCAAATATGATAAGAGCAAATGCTTATATGGTCTTAAACAGAGGCTGCTTTAGTCACAGAATGGGATGCCCCGGGCAGGAATCGAGCTGGCAGGGTACAGTAGTGCTTTGGCCAGCAAAAGTGTCTTTATCAGGCTAATTTCAAATATGATAAGAGCAAATGCTTATATGGTCTTAAACAGAGGCTGCTTTAGTCACAGAATGGGATGCCCCGGGCAGGAATCGAGCTGGCAGGGTACAGTAGTGCTTTGGCCAGCAAAAGTGTCTTTATCAGGCCTAATTTCAAATATGATAAGAGCAAATGCTTATATGGTCTTAAACAGAGGCTGCTGTAGTCACAGAATGGGATGCCCCGGGCAGGAATCGAGCTGGCAGGGTACAGTAGTGCTTTGGCCAGCAAAAGTGTCTTTATCAGGCTAATTTCAAATATGATAAGAGCAAATGCTTATATGGTCTTAAACAGAGGCTGCTTTAGTCACAGAATGGGATGCCCCGGGCAGGAATCGAGCTGGCAGGGTACAGTAGTGCTTTGGCCAGCAAAAGTGTCTTTATCAGGCCTAATTTCAAATATGATAAGAGCAAATGCTTATATGGTCTTAAACAGAGGCTGCTTTAGTCACAGAATGGGATGCCCCGGGCAGGAATCGAGCTGGCAGGGTACAGTAGTGCTTTGGCCAGCAAAAGTGTCTTTATCAGGCCTAATTTCAAATATGATAAGAGCAAATGCTTATATGGTCTTAAACAGAGGCTGCTTTAGTCACAGAATGGGATGCCCCGGGCAGGAATCGAGCTGGCAGGGTACAGTAGTGCTTTGGCCAGCAAAAGTGTCTTTATCAGGCTAATTTCAAATATGATAAGAGCAAATGCTTATATGGTCTTAAACAGAGGCTGCTGTAGTCACAGAATGGGATGCCCCGGGCAGGAATCGAGCTGGCAGGGTACAGTAGTGCTTTGGCCAGCAAAAGTGTCTTTATCAGGCCTAATTTCAAATATGATAAGAGCAAATGCTTATATGGTCTTAAACAGAGGCTGCTTTAGTCACAGAATGGGATGCCCCGGGCAGGAATCGAGCTGGCAGGGTACAGTAGTGCTTTGGCCAGCAAAAGTGTCTTTATCAGGCTAATTTCAAATATGATAAGAGCAAATGCTTATATGGTCTTAAACAGAGGCTGCTGTAGTCACAGAATGGGATGCCCCGGGCAGGAATCGAGCTGGCAGGGTACAGTAGTGCTTTGGCCAGCAAAAGTGTCTTTATCAGGCCTAATTTCAAATATGATAAGAGCAAATGCTTATATGGTCTTAAACAGAGGCTGCTTTAGTCACAGAATGGGATGCCCCGGGCAGGAATCGAGCTGGCAGGGTACAGTAGTGCTTTGGCCAGCAAAAGTGTCTTTATCAGGCTAATTTCAAATATGATAAGAGCAAATGCTTATATGGTCTTAAACAGAGGCTGCTTTAGTCACAGAATGGGATGCCCCGGGCAGGAATCGAGCTGGCAGGGTACAGTAGTGCTTTGGCCAGCAAAAGTGTCTTTATCAGGCCTAATTTCAAATATGATAAGAGCAAATGCTTATATGGTCTTAAACAGAGGCTGCTGTAGTCACAGAATGGGATGCCCCGGGCAGGAATCGAGCTGGCAGGGTACAGTAGTGCTTTGGCCAGCAAAAGTGTCTTTATCAGGCTAATTTCAAATATGATAAGAGCAAATGCTTATATGGTCTTAAACAGAGGCTGCTTTAGTCACAGAATGGGATGCCCCGGGCAGGAATCGAGCTGGCAGGGTACAGTAGTGCTTTGGCCAGCAAAAGTGTCTTTATCAGGCCTAATTTCAAATATGATAAGAGCAAATGCTTATATGGTCTTAAACAGAGGCTGCTTTAGTCACAGAATGGGATGCCCCGGGCAGGAATCGAGCTGGCAGGGTACAGTAGTGCTTTGGCCAGCAAAAGTGTCTTTATCAGGCCTAATTTCAAATATGATAAGAGCAAATGCTTATATGGTCTTAAACAGAGGCTGCTTTAGTCACAGAATGGGATGCCCCGGGCAGGAATCGAGCTGGCAGGGTACAGTAGTGCTTTGGCCAGCAAAAGTGTCTTTATCAGGCTAATTTCAAATATGATAAGAGCAAATGCTTATATGGTCTTAAACAGAGGCTGCTTTAGTCACAGAATGGGATGCCCCGGGCAGGAATCGAGCTGGCAGGGTACAGTAGTGCTTTGGCCAGCAAAAGTGTCTTTATCAGGCCTAATTTCAAATATGATAAGAGCAAATGCTTATATGGTCTTAAACAGAGGCTGCTGTAGTCACAGAATGGGATGCCCCGGGCAGGAATCGAGCTGGCAGGGTACAGTAGTGCTTTGGCCAGCAAAAGTGTCTTTATCAGGCCTAATTTCAAATATGATAAGAGCAAATGCTTATATGGTCTTAAACAGAGGCTGCTTTAGTCACAGAATGGGATGCCCCGGGCAGGAATCGAGCTGGCAGGGTACAGTAGTGCTTTGGCCAGCAAAAGTGTCTTTATCAGGCCTAATTTCAAATATGATAAGAGCAAATGCTTATATGGTCTTAAACAGAGGCTGCTGTAGTCACAGAATGGGATGCCCCGGGCAGGAATCGAGCTGGCAGGGTACAGTAGTGCTTTGGCCAGCAAAAGTGTCTTTATCAGGCCTAATTTCAAATATGATAAGAGCAAATGCTTATATGGTCTTAAACAGAGGCTGCTTTAGTCACAGAATGGGATGCCCCGGGCAGGAATCGAGCTGGCAGGGTACAGTAGTGCTTTGGCCAGCAAAAGTGTCTTTATCAGGCCTAATTTCAAATATGATAAGAGCAAATGCTTATATGGTCTTAAACAGAGGCTGCTTTAGTCACAGAATGGGATGCCCCGGGCAGGAATCGAGCTGGCAGGGTACAGTAGTGCTTTGGCCAGCAAAAGTGTCTTTATCAGGCTAATTTCAAATATGATAAGAGCAAATGCTTATATGGTCTTAAACAGAGGCTGCTTTAGTCACAGAATGGGATGCCCCGGGCAGGAATCGAGCTGGCAGGGTACAGTAGTGCTTTGGCCAGCAAAAGTGTCTTTATCAGGCCTAATTTCAAATATGATAAGAGCAAATGCTTATATGGTCTTAAACAGAGGCTGCTTTAGTCACAGAATGGGATGCCCCGGGCAGGAATCGAGCTGGCAGGGTACAGTAGTGCTTTGGCCAGCAAAAGTGTCTTTATCAGGCCTAATTTCAAATATGATAAGAGCAAATGCTTATATGGTCTTAAACAGAGGCTGCTTTAGTCACAGAATGGGATGCCCCGGGCAGGAATCGAGCTGGCAGGGTACAGTAGTGCTTTGGCCAGCAAAAGTGTCTTTATCAGGCTAATTTCAAATATGATAAGAGCAAATGCTTATATGGTCTTAAACAGAGGCTGCTTTAGTCACAGAATGGGATGCCCCGGGCAGGAATCGAGCTGGCAGGGTACAGTAGTGCTTTGGCCAGCAAAAGTGTCTTTATCAGGCCTAATTTCAAATATGATAAGAGCAAATGCTTATATGGTCTTAAACAGAGGCTGCTGTAGTCACAGAATGGGATGCCCCGGGCAGGAATCGAGCTGGCAGGGTACAGTAGTGCTTTGGCCAGCAAAAGTGTCTTTATCAGGCTAATTTCAAATATGATAAGAGCAAATGCTTATATGGTCTTAAACAGAGGCTGCTTTAGTCACAGAATGGGATGCCCCGGGCAGGAATCGAGCTGGCAGGGTACAGTAGTGCTTTGGCCAGCAAAAGTGTCTTTATCAGGCCTAATTTCAAATATGATAAGAGCAAATGCTTATATGGTCTTAAACAGAGGCTGCTTTAGTCACAGAATGGGATGCCCCGGGCAGGAATCGAGCTGGCAGGGTACAGTAGTGCTTTGGCCAGCAAAAGTGTCTTTATCAGGCCTAATTTCAAATATGATAAGAGCAAATGCTTATATGGTCTTAAACAGAGGCTGCTGTAGTCACAGAATGGGATGCCCCGGGCAGGAATCGAGCTGGCAGGGTACAGTAGTGCTTTGGCCAGCAAAAGTGTCTTTATCAGGCCTAATTTCAAATATGATAAGAGCAAATGCTTATATGGTCTTAAACAGAGGCTGCTTTAGTCACAGAATGGGATGCCCCGGGCAGGAATCGAGCTGGCAGGGTACAGTAGTGCTTTGGCCAGCAAAAGTGTCTTTATCAGGCTAATTTCAAATATGATAAGAGCAAATGCTTATATGGTCTTAAACAGAGGCTGCTGTAGTCACAGAATGGGATGCCCCGGGCAGGAATCGAGCTGGCAGGGTACAGTAGTGCTTTGGCCAGCAAAAGTGTCTTTATCAGGCCTAATTTCAAATATGATAAGAGCAAATGCTTATATGGTCTTAAACAGAGGCTGCTTTAGTCACAGAATGGGATGCCCCGGGCAGGAATCGAGCTGGCAGGGTACAGTAGTGCTTTGGCCAGCAAAAGTGTCTTTATCAGGCTAATTTCAAATATGATAAGAGCAAATGCTTATATGGTCTTAAACAGAGGCTGCTGTAGTCACAGAATGGGATGCCCCGGGCAGGAATCGAGCTGGCAGGGTACAGTAGTGCTTTGGCCAGCAAAAGTGTCTTTATCAGGCCTAATTTCAAATATGATAAGAGCAAATGCTTATATGGTCTTAAACAGAGGCTGCTTTAGTCACAGAATGGGATGCCCCGGGCAGGAATCGAGCTGGCAGGGTACAGTAGTGCTTTGGCCAGCAAAAGTGTCTTTATCAGGCCTAATTTCAAATATGATAAGAGCAAATGCTTATATGGTCTTAAACAGAGGCTGCTTTAGTCACAGAATGGGATGCCCCGGGCAGGAATCGAGCTGGCAGGGTACAGTAGTGCTTTGGCCAGCAAAAGTGTCTTTATCAGGCTAATTTCAAATATGATAAGAGCAAATGCTTATATGGTCTTAAACAGAGGCTGCTTTAGTCACAGAATGGGATGCCCCGGGCAGGAATCGAGCTGGCAGGGTACAGTAGTGCTTTGGCCAGCAAAAGTGTCTTTATCAGGCCTAATTTCAAATATGATAAGAGCAAATGCTTATATGGTCTTAAACAGAGGCTGCTTTAGTCACAGAATGGGATGCCCCGGGCAGGAATCGAGCTGGCAGGGTACAGTAGTGCTTTGGCCAGCAAAAGTGTCTTTATCAGGCTAATTTCAAATATGATAAGAGCAAATGCTTATATGGTCTTAAACAGAGGCTGCTTTAGTCACAGAATGGGATGCCCCGGGCAGGAATCGAGCTGGCAGGGTACAGTAGTGCTTTGGCCAGCAAAAGTGTCTTTATCAGGCCTAATTTCAAATATGATAAGAGCAAATGCTTATATGGTCTTAAACAGAGGCTGCTGTAGTCACAGAATGGGATGCCCCGGGCAGGAATCGAGCTGGCAGGGTACAGTAGTGCTTTGGCCAGCAAAAGTGTCTTTATCAGGCCTAATTTCAAATATGATAAGAGCAAATGCTTATATGGTCTTAAACAGAGGCTGCTTTAGTCACAGAATGGGATGCCCCGGGCAGGAATCGAGCTGGCAGGGTACAGTAGTGCTTTGGCCAGCAAAAGTGTCTTTATCAGGCCTAATTTCAAATATGATAAGAGCAAATGCTTATATGGTCTTAAACAGAGGCTGCTTTAGTCACAGAATGGGATGCCTCACAGCAGACTTAAGATCAGTTCAGTATATATGCACAGTTAGTTACTATAAGCAGCCTGAAAACGCTAACAAAGGCTGGATGAAAAAAAAAAAATCTCCCTGTCAGCCAGCTCCGTTTTTCCTACCTTTCCCTGGCTTTCTGTCTGTCTCCTGTCTGTCTCCTGCCTGTCTCCTGCCTGTCTCCAGCCTGTCCCTGTCTGTCCCTGTCTCCAGCCTGTCTAACTGCCTCAGCTACACAGCGTTCTGTCTGTCTGTCACGAATGCAATAGAGAAATGAGGAAAAGCAAGATGGCCGCCGTTAAATACCGCTGTGTGACGTCACCGGGCTTGCTGGCTGCTGATAGGCTGCATGTGACTGCCCCAGCTTGCACTGGCGTGGGATACATGTCCAGACATGTCCCGCCCGCCATCTTAGAATGCCTGTAATGTAAATGAATGGATGTTAAAGGAAAACTTCGAGTGATCGAATCGCGGGGAAATTCGGATTCGATCCGAATCGAATTTTTCCTGAAATTCGGATCGAATCCGGGTTCGTCCGGATCGATTCGCTCATCCCTACTCGCAGCACCCACGACACTGTCCACATCACTATTTGTCTGCCTAGCTAGAGAAGCCACCTCCATTTCTTGGCTGGGCAGTAGCTGCTGACTGTCCTCTATCTGATGGTCCTCCTCACTAAAGAGTGGAGCTGAACCCAAAGCATAGGATACGTCGCTGGGGGAGGGAACGGCGTAGGCCAGAGGCAATGGGAGGACAGGGACTGCTCTCGGGGCATGCCAACTCAGGGTTGTGTCAGAGGAACCTACCGACCCTAGACTGGGGGTCTCAGACGTAAGTTGTGATGATGTTGTTGATGAGCGCGTCAACCAATCTACCACGGCAGATGCGTTACTGGTGGAGACCCGACCGCTAGCAGATACTGGCAGATTAGGTCTCTCAGCGTGACTCCTGCTGCTACTGGCCCCCAGTCTGATGCGAGCTCTGCCTGCGGAATCTTGGCCTCTGCCACTCCTCTTTTCACTTCCAGGCACTTGTCTGCCCGACATAGTCTAACTGGCGTGGTAGTAGGTGATATTTTAAGAACCCCCGGGCAGCGGTGGGTCTATATGAAACAGAATATAATGCACACCAAAAGTGAGCAGTAACACTCAGCCTCCAACAGGCCTGCTTAGTGTAAATAAGAGAGCTGCTTAGTGTAAATAAAGAGGGGTATGGTATGTTACAGAATGGGATGCCCCAACAGAAGTGCACCTGGCAGGCAGCAGTAAGTCTATGCCCAGCAAAAGTGTCTTTATCAGGCCCAATTTCAATTATAATAAGTGCAAATGGTTATATGGTCTTAAACAGAGGCTGCTGTAGTCACAGAATGGGATGCCCCAAAAAAGAAGTGGACCTGGCAGGGTCCAGTAGTGCTATGCCCAGCAAAAGTGTCTTTATCAGGGCTAATTTCAATTATAATAAGTGCAAATGGTATATGTTCTTAAACAGAGGCTGCTGTAGTCACAGAATGGGATGCCCCAAAAAAGAAGTGGACCTGGCAGGGTCCAGTAGTGCTATGCCCAGCAAAAGTGTCTTTATCAGGCTAATTTCAATTATAATAAGTGCAAATGGTTATATGGTGTTAAACAGAGGCTGCTGTAGTCACAGAATGGGATGCCCCAAAAAAGAAGTGGACCTGGCAGGGTCCAGTAGTGCTATGCCCAGCAAAAGTGTCTTTATCAGGGCTAATTTCAATTATAATAAGTGCAAATGGTATATGGTCTTAAACAGAGGCTGCTGTAGTCACAGAATGGGATGCCCCAAAAAAGAAGTGGACCTGGCAGGGTCCAGTAGTGCTATGCCCAGCAAAAGTGTCTTTATCAGGCTAATTTCAATTATAATAAGTGCAAATGGTTATATGGTGCTAAACAGAGGCTGCTGTAATCACAGAATGGGATGCCCCAAAAAAGAAGTGGACCTGGCAGGGTCCAGTAGTGCTATGCCCAGCAAAAGTGTCTTTATCAGGGCTAATTTCAATTATAATAAGTGCAAATGGTATATGGTCTTAAACAGAGGCTGCTGTAGTCACAGAATGGGATGCCCTAAAAACCAGCAGTAAGTACACCTGGCAGGGTCCAGTAGTGCTATGCCAAGCAAAAGTGTCTTTATCAGGCTAATTTCAATTATAATAAGTGCAAATGGTTATATGGTCTTAAACAGAGGCTGCTGTAGTCACAGAATGGGATGCCCCAAAAAAGAAGTGGACCTGGCAGGGTCCAGTAGTGCTATGCCCAGCAAAAGTGTCTTTATCAGGCCTAATTTCAATTATAATAAGTGCAAATGGTTATATGGTGTTAAACAGAGGCTGCTGTAGTCACAGAATGGGATGCCCCAAAAAAGAAGTGGACCTGGCAGGGTCCAGTAGTGCTATGCCCAGCAAAAGTGTCTTTATCAGGGCTAATTTCAATTATAATAAGTGCAAATGGTATATGGTCGTAAACAGAGGCTGCTGTAGTCACAGAATGGGATGCCCCAAAAAAGAAGTGGACCTGGCAGGGTCCAGTAGTGCTATGCCCAGCAAAAGTGTCTTTATCAGGCTAATTTCAATTATAATAAGTGCAAATGGTTATATGGTGTTAAACAGAGGCTGCTTTAGTCACAGAATGGGATGCCTCACAGCAGACTTAAGATCAGTTCAGTATATATGCACAGTTAGTTACTATAAGCAGCCTGAAAACGCTAACAAAGGCTGGATGAAAAAAAAAAAATCTCCCTGTCAGCCAGCTCCGTTTTTCCTACCTTTCCCTGGCTTTCTGTCTGTCTCCTGTCTGTCTCCTGCCTGTCTCCTGCCTGTCTCCAGCCTGTCCCTGTCTGTCCCTGTCTCCAGCCTGTCTAACTGCCTCAGCTACACAGCGTTCTGTCTGTCTGTCACGAATGCAATAGAGAAATGAGGAAAAGCAAGATGGCCGCCGTTAAATACCGCTGTGTGACGTCACCGGGCTTGCTGGCTGCTGATAGGCTGCATGGGACTGCCCCAGCTTGCACTGGCGCGGGATACATGTCCAGACATGTCCCGCCCGCCATCTTAGAATGCCTGTAATGTAAATGAATGGATGTTAAAGGAAAACTTCGAGTGATCGAATCGCGGGGAAATTCGGATTCGATCCGAATCGAATTTTTCCTGAAATTCGGATCGAATCCGGGTTCGTCCGGATCGATTCGCTCATCCCTACTCGCAGCACCCACGACACTGTCCACATCACTATTTGTCTGCCTAGCTAGAGAAGCCACCTCCATTTCTTGGCTGGGCAGTAGCTGCTGACTGTCCTCTATCTGATGGTCCTCCTCACTAAAGAGTGGAGCTGAACCCAAAGCATAGGATACGTCGCTGGGGGAGGGAACGGCGTAGGCCAGAGGCAATGGGAGGACAGGGACTGCTCTCGGGGCATGCCAACTCAGGGTTGTGTCAGAGGAACCTACCGACCCTAGACTGGGGGTCTCAGACGTAAGTTGTGATGATGTTGTTGATGAGCGCGTCAACCAATCTACCACGGCAGATGCGTTACTGGTGGAGACCCGACCGCTAGCAGATACTGGCAGATTAGGTCTCTCAGCGTGACTCCTGCTGCTACTGGCCCCCAGTCTGATGCGAGCTCTGCCTGCGGAATCTTGGCCTCTGCCACTCCTCTTTTCACTTCCAGGCACTTGTCTGCCCGACATAGTCTAACTGGCGTGGTAGTAGGTGATATTTTAAGAACCCCCGGGCAGCGGTGGGTCTATATGAAACAGAATATAATGCACACCAAAAGTGAGCAGTAACACTCAGCCTCCAACAGGCCTGCTTAGTGTAAATAAGAGAGCTGCTTAGTGTAAATAAAGAGGGGTATGGTATGTTACAGAATGGGATGCCCCAACAGAAGTGCACCTGGCAGGCAGCAGTAAGTCTATGCCCAGCAAAAGTGTCTTTATCAGGCCCAATTTCAATTATAATAAGTGCAAATGGTTATATGGTCTTAAACAGAGGCTGCTGTAGTCACAGAATGGGATGCCCCAAAAAAGAAGTGGACCTGGCAGGGTCCAGTAGTGCTATGCCCAGCAAAAGTGTCTTTATCAGGGCTAATTTCAATTATAATAAGTGCAAATGGTATATGTCCTTAAACAGAGGCTGCTGTAGTCACAGAATGGGATGCCCCAAAAAAGAAGTGGACCTGGCAGGGTCCAGTAGTGCTATGCCCAGCAAAAGTGTCTTTATCAGGCTAATTTCAATTATAATAAGTGCAAATGGTTATATGGTGTTAAACAGAGGCTGCTGTAGTCACAGAATGGGATGCCCCAAAAAAGAAGTGGACCTGGCAGGGTCCAGTAGTGCTATGCCCAGCAAAAGTGTCTTTATCAGGGCTAATTTCAATTATAATAAGTGCAAATGGTATATGGTCTTAAACAGAGGCTGCTGTAGTCACAGAATGGGATGCCCCAAAAAAGAAGTGGACCTGGCAGGGTCCAGTAGTGCTATGCCCAGCAAAAGTGTCTTTATCAGGCTAATTTCAATTATAATAAGTGCAAATGGTTATATGGTGCTAAACAGAGGCTGCTGTAATCACAGAATGGGATGCCCCAAAAAAGAAGTGGACCTGGCAGGGTCCAGTAGTGCTATGCCCAGCAAAAGTGTCTTTATCAGGGCTAATTTCAATTATAATAAGTGCAAATGGTATATGGTCTTAAACAGAGGCTGCTGTAGTCACAGAATGGGATGCCCTAAAAACCAGCAGTAAGTACACCTGGCAGGGTCCAGTAGTGCTATGCCAAGCAAAAGTGTCTTTATCAGGCTAATTTCAATTATAATAAGTGCAAATGGTTATATGGTCTTAAACAGAGGCTGCTGTAGTCACAGAATGGGATGCCCCAAAAAAGAAGTGGACCTGGCAGGGTCCAGTAGTGCTATGCCCAGCAAAAGTGTCTTTATCAGGCCTAATTTCAATTATAATAAGTGCAAATGGTTATATGGTGTTAAACAGAGGCTGCTGTAGTCACAGAATGGGATGCCCCAAAAAAGAAGTGGACCTGGCAGGGTCCAGTAGTGCTATGCCCAGCAAAAGTGTCTTTATCAGGGCTAATTTCAATTATAATAAGTGCAAATGGTATATGGTCGTAAACAGAGGCTGCTGTAGTCACAGAATGGGATGCCCCAAAAAAGAAGTGGACCTGGCAGGGTCCAGTAGTGCTATGCCCAGCAAAAGTGTCTTTATCAGGCTAATTTCAATTATAATAAGTGCAAATGGTTATATGGTGTTAAACAGAGGCTGCTGTAGTCACAGAATGGGATGCCCCAAAAAAGAAGTGGACCTGGCAGGGTCCAGTAGTGCTATGCCCAGCAAAAGTGTCTTTATCAGGCTAATTTCAATTAAAATAAGTGCAAATGGTTATATGGTCTTAAACAGAGGCTGCTGTAGTCACAGAATGGGATGCCCCAAAAAAGAAGTGGACCTGGCAGGGTCCAGTAGTGCTATGCCCAGCAAAAGTGTCTTTATCAGGGCTAATTTCAATTATAATAAGTGCAAATGGTATATGGTCTTAAACAGAGGCTGCTGTAGTCACAGAATGGGATGCCCTAAAAACCAGCAGTAAGTACACCTGGCAGGGTCCAGTAGTGCTATGCCCAGCAAAAGTGTCTTTATCAGGCTAATTTCAATTAAAATAAGTGCAAATGGTTATATGGTCTTAAACAGAGGCTGCTGTAGTCACAGAATGGGATGCCCCAAAAAAGAAGTGGACCTGGCAGGGTCCAGTAGTGCTATGCCCAGCAAAAGTGTCTTTATCAGGGCTAATTTCAATTATAATAAGTGCAAATGGTATATGGTCTTAAACAGAGGCTGCTGTAGTCACAGAATGGGATGCCCTAAAAACCAGCAGTAAGTACACCTGGCAGGGTCCAGTAGTGCTATGCCCAGCAAAAGTGTCTTTATCAGGCTAATTTCAATTATAATAAGTGCAAATGGTTATATGGTGTTAAACAGAGGCTGCTGTAGTCACAGAATGGGATGCCCCAAAAAAGAAGTGGACCTGGCAGGGTCCAGTAGTGCTATGCCCAGCAAAAGTGTCTTTATCAGGCTAATTTCAATTATAATAAGTGCAAATGGTATATGGTCTTAAACAGAGGCTGCTGTAGTCACAGAATGGGATGCCACAACAGAAGTTGACCTGGCAGGGTCCAGTAGTGCTATGCCCAACAAAAGTGTCTTTATCAGGGCTAATTTCAATTATAATAAGTGCAAATGGTATATGGTCTTAAACAGAGGCTGCTGTAGTCACAGAATGGGATGCCCTAAAAACCAGCAGTAAGTACACCTGGCAGGGTCCAGTAGTGCTATGCCCAGCAAAAGTGTCTTTATCAGGCTAATTTCAATTATAATAAGTGCAAATGGTTATATGGTGTTAAACAGAGGCTGCTGTAGTCACAGAATGGGATGCCCCAAAAAAGAAGTGGACCTGGCAGGGTCCAGTAGTGCTATGCCCAGCAAAAGTGTCTTTATCAGGCTAATTTCAATTATAATAAGTGCAAATGGTTATATGGTCTTAAACAGAGGCTGCTGTAGTCACAGAATGGGATGCCCCAAAAAAGAAGTGGACCTGGCAGGGTCCAGTAGTGCTATGCCCAGCAAAAGTGTCTTTATCAGGCTAATTTCAATTATAATAAGTGCAAATGGTTATATGGTGTTAAACAGAGGCTGCTGTAGTCACAGAATGGGATGCCCCAAAAAAGAAGTGGACCTGGCAGGGTCCAGTAGTGCTATGCCCAGCAACAGTGTCTTTATCAGGCTAATTTCAATTATAATAAGTGCAAATGGTATATGGTCTTAAACAGAGGCTGCTGTAGTCACAGAATGGGATGCCACAACAGAAGTGGACCTGGCAGGGTCCAGTAGTGCTATGCCCAGCAAAAGTGTCTTTATCAGGGCTAATTTCAATTATAATAAGTGCAAATGGTATATGGTCTTAAACAGAGGCTGCTGTAGTCACAGAATGGGATGCCCTAAAAACCAGCAGTAAGTACACCTGGCAGGGTCCAGTAGTGCTATGCCCAGCAAAAGTGTCTTTATCAGGCTAATTTCAATTATAATAAGTGCAAATGGTTATATGGTGTTAAACAGAGGCTGCTGTAGTCACAGAATGGGATGCCCCAAAAAAGAAGTGGACCTGGCAGGGTCCAGTAGGGCTATGCCCAGCAAAAGTGTCTTTATCAGGGCTAATTTCAATTATAATAAGTGCAAATGGTATATGGTCTTAAACAGAGGCTGCTGTAGTCACAGAATGGGATGCCCTAAAAACCAGCAGTAAGTACACCTGGCAGGGTCCAGTAGTGCTATGCCCAGCAAAAGTGTCTTTATCAGGCTAATTTCAATTATAATAAGTGCAAATGGTTATATGGTCTTAAACAGAGGCTGCTGTAGTCACAGAATGGGATGCCCCAAAAAAGAAGTGGACCTGGCAGGGTCCAGTAGTGCTATGCCCAGCAAAAGTGTCTTTATCAGGCTAATTTCAATTATAATAAGTGCAAATGGTTATATGGTCTTAAACAGAGGCTGCTGTAGTCACAGAATGGGATGCCCCAAAAAAGAAGTGGACCTGGCAGGGTCCAGTAGTGCTATGCCCAGCAAAAGTGTCTTTATCAGGGCTAATTTCAATTATAATAAGTGCAAATGGTATATGGTCTTAAACAGAGGCTGCTGTAGTCACAGAATGGGATGCCCTAAAAACCAGCAGTAAGTACACCTGGCAGGGTCCAGTAGTGCTATGCCCAGCAAAAGTGTCTTTATCAGGCTAATTTCAATTATAATAAGTGCAAATGGTTATATGGTCTTAAACAGAGGCTGCTGTAGTCACAGAATGGGATGCCCCAAAAAAGAAGTGGACCTGGCAGGGTCCAGTAGTGCTATGCCCAGCAAAAGTGTCTTTATCAGGCTAATTTCAATTATAATAAGTGCAAATGGTTATATGGTGTTAAACAGAGGCTGCTGTAGTCACAGAATGGGATGCCCCAAAAAAGAAGTGGACCTGGCAGGGTCCAGTAGTGCTATGCCCAGCAAAAGTGTCTTTATCAGGGCTAATTTCAATTATAATAAGTGCAAATGGTATATGGTCTTAAACAGAGGCTGCTGTAGTCACAGAATGGGATGCCCTAAAAACCAGCAGTAAGTACACCTGGCAGGGTCCAGTAGTGCTATGCCCAGCAAAAGTGTCTTTATCAGGCTAATTTCAATTATAATAAGTGCAAATGGTTATATGGTCTTAAACAGAGGCTGCTGTAGTCACAGAATGGGATGCCCCAAAAAAGAAGTGGACCTGGCAGGGTCCAGTAGTGCTATGCCCAGCAAAAGTGTCTTTATCAGGCTAATTTCAATTATAATAAGTGCAAATGGTTATATGGTCTTAAACAGAGGCTGCTGTAGTCACAGAATGGGATGCCCCAAAAAAGAAGTGGACCTGGCAGGGTCCAGTAGTGCTATGCCCAGCAAAAGTGTCTTTATCAGGGCTAATTTCAATTATAATAAGTGCAAATGGTATATGGTCTTAAACAGAGGCTGCTGTAGTCACAGAATGGGATGCCCTAAAAACCAGCAGTAAGTACACCTGGCAGGGTCCAGTAGTGCTATGCCCAGCAAAAGTGTCTTTATCAGGCTAATTTCAATTATAATAAGTGCAAATGGTTATATGGTCTTAAACAGAGGCTGCTGTAGTCACAGAATGGGATGCCCCAAAATAGAAGTGGACCTGGCAGGGTCCAGTAGTGCTATGCCCAGCAAAAGTGTCTTTATCAGGGCTAATTTCAATTATAATAAGTGCAAATGGTATATGGTCTTAAACAGAGGCTGCTGTAGTCACAGAATGGGATGCCCTAAAAACCAGCAGTAAGTACACCTGGCAGGGTCCAGTAGTGCTATGCCCAGCAAAAGTGTCTTTATCAGGCTAATTTCAATTATAATAAGTGCAAATGGTTATATGGTCTTAAACAGAGGCTGCTGTAGTCACAGAATGGGATGCCCCAAAAAAGAAGTGGACCTGGCAGGGTCCAGTAGTGCTATGCCCAGCAAAAGTGTCTTTATCAGGGCTAATTTCAATTATAATAAGTGCAAATGGTATATGGTCTTAAACAGAGGCTGCTGTAGTCACAGAATGGGATGCCCTAAAAACCAGCAGTAAGTACACCTGGCAGGGTCCAGTAGTGCTATGCCCAGCAAAAGTGTCTTTATCAGGCTAATTTCAATTATAATAAGTGCAAATGGTTATATGGTCTTAAACAGAGGCTGCTGTAGTCACAGAATGGGATGCCCCAAAAAAGAAGTGGACCTGGCAGGGTCCAGTAGTGCTATGCCCAGCAAAAGTGTCTTTATCAGGGCTAATTTCAATTATAATAAGTGCAAATGGTATATGGTCTTAAACAGAGGCTGCTGTAGTCACAGAATGGGATGCCCTAAAAACCAGCAGTAAGTACACCTGGCAGGGTCCAGTAGTGCTATGCCCAGCAAAAGTGTCTTTATCAGGGCTAATTTCAATTATAATAAGTGCAAATGGTATATGGTCTTAAACAGAGGCTGCTGTAGTCACAGAATGGGATGCCCTAAAAACCAGCAGTAAGTACACCTGGCAGGGTCCAGTAGTGCTATGCCCAGCAAAAGTGTCTTTATCAGGCTAATGTCAATTATAATAAGTGCAAATGGTTATATGGTGTTAAACAGAGGCTGCTGTAGTCACAGAATGGGATGCCCCAAAATAGAAGTGGACCTGGCAGGGTCCAGTAGTGCTATGCCCAGCAAAAGTGTCTTTATCAGGGCTAATTTCAATTATAATAAGTGCAAATGGTATATGGTCTTAAACAGAGGCTGCTGTAGTCACAGAATGGGATGCCCTAAAAACCAGCAGTAAGTACACCTGGCAGGGTCCAGTAGTGCTATGCCCAGCAAAAGTGTCTTTATCAGGCTAATTTCAATTATAATAAGTGCAAATGGTTATATGGTCTTAAACAGAGGCTGCTGTAGTCACAGAATGGGATGCCCCAAAAAAGAAGTGGACCTGGCAGGGTCCAGTAGTGCTATGCCCAGCAAAAGTGTCTTTATCAGGGCTAATTTCAATTATAATAAGTGCAAATGGTATATGGTCTTAAACAGAGGCTGCTGTAGTCACAGAATGGGATGCCCTTAGAACCAGCAGTAAGTACACCTGGCAGGGTCCAGTAGTGCTATGCCCAGCAAAAGTGTCTTTATCAGGCTAATTTCAATTATAATAAGTGCAAATGGTTATATGGTCTTAAACAGAGGCTGCTGTAGTCACAGAATGGGATGCCCCAAAAAAGAAGTGGACCTGGCAGGGTCCAGTAGTGCTATGCCCAGCAAAAGTGTCTTTATCAGGGCTAATTTCAATTATAATAAGTGCAAATGGTATATGGTCTTAAACAGAGGCTGCTGTAGTCACAGAATGGGATGCCCTAAAAACCAGCAGTAAGTACACCTGGCAGGGTCCAGTAGTGCTATGCCCAGCAAAAGTGTCTTTATCAGGGCTAATTTCAATTATAATAAGTGCAAATGGTATATGGTCTTAAACAGAGGCTGCTGTAGTCACAGAATGGGATGCCCTAAAAACCAGCAGTAAGTACACCTGGCAGGGTCCAGTAGTGCTATGCCCAGCAAAAGTGTCTTTATCAGGCTAATTTCAATTATAATAAGTGCAAATGGTTATATGGTCTTAAACAGAGGCTGCTGTAGTCACAGAATGGGATGCCCCAAAAAAGAAGTGGACCTGGCAGGGTCCAGTAGTGCTATGCCCAGCAAAAGTGTCTTTATCAGGGCTAATTTCAATTATAATAAGTGCAAATGGTATATGGTCTTAAACAGAGGCTGCTGTAGTCACAGAATGGGATGCCCTAAAAACCAGCAGTAAGTACACCTGGCAGGGTCCAGTAGTGCTATGCCCAGCAAAAGTGTCTTTATCAGGCTAATTTCAATTATAATAAGTGCAAATGGTTATATGGTCTTAAACAGAGGCTGCTGTAGTCACAGAATGGGATGCCCCAAAAAAGAAGTGGACCTGGCAGGGTCCAGTAGTGCTATGCCCAGCAAAAGTGTCTTTATCAGGGCTAATTTCAATTATAATAAGTGCAAATGGTATATGGTCTTAAACAGAGGCTGCTGTAGTCACAGAATGGGATGCCCTAAAAACCAGCAGTAAGTACACCTGGCAGGGTCCAGTAGTGCTATGCCCAGCAAAAGTGTCTTTATCAGGGCTAATTTCAATTATAATAAGTGCAAATGGTATATGGTCTTAAACAGAGGCTGCTGTAGTCACAGAATGGGATGCCCTAAAAACCAGCAGTAAGTACACCTGGCAGGGTCCAGTAGTGCTATGCCCAGCAAAAGTGTCTTTATCAGGCTAATTTCAATTATAATAAGTGCAAATGGTTATATGGTCTTAAACAGAGGCTGCTGTAGTCACAGAATGGGATGCCCCAAAAAAGAAGTGGACCTGGCAGGGTCCAGTAGTGCTATGCCCAGCAAAAGTGTCTTTATCAGGCTAATTTCAATTATAATAAGTGCAAATGGTTATATGGTGTTAAACAGAGGCTGCTGTAGTCACAGAATGGGATGCCCCAAAAAAGAAGTGGACCTGGCAGGGTCCAGTAGTGCTATGCCCAGCAACAGTGTCTTTATCAGGCTAATTTCAATTATAATAAGTGCAAATGGTATATGGTCTTAAAAAGAGGCTGCTGTAGTCACAGAATGGGATGCCACAACAGAAGTGGACCTGGCAGGGTCCAGTAGTGCTATGCCCAGCAAAAGTGTCTTTATCAGGGCTAATTTCAATTATAATAAGTGCAAATGGTATATGGTCTTAAACAGAGGCTGCTGTAGTCACAGAATGGGATGCCCTAAAAACCAGCAGTAAGTACACCTGGCAGGGTCCAGTAGTGCTATGCCCAGCAAAAGTGTCTTTATCAGGCTAATTTCAATTATAATATGTGCAAATGGTTATATGGTCTTAAACAGAGGCTGCTGTAGTCACAGAATGGGATGCCCCAAAAAAGAAGTGGACCTGGCAGGGTCCAGTAGTGCTATGCCCAGCAAAAGTGTCTTTATCAGGCTAATTTCAATTATAATAAGTGCAAATGGTTATATGGCGTTAAACAGAGGCTGCTGTAGTCACAGAATGGGATGCCCCAAAAAAGAAGTGGACCTGGCAGGGTCCAGTAGTGCTATGCCCAGCAAAAGTGTCTTTATCAGGGCTAATTTCAATTATAATAAGTGCAAATGGTATATGGTCTTAAACAGAGGCTGCTGTAGTCACAAAATGGGATGCCCTAAAAACCAGCAGTAAGTACACCTGGCAGGGTCCAGTAGTGCTATGCCCAGCAAAAGTGTCTTTATCAGGCTGATTTCAATTATAATAAGTGCAAATGGTTATATGGTCTTAAACAGAGGCTGCTGTAGTCACAGAATGGGATGCCCCAAAAAAGAAGTGGACCTGGCAATGTCCAGTAGTGCTATGCCCAGCAAAAGTGTCTTTATCAGGGCTAATTTCAATTATAAAAAGTGCAAATGGTTATATGGTGTTAAACAGAGGCTGCTGTAGTCACAGAATGGGATGCCCCAAAAAAGAAGTGGACCTGGCAGGGTCCAGTAGTGCTATGCCCAGCAACAGTGTCTTTATCAGGCTAATTTCAATTATAATAAGTGCAAATGGTATATGGTCTTAAACAGAGGCTGCTGTAGTCACAGAATGGGATGCCCCAAAAAAGAAGTGGACCTGGCAGGGTCCAGTAGTGCTATGCCCAGCAAAAGTGTCTTTATCAGGGCTAATTTCAATTATAATAAGTGCAAATGGTATATGGTCTTAAACAGAGGCTGCTGTAGTCACAGAATGGGATGCCCTAAAAACCAGCAGTAAGTACACCTGGCAGGGTCCAGTAGTGCTATGCCCAGCAAAAGTGTCTTTATCAGGCTAATTTCAATTATAATAAGTGCAAATGGTTATATGGTGTTAAACAGAGGCTGCTGTAGTCACAGAATGGGATGCCCCAAAAAAGAAGTGGACCTGGCAGGGTCCAGTAGTGCTATGCCCAGCAAAAGTGTCTTTATCAGGCTAATTTCAATTATAATAAGTGCAAATGGTTATATGGTCTTAAACAGAGGCTGCTGTAGTCACAGAATGGGATGCCCCAAAAAAGAAGTGGACCTGGCAGGGTCCAGTAGTGCTATGCCCAGCAAAAGTGTCTTTATCAGGGCTAATTTCAATTATAATAAGTGCAAATGGTATATGGTCTTAAACAGAGGCTGCTGTAGTCACAGAATGGGATGCCCTAAAAACCAGCAGTAAGTACACCTGGCAGGGTCCAGTAGTGCTATGCCCAGCAAAAGTGTCTTTATCAGGCTAATTTCAATTATAATAAGTGCAAATGGTTATATGGTCTTAAACAGAGGCTGCTGTAGTCACAGAATGGGATGCCCCAAAAAAGAAGTGGACCTGGCAGGGTCCAGTAGTGCTATGCCCAGCAAAAGTGTCTTTATCAGGGCTAATTTCAATTATAATAAGTGCAAATGGTTATATGGTGTTAAACAGAGGCTGCTGTAGTCACAGAATGGGATGCCCCAAAAAATAAGTGGACCTGGCAGGGTCCAGTAGTGCTATGCCCAGCAAAAGTGTCTTTATCAGGGCTAATTTCAATTATAATAAGTGCAAATGGTATATGTTCTTAAACAGAGGCTGCTGTAGTCACAGAATGGGATGCCCTAAAAACCAGCAGTGAGTACACCTGGCAGGGTCCAGTAGTGCTATGCCCAGCAAAAGTGTCTTTATCAGGCTAATTTCAATTATAATAAGTGCAAATGGTTATATGGTCTTAAACAGAGGCTGCTGTAGTCACAGAATGGGATGCCCCAAAAAAGAAGTGGACCTGGCAGGGTCCAGTAGTGCTATGCCCAGCAAAAGTGTCTTTATCAGGGCTAATTTCAATTATAATAAGTGCAAATGGAATATGGTCTTAAACAGAGGCTGCTGTAGTCACAGAATGGGATGCCCTAAAAACCAGCAGTAAGTACACCTGGCAGGGTCCAGTAGTGCTATGCCCAGCAAAAGTGTCTTTATCAGGCTAATTTCAATTATAATAAGTGCAAATGGTTATATGGTCTTAAACAGAGGCTGCTGTAGTCACAGAATGGGATGCCCCAAAAAAGAAGTGGACCTGGCAGGGTCCAGTAGTGCTATGCCCAGCAAAAGTGTCTTTATCAGGCTAATTTCAATTATAATAAGTGCAAATGGTTATATGGTGTTAAACAGAGGCTGCTGTAGTCACAGAATGGGATGCCCCAAAAAATAAGTGGACCTGGCAGGGTCCAGTAGTGCTATGCCCAGCAACAGTGTCTTTATCAGGCTAATTTCAATTATAATAAGTGCAAATGGTATATGGTCTTAAACAGAGGCTGCTGTAGTCACAGAATGGGATGCCACAACAGAAGTGGACCTGGCAGGGTCCAGTAGTGCTATGCCCAGCAAAAGTGTCTTTATCAGGCTAATTTCAATTATAATAAGTGCAAATGGTTATATGGTGTTAAACAGAGGCTGCTGTAGTCACAGAATGGGATGCCCCAAAAAAGAAGTGGACCTGGCAGGGTCCAGTAGTGCTATGCCCAGCAAAAGTGTCTTTATCAGGGCTAATTTCAATTATAATAAGTGCAAATGGTATATGGTCTTAAACAGAGGCTGCTGTAGTCACAGAATGGGATGCCCTTAAAACCAGCAGTAAGTACACCTGGCAGGGTCCAGTAGTGCTATGCCCAGCAAAAGTGTCTTTATCAGGCTAATTTCAATTATAATAAGTGCAAATGGTTATATGGTCTTAAACAGAGGCTGCTGTAGTCACAGAATGGGATGCCCCAAAAAAGAAGTGGACCTGGCAGGGTTCAGTAGTGCTATGCCCAGCAAAAGTGTCATTATCAGGGCTAATTTCAATGATAATAAGTGCAAATGGTATATGGTCTTAAACAGAGGCTGCTGTAGTCACAGAATGGGATGCCCTAAAAACCAGCAGTAAGTACACCTGGCAGGGTCCAGTAGTGCTATGCCCAGCAAAAGTGTCTTTATCAGGCTAATTTCAATTATAATAAGTGCAAATGGTTATATGGTCTTAAACAGAGGCTGCTGTAGTCACAGAATGGGATGCCCCAAAAAAGAAGTGGACCTGGCAGGGTCCAGTAGTGCTATGCCCAGCAAAAGTGTCTTTATCAGGCTAATTTCAATTATAATAAGTGCAAATGGTTATATGGTGTTAAACAGAGGCTGCTGTAGTCACAGAATGGGATGCCCCAAAAAATAAGTGGACCTGGCAGGGTCCAGTAGTGCTATGCCCAGCAACAGTGTCTTTATCAGGCTAATTTCAATTATAATAAGTGCAAATGGTATATGGTCTTAAACAGAGGCTGCTGTAGTCACAGAATGGGATGCCACAACAGAAGTGGACCTGGCAGGGTCCAGTAGTGCTATGCCCAGCAAAAGTGTCTTTATCAGGGCTAATTTCAATTATAATAAGTGCAAATGGTATATGGTCTTAAACAGAGGCTGCTGTAGTCACAGAATGGGATGCCCTAAAAACCAGCAGTAAGTACACCTGGCAGGGTCCAGTAGTGCTATGCCCAGCAAAAGTGTCTTTATCAGGCTAATTTCAATTATAATAAGTGCAAATGGTATATGGTCTTAAACAGAGGCTGCTGTAGTCACAGAATGGGATGCCACAACAGAAGTGGACCTGGCAGGGTCCAGTAGTGCTATGCCCAGCAAAAGTGTCTTTATCAGGGCTAATTTCAATTATAATAAGTGCAAATGGTTATATGGTCTTAAACAGAGGCTGCTGTAGTCACAGAATGGGATGCCCCAAAAAAGAAGTGGACCTGGCAGGGTCCAGTAGTGCTATGCCCAGCAAAAGTGTCTTTATCAGGCCTAATTTCAATTATAATAAGTGCAAATGGTTATATGGTCTTAAACAGAGGCTGCTGTAGTCACAGAATGGGATGCCCCAAAAAAGAAGTGGACCTGGCAGGGTCCAGTAGTGCTATGCCCAGCAAAAGTGTCTTTATCAGGCTAATTTCAATTATAATAAGTGCAAATGGTTATATGGTGTTAAACAGAGGCTGCTGTAGTCACAGAATGGGATGCCCCAAAAAAGAAGTGGACCTGGCAGGGTCCAGTAGTGCTATGCCCAGCAAAAGTGTCTTTATCAGGCCTAATTTCAATTATAATAAGTGCAAATGGTTATATGGTGTTAAACAGAGGCTGCTGTAGTCACAGAATGGGATGCCCCAAAAAAGAAGTGGACCTGGCCGGGTCCAGTAGTGCTATGCCCAGCAAAAGTGTCTTTATCAGGCCTAATTTCAATTATAATAAGTGCAAATGGTTATATGGTCTTAAACAGAGGCTGCTGTAGTCACAGAATGGGATGCCTCACTGCAGACTTAAGATCAGTTCAGTATATATGCACAGTTAGTTAGTATAAGCAGCCTGAAAACGCTAACAAAGCCTGTCAGGCTGGATGAAAAAAAAAAAAAATCTCCCTGTGACAGCCTCCGATTTTCCCTTCCTTTCCCTGTTTTTTGCTGGCTTTCTGTCTGTCTCCTGTCTGTCTCCTGCCTGTCTCCAGCCTGTCCCTGTCTGTCCCTGCCTGTCTAACTGTCTCTCCCTCAGCTACACAGCGTTCTGTCTCTCACGAATGCAATAGAGAAATGAGGAAGGAAAAGCAAGATGGCCGGCCTTAAATAGCGCTGTGACGTCACCGGGCTTGCTGGCTGCTGATAGGCTGCATGTGACTGCCCCAGCTTGCACTGGCGCGGGATAGATGTCCAAACATGTCCCGTCCGCCATCTTAGAATGCCTGTAAATGTAAATGAATGGATGTTAAAGGAAAACTTCGAGGGATCGAATCGCGGGGAAATTCGGATTCGATCCGAATCGAATTTTTCCTGAAATTCGGATTGAATCCGGGTTCGTCCGGATCGATTCGCTCATCCCTAGTCATAGTCATAGTCACTGAATACCCTGGCAGATCCAGGAGTTTTAGGAATAGCTTTAAGAGGAGTAAAAAGATAAAATTGCATGGGTCCTCCTACTGCAAGGAATGCTTGAAATTCCATTAGCCTTGGCTTGTATGCCATTCAACTACTTTCTGTTTTAGGAAAGAATTCTCTACCTTGTACCTTTAAATAGAGGACTTACCTGTCTCTTTAATCCCCTATGCCACCTGACATGGGTCTCTCCTGAATTAGATTTATAACGCTGTCAAAGATAATATTTTCTACATCTCAGTGCTACAAAAAAATAGTCTAGGTTACCTTTTAGCACTACAGATTATTTATAATTCTAGAGCTTCTTTGCCTCTGCAGAAACTAAAAAGCTCTTGGATATAAAGACCAATGGGCATAAGGTAAGCCAGAAACGTAGCAAACTTAGGAAACAACTATGAGTAGAAATGAAAAAAAATGGATGTAGAAAACAAAACAATATATGGAAGGCATCCAGCTATGTGACACCTTTGTTATTTATATGGCAGAGTTAAATGATCAGCATATCAAGGACCAAAAAAATCAATAGTTTTACTTTGCATAACTTCCCTTGGGTAGCCTGTATACTGCAGCTTAAATCTTTTGAGGACAAACTACTTTGAGCTTCTCTTTGATAAGTGGCCTCTGTACACAGGAGTTGACACGCAAATTCGCCATAATAAAGCACTGGGGGAATGTTTGTGATATTGAAGTGTTTTTCTCCAAGACTGCTGACATATTTGCTGCAAACTTTGGTCCAAATGTTTCATAAAGCTTTTAACAGGGAACTATAACTAGTTAATTTAACGTAGTGATACATCATCGATGTATGTGATACATACATCAACAAGAACACTTGTCACAATAGATATGTAAATTAAAGAATAATTACCATAATTGTTGTGTAGCAACAATGTTCTCATAAAAGAGATTACATTTATTTTACAGAAATTCAATGTCTAGGTCTTATTTCTGTTTACTGCTCCTCTGATCTAGTACTTTTTCAGTAGCAGGCCTGACTAAACTCTTATTCGTACTTATACATACAAAAAGAGTGCCTCTAAATTCATAGGAAATAACAACACCTTGACGATACGCTGTATGTTCAAGGAATATGTTTGAAGAATTTATTTAGTGCTTAGGAAAGGGTGCAGGTAATCAAACAAAAGTATCAGCAAGTGGTCAGGTGTTTTTTTGCCCCCTTATACTTTCAACTGGTAGAGGGATTTTTGAGACCATTTACCAGTATAAGTATTGTGATTGCAAATAAACAACCTACTTACTTACTTGTTTAAAAAAAAAAAGTTGGAGTGTGCATGCGTACGGCGCGTGGATGGGCACATAGGATCGCGCTCTGCTGAAGCCCAGAGCCCCGGCCCCATACAGCGCAAAGCAACCGTCAGTTTTGCCACCCCCCCCCCCCCCCCCCCGAGGTTCGGGCAGACCCCGGGACCCCCCCTACCTCTTTTCTCTCCGACCGGTGCCGGTCCCTGGATCGAGTGGGAGCAGTGCAGCACAGAGGTGAGGCACGGCCGCCATCTTGTCCTCGGCTGCACAGGGAGCAGCAGCAGCAGCCTCAGCGTGTCTCTCCTGGGGGCTCCCTCGTAGTAGAGGAGTTCCTCCTATTGCATAAAATAGCTACTGCTTTCCCAGCAAAGTTCCCCGGACCATCTGCTGCTGGGAAGTGGTGCCTAGACATAAGCCCTTCCTCCCCCTAAGCCTGTAACAACAAGAAGTGATGCATCTCAGCCCTCTCGACCTCTCCTTCACAAGCCACTATACAGACTCATCAAGTTCCTCTTCCTGGTCACACTAAGGCTTTGGGACCGACCCTATGATACAGAATCATTGGCACAAAGCTGCAAAGATTGCCACCTTCCTTCTACTGTCCCTCCATTGTTGCTTACTGTATTGAGCCTTCCTTCAAGTTACAAAATCTTTTTAAAGGGGCAGTACACTTTTTTTGTATCCTGATGAGTTTGAGTCCCTCGACGTCTCCTTATAGTGCGGTTTGCTCCACCTGACCCGTTTACCCACTCAAGCTACTAAATAAGCCCCACCTGCTGACCTTTGGGGTGCACCTCTGACCTTAGTTGGCCCTACTCCTCCGACTTATTAATTAAACCCGGGGTCCGGCTTAACACCTCCACTTAGCCTTGCCAAAATTATGGAGACCTCCACTCGATCCCAGAGCAACCCTCAAGCCCCCGCGGACCTTTTACCTGAGGACAAGTCCTGGAAGGACGATTACTTGCATGGCTCCCCAGCAAAGTAGCAACCTCCGCAACTTGATAGATATGAAGTCATGCTTGAAAAAACCCTCGAGTGGTGGGCCTTAAATATTACATCTCAGATTTCTGTTAACCTCTCCGCTGAAATAAAAGAACTGAGTCAAAGAGTCGACGATCTAGAGCACCAATCCACAGTGCAGGGCTCAGAACTCTCTTCCCTTGGGTCGGATTTGGAGACCTTAAAGGAGGAAACCTCATCCTCCACCACAAGCTTGAAGACATGGAGAACCGCTCACAGAGGGCTAACATCAGGATAAGAGGTATACCAGAAGCAGTCGCTGATCTACAATCCACCGTTACTGCCCTTTTCCAAGAGCTCGCCCCAGCCATCCCTATTGAAAGGCTGTAATCTGATAGAATCCATCGAGCCTTGCAGAAAAAGAGAGCGGATGGTCTTCCGCGGGACGTGTTAGTGAAACTCCACTTCTACCGCACAAAGGAACAACTTATGTTAGCCGCACGGGATCAAGGAACTCTCAAATTCCAGAACTTTGAGTATCAACTCTTTGCAGACCTGTCTCCCCAAACCATCACCAGAAGGCATGCCATGAAACCCTCACTTGAAATTCTGCAAGCAAAAGGGATCAGGTATAAATGGGGATTCCCCTATAAAATTTCCTTCAGCTATTTGGATCAGCGCTACGAGGCGTCCACTCCACAAAAAATGGAAACCGCTCTGGCCTCTGCCGGCTTGAAGGCTCCTGCCGCCACTACAGCCACTCCCCCGCAAAAGAAAAGAGCGCAATTTCATTCTTGCTGGCACCCAAGGACAAGCGTGAACCTCGAAGGGGCACCCAGTCTACGAGCAAAGCCGTGGGGGCACTTGTCCACAGGTTCGGTAAGCCAGCCACGGGGGAGGGCTGACGGGTAAGATTTCCTGTGTATTATATGAGGGATCTTGCCCCTCACTCTCTCAACGCTGCAAATGCCTAGGATGAATTTCTGAAGTCCTTGTTCTTTAATGTTGGGACTCTTTTTTACATGACCCTTACGGTCCCCTTGCTGGTTGAGCCCCGTTCGGTTCACTTCTTGTTGTTTTACAAATACTCACATTAATAAGATATAGAATGCTACTTGAAACTCTGTTGCTTAATTGTTTTGTTTTCAGATAAAGCGGGCCGGGTGTTCGGGCTCCAATGCCTGCACACTCCTTACACCCTCTCTCATCGGGACTCCGCCGAGTCAGGAAGCCGCAATTTTGACCCCCGTTGAGGGTCAGTCTCTACTCAGTTCGGTAGGGATCCTCTTTGGAGGTCCCTCCATCCTGATCACTCGTCCCCCTGTGTGGTAGAGGCCTCTCTACTCCGGTGGGAAATTTTATTTTACTAAGGAAGGTTTTGCATTTCTCATTGCTGTTGATTTAAAATGTTCCCTGCATCTCCCCCCCCCCTTTCTTTTTTTTTCTCTCTCTCCCCCTCTTTTCCTCGGGTGTCCAGCCCCCCTAGGCTAACTAATAATGTATTGCTTATAAATGGCAGTTAAACTTATTTCGCTGAATGTTCAGGGCCTGAATGCCCCCCAAAAAAGGGTAAAGGCATTTCGTCAGATGAGGGCCCTACATGCCGATATTGTCTGCTTCCAAGAGACCCATTTCACTAAGAAGAATACCCCAAAATTTCTTAGCTCAGACTATCCTCTCTTCATTACGGCATCTGCGGATACCAAGCAGAGAGGGGTCCTCATTGCTTTTAAGCGCTCTTTCCCTTTCTCTATGGAGCAGACAAAACGGGACCCCCTTGGTCGCTTCCTCATCCGGACAGGTATGGTCCAAGACCAAGCAGTCACAATTGCTACAAATTATGCCCCCAACTAGAACCAGAATGCCTTTTTTGAGGAGTTCCTTAGGACTCTAGACCTCCAGGTTAAGGGGCTTCTCATACTGGCGGGTGATTCAAGTTCTGCATCCCACCCTGGACAGAAAAATAGTGGGTCAGCCTTCGGTTCAACCTAGGGATGCCCCCTCAGGAAAAGAATTCTGCTCTCTCCTTAACCATTATCACCTTGTGGATGCTTGGAGAGAAGTCCACCCCACTAAGAGAGACTTCACTCACTATTCTTACCCGCACAAGGTTTTCACAAGAATAGATCACATCTTTTTGCAGCTGTCTTCTGTGCCCCACCTCTCCCGCTCCTCTATTGTCCTGATAGTATGGTCTCACCACGACTTGGTTGCTGTTGAGTTGATCATCCTGACCCAGAGATCCTCCCAGAAGTCCTGGAAGCTCTATGATCCCATGTTGTCCGATGAGGTGCCTCTTTGAACGCCTCTGGAAGGAGAGAACTTTTTCCTCCAGAACGCGGGATCAGTGAGCTCTGAGGCTTTGCTTTGGGAGGCCCATAAGGCTGTAATCCAAGGACATTTTATTCAAGAATCAGCCCGGCGCAAAGCCTCACATAAGGAAAAGCTCCTCTCATTGCTTGATGCATACCACTTAGCCTCTTCCGCCTATAAAGAGCGTCCGACCAGATGCAATAGAATCAATCTTAATCAAGCAGGTGATCAACTTAACCTCTGCCTCGCAGGTGAAGCTGAACGTCAAATTAATCGGTCTAGGTTTAAGTGGTACCGCATTAGCAATAAACCAAACACCCTTCTTGCCAGAAGACTTAGGGGTATCACCCAGAGGACTAAACCAGTGCGCATCAAGACCCTAGAGAGTACAATATCTAGCAACCCAGCGAGGGTGGTATCAATTGTCGGTAAACAGCTTGAAGACCTATATAAACCTAAGACTACGCTAGATGAGCACCTTGCAGAAAAGTTATTAGGACAACTACCTTTACCTTCTCTACCGCCCGAGGCTAAGACCTTTTTAGACAAGCCGATCGATCTGTCTGAGGTCCAGGAAGCTATTAACTCCTTAATGATCGGGAAACAACCTGGCCCGGACGGCTTCACCGCCCTCTATTATAAAATCCTCCTTAATCTCCAAAGAGCTGGCAGGATTTATCCCTCAGCGTCAAGTGGGGAACAAAATTCGCAAGGTCATTAATTTGGTCCACCAAATTAGGTGGAGGAAGGAGGGTTGACAGGCCATGCTACTAACTCTTGATATCCGAAAAGCATTTGACACCATAGCCTGGGACTACCTACAATTTATATTGAAAAATTGGGGCCTGGGTCCCTCCTTCACTACATGGATTTCCTCGTTATATTCTAATCCTGGTGTGTTTGTTAGATATTCGGGGTATTCCTCCAAGCGGTTCACTTTGGGCAGGGACACAAGACAAGGTTGTCCCCTTTCCCCTCTACTTTTCGCCCTTGCGATCGAACCTCTATCCAGGCTAATACACGCTAACACCAATATAGCGGGAACCACCATAGGGGGATATGAGCATAAGATTTTTCTATTTGCTGATGACATTCTAATGCTCATATCTAAGTCTGTCACATCCCTCCCAAGATTTCGGGCCTCCAGATTAATACGTCAAAGTCCCAAGCCCTTAACATCACCCTCCCTGATAGCACATCATCTGCCCTTAAGGTTTCCTTTGACTTCTCCTGGCAAGAGCAGTATATCAATTATCTAGGTGTCAACCTGACAGCAGACTATGAATCCTTCTATGCCGCTAATTACCCCACTATGCTTAAGGACCTCCGCTCCCTGCTGTCCTCCTGGGCCAAGCTGCACCTTTCGTGGCTTGGAAGAATAGCCGCTATAAAAATGACATGGGTCCCCAAAATGCTCTACTTCTGCCGGGTTTTGCCGGTTGCAATTCCAGCCGTATGTCTGAAAGGCCTCCAATCCACCTTAAACTCCTTCATTTGGGGTAAGCAGAAACCAAAGATAAATCGTTCGACCATGTACAGATCCAAACAACAGGGTGACCTTGGAGTCCCCAACATAGCCCTCTAGTACTCCGCATGTCAGATTGCGCAAATGGCTGCTACTCATGCCGGAGATGATAGACCACTATGGGTAGACATTGAGCAACAGGTTAAAAGGTCATCTCACCTTCCCCCAGACTCCTCTGCTTTCGGTTCTAGGTAACCCTGAATTTCTCCCGGCCTTTATGGAACCAACCACATTTGGCGTTTGTTGTGCATAGAGGAATTATTACATTTCCCGAGCTTGAATCCCTTAGGAATATCCCTAGCAAGGAATACCTCCGCTTTTTACAAATAACCCACTATATAGCCGCCAAACTTAGGACGAGAGCAGCGTTAGGACCATCCTCACCATTTGAGTTCACATGTGGGGCATATCCCCTTGGGAAGGGGATCATAGCCACGGTTTATAAGATGTTGTGCGAAGACGTGGGAGCGCCCCTCCCAACCTATACGAACAGATGGGAAAATGATCTTGGCATCAGCTTATCGTCAAGTGATTGGAAAATAGCATGGCGAAACTCATTCTCATGGTTCCTGAACACCGGGGCCAAAGAGGTCAATACTAAAGTCCTACTCAGCTGGTATCTTGTCCCGGATATGATCCACAGATTTTGTCCTTCTTACCCACCGGAGTGCTTTAGAGATTGTCAGCTCCAGGGATCATACATCCATATATAGTGGGAATGTAGGGTTGTTCGCCACTTCTGGGCTAAAGTCTACTATCTATTAAGGAAAGCAATGGGGTTACACCTGACCCCCTCGCCCCAACTCGCCCTGCTTAATTTGAAACCCCCTGACTGTACAAGGTCACAATTTGAGCTTATAAGACACATCCTGATGGCTGCCAAACTCATTATAGCACACTCATGGAAGAAAAGAACGATTCCTAGTGGGAGCCTGATCCCTCGCATCAACGAAGTAATGCTTTTCGAGAAGATGGCAGCTTCGATGCAAGGTGACCTCACCCCCTTCTTGAATACATGGGAGGGTTGGATCGCTCACTTCCATCCCAAACACTTTGACCGATCCCTCCTCACTTCTCAATGATGCACTGCACTCATCTCAAGTCAAGCGGTGACACCCACCCCCTAGCACCCCCACTCCACCCCCTCTTTTATCCTGTCCTCCTATTTGTTTCACTCTAGCCTCCCTCCTCTCACCTTCCGTCTTTTATCCCCAGGTATGTGACCTCTTACTACACGTACCTTATATTTTGTCTTAGATGACATTGTTACCTATTTGTGTACAAGTTTACATCGTCTTGAATGTCTTTACATGCTTTACAAAATGTACTGTATGTTGTATGCCTCTCTTACAACTTCAATAAAAATATTGATTAAAAAAAAAAAAAAGTTAAAAGGTGACTGATGGGCTTCTGAGCAGCTGGCACTAGGAGTGTCCTCACTCATGGAAGGGGTGGCCATCTTTCTGTGGCCCTGGCCATAGCCATTAAAAAGGAAAACCACCACCAACCAGAGACTGTATCGGGCCTCAGGTAAACTGCTACAAACCCTACGTCTCCCTGCCACACCTGCCGTCAAAATTTTTTTCATCCCTGATTCTGCCTCTGGGGGCCCCTTGATAGACAGCACCGCTCTGCTCAGGTGAGTGAGGAATTGGGGGGAGGGGCAACCAGAGGCAAAATCACCCACCAAAGTTTAGGTCCCTATTAATTTCAATGGGGACCAGGCTCGGGTCCCTGAACCCAAATCTTTACCAAACTTGCTGAATTTTTGGGGAGGGGGGTTGCACAACAGTACTTTTTAAATTTTTTTATAGTATGGTGTCTTGATTGCATGACTTCAGCACTTAAGCTGGTCTTAACAGATTCTCCTCCATTTCCTATTCAGAATCAGGAAATGTACCCAAGAGAATCGGGTCTGGGATTCCACCATGGTCTTATACCTACTACCTGTTTCAAGATGTGGTGGACTTTAATTTTAACATCTACTTGTGTAATTAATTAACTAAAATATAAACAATTGTAGAAGAAAATTGAGAAGAATGTAAATTGCCATTTTATTATACCAAATCCTAAGCTGAAGATATGCATCCATTAACCTTCAAGCAACACATATCTGCCATGGACTATGTCAGGTGTCTTCAAAGTGGATGTATTTATGTGCACCATTTTGCATTACAAAGGTAAAGTCTAAATAGACGTTCTGTCCTTACAATTGCAGTATAGGGGCTTCCCAGTCTGGGATGCCACATTGCCCAGAGCAGCAAGGCAAGACTGACACTGAGGATACTGTTACTCTCCTCCTCTGTATTGCAGCAACTGCATAATGCCAGTGTCTAATTGAGTTTGTTGGGTGGGCTGGTGCATAAAGATGAGCAGGTCCATCCAGTAAACCCTAATGGTCGGTGTTATTTGTTTAGCTTACCGGTCTGTACTGCATACCTGGTCATAATGACCCAATGGTGCTGGTATTAGGAAAATAACAGAGGAAGTAAATGACTTAATCTTGAATAACTACCACTTCACAAAAAATCTTTTTTTTGCAATTATTCTTTTTTATTATCTAACAGGATTTTATTTATCCTGTATGATTTACTTAAGTCATTTTAAGCATTGAAAATTTCTATAAGGTAGGCACCTTCATCGTCAATAACTATTATATCTATGTATTACCATTTATTATCTTCTAGGAATAAGAATAGAATAACCATTGTTAGACAGGGGCAAGGGCATCTCACTTCATGTGTTCGGAGTTAAAAGTGGCCTTTTCCTGGCAGAAAGTACATTAAATAACATGATCCTTTGTTATACCATCATGGTATTTTCCATATTTGACTTCGCATACCAAGATGCCTACCATAAACAAATGTATGTATTCAATGCTTAGAAAAGTTGTTAGCACTTTGCATACCAAGACGATCACCATTCAAAAATATACTGGTATGTTTTCAATGCTTAAGAAAAGGCTTACATAAATCATATAGGATTTTATATCTCTAATATGATTTATTTAAGCATCGAGTACAAACATTTCTAAATGGTAGGTATCTTCATGGTTAATACTCGTTGTATATATGTATTACCATTTGTTATTTTCTAGCAATAAATGTGAAGAGCCATTGTTAGCAGGGGCGGAGGCACGTTGGTTTATATGTTCTATGTTAGAAGTGGCCATTTCCTGGCAGAAAGTACATTAAATTACATGACCTTTTGTTATACCGTCATAGGATTATTCATATTTGTCTTGTAATGTTGTTATTTTCTGGTGGATTTGTTTTGACTTTGCATAATTATCTATTTTAAATTGAATAGAAGAGTATGTTTACAGCAATGTGTATGTAAATAAGAGTCATATCATGTATAATACATTTTGTTCCTTTATCACAAATCTGCTCTAATTCTTTTGCTTTACATTTATATTACATTTTTTACTTAGGCACAATTTTACTCTCCGAACTGGTCTTTAATGACCTGTGCATTCCCAAGTTATGTAAATGTAGTGTAACTTCAACCTTTAATTCTGCTATATGGTTAATAGGTTATTTTAATGTACAACATGTGGAATGTGTGCATATGTGTAAAAGCTAAGAAGAGCGAATAGGACACATTAGGTTAAAGGTCATCCATAGGCAATATATTTTGACCAAAGCAATTTGTGTATCTCATCCCTGCCACCTTTTCCTCTAATTACTGGTAACCATTTCTATTGTTAGTAAAACACAAGACAGGCATGTTTTTTCAAAAACATTTTTCAAAGTTTGCTTCATAAAATGTCCAAAATTGACCTAAGTTACAAGACCATATATACATAGCAATCTGTTTTCAAAAGCGAAAAAGTTCAACAAGGGTTTTTTTTTTATTCCTGTAGATGGCAGAAACAATAGTTTTCTTGCAATGTTCAAAAAGTGCTTCCAACCTGTTTTGCAGAAAAGACAGCTTTTTTAAGGAGGAGTCCTAATATAAAATTAAATCAGGAGCAAAAGAACAATTATCCCTACCATCTACAAACTCAAGGCCCGGGGGCCAAATGGGGCCCTCCAAGACTTTTTATGTGGCCTTCTGACAGCTGCCAGACAGCAGCAGCTGGACATTGATCCTTCTAGGACAGTTCATCATCAGAGCTGTGTGTGGCATGCTGTGCTCCACTGTGGAGCACAGTAGCCCATCTAATCATGACCCTAGGCACAGTGGCTATAAAATCAGATGATGTTCACCTATTTATGCATTCTGGAGGTGAACAGGGTAGTGTCTGCAACTGTTCTGTGCCGCTTAATCAACCCAACTTACTGTTACATCAGAGGGTGCTACATCTGCTTCAGGGATTATGGCAAGATGGGTGGGAAAAATAATTGTAGGGCTGCCCTTGCTAAATAATTAAGTGTCTGGATCTGTCCTGGGCAAATTAGCTCTGTGTCTGTATCAAACGTGTGAATAACTGGGCAAAGTTATTCAGTGTCTGCATCCGTCGTGGGCACAATAATTATTTGGCTGCCTAGGGCAAAATATTTCGGTGCCTGTCTGCATCTGTCCTGGCCTGGTTTCTGTGTCTGTAACCATACATTTAAATGGACATATTTTGTTTTAGGTTTGTTATTAACCAGGTATTTGAAGGCAACCAGAATCCTGTTTTGGCCCTCTGTCAATATGAGTTTCACACCCCTGATCTTCAGGAATCCCCCAAAACCCTTATATAAGAACTTTTTCTGTTTTCTTTAAGAGATTGATATGTATATAAAATGCATTCCACAGTCAAACAAACAAAAACCTAACAATATTTACCTTTTGTCACATGCACCTGATCAGTGCTTATCCGATCGCTGGATACCAGTTCAGCGGTGCTTCTGAGCTGGTATCTGCCCCATCCATCAGTCACAGGGACATGGCCACACCCCTTTTTGTTCACTTTTGCAGTAAATGGAGAGGGAGTGGAAGTGCTCCTATGACAATTAAAAACCCCTGTTCGAGAGAAGTTTTTTTAAATTTGGCTGATGAATGACTTTAAAGCAGAACAAAACCCAGTATTTTGATTTTCCCAGGGTTTACGCCTTGCCAATTTGCCCGGGGCATTCCCAAATTTCTAAAAAACATTTTCTGTCTTGTGTTTACTAACAATTATATATGGTTACCAGTAATTAGAGCAGCAGTCCTCACCACGCACCCTAGCTGGCCAATTTAAACATAACTGCTGATCACTGGGCGAACACGTATATCATCTATAGGCATTAACAAAATCTGCTGCTCAATGCCAGGTGCTTTGAAAATAATTTCCAGACCTGGTCTTCCTGCAGCAGGTCCTCTAGGTGTCACACTAGAAGGGGTGGGCCATTGACTGAATAAAGCTGTGCACACTATTCATAGTGATGACAGCAAGGGACTATGTTCTGGCAGTAGCCTTGACCTTAGCAGACAATGGCAAGATCCCGAGGGCCAACGGTGGCAACAGGGGACAGAAAGTGTATTAACTGCCAGTTTTCTAGGAAATGTCTGGATCCTTGGCTACCTGCTGGTGGCGTAGAGGCTGACTCATTACTAACGGCAGGTAGTGGCAGATGAGCGGCTGTATAGCGGCGCTTAGAGTGACCGCTAGTCGACGCTGTAAGCGGCTATTGGGCGCCGCAACAGAGCGCCTCAGTCGCTCTAGTAACCTGGCCTGCATTGATGAATGTGATTTATGTAGGGCACTCTAACACCAGTACAGGGCTGCAGGGAGCGAAAGGTAGCGCCAGCTCAGTGCGACCGACTCTCAGCGCTCCACACCATACTTATCAAAAAAGGACACACACACAGCATCGGCGCTCTAAATCTGGGCATAGAGCGCCAGACGCTGTGTGACTAAAGTCTGTTTTTGAACACATATCCACCTGTAACAAAGCAAAAATACATGGAATTACATTGTTTTAACACTGGGACAATAACACTTTAGTGCCAGACCTGTAATGACAATTCTGCATAAAAATATAAAAAGTCAAAAAAGTTTCTAAAAGTGTTTGTTTGCAGCCAGGAGAGGTCACACAATGATTTGATCCAAAAAAAAAAAAAAAAAACGAAATAAAAAATGTCCAACATGGCGCTGTTAGAATCACTCACCAGATTCGCTTTCATAAATGTGGCTTTGCCTAGAGCGCCCAGCATTCACCAGACGCTGCCTGCCGCTACGAGGCACTACCTGCCGCTATCCCTTCTTGAATAACCCCCCTAGACTCAAACACTTGCACTGTGTCTGTGCAGCCTGACCAGCAGGTTGCTCTCTCATGTGCCCCCCCCCCCGGGTAATTACCCATCTGATGCTGCTGATTGTCAGCCCAGAAATCAGCTCCACAGGCAAGCCTCCTTGCTCTAGTATCGGATTGCCTTTCTGTGATTGCAGCTTATCCATCCAGCCTGTCTCCATTCCTGCTTGGGCCCATTTCTGTTTGACCCTGCTACTATGCCATCCTAATCCTCCTGCAACCCGTCTCCATTTCCATCCAGTCTCAGATCCTATTCAGCCCTGCTACTGCATCATTCCAGTCCTTCAGTTGCCTTATCAGTATTCCATCCATGGCCATTCAGGTACTTGTGTGTGTAGATCTACTCAGTAATTGTGTATATATTTGTATCCTAGTTTTCTGCTGCATTGCATATAGTTTTGTTTATATTTCTGATTGCATTTATGTGCTTAATATTTGGTTCAGGTGCAGGATTTGATATATATAGCTTTTTGTACAGTGCTCACATATATAATACATTGTTATGCTTGACTTGCATTGTGGTGTGTGGTATAGTAGCTGGTTCTTTTAAAAAGAATCTTGAAATATTTTGACACTTGTGATTTAGTTTAGAAGATACTAATAAAAGCAGTTTTTACTGGCTAACATATCACATTCAAGGCAAAGAAATGCATTAGCCTACTTTCTTCTCACCCCCTGCAGGGGCTGCATCTTTCTTTGACCAGCACTTTGCATTCTGATGAGCTATATTGAACCTACACTTTTGCTGACATTCCACCCAGTAAATTATACTTGTCAGGAACCTTCACGCTGAAACAACACAGGGATGACACATCCATGAAAGATAAGGCCCATCAGAAGGGTTAGAGTTTACTAGGGCTTTTTAGGAAACATTAAGTAGACTGAATTAATCATGCCGCCCCTCACAGCCAATTTAGGGAGAACATATATCAGACTAATTTAACCCTTTGCCTGGAATGTCCCTTTAAAATAAAAAACAAAAAATTAAAAAGTTAATTTATTACCAAACTTAATAAACTTTGCCAGTACATAATTGTATTTAAAACTGATGTCCTGAAGTCAAAAAGCTATATCTTGAAAGCATATTTAACATTCTCTGGTTCTCCCAAATGATTCATATTTACAAAGATGCTTCTAAAACACTTGATAGCTACCTTTGTTGTACTTTTAATAAGGTGTGCTGAATAATATATGCCTATGGTTCATTAAGATCTGTCTAAAGCTTCATTTATTTAAATTGATAAGCCTTATATAATATGACTGCCAATGACAATATGTCACTTTCTGGTGCTGTATGAAATGTCAAGCTTCTTAATTGCATCTTTTCAGCCTGTAGAGAAGAAATAGAAAAGGGCAAAAATCTTTAAGGAGGGAAAATTCATATCTTTTTATGTCTGACTCCTCTTTCAAATTTAAGATGTACCCGGATTTTTTTAAGAGGCTTAGAATTTAAATATGCTTTAAGTAATCAGTCAAGAGTTTGTTTCATGAATAAATTGGCCTTTATATTGGATGAATTATTTAAGAGGGCACTTTTTTCTCAGCATATATACTGAAGTTGCCAAAGTATGCATATAGAAGCAGATGGAGAGCTTTAACGAATAGTGTGGTGGTCCTGCAATACTAGGACCCATGGTTTGAATTTATCCAGCAAATTTTCCTTCCAGTGAATGTCATTGCTTAAAACTAGTAAGTGACATCCATGATCAAAAAGTTGCCAAAAAAATTCTAGTTGATATAGCAGATGGCTAAAAATTAGTGGGCAAAAAAAATGTTCTGCCACCTTGATGGTAGTCACATTAATTCCTGTTTATCAATTTCATTTGACATTTAGCAAACAACAGACTTGCATTAAAGGTAGGAATAGTCTCCTGCTGACAGCCCTGGGAGCAACTTCTGCTGCACAGCAGAAAGATCAACTGGATTACAATGACAAGGCCAGAAACTGCAGTGATAGAGGGTGAGCGGGGGGGGGGGGGGGGGCAGGGAATGTGAACTCTGCAGAGTGGAAAAAAAATGTTGGAAGCTTGCCCCCCACTCTTCATAGAGGGCCAGATGGAGGAGGCCCGCAGCAGTGGTGGTGGTAGTTTGGAGCTAATTGGCGAGTCCAACAGTGGTGGAGAAGAGGTTCGGCGACTAAGGTAGTGGTATTCCCCAGATCGGAACAGACTGTGTGTGTGACAGATGACAGGTGTGTTGAGAGGGGGTCAACAATTGGTGGTTTGCACTAGACCAAGGCTCCCATCCTTTTTTTTTTATCAAGTACAATTTTCATTTTTCAGTTAGAGCAAGTACCACCTGGGTTGGTGTGTTGTAAGTTACCTAAAACTCAATTTAAAGTGAATTAAGCACACCAAAAGGGTTTTATTACCTTTTGGGATGGTTTTGTATTTATGGAGCAAATCAGGCTTGGAGTAAATATGGATGGCAACAGATTCGCTTAGGGCACAGGTCATCTGCAGCCTTGTCGAGTACCACCTGATACAATCTCGAGTGCCACCGGTGGTACTAGTACCACTAGACTAGAAATTTAAAGGAAAAACCTACTGTATCAGATGCTCCACCAGATTAACATCCTTTGAAGAATTCTTTGGTTGCAAAGGTTTCCTTAAAAAAAATATATAAAAAGCAAAATAAAAAAACACATTTTCCCAAAATACCAATATGCAAAAAAAAAAGCTAAATCTGAAAGTGCAAGGTCGCCCAAACAGAACAATACCCAACATTCATAGCTACTTTTAACCCTTTTAACTGATAGCCTATTGAGATTTTGTCACCCTCTGTTGACAGATCATTTTTCACCATTTTGCGCTATGTTTAACTGTGATTTTTGTAGGAATTTCCAGGACAATTATAAATTATAATTTATATTGTTTAAAAATGTAGAAAAAAAAGTGTGGGGCGGCCGGTGAGCAGTGAAGCGGGTGGTGGCGTGGCAGGGCCATGAGGCGATTTCAGGCCGCTTCCCCAGGCAGCATGGTGGATAGGGAGGTGATATACTAATAGTGCTGACAGTAGCAGCCGCCGGCCGCTGCACACTCAGTAGCACTGTGCAGCGGTCGGTGTCGGCTGCTGTCACCATGTTAGAACATTAAAATCATTGGTGGTGCAGTGGTCCGCTCTGCCCCACATTCACAGTTACTCTGTGTCTGCTGCTCAATAAATCATTTATTGGTGGACCGGCTACTGTAATTGAAAGGATCTGGCTCACAGCAGTGGTTAGAGGACGGGGTCACTGCACCACAATGAATGATTCATTGAGCAGCATGGTGCCAGGTAACTGTAGGGGGGAGGACCACTGCACCACCAATGAACTTCTTGGATGACTTGCAGTGCGGCGCAAGAATGGGGTGGTCGGCGGCACCATCAGTGATCGGGCAACACAGCAGCAGCGGGTCCCCAGTCTAAAAAAGTTACGCTTTTTCACAGGTTAACAGGCATAGAGGGCTGGGGGGTAACTGTCTTTCTGTGCTCTGCCAATTTGCTTGGCTAAAACCCCAGGAATTCCCCCCCAAAATTCTGCTCCCCAGGGGTTCAGACAAGCATTCATGGTCCGCTTCAACATCCAGCCATTCTAGAAGACTGGAGAAGGGAACGAGCAGCTCAGACCACAGGGGGGACCAGGGATGCAGCCTTTTCTCTGTGCCAGATCTCTATTTTCAGACAGTGCTGTTAGGGCACATGCCTGTGTATGCCCACAGGAAAGTCAAGTTTTGTGGGTGATCCAGGGGTATTCACATAGCATGGAATGGGCTCCCCAAAATGGTATGCTCCAGGGAAATGGACCAACAATGGGGATGGTGAAAATTCTAGGTTTTGGTCAATTTTTAAAGCAGAATAAAACCTGGGATTTTGGCTATCCTGGTTTTTTTCCTGTGCCCCAGGAGCATCCCATTTTGGGATGCCCCACTGTGTGAAACCCCCCAGATTGTGCAGTAAAGCTGCTGCACGGCTTGTTTTGGGGTGATTTGGGATGATGCTTTGCCGCACTGCTTGTAATGCGGTGATATGGGGTAATGCTCTGCTGCACTGCTTGTTATGGGCTGATATTGGGGTATTCTCTGCAGCACAGTTAGCTATGGGAGGAATTGGGGGGATTCTATGGGTTATTTATATGAAAAGTACAGGTATCCTAGTTCAGCACTTTAGTTATTTCTTAGGGCCTCTTACGATTTGCGCCATTTAGCATCCTACAATGGCGCTAGCAGTTACAATTTACTATGAAAGAAATAAATGTAATTTGGCGACCTTCAATTATTGACAAGGCACAATGCAAACTCTGTACAAATAAATTTGAGTAATATTAATTACAAACGTAAAACACTTCAATCCAGTTCTGCCCATTGAGGTCTATTGAACTACAGCGCCAGGTTTCAATTGGCACTGCTTCAACCAGAGGCGCTTTTGGCTGCCGGTGTAAGCTGCTAGCTGGTGACCTTATCAGCTCTGCCTGTTTTTGTTTTCTTATATTGCATGCTGAGGCCAAAAAAGTGGCGCTGTGTGGCGCTGACTCTTCATAAATAAAGACTCTGTTTATTTGGGAGCAGTTGCTTTAAAAATCAAGCACGTTTCAACAGAGATTTTATTTTTATTAAAGGAAAGGGGAGTTTAGGTTGTTTATGTGCTGCCATTAACTAGCAATTTTATAAAATAGTGACTAGAAATAAAAGAAACAGGAATAGGAATTTTATAAACAGTATTTAATATCCACTCTGAATATGTTAATGTATCTCTATAGCACCAAAAAGGTCAAGTGAAATCCACCCTCCCTTTCCTTTAATCTTTACTTTAGTCCTTTAGTCTTTTGCTGTAACATAATAAACTGGATCAAAACCCATCATTAACAAAATGGGTGCTGTTCCCTGCATTGGAGGGGGGGGGGGTTTCTCATTGCCAATGCCATTTGATTGTTTAACAGGAGTCGTTTGCATTACTTGTACTGCTCATCTAGTTAAGTAGCATGGATCTCCTCTGCTCCAGCATCCAATTCTGGCTTGTGTGTCCACTGTACAAATGCCAGTGTGCGAGTTCCTGGCTTTAAGCACAATGTTACCTCTCCATGCTTCTGTTTTTTTATGGTCTCCTATGGTTTTATCTTTTATTATATGCTATTCATGATTGTAGTGCAAGTGCCATTAAAGGAAAGTCACAAGTCAAACAGTTTTTCTTCTAATAATACTGAACTCAACAGTTTTGCTTTTGTTGTCTGTCACCAAAGAATAATGCTTTAAGACCCAAAATGCATCCGTTTAGAAGTAGCACACGTTTACTGCAATCTTTAATGTTCTAATCTCAAACAGGTTAACATATGTAGATACCACACCCCTTTCACTGTGCTTGTTCATGCTAATCCCCACAGCTGAGCTGACCACCAACCAACAATTTACAGTAGGGGTCCTCAATTTCCTCCTCAGGGCCCACCAGGAGCCAATGTATTGTCCATCTCCACACAGACACACAGTGCCATAGTGTGAGAGCTATAGAGACAGGTTTGTGGATATCCCTAAAAAAATGACCTGTTGGTGGTCCTTAAGGAGAATGGTTGGGAGACATTGATTTACAGTACAATTAAGGGTTCTGTTGTGTTTTTTTTAAGTTAAACTGAGTGTTGTCAGTCTAATATGACCAAATATGATTTTTTTACCTTAGCTGAAGGAGCCTGTGGGGGAACAGTCCGAGGAACCAGTGGAATCATTTCAAGCCCTCACTTCCCATCAGAATATGAAAATAATGCTGACTGTACCTGGACTATTCTGGCCGAACCTGGAGATACAATAGCACTGGTTTTCACAGACTTTCAATTGGAAGAAGGATATGATTTCTTAGAAATTAGCGGTACCGAAGCTCCATCAATATGGCAAGTACCAATGGCAGGTCAACCTGCAACATTAGACTGTTTCTGATAATAACATAAATTAAAAGTTTAAACTGGACAGTGATAACCTGCTTAAAGTGGACCAAAACCCTCACGGCACTGCCCAAAAATCTAAATGACTCCAGGGCCGACCTCAAGCCTTCCCCAGGGCATTTGAAATTGTGATACCCTGCTGTGTGAAACCCATGGGTCATCCGCACCTCCTATGGTACTGTGGCAGCTCCATAGAATAGAAAAGAGAATATACCGGCATTTTCAGTTTGATTGGAACGTAGCCAAAAAACCCTACTTGCTGCGTTCCAACCAAACGTAAATCAAAAAGGAGAGGTCTAAAAGGGGCCATAGAGGTTATTTGTTCTACAGAGCTGTAAAATACATTAACGCAAATGCAGCCAGACAGGTGGAAATGTAGCCTAAGTACGAAAGAGGTTAACTCTTCACTACTCTAAGATATAAAGCGGAACAAAACCTGTGATTTAGACTTCTGTTCCTTTGGTTCTGTTCCAGGGGCCCGGGGCTTCCTGATTTGGGATTCCCTACTGTGTGAAACCCCACAGTAAAACTCAACTTTTCCCGGTCCTATGGTGCATGTGTGGGCTCTCATCTAATCAGAGCCATTTTCCATGCATATTTAATTCTCAGAAATTGGTTCTGCACTCCCGCCCCCAGCCATTTAGATAGAAGGTGCACACACAGGCCAAAGTTGCTGGGAATGTGCCGCCGAGATTTACATCATCGAGACAGTCGGGAAGAAGGTGAGTTTTGTGGTGCCCTGGGAGGACGGAGGTTCACAAACCAATCTGAATGCCACAGGGAAAAGCCAGCAGCCGACCCTTGAACTTTTAGATTCCAGGACGGGGCCCACTGAGTTTTGTTCCACTTTAAAACATTTAAGCTACATTTACAGTTTAAGCCTTGTTAGTTTCAAATAAATACCTGCCAAGAAATTTCTCTCTGTCTTTCTCAATCTCTCTCTCTCTCTCTCTCTCTATATATATATATATATATATATATATATATATATATATATAATGAATTTAATTCATTGTTCAATTTTCTCTGATGTCATGCCATGAGAAGAAAGGATATAAATTAGTCAGCATTGCATTTGTTTTGCCAAGGATATCTGAGCTATAGCAATAAATGTCATCCAAACAACTTTATGTACAAGGGGGGTAACCAATGATTACAGTAAATGAAACTGACTGATGTTCACTTCTGAAAGAATAGAATCTACAGTATTAATCTCGGGGTATTCATTAAACAAGAAAGGTAATGCACATCACAGTACTTACAGGTAACCTCATTTTGTTTGGGAACATTCTGAGAAATATAGATGTGGCAGTGTGGAAGTGTACAGCCGCACAAATTCTATGTACAAGGGTTGTCAGGATAATGAGCGGGGGCACTAATGAAAGTGGAAAAGTACCCCTGTGAGCTAGTGGTGCTGAGCAAGGCAACTGTGACCAGATAACTGTGACCTTGTCTTCAATAAGGGGTTATTGAAGACAAGGTCACAGTTATCTGGTCACAGTTGCCTTGCTCAGCACCACTAGCTCGCAGGGGTACCCAGCAACTGAGGATGAGCTGGGCTGCAGGAAAGGTCCAGGACATGAAGCCATGAAATGGACTGCCGGGATGCTAGCCTGATTAGCACAGTACTTGGTAAGCTGGATTGGGTAAGTTTAAAAGTATGTAAGCAAGCCAAAGTCACTGGGTCACAAGCACAGTAGCAGACATGTAAAGAGGCCAGGTCTGTGCAAGCAGCGAATGTTCATAAACAAGGGCTAAGCCAAAGATCAAACACAATAGTTAGTCCAAGAGTAAACATATAAAAAAAAAGGCCAAGGACATAGCAGGTGAAATATCTGAGGTAGAAGCTGAGGAGTGGTCAAGGTTGAAGCCTGGTCTAAACAAGAGATCAGGAGTTTGAAGGAAGCACTGGAGCACATAGAGCCAGGAAGAGGTAATGACCAGGCACCACTATGATGATGTCAGCCTTCCCATTTAAACATCATTGTGCAGGTGAGAAGGACCCAGAGCAGGCTGCCTACTGGAATAGAATTCAGGCTTCTGCATAGATGTGCAGGGGCCCATGTATGTGTACAATTTTGACATGTCTAGAGGCATTTTGACAGGGGTGTCCTGGGCATTGCCTTGGCTCTCTCCCGCTACTATGACAGCTCCTAATGAACAGAAACAGGGGATAAGTAAGTAGACTGTTTTTCTTTAAAACCATATAGATGCTCTTTAATGAAGAGTATTTGGAAAGGTTTGGAAAATTGTAAACATGCAGCCAAATGATGCTGTAGTACCATAAGCTAATTCAGTTTCAGTAGTGGCAGGGTATATATTCCAAAGATAGTTTTATACATACATAGCATTGGGCATGGAAGCATGTGTATGATTTGCCTTATTAACCTTAGCCATAGGCCTAGTCTCTAGACTTGTAATCCATAGGGGTGAATTGCGTAGTATCACAGTAGGCAGTCTCCATCATCACCCTTTGCAGATTGTACCTAAATCTTTGGCATTGGGGCATTGCCAGTAATCCTGTAAGAGGTTATCTTTCGCATGAGTAGAGAAGGGATTGGGTTTCAGATGAAGCACTTCTCACCATGACTCGAATAATCAGTGTGGAAGCATAGACATACGTGTGTTGAGATGTTAACCACCTTTTCATGCCTTCTGTAAAAGTGAAATGTCACAAGTTTAAAAACAACTGTACTCTCTTATCAAACCATTACATGAAATACATCTTTATCACTTCAGAAATGATTCGCTCTCCCTAACTCCTGCACGCCAAGAGATAGTCAATTTCCTTTAGAATGAAAGAACAGGAATGACATACAAGACTAGAGGAACCTTTAATCTTCCAGCTTCCATTGCAAGAAAACCAAACAAAACCTGACATTTAGGACTGAACTATACAGTGTGATCATTTTCAGCACTATACTTTAAAATCACTGAAACACATGGCGGCAGATAAATTAGGTACCTTTCACACAAATCCAATAATACATTATTTTCCCACATTGCCTAAAGAAGCGAACTCCGAAAAAGTGAGGATTGCTGTTTTCTAATCAGTGTTCAGCTTCTTCAGATTCAGTTGTTGCTTGTGGTACTGATACTTGTGAGTAAAAATTTTAAAGAACCCTTCATATATATATTTTTTACTTGCTAGTACAGGTTTAGAAATATACATTGTTCAAGTATCTTAAGTACCAGGCTAGTTACAGCTATGTTAAGAAATAGTTGACTAGGTAAGGCGATGCATTTTATTCGAAGTTATTTTTTTTTCAAATTTCTAGTAGTTCTCTCTCTTTGTTGGGTTAAATTACTACTGTGTCACTAAAAAGGATAGTAGACTGCTCAAAGTTTGTCTGAAAAAGCAGCTACGTACGTACTATTTGCTGTAAGGGTACTAATATGGCTGCAGAGCCTTTTCCTACAGTTGTTTTAAAAATGAGAGTTCAGATAGAGTGGGTCATTTCTCACAATTTGGAAAAGAAAGTCTCTCAAATCTTCAGTGAATACACATGCAGTTCTAGGACCCTTTTTAGGTTAAGTAAAGGAACAGTATATAAATAGCATCACTGAATGCACTGAATCTTGGGCTGGGGTTTCCTTACCTTGTGCTGCATCATCTTTTCTTTCTGCTGTGCAATGCATCAAGCAGAAGGAAAATGTATCAATGTATTAAGCAGAGATGTCATGCTCTTACATTGTAAAACCCAGCCAGCTCCCTGCTGTGTAACACATTGTACCAGCCAGACTCCCTGCTGTCTATCACATTCTGATGCATTGTATAGCACACTGTGATACATTGTATAGCAGACAGGGGGTGTCCCTCTGTATGAATTCTCCTTGTAACTTGAATGGAGGAACAAGGTGAGTTTACAAGCGTTAAATGGGTTAAATAGGTTTTGGTCATTTTTAAAATGTACCGATTGTTACAACATCTTTTTAATGGCCCAGTGTTAGGTTCTTACCTTCTCCTGGCGCCCGGTCCCGCGGCGTCTCTGTGCGGCGGCGCGCAGCTCCAGTCTTTGGGCGGCCGCGCCGGGCAGCTGCCGCCGCGACTGCGGCAGTCTCGCCCGCCGCCGCTACTTCTGCCTTGGCGGGGGTGGCCGGCATCGCGGGGCCTCCCTCCGCCTCTTCTGCTGCCTCCGTCTCCTCTGTGGCCGGCGCGTCTTCCCCTTCCGTCTCGGGGAGCGCGCCCGGCCCGATTCCAATATGCCCCTCGGCGGCGCTGCTCCCTGCGCATTCGCAGGGGGCAGATTCAAATGGACCAGTCAGGTCCATAGCCTGGGTGGGAATGAACCCAGGGACTGGACAGCCTGACTGGCCAGGGCGGTCCAGTCCCTGGGGCTGCTCCAATAGGGAGCTACATCCTAAGTTGCACCAAACACTACATTTCCCCCTCAAATCACAGTTGCACCAATCACCAGTTCCCCCTTCCCATTGGCCAGTTCCCCTTTAAATATGGTTCGGTTCCGTCCATTAGTGCCCGTTATAGCCTTTGGTTAATAGGGTGTGCTTGTTAGTCTGCTTCGATAAGTTACTACTCGGCTTCGTCTCTGACCATCCCTGTCTGCTGCCCGTCCTGACCTTTTTGCTTGTCCTGACTTCGCTTTCGCCTGACCCCTCTGATACCGCGTTTTGGTGCTCACCTGGTTTGACCTCGGCTCGTTTTGACTACTCTTCGCTTGACCCCTTGGATACCGCGCTCTGTGATCACCCGGCTTGACCTCGGCTTGTTTTTGGACTTTCCTGATTGATTCTCCACCTGTTATCCTATCTAAATCCCAGCGTCCATATTCGGGATACCCCGCCAAACATCCGTCTCCACCCTAAGCCAGTAATCTTTGCGCCAACTAAGTCCTGGGGGTAACCGAGTCTGGAGAGGCATAATCCGCGTCTCCTGCGAGCGGGGACTTGTCTAAAGGCAGAAGAGGCGGTGGAGATTGGGGATTACCTGGCTTAGGAGAGAAGGGTGTTCGGCGCATTACAGTATAACGGGCCAGTAAAGAATGGACCAGATATTGGAGCAGGTGCAGGCCTTAACCGCGGCTGTGGAGCACCTAGCTCATCGCGTGGCGGCCCAGGAGAACCGTCCAGCTCCTATCAACACCAGCCCTCAAGGGGCTTCGGCCGCAACACCAGTGGAACCCAAAATCCCACTTCCAGATAAGTTTTCTGGAGACAGAACCAAATTTGCTAATTTTCGGGATTCATGCAAGCTCTTCTTTCAACTTCGTCCAGCCTCGTCCGGGTCTCAGGAGCAGCGCGTGGGTCTGGTCATTTCCCTCCTTCAAGGGGATCCTCAATCATGGGCCTTCAGTCTGTCGCCCCAGGATCCGGCACGTCTTTCGGTGGATAGTTTCTTCTCTGCTATGGAGATTTTATATGATGATCCTGACAGAGGTGCCACAGCAGACGCTAAGCTTCGCACCTTACGCCAAGGACGACGGCCAGCCGAGGAATACTGTTCAGAGTTCCGACGATGGGCGGTCGATTCACGTTGGAACGATCCAGCGCTATGTGGTCAGTTCAGGCTAGGCTTGTCTGACTCCATCAAGGACATTCTAGTGAACTATCCAGTTCCTCAGACCTTGGACGACACTATGCATTTAGCCATCCGCATTGACCGACGTCTGCGGGAGAGACGCCTGGAAAGAGGGTCACATCCCGACTCCAGCTTGAGAGCCGAAGTCCCAGCCTTGCCTTCCTCTGAGGAGCCCATGCAGTTGGGTGCTACCAGGCTCACTGAAGCTGAGAGACGTCGGCGCCTGTCAGAGGGTCTTTGCCTTTACTGTGGTGGTACAGGTCACATGGTCAGAGCCTGCCCCAAGAAGCCGTCGGGAAACTTCAGAGCCTAGGGGGAATCGAGGGGACCCACCTAGGCTGTAAGGTATCTCCTCGTGTATTATCTCCATTTATGATGCCGGTCCAGGTAAAAGTTGACCTAGAATGTATAAATCTGGAAGCTCTCTTAGATTGTGGTGCAGCTGGGAACTTCCTTGACTTTGATTTAGCTCAAGGCCTAGGAATTCTGCTCCAATCCCTTCCTGTAGCCATTCGGGTCTCTGCCATTGACGACACACCAATAGCTGGGGGGCTCGTTCATTATAAAACCCCACCAATTTTGCTTAGGGTGGGAGCAGGGCATTCTGAACTAATTTCCCTTCTAGTTCTAAAAATGCCTTCTACCCCTCTAGTTCTTGGGTTACCTTGGCTACAGAAACATAATCCCCAAATCGATTGGGTAGCTAGGCAAATAGTTAAATGGGGCCCTCAGTGCTTTCATTCCTGTCTGGAACTTCCGGTGCGAGCCACTCAATTATCCCCTGAAGAAGTGCCTAGCCCATATCTAGATTTTTCTGATGTTTTTTCTGAAAAAGCGGCTGACAAACTTCCCCCCCATAGACCTTGGGATTGCCCCATCGAGCTCCTTCCGGGTTCTATGCCGCCTAGAGGGAAAATCTTCAATTTAACACGAGCTGAAAATCTTGCTATGCGGGAGTATATCGCAGAAAACCTAAAGAAGGGTTTTATACGGGCCTCCTCGTCTCCGGCAGGAGCAGGGTTTTTCTTTGTCGAAAAAAAAGATGGGGGACTCCGTCCTTGTATCAATTACCGGGGTTTGAACAAAATAACGGTTAAAAACAAGTATCCCCTGCCTTTAATTGATGGGCTGTTTACTCAGGTGGTAGGGGCCCAAGTGTTTTCCAAATTAGATCTCCGCGGGGCTTATAATCTTATTAGGATTCGGCAGGGAGATGAATGGAAAACTGCGTTTAATACCCACGAGGGGCATTATGAATACTTGGTGATGCCGTTTGGCTTGTGCAACGCTCCCGCAGTCTTTCAGGATTTTGTGAACGAAATCTTTAGAGAATACCTGGGTCGTTTTGTTGTAGTTTACTTGGATGATATTCTGATTTTTTCCTCCTCACTATCAGAACATCATAAACATGTTCGTCTAGTTTTACAGAAGCTCAGGGAGAATCATTTATTTGCCAAGCTGAAAAAATGTCAATTTGAGGTTACTGAAGTTCCTTTTTTGGGTTACATTATTTCTAATACCGGTCTCTCCATGGATCAATCCAAGGTTAAAGCGGTACTGGAGTGGGAACGACCCAAAGATCTAAAGGGGTTACAGAGATTTTTGGGGTTCGCCAACTTCTATAGAAGATTTATTAAAAATTTCTCCACCCTGGTAGCCCCTCTCACTAATCTCACCAAGAAAGGGGAGTATCCTGCTGTCTGGCCAGAACAATCCGTCTTGGCTTTCAGGAAATTAAAAGAAGTTTTTAGTTCCGCCCCTGTATTAGTGCACCCGGATTGCCAGTTACCCTTTATTGTGGAAGTTGATGCCTCTGAACTTGGTGTGGGAGCAGTGCTTTCGCAATATAGCGGTTCACCTGAGCGCCTTCATCCCTGTGCCTTCTTCTCCAAAAAATTTACCTCTGCCGAGAGAAATTACGATATTGGGAACCGGGAATTATTGGCAGTTAAATTGGCGTTTCAAGAATGGAGACATTGGCTGGAAGGGGCTCAATTTCCCGTTACTGTCTTTACCGACCATAAGAATTTAGAGGATATTCAATCTGCTAAAAGATTGACTCCAAGGCAGGCTCGCTGGTCTCTGTTTTTCTCTCGGTTCAATTTTTCCATTACTTACAAACCGGGGTCCAAGAATGTGAAGGCTGATGCTTTGTCACGTAGTTTTTCCTCTTCTACTCTACCCGAGGGGAAAAATCTGCCCATTTTGCCCCAGGCTCTGGTCGTAGCTGCTATCCAGCCAGAGCTTCCTGATTTAACCCAGTTCCAGTCGGAAGCTCCGCCCGAAAAACCCAGCTATGCCCAATTTGTGCCAACTGCCTATCGGGCTGCTGTTTTACATCAGTTTCATGACTCTAAGACGGCGGGTCATCCTGGTATCAAGAAAACCATCTCCTTGCTGTCTCGCCAGGTCTGGTGGCCGTCTCTCAGAAAAGACGCACAAGAGTACGTGCGAGCCTGTAAAGTTTGTGCCCGGAGTAAATCATTAAGACACTCTCCTGAGGGTTCTCTACTTCCATTGCCCATTCCCTCCCGCCCCTGGACCCATTTGGCCATGGACTTTATCACTGATCTTCCACCTTCCCAAGGGTGCACTGTCATTTGGGTGGTGGTAGATCGGTTTAGTAAAATGGCTCACTTTATTCCATTAAAAAAACTACCTACAGCTCATGTCCTGGCTCAACTTTTTGTGACACACATATTTAAAATCCATGGTATCCCTGAGGATGTTGTGTCGGATAGGGGGGTCCAGTTTGTTTCCCGTTTTTGGAGGGCTTTTTGTGCCAAGTTAGGGTTCACTGTCTCCCTATCTTCTGCATTTCATCCTCAGTCCAATGGGCAAACGGAAAGAACGAACCAATCCTTGGAGCAATATTTACGCTGTTTCATTTCTGATGTCCAGACGGATTGGGTGTTGTTTCTTCCATTTGCTGAATTTGCCCTTAATAATGCCACACATTCCTCCACCGGGGTATCTCCGTTTTGTTGTGTTTACGGTAAAGATTTGAAATTTTCGGCCTTGTCGGACCAGCCTACTAGAGTGCCTTCTCTTGATGAATGGATGTCCCAGTGGCCGAAGTTATGGGATAGGATTCAGCAACACCTGTCTAAGGCTGTGCTCCAACAAAAAAGTTTTGCAGATCGTAGGCGATATAATAATCCTGATTATTTGGTCGGCGATTTGGTTTGGCTTTCGACCAAAAATCTGGCCTTACGCCAACCCTCTGCTAAGTTGGGTCCGAGATTTATTGGTCCCTTTTCCATTCTGCAGAGAATTAATCGGGTTACCTATCGCCTGGATCTCCCGCCCTCTATGAGGATTTGTAACTCCTTCCATGTGTCCCTATTGAAACCTGCCAGAAGTATTGAGCCTGATAATCTTCCGGAACCCATTTTAGTTGATGGGCAGCAAGAATTTGAGGTTGCCCGGATTTTGGACTCACGATTTTCCCGAAATTCTCTTCAGTATTTGATAGATTGGAAGGGTTACGGTCCGGAAGAAAGGTCTTGGGTTCCAGCCAGAGAGGTTCACGCGGAGAGGTTGATTAGAAGGTTCCACAAGGAAAACCCTCAGAAACCCAGGTTGGAGGGTCCAGTGGCCCCTCCTCAGGGGGGGGGTAATGTTAGGTTCTTACCTTCTCCTGGCGCCCGGTCCCGCGGCGTCTCTGTGCGGCGGCGCGCAGCTCCAGTCTTTGGGCGGCCGCGCCGGGCAGCTGCCGCCGCGACTGCGGCAGTCTCGCCCGCCGCCGCTACTTCTGCCTTGGCGGGGGTGGCCGGCATCGCGGGGCCTCCCTCCGCCTCTTCTGCTGCCTCCGTCTCCTCTGTGGCCGGCGCGTCTTCCCCTTCCGTCTCGGGGAGCGCGCCCGGCCCGATTCCAATATGCCCCTCGGCGGCGCTGCTCCCTGCGCATTCGCAGGGGGCAGATTCAAATGGACCAGTCAGGTCCATAGCCTGGGTGGGAATGAACCCAGGGACTGGACAGCCTGACTGGCCAGGGCGGTCCAGTCCCTGGGGCTGCTCCAATAGGGAGCTACATCCTAAGTTGCACCAAACACTACATTTCCCCCTCAAATCACAGTTGCACCAATCACCAGTTCCCCCTTCCCATTGGCCAGTTCCCCTTTAAATATGGTTCGGTTCCGTCCATTAGTGCCCGTTATAGCCTTTGGTTAATAGGGTGTGCTTGTTAGTCTGCTTCGATAAGTTACTACTCGGCTTCGTCTCTGACCATCCCTGTCTGCTGCCCGTCCTGACCTTTTTGCTTGTCCTGACTTCGCTTTCGCCTGACCCCTCTGATACCGCGTTTTGGTGCTCACCTGGTTTGACCTCGGCTCGTTTTGACTACTCTTCGCTTGACCCCTTGGATACCGCGCTTTGTGATCACCCGGCTTGACCTCGGCTGGTTTTTGGACTTTCCTGATTGATTCTCCACCTGTTATCCTATCTAAATCCCAGCGTCCATATTCGGGATACCCCGCCAAACATCCGTCTCCACCCTAAGCCAGTAATCTTTGCGCCAACTAAGTCCTGGGGGTAACCGAGTCTGGAGAGGCATAATCCGCGTCTCCTGCGAGCGGGGACTTGTCTAAAGGCAGAAGAGGCGGTGGAGATTGGGGATTACCTGGCTTAGGAGAGAAGGGTGTTCGGCGCATTACACCCAGTTAGAAGTTTAAAGCACTTCTGCAGTATTTAGCTGAATCATTTTCTTATGCAATAAAAGTGTTTTTTTATTCAAAATACACTTATGTCACCCAGTACGCTGGTTATTGCTCTGCTTAATTTATATTGAACAAATTAATCTATTCTCCCGGCCCATAATGCATTCTCATAGAACACTAATCACTCTCCTAAGACATCTAGTAGATAAAATAAAGCACTTATGATGTGATCTTAAAATCTTAGAATGTGTTTTTGGAGTAATTCATGGTGCTATGGGCTAATATTTATCAACGCAGTTTTAAATAAGTTTAGGGATAAAGAATCTTTCTGCTTTAAAAATTAAAAGCTGAAAGAATTTATCAATTTTTCTAATGCTATAATGCTGGTGGCCTAATATAATAATTAATTTATCAGGTGCAACTTACCACATTTATATCTGGAAGGTAGTTAACATGTTCTAATAAATCAGACCCTAAATATTACCAACATTCGATTTAATTTTCTCAGAGACGTATTTATCTGCAAAATAACTTTCTCAACCCCCCTTTCTTTGTATCTTGTGAGACAACATTACACCCACTTACTTAAAGAGGAACATCGGAGGCCCCGATCTAAAAGATCAGACCGCTCAGCCAATCAGTGCGCTCGCTTTTTAGCTCAAGCCTGCACTGTGGTAGCGACTGGAATATGAGTTGAATGGTTGAATACACACAACAAGGCATCCTAATTTGGGATTCTGCCGCAAGAAGGTGCCCCACTGAGTGAACCCCCCTCCCCAGATTGCCGCAGCCAACTCACCTTATTCCGGTCCCATGGCGTGTCTAAGAGCAGCAGCTCTGATGGCCGCATGCTCCTCTTCCCTCTAGCAGTGTGCATGCCCGCACCAGGCATTTGTGAATGGCCAGCGTGGACACGCTCCCTGTTAGAGGGAGGCAGAGGATGCGGCCGTCAAAGCCGCTGCTCTTAGAAGAGCTGTGGGACCAGGATAAGGTGAGTTGCTTTGGCAATCTGGGGGAGTTTCACACAGCAGGGCACCCCCAATTGGGGTGCCCCCGGGGAAAGGAACAAAACTTTTGACTATCCTGGGTAGAGATGAGCGAACCGGTTCGGACGAACCGGAATTCGCTCCGAATTTCAGGAAATATTCGATTCGGCACGAACCCGAATATTTTGTGGTTCGTGCCGATCGAATTTTTCCTGAAATTAAAAAAAAAAAATGCCGGCATGGTGGGAGCGGGCCGGTAAAGCCGGCCGGCCCGCTCCCACCATGCCGGCATTTAAAAAACAAACAAACAAAAAAAAAAGCATTTTTGCCGGCATGGTGGGAGCGGGCCGGCCGGTTCCGCGCTGACAGCGGAACCAGCCGGCCCGCTCCGCTGTCAGCGGAACCGGCCGGCCCGCTCCCACCATGCCGGCATTTTTAAAAAAAGCAAACACTTACCTGCAGGTCCGGAGCGTGGAGGCCGGCGCCGCTCTCAGCTGTCATCTGAGGGCGCGTCAACAAAGTTGGTTCAATAATCATCCCAGTTTCATGAGTGCTTACGTGTGAACTGTGCTGAAGTGTAAGTGTGAATTGTGTCTCACCCAATGTACTGATAAGGCAACTAGATGCAGCCTTGTCACACTTCACAAACTTGCAGTTTCTGGCCTGGCTTATTGTAAATAACTAATTTATCTCTATATGGCTTTTTAAGTTTTTAAGACCTTTTGATGTTCATTGCTCTGTGTGTACAAAGGCAATGATTTTTCTGTTATTCTGCATTGCATCATGTCTGACAAAGAGAACTGAATTTTCTCGAAAGCTTATTTCTACTGCTTGCAATGCTAGTGATTTTCCTCACTGACACTTGCTTTCTTGGTGACTCCACTATACTGGACTGAAAGATAAGCACACAGAACAGACCCTATAACAACAGTCTTTGTTGAGCCTTCCACCAAGAATCAAGTTTTTTTTTTTTTTTACAGTATACATATAGAAGAAAAGATGCATACTATTAGTTTTGAGATATACAGCTTCTTCCAAATACACAGTATTGTATTCTGCTTAATTGTATAATATATCCAGAGCAAATCAATAAAACATATCTAATGTAACAGATTGTACACTTAACAGAATCTAATAAGGTCTCATGGGATGATAAGCCGTGTGCTTATTAAATATTGTCATGGGAACATGAGGTATACCTGCAGAGATTACTTCCTGAAAGTTCCAGCGCTCAGGGATTATTTAAAGAACTTCTATTTTGGGGCATATGTAACTGGGTGGGGGGGAGTGGGTAAGGTAGGAGAGTCAAACAGGGAGTGGGGCGGGGTGGACCTAAGAGAATCAAGTTTTTAATCCCGAGTTTGGTAAGTGATGTGGAAGCTTATTCAGTACTAGCGCCAGGTATTGGCAGATGAGCGTCTGTATAGCAGGGCTTAGAGTAACCGCTAGTAGGCGCTTATGTGCGGGTATTGGGCACGGTAGCAGAGCATCTTGGTCGCTCTAGTAACCTGGCCAGCATTGAAGAATGTGATGTATGTTGGGCGTTGTAACACCAGTACAGCCCTGCAGGAAACGAAAGGTAGCACCAGCTCGGTGCGACCGACTCTCAATGACTCACACCATACTTATCAAAAAACTATACACACACAGCGTCGGCACTCTAAATCTGGTTTCTATATCATAGAGCGGCAGACACAGTGTGATTAAAGTCTGTTTTTCAACACATATCCACCAGTAACAAAGCGAAAACACATGGAATGACATTGTTGTAACACTGTGACATTAACACTTTAGTGCCAGACCTGTAAATACAATTCTGCATAAAAAACTTAAAAAAATCTAAAAAAGTTTTCAAAAATTACTTTTTTTAGGCCAGGAGATGTGACACAATTATTTGAGAGAAAAATAAACCCTGTTTAAACAGAAGAAAAGGAAAGTCCATTGAAATGTATGGGAGAGCGACAGGTAATACCTGGTGCTCTGGAAGCTAGAGCTCCGGTGCTATACACTGAGCCACCTATAATGATGAATCAGATGCTACATGGCACTGTTAAAGTTGCTCACCAGATTCACTTTCATAAATGTGGTTTTGCATACAGTGTCCGGCGTTCACCAGATGCTGACTGCCGCTATGAGGCACTACCTGGCGCTATACCTTCTTAAATAACCCCCTTAGTCATTATCGCAGATGAGGCCTACTACTGTGTCAAGAAGAGTACATTTGCAAATAATGGTAATTAAGTAAAAATTGTAGTGGGACCACACACTTGGCATTTATGTTTGTGCCCTTGGGCCAAAGGCATTATGGATTCGGGACCCTCATGTCAATCACCTAATATTTATTATAATGTGCCATAAATGTAAACATATGGCACCTCTTCAAACCCTTATATTTGCCAGTGCTAAGCACCGTAAAAAGTAACCCTAGTAACATACTTCTTTAGCTTGTACATTCCTATTAACTTACAATATAATGGCAATCAAAATGCATAGGCTAAATCAAACAAATGATAAGCAAGAGACAGAGTAAAATCTGACACCGTTGCTATTTAGACAATGTTCATTGATTAAAACTTCTTCAACCAAATTTTTCTGCTGTCAGCTGTATTCTGCATTCAGTATTTTCATGGTTATATCATATAATTTATAATCAGCCTTTCTTGCAATATAGACAGGTAGAATATGGAAGGATGACTAGTAAATCAAGCTAATACGATTTATTGTGACCCAATTACAACAGTGACATAAAATATGGCGCATTGCCTGTAAAATAAAAAAAAAAAAATAGATTCAATGTGTCAAAGTGAGGCAATCTTTCATCACACAAGGAGGAGAGTGTGCAAATAAAAGTAAATAACTGCAAGAAAAAGGCAAATAGTAAGAAAACCATTTTAGTTCTCTCCACAGAACTTCACCCACAACTTCCTCCTTCCGCATCCCAAATCACATCAGGGTAGTTTTCCTCACCTGCCTTAGCCCCTAAAATAAATTATCCCTCACCTCACACCCTCCTGACTACCCCTTTAGTCTGATATCTATTAATATCTGTTATCTGTCCTCCCTCTTCTCTAGGGCCCACCTTATTACTTGCTTTCTTGACCCTCTCATCTCATTCTGTCTAATCTGATATTATACTGCACTCCTCTCATAGAACCAGGATTGTTACCTTTGTTCCCCCGCAGATGGCTGTGGACATGTATCCAGCTCACCAATTCCCTTTAAAACATAACTTTTACTAATGCATTTAAAAAAGATTGTATACCCAGTGCAAGATATATGTGAAAGGCTACTTGCCCCTGGCTGAGTTGGGTGACGCGTTTCGGGGTTGTGGGTCCCTTAGTCTAAGATGGATACCCTTACTCTAAGGTGGATACTGGTGAGCTGGATACATGTTCATAGCATACTTCAGATTTGCAGATATTCCTCCTTGCTCCCAATGGCCCCATTATGGGAATTTTTCTGAGCTGTTCCAGTACTCCATTCCTGTGTACCAACCTGGCTTGATTCTGACTACACTCCTGCTCTTCTGAGCCTTCGAGTGCAAAATGCACCGATTTAGACATCCCTTCTATCTGGCTTAAGCATTTTATTGTAAATTACTTGTGGCCCAAACTCTCATGTCCACGCTTATCCTTTTGACTGTAAACTCACAAGAGCAGGACTCCCCACTTCTAATATATCCTGTGTATGATTTCTGTCACACATTGTAATATGATATATATGTATATTATGGGTAGTTGCATTTCTGTCATTTTTGATTCCTAAGACCCTGTGTATTTTAAATATATATATATATATATATATATATATATATATATATATTTGTAATCTTTTGTTTCTATGACTTATGTGAGGTGTGCACCACCTTTGACTATGGACACTGAAAAAATACTCTTTAATAAAGCAATAAAGCAATAAATAACAAAGGGCCGTGCTCCCACAGCCTCTACTTTTCCAAGAACAAGGGTTTGGTGCATGTAATCTTTTGTTGATATTTTAACACTTGCATCCGATTTACCCTAATTTTGAAAGGCCGCTAGCCTACCGGTATTTCTTTATTTTTGGAACACCAACTACTCGAAAAACCCATCGGGTTTGGTCTGGTCTGGACTGATGTCAACCCACAGAAATTAAAATGTATAACTGCTCAAAAAAGTTTCACACCCGCCCAACAAACTCTTAAAAGATTAACAAAAAATAAAGCAGGGTAAATACTGTAGAACCAGGGTGTAGCTGTGTTTCTCCTGGGACGTTTGTGGATAGCTGCTGTAGTAAGGCAAAAGAAGAGCTGCTGTCCAGAAAGTTTCTTATTACATTATTATATTTGCAAATTATTTATTGTGTGTCCCTCACATTCCCTATTGAGATGAAGTGTGCCTTTTGGCCAGGTAATATCAGTGACATGCAACTTGTGGCACCCTCATGTGGTTACTTTTTCCAACATATTGCTTGGATGAAAACTTACAAAGATTAAAAAAAGTGGCAGTAGCTGATTAAACGATAACACTTATTTTCATCTGAACATTTGGAAGGAAAAAATGTAAATGTAAAATTGAAGTTAACCTTTGTCCAAGCTTCTCTATTTTCTTGAACACATTATTGCCCTTCTAGACAAAGAAGACCACATGTCTGTCCTGTCTAACCTACCCAGGGTGTAATACTTAATTTTACCCTTCATGGCAGTCTTTTACTAGCAATCATGCTAATGGATTTCATTTAATGTACCTTTGAAAGACAGTAAAAGTTGGATGCCATTGTTTCAAAAATCTTTATAAGTAATTAGATCTAATTTTAGCTAAAAGGGCTTCCATCATGCTGTTTTCATAGTCCGGCACTTGACACCTACTTGCTTTTACACAATGTTAAGGTTCTATTGCAAGTACAAAAGTTATTTAATCTCTACCACTGTATTTAAAGCTAAACTCTGGGCAGACAGGAAAATTGTTAGAAAGCTTAATATCCAAAGTCTTTTATGTGCAACAGACATTTAAAACATTGAATTTACTTTACAATGTATCAATTAAAAAAATAAAAGATGCACATTACCTGCTAGGGAATTTTGTTTGTCCCTCGTAGAATGAATGGGGAACATCTTACATTCCCAGTGATGCCATGTTCTGCAAAACATCACACACACTGGCAAGGGGCGTTGGAGAAATAGACTGTGCACAGTTGGATCCTGTGTGAATCATGGTCTGTCAAATTAGTTGAAAGAATTTATCCAACTGTTTCTTAAGCTTTTTTGAGATATTCCATGTTAACTTTAAAGCCTTGATTCAGTAAACGTTCCTTAAAACACACCAATATGGGCCATTTCATGCTTCATTTCATAATAAGGCATACAGTAAAATAAGGTGTGATTTAAAGAAGAGGGAACATTAAAAATGATTATAAATGCTTAAAAGTGCTTTTTTTTTACCACCGAAAGCTTTTTACTTTCAACCAGTGAAGTAAAAAAATGAAGATTTACTAAAATTTTACTTTAAAAAGCAAATTAAATTGGGAAAATACTCCAGTAAACAGATTAGTTACATATCATGTTCTAAACTTTGAGTCACAACTTTTTATTCATGTTTTTATTTTGAAATAAAGAAACTGTCCTTAATTTCAGTAGATATTTTAAGACAGGTTTACTAAATTCAGCCCAAAATGTTAAAAAACAACTCCTGGTTTTATAAAACTATACTTAGGAAGTTAAAGAAACTTAACATTTTGGAACTACAGTCGTTTTGTAATAGTAGCTGTATTCTTCAAAATTGCAATAGAGCTTAGTTTCTGTTAAGTAGCTATTTTTTTAGCATGCTGTAATTTTTTTTTGAGTAGTATAGGGACCACATTTCTTTACAGTCTTTGAGAAATAATATGGACAGCCATCCATTCCACTTGTGGGCAATCCAAACAATCCAATCCAAACACGGATTTCGAATTGAATGATGAGTTGTAATTGGCCAGACAGGACATGTGACCCCCGTTACCCACAGTCAGAGAGCCATCAGGTTAGATAGAGAGCAATGCTGCTGCTGTGAGAGGGAGAGATAGGCCCCATTTATTTTAAAAAACTGCCATTATTAGGGCAAACTAGTCAGGGATAGAGACTGAAGTGAGGGCTAGATAGGTTGGGTGCCACTACTGCACTAATACCACTGTCTTGTCACTACTGGGGTATGTGCACCCTATTATCCTACAACAAGCTCTAAGCACTGTGGTGTGTACACCCTGTTATCCCACAACTTCCTCTAAGCACTGGGGTGTACCCCCTTATCCCACAACAATCTCTAAGCACTGGGTTTATGTACCCTGTTATCCCACAACTCCCTCTATGCATTGGGGTGTACCCCCTCATCCCAAAAACAAGATCTAAGCATTGGGATGTGTTTATTTTTTATCCCACAACTTCCTCTAAGCACTGGGGTGAACCTCCTTATTCCACAACCAGCTCTAAGCACTGGGGTTTGTGTACCCCCTTATCCCACAATATCCTCTAAGCACTGGGGGTGTACCATTTTATCTTACAATGAGCTCTAAGCACTGGGGTGTGTGTACCCTGTTATCCCACAACTTCCTCTTAGCACTGGTGTGTAACCCTTATTCCACAACAAACTCTAAAAGCTGGGGTGTACCCCCTTATCCCACAACATCCCTTAAGCACGGTGGTGTGTGTACCCTGATATCCCAAGAATTCCTCTAAGTACTGGGGTGTACCCCCTTATCCCACAATATCCTCTTAAGTACTGGGGTGTGTGTACTCTGTTATCCCACAACATCTTCTAAGCACTGGGGTGTACCCCCTTATCCTGCAACACGCTCTAAACATTGGTATGTGTGTACTCTGTTATACCACAACCTAATCGAAGCACTGGGGTGTACCCCCTTAGCCCACAACCAGCTTTAAGCACTGGGGTGTGTGTACTTTGTTATCCTACAACTTTCTATAAGCACTGGGGTGTCCACCCTTATCCCACAACAAGTTCTAAGCACTGGGGTTTGTGTAGAAGGGTAGAAACCCTCAGCAGTCAACACGTTGTGACTACTGCCCACCCCGCCTAAGGAATGAGCATGCCAAGACAGGCTCAAAGGAACTCTGCAGTGTGGAATTTTTTCAAGCCAAGGACAAGACACGGGGCATCTGCACGCTGTGCCAACAATCACTGAATAGAGGGAAAACTGCTAATTATTTCTGTAAATAAAACACCTGCAAACAAAACATGAGCTTGAGTGGCAGAACCCCCAGAAAAATTGCAAACACCTGAGTCTCTCTCTGTCCAGCCCCCCTCCCCAACAACAAGGCCACCTGTCTCCCCCTAAAAGGAGGATGTGGGAACCTCACCAGCACCACCAAGCATGTTCACATCATCCCAGGGAAGGATTCAGCTTTCCATCCCCCAAACTTTAAAGAGAAAGTGCAAGTTGGGCCCATCTTACCCACAAGCCCTTGCCCTGAATATGGGCATTTCAAAGTTGCTGGCCTTTGAAATGGTGCCATTTCACCCGGTGAAGACAGGCAATTTTAAAGATCTTATGGCGGCGGCCACAATACGCCGTTCCCAATCACTACTATTTTTCTCAGTAGGCCATTTCCTACACCAGCAGGTTGTGAAAACAGATGTGCACTCGGCAATGCCATTAGTTCCAGTGTCGACATCACCACAGACATGTGAACAAGTAAGCATGGGCAGGGATGTTACATCTCTAACTGCCCACTGTGTCAATGCAGTGGTGATGGAGACTGAAGCAGGAAGCACTGAAGTGCATATCCTTCCACCACCCAGGATTGAGGGATGTCAGACGGTGCATCCTCTTCCTTCCCTGCTTCCTCCTCTGCTTCCTGCACAGTCAGTCAGCAGAGTTTCCTTTCCCATTATCCATAAATGCTGGAGCTGCTCCATAAAGTGCGTAGCATGTGCTGCTGCTTGCCTGTTTGCACTGCAGAGGAGTGCTCCAACCCACTGCCTCATATGTGACTTGCCCATCAGGTGGACTTCCACATTGTACATGCTGGAAAGGGTGTGTGAGTGAGCAGCAGCAGGCAATAGTGGACTACAAAATGCCCAGGGGAGTCCAAGTGCAGACCAACAGCACTTCACCACCAGTGATCTGGCCTCCATTAGGGACATCTGCACAGTGCTGCAGTGCTTTCACTACTCCACCAATATGGTCAGTGCTGATGGTGACATCATCAGCGCTACCATCCCCATCCTCTGCCTGCTGGAAAAAATGCTTTAGGCCTGGATCATGAAGGAAGAGGAAGCAGAGGAGGAGGTCGAGGAAGGACCATTTTCTCCGCTGTCAGGGCAGTGCAAACGTAGTTCGCAGGGTGGATTGATGGGTCGGCAGCCAAAAGGTCAGTTTTAGAGGAATCTGAGGAGGAGGAGGGGAAGGAGGACTACTTTCTCTCACAGCAGGGTAGCTGGAGGGAGGAGCAGGAGGAGACACTTTACCCTGAGGACAGCTTCTCCTTGACTCTGGGCAGCCTGGCTCACATAAGCCAATACATGCTCCAGTGCCTGGCAAATGACCGAATAGTTGCCTGCATAGTCACCACCACCAGCACTGGAGCGGGATCGAGAAATGAGAGAGTACAAACACATGCTGGTGAATGTACTGATTTTGAGGTCTCAGTGGTGGCATAAGGAGGAGGAGAAGGAGCAACTCACCAACACAGCAGGGGTACCAGCAGCACCTCACAGGAGATGGTAAGCATGGCCACAATGTGGAACAACTTATTCCATTGTCCACCACATCCACCACCATCTGATACTACAACCCGTAGTACCAAAAGACAGACTTTGAGTCGCATGGTGGATGACTACCTCTCCACACATCTCCTAGTACTGAGCAATGGGTCCTCCCCATTTAATTTCTGGCTCGGTATTTGGCCTCCAACACCCATAAAAACTATTTAGATTTGTTTCTTTATTTGTGTATTTCTTTAATTTTTTCATTTTCTGTGATTATTTTGAGTACTTTTCTTAGCCCTTTTTGTACAGGGCAGGGACCTGACCCCAAACTTTGGCAGCAAATTCAGCCAAACTCGGCGAACCTGATCTTCAACGGATTCGCTCATAAGCCAGGTTAGGTAGAGACCCATATTAGGCTGTACAAGAAGATTAAAAATATAGTAGATGACTGTGTAAATATTAGCTGTACAAAACAACTGCATACCCTGGTGGATTTCCAAGAGCCTTTGTGAATAGCCTTGAGATATAAAAAGATTTAGTAGAGATTTAATATGCCTACTGCAAAGGATCTTGGCAGAAATAGATTGATTTTATAAATACTTTTTTCTTTTTTATGAAATCAGTCTTTACATGTACCTTCAAATAAACAGCTTGTTGGTCTCTATAATCCATTCATACCACCTAACATAGTTCTCTACCTAACCTGGCTTATGACTTAATCTTTGTCTGCAAATGCACTCTTTCTCTAAACTCTTTTAGAACTGGTGGCTAGCAGTTTTCTCTCTCACGCAACACCATTCCTTGCCATGTTCAGGATCGAAAAGCCCAAAATGTATGTCTGCAAATAGAATTACAGCTCCAGAAAAGCTCTAATAATATAAATACACCTCACATAAAAAAGGTCTAGCCATGCTTGTTATTTTTCCATTTACTGTAGGAAAGAAAAAAACAGATTACAGTAACAGATTTTTCTACATTTTACAGGGGAGGATGTTAGAACTTAAATCTTGCAGTCTCATGATCCAGTAACACCTTATTGCTATTGAGATTATTTTTATATCTGTAGATGCATTTATAAAGCCGGAATCTGTCTTGTGCAAAATGCAGCTTTATTATCTAACTTCAACACATTCAACTTGCCGGTATGGAAAATAAAAAAAAAAACAGCCTAGCCTGTATTCAGGGCACTACCACACTACTTGATCCCTCTCTGCATACTAAACAAATCAATACAAGCACAGAGCTAATTATTTTTCTGAGGTCCCTTCTCTCCTAGACTAAATACTTCTGGGGCTACTGCTGGGTGTGTTCTTCAGCTACTCAGGCAGCATGATCTTGGTCTGGACTCCTCAAACCTTGCCTGGCCCACTACATGTGCATGGTTAATGATGGATGACACAATATTATCCATATTTTACAACAGAAATAAGGTGAAGTGCATCACCATGCCATTTCACCTGTCATTTTGGTTTTGGCTGAACACAGACTTATCTTTACAGACTCTAGATTAGCGTAATCAACAGTTGTACAAGTATGGTACTATTTAGGCTAGACTTTGAATGCTTACTTTGTTGTCTTTTATCCCCTTGGGAAGAAGATTCATGCCTGTCCTTAGACCTGAATAGTGAGTTCATAACTGAAAATGGGGTTCCTGTGGTAGCGACATTTCTTTGTTCCCCGTGAAACCCATGGCCTGTTACTTGGTCATCAATGACAAGTAAATATTTACAATGGGGTGGCAAACAGAAAAAGTTTCACTATCAAAGCATTCAAAGCATACAACAAGTACTGGCAAATAACAATTTAGAACAATATAACAATAATTTAATTAAAAAGGCCTGAGGTGAAATATTTATCGAGTTTTGAATGCTAACGTGGCTGTAAAATGTGTCAGATAGCAAAGAAGTGTCATCCCCGCTTTTACTTCTCCGTGGGAGAGGCAGGGAGGCTGCTTTTCTGCTCCCTAGGGAGCATGTATGCTGGACCTAAAGACTTAGGCCCTTATTCATCAAGCGATAGCGCCAGGTAGTGTCTGACGAGCGCCAGGTAGCGGCAGCTAACGGCGACTACCGACTCAAGTACGCCCGGCGGCGGTCACAATGACGCATTTATCAAGCAAAATGAGGCTAGCGCCGGCGAGAGCGACGGCTAGCGCGGCATTCATCATGAAGCCGCCTGGACCAAACAGCGCCGCTGCAAATTCCCTCACAGCGCCAGGTATGAGCTGTCGCTCCCTGGCGATGTCCAATGCATTTCAATGGAGCAATCTATAATTAATCATAATTAATTGGTAATATTTTTTTTTTTTTTTTTTTTAATGTCAAAAAAGCGGAGAACACTTCTGCAATGTTAGGATTTATTTTTAAGTAAAAAAAAAAAAAAAAAAAATATGTGCAGAATTGATCTAACAGGTCTGAGATTAATGTATTTATATTACAAAATGATTCTAAAAACATGTATAATGTTACATTCAAAAAATATGGTTGTTTAGGGGTTAAAAACTAGTTAATACACATCGCCGCCAGCGCTCTGGGGTTTAAACAAGGAATGGACAGCGACAGCACATTCGGAGCGTGATTTGTTGATGAATATGAAGCTAGCCGTTCGCTCTGGCCATTCGTTGTCAGGCGCACACATACAACGCTGGACCTGTGAAACAGCGACCCCCCAGCCCGTATTCAACATTACCGCACACCGACTGAGTCGCTGTCATCAAGCTAATGGCGGCCAAGCACAGCGAATACTGGCTGGCGCTGAAAAAATCACGCTACAGTCGCTCATCTGTCGCTACCTGGCGCTATTAATGAATCGGCCTCTTACATTCTGGCTTAAAGGACATCAGTAGACTATTAAAATTCAAAATGATACTTACCCAACCTCTTCTACAGCTAATTCAGCCAGATCTGCAGCATAAAAGTTACCCATTGAAAAGCGTTGTCCCTTTTCTACAGGTGTGTCCTACTGGCAGATCCTAGTAAAACTCCAGAAAGCAGAGGGCATGCCATCTAAAACCTTGGCCAGGACTCTTCAACAGGTATATATTGGTGCTGTGGGCAGGTCAGCTGTGGAGGGTAGTAAGGTGCATATCCCGTTTCAATTTAATAGCCTACAGACGTCCTTTAATGATGTATTACAAATGTATATTGATCTGCATTATTTTTATCAGGGAGAACTTTTTTTTTAAATTTAAGATAGTCAATTATGTTATCACTGTGTGTTTTCTCTGCCCTGCAATGCTTGTAGTTTCAATACGCTCAGCGTAGGTCAGCCGAGGAAGGAGGCGATGGTGCTGACACCTGGACCCTCAGCAGAGGGGGTCAATGACTCTGGCAGCAGGACCTGGACTGAAGTGAGGGTGGTGGCACTGGCATCAAAAAGCTGAGCAGAGTTATTCTTTATTTTTCTGAATTTTATGCTCCAAGACATGATTCCATTTTTTCTTTAATTAACGGTGTGAGAATGAGCACACCTAATTACTAGTTCATCTTCAGCTCCAACTTCCTAGTGCTGCCCCAAGAGTTGCAGGATAAAATAAAAAGAATTAGTTTGTAGAGGGATGCAAATCGCAAAATAGCAACACATTTGTTTAATTGTCAGTGATGAAAGGATTGTGTTTTTATATTAAGACATTTACTTTGAGTTAACTGCTTTGCGAAAATGAGGTATAAAACCTGAGGTTTAATGCAATGTTGTATGAAAGTTGATTGAAAAAGTAATAATTCCTATTCTCAGCGTGCTACAAGAAACAGCACACATCTGACCTAGCAGCTGCAGCATGTACCAACTCTTGAGAGTTCTTGTGGAGGTGAGCAGAATGTAAATGACCAGTTGAATGATACAGCAGTGGCAAAGAGAAGTGTATACATGACATGCAGATGAATTTTAAAAGATGGTTTTTTTTATTCCACTCCCTATTTGCCTGGAGTGTAATAAATTAAACGGAATAAACTGACAATAACTTGGGCTCATTAGCATCATTCTGTTTGTTATAGGGAAGGATGTGTTTTTTAAATAGTGACATGTTTCTTTGTGCCTTCTCTAAATATTGATATTCCGGAACAAACTCAGGTGACATCACTGCAATAATTACACACAATTTTATTACATATTTTAATTTCCTGCTAAACAGACAAATAAACATTACCTCAATTGTCTACTCCACATGCCAAACTTAAATCTAATCTATAACACAGCTTATTAAACAGACACTTATTTCTATTGTTGCACTTGCTGAAAGTGAAAGGAAGACTGCCAGTGCATATCTATTATTATTAATATTATTATTATTATTTATTTATAAAGTGCCATCATCTTCCTTTGCACTGTACAATGTAGTCATTACAGACAGGGTAGAAACATACAGTTCATAGACCATTACAAGCAGTGTTGCAGAGTTCAAAATAAATATTCTGAATACAAGATACAATAGGAGAGAGGTCCCTGCCCTTGTGGGCTTACAGTCTAAAGGATGAGGGGTGGAGATCACAGTCAGTATTATGTTTCATGCCATGTGCCCTTAAGAGAATTGTTTAAGCCAGATTGCATGCTTGTCTGAATAGGGTTTTAAGGGCACTTTTGAAACCGTTGAGGGTTGGGGTGGTGTATTGGGTGAGGGAGGGCATTCCAGAAGATGGGAGTAGCACCTGAGAAGTCATGGAGGGGAAGTGAGAGGAAGGGACAGATGCATGAGATGTTTTAAAGCTGGAGCAACAGGAGGTGTCTAGGGAGTGAATATGCAGTTTAAATGAGCAGAGACTAGAATGACTCCCAGGAACCAAGCTTAGGGGGTTGCAGTTATTGTATAATTGTTAACAGAGTTAGATATGTTAAAGAGAGGAGGGAAGCTAAGTGGTGGGAAGATGACCAGTTCTGTCTTATCTATGTTTAGCTTGAGGTAACGAGATGCATACATACATGCATTTACATGCATGAATGAAGAACTAGCTCTCAGTTAGGAGGGTGAGATAGTAGAGAGGAGAGTACAGTATATTTGAGTGTCATCCGCATAGAAGTGGCACTGAAAGCCTAGTGAAGTTATACGTTTGCCAAGAGCATAGGTGTGGAGTAGGGGGCCTAGGACAGAACCTTGAGGCACACTGACAGAAAGAGAGTGGGAAGAAGAAACCGTGTTAGAGTATGATACACTGAAAGAGAAAAGAGGTAGGAGGTGAGCCAAAATAGTGCAAGACCTTGAACCCCAAGAGAGGAGAAAATATCAAGAAGAGGGGAATGGTCAACAGTGTCAAAGCCTGGGGATAGCTCAAAATGGATGAGAAGGGAGTGGCGACCTTTGGTTTTAGCATTTATAGGGGATCAAGTAAGTTATTGGTAGATAAATAGTGTGCCAATTCTGAGTGGACATGTTGTTTGGAGGAGAAGAGAAGTAGTGAGAAAGGACAATGGAGGAGGGGGTGGGTGGGGAAAGGAGCTGAAAGTGTTGAATAGATGTTTGGGATTCCGGGCTTGTGCAGAAATAAGTAAAGAGAAATATGCTTGCTTAACAGATGAAAGGGCAGTCCTGAGTTCCTGAAGGGCTTGTTTATTGAACAAAAAGTCATGACTGGCTTTGATTTTCCTCCATTGTCATTCAGCAGCTTGAGACAGCTGTTTCAGTCAGGCTGTGCTTGCCATTGTTGCTGGCTTTTGGGAGTCTAGAGCTGAAGTAAATGTATTGTGGTAGTTTGATGATGCAGCTTCTAAGTCAGTGAATGAGGTCAAGGTGTGTTCAGGGGGTGGCAGGGAGTGGAGAGAGTATCAATGTTAGCAGATTATGGTCTGAGAGGGGGAGCAAAGAGGAGGTTAGATATAGAGCAGAGGTTAGTGAAGATGAGGTCAATTGTATGGCCATCTTTGTGGGTGGGGGGGCAAACCATTTTTTGAGCTCGAAAGAGAAGGTGAGTGAGAGTAATCTGGTGGCAGCAGGGTTGCTAGTGTCGACAGGTATATTGAAGTTACCCATGATAATTATGGGGATATCTGTGAATAGAAACTGAAGGAGCCATATAGAAAAGTGGTTGGGGAATAGGGTAGTAGTTTCAGGAGGGCGGTAGATGGCAGCAATTTTTAGGTTACAGGGAAAATATAAATGGACACAATGAACGTCAATAGATGAGAAGGATAGAGAGGGGAGGGCAGATATTGGGTTAAAAGAGCAGCATTCGCATATAAAAATGTCCACACCACTGCCTGTTTGTTGTTGGATTTAGGGGTGTGGCTGAGTTGTAATCCCCCATGTGAGAGGGAAGAGGATGGGGCTGTGTCTGATGGAGAAACCCATGTTTCTGTAAGTCCCATAAAGGTAAAATAGTTAGAGAGAAACAGGTCCTGGATATAGGCAAGTTTATTGTGCTCTAAGCATGCTTTCCACAGTGCACAGGTGACAGTGGCAGGTAGATGTGGGGAGAGAGTGAGTTTTATTAGATTAGATAGGTTGCATGTGTTAGCAGGTTTAACAATATTGCAGATCTTTGGCTTTGATAAAGAGAAAAGCATGCAGAAAGAGGGATGGGGAGAGTGACCCCGGAATAGGACTGATGTCACCAGCGGCAAGTAAGAGTAAAATGTGAGAGAAGAGATGGCTGGGTGTTTTGGCATAATGTCTCTTGTGCTTGGATATGGGGGCGAGTGATTTTTCTAGTGAGAAGAATTCTTGAGTGGAGAGGTAGGTCGATGAGAGCAGAGAGGGGGAGATATAAATGTATCTATCTAATATATATATATATATATATAAATTCACAGACCCAGCGCGAGTTCTATAAGGTATGTCACTTATACACGCGCTTTCAGCATTAAACACACATGCCCCCCCCTTTTCATGTTCTGTCTTGAATATTCAGAAAAAGTGTGTATTCCTACTGAGTGTTTGCTGCTCTTTTGACAAAAGTATTTTGCTAATATATATACATATATATATATATATATATATATATATATATATATATATATAGAGAGAGAGAGAGATCTATAGAAATATCTATGTATAGATGGTACCGCTTGACCCCCACTGCAGAGTCCACCCCTGGGAGTAGCAGCGAGGAGACCCCATCCTATAGGTGCCCTTTCACAGCCGCTAATAATTGGCCAGCCACTTTCTAATATAATGGCAACTGAACCGAAAATGACAAATAATTGTAGAAGTTGTGTTTTATTGTTATTTAAAAATGTTAATATGTTAATTTTTATGTTCATTATTTGTAAGTTGTAAAAAATTTAAAATAGAAATGATTAAACCACTGCTAGATATCTCTGCACATTTTAAAACATCAACTTTTGGCTGGCACTCCTTACTAAAGTTTTCCTGCATTGGAAGTATCAGGCAGCTTAATGTCCAAATTTTAAGGTATTGAGCTGAGCATGCATTTTCAGTGAGCTCATAAATCAGGAGCATTAGAAAGGCATCAGATTTTGAAGCTTTATTAAATTGTTAGAAATAATTAAAGAACCACAGGGTGCCAATGGGCTTGGGGACTAATACAGTAGCGGTCTCACTGTGTGCACTGTATGTCTGACACAAGCCATTGTTCAAGCATAGTTAACTTTTTCTTTTTTGGCCGAATTCTCATGAAATAAAGATTTTCTCTGCCGTTCTGGTGGGAAGGTTTGACTGAGTGATGCAGAGAAGAGAAAGGAGTAGGAGGGCTGAGTAGCGGCTTGATTGGCATTCAAGCCTACCACTGAAGGGGGTGTCAGCTTGACACAAGCCTCAGTCTTGAACTGGTGGTCAGGATCGGCAGAAGCATTAGAGGAAGCAAAGACAAAGAGACATTTTCTCTTCCTTTCCGTGACCAGAGCACAGAAACAGCATGGCACAACACTTCATCAAGGTAGGCTGCCCAGGAAATTGATTTTCCTGTTTGACTGGCCAATCCCTTAAACATCAGGTTTAGTAATGTTGATGCTCAGCCACATCAGTGATACAGGCAAATAAATAAAAACTCTTTGTTCATTTTCAGAAATTGATTCATTTATTGTAATCATGCTTTTGACAATATAGCTTTAGCTACAATCTCAAATGGGCCTTGGTATCTGGCCAGAAACTTTTTTATTTATGACTACAACCACGCTATTGACCTGTACAAAAGACCAAAACACTTTCGCAGGTGGTGATCTTAAATTATTATTGAGTTTATGTTGTTGTACCGAACTTTGTTGGTTTGTTGGTTTCCCAAACCCCTGCCGCACCTGTCATTACATTTTTTTTATTTTTTTTTTTCATCCCAGAATCGCCCCCAAAGTTTGGGTCCTCACTGATTTTAATGGGGACTAGATTCAGTTTTGATTACTTGGGGGGTTTGCTCATCCCTATCCACAATACTAAAAATAATTTGTCATTGCTATTAATGAGCTCAGATAAGGTCCAAATTGCAACATTAAATTAGATAATATTAAATACAATGCTGCTGCCTTTTTAATTGTTTTTCAACTGGTCCATGATACGAAAATTTCTACATTTGCCTTATATTTGCTTTAGTTTTGCTTTGCTTGTGTATGCAGAGCAGCCAACACTCTTTGCCACACTGTTGCAAAGGCTGTTATCCTCGTATTTGTCCTGTTTAATGATGTCATTGGGCAGTATATATTGCTCTCTTAGAGGCCGATTCATTAATAGTGCCAGGTAGTGACAGATGAGCGACAGTAGCGTTATTTTCACAGCGCACGCTAGTATTCGCTGTGCTTGGCTGTTGTTCGGCTGTTGACAGCGACTCAGTCGGTGTGCGGTAATGTTGAATACGGGGTTAGGAGTCGCTGTTTGACAGGTTCCGCGCTGTATGGGAGCGCATGACAGCGAATGGCCATAGCGAACGGCTCCCAGCATATTCATTAACAAATCACGCTCAAAAAATTCTCGCGCTGTGAAATGCTTGTTTAAACCCCAGAGCGCTGGCGGCGATGGGTTAAAAGTAGTTTTTTAACCCCCAAACAACCATATTTAAAAAAAAACATGTTTTTCAAAACATTTTGTAATATGAATACATTAATATCAGACCTGTAATATCAATTCTGCACATATATTTTTTTTTTTTTTAACCTTGAAAAAAATATCTAACATTGCAGAAGTGGTCACAGAATTTTTGACATTTAAAAAAAAAAAAAAAAAAAAAATAAACATTAATAGCAATTAATTATGAATATTTAAAGATTGTTCCATTGAAATGCATTGGAGAGCGCCAGGTAGCGAGAGGTCATACCTGTCGCTGTTCAAGGTCGCTCGCTGGCGCTGTGGGGTGAGGCTGGAATAATGATGAATGATTCGCTATCTGGCGCTCTGTCAGTCACTAAGCAGGATCGGCTTGATAAATGTGTGATTGCGGAGGGGAGCCGGCGTGCTCGTGGCGGTGACCGTCATTACCGTTCGCTTACCATTCGCTACCTGGCGCTATCCCTTGTTAAATAAGGGCCTATGTTATAGGTGATCATATTTTTCCACAGATGTATCCAGGTTTAAGCCCTTACTGATGATTATAGAACATCTGGTTTATAAACATGAAAGACCACGCCACTATGTTTTTTCTTAGTTGGATGATTTTTTAACTTTAATCACTGACATTCAATTTGTAATTGCTTATTAACTTGTCCAAAGTAACAAGTCGCTGTCAGAATTGCAAACCATTAATAATGTCATTTTTTTCCACTTACATTTTGCACTTTAGCTTCAGAAATTTCAATTAAAAATAAAGCCAGTATAAGTGACATTTATAACTTCATTTAAAAAATATTACCAAAAATACACATTTAAATGCTTCACATATGAAATGTACATGAAAATAAGTTACACCAAATAATTACCATACCATTGACCATATTCCATCTCTTGAAACTAATGAAATACAAATTTAATACAAACTAATTTAATACAAAGCTCACTGGATTACGCAATGGTCTCCTTTTGTATCTCTATTGTTTGACTCCATATATGGGAGTAAAAGATTTTTTCAGCGAAATTTTAAAGGAAAAATTAGCAGTATAAAAATGGATTATACATAATGAAAAATTGATCACACCCATGAAAATGTTATTTTTTTGAGCATATGATTGAATGAACCTTGTATAGTTTATATGCAGAGAAAGAAAACCTTTTTTTAGCAACGACACGATCATTTCAATTGGAACACAATAAGATGTGCAAAAACTTTTTAGCTCCATACTATATGATTGGACTACAGATTCTTTTAGCATGGTAGAGCTTTAACCCTTCTAGTGCCAGCTATGTGAGTCTCACGTAGCTGCCTCTACTCCACTTAAAGGAGCAGTATCGTGAAATTTGCATTAAAAAAGATAAATAATTAAATAGCCACACAATAGCTTCTAACATGTGTATAAATAATGTGGCGATAGAAAAAGGAAAAAATATATGCCTTTCTTTTAAATTGTATAATGACAATGGCTCAGTCCATTTGCTGAATAGGGGGATCTGCTGGGTTGTATTTAGTGAGCTGCTTCATTTAGCCCACTGGTCTCCTAGCAACACTTTACCTCAGAGGCTGACACTGTAATCAGTGGTAACGGCTGTGTGTGTGTGTGTGAGGTGCTGCTTTTGTTATGAGACCAGGTGACTCAAATGTGTAAAATCTATACAAAATAAACAAAACTGACTGAAAACGACTGAAATTCTTCTTTGAATAACTGTGCAGGAAAATCTAAAGGTATTAAAGTGGAACAAAATCCTGAGTGGCCGACCCTGAAGTCTATAAGACCCGGCCATTGACCTTCCCCCTTGGGCATTCTAAATCAGGATGCCCACTGTGTTAAACAACCCCTGGATAACCACAGATCCCCCCATTTTTCTGGCGCGCTCACGCAGATAGTCATTTAGACAGGCCGGGCGGCCAGGAAGGTTACTGCTCAGGCTCCCCATCTGCGTGCAAACAGAGCTGATTGGATGAGAGCCCGCGCATGCGCTGTGGGACAGGGAAAGGTACGTTTTCACAGGTGAACTTGGGGATTTCACATATCAGGGCATCCCAGGTCGGGATGCCCCTAGGGGCACAAAACAAAACTCCAGATAGTGAAAATCATGGGTTGGGCTTTGCTGAAAACACACAAAGCTGAAAGAAAGATCATATGGAAAAATGAAAAATAAGAATATGAAAGAGAAAATGGTAAACTGAAAGATTCTGCAGCAGAGCCAACAACAAGGGAAAACTGTCAAAAGTCAGCTAAATGACTTCTAGAGCTTTTCTCTCTGTTTTAGATATATAAGTTCTGGCCAGGCAATGTTGCAATGTTGTTATCTTATACTGGACGGCTGCCAGCACTGAACAGCTGATACTTTGATACATTGTTTCACCCCTCTCCTCAAGGGTCCATGAGATCCCTGTACCAGTTCACAAGGCTGCGGGCTGGCAAGTCACCTGCAACTAGCAGGGTGGGGGGGCCACAAAAGCTGGCCCCTCCACTCTGTTCCTACAAGCCCCCATAGCTGGTCCCGGGCTGGTTATGACGGGTAAGGGGGACCCTACGTCATTTTTTAAAATTTTTTGTTAGGGTTAGCCTAACCCTAACCCTTAAAATAAAAAAAAAAATGGGTTCCCTCCTTCCCCCTGGGAGGGGGCACCCTACATTTTTTTTTTTAAGGGTTAGGGTTAGCCTAACCCTAACCCTTAAAATTCCAAAAAAATGGGGTCGTCCCTATGTCAATTTTTTTTGATTTTTAAGGGTTAGGGTTAGCCTAACTCTAACCCTTAAAAATCCCAAAAACAATGTCATAGGGTCCCCCCTCCCCGGGGGTCCACATTTTTGGGGGGAATTTTAAGGGTTAGGGTTAGCCTAACCCTAACCCTTAAAATTCCAAAAACAAATGGGGTTCTCTGCCACGGGAGGGGGTGACCATATGTCTTTTTTTTTAATTAACCCCTTATGTTTATAGTGTGGATAGTAGTATTTTATTTGTAAATGTTATAAAGTGCTCTTTTCAGTTTGGGGGGTCTCCAGGGCAAGAATGCGGGGGCAACCGATACATATGTGGTACCGTTGTAATCGGGAGAAATGGGGCTATCACATGCAATATGGTTTTCATTAATAAAACAAATGTTTTATTTAAAATAAAGGAGACAATTGTCTAAAAAATATTATTTTATTTATTTTTTTGTTTTTTTACGCAAAAATATTCAAAAAACAGTAGAAAAATTACAAACAAGACATTTCACGTTAAAGCCTAAACTCTGCTGCAAAAAATATGTATATAATTTTTCTGGAAATTCCAGCAAAAATCACGGTTAAACATGATGCAAAATGGGGAAAATGACCTGTCAACAGAGGGTGACAAAACTTCAAGTAGGCTGGCAATTAAAAGGGTTAATAGTACTTATGCATGTTGGGTATTGTTCTGCTCGGGGGACCTTGCGCTTTTAGATTTAGCTTGTTTTTTTCTTGTTTGCATATTTATATTTTAGGAAAACATGTTTTATTTCAGTTTTTTTATAATTTTTCTTAAGGAAACCCTGTGCAACCTAAGAATTCTTCAATGGATTACTTCCAGAAAGATGAGCCCACTACAACGAGCTGGGGACGCTTAGAAAGCTTAACATGTGTACTTTCAGGGAATATATGGTTTATGGGGGATATTCCAAATGTAAAGGGTTGTTTTGGTTGAAAAATTGCAAGGTGCCACTTTGTCAGCAGAGCTGAAAATTTCAAGTACAATTACTGTTATGCGCACTCTTTACTTTGGGGTGTTTTGCAACTCTTCCCTTGACAGTACCTATGCATGTTGGGTACCATTCTGTTCGTGGCATGTTGCTCTTTCAGATTTTACTTGTTTTTTGTTGTTTGCATATTGTTTTTTTTTTTTAGGAAAATGTGGCTTTGATTTTTCTTTTTTATTCTTTTTTAGGGAAACTCTGTGCAACCAAAGAATTGATTGAGGGATTACTTCCAGAAAACTGTGCCCATGTCAACAAGCCTGGTACACCTAGAAAGCTTGAGGTATGTACTTCCAGAGAATATATCATTTGTGGGGGGTATTTCAAATTTAAAGGGTTGTTTTTCTAGAAAAACTGCAAGATGCGCATAGCGCAGTTGTATTTTATCTGAAAATCTCCTAAAGCGCTGTTTCAGTTTCTCCTGGGCAGGAAAGGGTGTCTACCAATATACATGTGGTACCGCTGCGAGTGGGAGAAATTGGGGTTTCTCACGCAGTAAAATTTTAATGACAAACTTACATTTTTTATTACAAAAAAACACTACAAATTGCAAAAAATAGTTTATTTTTTTATTTTTTTGCACATATTTCACCCAAAAGTATTGAGAATACACAAAAAAAAGGCCAAACAAGATATTGCATGTTGAAGCTCAGACTCTGCTGAAAAAACAATATATCATTTTCCTGGAAAATCCCTGGAAATCCCTTCAAAAATCAAGGTTAAACATATGTAGCGCAAAATAGTGAAACGTGGTCTGGCAAAAAAGGGTGACAAAAATTCTAGGAAGGCTGGCACTTAAAGGGTTAAATAATAATGTATGGAAATTATTTGTTTATAGTGTTCGCTGAGTGCAGTATTTCCTTGAATTTTTACCAACAATTTATAGCTGGACTGGGTGGTGCACACTGGGCTGTACAAGTAGTTACAGACTTCCCTCACTTGCGGCCCCCAGCACCCCTTATAGAGCAGATCTTGCCTTGCAGTACAAGGGGCTAACCACTAGAGAGCAGTGTGTCTCTAATTCCCAAAGCAGAAAGTGGGTCACCGATAAACTTCTCTGTAGAGGTGGGTGACACATGTGCTGCTGGAGTGTTGTTTGTGCTTGATGTGTATGGAGATGCTCATGTAGACTCTTCCCAACTCACCTCTGCCCCCCTAACTTTTGCCTACCTATTCCCTCCTTACCTGTGTTCATTTTACCTTTGTCTACCTCTACTCCTTTCTGCCCATCATACCTCCGTTCTCCTCACCTCCTATTTATCACTATGCACCTCTTACAAAATCACCACGAATCAGCACTTCTCATACTAACTCACCTCTGCTTACCCCACCTCTGCTCCTGACTCAGCTCTGGTCACCTCGCCTCTTCCTGTCCCACTTCTGCTGAATGCTTCTCTCCCTGCCTTGCCTTTGCCCACTCCCTCCCACCCCACCTCTTCCTATGTCCCCTCTACCCACCTTACCTCTGTCCATCTCACCTCTGGCCCTTTGAAGTGGAACAAAATGACAGTGTTGCCCCTAGACCAAAAATGTTGTACACCCTTGATATAGCGTTACAGCTAAAGTATTTACATTCATGAACAGTACACACTTTAAAGTCTTTGGTTAGACTGTAAAAAAAATACTTCACTCACCTGCTGGCCTACTGACTCAATATATGTAGTTTTGTTGGCTCTGGTGGTGACACCATACTCTCTGTATAAGCTCAGTCTGCGCCTTTACTGATTTTCAAATTGGAACTGGCTCCTATATTTATTTACAGATGGGGCACATCATGTGACCTATCACCAGTGCCCACAGATGATATGTGCTATCAATGGTGGACATTCATATGCTCATTGGAGGTGGGGGGGCTGAGAACACTACAGCCATTCAGGGCAGCAATTTAATTCCTGGCCATGGGATATGATAGAAGTGCTCTTGGCAACTAACCAATCCCCAACTGCTCCCTGTGCGCTGTAATTTGAGAAGTCCACCACTCCAGACATGTGTATACTAAACTTAAATGGTAAGGAAAAATTTCTATGTGCGCACTGGTGACCAATGCCCCTAAAAAAGTGCAGTGAGTGATGTTTGTTTTGTTGTGGACAGTTAATAGGCTGGACATGATGTTATTCACAATAACCCCACGGACATTCTTTTTAACTCATTGACCAAATGCATAGGCAACATACTATAGATTACCATGGGATACACCTCTGTTATATAAGATAAAGGCTCTGCCACTCCAGTGAAGTGTAAGCAGCCCTTAGTAATCCAATGGAGGAATAAGGACCACCATCTGAGGTTCAGGAGGACTGCTGCGACTTTGCATCAAGGGAATGAGCAAATGGCCTGAGCACTGATATGCTGATAAAGGATTTGTGAGTGGTGCATAAATGTTTTACATTGTAACTGAATATTGTCTGGCATTACAAGCAATATAGTTCTCCAATAAAGTGCCCTAAATCAGTGAGTCCCCGGGTTGAGGACACTGGATGGTCCACTTGAAAGAAATTTCTGTGAACGGATTGCTATCTGCTAGGACTGAGCTTTGCCTGGTTGTAAGTACTTAACACAGACCTAGGGTCAAAACAGTCTATTTAACCCCTCCCCAGAGTATCCCAATTTGAGACTAACTTCTATTTAACAAGCACATAAATGGGTTTGATTATTTACTTGGCCCACACTCCTGCGCTGATGTCATGCCCCATGTGTCCACCACGATCAGTTGGGTACCGGCAGAGCAAAGTGTGTACATCAAAAAATAAACTTCGCTTACCAGCCAGTGGCCCCGGTTTCAGCGTACTTCCCACCCACCTTCAGTGCACAGTCCCTACTGCTGAAAACAAGGTCCCCAGCTGGCCACAAAGTCCCCAGCTAATATGTGCTATCAGGGATTGCTGATCGTTTGTGCACTGGAGACCCAATTGAGAGCACGTCCTCAGTCTTGGAGCTGAAAGCATTGCATACAAACTAGCTCAGCCAACACAACGACAAGGGATGGAGTCTGTAAGTGCTAGGGAAGTGTAAGTGCGTGAAGTGCTGTACTTCACCACACAGTATTGTCTTAACGTTTACTGGGTACAAAGGTATAAAAAGCTTCTGGTTGTAACACTAGAGAATATCTTCTATTTTGCTGTTGGTGCTGTGCATAAGTTTCCCTTTCAGGGTTAAGTTTAATTTAAAGCTGCACTGATTTTATGCCTAGCCATTATTGATGAGATTAAGGTTGTAAGGATGTTAACTAAGGCTGTTATCTACAACTTTTGCTTCCTGCCTAAATTCACAGCCATTATAATTGTCTAATACTCGGCAGGTGGCATTCTGACTGAGGTAAGGTATTGCATCTCTAAATCATTTTCATCCATTTTCATCCTGAATCTTACTGCTGTCATCTTAAAATGACTTAAAACAAGTTTGATCTTCAGCATTCTAGGATATGCATATTGAAAGATGGAAGCTTTAAAAAAAATATGTGTGTGTCATATATACTTCCTTATAAAAATCAGTTTTTGATGATTTAATTGAATTTAGCAGAAGAAAAGTATTTATATAACAATGCAAATTTACCTTCAGGTCAAAATATAGACAGGTTCTGCCACTTGTGCCTTGCAGTGCAAAAGATTCAGTATGTGTAATTGACTTCTTGATCCTTTTCTAAAAAAAAAGACTAAAATGTTTGTAGGCAAAGGTGACCTGGCCATAGGGACAGCATGGAGAATTCCTGGTTGGCTGCTCTGCTTTAGATTAGAAATTCATATTTGCTTCTAAAACATCCTTTACTCACAGGCTTCCATATTACCTCAGCCCATTTCACTCCTACTTTGGGGGTTATACATGAAGGGATAGCGCCAGGTAGTGCCTCGTAGCGGCAGGCAGCATCTGGTGAACCCCGGGCACTGTACGCAATACCACATTTGTGAAGGCGATTCTGGTGAGTGACTCTAACAGCGCCATGTAGCGTCCGATTCATCATTACAGGTGGCTCAGCGTATAGCGCCGGCGCTCTAGCTTCCAGAACGCCAGGTATTACCTGTCGCTACCTGTCGCTCCCCCATACAATTCAATGGACGTTCCTTTTCTTCTGCTTAAACAGGGTTTTTTTAATATTTTTTTTCTCTCATATAATTGTTTGACCTCTCCTGGCCTAGAAAAAGTCATTTTTGAAAACTTTTTTGACTTTTTATATTTTTATGCAGAATTGTCATTACAGGTCTGGCACTAAAGTATTCATGTCACAATGTTACAACAATGTAATTCCATGTGTTTTCGCTTTGTTACTGGTGTATATGTGTTTAAAAACCGGCTTTAATTACACAGTGTCTGCCGCTCTATGCTATAGTGACCAGATCCAGAGCACCAACGCTGTGTGTGTGTAGTTTTTTGTATGGTGTGAGTCACTGCGAGTCGGTCGCACTGAGCTGGCGCAACCTCTCGCTCCCTGCAGCGATGTACTGGGGTTAGAGCGCCCAACACACATCACATTCATCAATGCCAGCCAGGTTACTACAGCGTCTGAGGCGCTCTGTTACGGCGCCCAATACCCGCTTACAGTGTCCACTAGCGGTTGCTCTAAGCGCCGCTATACAGGCGCTCATCTGCCGATACCTGGCGTTAGTAATGAATCAGCCTCAAAGTCTCCATGTGCCCCCCCCCCCCCCCCAGCCAAGAAACCTGCTTCTGCAATGCTATTGCTTCAACATCATAGCTGCTGAGGTCATACCTACCCCTGTCATATTATCTGCCCCTATTAGTAACATTAGTCTAAAAATGACCATATACATCTCTGCCCAAAAGCTACAGTTCTCATCTCTTTCAGTTCCACCACACCACCGATTTTCATGGATCATTGCTGTGCAGTGGCATAACCTGCCCTGCATTCATTCTATGCACTTTAGAAAACGACCAATTGAAGTGCATGGATATTGGTGGTGGAGAAAGTGAGCAGATATAAGTGGTTAGGATGAGGTGTTAGATTCTTGGAGCTGGCCACGAATAGCTCATAACATCCATATTTGATTCTGACTCTACAGTTAAGCCCAGGATTCAATGGGGGAACATATTTCATATTCCATTGTGGGTACGGCTATCAATGGAGGGGCTTGCCCCATGTCTGGTTAGGTATTACCCTAACCTGAACATGTATAAAACCAGACTAAAGATAAACTTCCTTTTTGTCAGGCTTTTGAGGTTCTACCTTATTGTCTTACTCATCTTGGAGGTAAAATAAACCCCGGATTGTGCTTCCAGACCCCTGGTTTACTTATCAGAACGCTGCTTTCAATTTTCCTATATTCCTGTGTCTCTGTGATTCTAAGATGGGACTGGTCTCCCTGGCCTTGACTACAAAATTGCTTCCACTATAAACCGGCAAGCATGTTAGCAGCTTTGGCTAAGTCACACAGCAGTAGTTACCCCCACCCCCATCTGAATAGGTTGAATTACAGCATAATGTCTCAAACCTGACATCTGTGTATTAGACAATTAGACGATTATCAAGCTTCAGTGAAAAAGTCTGTTTCTGTACATCTTATGCATCGGTTCATGTACATTGCTAAGGTAAACACATTGTTGCTACGGAAAACAGTTTACTTTTATAACACAGAGCTGCAGAGTAATGGAAAATACAGATAAGCTCAGCACCTTGAAGATATCATTTTGGCAGACAATAATGGAAGCTTTTTATCCTCAGAATTATAGGATAGGATTATTAAAAATATAGAAGCTCAAGAAACTAATTTTTCAGTTTGGGTAAGGAGCTGGACTAAAGCTTTTCATAATTCAGGTCCTGGCCAATAAGAACATTGGTGTTTTGATTCTATCAGACCCAACATTTTCTTTTATTCAGTGAGAATACTGAATTTTTTGTATATTGCAGTGTTTATTTGGGATGCCGAACTGGCACACCCTTACTTATGCATGTATTTTTCTGGATGGTGCTGAACTAAGCGCACTGTGTGCAGGTTTTTGTGTGATTCAGTGAGAATACTGTAGACTTTTTCAAAAAAGGTTGTAATAGGCATTGGCTAAGAAAAGGACCAAATAGTTTGACCAAAATATTGCCTATTTGGCTCTGGCCAAGTAGAACTAAATAGCCAATATGCATGTTGAATGTACAAATCAAGGGAGATGCTATTTATTATATATGTCCCTTAAGTTCAAATTTCAGACAGGATCTGCCATTAGCTGTCACATTGAAGTGAAAGACATGTGAACCTTAGACATTTATCCTGATTCTATTTTAACTTTACTTATCTCTTATTCAAATGCATTTGTCTGTATGATGACGTATGCACTACCTGGATTACACTGATTTTCAATCTTCATCTTTGCACAATGCTTTTCCTTAAATATTTTCACTTGGCACTTTGCACAGTTTTCACACTGAAGTACTTTGCACTTTATTAAAATTCCTTTTTAATCATCATCATTATTGTCAGTATTCTTTGATAATAGACTTTGAATTAGTAGCACCTTTCTTGCTTTCAAACAACGCCACCCCACAGCCATAGCAGCATACTTATTTAATTCGAATACATTTGTGATAAAAATACATTTTATATCTTAAAATTATAGCTCATAGCAGGACAATTATCTCCAGTATTTTTTATTTGTTTTTAATCTAGTCTTCAATGTTGTTTGTAATTTTTTCAAGAATGATTAATTAAATAAATGTATTTCTTTATTTATTGATATGGTTTTGGTGTGCAGTAGTTATGCAAAGGGGCATTTGGGGCCAATCTAGGGCTCTTTTACTTTGATAGGGCGTACTACTAGGAAGAAGTCTTGGATGAAGCGGCGATAGAAATTTGCGAACCGTATCAGGCATTGGACCTCCTTACAAGATGTCGGGACTGGCCAGTCTAGGATTGTGGAAATCTCCATAGAGAATCGGTGATGTTCAGAACAAGAAACTGAATGTTCCGATTCCAGCTTGGCATAGAGGTGGTGTTGCCGTAAATGAAGAAGAACTTGCCGGAAGTGGGTTCAGTGCTCTTGGAGAGTTGAAGAGTAGATGAGAATCACGTCGTCAAGCAAGATAATGATAAAGATGTTGAGGTAATCCCAGAATCCCTGGGCAATCCCTAGTTTAGGTAATCCCTAGTTTACAAAATGCTGTAATGTGGCAGGGGCATTACCGGATAATCAAAGTGCCCACAAAGAGTTTGAAATGCCATCTACCACTTGTCCCCCTCATGGATACGGATGAGGTTATAAGCCCTAAGAAGAGAAGTAGGGCGAGGTTCGGAGGAAATAAGATGTCTCAGAGCAAATTCTAAGACCATAAAAGTACTGCACGTCCCTGAATCCAGTGTGAATTAGACCTTAATCTTCCTTCCAGGGAGCTGGAAGGTAATAGGAATAGACATATGAGCACCTAGGCAAAAGAGCAATGATAGAAGAGAGTATGACAGATGGTCTCACTATTACCCTGAGGATGGATGGGACAGTTGACCAGGAAGTGACCAGAAGTTCCACAATACAGACATAGGTTATTCATACACCAGTGTTGTCTTTCTTCAGCAGAGAGCGAGGGGCAAATCACCCCAATATTCATGGGTTCAGGTACATTATCCTCGGTAGCTGCAGGCGATTTTACCAAAACAGATAACCATGAAGTAGAGGAAGAGCCAGCATGCTCGTCCTGCTGCTCCCATGGCTTCTGCTTGATATATACATATATGCATATGGTGAGTTTGTTTAAATCTTCAAGATTTGCAAAACTGGTGACTGAGAGTCGGCTCATTCAAAGCGTGTTGCTTTCAAGCAGTGGAACTCGGATATGTACTCTTTGACGGGGCGCCGACCGTGACATATTTCGGAGGGTGTACTCAGTGGAAGTGATGGTACATGTCTACTATGGAGGTAAAAAAAGTGGCCAGGAGAGGACTAAATAGCTCAAGCAAATGGTGAGCCCAGGTTTGAGGAGGTCTCTGCAGAAAGTAAAATCACAGTCCTGACTTTAACCTGCTCAGAACAGTAGGTCTGAGGGTGAATTAAAAAGAGTAGCCTACAGCTGTTTCGGAAGGCTCAAAACTTCTGCTGATCTTCTGCAAAGCGTTGAGATAGCAAGACACAGGGTTCTGGTGCTGGAGTGGATACAGCAGCCTGGGTTTGGGGCTGGTCAGATTGGCGCTGGTAGAGGACTTTGACTCCTGAATTGGAGTGAGTTGCCCCTGGATGGTATCTAGGTGGGACACCTATTGCATGTATCCCCACTCGAGGTCTTGAACCACATGGGAGAGTGTGGAAAGCTGCCTGAGGAGAGCATCAAAAGGAGTCCACGCTGGAGCTCATTCTGGCTTGTACTGTCATAATTGGCCAACAGAAGCTGCACAGTTCTGAATTCGGGTTGTGCTCTGAGGTGTGGGTGCAGCCTTGCCAAGGTGAAGCAACCAACCCACGGAGCCCAGACTCTACTGATAGCCCCAATATCCACTGGAGCTCCCGCAAGGGAGGTCAGGTTGAGCTACTGGTGCCACCAGGGTTGTGCCCCAGGCAGTCAGAAGCCTCTCAAGATGATGAGGCTGAATCACCTAAAGTGTAAAAAGACAGAAATTAAGCGAGAGCGGGAGCAACTAGTAAGGGGAAACACGAGCGCAAATTTGCAAACAAATAAAAAACACCATAAGTAAAGGAAACCTGAGGAGATAGGGGCCCACAGTTGTAAGGAGCCACATATTTAGAGGGTCATCACAGACAGACCTTAGAAGCTAATGGTAACCTAACCACGGTCCAGACTGCCACACTGTCAGGAAAAAGAGTTCTATTCCCCCTGCAGGACAGCCATGCCATTTAGAAATGTAGTCAGGGCGCAGCTCAGCGAAGGCTGGGACATGCCAACAGACAGTGCCCCAGTCTATGGAACCAACCAATTTGATCATACCCCTCTTGTGGTGGGGGCCAACCATGGCTGCAGCTCTGAGAAAAGCTTCTCAAGAGAAAGGAGGTTTTGTCTTGTCAATTCCAACACCTGCTGATAGGCCATCTCATCGATATCTAGGAGGCGGGTATGCCTAAGCTGGAAGGTGCATGGTTAACAACCCCCACTGCTGAAGACTCTCCCACTCTTTGCAGAATTCAACAAGGAGCTCCATCGTGAAAACATATGCCGATTCCGCTAGCAAAAAAAGGGCGTAATTTTGAATCAGAAACTACATTTTTTATAGGCCTGAAAATAGCTAAATCCAGGCTCGGAATCACATGCAGGCTAAACCTGTTAAATTACATGGGTGATCCATATTACTATGGCAAATAGTTAGTTAGGCGTACACGAAACGCACAAAAAAAAAAACACTGTCCAGAATCACAAGACAAAGAAAATGGCTTTTTGATGTCATTCTCACATGCAAAATGCGTGCGAGAAAGGCCCTGAATCAGGGCTATTGTAATTAATTATTTTTTCCAAATTTCTTATGGAAATGGAAATGAATATACTGCTAAAACTGCATGGAGAGCCTTGCACTGCAAGTTTATTTATAAATGTGTCTGTTTGTTTTATTTGCTACATTAAGAGAAAAAGCAATGTAAGGCGACCTGAAAGGCTCCTACCTGTATATTATATTATCACATCAAAATTAAATTTTAGGATTGTTGAATCATCAGTTTCTAAAGCCTTTGCCTGCTTAAAAACTGTTTGTGAACACCGAGGCTGCATATACTGAGAAGTAACATTTTTCCATTTGTATTTCATCTCAGAACATTGTGTAGGTGGAGAGATTTCCATGGAAACAAGCTGCTCATTGTAATAGAAAATTGTATTTTCTAATTATATCAAAATTCAAATAAAGTTTTAGTCTCTACTGCTATAACAAAGTAAACGTAATTGTTTCACAAAATAGGAGAAATATACATTACAGGGTCATGAGACCACTTATATTCTTAACTAGAAATTAGTAGTATAATTTTCCACACTCAACGCAGAACAAAACCCACCAGCAGCCAGACTGGAATCTAAAAGATTCCAGGGTCAGCCACTATTTTTTCCCAGGGAATCTCAAATAGGGATGCCTCACTGTGTGAAGCCCCCCAGGGTGCCCATAAAAACGTACCTTTCCCGGCTCCATATATTTTTTATCATTTGAGAAGATTTTTGTGGTGTGCGGCAGGTCTATAGGGGCTTGGGGCTAGTCTAGGGTCCCTAATTTTGCAGTACTTTGTTACGTCATTCCCCCCTCTGCTAGCACCCCTTTATATCTCAGTTAATAGCTGTGCATACCCGAACTCTTTTTGTTTTTAGTTTTCCGGCTCCATAGGCACAAGTGCAACCTCTCGTCCAATCCAAGTCCAAGTCGATCAAAAGCAAATGCCTTTTGGCAAAAGGCTCTGATTGTTTACAGTGGGAAGCACATTCTGCTGCATCCCTGGTGCACGCACTCCTGCCCCAGCTATTTAGATAGGCAGGGACGGAAGCGCACACACACCGCTAGGGTTACCGGTGATCCGGCACAATGTGCTCCCCATTGAATTAAGTCAGAACCCTTTGCCAAATGACAAGAGGAGGACAAGACCAGTCAAGAGGAGGCAAAAATGAGTTTTAGTGGGCAAATTGAGGGATTTCACACAGCGGGGGATCCCAAATTGGCATGCCCCAGGGGGTACAGAACAAAACCTGGGAAAGTCAAATTCCCGGGTTTTGTTCCACTTTAAACTACATGACCAAGGATATGTAGAATGTAGTAATGGGAATGTCTGTATATTGGCCAGGATTTAATAGCGGCAAAAAGTAAGGACATATGATAACTTTCAGTGTGCCATAAATGACATATATCTCACCTGTACACATCATCTATAAGTTTTAAGATTGTGAACTGAAAACTTCTAGAAGCAACAACCAAAAACTAAATGACTATACAAGCTTAAATTGCTAAATTAAAATGTTTGACAGACTTTAGAGATGGCCCAGTTGTACGTCATTGTGTGATGGACAAATATGGTTATGTCCGATGGCAACAGAGCACTACACTACCTACCTGCATGAGTCAGAAACATTGGTAGCAGAATGATGGTGGGCTCAGTTTACATGGTTTGTGCTTGGCTCCTTAAATCTAGAAAAGAGAAATTTAAAGTGATTCAGCAGGCAGAAGTAAAAACAAATGGGCACTTAGCTTTTGTCCCAAGCCTCTGATCAGTGCAAGTCTGGCGATTAGGTACTCACCTGATCACACAAACCACACCCCCACCGGAGCCCCTGCTGCAGCCCGCTCCATAGCATGACCATGGGGATCGAAGGATGGGATCGCAGTTTGCCATCAATCACAGGTGTGCCGCCATGCCCTCTCCATTTATTGTAATGGAAGTAGTAGGCCAAGGCCTGACAAGCCCCTGTGTGACCACTCCCCCTGTAGCAGATGGCGGGGGCGTGGTCTGGCACAGAAGTGCCGGAGAATGGAGAGTGAGGCTCTGGACGGATTGTGGGCTGTAATGGGGGTGCGGATCATGCAATCAGGTGAGATCCTGATTCCCGGATCTGCACCAATCACCGGTGTGGAACAAGAGGTAAGTGCTCTTTTTTTCTATTTCTGAGTCACATCATGCATAGGATAAAATTTATGTAGTTTACTGAGGAAAGAATGTAGATAGCAGGACAGTTACCCTGGGAGGTAAAGGGTTTTCATACCACCCAGACCAAACTAAAAGAGAAATGGCAGTAAAAACCCATAAACCAAATGGGCCTGTAGTCCCTTCCAGAATACTGAGGCTTCTATCCAGAATATTTCCAACCTACCACCCTCTGTCCCCTCCTTTTGTATACAGTTGAGACTTTGGAACAAATAGCAGTACAATGGATGAAGTGTAAAAAATGAGACCAACAACACTGCATCTAGTCTTTCTAAACACGTCAAAGGAGTAAGCACAATTCTGGCCATTACTGCCAATGTGGGCTACATATATCAATGTTCTTTTTTCCAACAATATTGACCTATAAGGTAAAGGACACATGTAGAGTTTATTTTGTAATCTTTATCTTCAAACATCTGTAGTTTCTCAACTTCTTCTGTAATCTTCAGAACCGCACTTCCTACTAGTCCCCACATCCAAAGCCAGCAGGACTCTGCAGTCAGGGCTAATGGTACCTTTCACATTTTTTTTTACAAAAATGCCCATGAACTGATAAAAATAACTGGCAGAGAGCCATTCTTATAAAAAAAAGCCCTCCTTGAGACACTTGGTGATAACTTCCTTGATAATATTTCAAACAGAGCGGTCTGATATTCTAAAATGATCATGGAGTTGTATATTTTAGATACATATTTTTATTATATGTATCAATGAATGATAACAGAAAGCAATGAGAAAAAAACTTAGATAAATATAATACTACAACACAACAGATTTCTAGCACCTTTGTATTATTGCTATTGGAAACTGACAGTCTGCAGGGGTGGACTGGCAATTTGGGAAAACCAGCAGAATTCCAGATGAGCTGCAAGCCCTGCATGTCCATTTGTTTGTTTGGTCTGTGTAGAAAGGGATATGATGATATCTTACAATATGTTTTATTTACTGTGCTGATTTGGGTTTTTTACAGATGTAGCAGTGATACCCAGTTAGGTTTTTAGACCCTTTAATGGAGCTTCGCCCAGGTTACCAACATTTTCTCTCACCTCTATAGAAGCAACATTACCTATAACCTTCTGACGTCCTCCCCCAGGCAGGTGTATGTTTCCATGGTACCTTAAAACCCCCTCTTCTGTCGCCAGTGTTGCTTGGCTGAAAATCCAAGCATAGATTTAATGTGGGACCGCTGAAAGGATGGGGTTTTAGGGTCCCTGTATCAAGATCATCAAGGGGGTGTCACTTTAGTTGTATGTCCTCCAACCTCCCCAGGAATATTCAAGAATATAATAATCTACTTGTGGCTCCGGCATCCCAACACCACAGCAGGAACAGTGTGACCAGTAAAATGAGCTCACATACCATCCCAGCCAAGCCTTGAATGTATGTGTCAAACTTTAATAATACACAGGAAGATAGATAACATGAGACAAAGGAACCTAGCATGTATAAAATAATATTCTGCAAAGTTTACCATGAGATCAAAAGGGAGACTTCTTGGTTACCCTTTGAGGTGCAGTAGCAGTAATATGCATTATTACTGTATGTTTATGGGTCCTATATACAAAAACTGAATCCTGCTCCGGGCTCTTGGCTGCTGACTACATGTAGTCTTTGGATAAAAAGAAGTCCTGAGTGCACCCACAATTGAAGACATTCTATCTTTTCTGTAATTACATTAAAGAGTGATTTCAGTGTAGGTTTCATGTTGCTATCCATTGCTGCACTGCAGAAAGGAAAATCTATATATTTTGTTTAGATATTTTTGAAGAAGGCAAATGCTGTAGACCCTAATAGTGGAAATAATGATAGTGACCCAAGGCTACAGATGAGGCTATTTTGCTTGATGCTACTTCACTGCAGAATCACAATTACCAGACCAGGCCAGACCCAATTTATTGCTTCAGAAATGGCATATTTCATCTTGCAGACATGCACAGAAATTTCATTGTCACCTAGATCGTCCTTTTTAGTAAAATGGCCTTAATGAGAGCACACTGACGTTGAGATAAAAACATCAGCACTACAAATATAGTATACTAGTACAGTGACATACAGATATGTGGCTGAAATCTATCTATCTATCTATCTATCTATCTATCTATCTATCTATCTGTCTGTCTGTCTGTCTGTCTGTCTGTCTGTCTGTCTGTCTGTCTGTCTGTCTATCTATCTATCTATCTATCTATCTATCTATCTACACCGGTGTTAATATATATATATATATATATATATATATATATATATACAGGGGGTGTACTGTAGTTTCTAAGTATACAAACAACATTTTCAAAAGAAAATTGAACTTTCTGGTGGTACAAGCTGGTGACACACCCACCGACAACTTCCCTTGGACACCACCATCATTCAGCCAGCAGGCATAAGTGTTCACAGCAAACCCTTTTCTTTGAAGAAGTTACAGTTTGATCTCTCTTTGGAATAAATACACCCCTTCTATAGGACAAGTTTGACAGTTGCACCTGCTGCTTTTTTCATTTTCAAGTAAATAGAACAATACACAATAATGCAGTGCATATTAGTGTATCAGCTGCCATCCAACATATTAATGTGGATATTTATTTTTGTACCATTTAAAAAAAGTAGGCAGGGAGCTGTCCTGTATATAAGGCACAAAATGCCCATGTGAGTGCAAACCGTCAATATGGTTGTGTTCCTATGTGTTGCTTTAGGCCTTTTACAGGGAATTGGAAGTGGTTAGGAATCCCAAACTATATTCCGTTGGCTGGGAGGAGGGGGGTGCAGCCTTAGGGGCAGATGCATGATCATTTACTGCTTAATGTGGCTATGATAGCTCAATCATTATAAAACAGCATAATTTATGATTAGTCCATCTCCGCCAAAATCAGAAGACTAAGCATAGCTACAGATAGCTCATAAAAAGTATTAACCCTTTAAGTGCCAGCCTTCCTAGAATTTTTGTCACCCTTTGTTGCCAGACCACATTTCACTATTTTGCGCTACACATGTTCAACCTTGATTTTTGAAGGTATTTTCAGGGATTTTCCTGGTAAACTATATATTGTTTTTTTCAGCAGAGTCTGGGTTTCAACATGAAATGTGTTGTTTGGACTTTTTTTTAGTGTATTCTTAATACTTTTGGGTGAAATATGTGCAAAACAAATTTTAAAAATAAATTTTTTGCAATTTGTAGTGTTTTTTTGCAATATAAAATGTAAATTTGTCAATAAAATCTTATTGTGTGTGAAACCCCAATTTCTTCCGGTTACAGCGGTACCACATATGTATTGGTAGACACCCTTTCCTGCCCAGGAGACTCCCCCAAACTGAAACAGAGCTTTAGGAGATTTTCAGATAAAATATAACTATGCTATGTGCTAAGCTCACCTTGCTGTTTTTCCAGAAAAACAACCCTTTACATTTGAAATACCCCCCACAAACTATATATTCTCTGGAAGTATACACCTCAAGCTTTCTAGGCGTACCAGGCTGGTTGATGTGGGCGTAGATTTCTGAAAGTAGTCCCTCAATCAATTCTTTGGTTGCACAGAGTTTCCCTAAAAAAGAATAAAAAATAATCAAAGCCAAATTTTACTTAAAAAAACTATATGCAAACAAGAAAAAAACAAGTAAAATATGAAAAAGCAGCACCCCCCGAACAGAACAATACTCAACATGCATAGGTTCTGTCAAGGGAAGAGTTGCCAAACACCCCAAAGTAAAGCATGCGTGTAACGGTAATTTTACTTGAAAATTTCAGCTCTGCTGACAAAGTGCGCACCTTGCAATTTTTCAACCAAAACAACCCTTTAAATTTGGAATATCCCCCATAAACCATATATTCCCTGAAAGTACACGTTAAGCTTTCTAAGCGTACCCAGCTTGTTGTAGTGGGCTCATCTTTCTGGAAGTAATCACTCGAAGAATTCTTAGGTTGCACATGGTTTCCCTAAAAAAAATGTTTAAAAAAGCTGAATACATGTTTTCCTAAATTATCAATCTGCAAACAAGAAACAACAAGCTAAATCTGAAAGAGCAAGGTCCCCCGAGCAGAACAATACCCAACATGCAGAGGTACTATTAACCCTTTTAATTGCCAGCCTACTTGAAGTTTTGTCACCCTCTGTTGACAGGCCATTTTTCCCCATTATGCGCCATGTTTAACCATGATTTTGCTGGAATTTCCTGGAATATTATAGATATATATTTTGCAGCAGAATGTAGGCTTTAACATGAAATGTCTTGTATGTAGTTTTTCTACTGTTGTTTTAAATATTTTTGCGTAAAAATAGAAAGAATAAATAAAAAAATATTTTTTAGACAATTGTCCCCCCATTCTTGTCCAGGAGATCCCCGCAAACTGAAAAGAGCACTTTATAACATTTACAAATAAAATGCAACTACTATCAACACTATAAACATAAGTGGTTAATTTTAAAAAATGACATAGGGTCCTCCCTTCTGGGGGGAGGGGAACCCATTTTTTGGGGAATTTTAAGGGTTAAAAACCCTTAAAAATCCCCCCAAAAATGTCATGGGGTCCCCCTTACCCATCATAACCAGCCCAGGACCAGCTATAGGGGCTTGTAGGAACAGGGCGCAGGGGCCAGCTTTGGTGGCCCCCGCCCTGCCGGCTACAAGCTCCGTGGGCTGGGGGTACCGGGGGTTAATGGCAAGTCACCCGCTAGCCGCAGGTGACTTTCTAGACCCCAGCCTTGTGAACTGGTATAGGGGTCTCATGGATCCCTTACCAGTTCACAAGGGGTTATGTGTAAAATACACACAGAGACAAGCAGAAAAAATATTTTATTTATTTATTTTTATTACTTTTTTATACTTACCTCCCATCCATCCCTGTGTCCCACGCTGATCACTCTGGCTTCTGCTCGCCTGCTGCTGCTGGAAACCTTTTATAGCTGCTGGGCAACAGAGCATAAGGGGTTAATCCTTTAAAAAAAACATCATAGGGTCCCCTCTCCTGGGGGGGGGGGCATTTTTTGCCAGGGGTTAATGGCAAGTCAACCACTAGCCACAGGTGACTTGCCAGCCCCCAGCCTTGTGAACTGGTATAGGGGTCTCATGGACCCATTACCAGTTCACAAAGGGTTAACAGTAAAAATAAACACGAGAAAAAAAATTACATTTCTTTTTTTTTCTTTACTCACCTCCGATCCTCCTCTGTCCCCGCGGCGATCCATGATGACAGCTGCCAGGTGCTCGGTCGAGGGAGGCTGGGGGGGCGAGGGATCACAGCCCTCTCCCCCTCACAACCTCTCTCCTCCGAGCACCCGGCAAGACTGATTGTCTCGGGTGAGGGTGAGAGAAGCCGGCTGCTGTGTGACGTCATAATGAAGAGAAGACCTGGCCCGATCCAACAAGGGGTCAGGTGAGTTTTTAACTTTATATTTTTTTTCTGTGGGGGTTTAAATTCAGCTACGTGAGTCTCACATAGCTGGCACTTAATGGTAGGAGAGGTGTTGAATGGCATGCCATATGTTAATTCTTTTAGGGGTTTATTCATCAAGGGATAGCTGCAGGTGGTGCCTTGTAAGCGGCAGGCAGCGTCTGGTGAATGCTGGGCGCTGTACGCAAAACCACATTTATGAAGGCGATTCTGGTGAGCGACTCTAACAGCACCATGTAGCTTCTGATGTATTATTATTATTTGTTTTTTTTTTTTTCCTCAAATAATTGTTTCACCTCTCCTGGCCTAGAAAAAGTCATTTTAGAAAACTTTTTTTTTTATATTTTTGTGCAGAATTGTCATTACAGGTCTGGCATTAAAGTATTAATGTCACAATGTTACAACAATGTAATTCCTGTGTTTTTGCTTTATTACTGGTGGATATGTGTTCACACACTGTCTGCCGCTCTATGCTATAGCGACCAGATCCAAAACAACAACACTGTGTGTGTCTGTTTTTTTGTTGAATATGCTGAGAGTCGGTCGCAATGAGCTTGCGCTACCTCTCGGTCCCTGCAACGCTGTACTGGTGTTAGAACGCCGAACATGCATCTCATTCCTCAATGCCGGCCAGGTTACTACAGCGAATGAGAAGCTCTTTAACAGCGCCCGAATGCCGATCACAGCGTCTGCTAGCGGTCGCTCTTAGCGCCTCTGTACAGACGCTCCTCTGCCGATACCTAGCGCTAGTAATGAATCAGCATGCCAGTTTCAAGGTAAACTGCCAAAGGCAAAGGCTTTAGTAAAAAAAAAAAAAAACGCTGTTATGGGGTACTGGGCTGGGGATAGAAGGTGATGAGATAAACTTCCTTTCTCTTAATAATCACTTTAAAGCATTAAAACAAAGTTGCCTGCTAAAAGATGGAGTGCTCATCAGTAGCACTGTATATTACAAGAACACAATTACAAGATGTGTTAGAAAAGGGAACTTAAATGTTAATGAGATGTTCATAACTCTACGAAATATTATAAGTATGATCTAAATCTTGTAAACAGAGTGAATAGAACGAGACAATAATAGACCCTAAACAGGGTAGAGCTGTTTGTTTTGAATTGTTGCGTTCCTTTATACATGTGGTTCTATGCAAACATGGCAATTAACCAACATACTTTTCTTTCAATTTCCTGTTGCCCGCTAGGTATTTTTGTTTTCTCCTTCAGAAACTAACACTTAATCAAGCTGTTAGAGCTCACAGGACTTTGTAAAGTGTAGGCCTGATTTTATAGAAATTGCATTATTTGTTTTTAATTCAAGATGTTCAAAGTGAATGCAGAGCACAGTTACAGGGAACAACAACATTGCCAACATCTAAATAAAATGTGCACAGAGCCAAAATCAATTGATACCTGAGTCTGTATTCTCAACCTGATCCCTTTGTTCCCAATTAACAACAGTTTTATTTTAGATATTTCTTTTCAATTGTGGAACTTAGTCATCTAGATATGTAATATAACTGACCATAGATAGTGCAGCAGCTGGTCAGTTGTTAACATAGTTCACTAAAGATTGACACTTTTTATTAACTTTTATTTAGAATTAGGCCCTTATTTAAGAAGGGATAGCGTCAGGTAGCGCCTGGTTAATGAGAGGTAGCGACAGGTAGCGACTGGTCAACGCCGGACACGGCACGCAATTACACATTTATCAAGCAGAATTTGTTTAGCGACTGGGATAGCGACTGGGATAGCGCCATGTAGCGTCTGATTCATCATTTTCAAAGCCTCTGCGAACAACGCCAGCGTTCAGCCTTGCACAGCGCCAGGTATGACCTCTCTTACTGTTGCTCCCCAATACATTTCAATGGACGAACATTTACTTCTCTTTAAACAGGTTTTTTTTTTTTTTTCAAAAAAAATCACAAATAATTCTGTGACCTCTTCTGGCATTGAAAAAGCAGTTTTTTCATAATTTTTTCATTTTTTAAATATTTCCTCAAAAATGACATTACAGGTCTGGCATTAAAGTGTTCATGTTACAATGTTGTTGCAATGTTATTCCATATGTTTTCGCTTTGTTACTAGTTGATAGATGCTTGAAAACACACTTTAAACACACCGCCTCCTGTGCTCTGGGCTTCAAACAACTATTTTTCAGCGCCAGAGATTTGTGAGGCTGTTTTTTTCCTGAATATGGTGTGAGTCGGTCGCTATGAGCAGTCGCTAACATGCGCTCCCATACAGCGCTGTACTGGTCAAATAGCGACTCCTCACAATGTATTCAACATTACTGAACAGCGACTGAGTCGCTATAAAGTAGCAACTCACGGCCGAGCACTGCGACTACTAGCGGGCGCTCTGAAAATGCCTGCTACAGACGCCCATCTGTCGCTACCTGCCGCTAATGATGAATCAGCCTCTTAGTGTGTTCTATTCATATTATATATGGCTTCATAATTAGTGTTACGGCTAATCTGTCTATATTCTGTTCTAGTGCATTTCTGCTAAATAGTTTGCAATATTCTCGTTCTGCATCACCAAATCCCATTAACATCTATGGGTAGGGTGGGGGGTTACAGGGATTTTTGGAATACCCCACAATCTGGGGAAAATTGTTAAAATTTAAACAAAAACATCAGAGGTCCCCTTAGCAAAATAATGTATTTTTGAAATGGGAAAAACAGTTTCCCTTTAACACTTTGTAAAGCTAGAGGTTAACAGGATACTGATACTGATACTGATGAGGAGTGGAAGTATTTCCCTTTTCTTGAAATACAACATCTGCTTATAAAGCTAGACCTTGAAATAGAATAATCCCAGATAACCCATCTATAGTTTGACAAGGAATGAACTTTAGTAACTATCACCTTATTTAACCATTAAATTAGTATTCTCTTTGTTGATACATTTTAACAATAAGTGTAAGAATTGGAATAGTTACTGATACATTTATATCCATTTTCCACTCTAAAATTATTAAAAATATTTATGATATTATTAAAAATGTTATTCAAACTATTTCAAATATGTAAAATATTAAAATTCAACATTATTCTGTTAAAGGGTCCTCTAGCTTTACATAAAGATGATTTGAAGGAGTGGAATGATTCTTCCACTGAAAAAAATTATTCTGTTAAAATAGGCCTCTAACATTATTTGTGAAGTTTTTAGTTAAAGGGTAGTTCTTCTATCTTTTTCCACTTTCAAATACATTATTTGTCTATTGATGACCTCCGCCTTTATCTACAGACAAATTACTGGGTGCTACACAAAAAAACAGATGGTCAAATCGAACCCTAATTTTGCCAATTTTCAGTTTTGCCCAAACCAAACTGAATTTTCTAAATTCTGGTCGACTTTGACCCCAAACTACAGCCCAGCACTATTTATAATGACATTCTTTCATTGTGGTCTTCATTGTGCTGACAAAGTTGGTGAAATTTGTTCAATCAGTAGTTGTCTTTTCTGTTATACAAAGTCTGGCCTCAGTATCACAGAAGTCTACAGAAATGTGCAGGGTTACAAAGGTCTGAAGCCAAGAAAAGCCAAGGAAGTGAAACTTACATATAGGGGTTGGATCAGTGCCCTGGGGTAAATCTTATCTCATTCCAAGCAGTTTCTGAGATGATTTCGTTCATGCGGATTGGAGTGAGAAAAATCCTGCAGTAAAGGTCTCTGGTTGCCTTCAATGGGGAATGCAAGCTGCTGCAATCCCCACATCCCTGGTGATGTGAGCACTCCCGCCCCAGCCAATCTAAATGGGCAGAAGTGTGTGTACACCACCAGGGATGCAGGGTCAGGAGAGCACATACACTGTCGAGGATGCAGGGAATATGGCATGCCCATTGAAAACAATCTGAGCCATTTTCCAAAAGGCAAACATCTTTGGACTGGATGAGAGCCCGTGCATGCCCCGTTAGACCAGGGAAAGGTGAGGGATTACTGCCGTTCTGGAGGTCTCAGACAGTGGGGCATCCTGATTTTGGATGCCCCAGTGGAAAGCCAGTTGCCGGCCCTGGAATCTTTTAGATTCCATGGTGTCCACTGGTAGGTTTTGTTCTGCTTTAAATCTTTATTTGTCAAAAATGCCTATTCTGTCGATTTCTATTCTTTTGAAAAGAAAAGACATTCATTTTCTCTCAACCCTGTAATCTAAAAGATGCAATCAGCTGGATATTATTTATTAAACAGATGCTTACGTTTAAATACCTAATGTATACCACAGATCACATAATTGAGCCAGTAATTTAATACAAAATGCATTTTCTAATACTGGAAAGATAATGTGAGAACAAGGTATACCAGCCCCTAGGCCCTTTCACCTTTGGCTTTAGATACTCACAGAAAAACACTTGGCACATGTCAATACACAACAGTCTCTTCCATATCCCTTGTGCCCAGTTGGGAGTTTATGTAATTAGAAAGCAGTATTGGCAAGCCTCCTCCTCCTCATTATCATCCAGCAGTGTGGCTGGATGATCTCTACAAGCTATCCATCTGTCTGAAAAATGTAGATGATGGAGGCATTCCCCTCATGAGTGAATTGGCACATATGTATTGCAATCTTCTTGCAGAAGTTCAAGAAGGCACTGGGAAGCCACTGAGGGACTTTTAGCAACAAAATGAGCTGGGAGAAATATGGTGGGTCAAGCCAAACGGGGGGGGGGGGGGGGGGGGTTAATTAATTTACACACATAACTTATCCGAACTTATCTAAAAATGTAAAATATTCCCTTTGACCTTACTCAAACACTTACAGTATTCTGACAAATACAATTAAAAGGCTTATACTTACTTTCTCCACACAAGGAGAACTTTCCTCTATTGAAAGCAAGGAAGCAAGGTCCTGTATTGCAAGGGTAGGCATTGCAGTTGAGTGACTCTTCATTCACTCAATCAATGTAGCAGCTAGTCTGTGGCAGGGAGGGTCCTGGTTCACAGAAACATTGAACAAACCTAATCCATCCCTCTCATTAGAGAGATACCGACATTTTTCTAGCAGAAGTGCAACCCATGGGGGCAAGGCAGCTATGCAGACTAGTAAAACTGGATGGTACTTTTGCTGACTTCTTTTAAAAAAAGATTGTAAGATGCAAACTATTTGTTCAATCCCTGGAGTAAGGCAAATAAAGCCTACATTACCCTTAAAGGAAACCCAAGTTCTATTTCACTTGTTAAAAGTTCTGCTTATTTAGAAATTAAGATCTAAGTGCTTTAAAATGCAACCCCATACTTCTAGTACACATATCCCCAGGCTTGTAAAAGATTAAATAGATATATATTGTATGAACTAGGCGTTTAAAGCAGCAGGAATTTTTAGATGCCATATTTATTTCTGTACCCAAATATAACATTCTTAATTAAGATCTGAAAACCAAATTTACAATAGAGAAGCATAAACATTATGGAAATTCCAAAGAAATGAGTAGGTATTTCTTTATTTTTGGAAGCATTCATTTGTAAAATTCAGAGCAATCCATACATTTATGCTTTCTAGGTAGAAAACATGAAGCTATTTGACATGAGTACAGCTTGTGTTTCAGAGCCCCGGGCTAGCTTTCCACAAAGCAGACACTGCTCTTGGCATTTTGTGTTTCTTTTTCAGCTTTCTGCAACATTGGCTGCCTGTAAAATACTTAATTGATCCATATTACTAATGGCATTTCACACTCTGAGTATCTCAGAACGGAACTCAGGCAATTTTCAGAAATTAAATTATGCAATAAGATATTACATCCTGAAAATGCATAATACTTAGCACTTGTGTGTTTTATATAAAAAAAAATGAGAATCATTTTAGAGGGAATATTGGGTAATTAGATTTTGCAACATGAATGTAACTTATAAGATTATATGTAAAACAATAGCATATAATAATTATCAATAAAACTTACCTAACATAACAACAGAGCCACCATGAGCAATAACAGGTCTGTCTCATAAAGTCAAATAGTCAGACCCTATTTGACCTATCCCGATTTTCAGAGACACCTGAGTTGATTTAACACCAGGGGCAATAAGTGAGCCATGGACAACAAAAAAGTACAGAAAAAGTAAAAAATAAAATTGCAGTGTTTTTTTTACACCTTAAGCAAAAAGTGCAATACTTTTTTTTGGATTAAAAAGTGCCATTTACTTTCATTGTCTTTCTAAAGGTTAATTCAGATCCAGGTACTATATAAAAATAGCACTACTACTTTATTTTTTACCTTAAGTGCCCTGAATGGACTGCTCTGTCCACTACACAACCTTACCATTCAGGGCTTGAGCTGAGGAGGGAACAGTTAATCTCAGCCCTGTGGCTCATTGGCTGCAGAGACACATTAGGGTGACCTCCCAGCTGGTGAATGCCCCCGCCATGTCCAGTGAGCAGTACAGTGCCATGAGGAGAATGAAACTACATACAGGGCTTTCTTTGAGGGTGTGCTGTGAGGGTCTACCCAATGACTGCAGATGCCAGTGAGTGGTTGGCAGTGACACCCATGATCCCCTTTTTGTTGATGTGGCTGCTGGAGCAAGATTCCTGGCGTGGTCCAGGTAAAAAAGTTTTTAAAAGTTGAGCACATGCCACAAAGCTCAATACTGACTGTTTGTGATCCCTCCCCCTCATCTTCCCCCCTCTTCCTTTAGACTGTAAGCTCGCAAGGGCAGGGCTCTCTCCCCTACTGTATCTTGTACTCAGAATATCCATTGTCAACTCTGTAAAACTGCATTTGAAATGGTATATGTATCGTATGTTTCTACCCTGTCTGTAATTACTACTTTGTAAAGCGCTACGGAAGATGATGGCGCTATATAAATAAACAATAATAATAATAAATATAAAGTTAGTTCATGGTTACTGGTGGGGGCAATGCACTGTGTCCTGCAAGCCTGCCCAGGAGACAAGCAGTTAGATGTGAGCAGCCCCCATCCCCCCATGAAAGTAAAATGGCCAATAACGGGTCACCCCTGGATTTTGTTCTCCTCAGTAGAAGAAAACATTAAGCTTGGCAGGAAAATTTTTCATTTGGGATATTAGGGTTGATTCATGGTCACGCCCTTGTGAAATTGTGCATGTTTTTTGAGCTCGGGCTTCCTCCTCCTCCAATTTTTTTGCACACTTTTTACGGCGAAAATTTGCACCCAAGTGGGCACCTGTAATTTTGGCGATTGATTTATGGGTTGTTTAGGAGGCCAAAAAGTGGGCGCAAATATGTTGATTTCGAGAGTGTTTTGTCTGCAGCAAAAACCGCTGACTTCACTAACTGGCTTATTTAAATCCTAATACACATGCCAGCAGCATCAGGTATGTCTTTTAGCAATGAAAGTGTCAGTCGCAAGTTTTTTTCTTAATCTTTTTTTTTGGGGGGTTGGGGATCCAACAAATTGACACATTGCAAAATGTTTAATGATAAAAACACCCAAAAGGTGGACATAGGGCCCCAAAATTTTAAATCGAAAAAAAAAGTAGCACAATTATTAAGCACTAATACGCAAAACCAACAGGGCCGGGAGGAAGGGGACAAAACCTTTGGAGAAACAACACTGGAGGTGACCTAGAATCAAGCTATAACACATGACACCAAAATAAGGAGAAATACGCACCTATACATAAACAACACCTAAACATTTCTGCCCTTTCTGTTCTGTCTCTGTGTTGTGATTTTGTCTCTCCAGCTTCTGTGTTTTATGCGAAACTCTATTCCACATTTCGCTAGAGAGACATATTCTCAATACCAAAACAGTAAAGAAAGGGGAGAACCATGGGTGTTCATCAGGACCAGTTAAGGGCTTAGCAGCCAAAAGTGCATGGGACAGGCCATTTGCACTTTAAAACAGCAGAATTTCATGCAGAAGGCACCATGCCATTTTGTGTGATCCGCATGTGTGCCATGCACATGCAATAAAACCATGAATCAGGCTCCTAACTGCATGCAGAATCATTGGCGCTCGGTTTGGTTTTTACAGGTGCACGACCATTAATCAATGAGTTTCCCAACTCATCCTCTCACTATCTAGCATATGTACACAAAATATGAGACTATTTCATGATTTCTTATTTCATGAGATTTTTTTAAGTTGTATATTCAGTTGTTTTGAAAGAGGGGTGAATTACTGCCTCTCATTCTTAGAGACACCTAAAATGAAGATAATTATGTGGCTTGTGTTTTGCTCTGTGGTCTTAGACATAGAGCCTTATTTAGAAAGCGTCAGTGCCACACAGTGGTACTATTCCTAGTATGTCACACACCCCGCTTCCAACATTCATGACACTTGGGATACCGGCCTGTAGAGGGCGATCTTGCAGAGATGACATGAGAAAAAGGAGCCCCTCCTGGTTCATAAATACCTGGGACCTCCCACTATTCCTCAGTCTTTTCGTCTCTGCAGTCGGCAAAGCATTCAGAAGATGACTCTCCTTCCTGCAGGTAGCCGGGTTATGCCCGGCCTTTTTCTATTTCTGCCTGAAGCCACATTTTTGTATTGTGATATGTATGTTATGCCTCCCAGCCTTGGCTGATGGGCTCGGGCAAAGGTAGATACACCCTTGGGTGTATATGGGAGCTTGCTCCCTCCGTGAGACCTCAAATAATGGGTAGGCGGAATCCGGGTTGGTGTCCCCCGGCATGGGATGCCCCATCCCTTTAAATCTCCTTGTGCCTATTGGGTGCTTATTGTTTTCCCCCCTTTTGGCCCTCCTGGACCCAGCTGGGGTGAAGGGGGGGGGGGGGAATCTTTATTTAGGGAGTATCTTTTGGCCTATGCATTTGTTTTAAAAAAAAAAAAAAAAAAAAAAAGGAAAGGATAAGAAAGTGACATACCTGTTTTGGGTTTTTTAAATTTCCCTCTCATTTTTTTGTTCGGCCCCTTTCTATGATGTCATGCTATTGTCTTTGGCTGACCCGCCCTCTGCTCTCTGAGCAGTGCTAGGTGGTGGGCGGGGCTTCGAGTCGGCGTCGCATTTCTGCTTCCTGTTTGACATGTGGTTTGCTGGTTCCTGTTCTGGTGCTGGCCTCCACTGGTCCTGGCTGCTGTGTTGGTGCCGCTGCTGGGCTTTTATTATATCGATTGGTCGCAGGGCTGTCGCTGGGTCGTTGTGGTCACTGTGAGTACCCTTTAGTTATACTAAATCTACTATATATATATATATATATATATATATATATATATATATATATTATATCTTTTTTATTTACTGTCATTTCTTTCTTGCATATGCATAAGGCTCATTGTGTTTTCTCTATCTTCCAGGGGGAAACTCTCTTAATAGGGGTTTCTCCTGGTCCTTGTTTAAAATCATCCCACCTAGGGACTATTAAGGGGCATCCCGGGTAGCTTCGGCTGTAAAAATCCCATATACTTGGCGACTATAAAAAAATTAAGTATTTTATGGAGGCATATCAGGATACTGGCTTTTCAGTACCTGCGCGACAGACTCAGGGTAGGTGGCTCCTGCCTCTTCCCCCACACCGCCTTGTCTTGTTCATACCCCCAGTGATATTGTCATGGGTAGAGAATCGCTTTCTGATGTATGTGCCTGATTGGCTCACATTGAAAAAATAAATGTCTAGCTCTGTGGCTAAGAGGGCCTCAGCTAAAAGAAAACATTTAGCTCTGGCCGTTGAGGCAAATGAGCTTGATTGTTGCGAGCATTTTTGATTGTTCTCCGTTTGAAGAAGGAGAATTCTTTGAAGAATCTGATGTTTCAGATTTTCAGCAATTGTGGGTATTGACGCTGAACAAGGTGAAGGGGAAAATTTTGACACCCCTAAAGCTCTTGCTCAATTATATGAGGTCTTGGCTATCGATTTTCCAGAAGCAGTCCCTCCTCAGAAAGGGGAGTTCTTTGGAGCCTCCAAGCCTCGTTTTGAATTTCCTATCAGAAACATTTTGAAGATATCATTCTTAAGGAATGAGAAAAGCCTGCGCGGCTTCCTGGCATTCCTTTGGGCTGGGATATAAAAAAATATATATATCCCTTTCCTGCAGACACTGTAAGCGTTGGTCATCCCCCCTGTGGTGGATTCACCTGTCCTCTGTTTTGCGTTCTCCGGAATCTACTTCCCTTAAAAGATGGGGAGGACAAACGTATTGAACAAATGGCTTGCCATGCGTTTGCTAGCGTTGGCTCGGCCTTGCGGCCTGTGGGTGCCTCGGCACTTATGGCAGTCGCTATTAGGTCTGTTATTAGAGACCTATTGAATACCTCAGGGCTTGATCCAGCCTCTGATGAGCTTTCCGCTCTCAAGCGATGTGATTTAATTGTGTCTTTTGTACTTTCTGCTTTAGATGGCTCCATGGTCTTGTGTAGCAGAACTTTTGCCTTGCTTGTTGCGATTCGGCGGTCTATTTGGCTACGCCAGTGGGCGGCTGACACGGTGGCAAAGAAGTCGCTTACAGCGCTTCCCTTTGGGGGATTATGCCTCTTTGGTGAGAAGTTGGATTCTGTCATTAAAGGAGGCAAATTGCCTCAACGTAAGAAGCAACGTCGTTCCTTGCGGGGATCGGCTTCCTTTTGACCCTTCCTTTCATGGTTCCAGAACAGGCAGAGGATCAGCCCTTTTCAGCCCCAAGGGGGACTGCATGGAACAGAGGAAGGACGTGGCCGTCCATGTCAGAGTTGGGGATCTAAGCCCAAGTCCAATTCCAAGCCTGCCCAGCAATGAGGAGGCGCCCTCACCCGTACGGGTGGGAGGACTGCTGCGATTCTTTTTTCCAGGCTTGGGTCAAGAGGTATCAGACAGATGGATTCTGGAAGTTGTGTCCTCCAGTTACAAGCTGGAATTCGAGGTTCGGCCTCCTCCCAGATTTTTCAGGTCTAGGATGCCCCAGATCCGGTGATCGCACAGGGGCTCTGGGCAGCTGTGGCGAACTTTTTTAAACATGGATGTTATCCGCCAGGTTCCTCCAGCGGAAAGAGGTCTGGGGTTTTACTCCAACCTATTTACGGTTCCCAAAAAAGGACGGCTCTGTTCGGCCTATTCTAGATTTGAGACGACTCAATCAGTTTGTGCGTTTCTGAAGGTTCCGCATGGAGTCGTTGCGTTCAACGATCGACGCTCTCTGCCAGGGGACTTTATGACGTCCATAGACATCAAGGATGCTTATCTGCACATTCCTATTTTTGCCGCTCACCAAAGGTTTCTCAGATTCACAGTAGAAGACCACCATTTTCAGTTTGCGTTCGGTCTCACTCCATCCCCAAGAGTGTTTACCAGGGTCCTGGCAGGAGTAATGGCTATTCTCAGGGTCCAGGGCATTCGCATCGTGCCATTGCTGGACGACTTGCTCATCACAGCGTCATCTTTCAATCAGACGGAACTGGACACCAGAACAGTGGTGACTACACTAGAGAGGTTTGGTTGGGTGATAAACCATGCCAAATCCTCTCTTTGTCCCGTAAGGGAGATTCCCTTTCTGGGCTTGATTCTGGATACCCTTTAGGCCAGGGTATTTCTTCCTCAGTCCAAGATTGTTCTGATTCAGGATTTAATTAATCTGTTCCTGTCCAATCCTCATCAGCCTATCCACTTGGGGATGAGATTAGTGGGGTTGATGGTGGCCACGCTCGAAGCGGTTCCTTTTGCTCAATTCCACATGAGGACGCTTCAGCTCTTTCTCCTGGCGAAGTGGGACAAGCGCCAGTTGTCTTTGAATCGGACTTGTCTGTTGTCTCCCCGCGTCCTGCAGTCCCTCCAGTGGTGGCTGATTTCGAGCAATCTCAGGGATGGCAAATCATTTCTGACCTCTTGTTGGGAGTTGGTCACCACAGATGCCAGCCTTACGGGCTGGAGGGGGCATCTGGAGTAGACACCGGTTTCATGGGTTGTAGGGGCCTCTGGAGGCTCATTCCCCAATCAATGTATTGGAACTTCGGGCCATTCGTCTTTTGCTGAAATCTCATCTCTTGCGGGGTTTGCCGGTTCAGATACGGTCAGACAACCGAACAGCAGTTGCATACATCAATCACCAGGGAGGGACTCGCAGTTGGGGTGCCTCCGGGAAGCGTCTCTGATCGTTCAGTGGGCAGAGATCAATGTTCCCTGCATAGTGGCAGTTTACATTCCGGGGATAGAGAAGGTGGAGGCAGACTCCCTGAGCAGAGCATGCGCTCGCCAGGGAGAATGGTCTCTCAACCCCGAGGTCTTTCAGTTCCTTTGTCACAAGTGGTGGACACCGCGGTTGGACCTGTTTGCGCCTCGCCACAACCACAAGCTTCCAGCCTTTGTGTCTCTATCCCAGGATCCTCTGGCAGTGGCAGTGGATGCCATGTCTCTTGCCTGGAAAGGATCTGGGGTTCCTGTATCCTTTTCCCCCATTCTCCATGATAAGCAAGTTGGTTCTGGAAGGGGCACCAGCAATTCTGGGGGCTCCAAAGTGGCCATGACGCCTGTGGTTCGCAGAGGTCACAAGGCTGGCAGAGGATCTGTTGCCTCTGCCTCTTCTTCCAGATCTCTTAAACTCAGGGTCAACTTTGTTACCCCAATTTACCAACGCTGGCTTTGACAGCGTGGCTGCTGAAATCTCCATCTTAAAGGAGGAAGGCCTTTCTGATGCTGTCATTCTGACTCTTGTTAGAGCTATAAAGAAGTCTTTCTCTGTGGTTTATTACAGGACTTGGAGGTCCTATATTGACTGGTGTGAGTCTAGGTCCCTGCCTTGCAGGGTATTTTTTTTATCCCTAGGATTTTGAAGTTTCTGCAACGGGGTCCGGATTTGGGCTTCCAGATTAGTACTTTGAAAGTGCAGGTTTCTGCTTTGGCTATTTTCTTTCAAAGGTCATTTGCTCTTCACCCTCTGGTTAAGATTTTTTTTTTCTCCAGGGGGTCACGCATGTGCGGCCTCCTAGAAAGCTCCTACTTCCAGTGTGGGATCTTAATTTGGTGCTCTCTGCTATTAAGGCGGCTCCTTTTGAACCTTTACAGGAGGTTCCTCTTCATATTCTCACTCAGAAAGTTGCCTTTTTGGTTGCTATTACCTCTGTCCGTCTGAATTGGCGGCCCTGTCAATACAGGCTTCTTACTATGAGAGGCACTAGGATAAGGTGGTTTTCCGTTTTAAACCAGATTTTCTTCCTAAAGTGGTGTCTGCCTTCCACTTAAATCAGGATATAGTTCTTCTTTCATTGTGCCCTAATCCTAGTAATAACAAGGAAAGGGTTTGGATGTTGTTCGTTGTGTTGTGCCTTCTGGGCCTAGAAAGGGTCTGGCACCCGCCAAATTTTCCATTAGTAAATGGATTTGTCATGCCATTGTTGGGGCCTATTCTGCTAAGGCGGAGGTTCCCCCTTTTCGTGTTACTGCTCATTCTACTCATGCTGTTGGTGCGTCCTGGGCTTTTCAGCACCAGGCTTCTGTTGAACAAGTTTGCAAGGCTGCTACTTGGTTTTCGGTTCACACTTTTTCTAAGTTTTACAAGGTTGATGTGCGGGCCTCAGTGGTTGCTGCTTTTGGTCGCAAGGTTCTGCAAGCTGCAGTAATTTAAGTTATGCCTTATTTTCCTTGTGGGATCCCCGCCCATTATAGACACTGCTATTGGATGTCCCAAGTGTCATGAATGTTGGAAGCGGGTTGTGTGACATACTAGGAATAATACCATTTTGTGAGTACTCACCTGTAAAATGGGTATTACGAGTATGTCACACACCCCGCTTCCCCCGCCCTTTTTTGTTCCGGGATCCTTTATATGGTGTTTCTTATTATTTTTCACTATATAATTTGCTCTTCCTGGTTCTTCACTGCTTTTTAAAAAGACTGAGGAATAGTCGGAGGTCCCGGGTATTTATGGACCAGGAGGGGCTACCTTTTCTCATGTCATCTCTGCAAGATCGCCCTCTACAGGCCGGTATCCCAAGTGTCATGAATGTTGGAAGCGGGGTGTGTGACATACTTGTAATACCCATTTTACAGGTGAGTACTCACAAAATGGTATTTTTTTGGCCTCAGCGGAAACTCAGCATATGATTTAACAACTAAAAAAACGCTAACTCTGATGCGGCAACCATCTAGCGTCTTATTTAACGCTCGCACCAAAATGGATGCAGCGCCGGGTGCTGTGGTTGAAGCATAGACAGATAAAACCTGCCAAGATCCCATAGTGCAAAATGAACAGAACTGTATTTAAGTGTTTAATGCTTATAATTAATATTAAACAAATATATTGTTAATAATTGAAATGCAGGACCTAGATGGTCCAATTTTTTGGGAGGGGGTTTATTAAAATTGATTTTAATGGCTTCTTTTACTTAGCAATGTGTAACGCAGCCGGCCTGCCCACTCCCACCATGCCGGCATTTTTTTAAAAAGCAAACACTTACCTGCATGGTCGGAGCGTGGAGGCTGGCGCCGCTCTCAGGCGCCCTCTGATGACGCGCCCTCTGATGACGCGTCGTCTGATGACAGCTGAGAGCGGCGCCGGCCTTCATGCTCCGACCATGCAGGTAAGTGTTTGACGGCATGGTGGCAGCGGGCAGGCCGGTTACGCTGTTAGCGGGCCGGCGGCAGCCCGCTGACAGGCGTAGCCGGCCTGCCCGCTCCCACCATGCCGGCATTTTTTTTTTTCAGATGAGCGATTCGTGAAAGTTCGATTCGGGCGAACCCGAATTTCTTGGGGAAATTCGGCGAATCGCTCGAATCGAACTTTCAAAAAGTTCGCTCATCTCTAGCTGCCACTATAACCCCAAAAATGATGCCAAAAGGCGCACATCATAAATAAGGCCCTATGTAAAATGAACAGGACACTCTTTAAAACAATGCCATTGAAAATAATCCTATCTTTTAATTAGCTTGTAAGTAAACTTCAAAAATGGATTGCTAAATAAAAGGGTTGTTTAAGGTCAAATTTGTATCTGTGTTTGATTATTTAAGCACAGAACACAGTGTTCCTTTTAGCAAGTTTCCATGTGAACTTTTGTGCTCTCTTAGTCAATAGAACAGCTGCAAGTTTTTGGCAAAAAAAGGTATGTTTATTATTTTTAATATGTTCTATCGAGCACCTCAAACATTGCAAAAAAAAAAAAAACTCCAAATAACTGTGTATTCCAGTATTATTTATATATACAAGTATGTACCTCAATTCCACAAAATAATTTTAAGCAGTCAGTAACAGTTCAACTGTAGGAGGGTAAATTCTAACATGCTAATTACTGCAGCACTTAGGTCTCTCAGAGTAGCATGCCTTTGTATTTACAGAAGCTGTGGGCGCACGGCGGAGCGCACGGGGGAGCTTTGCACACCCAGGTTTGATTATTTGTTTCACATGCGGCTTTGAAATCTTGTCATCAATTCCTTATTATTGTTGTAATTCACTTATCCAGACTGCCATGGCCCTTGAATGATAGCCAGTGGAGTCTGTAGACTACATGCTAGCTTCATGCATTATCAACTGCTGGCAATTTAAACATTATTTATTTCACTAGCACTTTAGAGTTTGCACTGATCAATTGCACAAATAGTATCTAGTATGTATTGTAATTAGGCTATAATGATTATTTTTGTTTTTTATAGCACTTTATATTAGGCATTATTCATTTATTTAGCACGGTCACTTTATATATACAGTGTGCATTGTTATTAGGGGTTACTCTTGTGTTTTGTATTTAGGAACTATTATGGGGTATGATGCATTTATAATAGGTTGAGAAGCCGCATATATTTTGTACTCATTTGACTTAATAATACTCATAGTATTGTGATTTATTTATTATTGATTAATCTTATATATGTATTGTAGTCTTATTTGCCCTGGGTGTTTTAGTGTTATGTTTTAACCCTTTAAATGCCAAGCACGTAGTTTCTACGTGGTTGCTTCTCCTACCGTTAAGTGCCAAGCACGTAGAAACTACGTGCCTGGCATTTCCCCCAAACAGTTAAAGAATAGAAAAAAAAAACCACTTACCTCCGGTATCCCCATGAAGCTTGGGGTCCCCTCTTCCTGGGGGGGGCATCCGATCGCCCCCCCGTCGTCCTCCGTCTTCAGGGGGGGGCCCGAAACCAGCCGCCCCCCCCCCCCCCCCCGTTTCCAGCGCTGACATCGGCGCTGTAAAAAAAACAAAAAAACAAACTGTCATTTACTCACCTCCGCGCCCGAGCCTTCTGTCCGGGTCTCCTCTTCACCAGGGGGGGGTCCGATCCCCCCCCTGGGCTGCGCAGTCTTCAGGTGAGGACCCTCTTCCGGGTCCTCACCTCTTGTAATGGCGGCGATGGCCGCCGCCGCTTAGCTCCGCCCATTGTGGGAGGAGCGGGATGACGTCATCCCGCTCCTCCTATACCCCCTCCGAGCTCCGGCATCTGTCAGATGCCGGTGGTGATCGGAGCAGGGCGGATGTCAGCCGAGGAGGCTCCGATCGGAGCCCCCTCGCCTGTCACCCGCCCTGCGCCGATCACTACCGGCATCTGTCAGTGACAGCGGCGCGGGACAAACAGCGGCGAAGGACGTCGGATCGGAGGTGAGTACAGTGTAAAATAAGAAAAATAAAGATTTTTTTCTCTGTGTCTGTGATTTTTTACTATTAACCCCTTGTGAACTGGTAAGGGGTCCATGACCCCTATACCAGTTCACAAGGCTGGGGGGATGGCAAGCCACCTGCGCTAGCGGGTGGCTTGCCATTAACCCCTGGCACCCCCATTACCTGCCTCCCCAAAGGCCAGGGGGGGGCAGAAGAGCCCGGGCCCACATGGGCTATGTGGGCTCGTAGGCTGCAGGGTGGGGGGCCACAAAAGCTGGCCCCCCCACTCTGTGCCTACAAGCCCCCATAGCTGGTCCCGGGCTGGTTACTGTGGGTAAGGGGGACCCCACGTCAATTTTTTTTTTGATTTTTAAGGGTTTTTAACCCTTAAAAATCAAAAAAAAATGGGGTCCCCCCCCCCCTGGGAGGGGGGACCCTATGTCATTTTTTTTTTTGATTAACCCTTTGTGTTCTGTCATCCAGCAGCTATAAAAGGCTTCTAGCAAGTGAGCAGAAGCCAGTGATCGCCGAGGGACAGAGGGCTCCAGGATGGATGGGAGGTGAGTACAGTGTAAAAAAAAAAAAAAAATTAATAAAATATTTTTTCTCTGCTTGTGTCTGTGTGATTATTTACATTTAACCCCTTGTGAACTGGTAAGGGGTCCATGACCCCTATACCAGTTCACAAGGCTGGGGGGATGGCAAGCCACCTGCGCTAGCGGGTGGCTTGCCATTAACCCCCGGCACCCCCATTACCTGCCTCCCCAAAGGTCGGGGGGGGGGCAGAAGAGCCCGGGCCCACATGGGCTATGTGGGCTCGTAGGCTGCAGGGTGGGGGGGCCACATAAGCTGGCCCCCCCACTCTGTGCCTACAAGCCCCCATAGCTGGTCCCGGGCTGGTTACTTTGGGTAAGGGGGACCCCACGTCAATTTTTTTTTTGATTTTTAAGGGTTTTTAACCCTTTAAAATAAAAAAAAAAAATGGGGTCTCCCTCCCCTGGGAGGGGGGACCCTATGTCATTTTTTTTCTCGATTTAACCGTTTGTAGTGTGGATGGTAGTTGTATTTTTTTTGTGAATGTTATAAAATACTTGTTTCAGTTAGAGGGGTCTCCTGGGCAGGAACAGGGGGCTACCGATAAATATGTGGTACCGTTCTAATCGGTAGAAATGGGGCTTTCACATGCAATATGATTTTCCTTAATAAAATACATTTTTTATTTAAAATAAAGGAGTCAATTTTTTAAAAACATTTTTTATTTATTTATTTATTATTTTTACTTAATAATATTGTAAAAAAAAAAAAAATTTACAAACAAGACATTTCATGTTAAAGCCTAAACTCTGCTGCAAAAAAATATATATATAATTTTCCTGAAAGTTCCAGCAAAAATGGTGCAAAACATGGCGCAAAACATGACGCAAAATGGGGAAAAATGGCCTGTCAACAGAGGGTGACAAAATCTTAAGTAGGCTGGCAATTAAAAGGGTTAATAGTACCTATGCATGTTGGGTATTGTTCTGTTCGGGGGACCTTGCGCTTTCAGACTTAGCTTGTTTTTTCTGGTTTGCATATTTATATTTTAGGAAAAGGTGTTTTTTATTCAGCTTTTTTATAAATTTTTTAGGGAAACCCTGCGCAAACAAAGAATTCTTTGAGGGATTACTTCCATAAAGATGAGCCCACTACAACAAGCTGGGTACCCTTAGAAAGCTTAACGTGTGTACTTTCAGGGAATATATGGTTTATGGGGGATATTCCAAATGTCAAGGGTTGTTTTGGTTGAAAAATCGCAAGGTGCGCACTTTGTCTGCAGAGCTGAAATTTTCAAGTAAAATTACCGTTACGCACATGCTTTACTTTGGGGTGTTTGGCAACTCTTCCCTTGACAGAACCTATGCATGTTGGGTATTGTTCTGTTCGGGGGATGTTGCGTTTTCAGATTAAAGTTGTTTTTTCTTGTTTGTATATAGTTTTTTTAGGAAAATGTGGCTTTGATTCTGCTTTTTTATCCTTTTTTTAGGGAAACTCTTTGCAACCAAAGAATCCATTGAGGGATTACTTCCAGAAAACTATGGCCACATCAACAAGCCTGGTACGCCTAGAAAGCTTGAGGTGTGTACTTCCAGAGAATATATAGTTTGTTGGGGGTATTTCAAATGTAAAGGGTTGTTTTTCTGGAAAAACTGCAAGGTGCGCATATTGCATAGCACAGTTGTATTTTATCTGAAAATCCCCTAAAGCGCTGTTTCAGTTTGGGGGAGTCTCCTGGGCAGGAAAGGTTGTCTACCTATACATATGTGGTACCGCTGTAACCGGGAGAAATTGGGATTTCACACGCAATAAGATTTCATTGACAAACTTACATTTTTTATTACAAAAAAAACTACAATATGTAAAAATTTTTTTTTTTTTTTGCACATATTTCACCCAAAAATATTAAGAATACACCTAAAAAATGACAAACAAGACATTTCATGTTAAATCCCTTCAAAAATCACATTTGAACATGGGGAGCGCAAAATAGTGCAAAATGGTCTGGCAACAAAGGGTGACAAAAACGCCAGGTAGGCTGGCAGCGAAAGGGTTAAAGTGTTTTGTCATTGTGTCATTTGTGCTTTTTATACTCTTTGATGGCTTAGGCCCTTATTTATGAAGGAATAGCGACAGGTAGCGACTGGTGAGCGGCCGGTAATGACGGGCCCCACCACGAGAACGCCGGCTCCCCACCACAATCACACATTTATCAAGCCAATCCTGCTTAGCGACTGAGATAGCGCCATATAGCAACTCATTCATCATTATTCCAGCCTCAGCCCACAGCGCCAGCGTCCGACCTTGAACAGCGACAGGTATGACCTCTTGCTACCTGGCGCTCTCCAATGCATTAATGCATTTCAATGGAACAATCTTTAAATATTAATAATTAATTGTTATTAATTTTTTTTTTTAATGTGAAAAATTCTGTGACCACTTCTGCCACTTTAGATAATTTTTTTAAGGGAAAAAAAATAAAAAATAAATTGTACAGAATTGATATTACAGGTCTGATATTAATGTATTAATCAAACAGAGCAAAAAAGACCACACCAACAGTTTAAATAACAACTAGTGTGCTATACTGTGCAAGGTTAAAACAGGAAAATCTGTAAAGAACATGAAACAATTGCGGGGGAACCCACGTAACCCCCCCTAAACCCTGCGAAACCAGAAGCACCATTTAAACAATAATCAACTATGTAAAGAGTAATAAAGTTTATTAGGGCATATATCTACATATATATACAGACAATACTACAGGACAAATCTAAAACCATGTTTAAAAGACATATACTGACAATGCTAACAACTTTATAGTGATATATATATATATATATATATTTAGTATTTGTTTCAAGAGGACTCATGTTTTGGCCTTGGGCAGGCCCTGCATGTATTTATCATGTATAGCATTTTAGAGCAGCGGTGACGTTTGTTGCCCCCCCCTCTTTTTTCTTCCCCATCCTCGTTGTTAGTATTGTCATTAATGTATTCATATTACTAAATCATTTAAAAAACTTGTTTTTTTTGGTTTCCAAAAATATGGTTGTTTGGGGGTTAAAAAACTACTTTTAACACATCGCCGCCAGCGCTCTGGGGTTTAAACATGCATTTTACAGCGCGAGAATTTTTTGAGCGTGATTTTTTTAATGAATATGGTGGGAGCCGGTCGCTAGGGCCAGTCGCTATCATGCGCTCCCATACAGCGCGGAACCTGTCAAATAGCGACTCCTCACCCAATATTCAACATTACGGCAAACCGACTGAGTCGCTATCAACTACCGAACAACGGCCAAGCACAGCGACTACTAGCGGGCGCTCTGAAAATGCCGTTACAGTCGCTCAACTGTCGCTACCTGCCACTATTAATGAATCGGCCTCAAAGTCTATACAATAAATATTTCAATTAATGTTTTATCTGGTTGAGTGCCCCGGTTCTGTTTGGACTCCCTGGTTGTATTGTTCTTTAGCTTGCTTTTGTACATAGTTCACAAGCTAGAACTGTAGATGAGATACAGTAGTAGACATTAATATCATGTAATTTTATTAATGCACGCTAAAGCAAGCCTATAACCAACGCCACAGCAATGCCAGTTTTCTTAAAGTGCTTGAGGAGTCCCAAGTTCCACATATGAACTGCAAGCTTCAAAGACTATGGTAGTGCTTAGCTGCTTACATGAGCTCATTAAAAAAGTCCTTTCTATGCAATGCAATAGGGGCACCTAGGACTCCTAAACTAGAAGCGTATTCATACATTTCTAGATTGAGTAGCAACTGTTTTAGAATGATAGCATGGGAATGTATTAAGGCTTTGTTCACGTCTCGTTGTTGCCCTGCGTTGCAGCGCAGAGAAAACACTGTACATTATTCTAGATGGAATAGTTCACACATCTATACTGCATTGTGCAATGTATTAACAAAATGTTGCAGACATCTTTTTCAGTGCAACGATCTAACAGTACAGGAAAGTCTACGGCAATGCAAGCACAATGCATGTATATTGCAGTGTACCTGCGCTGCGTTTTCATTGCACTTGTGTTGCCATAGACCTTACCATTTACTTACTATGCAAAATGTTTTTCCTTTTAAAAAATGCCCTGCAAATGCGATGCAAACACCCTGCTAATGCATCAAAAGTGTACCTTTTGTTTCAATATATTGACTCTCTGCCATATTTACAAAACAGAGCCTTTCTGACATTTCTGACTCACTTCAGCACTAGTGATGAGCGAGTAGTATTCGACCGAGCCGGTATTCGATCGAATACTACGCTGTTCGTCATACTCGATTTCGATCGAGTACAGCGGCGATGGCGCACTCACAATTCGTTTCCCCTCCCACCTTCCCTGGTGCGTTTTTTACACCAATCACCATGCAGGGGGGGTGGGACAGGTCCTGGGAGGACGCTGGCATCGCGAAAACGGCGTCTACACGCATTGGCTGGAAAAACCATGTGACCTCGAATATACAAAACTCAGCACTTCCTCTTCGTCAGCATTAGCAGCTTGAACTTAGTGAGGGACAGACGCTCACAGCAGGGAAAGACAGGCTGTCGCTGGCAGGGCCCCAGAAGCTCGGAATATCGCTTTTACCACCATCTATACCAGCTACCAGAAGACAAGAGAGTCATTAAGAGCCCTTATTAGGGCTACTACGCTGAACGGTATATGGCTCATATGTAGGCAGGCAGGGCCCCAGAAGCTCAGAATATAGCTTTTACCACCATATATACCAGCTACCAGAAGACAAGAGAGTCCTTAAGAGCCCTAATTAGGGCTACTACGCTGAACAGTATATAGCTCATATTCTATGTAGTCAGGCAGGGCCCCAGAAGCTCAGAATATAGCTTTTACCACCATATATACCAGCTACCAGAAGACAAGAGAGTCCTTAATCCCTTATTAGTGCTGCTATGTTGAACAGTATATAGCTCATATCCTATGTAGGCAGGCAGGGCCCCAGAAGCTCAGAATATAGCTTTTACCACCATATATACCAGCTACCAGAAGACAAGAGAGTCCTTAAGAGCCCTTATTAGGGCTACTACGCTGAACAGTATATAGCTCATATTCTATGTAGTCAGGCAGGGCCCCAGAAGCTCAGAATATAGCTTTTACCACCATATATACCAGCTACCAGAAGACAAGAGAGTCCTTAAGAGCCCTTATTAGGGCTACTACGCTGAACAGTATATAGCTCATATCCTATGTAGGCAGGCAGGGCCCCAGAAGCGCAGAATATAGCTTTTACCACCATATATACCAGCTACCAGAAGACAAGAGAGTCCTTAAGAGCCCTTATTAGGGCTACTACGCTGAACAGTATATAGCTCATTTTCTATGTAGTCAGGCAGGGCCCCAGAAGTTCAGAATATAGCTTTTACCACCATATATACCAGCTACCAGAAGACAAGAGAGTCCTTAAGAGCCCTTATTAGGGCTACTACGCTGAACAGTATATAGCTCATATTCTATGTAGTCAGGCAGGGCCCCAGAAGCTCAGAATATAGCTTTTACCACCATATATACCAGCTACCAGAAGACAAGAGAGTCCTTAAGAGCCCTTATTAGGGCTACTACGCTGAACAGTATATAGCTCATATTCTATGTAGTCAGGCAGGGCCCCAGAAGCTCAGAATATAGCTTTTACCACCATATATACCAGCTACCAGAAGACAAGAGAGTCCTTAAGAGCCCTTATTAGGGCTACTACGCTGAACAGTATATAGCTCATATTCTATGTAGTCAGGCAGGGCCCCAGAAGCTCAGAATATAGCTTTTACCACCATATATACCATCTACCAGAAGACAAGAGAGTCCTTAATCCCTTATTAGTGCTGCTATGTTGAACAGTATATAGCTCATATCCTATGTAGGCAGGCAGGGCCCCAGAAGCTCAGAATATAGCTTTTACCACCATATATACCAGCTACCAGAAGACAAGAGAGTCCTTAAGAGCCCTTATTAGGGCTACTACGCTGAACAGTATATAGCTCATTTTCTATGTAGTCAGGCAGGGCCCCAGAAGCTCAGAATATAGCTTTTACCACCATATATACCAGCTACCAGAAGACAAGAGAGTCCTTAAGAGCCCTTATTAGGGCTACTACGCTGAACAGTATATAGCTCATATTCTATGTAGTCAGGCAGGGCCCCAGAAGCTCAGAATATAGCTTTTACCACCATATATACCAGCTACCAGAAGACAAGAGAGTCCTTAAGAGCCCTTATTAGGGCTACTACGCTGAACAGTATATAGCTCATATTCTATGTAGTCAGGCAGGGCCCCAGAAGCTCAGAATATAGCTTTTACCACCATATATACCAGCTACCAGAAGACAAGAGAGTCCTTAAGAGCCCTTATTAGGGCTACTACTCTGAACAGTATATAGCTCATATCCTATGTAGGCAGGCAGGGCCCCAGAAGCGCAGAATATAGCTTTTACCACCATATATACCAGCTATCAGAAGACAAGAGAGTCCTTAAGAGCCCTTATTAGGGCTACTACGCTGAACAGTATATAGCTCATATTCTATGTAGTCAGGCAGGGCCCCAGAAGCTCAGAATATAGCTTTTACCACCATATATACCAGCTACCAGAAGACAAGAGAGTCCTTAAGAGCCCTTATTAGGGCTACTACGCTGAACAGTATATAGCTCATATTCTATGTAGTCAGGCAGGGCCCCAGAAGCTCAGAATATAGCTTTTACCACCATATATACCAGCTACCAGAAGACAAGAGAGTCCTTAAGAGCCCTTATTAGGGCTACTACGCTGAACAGTATATAGCTCATATTCTATGTAGTCAGGCAGGGCCCCAGAAGCTCAGAATATAGCTTTTACCACCATATATACCAGCTACCAGAAGACAAGAGAGTCCTTAAGAGCCCTTATTAGGGCTACTACGCTGAACAGTATATAGCTCATATCCTATGTAGGCAGGCAGGGCCCCAGAAGCTCAGAATATTGCTTTTACCACCATATATACCAGCTACCAGAAGACAAGAGAGTCCTTAAGAGCCCTAATTAGGGCTACTACGCTGAACAGTATATAGCTCATATTCTATGTAGTCAGGCAGGGCCCCAGAAGCTCAGAATATAGCTTTTACCACCATATATACCAGCTACCAGAAGACAAGAGAGTCCTTAATCCCTTATTAGTGCTGCTATGTTGAACAGTATATAGCTCATATCCTATGTAGGCAGGCAGGGCCCCAGAAGCTCAGAATATAGCTTTTACCACCATATATACCAGCTACCAGAAGACAAGAGAGTCCTTAAGAGCCCTTATTAGGGCTACTATGCTGAACAGTATATAGCTCATTTTCTATGTAGTCAGGCAGGGCCCCAGAAGCTCAGAATATAGCTTTTACCACCATATATACCAGCTACCAGAAGACAAGAGAGTCCTTAAGAGCCCTTATTAGGGCTACTACGCTGAACAGTATATAGCTCATATTCTATGTAGTCAGGCAGGGCCCCAGAAGCTCAGAATATAGCTTTTACCACCATATATACCAGCTACCAGAAGACAAGAGAGTCCTTAAGAGCCCTTATTAGGGCTACTACGCTGAACAGTATATAGCTCATATCCTATGTAGGCAGGCAGGGCCCCAGAAGCGCAGAATATAGCTTTTACCACCATATATACCAGCTACCAGAAGACAAGAGAGTCCTTAAGAGCCCTTATTAGGGCTACTACGCTGAACAGTATATAGCTCATATTCTATGTAGTCAGGCAGGGCACCAGAAGCTCAGAATATAGCTTTTACCACCATATATACCAGCTACCAGAAGACAAGAGAGTCCTTAAGAGCCCTTATTAGGGCTACTATGCTGAACAGTATATAGCTCATATTCTATGTAGTCAGGCAGGGCCCCAGAAGCTCAGAATATAGCTTTTACCACCATATATACCAGCTACCAGAAGACAAGAGAGTCCTTAAGAGCCCTTATTAGGGCTACTACGCTGAACAGTATATAGCTCATATCCTATGTAGGCAGGCAGGGCCCCAGAAGCTCAGAATATAGCTTTTACCACCATATATACCAGCTACCAGAAGACAAGAGAGTCCTTAAGAGCCCTTATTAGGGCTACTACGCTGAACAGTATATAGCTCCTATTCTATGTAGTCAGGCAGGGCCCCAGAAGCTCAGAATATAGCTTTTACCACCATATATACCAGCTACCAGAAGACAAGAGAGTCATTAAGAGCCCTTATTAGGGCTACTACGCTGAACAGTATATAGCTCATATCCTATGTAGGCAGGCAGGGCCCCAGAAGCGCAGAATATAGCTTTTACCACCATATATACCAGCTACCAGAAGACAAGAGAGTCCTTAAGAGCCCTTATTAGGGCTACTACGCTGAACAGTATATAGCTCATATTCTATGTAGTCAGGCAGGGCCCCAGAAGCTCAGAATATAGCTTTTACCACCATATATACCAGCTACCAGAAGACAAGAGAGTCCTTAAGAGCCCTTATTAGGGCTACTATGCTGAACAGTATATAGCTCATATTCTATGTAGTCAGGCAGGGCCCCAGAAGCTCAGAATATAGCTTTTACCACCATATATACCAGCTACCAGAAGATAAGAGAGTCCTTAAGAACCCTTATTAGGGCTACTACGCTGAACAGTATATAGCTCATATCCTATGTAGGCAGGCAGGGCCCCAGAAGCTCAGAATATAGCTTTTACCACCATATATACCAGCTACCAGAAGACAAGAGAGTCCTTAAGAGCCCTTATTAGGGCTACTACGCTGAACAGTATATAGCTCCTATTCTATGTAGTCAGGCAGGGCCCCAGAAGCTCAGAATATAGCTTTTACCACCATATATACCAGCTACCAGAAGACAAGAGAGTCATTAAGAGCCCTTATTAGGGCTACTACGCTGAACAGTATATAGCTCATATCCTATGTAGGCAGGCAGGGCCCCAGAAGCTCAGAATATCGCTTTTACCACCATATATACCAGCTACCAGAAGACAAGAGAGTCCTTAAGAGCCCTTATTAGGGCTACTACGCTGAACAGTATATAGCTCATATTCTATGTAGTCAGGCAGGGCCCCAGAAGCTCAGAATATAGCTTTTACCACCATATATACCAGCTACCAGAAGACAAGAGAGTCCTTAAGAGCCCTTATTAGGGCTACTACGCTGAACAGTATATAGCTCATATTCTATGTAGTCAGGCAGGGCCCCAGAAGCTCAGAATATAGCTTTTACCACCATATATACCAGCTACCAGAAGACAAGAGAGTCCTTAAGAGCCCTTATTAGGGCTACTACGCTGAACAGTATATAGCTCATATCCTATGTAGGCAGGCAGGGCCCCAGAAGCGCAGAATATAGCTTTTACCACCATATATACCAGCTACCAGAAGACAAGAGAGTCCTTAAGAGCCCTTATTAGGGCTACTACGCTGAACAGTATATAGCTCATATTCTATGTAGTCAGGCAGGGCCCCAGAAGCTCAGAATATAGCTTTTACCACCATATATACCAGCTACCAGAAGACAAGAGAGTCATTAAGAGCCCTTATTAGGGCTACTACGCTGAACAGTATATAGCTCATATCCTATGTAGGCAGGCAGGGCCCCAGAAGCTCAGAATATCGCTTTTACCACCATATATACCAGCTACCAGAAGACAAGAGAGTCATTAAGAGCCCTTATTAGGGCTACTACGCTGAACAGTATATAGCTCATATCCTAGGTAGGCAGGCAGGGCCCTAGAAGCTCAGAATCTCGCATTTACCACCATATATACCAGCTACCAGAAGACAAGAGAGTCATTAAGAGCCCTTATTAGGGCTTCTATGCTGAACAGTATATAGCTCATTCTAGCTATATAAACACTGCACACAACGGCTGCTTTAGTGAGGGGTAGCTGCTGCTGCTGGAATAGGGACAGAAAGACTTCAGTGGTGTATTACCACCTATATACAAAACTATATACACTCTGCTCAAAACGGCTGCTTTAGTGAGGGGTAGCTGCTGATGCTGGAATAGGGACAGAAAGACTTCAGTGGTGTATTAGCACCTATATACAAAACTATATTTTGCACTACTGTTTTGTGTCCTCTGTGCCAACAAAACCTTGTTATATACCCGGTGCGTATAGGCACCATTTCACCTTCTGGCAGTATACGGCTGTATAGCCAGGTGTTTTTCTTAAAAATATTTTTATATTTGGCACTACTGTTTTGTGTCCTCTTTACCAACAAAACCTTGTTATATACCCGGTGCGTATAGGCACCATTTCACCTTCTGGCAGTATACGGCTGTATAGCCAGGTGTTCTTAAAAATATATTTATATTTGGCACTACTGTTTTGTGTCCTCTGTGCCAACAAAACACTGTTTTATACACGGTGCGTATAGGCACCATTTCACCTTCTGGCAGTATACGGCTGTATAGCCAGGTGTTCTTCTTAAAAATATTTTTATATTTGGCATAACGCGTGGCCAAAAAAGTAAAACGTCTGAAATGCGGAGGGCTAGCGCAAAGGGACGTGGACGAGGACGGGGGCGCGGAAATGCTGGTGGGGGCACAAACCGCGTTGAAGCCAGTGGGGATACAATGCGTGCTGGTGAGGGGCAGCCAGCATTACGCTCATCCAGCTTCCCTGCCTTTATGGGACAGTTATGCGGGGGGCGGGGTACAGCTCTGTTAAGGCCTGAGCAGCGTGAACAGGTGGTGCAATGGATGGCCGATAACGCTTCCAGTCACTTGTCCACCACCCAGTCATCCACACAGTCTCACTCTGACCCTCCTTCCTCCCAATCTGGCCAACAGAGTCAGCCCACCCTTGACCCCTCCCAGGACCTCTTTTCGGGTCCTTTTCCAGATGTGCTGCAAGAATCCCAGGAGCTAGCAGAGGAATTTGTTTGTAGTGATGCCCAAACACTTGAGTATCCGCCATCTGCTAGTGATGTGGACCCGGAGCCAGCATCTGCTATCATGAGCGATGATGATGAGACGCAGTTGCCATCAAGGGAGGCTGTTGGAATGTCCAGTGGGCAGGAGGAGGAGCAGAGAGAGGAAGTGGAAGAGGAGGTGGTGGACGACAAAATGACCGACCCCACTTGGACAGGGGTGATGTCCAGCGGGGAAAGCAGTGGAGATGCGGTCTGCGCATCACCGAATAAGGCAGCAAGAGGCAGAGGACAGTCCAGAGGCAGAGGACAGTCCAGACAGAGAAGGCAGGCCACAGCCAGCAGGGCCGAAGCTCTTCCCGGCAGCAGGCATTTGCGCGAAGCTCCCCCATCGAGGCCTCGTACTTCTGTGGTGTGGAGATTTTTTAATGTTTGCGCGGATGACAAACTGAGCGCGGTTTGCGCAATCTGCCACTCAAAACTGAGTAGGGGCTCTGAGAAGAGCAATCTGACCACCTCAGGCATGCGCCGTCACTTGGAATTCAAGCACTGGGCTGAGTGGGAGAGAGCAAACGCAATACAACCTGCGCCCCGTCTTGCTGCCACTGCCTCTTCCCCTTTGTTGTGTGCTGCCACTGCGGTCCAGACCTCCAGCCAGGACACCTCCACATCTGCCTCTGCCTCGGCTACTTTGGGGCCTTCTCCTTCAGCCCCCCCTTCCCCCGCATCTTCGTCTGCACCTTCCATCTCCTCGTCCCATCAACTGTCCATCTCGCAGGCGTTCAACCGCAGGCGGAAGTAAGCCTCCAGTCACCCCCAAGCCCAAGCCTTAACCTGCCTCATCTCCAAACTGCTGGCCCTGGAGATGTTGCCGTTTAGGCTTGTGGAGACGCAGGCCTTCCGCGACCTGATGGCGGCTGCCGCACCTCGCTATTCCGTCCCTAGCCGCCACTATTTTTCCCGGTGTGGCATCCCCGCCCTGTTTCAGCACGTGTCGCGTAACATCAGGCGGGCCCTGAGGTACGCAGTCAGCGCAAAGGTCCACTTGACCACCGACTCGTGGACAAGCGCTTGCGGCCAAGGACGCTACATCTCTTTGACGGCACACTGGGTGAATGTTGTGGAAGCGGGGACGGGGTCGCAAACAGGGACGGCCTACATACCACCCCCGCCCAAGATTGCCAGCACGGGTTCTGATAGACCCCCCTCCTCTTCCTCCTCCTCCTCCTCCTCTGCCTTAACATCGCCCTCAGCCCCTAGCTGGAAGCGTTGCAGCACTGGCGCGGGGAGACGTCAGCAGGCGGTGCTTAAGCTCATCAGCTTGGGCGACAGGAAGCACAGCGCCGCAGAGGTGAGGCACGCCATATTGCAGCAGACAGAGATGTGGCTGTCGCCGCTGCAGCTAGGACCAGGCATGGTCGTGTGCGATAATGGCCGTAACCTGGTGGCGGCTCTGGAGCTTGCAGAACTCAATCACGTACCATGCCTGGCCCACGTTTTTAATTTGGTAGTACAAAAGTTTCTAAAGACTTACCCCAACCTGGCAGAGCTACTGGTCAAAGTGCGGCACTTGTGCGCTCACTTTCGGAAGTCAACTGTAGCTGCTGCTAGCTTAAAAAAAATCCAGCAACGCCTCCATTTGCCTCAACATCGGCTGTTGTGCGACCTGCCCACTCGCTGGAATTCCACCTATTGCATGTTGGCCAGGGTGTGTGAGCAGAAGAAAGCATTGATGGAGTACCAGATGATGCATCCACGCGTGCCTCCAACTCAGCTCCCTCAGTTTGCCAACCACGAGTGGCCATGGATGGCAGACATATGCGATGTATTGCGTATCTTTGAGGAGTCCACTAAGAAGGTCAGCAGCGAGGACGCTATAGTGAGCGTAACCATCCCGCTCCTATGCGTCCTTAAAGAATCGCTCATCGCAATAAGGGAGAACGCATTGCACACAGAGGAGACGGGGGTAGGAGGAGACGCAACGCAGGTAGACAGTCAGACCACACTTTTGTCTGCTGCTCGGTGGCAGTTGCAGGAGGAGGAGGATGAGGAGGAGGAGGACAACGTGGAGGTGGCTGTGGAAGAGGATGCTGGCGGCGAGGGTAGCAGTCAGGCTGTGTGCGTCCCATTGGTTCAGCGCGGATGGGGCGGAGAGGAGGAGGAAGAGGAGGAAATGGAAAATGATCCTTCTGGTGGGGGCAGTGACGTCATGCCTACTCAGAGTCTGGCACACATGGCTGACTTCATGCTGGGCTGCTTTTCCCGGGACATACGTGTTGTCCGGATATTGGAGAACAAACTATACTGGGTCTTCGCACTCCTGGACCCCCGGTATAAAGATAACTTCTCCTCTTTTATTCCGGTAGAGGAGAGGACGAATCGATTACTGGAATACCAGAGGGAACTCTTGCAGAACATGATGCAGATTTTCCCACCCAGCATCGCTGGCGGCAGAGAGGAGAGTGTCTCCCAGAGTCTGACAACATCGATCAGGCCCACAGCCACCAGGGGAACACTCTCCAAGGTGTGGGACACGTTCATGTCACCCCCTCGTGCAACTTCCATCACTGCGGGGCCCGCTATCAGCAGGAGGGACAAGTATCGGCGGATGTTGCGGGACTACCTGGCAGACCACACCCCTGTCCTCCCCGATCCCTCGGCGACCTACACTTACTTGGTCTCCAAGTTGGACACGTGGCTGGAACTGTCCCTGTACGCCTTGGAGGTGCTTGCCTGCCCTGCCGCCAGCGTGCTATCAGAAAGGGTGTTCAGCGCAGCCGGGGGCATTATAACCGATAAGCGCAGCCGCCTGTCAACCGACAGTGCCGACAGGCTGACGCTAATCAAAATGAACAGCAAGTGGATTGACCCGGACTTTGCTTGTACAACAGTGGAAAGCAGCCAAGAGTGAAGTGCCATCTGTATGAAGTGCCATTTCCTCCTCCTCCTCCTCCTCCTCCTCCTTAACCGCCGTAGAATTGCTGTATTAATAAAAAAAAATTATGGCTCACCTCTTGGGCTTAATACAATCAATTTTTAAGAGGTCTCAGCTCTTGGGCCTCCACACAATTTTTAAAAGTTCTCAGCTCTTGGGCCTCCACACAATTTTTAAAAGGTCTCAGCTCTTGGGCCTCCACACAATTTTTAAAAGGTCTCAGCTCTTGGGCCTCCACACAATTTTTAAGAGGTCTCAGCTCGTGGGACTCCACACAATTTTTAAGATGTCTCAGCTCGCGGGACTCCACACAATTTTTGAGAGGTCTCAGCTCGTGGGACTCCACACAATTTTTAAGAGGTCTCAGCTCGCGGGACTCCACACAATTTTTGAGAGGTCTCAGCTCGTGGGCCTCCACACAATTTTTAAGAGGTCTCAGCTCTTGGGCCTCCACACAATTTTTAAGAGGTCTCAGCTCTTGGGCCTCCACACAATTTTTAAGAGGTCTCAGCTCGTGGGACTCCACACAATTTTTAAGATGTCTCAGCAAATGAACAGCAAGTGGATTGACCCGGACTTTGCTTGTACAACAGTGGAAAGCAGCCAAGAGTGAAGTGCCATCTGTATGAAGTGCCATTTCCTCCTCCTCCTCCTCCTCCTCCTCCTCCTCCTCCTTAACCGCCGTAGAATTGCTGTATTAATAAAAAAAAATTATGGCTCACCTCTTGGGCTTAATACAATCAATTTTTAAGAGGTCTCAGCTCTTGGGCCTCCACACAATTTTTAAAAGGTCTCAGCTCTTGGGCCTCCACACAATTTTTAAAAGGTCTCAGCTCTTGGGCCTCCACACAATTTTTAAAAGGTCTCAGCTCTTGGGCCTCCACACAATTTTTAAGAGGTCTCAGCTCGTGGGACTCCACACAATTTTTAAGATGTCTCAGCTCGCGGGACTCCACACAATTTTTGAGAGGTCTCAGCTCGTGGGACTCCACACAATTTTTAAGAGGTCTCAGCTCGCGGGACTCCACACAATTTTTAAGAGGTCTCAGCTCGCGGGACTCCACACAATTTTTAAGAGGTCTCAGCTCTTGGGCCTCCACACAATTTTTAAGAGGTCTCAGCTCGTGGGACTCCACACAATGTTTGAGAGGTCTCAGCTCTTGGGCCTCCACACAATTTTTAAGAGGTCTCAGCTCGTGGGACTCCACACAATGTTTGAGAGGTCTCAGCTCTTGGGCCTCCACACAATTTTTAAAAGGTCTCAGCTCTTGGGCCTCCACACAATTTTTAAAAGGTCTCAGCTCTTGGGCCTCCACACAATTTTTAAAAGGTCTCAGCTCTTGGGCCTCCACACAATTTTTAAGAGGTTTCAGCTCTTGGGCCTCCACACAATTTTTAAAAGGTCTCAGCTCTTGGGCCTCCACACAATTTTTAAGAGGTCTCAGCTCTTGGGCCTCCCCTACTGCTGGGGTGACACACTGTAACAAACCTCCTCCTGTAAGCTTCCCTGACTGCTGGGGTGACACACTGTAACAAACCTCCTCCTATATGCTTCCCTGACTGCTGGGGTGACACACTGTAACAAACCTCCTCCTGTAAGCTTCCCTTACTGCTGGGGTAACACACTGTAACAAACCTCCTCCTGTAAGCTTCCCTGACTGCTGGGGTGACACACTGTAACAAACCTCCTCCTGTAAGCTTCCCTTACTGCTGGGGTGCCACACTGTAACAAACCTCCTCCTGTAAGCTTCCCTGACTGCTGGGGTGATACACTGTAACAAACCTCCTCCTGTAAGCTTCCCTGACTGCTGGGGTGACACACTGTAACAAACCTCCTCCTGTAAGCTTCCCTTACTGCTGGGGTGACACACTGTAACAAACCTTCTCCTGTAAGCTTCCCTGACTGCAGGGGTGACACACTGTAACAAACCTCCTCCTGTAAGCTTCCCTTACTGCTGGGGTAACACACTGTAACAAACCTCCTCCTGTAAGCTTCCCTGACTGCTGGGGTGACACACTGTAACAAACCTCCTCCTGTAAGCTTCCCTTACTGCTGGGGTGCCACACTGTAACAAACCTCCTCCTGTAAGCTTCCCTGACTGCTGGGGTGACACACTGTAACAAACCTCCTCCTGTAAGCTTCCCTTACTGCTGGGGTAACACACTGTAACAAACCTCCTCCTTTAAGCTTCCCTTACTGCTGGGGTGACACAATGACACAAGAGGACATGTCTGACCACATCTCACACACACAATGACAATTAGGGGTGGGGTCTATTTATTTTCCCCCTTGCCTATGCCATCTGTGGTTGTCATTAGGCAACGTGATTTTAAGGGGTGCAGAATTTTGTTCTTCTTTTTTGTACAGTTTGGCTTGGGGTCCATGGCAATGTAGAGGAAAGAAGGTTTCCTTGTCTTGTCTCACTTTACGTAGAAGTAATATTGTGTTTGGAGTGTATTGTTGAGAGGCTGTGATAGTGGCGTAATAGTGCGACTTGGGCGCGTTATATGCACCCAGACATGCTTCCCCTGCTGTCCCAGTTGCATTCCAGCAGTGTTGGCATCATTTTCTGATGTTTCAGGGTGGACTTGGTGACCTCCAAGTGGTCGAATTGAGATTTCCAAGTGTCGAGCATTTTTTTCCCATAGACTATAATGGGATTCGATATTCGGTCGAGTAGTCGAGTAACGCGGTCTATTCGAATCGAAATTGCCCACCAGGGAAGTGCACAAACTTTTCTTTTTTTCTCCCTCAATCATGACCTATACTATCCTACAATTCTAAAAGTGGTTGATGGTAATAGTGATCATAGTTAATATTCGGGGAGGCTGATTCATTAATAGCGACAGATAGCGACTGTTGAGCGTCTGTAGCGGTATTTTGACAGCGACCGCTAGTAGTCGCTGTGCTTGCCCATTGTTCGGTGGATGATAGCGACTCAGTCGGTGTGCTGTAATGTTGAATACAAGATGCTGAGTCGCTATTTGACAGGTTCGCTGTTGTATGGGAGCGCATGATAGCGACTGGACATAGCGACCGGCACCCACCATATTCATTAAAAAATCAGCCTTAAAAATTCCTAGCGCTGTGAAATGCATGTTTAAATCCCAGAGCGCAGTAGGCGATGTGTTAAAAGTAGTTTTTTAACCCCCTAACCACCCAAAAAAAAAAAATGGAATGATTTTGAAATAATATTCAAACCTGAATAGTTTAAAATCAGACCTGTAATATCAATTCTGCAAAAAAAAAAAAATGTTTTTAAAAATCCCCAAAAAATACATTTTCAAAGGAAGAAGTGTTCAGATTTTTTTTTTGAAATGTAAAAAAAAAAAAAAATATATTAAAAAATAATTATTAATTAAAATACATTCTGCCATTGAAATGCATTGGAGAGCGCCAGGTAGCGAGAGGTCATACCTGTCGCTGTTCAAGGATGTTCGCTGGCGCTGTGGGCTGAGGCTGGGATAATGATGAATGAGTTGCTAGGTGGCGCTATCTCAGTCGCTAAGCAGTATCGACTTGATAAATGTGTGATTGTGGAGGTGAGCCGGCGTTCTAGTTGCGGTACCTGGCTTTACTGGCCGGCTCCCCAGTCGCTATCTGTCGCTATCTGTCGCTATTCCTTGATAAATAAGGCCCTAAGACTCATTGCGATATGAAGTGGAAACATTAAAATATGCCTGAAACACAGAATTTGATTGCTTGCACACAGAAAGGGATGTGCCCTCTGCATTTAACCTATGCATGCAGTTACTACAAACACAAACCCACCCATGATTTCCACCCGTGAACAGTGGCTGCACATGTGCCTAGAGTGTTGAGCTGCCACAAGTACAGTGCCCGGGGAGCAGTTGGGGGTTTAGGTGCTTTGGTTCAAAGCACTTCAGTCAGCTGAGAATCGAAAGTGCCACCCTGCCGTCAAAATGTTGCTTCCTTAACAACAAGGACATGACCCCTCCATCAGTGCTAATCCCAAGTTGAAAGTACTATCCCAAAAAAAAGCATACTTTCCGATTCACAACAGTATTCCTTCACCCCTTGCCAGAAACGTTGGTGACCTTCAAGTCCACTTTAATAACAGGGGTGCAGAGGTTGCAACTTTATTGGGGTCATGAGGCTAACTCAAGACCTCTTCTTTTAATGTCGACCAACACATTTTTAAACTTAAAGACGGGGAGGCCGATTAATTAATAGCGGCAGGTAGCGACAATTGAGCGACTGTAGCGGCATTTTCAGAGCGCCCGCTAGTAGTCGCTGTGCTTGGCCGTTGTTCGGTAGTTGATAGCGACTCTTGCCGTAATGTTGAATATTGGGTGAGGAGTCGCTATTTGACAGGTTCCACGCTGTATGGGAGCGCATGATAGCGACTGGTCAGAGCGACCGGCTTCCACCATATTCATTAACAAATCATGCTCAAAAAATTCTCGAGCTGTAAAATGGATGTTTAAACCCCAGAGCGCTGGCGGCGATGGGTTAAATGTAGTTTTTTAACCCCCAAACAACCATATTTTTGGAAACCAAAAAAAACAAGTTTTTTAAATAATTTTGTAATATGAATACATTAATATCAGACCTGTAATATCAATTCTGTACTTTTTTTTTTATTATTTTTTTTACCTTAAAAAAATTATTAAAAATGGCAGAAGTTTTTCACATTAAAAAAACAAAAAACAAAAAAACATTAACAACAATTAATTATGAATATTTAAAGATTGTTCCATTGAAATGCATTGGAGAGCGCCAGGTAGCGAGAGGTCATACCTGTCGCTGTTCAAGGTCGGACGCTGGCGCTGTGGGCTGAGGCTGGAATAATGATGAATGAGTGGCTATCTGGCGCTATCTCAGTCGCTAAGCAGGATTGGCTTGATAAATGTGTGATTGTGGTGGGGAGCCGGCGTTCTCGTGGCGGGGCCCGTCATTAACGGTTGCTCACCAGTCGCTACCTGTCGCTATCCCTTGTTAAATAAGGGCCTATGTGCGACCTAGTGGTGGTCTGTGTGCAGGGGGCATAGGGAAGATGATGTGAGCTGCATGAAAAGTGAAATGCAAACAGGGATATTTGCTATTGCCTGAAGTTCATATTTCCATTTTCTCTTACAGGAGAAAATATTTCATATTGTTTTACAAAAAAAAAATGAATCATTGCTTCTGTCTGTCTTGGTACATTTATTACAATTACCCAGCTGCATAATAATATATTGTTTTTATAAGTCTTTTGAACACGTATTTAAAATTCATAAGCTACCACCCTTTTCTAATCTGCATGCAGCTTGATGATTTTCTGAAAATTGTGATCTGATTAGTGCTTTGGTGATTTTTTTTAAAGGACTAAAGCATAATGTGATTATTTAAAACCTAAACTATGTTACTGATTAAAAGTATAGTGTGTTATATTTTGTAGCAGAGACATACAATAATTCTATACAGAAGATTTGTATGTTTAGCCACATCAGATGTCGTCATTGATAATTATTGCTGCCGATGCAATTGTGTATTAATTTTATTTTGTATTTTATATGGTTTTTATATTCCTATGGCTGTGAAGGTCATTTTTTTATCAAAAGGAAAAGTATCTTTCACTTTCATACCTGTAACAGCCAAGCACAGAAATTAGATGCTCCAGCAGGGCAGGTAGGGGTGCCCTGAAACAGCATAAGGCATATTATTTCTTGTGACTCGAACCCCTCATCTCACTGTAGCATAGAGCATGTGGAGGCTTCCTGGATTGCAGCAGGCTTAGTGGTGTAAGCTTACTTTTCTTTAATGTGGAACTTTTATATCAAGTATCAAATGGATATAGAAACTGTGTGTACAATTTATTGTTTTGCAGTTTTTTTCCCAGACCTTTGTGTCGTCGCAAACTGAGAACAGTAGATGGTGCAGGGAATTCAGCAGCCAATAGCAGAAGCATTGTGCATATGGTCAAACATGTCAAGGTCAGCAACAGGCCTTGGCACTAGACATGTTTAAAGTGGACCAACACCCTCCCCTCCCCAGCTCCCTGACTGCGGGGCGCCCCGATCGCCCCGATATGTGAAACCCCCCCAGATCCCCGAAAATCCTACCTGATCCTCGTACCAGTGGCGCATGCGCGGGCCGGGTAAGAGGGATGCGCGGGAGGCGGCGGCGGCCCGCGCTCAGCTTGTCCGGCGCTGCCTCTCCTTGTCCGGCGGCGGCGATTGGGCGAGTGAGTCACGTGGGAGCGGGGTCAGGTGAGTTTTCGGGGCTTTCTGGGGGGTTTCACACAGCGGGGAACCCACGATCGGGGTGCCCCGCGGAAGTGGACCAATACCAATAGTCAAAATCCTGGGTGTTGGTCCACTTTAAACGTGACACAGAACTTGACTGAGATTGGATGTGGTCAGACGATAGCAGGCAAGGCTGGAACAGTACATACAATGACAATATGGTCCGTGGCAAGATAGTTCCTGGACATGTCTTTTAAATGTGCTGCCCCCAATCATCTTGAACACTTAGCCCACTGGCATCTACCAGGCAACAACACCAAGCTCCATGCCGGTAGGCAATAGAATGAACTGCGAGTGCCTTGTGGCTACCAGCTGCTTCTATGCATATATACACATTGTCATTTCAAAGTCAGTGTCATGCTTTACTCGCTAGTACAAATCTCAGGAGATATTTGAAATCCCTCTATCACCAAATCTGGTGCTCTTCTATAATTATTTGGCATATATTTGAGATGGGTGGTGTGTTTTCACCCTATTCCGCAGTGTCCTATAGCCTTCATTGCTGCAGTACCATGTTATTCAAAAGTAGGTCACCTAATAAAATGGAAATGTGGAAGTAAAATCTTGTAATGTCTACCACTGTCATCAGGTCAGTCAGGTAAAAATTCTTACAATGATCTCTTTTTCCTGCAGGGTGTTAGCCTGAGGTGTAGGATGCTATTTGTGGCTATGAAACTGGCTATTGCAGGTAGCAATCCTCTCATGGCTAGGGCTATATTTTGACCTTAAGGATATTAATTCTTCAGGAGGGAACTGAACACAAAAATAAGTAATTCTCGTCTCGTAAACAGAAACATCTGGCCTGTGTGGCCTGACAAAACAGGAATAATACAAATTAAATGTACATATAGGTAAGACTGGATAATACTGTAACTTTCAAAAAGGAAATCATTTTTGGGGCCCACCAGAGTGAATTATTCTAAGGGCCAACCATAAGAATTAAATGTTGTGGCCCACTAGAGGAATTAATTATTGTAGCCCATTAGAGGAGGTCACTCTAGCCAAGTTGCTGCACAATAGAATGTACTTTTTTATTTAAATGACAAAAGTAATATACTGAATAACTAACAAACTCACAGAACACTTGAGGAAAACCAAAAACACTGTGTTAGTCATAGACCTCCTGTACTGCACCGATGGTGGCCCAGGGCCCAGCATAGAATCCTTTGGTCCTCTGCCAGTCTGACACTGGCTATAGGTGTTTTTTATTCTGGGGCCTCCAACACTTGGTAGCCTGCACAACCTCTAACACTTTATTCATAGTTATTAAGAAGAAACCTGATCTAGACTTTCTGCCTAGTGGTCTCCACCACAGTTATTAAAGTCTTGTTCCTTACATACCTATATTACCTCAATTGTAAATGCGCTTGGCCATCACAAATGCATGCAGCATGGTACATGGTTAAACAAGTTATTTATTTAAAGGCTATAAAGGTGTTTAATTTCCAATGATCTATGTGTTTATGAAACACACAAACACACACAGATCATTGACACCCCCAGCAGATTGAGTGCACACATAGAAGGCTGCTGCCAGCTCTTCTGGAAATTTCAGGCCATATCTCACAATGACCTGACCAGAGTGAAATGGTATAGGGGTCCCCTGCACCCCTTACCAGTTCACCCTACGTGAAAAAGAAATAAGAAACCACACAAAAAAAATTTATTGCTTTTAATTTAACTAATGCTCACCCATCCCCTTCCTCCATCTTCTCTCCCCTTCCCGACATCATCTTCGTCGGGTCCGATGGGTCTTCTTTGGCCCGCACCATCTCCTTCTTCCTTCTTCGGGGCTTTCAGTGTGTAGATGCCATCAGAAGCTGATGGCTATACCACCATTTGGATGAGGGGAAACATAGATTCCCCCTTCTTTCATCCTTGCAACCCAGCAAGGGACTGAAATGAGGGTCAAGGGAGCCAGATTTTATCCTTGGAGGTGTGGCCTCCAAGAAATCTCCCTGATGTAATTGCTGATGTCACAGAAGGGGAGGGGTCTGGAAGGGAAATGCACTACAAAACAGGGTTCATTTAGCACTTCACAAGCAAGCAGGCAAGACACCAAGCAAAGAAAACTGGTCTGTTTGCCAGAACAATTGAAGGATACTTTATAAGGTGAGAAAGAAAAAAAAATGCAATAAAGCCAAAATAAATATATAGTTCCAAAAATACAGTTCTCAGTAGTTTGTAAGAAATGCAAGGAATAAACATATCTTAGTAAAGTAAAGTAAAGTCTTGGTTCCATGATCAGTCAGTTCCTTCAAGTTTCAGCAGTGTTTCCAGCTTGAAGGGCAGAGGAAAGAAATGGAATGCTTTTGTCCAACATAGGACCACACCACTTGACCAATCACAGGTCCCCCATATCATGCAATGGGTTATCGCCTTGTATTCAACCTACTAGGCTTTATTCTATTATCCAATCCTAGATCAACACATATACACAAAGGAAACAAGCCACATGGTTTCAGTCATCTTGGAATACAAGGCCTTCAGGCATTTTGTAAAATGCCAAATCATTTGAAAAATGTTATACATATTTTTTATTATAGGTCAAACTAATACAACAACATGAAAAGATTTGTCTGTAGCACTACACCATGGAGGCCACAAGAAGGGGGAACCTATGTTCCCTCCTCATCTAAATGGCTGCGCAGCCGTCAGCTTCTGATGGCCGGTGCCACCACATCTAAATGCTGGAGGGGGTCCCGAAGAGCCCCAAAGAATGCAAAGGACATGGTGCAGGACAAAGAAGACCCGCCGGACCCAGGGGGATGTGGAAGAGCACCAGGGGTGCACAGGACAAATGGGCAAAAGGGCTTGTAACTTGCAGGGACAGGGACCACCGAAAGCGCAGCCTCCGAGCCCTAGGTTACAAGCCATTGTGCTTGGCGTGTAGCATTTAGGGGGGACTCCACTTTTTATGCAAGAAACCTTTAAAAAGAACCCCACTGTCACTTTCCTGGCTCTAATGAATGCCGGTTGCCAGTTAAGTGGCAAAATATTCGGACAAACATTTTTTTCGTCAGATCTAACAAAAAATGCCCCCAACAAAAAATTACCAAAAATATAAAAAAATAAACCTGCAGGCAGTTTCAATGGTAAATGGGATGCATTTAAAAGTCACATTTAGTCAAACACTTAAAAGTGAAAAAATGCAACTAAAATATCAAAAGTTGGACTATTCTTCGTTAGATAAAAATTGTATCTAACAAAAATGCCAAAATAATTACCAGAAAATATTTTTAAAAAGGGCTTTTCTGTTTTTACTTAACCTACACCATTTTTTGCAGGGCAATTTCCCTGGTGTCCCCCCTTCCAATTTGCAGCTTTCTAACCCTTGTGACCCACCTTTTACAGCCATTTTTAGGCCCCAAGTTTGGGTCCCCATAGACGTCAATGAGGTTTGGGGACCTGTACCAGACTTTAGCGACTAGTTCAGCCGAACTTGTTGAACTCAAATTTCATCGTGTTCTCCCATTCCTAATCATTATGTTATACTGTATATATTGTAGGCAGGGACAGTATCTCTGTAAACATGTATCTTCATACAGGGGTCTAGTTGGAAAATGCCAACTGGATTCTCTGGAATCTACAATCCAAATGCTTAATATTGACCCTCCCCTCCCTGCCATGTGTGTAAGCAGTAGTTTCTGGCCACATTTGGGGTATTGCTGAATTCAGAAGAAACTGTTTTATAAATTGTGTGTTATAGTCTATCTTGTAAAAAGGAAAATTTATAGCTAAAGCAACAATTTAGTGAAAAAAATAATAAATAAATAAAATATTAATTTACCTTCATTCTTTGAAAATTTTAGATATTTTCATAAATAAATACAAAAATATATAAATAACTAAATGCACACCTTACATAAGGCACAATGTGTCACAATTATTTATTTAAATCACAGGGATATGTGGTGGCATTCCAAAGTTAATACCTCATAAAATCATGCGTGTGACATGTGAAAGATTTGGTCTGGTCAGGAAAACCAAAAATGGCTGTAGTGTGAAGGGGTTAAACACATTTCAGAGACTGGAGATGTGTGAAATGCATTAAGGGAAAATAGTTTGAAGCAAGGATTTCAGTAATTACCTAGAATCATTGTGGCGTTTGCAGGATGTAAGAGTGTTTGATATAGATAGTGAAAAGCCCCTTTTCTCTTACTCAGGTAAACCCAAGGATTTATTCTAGATTAGGAAGCGCTGGAGGGGGAATGATATGCTCTTAAATGGTTGAAAAGTACACATGGCTAAATCAGTGGGCTTTTTAAGGTGTGTGCAATTCTCTCCAAGAACTATGCGATTTACAGACTGAATATAACATTCACTGTCACAGACCGACTATAACATTTACCTTTCACACTGCCTTTCCATTTCAGGATATTGGTCAGCATACAGTCAGTTGTAATAACAAAATTCATGTTTTGCTGGTAGCGTACTTTGCCATGACGAAAAGGAACAAGACACAGTGGAGTTGTGTGTACCACACATTGTGATGCAAGAGGGGGTGGAGTTCACCAATATATAGATCTAGCCATTGGTGCTTGTAGAAGGTCAAAAGATGGGGGTTGCAGGGGGTTTTCTTCCAGACAAAGGGAGTGCCCCCTTGTCTTTAGAGAAGATTTTACTTGAAATTGTTTTTGTTCCCCACGGCTACCGGCTTCTGCCGATCCCTTCCACCTGTTTGTGAGCAGCAATGGACAGAGCAAAGATTAGCGATTAACAATGGAAGAAAGTAAGTAGTAAAAAAAATTCAAGGACTGTGTGTGTGTGTGTGTGTGTGTGTGTGTGTGTGTGTGTGTGTTTATGTTCAACCCTTTGTGAACTGGTAACCCTTGAAACCCCTATACCAGTTCACAGGGCTGGAGCGGTTGGCAAGTAACAGTACCTGCATCCCAAAGCCAAGGGGGGTGCAGAAGTGCCCGTGGCCCATGTGGGCTATGTGGGCTGGTATCCTTCAGGCCTGGGGGGTGGCTTCTTGGCCTCTGTACTCTGGTCTACCAGGTGCCTGGGAAGGTTTTGTTGCTGATACTGCACTTTTTCTTATTCTTAAGGGTTTACTCCTTGATAGTTAAAGGAGCACTATTACGAAAAGTGGCCCAATGCTAAATATCCATATAAATATGCTGGATGGCAAGAGGGGAGATCACGTATACATTTGGCGTCAAGAAATATCCAGCTAGGCAATTTTTTTTTATTTATTTTTTCATGCAGTATACAGGGTGATGAGTGTGGCTTATTCTATGGTCATGCAGTATACAGGGTGATGAGTGTGGCTTATTCTATGGTCATGCAGTATACAGGGTGATGAGTGTGGCTTATTCTATGGTCATGCAGCATACATGGTGATGAGTGTGGCTTATTCTATGGTCATGCAGTATACAGGGTGATGAGTGTGGCTTATTCTATGGTCATGCAGTATACAGGGTGATGAGTGTGGCTTATTCTATGGTCATGCAGTATACAGGGATGAGTGTGGCTTATTCTATGGTCATGCAGTATACAGGGTGATGAGTGTGGATTATTCTATGGTCATGCAGCATACAGGGTGATGAGTGTGGATTATTCTATGGTCATGCAGCATACAGGGTGATGAGTGTGGCTTATTCTATGGTCATGCAGTATACAGGGTGATGAGTGTGGCTTATTCTATGGTCATGCAGTATACAGGGTGATATGAGTGTGGCTTATTCTATGGTCATGCAGTATACAGGCTGATGAGTGTGGCTTATTCTATGGTCATGCAGTATACAGGGTGATGAGTGTGGCTTATCCTATGGTCATGCAGTATACAGGGTGATGAGTGTGGCTTATTCTATGGTCATGCAGTATACAGGGTGATGAGTGTGGCTTATTCTATGGTCATGCAGTATACAGGCTGATGAGTGTGGCTTATTCTATGGTCATACAGTATACAGGGTGATGAGTGTGGCTTATTCTATGGTCATACAGTATACAGGGTGATGAGTGTGGCTTATTCTATGGTCATGCAGTATACAGGGTGATGAGTGTGGCTTATTCTATGGTCATGCAGTATACAGGGTGATGAGTGTGGCTTATTCTATGGTCATGCAGTATACAGGGTGATGAGTGTGGCTTATTCTATGGTCATGCAGTATACAGGGTGATGAGTGTGGCTTATTCTATGGTCATGCAGTATACAGGGTGATGAGCGTGGCTTATTCTATGGTCATGCAGTATACAGGGTGATGAGTGTGGCTTATTCTATGGTCATGCAGTATACAGGGTGATGAGTGTGGCTTATTCTATGGTCATGCAGTATACAGGGTGATGAGTGTGGCTTATTCTATGGTCATGCAGTATACAGGGTGATGAGTGTGGCTTATTCTATGGTCATGCAGTATACAGGGTGATGAGTGTGGCTTATTCTATGGTCATGCAGTATACAGGGTGATGAGTGTGGCTTATTCTATGGTCATGCAGTATACAGGGTGATGAGTGTGGCTTATTCTATGGTCATGCAGTATACAGGGTGATGAGTGTGGCTTATTCTATGGTCATGCAGTATACAGGGTGATGAGTGTGGCTTATTCTATGGTCATGCAGTATACAGGGTGATGAGTGTGGCTTATTCTATGGTCATGCAGTATACAGGGTGATGAGTGTGGCTTATTCTATGGTCATGCAGTATACAGGGTGATGAGTGTGGCTTATTCTATGGTCATGCAGTATACAGGGTGATGAGTGTGGCTTATTCTATGGTCATGCAGTATACAGGGTGATGAGTGTGGCTTATTCTATGGTCATGCAGTATACAGGGTGATGAGTGTGGCTTATTCTATGGTCATGCAGTATACAGGGTGATGAGTGTGGCTTATTCTATGGTCATGCAGTATACAGGGTGATGAGTGTGGCTTATTCTATGGTCATGCAGTATACAGGGTGATGAGTGTGGCTTATTCTATGGTCATGCAGTATACAGGGTGATGAGTGTGGCTTATTCTATGGTCATGCAGTATACAGGGATGAGTGTGGCTTATTCTTTTTTTTTTTGTTTGTTTGTTTTTTTAACTTTACCCCTGGATTGTATTCCTACCATGAGAGAATAAACCACAAGCTTGACGGGAGTTTTATTCAGTTCAGGTGTATCAGTTCAGTGTGATTCCTTCTCTCATTAGCCGACATGTTTATATGGATTTTCTAATATTACACAATTTCATGATAGTGATAGAACTGCAAGGTGCAGTTAGTTGCATTTTATTTGAGCATTTCATAAAATGCAATATGGTTTTCTTGAAAAACTTTTTTTATTTTATAAAAGCTACAATGTTTAATTACTTTTAGTAATGGCCTCTATATCCAACCTCACCACAAAATATCAATTAAAACCTTTCAGATTTATTGTAGAATCCTACAACAAGATTTGTTGACACTAAAAAACAGCTGTTTATAAATGTCCCTCACAATAAATCTCAATATTGCCATATCTAAACTGTTACGCATAACGAATCATTTGCTCATTCTCCTATAGTACACAGGCATGTTGAAAAAAACAATATATAATTTTTCCTGGAAATTCTTGCAAGAAACACAGTTAAACATATGGTTAAAAAAAAGCTTGGCCACAGAGGGTGACAAATTCTCTAGGTAAGCTGGCAGTGAAAGGGTTAAAGAACAGGGGTGACGAGATAAATGAGCTGAGTTCACTCCTGGACGTAGGCCATCTGGACCTGAAGTTTTATTCACATTTACATTTTTTGCCTTTCTGGAATGATACCCATGTTTAGCATGTTGAGAATTATTCTTGGTGTATTGCTAGCAGTGGCATCACTTATATTGGCTCTTTGCTCTTTTGCGCACAACCCATTTAGCAGCGCCACCTTTTTTTGGTCTCCAGTGACCAATTTCCCATTTCATACAAAAAGTAAATTTTCAGTTTTTTTAAACTAAAAAATGTATTTTTTCAAGAAAACTATATAGTGTATAAAATCCCCATTCCTCTCAATTACAATAGTACCAAATATGTATCAGTAGACACCCATTCCTACCAAGGAGACTTCCCAAACTGAAAAGGGCGCTTTATGACATTTTTAAATGAAATGCAACTACTATCCACACTGTCAACCCTTAAACATTTAAATATGACTGGCATGGGGGTGCCCCCCCCCCAACCCTGAAGGCTATTAGCCTGCATAGCCCTCATGGGCCAGGTGCTCTTTTGCCTTCCCCCAAGCTTGGGGTAGGCATGTAGTAGGGCTGGGTGTTCATGGCAAGTCACCCGGTTAAATGTAAAAGGAAATACACACACAGCAGTGAAAATGTCATGTAATAAAAGCCCATTATGTTGCTAGGAATGTTCTCCCTCTTGTAGTTGAAGCAGAACCATGGCTCAAGTAAATACTTGGTTAGTTGAAATCCTCCATTATCACCACTATACACACCTGTACCACCCACTCTACCTGTTTATGCAGCTGACCCTCTATTTCCTCAGTCATATTGGAGCTCTATAGACCAGAATTTATTTTAACATTGTTTATATGCCTCTGCACTTTTACCCACAAGGATTCTACATCATCACAATCCTTAGATAGTATCCCCTATTAATACTTTGAACTCTTGTTTTATAGCTTTACATAGAGACACACTCCACGCCCTTTTCTATTTGCTCTTTCTTTCTGAAAGAGAGTAAAACCTTGAATGACAGTCCAGTCCTGTGTGGAGTCCAGTCATGTCTCAGCCACCCCAATAACATCAATCTTTTCTTCATTTATCAGAGCTTCAAACTTTAATCACAAGACTTCTGACTTTTGTGAACTGTAAGCTTTTCTGTAAGCATAACACAATGTCCATAAAAGCACTGAGAGTCCAGATGTCTCTTTAGCCACTCAGGCCTACTTGCAATGTTGGGTTCTTCTGCCCCAGAGTTGGTTCTCCCTGCACCAGGCTGTCCTCCTTCAGCCTTCCAGCGACCTGGCACCTTCCTTCCTGCAGGTCATTACAGCACTCACACTTTACAGGGATCCTTCACTGCAGAACTCTCCAACACTTGGCTGCAGGTGCCACATGAAGCTCAGCCCATTCAGCAGGCCTCAGCTGTGGCTCATCAGCCTCTTTATTGGCCTTCTGATCTGGAGCCCTGGTTTTTGATGATGGGCAGCAGGACCCTCCGTTTTCAAGTTAGTGACATTAGTTTGGTAAAAATATATACATGTGATTGATATAGTTTCTGAATAACAATGAACTATCATAGTATGTATGTAAAATGTATTATAGTAATTTAGTAAGTACTAATAGAAATATATATTAGTATATAATAATATAATAATAATATAGTAATATAATAATATTAAGGCAGACCAACACCCATATTATTCAGTGCAGGGGGAGGGGGGCATTTTGATGCCACCCCTCGCATGCACTCCCTAGAAAGCCAGATTAACTTCCTCGCTTCTCTATAAAAAAAAAAGGAGGCCCTGCAATTGGAGGGCACAGTATGGACCACATAGCAGTTACATGTTTTTATAAAGTTAAGAATGAATGAGAGTTAAAATGTTACTCATATGCATATGAATACAATAGCATTATATACAAGTACTTTTTATTTGAAAAAAATGGTTTTAAACAATGAGGAAAGTAAAAATTGGATTGATGTAAGTTAAATAAAAATAGCTTGTTCCGCAATTCTGGCCCTATTCAGCAGCATTAAAATTCTTTTCTGACAGCATTACATTTTCCCAGACCAGAATATGTGAAATGAAAATACATAATTTAGTAAAAGGAAGACGCTTTAGGTGAATATAAGGTCACCTTATTCTTACTGTTCAGTGACTAAACTTTTGAAGCTATTTAGTTTTTAATGCCAGTGATTAGGAGACAGATATTCCCTTGACATACCTAATAATTGTGAGTGAAATGTATATGTATAGTCATTGGGGGATTTGCCAATTTGAATTAGACAAAACAGGTATTTATAAATCAAAAAAGGTTTGGGGAATTTCAGGAGAGTAGGGGATCACTGTAATAACGTTTTTGTACCAGTGGCATACATTCCTTAGTTTAGGTTTCCATTTATTTTTCTCTTACAGTACAGCAGAATCCCCTTGTGATTACAAACTGTGACACATTATTCTTTATAAAGTTAGGAATAATAGAATTACCCATCACCCCACCCACTGCAAGGAGTAATGGGCAAGTCTCATCTCCCATACAGACAAATACTTCCAGCCTTATGTGGATGAAAGCCAAAAGCTCAACACATGTGTCAGAAGGGGAAAGGTCTTTGGGTGTGTTTATTTTAAGCCAATTCTTGACATTCAGAGGCTTTCTGAGTGTTTTGGATGTACCTGTGCACACACACATTATTTGCACCCTGCAAGAGGTGATGGGTTCTATTATTCCTTGTGTTGGTTGCTGTGTAAATACAAATTCCCTAAGTGTAATAGAGCTAAAATAAGAAGTTAAAAGCCAAAGTTGCTACAACTGTAAGCACTAAAATTGTGCTTTCACCGCTGTTCATGTAACTGGGGTCATGGCTAGCAACATTGGAGTCATTTGTCATATGTATACATTTTAGGAGCAGCAGTGCCATGGTGAATACAGCTATGTTAAATGTGAGCATTTTTGCAACTTGGCAGCTTGGGTTAGAGATCTGGAGGCGCAAAATGCAACACTGAGGATTGATTGACAGTATGGAAAAGGGCATTCCGCTCACTGAGCAGGCATTAAGTGCGGTAGAAAGAGAGGGTGGAGTAGTTGGTCAGGAGGAGCAGATATGTAGCTGGGTAAATGTAGATAGAGGGAGTAGAAAGGGAGATCAGAAAAGGAAGATCATACCTGTGTCCGTGCACCCTAGCAAAATTGCCAAGTTGGGAAATGATGGAAGAGTGTCAGTCTCAGAAATGGCAGCCCTAGCAGATATTCGTCTCCCTAATAGCTGGGAGGACAGCCCAGCCAGAGGGTGGCAGTTGGGACTACAGGTAGGACTAGACAGTTAGTGGTAATATGAGATTCTGTTATCAGGTGAACTGGTTAATAATTCAGTTCATAATAATTTGGGGATTTTAGGAAGGCCAACTTCCCCAGGCTAAGAGCTGCACTCCAGGACAAAGACTGCAAATATCTGTTGAGGAATAAGGACACAGATGCCAAATGGGATTGCTTTAAATCAATTGTGAGTACCAACGTTGCAAAATGTATTGCTATGGGTAACAAATATAAGCCGCTAAAATCACCTGCGTTTAAAAGCAATAAATAACAAGAAAAGGACATTTAAAAAATACAAGGCTGATCTTTCAGCTGTAACCCTTAAAAAGTATAAGTTAGTAAATTAAGCATGTAAGAAAAACAATATGGTTGGCAAAAGCACAAAATGAAAGAGATGTGGCCAAAGAAAGCAAATCAAAACCTTAACTTTTTCTTAAACATATGAATTCAAAGAAAACTAAATCAGAACAGATAGGTGCCCTTATTAATAATAATGGGGAAGTGGTCACTGGGGATGAAAAGAAGGCAGAGCTGTTAAATGGATTCTTTAGCTCTGTGTACACAAGAGAAGAGCAAGGAGGAAAAAACACAGGAGTTGCCACTTATAGCAATCGCCCAAGTATAATAATAACACGCGAAACATGGATATCATCCGAGAAAGAATAAACCATTTAAAAGTGAATAAGACAGCAAGACAAGATGGACTTCACCAAAAAGTTCTTAAAGAACTAAGCTCAGTTATCTCATCACCCCTGTTCTTGATCTTTAAAGACTCACTAACAACTTGTATACTGCCAAGAGACTGGCACAAGGCAGATGTGGTGCCCATTTTATAAAGGTTTCTAGGTCTTCTTCAGGCAATTACAGACCTGTAAGTTTAACATCCATTGTGGGGAAATTGCTTGAGGGGCTATTAAGGGACTACATACATGGTTATGTAACTACTTTACTAAGGACAGAAGCTGCCTGACTAGCCTGATTGGCTTCTATGAGGAGGTGAGTAGAAGCCTGGACAGAGGGGCGGCTGTGGATATAGTTTTTATGGATTTTGCAAAAGCATTTGACGCTGTCCCCCATAGATGCTTATTGGGGAAATTGAGGTATTCAGGATTAGAAAATACAGTTTGTAACTGGATTGAAAGATCATGTGCAGAGAGTTGTGGTTAATGTTACCGGCTGTAAGTGGTGTACCTCAGGTTTTAGTGCTGGGCCCACTATTATTCAACTTGTTTATAAATGACATAGAAGATGGAATTAAATGCACTGTCTCTATTTTTGCAGATGACAAAGATATGTAGCACAGTGTAGTATATTGAAGATGTTCAAGCTGAATTGGACACTTTTAGTGTCTGGGCTTCCACTTGGCAAATTACGTTCAATGTGGAGAATTGTAAAGTCATGCACTTGGGGTCTAATAAACTTAAGGCCACATATGTCCTTGGGGAATCACTTGTTGAGAAGGATCTGGGGGTACTAGTAGACCACAGGCTAAATAACAGCAGGCAATGTCAAGCAGCTGCTTCTAAGGCCACTAGGTTATTATCATGTATTTAAAGAGGCATAGAATCACAGGATAGGGAGGTAATTTTCCCATTACAAGGCCCTGGTGTGCCCTGACCTGGAACATGCTGTCCAGTTCTGAGCACCAATTCATAGGAAGGAAGCTCTGACGATGGAAAGGGTGCAGAAGAGAGCCACCAAACTAATAAGAGGGATGAAGGATATTAGTTATGAGGAAAGATTACGACACTATTTCACTATTTCAGGTAAAATCCTCTCTAAAGACAAGGGGGCACTCTCTTCACCTGGAAAAAAAAGAAATTCAATCTCCGGAGGCAACAATAATTTTTTACCACAAGAACTATGAATCTATGGAATAGCCTCACACAGAAGCTTGCTATGGCATCAACCACTGACCTAAGGTTGCAGCAGTAGAAGCACTAGAAGTGTCCTCAGTTATGATGGCCGACAGCCATTTTGTTGTAGCCCGACTGGGGCCAGTTTGGAACGCCGCAGCTGCTGACAGAAGAGGGTCGGGGCTAAGGCAAGTTACAACAGCACTTCTGTTGCATACTTCCCCATGCCACAGCCACCCCCCAAATTTTGGGTCCCCATTGAGTTTACATTTTTTTAATTCCAGGTCCATGAACCCAAACATTTATTCAAAGTTCAGCCAATCTTGCCGAACCTGAACTTTTAGGGTGTCCGCCCATCTATACCTTTGAACATGAGGAGAGTTAAAAGGCTCCAATCATGTGTACAGGAAATTCCAGATCTCATCTGACAGGGCCTCAACACTGAGCACATGAAGGAGTTCTCTGTAGGGCCTGCCTCAGCAGAATTTTATTATATGCCATTATTAACAAAACACAAAATAATACATTGACTTTAGGGCTGTTCTGCTTCATCAGGCTCTTCATTTTAAAATGCATTGTGATTACACCTGACTGCAGATATGCAGATAAAACCCTCATGCATAATTTAAATAAAATATGTAATCTTCAGGATTAACAATTAAACACTTTTTAAGAAGTTTAAGACATGCAATGATGTATAACATTTTAATTCAAAGATGTTTTATTATTTTTACTCAAAGCAATGGCTCAAGCTGAGATGAAATGCTATAGTAATCTTAGAAACAAAGTCATGCTTCATCTGACTAATGAAATGCAATGTCCATGTAGTAATTTTCTATACATTTAATAATACATGCAACATGCATGACACCAAAAGAATTTCTGAACATCATGTTGACATTTGTTCCCCGGAAGTAGTGTTGGGCGAACCCCTAGAGAAATGTCCCCCAGCCCACTCCTCGAGAGCCACCAACAGGTCATGTTTTGCAGATCTCCACACAGGGGAAGTAATTAGTGCTCAGACAGAGCTATAGAACTGCCTACGGATATTCACAAAACCTGATCTGTTGGTGGCTCATGGGGAGAGGATTGGGAAACAATTCCCTAGAGGTTTGTGTTTGGCAAATTTTGAACAAAAGTTCAGTTTGGGTAACCAAGCTGCACCAGGACATTATTGCATTTAATGGGGACCCATTGGGGGGGGCGATTCTCCCTCTGCCACTCCTCCCCCACCCGGGCAGAGGGGGAGCCTGTCTGTCAAGGGGCTCCCAGTGGCAGAATCACAACAGAACTGTAAAAATGTGGTGGCAGACGTGAGGGGGCTCTTTAAACTAATTGCAGAGTGTGCAGCTTGAATCTGCTGTACAAGTTACCTGAACCCCGCCATCCTGTCAGTGGTCAGTGTTCTTTCAGCCAGGGCTTCAGAAAGATGGCCGCTGCTCCCATGAGAGGACACTGGCAGCTGGCACTAGAAGAGCTGCTAACTGCTGCTATGCCACTCATTGGTGTGGCGGCATTTTTCTAGAGCCTCGGTCGTAGCTGGTTTGACAGCAGGAAAAACACAGACCGTACCCCGGATTGCTGGCTTAGGTAAGTTGTACAGCTGCACTGCTGCGCACTCTGCATTAATTTAAGATTAGTCGCCCAACACTACCCAGAAGTAACAGTTTAGATATGTTATATTTAATGCTGATGTGACTTCCAACGCTGAGATCCAACTGTTAAATTTAGAAAGATTCCTTGCCAATAATTTAAAAACTAAGTTAGTTGAACATTATGCATTATTTCCCACTGCAAACTTCTGAGTGAAAGTTGTAAGGATAATTGAGTTTAGGTGATGCATTCCTTTTAATGTGTGATTTGGGTGTAGTGGTGTGAAATGTACTGCCAAATGTTTTGTACCTGTAATTATCACTGGGCAATAAAAATGTTAATGGCAAGTAATATATCAGTGACAAAAACGTCTATAATTTGCCTAACAATGAGGCAAAGAACTACCCAAAGCACACTAGAGGCAGCTGACTTCCTTATGACCATCAGCTCTTTATGACTTAAGAAATGTTAAATAATTCATCAAAACATTTAAAAAAAGGTGTAAAAGAAAGATTTTTTTCTATGTGCCTCATGATTAGAGATGAGCGAACTTTTGAAAAGTTCGATTCGGCCGATTCGCCGAATTTCACAAAGAAATTCGGGTTCGTCCGAATCGAACTTTTACGAAGTTCCCCATCATAAATGGCGGCATGGTGGGAGCCGGCCGGCGGGCCGGTAAAGCCGGCCGGCCCGCTCCCACCATGCCGGCATTTAAAAAACAAAAAAAAAAAAAAAGCATTTTTGCCGGCATGGTGGGAGCGGGCCGGCCCCCTCCGCTGTCAGCGGAACCGGCCGGCCCGCTCCGCTGTCAGCGGAACCGGCCGGCCCGCTCCCACCATGCCGGCATTTCAAAAAAAAGCAAACACTTACCTGCAGGTCCGGAGCGTGGAGGCCGGCGCCGCTCTCAGCTGTCATCTGAGGGCGCGTCATCAGAGCGCCCTCTGATGACGCGCCCTCAGATGACAGCTGAGAGCGGCGCCGGCCTCCACGCTCCGGACCTGCAGGTAAGTGTTTGCTTTTTTTTGAAATGCCGGCATGGTGGGAGCGGGCCGGCCGGCTTTACCGGCCCGCCGGCCGGCTCCGCTGACAGCGGAACCGGCCGGCCCGCTCCCACCATGCCGGCATTTTTTTTTTTTTAATTTCAGGAAAAATTTGATCGGCACGAACCACAAAATATTCGGGTTCGTGCCGAATCGAATATTTCCTGAAATTCGGAGCGAATTCCGGTTCGTCCGAACCGGTTCGCTCATCTCTACTCATGATAATAAACTGATCCAAGTCATGTGGGCACAGCCACCTTTGTGCTCACTGATTCTTTCGTCAACCTCTCCATTTCAATGCATACTCCATTCATTATGCATTAAGAAGCATGTTCAGGGGTAATGAAAGCAGACCTATTTACCATGTGGTGCCAAGGGGCGATGATAGGCTCCCCTTAAAACCAAATTCCCCCCATTCACACATAGCACAATTTTTAGCCAGCAATGTGTGATGTCATTAGACCCTCATCAAGCAGAGCCTGATAATAGCTTGACCAGGGGAAATGCTCCTTTAAAGTGGAGGTCCAGTGTCTATGTAACATTTTGCGTTTAGGTTGGGTGGTTGCAAAAAATAAATGCCTTACCTAGGCCAGGATCTAGCGTCATTCCCATAGCATCTTGGGTCCTGAGCACAGCCATCTTGTGTGTGTAGTGTAACTGTAGTGGGCATTCACTCAAGTTCAACTGTCACTCAGATTCCCACCCCCTGCTGGAATCGGGGGAAGATCACATGAGTCGTTTTATTATTTTATTTCCCAAATTGCTTAGAACAGGCTTAGAACAGGGGGAGGGCGGGATGGCTGCTGGGTCACAAAAGGCTTGGTGTTCCTCTGACTCTCTGACTCTGTCACCAGGGAGGCTTAGAGTAGAATTTGGAAGCTTCATGGCATGGCCTAGCAGGTAGGAATCTTGGAATCAATAGGCTGCCCTGAATTTTCCACAAAAAGTCAGGATATTCATGCTCATTTACTAGGGGCAGAAGCCCCATTTGAATACAATAAAATCAAAAATATTAGTCCAGTCAAGTCCAGCCTTGATGTAACCTCCACACCCTGGCACTAAGTCAAGAGGGGGGTGTAACAAAAGAAGCAACAGCTTTGCGCAGTCTGGCTGCCTCCAAGGCCAGAAATGTAGTGTATCCTCCATCCTGCATCATCACTAAGGGAAGGTGCCAGGGTGAGAGGGGTACTTTTAGACTGGACATCCACATTAAACCTTCACCCCAAATAAGAGCATATCTTATATGTCTCCCTGATGCTGTACATACAGATTGCTCACATTAAAAATCATCCTACCTGCATCTACTGCATTTTCTGAGACTTTAAACATCCAAGATGGCGGCCCATGAAGGTGCAGGCTGCCTGCAAACAGGAAGTGTCTTCTGACTGTGTCGCTCTGCATTGTGGGATTGCTGACCTTTTCCTGACCCCAGTCTGCTCTGTTTGTGCAAAGCACAGCTCTAACCCCGCTCCCCTGCACGTTTGACCGCTCTCCTCTCCTCAGTATGTGATGCTTCTGAGCCATGATGGTGGCGCCTGTATCCTAGAGTCCTGAACTGAGTTGCAGGCCAGTAAGGGAAAGAATAAAAAGTGACTAAAACGTTAAATATATTAATTTTAGATGCTGGGGAATAGTTTTTTAAGGGTTTGGGCTTTTTATTAAATGATACTGAAGGTCCGCTTTAAGAGTATTATTTCCCTGGGGCTTTATCAGTTTTGGTAATGGAGTCTGGAGCAGATATTCTGCAGAAATAACCAATATTAGTATAGTAGGTTTCAGAGAATAGTTAGCAACTGAAATGGTTAAGCCATTTCCAGACATGGTTTAAAAAGGTACGTGGACTAGCCATGTGAGGTATACGCTAATGGCTCAACATTGTTTAGCAGGTAGGAAGGTGCATAGGTAACAAAAAGTAGGCCTAATGTTTAACCCTTCTATTGCCAGCCACATGAAATTTACATGGCTGCCTCTCCAACCATTAAACGCCAGCCACGTAAATTTTACGTGCCTGACTTTGCCCCCTGCTAGCGCATGAAAAATAAAACAAAAACACTTACCTGACCCCTCATTCGATCTGGCCGGGTCTCCTCTTCAGCCTGGGGGGCTTCGATCCCCCGTCAAGGCTACCCCGACTGCAGGAGAATGCCCGGAATAGGTAGCCCCCTCCCATTTGAGCTGCCACTGGTTTTCCTGTAAAAAGAGAAAAAAATTAAAATGACATTTACTCCGATCCCCCCCCCCCCCCCCCAGAGCCTGTCAGGCTCTCTCCCCCTCTTCTCCCGACGCCCCCAAGGGGCTTATGATGTCACTCGACCGGTGTCATGGCAGCTCCAGGCCTCTCAGCTGTCAGATGCCAGTGATCGGTGGCCAGAGAAGGAGGGGACAGGAGATCCTCTGATCTGAGCTTCCGAACACCGGCATCTGTCATCGGATCAGCGGTAGGTAAAAAAAAATATATATTTTTTTATAAAATCATTTTTTTCTATGAGTTTGTGTTTTATTTTACTGTTAACCCTTTGTGAACTGGTAAGGGATCCATAAGATCCCTATACCAGTTCACAAGGCTGGGGCTGGCAAGTCACCTGCGGCTAGTGGGTGACTTGCCATTAACCCCGGCCCCCCAAATTACCTGCCTCCCCAAAGGCCAGGGAGGGGGGCCTGTTCTACAAGCCTGCATAGCTGGTCCTGGGCTGGTTATGCATGGCAGGGGGGACCTCACGTCATTTTTTGGGGGAGTTTTAAGGGTTTTTTAACCCTTAAAATTCCCCCAAAAAAGGGGGTCGCTGTCATTTTTTTTAATTAACCCCATGTTACCTGTCACTCAGATATAAAAGGCTTCCAGCAGCAGCAGGAGATCAGAATCTAACGTGTTCAGAAAGGATGGAGGTAAGTATTAAAAAAAATAAAATATTTTTTTGTCTGTGTGTTTTTTTTTACATTTAAAGTGGTCCAAAACCCACGATTTTGACTATTCTGGATTTTGGTCCACTCCCCTGTGGACCTCTTCCTCACTTCCTCATGGACAAATAACAGGTCATGTTTTGTGGATCTCCACATATTTGGCTTTATAGCTCTGTCTGTGCACAAATTACTTTACCTGTACATCTGTGTAAGGACCTGCATAGCCTAGCCCATTGTTATAGGAGAGGGTGTGACATCTGTGGACTAGAGGATCACTGCCAAGGCCTCAATGACTAGTCAGTAGAGAAAATGGGGATCAGTGATGATATCCCATATACAACTGTTTTCCTGAATCACAGCTACACGTACAGTGTACTTACACAGAGGACATTACAGAGTTCTGTACACATCACACATCATGTACACATCACAGAATCACATGTACACATCACAGAAAGTCATCTTAGCTGCCTTTTAGATTGCTTGTAAGCCAAGGTCAGTGCTTAGTAATCCAGTCTTTCCCTACAAACAGGATATGAGTTTCTTTTGTTTGAAATTGCATGTATCCTGTTCTGCTTTGTGGGAAATTCTGTCCTTATTTATTGTTTTGTTTACTTATGTATTATTAATACCTTATGAATTCTCAAAGCGATTCTGCTTTTTCTGCGGTGCCAAGATAAATATTTCAGAAAAAAAGAGAAAGTCACCTTACATGTCTAAATATGGCAATTGTTATCTCTGAAAAGTCCCTCAGTGAATTAGACCAGCTGTCTGGGGCAGTTTAATTCACTGTGCTTATTGTTCCTCCTTGCATAGAGATTGAATTTCTAGTGCAGCGTTTCCTTTATATAGTTCAACAGGGACCAGGGTTCACCAAGTTTACAAAAGGATATAGAATAAACTGCTAAAATTAATGTGCTAAAATAAACAAGAATTAAAATTTAATAAACTGCCAAGTGCATGCGAGTTTGGAGCATGTCCCCTTTGTAGGGGTGCACCCTGGAGTCAGCTGCGGTGCAAATATAAGCACAGCTAAACAGACATGCAGCGTAAGATTAAACTGAACATAAAGTCCACAGAGGACCCCACAATCTCGAACACCTCCTCCTCATGCTCAGACAGATTTAGGCCCTTATTTATGAAGGAATAGCGACAGGTAGCGACTGGTGAGCGACCGGTTCCCCACCACAATCACACATTTATCAAGCCGATCATGCTTAGCGACTGAGATAGCGCCATATAGCCACTCATTCATCATTATTCCAGCCTCAGCCCACAGCGCCAGCGTCCGACCTTGAACAGCGACAGGTATGACCTCTCGCTACCTGGCGCTCTCCAATGCATTTCAATGGAACAATCTTTAAATATTCATAATTCATTGTTATTAATGTTTTTTTTTTTTTTTTTTTTTAATGTGAAAAATTCTGTGACCACTTCTGCCATGTTAGATAATTTTTTTAAGGTAAAAAAAAAAAAAATGTGCAGAATTGATATTACAGGTCTGATATTATTGTATTCATATTACTAAATTCTTTCAAAAAAATTGTGCAGAATTGATATTACAGGTCTGATATTATTGTATTCATATTACTAAATTCTTTCAAATTTTTTTTTTTTTTTGGTTTCCAAAAATGTGGTGGGGTATGGTTTGGGGGTTAAAAAACTACTTTTAACACATCGCCGCCAGCACTCTGGGGTTTAAACATGCATTTCACAGCGTGATAATTTTTTGAGCGTGATTTTTTGATCAATGTGGTGGGAGCCGGTCGCTCTGACCAGTCGCTATCATGCGCACCCATACATCGCGGAACCTGTCAAATAGCGACTCGTCACCCCGTATTCAACATTACTGCACACGACACATCGCTATCAACAACCGAACAATGGCCAAGCACAGCGACTACTAGGGGGCGCTGTGAAAATACTGCTACAGTCGCTCAACTGTCTCTACCTGCCGCTATTAATGAATCGGCCTCCCCGTTAAAAAAAAACGACAAAACTACAGGTCCTGAATGTTATCTGCACCCATGCCAGGAGCTCAGCATTGCCGTCCAGAACCAGATGGGGATGATGACTCTCAGCAGGACCAGTATCAGCACCAGGCATAACCAGATACAGGTGCCCCTGCACCTTGGAGGAGGGAAATTCCCATGGTGCTTTTATGAGATGCCTCTTCCATAGTGAGTGGGGTCATGCCCTCTAACCCCTGCAAACCACTATGAAGGACACAATTTACAGCATTAACCAGAAGTTGGAGCTGTAAACGCTAAGCTTAATTCCTTGGCTGTGGGCAAGCTTGCAACGTATTTGATATCTGTAGTATATTTTTAAAGGGAATAAAGCTAACTATGGAGCGCTGGCTAAAACAACAGCACATCACTTAGAGTTATCCAAAGGTTTTTAATTTTTTAATTTTTCTGGAGAGGCTTTTTAACAGCTTTTCTTGATTGGCCCACAATAACGTAAATTGAAACATTATTTTGGTGAGGTGCAGATTATATTTAATTGGGTAGATACTTTATTCAACAAAATAACAGTAGCCGAGTGGAATTCCAAACACATTGGGAGTTACTAATATTTATTATTTCCCATAGGTTGCTGTTTTGCTAATGACCAAAACATACCCAAATACTAATAAATGCAGGTTTGTTGTATTGTTTTATGTAATTTTATTACAACCAATATATATAGAATATAAAGTATAAATAGAATACACTGATTAATAGGTAATAAGGAAACAAATATAGATATATAAAAACAAAACTTACATCAGCATAAGATATCAAGAATCACCTTTCCAGAGAGACGGGTTAAATGGGGAATTGACACCACTGCACCATGAGAAAGAGCAGGCTTATATCGTCATCTGTCTAAGCATCAGCCGAGGTACGGTGAAAGACAGAGATTATTCGCGCAGACTACACTGTGTTAAAGAGGCTGATTCATTAACAGCGGCAGGTAGCGACAGTTGAGCGACTGTAGCGGCATTTTCAGAGCGCCCGCTAGTAGTCGCTGTGCTTGGCCGTAGTTGATAGTGACTCAGTCGGTGTGCAGTAATGTTGAATATTGGGTGAGGAGTCGCTATTTGACAGGTTCTGCGCTGTATGGGCTCCAAAAATTCTCGCGCTGTCAAATGCATGTTTAAACCCCAGAGCGCTGGCGGCGATGGGTTAAAAGAAGTTTTTTAACCCCCAAACAACCATATTTTTGGAAACCAAAAAAAACAAGTTTTTTAAATAATTTAGTAATATGAATACATTAATATCAGACCTGTAATATCAATTCTGTACTTTTTTTTTTTTTCTACCTTAAAATGGCAGAAGTGGTCACAGAATTTTTCACATTTAAAAAAAAAAGAAAAAAAAAAAAAACAATTACTAACAATTAATTATGAATATTTAAAGATTGTTCCATTGAAATGCATTGGAGAGCGCCAGGTAGCGAGAGGTCATACCTGTCGCTGTTCAAGGTCGGACGCTGGCGCTGTGGGCTGAGGCTGGAATAATGATGAATGAGTGGCTATCTGGCGCTATCTCAGTCGCTAAGCAGGATTGGCTTGATAAATGTGTGATTGTGGTGGGGAGCCGGCGTACTCGTGGCGGAGCCCGTCATTACCGGCCGCTCACCAGTCGCTACCTGTCGCTATTCCTTCATAAATAAGGGCTTAAGCATCAGCTGAGGTACGGTGAAAGGGCAGAGATTATTCGCGCAGACCACACTGTGTTAAAGTGTTAAAGATAGTCAAAATCCTGGGTTTTGGTCCTTTCCCCCGGGGCACCCTGACCGCTACATGAAACCCTCCAGATCTCCCACATCAACTCATCCCCAAGCCTGTCCTACGGCACATGCGCGCCCGCTCATCCAATCAGTGTGCTCGGAGCTGCTGAGCTATGGACGTCTAGGCTGACGTCTTAGCATAGCGGCTCCGAGCGTGCTGGCGGCCGCATCCCCCACTTCCCTCTAACAGGGAGCCCATTCATAAATGGCCGGCGCGGGCACGCACCCTGCTAGAGTGATAGCGTGGATGCGACCATGGCCCACACATGCGTCGTTGGACCAGGAAGTAAGGTAAGTTTAGCAGGTTTCACACAGTGGGGGCATCCTGATTTTGGATGCCCCGGGGGAGGGAATGGTTTGGCCCGGGAATCTTATAGATTCCCAAGCCGATCTTGCTCAGTTTTGGTACACTTTAAGACGTCTTAAAACACAGGTTAATAATTCCTATCTTTTACCACACTCTGAATCCCTTTTTTAAGGAGACAACCCGCAGGTTATTTGCTGATTCATTTGCTTTTTATTAGCTTTTCGAAGGAGCTAATAACTAACCCATAACCAAGTAGGGAATGGCCATTTTCCTTACTTGATCATAGAGTTAATTTAACTTGCAAACTAGACTTTAGACCCTCTCAGTTTTGTATTTACTGTAATTTTAGGAATAAATGACAGTTAGCAGTGTAAACCTTCTAAGAATAGGTTGTATCAAGGTTAACAAACAAGAGGCAAGATATAGACAGCAGAGGTAAAGAGCAGTACACATGATTCAAACACATCTTCAGGGATAGACAATGGCAGCTATTACTACAAGGTCTTGTATTGTAATGACAAGGACAGGGCTATATTTTTCAATAATTTGTGAAAAACACAGAAAAACCAAGTCAGCGACTAAAAGACAGATTTAAACCATCAGTTTTATATAAAAACCGGCAGGTTTTTATTTGTAATACAGTTGCTGATATTTAGTAACTTCTAAAAAAAATATCTAGGACTGATAGCAGATGATGGCAGATAGCAGAAGTGGATTTTGCCTTTTCTGAAGAAAATGATACAGTATTTTTTCCACTTGTTTGCAGAGTGGGGAATATTCTCACTGCATCTCATACTATAATCCAGCCTCTCTTAAAATCATTTGGGATAACCCCCATTAAGTTAAGCAGTGGCAGCCACTGCAAAATAACCTGCTTCTACTATAGAGGTGATTTTTTTTCTTGTTTTTTTCCTGTGTGTCAGTCATGAAAGGATTGGGAGTCTGGCAAAACAACTGACATTGGGTCTACTTTAAGGCTGTGGGAGCTTAGTAGATTATATCTGTTTTTTAATTCTCTGCCACAGGTAGCTTAATCATATATATATATATATATATATATATATATATATATATATTAGCAAAGTCGCTGGTTCTATCCTAAAATTTCATTGATACACATCAGGACCATGTCAATAATAAACATGACTTTTCATCAGAAGCTGAAGCCAAGGCTGTGCTCAGAGGAGAATAACAATAGCGTGGAGGCTGATTCATTACTAACGCCAGGTATCGGCATATGAACATCTGTATTGCGGCGCTTAGAGCAACCGCTAGTAGACGTTGTAAGCGGGTATCGGGTGCTGTAACAGAGCACCTCAGTCGCTGTAGTAACCTGGCCGGCATTGATGAATGTGATGTATGTTGGCCGCTCTAACACCAGTACAGCGCTGCAAGCAAAGCGTAGCGCCAGCTCAGTGCGACCGACTCTTAGGCCCTTATTTAACAAGGGATAGCACCAGGTAGCGAATGGTGAGCGAACAGTAATGACGCTCACCGCCACGAGAACGCCGGCTCCCCTCCGCAATCACACATTTATGAAGCCGATCCTGCTTAGCGACTGACAGAGCGCCAGATAGCGAATCATTCATAATTATTCCAGCCTCACCCCACAGCGCCAGCGTCCGACCTTGAACAGCGACAGGTATGACCTCTCGCTACCTGGCGCGCTCCAATGCATTTCAATGGAACAATCTTTAAATATTCATAATTAATTGCTTTTATTTTTTTTTTTAATGTCAAAAATTCTGTGACCACTTCTGCAATGTTAGATATTTTTTTTAAGCTTAAAAAAAAAAAAAATTGTGCAGAATTGATATTACAGGTCTGATATTAATGTATTCATATTACAAAATGTTTTGAAAAACATGTTTTTTTTTTTTTTTCTAAAAATATGGTTGTTTGGGGGTTAAAAAACTACTTTTAACCCATCGCCGCCAGCGCTCTGGGGTTTAAACAAGCATTTCACAGCGCGAGAATTTTTGGAGCGTGATTTGTTAATGAATATGCTGGGAGCCGTTCGCTATGGCCGTTCGCTGTCATGCGCTCACATACAGCGCGGAACCTGTCAAACAGCGACTCCTAACCCCGTATTCAACATTACGGCACACCGAGTCGCTGTCAACAGCCGAACAACGGCCAAGCACAGCGAATACTAGCGGGCGCTGTGAAAATAGCGCTACTGTCGCTCATCTGTCGTTACCTGGCGCTATTAATGAATCAGCCTGTTAGCGTTCCTGTGTGATTAAAGTCTGTTTTTGAACACATATTCATCAGTAACAAAGCAAAACCACATGGAATGACATTATTTTAACACTGTGACATTAACACTTTAGTGCCAGACCTGAAATGACAATTCTGCATAAAAATATAAAAAATCTAAAAAGTTTCTAAAAGTGTTTGTGTGCAGCCAGGAGAGGTCACACACTGTTTAAACACAAGCAAATGAACATCCACTGAAATGTATGGGAAAGCGACAGTAAGCGAAAGGTAATACCTGGCGCTCTGGTAGCTAGTGCTATACGCTGAGCAGCCTGTAATGATGAATCAGATGCTACATGGCGCTGTTAGAGTTGCTCACCAGATTCGCTTTCATAAATGTGGTTTTGTGTACAGCGCCCAGCGTTCAACAGACGCTGCTGGCTGCTATCCCTTCTACCTGGCGCTATCCCTTCTTTAATAACCTCCAAAGTCCAATGAACAGTCCAGCTTTAAAGACCAATAGCATAGTCAGATTGAAAGCTGCTCACCTATGCACACCTCTATGCCGCTTATCTCCGCCCACCTTAGCCCACATCATATTTCCTTCCTGAACCCTGTCCACTTCTTTCTACCTCACCTATTCTTGCCTCACCTCAGCTTACATTACCTCTGCCTACTTCACTCAGCTCACCTCTTCCCCCCATACCTCAGCCCACCTGAACCCTGGCCACTTCTTACCACCTCATTTCGGCTGTCTTCACCTCTGTCCACTTCTTCCTACTTCCCTTCTGCTCCCCTTATCTCTGAGTTCACCTCCTCCCAGCACATCTCAAGTTATCTCACCTTTTCTAACTTCCCTTCTGCTAAGCATACCTCTACCCATGTCACATCTGCTTACCTTTGCATGTACAGAAAAGCATATACTGTACAGTATAATATTTTAAGGTTATAGATTCCCTGCTGTAAACAGTGAATTCTATTGTAACCCCTTGTAGCAAAACAACAAAACAATGCGGACCAAAGAGGCTGTGTACCCCTTCTACAGACACAGGCACATCCACTTGATATTTAAACTCGGAGTCATGTGACACACCATAGTGAATTTAGTGAGAGTCATGTGACACGACTAGGTAGGTTAACAGAGAAATACCTTTCTGTAAGTCATCCCCGTCCAGACACAAACAAACTTACTTCCACCTTGTTCCACTTGGGAACAGTGTAATATGAGCCATTTAAAAGCCTCTCAAAATCTCTAGGTCCCCCCCCCCTCCACTCTCCCCTGGTGTAAAGGAAGGACAGGGGGGTTACAACGAAAAAACCCTACCTCACCTGTGGTGTAATGCAATTTTCCACCTGATGCTTTGGGTTCTGGGGGCCGCCATCTTTGGATTATGCATCCCTTGTGCCCTGCTAAATATTCTTCCCCATATTGCAGGAAATGGAGGAGAGGCATATGGGACAGGCATCAGGTAACCTGCCTGCTGTCATGTTATTGCCGTTGGGTTTTAAGGGGAGCTCCATATGCTTTCAAGCAAGTTAAAAAAATAAAAAAGAAATTGAAATGATGACAGCCATGTAACTAGTAATAACTGATTAGGTTTATGAGCGCTCCCCCTCTTAGCCCTATCCCCTGATCTGCCTTCTTTATGCAGGGTACTAATGGTAAACATCCTACAGTACTAATTCTGTCTGTCCAGGGAAAAATGAAAGTATCTGGCAATATTGCAAGTAAAACAGAATCTTACACTCTGCATACACCTTCAGAGGTCCAGTGACAATGTGCCACAGACATGCTTTGCTGGAAGCAGACTCTTAAACTGGAAATATTGGTTAACACAAACTACAGCCTGTTTAGAGGGGGGTCATGCTAAATATTTGGTGAAGCCAGTGTAACTTGCAGTGGGCTTTGTGGTGTGGATTGCAACCCATTGAGCTTTTTTGGTTTAGACACAAAAAATGCCCAAAAAAGTTCGCTCTACCTCCCCCCCCCCCAAAAAAAAAAAATGACCTGTACCTGTGATGGGGCATATTTACAGGTTGGGCACATCTTTTTTTAAATGAGGTAAGGATATTTGTTTTTAAGCTTGGAAACAACAGCACCCTATGCAGAATAGGGTGCATCTGTGAAATCTTTAGCAAAGCCCACAGGGTGCTGTTATTTCCAAACTTTTAACATGTATCCTTACATCACTGGAAAAAATAATGTCCCTAAACTGTAAAAATGTGTCTTCACGTGTATAGGTGACATTTGGGGGAAATGTGTTATCAGTAAAAAGCTCAAAGGGATGCAGGTTACAATCCACACCGCAATGCACACCAAATGGCTTCATCAATTATTTAGCATGACCCCCCTAGCGTAATGATAATCATGGGAGCTAGCCAATGGCTATGTGGGACACATGAACAGCTTACAATGCCAATATCATCTGATGACGAGAAAAAGAGACAAGCAATATACAGAGATAGTCAAAATAAATAACCTAAATAATAAAAAAAAAAAGTAATTTAAAACTGTGTTTTGCACCGGACCACAGAATGCACCAGTTGTGCTAAATGCTTACCTTCTGTCCATAGGCTTGTAGAAAGTATACCACTCTGGCAGTAACTTGTGTTTTTTAACTGGCATGTAAGGTCTCAACATATGATATGTAAGGTCTCAACATAAGCAGGTTCCAAGTATTTATGATAACCAACTTCTCATTACATTTCAAGACTTTTAATACATAAACTAAATGCACTTATATTCTTCTGCTGTTCTCAAATACTTGTTATATTTGCTATAATGTTTTTGCAAATGTTTGCTAAATTGCTATGAAATGATAACAGTCTTTTTAATTAGACAGTTATATATGGTTATATCTTTAATACGTCTACTGTTTTACTCGAGGCACTCATGTAACCTCATGTTATTTTGTACTTTATTTCTTTCATTTGCTATGTTGCAGAAGCCTAGGGAATTGAAAACAGCCATTAAAATTAAAATGTCTTAAAGACATACTGTACTGTTTTTCATAGGAGACACGGTTTTAAGGCAAAGAGAAAATCAACAATGCTAAACCGGAATAGGTCATATCAACTTACTTTAAATATTTATACTAAATACTATTTGCTTTACTCAGACGAGTAACAGTTATTATGTATATATTGAAATATCTAGTCTTACATTTTTTTTTTTATCAAATTAAAGCAATGTTTTCCTGCATATGTAGAGACAGTTGTTGCAATTTAGAATATATTCTTTACATCTATAGACCTAATAGGCACCCCAAAAAAGGATGCTACCTTAATGTTGTGACTATAATTGCCACATACCAAGCTGATTACATAGACCAAAACCTTATAGTACAGGGATAGTAAATAAGCAGCCTATTACTAGGGGAAACGTTCTGGACCAGTCTTGTGGCTCAGTTGTGCCATTCCAGAATAAAGGATCACCCAGTCATCTCATTACAGGCAGAAAGTTTGCTGGTGTAGTGGTAGATGTTTAAACTGTAACCAGTGCTACTATTTTATGTGATATATTACATGCAGGAAACAACTTCACATTGTGCATGAAGTACATTTTTAAATCAGCCGATTTATGTTGCTCTTTGTGACACCACTGCTGAGGGAGCCACCATCTGGTTAAAAATTAGCATCTTAGGCCCTTATTTAAGAAGGGATAGCGTCAGGTAGTGCCTGGTTAATGACAGGTAGTGTCAGGTAGCGCCTGGTTAATGACAGGTAGCGACAGGTAGCGACTGGTGAACGCCGGACACGGCACGCAATTACACATTTATCAAGCAGAATCTGTTTAGCGACTGGGATAGCGCCATGTAGCGTCTGATTCATCATTTTCACAGCCTCAGCGAACAGCGCCAGCGTTCAGCCTTGCACAGCGCCAGGTATGACCTCTCGCTACCTGACGCTCTCCCATACATTTCAATGGACGATCCTTTTCTTCTTTTTAAGCTGTTTTTTGTTTTTTTTTTCAAAAAAATCACAAATAATTCTGTGACCTCTTCTGGCATTGAAATAGCAGTTTTTTCATAATTTTTTCATTTTTTATAGATTTCCTCAGAAATGACATTACAGGTCTGACATTAAAGTGTTCATGTTACAATGTTGTTACAATGTAATGCCATATGTTTTCGCTTTGTTACTAGTTGATAGATGCTTGAAAACACACTTTAAACACACCGCCTCCTGCGCTCTGGGCTTCAAACAACTATTTTTCAGCGCCAGAGATTTGTGAGGCTGTTTTTTGCTGAATATGGTGTGGTGTCGGTCGCTATGAGCAGTCGCTAACATGCGCTCCCATACAGCGCTGTACTTGTCAAATAGCGACTCCTCACAATGTATTCAGCATTATCAACATTACTGAACAGCGACTCACGGCCGAGCACTGCGACTACTAGCGGGCGCTCTGAAAATGCTGCTACAGACGCTCATCTGTCGCTACCTGCTGCTAATGATGAATCAGCCTCCCCATGTTCCTGCTTCAATATTTCCCACTCCCAAAGCCTCTAGTTCTCTCCAATGATCTATATTCTCAGTGTTCCCCATTGATCAGTTATTTGTGGATGCTCTGACTGTGACAACAAGTGTCTGTGCACATTCATATACAGTACAAACTGATAAATATCCAGCTCTAGCTGGACGATGATTTGTCTTTACTGGTTAAATGGTCAAAACTGGAAACCTGAGGTCAATGTGTCTTAATGTAAAACTGTTCACTTAGGTAGAAGGAACTCCCACTCTGAGTATCATGTGCTAGTATCAAGCACTGTGTTAGTCAGGACTTCAGAATAGGGAGATTAAAACATAAATGTTAGTGAAATCTTGATGATGAGTGGACAGTGTATCTGGACAGTAGGGAAAGCAAACAGGATGCTTGCCTACAGGGACGTACAAAGACACCCCTCCAGCATTAAAGTGGACCAATACCCACAATTCGCCCTAGAGTTGAAAAGACTCTAAGAATTGGTGAAAGGTCTCCCCAGGTATATCCCAATATGTGAGACCTCCAGAATTATCTTACCTTATCTTACATTATCTTACCTTGTTCCTAGATCTCATAGTGCATGTGTGGCTCTCTACACTGCACCACTCCATCTGATGTGTGCAGCCTCCCTGGCATTGTGTGCACCGCCTGAGATTCAGTAATAAATTAATTAATTAATTCAAACCCTGCTCCAACCTGTGCCATGTCTGACCATGTCAAGCATGTAGCGCTGTTGCCAACCTGTTTTAAGTCTGAACAGGTCCAGTATCGAGCTATATTGCCAACTAGCAACCCTGCTGCTAAACTCTGCCCTGTATAACCACTTAAGCTCTACAGCTACTGGTTGGTACCAGGTTGAACCCCCAACCACATCCATTGTTGCCATTGATAGGGTTCCTGGTCATCAGCTATAGTGCCCTAGGTGGCAGTTATTGAATAGCATTGTCTACACAAGCTGATTCAGAGCTCCAGGTGGGGGGGAGGGGAATCAGCGGTTCAGTCGAGGCTAGACTTTACACACGCATAATGCCAAGGGATATCATAGGGCTGGGACTAAACAACTGTGTCGGCTTTAGAAGACCACTTGTCAGTGAAGCTAACCAGCAAAACGTCTTCAATTTACTAGGGAGCATAAAGATTGGACTCTGGAGCAACGGAGGAAGGTTGTGTGTGTGATGAGCTTTACTCTGTTCCAGAATTATGGATTCATCAGGGTAATAAGTGTCTTAAAGGAGCCACCACACTCAACCCTGTTAGCTTGCAGACCAACCTAAAATCTGTCTCTAAATCTGGTTCCTGTGGCTCCTTTAAGACTTTTGTATCCTAATTGCCCTGCTAACATGCACCTCCCAGGTTAGTTATAAAATGGTCTGAGTGGCTGCCACCCCTCTTTTGAATTTGTGCAAGCACACAGGGTGTGGGGTCTAGGCTGTACTGCGAGGTCTTCGGCCATTCCACCCCATGGGCTGCACTCGAGGTTTTAGGGCAACCTCAGATAAGCCTGCTCTGAATTTATCTATTGCATTGTATGTCCCAAATGGGGCTCTCAGAGATTAGCATTAGCGTTGCACCCCACAGAGGCACGTTGGCGCTTGGTGGTGCAGCTTAAGCATACTTCTGCAGATGTGTGTGGCCGAGTCCTCTGTTTTTAACCAGATTTAGAGACAGATTTGAGGTTGGTCTGCAAGCTAACAGGGTTGAGTGCTGTGGCTCCTTTAAGACGTTTGTATCCTAATTGCCCTGCTAACGTGCACCTCCCAGGTAGTTATAAAATGGTCTGAGCGGATGCCACCTCTGCTTTGTTTCAGGGTGAGGTGACTGAAGTGATGCACCCATAATGCTTAGGGCCTTCTATACAACCATATAGGTGTAGTGTTATAATCTGGTGTTGCTCAGATACTCTCACACTCTAATTATCCTAAGATCAAACTCCTCCCACCTAACATATGTCCAAGTGCTACTAACCTGAATCCACATTCAACCACCAAGTCTATGTCAGCCTACTATAGCCAGGTACCAAAGAGATATCAGCGACTACAACATCTGTCTTACTGAGACATGGCTGAGCCCTATGATACCAGATCATGCCTTCCAACCAGTTGAGTCCTTCACAATTCATCCCACAGACAGGTCTGCAGGGGGGAATGTGCTTGATGGTAAACAACAAATGTGTAAGAGCAAAAACATTATCTCTCTGAAACAATCCAGCTCAGAAAACATGGCACTCCTAAACCATCAAATACTTCCCCTTTACCACCTTTGCGATTTCACCTCAGTCACTGCAAGTGTTGTATATATTCCACCTTAGGCGAACAAAGACATTGCACTTTGGAAGCTACATGAAGTCCGCAGAAAGCTCCAGACAACATTGGGAAGGATTCATTGTGGCAGGTTATTTCAATGAATGGACCTTATCATATTTACATCAGCACATAAGCTGCCCCACTGGGGTTGAAAACACTCTTGATCAGTGGTGCTGCCCACCACTTAAAAAATCTGATCATGTCCTTTACCATGAATACAAACAAAACCTAAGACAGGAATCACGGACAAGTAAAGAAATGAGGAATCAACGATTTACACCATGCATTGGAGATCACAGACTAGGACATGTAATACAGAACTCTACAAACAGATTCACAGAAGTCACATTAGGTTTTTATCAATAAACTAGTCGTTGACCCGTCCACAAGTTCACCATCACTGTATTCCCAGAAGCCATGAGTGGAGAGATCTATTAGGGATGCCTTAGGTAATGTACATCTGTATACAATTAGGGCCTCACCAAAGGGGATATGTCTGAGTAATGGGTAGCTTCAAATGATGGAAAGAAACTATAACAACGATTTCTACAGGAAGACACTAAGGGCCTCTGGCAGGGCTTTAGTAGTATCACAGACTTCAGGACACCAACACCAATACTTACAAGTGAGGACATCCCCCTGGCAAATAGCCTGATTGCCTTCTTTGCCCGCTTTAACCACACAGTAAGCGGTAATATCAGTGCAAGGAGATAAAGAGTAAATAGTAGCAACGATTGCCTGTAGGTGGAATGCGCCTGTCAGCTTTTTAAAAAAGAAATAATGCATGGAAATGTGACAACTTCACCTGCCTTGATAATAGAATTCCTATTCTCCTCCGTATGCATTTTTAACACATGACACAAATCATGATGGTATCAGACATATGGTATTTGCATTTATAACGAAGAGTACAGGGCAAAGATTTAGAGACTCAAGCAGCAGTCTAGTGTTTAATTATGCAGTCATTTGAGTTATACATCAAACAAATGATTAAAGAGATTGTCATCTGAAATGTTAAGTGTCTCTAATAAATACATTTTTGTGCCTTAACATATGGACCATTAACAAATTGTGTGCGAGAAAATGAAATATTTTGCAGTCCAGCAAGTTTCTCTTTTATGGAAGTCGGCAAAGGGAAATAATTTCTTTTTGGTGCTGGAAGTCAGACATGAGTGATGACAGATAAACAGTCTAATCTCACATTCATGAGGACGTAGAAGTGGAGACAAGCATGTGTTTTAGTAGTAAATGATTCCTACAGAACTGTACTTTATTTCATTTTGAGATAATGAAAATGAACATTAGCTATTATTTTATCCATCAATCCTGAACAAAAGTTTAGCTTGAGATGTTCACAACCTATTTAATCTTTGTCAGTTTTACAGGCTTTGTTTGTAGATTCATTTTTATTTTCAGGGAAGGCCAGCTTTTCTTATAATGTTTATCATGACATATCTTGAAGTCTTGTCAATAAACCATTATGAAACGTATTTTTATTAATATTTTTATTAAGCATTTTGATGCTCCATTAGTTGCTTCAGTGAGTTTTTACTAACCACACATATAAGTATATAAGTATATATCGCATCCTGGATCTACATGTATTCTCTTCTTTAATATGCAGACAAATGAAAGTTATTCAGCAGGTACAAAAAAACAAAAGGATACTCAACGCCACTGGTTGGTGCTAGTCCAGTGATCAGCAACTAAACTGAATGCAGGATCCGAGCCCCTGCTGCTCGGAGTCCAAACATGGGGTCAGACTTGATGGCGTGATGATTTTTAGATTATCCTTCAGTAACAGACACACTGCCATGCCCTCTCTATACATTGCAATGGAGGTAGTGTGGTGAATGGAGAGAGCATAGCAGAACCCCTGTAACTAATGGTAGGGAGCATGACCTGACATGGAAGCAAAGTTCAGGTCTGTGGTGACCCCGGAAGCATGGGCTGTGACTCGGGGGGGGGGGTAGATCGAATGACCAGGTGAGTTGCGGATCATCGGGTTTGCACAGATCAGCTGTGCAAGACAAAATATGAGTACCCTTTTGCTTTGTTTATTTTTGGCCTACTAAATTATTTTAAACCTTTACTAAGAGCCTTGAATCTGCCTGTTTAACATCACCCTAATCCCATCTGTATATACGCAATATATATAGGATCACAGGAGAAGTTTGGCATCAGGGTGTGTTGTAAAGAATGTTACTAGGCTGTTCTGTGGATTAACTCATATATATAATTACTGGACATATTTATAAATCCTAAACATAACTGTCTGGAGTTCAGATGATGTAGGACTCCATTTTGAAGCAACCATTTGTTATATTAATTCCATGAGCTTGATTTATGTATATTTGTTTCAATTAATTTTAATTAGTTTAAAATTAATTTCTATAGACAATTTATAGCAGTTTATATAAAGCCCATACATAATATAATGTATGATTGTTGTCTAACTAATATAATAATAAGGATAAATATACAATACACATTACTGAACTGCACACTGTTGCCCTCTTGTTTACTGCCTATAATGAGATGATGGTGCATGTGGACAGTGCAGATATCTCAGTTTAAAATGATACATTTGTAAAATGCTTAAATGTATTTAAAATGCTTTTAAAGTATAATTCCGCAAAACACAAATGTTTATTCTACATTCCAAATGAGGAAAACAAAAATGCACTACCAATAACCTGACAAAAAAGGTTACAGTACATTAGAAAACAAAAAGTGTGATTACTTTAAAGTGGAACAAAACCCACCTGGCCTGGCCCTGGAATCTAGAAAAAGAATTCTGCAAGACGGCTCTGATTGTTGTAAATGGGAAGCGAGAGCGGCTGCATCTCTCTATTCCCACTAATCAGAATTGCTCACCAAATTACATCACTGCCTGAAAAGAGCCTGTGCAGGTGCCATTGCACCGGGAAGAGGTGAGTCGAATGTGCCATCCTGTATCCCAAACTGGAATGTCCCAAGGGTGCAGATCAAAACCCAGGAAGGTAAAAATCCCAGTTTTTCTTTCCGCTTTAAGGCAGTGATGACAAACTTACATGGGTTGTTTTTCGCACAAACAAAACTTACATCAATGTTTTTAGGTATGTATTCCTATCCATGAGATGCCAATTGCATAAATGATTTTCTGAGCTAATCATTAGTTTAATTCATCCTGTGAATTTCTGTGGCCTAGCTCTTCATGGTTGAGCTGTTCATCGCTCCATTGCACAATATTGTAATTAAGAGTGGACAGGGGCAGGTCTAATAGGACAGAAATATGCCATATCGAATGTCATTTCTCAGTACTTCCCACTCTGTTGTTTTTTTTTCCAGAATTTTTTTTTTTCATATAGGGCATTGCATAGATTTTTGGTTGTATATTATTCTCTGTAATTTCCTGGCAGCAGGTTGTTAAAAAAAGAAGCCTCGTTTGCCATATATATTAAAACATTTGAAATTCCAGCTCTATATTATTAAATTCTTAAGGTCATCTAATTGATATACAACTAGTTTCAGTTCATGAAACAGAATTAGAGTTTACAGCATGTTAATGCCAATGCAGTTCACCGCTCAATACACGCACACTTTATAGTTTTCCTGCACAGAGTTTAGCTGAGATCAGTAAATGATCTTTATTGAAAAGTTTATAAAAGTTCAAAATGTTTCCCAAACGATATTGCTATTGCGTCTGCCTCATTACTTCATATAATAGATATTTCACGGGCCTTGAGGCAATTAGGACAATTTAATATCTCGCTCGCTTGTAGGTCTAATTCCTAAAAAACAGACCATGATCATATTTTTAAGTTTTCAAAGAAATTAGTAAAGTTACATGTCAGGAATGTTATTTTATGGCAATGTAGCTGTAATGCATACATTGCTGTATCTATTGCAATCTTCTATAAAAAATAAAGCTTCATGATAGAAGTCAGCAAAATCTTCATTTTATTTATTTTTTTTAAACCCTATGGATTTATTTGACCTAGATTACTATGTAGATGGGGGGAGGGGTCCCGCCTTGGCAAAAAATGTTAAAAACTTACGTGATAGCCAACAGGCTTGATCACATGGAAGCTTATGGGAAGAAGACATTCCACTCTGAAGCTATCAGCTGATAATGTACTCCTAACCAGTCCCTGCTGCACATGTGAATGTCTTTCACTGATCAGTGGTGCCAGCTCATTCGATATGCCTTCTGCTTCCAATCAAGGACTGGATGCATAGAAGGTGGCAGCTAGAGATGAGCGAAATTTTGAAAAGTTCGATTCGGCCGATTCGCCGAATTTCACAAAGAAATTCGGGTTCGGCCGAATCGAACTTTTACGAAGTTCCCCATCAAAAATGCCGGCCCGCTCCCACCATGCCGGCATTTAAAAAACAAAACAAAAAAAAAAAGCATTTTTGCCGGCATGGTGGCAGCGGGCCGGCCGGCTCCGCTGTCAGCGGAACCGGCCGGCCCGCTCCCACCATGCCGGCATTTAAAAAAAAGCAAACACTTACCTGCAGGTCCGGAGCGCGGACGCCGGCGCCGCTCTCAGCTGTCATCTGAGGGCGCGTCATCAGAGGGCGCCGGCCGGCCCGCTCCCACCATGCCGGCAAAAATGCTTTTTTTTTGTTTTTTTTGTTTTTTAAATGCCGGCATGGTGGGAGCGGGCCGGCCGGCTTTACCGGCCCGCTGACAGCGGAACCGGCCGGCCCGCTCCCACCATGCCGGCTTTTTTTTTTTTTTTAATTTCAGGAAAAATTCGATTGGCACGAACCACAAAATATTCGGGTTCATGCCGAATCGAATATTTCCTGAAATTCGGAGCGAATTCCGGTTCGTCCGAACCGGTTCGCTCATCTCTAGTGGCAGCACCCCAACTGCTTTAGCCCAAAGGACTCAGTGGGATCAACACTGTGGGCTGTCAGGTAAGTAATTTTGTTATATTTTTTACCTGGACAGGTGTCAACGGTATTGCAAACAGCATATGCAGAGACATCAATCTGACCTATTCCTGTGCTCAGCACTGACCGTGTATCTGAACATACCTGGCTGAAGTGTGTGTGTGTGTGTGTGTGTGTGTGTGTGTGTGTGTGTGTGTGTGTGTAGTATCGGTGTGTCTTTTGAAGTGAATGTGTGTGGGGGGCTGGTAAAGGAAAAGTCCACACTATACAGCTTCTCCCATGCCACTGTCTGTGCTGCCATAGCCCTAACTACATAGGCCACGCCAACCTCCCAGAAGCAGGGATGCGGGGGAGCACAATCAGCGAGCACCTAAGGGCTGGAATTTTCCTTGTGTGTATGTGTGTGTGGAGAGTGCCAGACATTGGAGGACTGGTGGGTGGGCAGGAGGCAAGTGTAACTGCTTCCCTTCTGCCCGTAGGTCCTCCATTGTCCTAGGCCCTCTCCTCCCACACTGCCTATTAGAGGGGAACTCTGACACACTGGCTGTTAGAGGGGGGTTAAGAAGGATTCTGAATGGGGGCCTGTTATAGGGCGATTCTGCACACTGCCTATTATCAGGTACTTGGGGGTCTGCCGATTGCCTGCTGCTATCCTCTCTTCAAGACCCAAGATTATGTTTTTGGGATCCCCAGACAGATGCACAGGTAAAGTAATTAGTGCTCAACTAGAGCTATCAAGCCAGCTATGTGGAGATCCACAAAACATTACGTGTTGGTGGGCCTTGAGGAGGATGTTTGGGGAACATTGCTGTAACATGAGGATTAACCACACTATTTGCCATAGCTATTTGTGAAAGCATGTGAATAAGCTGAGTGATAATGGTGGGATGGATAGACATGGAGGAAGTGGAGGTGCTCTTTACCAGCAAAAAATTAGATAATGTCCCTTATTCCATGAGCCCAGCCTCTCAGGGTTGTTTAGTAGGGACCATCTACCTTTACAGAACACATGAAGAACACTCTTGCCTTGTTGTCCTTAATTATCTCTATATACAATATATGTGCAGGGAGTCATCAATGGAGAAACTCAAATACCGCCTGTCTAAATGAACAGACAATGGAAGGCTATAAGCCATTCTCCTGGGAAAGGCTTATTATTGTCTGGACTTTCTATACACAAAGTATGTACATTTCCAATGGTTAACATTCTGGTAGCAGTTACAACCCAAGCCCCACCCACCTCATTACCCGCATTCCAATGGCCAGGGGGTGTAGATGGTGTCCATGTGGGCTGGTAGCCTTCAGACCCGGGAACCGGCTGCTCAACCTCCTCACTCTGGTCTACCGGTCCATATAGGTGGTGACCAGGCTGGTTTTGTTTTCAGTTTGGGGTGTCTCCTGGGCAGGAACAGATGTCTACCGATACATATGTGGTATCACTGTAATCAGAAGAAATGGGGCTTTTACACATAATACGATTTTCTTAAAAGCATACAATTTTTATTTAAAAAATGCTCCAAAATTAAAATAATAGATTTTTTATTCAATTCTAACGCCAGGTATGGGCAGATGAGTGTCTGTATAGCGGCGCTTAGAGCGACCGCTAGTAGACGCTGTAAGCAGGTATCGGGTGCTGTAACAGATCGCCTCAGTCACTGTAGTAACCTGGTCGGCATTGGTGAATGAGATGTATGTTGGGAGTTCTAACACCAGTACAGCACTGCAGAGAGCGAGAGGTAGCGCCAGCTTAGTGCGACTGACTCTTGGCACTCCACACCATATTTATTAAAAAAGGACACACACACAGCGTAGGCGCTCTGGATCTGGTCGCTATAGCATAGAACGCCAGATGCTGTGTGATTAAAGTCTGTTTTTGAACACATATACACCTGTAACAAAGCCAAAACACATGGAATGACATTGTTTTTACACTGTGACATTAGCACTTAAGTGCCAGACCTGTAATGACAATTCTGCATAAAAATATAAAAAGTCAAAAAAGTTTCAAAAAGTGTTTCTTTGCAGCCGGGAAAGGTCACAAAAAGCGAAAAAAAAAATGTCAAACACGTGGTTTGAACACAAGCAAATGAACGGCCATTGAAATGTATGGGAGAGTGACACTGAGCGTAAGGCAATACCTAGCTATCTGGAAGCTAGTGCGCCAGCGCTATATGCTGAGCCGCCTGTAATAAAACATCGGACGCTACATGGTGCTGTTAGAGGCGCTTACCAGATTCGCTTTCATAAATGTGGTATTGCGTACAGCGCCCGCGTTCACCAGACGCTGCATGCCAATATGAGGCACTAGCTGGTGCTATGCCTTTTTGAATAAACCCCTTTGTTTGATAGTAGGAACACACCACTCCTCAATGAATAAGGGCAAATCTTTAATCAAAAACTTACTGTTTCCTTTGGCAGCAACAGTCCATCATGATCCTCTTTTCTTTTCCAGTTACAGTTTTGTTTCGTGGGAATTAAATTACACATTTTGGTTTTGACCATCTGATGGTGTTGCTTTATAACAATGGTGTGAGGTTTTAGCTTTGGATGAAAATAGACATGAAGAGGCTGAAAAAGCTACACTTGTAATAGAAACTTTACTCCTCTGAGTCTTCATTAGATGTCATGATAAAATTGGATATATCGTCTGAAATGATCCTCACATTTCATAGATATTACATTGTTTCATAGATATTACCTATTGGAAAAGAATAACACCATTGTTTTGTTTTTTTCATTACTTTTTACAATTTTAATGGTGTCTCATCAAAATGAAATCAGCCTGGCTTTAATTTCAATGTACAGTAGTATAGCACAGAGCAAGATTGTATTGGGCTGTTTAGACGCCCTTACACCATAAAATAGTGTCCAAAGACTTGTCCCGAAATTGCTTGCATTAGCACAGGGTGATGACTAGAGTCACTTCACTTCAAGCAACAAAACGTGTGCCCTTCACCTTCTGTAGTGCACTCTTACCAAAAACAAGGTATGAATATCAACGTCAATTTACACCCATTCGGGTCTCACATCTGTGGAACTCATCAATCTCCTGTAAATCGGTGTGAATATATAGAGCAGATGCCTTGGGCTCAGCTCAGATGTAGATCCATCATATGAATAAAATCAAAAGAGAGGGGAAAAGAAACAGAGATAGGATCTAGCGTAATACCGTTTAATAAAAATATGTTTGTAAAATGGTGCCAAATGCCCTCACAATTAAAAAATGTACATGAGCAATTGATAGCAAGAGCGTCTCTCACCCAACCTTTCTATCACCTCGGCCGATGGTGGATGGAAGGGAGAGGGTGAGATGTGTGCCGCCGACGCTGCCGCCGTCAACGCGCTTCGTTGCCGTAGCAACTTCCTCAAGACTGGCCGCGGCGGCTGCTGCGGCTTTTTATAGGTGAAAAATCCCTGCGTCTGAGTTAGTGGTAGAGAGGACGCTGTAGCTACGTGCGCATCATTGCCGATATTGCCCAATGACGGGCTGTCTTGTCTTGGTACAGAGTGAGGTGAATAAATTAAAAGTTAAGAGTGACAGACTGTTTGTTCAATCAAGAGATAACACGTCAGCAGTAGCAATGACTGGCCATCTTGTTTGAAAATCTTGGGTTTTTAATGCCCAAATCGAGGCTAAACGGGGATTAAATATTTGGAATGCACTCGTGTACAATTTGTGGGAGAAATGCAGGTGTATCCACCCTACTACAATATTCTATTTGGGGAACACTCTTGTAAGCTTTACCAGCTTATATATTATCTTTGCTTAAAACTCAGTGAAATTGTAAAATAAAACTGATCTCTGAGGTGATGCAGCAATGCTTGATAGTAGGAACACACCACTACCCTATGAGTAAGGACAAATCCTTAATCAAAAACGCACTAACTGTTTTCATTGGCGGCAGCAGTCCATCTTTATCCTCTAGATATTTACTTTTCTTCTCCAATTACAGTTTTGTTCAGTACATAATATGTTTGTGGGTTTTAAATCACACATTTTGGTTTTGACCACCTGATGGTGTTGCTTTATAACAAGGGTGTGAGGATTTAGCTTTGGATGAAGATAGGCATGAAGAGACTGAGAAAGCTACACTTGTAATAGAAACTTTACTCCTCTGAGTCTTCATTAGATGTCATGATAAAATTGGATATATCGGCTGAGATGATCCTCACATTTTTTTACACTGTGTTTCATAGCTATTACCTATTGGAAAAGAATAACACAGTGGTTTTGTTTTTTTTCATTACTTTTTACTTTTAAACCGGACCTGGTCCCGCTGTGTAGGGATTGTAAGAAGCAAGGGGGGGGGGCATCCACAATGCTGGAGCCCTCCTCGCAGCAAAACACATAAATAACTTGTTTTACTCACCTGAATACCGAGCCAGCAGCGAGAACGCAGTCCCGTGATTGCCCCCCCCCCGCGCTTCTTACAATCCCTACACAGCGGGACCAACACCCTTTTAGGTATAAACGGGTGTTGGTCCGGTTTAAATGTTGTCTCATCAAAATGAAATCAGACTGGCTTTAATTTCAGTGTGATGTGCTGTGACTAAAGGACTCAATGTTAGCCGCATGAGACTTCTGTCCCAGCCATGCTCCTATACATCAGAAGAACATTGCATTTCCCCTCTCTCACTCTCATGGCATCTCATAAATCTAAAATAGGTATATTGATAAATAGGTAGGTGACCAGATTGTACAGCACATAGAAACAATCTGGGCTTAGACTTAGCCCCCTTCACCTTTTTTTCATTGCCACACCTCTAATAACTAAAACATTTATTAAAATACTTTACATCTTTATTGACATAATATTATTTAAAAAGTCTGATTATAAACAGCCTTGTATTTCCAAAAGTCATTTACATTTACATAATCATACCAACTGAGCTATGATATTGCTTAGTTGTTAGCCAAAACACAAATGACCAGAATTACCAATCTCTGGGTATAGTATAAACAATGTTAAATGGTGCATGTGTTTCACCACAGGTGTGGCTTTTTTAACAGTTTCATTTGTTATGCACCATAATAATAGGCTTACATATTTGTTTTATTTTTTTTTTTGCTAAAGCCTTTCCCTAATATTCATAAGAACGCAAAGTGAATGCAGTCTGAAGTTCGAATGGTTGCCAAATGCCTCCTTGGCCATGCAGCAGTGTCCCCTGGGACTTTCCAGTGATAATATATTCAGTTACACAGTCCAGCATTGAGGGTCAGTCTTATTAGTTATAATAACTGCATTGCAACAGAAAACAGTACAAGCTAAACTGTCATATGCACCTGTGATGTGGCAGTTTAGCTTATAACTAAATTAATCATCACTGGAGAGCACGAGGGGAGCTTCTGCATGGCCATATGTCTGCCATACTAACAGAAGACTTCACGCAGTTAGTGTTTTTATGAATATTATTTAAAAAAAAAACATAAGCTGCTTTTGGGCACTGGGCTGGGGTTAGAAGGTTACATAGTTACATAGTTTCTACGGTTGAAAAAAGACTTATGTCCATCAAGTTCGACCAAGGGTGTTGGGAAAGTTATTTTTTAGTTTATTTTATAGGTGGAAATTACTTTTATTTTTTGTTTTTTACTGATAACCACAAATAGTAACTGTTAATGTTATTTTCTTCTAAATAAGCATCTAATCCTTTTTTGAAGCTGTCAGCGGTTGATGCTGTAACAAGCTTCTGGGGGAGGCTATTCCACAGATTTATAGTTCTTATGGTAAAAAACATTTGTCCCTCCGGAGACTAAATTTCTTTTTTTCCAGTCGAAGGGAGTGCCCCCTTGTCTTTAGAGAGGATTTTACCTGAAAAAGTGTTTCCCCATATTTTTGTATTGGCCATTTATATATTTATACAACTTAATCATGTCCCCCTCAGTTGTCTCCTCTCAAGACTAAACAGATTTAATTCATATAATCTTTCCTCATAACTAAGATCCTTCATACCTCTTATTAGTTTGGTGGCTCTTCTCTGCACCCTTTCCATAGTCAGAGCGTCCAGAGGTGACAACATAAACCTCTTTTCTGGGTATAGGATCACTATAACCCCATAGCATTATTTATGCGGTACTTTTTGCCCACTTTCAGCTCATTTTTAAGTTTGGAATAATTTAATAAATATTGTTTACACATACATTATAGTTCATCAAGTACTGCCATTATCATCATGCAGTAATACAATCACTTTTGTATTCAACCTGTATCAGTGATTTTGTCCACATATATCAATACCATACAAGTCTGTTATACATTCTAATCATAATTCTCATCAAATTCACAAGATGAGTGAAGGGGTAACATAGATAGCTGTGGTAGGGGCTGGAAGGTTAAAGCTTTGGGTCTGACTTGGTTCGTAGTCAGTGTCTTTCAAGCCCTAGTATAGTATTTATGCCTAACATGAATTTTATGACTTGACTCTAATACCTCTGTAATCATGTTTATTTTTCCCTTTTCTCTTTGAAATATTCACACAATATACTAATTATTTAAACCTAATACTTAAATAGTAATATAGTAATATATATATATATATATATATATATATATATATATATTTTTTTTTTTTTTTCTTTTATCTTTCATATTTTATAATATTAAAATATATAAATGTTTATTAAACTTAAAATATTCTTAAATATATTTTAAACTAAAAACATTGAAAAACTCTCAGCATGGTATTCATTAAAAGGCTTCATTTCTCCAAAACGGTAAAAAAAACTCACCAAGAGCACCATTCTCACCAGCAAAAAGATGGGGGAAATTCTCAAACCAATTTCTTGCCTTAATAGCCTTATTAGCCAGTCTCTGAATTGACCCTATTGTCCAGGTAACAACAAAAAATCACCTGTGTAAAGGAGACTTACCGGCCACGTCACACCCACTCTCCCTTCCAGAATGATCTCTGGATGTAAACTCACAAAGCCCTTTCATAGCATATGTGGTGCTGAGCCTGACAAAAGAGAAAAGTGGTATTGAGCATCAGAATAATCAGGACTATTTTAGGAAAAAAACTTTTGACACTGCCAGCCAGCACACCTAGCGTAGGAGAGTCTTTTGCCATAAGTAGGTGGTTGCTCCTCTTTAACAAGGAGGCCCTTGCCATCACACTACTTATGACACCTTTTATCCCCACCTGCATTTACCTTAAAGGACAGGACTCTTACTCGTATTACCGCACATATTGAAAGCCTAGAATTTTGCCATGGAAGATTTTGGTGCTTTAAAGATAAACAATATTGATGATAATAATTATGAGCTCAGTACAGATTTAAAGCTGCTATACCCATTCAGTGGTCATAGCTCCAGCGTGAGGCATATAATAAGCTAGGAAGTGGTGTTTAAAATAATAGATGTAACAAGGTGGTTTCCTGCTGAACAACAATATTGTTATATGTCTTTTAATAGCAAACTCAGGAATTGCATATGCTTTAAAGTAAATTGGTGTTCATTGCTTTAATTCATTTGAGTACTAGCTTGTCTCCATGCAATGGATGAGATGATTTTTTTGGACAGTTAGTTTCTGTACCACATACAGTACATAGCTGTGACTGTTTCTATTGTGACAAGCATGACAAACAAAACAATATCCAAGATAAAAGATCTGGTGCAGGCCAGAAAATGTCCTCCTCACTGCATGGGGCCAGAGCTTATTCAATGTGCACTGCCCTATTTTCTAGTACTTGTCAGTGCAGATACAGGCAGCATGCTGGGTTCAGGTTAAACTCTGACCTATCTGCCATTACAAGACAATAATGAAATATATTTAAAACAGAACAGTTTTTTCCTACCTGATACCTGTGGTGGAAGAGTAAAGAAACGGAGGAGTACATTTCTCTTTCTTGTCACCCCACAGTCTAGTACCACATTGATCTTCGGTGAGGTAGTATGGAAATGTAAAATGTGGTTGTAGCTGTGTATGGATATAGGAACTCAAATTGGGGTACAGGGGCCTGCGTAGATGACACTAGGACTACATTAGCATTGTCATGCTGTGGAATTCAGAACAAGAAAACAGGATATGCAAATGGTATTTAAAAGACACAGAGCTAAATTTTCTTAAAATGGAATGATGCACTCCCAAGCTTCATGCACATCTATTATCCTCCACCAGTGACACCAAACTCTTACCAGAACGTTGAATAATAAGCGCTTTCAAATAGATGGAATCATTCTTTGGTTTCCATAATGCCACTTGGTGCAAGCTCCTTAATCGACTCCAAGATGCAACAGGATCTAATCAATAGGGGCTTTCAACCAAATCCAAGTCATACACCCAGTTCAGAGTGCAGAGAGACATAAATGGAAAAAGAAGGAAAAAATCTAGTGCAACACCGCTGGTCCAATTAAAAACAGGTGCTTTAATGTATGACAGAAAACTCACATTATCTAAGTAAAAACAGCGCATATAAAACTCGCAGCGGACAGCTCTCACCGCTCCAGCCGGCTTCTTTATAAGCTTTGTAAAGGTCCAAAGTTGTGTAAATCCAACGCGTTTCGTCGCTCTCCGGCGACTTCCTAGATAAAGTCGCCAGAGAGCGACGAAACGCGTTGGATTTACACAACTTTGGACCTTTACAAAGCTTATAAAGAAGCCGGCTGGAGCGGTGAGAGCTGTCCGCTGCGAGTTTTATATGCGCTGTTTTTACTTAGATAATGTGAGTTTTCTGTCATACATTAAAGCACCTGTTTTAAATTGGACCAGCGGTGTTGCACTAGATTTTTTCCTTCTTTTTCCATTTATGTCTCTCTGCACTCTGAACTGGGTGTATGACTTGGATTTGGTTGAAAGCCCCTATTGATTAGATCCTGTTGCATCTTGGAGTCGATTAAGGAGCTTGCACCAAGTGGCATTATGGAAACCAAAGAATGATTCCATCTATTTGAAAGCGCTTATTATTCAACGTTCTGGTAAGAGTTTGGTGTCACTGGTGGAGGATAATAGATGTGCATGAAGCTTGGGAGTGCATCATTCCATTTTAAGAAAATTTAGCTCTGTGTCTTTTAAATACCATTTGCATATCTGGACTTTCTTTTGGACTGGAGTCTTGGCACGTTGAGCTTTTGGACTTTTTTCATTTTTAGCGCGGTATTGGCTATGAAACATTGTTTCTCCTTTGTATATAAGAAAACAGGATAATTGCCAGTCTATTGTTTATGGGCTTGTTTATATTGCACCCACATTTAATAATGCTATAGAACCAAATCCAATTAATTTCAAAGCAGCTTGATTAGGTTTACTTCTGAAACCCATGCTGTTCGCATTATGATTTAAAAATGTACAAGATTTGCTTTTTCTGTAAAGTGGTATATCAGTATATCATATTGCCTGGTGTTTTAATATTTAGTCTCATCTAGAATAAACCTTCTGACCGCCTAGGCATAGATTTGCATGGCTCCCACTGAAGAACTGTCATTATGTTTTTTCAATGACCTACAACTAAAGTTGTTCATAAGAACTCCTTTAGACCTTAGTAGTCCACAGTGTAGTTCACAGGCCTGGAAAGATGCTTTCTAGGCAGAGCACTTTTTTGTACTGCCCCTCAACCTGTCTAACCTGCAGTCTTATCTTCACAGTTCAAATAAATACGTACCTGGTCCATTGTTAAGCTATGTTTAAAGTACCATCATCACTAAATCTTCCAGGTCCTTTTCTACAGCTGCCGTGGAGCAGCCTATGGGCCTCCAGGGCCAATGCTGGCTGCACTGATAATCTGCTCATAGTCACATTGGGGCATCACCCTGAACAGTCTATCAGAGTGGCTAGTGGGCAAGCCTATCAGTGCTGGCCAGCTCTGGCCCTGGAGGCTGATAGGCTGATAGGCTGCTCCACAGCAGTCATAGACGGGGACGCGGAAGAGGTGAGTACTCGCGCTGTCATGCTGTTGTATAGTAAAGAGGGACCTCTTTGAGTGTGACGCATTGCCATTGCACGTTGTGATAAGCTCTGCTCCACTACCCACCCACTACTACTACCCACCACCCGACATTGGGTGAGGATTTTGGTGATCGCATGTTATCCACAGCATGCATTGCAGAGGCCTGCTCTCTCCCTGACCCTGCATTAGATGAGGATTGCAATAATCAGGCGAGTGGATTTTTTATTTCATTACCCAAACAGGGCTTATACCAGGGATATGGAAGGCTGGGAGAGCAATTTTAACATTCATAGACTTCCCCCTTAAACTGTCTTTAGTTTCTGTGTGCCTTTGGAAGGTGCAGAAAACTGCTTGACTTGACTTTAAGTCAAACTAAAACTAATGTATCCAAGTAAGTCTGCTCCAAACTCTCATATGTGATGCCTCACACGGCCAAAAAGGATGGCCAACTTCCAAGACGTAGTAAACAGATGAATGTCCAACGAGGCATTCAGTAGTAAAAACACTTTATTTTACCCATGAATATCCATGCACAACATCTCCTCTCACCATAAAGAATAGTGTCCATAAAGTGTATCCGTGTACCACATGTTTCGGGCAAGCTCTAGCTTAATCATGACATTATACCAGCTATCTTTAGTACTCTAGGAATGACCCTCTTACCACTCCCACTCCCGAACAGAATAATCAATAACAATTGTAAATAATGGCATGCTGATATTCATAGTTAGCTGTGGAGGCGTGGCTAATGCCCTGTCCATGTGTACTAATGTTCCAGCTTTCACATCAAAAACAGTAAATTGGCAAGGCGAGCACTCCATCATAAAAAAGGGCACTCCATTAGTAATAAAGGACGCACACAGCGGGTGGTGCAGAGGCGCTGCTGGGACCTATATTCCACTCAGTATATGATAAGTGGCATCCCGCAATACCTTTGGTGTAGTGACATCAACCCTCTCAGTCTGGCCACCCCACCTCCAAAGATAGTAAAGGGGTGGAACGAACAGGCTGGCATCAACACTCCCAGCTCTCCCCCAAAACAAAAAATTGGATATAAACTATTGGGGAGTCAAGTATGTGATTGCACCAGGCCATGTCATCCTCCAGGCATGTCATCTTGTCTCTGTTCCCCCATATATAGCTCCTGCTGCTGCCAAAATGGCCAGCCAGGGCATAAGGGAAATGGAACAAAGGGCATTAGCGATACACTGACATAAAAAGCCATACAATCTATAAATCCCTGATCATCATATGTAATCACATTTGTTAATCACACTGACATAATATGCCATGAAATATAAATTCATATACAGTAATCTCATCTGTCATCAATCCAATCTAAATATATCGGAAGTACATCCTAAATTCAGCAACAAGACATATCAAATAATAAAGAGGATGAAAGGGTATCAACATTAAGGGAAAGGAATTATGTAAATAACCACAAAGGGAAATAAAAATTCAAACATGAAAGGTGGGTATCGGGAAAAACCTCAATGGTATATCCTGAGGGAGACCTTATTCAAGCTCCTAATACAAGATACAAGGCAAAGATCGACATCTCAGCGAGTGTTCAATCCGTTTGGTGTCCATGTCACTAGCATAAAAATCCAAAAGGTTTCTCTTTTATGCAACTTTTCTGGGTCACTCCCCTGATATTCAAACTCCCCCTCTCGATACCCATACATCTAATCTTAGTAAAATTACCCCCATGTTTATTCCTAAAGTGCAAGCTATGTTGCAGGGACTATGTATATAAGCACTGCTTGCACCACGTTCCCCTATCCTGCATTTCAACTTCCTGACTGTAGAACCAACGTACTGCAAATCATATTCTACACATGTGATCAAGTAGATCACATTGGTGGTGCAACAATTGATGTATTGAAGGACATCATATTCTTTTCCAATTGCATTAGACATATATATTTTTCCAGTAGAAATGTAAGGACTGGTGCCACATCGGGGATAATTACATCTGTCCATCCCCTTCGTAGTTAACCAGGCGCTTGCTTAATCCAATTAAATTCTATTCAGTATGGAGTAGACATAGTTACCATCTGGTTGTTATTCTGAGTACTGAAGGTAAATGTTCTCTTCTTGTCCAGTCCAAATAAAAATTGTATCTACTGACAAATACTAAAATTATTAATGTCAGATGTAAATTTAATTGTTAAAAGTCATTCCATCTTGTGCAGCATGATTTTCAACAATCTCGTCAAAGAAAGGCTGGCCACTTACGGTGGCTTTTTGCTGACGTGAATGGACGGCGAAAAAAAAATTCTTGCCCAAAAAATCCCCCCGCCCAAGACCCCCTAAATCACAGGAAAATTTACTTTGGGAGTGGTTTTTTTTGTTTGGAGGTCTTGCAAGCAAATCAAAAATCACACCAAAAACAAAAAATCTCACCCAAAAAAATGTCACAGAAAGAAATGGTCTTCTGAATCAGACGAGGGGGAAAATTGGAAGGAAACAGAGCTTTCTTGAAAAAAAAATGCAATCTTGCCCAGCTCTAAATTAACCCCATCATGCATGTTTTCCTGGAAATGCATAGTTTGCAAGTTGGTTTTCATTATACCTAGTTGCAGCAATAGGAGGACCAGCTTCTTGGTTAACAGTAATAGAAAGAGGAAGAAAAACTAGTTAATGTGCAATTTCCTTCCAATAATGAACCAGTCTTTCTTCCTAATGATGGAAACCCAGAGTTATCAGCCGAGACAAAACACATTATTGTGGCCCCAGTATAATTGACATGTTATTAAAGTGCTTTTCATTGTCTAATTTACAGGCTGATTAAATGCAATAAAAATAGCTGCTTGCCACCGAAGAAGAAAGCACTTATGGCTAAAGCTGACAGCCAAATGGCTAACTGGACTAGACAGCACTGGTCAGGGCTGAGACAGTGACACTTCACTGTGACTCCGGCAGGGATAACAAGCTGTTGCTGGTTGCCCTGTGCCATGTTTGTTATGCAGTGTGTGCCCCATGTACTTAACCTAACAATCATAGTGTTTTAAAAATGCCCAAAAATGTGGATGTATGTCTTGAATTTTAATGGAGGACAATGTACATTTTTTTAAAACATACCTTCCTAGAATGTGACAAGTGTAAAACATTGTGCACACAAATGTACATGTTGCCTTGATTGTATCTTTACTTGTGTAGCCTAGCGTTATAATGACTTGCAACTGCAAGGTGCTTCTTAAAGTCCAGTGAACCTCCACAGTATATACTGTACAAAAGAAACTCTACTTTTAATCTTTAATTTAACTATTTAAAAGTAAGCTTTTGACAATATCTAGATCTATTTGCCAGACATAATTGTATCCAATAATAAGTAAAATTATATATTATATATTTTTTGAAAATTTGTCTTTTTTTACATACAGAAAAAAAAAACAATAAGCTTAAAGTGAACTTAAAATAAGGAGATTAGAAACTAAATGTATCCATAACAGCTGGTTATTAACAATCAGTGATTAAATAAGCTTATTTAGAGATGTGTGAAAAGAGCAGCATATCATCTAGAAGTTTGTTCTGTTATCAGTTCTTTCATTTATTTCATTGGCATAGATTTCTAGGCGTCACAGGGTGATACTGTAGCTTAGCTCAGTCATATTGAGACATAAAGCTCACATGAATGTTAACTATTAAATGATAAAATAGAGAGATGATTAAAGTATATTAGCTCCTCATAATTAGAGATGGGCGAACCCAAACCGGTTCAAGCAGAACTTTGCAAGTTTGGGTTCCCAAATCCGAATACAGACTTCAGATTGTGTTCACGTTCGGCATCCAGCCTGAACACAGAAGAGCTGGTCGATGGGCTGCTGAGCAGGCTGCTCAACCTGCTCCACCTAAGCAGAAGTGCTTATCCCCTTTCTCCCCACCATAGCAACCCCCCAATGTTTGGGACACCATTGATTTCAATGGGAAATGCATTTGGGTCCCTGTTTTTTCACAGTTTGGCCGAACTTGCTGAACCCCAACTTTGGGGGGTTCATCCATCTCTACTACCAAATTCAACACACTCTTATGTGCCCAGCTCTCCTGCAGCCTGCACCCTTACAACTTTACTAAAATAACAATTAGCAATATTTATTGTGGCCAAGTATATATGAAATACATATTAGAAATTTCTTGTCTCAGCGGTGCTGGCGGTGGGGGCATGGGACTCAGAACAGCAGCGCAGATTACCAGTTCCTAGAGGAGTGGATTAGCAGCCCCACCGGACAGTGCCGGGAAATCAGTTCTGCACGCTCTGTGCTACAGCATCCCCACTGCCGGTAGATCAGCTCTGCATGCTCAGTGCTCTAATGGCCCTTGATGTTTAGAAGTCCCTCACCTTGAAGCAGAAGTTTGGCAGTAGTGAGCTTTTCTGGGAGTCACAGCAACCCCAACAGCACTACCTCCTTGAGCAGCAGCACAGGGGTGCTGAATGGACAATTGAAGCTAAGGTGGAGTGGCCCGTCTAGCACTTTTCACTCCCTGTGTGTGTGTCGGTTATCTTCCTCAGCTAACTTTTTCTGACGCTCCGAGTTAAAGCCAGGGAAAGTGACTTGAAGATTGCTCATTGAATGCTTCTGTGACTGCGGCAGTGGTGAGTGCAACAAATGTGGCAATATAAGTAACATATCAAATGCAAACAAAAAGAAAAAAAAAGGAAAGGGAAACCTTGGCTCAGGAGCTCCTGCAGATGCACTCTAATGCTTCAGCACCATCTTGAGTGCTGAGCGATTTCGCTGCCTGGCTACCAGGGGGCACATCTATTTTCAATGTAAAACTGATTTAATGGGGTTGACAGGGGCTGAATTGGTAGATGTTCACACAGGCTGATTGCAGCCTGCAGTTTTTCATTTCACCACTAGGGAGCCAATGCCTCTTCAGACACATGGGGAAAGAGCCTTGCCAGCATGGAAGGATGTTATCAGCTTGGCCTCCATGTGACTGCTTCTCCATCTGCTTTTTCGGACTCATCTGAAGTAGGTACTGCTGTTTGGAGTTGGGCAGTGTAAAAGAGACACTTCACTTGTGAATCCTCAAGCTGAAGGAGGGTCTACAGGCCTATGGAGGTGGAGAACCTGGGGAGAGGGATCTATGGATAGGGAGCAGCTGGACCTTGTTCCTGCAAGGCATTTTAGGCTTGTAGTTTTCTAGACTGACAAAGGTTAAAGAACGCCCATGGCTCTGTTTTCTACAAGCCCTATCTGCCCTCTCTAACCTGGGGAACGACAAACCCCAGCTGCCTCTCTCTGACCTGGGGAACTGCAATGGGGGGTTGGGCTATTAGTGAATATAACAGCAATTCCTTTAGTACAGATTCCAAGCAGATCTCTTTCAATACAAACAGTGACCACTCACGGTCCCCTCTGGCAAGAAGCTGATACAGACTAGTTTTACATTCTTGGACATCTAATTCTTCTGTTCTGGACTTTATATTGCAAATAAAATTAGCACTAGTTCCAGTTATCGTTTGCCAACTGCTCTGGCAATGAGGCTGTATTTATTTTCATCAATAATTCATGAAAGCCACAAAATCTCAAACTATTTTAAGCAAATATATATATATATATATATATATATATATATATATATGCAGAGTATTTAAAGCATTTAAAAACACAAAACAAAGACAACAAGCCCTGGGAAACAATACAGGATTACAATACCCATATACACATGCACAAATCTAGGATGATGTAATATGTATCAGTTATATTAGGGGACTTTAGGTGATTAAGCACTAAAAATGTGATTTCACTGCTGTTTTGTAACTGGGATAATGATCAGCAAAAATGGAGGTCTAATTCAGTGCACAATGTTTCAAATGTATACACTTCACGATGGGGACAGCTGGGATGACCTAGCTGTTGTGGTTCGCGTGGGGACCAATGACAGAATTAATTGGAGATGGAGGATCCTTCAGAATTAAGCACCACGTTGAAAAGAAGAGAATCTAAGGTTGTATTCTTTAGAATACTGCCTGTGCCTGGTGCAGGGCAGAAGGATTTGAGTTCGTAGAGCACCGGGCTGACTTTTCATCGGGGTTCAAACTATATTCTACAGATAATTAGCACCTGAATAGAAGGGGGCTACTGTGCTGGGTAAAAGGATACTAGTAGTGGCGGGGGGAGATTTGAACTAGAGATGAGGGGGGAAGTCAAGAGAGAAAACAAAGGGGAAGACAGGTTACTTAGGGAACAGCATATGATGGTGGGTGGAGAATTAGAAGGGGGGAGGTTGCTATGATGGTTAAAGTGGACCAACACCCAGGATTTTCACTATCCTGGGTTTTGGTCCACTTCCGTGGGGCACCCACGCTGCGTGAAACCCCCAGAACGCCCAATAAAACTCACCTCACCCCGCTCCTATCGCATGTGTGCAGCCGCTCGTCCAATCAGCGCACTCTGAGCCACTGTGGTATGCGCTTCCAAGCGGCGTCCAACCACAGCGGCTCCGAGCACGCTGGCGGACGCATCTTGCGCTTCCCTCTAACAGGGAGCGCGCCCACACTGGCCATTCACAAATGAAAGAGATGTCAAAGAAAGCAAAACAAACCATAAACATTTCTTAAATATAATATAATATAGAGAAAAATACAGGTAGGTGCCCTAATTAATGACAATGGGGAAATGGTGACTAGGGATGAAGAATGGACGCAATCCCCCGCTGAACAATCCTCCGCTACACAGCCGATACTTACCTTTCATTGATCCGCTGCTGTCCGTTGTGGCGATCGCCCCGTGCGCCTGCGCGCCTCCACCTTGTGGTTGGCAACATTCAGGCAACCGCAGGTTGGATGGCGGGAGGTCGGGACGCTCGTCACCGGAAGTGACGCGCGATGACGCGAGCGTACGTTCGCGTCACCGCAGCGCCACAGGGCCGGCCCCGGGGGGTTACGCGCGCTTTCTGCACATAAATCAGTTACCTAGGATACTCACCACAGGCACTCCGCATCTCCGACCGCAGCTCTCCAGCCATGCTCTGACGAAGGGAAACAGCTCCCGAAACACGTGTCAGCCTGCCGATCCAGCACAGCCAGCTTGCCTGCAACTTCTTTTGAATGCGGACTCTCATTAGGAACAGCCCACGGAGACGGTCACCATCCAGTCTCCCAAGCACTATATTCTAAGTGCACCCCACTATCTGCGCCTTAAAGGTATACACTACTAAGACTATTTATTGCTCATAGAACTGCAACCTATACTGTATGGCACAGTCGTGCATTGTATACCACCAAGCTTTGAAGTACTGCAACCTTCTACACACTGTCCTTACTCCTGTTATTGCACAGTACTTCAGGTCTGATTTGTAAATATTGTATATAGTCCAATAACATTAATCTTGTGAAAATAAGTGATGGTATCTGCGTATACTATTGATCCATGTACTGATTATCAACCTCTGGATATGATTATTTGAATATCCTTCTTGAAATACAATTTTTCTGAAATCGCATCATATTGTCTAGGTGTGCATTCATATACTCTTCTGGTTCTACATTGTCGCTGACAGATTTCTGTCAGCCAATTGTTATGATTGCACCCGGCCATTCTTCTGAATAGCTATTTCACATAATTCTATGTTTGGTGTGCTTACCTATTTAATTCTTTATTATGAAGAATGGATTCTAAATGGATTCTTTAGCTCTGTGTATGCAAAAGGGGGGAGAAAGGAGCCAACACAGTAGATTACACTGATAGCAATATCCAAGTATAATATGCGACAAGCTAAACATGGATATCTTCCTAGAAAGAATAAATACTTTAAATGTGACTGCAGAACCAGATGGACTACACCCAATAGTTGTTAAAGAACTTAGCTCAGTTATCTCATTTTCTCTGTTCTTGATCTTTAAAGATTTACTAACATCTGGTACAGTGCCAAGGGCCTGGCGCAAGGTAAATATTATAAATGGCTCTAGGTCTTCTCCAGGCAATTACAGGCCTGTAAGTTTACCATCTATTGTGGGAAAATTGTATGTGGGCCTATTAAGGAACTACATATACGAATATGTAACTATGCATAACATTATAAGTGACAACCAGCACATTTTACTAAGGACAGAAGCTGCCAGATTAACTTGTTTGGCTTCTATGCAGAGTTGAGTAGAGGCCTGGACAGAGGCATAGCTGTAGACATAGTTTTTCTGGATTTTGCAAAAGCATTTGACACTGTCACCCATAGACGAAGGATCGTGTGCAGAGAGTTGTGGTTAATGATACCTACTCTGAATGGTTACCGGTTGTAAGTGGTGTACCCCAGGGTTCAGTGCTGAGTCCACTATTATTCAACTTGTTTTTAAATGATATAGAAAATGGAATTAAATACACTGTCTCTATTTTTGCAGATGACACCAAGATATGTAGCACAGTGCAGTCTATTGAAGATGTTCACAAGATTCAAGCTTAATTGGACACTTTGAGTGTCTGGGCATCCACTTGGCAAATTAAGGCCAATGTGGAGTCATGCACTTGGGGTCTAATAACCTGAGGGCCTCATATGTCTTTGAGGGAGTAAAACTGAGAGAATCGTTCATTGAGAAGGATCTGGGGGTACTGGTAGACCACAGGTTAAATAACAGCATACAATGTCAACCAGCTGCTTCCAAGACCACCAAGATATTATCATGCATTAAAAGAGGCATGGAATCACAGGATAGGGATGTAATTTTGCCTCTTTACAAGGCACCGGTGCGCCCTCACATGGAATATACCATCAAGTCCTGGCACCAGTTCATAGAAAGGACACTCTGACTAAGGAAATGGTGCAGAGGAGAGCCACCAAACTAATTCGAGTAATGAAGGATCTTAGTTGGGAGGAAATATTGCGAAAATGTGTTTATTCTTGAGAGGAGAAAACTGAGCGGGGACATGATTAACTTGTATAAATACATAAATGGGCAATACAAAAAATATGGGGAAACACTATTTTAGGTAAAATCCTCTCTAAAGGGAAGGGGGCACTCCATTTGACTGGAAAAAAAGAAATTCAGTCTCATTTTTTACCATAAGAACTATGAATCTGTGGAATAGCTTCCCACAGAAGCTTGCTACGACATTGATTGCTGACAGTTGCAATAAAGGGTTAGATGCTTATTTAAAGGAAAATAACATTAACAGTTACTAATAGCTCGTATCAGTAAAAAAAAAAAAAAAAAAAAAAATAACTTACACTACCCCAACACCGTTGGTTGAACTTGATGAACATATGTCTTTTACTAACCATATTAACTATTTAATACCGTCATGTCTAATGTCATGACTTCACCTCTGAGGGGAATGGAGACTATTAATCAATAATAATGAAAGGATGAAACAATCACTCTTTATAACAATCTCTGTGTTATTAGTACAAACATTCCCCCATATCTCAGCAGATAAGCCATATAATAATAAAGGTTCAATCCATATCTGAGAAATTAGATTAAATGCCTCACCAGGACTTACTCTGTTTCAATCCCTACGCACGTTCCGCAGACCCTCTCCGCTTCATCATGGGGCACAGTTACTCTCTGTTCATCAGAGCCCCTTAAAAATCATAGCTTAACCAATTAAGGATGAACAATGGGCCCCCGTCCTCACTAAAATGCAGTGTTACTCCAAAGATTACTATGTGAGAAGTGCAGTATGGGCAGAAGTGACAATATTGTCACATTACATAGCTGATATTAAGGGCAAAGATTACTATAGTGCAATGAGTTGTGATACAAACCAAAATATTAAAAGAATTAAAAGTAAGAAAATGAGTGCTCAAAACTAATCAAGAAAGCAGAAAATTGCAAAAACAGAGAATTTTTCTGCCGTCAGCAATATCTTAATAACTATAATCGCAATCTCCAGGCTCAATGAACAGAGAGGTGTTACTATATTAAGTATTGGATTATTGTTAGACAGAGGGTGGTTAATACAAGAGCTAGCACCTCTCTGTTCATTTAACCTGGTGATGTCGTTTATAGTAATTAAGATATTGCTGGCAGCCATGTTTGGCACATAAATTCTCTTTTTTTGTACTTTATATTTGTCACTTCACTGCTTACCTGATTAGTTTTGAGCACTTACTTTCTTCCTTTTAATTCTTTATAGGCTTGTGTCACAGCGCACTGCACTATAGTAATCCTTGCCCTTAATGGCAGCTATGTAATGTGACAATATTGTCACTTCTGCCCATACTGCACTTCACTTCTCACACAGTAATCATTGGACTATACATGGCCACGGTAATCTCGTGAGATTTCGGGGCAAGAGTTTCACTTTCAATACAGCCCAGGCACCACGGATGGGGCTGCTACATACTGTGACGGTGTACTAATGAGGGAATGCCACACTGCCTATGGGAATGGGATGGGGGGAATGCCACACTGCCTGTGGAAATGGGATGAGGGAATGCCACAATGCCTATGGGAATGATACCTGTCATTTAAATATAGCTAGCTTACAGGTACTGTTAACTCTCTCCTTATCTATCTAAGTACAAAACTGAGGCCTATTTTCAATTCTCTGGCATGGCCAAACTAAAGGGAGCCTATACTTCCAGTTATTCAGTTTCTGATTAACTGATAATCTAGCTCACCACCAGACCAACCCATCACAAAAGTACGGTAATTTAGCAGGTAAAGCTTATAGATATGTAACTCCTGTATATATTTTTCTTTTGTTTTAAATCAAACCAAAATTATTCCCCCCATCCTGTCCAATAGGCATGCCCACTGGCCACATCCCCCATTCTCCTTCATTTGGGAACATGCTATCATCCCCAGCCTGAATAGCTGAGTGCTGGAGCTACAAAATGCAAAGGACACGGCCGTGGCATGCAAAGGGCCATGGGATTGGAGGGTTTCACACTGTGGGGCATCCTAAATTAGGAGAGTTTGGATAGTTTTCCCTGAATGTTCTAGTAGTTCATTATATTATTATTATTAATGCCATCACCATTAATATGTCTTCATTTAAAATATAAACCTTTAAAAGCCTTGAAAAGCTTGCAGAATAAAACATACTATTTCATTTCCCTTCCATCACAGTAGATGACTACATGCTGATTTAATGCCAGTGATTATTATTTGAAGAAAGCAACTTCACTCACAGAAGAATATCCAATACAATTAAATAGGCATTTCATCCTTTACTTATCTCCCTTAGGTTTCTTTTAAAACTAATCTGGGCATTTATATTTTAAGATTTTTTTTTTTTTATGAATAATTTAGTTCTGATTAATTTCACAAAGCAAACAGGGGCTACTGAGTCATCCCCAAATGAAGACTTCATTTTAGTCCTACTGAACTTGGCTATATACTTTCTTTTATCCATCACAATAACTGAATTTAAGCTGTGAAGGAAATGAGTCATATAACTGGGAACTAAGGCTAAAAAGAAAGGGACACCACAATTGATATGCTGTCCTAGAAAAAAACAAGAACAGATTTAACATGTGTAAGCAATATTAAGAACCATTTTTTATCACTAGTATCGAACTGTGAGTAACCTTTTTTTCCTGTTAATGTTTTATAGCCAGGACACCTTATGTTGGGGCCAAGGGGAGCAGGAATCAATTACCAGACATACCCTGTTTCCCCCGAAAATAAGATATCCTCCGAAAATAAGGCCTAGTGCCTACTTTCGGAGGATATCGTTATATAAGTCATCCCCCGAAAATTGTATTGTAACCGCTAGGGGGCGTAATGACGGGGCACGTAAGGGGGGAGCTCCAGGGAGGTGGAGGAGACGCACGCTGTGCCATATTTCCGGGGAAAAATTAATATAAGACAGTGTCTTATTTTCGGGGAAACAGGGTACATAAATGGGTTGAACACTTGTGATATATGTTATAAATGTGTTATAGTTCCATAAATGTCATTTGCAACAATGAACCTGTTAACTGTTTTGTTCCAAGAATAAACAACAGTCTATTACAAATTAAATATGCACTTTATTTTGTAATATAATGTCATACTTGTTTGTCTTGAAGAAGTGACATAACCATGGTGAGAATTATAGCTAGGGATGAGTGAATCAGCTAGAACTGGAGTTTGCTCTGAATTTCAGTGAATATTTGATTTGGTACAAACCTAAATTTTTGGGGGCTTGTGCTGACCAAACTTTTCCCTGAAATCCTAACTCATTTGCTTTTTCACTGTACCCTGTCTTTCCCACATCGCTCTGTCACTGTCTGCAGAATTCAGCTGCAGGGAGGAGCTTTTATACCGGGAGGGAGCTGATATTAGCTCAGAGAGCAGAAATGCCAGAACCGCAGTGACAGATGGTGTGGGACACAGCAACTTGGATTTAGACCTGCAATTGATTAGAGGTAAGTATGGGGGAATTCATAAAATATCTTTTAATAGTGCCAGTGTGTTTTTTTTTTACATAAAACTGTTTTTGAACTAATAAGGGGTCCTTGAGACCCCTATACCAGTTCACAGAGCTGGAGGGGTTGGTGAGACACTAGCAAACAAGAGGGTGACTTGCCATAAACCCACCCCATTATCTGCATCCCCAAAGCCCAAGGGGTGCAGAAGAGCCTGTGACCTGTGAGGGTTATATGGGCTAGTAACCTTCAAGAGCGGGGTTGTCCATTTAGCCCCCATAGCTGGTGCCCAGGCTGTTTTTTCTTGGATAGGGGGGACCCCACACCAGTTTAAATTATCAAAAAAGTGTGGGTTCCCCTCCTGAAGGGGGGACCCTATGTTGTGTTTTATGGGTTAGATACTTGATGGAGGATGAGGACATTGTCCGGCTCTGGGGCAGGAAGTACACTTATTTTTTTCTGTTTTTTGTGAGTTCTGTTTGTACTGGACTGGATCTCTTGGGGAAATTTGGCAAATGGCATGAACCAAACTTTTAAAAAGTTTGCTCATCTCTAACTGTGACTATGACATGGTTTCCCAACTGAAAACTGGTCCATCAGGCTCGAGCCAACAGAATTTACCAAAATTGGGTAGTCTAGTTTTGGTGGCACCGACCATAGAATTCAAAGTTGACTTTTCCCCACATTTCCTGCTTTTACCTTACCTTATATTCAGTGGTTTCTATAATTCTATATTCAATTCTATATTCTGAGTAAGTTAATATGTTGTAAGTGTCAGCTCGTGATTAGAGATGAGCGAACTTTTGAAAAATTCGATTCGACTGATTCGCCGAATTTTCCGACAAAAATCGTTTCGACCCGAATAAATTCGCGACGAATCGCTATTAAAAACGGCTATTTCTGAGCCTCCTACAGCCTCAATAGGGTTGTAAACCATTCAGCCTTGCTGTAACACGCACAGGATGCGTGCTGGGTTTGTTAAATAATACTTTGAAGAAATATCACATGCAGATCAGAGGCATCGCTAATAGAATCGCAGAGCGGCACAATTGCAGAGAGTTGAAGTGGCATCACTATGAGGGGCAGAAGGAGCCCAAATATACACTGGAGTTGGCCTCAGGAGCCCAAAAATTGGATGAATCACACCCTGGAGTTGGCAGAAGTTGGCAGCAGCAGCAGGAGCCCAAATATACACTGGAGTTGGCTTCAGGAGCCCAAAAATTGGATGAATCACACCCTGGAGTTGGCAGAAGTTGGCAGCAGCAGGAGCAGGAGCCCAAATATACACTGGAGTTGGCCTCAGGAGCCCAAAAATTGGATGAATCACACCCTGGAGTTGGCAGAAGTTGGCAGCAGCAGCAGCAGGAGCCCAAATATACACTGGAGTTGGCCTCAGGAGCCCAAAAATTGGATGAATCACACCCTGGAGTTGGCAGGAGTTGACAGTAGTAGCAGCAGGAGCCCAAATATACACTGGAGTTGGCCTCAGGAGCCCAAAAATTGGATGAATCACACCCTGGAGTTGGCAGAGGTTGGCAGCAGCAGCAGCAGGAGCCCAAATATACACTGGAGTTGGCCTCAGGAGCCCAAAAATTGGATGAATCACACCCTGGAGTTGGCAGAAGTTGGCAGCAGCAGCAGCAGGAGCCCAAATATACACTGGAGTTGGCTTCAGGAGCCCAAAAATTGGATGAATCACACCCTGGAGTTGGCAGGAGTTGACAGTAGTAGCAGCAGGAGCCCAAATATACACTGGAGTTGGCTTCAGGAGCCCAAAAATTGGATGAATCACACCCTGGAGTTGGCAGAAGTTGGCAGCAGCAGCAGCAGGAGCCCAAATATACACTGGAGTTGGCCTCAGGAGCCCAAAAATTGGATGAATCACACCCTGGAGTTGGCAGAAGTTGGCAGTAGTAGCAGCAGGAGCCCAAATATACACTGGAGTTGGCCTCAGGAGCCCAAAAATTGGATGAATCACACCCTGGAGTTGGCAGAAGTTGGCAGTAGTAGCAGCAGGAGCCCAAATATACACTGGAGTTGGCTTCAGGAGCCCAAAAATTGGATGAATCACACCCTGGAGTTGGCAGAAGTTGGCAGTAGCAGCAGCAGGAGCCCAAATATACACTGGAGTTGGCTTCAGGAGCCCAAAAATTGGATGAATCACACCCTGGAGTTGGCAGGAGTTGACAGTAGCAGCAGCAGGAGCCCAAATATACACTGGAGTTGGCCTCAGGAGCCCAAAAATTGGATGAATCACACCCTGGAGTTGGCAGGAGTTGACAGTAGCAGCAGCAGGAGCCCAAATATACACTGGAGTTGGCTTCAGGAGCCCAAAAATTGGATGAATCACACCCTGGAGTTGGCAGAAGTTGGCAGCAGCAGCAGCAGCAGGAGCCCAAATATACACTGGAGTTGGCTTCAGGAGCCCAAAAATTGGATGAATCACACCCTGGAGTTGGCAGGAGTTGACAGTAGCAGCAGCAGGAGCCCAAATATACACTGGAGTTGGCCTCAGGAGCCCAAAAATTGGATGAATCACACCCTGGAGTTGGCAGAAGTTGGCAGCAGCAGCAGCAGGAGCCCAAATATACACTGGAGTTGGCCTCAGGAGCCCAAAAATTGGATGAATCACACCCTGGAGTTGGCAGGAGTTGACAGTAGTAGCAGCAGGAGCCCAAATATACACTGGAGTTGGCTTCAGGAGCCCAAAAATTGGATGAATCACACCCTGGAGTTGGCAGAAGTTGGCAGCAGCAGCAGCAGGAGCCCAAATATACACTGGAGTTGGCTTCAGGAGCCCAAAAATTGGATGAATCACACCCTGGAGTTGGCAGAAGTTGGCAGCAGCAGCAGCAGGAGCCCAAATATACACTGGAGTTGGCTTCAGGAGCCCAAAAATTGGATGAATCACACCCTGGAGTTGGCAGAAGTTGGCAGCAGCAGCAGCAGGAGCCCAAATATTACTATAAAGAGACACTGGGGTTGGCTTCAGGAGCCCAAAAATTTGATGAATCACACCCTGGAGTTGGCAGCAGCAGGAGCCCAAATATTACTTTAAAGAGACACTGGGGTTGGCTTCAGGAGCCCAAAAATTGGATGAATCACACCCTGTGGAGAGTCATGTGGAGAAAAAGTAGCTTAGTTAGTAATATCTACATAAAATTATGAATAAACAAATGCAAAAGTATTGCCAAAGTGAAGTTTTGTTTGAGGGTGTGTTTCCACCTTTTAATTAAATCAGAAACAAGAAGGTATCATTGCCTCTGACTAATTAGCCCTCAAAAATTCTTGGAATTTTTAATCTGGAATCATGTCTGATCCGTCTTATCCGAAGAATATTAATAAAAAGTAAGAGTAACGGAAAGGATTTTTTATCAATACTTACTTGTGGTCCGATGCGGAGGAATGTCTGTAACTGGAGAGCAGCGCCTTAAATCTGTTTTGCACGATCCATCTTTCTTTAGTGTAGGTCTGGCCCCGTCATCAATCTACTGGAATACATCAGGCATTGTTGGGAGGAAAGCTTGGATGATCCAAGCGCCATTCATTTCCACGCAGGGCAGTCTCTGGAAAAAAAAAGTCTGTATAAACCAGGGTCTTTTTCATATAAAAACAAATGGTTATTCTTGCTTGTAAACCATATGTTCCACAGATTTACCAGTCATTGTGTCAGCCAATGAAGCAACTTTGTCTCGAAGTGCTGCAAAAGCAGTCCACTGCATCACAAGTGGCATCTGACACCCCCAGTCAACTGTCTGTCTGTTATGCTTTGGGTTCAGCTCCACTATCCATTGATGAAGATCTGATAATCATAAAATTCAGCAGCTACTGCCCAGCCAAGAAGTGGAGGAGACACTCGCCTCTTCTTCCAGTAGCCGGCAATTAGTGATGAGGAGAGTGTCGTGGGAGGAGGTGTTGCAAGCCGAGGTAGTGGAAGAGGGTCCCTGGAGTCTGCGGCGGTGGCGGCGGCAGCAGCAGCAGATTATTGCGGACTGTTGTTCGGAAAAATCAGCTACTCAGCGATGTGGCAGTGTTTCATGCAGCATCCTGGGGAGAAAAAGTAGGTTAGTTAGTGTATATACATAAAATTATGAATAGACAAATGCAATAGTATTGCCAAAGTGAAGTTTTGTTTGAGGGTGTGTTTCCACCTTGTAATTAAATCAGAAACAACTAGCTATCATTTGCCTCTGAATAATTAGCCCTCAAAAATTCTTGGAATTTTTAATCTTGATGTCTGAGGGATTTCTCCTCTCAGACAGCGTCACCATAAGTCCAGCCTGCTGCATTACACTTGGAAGAACATCTTGTTTGCGCTGCGACAAGGAAGCCAAAGTCATGCGTCCTCACATGGCACACGTGTTCAGTCTAGTTTTTAAGTCTTGCCCCCATCTGAAAGAACAACAGGAAAGAAAGTTAGCATGCACTTCTGGCACTCCTACACCACGAAGCACAACCCTATTGAGCCTCAGCGTCACAACGGTGTACCCCACCATAGTCTGATTTGCGATGTTTCCACCCGTTGGAATTCCACCCTCCATATGCAGGATCCACTATAGCAGTGGTCCCCAACCCTGTCCTCAAGGCCCACCAACAGGCCAGGTTTTGCAGATCTCCACAAAGATGCACAGGTGGAGTAATTAGTGCAGCTGCAGAGCAATAGAGCTGGCTATTTGGAGATCCAAAAAACATGACTTGTTGGTGGGCCTTGAGGACAGGGTTGAGGACCACTGCACTATAGGAACAGAGAAAAGCCATCACGGATTTCTGGATGATCCAAACGGATAGGGGGACACCTGTGTAAATTCAATGTAAACCATTGGCAGCTCATACGTGACACCGACCGTTTGCTCAGGCCCTTTGAGGAAGCTACGTTATTAGTCAGTTGCCAGGACTATGAGATGAACGATGAGATTCCACTGCTTCATGTACTACAACACATGTTGGAAACCATGGCTGGTCAGGGCACTGGAGACATGGCACATACATTTCACAGCCACATGAAGCCTGTGGGGGCTGAAGTGGAAGAGGAGGAGGGGGTGGGGCAAAGCAAACCACAGTTTAGGTTTCACAAAATGACCATTTTATCTAGTCATCTGACAGAAGAGGAGGAGCAGGAGCAGCCACAGGAGCTAGAGGGTTGTGAGTAAGGTGAGACAGAGGACCCAGACACACCGTGGCAGTTTACAGTGGAGATGGAGACAGGTAGTCCCTCCGAGTCATTTGCACAAATGGCACGATGCATGCTCACATGCTTGCGTACTAGTGAGCGCAGAATTGTCTCCATTTGTCAGCGGGAAGACTTCTGGCTCTCCAACTTATTGGACCCTCGCTTCCGGCACAAAATGGGGGCATTTTTTACGCCCACTGAGAGGGAGGACAAACTGACCTACTACAGAGACATCCCACGTAGTCAGTTGGGCGATGTCTATCTGCGCCATGGCCCATACTCCCGCAGGTCTGACTCGGGGGGACCTCTGCGATCACCTTCCACTGCCATGGCTGCTGGGGGGGTGGAAGGAGCAGCAGCAGCAGCTCCATCAGCAGCAGCCTCAGTCTTCAGTCGCTAGTGAGTAGCTTTCTACACCCGCATAGTGAGTCTACTCATGAGCAGCAGGAAGACCTGGAGCTGGACCTCAAACAGCAGGTCATGTCATACCTTGACATGACCATGCCAACACACCTTCAAGATCCACTGGATTTGCTGGGAAGCCAAACTTGACTTGTGCCCGCAACTAGCAGAGTTTGCCCTGGAAAAGCTGTACTGGCCGGACAGTAGTTGATTTAGATGGCAACTGGGCTGCTCTATATAACGAAGCAAAATGGCAAATTTACCTCACTATATGAGCTATTGCCCCTCAGATTTACACAGGGGCTGCTCTATATTATGCTGCAAAGTGGCAAATTTACCTCACAATATAAGCTATTGCCCCTCAGATTTACACAGGGGCTGCTCTATATTATGCTGCAAAATGGCAAATTTACCTCACAATATAAGCTATTGCCCCTCAGATTTACACAGGGCCTGCTCTATATAACGAAGCAAAATGGCAAATTTACCTCACTATATAAGCTATTGCCCCTCAGATTTACACAGGGGCTGCTCTATATTATGCTGCAAAATGGCAAATTAACCTCACAATATAAGCTATTGCAGCTCTATATAAATAAAAATAAATAAATAAAAAAAGGGCCTGTAGAAGCTTATTTAGTATAACAGATAGGGTGACATGTGCTGGTTTGGGATGCCCATATGGGCTAGTGTTTTGGCAGCAGTACAAAAACCAATGCAAAATGCAATAGCTTAATAAAGCTGATGCTGATCAACGCTTATTTAGTATAACAGATGGGGTGCAACATGCAGGTTTGGGATGCCCTGCGGCCTGGTGTATTTAAAGCAGACCAAAACCAATTCAAAATGCAATAACTTAATAAAGCTGAGGCTGTAGATGCTTATTTAGTATAAACAGGTAGGGTGCAAGGTGCAGCTTTGGGGTGCCCTGCGGCCTGGTTAAATGAAAGCAGTCAAAAAGGAAGTGCAAACTGAAGTAGCTTAATGAAGCTGATGCTGATCAACGCTTATGTTGTATACCAGATAGGGTGCAAGGTGCAGCTTTGGGGTGCCCTGCGGCCTGGTTTATTAAAATCAGTCAAAAACAAGTGCAAACTGAAGTAGCCTGATCAACGCTTATGTTGTATAACAGATAGGTTTAAAATAGCATGTGCCTTGGGATGCCCGTGTGGCCTGTTATATTTCAAGCTGAACAAAAAGTAACAATAATCCAAGTATGAGACATCATTTTGACCTTCTTCACAGCGCCATACTTTGAAAAAAAAAAATTAATTTCATGCCGATCAATCCAAAGGTCAATGCCCCTAACAAAAATAGTGTTCGGCATAAGTTTTCCTTCTGGAAGGACGTAACCTTTAGTTTACATGGTTGGGGTAGGTTATCTTACAAATTGGGATACCACAGGCAGCAGTGTCATTGAAAGAGACAGATTGTAATGCAGGCCATACGCAAGCAGAGAAACTCAGGCTGCAACAGGCCTATTTAGTTTACATGGTTGGGGTAGGTTATCTTACAAATTGGGATACCCCACTGTATATGAAACCGAATATAAATGCACACCCAAAAGTGGACACTCAGCCTCCAAGAGGCCTGCTTAGTTTAAATAAGAGAGCTGCTTAGTATGGTAGGTAGGTTATGTTATGTTACAGAATGGGATGCCCCAAGCAGACTTGAGATCAGTATATATGCACACAGCAGCAGTGTGTTAGCAGGCTCATACAGGCCAAATTTCTTTAAATAACTGTGCAGCTTACAGTTAATGCAGAGGCTAATGGTATGTTACAGAATGGGATGCCCCAAGCAGACTTGAGATCAGTATATATGCACACAGCAGCAGTGTGTTAGCAGGCTCATACAGGCCAAATTTCTTTAAATAACTGTGCAGCTTACAGTTAATGCAGAGGCTAATGGTATGTTACAGAATGGGATGCCCCAAAGCAGACTTGAGATCAGTATATATGCACACAGCAGCAGTGTGTTAGCAGGCTCATACAGGCCAAATTTCTTTAAATAACTGTGCAGCTTACAGTTAATGCAGAGGCTAATGGTATGTTACAGAATGGGATGCCCCAAGCTGACTTGAGATCAGTATATATGCACACAGCAGCAGTGTGTTAGCAGGCTCATACAGGCCAAATTTCTTTAAATAACTGTGCAGCTTACAGTTAATGCAGAGGCTAATGGTATGTTACAGAATGGGATGCCCCAAGCAGACTTGAGATCAGTATATATGCACACAGCAGCAGTGTGTTAGCAGGCTCATACAGGCCAAATTTCTTTAAATAACTGTGCAGCTTACAGTTAATGCAGAGGCTAATGGTATGTTACAGAATGGGATGCCCCAAAGCAGACTTGAGATCAGTATATATGCACACAGCAGCAGTGTGTTAGCAGGCTCATACAGGCCAAATTTCTTTAAATAAATGTGCAGCTTACAGTTAATGCAGAGGCTAATGGTATGTTACAGAATGGGATGCCCCAAAGCAGACTTGAGATCAGTATATATGCACACAGCAGCAGTGTGTTAGCAGGCTCATACAGGCCAAATTTCTTTAAATAACTGTGCAGCTTACAGTTAATGCAGAGGCTAATGGTATGTTACAGAATGGGATGCCCCAAAGCAGACTTGAGATCAGTATATATGCACACAGCAGCAGTGTGTTAGCAGGCTCATACAGGCCAAATTTCTTTAAATAAATGTGCAGCTTACAGTTAATGCAGAGGCTAATGGTATGTTACAGAATGGGATGCCCCAAAGCAGACTTGAGATCAGTATATATGCACACAGCAGCAGTGTGTTAGCAGGCTCATACAGGCCAAATTTCTTTAAATAACTGTGCAGCTTACAGTTAATGCAGAGGCTAATGGTATGTTACAGAATGGGATGTCCCAAAAACCAGAGAGCACCTGGCAGGCAGCAGTAAGACTATGCACAGCAAAAGTGTCTTTATCATGCCTAATTTCAATTAGAATAGGTGCAAATGGTTAGGTTCTTAAATAGAGGCTGGTGTAGTCACAGAATGGGATGCCCTAAAAACCAGCAGTAAGTACACCTGGCAGGGACAAGTTGTGCTATGCCCAGCAAAAGTGTCTTTATCAGGCCTAATTTCAAATATGATAAGAGCAAATGCTTATATGGTCTTAAACAGAGGCTGCTTTAGTCACAGAATGGGATGCCCCGGGCAGGAATCGAGCTGGCAGGGTCCAGTAGGCCTTTGGCCAGCAAAAGTGTCTTTATCAGGCCTGATTTCTATGAGAATAAGTGCAAATGTTTATTATGCTATTAAATAGAGGCTGCTTTAGTCACAGAATGGGATGCCAGTGCCACAAAAACCAGAGAGCATGCACAGCAAAAGTGTCTTTATCAGGCCTGATTTCTATGAGAATAAGTGCAAATGTTTATTATGCTATTAAATAGAGGCTGCTTTAGTCACAGAATGGGATGCCAGTGCCACAAAAACCAGAGAGCATGCACAGCAAAAGTGTCTTTATCAGGCCTGATTTCTATGAGAATAAGTGCAAATGTTTATTATGCTATTAAATAGAGGCTGCTTTAGTCACAGAATGGGATGCCAGTGCCACAAAAACCAGAGAGCATGCACAGCAAAAGTGTCTTTATCAGGCCTGATTTCTATGAGAATAAGTGCAAATGTTTATTATGCTATTAAATAGAGGCTGCTTTAGTCACAGAATGGGATGCCAGTGCCACAAAAACCAGAGAGCATGCACAGCAAAAGTGTCTTTATCAGGCCTGATTTCTATGAGAATAAGTGCAAATGTTTATTATGCTATTAAATAGAGGCTGCTTTAGTCACAGAATGGGATGCCAGTGCCACAAAAACCAGAGAGCATGCACAGCAAAAGTGTCTTTATCAGGCCTGATTTCTATGAGAATAAGTGCAAATGTTTATTATGCTATTAAATAGAGGCTGCTTTAGTCACAGAATGGGATGCCAGTGCCACAAAAACCAGAGAGCATGCACAGCAAAAGTGTCTTTATCAGGCCTGATTTCTATGAGAATAAGTGCAAATGTTTATTATGCTATTAAATAGAGGCTGCTTTAGTCACAGAATGGGATGCCATTGCCACAAAAACCAGAGAGCATGCACAGCAAAAGTGTCTTTATCAGGCCTGATTTCTATGAGAATAAGTGCAAATGTTTATTGTGCTATTAAATAGAGGCTGCTTTAGTCACAGAATGGGATGCCAGTGCCACAAAAACCAGAGAGCATGCACAGCAAAAGTGTCTTTATCAGGCCTGATTTCTATGAGAATAAGTGCAAATGTTTATTATGCTATTAAATAGAGGCTGCTTTAGTCACAGAATGGGATGCCAGTGCCACAAAAACCAGAGAGCATGCACAGCAAAAGTGTCTTTATCAGGCCTGATTTCTATGAGAATAAGTGCAAATGTTTATTATGCTATTAAATAGAGGCTGCTTTAGTCACAGAATGGGATGCCAGTGCCACAAAAACCAGAGAGCATGCACAGCAAAAGTGTCTTTATCAGGCCTGATTTCTATGAGAATAAGTGCAAATGTTTATTATGCTATTAAATAGAGGCTGCTTTAGTCACAGAATGGGATGCCAGTGCCACAAAAACCAGAGAGCATGCACAGCAAAAGTGTCTTTATCAGGCCTGATTTCTATGAGAATAAGTGCAAATGTTTATTATGCTATTAAATAGAGGCTGCTTTAGTCACAGAATGGGATGCCAGTGCCACAAAAACCAGAGAGCATGCACAGCAAAAGTGTCTTTATCAGGCCTGATTTCTATGAGAATAAGTGCAAATGTTTATTGTGCTATTAAATAGAGGCTGCTTTAGTCACAGAATGGGATGCCAGTGCCACAAAAACCAGAGAGCATGCACAGCAAAAGTGTCTTTATCAGGCCTGATTTCTATGAGAATAAGTGCAAATGTTTATTATGCTATTAAATAGAGGCTGCTTTAGTCACAGAATGGGATGCCAGTGCCACAAAAACCAGAGAGCATGCACAGCAAAAGTGTCTTTATCAGGCCTGATTTCTATGAGAATAAGTGCAAATGTTTATTGTGCTATTAAATAGAGGCTGCTTTAGTCACAGAATGGGATGCCAGTGCCACAAAAACCAGAGAGCATGCACAGCAAAAGTGTCTTTATCAGGCCTGATTTCTATGAGAATAAGTGCAAATGTTTATTGTGCTATTAAATAGAGGCTGCTTTAGTCACAGAATGGGATGCCAGTGCCACAAAAACCAGAGAGCATGCACAGCAAAAGTGTCTTTATCAGGCCTGATTTCTATGAGAATAAGTGCAAATGTTTATTATGCTATTAAATAGAGGCTGCTTTAGTCACAGAATGGGATGCCAGTGCCACAAAAACCAGAGAGCATGCACAGCAAAAGTGTCTTTATCAGGCCTGATTTCTATGAGAATAAGTGCAAATGTTTATTATGCTATTAAATAGAGGCTGCTTTAGTCACAGAATGGGATGCCATTGCCACAAAAACCAGAGAGCATGCACAGCAAAAGTGTCTTTATCAGGCCTGATTTCTATGAGAATAAGTGCAAATGTTTATTGTGCTATTAAATAGAGGCTGCTTTAGTCACAGAATGGGATGCCAGTGCCACAAAAACCAGAGAGCATGCACAGCAAAAGTGTCTTTATCAGGCCTGATTTCTATGAGAATAAGTGCAAATGTTTATTATGCTATTAAATAGAGGCTGCTTTAGTCACAGAATGGGATGCCAGTGCCACAAAAACCAGAGAGCATGCACAGCAAAAGTGTCTTTATCAGGCCTGATTTCTATGAGAATAAGTGCAAATGTTTATTATGCTATTAAATAGAGGCTGCTTTAGTCACAGAATGGGATGCCAGTGCCACAAAAACCAGAGAGCATGCACAGCAAAAGTGTCTTTATCAGGCCTGATTTCTATGAGAATAAGTGCAAATGTTTATTATGCTATTAAATAGAGGCTGCTTTAGTCACAGAATGGGATGCCAGTGCCACAAAAACCAGAGAGCATGCACAGCAAAAGTGTCTTTATCAGGCCTGATTTCTATGAGAATAAGTGCAAATGTTTATTGTGCTATTAAATAGAGGCTGCTTTAGTCACAGAATGGGATGCCAGTGCCACAAAAACCAGAGAGCATGCACAGCAAAAGTGTCTTTATCAGGCCTGATTTCTATGAGAATAAGTGCAAATGTTTATTGTGCTATTAAATAGAGGCTGCTTTAGTCACAGAATGGGATGCCAGTGCCACAAAAACCAGAGAGCATGCACAGCAAAAGTGTCTTTATCAGGCCTGATTTCTATGAGAATAAGTGCAAATGTTTATTATGCTATTAAATAGAGGCTGCTTTAGTCACAGAATGGGATGCCAGTGCCACAAAAACCAGAGAGCATGCACAGCAAAAGTGTCTTTATCAGGCCTGATTTCTATGAGAATAAGTGCAAATGTTTATTATGCTATTAAATAGAGGCTGCTTTAGTCACAGAATGGGATGCCAGTGCCACAAAAACCAGAGAGCATGCACAGCAAAAGTGTCTTTATCAGGCCTGATTTCTATGAGAATAAGTGCAAATGTTTATTATGCTATTAAATAGAGGCTGCTTTAGTCACAGAATGGGATGCCAGTGCCACAAAAACCAGAGAGCATGCACAGCAAAAGTGTCTTTATCAGGCCTGATTTCTATGAGAATAAGTGCAAATGTTTATTATGCTATTAAATAGAGGCTGCTTTAGTCACAGAATGGGATGCCAGTGCCACAAAAACCAGAGAGCATGCACAGCAAAAGTGTCTTTATCAGGCCTGATTTCTATGAGAATAAGTGCAAATGTTTATTGTGCTATTAAATAGAGGCTGCTTTAGTCACAGAATGGGATGCCAGTGCCACAAAAACCAGAGAGCATGCACAGCAAAAGTGTCTTTATCAGGCCTGATTTCTATGAGAATAAGTGCAAATGTTTATTGTGCTATTAAATAGAGGCTGCTTTAGTCACAGAATGGGATGCCAGTGCCACAAAAACCAGAGAGCATGCACAGCAAAAGTGTCTTTATCAGGCCTGATTTCTATGAGAATAAGTGCAAATGTTTATTATGCTATTAAATAGAGGCTGCTTTAGTCACAGAATGGGATGCCAGTGCCACAAAAACCAGAGAGCATGCACAGCAAAAGTGTCTTTATCAGGCCTGATTTCTATGAGAATAAGTGCAAATGTTTATTATGCTATTAAATAGAGGCTGCTTTAGTCACAGAATGGGATGCCAGTGCCACAAAAACCAGAGAGCATGCACAGCAAAAGTGTCTTTATCAGGCCTGATTTCTATGAGAATAAGTGCAAATGTTTATTATGCTATTAAATAGAGGCTGCTTTAGTCACAGAATGGGATGCCAGTGCCACAAAAACCAGAGAGCATGCACAGCAAAAGTGTCTTTATCAGGCCTGATTTCTATGAGAATAAGTGCAAATGTTTATTGTGCTATTAAATAGAGGCTGCTTTAGTCACAGAATGGGATGCCAGTGCCACAAAAACCAGAGAGCATGCACAGCAAAAGTGTCTTTATCAGGCCTGATTTCTATGAGAATAAGTGCAAATGTTTATTATGCTATTAAATAGAGGCTGCTTTAGTCACAGAATGGGATGCCAGTGCCACAAAAACCAGAGAGCATGCACAGCAAAAGTGTCTTTATCAGGCCTGATTTCTATGAGAATAAGTGCAAATGTTTATTATGCTATTAAATAGAGGCTGCTTTAGTCACAGAATGGGATGCCAGTGCCACAAAAACCAGAGAGCATGCACAGCAAAAGTGTCTTTATCAGGCCTGATTTCTATGAGAATAAGTGCAAATGTTTATTATGCTATTAAATAGAGGCTGCTTTAGTCACAGAATGGGATGCCAGTGCCACAAAAACCAGAGAGCATGCACAGCAAAAGTGTCTTTATCAGGCCTGATTTCTATGAGAATAAGTGCAAATGTTTATTATGCTATTAAATAGAGGCTGCTTTAGTCACAGAATGGGATGCCAGTGCCACAAAAACCAGAGAGCATGCACAGCAAAAGTGTCTTTATCAGGCCTGATTTCTATGAGAATAAGTGCAAATGTTTATTGTGCTATTAAATAGAGGCTGCTTTAGTCACAGAATGGGATGCCAGTGCCACAAAAACCAGAGAGCATGCACAGCAAAAGTGTCTTTATCAGGCCTGATTTCTATGAGAATAAGTGCAAATGTTTATTATGCTATTAAATAGAGGCTGCTTTAGTCACAGAATGGGATGCCAGTGCCACAAAAACCAGAGAGCATGCACAGCAAAAGTGTCTTTATCAGGCCTGATTTCTATGAGAATAAGTGCAAATGTTTATTGTGCTATTAAATAGAGGCTGCTTTAGTCACAGAATGGGATGCCAGTGCCACAAAAACCAGAGAGCATGCACAGCAAAAGTGTCTTTATCAGGCCTGATTTCTATGAGAATAAGTGCAAATGTTTATTATGCTATTAAATAGAGGCTGCTTTAGTCACAGAATGGGATGCCAGTGCCACAAAAACCAGAGAGCATGCACAGCAAAAGTGTCTTTATCAGGCCTGATTTCTATGAGAATAAGTGCAAATGTTTATTATGCTATTAAATAGAGGCTGCTTTAGTCACAGAATGGGATGCCAGTGCCACAAAAACCAGAGAGCATGCACAGCAAAAGTGTCTTTATCAGGCCTGATTTCTATGAGAATAAGTGCAAATGTTTATTATGCTATTAAATAGAGGCTGCTTTAGTCACAGAATGGGATGCCAGTGCCACAAAAACCAGAGAGCATGCACAGCAAAAGTGTCTTTATCAGGCCTGATTTCTATGAGAATAAGTGCAAATGTTTATTATGCTATTAAATAGAGGCTGCTTTAGTCACAGAATGGGATGCCAGTGCCACAAAAACCAGAGAGCATGCACAGCAAAAGTGTCTTTATCAGGCCTGATTTCTATGAGAATAAGTGCAAATGTTTATTATGCTATTAAATAGAGGCTGCTTTAGTCACAGAATGGGATGCCAGTGCCACAAAAACCAGAGAGCATGCACAGCAAAAGTGTCTTTATCAGGCCTGATTTCTATGAGAATAAGTGCAAATGTTTATTATGCTATTAAATAGAGGCTGCTTTAGTCACAGAATGGGATGCCTCACAGCAGACTTAAGATCAGTTCAGTATATATGCACAGTTAGTTACTATAAGCAGCCTGAAAACGCTAACAAAGGCTGGATGAAAAAAAAAAAATCTCCCTGTCAGCCAGCTCCGTTTTTCCTACCTTTCCCTGGCTTTCTGTCTGTCTCCTGTCTGTCTCCTGCCTGTCTCCTGCCTGTCTCCAGCCTGTCCCTGTCTGTCCCTGTCTCCAGCCTGTCTCCAGCCTGTCTAACTGCCTCAGCTACACAGCGTTCTGTCTGTCTGTCACGAATGCAATAGAGAAATGAGGAAAAGCAAGATGGCCGCCGTTAAATACCGCTGTGTGACGTCACCGGGCTTGCTGGCTGCTGATAGGCTGCATGTGACTGCCCCAGCTTGCACTGGCGCGGGATACATGTCCAGACATGTCCCGCCCGCCATCTTAGAATGCCTGTAATGTAAATGAATGGATGTTAAAGGAAAACTTCGAGTGATCGAATCGCGGGGAAATTCGGATTCGATCCGAATCGAATTTTTCCTGAAATTCGGATCGAATCCGGGTTCGTCCGGATCGATTCGCTCATCCCTACTCGTGATCCTAATTGTAAAGGTATATTAAAATATGTAATTGTATTGTTTTTGTTGTCATGTCGAGGTCACAAACATGTCTCCCTACATCTCAAAAAATCAGGGTCATGCTAAAGATTTAGTGAAGCAAGTGTATCTTTGTGTGTGCTTTAGGGTGTGAGCTGAATCTGAGTGTGCTTTTTCACTTACACGCACAAAAAAATTATATAAAACAGTTCTAACATTTTCACCTACCCCTGTGATTAGGCATTTTTACAGGTCCATCATTTTTCCAATGTGTGTTTGGAAAGTTTAGAAACAACAGCACCCTATGGGCTATGTAGAAAAGTTTGGCATATCTTTTAGCATAGCCCATAGGGTGCAGTTTTTGGAAAAATGATGAACCTCACTTTTAAAAATGTCCAAACACAGAGATAGGTGATTTTGGGGGAAACCAAACTTTTTTTTTAATCATAGTTTTTATTTGAATAAAAGCTGGAAAAAACAGCATAATCTTACAGTCCATAAAGAAGCGCCATTAATTAACAATCGTCCAAAGAATATGACCATTATAAGCTGAATATTGACAAACAAAAAGAAAAAAATTATCCAAAAAGATAAAGAGAGCATTTCTCAAGCATCATCAAAAGAAGAGCTTTAAAGAAAGGAAGAATGAGAGATGCGTGGAGTGGAGGGAAAGAAGGGGAGAAACAGAAAGGGAAAGTAAAAGGTGGGTTCCAGGCCTCCGTTCTTTTTCTCGGGGAGAGACAAAGCGGGATTCTAAATTGTAAGGAGAACACAGCTGAGACCTCCCGGATGAAAATGAGAAATCCAGCCTTCCCAGGTGCATAAAAAGGGGGCTAAATCCCCCTTTATCATGGCCGCCATCTTCTCGAACATCATAACTTCGTTGACCTGGGTGATAAGGCTTCCCCTGGGAATGGCTGGTCTCTTCCACGACTGGGCTATAATCAACTTGGCTGCCGTGTTAATGTGCCTTATGAGGTCAAACTGAGTACTCGTGCAGTCTGGGGGTTTCAAGTTAAGGAGGGACAACTGAGGAGATAGAATTAGTTTCAACCCGGTGGCCTTATTAATAATATAGAGGACTCTGATCCAAAATTGTTTTACTATCCTACAATCCCACCAAGTGTGCAAATAAGTACCAGGGAGCCCGCAGCCTCTGAAGCAATCCCGCGAATATGAGGGGCAGAATTTGTGGATTCTTTGCGGAACAAAATACCACCGAAGGAGAACCTTGGTGTTGACCTCCTGAGCACCAGCATTAAGGTAGCCTGAGAAGGTGTGCCTCCATACCGCCCTCCATTTCCCATCCGATAAGGTCAAAATCAGGTCCTCACTCCAGTAAGCCGTATGTTTCGGAGGTATCACCCCCCCTGGTTCAGATAGTAATTTGTAGGCTGACGCGATCACCCCTTTACCCATTGGCTGCTCAAGGCAGATTCTTTAAAATGTCGTGAGAGGCGGGAGTGGGGCACCGAGCTTGCACTTAGACCGGCCATAATGGTTGATTTGCGAGAAGTGAAGCAACTCCCTCCTCGGCGCATCATGCGTGGATCTCAATTCGGCAAAAGAGAGCGGACCCTGGCGCGAGAAGAGAACTCTAGTCAAATTATGGTTCCTCCACCACTCAAACGCTGCCGGTTCCAAAAAGCCTGGGGAAAATTCCGGATTGCCAAGAAAGGAGAGAAGTGGGCAATGCAGCGAGGCTAGATTCCGCTGCCTCTTATTGGCCCTCCAAATTCTAAGAGAATGGTTTAGAACGGGATTGGAGATTTTCCCACAGACCGCGGGGGGGGAGCCATAGCAAATTATGTATGGAGACCGGGGAGCAAAACGACTCCTCAATATCCACCCACAAAGGTCTATCGCTTCCCCCGTGCAGGACTGTCAATTGGGCAATTTGACAGGCATTGTAATAGCATGCAAGATTAGGGACACCCAAGCCTCCTTTCTGTTTTGCTCTATAAAGCGTTGCACTGTCGACTCACGGCCTACCCCCCCAGATAAATTTGTTCAGGTCAGTTTGGAGATGTTTCAGAGCCGAAGCCGGCACGGAAATCGGCAACACCCGAAAGAAATAAAGTAATTTGGGGAGCCACGCCATTTTCACTGCAGCAATCCTACCAAGCCAAGAGAGATTTAATTTGGCCCAGCTACCTAGGAGGGATCTCAAGGTCTTGAACATATGAGGGTAGTTTGCCCCGTAGAGAGAGTTATAATCAGATGTCAGCTGTATCCCTAAATATTTAATAAGCCTGGCCTGCCAATGAAAATCAAAGGAAGCCTTGACTGTACTCAGGACTCTGTCGGGTAGGGAGACGTTAAGGGCCTGAGACTTGGCGGAATTAATTTGCAGACCCGAAAGCCTCGAAACGAAATCAAGATCTTTGAAAAAGCTTGGGAGAGATATGACTGAGTCCTTGATCACCATAAGGATATCATCAGCAAACAGTGATATCTTATGTTCGTATCGCCTGCAATGCCACTATTGGCCTGGATAAGTCTGGCCAGGGGCTTAATGGCTAAGGCAAAGAGGAGGGGGGAGAGGGGGCAATCCTGTCTTGTGCCTTAGCCATTAAGTGAAATGAAAGTAGTCCCAAGCAACAGTGTCAAACGCTTTGCGCACATCTAGCGCCAACAACATGGTATGGTAGCCTTCCACCCTGGCGTGGTGTATAAGGTTGGCGATCTTCCAAATATTGTCTAAGGCTTGACGTTGTGGCATGAAACCCACCTGCTCCTTGGATATGAGCAAATTGATAAACCCATTGAGCCGTGCCGCCAGGACTTTTGCCAGAATTTTAACATCAACATTCAGCAGAGAGATAGGCCTATAATTAGACCATACCGTGTCATCTCTGTTGGGTTTGGGAATCATACTAACTGCTGCTGTGAGTGAGTCAGAATTCCAGGTGGCTCCCTCCCTCAGAGCGTTAATGTCGTCAAGTGCGGGGCCAAAATCTGGCTAAACTTTTTATAATAGAGCGTTGTGAAGCCATCAGGGCCTGGCTGCTTACCAACCTTTAAAGATGTTATGGCCTCCTGCACTTCATCAGACTCAACGGGCTTATCAATGAACTCCTTAGCACCTGGGGGGAGAGCGGGCAAGTTAAGTTGACCGAATAGTTCCTCTGCTTTACTTACATTTAAGCATGAATTTGGTTTATATAACCCTTCCAGGTGTTTGGAAAAGATATCCACAACCTTTGCTGGGTTGCTAGACAGGGTGCCCTCTACTGTCCTAATACGTACCGGTTTGGGTCTCAGTACGATACCCCTAAGCCTTTTTGCAAGGAGAGTGTTAGGTTTATTACTCGTACGATACCAGTGAAACTTAGATTTGTTCAGTTGGCGGAGCGGCTTCGCCAGATAAACACAGATTAAACTGGCTAGCTACCTGGTTGAGGCGGATTCTATTCTGTTTAGAGGGTCGGTTTTTGAAATCGGTCGAGGCTGCCTGATAAGCATCCGTTAGGGCCAGGAGTTTCTCTTTGTATAATGCGTTACGTCTGGCAGATTCCTGCATTAACAACCCTCTGATCACAACCTTGTGTGCCTCCCAGAGCGTGACATTTGAGCTTACTGAGCCTTTGTTAAAGCGGAAGAACTCCTGAATCCCCGAGCGAACCTTCTCCAGGAGTGCCTCATCGGCCAACATTGGCTCATATAGCTTCCAAGACCTCTGAGGGCCTCTCTGAGTAAGGGCCAAAAGGTCCACCGAGACTAGGTCATGGTCAGACCAGGCTATTGGGATAATGCCCGCTTGGGAAAGCTGGGGAAGGGAGGATTGCTGCAAGAAAATGTGGTCGATCCTTATGGACACCTTATGGGGACACGTATAGTGGGTAAAGTCCCGCTTGGTTGGATTAGATTCCCTCCAAGCGTCAACCAGGTGGTACCAACCTAGTAAGGCCTGAAATGCTTTCCCGGAGGGTCTAGTCTTGGCTGCCGGAGAGGATCTGTCATCCGGTTGCCTATCCAAAGTAGGGTGAAGGGTCTGGTTAGAATCCCCAGCTACAATGAGAAACCTTTTCTCTACTAGATGAAGTTTCTTGAAGAAATCCTCCAGGAAAGCATTTTAGTTTTGATTAGGAGCATAGTAAGTTGCAATCGTGACAGGCTGATCCTGAATCGTGACCACTAAAATAAGATAACGACCCAGGGAATCGCGTACCACACGCTCCAGGGAGAAGGGGGTCGAATGCTTAAAGGCGATTAAAACTCCCCGCTGCTTGGTGCATGCAGAGGCTGAGTAAAACAAGGGGTAGTCTGCACTGAGGAATTTTGGGGTACCTTGCTTAGTGTAGTGCGTTTCTTGGAGACATACAATGTCAGCGCGGAGTGACCTCATTTGTCTGAAGGCTTTTACTCTCTTCTGGGGGGTGATCAGACCCTGCACGTTCAAGGAGATTAATCTAACCGCCATCGTCATCTAAGCTTGAAACCATCATACGAGGAGGCTCAGGAACCCATAAGAAGGACAAAAGGGGACAGGGAAAGAATAAAGAAGAAGTAAGGATAACATTGCAAAATATAAACAGCGTACAATGAAGGAGAAAACACCTTCCGAACTTTAGAATCCCATCAAGGCAGCATAGAATACCGCCCCTCAGGGAATAACGCAACAAAGTGACGGGGTTACCAGATTGGGACCCCATCACTTTAGAAAACGAACCACTAACCCCTCTGAGGGGGCAAGAAGTTAGTGCTTCCATTCCCACTGGAGAAACAGTGAGAAGGGGAGCGAGGAGTGAGCTTACGCGCGACACAAGAGCGCCTGACCCCCCCTAAGAAAAAAAGAACTAGCATCAACAATAGACCAGGGCGCTACTAACAGGATGCAAGGCCCAGGAACAGTAGCAATGGGGGAAAGTGAGAAACACAGGGCAGACAAGCCTATAATAAGCATTTAAATTAACCAAATAAACATTGGAACGTACTTCAAAGATGCGAAGGAAAGGGCTAAACGCCCTAATCCGTCGCATCAAAAGTGAACCCCTTAACAAACAAGCAACAAATCCATAGAACAACCTTTTCAGCTGCAGCCTAAGGAGGGCGAGGGGTAGGACCTCTGGATAAAAAAAAACACAGGGTTACCCACCCCTCAGCCCTCCCCCGCCGCCGGCTTACCCAATCTGCGAATCAGAGCTGCCGACGATTTCCCGGGGGTCGTGGGTCTTCTCCGCAGCTCCCGTTTATCCTTGGAGGCTGGCGAAAAGGAAAGAGCTCTTTTCAACTGTGGAGGGGCAGCCTGGGCAGCACTGTGGGGTTGGAGGTTCATCGAAGCAAGCACCCGATCAAGTTCCTGAGATGAAGAAACTTCAAAATGAGTGTCCTTATAAGAGAAAGAAATCTTAAAGGGGAATCCCCACTTGTATCTGATCCCGTGAGATTGTAGGATTTGCAGGGCTGGTTTCATAGCACGTCTTCTCGCTATGGTCTGGGGTGCCAAGTCCGCATACAGCTGGTAAGAGAAGCTCTGGAATGTCAAAGAATCCTGCCCGTGCGCTGCAGCCATAAGTTGCTCTTTAGTGCGGAAAAAATGCAACTTGTCAAGGACGTTACGCGGAAGACCGTCGGCCCTTTTCTTCTGCAGTGCCCTATGAATTCGATCAAACCCCAGTCTCTCAATTGGGATTGATGGAACAAGCTCCTGAAATAAGGCTGTAACTGTTGATTGCAGGTCCAAGACGGATTCTGGAATCCCTCTAATCCTAATGTTGGCATGTCTGGATCTATTTTCGACATCCTCAAGCTTGTGTAGCAATACTAGATTTTCCTCAGGCAGCAAATCCACATCCTCCCTTAGCATGGATATATCGGCAGAGTGAGTCGTTGCTTGATTTTCCAAGTCCCCAACTCTTTGACCCAGCTCCTTAATATCTACGGAGAGGGTGTTGGTGATCTGGGTTGTGATGCTCAATGCCCACTTTTCTAACGCTCTTTCCAACATTGCTTCATATCTGTCGAGTGGGGGAGGATGCGATTTGGGATGCGAGCCATGGAGGGACTCATCCATCCAAGATTCATCCTCTGGAAGCAGATCTGACGTGTTGTGCGGGTCGCTATGGGAGGTGTTAGGGTCTGACATTGCGGGAACTGACTGGACCGGCGACGCAGAGCAGCTTGAAAGTTGGAGGGCAGGGTCTTCAGGTGAGTGCAACCCTCCGGGGCCAAAAACCGCCGGTCTCTCGGGCGAGGGAGGGGTCGAGGCACTCCGTGGTCGGCAGAGACGCTGGCTCAAGCGACCATCACGGCTCTGCGCGCATGCGCACTCTCCGAAACCAAACTTATTTACTGAATTTTTTAGTATGTTTATTTTTTGTAAGTGTTTTATTTATGCAATTTTCAATTACAATTACAATGCAAACAATTAGACAAATATATAATTAGACAACATACCACAGTGCTACAGACATACTTGGAACACAATTACCACTCCCTCTTGGGAGACCTCAGTACAGAGCTCCGTCTCTTACCCAGAGCAATCAACAGGCTAACAAGGTCTGGCTATTATCTAACAAGATAGACCAGATTTGATCAAATTTTCCTGGACATGACCAAGAGACATACACTGTGTTTAAATTAAAAGGCTCACACCCAAATGGGAACCCAAAGGTAAACTTGCTTTATCAGATATTTAGCATGACCCCAGTTGTGTCTGCTGCCATCCTTATTATGTTGCAGGGCATTATCTGGGCTTCTTGACTTTTTTACATTTTTTAACCACTGCTCTGTGCTACCCTATGCCATGCACAAATTATTGGTAAATGTTCTGCACAAAATTGGAGTAAGTTGGCATTGTCTACAAACAGATTAACACAAAATTCTACATGTTTTCATGAAAATCATGTAGTTTACAGTGGAAAATTACAGCTATCATAAATCATTCCCATGATCCAAGGACATTCAAGATGCATATTTATACAGTACACCCTTGGGGCCTACAAACAGGCACATAACTGGTAGTCATCTAAGCAATAGGTATCACTGCAGGTTGGGATCAGGAGGCTCCAAAAAGCTCTCGATGGTCCCTCAGACAGTCAACGCTTCTTGATTGCCCTAGACATACAGTAATTAGAGCTGCACACTGTATATGTTGTAAAAAAGAGGGGTAGTAGTGACTGTAGTGGGAACATTGCTTTTATACTATATGTCTGTGATTAATTCAGGATATGCTACATCTGTAGCATTATGTGAATGTTTTTTTTTTTTTTTGTCAAATACTGTTTAGGTTACTTAATAATCACAATCAACATTTAGATATGAGTGCGATTTTGCATTACAATGCATCCACAATATCGACAGACAATATTTAATGATGAATATTTAAGTACATGTCATTTTTCAGAATGTCAGCCTTATTGCTGCTTAAACTTTTTCAATCAAAATACTGACTTAACTTACAATTATATATACTAAAATTTGAAATGTATCAAATAGGACTGCAGTTGTATATGTTCAAGCGGACCAAAACCCACATTTTTACCTAGCATCTCCAGCTCCTTTCATGAAGAGCACCTTTTGCCACTTTTCACTGCTCCTGCTTCACTCTAATCCCAGATAATGGCGCCTGTTTTAGCTGTAAAGCTCCGCCTCCTCCATTCATTGCCACAAAAAAAAAGGTGTTCCAGGACAATTCAAAAAGCAAAAGTATGCATTTCTAGTTCTACACCCTAAGAAGGGAGTATTAGAGGCTTTGGCCAAATGTATTTTACAAGTTCAGTGGGTTTTGGTCCGCTTTTAGCAATTTATGTGCCTGGCTCCACAAATAAAAGATCCTGTATTTGGAACCTAATAGGTGTGGGGACATGTATTCACAAAAAGGCTAACCATTAATTGAGATGTTTTGACACCAACGTTTAGGAGTGGAGCACTAGTTTCTCAAACCCCTCCACCGAAAATTCTAGAGTAGTCTTCTGTTTGTTTTGCCACTGGATTAGTATTTTAACATATTTTCTTTTCATGTAGTCTTGAATTAAAAATGCTTGCTCTTTTTTGTAGGTTAACTGGGATGAATCTACCCTCCCCAGTGATCAGTAACAAAAATTGGCTACGTCTCCATTTTACATCAGACAGCAATCACAGAAGGAAAGGCTTCAATGCCCAGTTTCAAGGTAAAAAGCAAAAATATTTGTTTTATAATAGGTACACAGTATTTTAATGTACAGTGTTATTAAACTGCAGTCAAAATAATTTAATAAACAAAATGTAGAGTTGCATTAAAGCCCAACCAAAGTGTTTTCTTTGACAATAGTTTTCATTAAGAAACCATATCATGTGCAATAAGTCGTACACAATGCCATGTATAGAGTTCAATACAAAGAGTATTCAGAACAAAATATAATTAGCATACAAATGCAACATATTTAACAGGCAAATACAGACAGTCAACCTAGAGGCCGATTCATTAATAGCGGCAGGTAGCGACAGTTGAGCGATTGTAGCGGCATTTTCAGAGCGCCCGCTAGTAGTCGCTGTGCTTGGCCGTTGTTCGGTAGTTGATAGCGACTCAGTCGGTTTGCCATAATGTTGAATATTGGGTGAGGAGTCGCTATTTGACAGGTTCCGCGCTGTATGGGAGCGCATGATAGCGACTGGTCAGAGCGACCGCTTTCACCATATTCATTAACAAATCACGCTCAAAAAACTCTCGCGCTGTAAAATGCATGTTTAAACCCCAGAGCGCTGGCGGCGATGGGTTAAAAGTAGTTTATTAACCCCCAAACAACCATATTTTTGGAAACCAAAAAAAAAACATTTTTTTTAAATAATTTTGTAATATGAATACATTAATATCAGACCTGTAATATCAATTCTGTACATTTTTTTTTTTTACCTTAAAAAAATTATTTAAAATGGCAGAAGTGGTCACATCATTTTTCACAATTAAAAAAAAAAATTAAAAAATTAATAACAATTAATTATGAATATTTAAAGATTGTTCCATTCAAATGCATTGGAGAGCGCCAGGTAGCGAGAGGTCATACCTGTCGCTGTTCAAGGTCGGACGCTGGCGCTGTGGGCTGAGGCTGGAATAATGATGAATGAGTGGCTATCTGGCGCTATCTCAGTCGCTAAGCAGGATTGGCTTGATAAATGTGTGATTGTGGTGGGAGCCGGCGTTCTCGTGGCGGGGCCCGTCATTACCGGCCGCTCACCAGTCGCTATCCCTTGTTAAATAAGGGCCCTAGAAGAGTTGCCTACGGTATTACAATAAGTTGACAAGCAGAAAATTTGCAGTCCTGCGGCACCTCTACCATATACACAACAATTATTCAACTGACTCTATGGAAATCTATCAAAACAGGAGGAAAGAAAAAATGAAAAGAAAAGGAGGGGAGAGAGGAAAGAAAATGAGGGTTGTTAGGGTACATTAGATGGTCAAGAAGTAGCAGTCAAAGTTGTGAGGTAAAAAATGGGTGATCCAATTTTCTGAAGTTTCCTACTATTGATGGTCAGACCGTTAACAGAAAAACATCATTTACATAAGGAATTTATTCCAGGCCCAGGCTATAATCAGTTTGGCATGCATAGTAATATGTTTACAGAAAACAAACATTTTAGAATTTCACTCTGCTGATCTAAGATTTAGAAGAGCTAAGCCCTGAAACAGCGAGAGGGCTAGAGGAAGAAACTTGTGAATCCAATCTGGAACAAGGTACCACCTGAAGAGTACCTTCACATTTGTTTACAAGGCTTTCATTTTGAGAAACCCCCTGAAGAAGCTATTTGCCCAAACCTCCTTCTAGTCACGTTCATTTAAATTAAGACCAAGATCTGTAGCCCATCTAACTGCATAAGACAGCAACATTAAATGGGTTTTGGTGATAAGTAAGAGGTAAACCAGTGAAATGATATCTTTTCCCATTGGACTTGTCATTGTAGTAGAGGGAAAAGAGCTTAATTTAAGTTTAGCTTTTACAAAATGGGTTATATGCAGGTACCGATATATATCCCTTAGAGTCATATACTCATATGTTTGCACATATTCAAAGGATACTAAATCATCTGAAGTAGACTGAGGCAAGTGCAGCTTCAGAGAATTGTAGGCAACAAATGTAAATTTGGGGAAGCTTTTCACATTATTAAGAGCCAATAAACACGTTAGAGCTTTTTCAACGCAAAGTGGACCAAAACCCTCTTTCGCCAGCCCTGTGGTCTAGAAGACTCCAGAGCAGGCTATTTTCCTACCACCAAGGTATCCTAATTTGGGATGCTCCTCTAGGTGTATCCTCTAGGATTACCTGAAAAACTCACCTTTCTGCCGATCGTATGGCACTCGTGGCTGCATACCTGGCTAAGGCCTGCTCCTGCATTAACCCATTCAGTTAAACTGGCAGCAGGAGTGCCTGGCAAGAAGACCAGACATGTAGAAGCCCCCCTTTTGCTGTGCTGTCTCCCTGCATCATTGCTTTTACCCTATCTGAAGCCCCATTCTATTTTCAGCCACAGCAAAACATGTGTAGCACATTCATCTCTAGGTGTCATAATTTGGGAACTCCTTCACTCCCTGATGGAATAAATGCAGAGGAATAATTCCTATGTGTGTACAAGCATACAATGGCTATCTATGTCCCACCCAAAAAAATCACTATAGCAGTTCGGGCCAGCCCTGCAGTGAGAAGTGAGAAGAAGTATGGTGTGGAGCTCAGAGTGCCGGACGCACTGAGCTGGCTCTACCTCTCGCTCGCTGCAGTGTTATACTGTTGTTAGTAGACGCTGTAAGCGGGTGTCAGGCGCTGTAATCTAGCGTTGCGGTCACTGTAGTAACCTGGCTGGCATTGATGAATATGATGTGTTTTGGGCACTCTAACAACAGTATAATGCTGCAGCGACAGATAGGTAGCGCCAGCTCAGTGCGTCAGATGCTTTGTGATTAAAGTCTGTTTTTGAACACATATAAACCTGTAACAAAGCGAAAACACATGGAATGTTTTAACACTGCGACTAGAGATGAGCGAACTTTTACGAAGTGCCCCATCTTAAATGCCGGCATGGTGGGAGCGGGCCGGCCGGTTCCGCTGTCAGCGAGCCGGCCGGCGGGCCGGTAAAGCCGGCCGGCCCGCTCCCACCATGCCGGCATTTAAAAAAAAAAAAAAAAAAAAAAAAAAGCATTTTTGCCGGCATGGTGGGAGCGGGCCGGCCCGCTCCGCTGTCAGCGGAACCGGCCGGCCCGCTCCCACCATGCCGGCATTTCAAAAAAAAGCAAACACTTACCTGCAGGTCCGGAGCGTGGAGGCCGGCGCCGCTCTCAGCTGTCATCTGAGGGCGCGTCACCAGAGGGCAGCGGAACCGGCCGGCCCGCTCCCACCATGCCGGCATTTTTTTTTTTTTAATTTCAGGAAAAATTCGATCGGCACGAACCACAAAATATTCGGGTTCGTGCCGAATCGAATATTTCCTGAAATTCGGAGCGAATTCCGGTTCGTCCGAACCGTTTCGCTCATCTCTAACTGCGACAATACCACTTTAGTGCCAGACCTCTACATAGAATTCTGCATAAAAATATAAAGAGTCAAAAAAATGTATAAAAGTGTTTGTTTGCAGCCAGGAGAGGTCACACAATTGAATCTTTTATATTTTTAACACAACCAAATGAAAGCCCATTGAAATGTAAGGGAGAACACTGGACGAAAGGTAATACGTGGATTTTTTGAACCTAGAGCATCGGTGCTATACGCTGAGCCACATCTGGTAATACATGTGATGCTACATGGCGCTGTTAGAGGCGCTCAGCAGATTTGGCTTTGTGGTTTTGCGTACAGCGCCCAGCGTGCACCCGATGCTACCAGCCGCTACGAAGCACTACCTGGCGCTAGCCGTTCTTAAATAGCTCCCATATTCAAACACATATTAAAATGTACAGAAAGGTCCTGTAATCGGGGCTATGTCAATAATGTCTCAATAACAGGTGCCAGCAATAAGTTTACACAGTCAGGGCATTAAAACCATGAAATTAGAGCTGAAGAACGTACATTTACATTACATGACAAGATATTGTGTGTGCCACATGGCTTGTTTAAAGAATTAAAAAATATATATTTAACCATTAAATGTGTTTAAGGTATATCTCAGTGTAGCTACAATTTGGAAGTAGAATTTTGGTATATACAGTAAGAAGAATTAACAACTTGCAGATCCTAACCATGCTCCAGAATAAACGTCCATACCACTCATGCCCCTAACCCACCAAAGCACCTCCAGCCAGGATGAGCTTGTTTTAATCCACTGCATCAGATTAGGTTTCATGATGGAGCATCTCTCCAGGTTGTTTGCAGGCATTTGGCAATAAGGTAGATATTTTACAAATGTTTAATTAATAGCCCCCAAAGGGATCATTCATTTAATCGTGGAGAGATTCTCCATTCTATGAAAGAAAAATTTTGCACTTTAATAAATATGTGAAGCAAATTAATTTAAAAGAATGACCCGGATATGGAGCATTTCTACTAAAATATGGCCAATTAATAATTTCTGTTCAGCATGCCGGTGTTAGAACCAATGTAATGCTGTCAAGAATTCTATTTGTGTTGCAAATAATCAAGAGGTGCAATCACAAGTAAATGTCTTAGAGAGCAAAAGGAATGCAATAGTAAATGCAAGCCTTCGCTATTTTAATTAAAATGGTCTCAAAATTGCTCATGTTGCACTTTAAATACAAGTACACTGACATGTCAATGTTTTCCAGCTTTAAAGAAAACATTGAGATGTGAATCATCAAGATGATCCTTCTGTTTTTAAAGGCTTTAACAAGTATAACATTTCATTAATTTTCTTCGCTCTCTGCTGTTATTTTTAAGCCTTACAAAGAGTCTCAAATCTCTTCTCTGGGCATTTTGAAAATTCAAATTTTGACTTATAGTCTGGCGGTTGTCAGAGTTGCTAATCCAGAATCCAAACTTTAAGGCTGATTCATCATTAGCGGCAGGTAGCGACAGATGAGCGTCTGTAGCAGGCATTTTCAGAGCGCCCGCTAGTAGTCGCAGTGCTTGGCCGTGAGTCGCTACTTCATAGCGACTCAGTTGCTGTTCAGTAATGTTGAATACATTGTGAGGAGTCGCTATTTGACCAGTACAGTGCTGTATGGGAGCGCATGTTAGCGACTGCTCATAGCGACCGACTCACACCATATTCAGAAAAAAAAACAGCTGCAAAAATCTCTGGCGCTGAAAAATAGTTGTTTGAAGCACAGAGCACAGGAGGCGGTGTGTTTAAAGTGTGTTTTCAAGCATCTATCAACTACCGGTAGTAACAAAGCGAAAACATATGGAATTACATTGTAGCAACATTGTAACATGAACACTTTAATGCCAGAACTGTAATGTCATTTCTGAGGAAATATTTAAAAAATGAAAAAATTATGAAAAAACTGCTATTTCAATGCCAGAGGAGGTCAAAGAATTATTTGTGATTTTTTGAAAAAAAAAAAAAAAAACAGTTTAAAGAGAAGAAAAGGATCGTCCATTGAAATGTATGGGAGAGTGACAGGTAGCGAGAGGTCATACCTGGCGCTGTGCACGGCTGAACGCTGGCGCTGTTCGCTGAGGCTGTGAAAATGATGAATCAGACGCTACATGGCGCTATTCCAGTCGCTAAACAGATTCTGCTTGATAAATGTGTAATTGCGTGCCGTGTCTGGCGTTGACCAGTCGCTCTCTGTCGCTACCTCTCATTAACCAGGCGCTACCTGACGCTATCCCTTCTTAAATAAGGGCCTAAATGACATGGTAGAAGATGATTTATTCAATTAGGATTTACCAAACAGAAATATTGTACCTGCAAGTTTTGATAAATAAAATATTGCCTTACAACTTCTGGCCCTGCTTAATCTCACACGCCACCATCTCTAAAAGCATCAAACCGGACCAACAGCCTGGCACAGTTGGAAAAGAAAGGTAGCACCCTGGTCATCTCCCGACTGGACTACTGTAATACCCTCCTCTGTGGTTTGCCAACAGACAGACTGGCACCCCTCCAATCTATTCTAAACTCCACTGCTTACCTCATCCACCTCACCTCTCACTTCTCCAGCACTGCCCCCTCTGTCAATCCCTCCACTGGTTACCTGTCTCCCGTTCAGTTCAGTTCAAACTTCTAACGCTAACCTACAAAGCTCTCTCTAACCAGGCCCCTTCCTATATTTCATCTCTGATCCAGCATTACCAACCCAAGCATAACTTCCGCTCTACCGCTGACATTAGTCTGGCCTTGGTTACTTCCTCACACTCCCGTCTTCAAGACTTTTCCTGTGCTTCCCCACTTCTCTGAAATTCCATCCCCTGCTCAATGCGTTACTCTCCATCACTCCAAGCCTTTAAAAGTGCCCTCAAAACAAGGCAAGAATATGACCTGGCTTAATGAATTCCTATAACCTTCAAATGGAACATGCAGCCCAACTCCAGTTCTATCACCTGCGATCCCTACCTTTCCTCTCCACCCCCATCCTTTAGACTGTAAGCTTGCAAGGGCAGGGCTCTATTTCCTAGTGTCTCCTGTGCTCACATCACTTGGTTTAAACCTTGTCGCATCTAGTTGGTATTGTTCCCTGTATTATATGTTTTACCTTGTCTGTAATCATACCTTGTAAAGTGCTATGGAAGATTATGGCGCTATATAAATAAACAATAATAATAGCGGCCATTTTGGAGCTTCCTCTCCCAGCATCTCAGCCATGCTGCTCTCTGGATTCCACTGACATAACTGACTATGCACAGTAACAGGGAGCCCAGCAGCACTTCCTGTTTGCAGGTGGCCCGCAAAAGCTTGAGCCTCCATTTTGTTTCTAAAATTTAATACAGAAGGAGTTACAAAAAGGTAAATGAATTTTTATGTGCAGCAATCGAAATTGCCCTGGGGAGGGATGCATATTGGCACTGTTTGTTGTGAAAAAAAAATTAAATTGCCAACCACGCTATTTATACACAACTAATGAAAGCCCATTGAAATGTATGGGAGAACGCTACAGAGCGACAGGTATTACATGGCGCTCTGGAACCTAGAGTGCCGGCGCTATATACTGAGCTGCCTGTATTAATACATGTGACGCTACATGGCACTGTTAGAGGTGCTCACCAGATTCGCTTTCTTGAATGTGGTTTCACCAGACGATGTCTACCGCTACAAAGCACTACCTGGCGCTATCCTTTCTTAAATAACCAGTTAAAGGAGCTGTAATGCAAAATGACCAGAGGCGGCTCAGCGTATAGTGCTGGCACTCCAGGTTCAAGGGCACCAAGTATTACCTATCGCTCTGTAGCGCTCTCCTATACATTTCAATGGGCTTTCATTTGTTTGTGTTTAAATAGCGTGTTTGACAATTATTTTATATTTTTTTTCACAGATCATTGTGTGACCTCTCCTGGCTGCAAACAAACACTTTTATAAATTTTTGGGACTTTTTATATTTTTATTCAGCAATGTATTTGTAGGTCTGGCACTAAAGTGTAATTGTCCCAGTGTTAAAACATTGACATTCCATATGTTTTCGCTTTGTTACTGGTGGATATGCATTCAAAAACAAACCCAGCTTTAGAGCGCCGACGCTGTGTGTGTGTAGTGTTTTGTTAAATATGGCGTGGAGTGCTGTGTCCCGGATGCACTGAGCTGGCGCTACCTCTCGCTCACTGCAGCACTGTTCTGTTGTCAGAGCGTCCAACACACATGATATTCATCAATGCTGACCAGGTTACTACAGCGACAGCAACGCTAGGTTACAGCGCCCGACACCCGCTTACAGCGTCTCCTAGCGGTTGCTCTAAGTGCCGCTATACAGACGCTTATCTGGCAATTCCTGGCGCTAGTAGTGAATCAGCCTCCACGTGTCACGTTCTTATATGAAGGTTTTAGGTGTTATTAAAAACTGATGATTAAGTTGGATACTTCACAGCATTACTATATAAGTAAAAATTTCCTAAATATCTAATACTTCTTTTCTTGTAAGAGGACATAAAATAAAGCCATAAAGTTGTGTTCCAAAAAAAACCCCAAAAGTTAGGTACGTTTTTCTTTAAGTATAAAAGTCTAGACAAAGAACATTCCCCCAGGGTGCTCATTACACGATTCTAATACAATGTTGGCATTTGGAAATTCTCCTAAGCATCAGTTCTAGGAGCTAGTGCACGTACTGCTCATGCTTTTGGTCATAATATTTTCCAATATAACAGTTCACTTGTACAGTCACATTATAGATTGTGATAGTCTAAATTAATTGTGACATTGACAAGTTACTACAATTAATGATCCCAGAGCAACAGAATCTAATATTCTCCATTTCAAATGCCAGTTTTGCAAACATATTTCCTAATAAATCTAAAAATAAACTGTTTCCAAAATATATCTGAGAAGGATCTAATTCTAGACTTGCAATAATTTTTAAGGCATTGTCCTAGTGTTGCGCATGGCTTTATAATTTAGTATATTGTTATAAAGTATGGCTCATCAGCTTATCAAGTTGGAAGCTGCACATGGGGCCCACCTGGACCTCTCAACATGCCACCAATCCAGAACACAAGACCAAGCTGATCTTTTAGCGGCAGTGGCTACCTTAGCTAAGTTATCTGACTCTTAAGAAATACACACAGATTAGTATTAAACATCTCTGTAAAAAATGAAACAAGAACAGTTGCCGTGAATAATTGCAACAGGTCCAGACTCTATCAGCTATTGTCTTAGGCCCTTATTTATGAAGGAATAGCGACAAGTTGCGACTGGTGAGCGGCCGGTAATGACGGGCCCCACCACGAGAACGCCGGCTCCCCACCACAATCACACATTTATCAAGCCGATCCTGCTTAGCGACTGAGATAGCGCCAGATAGCCACTCATTCATCATTATTCCAGCCTCAGCCCACAGCGCCAGCGTCCGACCTTAAACAGCGACAGGTATGACCTCTCGCTACCTGGCGCTCTCCAATGCATTTCAATGGAACAATCTTTAAATATTCATAATGAATTGTTATTAATTTTTTTTTTTAAATGTGAAAAATTCTGTGACCACTTCTGCCATTTTAAATAATTTTTTTAAGGTAAAAAAATTAAAAAAAAAATGTACAGAATTGATATTACAGGTCTGATATTAATGTATTCATATTACAAAATTATTTTAAAAACATGTTTTTTTGGGTTTCCAAAAATATGGTTGTTTGGGGGTTAAAAAACTACTTTTAACCCATCGCCGCCAGCGCTCTGGGGTTTAAACATGCATTTGACAGCGCAATAATTTTTTGAGCGTGATTTGTTAATGAATATGGTGGGAGCCGGTCGCTAGGGCCAGTCGCTATCATGCGCTCCCATACAGCGCGGAACCTGTCAAATAGCGACTCCTCACCCAATATTCAACATTACGGCAAACCGACTGAGTCGCTATCAACTACCGAACAACGGCCAAGCATAGCGACTACTAGCCGGCGCTCTGAAAATGCTGCTACAGTCGCTCAACTGTCGCTACCTGCCGCTGTTAATGAATCGGCCTCCCAATCTTTGTGACATGCTTTTGCTTTCTTCACTGATAAAATATCACCTTGTCTACAGCTATTTAATGTCAAGGTCCATTGCTAACAATTTCTACAGTTGTGCACAAAAATATACATTCCCTTACAATATTAGTAAGTTATGTATAATTTTTAACGAAAATATAAGGGGTAGGGTAAAGCTTGTTCATTTTATTTTAATGTGATTCATATTAAATTACAGAGGCAGCAGCCCTGAGAGCAATTCAATTTAGGCTGGAAGTTTAAAGGGTAATTCCACTTTCAATGGCATTTTTGAAAGTTTTCCAAGGTGCTGAGTTTATCTATTCATTTTTTCTTTTTTATGTTTGTGCCACTACATGTTAAAATAAAACAGTTCTCCATAGCAACAATGGGTTTACCTTAGAAACATACACCAAAATGGTGTTCCGATGTACATTTCAGAAGCTTTCTCACCTTGGTTTGCTAATCATCTGATTGGCTGAGGCAGACATGACAAACGTAACCCCATCTGCATTATTTCAATCTCTTTAGATCCATCTTGGGTTCAAAAGCTAAAGGGTTACTATCAGCGTTCTTAGGTGAACAGGATGAATTCTGCTGCTTGGTTTAGCCAAAGCTACTAATAAAGTCACCTATAATATTTGAAGGATTATGGGATTTGTAGTGAGATAAGGATACTAGGAGCTTTACTGATGGGCAAGAAAGCCACTCCTACCTTACCAAGACAGGCAGACAGGAACATAAGAAACTTGGACAAAGTATGCTGAAGTTAATCACAGGTCTGGGGGCACAATCCTAACACAAATGGTTATTTACATCCCAGAAGAGGAAAGCAATAAGGCAGAACACCAAAAAACTTACAAAAAGGGAGTTTTCCTTTAAACTTGTGCTACAGACAGCCATGTGACTTCTATACAATGTAACAAGTTGCTCCCTGTTGTATGTGATTTTTATAGCAGCTTAATCACATCTGATTGTGATGTTTAAGTCATATCTGGTATGATGAAGAGATCATTAAGAAGAATTCTGAACCTTCATAAGGCATCAAAAAATAGCACAATAACTAAACAAAACACAGCAATAAAAAATAATGAGATGGTCCTCCCTGAGACGTTCTGTAAATATTTCTATACAGCTTATGTTGTTATTTTATAGATAGCAACATTATAATAATAGTAGACCATAAGTACACTATAGGGCTCCAGACAAATACAATCAATGAGTTTGCACTTTAGTTTAATGCTAGGGTTTGAACTCACTCTTGTGTTGGTCTTAATGAATTAGTGTATTACTAAATTATTAATTATTAAATATATTGAGTTTTATATCTCACAAAAGTCATAACAGTTAATTTGCATCAGGGATCCTTGGTCCATTATAAATTAAAAGTATGGTAAAACAATATCCACAATCAGTATGAGGGTTGGGATTATTTGATTAACAAATTGTTTTAAGCCCAAGCTTGGGTGGGATCTTAACCCATTCAGTACATGCTCATAGTTCATATTTAGTTAATAAACGACCATCTAGTATAGATAAGTAGACAACTCTAATGAATGTCATGAATAGTTTAAAGAGACATTCCAGGCAATTTAGCCTGCTTTCAGCTTTTCCCATGCTGGTTGTGGTTGATATAATCTTTCATTTATTCTGCTTTATTAAGGAATATTAGGTAATCCATCCTGGAAATCATACTTGGACTGTCTCTTTAAATTATTGTATCACTTTATAACATTTGCTGACAACAGGGATCTCAGCTCTCAGCTTTATCAGGACAAAACACATCCAAAATGTAACAAATCCTGTTATGAAGATCTATTTCACTTTACTGGAAGCAGTACTGAACCCATATCTGTTTGTCTCTGGTGGTTAGGACAGAAAGTGAAAGAATGTTCGCTAGTGAGCAAAGAGGAGTAAACAAAACAGATTAGTTGGAATTGGATGTCACTCCAAATCTTAGGGTTATAAAAGGCTCTAGAAGAGTTTAAAATAGCAAAATGATGTCGGCCCGCGCAAAAAATTGTGTGCCAAGGTTTTAGATAATGGCTTAGCTAACCAGCTGTTATCACCCTGGCAATGGTTATTATCAGAGAAAGTATGTAATAGGCAAATCCTTCAGTACACCCTCTCCCATTCATTACTTGCAAACATATATAAAGTGAGCTTAAATACACTGAGGCACTGAGACCAACCGAGCCGCTGATTATCCTGGGTTCTCCTATCTGCTTACTGCATTCATCCTGTTGTTCTTCAGCCTGTGCTGTTACCAGTATTACTCGGTCCCTGGCCAGTCACTGTTCTGCCGATTGACTGTCCCGTGATACTATCCTTGTTATCTTCCCCTGCACTTGCTCCATGATTAGCGATACTGCCCCAATGGGTGTAATGCTGGCTTAAAACGTGTTTATTTATATTAAAATGAACAGAAATCCTTTAGATACAAAAGTTCTAATTTCGCATGTGTGAAATTCTTTCCGGCTGACGTGTGTTTTGTCTCTGTGACGTCATCTGAGCCTGAATATGCCCCTGCCTCAAATTCTTTTATTGTGTTATTTCCATTGCATTGAGAGACAATGGAGAGACAATACAATACTAATATTATACTCAACCTGAAATAAATATGTATAAATATATAAAATATTCAGATAATCACTTAATAAGTAAATAAAATCCTTATCTCATATTTATTTTGAGACCACATAAGTTTTTTAGAATTTTGTATTTGTTTTCCAAAAAGCACTTAAGGTCTATTACTATATAAGCCACCAAGGGGGTTTAAATGTTCCCATTTTATGAATCTCATTTTGACAACTGTGTGATCCAATCACCCCCCCCCCCCCCCTCCAGTCCTGAGCTTTCTATTATGCAACAACTAAGGTCCACTGTGTTCTTATTATGTTTTTCACTAAAGTGAGCAGTGTATTAAACACGTTTGAAAAACTCATGGTTTATTACATCCATTATACTTAAAGTGCTACTGCAGGCAAAGGAAATTGGTACACCACTGTGTTGGGCTACATTTGGCACTGTCCTAAAATGTTTGGCATTTTTAAATTGAAGAAGAAATGGCAGAGATATCGAGGTTTACATTTTTACCTAATTTCTCTCTTCTGAAAAAAGTGGGCTTGGCGCTTGGATCTGTGATATTGCATAATAATCAGTAACGTGATGATTCTGGAGGAGGAGATGGTGCAGGGAGGGACCAGCAATCCTGTTCTGCTCTGCTGAGCTGATTGGGGGACAGGATGAAAAAGAGAATGTCATTGGCTGAACCTATAAATCCTGATATCTTGGCCATTTCTGCTTCAATTTAAAAATAGAAAAAAACTCATGCTAAACATTTACATTTGTCTGCAGTATCACTTTAAGTCCCCAGCTGCACTGACGTAGGTACACTACCCCTCTTGTTGCACAGGTGGGTGTCCTGTTTAAACTTGTGGGATGCCCCTTTCTTGTCTGTTAATTCATCTTGACGTTTCATTAGTTTTTTTATACAAGTTTTACATTCCCTGCATTTTCCACATGCCCTAAAGCCTGCAAACTCTTCTTGTTTTTTTCTTGGTGAGTCCACATAGCTACTCACTAATTTCTGGGCCAGATTAGGTGCCCTTCTATAGATAAAATATGGATTCTTTGGGCTAACTTGACCAATCACTGGATCCAATGTCTTCTAATGATTCATTCCACCTTCTTGTATTTCATAGCTGGTGGATGTTTTTTAACTTTGATGTTCCTGTCTTCCATTTTCGCTGCCATGGATGTTTGAGAGTTTTTTCAATTGCTGTGGGCTGTTACCATTTCTATAGTAGTATCAATTTCTTCACTCTTGTATCCCTTTTCTATGAATCTCTCCTTTATTAACCTTGCCTTTGAATGATACACTGCTTAGTCTGTACAGTTTCTTCTCATTCTTGTTAATTGTCCATTCAAGATATTCCCAATCCATTTGGGGGGGGGGGGGTGACAGTTCTCCACAGGAATATAACTGTTCCTGTCTACAATTTTAAAGTGTGTTTTCACTTTTAGCAGTCCTTACTTCCATACACCACCACATCTAGAAACAGTATTTGTTCCAAATCACATGCATAAGTAAACCTTATGTTTTGTGTGTTATTATTAAGTTGTGCCATAAAGTCTTTCAGTGTCTCCTCTGGATCCCCCCATAAATAGAAACATTATCTTCAATATAAAAGGCCTTGGCCTGCAGTGCAGATCACTAGCAGTAATGCTGGCAGCAGAGTCACAGGGGATATGGAGCAAAGGGAGCGGCAGTGGTCATGCTGGCGGCAGAGTGGCGAGGGACACCTCTGGCGCTGGATAGCAAGACAACAGGTGAATTTTGTCTAATACTGAGGACCCAGGTAGCAAATAAATAAGAAATAGTATTTAAAGCGCACCTACTGAATTTTGTCTAAAAATGAATGTTAAAGTAACTATATTTTTTATTAAATTAAATGCTGCAGTAAAATACGATAATTGTTCATGATAGTGACAGCACTGCTTTCAATAACTACTTTTTATTTGACTGTTTGCAGTAAAAAAGGCAATCGAACTGAAATCAAGAGGAGTCAAAATGTTACCGAGTAAAGAAAGCAATCACAAGAATTCTGTCTGTAAGTAAATAGATCTATAGTTTTATAGTAGTAATGTGGGTTTATGCAAAGACAATGTAAAATATTTCTGATTTGGAGAAAGTTACTTTTGCTATGAAAAATATTTTTTAAGCAGGCCATTTACAGGTAAACTGATCAATTGTTCATTTCATGAATGTTCTCAAAGGCTTCTACAGACATAAGGGCTTATTCAACACCCTGTGAATTTTATTTTTCTCATGTTTGTTTGTTGTGAGAAAACCATTTTTCTTTTTTTTTTTTTTACTCTTTTCACTAGAGATGAGCGAACTTTTGAAAAATTCGATTCGACTGATTCGCCGAATTTTCCGACAAAAATCGTTTCGACCCGAATAAATTCGCGACGAATCGCTATTAAAAACGGCTATTTCTGAGCCTCCTACAGCCTCAATAGGGTTGTAAACCATTCAGCCTTGCTGTAACACGCACAGGATGCGTGCTGGGTTAGTTAAATAATACTTTTAAGAAATATCACATGCAGATCAGAGGCATCGCTAATAGAATCGCAGAGCGGCACAATTGCAGAGAGTTGAAGTGGCATCACTATGAGGGGCAGAAGGAGCCCAAATATACACTGGAGTTGGCTTCAGGAGCCCAAAAATTGGATGAATCACACCCTGGAGTTGGCAGAAGTTGGCAGCAGCAGCAGCAGGAGCCCAAATATACACTGGAGTTGGCTTCAGGAGCCCAAAAATTGGATGAATCACACCCTGGAGTTGGCAGGAGTTGACAGCAGCAGCAGCAGGAGCCCAAATATACACTGGAGTTGGCTTCAGGAGCCCAAAAATTGGATGAATCACACCCTGGAGTTGGCAGGAGTTGACAGCAGCAGCAGCAGGAGCCCAAATATACACTGGAGTTGGCTTCAGGAGCCCAAAAATTGGATGAATCACACCCTGGAGTTGGCAGGAGTTGACAGCAGCAGCAGCAGGAGCCCAAATATACACTGGAGTTGGCTTCAGGAGCCCAAAAATTGGATGAATCACACCCTGGAGTTGGCAGAAGTTGGCAGCAGCAGCAGCAGGAGCCCAAATATACACTGGAGTTGGCTTCAGGAGCCCAAAAATTGGATGAATCACACCCTGGAGTTGGCAGAAGTTGGCAGCAGCAGCAGCAGGAGCCCAAATATACACTGGAGTTGGCTTCAGGAGCCCAAAAATTGGATGAATCACACCCTGGAGTTGGCAGGAGTTGACAGCAGCAGCAGCAGGAGCCCAAATATACACTGGAGTTGGCTTCAGGAGCCCAAAAATTGGATGAATCACACCCTGGAGTTGGCAGAAGTTGGCAGCAGCAGCAGCAGGAGCCCAAATATACACTGGAGTTGGCTTCAGGAGCCCAAAAATTGGATGAATCACACCCTGGAGTTGGCAGGAGTTGACAGTAGCAGCAGCAGGAGCCCAAATATACACTGGAGTTGGCTTCAGGAGCCCAAAAATTGGATGAATCACACCCTGGAGTTGGCAGAAGTTGGCAGCAGCAGGAGCCCAAATATACACTGGAGTTGGCTTCAGGAGCCCAAAAATTGGATGAATCACACCCTGGAGTTGGCAGGAGTTGACAGCAGCAGCAGCAGGAGCCCAAATATACACTGGAGTTGGCTTCAGGAGCCCAAAAATTGGATGAATCACACCCTGGAGTTGGCAGGAGTTGACAGCAGCAGCAGCAGGAGCCCAAATATACACTGGAGTTGGCTTCAGGAGCCCAAAAATTGGATGAATCACACCCTGGAGTTGGCAGAAGTTGGCAGCAGCAGCAGCAGGAGCCCAAATATACACTGGAGTTGGCTTCAGGAGCCCAAAAATTGGATGAATCACACCCTGGAGTTGGCAGGAGTTGACAGCAGCAGCAGCAGGAGCCCAAATATACACTGGAGTTGGCTTCAGGAGCCCAAAAATTGGATGAATCACACCCTGGAGTTGGCAGAAGTTGGCAGCAGCAGCAGCAGGAGCCCAAATATACACTGGAGTTGGCTTCAGGAGCCCAAAAATTGGATGAATCACACCCTGGAGTTGGCAGGAGTTGACAGCAGCAGCAGCAGGAGCCCAAATATACACTGGAGTTGGCTTCAGGAGCCCAAAAATTGGATGAATCACACCCTGGAGTTGGCAGAAGTTGGCAGCAGCAGCAGCAGGAGCCCAAATATACACTGGAGTTGGCTTCAGGAGCCCAAAAATTGGATGAATCACACCCTGGAGTTGGCAGAAGTTGGCAGCAGCAGCAGCAGGAGCCCAAATATACACTGGAGTTGGCTTCAGGAGCCCAAAAATTGGATGAATCACACCCTGGAGTTGGCAGGAGTTGACAGCAGCAGCAGCAGGAGCCCAAATATACACTGGAGTTGGCTTCAGGAGCCCAAAAATTGGATGAATCACACCCTGGAGTTGGCAGGAGTTGACAGCAGCAGCAGCAGGAGCCCAAATATACACTGGAGTTGGCTTCAGGAGCCCAAAAATTGGATGAATCACACCCTGGAGTTGGCAGAAGTTGGCAGTAGCAGCAGCAGGAGCCCAAATATACACTGGAGTTGGCTTCAGGAGCCCAAAAATTGGATGAATCACACCCTGGAGTTGGCAGGAGTTGACAGCAGCAGCAGCAGGAGCCCAAATATACACTGGAGTTGGCTTCAGGAGCCCAAAAATTGGATGAATCACACCCTGGAGTTGGCAGAAGTTGGCAGCAGCAGCAGCAGGAGCCCAAATATACACTGGAGTTGGCTTCAGGAGCCCAAAAATTGGATGAATCACACCCTGGAGTTGGCAGGAGTTGACAGCAGCAGCAGCAGGAGCCCAAATATACACTGGAGTTGGCTTCAGGAGCCCAAAAATTGGATGAATCACACCCTGGAGTTGGCAGAAGTTGGCAGCAGCAGCAGCAGGAGCCCAAATATACACTGGAGTTGGCTTCAGGAGCCCAAAAATTGGATGAATCACACCCTGGAGTTGGCAGGAGTTGGCAGCAGCAGCAGCAGGAGCCCAAATATACACTGGAGTTGGCTTCAGGAGCCCAAAAATTGGATGAATCACACCCTGGAGTTGGCAGGAGTTGACAGCAGCAGCAGCAGGAGCCCAAATATACACTGGAGTTGGCTTCAGGAGCCCAAAAATTGGATGAATCACACCCTGGAGTTGGCAGGAGTTGACAGCAGCAGCAGCAGGAGCCCAAATATACACTGGAGTTGGCTTCAGGAGCCCAAAAATTGGATGAATCACACCCTGGAGTTGGCAGGAGTTGACAGCAGCAGCAGCAGGAGCCCAAATATACACTGGAGTTGGCTTCAGGAGCCCAAAAATTGGATGAATCACACCCTGGAGTTGGCAGAAGTTGGCAGCAGCAGCAGCAGGAGCCCAAATATACACTGGAGTTGGCTTCAGGAGCCCAAAAATTGGATGAATCACACCCTGGAGTTGGCAGAAGTTGGCAGCAGCAGGAGCCCAAATATACACTGGAGTTGGCTTCAGGAGCCCAAAAATTGGATGAATCACACCCTGGAGTTGGCAGGAGTTGACAGTAGCAGCAGCAGGAGCCCAAAAAATGGCCTAAAGACATAAATATGTTTTGCACCATTTGGAAAGTGTAAAACGTGGCACCATGCTGAATCTAGTCGCATGCATCAGGCATTGGTGGGTGGAAATCCTGGCTGATCCATCCCTGATTCATTTTGACAAAGGTGAGTCTCTCCACATTTTTAGTTGACAGACGAGTTCTCCTCGCCGTAACTATGGCCCCCGCCGCACTAAACACCCGCTCAGATGGCACGCTACTTGCCGGGCAGGACAGCTTTTCCAGGGCAAACTCTGCTAGTTGCGGCCACAAATCAAGTTTGGCTGCCCAGAAGTCCAGCGGATCCTCAAGGTGTGTTGGCATGGTCATGTCAAAGTATGACATGACCTGCTGGTTCAGGTCCTGCTCCAGGTCTTCCTGCTGCTCATGAGTAGCCTCACTATGCGGGTGTAGAAAGCTACTCATTAGCGACTGAAGACTGAGGCTGCTGCTGCTGATGGAGCTTCTGCTGCTGCTGCTGCCAACCCCCCCAGCGGCCATGGCAGTGGAAGGTGAGCGCAGAGGTCCCCTCGAGTCAGACCTGCGAGAGTATGGACCATGGCGCAGATAGGCATCGGCCAACTGCCTACGTAGAATGTCTTTGTAGTAGTTGAGTTTGTCCTCCCTCTCGGTGGGTTTAAAAAATGCCCCCATTTTGTGCCGGAAGCGAGGGTCCAATAAGGTGGACAGCCAGAAGTCATCCCGCCGACAGATGGAAACAATTCTGGGGTCACTACGCAAGCACGTGAGCATGCTTCGTGCCATTTGCGCAAGTGACTCGGATGGACTACCTGTCTCCATCTCCACTGCATACTGCCACGGTGTGCCCGGGTCCTCTGTCTCTCCTTCCTCAAAAACCTCTAGCTCCTCTGGCTGCTCCTGCTCCTCCTCTCCTGTCCGCTGACTAGATAAACCAGCCATTTCGCCAAGCCTAAACTGTGTTTCGCTGGGCAACTCCTCCTCCTCCTCTTCCTCCTCCTCCTCCTCCAGTTCAGCTCCAAGGGGGTTCATGTGGCCGTAAGATGTAAACGCCATGTCTCCAGTGCCCTGACCAGCCATGGTTTCCAACATGTGCTGCAGTACATGAAGCAGTGGAATCACGTCGTTCATCCCGTAATCCTGCCGACTGACAAATAAAGTGGCTTCCTCAAAGGGCCTGAGCAAACGGCAGGTGTCACGTATGAGCTGCCACTGGTTGACATTGAAGTTACACAGGGGAGTCCCCCTATCTGCTTGGATCATCAGGAAATCCGTGATGGCTTTTCTCTGTTCATATAATCGGTCCAACATGTGAAGGGTGGAATTCCAACGGGTGGAAACATCGCAAATCAGACTATGTTGGGGGATACCATTCTGACGCTGTAGCTCAAGAAGGGTGTGTTTGGCAGTGTAGGAGTGGCTGAAGTGCATGCAAAGTTTCCGTGAAGTTGTTAGGATGTCCTGCAGATGGGGGGAACACTTCAGAAACCGCTTGACAACCAGATTGAAGACGTGAGCCATGCAGGGGGCATGGGTCAGGCTTCCTTGGCGCAGCGCAGACAAAATGTTCTTCCCATTGTCGGTAACCATGATTCCCATTTTAAGTTTTCTCGGAGTAAGCCATGTTTGGATTTCCTGATGAATACATTTAAGCAGTTCCTCCCCTGTGTGACTCCGTTCGCCAAGACAAACCATGTGAAGCACTGCGTGACACCTCCGTGCCCTGCACACATGGTAGACTGGAGGGGCACTGAGACTTGAGCCTACAGTGGAGGGTGAGGAGATGGCGGAGGATGAGGAGGCCGAGTCGCACGGTGTCACAGGCCCAATGGGCAGAGAGCGCGGAGGCCGAAGCGGCGTGACCTGTCCAAGTTGCTGCTGCAAAGGGACCACATTCACCCAGTGGGCCGTAAACGACATGTACTGCCCCTGACCGTAGTTACAGCTCCAGATGTCGGCGCTGCCATGTATTTTGCTACACACCGACAGGCTCAAGGACTGGCCCACCTTCTGTTCAACAAAAGTGTGCAGCGCTGGTACTGCCTTCTTGGCAAAGAAATGACGGCTTGGGACTCTCCACCTCGGCTCGGCACAAGCCATCAGTTCTCTGAAAGGTGCAGATTCCACCACCTGAAAAGGGAGCGACTGCAGCACCAGCAACTTGGACAGGAGCACATTCAGCTTCTGCGCCGTAGGATGAGTGGGCGCATACTGCTGTCTCTTGGACATGGCTTCGCTGATGGATTGCTGGCGGGATGCATGACTTGGAGGAGGAGGAGGAGGAGCAGGAGCGACAGAGGATGGGTATGACGCACAGCTGCCTTCGGCTGAGGTGCTGGAGCCTTGGCTGGCAGAAATTGGGAGCTCACTTGGTGAGGAAGCAGACTGGACCACCCCTTGGGAGCCTCGGTTCTCCCAGGTCGTTTTATGGTGACGCATCATATGTTGACGCAGGGCCGTGGTGCCAACATTTGGACCCTGGCCACGCTTCACCTTTTGCCTACATATCTTGCATGTGGCCATGTTACCCTCCTGCGGATGCCTCAGGAAAAACTGCCACACTGCCGAGTAGCTACTTTTCCCACCCCCTGGCCTCACTGATTCACTGCTGCTGTTGCCAACTCCAGGAACCCCTGCTCCACTACCTCCCGATAAGGTAGACTGCCGCACAGCAGGTGCTCTACCCCGGCCCCGGCCCCGGCCGGCTCCAGCCTTTGGAATTGTGCCCCCATGCTGACTGCTACCACTTTGCTGCCTCAGCTGCTGACTCCGGGGCAACCTGCACCCCTCTTCTCCTGATGATGACGATGAAGCCCCTTCATCACCCGGCTCCCAAGTGCGATCGGCTTCATCGTCATCATCATCATCATCACCGGGTTGTGGCTGTACGTCACTGATGTTCGTGGATTCGTCAACAGTGTCTGGCGCAGGAGCTGGAACGCTCGCAGCACCCACGACACTGTCCACATCACTATTTGTCTGCCTAGCTAAAGAAGCCACCTCCATTTCTTGGCTGGGCAGTAGCTGCTGACTGTCCTCTATCTGATGGTCCTCCTCACTAAAGAGTGGAGCTGAACCCAAAGCATAGGATACGTCGCTGGGGGAGGGAACGGCGTAGGCCAGAGGCAATGGGAGGACAGGGACTGCTCTCGGGGCATGCCAACTCAGGGTTGTGTCAGAGGAACCTACCGACCCTAGACTGGGGGTCTCAGACGTAAGTTGTGATGATGTTGTTGATGAGCGCGTCAACCAATCTACCACGGCAGATGCGTTACTGGTGGAGACCCGACCGCTAGCAGATACTGGCAGATTAGGTCTCTCAGCGTGACTCCTGCTGCTACTGGCCCCCAGTCTGATGCGAGCTCTTCCTGCGGAATCTTGGCCTCTGCCACTCCTCTTTTCACTTCCAGGCACTTGTCTGCCCGACATAGTCTAACTGGCGTGGTAGTAGGTGATATTTAAAAAAACCCCGGGCAGCGGTGGGTCTATATGAAACAGAATATAATGCACACCAAAAGTGAGCAGTAACACTCAGCCTCCAACAGGCCTGCTTAGTGTAAATAAGAGAGCTGCTTAGTGTAAATAAAGAGGGGTATGCTATGTTACAGAATGGGATGCCTCAACAGAAGTGCACCTGGCAGGCAGCAGTAAGCCTATGCCCAGCAAAAGTGTCTTATAATATAAATATGATTAGAGCAAATGCTTATATGGTCTTAAACAGAGGCTGCTTTAGTCACAGAATGGGATGCCCCGGGCAGGAATCGAGCTGCCAGGGTACAGTAGTGCTTTGGCCAGCAAAAGTGTCTTTATCAGGCCTAATTTCAAATATGATTAGAGCAAATGCTTATATGGTCTTAAACAGAGGCTGCTTTAGTCACAGAATGGGATGCCCCGGGCAGGAATCGAGCTGCCAGGGTACAGTAGTGCTTTGGCCAGCAAAAGTGTCTTTATCAGGCCTAATTTCAAATATGATTAGAGCAAATGCTTATATGGTCTTAAACAGAGGCTGCTTTAGTCACAGAATGGGATGCCCCGGGCAGGAATCGAGCTGCCAGGGTACAGTAGTGCTTTGGCCAGCAAAAGTGTCTTTATCAGGCCTAATTTCAAATATGATTAGAGCAAATGCTTATATGGTCTTAAACAGAGGCTGCTTTAGTCACAGAATGGGATGCCCCGGGCAGGAATCGAGCTGCCAGGGTACAGTAGTGCTTTGGCCAGCAAAAGTGTCTTTATCAGGCCTAATTTCAAATATGATTAGAGCAAATGCTTATATGGTCTTAAACAGAGGCTGCTTTAGTCACAGAATGGGATGCCCCGGGCAGGAATCGAGCTGCCAGGGTACAGTAGTGCTTTGGCCAGCAAAAGTGTCTTTATCAGGCCTAATTTCAAATATGATTAGAGCAAATGCTTATATGGTCTTAAACAGAGGCTGCTTTAGTCACAGAATGGGATGCCCCGGGCAGGAATCGAGCTGCCAGGGTACAGTAGTGCTTTGGCCAGCAAAAGTGTCTTTATCAGGCCTAATTTCAAATATGATTAGAGCAAATGCTTATATGGTCTTAAACAGAGGCTGCTTTAGTCACAGAATGGGATGCCCCGGGCAGGAATCGAGCTGCCAGGGTACAGTAGTGCTTTGGCCAGCAAAAGTGTCTTTATCAGGCCTAATTTCAAATATGATTAGAGCAAATGCTTATATGGTCTTAAACAGAGGCTGCTTTAGTCACAGAATGGGATGCCCCGGGCAGGAATCGAGCTGCCAGGGTACAGTAGTGCTTTGGCCAGCAAAAGTGTCTTTATCAGGCCTAATTTCAAATATGATTAGATCAAATGCTTATATGGTCTTAAACAGAGGCTGCTTTAGTCACAGAATGGGATGCCCCGGGCAGGAATCGAGCTGCCAGGGTACAGTAGTGCTTTGGCCAGCAAAAGTGTCTTTATCAGGCCTAATTTCAAATATGATTAGAGCAAATGCTTATATGGTCTTAAACAGAGGCTGCTTTAGTCACAGAATGGGATGCCCCGGGCAGGAATCGAGCTGCCAGGGTACAGTAGTGCTTTGGCCAGCAAAAGTGTCTTTATCAGGCCTAATTTCAAATATGATTAGAGCAAATGCTTATATGGTCTTAAACAGAGGCTGCTTTAGTCACAGAATGGGATGCCCCGGGCAGGAATCGAGCTGCCAGGGTACAGTAGTGCTTTGGCCAGCAAAAGTGTCTTTATCAGGCCTAATTTCAAATATGATTAGAGCAAATGCTTATATGGTCTTAAACAGAGGCTGCTTTAGTCACAGAATGGGATGCCTCACAGCAGACTTAAGATCAGTTCAGTATATATGCACAGTTAGTTACTATAAGCAGCCTGAAAACGCTAACAAAGGCTGGATGAAAAAAAAAAAATCTCCCTGTCAGCCAGCTCCGTTTTTCCTACCTTTCCCTGGCTTTCTGTCTGTCTCCTGTCTGTCTCCTGTCTGTCTCCTGCCTGTCTCCAGCCTGTCCCTGTCTGTCCCTGTCTCCAGCCTGTCTCCAGCCTGTCTAACTGCCTCAGCTACACAGCGTTCTGTCTGTCTGTCACGAATGCAATAGAGAAATGAGGAAAAGCAAGATGGCCGCCGTTAAATACCGCTGTGTGACGTCACCGGGCTTGCTGGCTGCTGATAGGCTGCATGTGACTGCCCCAGCTTGCACTGGCGCGGGATACATGTCCAGACATGTCCCGCCCGCCATCTTAGAATGCCTGTAATGTAAATGAATGGATGTTAAAGGAAAACTTCGAGTGATCGAATCGCGGGGAAATTCGGATTCGATCCGAATCGAATTTTTCCTGAAATTCGGATCGAATCCGGGTTCGTCCGGATCGATTCGCTCATCCCTACTTTTCACTTCAACACCATATTTAAATTTATTGCACAGCTAAATATGGAGCTGGATTGCACAGAGGAAAAACATCATGAGATGTTTTCTTCAAAAAAATGTGAGAAAAAAAAATCACACGGTGCTGAATTAACCCTTATGTCTGTAGGAGCTTTCGGAAAAATTTGCACTGTGCTGATTCAGTCTTAAAGACTCCAGATCCAGCTGAAGATTATCAAGATAGAATTCTAATCCATTTACCACATTTATTGAATGGCACAATGTGCTAAAATCCATGTATTTTTTAAGCCACAATGGTATAAGTCAGTATGCCTGTTTGTAGCATCAGGTGGACGGATGTGCTAATGTATCACTAATAACCATAAAAAACTAACAAAGTCTACATTTATGCAGGACCCCTACCCCAACTCATGTGTGTATCTAAAAACAGTCATTACGAAAAAACTAAAGAGATAGCATATGCAAAAGTGTAAATATGTTTTCTGCTTAAGTACATTGCGTACAGTACAGTGTGTTATGTACAAAGTATTTTGCTACTCGTGTCCTTTCCCCAGTTCATATAAATCACCAGTTACCAGTCTGTGCAGAAACCAATCTAAGACTGTAAGATTCACCTAGTTCACCCTTGTTAGATGCCATGTTGTCTTAACACAAGATTACCTTACATGACTTCATGAAGGATAACAGCTGAAGCCACAGAACCTGATAAAAGGCAAAGGTAAAACAGAGCAAAGTTAGGTTAGTAAGCTAGCAGAAGTCATAAATGGTAAGTCGGTCCTCCAATCAACACAACAAGGAAGTAATCTAGGCTGGTAGTGAGGTTCAGGAAAAAGGTTTGTCCAAAAAGTGTAAATTGGTAATATAAAAAGATCAGAGTAAATAGGAATTAACAAGTAAACACACACAAAACAGCACATTCTAGCAATAGAATGTGGTCACAGGCAAGGGGGCCTGGGAAAGAATCAGCTCTGCACAGCTACTGGCCAACCAGGAGTCAGCACAGCAGTGGCAAAAAGGCAGCTTGAGAACACTGATATTAACCCTGCCCCTGAGATCCATGTTCTAGCAGCCTCAACATTATTTTTTGTATATGAAGTTTTTGCATATCTATTGAGATGCAAAGGATACAAGATGGCTGCAACCCCCTGAGAGTGAAAGACAGATTGATTCTCAAAAATAATACTAGTATAGGCCTTTAAGGTTGCTAGGTTAAAGGGATTGTACAGACCAAAAAAACAAGAAAAACAATACTCACCCTTTGTGAGCTCCTTTATCCAGATCCAATGTTTTTAAACTTAAAGGATGAGCACTACATCATTCTGTAGTGCTCTTCAATCTCCACCTCGAAAAAGGAGAGTGTAGCATTTTTTATTTTTTTGCCTGAAAAGAAATTTAAATACACTGATTTCTAATAAGACATAATAAAAACATTTATCATCACTCTCCTACATACATGGGGTTAAGGGAAGGCAGCTGCTATAGTATTGTATTTACAACCTCTTACAGGCTCCATAATGTCAAGGGCCAGGTGGCAGCTATCTCCCCTGTCTTTATGACAGGAGCACCCCCTGCAATGATGCATTTAGTTATGTGCTAATCTGCCACAAATACATATGGCTGGGGACTGGTGGGTGGATGAGGAGTTGGGGAGAGGCGCCAACCTTTCAAGGGGTCCCCAGAATCATCCTGGGCATGATAAAAATAAAATTGGCATGGTGGCGGTGCATGAGGAGTGCCCTTTCAAATAAGATGTGTGTGATGTAAAAATGTTGACCTTGATGACTGGCTCAGGTAAGTGTACAGTTGCTTCCTATCTGCTACACACTCTGCGTTAAGTTAAAGAGCACTCCTTACCCACTTTTGGTCACATGACTGCTGTGCACAGCAATGTGTATAACATGTCTCAATGTTTGCTTGCAGGTCAGTAAAAACCTAAATATGAACACATGCAAACATGCACATACATGTGTAAGGAAAGCAGAGCATGGAAAAAAAACACATGAGTCATCTATTTGTTGGGTTCACTTAAAGTGATCCTATATCCGGAAAGGAAGTTTATGTCATCACTTTCTATTCCCAGGCCAGTGCCCCAAAACAGCCTATGCTTTTTTTTTAAACTAAAGCCTTTGCCCAATATTCATAACAATACAAACCGGGTGCAGTCAGCCATATTGCTCCCTGGATGAGTAGCCCTGCCCCCTGGTGCATTCCATCGATGATACATCCAGTTATAGTGTACACAGGTCAGCATTGGGGGTCAGGCTTATCAGCATTATAATAACTGCAATTTTTTGACAGGTGAACTTGGAACTAAATCAGTTAGCATATGGCTGCCATGCGGAAATCATTTTGCTTCCTGTTAGGATTTTTATAAATATTTGGCAAAGGCTTTAGTAAAAAAAAAAAAGAAACATGGGCTATTATAAAGCACTGGGCTGGGGATAGAAGGTGATGACATAAACTTCCTATATGAGTATAGATACACTTCAGAGCTTGTCTAAATTTGCAGTAACTCCAGAGCTACAGATTACTGAGCTACTTTAGCTACTCAAATATTATGCTATTGAATGCACATTAAAATTAAAAATGAACTAAAATATAATAATGTATAAATAATGTATAAATATAATATGTTTTATTCAATTAAAAGAAGAAATCAATACTTTAAAAAGGAAAAACTAATTTTCACAAGGAACGTATTGATTCTGTCCTGGGATGTTCAGGTTCCCATTAATGACTTTAGTCTTTTGTAAAATATATTATTGCTTTGTTTTATGGTGGTTTATGCAGATTTTCTGCTTGTTATCCTCCAAAATAATTTAGACATGTAGAGTTTGGGCTTTGACCAGTAGTAAGGCAAAACCTGTCAATCTGTTCTCTCTAATGTTCATCTGAATTGGCACTGCCAAGGCTTGAATATCATTTTTGTCAATATAACAAATATTAAAAAGTTGGCAGAGCTTTTAAGGGTTTGTGAGTTTAAAACAATAGGTTTATAAATATAAACTGCAACAATTACATTTTATGTATCCCTTTTCACTCTGCTAAATGGCTTTTTTATGAACCTGTACCTGGTGTCAGACATGTTTTGCAGAGCCATCGTCGGTTTGACATGTGACACATAAAATGGTTGTTAACAGAAAGCCTGGCACTTTTTTTTCAAAGACATTCAAATCTTGGAATTTGGTTTCAGTAACAAAAGCACATAAGGAGTGTTAATTATTCCTGAGCTATTTTTTAATTTTGTTTGTTGTTGTGCATGTTTACAGGTAAACTCATACAAATGCAGGGTATGAGGTGGTGTCTTGAAAAAGCAATGTAAATGTTTCCATTTTACCAAAATATTGTGTTAACATCTCCATTTAAAAATGTATAAGTGTGGACATTTGGGGCACTTTAATCATGTCCCAGCCAGGAACCAAACCTGCAATCCTCCATTCACAAGACTGGTTCCCTAACCACTAGGCAATGACTGCCCCAAATTATTAAGTGAATACCAAAGTGTGGTTTTAGTTTTACACTAGCGCGATTGTGGTGCGCTAGTGATTTCCATATTTGCATTTTGTTGGATGTGATACCAATGCAAGGAAGGACTTTTACCAGGCAATTGTGATAGGGCCCATAGGTGACTAAAGGCAGTGCTTTCATGGTGATTGCAGGGGGATTCCAAGCCCTGGTGTGAACATCAGAGGCACTGGAGTTCCACTCGTTGGGATGCCCCACTGTATAAAACCCCACAGAAGCCCCGTTTTAGTCACCTTGTTCCATAGCCCTCGCCGCGTCTCTGTGCTGCAGCCGCATCCAAGTTCACCTCTAATTGTGCTCTTACCAGTGCCCAGCCTTTCTGAATGGTGGGGAATGTGGCTGACGGTACATTTGGCTCCCTTTGGTGCAGCTGCTTAGCCGTCCAGGTGGCTTAGCTGTCAGCGGAGCCAAAGTTAGCCGAGTGAAAGCGGGTGCTCTGATTGGTTCAGCGAGCTGCTCAGCTAATCAGCGCGCTCATTCTCATCCAAGTCTGTGCCTTGGGAGCGTCAGGAAGATGAGTGAATGGGGAGACCTGGGATACCCACAACTAAAAGTAAAAATTTGGTGTGTTGTTCCTCTTTAAACTCGCCGCTGGAGAATTTTAATTTTAATACATTACCTTACATTTTTCAAAATACTGAACTTGATCTTTAGAATCAGAGTCCAATGCCCTTAAAGGTAGTTTTAATCCTATGGGTTAAATGCATGGTACGAAAGTACATCTAATGAATAATTGCTAGGAACATTTTAATTAAAAAAATTGCCAGGTTTACAGGAAAACTACTTTTACTCCCAATCACACAATTTGTGCTCAAACACTCGAATCGAAGATATAAATATAGAACATTCGTTGAACAACTAGAATGAGAGCTACAAAGAATTGCTAATTAGAAATACAAATTATTATAATTCTTTAGGCAACGTTCTGCAAGAAGACTCAATCATTTACCTGTCTTATATATCTGTATTAAATTCAATAGCTAATTAAAGTTGTTACTGCTTAGCTTGAACAGTTTTTATATTCAAAATGTTAAATCATTTGTTTTATATTGTGAATATTTTTGAGAAGAAAAAAAAGGAGATAAAACGTTCAGTGTTAAGGGACCCCGGGTTCCAAGGTGGGGTTAAATTTGGCATTTGCCTGGCACAATAGTAAACATGTTAAATTAAGATGTAAACAAAGCCATAAACCAAGTGCAAAGATTAGCAAACTAAACTACAGATGGTACAGATTTGAATTGCTCTTTTGCTCTGTATATGCCATTGCTGGCGACTGCATAGTCCATCGTGGGAGACGGCATTATTATCCAGCATTGCAGTGCATTGGCTGACCACTAGAGGGCAGTCAAGGAAAGGAACTATTCATTTTCAGCACTGGAGATTGATTTCCCCCCCCAGGACCCCCCCACTTACAGTATTCTGTGGATTAATCTGTTGCATGTTTTTAAAAAAGCTAAAGTTGCTACTATTTTGGATCAGATCCTTTTTATCTGACAAATCCCTATCCTCCTATTCCCTGAGGTGTCACTGTTCAAGTATGGCTTTACAGTGTTGCCTTAACCCCACAATTTTTATATGATTTAATGTGGATCCAAATCCTTGGTGGATGGCCCTGGAATTTAAAAGATCTGGGAGGATTCCCACCGCATGGCGAGCGGATGGATGTCCCAAGGCAAAGACCAACACCCAGGATGGTCAAATTCCTGGGTCTTTGTCTACTTTAAGAAAAACTTTGGCTGCTGTTGGGCATTTTCTGGCAACAGAACAGTAATGCAACTGCCTAATAGTTAAGAAAGACTTTTTTTTCTTCCTTATGCCAACAATATTTAAAACAGATATTATTCGGAGACAATACTGTGCTTGGATCCAACAGTGTGGCGGTTTCGCCGGCAAGCTCAAAGCCGACACAGAACAATGATCCTGACACGTGTGGGGATCTATAGCATTGAACATGACTGCTACTGCAGCTCTCAGTCCTGGGGGTTGGGGTGGATTAGTGCATGAATGCTTTGACATCCAACCCTCTCTCCTCCCTCCCTAGCTTCCATAGTTTCCAGCAGTTTGCATGGGTTAAATTGTAGCCAAGTGGAATGCCATTCAACTTCCCCCCTGATTGGGGGGGGGGGGGGGTGGAGGTGGTATAGCCTTGAACTGCAGTAGAAGTAGAGCAGGCAAAGCACTAAAGGACACAATTTAAGTTTGCTATACAAAAAAACAGCCTAAACCATTAAAGAAAAAGTGGATCAATAAGGGAATAGGCACTCACCTGGAAATTAGATAGCAATGAAGCAGACACAAGCCTAAGCCTATAAACCAGTACAAGACCATTTGATTCTGACCTATGCTTAAGTATGGTACTTGCCCAAAAAGTACAATGCTGACTTGAAAATGTGTGACATTTATATGTAGAAGGAGTTCTACATGACAAATATAGTAACCTAGTGGATACCAGAGGGATACATTGCATCAGTTGAAAAAAACTGCATGCCACCAAGCCTGGTCACATACCTAAACCATGTGAATAAAAAAGAGGGAGGCTGCCCTCTTCCAAATACTCTTGGGAGAAACAGACTCAATACAAGAGAGCAGTTGAAGCTCTAGGCAAAAGATAACTTGAAAGTCAGAGACACTGAATGAAATGCTAACGAAGGTAGGGGGGACTTCTTGGAACCTCACCAACCTTACACCCCACAACCAATCTCACAAATAAAAGGGATATTAAGCAAGACCAACACTCTTATAAGAAACAGTGATCATATGCCCTCCAGGGCAAATTGGATTGCTGCACATAAAAAAATACCCTTTTGTTAGTCTTTTCCTCTCTCAATGGCATACTATGGACCTGCCAGTTGCCTACAAAGAGAAAATGATGCTCGGTTTCCTTCCTCTGGGTATTGTGGGCTATGTCAGTTAAATCCAGACAGCAGCACAGCTGGGATGCTGGAAAAGGAAAAAGCCCCCTGGATGCTTTAAGATGGACATGACCAGGAGTAAATCAGTGAGGAGGTGTTTCAGCTTTGAGTGGGTGCAGGAGCAATTGTAAGTCCTGACAATGTTTCAGAATCATGCATGCAGATAGGGCAAGTGAGTTTTAGACAGTTCTAGTTTCAACTGTGCAATGTTGTTGATTTGTTAATACTAAAATATTAAAATACATTGAGACATAGATTACTGAAACTTGTCTATAGCAGCATTTACGGATTCCTCTTTGAAAGAAAGTTGGAATTCTGACCAGTTTCCTTTGAAAAAGTGTTTTAGTTCTGTTCTGATTGTAAATCTGTCCTAATGTAGTTAGATCTGTAGGAAAACTAAAAAAGGCTGTTTTCCTCCAGTGGCAACCTGTTAGACAAACAGCATTATTTAGAATTTTAGTTCACTAGTTTATATACCATTTTACAGGGTGGGAGGGGCTGGCAAGTCACCTGCAGCAATCGGGTGGCTTGCCACTATCCCCAGCCCATTACCTGGATCTCCAAAGCCCAGGGGGTGCAGAAGAGCCCAGGGAAACTGGGGAAGGGGGGCCCCATTACTTTTTTTTTATTTAACCCCTGAACATTAGCCCTAGTGTGCATTGTAGTTAGTAGTATTTCTTTTCAAATCTCATATAGTGCCCTTTTACAGTTTGGGGTGTCTCCTGGGCAGGCACAGATGCTTACTAATACATATGTTGTACCGTTGTAATCGGAGGTAATGGGGCTTTTACATACAATATTGTTTTATTAAAAAACAAAATTCAAAAGATACATTTTTCAGAAAAATATTGAAAAAGCACAGAAAGAAATTATAAAAAAGATATTTCGTGTTAAAGCCCAAACTCTGCAGAACAATGCCCCATATGCTTTTCCTCTGGATAATCACTGGAAATTCCTGCAAAAATCAAAGTTACACATATATACAGCAAAATGGTGACACATGGCCTGACAACAAAGATTGACATCATCTCTATGTAGGCTGGCACTGAAATGGTTAATACCATTTTGACCCTTTTAATTCTTAATAACATCTTCACCTTTTCATTCCAAGATACGCATATAGTATTCACTAAGGATGCATGGTGAGCAGGGGCGGACTGGCCATAGGGCATACCGGGACAAATTCCGGTAGGCCGCTGCTTCCCATCTGGCCGCCGGGCCGCCACACTGAAGTCACTGCGGCTCCTGCTGCGAAGTCCCCGCGGCCCCTCGCCCACCTACTTGTACCCGCCGCCCCTGGATCGCCTCATTTTCCTCCCCGCCTGACGCGGCCAGCGAGGTGTGTGGCCTGTGTGCAACTTCTTTTCCCCGCCGGGCGGGGACAGAGCTGCATCATCTTAGTTCCCACACACGCTGTCCCCGACCAGGCGGGGAGAGAAGAAGCTGCTACTACTCTGTGCATGCTCAGCAGACTAGCAGGGAGTCTCCGGCCCGGCGGGACTCGTGGGACACAGCAGAGGTGAGGAGGAGGCGAGAGGCGACTGCTGGAAGACAGATCATCTCTGTGTGGTAAGTACCATATTCATTTGTTGTTGTTTTATTAGCTGTGGCAACTGGCATCTCTGGGCTCTGGCATGCTGGGGGTATGCGCTCTCATGGACCAATCACCTCTACGGCTGGCCAAATAGGTGATTTGGGATGCCCTACTGTGTGAACCCTTCCAGATCGTCCAGGAAACCCCTTTCCCTATTTCCCTTGCTTAATCCCTGCAGCTGTGTGCGCTCCTGCTCCTAGCCATTCAGATCGGCCGTGTGCGCGGGAGCACTCCACATGGAAACCGGGGGTGCAGCTGCTCCTACTCCCTATACCAACACACAAGCCAAAACAATGCCCTAAAGCTCTGATTGGACAAATGCTGTGAGCGCGGGAATGGCTGAAAGGTGAGTGAAGTAGGAGATCTGGGAGGCTTTCACACAATTAGGCATCCCAAATTGGGATACCCCCAGGGCAAAAGCTAATGACAAGGATAGGCACAATCCTGGTGATTGGTCTACTTTAAAGTGGACCAAAACCCAGGATTTTGACTATCCTGGGTTTTGGTCCTTTCACCCCAGGGCACCCCGATCGGGAATGCCCCCCCAGATCACCGAAACTAATTCGCCTCTTCCTGGACTCTAACGACACATCACTCGGTAGTAATTGCAACATTGTGGTTACGGGGCCGGCTAGAAGTGGCGCTGCCTGCATGTAATGTAACATACTTTATGGGGCCGGGCACAGTACAGAAGGGCCGGTGTGACCAAAAAAGTCCCGGGCCGTTTTTGAATCCCAGTCCGCCCCTGATGGTGAGGTATTTAAGTCACTAACCCTTGCTCACTCCACCATTTCACTAGGAGCCTACGGTCAATAAGGCTCACAATTGTATTATCTCTATTTCTCTAAACTGTAACAATCACCTCCCACACTCCCCCCTCCCACACACCTGTTACTGGGTGGTATAAGTCTACTTTGCATCATCTTGTTACAAAAACCTTGCACCTTTACATCAAAGCCTTTACAACAAAGCAATATGAAAAGGCGCTGGTTAGAAGCAAAGAAAGCTATACTGAGACATATTAAAAAAGATATTAAGACATATTACCATATTTAAAGGTCACAGACATTTACATTTTGAGATGGCAACAAAAGCAACCTAGTGAACAAAGTTATTGAATAATGTTTTATAGGACACTGGTCACCCTGAAACTAAAATAGTGAGCCTGATTTATCAAGCACCAGTGCCTGTTAATACCACTCAGCACCGGTTTATAGTGCTGCTGTAGATTAAAGTCATATCTCAGGCAAAGACGATTTTGTTTTTGAATTGAAGAAAAAATGGCCAATATATCAAGGTTTACAGATTCAGCTCATGTTTTCTCTTTTGAAAAAAGTGGGCATGGCCCTTGGGACTGTGACGTTGCATGATGCATATGATCAGCATAATGGGTGGGGTCTTAAAGAGCTTGAGATCTTGCTTCAGACACTTCCAAACTGCACGCAGTTCCAAAGCGCATGTGCGTACTCCCACAGCATATGCGCACCCCCCAAAGTGTATACTCGTACCCCTAAAGCACATGTGCACACCCAGACACACATGCGTGCACTCCCAAAGCCCATGCGGGCACGCACACGATTGCATGCACCTGTGATCTCACACATAGGATCGCACAAATACACAAACGCACAAATGATCGCACACACACACCTGATCGCACACACACATAATCATACATGCACCTAATTGTATATACACATGATCACACATGAACATACACATCGTACACACACAGGACTGTACACACACACACACACGATCATACACATACGATCACATAGACCCGATTGCACACACACACACGACGCAGCACTGTACTGAGGGGGGGCTGCCACATCTCTGGCTCCCGCATGTTTGAGAGCAGAGGGAACCCGGGCCCAGAGAGGAGAGAGTGGAAAGGTAGGTCGTAGCAACACACTGAGGGGGTGAACCGCCACATCTCTGGCTTCTGCATGGCTGGGAGCAGGGGGGGCTGGAGTGGAGAGAGGAGGAAGGGGGCATGCAGCACCACACTTAGGGGGGAACCGCCGCATCTCTGGCTCCCACACAGTCGGGAGGAGAGGGGAGACTGGAGTGGAGAGAGGAGGAAGGGGGCATGCAGCACCACATTGAGCGGGGGAACAGCCGCATCTCTGGCTTCTGCATGGTTGGGAGCAGGGGGGGCTGGAGTGGAGAGAGGAGGAAGGGGGCATGCAGCACCACACTGAGGGGGGGAACCGCCGCATCTCTGGCTCCCACACAGTCGGGAGGAGAGGGGAGACTGGAGTGGAGAGAGGAGGAAATGGGGGACGCAGCCCCACACTGAGGCAGGAAAACTACTGCATCTCTGGCTCCTTCACAGAAGAGAGTGGGGGCAGCGGGGACTGGAGTAGAGAGAGGAGGAACGGGGGACACAGCACCACTCTGAGGGGGCACTTCTGTCACTTTGTGTGCTGCTGCCTGTTGTCTCTGCTTTCCCAGCTCTTTGATTGCTCCTCAGTGCATGTCACAGAGACGCTGATGAGGCATCAGAGAGCAGGCACAGCTAGGACAACTGACTGCCGCACCAGATAATGCCATGTAGTATAATGGCAGCAATGGATAGAGCCAGGGAGAGGGGGCAGCTACACACAGGGGGCAGGGTCTAGGCTAAGGGGGTCATACAGATGTCACAAAATCACAACTTGTGTTTGCACAACGTGTATCTGGGGATAGGCAGGGGTGGGCGGGAACTGCTCTCCTTCTGCCCCGGCTGACACATTGTAACTCTTCAATAATGTAAACACAGAACCTAGATGTCAATATATTTCTTTCTTGTAAAATCATTTTTTCATGCTTTCTTTTGCTTACCAATGTGTAATTTGGACAACAACAACTAAAATGCAGCCTAAACACACTGTAAAGTTTGTCCCTAGCACTGATGTCCTCTAAATGTAATGACGAAACGTGGAACAGTGCCGGTAAAATATAGCACAAAACTTGCCAAGCATGCCAAAAATCGACCGTGGTACAAAGCGGCACTCATTGGCGCTGTTATAATGGGCATTCGGATTCAACAGGTGGTGATACTGGCCAGCCAAGTGCAACAATAGTGCAACAATAAAAGCTAATCACCCTCTGTTACTTCCAGCACCATTATGTCAGAATAACAGTGCCAAAAAGGAAGGAGAGGCCGGCACTATGCCAGCAAAATTACACTAAATGGTGCACTTCTTTAATAAGGCCCAGGATATCCATTGCATATCAATTAAATTGACTGTTCAGGAAAGGACTTCCTTCTCTTGCACCTTGAGTTCATACTATCAATCCTCACTCACAGAGGGTGGGGCATGGAAGTACCTATTTTACAGATTAGTCATTTCCCAGTAGACATGGTCTAATGAATCTAAATAAGAATTTATATTTAGGCTTGTGATGATTTACATCATATACAGTGGACAGTACATATTAATGAACCTTTCTGTAAGGTCAAAGAGAAAAGTGCAATAAATGAATTGAAACAGTATTGTAGTTTCCCGCTACCTTACATCTAATCTTATTCACCATGCAGCGATCAGAAGAAACTGACATGATATGACACCAATTGTTTGTTTCTCTTTAATAATATTACAAAGAACAGTGAGACTGGTTTCACATCTTCTGCTAGTTTATTCAATTAACTGCATGCCAACAGTGTTATGTAGAGTATAATGCATAAATATCATCAACATGATAACTAATTAAGAATAAATTAACTACTTTTTCTATGTGCTAGGTTTGTTTTAAAGCCCCAACTGTCATATTCCAACCATACCTAATTTGTTTTTATGTTAGCATGCACAGCAACATTACATATATTACCTATCATTTATAAGATTATTGCAGGGTGCTGAGTTATTTTTTGATTCTCTTAAACTGGACAAAAAGAGAAATCATGATGCTGCCCTGTGCATACCCCCTTGCAAGCCTAAAAGCCATCAGCTCTAGCTTAACGTTTCTGGCACTTTCGCCATGTCCTGGTGAAAGTGACCACCAGCAGCCAATCATGTTCACTGGAGCAGCTTTTAATGTCACTGTGCAGCCACCCAACCATCAAAAACTCTTGTCTGTAGCATCATGAATAAGGATGCCTCCCTGCCAAAAAAATTCGGGTTCGTGCCGAATCGAATTTTCCCTGAAATTCGGAGCGAATTCCGGTTCGTCCAAACCGGTTCGCTCATCCCTAATTGTGATATTAGGTAAGATTACTGATAACTGCCTGATATATTTACCACTAATGACTGGTCTTCACTAATGATGGGGCCTTAAAGCAAAATGTTTTTAGTATTTTTAAGCTATATTAATATTTAAAGACTGCTTAGGTGAAAAAACCCAGCTACTCACTTCTTGTCCGCCTAGTTTTTAATGGTCAGAAGAATACAGTTATATCCACTCTGTGACAGTAAATAGAGCAGTGTGCTCCAGATACATTGACAAGATGGAGTAATCATTTTGCCTATGAATGGTGGAAAAGCTCCCATACAATTCCTGGGAGCTTGCTGGCCGAAGGATCTGATTTATGAATCATGTATGTGCAGGGGACAGGAGTTAAACATCTGTGTATTTAACTTCAAGCTTACAAAAAATGAAACCAAATAAAGGGGATAAAGCAACAGATTCCAGCTGCAGTACAGACAATGTGCCACCTAGCCAGACTCGCTCCTGTTTTCAGTCAAGAAGAAACAGGCTCCTGTGTTGATTGCCAGCAGGGCACACGCCACATGATCTCACATGCACACTAAAGGACAGTCAGGAGGGGCCACTTAAACCGGACCTGCATCATCATTTAATAAAAAGCCCAAACCCTTTAAAAAAATATTCCCCAGCATCTAAAATGAATATATTTTAAGGTTTTAGTCGCTTACTTATTATTCCTTCATCCGCTGGGCTTCAACCTCACATACTGAGGAGAGGAGGAGGGGTGGGAAGTGCAGGGAGGTGGGGTTATATCTGTGCTTTGCATAGATAAAGCAGAGCTGGGGTCAGGAAAAGGACAGCAATCCCAGAATGCAAAGCAGCATAGTCAGAAGGCACTTCCTGTTTGCAGGCTGCCTGCAGCTCCATGGGACACCAACTTGGATGTTAAAAAGTAAAAAAGAACTCAATAGGTGCAGGTAGGATGATATTAAATGTGGGCAATCTGTATATAGGGAATGGGGGAAACATATAAGATAGACTCTTATTCAGGTTGAAGGTCCACTTTAAGATCGCAGAAGTCCATTGGATAGAGTCTGTGTGCATCCAGGCAAGTAAATGATAGGTTCCTGGGAGTGATATATTAGTAACTGATGGGCCTTCTGATGCAAATGTTATGCTAGAGAGATGCACATGAGAATAGACACAAAGCAGATGTGTCTACATGTTAAAATGTTCACCTTATATAAGAGTGGCACTGAGAACCGTGTACTGAGATGGCATATGAATATAATAGCACTGCACAAAGGCAGCTGCCAATTACTCCCTTATACACAGTCAGAGTCATGTAGCCATGGCCCCCAATCTAATTAGACATTAGACTACTTTTTATTGTGTCATTTTATTTTATGACAATAAATTTATAACAATGAGACATGCTTGTAGAATAGCATGTGTTTCTGAATCAGTTAGACTCGGTGTCACACATTTTCTAAGCTGTGAATAACTAGCTTTGACATCAGTGTCCTATGCTGTAGGGGAGCACAACACAGTACAATTGGAAATTTCTCTTGAGAAAAAAAAGCCGATTCCCTGACAGGGATATTTTAATCTATTCCATTTCAATAAAATAAATCCTTTCACGGCACCTACAATAATATCCTAAAATGAAATAGAGCACTGGACAGTTCCAGTTTCTTTAAGGGGATGTAATAACTTCGGCAGGCTGAATGCCTTGTGCTGTTAAAAGATGGAGCATGATGGATTCTGGGAAAGAGAATGAAATGATATATTATATACTGCAATGTATAACTGTGATAACATGCAAATGTTGTTTTGTTGATGGAAACTGTTTCCATGGAATGGGTTGTCAGAATACATTGTTAATGATAGCTGAATTTACATTATTCTGTAAATTATGTAAACTATGGGGGTTATTTAAGAACGGCTAGCGCCAGGTAGAGCTTCGTAGCTTCGTAGCGTAGCTGGACGCTATATGAGAAACAACATTTAAGAAAGTGAATCTGGTAAGTGCCTCTAACAGCGCCATGTAGCGTCACATGTATGACTAGAGGCGTCTCAGCGTATAGTGCCGGCGTGCTAGGTTCTAGAGCGCCATGTATTACCTTTCGCTCAGTGTTGCTCTCCCATACATTTCAATGGGCTTTCATTTTATTGTGTTAAAATAGCATGTATGGCATTTTTTTTAAATCATTGTGTGACCTCTCCTGGCCTTCAGACAAACACTTTTATACTTTTTTTTACTTTTTATTTTTTTATGCAGAATGGGGTTTACAGGTCTGGCACTAAAGTGTCATTGTCACAGTATTAAAACAATGTCATTCCATGTGTTTTCGCATTGTTACAGGTGTATATGTGTTCAAAAACAGACTTTGATCACACAGCGTCTGGCGCTCTATGCTGCAGTGCCCAGCTTTACAGTGCTGGCGCTGTGTGTGTGTAGTTTTTTCTTAAGTATGGTGTTGAGCACCGAGTCCCAGACGCACTGAGCTGGCACTATCTATTGCTCGCTGCAGCGTTATACTGTTGTTAGAGAGCCCAACACACATCACAATCATCATGCCGGACAGGTTACTACAGCGAATGCAATGCTCGGTTACAGAGCCCCATACCTGCTTACAGCGTCTACTAGTGGTCGCTCAGGGAGGGCGATTCATTAATAGCGCCAGGTAGCGACAGATGAGTGACAGTAGCGGTATTTTCACAGTGCACGCTAGTATTCGCTGTGCTTGGCCGTTGTTCGGCTGTTGACAGCGACTCAGTCGGTGTGCGGTAATGTTGAATACGGGGTTAGGAGTCGCTGTTTGACAGGTTCCGCGCTGTATGGGAGCGCATGACAGCGAATGGCCATAGCGAACGGCTCCCAGCATATTCATTAACAAATCACGCTCAAAAAATTATCGCGCTGTGAAATGCTTGTTTAAACCCCAGAGCGCTGGCGGCGATGGGTTAAAAGTAGTTTTTTAACCCCCAAACAACCATATTTTTGGAAAAAAAAACAAGTTTTTCAAAACATTTTGTAATATGAATACATTAATATCAGACCTGTAATATCAATTCTGCACAATTTTTTTTTTTTTTTTACCTTAAAAAAAAATCTAACATTGCAGAAGTGGTCACAGAATTTTTGACATTTAAAAAAAAAAAAAAAAAAAAATAGCAATTAATTAAGAATATGTAAAGATTGCTCCATTGAAATGCATTGGAGAGCGCCAGGTAGCGAGAGGTCATACCTGTCGCTGTTCAAGGTCGCTCGCTGGCGCTGTGGGGTGACGCTGGAATAATGATGAATGATTCGCTATCTGTCGCTCTGTCAGTCGCTAAGCATGATCGGCTTGATAAATGTGTGATTGCGGAGGGGAGCCGGCGTACTCGTGGCGGTGACCGTCATTACCGTTCGCTCACCATTCGCTACCTGGCGCTATCCCTTGTTAAATAAGGGCCTAAGCGTCGCTAAACAGATGGCCACATGCTGATATGTGGGGCTAGTAGTAAATCAGCCTCCACAACTAAAAGTTAAGCCTAAAACAATGGGGGTCATGCTAACTAATTGATGAATTAAGTGCAACTCTGATTACACATTTGGTTTCTATCGCAACCTGCATCTTGGTGAGCTTTCTAACTGTAACACACAAATAAGTGTTTGTTCTCATTTTTTCACTAAACAATTAACTGTACCTGCAACTGAAATGTTTTACAGGTGATGTACATCCTTTTTCCAATGAGATAAGGATCATTGTTTGGAAGTTTCAACCACAGCTATACTGAAAAAAGTTAATTCTTTAGCATGTCCCATTGGGTGCTGTTACACACCCAAGTGTGCACTCAAAGTTTCACCTGCTTGACCAAATATTTAACTTGAACCCCATTCATGTGCCCATGATTTGTTAGATATGCACACAAGCCAATACTTAGGCCCTTATTCATCAAGCGATAGCGCCAGGTAGTGTCTGACGAGCGCCAGGTAGCGGCAACTACCGACTCAAGTACGCCCGCGGCGGTCACAATGACGCATTTATCAAGCAAAATGAGGCTAGCGCCGGCGAGAGCGACGGCTAGCGCGGCATTCATCATGAAGCCGCCTGGACCGAACAGCGCCGCTGCAAATTCCCTCACAGCGCCAGGTATGAGCTGTCGCTCCCTGGCGATGTCCAATGCATTTCAATGGAGCAATCTATAATAATTCATGATTAATTGGTAATAATTTTTTTTTTTGATTTTTTTAATGTCAAAAAATCGGAGACCACTTCTGCAATGTTAGGATTTATTTTTAAGTCCAAAAAAAAAAAAAAAAAAAATATGTGCAGAATTGATCTTACAGGTCTGAGATTAATGTATTCATATAACGGGATGATTCTAAAAACATGTATAATGTTACATTCAAAAAATATGGTTGTTTAGGGGTTAAAAACTAGTTAATACAGATCGCCGCCAGCGCTCTGGGGTTTAAACAAGGAATGGACAGCGACAGCACATTCGGAGCGTGATTTGTTGATGAATATGAAGCTAGCCGTTCGCTCTGGCCATTCGTTGTCAGGCGCTCACATACAACGCTGGACCTGTGAAACAGCGACTCCCCAGCCCGTATTCAACATTACCGCACACCGACTGAGTCGCTGTCATCAAGCTAATGCCGGCCAAGCACAGCGAATACTGGCTGGCGCTGAAAAAATCACGCTACAGTCGCTCATCTGTCGCTACCTGGCGCTATTGATGAATCGGCCTCTAAGTACAGTAAGGAATCCCTAGACATTATCCCTACATTCATAGAAAGTGTGTTGTGTGTGATGACCGTACATTCATTGTACTCATACCAAAAAAACTCAGCTAACCTGACACAAGGACTATCAGACAACAGTTGCAGGTGCTCGGTTGACAGAGGTCAGGAATGAATCGATGCGGCCAGCCTGACTGTAAAAGGCTTAAGGCTCCTCCCAGGTGCAGCAAGATGGCGGCGCGGGAGCGCAATGTTCGGGGGTCGGCAGCCAGGTAAGGTGAGTAGATCATTGATCTGTGCGGCAGTGCTCATCAATGTCCTTTTTTAATTTTTATTCTTTAAAACAAAACAAACAGAATGGACTTTCAGTCTGCTTTAAATGCGAAGGAAACATTCCTCTGTGGGATCAAGGATACAATGGTCATATATTCCCCCCCAAAAAACATTTTAGACTGTATGAAAAGATTCTATACCTAATCACTAAAAGCATTTGTTTTTTCTGCATTGCACTGGTGTACTGCAGGTATAGAATTCTTCTTGAGCATCCAGAAAACAACATTTGACTGCATGTCATACTAAATACAATATGTATAGATATGTATGGGACCAGTTATTAGAAAAATTGCAATATATGTGCCATTTGGTTATATAAGGAGACATTAGTGTGTGTCTTACACAATGACTTATGGGGTTGATTCAGTACCAAGTGAAAAAAGTCAATTCTTTTTAGGAGAGACAACTGCCATTCATGTTCATTGTCTACCATTGGGCTGATTCAGCACCAGGTAAAACATTACATCAAGTTGCTGAATCAGCCCCAAGGTAGACAATGAAAGTAAATGGTGGTTTCAAGTTTTCTTACCTGTCACTGAATCGAACCCTATGGCCTTGATTCACAAGAGTTGAAAAAAATTCTCATGGTCAAAAATCAAAAAAGTCAAAAACACATAGAACGACATTGTTTTAACACTGTGACATTAACACAAGTGCCTGACCTGTAATGACAATTCTGCATAAAAATATAAAAAGTTTATATTGTATGGGAGACTGAGAGAAAGGTAATATCTGGTGCCCTGGAAGCTAGAGCGCCGGCGCTATATGCTGAGCTGCCTGTAATAATACATCGGGCGCTACATGGCGCTGTTAGAGGCGCTCACCAGATTTCTTAAATGTGGTTTTGCGTACAGCGCCCGGCGTTCACCAGATGCTACCTGCCGCTATGAGGCACTACCTGGCGCTATCCCTTCTTAAATAACCCCCTATCAGTGCACCTATCAGGCATACACACACATTCATGCTTTAATTTACTAGCATGTATTGCCATATAAAATCCCTTTGTCTCTCAGCTCCATGGATAACCTTGCGTCACATAATTCACCACTTTCATTTCTCTGCCTACAAATTACTATAATCATATATAATCAACATAATTAGATACTTACAGCTTTTAAATGTTCTTAAATAGTAGGAACATTTGCAGTCATAGTAGATCTAAAAAATGAGAGACTTTCAAAGGGGAATACACTCATGTTTTTCTGTTCTTGATGATGAAACCTATTTCACCATTTTTTGTGGTTCATAAGGATCAATCTAAATATTTCCCAATGTGTCCCAAAATAGCACAACACATCATTATGTTCTCATTTTTGAGGGGTCTATGATCTGACCTTTCACTTGTGCCTGACTCTGGCCCTTATTCATCAAGCGATAGCGCCAGGTAGTGTTTGACGAGCGCCAGGTAGCGGCAGCTAACGGCGACTACCGACTCAAGTACGCCCGGCGGCGGTCACAATGACGCATTTATCAAGCAAAATGAGGCTAGCGCCGGCGAGAGCGGCGGCTAGCGCGGCATTCATCATGAAGCCGCCTGGACCGAACAGCGCTGCTGCAAATTCCCTCACAGCGCCAGGTATGAGCTGTCGCTCCCTGGCGATGTCCAATGCATTTCAATGGAGCAATCTATAATTATTCATAATTAATTGGTATTTTTTTTTTTTTTTTTTTTTTAATGTCAAAAAATTCGGAGAACACTTCTGCAATGTTAGGATTTATTTTTATGTAAAAAAAAAAAAATATGTGCAGAATTGATCTAACAGGTCTGATATTAATGTATTCATATTACAAAATGATTATAAAAACATGTATAATGTTACATTCAAAAAATTTGGTTGTTTAGGGGTTAAAAACTAGTTAATACACATCGCCGCCAGCGCTCTGGGGTTTAAACAAGGAATGGACAGGGACAGCACATTCGGAGCATGATTTGTTGATGAATATGAAGCTAGCCGTTCGCTCTGGCCATTCGTTGTCAGGCGCTCACATACAACGCTGGACCTGTGAAACAGCGACCCCCCAGCCCGTATTCAACATTACCGCACACCGACTGAGTCGCTGTCATCAAGCTAATGCCGGCCAAGCACAGCGAATACTGGCTGGCGCTGAAAAAATCACGCTACAGTCGCTCATCTGTCGCTACCTGGCGCTATTAATGAATCGGCCTCCCTGTCTCTCATTCAGGAAGAGGCCAGCAGGGAATGTATGCAGTACTACACCACTAGACAGCTTCAGGGTCTCTGCCAGAAAGTCTGGTAGGCACAGAGTGCGTGCAGGAACAGAGTCCTGATAAGTGCAGAAACAGAGCTGACCATTCAGATTTCAGTTGCGTGCAGGAACAGACCTGGCTGTTCAGAGTTCAGGTGCATGCAGGAACAGAGCTGGGCAATCAGAGTTCAGGTGCATGCAGGAACAGAGCTGGGCAATCAGAGTTCAGGTGCATGCAGGAACAGAGCTGGGCAATCAGAGTTCAGGTGCATGCAGGAACAGAGCTGGGCAATCAGAGTTCAGGTGCATGCAGGAATAGAGCTGGCTGTTCAGGGTTCTAATGCATGCAGGAACAGAGCTGGGCCATCAGAGTTCAGGTGCATGCAGGAACAGAGCTGGCTGTTCAGGGTTCTAATGCATGCAGGAACAGAGCTGGGCAATCAGAGTTCAGGTGCATGCAGGAATAGAGCTGGCTGTTCAGGGTTCTAATGCATGCAGGAACAGAGCTGGGCAATCAGAGTTCAGGTGCATGCAGGAATAGAGCTGGCTGTTCAGGGTTCTAATGCATGCAGGAACAGAGCTGGGCAATCAGGGTTCAGGTGCATGCAGGAATAGAGCTGGCTGTTCAGGGTTCTAATGCATGCAGGAACAGAGCTGGCTGTTCAGGGTTCTAATGCATGCAGGAACAGAGCTGGGCAATCAGGGTTCAGGTGCATGCAGGAATAGAGCTGGCTGTTCAGGGTTCTAATGCATGCAGGAACAGAGCTGGGCAATCAGAGTTCAGGTGCATGCAGGAATAGAGCTGGCTGTTCAGGGTTCTAATGCATGCAGGAACAGAGCTGGGCAATCAGAGTTCAGATGCATGCAGAAATAAAGCTGGCCTCCACCCTCCTGAATGGAGAAATATACACCATTGGATCATCCCAAACCCGGGTGCACTGGGGTATCCCTGATCCAGACTAAGCCAGCAGCTGGACGCATCTCTGCCTTATCTGACATCCAGGGGCTTTCATCACTTCAGCAGCTAATTCCTGTGAGGGGTCCCCATGGCATTTTTGCCGCACCATGGGGCAACAAACTTCCTCCCTCTGACAAGGACCAAGGATGCACGTTCCCTGCCAAGGGAAGCTATACCATCACTACCCCCTCTTTAGACCTAGGAAACCTGCTTTTTTTAACTTTTCCCATTCCATTCACAACATTGGAACTGGACCCTCTCAAGTGCAATGGGGATGCCCAGAAATGGCACAGAGCACCCTTGAAAGGCCCAGACTACTGTACCTGCCAGGACTACCCATGTTTGGGCTTACAGCTTTCCTGTGTGGGTCCATGTGAACCTCCCTACACCCACCAGTTGAGTGGACATTTAATAGACTTATATACTTTTGGGAATGCCCTTGGGAGGGGTATTAGATCCAGTTTCCCAGTAATGTAATACTGTTTATTTCCCATAGATACCTTCATCCCTCATCCCTCACTCCAGATCCAGAAGACCCTGGTGGACCCCGTTAACTCCATCCTTACCTGTCCTACATCTTACCCACCCTATCCCCTTGTACCTTCCCAAATAAACCTCTCCTTATTAAGGAATTTTTGTGTGAGCATGGTTTTTCCCTACCACAAGTGTTTTGGTTGTTTGAAAAGTCTTATATAAATAGCTGAAAATAGAAATGTAATGTGAAAACAGTAAACAATATCATTAGATGTTTTTTCAATACTATTTAACAATCTGACATTCAGGCTTGAAATAAAAGTTAGAAGAAGAAGAAGCCACAGTAATAAGACAGAAAATCTTGCCAAAAATACCATTCCTATGGGGTTGCTGCTAAAAGCTGGAGAATTGAAAAGGTGTTCACCAGCATTCACTTCACTACAATGAACTCGGCATCAATACAACAAACACAGACATCACTAGACGAACATGCCCCATTTCACTTGGTAAATGCAGCAAATGGCAAAAAAAAACAGCAAATCTTTTAATAAATCACTTCCTTAAACCGGACCTTCACCATGATTTATTGAAAAGCCCGAACCCTTATAAAACAATTCCCCAGCATCTAAAATTAATGCATTTTATAGTTTTTAGTCACTTACTGATTATTCTTTCCCCCACTGGGTACTGATTATTCTTTCCCCCACTGGGCTGCAACTCTGTTCAGGACTTTAGGATACGGGCGCCGCCATCTTGACTCAGAAGCATCACATACTGAGGAAAGGAGAGCGGGATAAAGTACAGGGGGTGGGGAAATAGCTGTGCTTTGCTCAGACAGAGCAGAGCTGGGGTCCGGAAAAGATCAGCAATCCCAGAATGCAGAGCAGCACAGTCAGAAGGCACTTCCTGTTTGTAGGCTTCCTGATGTATCATAAGCCGCCATCTTGAATGTTTACCCTTTAAGTGCCAGCCCACCTGGAGATTTTGTCACGCTCTGTTGCCAGAGCATTTTTCACTATTTTGCGCTCCCCATGTTCAACTGTAATTTTTGAAGGGATTTTCTGGGACTTCCCATAAAAATTACATATCGTTTTTTTCAGCAGAATCTGGGCTTTAACAGCATATGTCTTGTTTATCAATTTTATTGTCTTATCCTAATTATTTTGGGCAAAATATGTGAAAGAAAATTAAAAATACACACGTTTTTACATTTTGCAGTGTTTTTCTTTAATCAAAAATAAAGGTTTTACAATAAAAACATATTGAGGGTAAAAGCCCCATTTCTCCCGGTTACAACGGTACCACACATGTATTATTAGACACCCTTTCCTGCCCAAGAGACCCCAGAAACTGCAAAGAGCGCTAGAGGAGATTTTCAGATAAAATACAAATACTATGCGCTCCTCGCAGTTTTTCAAAAAATACAACCCTTTACATTTGAAATACCCCTCACAAACTATATATTTTTGGAAAGTGCATAATTCAAGGTTTCTAAGCATACTGGGCTTGTTGGCATGGGTGCATTGGTTTGGACTCTATTCATTGGCAGAATCTCTGGTTCCAAAGGATTTCCCTAAAAAAAAAAGCAAAAAGCAGATTCAAAACCATATTTTCCTATAAAAACAATAAGCAAGCAAGAAGTAACACAGTAAATCTGAAAGCACAACATCTGCTGAACAAAATAATACCCCACATGCATAGGTACTTTGAAGGGTAGAGTTGCCAAACACCCCAAAGTCAAGTGTGCACTTGAGGGTCATTTTACTGGCAAAAATCAAAAAAAAGTGCGCACCTTGCAGTTTTTCCAAATTTACAACCCTTTGAAATACCCCTCACAAACTATATATTTTTGGAAAGTACATACCTCAAGGTTTCTAGGCGTGCTGGGTTTTTTGTTGTGGGAACCTTTTTATGGATGAAAAACCTTGAGGTGTTCATAGTTTGCAACGGATTTCCCTAAAAAATATTAATAAATATGCAGCATACAAGAAAGTTTTCCTAATATATCAATATGCAAACAAGAAAAAACTCAATAAATCTGAAACCGCAGGGTCCCTGGAACAGAACAATACATAACATGCATATGTGGACACAGACCGCTAGACAAATAGCACAGAATAAACATCTGAAAAAGCAATGCAAAATAAGCTCAATAATGGTACTAATAGGTTCTGCTAGGATTAGTCATGGGAGGATTAGCCTTGTGCTGATAGATTGTGAACGTCCGTAAACACTGAAATCCTAATGAAGGGCCCCATGTTTTCATCATCTATCACAAGTATCCAGCGGCTCCTCCTTCACCATTTCCTCCATCATCTTTTGGCTTCGCAAGTACCAAAAATAAAAAACACAGGGACAAGAAAATGCAATTATCTAACTGAATTTTTAACTAGAGAAAGTATATGCAAATAGCCTAAAAGATTCCAGGTCTGGCCACTTACCTTCACCCAGATGTGGAGATGTATTCTGTTACTATAGATCTGGGGGGTGTTGCAGAGCAGGGTATTCCAAACCAGGATGACCCTAGGGCACGGAACAAAACCTAACCCAACCTACATACAGTCTAAAAATCCATAAAAAAACTATTAACCAGAATAAAACAACTAAAAATCGAATTTAGTATGGTATGCTTCAAAGCAACCTTCCAAACACAAACCAGGTTGGCTGGGACATGTCGGGCAGTAGTAGCACACATCTCTCCTAAAGCCACGCCTACTTCAAACCCTACAAGGCTTCTGGGGATACCTCTTCCTATTGATGGAGGGGATGCACTTTATGAAATGCTTCCCCACTAATCTAGCCTCGTCATCATTACCAGCCATCTCTGGTGCCTGCTCGGTATCCCCAAATAACAGAGCAGGGAGTATCTGCAGCTGATATTTTACAAACGACAAATTGGAGCCTGGTACTGCTGCCTTGAAGACAACAAAGGAGTTATAAGTTGCTAATTGGACCAAATGGATAGCAACTTTTTTGTACCAGGCTCTGGATTTTCTGGTGGCGTTGTAATATGTTAAAATTTGGTCTGTTTTATCAACGCCACCCATGAATTTATTATAATCTTTGATACAACGTGGCTTTTGGGAAGGGGCTCGGGGACCACATTGCCGTAATCTCACGACTGACTCATCGTGGATTGTAGTCAGCATGAAAACATTTTTTCTGTCCATGTATTTCACAGCCAGGAGCTCATCGCTTCTTACAGCATACGACTCTCCACGATTTATTTTTTGTGTCAGCAATGACCTGGGCAAGCCTTTTCGATTACGGTTGATGGTGCCGCAGGCCGGTGTGTCCACTGACAGACAAATCAAGGGGACAACCACGGGGGTCCAGATGTGTGTCCCTTCCTTCGTAAAGACGAAAAAATTTGGTGTAGCCGGTCGAGCTTTCACACAATTTGTAAAATTTTATCCCATAGCGGGCACGCTTACTAGGGATATACTGACGAAATACAATGCGCCCTTTATAAAGCAGAAGCGATTCGTCAATACTTAAATTTTGGGAGGGGGTGTACACTTCTGCAAAGCGCTCAGACAGACTATCGATCAGGGGACGTACTTTGTGAAGTCTGTTGTGACCGGGCTCACCACGGGGAATTGCAGTGGCATTGTCATTAAAATGTAGAAACCGCAGTAAAATTTGGTAGCGGTTTCTGGTCATTATGGCCGGAAATAATGGTGTTGCCAAAAGGGTTCGGGTATCCCAGTAGGAGGCGATACTAAATTTTTTGCAGATACCCATGGCTAAAGTGAGCCCCCAAAATTTTTTAACTCACTTATGTTTGTGGGCTGCCATGCATGAGCGCGGGCGTGCCTTTGTGGGGGATTTTGTGCTAGAACCCACTCAGCATAGCAGTTTGTATGGTAGACCATGTCCTGTAGCATGGCCTCCGTGATGATCAATTTGAAAAAGTCAACAGGACGGAAGTTTGTTGTGTCCACGTTGACTCCGGGGACCAAATCGAAAGGGGGAATTTCGGGGGAATAATTATTGGGAGGCCTCCACGAGGCACTCCATCACCAGCTGCAGCACTCTCCATCTGATCTACACTCTCCTCCAGCGTGGCTTCTCCTTGTGCGCTACCATCCCTTCTAGGATGCCTAGCACTACCACTGGTACTACTGCACGGCTGTGTCTCTTCAGTAGAGGAGACACTGTCAGACTCACTATTTGAGGGCAAATAATCTGACCCTGAAACACTATACTCTTCCGAGTCTGACTCCATCATGTAAGCCGCTGCTTCCTGGGCAGAGTACCTTTTCCCAGCCATCCTGAAATCTGCTAAGGCATCCCTCTTCAGCAGCCGCCGAAATACAAGTAAAAATAAAAATAATAACAAAACTGACATTTACTTACCTCAATGTTCGATCGCTCCCGCAGGGTCTCCTCTTCACCAGGGGGGCCTCCGATTGCCCCCCCTTGCTCTCCAGCTGAAAGGCCCTCTCCCTGTCCTCCTTGATGGGCGCCGCCATCTTGCCGCTAAGCCCCACCGTCACGCCTCGGGTGTCGTCCTGACTCTGGCTGTCATTGTTTTCACTTGTCATCGCTGGCCACAGGAGGAGGAAGGCAGGTGATGATCTGATCGCCTGCCTCCCTCCTCCGCTGGCCAGCGATGACAACAACTGTCATCAGAGCTGCGAGGGACACAGGATCTGAGGATCAGAGGTGAGTAAAGTAAAAAAAAAGTTTTTATTTTTTAATAAAGTCAATTTTTATTCTGTGCGTGTGTTTTTTTTATTCTGTGTGTGTTTTTTTTTTTTTTTACTGTTAACTCCTTGTGAACTGGTAAGGGTCCATGAGACCCCTTATACTAGTTCACAAGGCTCGGTGGTCTGGCAAGTCACCTGCGGCTAGGGGGTGACTTGCCATTAACCCCGGCACCCCATTACCTGCCTCTCCAAAGCCCAGGGGGGGGCAGAAGAGCCCGTGGCCATGGGCTATGTGGGCTTGTAGCCTGCAGGGCCAGCGGCCACAAAAGCTGGCCCCTGTGCCCTGTTTCTACAAGCCCTGCATAGCTGGTCCCGGGCTGGTTACTTCGGGTAAGGGGGACCCCATGTAATTTTGGGGGGGATTTTTAAGTGTTTTTAACCTGGGAGGGGGACCCTATGTCATTTTTTTTTTAATTAACCCCTTATGTTCTCTCACCCAGCAGCTATAAAAGGCTTTCAGCAGGTGAGCAGAAGCCAGTGATTGCCGAGTGCTTCAGGATGGATGGGAGGTAAGTAGTAAAAAAAAAAAAAAAAAAAAAATATTTTTTTTCTCTGTGTGTGGGGTGTTTTTTTTTTTACACTTAACCACTTGTGAACTGTTAAGGGGTCCAAGAGATCCCTATACCAGTTCACAAGGCTGGGGGCTGGCAAGTCACCTGCGGCTAGCGGGTGACTTGCCATTAACCCCCCGGCACCCCCAATTACCTGCCTCCCCAAAGCCCGGGGGGGGCAGAAGAGCCCGTGGCCATGGGCTAAGCGGGCTTGTAGCCTGCAGGGCAGGAGCCACAAAAGTTGGCCCCTGCACCCTGTTTCTACAAGCCCTGCATAGCTGGTCCCGGGCTGGTTACTTCGGGTAAGGGGGACCCCATGTCATTTTTTTTTCGATTTTTAAGGGATTTTAACCCTTAAAAATCCCCCCCTGGGGGGGGGACTCTATGTCATTTTTTTTCTCGATTTAACACTTTGTAGTGTGGTATGGTAGTTGTATTTTATTTGTAAATGTTCTAAAGTACTTGTTTCTGTTTGGGGGGTCTCCTGGGCAGGAACAGGGGGCTACAGATAAATATGTGGTACCGTTCTAATTGGTAGAAATGGGGATTTCTCATGCAATATGGTTTTCTTTAATAAAATAAATTTTTTATTTAAAATAAAGGAGGCAATTTTCTAAAAAAAATTTATTTTATTTTTTTTTTATTTTACTTAATAATAATATTGTAAAAAACAGAATAAAATTTACAAACAAGACATTTCATGTTAAAGCCTAAACTCTGCTGCAAAAAAAATATATATATAATTTTCCTGAAAATTCCAGCAAAAATGGCGCAAAGTGGGGAAAAATTACCTGTCAACAGAGGGTGACAAAATCTCAAGTAGGCTGGCAATTATAAGGGTTAAAAGTAGCTATGCATGTTGGGTATTGTTCTGTTCGGGGGACCTTTCACTTTGAGACTTAGCTTGTTTTTTCTTGTTTGTATATTTATATTTTAGGAAAAGTTTTTTATTTAAGCTTTTTTATACATTTTTTAGGGAAACCCTGCGCAACCAAATAATTCTTTGAGGGATTAATTCCAGAAGATGAGCCCACTACAACAAGCTGGGTACACTTAGAAAGCTTAACATGTGTACTTTCAGGGAATATATGGTTTATGGGGGATATTCCAAATGTAAAGGGTTGTTTTGGTTGAAAAAACGCAAGGTGCGCACTTTGTCTGCAGAGCTGAAATTTTCAAGTAAAATTACCGTTATGCTCATGCTTTACTTTGGGGTGTTTGGCAACTCTTCCCTTGACAGTAGCTATGCATGTTGGGTATAGTTCTGTTCAGAAGATGTTGCTTTTTCAGATTCATCTTGTTTTTTCTTGTTTGTATAGGAAAATGTGGCTTTGATTCTGCTTTTTTATCCATTTTTTTTAGGAAAACTCTTTGCAACCAAAGATTACATTGAGGGATTACTTCCAGAAAACTATGGCACATCAACAAGCCTGGTACACCTAGAAAGCTTGAGGTGTGTACTCACAGAGAATATATAGTTTGTTGGGGGTATTTTAAATGTAACGGGTTGTTTTTCTGGGCAAAAACGGCAAGGTGTGCATAGCGCATAGCATAGTTGTATTTTATCTGAAAATCCCCTAAAGCGCTGTTTCAGTTTGGGGGAGTCTCCTGGGCAGGAAAGGGTGTCTACCTATACATATGTGGTACCGCTGTAACCGGGAGAAATTCTGATTTCACACGCAATAAGATTTTTTGGACAAACTTACATTTTTTATTACAAAAAAACACTACAAATAGTAAAAAATAGATTTTTAAATTTTTTTTCACATATTTCACCCCAAAATATTGAGAATACACCTAAAAAAATGACAAACAAGACATTTCATGTTAAAGCCCAGACTATGCTGAAAAAAACAATATATCATTTTCTTGAGATATCCCTGGAAATCCCTTCAAAAATCACATTTGAACATGGGGAGCGCAAAATAGTGCAAAATGGTCTGGCAACAAAGGGTGAAAAAACTCCAGGTAGGCTGGCAGCGAAAGGGTTAAGAGCATTGCCTGACCAGCAACTCATACAATTACCCTCCTGACAGGGGGACCCACAAGCAGCCTTCTTTCTCCTAGGGCCCATTTTTCAGTCTGTCTCTCTCTGGCCCTCTTTCTGACAAGGCCTCCTATCCTTCCCCCCAGGCTCTGTTAAGGCTCCCCCAGTTATACCAAGAAATTCCTTTGATGTCCAGACTTACGCCCCCAGTCTGGCTATCCTGAAACTTGTCACAACCTGATTTGCTGGACTTTAGGTGGACACGTATTGGAATTTCCCAGCCAATGAATTTGGATTTGAAAGTTCTCAAGATCTGCTCTCTCAAATCTGATTTGAAAAACCTGTTTTTGTTTATTAGTGTGGGACAAAGGAATGTGGGCGGACGGCCTCTGGGCTGGTGAGGGATATCTTAACTGCCTGAATGACCTGACTTATGTATGACTGGTCCGACGCAATTAATTATACATACAGAAATAGATTAAAACATTACACAATATTTTAACACTATTCATGTTCCAAAAACGCCCATTGTTTACAGCTGTATAACATATAATGAACATATCTGAAAAAAGTTTTTCTTCTGCTAAAGAAAAAGGTTCTAACAAATGGCAGCATATTTACAATCCATCAAAGTAGAAATGCATTTAGATACCTCGGTCCTTTTGTGTCAGTAAATTACCTTGTGTGATATAAAGGTAGCCTCTTGAAGTTGGAATTTAATTACTTTTAGATCAGCATAGTGAAGTTGACAGTGATGGGCTTGGACTGACCCCAGAATGAAAGAAGCGTAGATATTACAGTTATAGGTATCTTAAATCCAGTGAGAGCATGCATCTCCCAAAGAGATCATCAAACTGCAATTATGGGGAATAGTGACTGCAAATACCAGAGAGGAGCCATAAAATGACTGTCTTTATTAATAATGGTTCAGATCATTCAAGAAACCTCCATTTTTATATTCTTCTGTTTTAAAAAGGAAAATACATATTTAGTTGGGCATGAATAATTCTAGAGAGCATCACATATTAAAATAAATGTTTGGAGCAGGTGCTTACTAATGTACACAACCATTCATAAGGGAATTATAAACCTTTTAAGTAGCTTCTGTATTCCTGTTGTGCTCTATTTTTTATTGGCATACTTGACTATAACTGTATTATTAGTGCTGCTAGAATATACCAATTATGGGGGCCAGTAAGAATGGCAACAAGCTTCTATTGGGCAGAAAACTGAGAGGCACATCATCTGGTGCAAATGAAACAACCAAATCTTTAATATTCCCAAGACTGTAAAGATTGTAGTAGACTTCAGAAGAAGTCCATCAGTCACTATAAATTCAGATAAGATATTAGGTAAAAATAATAAGATCATGACAGTGCTCAAACAGTACAGCAGAGAATGTTCTTCCTACACCAATTTATTATTACACCAGGTCTAAAACCTCATAAGAGTATTGGTCATGTGCTGGTCCATTATTCATAGATTTGGAAGTGCCTCCAACATGACACACGTAGATTACAAAAGATCATCAAATCTGCTGAAAGAACCATAGCCCCCTACTCAACAGTGTCAAAATGAGTCAAGAAGATGTGGCAGGTAAACTGAAAAGAATAAACAAAACAACAATATGGAGAATTGTTTACACTGATATTACCAATACTTTACAGTATACTATTTAATAGTTAGTCAGAAAATACCGGGCAGCCTGGGCCGTAGCCACTAAACTAAAGAATGAGGCTGTCCTGATACTCACCTCTTACTGCTTGTTCGTCCCACATGCCCGCAAATAGCCTATCAGGGTAGTCGGCAGCCAAGCAAACCACTGCTAACGTAGAAGGATTCAGGAAGAGGTGAGGGATGGCCTCGTCCTCTAGTTTAGCAGTGTTGATGCACCGTTGAAAAAGCCCATCTGGGCTGCTCTACATATTAAAAAGGGAGTCAGGTTATTTCAGGTTTTTGATGTTCTGCCTTATTGTTTCCCTCTTCTGGGGATGTAAAATAAACATTTGTGTTAGGATTGTGCCACCATACCTGTGATTTATTTGTCAGCATGCCGTTTCCAAGCTTCCTATACCCCTGTGTGTCTATGATCCTGAGGTGGGCGTGTTTTTTTTGGCCTTGAGTTAAAAGTATTGATTACAAATCCCAGAATGCTTCCACTATAAAAGGTGAATTCATCAGCAACTTGGCTAAGTCACACAGCAGTAATGATGCTTTCAGCTGAGAATGCTGCCAGTAACCCCTCTGCTACTGGAACACAAGATTCCCAAGATCCCCTTTCTCTGAATAATCTGAATTACTGAAGAAGGGGTTAAATCTTTTGCCTCTGACGTAGCCAGATGATTAGCAAGCCAGAGTGAGGAAATTTCTGATTTGTACTTTTAACACACCAGTTGATGTACATTGCTAAGGTAAACACATTGTTTTCCTTTATAGCACAGGATTGCAAACAAATAGAAAAGAAAAGGTACGCTAAGCCCATTGATTACACACAACAATGGAAACTTTAAAAAATCCTGTCAAAAGTGGAATTACACTTTAATTACTCATGTGTTTACTCAGATTGTTATATATAAACTATATATTCATAGATAAAAGTTTTCCCTTATCCTATCGTTAATTCATATGTACTAGTTATGTGTGAAAGCCTATGATGTCAAAAGTAATTTTTGTGCCACTTTGCTTATTACAGCCATAGTAACATTGACCTTGTTCTAAATGTATTTTGAATAAGTTTAACATGAATGTGTTTTTTTGTATTACAGTAAGTCAAGGGGGAGTACCAACAGCTACAGATATGTGTCCAGATCCTGGGATACCAGAAAATGGGAAAAGATTGGGCTTTGACTTCAGGTGAATATTTTTCTAGTGAATATGTAAATATCTGTGAAAAATTGCATTTAACCTTTAAACATCACAAATGATGTGCACAAATATCACCACTTTTCATGAGTAATACATTACATTTCTTAACATTGGGACATACAGTAATATGATTCTAATATAATTACATGCAATCTAAATGGACTGTTCAGCCAACCAACAAACACCACTTACCTGCCAACACACAACTCGTTCCCTCATATTCCAGTAAGCTGGGCTGATCTGGTTGCAGTGCCCCCTGTTCCAAAGTTGGGAGTAGGCTTCTAACGGCCCCCTGGCATGCTTACCAGCATCCACTGCTGATAGTACTCTATTAGTGTAAGGAAAAGATCCAAAAAATGGCTGCTAAGATGATGGTCCCATCTAAAATGTAATTTATATTAAGCCAGAGGGAGGTTTAACCTGAACCAACGCCCTAAATAATCAGAAAAATACTTTCTTTTGCAAAAGTTTTTGACAATATATATTTTTACAAGTGGTATTTTTGGTCATATCACAGGTTGGTATTAGTGTCATACCAATTATGCAAATTCATTACAATAGAGGTACAATGAAAGTAGATACATCGTTTTTGAAAAGTAAAGAGATGCAGCGATTCTTTGTTACAAAAAAGTTGAGGATTCTTCCTTGGATATTTTGGGGGTAAATTTAGTACGTTTAGGTAAAGTTCTTGATGCATTTCTCCTGTTAGGCCGGCTTCATCAGGACAGTACATTAGGTGAGATACTGGGTAAGCGTTACAATAATTCAAAAGATGTGGTACAAGCAGGGATAGCCATGACTGGTTCATATAGCATAACTGGGTGTGTATTGGTACGGCCAGGTGACAAGGGAAGTCTAGAGGTCGGTTGTGGGTAGCCGGTAAGTATTGTTCTCTTTGGGTCTGTATGGGTCTATTTGCATAATTTATATAAGGGTCTATATGGGTCTATTTGCATAACTTCATTGGCTACGACACTAATACCAACCTGTGGTATGACCAAAATACAACTTGTATAAATTTATATTGTCAAAAAGTTTTGAAATAAAAGTGATTTTTTATTATTCAAGGTGTTGGTTTAGGCCAATCCTCCCTTTTACCTGGTAGCCCCTGGTAAAAATCTTATTTCAGCTCATCTGCTGTATGCTCGCTCTGTTACTTTGCCCCCCTAAGCCTTGACAAAAGGAGACTGATTTAGTAGCCAGGAGCAGGAAAAAGGCATCAGCAACTCATCTGATCACCATATCCCATCCTGCATTGCCCTGGACCCCAACAGAAGACAGCGGCACTTCTGTGTCAAGCTTGTGCACCTTACCATCAGTCACAGGAATGCTACCATGCTCTCTCTATTCAGTACAGTGGAGGGGGCATGTCAGGCCTTGGCACATTTTCTCCATTGCAATTAAAAGAGAGAGCAAAGCAGCACTTCTGTGACTGATAGCGGGGGTGTGAGCCCGATGCACCTGTTTGGGCTTGGGATGGCACGGGATGCGATCAGGTGAGTTGCTGATCTCCAGACCAGGACCAATCAGCTGCATAAGACAAAAGGTGAGTGCAATTTTGTTAGTTTTATTGGTTGGTCAATCCCTTTAAATGTAAAGACAAATCAAATATTAGGTCTAGTTGAAGATCATATGCATTTTGACCAAAAAAATGTTACCAATTAATTTGCACATGACTAAACCTGCTGATGCATGTGTCAGTTAAAATTTACAATTTTACTGTAATACCTAAGGTTCTGACAGAAATCACTAACTCACTAAAGCTTTGAAGCTATGAACATGACGCATCTTACCTAAAAATAAGAAACAACAAAGACAGAGAATCAGATAAATGTGTCACTTTTTATCATGTATTTCAATTGACTTGGCCGGGAGGAACTTTGTTTTGTGTCACAGGCAAACAGTATACATTTTTTCAATTCATATTGAACTGCGGTAAACTATATTTTGCAGGGTTTTCTTTTCTTTACAAATGTGTAAATAACAATTGTCAGGGAACAGCGGGTCACGTGATCCAATTAGCAATCAAGCAACTACGATCACGCAGCCAACTTTCCCAAAGCACTGTCCATTCGCCACACCTGCCGGGACTACAAGGCTCAGCAATGCCCTGGACACACAGATTCTTGGCTAAGGCCAAAAGATCGCTCAAGTTAAATAAAAGGTTTTAATGCAATAAGCACACTGGGCAGTGATTACAAACATTTGACTATGGTGGGTTACAGGTTACTGTGAGTTACACCCAGAGAACAGTCAGAGTTACCTTAAAATGCAGATGTAGAGTAGTGATGATGAGCTCCCTGAATAGAGGTGAGGGGCAAGCCAATTGATGGGCACCTCCAGCATGCATGCAACGGGCCCCCGACCGAGAGAGTGATGACCACTGGCCCAGGGTAATTCCCCTTTATGCCTCAATCTCTGCCTAACTCTCCCTCCTCCCAGACACAGGTCCTGGGAATTTCTTTTAAAGCACCATATGCTATCACACCTCCCCAGCTAAGGAGGATGCTGGGCCCTGGCTGTCTGACCAAGGTGTTAGGGGAGCCGCAGGGGGCTTTCATCCTAGAACTGCCTTTTCTTAGTGTCAGAACCTCATACCCATATATGGACTTCCTTTTCCTGCTAGCCTTGTAAGGGTGACATTTGCTAAGAACAAAGGATTTTAACCCTTTCGCTGCCAGCCTACCTGGAGTTTTTGTTACGCTTTGTTGCCAGACCATTTTTCACTATTTTGCACTATGCATGTTCAACTGTGATTTTTGAAGGGATTTCCAGGGATTTCCCAGAAAAATTGTATATTGTTTTTTTCAGCAGAGTCTGGGCTTTAACATGAAATGTCTTGTTTGTCATTTTTTAGGTGTATTCTTAATATTTTGGGGTGAGATATGTGCAAAAAAAAAAAAATCTATTTTTTACAATTTGTAGTGTTTTTTTGTAATAAAAAAATGTAAGTTTGTCAATAAAATCTTATTGCGTGTGAAATCCCAATTTCTCCCGGTTACAACGGCACCACATATGTATTGGTAGATGCCCTTTCCTGCCCAGGAGACTCCCCCAAACTGAAACAGCGCTTTAGGGGATTTTCAGATCAAATACAGCTATGCTAAGCACTATGTGCACCTTGCAGTTTTTCAATAAAAACAACCCTTTACATTTGAAATACCCCCCACAAACTATATATTCTCTGGAAGTACACACCTCAAGCTTTTTAGGCATACCAGGCTTGTTGGTGTTGCCACAGTTTTCTGGAAGTTCTCCCTCAATGTATTCTTTGGTTACACAGAACTTCCCTAAAAAAGGATAAAAAGCAGAATCAAAGCCACATTTTTCTAAAGAAAACTATAAGCAAACAAGAAAAAACAAGTTAATCTAAAAAAGCAACATCCCCCGAACAGAACGATACCCAACATGCATAGGTACTGTCAAGGGAAGAGTTGCCAAACACCCCAAAGTAAAGCTTGGGGAGACGGTAATTTTGCTTGAAAATTTCAGCTCTGCAGACAAAGTGGCACCTTGCGCTTTTTCTACCAAAACAACCCTTTACATTTGGAATACCCGCCACAAACCATATATTTTCTGAAAGTACACATGATAAGCTTTCTAAGCATACCCAGCATGTTGTAGTGGGCCCATCTTTCTGGAAGTAATCCCTCAAAGAATTCGTTGGTCGCACAGGGTTTCCTTAAAAAATGTATAATAAAGCAGAATAAAAAATGAGTTTTCCTAAAATATCAATATGCAAACAAAAAAAAAACAAGCTAAATCTGAAAGCGCAAAATCCCCTGAGCAGAACGATACCCAACATGCATAGGTACTACTAACCCTTTTAACTGCCAGCCTACTTTAGGCTTTGTCACCCTCTCTTGACAGGTCATTTTTCACCATTTTGCGCTATGCTTAACTGTGATTTTTGCAGGAATTTCCAGGAAAATCATATATTTTTTTTTGTGGCAGAGTTTAGGCTTTAACATGAAATGTCTTGTTTGTAATTTTTTTACTGTTTTTTTTAAATATTTTTGAGTACATTAAACAAAACAAAATAAATTTTTTTTTTTTAGAAAATTATCTCCTTTATTTCAAATAAAACATTTGTTTTATTAAAGAAAACCATATTGCATGTGAAAGCCCCATTTCTTCCGATTACAACGGTACCACATATGTATCGGTAACCCCCTGTTACTGTTCAGAAGACCCCCCAAACTGAAAAAACATTTTATAACATGTAAAAATAAAATACAACTACAATCCACACTATAAAGGGTTAAATCAAGAAAAAAAATCGGTGTGGGGTTCCCCTTCCTGGGGGGGAGGTAACCCCCATTTTTTTTATTTTAATAATTCCCATAAAAATGACATGGGGTCCCCCCTACCCAGCATAACCAGCCTGGGGATCAGCTATGCAGGGATTGTAGAACAGGGCGCAGGGGCCAGCTTTGGTGGCCCCCCGCCCTGCCAAGTACAAGCCAGCACCGCCTAAATCAGCCCGGGCCCTTCTGCCCCCCCTGGGCAGGTAATAGGGGGGCCGGGGTTAATGGCAAGTCACCCGCTAGCCGCAGGTCACTTGACAGCCCTCGAGCCTTGTGAACTGGTACAGGGGTCTCATGGACTCCTTACAAGTTCACAATGGGTTAAAGTGGACCAACACCCAGGGCTGATCGGCCCCGGAATCTATAAGATTCCTGGACCGTTCTATTCCCTCCCCCTGGGGCATCCAAAATCGGGATGCCCCCCTGTGTGAAACCCCCCGGAACACCTGCTACCACTTACTTGAATCCGGTCCTACGGCGCATGCGCGGGCCGCATCCCCGCTATCCCTCTAGCAGGACGCATGCCCGCGCTGGCTATTTATGAATGGCCGACGCGGGCACGCTCCCTGTTAGAGGGAAGTGGGGGATGCGGCCGCCAGCGCGCTCAGAGCGGCTGAGCTTAGATGTCTCTTAGACGTCCATAACTCAGCCGCTCTGAGCGCGCTGATTGGACAAGCGGCCACGTATGCGCCGTAGGACCCGGGTAAGGTGAGTTATTGTGGGTGATCGGGGGGGGGTTTCACGCAGCGGGGCATCCCCAATCGGGATGCCCCAGGGGAAAGGACCAATACCCAGGAAAGTCAAAATCCTGGGTGTTGGTCCACTTAAAATGTAAAAAAAAAAAAACACACCACACCACAAAATGCTGGAAGCATTTATTACCAGCTGGGTGACAGGACATAAGGGGTTAATTAAAAAAAAAATTGACATAGGGTCCCCCCTCCCAGGGTGGGGGACCCCTTTTTTTTGGAATTTTAAGGGTTAAAAACCCTTAAAAATCCCCCAAAAAAATGACGTAGGGTCCCCCCTACCCAGCGTTACCGACCCGGGCCAGCTATGGGGGCTTGTAGAACAGGCCCACATAGCCATAGTGGCCCGGGCCCTTCTGCCCCCCCCCCTGGCCTTTGGGGAGGCAGGTAATGGGGGGCTGGGGGTTAATGGCAAGTCACCCGCTAGCCCGCAGGTGACTTGCCAGACCCAGAGCCTTGTGAGCTGGTACAGGGGTCTGATAGACCCCTTACCAGCTCACAAAGGGTTAACTGTAACAAAAAAAAAACACACACAAAATGATTTTATTAAAAAAAAAAAAGCTGAAACAGCTGAAGCCAGTGATCGGGACCGGGGGGGCGGGGCTTGACGGGGAGACTGAACGGGATGACGTCATAGCCCCGCCCCCAAGGGCTTAGCGGCAAGATGGCGGCCGCCATCGAGAAGGAGAGAGGAGAGAGCCTCCCGGGCTCTCTCCTGAAGATCGGCAAGCCCTGGGGGGGGATCGGAGGCCCCCCAGGTGAAGAGGAGGGTCGTCGGGAGCCCGCGCACATGCAGGTAGGTAAATGTCATTTTTTTACAGGAAAGCCAGTGGCAGCTAAAATGGGGGGGGCACCCTATTCCGGGCCCTCCCCTGCAGCCGGAGGAGGTCCCACGGACGATCGGAGCACACCATCTTAAAGGGAAGACCCGGCCGAATCAAACGAGGGGTCAGGTGAGTGTCTTTTTTTTTTTTTTTGCCAGTTAGCAGGGGGGAAAGCCAGGTACGTAAAATTTACGTAGCTGGCGTTTAATGACAGGAGAGGCAGCTACGTGAATTTTACGTAGCTGGCGTTTAAAGGGTTAAAGGGAGGAGCCGGGCATCAGAAATAAAATGAAATATAATATTTGCCCTATTCCTCAAAACAATCATTGACGGGGAATGTAAACACATTTGGAGAGGCATTTTCATTCATTGACGGGGAATGTAAACACATTTGGAGAGGCATTTTCAATGTGTTTGAATACAAATTGGGACAAAAAACCCCCGTGAGAGGTTCTTAAACGCAATTCTGCTTATGAATTTTCTGTTAATACTATTATTTTTCGTCCAGATCGGTTGGGACAGTCTTGAACTCTTCAACACGTACTGCTTATGTACTTAAATTGCACTAAACCTTAATTAACTTTTGCACTAAACTTTTAATTACTTATTTAATTACTACTTATGATATTGTATGTAATTGTTAATAGCTCTCCTGGTGTATCTCCTTACCAACAAGCATTCATTGTATGTATCCTGTACTTACTTGGAGGAATAAAGTATCTATCTATCTAAAACACTACCTCAATGAAAACATTTGGTTCTTCACTTGTAGTACTTGTAGTATAGCAAAGGATTAGAAGAAAACATAATTTTGTACTTTACTTTGTGTAAAGTTTGAAAGTCTTTCTAAACTACTTAATTTTGTAAGCATTGAATTAAAGGTTGGTGAGATCTAATTGTAATCCCCTCGTGGCTGTGCGTGGTAAATCAGTATTGAAACTTTTGGGGATGTAAAACATGGGTGAGGCACCACAGTGATGAGTGATGATTTCCTGCTCTGTTTTTTAAATTTAAACCTAAACACTGCCAATACAGCACATCCTTTCTCCATAGTAGGATATTCAAAATCATAGGAACCAGAAGATTTATGGCATGTTCTCTTTATTTTATGATAGTTGAATGCTTATCCCAGCCATTTTTACATTCACTTACTGTTGATTTTTCAACTGCGTCTCCTGGAAGCTTGTTGCAAGATAAAGATTTATGTGCCAATATAACTAAATTGCTAGGTTACAGCTAAAGTGGACAAAAAGTCAGCTTGTGTCAGAATCATGCTTCCCTTTTTCCCAGCTAAGTTTGATTTAATCTTAAAATCAACCCCTGATCCCCCTACACTGCAGCTGCCGCCCAAAGAGAAGATACATCCTTCTGGTGTGAAACGGTGAGCAGGTACATTTTTTTTTTTTTTATAAATTCTTTATTTATTAATTTTCAAAGTGAAACAGTGGAAATACAGTCATGACAAGAAACAATGGCAGACGTTTTAAAGATTATCTATCAACATACATTTGTTTCATTCTCAAGCTCAGAGCAAGCCTATTGGCTCGAATTTAAATCTACCAAGAGTACAAGAAAAAAGAACCTACGGGGTAAACAGAACAAAACAAGAGGGCAGGGCAGGGTACAAGAGCGGGGGGGCAGTTCGGGCTCATAGCTGCACGTGTCGGGGGGGGCGGAAGCGGGGCTGGGGGGGGGGATACAAGACCTCATGTACGGGCTGTAGTAATATTCATGGTACGGGAGCTTACGTTCCTAAGAGGACTCCAGGATTGCCTTGCATTCATCGGAGTCTAAAAACAGCATCCAATTATACCAGGTGGTGGTGAATTTTTCAGACCCTCCATCTCTCGTCAAAATAAGGCTCTCGAAGCGCATGATATCATTCACCTTTAACACCCAGGTTGCCAGCAAGGGGGAACTATTCTGCCTCCATATTAGCGGTATGCAGGCCTTCGCTGCATTCAATAGCTGGCACTGGAGAGATTTCTTATAACCCTTAAAGGGAGCATTGGTTAGGTGGAGCAGACACGCGCCCGGGTCGTCAGGTAGGTGATACTCTGAAATATCGTTTATTATCTTCCTGACGGCATCCCAAAAGGGACGAATCGTAGGGCAAGACCAGAAAATATGTAAAAGGTCACCCCTCTCTGCACCACACCTCCAGCAATTAGTCGACGAGCCGGGCTTCCACTTACCGACCACAGTGGGAACTGCATACCAGCGGGTGAGTAGCTTGTAATTGCACTCCTGGAATTTAGTGCAAATGGAGGTTTTGTGCGGCGCGGAGAGAAGCCTCCCAATCTGGTCTGGTGACAAGATGACACCTAGGTCTCGCTCCCACTTTCCAATGTAAGGCGGCACCTTATCGGCCATGGGGGAGACAAGTAGCTTATACATGCGGGAGAGAACATGTGTCTCAAGATTATTATTTGTACAAATTTCCTCAAAAGTTGTGAGAGGCCTGTGCCGCGTGGGGATAGCCCCAAGGGACCTTAGAAAGTGCCGTAGCCAGCCTGACCATTCTGAAAGCCCCCTGGCCCGAGCTAGTGAAGATAAATCCGACCATCCGCCCTCCGACCAGAAATGTTGTACTCTATAGACTTCCGCCTCTCTCCATTCCTTTGATCTCGGACCCTCACATCCCGGGGGGAAGCATGGGTTCCCCAGAATGGGAATCAGGGGGGAGGGTCCAGGGGAGATATCCTGAAGGCCCGCTGTTGACTTGCCTATCCTTAAGGTGACTCCTATGGTGGGATGCTTTAGAGCCCGGGGCACGTCCTTCCCCTCCAACCACATAATGTTTGGTAACGGTGCCTCAGCGGCCTCCTGTTCCAAGCCGACCCACTGCTTATTGCACCCATGTAGACACCAGTCCACAACTCTCCCCAGGTGTACTGCAGAATGGTATCTCACCGGATCTGGGAACCCTATTCCCCCGTTCTCTTTTGCCCTGGTGAGCGTGTCTCTATTAATCCTGTGCCGTTTCCCTTCCCAAACAAATTTGGCAAAGAGGGATCTGACCTCCCGCAGGAAGGCTGGAGGGATAGCTATCGGGAGGGCCTGCAGAAGATACAGCAGCCTAGGGAGAAGGTTCATCTTCAGGGCGTTGCACCGCCCGAACCAAGATAGTTTTCCCAAAGACCATTTTGAGACATCCTCCTGAAATTTCCTGAGGAGGGGGGGGAAATTTAAGCCAAATATTTTGGAGAGATCACATCCAATTTTAGTCCCCAGATAGGTAAAACTTTCTTTGGCCCATTTGAAGGGGAACGAGCTCTGCAGGAGGGAGAACCTCTCTGTCGGGATGTTAATATTATGCATTTCAGATTTGGAGTAGCTAATTTTATAACCTGAAAGTTCCCCGTATTGCTTGAGCTCCTCCATTAAATTAGGTAGTGAAATTTCTGGACCTGATAAGCAGAAGATCAGATCGTCTGCGTATGCAGCTACTTTGTATTCTGCCTCCGAACTTCTCAGACCTCTGATGTCCGGATGTCTGCGAATCTTGCAAAGCAGTGGTTCAAGGGTCAAAATAAAAATCAGTGGAGACAGCGGGCAGCCCTGCCTCGTCCCATTTGAGATATTAAAAGACTCTGAGAACACGCCATTCACTCGCACCGACGCCGAGGGACCCTCGTAGAGGCTGAGGATCCAGCTTAATGCGGTAGGGCCAAGACCCAAGTGACGTAGGGTGGCCCTCATAAAGAGCCAACTAACCCTATCGAATGCTTTCTCGGCGTTGGTCGCGAGGAGAAGGGCGCGTATGTTTTTCTGCTGCGCCGTATGGATTAGGTTCAACACCTTAATGGTGTTGTCCCTTGCTTCCCTGTGTGGCATGAATCCCACCTGGTCCAGCGCGATTACGTGGTGGAGGTGTGGGGCTATTCTTGCGGCCAGGACTTTAGCAAATATTTTAATATCTGAATTTAAAAGGGAAATAGGTCTGTAGCTGCTACATTGTGAGGGATCTTTCCCTTCCTTTGGCAGTACAGAAATGAATGCCCTTAGGGAGTCTGTCGGAAAGGAGCCTCCGCCCCTGACCGAGTTGAAGACCGACAGCATTCTGGGGGCCAGGGTCGGCATGAGTCCTTTGTAGTAAAGCGCCGGGAGCCCATCCGGGCCCGGGGCTTTCCCGCCCGCCGTTCCCCTGACCGCCTTCTGCAGCTCCAACAAAGAAATAGGTTCCTCCAATCCCTCGACCACATCAGGCGGCAGGCTGGGCATCCCCGACTCACTGATGTACTTCTCTATCACGTTCGACTGGTCCGGTCTCCGGTCCTTCCGAAAGACTCTGCAATTTCACTTGTTAGATGTCTGACCCGACCATCCGAGCCTGTGATTTTCGGGACATAGGTCTTAGCCCTCTCTGAGCGGAGGGCCCTGGCCAAGAGCTTGCCACATTTGTCCCCCGACTCATAGAAGGCTCTCCGACATTTCGTCAGTTGAGCCTTCAGCCTATCACAGCTCAGTGTTTTAAGCTGTTCCCTCAAAGACGTCAGCGTTGCAAGATGGGCGGCTGCCAGGGATTGTTTATGGAGCATCTCAAATTTCCTGATCTCCGCCAGGAGTTCCAGCGTGCGTTTTGTTTTTTCTTTTTTTATTCGGGAACCGATCTTGATGAAAATCCCCCTAATGACACATTTATGGGATTCCCACAAGACTCCAGGGCTTATCTCAGGGGAGGCGTTTAAGGCGAAGAACTCTTGGAGTTCTTTTTGAATTTCCTCCATGGCTACCTGATCCTCTAGCAAGGAGGTATTGAGCCTCCAGGACCAGCCCCTCATGATTGGGCTCGGTAGAATCGCCGTGAGCGTGACTGGGGCATGGTCGGAGATGGTGATACTGCCGATTTCAGCAGCAGAAACCTTGGGTAGCGAGGCATGCGGGATCAGGAAAAAATCTATTCTGGAGTAAGAGTTGTGGGGGGTGGAGAAGAACGTGTAGTCCTTATCTGTCGGGTGGAGGATTCTCCAAGGGTCTATTAGCTGGTATAGGGCAATTATTTTTTGGAGCCTATTAAGTTTAGTGTAGGACAGCTGCGGCGCGCCCCTGGAGGTATCAATAAGTGGGTCCAATGCTAAATTAAAATCCCCTCCAATAATCAATTCCCCCTCTCTGAAAGCTGAGAGGTCTTCCATTGCTTTTTCAAGGAAGGCGGTCTGACCCGTGTTTGGCATGTAGAAATTGGCAAAGGTGTAAAGATGGGACGCCACTTTCCCTTTCAGGAAGATCCAGCGCCCCTCCGCATCTGTTCTATAGTCAACAAGCTCCCACGGGAGGCTGGCATCAATTAAAATGCAGACCCCCCGGGACCTAGAGTCCGGGGAGTAGCTGTGGTAGCTCTTTTGAAAGGTTCTGTTACCCAAAGAGGGTGGACCACCAACCTTGAAGTGCGTTTCCTGCAGGAAGGCTATTTGGGCTTTAAGCCCCTTAAGGTTCCTCAAAGTGAGGGACCGTTTTTCTGGGCTGTTAAGCCCTTTGACGTTCAGGGAAACTATGTTAAATTCTGATATGGGTGAGGTCAAAGTTGCTTGTTTGGCCCCCCTAGCCATGGCACCCACGTGTGCCAGCCCGACACCCAATGGAAAGGAGGAGGGGAGGAAGGGGAAGGAGGGGTACAGAGGGTAGCTAGTCTACCCCTGTGGTTGAGGATACGCTATAACCAAAATTAGAACACAGAACAAAACAAACCAAAATTAACAGTGCTAATCCAAGTATGGAAAATCGGGGTCTCGATCGCCCGAGCGTCCGAGAAGCCCCACCTATTGGGGGGTAAAGCGTCTAGCAGGGAAGGCGGGACTCAAGGGTAGGCACCCTACCGTCCCCCGACCCCTGATACACGCTCTCCTGCCAGTCAGCCACTTATATTATCAGTTACCTTACTAGAGAAAGGCGGACCAAGGGGAAACAACAACCTAAAACTTAAGAAACATAACAGCGGGGGCTAGGACCAGAGGGATCGTCCCCGGAAGGCAGGCCAATTAGCTCTGCCGCCCCAGAGTAGTGTTAGTCCATCTTTCTAGTCCAACGCAGACGCTGAGAAGGAATTAAGAGAAGAGAAGTGGCCTCACGATGAGAGGAGTCAACGCCAGTCCCAGTCACCCCCCTTGGGGCTCGCCGAGGCTCTCACCACAGCCCCAGAAGGGGGAACCAGGGGGCGGGGAGGAGACCCCGGCCCCTCGGGTCGGCCATCTAGACGGGCCATGCGTAGCCGTTGCACGGAGGGGTCACCCCTCATAGACCGAGACGACCCGCCACCATACGGAGCAGAGGGTCTCTTGAGGCGCTGCAGATCGCGGTAACTCCTCGGCCCCCTCCGTGGGCCACTCGTGGATTCTTGCAAAGCGCCGGGAAACTCCGGGGACAGCCAGTCCGGGATCTGGATGGGCTTGCAGCCGAGGAACTCAAACAACTTCTCCAAGTCCGCGTGAGACCTCAGAATGAAATTGCGCTGCTCCCTCCTCACAATCAGATGGAAAGGAAATCCCCATCTGTAGGTGGCCCCGTTTGTTAAAATAACTTCAAGAAGGGGTTTAAGGGCCCTCCGCATCTGCAAAGTCCATTTGGAGAGGTCCTGGAGAATTTTAACAGCCACGCCATTGTATTCAACTGTGCCCTTGTCCCAGGCTTTCCGAAGTATCTCTTCCTTAAGGGAGAACAAATGGACTTTGCACACCACATCTCGTGGGAAGGCTGGATCCGTACTTTTGGGGCCTAAGGCCCGGTGAACTCTGTCAAGCACAATCGCAGTAGCTGGATCCCGATCGAGGACCGTGTTGAAGATATGTGATACGATGCGCTGTAGGTTTTCTCCCCCTGCCGCCTCTGGGATGCCCCGCAGGCGGAGGTTGTTCCGTCTACTCCTGTTTTCCAGGTCGTCTATATGGAGAAGGCACGTTTGCAGCATCGCTTCTTGACGAACGCTTCTGGATTCTAACGCCTGTACGCGGTCAGCTGTTGTTGCGCTCTCTGTCTCTAGTACAGTAACTCTCTGCTCCACTTCTGAGACCTGATGTTTAACAGTTGTCAATTCCCGCTTAAATGTTGCTTCATATTTTGCGATGAGACTTTCGATGTCTGATCGTGACGGGATCCCCTTAAGAAGCGAGATGGTTTCTAAGTGGATTTCGTTGGCCTGGGATTGAGACACTTCAGGAGACCTTCCATCGGGAGAGAAGAGCGGCCCAGGTGGGGACACAGGGCGGGCGCCAGGCGGAGATGAAAAGGACCCCGGGGACATGGGCGAGAGCCCCGGTCCTACTTTATCACTGGCACTTCCTGGGGACGGTAACAGCGGAGATGGCGGGGAGCCCAGTAACGGGGGTGCCCCAAGCTCGGCCGGGCGCACTCCCTGTATGGCTTCGCTGCAGCCAGGGGGCAATCGGGGAAGCTCCCCGGACAGGGCAGTCACGTCAATAGAGGTGAGAGTTCCTAGGACAGGCAGAGCCATATTTTTGCTTTTCCTGGGCTCAAAAGCAAATTTTGTTAGGTTGAGGTGCAAGGGGGCCCCGCTCAGCTCTGCGCCCTGCACCACTGCCTCCATTATGGGGTTTGTTTGGGGGACTTCAGTGCAGCTTATCTCCTGCTGCCTGACCTGTATACTTGAAGGGGACAGGGACGGGGAATGTGGTGGAGTGCTTTCACTATGTCCCATGGGCCAGCTGATGGGAGCTGTATTGGATGCAGAGGCCACCCTCTCTGCTCCCCGCTGCGGAGCTCCATTGTGTATCTGTGCGGTGCCTACTGTGACCGCCGAGCCTGTGTCTGCAGGCTGAGTCACTTCTCCTGCTCCTCCTCCCCTCTGTGCAAAGCCCTCAGCAGATCGAGATGCGGGCCATGACGCGGCCCGTGATGCGGGTGGTGATGCGGCCGCCTCCGGCTCCGCGGCCGCCATCTTGCTGCACCCACCTCTCCAATCCGGCTCCTCGGTCCTCAATGCTGCCTGCTTCTCATCCCCGTGGGCGGGCGGAGGGCCCCGGGACGCCACGCTCTCCTGGTCGGATGCCTCGCTATGTGAAAAGGTAAGGCAGGCTGTGTCAGTCGCGTGTTCCTCGCCGCGTCCCGCCGCCATGCCGCTCCTCGCGCCTCTCCCGCCGGTGAGCCATTTACCAGCTGTCGCCCACTTCGGAGGGGTCTTCATATCCCCTCTGTCCCCACTCCTCCTCGCCTTCTTTTTAGTCATTCTTGGTGGCCGAATTGGCAGTGCCCAATCTAATTAAGGGGTCTGGGGTCCGGGAGCAGGGTTACACACGTCCACACTCCACCATTGCCAGGACACGCCCCCCAGATACATTTTTTGAGATACTGATCCTATATTATTAATGAACAAAGGTTTTCTAATGCTTCTTGTCTTCCTAAAGCTTAGTCCTCCTAAGCTGAGAGTCTAAAATTTATAATGGAAACAAGCATCACAAAATGAAGTGATATTTTGTTGGTGTTCGTTAACTAATGAGATTAAGGGTATTGCTAAAGATTTAGTAAAGCAAGTTTAACTCTGGGTTCACATTTGGGTGTGAATTGCCACCTGTATCTCGGTGAGCTTTTCAATTTTAACACAAAAAAGTGCAATAAAAATATTTGTTCCAATTTTTCCTGAAAAAAACAACCGCTTGTGTAATGGGGCATTTTAGGTGCATCATTTTTCCAATAAGGGAAGAATATTCTTTTGGAAGTTTGAAAACAACAGAATTATATGAGCTACTGAATGCTAAAGTTTTTACTTCTGCATACCCCGTAGGGTTCTGTTGTTTCCAAACAATTATTCTTGCCTCATTGTAAAAATTATGCACTTCACCTGTAAGTGAGCAGCAGTGCAGAATCCATCTATTTGCTGCCCATGCTCCTACCCCATCTCTGCCTTGCTGGTCCCTCATCTCTGCCTTGCTTCCTCATCTCTGTCATACTGCTCCCACATGTTGCTCCCCTATCTCTGCCTTGCTTCTTTTCCATCTCTGGCATGCTGCTCCCACATCTCTGCCCCGCTTCCCCATCTCTGTCATGCTGCCCCCCATCTCTGCAATGCTGCTCCCCTATCTCTGACTTGTTTCTCCCCTATCTCTGTCATGTTGCTCCCAAATCTCAGCAATGTTGCTCCCCTATCTCTGCCTTGTTTCTCGCCCATCTCTGTCATGCTGCTCTCCTATCTCTGCCTTGCTTCTCTCCCATCTCTGTCATGCTTCTCTCCTATCTCTGTCATGTTGCTCCCCCATCACTGTCACGCTGCTCCCCCATATCTGGAATTACTGCTCACCCACCTCTGACATTACTGCCCCCCATCTCTGACATTACTGCTCCCCCATCTCTCACAGGACAAGAACAGGACATAATAATTGCCCTGCAGCAGTGGTCCTGTTTGGGGGAGCAGAAAAATCATCTGGTGGGCTGTGGTCAGAAAATATCTCTGTGGAAGGTGAGGGGAGCAGGATGAGTGTGAGGGGAGCAGGATGAGTGTGTAATCATTTGTGCAGTAAGAAGCACAAGAATTTTAATAGTGGTAGCACAACCCAACCATGCCTGCCAGTTATGTGGCCGTCCGCTGGTGCTCACGATCTCAAAGGGGTTAATTGGCAAGGCTATCAATCGTGGGCAGTCACCCACTGCATCTGTCGGCCGGTCACACGGTAATGCTCATTGGTGCGATTCCAGTGGAAGTAGGCCCCAAAACATGGTAGGCCCAGTGCAGTAGTGCCATTGTGCCAATGAGGATCACACCAGGAAATCACAACCTGGTAAAAGTTTTTGTGTGATGGTTGTTTCCCCTTCCCTTAATATTTGCTACATGCACATCTAAATGAATATTCTGATTTCTTTACTTTCCCTTGTTCTTGCATTTTTAAAGCTAAACTACCATTACAGTAACTACACCAGTTCTTAACATAGCTAGGATTTAATTGTCACTTAAAGATGATTGCAAGCAGGAATACTGTGGTTACATCGTCACATAGTTAATATCTCCATCAAGTTTAACCAAGGGATGGAGTCTCTTGCACAGCAAGGGTGCATATTGCTGCATGAGAGAGCAGGAACCCAGCACATCAAATGACTGGTCCCACAAAAGGAAATGGCATAGCTGTTATTTTTTATTACAAAAATCATTGCAAAGTAATTTTCCCTAGTTTTTTTTGCATCACAGTTTCTAATAATATTTTTGATTTGAAAATCAAATATCTGTATGTTGGAATATTTTAAAAAGTAAATTCCATGAGTTATACTTACTTTTTCACATATCTTTGTAGGCTTATTGTATTTCTAATTCCATACCCTTAAATCAGTGGCTCTCACATAATGTACATTTTTTTCCCATTCTTCTACTCCCTAAGCATTGTCCATCATTGACTTTTCTAACAATGTATTTCGGTTTCTGTTTTCTTTTGGGCTATTTCTAGAGTGGGTGCCAATGTCCAATTTTCCTGTGATGATAATTATGTGCTACAAGGCTCGAAGAGTATAACTTGTCAGAGAGTGACTGACACACTCGCTGCTTGGAGTGATCATAGACCAATCTGTCGAGGTAAGCGAGTGGAAAAGCAGGTTTGAATTTAAATACTTTAAAATTATAGAGTGCCTTTAAAATATGTCTGAAATTCATGCTACTCTGGCAACGTTCTTCGTGACTTGAATATAGTTATTCAGTTTGTCTTAAAAATGTATTACCTGTCTGTTTAAAAAACACATGACATTGAAATGAAATGAGATGAAAGACAATTATAAAAAGATGAGTGGAAATTAAGACCTGATCCTCTGATCTCTTTATCTTCACACGCTGATTTTTTTTTTGCATCTGCTGTTGCAGTGCAGTTCCCTTATATCACGGTGAGTGTGCACAGAAGGACCACATTCTCCTGCAGTACTTTCATTCTCACCCTGCCAGGAATCCTCTTGTTCAAAGCTGCAGCCTACAACTTTGACAAGTCAGGAAGCAGATTTTAAACATGTGTTTGTAATGCATGTGTAAAAAAGTACAAAAGTGTTAGAGTGAAGGCAAAGGATCTTTTGAAAGGGTCTTTTCAAAGACTTACTAAAATATTGTTTGCATGTCTCGTGCCTGTTCACTGTAAGCAAGGCACAGCAGGCACCAGTTGCCAGACAAAGCGAGAACCCCAGTGTTAAGAGTAAGTAATTTCCCAGTAACTTTATTGGACTGCAATTTTTATTAGGGATGCCATGGGGGTAGAAGAAATAGAAAAATATTATCCAGCGATAATAACTCCCTCTATCCCTGTGTATGCCATTATTAGGTCAAGCGTCCATAATTAAATACCAGATGTAATCTAGAGATGAGCGAACTTCTTGAAAGTTCGATTCGGGCGATTCGACGAATTTCCCCAAGAAATTCGGGTTCGCCCGAATCGAACTTTCACGAATCGCTCATCTGAAAAAAAAATGCCGGCATGGTGGGAGCAGGCAGGCCGGCTACGCTGTCAGCGGGCGGCGGAAGCCGGCCGGCTGACAGCGCAGCCGGCCTGCCCGCTCCCACCATGCCGGCATTTTTTTAAAAAGCAAACACTTACCTGCATGGTCGGAGCGTGGAGGCCGGCGCCGCTCTCAGCTGTCATCAGAGGACGCGTCATCAGAGGGCGCCTGAGAGCGGCGCCGGCCTCCACGCTCCGACCATGCAGGTAAGTGTTTGCTTTTTAAAAAAATGCCGGCATGGTGGGAGCGGGCCGGCCGGCTGCGCTGTCAGCGGCCCGGCTTCCGCCGCTCGCTGACAGCGTAGCCGGCCTGCCCACTCCCACCATGCCGGCATTTTTTTTTTTTATTTCAGGGAAAATTCGATCGGCACGAACCAAAAAAAATTCGAGTTTGTGCCGAATCGAATTTTCCCTGAAATTCGGAGTGAATTCCGGTTCGTCCGAACCGGTTCGCTCATCCCTAATGTAATCCATAGGCAAGTAAAAAAAACTTTTATTCAGGGTTGCTTAAAATCACTTTCCAAAGTGTATGACACTTTCCATAATATGATGGGGGATGTGCCAAACCTATGTATCGTGTTTCCTCTCTGTGATAATGGGGGGGAAATGAAACCTGAGAACTCGTTCACACCCCTCCAGGTTAGGTTGTGTTCATGCAAATATGGGTGAAACCAATGAAAGCAAAGTCATGCAATAGCTCCTTTATTGACACTTTCCTTGCTTGCTGGCCACAAAAAGCATGCCGTATCCCAGCTGAAATGGGCCACATATGGAGTTCAGGCATAGGCCCATAGAATTCCATAGTGTGCAATTAAAGTGTGTATAAAAGCGCAGATTTTCCATATACAGTATTTTCAGCTGAGTTATGAGTTCTTTATTACAATAAAGAAATGCAGGGGACAGAGCTTGCCATGTTCCTGTAAGGAAGCACGTTCTGCTATCTCCTGGCTTCATCAGCAAAAACCTACATATTTTCATGCTAATTTTGATCAGAGACAAGGGGGAACTAAGCAGGACCAGATGATGTAGAACACAATCTGAGCAAAGTGGAGGAAGAGGCATTGGAGACAGCCTGCTCTAGCCTTTGCTCAGCGAGTGCCAACTTGAGCCTCCAGCACAGGATCAGCAAGCAGTAGGGGAGACCCGGAGGAGTAGGAGCCACTGCAGGGACCTGCAACAGGTTGGTGCTTTCCCCCCTGGCCTGGAGACATTGTGTGAGGGTCCTTCCACCCCCCTGCCTGGCTTTACATAGTGGGAAGCACCCCCAGAAACTATTCCTTCCTTGTTGCCTTATTACTGGGCGGTTCGTGGCGGCCCAAGGGCATAAGGAACCATAAGAGAACACTCTCCTGCTCCAGAGACCCCGCTCCCATGGCCCACCCAGGTGCCATGTGACCTCGGCCGCGAATTGCATCTGCCATCTTGCCTAGAGTGCTCCTGCTGGTGGTGGGCTGCAGGTGCAACAAGAATCAATGATCCCATCCCTGGTCAGCCTGCAGGGGACTCGCCTCACCCCTTACCCCTAGACTGCTGTGCTATGACCCCCCACTGGCCCCAGTGGTAGAAAGCTTAGCCAATCTGCATTCACATTTCATTGTAAAAAACGAACATAAGCTTCCCCTAACACAACATGAGAGGGGTTCATAAGACAAGGGATGCCAGGGGTCCTTCCAGAGGCTCATCGGTTACCTCTCTCAAAGTGACTCAAGCTGCTTTATTTCTAAGCCCTCTGCCCTTGATACCGTCAGCAGACGGCCCTCTGCAGCCCGATAAACCAGATGAAGACCCTGCTGTCGGTAGAGCATGCCCACTTTACAAAGCATCTTTACATCCCTACTAGAGGACCCTATTGATAATGATGCATAGATAGTAATAGACCGTGCCCATGGTGCAATTGCACTCCCCCAGGCAAAAAGACCAAGAGACGTGATTTGTAGGGTGCTCTTTTTCCAGAAAAAAAAAGGCTGCACCTTTTTGTCGACCTATCAAGATCCATAATAGCCAGAAGGAGAGTAATGCACCCTCTGTTGAAGCTGCTAAATCTGGTGGGGTTACCCCTTCCCCCTCATCACTTCTAAAGGGGGCAAGCCCTTCAGGCTATACAAACTTTAGGATTTACCAGATTTCCTTAACTTTTGGGGTTTACAGCTTGCCATGTCCCTAATTGGCTTTCCCATGTTACACACCCCTCATCATCTCAGTCAAGAAAAAGAGCCAACCACCCACGTTTAACACACAGACCTCTTCAAGGCACTGTGAAGTGACTGTCCCTTTACATACCCCATGCTGTTCCAATGTGACATCCCCCCTATTAGCTTCACCTGTTTCTTTGCCAACCTATGCTTTGAACTGCTCCTTTATCAAGCTCAGCAAGAGGTGATCTCCTTGTCCTTACTAGCCCTCCTACATCCTCCAACGAGGATCCTACATCCTCGATCCTACATCCTGGGAAATGCTCTGCTCACCAGACTTGGAACTGGCTCAGCACGTGATGAGGTTTCCTGGGTCTCCCAGCTTCATCTCAAAGAAGTTTCTCACTTCCAATTTGTGTACTTGCACCCTCTTGCACGAGTTTTTGTTTTGCTCCTGACTCCAATGTGTTACTAGAGATTGGTGCACTTTAGTTGGTTTGGTTGCTTTTCCTTTTGGTCGGTTTTCCTCTTACAGTCCCAAGACCTGTTTGCATTTTTAGAACATCCCTATGCTTTGTTTTGATAGGACAACTTGCCCCTTATCATGGGTACTGCCTGCTTCACCTGCTAACCTGTGCATGGGACAATATTTGACCATTTCCTTTATAGCAGACACATGGTGTTATCATGTGGCTCAGATTTTCTGGCTGTCGGAGTGCTATCAAATCAATCTGATCCAATACGTTTCCATTCCTCTTCATAAGAGGAGAAACCTAAACCCTCCCTGCACCTGGAAATTTAGATAATTGATACTAATTGATTCCTCTCTCTATACCAATTTGCCTGTAAGATACATCCCACACAATCCCAATAAGCTCAGCTACCAAACTGCCTTTGGTTTGCCCGCTATATCCCCCTCAGGCAGGACTCCGACACCTGAAAAGGCTTATATGGTATGTTTGCATGATGTTGCTATATACCTAAGGAGGAGTTTTCTCAAGCCCTGGTGGGGTACTTTGGGGGGGAGGAGAACTCTAATATGCACTTGGGGACCCGGTGCTGTTCTGGCCTCTTAGAGGCATACATTGTCTCATTCCCAAGAATGAGCTCTGTTTTTCCTCAACCAAAGAGCTTCCTGTCAGTCTCCTTGCCTTTCCTGCCCTTTAAGACATCGTGAGCGCGCCATACCACGGACTGCATGCAGCAGCAGACATGCTCGGCTGCATGGTTTTAACAGAGCAGGCTCTTCTTCTGTCGCATGCTCCACAGTGACACCTGCTGTTCAGCCCATTGGAAGTGCACAAGGCCTAGAGTGTAAGCTCTTGGACTTGATTTCACTTCCTGGTGTCCTGGGTTTGAATGGACAGGAAGTGACTTCACCAGACTCTGGCACATCCCTCCCTGTGCTGATTGATAGCCCTATTTAAGAGGACAGCTGGCCTACGGCCAATGCTGTGTTATCAGCTTACTTCCTGGACCTTGTTTCCCTGATTCCTGAATACCTGATTGAATACCTGGATTTATACACGGACGGATAACCTGATTTTTGACACGGATTGCTTATGGACTTTTCCTGTTTTCTGCCTGCCTCTGACCCCGGATTCACCCTTGGACTCTGCTCAGACTTTTTTATTTGCTCTTTGGAGTTTTTTCTGCTTCACTTCGCCCCATACCTGGAGCTCAGCTCAGCTCTCCCCATGATTGTAGCCAGGAGGCTGACAGTTCCTCTCTGGGGCTATACTTTAAATCAAAAGGCCCTCCTTTGTGGCCTCCCCCCTGCGGGGTCCCAGTGCCCCCGCTTGCCCTGGGTACACTTAGAACCTCTAGCTATTTTGCCTTTTGGGGGATATCATTGTTATATTCTGTTTTGAATGCCAAATTAGCACAGTTTATTTACATGCACAGTCCTTTGCTTGTTTATTTTTTCTTATTTATTGGTTTCACGCCTCTTCCTCATTTAGGTTTAGGTTTGATGGCTGTCGGGGGAGGACAGTTTCCTTACTCTATTGCTCCCGCAAACAGCAATCTTTGGTGTCATGGTTACTGGTCTCCCGGCCCCTATCTAATATTGGGATTGGGCCTGCTAAGCCGTTGCATCTGCCTCCTGGTTGGGGGTGTCGGGTCATTGGTCATATTTTTCCCCCCTACTTGGATCTGGGTTTGAATGCTTAGTTCCGGTCTGGTCCGGTGTTTCTTCTTTTGGTTGTAATCATCTCCAATCTCTTTCTAGAGAGTACGATTGCATCTGTTCCTGGTTTCTTCTTTCCCTTCCCTCAAATTTTCCTCCCTCCTTTCCCTCTTTTCTACTTCTTCCCTTCTGGAACATACTCCTCCCATCCTTCTGCTCCTCACCCAACTAACCTACCCCCGTCACTGCAGACTAGGCCCAAGAACTGTCAGGGACGATGGATCCCCTTTCCCTCAGTAAGAATCTGAAGATGATTTTGTATAACCATCTGCTTAAGAGAAGTAAAATCAGACAATAACTTACACACCTCTAGGCAAATATTGCATTTATACAAGAAACTCATTATACAAAAAAAGCACAGTTATATGACCCCTGGAGAATCCAGAACCCAACTACCAAAGATTTTTCATTTTATTCTCCTGTTCACTCTACTTACTCCAACCACCCTTCGGTCTCCCTTTCTCTGCAGCAGACTGAACCCTTACAGACTAAATAGACATGGAGATTAAACAAATCTCCATTAAAAGATAAAGCAGTTTTTCAAGACCTGCAAGAAGTGATTACAGATTTCTTCGAAATAAATAAAGCAACAGATACTTCCCCCTTCACTGTTTGGCAGACCACCAAGACAATCATTAAAGTGGTTATTATACAACATGCCTCTAGAATCAGCTGTGCCAACAATTTACAGCTCCAGACCCTACTTGATACTGTTCTTAAATTGGAGAAATCTCACAAAGCCTCTCTGGAAAAAGACAAACTAGTTGAGCTCCCAAACACTAGTAGAGACCTGAACTCCCTTCTGCTCTGCAGGGCATCCTATACTATAAAAAAAGTAAAAAGTGTAAAAAGTTATACTTTGAAAAGGGCAAGATTAGGGCAAATAAGAGTAGTGCCTTACTAGCAAGAGCCCTCAAAAAGTAACAATCCATCAACCTTATACACTCCATTACTGACTCCCAACAAAAGAGACAATTTTCCCCCTTGACACACCCACAAAATCTGATCTTCTCTCCAATATGAAGCAATACATTAGGGACTCAGGCATGCCCACATTGAAGCCTAATGACATTGCTGCATTAGAGAAAGAAGAACTAAAAACAGCTGTTAAAGAGACCCCCCAGGTAAATCCCCTGGGTCTAATGACTTCACAGTGTCCTATTGCAAAGCTTTGTTATCGCAGTTATCATCCCACTTTCTTGCAACGTTCAACTTCCTGACAACCTCAGCCTCCCCTGCTAATATCCCTAGCGAGGCCCTCACTGCTTATATCACCATAATCCTTAAGCCCTATAGGCCAATCTTGTTATTAAATGTTTACTTGAAGCTGTATTCCAAGATCCTGGTGAACAGATTCCTGTCCTGTTCCTGGCCTTAGTGGACCGCAACCAATGTATAACACCACAACAGTTTTTGATCTTATCCACATGGCAAATCAGGCTATATTGCCGGCGGTCATGCTTTCCACTCATGCCGGGAAGGCTTTTGACAGGGCGAACTTTGCTCTCACTATGGAGCTATTTCTTGGCAATAACAGGGCCCAAAAAAACATTAAAGGCATCATAGTGAATTCCTTACAGCACAAGATCTCAGCTGGTATCATTCTTTTCTTTGTCCCAAACCCCATGGTAGGCATCCCAGTGTTAATGAAAGAATCTGAACGTTTTGGAAAGCTCTCTTAACTTAAAATCAACTATGAATATAAATTGGAAGCTATGGGAATCAAACTTCTGAGTGAAGTTATCCTGGTTCTGAAATCTTCCTTCCCCTTTAAGTGGGCGAATCTCCCTATAACTTACTTAGGCACTAATATCTGCAGAATTTATGGTCTGCAGAAACTAGGTCCTGGAGAGGATGTTATCTAACACATATTACCTTTTGGCACCTAATTTCTGTAGCAACTGAGAGACCGACCTAGGAAATCATATACCCCAGCCCAATGGAAACAAATTTTCACATGACCCATAAAACCTCTATATTCACTAATGTAGGAAACAAACTATAAATATCTCACACACTGGTACTAAAAGAATTCATAATTTCCTTCCCTCCCATTCCCCACTCTGGTGCAGATGTCAGGGAGAAGAGGGCACCTTCTTCCACATATTTTGGCTTTGTCCAAAAATCATTTCATTCTGTTACAGTCGTCTCTATGATCTCAGACATCCTAAAAACTAGGATAATAGCAGGCCCTGCCCTGTAAAGGATGTTCCTTCCACTGGGGGGGGGGGGGTGTCCAGTGATATTTTTAATTTTTTTCAGTTTGACTTGGAAGTTCTGAAAATCTCCCCAAACATCTCCTGCCACCCCCGCATCCTGTTTTTAAGTTGGACTATTTGCTTATACCTTGCTGAGCACATCTAGCTTCTCCATCCCTTGGTCTCCAGACACCTTCTGCAGGGCAGCGTTATCTTGTTTTACCTCTTCTTCCCAGCCTACACTGTGCCCAACATCCTTTGCATCAGTTGCAGAGGGCAGAGACACAAAAGCTGTGATATTTCAAAAGCAGCTATCATAAGGGTTTTTAAGATGGTAATTGATATGATGTGGGTGGAATTTTGTTTTTCCCAGATGACCGACATCCAAAAAAAATGCAGCTCTTTGTCCACAGGAGGTCACATATATGAGTCAAATCCTAAAATGGCAGTTTGAAACAAGATTAGATTCAAATAGACTTTTTTTTACTGAGAATAATGTAATATCTTGGCTGCCTCTTCTAAACAATTGTCACATAGAAGTGATTTGAAAAGAGGAATAATGTTCATATTTATTAAATCATGATAGCTGTTAACCTTGAGGAACTTCTTCAAAGATAGATCACTGTGACACAAAAAACTGACAAAGCATTTTCTTTGCACTTCTTAAGTGGCTTCACTGTATTGAGATCAGATTGCCTTTTCAATCTTACAAAGAAACACTAGCAGCGCTGTCCAAGAAAACATTTTTACATGTTATAATGAAGAATACAACAACCGTTTGCCAAGCCCCAATTAAACGGACACCATTGTATGAAAATGTCCCACATCATTTAGTAGAACATGGAGTAGAAAACTTAAAGAGGAGGTAAAGCCAAGTCAACACTTCATCATTCACGTATATATGCCAGCAAAAAAAGTGACTCTAACAACGCCATGTAGCGTACGATTCATTATTACAGGCGGCTCAATGAATAGCGCAGGCTCTCTAGCTTCCAGAGCGCCAGGTATTACCTTTCGCTCTCCCATACATTTCAATGGATGTTTCCTTTTCTTCTGTTTAAACTGAGTTTTTTATTTCCTCAAATCATTGTGTGACCTCTCCTGGCCTAGAAAAAGTCATTTTTTTAAATTTTTGATTTTTATCTTTTTATGCAGAATTGTCATTACAGATCTGGCTCTAAAGTGTTAATGTCACAGTGTTAAAACAATGTCATTTCATGTGTTTTCACTTTGTTACTGGTGGATATGTGTTCAAAAACAGACTTTAATCACACAGCATCTGGCGATCTATGCTATTGCGACCAGATTTAGAGCGCCAACTCTGAGTGTGTCCTTTTTTGATGAGTATGTTGTGGAGCACTGATAGTTGGTCTCACTGAGCTGGCGCTACTGTTCGCTCCCTGCAGCGCTGTACTGGTGTTAGAACACCCAGCATACATCACATTCATCAATGCAGGGCAGGTTACTACAACTGAGGCACTCTGTTACAGCGCCCGATACCCGCTTACAGCGTCTACTAGCATTCAGACGCTCATCTGCCAATACCTGGCGCTAGTAATGAATCAGCCTCCATGACACACCATTCACTTTGTGTGGATGAGAGGAGGGTTACATTATCCACTGCTTGTCCTGTTTCTTTTAGGTCATTGCAAAGTATACTGAAACTAACTGAAATAAATAGACACAGAGAGCTCAATTCAACCATGTTTGTAACAAGAAATGAATCTGTTTTATGAGAAAAAAAATACTTCAGTTTTAGCTTTTTCAAATTCTTGTGATTCAACAAAGAAAAAACTGTGCTTCATTTACTATACTAATTTTTTTCACTTGTTTTTTCTTATGAAGTGAAAAAACAATTGTTTCATGTGTAAGAAATGCAACTGAAATGTACAGTTGTAAAAAATGAGTGTGATTCAGCAATGTTTTGAGTCTTTTGAATCAATTATTTACAGCTGCCCTGAGCAGGTGTAAAAAATTCTCAGCACATTCCCCTATGTTTTTTACCCCAAAAGGCCAGGTTAGCAACTGCCAGCATGTTTTTTTAGCAGTGTAAAAGACATGCAGAATTAACTTTATATTTTTTACGACACCCTAGGCAGAGCCATGACTGGAAATTTGGAGGGAGCGGACAGGATTTGTTTTCATTTTTACTGAAACAGTAAAAATAAATAAATGAAAAGTTAACTCCTGTAGGTCGTCAGGAATAATTCTATGCAATTGCAATAGTATTTTTTTAATTTTGATACATTTAACAAGTAATCCAGCCAACATTAGGCAATGTTGAATTTACATATACATTTAATGGGATAAATAACAAAACATGTGGAGCAAAAGAAAACGGCAAGTGCAGTTGCATTGATCCAATACATTTCTTTAATAGTTAATTTTCTATTATTTACTATTAATAACTATTTATTACTATTAATTACTGTTTTAATAAAATATTAAAGCTGACACCCCAGGAAAAGTGCTAAACCTTGGCCAAAGGCTATGGGGCTGGTAAGTTTCCAGGGCCAGGGACAGGCTGTTCCGCCTTTTGACCCTGGCTCTACTATGCCTGGTGCACCAGTCTGGTAATCTGGAGGAAGGGCTATGATTCTTTTTACATTTTACTTGAAACTGTTACAAAATGAAGTGAACTCCCCCATATCTGTAGGCATACATCTATGCAACTGCAATAGTGTTTTTTTTTTTTACTTTAACACATTTCACAAGTCATCCAGCTGCCTTTCCTAATAGTGGGATGAATAACAAACATGTGGAGCAAAATAAAACAGCATATCCAGTTGCCTTGATCTATTACTAAATCGTATCCTGCATTACATGAATACATGTGATACTTCATAACAAAAAGACTAGTTGCACAAGTGCATTAAAAAACAGTTGTCACAAATTTACAGAGATATATTACATGGGGACGTCACCTGATCATTCTGAAACACATCTGAAAATGTAGAAAACGAATGCACCATTTGGGGTGGAGTTACTCAAGTTTTTCGCATGTAATCCAATTTCCCAACCAAATGATGTTTTTCTATGTTTGTTGAATCAAATACCTGGTCACAAACTAAATGTAACATTCTGTCTGTGAATTGCACAGAGACTTAAGAAAACCTGCAAGGCATGACTATAGAAAAAGAGCTAAGATTTCAACAATAAAACTTTGTGAAACAGCTTAGCAAATATCAGCTATACCGGGGGGGGGGGGGGGTATAGCCCCTGTGCTGCTCTACTTTCTTAGCATATTTGACCTCTCTAGACAAAATGGGCCATGTTAGCATGTCAGCTGAACAGGATATGGAGGGGTAATGTATGGCAAGGTGCATGAAGCAGCTATGAAGAAATGCTAGATATCACTGAAAACATAACAACAGGTTAAGTCTAAAGATGTTGTAGAGTAAGGTAAAACACTTTCCTTACCCTCTCACACTGCAACATGCCCAGATGTGTTTTTTTTTGGGGGGGGCATGATTTGGAGGGACCCTAACACCAAATATAACTTATACTTACCATTTTCTTGCAGTGCTTAAGAGACAGGGTAAGTGGCTGTAGAAGGTCACTTGCAATAATTTCTGGGTTCCTGTGTTTAAACCTGAACTCCACCCATTTTTCAAAAAATGGGTTTGTAACAGCCGCAGGTAGGCATCCCGATTGCAGATGCCCCTCTGGGAATTAACGCCACGGAACGGGAGAAATCTTACCTTGCTCTCCCTGCCCCCCGGAGAAATCCAGCACTCTGGCCAGCAGGGTCACATGGCTACTAGCACTCGGAGAGAAACTTGGCCACCCAGCAGCCATGTGATTGCACAAGCTAATAAAAGCGCCGGAATTCTCTGGGGGACAGAGGAGAAAGGTACATTTTCCCCTGTTCTTTGCCGTTAATGTGCACGGGGGCATCTGCGGGATCCCTCCCTGCTCTTGTGAAAAATCGGTAATGTCCTGGCTCAATGTGGGGCTCACAAAACAATTAGTAGTTGGGTTAGGTTTCCACCATCAGTAAAGATCTCTGTATTCTGACTAACACTAAGTCAATAGTCTCAACAGACACACCTAAGCAATATACATGTATAAATCAACAGGTACAGTAAATAGACTTTTATTTCAAAATATTTTACATTTATTTTAATTACTTTTTAGCACGGACATGTGGATCAAATCTCCAAGGTCCATCTGGTGTTATAACCTCTCCAAACTATCCAGTTCAATATGAAGACAATGCAAACTGCGTATGGGTGATAACAAGTTCAAATCCTAGTAAGGTATGTTGGGTTGTTTGTCTTTAACATGAACTCTACAGTATATTTTATCGACTGCTGAGAAAACCAGAACTACGGTTGCTGATCTTCTAAAACATTCTGTAAACTAGTGACCTGGATCAGGAGATCTTTTCCTAAGCTGATGTCAGACCCATTCTTCTCTAAGCAGCAAAACCGAATGATAAACCCCCAAGAAAGAGGAGGGGAGTAATGAACCTGGTATTTTTTTGCACTTGGATTTTCATATGTTTTAGGATTTTGTAGCAAAACTCCCTACATCACGTCACATATCACAGTAGAAGACTGTAGAATCTCCTAACCACTAGTCATGTGGTGGTATACGCCTCTGCTGCACTAGTAACTTACTGACATATTCTCTGCACCCAGAAACCTAGAGTATACACATAAGCCATAATCATAGAGACAAGGACATTAATTTGCCCTAATATCTTACTCAAAGAGGGGCTATACAAAGACAAAATGTAATTCACATTCCCTTTTTTTATAAGCCCTCACCAGGCCTCCAGAACCCAAAACCCCCATAGAAAATCTTGCTTTGCATGCATACATAAATTAATATTTTTTCAGCTCATTGATTGCCTTTGTAAGCTTGTAGTTATCCAAAACCATGAAACTTTAAAAGGTACAAGAATAGCACTGGTGATTTTCTTCTACTAGCCTGCTAAGGTTTGGAATCTGTGTTTATATAATTTATGTGTTTTGTGCTGCATAAATGTATAGTATCAATTTTATCTTGTGGTACTAAAATTTCAAAAGAAATCGAGAAGCAGCAGATGGCACCAAGATTAATGCAGACTTTCGTTCTTGCTACACTAACGCTTCACAATGACTACCTATGTCAGGGAAGGAGAAGAACATGTCTAATTAGGAGTGGGATCAATTTAATTATGTTGAGAAGCAAACATAATATATAAAAGTTACAGCTGAAAAGAAAATTCTAGTTTTAGTAACGACCAAATATATTCCTGCTATGATGCATTGCGCAATTACTTGAAATTATACATGAAGCTTTGCAGATGACTTTTATGTCATTAAGCTGTTGACACTTGAACACAAATTTGCTACGCTTCATTAAATCAAGGACAGCCTTTTGTACGGTTACATCTTATTTCCAAAGACAATTAGAGAAAACCATAATGAACTTATAGCACTGGCTAAGATTACAGCTAATATGTGATGAGTTACCTTATTAAAGGTAACAGAAATTGCTGCGATTATTTGCCAAATTACTTGTTGCTTTCGCAACAGCGACTTGATATGAGATAAGCATTCTGAATGGTGTTGCTAGAATATGTATTTGTTTTGATTTTGATGCAGTTTGTCTGAATGTTCAGTTCATTCATGAATATTCTGGTTCAGCAGCATCCACATACAAATATTAGTCTAGAGGGTTTTGTATTCAGATCTGGGAAAAGCCGCTAAAGCAGCCAGGTAGCCCCAAATTGCAAGGGGAGAACTCCAAGGGGAGAATTTCAATAGGAGAATTTGAGGAACATTTTTCTAAATGATGTGTTTTTAGAGCGAAAGAAGAATTGATCTTGGGCCTTTCTACAATGTAACAAGTGGAGCAGAGCTTTTCTGTTGCATTTTAAAATGCTGCTTTTTTACACTGTAACAATGAGGCTTGTGGATGGCCAAACCTTCTTCTGTTACATTGTAAAACCAGCCATGATCCCTGCTGACAAAATGTAATCAGCTCACAGCTCAAATTTACTTCATTAAATGATTGGAATGACCCTGACCCCACACTAATTAGTAAGTGATTTATTGATACTAATAAAGCAAGGACATTCAGCAAAAAGTAGGCCCCATTTTTATCCAGCACTTGCCTCATGTCTTATAGCTTACCTGGCAGCCCCATTGCCTTCATTTTAAAACTTCTAGTGGTATTAGAGAGAGTAACTAGAGATGAATAAGCACTTGAACATTTCCTTGGCCACTGACCCACCCTATTTTCCAGTTCAATGCACCTCACCTAGTTATGCTGAATCAGTAAAAATAATATCTTTCTTCATTAAATTCAATTAAACGAGAAGTGTACCCTGGGCCGATTCAGAGTTGTGGGGAACTTACTTTCTTTTCTTGGAAACTTGTGTCATATATTTCCACATTCTAGAGAGCTGTTGATTCTATGTTTATGCCCCATGTGTTTCAGAATGAAAAGAAAAAAAAATAATTAAACTTAAAAATCCTGACTGCAAGCGGTTACATACACCCATTTACAGGCTGCATCCCTAATGCTTGTCAAACAGAAATGTGGAATTGGTGCTAAATATTGTATTTTTTTGACATTTATTTAAGAAGCGCTAATGCCATGTAGAGCCAGATGAACGAGGTGAATATAAGGTTCCAGTGCAAAATGTGTATTTATCAAGTCAAAAATCCAGAGCACCTCAGATAGCGCCAGATAGTTTCCCATCTATCATCAGTGCCTGCGATGGGATGAGTGCTGATGTTGAGTTCCCTACAGTAACAGATAAGAACAGGTGCCCCCAACGCAATCTGCCTTTTTTTATGTGCTGTCATCACCCCTAAAAATTATAAATGGGGATGGCTAGAATTCCCTTTTCACAATCTAACAGGCCGCATTAGCCTCTGTTATTTTACATTAGGCCATATTCACAATAATAAATCATAATGTTGCATTCAGCAAAGACAAGGTATTTTATTTATACATTTTTTCAATGACTTTGGATTCTTTCTAGCGCCCCCAGCCGGTACTGGCCTGTGCTAGCGCATCAGCTTTTAACTGCCCTGCGCTACTGCCCAGCGGCTGGCTGGGAGGCAGCAAATAAAGAGCGCCCGTCTCCAGGCGCTCATCTAGCGCCTGCATCAAAAATGTATAAACAAGGCTCCCTGTCTTTGCTGAATACAACATTATGATTAATGGCTGTGAATACGACCTAATGTAAAATAAATGAGGCTAATGGGGCCTGTTAGATTGTGTGCTATATAGAATATCAAGCCATATCTCTGTTTCAGCATGCAAGGGTCATTTGTTTAAAGTGAACCAAAAAAGGTAATGCTCAGTAACAAATGATAGTAAGTTTCAAACACAGATACTGTATTTCAAATATTTGTATTCAGTGTTAATATTCCCATTTGAATTCTTGTCCAGCAGTAGAATATACAGGATAAGACAAAGAAAAAAATCTATACTCACCTTATCTCCACTGCAGCACATTGTGCCTAGTTTGAATCTTCAATACTTAACTGTTCAGTAGTCCGGCCTCTGGACTCCACATGGTTCTTCTATTGAGGCTAAGTTATGATAGGTGAAGGGAGGTAAGATTAGTAAGACTTGAAGTTCTGAGAAGCTAGATCGGGTGAGATGTACTGCACAGTAGTATAGATTTTATGTTTTAGCCTAGAGAAAGTCTAATTTATAAGCAAACAGATATTTACTTCTGGTCAAGACAAAATCTTCTTAGGCTTTCATTAACCTATTCTGGGGCCAGGATTTTAAAATGGACTATTCATATTTACATATCCATTTATAAATGGAGTATAATGTTTCAGCTTGGACTACAGAAAGATTCATTTGAGAGAGTCATTTGACAGTCAGATCCTTGCTCTTATCTACCAATTAAGTGTGACAGCAAGTGAAAGAGGTGTGAAATGAAAAAGTAACTTTTAAAGCCCAGTGGCACCATTGGTAATTGAAAAGCTATATGTAAATAAACACAGGCTGCCACTAAAAAAAATGATTTGTTTTCCTCTATTCCATTTTTCCACGACCAAGCTCCAAATGTGGTTGCATGGCCAACCATTTCCCTCTGCACTCCAATTGTAGACGAGTCTCTGGGCTCTACATGCTTCCCCAATGGTTCTTCTATTCAAGCTAAGTCCTGCTAGAGAGGGACAGGGTACGCTACATAAACTCCCAAGTGAACCAACCACGTCCTATGGAAGGTTAAATTAAAAAAAAAAACAGGACACTAAATTAACTCCACGTAGTGTGGTGTTCTGGTAATAACTTGGATAAAAATACTCACTTTGACTTCAAATGAAAAATTAGACTATTTGCCTATTATCTTATTTCTAGCACTATTTTCAAAAGGATCAAATTGCTCCCAGCATGAGATTGTGAGAAGGGGGCTTAAACAGCTAGTTTAGAACAATGGTATCCTGTCAAAAAACAGCATGCAATGGCATACCTGGGGAAAACAAAAATTAAATCCACTATAACAGGAATTCCAAGCAGTAGTGAGGGCAGAAAGCATCCAAACAAAAATGTACATGAGAGTGTAGCAAACTAGATGTGGAGGCTGATTTAATACTAGCGCCATGTATCGCCATGTGAATGTCTGTATAGTGGCGCTTAGAGCGACCACTAGTAGATGCTATAAGCGGGCATCGGACGCTATAACCTAGCTTAGCAGGCAGATAAGTGGCGCTGTACTATCTTGTCCAGCAACCCCCTTTACCCTTGAAGCAGCATGGGAGCTGCGTGCACGGGTATTTAACACCAAGGCTGGCCTGACCTTTTTGCCCTGGGTGACCCTATATTACGTGAGATTTTTGTGCATATTGTCTGCCGGAACCTGAATTTATTTGTACATTTTTTGGGGTTTTTAGTAATTCATGGAGTCTTGTTTGGGATGGGTATCCTGTGCAATATTAGGGATGTAGACTATTTCAGGTGATTCATATGTATTTGCACCAATAGATTTTTTCTATATGTATTGTTTTTGTGTTGTTGTACAGGTGTTATCAATTGTATTCAAATATCACTTATAGATTTGTTTCAGAGCACGGTGCACTTTTTTATTTACACATTTATAGATTTTCTGTGGAGTTTTTATTTGTATATACACATGCGTGTACACATATATATATATATATGTACACATATGTGTGCATGTGTGTATACACATTTGTATATCTTTTGTGCCGGCACAAAAAGATGGTTTTGAGATATCTAAGTATGTGGTTTCTTACCCATATGGCATGAATTGGATAGCCTTTATGGGCATCATTTATTGATATAGGTTTTTGGCCATACCTGGTGGTTTTTAATAATTGTTGTGGTGTATATATGTTTTTAATTTTTGTACCAATAAAATATCAAATTGTGTGATCAATATTAGTTGTGGTGCTTCCTGTCGGGAGTAAGGTGTGCCGTTGGCACGCCCACTCCAAGTTTGTACAATCTGGTTAGTTTGAGTGAGAACACAGTTATACAATTTACTCTTATTTTGAGCGGTGCACCCCTTTAGTGAGGCGCTCTAAAACTGGGCGATCTAGCATAGAGTGCCAGACGCTGTGTGAAAGAAGTCTGTTTCTCAACACATATACACCAGCATCAGAGCCAAAACACATGGAATTACATTGTTTTAACACTGTGACAATGATACTGCAATGTCAGACTTGCACATACAATCCTGCATAAATAAATAAATAAAAACAATAAAAGTGTTTGCTTGCAGGGCACACAATGATTTGAGCCAAAAATGTTAAACTTTACTATTGCAAAACGCAATTTAAACACAGCCAAATGAAACACCATTGAAATGTATGGCAGAGCGACACTGAGCGAAAGGTAATACGTGGCGCTCCTGAACCTAGAACGCCAGCGCTATACGGTGAGCCGCCTCTAGTAAAGCAGGTGACACTACATGACGCTGTTAGAGGCGCTCACCATATTCGCTTTCTTAAATGTGGTTTTCACATACAGTGTCCAGCGTTCACCCGGTGCTACTTGCCGCTACGTGGTACTACCTGGCGCTAGAGTTTCTTAAACCACCATAGTTTTGGTCCACTTTAAAGTCCTGGAAATCCAGATGAGACTAGGTATACTTCAGGGTAGTATAGATTTTATGTTTCAGCCAGGGGGAAAGCCTTTATTTTACATTTAATTTACAGACATTTGCTACTGGTCAGTTACTAGCAAAGAGAAAAGAGCAAGTTCAGTGAAAGAAACTGTGCTTTATTATGTTGAAAGTAAGGTCATTATTGCTTACTAGTCAGAGATATAGCCAGTACCTTCTTGTTGAATTTTTGATCATCATTTAAGATTCAGCCACCCGGGCCGCCTTTTCTTCCTTTTTTTTTAAATAGTGTTGATAAGGGTTGGAACCAATTGAATTTTACTGTTTACTGCTACAAACCTATTTAGGAGGTTTTATCATGGGAAGTTAATTTTACCACAGAATCTGTTGATGTATCAGGATTGGAGGGTGGTGATGATTATACATGATGGTGTTTCTTTTACACTTTTTTGGGCCTTCATTTTCAGCTAGATAAACGCTCTTATTATGTCACCATAAAAAAATGCATTACCAAAGATTAGCTTAATTAACAGAGGTGAAAAGTATATCTGATTTGTACTCAATAAATTAATAATAATCATAAAAAAAACTGTACATGAGCTAGTAGCAAAGCAGATGCTCTTAGTGGTAAACAAGTATTTGTTTCTATGGGGGTTCTTTATGAAGGGATAACGCCAGGCAGTGCCTTATAGCGGCAAGTAGCGTCTGCTGAACGCCGGGCGCTGTACGCAAAACCACATTTATGAAAGTCAATCTGGTGAGTGACTCTAACAGTGCCATGTAGCGTCCGATGTATTATTACAGGCGGCTCAGCGTATAGCACTGGCACTCTAGCTTCCAGAGCGCCAGGTATTACCTTTCGCTCACTGTCACTCTCCCATACATTTCAATGGCCGTTCATTTGCTTGTGTTTAAACAGCATGTTTGACAATTTTTTTGCTCAAATCATTGTGTGACCTCTCCTGGCTGCAAACAAACATTTTTAGAAACTTTTTTGACTTTTTATATTTTTATGCAGAATTGTCAGTACAGGTCTGGCACTAAAGTGTTAACGTCCCAGTGTTAAAACAATGTCATTCCATGTGTTTTCGCTTTGTTACAGGTGTATATGTGTTTAAAAACAGACTTTAATCACACAGCGTCTGCCGCTCTCTGCTATAGCAACCAGATTTAGAGCATCGACGGTGTGTGAGTGAGTGTCCCTAGTATGATGTGGAGCGCCGAGAGCCGGTCGCACTGAGCTGGCGCTACCTTTCGCTCCCTGCAGCGCTGTACTGGTGTTAGAGCCCCCAACATTCATCACATTCATCAATGGGGGCCAGGTTACTACAGTGACTGAGGCGCTCTGTTACAGTGCCCGAAACCCGGTTAAGGCGCCTACTAGCGGTCGCTCTAAGTGCCGTTATACAGACGCTCATCTGCCAATACCTGGCGTTAGTAGCGAATCAGCCTCTTAAACTCATTGTCCACTCAAAATTATCCCCATTGTGTAGGGCTACACATGGCAATATTTTCTTTTTTTGCCCTTTTTGAAAATAAAGCTATAGTGCCAGTGTTATTGTAAAACGAAGAGGCACTGGAGGCGGCAAAGAGGAAGAAGAAATTCCCCTTCTTTTTGGCCACTGGAGCAACGAGGCAGCATGGGGATGACACTGCTCCATGAAAGATTTTTAGGGAATTGATGGCTGGTCAATCCCTTTAATTTCTTACTGGAATAAATATCCTAGTGCTATACATTTTGAACAGAAATAATTAGAACTGAGTTTGCTTATTATATAATAGTTAAAATGAAATAATGAACTATTACATACAACAGCATTAAACAACTAAAAGTTTAGGTTCTTGAAATAAAACTTTTCTTCCACATTATTTTTTGCTTTGGTCTAAGCTAATTGGATACAAATGTTCCAGTTTCCTTCTCATCTGCATGTTTGTTATTGTTGGCACAATTTCTTCTTCTAGTAATTGGTACTTAAAAATGTTATGAGGCACATCAATTGTACATCATTCCTGAATGGAAGTAGATGCCAGTTCTAGTTTTCTCTTCTGTCTGTGAAAAGCGTAAGAGACAATTTTGGTTTTATGAGCATTGTCTTTGATATGTAAACAACTCTGAATAGTGATGCAAAACTCCTCTCCAGTGACAACTGCCGCCTAAGCATATTTCAAATCTGTCTAACTTGTTTTCTGTCCAGGCCAAGATTAAACAAGCTTTGGGTCTATTAAAATGAAGCAGATAGTACACAAAAATGTAATACCGTTTTCTGAGCTTCTCTCTAACTTCATGCAAATTAAACTTCACAGGGATGATTTCTAAAATTATCAAAATGCTTGAGCAATAGGCTATCTTAAAAAAAAGGTACTTACATACAGAGAAGGTTAATGGTTCTTGATATAAATTTAATGATGACACAATCTTGTAACTCAGAATGTAAAAGATATAAAACAATAAGTGGGTTATCTAATGATTTGCGATTTATTTTGGAGAGGCTGTATTTTGAAAAGCATTGAGAGGTTTACTCACGCAGAACACAATAAGGTAAAAAAAAGAAGACCAAAACCCACTGAACTTGTGAAATACAGAACATTTGGCCAAAGCTCCTACTGATACTCCCTTCTTAGGGTGGAAAACTAGAATGTATATTTTCTTCTACTGAATTGTCTTGAAACTGATATATATATATTTTTTGCTGTCCCTGTCTCTGAGATGGTAGATGATGAATCATTAAATAGGTGTGGCAATGACATCAAAAGAGCAGCAAAAATAGGCAAAAAGGGGGGGGGGGGAGCAATTCAGGGATGTTCAGGGATGTGTGGTCTGCTTCAAAAATCAAAATCCCCTGCACATGCAATTAGGCAGTTATCCAAGTGAGGTGGAAAATGTAGAAATGAGGTAGAAATTTTATTTTAGAAGTTATGATATAACAGCAGCTAATGAGGAATCCACACACTTGGAGAGGCTTATTTTGAATGTGTTTGGGTTTTCTATAGGCTGAACTTTTAAAATAGAATATCTAGTCCATCAAACATTATTTTGAGTTGTAAATAGAATTCCCTTTTTCCATCTTAGTAGGCTTTACTTAGCAACATGATGAATGCTTGAGAGAGGCAATCACATCCACTCACATGCAGAAAATATTGCGGTGTCTGGGAATTCAAAGACACATCTGAATATTTTCTGCATGTGAGGGATGGTGGGATCTCGCATAAAAGATTTTGACAACTCGCATGAGTTTTTCTTTTTATTGTCACATCAGCAGTAGTAAAATGAATGACAGCATGCAGGTTTTGGCTTTTTTAAAATGAAAAATATCATGTTGACATTTTTTGCATGCTCTTTTTTCTTGAAAGGTGGGGGGGGGGGGGTTGAAAAATAAAAAGAAACAATTCCTCCCTTATATTAACAATCTTGTTATCAGGCTGCCTCTTAATTGATCCTAAAAAAATTATGTTAGTCTAAACTGATAATGTATAATATATGTGTCTAACTGGCTAGCGATATACTGTACCAATGCTTCTATGTTTTTTCTAAAATTTTGACAGCTAGCTAAATGTGGACACATGTTCAACAATTTCACATTTACCAACTACATTTCGATAGTAATACTCCCAACTGCTCATAAAAAAAGTTCCATAAAATGTCATTTTCTGTAAAGCAAACACAAATTAAAATCAAGTGTATTGGTCACATACAAAGCTATATATAGCTATATATAATATCAAGCATTAGAAGCTATATAGAAGTTATATAGTTAAAGTGAGCCAAAAGCTGGGATGATTTTTGTCCATTTCTCTGGGGCATTTTAATTTGGGATGTCCTACTTTATGAACCCCCAAAATGTAAGTATATGGTCTCAGGGCGCCCCAAATCAGGATGCCCCATGGGTAGGGAATACGCTTCAAAGGGTTTTGGTCCACTCCAATTCATAGAAAACTCTGCATTATCAGCTCTTGAGGATTTATTTCTGAATTGCTGAAATTATTTAGCAATTTTATATGTAGTTATCCACCAATGTCACATATTTTTTGGCTTGCAACACCCTTGGATCCATAAATGTATTACATCACATCTCAACCACTAATTATAACTCAAAGCAAATGATTGATGTTGACCCCATCCTAGAGTGCATGCAAGTCCCCTTCCTAACCTTACAACACCAGACAGAGTTTAAGGAGACCCACACATACTCAGCATAGTGTGCGATGACCCTTAGACCCTTTAGACAAGGACACGGTGAAGAAATCTACAAAATGCAATAACAGGAAGGGCTCATGCAAAGGCCTCTCAAACCCCATCCAGGACACCTTTGCCTGATGGAATATCAGCCAACAGCAGCAGGACTCAATTCAAATGCAAGGCTTCCTGCGTGATGCTGCTACAGGCATTGTTCTTCAATAGTGGTTTTGTAGTTGGAGGGCAAGCTCAGAAGCAAATATTTTAATCTTAAGATCTGCTTCTTGAAACCTTCACAGACAGTGGCAATAGAACAGATGAGTGGACAGGTGTACAGACCTTTATATTTATCTCTCCATTGCCCCTTAAGCAGTGTGGTGCCCAAAACCACACTGTCCAAAACCAAACAAAAACACCACCTTGTCTGTCAGTGTCCTCCTAGGTTGACCTTTATGTTGATTTGGTTTTCCCCGTGATCTGTCAAGGATTGGTAAAATCAAAAACAAAATAATTTCATCATTTCTTTTAAGCTGTCTTTTGTAACTAGCACTTGGCTGCCAAGAACATGTATCAAGCTTTATATTTCATTAACAAGTCAATTTACTTTCTGATAACTCTCAAATTCTGTCCAGCCAAATATATTGTCTCTGTCTTGAGGTGTCTGTTCCTTGCTTACCGTAGTTTGTGAACGTTCTCAGTTACCTTAATGTGCTGTAATTATCCTCCTTCCACCATCAACTTACCTTTTTACCACTGCATTGCTGTTGTTGCAGCCTGTTTTGATAGTCTGATATCATATTCCTACCAAATCTGTAAATCTAGAGTTTATTCTTTTTTTTTGTTACATATGCCCTACATGCCAACTTCACCTCTAGATGCTCCAGAGAAGCCATGTTTGAGCTTTACTTCTTCCTGACAATGTTTAGATAGTAGTATTCTAAACATTGTCAGAAAGTAATAAAGCTCAAACTTGGCTTCTCTGGGGCATATAGAGGTGAAGTTGGCATGCAGAAAAATTGGTACAACTGAGATGTTCTTTATGCAGTGGTCCATCAGAAAATGAAATAATCTACCATCATTGTAATAATGAGGTAAATGGCCAAGAAACAGTCCACTTCTTTAATTATTTCATTTTTAAATATTTAATAATTTATTAGTAGTGTCCTAAAATGGCTTGAAGTACTCACTCACACTGAGAGCTTCAAGGAAAAGAGTGGCTGTAGGACCACTTTTTTTGCATGGTCCTGGAGGACTAAAATTGAAAAAAGGGCAAACTTTTGCCCGGCACTGATTTCCTACTAATTATTGCTTTTGAGTTGAGTCCCTTGAAACGTGACCCATTTTAATTGTTGGTTGATGCACTACCCCTTTTAAACCCTTTGCAATGGCTTCTAGATGTCACTATATATGTGCTCCCATGGATCCCAAAGACCACCTGGTTAGACCTGCACTTTAGAGTATGACACCAGTCACCTTTCCCAACACATCTTGCAAATGTTTTATTATTGCAAGAAATATGACAGAACTGTTTAGATCTAAAATGCATTTCACAATGGGACACTCTAAAATCTGATCATATAATGTAAATAGAGGCATACAGAATAATATAGAGGCAGTTCTCTATTTCTGATCATACATCTATTATTCTTGGTTACATTTATCATATCAGCTTAATTGACATTTGTTTCTATTGAATAAGAACAAAATCTGCAGTACCGTGACATTTCTGAAAATGTAATTTATACAGACTATATCAATCAAAAAGGGAGGAATAACACTGCCATCGGTACTTCAAATGTAAAAAGCAGTTAAAGAGAAAGCATCTTGCAAATGTGATATATATATATATATATATATATATATATATATATATTATAATTTTATATTTTTCAATTTAGTTTATTTCATTTGAGTCTCTATTTAAATTGAAATGAATGCTATGCATAGCTACAAATGTTTAGAACATAAGAGTAATTTGAATTGAATAATAATTAATATATTTGCCACCATAAAAAAAAAAACATTAAATGGACCTGTTACCAGCAGGAATGTTTGACTTGATGATGAATTGATATATGTGCTATATATGAAATATCAATGTTACATTTTAAATACTGTAACAATACTGTAACAAAGAACGCCACCAACACTTCGTAAGACAACTTGAAAATATCTCTATTAAGCTGCACAGAATGCTGGAGACCCCTTGCACATAACCCCCGCAGAACGCCTGTAAAGCTTACCTTAACCTCCTTCCCCCACCAGGAATCAAGTGCCGCCATTGGCTGCTGGCACTCACAGGGGCAGGACATTCTGGTGGGCAGAACCGTGATGGCACTCACTACCTAAGTGTTCTCAATGTAGCCAATCACATCACTGGATTACCAGTGGAAAAGGATCAAGGTTAAGGTAAGCTTCATGGGCATTCTGCAGGTTTATGTGCGGGTGGCTGCAGCATTCTGGATGCCTCCCCAGACTGTAATTTAGCGGCGGTACTATTTGGGTGTTGGTACGCTTTAAGTATTTTTATTGTAATTGGGCTCATCTGGCAAACTAATTTTCACAGGATTTTTAGAATGATTTGAGTGATCTAAAGAGCCCTGAGACACAATAACATCCACATCATCTTATTATCTCTTCTATCCATCTACACCTATTTTACCTAGTTGCCACCTTTATTTTCAACCTTTATTTTCATCCCCGCTACCTATATCTATTACTTTTCATTGTGCTCTTTAATGAACCTAACCTAACCTATGGGTAGTTACAGTAAACACTTTCAATTGTTACCTGTATTCAGTTTAGTCGCATGGTTGATAATGGGCTGGGTTAGTATAGTGGTCCATGCGCACTTTTAACATTTGTCAGTAGTAGGCAGAGCATATATGAACTCCATATCTGATATTTTTGTGGTTATTTAAATGGAATTGTTTTTCACATACACCTTTTCCTGTACCTCATAAGCTGGTTTAAAAATACTCAGACAGAAAAAGATGCATATTTTAAAACTCAAAATTTAATTGTATTTCTCAACATCCAGAAAAAGTCTCAAGACATCAAGGATAAAATAATTTTATTGTATTTGCATACAGTAAGCAACAGGAAGTCTGAATTATAAGAGGTGTGCTGGGCTTTTTAGGTTGCTGGCACAAAAAGGTTGATCTTTTCTCAAAAGACCTTTATTGTGCAGTTTTCTCACAGCAGCTGTCAGAAATTAGAAAATGATGTTTGACAATGTTTTCTGCAATAAGGTTGTGAAGGCATGATGTGATGAATTGTAGAAAAAGTGTAGCTAAATCTCCGGAACAATTTATTCACATTTTAGAATAATATATCACAAGAAAAGATACAGATTTCACCTTTCTAAATGCATAATTAATTACCTGGATTTATTGCCTTTTTTATTATTTTTGTCGATAATGGTAATACTAATAATCAATATTTACAGTATGTGTGTCAAGATGTGTCAAACATCTTAGCAGATACAGTGGGTAGGAGGGATAGCTGAACACCTTGAATAGATATTTGGGGTTGAAAATTAGCATAAATATTTATTTGCTATTAAATAATAATGTGAAAATAGATACTGTATGTGGTAGCATAAGGAGTTTGATACTAGAAGAAAAAATATAAGAAAAAAATATTTGTGAATTGAGGTCATTTTTAATTCAAAATTAGATTCTCCAATGGAGATATATTACACATTTCCTCATACACATGATCCTGAAAAGTACATTATCAGTTAAAAGTCTAAACATGCCCTTTCATTCCATGTGTTTTCTTTGACTTGTTAGATTCATACTGATGACCTGAAGCCTATGAACCATATGACATGGATTAGTAAACAAAAATTGTTAAACAAACCAGAATATATCTTATTTCTCATATTTTTCAAAATAGTCAGTGTTTACTGTAATGAGTCTTGATGGCATGTTACTGTAGAATGGGCAGAAGTCCTTCTGGTTGAGTGTGCCTTTGAATTTTTGAATACATTTGTTACCAGCAAAGTACCCTCTTGCCATCACACCTCTTCCCTGCTACACAGTGAAAACCACATGTGTAGAAACCATCTGCTTATATTTCTGTGTTTTTATTAGACATGGCTAGAGATGAGCGAACTTCTTGAAAGTTCGATTCGGGCGATTCGCCGAATTTCCCCAAGAAATTCGGGTTCGCCCGAATCGAACTTTCACGAATCGCTCATCGGTCTGCCCGCTCCCACCATGCCGGCATTTTTTAAAAAAGCAAACACTTACCTGCATGGTCGGAGCGTGGAGCGGCAGCGGTTAAAGGGGATTTCTTCTAACTAGAGTACAGTTTGAATTGTTTTTGTGTCTGCTGTAAAAACCCCAGGCCAATGGGTATCCCATATTAGCACATTTGACCCTATCTGTTACACACAAGCAGCTCTTAAAGGGGATTTCATCTGACTAGAGCACAGTTTTAATTGTTTTTGTGTCTGCTGTAAAAACCCCTGGGCACTGTGCATGTCATGTTTGCACATTTAACCCTATCTGTTACACACAAGCAGCTCTTAAAGGGGATTTCATCTAACTCGAGCACAGCTTTAATTGTTTTTGTGTCTGCTGTAAAAACCCCAGCAAAAATTTGTAAAAAAATTTAAAAAATATTTTAAAAAGACTATGGAAAAAATATATTAAAAACAAAAATCAAAATATATATATTTTTAAAAAATACAAAATATAAAAAAAAAACTGAAAATGAAAAAAAAATACAAAATTAACCAAAGAAAAAATTGGATACATTTTATATGTTATTGTTATTATGTTATATGTTATTATGTTTTATGTTATTGTTATTATGTTATATGTTATTATTATAAATGTGTTCAAATAAGATAAATGTTAACAATAAATATGTAATTGTCAATTAGGCACTTTTTTCTGTGACACCATTGCTAAGTGCAAGTGCACTGTCACAGGCACAACGGCCTAGGAGCATGGAGGCCACAGCGGACGGACCTGTCCAAGTTGCTGTTGTGGTTGTGCAGGAACCACAATCACCCAGTGGTGCTTAAAGGATATGTATTGTCCCTGACCGTAGTTACAGCTCCAGACGTAGGCACTGCCGTGCACTTTGGCACACACTGACAGGCTAAAGGACTGACCCACCTTCTGTTCAACAAAATTGTACAGGGCTGGTACTGCCTTCTTCGCAAAGAAATGACAGCATGGGACTCTCCACCTCGGCTCGGCACAAGCCATCAGTTCTCTGAAAGGTCCACCACCTCAAAAGGGAGGGACTGCAGCATCAACAACTTATACAGGAGCACATTTAGCTTCTGCATGTTGGATGAGCACATACTGTTGTCTCTTGGACATGGCTCGGCCAATGGATTGCTGGCGGCATGACTGACTAGGATTAAGAGGAGGAGGAGCATCTGGAGTGACAGAGGATGGCTATGACACACAGGAGGTGGTGGAGCCTTGGCTGGCTGGAACAGAGAGCGGCGTGCCACTGGGTAATGCAGCAGGCTGGACCACCACTTTGGAGTCAACTCTCCCAGGCCGCTTGATGGTGACACTGCAAATGTCGATGCAGGGCTGTGGGTCCAACATTGGGACCCTGGCCACACTTCACTTTCTGCCTACACATCTTTCATATAGCCATGTTAAATGGATGATCGTGCTAACCAATTGATGACGGCAGATGGGTTGCTGGTCAAGACATGACTGCGAACTGATACCGGGAGATCAGGGCCTCTCACTGAGACTCCTGCTGCCACTCACCCCTAGTCTGCTGAGACCTCTGCTTGATGAATTGAGGCCTAATATGTTACTATCTTACTAATCTGTTAATATGTTACTAATTACAAATATGTTACTAATTACAAATATGTTAGTAATACTATGTTACTAATGTGTTACTATGTTACTAATATATTACTATGTTACTAATGTGTTACTATGTTACTAATATGTTACTAATATATTACTATGTTACTAATATGTTACTAATCTGTCACTCTCCATCACTCCAAGCCTTTAAAAGTGCTCTCAAAACTCACTGATGTCCTCCTCAGCTTCCTTTACAGTGTCTGCTTAAGAAGCCAAAACGCTTGCAACACCACCTCCCACGCCACTCTCCTCATCACTACTTGCCCGCCTAGTGGAAGAAGCGGCGAGTGTCTCCTCCACTTCTTGGCTGGGCAGTAGCTGCTGATCATCAGATCATCCTCACTGAATAGTGAAGCTGAACCCAAAGCATAAGATATAACCGACAGTTTACTGGGGGTGTCAGATGTCACTTGTGATGCAGTGGATGATCGTGTTAACCAATGGATGATGGCAGATGGGTTGCTGGTCAAGACACGACCGCTAGCTAATACCGGGAGATCAGGCCTCTCACTGAGACTCCTGCTGCCACTCACCCCTAGTCTGCTGCAACCTCTGCTTGATGAATTTAGGCCTCTGCAACTTCTCTGTGCCCATCCTGGCACTTCTCTGCCTGACATACTTAGTGCGTATATGAGGGGAGGACAAAACGCTACACTACACTTAAAGCAGGATTTGTCGATAACAGCAGCAGGTGTGTAACTATCTATGGCCTTTCACTAAGTAGTAACTAGGCCCTGAAGACTTTAACAGGAACAAAGTGATGAAACTCTTAGATGTACGTATGTGATGCTCTGATGAGAGCAATTCAATGTCCTCCAGTACGCTTGAAAAATGTTTTTTTGAGAGACTGGCCTGCGTGGAAATGAATTGGGCATGGATCAGCCAAGATTTCCACCCACCAATGCCTGATGCATTAGAGTAGATTGATCATGGGGCCAGATCAACACTAAAGAAATATGGATAGTGCAAAACAGATTTAATGCGCTGCTCTCCGCATGAGACCACATGTAATTATTGAGAAAATGCTTTACGTTAGTCTTACTTTTTATTAATATTCTTTGGATAAGATATATGTGCCGAAAATCTGTATATGTTCTCTTCATGCTGCTGCAAACTCCTGGGTGTGTCTTTCAGGCAATATCTGAGCTTTCTATGCTGCTGCCAAGTCCAATGTGTTTTTCAGGCAATATATGGGCTCCCTATGCTGCTGCCAAGTCCAGAGTGTGCCTTTCAGGCAATATTTGGGCTGCTGCTGCCATCTCCAGTGTGTCTTTGGGCCAATTTTTGGGCTCCTGCTGCCAACTCCAATGTCTCTTTCAAGCAATGTTTGGGCTCCTGCTGCTGCTGCTGCCAACTCCAGGGTGTGTCTTTAGTCCAATTTTTGGGTTCCTGCTGCCAAATCCAGTGTCTCTTTCAAGCTATGTTTGGGCTCCTGCTGCTGCTGCTTGCAACTCCAGGGTGTCATTCAGCCAATTTTTGGTCTCCTGCTGCCAACTCCAGTGTGTCTTTCAAGCTATGTTAGGGCTGCTGCTGCTGCTTGCAACTCCAGGGTGTCATTCAGCCAATATTTGGGCTCCTGCTGCCAACTCCAGTGTCTCTTTCAAGCTATGTTTGGGCTCCTGCTGCTGCTGCTTGCTACTCCAGGGTGTCATTCAGCCAATTTTGGGCTCCTGCTTCCAACTCCAGTGTCTCTTTCAAGCTATGTTTGGGCTGCTGCAGCTGCTGCTGCTTGCAACTCCAGGGTGTCATTCAGCCAATTTTTGGGCTCCTGCAGCCAACTCCAGTGTCTCTTTCAAGCTATGTTTGGGCTGCTGCTGCTGCTTGCAACTCCAGGGTGTCATTCAGCCAATTTTTGGGCTCCTGCTGCCAACTCCAGTGTCTTTTTCAAGCTATGTCTGGGCTGCTGCTGCTGCTTGTGACTCCAGGGTGTCATTCAGCCAATTTTTGGGCTCCTGCAGCCAACTCCAGTGTGTCTTTCAAGCTAGGTTTGGGCTGCTGCTGCTGCCTGCAACTCCAGGGTGTCATTCAGCCAATTTTTGGGCTCCTGCTGCCAACTCCAGTGTGTCTTTCAAGCTATGTTTGGGCTGCTGCTGCTGCTGCTTGCAACTCCAGGGTGTCATTCAGTCAATTTTTGCCTCCTGCTGCCAACTCCAGTGTGTCTTTCAAGCTACGTTTGGGCTCCTGCTGCTGCTTGCAACTCCAGGGTGTCATTCAGCCAATTTTTGGGCTCCTGCTGCCAACTCCAGTGTCTCTTTCAAGCTATGTTTGGGCTCCTGCTGCTTGCAACTCCAGTGTGTCATTCAGCCAATTTTTGGGCTCCTGCTTCCAACTCCAGTTTCTCTTTCAAGCTATGTTTGGGCTCCTGCTGCTGCTGCTGCTTGCAACTCCAGGGTGTCATTCAGACAATTGTTGGGCTCCTGCTGCCAACTCCAGTGTCTCTTTCAAGCTATGTTTGGGCTCCTGCTGCTGCTGCTGCTTGCAACTCCAGGGTGTCATTCAGCCAATTTTTGGGCTCCTGCTGCCAACTCCAGTGTCTCTTTCAAGCTATGTTTGGGCTCCTGCTGCTGCTGCTTGCAACTCCAGGGTGTCATTCAGCCAATTTTTGGGCTCCTGCTGCCAACTCCAGGATGTCTTTAAGCCAATATTTGGGCTCCTGCTGCTACCAGCTCCAGGGTGTGTTTTTCAGGCAATATAGGGGCCCCTCATAGTGATGCCACCTCAGCTCTCTGCAATTGTGCTGCTCTGCGATTCTAATAGCGATGCCTTTGATCTGCATGTCATAATTATTTACAGTATTATTTCACTAACCCAGCACGCATCCTATGTGTGTTACAGCAAGGCAGAATGGTTGACAACCCTATTGAGGCTCTTGGAAGCTCAGAAATAGCTGTTTTTAATAGCGATTCATCGCGAATAAATTCGGACCGAAACGAATTTTGTTGGCGAATCAGCCGAATCGAATTTTTCAAAAGTTCGGTCATCTCTAGTAATGAAGGCAAGAAAATCAAAATTTAAAACTATTCCAGGTCAACTTCAAAAAGGACTACTTTTAGAAATATAAAATATATTTAGGAACCTGGCTTTCAGAAGTGCTGGCTCCAGGTTGTCTTTGTAAATGATTCTTCTAGAAAACTGCTAGGAAGTGATCTAAAAAACATGCACTATGGCTGTCCCACTTTTACATGTATTTTTTGTTAAACCTAATACTTTGGTATGAAAGTGACAAAGAAAAAGGCCTGTTTAATTGTGGAGCTAGCACTAAGGATAGGTACAGCTCTAAATCTGCCAGAAAAACAATATGTATTGAAGTACTGCACAAACCCTCTGGCACATATAAATCATAGTATACAATAAAGTAAAAAACTCACAATTTTGACAAATTCTTAAAATAACGGGGGCCCACCCATGCACTCATGCATGCCAGATACCCCCACACTCAGATCACAGCTAGTCCTGGCCAGCCATCACTGCAGGCTGGCTAAAGTGCTATGCAACTGCCCATTGGGCTGTGTAAAGGATAAACTGATATATCTACCGTTCAGCATGGGGCAGGAGTGGGGGTTCCGGGTTGGGTTGCATGAGTCCCTGGAACCCAGTGGCTGTCCTGCCACCTCCGCTCAACTGCCGTGTGATACCTGTGTCACCGTTGTGGGTTAGGGTGTATGCGCTGTGCCAGCATGACTGCAGACCTTCTGGAGCAGCACGTGTGGAAGTGGGGCATGTGGTCAGGTTGTCCGTCCACTGATGTGCGTTTTGTTTTGCCCACCGGAGCTTCACAAGGGTGGCGGATAGCCAATCCGCTTACTCTCTAATTGTAGATGCCTCCCCCCTCTCTCTTGTCTCCAATAATCTGCTTTTTCTCCCCTCATAAGGTTTTCAATAGGGAGCAGAATAAGCAGAGCTGGGAAACTATCTTACGTGAACTACAGGTCCCAGCAGCTTTACGCTGCTTCTGAGATGTCCATGGGCTTATATAAATGAGGCCAGTTACCTAAGCATATAGTTGGTATTTGCTGAAGAATTCTTTTGGCCATATAGGCTCAAAACCTCAAGCACACGGGTGCATTATGAAAATTATATCAGGCTTAACATATACTTAACACACAGGTGGATGCAATATTTACAGTGAATACAGAAAGACAAAATATTCCTACCATACAAATGTCCATATCATCCTAGCAATAAGGCCCCACCCCCACCACTACAACCTATACCAAATTCTCCTTCCATACATCACACTTAATCTTGTCAGATGTTACCATAATAAGCATTAAACGTAGAACAATAGCGAGATCCTCAATATACCTAATAACTGAATAGGCAATTACATGCCACATTCATGATGGTCAACTGTGTTGTTCATAATGCCCTCCCCACAAGCAACAGTGCCAAGAATAGATGGACCAGCCACAGGTGTTCCAAGCTGTCATTAGGGCCACCAAATGTCTAACTCATGCAGGCCATACCTTGATCAATTTGACAGCTTCTGCATACAAAGCAGTAATGTTTTGCTTTCAGTCCATCCCTTTTCTTTCTCCCTTCGCATACTGGTCTGCTTGGCTCATTCCCCACTCATATAGATACTGGCACTAACAGAAAATAAACACAGCTTCATACAATGCATATTGTGCTCTTACAAGAAACCCACTTTAGGAAGGAAGCAATCCCTACAATTACCAACCGATGGGACCCTGCTGGTTTCCACGCTGCATCTTTGTCCAGAAAATGGGGTCTTGATCCTAATACACAATTCAATCTTCTTTCAGTCTATAAAGGAAAAAAGATCCTGAGGGTAAATTTCTCTTTGTCAAAGCCCACCTGGTGCTCAAAATACAGTCCCTAATATCTACTCCTTGAATAAGTTGCAACTGCAATTTATATCACAGGTCACAGAACAGCTACTGTTGTTTCAGGAAGTAATTTGGATATTGGGGGGGGGGGATTTGATTTGCTCCCTAAATCCCCTAGTGGCTTTCTCAGACTCCAAGTCTTCAATGTTGTTCAGAAACATAAAAAAAAATCAAATTCTGGTGTTACAGAAAAATTTAAATCCTGACCTTCGGGACTACACCTTCTTTTCCGGCGAATCATAATAAGTGCACACTCATATGGGTTGATTCAAAGAAACATGTAACAGCTTGGATTTGGCTCACGATCATCCTATTTTTCACGTCCGCTCGTGCGTTCGTATGAACTTGCGAGTGATTCAATAAGCAAATACGTTTCTATCCTAAAAGATACGTCCGTTCGTATGATATCTCCCGAACTTGCCTCAGTCAGTTGGCAATCGTAAAAATCACGTTCATGTGCTCACCTGTTGCGGCGGCAGCCTGTTTTTTCGGCTGCTTCCATCGTCAACCACTTCCAATTACTTGCGTTTGCCTCTGGCTTTCATTGGTTTTTGGCCTCTTAGATTCGTGCGTTCGTATGTTTATAAGATCTTGCGCATGCGCACCCTCAACCAGAAACTTACCTAAACCTCTTAGCGCTTGCATCCAACTTCATTTCTCGGTGCCTCAAACTTACCTAAACCCCTTAGCGGCTGCATCCAACTTCATTTCTCGGTGCCTCAAACTTACCTAAACCTCTTAGCGCTTGCATCCAACTTCATTTCTCGGTGCCTCAAACTTACCTAAACCTCTTAGCGCTTGCATCCAACTTCATTTCTCGGTGCCTCAAACTTACCTAAACCCCTTAGCGGCTGCATCCAACTTCATTTCTCGGTGCCTCAAACTTACCTAAACCCCTTAGCGGCTGCATCCAACTTCATTTCTCGGTGCCTCAAACTTACCTAAACCTCTTAGCGCTTGCATCCAACTTCATTTCTCGGTGCCTCAAACTTACCTAAACCTCTTAGCGCTTGCATCCAACTTCATTTCTCGGTGCCTCAAACTTACCTAAACCCCTTAGCGGCTGCATCCAACTTCATTTCTCGGTGCCTCAAACTTACCTAAACCCCTTAGCGGCTGCATCCAACTTCATTTCTCGGTGCCTCAAACTTACCTAAACCCCTTAGCGGCTGCATCCAACTTCATTTCTCGGTGCCTCAAACTTACCTAAACCTCTTAGCGCTTGCATCCAACTTCATTTCTCGGTGCCTCAAACTTACCTAAACCCCTTAGCGGCTGCATCCAACTTCATTTCTCGGTGCCTCAAACTTACCTAAACCTCTTAGCGCTTGCATTCAACTTCATTTCTCGGTGCCTCAAACTTACCTAAACCCCTTAGCGGCTGCATCCAACTTCATTTCTCGGTGCCTCAAACTTACCTAAACCCCTTAGCGGCTGCATCCAACTTCATTTCTCGGTGCCTCAAACTTACCTAAACCCCTTAGCGGCTGCATCCAACTTCCTTTCTCGGTCCCTAAAACGTAAGAAAATCACATAATGTACATATGTCTATATGTTTCTAAGCGTGTTGTTTCTGGTTTGTGTAATTTTTTGTGTGTGTGCATATTAGAAAAGACACATTTAGGAAGGCTTAAAATCTAATTTATTTACATTATTAGCTTGGTTTGGTTGTAAATAATTTTTAAAACCTCTTTTTTTTTTTGGATTTTTTTTTTTTTAATTTTTTTTGAGGATTTGGGTCTCGGTAAAACACATATAAGTTTTTGTTTTTTTTTCAACAGTAAAACACATAGAAAATTTTTTTTTTTTTTACAACAGTAAAACACCTTTTTTTTTTTTTTTTTTAAACAAACAAAATGTTTTTTTTTTATAAAAATACATAAAAGCATTTTTAAAATTTTAACATATTTAAAAACAAGTCAAACAAAGGAGCCAGGACCAAGGGCACTATTCATCATCCTCTTCTTCATCTGTTGGCCCCAACGTCGCCTGGATGGCCAGCAGCTCGGCCACCAACTCCTTCATTCTTTTTTTTTTGCCCGCCAAGGTTTGGGGGATCATCCCTGTAACCAATAGAGAAAGAAACATAAATAGGAGTCCCAGACCGGTTTGTATGCTGGAAATAGATTTAGGGTTAATCAAATACATGTAAATGCATGACATATGTCATTCTTCCAAGGGATACAGTTAATGCATTTCCCACAGGTAAGTGTTTAAACTACTTAAACCGGACCTTCCACATTATTTCATGAAAACCAATAACTATTCACAAATGATTCTGCACCACCTCAAAGTTAATGAGGGTTTTTTTGGGATTACAGCGCCGCCATCTGGACTCTGAAGCATAACACTTAATGAGGAGTGGAGAGTTGGATAAAGTACAGGGTAGTAGGTTACAGTGGTGCGTGGGGAATCCCGAGCATAGCTGGGTTGAGGGAAAGGTCATCACTCACACAATGCATGGCAGCACCTTCCTTTTTTCAATCTGTATCCCATGCTGCCTGTAAATATTGCGCATTCCATATTCCCCAATATTGGTTTGGTTCAGTCTAATAACATGCATTAGATGGGTGAAGGGTGTTTTTCCATGTTTCTAATCTGTAGGTACAGTGTGATGGCTAATTCTTTGGTTCTTAAGACAACTTAGGGTCCTCTTTAAGCTAACGAAGTGCCCACATGAAAGTGTGAAATACACATTGGCTACGCCTTTAGTTATGTGTGTGTTATTAGCTAACCAAACATTAATATGAATAATGGCATGGAGACTTACGGAGTTGGTGGCCGACAGATGGCTGGTTGGGGCCAACAGGCTGCCCTTGGTCCTGGCTCTGCTGTGAAGAAGTCCCTGGAGAAACATGTGACATTTGGTTAGTACTTGTAGAGAGTCACTATTCCCAACATATCTGGCTCCCAGTCTGGCTGACATCACTCACCTTCGCCCGGATCGACTTCCAGCATCTCTGCTGCCTCCTCCTCCACTATTTCACCCGCACCAGAAGCTTCTACAAATACATAATAAAGGATAACTTAGTTTTTGCCCTGCCATGTATATCTTTGTGCCTATACATGAAGAGTGACATACCAGAGCCTTCCCCATGCCTGGCCAGGTATGACTCCACGCCCATGCGGTTTGGCCCCTCCTCTGTGGTAAGGTCCAGGGGCTGGTCTGAGGAGGCCACAGAGGAGGGGTAGGTCCGTCGCCTGGGAGATCCACCACCTTCACTCACAGATGCAGACTCATGCAGCACTGGTCGGCCTGTACGCCTCCGGGTGCGGCGAATTCTGAAATCCATTTCCAACACTACCAAAGAAAAGTCATTATAAATAAAGGCATAACTTATACATTTGGAACATATACCATGCAATTGCTTTGTACTTACTTGGAAAATGGATTCCAAAAAACCTCCGCACCCGGGGCATGTGCAGACGCTTCAGGTCCGACCAATGCTGCATTATCTGGGTGTGAGTGAAGGTGGTGCTAGTCACACGGTGGATCTCCGCGATGATCTCCCGGGCGATGTCCCTTTTCTCGCACACATTGGGCGCGAAGTCATACCGGCGTTGAAGCATGATCTGAAAAACATAATGGACACAGAGATTTTACTTTTTTACACACACACACATATGTGTTGCATCACAAGTTGAGGATTTCATGTCATTAACACACACATTTCTAGTGGCAGCCATTTTTGGGGAGTGCCTTAAAGCGGACGTTGACTGTGAATGAGAGTCTGGTCTTAGGTTATATGTATCACACACCATGTACATACAGATAATAGCCAACATCAAGAATCAGCCCACCTGCATCTATGGCATGTTAGGATGGTTTAAACATCCAACATGTAGGCTAATGCTTAGGCTTTTGGACCACGTGTGTGGCTTCCCGTTGTGTTTTTATGGCTTAGGACAACAGTGTTCCTCAAACATCCGCATCAAGGTCCGAGACAGGCCAGGTTTGCCAGCTCGCCCCGCTACTCCACAGGTTAATTAACTGTTGCTAAGCCGGAGCAATTGGCCGAATTAGGACATCAGCATAGACAGGTGAAAACGTGGCCAGGCTCGGCCCTTGAGGATGAAGTGTGAGGAGCCAGTGATTAAACATTAAGAGACCCCAAACTAGTTCCAAACGCATCATTTACATTTAGGCCATCATTGACTATTAGATTAAAATGCACAGGCAGCCACTTACCAGCATGAGGATCTCTTCCTGTTGACGGGTGAAGATAGTGGGCGCCATCTTTATGCTTCTTCAAGGCAGCAGATAAGTGAAACCCCAGCGGTTTCCTGGTTCCGCTCGAACGTACGTTCGTACGAGCGCGTAGTCGTGCGCATAGGCGTCACACGCTGGGCTCATTATTTAAAGGTCCCTGCACCCAAAGCTCATTCTCTTTGAGCATTTGTGTAAGATGGCACCTAAAAAGCCTATGAGCAAGCGACCACAGCAAAGCAAGACCGCGGAGGGCCCAACAACAAGGTCCCAGCAAGGTAGGAGAAAGCTGAGAGGCAAGACTCCCACCTCGGCCCCACCAAGGGACCCTGGACCCTCAGGAACCAAAAAAAGGGGCCCCAAGTCCCGTGCCCCTGCAGCCAAAAAGCAGCCAACTGCAGCACCCACCACCTCTGCCCCCAGAAGAGGCAGCACAAGGGAGCCCACACCGGCCATGCCTTCAAGTAGGGCAGTTCGGCAACCCAGGCCCCGCAGCAGGGCCCGAACCCCATCCAGGGCCAGAAGCCCAGCCAGAGGCCGCCGAACCCCATCCAGGGCCAGAAGCCCAGCCAGAGGCCGCCGAACCCCATCCAGGGCCAGAAGCCCAGCCAGAGGCCGCCGAACCCCATCCAGGGCCAGAAGCCCAGCCAGAGGCCGCCGAACCCCATCCAGGGCCAGAAGCCCAGCCAGAGGCCGCCGAACCCCATCCAGGGCCAGAAGCCCCTACAGGGCCCGCCGAACCCCATCCAGGGCCAGAAGCCCAGCCAGAGGCCGCCGAACCCCATCCAGGGCCCGAAGCCCAGCCAGAGGCCGCCGAACCCCATCCAGGGCCAGAAGCCCCTACAGGGCCCGCCGAACCCCATCCAGGGCCAGAAGCCCCTACAGGGCCCGAAGAACCCCATCCAGGGCCAGAAGCCCCCGACCTGGCACCAGCCGGGAACAGAGCCCCCGACCTGGCACCAGCCGGGAACATAGCCCCCCAAGAGGGCCCAGAATTGCAACCATGACCACATCTACACCTGGAAGTTCGGTGGCCAGCCACGCCAGAACACCCAGTCCCTTGGCCAGTCCAGTCCAGTCATTGGGAAGCCACCAATCCGGCCATTCCCCTACCCAGCCCCAGGCCATAATGTCACCACATGTGTCTGCACACATGGAGGAGCAGCCAAGCCAACCATCTGGCCGCACATTGCGCCGCGGCCAGTTGAGTGGGAGATTCTCCCATGACCAAAATATGGCATTGGCTAGTGGCCTTACATTATACTATGACGAGCTCTATGGGAGCAAATCCAAACACACCACAAAGCAGCGCAAGATGGAATTGTTTGAAACCATCCTCCGACAAGTAAATGCAGCGGGGGAAGAGAGGAAAGATGTGTCCCAAATTCAGAAGAAAATCTCTGATCTGAAGTATGCTGTACGGCAAAAAGAAATTAAAAGGCATAATTACAGGTAAATAAATGCTTTCTCTAAATATAATGTTTAGGATGTACTGTATGCACCTTTTCTGAGTACCAAACGATTTTCTCTTTTCAGCCTGAAAACTGGAGGTGGCTTTCCATCTAAATTGGAGTTTACCCCTGCTGAGGAGATTGTGCTTGGACTTCTCCATCCGGTCGCGGTCGGTGGACATGCTGGTCTAAGGGACACAGACTCACCGACCCGTACCCACGGTGAGTACTCTTAAATCTGCATGTTTGCCTGTTTGCTAAATAATCTACAGTTCACTAGTAACAAGATAACGGGATGCCCCTATGGTTTGCCTGTCTTGGCCTCGCACTACTGTGCCTGTTTGTGTCCTCTTTTGGTCCCTGGGAATCACACATTTAGGCCCAAAGCCATTATGGCAAACATCAAATTTCCAATTGGATTGTTAAAGTCATGAAGTTTCTCCTGAAAAGTGATATATTTTGAATCAATCACAAAACACACATCATTATGTATGGGTTGCCTTTTTGTTGTGTGAGTTGTGTTTGAGTTAACAATGTCATTAGCCTCCCCCAAACATATCTGACCTAGAGCAGCGAGACTCAACTGCCGGCCCGGGGTCCCAATGCGGACCTTGGCACCAGATTCAAGGACCCCTGCCTAGACAGCCCTGCACTCAGTTACTTCTGTGTTGACGTGCTCAGAGCTGCCCCCTTGATCGGCGATGTAGTGGTTGTTCTCCTGCCCAATGTCATGGCTCCCTGAAACATAGCATTGCAATATGAAGTACTGCACAGGAAGTGGCATTGCAAGGTACACAGTAACTTGGTACATCTTTCTCTTGGTACAATCGTGTCCCGCAGCCCCAGCTCGGCCCCATCTGCCACAGTCCCCCCATGCCCCCCCCCCCCCCCCACATAAGCCCCATACATTTGTAACAGATTTGCTCCATCCATCCCATCACCATCAATACGTTAACTCCCCCCTTTAGCCATCCAATCCCTGTCCCCTCAGCTCTGCCCCATCCAGCCCAGCAAGGGCAAGCAGCCTTTATTAGTTGGCACTTTGAAATCTCCAGCCCCTCCACCAGTGTATTTATTTCTAACTAGACACCCCCTGCGTCAGCACCATGGCCAGACATTCACCTCTCACCACATACCTTTAAATGGGCCTTTCCAACAATTGTTTGAGTACCCCGGACCTAGCGAATGGTAGTCTAAATCCAAAAATGTGCGTGGAAAGTTGTATGCTGATTGGGTACACTTCCTGACTTAGAACTGAGGTCAGTTAGCAGTTTGCGCGAGCCATTGCACCTATCTAAACTTGCGTGTCTTTTAACAAATGTCCCCATTGCTCTAGAGTTGATTAATATTACAAATAGAGCTATATTTGATTACCTATCCCAAAAATGGTTATGTGTGTGTTTACGTGGTTTGTTTTTCTCTTCTTCAGCCCAGCATGATCCCTCAGCAAGGGTAAACTCACCCCCCAGTTTGGTTCTGCCTACCAGGTCCGTACAGCATAGGAGCCCAGATCAGAGATTTCCGGTAAGTTAATTTAGTACCATAAATACTACCAAGTGCTTAAGAATGTGTTAAACTGTTGGAATCCCAAATTTGGACGCCAACTTACACTTTTTTTTTATATGTCCCTACAGACCCGCACACTCATGGAAGAGATCCAGGACATGGAGGAAGATGATGATGTCTCCATGCAGGGCACGTCGGATGACCTCCCCCTGGGTCCCAATTTGGAACTGCTCCATGATGTTTCTCTGGCCAATCCTCAGCAGCAGAGTGAATCTCCATCCATTGTGCATGCACATGGGGAGACTGACACTACAGTCCCCAGTGTTCACTCTGCTGCTGAGGATTTGCAAAGCAGGCCTGTTGCTGTTGAGGGTACGACACCACGCGGCAGGGCACGCCCAAGAGCCAGGGTAATTGTGCGGCGGACTCCTTTACGCCGCCCCACAATTTCCCAGGGGAGGCAGAGTGCCCTGCTTCAATTATGGACCCAACAAAGGGACTCTTATGACGCCCAGCTCGTTACAGAGCGTGAGCAAAGGCATGCCGACATGGTCAACATCCATACCAGTCTACAGGGCATCCTCGCGGAGTTGCGTACCCTCAACAGCAACGTGGAAAATGCAAGTAATGGCATCCAGTCAGCCATGGCTGAGATGACCAATATGCAGAGAAACATTGTGGAGCAGTTTCAAATTCACAATGCTGCCATGGCCCAGGCTAGGTCCCATTCACATGGACCTCCACCTGGACCTCCACCTGGGTATTATGGGCAGCCACCCTATTAAGCCATGGGTGTGTGGGACATCTTTTCTCTTAACCCCCACTGTATTTACTTGTCCTTTGAGGTTTCAAACAATCCATTTTGTGTTGCTCATGCAGGTTGTGTTTTGGATTTGCTCCCATATAGCTCCTTAGAGTAATGCTTAAGGCCACTAGCCAATGCCATAGGTCTATGTGGAGGGTATCTGGCCACTTATGGCTTGAAATATGTATTTGGTTGGTGCTCCTCCTGTTTGCAGACATGTTTGTGTGACATTATGGCCATGCCCAAATATCCCTGGGCACAGGCAATATTAATGACTGGACTAGGCTGGCCTTTGGACTGGGTGTCCTTGTTTGGTTGTGCCACTCACTTCCAGGTGTAGATGTGCTCGATGTTTTTTTTGTAATGTTATCCATTTGTAACCACAGATGTATGTGGAATGTTTTCTGTTAAGCACTATAATTTTTCCTTTTCTAAGTAAAAAAAAATTCTCACTTACAATACTTGTCGCGTTTTTAGTGGGAACACATTTTAAACAACTTGGGCTAAACCAGATAATTTTGGTTTGAAGAGGTGTAACAATGCAAATCTAAAGCTAAGGAAACTACATGAAATACATTAGGCAAGAATTAAGGTCTAAATTTTTTACTTTGAGGTAATGCCACATTACGGCCAAACAACATATTTAACAAAAAGGATAACACAGACACACAGAATGTTGAGACACGGAAAAAAGTTAAGTAAAATGCTGCATGATGAGGTTGGCTCGAACAGATTGGCCAGACTCACTGGGGGGCCCCACAAAATTCTCGACTTCATCCTCGACGGCTGAAGAGGGCAGGCTGTCCACATAACGTGGGACACGTTCCAGGATGGCAAAATTGTGCAAAACAGCACATGCCATGATAATGTCGATCACTTTCTTGGGATCATATTGCAGGGCGCCCCCAGTATGGTCAAGGCAACGAAAACGTGTCTTCAGCAGGCCAAAGGCCCTCTCCACAACAGCCCGGGTCTTGCGATGCGCACGGTTGTACGCTTCCTGAGAGGCATCCTGGGGCCGCAGCACAGGCGTCATGAGCCAGGGTAGAAGTGGGTACCCGGAATCACCTTAAACAGAGAATTAAATGTAATCAAAATTAAAAAGGCAACACAACAAACACAAAAAAAATAACATATATCATAATGATGTAAGGTAAAGTTGGGCAAAAAAAAAACAGGGCACATTAGTCAAATAAATCTTTCCACTAATGTATTACCTATTTAAAAATGGCACTTCAATATACCAATTAATTAACAAACATCTGCACGGCCAAGGGTATTTGGAATTTAAAACTATTTTTAGTTTTCAGACATGTTACAATTAGGATGCTGCTGAGGGGCTATCCACATTTATCTGTAAACTACAATGTATGCAGTTTAAGTCCACTTTGACATTTAAAGACCAATAGGACAAAAGGAGCCAAAGCTCAAAGATCCTTTGGTCTAAACTCCAAACCAATATATTTAGGGACAAGGAACTTACAGACATCCTAACTAAAGGGAAAACATTCTGAAGGACAAAGCGAGGCAAGCATTTTTTTGGGAAGTTCATAATATATGACCCTAGAAAAAGGCATTTTGACGCTTATGTAAAGAATTGAAATACAAACATATCAACAAATACAAGATTAATGCCACATTTAATAACACACAAATAGGACACACTTACCAAGCAGCCATGCCCCCGAAAATTCACCTGCCTCAAATCTCCGAAACAACCCAGATCGCCTGAGGATATAGGAGTCGTGGGACGATCCGGGGTAGCCGGCAAGGACACTCATAAACCGCATGTCCGGACCAACCACGGCCTGGACATTAAGTGAGTGTCCCATTTTACGATTCCTTAAGGCAAAAACATACAAAAAGGGTAATTGATATTTGACCCAAAATAAACAATTAACAACAAAACATGTCTGCACTCTATTGGGAAATACTAATGAAAAGCCTAGATAAAGCAGCTACACAAATGAGGGATAAACAAATATGCTGCCGCAAAGGAAAACAGGTTACATGACACGTTGGGCAACATAATAACCAATCTCAATACCTATATATATACTCGTCGGCTGCCCTAGGTACGAGTGCCACATGTGTGCAGTCAATAGCACCAATAACGTTGGGCATGTCGGCCACATTATAAAACCCAAGCTTAATGGCGTTTCTGGCTGCCATATCATCAGGAAAATAAATATATTTTTGAGTTATGGCAGCCATGCCTTCCAAAAATTTAGAGAGTGCGCGGCTCAGCGTAGGCTGTGACATCCCCACGGAGAGGGCACCCAGCCTCTGGAACGAGCCGTTCGCCAAAAATTGCAGGCAGCCAAGCATCTTGGTCATACCTGAAATTGCATGCCCCTTCCTTGTGGTGCGGGCTAACCATGGCCGCAGCTCACTATATAATTTATGGAGGGAAGCGCGATTAAGCCTGGTCAGCTCGAACAGCTCAACATCATTCATGCTATCGATGTTCATGCGACGACGCAGGGGCAATCTGCTCTCAGACATCTCGATCAACTCAATGCCAAAAAGCATAAGCCCTTGATGTGCCACAAACTCGCTCCGCTCCATCCTACTCCCGAGGCCAAATAGCTGCCGGCAAACATTTCGTAAAGCAGCTCTTTAATGGGCTTCCAAACAATTAGCAATCACCTCTCTGAATTGGTCGCAAGCCCATGTGAAGGACGTAAAAAATAGGATCGGACGCAAATAATACGATTTGGACGGGAAAAACACACGAACTAACGCAAATTATACGATTCTCGTACGAAATGCGTATGTTCATATACGTCTATGCGCGAACGATCGTGCGAATACGAAATGGGCAAAAAAACATGAAAAAATGACTAACACCCACCCAAACTTACGATTCTCGATACGAAATCAATTAACTTTTGCTCTTTGAATCGAGGGGATAGACTACATCTTTATTCAACACAGAGATATAGACAAGATGAAGGGCTCTTAAATTGGACAGACCACTTCAGACCATGCTCCAGTCTTTCATACTCTTGATGCTAGACATAATGTTACTTGAATAAGACTGACAGACATGAGACTGGGATCTTGGAAACCCTTCTGCAGCTGACCTGGATACCTAGAGAACTGGCGACTCTTAAGCGATGATCAGCTGGTCTAAAGAACACCCCTGACTTCAGCAAGCTATCACAGGCCATTGAATCAATGAATGGTTCATATATGTACCCTTTGGCAGAGCAATGATGAGAATAAGAGTGAATGTCCAAATATGCTGTCTCTTAGTACTGTGTCTAATAGTTTTGTTTATATTTTTCCTCTGTAATTTTTTTATTTTTTAATCAATCAGCCCTGGAGTCTAAAAGACTAAAATACCTACTTGGAGAGCACCTGTGCATGCGCTGTGGGGATAGCGGAAGGATAAGTGGGGTGGGCAGTCTGGGGGGTTTCAAACAATCCAATTCAGGATTCCCCTGGGACAAGGACCAGTCACATGAATAGCAAAACTTCTGGTGATCAGTCCACTTTAAGAACCTCTCTTCCTTATTGGATAACCTTTCCACTCCCCAACTGAAAAACTTGCCTCAAAGAAAAAACTTTACCTCATTACTACTCTTAGTGTTAGTAACTGGAAACTAAGTAAGATTCTAATATTTTTGTAGTTATTAGAAAAAACTGTGAAATCTGCATGTGAGTGATGGGGAATTTATTTTTCTACATGGATGGATTGCTGAAGATCAGTATATCTGGTTCCTGTGTTCTGTCTGTAAGTACATAAAAAATCTGAATGAAAAAAGTGAAATACTGGTCCCATATATTGTGTTCCAGACTCCCAAATGCTACGTGCAAAAGGCAGGTTGCTAAGGAGACAGACAGCTTAGCCTTATGAATGTTGCAGCCCTCTCACAGTGCTAAAAAAATCTGCTTATTGGATTGCCATTGTGAGGTGGGGCTTGATTGAAATCTACTACAGGGGTTGGGTGACCTGTCAATCTAGGCCCCAGTGCAAAACTTCCTCTTTAAGGTTGTAAAGGGACCCCAGGGCTAGAAACTCAGGTCACAGCAGGATAATCTGTGTCATTATACAGAAATACAATATCCTTGAGAAATTGCTTTCTGAATGGTCAGTTATCAAGGTTTACTAAAAAATATAATGAAAAAAAGAAGTTTAGCAGCAAATAGATACCGTAATTAGGAATGGGTGGTAATTAGAATGTGTGGTGCTTGGGGAGACATTTGGGGCAGAAAGAAGTTAGTCCATTGCCTGAGTACCATTGCTGGTTAAACTACTGTAGGATATGTCTTGTGTGTTCCACATATATATTTAAGCTTATTATGTTTTTTTTCTCTGAAGTGAAACTATTGTATTAAGTAAAAAAAAAGTAAGACAAAATCACATAAATTAAACTATTTTTTTCCCATTAAATTAAACAATTTTAATTTGTACAAAAGGGGAGGAGGTAATGGACATCTGTTTTCATGTCTTTTAAACCAAGCCACTTAATTTATTATCATCCTGATACTTGAGTGCCAGGAGGACTTCAGCTACCACCGGTAACATCACCGAACTGAAAAGCACAAATTCCCTAGATACTGAAAACATTAAAGGCAAGGAAGCGTAACAATCCTGATGGCATTAGCAATGTTTATGGCAAGAAAAATCTTTCATTAGCTTCACATTTATTAAAATTCTGAAGTTCAGTCACAACAAAGAACCTTGCATTCCAAACAGACCTAGCAGGTCATGGTATCTTTAATTCATAAAGCCAAAGATGATCTTTTCCAGTACTAAAATTAGAGGCTGGTAAGCTCCTTAGAAGACTAATATAAACTTAATGAAGGGAAAGTCTGTCTGTACCAACACGCACACATGCACAGGATTGTTTGAAATTAACTTAAAGGACATCTTCAATCACCATAAATGTCACTAATAAATACAGAAAAAAACATTTCCTTTTTTAATAAGACCTTGGAAGATACAAAGCTGCTTCCTATATTAAATTAGAGCAATATGTAGGAATTAAGGACTTTTTTTGCTATTTTGAGCCCTTGAGTAACTGCTCTCTTCAAAGAATACAGAAATCTTGTCAGTGAAATATTATGTCTACCAAATAGTAGATAAAATTATTGAGGTACTATAGTTTTGGTGGTGCAATGAAAACTGGAGAAAAAGAAGAGAAAGGAAAAATAAGCAACGAGTCATGCTTTAAAATTTTCTCTTTGGATAAAGCACTGCCATATTTTAAGGGATTTAGCCTAAAGTCAGATATGCCAATATATATGACCTAGTGAAAGGTTTGGGTGTAAATGCTGTCTGAACTTAAAATTCTAACGTTTACACTTAATGTGCGAAAATGATTCTGTTATTTGGGAGTATCCTACACTCCATGAGTGGGGGTTTGGTCCAAATTATATCCATTGGGTCTCTTCACTGTAATCTTCCACTGGTGCCTTTATTAAATATGCAGGCACTACCTCCAGGCAAAGGGGTACCAGAAAGGGATCCCCTCTTCTTTTTATCTAGACTACCGCTGCAGAATAGCAATATCTCGGGTCTCCAAATTGATCACTACCACCATAAGCTTCTTGTGAATGACATAATGATGGTAATAACAAACCGGCAAATCACCCTGCCCAACCTTTTAGATATCCTCAATAAATTCTCTTGGATCTTGGGCCTACAGATCAATCAGGATGAATCCTTTGCACTGAACATTTCACTGCTTGAGCAGCTGGTTCAAACACTTAAATCCTCTTTCAGCTTCCAGTGGGAGAAGAGAGCAGTGAAATTCTGGGGGTTAATTTGACAAATGATTATTCAACCTTATATAGCACAAATTACCCCAAGCTGATATCCTCTCTCCCTCAACTACTTGGACAAAACTAAATATCTTCTGGTTAGACAATTAAAATGTTGTGACTACCTAAATGAATGTATTTTTTTGGTGTCTTACCGATTGTGGTTCCTAGCACTGTCCAATCTAAGGTTTTTGCTTTATGATGTACAGGTCAAAAGAAAAAGGAGAAACAGGAAATATTTCTACTTAAGCTAGTTAAGTCACCCAGCTCATGGCCCTACATAAGAAATTAGCCCGGCCCCTTTGGGTAGACCAAGAAAGCTATTGTTGCTCACCCCTGATTATCTCCAACTTGCTATGGATTAACTCTAATCTCAGAAGAAGCATTACTAACCCGATCCTGGTGCATTTGCTCAAAACTTGTGATTTATTTAAAGGCTTGAATAATCTTGCCTCAAAACACTCCCCTTTGATGTAATTTCTTTCCTGTGGGGATCTTAGATCCTGAGGCCTTTTCCTGGTGGAGATATTCAGGGCTGTCGACAATACAAGCGGTTTTGGCCTAAAGTATTCCAGTTAATTAAAAAAAACATATAACCTTTAGCTTTCACCAGCCTCCTCCATTGCCTGAGCCTGAAACCACTAGGCTTAACTAAATATTAATTCCACCTGCTTAGGCATGTTATCATGGTAGCTAAGATAGTCAATGCTAAAACCTGGAAGAGGTCCCATTGTCTCTAATGGAACTCATTTCTTGAGCTTTTTAACAAAATGGAAGTCTGTCTGAATGACACTCTTGAGACCTTCAAGATCTCTTGGGAGGGTTGGATTGAACACATCCCAACTTCGATAGATCACACTTAAGCATTTAAAGGTCCTAGTACGTACATCTGCTGATGGCTCCTTCTCCTTACTTCTCTTTCTTCTATCCCTTTTTTTCTCCCCTCTTTTCTTTTTCCTTCTCTTTTTTCTTTTTCCTTGCCCCTCTTTCCTGTCCCTATTCCCTTTATCCAACCCCGTTGATAAGATAATTATCTCTGTTGGATGGTAACATTTTAGAGTATAGTGTTGCCTGCCAATGGTTTTTTGGCAATATTAGTTAGTTCTTTCTCTATGTTGGCCCTCATAATCAGCAGTTTAACTGTGATGTTTCTGTTCTGAATACTGCGTCAGGTAATGTCTGTAACCAATTTGTATTTGTGCAAGATTATACATCCATTTTATCTGTAAAATTTCCTATGGATTTTTTATTTTGATTTTGGCTGTACTTCCCTTTTTTTCCTCCTCAAAGACTTACTGAAATTCTACAGTTTAACTCACAAAAAAGCAGAAAATGTAATTTTTATTATTTTTTTTCCTTATTAATATTTTTAGTATAATATGTAAAACAAGATCACCTTTTGCTTAATTGTGTTTGTGAGCACAAAAACTGCTTTTGGAAAAGGACTGGCTACTGTATTTACTATGACATAAATGTCCGTAATTGACAATAAAAGGTGAAAGGAAAGTGACTCCTTTTTATCAATTAATTTAAAAAAAATGGTACAAAATATGGAGCTGATATGCAGCGAGGAAAAAAAAATCTGATTGGTCGGTGCCATTTGAATCTTCAAATAGAATCCACTAGGAACAGTTCTGCTCTATTTTTGTCATCTATTTTATCATCTTACCTACCATGATATTACATCACAACACATACCTGGTAAGGGTAATTCTGTTGTGTTTTTTTCACAGATTGGAGGTCTTTTCACTTTCAGTTGCTCAGAAGAGAATATGAATGTCAGCTGCCCCACCCTAGTGGCCCTATTGTTAATCAAAGTATCTATATCAAGTCATTGATTTTTTTTTTTTTTTTGGTATCACAACTACCACTGCCAAAATAATGTTCCCAGGGTGGAACAGCTTTTTAGGTTATGCCTTTCTGGCTAGTGTATTCTGTACATAACCTACATAACCTACTTAACTACAGGGATAAGGCAACTGGGCTTGTAGTTTTTTGACATTTTCCTAGTCATTCAGCTGGCTTTCTCAACTCTGAATTGACAATACTATGTCATATATATGCACTTATTTTACATATAATGCTACAATATGTTTCGCTGACATTATTTAGTGGACAGATGTTGGCAGTGCTGGCACTAGGAGTGTCCTCACTCATGGGAGCTGGTGGCCATCTTGAGCTTGGTTGCCACCAGTGTCTGAAAGCCGACACTGACAGCAAGAGGATCAAGGGGCCGAGGTTAGTTACAGCAGTGCTCATCACAATTCATGAATAAAGCTCCATTTGTTTGCATAGGAAAGGCTGATACATTTCATATTATGCCGATAAATGTTAATCCCAAGGTCGACGTGCTGAAATCAGTCACTACAGTCACTAGCACAGCACAGCACAAGAGCTGAACTAATTTCTATATTGTGCCCCAACTTTTTCCTATGTAACAGTATTCAGTGTTTTTATAACCATGTAACAAGTTTTGTGTTTTTTTAAACAGGTGATAAAAATTTATTTTGAAGTTTTTGAGCTAGAAAGAGGCTATGACACCCTGACTATTGGGGATGGTGGAAAAGTGGGTGATACACGATCAGTTTTATACGTGTAAGTATATATAATCTAACACAGATAAATGACCTAACATTGATCTCTCATTTAAAGTGGATTCAGACCCTGGGCCACCCGATTAGGAATGCCCCACTGTGTGAAAACCCTAGTGCCAACATTCACGGGTTACCTTTAGCTAAAGCACACTCCAGTGACCAGCCATTCAGATGGGTGGGGGTTCACCTCAGACTAGAGAAAGCCAGGGATGGGCAGGGGACTTGATCGGCTAATCAGTGTTCTCATATCTACCAGCTGGACGTGGCTACGGCTGCAAAAAAGCCATTTTTTTAAAGTCAAACTGGAAGGGTGGTTAATAGGGTCTTGGTCCACTTTAAATGGTATGATGTCTTAACTTACCTTTGCATATTCACACATTTGGTCATTTATTTTGAGATGGATGGTAATAATGATATTGTATTAGCTTTGAATGTTGACAAGATGTACTCTAATAGTACAAGTGGCTAGTCTGGACAATGGTAATCTTGCTCTGGGCATATCCCCACCCATTACAGGATTACAGGAAAGTGCTAGGGCACGTAGGCAACACATTCTGCTACCCACACATATTAATTATAGCTTATGATATAGGGGAAGTTTTAGGAAATATGTAGTATTATACCAATCTTTGTAAAATTAATAAACTGCAAGTTGCTTAATTGATTTTGGACTGACCCATGTTAATAATGAAATGAGGAATCAGTCCCGTACAGGGGCAGAACCTACTGGTATACTATAATGAGTTTCTACATGTATTTTCAAATATCAGCAACTGATGTCTTGTGCTATTTAGACTTTTCTATGTTCCTGGGCTTGGATTTAGTAATGGAAAGCTCTTTGCGTATATGTCTCGTACTGATAGCTAATTTATTTGTTCACAATTAAGGTCAGTTTTGAGTTGAAACAACAGTCAATAAATGTTATTTTCCCTATTTAATCTATAATCATAGCTAGGAATACATGGCCCAACCTAAATTGGTATCTAGACGCCTTATAATGCCTTAGGTAAATGGAAAAGTAGTCAGTTTCTAAATCACTTTGTAGTTAACCAGGAATAAGTGTCTTTCAAGCCGCTCCCCAGAGTTTCACTCTTTAATGTTTATGTGTCTACTAAACTTCTAAACTCTACATTTACATCTCCAGATGCACCCACCAATATCTTTCCCAGAATTTGGTGTTTCTAATTCTAATGTCTCATGAAGATTAAGCACTGTGATAAGCATTCAACACAATATCAGTAGCTTTAACTGATTAGCGGAAAAACATCATTTATATACAGTTGATATCCCATATTTTATAACACAGTGTTGCAAACACATAAAAAAGAAAAATAAATAGATAAGATTAGCACATTGAGGACATCATTTTGCCACAAAATAATGGAAACTTTTACAAAATGACATCACAAGTGGAATGGCCCTTTACTGGCACTTAATTACATACAATCAAAGTTTTGTACATTTTTAATTTCTCATATTGTTTTTGTTTCTATACAGCCTCACAGGATCTAGCGTGCCAGATCTAATTGTTAGTATGACCAATGAAATGTGGCTCCATCTTCAGTCAGATGACAGCATTGGTTCACCGGGATTTAAAGCAATTTATCAAGGTTAGTGTTTGGATTTACTTTTGTTGAAACAGCTAAAATTTGAAAAATAATAAAATAAGTGTAGTTTTGTTTCTGTACTGATAACACCATTTTGTGATTACTCACCTGTAAAATGGGTATTATAAGTATGTCACACACCCCGCTTCCAATATTCATGACATATGGGTTATAGCCAGTAGAGGGCAAACTTCTGCAGAGATGACGGGAAAAAAAGAAGAAGCCCCTCCCGGTCCATAAATACCTGGGACCTCCCACACATTACCCAGTATAGGAAAGCAGTAAGGGGACCAGGAAGAGCCAAATCCAAAAATCTTAACAAGAAAAGGTTCACCATATAAAGGATCCAGAATACAAAAAGGGCGGGATGAAGAGGGGTGTGTGACATACTTATAATACCCATTTTACAAATGATATTATTCCAAGTATGTCACACACCCCGCTTCCAATATTCATGACATATGGGACATCCAATAGCAGTGTCCCAAAAAGGCAATAATGCACAAATTTAAACCACTGCAGCTTGCAGAACCTTGCGGCCAAAAACAGCATCCGCTGAGGCCCGCACATCAACCTTATAAAACTTGGAAAAGGTATGAACAGAAGACCAAGTAGCAGCCTTACAAACTTGTTCAACAGAGGCCTGGTGCTGAAAAGCCCAAGAAGCCCCAACAGCACGAGTAGAATGAGCAGTGATATGAAAAGGGGGAACCTTCCCCTTGGCAGAATAGGCCCCAACAATGGCCTGGCGTATCCATTTGCTAATGGTAGACTTGGCGGGCGCCAAACCCTTCCTAGGCCCAGAGGGCACCACGAACAAGGCGCCGTCTTACGAAAGGGAGAAGTAGCCACCAAAAAGTACTTCACACAACGAACCACATCCAAAGAATGCAACACCCTCTCCTTGTCATTGCTAGGCTTAGGACACAGGGAAGGTAGAACTACATCCTGATTGAGGTGGAAGGCAGAAATCACCTTAGGAAGAAAATCTGGCTTAAAGCGAAAAACCACCTTGTCCTGGTGTCTCTCAAAGTAAGGGGCCTGAATGGACAGAGCCGCCAACTCAGAGACACGCTGAACAGAGGTAATAGCCACCAAAAAGGCAACTTTTTGAGTGAGCACAGAAAGAGCAACATCCTGCACCGGCTCAAACGGAGGCCGCCGGAGGGCCGACAGAACCAAATTCAAATCCCAAACGGGCACCAAAGGCTTTCTAGGGAGTCGCACATGAGTGACCCCTGGAAAAAGGTCTTAACCAGAGGATGCAGAGCAAAAGACCTTTGAAAGGTACTAAGCTGGAACCCCAGGTCCAGACCTTGTTGAAGAAACTCCAAGATCCTAGGAATCGAAAACACCCTGCAAGGCAAAGCCCTAGCCTCACACCAGTCAATATCAGACCTCCAAGTCCTGTAGTATATGTTAGAGGAAGATCTCTTCCTAGCTCTAACAAGAGTCTGAATCACAGCCTCAGACAAACCTTCCTCCCTTAAGATGGAGGTTTCAGCAGCCACACCGTCAAAGCCAGCGTTTGTAAATTGGGGTAACGTAGTGGACCTTGAGAGATCAGATCCGGAAACAGGGGCAGCCTGTACTGATCTACCGCCAGCCTTACGACGTCTGTGAACCAAACCCGTCTTGGCCACCTTGGGGCTACCAGAATTGCTGGCGCACCCTCTAGAGCCAGCTTGCGCACCAACGTGCCTACCATGGAGAAGGGGGGGAACAGATACAGGAACCCCAGATCCCTCCAGGCAAGAGACATGGCCTCCACTGCCAGGGCCAGAGTATCCTGAGACAGAGACACAAACCTTGGGAGCTTGTGATTGTGACGTGAGGCAAAGAGATCCACCTCCGGAAACCCCCACTTGTGACAGAGGGACCTGAATACCTTGTGGTTGAGAGACCATTTCCCTCGGCAAGAGGATCCCCTGGTCAGGGAGTCCGCCTCCGTGTTTTCCACTCCTGGAATGTACACTGCTGAGATGCATGGAACATTGCTCTCCGCCCATGCAAGAATCAGAGAGAGTTCCCTGAGGGCACTCCTGCTGCGAGTCCCTCCTTGGTTATTGATGTAAGCTACCGCAGTTTGATTGTCTGATCGAACCTTAACCGGTAAGCCCCGTAGGTGATGCGTCAAGCATGACAGAACCAACCGAATAGCTCTCAGCTCCAAGACATTGATGGGGGTGTGAGCCTCCTGAGGACCCCACAACCCCTTGAACTGATGTGTCTTCTAAAAACCTCCCCAGCCCAACAGGCTGGCATCCGTGGTAACCGTCTCCCAACAAGGGGTCAGAAAAGATCTGCCCCTCATCAGATTGCTTGGTTCCAGCCACCACTGAAGGGACTGCCGAATCCGGGGAGACATCAGGAATGACTGATCCAATGACTGGGGACATCTGTCCCAGGCCAACAATAGATGGAGCTGGAGCGACCTCATGTGGAACTGAGCAAAGGCAACTGTCTCGAAGGAAGCCACCATCAATCCCACCAGTTTCATCCCTAGCCGGATAGAAGGATGAGGTTTGGACAGGAGAAGACGTATCAGATCCTGAACCATCTGCCCCTTGGACTGAGGTAGGAACACCCTGGTCCGAATGGTATCCAGATTCATGCCCAGAAACGATATCTCCCTTGAGGGGTAGAGAGAAGACTTGGGATGGTTGATCACCCAGCCGAACCTCTCCAGCGTCGTCACCACCACCCTGGTGTCCAGCTCCGCTTGACTGAGGGAGGATGCCGTAATGAGGAGGTCGTCCAGATACGGTACAATGCGAATGCCCTGGGCTCTAAGAAGGGCCATTATGCCCGCCAGCACCTTGGTGAACACCCTTGGTGCAGAAGTCAACCCGAAAGGAAGGGCCACAAACTGAGTGCTGATCTCCCACCACAAACTTGAGAAATCTCTGGTGTGCTGGGAAGATTGGTACATGAAGGTAAGCATCCTTGATGTCTATGGACGTCATGAAATCCCCCTGACGAAGGGAATTGATGGCCGAGCGCAGAGTCTCCATGCGGAACTTCTTGGTTCTGATGAACCTGTTGAGAAGCTTCAGATCCAGAATGGGTCTTATGGATCCATCCTTTTTGGGCACCGTGAAGAGGTTGGAATAATAGCCTCGGCCTCTCTCCGAGAAAGACACCGGGCATATGACTTCCATGTCCAGAAGGTTTTGTACTGCCAACTGGAGCCCCTGCGCAGCCCGGGGATCCGAGGGCACCCGAGATCTGAGGAATCTGTGAGGAAGCCAGTACTCGAACTCCAAGATCCATTTGTCTGTGACCTCCCGGACCCAAACCTGGAAAAAGTGTTGCAGCCGTCCCCCCACCCGCAAGGGTGAGGGTGCCTCCTCATTGCTGAGCTGGCTTGGCAGCGGGCTTGGAACCCCAGGCAGGTCCAGGACGAGCACGTCCTCTGCCTGTTCCAGGAATCACCTCTGAAGGTAGAGTAGGCAGCTCCTCTGCCTGCTCTGGCACCGCGAAAGGAGGGACTATAGGAGCCTGCCCCCCGAAAGGAGCGACGCTGATTCTTACCTTGTGGTAACTTTCCCCCTTTTGCCACCGAATCCAACTTATCTCCAAACAGCCACATACCCAGGAAGGGTAGCCCTGTAAGTGATTTCTTAGCCGCAATGTCAGCCGCCCATTGGCGCAACCAGACCGATCGGCGAATAGCCACTAGCAACGCCGAGGTTCTACTACACATGCATATTGTGTCATCCAAGGCAGATAAAACAAAAGACATGAACAATTTGCACCGCTTAAGGGCTGCAAATTCATCACTGGCCGGGTTAAGCTGGGAACCACTCAACAGGTCCCTAACCACAGACCTGGTAGCCACAGCAGTGAGTGCAGATGCACAAACAGGCCGCAAGGCTGAACCCACACTAGCGAAGGCATGGCAAGCCATTTAGTCAATGCGCCTGTCCTCACCATCCTTTAGAATGGTGGCGTCTGGAGAATGTACAACAGAGGTGTTGGACAATTCCAGAACGGGCGCATCGACCTCGGGAGGGGACAACCAGCGCTTAACCGAGACCACCGGAAAGGGATACTTCCTATCCCATCCCTGAGGAACACCGGGGAGCTGGCTAGGTCTCTCCCATTCCTTAAGGATCATGCTTTCAAAATGATTCTGATTTGGAAACTCCAAGCGAGGCTTAGAAGTCCCAAAGAATTCCTTTTTCAGCGGAGGGGGAGGAGAAATATCCAGCACCTCAAATAAATGGGCCAGGACCCTGGGGGTATCAACGGCATCCCCCTGCGCCTGCCAAGTATTAGCGTAAAAAAAAACTGCTGATCCTCAGCATCAGATTCCTCAAACAATTCCCCCCCTCAAGCAGGGAATAATCACACCAGTCAGGGGAATCATAGTCATCAAAATCCAGAACCGGCGCGGCCGGAGAAAGATGTCTTCTCTTAGCTGGGGCCTTTCTGGCTGCAGAGCTAGAAATCAATTTCTCGATGTTGGCCAATCTAGCACACACATCAGATTGCGACTCCCCACCAATGACAGTTTCACTTGGGGTGCGGATAAAGCGGGGTGGGTAGGTCATGAGGCCGGTGGCACAGACTCAGACACCTGGGACCCCAACTGCCGCGTTATGGCCTGCTGAGCACATGGTATGCAAATCAGTACATTGTCCCCCCTAAGGGATACCCCACAACCCACACACTGCCAGGATTGCCCCGAAGGGAGCCCAAGCCCGGTATCCTGGGAAGCCTCCATATGGTGATTTTAAGGTAGTCGCAATGACCCGAGGGAATTACGCGGCTTGAGCAACCCGGAATGCCCCTTTAAGTCCCTAGTGGGAGGATTTATAGGACCCCAAATTTATCTGCAAAGGACCCTTGGACCGGGAGAACCCCCTTTTAATATAATTGATAGGGAGTCCTCCTGAAAGACATAATGTGAAGGGACCCATGAGCAGGCACACACACTTGCAATCAAAGTACATAAAGTATGACATAATATAAATATATATATATATATACATATATAAATATAACATATGGAAGAACATGTTGGCAGGCTGCCCCAACGCGCTAGAAGGAACACGCAGCGCACATACATAGAAAAAAGAGGGGCCCAACAGGGCACTCACGGAGGATAAATGGCGTCCTGCCAGCCAGGAGCTCCTGAGAGAGAGGGAGACGAAGGGCGGGCCAGCGCGGACCGCGCAGCGCCTGGCCCCGCCCCATCTGAAAGACGCGGATCCCAGCAAATAGCTGGGCTCCGCAATGGCACCATAAGCAAAAGGGGGCGGGCCGCGGCAAGCGCCCGGCCCTGCCCCCTTTCTAAACAACCTGAGGGGAAGAAGCTCCCCATGTAATAAAGAAGGGCTCTGCATGCGGTCAAAAGCCCACACACCAGCACGCACATACCCGCACACACACACATGTTAAAAGAAGTATTTGGAGAGAAGGAAAAGCACCCCCCCCCAAGTAGAGGGGAACAGGGAGACCCGGAAGGGGGGGAATCCTGCACTACAGGGTGGAAGGGATAAGCCAGGACAGGGCATCCCAAACCAGGATCACCAAACCTGGATACCGCCTACCCCTAAATATGGGGTCTCACGGGGGAGCATGGCTCCCTAATACACCTCTAAAGGTGTAGTCTACCGTCTCCCGGACCTACAGCCAAGGCTGGGAGGCATGGGGACTAAAACAAACAAGGATCCGGACAGAAATAGAGACAAAATGGCCGGGTGTAAACCCGGCTTACCTGCAAGGAAGAGACACAGCCATCTTCTGACTTGCTCGCCGTCTGCAGAGACGAAAACTGGGTAATGTGTGGGAGGTCCCAGGTATTTATGGATCGGGAGGGGCTTCTTCTTTTTTTCCTGTCATCTCTGCAGAAGTTCACCCTCTACTGGCTATAACCCATATGTCATGAATATTGGAAGCGGGGTGTGTGACATACTTGGAATACACTGTGTTGTTTGCAGCAAGATAAAGTGACAAACATTCATGATATAGTAAGAAAGTTTTGTTTGCAAGTTTTGTTGCAATGTTGGTGGTTATAATGCTAATAATATTTTTATAGAAATTTTGTAATATTTGCAATTTTGTTTCTGTCAATAATTAGGTCTTGATGCCAATGACCTTTACCTGTGATTACATGTGATAACATTGATTTTTTTAAGAAACTGATATAGTACCACGAATGTAAAAGAACAGGTTGCATATATATGCTGCAAGTGAGATTTAACAGGGGTTTTTGAACATTCGGATTCTAATAGGGTGGCCTATTAACACTTTATAATATTGCAATTATTCGATGGCACGTGTATGTCAGTTGATAATTTGGACAGAACTTGCTTAAGTCTGAAATTCTCCATTTGTAGTTGGTGTTGTGGTGCATTCAAACACAATAAATTAACACTGCTCCATGATTTGTATATATTTTGGGATGATTATGTTTTGTAGCATCATGCTTGTTACTTTCCATGAATAGTGGCTGCTACAAAAACACAAATTGCTATGAAATCATTGTATTTAGAGGGATGTGTACTAGGGAAAAGTGCAGTTGTTTGTGTAAAGGCAAAAATGTGGTGTGTGAGCTTTTTAGGGAGATTTCTCTTAGTGCCTTGTTCCTGTGAACTATTGATCTCTGCATTTCTTTTCCAAAGCTGCTAACATACTTCTATGATCGTGTCACCTGTCACTCTGTTGCAATATGAACTTTTGTTTTGGCCAATATATCAACAAGAATAGGAAGTGAAGTGAAATCGTTCTAACCGGCTTATAGACAGCATCTAAATATGAGACACTTCAATATACTTGTAATAAAAATAAAAAGAAATGAAAACAAAAATCTATTTTTATTTTGTTGCTAAAGATTTATACAAAGGTAAACTATTCATGCAACAAATGAATATAGGCTCTGGTCAGAGACATTTTACAATGTTAGCACTGTTTGACTGGGGAGTACAGTAGTGAATGTGGATGGTACTATTTAGAGATGAGCGAACTTTTGAAAAATTCGATTCGGCTGATGTGCCGAATTTTCCGACAAAATTTGTTTCGGTCCGAATTTATTCGCGACGAATCGCTATTAAAAACGGCTATTTCTGAGCTTCCTAGAGCGTCAGTAGGGTTGTAAACCATTCTGCCTTGCTTTAAAATGCATAGGATGCGTGCTGGCTTAGAGAAATAATACTGTAAATAATTATGACATGTAGATCAGAGGCATCGCAATTAGAATCGCAGAGCCGCACAATTGCAGAGAGTTGAGGTGGCATCACTATGAGGGGCCCCTATTATTCCTGAAAAACACACCCTGGAGCTGGCAGCAGCAGGAGCCCAAATATTGGCTGAAAGACATCCTGGAGTTGCAAGCAGAAGCAGCAGCCCAAACATAGCTTGAAAGACACACTGGAGTTGGCAGCAGGAGCCCAAAAATTGGCTGAATTACACCCTGGAGTTGCAAGCAGCAGCAGCCCAAACATAGCTTGAAAGACACACTGGAGTTGGCAGCAGGAGCCCAACAATTGGCTGAATGACACCCTGGAGTTGCAAGCAGCAGCAGCAGCAGCCCACAAATAGCTTGAAAGAGACACTGGAGTTGGCAGCAGGAGCCCAACAATTGGCTGAATGACACCCTGGAGTTGCAAACAGCAGCAGCAGGAGCCCAAACATAACTTGAAAGAGACACTGGAGTTGGCAGCAGGAGCCCAAAAAATGGCTGAATAACACCCTGGAGTTGCAAGCAGCAGCAGCCCAAACATAGCTTGAAAGAGACACTGTAGTTGGCAGCAGGAGCCCACAAATTGGCTGAATGACACCCTGGAGTTGCAAGCAGCAGCAGCAGCCCAAAAATAGCTTGAAAGAGACACTGGAGTTGGTAGCAGGAGCCCAAAAATTGGCTGAATGACACCCTGGAGTTGCAAGCAGCAGCAGCAGGAGCCGAAACATAGCTTGAAAGAGACACTGGAGTTGGCAGCAGGAGCCCAAAAATTGGCTGAATGACACCCTGGAGTTGCAACCAGCAGCAGCAGCCCACACCTGGCTTGAAAGACACAGTGGAGTTGGCAGCAGGAGCCCAAAAATTGGCTGAATGACACCCTGGAGTTGCTAGCAGCAGCAGGAGCCCAAACATAGCTTGAAAGAGACACTGGAGTTTGCAGCAGGAGCCCAAAAATTGGCTGAATGACACCCTGGAGTTGCAAGCAGCAGCAGCAGGAGCCCAAACATAGCTTGAAAGACACACTGGAGTTGGCAGCAGGAGCCCAAAAATTGGCTGAATGACACCCTGGAGTTGCAAGCAGCAGCAGCCCAAATCTAGCTTGAAAGACACAGTGGAGTTGCAAGCAGGTGCCCAAAAATTGGCTGAATGACATCCTGGAGTCGCAAGCAGCAGCAGCAGGAGCCCAAACATAGCTTGAAAGAGACACTGGAGTTGGCAGCAGGAGCCCAAAAATTGGCTGAATGACACCCTGGAGTTGGCAGCAGCAGGAGCCCAAACATAGCTTGAAAGAGACACTGGAGTTGGCAGCAGGAGCCCAAAAATTGGCTGAATGACACCCTGGAGTTGCAAGCAGCAGCAGCCCAAACCTAGCTTGAAAGTCACAGTGGAGTTGCAAGCAGGTGCCCAAAAATTGGCTGAATAACACCCTGGAGCTGCAAGCAGCAGCCCAAACATAGCTTGAAAGACACACTGGATTTGGCAGCAGGGACCCAAAAATTGGCTGAATGACACCCTGGAGTTGCAAGCAGCAGCAGCAGGAGCCCAAACATAGCTTGAAAGACACTGGAGTTGGCAGCAGGAGCCCAAACATTGGCTGAATGACACCCTGGACTTGCAAGCAGCAGCAGCAGCAGCCCAAACATAGCTTGAAAGACACACTGGAGTTGGCAGCAGGAACCCAAAAATTGGCTGAATGACACCCTGGAGTTGCAAGCAGCAGGAGCAGCATCACCCCAAACATAGCTTGAAAGAGACACTGGAGTTGGCAGCAGGAGCCCAAAAATTGGCTGAATGACACCCTGGAGTTGCAAGCAGAAGCAGCAGGAGCCCAAACATAGCTTGAAAGAGACACTGGAGTTGGCAGCAGCAGCCGCAGGAGGCCAAAATTTGGCTGAAAGGCACACCCTGAAGTTGGCATCAGCAGGAGCCCAAACATTGGCTGAAGGACACCCTGGAGTTGCAAGCAGCAGAAGCCCAAACATAGCTTGAAAGAGACACTGGAGTTGGCAGCAGGAGCCCAAAAATTGGCTGAATGACACCCTGGAGTTGCAAGCAGCAGGAGCAGCATCACCCCAAACATAGCTTGAAAGAGACACTGGAGTTGGCAGCAGGAGCCCAAAAATTGGCTGAATGACACCCTAGAGTTGCAAGCAGAAGCAGCAGGAGCCCAAACATAGCTTGAAAGAGACACTGGAGTTGGCAGCAGGAGCCCAAAATTGGCTGAATGACACCCTGGAGTTGCAAGCAGCAGGAGCCCAAACATAGCTTGAAAGACACTGGAGTTGGCAGCAGGAGCCCAAACATTGGCTGAATGACACCCTGGACTTGCAAGCAGCAGCAGCAGCAGCAGCCCAAACATAGCTTGAAAGACACACTGGAGTTGGCAGCAGGAACCCAAAAATTGGCCTAAAGACACACTGCAGTTGGCAGCAGCAGCCGCAGGAGGCCAAAATTTGGCTGAAAGGCACACCCTGAAGTTGGCATCAGCAGGAGCCCAAACATTGGCTGAATGATACCCTGGAGTTGCAAGCAGCAGAAGCCCAAACATAGCTTGAAAGAGACACTGGAGTTGGCAGCAGGAGCCCAAAAATTGGCTGAATGACACCCTGGAGTTGCAAGCAGCAAGAGCAGCATCACCCCAAACATAGCTTGAAAGAGACACTGGAGTTGGCAGCAGGAGCCCAAAAATTGGCTGAATGACACCCTGGAGTTGCAAGCAGAAGCAGCAGGAGCCCAAACATAGCTTGAAAGAGACACTGGAGTTGGCAGCAGGAGCCCAAAATTGGCTGAATGACACCCTGGAGTTGCAAGCAGCAGCAGCAGCCCAAACCTAGCTTGAAAGTCAAAGTGGAGTTGCAAGCAGGTGCCCAAAAATTGGCTGAATAACACCCTGGAGCTGCAAGCAGCAGCCCAAACATAGCTTGAAAGACACATTGGATTTGGCAGCAGGAACCCAAAAATTGGCTGAATGACACCCTGGAGTTGCAAGCAGCAGCAGCAGGAGCCCAAACATAGCTTGAAAGACACTGGAGTTGGCAGCAGGAGCCCAAACATTGGCTGAATGACACCCGGGACTTGCAAGCAGCAGCAGCAGCCCAAACATAGCTTGAAAGACACACTGGAGTTGGCAGCAGGAACCCAAAAATTGGCCTAAAGACACACTGCAGTTGGCAGCAGCAGCTGCAGGAGGCCAAAATTTGGCTGAAAGGCACACCCTGAAGTTGGCATCAGCAGGAGCCCAAACATTGGCTGAATGACACCCTGGAGTTGCAAGCAGCAGAAGCCCAAACATAGCTTGAAAGAGACACTGGAGTTGGCAGCAGGAGCCCAAAAATTGGCTGAATGACACCCTGGAGTTGCAAGCAGCAGGAGCAGCATCACCCCAAACAAAGCTTGAAAGAGACACTGGAGTTGGCAGCAGGAGCCCAAACATTGGCTGAATGACACCCTGGAGTTGCAAGCAGAAGCAGCAGGAGCCCAAACATAGCTTGAAAGAGACACTGGAGTTGGCAGCAGGAGCCCAAAATTGGCTGAATGACACCCTGGAGTTGCAAGCAGCAGCAGCAGCCCAAACATAGCTTGAAAGACACAGTGGAGTTGCAAGCAGGTGCCCAAAAATTGGCTGAATAACACCCTGGAGTTGCAAGCAGCAGCAGGAGCCCAAACCTAGCTTGAAAAAGACACTGGAGTTGGCAGCAGGAGCCCAAAAATTGGCTTAATGACACCCTGGAGTTGCAAGTAGCAGCAGCCCAAACATAGCTTGAAAGACACACTGGAGTTGGCAGCAGGAACCCAAAAATTGGCTGAATGACACCCTGGAGTTGTAAGCAGTAGCAGCAGCCCAAACATAGCTTGAAAGACACACTGGAGTTGGCAGCAGGAACCCAAAAATTAGCCTAAAGACACACTGCAGTTGGCAGCAGCAGCCGCAGGAGGCCAAAATTTGGCTGAAAGGCACACCCTGAAGTTGGCATCAGCAGGAGCCCAAGCATTGGCTGAATGACACCCTGGAGTTGCAAGCAGCAGAAGCCCAAACATAGCTTGAAAGAGACACTGGAGTTGGCAGCAGGAGCCCAAAAATTGGCTGAATGACACCCTGTAGTTGCAAGCAGCAGGAGCAGCATCACCCCAAACATAGCTTGAAAGACACACTGGAGTTGGCAGCAGGAGCCCAAAAATTGGCTGAATGACACCCTGGAGTTGCAAGCAGCAGCAGCAGGAGCCCAAACATAGCTTGAAAGAGACACTGAAGTTGGCAGCAGGAGCCCAAAATTGGCTGAATGACACCCTGGAGTTGCAAGCAGGAGCCCAAACATAGCTTGAAAGACACACTGGAGTTGGCAGCAGGTGCCCAAAAATTGGCTGAATGACGCCCTGGAGTTGCAAGCAGCAGCAGCCCAAACATAGCTTGAAAGACACACTGGAGTTGGCAGCAGGAACCCAAAAATTGGCCTAAAGACACACTGCAGTTGGCAGCAGCAGGAGGCCAAACATAGCTTGAAAGAGACACTGGATTCGGCAGCAGGAACCAAAAAATTGGCCTAAAGACACACTGCAGTTGGCAGCAGCAGCTGCAGGAGGCCAAAATTTGGCTGAAAGGCACACCCTGAAGTTGGCATCAGCAGGAGCCCAAACATTGGCTGAATGACACCCTGGAGTTGCAAGGAGCAGAAGCCCAAACATAGCTTGAAAGAGACACTGGAGTTGGCAGCAGGAGCCCAAAAATTGGCTGAATGACACCCTGGAGTTGCAAGCAGCAGGAGCAGCATCACCCCAAACATAGCTTGAAAGAGACACTGGAGTTGGCAGCAGGAGCCCAAAAATTGACTGAATGACACCCTGGAGTTGCAAGCAGAAGCAGCAGGAGCCCAAACATAGCTTGAAAGAGACACTGGAGTTGGCAGCAGGAGCCCAAAATTGGCTGAATGACACCCTGGAGTTGCAAGCAGCAGCAGCAGCCCAAACATAGCTTGAAAGACACAGTGGAGTTGCAAGCAGGTGCCCAAAAATTGGCTGAATAACACCCTGGAGTTGCAAGCAGCAGCAGGAGCCCAAACCTAGCTTGAAAGAGACACTGGAGTTGGCAGCAGGAGCCCAAAAATTGGCTTAATGACACCCTGGAGTTGCAAGTAGCAGCAGCCCAAACATAGCTTGAAAGACACACTGGAGTTGGCAGCAGGAACCCAAAAATTGGCTGAATGACACCCTGGAGTTGTAAGCAGTAGCAGCAGCCCAAACATAGCTTGAAAGACACACTGGAGTTGGCAGCAGGAACCCAAAAATTAGCCTAAAGACACACTGCAGTTGGCAGCAGCAGCCGCAGGAGGCCAAAATTTGGCTGAAAGGCACACCCTGAAGTTGGCATCAGCAGGAGCCCAAGCATTGGCTGAATGACACCCTGGAGTTGCAAGCAGCAGAAGCCCAAACATAGCTTGAAAGAGACACTGGAGTTGGCAGCAGGAGCCCAAAAATTGGCTGAATGACACCCTGTAGTTGCAAGCAGCAGGAGCAGCATCACCCCAAACATAGCTTGAAAGACACACTGGAGTTGGCAGCAGGAGCCCAAAAATTGGCTGAATGACACCCTGGAGTTGCAAGCAGCAGCAGCAGGAGCCCAAACATAGCTTGAAAGAGACACTGGAGTTGGCAGCAGGAGCCCAAAATTGGCTGAATGACACCCTGGAGTTGCAAGCAGGAGCCCAAACATAGCTTGAAAGACACACTGGAGTTGGCAGCAGGTGCCCAAAAATTGGCTGAATGACGCCCTGGAGTTGCAAGCAGCAGCAGCCCAAACATAGCTTGAAAGACACACTGGAGTTGGCAGCAGGAACCCAAAAATTGGCCTAAAGACAAACTGCAGTTGGCAGCAGCAGGAGGCCAAACATAGCTTGAAAGAGACACTGGATTCGGCAGCAGGAACCAAAAAATTGGCCTAAAGACACACTGCAGTTGGCAGCAGCAGCAGCAGGGGAGCAAAATTTGGCTGAAAGGCACACCCTGAAGTTGGCATCAGCAGGAACACAAATATTGGCTGAATGACACCCTGGAGTTGCAAGCAGCAGCAGAAGGAGCCCAAACTTAGCTTGAAAGAGACACTGGAGTTGGCAGAAGGAGCCCAATAGTTTGCTGCATGACACCCTGGAGTTGCAAGCAGCAGCAGCCCAAACATAGCTTGAAAGACACACTGAAGTTGGCAGCAGCAGCCCAAAAATTGGCTGAATGACACCCTGGAGTCGCAAGCAGCAGCAGCAGGAGCCCAAACAAAGCTTGAAAGAGACACTGGAGTTGGCAGCAGGAGCCCAATAATTGGCTGAATGACACCATGGAGATTCAAGCAGCAGCAGGAGCCCAAACGTAGCTTGAAAGAGACACTGGGGTTGGCAGCAGGAGCCCAAAAATTGGCTGAATGACACCCTGGAGTTGCAAGCAGCAGGAGCACAAACATAGCTTGAAAGAGACACTGGAGTTGGCAGCAGGAGCCCAAAAATTGCCTGAATGCCACCCTGGAGACGCAAGCAGCAGCGGCAGCAGCAACAGAAGCAGCACAAACCAAGCTTGAAAGACACAATGGAGTTGGCAGCAGCAGCAGCAGGAGGCCAAACATAACTTGAACGAGACACTGGAGTTGGCAGCAGTAGCCCAATAATTGGCTGAATGACACCCTGGAGTTGCAAGCAGCAGGAGCCCAAACATAGCTTGAAAGAGACACTGGAGTTGGCAGCAGGAACCCAATAATTGGCCTAAATACACACTGCAGTTGGCAGCAGCAGCAGTAGGCCAAATTTGGCTGAAAGGCACACCCTGAAGTTGGCATCAGCAGGAGCCCAAAAATTGGCCTAAAGACATAAATTTGTTTTGCACCATTTGGAAAGTGTAAAACAAATACAGTGGCTTCCTCAAAGGGCCTGAGCAAACGGTAGGTGTCACGTATTAGCTGCCCCTGGTTGACATTGAAGTTACAAAGGGGAGTCCCCCTATCCCCTTAAATCATCAAGAAATCCGTGATGGCTTTTCTCTGTTCATATAGTCTGTCCAACATATGCAGGGTGGAATTCCAACGGGTGGAAACATCGCAAATCAGACTATGTTGGGGGCTACCGTTCTGATGCTGAAGCTCAAGAAGGGTGTGCTTGTAGAAGCTGATTTAGTGTAACAGGGTGAAATGTGCCGGTTTGGGATACCCTGCGGCCTGGTGTTTTTACAGGAAGCACAAAACCAATTCAAAATGCAATATATTAATAAAACAGAGCCTTTAGAAGCTGCTTTAGTAAAACAGATAGGGTGAAATGTGACGGTTTGGGATACCCTGCGGCCTAGTGTTTTTACAGGACGCACAAAACCAATTCAAAATGCAATATATTAATAAAACAGAGCCTGTAGAAACTGCTTCAGTATAACAGATAGGGTGAAATGTGCTATCTGTTATTTAGCTTCTGTTTAGCAGAAGATAAATAAAGTAAGATACTGCTTCTCTGCAACAGATACTATGAAAATTGGCAATATGGGATACCCTGCGGGCTGGTGTTTTTACAGGACATACAAAACCAATTCAAAATGCAATATATTAATAAAACAGAGCCTGTAGAAGCTGCTTTAGTATAACAGATAGGGTGAAATGTGCTGGTTTGGGATACTCTGCGGCCTGGTGTTTTTACAGGACGCACAAAACCAATTCAAAATGCAATATATTAATAAAACAGAGCCTGTAGAAACTGCTTTAGTATAACAGATAGGGTGAAATGTGCTGGTTTGGGATACTCTGTGGCCTGGTGTTTTTACAGGACGCACAAAACCAATTCCAAATGCAATATATTAATAAAACAGAGCCTGTAGAAGCTGATTTAGTATAACAGATAGGGTGAAATGTGCTGGTTTGGGATACCCTGTGGCCTGGTGTTTTTACAGGAAGCACAAAACCAATTCCAAATGCAATATATTAATAAAACAGAGCCTGTAGAAGCTGCTTTAGTATAACAGATAGGGTGAAATTTGCTGGTTTGGGATACTCTGCGGCCTGGTGTTTTTACAGGAAGCACAAAACCAATTCCAAATGCAATATATTAATAAAACAGAGCCTGTAGAAGCTGCTTTAGTATAACAGATAGGGTGAAATGTGCTGGTTTGGGATACTCTGCGGCCTGGTGTTTTTACAGGAAGCACAAAACCAATTCCAAATGCAATATATTAATAAAACAGAGCCTGTAGAAGCTGCTTTAGTATAACAGATAGGGTGAAATGTGCTATCTGTTATTTAGCTTCTGTTTAGCAGAAGCTAAATAAAGTGATACTGCTTCTCTGCAACAGATACTATGAAAATTGGCAATATGGGATACCCTGCGGGCTGGTGTTTTTACAGGACGCACAAAACCAATTCAAAATGCAATATATTAATAAAACAGAGCCTGTAGAAGCTGTTTTAGCATAACAGATAGGGTGAAATGTGCTGGTTTGGGATACTCTGCGGCCTGGTGTTTTTACAGGACGCACAAAACCAATTCAAAATGCAATATATTAATAAAGCAGAGCCTGTAGAAGCTGCTTTAGTATAACAGGGTGAAATGTGCTGGTTTGGGATACCCTGCGGCCTGGTGTTTTTACAGGAAGCACAAAACCAATTCAAAATGCAATATATTAATAAAACTGAGCCTGTAGAAGCTGCTTTAGTATAACAGATAGGGTGAAATTTACCGGTTTGGGATATCCTGCGGCTTGATGTTTTTACAGGACGCACAAAGCCAATTCAAAATGCAATATATTAATAAAACAGAGCCTTTAGAAGCTAATTTAGTATAACAGATAGGGTGAAATGTGCTTGTTTGGGATACCCTGCGGCCTGGTGTTTTTACAGGAAGCACAAAACCAATTCAAAATGCAATATATTAATAAAACAGAGCCTGTAGAAGCTGATTTAGTATAACAGATAGGGTGAAATGTGCTGGTTTGGGATACCCTATGGCCTGGTGTTTTTACAGGAAGCACAAAACCAATTCAAAATGCAATATATTAATAAAACAGAGCCTGTAGAAGCTGCTTTAGTATAACAGATAGGGTGAAATTTGCTGGTTTGGGATACTCTGCGGCCTGGTGTTTTTACAGGAAGCACAAAACCAATTCCAAATGCAATATATTAATAAAACAGAGCCTGTAGAAGCTGCTTTAGTATAACAGATAGGGTGAAATGTGCTGGTTTGGGATACTCTGCGGCCTGGTGTTTTTACAGGAAGCACAAAACCAATTCCAAATGCAATATATTAATAAAACAGAGCCTGTAGAAGCTGCTTTAGTATAACAGATAGGGTAAAATTTGCTGGTTTGGGATACTCTGCGGCCTGGTGTTTTTACAGGAAGCACAAAACCAATTCCAAATGCAATATATTAATAAAACAGAGCCTGTAGAAGCTGCTTTAGTATAACAGATAAGGTGAAATGTGCTATCTGTTATTTAGCTTCTGTTTAGCAGAAGCTAAATAAAGTAAGATACTGCTTCTCTGCAACAGATACTATGAAAATTGGCAATATGGGATACCCTGCGGGCTGGTGTTTTTACAGGACGCACAAAACCAATTCAAAATGCAATATATTAATAAAACGGAGCCTGTAGAAGCTGTTTTAGTATAACAGATAGGGTGAAATGTGCTGGTTTGGGATACTCTGCGGCCTGGTGTTTTTACAGGACGCACAAAACCAATTCAAAATGCAATATATTAATAAAGCAGAGCCTGTAGAAGCTGCTTTAGTATAACAGATAGGGTGAAATGTGCTGGTTTGGGATACCCTGCGGCCTGGTGTTTTTACAGGAAGCACAAAACCAATTCAAAATGCAATATATTAATAAAACTGAGCCTGTAGAAGCTGCTTTAGTATAACAGATAGGGTGAAATTTACCGGTTTGGGATACCCTGCGGCTTGATGTTTTTACAGGACGCACAAAGCCAATTCAAAATGCAATATATTAATAAAACAGAGCCTTTAGAAGCTAATTTAGTATAACAGATAGGGTGAAATGAGGTGGTTTGGGATACGCTGCGGCCTGGTGTTTTTACAGGAAGCACAAAACCAATTCAAAATGCAATATATTAATAAAACAGAGCCTGTAGAAGCTGCTTTAGTATACCAGAGAGGGTGAAATGTGCTGGTTTGGGATAAACTGCGGCCTGGTGTTTTTACAGGACGCACAAAACCAATTCAAAATGCAATATATTAATAAAACAGAGCCTGTAGAAACTGCTTTAGTATAACAGATAGGGTGAAATGTGCTGGTTTGGGATACTCTGCAGCCTGTTGTTTTTACAGGAAGCACAAAACCAATTCCAAATGCAATATATTAATAAAACAAAGCCTGTAGAAACTGCTTCAGTATAACAGATAGGGTGAAATGTGCTGGTTTGGGATACCCTATGGCCTGTTGCTTTTACTGGAAGCACAAAACCAATTCAAAATGCAATATATTAATAAAACTGAGCCTGTAGAAGCTGCTTTAGTATAACAGATAGGGTGAAATTTACCGGTTTGGGATACCCTGCGGCTTGATGTTTTTACAGAACGCACAAAGCCAATTCAAAATGCAATATATTAATAAAACAGAGCCTTTAGAAGCTAATTTAGTATAACAGATAGGGTGAAATGTGCTGGTTTGGGATACCCTGCGGCCTGGTGTTTTTACAGGAAGCACAAAACCAATTCAAAATGCAATATATTAATAAAACAGAGCCTGTAGAAACTGCTTTAGTATAACAGATAAGGTGAAATGTGCTGGTTTGGGATACCCTGCGGCCTGGTGTTTTTACAGCAAGCACAAAACCAATTCAAAATGCAATATATTAATAAAACAGAGCCTGTAGAAGCTGATTAAGTATAACAGATAGGGTGAAATGTGCTGGTTTGGGATACTCTGCGGCCTGGTGTTTTTACAGGACGCACAAAACCAATTCAAAATGCAATATATTAATAAAACAGAGCCTGTAGAAACTGCTTTAGTATAACAGATAGGGTGAAATGTGCTGGTTTGGGATACTCTGCGGCCTGGTGTTTTTACAGGAAGCACAAAACCAATTCCAAATGCAATATATTAATAAAACAGAGCCTGTAGAAGCTGATTTAGTATAACAGATAGGGTAAAATGTGCTGGTTTGGGATACTCTGCGGCCTGGTGTTTTTACAGGAAGCACAAAACCAATTCCAAATGCAATATATTAATAAAACAGAGCCTGTAGAAGCTGCTTTAGTATAACAGATAAGGTGAAATGTGCTGGTTTGGGATACCCTGCGGCCTGGTGTTTTTACAGGAAGCACAAAACCAATTCAAAATGCAATATATTAATAAAACTGAGCCTGTAGAAGCTGCTTTAGTATACCAGAGAGGGTGAAATGTGCTGGTTTGGGATACCCTGCGGCCTGGTGTTTTTACAGGACGCACAAAACCAATTCAAAATGCAATATATTAATAAAACAGAGCCTGTAGAAGCTGCTTTAGTATAACAGATAGGGTGAAATGTGCTGGTTTGGGATACCCTGCGGCCTGGTGTTTTTACAGGAAGCACAAAACCAATTAAAAATGCAATATATTAATAAAACAGAGCCTGTAGAATCTGCTTTAGTATAACAGATAGGGTGAAATGTGCTGGTTTGGGATACCCTGCGGCCTGGTGTTTTTACAGGAAGCACAAAACCAATTCAAAATGCAATATTTTAATAAAACAGAGCCTTTAGAAGCTGCTTTAGTATAACAAATAGGGTGAAATGTGCTGGTTTGGGATACCCTGCGGCCTGGTGTTTTTACAGGAAGCACAAAACCAATTCAAAATGCAATATATTAATAAAACAGAGCCTGTAGAAGCTGATTTAGTATAACAGATAGGGTGAAATGTGCTGGTTTGGGATACTCTGCGGCCTGGTGTTTTTACAGGACGCACAAAACCAATTCAAAATGCAATATATTAATAAAACAGAGCCTGTAGAAACTGCTTTAGTATAACAGATAGGGTGAAATGTGCTGGTTTGGGATACTCTGCGGCCTGGTGTTTTTACAGGAAGCACAAAACCAATTCCAAATGCAATATATTAATAAAACAGAGCCTGTAGAAGCTGCTTTAGTATAACAGATAAGGTGAAATGTGCTGGTTTGGGATACCCTGCGGCCTGGTGTTTTTACAGGAAGCACAAAACCAATTCAAAATGCAATATATTAATAAAACTGAGCGTGTAGAAGCTGCTTTAGTATAACAGATAGGGTGAAATTTACCGGTTTGGGATACCCTGCGGCTTGATGTTTTTACAGGACGCACAAAGCCAATTCAAAATGCAATATATTAATAAAACAGAGCCTTTAGAAGCTGCTTTAGTATAAAAGATAGGGTGAAATGTGCTGGTTTGGGATACCCTGCGGCCTGGTGTTTTTACAGGAAGCACAAAACCAATTCAAAATGCAATATATTAATAAAACTGAGCCTGTAGAAGCTGCTTTAGTATACCAGAGAGGGTGAAATGTGCTGGTTTGGGATACCCTGCGGCCTGGTGTTTTTACAGGACGCACAAAACCAATTCAAAATGCAATATATTAATAAAACAGAGCCTGTAGAAGCTGCTTTAGTATAACAGGGTGAAATGTGCTGGTTTGGGATACCCTGCGGCCTGGTGTTTTTACAGGAAGCACAAAACCAATTAAAAATGCAATATATTAATAAAACAGAGCCTGTAGAATCTGCTTTAGTATAACAGATAGGGTGAAATGTGCTGGTTTGGGATACCCTGCGGCCTGGTGTTTTTACAGGAAGCACAAAACCAATTCAAAATGCAATATTTTAATAAAACAGAGCCTTCAGAAGCTGCTTTAGTATAACAAATAGGGTGAAATGTGCTGGTTTGGGATACCCTGCGGCCTGGTGTTTTTACAGGAAGCACAAAACCAATTCCAAATGCAATATATTAATAAAACAGAGCCTGTAGAAGCTGATTTAGTATAACAGATAGGGTAAAATGTGCTGGTTTGGGATACTCTGCGGCCTGGTGTTTTTACAGGACGCACAAAACCAATTCAAAATGCAATATATTAATAAAACAGAGCCTGTAGAAACTGCTTTAGTATAACAGATAGGGTGAAATGTGCTGGTTTGGGATACTCTGCGGCCTGGTGTTTTTACAGGAAGCACAAAACCAATTCCAAATGCAATATATTAATAAAACAGAGCCTGTAGAAGCTGCTTTAGTATAACAGATAAGGTGAAATGTGCTGGTTTGGGATACCCTGCGGCCTGGTGTTTTTACAGGAAGCACAAAACCAATTCAAAATGCAATATATTAATAAAACTGAGCCTGTAGAAGCTGCTTTAGTATAACAGATAGGGTGAAATTTACCGGTTTGGGATACCCTGCGGCTTGATGTTTTTACAGGACGCACAAAGCCAATTCAAAATGCAATATATTAATAAAACAGAGCCTGTAGAAGCTGCTTTAGTATAAAAGATAGGGTGAAATGTGCTGGTTTGGGATACCCTGCGGCCTGGTGTTTTTACAGGACGCACAAAACCAATTCAAAATGCAATATATTAATAAAACAGAGCCTGTAGAAGCTGCTTTAGTATAACAGATAAGGTGAAATGTGCTGGTTTGGGATACCCTGCGGCCTGGTGTTTTTACAGCAAGCACAAAACCAATTCAAAATGCAATATATTAATAAAACAGAGCCTGTAGAAGCTGATTAAGTATAACAGATAGGGTGAAATGTGCTGGTTTGGGATACTCTGCGGCCTGGTGTTTTTACAGGACGCACAAAACCAATTCAAAATGCAATATATTAATAAAACAGAGCCTGTAGAACCTGCTTTAGTATAACAGATAGGGTGAAATGTGCAGGTTTGGGATACCCTGCGGCCTGGTGTTTTTACAGGAAGCACAAAACCAATTAAAAATGCAATATATTAATAAAACAGAGCCTGTAGAATCTGCTTTAGTATAACAGATAGGGTGAAATTTACCGGTTTGGGATATCCTGCGGCTTGATGTTTTTACAGGACGCACAAAGCCAATTCAAAATGCAATATATTAATAAAACAGAGCCTTTAGAAGCTAATTTAGTATAACAGATAGGGTGAAATGTGCTTGTTTGGGATACCCTGCGGCCTGGTGTTTTTACAGGAAGCACAAAACCAATTCAAAATGCAATATATTAATAAAACAGAGCCTGTAGAAGCTGATTTAGTATAACAGATAGGGTGAAATGTGCTGGTTTGGGATACCCTATGGCCTGGTGTTTTTACAGGAAGCACAAAACCAATTCAAAATGCAATATATTAATAAAACAGAGCCTGTAGAAGCTGCTTTAGTATAACAGATAGGGTGAAATTTGCTGGTTTGGGATACTCTGCGGCCTGGTGTTTTTACAGGAAGCACAAAACCAATTCCAAATGCAATATATTAATAAAACAGAGCCTGTAGAAGCTGCTTTAGTATAACAGATAGGGTGAAATGTGCTGGTTTGGGATACTCTGCGGCCTGGTGTTTTTACAGGAAGCACAAAACCAATTCCAAATGCAATATATTAATAAAACAGAGCCTGTAGAAGCTGCTTTAGTATAACAGATAGGGTAAAATTTGCTGGTTTGGGATACTCTGCGGCCTGGTGTTTTTACAGGAAGCACAAAACCAATTCCAAATGCAATATATTAATAAAACAGAGCCTGTAGAAGCTGCTTTAGTATAACAGATAAGGTGAAATGTGCTATCTGTTATTTAGCTTCTGTTTAGCAGAAGCTAAATAAAGTAAGATACTGCTTCTCTGCAACAGATACTATGAAAATTGGCAATATGGGATACCCTGCGGGCTGGTGTTTTTACAGGACGCACAAAACCAATTCAAAATGCAATATATTAATAAAACGGAGCCTGTAGAAGCTGTTTTAGTATAACAGATAGGGTGAAATGTGCTGGTTTGGGATACTCTGCGGCCTGGTGTTTTTACAGGACGCACAAAACCAATTCAAAATGCAATATATTAATAAAGCAGAGCCTGTAGAAGCTGCTTTAGTATAACAGATAGGGTGAAATGTGCTGGTTTGGGATACCCTGCGGCCTGGTGTTTTTACAGGAAGCACAAAACCAATTCAAAATGCAATATATTAATAAAACTGAGCCTGTAGAAGCTGCTTTAGTATAACAGATAGGGTGAAATTTACCGGTTTGGGATACCCTGCGGCTTGATGTTTTTACAGGACGCACAAAGCCAATTCAAAATGCAATATATTAATAAAACAGAGCCTTTAGAAGCTAATTTAGTATAACAGATAGGGTGAAATGAGGTGGTTTGGGATACGCTGCGGCCTGGTGTTTTTACAGGAAGCACAAAACCAATTCAAAATGCAATATATTAATAAAACAGAGCCTGTAGAAGCTGCTTTAGTATACCAGAGAGGGTGAAATGTGCTGGTTTGGGATAAACTGCGGCCTGGTGTTTTTACAGGACGCACAAAACCAATTCAAAATGCAATATATTAATAAAACAGAGCCTGTAGAAACTGCTTTAGTATAACAGATAGGGTGAAATGTGCTGGTTTGGGATACTCTGCAGCCTGTTGTTTTTACAGGAAGCACAAAACCAATTCCAAATGCAATATATTAATAAAACAAAGCCTGTAGAAACTGCTTCAGTATAACAGATAGGGTGAAATGTGCTGGTTTGGGATACCCTATGGCCTGTTGCTTTTACTGGAAGCACAAAACCAATTCAAAATGCAATATATTAATAAAACTGAGCCTGTAGAAGCTGCTTTAGTATAACAGATAAGGTGAAATTTACCGGTTTGGGATACCCTGCGGCTTGATGTTTTTACAGAACGCACAAAGCCAATTCAAAATGCAATATATTAATAAAACAGAGCCTTTAGAAGCTAATTTAGTATAACAGATAGGGTGAAATGTGCTGGTTTGGGATACCCTGCGGCCTGGTGTTTTTACAGGAAGCACAAAACCAATTCAAAATGCAATATATTAATAAAACAGAGCCTGTAGAAACTGCTTTAGTATAACAGATAAGGTGAAATGTGCTGGTTTGGGATACCCTGCGGCCTGGTGTTTTTACAGCAAGCACAAAACCAATTCAAAATGCAATATATTAATAAAACAGAGCCTGTAGAAGCTGATTAAGTATAACAGATAGGGTGAAATGTGCTGGTTTGGGATACTCTGCGGCCTGGTGTTTTTACAGGACGCACAAAACCAATTCAAAATGCAATATATTAATAAAACAGAGCCTGTAGAAACTGCTTTAGTATAACAGATAGGGTGAAATGTGCTGGTTTGGGATACTCTGCGGCCTGGTGTTTTTACAGGAAGCACAAAACCAATTCCAAATGCAATATATTAATAAAACAGAGCCTGTAGAAGCTGATTTAGTATAACAGATAGGGTAAAATGTGCTGGTTTGGGATACTCTGCGGCCTGGTGTTTTTACAGGAAGCACAAAACCAATTCCAAATGCAATATATTAATAAAACAGAGCCTGTAGAAGCTGCTTTAGTATAACAGATAAGGTGAAATGTGCTGGTTTGGGATACCCTGCGGCCTGGTGTTTTTACAGGAAGCACAAAACCAATTCAAAATGCAATATATTAATAAAACTGAGCCTGTAGAAGCTGCTTTAGTATACCAGAGAGGGTGAAATGTGCTGGTTTGGGATACCCTGCGGCCTGGTGTTTTTACAGGACGCACAAAACCAATTCAAAATGCAATATATTAATAAAACAGAGCCTGTAGAAGCTGCTTTAGTATAACAGATAGGGTGAAATGTGCTGGTTTGGGATACCCTGCGGCCTGGTGTTTTTACAGGAAGCACAAAACCAATTAAAAATGCAATATATTAATAAAACAGAGCCTGTAGAATCTGCTTTAGTATAACAGATAGGGTGAAATGTGCTGGTTTGGGATACCCTGCGGCCTGGTGTTTTTACAGGAAGCACAAAACCAATTCAAAATGCAATATTTTAATAAAACAGAGCCTTTAGAAGCTGCTTTAGTATAACAAATAGGGTGAAATGTGCTGGTTTGGGATACCCTGCGGCCTGGTGTTTTTACAGGAAGCACAAAACCAATTCAAAATGCAATATATTAATAAAACAGAGCCTGTAGAAGCTGATTTAGTATAACAGATAGGGTGAAATGTGCTGGTTTGGGATACTCTGCGGCCTGGTGTTTTTACAGGACGCACAAAACCAATTCAAAATGCAATATATTAATAAAACAGAGCCTGTAGAAACTGCTTTAGTATAACAGATAGGGTGAAATGTGCTGGTTTGGGATACTCTGCGGCCTGGTGTTTTTACAGGAAGCACAAAACCAATTCCAAATGCAATATATTAATAAAACAGAGCCTGTAGAAGCTGCTTTAGTATAACAGATAAGGTGAAATGTGCTGGTTTGGGATACCCTGCGGCCTGGTGTTTTTACAGGAAGCACAAAACCAATTCAAAATGCAATATATTAATAAAACTGAGCCTGTAGAAGCTGCTTTAGTATAACAGATAGGGTGAAATTTACCGGTTTGGGATACCCTGCGGCTTGATGTTTTTACAGGACGCACAAAGCCAATTCAAAATGCAATATATTAATAAAACAGAGCCTTTAGAAGCTGCTTTAGTATAAAAGATAGGGTGAAATGTGCTGGTTTGGGATACCCTGCGGCCTGGTGTTTTTACAGGAAGCACAAAACCAATTCAAAATGCAATATATTAATAAAACTGAGCCTGTAGAAGCTGCTTTAGTATACCAGAGAGGGTGAAATGTGCTGGTTTGGGATACCCTGCGGCCTGGTGTTTTTACAGGACGCACAAAACCAATTCAAAATGCAATATATTAATAAAACAGAGCCTGTAGAAGCTGCTTTAGTATAACAGGGTGAAATGTGCTGGTTTGGGATACCCTGCGGCCTGGTGTTTTTACAGGAAGCACAAAACCAATTAAAAATGCAATATATTAATAAAACAGAGCCTGTAGAATCTGCTTTAGTATAACAGATAGGGTGAAATGTGCTGGTTTGGGATACCCTGCGGCCTGGTGTTTTTACAGGAAGCACAAAACCAATTCAAAATGCAATATTTTAATAAAACAGAGCCTTCAGAAGCTGCTTTAGTATAACAAATAGGGTGAAATGTGCTGGTTTGGGATACCCTGCGGCCTGGTGTTTTTACAGGAAGCACAAAACCAATTCCAAATGCAATATATTAATAAAACAGAGCCTGTAGAAGCTGATTTAGTATAACAGATAGGGTAAAATGTGCTGGTTTGGGATACTCTGCGGCCTGGTGTTTTTACAGGACGCACAAAACCAATTCAAAATGCAATATATTAATAAAACAGAGCCTGTAGAAACTGCTTTAGTATAACAGATAGGGTGAAATGTGCTGGTTTGGGATACTCTGCGGCCTGGTGTTTTTACAGGAAGCACAAAACCAATTCCAAATGCAATATATTAATAAAACAGAGCCTGTAGAAGCTGCTTTAGTATAACAGATAAGGTGAAATGTGCTGGTTTGGGATACCCTGCGGCCTGGTGTTTTTACAGGAAGCACAAAACCAATTCAAAATGCAATATATTAATAAAACTGAGCCTGTAGAAGCTGCTTTAGTATAACAGATAGGGTGAAATTTACCGGTTTGGGATACCCTGCGGCTTGATGTTTTTACAGGACGCACAAAGCCAATTCAAAATGCAATATATTAATAAAACAGAGCCTGTAGAAGCTGCTTTAGTATAAAAGATAGGGTGAAATGTGCTGGTTTGGGATACCCTGCGGCCTGGTGTTTTTACAGGAAGCACAAAACCAATTCAAAATGCAATATATTAATAAAACAGAGCCTGTAGAAGCTGCTTTAGTATACCAGAGAGGGTGAAATGTGCTGGTTTGGGATACCCTGCGGCCTGGTGTTTTTACAGGACGCACAAAACCAATTCAAAATGCAATATATTAATAAAACAGAGCCTGTAGAAGCTGCTTTAGTATAACAGATAAGGTGAAATGTGCTGGTTTGGGATACCCTGCGGCCTGGTGTTTTTACAGCAAGCACAAAACCAATTCAAAATGCAATATATTAATAAAACAGAGCCTGTAGAAGCTGATTAAGTATAACAGATAGGGTGAAATGTGCTGGTTTGGGATACTCTGCGGCCTGGTGTTTTTACAGGACGCACAAAACCAATTCAAAATGCAATATATTAATAAAACAGAGCCTGTAGAACCTGCTTTAGTATAACAGATAGGGTGAAATGTGCAGGTTTGGGATACCCTGCGGCCTGGTGTTTTTACAGGAAGCACAAAACCAATTAAAAATGCAATATATTAATAAAACAGAGCCTGTAGAATCTGCTTTAGTATAACAGATAGGGTGAAATTTACCGGTTTGGGATATCCTGCGGCTTGATGTTTTTACAGGACGCACAAAGCCAATTCAAAATGCAATATATTAATAAAACAGAGCCTTTAGAAGCTAATTTAGTATAACAGATAGGGTGAAATGTGCTTGTTTGGGATACCCTGCGGCCTGGTGTTTTTACAGGAAGCACAAAACCAATTCAAAATGCAATATATTAATAAAACAGAGCCTGTAGAAGCTGATTTAGTATAACAGATAGGGTGAAATGTGCTGGTTTGGGATACCCTATGGCCTGGTGTTTTTACAGGAAGCACAAAACCAATTCAAAATGCAATATATTAATAAAACAGAGCCTGTAGAAGCTGCTTTAGTATAACAGATAGGGTGAAATTTGCTGGTTTGGGATACTCTGCGGCCTGGTGTTTTTACAGGAAGCACAAAACCAATTCCAAATGCAATATATTAATAAAACAGAGCCTGTAGAAGCTGCTTTAGTATAACAGATAGGGTGAAATGTGCTGGTTTGGGATACTCTGCGGCCTGGTGTTTTTACAGGAAGCACAAAACCAATTCCAAATGCAATATATTAATAAAACAGAGCCTGTAGAAGCTGCTTTAGTATAACAGATAGGGTAAAATTTGCTGGTTTGGGATACTCTGCGGCCTGGTGTTTTTACAGGAAGCACAAAACCAATTCCAAATGCAATATATTAATAAAACAGAGCCTGTAGAAGCTGCTTTAGTATAACAGATAAGGTGAAATGTGCTATCTGTTATTTAGCTTCTGTTTAGCAGAAGCTAAATAAAGTAAGATACTGCTTCTCTGCAACAGATACTATGAAAATTGGCAATATGGGATACCCTGCGGGCTGGTGTTTTTACAGGACGCACAAAACCAATTCAAAATGCAATATATTAATAAAACGGAGCCTGTAGAAGCTGTTTTAGTATAACAGATAGGGTGAAATGTGCTGGTTTGGGATACTCTGCGGCCTGGTGTTTTTACAGGACGCACAAAACCAATTCAAAATGCAATATATTAATAAAGCAGAGCCTGTAGAAGCTGCTTTAGTATAACAGATAGGGTGAAATGTGCTGGTTTGGGATACCCTGCGGCCTGGTGTTTTTACAGGAAGCACAAAACCAATTCAAAATGCAATATATTAATAAAACTGAGCCTGTAGAAGCTGCTTTAGTATAACAGATAGGGTGAAATTTACCGGTTTGGGATACCCTGCGGCTTGATGTTTTTACAGGACGCACAAAGCCAATTCAAAATGCAATATATTAATAAAACAGAGCCTTTAGAAGCTAATTTAGTATAACAGATAGGGTGAAATGAGGTGGTTTGGGATACGCTGCGGCCTGGTGTTTTTACAGGAAGCACAAAACCAATTCAAAATGCAATATATTAATAAAACAGAGCCTGTAGAAGCTGCTTTAGTATACCAGAGAGGGTGAAATGTGCTGGTTTGGGATAAACTGCGGCCTGGTGTTTTTACAGGACGCACAAAACCAATTCAAAATGCAATATATTAATAAAACAGAGCCTGTAGAAACTGCTTTAGTATAACAGATAGGGTGAAATGTGCTGGTTTGGGATACTCTGCAGCCTGTTGTTTTTACAGGAAGCACAAAACCAATTCCAAATGCAATATATTAATAAAACAAAGCCTGTAGAAACTGCTTCAGTATAACAGATAGGGTGAAATGTGCTGGTTTGGGATACCCTATGGCCTGTTGCTTTTACTGGAAGCACAAAACCAATTCAAAATGCAATATATTAATAAAACTGAGCCTGTAGAAGCTGCTTTAGTATAACAGATAAGGTGAAATTTACCGGTTTGGGATACCCTGCGGCTTGATGTTTTTACAGAACGCACAAAGCCAATTCAAAATGCAATATATTAATAAAACAGAGCCTTTAGAAGCTAATTTAGTATAACAGATAGGGTGAAATGTGCTGGTTTGGGATACCCTGCGGCCTGGTGTTTTTACAGGAAGCACAAAACCAATTCAAAATGCAATATATTAATAAAACAGAGCCTGTAGAAACTGCTTTAGTATAACAGATAAGGTGAAATGTGCTGGTTTGGGATACCCTGCGGCCTGGTGTTTTTACAGCAAGCACAAAACCAATTCAAAATGCAATATATTAATAAAACAGAGCCTGTAGAAGCTGATTAAGTATAACAGATAGGGTGAAATGTGCTGGTTTGGGATACTCTGCGGCCTGGTGTTTTTACAGGACGCACAAAACCAATTCAAAATGCAATATATTAATAAAACAGAGCCTGTAGAAACTGCTTTAGTATAACAGATAGGGTGAAATGTGCTGGTTTGGGATACTCTGCGGCCTGGTGTTTTTACAGGAAGCACAAAACCAATTCCAAATGCAATATATTAATAAAACAGAGCCTGTAGAAGCTGCTTTAGTATAACAGATAAGGTGAAATGTGCTGGTTTGGGATACCCTGCGGCCTGGTGTTTTTACAGGAAGCACAAAACCAATTCAAAATGCAATATATTAATAAAACTGAGCCTGTAGAAGCTGCTTTAGTATAACAGATAGGGTGAAATTTACCGGTTTGGGATACCCTGCGGCTTGATGTTTTTACAGGACGCACAAAGCCAATTCAAAATGCAATATATTAATAAAACAGAGCCTGTAGAAGCTGCTTTAGTATAAAAGATAGGGTGAAATGTGCTGGTTTGGGATACCCTGCGGCCTGGTGTTTTTACAGGAAGCACAAAACCAATTCAAAATGCAATATATTAATAAAACAGAGCCTGTAGAAGCTGCTTTAGTATACCAGAGAGGGTGAAATGTGCTGGTTTGGGATACCCTGCGGCCTGGTGTTTTTACAGGACGCACAAAACCAATTCAAAATGCAATATATTAATAAAACAGAGCCTGTAGAAGCTGCTTTAGTATAACAGATAAGGTGAAATGTGCTGGTTTGGGATACCCTGCGGCCTGGTGTTTTTACAGCAAGCACAAAACCAATTCAAAATGCAATATATTAATAAAACAGAGCCTGTAGAAGCTGATTAAGTATAACAGATAGGGTGAAATGTGCTGGTTTGGGATACTCTGCGGCCTGGTGTTTTTACAGGACGCACAAAACCAATTCAAAATGCAATATATTAATAAAACAGAGCCTGTAGAACCTGCTTTAGTATAACAGATAGGGTGAAATGTGCAGGTTTGGGATACCCTGCGGCCTGGTGTTTTTACAGGAAGCACAAAACCAATTAAAAATGCAATATATTAATAAAACAGAGCCTGTAGAATCTGCTTTAGTATAACAGATAGGGTGAAATTTACCGGTTTGGGATATCCTGCGGCTTGATGTTTTTACAGGACGCACAAAGCCAATTCAAAATGCAATATATTAATAAAACAGAGCCTTTAGAAGCTAATTTAGTATAACAGATAGGGTGAAATGTGCTTGTTTGGGATACCCTGCGGCCTGGTGTTTTTACAGGAAGCACAAAACCAATTCAAAATGCAATATATTAATAAAACAGAGCCTGTAGAAGCTGATTTAGTATAACAGATAGGGTGAAATGTGCTGGTTTGGGATACCCTATGGCCTGGTGTTTTTACAGGAAGCACAAAACCAATTCAAAATGCAATATATTAATAAAACAGAGCCTGTAGAAGCTGCTTTAGTATAACAGATAGGGTGAAATTTGCTGGTTTGGGATACTCTGCGGCCTGGTGTTTTTACAGGAAGCACAAAACCAATTCCAAATGCAATATATTAATAAAACAGAGCCTGTAGAAGCTGCTTTAGTATAACAGATAGGGTGAAATGTGCTGGTTTGGGATACTCTGCGGCCTGGTGTTTTTACAGGAAGCACAAAACCAATTCCAAATGCAATATATTAATAAAACAGAGCCTGTAGAAGCTGCTTTAGTATAACAGATAGGGTAAAATTTGCTGGTTTGGGATACTCTGCGGCCTGGTGTTTTTACAGGAAGCACAAAACCAATTCCAAATGCAATATATTAATAAAACAGAGCCTGTAGAAGCTGCTTTAGTATAACAGATAAGGTGAAATGTGCTATCTGTTATTTAGCTTCTGTTTAGCAGAAGCTAAATAAAGTAAGATACTGCTTCTCTGCAACAGATACTATGAAAATTGGCAATATGGGATACCCTGCGGGCTGGTGTTTTTACAGGACGCACAAAACCAATTCAAAATGCAATATATTAATAAAACGGAGCCTGTAGAAGCTGTTTTAGTATAACAGATAGGGTGAAATGTGCTGGTTTGGGATACTCTGCGGCCTGGTGTTTTTACAGGACGCACAAAACCAATTCAAAATGCAATATATTAATAAAGCAGAGCCTGTAGAAGCTGCTTTAGTATAACAGATAGGGTGAAATGTGCTGGTTTGGGATACCCTGCGGCCTGGTGTTTTTACAGGAAGCACAAAACCAATTCAAAATGCAATATATTAATAAAACTGAGCCTGTAGAAGCTGCTTTAGTATAACAGATAGGGTGAAATTTACCGGTTTGGGATACCCTGCGGCTTGATGTTTTTACAGGACGCACAAAGCCAATTCAAAATGCAATATATTAATAAAACAGAGCCTTTAGAAGCTAATTTAGTATAACAGATAGGGTGAAATGAGGTGGTTTGGGATACGCTGCGGCCTGGTGTTTTTACAGGAAGCACAAAACCAATTCAAAATGCAATATATTAATAAAACAGAGCCTGTAGAAGCTGCTTTAGTATACCAGAGAGGGTGAAATGTGCTGGTTTGGGATAAACTGCGGCCTGGTGTTTTTACAGGACGCACAAAACCAATTCAAAATGCAATATATTAATAAAACAGAGCCTGTAGAAACTGCTTTAGTATAACAGATAGGGTGAAATGTGCTGGTTTGGGATACTCTGCAGCCTGTTGTTTTTACAGGAAGCACAAAACCAATTCCAAATGCAATATATTAATAAAACAAAGCCTGTAGAAACTGCTTCAGTATAACAGATAGGGTGAAATGTGCTGGTTTGGGATACCCTATGGCCTGTTGCTTTTACTGGAAGCACAAAACCAATTCAAAATGCAATATATTAATAAAACTGAGCCTGTAGAAGCTGCTTTAGTATAACAGATAAGGTGAAATTTACCGGTTTGGGATACCCTGCGGCTTGATGTTTTTACAGAACGCACAAAGCCAATTCAAAATGCAATATATTAATAAAACAGAGCCTTTAGAAGCTAATTTAGTATAACAGATAGGGTGAAATGTGCTGGTTTGGGATACCCTGCGGCCTGGTGTTTTTACAGGAAGCACAAAACCAATTCAAAATGCAATATATTAATAAAACAGAGCCTGTAGAAACTGCTTTAGTATAACAGATAAGGTGAAATGTGCTGGTTTGGGATACCCTGCGGCCTGGTGTTTTTACAGCAAGCACAAAACCAATTCAAAATGCAATATATTAATAAAACAGAGCCTGTAGAAGCTGATTAAGTATAACAGATAGGGTGAAATGTGCTGGTTTGGGATACTCTGCGGCCTGGTGTTTTTACAGGACGCACAAAACCAATTCAAAATGCAATATATTAATAAAACAGAGCCTGTAGAAACTGCTTTAGTATAACAGATAGGGTGAAATGTGCTGGTTTGGGATACTCTGCGGCCTGGTGTTTTTACAGGAAGCACAAAACCAATTCCAAATGCAATATATTAATAAAACAGAGCCTGTAGAAGCTGATTTAGTATAACAGATAGGGTAAAATGTGCTGGTTTGGGATACTCTGCGGCCTGGTGTTTTTACAGGAAGCACAAAACCAATTCCAAATGCAATATATTAATAAAACAGAGCCTGTAGAAGCTGCTTTAGTATAACAGATAAGGTGAAATGTGCTGGTTTGGGATACCCTGCGGCCTGGTGTTTTTACAGGAAGCACAAAACCAATTCAAAATGCAATATATTAATAAAACTGAGCCTGTAGAAGCTGCTTTAGTATACCAGAGAGGGTGAAATGTGCTGGTTTGGGATACCCTGCGGCCTGGTGTTTTTACAGGACGCACAAAACCAATTCAAAATGCAATATATTAATAAAACAGAGCCTGTAGAAGCTGCTTTAGTATAACAGATAGGGTGAAATGTGCTGGTTTGGGATACCCTGCGGCCTGGTGTTTTTACAGGAAGCACAAAACCAATTAAAAATGCAATATATTAATAAAACAGAGCCTGTAGAATCTGCTTTAGTATAACAGATAGGGTGAAATGTGCTGGTTTGGGATACCCTGCGGCCTGGTGTTTTTACAGGAAGCACAAAACCAATTCAAAATGCAATATTTTAATAAAACAGAGCCTTTAGAAGCTGCTTTAGTATAACAAATAGGGTGAAATGTGCTGGTTTGGGATACCCTGCGGCCTGGTGTTTTTACAGGAAGCACAAAACCAATTCAAAATGCAATATATTAATAAAACAGAGCCTGTAGAAGCTGATTTAGTATAACAGATAGGGTGAAATGTGCTGGTTTGGGATACTCTGCGGCCTGGTGTTTTTACAGGACGCACAAAACCAATTCAAAATGCAATATATTAATAAAACAGAGCCTGTAGAAACTGCTTTAGTATAACAGATAGGGTGAAATGTGCTGGTTTGGGATACTCTGCGGCCTGGTGTTTTTACAGGAAGCACAAAACCAATTCCAAATGCAATATATTAATAAAACAGAGCCTGTAGAAGCTGCTTTAGTATAACAGATAAGGTGAAATGTGCTGGTTTGGGATACCCTGCGGCCTGGTGTTTTTACAGGAAGCACAAAACCAATTCAAAATGCAATATATTAATAAAACTGAGCCTGTAGAAGCTGCTTTAGTATAACAGATAGGGTGAAATTTACCGGTTTGGGATACCCTGCGGCTTGATGTTTTTACAGGACGCACAAAGCCAATTCAAAATGCAATATATTAATAAAACAGAGCCTTTAGAAGCTGCTTTAGTATAAAAGATAGGGTGAAATGTGCTGGTTTGGGATACCCTGCGGCCTGGTGTTTTTACAGGAAGCACAAAACCAATTCAAAATGCAATATATTAATAAAACTGAGCCTGTAGAAGCTGCTTTAGTATACCAGAGAGGGTGAAATGTGCTGGTTTGGGATACCCTGCGGCCTGGTGTTTTTACAGGATGCACAAAACCAATTCAAAATGCAATATATTAATAAAACAGAGCCTGTAGAAGCTGCTTTAGTATAACAGGGTGAAATGTGCTGGTTTGGGATACCCTGCGGCCTGGTGTTTTTACAGGAAGCACAAAACCAATTAAAAATGCAATATATTAATAAAACAGAGCCTGTAGAATCTGCTTTAGTATAACAGATAGGGTGAAATGTGCTGGTTTGGGATACCCTGCGGCCTGGTGTTTTTACAGGAAGCACAAAACCAATTCAAAATGCAATATTTTAATAAAACAGAGCCTTTAGAAGCTGCTTTAGTATAACAAATAGGGTGAAATGTGCTGGTTTGGGATACCCTGCGGCCTGGTGTTTTTACAGGAAGCACAAAACCAATTCCAAATGCAATATATTAATAAAACAGAGCCTGTAGAAGCTGATTTAGTATAACAGATAGGGTAAAATGTGCTGGTTTGGGATACTCTGCGGCCTGGTGTTTTTACAGGACGCACAAAACCAATTCAAAATGCAATATATTAATAAAACAGAGCCTGTAGAAACTGCTTTAGTATAACAGATAGGGTGAAATGTGCTGGTTTGGGATACTCTGCGGCCTGGTGTTTTTACAGGAAGCACAAAACCAATTCCAAATGCAATATATTAATAAAACAGAGCCTGTAGAAGCTGCTTTAGTATAACAGATAAGGTGAAATGTGCTGGTTTGGGATACCCTGCGGCCTGGTGTTTTTACAGGAAGCACAAAACCAATTCAAAATGCAATATATTAATAAAACTGAGCCTGTAGAAGCTGCTTTAGTATAACAGATAGGGTGAAATTTACCGGTTTGGGATACCCTGCGGCTTGATGTTTTTACAGGACGCACAAAGCCAATTCAAAATGCAATATATTAATAAAACAGAGCCTGTAGAAGCTGCTTTAGTATAAAAGATAGGGTGAAATGTGCTGGTTTGGGATACCCTGCGGCCTGGTGTTTTTACAGGAAGCACAAAACCAATTCAAAATGCAATATATTAATAAAACAGAGCCTGTAGAAGCTGCTTTAGTATACCAGAGAGGGTGAAATGTGCTGGTTTGGGATACCCTGCGGCCTGGTGTTTTTACAGGACGCACAAAACCAATTCAAAATGCAATATATTAATAAAACAGAGCCTGTAGAAGCTGCTTTAGTATAACAGATAAGGTGAAATGTGCTGGTTTGGGATACCCTGCGGCCTGGTGTTTTTACAGCAAGCACAAAACCAATTCAAAATGCAATATATTAATAAAACAGAGCCTGTAGAAGCTGATTAAGTATAACAGATAGGGTGAAATGTGCTGGTTTGGGATACTCTGCGGCCTGGTGTTTTTACAGGACGCACAAAACCAATTCAAAATGCAATATATTAATAAAACAGAGCCTGTAGAACCTGCTTTAGTATAAGAGATAGGGTGAAATGTGCAGGTTTGGGATACCCTGCGGCCTGGTGTTTTTACAGGAAGCACAAAACCAATTAAAAATGCAATATATTAATAAAACAGAGCCTGTAGAATCTGCTTTAGTATAACAGATAGGGTGAAATGTGCTGGTTTGGGATACCCTGCGGCCTGGTGTTTTTACAGGAAGCACAAAACCAATTCAAAATGCAATATTTTAATAAAACAGAGCCTTTAGAAGCTGCTTTAGTATAACAAATAGGGTGAAATGTGCTGGTTTGGGATACCCTGCGGCCTGGTGTTTTTACAGGAAGCACAAAACCAATTCAAAATGCAATATATTAATAAAACAGAGCCTGTAGAAGCTGATTTAGTATAACAGATAGGGTGAAATGTGCTGGTTTGGGATACCCTGCGGCCTGGTGTTTTTACAGGAAGCACAAAACCAATTCAAAATGCAATATTTTAATAAAACAGAGCCTTTAGAAGCTGCTTTAGTATAACAAATAGGGTGAAATGTGCTGGTTTGGGATACCCTGTGGCCTGGTGTTTTTACAGGAAGCACAAAACCAATTCAAAATGCAATATATTAATAAAACAGAGCCTGTAGAAGCTGATTAAGTATAACAGATAGGGTGAAATATGCCGGTTTGGGATACCCTGCGGCCTGGTGTTTTTACAGGACGCACAAAACCAATTCAAAATGCAATATATTAATAAAACAGAGCCTGTAGAAGCTGCTTTAGTATAACAGGGTGAAATGTACTGGTTTGGGATACCCTGCGGCCTGGTGTTTTTACAGGAAGCACAAAACCAATTCAAAATGCAATATATTAATAAAACAGAGCCTTTAGAAGCTGCTTTAGTATAACAAATAGGGTGAAATGTGCTGGTTTGGGATACCCTGCGGCCTGGTGTTTTTACAGGAAGCACAAAACCAATTAAAAATGCAATATATTAATAAAACAGAGCCTGTAGAAGCTGATTAAGTATAACAGATAGGGTGAAATATGCCGGTTTGGGATACCCTGCGGCCTGGTGTTTTTACAGGACGCACAAAACCAATTCAAAATGCAATATATTAATAAAACAGAGCCTGTAGAAGCTGCTTTAGTATAACAGATAGGGTGAAATGTGCTGGTTTGGGATACCCTGCGGCCTGGTGTTTTTACAGGAAGCACAAAACCAATTCCAAATGCAATATATTAATGAAACAGAGCCTGTAGAAGCTGATTTAGTATAACAGAGAGGGTGAAATGTGCTGGTTTGGGATACCCTGCGGCCTGGTGTTTTTTCAGGAAGCACAAAACCAATTCAAAATGCAATATATTAATAAAACAGAGCCTGTAGAAGCTGCTTTAGTATAACATATAGGGAGAAATGTGCTGGTTTGGGATACCCTGCGGCCTGGTGTTTTTACAGGAAGCACAAACCAATTCAAAATGCAAAATATTAATAAAAGAGAGCCTGTAGAAGTTGCTTTAGTATAACAGGATGAAATTTGCTGGTTTGGGATACCCTGCGGCCTGGTGTTGTTACAGGAAGCACAAAACCAACTCAAAATGCAATATATTAATAAAACAGAGCCTGTAGAAGCTGATTTAGTATAACATATAGCGTGAAATGTGCTGGTTTGGGATACCCTGCGGCCTGGTGTTTTTACAGGAAGCACAAAACCAATTCAAAATGCAATATATTAATAAAAGAGAGCCTTTAGAATCTGATTTAGTATAACAGATAGGGTGAAATGCCCTGGTTTGGGATGCCCATGTGGCCTGGAGTTTTTACAGGACGCACAAAACCAATTCAAAATGCAATATATTAATAAAACAGAGAAGCTGATTTAGTATAACAGATAGGGTGAAATGTGCTGAAATAGTATGCCCATGTAGGTTGGGGTTTTTACAGCATACAAAAAAAATTAAAACTAATCGAGTTATAAGAAATGCTTGTCTGTAACAGATAGGGCTAAATATGCCATGGCCAAGATGGGATGCACAGTGGCCAGGAATATTTACAGCACAAAAAAAAGCAATTTAAAACTGATCTGGCAAATGAAGTGAAGTGAAAATAAAAAAAAAGTTTCCCTGTCATTTTCTCTGCTGTCCCTGCCTGGATCGTTCCCGATTTTTCCCTATCTTTCCCTATCTTTCCCTGGTTCTGTCTGGCATTCTGTGGGTCTCCCTGACTCTCCCTGCCTGTCTGTAAGTCTCTCCCTGTCTGCAGCAACCTCCATTCTGTCTGCAATGCAAGGCTGAAATGCGCACAAGCAAGATGGCCGCCGTTTATATAGCACTGTGACGTCACCGGGCTTCCTGGCTGCTGATAGGCTGCATGTGACCTTCCCATGATAACTTGCCCCAGGGGATATGTCCAGACATGTGCATCCACCATTTTACAATGGCTGAAATTGAAATAAATGTAGTTTAAAGGAAAACTTTGATTGATCGAATCGCGGGGAAATTCGGATTCGTTCAGAATCAAATTTTTCCTGAAATTCGGAACGAATTCGGGTTCGTCCGAATCGATTCGCTCATCTCTAGTACTATTACATAAATTCTATGAGGGCAGGAATTGGAGGGAGATGTTACAAGCAGGAGCACACCCACAATAAAGAATTAATTCCAGCATAGGCCCTGGGTGAGAGAGCTGGACTGGTTGATACAAGGAGCTCAGGTGGCAGAGAAGATTCTAGAAATTCTGTCAGCCCTTGCTATGGCTTGTCCACCCCTGGTTATGCAACAATAGAAACACTGGTGTTCCCCAAGCTTCAACAAGCTTCATTTTTTTCTGCAGGAAAAGTTAATCTGCCAAGCCCTCCAGAATTCCAGAAGTCTCATTTTTACACATTGTAGAGGTGAATTATCAACTAAAATGTATATCTGTGAGCAAATAAAACAATATTTCTCTTTATTATTACTATTACTTTTACTATTACTATTATTCAACTTGTTTTTAAACAACATAGAAGATGAAATTAAATGCACTGTCTCTATTTTTGCAGATGACACAAAGACACGTAACACAGTGCAGTCATGCACTTGGGGTCTAATAACCTGAGGGACACATATATGTTCGGGGGAGTAAAACTGGGAGAATCATTTGTTCAGAAGGATCTGGGGTAACTGGTAGACCACAGGCTAAATAACAGCATACAATGTCAAGCAGCTGCTTCCAAGGCAGCAAAATATTATCATGCATTGAGGCATGGAATCATGGGATAGGGATTTATTTTTGCCTCTTTACAACGCACTGGTGCATCCTCACCTGGAATATGCTATCCAGTTATGGGCACCCGTTCATAGAAAGGATGCTCTGCCTAAGGAAAGGATGCAGAGAAGAGCCACCAAACTAATAAGTGAAATGAAAAAAATATGGGGAACCACTATTTCAGGTAAAATCCTCTCTAAAGACAAGGGGCACTCCCTTTGACTGGAAAAAAAGAAATTCAATCTCTGGAGGCGACAATCATTTTTACCATGAGAACTATAAATCTGTGGAATAGCCTCCCACAGAAGCTTGCTACAGCAACAACCACTGACAGCATTAGAAAAGGATTAGATGCTTATTTAGAAGAAAATAATATTAACAGTTGCTATTAGCTGTCATCAGTAAAAAATAAATAAAATAAAAAATAACTTACCTACTTACCTTCCCCAACAACCTTGGTCGAACTTAATGGACATATGTCTTTTATCAACTGTATTAACTATGTAATTATGTAATTTTCAACACAATGCTCGAGCAGTTCAGTAGAAATCTATGACAATGCAAGCATAATGCAACAGACAGATGCTTTAAACCTGGGTAACCTCCCTTACCACGCAGTCCTCAAATAAGGTGTGTCCTTGGGTATGAGACACCCCACTTACCTTTCACCCGCTCTTGCCCCACACATCTGTTAGAGCCCCGGATTCGGCTGATGCCCGGCTGGTGGCTGGGGTCAATTCTTACTCCATCTGCAGGTGTCAACAGAGCCCTGGCTGCTCTCTCACCCTATCTGCAGTACCATTAGCTCCACCTGGAGCAGCAGGATTTTGTTTGTTTGCTTTGTTTTATCTGTATTGGAACCTGAGTCTGTATCTGTATCTGCACCTGAACCGGAGTTTGTATTGCAACCTGAGTCTGTACCCCCGTGGAGTCTTGTGGCAAGCAGGCCTCTTCCTGGCTTCCCTTGCTGCTTGATGTTGGCACCTGTCCTGAGCCTTTGGGTGAGTGCGCCAGCACCTTAGGGCTTCAGTTATTCCCTTTATTAGTTATTCCTATAGTTAGCCTTGTTTTTGTCCATATGGTTGTATATCTGAATTGAAGATCTTTATGTTTGTTTACAACGTTTCCTTTGTCTGTGTCTTTGCTCTGGCTGAACCCTCTGCTCCCCTGGCGGAGAGTTCATGTTGGAGAACTGTCCGGCCTGACAACATCTCTGTAGTTAAAAAAGTATGTGCACATATACCTTTGGCTCACCGGTCACTACAATCCTATAGATCTAAGGGAACAGATGGCATACAAATGTATAATATGTATCTGATTAATTTAGTGTATATATATTCATTTGAGGGTATAGGGGCAAGATAAACATTTTGCTTGTGAAATACATTTGGCCCAAGCCCCTGCTGATATTCCCTTGTTAGGGTGTAGAACTAGAAATTGATATTTTTGCTTTTTGAATTGTCCTAGAACACTGTTTTCTTTGCTGTCTCTCCCTGTAATATTGCAGAGTATCTGTCACTGCATAGATGTGGCTATAACAGCATTGCCACACACAGCAGTGGCAATGAATAAAGGAGGTGGTTCTTTACAGCTAAAACAGGCGCCATTATTATTTTTCGAGTGAAGCAGGAACAGTGCAAATTGTTAAATGGTACTCTTCATAGGAGAAGCAATTTACTGAATGCTAGCTAAAAATGTGGGTTTTGGTCCACTTTAACTTTAGGGTAGTAGTTTAGAGACCTGTAGAAATAATCAAGGGAACTAGACTTGCTTTATTTTCCCAATTATGTTTTGCTATATCCAGCAGGCTTTCTCCAATCAGTTCAGTTGCCTTGATTCCTACTACAGATATACCATGACCTGAATGAATGAGAACAAATATAATTTAGAGAAAAATACCATGGAACATTGGGTGATATCCTTCCCCTTTTCCCTTACCTTTTGATATTTTGCGATCAAGTGTACATGGTTCACTGTTCTCTATATTGGACTCTAAACTGGGCTAAGCTTATTCTCCTATTTAATAATCACTTTTTCTTGAACTATTCTTGAACAATTATAGTAAATTTGTTCAAAACAAAATTTAAATTCTCTCTTTTATCAAGTCATGGACGGCCAGACTTGCTTACTATTAAGATGCTCATTTTTTTCTGATCATGTTATATTTTTCAGCATAAATGCAATAGACCTACATTTAAAGAAAAGTGATGGACAACTCATGTTATCTCATTTTAAAAATTCTGGTTGGCTGCCTGACATGTTGTTCCAACAGCAGCAATCCTTAGTGCACTACTGAGCAAAACCATATGTGCAGATACATAGACCTTATTGTCAGCCCTTATAGTAAGCTAGTTCCAGATTAGTGGAGCAGAGCTGTCAGCTAGGCGAACAGCATTTTCAGAAGGAGGTCAACAGTGGCAGGTTCCATATTTTTCTCATGACAGACTTACATGGAAATGGTCTGAATTCAGATACCTAGCTAATGGCTACACAAATTGCTAACCTTAAACCTAGTAACAATTTCAATTACACACACATATATAGTTTGTGTCGCTATAGTATTTTATTATGTTTATATTTAGCGTTATATCTTTAACTTTAATGATTGTTGAGTGGTTGAGGTTTGTGTGAATGAGAACTTACTGAAAAAAAAAATGTACACTGCATTAAATATTGCCTCTGATTAATCCAGCCATTGCATTAATGAAAGAAAATATTAGGTTCTAAATATTTCTTAGTTTGGAAAAAAAAAGCCAAGCAAAATGGCTAGTAGAGGTGTCCATAAAAGTTTAATAAAGCTATGGCTGGTGGGGCTAATTTGTTTGCTGTTTAACCTGAATATAGACCTATATAGACCATATATAAATAAATGAAAATTACCTGGGTACACCATGCAAAATCAGTAATTAAAAATTATTTTATAGAACTACAAACTAATGTGATGCACAGCCAAAGATACACCGTATCACTTAGTACATATTCCACACTGGTGAGTCTGCCAGCACAGACTCAAGCGGGTGTTTTAAAGATGAGGCCGCACAAGCCAAAATTAAAATAATTCAATCTATTTAATATTATAAAGTACCAAAAAGCTCCACATACATACATATAAAGACAAAACTCTGTTAAAAAACATAAAGAGACAGTGCCCTCCGGTGGCAACTCCTATAACTGACTCTAAACAATTATGTATGGGCTGCCTGCCTGTTAAAGATTCATAAAGCTGTTTGGGACCACTTATACAGTAGATAATAAATAATACAGTATGTATATAGACAACCATGTCAACAATTGATATTGTAACAAACAGTGACAAGAAAAAACAAATCTCCACATTTATATGTGACCCCTATTAATAATGGTAAAGTGCAATGTGCTACAAGACTATGTGCAAACCATGCTGAAAATAGCAGCAAAATAATGAACAAAGCTGTGTGCTCTCTAATATCTAAAGTGACTAGTGCAAAACTAAACCAGTATCAATAAACCTATTAGGTTCCCAAACAACTATTTGTACCAATATGAGAAAGTTTTAAAGCAGACATAGTTAAAAATTTGCTGATATCACCGTAATAAGAATGAGTCCCAAGTGCCACCGGGGGATTCCTAAGCACCTACGCGTTGCGTGGCTCCGCCCACTTCCTCAGCATCCAGCATTTATTATCTACTGTTTATAAGTGGTCCCAAACAGCTTTATGAATCTTTAACAGGCAGGCAGCCCATACATAATTGTTTAGAGTCAGTTATAGGAGTTGCCACCGGAGGGCACTGTCTCTTTATGTTTTTTAACAGAGTTTTGTCTTTATATGTATGTATGTGGAGCTTTTTGGTACTTTATAATATTAAATAGATTGAATTATTTTAATTTTGGCTTGTGCGGCCTCATCTTTAAAACACCCGCTTGAGTCTGTGCTGGCAGACTCACCAGTGTGAAAAATTATTTTATGTTTCGACCTATGAGTTGTGTCTGTCTATAAGACGCACCCAGGTTTGGAGGAGAAAAATAAGAAAAAAAATTTGAACAAATGGTGTGCTAAAATACCCCTTCCCAATAACCCCGTTACAGACAGTGTACAGAATTCCCCCCAATCACACCATTGCAGAGTCCACATTATAGGCAGTGAGCAATATCCCACATTACATGCATTAAGGGGCATCCCAATTACAGGCAGTGTTTGTGGCAAGTAAATTACAGACAGTGTGTCACAGGTCTGACTTCTGGCTTTTGGGTCGGAATGGCCTGTGAGTCATGCCAACATCATTGGCCACGCCCCAGCCAGTTGCTGGAACCGGGTCCCTGGGAGTCTTGGGGTGGCAGGCAGCAATGGCTACGGCGGCTGCAGGCAGCGGTGGCTATGGGGATGACAGCTGAGGCAGTGATGGCAATGGCGCATGCAGTGGCGATTGAATTACCTTTCCAAAATAAAATGATATGAATATGTATCTAAGTTTGGTATTTTAGTTATTTGGAATATTTAAATAACAAAGAAACGCTGTTGAAAAATATAGGATACATTTGTTTCCATTCATTTGAAAAGAAAGCCAATATAAAAAAATATTGCTACAGTTTTATAAAGTTGAAAAGAAAATATTTTTACTTTTACTTTTCTGTGATCTCCAGCCAGGCAGACCAAAAAACAAAGGGGAATGGCGAGCCAAGCACCCACACATTCTGGCAGCTGTGCTCACTGCCTGTATGGTTGCAGGCTCAGTCCTGCTTTGTATAGAAAGAGGGACGTAATTTCCCCCTCCTCTTAGGCAATGTGAAAACAATGCACTCCATCATGAGGTGTCGCCGCCTTTCGCCACTGCCAGCATTATTCGGCGCTATGCCAACACTATGGAAGGTGGCCCCAAGGTGGAGCACAGCATTCCTCCATCTGACAGCCGCGCTGAGCTATTGAGAGCTCTCAGTTGCATTGGCTGTGACCAACAGCCCTAGCAGTTGTTTGCTGTGTAGTCATCACTACTGCTGTGCTGGATATCATTATAGAAGGGTAAGGAGAAGGGAGGATGTAAAATAGAAAATCTCTATAACTGAGAACAAATGGGTAGACAGAAAGAGAAAAAGAAAAGAATATAGGGGAACAGAATGAAAGTACAGAAATAAATACAATAAAATCTTAATTGAATTGATGTAATTTTAATTAATTTTACACTTAATTTATTACAACTCAGTAATCCACCATAATAATTGAGTACTAGTGCAGAACTATAATTGTCATTTGAATCATTTATTACCTTATTAATATATACATAAAATTAGTACTAAATTATATTACATTAAATTACTAAATTATATTATATTATATCAAATTAACTTATGATATGTTAATAACATTATTAAACAAATCTGTATATCAGGGATACTCAACCACTTCTTGTAGGGGTCCATTTACAGTCATGTGGTGAGAGGTGAAGGTTCCGGGGGTAAAGATTCCACAAGCAAAACTAAAAAAGGCTGACTGCCCCCCCCCCCCAAGAATACTATTGGACCCTGGGAAAAACAGGAGCTTTTATTTTGGCCCCACATAACCTACAACTCTGGCCTGCAGCACACTGCTTTTAACCCTCCCCCCCCCCCAACTTGTGCATTCTGTGCAGGCCATGTACAAAGGTGGGCTAGGGCCGAAAATGTTACTGAAAATAAGGTCTGGGTGGATAGACCTTGGGGGAGAAGGATGCACTGGAGAGGAGCTGTAAGGAAGAGGGATAGATAGACAGAACAGAAAGGTCCGGGAGGGATGGAGAAAGAGCTGGGAGATGGGGTGGAAGGGCAGAACTTGAAGGACAGGAATGGATGGGCAGAGCTGGGGGTAGATGGAAGAAAGAGTAATGGATTAGCAAAGCCAGGAGCCAAGGAATGGATGGTGCAGAGAGATTGGGCTGGATGGAGCAGAGAAACTGGGTTGGATGGGGGCATAGCTGAGGGGAAAGGGATTGGATGGGCAAAGCTGGGAGGACAGAAATGGATGTGGCAGAGCTGAGGGGACAGGGATGGATGGGGCAGAGCTGTGAGACTAAGCATCGCCAATCAAGTAAAGGGGGCAGGGCTGTCAGGGCAGGGGTCTGGAAATCTGGCACTGATGTCTGCATTTGCACCTTGGTTTGCCAGTTGAGTACTGCTGCTGTATATAATAATAATGAATTACATCAAATGAATTGTATAATATATTATAATTGTAAATTAAATTAAACAAAATAAGATTAAAAGTACATAAACAAAAAAGTGAAAATAACAAATAGTAAATTTATGTTATTGTTTATTTGAATTCTAATTAATTATCACGGTACTTTTGATATAGGAGAAAAATCCCATAGTGGAGAGTGACACATATGATTTGCATTTGTTATTCAATTCATGAAGAATATTACACCCAGTCAATTTATACATAAAGAATCTTTTAGTACATTAAATATTTATTATTAAAATATATAATCTTATTACAGTCTTGTCAATACAGATAGCAAGAAAGGGTGGATAGGGGATCCTTTTTACACGTATATAGATATAAAAGACATTTTAACACATGTTTTAATTGTATACATATAAAAAGATGCTTTGCATAACACTCAAATAACAACTGAAATATTTACTATTATTTATCTATTACAAAGTGATGTCTTCTGATGACCAATACATCAGGGAAATATTACCATATGATGTCAAATCTCCCAGCGGCAAAGCTGGGAGACACGTATGTGCAGGGAAGCGTGATGGCCCCCTGAGCCCGTTCCTCCACATCCGCCAGCACTTGAGCGAACAAATCGTGCGATAGACGGCGCACAGTTATCTTTAACCTCGTTTGGGGGTTCCTTGGCATTGGATGGACAGATCTGTAAAAAACTATGCAGGAGGACATTTACTCAACCACTGCTCTGGTGCCGCTCCAGGATCTAAAGATCCACGTTCTGCCTGTGTTCTGGTCAGATTTCATATGATTGCACTTGGACAAACTGTGTTTGTTCTATCATTCCTTACCTTTGAATTCCATCTTTTTGACAGTTACCTGGATCCAACCTGTACTTGAACCTGATTACACCTCTGCATGTGCTGTCTAGATGATGTTACCTGTCTGACCTTCCCTACATTCTTCACCATTCTGTCTAATTATCCCTTATTGTAATCCCTGATTTTTGTTGAAGTGATTTTTGACCCCCCTCTTTAAAATCATTTTCAGGGACTGACCAACTTTGACGGGAGTGCATTAAGGATGGCAAATTAGACATCCTGGAAATAATAGGGAACTAACTAACTCTTAATCCCTAATTCTTCTAGGAAGTTGTGGTTGTCATAGGTCAAGATGTGGGAGGCAATTTAACTTAGACACTCACAGCTAAGGGAAGATGATGATGTTGATTTAGGAATGGCAGCTGAACAAAGGCTGATAAATAAACTGGGCCTTACCTGATGTATTATAATATGTGCAATAGCTTCCCTTTGATGCATCTAAATATTACTTCAAGCATGGCTGAGGTTATGAAGGGCTGCACAAAAAAATTCTAGTGTTGCAGAACTTGCAGCTTCACAACATTCCTTTAATATTTAAGAGATTTCAAGGGGCAACTGTAAGCTACCCATGGGTGGAGGTTAATGAATTCAGAGTGTTCTCACTCATGGGACATCTTTATGTGGCCCTGGCCATGGGCCATTGGAAAGGAATAGATCGGGGCTCAGGTAAGTTGTACAGCAGCTTCCACCCTTTGAGTGAAGCAACCCATCAACCAGCTTTCCTGTGTTCAGGCCGCACGCCAAACTCGAACATGGTCTTCTGGCTGGGTTTGGGTTTTCCCAACACTAATAAACACCCCAAAAAGAACATTTAGAAGGGACCATTGTGTGTTTAAATGTTTAAAAGCAGGGTCTCTTCAACACTTGGCAACTTCAAACACCACTAGGGGGTGATGTGGATCCCTTGCAAGCTACCCAACATCCACATGAAAACTTAGATGACTAGCCTTCTGATATATCTCCAGATATATTTCCAGAATGCAGGGTTTTCTTTACAAGTGAAATAGCTTTCTATCCTCCACTGGCCAGAATATCACTTGTCCCCTTTTACAGGCAGTCAATACACATCAGAGGGGAGCAGACAGCCAGTATGAGCAATTCAGACAGTCCTTAAGTACAGTCTGTGAGCAGTGTCTTGAGCAGAAGTTATATGACAATCGGGATTCACAGGGAATATACATTGGGGGCTCTTAGCACAGTCAATAATCAGGCAGCAATCAGTACTGTGGGCAGGGCCGGATTTTGACGGGGCGCATGGGCTTTGTTCCCCAGGGCCTTCACCACAATCCAGAATACTGGAGCTCCTCCACCCATAACCCCCCAGGAAACCCGTAAATCTCACCTTAACCTTGCTTCTCCACTGAGAATCCAGCACCATGATTGGCTACCTGGCACTCACGTGGGCAGTGATGTTCCAGCTGCTGAATGTCCTGCCCATGTCCTGCCAATCGCAGTGCTGTATTCCTGGTGGTGGGGGGGGGGGGTGGTTGGCCTGCTTTAACTATAGATGGAGGCCAACCTCTTAGAATTTATTTTTGTTTTTTGCAAGATTTACTGAGACCCCATATATCAAACAAATATGTTAGGAAAGCCCAGGAAGCATAAGAATATATAAATAATGCAAAAATATTTAACAGTAAAATAAACTATTGTTTTGCTAGTCTACAGTGCACCTGCATGAGCTAAAGGAATAACTGGAACTAGGAAACTTCCTCTTATTTTATGCTCTGGCCCTGCTGTCTAGACCAAATTTTGGGCCACAGGTTGTTCAGTACTCCCTTGCCCTGTGGAGCAGTCGTGGCCTGGTAGTCAATAAAGTGGTCTTATGACTGAAGGGATGCCGGTTCGATTCCCAGCTGGGACAAGACTGATGTGCTTTTGTGCTCTTGAGCAAGGCCCCGACTGTATGAAGGAAAAATGATCATGTGTGCACAAGCATACAATGACCATATATGCACAAAAATTAAATTACTAACTTGACTGGTCATTTACTTTGTCTAATTAATTTAGTGACTTCTCATATAGCTTGTCCTTGAAGTCAATTCATTTGTTGTTTATGCTTAGTTCATGCTCATGATAAACAATGACTGCATGTAACAGCCTTGTGCTGTACTGTGAATAAGATATGTTGACTTAAGTAAATCAGTAATGTTTTCAGATGTCACAGCCTGGCGAGATTTATTCTGAAATCTCATGTGTATACATAGGAAAAACATCTCATTTTTATATATGTATATATAAGATTTCAGAATAGAAGAATGGAAGTGCAGGTACCCTAGGTACTGCAACTTTGAAACAGTTCCAGGGGATAAATGATAGGAACAATGCCCTTTTTGTGTTAAGGAAATGGAAGAGAGACAGCATTAGATGACAGCTCAATATTTTTTTAATTCTACATGGTGGTTACATGTTATAAGAATGAATGTAATAAAGTTTTAAATTTCTCACTATTTAGTATTAACCCTTTATGTGTCAGCCTACCTAGAGCATAGGTACCCTCATTATTTCATCCTCGCTACCCAGCGAGGGACTGAAGTGAGGGCAAGGGGACTGAAGGGAGTGGCCTCCATGGAATGTCCTTGACCTCATTACTGGTATCACAGAGGGGATTTTCCTGTGCCCCTCCCTCTAGGCCCCTCCCCTTTTGTGATGTAATTAGTGACATTTGGGGGGATTCCTGAGAGGCCTCGTCTCTTAATATAGAAACTGAGGCAGTCTGACAGCTTTTACCAAGGATGGAAAAATAACAAAAATTAAAGTCAGCCAAACATCTTTTCGTTAGATCCAAATTGGATCTAACAAAAATGCCAAACCAACCAAGCCAAGTCAAATATAAAAATAAAGCTGCAGACAGCTTCAGTGTGAACTGGGATGCAAGTTCACTCATTTAGTAAAAGCCACATTTAGTAAAACATTTTCAAAAATCACTGTTAAAGGGGAAGTTAAGTGTACTAATTTTAGGTATATTTTATTATACTTTATATGATTATAAATATCCCCACGTTATGCACCTAACACTCAAATAGGATGTGAGCCTAAAATCCTGCCATATCTATAGTAAACAGACAATGACAATGACTATATTCACACCTAGCTGGCAAAAAGGTACCTCAATAGCAGAAGTGTTTTCTGGACTGCAGCTCTTTTCTCCTTGAAAAGGAATCCTTGAATTCCTAATTCGGTTGGCCCCTGACTCAGACACTCAATTAGGCACAGCTATTGGATGTTATTTTTAGAGAGTGGTGTAAATCCTGAAATATGACAGTTATGACTATATTAATGAGAGAGTCTTATTCAGGATTATAAGACCTTTCATTTGATATCAAACATGGCATACATATATTGGCCATATGAGACTGGTAATCAACATAGTATCAGACTCTGTATGATATGTATTTGATGTTTAGGTTCATTTAACATAGAAATTAATGGGGATCATGAATTTCTTCGTTACAATATGATAACATGTATATTGTGGGAGTTATATTGCTTTATAGAATATTTATCTAACCTCACAGAGGCATGTTGTGGGCAGTAAATTTGCAGACACATACAGAAGGCTGGGAATGCTGGCCACACCCCCTAGTGTTGGTAGATTAGGAGGCTGCTTGCAGGGCTATTCAGTCGATGGTCGGGCCCGCTACCTGAATGAAGCAACCATAATGGCTAAGTATTACTTTATCTTATCATGTAACAACTGCTTGTAATATCTAAGGTTATCTGGGGAAACTTCATGAACATATTGGGTTAGTGAAGGTTATTTACTGTGCTGGTAAACTAAACCTGTTTTCATTTATACATCTTACTTTGTGTGGTGGATAATTTCTCACACAATAGATTGTATGGGCAAAGTATTTGAGGGAAAATATTTCTTCTTAGGAAATTTCACTGGATGTGTGAGGACAGCCTCAACGACCATTGGTTTGTATCAGATTGATGGTTGTTGGACTGATATGATTTTTAGTATTTGCCATATTTATAATATCAATCTCTAGTAGAAATATTGGAGATAATTGTGCAGCAAATTTCAGGTTCACCCATCAATACTCTTCTCATATCTTATTTGCTGATTAGCCCCCCCGTGTTTATGGAGGGTAGCATAATCTACCATAGATGAATTTAGGTTTTTTGTTTTTTGTGTTTTTTAATCTTGTAGTTGTTTATATGAGTGTCTTATTTATGTACTGTACATAATGTCTATTAAAATTACATATTTTTATTTTTATACTTAGTGTGCGGCCTCTTTTAAGGGTTTTTTGGGGGTCAGTCTAGGATCTCCCCTTGGCATATTTTGAATTTAGGATTGAATGACAGCCAGCAAAATGTCTGACGAAGGACAACCTCTCTTTTCCTTTTAACACTTTGGCTGTAAACATAAAATGGGACAAGAAAAAAATGGGATATACAGCTAAACCTGAGTAGGAAACCAGGTTTTCTGTAAAGAAACCAATAGCAGGCTGCTTTCATGCGGCAACCAGCATGCATTTCATTTAACACTAGCGTCGCACAGGTCACAACGCTGAGTGCTCTAGTTGAGGCTGTGTCATTTTATAGTGGTCAAGATCCCATAGAGCACAATGGGCAGAACTGTGAGATGTTTTATGCTTATAATTAAGATTACAGATTTTTTTAAACAGAACTTGCATTGTGACTTGTCAGTAATGTAAACCCAGGATCTAGATTTTGCAAAATGTATTTTTGGGGGCCTAAACACTCTGTAAAGCTTGTCCTATTTGTTCCCCATTAGTGATGTCTTGTAACTGTAATGATGGAATGCTGACCAGCTTTGGAAAAACAGTACCACTGTTTTCAGGGTGGAAAAAGTTCATAAATAGTGCTGAAAAGAAGGCAGTACAAAGTGGCGCTCTCCGGCACAAGTATAATCGGCAGCCGGGTCCAACAGGTGCTGACCCAGGCCGTTCAATACCTACTGAAACTATCAACGCTAATTAGGTAGTATCTGGTGCTGCGACTTTGCAAACATGATAGCAGCGCTAAAAAAGGAAAAGATCCCGGTGCTACAAAAGTGGCGATTTAGCCACTAGAAAGATGCTAAATGGCGCGATTCATAAATAAATAATACATTTATATACCTGTATATAGACAATTTTTGGAGACTTAACAGTGTAAATAATGCTTATGTTATCCCCACTTTAATGTTTTTTGGTTATTGGGTACTAAAATAATGGCAGAGATTAATGGTTTGAAAGTTAAATATCAATTATGAAGAATATCAGTTTCTCAGTCTAAAACAAGAGCAACTGTGTGCTCTACAGAGACATAAAAGCTAATACAACATTTATTTGAAGAAGGTAAATTTAAAGTCTATAAATAATACTAAATTGCATACATTTTATAATATCTCATAAAGATAGCAAATTACAACATGTAATAAATTCTTCTTAGGTAATATAGCTAAATAGATGATATAAAAGATGCTCAAGGAAAATGTAATTTAGATAAATAGCCATATATATGCTGGAGACAGTAAAATATTTATTTCTAGAATAAAATATATGGACTATGTTTGAGGGAAAGTACAAACTACTTAAGAAAGTTTGAGACAAGTAAAACGTATTCAAATTTAAAATATATTTATATACATACAGATGTAGCAAACGTTAACCGTCACATCCCAGCTCATAAAGCGTTTAAGATTTCAAGATAGCACGATGCAACAGTGCAGTAAATAGACGGTTAAAGATATATATATATATATATATATATATATATATATATATATATATATATATATACAGTTAGGTCCATAAATATTTGGACAGATATATTTTTCAAATTTTGGTTCTGTACATTACCACAATTAATTTTGAACAAAACAATTCAGATGTAGTTGAAGTTGAGGCTTTCAGATTTCATTCAGTGGGCTGAACCAAATGATTGCAAACGAATCTGAGGAACTAAAGCATTTGGATTTTTTTAAATGCAATCCCTTCATTTCAGGAGTTCAAAAGTAATTGAACAAATTAAATAATTGTAAATAAAATGTTAATTTATAATACTTGGTTGAAAGCCCTTTGTTGGCAATGACTGCCTGAAGTCTTGATGGACATCACCAGAAGCTGTGTTTCCTCCTTTTTAATGCACTGCCAGGCCTTTACTACAGCTTTCAGCTGCTGTTTGTGGGATTTTCTGTCTCAGGTTTAGTCTTTAACAAGTGAAATGCATGCTCAATTGGGCTGAGATCAGGTGACTGACGACCATTCAAGAATATTCTACTTCTTTGCTTTAATTAACTGCTGAGCAGCTTTGGCTGGGCCATTCTCCATTTGAATTATAAAACGACAACCAAATGACTTTGGCTGTATTTGGCTGGACTTGAGAACACAGTATGTCTCTGAATACCTCAGTATTATCTGGCTGTTTCTGTCCAGCGTCACATAATCAGTAAACACTAGTAACCCAGTGCCACTGGCAGCCATGCATGCTCAAGCCATCACATAGCCTCTGCCGTGTTTTATAACTGATGTGTTATGTTTTGGATCATGAGCTGTACCATGCCTTCACTATACTTTTTTCTTCCCATCATTCTGATAGAGGTTGATCTTGGTTTTATCTGTTCAAAGAATGTTCTTCAAGAACTATGCTGAGGCTTATGAGTGGCTTGCACCATGCAGTGAAACCTGTATATTTACTTTCATATTCTCTTTATAGTAAACCTAGATATTGATACACTTACATCCTACATCCTGGAGAGTGTTGTTCACTTGGTTGGTTGTTGTGAATGGGTTTCTTGTCACCATGGAAATTATTCTGCCAACATTCACCCCTGTTGTTTTTCATGGGTGTCTAGGTCCCAACTGTAGAGCTATATTTTCTCAGCATAAGGATGGCTTGTTTCACTTGCATTAAGAGCCTCTTTTGACCACATGCTTTCTTCACAGCAAAACCTTCTAAATTCAAGCACCACACCTCAAATCAACCCCAGGCCTTTTATCTGCTTAACTGAGAATTACATAATAAAGTAATTTCCCCTCCTGCCCGTCAAACAGCATTTGAGTCAATTACTTTTAAGTGCTGACACTAGGAGTGTCCTCACTCATGGGAGCCAGTGGCCATCTTTTTGTTGCCCCAACTGGGACCAGATTCAAAGGCTGCTGCCACCAACAGAAGTGGATCAGGCAGAGGTAAGTCCACTTCCTGCTTTTTCACCCTTAGTGGAAGTGGGTGGATGGGCTGCTCAGAAGCCCATCAACCAGTTTTTCCTTTTTCGGGCCAGATGCTGAACTCTAACATGAACTTCTGGCTAAAGTCTAGTTCAGGTTTGGGAACCCAAACTTGCAAAATTTGGTATGAACCCAAACTTTGCTGTTCAGGTTTGCCCACATTTAAATGTAAGCTAAATGCATTCCTTAGCCAAACTCCTTAAACTGTTTGGCATGGCAATTGGAGGTAACCACATCTGGGTGTAGGGCTGGCAAACATGTGTATCCGAGGCAAGCACTCCCTGTTGTTGCATGCGTCTGGCAACCCATGTTAGTGCTATTTGTGGTTTTTATCCCCCCCCCTGCCAAATTCCGCATTGTGGAGGCAAATCTTACCACTGGTGGGTACATGGCACTGGTCAGTGTCCAGGGTCCCCGACACTCCCTGGTAGGTATCGGGGTGCAGAATACTGTAGACCCATTTCTGGACATGAGTAAACTTAAGGGTTTTTGGGAGCCCTCTACCAGTTTGCAACCTAAAACAAAACACAAATAGATGACGGTATGAATGGCCAAATGTGTGACCCAGAAGCAATCCACTTGGCCTTCCCCACTGTGTTACTATCTCTCAAAAATAACTAACAATGCCTCACTAACGTACAAATTAGGCTGATTAGACACAACACTTAAAATCCTTTAAATAGTTTGTTAAATGCTTTTAGTAATATAATCTTAATAAAATCGTTATAGCAAAACTTTACTTATGAATCATAGAGTTTAAGCATCAAAATGTACCTTACCGGGTTTTGTAGCATCACTATCCATTAGATCGGGAGAGCGAGAGATCGACTTGGAGGAATCACCGGTTCTATTCATCACGCTATCGGTACGTCTACCAGAGCTGCTTGCTGCATCTCCAAAGCCTGGCTCTCTCTCTCCCAATCTTAACCTCCTCCCCTCACCCAATGGGATACCACTCCACCCCTCGTGCACAATGCATGATCAACATGCGTCATTTGTCCTTTTGGTGGACAACAGGTTGGGAAAAACATGTTTTGCAAGCTACTTATTTTGAAATGTTTTGCAAACTGCTTACGTTTGCAGTTCATCCAAAGGATATGGTTCTCAGGTTTTTTAGGCCTATGATTCTCATTCACCACATATTTCTATCGAAAAAGATGTCTAAAAATGTCATCCAGACATCATTCTTATCACACACGTATCACATTCGGCCCTTGAATGAGGATCATTTGCCTTTAACCATATGAAACCATCAACACCTTTAGTAATTGACAAAATTATCACCACACCACCAATTATGAGTAGCGGATGCACTAACCAATTCATCATAGTTGTAGCAGAAGGGGAGTATCCCAAGAAGATGTCCAACCAGTGATGGGAGGTTGCATGGGCCACACTAGAACCTACTTTTAGTAATTTATTTTGCACTATAGTAGTTTCTACCATATGATAGTGCAAACTTTTTCCCAATTCTCGGATAATATGTTTACCTTCTTCAGATTCTTGGATTATTTTTGTTAATTATTCAAAATTCAAATCCCAATTCGGAGTATTTAATACAGATAACTCATATGCAATATTATATTCCCGGTCTTGATCGTGCGTTAATAAAAAGGTCTGATTTTGCCACTGTAGAGTTGAAACATTTCTGAGACATCCCACAAATGGCACGATCATACCCGGTACTAAGGGAGTGTTAGTCACTACACAAATCTCCTGTGATCCTATCTCCACCAACATAGTATAATTGAAGGGAAGAATAGTAAATTCACATATGTAAATAGAATTTCTTAATAAACAAGGCTCATATACTTCAGATCGTAGTCTACAGATTATACCTTCTAATATAACCTCACATGAACTTAAGTCATACGTTTTTCTTATCTATATATAATCCATTGATATGAAGCATCCAATAATGTAGATTGCCCGGGTACCCCAATATCAATGGTAGTACTATGAATCTACACATTTGCTCAAACTGTGTTATATTGTACAATGTTAAAACCCCGTGACACTGCGTATCATTACATATCATTTTTGGAGATTCTATTTTAATCCAGGCTGACTTAGGAATTATTGTGGCGAATAAGCTTCGCCATACTCCTTCATTACCTGTCATTAATTGAGTCTGCATGTTATTTTTCTTTTGTATCTGGTACAATGTTTGTAATGTGCATACCGTCCAGTCTATTATTTTACTTAAATTGGTTTCCGAAGTCCAAATATACTGGTTAGTTTTATTTTGCAAATTCAACAAAAAAGTGTCAGCTTGTACCTGATATTTCCATGGATACCATATGGTGGGCATCCACTTAGCCTGAAGTGTAACAGCATCTTGAATACCCTTGCCGGTGCTACTCAAACGGTTGGCCAATGTTTCTATATCCCAACCATTAAGGGTGCCAGTTAACTCCCCATATCCCCCTAATGCTGTGTCATACCAGGTACGCCATTTCCTGAAGGGGCAAAGAGGGGTCGCATTAAACAATACATTAACTTGTATAGTAGTTTTCTGTGCTTGCCTTCCCACATTTACACAAGTGGAAGGCAGTCTTTTCAAATGTCCTGGATCAATTTTAGAGGTATTCATATTAATCTTAACTATATAAGATATGAAATATTTTCTGTTAAAAATTTCGGTAGAATTCATACAACTCAATACTTCTAAAGTTGTTGTTGAGCGATTATGATGAAATCCTACACTCGGCTGTGGACATTTTAGATCATCGATCCCAATTCTCAAATCTTTGCTCCTTATTTGTGGCTGTCGCAACTCATTCAGTAATGTTGGAAAAGAGTAGTTCTGCGCACAATAAGTTAAATTAACTTTAGATTGAATCAACAATCTGTCCTGATCTTCATGGAACATATATGTGGGTCTGTATATACGTGTCCCTATTGGAATTGCTGGTCCTGCCCACAATCTTTTTCCTTCACAATTTATGCTAGCAATTCGACATCTCTGTTGCGAGGGACAAACAAAATCATCTTGCTTTCTTTCTTTAATTGAACTGATCCAACTCCAGTTGATTTCTGAAATACTGACTTCCTCAAGGGGTACACCCGGTGTTATCGCCACGATGCCTGCCAAACACACGAGACCAAGGATTCCAATTCCCAGTTTCCCGCAAACCTAGGAAAAGGAAACATTTAATTCATTCACGTAAATAACATTTTTCTTGTGGGACATATTCCCACTTTTCTATCCCGGGTCTCATCACTAATAAAGTTCTGTCTTTTCCTACAGCAATTACCTCCGCAGGATCAGGCGGCCCTTGGATCCCCTGTATCCAAATTTTTGCACCCACATTAGTTACATTAGTAATTATTTCCAATGTCTTGATTGTTCCCCACTGCGTAGCTGTTTTTCAGGGGAATGCCACCATTAACCCCGAGAAAGTATCAACTGCCGTGCATACATACCTGCATCCTCGACTTTCTGGCAATGGTCCAATATAATCCATTTGCCAAATTTGTGCCGGTAACTGACCCCTTCCAATGTGTCCCATAACTGTATGAAGCACTTTGCGCTTTTGAATATGTTGGCACACGGGACATTTACCTATTACCTGCTTAATCATATCCATTGTTAAGGGCACACCTCTCTCTCGTGCCCACCTGTAAGTGGCCTTCTCTCCCAAATGTCCGCTTTTTTGGTGAGCCCAAACAGCGGTACCTTGAAGCCATTCTTCTCGCTGAGGGTCCACTTCTACAATGGAAATAGACGCTGCTTGATCTGCTTGAGAATTAAACAAACGTTCCAATGAATCCAACGGCACATGAGCATCCACATAAAAAACAGTTACTCTGGTATTTTGCAAAAAGGCATCTATATCTTGCCATACTTCTTTTCCCCACAATTCTTTACCATGTATCATCCACCCATGCTTCTTCCATCCTGGAAACCATGTTCCTAACCCATTAGCTACTGACCATGAATCAGTAAAAAGATGACAGCATTGTCCCTGTTCTTGTTTTAATGCTAAGAATACCACATATAATTCAGCATATTGACTGGATTTTCCTTCCCCTTCCATAGTCACTGTCTTGTTGGTTCGGGGATTAAAAGCTACACTTTTCCACCTTCTCCTACCACTCACATATTTAGCAGATCCATCAGTGAACCATGCATGTAATTGTTCTTTATCTGATAATTCCAAGTATCCTTTTCCCCACTTTACTGGAGATTCCTCAATACTCTCTTTTTCCCTGGGAGCCCCTTCTCCTGTTGGAATATCAGCTAATTTCTCATGTAAAGTAGCCACTCCTCCGGCTCTCTTTTTAGCTCTCTTGGAAATGTACCATTTCCACTTGATTATACTCTGCTCTTGTGCATGTCCTATTTTGTTGGACTTAGGGTCAGACATTACCCAGTGCATTATGGGCACCCTAGGTCTAAGATACCCATCATGTCCTATTGTCAGTTGTTCAGTCTCTACCAGAGCCCAATAACAAGCTAACAACTGTTGCTCTAATGGTGTGTACCTATCTCCTGCCTCTGGGAGTTTCCTATTCCAGAACCCCAAAGGGACTCAATTTCCTCCTTGTTTTTGCCATAAAGACCAATTAGCATATTGATCCTGTGCAGTCACAAGCAACTCTACCTCACCATCTTGCATGGGCCAAAGATCTACTGCCTGTTGTATAGCTTCTTTAGCTGTGTCAAAAGCAATTTGATGCTCCTCCCCCCCACTGAAACAAATATTTTTCCTAGTCACCTTATATAAGGGAGCAAGCAGTTGTCCTAGATGAGGTATATGTTGTCTCCAAAATCCAAATAACCCAATGTAAGACTGAGTCTCCACTTTGTCTTTGGGTGTGGGAAAATCTAAGATCTTCTGTCTAGCTTTGGGCAATATTTCTCTGTGTCCCCTATTCCACTGGATCCCCAGGAATTTAACTGTTTTGGACGGCCCTTGAATCTTAGCCTCATTGATTTCCCACCCCTTATTCCTCTAATTCTATAGACTTTTGTTCCTCTTTCTTCAAAGCGGTCAATAACCTATCATACTTCACGTGCATCTGCCGATAGGCAGATGCCAGAATCCAACTTCGCCTCCCTAAGGCGATTACATCACCTGCCTTTGCAGGGACCCCCTAGAGTACTTTTACAACATCGAGGGGCTCGGTACCTTTGAGCTTATCCTCCCATGATTCTGCTAACCCACTATTGGTCAACTCTTGGTCAATGATGTCATAGGACGCCGCAGTCCACCCTGGGACCTTCAATTTAGTATCTTTTTGGTTTTTTTTACCTTTTCTAAACATGATACTAACTTTTGGCTTATTGCCAAAATGCTCAATATTTTTGGCAATATTCCAACCGTCTTAAATGGGCCACTATACTATCAGCTATCGAGTGACAATATTGATAACCCTTTTTTCTTTATAGCTGCGCAAATTCTTTTTGGAAGAATGCCAATTTCCCTTCTGAGCTACACAGTGACTCCCCGTACACTGGGAAACGCAGCTTCACTCGAGAAATATTTATTTTGGCATCCTGTCCACAACGCCAATTAATGTGTTGCTATCTCTCAAAAATAACTAACAATACCTCACTAACGTACAAATTAGGCTGATTAGACACAACACTTAAAATCCTTTAAATAGTTTATTAAATGCTTTTAGTAATATCATCTTAATAAAATCGTTATAGCAAAACTTTACTTATGAATCATAGAGTTTAAGCATCAAAATGTACCTTACTGGCTTTTCTAGCATCACTCCATTAGATCAGGAGAGCGAGAGATCGACTTGGAGGAATCACCGGCTCTATACATCACGCTATTGGTACGTCTACCAGAGCGGCTTGCTGCATCTCCAAAGCCTGGCTCTCTCTCTCCCAATCTTAACCTCCTCCCCTCACCCAATGGGATACCACTCCACCCTTCGTGCACAATGCATGATCAACATGCGTCCTTTGTCCTTTTGGTGGACAACAGGTTGGGAAAAACATGTTTTGCAAGCTACTTATTTTGAGAAAAACATGTTTTGCAAACTGCTTACGTTTGCAGTTCATCCAAAGGATATGGTTCTCAGGTTTTTTAGGCCTATGATTCTCATTCACCACATATTCCTATCAAAAAAGATGTCTAAAAATTTCATCCAGACATCATTCTTATCACACCCACTTACCCAGAAGTCTGTCCCTCCAGTTTAATTTCTTTGGGACCATCATTTTAAGATTGTCACATTTCTTGGAGACCTGGCATCAATCATTGGACCCTGGTACTGTACTAGTGACCCAGTGGGGCAATCTATTCCCAGAGGTCATCACGGACTCCTCCCAGTGTGGTGCAGGGCCAGGCTCCAGCCAGCCCGTCAGAGTTATTGGAGACCCCATCCAAAAGTGTCTCCAACTATGTGTCCTTGAGTCAGTTTACCCCATGTCAGCTTGTGCAACAGCTGCTCACTGGAGACTGTGCTGACCAGAGGATGCAGAGCCACTGTAGCCAATCCCAGGCCTGAAAGGGGTGGTGCCCAGGCTGGGCAACCCCACACTGGGGTGCACACTAGGCTACATTGTCCCAAACAGTGGCTGGAGCATGGTGGGGTGTGGCTGGATCCCAGGGTGTCTCTCTCCTGCTGCTCTCAGGCCACACTGCTGTGCGTGACCCGCTTAGAGCGGGTAGTATGGCTGGCAGGGAGTGCCTGTGGGACGAGCGGTGCTACCCGAGGCTGGGGATGTGGTGCCTTGGTTGGATACTGCATTCCCATCTGCCATGCCTGGCTAAGGTAAGCACTGTCATCAAAGTCCATGTGTCAGGTGTGTGCTTTTATATACAAGTGGGTGGTTAATTGGCCAACAATTGCAAGGGTGCATCACACAGCTGAAGAAGATGGAAGAGACCCTACAACATGGCATCAACCCTCTTCACTCATGATGAGCAGTACATCATGCCATGCTTCACCTAAGGATGTTTTTCACAGTTGACGTGTCAGTTGTGTGCCTTTATATAAGAGTGGGTGATTGATTGGCGGACACTTGAGACTTTATTTACCAGGCCAGCACAGACATTGCAACCTATAGGCTACAACATCATGGGCATCTGCATGTCGGATAGCACGGACAGCATGGCTGGAAACAGGCCAAAACTGCAATTGCTTGGCTAAATCTGCGAATCAGTTAAGATCGTGTACACCTGGCCAATAAATTCTCAGGATGCGACTAAGAGTAATACGAGCATGCGTAACTTCCCGGTTTTCGAGTTTATTTCTCTAAGAAAACAAGCAATCACAGTGAGACTTTGAATCGAGCTTTATATACAGTAGATAGTAGGAACTTACCATTACATTACGCTTCAATATACTCTCAGATATTTATCTAAATAAAGCATATAAATAGCACATATAGCAATAAAAAATAATTTTGGCATAAAATCTAAAATATAATATCTTTTTTTTCCCTTGAAGAAGAGGGTTGACCCTGTGTAATGTTATTTTCCCTAATAATCTTTGTTAATTATTAGGGATGGTGGCAAACAGAACAAAATACAGGGCTCCTGCACAAGTAAGAACTCTGCTCCCTGTGATGAACATGGCTTTCCTTTTGGATGAATATAATATATAATATAATATATAAGATCTACTCAAAGGGGTCACAGACATTAAAGCAAAGATTAAGTTGCTTTCTTCCTTTGTGACTTTGTCTATAATGAAATTTTGACTAGAGTTGCATTCTAAGCATTCGTTAGTGGGGCTGAACTTATTTAACTTTTACTACTCGGTTGTATAGCAGGCATTTATAGACTTGTGTCTATTAATTTAAAGCGGTCCTTCACTCTGAATAAGAGTCTATCTTATATGTTTCCCACACCCTGTACATACAGATTGCTCACATTAAAAATTATCCTATCTGCATCTACTGCATGTTATAAGCCTTTAAACATCCAAGATGGCGGCTCATGTAACATCAGGCAGACTGAAAACAGGCTGCCTGAAAACAAGTGCCTTCTGACTGTGGTGCTCTGCATTCTGAGATTGCTAACCTTTTACTGACCCCAGCTCTGCTCTGTCTGAGCAAAGCACAGCTATAACAACCTCCCTGTACTTTATCCTGTTCTCCTCAACTCAGTAAGTGTGATGCCTCTGAGTTAAGATGGCGGCGTCCGTATCCTAAAGTCCTGAACAGAGTTGCAGCCCAGTGGGGGAAAGAATAATAAGTAAGTGACTAAAAACTTAAAATATATTAATTTTAGATGCTGGGAAATTGTTTGGGCTTTTCAATAAATTATGGTGAAGGTCCGGTTTTAAAAGCAACAGTCAGAAAGGGGCATTATTCCTTTTGTATATGTTGCTTAACAGGCTTGCATAGAAATAATAATGCATTGGGGTCCATAAGAAGAACTGAGAAATCAATAAAACATTTCTGCAAAATATATTATTACAAATAACCTTACACTGAATCTTACAAGTGGTAATCATTTGTAGATTGCCCGAATTTCATAAATATGTGAATCAAATGAGGCAGACATCTATCGGTATTTAATTTCCTATGTTGTAGTTAATATAATTCTTTAAAGGATGCATTTTAAGCTTCTATGATGGCGCCCAGTGGTAAGGACTAAAAAAATGTTTTCTTTAATTTACCCCCTGCTAAAAATGTAAATAGCTATGCCAGATATTGCAGACTTGATTTGTGGAAATGTGTTTTATCAACAGGTGTCTTAAAAGCTAAAAAGGAAAAACGATTTTTGGAGATGCAAATAAATATTGCTGTAAAGGGCACACATGACACTTTTTCGTTTTCAACATGGAAAAGGATTACAATATATTTTGCTGGATTTTACCAGTCACATATATATATATATATATATATATATATATATATATATATATATATCGAATTCATTCATGTATCATACTGTGAACAGTTACAGTGCTTTAAAGATTGATTTCCGTTTTCTCCCTATACTCTGCCTGGCAAAATAATTTTCTACCATGCCGAGGAGTACAAGGGAAAACATCAAAGCAAAATCCCCTGTTAAAATGTAAATGTTACACTGGAATTGATGGAAACTAACATAAAAACGTACTGGGTATTTAATTCGCCATATTACATGAAAAGAATTAGAAGGGATGTGTATTGTAACTCCTGCTGCTAATTAAATGATCTGATGTAATGAAATGGCAATAGTGTGGGATAGATACAAATGTTGCCCCTATAATGTAACACAGTAACATAGTATGTTAGACTGAATGAAGACTTTGAGCAAAATGTATTACTAGAGCCTTGTAGCGCCATATGAGCTTCTGCCGAGAGATGCTATAAGCGCCTCAGCCACAGGCAGGCGGCGATGCTAGTGTTCAGTTTTTCTCAATGGAGATAGCGAAAGGTAGTGCCAGTGGCTTGCACTCCGCTGCTCCATGCCGTATTTAACATGTAAATCACAGCAACAGCGCTCTTGCTCTAAAACTGTGACTCTCACACAGTGACAAAGAGAAAACGACATTGGGAACTCACAAATGACATGACACATGATTGGTAGGCATGAAAACACAAGTTTACCGCAGATAATCTAAGTACAATAACATTTTGAACAGGCCAGGGATCCCATGTCAGCTGAAAAATGCTAATCAGAAGTCACCAAAATGAGCGAACTAGAAGTCTATGGCAGAATGACAATGAGAGCCTGATGTGATTTGTCGCTGCTGGGCACATAGCGCCAGCTGTCAGAAAACACCGGTGCTCTTCATACATAACTCTACATTCTGCTATGAATGACGCTAAACATTTTTTTGCGTTATAAATATGAGTTACTGGTGGTGCTGAAGAAAATCACCTACCATTACACACTGCTAGCGTTTCTTAAATAGGGTCCTTTGGTCCATCCAGTCCACCTCGTTTATTAGTGGTCTAGTAGCCATAGCCAATAATGTTATTACATTCAAAGAAGGCATCCAGGCCACATTTAAACTCTTTTAGTGTATTCTGCATGACTGCCTTCCCGGGCTGAGAGTTCCATAGTTTCACTTTTCTTACATTAAAGAATCCCCTCCTATGTCTGTGCAAGAGGCATCTTTCTCCAACCTAAGAAGTGGATGCCCCGAGTTTTACTTACAGTCCTTGCTTTAACCCTTTAACCGCCAGCCTACCTTGAGATTTTGTCACCCTTTGTTGCCAGACCATTTTGCACTATTTTGCGCTCCCCATGTTCAACTGTGATTTTTGAAGGGATTTCCAGGGATTTCCCAGGAAAGTGATATATTGTTTTTTTCAGCGGAGCCTGGGCTTTAACATAAAATGTCTTGTTTGTCATTTGCTAAGTGTATTCTCAATATTTTTGGGTGAAAATTGTGCAAAAAAATAAAAAAAAACTATTTTTTACAATTTGTAGTGTTTTTTTGTAATAAAAAATGTAAGTTTGTCAATAAAATCTTATTGCGTGTGAAATCCCAATTTCTCCCGGTTACAGCGGTACCACATATGTATTGGTAGACACCCTTTCCTGCCCAGGAGACTCCCCCAAACTGAAACAACGCTTTAGGAGATTTTCAGATAAAATACAACTGTGCTATGCAATATGCGCACCTTGCAGTTTTTCAAGAAAAACAACCCTTTACATTTGAAATACCCCCCACAAACTATATATTCCCTAGAAGTACACACCTCAAGCTTTCTAGGCGTACCAGGCTTGTTGACATGGGTGCAGTTTTCTGGAAGTAATCTCTCAATGTATTCTTTGGTTGCACAGGGTTTCCCTAAAAATGAATAAAAAAGCAGAATCAAAACCACATTTTCCTAAAAAAACCTATATGCAAACCAGAAAAAAACAGAAAATCTGAAAAAGCAACATCCTACAAACAGAATGATACCCAACATGCATAGGTTCTGTCAAGGAAAGAGTTGCCAAACACACCAAAGTAAAGCATGCGCATAACGGTAATTTTACTTCAGATATTCAGCTCTGCAGACAAAGTGCGCACCTTGTGCTTTTTCTACCAAACCAACCCTTTACATTTGGAATATCCCCCATAAACCATATATTCCCTGAAAGTACACATGTTAAGCTTTCTAAGCGTACCCAGCTTGTTGTAGTGGGCTCATCTTTCTGGAAGTAATATCTCGAAGAATTCATAGGTTGCACAGGATTTCACAAAAAAATGTATAAAAAAGCAGAATAAAAAACACATTTTCCTAAAATATCAATATGCAAATATGAAAAAACAAACTAAATCTGAAAGCGCAAGGTCCCCCGAGCAGAACAATACCCAACATGCATAGGTACCTGTAACCTTTTGACTGCCAGTCTACTTGAGATTTTGTCACCCTCTGCTGACAGGATATTTCTCACCATTTTGCGTGATGTTTAACTGTGATTTTTGCAGGAATTTCCAAGAAAATGGCATATTTTCTTTTTGTGGCAGAGTTTAGGCTTTAACATGAAATGTCTTGTTTGTATTTCTTCTACTTTTTTAAATATTTTCAAATAAATAAATAAATAAAAAAATAAAAAAAATATATATATTTCAAATTGTCTCCTTTATTTTAAACAAAAACATTTATTTTATTAAAGAAAACCATATTGCATGTGAAAGCCCCATTTCTCCCGATTACAATGATACCACATATGTATTGGTAGCCCCCCGTTCCTGTCCAGGTGATCCCATAAACTGAAAAGAGCACTTTATAACATTTACAAATAAAATACAACTACTATCCACATAATAAAGGGTTAAATAAAAAAAAAAATTGGTGTGGGATCCCCCTTTACGGGGGGGGGCACCATTTCTTGGGGGAATTTGAGGTTTTTTTGGGAGGCAGGTAATGGGGGGTCTCTGGGTTAATGGCAAGTCACCCACTAGCCACAGGTGACTTGCCAGACCCCCGAGCCCTGTGAACTGGTATAGGGGTCATATGGACCCCTTACCAGTTCACAAAAGGTTAAAAGTAAAAAAAAACACACAGACACACTTTTTAAAAAATATCTTTATTAAAAAAATAAATGTTTTTTTATATTTTTTATTAATACTTACCTCCCATCCATTCCTGTGTCCCACGCTGATCACTTAGGCTTCTGCTCTCCTGCTGCTGGAAGCCTTTTATACCTACTGGGCTACAGGTAACAAAGGGTTAATTAAAAAAAAAAATGACATAGGGTCCCCCCTCGAAGGGAGGGGGACCCCATTTTTTTTTTGGATTTTTAAGGGTTAAAACCCTTAAAAATCCAAAAAAAAAATGGAGTGAGGTCCCCCCTACCCAGAGTAACCAGCCTGTGACCAGCTATGGGGGCTTGTAGAACAGGGCGCAGGGGCCAGCTTTAGTGGCCCCTGGCCCTGCGGCTACAAGCCGTCATAGCCTAGGGCCACGGCTCTTCTGCCCCCCCTGGGCTTTGGGGGGCCACGGCTCTTCTGCCCCCCCTGGGATTTTTTGGGGGGCCAGGGGTTAATGGCAAGTCACCCGCTAGCGCAGGTGACTTGCCAGACCCCCGAGCCCTGTGAACTGGTATAAGGGGTCACATGGACCCCTTACCAGTTCACAAAGGGTTAAAGTAAAAAAAAAAAGACAGACACTTTTTTTGTAAATACTTTATTAATTTATTAATTTTTTACTTTACTCACCTCCGATCTTCATCTTCTGTGTCCCGCGGCGATCTGCTGTCAGTGACGGCTGGGCAGAGGAGGGGGGAGGCAGGCGATCGGAGGATCGCCTACCTCCCTCCTTCCCTGCCCAGCCGTCACTGGCATCTGACAGCTGAACCGCCGGGTGCCCCGATGACACCCGGCGGTGACGTCACCGGCCCCGCCCCAAAGAGGCGGGGCCAGAATCCAAGATGGCGGCCGCCATCGGAAGACGCTGCTGAGGGAGGAGGGCTGTTATGCCCCCTCCAGAAGACAGAAGAGCGGGGAGGGGGGATCGGAGCCCCCCCCGTGAAGAGGAGAGCCTGCGGGAGCCGGCGGGGACAAAGGTAGGTAACTGTCATTTTTTTTTTTTTTTTTTATTACAGGAAACCGGGCGGCTGCTGAAAGGGGGGGGCACCCTGTTCCAGGCCCTCCCCTGCAGCCGGAGGAGCCCCGATGGGTGATCGGAGCCCCTCTGGCTGAAGAGGAGACCCGACCGAATCGAACGAGGGGTCAGGTAAGCGTCTTTTATTTTTACTTTTTTTTTTATGTGTGGGGAAAGTCAGGCACGTAAATTTTACGTGGCTGGCGTTTAACTGTTGGAGAGGCAGCCACGTAAAGTTTACGTGGCTGGCGTTTAAAGGGTTAAATAGATCATGGGACAGATCTTGTATTGACCTTGGATATATTTATAAATAGTTATTAATCCCACTCCAAGCGTCTCTTTTCCAAACTAAATAAGCCTAACTTTGACAATCTTTCTGGGTACTCTACTTCCTTTTTTCCATTTATTAATTTAGTTGCCAGTCTTTGAACCCTCAAGTTCTAATATGTCTTTTTAATTCACGGGTACTGTTCACCGGAACTGTACACAATATTTCATATGGGATCTGACCAGTGACTTGTACAGGGGTAAAATGATGCTCTAGTCATAGGCATCTATGCCCCTCTTGATGCACCCCATGATCCTATCTGCCCTGGCAGCTGCTGCCTGGCACTAATCATTACAGTTTAGTTTATTATTTACTAAAACCGTTTGCTGTTTTCTTTTGTTGTTTTACCCAGCATTTTCCTATTTAGTGCAACCATGTCCCAAATCCTGCCCATGTGCATAACCTTACATTTATCTGTATTAAACTTAATTTGCCATTTGCCATTTTTCTACCAAATGTATCTAAATCTGATTTTAATCAAGCATGTCTCTTTAGTAGATACTTAACCTGGTGTAAGGTCTCTTTCAAGTTTCTGAGGGCTTCTTGCTGGAGCTTGGTATTCTGTACCAGTTTCACCCCTATCTGTATATGGGCTTTCTCTGCAGCAACACTCTATTGGACCAAATAGGTAAAACACAAGACAGGGAAAGGAATGTCAGAATGATAGAAGACAGAGGTATATATACCACTGGGTATATCAGGAATAATTGCAAAACATACCTATGGGCACACTTTTAAGCAGCAAAAGAAATCCTCACCTGTTGTCTCTGTGAGCTAAAATAGGTAAAGATTATCTATATAGGAGATCATTTGTGGTCTCAATAATCAACATTCTTTTAAAGCCAGAGATATTTCACTGTTTAATTCATTGCCAATATCATCAAAATATATATTAAATAGAATTGGGCCCTGCGGTACACCACTAGTAACGGTGATCCAATCTGAGTATGTACAATTTATAACCACTCTTAACCATTTCCTATCATTAAGCCAGTTACTTATCCAGGTACACACATTTTCCCTAAAGTCCAAGCATTCTCATCTTTGTACCAGTCTTATGTGACACAGTAGCAAATATTGAAAAAGTCAAGATATACAACATCCAATGACTCACCCTGATCCAGTTGTGAACTTACTTCCTCATAAAAGCTGAACAAGTTTGTCTGGCAGGACCGACTCTTTCTGAATCTATACTGATAAGGAGTAGTAAGATCCCTTTCACAGATACATCTCTCTCTAACAAATCTCTAACAAAATATTCAAAAGGCTTGCCCACCACAGATGTTAAACTTACCAGTCTGTAGTTCCCAAGTTTCCCTTTAGACCCCTTTTTGAATATTGAATATTGGCACAACATTTGCTCCAATCCTTTGAAACAGTCCCTGACATTAAGGAATCTTGAAATATTAAGAATAATGGCATGTCTATAACTGTATATAATTCCCTTAAAACCCAGGATGAATGGCATCTATTCTGTGGATTTGTCTATTTTAATCTTTTTAAGGTGGTGGTGCATTTTTCCTTGGTTAGACAGATGACATTTAGAGAAAGTCAGGCCCGCAGGCCCTACAGGCTTGGCACTTAACAAGTGGGAGAAGCAAACCCATAGGGCCTATGGGCTTGGCACTTAAAGGGTAATTTAGATTTTGATCCACTGCATACTGTGCACAGATAGACATAACAGGTAAAATGTATTTGACCGATGTTTGGTTCTTGTTCTTGTCAGCAGGTGCCACTAATTAATATTAAAAATCAATAATAAAAAAAAGTCATCATACGTGCCATAGTATCTCGTTGGGCTTATTACTTTAAACCTACAATTAAGTGTAAAGTGTGTGTGTGTGTGTGTGTGTGTGTGTGTGTGTGTGTGTGTGTGTAGCAGTGGTGTACAGCCCATAAAGAAAATCTAAAACTATTAATAATAATATGTCCCAACCAGGTGCCGGCCCCTGCCACACAATTACAATATTCTATCATACCCAGGAGCGCATTAACCTAGTTCAAAATTAAAAATCATTGAATGAATTGCAGGAAATCAGGTCCCCCCCCCCCCAATCTCTAGCAGCGGCGACCATGTCCAGCACAGCAGGTGAGAGACAGGAAACCCCAGGCTCATGCTTTTGAGGGGCATATACAGAAGGGGAAAGATTGGGACAATAAAGCATTCAGTTTTGATTGTTGTGATTTACAAGGTTACAAGGCAGCATGGGTCTTTGCAGACAGCGCTTAGGTGAAAAGCTGTGTGGCAAAACACATGCTGCTTTGTTCCACCTGTCTCTTGCTCATGCTCTGCTTTGTTCTGCCTGTTGCAGAGCTTAAGGCTTCAAAGTAAAAAAAAAAACATTTTAATCAAAGTATATTAACAAAATGTATTATTTTCTGTATGCTTACCAATAATAGAAGTTTGATATTTGATGTTTAGGATGATACCCGTTCTTAAATATCAAACTTGAAATATACAATTTTCATTTCATGGGAGGAAGTATAATTTAAGGGCCATCATATTTAGGAATGTGGGACAGTTGATGGTAAGCAGTAAAAATAGGTTATGCTTTTTTTTATTATTTTGCAAGAATGCACAATTTTAATTCAGGATGTTTTAGTTTCTCAACCACTTGAGACTGTTTCATCTATTTATTTTGGCACAAACCCGATGCTTATGTACAACTTTCAGCATTTTTATGGTAAATAGTTTCATTTTTATGCATGCCATGGGATGTATAAATGCAAGGATATATATATTTTTGTTTTATACATTTGCTACATTTGCATAATGTATTGCATAGGGTGTGTAGACATGGACTTCGAAAGGGGTCTTGGTACTAGAAGAATAATATTAAATAATCCTGTACAACGATAACCATATGAGGTTAAAAAAACAGGCCTACTTACTACACTATAGGGATCGAGTCTGTTGAGAAAAATCATATATTTTATTAGGTATCTCTGGCTGAGATACCATTGCCCATACACCTGCCCCTGCCCCAGTTGTAGACATAGGGGTTCTTAGATGCAACAACTTGTGTTTAGAGGATGAGAACATTGCCAGTGGACCATCGCAGGACATCTACGATAAGGATGGAACACAAGTGCAGACTGATGTGGCTTTCAGCAATGTGGAGACTGAGAAGGAGGGTAGTGGGAAGGCAATCAGATTTCATTGGAAGAAGCGGTGGCCATCCAAGGCGCCCCAGGCAGCCAGTAGAATGGGGTAAGGGTGCCAACCATTAGCAGTCAGCCCATTGCTACTACTGCCCAACATGCACAGGCGCTGACCACTTAAAAATCTGGCTTAAAGGATCTCCCAGTGTGACATTTTTTTAAAGCAGTGCACTGATGACAAGACACGGGTTATTTGCACACTGTGCCGCCAGTCCCTGAAGTGAAGGAAAGGCATTAATAACCTCCTATACCACTCCTATGTCCATGTTCAGGCAAAGCAAAAAAAAAAAATTACAAATATTAAACAATTAAAAAAACTGGGAGGCCCATTTTCCTAGGTGTATGGTCACTGCACACTTGGTCCACAGGGTGGGTTGCTGGACAGGCAGTCAAGGAAGATTTTTGGAGGCTTCTGAGGAGGACTTGTCCTCACAGCAGAGCAGAGAATGTTCCATTTTCACAGCAGCATGTTGTGAAATTATTATTAGTAATGAGTGGTTTCATTGAAGTTGGGGTTCGCCGAGTTCGGCTATTATATTTTTTTCTTTTTTTTTCATCCCTTCAAACCACTAGGTTTCTCATAGGCCTTCAGCAAATCATAGACATAAATATGGAAATTGTCATCAAACCTGGTGAAGTACACTGAAGGTTTAGCTTCCACTTGATGACTTACCATGCCAGTTCTTTTTGAGCCAACGTCTTTGCATATTCCACTTGATTCCCGACTAGGCTGCCCACACACTCTCCTGACTCTCTTTCCGCAGGAGGAGAATTATTAGAGTCAGGCAGGATTCAAGCATCTCCTTTTTTATAGTCATCTAAAAGCTGGTGCATTTATAGAACAGGGTCTTTTTTATATGTTATTTAAAACCATTTGTTCTCTACGTCCATGGTCAGGCACCTGCAAATTAGTATTATTACAAATTAAAAACTATTAAAAATGGTAATTTATAAAAGCAGGCAGGCCCATTTTTTAAGGTGTCTCTCATCTTGTGCCGCGCTCATCTGTTGCACACACCAGTCTTTGCTGAAAATTGGTGCTTTATATTTGCACTTTTACCGGGGGGCACCATGGCTCACAGCTTTCCTTGGAAGAAGACTTTTTCCCCACGTCTAATCACTAGGTAAGTACACATTGGGTTGCTTTGGTGGTTTGCTTTTCACATTAGCTTGTGGATTTTTTATTACTAAAATTTACTAATGCATATTGTATGTTTTGGGTTCAGCACTAGAACTTTGTTTATGAGGGGTTTCATTAATATTTGTTGTGTGGTTTAGCATTTTTCTTCATCTAATTAAATATATATTTAGATGTATTGGCTAATTGTTTTTTATTTATGCACTAATTGTTTAAGGTTGGGTAACACTACAAACTTTTTACACTACTATCTTTTTAAATATGTCTTTTTAACTTGTACTTTAATAAACTTTAACTGTGCTTCATTTATATTTTGGCCATTCTTTTGCTTGTTAGTAGCAAAGAAATTTTCTATGTTCTCAACTTGGTGGTGACAAAGGAGGAAGGGACCCCCACACGGCCCCCAATTACCCAAGAGACAATAGCACCACTGTAGTAATTACAAAAATAATCCTTTACTGGTAAAAGAGCAAGACTATTTAAAACATACTTAAAAACATAGAACAACCACCAGAGGGCACTGTAACCTGCTAGTCATAATTTTAAATCCACCAAATCAATTACGCTCCATATAATAGAACCACCATCCTCTTAATCTAACATGCCTGTGTGCAATCTAATAAACTGCGAGATTCAATAAAAGTAAACATGATCAAAAAAATCCATTTTCATCTATAAAGTGCAAATCTATAATGCAGTGCAATTGTTCTAATGCATACTAAAGTGACAAGGACACAACAAAGCAGCAAAAATAAACACAGTAATGACAATGAGACAGATCTTATAAATGCATGGCAGCAGTAGCTAGCGCCCCTCTATGCCTTGAAGGTACTGACCTGCCCTGCAGCAAGTGTTATAACAGAACATGTGTTCAGCAGCGTAGGGGGGTGTCATTATCGACAAGAGAATTCCTCTATCCACAGCCAACTCCATTCGTAAAGATAAACCGGATGTGGATCCCACAAGACTTGGCTGTGCCAGCACCTGAGTGAATGGTTAAGGTATTGGCTACCTCCGTCTCTTCCACCTATACTGCCACATCCACCTCCCCAACAAGTGAGTAGCCTTTTTTAAGCCCCAGTAAACAGAATGCAATGGATGCCAACAACGGAGTAGTGTTTTCTAAGCCCCAGTAAGCAGAATGCAGGTGGTGCCCACAGGTGAGCTGATGTAAATGCCCAGATGTGCCCCATCCTCAGGGTGCAATGAGAACAGGAAGATGTTCCTCCCTAGCTGTCCCTCAGTGACACTGTCTGCTCTCCCTAGCTTAGTTCCTGAACCAGTGGACTATTTGTTATTAAACCAAAAAGAGCCTGAACCATTGTACACTCAATTACTATTTGTTAGCAGTAAAGACGCATAATGCCCTGAACAATTGGTATTAAACAGTAGTGACACACAAGTGCCCTGAACAACTAAAGAGGAGTTAAAACCCAATGCTTTGAACAAGTAATATTAAATTGGAGTTAAACCCCATGTGGGTAATTCAGCTTTTGACAGCATTTTTTACATTTTCAATTATTGTGAGCCAAAATGATTTTGTCAATGTGCAAAGCTTACCTGTTATTTTTTTCTAATTGTTTGCAACCCTGTATCATAAAAGAAAAACTATTTTCCCTAGCAACAATGTGTTTACCTTAGCAATGTACTTCATTACTCCAGCTTACTAATCATCTGATTAAGCTAAGATAAGGCAGGCAACAGGTTTAACCAATTTTGTTGCAATTCAACTTATTCAGATAGGGAGGATCACAATCTTGTATTCTAGTAGCTAAATGGTTAATGGCCGTGTTCTCAGCTCGGAAAGGTCATTACTGCTGCTTGACTGCTAGCTAACATGCTAAAGTGCTCATCTGTTACAGTGGAAGGATTCTGGGATATGTAGTTGGTGCTTTTTATTCAAGGCCAGAAAAAATACTCCCTTCTTAGCATCAAAGACATGCAGGGATATAGGAAACTTTAAAACCACATGCTGATGTGTGCTTAGACCAAGTTGTGGTATAACAGGGTACACTCGCTCCAGTGCTTAGACCAAGTTGTAGTATAACAGGGTACAGCCCAGTGCTTAGAGAAAGTTGTGGTAAAGAAGGGTATACCCCAGTGCTTAGACCAAATCATGGTATAAGAGGGTACACCTCAGTGCTTAGAGCAAGTTGTGGTAAAGAAGGGCATACCCCAGTGCTTAGACCAAATCATGGTATAACAGGGTACACCTCAGTGCTTAGAGCAAGTTGTAGTATAACAGGGTACAAATCCTAATCCCCTGAAATACACAATTTCACATATGAAAACTCCAAGGTCTTCACAAATAAAATCCATGGACAAATTCTGGGGACAGAAGACGCCATGATTTCCTATGGTGTCACAGCTCTTTTCACCTGCATACTTAACACAGAGGCAATTCAAACAGTGTTGCAATTGCCTCTACCAGATAATACAGAACTTAAATTTAACTTAAAGCGGACCAACAGTCAAGAATGACTTAAACCAACATAACAAACAGTGCTCTTATGCATCTCTCCCCAGGGCAATTTAAATAGCTGCATATAAAAATCAATTTACCTTTTTCTAACTCCTGCTATAGTAAATTTTAGAAGCAAGATTGTGGCCCATGCATTTGCAGGCCACCTGCAAACAGAACGTGCTGCTGGGAAAGAAAGCTCCAGAATGGCCGCTACCTTTCTTTTCCAACTGTGCCAGGTTGTTGGTCTGGTTTAAGTTTCTTCTTTGTTGGAGCTGTGTCTGTACAAGGTTACAGTCAACAGGTATACAGTTTGCCTATTGTGGCAAACCTGTATATGGAGGAAATGGAAAGGGAGTCTTTAACCTTATTGCAGGGAATTGTATCCAGTCAGTGGTTATATGTGTATAACACCTGGATGAAAATCCCAAAACAATAGGTACAAGCTTCTCTGAACACAATCCCTCAGGGAGGAGGACATTTATGTGAAAATAAAGAAGCCAAGCTTGAATAGCTTTGACAGATATTGTCTGCCAAGTACAATGCTGTGTTAACATCTCACCCAAGGCCGTCTGCTAACACCACATAGTTCCAGTCATGCTATTGCAATTAATGTCTCCTACTAATAATGTTTATAGTAAACACGGAATGTGAATCAGAGCTACTAACTATTGCTGTTAGATTCCAGTACAAGTCACCATATATTAAGAAAGCCAGTTGGATGACAAGCAAACTATATTCATAAAAGTAAAACAGTAAGCCCAGTTGCATTGGACTATTCCTAAAGGGTTGCCAACTCTCTCCCTAAGGTCCACCAACAGATCAGATCTCCACACAAATGCACAGGTAAAGTAATTAGTGCAGCAGTAGAGATACCTGTGTGGAGATTCACAAAGCATGACCTGTAGTTGGTCCTTTAGGGGACTACTACTGTGTTAAAGAACATTACTGAATGAACAGCATAATGAAAACAAAGAACAAGTCAAAATGCCCAGGGACACAGTTGTACCAAAGTGCATTGCAGGCTCAAGTTTAAAACAATAACCCAATATCTCACAGAGCACCGTACAAGCCATCATGCATTAATGGAAGGAGTATGGTACAACTGCAAACCTAACAAGACATTGCCATCCATCTAAACTGAAAGGGGTTTGGGGGCGTGTCTAGGGTCCCCACCTCTGATATTTCTTCTTTCTTCTTTCTTCTTTCTTTACTCTACAAATCTGACAAGGTCTCAAGCAGAACGTCAGCTATGTAGGGGGATACAACAAGCATACGGAAGGTGCTCTGATCAGACCAAAGAAATGTTAAAGCTAAATGCCAAATGCTATGTATATAGTAAAACTAGCACGGCAAATCACTCTGTACACAGAGCACCACCGTAAACATGGCCATGGCAGCGTTGTGCCATGGGCATGCTTTTTTCAGCAGGGACTGGGAAGCTGGTCATAGTTAATGGGAAGATGGGTGCAGCTAAACACAGGGCAATCCTAGAGCAAAACTGAAGATCTTTGCGAATCTGTGGCATGACATGAAAAAATAACACAAATGCTTTCCATCCAATATTAGCTAAAGATATTTTTCAAAGAAGACTGAGCAAACATTTCAGACTCCTAGATGGGCAAAGCTGGTAGAGATATATGGCAGCACACACCTTTTAGTGTTTTTTATTCTTTAAAAAATTAAATTAATGTTTAATTTACTTTACACTTCACAAATACTTGCTACTTTGTGTTACTTGTAATGTTTAAAACTGTGGAAAAGATCATGAGTTATGAATACTGTTTACAAGGCACTGTATATATGGAGCTTGGGAGAATGTACCTTGCTAGCCAACCATGCCGAGTGGTCAGGAAATGACACTTAAATATATATTTTCATCATTTTTCTGAATGCCACAATGCAGACTACTATTTACAGCAGGTGTATGAAGTTTATTACAAGTGCCAACACAGAGATCGATTGATTGAAGAAAAATCATCTATTCATGGATTACCAAGTTCAAATATATATAAAAATAAAGAGAAGTAGTTCTCTTATAATTTAAATATACTATAAATTTAACATAGGTTACACAAGGATGCGTTTATGAAAGAAAAAAGAGGAGATTTTGATTTGAGATCTAGAGGTTTGACTTCTCATTTCTGACATCTCCAGAGGATTTTTCAAATGTCATATGCCACTCGAGCTTGCCATGATTTTAACATTTGCATAGACTTTCTACTGCATCTATTTCTACTAGAACTCGGGTGTTTAATAAAGAGAATACATCAATATATGTTAGCAATACCCACAATCACATGTATAGATACAGTAGGTTGATGCGCACATTTACAATTGCATGCAAAGGTTTGGCAAAATGTGTTAGGCAAAAATGTGAACAGCTAAAGCTATTTCAATGGAAGTGTATTCTGAAGGTATTTAAATGATCTAATGCTTTTATTTTATTGTGTTAGCAAACATATCTTTCATGGTAGCAGTTTTCATCTGCAACCTGTTGCTATTGGCAACTGTACACCAAGTCTGTACATCAAAATATTCAAGAAACGAGATGTCCTGTATTTGGACATGTGTACATTTCAATGAGCTATCTCACATCAGCAGCGGTCATAACTTTTTTGTTCTGTATGTACATTACTCACTTCTCTCTTCTTGTAGATACTTGGTGTACAGTTGCCAATCAAAACAGATTGCAGGAAGTGGAACCTGCTAAAAGACACATTTGCTAAAATAAGAATAAATGAAAAAAATCCTTCGAAAATGGACTTTACTTTTAAGCAAGCAAAAGATAAAATCATCTCCAAAACACATAACGTACATTATGCTCTTCATTCATTGCAAACTGAGATTTGACACACCCCCTCCATTTTAGTGAATGGATTGGGCATGGTAGCACTCCTGTGACTGTTAGCAGGGGGGCGCATTAAGTAAAACACTGAGTTATCTATATTTGGTATTACTATATTTGGTCTTATGTATGCTACAAAGTTTTGACAAAAATGCCTAATATGATAAATACTGGAATAAACATTCCAAGTATAGCACATCGGGAATTCTGGAAAGCATACCACTCCCGCAATTGGACCAGGGGATTTGCAGGTTTGCGGCTGTGGGGGACTCCTTGAACTCACAGGTACCATTTATCTAAAATGTGATGGACAACTAAAAGATGCTGTTGGTATGTAAAAGTATAATCTGCTTTTGCTCCTTTTGAGCTTTTGCTTTATTTTGAACAAATGATAATGTGCAAAACACAAAAAAAAGGACAGATGTGTATAACATAGGTTAATCAGTGAACAAAATAAACACTGTCAGCAACATCAAATAATAACTTCTAGTGAGAGATTAGACTATTGATTTCATTCCTACTCACAAAAGATGGAAGGTTTTGTAATTGTTTTCCAAACATTCTGAGTTCACCCAAAAAATCTGTTGTTACAACTGTAATCTTAGGTCCACATTTTATAAATCATGGCATCTTGCACTAAATCCTTAATCTGTGTTATTAGTTTTCTAAAATCTATAAAGCCGACAGCTTGTTTGATTTGGATTTAATGCTGTGTATAAACGTATCTATTGTCTGGGTGTCTAGGCATGACCTATGGATTTGGCAGACCTAACAATGTAGCCTGACAAAATAGAACTCGGTTTACGGTGCGTGCTTTTATAATAGTGTTGTACATCTGGGAATTATCTAGTATGGATATTCTTCAGTGAAACAGAGCTGAATAAATATGTTGTCTTTTAGTATATTTAATACCCACATCATAGAGGCCGATTCATTAATAGCGCCAGGTAGCGACAGATGAGCGACTGTAGCGTGATTTTTACAGTGCCAGCCAGTATTCGCTGTGCTTGGCCGGCGTTTGCTTGATGACAGCGACTCAGTCGGTGTGCGGTAATGTTGAATACGGGCTTAGGGGTCGCTGTTTCACAGGTTCAGCGTTGTATGTGAGCGCCTGACAACGAATGGCCAGAGCGAACGGCTTGCTTCATTTTCATTAAAAAATCACGCTCCGAATTTGCTGGCACTGTCCATTCCTTGTTTAAACCCCAGAGTGCTGGCGGCGATGGGTGTTAACTAGTTTTTAACCCCTAAACAACCATTTTTTTGATTGTAACATTATACATGTTTTTTGAATCATTTTGTAATATGAATACATTAATATCAGACCTGTAGGATCAATTCTGCACAAATTTTTTTTTTTATTTTTTTTTACTTAAAAAAAAAACCGAACATTGCAGAAGTGGTCTCTGAATTTTTGACATTAAAAAAAAAAAAAATAATACCAATTAATTATGATTAATTAAACATTGCTCCATTGAAATGCATTGGACAATGCCAGGGAGCGACAGGTCATACCTGGCGCTGTGAAGGAATTTGCAGCGGCGCTGTTCGTTCCAGGCGGCTTCATGATGAATTCCGCGCTAGCCGTCGCTCTCGCCGGCGCTCGCCTCATTTAGCTTGATAAATGCGTCATTGTGACCGCCGCCGGGCGTACTTGAGTTGGTAGCCGCCGATAGCTGGCGGTACCTGGCGCTCGTCAGACACTACCTGGCGCTAGCCTGTGATAAATAAGGCCCATAGTATGGCCTCAACTGACTTGAGCTAGTTATTTGAAATAATGTTTATTTAACCTTTAGTAAAAAAGTACAGTTTGATGTAATCTTTTAGAAAGAATCAAATATTAAAAATAATAGAGAGTTCAGTCAATTATCTATAGTAAGGGACTGAAGAATTGCCTTATATATGGTAGCAAGTGCATGTTTGCATTATGGTAAAACTAATGGCTCGCTGTTTGAATAGAGTAAAAATTAAGGAAGAAGGCTCACTAGGACATTTGAAATTTCATTTCATTTGTGGTACACGTTAAGCTAGATTCAGCACCTTGAGAGAATTTTCCCCTCCCATGTAAAATCATTCTCTCAAGAGGAAATTTCTTGATTCAAAGGACACATGTGAAACAACCTCGCTCTTGCAATATAATGGGAGAAAGCTCCTATCCCCTGCCACTGCACCCGGCTTTGCTGATCACTTCTTGCTTCTTGCTAGAGGAAAATAAATGTTGTTCTTATTTCTAATAAATGACATTTTTTGCTGAGTGTTTTTTATATTTTACTCATATGTGAACTAGTAAGGGATCAATGAGAATGCTGGCAAGTCACCTAACAGTTAGTGGGTGATTTGCCATTATTCCCCCTCCCCATTACCTGCTTCCCCAATTCTTTCCCACTAGAAAGTCACAAAACTTGCTGAGTCAGTAGAAAGTCCTAGAAGTGGTATTCACAGAACTGGCACTCTTGATGAATGTGTGTGTCTGAGGATACAGCACTGTGCTTGAAATGTTGGTGAGCAGACACTTACTGCCCGTGTATGATATTGAAGGCGAGATGAATGTCTTTCAGGGATGAATCCACTCTGCTCTAGGGCCATTAGTATTTGGATAAATGGAGCCAATATTTCAGCTTGGATCTTTGTGAAAATATTAAATTCTTGATTGAAAACTGAGGTTGGTCTATAGTTGTTGCTTATTGTTATATCTTTTCCAGACTTTGGTGCCATTGGGATGTGGGCAGTCAAAAGTTCCAAGGGACAGTTCCTTCCCTTTTAAGATGGAATTTAAGAACAACTTTCATTAGAAACCTCTGAAAATTGTATGCTCCTATATTAAAGACCTTAGAAAAATAAACATTTCCCAAAATACTTGATTTAAAAAAATATGCCCTTCTGTTCTTTTTTTCCCCACTTGAAAATCACAAAACTTGCTAATGAGCAGAAATCACTATAAATGCTATGCTTCCAGCCAATGGTAATGACATATGCTGGGGGAGCAAGGCTTTTATACTTGTAAAAGTTTTCCATGAGACTTTGCTCTGGAGGGGAGGAGTATACCCCAGGAATTCTCTCTTTATGCCCTTCCCCTCCAGTGACAAATTTGGCCATATCTGAGGAATCTTCAGAGGCTTTGCCTGTGTGGTATAAAGGAACCAGGATTGAGGAATGAGGGACCTTTGTCCCCATGTTCAACAAATACCCGTGGAAGAGCAATGGATCAATCACGAAGGGCATAGTGATGATAAACTGGCAGTGACAGTGACTGGCCACCCCTGAACCCTGGGATAGCAGCCCCTATGCCTGGCTCACAGGTTGATTGGCTCTGGGAGGGGGATGCCTGCAATTTTTTTTTTCTTAAAGCAGATATTTTACTCTTGCTCTTGGCAGGGAGACATATGCCTTGATTCAATAAGAGTTGAAAAAGAAACTCATGGTTGTAAAAAATTCATTCAATTCATGAGAAAGAAGCATTAGAATGTCACTGTTACTGAATCACCAGCTGGAAAAACAATTAAAGTCAATGGTACTTTTTTACTCATAAGAAAAGTAGAGAACTGTTTACACTGTAGTAAAAGCAGCCATTGACTGTCATTGTCTTTTTATCTGGTGATTCAGTAGCAGTGGCTTTTTTTCTCATGAACTGAATTTTCACATGAGAATTTCCTGCATTTGCGAAATTTCCTGCAAGAGAGGAATTTTATGCAGAAAAAAAAGAGAAAAAGAGAAAAAAGGTTTTTTTTCAAGAAATTTTTTTTCTCAAGATCTATTTTTCACTTATTTAACTTATATTTCATGAATTTCAACCAGATATTATTATACAAACAAAATAATATTATGGTTTTAACTTCCTTTGAGTATGTATGTCTACCTTTACTCCTTAAAAAAAAGCAACATACAAAACAACATTTCTATTCCTCCAAGTTTAAAGTCTCTGTTCAGACAATCAAAGAAAAACCTCCATTATCCTCCAGCTAGAATGCTTGATCCACTGTAATCCTGCGACTTGGGACAATTCAGTTTAAGCAACATAAACAGCCCACTCTGGGACATACTGTATAGATATTTCAAATGTCAAACTTGCGTGAACTATTTTGTAAACATAACGTACATATTTTCTAAAGCATAGTAACACTGTAATGAACATTTTTAAGAAAGTCTAGTATTAAAGACTGTAAAACAAAATTCAAATGTTGCTAACTTTGTACTGCATTAATTTGGATATACTATATTTTAACTCACCAGAAATAGACAAAGGAGGTTGTGGTGACCCAGGAATACCTCTATATGGAAGAAGGAATGGCAGCAGCTTTCTTCATGGAGACATACTAACTTTTGAATGTCAGTCAGCTTTTGAGCTTGTTGGAGAAAGAATTATCACATGTCAACAAAATAATCAGTGGTCTGGAAATAAACCAAGCTGTGTGTGTAAGTCTGTTTAAGCATATGAAAAAAATGACAGGTTGTGATTACTGTATGTAAAATACCTTGTTCTTTGTTATAAAGTAATATTTTCCAAAAAGATAGGAACTTTGAACTATACATTATTAGGTATTATATATATTATATATACTAAATTCAAAATTAAAACTTACAAAATAAATTAAAAATGTAATACAACATTATTTGTAATACTAAAGCTGATGTACCACTTCTAAAGCTGATGTACAGCTTAAAGTCTCTAAAGACACAAACTAATTCCTCCCAGTTTATCATTCTTGAGAACAGTGTAAAATTAGCAATTTCAAAGCATCTCAAAATCTCAGATTAAATGTAAATGCCTTATATATTCTAAGCAAAGCAATTTTTGTCACTTCAAATTGTTGTGGCTGAGTTGGGATGGGCATGTCGTGGAACAGTTGTAATTGGTAGTATGGCTTCTCATAGAGCAAATATTGATAGAAAATCAGAACATTGCATTCTATTTCCTGGGCGCAAGGTGACGTCAGGTGAATGTGTAGAGGAACAGCACTTGCTAAGGCAAATAAATAGATATAGATATACAGCGATACAATGAATATATGGAGATACAAATACAGTTCATAGCATATATTTCAGTAATCAGACAGGGAGACACCTTCCCTTCCAATATTTCTGGCTATGCGGCTTTCATCGGGGGAAATGGAAGTCCCATTTTCTTCCATTGCTGTCCCCTGATTAAAGGCACATAGCCAGAAACACTATTTTCTATGCGCTGTTTTCTGTTAATATTCGCTCTATGAGAAGGTATACTACCAAGATGATTATCCTACTAATTTATTACCATTATCCTGGGCACTAGTTTTATGTATTGCTATGTATCCCTATCTAGCTCACTATTAAAGGTGCATACTTATTATAGTGAATACCTATTTGGTGTGTTTTTACTGCTCATACATCCTTCCAGAAGGTTTGGGCTTTTTGCCATATGCAACTAAATAAATGCATTGCACAACTGAAATGCAAATCTATGCACTTTGTTTCCTATGCATTTGCTGGATTCTTTTGTATGTTTTTGCCTACCATGTCCAAAATATAAAATGCAGCTCCCCCTCCACACCTAAGGTATTTTTCTAGAAGCTACCTCTGAAAAGTTTTTGTCTTAGCCCTGCTCCCCAATAATTTAAGCCCTGTAAAAACCTGTTCTAAGTTATTCCCTTCCCTCGTCATTCTTAAACTGATTCCTCATCACCTGAAGAAGCCTAATTGCTTAAGGGTCAGCCGTCTGACCTACAGAGGGGATGCTGCCTGACGGGGAACACAAAAGCAGAGATGAAGTGAGTACAGGTGAAGTTGAACAAAACCCACCCAGGTCGGCCTTGGCATCCGAGGCATACCAAATCGGGATGCCATGCTTTGGGAAATCTCCCAATCCCCAGTAAACACTCATCTTACCTGGCTCCAGTGGTGCATGTGCAGGCTCTAGTTTAATGAATGCCATCTGTCATGACTATGTCATTCGGCAAATGACTTTTATTATTGTCAATAGATAGGCTGGAATTACATAGTCAAGGCAGAGGGCTCTTATTGGATGATATATCTAAATATTTAATAGATATTTTTGTGTGGTTACTACCCATAAACTGGTAAGGGGTCCAAGGGACACCAGTACCAGTTGAAAGAGTAGGAGGCGGCAAGCCACCTGCCCAGTATACTCCTGGGGGGCTTGCCCATGCAATCCCACTGGCTAGGAGTTCAGTGCCCCTTTGGCATGGGACTGGTTTTCTTTCGTGATCCTGGGGTACCCCTGAGAGAGCACTGGACCTACTCTTAAGGGCATAGGCACTGATAAATATTAGGGACAGGGACCAGAACTTCAACCCTTGAGCCAAGTATTACCAGCCTCTATGCTTACTGTATCGGGTTTCTAAGCTTTGGGGGAGGGGCCATGCTATTTTTTAAGCATCACTGAGGGGGAAAAGTTTTCCAAGGATATTTCCTAGGCAATGAAAATAAAGAAATGCACAGTCTCCCACCCTGATCCAACCAGCCTGGTGCACCAAGCATAACCAAGCCTGGTGCACCAAGGGAACCAAGGCCTCAAGGGCCAAACTGCCGTCGCCTTCCCCCCGTATTTACCAACCCCACATCGGGAGTGCGGTTAATTGTGCTAGGGGGTATGACCATGCCACCCTTCATGCAAGGTAGGTGGCTTGCAGCCCCCTATCCCTTTGAACTGGTATAGGGGTCCCTCATACACAAGCAGTGAATTAGAAAAAAGACCACAACATTTTTTTATATTATATTTAACTGTACTCACCATATCTATGGGGTAGATGATTTTATAGTACAGAGACAAGCACTGAATGTCGAATGCTGGGATTTCCAAACCAGATAGTCCCTGCTCCGGATCAGCACTAGTTACTAGTCCTAATCTTCTGCATTGTAAGCATGTACATATGTATTACATCTCAGTACGGATGTCTAAAGCTAGTCATTCTGCTGTAGGCATTCATATTTTATGTATTATCTTTCACATCGTTTTTTTTTTTTACAGTAAAAGTCAAAATCAAGGCAATAAATAACAAGTTATATAGCCATGGATGTTTTCCTGAATGTCTGCCACATCAGTTAGAAGGGCATTTCTTTACTAGAAGGTGGTCAGGTGGGATCTCTTTTGGGAGATAAGGTTATTCATCTGTAGGCTTTCCTTACCAGATGTTCATCAATAAATAATATATTGTAAGAGCTGCTACACTGAAAAAAAATCTTATTGCAAACCTTTTGATGTGTAAGTAAGACAAGAAACCCGTACAACCATCCTACATTCTGACAAATTGAAAGGGTATCTCATAAACTAGAAAATAGATTGTAGCGAATGTTCAAAAAAAATATTTATCTGATTTTTTTTGTCTGTGTAAGGATGAATGGGGTGTATCTGAATATACAGTAAATATCTAGGCCAAAAAAAAAACCATCTCCTCCACAGCTGTTTCACCAAGTTTCTGCTTCCTAATACCCGTTCCTGAGATCAGGTTTTCCAGGTGTGCATGCACTCAGGGATTCCATGGATGTTTGTCCCCCATTTGCAAGGGACACAGAAATCTACTATACAAAGCAGAGCACAGCCACCTTTACCAATCAGAGGCATGTATTTCGGAAAGCTCTGATGTGAGCATCTCCTTCTTGTGTCCCTAGTTGGCAGCCAGCTTTCGTGCATGGCACTGCCGTTTCCAATCAAAGCCATGGTGGGTGGCTGTGTGCAGCTGCTTTTTGTGTCCCTTGTTGGCAGTCGGCTTTCATGGATTGGTAAGTATCTGCTAGGGGAATTTAGATAGTAGATATATAAAGGATTTTTGAAGATACTTTTAAAATTAGCCCTACCCCCAAAATAAGCTCTAGTTATAAGGGCAAATAAGGAAAGTGCCTGGGGCACCAGGACCAGAAGGCCTCTATCATGGTCAAAGCCATTTCTAACCCGGAATGAAAAGTGGCCCTGCGCTCTAGCATCCCACCACCAATATGACACATGATAGCCTGTGTGATATTGTGAAGCCATACAGATGCCAGGGAGCCACATGCAGGAGCCAGGACTTGTAAAAATACAGCGCGCCCCAAGCTGAGCACTCTGCAGTGGTGCTCATCCATCTTCAAGCCCACTACGGGTGCAATAGCGCCCTTATCAAATACTGACACCCACAAAGTGTGAAAAAAAGCCCTATCACAACTTTTGGAACAAAAGTTAATATGAGACCCTATCTTATTTTTCAGGAAACATGCTGTTGTAGGGCGATTCTGGCCTTTTAATGTAACTGTGTATATTTTCTGTTTTGGCATCAAGTGTGGACACCTTATAATGGTAGTGCTAGATAGGTAGGGGGACATCCTGATTGCTGGGTCCCATCTTCAATTAACCCCCTTCAAGCCTTGTAAATTTTACCCTAACCCTTAAAAGGATGTTTCAGGCAAGGGCAATTGTTAGCCCAATGTGTCGGGTCGCCAAGTTATGGCCGAAATATAGGTATACAATTTCTATTCTGAAGCAAGTGGGCATGCCCCTTGGAGCTGTGGTGCTGCATAATAATCAGCATAACAATTAGCATAACCGACAGGATCTGTAAGAGCCCCAGAAGCTACTTGAGACAACCTGGCTGTGCCCTTCCGTCTCTCTCTCCCTGTTGCTGGGCGACAATGGATGCCTAGACCATCACAAATGCCCCCACTCCCAAATGCACATTCACGCACTTCCAAATGAGCATGCATGCACAGCGACAGGACACAGAGAAGAGCGGAATGACCACACACCTCCTGTCACCCCCTGACCATCCAGTCTGTGCCTGACGCTGTTTGTTCATGTGATGTTGCACACAGGGCGCTGACATTGGGGGGGGGGGGGGGTGCAATCACACCCCTGCTAACCACCCTGGGGTGCATGATAACAGGGGACAGGGTCGGGCCTGGTGAAAGCGAGAGGTGGATCAGGTAACTGCATGCCTTGGGGCCTCCCCATGCCCTATAGGTGTTGGATAAGAGAAGGGGTTACCCAGATCTGTCCCCTCCACGTCATTGGGCATGATCACACCCCCCATCATCTTACCTCCACAAACTCCCTGACTTCATGCTGATTACGATGATAGCTTCTGCACATTACAGTATATCCAGGACATTCTACCTGAAAACCTAAACCAGTATGTGGGATTAAAACCACATTTGTTGATTGTATTTTAAGGCTCTACATTTTTTTAAATGACATTTTTTTTCTCAATAATAGTTTATGGTTTCACAAACAACTCACCTATACTACATAACATACGCATACATTATTTAATAATTATTTGTCAACCATTTTAAGTGATCGCTATTATTCATTTTTTAGTAAAAATGCAAGACCGTTAAAATTCCCTTTTGAGTAGCTACTGCAAATATTAGAAAAGAAAAAGAAAAAGAAAAAAATGAGAATAGAGGCTGGGAGTAAAATGACATTGTCATTACTTGTTTAAACAATTACAGTCAAGCTTTGTGAAGCTCTTATACTAATTCTTAGATAATATGACATGCACATGGGGAATCAATACAAATTGTGGGATATTCTGGTAAATCAAAATCCAGTTGATACTATACAGTCTTTCTCATTCCAAACAAATCAGTGATGGATGAAGAATTGGGTATTTAAAAGCTCAGCGCTGCAATATAATGCAAGTAATTTAGCTGCTTCTGTCCGTATGAGTTTCACACTGATTTTCCCAGTAAGTTTGGCTCCTGTGATCTTGAGGAACAGAAAGGCATTAACCCCTCGGCTTATATCTCCACAGCCCCTGACCTTCATATTAAAGCTAACTTTAGTTTTTAATGATATGTCTAATTTAAGTCAGCAAGTCAAGACATACTAGGGAAGAGATTAAAGCTTCTTTCAAATACACCCATCTCATCTTAGTTTAGTTTTGCTTGTTAATCAGGTTTAATATTATATCTATTATATATTTTACAGTTTCTTGCTTCTTTAACTTTACCACGCCTTCTGGCATTATCCTGTCCCCAAACTATCCTGAAGAATATGGAAACAATATGAACTGTGTGTGGTTAATAATATCGGAGCCAGGAAGTCGCATTCATTTGATCTTCAACGACTTTGATGTGGAGCCACAGTTTGATTATGTTGCTGTGAAAGATGAGGGAATAGCGGAATTGCCTGCACTTGGTACATATTCAGGAAATGAAGTGCCTTCTCAGATTGCAAGCAACAGTCACCTAGTTCGTTTAGAGTTTCAGTCTGATCACTCGACTACTGGAAGAGGTTTTAATATCACCTACACAAGTAAGAGTCACTTTAAAAATCAATCACAATGAAATTTAAAAATACAATATCTCAGTCTTTTTTTTGAACCATATCCTTTATTGAAAATGATAAATATATCCTATGAATTTCATTTTTTACTTTTTTGCTGTATTTACAACTGTTAAATGTTTAAAACACATGGCTTGCTGATAGCTTCAAGGTACTGTTATAGACCTCAACTTATATTCAACTCTTATCAATAAATTGGACCTCTTCTGCTGTTGCAGTAAAGCCTAATTATCTTAAAGCAGAACATCAGACCAGCAAACAACAAGCCGCCATATCCTCCCCCACACACTACCTTTTGGATGTTTGCGATCTCCCATCCAGCTGCTTTGCCTTCCAAAACCGGAGCAGGAATTCTGCCCCTGCTAGACGCTTGGGGTGTGCCTTGAATTGAAAGCACGCCCCCCCCCCCCCCCCCAGAGCGACCCATTCATGCTCTTGATTAGAGTAAAGTGAGGAGATGGGCGTCATTCATGCCCCATACCCTATTCATCTGATATCGGGCAAGGTGGCTGATGGGAACCGAAAAGCCAGAAAAGAAAAAGCAAATCGCCATGTCCTGCTGCTGGCACCTGCAATTGGAGGAAGCGAATGTGGCTGAATCGCTTATCAGAGGATAGAGAAAATAGCCAATATCAAAAACAGAAGTTAATAGGTGGGCGTAGGCAAAGTGTGGGGGGTTTTAATTGATCAGCAGGCTACCCTGTTGTTTCTCTTTAAGGTCTATAGTGCTGTGCATCTTGAATAGGTCACTGCAGTGGTAAAGAGAAGTTACTGTAACCTTCATGGCAGCTTAAACCGATCTGATCATTGCCCTGTGATCTACCTGTTTTTCAGTCATTTCACTGCTGCATTTCACTGCTGCCACATACATAAATGATTAGATAATTGAATCAATATATATATATATATATATATATATATATTCACACATGCATGGCAAGATATAGTGATGAGTTTGGTTTTATTTTGTGTAAACACAACTTTTTAGGCATTATGCATTATTGCCATTATCAACTGCATGGCTCATGATGCAATCTTTTCAGCCAGTTTAACACATTAAATTAATTTCAAGTAAAAATAAAATCCACAATACATTTCAAACATCTTATCAGAAATGGGACTTTTACCTGCCAATGCACTTTATAAAAAAAGAAGGAAAAAAAAACAATACCTGCTTTAGCGAATCAAAATCTTGTCATAAAATCTGAGGGTATATACATTTTTTTTACTTTTATAAACTTGCACTCTACAATATTGTCAAGAAATATATTTTTCTCTCTCAGCCTTTGGTCAGAATGAATGCCATGATCCAGGGATTCCAATAAATGGAAGGAGATTTGGAGACAGATTTCACCTTGGGAGCTCAGTATCTTTTCATTGCGATGAAGGCTTCATCAAAACACAAGGATCTGAGTCTATTACTTGCATTATTCAAGATGGAAATGTAGTTTGGAGTTCTACTGTGCCAAGATGTGAAGGTGACACATTTCCAGTATGATATTTGCTTACATATGTAATTATGCTACTAATAAAAAAGGATTCTGTTATTATAATTTGATATTAGGGATGAGCGAACCGGTTCGGACGAACCGGAATTCGCTCCGAATTTCAGGGAAAATTCGATTTGGCACGAACCCGAAATTTTTTTGGTTCGTGCCGATCGAATTTTCCCTGAAATAAAAAAAAAAAAAATGCCGGCATGGTGGGAGCCGGCCTGCCCGCTCCCACCATGCCGGCATTTGTTTAAAAAACACTTACCTGCATGGTCGGAGCGTGGAGGTCGGCGCTGCTCTCAGGCGCCCTCTGATGACGCGTCCTCTGATGACAGCTGAGAGCGGCGCCGGAGCGTGGAGGCCGGCGCCGCTCTCAGCTGTCATCAGAGGACGCGTCATCAGAGGGCGACTGAGAGCGGCGCCGGCCTCCACACTCCGACCATGCAGGTAAGTGTTTGCTTTTTAAACAAATGCCGGCATGGTGGGAGCGGGCAGGCCGGCTGACAGCGTAGCCGGCCTGCCGCTCCCACCATGCCGGCATTTTTTTTTTCAGATGAGCGATTCGTGAAAGTTCGATTTGGGCGAACCTGAATTTCTTGGGGAAATTCAGCGAATCGCCCGAATCGAACTTTCAAGAAGTTCACTCATCTCTATTTGATATTTATGGATTTGAGATATTGGATATCGGTTTGGAACTTTCTAGCTCAGTACAAATCAGTATAGAATAATAAATAACCGGTGTACCTGTAGCTAGTGTTGGGCAGACCAAACCCTCAAAGTTCATGTTTGTACCGAACTTTGTGAATTTGGGTTCACAAACCCGAGCATGGACCTCAGCCAGTCTGAGCTGCTGAGCAACCCATCAACCAGCTTAACCTATATAGTGTGCAACAGCAGGAAGCGGCTGTGCAACTATCTGAGCCCTGCGATCCTGCCTGCGTTCTTTCCTCTGTTAAAATTTCTGAAATATGGCAACCCCCAAGAGTGAGGACACTGGGAGCAGCTTACAATGTAAAATTTCCACACTTATGGGGGCAACCATCTTTCTAAAGCCCCGTGCATAAACATTTTGACAGCAGAAAGAACGTTGACCAACTGATCTCATGGCTCCGGTAAGTGTACTGCTACACACTCTGCATTAGGGGATCCTTCTCAGTCCCCCACTCCTCACCAGCCCACCAGGGCTCCTCTGGCTACTCTCACGCCCCGTAATTTTAAATAAATAAATTCCAGCAGTGGGTGGGTGAGGTGCCCAAGGAGCCCTGGAGAGCATGTGAGGAATGGTGATTAGAGGGGGGCCCATCTGTCAAAGTATAGGTTCCCATTGATTTCAATGGGGCCCGGGTTCAGGTTCGAGTCAACTTTGGGTACCCGAACGTTTGTTCAAAGTTCGGCCAACTTGCAGAACCCGAACTTACAGGTGTTCACCCAACACTAGTTGTAAGTATTATTATTCTAATAGTCCACGTGACCAATGTGTGTCTACCAATAAAATACAGAACTCCATTTTTTTCCCACAAAGCAAGTTCATTCCTTTTGCACTTTTTTTGAGATTCCTAAGTTGGCTTTCAAGGTTACAGTATATTCACTTATCTGTATTGTATGTGTTTCTGTCTCTAGTTAGTGTACAATTCTAATATGCTATTGTATCCATCTGTATTTGATCTTGCCTCACTGCCCACTCACCTTCTGTCATTTGCCCAACTCTGTCCTTGCCACCTCTGTCTTAACCTCCTGTTGGGCCTTCCACTTTTAATCATGTGTCTAAAATGTTCTATGTGACAGTATGTCCTTGATGACAATGCCAATTGTGTGGTTAGAAACAAGGAACCCTATTTTACTTGTATGTACAGTCACAGTTCTGCAAATGAGGCACCATGGCATGTTTAACCCTTCTAGTGCCAGCTACGTGACTCTCACGTAGCTGCCTCTCCAACCGTTAAGTGCCAGCTATGCGAGAGTCATGTAGCTGACTTTAGAGGCCCATAAAACAAAAAGTAAAAAACATACAGACTTACCTTACCCCTCATTTGAAAGGGGCATTTACTCACCTGGCAGCGCGATGGCTCTCCCCGGGTCTTCTCTTCACCAGGGGGGTTCCGATCCCCCCCCTGGGCTTTCCACGCTGCTTGTGAGGGCCCAGAAACGGGCCATCACCATCCTCTTCGGCCGGCGCTGGCCCCGCCCCTAGCCCCGCTCCTAACTCCGCCCACTTGATGACGTCATCCCGCTCCTCGGGTTACTGGCACCCGGGCTCCGATCTGTCAGTTGTCAGCAGCGATCGGAGCAGGGAGGGTGGCAGGCAGGGTGGCTCAGATCTCCCTGCCTGCCACCCTCCCTGCTCTGATCACTACCGACAACTGTCATCTGCAGCAGCGTGGGACACTGGATGGGAGGTAAGTATAAGTGAAAATAGAATAATAAAATATTTGTCTGGTGTCTTTTTTTTAACTTAACCCTTTGTGAACTGGTAAGGGGTCCATGAGACCCCTTATACCAGTTCACAAGGCTCTGGGTATGGCAAGTCACCTGCGGCAAGCGGGTGACTTGCCATAACCCCCAGCCCCCCATTACCTGCCTCCCCAACGGCCAGGGGGGGGGCAGAAGGGCCCGGGCCAAGTGGCTATGTGGGCTAGTATTACAGTATGTTATTAGGTGGGTAAACTCTTATCACTCAATACAGAAGGGTGAAATGTGTCAGCCTCCTTGTATTTTTTATCACTAATGTTTAGTAACAAAACAAACTTTGTATAGGTAGTTGGCATTAAGACCCATACAGTAGATTTGAAAAGAAGTAATATTTTTTCTTTTGAACACAGCACCGTGTGGAGGACACCTCACAGCATCAAGCGGAGTTATATTGCCTCCAGGTTGGCCAGGCTATTATAAGGATTCTTTAAACTGTGAATGGGTGATTGAAGCAAGAACAGGGCATTCAGTTAAAATTTCTTTTGAGAGGTAAGACAATTTCTGCAGTCGGCACATTTACTGTACATTGCCACATTACTGCTATCATTGAACCCATACATGCTTTATTCATGTTTTTTGGCACTAGTTAAGTTGAGAAACTGTGCTCTAGACCAAACATCCGCAATGTTGCCAAAATGGCAAGATTTACCATCTTACCAAGAATATTGGCTTTTGTCCTAATGGTTATGAGGTAATGGCCACCAGATTTCTTGAGTAGCATGGAAGGAAATCCAGTGATGCTTGCCAGTTGGAAGTTTGACTGCTAGGAGACCAAATAGGGTGACTAACTGCTTACCGATTGTTACAGTGGACTTCTGCAGCTGCATGACTGCACTTAAAGCCTTTTTTAAAGGAGGCTGGGAAAGCCTGTGAAACCCACCACACCTGGAAGCCAATTTTCGAGGAGACCAGGCTGGGGGTGGGGAATCAAGGTTTCCTATTCCTTAAGTAGAATGCTGCAGCTACATGACTGCACAAAAAACCTTTTATAATAGAGATGGAGAAACCTGTGACACCTGTCATCTGTGGAAGCCTGTCTGCTGGGAGATGGACCAGGGGGTGACGGGTTAAGGCTACCTTGAGACTGTTGCACCTGCATGACTGCATCTAAAGCATTGTTCAAGAAAAGAAAGGACTCAATGCAGTACGATTCCCTCAGACTGATAACTGCCCCCCTGAATTTATATTATGCCCATACATGCTAATTAGCAATAATTGGCAATAAAAATGTTTTAAAAGAATATAAAGTGAGGTCAAATTCTAGTGTATGGAAAATGCGACCAGAATTGGTAAGGGACATTGAAATTAATATTGTGTCTTTTACCACAATATACTGGACAACGAATCTACTGCAATGACAGTTGAAAAATATAGCACTGGCAAGTGAAGGATATCACCAGCCCTGGTGGATGATGCATGTTTAGGGCCTGTCAGCTCCATCTGTATCAAATCTGGCAGCATAATTTTGTATAGTAAAGTTCAGTTTTGTTTCTCTGTAGTCTGAACCCTTTGCCAGAAGTTTGCCAGAAGATCAAGGCAACTGGACTTACTATTGTGGTTGCCTAGATTTACGCCTACAGACCAACAGATATACAGAAGTTAACTTTATTTATTTTTTTACTGTTCCAATTAACTGGCCCACGTTTGGTGCTTTGCCTGTGGTGTAGGCATTATTTTCTTAAATTTAAACAGTATATTTTTTAAAAAACAGTATAAAAATTCCACATACCTTTTACACTTATTTTTTTAGGTAAAAAAAGCATAAGGAAATGTGCTGAGTAAATAATTTGTTTAAAAGAGTAGTAAAAACTAAGTGCTGAATCACACTCATTTTTTACAATTGTAAATTTCAGTTGATGATTTTTTACACTTTATGAGAGAAGACAATTGAAGACAATTGTTTAGAAAATGGTTTTTCTTTGCTAAATCACGAGAATTTAAAAAAGCTAAATCAGTAGTATTTTTCCCCAAAAACAGACTCATTTCTTGTTACAAACTGTCTGTCGGTCATCTGGCTTTGAATCAGCCCCAAGGTAAATGGGGTCGATTCAGAGCCAGGTGAGAATTCTCACTCCTTTTTAGGTGAGAAAATTGCCATTGATTTTCATTGTCTACCTTGGGCCTGCTTCAGATCCAGATGAAAATTTACACCGGTAGACAATGAAAGTCAACGCAGTTTTCTCCCCTATAAGTGAGTGAGCATTCTTGACTGACTCTGAATCAACCCCATTGAAAGTGAATGGGAATTTTCTCTCCCAAAAGAGAAGTGAGTCTTCTCACAGGCTTTTATGCTAGAAAACAAATAAAAAGCTGGAAACTGTGTAAATTGCACCTGGCGATTGCACAAAGTACGAGTGTGTCTCTACAGTAAATCACACAATCGTCCTTTGCTCTGATTTGTGGTTGATTCGTAGTTCATCTGTGTGTGTACATATATAGACCATTACTAAATTAGGTCCAAGGACTGCATTTGCAAGCCTTACCTGTTGCTTTCCTCTGCAAAGAAGGGAGATGTTAGTTGGAGTTAGTTGGAGTTGGAGGTTAAACCTGCAAGGGGCTCAGGCATCATGTGAGTTATGCCTGACATGCTTTCTACAGAAGTATGAAGATTGGCTTTTTTTCGAGTTTACTATGGTAACAGCTTGTGTTCTGGTATGACATCATGACAGTGTTAACTTCAATAGTTAAATGCATGGTTCAAGTCCTGATGCAGGGCAGAAGGATTTGGGTTGCCAGAGCACTGGGTTGACATTCAATTGGGGTACAAACAGTATTTTACAGATAAGTTGCACCTGAATGAAAGGGGGCTACTGTGCTGGGTAAGAGGATACTAGGGGAGTGAAAGAGCATTTAAACTAGAAATAAGGGGGAGGGCAAGGGTGAAAGCAAAGGGGAAGACAGGTTATTCAGGGCATAGCATATGATGGCGGGTGGAGAAATAGGAGGAGAAAGCTTAATGTGTTAAACTGGATGGCAACTTGAAGTGCATGTTCACAAATGCCAGAAGTCTGGCAAGTAAAGGGGGGGGGGGGGCTTGAGGCCCTGGTACTAGAAGAAAACATTGATGTTATTGGTGTGGCTGAGACATGGCTGGACTCCACACATGATCGGGCTGTTAATCTTCAAGGGTTTACCCTCTTCCGGAAGGAGAGAGCAAATAGGAATGGACAGAGTGTGTCTTTATGTAAAACATGATTTCAAAGCATATATTAATGAGGGGATACTAGCTGAGGGTCGTGAAGGTGTAGAATCCTTGTGGGTAGAAATGCAGAGCAATGAAAACAATGTTAAAATACATCTTGGTGTAATCTTTAAAACCCCATAACATAACTGAGGAAATAGAGGGGGCAGCACAGGCTGGGATAGTGGTGAAAATTGGAGACTTCAACTACCCAGGTATTGACTAGAACCACTGATCTGTTTCAAATGCAAAGGAGAGAGCATTTCTGAGCTTGCTGCAAGATAACTTTATGTCAGTTGGTGGAGGCACCTAGTAGGGGGTGATGCTCTATTGGATCTAGTAATATCAAATGATGATGATCTGATAGGTACTGTTCTTGAAAATCTTGGTAATGGTGACTACAATATAGCCGTATTAAACCTTAACTGTAATAAACATTCTCTGGCTGGGAGGCTAAAAGCACCTACTTTATGAAAGGTCAATTTCACCAGGTTTATGTGTTAAGAAATAAGGATACATATGCCAAATGGGAGTGCTTTAAATCACTTGTGAGTACCAAAATTCCCAAATGTATTTCTATAGGTAGCAAGTATATACGACTCAAATTAAATCCTTCTTGGCTCCTTTGACACCTGCAGTTAAATGCAGTTTAAATAAAAAAACAAGAAAAGGACATTTAAAAATTATAAATCTTATCTCTCAGCAGTAAACTTTGAAAAGTATAAAGTACTAAATAATTCTTGTAAGAAAGAAATAAGACTTGCAAAAGCACACAGTGAAAGAGAACCCTAAATGTTTCTTTAAATATATAAACTCAAAGAAACCAAAATCAGAACAGGTAGGTACCCTAATTAATGGTAATAGGGAGTTGGTCACTGGGGACCAAGAAAAGGGGGAGCTGCTAAATGGGTTCTTCAGTTCTGTGTAAACAAATGAGGTACCAATTTAGGTGTTGCCACTGCAAACTTCTTTTTCTTAACTAGCTAAACATGGATATCATTCAAAAAAGACTAAATAATTTAAATGTGAATAAGACTTCAGGACCAGATGGACTTCAACCAAGATTTCTTAAAGAACACAGGTCAGTTATTTCAGAACCTCTGCTTTTGATCTTTAAAGACTCACTAACAACTGGCATAGTGCCTGTAGGCAAATGAGGCGCCCATATTTAAAAAGGATTCTAGGTCTTTTCTGGGTAATTACAGACCTGTAAGTTTAACATCCATTGTGGGAAAATTGCTTGAGGGACTCCTAAGAGACTTACACTGAATGGTCCCCGGTTGTAAGTGGTGTACCCCAAGGTTCAGTGCTCTATTGCTCAATTTGTTTATAAATGATATAGAAGATGGCATTAAGAGCACTGTCTGTAAAAAGCAAAATAAAATGTGTATTTATAAAATATATTTGTAAAAGGGCTCTGCCTGAGGGGATAATCAATCTAATGTTAGCTAATGTCCACGCCCTTAATAACAAGCTGAATGAACTCAGGACTATTTTTCCACCAGCATATAGATTTATAAACTAGAGAGAACACAATGGGCCATGTATAATGATGTGAAGGTGTTACAAGGTTGGCCCCTTACTTTAAAAGTTCTGACTGCATCTCTATTTTCCGAGTTTGGCATACAGATAGCTCCTTATACACGTTTCCTTAGTAAGCTAGGGTATTAGGTTGTACATTAAGTACACTAATCAAGTGTGGCATGTCTTTTTTGCTAGCACTAATAGAGAAGTATTTCAAGATACAAGTACTGTGGATCTAGAGGATTATGCAAAGTAACAAACTGTATAAATACTTGCACTGAGAACATTGTATCTACAAAGTGCATAAGGACATGTCCCAACCAAAAGTCATTATGAGGTGTGATCAGGAAAGCAGAAATCAGAGAGAACATAATTGACGGTTTCAGCAACAGAAGTGCGCAGAATGCTGAGCATATTAAATCAAAACAAAGCAGCTGGGGCAAAAATACACCCCACATGACACTCAAGTCTTTCTCATTTCAGCTAGCTTATGTCTTTGCAGACATTTTGCTCAGCTGCCTTGCACAAGTCCCGGTAACCATTATTTATAAAATACAATTCCGTCTCACTCCCCATGAAGAACCCAATCACTTGTCAATGCAACTGGTCACTACTGACCAGTTGCATTGACTCGAATCATGATGATGTACTTTGAAAGACAATCACTCATATTATAAAAATGTATCAGATATTTGCTTATAATCAGATCCAATGATACTGTGAACACTGCCGCAAAGCCCTCTCAAACTTTATAGCCATGGATTGTCATGCAAGAATGCTTCCTATTGGTTACAACCATACACCCACACCACCATGTAATTGCAAAAAACATATGATATTTTATTAAGCTGGGCAATCACAAAGGACAAAATTAAGACAATTCACTTAAAAAACATATACACACACATGATACACTGTGTGGAACAATGCACTATTCAATCATATACTATCATATACTATCAAAAAGATTTTTACATATATTAATAACAATGTAGCTCCTTCCCTATAAACAAATCACACCAAAGTGCAATGTGCATGTGCAACAATTGTATACCAGAAGTGCAGAATGATAAAGTGTGAAATATCACATCCTATGAACTAATCCCATAATCCATACGCATAACATAATCCATAAAAGTGTAGCAACCTATCCCTTAGTTATATGCAGGTGTAGTAATTTATCTAACCAAAATACCGCACACCTGCTGTATCTTACTGGTGCAGTGGATTTTTTGTGTTTACCCTTTTAAAAGGAGCACAATCTGTCAGAATGCAATCCAATGCTCTACACTTTCTTCACACCCAACTGTGTAGCCTTCCAGATCAACACCAGTATGTTAAAGAATTTCCTGATGACACAACGCTCATTGAAATAGTCAGTGGCTATGATGAGATTGGAGGCAAGTAGCGAATCTGGTGGCATGGAGCCAAGACAATGATTATTTATCAAATACTGGCAGGGCCAAGGAAATGATTGTTGATAGAAGTGGAAGAACTGAATACATTCAGAATTCTCTACAATGTATTAGTGAAGATTTTACCTGGAGACACAATACACCTTACCTGATCACAGAATGAAACATGGAATTCAGAAGACCAGGGACACAACACACGGCAGGTGCTTGAAATGCAGCTACAAGATCCACAGCCTGCATATTACACAGAACATTGAGAAGCTCAATGATTTCTCAAGCAGAGAAATAGGGAAATTATGGAAAGAATGATGAACACCCAGGAGTGGGTGGGAAGCAGCACATTGACAGCATGGAAGTAAAATAAAATAACCACACAGACTTAAAACAAAAACATGGCCAAAATCGGCATTACAGGGAAGACACAGACCCAAAGCCAGTCCTCACCTCAGTTTAATCAACCGCATATTATAAGGTAATGTGTATATCTAATATCCCCTTATGCATTGAATTGATTTCAGTGACACATTCTGTTTAAACATAGTTTAATCAAGATTATGACTAGGCAGCTTTTATCTTTTTGGAAAGTCACTTCCTTATACTAATCTGTGTTGACATGTATAATAGTGTACAATGTTCTGGCTTTACAGTTCAGGAGGTTAACATCTCTACAGACGAATCTGAATAGCATTCACTGAACAGTATTATATTGAATCAAGAGGGGGTGTCAGCTTTCTAGTAGAAAAAAGATAACCAGTAGCGAATGATTTGATGCTTCATCATCTGTCATAAATCTAAGCCCTGAAGATTCAAAGAGCAGAAAATTGTTAGTGCAAGAATCCAGAACAAAAAAATGTACACAGAAGTTATGGCCATGTTGTGATTAACTCTATCTCTGCAGTAAATTGATTGATCTGCAAGGCGAAGCACGCTAAAATTCATATTTTAACAGGTTATTTAAACGGACTTGTTATTTACAATTCCGTAAAAATAATTTGTACACCTAGTTTAAAAAAAGACATATGCCCATCAAGTTCAATCAAGGGTGTTGGGGTAGGGGAAGTTATTTTTTAATGTGTAATGTTAGTGTTATTTCCTTCTAAATAAGCATCCAATCCGTTTTGAAGCTGTCAGTGGTGGGTGTTGTAGCAAGCTTCTGTGGGAGGCTATTCCACAGATTTATAGTTCTTATGGTAAAAATGATGGTCACCTCCGGGGTTTGACTTTTTTCCAGTCTAAGGCAGTGTCCCCTTGTCTTTAGAAAGGGTTTTACCTGAATTAGTGTTTCCCCATATTTTTGTATTGCTCATTTATATCTTTATACAAGCTAATCATGTCCCCCTCCATTGTCTCCTCTCAAGACTAAACAGATTTAATTCTTGTAATCTTTCCTCATAACTAAGATCCTTCATTCCTCTTATTAGTTTGGTGGCTCTCTTCTGCACCCTTTCCATAGTCAGAGCATCCTTTTGATGAACTGGTGCTCAGAACTGGACATGCAGCTTCTTGACATTGCATACTATTACCCTGTGGTCTACCAGTATCCCCAGGTCCTTCTAAACAAGTGATTTGCCTAGTTTTACTCCCCCCAAGGACATAAGTGCATGACTTTACATTTCTACACATTTATTTGCCAAGTGATTGCCCAGACACTCAAAGTGTCCAGGTCAGCTCGAAGCTTGTGAACATCTTCAACAGACCGTGCTGTGCTACATATCTTTGTGCCATCTGCAAAAAGACAGTGTATTTAATTCCATCTTCTATATCATTTAAAAATAAGTTGAATAGTAGTGGGTCTGGCACTTAACCCTGGGGTACACTGCTTGAAACCAGTAACCATTCAGAGTAGGTATCATTAACCCCAACTCTCTGCATACGATCCTTCAGCCAGTATTTAATCTAGTTGCAAACTGTATTTTCTAATCCTGAGGACCTCAATTTCCCCAATATGTGTCTACGGGGAACAGTGTCAAATGCTTTTGCAAAATCCAAAAAAACAATATCTACAGCTGCCCCTCTATCCAGGCTTCAACTCACCTCCACATAGAAGCCAATAAGGTGGGTCTAGCAGCCTCTGTGCTGTCTGCAGTCTGTGCTGGTTGTCACTTTCAATATTATGCATGTATGTAGTCCCTTAATAGCCCCTCAAACAATTTTCCCACAATGGATGTTAAACTTACAGGTCTGTAATTGTCCAGAGAAGACCTAGAGTCCCTTTTAAAAATGGGCACAACATTTGCCTTGTGCCAGTCCCTTGGCACTATACCAGTTGTTAGTGAGTCTTTAAGGATCAAGAACAGGGGTGATGAGATAACTGAGCAGAGTTCTTTAAGACTTCATCTGGTCCTGCAGTATTATTCACATTTAAATTATTTGGCCTTTCTGGGAAGATATCCAAGATTAGCTTATTGAGCATTATACTTGAGCTATTGCTATCAGCAGAGCTGTAGCTAGCTTCTTTTGCGCCCGAGGCAAGCCCATAAAATCGCGCCCCCCTCGCAAAAAAAAGAAAATTATATATATATATATAAGTGTAGAGGGTGACCTGGGGGTTTCACACAGTGGGGCATCCCGATTTTGGGTACCCCGGGGGAGGGAATCGATCGATTAGGGTTACCCGCTAACCTTAACCCTAGGACAGAAAGTAAACTAAACATCCTTAAAAAAACACATATAATACATATTAATAAAAAAGAAAATACTTTTATCTGTGCACAGAACTACCAGCACCATGCTAGAGAGACAGCGGGGATGCAGCCGCGGCCCGCACATGCGCTGTTGGACTGGGATGTAAGATAAGTGTAGAGGGTGACCTGGGGGTTTCACACAGCCGGGCATCCCAAACACCGACCAGTTCCCTCCCCGTGGGGCATCCCCATTCACCTTACCTTACTCCCGGTCCAACGGCGCATGCATGGGCCATGGCCGTATCTCGCGTCCCTTGGACGTGCATACCACAGGGGCTCCAAGCGCACTGATTGGACGAGCGGCAGCGCATGTGCCGGAGGAGTGGGGTGAGGTGAGTTTTATCGGGCGTTCTGGGGGGTTTCACGCAGCGGGGCATCCCCGATCGGGATAGGAGTGGACCTAAACCCAGGATAGTGAAAATCCTGGGTATTGGTCCACTTTAAAACAATCTAAACACTTTGAATAGGCAAATGAATCATTTATTGGTGCAGATCTGCATGTTACACCTCACAGAGGGACAAAAGAGAACAACGAGGGACAGGGGGACATGGACCCAAAAGAGGGACAGTCCCTCCAAATCAGGGACACTTGGGAGGTATGAAATACTCACCTAACAGAAGGGCCTCTTCTCCACTGTCCACATGAAAAACCTGGCCTAAACCTAACTAATCATTTTAACTCGGTGCCGGCGTCACTTACCGCCACTGCCGCCTCTCAGATTCTTCCCCGCCTGGCTGTCGCAGTCTCAGTCCTCCGGCTCCGCTCCGCACTGACGCCGCTCCGCACTGTCAAAGGCCTTCCTTTTCTGTGCACCCTTTCTACTCCCTGTATCTACATTTACCCAGCTACTTATCTGCTTCTCCTGACTTATTACTCTACCCTCTGTTTTTACCCCACTTAATGCCTGCTCAGTGAGCAGAATGCCCTTTTCCATATTACCAATCTCCCTCAGTGTTGCATTTTATGTCTTTAGATCTCTAACCCCTCCAAGGTTGCAATATGCTCACGTTTAACACAGCAGTATTCACTCTGGAACTGCTGCTCCTGAAGTGTATACATTTTACAAATTGTGCACTGAAGTAGACTTTCAATGTTGCTAGCTATTATCTCAGTTACAGGAACAGCAGTGAACAGCAATTGTAATGCTTACAGTTGCAGTAACTGTGCGAACCGTAAAATTCGCTCAGCCAAATGGTAAATCAGATCAAGTACAAGATGAGTTCTGTGCATTATAAACAATGCTGTTAAAGGTTTCTAATAAATGGTTCTACATGGGGTCTATACTGACTGAACAGTCCCAGGGAATCCCCAAAGGTCAGCTTCTTATAAAAGACACGGAGCTCTCATCCACTTAGCTACTAGTTCCAATCTGCTGATTTTTTTTTTTTGGGGGGGGGGGGGGGGGAAATAAAAAAGTGGAAGTGTTTTTTCTTTATCCCTTATAAAGTAGGGTTTCTTTATTCTGGCCAGAATTAAATATTGAGAATTCACTTATCCGGCATTATAAAAAAAATGCTGGGTGAATTTTAACCAACAAACCAAATACAAATCCAGTTTGAACAGGGGGAAAGAAGTAGTATAAAATAGGGTTGGCAGCGATGTAAAGAATTAGCCAATGCTTGTACCAACAGCTATTTTGTTAAAAATGGTTGTTGGTACAATTTAACACAGGGTACACCTATGAAATAGGTGTAAAAACATAAAATGTCATGTTCATTTTGTCCTTGAACCAGTAAGATAAAAAATATTGTAGCTGAGATATCGGCATAATCCATTCCATCAGTATGGTTTTCATCTGGTCCTGCACTTTCATTGTCGAATTTCCAGATTTCACTTGACTTCTGGGAGAAATTACATTTCTAAAAGGATTTTTACTGACATCTGTGTAAGGATATAAGCAGACGTTAGTGGGCATCATCCTTCAAAAAGGTGCTAGTCACATTTTGAAAACTCTGTGTGAAATAGCAGACATAAGAAGAAACATTAGTCATATTTTCCAGACCTCACCTTATTCTACCATGGAAAAACACAAACATTGTGTTCAACATTATGACATTGCTAGACAATAGCTGATATTTTTGCCAGTGAACCATAAACAATGGTAAAAAGAAAAAATGTGTGGCTATCTGTAATTATTCTCTATTTAAATCTATTAGTTGCAATTGACTGAAAACTTCACTGCCTGTCTTTGAACTTTGCTTTTAAGACAATTTGAATAATTATGTACCAGTAATAATCTATGTTTACCTTATGTACAGAATCACAATAATGGTGTATAATTTTACATTTCCCTAAAATGGATACATGTATAATGCTTTTTAATTATACTGCTTTCTCAGGTTTCAAACGGAAGTTAATTATGATATTTTGGAAGTACGGGATGGGCCAGACAATGCATCACCATTAATTGGAGAGTACCATGGAACACAAGCACCACAGTTTATTATCAGTACAGGAAATTACTTGTATCTTTTATTCACAACCGATAACAGCCGCTCCAGTGTTGGTTTCCTTATTCGCTATGAAAGTAAGTCATTGTTATGTGTTGTAGTTCTTATTTTATACTTTTATTTTTGTGTGGATTGAAAAAAAGATTATGGTTAAAAAACTGTTTAAGTAAAGGGTAAAAGAAAATTTGCAAACCATGATATCAGATGATCAAACAAAACACAAAACACAAATTGACCTAGCGCTCCCAGTGTGAATGAGCCTGGGAAGCCACATGGTTGCACTTGAGGAGTTTACTCATGGCGTGATCACATTTGGAGCTTCGTCAGTGGAAATATAGAAAACGGTTAAGGGACAAACTTTGGAGACCTGCTATAGCATCCACAGTGGGCTATAGGAAATGAAGGAGAGGCACATGGGACAGGCTTTAGGTCTGTTTCTTTGCTGCCTCATTATTGCTATTGCCTTAATTGTCCCTTTAACCCTTTAACTGCCAGCCTACCTAGAGTTTTTGTCACCATCTGTTGCCAGACCATTTTTCACTATTCTGCATTACACATGTTCAACTGTGATTTTTGAAGGGTGTCCAGGAATTTCCTAGAAAAAATGATATATTATGCCTGGGCTTTAAAGTGAAATGTCTTGTTCGTCATTTTTTAGCGTATTCTCAATATTCTTGGGTGCAATATGTGCAAAAAAAAAAAAATTTTACAGTTTGTAATTTTTTGTAATAAAAAATGTAAGTTTTTCAAAACAATCTTATTGCATGTAATGTTATTCTCCTCGTTCCAACTTGACCACATATGTATTGGTAGACACCCTTTTCTGCCCAGGAAACTCCACAAACTGAAACAGGGCTTTAGTAAATTTTCAGAGAAAATACAACTGCTATGGCCATCTTGCAGTTTGTTCTCTAAGAGTTTTAAAAAAATCTTTACGTTTAAACTACCCCTAACAAACTATATATTCTCAAGCTTTCTAGGCATACCAGGCTTGTTGATGTGGGTGCAGTTTTCTGGAAGTAATCCCTCAATTAATTTTTGGTTGCACAGGGTTACCCTAAAAAAGAATAAAAAAAGCAGAATCAAATACACATTTTCCTTAAAAACAATATGCAAAAAAGAAAAAACTAGTTAAATCTGAGAAAGCAATGTTCCCCCAACAGAACAATGCCCAACATGCATATGTACTGTCAAGGGAAGAGTTGCCAAACACTCCAAAGTAAAGCATGCGTGTAGCGGTAATTTTACTTGAAAATTTCAGCTCTGCAGATAACGTGCTCACCTTGCACTTTTTCAACTAAAACAACCCTTTACATTTGTAATACATTGGAATACCCCCCAAAAAGTGCACATGTTAAGCTTTCTAGGACTACCCAGCTTATTGTAGTGGCTTCATCTTTTTGCTAGTAATCAGTCAAAGAATTCTTTGGTTGCACAAGGTTTCCCTACAAAAAGTATAAAAAAACTCTCCTGGCTGCAAACATATATATATATATATATATATATTTCTATTTTTATGCAGAATTGTATGTGCAGGTCTGGCACTAAGTGCCGTTGTCCCAGTGGTCAAACAATGTCATTCCATGTGTTTTCACTTTGTTACTGGTGTATATGTGTTTCAAAACAGATTTTTTTCACACAGTGTCTGGTGCTCTATGCTAGAGCGCCCAGCTTTAGAGCGCCGACGCTATGTGTGTGTGTAGTTTTTTCATAAATATGGTGTGGAGCACCGAGTGCCGGACACACTGAGCTGGCGCTACATATCGCTCGCTGCACTGTTGTCCTATTAGATGTGGTGTAGTCTTGGGCGCTTTGACCTTAGGACACCACCTAGCGTTCACCATTGGCTCTGCAGTGAATCAGATAGAGCACTTCTACAGCACCCACCACACATTCATCAATGCCAGCCAGGATACTACAGCGACCGCTACGCTAGGTTATAGCGCCCGACACCCGCTTACAGCGTCTACTAGCGGTCGCTCTAAGCGCCACTATACAGACGCTCACATGGCAATACATGGCGCTAGTAGTGAATCAACCTATATGACCCACAGTGGTGTTTTATTTCATTTGATGTTTATTGTGACTTTATTATCTTAATCCTTATAAACCTTTACACTAACAGAGTTTAACATATATAATTGTTATATAATTGTTGCATGTTAATGCAGGATATTTATATTATGAAAATTGCTATGGTAACTCACTGTGATAAAAACCAAATCCTTTAAAAGAGAACAGAATAATATTAAGCAAATATTTAACCATAAGAAAATCTAAAAATATCCACAGCCCTGGAACATTATGCTATTAACCTTTTACCAGCATTAAATGAGCTAAAAAAGATGATGTACTACGGATTTTGAATTTCTCTTTCTTAATTTAATGTATGTGATTTAAACTGGTGTTTTATTTATTTTGCACCATTTTAACAACTGGTTTCAGTGCCATATACTTTAAAGTGGTTGTCCAGACAAAAAATCACCTTTTGTACCCAGAAAATCGCTGCTTTTATGGTGCTTTCTGTCTTACCAATGCTTCCATGGCATACCTGTTCCAGTCAATTCAATACAGGGGGCCATAGCAATGGATGTCCCCCCTTCTATTGCAGTCAATAGAGTGGGCAGGCTCTGAACAATGTGATGGATGGCAGGGGGTGGTAGCATTTTTTTAATTGCCTGAACAATCACTTTAATATAAACATAAAGTTCCATTAAGCATGAAGTACATGTTTTCAGCATAAAAAAAAACAATACACCTATACCAACACTTCCTACCTAGAGCAGAATCCTCAATTTTTAAATCCACCAAATAGGGTGTGTATGGTTATCTCCACGCTTGAAGTTTGGAGCGAATTTGTTGTCATTGGCTGTTTAAATTATAATACAGTAACAATGAAGTCCAATCTTTGACCTTTTATTTAAATGTCTGAACCATTTTGGTTTTGTGGAAGAAACTGTATTCATATAGTGACTTATTCTTCAAGCCATTTTTCAAATACTGTTTCCAAATACAGTAAATCCAAAATGTTTGGATTTAAAACCAGGTCTCTTGCACAGGGAGCAACAAAGATATTCTTGTAATAGGTTTGCTTTACCCTAAAGAAGCAAGGACATGAGATCAGAAAACATGGCCAATACCCAGTGGCATAAATGTGACAGGGTCCTGGTGCAAACATTAAATTGGGAACTTCAAGTAAAAAATAAATAAATTCTGTCTTTGGAATGTAATTGGGTGCAAGTAGACAACTGGAAGACTAAAGTTGTAGAGGGGAATTGTGCTTATCTTCTCTAAATCATGCCAAGTGAGCACAAATATGATAAATAAGGAGGAAGGGCAACAGTGATAGCCCTTCCTGATCTTCAGAGCTCTGATGCATTCACACTCCCGCACCCCTCAACTTATGCCCCTGTCAATACCCATAATTTTAGTTTTCCTCTTTTCCATTTTCTAAATTAATGTCTACTTAGATCTTAACTAGCATGCAGTGCAAACAAGTGCATTGATCTCTATATTCATTAAAAGAAAAAAGTTGGATAATATTTAGCAAATAATTATTTGTATGAAATACCTTTATAATTTTTTCTTTTATGGATACTTTAGGTGTGATGCTAGAGTCAGATTCTTGCCTTGACCCAGGCATCCCTGTAAATGGTCATCGACATGGAAAAAACTTTGGCATTGGTTCATCTGTGACTTTTACTTGTGATGCTGGCTATATATTAAGTGACGATGAGCCGCTTGTTTGTGAAAAAAATCACCAATGGAATCATGCATTACCTAGCTGTGACGGTAAGATCCGTGATGATCTAAAACAATTTCATTTTTTACAGTCATTTTTTAAAATACTTCTACTACTTATAGGCTTTTTAGGCTTATTTCAACCCAAATACACTATAGTGCAACAATATATTGGGGGGGGGGCTTATTGATGGAGCAGGTGAGGAGAAAGATTTTTCAGTGAGATTTTTTTTCGTAAAAAGCCAGCTTCTGGGCATTTATTAAAAGGTGGAGGCGTCTGAAGGAGCAGGTGAGGAGAAAGATTTTTCAGTGAGATTTTTTTTCGTAAAAAGCCAGCTTCTGGGCCTTTATTAAAAGGTGGAGGCGTCTGAAGAGGATCCAATATTGAACTAAAGATTTTGTAATCGTTCATTTGATTGAACTATCTGCGTGAATATTATTTGCTGGCTATCAACATACACACTAGAATAAAAAAAAATTAAAGGGACTTGGTAAGGTTTATGCATTTGTAATTGAATGGAACAGCTGCTGGTGACCAAAGTTGAGTATGTCTTTTTTTAGGTTTCTAACCCTCTGTCCACTAATTCTGATAATATGCCAAATAACATAGACCTTCCCTGCATGCCAATGTTTGCCTATACAGACCACTGCCATTTCTACTTGTGTGTATTTAAACAATGCAACAGTGCCCTGCCATGGGTGTCCAGCATAAACATGTATTTTGTATATTTTTTTCATCTGTATGGTCACAGCCTCTACAGCAATTGTGCTTTAAGAAGATGACAGTCCCCTTTCCTTATCTACATGAACACTGTCAGCAATCACTGTCAGACCTGGCATATTAAATGTGAATATATATATATATCATGTTTCCACAAATAAGAACAGGTTTTATATTAACTTTTGTTCCAAAAATAGGTGCTAGTTCTTATTTTCAGTGGATGTCTTATAGCCAGCTGGCAAGATGGTGACTGCAGTACATGCATAGAGCTGGCTGGCAGCAGGGGAATACGGGGGGATTTGGCCATGTGCCCCGCATGGTGGCAGGCTGGGTCAGAGCCAGCAAGAACAGACATTTCACTCCCAACAGACAAGCTTATCTGTGTGACTTGATGTGTCCCCCTTTACAGTCTTGAAGTGCCTTCGCCCTCCTTTACAGCCACTTCCATCCCTCTGCTTAAGCCTTTGATACACTACTAATGTTGCAAGTTTTCCCACCTACAAAGAATGCAGAGGTCTGTAATTATGATAGGTGCACTTTAACCGTGAGATGCAGAATATAAAAAAATTCAGAAAATCAAATTTTATTATTTTTACATTTTGCAAGAATTCTGTCTCTCACAGACCTGTTTTTATTTAAGAAGCTCTCCTACTCTGCATTGCACCTGTATTAAATGCACCTGTTTAAATTTGTTACCTGTATAAGCAAAACACTGAATCAATCACACTCCAACCTCTCACCATGGCCAAAACCAAAGAGCTGTCTTAGGACACCAATGTCAAAATTGCTACACAAGGCTGGGATGGGCTATAGGACAATTGGCAAGCAGTTTGGTAAAAAGGTAAAAATTGCTAGTGCAATTATTGAAAAATAATTGAAGCAACACTGGATGACAGGGCTAATCTTCCTTGGTCTGGTGCTCCATGCAAGATCTCGCCTTGTGTGGCAAGGATGGTTCTGAAAAAGGTCAGGAATCATCTCAGAACTACACAGGAGGGCATGGTCAATGACCTGAAGAGAGCCGGGACCACAGTAGCCTCCACCCGACGAGGTGTGCAGTGAGTGCCCTGACAGGGTGTGGAGTGAGTGCAGAACTATATGCATGGATGTGCAGGATGCAACCCTAGGCATGCACACGTTGTCTATAAAGCAGCCTGTAAAAATTATTAATAAGTACAAAACAGTGTATATAGACATTTTAAACATACCGAAGATACCAATTGATTAAAACATAATGATGAAGGAGAAGGGAAGTTATAGACATATATGAGTATGGAGCATATAGTCCTATAGTCCTCAACTATTTAAGTAGAGGGAACAAGGATAGATAAAAAGAAGTACAGTATATGTTAAAAACAATGGGCACTGCTGAAGGAATTAGGGATAAAGAATGGCAGGAACCATTGGTCAAGTGAACCCGTGGATGGCAAGATAGTAAAATAATTAATACCTGCCGATCAACGCTAAGTATGTGGCCAGACAACCAATCTATTGTTTAGACCAAAGGGTACTTGAGTTTTGAAATGGAATGTCCATCACACCTCAGTAAGTAACAGCTTGGTATGCAAGTACTTTTAATGAACTTGTTCTAATGGAATGGCAGGTCTGGCAATGTCATATATGTGTTCCAAGAACCTCTTTTGAACCTTCTTACAATTGTAGAACGCAGTGGGACAATATATCTTACTTTTGGCTGTTACAATGTGTGTGTCTCAGGTATGTATTCACAGCAGAAACAGTGTACAACACCACATTTACAGTATGTGTACCTTTTAATGCTAACCATGTGGAAGTTGCTGTTTTACCAAGTGGGTGAGACAACATAGAAGGTGATTACTTTGAGCATTTGAGAATTGTACAAAGGTTGGTGTCTGCTTTAAGGACAGGAAAGTTGCTCTCAAAGAGAGACTTAATTTGATTAAATTGTTTGCTATACGATAACACCAATGTAAAAGGTCCCTCGTGATTGTTCAGCTCAATCTAGCATATGTTTAGCATATGTAGCATATGTTTTAAGTAACCTCTGGAAGCTAGTTTGGTTCTCAAAGTCATACATTCCCTGTCAAAGGACTCCAAAGTCGAGCAATTTCCCTGGTGCGGCCATGCAAGTTACAAGCCCTTAAGCCCTTTGGTATGGACTCAGGGGCACCCCTGGTAGAAGTGGGAAAACTTGCAAAATTGGCAGTGCATCATATACTTAATTATTTTAATTATTTTCCTCAATATAGCATCCTATGACAAGTAATGTTTTCTGCACCCATCATTAGATTTAGGTAATTTGCACGCCTAAAAATAGAATTTATGTATTTCCTGTCTTCGCTCTTGTTTAATCTGAGCCTCTTATGAAAGAAGTAAATCCCCTATGCATGCAAAAGAATCGCTTTGCTGAATACATTTGTAAGAAATTGAAAAGGAGTCTATGTGAACACTGAACAGAAATATGTTTGTCCAAGGGACCACTTGCTGATTTCTCTTATGCAGTCAATGTTTATGAGCGCAGTTCATAAATATAGAATACCTGCTGTAAATAAATAATTCAGCAAAATGGTTTAGCCTTTGCTTCAACTGCACACCCCTACTGGGAAAACTGCCTTATTCTAGTATCATAACCCACCCTTCAAATAAAAGAATATTAATTGTATTACTAAATTGTATCTAATGTTATTCCCTTTTAATTCCAGCCTTATGTGGTGGCTACATTCATGGAAAAACTGGGACACTCCTTTCTCCGGGTTTTCCTGATTTTTACCCAAATTCTTTAAATTGTACTTGGACCGTTGAAGTATCTCATGGAAAAGGTATTAATATTTAATTATTATATGAAAACATTCATGTTGTCTTCATGCTCATTATTGTAATATAGGCAATGTTTTTGAAATATGTAAAACATTGGTGTGCTGTTCTATTTTATTACACCCCTGTATGAATGCTTGCCACAAAATCCTTCTTCTCAATTGCAGGTCTGTATACAGCTTACATACTGTAGTGTTACATATATCCTCATTGTTCAGGAGGCAAATTTAGAGATTATATAGGGACTGACATTTTTGCCAATAAAAAAGAAGTCTATTCCTGCAGTATAAGGACAATTCAATTTAGGTTACCCTGCTGCTGTGCCCATTGCTACAAGACCAGGACTGGGCAACCCAATAATTTTACCTTTGCAGTACCGCATCAGTTCAGCGATTTGCCAGTGACCGAACACTTTCACTGCATTTGCATGACCGCCCAGCCCTAGACCTGACTGGTCACTGGTGGTCATGCGGTAAAGCAAACTGACAGTCTGCTCTGATGGAAGGCGAAAGGGGTAAGTTACAGGCTGTTTTGTCCAGGGCTTGTATCGGTACATGGCAGCAGCAGGGGGTAGAGGAAGTAAAGTCTTTTTGAATAGCATAATAATTGGTCATTTAATAAATGGCAGATAGATGTGTTACTATATCTTTTGTAGATTTAGCTTTGTAAAGTTCAACCAACTAGAATAGTTAGTTACTGCTATTTAATCTCCATGGCAGTGGTCAATCATCATTGCAGAACTCCAATGGGAAAGCAATAAACCCTCTAAACACCAGGCACCAAAAATGTATGTGACTGTATGCCATCCGTTAGCTGGCAGCCATGTAAATTTCATGTCCCTGGAGTCTCCCAGTTTACAGCCCCACGTGTGGCTTCTGACAGCTCCCTCCCTGCTGAACAGAAGGGCCTTTTATACCAGAGAGGGAGCTGACGTCAGCACAGAGGACAGCGATACTCTGCCCCACTCCTGGCTTCCGCTGTTCACTTCTGGCTTTCAGAGCAGTGGATGTAAGTGGTTAAAAGTGTGTGTGCTTTCACATTTAACCTTTTGTGCACTGGGGGGTTGGAAGAGTGTTCCGGAGCACAGCTAGACTCTGGAGAGACAATGCAATCCAACATGGGGTGGGTCCAGGCACATGCATTTATAGGGAACACAACAGCATGATAAAAGCCATCTGAGGGAAAGCAAGGGAGCTTTAGGACCAAAGGGAAAACCACACCAATCCAGCAGATACACACCAACACAACTTGCTGACTTGCCAAGTATGTGTATCAGGGTTGTCACAAGCATTGAATCTTTCCACTGTATACTTAAACACACATATGTACAGCTGGAATATTTAGTAATGATGATTGTTCTGATATTTGTTTGGTTTTATATTTTGCATTACAAACTTAAAGAAAAACAGACCCCCCCCCCCTTTAAAACTACCATCGCAGGGCACCAACCATAGGGCTGGTATCACTTGTATGAAACCCCAAGAACTCATAAGCTGCAAAGGCAGGTCTCTGGTCATGCTGAATCTTAGCCCCTGTGCACCTTTCCATGTGTACAGGGTTCCCAAGCTATTTACCAACCAAGCTGGTATTTTACTAATGTAAATGAAGTGATGGTAATTGTAATGGGCAGCTCAAAGATCACTAGTATGGTTAAAACAGTCAATTGTTTTGAATCTCCTTAAAATACGAGTTCAGGCATAAGTTATTAGATAAAAGCAATCAAAGCAACACCATCTTGCAAAAATGCATTAGTACCCATTTCAGGTAGTCCAGTGCACCCTTAATCATACAATAATCAAACATCATTTAAAGCATAACTTGTATACCTGGAGAGGAATGGACCTGCTGTCATCTCCGGAACGTCTAGAAAATCTAGAACTGGACTATATTGGAAAGATGCTGTTTGCCCTCCTCTCCCAGTTATCTCAACCCCCTTCTGGGCATTGGAATTGCACACAAACCTGGTGCCAGTAAGCATAAGCCCAGTGCTCTTCCAGGAGGTAAAGTTATGATGGGACCCCTGGCAGACTACCAAACAAATGCTGAAGGACTCAGCATGGCCAGAGGCTAGTTGTGCAACTTCGGAACCATGCAAATAGCAGGTACTATGTTTGATGAACTGAGATGTTTGTCCAGTGGGGATCCCACACAATGTTGTTTTTTACATTTCTTAATCTACATGATTCGTCCACAATTTATCTCTAATGTGTCCATTTGAAATGTATACGTTTCAGATGTTTTCAAAAGAATATGACTTGTTCCTTTTGCTCATGCCTTATTTTCAGCTTGCATTATTTAAATTCCCTGGGAAAAGCAGTCTATGTAACTTATTTGTATGCCATCACACAAATTATCTATAGGGACTCATAGATAAATAGAAATATAAAATCATTTAGAGGTAAAATGCCTGATAAGACTGCATTCTAATAAAGGTAATAGTGAAGTTTTTCTTTATGCAGCACATACAATAAGCAGGGACAATTCAGGTAAATGATTACACCATATTGATTCACTAACTCTCAATGTTTCTCTGGTGCACAATTATAAAACCTTGCAGGGTTTTGCACACTATTCTGCTGCATCAATTGTTGCCAGCTATTTGTTCTTTTAACAGCTTTAAGAAATGAAGAGAGTCACCAACTTTAACCAAGGAAAATCAAGCATGCCTTACTCCCCAATTACAGGAGATATAAAAGTGCAGCCATCTCTGGTATATCAGAAAGGCTAGCACTCTGTCTTTTTACATTTGCTTTACTGTTGGGTGCCATTCCCCTTTGGCATTATTAAATCACTGCAACAATCACTAGCAATAGAAATCAAAAGTACCACATTTTTCTCTCTATCAGCTTTCAAGTTTGTATTTAATTACTCTTTTTTTGCAGGGGTACAGCTGGTATTTCACACCTTTCACCTCGAGAGCTCCCATGACTACCTGTTAATAACAGAAGACGGAAGCTTTACTCATCCAGTTGCCAGACTGACAGGTTCAGTTCTTCCACCCACCATAAGGGCAGGACTGTTTGGGAATTTTACTGCTCAGCTTAGATTTGTATCAGATTTTTCAATCTCCTATGAAGGATTTAATATTACATTTTCAGGTAAGAATTTTCTTCAAAAAAAGAAGCTATCAAAAGTAAGCACTAGTAGATTCCAAAACATTTTCGCAGTACAAAAATACATACATACTTACATGCATCATCCAAAACAAATATATGAATTTAGGACCTCTCATTTTAATAAAAGAGTAATATCTCTTTTGCATCCCACTGAATGTGTATACATCACTTGGATCCAACACTTGGACAGCCCTGGAATCTATAAGACTCCTTATTCCTTCTCCCTGAGGCATCTCGATTTGGGATGCTCCACTTTGTGATGCCCCCCAAGTCCCCAGTAAAACATACCTGATCCCTGATCCATGCGCGGGTTGCTGCCACACTATGCTATTCATTTTGCCAGCTGTGCGCCTGCTGTCCGTGGGTACCCCCTGCTTGGGGCTAGCGTTCATATCTTTCTGGCTCCATTCATCCCTTTGCCGATTCTTAGCCAAAAATGCTGAATGTAAAAGAAACAGCAACAACAAAAAGTAAACTCACTCCCATTGCTCCTGGCCGGGCCGCCACAGCCATGGGAGGCAATGAGATGGGAGAAGCGGCAGGTGGATGGACAGGGCAACTAATCCCTGCCCAATTTCACCAATGTCCGCGCTGTTCCTGACATTCTCTCTGTCCCTGCGACCACCGCTGCTTCTTTGCAGGAGCACACAAAAAGCAAACACTCGGCTCTCCAGTGGGAAAGTGTGGCTGATGCTCAGTGCAGTCCATGCCCATCTTCTGCACAGAGCTGGGTGTTTGTGTGTGATCGGACCACCGGAGAAGAACAGTGATGAAAGACACAGCGTGAACCATGGACATCTGGAACAGCGCCTGATGTTCCTCCCATCTTCTAGTCTCCCGTGGCTGTGGCAGCCTGGCCAGCAGTGTGGAAGCGATAGGGATGTGAGTTTACTTTTTCTTTGCTGTTTTCTTTCTTTTACCTATGGGGAATGGGAAGGGATAATGCCACACTTCCTGTGGGAATGGGAGGGGGTAATGCCACATTTCCTGTGGGAATGGGAAGGGGTGCCACACTGTCTATGGAGAATAGGAGAAGGGATGTTCCTCCTTTCTTCTGGTCTCCCGTGGCTGTGGCAGCCCGGCCAGAAGTGTGGGAGCGATAGGTATGTGACTTTACTTTATTTTGTTGTTTTTTTTCTTTTATCTATGGGGAATGGGAAGGGGTAATGCCACACCGCTTGTGGGGGAATGGGAAAGGGCACCATACTTTCTATGGAGAATAGGAGAGGGGATGCCACACTATCTATTGGGAAAGGAAGGGGGGAATGCCACACTGCCTGTGGGAATGAGGGGTAATGCCACACTGTCTGTGGTAATGGAGGGAGATAATGCCACAGTGTCTGTGGGAATAGGAGGGTGGATGCTACACTGCCTATGGGAATGGGTGGAATGTCACACTGTCTATAAGAATGGGAGGGGGGAATGCCTAATAATAATAGAAAACAATAACATTAAATAACTACATACATAAATACTTCAATCAATATATTCATAAACTAATAAATAAGTCAATCATTGATAACATCAATAAATATACATATAAATAAAATATACATAATTAAATGTATTAAAATATTACATTTTTAACAGGTGTTTGAGGTACGGGGGGGGGGGGGAAGGTGGTGGAGGTGGACGTGGTGGTTTAAACACAAGAGGCAGAGGAGGAGGGAACACTTTAACCACTCACTCAGGCTCAGTCACAGCCAAGTTTCATGGGATCCATGACTGGTTCATCTTAAGAAATGTAAGCATGTCCACATTGGCTGTGGATAGGCAGATCCTCCTGTTGTGATGACACCTCCTGCGGTGTCGAACACATTTTCTGATCGGAAACTTACTGTAGGGCGGGCCAGCAACTTCAAGGCATAGAGGGCAAGCTTGTGTCCAATTTAGCGACCAAGAAACTGAACGGGGAGAACCCATGGCTCAACATCAGTGGACAGGTAGTCATCCACCATGAAAGTCTGCCTCCTGGTACTACGCGCCATATCCAATGGATGGTGGATGTGGTGGACAATGAAATAAGGTGTTCCTGTGGCCAGGCTCATCCTCCCCTGTAAGGCTCCCCTGATGCATTGGCAACTTGCTACTCCTCCTCTACAGCCTCGTACCACCACTATTGGTGGCATACTGGAAGCACTGCAGCACGGATCAGATGTGCCTCATGGAGGCCCACTCATTGGTGATGAAGTGCTGTTGATCTGCACTTCTACTCACATGGGCATTTTGAAGCTGGAACTCCACTATTGCTGCTGCTCACACACGCTTTCCAGAAGTTGAATTCCACCTGGTCGGCAAGTCGTATATGAGGCGGTGGGTGGGAAGATCAGTGCTGAAGTGCTGAGAGTTGAGCAGCAGCAGAGTGGGAATGGACAGATTTGCACTTATCTTTTTCCTGTGGAGAGAAGGTAAGTAGTAGGTGCGCTGTGGGAGAAAAGGGGAGGGTATTTATTGCGGCTGAAATAACATTGAGATGTGCTGTGGAGATAAAAATTTATTTTAGGTTAGTAAGTTGAGTATCCCTGTAGGGGTGAGGCCCTGTGATGAACCTGTAAGTTGGGAAAAAAAGAAAAAGTGGTTAAAGGTTAGGTTTGTTTGAGGGTGGTATTCCTACCAATTAATCAGGTCAGCAACAACCAGTATCATTGCTTCTGACCGATTAGTCCTCAAAAATCCCCAGGGGTAGTGGGGATTTTTTATCTTTCTGTTTTATCAAGTTAATGATAAAGCAGATAAAAAAATGTGTGTCCAGTGTTGTGAGAAACACTATGGGCCACTTATTTGTTGTGTGTGCGCAAAAGTGTAGTGGTGGTGCACTGTTGGTTGTAGGTGCACTTGTTGAACTCACCTCTTTTAGGAAGTTGCTAGTAGTTCTCAGTTAAAAGATCCTAATATTTTGTGGTTGTCTTGTACCAAACTACCCAAGGGATCCAGGTTCTCCCTAACAGGTGCAGCTACCAAAACCTACACCTTCTGCGCTGAGCTTCCAATACAAAGCAGAGTGGGAATGCCTGAAGTGCGTGCACACACCACGCATGTTATACAGCAGATCAGGCGTCTCTGGGTAATGGGCCAGGAAGCTCTGCACTGTGCGCCAGGCAAGAGATTTTCCTCAGCCCTGCTCGGTCCAAGGCTGCTATAAGGTTATGCCAATTGTTGCACACCACCTTGCCAGGCTTCATCTGTCTGCTCATGGATGCGGGTCCACAGCTCCTGGGCGGATGCAGGGTCTTTCGCCCAGACAGATGAGTTTAGCCTCACATACTGCAGTTTCCCTATTACGTTGCTCAAATTGAAGGTGCAGGGGCTGTGCTGACTGCTTGAGGAGGTAGCAGAGTATAAGGAGGAGGAGGAAAAAGAAGGCACTGACTGATGTCCAGCAATTCTTAGTGGTGGAAGGGTATGCACCAAAGTGCTTCATGCTTCAGTCCTAGCCACCACTACAGTGATCCAGTAGGCAGAGAGATGTAAGCCCATTCAGTGGAGGACATGGAACTAATGCCATTACCCAGTGCACACCTTATTTACAACCTGTTGGTGGAGGGCAGGGTTGGCCTGGCGAGAAAAGTAGTGGTGGCTGGAAATGACGTATTGTGGAACAGCCACTGCCATCAGATCTTTAAAACTGTCTGTCTCCACCAGGAAAATGGGAGCATTTCAAAGGCCAGCAATTTTGAAATGCTCAAATTCAGAGGCAGGGCTCGTGGGTGAGTTAGACCCAACTTCTGTTTTCTCTCTAAGGTTTACAGGGTGGAAAACTGATTGCTTAAATGGGAGGGTAAGGACATGTTCGGTGATGGTGGTGATGCTGCTGCTGGTGGTGGTCTCACATCCTCCCTTTGGGGAGACAGGTGGCCTTGTCATTGGGGTGGCGATGGTAGCAGCTGGGTCAACCAAAGCAGCAGAGGAAGCCTCAGATGTTTTTTTTAGGTGTTTCTGCCACTGTGGCTTGAGTTTAAATTGCAGGTGCTCGGTCATGGATGTGGTGCAGAGATTATTAAGACTTTTGCCTCACTTCAGGGACTGGTGGCAAAGTGTGGAAATGACCCATGTCTTGACGTCTCTGCACTGCTTGCAAACATGACATGTTGGGGACATCCTTTGAGCCATTTTTGGCATGCTCAGTACCTGAGCGCGGTGGGCAGTGGCAGCAATGGGCTGCAACAAGTGCAAGCCATGGCTACCACCATAAACCATCTAGCTCATCATCTGACAAGAGAACTGCCAGTCATCTGCATCACAAGTGATCTTGCCTCCCTTCGAGACAAAGGTTGCCCTTCTTGAGAGTTTTTTGGGGGATTGTGCTAAATTTTCAAACTTCAAAAACTTCTGTGAGTTATACTTCAGACTGTGGCCCAACTCTCCAGGTACAGAGACTCAGAGAATGGGTCTGGTCATTTCCCATTTTTAAGGAGTCCCACGGACTTAGGCATTCGGGTTAACACCCACTGATGCTCTACAGATTGTTAATGCATCTTTCACAGCCATGGAGGTCCTGCATGCGGACCCTGATCGGACCCTGGAAGGTGTGCAAATAAGTAACTTGTTTATCGAAGCCCAAAACGGTTTAATGCAAAGTGTGCCCACAAGTAACTTTTTTATCAAAGCCAAAAGGATCTAATGCAAGGTGCGCCACCAAATAAACAGTTTCATCAAAGCCCAAAAGGGCCTAGTGCAAGGTGCGCCCACAAGTAACTAGTTTTATCAAAGCCCAAAAGGGTCTAATGCAAGGTGTTCCAAAAAGTTGCTAATGTATCAAAGTGTCTTGGGGGAGGGTTTTTTGGGCATCCTGTCCCGTAAGATAGGTTTGGAAACACTTTTCCGATTTTTGGGGAATCCCAAATTGCCAGTTCTCTCACACTGATGATGCTGTCAGTATTTATGACAAATATTGTTTATTCACTTGGTCCTGTACAGTACATATACATATATACAAAAGAAAAAAACAGCCAAATAATTCAAAATAGTGCAAAAATAGTGCAAAAACTTATTTTGGGGTTTACCCAGTGTTTTTAGGCTTATACTCAGCCGTAAAGTCCTTTTCGGTTTATTTTGTGGGTTTTGTTACCCTGTTTGTAGCAATCTTCTCAAGTTTGTAGCAAGTACCCTTGGTTTGTATCAAATGTCTTTTTGTACGGATGCGTTTCGCCCATAGACTTCTTCAGCGTAATCATATTCAAGGTATTAGGTTAATATATTACATACAGTGCAAAGGTTTATAATGGTAGAATAGTTAGAATAAATTATCCTGATGTTTTACTCACAATTCACATTCAATGGGGTTGCCTGCTGTTTCTTTTCAGAATGCAGAGCGCGGCTGCTACATTGCCTACTCTGAGTTGTCTATGTAGCGAGTAATCAATAAGGTTAATCTCTATGACCTATAGTTGCTAAGTGTATAGAAAGGTACTTACATTTTTGATAAGTACCTCTTAAGTGCTGTTCGCCCCTGGGGTGGGGTGTGCACGCTATATCGGGCTCCTCTGGTATGCGCAGGATGCGGTGGCTGTCTTGCGGGCGCTGTTTAATAATGGGCCCCTTTTGGAGTTCTTTTAAGCACCTGTGTGCTAGGGGCCGCTTATTGGGTGGGAGGGGCATTCCTGCCCTCTCCTCCCACCATTGGCTCCTGTTGGTTTGGAGACAGAAGTACGAAAATGCGTACTTCTGCGTTCGCGGCCCCCATCCTGTCGGCGTTATGCCGGGTATGACGACAGCATGGGTCCGCCATGTCACCTAATACCGCCAACAAAATGACAATTACTCGCTACATAGACAACTCAGAGTAGGCAATGAAGGAGCCGTGCTCCGCATTCTGAAAAGAAACAGCAGGAAACCCCATTAAATGTGAATTGTGAGTAAAACATCATGAATATTTAGTCTAAATATTCTACCATTATAAACCTTTGCACTGTATGTAATATATGAACCTAATACCCTGAATAGGATACTCAGTACACTGAAGTAGCCTAAGGGCAAAATGCATCCGTACAAAAAGACTTTTGCTACAAACCAAGGGTACTTGCTACAAACTTGAGAAGATTGCAACAAGTGTAAAATGAAAAGGACTTTACGGCTGAGTATAAGCCTAAAAACACCCCAAAATACGTTTTTGCACTCTTTTTGCACTATTTTGAATTATTTGACTGTTTTTTTTTGTATATATGTATATGTACTGTACAGAACCAAGTGAATAAACAATATTTGTCATAAATACTGACACCATCAGTGTGAGAGAACTGGCAATCTGAGACCCCCCGAAATTCGGAAAGGTGTTTCTGCACCTATCTTACGGGACAGGATCCCCCAAAAAACCTCCCCCAAGACACGTATGACTCACTCTGATTGATTCAGAGGTGCCAGACCTCACCTGATAATTGATACAAGTAGAGTTTACACCTTTATCTGCCCTAATCTCTCATTCCTCCTTCCCTACCCTATCCCTCTCCCCATCCCAAAAACCAAAATCTAGTTTATCAAAGCCCAAAAGAGTCTAATGCAAGGTGTACCAACAATTAAGTAGTTTTATCAAAGCTCAAAAGGGCCTAATGCAAGGTGCACCCACAGGTAACTAGTTTATCAAAGCCCAAAAGGGTGTAATGCAAGGTGTGCCCAGAATTAACTAATGTATTGAATCCCAAAAGGGTCTAATGCAAGGTATTACCACAAGCAACTAGTTTATCAAAGCTCTAAAGGGTCTAATGCATAAATGTAGCCAGCTGGGATGAAAAGTTAAAATTCAAACATTTTATTCCAAAAATCGTTAAAAAAAGAACTAGCCAACAGATAATCTCATAAAAAGGTGCTCCCTTGAAACATCTACATGTTTCAGAACAGCCGCTATGCAGTCTGTAAGTAAGGTCCTTACACATGACATTCAAATCACTCACATATACCTTTGAATATGGTGTTCTCCCTCTCAATCATAAATTTCATTGGATAGCCTACACCTGCCAATTAATTACACACCAACCCTGAGAAATCATATTCTGGAGACTCACCTCCCAATTCAAACATGCGGCAAGGCTGAAACTATGAGATATGAGATGGATGAGGAAGCGTGCAACAAGGGCGAAGCAATAAGCTCTGCTGGAATTAAGTGAGAATGAATCTATAGTTATTTGATCTGTTGAATATGGGGGTAGTTTGGTAATAATGGATACTATAGATTAGGAACAGGAATCTTTGAGGCAGCTAAGAGATAATTCTTCTTATGAAAAGTTACCTGCAGACCTCCAACTTTACAGTTTAACCTGGAGCTTAGATTACTCTTACAGGAGGGTAAGGCATTGGGAGTACTAAAGGAGAAAGAAATAGACAATTTATTTGTGGACTCCCCTATTGTCCCTGTCTTTCATCATCTCCCTAAGATCCACAAGTCGGAGAGGCCTCTTTTAGACTAGCTGATTGTGGCAGGCATTGGGGTGGGGGATGAATGAAAGGCTGGGACTATGGGTGGACTTCTTTTTACAACCATTGGTAAAGATACTTCCTGGGTTCCTACAGGATTCTAGAGATGTCATTAGGAATGAATGAATGAATTTTGGTTGGAATAATATTACAGATGGTTAACATGTGATGTGGCCTCATTATTAGGGATGAGCGAATCGATCCGGACGAACCCGGATTCGATCCGAATTTCAGGAAAAATTCGATTCGGATCGAATCCGAATTTCCCCGCGATTCGATCACTCGAAGTTTTCCTTTAACATCCATTCATTCACATTTACAGGCATTCTAAGATGGCGGACGGGACATGTCTGGACATCTATCCCGCGCCAGTGCAAGCTGGGGCAGTCACATGCAGCCTATCAGCAGCCAGCAAGCCCGGTGACGTCACACAGCGGTATTTAACGGCGGCCATCTTGCTTTTCCTCATTTCTCTATTGCATTCGTGACAGACAGAACGCTGTGTAGCTGAGGCAGTTAGACAGGCAGGGACAGACAGGGACAGGCTGGAGACAGGCAGGAGACAGGCAGGAGACAGACAGGAGACAGACAGAAAGCCAGGGAAAGGTAGGAAAAACGGAGGCTGTCACAAGGAGATTTTTTTTTTTTTTCATCCAGCCTGAGTGTTACTAGCTGGCTGACAGGCTTTGTTAGCGTTTTCAGGCTGCTTATAGTAACTAACTGTGCATATATACTGAACTGATCTTAAGTCTGCTGTGAGGCATCCCATTCTGTGACTAAAGCAGCCTCTGTTTAAGACCATATAAGCATTTGCTCTTATCATATTTGAAATTAGCCTGATAAAGACACTTTTGCTGGGCAAAGCACTACTGGACCCTGCCAGGTCCATTCCTGCCCAGGGCATCCCATTCTGTGACTACAGCAGCCTCTGTTTAAGACCATATAAGCATTTGCTCTTATCATATTTGAAATTAGCCTGATAAAGACACTTTTGCTGGGCAAAGCACTACTGGACCCTGCCAGGTCCATTCCTGCCCAGGGCATCCCATTCTGTGACTACAGCAGCCTCTGTTTAAGACCATATAAGCATTTGCTCTTATCATATTTGAAATTAGCCTGATAAAGACACTTTTGCTGGGCAAAGCACTACTGGACCCTGCCAGGTCAATTCCTGCCCAGGGCATCCCATTCTGTGACTAAAGCAGCCTCTGTTTAAGACCATATAAGCATTTGCTCTTATCATATTTGAAATTAGCCTGATAAAGACACTTTTGCTGGGCAAAGCACTACTGGACCCTGCCAGGTCCATTCCTGCCCAGGGCATCCCATTCTGTGACTAAAGCAGCCTCTGTTTAAGACCATATAAGCATTTGCTCTTATCATATTTGAAATTAGCCTGATAAAGACACTTTTGCTGGGCAAAGCACTACTGGACCCTGCCAGGTCCATTCCTGCCCAGGGCATCCCATTCTGTGACTAAAGCAGCCTCTGTTTAAGACCATATAAGCATTTGCTCTTATCATATTTGAAATTAGCCTGATAAAGACACTTTTGCTGGGCAAAGCACTACTGGACCCTGCCAGGTCCATTCCTGCCCAGGGCATCCCATTCTGTGACTAAAGCAGCCTCTGTTTAAGACCATATAAGCATTTGCTCTTATATTTGAAATTAGCCTGATAAAGACACTTTTGCTGGGCAAAGCACTACTGGACCCTGCCAGGTCGATTCCTGTTGGGGCATCCCATTCTGTGACTACAGCAGCCTCTGTTTAAGACCATATAAGCATTTGCTCTTATCATATTTGAAATTAGCCTGATAAAGACACTTTTGCTGGGCAAAGCACTACTGGACCCTGCCAGGTCCATTCCTGCCCAGGGCATCCCATTCTGTGACTACAGCAGCCTCTGTTTAAGACCATATAAGCATTTGCTCTTATCATATTTGAAATTAGCCTGATAAAGACACTTTTGCTGGGCAAAGCACTACTGGACCCTGCCAGGTCCATTCCTGCCCAGGGCATCCCATTCTGTGACTAAAGCAGCCTCTGTTTAAGACCATATAAGCATTTGCTCTTATCATATTTGAAATTAGCCTGATAAAGACACTTTTGCTGGGCAAAGCACTACTGGACCCTGCCAGGTCCATTCCTGCCCAGGGCATCCCATTCTGTGACTAAAGCAGCCTCTGTTTAAGACCATATAAGCATTTGCTCTTATATTTGAAATTAGCCTGATAAAGACACTTTTGCTGGGCAAAGCACTACTGGACCCTGCCAGGTCGATTCCTGTTGGGGCATCCCATTCTGTGACTACAGCAGCCTCTGTTTAAGACCATATAAGCATTTGCTCTTATCATATTTGAAATTAGCCTGATAAAGACACTTTTGCTGGGCAAAGCACTACTGGACCCTGCCAGGTCCATTCCTGCCCAGGGCATCCCATTCTGTGACTACAGCAGCCTCTGTTTAAGACCATATAAGCATTTGCTCTTATCATATTTGAAATTAGCCTGATAAAGACACTTTTGCTGGGCAAAGCACTACTGGACCCTGCCAGGTCCATTCCTGCCCAGGGCATCCCATTCTGTGACTACAGCAGCCTCTGTTTAAGACCATATAAGCATTTGCTCTTATCATATTTGAAATTAGCCTGATAAAGACACTTTTGCTGGGCAAAGCACTACTGGACCCTGCCAGGTCCATTCCTGCCCAGGGCATCCCATTCTGTGACTAAAGCAGCCTCTGTTTAAGACCATATAAGCATTTGCTCTTATCATATTTGAAATTAGCCTGATAAAGACACTTTTGCTGGGCAAAGCACTACTGGACCCTGCCAGGTCCATTCCTGCCCAGGGCATCCCATTCTGTGACTAAAGCAGCCTCTGTTTAAGACCATATAAGCATTTGCTCTTATCATATTTGAAATTAGCCTGATAAAGACACTTTTGCTGGGCAAAGCACTACTGGACCCTGCCAGGTCCATTCCTGCCCAGGGCATCCCATTCTGTGACTACAGCAGCCTCTGTTTAAGACCATATAAGCATTTGCTCTTATCATATTTGAAATTAGCCTGATAAAGACACTTTTGCTGGGCAAAGCACTACTGGACCCTGCCAGGTCCATTCCTGCCCAGGGCATCCCATTCTGTGACTACAGCAGCCTCTGTTTAAGACCATATAAGCATTTGCTCTTATCATATTTGAAATTAGCCTGATAAAGACACTTTTGCTGGGCAAAGCACTACTGGACCCTGCCAGGTCCATTCCTGCCCAGGGCATCCCATTCTGTGACTAAAGCAGCCTCTGTTTAAGACCATATAAGCATTTGCTCTTATCATATTTGAAATTAGCCTGATAAAGACACTTTTGCTGGGCAAAGCACTACTGGACCCTGCCAGGTCCATTCCTGCCCAGGGCATCCCATTCTGTGACTAAAGCAGCCTCTGTTTAAGACCATATAAGCATTTGCTCTTATATTTGAAATTAGCCTGATAAAGACACTTTTGCTGGGCAAAGCACTACTGGACCCTGCCAAGTCGATTCCTGTTGGGGCATCCCATTCTGTGACTACAGCAGCCTCTGTTTAAGACCATATAAGCATTTGCTCTTATCATATTTGAAATTAGCCTGATAAAGACACTTTTGCTGGGCAAAGCACTACTGGACCCTGCCAGGTCCATTCCTGCCCAGGGCATCCCATTCTGTGACTAAAGCAGCCTCTGTTTAAGACCATATAAGCATTTGCTCTTATCATATTTGAAATTAGGCCTGATAAAGACACTTTTGCTGGGCATAGCACTACTGGACCCTGCCAGGTCCACTTCTGTTGGGGCATCCCATTCTGTGACTAAAGCAGCCTCTGTTTAAGACCATATAAGCATTTGCTCTTATTATATTTATATTATAAGACACTTTTGCTGGGCATAGGCTTACTGCTGCCTGCCAGGTGCACTTCTGTTGAGGCATCCCATTCTGTAACATAGCATACCCCTCTTTATTTACACTAAGCAGCTCTCTTATTTACACTAAGCAGGCCTGTTGGAGGCTGAGTGTTACTGCTCACTTTTGGTGTGCATTATATTCGGTTTCATATAGACCCACCGCTGCCCGGGGTTTTTTTAAATATCACCTACTACCACGCCAGTTAGACTATGTCGGGCAGACAAGTGCCTGGAAGTGAAAAGAGGAGTGGCAGAGGCCAAGATTCCGCAGGCAGAGCTCGCATCAGACTGGGGGCCAGTAGCAGCAGGAGTCACGCTGAGAGACCTAATCTGCCAGTATCTGCTAGCGGTCGGGTCTCCACCAGTAACGCATCTGCCGTGGTAGATTGGCTGACGCGCTCATCAACAACATCATCACAACTTACATCTGAGACCCCCAGTCTAGGGTCGGTAGGTTCCTCTGACACAACCCTGAGTTGGCATGCCCCGAGAGCAGTCCCTGTCCTCCCATTGCCTCTGTCCTACGCCGTTCCCTCCCCCAGCGACGTATCCTATGCTTTGGGTTCAGCTCCACTCTTTAGTGAGGAGGACGATCAGATACAGGAGGACAGTCAGCAGCTACTGCCCAGCCAAGAAATGGAGGTGGCTTCTTTAGCTAGGCAGACAAATAGTGATGTGGACAGTGTCGTGGGTGCTGCGAGCGTTCCAGCTCCTGCGCCAGACACTGTTGACGAATCCACGAACATCAGTGACGTACAGCCACAACTCGGTGATGATGATGATGATGACGATGAAGCCGATCGCACTTGGGAGCCGGGTGATGAAGGGGCTTCATCGTCATCATCAGGAGAAGAGGGGCGCAGGTTGCCCCGGAGTCAGCAGCTGAGGCAGCAAGGTGGTAGCAGTCAGCATGGGGGCACAATTCCAAAGGCTGGAGCCGGCCGGGGCCGGGGCCGGGGTAGAGCACCTGCTGTGCGGCAGTCTACCTTATCGGGAGGTAGTGGAGCAGGGGTTCCTGGAGTTGGCAACAGCAGCAGTGAATCAGTGAGGCCAGGGGGTGGGAAAAGTAGCTACTCGGCAGTGTGGCAGTTTTTCCTGAGGCATCCGCAGGAGGGTAACATGGCCACATGCAAGATATGTAGGCAAAAGGTGAAGCGTGGCCAGGGTCCAAATGTTGGCACCACGACCCTGCGTCAACATATGATGCGTCACCATAAAACGACCTGGGAGAACCGAGGCTCCCAAGGGGTGGTCCAGTCTGCTTCCTCACCAAGTGAGCTCCCAATTTCTGCCAGCCAAGGCTCCAGCACCTCAGCCGAAGGCAGCTGTGCGTCATACCCATCCTCTGTCGCTCCTGCTCCTCCTCCTCCTCCTCCAAGTCATGCATCCCGCCAGCAATCCATCAGCGAAGCCATGTCCAAGAGACAGCAGTATGCGCCCACTCATCCTACGGCGCAGAAGCTGAATGTGCTCCTGTCCAAGTTGCTGGTGCTGCAGTCGCTCCCTTTTCAGGTGGTGGAATCTGCACCTTTCAGAGAACTGATGGCTTGTGCCGAGCCGAGGTGGAGAGTCCAAAGCCGTCATTTCTTTGCCAAGAAGGCAGTACCAGCGCTGCACACTTTTGTTGAACAGAAGGTGGGCCAGTCCTTGAGCCTGTCGGTGTGTAGCAAAATACATGGCAGCGCCGACATCTGGAGCTGTAACTACGGTCAGGGGCAGTACATGTCGTTTACGGCCCACTGGGTGAATGTGGTCCCTTTGCAGCAGCAACTTGGACAGGTCACGCCGCTTCGGCCTCCGCGCTCTCTGCCCATTGGGCCTGTGACACCGTGCGACTCGGCCTCCTCATCCTCCGCCATCTCCTCACCCTCCACTGTAGGCTCAAGTCTCAGTGCCCCTCCAGTCTACCATGTGTGCAGGGCACGGAGGTGTCACGCAGTGCTTCACATGGTTTGTCTTGGCGAACGGAGTCACACAGGGGAGGAACTGCTTAAATGTATTCATCAGGAAATCCAAACATGGCTTACTCCGAGAAAACTTAAAATGGGAATCATGGTTACCGACAATGGGAAGAACATTTTGTCTGCGCTGCGCCAAGGAAGCCTGACCCATGCCCCCTGCATGGCTCACGTCTTCAATCTGGTTGTCAAGCGGTTTCTGAAGTGTTCCCCCCATCTGCAAGACATCCTAACAACTTCAAGGAAACTTTGCATGCACTTCAGCCACTCCTACACCGCCAAACACACCCTTCTTGAGCTACAGCGTCAGAATGGTATCCCCCAACATAGTCTGATTTGCGATGTTTCCACCCGTTGGAATTCCACCCTTCACATGTTGGACCGATTATATGAACAGAGAAAAGCCATCACGGATTTCCTGATGATCCAAGCAGATAGGGGGACTCCCCTGTGTAACTTCAATGTCAACCAGTGGCAGCTCATACGTGACACCTGCCGTTTGCTCAGGCCCTTTGAGGATGCCACTTTATTTGTCAGTCAGCAGGATTACGGGATGAACGACGTGATTCCACTGCTTCATGTACTACAGCACATGTTGGAAACCATGGCTGGTCAGGGCACTGGAGACATGGCGTTTACATCTTACGGCCACATGAACCCCGCTGGAGCTGAACTGGAGGAGGAGGAAGAGGAGGAGGAGGAGTTGCCCAGCGAAACACAGTTTAGGCTTGGCGAAATGGCTGGTTTATCTAGTCAGCGGACAGGAGAGGAGGAGCAGGAGCAGCCAGAGGAGCTAGAGGTTTTTGAGGAAGGCGAGACAGAGGACCCGGGCACACCGTGGCAGTATGCAGTGGAGATGGAGACAGGTAGTCCATCCGAGTCACTTGCGCAAATGGCACGAAGCATGCTCACGTGCTTGCGTAGTGACCCCAGAATTGTTTCCATCTGTCGGCGGGATGACTTCTGGCTGTCCACCTTATTGGACCCTCGCTTCCGGCACAAAATGGGGGCATTTTTTAAACCCACCGAGAGGGAGGACAAACTCAACTACTACAAAGACATTCTACGTAGGCAGTTGGCCGATGCCTATCTGCGCCATGGTCCATACTCTCGCAGGTCTGACTCGAGGGGACCTCTGCGCTCACCTTCCACTGCCATGGCTGCTGGGGGGGTTGGCAGCAGCAGCAGCAGAAGCTCCATCAGCAGCAGCAGCCTCAGTCTTCAGTCGCTAATGAGTAGCTTTCTACACCCGCATAGTGAGGCTACTCATGAGCAGCAGGAAGACCTGGAGCAGGACCTGAACCAGCAGGTCATGTCATACTTTGACATGACCATGCCAACACACCTTGAGGATCCGCTGGACTTCTGGGCAGCCAAACTTGATTTGTGGCCGCAACTAGCAGAGTTTGCCCTGGAAAAGCTGTCCTGCCCGGCAAGTAGCGTGCCATCTGAGCGGGTGTTTAGTGCGGCGGGGGCCATAGTTACGGCGAGGAGAACTCGTCTGTCAACTAAAAATGTGGAGAGACTCACCTTTGTCAAAATGAATCAGGGATGGATCAGCCAGGATTTCCACCCACCAATGCCTGATGCATGCGACTAGATTCAGCATGGTGCCACGTTTTACACTTTCCAAATGGTGCAAAACATATTTATGTCTTTAGGCCATTTTTTGGGCTCCTGCTGCTGCTACTGTCAACTCCTGCCAACTCCAGGGTGTGATTCATCCAATTTTTGGGCTCCTGAAGCCAACTCCAGTGTATATTTGGGCTCCTGCTGCTGCTGCTGCCAACTTCTGCCAACTCCAGGGTGTGATTCATCCAATTTTTGGGCTCCTGAAGCCAACTCCAGTGTATATTTGGGCTCCTGCTGCTGCTACTGTCAACTCCTGCCAACTCCAGGGTGTGATTCATCCAATTTTTGGGCTCCTGAAGCCAACTCCAGTGTATATTTGGGCTCCTGCTGCTGCTACTGTCAACTCCTGCCAACTCCAGGGTGTGATTCATCCAATTTTTGGGCTCCTGAGGCCAACTCCAGTGTATATTTGGGCTCCTGCTGCTGCTACTGTCAACTCCTGCCAACTCCAGGGTGTGATTCATCCAATTTTTGGGCTCCTGAAGCCAACTCCAGTGTATATTTGGGCTCCTGCTGCTGCTGCTGCCACCTTCTGCCAACTCCAGGGTGTGATTCATCCAATTTTTGGGCTCCTGCTGCTGCTGCTGCCAACTTCTGCCAACTCCAGGGTGTGATTCATCCAATTTTTGGGCTCCTGAAGCCAACTCCAGTGTATATTTGGGCTCCTGCTGCTGCTACTGTCAACTCCTGCCAACTCCAGGGTGTGATTCATCCAATTTTTGGGCTCCTGAAGCCAACTCCAGTGTATATTTGGGCTCCTGCTGCTGCTGCTGCCAACTTCTGCCAACTCCAGGGTGTGATTCATCCAATTTTTGGGCTCCTGAAGACAACTCCAGTGTATATTTGGGCTCCTGCTGCTGCTACTGTCAACTCCTGCCAACTCCAGGGTGTGATTCATCCAATTTTTGGGCTCCTGAGGCCAACTCCAGTGTATATTTGGGCTCCTGCTGCTGCTGCTGCCAACTTCTGCCAACTCCAGGGTGTGATTCATCCAATTTTTGGGCTCCTGAAGCCAACTCCAGTGTATATTTGGGCTCCTGCTGCTGCTACTGTCAACTCCTGCCAACTCCAGGGTGTGATTCATCCAATTTTTGGGCTCCTGAAGCCAACTCCAGTGTATATTTGGGCTCCTGCTGCTGCTGCTGCCAACTTCTGCCAACTCCAGGGTGTGATTCATCCAATTTTTGGGCTCCTGAGGCCAACTCCAGTGTATATTTGGGCTCCTGCTGCTGCTACTGTCAACTCCTGCCAACTCCAGGGTGTGATTCATCCAATTTTTGGGCTCCTGAAGCCAACTCCAGTGTATATTTGGGCTCCTGCTGCTGCTGCTGCCAACTTCTGCCAACTCCAGGGTGTGATTCATCCAATTTTTGGGCTCCTGCTGCTGCTGCTGCCAACTTCTGCCAACTCCAGGGTGTGATTCATCCAATTTTTGGGCTCCTGAAGCCAACTCCAGTGTATATTTGGGCTCCTGCTGCTGCTGCTGTCAACTCCTGCCAACTCCAGGGTGTGATTCATCCAATTTTTGGGCTCCTGAAGCCAACTCCAGTGTATATTTGGGCTCCTGCTGCTGCTGCTGCCAACTTCTGCCAACTCCAGGGTGTGATTCATCCAATTTTTGGGCTCCTGAAGCCAACTCCAGTGTATATTTGGGCTCCTGCTGCTGCTACTGTCAACTCCTGCCAACTCCAGGGTGTGATTCATCCAATTTTTGGGCTCCTGAGGCCAACTCCAGTGTATATTTGGGCTCCTGCTGCTGCTGCTGCCAACTTCTGCCAACTCCAGGGTGTGATTCATCCAATTTTTGGGCTCCTGAAGCCAACTCCAGTGTATATTTGGGCTCCTGCTGCTGCTACTGTCAACTCCTGCCAACTCCAGGGTGTGATTCATCCAATTTTTGGGCTCCTGAAGCCAACTCCAGTGTATATTTGGGCTCCTGCTGCTGCTGCTGCCAACTTCTGCCAACTCCAGGGTGTGATTCATCCAATTTTTGGGCTCCTGAGGCCAACTCCAGTGTATATTTGGGCTCCTGCTGCTGCTGCTGCCAACTTCTGCCAACTCCAGGGTGTGATTCATCCAATTTTTGGGCTCCTGAAGCCAACTCCAGTGTATATTTGGGCTCCTGCTGCTGCTACTGTCAACTCCTGCCAACTCCAGGGTGTGATTCATCCAATTTTTGGGCTCCTGAGGCCAACTCCAGTGTATATTTGGGCTCCTGCTGCTGCTGCTGCCAACTTCTGCCAACTCCAGGGTGTGATTCATCCAATATTTGGGCTCCTGAAGCCAACTCCAGTGTATATTTGGGCTCCTGCTGCTGCTACTGTCAACTCCTGCCAACTCCAGGGTGTGATTCATCCAATTTTTGGGCTCCTGAGGCCAACTCCAGTGTATATTTGGGCTCCTGCTGCTGCTACTGTCAACTCCTGCCAACTCCAGGGTGTGATTCATCCAATTTTTGGGCTCCTGAAGCCAACTCCAGTGTATATTTGGGCTCCTGCTGCTGCTGCTGCCAACTTCTGCCAACTCCAGGGTGTGATTCATCCAATTTTTGGGCTCCTGCTGCTGCTGCTGCCAACTTCTGCCAACTCCAGGGTGTGATTCATCCAATTTTTGGGCTCCTGAAGCCAACTCCAGTGTATATTTGGGCTCCTGCTGCTGCTACTGTCAACTCCTGCCAACTCCAGGGTGTGATTCATCCAATTTTTGGGCTCCTGAAGCCAACTCCAGTGTATATTTGGGCTCCTGCTGCTGCTGCTGCCAACTTCTGCCAACTCCAGGGTGTGATTCATCCAATTTTTGGGCTCCTGAAGCCAACTCCAGTGTATATTTGGGCTCCTGCTGCTGCTACTGTCAACTCCTGCCAACTCCAGGGTGTGATTCATCCAATTTTTGGGCTCCTGAAGCCAACTCCAGTGTATATTTGGGCTCCTGCTGCTGCTGCTGCCAACTTCTGCCAACTCCAGGGTGTGATTCATCCAATTTTTGGGCTCCTGAGGCCAACTCCAGTGTATATTTGGGCTCCTGCTGCTGCTGCTGCCAACTTCTGCCAACTCCAGGGTGTGATTCATCCAATTTTTGGGCTCCTGAAGCCAACTCCAGTGTATATTTGGGCTCCTGCTGCTGCTACTGTCAACTCCTGCCAACTCCAGGGTGTGATTCATCCAATTTTTGGGCTCCTGAGGCCAACTCCAGTGTATATTTGGGCTCCTGCTGCTGCTGCTGCCAACTTCTGCCAACTCCAGGGTGTGATTCATCCAATTTTTGGGCTCCTGAAGCCAACTCCAGTGTATATTTGGGCTCCTGCTGCTGCTACTGTCAACTCCTGCCAACTCCAGGGTGTGATTCATCCAATTTTTTGGGCTCCTGAGGCCAACTCCAGTGTATATTTGGGCTCCTGCTGCTGCTACTGTCAACTCCTGCCAACTCCAGGGTGTGATTCATCCAATTTTTGGGCTCCTGAAGCCAACTCCAGTGTATATTTGGGCTCCTGCTGCTGCTGCTGCCAACTTCTGCCAACTCCAGGGTGTGATTCATCCAATTTTTGGGCTCCTGCTGCTGCTGCTGCCAACTTCTGCCAACTCCAGGGTGTGATTCATCCAATTTTTGGGCTCCTGAAGCCAACTCCAGTGTATATTTGGGCTCCTGCTGCTGCTACTGTCAACTCCTGCCAACTCCAGGGTGTGATTCATCCAATTTTTGGGCTCCTGAAGCCAACTCCAGTGTATATTTGGGCTCCTGCTGCTGCTGCTGCCAACTTCTGCCAACTCCAGGGTGTGATTCATCCAATTTTTGGGCTCCTGAAGCCAACTCCAGTGTATATTTGGGCTCCTGCTGCTGCTACTGTCAACTCCTGCCAACTCCAGGGTGTGATTTATCCAATTCTTGGGCTCCTGAAGCCAACTCCAGTGTATATTTGGGCTCCTGCTGCTGCTACTGTCAACTCCTGCCAACTCCAGGGTGTGATTCATCCAATTTTTGGGCTCCTGAGGCCAACTCCAGTGTATATTTGGGCTCCTGCTGCTGCTGCTGCCAACTTCTGCCAACTCCAGGGTGTGATTCATCCAATTTTTGGGCTCCTGAAGCCAACTCCAGTGTATATTTGGGCTCCTGCTGCTGCTACTGTCAACTCCTGCCAACTCCAGGGTGTGATTCATCCAATTTTTGGGCTCCTGAAGCCAACTCCAGTGTATATTTGGGCTCCTGCTGCTGCTACTGTCAACTCCTGCCAACTCCAGGGTGTGATTCATCCAATTTTTGGGCTCCTGAGGCCAACTCCAGTGTATATTTGGGCTCCTGCTGCTGCTGCTGCCAACTTCTGCCAACTCCAGGGTGTGATTCATCCAATTTTTGGGCTCCTGAAGCCAACTCCAGTGTATATTTGGGCTCCTGCTGCTGCTACTGTCAACTCCTGCCAACTCCAGGGTGTGATTCATCCAATTTTTGGGCTCCTGAAGCCAACTCCAGTATATATTTGGGCTCCTGCTGCTGCCAACTTCTGCCAACTCCAGGGTGTGATTCATCCAATTTTTGGGCTCCTGCTGCTGCTGCTGCCAACTTCTGCCAACTCCAGGGTGTGATTCATCCAATTTTTGGGCTCCTGAAGCCAACTCCAGTGTATATTTGGGCTTCTGCTGCTGCTACTGTCAACTCCTGCCAACTCCAGGGTGTGATTCATCCAATTTTTGGGCTCCTGAAGCCAACTCCAGTGTATATTTGGGCTCCTGCTGCTGCTACTGTCAACTCCTGCCAACTCCAGGGTGTGATTCATCCAATTTTTGGGCTCCTGAGGCCAACTCCAGTGTATATTTGGGCTCCTGCTGCTGCTGCTGCCAACTTCTGCCAACTCCAGGGTGTGATTCATCCAATTTTTGGGCTCCTGAAGCCAACTCCAGTGTATATTTGGGCTCCTGCTGCTGCTACTGTCAACTCCTGCCAACTCCAGGGTGTGATTCATCCAATTTTTGGGCTCCTGAAGCCAACTCCAGTGTATATTTGGGCTCCTGCTGCTGCTACTGTCAACTCCTGCCAACTCCAGGGTGTGATTCATCCAATTTTTGGGCTCCTGAGGCCAACTCCAGTGTATATTTGGGCTCCTGCTGCTGCTACTGTCAACTCCTGCCAACTCCAGGGTGTGATTCATCCAATTTTTGGGCTCCTGAAGCCAACTCCAGTGTATATTTGGGCTCCTGCTGCTGCTACTGTCAACTCCTGCCAACTCCAGGGTGTGATTCATCCAATTTTTGGGCTACTGAGGCCAACTCCAGTGTATATTTGGGCTCCTGCTGCTGCTGCCAACTTCTGCCAACTCCAGGGTGTGATTCATCCAATTTTTGGGCTCCTGAAGCCAACTCCAGTGTATATTTGGGCTCCTGCTGCTGCTACTGTCAACTCCTGCCAACTCCAGGGTGTGATTCATCCAATTTTTGGGCTCCTGAAGCCAACTCCAGTATATATTTGGGCTCCTGCTGCTGCTGCTGCCAACTTCTGCCAACTCCAGGGTGTGATTCATCCAATTTTTGGGCTCCTGCTGCTGCTGCTGCCAACTTCTGCCAACTCCAGGGTGTGATTCATCCAATTTTTGGGCTCCTGAAGCCAACTCCAGTGTATATTTGGGCTCCTGCTGCTGCTACTGTCAACTCCTGCCAACTCCAGGGTGTGATTCATCCAATTTTTGGGCTCCTGAAGCCAACTCCAGTGTATATTTGGGCTCCTGCTGCTGCTACTGTCAACTCCTGCCAACTCCAGGGTGTGATTCATCCAATTTTTGGGCTCCTGAGGCCAACTCCAGTGTATATTTGGGCTCCTGCTGCTGCTGCCAACTTCTGCCAACTCCAGGGTGTGATTCATCCAATTTTTGGGCTCCTGCTGCTGCTGCTGCCAACTTCTGCCAACTCCAGGGTGTGATTCATCCAATTTTTGGGCTCCTGAGGCCAACTCCAGTGTATATTTGGGCTCCTGCTGCTGCTGCTGCCAACTTCTGCCAACTCCAGGGTGTGATTCATCCAATTTTTGGGCTCCTGAGGCCAACTCCAGTGTATATTTGGGCTCCTTCTGCCCCTCATAGTGATGCCACTTCAACTCTCTGCAATTGTGCCGCTCTGCGATTCTATTAGCGATGCCTCTGATCTGCATGTGATATTTCTTCAAAGTATTATTTAACTAACCCAGCACGCATCCTGTGCGTGTTACAGCAAGGCTGAATGGTTTACAACCCTATTGAGGCTCTAGGAGGCTCAGAAATAGCCGTTTTTAATAGCGATTCGTCGCGAATTTATTCGGGTCGAAACGATTTTTGTCGGAAAATTCGGCGAATCAGTCGAATTGAATTTTTCAAAAGTTCGCTCATCTCTACTCATTATATTTGGCCATTCTTCATGATCTTGCGTTACAAGTTTATTTTCATTTGCAAAATTACTCTGCATACAGTAAAGAAATAGCCTCATTTTTTTATTTTGGCAGTTTTGTTGAAGCATAATCTTTTTTCTAATGAATTTTATCTCCAGAGATGCAGAGCCTTGATGGAGGTTCCTTTTCACCCTCCCTTGCCAACCTTTATATGGGTTGGTGAGAGAGGACCTGCATCTATGAAAATGAAAACCTATTTCTGAATAATATTAAGTTGTGTGATCCCCACATCGACAACTTCTTGTTTGTATGGGAATGGGATGACCAGTCAGTGACTAATTTTGTCCATTATCAAAATAGTAACAATTTTAATTTGACATTTACTTCAGAAGACCATTTAACTAATATCCCGTTTTGGAAGTATCATCAGATGGCAGGAGAATTTCTACCTGTACCTACAGGAAAAAAACAGCTGGTAATACTACACTGAGAGGGGAGAGTTGCCATCCGGCGCATAAAATCAGGGCAATTCCTGTGGGTTAAAAGGCATTATTCAAAAACATTTACCCATTTAACAATGTGATCCAGATTTGAAAATGGTTTTAAGCAAGGGAGTTAGGATTGCAAGAAGGAGATCCCCACCTTGAAACAGATGCAAAAAATCTGGAATGGGGTGTGCACAACCCAGTAAATAGGTGCTGGCAGAAGGGAAAAAAGTCCAGTACAGAAATTGCTGTTGGGACCCTAGACTTGTCCCATATTCCTTATCAAATCTGCCGCACACTTAGAAATTATTACTCAGATATAAAGGATAAAAGGTATATATTTTATTTTGTTGAGCCACCCTTAAGACATGACAAAAAAGGACTTATTAAAAAACATAAACACACATGACACGCTGAGGGGAAAAAGGGATACTATAACCCTATAACGACTCTATTATTATTATATATTAATTCATTCTTATTAAATAGATAAATAATTCATGAAAACATAAGTAATTCATAGATACACCAATAGAAGCGAATATAAAAGTGCAAAATCAATTAATATAGTAAAAATAGTAGAAAAGGGGCATTTAAATGTGCTACAAATATCTACAAAGCAATTGATCTAACAATTGCCCAGCTACATATACAGTGAATATTAAAGTGAGAATGTGCATTGTGCAAAACCGCCAGAAAAATAAAGTGTTTACCTTGTAAAACGCTAATGAAGCTAAACCCACCAATATACAAATTGTAAAAATTCTTATGTAATGAAAACAATCAATTATGAGAATTAATATAAAATGATATCACCAATTGTAAAGAGTCCGGGTCCCCCAAACAGCGGCCCGCCACCGACGCGTTGCTTGGCCTATCGCCACTTCGCCAGGGTGAGATGGGCCCCTGTAGGATATCCCCATCTACTTGTACCCACCTCAGATAACTGCTGTCCCAATCAACGGCCGCGCCGCAGTCCCCCAGCAACGCGCCCCGTCCGGCAGATGGCTTCCGCCGCAGGGGTCACGTGTCGGCGGCCACGTTACATCCGCCCAGTGAAACGCATGTAATCAGGAAGCGTGTCACGGCGCGGGCACCCCGGCGCGCGGCCGCCCGGACTACCTCCCCTGCAGTAGGAGGGCCCGGGCGGCCGCGCGCACACGCGCCGCAGCACGACCCCCCGTCCACTCCTCTTCTCCGTCACAGACGGGCCCGAGGATCGTAGGAGGTGAGTATCAAGCAGGCGGGGAATCCCCACCATGTACATTAAAAATTAACCTAATCTTGTCCACACTTTACATTAAAACAGTGACCGTGAATGTAAGGATGGCAAATACATTAAACATATGTCATATCCAATTTATTCGTTATTTATATAACTTAAGCAGAATCACTATCTCTTAACACCATGGCCAACATTGTCTAATATTTCCTGTATAACACATATTTAATAGTGTGTTGAGGATTAATAATGGGGCATATTTCAGGATATCATGAGAGTTACTTAATTCCAATAAAAAGACATCCCAACTATATATGGGAGTTGTACATGCCTTCAATGGTATTCAATAGGGGGATATATATTTATTTATCTCAAAACAGAGAATATGGATACTCCTAATAGGCCCGTATATTAACTATACGCATGTATATTTGTATTTGTCATAGTGGGAAAGCACCCGCTCCAAATAAGGTACAGATAATATAAAGGTCGAGGGGGTCCCTATCCCCCCAAAAGAGGGTCCAACACCACAAATTGACCATCCAGCCTGTCCCGTTGGCACCAACACCTATCAGATCCGCTATTGTTCCAATGATATATAGTCGCAGGACTATTGCTAGAATGACAATATATGTGTCCATAAGATCAGTAGGGGCGTCCTTCCACCTCTGATTATCATGTAATATATCCAGTATGGGCTATCGATCTCCATCCCTCCTTGGGAGCCATCATATATCCAATGTGGAATGTAGGTCCCCATCCATCTTCAGGAGCCATGTTGTATCCAGTGTGGAATGCAGAACTCGATCCATCTCCAGGAGTCACAATATGTCTAGTATGGAATATAGACCTAAAAAGACATCATTCAGGGGGGTTAATCAGATATTTAATTAGTAGGGCCCAAATTCAGCCCAAATCAACCCCCACATTGCCAACCAGGGGAAAGATGTAGATAGATCCAATCCCTACCTAGATTCTAGTGTTGTGGGGCAGGCAGTTTTCAAAAAGAACAGTGTTACGTTCCAATCCCATTATACCATGAGTGTATAATAATAATATTATCCCATGTGAGTCCTCCAAGTGTGAAATAATAATAATCATGCAATATAACCACTAAGTGTCTATATAATATATGATAATCCCACCAACATGCCACCAAAATATATATATAAATAAAAAAGTGTAGAAAAATATAGAGAAATCCAAAATCATCAAAAAATCACAAAAGCCAAAACAAATTGTGCTAATACTAATCTAAAACATTGTCCTAGCCTGTATCCCATGACAAGAAAAATGGATGTTTCTGGTAGGGTTGGGTTAATCCCGACCCAAGAATGGGTGGAATGAGTAATCCTCATTTAAATCCCCTGGCGTTTTGGATCTTAAAGTATAGATCCACTGTGTCTCTTTTTGTTGGAGTTTCTTCTTCCGATTGCCTCCTCGAATCCCCAGATGGACTTGATCGATATACATGACTTGTAAAAGATCACCATTACCCTGATGATAATTTAGGAAATGGGATGCTACTGGTGTTAAAGTATTGCCTTCATTCCTATCCCTTACTGCCAATCTGATTGTGGAGAGATGTTTTTGGATTCGAGTTTTCACTGCTCTGATCGTTTCGCCTACATAATACTTAGGGCAGGGGCATCGAATTACGTAGATCACTCCCTCCGATCTACAATTAAGGAGTCCCCTAATCTTGATGTCCCTACCAGTGTATAAGTCCTTGATGACTGATGTTTTAATGACCTTCGGGCAGATGTTACATCTCCCACAAGGTCTACATCCCATTATCTCTTTGTTCATGGAAAGCCAATTCGATTGTCTAATAAAGTGGCTGTTGCACAGAGACTGTCACAGAGCCTTTAGCTGAAGCACATCACGGATACCAAATATGACAGAATGATTTCAACATGAAATATAGAACGGCACTTTAGGGAGGTTCATACAGGGATTTTGACCCACTTCAAATGTATGGCTATAGAAAAGGTTCGGATGCAGCCGAAAGGTGGTGAGTGGTGACCATCAAGCTAAACTATTGTTACGTGAGACATACTGCATTTTTAAGATGGGCACTAGGGTCCCCAAAGGTTTAAATTATTGCTGGGATGTTGACTTTTGTATAAATTCATTCTCATGGGGTTTGTTATTTTTGTCTGCCGTATTTATATAACCTTTAGGGTTTTTAATAATAGAAGTGTATTTTTCTTATTATGTATTTATTGCCATGGTATAGTGCAGAATATTATATGATGAATTTATATATTCCTATTAATTGTATGATGAATTCAAATATTGAGATGCATAGTCTGCTTACAACTGTATTTAAAGGAGCACTATCGGGAAATTGTGTAATATTAAAAATACATAGAAACACATCAGCTGATGAGAGGAGGGGTCACTTATACACCCGAACCGAATAAAGCTCCCACCAAGCTTGTGGTTTTCCTCTCTGGAAATTTATTGATGTTGGGTGTATAAGGGACCCCTCCCCCCGCCATCCAGTATATTTATATAGATTTTTATCATTGAGCCATTTTTTTGCGATAGTGCTCCTTTAAAGAGGGGTGAAATGGGGTATATCAGTACTGTCTCCTCCATGAGGGATGATAATGGTTTTAGCCCCCCCATCCAGTGGGTCAGTGCATGGATGGGGTTCCACTTATTGCCAGGCTGGCGCCTTCCTGGATTTTTAATGCACATTATAACTGAGTTTTTCAGTTTTACCACAGGTGGTGTATGCCAGGCTGTAGTTTTCCGGTCCCCCGCCGACCCGTCGCGATGATACTACCCCTGTCCTATGAGCAGAAGTTAGAGAGCGATGCGTCACTTTACTTCCACCCTCACCACCCCTGGTTGCACATTTCCTCATCCATCTCATAGCATGCCGGAGGGTAGTTTCGGCCACACCGCATATTTGAATTGGGAGGTGAGTCTCCAGGTTATGATTTCCCGGGGTTGGTGTGTAATTAATTGGCAGGTGTAGACTATCCAATTAAATTTATGATCCAATTAAATATATGAAAGGTATAAGTGAGTGATCTGAATGCATTAAGGATTATGTCAGCTGGTTCTTTCACCTTTTTGTGAGATTATCTGTTGGCTACAGCATTTTTTAATGATTTTTGGAATAAAATGTTTGAACTTTAATTTCCATCCCGGCTTCGTACATTTTTGCTTATACTGGACAAGGAGTGGAGCACTCCCAGCCGTGGCCATGAAGAGTCTTACACACAGATCAAGACCTGATATATTCCAGGTAGAGCTGAATTTTCTGTTAACCCTCTAATGCAAGGTGTGCCCACAAGAAACTAGTTTTATAAAAGCTCAAAAGGGTCTAGTATAATGTGTGCCCACAAGAAACAAGTTTTATCAAAGTAGCCCAAAAAGGTCTAATGCAAGGTGTACCCACAATTATACAGTTTTATCAAAACCCAAAGCTTCTAATGCAAGTTGTGCCCACAGATAATCTCTATTACATTCCCAGCATATGCCCCAGCAGCTACCCATCCCCAGGGTACCATGAGAACAGGCAAATGTCCCTTTCCCTATCTGCCCCTCACTGTCATCATTTGTTCTCCCTAGTTACGTGCCCTGATAAGGACAGTTTGAGATGCAGCCAGCCTCCTCTCCCCTCCTATGTGTCCTCAAAAGGACAATTGGTGCTCCTGATCCGCACCCTATCTGCCCCTGAGCCTGCAGCAGAACTTGATGAAATGATATCAGCGTGACCCCACCTTTGATACGGTGGGGTCAAGTTTCCAGCCTGGCCAATCACAGCCATGCCAAAAAAACAGGAGTTATCATGGAAAAATTGGCAAAAATGCTTGGGCAAGAGGCTCTGAATCACCCCCAATATGTGAGTTTCTGGTATTATGATTTGAAATAGACAGCTGACACCAAGTGAATCATCTTTAAAAGGAAAAGGAAAACACTGTTAGTCTTCATTGCTATAGATATTTGCTTTAATGTGGTTTTAAACCACACATCCCAAAATACTAGTAAAAATAAATGCCATATAAATTATTTTATTTTGCATTTGTGTCTGTATTCATATAATGTACTCACCTAATGTATTTTTCTTTGGTTGTGCAGAATATGACCTAGAGCCTTGTGATGATCCAGGAGTTCCAGCTTTTAGCAGAAGAATTGGATTTCACTTTGGTGTTGGGGACTCTTTAACTTTTTCCTGCTTTCCGGGATATCGATTAGAGGGTGCCAATAGGCTTACCTGCTTGGGAGGTGGCCGAAGAGTGTGGAGTACACCTCTTCCAAGGTGTGTGGGTAGGTGGTCACATACTTTCATTTCATTCATCAAATGTTTTACACCAGAGGTTATAGATTGAGATTAAAGTTCTTTTGTTGCTTATTTTTTAACCTCTCATCAGTTATGATATTTGCTTGACCGTTGGGTCCTCACTCGTGCTAGTAACAAAATTTCTCAACTGAGATCATCTTCCCAGGTGCATTGTTACAAGAACTCCACCAGTTTTTAGTAAAATACATACGTGCATAGGCCAGGTGGGTCTCTGCTGATAGGCTCCTGGCTGAAAGGAGGTGGTGTTCAAGCAAAACTACCTCCAAGACACTGAGATAAGCCACAATTGGCATTCAGTGGCTGGTGAGAGCCAGCTGAAGGAAGCAGGAAAGTATCCTTGTAAACAAAATTATAGGCCACAAATGTTTTAATGTTTTTTGATTATTCATAATGAACCATATTGTATTAAATGAACATCTATATTTTGCATACACTTAGCCCACATGTCTAATAGAATTGAGTGTTTTTACCTTCATAGAAAAAAAATTCTTGTGGTTATTATCAGCTTTTGCCTCTGCAGTTATATTTTTATTAAGAGACGGTGTCAAAAAGGGAATCTAAAACAGTCGCTATTAACTTTTATGACAAAGCAAAGAACAAGGTTAGTCTATTAGAAGTTCAGACCACTAGGCCTGGCTTCAGAAATGGCTGTCAAAGGTTTTCACCTACTTGGTGCCTTCTTTTTGGCTGAATGCTACCTATCCATATTAGTATGGTGCTTGCCAGCTTAAAAAGAACAAAACCATGCTCGATCTATCTTAAAGTGATACAGCAGGCAAAGGTAATTGTTACACCATTGCGTTGGGCTACATTTGACCTGTCCTAAACTGCTTTCCATTTTTAACTTGAAGAAGAGATTGTCAGTATCCATTCATCCACGGAATAGTTAAAAATAATTATTTTTAATTTATTACACGTATTACATTTTATGGTTACATTAAATTAATTATTTATTAAAAACACAGTGTGCCCCCTACCTTCCACAGCAGTTAGCCAGGCCCAGCAAGCAAATGCCATGGCTTGTAGCAGTAGGTCTTGGGTTATTTATATCAGATTGTATGCCTTTGGCCACTGGTCCAGGTGGAGGAACACAGGGCCTAAGATGATAAACACAGGGCTTTGTCCACAACTTGGATGCTCAGTAAGGTGGAGATCTGTGAATGAGCTATTTTCTCCACAAATTATGAATCTGTGACTCTATACCAGTTCAGAGGGCAGGGGTGACCAGCTACCTGTTTATGCTTGGGGGAAGGTGAGGAGCTAATTCTGCCACCCAGTTATCTGCTCCCCCTCCCCGGTGCTGAGGGTTTGAATAAGCCCAGTTTCCTTTTATCTGTGCTCAATTTATGTTTCATGACTGAAGCAATACAGGCCTTTTATTTGTATTTTATGGCCACCTAGAGCTGAGGAAAGTAAGATAAAGTGAGTAGTAAAACTGGAGCCAAAATAAATTGAATGCTTATCATACAAAATCAAGCTTTCCAGGATTTTTCGTTTCTTGTACTTACTAGATTAAAAAGTGCACAAAATAAGTGAAACCATTTTTCAAAAGATATAAACATTTTTTACTCCAAAAACAGATGCGTAAATGTAGCATTTTTTATTGAATCAGGGCCCTGGTGACTGTTCTGGTAATTAATATAGCATGTGGGTATTTTAAATAGCACATTTCTGGTCTTATTTTACTGTTTGCTTACTTGCTGGTTACTTAGAATTCAGCAAGACAACCTCTATTACTACACAGTTTGAAGCGAAATTACATGTACAGACTCACATTAAAGCCCTTTGTGCCACTCTCTGTAAAAGCATGCGCTATGAAAGGAGAGTGGCAACTCTCTCCTCAAGAGCCACCAATGGGCTATGTTTTGCAAATCACTACTTAGATGAACAGGGGGAGTAAATAGGGCTTATGGCCTGTTGGTGGCTCTTGAGGAGAGGGTTGGGGAACACTGTAGTAAGGAAATACTTCTTTTTAATGTGTTAAAATTACAGATTCATAAAAAATCTGTACCTCACTTGAAAATGTCTGCAACTCTCACCTGCAGAACCCCACTGTAAAATTATCAGAAGCGTTAACAGCCAGTTAAGGGGTATCACCAGTCCTCAAGGCTTTGGTAATGAATTTCATTAGGTGGGTTGAAGGTTACTGTAGATGAGGAGAGTAATTTTAAATGACGCACTCAAACCTAAGATTAACTAATTTTGTTTCATTCCTTTACTTGACTTTTCAGTTTCTTCTGACTTTTCCAAAATATACAACTATTTTATTTCAAATCACTGTCCCTCCTGTTCCTTCCTTTTGCTCTCCTGCTCTTCTGACTGGAAGAAGGTTTGGCAGGCTGCTCTGATGCAAATTGGTAGACTAACATCATCTTAAGCTGCACTGCAGACAGCATCTGTACCCGGTGGTGTACAGTGAAAGGACATGAGAATATCCCCAATACAGTGCACAACTTAGAAAAGCCTCTACTGGTGTGGCACTTAGCATCCAAGAGTCACACTGATTCGTTCTCAGCTTGATCAGGGCCTTTCTAGAGTTAAAAATACACCGATACTCACAATGTCTCCCCTGCAGCAGCTGTCTCTGTGTCTGTTTTACTAACCGATCTTGAAGATATAGTATCCAAACCATATCATGTATGCTGTGCACAATAGCAGATGTGTGCTTTTACACATTTTAAAACTACTACATAGTCATCCATAAAGAAAATATTGATTTATTTTACACTCTGATTTTCTGTCTTTTACACGTCTTACTGTCTGTCTGTCACAGTGTCAATTTAAATTTAAGATTTTTTAGATAGATGTGGCAGTGTTGCCCTGAGAGTTAAATTCACAATCCAATTATATTTTTAAATAGTTATGTAAGCCGTGTTAAGATCTTTGCTCTAGAGAAGCCAGGTTTCTCAATCCATCATCTTCCGGGGGTTGCTTTAACTACAAGGGCCTTCTGAAGTCTCACTGTAGCTTCCAAATCCTTTAGCTCAGTTCCCGGAATTTAAACTAAGCAGGGTGAATTTCATCTCAGTCAGCTTAGTGTGAGGAGCTCATCAGTAAAGGATGAGACATGCAAGCCAAGGACTCATTCTCAATGCTCTGAAAGTCTAATAGATAAGTTCATTATTCTAATTATTATGACTGTTCAAAGTAAAATGCTACAGGAGTAATATGGGCAATACTAATGCAAGAAAATGCAAAGACAATAGGGAGACTTATTTAGGAGGCGGCAGCGCCACACAGTGCCACGTTTTTGTCCTCAGAGTTACTCAGTGTGTGATTTAAGAAAGAAAGAACTTCAGCACCGATGCGGCCAACAGCTAGCTTCTTATTTAACACTAGCGCCAAAAAGGTTGCAGCACCAAGTGCTCTGGTTGAAAGCAGCACCAGTTGATACATGGGGGTGTAAGTCAAGATCCCATAGAGCACAATAGGGCAGCAATAGATTGAAGTGTTTTTATGCTTATAATTACATACATGTATTTGTACAGAACTTGTATTGTGACTTGTCAATAATGGAAACGCAAGACCTAGATGTCACAAAATGTATTTTTATTTTGGGTTATTAAAATTGATTTTAGTGGGTTCTTTTGCTTACCAATGTGTAATTTGGCCAACAACTAAAACGCAGCATAAACGCACTTTGTCCCCTCTGCCCCCAGCAGTGATTACTTGTAACTTTAATGATGAAATTCCAGCGCCAGAAAAATACAGCAAATTCAAGAAGGAAAAAGTTCATAAACATGCAAAGGAGCACCGACAAAAATGTACAAAAGTGGCGGTCACTGGCTCTAATATAATCAGCAGACCAAAATGCCAGGGCTCCCATCATCCCAGGCAAATAAAATCTAGAAGAAAAATGATGGGAACACAAAAAAGAATTTAAACAAAAAAATTATTTTAATTCAGGGAAAGCTGACATATACAGTACTGTAGTAAAAAAGGGAAGCCTTCTGCCATTATTGGTTGGCAGTAGTGTTGAGATTCGGGTCAGGGGTTTAATAAACCTGAATATCGGGTTATTGGTCAGAATTGAATTTTTCTATTTTTTGATAGAAGTTAACCAATTTTCCAATAATACCCTAAGCAGGATATTATTAAGCAAGGGTGATTTCTATTCTCTTCTTTAGTAACAGGTCGCAATACACAGCATTTCAGGCACTACCTGTAATGCCTGGTGGGACGCCTTTATTCTAGTCTGATCACAACCCCCAATCTCCACCGCCACTTCTGCCTATAGACAAGCCCATGCTTGCAGGGGTGCTGGAAACACCTCACCAGACATGGTTGCCCCAGGATTTAGGAACAGAGAATGTAATATGACAGACTAAAGGTTGGTAAACCCACAAGGCATGTGGGCGCTGAGCTGTGGGCAACGTAGCCTGCAACTGACCAGTGACTGAAGCTGGCGGCTGAACTGCACAGCTGATCCAGCAAGGAGTCAGAGGCAGGTGGATTTCCAAATACAAGCAATGTCAGGAGCCAGAGGGTTGGAGAGCTGTGCAGCATCAGTGTGTGAGACAGGCGGATAGTCATGGTCATGCTAAAGGTAAAGCTGGAAGATCAGAATCCAAACAAGGTTCCAATCGACTAATATGGCATGCAATAGGTAAAGCTTAGGTCACAGTAATACAAGGAGCTGAAATCCAAACCGATACAGAGCACCCTAGCTTTTTCTAAAATGGGCAATAGCAAGCTGAGAGAGGTCCGGCTTTATACAGGCCAGGCTAGAGTTAGAGGTATTCCAGAGGCAGTGCTGGGCTGCAGTGGTTAGCAGTGCACAGATAAATTGAATATTTTAGGATAACGTATGACTAAAGTGATGCCTGAGATACACAGGTTTATGAAGCACAGCCAGAGAGCACAGGACAAGTGATAATTAGGATGTTCCGAGAAACATAAAATCCTTACTCTACTGCTCAACTTGAGACCTTCAGGTTCCATTGGTATAACTCCCCTTATACCAAGGTGTTCAGGTCCTCATCAAGCCTAACTTCTCTCAGAGCTGCCACAGACAAGCCGTCTCCTCTATTCTGGTGCTGGCTATTGCTGGCTCCCTTTCCCTAACATTACCAGAGATTCCTCTCAAATGCATCCACTTCTAAGAACTTAGATTTGATGTAGAACCCCCCTTAAACATTAAGATTGTACCTATTGCACCTACAGACCATCCCATACCCACGCTCAGGCATGCGCTGCACATGGACTAAGCAAATCTGATGTTACCAACACAGTGTTCACTTAATTCCAAAATTACCTTTGACAATTTTCCTATGTTAATCAATAAGGCCTGTTATTCCTTATGGGTGGTGATCTGTTATTGAATCTCCATTGAAATGTAGGGCGATTTAAAACCACTAACTAACTTCTAACTAATGTCTCTCTCATTGCCCATTCCACTGAGAGGGTTTTAATCTCTCTGATGCAGAAATGCCAATACTTAATGTGGATAATGCAAATGAAGTCAACACTACCCTCCTTAACATTAGCTTTTTTCTAGTTTCAGGTATATCCCAACTTCCAGCTTTCAGAGTGTAGAAAATAAATACCACCCCAACCACACATAGATCTAAAACCTCAATGCTAGTATTAAACAGCTGCTGACACTGCACCTGCTGCCCTACAGACTTCCAGACTAACCCAGGATTGCTGATATTTAAATACTACTGCTGAAGCATGATGGGGGGATAACATAATACATAAACAAAAGACACTTACCTGGACCAGAATCCAGCTGCAAAGTCAGATGATGGTGCCAATTCCGACGCTGCCACTGGGTGTGACTGCTTGCCACACGTGCTCCTGTCTGTCCATTTAATTGAATGGGTGGGCAGAGGCGCTCACACCGTGAGAAGCGCGCACCCAGCGGCCGTCCTGGAATTCAACAAGATGGTGGGGATCAGCAGCAGAAATGCCTGAATCCAGCTGCTGCTGGATTTGGTGAAGTTAAGTGTATTTTCTTTATGTAACCCCCCACCCTGCTTCAGCACTAGGGGAGGGTGGCATGGATGAGGGCATTTAAAAAGCAGCTGACTGGACAAGCAGGCTGCACCTGCACTGTGGGCTCAAGGAGAGTTGAGTTGGCCTGACGTGGGGGTTCCACACAGCGGGGCACCGCAAAGCTTGGTGCCCCAGGGGGAAGGACCAAAGCCCAGGATAGTGAACATCCTGGGTTTTGGTCCACTTTAAACTGACTCAGTCTAGCTTCAAACTGTAGTTTGCACACTGTTTACGCTTGACTTCCAGTTGTGATGTTTTCTCAATGCGACAAATTTATGTAAAGTTAGCTAAAATATTGGCATCTGCAAATAAATCTCATTTTTCACAGAGGTCTTTATTATTTCTAAGTGTGAACTAAATGGTGGATCATATACAAAGGTCTGTTATCCTTTGCCCACCAGAGCTATTAAATGTGAATTGAACCCAAATGCTATTTTCTTGGCCGATTTTACATACATGTGTTTTATAGATATAGATATAGATTATTTTAGACAATGCCAAAAGTAGAAACGTTTTAACTTGTTTTGAATGAGGCTTATGTTAAATTAACTTAACAGTCACAAGATTAGACAATGAACTTCATAATGGTAATTGGTATTAAATGCTGCATACGTAGGTTTTAGGTTACACACTGGCACATGTGAATGGCAGTAATTTATCTGCAGAGTTCCCTTTTAGGCAAACAAATGAATTTAGAGTTTTAATAACTTAGCTTTACTTGTGTGCTAAAATTATTTTTATAGGCCTCAGACTGACAGACTTTACTCTCATTCATCATCTTTCTACTCTCAGCCATAATGCATAATGTTAGGATGACTGGGCGGGGCCAGGTGTTGAGAGCGTCATCACGTACTGAGGAGGATTGGCAGCTGCCGCTTCCGTATCCCGCGGCCGAGGGAACGGTGCACGGAGCTGCGCATTGCACTGCCAAATAACGAGATATCTTTGCAGCATTGAGGCGAGTGGAATCACATATACCTGTCCCAAAGGTCTAAACAGTGTTAGATGTTTTATGCGCCTATTTGGATCTTTAATCTGGTGAGCACAATAAATATGGGTGGGTGCCCTATTTTTTAATGGTAATACACTATGCAGTTTTTCTATTTTTTTCTATGTGATTTTGTCCTACAAATCGTTTAATTGGAATAACGCTGTCCTTCAAGAGGACCTTAATTGTGGAATTGAGTTGTTCTAATTACACCTTTTTGGATAAGGATGTCGTGTATGGAATAATATAAGTTCTTTTGCGCTTTATTGTGCAATTATCTGGTACGTCATTTTAAGCTTTTCTGGTGGTGGGACCCACAAGAGTGTACTATACCACGGCAAGGTGTCATCCTATGTTTTGAAAAGATTGAACTTTGGGAATCCCCGCGGAGTGCTGTTGTTTGTTTAGCAGACATTATATGCATTGTTGTTTTGTGACCGCACCAATACGGTCTTGTTCTCTCCAGCGCTGGGAAAATTTAATGTACATTTTTTTAAAGTCTTTTTAAGAATTATAGCGCAGTGTTTTATTGTATAAGGTTTTTTACCCTGTACATTTTCATATAATGTCAGGATAGTTTTTCATTTTTGTGTTGCACCAGAAAACTTCCAAGCTGAACAGGATGAGTGTTAAATCCTAATGGCACTGTGCATCAGCCATACTGTACACCGACATTCTTCTGCAGCAGTTTCTGAATTGTGTTATTTTGCTTACAATTTGTTGGCATGTCGACATTGTTCTACCTCACATAACAAAGATTTCAGACTGTGACAGTTCAATCTGCTAACTATTAGAGGTTACTGTAGTAATGTCAATCAGATGTGGAAGAACTGACAGTCCCTTGAGTTTTACTCTAGATTTCATTTTCCTTAAATCCTGTTTTGCATGATATATATCTTGTGACATTTGAAAAGTACTGTGCGTGTATCACTTTACTTTTTTAAGAGTTGAAAAAACTATTTTAGCTTCTAAAGAATTCAGTTTCTACATTTTTCCTATAGCTTGCAAATCAATATAACACGTGACCTTGGTGTTTCTTTGAATTTGGCCCCAGCCGTGGCTACAAAGAGATGGCCGCAGGCTTCCATGAGTGAGGACTTCTAGTGCCAGCTGGAGCCAAATTCAAACAAATGCTGCCGCTGCTCCACTGCTGCCACGACTGCTCAGGAAGAGGATTGGGCTGAGGTGAGTTAGAGAAGCACACTTACTGCTGTGCCTATTTCTTGTAGTAACCAAATGCATTTTTATGGATAGAATTCGACAAGAATTTGACAAGTCAAAGGTTGGAAGGAATTCAGTTGAGCAATTTTTGGTCACAGTTATGCTTTCATACACACTAGTTTATTAGATTCATGTTTTAAAAATTTGAGGCAGCTCAAGTCTTACCATTTTATCGTAATAAGAAAAGCTATTTCTTGCACTGATATTGATTGACCTTTAGTAATTGTCAGGGCTGCTGGTACTAATAAAGTTAGCACCCAGGCTTAAAGGGATTGACCAGTCGAACTTTAAAATGTTTGCCTGACAGATTACCTGATGCAGTGTCAGTCCCATGCTAAGGAGATTGGGAGATTTTCCTATTTCCTCTTCCACTACCCTCAGTGCCCCCCCCCCTCATCCTGACAACTAGGGATGAGCGAATAGATCCGGACGAACCCGGATTCATTCCGAATTTCATGAAAAATTTGATTCTGAACAAATCCGAATTTCCCCGCGATTCGATCGATCGAAGTTTTCCTTTAAACTCCATTTCAATTACAGGCATTCTAAGATGGTGGAAGCACATGCCCAGACATGTCCCCTGGGGCAATGTATCATGGGTAAGTCACATGCAGCCTATCAGCAGCCAGGAGCCCCGGTGACGTCACCGTGCTATATAAAGCGGCGGCCATCTTCCTTGTGCGCATTTCAGCGTTCTATTGCGGCAAGAACACAGCTCGTTACAGACAGGGACAGAGAGTTAGAGATAGGTAGGGAGAGTCAGAGAGGCAGACAGAGAGGTAGACAGCGCCAGGGAAAGATAGTGAAAGATAGGGAAAAAACTGAACCATCCAGCCAGGGACAGCTTAGAAGTGACAGTGAAACATTTTTTTTTTTCATTAGCCAGATCAGTTTTCAATTCAATTTCAGTTCTTTGTGTTGTAAATCTGCCTTGCCACTGTGCATGCCATCTATGCAGTGGCTTATTTAACCCTATCTATTACACACAAGCATTTATCATAATATAACTGGAATAGTTTTAATATTTTTTGGTCTGCCTTTAACAAAAAAAACACCAGCCCACCTGGGTATCCCAAACCTGCACTTAGCAGCCTATCTGTTATACTAAATATGCTTGTTGATCCTCCTCAGCTTAATCAAAGTATTGCCTTTCGATTTGGTTTTTGGTCTGCCTTTAACAAAAAAAACACCAGCCCACCTGGGTATCCCAAACCTGCACTTAGCAGCCTATCTGTTATACTAAATACGCTTGTTAATCCTTCCTCAGCTTAATCAAAGTATTGCATTTTGAATTGGTTTTTGGTCTGCCTTTAACAAAAAAAAAACACCAGCCCACCTGGGTATCCCAAACCTGCACTTAGCAGCCTATCTGTTATACTAAATAAGCTTGTTAATCCTTCCTCAGCTTAATCAAAGTATTGCATTTTGAATTGGTTTTTGGTCTGCTGCCAAAACACTAGGCCGCAGGGTATCTCATATTGCCAATTTTCATAGTATCTGGTGCAGAGAAGCAGTTCCTCACGTTATTTAGCTTCTTCTTTTTAGTAAGTAGTAAACACATTTTTTATCGTTACTAAAGACTTAAAGGAGCCGCAGCACTCTGCACCCTGTTAGCTTGCAGACCAACCTATAATCTGTCTCTAAATCTGGTAAAAACAGAGGCTCGGTCACACACATCTGCAGAAGTATTCTAAGCTGCACCACCACGCCAAGGTGCCTCTATGGGTGCAGTCCTAACTCTAATCTATGAGAGCCCCATTTGGGACATACAATGCAAGAGATAAAATGGGAGCAGCTTACCTGAGGTTGCCCTAAACCTCATGTGCAAGCCATGGGGTGGAAGGGTCAAGACCTTGCAATATAGCCTATACCCCACACCCCATGTGCTTGCACAAATTCAAAGTGAACAAAAGGGGAGTGGCAGCTGCTCAGACCATTTTATAACTAACCTGGGAGGTGAAAGTCAGCAGGGCAATTAGGTTACTAAAGATTAAACGAGCCACAGCACTCAACCCTGTGGAAGGGTCAAGACCTTGCAATCCATTTTTAACGTACCTATTGTGCATTTCAAATACATAAAAATGTCAGGCAGACAAGTGCAAGGATGTTCAAAGAGGAGTGGCAGAGGCCAAGATTCAGCAGGCAGAGGTCGTAGCAGAGCGAATGGCAGCAGGAGTCACGGTGAGAGACCTGATCTGCCAGTATCTGCTAGCGGTCGCGTCTCCACCAGTAACGCATCTGCCGTGGTAGATGGGTTAACGCGCTCATCAACATCATCACAAGTTACATCTGAGACCCCCAGCCTAGGGTCGGTAGGTTCCTCTGACACAACCCTGAGTTGGCATACCCCGAGAGCAGTCCCTGTCCTCCCATTGCCTCTGTCCTACGCCGTTCCCTCCCCCAGCGACGTATCCTATGCTTTGGGTTCAGCTCCACTCTTTAGTGAGGAGGACGATCAGATAGAGGACAGTCAGCAGCTACTGCCCAGCCAAGAAATTGAGGTGGCTTCTTTAGCTAGGCAGACAAATAGTGATGTGGACAGTGTCGTGGGTGTTGCGAGCATTCCAGCTCCTGCGCCAGACACTGTTGAGGAAACCGAGAACATCAGTGACGTGCAGCCACAACTCGTGATGATGATGATGATGATGAAGCCGATCGCACTTGGGGGCCGGGTGATGAAGGGGCTTCATCGTCATCATCAGCAGAAGAGGGGCGCAGGTTGCCCCGGAGTCAGCAGCTGAGGCAGGAAGGTGTTAGCAGCATGCTTGGCAGTCAGCATGGGGGCACAATTGTAAAGCCTGGAGCCAAACGGGGCCGGGGTAGAGCACCTGCTGCGTGGCAGGCTACCTTATCGGGAGGTAGTGGAGCAGGGGTTCCTGGAGTTGGCGACAGTAGTAGTGAATCAGTGAGGCCTGTTGGTGGGAAAAGTAGCTACTCGGCAGTGTGGCAGTTTTTCCTGAAGCATCCGCAGGAGGGTAACATGGCCACATGCAAGATATGTAGGCAGAAGGTAAAGCGTGGCCAGGGTCCAAATGTTGGCACCACGGCCATGCGTCAACATATGATGCGTCACCATATAGCGGCCTGGGAGAACCGAGGCTCCAAAGAGGTGGTCCAGCCTGCTTCCTCATCAAGTTGCACGCCGCTCCCAATTTCTGCCAGCCAAGGCTCCAGCACCTCAGCCGAAGGCAGCTGTGCGTCATACCCATCCTCTGTCGCTCCTGCTCCTCCTCTTCCAAGTCATGCATCCCACCAGCAATCCATCAACAAAGCCATGTCCAAGAGACAGCAGTATGCGCCCACTCATCCTACGGAGCAGAAGCTGAATGTGCTCCTGTCCAAGTTGCTGGTGCTGCAGTCGCTCCCTTTTCAGGTGGTGGACTCTGCACCTTTCAGAGAACTGATGGCTTATGCCGAGCCGAGGTGGAGAGTCCGAAGCCGTCATTTCTTTGCCAAGAAGGCAGTACCAGCGCTGTACACTTTTGTTGAACAGAAGGTGGGCCAGTCCTTGAGCCTGTCGGTGTGTAGCAAAGTGCATGGCAGCGCCGACGTCTGGAGCTGTAACTACGGTCAGGGACAGTACATGTCGTTTACGGCCCACTGGGTGAATGTGGTCCCTTTGCAGCAGCAGCAGTAGCTTGGACAGGTCACGCCGCTACTGCCTCCGTGCTCCCTGCCTGTTGGGCCTGTGACACCGTGCGACTCGGCCTCCTCATCCTCCGCCATCTCCTCACCCTCCACTGTAGGCTCAAGTCTCAGTGCCCCTCCAGTCTACCATGTGTGCAGGGCACGGAGGTGTCACGCTGTGCTTCACATGGTTTGTCTTGGCGAACGGAGTCACACAGGGGAGGAACTGCTTAAATTTATTCATCAGGAAATCCAAACATGGCTTACTCCAAGAAAACTTAAAATGGGAATCATGGTTACCGACAATGGGAAGAACATTTTGTCTGCGCTGCGCCAAGGAAGCCTGACCCATGCCCCCTACATGGCTCACGTCTTCAATCTGGTTGTCAAGCGGTTTCTGAAGTGTTCCCCCCATCTGCAAGACATCCTAACAACTTCAAGGAAACTTTGCATGCACTTCAGCCACTCATACACCGCCAAACACACCCTTCTTGAGCTACAGCGTCAGAACGGTAGCCCCCAACATAGTCTGATTTGCGATGTTTCCACCCGTTGGAATTCCACCCTTCACATGTTGGACCGATTATATGAACAGAGAAAAGCCATCACGGATTTCCTGATGATCCAAGCGGATAGGGGGACCCCCCTGTGTAACTTCAATGTCAACCAGTGACAGCTCATACGTGACACCTGCCGTTTGCTCAGGCCCTTTGAGGAAGCCACTTTATTTGTCAGTCGGCAGGATTACGGGATGAACGACGTGATTGCACTGCTTCATGTACTACAGCACATGTTGGAAACCATGGCTGGTCAGGGCACTGGAGACATGGCGTCTATATCTTAATGCCACATGAACCCAGTTGGAGCTGAACTGGAGGAAGAGGAGGAGGAGGAGTTGCCCAGCGAAACACAGTTTAGGCTTGGCGAAATGGCTGGTTTATCTAGTTAGCGGACAGGAGAGGAGGAGCAGGAGCAACCAGAGGAGCTAGAGGGTTTTGAGGAAGGCGAGACAGAGGACCCAGACACACCGTGGCAGTATGCAGTGGAGATGGAGACAGGTAGTCCCTCCGAGTCACTTGCGCAAATGGCAGGAAGCATTCTCACGTGCTTGCGTAGTGACCCCGGCGGGATGACTTCTGGCTGTCCACCTTATTGGACCCTCGCTTCCGGCACAAAATGGGGGCATTTTTTAAACCCGCCGATAGGGAGAACAAACTGAACTACTACAAAGACATTCTGCGTAGTCAGTTGGTCGATGCCTATCTGCATGGTCCATACTCTCGCAGGTCTGACTCGGGGGTACCTCTGCGCTCAACTTCCACTGCCATGGCTGCTTGGGGGGGTTGGCAGGAGCAGCAGAAGCAGCTCCATCAGCAGCAGCCTCAGTTTTCAGTCGCTGATGAGTAGCTTTCTACACCCGCATAGTGAGGCTACTCATGAGCAGCAGGAAGACCTGGAGCAGGACCTCAACCAGCAGGTCACGTCATACCTTGACATGACCATGCCAACACACCTTGAGGATCCGCTGGACTTCTGGGCAGCCAAACTTCGCTTGTGGCCGCAACTAGCAGAGTTTGCCCTGGAAAAGCTGTCCTGCCCAGCAAGTAGCGTGCCCTCTGAGCGTGTGTTTAGTGCGGCGGGGGCAATAATTACGGAGAGGAGAGCTCGTCTGTCAACTAAAAATGTGGAGAGACTCACCTTTGTCAAAATGAATCAGGGATGGATCAGCCAGGATTTCCACCCACCAATGGCTGATGCATGCGACTAGATTCAGCATGGTGACACGTTTTACACTTTCCAAATGGTGCAAAACATATTTATGTCTTTAGACCAATTTTTGGGCTCCTGCTGATGCCAACGTCAGGGTGTGCCTTCCAACCAATTTTTGGGCTCCTGCTGATGCCAACTTCAGGGTGTGCCTTTCAGCCAATTTTTGGCCCCCTGCTGCTGCTGCCAACTCCAGGGTGTCTTTCAAGCAACGTTTGGGCTCCTGCTTATGCTGCTGCCAACTCCAGGGTGTGATTCATCCAATTTTTGTGCTCCTGCAGCCAACTCCAGTGTCTCTTTAAAGCAATCCCCTCGATTCAAAGAGCAAAAGTTAATTGATTTCGGATCGAGAATCGTAAGTTTGGGTGGGTGTTAGTCATTTTTTCCTGTTTCTTTGGCCATTTCCGACTCGCACGAGCCTATGTACGAATTCGTATATGCTCTTACGATCATCGCAAGTTCGTTCCTAAATTTTAGGATCAAAACGTAAATCTTAGGATCAAATCCTAAAACTTAGGATCAAAACGTAAAACTTAGGATAATCGAATGTGTTTAGGTGTGATTCAGAGAACAGTTTTCAAACCTCTAAATACGTTTTAAAAGAAAGCCACTGCCGACACCTTTTAGCAGTCGGATTGCTGTTCTTGAACTGGTTTTTTGGCTATGTGGAGGAGTCTGCGCGTCTTGAGCTCCAATGAACTGCATGTATCAGCATGGCCGAGGCCATAAATTGTATGGCAATGCATACCTGATTCATGTATGCCTTATAAAAGCATTTTAATGTGGACCTTAATTAGTCCTTTGCATGTAAACCTTTATTTTGCAATATATTTGCGTTAATTAAAGAAACTTATGTCCTTTGTTATTTATTTTTAAATTGATGTACTAGAATAATATTTTTAGATTGCATTTATTGGTGTAGTTGTTTACCTTTGCTTTGTTTAATTATTTAAGCACATCTTTGGTCAGATGCATCACACTTACTGAGGAGAGGAGAGCGGGATAAAGTGCAGGATGTGGGTTACTGCTGTATTTTGCACAGACACAGCAGAGCTGGGGTCACGGAAAGGTCAGAAATCAAAGAATGCAGAGCAACACAGTCACAAGGCCCTTTCTGTTTGCAGGCTGCCCGAGAATACCTGAGCCGCCATCTTGGCTGTTTCTAGACTCATAACATGCAGAAGTTGCTGGGTGTTTTTTTATATTTGAGAGCAATCTGTATGTAGAGGGTTTGGGTAACCACACACAAAATTTTAAGTTGTACCATTTGAAGCCAAAATATTAAAATTAAATCCACAAGTAAAAAATGCAAGTTAACTAAAAATTAAACAAAGTAAGATTTACTTATGCAAATGCATTCATTAATGGTTGGTTACTACAAAATGAATGAAATAAAGAAAAATAAAAAACCAAATATTTAGAATGCACTTTAATGAGGTAAGTTTGTAGTGCGCAGGCGAAAGATCAGAAGGATTTACGTCCAGACAAAAAAGGAAAAAGGGCAAAACCAATGTTGCAACCTGAGAAATGAAACGGAAAATTCAGGATGGAAACTGACATAGGTCTGATTCCCGAACTGCCATACGAACGGACGTAAATTTTAGGATAGAAACGTATTTGCTTATAGAATCACTCGCAAGTTCATACGAACGCACGAGCGTACGGGAAAAATAGGATGATCGGCACCAAAATCCAAGCTGTTACATGTTTCTTTGAATCGACCCTAATGTTTGGGCTCCTGCTGCTGCTTGCAACTCCAGGGTGTGATTCATCCAATTTTTGTGCTCCTGCAGCCAACTCCAGTGTCTCTTTCAGCCAATGTTGGGCTCCTGCTGCTGCTTGCAACTCCAGGGTGTGATTCATCCAATTTTTGTGCTCCTGCAGCCAACTCCAGTGTCTCTTTAAAGCAATGTTTGGGCTCCTGCGGCTGCTTGCAACTACAGGGTGTGATTCATCCAATTTTTGTGCTCCTGCAGCCAACTCCAGTGTCTCTTTAAAGCAATGTTTGGGCTCCTGCTGCTGCTTCCAACTCCAGGGTGTGATTCATCCAATTTTTGGGCTTCTGCAGCCAACTCCAGTGTCTCTTTAAAGCAATGTTTGGGCTCCTGCTGCTGCTTGCAACTCCAGGGTGTGATTCATTCAATTTTTGTGCTCCTGCAGCCAACTCCAGTGTCTCTTTAAAGTAATGTTTGGGCTCCTGCTGCTGCTGCTGCTTGCAACTCCGGGGTGTGATTCATCCAATTTTTGTGCTCCTGCAGCCAACTCCAGTGTCTCTTTAAAGCAATGTTTGGGCTCCTGCTGCTGCTTGCAACTCCAGGGTGTGATTCATCCAATTTTTGTGCTTCTGCAGCCAACTCCAGTGTCTCTTTAAAGCAATGTTTGGGCTCCAGCTGCTGCTGCTTGCAACTCCAGGGTGTGATTCATCCAATTTTTGGGCTCCTGCAGCCAACTCCAGTGTCTCTTTAAAGCAATGTTTGGGCTCCTGCTGCTGCTTGCAACTCCAGGGTGTGATTCATCCAATTTTTGTGCTCCTGCAGCCAACTCCAGTGTCTCTTTAAAGCAATGTTTGTGCTCCTGCTGCTGCTGCTTGCAACTCCAGGGTGTGATTCATCCAATTTTTGTGCTCCTGCAGCCAACTCCAGTGTCTCTTTAAAGCAATGTTTGGGCTCCTGCTGCTGCTTGCAACTCCAGGGTGTGATTCATCCAATTTTTGTGCTCCTGCAGCCAACTCCAATGTCTCTTTAAAGCAATGTTTGGGCTCCTGCTGCTGCTTGCAACTCCAGGGTGTGATTCATCCAATTTTTGTGCTCCTGCAGCCAACTCCAGTGTCTCTTTAAAGCAATGTTTGGGCTCCTGCTGCTGCTTCCAACTCCAGGGTGTGATTCATCCAATTGTTTGGGCTCCTGCAGCCAACTCCAGTGTCTCTTTAAAGCAATGTTTGGGCTCCTGCTGCTGCTTGCAACTCCAGGGTGTGATTCATTCAATTTTTGTGCTCCTGCAGCCAACTCCAGTGTCTCTTTAAAGCAATGTTTGGGTTCCTGCTGCTGCTGCTTGCAACTCCGGGGTGTGATTCATCCAATTTTTGTGCTCCTGCAGCCAACTCCAGTGTCTCTTTAAAGCAATGTTTGGGCTCCTGCTGCTGCTTGCAACTCCGGGGTGTGATTCATCCAATTATAGGGCTCCTGCTGCCAACTCCAGTGTCTCTTTAAAGCAATGTTTGGGCTCCTGCTGCTGCTGCTTGCAACTCCAGGGTGTGATTCATCCAATTTTTGTGCTCCTGCTGCCAACTCCAGTGTCTCTTTAAAGCAATGTTTGTGCTCCTGATGCTGCTGCTTGCAACTCCAGGGTGTGATTCATCCAATTTTTGTGCTCCTGCAGCCAACTCCAGTGTCTCTTTAAAGCAATGTTTGGGCTCCTGCTGCTGCTTGCAACTCCAGGGTGTGATTCATCCAATTCTTGGGCTCCTGCAGCCAACTCCAGTGTCTCTTTAAAGCAATGTTTGGGCTCCTGCTGCTGCTTGCCACTCCAGGGTGTGATTCATCCAATTTTTGGGCTCCTGCAGCCAACTCCAGTGTCTCTTTAAAGCAATGTTTGGGCTCCTGCTGCTGCTTGCAACTCCAGGGTTTGATTCATCCAATTTCTGTGCTCCTGCAGCCAACTCCAGTGTCTCTTTAAAGCAATGTTTGGGCTCCTGCTGCTACTTGCAACTCCAGGGTGTGATTCATCCAATTTTTGTGCTCCTGCAGCCAACTCCAGTGTCTCTTTCAGCCAATGTTGGGCTCCTGCTGCTGCTGCTGCTGCTGCTTGCAACTCCAGGGTGTGATTCATCCAATTTTTGTGCTCCTGCAGCCAACTCCAGTGTCTCTTTAAAGCAATGTTTGGGCTCCTGCTGCTGCTTGCAACTCCAGGGTGTGATTCATCCAATTTTTGTGCTCCTGCAGCCAACTCCAGTGTCTCTTTAAAGCAATGTTTGGGCTCCTGCTGCTGCTTGCAGCTCCAGGGTGTGATTCATCCAATTTTTGGGCTCCTGCAGCCAACCCCAGTGTCTCTTTAAAGCAATGTTTGGGCTCCTGCTGCTGCTTGCAACTCCAGGGTGTGATTAATCCAATTTTTGGGCTCCTGCAGCCAATTCCAGTGTCTCTTTAAAGCAATGTTTGGGCTCCTGCTGCTGCTTGCATTTCCAGTGTGTGATTCATCCAATTTTTGGGCTCCTGCAGCCAACTCCAGTGTCTCTTTTAAGCAATGTTTGGGCTCCCGCAGCTGCTGCTGCTTGCATCTCCAGGGTGTCATTCAGCTAATTTGTGGGCTGCTGCTGCCAAATCCAGTGTCTCTTTCAAGCTATGTTTGGGCTCCTGCTGCTGCTTGCAACTCCAGGGTGTCATTCAGCCAATTTTTGGGCTCCTGCTGCCAACTCCAGTGTGTCTTTTAAGCTATGTTTGGGCTGCTGCTGCTGCTTGCAACTCCAGGGTGTAATTCAGCCAATTTTTGTGCTCCTGCTGCCAACTCCAGTGTCTCTTTCAAGCTATGTTTGGGCTCCTGCTGCTGCTTGCAACTCCAGGGTGTAATTCAGCAAATTTTTGGGCTGCTGCTGCCAACTCCAGTGTCTCTTTCAAGCCATGTTCGGGCTCCTGCTGCTGCTGCTTGCAACTCCAGGATGTCATTCAGCCAATTTATGGGCTCCTGCAGCCAACTCCAGTGTCTTTGTATAGCAATGTTTGGGCTCCTGTAGCTGCTGCTTGCAACTCCAGGGTGTAATTCAGCTTATTTTTGGGCTCCTGCAGCCAACTCCAGTGTCTCTTTCAAGCTATGTTTGGGCTCCTGCTGCTGCCAACTCCAGGGTGTGCCAGTCAATTTTTGGGCTCCTGCTGCGGCTGCTGCCAACTCCAGTGTCTCTTTAAAGCAATGTTTGGGCTCCTGCTGCTGCTTGCAACTTCAGGGTGTGATTCATCCAATTTTTGTGCTCCTGCAGCCAACTCCAGTGTCTCTTTAAAGCAATGTTTGGGCTCCTGCTGCTGCTTGCAACTCCAGGGTGTGATTCATCCAATTTTTGGGCTCCTGCAGCCAACTCCAGTGTCTCTTAAAAGCAATGTTTGTGCTCCTGCTGCTGCTGCTTGCAACTCCAGGGTGTGATTCATCCAATTTTTGGGCTCCTACAGCCAACTCCAGTGTCTCTTTAAAGCAATGTTTGGGCTCCTGCAGCTGCTGCTGCTGCTGCTGCTTGCAACTCCAGGGTGTGATTCAGCTAATTTTTGGGCTCCTGCTGCTGCCAGCTCCAGGGTGTGTTTTTCAGACACTATAGGGGCCCCTCATAGTGATGCCACTACAACTCTCTGCAATTGTGCCGCTCTGCAATTCTATTAGCGATGCCTCTGATCTGCATGTGATAATTATTTACAGTATTATTTCACTAACCCAGCACACATCCTATGCGTGTTACAGCAAGGTAGAATGTAAGCCTATTGAGGCTCTAGGAGGCTCAGAAATAGACATTTTAATAACGTTTTGTCGCGAATAAATTCGGTTCGAAACGATTTTTGTCGGAAAATTCAGCGAATCAGTCGAATTGAATTTTTCAAAAGTTCACTCATCTCTACTGTCCTTATAAGTAAAGCTATTTCTTGCACTGATATTTAAGACCTTTAGTAATTATCAGGGCTGCTGGCACTAATACAGTGTCTCCCAAGAGACCAGCTCACGTTGCCCTGCCACCCCCATGACAGAGGGCTTGAGAAACATAAGGTAACGCGTTATATTGTAATCACTCTGACAATATAGCTTTGTTTTCAAAAAGGAAAAATTAGAAAATTGCCACATGTAGCCTTTATGACATTATGGCAACACTTTTGATGGTGGCTGGACAATCACAAAAATTAAATACATAGACAGCAGCACTGAGAATAATAAAACTGACACTTGGAGTTATTAATTGTGTGCTGCTGCCTTGCTGAACAATGTAACAATAGATGTTTCCTGCCTTGTAACTGTATAAGTGCACTGTTTACACCTGGTGCTGAATAAATCCCTAGGTATAGAATGGAAGGGAATTGAACTTTTGATGCACTTTTTGCATGTTGTGTCAAATTGAGGTGGCAATTTAGCACCAGTGACAAAGGTGCAAAGGGTGCATCTTCCTGTGTTAAAGATGTGGGTATCAATACAGAAGATTCCCTATGCTATCACCAGAAATACCAAGAAATAAAAATCACTGTAGCTTCGTGCCAGCCATTGAAGTGAAGAACCTACAGCACTTTGCATTGGGGATTACAGCTCGTGGGACCTCAGGGTCTTTTTCCTAACCAACAATATTTAATACTTCATAAGTGAAATTTACAGCATGAAATGTGACAAGAAGCTTCATATCAAGATATTTATATGATTAACATCATCGCTGATGCAGGCAGCAAGACTAAGGCTTTACATTAACAAACTGCAATTAAAGAGTCATCACCTCCCAACAGGGTGCTAATTGTATTAATTTCTTCAGCCCTGCCAAAATGATCTTATTTCTGAGAGGCTAATCAGTATTGATGCAAGACCAAGGTTTGCACATAAATGTCAAAGTGATATGTGTGAGGTTTTTTCTATGCCTGACAAATTGACCACTGTCTTAAAGCATGCAAGTTTAAAGAGCAGCTCTAGAGTCTAGGGCGGGGGAATTTCCCTATCCTAGGGGCATCCTAATTTGTGATGTTTTGCGGTTTGAATACCCCTTATTATCCCTGTATAATCATTTTGATACTTGCTATACTTGACTGACTTGATTGTCTGCTGGTGGGGCTCCGAAGGGATGCTGTGGGATAAAGCTTTACAACAGCTGTCACTCAAAGGGAGTTTACAGAGAAAAAATTGGGGTGTCCCTAGGGAGATCTCTTAAGGATGGTGAAAACATGTAAATGGGTTTGTTCCACATTAAAATAAATCCATAGAAATATGGCCTTTTTACCTTTAATACTAACCTGTAATACTCATTCAGTATGAAAAAAATGCTTATTTGCAGTTTATTTAAAGATCTTTGACAGCTTAGGGTTACTCATTGAAATGTAAAGAGCTCTCTATCACATATGGTGAGTTTTCCACAATGCATTCAATAATCTATAGGTGATGATATGCTATTTTGTGAAAATTTGAAGTCTCAAATACTGTATCTTGGGTGCATTAGCAGCATGAAAGCCAAGCAACATGAATATTAAGATAATACTGCAGGCAAAGGAAATTGTTACACCACGGTGTCAGGCTACATTTGGCACTGTTCTAAATTGTTTTCCATTTTAAATTGAAGCACAAATGGCTGAGATATCAGGGTTTACAGGTTAATGACATTCTCTTTTTCATCCCGTCCCCAGTGAGCTCAGTATAGTCGGACAGGATTGCTGGTCCCTCCCTCTACCTCCTTCTCCAGATTCATCACATTGCCGTCAGTGCAGAGCCCGCCCATTATGCTGATTACTATGCAGCATCACAGATCCAAGGGCCGATTTTTATACATACATGTGTTTTATAGATATTTTATTTTAGACAATGCCAAAAGTAGAAACGTTTTAACTTTTTTTTGAATGAGGCTTATTTCAACTTAACAGTCACAAGATTAGACAATGAACTTCATAATGGTAATTGGTATTAAATGCTGCATACGTAGGTTTTAGGTTACACACAGGCACACGGGAATGGCAGCAATTTATCTGCAGAGTTCCGTTTTAGGCAAACAAATGATTTTAGAGTTTTAATAACTTAGCTTTGCTTGTGTGCTAAAAATATTTTTATAGGCCTCAGACTGGCAGACTGGTAACTGTCACTTTACTCTCATTCATCATCTTTCTACTCTCAGCCATAATGCATAATGGCAGGATAAATTGTTATCCTGTTCTAAATTGTTTTCCATTTTAAATTGAAGCAAAAATGGCTGAGATATTAGGGTTTACAGGTTAATGACATTCTCCTTTTCATCCCGTCCCCAGTGAGCTCAGTATAGTCGGACAGGATTGCTGGTCCCTCCCTCCACCTCCTTCTCCAGATTCATCACATTGCCGTCAGTGCAGAGCCCACCCATTATGCTGATTATTATGCAGCATCACAGATCCAAGGGCCACACCCACTTGTTTCAGAAGATAAATCATGAGGGGAAACCTCAATATTTCAGCCATTTCATTTTCAATTTATAAACAGGAAACAGTTTAGGACAGTGCCAACTGTAGCAGTTACTTTTGCCTGCAGTAGCATTTTAACAAGAGTATCAACCTTCTTCAGTCTTATAAATTTAACAATAAACCCCTTTTTTATTTTGAGCAGAGTCGGTAAACATCCCAAAAAATCGATATAGATGTTTTTCCGAAATTCCCCAGAAAATACAGGTTTGTCCGATTCAAATGTTTAGAATTGCTCCAAAAAAACTCACCTTCTCCACACTATCCACTATCCACTGCACTGCAATGGAGCAGAGGACACATAATATACTCAGCTCTGCACTGGGCTCCCACCAGCTGGCAGGCGAGCTGGCAAGGAGAATGATCTGTGTCCTCTGCAGGGCTGCACAGTGGCATGGGACACATGCACCAAGGTCTATTATGTAGGAGGTGAATGTTAGTCACTTACCTGTAGGTTGGCTCCACATTGCTCTGGTCCAGCAGTGCCATAAGCTGGCTTGCACAGCTTACAGTATGGCCAGTTTCCACCGCTCCCCTCCTGCTGTGCTATACGCTGCACAGATACACCAGGAAATATATTTTTTTTCTAATTCAGGAAAAATGCTATCAGCATGAATCCCAAGAAACTCGGCCAAATTAATTTTTCCCTAAAAATTAGAGTGAATTACGATTCTTTATGATCGATTCACTCATCACCAATGTTGAGTGCATGAGAAGCTTGACAGCCAAGCAACCAGTATCTTGAGAAGAGTATCAACTGATCACATTCAAGGCTGTACCAAATTTAAAGCATAACCCCCTTAGTATCTTGAGTGCATTCGATGGATGACAGCCAAACAAATAGTATCTTTAGATAGATATTAACAATGCCAGATCCCAAATATTTCTCAATACTTTGTTCAAGTCAGTCTTGAGGTTTAGCATCTGCTGTTCATCATACCTTGCTTTAGAAATGTTATTTCAGGTGGGCTTTATTGGTAGCTAACTTATGTTTTCAACTGCATGCACAACAGAAGATTTACCTCACCCTATCTTGCAGCCCCTGATCATAGCCGACAACTTTCGATCGATCGATTATTAACTTTTGCTTCCCTTTGTTAGGCCAGGAAACAACTGCTCCAGCAATCCATGAACAGCCATTTCTGGGTTCCCCATTAGTTGGAACAGTGTAAGGAAAAGTGTATCTCCACTGTATGCATGTGATGGAGGGGGTGGGTATAACTGCATCCTCTCTTGCAAAGAGCCTGCTTTAGGTTAGTCCTAAACCCTCCATTAGCATTGCTTATGATCAGCACTTTTTACTGGATACACACAGGTTTACTTTTTATATTAGGACTACATAGTCCCAAATCTCAGGCTCATGGAGTAGCATACTTAAAGGTAAAATAAAAGTGTGGCAAGGGGATTAGGAAATGAGGCTCAAAACTAAACCCAGCTCTAAGTTTATATAGGCATGATCCAAAACTTGTGCCAAAGTGACTGTCCATTCAACAGCAGTAATAAGACAGCAAGCAGCTCATCTTGTGTCTCTCCTCCATTTCCCACAAGCTTCATTTTTATTTGTCTTATATCACACAAAAAAGTGGTCTAACAGCCTCTCTGTCCATTGAAGCTCTCAGCACAGGTGGGCATGACAAGCCACAATGGCCCCACGGCTGCACACATGGCTCATAAAGCTGCACCATGAAACACCCTTTCCTGATCAACCATGTCCAGAAACGGAAGCAAAACTAACAGCTTTATTCAAAATACATATATTTTTACATAAAATCAAATACTTTGAAATGGCTCATTTTACAATGTTCTCACAGGGAAGTTAGCGCATGTCTGTTGGGACCTTTTTTGCCAAAGGCTAGATTGTATTGTTGGACTCCTCTAAGATTTTTCTGCCTTCTAGTTTGAAACCTGCTTTAATCTTTGTTATGAATACCTCTCCAATGCTTAATGGCCTGTACTCAAGGCCCAAAGCATTTTGACCAATAAAGCTATTTATTTAGCTTTTAAACATAGTACTTTTTTGCTGAAACTATTTTTTGTGTCTTTGATATTTACTGTAAAGTCAATTTCTCTTTTTTTTAGCTTGGTATTATTTCTTCAAGGCCAACTGATAAAGCATTTTAACCACTGTTAGTCTTTGTCTAGGATAGAGGGAAAGGGGCATAGCTAATAACATTTACTAATCTAACATTCATCTGCTGCCTATTCATAGCTTATCTGAGCCACTGACAACTCTCTTTTGCTGTAACCCATTTTTTTTATTATTGTGTCAGATTTGTTTTTTTTATTACTCTGATGTTTACTGAACTGTTGCTGGTCTTCACATGTAACTTGGAAACTTTTAGCTGCTTTAGTGGCTTTTCCAGGACTAAAAGCACCAATCAAATCCCCTCAAAGCAATAAAAAGGCCAAATCGAGAAACACTGCTTATTTTCAGCAATTAGACAACTTATAAAACATTTGGCTCATGGTTATAATGGGGTTTATTGCAAAATTTGTTACACATGTAACTCTAATTATACCAAATATATAAATAATACATTTGCAGCTCTTCTTTCATAAAATGACTCATTTTTATGTGCACAGTGCTGTGCTAAAAGACATGGCTATACAATATACTGTAATTAACACCAGCAGAAAAATGCGAAGCAGGGATCAATATGTTCTCTGAAAAATATAGTATATCCCATGTAACACTATAATTAGTTCAATGACTTGCTAAGGAGTGATCTTTATTAGATAAACATCTATTAAAACAAAGGAGTTATGACCTGAAAAGCTTTAACTTGCATAATTAAGCAATTACTAGTAATCCTGTTAACTCTTTTCCCACTACACCTACAGGCCTGGCATTTCCTTCTCCAGATTGTGTAAAGTGATAATTGGTTGCATGTCCCTAGATGATTAAAGAAAAATCCAACCTGGTCTCCCAGCTTTTTAATGGATATTACTTGAGAGTCAGGAGTGCCAGATACTTTTTATTACAAGCTATGCAGTGACCAATCTTTAGATTCAATGCACAGCTAAAGGTGTTAGTACTGTATACTCACTTTGCTTTCCTTAAGCATGAGTAATCATTTGCTTTATCTATCTGAATAGTTATTAAATGATACATATAGCATATATTTCCCAATATAAGATGCAACTGACCATAAGACGCACCCAGGGTTTAGAGGAGGAAAATAAGAAAAAAAATATTCTAAACCAAATGGTGTAATAAAATACCCCCTCCTAATCAACCCATAGCATCAAACATGCAGAATCCCCTCCCAATCACCCCACAGACAGTGTGCAGAAACTCCCCCAATCACCCCATAACAGGCAGTGTGCAGAATCCCTTGATGACACCATAACAGGCAGAGTGCAGAAACCCCTGCCCAAATCCCCCATTACAGGCAGTGTGGCAGAACCCTCCCAATTCCCCCATTATAGGCATTGTGGCAGAATCTCAACTCCCCAATCACCGGCAGTTTAATCTCCCCCCACCCCCTTTGGGATGCTACACAATATAGGAGCAGCAGGTAGGGGGCAGAGTAACTTATACCTGCATCTTTTAGGTTCCAGGGTCGGACAGTTTGATTTTTGTTCCTCTGTTCCTTTGTTCCATTAGCTATATTTTTATATGGCAAGAGCATGATGGGATAGGACCTGAAAGAGTTGTTCTGGGGTTCTAAAAGTCTAGGCTTGTTGGAGTGCAATCCTGTTTACCTATACTAGGCCATGAAACACATGTATTTATGGATCTAACTTTGAGGCTTGGGTTATTGTCCAAAAGAAGAGTTTTCTACAAACTGATTCCATAAAGTGGGAGGGAAATTATTCTGTACAGTCGTACTGTACAGCTATTTCAAGTTGTGTTGTTTATCCATACTAGGCCATACAAGCAATACATTTCTTTATGGACCTTACTTTGAGGTGATGGCTATTGTCCAGTGACAATCCAAACACAAGATGCAGTGGCAGAAACACCTAAAACACCTGAGGCACCCTCTGCTGCTTCAATTGTCTCAGCCTCTAGCACCACCTCCCCAACAACAAGACCACCTGTCTACCCCAAAAGGAGGATGTGGCACCACTACCACCTCCAGCACCAGCAACACCACCACCACCAAGCATGTCCACACCATCCCAGGGAAGTGTTTAGCTTTCCATCCCACAAACTACAATCCAGCACTGAGCGTCACCCTCCTTCAGCTCCGCCAATATTTCTTCTGTCCCCCGGCACTCTCCACCTTCTATTCAGAGATCTTCTTTGCCCCTCCATCATTTTCTTGGGGTGGTGGGGGCATCAGGACTGAAAGAGACATCAGAAGTTGGGCCCATCCCACCCGCAAGTAGTCCTGGTCCTGAATGCAAGCATTTTCAAATTACTGATCTTTAAAATGCCCTCATTCAGCCTGGTGCAGACGGACAGTTTTTGAGATGTTGTGGTGGTGGCTGTTTCACAATATGCTGTTCCCAATGCCACTACTTTTCTTGCAAGGCCATCCCCGTGCTGCAACAGGTTGTTGAAAAAATAAGATGTGCACTGGGCAATGCCATTAGTTCCAGTGTCCACATCACCACTGATAAGTGAGCATGGGCAAAGACTGAGGTGGGAAGCACTTTGGCACATATCCTTCTACCACCCAGGATTGCTGGAAATCAGTTGTGCATCCTGTTGCCTCCTCCTCCTACTGTGCTTCATACTCTGATTCCTCCTCATGCAGTCAGCACAGCCTCTGCAACACCAATTTAAGCACTGCCATTGGGAAACGGCAGCATGAGGTGCTAAAACTCATCTGTCTGGACAAAAGACCCCACACCGCCCAGGAACTGTGGACCAACATCCAGAGGAAAGATGAGTGGCTGCTGCTGTTGCATCTGAAGTCTGGCAAGGTGGTGTGCGACAATGGGCGTAACCTTGTAGTAGCCTTGGGCCAAGCGGGTTTGATGCACATGCCTTTCCTGGCACGTGTGCTCAAATTGGTGGTGCAGAGCTTCCTGGCACATTATTCAGCATTCCCACCCGGCTGCCGCTTGCCTGACTGCACTGCAGAGGAACTTCAGACTTCCCGCCCAGGACCTCATATGTTACTTGCCCAGCAGGTGGAATTCCACATTGTATATGCTGGAAGGGGTGTGTGAGCAGCAGCAGCAGCCAATAGTGGAGTTTCAGCTCCAAAATGCCCTGGTGAGTAGAAGTGCAGACCAACAGCACTTTATCACTAATGAGGGGGCCTCCATGAGGAACATCTGCACAGTGCTTCAGTGCTTCCAGTACGCCACCAATATGGTCAGCGCTGATGATGCCATCGTCAGTGCTACCACTCCCATCCTTTGCCTGCTGGAAAAAGATCTTCAGGCCATGCCGGAGGATGGGGCCCTCCAAGTTCAGGCCCCATTGACTTCGAAGGGGTCTGCTAATCTTTACCAATAATATTCAATGAGGTGACATTTAACACACATTAGCAAAAAACTACCCCCGTAGGGTTTTCACTGAAGTGTGGTGTGATAATCATCTCACCAGCATGGTTACATGCTTCGCTTCAGCACACAGGGTAAACAGCTCACCCCAAAGAAACTGTGGCCTTGGGGGTTACACTAAATTGAATACAAGAAAAATCTAACCCTGCTTTCTAGTCAAATAACATATCCTGGCAGATACAATATTTTATAGATATTAGTGAAGAGTTTCACAAATCAGTTAGTTAATATTTGCAGACACTTGGTTGGTTTCACAATCCACACATTTTCCTTTATTAGTGGTTTTAAATATGCTCTTTTAGAACATAGCCGGCATCTCAACTATTTGTGGTACCGCTATGCTTTTTATATGCTTTTTATAATGCAAATGCAATCCAGCAGATAGAGCTATTTGATTAAAATATTCAAACTGTGACAATGTTTGCTTAAAATATGGGATTTCAGCTGACTTTGTGCCAGATCACCGTTATAGTTGCTTTGCCCTTTGACAAATAAAAAAGTTATATTTCCTTAAAAAAAATTGTAATATTATGTTCTACCCATGGTAGTATTCCTACCATGAAGAATTTATTGTAATTCAAATTGTGCATGGAGATGTATATTTACACCAATGCCTATGTAGTTCTAAAAATTGTACATAGAAAAATGACCTCTCAAGGTGCAGATGAAGAATTGTAAATACATTCAGTATTAAAAATGTGTATTGTATTGCATTGTAATATTGTTTTAGCTATATGCTACATTGTGTTTCTTTCTTAGGTACTGCAAGGTTATTTTTGGTTTTGCCTTTCCAAAGCAATAAATGAACCCACAGACCATTGCTGAGCCACACTGCAAGTGCATTTTGGTATCCTTAACCGGTCCCTGTAATTACACATATAATTTGAACAGGGGCCTACATAGGTTTAATGGCAAAAGTCATAAATAGTGAGCCCCTACACTGATGCTGCAGGTTGTGGCTCAGCAGTGGTCTATGGATTCATATTTAGCCTTGGAAAGGCAAAGCAAAAACTGCCCACTGCAATTTTAGTTTTGCTTTTCCAATGCAATACATGAACCCATAGACCATTGCTGAACCACACCATGAAAGGGCATTAAGGTATATATGTTTTCACCCTTAACCTGTACCTGTAATTACACATATAATTTGCACAGAGGCATACATAGGTTTAATGGTAAAAGTCGTAAATCATGGGCACTCACACAGATGCTGTGGGTTGTTGAACTACAGTGCTGTTTATTTCCCTTGACAAACATAATTGGTGGTTAAGTGTTTAATGGAAGGCCGCTTACTAGTTCCTCTGTGCTGTGTGTGTAACCTTGAAAAATGAGGCAACGCCAAGCTATGTTATTCACTCCCAGTTGCCTCAGCACTCTGGCTTGCTAGTTTTAACAAGGATAATTTAATACAGTGTGGAGATGGTGCAGGTAGGGGGGTTGTGCTGGGGGTGGAGGACATCAACCGATGGCTGTCAACGATGTCAGTAAAGCTAGATAAACATTGTAGTGTGATAACCCACAACATCAGCGTGGGGACTTGGGGTGCTGCCCCCCCACAAATTTGGCACAAGCCCGGGGTTGCTGCAGGTGCCGCAAGATGGTGGAAGGCAGCTTCGGACCTTGGGCCCAGTAGCAACTATCTCCCCTGCTTCTATTATATTTATGACACTGGAAAGCAGAGAGGGTGTGTCCTCTATCCAATCAAAGCCAGTATTCAGGAAAGCAGATTTGTCTTCTACAGGCTGTCTCCTTTTAAATAAAAGCATGGGGTGGCCTGTCCTCTCCAATAAGAGCCAGACTTCAACTGTCTCTTTTTACAGGAAAGCAGGGAGAGGTTTGTCCTTTCTACAGTCAGAGCCAAGCTACAGCTGTCTATTTTTACAGGAAGGCAGGAGGATTCTTGTCCTCTCTCCAGTTACAGTCAGGTCATCTCTTTTTAAAGGGTAATTTCACTTCTAATGGCATTTTTTAAGTTTTCCTTATTGGGTGCCAAAATGATGTCTTCAATGTGTTAAACTTACCTGTTTTTTTCTATCTGTTTACAACTGTGTTATAAAAGTAAACCATTTTCCCTAGCAACAATGTGTTTACCTTAGACATGTACATCAACTGGTGAATTATATGTATAGATCAGAGACTTTCTCAATCTAGCTTGCTAATCATCTGATTGGCTAAGACACAGGCAACAGGCTTAACCCATTCTGCTGTAGAAAAGCTGCTAAGGTGCACCCCTGTTATATTGGAGGGATTCTGAGATATGTAGTCAGTAGTTTTTACTCAAGGCCAGAAAAAACTCACAGCCACACAGGAATATAGAAAACTTGGAAGCAGCATGTTGATAACTGACTCATAGGGGCACAATCCTAACACAAATGTTTATTTTACATCCCAGAAGAAGAAAACAATAAGGTAGTTTTCCTTTACAGGAAAGCAGGTGGGGGTGCGCTGTCTATGTTTACAGGAAAGTAGGGGGAGGCTTGTCCTCTCTTCAGTAAATGCCAGGTTACTGCTATCTCTTTTTACATGAAAGCGGGGGGAGGTGTGCTGTCTATTTTTTACAGTACAGCAAGGGGAGACCTTTCATCTCTCCAGTCATTGCCAGCAGGAGGCCTGTCCTGGATTTAATCACACTAAGGCGTCCGCTATCTCTTTTTACTGGAAAGCAAGAGGAGGTTTTTCTTTTCTTTAATCTGAGCCAGGCCCAGCTAATGTTATTGTGTACTATCCACCTAAGCACTTGTTCCTTTGTGTCCTACAATGACAATAATAAGGGAGTATGCAGCTCACGTGATGCCCCTCATGTCCCATGTGCCTTGTCTCCATTTCTTGCAGTGCTAATTAAAAGATGTGACAGGACTCTCAAGCTTACATGCCTTTAATTTAAATTCCTCCTAGACCACACAAAAAGGGGGTTTAACACTGTCAAGCCACAATGGCCTCACAGCTGTCTCTGCCCACAGATAAACATGCTTTTGACTAAATCTTTGCCATAGGATATTCATCCCAGTTCAGTCACAACCGATTAATCGAAGTGAAGGAAGCGGCTTTGCTTAGATTGATGACTAAAGGCCCAAAACAGGGGCTTGGAACGCATCACATGGCCTGATTTTATATCTATTTGCTTGGCTGTTCTTTTAAATAACTTAAATAAAAATGTGGAGTTTATGGACTCCTTCTCTACATGGCTTTGCTTAGAATATGTACAATATTTATATATAATCTGAGATTTTTTGATGCTTTGAAATTGCTTATTTTACACTCTTCTCAGGGGGGGTAATATGGGAGGATGGCAGTGTGTGCTTGGGTGGAGATATATGTTCCAGACAATGCATACAATTTTAGGGAACCAAGTAGGGTTTGAAAAGAGTTTACTTATTTCTGAAATTCCTCCACATCTCCAGTATAATGCCAGTTACATTTTTAAATCAGTATTATTCATAAAATTGGACTCCACCCTTAACTACCATTCGACTATTTACACCATAATTGTAAAACAATGTGAACACAACAACCAACATTATGGTCTATCTTCCTAATGTAGAATATGTCATGTCATTCCTATTGTTACTGGTAAGGGGTTATGGTTAAAATATATATTTTGGCCTTTTACATTTCTTTTTTTAATTGCACATGTCCCCATCTGTTCACCCTGACTGCTCCCCATGACCTAAAAAGAGCTGCAGTAGAGAGAGGCAATGATACCCAGGAGGATTTCCCTGATATCACATCAGTAAACTTAGATATTTTAAGGAATAACTCCACCCAAAACTAAAGATCTAGCAGTAGTGTTAGTCATATAATTTTCTACTCCGAAATCCCTAGACTAGCCTAATACCTCCTGCCAATCTACATTGCAGCAGCCCTTTGGGCTGAACCTGTCCTGTGACAAGTTTGGAATGACAATGACCCTTTTTTTTACTTTAAAATTATAAAGAAAACAGGACCACTGATCCAGCACAGCAAACAAGGGGCTGGAATAACAGTGTAAAGATAAATTAATACATATTATGAAAATATGGGCCATCCCATGCTATATATAATGCTTACCAGTGAACATATGGTTATGGCACTAAATATTTACTTTACCTAATGTGAAGAAACCTATAGCACATGAGCCCAGCTGATGTCACAGGCCCCGGGATCATGCAATACATTTTCTGATCCCAGTCTAATAGTCCTAACATGACTGTAGGGATCCCTTCCCACTACTTCAAGTAGATAGAATCTAGGCAGCCCGTAGCATGCAATTTAACCATAGACACTGAAGTATGAATTCAGATAAATGCAAAAAGAGCAGCTCAATTTAAAGGAATATATTTTAATGTGGTAAGCACACACTTAATATAGAAGTAATGAATAGTTCATATACAGGTCTAAAGAGCAGAATACAAGTGCTATATGCAAACAAATTAAGCAGAAAAGTCAAATAACTTTAGCCAAACAGATGATGTGTGGTGTAGCAGGGCACCCAGAGAGGGATGAAACAGCCTGCAAATTCCTGGTCCTTTCAGCATGCCCCCATGTGATCTCCCCTCAGATAGTGACAATAGAGGCCTAGGGCTCCTGACCTTTATCCCTCATCAAGTAATCTCCCTCTCCACGGGGGTTGAGTCATGGTCTCCTCCCCTTAGCTAAATTTTGGTAAAACTATTTATGGATCATGATTTTGTGTAGGAAGGTTGTAGGTCCTTGGTTCTGGCGTAAAACAATTTGGCCCAATGCAACGGATCTCATGAATTCAAAGATGGTGTGCTGGTATCGATCTAGACCCAAGATTTCCATACCTCGGGTTCTATGCCAGTTACAAAGACAAAACGGAGATACGGGACAAGATAACTAATAAGGTTGATTTTGGTGAGATGGGGCCTGGGGGTGTTGTAAGTAAAATATAATAATATATCTTATATTTCTCACACTTAAATCATGCTGTAACTTCCTCCTTTTATTGCACCGCACATTTTTATACTTGTGCCTTTTTAAAAAAAAAACATGAAACAGTCCTAATTCTCACAAGAAATTTTAAGGCCTTAGACTGGGGTTGTTTACTATCCAGCATCAAGTGTGACACAAAAGAAATATATAGATGCAGTGACAAGTGCCCTTCTCACTACTGTAGACAAGTTAAGAATTGTAAATCTTTTTAGCTGGCTGGAGGGTATACTCCACGCAACTTGCACTTCAATTTGCTGCATATATAAATACTGAAATATACACACAAAATGTTTGAAATTGAAGACACTTTTGAAAAACAGATGTACAGCATTATTGTAAAAATATTGCTGATTACTCCTTTAGATAGATATTTGATATACCATCCACAGGGATTTTTTAAATAACTTATGTTCTATAAAAATAATGACCCCCCACATCAGTTCTTAGACTGGTGAACCTATTTATTATGATTGTAAAAAATATCATCCCAGCAAGTGAAGCTTTTGGTCAAAATATGTCTGCTATCATAAAAGGATAAAAGTTATTTAATGTCAGAAACGTTTTCCTGTGATAGATTTCCTGCCATCACTGACTTTGAGGAATGAAATCAGAATTCATATGAGCAATTTCTTTTTCGATTTTTTCACCTAGGGC